>OY776128.1:68144669-73144669 GCA_963675135.1 Galeopsis tetrahit | reverse complement strand
AAAAGGTGATGGGACGGTGCATTTAATGCTAAACCGCCTCTGTGGTCGTCCTCGGCGGAGGCGAGGAGCTGGGGCCACAGTGGTCGCCGGAGGACCTGGTCGTCGGGGAAGGTGGTCGCCGACATTTTCGAGGAAGGTGGTCGCCGACATTTTCGAGGAAGGTGGTCGGCACGCTCTATGCTATCTCCCAAGGCTTCAACACTTGTCCTTTTCTAGCTAACTAAACATGTGCTCGCCGACATCTTTGGTCGAGCACTTAATTACATTAAATACATTACATTTATTACATTTTCTTCATATTGTTGACTAGTCGTCGCACGACTTGGTTGACTAGTTCTCGCCACGCAAGCTGATGACTAGGATTGACTTGTCAAAGATTGACTTCTTTGACTAGGTATAACATACTCTATAATTAATTCCTATTTCCTAATTCCTAATATGAGTATATGTGTTTATGATTTAGCCATTTAGGAGTGTATATTCTCAGACCCGAAAGAATTGGTTGGAATTTAATAAATATTTTTCAAAAAAAAAAATTTGGCCCGTCGAAACCCACGGTCCACCCATTTTTGGATTGGGTTGGGATTTTGACAGTCCGCTTGCCAAACGAGCTAACCCGCCCCGCCAAATGACGGGCTTTTGTGGTTTTGGCCTGCCCCGCCCCGCTGGCCCGTATTGACAGGTCTAGTTGTACATGTCATTCAATTAGAAAACCCTAACTGCCTCGAAAACCTTTAGTCAATTTGTCCAATTGAGAAATTCTCAGCTAATATAATTCCGATCCTTTTAAAACCTTCATAAGACACCTCTGCAGTATGAAGATCAACTTCGGTGAACATGACCTACTCCACTGAAATCTTCTCACCTGAAAGACTCAACTAACAACTTTGTGATATAAAGTACTCTCGCAAAAATTAAAATAGAAGCATTTCGTGTGAGATAAGTTAGCTCTTAAATCAATTGTAAGCTAATGGTGTCTATATTCAGTGTAGTTAGTTTCAAGCGAATTCGATCTCCAGTTAGATGAGTTGGATCAACTGGGTGATCAACTGAGTTGGATCAAGAGAAGATCAGCTGGGGGAGTTTAGTGGAGATGTCTCATGACTTGATCAGTGAAATTGACAGTCGAGTATATATCAGCTGATGGGGTCGTCTATCTGAGTAAACAAATTGGTTATATCATCTGTTTGGGAGGTTCTAGAATACTAGCAGTTATAGATTTGTTACGGAAATAGTTAGTTTGTTACCACCATTATCACAAATTTCCACCCAACTTTCTAGCTATTCTCTCTCCTCACCTTTTTACATTTCTTACACTTTCTTTCTTTACCATTTTTTTTTTTTAAAAAATCCACCAACGAGATTATATTAATGACTCAGGTGAAGATTAACTATGGATCAAACAAGCACATGTCAGCGTAAATATTATTAAAGAGTGTGGTGAAATTGGACGTAAATTAAGTAATTAAAAAATTTATGGGACGTAAATTAAAATTTTAACTATTTTGAAACGTTTTTAAAAAAAAGATAAAAGTTACGGGACATAAATAATTTTTTTCTCCTATTTTAGAAGTTGGAACCTATTGGTAATAGCACCTTGTAGAAAGCACCTAAGAGCAAATAAACTCAAAAATGGTACCAAAAAAGTTAAATGTACCTATTTATTCCCATTTTTCGCATTTTATTTTGTTTTGGTCCCAACCCCCAATTTTAAAAACATGTATGAGTCGCGCGTGTCAATTTCCGGCAAATAAAATAAGTTTCCGACAAAATGGTTGTAAATTGGATAAAATGATGTAAATTGAACACCTTAATTAGATCGTATTTTAAAAATGTGAAAACTTAAAAGATTTAAAATGGAATCGATCTAAGTTACGGGTAGTTTTCCCTTTAATTGATCATAGCTATTCATTAAACTAATTAAGTCAAAATACTTTACATGATCATAACATATAATTAATTTTTTTTTTTTTGAACAGCAAAATGGTAATATATTATCGAGTACCAGAGGTACTCAAAAGGGCAATCAGAGTTACAATTATAAAATGACGCCAAAACTAATCTAAGCATAACCAAGCCTATCACTTAGAGTTTCTTACAACAAAGTCTAGGGTTGCAACACCAATCCTGAAACGAATAGTGGTTAACACCATTAAATTGTAGGGAAAATAGACTCCACACTTTAGCTCGAATCTCCTCAAAAATCTTTTCCGGGGCAACATTCTCACTTTTGAAGATTCTACGATTTCTAGATTTCCACAGAAACCATAGAGTACCTGACCAAATGCACTCCAAGACATGTTTCCTTCTCATAACATATAATTAATTAAATTGAAAAAAAAAATCACATGGTAATTTGCCTAGGGTCTTTGACCTTGATCTTCCAATGACCATCAAGAAATCTAGCCTTCTTAGCTTTACGTCTATTCTTAAGTATTGTGGCTTTCATTTGAGGAGTGAGGGAACAATACTGCTTCAGCTTCTCACTCATGTTGTCATAAACCTGCCACCACTTGTCATTAGCTGAATCACTAGCAAATGCTCGACTCTCTTGCTTATCCCAATTGCAATCATAATCTTTATAACACATCCATGGCTTTAAGCCCAAGTAATGCACTGCATACACATCATTCGAAATCTCATGTTTAACCGAGCTAAAAAACTTGAGCCGATTTACCTGCCATTAGGAATTTAACTGCAATTACTAGAGAATAATTAATAGAAATTAAACTATAAATAAAATAAAAAAATTGTTGATCCAGTTTGTCAAGAATGACTTTGATACCGTTAAAGAATTACACGATAAAATCTTTTTTCGTCCGTAACTTTTCACTTTTTTTAAAATGGTCCTAAGAAGTTTATCACTTTTCCTATTTTTATCAATGATGTTCCCGAACTACCCCTATTAATATATATTTTTTTTTTGGAAAAATATATTAATGATAGAAAGATCAATGGAAGAGTGGAAAAGGAAGTGGAAAAATAAAAGGAAAAAGAGAAAAATTAATGAGGGGTAAATGTGTCAACAAAAATATGTTTCTTAATTCTATACAAAATGAGAAATGCGACAAACTTTATTAAATGAAGGAAGTATTTTTTATATGTACCAATTTAGTTCCAAAGTTGTCAGGATCCTGAGAACGATGTCGTTTTTGGTCATATATACGGCACGTGAGCGGTCGAATCCGTCGAATTAATTATTGACAAAAAACGACGTCGTTCTGAGAATTGCGGCAACTTTGAGACGAAATTGGTACATATGAAAAATAATTGGATCGAACTAATTAAATTCATGATATGCTTATCTTTTTTTGGACCATTTTAAAAAATGTGGAAAGTTACGGACGAAAAAGGATTTTATCCGAAGAATTACGAACTTGTAGAAAGGCGTGAAGATTACCTTTCTTGGAAGGCGATGCCACCATGGGAACATCTCATTCAAAAAGCCCTGATCACCACCGTTGTATGAGGTTACCGCCCTTCTCTTTTTCATTAGGGTTTTGAATGTACACATGGAGGGTTCTACTATCATCAACCCTGAGTTGAAAAAGTGGTTATCATTTCCTACGGCTGAGATTTGGGGGTAGATGAAGAAGTCGTCTAAGTTTCTAGTGACAATGAGATCAGAGTCTATGAACATGACTTTCTTGTACTCTATGAGTTGCCACAACCGAAGCTTGCTGTAATTCCATTCGTTGTAGGCGCGTTTCTTCGCGTGTGGGTTGCGTATTCTTTGTACTCGTTTGATTTTCCATCCGGCTGATCGGAGGCCGTGTAGGGAGGCCGAAGATATGTGACGGTCGGCTAGCAAGACGAGGTCTTTGGTGGTGTTTGATTGGAGGATGCTTTGGGCTAGGGCTATTGCACCACATACATATGCTTCTGAAGAATGCAGTATAGTAACATAAGCCTCTCGCTCACTTCTTTCTCTGTCTGTCCTCCACAACTCCTGACCTGAAATCCATTTACAATTCTGAGTAAATCTGGCCCAACACGTAAAAATAGACTTGATTTAATTTGTGCACCATTTGCGATTCAACCCCTCATGTACAGAAGGGTCCTGTACAAGAGAAAAATCATTGGATCACAAACACTCACACGGATTTGTGATTTAAAGTAGCTGATCTCCTTGCCCAGGACCCTCCTGTACACGAGTTGAGCCTCTCTCGAAGATTAAACCTCCAGAGATGACTTATAATAGATATAGTACTGATCTTTCTGATTATTTAATTAAAATAAAATAAAAATTGGTGTCACTTGCCCATGGCATTTTAAATCATCCATATTTCACTATTTGTTTCATCTCATGCATGTTTTACTATTTTTAATACATGACTCATGCTATTATAGTAATGATTGGTGATGTCATTTATATATTACACATGTCATATATTAAAAGCAGTGAAATAAAGATAAAACAGTACTAATGTGAAGTAGGGGATCTGTGACATGTGTCAGTTTTGATGATAATATGTGTTAATTTTGATGTTTCACTTCCTAGATGTGTGACATAAGAATAATGGGACAATGGTCCAATAAAACAATATATCAAAACATTTTATAATCCATATCGACACATGTTAATGATCCAACAAGTGAAACACGGAGCGAAATATAAAAAGTGGCAGAGATGAATCAAAATTAAATAGTTGTGTGTATAGCTCACCAGATGGTGCAAATGGAGGGGAAAGTTGGCAACTTCCGACAGGCATGAGCATCTTGTGTTTGATCCTCGTAAATTGAGGTTTGTAAAGCCAGTAATTTCCATCACGCCACAAAAGATCGTCGCATCTAAAAATCTCCAACATAGGGCCACATGACCCAATAAACACAACAAACGCTTCTCTATCCGCCTCCCCATTTTTCACTCGTCCGTTTCTTACCAACAAGTTAGCTACCACCAAATTAACTTGCAACCGAAAAACGTCTCTCAAAGTACCCTTAATGTCACAAGGAATTCTCGCAACTACTACATCCAACTCCTCATATTGTTCGAATTCTGGCATCGGTATCCCTGGACACTTTGCGGAATCCTCATCGATCCACTCTGGATACAAGTCGGACCAGAGGATGCCCTTGTCTATCGGGTCGAAATGCACGTTGACCACGCTCCCGTTGGTGTGAATTTCGCCCGTGATCGCCCGTATGTTCACCAATCCAATGTTGATGTTTTCATGTCCGAGCTTGTGAGTAATGATGTTCAACCACTCTGGATTTTTTGCTAGTTTAGGGTAGGTGATTAGTGCATTTTGGAAGTCGTCAAGCAATTGATTGATGGTGAAAAGTAGGAGGGCAATTGAGAAAAGAATGAAGGAAGAGGTGAAGGGCTTGGGAGCCATTTATGAATATATAATATATCAATGATAATGGTATGGGATGGTTTTCTTGTGATGCATTGAAGATGTGATTATATGAAGATGTATATATGATAGGGCCAATCGGGTGTGAAACTGTCACACACAATGTCTTCAACAACTAAAGAAAAATATCATTATTAATTTTTTCAAAAAATAAATGAAAGTACTTGGTAGAAGGTAAACTGTGATCTCACTTTTAATTAATACCTGTGACTAGAGAAATGAGAATTATGAAAAATGCCATACGTACTTTTAAAAACAATATGACAAAAAAAATTAGGAGGAAATTTTTTTATTTTAAATTTTTATGAGGAAAATGTTAGGAATTCATTTTATCTTCAATTTTTTGTTATATGATGGAGTACTTTCTCATACCATAAACTTTTTTAACTTACACAATTCTAACGTTTCCACCTAATTTTCTCAAAATGTCAAAATTCACTATCTAGCTACATCTCCATTTTTTCTTGTTTCTATTCCGCTCTATTTTTTTTCCAGCCTCTCTAACTTGTTTTATTCTCATCTCTCTCTACCTCAACTACGTATATTCGTCTGTTAAAAAAAAAAAAACTACGTATATTCGTACAAAAAGCAAAATAGAGAATTGAAGTAGAATTGTCAAAATGGGTTATGAGTTGGGCTCAACTTTTCTCAACCCGCTAAGAGGCGGACCTACACAGATTGCCCCATTTAGGCTGCGGACTTTGGCGGGTTGGGGGCGGGCTGGCCCACTTTTTTAAAAAAAATAAATAATTAGCTAGTAATATTATTATAATTAGTTTAATATTATAGAAAAATAACAAAAGTTAGCCACATATTTTAGACTTATTCAGCAACTCAGAGCTAAGTTGTTGCATCACAATTCACAATCAAAATTTAGAGGTAGAAATAAGCTAAGTACAACAAATTTTTATCTCGCATCACAAATCCGTTCTCGCTTCACTTGTTAGAGTAATTCCAACGTCAGACGTTGACCTTCCCATTATAAAATAATTTCATTGTTAAAATGAGATTATTATAGTAGATTTAATAATAAGCGTGCAATAAGAGACAAATATTAAGAGACTTAGGGTTTTGGAAATGAAGATGATGAATTTAATATATAATTTTAAAAAACGGGTTGGCCCGCCGAAACCCGTAGCTTGTCCCTTTGTGGGTTGGTTGAGGTTTTGACAGTCCACTTAGCAAATGGACCGCCCAGTCCCGTCAATTGATTAACTTTTGCAATTTTCGCTCGTCCTGCAGTTCCGTTTTGACAGCTCCAAATAAAAGCTTATAACGGGACGGATGAAGTATTATTTTTTAATTGTCGCATAAAACAAATCGCGTGAGATAGTCTTACATAAATTTGTGTGTTACGAAATACAACTCAATTATAAATATATAGGCTAGCTAGATGGAATGATTCGAACCTTCAATCTCTTTTGCTATAAAAAAATATGTCGGTAAGATTAATAGAAAAAGTATGGCTGCACTTTGCAATAGTGTATATCTTGTCCATTACGTTTTGATTGTTTTATAGTAATGCTTAACTTTTACACAACGCGGATGGCATTGAATAACGTTTATTTATTTTTTTATTTTTAATTCTACCGATCGACTAAAATTACCAAAACTGAGGAGTGCATGCAAATGATGATTAGAAATATATATGTGCTAACTTTTGTATATATGAATTGCTTTGTCCACGATTTATGTTACAATTGAAGTAAAAGATCACCAAATTTTAAGATATATGTCTGCACAATTATGATCACCTTTAATTGTATGCGTTAAAGAGAGTGATCAAATTGGATAAAATATAGTTGTTTAAAAGATATATAATTTCAAAGAGTAATTCAAAAAAAATATAGGTCTGATATTGAAAAATAAGTTTCAACTATTAATTTTAATTTCTTATCATATCAAATTAATAGTTGAGACTTATTTTTAGAAATTTCTTACATATATAGTTGTTTAAAATATAATTTCAAAGAGTAATTCAAAAAAAATAAAATTCAAAGTCTGATCCGGTATAGAGAAATGGGTCTCATAAACTAGTTTGAATTGGCAGGGTCAAGTAATGGGTGAAATGAGCTTTATCTCACAAAATGAGATTCGTCAAACCGTATTCACAAATTTTTTTTGTCTTAATTTTAATATTTAAATCATGTAAGTTCCAAACCAGGTTATTAATGTGAGTTTGGGAAAATGTCCGGGGTGGATGAATATATTTTTTCAAGAAATTTTCTTGCACTCATGTTTAAATGTGTATATTCAACTCAAGTTTTACAAGTGTGAGGAGTACACTATATATAGAGGCTACACATTCTAGAGCCTTCTATCTAACAAGAGTTTGTTAGGAACCTAACTAACTACCTTTCTATATGTATGCTTTGTATGTATATAAGTGTGTGTGTATCTACAGCTGTGATTGATGCATTGTATGCATGTGTGTGTAAATATAGGATTGAGAGCACGCATGGGCTGCATGCTACTGTTGAGGAGTTTTGCATGCTGCTCTATTGCTATTCTTCAACATGCCCCGGAAGAAACCAAGCCATGATGACCTATGATAGTTTGAACCAACTTAAGAGATGAGTAAAACGGGCTGGAGCCACTGGTTTGGTGAGAAGATCAGCCGGTTGGTCTTCAGACGCGATAAATCGAACATCAAGCACTCCATTTTGCACTTTTTCTCGAATAAAATGTACATCCACCTCGATGTGTTTGGTACGCGAGTGAAATGCTGGGCTGAAAGCTAAGGTAATTGCTCCTTGATTGTCACACCATAACAAGCTTGGAGTGGTGATAGGAATGTGAAGTTCTGTACAAAGACTAGCAATCCAAATGAGATCAGTTGTAGCAAGAGCAAGAGCCCTATATTCTGCTTCTGTGCTACTCCTAGCCACAACTGATTGTTTGCGCGAGCTCCAAGACACAAGATTATGTCCAAGGGTAATGCAGAAACCTGAGGTGCTCCTTCTGTCATCAATGCTTGAAGCATAGTCAGCATCCACGAATCCTTGCAACCTGAAATCAGAAATAGGAGAAAAAGAGATGCCATGAGTTAAAGAGCCTTTGATGTATCTAAGAACTCTCTTACAAGCTTTCCAGTGATTTTGAGATGGATTTTGCAAAAACTGAGAGAGTTTGTTGACACTGAAGGCTATATCTGGTCTAGTTAGGGTAAGATATTGGAGAGCTCCAATGATGCTTCTGTATAGAGTGGGATTCTCAAATGGAGGGCTGTCTGAGAGGGATAGTTTGGATGAAGGGCAGATTGGAGTTGGACAAGGCTTTGAATCTGTTAAGTGAGCTTTGGAGATGATGTCTTGTGCATATTTGGACTGAGTGAGCTTGATAAGAGATGGGGTGGAATATGCTTCAATGCCTAGGAAATAGTTGACCTCTCCCAAGTGTTTAAGAGAGAATTGAGTGTGTAGAGCTTGAATAAGCTGTTGCACCAGCTTTGTATCATCACCAGTGATCAGAATATCATCCACATATACTAGCAAAAGAGTCATTTTGCCTTGATGAACTCTATGAAACAAGCAATGGTCAGAAGTGGAGTGTATGAAGCCTTGCTGAACCAAGAAATCCTTGAGAGTATCATACCAAGCCTTGGGAGCTTGCTTTAGACCATAGAGAGCCTTTCTTAGTTTGCACACATAGGTGGGGTGCTCAGGGTGAACAAAACCTTCTGGTTGTGCAATATGTACAGTTTCATGTAGCATTCCTTTGAGAAAGGCATTGTTGATGTCAACTTGCTGTATAGGTCATCCTTTTGTGACAGCTAGAGTGAACACAATACGAAGAGTAACAGGTTTAATAACTGGGCTGAAAGTGCTAAAGTAATCAACACCAGCCTGCTGTTGAAAGCCTCTTGCAACCAATCTAGCTTTGTATCTCTCAATAGAACCATCTTTGTTGTACTTGACTCTGAAAATCCACTTAGTGGTGATGGGGTGAATATCTGATGAAGGGGGAACAAGTGTCCAAGTACCATTCTGAATCAAGGCATCATACTCAAGTTGCATGGCCTTTTTCCAATCAGAACTCTTGCTTGCCTCAGTGACAGTAGTTGGTTCAGGAACAAGTTTGGTGGAGATAAGAGCTCTAGGTTTGTGGATACCAAATTTGGCCCTGGTTTGCATAGGATGAGCATTCTGAAAAGGGAGTGATTGGGGAGATGGAATGATGGGAGCAGTAGAGTTTGAGGGAGGAGAGTGTAATGGAGGAGGGAGCATATATCTTGAGGAGCTGGAAGAGGAATTAGGAGTATTCTGATGATTTGAGACAGAAGTTGTATTTTGATGGTCTGAAGTAGAAGATAATGAGGGGAGAGTATCTGGTGATACAGGAGGTGAAATGGGAATTGGAGAGGGAGGACAAGATAAAGGGATTTGAGCAGAAAAGAGTGGAGTAGTTGGAAGAGTAGAGGTGCAATGAGAGAATGATGGAAATTCATCTTCATTGAACTGAACTGAGGCTGATATAAAAATCTTGCCAGATTCATGAAGACATTTATAGCCTTTGTGAGATGTGCTATAGCCTAGAAAGATGCATTTGGAGCTCCTGAATTGTAGTTTGGATGTGTTATAAGGCCTGAGAAATGGAAAACAGGCACATCCAAATACTCTCAGTGAGAAGTAATCAGGTGGTCTGCAGTGAATGAGCTCAAATGGGGATGTGTTTTTGGTGACAGGAGATGGAAGCATATTGATGATGTGAGTAGCAGTAGAGAAGGCATGCCACCAGAAGGACATATTGAGTTTTGAACGAGCAAGTAAAGCTAGACCAATCTCAGTAACATGTTGATGCTTTCTTTCAATCAAGCCATTTTGAGGATGAGTGTATGCACATGACAATCTTACATTAACACCAAGAGGTTTAACTAGCCTTGCAACAGGGAGAAACTCAGATCCCATATCATGTTGGATTGCTTTGATTTGTTTGCCAAACTGCCTCTCAACAACTGTCATGAACTGAGTGAACACAGATAGCACCTCAGATTTGGCCATAAGAGGAAAAATCCATACAAACCTTGTGTAATCATCAACAATTGATAGATAATATCTATATCCCTCTATAGAAACAGTTGAAGATGGTCCCCAAACATCCATATGTATAAGCTCAAATGTAGATGCAGTGTGATGTATGACAGAAGAGAAGTGTTTCAAGTGCATTTTCACAATTTTACATTCATCACAAAAACTGGCATGAGAAGTTTTACAAGGAATATTGATACTTCTCAGAACACTAGACAATGTAGAATCACTAGGATGTCCCAATCTACAATGCCACAATCTCCATTTATTCTCAGCACTAACAGCATGATTTACACTAGCAGCAAGATCAATACTAGAGACATGATTAACATCAGTGTGATTATTATTTTCAACACTAGTACAATAACTAGACAACTGGTGAACATTAGCAGACTCTTTATTGACCTTCAAGCAACCAAAATCCAGCATGTACAATCCATCTTTAAGCACCCCTCTCAATAGTGTTTTTTGTGACTTCAGATCCTTGACAAGACAACAGTCAGCAAAGAATTCAATTACAGCATCATTGTCTTTCAAGAACTGTGAAATGCTCATCAGATTTTTAGTAATAGCAGGCACATGCAGTACATTATTCATAGCAACTGAGCTAGCACCATCACTCAAAGGTACATGAAATGAGCCAGTGTGTAGAATAGGAGAAGAAGCACCATTACCAACAATGAGAGAAGCCATACCTTGATATGGTGAGTTAATGTTCAGATTTGCAAGTTGAGATGTAACATGATGTGTTGCACCACTGTCAACAAACCATGGAGAGGAGGGTATACCAGCAGAATTACCAGATGTGGAGGCACCTTGATTGACATAGCTAGTGAGAGCAGATGGGGAGGCACTGAAGTGAGGAGAGTATGCAGGCTGATAATGTGTAAGATGAGCTTGGACAGGAGTGGAAAGGGGAGGCCGAGGAGCTGTCATATTATTAGAGATGGAAGAAGATCTGGAGTTTTCAAGGCCAGTATAGGTTTGATCAAATCTCTTGTAGCACTTAGCTGCAACATGATATTTACGGCCACACAATTGACAAACAACTCTAGGTTTAGGATAACCCCTGCCTTTTCCATTGTTCCTGTGCACTTCTCTATTATCTCTAGAGACAACATTAGCAGAAGGTTGAAGAGAGGAGATGTTACCTCCTTGAAGCTGAATGGATTGTGAACTGTGATTGAGCAAACGAACCTCATATGCTTGCAAGATAGACTGTACCTCAGGAAGAGAAGGGACAGATCCTCTAGTTGTGAGTGAAACAACCACAGCATCAAAATCAGCACCAAGACCACCAAGGATGTACAACACCAATTCATCATCCTTTATTGGTTGGCCAGCATGAAATAGGCCATCTGCAATCGAGCGCATCTTTAGGATAAACATATCAATGCTCAAATCATTCTTCCTCTGAGTTTGAAGTTGCAGACGCAATATCATGGCCTTAGCACTTGACTGTGATTGAAACAGAAGTTCGAACACCATCCATAGTTGAAAAGCATGTTCGCATCGACTCACATGACCAAGCATGGATTCAGAAACAGAACTCAATAGCCAGCTGAGGAGGAATTGGTCTTTCCTCTGCCATGATAGGGAATCAGATGTAGATTCAGTAGGATTCATAGGAACCGCTGTGTAGAGGAGAACATCCTCAAAGTTGTGTGCACGAGCTGAAGCAAGGACCTGATTTCGCCAAAACGGATAGTTATCATTGTCGAGGCGAATGGACAAGGTGATAAATCGAGGTAGAGTAGGAGATGTGTTTGGATTAGCCATAGAATATGGAACAGAGCAGAAGAGAAGCAGCGGAAATGGATCGGGAGTTGGATGAAGATATGAAGATGTGAAGTATGAAGATATGAAGATGTGAAGGAATTGTATGAAGATATGAATGCAGAAAACGGTTACACACAGCTGAGGATAAGAACAAAACGGTTTCTGAGATGAGAAGGATGAAGAAAGGTAGAAGGAATGAGTTTTTGCAGAATTCACATCAAAATCAAAAGAAAAATTGACCTCATGATACCATGTTTAAATGTGTATATTCAACTCAAGTTTTACAAGTGTGAGGAGTACACTATATATAGAGGCTACACATTCTAGAGCCTTCTATCTAACAAGAGTTTGTTAGGAATCTAATTAACTACCTTTCTATATGTATGGTTTGTATGTATATAAGTGTGTGTGTATCTACAGCTGTGATTGATGCATTGTATGTATGTATGTGTGTGTAAATATAGGATTGAGAGCACGCATGGGCTGCATGCTACTGTTGAGGAGTTTTGCATGCTTTGCATGCTGCTCTATTGCTATTCTTCAACAACTCAACTCTATAGTATTGAGTGTAAACTCTACTATAATAATAAATCATTATATCGGTTGAATCTCCCACTAAATCGATCCAATTTTGAATTAAAGCTAATAGAGAAGATTTGATTGATGAATAAATTGATTAAGTTCCTTTCTTGTACAACAAGTTATTTCCTTGTATATAGATTCTTTTCTTGTACAACAAGTTCTTTCCTTGTATATAGATTCTTTTCTTGTACAACAAGTTGTAATTCACCTATATTAATGAGAATATCATACACCGTAAATTACACGGTGATTATTATCATTCTGTCATGGTATCAGCAAATTAAGTGCTGAAAACCCTAGCCCAATTTTTTTTTCTTTCCCATCCGTTTCTTCCTTCTCCTTCACAATGTCGGATATTGTTCCAGCAACACCTAAGGATCCCGATCACATTCCCCTTGCCACTCTGATTCACATGGTTACGATCCGCCTCTCTTCATCAAACTACCTTCTTTGGAAGAGTCAAGTTCTTCCAATGCTTCGATGTGATAATCTCGCAACCTTTGTCGACAGTTCTGGTCCCGAGCCCGAACCTATGATTAAGTCGTCCGAAGACAAGGACGAACCCAACCCAGCCTATCTTCTCTGGCGCAAACGCCACGATCGTGTCCTTTGCCTGCTTCTATCCTCTCTCACGGAAGAAGTTATGTCTGAAGTCGTTGGCCTCTCTAAGGCTCGTGATGTTTGGCTTGCCCTAGAGGCCGCATTCAATCCCTCCTCCCCATCCCACGCTCAACAACTCCGGGATGAACTACAATTCCTCCGTCGTGGTTCGCTTTCCGTCGTCGAGTTCAATAGGAAGTTTACTAATCTCTGTCACCAGCTTGCTGCAATCGGCCACTCAGTTTCTGATGCGGACAAGGCTCGATGGTTCCTTCGCGGACTTGGCCCGCAATTTCGAGCGTTCACTGAGGTTCGCCTAGCCATCGCCCCCTTACCCTCCTTTCTTGATCTGTTGTCTCAGGCCAGAGATCATGAGTTACGCGAGAAAGCTATGGAAGCTTCTGACGCTCAGCCGCCTACTGCTGCCTTTTACGCTAATCGCTCAGGTCATCGCTCGTCGTCTTCCGGTAATCGTACTTCGAATCAGGTCCGCGACGGTGGTCGTGGTCAGGGTGGTCGCGATGGTGGCCGTCCCCAAGGTGGCGGTACTAAGCGTGTGCCTTGCTGCCAAATCTGTCGCGATGCTCATTACGCCACTAATTGTCCGAACAGGTTCTCTCGGGATTATAATTTTCATGATTCCCAGTCCAGATCTGCAAACATTGCCCAGGCGTTTCAAACTCAGTGTACCGTCAATCCCTCATCTGTATCAGATTGGTATGTTGACACTGGTGCCTCGGCTCATATGACGTCCTCCTCCACTGCTCTGGATTCCTTTGAACCCTATTCTGGTAATGGTTCAGTCATCGTCGGTAATGGTGACTCTCTTCCCATTTCGCATATTGGTTCTCGTGTTATTAATACCTTGCCCTTATTAGATGTTTTAGTAGTACCTCATATTACTAAAAATTTATTATCTATTAGCAAGTTAACCAATGATTTGCCTGTTGATGTTATGTTCTCTAACAACTCTTTTGTGGTTCAGACTCGGTTGTCAAAGAAAATCCTCGCTCGAGGGACATGTAAGGATGGCCTTTACATTCTAGAGCAGGGCACATCTGCCCTGGTTGCTGCTTTAAATTCTAGTCTATTGAAATCTTCTTTTGAGTTGTGGCACTCCCGTTTGGGACATGCTTCTATTTCTGTTATTCAGTTGTTAAAAACTTTAGGCCATTTGAGTGTTACTTCTGTTTTGCCTAAGCCGTCACCTTGTACTTCTTGCCAATTGGCTAAGAGTAAAAGGTTACCGTTTGATTTAAACGATAAACGTGCTTTACATGTTTTAGATCTTATACACTGTGATTTATGGGGTCCTTCTCCTGTTTTGTCTGTCGATGGTTTCAGATATTATGCTTTATTTGTGGATGATTTTTCTCGTTTCTCGTGGATTTATCCCTTACGCGCAAAGTCTGAGTTTTTTGATGCTCTCAAACAATTTAATACTTTTGTTTCCACTCAATTTAACTCATCCATTAAAATTTTTCAGAGTGATGGTGGTACTGAATTTACCAACCATCGTGTCCGTGATTTTTTTAATTCATTTGGTATCTTACATAGATTTTCTTGTCCTTACACTCCTCAACAAAATGGTCGAGCTGAGAGAAAACATCGTCACATAACTGAAACTGGTTTATCACTTTTGTTTCACTCTCATACCCCTCTTCCTTTTTGGGTTGATGCCTTCTCTACCGCTGTCTACATTATTAATAGGCTTCCATCTCCTGTTCTTAACAATAAGTCACCATATGAGCTTTTATTCCACTCTCCTCCTTCATATAGCAATTTTAAAGTTTTTGGTTGTCGTGTGTTTCCGTATCTCCGTGATTATGCTCCTCATAAGTTGGCTCCTCGTAGTCATCCTTGCATTTTTCTTGGCTATAGCAGTATTCACAAGGGTTTTCGGTGCTACGATCCTGTTTCTTCGCGCACTTACATTACTCGTCATGCTCAATTCGATGAGACTCTATTTCCTTTCTCTTCTAATACTTTGTCTACATCTCATACTGACTTGGACTTTTCTTGTTTTTTGGATCCTCAGGTTTCTCGATCGACAATCTCGAGTCCTGCCTCTTCACGATCTGTTCCGCACGATCCTCCTTCATCGTCACATGCGTGTTCTTCTCCTACTGAGGTTTGCACGCTCTGCCCTGTTGATTCATCTCATGAGCCAACGCCAATGCTCCATCCCGTTGTTCCCGATTCAGGTTCCAGTGCCTGATCCTGCCATACCCTCACCCACCGACCCTGCTGATCATGGCTCTCCTTCCACGGTTCCCGTTCCTCCGGCTAGTCCTCCACCCGCTCCATCCGTTTCACTTCATCCCATGCAAACCCGTGCCAAATCCGGTATCTTTAAACCCAAATATTCGGTTGATATTGCTACTACTAAGCTGCTACATTCCCTGTCTGTCTCCACAGAACCTCGAGGGTTCAAATCTGCCTTAAAGCTTCCACATTGGCATTCTGCCATGCGTGAAGAAATGGAGGCTTTACATTCTAATCAGACATGGGATCTTGTCCCTCGTCCGCCTTCTGTCAACATTGTTGGTTCTAAATGGGTTTTTCGTACTAAGTACAAATCTGATGGATCCATTGAGCGATATAAAGCTCGCTTAGTTGCTCAAGGGTTCTCTCAAATTCCAGGTTTTGACTTCTCGCACACCTTTAGTCCTGTTGTTCGTGCTGTCACTGTTCGTGTCATACTGTCTTTGGCTGTGCAGCGCTCTTGGCCTTTGCATCAACTAGATGTGAAAAACGCCTTTCTGCATGGCGTACTTCCTAAACCTGTATTTATGTCACAACCTCCTGGTTTTACTGATCCTCGTTTTCCTAATCATGTTTGCAGGTTGAAGAAGTCTCTTTATGGCCTCCGCCAGGCTCCACGTGCTTGGTTTGATAGATTTAGTGTTTTTTTATTCTCCTTAGGATTCACTCGTTCTCGTTCTGACACCTCTTTATTTTTCTTTCATAGTTCCTCTTGTACCATTTTTTTATTACTCTACGTTGATGATATTATTGTTACAGGAAGCAACTCTGCTGCTTTACAAAAGTTCATTGTTCGTGTCAACAAAGAGTTCGCTGTCACTGATCTTGGTCGTCTCAATTACTTCCTTGGTCTTGAGATTACTCATCATCCTTCTGGCCTTTTCCTTGGCCAAGCAAAGTATGCGTATGATATTCTCACACGAGCTGAAATGCTCGATTGCAAGCCGGTCTCTACTCCACTGGTTGCAGGTGACTCTCTGGTCAGTTCAGGTGAATCGTTCAAGGATCCTACACTTTATCGATCCTTGGTGGGTGCTCTACAATATCTCACCATCACTCGCCCGGATCTGTCCTATGCCGTTAATCACGTTAGCCAATTTCTTCATTCACCCACAACGGATCACTTCTTGGCTGTTAAACGGATCCTTCGATACGTTAAAGGGACTATTCATCATGGGCTATCCTTCTCGCCCTCTTCAGACTACAACATTGTTGGCTACTCTGACGCCGACTGGGCCCGCTGTGTGGACACACGTCGTTCCACCTATGGTTACTCCATCTTTCTAGGCGGCAATCTGGTTTCTTGGAGTGCAAAGAAACAACCTACAGTTGCTCGCTCCAGTTGTGAGTCTGAATATCGTGCACTAGCAAACACTGCTCAAGAAATGGTTTGGCTTTCCCATTTACTTAAGGAGCTTCGTGCACTTCCTTCTTCTCGTTCGCTACTCTTATGTGACAACAAGAGTGCCCTATTTTTGAGTCAGAATCCAATTGCTCACAAGCGTGCTAAACACATTGACATAGACTGTCACTTCATTCGCGAACTTGTAGCAAATGGACATTTGGAGACACGCTTTGTTCCCTCTCATCTCCAAATTGCGGACATTTTTACAAAGAGTTTACCCCGGTCAAATTTTGAACTGCTTCGATCCAAGCTTCGTGTCGATGCGATTCCGACTCTTCGCTTGAGGGGGGGTAATAGAGAAGATTTGATTGATGAATAAATTGATTAGGTTCCTTTCTTGTACAACAAGTTATTTCCTTGTATATAG
The DNA here is from genome assembly GCA_963675135.1 of Galeopsis tetrahit. NCBI lineage: Eukaryota > Viridiplantae > Streptophyta > Magnoliopsida > Lamiales > Lamiaceae > Galeopsis > Galeopsis tetrahit. The sequence continues at coordinate 73,127,284 of OY776128.1, read as the reverse complement.
ATTCTTTTCTTGTACAACAAGTTCTTTCCTTGTATATAGATTCTTTTCTTGTACAACAAGTTGTAATTCACCTATATTAATGAGAATATCATACACCGTAAATTACACGGTGATTATTATCATTCTGTCAAAAGCCAATGTATCAATGTGATCTAGATATATTCTAGAAATCTTTCTGAGTCCTCGACTCTTGTATGGAGTAATATTTTAGATCTTCAATTTATATTTAAAACATTCAAAACAATATTCGATTATAAAAATAAGTTGTGGAAAAAAAAAATGTTGTGAAAAATGTGAGAAACTTGCAAACCCACCACCAACCCACTCAATTTTGTATTATTGGACTTGTCTTTCATATAAATAAGCATAGGGTGTTGGGCAAAAGGGTTAGGGTATATACCCCTCCTGCTTTGTTTAATACACTCCCCCGATACATGTACTCACCTTAAAATACACTTAAGATAGATGCACTCTACCTAAATTGCCTATTATACCCCTTTCTTTTAAAATTATGTATGATAAATACACACCCCCTTAAATCCTAATTTTCATTCTCCAACCATCATCCAACCTCCTCCTGCCCCAGCCGCCCACCATCGCACGCCGGCATCCGCCGCGGCCTTCCAGCGCTCGCCGTCGCCCTTCGGCGCCCGCCGCCGCTCCATCTTCTTTCTTTTTCTTTTTTTTATTGTTCCCCAGCCCACCCAGTGCTCCATCGCCTCCTGCCCCAGAAGCCAGTCGCCGTCCCCACAAGTCCGCCGCGGCCCTCCCTCCAGCGCTCGCCGACGCTCCGTCTTTTTTTTTTTTTTTTTTAATTCTGCAACGAATTAAGCGGAGGCGCCGCCACCCTCCTCCAGTGCCACCGCCTCCGCATCTTCTCCCGCCTTCCGCCGCCATAAACCCCACCCAAGCCAGCCGCCGCCGTTCCCCAGGTCGCCGGCGAAGAAACAGGTTTTTTTTTTTTTTTAAATTTTTGTCTATTTTGGGTCGCCCAAATATAATCTCATCGACAATAGTCTGTCGACGAGAGTGTTTTTAGGCGACCCAAAATGGTCGAAAATTTCAGTTTTCTTAATTTTTTTTTTATATTTTATTTCGAAACACCATAGTCGACCGGAGTACTTTTGGTCGATAAACTAGAGTCGACCAGAGTATTTTTGGTCGACAAACTAGAGTCGACCGGAGTATTTTTGGTCGACAAACCAGTGACGACTGGAGTGTTTTTGGTCGACTCTGGTTTGTTAAAAATACTAAGATTTTTATTTTATTTTTAAGTTTATTAATTTTTTAATTTCTAAATTTTATTTGAGGGTTGATATGGTGTCTGCCGGAGGTGTGGCGGCGGAGGCAGTGGGAAGGACGGCGGCCAGAGGGGTTGCGGCTAGAGTAGTGTTAGAATTAGAGTTAATGTGGCTGTCTAATTAGTGTTAGTATTAGAATTAGGTTAGGGTTAGTTTAAATTTTGTGGGGAGTGTATGTATCCTTTGTATTTTATTATAAGGGTAAAACAGGTATTATTTATGAATATTTAATTAATAAAAGTGGAGGGGGCGTGTATTAAACAAAGCTGGAGGGGTATATACCCCAACCCTGGGCAAAATAGAATCTGTAGGTCCACAAGATTTGGATTTGATGGGCTGGGTAACGCTTTGTGGGCCTTATCGAAGATTGGCCCAGTGTTCCTGTTAATAAGCTAAATGTTGTTCACTTTAATTATGAAATTATTGCTAAGATTTTAGGAATAAATTTTAATTTATCCATTCTTCTTCCCAACATGAAAGTTTTGGTCCCTATTCTATTTTTGTAGTTTACTGTTATTTCATCTTATTGGATTTTTAACACATGTCACCTTCAATATTATAAGACGTAAATTATTTTTTAATATAACATATGTCAATTATCCATATAGTGAAACACCAAAATTAGAACAGGTAATCTCATCCGATACAAACGGGGTTGAAAAAATTCTAAAAAGAAAATGTTTGTGGTATCTTTCCTTGCAACTAATTTGCCCGATATTTAAGACAAAGAATATCATAAAATAATTTCGTCTCATCTAAAAGTTTAACTTATAGAGGTGAGAAATTAATATTCTTATATATTAATATTCTTATATATTAATTTCTTAATACTTTTCAAATCCTTACACCCTTCTATAATTATTCAACTAATTAATTAGAATATTTAAATAAATTTGTATTTATTAAATTTTAATCTAAAATTTTTAAATACTCCCGCGCGTAACGGTTTTTGTACTAGTTAACTTAGTATTTATAAAATTATTCGACCCAATATTTTAAATTTGAGGGTACGAAAGAGGGTACACGAATTTTTATTTATTTTTACATTAACTATAAATGTGGGTTTTTTCTAGTTGTACCCCAAAATAACTATAAATGTGGGTTTTTTCTAGTTGTACCCCAAAATATCTCTCTGCCTCTGATTTATATAGCGGCATTTCATGTTTGATGTTTTTTTTAAACCATGTTTGAATGTTGATTGGTAGTTATCATGAAGTATTTGATTAGTGATTGAATTAATGTGCTAAAAATAATAAACAATGAATTAGTGACTAACTTTTGAGAAAAGGCCAGAGTGTGAATTACGTAATTCCGTCACCTTTGCATTAAGAATGCTGTCATGTCAATTTTGGAGCAACTTTTCCCTTTACTCCATGTACGTACCCTCTAAATAATTAATACTCCCTCCGTCCCACTATAAGTTTCTCACTTTCCTTTTTTGGATGTCCCACTATAAGTTTCCCATTCCATTTTTGGTAAATTATTTTCTCTCTCCCAATCACATCACTTACCCTTTATCTATTATTTTATTATACTTCATCTCATACTAATCTATTGTTTTCTCTCTCACCATCACATCATTTGTACTACATCTATTATTTTATCATATTCCTTAATCAAAACACCCAAAAGAAGTGAGAAACTTATACCGGGACGGAGGGAGTATATACTCTCCATGTAATGTATGTTTGTTTATTCTTCACCGATTTTAAGAAATATATATTTATAAATAAAATTGAGAATAAAAAAGATAAAGTAAAGGAGATTATGGTGAAATATATTTAAAAAAATAAAAAAAAAATGTGCACACTTGTGAACAATCATATCTAAAAAGATAAGCAGACACATTTTGTACGTGGGAGAGGCATACATAGATTTGATTTTATTTCTCCGGATTATTCTGAAAATACACAATAATATCATGTACATGTGTACAACCATTAAATTAGATGCATTTCCAGCTTTTTATAATATTTTTATGTTTAAAAACAATTAAATTAGATACATCACCATCCAATTTTTGCACTAATCACAACTTAGTGGACAAAATTTTCATCAAAATTAATAACAAAATCATATCTCACTTAAAAAAGAAATGCTTGAGATCGAAGATAAAAAAATGATATATTAGATAAAATCTAACCCAATTGATTGTTATCTTTAATTAAATATTCCCTCAGCTGGGTGCAATAGTGAGACAAGATGCAAAATAAAAATGCAATTAATAGCTTTTAGCCACATGAATGGCCGCGTCAGGAGCAAAGATGCGTATAATTTGAAGCTTTTGAATAGATATAATCCCATACTTAACATTACTTTTAATCAATAGCTGCTTTTTTACATATGGTACATACATAGAGATAAGCTTTACTTTTAAGAAAGACACTAAAAAAGGTCATTAGTGATGAGTACTAAATCAAATGTATAATTAATAGATAGATAAGTTTTTTTTTTTTTTTTTTTTTGCAAAAGTTTTATAAAAAAAAATTGAATTTTCAATTTCATTCCATAACTCGTATTTGATCCGAGTCGATCTGGTCATTTTCTTGTGTCACCTTAATTGAATAATTTGACTTCAAATTTCTAATAATACTAAAAAAAAAAAATGGATTTCTATAACGTTTTTTTGACTTCTATGGATCGTATTTAGTAGGATGAAGCTTCAAACTCATCAACTATTCTTAAAAAAATAATACTCATCGATCAAATTATCATTTAGACGATAAATTGCAAAAAAGAAAAAAGAAAAAAACTACTATTATCTCATGAGGCCATGTATTATTATGTATATATCTTGTACCGACAGGGAAAGAAGAGACAATTAAGACGCAAAGAGGTGTGAAAGCTTTTTCCTACAGTTAATCTATTTAAAATGGAGTTTATTGGTGTGTGGGAGGAGAAAGTATGGGTCAAATAGTTATGAAAGACAAGTAAAAAATAAAAAATATAAAAAAATGATTTATATAAAAACACTGCTTTTGTGGTAGTAAAGAACTTTTGTTACTGTTTCTTTGGTGCGCTCTTTTATTGGATGTCTTTTTAGGTCATCAGAGATTGGGGGGAGACACTTTTTGACTAAGACTCCCAATATTATCTTTTGAATCGCCAATAATATTACTTTAGTTCAATTTAATTATTCTCTTTTTTTAAGTTTTCCAATTTTATTAGTTCAACTACATTTTGAAAATAGTACTAATTCATGTACTATTTTATCTCCATCTTTTTATAGTAATATATTAATTTAAATTGTCATTCACTATATTTATAAACAACCATTTTATATATGAATAGACCTTTCAATATTCTTACCATATCTTCAATTTATCTACTTTATTTATAAATTAATTAATACTTAATTAAAACTCATGCCTCAATAATTGAGCATACTGAATTTAGATGAATGGTGCATGGTTCAAAATAGTCTGTTCTGATTCGAAATCAGTGGTTCGAAAATACTGAGGGGATTAATCAAAATTGAATCGGTTGTAATAAGGTTTCGATCCGATTATGAACAGCTGATTTGATATTTTGATCGGTTTTACTTTGCTTTTCAAATTTTGATCTCAATCTTCGATTTTTTAGTTTGACCAACTGTCGATCACCAAACTGTAGGCTTCAGTTTTTTTAGCATTTCTATATGGATCTAGACAATTTTTTCAACATATTTATTTATGGGATGTTAAATCATTCAAATAAATAATTAATAATCTTTTCGCTCAAATCTGTTATGTTAAATTTTGAGTTTAAATGAATATTTATTAGATTATATATAAAATAGTTTAACTGTGATATGATGAGATATTGTAGAATCTGTTTATTACAGAGTAATTAAGTGATTATGTATAAATAAAATGAATGTCAATTTAAATAAATAAGTAATAATTGAAAAATGAGTGTAAACTAATGTGAAAATTAAAGAAAAAGTAATCGCAATAATGAAATTTGATGAATATAAATATATAATATATAAAATTTTATACTCCGTATACGGTATTTCTTTTGATGTGGCAGCTAGATAGACTAGGATGTTATATATCTGCAGCTGTGCACTGTAGAGTTGGAATGTAGAAACATTCCTCCATCCAGAAATGCTCACTACTTTTTTGTGGGTCCCGTAAGCAGAAACATTCTCAGGGTTTCTTGAGTTGTTACTTGTAATCTTTTCTTGTTGGAGAATAAAGGGATTATAGTTTTTTTAGTCCTTTAAGTTGGACTAATTTTGAATTTGGTCCTGATGGAATACACATTTTGATTTTGGTCCCATAAGTTGGCCGAAATTTTGAATTCAGTCCAATTACTACCATTGTAGGTAAATAAACCGATCAAATTCTTAGCTCGTGTGCAATTCAAATCAAATGTGAATTTGCTTATGTGTAGAAAAATGCAAATATCAATTGATTTGATCGATTTATTTATCTCAAATTGTAGTAATTGGACTGAATTCAAAATTTCGACCAACTTATGGGACTAAAATCAAAATGTGTATTCCATCGGGACCAAATTCAAAATTAGTCCAACTTAAAGGACTAAAAAAACTTTAATCCCGAGAATAAATATATAATTCTCAATTGCCAAGCTAATAGAATAGCTACTCACCCCATTTATAATTAAATATCTTTGGATCTGCAAATATATGTATACAAAATGTATCGTACATTTATTTGTATTTTTTAAAAGGTAAGTAGTTTTTTTCACTAAAGAAAATTAATTTTTAATATTAACATACATTATGTCATTAAAAATTATTTTTTTACCTCTAAAAAAAAGATAAATTTTTTATAATGTTAATTAAATATTAATTATTTTCATTTAACCTAGGGAGTCTACTCATCCACTATAAAATTGTGAGTTAAATGATATGTAATCAATTTAAATATATAGGACGTTTATTATTATTATAACAAAGATTAATCAAATTAATCAGGAAAGAGAGATCATTCTGTCCGGCCATATATATATAATCCCCATGCAGTGGAGAAAAGTGGTTTCATGCAAATAAAGGTTCATGAGTAAATGGGAGGGAGAGCTAGCTAGCAAGCTTTATTCTGCATATATATTCCTTATAAATTCAAACAGACAGTCCCCACACCTTGCCTTAACTTTTCACCTCCTCGTTTTCTGTTTCTCCTTTTTGCAATAAAATGCCTTAAGTTCAATTCCTATATTAACAATTGTAACCTCTAAAGTAATTACATACATATATATATGTATGATGTATACACAAATATACTTTATATATCAAATATTATATGATGTATATATACATACACAAATATACTTTATACTTAAGTCGTTTCTTGAATGAAATGCCATGACCACTTTAATTGCCTGACTGGTGAGCTACGAATATTGGAAAAATTAATGTAATCTTTATCCACCGAGTTGAGAGAAATTTTGAAATATATATATATATATATATATATCCAATATCTAATTAACTTTAAAAAAAACCCACCTCAAGTATAAAAAATATTTCTACCTATTCTGATATGATCGAAAATACCATATATATATATATATATATATATATTACCATTGTTAAAACAATTATTTTAATAGTTGGTGCTCGCTTTCCCCTTAATTACCTTAATTACTTCAAAAATTCCTTGTACAAATGGTCATCTAATTTGGTTGATTATTTTGTATCCCCTCTGTAATGTCTTGAAGCTTTGTAATATATATGTTCTTTGTTGTAAGGGTTTATATGTATACCCTTTAGTCATTGTTAGTATAATATATTTATTTTACCTTTGACAAAAAAAAAAAAAATATCTATACCCACTTTCTTAAAAGTGTATTTATGTCTCAAAATTAAGAATGGTTGGAAAAAAATTATAGTAAAACTTGTACATTATTCATGGATATAATGAGACCAATTATAATCCATCGATCCTGCAGAAAACTATATACGGAGTAATTAATTTTAAGGTAGATCAATATAAATAACTTTCACCAAATTAAATAAAGTATACAGGATTAATTCGGAGGCATGTGGACATAGGTTAAAAATAGGGGAATTAAATTAAATTAACGTATAAGTAACATAAAAGGTTGAGTCCCACTACCACCACATTTCCTTATTTCCATATCTTAATCTAAAAAATAAATAAATATTAATTTAACGTATTTATCGAGAAAGAATAAGATTGTGAGTAAAGCTGATTTACCTTTGGTACTAGTGCATTATAATTCCCCCTCCTTGTCACCACATGCATTCCACTTTCCATTTCTACTAATTCGCATATCATATTATTTGTACCAAATGTATAGTAATTGTATAAGAGTACACTTTAAACCCAAACTTTCCCATTCAATTCTAATTCTCACCACATATGTCATATGTCCTATGTAATTGATCACCAAACATTAGTAGTCCATTTCCTTAATTTCGTTTAATTTTGTGTTAATAGAAATTAAAAATGAGAGCCTGCGCAGTAGAGCAAGCTTTGACATCGGAGGCTGCCGGGATCGTGAAACAGGCGGTGGTGCTGGCAAGGCGGCGCGGCCACGGTCAGGTGACGCCGCTCCACGTGGCAAACGCCATGTTAGCGTCTTCAAGTGGCTTGTTCAGGGAAGCCTGTTTAGAGTCCCATTCCCACCCACTTCAGTGTAAAGCTCTTGAGCTTTGCTTCAACGTGGCTCTCAATCGCCTCCAGGCATCTAACCCCATGTTGGGCCCCACTCCTTCCATCTCCAACGCCCTTGTAGCCGCCTTCAAGCGGGCCCAAGCCCACCAGCGCCGCGGCTCCGTCGACAGCCAGCAGCAGCCCGTTAAAATCGAGCTCGAGCAGCTCATCATTTCCATCTTGGATGATCCTAGCGTTAGTAGAGTCATGAGTGAAGCTGGCTTTACTAGCACGCAAGTGAAAACCAATGTGGAGAAAGCGGTTTCTCTGGATTTCGTCGTTCAGACGAACTCCAGAGAAACCCTAACCCTAGAGGTAGTTGAACCCGTTCGAAGCGAGGATGTGAATGTTGTAATTGATGCTTTATTGACGAGTAGGAAGAAGAGGAGTCTCGTCTTCGTTGGAGAATGCGTTTCTCGCTTGGAAACGACGATTCGAGGGTTGATGGATTGCGTCGACAAGGGAGACGTGCCGGAGGATTTGAGACAAGTGAAGTTCCTAAGTGTGCCACCGCTTTATTCGTTTTGTAATCTTGGGCGTGAAGAAGTTGAGGTTAAAATACGAGAGATGTGTAGTGTTTTGAATGCTAGTATTGTGGGGTCAAAAGGAGTGGTGTTGTACTTGGGGGACCTTAAGTGGATAAGTGATTATAGGGCTAGTTTGGAGCAAAAAAGAAGCTATTATTGTTCTGTGGAGCACATGATCATGGAGATAGGGAGGGTGGTTTGGGGGATGGGGGAGACTGAGAGGTTTTGGGTTGTCGGAATTTCGACTTTTCAGAGTTACATGAGGTGTAGAAATGGCTACCGTTCTCTTGAAAGTGTTTGGGGGTTGCATCCCATTTCTATTCCTGCTAATACTTTGGGCTTTACCCTTGTTTCTCAAAGGTATGTATGCATGTTTTTCTAATTTAATTGTGTTGATTTTGATATGTGAAATTGGGATTTTTTGTGTTTATTCAGTGATGATAGAGATACAAGAGTTGAAAGTGTGACAAATGGAGAGGTAAAATTGTCTTGCTGCAATGAATGTTCAGCCAAGTTTAAAGTCGAAGCTCAAAACTTGCAACCCAGGAGGACTACAGAGCCAACATTGTCAAGCTTACCTTCTTGGCTAAAGAATGAAAGTAGAAAACTTAAAGATAATGACCAGGTGACAATTAACTATCTATTTAGTGGCATATTTGAGTCTCGTACTTTATTTTCATAGCTACACTACAATAAAATTGACGTTTAATGATAGAAATTATGTCATTATAGATTTTATAGTTATCAAAAAGTGTTTTTAATGACTGAACTTGTTAATAAAAGTCATTTTCTGATTATTAAAAACTTTTAAGCTAGAAAAATGAAATAATTTTATCTTTAAAAGACAGTTTTCTATAATGCTACTGTCAAAATAAGATCCAATGGGGACTTTTTTTTTTTGATACATATGTACATAATTATATAAGTATTTATTCACTAACTCTTGTTTTCTTTTTTTTTTTTTGTGTGTGCTTTTGATTTTAGAAGTGCGAGGCGATGGAGGAATTAGTCAAGAAATGGAACTCATTTTGTAACTCAACACACAAACATCCCTCTTCATCAACTTCTTGTTTTCCATTTGACCACCAAAATTCTGACCCGACCCGAACCCTTTTCCCGTTGCTCCAAACCCGAAATTGGATACAAGAAAACGCTACTTCGAAAAGCACGTTTTCTTCTTCCTCACCGAATTCCGCGTCATCAAGCGACATCATGGACATGGACTACGCGCCAAAATTCAAAGAATTCAACGCCGAAAATCTCAACATCTTGTGCAATGCACTGGAGGAGAAGGTACCACAATCCCTCAGACAAATCATTCCCGAAATAGCAGGTACAATCCTCCAATGCAGGTCGGGAATGTTGAGAAGAAAAGATTCCACTTTCGAATCTTCTGTTAAGGAAGAAACGTGGTTACTCTTCCTTGGGCCTGATGAGTCACAAGCCAAGGAGAAAATCTCAAGAGAATTGGCTAAAATCGTGTTCGGCTCTTATTCGAGCTTCGTGGCGCTCGGGTCGAGCGCCTTCGTTTCTCCGACAAGGCCCGACCATTGTCGGAACAAACGAGGGAGAGACGATCGTATCGAAATGTTGGCTCGATCAGTTTCGGCAAATCCTCATCGGGTATTTTTTATTGAAGATTTGGAAGAAGGTGATTATTGGGGGATAAAGAGGGGAATTGAGAGAGGGAGAATTGGGAATGAGAATGGTGAAGAAATTAGTTTGTGCGATGCGATTATTGTATTGAGTTTTGGGTCTATGTCGAGGGGCTCTTCTCCGAAGCAGAGATTTGAAGATGGGGGCTGCTCTGTTTTACTGGACTTGAATGTTTCGTTTGATGAGGAAGAGTGCAGTGATGATTTAGGAATTCCTGAAATTGTTGATAGGCGCCTACTTTTTTAAAATTAGGTGTATTTTTTTTTTCCTTTCCTTGCCAAAGAGATTAGTAAACTATAGTTAAATACTAACTCTATTTCTTGTTCCTAGTTTTTGTTGTTTTGTATAAAATTAATGAATATTTTTTTTTTATAAATATTTATTCTTTATTATTAAGAAAATAAGGAAAAATAAAAGTGAATAGAAAGTAACGACTAGCTTCAATTATCGAGAAAAAAGAAAAATGGTACGTATTTATACGGGGATGTAATTTAGAAAGAAACGTAGTAAAAATTGTTAAAACAATAAATTTAATTTTGAAACAGGATTTTTAAGGCAAAAACGACAAACTAAAATGGAGGGAGCGCAATTTTACCTTAGTTAATGAAAAGTAAATCTTATTTATTAAAAAGAAAAAAAAATTGTGGGACTCAATTTCATGTGATTTTTTTCTAGGAAGTATCGTTGTTAAAAAAAAGCAAATACTTACCAGTTACATACACGTAACTTGTTCCTATTTAATTACAATTTTTTATAAGTTATGGCAAATACAGTATAATACTCCCTCCGTCTCGGAATTACTTGCATAGTTTGACCGGCACGTTGTTTAAGAAAAGTGAATTTAGTGGTTGATGATGTAAGATAAAGGAGGGGTATTTTAGGTAATTTGATAATGTGTAAAGTGGATTTGATGATGTGTAAAGTGAAATGTACGGAAAAAAAGAGTGGCAAATTTGAAAATAAAATGATGTTGTGAGTGGCAAATTTGAAAATAAAATGATGTTGTGAGGTTATTAATTTTGTGGGGTATTTGCATATTAAGAGTGTGCAAGTAATTTTGAGACGTTCCAATAAAGAAAGTGTACAAGTAATCACGGGACGGAGGGAGTATTAGTTTAAATAGAGTATAGTGTTAGTTAAAATACAGTATAGTATTAGCTCACACATTATATAGTATTAGTTCAAATATTAAATAGGAATAAGTTACATGTATGTAACGGGTACACAAGAGCGCAAACCTAAAAAAAAAAAAAAAAAAAATTTGTTAAACAGAGAGAATTGAAGAAAACCCATCTTAAATATATCAATAGTGAACGCAAAGGTTTTTAAAATGACGAAAACATTGAAGAAGAAACTTCGTCACGAATGCTTCAGTGGTGATCGAAAGTTTAATTGACGGGTGAAAATCACTTTAGAAATTTAGAAGTGCTTTTGTGCAGATTTTAAATAATCACTGTTAAGCGTATTATGAGAAGCAATCATATAAGGATCTATTAGTTATTTTTCTTAAAACTTCTTATTACCAAAAAGTTATATATTCTTCTTGCAAATGACACTTTAATTTCAAACACCACCTACTTTTAATTTAATACAGCATTAAAATAAATTTTAAATAATTTTCCCTAAAGTACAATAGCTAGCTTGCAAATTCCCACTTCATTCTGAACAGAATTGCTTCGTCTCAAAGCAAGTGCAACGCCTTCCTCTTCTAGTCTTCTTCAGTCTTCATCGGGATTAATTAAGTTATACTAGTATCGATCTAATCTAAAAGTTTGAACTTGTAAAAATTCGTGTAATCAATTTATTTATATTTTATAGGACTATATATTAATTGTCATTAATCCTTAATTCACTAGTGGCACATGGAAGCGAAATTTGAACTCAACGTATACAAACCTAAATTAAAATTTTAATCTCTTATAAAAGTTCTAACTTTGAAGAAACATTGAACTCAATTTATTTATATTATATTAATTGTCCTTACATTTATTAAGTTATTTTTATTAAATTGCTTTTGTTAAGAGTGGTAAGATTTTTTTTTATTCCGTAGTTTTGCATTTAGCAGCTTCCATGTATATTCTCCCTATCTCATTTCTTAATTATATTCTGATGAACATAATCATGATAAGAAGAAAAGTGACATGTAATAATTACATAATTTAGTATATTGTTTTATGAGTAATTGCTGCATTATTACCAATAAACAATTAGAGATTAATATTATGAATGGATCCATAACGTAATGGCTGGGAAAGAAGGAGCAACTTTTCTGCTTTAGAAGGTTTAAATGGGAAAAGCAAAATCTTCCTAGCAAAAAAATCAAAAGAAATTAAAGCACTACTTTTCATGCTTTGTGATGTGTTTTGCAAAAGAATCCATTTTTTATTCTTTAATTACCTTACCCAAATTAAGGGTTTGAATTACTAAATTGTAAAGTACATTATTTGTGGGGGAGGAGTGGGTTCATAGTTTATTATTTCATCCTGATGTGTATATATATAATTAGTGCAGACTTGTAAAGGAGAAAAAATTAAAAGGGCATTTTTATTTCATATATATTCTTGTCTTACATTTTATATCTTCATTTTCTAAATTACTTAATAAATACGTACCAATTTGCATTTTATTATACAATATATGTGTGTATGTATAAGAATATTTTTCTACAATATAGAACATAAGAATATCAATGGTTTGTATTTAAATATTACTAGTACATACATGAGAATGTTGGTCAAATAACAACTTATATATATATAAGTTCGTAATTTTATTTATACGTATAGTAAATATAAGTCTCAATCGTAATCACAACAGTCCTAATACTCATGAATCGTATATTTACTCTACTTTCTATTTATATTTGAACGCGCACGTAGACAACCAACAAGTTCTCTAGTATATTTATATAATACTGAGTATCAGTTTAATTTCTCTGTTTTAATTTTTTCGTATTCCACTCAATGTTTCACTCCACCAAATCATTAATACATAACAGTGTGTACAATTCACTTTTTTTTTTTTTCACCCTCCAAATACATTCATTAGCTTCTTATATAACACAAAGTGAAACAATATTATTCTAGTAATCTGACAAAAGTAATTATGATAAACAATTGTATGAAACTAAAAGGCATAGAATCTAATTCCGCGTAACCTCAAAAGCAGGAAGGAAGGAAGATACTCGGCATGATGACCGATTTCAAAAAAATGAAATAAAAAATTAGTACGAGTGTAGAAAGTGGACAGCCCTTTTAACACAAAGTTGTTCTCTTTTTAGCACACTTCCTCTCCTTTGAAAAGTTTGCTTTAATCCATCCACCTTTAATTGCCTTTCCCTTTTTCTCTTATTTTTTATGTTATAATTATGCTATAATCTTCAAAAAAGCTGTGCAACTTGTTTATAATTAAGGATATCCTTTGCATGGACAAAAAAGGTACTAGTAATCACAATTGGGACCTCTTTCGTTAATTACTTCCATACCTACTTCTACTTTACTTGATAAAATAAAAGGTTTTCGTAAACTTAAGTTGATAAAAGATTCTGTACGTCTTTCTGTTAATTTACACAGGCTTTTGCCATTGAATTTTTAGTTTTAATTTAATAAAAGTTTCACAAATTAATTTTATTTTTTGTTCTATGGAGTTGGATCAGTAAAATTAAATAAATGTCCATAATTCAAAAAACTCGTAACTTCGATGTTGAAATAAGAAAATAATACTTATATAATCGAGTAAATTAAAAAATGCATTAATCTCAATCAGTTAAATAAAAGTATAGATACACTCCCTCTAAAATCTAAGGTTTCTCATCTAATTTCATTGTTCATTTTTTTATTAAGGACAAACGTATTACTTCCAAATTATAGAATTCTACGGTCTCAATCTTACTATTGAAAATTAGAAATTAGTGGACTGGGCCTGAGTAATTCTTATATGCGGCTCGGCTTGGTCCATTGAACCGGCCCATTGGGGTGTTCGTGCTTCACTCTTCCCATCTGGGCCTCACATCTGTGAATAGGGCGCGGCTAAAGGCACCCGGCGATCCTATGAGTACACCCAGGAGATGAGGACACACGCCAATCGGATGAGGACACCCACCTGGAAAAACCAAAAATGCCCTCTTCAAATAAAACCTTCCTCTTCCTCTCCCTTTCTCATCCTCTCTCTTTCTCAAAAATTGAGACACCCACAGTCGCGCCACCCTCCCTCTTCCACTCCGCCAACGCCGCCCTCCCCGTCGCGCCGCCCTCGTTCGCGGCCGCCCCCCTCCTCCCCACAGTCGCGGCCGCCGCCCTCCCTTCTCCCCACAGACGCGGCCGCCCTCCCTCCTCCCCTCGTTCGCGGCCGCCCCCCCTCCTCCCCTCGTTCGCGGCCGCCGCCCTCCCTCCTCCCCACAATCGCGGCCGCCGCCAACCCCCTCCTCCCCTCGCCGCCTCGCCGCTAACAACAGGTAAGTTTAGGTTTAGAAAAAATTAGGGTTTTCTGGGAAAAAAAATTAGGATTTTTTTTTAAGTTTGGGAATTATTTTCGAACATAACGCGTTTGTTTTGGAAAAAAATTCGAACAACTTGAGTTTGTTTTGGGAAAAATTTCGAACAAGATGTTCGATTTTTTTTTTCGGACAAATTTAAGTTGTTTTGAAATTTTTTTCGAACATATTGTGTTTGTTTCGGAAACAATTTCGAACAATTTGATTTTGTTTTGAAAAAATTTTCGAACAAAATGTTCAATCTTTTTTTTCGAACATATTGAGTTTTTTTTGAAATTTTTTTTGAACATGTTGAGTTTGTTTTGGAAAAAATTTCGAACATGTTTGTTTTGGAAAATTTTTCGAACAGTCGGTGTTTTGTATTAATTTTTGTTGCAATTTTGGAGTTTTTTGTTGAATGGTGGTGGTGGTGGTGGTGGTGGTGGAGAGGTGGAGAGGTGGAGGTGGTGAAATAGAATGAGTGGGTGTACTCATCCTTATTTTTTTCATAAATTTTAACCTAGGGGTATATTGGACATTTCACATGTTCTGAAAGTTTAAAAAATGGTTGGTGGGTGTACTCATAGGAAATCTGGGTGCCTTTAGCCGCGCCCCTGTGAATAAGCTTAAAATTAGATAGTTGATTTTTTGTACACAATGTGTTGTTTTTTTTTTTTTTTTGCTCAAGTACACAATGTGTTGTCTTTGTACCAATTGTTGTATTATAAGCTTAAAGTTAGAAACATAAAAAATTGTCTTTAAATATATCACTTTCACACCAATAAATGGTTGAATCCCTTGCATAGACGGTATATATATATATAATTTTATTTATTTTTTGCATTCAATTAAGAGTATTTGAAATAAAGTATTTAAAATAATTTCTAAAAAATTTAAACCCAAAAATCTGATACAAGAGTTGTTGCCCTAATAACATCTTGGGGGGTAAAATGCAATTATGGTTCCAAGATAATTTCTGCTCGCGAAAATGGTCCTATTTTGAGCAAAAAAGGTCGCGCGAGATTTTACCTTATAAAACAAAATCTTCAAATGTTTTGTTTCAATCAAATGCTCCAAAATCACCTTTAATCCTAAAAAAAAGTCGTAAAAACAACTCCCCCAAATAAAATCACATGAATCCAACTTGAAAATTTAGAAAATATTGAAGCTGAAACACTCATTAAGTATTCCCAAATCGCAAACCCTCACTTAAATTTCTCAAATTGAAGCACACAAATCGCATTCACTTAAATTGCACATCAATTATTTTTTCCTCAGTTGGGACTGGTGGTGTGTGCCAGTGATAACCATGGGTTCGGGGTGTGTTATTGCTTGAATTGAATTTTTCAATTTTGAGATATATTCTCAAATTTTTTAAAACCAAATCTATCGATTTGATTTTTAAAGGATAATTTTTTTTTTTTTTGAGAGTGTTTAATATGTAAAATGATTTTTTGGAAGATTGAGTTCCGATTTTCTGTCAATGACAAGGACAAGAGCAAGGTGGTTAATGATAGATATACGTATACATTTTTTTTTTTTTAGTATCTTTCATTTAAAATTTTGATGTAATAAATTTTTATGATTTTATAAATAAAAAAAATATTTTTAAAATTTAATTATTTAATTGGACATAATTTACATAAAATATTAATTAATTGGTTTGGAATTTCTAATTTTTCTTAATTTTTAAATTTGATATAAATTATTATCTATATATTTTTTTAAATTTACACAAATTATTATTTGATTTGAAAAAAATCTGCAATGTGTCATTTTTTCTCATTTTTTGGTTTTGGGACCATTTTTGCAATATCACTTAACGGTTTCGGTTGGAACCATTTTTACAAAAAATGGAACCAAAATTGTTTTTGAAAAATTCTGTTGGAACCAAACTTGCATTTTACCCTAACATTTTGTTGTTGCATTGAAATATATAAATGTTAACTAATTTGACTAATATTGAACTTGGTAAAACAAAGTAGTTGAATAATTGAAAAATAAACATTGAATTTCTAGTAGTAAATCCCGAACCAGCTCGAAGAGTAGTGATTTAACTCTCCCGAACCAGCTCGAAGAGTAGTGATTTAACTCTGAGAGCTCATCTTAAAATTATAAAATGTGAGCAATAAAGAGTCAAAGAATATGTTATTTAAAATTAGGTAGTAGGTAGCAAATTATAAAAGAAGTTGTGGTATGGAATGGTGCATTTTTACATGTCATTTGGAGCAATATTATTCAGAAAAGCTGGTGACGAGGCCATGACTAGTTAGACGGATTAACCTATTACTGTGATTTCATGCCTAACCTAACCACATTTTATATATAATGTATAGCAACAAAGTCCTCGTAATTCACATGAAACATTGGAGTATATTAAATTATTAATTAATAATAATTTAAATGTGTATTGCATAGACATTCTTATCCGTAGCCCACAACCGGCTATCTCCGGTCTCCTTTTTATATATTTTGGCTGATTCTCATTTTGGATTAATAAACTAAAATTGCATGCCTTAAATTTCACATCATTTTCGCCTGAATGATCGACGGCGGAGGAGGAGGAGGGCTGAGCAAGTCAGGCGCAGCTCTCATAATCATATTTGTTATCATAGTAGTGGCAATCATCACCGTATTCTTCTACGCGTGGTGGCGCCGCCGTGTCTTCCGCCGCCGAGCTAGTTCGGTCGGCGGTGGTGATGATCAAGTCAGCCGTTACTCCTCGTCGGAATCCACCACCTCCACGGTGGCATCGAAGGAGCTACTCTATTTATTCTGCATAAGTCCGCAAATCAGTCTGGCCGATCGCAACACCTTGACGCCGCCTAATTCAGTTGCAATTGATTTTAATTCCGATGTGGAAGTTGTTGACTTGGTCAAGATTCCCCGGTTTTTGTTTACAATTAGCGAAGAGGAAATCGAATCGCCGATGAGATTAACTTTATTTCCTACGCCTCAACAAGAAGAATCGTTGGACGTCAATGATGCGACGACGTTTTCGACGCCTTGTGCTTCGCCGGTTTACTTTACTCCTACAGCTTCTCCGGTTCATGACGTGGTCAATGGGGGCGCTTCTAATTTTCCTTTTTCTAATGTTAAAATATTGAGTAGTATTTAATTAGTGTGATTTCGACATTCGCTTCCTTTTTTTGTTTTGCCTTCAACTCAGTCTCAACTAATCTCAATTCTTCTTGTAAATTATTAAATAAAGACCTCCGAGAGAATTGATGGATGAGTCTTCGTATTGGAATATAGAATAAATAAAAATGGAGTCTTTCAATTGGATTTCGAAACTGAAATTTAAGAAGGAGTATTGGGTTGGGCTACACGGTGTACTTGAGTCCAACTATATAAAAAATATATAATATATATATGGTACATAACAAAATATTAAACAAAAGTCATTGTAGTTTAGTGGTTGTCCTTGAAATGTTTTACCACAATGTCCCAGGTTTGAGACCCACCTTCAACAAATTTTATTATTTTATTTTAGCACCAGTTTTCTATATTAATAACTACATTATAAAAAGAGTGCAAGTACCAATTTTTTTATCCATTATAAAAAAAAGTGCAAGTACTAATAATATCATTAATTGCACTTACTAATAATATCATTAATAGTAATAAAAGTGCAAGTAAAAAAAAAAACGAGTCAAATTAATAATAATTTTTTTTAAAAAAATTAGCACCAATTTTTCTAGATTATGAAAGTGCAAGTACAAATAACCAAAAGGTGTATCATTAGCATACACTTTTCAGTTATAATATCATACACTTTTCAATTATAATAACATACACCTTTCATTAATATATAACTTACAGTTTTCATTAATAGAACATACACTTTTTAGTTATAATAACATACACTTTTCATTAATAGATCATACACTTTGCAGTTATAATAACATACACTTTTCATTAATATAACATACACTTTTCAATAATAGATCATACACTTTGCAGTTATAATAACATACACTTTTCATTAATATATAACTTACATTTTTCATTAATAGATCATAAACTTTTTAGTTATAATAACATACATTTTTCATTAAAAACAATGTTGCACTTTTCAATATAGTAACGTACACTTTTCATTAAAAAAACAAAGATACACTTTTTAGTTATAATAACATACACTTTTTTGAAAAAAAAATCGAAAAAAAAAAAAGTCAAAGTTTGACCGTTGACCGGTCAACGGTCAACTTTTGACTAGTCAAAGTCTACTCAAGTACATGGTGTACTTGAGTACATACAAGACTTTGGCAGGAGTATTAACTCAGTTTTAATTATGATACCCATTTTTAAATATTGTTATGTACATGTGAATGTAACTGGTAGGGGTGTGCATCGGTCGGTTCGGTAACCGAACCGAACCGAATAAGGATAACCGAACCAAAACCGAAATTGTATTAAAATTAACCGAAACCGGATCGAACCTACGCAAAGCCGAAATTAACCGAACCGAATTATTCGGTTCGGTTTCGGCTATAACCGAAAAACCGAATCATTAACCGAAAAATCTGGAAAGAAAAATACAGTGCTGAAATAGTGAAAATTGTGCAAATTGTGCAAATTACTACTTTGAATCAAAAAAATTAGCATTGTCCACTGGAAATACATTGCTGAAAATTAGTCCATAACAAAAAATTACTAATGTCCACCCGAAATACACGGCTCAAAAAATTGGTATGTGCTACACAGATTACGAAAAATTAGAACTCACCGTGAGTCGTGACTCGTGAGCTCGCGGTCGTTGGACGCTGGTCGTCGTGGGGTCGCCGGCGTCGTGGGATCAGGCGTCGTGGGGTCACCGGCGCCATGGGATCAGGCGGCGTGGGGTCACCGGCGCCGTGGAGTCACAGTCGCAGGTGTCGTGGCCTTGAGGACTGGGGAAGATGAAGAGGAGGGCGGCCGGAGAGGAGGGGCGGAGCCGCGGTGGTGGCCGATGGGCTTGGGGTCAGCGACGGAAGTTGGGAAGGAATTGGGTATTTGGGTTTAGCTGATTTTGAGGGCTGGAGACTTTTGGGTTTTGATTGAAAAGAATGAATTAGGGTTTTGATAGTTTATATATGGGCCTTATTCGGTCGGTTTCGGTTAACCGAAATAAATTCGGTTATAACCGGAACCGAAACCGAAAACCGGAATTCATAAAATATGAAACCGAAAACCGAACCGAACTATTTGGTAACCGAACCGAATTCATATTTCGGTTCGGTTCGGTTTTCAGTTAAAACCCGAATATTGTTCACCCCTAGTAACTGGACGTCCTTTTAATTCAACTTTTAAGTTATACTCCTATTTGGTTTGTAACGGTGGTGGATGAGATGGAGATGAGAATTCAAAAAATATGTATAATCTAATCCATAGTAATTGAATAATAATTGTGTTTGAATAGAAATTGAAATATAGGTGTGAATGGATATGTCAAATTTGTTGTACTATTTTATTATTTTTATTTATTGAATTAATTATTGGAAGTAAGAAAAGTAGGAGATAAAATAAATGTATGTAAGAAAGTAGAAGAGAAAATAAATATGTGGAAGAAAAATAGAAGATAAAAAAAAAAAAAAAAAAAAGTGATGTGATGTGAATCATGTGATTTTATAAAAATGAGTATATAGGTGTATTATAAGGGTGAATATGTATTTGAATGGGGAGAGGTGGGATAAATCCCAAATCAAACACTGCGGGCTCATTTGGTGGTAAAGATGGACTATCATAGATATAGGCCCAACATTGAAAAAAATAAGATAAGTTCAAGATAATGAATATAATTGGGGTTTGGTATACACCTTGAGTGCGTGAACATTTTAAGATGGGTGGAGTGATATTTTACTGAAATGCCCTCATTGAAAATATATAATTTCAAATTATGTCCCAACTTAAACCTAACGCATCATTTGTCGCTGGTTTTATATTTCTTTTCAGAACAACGTTGCATTTTACTTTTTTATTTTTTTATTTTATTTTTACTTCCATCATATGACGAATTTGACATTTTTCTATTGTCAATTTTGATCTTACTGTTCAATGATGTATTAGGCTCAATCGATCAATTTTCGTCATGAAAATCCCAATATGACTATTATTCGAAACATATATAATTTCAATATGGCTATTATTCAAAACATATGAGCCTCTGATAATAAGAAAATATTTGAGCCTCTTATAATAAGCAAGAAAATGTTATGGAACATATCATAATGCAGTAAGTTCAATAGTATTATAATTCAAATTTCAAAATACAAATCCTTGTGAAAAACACACAAGCCAACATAAATCATAAATTATCTTTGACGTCTTTATTGTGCTTGGTCACAAAATATATTGGCAAAAAGTGGTCAAAAGTAGAATACATGGTCACACGTGGATTGCTTCCAACCGCCCGATTACAATAAACAACACGAGCATCATCGGTAATGTATCTTCCTCATCTATGTCGAACATGCACCTAACCCAAAAGAAGTATTGATCTATGTCGAACACGCACCTTTCTGAAGAGAAATTGATCTTAGACCCAAAATTTAAATCACACCATATTCATCTTCTGCCCTTGCCAATATATCAACACCACACCCATGTTTATTGTTCTAATACTCCAAACACAAGACTCGTTCAACACAAGCCATTGACAAAAAATATATTTGGATATATTTATTGGGTAGTTGAATTTTAGGATGATATGAAGCTACAATATAATCACTGGATTTGCAATAAGCAAGAGACATACAAACTCCTTCCCTATCTGATTCAGGAATTAAATTTAGCCTACCATAAAAATAAAAGAGTTAATGTTAATGAATCCAATCAAACAAGTAATTATTATAGTAATATGGATACTTAAAATATAAGGAGAATTGCCTGATTAAACACGATTGTCAAGGACTCTAAAGCATAATCACAACCATATAATACATACCTCCCATTGCAAATTAGCTGAGCTCGGCAAAGTGGAAGAAGGAGTTAAGTGACAATAGCAAACCCAGAAAGCTTCAACCTGAATTGTGTAAAAAGGATGCATTAGAGACCCTCCTTAAATAAATGCAAATCAGCTGAGCTCACAAAGTGGAGGAAAAAGCTAAGTGACAATAACAACCCAGAAATGTTGCCAATTATCCCACCCTCCAAAATTCAAAGTTCAATTGAATTTCAATGGATACAAATGATGAACGATGTCAAACCACAAACAATTAACAAACAAGCATATTAATGAGCAACAATCACGTAACTCTAAAACTGCAACTCTACATGTGAAAAACTGCAGATATTCAATTGATAAAAGGGTATACACCTCTTCTTGATCAAGCAATGAAGTTTTCCCGAATAATCCTGTCACTCCTCTCATTCCACCAAGCACCTTTTATGCATATCAAGATCTCATTTCGTACTTAGAAGAAAGATCAGATTGCAATTAGTAATTGAACAACTTAAATTAATAAAACAGAGCATAAACAGTACTACCAGTCTAGCCGATAGTATAAATTAATTGAATTCATCGCAAAGAAAGTACAAGTTGTTCTGGAATCAATTCTTACAACTGAGATCATAGATCCTATAAAGAAGTCAAAATACAAAAACACAAGCACAGATGTGCACTGTATATGTTCCAAAAAAATTGAATAAGAGATAAAAATATATTAGTGATAAGAAACATATTTGAAACAAAGAAGATCTTTTCACAAAATTTCCCAACCAGCCAGACATTAGAATATTGATATCTATAAGAACCTCTATCTACTTGCAAAAAATAGTCAAATAATTTAAGTGCTGCTTTCATAAAATTAACCACCAGAAAAAAAAAAATGCTCACAATAACTTGGCATTCTTCATCCATAGAGAGCGAAAGTTTGAGTTTGAAGATGAAGAATGAAAAAATCTGAGAACAAAAACTGTTGATCTCGCTAGTCTTGTTGAAAACTTTAATCGAGCAAACCCTAACAAATTAGAGCACATATTAGTAACGAAAATGACATATCTTCGTGTTGAGAGAAACTCCAAAATGTCGATAAGTACCCAGATTAGGCCGCCGTATTTGCGTGTTTGGAAACTCGAGTGAAAATCCGGTGTATGTCGAGAAACTCGCCGCTGCTTCGAGTTGGGGAAAAATCGCCTCTAGTTGAGAGAGGTAGGGGAGAGGCTGAAAATGAATGTTTGGAATGAAAAACTAGGGTTTGAGGCTTATATACCAAGGGTAGGGATGTAATTTGGATTTTAAAGAGTGGTCCGTGTTTTGAAACGATAACTTATCTCACCACTTTTGACCAGACAAAAAAAGGCACTATAATCTTGGGTTTAAGGCGGGCCACCGGACTTATCTTGGGCTGGCAAGATTTCCACCAAACAAGAAATTGGCCCACATTAGGCCCAATCTTGAATTTAACTTGCCTAATCTGGGCCACCAAATGAGCTCTGCATGTATAATGTATTGCATAAAAAACTTTTATTAAATTCTTAAATTTGCAGTTAGATTATTATGGTTCTGATTATTTACTTTAAAAAAAAAAAGGCAAACACTAATAAGTTTCGTTTCCTCATTTGAATTGTTAATTTTTGCAGAATTTATTAAAAGTTAAAACTACCTAACATCTTACTCCCTCCGTCCCGTGATTTCTTTCACATGTGAAGAGGTACACAAAATAAGAAAAGTGAATTTAGTGGGAGATTTTGAGGGGTAATTTTGTAAACTTTTATGTATAAAGTAAAGAAATGAGTTGACTTTTAGGTATGTGTGTAGAAAAAGTAATGGCATTTGTGTAAAATTGAGAATATTGTGAGGGTGAAGTTTATAAAGGGTTTTCCATTTTAAGGGTGTGAAAGTTATTATGGGACGTCCCGAAAAGGAAAGTGTGAAAGTAATTGCGGGACGGATGGAGTATTTTTTTAGGTATTTTACAATTATATTAAAATAATAAAAATTGAGGGGAGGTGTATCTAACAATGTTGAAGGTTCAACGGATCATTTTCCCTAACAACCGTAATTTTGGTTCACCCAATTCTTCTCTTTTTTTTTTCTTCTCCTCCCTCACCCCTCATACCAGCTACTACCGCCGCCTCTCCCTCTGCTGCCCCAACTCCGCGCCGTGGAAGAAAATAAGGTGCAGCCGCCAGCTCCACCTGCCATCGCCGACGTAACGCCGTCGCCCCTCCGCCTTTAAAATTCTGATTTGTATTATTTACGAAAGTTAGTTTGCAATTTTGGTTGGAATATTAGATGAAAATTTGCAATTTAGGAGTGGGACAAATGATTTTGTGGAAGCCCTAAGCATCTTCTCCTTTGTGCTTTTTTGTTGGAAATTGTTTGAATTGTAGTGAAGAATGATAGGGGTGAAAAGAACCAGGTTTTTTTGTTTTACTAAGACTAACAGCAAAAAGACAAAAAATTTAGGGCTAGTCTTGGGTGAGACCGTCTCACAGAATGAGATTCGTGAGACGGCTTTTATATATAAAAAGTGATAATGTTTGAGCAAAAAGTGATAGTGTTTAAGTAAAAAGTGATAGTCACTTTTGTTAAAAATATTATCACTTTTTACTTAAACATTATCACTTTTTTTACAAACCAAAATCTGAAAAAAAAATATGGGTTATCCTACCCAAAATTTTAAAATATGGGTTAAAAGGATCCGTCTCACAGAAAAAGATCCGTGAGACGGTCTCACACAAGTTTTTGCCAAAAATTTAATATTAAAATAATACTAAGTCTTCGACATTTTCGTGACATTGGTTGGATGATCAACCTAAGTTCACCAATTTAATATTATTAATTAATATGACAAGTGTCAAAATTTTGATTGTTTGTAATTTTTTGTGTGATATATATATATTTTTTTTTTGGTGGGGCAAAACAAACATATATTGCAAAACAAACAAAATAAGGTATGCCATCACATAAGTTCTTACAAAAAGAATATAAGAAAGAAACACGGAACATGAAAAATTGATTTACCCCTGTGAACAAAAAAAACAGAGGTCCTACGCTCTAGATTCGAATGGAAAGGTGAAGAGAGGATTAACTAGCAGAATATGAGATTCCACTTCTCAGTAGGTTCTTCGTCTTCGCCCAACTCCAAAGGTTTCCTTTAATTTCGTCCATCACCTTGTTGCTACTCCACTCCTCGTTTTCAAAGACTATTTGTTCCTGTTTTTCCATATAATCCATACTATGCATATCCATATTCCCACCGCTATTTTCCTACTGATTCTATTTGGGACTAGTTCCGTAAAATGGTAGAAATGATCTTTTATACTTACTTGTAGCGCCGACGAAACCTGCAACCACCTTAGAGCCTCTTGCCAAACACCTTGCGTGAGTCTGCACCTGAGGATATGGGGGATATAATTACTTGCACGGCTGCACCTGAGAATCACACCGGTCATTGCAGGTAAATAAATCGGTCAAATACTTAGCTCGTGTGCAATTCAAATCAACCGTGAATTTGCTCATGTGCAAAAAAATGCACGAGCTAAGGATTTGACTAGTTGACTAGTTCATTTACATGCAACGGTAGGTAATTGGTCTGAATTCAAAATTTGAGCCAATTTATGAGACCAAAATTAAAATGTGCATTCCATCGTGACCAAATTCAAAATTAGTCAAACTTAAAGGACTAAAAAAAACTTTAATCCCTTTAATTTAATTAACAAAAGGGTAAAATTGTCTATTTACATATCAATTTTTTTAAAGGAAATTTTGAGGGGTGAAGTCATAAAATGAGGGGGGCATATTTAACGTGGCCTAAACAGTAGTATAAAGGGCTCAATTTACAGCCCATGAATTCGGCCCAAAAAGTTGTTCACGGAAATCTGATAATTTCAGTGTTTTTTTAAGGGGTTTGACTATATGCACCTCCATTTAGGAGAGATGCACGCCCCCACCACCCAAAATTGGTTTAAAATAATACACCCTTCCTTCGAAATGTCGAAAATACCCTTCTCTCATTAAATTCAATTTACTATCCACACCCCCAAATCACTCCATTTTCTTATCCCCAAATCACTCCATCTTTTTCTCCCCAAAATCACTCCACCACCTGCCGCCGCCGCCGGCAACACCCTCTCTCGCCCACACCATCCGCCTCCGCCGCCCTCGCAGCGCCGCCCTCCTCCGTTTCTTCAAAAAAAAGAAGAAACAAATTGTGCCGCCGCCGACGGAATCGCCCCACCACCCCGATCTCTTCTCTCCCCTCCATTTCCCCTCCGCCGCCATCGCAGCCTCCGCCGCCCTCCTCCGTTTCTGCAAAAAAAAAAGAAGAAAAAAAATTATGCCGCCGCCGCCGGAATCGCCCCACCACCCCGATCTCTTCTCTCCCCTCCATTTCCCCCGCCCCACCACCCCGATCTGTAAAAAAAAAAATTTACAGCGGCCGCCCTGTCCATCGGCCGCCGCGACCGCCCTCTCTTCTCTCCCCTCCATTTCCCCCCACACCCTCTGCCATGGCGCCCCCGCCCCACCAGCACGATCTGTAAAAAAAAAAAAAAAAAAACTTTCACGGCCGCGCGGCCGCCCCTACCTCTCACTTCTCTCCCTCTCTTCACCGGCGTTGGCCCCACGTCGCTCCGTCCACGACGTTAGCCCACCCCGATTCGCCGTCCACGGCGTTAGCACAACAGGTTTTTTTTTTTTTTTTTTAATTTCGACACTGTAATGTCGACCATGTACAATTTCGTCGACAAAATGTTGTCGACCAGAGTGTATATGGTCGACATTACAGTGTCGATCGACCTTTGTTGGTCGACCATATATCCTCCCGTCGATAAAATGTGGTCGACGGAAGGATACACTGTCGGCACTGATTTGACGAATTGTTTAAAAAAAATTGTTAGTTTTCTAAGTTTTGATAATGATGTTTGTTAATGGGTTTGATATTGTTAATGGGTTTGATAATGGTGATTTGGGGATGAATATGGTTAATTTGTTGAAATTTTGGATTTTTTTTTTTATTTCTTGTTACCGGAAAAAATGGTGACGGTGGTCGGAAGATTTAGGGATAAGGGGAAAAAAATGGTAGTAGGGGTGGCTGTATTTTAATGAAGGATATTTTTGGTTTTTTACCCTATTATTTTATTAATAAACTGAAAAGGGGAGTGCATCTCTCCGAAATGGAGGTGCATATAGTCAGACCCTTTTTTAAGACCACGGTTATACACACACACGAAGTTATTGAGTACACCCACTCAATTAGCACACTCATCGTGGAATGAGTGCACGCCCCGTGAAAAGTAAAAAAATACCCTATTCCACCTTAAAAACCCTAATTCTTTACATTCATTCATATTATCAGCACACCCAACCTACCCTTTCTGCATCTTCTTCTTCCTCCGCCCTATCCCCAACGTTCGCCGCCCCCTCTCCCACAGCGCCGCCCCTCAAGAAGGACGCGGCTGCCGTCCCGCCCCTCTTCGCCGCTGGCCGCTTCTTCCCCTTCCAGCCACGCCGTCCGTCAAAGCCACCGCCCCGTTCGGTAAGTTCGGATTTTGATCGGACTTTTTGTTGCTCTTTCCAAATTGTACTTTTTTTTTTTTGTAGATTATAGATCCATTTTTTCCCCTTTCCTTCTTCAGTCCAGATCCGGAAAGATAAGATTTGGATTCTTCCACCATTTTTTTTTCGATTTTTTTCCCATTTCGAATATTATTCTCAAGTTTTTTTTTTTTTTTTGTTGAAATACTGTATGTGTAATTTTTCGAGATTTGAGACTGTTAGCAATTTTTATTTTCGAAATTTGTTGTCTAAGATTAAATGGAGTTTGTTTGATATTTTTTGTGATTAATGAAGTTTGTTGAGTTTGCTGTTTAAGAATGGAGTTTGTTGCAATTTTTATTTGCTTGAGAGGGCCAAACGAAAGAATTCTGGGGGTTAAAACTGGAGTGGGTTATCACAGATTGTAAGAAGGGTAGAATTGACATTTTACAAGCTACTAATTTGTAAAAAAAAAAATGGTGGGTGTCCTCAACAATATCGTGTGTGCGTATAACCGTGGCCTTTTTTTTTAATGGTGACAATTTCAGAGATTTTTTTTTGTGGGGGGCAGATCTCGTATGAATAGTGGAGGGTTAATTTCAGAGTTATTTCTCTTAAACAATGAGCAGATCTCGTATGAATAGTGGAGGGTTGCCCTGTGGCGTGAAGGCTGCGTCCTCCGGTTGGGGCGTGAAGGTGGCGTCTCTGTTCAGATTACGTCGTTAAGGTAATTAGGAATTTATCAGGAAATTATGCAATTTGATTAGGTATCAGTCTGTTACATGTGAACGTATTTAGGTGTTATAAAATCAAATGCAAAAAACGGTTATGCTTGTTGAGTTAATTTATCGAACTTCTGTTGAAGGTTTGTTATGTTACTGGCACTGCTGCTTTCCTTAGCTGTTTGCGCGATTTCCCTCTGATTAATCTAAAATTTAGGGTGTATTGAATTCACTGTGATGAGTTTTATCATATTTGACTCGTCGCCCGAGGACCATCTGCAAGTGAAACGCCGCATTTTTCATCCACATTTTGCCTCCGTAATGAAACCATTTTCCACTTATTTTTAGGATTTCTGGTGTCAATAGCAGGTTTCCTTTTCTCAGATTTAGAGACTGTTCATAGTTTCAATGGAATCAGATTCGGTTTAGGCTTGCAAACTGTGAATTGGATTTTGTGTTCTTATTACATTATGATATGCTTTCGCTTGGTTTAGGCAAATATAAGTGCTACTTTGACAGGATGGAAGTTGGAACACTGTGATATGTTTTTACATATATAATTATTGCTTTTATCCCATATATTTGCAGGAACATGAGAAAATTAGAAAAAAGGCTGTATTCTTGGCTTCAGATTTCACTAATGTAGGTTTTGCATTTGGTTTGTTAATTTCAATTAGAAAAGAGGATGTGTTGTTTTGTAATGAAGCATGATATGCTTAATTTATGAAATGCTTTTGTTTTTGCAGACTGTTTTCAATAATGGGATTTTAAGGATTTGTTTTTGTTGTTACGGAGTACAAGACTTTGTAGAATTGAAGATTGAACATTTTTATGTGTTTTTTAATTTTTTTTTAACGAGGTTGACAAGCTTGAGCTTGTTTACTTTTGCGAGCTTGAGCTCGAATTGAGCTTGTTTAATTTTATAACGAGGATTTTTCGAGCCGAGCTCAAACTAGGCTCATTTACTTCGCTAATGAGCTTTTTGGGAGCCGAACTCAAACTATTCGTGAACCCAATATTTTAGAGTCGAGCCGAGCTCGAGCTCTACTATTAGAGTTCGAATCAAGCTTAAGCCTGATGGTATTCGATTTGGTTCGGTTTGTTTACGTCCTTGTAATAATGCATCTCTTAATCTCACTTTATCGCCTCTCTGTTCCACATCAGTGATGGATTTTGGATCTTGAGTAGCTTGATTCATGGATCCTTGATTAACATAATCATACCCTGATATCCATACTTGTAGCTGAATGACATCTCAACTCTCAGCACTGCCGTACTTCTCGACTCTCTTTTCTTGCTGTATGATAGAAACTAAAGCTCTCTTTTCCTCTCCCTCGCACTGTCGTTGATATGAGTACCCTCTCTCGTTGATCAGATTTAAAGATATTTTATGTTATTTGGAATGAAATTTATTTTAATTACAGTTGTCTATGTTTTGGAATGATATATTTTGGTATTCTTCTTTAATGTTGTCAGTTTGCAGTTTAAGCTTTAATTAATGTTGCAGTTTGATGGATTTTGGATCTTAACTAGCTGGATTCATGGATCCTTGATTAGCAAAAATATATTCCTACTTTATTTACACTTGTTACAGGATAGATGTGAAAAAATAGGGGATGAAGCATGAAAAAGGAATCTGTGAGCTTATAAGTTAAAGGAGGACATTAGTTGGGATATTAATATGTGTATGACTGATGTTTCATGTGGTTTTACTTGAGATTTGTTTTAATTTCACGATATTAGTTTTATTAGCCATTAGTGGTTAATGCATTTATGAGCTTTGCTCTTTTCTTTGTTTTCTTGTGCGTTCTTATCAGAATTAGATTGCTGATTGTTCAGCTCTTGCACCAAAACCTAGTTGCTATTCTTCTACTATTGCATAGTTGCAGCAGTTTTGTGCTAACTCCCTTTTTACATAAATGTTCAGCTGTTGTATAGGTAGTGTTTGTACAAATGGAATATCAAATGCATAGGAATGCTTCTCCAACCCTTCATAAATGGAGAAAAGTTGCTTATGGAGGGATGCAACCCGGGTTTGATGACAATCACACCGATGAGTCTTTCCTAGAAGACATGATTATGAACGCTAATGTTGTGAAACGAGACTTGCTTAAGGTGATTCTTGACACAGTTTCCATCTCACAATATTTGTGTATCGTTTCTCTTGTGGTAATGGTCTGGACTTATACCCTTAAATCCACCTTTACTGAACAGTCACTCTTCTTACTGGACATTGCCCTTCTCGGGGGAGGTTTCACCATCGTTCTTTTAACAGCAGAAATGCTTTCTCTCAATCTATTCCTCAATTACATTCTCAAAACCTCATTTTTCATAACCGGTTTATACATTTTATCTCCTATCTATCACACTCTGACACGTTCCATAAGCTCAGACTCCATTTGGGCACTCACAGCTTCGCTTATTGTACTCCATCTCTTTCTGCATAACTATTCTGGTTCCACTGTGAAACCTCCTGGGGCTCTTGAATTTTCTTCCTTTACGAGCAATATTTCTCTTAATGCTTCTATAGTTGCTTCCCTTTTGATTGCCTCTCGACTTCCGTCAAGGCTTCAAGTGTTTGCTATTGTTCTCTTCTCATTGCAAGTTTTCTTGTTTGCTCCGTTTGTTAGTTACTGTATCAAGAAATTCTCTTTCCGGTTGCATTTGTGCTTCTCATTGGGGTTAATGGCTGTAACTCTGTTTCTCGTTTATCAACAACACCAATTGCTCTTCGTTTTATTGTTGTGGATATTGATGTTCGTTAATTTGGTATGCCCGTATTGGTTAATTAGGATTCAGGAGTACAAATTTGAGATCAACGGTCCCTGGGACGAGGCTAAGCTCTGTTTTAACATAATGGAGTGAAATTGTTGTTTTCTGTACATGGAGTATTCTCTTGTGTGATTCTCCCCAGTGTATATCAATTAAATTGCAGTTTGCTTGATTCTCCTCGGTGTGTATAAAATTGAGTTACGTCATATCAAGCAAGGCATATAACCAACCATCTGCAATGAGTATAATGTTAGCGTTATTTTCACCTAATCAAATTAGCAGTATAGTTGTCTGTTTTCAGTCTCTTTCTCTATTTCAATTAGTACGGGTTTGAAATTTGAGAGAGGAGTTGGTGGTTATTGAAAACAATGTGCCATATGGAGTGTTTTCCCACCCCCTCTTAAACCTGGCCCCTGCCCCTATTATGCATGGAGATATATAAACTTCATAAAGTCTTGCAAGAGATGTGATGTTATCATAAAAATGTCTAAGCAACAAGTCTTATGTATAAGACCGTTTCATATGAGTCTTTATTTTCTCTTTATTAAACCGGCTATAAGTTTATGTCGGTTTCGGTTAAAAAAACTGACGGTTTTTTAGTTTTTATTTTCTCTTTATTGTACTTTTCTTTTTATTAATACAATTTGTGAAGTACAATTACAATTAATTGAAAGGGGATTTGATTACAATTTTTAAAATATGAAATACAAAGTATACAAACTATATATTGATTATATTTTCTTCTCGTCATCCCCGATTTTGAACCATGTGCCCTTTAAGTAAGTTGCATTCAAATTAGAGTTTGTCTTGTAATATATTCTACGCTCAGTGATATTGGACACAAAAATTATTAGTTTCATCTTAATTTAGTATTTAGAAAATTTCATCAATATTAATGGATTCAATTGGCTTTCAATATTTTAATTAAAGTTTCTTTGATTTCAGCTCATAACGAACAAAATAATGTCAAGATTGTGTCTAAATATTACTACCACCTTTCATTTTTAATGTTCTTGATACTTCATATTGTCATAAATATTGCATCTTAACTTCATTTTTTATTTTTAAAATACTTATACAACTTACTAAATAACTATTAAAGGTAAAGAAAGTTAATACATATAATTATTTTCCTTTTATTTTTCTATTATATAATATATTGCATTTTTTTCAGTCATGTCCGTGACTCCAAATATTTATATTTTATTTACACATCTATAGTTCAACTTGGATAAACCTATTTTGGATATATATATAGTATCCTTTTTGTGAAACTTAGTTGACATGAATAGATTTTTCAGTATATATGAAGTATCACTATTTAAAAATTATTTAATTTAATGTTTTTATTTTTTTACCCTAGTTTATACCGTGATGTTGAGTGATCATAAAGGTTTTGTGAACCAAATTGATTGAAGTTTTTGTCTGTGTTTGCTTGCCCATTCCCATGGCCAAATTGTGCTGCCATTTATACTTTGGATACATTGAACACTACTAAAATAAAAAGAATCAAATTAAAATATATTTTATAAAGTATTGGATATGCTATGATATATCTTTCCACCACACAATCTTTGTTTTTAGCACATTACATTACACAACCGACTATATCACCGATAAAGTCTAAAAAATGACAAAATTAGAATAGCGATAAGATAATTATATTCTTGTCGTCTCAATTTAAGGGACCAATCTCAGTTTCAAGAAATTAATTAATTAATTTTGAAGAAACAAAAAATGTTAACAAGCAAAAATCACATGGTTTTCTCCTTTAATTTTATTATATATGTTGCTTAAAAGCGAAGTCATAAATCGCATAAGATCAATCAATACATAGAATGACTACAATTTAATTATCACACCTAGAACCACGATTTAAGGACTACACCTAATTGAAATAAATAAATTAATTAAGTTACAGTTGATACCGGAGTCCAATTTGGATATGTTAGCTCAAAAAATTAAATTAGATGATTAATTATGTGTCAATTAAGATTTTTGTAATATCAAATTTTACGTGTCAATTGCAATTCATCATTTGAGAGTTGATTCTTTTTTTTTTTTTTTTTTGTGTGTATGATCATGAAAATGGTCTGATCACACTAAAAGAATATTATCATAATATTATTGAAAAAATAAAGAATAAAATGCAGTGATGAATCAAAACCAAACAACACATGAGGAGAAATAATTAACTTAACCAACTTCCACTTATAACACCAATGAAATTAACAATTAATTAAATGAAGAAACAATTATTGCATAAATTCTTATCAATATAGCAAAATCATACAAGCTAGATATATTGCAGTTGTTATCTGCATTCAGCTCTCTCACTTCCATTTTGTCGCAATTTATTTTCGGCAAAATGTACAATTAAATATCAAAATGCTGGAAAATTAAATGACCGAAATAAAAATACATGAAGATCAAACATTTAATTAATTATCCTATATATATAAATGTCTTCCATACGTACCCTTGTGAAATTTCAGACATTGACACTACAACTCTGTGAGAGTTGATACTTAATGGCGTTTCCGATGACAATTCCGGTATTCTTGCTATTTCCAATCGGAATATAGGCGGAGCACGTGACGTGGAGGTGGTAACGCCCGGAAATAAACGACCCAACTTTCCATCTGACGCGGCCGTTAATTCTGATGATCAGATTAATAGCGCCGTCAGATTTGTCCTGGCTCAGGGCAATGCCATTGTACGGGGCCACGGGGACGTTGTTTCCGTATATAAACGGGGACCAGACGTTATCGTCCCTGTGGCCCTGGTACACGGGCGGAATGACGGAGTAATAGGTGATTTGTTGGTTGTGATAGGTGGCGTAGACGTCCATTTTGTCGTAGTAGATGCCGATTTTCGAGTTAGGGTTGTGGGAGTTTACGGTGACTTGGACGGTCGAGGAGATGACGTTAGGGGCGGAGATGTTGAGGTTGAAAATGGTGGCGTCTTGGAGGGTAAAACGGGGTTTTTTGGGTTGGAGGATCGACCAGGTTATGAGGATGATGAGGAGGAAGACGAAAATGAAGATGAGGAGGCCGGCTGCACACCGACGTGCCACCTCACGTCGAGAGCTTTCGTGGTGGTCGCATTTTTTCTCCGACATGGTGGCGGCGGTGGCGAAGGAGGGGGGAGGGATTTGGTTTTTTGAGGTGGGGAGGGATGAGAGTTGGGGGTGTGTTAATATAGGTGTGAGGAATGGGGTGGGGGAATTTTAGCCACTTTGGTATATTCATTCATTGACAACAACTTTATGCTATTGTGTGTGATTTACTATTCATCAATTAATTGAGATTGTTTTATTGAAACTTGGAAGTGTTGGGCCTCTCTACCTTTTTCTATGTATAACGTAATTATAAGTTAAAGAAAAATGTAATCACGAGAGAAAGAATAAAATGCTGACTAATGACTAGAAGTGCGTAACTTTATGAATTGCTTTTTGAAGGTCTAAGAAACTCATCATGTGACTACATATTAAAACCGGACTTACAATTATAAATTTATTATGTATTATACTGACATGAGAGTTTAAATTTGTCATGTGTCAAAATGTAATTAAATTTGATGATGTGTTTTTATAGAGAATAATTGTATTACACGTGTTATAAGTAGATTAAGTTAACTTTTTTAAAACTTTGATATGTATATTTACTACTCCCTCCGTCCTGTAAAATTTTGCTCAGACAAATTTTTGGGTTCACAAAGTATATGTTTATTCTATTTAAATAGTTAACTTTCAAGTATTTTTTTTTACTTTAATATATGAGCACTATTATTTAAATTATTAAATAATGGAGTACTATATACTTTATGAATATTGACTTTTATGAATACCTCGTGTAATACGCGAGAATTCCATCTAGTATATACTACAATATATAATAGGCAGTCGGGATCATTTATTTAATCAAGAGAGAGCACGGTTCAGTGATATTGTGCATTGTCGTCCTAAATGAATCAAATAATTTTAATCGAATTCGATATTTATATTCAATTTTTTATATTTATATTTAAAATTTTATAATTCAAAAAATGAATACAAATAATTTTTTAATTCAATTAGCAAAAAAATACAAATGCAAAATTATGTTATTTGTAAGTATTCGATTGTATATATATTATATACATTCATAAGTTGTATAGTAAATTAAAAAAAAATTATTTAATAAATAATGGATACACGTATACAAAATTTTATTTGCCATTTCACCGTATCGACCACTCGACCAACTCACGCCGCCGCTTCTCCACAAAACACCGTCTCTCGACTGCTCCAATTTCACTAGTCTCAACTTAAATACTCTTGTCATTAACAATTACAGTTTCAATGTACCTTTCTTTAGTAAATTAACAATTTTAGTTTCATGTTTGATTTTTAGTAGATTTTGTTTCTAAAATAAAATGATTAGTCAAGATGCAGTTTTGTTGCACATAACCACTTAAGCGAATGCAATCTATCATGATGCTACAATTTTGACTTGGAATTGAATTAGAACTGAAAAATAAATTTGTTGTAGGTTGGTTTAATGGTTTTATTGATCATATAATTATATGCTCTTAATTTATGATATTCACTAGTTGATTGCAAAATCTCTTTCACGCTCTCTCTACATCTTGTTTATAGATGCTATTGGAAAACTAATTCCTGTTTTAAAGAGGCCGTTTGGCGAATCTTTGAAGAGTAAAGTTCTTAGACAAAGAAATGCTGATGGTGGTAGGTATTGCACTCTCTCAACAAAAACAACTCGAAAGAAGCTCCATTTGCAATGAGATTCGTCCACAAAAAAATATTTCTCTTATTTCAGATTAAGAGGGATAGAGGGTGACAAGTTATGTCATACAAACTAACAATTAATTTGCATAGAAAAAGAAACAGTAAAGACACCCTTAATCAATTGTATATTTTGGGGTGTGTTTACTATTTCTTTTTCTATACAAATTAATATATTGTTAGTCTATACTGTAGACTTGTCACCCTCTATCCCTCTTAATCTGAAATACGAGATTTTTTTTTGTAAACGTATCTCATTCTCTTTACAATTGAATTTTCTTTCGAATTGTTATGAGAGAGGGATAGAGAGCAATATTTACTACCATCCCCATTTCTTCGTCTATGTACTTTACTCTTCAAAGATTTGCCAAACAATCTCTTAGGAACGACAATTAATTTTCCAATAGCAACTAGATCTAGATGGGGAGAGAGAGATTAATGTTGCAATCAGCTTATCATAAAAGGGCATAGTTATATGACAAACTCAATAAAATCAAGCTGAAAAAAAAAAAAAAAAAAAACAATTCCAATTCCAAATCAAATCAAATCTATAGCAACATAATAGACTGCATTCACTTTCACTTAATTAAGTGCTTAAACTGCATGCATCTTGATTCTTGACTAATCATGTTATCTGAGAAACAATTTACAAATTTTGAGAAATATTTTACTATGTAAATTATAAAAAGGGTGAAAGAGATGTAGAAGCATTTAACAAAAATAAAATCTACTAAAAATCAAACAAGAAATTGAAACTAAAATTGTTAATTCAAGAACGAGAAAGTTACCTTAAAATTAAAATTGTTTATGGCAATAGTATTTGAGTTGGAGTCATCGAGAGACGATGTTTTTTGGGAAAACGACGATGTGAGTTGAGACTTGTGAGGAGAAGCGGCAACGTGAGTTGGTATATAGATTGACCAACGCATCGGCGTGTGGTCAACTGAAAACAGCGAGGGCTTCGAGAAGGGAAATGAGGGGGGAGGCGGAATGAAAAATTGATTAATGAAGTAGGGTTTCGTGGAATTGCATTTGTATACCGTATATTTATTAGTAATAAATCCCACATCGGCCATGTTTGGTTTGGGATTGGTCAATTCGAATTTGGATGGACCATTCTCAATCCAATCTCTCTCAATCCAAATATCAATCCACTCATATAATAAATCTACACACCTATTTTTATACAATCACATCACCATTTTTTTAATTTCATTACTTTTCTTTTACACACTCATTCTCTCTCTTATTATTTTTCTACCCACTAATAAAATACATCACTCTTGATTTGACATAGAACTACATCCACCGCTACTTCTCAATCTCTATCTAAACACCGTTACTATTCATGGATTACCTCAATTCACTTTTTTTCAATCTCAATTCAAATCCAATCCAACACAATCTCTAACCAAACACCACCTTACTTTATCACATTTTTTTAACTTTCGTTCCCAAATCAATGTGAAGATAGATCTGAAACGGAAGAGTATATAATTTATAGAATGTATAATCGAATACAATACTTATGAATATTGAATTGAATTTCATATTTTATAGTATTTGTTTACTTATCAAATAAAAAAAGTGTATTATGTCAAGAAATCCAGTCGATTAGACGTCTCCAACCAAGTAGAAGACTTTAAAATATAAGAAATAACCCAACTAAGATAGTAATTCAAAAAGTAATCAACGAGACAAACAACACACAAAGGATTTAAGTGGTTCGATCAATGTGATCTACATCCACTGGACCAGACGAGTATTTCTTTGATTGATAAAGAATGTTTACACACTCATTCACTCGGAATAAGACATTTCCTCACTTTGTTCGTGAACTCACACAACTCAAAGATTACAATCGCACTTAATCCTCTCGTCAACCTTTACAATGTACACCTACAAGAGTATATAAAGACCAAAGATAGTTGCTGCCATTAGGAACCGTTGAGTAGTTAGAAACCGTTTGCAACCGCTTGAAACAACCCATGTGCTCTGTTATTACCCAACTGAAATGGAAGTTATTCCCTCAAGTAGTTATAATTGTAATACAGTTAGTTAAACTAACTAACTTCCGTATTAGAAGACTTGCCCATAAAGATCAGATGACTACTACTCATCTGATACCCAACTCTTCTGTTCTATGATCAAAAGCTGACTCTGCTGATAGACTCCATATTGTGCTGATCTTTACTTTGCTTAAGTACTCTGCTGAATTACTCTACTGAACTACTTTGCTTAAGTACTCTGTTGAATTACTCTGCTTAACTACTCTGCTGATATGACTAACTCTTCTGAACTCTAAGCATCACCTCCTTAGCTAATTGAAACCTTCAACTCATCTGATTTGGCCTAAATCATCTTATCTGATCTTATCAGCTGACTACGTTAGTTGACTATGAGATTATGAGATAACACTCACATATTAGAATTTAAATTATAAAATTTAAAATACGAATATTAAAATTCAAATACAAATACCGCATAAACCAAAATTATCGGATTCGTTTACAACCCTACACTACACTATACAACTGTTCACGTATTTCACAACTCTAAAATACTCTACTGCAAGTATAC
Source organism: Galeopsis tetrahit (assembly GCA_963675135.1). Taxonomy (NCBI): domain Eukaryota; kingdom Viridiplantae; phylum Streptophyta; class Magnoliopsida; order Lamiales; family Lamiaceae; genus Galeopsis; species Galeopsis tetrahit. The sequence goes on along the minus strand of OY776128.1, from coordinate 73,089,380 downwards.
GGTGTATATTGTAATGAAGTAAGTACGAGGTCGGTCCCACAGGGAGGGGGAGTGTAAAAGTGGAGTTTGTTGATCTAGTTTTAAATAGTCGTGATCGAAAATTAAAGTGTTTGATTACCCTAAATTGCCTATCAAGTGCCACAAGTTAACAATAAAAGAGTAATGGATAAAATCGATCAAGTAAAGCTCATACAAATCACAAAAGCACAAGAAATGTGATTAAAACTCAATAAATAAAAGGGAGGTTCCAAGGCATATGCCACACTAAGGGTTCAATTTATGATTAAAAGCTTATTTAAGTGGTGTTGTGGTTATTACTATAGGGTTGATCACTAAATAATTGATTAAAAGTTCTTTCGATCCAATTAATTTAAGAGAAATATCACCCAAACTAGTATCTCTACCTAGCATTCATAATAAGTCCCAAAAAGGTTACTAGGATCATCTAATACCCTCCCAACAATTGATTCTCTCTCGAGCTCACAATAAATTGGATTGAATGCTTAAATATGATTAATGAAAACGATTTCTCATTCCAATTTCAATTAATAATAAATAAAACATATTATTATGGTCATTAACAACATGTCTTGCAATGAAATTTAAGCATTCAAATAGAAATAAACAACACAACCACCAAATAAACAAGAAATTAATTCATAGACATCATTCAAAGTGTAAACATAACCCTAGAACCAAAAGTGTTCTAGCTAGCTAATCAACAACATAATCAAAATACTACAAAGTTTAATGATCAAAGCAAATAAAAGTGAAAGATGAAGAAAACTTAGACTAATGGATGGTGGGGATTAGAATTCCAAATCTCTTGATTGCATTCTTGCTCCAATTGGTCGAGAATTGAAGAAGGTGATGGTGATTACCTCCAAGTGTGTGTTTGTGTGTTAAGAATTCTTGTGGAATGGGGTAATTAATGAGAAAAATTTGATAGTGGGGTATTTATAGTGTTGGGGTAGGGTTTAAATTAAAGTTTTGCAAGTGGGTCCTTGAAAATAGAAGAAAATACACAAAAACCGTCAAAACAGGGGTTGCTCGGCCGAGTCGGATGACTCGGCCGAGTCATAATGAATTTGATGATTGCAGGTCAGTAGTGACTCGGCCGTGGCATGGACTGTAATCTCGACCGTGGCATTTGAATCGGCTATGGCATGCAAAATTCCAAAGTTGCAGGTTGGCCTCCAACTCGGCCGAGACTGCACACTCGGTCGCGTCGCACCCTCAAACTTGTTTTGCTCGTAACTTATGCTTACAACCTCCGATTGACTCGATTCCTTTTTCCATTCCACTCCATTTTTCGAGACGGATCCAACGGTGCAATCCTCTCTCCGGTCCAGTGAAATGTGGTAGGTGTTTTGCTCTCAAAATCCTTCGTTTTTCCTACAAAATCGACAAAACACCACATTTCTCTTATTTTGACCAAAATACTCATAATCAATCCATAAATCAATGAAATCCCAATCGAAATGAGCTTCACATGTGCATAAAAAAAGTGTAAATTCCACCCAAATCAACAACGGTTGTGCTCTCTCTTGGTTAAATAAATGATTCTTCATTAATATTTTTTTAAAGTTGTAATTCGATACTATATATACACATGTTTTAAGTAAATGTTGGGTTTCATGAAAAATTAATCGGACTCCATATCATTATATATATAAATAAGTGTATACCTTAAATTTGATTTATTCATTATGTCAATTTTACTAGTACCTTCTTCTCTAATAAAATTTGGCAATTTTCTTGAGAATTGAAGTCAAGTCATATATCAAATTGTTTGTCTCTTCAAATTCGTCATTTTGATATATAATTCGTTTATCGATTCTCTTTAAAAAGATGGAAACTAGCCGGAAAATGACCTTGATCCGCGAACGAATTTAGCAACGCCCACACAATATTTTCCCTATCAATATTTGATTATTTTTGGCAAATTGAAGAATGAGCGATTTATCAAAATTACAGGTTTAGTGACCGGAACAATTTGATATATGTCTTAACCTTGAATTTATTGGAAAATTGTTGAATTTTGATCGCGAATTGAATTTTTCAAACTTAAATTAACCGAGTTTGTAGTACACGAAGTAAACAATTAAAAGTATAAAATTGACGAACCTAAAGAGACGAATAATTTGATATATCACTCATTCTTCAAGTTGAAAAATGATAATGACAACAACAAGAAATGGTAAAATTCACATTTTCAACCATTTTAAGTATAAATTGCGAAAAAATAATACTCCACAATATTTTTTTAAGGGTCAAGATATTCCCTTCATTTTATTTTTTTATATAGACCAATAAAACATTATTTTTTGTGAATAAGATTTTAAATTGGGAAAATATTAATTTTGATCACCCAGTTTTACCTCTTTTCATATTTGGTCACCCACATTTAGTCACTGTCAAAATTGGTCACCCACTTATTATATTCTATCAAAATTGATCATTCCGTTAGTCAATCTGTCATTAACTAACGGAGAAAGAGTTTTAAGCTCAAAATTTTTAAAATGTTAAAAACTTATGATGTATCTTCTAGAACTAATGAAACAAACGCAGTAGCAAAAATGAAACATGTGGAAACTACTGGAGCGTGAAAAAATACCCATTGAAAAATCTTAGTCAATCACAAAAATTATTTCTTATTTCAATTTAAAGTTTTAAGTTTTTTTATGACAAAATTATTTTATTATATTTATCTTATAGATTAGAAGGAATTCTCATTATATCAAAAAAGGAATTCTCATGCATCTTTTAGAAGCAATTTTCATTATATTTATCCTTGATCAGAAAGAATTCTCATGCATTGGAACGTGATTCAATCAACTTGCTGGGTAGTCAAAAAATTTCAGTAAATTTTTAATAATTATTTAACTCAATTAAGAATTCATTTGTTGTTGGTTTACTTTCTAGAACGTGATTCAATCAACTTGCTGTAGTCAAAAAATTTAAGTAAGTTTTTAATAATTATTTAACTCAATTATGTATTCATTTGTTGTTGGTTTACTTTTTATTTTACAGGAAATGAGAAACTCAAGAGATAGAATGAAACTTTATACTCTGTTATAAATGTCAGTAAGATTTTAATAATTATTTAACTCAATTATGTATTCATTTGTTGTTGGTTTACTTTTTATTTTACAGAAAATGAGAAACTCAAGAGATAGAATGAAACTTTGTACTCAAGAGATAGAATGAAACTCAAAAAAATACTTTCTAGAACGTGATTCAATCAACTTGCTGGTAGTCAAAAAATTTCAGTAAGTTTTTAATAATTATTTAACTCAATTAAAAGATAGAATGAAACTTTGTACTCTATTTTTTTTTTTTTTGAACAATTGTACTCTGTTTTTCAATTATTGATTTCATATTGAATTTGTATAATAAGTGAGTGACCAATTTTGAACTCAAAACTCTTTTCTCCGTTAGTCAATGACAGATTGACTAACGGAATAATCAATTTTGATCAATTTTGATAGAATATAATAAGTGAGTGACCGATTTTGATAGTGACTAAATGTGGGTGACCAAATATGAAAAGAGGTAAAACTGGGTGATCAAAATTAATATTTTCCCTTTTAAATTTTATCTATAAACTTTTAAATATGTATTTATTTAAATGATTTTAAAATTGAAAAACTCTATACAGATTACAATATTTTAAATACTCCGTATTCATTAAATAGATGTAATATTAACATTATATACACTTCCAAAAAAAAAAAACTATATTTTAGAACAAAAAAAATAAAAAAAATACACGATCATAATTGTGAGTAGAGTATAAATTATTAGTATCTAGTAACGTAAGAGACAATTTTGGTTGTGATGACCAAATTTTTTCAATTTTCTTCACTCATTCATACAATGGTGCAACTTTTCAAAGTTCCAAATGCGACAGGTCGGTGTATAGTCGTTAGGAAGTCAAATATGGGCCCTCGGATTTATGAATACAAGAGGAATGTTAACTCTTCTCCAGGTCGGCCAAAATCTTTTTTTTTTTTTTTTTTTTTTTTTTTGAAGTGTCGTTATTCTAAAGTCTGAACCAATTAATTTAGGGAATCAATTTTATCGTTCACTTACGGGATCTTACCTCTTAAAAGTTATTTGTACCTTAGACCATGTTTATCGGCAGACTGACGATCTGGTGTTAGCTAGAGGACAAAAAAAAAAAAAAAAAAAGAAAGGAAAACTGAAAAATTTTGATGACCGTGGTTGACGGACGACCAAATACAACCAAGCAGTGTGGGCCCAGTGGAGGTAATTTTTTATCCCAAAAAATCCAAATATGCCACATGTCAAATTTTTACTCGTCGATTATATTTTATTTAGATAATTTCTGATTTTCACTTATCTACTTAATAAAAAATAAAAAAACTAAAATTCGTAAAATTAAATTCTCTATAAATAGAGACCAATCTTGATATATTTTGGATCACAATTTATGTGATGTTATTTAATTTAATGTAATCTCAATTAATTATGAAATGAATTTGTTATGAGTTTGTGGTGTAAAATGTGTAGGTGGAGGAGTGAGAAATGAATTTTATATTTAGTGGTCCGGTCATGACTGAGAATGGATAAACATGGTGTTAGAGTTTCGAACCTGAGACCAAATTAAAGAAGGAGCATGCTCTTCAAATTTTATACCATCAGATCAATTCTTTGGGATTAAACTATTATTATGATTGTTTAGAAATTCAACTAACAACTTTCAAAATTATTGTAATAAGATTTAAAAAATAAGTGGTTTTAGAAGTTATTAACTCATGAACTCGTAGTTTGGGTGGTGTTCTTTGATTTAAAAACAGTGAGTGATAGAAAACAAACTAAATGTGCCTAATGTTATAAATCTCAAACCCCAAATCAATGTATAGTAGAAACTCTATAAATTAATAATATTGGGACCACCAAAATTTATTAATTAAAAGAGTTATTAATTTATCTATAAATTAATAATTATTAATTTATCTATTAATTAATATTTTATTAATTTATAAAAACACTCTTTCAAACTTACACTTCTAATTATTTATTGTATATTAAATGAAGGGTGTAATTTAAAAGAATTCTTCAATCTTCCACATTATTATACTTCGTTCATTGTATCACTTTATGAACATTAAAAATTATTTTCAATATAAATATACAAGATCAAAATATGCTAACACAAACAAATCATACACACAATATGACCTCTCATTTTACAAGTGTGAAAAAAATAACAATGACCGACGAGATTAGAAAAGCATTATGCAACCACAACAAGGATAATCCAAATCTCACTAAAAAACAATTACAAGAATGGGTTCGTAGTACTATGGTGAAACTTTTAGATGAAATTGATAAGGAAAATTATAGATGAGATTTAAGGTGAAATTGATTTCAATAAAAAAACAAAAACAATTGAGTCATTTTTTAAGAAACATTCATGTAATAGGTAGTATATATGAAATTATTAATTTATATTTTATTTGGGGTCTATAGAAATTACAAAAAATGTATTATCTTATAATTTTAGCGAGTTTATTAATTTAGCACGCTATCCCCGAGTCGGGACCGGCCAAAAATATTATCTTAGAGAGTTTATTAATTTATCGAGTATTAATTTAAAGAGTTTCTACTCTATCTTAATTAATATTTAACTAATGTACTAAGCCACGCGGTTATATCGAAAGCTTCATTTCATATCCACAATAGCAATTTCAATTATTTGGTCGCAGTCGCACTATTTCTTTTTTTGACGGGGAACTATTTCAGTTTATAATAATAATAAATTTGAAATTCATTAACACACTCTCGCTCTATTTGTGACGAATTAAGAAACTAAACAGATTTTATCCCAAAGGTTTGGTGCAAAAGAACAATCATATAAGAGGAGGAATTCAGGCTTTGATGCTATGATTAGAGACAAGAAGATATTTCCCTCACCAACTTTACTCATCTTTATCATTTTTTATTGGGCCGTGCTAAATGGTTAACCTGGTTTGTTTATGTTTCTTGATTAAGTTTTCACCCACCATTAACCAATTAATTCTACAAGCTCTCCCCCATTCTAATTGAAAAAATAGTCATCTAATATGTTACGATTGTCAATGATAATTCAACTCCGATTAGACGTCTCCAATCACAAGCAAAATAATCGGCCGATAATCAATCCAACGAAAGCATGACAATTCACAAATATAAACGAAAACGAAAAACAGAGCACAAGAAGATTTAAGTGGTTCGATCAACGTGATCTACATCCACTGGACACACGACTTCAATTTGATTAGTTCAAGAGATGTTTACACACTCATCACTCGGAAAGGGATTTATCCTCACTTCACTCGTGAACTCTCAACTCTCAAAACGAATGCTCGCAGGCGTCAAGAATTACAATTACAAGTAATGGGGTATTTATAGGATTCAAGGTGATTGCAGCGTGTGTTGAAAGCGTGCTCTGTTGCCACGTGGATTCTGTTACAACCGTGTAACAAACTCACACCTTCAGCGTGACTCAATCTGAATTGACCTCCTTGCCCTTCACTTGTCTTCGCAAGACAAGACGACTCCATACTTAGCCAAAAATTAACCCTGCTAACAGAACTCAACTAGTCTGGTCAGACTTCTACTTGTCTGGTCTTCCCAACTCGTCTTGTCCTTCGCAACACCCATCTCATCTGTTTGGACTCCTCCAACTCATCTGATCTGGTCTGAGCTAACTTGTCTGACTCCACCAGCTGATACGCCCAACAGCTGAGTCCTTCAGAAGACTTCTATCAACTAAGTACCTCGACTGATCTGCCCAACAGACGAGTACAGTAGTAGAGTAGAATCTACCTGATCTTCACAAGACGAGTAACACTCGTCTAGTCTAGGAGAATTTGAGATAAACCTCACATAATATTTTTTATTGGGCCACTAAATGGTTAACCTCAAGTGTAAAAAATATTGTTCACAAAAATTGACGAAAATACACTTATCGACAACACATTTCGTAAAAAGTGTATTTCACTCAAGAGTAAATTAAATCGGTCTCTCAGCATTTCCTTTTTTTATATATGGAATATAACTTTAGCATATAAAAAAAATTGTCACCTTTAGCTCGTATGAAGAAAATGTGCTTTAAATAGTCAATATTTCATCTAAGCGTCCTGTGTAAATTTCAACTTCTACCTCAAATCTTTATTAAAAATAATTATAGTTAAATTTAACAAAAAAAAAAAAAAAAAAAACTTTATCATGATAAGATTAATTTAAAGCTTGACTAAACCTTGAAATATAAATAGATGAAATATGCATAAAAAGATTAATTCATTTAATTTTTTTTGAAGAGGGTGTCTCACGATTTTTTTTAATTACATTATATACTCTCCCTTTTTCTCCTCCCCATGCTTTAACCACTTAAACTATCATTGAAGTTTAATTTAATCAGATTAATTCAAGTTTAATTAAAACCTTTGAATTTTGTATCTATAATTATTTTAGGATGGAATCAATTAAAAGGGTGATGAAATGGAAAAAAGGAGAAGGTAAAGAAAGAGATAAGGCATCTATCTATTCTAAGGACAGCAAAGGATATTCATTTTGGCACAAAAGACATGCAGAAAATGCAGCAGAATCCCCAAAATACCCCACAACCTGACAAAGACCCTACACCATATCATCCTTGAAGTTTGAGAAACTGTAACCAATCCTACAGTTTTCTACATGCACAACTTATTCATTATTTCATTTATTAAAAAAAAAAAAGTTGAATGTCTGTATTCATGAATAAAATTTTGGTAGGATTTTTTTATATTTAAGTTTTTAAATATAACTAAAATTATACAAAAGTATTCACCGTTAAACCTTTTGTACTACTATATATACATATTCATATAAAAGAAACTTGTATTTGTAAATGTGCATTTATGGAACAATTCATGTAGGGCCTGTAGGCATATGCATTATGTGGTGATAATTACATTTATGTAATAGCTAGCCTATCTCTATTGTTAGGTGTAATATTTATTTTTTTATTTACGCATGTAATTAATTACATATATTAACATTAATATATATATGGGTGTCTTATATCTATGACACTATACATTCTCAAGGATAAAGTACTTCATCCTGTATAATAGTATATCGAATTTAAATGGTATTCATTCACATATAATAATTATTTACTTCACATATATAAATGAAAAAAAAAAGTAGTTTAAGAATATATGATTTTTTCAATCACTTTAGAAGTTTGAAGTTAAATTTTTGATACTGTACTTGATAGTTAGAGAAAAAAATTATTTACGTCCCGTAACTTTTACTTTTTTTTAAAAACGACCCAAAATAGTTAAAATTTTAATTTACGTCCCATAACTTTTTCAATTGCTTAATTTACGTCCAATTTTCGCTGGAAATCCCCAAATTTATGTAAATGAGACGTAAATTGAGCAATTAAAGAAGTTATGGGACGTAAATTAAACTTTTAATTAAAATGGGACGTTATGCGAAAAAGATAAAAATATTCAACTAATGTGTACAATTCACTATAAAATTAATGTAGTTTATGTTATACAATCAAATAAAAAAAATAATTCATAAATTAATTAACTTATCTAATTCATTATTAGAAAAAATTATTAACTTACCTAATTAGAAAAAAATTATAATTACATTATAAGTATTATAAAATAAATTATGAATATTAATTAAAATACTAAATAATATTTTAAAATATATGAAAATAAATTTAGAAGAATGTTAAAATAAATAAATAATTTATCATAATATCAAAAAAAATATAATATAAAAAAACAAGATTTATTTCTAAGTCAATTAATTACTAGAAAAATCAATTAACTTACCTAATTAATTATTTAAAAATTCAATTAATCTAATTAAAAAATAATTTAAAAAATCAATTAACATACTCAAATAAATATAAATTTTATCTTTAAAATAATAAAATTTTCAAATAATTTTTTTTTATTAAAATTGTCAAAAAATCTTATTAAAACTTAACAATTATTTTAATATTTTAAATAAATACAAAAATTCACAAATATTTAAAATCCCCAAATAAATCAAAAAATACTCAAATATATCCAAAATTCTCACCCCTTGTCCACGGTAATTGAAAGATGATGATGAACAATATATTATTTAACAATTTATTAATTTTATTATTTTTTATTTTTATTATATAATTTTTTATTTGATATTAGTTCGTACAAAAATATGTGGACCCACTTTGTGTAATACTTAGATATTTTTTTATATTTCTTTAATTATTATTAAAATAAATAAATAATTTTATAATACAATTATATTGTAATTATAATTTTTTTTCTAATTAGGTAATTTAATAATTTTTCTAATAATGAATTAGGTAAGTTAATTGATTTTTATTATAATTAATTAATTTATGAATAAATGAATTATTTTTTTATTTGATAAACTACATTAATTTTATAGTGAATTGTACATATTTGTTGAATATTTTTATCTTTTTCGTATAACGTCCAATTTTAATTAAAATTTTAATTATATCCCATAACTTCTTTAATTGCTCAATTTACGTCCCATTTACATAAATTAAGCATTTGAAAAAGTTATGGGACGTAAATTAAAATTTTAACTATTTTGGGACGTTTTTCAAAAAAGGTAAAAGTTACGGGACGTAAATAATTTTTTTCTCTGATAGTTAATACATTACCACAAAAACAAAAGTTAAATACACATATTAGGAACAACCATAACCTTAAAAAACCCTGCTAAAAATTAAGTTGCACTAATTGATTAATCCTTCACGATTTCAACTATATGATGAGATAATGGAGCAGCTATATATAGATTAATCCTCTATGAAAACTGTTAAATGAAATAATAATATCAATATATTTAAGAAATCATATATATATTCCAAAAATTCAAATTTTCAAAGCACTGTTCGACCCAACTTAGAACTTATAGGCACAACATTAAATCTACTATTAATTCTTTTTAAATCAGGACGGTGGAAGATCGTGTACATATCTGGTAAAGAATTGAGTACATTTCACACTTTTGATTTTATTGTGAATTAAAGTGATATTGCAACAGAGAAATTAAATATATTCATTATTATGATAGGACGATGAATGATGTTATGAAGATGAGAGTGACAAAATACCAAAAAGTCCATATAGGAATAAAGGTAGCTATAGCTAGTGATGAATGGAGAATTAATATCACAATTGAAAAAGGGAGATAAAAGTGATGGGGGAGAAAAGAAAGAAAGGATCTATCAAAATGGGATTCCAAAAGCACACACTTAAAGGGGGTCCATTGACTATTGTGACATGTCACATGACAAGAACTAATGAAAATTAACATGTTAAATTTTATTAATTTCACTCCTTTTTTATTCAATTTTATATCCTCGGTGTGCAAACAATTTTTTAAAGATCAATCCGTATAGAGTTTTGTTATACCTTTAAGCAAGTTTTAATTAAAGACCAATCCGTATAGAGTTTTGTTATACCTTTAAGCGGGGTTCCAGCTAATGGATGGTGAGATTAGTTCTCTGAATTAGTCTGTCATAACTTCAATAATAAGTTATCGAATTTCATTATGTTCATTCATTTTTAAAAAATAATATTATTCACATTACATGATGATCTATACTCTACAATTATCACTTATTTCTTTAAATTGTCATTCAATTTATTCATAAATAATTATTGTATTTATAAGTGGAGCTCACATACCTCATCATGTTGTCATACATTCAACATATCTATTTATTTTATATATAAACTAATCAATATGTATTAAAATTCATGTTCGTATAAATTAGTATAATGAATTTGAACAGTGAAGTATTATAGATATAATATTAATGGAGATAAAATTGCAGATCTGAATCATCTGAATATTTTTTGATACGAAAAAGTTTTAGAATCAAATTTGTTTTCCATTTTTTTTTTTTTTTGTGGTATGTTCAAACTAGCCCAATAAGTTTTTTAGCCAGCCCAATTAGTTGTGGATCTGCCCAACCCAAGAACGAGTTTCTAGACGAGTACCCAATAAGTGAGCAATAACAAGAATTTACAAATGGCGCGGGTTATTTGTCCCTCCATGAATGTTAATTAGATGCAGATACACGTATCAAAAAAAAAAAAACGCATTTTTCCTAAATTACCTATTATACTTTTTTCTTTCAAAATTATGTATGATAAATGCACTCATACTTAAAACTCTAACTTTTCTATTCTTCTTTTCTATTTTCTTCTTCCTCATTCTTCCTCCCACCCATCCAACCCGTCGTCGTCCAGCGCCGCCCGACGCTCGCCTCCCTTTGCCCAAGTCGTTGTTCTCCCTCCTCCTCCCTCGTTTTTTTTACATTTTTGTGCACATAGACGGTAGCGGCGCCCCTCCTTCGTCGTCGCCCTACCCCACCCAAACCGCCGTCCATTCCTCTCTATTTTTTTTCTGTAACAAACAATGACAGTGCCGCTGCTCTGCCTGAACCCCCACTGTACGCCTTCAACAAGTAGATTTTTTTCTTTTTATTTTTTTCCAGATACTAAATGGTAAAAAATAAACATTATTGTCAATAATAGTGTATATTTTCGACAATTTATTGTCAAATTTTGTAATTTTTTAAAATTTTCTTTCGATAAAATGTTGTCGACGATAGTATTTTTCGTCGACAAACTGTTGTCGAAAATATACCCTATTGTCGACAAATCAGTGTCGAAGTTTGTCGAAAAAAAGTAATTTATTTTTTAGATTTTTTTTAATTACTAAATTTGTTTGGGCGGCGGCGGCGGCGACGACCGAAAGTGCGACGATTGCTGCCCTGCAATTAGAGTTAGGGTTTGTTTGAATTTTAGAGAGAAAGCAACTATATGTTGATATTTTACTAAAAGTACAAAATTAATATTTTACGTGAATATTTAATTAATAAAAATGGAAGAAGAGTGCATCTAACATCATGGAGGGGCAAATAACCCACGCCTATACAAATGCAAAGTCTCGAATGTAAAAGTAGCGTCAAGCCAAATTATATACTCTCCGTTCCATATTAATCTTCATAGGTAGATGGACACGCAAATTAAGAAAGTGTAATAATGAGTGAAGTTTTTAGGGGTAATTTTATAAAACTTTGGTTTGGTCTTGTATGGAATTGATTCTTTATAAGGAATTGAGTCCAAACCCACCTCCTTGACCCGATCCGACCCACCTGCTCCAATTCACATTCATCAATTCGGATCATTTAATTTTTTTTCACCCGTTTTCTCTATTTCTCTTCTTTCTCACTCTTTCTTCTTCTTCTTCTTCTTCTAACTTCCCACCTCTCCCAATTTCCTCGTTCATCGTTTTTCTTCTCCGATTGAGTGTGTTTCAGTTTGTTTGTGTCGATTTTGTGTTTTATCGTTTGTTTTGTGGCGATTTCTACTTGGTATTTGTAGTATTCTGTTGAAGTTTCAAGTATAATCGAATATTTATTCTCCTTTCAACCTATATCAGGTATTTTCTGTATTTTCATGTTTTATGTTTGTTTTTTCGTTTCATTTGTTCTTATTTTTACGTTTTTTTGTATAAACCCTAATTTTCTGGATATAAGATTGTGCACTGTTCCGTTTTGTAATGAATTGAGAGAAGAACAGGATAACTCCGAGGCACGTGCTTCTGGCGGTGAAGAATGACGAAGAGTTGGAAAAACTTCTCTCGGGAGTTACTATTGCACATGGTGGTGGAGTGTTGCCTAACATAAACCCAGTTCTTCTGCCAAAGAAATCAGGGAAGCTAGAAGCTGAGAAGACGCCAAAATCGCCATCAAAGGCTGCTTAATAGTGAAGAGTGTTAATACGAATGAATTGTAATGTTCACTATATTACCTTTTTTTGTTTCTTGTTAGATTACCTTGACTTTAGTTTAACGTGCTCTTGTTTACCATGATATTCTATTCTCTTTGTGGAAGTGTTTAACAAAAAAAGCACATTTAATGCAATTGGTATTATAAATTTTTTTTTCAGATAATATTTTTTATGAAGTTTTATTTCTAGTCATAACATTATATATCATTAAAAAGTGCAGCTCAATATAACTAGAAGGTGCAGCATAACATTACTAAAGAGTGTAAGTCTCTATAACAGAACAGTGCAACTAAAAACGACTAAAAGGTGTAACATAACATTACTAAAAAGTGTAAGTTACTATAACTCAAAATATTATTCTAAATTTTAAGTCACTACAACTGAAAAGTGCATACTGTAAAAAAAAAACAAAAAACTGAAAAGTGCAACAAAATTCGACTAAAAGGTGTAACATAACATTACTAAAAAGTGTAAGTTACTATAACTTAAAATATTATTCTAAATTTTAAGTCACTACAACTGAAAAGTGCAACAAAATTCGATTAAAAGGTGTAACAAAACATTACTAAAAAGTGTAAGTTATTATAACTTAAAATATTATTCTAAATTTTAAGTCAATATAACTGAAAAGTGCAACAAAATTCGACTAAAAGGTGTAACATAACATTAGTAAAAAGTGTAAGTTACTATAACTAAAAATATTATACTAAATTGTAAGTCACTACAACTGAAAAGTGTAACAAAATACGAATAAAAGGTGTAATATAACATTACTAAAAAGTGTATGTCATTATAAGTGAAAGTATTATTGCAACACTATATAAACTAACGGTGCAAAAAAACTTGTTAAAAATTTGTAAAATGCATGTTACACTTTTCCTTATTTACAACATGCACTTTTATAATAAAAAAAATATAATTAAAAAAAATGCATGTTACACTTTTCCTTATTTACAACATGCACTTTTATAATAAAAAAAATATACTTGAAAATTGTTAGATATGAAGTTGAACACTTGACTTGAAGGTAAAATGATACATGCTTAACCATTTTGGCTACAGGAATTAAATTGAAAACTTTTCTTGTAATATTTAATTATTGTTGATCCTACCCATTTTTAAAAATGGACTCAATTCCTTATAAGGAATTGAGTGGAATTGAGTCTACAGGAGACCTATTCTAAGTGGGTGTTTGCAAACAAAACTATGTGCTTAAAAACACTTCTTTTTTAAATAGAATCACTTTTGAAGTGTTTGTAAACACAAGTAAGTGATTAAATTAATTACTTAAAAGCAATTTTGGTCAAGCACCCCTCCCCATGCTTCTAACAACTTCTAAGTGCTTCTAATCATTACACTCACTAATTTTACAATTTTGCCCTCACAATTTAAACAATATTTTATTTTTACCCATTATTTATTCAAATGTAATAAGGGTGTTTTTTGTAAAATTATAAAAAAGTGATTTGTAATGACATACACCACAACATTTAAAAAATTGATTAGAAGTGCTTATTTTTAAAACACTATCTACTTTCAATTTTACTACAAAAATCAACTTTAATCACTTTGAATCAACTACTATTGTTTGCAAACACACCCTAAAACTTTATGTATAAAGTAAAAAAATGAGTTGACTTTTATGTATTTGTGAAGATAAAGTAATGGCATTTGTGTAAAATTGAGGTTATTGTGAGGGTGAAGTTTATAAAAGATTTGAGGTTATTGTGAGGGTGAAGTTTATAAAAGATTTTCCATTTTAAGGGTGTGAAAGTTATTGTGGGACGTCCCGAAAAGAAAAGTGTGAAAGTTATTGTGGAACGAGTAAATTCTATACGATAAAAAATGAAATGAGAAAAAATGGAACCTACGTACTATTTTTTATCGTGTCATTTTCCTATCACAAACAATTTATTGATTTTTTTTTACATAGAGACAGTTCGTTGAACTCAAGCAGATCTCTTAATCGACGAGGGGACTCCTGCTCCAACCCAATTAATGAGGGTTTGGAGAGTCAAGCGCCATTTTAGCAAATTCATCGCAAGTCGTAACGATGAGACACAAATAATTTATGGAATTAATTAAAATGGGTTAAAAAGTTGCACAAAATTTTCACCTAATTTAAAATTAAGGACTGGAGTACTGTGATTTTTCCTTATGGTTAACTAAATAAAGTTGACAAGTCGATGGCATTACTTATTTCTTGTAAACGAGTTGACTATCACTTATTCCTTTCTTTTCTCACGATGTCCTTCATACTAGAGCACCTTATTAACACTATATAAAAAGAGTGAAATAAATTAAATGTCTAATCGCACCAAACGAGTGTGTGTTTCTCACACATGTAAACTTTGACGGATTTTGATGAAATTTATTTTATAATGTATAAAGTATATATATACATGAACCCAAAAAAAGTACTATGAAATTGGCATTCACGAGGAAAGATAAAGATTATGAAAATCAGGAAACTATAGTATTGAAATTAAGAAAGTAGAAAAAAGTGGGTGACAAAGAGAAATTGGATTATAAAAAAAAAATACTGGTGCAGAAGAGATGTGCATTTATGCAATCAGTTCCAATTTGCTAATTAAAATCTGAGATGGATGTATTGCAATTACATGATTAACATTGCTATTGGATTATGAGAGGATTGCCTACTATCACTAATTTATATATCCTCCTAATGGTCATTTTTTTAATTATTTGTCCCAAAATAATCTCTATTCTTTTTTAAACTGTGTAAGATGTTAAAATTACATATATTTAATGAATGATTATTATATTAATGTTCAATAAATAAGAAGTATTTACAAAATATTTGTAAAAATAATATATAGTTAAATATTAGTATGCAAATATGCAATAAAAATATCGAGTCTAATATATACTAAAGTATCAATATATTTTTTTTAAATTGTCGATAAATTTAAAAAAATATCCATAAATATCACATGAGTACACATTATGTATTACATTTTATGTAAATTTATCTTATAAAATTTGTGCAAATTCTTTATTTTGTTAAATTTTTACTATTAAAATTTTATAATATTTAAAATTTACCATATTTGATATCGAAAATATCGACCAACCTCAGTTTGAGGTATAGTTAGTAGAGACACATCTATCGTGATTTTTTTTTTGATGAGGAATGTCAAAAAAAAAAAAAAAAAAACTTGATGACTAGTAATGATGCTTTATTGTACTAATGAATTATTTTAACGACATTGATTGTCATATCATCTGTTGTCTAAAATCTAAAGGAGAACGAGATCACAATCACAACGATTAATAAATAATTGTGCAAATTGTTGATGTTCATATAAAAAATCCTAAACCATTTTTCCAACTGTTGTTAACATATAAGACAACGGATAAAAACCGTCGTTGTAAATGGAGTCTACGACAGCAGTGTTCACAACGGATATTTCTGTAATATATTTATACACTGCTAGATTTTTGAGCAAATTTTGTTCAATTACTTATCATCATCTGAAGACACCCCTAAACATGGTGATTGATGTCAAAGAAAAAAACACCATATGTTGACAGCATAAACCTAACAGAGGATACATATAAACAAAAGGGTTAATATCCATTTGCAATTTGTACTATAACCATTTTCTCATCTTGCGACCTGTACAATGTGAAATTGACCGATTGCAACATAAACTCTATTTTTGCTCGGAAAAATACCACAAAAATAGAGTTTAGGTTGCAATGTGTAAGTTTTGCATAGTACAGTTTGCGATTTGATTAAAAACACTGTACATGTTGGCAAGTTGACAAATAAGACCATAGTTCAGGCTCCAAAATCTCCATATACAGAAAGCAGTGAGCAAAACATCGCACAGAGAGAAAACAATGAGATATGCAAATGATAAAATTTGAGAAATTAAGATGAACTAGGGAGAAAACATGAGTCTTTTACCTTAACCTATAACCAGCCTACTATGAGTATCAACCCAAAATCTATTTGAATGTAAGAAACATGCTAGTATTATTCCCTAGTGAGCTTCTCCAGTGTTAAGTCTAATATATTAAGAACCATGAAAAACAATTCATAGAAGCAAATGTGGTAGTGAATGAATGGAGTTATCACGTTCAATATATGTAGGATCAAACGACGATAACACAACATGCCACGTGTAAAGCTTGTTCTCTAGGCTGTGGACCTCTTTATAAAGAACACGTGCGATATATCTGTATGATCAAATGATCGATGATAACACAACTTACCACGTGTGAACTATTTAACCAGAATCAAAATATGACGTTCCAGATCAAGGAAATCCAAATAACGCCGCCAAAAGGGCAATTAATTCAACAATATGGTGCTAGAAGTATCTCAGGAGGCGACAAAATCTACGAAAAAAATATCTAGGTCTCAATGGTAGAGTTTAGATACCATAAAATGGAACCAAAATAGTTTTCTATACCTATTTGTCCTCCACAGTTTGCGGAAATTCTTTCTAGATGCTTCTGAATTAGAACAAAATCTGAAACCAGTCATGAAAGAATACTTATTGCATGAATACTTCAATGAGTATTTGATCTTTAGGGAAATACGGGGAATCAGTTCAACTATTACAAATATGTACAAACAGAGAAAATAGGGCAGAACCACGCCTTCCAGACTATGTACATTATCGGGGATAAAGCTAGAAGTCTAGAACCAATGATGTATATAAGGATTCAAAACACAAATGAAGTACTTACTTTGGGAAAATACCTTCACCAGAGTGAATGCTGTTTGAAGTTCAAAGTCTTGAAATAGGAAACACATCATTTGTTAGGGTATATAGACCAGACATACATATATTTGCCACAGAAAGGAATGAAATAATAACATTTTTTATAGGACTAATAAATTTAACACTGCAATGCAGGGACCATATAGCTCAAAAAACAATGATATATAGCAGCTGACAATAAGCAATACAGCATTCATGGTACAACACTTTCATCATAACACACAGTCTTTTCTTCGTAGATCTATATAGGCAATGTGAGAGCATACTCAGGAAAGTAAACTCGCGAATAATTTCAATTGGCTACGAACATATAAACGTATGATAATTACCGATAAATGATCATCGAGAATCACACAACACATTAAACAAACTGTAGATGCATATCATCAAGAACCTCAAATGATGAAACATAAACTTGCCAGGATCATATAATTTTACTTCCATTCATATACTGCGTCTTCTTCCATATATAGAAGTACATTTCACTTAGCATAAAGATAAACTTCACATTCTTGGTAAGGATTCAAGAAAAGCCCCTTGGTAAAATTAAGCGAAGGAAACGCGAAACTTACACCTATGCAGTAACCCCTCATGTACTGGGCCCTGGTTTTCAATATCCCATGCCTGCTCCTCACCCTCGCAAAAACCTGAACCCCAAGGCTTATGCTCCCCCCATCAACATTTTTCTTCATTGCCTTAGCCGCATCGATTCCCAAATTAACACCACTGAAACTCAAATTAGTCTCAAATGTGGCTCTGCTATGCTCAGGCTGCACAATTGGCGGCAGGGAAGCACGGGAAAGCGCCACCTGCTCGGGCGGATAGTACAGCGAAACTTCTATTCGGTCAAACACGGCGGTCAGGTGGCGGTTAGGGTTTGTGAGCACTAAAGTGGCGTTGCACTCCGCCGTGACGGATGTGGCGGTTAGGGCAGCGATTGACAGGCTCGCCGACTCCACATTGAGTTTGGGCAAAGTAGGGTGGAAAAGCACCCACATGAGAATTACAAAACTGCAAATCGCGAGAAAAGAAACCGTAGCCCAAGCTAAAGTGCGGCACATAAATGGCAGCTCGCGCCTGACGTTAAACCGCCCCGGAGGCTCCTGGTACAACTGGTGGAGGTAAACTGCATTTCCAGGCGGCGGAAGAGGCGGATTACGATCCGCCGCCCTGTTTCTGTTAACGCCGGGTGGTGCGGGCGCGGCGATGGCGAAGGAAGCCATTGTTGGCCGAATTGAAGAGGTTTTTGAGTAATTGTGTGAAAATCGGAGGTGAAATTGGAGGCGTTATAAAGCAAGAGAGCGAGGCTTTGAGGAGAACACGTGGGGAAAAAGCAAGAAAACTATCGGCGAGAAGGCGGAGTGGTTTTTTGTCGCATTTGAGAAATTTTGCATCGCTTGCGTCGACTAGGAGACTCAGAATCCCCATTGATGACGTCACGGATTCAGCAAATTGAGAGTGAAATTCGAAATCTGATACTGGTAATAGCTCGATCGTGTGAAAATGCAGGAAGTGGCGAAGAAGAAAGGCCCGTATTTGTTTAATGCAGTCTACCGCCAACAGATAAAGTTTATCATTCTTATTTTAAATTAATATTGAATTACTTTTAATTCACTCACATTCACATTTATTATATCTTGAGTTTGAAATATTTTAATGCTAACATTCTTTAATAGTGTACTTATTTAATCCAATCTTCAACTCTTTTTTCCTTTTTTCTTCATTTTTCATTCAAGTGTCAACTTTTATTTAATTGAAACTTTAATAGATTTTTTTTCAGATAAGATTGAAACTTTAATAGATAACTTCCTTTTTATTGTTCTCAATGTATATAGTACAACTTATATTTAATTAGTTACTAATCTCAATTTGATAAAAAAATCATCCTTTTTTACCCGCTCAAAAAACAAAATAATACTTTTACACATATTTTTAGAATTTATGACATTTTACGATTTACTCTAACGCTATATTTTAAATTAATACTTTCAACCACCACCATCACACTAACCCAAGACTCCCTCCTTATCACTAGTGATATTTGAATACAATTAAAATTGAGTTAAATGTTGAGTCAATAATTAAATTGAGTAAACTGAACAAAGTGCTTATAAAAAATTGTAAAAAAAAATAAAAAAATCATCCATAAACGTCTGTCCAAACAAACTATATGCCCATTTGAAGTAAGTAGAATCTTTTTAATTCTCGCCACATTTGAAATTATTTGAAATTAATAACCTTCCATTCATTATTTCATTATTTGAAATTATTATACATCTCTTTTTTTAAAAATTAATACAAAGAAATACGTTTTTTTATATAAATATAATTTTCACTCTTTTTTTTATTTTTAATATTATTTTAAAGTTCATTAGATATATATTACTCCCTCCATCCACCAAATGTAGTGGATGTGGCACAAGTTTTAAGGAAAATATAGATAAAGTAGATAAACTAAGGCCTTGTTTGGTTTATTGGATTGGGTAGGAAATATTATTTTATCCATGAAATTCCCATGTTTGGTTTGTTAGAAATTGGCCCAAGATTAATTATGATCCGGTATTATTTTCCCACTTAATCACCTACATGCATGATTATTAGTCTAGGAGGGAAGGTGAGTTAATTAGTCCTTGAGAATAAAAAAGATGTGATTTGACTATAATGCCCTTACCAACTAAAGTAATTACAATTTGCCACATATATATCTTTTAATGTCAAAGGGTATTTTTGACATTTGACACTAAAATTTAAAATTTAATCCATCAATCCAAACATGAATTTTAAATCATTTTTTTCAAATTGTCCCACTAAATCCTATCCTAATATATCTATCCTATTCAGCAAACCAAACAAGTCCTAAGGGTATTGTGGGGTCCATTGTGAATAAAGTGATTGTTTGTGAATAAAGTTGATGACAAATTGAGTAATTAAGTGATGTTTGATGGGTGATAATTTTTATAAAGTGTATGAGACTACATTTGGTGGACAAAAAATATGAGACAAATTTGACTACATTTCGTGGACTGAGAGAGTAGAAATTTCTAAAATAATTCGCAAAATATGCCTTTGAACAATACCTATAAAATATTTTACACATAAATTATATTTAATTGAAACAGTTTTTTAAAATTGTGGGTCTTATATTTTAGGTGTGAATTTTTGTTTTGTTTATTTTAGAGATTATTACCTATTAAGGTCACTTTTATAGTGTTTTAAACAACAAAAAATTACAAGTTTTAAAATTTTTTAATAAGGTCAAATTAGTGTCAAAAATCCTTAAATGCCTTTTATATTCATATAATCCTTTAATTTATATATTTGAAATTTTATTCGAAATTTAAATTCATATTTACTTGTTATCAATGAATTCCCAAATTATAGGGCACATTCAACAAATTTCTCTCCCCTTCCAAAATCGAAATCTGACAATTCATTTCTTCAAATCTCGTTCATTGCAGAAACCGAATTAGTAAGTGTCTATCAATTTTGGATAATTGTTCATATCAACAAATTAATTTCAGTAGTCCTCCAATCTGTAAGTTTCTTTCACTTTAATGATCATGTTCTGTGTTTTACTATTGTGAAGATCGCTGTGTAATTGCCTTTTACTTTTATTTGAATTGTTCATATTCTCATATTCCTTCAATAAAACAGTTTCGAAATGTATCGTATATTTTTAAATGTTTGCAATCTTTTCATCCAAAACGTCATATTTAGTTAGATTTTCTCATGTATATACACTGATTAATCGTTTGTTAAATGTACAGGCTGAATTTTTTGAATGGATTATAGTGTATTCTGCAAGGTTAATTTTAATGGAAAAAATAAGCTTATTCGAGTGAATGAGTCGACCTCCTTTGCAGATATATTGGCTGAAATTGCAGGTATGTCATCCCTCATTTCTCCCGGTAGCATATCGATAACCTACTCCGTGTCTAGTCTCAACAACTTCTCAATAGAGACTGATTCTGATATCAGCCGTATGGTAGATTTCTGTAAGGCCACATCTGAAAAGCTAGTTAACTTATCTGTTGTGTTGAGTAACCAAGATATTGTATTGACTGAGCTGATTCAAACTTCAGAGTCAAATGATAGTTCATTAGGTGAACAGATCCATCTAAAAAAAACACCTCTAAATAACACATTGTCGAATAATTCTATAGAGTCTGTTGAAGACAGCCTCATCCGATCAGATTTTGATGGAATATGCAGTATACCTACCTTTGAAATATGTCCAGTTGAGAAGAAGAAGACATATTTATCAGATCATTGGGTTAATATAATGGAAAGTGGGGTTGGAACTGTTTTTGCTGGAGGTGCACCTGAATTTAGAATAGAGCTCATCAAATACTCTACAAAACTTAATTTTAAGTTCAAGTATAGGAAGAATTCCCCTAGGTATGTGTTTGCTGTTTGCAATGAACCATCAACACCCACTTGTGAATGGTTCATCAAAGCCAAGAGATTACCCACCAACAATGCATTTATGATTGCTAAAGCTAATTTAGTGCATAACTGTGTTGGAAACCTTCTCCTTGAAAAAAGAAACAGGTTAGGTCCCAAAATTGTTAAGGAATTTGTTATGGATAGTGTCAAAAGTAACCCCATTATTTCTGTCAAGGACGTAATCAACCACGTCAATAAGGGTTATGGATTCGAACTCCCTTATTGGAAGGTATGGCGTGGAATTGAAGCTGCAAGAGACGAAATATTCGGAAGCTACGAAGAATCTTATGACCAACTGCGTTGGTACTGTGATGCAGTGAAAAGGACAAACCCCGGAAGTATAGTAGATTTGGAGAAGGATAACACAACCAACCGTTTTGAACGAATATTTGTCTCGTTCAATGCATGCAAAGAGGGTTTTAAAAAATGCAGGCCAATGCTCTTCGTAGATGGGAACAATGGTATTACATAATTTACAAATTTCATTTTTTTAGTACATTATCTCATATATATTTTTTTTTTTGTGCATTACGTAATCACATATATTTATAGTAGTATACATATTCTTCGTTTTCTAGGTATTTTTCCTGTTGCATTCGCTGTGGTATCTGCCGAGAATAGGGATAACTGGGCATGGTTCCTAACCAAGCTGCGGGATCTTATAATTCACCAAAAGAAGGTAATTTACATATCAGACAGAAATCTTGGATTGATGTCTGCTTTCTACGATGTATGGGATGATCCAGCACACTTCTACTGCCTATACCACTTACTTTTAAATCTTAAGGGAAGATATGGTGGAGGTTAGAACACTCAACATCGCGAAAACATGGCTGATCTATTCAAGCAATGCGCATATGCACCAACAATAACTGTTTTCAAACAGAAATTGGATATTTTTAAAGCTGTTGGTGGTCAGATTGCAGAACAATGGCTGGAAGACATGCCATATAAACAATGGGCAGTTGCATATTCACCACATATACAACGCTATGGTGAAATGACTTCCAACGCAGCTGAGTCATTTAATAATTGGATTCGTGAGGCTAGATCACTACCAATTACTTATATGTTGGATTCAATCAGGAAAAAGATTTCACAGTGGTTCGTTGAGAGACGTGAAAAAAGCAACAAATGGACTGGATTACTCGTTCCTAGCAAAGAAGATCTGTGGAATGAATTAGCAAACATCAGTGCATCTTGGGGAGTTTCAGTCTATCCTAACGGCCAGTTCGAAGTCCGATCTAGGACTTCCGTAACTGTTGATTTGGAGCATAAAATATGTACTTGTTTTAAGTGGCAGATTACTGGTTTTCCTTGTGCACATGCAGTTGCTGTTATAAAGAGGCACTGTGATTCGGTTTTCAACTTCGTTGAAGACTGCTTCTTCACAGCCCGATACAAACAATGTTACGAAGAGGATCTAGTTCCAGTTCCTGATACGGAGAGGTTCGTAATCAATGCTGATTCCAGCCCTGATAAAATACTTCCACCCATCCTAAACAAACTGCCCGGTAGACCTAAGCAAAAGAGAATTACTTCGTACGGAGAATTTCGAAGGGTAAAGCCTACAGCTTGCAAACGTTGTGGGAAAACTGGTCGCCACGATTCTTTGACATGTGCATCAGTTTTTGGTACTGACAAGACAAACATTCAGCCATAAACACACAATATCTCATTGTGTACTAATCTGAAATTAAATTTTAAGTTAGTTCCTTTTCTTTGATTGTTTTTCCATATACTTATTGGAATTGTTATCAGTTTATACACATTGTTTTTTTCACATTGTAAGGACTCACTTTCATATCGGTGTTCATAATCTCGTTGCATACAGAAATGCGAAATTCAACATGAGATGAACTTACATGTTTACGTTCATATTAATGTGCATGTCCATTTTTTTCAGGCTTTCATTAATATCATTTATATATGTTATTCATATAGTTCACACAATAGTACAAATTCCAGTTCATATAATTGTACAAAATATAGTTCATCTATATATGCAATACATATAGATGAACTATATTCGATAGAATTTATCTCCATCCACCCAGACATTATTTATATTTGGGTTATATTTAGTATTTTTTAATGTATTATTAGAATTTAAGTTGTTATCCTAATATGCAGATGTATTACTTTTTAATTCTCTAAAACGACCAATTAATTTTGGAATCTTAAAGTCGCATCCACGTCTTAAAATAAATTGTCAAATTATTAAAATCAGTTTAAGGCCACGTTCTAATTAAGTTTATTTTATGTACACGCCCACTACCTATAATCAACTACTACATTTAGTTAATACCATTATTCATATCCTTATCCATGATGTCCATTAAATATCCCACTAATAACTATCAGTCATGACCTTTAATATTATTTCTAACTATTAATACCTCGTCAATGGTGTTAATCAATCACTTCATTCTTACAAATTTCCTAACACTACGAAAATGCTCAATTCAAGGATGATCGAAAACCTTCCTGATGAAATTACTATTTCTATTCTACTATTTCTTCTACCCAATTTTCTATCCAAATACAAGTGTGTCTCTAGAAAATGGAAATCTGTAATATGTTCTAGGTGGTTTGTAAACTCACACCTATTGAATATGAAAGCAGGAAATCATTTCTCATTGATACATAAATATCACGTTGCATCCCCTCCCATATCTTACCAATATAATCTCGGTAGGGAATCTCCCTATGTTTCTAGGGAAATATCCAAACACGACGAAGAGTATGAGGTTCTTGGTAGCTATAATGGTTTAGTATTATTCTGCAATATCGAAGATCAATATTCTATAAAAAACCCTACCACTCAACAATTTATTATTGTTCCAAACAAACCCATTTTCTTTCCAAAGGGACACGACGTAGCTTGGGTTTATTTTGGATTTGGGTATCTCAGTTTATCTAATGACTACATCATTATGCGAATTGCTTATTTATGGGATCAAAGTGGTGGTGTTACCGAGGTATGCACTTTCTCAAAAAATACAAATATGTGGTCAAATCTTCCTCCCTTCCCGTTTGATAATTATCCATGTTCAAATGCATTCTTTGCTGGTGATCTTTTTCATTGGATGTTCAAATCTGGTAAAGATCGCTATCAGTTGGCTACATTTAACATTTTAAATTCTACTTACTCATTGATAAAAATTCCTGATTTTAAGATTATTCCTTTGAACTTAGAAGTTAAAGGTTTGGATGACGATACAATTGCAGTATATTGTAGTAGTTTGACCACACCAGAAGATAGTTTTTATAGTAAGTATGTATTTCAAATGCACTTACTTACTTATTCATCAGGCATCCCTACTTGGTCAAGTATTTCAATTTTCAAAAGAACATTATTACCTAACCATTACCACATATCACCAATAACCTTCCTCAACCAAGAGAGGACAAAAATACTGTTCCTTGTACAACCATGGGGAGACTACTATTGCTACGATTCAAATTCAAAGACATTTCAAGTTATAGAGGAATACGGAATGACATACGGTGTTCAACATGCATACAATTACATTCAGTCTCTTGTATCTCCTTGAAATAAACAGTTATACCTACATTCTTTATTGTTATCGTTCAATATATATTATATTTCTTTCTATTTCAATTCAAATATCAATTGTTAGTTTCATTTTATTTATGCATACTAATTAAAGTTTCAATTTATTAATGCACCCTAAACAATGATGTTATCTGTCCTCATAAATTAATGGTTTAATCTAAGACATTTCATATTTATTACAAAATATTATTTACGTTAATTATATTAAATCCCTCAAATTTATCAATGAGTTCAATTAACTACAATACTATAAAACGCGATGTTTAGTTATCCAATTTTCATGAAATATAATAATTTGTTTTGTTAACTATAACCTTTATTATAAATCGAGATGCATAGTAAACAAATTTAATATTTTTGTTTATTAAATATCACAATTAATCTGATTTTATACATCAACAACTAACACTTATACAATGAATATTGGTGGGATTAAAATGTAATAAATGGATTAGACATTTAACTGAACCGCCTCAATTAAGTATATGAATTGACACATCCATCTTGCTTGTGGCATTCGAAAGGTTTTTTTTTTAAATAAGTAGACTTTTCACATTCCATTTACTACACCTCTTTCACACACTCACACCACATTTCTTAATCTTCATCCCAAAGTAAAATTTATCAAACACTCTCAAGTTTTTAAGATCGTTCAAGTTACAGCCACATCTGAAATGCATATTCCATCAGAAATCAGAGATTATCTTTTGGAATTTCTAGATCCAAAACATTTATGCAGAATGAAGTGTGTTACCAAACATTGGAAGGATTTAATATCCTCACCATCGTTCGTGGAGTCTCAACTAGCCCGAATAAAAAATCAGTACAGGTTCTCTTTCATCCACAAAGATGTTGTTGCTAGCCCCCCAGTAACTTATTTAACGGAGGGATACGGTGAACCTGGTACTAGGCGTTTTATAAGAGACAATGCAGAAGACTTTGAAGTCCTTGGTACTTCTAACGGGTTAATCTTATTTTGTAACACTCTTGATGAGTTTCTTTTGTCAAATCCCTCCACAAATCAATCAATAGTTTTACCACCAATTCCAGATCACATGCGTCCCTTTTTAGGGCAAGAGTCATCTTATTTTGGTCTTGGATATGATGTAATGAATAATGATTTTTTGATTATTCGAGTTTGTTGTTTTCTTCAATTAGAAGGGTACAGTTCATCTGTTTGTTTGTAGTTTAGGAATAGCAATCGTTGGACATCATTACCTCCTTTTCCAAGCCAGTATCCCCCTAGTGATAATGCATGTTTTGTTGGAGGACTTTTCCATTGGAATGTATACAGATCTAATGGACATGCATTACTAACTTTTGATTGTCAAAATCATGTCTATGGGGAGGTTGCGGTTCCGGACTTTATCCTTGGCCAATGGTTTTACAAAATCCAAGTCTTGGATGATAACAATCTGGCCGTTTTTACTGATCGTTTCTCCGTTGATGAGTATGGTGTGAGTCGATATTTTCTTCAGGTGCATGTGTTAAATTACTCATCAGATGGCAGGAATTGGTCATCTTTCAACGTATTCAGGCAAGGTTATCTACCCGACGGTTTTTCCCTCGAGCCAATCGCCTATCTCAATTCAACAAGGACACTATTGATGTTTAGTGTTAAGCCATATGGCTCATTCTACTCGTACGACATTGCTACAAGGCATTTTTCAAGGTTGGAGGGTATTGAATCTAGGCCGGATTGTACCAAATCGTATAAATATATTGAGACTCTTGTATCACCCCACCCTTAATTATTGTATATTTTCCTTATCTAGTAATTGTTATTTTTGTGTCATTATGTTTTTTGTGTAGTAAGGTTGCTTTTTTAAGTTCTTGTAAATGCATTTTAACTTTATTATATAATTATTTAGGTCATTTCTGAATGTTTTTTGTTACCTTTATAAATCTCTAAAAAATATGGTTCATGGTGAGACCCACAATCAAATACACATAATTCTTCGTTGTTTATTTTCTTCTTAAAGTACTTTAACACTCTAAACATTACTAATAGTTTTGCTCGATCTAATTTATAAATTCTCGAAATGCTCATATTTATTCAGAAAAGTCATACATTTACCACTTGCATACGAGCACCCCAAACTGCACATTATGTATGCACACTACATTCATGCAGTATTGTGCATATCAACCATGCATATGCATAGTAACATGTGCATGGTAACATTTCATATACACGTGCACACTCAATGTGCACGTGTATGTGCATGTTTTTCAGTGGTCATGTTTATATGACCACTAGCCCAAGTTTACATTCATATACGCGTGTGATCTTCTTAACGATACTGTTCAAGTACGTATGCTGTTAAAATTGTGCATCTTTAATGTTCACTCTATCCTGCACACACAATAATGCATCTAGATTTTGATATCATTGTTCATATATCATACTACCATTCCTTTTCCTACAATGTACCTTAATTAACCAATTCATTAATCAGATCATCTATACCAAAAAATCCAAAATAACAAAACAATATCCATGTTGACATCAACAAAACTGTAATGTTCATCTCCTTCTTTTTGGATGGCATTATGTGGATCTAGAATGTTCACACTACATCATGCATATGTATCTAGCCAATTTGAAATACAGCATACTTCCATTCTGTTACCTAGCTTGAGTTTATAAATTAACCAAGCCATTAATCAGATCAATGTATAACAAAAAATCCAAAATAACAAAACAATATCCATACTTCCCAAATAGTCATATAATACTGAAAATTGGAAATCCATATCATAAGCAATGATAATAGATAGTGTTTATCCAACTTAGAGAACACACAAAAAAAAAAAAAAAAACGAAAAGTAGCCAATATTCATAAAGACTTCACACAACGATTAATAAAAATCCAAACACCACCGACTGGTAGACCTCCAACTTATAAACTGTCTATAATGAAATAACACCAGGTCTTTTTTAATCATAATCTACTCAAAAGTCATGTGCATCGGGTCAACGAACGATTCGACAATCCTAGATCTCATTGTGCTAGCAACAAGCTTTCCAAAACCTTCTGTCTGAGGAACGTCACCTTTGTATATGAACTCAATTTCCTTGCATAGAATGACTCCACAGTCTAATGAATCAGACCCCTGTCTCCAAGTTTCTGCCGCAATTGGGTACTTGAATGGCATTCGTAAGTAAATGTGATTAGGCTTCCTTGCTTTGAACAATTCCACCAATTTTCCATCAACATACTTTACCTAACAAAAATGTACAAATTATACAAATACATAAGTGCGTATAAACTAAACAATAAGTTTACAAGCCTACTAAAACGAAAAAAATGATGATATTACATTACTTACCGCATTTAATGACTCCGCCAAATATGGATCTACATGGGCTTTGGTCCTTGGAGGGATTGAGTTATAGAAAGTCCATTCCCTAGTTGTCAGATCAAGCTGAAGCAGTGTCCAGTGATCAATGGCTTTTAGACCCGTTGACGATCCCAACTCCGAAACAATTATTGGGAACAGAAAAATGGTTTTGTCCAAGTTATCTTCAATAACTTTATCTATAAGTGTGTGAAAAGCTTTTTGTTTAGCTATGTGCCTGTTTGTAATTATTGCCTGCACAAAAAATGTTTAATCGGATATTTTTACTTATTTTTAACTGAACAAAATATACTTTACTTAATAAATGAAATGAACAAATACCCAGCATGTCGCTGTAAACACTTTCACACGTCTTGATTGTGGCCTCGGGCTGAACAGAACCGATCTTAACATATCCCCCCATGCATGAACTACCTATAATTTGGTAAAACATAAAAACTTTCATGACTAGAACATTGTACAGTATATACAATAATAATAAATTGAACTATATACCTGGCTTGTAATCTGCCCATCATTTGCAATGTCAATTAACATCTTAACTGACACATCTGCAAGTGGTATATCCGCATGCCAAACAATACAGCTGAAATATGCATACTTTAGTAAAAACAAATAGAGAAATGAATGTATAACAATATACACAACATATAGACATATCAATTTTTTTTATATACAATACTTTTAATTGAACAATATAAGATGTACTTACTGTGGACCATTGTTCTTTAGCTCAGTGAACAGTTGATCTCTAACATAGGCATATATCTTTCTCACTGTAGCCATTTTATTATTAAAAGGATACCTGACCACTGGTTTTGACATTTTTTCCACATCTTCGTTCACAGGTTCATCATCATCATCGTCTTTTATTTCATGAACTGCTATCAAGTCTTTCGTAAGAGGTTGAGGAGATATTATCACAGGTTTCCTGTCATCTTTTACGGTCCTTCCCTTAATCCGATCAACCAATGAACCTGGAGATGGGTATTTTTTCTTTTTCTGCACCTTCTTTTCAGGGGTCTTTTCAACCGTTTCAACTATTGCCTCCACCAATCCCACATCTGGCTGCTTCATTTTGTCATCCCCAGCATCATTCAAAATCCCATCTTCCATGTTTTCAACACCCATCTCAAATTCAGTGTCATCCAACAATGTATCTGAACAAAGTTCAGCCGTTACTTCTAAATTCTTCACCAACCTTTGGTTCTCGGCTTTCAAAGTTATAAGCTCATTATCTTTAACACTCAATTGTTTGTCAAACATTTCCTTCACATCTTCTAGCTCTTTCTTACCAGCAGCTACTTGAGATACTAGCATCTCAACCCTGTTTGCAATTCTCTCATTATCACTTCTTAACTTTGTTATCTCGTTGTCCTTTTTCGATAACTCTTCATCACAACTTAACCTCACATTTAGAATTTGTTTCTGCAGATCACCTATGTGAGCAACCAAATCATCAACTTTCTTCCCACTGCGATTTTCACCTACAGGATCAGTCATATTATCTTTCACACCCAAATTTTCTCCTGCAATACCCTTACCCCTATCATCAACAGGATCTTGTCCTTCATCAACCACATCCCCAACAGTTTTGTTTATATCCTTACACACCATAAGAACAGGATCATCCTCATCTCTAAAATTTACACCCGCAGACAATTCTTTATCAAAACCAATATCAAAAGACGGGCATTCAATTGAAAAGCTCTTCTTTCCATAAGAACTGGATCCAATCTCAACACCTTTTGAAGTTGAACCCTGAAATATGACGTTCTGTTTTTCAACCACATTCAAGACCGTGTGTAGTTGTTTACGTCTTGTTGAAACATCAGACGAAACATTTTCAACTTGTGTAGGTGTACCACTTTCTGTCTCAACTGCCGTCCTATCTACGCTTCTGAATTGACGAAGAATCAACAGTTGTTCCTTCTCATCTGTTGTAGCCTTCAGCTCATCAGTAAAAACCTGTTATCACAGAACATTACAACTAATTCTGTATTGCTTGAAAAATTGTAATTAAATCAATGTAATTCCAAATAATTGTACCTGTGTTGAACTATTTAATTTGCCATCTGAAATTGCCGAATGCAGTGCTCCAGCATCCCATTTCAGGAATCGAGGAAAAGTCGATGGATTAACAGGCTTAACTAGCCTAGTATGCTCGCATATCCAATACTGCATTAAAAATATATCAGCACAACTGCATTAAACATATGTTAAGACTTTACTAAACAGTTGAATCTTTTCAAAAGTCATAAATGATAAATCTTTTTACCGGTAACATGGTTGCACAACCACCTGCCTTTAACTGTTTGCTTCTCTTTAGCTGACATTTCAATTGATCAATGATGAAAGTATTCCAGTCATACTTGCAAATATTAGAAAAGTTCTCCAAGTACATTGTCAAATGCCACGGGACAGCCGAACTTCGCACTGGGCACAGAACAGACACCAATAGATAACAACATAACAACCTTGCCACATCTTGACTTGATTCAGCATAAGTTCTCCTAACAACCGCCTTCAGCGTGGACAGTATTTGATTTTTATACAAAGAATTATAGTACTGTGGCCTCGCTTCCATGTCTTCACCAAAACATCTAATAACCCAGGCAGGTTGACGATACTCATCAACCCTGTGTCTGATTTCATCACTCCCACAACTTATTCCAAGTATAAGCTCTGCATCAGACGTAGACAAGAACATCCTAGTTCCTCCAATCACAAAACTTTCTGTTTCAAAATCGAATCGCCTAACAATCTCCACTATATCACTCTCGTATTTCTTAAGCCTCTTCTTTAAACCAGCACTAACATTCATGCAAAGCGAATCCATTAGTAGCCAGAATGAAGTCTTTTTCAGTTCCACTATATGCTGCTCTGTAAACACAATGCCTTTCAAATCCTTACTAGGTGTTCTCATATTTGACCTATAGTATGTTTGAGTCAAGTCCACCTCTACTCCCCCTATAAAAGGAATAAAGTAATCATATAAATCTGTGCATATTTAATTTATACAAATAATCCATATTTGAAACTATCTTACCAAAACAGTTCTCAGGTTTGATAGATTCAACCTCTTTGTCCTTCCTTGCTTTCTTTCTACTCCTCTTATATCTTTCACCGTCGCTATCTGCATTAAACATTTCACAATGAAATTCCATTATTATATGACAAAATCTACTCAACCAATCTAGCTTATTTCAGATTTTTAAACCAATCTTCAACAACACAGAAAATCATATGATTAATTACCTTTTGTGTAAGAAGTTGGATATTTATTTCTCCTCTTTGCAGTTTCATCTTCACTTTCAAAATCTATACACGTACACAAACATTAAATGATTGTAAACTAAATTATCATATTCTATATAATATTTTCATGATCAATTCACTTTTATATCTTATTTTTTGTGTTACTTGAATCTGGTTCAACACGTGGAGCTTTGGACTGTTGCTTACCTGTTATTAGTCATAATTACAAGCACAAAAGGGTAAATTAATACGACGCAATCTATATAAAGTAAACATTTAATATAAAGTAGGTCCCCAAAGTTGAGTTAATAACGAGTAAGCTAGTGAAAATGTCTAGAGGGGGGTGAATAGACTTTTCATAAATCTTTCGATATATCAGAATACAATATGCGGAATACGAAATTAACAATGAGCCCAATTCAAGTTTATACTCAACTTCTTAATTCGAGAACTCTGTTCTATACTTAGATTGTCTAGTTCAGTTATGTATGTTTAAACAAATAATCAGTTAATCAATTAAAACAAACAAAACAGTAAAGTAAACAACACACAACGATTTATAGTGGTTCGACAACTTGTCTACATCCACTCTCACAAACCCAGTTGTGATGTTTCCACTAAACTCTTCCAATCGAGTACAAAGTGTATGTTCCTGTGATTTTAAGTCCCAAGAAGAAGACTTAGATCTTCAAAGAATATACCACCAGATATATCTATGATCTAACTAGCTATTCAACAAGCAACTAGCAACTTGATAAAAACAACAAACAAAAACTTCTCTGTTCTTCAGTAGTAGCCTCTTGGATTCTTCACTTGTCTTCTGGCTTCTTTCTGAACTTCAATAAACTCTGAGAGTAATTCTCTTTTTGAATGCTTCGATAATGCTTCACTTGAGTATGAACGTCAGTATATCAGTAGTCTTCAATTGATCAACACCATGAAGTATTTATAGACTTCAATCTTCAAGAACTTAGGTAGGTGTAACCAACTTTTCTTGAAAACTAACTTTAACTGAATCTTCTTATCAATCCACGCGTTTCTTGTTTACGAATTAGTTATTCCCATAACTAACTTCTTTATCCTTATCTTTCCACGCGTATTTGTAACTAACTTCAAGTTGACCTGTCTTGTGTAGTATAGTAGATGCACTCGTCTTTATCTTGTAGTCCATCTGTCTTGAGTAGTAGACTCCAAGTCTTCTTGTCTGGTCTTCTCATGCAATCTTTAGTAGTAGACTATACTAATCTATCAAGACTTATTACATTACTTTAAACTTTTATAAAACAAGCTTAGTCAACTTATAATCTATACAATGAATCTATCTATTACATTCAAAATCATGAGCTCTATACAACTTTTATCATAGCTCAATAACAATCTAACAAATACAAATAGCATATATGAAGTACTTATAAATCTGTACTTATCTTTTAATATAAAACAGTACTTGTCTTTCATGTGAACTCTACTGGTCTGTTCAAGATGACTTCAACTCAACTAGACTAGATTAGTCAACACTTAGAAAATATTCAAACTACTTTTGGCTTATCAAAACTTCATCTTTTAATCTTTTCATCATGTAGGACTTGTTCTAGGATTCATATCCCAACAATTTCCCCCTTTTTGATGAAGCCAAAACTACTTGAATCTTTTCTCAACAGTAGACTAGTTAAGTAGTTATCTTGTCTTAACATCAAATATTACTTATATTTTCATTCATTCAAAATAAGATCAGTAGATTACACTTACTTCAAAATATAATCAGAGCAAAAAAAAACTATAAATTAAAACATAAAATCAACTAATCTGACATAGTACCTCCTTCAAGATTTGGAACGTTGAACGCATCTAGAAGTCTTCTGTGAATAATACTGATATGATCTTCATCATCAATCTTCTCTTTCTCTAGCAGTTCTTCTTCAAACTTCTTGATTTGATTTATATCAACTCTTCTTCCAGAACTAGTCATAGGACACTTCCATCTTGGAAATACAGGAACAAGAATGTTGAAGTTTGCTCCAGCAGAAATCCTTAAGATTAAATGCCATAACATTCTGTGTTGTCCTTCCATGAATTTGTCAAATAAAGAATATAGCTCATCTTGTCCTTCAGCATCACCATATTTACGAATGATCCAGTGATCAAGTTCCCATTGTCTTTTCACTTTGATCCATTCAGCTCGATGCTCATTATCAATGAAATAATCAATGAGTTGATCTTCCATTTGATCTTCATCAGCCTTCAGCTTCTGTAAATTTTCTATGTGTCGTCCAATTTTCTTCTTGCTCGCATAACGAGTT
This sequence comes from Galeopsis tetrahit, assembly GCA_963675135.1. Lineage (NCBI taxonomy): Eukaryota > Viridiplantae > Streptophyta > Magnoliopsida > Lamiales > Lamiaceae > Galeopsis > Galeopsis tetrahit. Next base: position 73,054,828 of record OY776128.1, on the reverse strand, counting down.
TCATCATTTGGATCAACAACTTTTTGCTTCTTCACTTTAGTTGTTGTCTCCACTTCTTTCGGTTCTTCTATATGAATAGATTTCCTTTTATGTCTTGTCTGAACCTCAGCTTCAGGAGTAGCAACCGCTTTGCCCTTCTCCTTCTTCATCAACTCAACTGCTTCTTCTTTAGCTCGCTCAAGATCTGCATGTTTAATCAACTTGCCTTTGCCTCTCTTAGGCCTTCTATGATCTTGCATAGCTTCAGCAGCTTCCTTGGCTTCTGGTTCAGCACTGGACTTAGCTTTTTCACCTTCAACAATAACTTCAACTTGACTCGTCTCTTCCCCCTTTTTGGCTTCATCAGCTGTCTGGAGAGAGAATAGAGATGTGAACCGAGTCATTTCTTCGAACATCGCTTGCTTCATAAGGTTTGTAGCTCTTTCAATCTGCCTTTCATGAGAACCATCTTGACTCAACTTATCTAGCTTGGTTGCCACCAACTCCAGCTTTTGAGTAGATAAGTTCAACTCATTCTTGAAATGGGTTGCAGTTAGTCGAAGCTTCCGGTTCTCCTCAGTCATAGCACTTATAATCTCTCTAGCTTGTGCTAACTGATCAAAGGCTTCCTTCCTTTGAACATCAGCTACTTCGATTTTAGCTCTATAGACTCTTTCCATCTTTCTGGATTCAGTAGCTAGAACTCGAGCAAAATCGACTGAGCTCTTCTCCGAATATTCCACCTGGTTTTGGAGAAATCCTTCAATTTGATTGAACATCTCTTGTCTGAAATCGTTGTCCAGCTGGTTGACTTCATTCATGATCATCTCTTTTGAACTGGTCACAAGGACACTATTCTGTTCAACAAGAGTCTTCTTAAGTTCAGTCTTGAGAAACTCATCAATAGACGACTTGATAACAGCCTTCAAGTCCTCTTTCAACTCATCTATTGAAGCAGCTGGGATAGCTTGAGACGACTGTCCAGCTTCAATATGAGTGGCTTCAACCATGACCTCATCTTCAGCATCAGCAAGAGAAACAACTTCAATCAACTGGCCTTCTGGAGCAGTAGCTAAGACCTCGTCTTCTACTACTTCAGCAACACACACACTTCCAGCAATTGCCTTCAGACTAGGTAGAGGATAATAAGGCACCATAGCTAACTTAGCTTCCTCAGTCCTTCTTTCAGCATCAGCAAAGTCCTTCTTCAATAAGGCGTGCAGCTTCACCATGTATCCACACATTTCGATGGGAAGCAATAGATCAGTATATCGATTAATATAAGCAAAGTCTGACCTCGGACTGTCAGCATGATCCATTTGAAATTTGAACACAATGCCTCTCAACTGGTCTGAGACATTGTCAAGACTTAACACTGGATCAGTAGACTGAATCTCCTCAGCTGGTGTAGCTTCAACCATAACTACATCTTCATCAAAATCAGTCTCTGAAACTTGAACGCCCATATTGATTTGAGATTCGGAATACATTAAATCATCGGAAATGTTAAGCAATCTCTTCGCAAGAGCAGTGATGGCATAGGATGGAAATAGCTCTGAGTGATCTTGAACACCACTGTTCTCCTTCTGTTCCATTTCCCAATCCATGAAGTTTGAGATACCACCTTTTCCTAAGATGACTTCGAAAAGATCATCTGTTGAAGACTTCTTTAATGCAACCCAAGTGCATATTCTTAGAAGCTTCTCAAACTGCTCAGACGAGTAGTCGACTTCAATAGAAGATAGCTGCTTCTTCAAATTTCTACTCATCTTTGCACGGACTATTTCTCTCGTAAACACATCGGATAGTAGACCAGGGATTCGAATCTAACTTCAGACGGGGTCTGAGTAGATGGGGTCTCTATCTCAGTTGTTGCAGTAGCAACTGTCGTCTTGTCTGAAGTAGATGGGTGAATGGATTCAACATATTCTGTTGAAGGTAAGGATAGAATTTGGTCTGTGGTTTCTTGGGGCTTTGATGTGTCTTGGTTTGGTGTGACAACTGTAGGAGTATCAGTTGTATCCATTTTGGGAGTGTTTTCAGGTGGGCTGACTCTCAGCGGATGTGCTGGCAGCACTTGTGAGGTTGAGGTTATAGGTCTTGGCCTAGATCGATGAGATCTTGCCTTGGTTCGAACAACAGAGTGAGAGAGAGGATGAATTGACAAAGATTGAGAAGATGTACCAACCTGAAGACCCGACTCTTCTGGTTGAGTAGGCGAACCAATTCTTACAAGAGTGTACATCTCTGGAACTTGAGCACTTGTCTCCATCTGTTTATCAGATTGCTCATTTGATTGAGTCTCCTCAGAGTCATCTGCACTAGACTCAGTCTCTGTATCTTTCTCCGATTCTTCTGCATCGGACCTATCTTCCGAAGAGCTAGATGAGTTAGCATAAGGTAGCACTACTGAGTCATCTACTTGAGCATGTCTTGGAGCAGCTGGCCTGGCAGCAGTCTGCTTTGCCACAGCTTCCTTCTTTAGATAAAACTTTAAAGGATGAAAAGGCTTTCCTTTACTCCATTCCTTCTTGTTCGGCATCAAGAGAGGAAGTAGAATGCTCAGTTTGTTACCATAGCCAACAACAGTAGATACCACCCAATTGCGAGTGACGTCATCAACTCGAACACTTCTTTCAAAGTACATCATCCGATCTGAGATTAACTTAAACCAATTTCCTTCTGTAATACCATCATAAATCGCAGCCATAATCCTTGTTTTCCCAAAGGTAACAGAGTCATGGGAACCAATGGCACATAGCAAAATTTTACCGGCTATATCCAATATAGTGCGATACTTCTATAGAAGTTCCGACTTCTTTACAGCAGCATACTTGCCATCTGGTTTCGGCTTCAACCTCTTACCACAGAAAATGCTTAAATAGCGAACCTCTTGCCCTATTGCGTAATTCTCAATATCAATTGATCCGATGGGTAGCTTCAGATGGTTGAACATGGCCTCTCGAGTGATTTCTACTCGATTTCTACCAATAGAGGACTCAATTGTGTCGCCTCGTCTGGTGGCGTTGGCATAAAATTCCAGTACTTCTTCTTCCAGAACAACTTGAGGAAACGCCTCCAAGTAAGGTTTCAAACCACATCTGGTGCATTTGACCAGAATCTCTGCATTTCCATCTGAGTGAGTACCTTTGAAATACACAGAAGGTTCAACATTTACCTTGTTGTCAGAGATATAACGTCCTAGATCAAATGTGGCCTGCATGTTAGTTCGCACATCGAAGATGGATCGAGTCGACATAGTGTTTGAGAGTATACACAGATAACTTTGAAAAATAGAAAGAACTCGAATGTTTAAGAGTAGGGGAGTTAAGAAATTGTGGGGCAAGACATGTGGGAGAGTTGGGTTTTGTTTAAACTGATCCAATGGTCAAGATCGAAGGATTATATCCAACGGTTGTGACTTTTGGAATTCGGTTACGGAATCGAGAATATTATGTGATTTGATATTGTAAAATTTGGAATCCGCCTCTTCTTAATTAGGATAGGGGAGTGAACTCATCTGACCTAATGTAGTTGAGTATGAGCTGGGTGTATACATCTCATTAAAAATGGGAGTGTATAAATCCACTTCTAGGGTTTTCAAATTTTAGCATTATCTAATTACTATAATATTCTTAACCCGTTTGAATGTATACTTAACATATTTCAATCAAGAGAAACACTTAGCTTGTCTGTTCGAGTCCATCCAGAACAGACGAGTAGACTTGAGCTTCACAAGACGAGTCGGCTTAAACACACAAGACGAGTTCCCCCTTCGGCTGTGCTTGTCTATTCTGAACCGTCGAACGTCCTTATGTACCTATCTTATGATTGACAGTGTGTAATCAAAGGTACAAGTAGAGTAAAATAAATAAGATGAATATCAATCGAAAGCAATGATCAAGGTTTCGAACAAGATGACCTTTTAACACACATAAGAGTCAACATAAGGATATTTAAGAAATCAAAAGATTCCCCCTTAAAAGTTTATTCCCTTAGTATTACCCTCAGCTTTACCAGCTTCCTCATCGGGTTGTTTGGTCATCTAGTCTAGCCTTGTATACCTGTCTGTTGCGTGAGTAGTCGAGTGCTCTGTTCTTGTCTCCTTTTCTTTGATGTACCTGACTGGTTAGTGCATAGCTATAGGCAAGTAGGATCGAAATCAATTAGCCCTAGACTAATGCATAACTCTCGAAATCGTGCCTCAACTAATGGTTTTGTAAAAATATCAGCTCTTTGAAAATCAGTATGAATCTTTTCCATGCGAATGTCCTTCTTTTCTACATGATCACGTATGAAATGATGCTTCACATCAACATGCTTACAACGTGTGTGCAAAACAGGATTTTGTGTAATGGCAATTGCACTATTACTATCACAGAAAATAGGAACATTTGATTCATATATGTTGTAATCTCTAAGCTGTTGCATAAGCCAGAGTAGTTGACTACAACAGCTACCAGCAGCCATGTACTCGGCTTCGGTAGTTGAAGTTGCAACACTAGTCTGCTTTTTAGAAAACCAAGATATGAGTTTTGTGCCTAGAAATTGACAAGAACCAGAAGTAGATTTCCTATCTATTCTACAACCTCCAAAGTCTGAGTCTGAAAAGCCACTTAAGGATAGATCATCATTTGAGGGATACCATATACCACGATTGATGGTCCCTTTCAAATATTTCAAGATCCTTTTGGTGGTTTCCATATGACTTTCTTTTGGATTGGATTGGAATCGAGCACAAACACCAACAGAGAATGCAATGTCTGGCCTACTAGCAGTTAGATACAGTAAGGAACCAATTAAGCCACGATAATAGGATTGGTTAGCACATTTACCGTTCTCATCTGGATCCATTCTGTAAGTTGGTTGCATTGGTACGCCAGTGGACTTACATGTTTTGATCCCGTACTTGTCTAGAAGGTTTCTTGTGTACTTCGCCTGATTTATGAAAATACCTTCTGGAGTTTGTTTTACTTGAAGTCCAAGAAAGTAGTTCATCTCACCCATCATTGACATTTCAAACTTACTTTGCATGAGTGTAGAAAAACTTTCACTCAGCTTTTTGTTAGGTGACCCAAAAATGATGTCATCTACGTAAATTTGGACGAGTAAGATGTCCTTCCCTTCTTGTCTTCTGAACAAGGTTCGATCGACCTTGCCCTTAGTAAAACCATTTTCTAATAGAAAGAGAGATAGAGTGTCATACCATGCTCTTGGAGCTTGCTTTAATCCGTATAAGGCTTTCTTCAATCTGTACACCTGGTTGCCTTTGACTTCGAAACCTGGAGGTTGTTCAACATACACTTCTTCCAAAAGAATACCGTTAAGAAATGCACTTTTGACATCCATTTGATATACAGTAAACTTCATGTGAGCAGCATATGCAAGGAACAATCGAATGGCTTCTAGTCTAGCAACAGGAGCATAAGTTTCATCATAGTCTATGCCTTCAGCTTGTGAATAGCCTTGGGCGACTAGTCTAGCCTTATTCCTAACGACTAAATCATTCTCATCTTTCTTATTCTTGAAAATCCATCGAGTGCCAACTACATTATGATGTTTCGGCCTATCGACAAGTTCCCAGACGTCGTTTCGAACAAACTGGTTCAACTCGTCTTGCATAGCGATGATCCAATTACTATCAGCCAATGCCTCTTTAACAGTGGTAGGCTCAATAGCAGAGAGGAAACAACACCAGCAAAACAAAGTTGGACTCGGCTGTTCTTGCGACTCAAAGAGTTGTCGTCTAGTCTTCGCACCAATAGTAGAGTCACCAATGATATTTTCAGTATCATGCGCAGATTTCCATGTTTTCCTATTTTTAACAGGAATACTATCATCATCTATATCATGTACAGCATCATGCATGTCAGTATCATTTGTATCATCAATTTTAATAGGAGTAGATGAGTCAACTAGAGCAGGCATGTCAACTGGTCTAGAGGACTTACCTTGAGCACTTACCTTCTCTTTATCATCAGAGTCGAGAGCTTTTAGGAATGGGTTGTAGGCTTGAACGGATTCATATATCTCTGAATCTTTGTCAGATTCGATCGATAGATCAGTTACCTTCTTACTGATCTTGTCGGCAGACGAGTCCTGTTGAGATTCATCGAAAACCACATGTGGTGTTTCTTCCACACAAAGAGTTGAGCGGTTGAATACTCTAAATGCTTTGCTAGTCGGGGAGTATCCTAAGAATATCCCCTCGTCTGCTTTTGCATCGAAAGCATTCAACTTGCTTTTACCATTGTTGTGAATGAAACACTTACAACCAAATATATGGAAATATGAAACTCTGGGTTTTCTACCTTTCCAAACCTCATAAGGTGTCTTGCCTAGCACCTTGTTGATCGCGCTTCTGTTTTGTGAATGGCATGCAGTATTGATAGCTTCGGCCCAAAACTTTTGAGGAGTGTTGAACTCAGCTAACATGGTCCTACAGGCTTCTTTAAGGGTTCGATTCCTCCTTTCTGCTACACCGTTTTCTTGTGGTGTCCTAGTTGCACTAGTAAGGTGCTGGATACCACGTTTAGTACAAAATTCTTTGATATAGCAATTAATGAACTCAGTTCCTTTGTCACTACGAATCTTGACAATGGACTGGTTCTTCTCAACTTGTAACTTCTTCAACAGATCAGGCAGAAGTGTTTGTGTATCACTCTTCTTGTGTAGAAAGACTACCCAAGTGAACTTAGAATAGTCGTCTACAACAACAAGTGTGTACCTTCTACCATTCAAGGTTGGAGGAGTTATTGGACCACGAAGATCCATATGTAGAAGTTCTAGGACTCTACTAGTTGAGAGAGTAGAAATTGACTTAAAAGAACCTTTAACCTGTTTACCCTGTTGACAGGCCGTGCATATATGTGGCTTGTAGTAAACTTCATTGGGAATACCTTCAACAAGGTAATCTCTGGCTATCTTATTAAGAACTTTAAAGTTTAGATGACAAAGGCGTCTGTGCCAGAGCCACCCAAGCTCTTTAGGATTCTTAGTAAGTAGACAGGTGTCCCTCGGACAACTGTTCCAGTTCACTATGTACACACTTCCTTGTCTTACGCCGACTAGTAGGACTGAGTGCGTCCTTTTGTCAATGATTTCGCATTTGCGGCTCTTGAACTGCACCTTGTAACCACGATCACAAAACTGAGAAACAGAGAGTAAATTATATTTCAAACCTTCAACATATGAGACATCTTGGATCTCAACGTCTCCATTCCGGATGTAACCAAATCCTTTAGTGACAGCAGTGGAGCTATCACCAAATATCACTTTTGGTCCTTCTTGCTCATGGTAGCTTGATAAGAGAGCCTTGGTACCAGTCATGTGGTGTGAACAACCACTGTCTATGTACCAGGTTTCTCCTACTGACCCACCTTTCTTATACAAGTCAAGTCGACCCTGCAATGAAGATATTCAATAATTTAGGTACCCATTTGTTTATTGGGGTCCTTGGGGGTTAGTCGTGTTCAGAGGAATCCAAATATACATTGGAGTCTTGAACAAGTTCGATCTTTTAAGCTTTCGCCCATATTTGTTACAAAATAAGACCTTGTTGTCCTTAACTGGCCTATCAGTCGAGTTCGGGTCAACTCTTTGGAGATAGCCTTTCGACTTGATCTCTACTTGAGCAGGCACTTGTCTATGATAGTCAGAGTAGGGCTTGTAAGCATTAGGTCCATACAGTTTATAGACGCGTTTGGGTCTTTCCTCACTAATAATATCATATGATAAAGGTGGAGGATATAGGACAGTTTGTGTACGATATTTCGGAGCTACCTGTCTAGGTCTAGTCGAGTAGAGCTGAGACTGCCTTATGAAAGGCGTTCTAGGCTCTTGTCGTCTAGTCTGTACCTGTCTAGTACTCGTCTCCTTAGGATACCAGTCCTCGTATCTGACCTGGTTGGGTCGTCCACGATTAGTGGTCCTTTGAAGATTAGTTCTAGATGGAACAGGCTTGTTGTTAGCATTCTTTTTACCTCCCTTGGTAATCGGAATGTTAACTAGAGCTTGTTTAGATGCAGTACCTTTAGAAGGAGTTCCAATATCGTATATCATTGGTCCTTTTCCTTTATCATTTGGCAAAAGTCTTGCTTTAATAGTAGTAGGGTTCTTAATGACTCGAGTAGACGAGCTAGATGACTCAGCACCTATACCAGTCTTGTCAGCTGGATCTCTATACCTATCTGACAATTCAAGGTTAATCTTTGAAGAGTTAACCAGGTCAGTAAGTTTGAGATCAAGTGTGACAACCTCGGTCTCTAAGAACTTATTACGTTCTTCAAGTCTGTTGCACTTGTTCTTTAAAACATTGAATTCATTTTTCTCAGTTGCATGTGTCTTAAGTAGGTCTTGATATAACCTGTCTGTCAATGCACACTTTTCTTTGAGTTGTCTCAACTCTTCAGTCAAGCGTTCATTTAGGACTGTTATATTAGGATCTACTTTAGACTGAGCTTCCTTAAGGTCAATGATTTCTTGTTTTAATGCAATGTTCTCATCACTGACTTCGATGAATGCTTGATTAGCAAGTAGAAGGTCGTCTTCAACAGCACTAGTCGAGTGCTGCAGACTACTTCCTACTTCACTACTATGCGGAATACGAAATTAACAATGAGCCCAATTCAAGTTTATACTCAACTTCTTAATTCGAGAACTCTGTTCTATACTTAGCTTGTCTAGTTCAGTTATGTATGTTTAAACAATTAATCAGTTAATCAATTAAAACAAACAAAACAGTAAAGTAAACAACACACAACGATTTATAGTGGTTCGACAACTTGTCTACATCCACTCTCACAAACCCAGTTGTGATGTTTCCACTAAACTCTTCCAATCGAGTACAAAGTGTATGTTCCTGTGATTTTAAGTCCCAAGAAGAAGACTTAGATCTTCAAAGAATATACCACCAGATATATCTATGATCTAACTAGCTATTCAACAAGCAACTAGCAACTTGATAAAAACAACAAACAAAAACTTCTCTGTTCTTCAGTAGTAGCCTCTTGGATTCTTCACTTGTCTTCTGGCTTCTTTCTGAACTTCAATAAACTCTGAGAGTAATTCTCTTTTTGAATGCTTCGATAATGCTTCACTTGAGTATGAACGTCAGTATATCAGTAGTCTTCAATTGATCAACACCATGAAGTATTTATAGACTTCAATCTTCAAGAACTTAGGTAGGTGTAACCAACTTTTCTTGAAAACTAACTTTAACTGAATCTTCTTATCAATCCACGCGTTTCTTGTTTACGAATTAGTTATTCCCATAACTAACTTCTTTATCCTTATCTTTCCACGCGTATTTGTAACTAACTTCAAGTTGACCTGTCTTGTGTAGTATAGTAGATGCACTCGTCTTTGTCTTGTAGTCCATCTGTCTTGAGTAGTAGACTCCAAGTCTTCTTGTCTGGTCTTCTCATGCAATCTTTAGTAGTAGACTATACTAATCTATCAAGACTTATTACATTACTTTAAGCTTTTATAAAACAAGCTTAGTCAACTTATAATCTATACAATGAATCTATCTATTACATTCAAAATCATGAGCTCTATACAACTTTTATCATAGCTCAATAACAATCTAACAAATACAAATAGCATATATGAAGTACTTATAAATCTGTACTTATCTTTTAATATAAAACAGTACTTGTCTTTCATGTGAACTCTACTGGTCTGTTCAAGATGACTTCAACTCAACTAGACTAGATTAGTCAACACTTAGAAAATATTCAAACTACTTTTGGCTTATCAAAACTTCATCTTTTAATCTTTTCATCATGTAGGACTTGTTCTAGGATTCATATCCCAACAATATTATTCGAAGTATATAAATTCATAAACCTTTAAGTTTTTCTTCCCTCCGTCTTTTTTCAGAAGAACCTGCACATTAACATCATCCATCAACATAACTTTAACCATTTTTTATTTTGTATGAACAATTTTCAAGTAGAAGTAGCAATTCTTATCTATATTAGTTTAATTTATCAGTTAATATTCTCTAATCTATATATATTACCTCTTGTCTCAACACGGTGCCCAACATCATCAGCACAAATCTGTTTTTTGCCCCGTCCTTTACTTGAACCTTCACCATTGTGCCCACCAGACCTCCTTGTGTTTGCCATATGCACTCACTAACTGAATAAATTTAGTTAAACTTCTTACACTGCATCCATTATTACTTCGAATATGAATAAAAAACTTCATATACATATGTTTCCCAGCCTAATTAAGATATACATCTATACTCCCCTGGTTTCGTTCATCATAATAAAATTCATTAAAATATGTTTTCACAGTTTTCAAACAATACCCTGCTTTCGTTCATCATAAGCAAATGCATTTTAACACTCTTCGTCCAATTTTTTGATTTTATCGTCTAGGGTTTCAAAAGTAAATATCTTACTCAACATTATTCATAAAAACCATTCAAAATTTTCACGAAAGACTGAGAAAACATGTACATACTTCATAAAACATCTAGTTTTGCTTCATTTGTTTCAAAAAACATTCTTATTTACATAACAATCAATGAATATACACCGGATAAACCAAGAAAAACACGCATGCAAGTGATCGGAATACCTTAGTTGCCGGGATGAACTTTTTTCGCCGAGAACTTTTTCGCCGTGAACAATTTGGTAGATTCTATAACTAAATGCATATTATTTGGGAAATTAATCTCTGGCTAGAAAGTCAGCCAAATCTATTCGAAATTGCGGGATTTTAGGAATTGTGAATTCCAGAAGGTGATATAGAGCGCGTTTTTTTAGGATATGCATTAATTATAAGGATTTGATCTTAATCTGTAAAAGTAATTCAAGTTGAATTAATTTAAATGGTTAAGGGTAGTTATGTCTTATTAGGTGGCATTTTGACCCTAATAGATTTAAAAAAAAACCTATTCCTTATTAGATAAATCTCTTAATGAAATGACCTTAACAAAAATTTACCCTTTATTTTAAATATATTTTGAAATATTTTAGACGGAATAAGTTTTGATGTATAGTAGAAACTCTATAAATTAATAATTTTGGACATTAAAAGAGTTACTAATTTATATATTAATTAATATTTTATTAATTTATAGAAATACTTTTTCAAACTTTGACTTCTAATTATATATAGTATATTAAATGAAGGGTCTAATTTAAAAGAATTCTTCAATCTTCCACATTATTATACTTTTTGTGTTTATTGTATCACTTTATGAACATTAAAAAATATTTTCAATATAAATATACAAGATCAAAATATTCTAACACAAACAAATCATACACACAACATGACTTCTCATTTTACAGGTGTGAAAAAAATAACAATGACCGACGAGGTTCGAAAAGCATTATGCAAGCACAACAAGGATAATCCAAGTCTCACTCAAAAGCAATTGCAAGAATGGGTTCTTAGTAACTATGGTGAAACTTTTAGGTGAAATTGATAAGGAAAATTAGAGACGAGATTTAAGGTGAAATTGATTTCAACAAAAAAATAAAACAATTGAGTCATTTTTTAAGAAACATTCATAAATCATTTATGTAATAGGTAGTATATATGAAATTATTAATTTATATTTTATTTGGGGTCTATAGAAATTACAAAAAATGTATTATCTTATAATTTTAGCGAGTTTATTAATTTAGCACGCTATCCCCGAGTCGGGACCGGCCAAAAATATTATCTTAGAGAGTTTATTAATTTATCGAGTATTAATTTAAAGAGTTTCTACTGTATGCCTTCGCACCAACAGAGGAATGGATTCACTATCTCATGGATATTTATTATCATACTAGATTCGTTCTCGGCTTTCTGGTTAGCTTCGTACTCCATTATAGAAGAATGGTTTCTTCATAAATAGCTGGACAGCTTTGCCCTTTGACATTCCCAAGCCTGCTTTCTCAGTTTGAGATTCTTCAAACAAATAGGAAACAGGAATCAATGGGATCATGAAAATTTTATTCAGTGGATAACTACAAAGAGCTCGTTGATGCAACTTCAACTCCTTAGCGAATTTTTTCATCCCCGTCCTTTGGCGGTCTTATAGTATTGTCATGACTCAGGAGACAACATGAATTTATTCGATTAAAAAATAAATATATGTCTGATTACAACTGTCATGTAGGACATCGCTCACTGAAAAATTGAACGAGAGTTAACACAATTACACAAAACTGAAAAGGTTTCGAAAAAAAAAATGCATCCATTATCGTTATCACTTATCAGGACCTAAAAAATTTAATTTAGAAAACATACTAGAACAATTCTTTCTTTTTAAAGAATAATATTACACAAAAACTTATATGCAATATTGCATACATGCAATATTGACCAATTAGGTCAATTGGGCCGAAAATATTGACTTATTAAGTCAATTGGCTGGAAATATATATTATTGGGTCTCTATTAATTCATTTGGGTTAATTCTTAATTTATTTGTCAACTGGCCCACTTGTGTTCTAATTTTGACCAAAAAGTTTAACCCGTTTATTTTACCAGTTTCTGTGATTTTTTTATCTTTTATTTTATTGCCGAACGCGGGATATTAAATATAGTAATTCAAATTGTAATATGTAGTAACACACATTACTTTATGTAGTAATAACACAAACTATTTTATTTAGTAACACGTTTTTTTCTAGTATTTTTGTTAATGTAGTAACTCACATTATAATATGTAGTAACATATATTATCGCATGTAGTAAACACAATAACCATGTTGTAATTCAAATCATTTGATACAGTTACATATAGTAACAAACACATATTCAATGTAGTAATTCAAACTGTAGTATGTAGTAACATATAATTTTTTATATAGTAATACCGATTCTTTTATGTAGTATTTTTTTCTAGAATTTTTATTGATTAAGTAACTCACATTATAACATATAGTAACATATATTATTGCATGTAATAATATAAAATAACCTTGATCCATAATAATTATTAAATAATATTTAAAGAAATAGAAAATATTTAAAGATTAAGGCCGTCGTAAATTGCAACATTCGACCGCGGTCTGGGGTGGCTGAAAACTGCTCGGAGAAGATGACTAAGTACAATTTCTGCTAGTGGGTGTATTTATAAAAAATAAGGGTGTGAATTGAACTGTCAGTGGGTGTATTTATAAAAAATGTGGGTTGAACTAGCAAGTGGGTGTAATTATAAAAATGTGAGTGTAAATAACAGAAATGCATATATGCAATATTTCACACAAGACTAGCCCATAATATTATATAATGTAAAAGTAATTTTTTTTTTTTTTTTTTGTGATTTAACAATTTAATTTTTTAAAACTAATTTTAATTATGATTTTTATCATTGACATTTTTATTTTGTCTCCTCATCTGACAGCATGAATTCTGGTGGTCCAAAATTTAGAACGGGTTATATTTTTAAATTGAAGGTGAAAGTATGTTTATCGTTGTAATTAAAGAAAATATGTGCTAGTTTGTTGAATAATAAAAAGATAAAAACGCAATTGGAACCCATCAACTAAATGAATGGCCTGTCCGTCCGTCCATGCTCCAAGCATCACGTCTTCTTCGACCCCAAGACTTATGTAAAATCCAATGTAAATTATAAACACCACTTCATTTGGACCACTCTTAAGTTTGCGTTGAACTTGAAATGTTTTAAACTAAAATACTACTAACTTAATTCTGCAGTCATCGTCAAAAGAGTAGCTAGATACTTGTCGATCATGATTTTGGAACTTGGAAGAATACATGTTTCCATGGAATTTAATTTACTTGTTTAGGTCATCGCTTTGTAAAAACTGAAAACTGAAAATCCAGTTGACATAATATTCACCATACCATCACTTATTTACTTATATTGTCATTCACTTTATTCATAAGTGGCCCCACAATATCCAATCATACCCTCCAATTTATCTACTTTATACATAAACTAATCAATATTTATAAAAACACGTGCCCATAGAAATGAGCATTATGAATTTGAATGGAAGGAGTAGTTCTCTGCAACTTTTCAATTAGTGTCCCTGGTCATTCCAGCAATTTTTGTGAATTTTTTTAATATGCATTTTGTAGAAATACCATTAATAGCCAAACTTGAATGAAGGATTTTTTCTCAAAATTTAGCTTCAATTTCTTGGTATTCCTTGGAACCAACGAGTTACTTGGAATCTACATTTGACAGCATCACATAGCTTGTTCTCTAGGTTTCTAATCATCTACTTTCGTGTAAAGTATGTACAAAAATAGAAAAATACCCATTTTACCAGAGAGGAATACGTCTGTTAATTTGGTGGAAAAGGGACGTACCTCCGCAAGTGACTGACCTTCACTGCCACTGGCCATGGGTATCCAAGTATGGGCATTGGTGTCAATGTACGTATATCTCTCTATCTCTGTATCTATCTATCGCCTTGGTTCGTTCCAGGTCTTCCCTTCAAAAAACTCTGCCAGCATTCTTTCCAGATCCTCCGGAGTATATCTGATGTACTTTTGTGGATTCTTTCCATTCTCAATCATAGGCCTAACCAAATCACAATATCCCAAATATATCACATTCAAATTCCCTCTTCTATTTCCTCTTTTATAAGGGAAATCATGTTTTTAGCTTTCAGGACACTCTACTTTTTCGAATTTAATTTTGTTCTATAAACTTTCAAATTTCAACATTTTTCTTCTTCAATCGGCTACAACGGGTCAGCAGATTTTGAGCTGATGTGGCATTTTTCTTTTTAATTTCGTCCTGTTAACTTAAAAAACGGGTTACTAACCCTCGATGACTGGTCAAATGACTAAAAAGTTCAATTTTGAATGTTAACATGACGAGATTCAATTTGGAAAAGTGGAGCATCCTGAAAGCAAAAACGAGCAATCTTGAACAACTAAAAGAAACATTTTTCCTATATAAGGTGCCATGTAGAGGTGCCAAAGCAGGTTGCCAGGCTTAAATTGTCTCAGAGCCAGTATTTTATGGGTTCAGCGGCTTCAGCCTGGCACTTTTGGTTGTAAAAACACCAATGGGAATAAAATTTTCAAGACCGTAACTATGGGGTTAACAGTTATAGGGCAATATGTTTATGGGTGGCACATTAGGCCATTAAATTGTAATTTAGCACATAGGCCAAATTTGGGTGTTTCATTTAGGCCATTATTTTCTAATTTCCGCACATTTAGACAACGTATGTGAGCAGCACGTGATATTTTGGTCCGGATTGTGGTGTTTCGTGCCAATTTTCCCTAAATGTGGGGAAATTAAGAAATAATGTCCTAGAACTGCTACCCCTTAAATTACAGGCCTAAAAAAGAAAATTTTCGCAAATACCAACTGGCCCAAAAAAAAAAGGCCAAGTCAGGAGGCAATGGCTATTTGGTTCAGGTCAGAAATTATATGGCACAGCTCGATCCTGGGTCGGACATTTAAGTACGAGAAAGTACAAATCATTACCCGAAACGTCTGATGAAAGACCTATATGCAGGGAGTAGGACCTCAGCAACTGCAAGTCTCAAAGACTCTCGCAATTCACTATCAGGAACTGTCCATTGAGATTGCCTCTGATGAATCTCCTCAAACAGCCCGTTGAACGTTTTGAACCTGTCTTTCACCATTGCCCTCGAAACGCCAGCTGTACTGCCCGAGTCTATCTGAGCTCCAGCTGCCTGAATTGTAAGGCACTGTAGAATCTGCAAAAGAGTAAAAAAATAATGAACATGTGAGGCATCATACGTTTGTAAATAGAAAGATAAGATTCTGTATCAAAAAAACTTGAATTGAACATTTCTATCCTGGATATGAAAGAAAAACGAGGCATTAAACAGAAAATCAAGACATACATTCAATAAATTAAAATCTTGAATTGAATGTTTCAAGTCAATGACTGAACATAAAATTTGACTAACATAGACTTAAAACTGAATCGCACCATGCACTGTGATAACTTGTACCATTTTATGGTTAAAGCATACGGGATTTTCGGCAAAATTGGCTGTGGGAAAATGAAATATAGCTAGTTATTCAGATAACATGAAATATAGCAACTTTGACCACAAATTTATCATTAATGACTTTTCTCTTGAAAAGGGCAGAACCGTCCCTGGTTGAGAAGCATTTTCCAGCACAAACGTCTGGACCTCAAGAGGGTCGACATTACACTATTTCATGTTTTCTCCGAATGTGGCCATCTTCCGACTCATTTAAAATGAAAAGTGGCTATATTTCATGTTTTCTTAGACAACGGCAATTTTTAAGTTCTCATTAAAATTGCTACTTTCATTTATTGGTTCATCAGAAAGAACTATTAAAATTTGGGATAGTATCACTTTTGGTCCCTAAAGTTTATTATTTTTCTAGTTTTGGCCCACCTCTTTCACTTACTATCAAACTTGTTCCTGCTTAGTACACTTTTACTCTCACATTTGATTTGGTCCTACCATTAGTTGACTGACGAAATCAACTATTTTGGTGTGCTAAATGTAATTATTTTGGATGCTAAATGTGATTAATAATTATTTGGGGTACTAAATGTAATTATAATTTTCAAAATAATGACCTTTAGCATCGACAAAATAGTTGATCCCGTTACTAAACGGACAGTCAACTAACAGTGGGGCCAAATGTGGAAGTAAAAGTGTACTTCCATGACCAAGTTATATACTTTGATAGTTAGTGAAAGAGGGGGACCGAAATTGAAAAGTTATATACTTTTAAGGATCAAAAATGATATTATCCCTTAAAATCTGCATGCAGATACTTAGAAATTTTATAACAATATTACACCTTAGACCAGGCGATTCTCTTGTACTGATTAGCGTGCTGCTGGACGACTCTTCTATGTATTTGCACCCAGTCATCACCTAATAAATCCTTTGCCTCTGACCTAGATTAAACAAAAAAAAAGGTTCAAGCAATTGAATTGGTTTCAATATGTTTGCACTTTGAATGACGGATAATCCATTATTATAAGCATCACATTTATACCTTCGTACAGATCTGACAATATAGTGTATATTATTCATCAGAAATAGCTGAGTTAAAGCAGGATCTTTATATTGCTTGGATTTTCCATCAAGGTTAGTCTGAAGAGCCTGCATTATCCTTGTCGTTATAGATGCCAACTGCTGATCTGCATCACCATCACCAAACTCTTTGAAGAGTTGCTGTAGAGTTGAATGATAGCTGAAAATATCAACATGAGAGAAGAATAGTGCAACTTTAGATTTAAAAATTAAATGCAATCAGATGTAATACGCAACTAAGAATAAAAATCTGAACTTACTCAAATAGAAACTTCACATAGTTAATTACATAGCTGGTCAAAGGATGGACTGTTCCATCAAGAACAGCAGTTTTTGTGGCATCTTTTTCAACTGCTTCTTCAAAATCACCAAATGTTTCCTGAGCAGTCTGAGCTAGTCGTTTTGTGAGGACTGTAAAAGCGTCCCGCATTTCACTACAATATTTGCTTTCAAATATGATATCCATCTGTCAATATCAAGGATAAGCTAAATTTAAGAACAGAAATAACGAAAGGAAAAGAAAAATATCATTCTTTATCTTTAAATGCCCTGAGAAAAAAGAATAACTTTGTCAAGATTAAAAATCTCGTGGTAGAAAATGATCTCCACCTAAAATGTTCGAATTTAAACAAGTTTTTCTCCATCTAGAGTCTCAATTCTTTATCTCTAGTTATTACTTGTACACATATATAGGTTGCGTACAGTTACACCCTTATATATGACTATAAGCATTACATGGTAATACATAAGTCTTCATACAATTTAGGCACTTGTTAGATTAACTAAATGAGACTCATGGCAAAATTTAACATGGATTTCTGCCCCTATGACATTTTCGAGAAGTGAATATTTATTTGGAGAATAGAGTATTTTGGCTATGAATAAACATTCTTCATTTATGTCAATCTTCAAACACTTAACACGAACATTTAGATAATAAATTCTACTGTGAGGAGTGTTTTAATTTCACTGGCATTTCATTAACTCAATTTTTTTTACAAGATACAAACATGTTAAACTTTAGATTCCTAATTACAAATGTTCACATTAATACAGTTAACTAGAACCAGACCATATAACATAACGAAATGAACATATATAAAATATCAATGGTAGTACAAAAGTTTAACACATGTGCAAAAGATAAGACATGATCATTGCACATTAATGTGGAGACAGAGAGTAACTGAAAGATGATTAATTAACTTATGAAATTTACTAAAATAACCAAAAATTCTCTTGATTACCAATGTTACCTAAAATCAAATGTCAAATCACTTCAAAAGTTGAAACTATTGAAGGTATTTCATTTTCGAATCCTAGAGATATATGATGCACGTTCAGTAAGACCTTGCTTATGCCGTGAAGAGAAAGTAAACTGATGGAATAAAAGGGATGCGAAACAACAAAACAACAAGATATAAAAATAAAATTTAATATAAAAGGTTTAACAGGATTAAATCCTGCCCAAGCAACAATTTTCATTTCCCAAATTCTCTAAGCCCTCTGGATGTCCTAATGATGTAAAGCAATGTGATATAAATAAGACTAATAAGCTAAACCCTAACTTAGCCCAAGCAAAAAAGCCCGCAGGCTGGTGAATTTAAAAGAAAAAGGGACGGGTGATGTATGTAAACTACTTATTCCCCATACCTCAGCCTGAAGTTCTCGCATTATTTCGTACATGTCTAGGAGGACAAAGAGTTTTTCAGGGGATCTTTTACTCTTAGCAATAGCGTCTCCGAAACTGAGAAGTGTTGTTACACTGCTTGCTGCAACTTCAGCAAAACACTGATCTCTAAGAGCATCATAGCCCTGAAAAATCTCATCACATACTTTCTTTTCACCAGCAAACAAAAGTTTGACCTGTTTTGTATGCAATACTAAGTTTTTTGAGAGAATAGGAATGAAATGAACAAAATTCCATTATGTGTATAAATCCTTACAGCAATTCGCATAAAATGAATCCAGTTTCCTATTTTTGCCTCTAGAACTTCCCATTGCATCTTTTGTACATCCTCTTTACCAAGCTTTTCAACACCGAGTTTCCTGAGAGTTTGTTCTACTGCTATAGACCGAGTTTCCCTAAACAGTTTATTTGAGACAGCAATAATGTCAGGATGTGCCTAAAATATAAAGTACAATATCCAAAGACATGATGTAACATAATATGTATAGACTATGTATATCTAAACAAAATAAATTAGTGAAGTTATCCTGTATAAGAGAAGAGCAAAGATGATATGTATATTTAAAAGAAATCATAATATTCCTAAGCCGCTTGTTTAGCATTCCCCAAATTGGCCCTGATTTAAAATATTAGCAGCAATGATACTGTATAATTTTGAATGTGCAATAAAAGCTCAAAAGTCAACCAGATTTCTGTAACATCCAAAGGAAATTTAATACTAATACGTAAAATTATCATGTTAACATGAGACCATAATTTTTATCAGCAAATAAATTGATGAAAATGGTACTCTACTACTTCAATTTATTAAAGACATTGG
Source organism: Galeopsis tetrahit (assembly GCA_963675135.1). NCBI lineage: Eukaryota > Viridiplantae > Streptophyta > Magnoliopsida > Lamiales > Lamiaceae > Galeopsis > Galeopsis tetrahit. Next base: position 73,035,338 of record OY776128.1, on the reverse strand, counting down.
GTTGCAGTTATGGCATAAAATTAGTTCAACATCTAATATGTGGAGAAATGAAAATAAAATTTTACCTCATGTTGTGGATAAAGAAAAATTCACATGTATATAACATCAAGATATAAATCTACAAGAGTACCTGTATATAATAGCAACCTGCTGTTGGTGACCAGCTTGAATCATTTGCTTACTAATCTGATGAAGCAAAGGCACAAGTCTAGGAGGAATTAGAGTTGGTAGTTGATAGACAAGATCTTCCGAACTTTTATTCTGGTGATCAGATGATTTCTTTCCAGTAGGTTCACCATCACGAGGTGATCCTGTTGATGGCCTCATAGAGCTTGGCAGGCAGTCAAAAAGGACATCAGGTTCAACAGGCTTGCTGAAAATTTGAGACATAATTTACCATCAAGTTCAGTACTTACTTGCAAGTTTTGACAAAAAATAAGCTAGAAAATATATTGATCATAACAAAGTTTAAAGATCAAGCCACATATTAGCATAGTTAAATACCAGTTTAAATAGATATAAGCTGGTCGCAATTTTTAATAAACAATGCAAATTCACAAAGCATACCAACTGGTGCAGACTCCAAGTTTGAGTGCCTTCTAGATCTGAGGTAATATATGTACTCATGGATACACAAATATATATAGTCAATGGCTTCGACCTAATTACAAAACCCAAATTGCATCTGATGACAAAAAATCACATTATTAAAATTTTGATCCAAGTCTGACTAAAAGATCAAATTTGGTCCAACTCTGAACGACGTACTGATTAAACAGGGAAATAAGTCACGTGAATAAGATTGTGATAATACCTTATAACAACATATAACATAAATAAAAATAAAGAGACAATATAAGTAATATAGAATATGACTGTTGTGGATGAGCAAACCTGTATGCGGTGAGAAGCTGTCGATATTCTTCGTCTAGTTTGATGATTGCTTTCCCAAGTATGTTAGTGGCTTGATTGATCACCCCAGTACTACTCTTGAAGCCTTTGTTTCCACTAAAAAACTGAACAACACCCCTTAGTTGATCCACTGCTTCTAGATAGCTTTCTATATCCTCATGAGGGCCCCTCAATATTTTAGCCTCTGCCTGAAATGTTTCATTGAGACAGAAATGACCTTGAGTAATTCATGATCCAAAGATTCATCAGCACCCTAGATTTGTACGAAATATTACGCTAAATCCTTTTTTTCTTCTCAACCAGTTCATCACTATATACTTCCGATCACAGGAATGCTTACTAACCAAGACCATGAAACAATTAGTTGAAAAACTAGAACTAGATACATGAACTATCGAGCAAGCTCATGAGCCTCTTTAGACTGTTACAATGATATTGAATTCAAGATCAAAACTATCAAGCTCTATCGTGAACTTGAGCTAGCTTGATAATCTTACCGAGCCAAGCTAGAACAACATATATAAAATATAAATTAAGACTTGAGACAATATGTGATATTTTATGAAATCCTGCCACTCGTAACCAGGCTCAAGCAATGTCAAGCAAGTCAAGAGCATAACATTTGTCTACCAGCAAAGGTTAGTTGTTAATTTAAAGCTAGAGCTTCACCCACGAAATTCAAACTCAATACTAAGATTTAGTAGCATAATCTCATCTTAGCTTGTTTAAATCATAAACTAGAGAACGCTCTTGATTCATCTAGAACCTTTAAATACAGTGTCAAGTTTAGCATGGTAATTACAGTTATTTACAGAACCAAGAAGATTCAATGGCATCTACCCTTTAAGATTACGTACTTCATGGTGTATCCTACTCAACATTTTATTATTTGGTTAATAATTTTAAATTCCATAATAGTGTGCTAATTAAATGCAAAATATGGAATTAGATTAAGGTGGAAAACTTCCAAATGATTATATCCGGAGTATATGTATATGCAATAATATTGAGCTTTATTAAGAAATTAGATAGTAAAATTCTAGATGATCTATAACCTCAATGCATATACAGTCATGTATATTCGTTGGTCGATACAATAAATGCAATCAGTAATGTAATTCCTCGGTATGTCCTTATGCCCTGTTGTAGCACCTCATTTGACAATTTTATTTACAACAGCAGAAAAATTAACCACACTGAATCCTAAGATAATTAAGCAATTAGGTAAACAACAAATTACAAAGAGAAAAATACGCGCGCGCGCGCGAGAGAGAGATAAATGAGAAAGAAAGAAGAAGCACGGCACCTTGCGTGAGATGTCAAATTGATCAAGAATAAGCTCAGCAGACTTGAGCGCCTTGTCGATATTCTCGTGCGCCCTCCTTATCGAATGCGTTTTCAACTAAACAAAATGCATAGCTCAAATCCAATTAGAATTTAGATTGACAATGAGACCAAGATTTCCATGCATCAATCGACAATGATAGCTATAAACGGCGGCGAATTGCAAAGAGAAGGGAAGAAAAGTGCCTGGGTTGGGCGCATGGCGGTTTCGAGGGCGGAGAGACGGTGGTCGAAGGAGCCGAGAATCGCGACCATGCTGTCGGTGATTATTTGCGTTTTCTGCATTGATTCTCTCATCAATGTGGCGCGTTCGCTTAGGGTTTCCATAGCGCCGGCGTATCCCCCCATTGTTGTCCTCAATTATAATGATGAATGATGATTCTGAAATGCATTAGGTTTTCTGTAACGGAAATTGTGTAGAATTGCCAAGTGACAGCAGCCGAATAATTAGAGCTTTGGCTCTCGACGATTTGTATATATAGTTTTCCGTAGCAGCAGATTATTTTATTTCATTTTTTCAGGAAACGATTTATTTATTAAATGTGTCGTCACGTGCAAGTGTGCAACACAATTTTTTTTTTTTTGGCAAAAATACGATTTTTTTAGTATTATAGGTTCAAATTGTGCATGATCGTAATAATCAATTTTATTGATTCAGATTAACTAAAGTTTGTGGACAAAATCTTCTATACAATTGAATGTATAGATACACTTGAATTTTAATATTTAATTTAATTAATCTTTTGAATTGTGTATAAATAGACTTGGATTTTAATGTTCAATTTACTTGATCAATTTAATCTTTGACATCAATATTTAACTCAATTTATTAGAGCTAAATTTTAAATGTATGAATACAATCAATTGCATTCAAGTATCACTGTAGTTTATATATATTAATTTATTTGTTTAATCTATAGTCTCAAAATTAATTGTGTTATAGTGCAATTCTTATTCATGGAAGAGAAATTTGATATGAGATTATTTAGTTGAAACACACTCGTATTCCACCGTTAAGAATCTGGGTGATTCCCTGAGTAGTACATTATAGGAGTATTATTTTTTATTGAAAGATTTATTCTAATGAACATATCAAATATAACAATTTAATGGTTTTTAAACTGGGAATAGTGCCCTTCCATTGTCTTTCTGGAAAGCTGCGTCGACTCAGATGAGCTCCCACTCTAAGCTTCTTCCATCACCGGATTGATACTTCCAAAAAATAAAATAAAAACGATATGAGTCAGTTTCACTTTAAGATGAATTAAACTAGTATAGTAAAAAATAAAATATATTATAAGTGTGGTGTGATATGCTTTAATAAAAATAAAATAAACATACTTTATATGAACAATACAAAAGAAAAACGTATTTATGAGGACAGAGAGGGAGAGTATTTGATTAATTAACTCGCTTTGCTTATAAATCCTTTCTCTCAAATATGACTATATGAGTATTAGAATTTGATTTATATTAAATTCCGCAACATAATTATAAGGTAAAAATGGCTAACCTCTTTTATTCAGGTAAACCTGTCTGGTGCATGTACTTTTGAGTTTATCCAACTTTTCTTCAAGTTCCTGCAATAATTAATGGATTTTAAGAATAAATTTTATAGGCGTTATTTTAAAAGACTCTAAAAAAGTCTAAACAGATTCAAGTAGCTTGAGATATCTTATTTTTAAATTATGTTTCATCTTATATTAAATAACACAATTTATTAACACGTGATGTATATTATGAACTGGTGTCATGCACACTGGTAGCACAGTTCAATGTTGCACAATTATTATCTTTAGTTAAAATAACGAATACTCCACCTCTTTTGTGATACAACTTATACTAAAAAAATAGTAATATTGTTTAATAAAATAAATTACGTTGTTTAAAAATATACACAAGTTACATGCTGATTACTGATTAGTGTATATATAGCAGACTTTATCATATCATAAAAAATTAACTTCATCATTATTATGCAAATTAACTTTCTATGGATGAGACAAAAATTTAATTTTAACCCATATTCATATGCTCAAGACGTGTGTATTAATATTCAATTAAGATATTTATGTATATAATGATGAATATTTTATTTAAGTTAAAATATTTACAAAACAAATATTCGATATAGTATTACCTCGATTCTGAAATTGTCATATGATGATCAACACAGGGTTGATTGTCCACGCCAAACAAAGAAAATACAACATTACGAATTAATGATATAATTGAATTTATACTTCTAAGATAAACTGGAAAAAATAATATTATTTATTAATTTAATTTGACGATTCATCTTATAATTTATTATATTTAATGCATGCATTTAACAGATGACGCGTATTAAAAATAATAATATAAAATAAATCGCCAAATTATTATAGATAATCCTAAATGGACATATATATATATGTAACAAGAGATTATTACAGTGCTATCTTTTCCAGCATTTCTCTCTCACTCTTTATCTGCTTTAGTTTTTGAGACAGGAGCTGCGAAGGTAGATATACCACAAGACACTTATAATAAAAAATTCTTTCTTTTTCAAATATAATACTACATTATTTAAAATTACGACGTTATAATTTATAAATAAAGAAGGATTGTGTATGTGCATACCTCTTCATTATTTGAAGGCCTGCATATGGAAAAATTAAATTAAATAAATAGAATGACTTTAAACCGATTGAATTTAGTTCCACTTTAAAATCACGCTAAATTAAATACATACCCTCCTCTTAGCACATTTGTCTTATCAACAAAACGAAGAAAAATATCCTCAACCCTGCAGCCGAAACACAACAAAATGTTTTTTTAAATTTCGCATAAAACGAAAAATTAATTCACAGAAATAAAATAAATTAATATATGAGTGGTAGGAACAATCACGTTCCTCAATCTACTTACTAATAAAAAGGAAAAATGTATACAAGTAAATACATGTTTTTATTTAGTGAAAAATATTTTCGTGTACTGAAATCTTAAAATTATTGAATACATATATATTTTCATATAATTGAACATAAAAAAAAAAAAACACCCAATTCAATTTATTGGAAAAATAAACTTTTTCATAACTTTGAACCAAAACACACACATGCAAACCATACCTTCCATTGCTTGCAAAGACATTAGGCTGGCCAGAAGGCGAAAACATGACGAGGGCGATGTCTGTATCACACAAAACTGAAAGCGCATTTGCCTTGTTGATGATACATTCCTTTCGCTTCGTGAAAGTGGCATTCCGAGATGTAGGGTTCTCAATTTTTCTTATCTCGCGTTTCTTTCGCCCCATGTGTGTGTGAGAGAGGGTGATGTTGGAGGAGGAAGAGGAAGAGGATAAGGATGAGAAAGAGAAGTAAATTGTATGAGAATGTGAAGACGTAGATTGATTCTTATAAAGCCATCAAATAAAAAGAACAAATATGCTAATTAATGTTGAACTAATCCAAATATTAAATGTTACAAAGTGTATATGATGAATTGTTTATGACATAATTTGTTTTATCAGTTGACTTGTTGACACTAATTAATTTATAAAAATCTTCAACCTAGAAGTGGATGATCTTCCAAGGCCTTTTAGAGGTAATTTTTAGCAAAGTTTTTTCTTTTTCAACAAAAAAAAAAGTGGAATTTATGTTTTTTAATACAATTTTTTAAAATTATATTTAGTTAAATTATTGTAATTTTAAGTGTTCAAGGTGAAACATCAAATAATATGAGATAATATAGTATGTTACGAACTGATTTGGATTGTAATGTACTTTGGTTGAAGTTCCAGTATGAACATTGTTAAAAAAAAAATTGATTATGCTTATTTTTATGTTTAATATGTGGATAATTACATAAAAAAATGATAGCATTCATTATTGCAAAACATACATTTATACCATTAGTTTTTAGTAGTTGCCCAATTACATAAGATTTTGGAAAAATAATATATTCCCTATACATAGATCCTAAACATAAATTTTAAACATTCATCATATATATTCAATCCGTCTACTTGAAGATGGTAGGTACCCAAGATAAAATTATTACAATGAATATGACAATTTTGAATTGTTGATTAAGGTATGAAATTTCTTCAGCCATATGCATTATTTCTTACTTCAGTTCTTGTATCATTTAATTTCAATAGCAATTTTCTCCATATGTGATGCACATCCTTTAACTTTTGAGTCAGGTCCAAATTCTCAGCCGCAAGGGAGTTGATTCTCCTCATTGTTCCAGATAACATTGCAACCACCACTCATGGACTCACAACAAATATGAAATATCGTACATTTTTTTTGTTGGACTTTTGGATATATATGTGACCACTTCCTTGTCACAATAGCAAACAAGTTGATGATTGCATCGATCTTGGTGTTGAAGAAGATGATGTTTTGCTCATGTTTATTTATCTCTTGTATGTTGGTATTAATTTTAGGTTGTGAGAATTAGTATTTTAAGATTTTTTTTAACATATATATAATGGCAAGGTTGCAAAATCGGCTCCAAAATGTCTGTATTTCCCTCCATTTTGAAGATATTAGAGTTACAAAAAGTTGGGACCAAAAGTGTAAATAAATTGAGATAAAAAATGCATACTTAACATTTTTTGTAACGTTGTGACCAAAAGTTTAAATAATTTTACGAACATGACCAAAATTGAAACCATTGAAACCAGAATCGTAAGATCTTGTAACAGGTGAGACCAAAAGTGCATTTAAAAAAATAAAAAAGTACATATCAAATATAACAATTTAATTATTTCCAAAACTTGGAATAGGAAGCTCAGGTCCTACTCTCATGCTTGAACCCTTCTGTTGATGATCATACCATGGATCATCTTGGAGAAGAAACACAATATGCAAGAATTGCTCTAATTGAGAAAACAGAATTGTATATTGATGCTTGAATGGAATGAGTACAAAAGCCCTATTTATATAGTTAATTAACAGAAGATAATTAACTAACTAACTATCCCTAAAAACAGAATAACTACCCCAATACAAATGGGTGCAAACAACAGGGAGTGTATCAACTAATTTGCTTTAAGCCTTTATACCCCCCCTCAAAATGAGAGTGGATATCAATCAACCCCATTTTGGACTTATGTAAGTTGAAGGTGGAAGGAGGCAGTGGTTTGGTGAGCATGTCTGCCAGATTCTCCTCAGTTGGAATATGAATCAGTGTGAGCAATCCTTCTTGAATCTTCTCCCTTGTGAAGTGATAGTCCAATGAAATGTGCTTTGTTCTTTGATGAAGGCAAGGGTTGTGTGCAATGGAGAAAGCACTCTTGCTGTCAGTGTACATTGTTGAAGGTGTGGAATGTTGAATCTTCAGGTCAGCAAGGATGTAATGAATCCATTGCAGCTCACATGTTGTTGAAGCAAGAGCCCTATATTCAGCCTCAGCTGAAGACCTGCTCACAGTAGACTGTTTCTTGGATTTCCAAGAGATTAGTGCATTGCCAAAGTAAATACTATATCCTGTAATGCTTCTCCTTGTTTGTACACACCTTGCCCAATCAGAATCAGAGAAAGCATGCAGTTTAAATGAAGTATGCTTGGGGTAAAACACCCCAGTACCAGGATTACCTTTTATGTACCTTAAAACTCTGTGGACAGCAGATAAATGAGCATCAGTGGGAGCTTGCATGTACTGGCTTAATGTCTGAACTGCATAAGAAATGTCAGGTCTAGTGACAGTTAAGTAAAGGAGTTTACCAATGAGTTTCCTATACTGTTCAGGATGAGCAAGTGGATGAGAATTAGTGTCAAAGGTCCATTTTGGATCCATTGGTGTGTGTAGATGTTGTTAACTCTTAAATGCTTTAACATTATCAACAACATCTTAATTTGACCTTCCTTGATTTATTCTAAGTCTTTTTTGCAATGTTACATTAAATGTTGTACTAAATGCTCTCACATTCAGGAACGATTCTAGAAGCTTCTACAATAGTCTGGAACCTGGAAGATTCCAGAAGGTTGGAGAACGTGCTAGAAGACTTTGGAGCATTGTAGAACGACCTGGAAGATGGCAGAATGTTCTAGAAAGATCATGGAGGTTGAGGTCCTAAAAAATAGGATCTCATAATGGAAGGATCTAGAAGTTGTGTATTTCTCTATAAATACCGCCAGAGCCTCTCATTTCAAAGTATGCACTACTCGAGTAACACCTCATTGAGCGTTCAACCCTAGTTAGGAGTTATGGCCAGTAGTTGTATCATTTAACGTACGCCGAGGGATACCACCTTCCAGTGTACTTAGTTCTAGTCTTGAATCGAGTGAGAGTGAATCATAGATCAGATTAGTTCTTTAGACAGTGTTTTTACACTTAAGTCTGTTTGCGGATTCAGGCACCTGCCTCGATTGTAGTTTCTGTTTGTGGAATGTTGAAGTAATTGCTGAGACATTTCACACGACACTTTTTGTATAACTTAGGAACTAAGTTACTTTTCGCCGTAAGGCTTAGCATAGGTTTTTTTATTAATAAAATCTATGTTAAAAATTATTCCATTGTGTTCGTATTGTGTTTTAGTGTTTTAGACTTCCGCTGTGTACTGTGTTTACTTATTCACATTATGTTAGAGTTAATGCTACACTAATTGTCACAACATTCAGTGTAACATTGTTCTGTTTTTTACTTAAACACTAGATACCATCCCCACGCACACTTTCAGTTGGTATCAGAGCCGATACCTGACGACACTAGGTTTAGATCCTTGCTTAAAGTGTGTTTTAGTTTATGTTAGCAATGGAAACACATCACATATCCACTACACTTAGGCACCCGAACATATTATCCATATTTTAAGCCTAAGTTGTGCATGTATATCAAGTCGATTGATGAACGTGCTTGGAGGACTGTACTTACAGGTTACGATGTACCAAAGATCCAAATCAACACATCAACTCTCCCACCAGAAAGAAGGAAAAGTCAATTTCAACCAAGGTTATAAAAAAGGTGAAGGTAAACCAAGGTATGATCTTTAATGTAGAAAATCAGTTCAATGCATGTTCTGAATATGGTCTTTATGAAAATTAATGTGCCAATACTAGACTTATGCAAAAACTGAATTTTAGTACTACCTTAAATGATGAATCAGATGATGAATTTGATGAATCAAAAGATGTTGAATTTACTTTTCATACCAAGATTGATTATGATGATTCTTTAGATGATAATCTGGATGATACAGATTCTGATGTTGCACCTAATGTCATAACATTTATGGTAACATCAAAACAGAGTCACCCAGATTTGAATTGTTTTAATGGGTTTGTTGATGATGCAGGCATAAGGATTGATGATCATAAGTACCAAAAGTTGTTGGATGATTGCAACTCTCAGAAACTCACTCTTAATTCTTTGAACAAAGAGAATGAGAATCTGAAAGGAACAATTACTGAGCTAGAAGTCATACATTCCAGAAGAGATTTTTGAAATTGGTAAACTGAAGGAGAAATTGATCACCTCTACTTTAAGTTTCATAAAATTTTCTATGAGTGCTTCTGATCTATGTTATAGCTATTGGTAAATCTGATAATTGTGGTATACGTTATGATAGTGAAACTGCTTCTATTTTTTTGAAAATGCTGTGAAGTTTGTGAAGGCAAATGTTAAAACATATGTTGTAACATCTGCACAAACAGATTCTCACAAAGTCAAAAACATTGAAAAGAAGTGTGTATGTCATTATTTTTCGAAAATTGATCATATTTGTCCTTACTGCATGTAAATGTTTGATGATCTGAGATATGAGAAAATGTTAACTAAAATGATGTCACATCCTATGAAACATTTTCTGAAATCTGCATGAAAATCTGATGTTACTTGTAATGTTGTTCACACTTCCTTGAAAGCATGTTTACTTGGTCAATGGTATTTTTGATAGTTGTTGTTCTAGACATATGACAGTACAAATTGAGTATTTATCTGATTATGTGACCTTGAATGATGGTAATGTTACATATGGTGGTTGTTCGAAAGGACAGATTATAGGAAAAAGAACTTTGAATGTTGAAAGTTTTCCTAAGCTTAAATATGTTTTGCATGTTGATGGCTTGCTTGCTCATTTGATTAGTATTAGTCAACTTTGTGATGATAATTTGCATGTAAAATTTGACAAAGAATCATGTGTATGCTCTTAATAAAGATGAAAATTGTCTAGGGCAGTAGATAATTGTTATCTTATTGGAACAAATGTGTGTAATTTGTCAAAGAATGATGAAAATATCTTATTGCATCAAAAAATTGGGACATGCACATTATAGATCAATGAAGAGTCTAATCAAAGTCGATGCAGTGAAAAGGATTACCAAAACAGAAGTTTCAGAGTACTACTGTATGTGGACCATGCCAGAAAGGTAAGCAGGTAAGAGTGTTGCATAAAATGCTGTCACATTGTTCTACACATCAATGTTTCGAACTGTTTTGCACATGGATTTTATTGGTCCTATGAAAACTGAAAGCATTGGAGGCAAAATATATTCATTTGTTGTGGTAGATGATTTTTCTAGATTTACCTAGATTTAGTTTTTAAGAGATATATCTGAAACATTAAATTGCTGCATTTAAAATTCTTTACAAAAGGTTCAAAAAATGTGTTTAACTTGATAGTTGGCCATATTAGAACTGATCATGCATGGTAGGGAATTTGAAAACAGCATGTTTAATGATTTTTGTGATAAAAATGGTATTTTGCAAGAATATTCATCTCCTAAAACTCCACAACGGAATGTCTTTGCTGAAAGAAAGAATATAACTCTACAAGAAATGACAAGAGTCATGCTCACTTCTAAAAGTCTTGCTAAGAGATTTTGGGTTGTAACATTGAATACATCATGTCATATTATTAATTGAGTTTATATTCGATCTGGTCCTATTCAAACACCTTATGAGATTTTGAACATTATAAAACCAAATGTGAAGTATTTTCATATATCTGGTTGTATGTGTTAAATTCTGAATGATATGGATCAACTTCATAAGTTTGATTCTAAAAGTGTAAGGTTTCTTTTTAGGCTATTCTAGAAATAGTAAAGCTTATAGAGTTTATAACCTTAGGACTAACACTGTTCAAGAATCTGTTAATGTTGTGTTTGATGATGATAAAGGTCATACAGATGATAAAGATGAAGAAGATGTATCACAAGTCACTGACAATTCTGAGAATACACTGAAGTCTGATAATGCTGCACCAAATGCTAACACATCTGGAGCAACATCTACAGAACAGTCAGCTGTAATTCCACAGAATGATCAGTATGTTCCAAAAACGAATCCTTCTTCAAGAATGGGAAAAGTCATCCTTCTGACCAGATCATAGGCGATGCTACAGTTGGAGTGCAAACAAGAGGAAGAATAAGATCGAATAAGGTAGATGTGGTAAGAACAATATGCATGTCTTCTATTTGCAATGTTGTGAATGCTGAGTGTTACTATTCTGAAATTGAACCTAAAAGTGTGAATGAAGCATTAACTGATGAATATTGGATAAATGCTATGCATGAAGAACTTGGTCAGTTTGAAAGATTTGAAGTATGGACACTTGTTTCAAGACCTAGTTATACTAATGTCATTGGAACAAAGTTGATTTTTAAGAATAAAACTGATGAGTTTGATAACATTTTTTTTAGGACTGGGACTAGATTAGTTGCACAAGGTTACACCCAAGTTGAGGTTATTGATTTTGATGAAACTTTTGCACTTATTGCTAGGATAGAGTCTATTAGATTATTGCTAGCAATTGCATGTTTTATTGACATTAAACTTCATCAAATGGATGTATATGCTGCATTTCTAAATTGCATTTTGAATGAAGAAGCATATGTTGAACAACTTAAAGGATTTGAAGATCCACAATACCCTGATTGTTTTGTTAGAGGAGAAACTGATATAACTTTGTTCATTAAGCACACTGGAGAAGATTTACTTATTGCTCAAATATATGTTGATGACATTGTGTTTGGTTTAACTTGTGATAAAATGTTAACCAATTTGTTAAAGCAATGACTGCAACATTTGAGATGAGTATGGTCGGAGACTTGAATTATTTTTTAGGTCTTCAAATCAAGCAATGTAAGGATGATATATTCTTCTCTCAAGGTATGTATGCTAAGAATTTAGTTAAAAGTTTTTGGTCTTAAAAGTTCAAAAGTAATGAAAACTCTTATAGGATCTACTTTGATACTTTTCAAAGGCAATGTTGGTAAGGATGTTGAACTAACATTGTATAGATCCATGATAAGAAGATTACTCTATCTAACCTCTAATAGACCAGATATTATGTACAGTGTTTTTGTTTGTTCTAGGTACCAAACTAATCCAAAGGAATCTCACCTGAATGTTTTGAAGAGAATTATCAAGTTTGATGCAGGTACAAGTGAACTTGGGATATGGTACACTATGGACACCAATAACACATTGATTGGATACAGTGATGCGGATTGAGTATGAGATATAGACGACATAAAGAGTAAGAGTAGAGGATGTTTCTACATGGGTAACAATCTTGTGGTTAAGCAAGATGTTTCATGCCTATGAAATTGAAATTGATATCCTTACAATTTTCTGTGATAATATGAGTGCATAAACATTTCTAAAAATTCAGTACAACACTCACTCACTAAACACATTTGCATTAGGCATTATTTTATGAGAGATTTAGTGGAGAAGAACATGGTGAAGTTGGAATACGTACCTTTTGAAAATCATACTGTTGATATATTTACTAAGGTCTTGACCTTGAGATATTCTCATCTTTGAGGAAATCTCTTGGTATGTGTAGTATCTGAATAATTCTGGATGGATAGTGTCATAAATGTCTTAGCATTTAGGACAACATCATAAGGTTGTACAGCTGTTATAGATTTAATTTATTTCCTATTTTCGTTGAATAATTCCTTTGTAAAATATTCTTGAATCTAAAATTTGTTGTGCAAAAATAAACATGTCTTACACCTCTCAAATGCATAAAAAATAGAATTTTATTAGCATACTAAAAGATGTACCAAATCACTGAGTAACTATGGAGCACGGAGTTCGCTACTACGATGCCTTCTTTTCAAAAGGTGATATTTGGTAAAAACATCAAGAGGTTTGTAATCCATTAAGTAAGTATGGGGCACGGAGTTCGCTACTACGATGTACTCTACAGGAACAATGGATCAATACAAATTAGATGCTATAACACAAAAGAAAAATATGGTGCAACACAAATGAAGTAAATTCATGTAAAAACCGTGTTGAGGTGTATGTAACAGTTTTGAGCATAACATTAGATGATTCGATTATATTTTTATAAGTAGTAATTATTTGATTATTTGTGGAAATTTATTTTATTTATTTCTGATTATACTAACCCACATCCTTGTTTTATTTCAGATTATACACATTTAAATGTTAAATATTCTAGAATGTTCTTAATTTAATTAATTATTTAATTATGATTTTACCCACTACTTGACCATGATCTATTTTTGTGGCTAAGTTTATGGAGTATTATCGAATTTTTTCTAGAAACTTCCTTAGTTAGTTTTTAATTTTTTATACGTATTACTTCCAACTATGCATTCTCTCCTATATAATTCTCATAACATGATATACTAAGCATTGCATTCTTTCGAGTGATTTGAGTATTGCATTTTAAGATTTGCTAAAGCCTTGTTTGTCTCGGTTATTGTGATTATCTTTTCGATTTCTTGGTGCTTAAATGACAGGAAACTACCTCACCACACTCAAACTCCCACGAAACCGTCATCTACATCTCTCTCCAATCTTAATAGTTTCGCTTTCATGGCCGCTTACACCAAAAACTCACCAGCCGCTACAAGAAAAGCTGAAACACTTACCCAAACAACTCCAGTTACAGCCATTCCTACAACTGTTCACATTCCACTCGATTCGACCCTTAACGAGCTGAACCAAGCTGTTGAGATTATGTCTCAATCGAATGTGAATTTTGAGAATCTTACATTCTTACTGTTGGAAATATGTCCATTGAGATTTCTCATTACTGAAAACCGAAAAACTCACCACTACACTTGATTCGTTCAACTCATAAAAACCCCAATTTCCAAGTCCTAATACTGAAACAGAGGCAAATGCCTCGATAGCTTCCTCTCTGGGGAAGAGTGAAAAGGAAATTGATGATTTTCCTGTTGCTGAGCAGAACGAGTCTGCAAATGCTGAGACATCCGATTCTGAGGACGCTCAAAATGAAGGAGGCCGACGCGAATGCTAACTCAGGTGAAACTAATTTTTCTCTTTTTAATACTGATGAATCTGAATATATTGCATTTAGGAAGATCGTTAAGAAAGAAAAGAGAAAGGATTAGCACAGGTTCAACGAAGGAGATTCGGCTTTGTGTTCACTAGAGTTGATTACTCTAACTCACTGAGGAGACAGAAGAAAGAAAGTAGTGTTGATGATGAACCGATTCAAGGTGTTTTCTTAATCGGAGGAAGAAAATGTGGTTACTGAGAAATGAGTTAAAAGGAAGTATGATCCAAAGGGAAAGATTGTTGCTGCTGAACGAGACTTGCCCAAAGGAATTGAAAATTCTGATCCAGAAGATAATCCCATTGTGTATGAGATTAAGAAGACTCTGAGGAAGAATGCTGCATCAAATGCTGAAGCAAGTGCCGCAACACCAGACCCTGATGACAGTAGTAGTGATGATTCTGAGAAAAGCAGTAGTAAGGACTCTGAATCAGCTGAGGAAACAAATTCTAAAGGAGGTAATTCTGATCCTGATAATAATTTTTAGACTGATAGATTAGTTGCTAAAATAACTAAACTGTCTACATGAAAGTTGTTAATGGAAAAGAGAATTAACATTGCTGATTTTGAGAAGTAAAGGGTTCATATAATTTTTGAAAGGAAATTGTTGAAAACTATAACTTTGAGTGGTACTTTTGTGTCTTATTGGGTATATGTACTTTATGCTTGACTTAGGAAGAGTACGGGTAGACATAGCTCTAAATGATATGGGAATGTACAATTTAGGGGGAGATTAGTTTCACTTACTTTGAAATTGATTAATGATCTCTTAGAGATAGAGCATGTGATTGATGAAGATGAACTTGATTTGAACTTGGTTGCTACTTCTATAACTGGGGTAGATTAACTAGGTGAAATTTTTTGTGCTTGCCAAAGATCTCACATCTCTATACTTTGTACTCCATAATTTGATTGTCTACAATTGGATACCCTCTACAAATTCCACTAAGGTGACTAAGGATCAAGCTACATTGTTGTATAAGATGATTTTTATGTTGAAGAATTTCAATCTGGATTTAACTATTTTCACCACATGCAGTTTATAGTGATATTTCTTATAAAGGGAATTTACCTTACCATTGTTGATATGTTCATACCTCAAGAGGCATGAATTTTTAAACCTAAGGAAACTGAGGTTATTTGAGGCAAGGTACCCTTAATGACTATCTCACCTGATTTGTTACTTGGTGAAAGGATTGTTGATTTGCCCTTGCAAAATTCAGATGGTTCTGATCACAGAGATGCTCTTATTCCAGCTCGACCAGCTCCAGCAAGAACTGAACAGAGAAATGCTACACCGAATGTGAAGCACATTGGTGGTCACATTGGTCAAACTTTTTCTGTTTCCAGATCTTTTATTTTACTTCAACTAAAACGTTTACAGGACTCTATTGATGGTCTTCAGTTCCTTAAAGTCCGTGGTTAGAGACGCTTTCTACTACCACAGGGGAAGAAACACCATCAACTTCTGGGGTTCGAAGTGAAGAGCTCCATGGAGATGTACCAGAAGCTGATTGTGTACCTGATGCTATTCATGAAGAGACTGCTGAACCAGATGTTGTAGTTCACTTTGCTACAATGTGAACCAGATGTTGTAGTTCACTTTGCTACAATGTGCACTGTTGTTGAAGAGGAGGAGGATTAATTTGCTGATGTTGATAAACGTATGGATGTTCTTTATGACATCTAAAACAGGTTATGGTAACAACTGAACAGGTTGATACAAGACAGGGGGAGGGCTGAACATTATAAGTGATTATGTGCAGGAACATGATGCTGCAGCTGTTGATACAGCAATATATGTCACTTGTTTAGTTTCTTAAGTATTTGTGCCTTTTATACTTCCCTTGATCTTATTCATCTATTATGTGTTTAAGTTGATTTACAGATTTTGTTTTTACTTCCTAGTTGATAGGTTGTTCTTTATTCAACTTGCTTAATTTGTTTGCATTTATGATAATAGATTACTGCATTTATGCTTAAATTGTTTTCTTATTTATCATTATTTGCTTACTGCATGTTGTATAAGTTAGTTGTTTATTGTATTTGTTTTTCCCTAACTTTGCTCTATTTTCAGTTTGCTTAAATTGTTTGCCTTAAGAATTATTCTTATTTGCTTACTGCATCAAGTTTGCTTAAATTGTTTGCCCTAAAGAATTATTCTTATTTGCTTACTGCTTGCTGATTTTAGGTCTTTGTTAGTTGTTGTTTGTTTTGTCTTTCTAACTTGCCTTATTATTCAATCTGCTTAAATTGTTTGCTTTGAGGATAATATAGAAGTACACATCTCTTTAATTATCATGTGCTTACTGCTTAGTGCTTAAATTGTTTGCTTTGATGATAATATAATTTAGAAGTACACTTTTCTTTAATTCTCATTTGCTTACTGCTTATTGTTTTAAGTCTTTGTTAGATATTGTTTTTCACATTTTTTGCTCTGTTTTTATTTTTAGTCTTTGCTCTGTTTGTTTTTTCTTTTCTTCGTTATTGCTCTGATTTTGTTATTGAGTCTTACATAAGTCTTAGGTTGATCTAGTACATATTCATATATGATTCTCTGATTTAATCTTTGATTTTTGTAAAAGTTATATGTTTTTTGTAAACAAGTGTACTGTTTATACTTGTTTTGGTTTTGAATAAGATTACTTTGATCTTATGGCACGGATCTTAGTAAAATTATTCTTGATCTTCTTTTGATTTGATCCAACGGTTACAACAGGTATTGTCTTGACTAGTATTTAGCTTTGGAGTTCAACTCACCTAAATACATAATACTGAGTATATATAGAAATATATGTGCATCAGGTGTGTTGTAGTCGAAAGGTCAAATTGAGGGAGATTGTAGATGTTGTTAACTCTTAAATGCTTTAACATTATCAACAACATCTTAATTTGACCTTCCTTGATTTATTCTAAGTCTTTTCTGCAATGTTACATTAAATGTTGTACTAAATGCTCTCACATTCAGGAACGATTCTAGAAGCTTCTACAATAGTCTGGAACCTGGAAGATTCCAGAAGGTTGGAGAACGTGCTAGAAGACTTTGGAGCATTGTAGAACGACCTGGAAGATGGCAGAATGTTCTAGAAAGATCATGGAGGTTGAGGTCCTAAAAAATAGGATCTCATAATGGAAGGATCTAGAAGTTGTGTATTTCTCTATAAATACCGCCAGAGCCTCTCATTTCAAAGTATGCACTACTCGAGTAACACCTCCTTGAGCGTTCAACCCTAGTTAGGAGTTATGGCCAGTAGTTGTATCATTTAACGTACGCCGAGGGATACCACCTTCCAGTGTACTTAGTTCTAGTCTTGAATCGAGTGAGAGTGAATCATAGATCAGATTAGTTCTTTAGACAATATTTTTACACTTAAGTCTGTTTGCGGATTCAGGCACCTGCCTCGATTGTAGTTTCTGTTTGTGGAATGTTGAAGTAATTGCTGAGACATTTCACACGACACTTTTTGTATAACTTAGGAACTAAGTTACTTTTCGCCGTAAGGCTTAGCATAGGTTTTTTTATTAATAAAATCTATGTTAAAAATTATTCCATTGTGTTCGTATTGTGTTTTAGTGTTTTAGACTTCCGCTGTGTACTGTGTTTACTTATTCACATTCTGTTAGAGTTAATGCTACACTAATTGTCACAACATTCAGTGTAACATTGTTCTGTTTTTTACTTAAACACTAGATACCATCCCCACGCACACTTTCAGTGTGGAACATGGCTTACAACCCAAATAACCAGATTCTTGAAGTAAGTCAAGGGCATATTTTCTTTGACATAAAGTCATGCCTGTGCTATTTCTGGCAATTTCAATGCCCAAAATGTATCTCAAAGAGCCAAGGTCTTTGATAGTGAATGTGTTGTGCAAATGTAGTTTAATTGTGTTGATAATATCAAGGTTAGTTCCTGTAACTATGAGATCATCAACATAACAAAGAATGGCAGTGAAATCAAGGTTATTTTGTCTAGTAAAAAGAGAGGTGTCAGCCTTGGATTGAGTAAAACCTAATGACAAAAGGCAGTCAGTTAATTTTGTAAACCACTGTTTTGAAGCCTGTTTTAAGCCATATAGACTCTTGTGCAATTTGCAAACTCTTTTCTCAGTGTGAGAAACATAACCAGGAGGAGGTAACATATAAAGTTCTTCATCCAAATCACCATGCAAGAAAGCATTATTAACATCCAATTGATGCACATGCCAATTTTTAGAAGTAGCAATAGCAAGCAAGATTCTCACAGTAGTTATTTTGGCCACAGGGGAGAAAGTATCAAAGTAATCTATTCCTTCTTGTTGAGTATAGCCTTTGGCAACCAATCTAGCCTTATACCTCTCTATAGACCCATCAGAATTGTTTTTAATCTTATAAATCCATCTACAGCCTATACAGTGTTTCCCTAATGGGAGATCAACAAGAGTCCAAGTGTGGTTCTTTTCTAAAGCATCAATTTCATTTTTCATAGCAATAACCCAATTTTGATTTAATGCAGCTTCTTTATATGTCTTGGGCTCTTGTTGTTGAGAGATAGAGGCTGTAAAGGATTTATACTTGTGAGACAATCTATCAGTAGACAGGAATTGCTGAATGGGGTAATGAATATCAGAAAGAGAAAGATTGAGCTTAGCATGATCTACAGAGGCAGGTAGATTGGTTTCATAGACTTGCAAATAGGCAGGCTGTGTTTTGGTTCTAGAAGGTCTAGTGTGTGGTTCCACCCTTATAATATCAGAATGTGTGGTAGAATTAGAAGTATCCTCATGGTGAGTGGTAGTGGACAGAGTGTTATCAATAGTAGTGGGAGGATCAGTGTGATTGTTAAACTCAGTTACCAAATCAGTGTGAATACAAGAATCAGTGTCATCATCATCAGAAATGGGAGGAGAGGTTTCAGGGATAGTGTTCTTGATGGCAAAAGGGAACACATGTTCAAAAAACCTAACATTTCTGGAGATAATGAATTTTCCAGTGGTAAGGTCCAAAAGTTTGTAGCCTTTAGTACCAAAAGGATATCCAATAAAAACACATTTAATGGCCCTAGGATCAAATTTTTGTCTATTAGCAACAAGGGTGTTAGCAAAACATAAACAACCAAAAGTTTTGAAGAGAGAATAATCAGGTTTTACCCCATGCAATAGTTCAAATGGAGATTTGTGTTTAAGAATAGAGGAAGGTATCTTATTGATGATAAAAGAAGCAGTTTTAATGCTTTCACTCCAGAATTTCAAGGGGAGATGAGACTGAAACATGATAGCTCTAGCCACTTGAAGGAGGTGTTGGTGTTTTCTTTCAACTATCCCATTCTGTTGGGGAGTTTCAACACAAGAGGTCTGATGGATTATACCTAATTTATGGTAGAAGTCAGAAAGTATAAATTCTGTCCCATTATCACTTCTAATGGTTTGAATTTTAGTGTTAAACTGAGTGAGAACCATATTATAGAAATTTTCTAAAGAATGTTTAACATCACTTTTGACTTTCAAAAGGTAAATCCAAGTACATCTACTGAAATCATCCACTATAGTGAGAAAGTACTTATGACCAGTGACAGAGCATAAAGAAAAGGGGCCCCAAACATCACAATGAATTAATTGAAAAGCATAAGATGAAACAGAGGTGCTTAAAGGAAATGGTCTTTTCTTTTGGTTAGCCAATGGACAAATCATACATTCATTATGCAAATCAGTAGCAGTGGCTGATAGATAAAAGATTGAAAGTAAAATCTGGAACATATAAAACATTATACAAAGTAAGATGTTCATTAATGGTGATGTTTCCCATGTGTGTAGCAGTGGAAACAACATTATTAGGGAGAGATACTTTGATATTAGCAGTACATGGAGGAGTGGAAAACATGGAAATGTCAAAGACCATGTGATCTGTGGCTCCAGTGTCTAATATCCAAGTGGAATGAGTAGTGGAATTGAAACAAGTGCTGAAAGACATACCAGAAGTGGAGGGGTAATGGGGATCCTCAGGTTGAGCAGTTGAAGCACCAGCCACAGAATGGGAGGACTCCTTGGTGTCATTAGTGTGCTGCATCTTAGAAGAGCTCACAAACTTGTTAAACACATCAGGTTGAATAAGGGGGTTGGAGATGTCTTTCCCAGGGATAGATCTAAGGGAGTTGCTAACAGATTTATTTGAATCCTTACTAAGGGGCACTCTAGGCCCTTTCCAACCAGGAGGAAATCCAATTATGTAGAAGCACCTTTCAATTGTGTGGCCTAAACCATCACAATGGCTGCACTTGAGAGGCTTCCTCCTATCTCTATAAAATCTGGGGTTCTTTGCATTCATTGCAATGGTGTCAA
This sequence comes from Galeopsis tetrahit, assembly GCA_963675135.1. NCBI lineage: Eukaryota > Viridiplantae > Streptophyta > Magnoliopsida > Lamiales > Lamiaceae > Galeopsis > Galeopsis tetrahit. The sequence continues at coordinate 73,014,488 of OY776128.1, read as the reverse complement.
GATGGAGGGGTTCAGGGGTAATGGTCAGAGTTCTTTGGGACTCTTCTTGGAGTAGGAGGCCATAGACTTTGGATAAAGGAGGAAATGGAGATTGTAGCAAGAATTGGCTCCTAATGGTTGAGTAAGAATCATGTAGGCCAACCAAGAATTTCATGACAGCATCTTGCTGCTGAGTTTGGGTCATTAGCTTAGGCAAATCACAAGTACAAGAATCCATTACACCACAAGTACATTGAAGAACTGGCCTAAAACTAAGATATTCATCCCATAAAGCCTTGAATTGATTGTAGTAACATACTAGGGATTGAGAACCCTGAGTGATGGAACTTAATGATTTTTCTAGGTGATAAACTCTAGTGCCATCAGAAAGGGCATACCTAATTTTCAATTCATCCCAAACATCCTTAGCTACAGAAAAATACTCCAAGGTTCGTTTAATTTCAGGCACAATTGAATTTAAAATCCACATAAGAACAAGATCGTTGGCTCTTACCCAAGCGGCATAAATGGCCGGTTCTTTCTCTTCATCGGGAACGGGCAGAGAGCCATCGATCAGGCGACCTTTGTTCTTCACACTAAGGCCTCGTTTGATGGCGTGGCTCCATGAGACATAATTCGTTCCGTCCAGAGGCTCAAGGACGATCGCCACAGCAGGATTGGCATTCTGATGCAACGCCAATGGAGAAAAGGGGTTTAGGGCAGGATCAAGAGATGTGGTGTTTGTAACCGCCGTGGTGGCGCCGGACGTGGAGGTGTTATCGGCCATAGATGCCGGCGAGAGGATCAATGCCAAGAAACCAAGAAAAAATCACAGCCCTAGAAAAGAGGGAAACAGCGATGTGTGCGAATTTTGAAGGATCGAAAAATTATCCGGAAACTGATACCATGTTGATGATCATACCATGGATCATCTTGGAGAAGAAACACAATATGCAAGAATTGCTCTAATTGAGAAAACAGAATTGTATATTGATGCTTGAATGGAATGAGTACAAAAGCCCTATTTATATAGTTAATTAGCAGAATATAATTAACTAACTAACTATCCCTAAAAACAGAATAACTACCCCAATACAAATGGGTGCAAACAACAGGGAGTGTATCAACTAATTTGCTTTAAGCCTTTATACCTTCCGAGCTAGCTTCTTCCTTCACATGAATGATCCTAAAAAATTAAATCATAGATCGTCAAAATTTCAAGAAGATAGAGGGGGGGCAGAAAATTAATTGCAAAAGGAAATATATATATATATATATATATATATATATATATATATATATATAATTATTAGTTTATTTACTCAAATATGAGAAGTATTTGATTGTATTGGAGTATTGAACCAACAACATTATAAAATGTAAAAACCTCCAACCTCATTTTCTTTCGCAGCTCATTTTGTCTACTTTTGAGTTGATTCAACTTTTGTTGGAGTTCCTGAAATAATAAATGGATTCAAAGAATTAATCTACAGGTGTTAATTAACTAATTAAGAATAATTTTAATTTAAAATGTCAGGGTTTCATTAAACTAAAGTGACATCTAATTTATATAAGGTTATTTTTCGTATTATAATTAAATAATAGGAGTCCAATTTATTAACACATAATTGTATTTTCTTAAGTTGGTGTAATGTACACTAGTTTTAATTAAGATAAAATCAAAGAGGTCCATTTTTTTTTTTTTTTTGAGTGGATATATATATGAGTCCATGTTTTTAATTGGAGCTTCATCCAGAATGAGATGTGTTAAAAAACTACTCCTATATTAAAAAAAAAAATGTCCCTTAAATAAATTTACACTTGCTTTTGACCAAAAGATTAATAAATATAGTACTTGTATTAAATATGTAGTGAATAGTTGAGGTGAAAAAATTTATGAAAAATATATAGAAAGGAATAAGAAAAAGAAAAGATTGAGAGAGAGAAATGAAAAAAAAAATCAGAGATATAATGAATTTTATCAAAGTAATGTAAATTTTGTGTTCAAATAAATAAAAAAGAAAAGTGTAAATCTTTCGAAAGGATAAGAGTATATATATATTAGGCTTAATAAATACTCCATTAAATATTTAAAAAAAATTATTACAAAACTAATTCTAATATTTGGCAAGCTACAAAAAAATTTCACAATGTATAAGCTATTGATGACAAACGGAACAATTTTAAACTGCCTCATTATTATAACAAATCAACTTTCTATTTGATGTGACATAAAAATAGGAGTAATATAAGACGTGCATCGCATGTACACAAACTGCAATATTTATGTATATATTGATGAATATTATGTAAGATATAATATTTATAAATAAGTTAAATATTTCGTTACCTCGATACTGAAAATTGTCCCCAGCAAAATGATCAACAGAGGATTGATTGCCCACATCAAACAAAGAAAACGTGACATTAAAAATTAATGATATTGAGTTTATATTCTCAAATAAACTGAAAAAAAAAGTATATATATAATATAAAATAAGACTTATAATAGAGATTAGATTACATTGTTATCTTTTCCAGCATCTGTCTCTCATGCTTTATTTGCTTCAATTTTTGAGATAAGCACTGCAACGACATATAATTTTTAATAAGAGTTTTTTTTCTTTTTCAAACACAATGCTTTATTAAAAATTGTGATGTTATAAATAAAGAAAAGGATTGTATATTTGCATACCTCTTCATTATTTAAAGCCCTGCATATGGAAAATATTAAGAAAAAATAAATAAATAAATAGAATGACTTAAACCGATATGAAATTCAGTTCCACCTAATTCATGTTTCATTTTAATTGAAAAACATCTAACAACCAATATTTAACTTATAATCACAATTTAATGAAATGCATACCCTCTTCTTTGCTCATTTGGCATATCAACAAAACGGAGAAATATATCCTCAGCCCTGCCGAAACACACAACAAAATGTATTTTCATTTTTTTTGCATAAATTAAATGAATAATTAATTCACAAAAATAAATTGATGAGTGATGATTTGGTAGGAACAATCATGTCCCTCCTCAGGCCTCAATTCTACTTACTAAAAACGAAAAATGTATACATCTTCTTAAAAATAAATAAATACTGGAGTACATGGGTTTATTACTATGTTTACATGTATTCAAATATTAAAATTATTGAATACACACATAAACCAATCTTGTCTTCTCTCTGACCCTAAACTTAGGCTAAAAAAAGACTTAGCTTTAGGTACAATTTGGAAACAAAATTTGTATTATAGTACCAAAAAAAAAATCTAACCTATTTTTAGGTGCAATTAATTTACACACTGCAATATATAAATGCACACTACAAACTCGAAACGGTACGGTAAATGCACACACCATTTTGCACTTAATAGTTATAAAAAAAAATGGTTTCAACTAATTATACTATGACACACTATTTTGTACCTAAGTTTAATAGAAACCACCATCCAACTCCACCTAATGTGAAAAAAAAAAAACTCGACTCGATCAACTATTATTGCATTTTCACTTTGAATAGAATTTTAAACTCGAATCTTCATAGCTCGTGACACTTACAAACAATGCATATATATACCTTCCATTGGTTGCAAAAATAGTAGGGTGGTCGGAAGGGGAGAACATGACGAGGGCGATGTCTGTACCACACAAAACCGAAAGCACGTTTGCTTTCTTGATGATACCTTCCTTCCGCCTTTTGAAAGTAGCATTGCGACACCTACCCTCCTCCATTTTTCTTATCTCATGCTTCTTTCGTCTCATGTCTGAGAAGTTGAGAGAAATGGTCTAAGAATGTGAAGGGTAGAATGATTTTTACAAAGCCATAAAAGAAAATAAACATAGGAGTATATGCTAATTAATGTTGAACCAATCCAAATATTAAATGTTGCAAGCATATGATGAGTTGTTAATGCCATAATTTAATTTCACACTGTTTTTTTTTTTTTTTTTCGTTTCCTTTTTAAGAATGAAAATACTCCTAGAAGTTATTTTATTGAATTTTTAAATATGATTTTTTTTAATTATAATTAGTTAAAAATGGCGAAGTTATATGAATTACATCTCCTTAAATATATATATCCTTATTTGTGTCCCATAGATCGATATATAATACTCCCAATTCACAAATACGTACATATGATTAATATCGTGATTTATTATCTCCATCTTCATACCTATCTTTATTCAGTTAGCTATTATGTACTTGTAGTTGTATCCTACTCAAATCGTACGTCAATCCCCAATATTATTAATAGGGAGTTTAAAAGGTTTATGTGTTGTCTTTAAATTAATCCCCAATAATAAATGTGATTTTATTGATTAATTTTATTATATGTGTCATCGTTATTGTGTGAATTTTTTTCCATATATGAAGATTTTATCGAGTTCATAAAATATAGAAAGTTTGACTATCACAATATTCATTATAATCAAACAATTAATTATATTAGTGATACTAATTACTTAAAAAATGAGGTACATACATTTTATTTAAAAAAATATTACTACTACTTATTTTATTCTCTTCTTTAATTTTCAGTGTAATAACATTTGTTAATATTTCATATATTACGTACTAAAGTCTATAATAGTACCAAAAACTCAAGGATATGTTCTCCCAACCCATTTTTCAATTTCAAATCTACAACCTCATTAGCGAGAGATCTGGTTTCGTATATGATTTTAAATTTTATAAAATTATATCTACAATACACTAAAATTTTCAAACACAGATTTCTTTACATAACTAATCGTCATCCATTTTTTTCCAAGTTCTCTCTCTCTGAAATGATCGAATGGAGGAATCTCCCTATTACATTCTTTTCTCATCACGATTCAGTGTTACTTCATACTTAAGTTGAGAAGATGGATTAAATTAGACAAAAAAAAATTGCAATTTAATTACCGTGAACACTTTGGGAATGTTTGTTTTGAATTATAATTTACTTTTAAAAATTGATTTTTGAACTATGAGATTTAAAAATCTTGATAAATAGTTAATTAAGTGTATGTTATATAGCAATGGTTGTTCATAAAAGAGGAGGAGATGACAATGGTATCTTATGGCCATTTCCTCCAATATTTCGAGAGAAATTTGAAAAGTTTTTCGAATTTCCGACTATGGCAAGAGCGAAAAGAATGGTGGAGGAAGAAAGAAGTATGGTGCAAACCTTGAAAGAAGAAAGTGAAGATTTATTGAAATTAAACAAGAGAATAGAGTTAAGAGAGTCTCAATATTTAATTATTGAATCAATGTGAGAATTTCAATGAATTTGGTATTGATCAATTGAGTAGCTTGGACTCACTTGCATGTGATATGCTCCAAAAGCTTCACAAGAGGCATAGTGAGATTGATTTATGACATCATATTCCATCTATTCTACAATTGTTTGCACCATATTTTTAATACACAAACTAAAAAAAATGTGTATAAGTGGAGTGTTGATAGATAGTTTTGTAAACATTTATGAATAAAGTAAATAAATTGATTGAATTCATGAATGTAAAAATAATAACACTTCGTTTAAATATGTGAATATTATGGAGGTGGAGTTTATAGATGAATTTTTTTTAAGGTGTGCAAACAATTGTAGAATAGACAAATGATACAAATGTGTAATCAATTGTGGAAAGTACTTTGTCACTCGTACAAAATTGAATATTTGTAAATTTTTATGTTTTACATGAAAGTTGAAGCATCAAATGATGTATGTTTAATTGCATGGCCTTTGAAAAAAATGATTTTATAAAAAATAAAAATTTGTACCTATAATCAATGTACCATTCATTACTTTATGATTGGTATAATATTTTTTTGTAGTTTGACGTTATTTTATAGTTAGATTGATTGGAATAGATAGCCACATTTGACTTTGCACACACAGATTAAGAAAAATCAATAAATGCAGTTAAATTGAGCTAATGTGCCAAGTTTGCCCTTAAAATCTAATACTCCAAAATCTGCTAAGCATTAATTACTCTTATAAATTAGGGGTAAAATTGACAATAAAGCATTTAATGCTAAAGTAAAAGAGGAAATATGGCTATAATTTGGGACGTCCAAAAAAGGAATATGTGGCTATCTTTGTGGGACGGAGGGAGTATTAAAATTCACTAATAAAATGTTATTTTTAAAAGCAAAATGGGTTCAGAGTCAATGAAAGGAATGTATTAACAGCAGGCTCGAATATAAAGTCCAATTAAATAATGGCGTGGGGTATATACCCCTCCAGGATTGCTAAATGCACTCCCCCATCCTATTTATTAATTAAATAAGTATGTAAAATACCATATTTATCCTTTTTAGTAAAATGTTATAGATACATACACTCCCCCTCAAAACTCTAACCCTAATTTTACACAAAACCCTAACCCTAATTTGCAGCGGTCGTCGCCCCTTCGACAGCCGACCGCCACCGACAACGACACCATCACCTTCGGCAGCCTCCACCTCCGGCACCACCCCTCCAAAATATACTCAGAAAAAAAAACGTAAAAATTAAAAAAAAAATCAGATTTTTTTCGACCAACCAGTGTCGATCGTAGAACATATGGTCGCCTAAAATTTATTGATGAAAAACATCTTTATCGACAACATTGTATTGAAAAAAAAATTGACAAGGAATGTCGACCAAAAATATTATGGTCGACAAATTGATTTCGACCATAATATTTTTGGTCGACATTTCTTGTCGAAAAAAAAAATAAAAAATATAGAAAGGGCAAAAAACCATAAAAAGATGGCGCGGTGGGGACGGCCGACGGGGAGAGAGGGGGGTGAAGGAGGGTGGAGGCTGTTTGGAGAGGGGCGGCGGAGTGGAGGAGACGGCTGTTACATAAATTTAAAAAAAGGGGGAGGAGAGGAGGGCGGCGGCGGAGGCATTTGGGAGGGGCAGGGCGGTGGCGGCGCTGGGCGAGGGAGGAGGGTCGGCGCCGCCGCTTGTACGCATAAAATCGATAAACGAGGGAGGAGGAGGAGAGGAGGGTGACGACGAACGCGGGCGGCTGGAGGCACTTGGCGGGCAGCACTCGACGATGGGCGGCGGCGGTGGATGGGAAGGGAGCTAGGAAGAGAAGTGTGGGAGGAAAATAGAAGAATGAGAAAGAAGATGAAAAAAACTAGGGTTTTATTGGGTGTGCATCTATCATACATAATTTTGAGATAAAAAGGTATAATAGACATTTTGATATAAAAGGGTATAATAGACAATTTGGGGAGTACATTTGTCATACACCTTTTTTGGGGGCGGGGGAGTGTATCTAACAATCCTGGAGGGGTATATACCCCACGCCTTAAATAATTCAAATAAAAAGTAAAAAATGGCTGTCCATTTGTGGGACCAAATTGAATTAGAAAAGCATATCTAATTTGGGCCAATTTGAGCACATTTTTTGGACCAATTCCAAAGTAAAATTGCAGTCATTTGCTATAAATTATCTCATACAAGTTTTTACTTGTCATAGAATATGCAAAAGAGTGACGAGATAAATCATTAAGTTCAGAAAAATAAACACCACCACAAAAATTGAATATATTAGTGATCAATTTTTTTAATCATATATATATTATACCTCCAAATAAAAAATCATGTTACTACTTATTTATGCAACATTATCGTCATAAAAGTATATATAACAAAATCTATTGTCACAACTGCAAACCGCACAATATCTAACAAAAACCATTTTTTTATACATTATTAGTAACTAAAACCATTAATGTAGAATAGAAGGACTCTCTAAAGTGAGAGTCAAAGACTTGTATTAGGGTATTTATAAGAGAGGTTACAAGAAGATAGGAATGAGTAGTTACAACTAACAAGAGGTTTATAACTACCAAGATAAACTATACTACTTAATATTCTCCCTCAAGCGAAGTGGGAGCGAAGAGACGTTGAGCTTGTGTCGAAAGAACTCAAAAAGAGGCCGAGCAAGGCTCTTTGTAAAGATGTCTGCCAATTGGTATTGAGAAGGCACGAACTGAGTAACTAGGCGACCAGTGGTGACGAGCTCTCGAACAAAATGATAGTCTATGTCAATATGTTTTGCTCGCTTGTGAGCGACTGGATTTTGAGAGAGAAAAATGGCGCTCTTGTTGTCGCAGAGTAGAGTAGGCGTAGTGGTGGGAAGAGCCTTAAGCTCCTTCAGCAGCGAGCAGATCCAGACAATTTCTGATGAAGTGGTTGCCATGGCTCGATATTCGGACTCACAACTCGATCTGGAGACTGTAGGTTGTTTCTTAGCCGCCCAAGAGACAAGGTTGGTGCCAAAAAATATAGCATATCCAAAAGTGGAACGACGAGTGTCAAGGCATCGAGCCCAGTCGGCATCTGAGTATGCGAGCAGTGTTGGGCGACCAGGAGAGAAGGTAAGGCCGAGATGAGAAGTCCCCTTAACATAGCGAAGAATACGCTTGACAGCTTGAAAGTGGTCGATTGTTGGTTTTGCTTGAAACTGACTGACAGTGTTGACCGCAAAGGCGAGATCGGGACGAGTAATGGTAAGATATTGGAGGGCGCCGACCAGTGATCAGAACAAGGTAGGATCGGAGAAGGGAGTACCATCTAGGCGAAAAAGGTCAGAGGTGGAAAGCGGAGTTGCAACAGGCTTACAATCGAGCATGTCGGCACGAGTGAGGATGTCGGCTGCATATTTGGATTGGCCGAGGAAGAGGCCGCTATCAGTGTAGGTGACCTCAAGGCCAAGGAAGTATGTTAGTCGACCAAGATCCTTGATTGCAAATTCTTTATTGATCCTGGAAATAAGGCGAGTGGTGAAAGAATGATCATTGCCAGTGATTATAATATCATCAACATAGACGAGGAGAAAAAGAGAAGTACGACCTGACATATAGATGAATAAGGAGGTGTCCGATTTGCTTTCAACAAAACCAAGGGCGAGAAGGAAGTCGCAAAAGCGTTGAAACCAGGCGCGAGGAGCTTGCTTCAAGCCATATAGGGCTTTGTTGAGTTTGCAAACGTGCTGAGGGCGAGAAGGATCAACAAAGCCAGGCGGTTGTTTCATGTAGATGGGTTTATCTAAAAGACCATGAAGGAAGGCGTTGTTGACGTCCAGTTGATGGAGCGACCAGTTATTCATGACGGCAAGAGAGAGAATAACACGAACAGTAGAGGACTTAACGACCGGGCTGAAGGTGTGGTCATAGTCGAAACCAGGAATTTGAGTGTAGCCTTGGGCGACCAGCCGAGCTTTGTGACGATCAATGGAGCCATCAGCAAGAAACTTTGTTCGATAGACCCATTTGGAGCCAACAATGTTCGCGTCGAGGGGAGGAGGGACCAAGTCCCAAGTTTTGTTTTTGTGAAGAGCTTTGAGCTCCTCGTCCGTGGCGGTCAGCCAGTGTTGTTGTTTTGCCGCCGAGGAGAAACCTTTGGGTTCAGGAGAGGTATGAATGGCAGTGAGCAAGGATGTGGTGGTGAAAAGGGAGGAATCAAAGGGATGTTTGGTTTTAAAGATGCCATCCTGAGGTCTTGTTCGCATGCCATGAGTTGGTGGAGGTCGAGCAGGTGGAGGAGGGCGAGCAGTTGGTTGGGTGGACGGAGGCGTAATGTCAGGTTGAAGACATAGCGAGCAGGGAGATTCAGGGGAATCATTGGGGCGACCAGGCATAGAAGGAGGAGAAGAGAGCGGCAAGGGAAGAGAGCTATCAAAAGTAGCAACATCGAGGGAGGAGAAATCGGGGTATGGTCCACTTGTAGCAAAGGGAAAAAGAGACTCATCAAAGCGAGCATGCCTAGAAATGTACATGCGCTGCGAGCAGGGGTCAAAACAACAGAACCCCTTATGACGAGAACTGTATCCAAGAAAAACGCAAGGAATACTGCAAGGAGAGAATTTATTAGTAGTATATGGACGAAGACAAGGATAAACACAACATCCAAAGACATGGAGATTATCATATAGAGGAGAAGTAGATAGAAGCATCTCATAAGGGGATTTGGAGTTAAGAATAGGAGAAGGTAATCGATTGATAAGATAGACGGCCGTGCAAAAGGCCTCAACCCAAAAGGTGGTCGGAACGGAAGATGAAAACAGTAAAGCAAGCCCCATTTCAGTAATATGGCGGTGTTTTCTCTCTGCTCGGCCATTTTGGGCCGGAGTGTAGGGGCATGACATAGTATGTATAATTCCGGAAGAGAGAAAAATGTCACGAAGTTTGTGGTTGGTGAATTCAGTCCCACCATCCGATTGAAAGTGTTTTATCTTACGATCAAATTGGTTTTCAACCAAACTTTTAAAGTTAACAAAGGTGGAGACAAATTCAGATTTTTTACGGAGGGGATAGAACCAAGTAAATCGAGAATAATCATCAATGAACAAGGCATAATAACGAAAACCATCATGAGATTTAATAGGTGAGGGACCCCATAAGTCACAGTGAATAATGTCAAGAACATGAGAAGCACGTTTTGAGTTTAGAGAGAAAGAAAGCCGAGTACTCTTAGATTTTTGACATGCCGAGCAACTAACAGGCCTAGGAAGCAAAGAAGTGGTGGAAATATGTCCTTTTCGTTTAAGTACATTTACAACATCAAAAGCAACATGCCCTAATCTACTATGCCATATTTCAAAAGAACTATGGTTCGAGCGAGCACGTAAAGAGGAAGCAAAGCTATAGTGACATTTTTCCAAAACATATAAACCATGATCAAGTCTGCCGTGAGCAAGAGTCAAGCCTGTAGTCCGATTCTGAATTTCAAAAGAATTGTTAGAAAAGATAAGACGAACAGGAAAGTCATTGGTCAATTTGCTTACAGAGAGAAGATTTTTCGTAATGGAAGGAACAACAAGAACATTTGAGAAAGATAAGTCAGAATTATAAAGATGAGTACCAGTGTGAGTAATTGGGAGGATATTACCGTTTGCGACGACGACTCTATCAGTACCGGTGTAGGGCGAGCACGAATCAAGAGCAGCCGAGGAGGGAACCATGTGCGAGGAGGCCCCAGTATCAACATACCAGTCCGAGAGATTAGCGAGGCGAGCAGAATCATTGCGAGGAAAGGAGCCAACAGTGTTCGCCTGGCGAGGAGAGGAGGATTCATAGCGCTGGGGACAGGTTGGAGCATAATGGCCGTCAAATCTACAGATCTGGTAGCGAGGAGACGATCTAGCACGACCTCGCCCACGTCCTGCATAGCCGCGAGCAGGAGGGCGACCACGACCAAATTGCTGGCGAGCAGGAGGTCGGCCTAACACGGAAGACGCCGAGGAGCGAGCAAGAAAAGCAGGCGACTGCGACGAAGTGGAAGGGGTTTCAAGACTACGGGTGAAGAGGTCGTGAGATTCGGCCTTGGCGAGCAGATCTGAAAACGAGGGGAGAGGCGAGATGTTGATTTGAGTGGTGGAAAAACCGTGAAACTCTGGACCCAGGCCACGAAGGAACCAATGAGATTTGTCTGTAGGATCAAGGGAGCAGCCCATGGAGGAAAGCTGGTCGCACAGGTATTTAAAGGCTGCCCCATAATCAGAAACGGATCTTGAACCTTTCTTGATGAGTTGAAGCTCATCTTTTAGTCGTAATTCACGAGCTTTGGAGGGCTGGTTGAATGCCTCAGCGAGGGCATTCCAGATTTCCAGCGAGGTCGAGCAGCCAACGGTCACCGCCATGGCCTCTTCGGTAAGGGTGGAAGTCAAGAAAACACTCACGATTTGATCACGAGAGTACCACGTTGTGTAGAGTGGATTAGAAGAGGACGCACCATTGGTGGTGACGGTGGTGGGAGGGGCCGGGGAGGAGCCATCAACGTAGGGAAAAACTTTTGGGTAACAAGAAGCGGATGGACTTGACGATACCACATTGGATAATTTGTGGGTTTTAACTTGATGGTGACAAGGTGAGTCATAGCATGAAGGGTTAGGGTGGCGTCAAAGACGGAGGTGGTCGCCGGTGGGTCGGCCATGGAAGAGGGAGATCAAGAAGAGACGAGAAAGAAGGAGGGGGAGAAAATAGGCCCAGAAGAGATTAGGCTGATACCATGTAGAATAGAAGGACTCTCTAAAGTGAGAGTCAAAGACTTGTATTAGGGTATTTATAAGAGAGGTTACAAGAAGATAGGAATGAATAGTTACAACTAACAAGAGGTTTATAACTACCAAGATAAACTATACTACTTAATAATTAAAATTACACTTAATTAATTTATTACAATTAAAATAATCATATTAAATTATTCCCAAACATAAATTTAATTTAAATTTCTTTCTTGAGAAGGAAATAACATTGCTTGAAAATGACGTCCAAAGGCACGAGCATCCGCTCCTTTAGGCTAAAAATGATTCGTATCAACTTATTAAAACCGATTATGCTAAACAACTCATCACATACAATATTTGGATTAATTGGTTTAACATTAATTAATGACATAGTTAATGTTCATTTCTCTCTCTCTCTCTCCGGCTGGGGACAAAAGAATATTTATTCTTAAAATTGAACATTCTAGAATGTTAATGCGGGAAAGATATGTCGTCAAATGAAATAATGAGAGTATTATTAGGAGTGATTCTTGTGTGTAATTGAAATTTGACTCTAATGAATTAAATCAAAAGTTGAGCCAAAGATTAAATTGAGTAAAAATTGAACATTAAAATTCAAATGTATCTATACATTCAATTGCATATAGGGATAAAAGAATATACCCTCATATTCGGTCCTACAATTTCTTCAATGTATTTTGTAATTGATGGAGCTCGTTCAACTTGTGAATAAGAGTGCAGTGTGCAAAACTATCGTTGGTATAAGTTCATTTTGGATGCAATAAATATAAATTGAAAAAAATAAATACTTAAAAATGAAATTGAAGTTATTATCTTCTTAACTATCTTATTAAGTGATAAATATTCATAAAATAAGTGGTGTACTTTAGAATGTATATTAAAGGAACACGCGAGTATGTCAAAATGGCCAACCACTAGGCTTTTTACCTAATTTGCTAGAACTAGATCAATCAAAAGCCATGATCCATTAGTACATATGTTGCAGAGTACTTGAAAAAGAATTTCCACGTCGACCACAGCTGTTTCCTTAATCACATGGGATTATCATATCCTAATGTAATTAGAATATACTGGTTGATACTCTTCACTACTTATTTTTTAATATCCTTTGTGGTGCCATATTGGGCGGTGGAGGTTTGTCTGCACGGACAAAGTACTGACGATTAATTTTTAAATATCTAACAACAATAAGTACGTCTACTTTTCAGAAGATAAAGAAAATAAAGAAAAAAGAGGCCATATATGTTGATCCAAATGTAATAGATCGCCGTAGAATAAATTAATAAATAAACAGTCATGTTTACAAACAATATTAGTTGTGTGATAGATCACCGTTTAGTTTGAAAAGGTTTTTCTAATTTTATGAAATAATGTTACTTGTAAAGAAAAAAAGAAGAGATATAATTTCATCGTGAATATGTGATAATTAATTGGGAGAATTTTGTATTTAACAATTCAATTCAAATTACAAAAGATGGTTATAGATATAGTGAAAAAAATTATACTCCCTCCCTTCCAGAGGAATTTGCACCTCTGGGATGACACGAGAAAATTTCATTTTACGTCATGTAATTTAGACCTAATCCAATTTATATTTTAAGTTTGTACTTTTTCGATTTACGTTCTTTTTGGTCCAATGTACGTCCTTTCCGTCGGAAAATTTTAAAACTCACCGGAATGTGAGGAATAAATTGGGATTCCGGTCAAATAGTCCAATTTACGCCCTTTAAGTTTGAAAATTAAAATTTAATAATTAAAATTTTCTAAAAATCCCATTAAAGATTTAAAAAATCTAAAAGTATCTTTAAAAATTCAAAAATCTCCTTAAAATTAAAAAATATAAAATGTGTAAAATAAAATTCAAAATATATCACTAAAATTTTAAAAAATATCATTGCAAATTATCAAATGTGCAAAATATAAATAAAAAATTCAAAAATTTTGAAAATACAAAATTCTACAATACAAAGAATGGAAAATATGTAATTTAAAATTAAAATTAAGAAATTCAAAATCTCATTAAAATTTCTCAAAACTCTAAAAATCTCATTAATTTATTAAAAATATGTATATTAAAAATTACTAATTCTAAAAATCTAATAAGAATAATAAAAATTATTAACATTTCATTAAAAATCAGACTTGATTCAAACTCGTCTGCCATTAAAGTTTTGCTCGAACTCCTAAAAATTTTGGGTCCCACGAGATTTTCCAACTCACCGTAGAGGTTGAGTGTAAGTTCCACATGCACCTTGATCAATTTTGGAACAGTCCAAAATTCATTTTCACGATATTTTTAAAATTGTGGAATTTTTTATTTTAAACATTTTTAAAATTTTAATTTACAGATTTTTTTATTTTTATGAGTTTTTAGAAAAAAAAATTAATTTACACATTTTTTAGATTTTTTGAATTATACTCCCTCCGTCCCAGGATTGTTTGCACCATTTTATGGGCACGCAAACTAAGAAAAATGTGTAATGAGTGGAGTGTTGTGGGGGTAATTTTGTAACTTTTATAAATAAAGTAAAGTGAATGATTGGATTGAGGGTAAAAGTAATGACATTTTATGTAAATATGTGGATATTGTGAGAGTGGGGTTTATGAAAAAGTTTCCTTTTTAAGTAGTGCAAACAATTGTGGGACGGACGAATAAGGAAAGAGTGCAAACAATTGTGGGACAGATGGAGTAGAAATTATAGATTTTTTTTTTTTATGAGTTTTTAGAAAAAAAAATTAAATTTTCAGATTTTTTGAATTGTAGAATTTATAATTTTTTTTTAGATTTTTTATATTTATTTTACACAATTTATAAGTTTTTAATGAGATTTTTTATTTTTAATGATATTTTCAGAATTTTTTAATTATTAATTTATAATTTTCAAACATAAAGGATGTAAATTGGACTATTTGACCGGATTTTCAATTTTCCGGTGAAAGGGACGTAAATTGGACCGAAAAAGATGTAAATTGGACACCCTAGGACGTAAATTGAAAACGTGAAAACTTAAAGGATATATTCTGGATTAGGCCTAAGTTACAGGACGTAAAATGAAATTTTCTCGGATGACACACATTTTAATAAATGTGTAAGAAAAAGTGTAATGAGTGATGTTTTGAGGGCTAGTTTTGTAAATTTGTATGAATAAAGTAAGTAAAAGGTAGATTGAGTGTGAAAAAGTAATGGCATATGGGTAAATATGTATATATTTTGAGAGTGGGGTTATGACAATATTTCCTTTAATGGAGTGTGCAAATTCGTATGGGACATCCATATATAGAAAGTGTGCAAATTTCTATGGAACAGAGGGAGTATAAGAATATTCTAGAAAGTATCTTAACCTAATCCTTACTCCTTAGTGGCTTAATGCCCTCGTTGTAAGACTTGAAACGTAGAAACTCAAAAGTTAGGTGTGGTTAACTCTTCGGGAAGATATCAGTGATCTACATATATGATTCTTCGTCACTCTCAAAGGTTACACTTTTTCTCTTTGGTTCATCTCAATCTAAAATTTGTATTTCCTTATTTGACAAAATTGATCACTTCTCTATCTTTTCTCTTTTCTACCCATCTCTACATTTTCTCTTTCATGTGCCAAAAAATTATGAAAACCTTTAAAGAAGACGGACGTAGCAATATTTATTAAATTAATTTACAAGTGAACGTCAATCGAAAGATAGTGAAGGCCCCATCTCCAAAGGTCAGTGGCTAGTCGCAGCAATTTGAGATGCCTCCTCTTATAGTAGATCCCGGCCAGATCTATCTAGATAAAGCTAGAGTCAATCGGGGATGGATTATTAACCTTAGCAGGATGGTCGAGATTGTTAGAGGGTCGACAGTCCAGTCATTCCAATCCTCGGTATCCTCAATGCCTCAAGAGTTGCTATCGAGATTGAGGCCCGAATTAACTCATGGTTTGACGTAGAAATGCAGAAGAAGTTGGAGCACCTTAACAAATACTTGGGGTTGCCTATCGTTTTTTGGTCTAGCGATGCCGGTGCTAGAGGGGGCCAAGGATCCGTCGGAGGGCCTATCGTTAATCTTGGCACCGATGACGAGAAGTTATGGCAATCTTAGTTCCACAAGTGTTTACATTGTCTTTCTTGGGGCTAATCCCATTTCGTGGTCCTCCGAGAAACAAAAATTCATTGCTCGTTCCTCCACTGAAGCCGAGTATCGTGTCATTGCATCCGCTGCCTCTGAGGTCCAATGGTTAAAATTAATCCCTATTTTAGAAATTGTGTTTCTCAGTTTCAACTCTCCTTGTGATTTACTGTGACAACATTGGAGCCACCTATCTCTGTTCCAATCTGGTCTTTCACTCTCGAAAGAAGCATATTGCAATTGATTTTCACTTTGTTCGAGATCTGATCAAGACATCCCAGCTTTGAGTCTCACATGTTTCGTCTGCGGACCAACTTGTTGATGCTCTCACCAAGTCACTCCCACGCACTCGACTACAACTACTTATGACCAAGATTGAATTCTTCTTTGATGCTCCATCGATCTTGAGGGGGCGTATTAGGAATATAATATTATGATTCATATCTATCTCTTTAAATATCAACCAAGTCCAATGTGTATTTGTAGATATATATATATACACTTCGTGTATCTATAAGTACAACAATTGTAAACTCTTATTATCATTCAATGAAATTATAATTTCATAATTTCTATAGTTTAATGGTTCAATGCTCGTTCAATTCGGGGTGGATTTGAAACTTTGAACCCGTTGAAGCCTATATAATATTAAAAAAAAAAAGACTTGCGCACATGCCATATTTTTTTCCTTTTGCAAATTATCCATACGTATAAATGAAAAAAATTGCGACGAAACGAACAAATTTTACAATTTTGCTTCATCAAGTCATGACCAATACGCGACGAACATGGCCATTGTAAATTAGGGACGAATTAAAAATATTTGTGGCAAATATTAACGATCAGTCTTAAATGCTTTTTACGACGATTTTTCCAATCCAATTTTTTTGTCAATAAACATCGTGTTTTTGTAGTGGTTGTTGGCCATTTTACAACGTTGTCTTTTTTTTGTGTATATTCAACTCAATTTGCAATGTGTAGTATGTACAATATATATAGAGGGAGACTCACATTCTAGAGTCTTCCATCTAACTAACTAACAACTACTCCCTCCGTCCCGGAGGAACTTGCACCCTTTGACCGGCACACATTTTAAGAAATGTGTAAGAAAAGGTGTAATGATGGATGTTTTGAGGGGTAGTTTTGTAAACTTTTATGAATAAAGTAAAGTAAAAAGTAGATTGAGTGTGGAAAAGTAATGGCATATGGGTAAATATGAGTATATTTTAAGGGTGAGGGTTGTGAAGATATTTCCTTTTATGGAGTGTGCAAATTGGTATGGGACATCCATATATGGAAAGTGTGCAAATTCCTGTGGGACGGAGGGAGTATTAGTTAATGAAAACTACTCTTCTTCTAGAACCTACATTAGTAAGGTATGTGTGTGTGTGTGTTGCTGCATTCCATGCTGCAACATTATACTTCAACATGCCCCGAAAGAATTTGGACCACCCCTGTTAAGAAAGGGCAAACCAGCTGCAGAGATGAGAGAATCGAGCTGGGGCAAGTGGTTTTGTTAGGAGATCAGCTGGTTGATCATCAGAAGAAATGAAGCGAATGTCAAGAAAACCAGCCTGCACCTTTTCCCTTAGAAAGTGAACATCAACTTCGATATGCTTTGTACGAGAGTGAAATGCTGGGCTGAATGCAAGAGTGATAGCCCCTTGGTTGTCACACCACAGCAAGCCAGAAGTGGAGATGGGAATGTGTAGCTCTTTGCATAGGCTAGCAATCCACATAATGTCCGTAGTAGCAAGAGCTAGAGCTCGATATTCAGCCTCAGTGCTGTTGTGTGCAACCACAGATTGTTTTCTAGAACTCCAAGAGATCAAGTTCTTGCCAAGTGTGATGCAAAATCCTGAAGTACTCCGTCGATCATCAATGCTAGAAGCATAATCCGCATCCACGAACCCCTGCAACCTGTAATATAAAACTGGAAAAAAAGAGATACCATGAGCAAGGGAGCCTTTAAGATATCTAAGAACTCTCTTACAGGCTTTCCATTGATTTTGTGTGGGATTTTGCAAAAACTGAGACAACTTGTTCACACTGAAGGATATATCAGGCCTGGTGAGAGTTAGATACTGAAGTGCTCCAACAATACTTCTGTAAAGGGTTGGATTCTCAAAAGGAGGGCTATCTGTGATGGATAGTTTGGAAGATGGGCAGATGGGAGATGGACAAGGCTTGGAATCAGAAAGGTGTGCCTTTGAGATGATGTCATGTGCATATTTAGATTGAGTCAGCTTGATATGAGAAGATGTAGAGTGAGCCTCAATGCCCAAGAAGTAGTTGATTTCCCCCAAATGTTTGAGTGAGAACTTAGAGTGAAGACCATCAATGATTGATTGCACAAGAGCTACATCATCACCAGTGATGAGTATGTCATCCACATAAACAAGAAGGAGAGTGATCTTGCCATGCAGAAATCTATGGAACAAGCAGTGATCAGATGAAGAGTGTGTAAAACCCTGCAGCTGTAAGAAGGCCTTGAGAGTGTCATACCATGCCTTTGGTGCTTGCTTAAGGCCATATAAAGCTTTATGAAGCTTGCATACAAAGTGAGGATGCTTTGAGTCAGTAAAGCCTTCAGGTTGAGCAATGTATACGGTTTCATGGAGTTCACCCTTGAGGAATGCATTGTTGATGTCAACTTGTTGAATGGCCCAACCTCTGGAAACAGCAAGAGTGAATACCACCCTTAGAGTGACAGGCTTGATCACAGGGCTGAAGGTACTGAAGTAGTCCACACCAGCCTGTTGCTGGAAACCTCTAGCTACCAATCTAGCTTTAAACCTCTCAACTGTTCCATCTTTATGATATTTGACCCTAAATAGCCATTTAGTGGTGATTGGATGAATGTCTGATGTTGGAGGCACCAATGTCCAGGTTCCATTCTGAATCAAGGCATCATATTCCAACTGCATTGCTGATTTTCATTTAGGATCTTGAATAGCCTCAGTAACAGTGGTTGGTTCAGAGATGGGGAGTGTAGCAGTAAAGGCCTTGGGTTTGTAGATCCCAGATTTGGATCTTGTTTGCATATGGTGAGTAGGAGGGTGAATAGCTGAAGTAGAGGAAGGAGCATTGACAGCTGAAGTGGGAGGAGGGGATAGCATATATCTGGATGAACTGGAAGAGGAAGTTGATTGTATGTGAGGTGATAAAGGACTTGCAGGAAGTATGTTGGATTGAGATTGAGTGATGTGGGGAGAGTTTGATATAGAGGGAGTGGAGATGTGAGATGATGAGCTATGGAAGTGTGTGGGAGGAGAAGTGAAAGTGTGTGGTGTGTGGTGTTAAGTGTATGTATATGAAGTGTTTAAGTTTAAGTAGAATAATGTTGTACTAAATGTTGTGACAATTGGTACAACACTGACTCTAGCAGAATATCAGAAATTATGATTAACACAGCGGAAGACTTGAAACACTAAAAACAAACGTGACACAATGGAAATAATTTTTCACATAGATTTTATAAATAAAAATCTATGCTAGCCTTACGGCGAAAAACAATACTTATCTTCAAGTATAAATGTTGTGTGAAATGTTACAGCATTAACATTCACAACAGAAACTACAAACGAGGCAGGTGCCTTGTTCTAAAAACGAACTAAGTGTATAATGTATACACTGTCGAAATGCCTAGTCTATCTAAAGATTACACTCTCAATAGATAAGAAGACACACAGCCATACGGGTGGGATACGAACGTATGATCTAAAAGGTAGTTCTACTGGCCACAATTCCTAACAGGGATATACGCTCGGTCTAGGAAGTTGATCGAATAGAGTACACTGATTTGAGAAGCCTTCCATCGGTATTTATAGTAGTGGGGTGCTGATTCTAGAGGCTTCCACAATGAGGTCCTATTTTTTAGGAACTCAACTTCCATGATCTTTCTAGATCTTTCTTGAATGCTCCAGGTCGTTCCAAATGGTTCCAGGCCGTTCTAGCATGTTCTGCAATGTTCTGGAATCTTTCAGGTTCCAGATCCTTGTAGAAGCTTCTAGATCCTGCCAGAAATGCGACAACATTTAGATCAACATTTAATGTAGCATTTCAGAAAAGACTTAGAAAAAATCTCGGAAGGTCAAATTAAGATGTTGTTGATAATGTTAAGGCATTTAAGGATTAACAACATCTACAATCTCCCCCAATTTGACCTTTCGACTACAACACACCTGATGCACATATATTTCTATACATACTCAGTATTATGTACTTAGTTGAGGTTAACATCATTGCTAAGCACTAGTCAAGACAATACCTGTTGTAATCGTTCGATCAAATCGAATGAAGATCAAAGATAATTTTACAATGATCCGTGCCATAAGATCAAGATAATTTTTATCCAAAATAGAACAAGTATAAACACTACACTTATTCACAACATAAGTAACTTTACTTAAGATCATAAGTTAAACTGGAAGAAATTCAACTTAGAATCTAAGTAAGACACTAACAAAAAAATAGAGCAACAAAAAATAAAAAAACAAACATCAGAGCAAAACATAATGTAACAAGGAACAAAACAAAACAGAAACTACACTATACACAACCTGCAATAGACACATGATAATCTGCAAACAAATTAAGCAAGGCAGTAAACAAATATCAAGTGGAGCTAATAAACAAGTTGCAGTAAACATCCTACCATCTAAAAACAGTAAATAACAAATGTATCATAATTTCAGAATTTCAAACTTAAACATTAGTTACAAAGGTAGAACTGAACAAATGGCTTATATTGCTGTGGTAACAGCTGCAGCATCATCTTCCTGCACCATAGCCATTGTGGAATTCAGATCTCCCCCTGTCTAACAGCTTTCTCCAGGTAGATCACCATACAAGGTGTCCATTTCAGCAGCATCATCATCTCCTTCATCAACAAAGTAAGTAGATGCAAGGTGTGCAACTACATCAGTAACAGCAGCATCTCCAGCAGCATCAGGTCCATCACCAGCATCAGCAGCAGCTGGAACTCCATCATCATGTATCTCCTCAATGACTACACTGGAGTTGGATGGTGGTGGTACTCCCCCTGTTGTAGGTGAAAGGAGGTTGGTCCACCTGTCCTTCAGGAACTGAAGTTCATCTATAGTTTCCTGCAAGTGTTGGAGTTGGAGTTTGATGAATTCCTGTGAAAGATACACATTACCAGAAATGTTGATACGGATGTTCTCAACATTTGGGGTTGCATTTCTGTGTCTTGGTCTGGATGACTCAGGATGATCAGTAGTTGAGGGTCTGGTTGGTTCTGGTTGAGCAGAAGTAGAGGGTCTTTGCTGATGTTCAGTACCAGGAGCAATCAAAGGCAGATCAATTACTCTATCCCCAGTGAGTAAGGCAGGAGCTATGGCCAATAGTGGAACTCTCCCCCTCAACACATCAGTGTTCTTGGCAACAAATCCATGATGCCTCAAGTAGTTAGAAATCAGAACAGGATAGGGTAAATTGCCTTTTTCAGAAACTCTCCCAGTAAATCTCATCATATGTTGAAAGATTGTAAGACCCAAATTAAACTTCTTAAGCACAGAAATCCTATAGATCAAAATAGCCTGGTCCTTAGTTATCTTGGTAGTATTTGTGGTGGGAATCCAATTGTAGATAATGAGTTTGTATAACACATAGTGTAGGGAAGTAAGGTCTTTGGCTAGCATCTGTCTAGTCCACCTATCTATCCTACCACCAGTTACAGCAGAAATGACCACATCCATGTCAGGTTCTTCATCAACCTCAACATTGGGAATTTCTAAAAACTCATTTATCAACTCAGGAGTAAAAGGTACATCCCTCCCCCTAAAATTAACAGTCCCATACCACTTAGAAGATCTCCTACCAGTGCTCTTTTTCAAACATGCATAGAATTCATATGCCCAATTTGTCAAGAAAGATTCACCAAAATTCACAGCATGCATCAAATTCCTTTCTTCTAAGAAACTAACCATGCCTTTACTATCAAAATCAGGTATATTGATCCTCTTCTCTATCAACAATTTTTTCTTAGAATAAATGGCCAATCTATTCTCTAGAGTATCAAGATCATCAGAAATACCTTCCTCTTCAGATGCCAGGTTATCTGAGCTGGGAGTAGAGCTTTTAACAGAGCTCTGTTCAGGGCTGCTTGCTGCACTGGAAGAGCTATCCCCACTGCCACCATCTTCAGGTTCTGGTGCAGCTCCCTTTGCAGCAGCATTGTGCTCAGCATTTTTCTTTAGAGACTCCAGAATGTCTCTCAAGCATCTTTCAGAATCAGAATTGGATTCTGACTCAGCTGGTTCATTTTCAGTGATCATCTTTTCTTTGCCTTTTGGTTCAGCAACAAACTTTCCTTTCCTTTGCTTTTCAGCATCAACCTTCTTTTTGGATTTTTCAGCAGCAGCAGTTTTAGCTTTCTTTGATTTCTCAGCAACAACAGGAGCTTCATCTTCAGAGTCTGTGAACACTTGGATAGGTTCACCAGCATCAGCTCCAGCTTTCTTCTTCTTCCTCATAGATTCAGAGTAATCTATTCGGGTAAACACACGGTTTGACCTCCTCCTTCTTTGTACAGGGCTTCTCTGTCTTTTCCCTTTTTGTGCATTCTTCTTTAGAGGAATGGGAGCAGACTCATCAGAGACAGAGAGTGAGGAATTTGTACCATCATCAGAAGCTTCAGCATCCTCCATTTCGACATCCTCAGAATTAGATGCATCAGCACTAGCTTCTTCTTCAGCAACGGTTTCCACATTCCACAGTAGGGTTTGAAGAATTGGGGGTTTTTGCAGCAGCAGCCATTTGGGCAGTTTGTTCGGCCAAACAGCTCGAGATATCCACAGTAATATCTCCAAACTTCATCACAGGTAGATGACCAGTAGTCCGAAGAGTGTTGGATACCTCTTCAACAGCCCTAGTGAATTCTTCAACTGTCGAATCTTGTGGGATGTGGGTAGTTGGTGGAGTAGCTTGTGGAACAGGAGCGGTTGTTGATGGAGTTGCAGAGACATTTGTGTCGGCATTTGAGGAATTTGACTGTTGTGAGGCCATTGAAGCAAGAAGATTGAGAGAATTTTGGGCGTTTTGATCGGAAGATTCAGGAGAAGAGTGTGAGTGAGAGTGTGATCGAGGGTGGTTTCCAGCCATTAAGAGGGATCGGTTGGGTTTTCAAGGTAGGTTTGAGGAGTGTATACACAAACTATGAGAGATACACTGCCAAAACAATTTCTTCAAACTTAGTACTCAACAAAATCAAAAATCACAATTAGCAAATAAATGACATTTTATGTTTGATATTTATAGAGAGAATAATGTAGTTGGAGATAAAAGAAAATAAAACAGAAGAATTAATCTAGAATTTTTCGAAAGTGCTCCACATTTTTAGCCACAACCTAGATCATGGTTAATTAGTGGGAAAGATCAATTAATTAAATTAATTAGATAATTAAGAAAATTAAGAAGCTTCCAGAATTAATTAATTTCGCATAATCTGAAAAAATAAAGATGTGGGTCATTAATTAATTAAATAAATAGAAATGAATCTCAATAAATAATTAAATAATTACACAGATAAAAATAAATTCGAATCAGGCAATGTTGTGCTCAAAACTGTTACAAACACCTCAACACGGTTTTTACATGAATTTGCTTCATTTGTGTTGCACCATATTTTTTCTTTTTGTGTTATAGCATCTAATTTGTATTGATCCATTGTTCCTGTAGAGTACATCGTAGTAGCGAACTCCGTGCCCCATACTTACTTAATGGATTACAAATATGTTGATGTTTTTACCAAATATCACCTTTTGAAAAGAAGGCATCGTAGTAGCGAACTCCGTGCTCCATAGTTACTCAGTGATTTGGTACATCTTTTAGTATGCTAATAACATTCTCATTTTTATGCATTTGAGAGGTGTAAGACATGTTTATTTTTGCACTTCAATGTTCTTAGATTCGTAGATATTTTACAAAGGAATTATTTAACTAAATAAGAAATAAATTCAACTTATAAAATTCATACAACCCATGATGTTGTCCCAAATGCTGACGCATTTGTGACAACATCCATCCGAATTTTTTTTCAGATAGTGCTCATGCCAAGAGATTTCCTCAAAATAGAGAATCTCTCATGGTCTAAGGCTTTAGTAAAGATATCAGCATTCTGTTTTTCAGTAGGTACATACTCCAACTTAACAATATTCTTCTCTACTAAATCTCTCATAAAATGGTGTCTTATGCTAATGTGCTTTGTGAGTGAGTGTTGTACAGGATTTTTAGAAATGTTAATGGCACTAGTATTATCACAAAAGATAGTAAGTATACCATTCTCAATACCATAGTCATGGAACATCTTGCTCAGCCACAAGAGTTGTGTGCAGCAGCTTCCAGCAGCAATATACTCAGATTCTGCAGTGGATTGTGAAACACAATTCTGTTTCTTGCTGTGCCATGATACAAGATTGTTTCCCATGTAGAAACATCCTCCACTCGTACTCTTTCTATCATCTATGTCTCCAGCCCAATCAGCATCACTATAGCCAATCAAAATGTTGTTGGTGTCCTTAGTATACCAGATTCCAAGGTCACTTGTTCCTGAAACATACTTGATGATTCTCTTCACAGCATTCAGGTGTGATTCATTTGGATTTGCTTGGTACCTAGCACAAACACACACACTGTACATAATATCTGGTCTACTAGAGGTTAAATACAGTAAACTACCTATCATGGATCTGTAAAGTGTTGGATCAACATCTGTTCCAGCACTATCTTTGCAAAGTTTCAAAGTAGATCCCATAGGAGTTTTCATTGGTTTTGAATTCTCAAGACCAAATCTTTTAACCAAGTTCTTAGCATACTTACTCTGGGAGAAGAAAATACCATCACTGCACTGTTTGATTTGAAGACCTAGAAAATAATTCAAGTCTCCAACCATACTCATTTCAAATGTTGCAGTCATTGCCTCAACAAAGTTACTCAACATTTTATCACAAGTAGAACCAAACACAATGTCATCAACATATATTTGTGCAATAAGTAAATCTCCTTCAGTGTGCTTAATGAACAAAGTTCTATCAGCTTCTCCTCTAATAAATCTATATTCCAAAAGAAAGTCAGTAAGCCTACCATACCATGCTCTAGGAGCTTGTTTAAGACCATACAATGCTTTCTTAAGTTTATATACATGATCAGGATACTGTGGATCTTCAAATCCTTTAGGTTGTTCAACATATGCTTCTTCATTCAATATGCCATTTAGAAATGCAGCCTTTACATCCATTTGATGAAGTTTAATATCAATAAAACATGCAATAGCTAGCAGTAATCTAATAGATTCTATCCTAGCAACAGGTGCAAAAGTCTCATCAAAATCAACTCCTTCAACTTGGGTGTAACCTTGTGCTACTAACCTAGCCTTGTTTCTAACAATATTACCAGATTCATCAGTTTTATTCTTGAATATCCACTTTGTTCCAATGACATTAGTATGACTAGGTCTTGGAACAAGTGTCCATACTTCATTTCTTTCAAACTGACCAAGTTCTTCATGCATAGCATTAATCCAGTTTTCATCAGTTAAGGCTTCTTTAGCACTCTTAGGTTCAATTTCAGATAGATAGCATTCAGCATTTACAATGTTACACATAGAAGACATGCATATTGTTCTTACCACATCTACCTTGTTTGATCTTACTCTTCCTCTTGTTTGCACTCCAACTGTAGCATCACCTATGATCTGGTCAGAAGGATGACTTTTACCTATTCTTGAAGAAGGATTCGTTTTGGGAATGTACTGGTCATTCTGTGAAGTTACAGCTGTCTGTTCTGTCGATGTTGATCCAGATGTGTTAACATTTGGTGCAACATTCTCAGACTTCAGTGTATTCTCAGAAGTGTCAGTAACCTGTGATACATCTTCTTCATCTTTGTCATCTGTAAGACCTTTATCATCATCAAACACAACATTAACAGATTCTTGAACAGTGTTAGTTCTAAGGTTATATACTCTATAAGCTTTACTATTTCTAGAATAGCCTAAAAAGAAACCTTTATCACTTTTAGAATCAAACTTATGAAGTTGATCCCTATCATTCAGAATATAACACACACAACCAAATACATGAAAATATTTCACACTTGGTTTTCTGTTGTTCAAAATCTCATAAGGTGTTTGACTTGTGCCAGAACGAATAAAAACCCTATTAATAACATGACATGCAGTATTCAATGCTTCCCCCCAAAATTTCTTAGCAAGACATTTGGATGTTAGCATAACTCTAGCCATTTCTTGTAAAGTTCTATTCTTTCTTTCAACAATTCCATTTTGTTGTGGAGTTTTAGGAGACGAATATTCTTGCAAGATACCCTTTTTATCACAAAAATCATTAAACATGCTGTTTTCAAATTCCCTACCATGATCAGTTCTAATACGGCCAACTTTCAAGTTAAACACATTTTTGAACCTCTTATAAAGAATTTTAAATGCAGCAAATGCTTCAGATTTGTCTCTTAGAGACTCTACCCAGGTATATCTAGAAAAATCATCTACCACAACTAAGGAATACCTCTTTCCTCCAATGCTTTCAGTTTCCATAGGACCCATCAAGTCCATGTGCAGTAATTCAAAACATCGATGTGTAGTACAATGTGACAGCATTTTGTGCGACATTCTTACCTGCTTACCTTTTTGGCATGGTCCACATACAGTTTTGTTGTGAAGACTTAGTTTTGGAATTCCTTTTACTGCATCTGCTTTGATTAGTCTGTTCATTGCTCTGTAATTTGCATGACCCAATCTTTGATGCCATAAGACATTTTCATCATATTTTGACAAGTTACACATATTTGTTCCAATAAGATAGCAATTATCAGCTGACCTAGTACCAGTCATGACACAAACTTCATCTTTATTAAGAACATAACATGAATCTTTATCAAATTTCACATGCAAATTATCATCACAAAGTTGACTAATGCTAATCAGATTTGCAAGTAAGCCATCAACATGTAAGACATTTTTAAGCTTAGGAAAACCTTTAACATTCAAAGTTCCTTTACCAAGAATCTTTCCTTTAGAACCTCCACCATATGTAACATTACCACTATTCAAGGTCACATAATCAGATAAGAAATCAGTACGACCTGTCATATGTCTAGAACAACCACTATCAAAATACCAAGAATCAGGTAGACATGCTTTTAAGGAGGTATGAGCAACATTACAGGTAGTTTTTGGTTTCCATGCAGATTTCATAAACTGTTTACCAGAATGTGACAGTTTTTTATGCAGCATTTTCAAAGTTCTCTGTTCTTCAAACAATTTCATGTAGTAAGGACGAATATGACCAACTTTAGCACAGTAATGACATATATACTTCCTCTTAACCTTGTGAGGGTCTGATTGTGCAGATGTTGCATCAAATGTGACAACATTTGCATTCACAAATTTCACAGGTTTTCTAAATTTATCAGAAATAGAAGCAGTAGTACCATCATAACCTAAACCATGAGTATTAGACTTACCAGTAGCTATAGCATTATTTACCTCAGAAGCACTCTTGGAATATTTCTTGAAACATAAGGTGGAATTTATTAATTTCTCCTTTAAGTTACAGATTTCCAGATCCCTTTTGGTAAGAATAACCTCTAGCTTGGTGATTGTGTCCTTCAAATCCTCTTTCTCTTTATTCAAGGTATTAAGAGTGAGTTTCTGATTGTTCCAATCATCTAACAACTTTTGGTGTTCATTGTCATCATTCCTTTTTCCTGCATCATCAACTAAACCATTAAAACAGTTCAAATCTGGGTGACTCTGTTCTGATGTTGCTGTAGATGTTGAGGCATCAGGTACAGCATCAGAATCTGTTTCATCCAGATCATCATCTGAGGAATCATTATAATCAATTCTGGTAAAATTAGAATATTCATTCTGATTTAATTCATCAAGATCATCATCATCAGATTCATCACTCAAGGTAGCACTAAAATTCAGTTTTTGCTTAAGTCTAGTGTTGGCACATTCATTTGCATAATGGCCATAACCAGAACAAGCATTGCATTGAACTGATTTTCGAAATTCAGGATCATACCTTGGTTTACCTTCACTCTTTGATGGTCTTGGTGTGAATTGAGCTTTCCTCCTTTCTGGTTGAGGTGTTGATGTATTGATTTGAATCTTAGGCTGAATGTTTCTAGATTTGTTCACAGATTTCTTAAGAAACTTGTTAAAATGCTTAGTGAGCAAGGCAACATTGTTAGGATTTTTGAGACATACATCGAGCAGTTCTTCATCAGTGTCAACTTCAGTAATGATGGGTTGAACTTCAGAAGTGTTTGATGTTTCCCCTTTAAAAACCACAACTTTCTTATCAGCATTAGCTTCATCATCTTGATTAGTGTTTATCTCATATGTCCTAAGAATACTCACTAACTCATTTTGACTTAGCTTATCTGTATCTTTTGCCTCTTATATAGCACAAATTTTAGCATCAAATCTTTTAGGAACAGATCTTAATATCTTATGAACTACTCTAACATTAGAAATAGGGTCACCAAGAGAATGTGATTCATTGATAATCTCACTTAACCTTTCATTGTAGGCTGTAATTGTTTCATCTTCCCTCATTCGGAGATTCTCAAATTTTGTCCCCAACATTCGAAGCTTAGTTCTTCGAACACTTTCTGAACCTTCACAATGCTCTTGCAACCTGTCCCATGCATCTTTAGAAGTAGAACAGTTAGATATAATTTTAAACATTGAAACATCAACAGAAGTAAAAATAGCATTTAAAGCTTTAGAATTGTAGCTTGCTGTTGTTATTTCATCAGCCGTCCAGTCAACTTCTCTCTTGAGTTGTATTTCACCATCTGCGTCTGCTGGTCTTTTTGGAGCTTCCCAACCTGTAAGAACAGTCCTCCAAGCACGTTCATCAACTGACTTGATGTACATACGCATCTTAGGCTTCCAATAAGCATAATTCGAACCATCTAAAATGGGTGGCCTAAGTGCCGTGGATATGTGATGTGTTTCCATTGCTAACCTACACTAAAAACACACTTGACCAAAGATCTAACCTAGTGTCGTCAGGTATCTGCTCTGATACCAACTGAAAGTGTGTGGTGTGTGGTGTTAAGTGTATGTATATGAAGTGTTTAAGTTTAAGTAGAATAATGTTGTACTAAATGTTGTGACAATTGGTACAACACTGACTCTAGCAGAATATCAGAAATTATGATTAACACAGCGGAAGACTTGAAACACTAAAAACAAACGTGACACAATGGAAATAATTTTTCACATAGATTTTATAAATAAAAATCTATGCTAGCCTTACGGCGAAAAACAATACTTATCTTCAAGTATAAATGTTGTGTGAAATGTTACAGCATTAACATTCACAACAGAAACTACAAACGAGGCAGGTGCCTTGTTCTAAAAACGAACTAAGTGTATAATGTATACACTGTCGAAATGCCTAGTCTATCTAAAGATTACACTCTCAATAGATAAGAAGACACACAGCCATACGGGTGGGATACGAACGTATGATCTAAAAGGTAGTTCTACTGGCCACAATTCCTAACAGGGATATACGCTCGGTCTAGGAAGTTGATCGAATAGAGTACACTGATTTGAGAAGCCTTCCATCGGTATTTATAGTAGTGGGGTGCTGATTCTAGAGGCTTCCACAATGAGGTCCTATTTTTTAGGAACTCAACTTCCATGATCTTTCTAGATCTTTCTTGAATGCTCCAGGTCGTTCCAAATGGTTCCAGGCCGTTCTAGCATGTTCTGCAATGTTCTGGAATCTTCCAGGTTCCAGATCCTTGTAGAAGCTTCTAGATCCTGCCAGAAATGCGACAACATTTAGATCAACATTTAATGTAGCATTTCAGAAAAGACTTAGAAAAAATCTCGGAAGGTCAAATTAAGATGTTGTTGATAATGTTAAGGCATTTAAGGATTAACAACATCTACAAGAAGGTATAGAGGGAGATGTAGCAGAACCTGAGAGTGGAGTATGTGGAGAAACAACAGGTAATTGGGCTGAGAAAAATGTAGGAGATGTGTGTTTTGATTGTGAGTTGCTGGAATAGGAGAAGCATGGGAATTCTTCTTCATTAAACTGAACAGATGCTGAAATGAAAATTTTGCCAGACTCATGTAAGCACTTGTATCCCTTGTGAGAAGAGCTATACCCCAGAAAAATGCACTTTGAACTCCTGAATTGAAGCTTGGATGAGTTGTATGGTCTGAGAAATGGAAAACATGCACAACCAAACACCCTTAGTGAATGATAATCAGGTGATCTCCCATGGAGTAATGTAAAAGGTGCCTTGTTTTGAATAACTGGAGAAGGGAGCATGTTGATTATATGAGCTGCAGTAGAAAATGCATGCCACCAAAATGCCATGGAAAGTCTGGACCTAGCAAGCATTGCTAAGCCAAGCTCAGTGATATGCTGATGTTTTCTCTCCACCAATCCATTCTGAGGATGTGTGTAAGCACAAGACAAACGGACCTGAACACCCAAGGGTTTAACCAATGTAGCTACAGGTAGAAATTCAGTTCCCATGTCATGTTGAATGGCTTTGATCAACACCCCAAACATCCTTTCCACTGTTTTCATAAACTGTGTGAACACATGAACCACCTCAGATTTTGCTTTAAGAGGAAACACCCAAACAAATCTTGTGTAATCATCAACCAAAGATAGATAATATCTATAACCTTCAACAGATATGCTAGAAGCAGGCCCCCAAACATCCATATGTATTAGTTCAAATGCATGAGAGGTGTGATGTTGCACAGAAGAAAAATGCTTCATATGTAACTTGCCAAGTTTACATTCATCACAGAAACTAATACAAGACTCCTTACAAGTAATATTCAAGCTTCTCAAAACAGTGGTGAGAGCTGTATTACCAGGATGTCCCAATCTACAATGCCACAATCTCCATGTGGACTTATTCTGACTAACAACATCATCAGTCCTAGACTTATTAGCAGTAGTGTGTGTTGCTGCAACATTATCTGCAACATTAGCAACATATACACTGTCTTTATTCCAGTGTGAGCTTGAATTTGAATGAGGCTTCAAGCATCCAAAATCCAGTGTGTATAATCCATCCTTAAGCACCCCTCTCAATAGAGTCTTGTTGGACTTGAGATCCTTTACAAGGCAACAGTCAGCATAAAAACAATAACAGCATCATTGTCCTTAAGAAATTGTGATATGCTCATAAGATTTCTAGTAATAGCAGGCACATGCAAGACATTGTTCAACATCAAAGATGAATCACCATTTACAGGTATGGAAATAGTGCCAGTATGCTCAATAGAAGTGGAAGCACCATTACCAACAACAAGAGCATGCATACCTTGGTAAGGAGTGTTAACTTGCAGATTAGCAAGCTGAGATGTTACATGGTGAGTTGCACCACTGTCAACACACCAGGAGGAGTTCTGAGGCTGATAAGAAGTGGAAGAGGTACCAAGGTCCATGTGGTTTGTGAGAGCAATAGGTGCAGGAGCAGGCTGATATGTAGTAGGTGCAGGGGAAAATTGAGGGTAGAGTGGATAGGGAGTAGTGTGAGTGAGATGAGCTTGATACTGAGGAAGTGGTCGATTGTTGGAAAGTTGTGATCTAGGCTGAGTGTTTTCAAGGCCAGTAAAGGACTGATCAAATCGTTTATAGCATTTAGCTGCTACATGATATTTCCTTCCACACAATTGACAGACAACTCTAGGTTTAGGATACACATTGCCTCTGTTTGTGTTTTTAGCATTTGCACCATGATCTCTAGAAACAAGATGAGCAGAAGGAGTGGATATATTACCTCCAGCAATCTGAACCGAGTGAGAGCTGTGAGACAGTAGCCTTACTTAATAAGCTTGCAATATAGATTGCACTTCTGGTAATGAAGGTATAGTGCCTCTAGTTGTGAGATTGACCACCACAGCATCAAAATCAGCACCCAATCCCCCAAGGATATACATCACAAGCTCTGTATCAGTGATCATGTGACCAGCATGATGCAATCCATCTGCAATAGACCTCATCTTCAAAATATATGCATCTATGCTCAGATCACCCTTTGTCAAAGTTTGAAGTTGTAGCCTGAGTATCATTGCTTTTGCACCAGATTGTGATTGAAATAAGGACTCAAACACCAGCCACAACTGAAAAGAATGCTCACATCTACTTACATGTCCAAGCATTGTATCAGAAACTGAGCTCAACAACCAGCTCAGAAGGAATTGATCTTTCCTCTGCCAAGAGATGGATTCAGAGGTCGATTCAGTTGGAGAAGCAGGTACTGTCGTGCAAAGGAGAACATCCTCAAAGCAGTGAGCACGAACAGAAGCTAACACCTGATTCCTCCAGAATGGATAATTGTCATTGTCCAATCGAATGGATAGAGTGATGAAACGAGGAAGAGAAGGAGCTGAATTAGATTGATATGCCATGAGTGTTTAGATCAGAGAGTAGCGGAAGAGAGGATCGAATCTGATATGTTGGAAGAACACAGCAGTTATGCTATGAGCAAAAACGGTTACAAGATGAAGATTTGAAGGAGATATGAAGATGTGAAGAAAATATGAGGAACTCGATGAAGATGACTGAAGAACACAGCAGTTATGCTATGAACAAAAACGGTTACGGGATGAAGATTTGAAGAAGATATGAAGATGTGAAGAAAATATGAGGAATTCGATGATGATGAATTAAGAACAGAAGGTGTGAGAAGAAGAGTAGAATTTGCAAAACCGAAAACAAAATCAAGGAGTAGGCCTCATGATACCATGTTAAATTTGTGTATATTCAACTCAATTTGCAATGTGTAGTATGTACAATATATATAGAGGGAGACTCACATTCTAGAGTCTTCCATCTAACTAACTAACAACTATTAGTTAATGAAAACTACTCTTCTTCTAGAACCTACATTAGTAAGGTATGTGTGTGTTGCTGCATTCCATGCTGCAACATTATCTGCAACATTATACTTCAACATTATTTATTTATTAGAAGTACCTAATTTTATTTATTTTGTAAGAAATCACATCATTGTCGACGGTTAACACATAAAATTAATTAAGCACTAACATCAAAATATAGAAAAGTGATAATTGATCGGAACGGCACTTATTAATTTATATAGTAGCAAATAACAAGCAGAAAAGTGATCGATCATCGGAAGATTCGATCTCGGTGCCCACATTAGTAATAATAATTAATAATAGTTAGTTTAATGTCACTATGTGTACATTATACTATTTTTAGCAGTATTACATACCACCGCACGAATACATCATCGATAAATATAATACAGTCTCATATAAGTACGGTGGCATATAAATATTACTAGTATTATTATATATCTATAAATATATTATATAAAATAAAGTATATATTGCTTCTCTTTCATTCAAGCGGCTGCTCTTTCTTCTTCGTTTCAAGAATCTCCACCACTATTTCACCGCCGGCGGCGGCGGTGGCAACATCGTTGACCGGTTTGACAATTCCGCGATGAAGCACTTGTTGTTTGTCAGTTGAAGTCGGGTTTTTGAAAGACGCTTTTTCGGAAAGTTCGTGAACCGACAATGAGATTTTGTCAACGCCTTTGATGATGTCGATAAGTACGGATGCAATGACAAGTAGCGGCATTACGTCTTGGAGATGCGCTTTTGTGTATTGTGAGGAATTCTCGAGCACGCTTTTTAGTTTATCGGCTGCTGTTTGGGCATTTTGTGCGTGGGTTCCAGCGGATGGGGATATAACCGTCATTTTCTTGATTGCACTAGCTACTTCTTTCAAACCTTTGCTTGTTTCTTTGCTCATTTCTATGCATGCTTGCTGGATACTCATTTGGAATTCTGATGTAACCTGCAAGTACAATTTATAATTATAACTTTTCGGTGGACACATATTAAAAAATTGAATACTCCACTATTTTTTATTTTTAGGGATAATTTTGTAAATTTTTTTAAATAAAATAAATAAATATGTGTAAGTTTAAAAGTAGTGATATTTGTGTAAATTTATGAATATTATGATAATTGAATTTATAAAAAAAAATAAAAATATATTTTAAGTGTGTGAAAGTTAATTATTTTTGAAGGATTTTTTTTTTAAAATTTTACTATTGCACAGAATAAAATGTCCACTTTAACTTTTAGTATTTCAAATTTGTTAAAAATAAATGGTATTAAGTAGAGACATTAATCTTGATATTAAAAGTAGTTAATGTTTTATTGAACTATATATAATTATGTTAGTGGGGCAAAGAATATCTATAACTAGTACTTTAAAATGCCTCGGCGACGCCAAAGTCTTGTGTTGGGACACTTTCAGACCTCATGAAGTGGGTCTCTTTAAAATTAAAAAACACTTTATATAAGACATAATATGATATTATAATATGAAAAATATTTTTCATTTAAAGTAAACTAGTATCTCTCTTATATACTAATTCAGAACCACCAGGGAGTGGATTTGTAAGTATCTTCATTCTCTCTCTTCACCCATTTTCATTTACATTTTCTAAATTTAATACTATATCAATTTACTTTTTCTTTTAAAATTATTTTCTTTTTCACTTTTAATCTTTTTCTATATTTCTTATATGACTAAATAAAAAATTACATAATAATTTTTTTACAATCCCATAGGGTTTTGCACTAGTTAAATCTATTTCTAAGCCCTTTTTAGATCAATATTTGGTCCGATCAGCATCCATGACCTATTAATACCGATTGATAATTAACCCATGAAATTATATATATGTTCCACTTTTAATATTTTATATTTTATTCCACCCTTTAAATGTTGACATGTGTCATTTAAAAAAATAATCAATGTCATATATATAATAATGTGTGGGCGATACGTATTAAAAATTCAGTAGCGGAGGAGGTGAAATACAAAGAGTGGAATCATGCGTACCTTTGTTTGAGGTTTGGAGTTTATAAGCGCTTCAAGTAGACATGCGCACTCCCGGGTTAATGCTCCAACTTTCAAGTATTGTTGCCATGGATGATGAAACTTAAAACGACCATGAGCAGGTTCCCACCATGCAAAATTTGCCTACAACAATATTAGTCAAAACAATTAGTTTCAATATTTTTATTATATAAATATATTAATAGTTTTTATAGAATCAAACTTTAATTAATTACCAAATTTTCCTCGGCAGTCTTTGAATTAAGCACACTTTTATAGCCCTGGAGAAACGACTTATCATCACGCTTAATGGAGCTGGTGGAAGAAGTTAGAATTTCATCTGCAAAACCTGAAAATGCAGTCACTTGAGTTATCTTATTTCGTTGTTAATTCAAAAGTAACATTAAAAAACATTATAAAAAATGATGTACTTTTCCTTCTTTTTAATTCTTATTTTTTAAAATTTCCGGTGGTTGCCCACTGTTTGTTGTTTGAATCAGCTTTAACCAAAAAGTGATAGTATATTATATATTCGATCAGGTACATAAATATTGAGGTACATACCATCTAAAAAAGCAGCAACTTTTTCTATATTTGTTGCGGTGAGATTATGCAAATCTTGTCCGGCCCAAACCGGGTAAACGAATATGGATATGACCATACAAGTCGCCCCGCCAAGTAGAATCGTGGAAAGCCTTTGATGGGCCAGCTGCAGGATCTGGTCGACCCGGAAACCCGACACCGCCACAAGGCTGAACGTCAGTATAAATATTAACACTCCATAATCGTACCTTCTCTTCACACTCGGGAAAAATCGTATGAATGTAGATACCGCAGCTGTAATAATTAACATCATCAACAATTAATTATATACATTAATTATAATCCTATCCATAATATATGTGGTTTTGATTTTTTTTTTTATTTACATTTTTCAATGTAAATTAATTGTATTTCCTCCAAATTTACCCTTAATATCAATCAATACTTAAATAAATGTGTTATTCTTTTAGATGAGAAGTATGATAAAATTAAATAATATATGTGTATTGATCCAAAATGATTTATATTTTGAATAGAGAAATTATCATTTTATATTAATTATTTAAATATGTTGTACAGATGAACAATTAATATACATTAATTAATTATATAATTTTATATTAAATATTATTAAAATATGTTGTACAGTACCAACGAATTAATTACAATTAGTAATAATAATAATATTTTAATAATTTTCTTACCTAGAAAAAAGACCATTACTCCTAGAACAACAGGTTCTCCATCGTCTCCACATACACTAGCCAAATACTCTGCACCAACTCCTAAAGCACCAGCTAGTAGTGTTGCACAACCTCTATTTATGCTCTTTGATAGTGTTCCACCTAAAAAAAAAATAAGAATTAAATTTAAATAAGTAAATATTTTGTTACAAAATTTAAAAAATATATATTATAATAATACTTACCAACGGTGAATTCAAAGACTACGACAACAGTCAAAATTGCCCACATTCCGGCTTGTCCAAAGCCATCATAGAGAGGCCTGAAGTAGTAGAATAAAGACACTAACGTCAAAGCCAATCCAACTTTTACGGCATGTATAACTCGCCTCGGGTCATCCTCCCCGACTTTTCTCGCATTCTTGAATGAGCCCGCCACACTAGAACTAAGTCTTCGAGGAATGGATCTCATGAATTCGCGAAGGCTTGATTTTTCTTGAATTTGCGAATTCATGATTTCCAAGACTTAGCTAGACAAGAATATAAGATGGATGTAATAAAATTTGATGAAGAGGTTCACACTTATATAGGCATAAATTTGATGAGATGATAGTGATAGTTTGTGGTTGAGGAGTGAGATGAATAGTGACAATTAATGAAATTTGTCACCTTCCCACATTTATATACAATTGATAGGTGGTATAGTTTATTGATATTTACATGTGTAGATGGTCCTTTTCATTTGATCTTTAATTGTATGCCTTACGACGACAAAAGTTGTACTTTCACAATCATCAGACTTAAGAAAATAAAATTTCCTAATTAAATCTAATTAAATTAATAATGCTTTTCCAAATTCCCACTATCTTAAAGCATGCATGTTAATTTCACTTTTAACCATAGTGTGTTTTTATTTTTAGGCTGTTTTCCACCAATGGTTTCAAATAAATAAATTACTAATTTTATAAAAAAACAAGGGATTCATTCCACCCAAAGCTACAAGATAAATTTTCCTAAGTCTAATTATAACCAATTATTTTAATTTGGTCACACATTAATCAAATCTTGACACTCCCTAGCTATAATAATCAGAGGTTGATAATGATTTCACCTGTGTCTCCAAGTTCAAGTACAGTTGGGGCGATGCATTTGACCCTCAATAGTCCTTCACCCGATTTCAAATTCCTTGACTTGATCAGTTTTTTTCAAAATTTTTAATCACTTTTATTGCTAGGTCGTATTTAGGTGTGTACCATTTTTCGATGGCACCCTAACCTCTGGTTCCACTTGTGAACATATGGCCTTTATTTTTTTTTCTTTTAATCCAAAATCCCTTTTAATGTTAATACATAATACATATAAAAAATCTGTACATTAAAATTATTCTAACAATTGTCGTAGTTGATAAGAAAGCTAAGCCAGAGTGCGAAATTCAACGTTGACAATGGAGCAGTAAATGGTACTTCGTATAGAACAATGGAATACCTAATGCATTTAAAATATACTTTCTTAGTTGGTTTATAAATTTTCCATTATTTTCTTAGTTACATGTATGTATTTATGTAACTATACCATTTTATCCAATTTTTTAAATGGGTGAATGTTACCTATGCGTTATGCTAAATATAGTATAATATTAATTTAAATAGAATATAATATTAGTTCAAATATTAAATAGGGACAAAAAAAAAAGATAAAAAATAAAATATAAGAATAAAAAAAATAAAATAAATTTATTAAAAAGGGTATGAAAAATTTATAAATGAACCGTCTAAAATGACAAAATGAAAAACTGATAGGTGGACGGAGGAAGTATATAGGATATATTAATTAACTTCACATTTTTTACCATGTATCTTACTCTTCACTTTTCTTTTGTGGGACATTAAATTTTTCATTCCATTTTTTATTATTTTCTCTTTCTCTCAATTAGATCATTTATATTTTATCTATTATTTTATGATATTTCATCTTATACTAATCTGGAGTATTATTTTCTATTTCACTATCA
This sequence comes from Galeopsis tetrahit, assembly GCA_963675135.1. Lineage (NCBI taxonomy): Eukaryota > Viridiplantae > Streptophyta > Magnoliopsida > Lamiales > Lamiaceae > Galeopsis > Galeopsis tetrahit. The sequence continues at coordinate 72,976,218 of OY776128.1, read as the reverse complement.
CATCACTACATCTATTATTTTATTATATTTATTAATCAAAATACCAAAAAAAAAAAAAGAGAAACTTATACTGGGATGATTAGAGTACAATTTTCTTTACTTATAAAAAAAAATTATTTATTTATTTATATATATATATATATATATATATATATATAAAAAAAATACTAAATTATCCTCTTTATTTCGTGGGATGGAGAAGAGGGTATAAACAGAGGATGAATGAATGTGAAAGTACTGTAGGATTTATGATAAGGGGACTTGAGTCTCTATAACGTACGGTACAATTCAACGCGGCGTACGGAAAGTCTGGAATAATGCTTCCTGTATGATGTCACCACATTAATTGATTTAAATGCAACCCAAATTACGATGATCATGAATATTAATTGTGCACTTATTCTTCTTCATTTTTTTTATTATTATAAAGGGGGAAAATATCAATTTTGGTCACTCAGTTTTACCGCTTTTTATATTTGGTCACCCACATTTTGTTACTATCAAAATTAGTCACTCAGTTATTATATTCTATCAAAATTAACAGAGAAAGAGTTTTGAGCCGTTAAATTTCTCAAAACCTAAGGTTAAAAAAATTCCATGCATAGAACTAATGAAACAAACGAGAAGCAAGAATGAAACATGTGCAAAAATTATCAATATTTACATTATATTTATAACAGGTCAGAAGGAATTCTGATGCATTAGAACGTGATTCAATCACCATGTTGCTGTTTACTTCTTATTTTATAGATAATTAGGAAATGAGAAACTCAGGAGATAGAAATTTATTTCAATTAATTTTAAATGCCCAATTATTTAACTAACATTTCAAGAAATCTGCGATAATGATCTTAATAGAAAAATATTTCAAATGAAAAATAAGTTTATGAAATTTTCTTGAATGGATAATTTTATAAAATTCTTTACCATTAATCTTCACAACAAATTGTGCTCCAATAATTATAAATAGGGAAATGAATTGAAATAAGTTTATATCTCCAATTATTATACAAATTCAATATGAAACAAAGAATTGAAAAACAGAGTACAATTTTTTAAAAAAATCAGAGTATCTTGAGTTTCTCATTTCCTGTAAAATAAAAAGTAAACCAACAAAAATGAATTTATAATTGAGTTAAATAATTATTAAAAACTTATGAATTTATTTTTTTTACTACCAATCAAGTTGATTGACAGAGGATGCATGAGAAAGAATTCTCATTATCTATTTGAATCAGAATATGCATCAGAATTCCTTCTTACTATTATAAATATAATGTAAATATTGGTAATTTTTGCACATGTTTCATTCTTGATTCTGTGTTTGTTTCATTAGTTTCGGGAGATGCATGAGAATTTTTTAACCATAAGTTTTGAGAAATTTCACGGCTCAGAAATCTTTCTCCGTTAGTCAAAGATTGACTAACAGAGTGATCAATTTTGATATAATATACTGGGTCACCAAAATTGATATTTTCCCTTATAAAGGTCTGACGAAATTATAAAGAGAAATAAATAATTACTCCAATATTTTCCTATATTTAATGTATAAAGTTTTTTAAAAATCTTGCTAGTTAATTTTGTGATATAATTTTAAAATGTTTTTGTGATATTATTTTTTGGAATTTATACCTTTTAATTCTGGAATTTATTTTTAATATGATGAAAAAATTAGAATTAATCATAAATGTAGATGTAATTATAATATAATAATATTATTATAAAGTAATTAGAAGGGATTATATTTTTTTTAGTCCATTAAGTTACCACAATTTTGAATTTAGTCCATCAGGTTACCACTTTTTGAATTTAGTCCATTAAATTTCAATTTATTTTGATTTTGGTCCAGTTACCTGCTACAGCAGGTTTAACAGGTCATTTTTTAAAATACACCCCATAAAATGTTATACACACCCCAAATATTTAACACACCACACTAAAATTTAAAAATCATTTTTTATTACTATACACACCCCAACTATTTCCTATTTAATAAATTGTCAAAAATAAGAATTCAAATTAATATGAAAAATATAAATAAAACCTATAAAAAATCGTCTACATATTTAAAAATTAAACAAAGTTAAAATAATTAATTTAATTATTTTAGAAAATTTAGTTGATTTTCTACTATTTTTAAATTTTATTTAACCTTATTTTCGACGTTTTTTTATAGAAGTTAGAACGCAAATAAAACATTAATAAAGCAATGGAGTTTTAAATTTATTTTATTTTATTTTTCTTTTAAATATTTCTTTTATATTACATGAACCTACTAACACCCCATAAATTTTATATACACTCCAAACGTTAAACACAAAAATTCAAAAATCAAATATAGTTAAATAAAATTATAAACATATTTAAAAAATTGCTAAAAATAATTAAATTAAAAAAAAGTAAGAATTTAAATTAATATAAAAAATATAAATAAAACCTATAAAAAATCAATAATTTTCAAAAATTAAACAAAGCTAAAAAATTATTTAATAAAATCTGTAAAAGTATTAAAAAATCAACTAAATTTTTAAAACCAATTAATCTTTAGCTTTATTAAAATTTTGAAGATTTATGTATTTTTTATAGGTTTTATTTATATTTTTCATATTGATTTGAATTCTTACTTTTTTTTTAATTAAATTATTTTTGATAATTTATTAAATATGTTTATAATTTTATTTAACTATATTATATTTGATTTTTGAATTTTTATGTTTAACGTTTGGAGTGTATATAAAATGTACGGGGTGTTAGTAGGTTTAGGTAATATAAAAGAAATATTTTAAAAAAAAAAAATTTAAAACTCCATTGCTTTATTAATGTTTTATTTGCGTTTTAACTTCTATAAAAAAAGTCGAAAATAAGGCTATATAAAATTTAAAAATAGTAGAAAATCAACTAAAATTTTAAAACTAGTAATTTTTTTTAGCTTTGTTTAATTTTTGAAAATTTAGACGATTTTTTTATAGGTTTTATTTATATTTTTCATATTAATTTAAATTCTTATTTTTTAATTTAATTATTTTTGAAAATTTATTAAATAGGAGTAGGAAATAGTTGGGGATGTGTATAGTAATAAAAAATTATTTTTAAATTTTAGTGTGGTGTGTTTAACATTTGGGGTGTGTATAACATTTTATGGGGTGTGTTTTTAAAAATGACCTGTTAAACCCGCTGTAGCAGGTAACTGGACTAAAATTAAAATAAATCGAAACTTAATGGATTAAATTCAAAAAATGGTAAATGATGGACTAAATTCAAAATTGTGGTGACTAAAAGTAAATATAATTCCTAATTAGAATAAAGGGGTATATTCATTGATTAGTTACTAAGAAATTTCTTAATTTTATTCATTAATATTTTATTATTGTTGTATTAATTAATAATTAGTTTTTTTTTTTTTTTTGATTACAAGTTAAATACCCATCCCTTTTTTTCCATCCCCATGACTCGAACCCAGGACCTAAGGTCTAGGTAGTGGTGCTCTAACCACTCGAGCTATCCCACTTTGTCATTAATTATATGGAGCACCGATAGAGGAAAGGAGAGAGAATACATTTTTGCTTAGCATACTGCATTCATTTATAGTGCATGAGTTTCAACATTATATAATTACTTCCACGTGTATTCTTTTCCAATACACAGTGGAGTATACTGTTCAAATATTTCTTTAATTTGGTTATATAATTATATAATGTCTTCAAATGTAAAACGATTTGCACTCTCTGTGTACTACTTTAACATAGTAATAACGAAATAAAAAAGAGTTATAAGAACTGAACAACTAATCGAGGGCAGTCAGCAACTTGAAGTTCAAGAACGTCCAGGTTCAGTGAACCTGAGATGATTTTAATTCAGATAAGAATTCTAGAATCTTCTAGATCCTTCTGAATTCAAATCTTAAAACTAATTAAGTATTAAGGCTTGATCCATATTCGAATGTGTCTAACACTCTAATTGGGTCGGCCCAATTGTAAAATGGGTTTGTAAAGTTTTTGGGTCTCAAAAAATGTGATGACCGATGAGCCTCAAAGATCAATTGTTAAATTCGAATCTAGGCCGAATCGGTCAAGTCCGCCCGGCTCCGACAACGCGGGTGTGGTGCATGATTGTATATTTACCCATTTACCATACTTGACCACTGTGAACACTTAAATATTTAAAATGCTTTTATAAATTCCTTGTAAAGTTTTTATGTGAAACAAATGTGAGACTTTTTACTTTTCCACTGTAGTTAATAATTGTCTCAAAAGATTTGTTACATTCCATGTTTAATAATTAATTTCTCTTTATCGAAATTCAATTTTAAAACTTTAAATATATCAGTATATCATGTTCATCTACTCCGAAAATAGGTCGACTCTATCACGTTTAATTTTTTGAAAATTAACATTTAATCCATTAAACAATTTTCGTTAAACATGGGTGTCAAAACTAGATTTTTTTTTTTAATTAATGTTTTAGACTTTCGATATTTTTATTTTTATTGTATAATTGTAATCTATTAACAAAGAAAATTTATCTGGAACTATCTTCCAACTTCTCCCTAGCCCATGCTCGAACGTATATAACTCACTTAGGTATAATTGTTTCCAAATTTTGAGAATATTATATATATGTTCTATTACCTATGTATTAACCCAGTTTGTTTATATTGAATCAGTAAATCCTTATTTAATTAACTCAACTCATTTATAACTGCACCCATAATATCTCAATACTTCTAAAGATATATGTTAATAGCCTACCCCATTATTAATTAATTTCTGGACTTATCACTGATTATCTCCACAAAATTCCAAGTGTAGGAATAGATTTAATAAGGAATATAATTGGATGTTCAGAGTTATATAACATTCAAGAATTATATATATTAAAAAAAAAAAACAGAGAGAGAGAGTCGAAAGATTAATTTCTACATCTGAAATTAGTAATAAATTAATTTCATTTTTCCTTTTTTTTTTTTGGATCAATATTTTTCCATAAAACATGAAAAGTAAGTTGTGATGGTAGTAATTTGTATATGTGAGATTTACATAAATATGTGTGTTTGCCGAAATATATATGATAGCATGGACTATAACCGGACATACAAATTAGTGAATGAGTAGGCTTGTTTTACAAGGAAATTGGAAATAGTTTGTGCTTTTGGTTATTAGTTATATAGTTAAATAAATTGACCATACTAAACATGTTAGCTAGTTGATTTAGTTTATTTTGGTTAAGTAAGTTGGAAATGTTTTGATTTTGGATCCTTGGTTTAATTAATTTAAAATTAAAATTGGCTGTATCCAAATTAAATTGAGTTAAAAAGATCTGTGCTAAAAATTCAACAACCCAAGATATTTATAAATATTACTTACATGCACAATTAAATATTTCAAAAATGAGTTGCATTGGGATGTAGTTGGACTTGAAAAAAGATGGGCTTCTGAATATGGAATTGACTAGACATGAAAATGGGCTTTCTTCTTTCTTTAGTTGCCGAATGGACTTTACATTCCAATTTGTGCACACACTAAAATTCATACACGTATTAAATTGATAATTGGAACTATTGCAAAAATTAGGATATGTTACGCATTATATTATATATAGACTAGACCTAAATAAGCCACTAATAATAATAATAAATTATTACACCCTCCGTCCGTTTATAAACTTTTCGTTACTTTTTGACACAGATATTAAAAAAAAATAAAAAAATAATAAATATATTACAAGTGATGTGATTGAGAGAAAGAGAGCTATGTGAACATATTAAAATGATAAAATTGAAAATTTATAAACGGAGGATGTATTATTTTATATTATTATCACCTATTTTAAAATGCACACTAAATAAACTACGTCCTCGTACACAGTGACGGACACAGTAAGTGCCCAGGGGGTCACTGGGCCCCCCCACCAATTTTTTTTTAATATATATATATATATATATATATTATATTATTTTTCATAATTATTTATATTTTTTTTTATGTTTTAAGATTATAATACGAATAAATCCGTATACCAATATTTAATTACCCCACGAAATATGCAAATATTTTAACAAACTAATCAAATAATATCTGATGCATATCTATATTCCTAAAAATAAGGCAACAAAATAAAAGATTAATTCATTGGACCACGACCCTCATTCTCATCAGATTACTTGCACACTTCAAATATAAAAATAATTCACAAGATACATTTACTATATAATTTTATTTTTAAAATTATTATTAATTTTATATCCACATTTTCTCTTATTAATTCACCTCACTAATTTTTTTTAGACCTCACAAAATATGTTTTATAGATTATTAAATCACCCAAACTGAGTCAATCAAAATTACTTTCGGAGTTGTATATATACTTTTTCACAAGCTAGAACAATCGAAAATTACTTTCTTTCAAAACATAACAAAAATTGTTAAATTTAAATTAGTGAAATGAGATGTATTGAAAAATTTATAATAATTTTTGTATATATAAATATTTTGTCTTTGTATTAATGTAAATTGGGGCCCCCAATCTGTAATTTCTGGGTCCGTCACTGCTCGTACAATATTAATCGAAGAAGTATATTATTATGGGTTGGTCTGCTATGGACTCGAGTGCATGTTGTGCACCCTAGTCCATGTTGCACTTTTCAGTTACTGACTTACACTTTTTGGTAAATGGTGTTGCACTTTTCAATTATTAAACTGTATAAGTAATAATTGAAAAATGCAACACCATTTACCAAAAAGTGTAAGTCAGTAAACTGAAAAGTGCACATGGACTAAGGTGCACAGGGTGCACAGCATGCACTCGAGTGCATACTAGACTTTACCTATTATTATACATAATATTTTTTAAATATACATTCATTTATTTATTATCGTGAATTTTGCCAAGGAGTCATCCTTCACATTACCATGACATGTGTCAATTATTGAATTTTGTTGTACACGATGCAACTTGACGTGATTTGATAATTCATTCATATAATCTTATCTTAATTATTTAAGATTAAAAGTTCGATTTATTTATTGATTGTACACATACTTTATTAAATACAATTCGTCTCTGATTCAGAAATTCATTGTACAGTATATATAATAGCCTTTTTATATTATTTTTTATTTTTGAATTATTCCGATTCATCATCAATCCACAATCTAAATCAATAAATCTGGACTCAAACACAGTAACACGCATATAAATTTAAGAGAGACTCTTTTACAATACCACCAAACCAAATCATCAATTAGTTTAAAAAAAATACAAATGATAATGCACATTAAATTTTGATTTTTACATGCATCGGTACAACCTATTTGATTTTGAATAATATTTTACTTTCAAAATTTACAAATAAAAATACTATAATAACGAATTATCATCGCATGTAAAACTCGATCCTATTAAAATAGGAGTTGAGGCTAGTGATTTGAAAGATATATTTTATAGGTTTAATTTTTTGATTGTCCATACATTTTCAGACAGGAAGTTAATGCCCCCAAATAACCCACCAACAAATTAAAATGCACCAACGAAATTGCATTATTAATGTAATAATGTCACTTAAATTGACATTATACGAAAATATTTATTGATTAGCCTTTTCAATTTTATGTCTCTTCAGTACACATTTGACCTAAAATTAAAAAAAATGACCAATTCAATAAATCCTTCACCGTTAAAATAAAGCATAGTCATTAGCTACAATGAGCTCTAACCTTGTCTGTCTCAATTTTATTTTATTTTTTAATTTCATGAATTTAATATGTTAAAAGAAAAAGGAACAAATTACGAACTACGAAATTTGCACATATATTAAAAGAAAAAGGAACAAATTCAGCAATAGTTTAACTAATTAAACTACGAAATTAAAGTTACTAAGAAAATATAATATAATAGCTTGTAGTGTTTTGTTGGCTCAATTCACGAACGTTACGGTTACTTTTGCTAGACGTAGTGCTAATACAATGACACATGTGGTGGCTAGGGACTAGGGAGCTAGTACTGTCATTTCATTTTTAATTTTTGTTGAGTAGACCCATCGAATTATGTGGCTGAAATATCGACTCCTTCAAGTAATTGCAATAATACTTGTTTGACTTTAAAAAAAATCTAATATAATAAAATCTCATGTGTAACAATTTGAAAAAAAAACATAAAAAAGTACTCCGATCCATGTGAAGATTTTACCGAAAGAATGAATTACAAAGAATAAATTAACTAAATTACAGAACGGATTAATATATTTACAGAAATACAGAAAAAGTAGGATTAATGCCAAAGAAAACAGAGTATATAACATTATAATCTTAATTTGTTTCTATTATTAATGAATGATATTAATAACATAAAATTATAATCTTAATTTGTTACTATTACACAATCTTACAAATTTTTGTCGTATAATATTTGAGAGTGTCGTATAGTCAATCGTGCTTTCTTTCTTTGCACTAGACAATAATTTGTTTGAGATAACATCTTTTGGAGTTAGAATTGGTGGTGCATTTTTCAATCCTAGGCCTGAGACATATTATTAAAATTATGAATTATAGGTTTAAAAAAATATGACTCAGAGTATGAAAATTAGAAAACACTGTTAATATGTCGTCTGAAATATAGAAATTATCATTTTAAAATTCACAAACTTAAAAACGACACATATTTTAATTAATAACCTTATTTATTAATTAATACTCCTCGACTCCGATTAAGCTATTAGTTTTATACAAATTTTAAGAAATATACTTATTTAATGTGTGGTGGGTATTGAGATAGAAAAAAAAAATGTAAAAAGAGATTATAGTGTTAACAAAAATGAAAATAAATAATTTAATAAGGGACTGTGGGTATGTATTAGTATATTTTTTTCGTATTCTTATTTTCTGTTCACGTGAAATTGATCCATGCTTTTAATTTAACTTGATTTTGGAATTAATTTTAATAAAATTTATTTGACGGGTGTCCTAATCCTAACGTGTGTCCATGGTGGAGTACGAGATTTGAGTAACCATTTACTCATATTAATAATTAAAAAATAAATAAAAAGAAAACACAAGAGAATCGACTAAGAAGTGAGTGACACTGCTGCAACGTTACGATAACAAACGGACAAGGATTTGGATTGGATCTATCTTTCCATTTTATTTTGATGAATTTCTATATAAATTTTAAGAAGATAGGTATATTGAGTAGATCCCACCAAAGGGGAGCTACAATGCCCAGTCCATTTAAAAAAATAAAATTACCATCCACTTAAAATCAAACTTATGACTTTTTAAAGATAAATTAAAGCTTTGCCACTAAATGATATTCGATCTTAATAAATTATCTGTAAAATATATATATACTTAACTCTTTACGGAAATTAAAATTTTAATTAAATAATAAACCCTATATTAAATTCTCAATTCAAACTTATTCAATAAATAAAGTCAGTGTTTTTTGTTTTATGATTCTGATTTGCTACTTCTCTTTTTTTTTCATCGGTATCCGTTAGATCGTTCTAAACTTTTATCCGCGTGCTCCGTCTTTATTACCACTCTTATACTCCATATTTTTACTCATTATATTATTATTTATCTATCTATTTTTCAAATTTAAAAAAAAATTTAAAAAAAATTGGGTGCAAATCCAACGTCAGGAGGGGACAATTTAGATGGCGGTTGAACAAGTGCCACATACCCTCCGGACATAGATGAAGTTCGAAGATAACAATAAATGTAAAAGCAGTTGATTGATGATGACTTTGCACTCCCATTGGCTACTTTCTTGACTTATCATGTGGGTCCACTTTACTGAATTATTTCTCATGTTACTAAACATCCACAAGAGAGGATAAATTAGACTTGTGGTGACCCTTGGGCCCTTCGTGGGTTTAGTCACGCGTACGAATTATGGAATAATAATTAGAGTTATGTAAAGTCACTATAAATTTAATTTGGGGTGAAATGTAGGTACAAATGTTATATGGACTAATCATAATTTATTGGAGTCAGTTTTATAAGATTGCAGAATCTTTATCGATTCATTTTTAAAGATATTTTAGTATTTCAGACTTAACTTTAATTTTAATCGGGGTGTGAGCTAAACATGCTACTAACAAATTACGGAATAAAAAAATTACTCTCTTCGTTTTACAAAAAACATCTACGTTTTTTTTAATGTCTCAAATTATAGCTATGTAATAAATATTTTTTTTGACTAACTCCATAATTACTCATTGACATACAAATTTACACTAAATTTATTAATTTTAATATGGAATACTAAGTGTAAAATGTGCATATTAGCTAAACTTGATCACATTAATTGATGATTCTTAATCGGTGTAAAAAAAAAAAATTCAAATTTAAAATTCAAATTAATCATTACATGATAAATTTTAAATCCACCATATGAAATTAAGCGATACTACATAATAATATAATGTTAATTCAATTCAATTAATTAAAGATCTTTGATTCAAGCATTAACACACATTTATGCATAATTTTTTTTTTCTTGCTGGAAATATAAATAGAGTATTAGGCTGTAATAATTTAAATGGATGTGCATTTTTTATTTTTTATAAATGCTATATATAATTGAGATTAGGTCAAAAAAGGCGATGTATTGTTTGAGAATTATCCCCATTTTAAATAATGATACATTAATGTCTTTTTGCGCATTAGGAAGGTGTCCCTCCCGGTAGTTGCCTAATTGGACCTGCGTTTCTTGGCATTTAAATTGCTTTATCTTCAACCTCTTGTGTTCACCACATAAAATATACCACGATTTCAAGCCATACCAACATATATATATAGAATAAAAATAAAAACACCATTAAAATATCAAGAAGTAAGGAACCCCTAGCTACTTCGTTTCCCCTTTTCAACTATCAATTAGATTTTCATTGTTTATTTCAACATTTTGAATAGGTTAATATTCGTTTTCGTCTCATAGGAATCGATAATTTGTAAAGGTTAATATTAGATTTCGTCACATCTAAAAGTCGTGGGCCGTTTATTGCCTCTACTCTTTGGGGAGGAAGCCCACCGAATGAACAATTTAATATGGATGAAGTTTACTTTTAGTGGAATTTGAACCCAAAACGTGTGACCGTGAGACTCTGATGCCTGTCACTACTACATATTTGGCCTTGGAGAGCTTTTAAAAGAGCTCTCCAAGTGCAATTTAGCTTGGACAGCTCCCACTTGGAGAGCTCTTTTAAAAGCTCTCCAAGGCCAAATATGTAGTAGTGTGTGGAAAGTAGGCTCGTCGAGTGAATAGTTTAATATTTATAGAGATGCTTTCAGCGGGATTTGACGTATGAGTGTGAACCTAAAACTCCGATACCATGAAATAATTATGTCTCTTTTAAAATTCCAAATTTGTAAAGAGGTGTGAAATCAATTCATTTATATTAATATGTAAATTGTCTTCTTTTTTCAATCGGGGCAAAAAATTCAAACACAAATTGGAGGCCCCGTGGATGCGAAATTGACACTATGAGATATATATCAAACTGATGGAGTATATTGATATGTGGCTTGACCTTCATAATCGCTATAATTTGGTCGGAAAATGTCATAGAGGCTAGCTAGAAAATTGAGAAAAATTCAAACTCAAATTTGAGGCATTGTGGAAAATATTATAATGGACACTAGAGCTACCAAACTAACGGCCTGAAATAAAAATCAGATCGCACTCCCTGCCCAATCTCACACCATTTCATTAAAAACGTTAAATTGTAGCCAACGACATTATCATTCATCATAATCATGAGACGTCTCACCGTGAAATTGTTGACAAATTAGCACAATTAAATATTTTTATCTTTCAAAATGTTAAAATGAGATGTTCAAATTATACCTTTATCTTCTCGTGTTCCTCAAATTATAGTATATATATCATATATAGTCACATCTTTTTCACGTTGAAAAAAAGTTCAGTATTATTGTTTAATCAGTTCTTGCAGCTACTTCACTCGAAATTAGAAGACGGAGAATAAAACTGAAACCTAAGAGTGAAAAATGATAAAATGTACCCAATCTCAACTAGATCATTCAGGCTTCAACCACTACAAAATATTGGCCAAAAGGCAACGGCAATTGGCAACGGCAGGCGGGCCGATGCAATTTGGTAACGGCATTTAATGGCCGATGCGAAAAAGGGACGGCAGTGGGCCCCGATGCCATTTGGTAACGGCATTTAATGGCCGATGCAAAAAGGGGACGGCAGTGGGCCCCGATGCCATTTGGTAACGGCAGTGGAAAATTTAAAATAATTTTGAATTTATTTCAAATATTTTTTTATTTGGAGATTTAAAATCATTTTAAACATTAATTAGTAAGTGTTACTACGATTTTTTCATTCATTTCAAAAAAATTAATTACCAATATTGGTGATAAAATTCATTTCACATAAAATTTCATTTATAATTGAAATTTCATTTAAACTCATTCAAAATTAAATTAATTAAAAGGTCGTTTGTTTATAATTTGGGTAGATTTATTAGAATAAAAAAATTGTAATTGTTGACATATTTTATTAATGTTGACAAATTAATTAAATAATACATAAATTGATTAGATAAAAAAAAATCTGTGAAATTTTAGTTTAATTTTAATTTCATTTAAATTTATTTTTATTTGATTCTAGAAGATTGAAAAATTAGTAAAAAGTTATTTAAGAAACAAATTTCCCCATTAATTACTCATATATTCGTGTTTTAACTTTTTCTCTAATTAATCATCTATACTTATCAATTGTTTTTTTTTTTGAAAGAAATTAATAAGCTTGTGTGCTATACCACAAATCAAGAACCCTAAATTAGAGATAGAAGAGCATTTTCCTGCATGCAATGCAAAAAATGGTTAAATCATATGCATTTTAAGTTAGAAAGCTTAATTTAAAATAAAACTAAAACACCATTATAGTCTGGTAAAAAAATTGGGGAAGAAATACAAGTTAAAAATGTAACAAAACAATAATTGAACAACCAAATTAACCCCATAATTCGATCACCGGATAATAATAAATATAGAAAAAAATCAGATTTATAATAAATTGAATTGAACAGAAACAATGTTAAGGTAATTCCATGAAGTGCATGTTTAATTTTAATTAAGAAAATTAAAATTTTTACACCAAATTAAATAGAAATAAAATTTGCAATTTAATAAAAACATACCCATACATAAATATCTCGGAGTTGTTTTTAATTCGGTTCTTGCAGTAGTGACAATTTAATAAAAACATACCCTGGCGAGACGTCAACGTTGAGGATTAATTTTTATTTTAATGTTGTGTGTGATGTTATTTTAATTGACGTGAACATGCTAATTATGATTATAATTAATGTTGTTTGTGATGTTATTTTAATTGAAAATGAACTAGAGAATAATTTTATAATAGATGAAAATATTTTTAATTAAATGGATAAGTGAATTCATATTTTTAAATGGATAAGTGAAAATAATTATATATATTTAATGTTGTGAATTGAAAATTAGAATGAATTTAAATGATGTGATTAGAATAAATTTAAATGTATAAGTGAAAATAATTATATTCAATGTTGTATGTAATTATAATGTTGTGAAATTAAAAATTAGAATGAATTTAAATGTTGTAAATTGAGGATTATAATAAATTTAAATAGTGTGAATTGATACCGTAATTAAATTATTTAATTTGAAAAACATAATTTAGTTAATTTGAAAAACATAATTTAGAAATAATTATGATAATAAATAATTTAATAAGCAACAATTAAAGTAAGAATGGATTGAATTAAAGAATTAAAAACTAAAATTAAATTGAATATATATTAATTGCATTCACAATATGTCGACTAAAGCTTCTAACCTAAACGGCACACAGGGGGCGCTCAAAAGCCTTCGAGACCGGGAGGTCCCGAGTTCGAACCTTGCAATTCGCGAAAAATGGCAGATCCGATGCCTTTCCCGTCCCCATTTCTCCCCATTATTTTGTAGTGAGCTCAGATAAAGCTCCGTACGTCTTTTCTTGAAAACACCTTTTTTAACAATTTTCACACCTAACTTTTTTTTTCCGATGAAAGACAAAGAAATTGGTTACTCTCCGTTTCATGATTACTTGCACGTTTTTATTATTGGAGTGTTTCATTGTTACTTACGTACACATTTCAAATATAAAAATAACCTACAAAACTAATACTTTCATCACAACATCAAATTGCAACTCATTTTGGATCTTACACCTCACTAAACTCCCCTCCACACCTCATTTATTTGACCTCACAACTGATCAATAATTTTTTATTTTTTTAAAAAAAAATAAGTCAGTCAAGATATAAGATATGTAAGCTAAAGTCATCACGTCAACGTGAAGGAGGAAGTCTAATTCTGTGGATAAATGAGTAGAATCAATTCCCATAATATGTACATTATTTTATCCCATCTCTCTCGTGAAGAGGGGACTACTTATATACTCCAAAAATATCTTTAGCAACTATATATATATATATAATTCAGAAAATGACCCATTTGATAGTCTCCTGTCTCGGTGTTTTGATGTTTTTTTTTTTTGCATACTTCTTCTTCGATCTCTCTTAATTTCCTTGATCACTTAAAAACACACAAATTAAAGAAACTGCCGATATGGTATTGTAATTTGAGTAATCAATCCCTTTGTTTCACCAAAAGTAGAATTTGGATTCAGTGTTGTACAATTGGATTTGGATCTGGTCACCATCATTTGCAATATAATTGTACGAGTATATTGTGGATTTAAATCTAGTGTTGTACAATATTACTGTTGTGTGCAATATAAATGTAGGTACGATTATATTGTGAATTTGTATCCTCTGTAGGTAAGATCGATGACGACGTACTATGATCATGATGGGAAGACAGAATTAAACCCTACTGCTAGTTATGTCCAATCCCAACTACCACCCAACTCCGCCGCCCACCATTTAGTTGGCACCACCACCGATCTCTACAGTCCGGCGCCTCAAGTTAATCAGGGGCGGCTGTCGCTGAGCCTTTCATCTGATCTGTCGGCGGATGAGATTAGGGTTTCGTTGCAGAGTGATGAGGTGGTGGTGTTGAGTTGTAAGTATCTGAAAGCTGCGAAGGAGCTTCTACACGAGGTTGTAAATGTAGACAACAAACAAGCTGCTGCTGGAAACAACAACTGTATTAATATTAATGGACCGGCCAAGAATATGGGAGAATCATCTGCCGCCGGTGAGCTTAATACAGCAGAGAAGGTGCAGGAAATTCAGATGAAGAAGGCAAAGCTTCTTAACATGCTCGATCAGGTATTTCATCCTTTACTTTTTACCAAACTTCTACTTGCAATATTAATTTTGACCAACTATAAATATACGACTCCCTCTGTTTCATAAGAATTTGCACACTTTCCATATATGGATGTCCCATACCAATTTACACACTCCATAAAAAAAAATATTGTCATAAATATACACATATTTACCCATATATCATTACTTTTTCACATTCAACCTACCTTTTACTTTACTTTATTCATAAAAGTTTACAAAACTACCCCTCACAATACCACTCATTACACTTTTTCTTACACATTTATTAAAATGTGTGTCATCCCAAATGTGCAAATTCCTCTGGAACAGAGGGAGTAATAATTTTGATCATATGCATGTACAAAGACACACATATTAAAAAAGTGTAATAATGAGTACGGATTTTCAGGAGGTAAATTAGTAAATCTTTATGTTTAAAATAATGAAATGAGTTTCCTTGTTTGTATCATTGTATGCGTATGAGTCCAAAAATAATGACATTTTGTGTAAAATTGTGAATATTATAAAAATGAAGGTTATAAATAGTTTTTTTATTTTAAATGTGTAAAAATTATTGTGAGATATTTCGAAAAGAAAAATGTGAAAGTTGTTATAGAAAAACTGAAAGATGGAGTAATAATAAGTATAAGTGGTGTTTGTTTAATTTTAAATTTTTCAATGAAAATGTGTATGGTTTTCTTTTTTCACCCTGTGCCTCGGATACGTGATCACATTATTAGTGTTAAGCTCTAATTTTGAAAAAAAATGATAGTAGAATGTGAGATATATTGTAATCAAATAGGTAATGATTATCTTATTTAGAAGGAAAAATAGTGTTATTGATCATCTTTCATTTTCATTAACCGTACAATTGAAGAAATATCAATCAAGCGCAGTTCAATTGAATAGTATTACTCCCTCCATCCCACTCTATATTTTTTTTTCTTTTCAAAGCAATCCCACCGTAGTCTTTTTAGAGAAATATTTTTGTTCTAAATAATTATTATTTTGCACTACTCTATGAGAATTTAAATATCATTTCCCAATTTTAATATCCATTCTACATTTTTTTTTTTTTTTTTGCATTAATTAACAAATTTACTCTATGTAGATAAACAAAAGGTAAAATTGTCACATTGCACTTGCACATATATTTATTGATTTTTAATGATGCTCTTAATTTGTGTGAAACATCAAACTACAAACAAAATGGGACAGTAGTGTTTGTACCTTGATCACATGACTTAATAGTTGGCACAATTTGTATAGGTTGAGCAGAGATATAAGCAGTACAAGCAGCATATGCAGATGCTAACATCTTGGTTCGAACAAATGGCCGGAATTAGATCTTCCAAAGCCTACACTGCCTTGGCTCTGCAAACAATCTCAAAGCAATTCCGCAATCTGAAAGACGCAATTTTGGACCAAATTCGAAGCTTAGGCAAAGAAGATGCCAAAATGGAGGGGTCGAGGGCGTTACAGCAGCTCGGAATGATCCATCACAATGCTTCTTCGAGACAGCAACGAGGATTGCCCGAGCCATGCGTTTCTCTTCTTCGCGCTTGGCTCTTCCAACACTTCTTCCATCCGTACGTATGTTTAATATTTAACACTACAAGAAAATTGAGCTTTAATTTAAGATCACATTTGAGTTTATTAATTTACACGTACACTAACCAATCTTGATTTTTTTATGAAATGTGTTTGCAAATTGAGCACAGTTATCCTAAAGACTTAGACAAGGTTATGCTTGCTAAACAGACAGGGCTGACCAGAAGTCAGGTACCTATTTTTTCAGTGTTTTTTTTAAGGATAATTTATTAAAACAATGTTTTTTTCTTTTTAACATTTGCTGAGAATTGCAATATTAGACTATTAGTCCTATAATTAAACTGTGGCATTTTATGTGAGGAATTAAATTTTTTAGGACACTAATTTTAAGGGTAACAATTTAAGGGCACGTATGTTTGGGCAAGACACTAACTTTTAAGTATCGTCAATTCATGTTAATTTTGGCCCAAATCATCCAATTTCAAGCTTAATCGAGCCTCAAGTTTGGATTTTCACCACATCAGCGCCACCTAAGCTCCACCCACCTATATAACCAAAATATAAATAAAAAATCAATATTATTAAGAGTAACACGTGCACTCAGTTGCACAATGTAATTTCTTAATTATAATCTATAATATAATATCACTTATCAAGTAATACTATTACATTTATAAAATAATATCATAACATTCTACACGCACAAACATGTTAAATTGTAAAAAAAAATGTTGTGATATTATTTTACAAGTGTGATGGTATCATTTGATAAGTGACGTGGTATTATAAATTGTAAGAAATTGTAGCAGTTGTCTAATTCAGAGTTAAATTAAAATTAAATGTAATGTTCAGGTGTCAAATTGGTTCATAAATGCTCGAGTTCGATTATGGAAGCCGATGGTAGAAGAGTTGTACGCAGAAGAGATGAAGGAGCACCTTGATGATCGCAAAATTGAACAAAACGACGTCGTTTCAAGCTCAAACTCATTGCCACAAACTGATGAAGAAACCAGCCATGCATGTTTCAAAGAAAGAGAAGTGAATCCAAAGAAACAGCCATGCAATGCCGCTGCATCAATGAATGTGGAAATTAGTGATGGATTTACACTAACAAATTTCACTGGATCCTACCCGAATATGGAATTCGGGGCACCGTATTCAGGAAATGGTGTTTCTCTCACACTAGGACTCCCACATTCTGGATCCCACCAAACCTTTCTTCCACATTATAATTTCAGACCTATGAATACATCGTCGTCTGCCAGTGTCTACGAAAACATCAATATTCAGAGCCCCAAGAGGTTTGGCCCGACCTTTTTCACTTGACTAATTATGATAGGAAGAAGGCAGAACAGATTCTCTGTTCTACTTTTGTGTTGCACATCGTATTTTATTATTTTTAATACATGACACGTGTAAAATAGGCACATGTCTTTAAAAATTAGGTGAAACACCCAGTAAAATATGAATAAGAAATGAGTGTAAGATAGTGTAGAGAAGGAAAGAAAGTTAGATACTCCACGAAAGCATTTTTACAGATTTTTAAGGGATTGTATATTAATTTTGTTGCTGGAGATTGGTAATGATTGTGATAAATGATAATGAATATCCCCCAGGTGCTACTGGTGCACAAGAATAAAAGAGTGATTTCTAATTTAATTCAAGAGTTCTTCTTTTGATTTCTTGCTTAAAATTAAGTATACTATTAAGTGGCATGCATGATGCATTGGTATTGATATAATTGTTTCTTGACTGCATTTTTTATCTCCACTTTAATAGTCGAGTCATTCTTATCTTTAAAACATGATTGAATTGAAGTCTCGTATGTCCATAAATTTATGTGTCACATAATATAATAAAAATGAAGCAATTCATCCTCATTCCTCAATATATATAATACTAATACAAATATGAGTTGCATTGTAATACCTAATTTCAGTAATTTGCAAGAATTTATTGCGAGACCTTTATATAATTAAAAAGGAATTTATGCAAAATAAAAAATAATTTAATTTTTAGTTATATAATTCTCTCATACTCTCTCTGTGCCACATAAATTTAAACACTTGTCATATATGAATATCACCTCCATAAAAGGAATTAACTTCGTTATCCTCCTCATCTCATATATCATTATTTTTTAACACTCAATTCCATATACTATGCCGAATTCACGATAAAGTGCAATATGAGAGAAAATTTGTAGACTACATAAAATTGTATGCTTTAAGTAGCATATCAGACTACATATATGATTTTTCATCTCACTTTAAGTAGCAAGCAATGTTGCATACACTTGGCTATTTCGGACAGTTAGCTTTGGATTAAACCCAGAAATGGCACAAAAACAAGACACTCACTCGGTCAATTATTCCCATCATCGAGCAAGGCCAGCCTCCGTTTGGCGACTTTCGACCTGTAACACCACACTTCAAACGCCTCGATCAGATTAGGATACCGAATCTGTTTATCTTCTAACCACTCCGTCAAAATCTCCGCTTGATCTGAAGATGGCAATGTTAGAATTGTCGAAACAAATGCTGCTTCTACCCATTGCCATACCTCACTATCAGCTTTCAACGTAATATCAGTCTCATCGCCAGAAGCAACTGAATCAACAGACGACCTCACGTTTCTTACAAACGGGAGCCATAGTTTGACCATCTCAAGTCGTTTCGGGCCAGGCAAAATGACCAATCCGTACGCTATACCATCAAACACTTTAGCAAACACATCGACCACTTTCAACTGGATCTTGAGTTGCGAACTCTTCGCTGTAACTTCCAGTATACGTACAGATGTTTCGACCCATGTGAGAACAAAATCCGTCAGGATTTCCAATTTCGTCAATAACTGAGAAGCCCACGATAGATCACTAAGAAATGTCAGGAATGATTCCATTTTCGACTCGGGGAAATCACCGTGCAAAGGACCAATGAGATATACGAATCTCGAAAATAATCTGTTGACACAATTATTAACTTCCGTTTTGAGTGCATCATCAGCAGTTAACAGAGGGGCGTCGTCATCGTCAGTCAGCATGTAATCGAGCTGCTCCTGAGCTGAGGTCTTCAGATCGTTCATCGAAGATGGAGGAGATGACGTGGCGAATCGGATGGCGGATACGAAAACCTTTACCACAGCTGAATAATCGACGGGCTGGAGACGAGCGAGTATTGATTCAGCTTGTGGGCCCATTGGGGGTACGATTTTCAATATCTCTTCCTCCTCAGATTCTTCCCACGGGATGGCTTCCAAAAAGTCCACACAGTTGGAAACGATTTGTGGGCATCCAAGCTCGACTGCTGCTCGTAGAATCCCGAGACTATTTTTAACACTAGATAGCTCATCGGAGTAGATATATAAGAGACGAAGAACGCAAATGTAATAGTCAAAATCACATTCTTCGCAATGAAGCTCAACGCAGTTGCGGGAGTCTAGAATCTGGCACATTGGCCAAGAATCTGATAGTCGATCAGCAAAATACTGGCACTTCACGAGAATGTTTGAATGACAGTAAACCCAATCGTCACGGCCTTGTTCTGTTCGAATTCTTACAACAATGTCACTAGTATTTCTGTCACCGATCTTGCTTGGTGTACTTGATTCATCTTCCTAAAGTTATTTTAAAAAAATAAAATCAAGAAAGGATTTTCAGAAGATATGATTTGTAGAATCAAGCATATAAGAGAACTCACAGATGATTCCATCATCAAGTCGCTTTTAAGCATAGTTATTATACCTGTAATCAACACGGAAAAACAGATCATGATTCGTAATCAAATAAATTGCACTTAAGATGTTACTGAAAACACTGTAATCATAATCCTGACTTCATATCACATACAGAACCTTAAAGAGAGCAGAATACCATCTTATTCTATAAAAAAAAAATGCACCAAACATCCACATTGCATATTTACTTTCAGAATAACAACAAAGATCAAGCCGTCGGCCACAACTAGTGCGCCTACATACAGAATTCGACAGACTACTCTGAAATCGTAGAGGAAAGATAGACATAAACAGGGCATGGTGAATAAAATCAAACAAACAAGTAGAATCATTTTATATGCCTATACCAACTACACAATGCTGATTGAACAATTCAAAATCCCATAGTCTAATTTGGATACAGGCCACCAAAATTCATCACATAGTTGGTTAGAAATTTAATTTGGATCATCTCACAGCCCTTTTATCACATTAAAAAAGAATATTACTGTTATATAAACCGTTGAACAATCCCATAAAGAAAAGAAAACAATTAATGAACATTAATATAACCCAAGAAAGTCCAAATTTGATCATAAAAGGAAGAGTATTTACTCTTCAAAGACGTCCTATTAAAGAAAGTAAAAGTAACAATGAAGGTAAGTCAATTAAAAACAAACCTATGAATTACGAATGACAAAGAGCAAGAAAGCTGAACAAGAAGAATAAGTGGTGGAGTACTAATTTCTCTTTCTTGATAGATGTATCGAAAAAATTCAAGATTTGGAATGCGTTTTCGGTTAATGGAAGATAAGAAAGTAGAGAATGAAACGATTTTCCAACAAGCATATAAATAAAAGGGGAAAATTTCTGTTAGTTGTCATCACAATCGGCAGTTAGGAATTTTCGCCTCTTACACACCTGAGAGTCCTCATAATAATGGTAAGTGTCCGGTCGGTTATGTGTCCATAGCTAAATCAACTGAGAAATTAGAGAAACTATCAAGAAATAACATATCCAAGATCAATAATAACAAAATGCTTGAATAAATTAAAGATATCACCTCTGGATTGCAAATGTATAAAATAAATCTTGAAATCTTCACAAACTTCTTGAATCCTTACTAGAAAACGAAATTACAACTAAATTCCAAGAGAATCTATGAAATACTAATCTATTCTATGGCTCCAGCTAACTATTTGTGAGAAAGTGTGAATAAATAAGGGTGTATTGTGCTTCTTTCTGCCCAAAAATGGCTGTCCCTGTTTTTTCTGCTTCCCCCAATTTCATTCCTCTGGGCATTGTCTTCCAATTGATGAAATGGGCCAGCTCAATTGCAGTGGGATTCAAAATGGGCCTGCCATTTAAGTAAATGGGCATCTAAATTGAGCCTCAATATATCTTCTTCTTTTCTCATTTTCTTCTTTTCTCCATTTATGTTTGAGGTATGTTTTGATCTAAAAATTCTCATTTTTTTCCACGACAAATAGCAATTCAATAAATTAATAACCTTGGAATCATGGAATTTTATTAATTTAAAGAGGTATTAGTTTATAGATAAATTAATATTTATTAATTAAAAGAGAGACTTTTTAAATTTAGTACATATGTATTGAAAATAAATGAATTCGTGTATATTTCATTGATTATATTCATGCATCAACCAATTCTTTGTAATGACGAAGTTGGATAGCTCAAGTGGTTAGAGCACCATTACCTAGGCTTTAGATCCTGGGTTCGAGTCATGAGGAGGAGAAAAAGGGATGGGTATTTAATATAATTCAAAACCAATTCTTTGTAACTAATTAAATATATTTATTGTATACATGTTTACATTAATTCGTTGCACTTAAATATATTCATGCATGGTGAATGAAACCTATACTCCACTATATAAATCTCAATATTGAAATAAAATAATTCATAACACCCAACTATGTCTTCTCATATAAAAGGCATCGTAAAATCATTCATGAATGATCAAATGCGTAAAGCATTAATTATGTGAGTATAAGTAGGGGTGTGCACCGGTTCAGAACCGGACCGGACCGGGACCGGAATTTTAAAATTTTACGGATCGGAGACCGGACCGTAATTAATCCGGACCGGCAAATTTCGGTCCGGGTTTGGACCGGATTTTTTTTAATTTTTAATTTTTAATTTTTTTTTTTTAAGTTTATGGAAGCAAGAACAAAATTGATGAATTTGTGTATGAAAATTAAAGTGTTTGCTCTTCATTACGCCAATGTGAATTTTATTTACATTATTATTAATGATCTTTTGACCCTAAAATAAATTAAATATGTTTGTTAAATTATATATTTGCAAAAAATGTAATAGATCTCAACACATTTAGACCAATTACTTGGTTTTGAAAAATAATTGAGAGTGCATTAGTAAAAAAAAAATTAAAAAAAAAAATCCGGTCCAAACCGGTCCGGACCGGAATCCAAAATTTTCCGGACCAGAGACCGGACCGGAATCTAACCGGTCGGTCCGGTTCCGGTCATTTTTCCGGTCCGTTTCTTTTTTTGAACACTCCTAAGTATAAGAGAGACCATCCAACATGCACTCAAAAAGATTTACAAGAGTGGATTGATGAAAAATATCATTTGAAAGTTAGTCAAGGTACAATATATTCATATTTTAGCAAATTACCATAATATTTATAATTGTAATATTTATGAATTATTAATTTAGAGATTTAATGGGACCTAATATTTATAAAGGGATTTTTCGAAAAATTATTATCTTATTATCTTATCGAATTTGATGATTTTTTACAAAGGCCCCAAGTCGGGACCGAAAGATTTTACTTCGTATTATTTTAGAGAGTTTATTAATTTATAGAGTATTAATTTATAGACGGTACTTTCTCCTAATTAAGTAATGGGTTGGGGTATATACCCCTCCAGCTTTGTTAGATACACTCCCCCGATACATATATTCCCATTAAAGTACATCTGAGATAGATGCACTCCCCCCAAATTGTCTAGTATACCCCTTTATCTTAAAAAATTGTATGATAAATGCACACCCCTCATAAAACCCTAATTTCCTCATTTCTTCCCCCAACACTCCTCATTTCTTCTCTCCTTTCCTCTCATTTCTCCAATCGCCGCCGCCGTCCCAAGCCACCGCCTCCAGTGGCTCTCGCCTCCAGCGCCGCCTGCCCCTCTTTTTTTTTTTTTCTTTTTCATTTCTGCAACCAGCGGCGGCGCCCCCTTGCCCAGCGCCGTCGCCACCTCCTCCTCCACCGACCCAAGCCGTTGTATCCACCTTCTCCCCCGACTCCTCCTCCCTCCTTCCTTTCTCCCTCCGTCGCCGCGCTGAAACAGATACGTTTTTTTTTTTTTTTTTTCATTTCTGCAAGCGGCGGCGCCGCCGCCTCCTCCCCACCGCCCTCTTCTCTCCCCAACTGTCTTCCCCACGGTAAGCCTCCGCCTCCGCATAATGTTTTTCCCTTGTTTTTCCCCATTTTCTCTCATTCAACTTTCTTTCTTTCTGTTTCTTTTTTTTTTTAATAATTTTGTACGAGAAATATCGATCAAAAAAATTATGGTCGACAGCAATTTGTCGACCGTAATATTTTTGGTCGACATTTCTCGTCCAAAATTAATTTTTTTAATTTTATCGATACAATGTTGTCGACTAGGGAGTTTTTCGTCGACTATAATTAGTCGACGATATATTTTACGGTCGACCAACCAGTGTCGATCGACACTGGTTGGTCGAAAAAAACTACTTTTTTTTTTTAGTTTTCTGAATGGGTGACGCCGGAGGTTGTGGCGGCAGTGGAGGTGGAGGCTGTCGGAAAGTTGCGGCGGCGGCTGCAAAATTAGGGTTAGGGTTTTGTATTAAATTAGGTTTAGTGTTTTAAGTAAGGAGGTGTATGTATCTATAAAATTTTACAAATTTTACTAAAAGGGCAAATATGGTATTTTACCTACATATTTAATTAATAAAATGGGAAGGGGAGTGTATCTAACAAAGTTGGAGGGGTATATACCTAAACCCTTAAGTAATTAATCAATTTTGCGTAAATGCAATAAAATTCTATGTAATTAAGCGAATTAAACATTTTTTACGCTAATCAAATTTGCTCATATTTTTTCATCGTTAGGTTACTTACAAGCAACGAATTAAAATGAATCGTCAGATTGCTGGGCGTACTTGGAACCGGTTCTATAAACTCTCTAAGTTTTTTTAATGGGCCTAAGGCCCGAGTACTAATATACACCTAATCTCTACACCCATGAATTTTTAGAAAGGCGTGGGTTATACTTATATGCCCCTCCACGTATTATAGATGCATTCCCCCGATACACGCACTCTTAAAAAACAGACGTAAGATAGATTCACCCCCCACGAATTAACATTTATATCCTTTTCTCTTAAAATTATCTATGATAAATGCACCTTCCACAAATCCTAATTTTCTCAATTTCTACTTCCCCACTCCATTCTTTCTCCCACCATCTTCCTCCTCAACTCGCCGCCTCCCACCGCCCTTCGCCGCTTGTCGCCGTTGCTGCCTACTTTTTTTTTTCGTTCTTTACAACAACCGGCTGAGGCACCGCTCGTCCTCCATCTGCCCAACGTCGTCACCGCCCTTCGCCCCACTCCTAGAAGCGCCGCCCTCCTCCCCTCAGCCTCCAGCCTCCCCGTTCTTCTGTTCTTCCATAGCACAATCGAGGCGGCGGCGCACATCCTCCCTCAGCCCAACGCCGCCCTTCTCCCCACCCCAACCAGCACTTCCCCTCCTCCCCTTCGCCCAACAGGCCGCGCACACTACCTTTATTTTTATATTTTTTCAACAACAAAGGCTCGACAATAAACACTCTCGTCGACAAACTGCTGTCGACTGAAGTGTTTATTGTCAAAAATTTAAAAAAAAAAATTGGTCGACCGAAGTGTTTTTGGTCGCCTCTGGTTTGTCGAAAATAAGAATTTTTTTTGAAAAAAAATGCAAGTTTTATTTTTTAATTTCTAAATTTATATTGGAAGACTGCTAGAGGTTGGGCGACGAAGGGGTGGCTGCTACCTAATTCTAAGGTTAGGGTTGTGTTTAAATTGTAGGGGAAGTAGACATGGGCAACGGTTCCAAACCGCCGGTTTCAGTTAGAACATATTAAGATACATACACTTCCCCTTAGACACGCGCAAAACCGAACCGCCAAACCGGCCAACCGGCCAAACCGGCGGTTACGGTTTGGAGTTTCTGCGAACCGTAACCGAACCGCGAACCGTCGGTTACGGTTGGCGGTTTAGGGTTTTTTTTTTTTTTTTAAAAATATTATCTCCGTTTTCGCTCGTTTTCACTCCGTTTTCGTTCGTTTTTTATTCGTTTTAACTCATTTTTTAGAAAATACATTACTAGAATTGAATAAAAATTATATAACTTAAATTTATACATTAAAAATAGAAGAATTGTGTATTAATTTTTTTTTTTTTTTAATAAAAAACCGTCAAAACCGCCAAAACAGGCCAAACCGGCGGTTTGCGGCTTGTCAAAATGCCGAACCGCCATTTTTCGGTTACGGTTCAGTTTGTAAACCGTAACCGGCGGTTTGGCCGGTTGGCCGATTTGGCGGTTCGATTTTGCGCGTGTCTAAGGGGAAGTGTATGTATCTTAATATGTTTTAGTAAAAGGGAAAAAGTGGTATTTTACATAAATATTTAATCAATAAAAATGAAGGGAGAGTGTATCTAACATATCTGGAGGGGCATATAACCCACGCCTTTTGGAAAATGTGGGTTATTTGCCCCTTCAAGTATGTTAGATGAACTCCCCCGATATAGACACTCCCCATAAAATAGATAATTATAGATACACTCCTTTCAAATTGCCTAAACTACCATTTTTCTTTAAAAATAAACATAATAAATACACTCCCCAAATAAACCCTAATTTTTCTTTCTTCCCTCCCTATCATTTCAGCCGCCACATTCCCTCCCTCTTGGGCCATCCACCTGCCCACTCGCCGCCGCGCCATCCACCTACGCCGCCCAGCGCTGTGCCCTCCTCCATCTTTTCTCTCTTTTTCTTATTTTTTTCCTTTCTTTCTTCCGCTGGCGTCCCCCAAACCCCACGCCGTCCCGGCATCGTCCTTCACCCTTCTTTTTTTTTCCTTTTTTCTGCTTCAACCACCATAGTGCCGCCCCATCGCGCCGCCTGCCGCAAGGAGGCCACCATTTTTTTTTTCTCTCATGCAACTAAGCCGACGGCGCCACCCTAGACCCATCCTACCGCCTCCTCCGCCCCGCCTACCCAATTTGGCAGCGCCCCAATCTAGTGTCGACTGCCCCTCCTTCAAGAAGGTTTTTTTTTCCGACAATAATAGTTCGAAAATTTTCAATTTTTTTCTTTAAAAAATTTTCGACATAATTTTATCGACAAGAGTGTTTTTGGTCGACAAATCAGTGTTGACGGGAGTGTTTTTGGTCGACTCTGATTTGTCGATTTTTTTTTTTAAAATCTACAAGTTTTATTTTTTAATTTCTAAATTTGTTTGGGGCACTGTTGTCTGTCTAATTAGGGTTAGTTTAAATTTTTAGGGGGAGTGTATGTATCTGCTTGTATTTTACAAAAGGGCAAAACAGATATTTTGTATGAATATTTAATTAATAAAAGTGGAGGGAGCGGGAGTGCATCTAATATTGATGGAGGGGCATATAACCCACGCCTTTAGAAAAAGGAGTTTGGTTATTTGCACCTCCATCACAAGTAAATACACCGCTTCATATTTTATTAATTTACACCATTTCAGAAATTTAGGGTGTGTTTGCAAACAATAGTAGTTGATTCAAAGTGATTAAAGTTGATTTTTGTAGTAAAATTGAAAGTAGATAGTGTTTTAAAAACAAGCACTTCTAATCAACTTTTTAAATGTTGTGGTCTATTGTCATACAAATCACTTTTTTATAATTTTACAAAAACACCCTTATTACATTTGAATAAATAGTGGTAAAAATAAAATATTATTTAAATTGTGAGGACAAAATTGTAAAATTAGTAAGTGTAATGATTAGAAGCACTTAGAAGTTGTTAGAAGCATGGGGAGGGGTGCTTGACCAAAATTGTTTTTAAGTAATTAATTTAATCACTTACTTGTGTTTACAAACACTTCAAAAGTGATTCTATTTAAAAAAGAAATGTTTTTAATCACATAGTTTTGTTTACAAACACCCACCTACAAACAAGCAAGCAGGTATCTCTTTTGTGAAACTGTTGCAAGAATCTCATTAGAAACTACATGAATCTTAGAATCTAAAAAAATCACTAATTACATTTGCGCAATGCCTTGGATTTTCAATAATAAAGTGAAGCGTGGAGGAACGGCAGTGGGGCACAGTTAGAACGAAACTAGTGGAGGCTTTTTTTTTCCTTTTTTTTTTTTTTGTTAAATTTTCTAATATTTTTCTGAAAATGGGAAGGAGACGTTTTAAATCCAAGAATTGGCAAGGGCTTGGTGAGGGTTGCATACTTGCATTGCTCAAAATGTGAGGGTTATTTTTTTGCCTTTTTTCTTTTCTGTTATTTTTCGCTCAAAATGTGAGGGTTATTTTTTTGCCTTTTTTCTTTTCTGTTATTTTTCGCTTTTTTTCCTTCCTTTTTTTCGCTGTTTTTTTTTTCTTAATCCTATTTTTACGCTTGTTTGTTTTTTAGTACTTTATTTTTTGCCTTTTTATTTTGTAAAAAAATTATTTTTTTCCTTTATTTTTTGCGTTTTATTTTTTTTCAGTTTTTATTAATTGGGTGTATTTTTTTTTAAGTCAGTATAATTAAAAAGTGAAACATAATATTTCTAAACGTTCAAGTCAATATAACTGAAAAGTGTAACACACTATTAATAAAAAGTACTATAAGTCAATATAACTAAAAAGTGCAACACAGTATTACTAAAAAGTGTAAATCAATATAAATGAAAAGTGCAACACAATATTATAAAAAAGTGCATGTCAGTATAACCAAAAAGTGCAACACAATATTACTAAAAAGTGTAACACAATATTATAAAAAAGTGTATGTAAGTATAACTGAAAGAGTTGCACTCTTGTGTACCAGTTACATGTATGTAACTACTATATCCAATCCAATATATGTAACTACTATATTCAATCCAATAACCCATTACAAATAACACATGACCCATTTACTATATCCAATCCAATAACACATGACCCATTCACTATATCAATTTAACACATACATTTTTTCATGGGCCTTTATTTTACTTCAATTAATTTTTTTTTAATTTTATCAAAAAAAATAATACTCCATTAATTTTTTAAAATTTTATTTTTTTATTTTACTCAATTGATATTTATATTTATCTTTTTAATATTATTTTTTAAATTTATTTTTCTTCCTGTTTATCATTTGTGTTTCAAATGATAATTTTTTTAACGTACTTTCTTTTTATGTCATAAATAATTATTCTAAAATTTTAAAGTCTAATAAGAAAATTTTAAAAATAATATTAATTGTTTTTTTTAAGTATTAAATAGTATAATAATAATTTGTAAAATAAAACTCCCACCTCTCTTAGGCTTTATTGGTACTATTTTACTTTAATTAATTGGTGTATAATTTTCACCTTATCCTTTTAAAATTTTACTTCATTTCTTACAAATTTCACTTCGTTTTACATTGTTTAATTATTTTTTTCATTTGAACTTTTTTTTTTAATCACTTTATTTTAATTTTTTATGAATATATTTTTTAGTTTATAAGTGTTATGATAACCGTTGATAAGTATTATGATATATTATTAGTTTATATTGGTACATGTTTTAATTTTTTCGAGTTTTGAGTTCACATACTTTATGGTAATAGTTCAAATATAGTATAGTATTAGTTCACATATTGTATAGTATTAGTTCACATACTCTATGGTACTAGTTCAAATATAGTATAGTATAAATTCAAATATTGTATAGTATTAGTTCATATATTAAATACTCCGTAATATTTTTATACCCACATTAATCTCTAGTACTATACAATATATTAACTAGTACTATACCATAGACGTACTAATATTTATATTTAACAAAAAATACATAACTTAACACATTTATAATTCCAGGCATACCATGCAAATTAATACATCAATATTAAAAAAATGATATTAACTAACTAGTAAGAAGAACAAAAGTGAGAATGAATCACATTGAACACACAATTCAATTAATAGATACGATCACACTCAATAAACATATGAATGCATCAACATGACGATGACCCCAAAGAAAATAATAAAGTTGATGCAATATTATGCTGGTTTCTTCCCCAATTCTCAACTCATTTAAGTTTCTAAATATAAATTTTATTTTTCAATTAGATTATATTATTAATTAGTTTTAAAGAATAATCTACAACCTTAAAAATTTGTAACAAATCAGATATCATTTTAGAAATAATGAAGACATAACAAAATAATCTTAGTTATTATAAATCAGATTAAAGCTAGAAAGTGAGCATGTCATATTCATACATTTATACCCAAATTAGAAAAAAAATTGAATTTTTTTAGTTTAATTTTTTTTTCAATTTTTTTTGTATTTTTTTCCTAAATTTTGGTCATTTTTTGAAAAAAAAAATGGAAATTTTTTTCATAATTTTATTTTTAAGTTTCATATTTTTTTAATATTCGTTATGTTTTTATATTTATTTTTTAAAAGTTAAAAAAATAGAATAATATTTGACTTCGTGGTGATTCATTGGTGAATCGATAGTCGGTGTATAATTATAATTTTAATGAGTTGTATTTTAATTTAATTGATAAAATGGTAATATAGTATTTTACATGTATTTTTCTTTTAAAAAATTTGGGAGTGAAATTAATAAAAAAGAAGGTAAATAACTAATAACTCATGTAAAAAATTGGATTTAGTTATATGTATGGGAGTGCCTAAAAAAAAGGGAGTGTGGATTTATTAAAAAATGAGGGTAAATAGCCAGTTACATACATGTAACTGGTACACATAAGCAATTGCCTAACTGAAAAGTGCAACACAATATTATAAAAAAATGTAAGTTAGTATAACTGAAAAGTGCAACACAATATTATAAAAAAATGTAAGTTAGTATAACTGAAAAGTGCAATAGAATATTACTAAAAGTGTGAGTGTATTTAGAAAAATAGGTGCTAAAATTAAATAAATAAAAAGTGGATAAAATGTTGAAAGTGGGAATCGAACCTGAGACTTTGCACTAATTTTAATTAAATAATGACCATCAGACCACAGCCCAAGTTTTGTTATATTGTTGTTCTTATTAATTAATAAATTATTACTGAATTCGAGTGCACCAACATGCACTCACCTTATCCTGACCAATTTTAATTTTATTTTTAAATTCTCATCTTGTGAGGGTTGTTTTTTATTTTATTTTTAAACCAACGGTGAGGGTTATTTTTCTCCTCGACATGCCCTCGCCGGTGGCTAGTTTTTTTAGTGTGAATAATAAAGTGTGCATACAAATGTGTTACCTTATGTTGTATACCTTGTATACCTTGTATTGTGTGTTACATATGTAGTGAATATTTTTAATTATGTAGTATACTTGGTTGTTCATATAATAACCCATGAAATTAATAAAACAATATTTAGTTCAATGTTCATATAGTAATATATGTAGCTTAATAAGGTAACACTTGATTGTTCATATGATAACACGAAAAACTACTCTTTTAAATTTTAGATGTACACTTAATAATTAATAAAACAGTATAATGTGCAAATAATTTTGCACCGTATATCTATAATAGTAGTTCTTATAAAATGATAGTATTAGTGGTGTACACAAGGTGCCTATAATACTCTCATATATAATAAAATAGTATAAATATTTAAATTTGCAACCCAAATCAAATAAAATACATGCACATAACATTTATAAAAAAAATAGTAATTTTGTAATTATAATAAAAAAAATCAGGGGTATAATTTTTATTTTGTAATTTTTTTAGTAATATATGTAAATGAAAATTTAATTTTGTATATAGATTCACATCTGAGTGTTCCATAAACATATAATTAAGTTACATCTCATGTCTAATACACAATTACTTAAATTATGTTGGATCCGGTTTACGCCGTGTAAACTGCAATTTCAAAAATATCAGAATAAACAGAAAAACACAGAATACCTCAAATAAGTCGAGTCAAGGGAATCCCTTTTCCCGCAGAACAGAATACGCCCAGGATAGTGCTCGACTGTTACGGCGTTCCGTTCCCAAAGGTAAAACGACTTTCACTTAATACACAGTAGCACCACTGTGTAAGAAGTATCGGCGAACGTACTTAGTTACGAACTGAACACTCTTCGGATATTAATCCGTCACAAGAAAGAACAGTGTAAGGTTTTCGTAGTTACGAACTGAACACTCTTCGGATATTAATCCGTCACAAGAAAGAACAGTGTAAGGTTTTCGGTAGCTCAGTACACTGCGTAGGGTCGAGAGGAGAGTAGAAGGTTGAGGGGCGAATTTCAGCGTAGGATGTATGAGGGAAGAGTCTGATATTTATAGGCAGAACAAACCCTTGGAGGGAGAGGAAAAAACGCGTGGGCCCAGGCCCGATTTATGGGAATATATCTCGAAAATATCGAAGCGGTTGAGATAATATCTCGTATATGGGAATATTTCTGGAATATTCTTGAAGTAATTCGAATGGGTCGAGCCCATTCCTGAGTTGGGCTTTTCGGAGTTTTTGGGTCTGCAAAAAGACAGGCGGGCCCCAAAGACCACCAAAGACCAATTGCCAAATCCGAAGCCGGGCCAGGCCGGACGGGCGCGCGCGTGTGTGGCTCTTAGAGGAGTGTACCTCTTTTAGATAGTTGAACTATCATGCTACTTCAATACCTTTATACATCATAAATGTTTTGTAGGTTTTCTATGTGGGACGATTTCCCACATTCTCAAACTTCCAAGTTGAAACCCTTCAACTTCTACAATTAATTTCTCACTCACCTTAACTCGGTTTTGAGATATTAAATATACCACGTTCATCTACTCCGCGAGTAGATCGACTATGTCACGTTCAATTATTTCTTAATTAACGTTTAGTCCGTCTAATTAATTAAATTAGATAAGGGTGTCAAAACCCAATTAATTCCCATTAATTCCAACAAATTATTAAACGTGTTTCTCAGTTTTAATTTGAACCTAGCTATATCTAATTATACATAAATATTTCACAATGCCAGCAAAGTGTAGTGTACAGCAGTCAGTGCGAGTTGTGATCAGTTGAGTCAGCTGACCGTTGACTTTGAATGTTGACTGTCGGTGGCTTTTCATGGAAAAATTTGTACTGGAGTATTATTTATTTCCAAATTAATAATCCTTTAATTTCTAGGACCATTTTGTCACGCCATGCACTTTGAATCAGTCTCCTCCTCCTGTCTCTTTTTCTTCTATATTTATTATTTTGTGATAGTGTGAACAAGTAATGTGTGTGACAAGGTACATTGAATGTAATTTAATTTATTCTAACACATTTCTGTACTCACATAATAATATAATTAACTAAGTTTTAGTGTCGACATAATTAAAAATAATTATACAATTTAAAAAATAAATATAGGAAGCGTATCAACCATAACGGTAATTAATTATGACAACGGTCGAACTAGAAATAATTCCATATAAAATATATATTAAATTTTAAATAATATTTTGGTGACTTATCGTTTTTTCCGTTCACATTATACAATTACAAATGCTGCATATAAGTCCTCGATCACAAAAGAGACACGGAGTCTTTGCCTTAAGAAGCACGCATCAAAAATTTAGTAATTGCTGGCCCCATACTCAGCTCGATCTAATTAATCTTCATATTCATATAATCATATGGTACACAATTATTTGGGAATTTCTGTCAAAATGCATGCATTTTTCATATCAATTGAGATACGTGTCCAATCTAATTATATATATATATATGATCGCTCCTCCAATTTTTAACTTATATGGAGTATGAGATATTATTTGACTATCACAACACAAAAGACACTTTCTCGTGAAACAATCGATAAATCAAAATCGATCAGTTGGTTAGAAAAAAAAAATCAAACTAGCTAGTGGGCACTGATAAAATTTTCTGAGGTGTAATATTATGCATATAAAATGGTTGTTATTAATAAAAAAAAAATATATGAATAGATTAGTGAATACTACGTATCTTTTCATTAGAAATTTCTTCGGATGACTTAAATGAGTGGGTATTAAAGTCTCTCTTGGTTCAGGTTATTTTCAAAGTAATAATATTTAAAATATTTGATATTATGAATATATTATTCTTTTTAAATTATGAAAAGTGTTATTTTATATTTAAAAAGTATTATCGAGGTTATAGTGTACTTGGTTCACTGAAGTTTTATCCTCGCATGTGCATGTATACATTTTTTTTATTTTTTTTTGGAAAATGCAATTAATACTTAATAGTACTCCTTTTTAATATTAATTCAACGAAGAAGAAATTAAGTCGGAACTCAATAATTATCACCAATAATTAATCCAATATTCTTCTCAAACATTAAAAGCTACAGTTGACTTATTCAAGGGATCGTGTTGTTCAATTCAATGCTCTCTGGTCCTTGAAACTTCCAAGTGGAAATATTAATATTAATATTAAACCAAATATATTTAAATTCACTAATCTCAAAAAAAATAGTTAAATAATATCACTACAACTCGTAACTTAGGCATTGCGTAATCATAACTTTTCCCAATCAAATTCTCAAATATTACCACCAACACTTTACACAAAATAACTAATATTATTAATTAAACAAGTATTGATCTACTAATATTATTTGGTAAAAACATTTTTTAAAATAAATAAACAAATGTGGTTTTATATAATATGTATATATAAGGGATACTCAAATCTCATTACATAAAATCATAAAGATCAGTAGTATATAGTACAAATTGAGTTATAATTAACTGATAAATGTAGGTACGTACATAACCTCTAAGCCATTTGCAAGGGAGTGCATGGTGCATTTTATGCATATACGACATAGCCAGTGTGAACAAAACCTTCCAACTAAATTTGCCAATAATAAAAAATTCCTTTCAAAATTTAAAAACTTCACCAATTTTATTGGTAAGACCAAAAATAAGAGAGCTCTATTAATAAAACAGAACCCTACATTTTTTTATTATTTTCCCTCCGATCCCGTGAGAATATATGACTTGGTTCTTATGACCATATATCTTTCACAAGTCTTTCTTACAACTCTTTTTTCCACATATACAAACACTCATTCAACCATTAATTATTTTTTGCCGCATTCTCTTACCAGACCTGTGACTATATACTATATATCACATTTAATTTCTCCAAAATCTTCAAATTTCCTCATCGACCATGGAAAACATGGAAGTACCAGAATACTTCATATGCCCCATATCACTAGAAATCATGAAAGATCCGGTAACGGCAGTTTCCGGCATCACATACGACCGCGAAAGCATCGAACACT
Source organism: Galeopsis tetrahit (assembly GCA_963675135.1). Taxonomy (NCBI): domain Eukaryota; kingdom Viridiplantae; phylum Streptophyta; class Magnoliopsida; order Lamiales; family Lamiaceae; genus Galeopsis; species Galeopsis tetrahit. The sequence goes on along the minus strand of OY776128.1, from coordinate 72,941,173 downwards.
GGCTTATCGACGACCACAACACGATATGCCCCGTCACAAACCAACCCTTGCCTCTTAACTCCGACTTAACTCCAAATCACACCCTCCGCCGTCTCATCCAATCATGGTGCACCCTCTACGGAGTCGACCGAATTCCCACCCCCAAAACCCCCATCACAAAATTATACGTAACCAGTCTCGTTAAAGACCTCCTTATCCCCGCTCTCCAGCTCAAAACCTTGAAGAGACTGGAAGCTCTCGCGACGGAGAATGGTAGGAACATTAGGGTTTACATAGTTGAAGCAGGCATAGTAAAGTCATTGATAAGTATTATCGTGTCTTGTTATAGAAAGAGGGAAGTTAGTGGCCTTGACGAAGCTCTTACCCTTCTTTATCTCATTCGGGTCCCGTTGATTCAATCCGGGTCGGGTTTGTCTACCGGGAGTGACGAGATTGTGGAGTCTTTGACGTGGGTTTTGAAGCATGATTGTGTTCGAGATGTTAAAACGGCGGCGGTTGGGTTGAAAACCGTTATCGGGTTGAATCCCGGTTTGGTGAAGAGGCTGAACCCGGTTTTTTTTGAAACTATGTTGTGTTATTTAGGACGTGGGAGCGTTTGTGAGCAAAGCGTGAATGCGATTTTGCATGTGTTGCTTGAAGCGTGTTCGCGGGGGAGGAATCGGGGGATGATGATCGAGTCGGGTGCGGTTTTCGATTTGGTTGAAGTGGAGCTGCGGAGGTCGGAGAAGAAGACGACGGAGATGGTGTTGGGGATACTTTATCATTTGTGTTGGAGTGCGGATGGGAGGGCGCAGCTGCTGAGCCACGCGGCGGGGATCGCGGCGGTGACGAGGCGGATCTTGAAGGTCTCGGCTACGGCGGATGACCGAGCGGTGTTGATAATTTGGTTGATATCGAAATACTCGGCGACGAATGGCGTCCTTGTGGAGATGTTGAGAGTTGGGAGTGTTGCGAAGTTGTGTGTTGTGATTCAGGCGGATTGTGAGGCGCATTTGAAGGAGAAAGCGAGGGAGGTTTTGAGAATGCATTTTGATGTGTGGAAGGATTCTCCTTGTGTTGAAATTGCTACCTTGACCAGGCACATGAGGTAGCAGTTTCACGAATTAGATTACATGTTCCAATTTTCGTGTTCCATATTTTATTTCATTATATAAATGATTGACATATGTCATATTAAAAAATAATTATCGTCTTATTAAATTGGGAGCGACATGTGTTAAAAATCCAGCATGTAAAATATCATGAAACACGAAAAGTGGAACAAAAGAATCGGCAATTTGATTACATGTTCCAATTTTCATGTTTCATATTTTATTTCATTATATGAATGATTAACATGTGTTATATTAAAAAATAATCATTGTATTATAATATTAGGGGCGACATGATTTACGTTTGTTCTTTCTCTTTTAATTTTTAAATATATTTGCTAGCTATAATATTTATTCATACATGCTGACATGCGTGAAAACAAGTCGATAAATATTAAATAGAGTCATAGAGACGTGGTTCTTTGGGGATGATAAGACCATCCGCAGAACTTAGAATCAACTTAATGTTCATTCTTGAATGGAATTAAGTGATTGAATATATCTCATTTGTTGAATTGATTTTTTTTTTTTTGACTCATTAGTCAATACATTATACTAATTAAATTATGGGTGTGACTCTTAATTTAAAGATGCCCCTCACAATTTATATATTTTTAAAATGATTTTAACTGCTAAATCAATTTGTCATTGAAAACACCCCTTTAGTATTTTTGAAATTTCGTTTTTTCACTTTATCTCTAGTCATTTGGACTTATGTTCCCCTTTAGTATTTTTTAAATTTCGTTTTTTTCACTTTATCTCTAGTCATTTGGACTTATGTTGCTGAAGTTGAGAATTGATAATTGAACGTTTTTCAGCCGCCTATTTTTTTTTTTAAATCTATATTCGAAACTTGAGTTAATTAATTAATGGGCCCAAATATCCCAAATCTGAGTTATGGCCTATTGGACTGTTCCAGTTATAGAGAATATAAAAATATGGGAAATATAATTTCTTGATTAGTTGTAAAGATGATTTACAATGGGTATTTATACAAGAGATATTTAGGTTTAACCTAACCCTAATGGGCTTTATAAGAGAGCCCATAGGAAACTAAGATGGGCCTATACAATAAATGAGAATAAGAGTGTATTTACTAATATAGGTCCAATACGCCCCCTCAAGATGGAGCACCATTGGTGAGTTCAATCTTGGACATGAGAAGCTGTAGGCGAGTGCTGGAGAGAGGTTTCGTGAGTGCATCCGCAAGTTGATCGGCAGAAGAGACATGAGACACACGTAGTTGTTTTGTCTTGATGAGATCACGAACAAAGTGAAAGTCGATGGCAATGTGCTTCATTCGTGAGTGGAAGACGGGGTTCGAGCACAGGTAGGTGGCACCAATGTTGTCGCAGTAAAGGGCTGGTGTAGGTGAAGTGGGAAAATGGAGTTCCTGAAATAGGGATTTGAGCCATTGAACTTCAGAGGCAGCAGCAGCAAGTGCTCGATATTCAGCTTCAGTCGAGGAGCGAGCAACAGACTTTTGTTTCTTAGACGACCATGAGATAGGGTTAGACCCTAGAAATACAATGTAGGCACTGGTGGAAGTTCGGTCGTCTGTGTCTCCGGCCCAATCCGCATCAGTGAAGCAGTGAAGTGATGAAGATGGACTAGAGGTGAGGGTGACCCCAACGTTCCTTGTACCATTCAAGTACTGCAGTAGACGTTTGACAGCACCCCAGTGAGTGATGGTGGGTGCATGCATAAATTGCGATAGTTTGTGCACGGCAAAGGCAATGTCTGGCCTGGTGAGTTGTAGATATTGAAGGGAACCAAGGACCTGACGATATTGGGTGGCATCTGCAGGCGAGGACCCATCTGAGATAGACAGGCGAGCAGAGGTTGGTAAAGGGGTGTGATACACGCGTTATGCAACACTAAATAAACAACCGCAAGTGTACGGCGTCTATTGTAGCGTGATAAGCACGAGGTCGATCCCACATGGAGGTTAAGCGTAAAAGGGTAGTTTGCTAGTCGAATTCTAAATAGACGTGATCGATAATTTGAAAGTTGATTTACTCCTAAGATTGTCTAACAATGTGTCACAAATAAACAACGAAAGAGTAAATATAAAATCGATCAAATGGCATACAAATCGCAAAATAAAAGTAAAATGGATGTAATTCAAAGAGAAAAGGTGGGTTCCAAGGCGATTGTAACACTTAGATGTCCGTTTATGAATGTTATCTCGTTTAGATGGCCATTAAGTTTATCTCATATAGGGTGATCACACAAGAAGAATTAATTAATCTCTCGATCTAATTAACCAAAGGCGCAATGCAACATAGGCTCGTATTTCTACCTCACAAACATTACACCGCCTAAAAGAGCTCCTAAGACCATTCGATTCCCTCTCCGATAATTAATCCTCTCTCGAGCTCATAATAATATCGGGTTGCATGCTTGCATACGATTAAATGAAATAAATCTCTCAATCTTACTCCAATTAACAATAGATAAGCAAATCATCATGGCCAATAACAACATGCTTGACAATAGATAATTAAACATGCAAATAGGAAATAAACACCAATTAAAGCAAGAAATTACTCATAAACATCAATCCAAGTCTTACAATGCCTTAGAACCACAAAGTTGTTTAGCTAACTACTAGCATAATCAAATTACAAATCCAAAATGAAATAACTAAATAAAAAGGAAAAGAAATAGAAAGCTTAGTCTATAATGTGGTAGAGAATGGAATTTGGGAGCTATTGCATCCTTTCTTCCTTGATTTGGTGAAGAAATGAGAGAGATATGGCCAAAACACCTCCAAGTATGTGTAACTATGTGTGGATTAGGGGAGAGTGTCTTGGGTTTCAAGAATGAGGTCTTATATAGTGTTGGGGAAGGGTTTGGGTGCCAAAATTGCAAGTTGGTCCCTCAAAAATGGAGAAAATGGCCAAAAACCCCCGAGAATGAGGTCACCCGGCCGGGTGGCTCCCACCCGGGCATGCCACCCGGCCAAAATACGAAGCTACACATTGTTGGGCCTTGCCCGGGTCGAAACCACCCGGCCGGGTGGGTTTCACCCGGGCTAAATACGAATGTCCACCAAATTCAGCCTTGCCCGGGTCGTTTTGACCCGCCCGGGTCGTTTTTGACCCGACCGGGTTGATTCTACCCGGGCATGTTTTTTTCGCCTCTTCGTATCTCGAGCTTCCGACCTCCGATTGACTCGATTCTTTTTTTCATTCCACTCCATTTTTCGAGACGAATCCAACGGTGCACTCCTCTTCCTGATCCAGTAAAGTATGGTTGGTGTTTTGCTCCAAATTCCATCATATTTCCTATAAAATCGACAAAACACAACCTTTCTCTCATTTTGGCTCAAACAATCATATTCCATGCATAATTCAATGAAATACACATCAAAATATACTTCACATGTGCCCCTAAAACGCGTAAATTCCACCCGAATCAAACTCCCCCAAACTTAAAATGTTGTTTGTCCTCAAACAACTAAGCACTTAAAGCAATGAGGGTGGAATGATCACAATGGAATATTCAATGTAATTCACACATGCAAAGTAGGATGTAATGATATCTCTTTCTCAAAGTGCATTTCTCAATGAAGGTCATAGGCTCACTATTGCAATTCACACTCATGGATCAAAGAATGCATCAACACACAACACATTGTGAATGGGGAACATAATCCAAATGCTCAAGTTCTCTACTCACATGATGGAATGTTTCTCTCAAACACATAAACAAATTAAGGATATTAATGCACTCATCAACCAAGTCATGCTATGCAATCACCATATGCTTGCCCAACTTCTACTCTCTACACACACTCAAATGCTCAACAATGTGATCAATAGGACTTAATCAAGGATGTAACATTGGCTCTTTGGACAAGGTAGGATGAATTTGGGAATTGTGACTCTTCTAGTGGAGGACAAAGCTTGTTGTTTTACAATTTGTGCTTTCACTTTCAAACTTTACAAACTCCATCCTCACTTTTTCTTTTTCCATTCTTTTTCAAGCATTCATCACCTCATCTTTTGAACCATTTTTTTTTTCTTTTCAAGCTTTTGGGGCTCTTTGTCCCTCTTTTCTTTTCCTTGACTTTCTTTTCATCTTTCTCTTTTTTTTTTTTTTTTTCAACTTCTCCAATTTCTCCTTTCACCAAAAATATTCATTCAAGCATATGTTTTCCACTTTGTCTTTTATCCTCCACTAGATGTAGGTATCAAAAGCTCAAAAAGGCTAAGTGGTTAACATTGTAGTTTGCCAAGAAAATGAGGAATTAAGCTCAAGGGGCTAACTACGGAAAATTACTTCGGTTTTGGGAAATTTTGGCTAAGTGACTCTTTTAGAACAAGATGGCCTATATCACATCACAAAGTTTCACACAATCATGCTTTCAAACAAGAATTTGGGCAAGTTCTAGGATCACTAGCAATAACCTAGTCCACTCTCAAATGAACTAAACCGGATTACATGCTCGATTTAAGGCTCAATTCTCACCGGTTTATTCAATAGGACTCTCACATTCATCAAATGTCCCCAAACAACAACACATCATGCATCCATGCTATCAAAGATCACAAATATGAACACAATCATGATACTATATCCAACACCAAGCATGCCTACATTCAAAGCAAATTGACATCACCACAACCACTCAACAATGGATTCCAATGATTATTCATGCTCACATTTCACCAAAAATTCACTACCCAACATATTATCAAAACCAACTTAACCAATATAATCATGTGAAAGCCAAGTGTGCGCCGGTGCAAAATGTGACATAAGTAGAATGACGAACCGGTGCAAGGGTAACAACTAGTAGAAAAATAAAAGAAAAATAACTCCCCCAAACTTAGAATTTTACTATGTATAAATTCTAAGTTTGGGGTTACAAGTTGTTACCTCCCTCCTTGCACATCCAATGCTTCTTCAAAGATCACCATTGCAACACTTGCTTCCTCCATTCCAAAGTTGGCTTTGCTTCTTCTTCATTCTCCAAGACTTGCTATCCATAGTACTCTTCATCCATACCTACAAAATAAACCAAGCTATCAACACTACTAAAGCAATAAAATCAAGAAAGCAATAAAACCTTGGGTTGCCTCCCAAGAAGCGCTATTTTTAACGTCCTATGCCGGACGGTTCTCCTTGAGTGGAATATCACGTCACCCCCTTGTCACCCTTGTTCTTAACTTTCTTTGCCCATACAACTTTCTTAAGTCCATCAAAACATCCACTAGCCACTCCATCCGGCTCTTCAATCATGCCATAGGATGTTGATGCCTCATTCATCTCCAAGTCCGTATAAGTAACTTTCTTTGATTCATCTTCAAATCATTGTCTTCCACCTTGGGGTTCTCTTCCACAATATTTATCTCGGGCTCTTCTTTAACCTTATCTTCCATGAGCTTTGAATAAGGATCTCTCTTGGAGTACACATACTCTTCCTCCTCATCCTCATCATCACGAAATCTAACGGCCTTGTAGATGTTGAATGAGACTTTCTCCTCACCAACATGTAGTTCAAGCTCTCCGTTTCGTACGTTGATGACGGCTCCACCCGTTGCTAGAAACGGTCTTCCTAAGATCAAGGGGATTGCCCTATCTTCCTCCATATCAAGTACCACAAAATCAACCAGAAATATGAATTTTCCAACTTTGACAAGCACATCCTCAACCGTTCCCAAGGGATAAACTATGGAGCGATCCGCCAATTGAAGATTCATGGTAGTAGGCGTCAATTTTCCCAAGCCAAGTGATTTGAAAAGTGATAATGGCATGAGGTTTATGCTCGCTCCAAGATCACACAAAGCACGATAGGTTCCCTCTTTGCCAATCACACAAGGCAATGTAAATGAACCGGGATCTCTAAGCTTTGGAGGTATCTTAGCTTGGATGATGGCACTACACTCTTCGGTGAGGTTCACGGTTTCAAATTCTACCATCCTTCTCTTGTTGGACATAATCTCCTTCAAAAACTTGGCATAATGAGGCATTTGCTCAAGGGCCTCCGCAAATGGGATGTTGATGTGTATCTTTTTGAACATCTCCAAAAATTTGATGAACTTTGCATCCAAACTCGTCTTCTTGAGTCGTTGAGGGTATGGAATTGGAGGCTTGTGTGGAGATGGAGGCTTATGTGCATCATTCTCTTTCTCACTTGTTTTCTCCTTCTCAACATCTTTCTCTTCAACTTTCCTTCCTTGTTGTTCCTCTTCACCATCTTCCTTTGGCATCATAGGGCCTTCATAGCTTGTGCCACTCCTCAACTTAATTGAGTTGCATTGCTCCTTGGGGTTTAGCTCCGTGTTAGAGGGGAATTGCCCCGGAACGTGTTGCTTTCCAATAGCATTAGCAAGATGGCTCATTTGCTTTTCCATGGCTTTCATATTGTTTACCACATTCTTGATCATTTCTCCTTGCTCATCAATTCTTTGCCAAGTCTTGTTTGCATTCTCCCTAGTTTCTCTCATAAATTTCGTGGTTTCCCCCATAAACGTACCAAACATATCCTCCATTGATGGCTTTGATGAAGGCTCCACAATAACTCCATCTCTAGCATTGAAATTTGGAGGTGGGATGATAGCATTCCTTGTGTTGGCATAAGAGAAGTTCTCATGGTGCCTCAAATTCGGATGATATTGGTTGGAATTGGAGGGACTTTCATAGGCTTGTCTATCGTTCCAACCTCTCTCTCTAAATTGCATATCCCTTTGATTGTTCATGTAGTGGGCTTCTTCATATTGTTCATCACGTGGCCCCACTAAAGCTTTAGCCGTCATAAGGGATATCAATTTATCCACCTTGTTGGAGAGGTTAGCACTTTCATCCAAATCTTGGGTTGAAGCAACTTTCCGGTTTTGTCTTCGTTCGGATGGCCATTGATTACCATTCTTAGCCATTTCTTCCAAAAGCACATAACCCTCATCCGTCGTCTTTCCCAATAAAGAACCTCCACCGGCCGAGGCATCTACCATCCCTCTCGTACGATGGTCCATCCCGTTGTAGAAGTAACAAATCAATTGGTCTCTTGAGAAACCATGTTGAGGGCAACTCCTTATCAAATCCTTAAAACGCTCCCAAGCCTCGGCTAACGACTCATCATCATCTTGCATAAATGAAGAAATCTTTCCTCGTATCTTGATGGTCTTACTTGGAGGAAAGTACTTCATAAGGAAGGCATCTACAAGGTCGGCCCAATTTTCGATCGTCCTTAGATCAAGAGACATGTACCATTGTTTTGCACGATCACGGAGTGAGAAGGGGAACAATTGGAGACGAATATAATCTTGAGGAACTCGGTTTATCTTCACCGTCCCACTTATCTCTAAGAATTGAGATAAATAGAGGTTGGGATCCTCCTTCGGCAACCCTCCGAATTGGTTGTTTTGGACCATCATGATCAACGCCGGTTTGAGCTCAAAGTTATGAGCGTCAATGGGTTCCCTACCCGCTCCTCCATATGGTCTAGGGATGGGACGGAAGTGGTCTCTCAAGACTCTTTGATTCCCGTTTTCCTCCCGTTGCTCTCCATCTCCTTCCACATTGACATTCCCTTCATTCCTCCGGTTGAGGTTATCTCTTATACCTCCTTGTGGTCGATTACCACCATTCCCATTTGGCTCCACTATGCCTCCAATATCCTCTTGGTTCCTTTCTTCTTCCACTATTGGATTCTCTCTTCTATTCATGGCTTCCAATTCAATCCTTCTTCTTTCGGCGTTTTGTCTTCGACAACGAGCTTCGATTTCCGGGTCTAGAGGTAGCAACTCTTGTTGATCTCTCCTAGCTCGGGTGATCATATGCCATGTCTAGACAAAAGTTCAAAAGAAAGTAAGAATCACAAGTGAAATCAAGGTAAAACAAACAAATATTTTTGGATTTTTGCAAATAAAGAAAGCAAGTAAATTGTCTAAACTAAAACTCTCCTAGCCTACACTCTAGAGCTTATAAAAACCTCCCCGGCAGCGGCGCCATAAACTTGATACACGCGTTATGCAACACTAAATAAACAACCGCAAGTGTACGGCGTCTATTGTAGCGTGATAAGCACGAGGTCGATCCCACAGGGAGGTTAAGCGTAAAAGGGTAGTTTGCTAGTCGAATTCTAAATAGACGTGATCGATAATTTGAAAGTTGATTTACTCCTAAGATTGTCTAACAATGTGTCACAAATAAACAACGAAAGAGTAAATATAAAATCGATCAAATGGCATACAAATCGCAAAATAAAAGTAAAATGGATGTAACTCAAAGAGAAAAGGTGGGTTCCAAGGCGATTGTAACACTTAGATGTCCGTTTATGAATGTTATCTCGTTTAGATGACCATTAAGTTTATCTCATATAGGGTGATCACACAAGAAGAATTAATTAATCTCTCGATCTAATTAACCAAAGGCGCAATGCAACATAGGCTCGTATTTCTACCTCACAAACATTACACCGCCTAAAAGAGCTCCTAAGACCATTCGATTCCCTCTCCGATAATTAATCCTCTCTCGAGCTCATAATAATATCGGGTTGCATGCTTGCATACGATTAAATGAAATAAATCTCTCAATCTTACTCCAATTAACAATAGATAAGCAAATCATCATGGCCAATAACAACATGCTTGACAATAGATAATTAAACATGCAAATAGGAAATAAACACCAATTAAAGCAAGAAATTACTCATAAACATCAATCCAAGTCTTACAATGCCTTAGAACCACAAAGTTGTTTAGCTAACTACTAGCATAATCAAATTACAAATCCAAAATGAAATAACTAAATAAAAAGGAAAAGAAATAGAAAGCTTAGTCTATAATGTGGTAGAGAATGGAATTTGGGAGCTATTGCATCCTTTCTTCCTTGATTTGGTGAAGAAATGAGAGAGATATGGCCAAAACACCTCCAAGTATGTGTAACTATGTGTGGATTGGGGGAGAGTGTCTTGGGTTTCAAGAATGAGGTCTTATATAGTGTTGGGGAAGGGTTTGGGTGCCAAAATTGCAAGTTGGTCCCTCAAAAATGGAGAAAATGGTCAAAAACCCCCGAGAATGAGGTCACCCGGCCGGGTGGCTCCCACCCGGGCATGCCACCCGGCCAAAATACGAAGCTACACATTGTTGGGCCTTGCCCGGGTCGAAACCACCCGGCCGGGTGGGTTTCACCCGGGCTAAATACGAATGTCCACCAAATTCAGCCTTGCCCGGGTCGTTTTGACCCGCCCGGGTCGTTTTTGACCCGCCCGGGTTGATTCTACCCGGGCATGTTTTTTTCGTCTCTTCATATCTCGAGCTTCCGACCTCCGATTGACTCGATTCTTTTTTTCATTCCACTCCATTTTTCGAGACGAATCCAACGGTGCACTCCTCTTCCTGATCCAGTAAAGTATGGTTGGTGTTTTGCTCCAAATTCCATCATATTTCCTATAAAATCGACAAAACACAACCTTTCTCTCATTTTGGCTCAAACAATCATATTCCATGCATAATTCAATGAAATACACATCAAAATATACTTCACATGTGCCCCTAAAACGCGTAAATTCCACCCGAATCAAGGTGCGAACAGGTTTTGAAGTGAGCATGTTGTATCGGGCGAGCAGGTCAGTAACATACTTGCGTTGAGAGAGGAAGCATGAGTTTTTAGATCTGAGAACTTCCACTCCCAGGAAATAAGATAGAGGACCAAGATCCTTGACCGAGAACTTGGCACGAAGGTCGGCGGCCACACGGGCGAGCATGGGTGTGTTGTTGCCCGTCGGGATGAGATCGTCGACATAGACGAGGAAGTAGGCGACCACCCCAGAGTTGTTGTAGACGAACAAAGATTCGTCCGAGTGAGTGGGAGTGAACCCAATTTCCTCAAGAAAGGAGCGAAGAGCATAGTACCACGTGCGAGGAGCCTGTTTCAAGCCATAAATGGATTTGTGTAATTTGCAAACATAAGATGGAAAAGTCTTATCTGCAAAGCCGGGGGGTTGTGCCATGAAGACTGTGTCTGAGAGTGTGCCATGGAGAAAGGCGTTGTTGACGTCAAACTGTTGGAGGGGCCAATGCTGAGTGACGGCGATGCTGAGAACTGCTCGCACAGTGGCCGGTTTGACGACCGGACTGAAGGTCTCAGTGAAGTCAACACCTGGGCGTTGGTGGAAGCCTTTGGCAACCAGGCGAGCTTTGTACTTATCGAGAGAGCCATCAGGTTTTCGTTTGATACGAAAGACCCACTTGGAGTCGATCACGTTCTGAGATGTATTGGGAGGAACTAAGTCCCAGGTGCCGTTCTGAAGAAGGGCATCAAACTCAGCCGACATGGCTGCTCGCCAGTTTTTGTCCTTAAGTGCCTGCGACGCACAACTCGGCTCAATGTCAGAAGTGATAACAGAAGTAAGCCCATACCTTGGATTTGGCTTGAACACGTTGTTTTGAGCTCGAGTAACCATGCGAGGTGCAGGGGGTCGTAAGGGAGCATTGGTCAGCACAGGGATGTCGGATGTGGTGGTAGTCAGCGGGGAGGTAGGTGTGGTCGGTTGGGGTATGGTCATTTGGTCAACCAGTGTGGGATGTTGGGGAATGGCAGTGGTCGGCACTGGGGTGGGGACGAGGATAGTTGTGGCAGGGATGGGAAGTGTAGGTGCCATAAGAATAGGCGAGGAGTTGAAATCAGTAGGCGGCGAGGAGTTGAAGGTCGCCAAGGGAGATGGTTGATTGGGAGGAGAGATGGAGAAGGGAAACGTATGTTCAGTAAATTGAACATGCCGCGAGGTGTAGATTCGGTTTGTGGAGCGATCAAGACAGAGATAGGCGCTTTGCGTGGGTGAGTATCCAAGAAAGACACATGGAGTAGAGCGAGAGTCAAGTTTGTGGGTGGTGTAAGGGCGAAGCAGAGGATAGCAGAGACAACCAAATACACGGAGTTTGGTCAGATTCGGGGGGCGAGCAGTGAGTTTTTCATAGGCGGAAATCATGTTAAGGTTAACTTTGGGAAGGCGATTTATGGTGTAGGCTGCCGAGCAGACGGCATAGGGCCAATAAGTGAGGGGCATAAAAGCATGGTGAAGGAGAGCAAGGGCTGTGTCGACCACATGGCGATGGCGACGTTCAGACATGCCATTATGCTCGGGAGTGTGAGGTGGAGTGGTGAGATGTGCAATGCCATGGGTTTGAAGAAAGGGGCGAAGAGCAACGAATTCTCCCCCATTGTCTGAGTAAAAGGTTTTAATTGTGTTTTGATAGTTGTTTTCAACAAGGGTTTTGAAGGCAATGAATGTGGGGAGAACCTCCGATTTCCGTTTTAGGGGATAAACCCATATGTATTTGCTGAAGTGATCAACGAATAACACATAGTATTTGAGATTGTCAGGAGATAGGACAGGAGACGACCAAACATCAGAAAAGATAATATCAAGTGGTTTAGTAGATATAATGCTCGAATCATAAAATGGTAGTTTGTGACTTTTGATACATGAGCAAGAGTTACAGTTAAAATGTTTGGAAGGTGCATTGGATAAGCTAAGTTTGGAGAGAGTGTGAGCAAGAATTTTTGTCGACGGATGGCCAAGGCGAGCATGCCAGGTGGTTGTTGTAAGGTGTTGAGTGGCGAAGGCTTGCGGGGAGGTGGTGGACATGTGTGCCGGCCAGACGTACAAGTTATTGATACGACTCCCAACGAGGAGAATGCTCCCCGAGTGACCATCCTGCACCTGAAAGGAAGAGCGATAAAAAACAACAATAACATTGTTATCACGACAGAGACTGGAGACTGAAATTAAGTTTTTCGAGATGTGTGGGACGACTAAGACATTCGAAAAACTGAGAGACTCAAGTTGAGGAAAACACATAGAGCCAGTGTGAGATATGTGTAAACCTTTACCATCACCAATTTCTACATTGTCAGGCCCATCAAATGGGGAGTGAAGAGAGAGGTTGGCGAGGTCGTTGGTGATGTGATGCGAAGCACCTGAGTCAAGAATCCAGTGATCGGCAGGATGTGCCGAGGAGGCTGAGTGAGCCGAGTATGCCGGGCGAGCAGCTGTCCGATTGAGACGAGAGGGTGGTGTGTACTGTCCATGTGGGCGACGAGGACCCGTAGAAGGAGCAGTGGGCGAGAGTGATGAAGGAATCTCAGGGCAGGTGCGAGCAGTGTGACCTGGTGTTCGGCAGTATTGGCAGGTGCCAAGATAGGGCCTTTGCGAGGACTGGCTAGGACGAGTGTCAGCAGTTTTAGACCTCGAGTCAGGTCGCGAGGGGCGATGATGAGGTTTACTGGCAGTGAGTGCAGATGCAGGTATTGAGGCCGAGGGTGGTCGCGAGGCAATTTGAGCCTCGGCACTGAGGAGCTTGTCGCAGAGCTCGGCAAAGGAAATGGGTTGTTCGCGAGCTTGGATGGCATTTGCTATGTCATTGTAAGATTCATCAAGGACAGTTAGGACTTGGAGAGTGACGTCCTCGGCATCAGAGGAAGTGCCGAGGAGGGCAAGCTCGTCGACCACCGAGCGAACTTCCATTAGGAAGTCAGAAATTGGGCGAGCACCTTTGGTCAGAGAGCGAAACTTGGTTTTGAGGACAAGGATGCGGCCTCTGGAGGGTTTCCCATACATGCTTTCAAGCATTGACCAGGCTTCACAGGAGGTTTTGGTCGATGCCACAAAGGGAATGAGTTCCGGAGACATGGATCCAATCATGGCTGAGAAAATAAGGTTGTCCTGACACACCCACAGATCGTGCGCAGGGTTGGGAACGGTGGCGGTGGTGTTGGTGGTGCCGTCGGCAGCTGGGATTGTGGACGGGGGGCATGGATGTGTGCCCAAGACATAGCCAAAGAGGTTGTGTCCAGTGAGGAGAAGACGAAGCTGGAAAGACCAAGCACCATAGTTGGTGGAGGTGAGCTTCAAGGACATATTTGCAAGTCCTTTGAAGGTGATCGGTGCCGGCAACTGAGAGGAGGTGGCCATTGTTTTGAGTAGAGCAGCGGAGAGAGGAGAGGAGCAGCAATGAGCCGGGCGTCTTAAGACGGATGGCGGCGGCGGCGCTTCAGAGACGAAGGCGGCGGCGGCAGGATGTGTAGCGGCGGCGGCGGCTAGGGTTTGTAGCGACGACGGAGGCTAGGGTTTGGATCAAGCGTGAGCCAAATGACTCGATGATACCATATAGAGAATATAAAAATGTGGGAAATATAATTTCTTGATTAGTTGTAAAGATGATTTACAATGGGTATTTATACAAGAGATATTTAGGTTTAACCTAACCCTAATGGACTTTATAAGAGAGCCCATAGGAAATTAAGATGGGCTTATACAATAAATTAGAATAAGAGTGTATTTACTAATATAGGTCCAATACCAGTAATATACAGAGCCCAAAGAATCCCTAATTCCCTAATTTATGAAGAATGTCTAATTCTATAATTAAATAGTGTAGCAAAGTTGCTGCAAGTAAAGTTAGATAGTTACAAGAATCCGCCACTTTAGCCACCGCCCCAAAGCACCAAATTCGACCTCCCCGGTCGCCTGAAATTTGTGAGTTGGGTTGGGTTAGAATTTTTTATCCTAATACTAGCAACTAGGTGGAACCGGGCCACCTAGTGTCACAACCGAGTAGAGTTGTCGACTTTGAATAAACAAAATGCATTAGATAACTTATTTTAATATATAATTTCAATAAATATTAATTTTGGCATTATATTAAAAAATGGTTAAAAATTAAAAATGTGTATAATTGAATGAAGTTATGTAAATTAAAATTGTCAGATCATATTATTACAACAGGGATTTAAATTATATAAAGATAGGAACTAGTAATTAATATCTGAATAAAAACATTCTTTCCACAAAAATATTTCAAATAAAAAACATAAAAAAATAGTGGAGCTGCTCAAAGGTTGCGCCTGAAATGATGCATAATCAGATCATACAAATCATGAAAAATAGCGCAACGTCGAATTCATTTGATGGACCAATCTGGTATGAGGGTGGAGATAAAGTAGTATGAATAGTATTATTTCCAAAAAAAAGTATGAGCATAATAAAATTGAACAACCAAAAAAGGAAAGTGGAAATAATGAAATTGGACGGAGAGAGTATTATACAGTTTAATAATTGAAAAGTGCAACACCATTTACCAAAAAGTGTAAGTCAGTAAAACTGAAAAGTGCAACATACACTAAGGTGCACAACATGCACTCGAGTCCATAGCAGACCAACCCAATAAAAAAATTGCTGTAAAATTTGAATGAAGAGAAAAAAAATGCGGGTGTAAAATTATGTTTATTCGTTAAAAAAAAGCAACAAGAATTAAAATAAATAATTGCCCTTTTACAATAAAAGCTAAATTGAAAACGACACTACAAAGAAAAATTATTAGGGAGAGGGCCTTTGGTGGGATTTTTTTGCAAAATTCAAAATGACGAGGGTAAACTTTTGATCGTCAATGCCGAAGGTTTGAAGAGATCAGACAATGAATTTTAATAAATGGTGAGTATAACTTAAACCCTCCAATAGCGAGTGTTTTTTTCCTCACCAATTTAGAATTGTTTTAAACGACGACGTTTTGTTAGTTTTATGCTTTGAACTTCTTTAACTTTCAATTTCGTTAATATTTATACTGAATATTCAGTTTATCTCACTTGGATTTGAACACAGGTCTTTTCGGACTTAATCATTTTCACTTAGGCTGTTGAACTCATTTGTTGTTAATGAAACAAATTAGTAAACTTCATGGTTGTCAAATGAGTTTGAGTCAGTTGTCAACTGTTGTTCGATACACATCATGATTTTCTCTTCTTTATCTTCTAGTCTTCTATCAACTGAGTTAGATCTTCGTCAATCTATATCTTGAGCATACGCGGCGTGTTGGTATAGTCTCGAGCTCGGCCGTCAATTGAGTTTCTCATTAACTTTAGGCCTAAAACTAAATCTTTTACTAAATAGATTGTTTATAGTGATTATTTACTTAAAACCTCAATCCACACACCCTTAGTGTGTAAAACAACAAGATTTTTTTTAGATTACTTATATCTTCAAATCTGATGATGCTTTCAGTTTGGTCACTAGGTGCAGGATTACAATTTGATGATACTTTATCACGAGCCTTAAAGACAAATTCTTGTTCAGAACCTGAGTCTGAAAAACTTTCATTCAAAGAAACAACCCTCTTTCCTTTCCTCCTACCATGAACATTATCATTTTCTCTTTCTCTCTTCCCTTTCATTTCTTGGAACAAAAAAACAGAGCCCCTAAAACAGATCATTAAAAATCAAGCATAGATTTTGCAGGAATCAAGAAAAAACAGATCTCTCATAAATAGTGATTATTTCTTTAAAACCTCAATCCACTCACCCTTAGTGTGTAAAACAACCAGAATCTTTTTAGATTACATATATCTTCAAATCTGATGTAAAAATCCAAGTAACAACAAAGGAAACCTATCAAAATTAATATATAAAGTCAACTAACTAATCAGACAAAAATAATAATTGATGAACAGGGATGAGTTTTAAACAAATTTTTTACAGACATTTCATCTACAATAGGTAAGAAAAATCCATTTTCACATCTATTAGCTAGAAAATAAACTCATAGTTCCTCTCCATATCTCCGGTTTATGGTTCAGCTTCGTCTACATCTAAAACAAGGGGGAACGAATTGGAAAAACATGTGCACTATTGACATAAAAAGCAAAAAATTGTCATTTTCAAAGTCATCTATCCTAGGAATAATTGGGGGAAACTTACTTGTTAGAAATTTTTGGAAACCCTAGGTAGAACTGGGAAAACCCTTGTTTGCCCGATTCTTCCTCACACTTTTCGCTTGCTTCTTCAAAAACTGTACCAGTCGAGACGGTTTCTTCCTCCAATTTTTCACATGAGGTCGATTTTGTGTTGTAGACAAGTGAAAGAGAGAGATAGCTAGTGTTTTTGAAACTTTGTGGAAGAGAGAAAATGGAATAACCAAAAAGATGGAAGAAAGAGTGTAGAGAAGGTTTTGAATGACAGCTGATTGGACATTTTATGTACGAGAGAAAGCTTTTTTCAGCTTGGAATGTGGAACAATTAAGTGAAGGGTAAAATTGTAACTACATGACCCATTTTGAAGTTCCAAGCAAATAAAAATTGAGGTTGCATTTTTTCCTAAAATTTGTCGCCAAATGTAGGTTTGCCTAATTTTCCCTTGTTTATATACAAATCCAGCTTAAGCCTCAATGTGTTTTGATCTAATCATCAAAACTAGTATAAAATTCTCAACAAAAAATTTAATTCAGTTCGGCTTATTTCCATCCCTAATTGAAGCAATTCCAAAATAACTTTCAACGAATGAATATCAGTTTTAGTCGACCAGAATAGATTGCGTCGTACCTCATCACTCGTAAGTAGAAACGTTAAAAGGGTCGTGGCCCGTATGGCCGGCTCGTTTAAATCGGAGAAAATTTTATTTTTAGTCCTATAAGTTTGATACATTCCAAAATAAATCTTTTAAGTTTCAACTTTACAAAATACGTCATTTACCTTTCAATTTTTGTCCTTTTTTACATCAATTTTTATCCTTTATGTTTTGTAGGAATTAAAATTGGTAAAGTTGGTGCCACATATACTTAAAAAAGCCACATCATCATGCCACATCACATTATATTAAAAAAATAGAGCTAATAACACCTCAAAATATTCTATACACACCCCATAATTTTAAATACAAAAATAAATGTATACTCCGTATAAAATAACTAAGTAACTCTTACATAAATAAAGAGTAAAATAATTTTAAAAAATAACTTGAAAAAATATGAAATAAAATAAATTTCAGAAGCAAAACCATATGGTGTTACATATGTTAATTATGTGAATCTTATTTTACTCTATTAATTGAAACGTATAACTAGATGCAAATAATTTTTTTGGGTGAGGCTACTAACACCCAATACAATGTTATACAAACTTCAAATGTTATACACACCCCACTAAAATTTAAAAACCAATTTTTATTAATAAACACATCCTAATTATTTCCAATTTACCCTTTATCCCTCAAAATAAATACAAATTGAATAAAAAATAAAAATATGATTTAAAATTCAATTAAATGATTAAAAATATAAAATTTAAAAATTAATTAAAAAAATATTCAATAATACGAGAAACTAAATAAAAATTTAAAATATAGTAAAAAATCAACTGCATATTAAAAAATATTTGAATGAAAAAATCAATTAAATCCAAATAAAATCTAAAAATATTAAATAAATCAAATAAAATTTATAAAATAATTAAATTAAAAATATCAATTAATGATTCAATTTTTAAAAAAACTAAATAAAATAAAAATCAACTCAATCAAAAATAAATATTAAGAAAATTAAATAAAAAAATAAAATCTTACTTTTTTATTGATTTTTTTTAATTTAATTTTTTTTAATGTTTTATTGAATTTTTCAATAATTTTAATTTAATTATTTTTTTGATGATTTATTTTTTTATTTCAGATTCTATTTAATATTTTAAGATTTTTTTCAAAAAAAATTTAATTAATTTATGTAAATTAATTATTTTTAAAGATTTTGTTAGTTTTTTTTAAATACTTTTAAATTTTAATTACATTTTTTTCAGATTTTACATGTTATTTTTTTAAATTATTTTTCTCTTTATTTATATAAGGGTTATTTAGTCATTTTATATACATCTATTTTTGTATTTAAAATTATGGGGTTTGTATAAAATATTTTGGGGTGTTATTAGCTCTATTTTTTTAATATAATGTGATGTGGCATGATAATGTGGTTTTTTTAAATATATGTGGCACCAACTTTACTAATTTTAATTCCTACAAAACATAAAGGATAAAAATTGATGTAAAAAAGGACAAAAATTGAAAGGTAAATGATGTATTTTATAAAGTTGAAATTTAAAGGATTTATTTTGGAATATATTAAACTTATAAGACTAAAAATAAAATTTCCTCTTTAAACCGCAAAAAATAAAAGTTACAATTAACTTTGCTAAGCCATTTACATTCGAGTCGTTTTGGCCCGTACTGTTAATCCAAAGCCCTATAAGTCTGAGCCCTGTAGGATTAGGACCAACCCTCACTAGTTTAATATTTTATAATTTAATTTTAATTTGATAATTTACTAATAATTTATTTTAATTATTGTACATATTTTAAATAAAATGAGTGAAAGTTTTAATTGGAGTTGGTTCACAATTAAATATCTCACTCAAAACACTCAATTCTTTGAAATACTTTGTAGTTTTATCTTTTCTTGTTCTCTATATGATGATAAGATCTGTACACTAAATTATTAGGGTATCTTTTGTGTCCAGTTTGAATAAAATTCTTTTTACCGAAAAAAAAAAAAAGTTTTAATTAGTTCTTTGGGAATTGGTTTAGCCTGACCCATAGGGCTACTTTGGGAATTCAAGAAATTGTCAAAGTTTTCCATTTTTTGTTTTTGAAAGAACACTTCTCCTTCCTTTCAACGACCGAAAACAGCTTTTTTCTCCTTCGTCTTTTCTCAAAGCCTAGATCTACAGAGGGAAAAAAGAGAAAACGATATGGACGCTCTGGATTCAGTTTTCGATCCGCTCAGAGATTTTGCCAAGGATAGTGTTCGCCTTGTCAAGCGTTGCCACAAGCCTGATCGCAAAGGTACAACTCCCCAGAGCCTCTTTGACAACGCGATCGATACTTTTTTTATTTTTGTTTTTGATGATGTTATTCCTGATTTATAGAATTCACTAAGGTTGCGACTCGAACGGCGATCGGGTTTGTCGTGATGGGTTTCGTCGGATTTTTTGTGAAGTTAATTTTCATTCCCATCAACAATATCATCGTCGGTGCTTCTTAATATCTGGTGCGCAATTTCCTTTCTTCTTTAATTATTTCAATTGTGTTTTCGTTAGATCTCTGCTTGGATGAATTAATTGAGCTGAATTACGTTGTAAAGAATTGTGAACACATTGCAGTAAAATTAGGGCTTTACGTGTTCTAAAGTTTTAAGAATCTGTGTATGCGGAATTTGCTAGAAAATGTCGAAAAATGAGTATATGAGTTGTATTGATGATGCTGAGTTATTTGATATTGATTTATCTAGATTTGCTTTTACTTGGGTTGGGTTGGGTTAAAAGGCGGGTCTCTGTTGGGTTTAAGGCAGCAAAATTAGATAGGATCATAAGACTATATTGGACCAAAATTTGAGATTAATTAACAAGAACTTTAACGAGAGAGAGAAGATAGGATCTGTTCATCAGAATCAATCTAACGAATCCATCTTCAACTAAGCTCTGCACTAATATGCCAATCAACAATTTAGAGAATTTATTAGTTTTGAATTAAGTTATGATGTAGTGTACTTTGAGGCCACTGAGAGTTGAGTTAGCACATAACTCAATTTTGGTTAATGGAATGTATTATGGGAGCTCTGAGTATGTGCCTAGTTTGTTCTCTTTGTTCAAGGATATGTCAAATTGGAGGTTTATGAAAGATAATGTTACTGAGCTTTATTTTGAATATGGCGTCTTGAAATTTGCACTGTTTAATTTTAGCTTAATAACACGTTATTCTTAAAGCTTTGAGCATTGGATAAGATTCCAAAGAGTTCATCTACTTGGCTATTGTAAGCAACGCGGAACAAAAATAACATTTTTGAGTAAAAAATGTTTCCTTTGAAATTTTCTCTTCATAGTTATGATCCTCAATCCTCATCTAAGCTATAAAATTGAATGTCACAAGTAATTTTCTTGAGCCACACCACTTTTTGTGTTTTTATCTTGAGTTACTCTTGCTTATTCAAAATTGAATGTCTCGAATTGGCTCTGTAATTAGTTTTCCAAATACTATGTTGATGACAATATGAGACTGACTGAAAATTTTCGGTTGTGGCAAAATGCAGGATTTTGCTCGGTACAAAAACATCAATGGACCTCTTAAGGCAAGGAAGAATGGGAGGTTTGAGAATTAGTCCGTCCGGTTTTTAAATTTTCTATGTAGCTCTGTAATTGTGAACAGTGATCTTAGGCTAATTTCACAAATATTATTATTTTGAGTAAAGTTTACAAAAATATGGTGATTTTGTGATGTGTTACTTATTAAACCATAAGTAGCGTTAACTTTAGACTTTTTTTTGTAAAAGGTCCCAAAAAAATTAGGATTTTCAATTTTGTCCCATAACTCTTCAGCCCAAAACTCGTTGAATTGACTGACAGTGCAGCATTATGAGATTTTATGTTTAATCTAAGCAAATTTAGAGTTTACTTTGGTAAGGCTACAATAAGAAAAGGTAGCTGAGAGACATTCTGGGGATTACTCAGGGGTGTACCCAAATTTCATTTGGACTGGGAATATGGCATGATAGAATTACATCTGAATTTGCTTATAATTAATTGGGGGAGCTGGATTGGGCGAATTAGTTTATAGAGAGCTGTATATATATTCATGGAGAGTTTATGCAACGTGCCTAGCTAATATATACACTCATGGAGTTGTTCCAACTCCGACTGCTTACAAATTTCGATTTTCTCATCATGGATTTGGTTCGACTTATGATTTGATTTGGCATCGCTGTATGAATTGAGGGTGCTTTGTTTTACTGTATATATTTTTCGGGAATTAAGCCAATGCCACTGCAGATATATAGGTTGACAAGAGTGTTCTCATTCACTTTTCTCCCTCCGGTTTTTATTGGGGCTCCGACCGGGTTGTGGTTATATACTTATATAACTTTTAGGTTTTAACTTACCAATTTATTGTTTGTATATATTTTAAGAATTATATATTATTTAATGTGTAGTGTGGTATGAAATAGAGAGATATATAAAAGGAAAAAAAAGTGAGGAGGGGTAGAAAAAAGAGAGAGATAGTAAATAGGGATAATGAGATGTTGATAAAAATAATAACTGGTCCAAGATGATAAAACTAGCAACTTAATGAGGAACGGAGAGTATAATATTGCAGACGAAGTTGGATAGCTCAAGTGGTTAGTGCTGGGTTCGAGTCATGGGGAGGGGAAAAGGGATGAGTATTTAATGTAATTCAAAAAAAAAAGAGTATAATATTGCAAAAAAAATAAAAAATCAATCAAATTAATCACAGAAAGATTTTTTTTTTTGAAGAAATCACAGAAAGAATTAGTAATACATAAATCTATGCAATCACTACCTCAACCTGGCCCAAATTTTACAAATCAGCTGCTTACATAGAAATATGATTAGGTGGCGCTTAGGCTGCCCTTATTTAATTAATTCTTTAGAGTTAATTAAAAAAACCTACCCACAATAGTACTTTCTCCGTTTTTTATTTTAATAACTTTCACTTGTTTTGTAAGTAGACACAAAAACTAAAAAAAATGTAATAATGAGTAGAATTTTGTGAGATAATTTTTTAACTTTTATGTATAAAGTAAAGAAAAGAGTTGACTTGTGTGTATATGTGAACCAAAAAATAATGACATTTTATGTAAAATTAATGATAATATGAGGTGAAGTTTATTAAAAAAAACTAGTAGTGAAATGACCTTATTAATTTATAACCCATGATTTTAAGGATATAAAAGTTATCGTGAGACGTCTAGAAAGAGTAGAAAACTGCATTACCCCACCCACGTCTTTTAAGAATTATCTCAATTACTTTTACTCAAATTCACCGCGACACATGCATTGTTTATTATTATTATTATTATTTAAATGGATTGGTGTTCAATATATCACTTTATGAATACTAGAAAATATTTTATATATAGATATAAGATCAAAAGGCTAACAAATTATACACACAACATGACTTTTCATGTTACAAGTGTAAAAAACACAACAATGGCCGATGAGATTCGAAGAACATTATCAAGCACAACAAGGATGCCGAAGATGTCCAGAACCACCCAAAAAAATATATATAGTTGCAGAGTTATTGACTAATAGAAATATTATTGAGAACACTATTGAAACTGATAAAGATAATGAAAGTTCTACCATGGAGCCCTTCGCGAAATGAGGTTGTTTAAGTGACAATCACATTGAATAATTTTTTGTTGAATTATATTATGAGAAAACAACATTAGAAGTTCTTACAATGGAAAAGAAAATTAGAGACGAAATTTAAGATGAAAAGTTTATTAAATAATCGAATATTAATTTACCGAGTTTAATTCGATATTCTACTATATATGGAGTATATAAATTTTAGGTATTAAAAAATTGGGCAAGTAGGCACGTTGGGCGTTAGGTATGATAGGAGGAGTTTGAAGAAACGAAAAAGCAAGCAGCATGCATCTGGACATGCAACTTACTGTAATAGCTACCTAGCTAGGCACCGACGCAACTAATTGCGTTTACTTTCCCTATCTGTCTCTCTCTCTGTCTGTGATCAATTCCAACTTAGCAACCTTTTTTTTTTTTTTTTTTCCCTATTTCAACATACTAATACTATTTCTGCTATTACTCAATTTTTATTATTATTATTACTATTCTTGGTAAACACATCTTATAGGAATAATAAAGTTTGACAATTTATCCCTTTCCTTTTATTTTAAGCATGTCGGTTTTATTATGGAAACCTAGCTGAAAAAGCAAGTGACAAAGTCCTTTTCATTTTATTTTTACAAAGAGAGACAAATAAACGAAAGGAAAATAATTCTCATTCTGTTCTACAATAAATTATTTTTTATTATTTTTTTTAGAATTAAGAAGAGTATATATTGATGGGTGTATCCTTATTTAATGAATGGTTTTAGTTTATCATACGAGTAAGTTAGAAATTGTGAGTATTTTTCAAAATTAAAAGAAGGGTAAAATTGAAAAAATGACGTAAAAGATTTAAAACATCATTAATTAATTGTGAACAAAAATAAAATGATAAAATATCATTAATTGTAGAATGGAGAGCGTATGGAACTACAAACATAGCTAGATTTTTTACTCTTTCAGCCAATTCTATTGATAATCGTTTCATGCACGTCTCAAAAATTGAAGAAATTTTCAATTAATTCAAGGAAAAAAACGGCAAAACTGTATTTAATTTAATTAGACGTGTCTCTCACTACTCGATCGTCTTAGATTACGTAGTAACAAAATAATTTGTCTTGAAGAATTCGTGAAATGGATGACAACTGCAATATTTACAAGACATGCATATTGATTTAATCTCGTGAAGATTTGGTATTTGTTTCTATTACGTCAGTAATTATTATTTGATTATTGACAATTCTGATTTTTTTTTAATTACATGCAAACCAACAGGCGCTAATTAGACTTAGTTTGTTGCTTAGAATTTAATTAAGTTACCTATCAAGTGCAATGAGCACGTTTAGTTTGTAATCTTTTCCTCTCTTTGTATAAACAGAATAATTTATTTAAGTCAAACGGGTTATAAAATACTACTTAAATGGTTTTTATTTTGGAAATCCGAATCCGTTGACTTCTATTTATAATATTATTACTCCATAAAAAATAATTTACTTACGTATTTCTTAACACGGGTTGACTTCATAAAAATAATCTATCGTGGAAAAATAGAAGAATAAAATCATCCATTAAATCAAAATTGAAAAAGAGGAGCTTATTTGAGAGTTGAGACCTACTCAATGGACCCGTTTGGTTCAACTCCTCCAATCCCACTTGTTTATTTAAATTTTAGCATTAAATAATTCAAATTATAATATATAAAAATTTAAAATAATATTTAATATACATATGGTATTGACTTAAAAATAATGCGTTAAATTCATATATATACACATAATTATATATACAATAACATGAATATAAATTTATATAAAAATATTTATATAAATGCCAAGTTCGGGTTAACCGGAACTAAACCAACCATAAATAAAAACGGGTTTGAACCCGGCCCATGTCAAACACAACCAGCAGCCATATATGAACTTTTGTAGAAATATGGTCCACCAAAATTAATTTTGTTTTTTAGTGGCTATTTAATAGAATCATTATAATTATTTATTTTTTGTGGTAATGATTTTATTATAGCTATTCTTGTTTACCCACCATTGGTTGTCGGCAGCCAAAAATACGTGTAATCGTGCACATAATTAAGCACGACCTTTATTTTATTTTTTCTTTCAAATTTGTGGACAAAAATTACCAAAATAAAATACAATGGAGAAAACTACAGCACTTGAAATTCATTAATTAATAATCTCAAAATTAATATATAAATGCATTAACGGATAAAAGCATCGTAATAGTACGCAACACTTTTTGACCACTAACTATAAACCTACTACTTATAAGTTATAACAATAGAAACTTGTTAAGAATTTTATCATAATAATGGTAACACTTTTAGACCAATTACACTAATTAAAACCTACCAGGCTACCATCCTTTTCTTGTAATATTTTATTTTCTTTTGACGAATTTGATAAATCACATTGTGCAAATATAATATAAATGTTGCACTAGAAAATTAACTTTTAGTCACATAGTTCTCTCATTATTGTTTTTCTAGCTAAAAGTCACAGAAAATTAAAAATGAATGATCGGACCATTACTAAAAGTAAATTTATATCATTAAAAAAATTTAACTTAGAAAAAAAAATGTAATTTCCTCAATTAATTAATTGGTAAAAGACGAATGTCACCCACATGACCGCATCCTCATTAATTACAAATTAATTACTCCCTCTATTTCAAAAAGATAATCAACATTTCTTTTTCATACCCATCAATGCAAATATTTTGGACATATAAAATTTATTTTTACACTTTTATTATATTCTTATTTAATGCATGTTAATGAACAATATTATTAACAAATTCCAACAATCAATAAATAAGGATATTTCAAGAAAAAATATTTAAATATAAGAAAAGTGAATTATAATTTATGACAAATCAAAAATTGAATAGTGAACTACTCCCTCCGTCCCACAAAAATAGTCACATATTTTTTTTTTGAATGTCCCAAATTATAGCCACATTTCCTCTTTTACTTTAGTATTAAATGTTTTATTGTCAATTTTACCCCTAATTAATAAGAGTAATTAATGTTTAACAGATTTTGGAGTATGAGATTCCAAGTGTAAAATTGATACATTAGCTAAATTTGACTACATTTATTGATTTTTCTTAAAATGCGTGTAAAGTCAAATGTGACTATTTTTGTGGGACGGAGGAAGTATTTTTTTATATTTGATGGAGTAATATTTAATTGATTAAACCAATTTCTCCAACCCACTTCTACCAAGCATTCATGACTCATGAGCATTTAATTTCCAGAGTGTTGTTCATTTATTTTTATTAATTTGTTGCTAGAGCTGTTAGTTGAGCTATAAACTAGTCACATAATTTATCTATAATCAACGGTTAACCCTATTTAAAACAAATAATTGTCCCGCAAAATTTAAAGTTACTTTTCCGTTTCACAATCAATTTCATACCAATGTTATTACTTTTTCTATACACATACACAAAAGTCAACTCAATTATTTATTACGGAATATGAAACAGAGGGAGTATTTATTTTGAGATGATAAGAAATTATTCTTGAAAGCAAAATATGAGCCATGGAGTTGTATGAAGAGTTAGAGTGAGTTGTCCGGATCATATAAGTTGAATTTTCCAAAGTAGTCTCATAATTCATAACCGTCAAATATGAATCCTTCTGACCAATCTCATTAAACAAATTAATTAAGCCACGTGATATTCATTAGAGACAAAAAGTCAAACCTCAAACAATAAACAAATTAATTTCACGCCAACCACACATATTGAACCAGCCAGTTCTATATTTGAAAAGTCTTCGGTCCAATCCCATATGCAATAATAATTAATCCTTCCCATTTCCAGCCACACACACTCCACACACTTTTCCGTGTTTTGACTTTCACAAACTTATAAAACCTCTCCTCATAAACAATTATCAAACCAATTCATCTTCATCCTCATCCTCGTCCTCGTCAGATCTTCGTATTTTCTCTCTCATCAATGGCGGAAATCGACATCCCGTCGTATTTTCTCTGCCCGATCACCCTCGACATCATGAAGGATCCGGTCACCATCTGCACCGGAATAACCTACGACCGGGAAAGTATCGAACACTGGATCTTTTCCCGGAAGAAGGACACGTGTCCTTCCACAAAACAGGTACTCGAAACCCTAGAATTAACCCCCAACATCATTCTCCGACGACTCATCCAGTCGTGGTGCCACCTCCACGCCGCAGATGGCGTGGAGCGCCTCCCCACCCCCAAATCCCCCATCACCACCCCCCAACTCCACAAGCTTCTCAAAAACCCTAACTTCAAAACCCTACAAACCCTAAAATCCATAGCTTCCGAAAATCAAACCAACCGAAGATACATCGAAGTATCATCAGCTCCCTCCATTTTATCATCACTCATCATTGCAAAAACAGCTGAATTATCACGCCTTGATGAATTAGATCAACACTTGTCCGATCATAGAAAAATATGCAATGAAGCCCTAAGCATTCTCTACACACTCGAGCTATCCGAGTCGAGTTTGAAAGCCTTAACGAGCGTCGAGTTCATCGACTCGTTAACGATCATCATGCAATGCGGAAGCTACGAATCGCGTGCTTACGCGATCATGCTGTTGAAATCAATGGCCGAAGTATCCGATCCAGCTCAATTAATCGGGCTAAAACCTGAGTTTTTCTCCGAATTAGGTCAAATCTTGAGTGATCATGTCTCGGAGAAGGCTTCTAAGGCTACATTGAAAGTACTAATCAGTGCATGCCCGTGGGGCCGGAATCGGATCAAGGCAGTCGAAGGCGGGGTCGTTCCGATTCTGATTGATCTTTTGCTCGACTCGTCTGAAAAACGAACGGCCGAGATGATCTTGACGGTGTTGGATCACGTATGCCAGTGCGCGGAGGGGCGAGCCGAGCTCCTCAAGCACGGGGCGGGTTTAGCCGTCGTGTCGAAGAAGATATTTAGGGTTTCTCAAGTTGCAAGTGAGAGAGGTGTGAGGATTCTTCATTCGATTTCTAGGTTTTCGGCAACGAAGGGGGTTTTGATGGAAATGTTGCAAATTGGTGTTGTTGCAAAGTTGTGTTTTGTGGTTCAAGTGGATTGTGGATCGAAAACGAAGGAAAGGGCGAGGGAGATTTTGAAAATGCATGCTAGACAATGGAGGAATTCTCCTTGCATACCCTCTAATTTGGTTTCTTCATATCCATCTTCAAATATTTGATAAATTATATGTACATGTAAATAGTTTATTTTGTTGGTAGGAAATTGATATACGGGCAAAAGAATGCTCATGTAGCAAGAATTATTGTTGAAAGAATTTTGTTGGGATATATTTCCCGTTTTAGAAAGTTTATCATGGATTAATTTGAAGTTGAAAAAGATTGATCAATTCTCACGTTTTGTTTAATTTTGGTGTGTTGAGGGTAGTATATAGTATATACCCTTCCTACTTTATTGAGGAGAATAATGGGGAAATTGTATATTGGATTAGTGTGGAAAAATAAAATAAAAATACACGGAGTAACATTTTGTGTAATTTATAGATGTTTGAGAGAGCTAGAATATTGTTAATTTAAGGGATGATGGTTGATTTATTTTCATTTTAGAAAATATTGCATCTAATATGGGACAGGCCTTCCGGTCAAAAACATGTATATATGCACTGAATACA
Source organism: Galeopsis tetrahit (assembly GCA_963675135.1). Classification (NCBI taxonomy): domain Eukaryota; kingdom Viridiplantae; phylum Streptophyta; class Magnoliopsida; order Lamiales; family Lamiaceae; genus Galeopsis; species Galeopsis tetrahit. The sequence continues at coordinate 72,912,500 of OY776128.1, read as the reverse complement.
CGAGTGTATTTTCAAATGGTATTAGTTATTTTATCGGAAATGGAGGTAATTAATCGTTTTTTTGACGAAGTTGGATAGCTCAAGTGATTAGAGGTAGTGCTTTAGATCCTGGGTTCGAGTCATGGGAAGGGGAAAAAGGATGGGTATTTAATGTAATTCAAAAAAAAAAAAAGTTATTTTATCGGGAATGAAATCACATATTTCAATTTTGGTGTTTCACATCTTATTCCATACTATCTTAAAAAAAAAAAAAAAAAATCAGTGTCCTATAATATTGGAGACAATATGTATTAAAAATTTAGTAGGGTGAAACACGAAAAATGAAATAGATGAATGAAACCAATTTTACTAACATGTATCAGTTTGTTATTATTTGTTCTTTTCACTTGAAACGGATTAATTGTGTACTATATCTCATACGAAAATACGAAAAGGAGGTAAATATTAAATGTTCTTAGGAGCTAGAAGAAAAGGCCGTGAATCACTAAAATAATGTTTAAAAATGGAATTAATAAAGAAAATCCATGGCTAAATAAGATTAAGGGCTGAGTAAATATATAATTTGTGATGGATCAATGTCGCTAATCTGCCAAGGTAAGATCGCATTTAGCGCATAGCTAATTCATGTTGCCAATCTTGCTTAAATTACAACTTTTTTTTTCACGACAAGTTGCAATCATAAATTTGAAGATGGGCATTACCTGCTGCAAAACCCCAAATTCATATTTGCAACAGAATAATCCATGTTCCACAAATTAAAAGCCATTGCAAATTCGTTGCAAATTGCGATGAAACGTTCCCATTGTAAATGTTCATCCCAATTAATTCAATTTTCTTTAGTTGATGAAGCTCTTTTGAGAGAGAATAAAAGGTTATGAGATTAAGTTTTTGAGATTCGAGACAAAACTTCTTCAAATTCTAAGCAAATGACATTAATATATAATTGCAACTTTTCTAATATCTCAAAGTACAAAATATTTAAACTAAAAAGCTCTAGAACATCTAACATCGTTGTCGAAAGCTCTAGAAGTGCTACGTGAACTTGTCATGATTCTCAGTATTTTGGACCGTGAAGGTGAAAATTCAAATGTGATCAAATTGTTTTGTCCTTTTACAAGAAAAAAGAGTAGAAAATAGAAAATGATATATACTATTTAATTAATTATGGATTCATTGTGCCTGCAATGCCAGTCACATACAATTTTACAATACCTGTCAAAATAACAAATTAATTAAAGTACCTAACACAGGTCAGGTCATAAACGAGGGACTTCTCAATTAAATATGGCCACTTTTCTTGAACAGCTAGAAAACAATCTCTACCCAATTTGAACTTTGAAATATCGCAGTTTATAAATCCGGACCATACGCTGAAAAGCAATATTATATATTTCAACAATTGTATATATTTAACATAAAAAAAACTTGTGTGAAACAATCTATTATAATAGTGTTTTCGCTCATGATGGTAAAAGAAAATCAGTTTTCAATAAAAATAAAAGTATCACAAAAGTTAGGAGTATTTTTAACTACCTTTAAAATAATTGTTTTTTAAATGAAATTCAAAAATATTGGGCAAAAAAAAATTATAATAATTAAAGTATTGAGAAGTAATTTTAAAAAGATATATATATATATATATATAATGTAAAAAAAAATGATTGAATTTAATGTATGATGAGTCAAGTCTCGCGCAAGTTTTGCTCCTTTGATCATTATTGTCTACAATATGTTCTCCGAAATAACCGTAGAAGTGCATGTGGGTTATGCACAAGACAGAACTTTCATCCGACACAATATATTTTTGTAGTTCTAAATACAGGTATTGAATCAAACTTATTCCAGGTTGTTCAATTATTAGAATAGTAAAAACGTGCAAACAAAAAAATCAATTTACTGAGATTGTTATCAGGAATATGGTTGATTTTAATCTAGCCTCTGTTCTACATCTCTCTCTAATAGTATAAAGAATGCTGCTACGAAAATAAGCAGGTACACAAAATTCACTTATACCGCACGTTTTGACTATGCAACAGTTCCGTTACAGCTGTGACGACTTTCGTCCCCTCCGCTGTTACGTCTAGTGCTGGCTCCTCGATCTTCCTCATTAAAAGCTTGTCGACCTCCCCACGCAATTTCTGCAAATTAATAATCCGTCAGCTGAGAGTGTAGAAGAGAGAAAAAGTATATGCGTATAGTGTACGTACCCGTATCAAGTCCATTACAGTGTTGGATGCAGAAAAGTGAAGGTATCCACCAAGCATTTCGATACCATCTCCAGTTTTAGAAGGAAGAAGATTGCCACCAAACATGAGCAACGCATAATCTGATATATTGGTGGAATCTCTTATGTATATGCTACTGGTTTTGACCTTTTCGGTGTAAACCATGTACGGAAGAGGGAAAAATTGAACACCAGCATTGACTGATGCTGGATGAATGTCGACCTTCCCAACTTCTTTAGTGTAGAGAGCCGTTCGTTTTCCTCTTCTTTTGCACTGGACAACATTCGGGTACAGTCCAGCACACAGTACTGCACATACCATCTCCATATCATCGCTGTACTGGTTATAAGCCTGCACAACCATTTCTCAATCAGAGATTACCCTAAATTATAGCCAATTGCGAAAAGAAATTCTTATCTTTGGCCTGGATGAAATTTAACGAAATTGGAGAGTTTATATCAAAATACATCTTTTTTTTTTTTTTTGGTAGGAATCAAAATACATCTTGTAACTAAGCCAGAATCCAGTTTAAGTCCTTTCTCCTTTTGCTTAATCAATTTGTACTGGGGTGTTTCAGTCGTTTTTTAGTCAGAAAAAACAAATTTGGCTAAAAATGATGATGTGGACAAGCCAATTTGGGGATTTTTTTTTTCTCCGGCCAAATTGATGGTGTGGATATTTTCAGATTCTTTTTGGGCCAAAAATATGATGTGGCATATCTTGCTTCGTTGACACGTCCATATCATCAATTTGGCCGCAAAGAAATAAAATCACCAAATTAGCTAGTCCACATCATCATTTCCAACCGAATTTGAATTTTCCGACTAAAACTGAAATTGGACACCCCACCCAAAAGGCCTTGAACTGGATTCGGTCTTAGTTACAGTACGTATTTTGATATTAACTCTAAAATTAGATGATAAAAAGAGTTGATATTAACACTTACTTTGGCACCTCGAGATTTATCCACAAAACCGATTCCTGCTAGTAAATCAAGAAACTGGTTTCTCATATCTTCTATCATTTGCATAGCTACCGGTGACAGAAAATTCTCCCAACAGAATGCCTTTTCCTTCCTATCACGTTTAGCATCTTTCCATCCTTCATATGCTTTAAGAAGCGCAATGTGATCACTGTTTCAAAGAATAAAATTCTCTAATCAGCACTGAATCTTCATCAATTAAAAGAAATGATGGGAAAATTCCGTTGCCTAACCTGCATGAATCACCAGCAAATGATCTTTTAGCAGCATCAGCTTCCTCCATCCTACTTATTGGAAGGACAAACGGGCTCCGGTACGCAAGAGCAGCAGCTATCGTTAGAGCAGGGTTAAGGCACTTAAAGATGGAACCCATCAGAATCATCTTTCCAATATTTGGATCTAAAGGCAAAGTGCAGAGGTGCCGCCCTGTTATGTGACAATACCCAATAAGAACCAGCAATTCTAAAACTCAATCTAGAATCGAGATAAAATCACAAATGGTAATGTAACTTTGGTGGTGTCCATTTATTAGTCACGTATGTTTTTACTTTTTCAATGTTGGTCATTTTGGTGTCCGGTTTTGTACTGTATGGTATTACTTTTTTTCAATTTTGGACCAAAAATTGAAAAACAAAAAAAATGTGTGACTAAAGTTGGGCACAGCCAAAATTACAGGACCATTTGTGATTTTATCTCTCCAGAATCTGAATAGCACAATAAACATCAAATACAACGCACCAAGAGGAGTGAGCTCTTCCCTATCATCTAGAGCACCAATTGTTTTCAGAAGCTCAACGGCATTTTCTACAGCAAGAAGATCAGGAGGCTGGAGTGCCTTAGCCAAAAACGTACTAAGATTTCCAAGTTTCAAACTCTTGATATTCAGACATAGCTCTTGCAAAGGAGTTCGAAGCATTTCAGGCAGTTGATACTGGGGCATAGCATCGTGGATTATTTTAGGATAGAGTCTGTAGCAAACTCCGGGTTGTACTCGACCTGCTCGACCACGTCTCTGTAATGAACCAGAAGATTACATTAATGAAAAAAGTAACAACTCAGGTGTAAGCAAGTTTCATATTTTTTTAAGGTTGGATTAAGGGTTTCAAATCGACCCAAATTCGTTCCTCAAATGTAGTTTAAAACACAGATGAGTAAATTGCAAAATTGGTCCCATGTTTATTGGGTGTTGGCGATTTTAGTCCCATATGAATCAGTTTTCTCAATTAAGTCTCATAACTTCTAAATTAAACAATTTTAGTCCTATATTGACAAGGTTGCAGGATTTTTGCATGTGCCGAACTACTGACTTAGTATCGCTTATGTTACATAATGAAACTCAAACATATTAATTTCATTTTAAAAAATTAAAGAAAAAATCATAAATTAATTACCATCCTAAAACCAAAAAAAGTGTTAGAATAGGTCTAAAATTGCAGCATTTAAAAATTAGTGGACTTAATTGAGAAATTTGATTCATGAGACTAAATCGCCAACGCCTAACAAATATGGAATAAATTTTTCAATTTACTCAAACACACATAGTAAATTTTATTTGGTAAATACCTGGTGAGCTGATGCCTTGGAAATCCATGAAGGTAAAAGACAAGCCAGCTTATTGAGAGCATCGTAACTAGTCTCCTTTGCCTTTCCACAGTCTACAACATAAACGACATCATCTATGGTAATGCTACTCTCCGCAATGTTGGTAGCTAGCACGATCTTTCTGGGGAAAAATATCAAAGCTATTTGATGTGAGGTAGTGAAAGAAGTATTCATGTACTATTAAAGCATAAATCTTGCAATAAATTGCAACTCCCGAGTCTAGCAAAAAATATAGTACTGGGTTTTAACTACTAAGAAATACTTTTTCCACAGACCACAGGCAAGATAATTTGATGCTGCTACTCAACGATCAACCAGAACAAATGAAAGGGGCATGCTTAATGTGATGGGCAGTGCCAAAAAAACCAAATTAAGGTCAACCATGCTGCAGAACTGACGTCTTAAATTTACTTCTTCATTTTCTTCAGGGAAATTAACAATATATTATAAATGAAAATTGAAAAGAAAAGATAAAGGGTACAAATGCTTACCGAACATTAGGGCGTGGACGATCAAATATTTCGCGCTGATTGATTGTGGGCATTGAACCATGAACAGGAAGAATTAGAAACTTATTCGGGTCACCAAGAATAATGTTTGCTTTAAGTTTCTCAAGGAGCTTGGAAATATCATCCCAACCAGTAAGGAAAACAAGGATTGCACCTTCACCTTCACGGCGACAGATATGCTCAATAGTTGCTTCAACCTGTAAGAAAATCAATCGAACAATAAGCTTCTGAAAGCAATAAACGTGAAGACATCTTCCATTAGGCACACAAAAAAAGAGTTCACTATATTATCCTTCAGATACATACGATGCCCAAATCCATCTGAGAAGGAGACCAAGCCTCAAGAGATTGCCTGGTGCTTGCACTGTATGCTTTGTAGATGGTACCAATATCTGCTTCCTGACAAAAAGAAAAAAGAAAAATAAGATTCAGGTAGATGAACACAGCTAAACAAGTAAATCTTCCCCCACTCAATTAGGAGCAGTCTTACATGATCATGGGAAAGCAATTTGTGAGCTAGCATAGGGCAAGCACAATTTCAAATTATAGATCAATTGGAAAGTCTCAAAAGGGAAAGCAAGCAGAAACTTTTAACCTTCAACCTTCTTCCTACAGTCAGAATAAATCAAGTTTCTTCTCCAAAAACAAAAAAAACCATGTTTCTATGATGGTAGCCAAACTAAATGAAGCAAAACAAATTTAATTTACCGGTCCAATTATTGATTCTATATTTCTATCCAAATCACTTGGTGAGATTTTGGAAACTAATTACTGTATTATTTTTTCATATAATAATTTTCTAAGCAGCTCGATCTTTTAGTGATCTTCAGTGATCCAAAATCCCTAGATGTTCAAAATAAGAGCCAAGTATTTCCAGATATTTCATTCCCTCCGATAAAGCTTCATCTTCATATGTTAATACCTTGAACATAGATATGCTATGATTTCTGACTGTCTTTGGAAACTAAGCTTAGAAAAACTCCTAATTTATAATCATAGATCAACTTCAACTCGTTTTGCAATCAACAAGCATCCGCCTCTCTAATTTTACAATTTAGTGTAGCAATTACATGAATTTGACCATATGATAATCAATACGTATTGGTATGAAAAAACTATACATAAATAAGATCAGAACTAGATGAACATCGATACAAATTTGCCAAGTAAAAGAGTTGATGTAAAATAGAGAAACCAAAATACTTCAATGCATAATGAGTATGAATAGGCAGTTCAGAAACTCATGACGCAGCACATGGAAATTTCCATAGCATCATCACAGTTAACCTAAGCTCCATCCAGTGTAAGATTATAATTGCCCTATTTCGTATATCGTCATTGGCCTTAACAACCATAGTTAAAACAAGATGGTAATAAGTTAAAAGCATATATAAGTCAAGACAAGGTAAACCAATTTAACCCCATAGCCACATAAGAGGTTATGATATAAAGCACAGAGATTGAAAGGTTTATACCTCAAATAATTCTGTCAAAGGATCTTTATTAGACTCCTGTTGGCGACGACCCCTTCTCGAATTTCTAGGCAAATTGTCAGACTCTGATTGGATAATATAGCGAGTTTTCTCCAGCACGTCTTCCAAAAAATATTCTTTCACTGGGAAGGTCAATCCCTGCAAAAATAGTCATAATGTCACAATACGTACCATACACAACAAGACTGGAGACAAATTATATGATTTAAGTTTGTCATTCATACAGGAATATGAAGAGTGGGAGCATTTCCAAAGTATCTGGAGAATAAGTCTGCATTGATAGTGGCACTCATAAGGATAAGACGAAGGTCAGGACGGCGAGGAAGGATGTCCTTCAATATTATTAACAAGAAGTCCTCATTTATGCCTCTTTCATGAATTTCATCCACCAATAAATAAGTAACTCCTGTTAAAAGGGGGTCCTCCATCTGTATCCAGGAAGGAAGAAGAAATCAAAATCTTGAATTTCAAAAATAAAATGATAGCTTGATAACTCGGCTGACAGATTTTTTCAATATTGATTAAATCTCTAAGCAACATGATTCTAAAACTTGTTCTATGTCAGCTGTATCAAATGCCAAATGTTTTTCAAAGACAGATATGCGAAAATGAATTTACATATATGAAGTCAAATACTCCCTCCATTCCAATTAAAAAAAAAAAAGAGTCATGTTTCTTCACAGTACAATTTTATATTTTTGGTCAACTAATTAAAGGCATGAAATTCTATAATGCATCAAATTCTCACATATGACCCTCCATTTATTTGTTGACTCACTATGTTTTACTTTGGGTTAAGGCTTTAAAGAAATTTCACTTAAAAAGAATATTTGGTTTTCAAACCGGACTTCTTTTAGGATGGAACCTATCCAATTATTTGGTATTAAAGGCTCGGTTTGTTTGTTTTGTTACTTCTTGTGGGATGAAGAGATTGACTATTTCACCATTTTAATCAATAAAGTAAAGGTGCCAACAAAAATAAATGTTAAATACAATATTTACCAGCTTCCGGAGTAACACTCCTGTCGTGCAGAATAGCAATCTAGTTTGGGCAGACCGATTTGATTCAAGACGAATCTGATAACCTACAGTTTCACCAATCTGCTCACCTCTTTCAGAGGATATTCGAGCTGCAACTGATATTGCTGATATTCTTCGAGGTTGAGTGCATATTATATTACAACTAGCACCTCGAAAAGAAGAAATTTCCTCTTCCAGGATAAATTGAGGAAGCTGGGTAGTTTTACCACACCCAGTCTCTCCTGAGACTACCAGCACCTGTATTACCCATCCAAACGAAGGAAATGGCGATGATATTAGCAATAAAATAAACTTTTAGACATAATTAAAGATGATTTCCCCTGTTAAGAGTATTAAGATAAGAAGACTGGCATTACAATGTATTCTATTGATAAAAGTCAACTACAAGGGCTTAAAAAAAAGTATTGAAAAGCCAGTCACTCGTAGTTGCTCCTGCCCAAGGTGACTCAAGATACAAGACCGTGCAGGTATCTCTTAAAAGTAAGGTATATAAATGGGTATAATTAGGGAAAAAAATGTCAACAAATAAAAGAAATTCTGCGAAGTACTCCACAAAAGGCATCATTTCTCAGCACGAAATTACATAAACGCATCAATATCAGAAAAGGCCAACTAAAGAACTTCAACAAGTTCTTTAAATAATAAAACTCAAATCACACAAAACATTTTTTAATCTCTAAAAACTTGAATCATTTTCAGAGACATATATATACACACAAATATCATATAAATATGCAGATAAGGAAAGGAAACAAAGGAAGGAGAGACAGAAGAAAAAGGAAGAAGAGCATTAGGAACAGATAGAGCAGAGGATAACATGATTAGAAAAAGGAAGCAGCTAGGAGAAGTAAGACATTAACGGAACATATAGTTTAAAAAATGGAGAAATATGCGCTGAAGGACATGGAAAACAATTAATATGAAGAAATATTCTACCTGATTACTAGCAACAGCTTTCAAGAATTCTGATTTTAATTTAAATGCTGGTAGCTTTTCTCTGAATGCCAGCATTGCCTTTACACTATCACTTTCCTACAAGTCAGGAACTCAGCCATTTGTAAATTATTTTCAAAAACAAAAGAAAGAAATTTAAGATATCAAGTAATATACCCTCATCTTTTCCTGTTTCTGTTTCAGTTCAATATTAAGTTCCTCAGAAACGGTATCAATCTCTGGTAGCGATGCTGCTGCCTTCTCCATTTCAATACGTTTGGATTGTGATGTTGCAGCCCCAGAGGAAGAAGATGAATTGTTCTTGACTAAATTCGACCCATTTGAACTGCTGAGTAAATTTCCAACTCTTTCCTCAATCTCTGAGGACATTCTTATCTGAAACATTGACCAGAAAGCGAGTCAACATAATGACGCAGGAAACATTACATTAGCAAATTGATATATGTTTCCTCCAATAATTGAACAAAATACCTCATTCTTATTGGAACCATGCTGTTCATCAAGATCTGCACGATAATCAGGCAATGGAACTTTGCTCACAGCAAGTACCTTTCCTTTATTATATGCATGGCTTTCTTTCCACAAATACAAACCATAAATTATATTGTCAGGAAAACCACATGGCTTCTTTCAGGAGGAATAAACACATTCTCAGAGTACCAAATTTAATAAGAAGTCCCAAGAACAAAATTGACTAGGAACTCACATTCTTACAAGCAACTATATTTAAATGAAACTATATACCATTCAATTAAAAGCTTGTGACTTAAAAACTTGATTTTGGATCCGCCAAATCATACACTGGGGTTTCCATTAAACTATAGCATGTGATCTGTTTAAATAGCAAGCATTTAACTAATTTAAATTATCTGAGTTAAATTTGACAGATCAATGCATTCCCCAACCCAGCTCCCTAGCTCCAAATGAGTTTATAAACTCTAGTCTGGAAAATCATACTAAGGCAGCAAGACAAATAAAGTTGTATAACTGTCTAGTATTGCATAGTGAAAAAAATTGTAATTTGATCAAAATAATGCTAAAATAGTGAGAGAGATAACAACTTACAAGTATAGACCCAACTGATGAGCCATATCACCCAAGATTTGCTGATCGTCTCTACTGAAGTTTCGCCTTATTACCATCTCCTGCTCACTTCCGCCCTTCATATTTTCCAATTTTCCCCACCATTCATTCTGATCCATTACCTCTTTCTACAAATATGCAAAAAGAATTGATAGCAAGCCAAATGAAACAAACAAGCATACATTATCTATCAGATAGATAGAAGATGTCACTTTTTTTTTCCGCTCCATCCATTCTTGTCCATCACTTGTATTAAAGACATGCAAACACATGCCAAAGGATTATCATCACGGTTATTACTTCACTTCACTAGATACAGAAGCAGGAAATACAAAATCAACTCCAAACCGAGCAAATTGATTGATCAAAACTAAAAGAAAAAAGTTCTTCACTAACAAAACTATCTTATCCTATTTTTTTCAAAATGAAGTATGTTAAAAACTCGTCCTAACTTAACTCTTCCAAAATTGGTATCGCACATTTACAAAAACAATCAAATGAAGGGACTAAAATGAGGGAGTACCTCGGCCGCCATCTGACCCAGACGCTCAGCTCTCCAGACAGGATCCCACCACCGCTGCTCACCTCGGCCTCCGCGACCACCACCACCACCTCCTCTTCCTCTGCCGCCGCCTCGTCCGCCACGGCCACCGCCGCGACGGCCACCTTGGAAGTTAGGGCGGGAAGACATGGAAGTTGTGACTGAGATTCTACTACAATTGCCTCTAAAGAAGACACGATTGGTGATTAAGGGAAAGTGCAGAGATGATGAGAGCTGATGCCAAAACCGTGGTGGGAGTGGGAAAACACAGTAATGGCGAATGGGGTTGGGCAGTAGATGGTGCGACATTTAAAGTGCGCATACGACTTTAACAAATCGCGTCCCATTAAATTGCCTCTCAAATATGGGCTACAGTATTGGGTCAATATAGTATTTGGGCTTTTTACCGAAGGGCTACAGTATTGGGTCAGGGTATGTCCCAAGACAATTTGTTAAGAGTCCGATAATTTCCACCTCCATAATTGGAAACTACACCCCCATGAAATCTATATATCACCCTGGTCAATTTAATCTTTAATTTTAAACTCTAACCAATTTTAAATATACCCCGGCAATGAAGTCTATATATATCACCCTTGTCAATATGTATTCAATTTTAAACTATAAACCCTAAACAAAACAAATGACAATTTTGTACACCGCGCTACCCCAACCGCTACTACCAAAATCTATCACTTTACATTTTCGTCAATTTTTTGTGACATCAAACTATTTTTTATCAAAATGGAATAAAAACAACACATTTTTCTATCGACCAAAATCAATCGAAAAATGTTCACATTTTCGGCTAAAATCAATCGAAAAATAATCAAATTTTTGCCCAAATACCTATTACCAAATTTTGAATGCCTGATTTTGTAAAAGAACGAAAAACCATCAAATTAAAAAAAATATATACAATCAAGAATATTATATTTAACAGTTAAAACACACAGGATTTAACACCAAATTTAAAAAAAAATATCACCAAAATTAACCCCAAACCTGGCCCAGTCGTGGTGGCAAGACACGCGTTGCGGTGGAGAGGGCGAGGCCGGTGTGTAGACAAAAAATGCAGTGAGTAATGGTGATTTATCATTTTTTTTATTTTACCAGAGTTGAGTGTTCATTTTCTTCTTCGGCGCTAAGATGGGAGCTAGGAAAAAGGAGCGACGATTTGAGGAAGTTAGGTGTGAGGCGACGGAGATTGGAGAAGAAAATAGAAAGCAGGAGATGAAGACAAATGATTTGTTGAAAGGGTATATTAGGTAGTTCATGAATCATGATAGGTGTATCCACTAATCTAAAAAATTAAGGTGGTGAACTAATTATAACCGGACTCAATTTGCTATACATCGGAAAAGAAAGGTTTGGAATTTATCACACTATGTTTTACTCGACTACTAATCAAAAACAAGAAAACATACAACGGTGAAATCTGGGTATAGACTGGCACAGAAATTAACCGATGGCGCAAGATTAGAGGTGGAATGTCGGTGGAATGGTTTATGGAAGCAGCAAATTCCACCTAAGATGAGGGATTGCCTATGGAGAATTTGCAGAAATGTGCTCCCAAACAAAGCAAATTTATTCACAAGAAGAGTGTGTGACGACAAAATATGCATTCTCGGCATCAATTCTTCAGCTGCACCTTCGCATTACAGTGTTGGAGGGAGGCCAAATTGCTTGCCAAAGTGGAGAGAGATATGGTAAATGCAGACTCACTACACGAGTTAATCCTCAATTTTCTGAGCACACACGACAAGAAGGAGGGTACCCGATTCGCCTGCATTCTCTGGACGATTTGGAAGCAACGAAACAGGAGATACTGGACAGGGGAGTGCGCCACTGCTGCCGGAGTTGTGGACGAAGGACTTCACATACTTAGGCGGTGTTTGTTTTGGGATTGGCCAATCCGGATTTGGATTGGCCCAATCCCAATCCAATTTCTTTCAATTCATTTCAATCCAAACACAAATCCAAATACCAATCCACCCCTATAATACACCTGCACACCTATTTTTATACAATCAAATCACTATTTCTCTTACTTTTATTTCACACACTCATTCTCTCTCCTACTTTCTTCTCTCTCTTACTTTTCTTTCACTACTAACAATAATAAAATATTATAACACCACTTTTGATGTGACATAAAGTTAAATCTACCCCTACTTCTCAATCCTTAACCAAACACAACTTACACACAATTTACTATTCATGGATTACCCAAATCCCAATCCAATCCACCCCAATCCAAATCCAATTCACCCCAATCCCAAACCAAACACCACCTTAACGAATGGGAACAGGTTCGTGCACATCACAACTCCAGTAGAGAGGTGAAGCCCTGTGGAGGTTGGCATAAACCAGAGAGAGAGCCTGAAATTGAACGTAGATGCCGCCTTCTTCGCGGACAGCAACGAGACAGGCGTCGGCATGGTGCTAAGAGACGACGAGGGCAGCTTTCTAGCTGCTCGCTCACTAGTCATTCCAGGATGTTTAGAGACAGCAACTGGCGAAGCTATGGGCTTCTTGGAGGCGCTGTCATGGGTGCGCAACCTGGAACTTGAGAACGTCATCGTCGAGGGAGATGCTAAGCGAGTCACGGATGCGATACGTTCAGCCTCCTTGGATGACTCGGCATTTGGGGACATTATTCGGGGCTGCAGGAGAGTCTTGGGTTCATTAAACAATTGTTCAATTTCTTTTGTAAAGCGTGATGCTAACACATACGCACACGCTATTGCTAGGGCTTCCCGTTCCTACGGAAGCTCGTTCTGTTGGGATGATCCACCTGATTTTGTAGATGGACTTCCCCCAAACATTTGCGTTTGCAACGAATAAAGACATTGATTGTCGAAAAAAAAAAAAACAGGAGTGTACAATAATCTTTATTATACAAAGACAATATTACTATTCATATGCTATGGATTCTCTTCTTCGGGTAAAGGAAAGTCGAGAAGGATATATCTAGTTCGAAAAGGAACCACTGAGAACTAATGTCACGTATAACTATATAAAAAGAATAAATTATCATATACTAATATTCTCCATGAAATTATCTATTTAAAGATCCTTTTTTTATATAAAAAAAAAACTACAGTAATATTAAAAAAAACTACAGAGAGATACTAGTTTACAATTGGATTTCCTACAACTTAATCAGGTAAATTTTAAGATTAGATAAAAACTAAAGAGAGAGATATTCAGGTTCAAAAGGAGTTGTTCCATGCAAAAAAAACATGTTATCTTTTCAACTTAAAATTAATATTTAAACAAAAAACGATATTCTGAGTAAAATATTTCTCACAGAACATTATACTACGGAGTACTAATTAGACAGTCTCCAACAAATATCATCTAAACTTGACATAGTACACTTTATGAACACAACCGCTAAATGTAAACAAAAATATATGCTACATCAAAGAATATCAAGAGGAGAGTTAAAGCTTTAACAAAGATGTGCAAATCTGAATTAGAACAAGAGAATATTAATAAGGTATTAAGATATAAAATGTGTCACAAAAGAACACAACCACTTAATGTTCCAAATCACATACAGTATCATTATAGACTAGTCAGAAATCAAACCCCAGGCAATCTAGTCTGTAAAAAAAAAAAAGGAAACATCATCACCTAATATCAAGGAACACAATCCCATACTTGACAACATTTCATCTTTCAGAAACTACCACCACGGAGACGAAGCACCAAGTGAAGGGTAGATTCCTTCTGAATATTATAATCAGCAAGAGTCCTCCCATCTTCCAGTTGCTTCCCTGCAAAGATGAGCCTCTGCTGATCAGGTGGGATCCCCTCCTTATCTTGAATCTTTGCCTTCACATTATCAATCGTATCAGAGCTCTCCACCTCCAAAGTGATAGTCTTCCCAGTCAAAGTCTTGACAAAGATTTGCATCCCACCTCTCAATCGCAAAACCAGATGAAGAGTTGACTCTTTCTGAATGTTATAATCAGCCAGAGTCCTCCCATCTTCCAGCTGTTTACCAGCAAAGATCAAACGTTGTTGGTCAGGAGGAATGCCCTCTTTATCCTGTATCTTAGCCTTGACATTGTCTATGGTATCTGAACTTTCAACTTCCAATGTAATGGTCTTCCCCGTCAAAGTTTTCACAAAAATTTGCATGCCTCCCCTTAATCTCAGCACTAGATGAAGGGTTGATTCCTTCTGAATGTTGTAATCGGCCAAAGTCCTCCCATCCTCAAGCTGTTTACCAGCAAAGATTAATCTTTGCTGGTCTGGAGGAATCCCCTCTTTGTCCTGAATCTTAGCCTTGACATTGTCTATCGTATCTGAACTTTCAACTTCCAATGTAATGGTCTTCCCCGTCAAAGTTTTCACAAAAATTTGCATGCCTCCCCTTAATCTCAGCACTAGATGAAGGGTTGATTCCTTCTGAATGTTGTAATCTGCCAAAGTTCTCCCATCCTCAAGCTGTTTACCAGCAAAGATTAATCTTTGCTGGTCTGGAGGAATCCCCTCTTTGTCCTGAATTTTAGCCTTGACATTGTCAATGGTATCTGAGCTCTCCACTTCCAGAGTAATTGTTTTTCCAGTGAGAGTTTTTACGAAAATTTGCATCCCCCCACGAAGCCTTAGGACAAGGTGGAGAGTAGACTCCTTTTGAATGTTGTAATCTGCAAGTGTTCGTCCATCTTCAAGTTGCTTTCCAGCAAAAATCAATCTTTGCTGATCAGGAGGAATCCCTTCTTTGTCTTGGATCTTTGCTTTGACATTGTCAATGGTGTCTGAGCTTTCAACCTCTAAAGTAATGGTTTTTCCGGTCAGAGTTTTTACGAAAATCTGCATCCCACCACGAAGCCTGAGGACAAGGTGGAGAGTAGACTCCTTCTGAATATTGTAATCTGCCAGAGTTCTTCCATCTTCAAGTTGCTTTCCAGCAAAGATCAGTCTCTGCTGATCAGGAGGGATCCCTTCTTTGTCCTGGATCTTTGCTTTGACATTGTCAATGGTGTCAGAGCTTTCGACCTCTAGTGTAATGGTTTTTCCAGTTAGAGTTTTCACAAAAATTTGCATTCCACCACGAAGGCGGAGAACAAGATGGAGGGTGGACTCCTTTTGGATATTGTAGTCTGCAAGAGTTCTTCCATCTTCAAGTTGCTTTCCAGCAAAGATCAGTCTCTGCTGATCAGGAGGGATTCCTTCCTTATCTTGAATTTTGGCCTTGACATTGTCAATGGTATCGGAACTCTCAACCTCGAGAGTGATAGTCTTACCAGTTAGAGTCTTTACAAAGATCTGCATCTGAATTTGGAAAGATAGAAACATATCAGATATTAATATATTATATCTTGCTCCAATATCACATAGAAATAAGATGTAAGTAATAAAGTAGAGCCATAAGTAATCAAGACAGGGCCCTCGTAAAAATAATTAGTCACACGATTTCACTCTGAGTCATGTACACATTCAGTTGCTTTGTATTCACAGATGTTAAATGATTGAATCTGAAAATTCCAACCTAGAAGTATGTGCCCCAATCTCACCCACCCCATCGAAAAAATAAAGGAGAACACACAAGGCAAAAATAATTGGAAACAAATGCCCAACAATATCCACCAAAAATAATTCCAATTGACATTCTCACAAACAGGAATTTATATTGTATCAAATGAAAGGTACAATATTAGCTATCAGGGTTCAAGATCAACTTTATAAATGCCCTTATGACACGGAAAAAAGAAAACAAGTTTACATTACAATTTATAACTTTGTTCTGATCAGAGAAAATAAAACAAATCACCAGAGTATACAAAACAATAACTCTCATACAACACCATTTAAAGGGGAAGCAAAATAGAGTTCTTAATCATAGCTGCATATCCTCAAACCCTTAACATCAAAGCCCTAATGGTTCGATTTTAAAAAAAAAAAAAACCTAATATTATATCATTAGCATCAATTTCGTTTCTAACATCTACGATCCTGATACTAAAGGCAACTTCGATCAGACAAAGAAAACAATAAATAAAGAAACCCTAATTTTAGATCACCAACAAACGACGGTGGTAGCAGGAAAATTTAGCGGCAATCACAGAAATCGGTCCAATACAATTACACAAGAGCACAAAACGAGATACAGTAATAAACTAATTAATTAGCCAAAATTGATTTCAAAGGGGAGTAGATATATTTACCTTGATGGACAGCGTTTGATTATAGGCGAGAACTCGAAAATTGTTGAACAATAGGAGGGGGTGGTTGTAGGATGAGAAAACAAGGAGATTTGGGGCGTGTATATATACACAGTAGGGGTGCGGTTTGCCGACTTCTCGGCCTAAAATATCTGCTCTCTTTTTAAAAAAAACGTAAAATAAAATGCCGACTACGAAAAAGCTATGTGCTTCCCTTTTCTTATTTTTTGGTCAAATAATAAAATTATTTTTTAGTATTTCATAAAAATAAACATCATTGGTCAAATAACCAAATTAATTTAAAAATACTTTTATACCTTCAATAAGTTTTAAAACTCTAAATTGAACTTATGATTTTTCTAACCAAATATGACAACATTGTAATCAAGGGGAGGGACTGAGAGAGGCCTTCATGTCGGATTATTAGTCTTGTGAAAAGAAAAAAAATCAACTCCTTCACTGATACGGAAGAGTAACATTTAACGCAACAACGTACAATACAATGTAATTTCAGTTGAATAAACTTATTAATGTTAATTCAAAAAAAAAAAAACTTATTTATATAGATTTTTATATAATTTAAAATTAAATAGGAATTAGTGCTAAACAACACAAAAATAAAGATACACCTTAAAAAATAACCTACCATTTTAGTTGTACAATCTAGTTGGAGATGGTCTTAGTCCAAAAAAAAAATCGGATTGGAAATGGAATACAATTAAAATAAATTATTACTCCCTCCGTTCCAAAATTTTATGCACACTTTTTTTAAAGGGCGTCCCAATATTTTTTGCACACTCCAAAAAAGGAAACAATAATACCAATAATACCCCTCATTTATTTTATCTTTAATCAAATCTCTTTTACTTTAATCAATGAATTACCAATAATACCCCTCCTTTATTTACCTTACACATAACTTTATTCTATTTTCTTAATTTTCGTGCCGGTCAAAGTGTGCATAAAATCCTGGAACGGAGGGAGTACTATAAAATTACGAGATACTATCAAATTACATAAACAAATTTAGAGATAGCATTGATGCGGGTACTTGAAGACCTAACATGTCTCATTCTCTGAACGGGACATGGCGACTTTGTAAGGCACAGAGTGTCAGTCCGTCCTAACTAGAAACTAAGCTAATACAGTTTTTATTGATCGAATCATACTTGTGTACTCTCAATTACATGTGTAATTCATGCAATTGAACCACAATTTTAATTTGTTGTAATATAACAAGTCAAATTTCCAATCACACAATTTAAAATCTAATTGCATTTATACATCAAAAATTACATACCAGAATTCGTCTTTTTTATGTTATATACCTTACTAGAACTTTTAAACTAAAAACTCTGTTCGACTTGACCAATTCGCACACTAATATATATCAATCCATATCAAGGAGGAAATTTTCTCAATAATTGATTGATTTATTTATTTATTATGGCAATAAATACATCAGTTGAACTTTCATCGAACAAACTAGACTAGTTTGAGTGGAGAAATTGTCAAAAAAAGCACCCCTTATTTTTTGTCCAATGAACAAATTAACATGATTACTTTCTTCTTATCTAACCAATGAAGATCACGTTTCTTATGGTTTGACGTGCCAAGCTTACCAAATAACTCACTTCATCATTAGTTTTAAAATATCAGCTGACAGAGAATATGCATATAATTTTTATTTTCTAAGAATAGAAAAAAAAAATGAAAAAGTCAATTTAGACAAGGAAAGATAATGAAACAATGAATTTATAATTTAAAAGATTTTTTTATATCTATTTAAAAAGAATATCAATTTTGCTCACCCAATTTTACCTCTTTTCATATTTGGTCACCCACATTTAATATGAAACCAAGAATTGAAAAACAGAGTACAATTATTGTTAAAAAAAAAAACAGAGTACAAAGTTTCATTCTATCTCTTGATGAGTTTCTCATTTCCTGTAAAAAATTTTGACTACCAGCAAATTGATTGAATCACTTTCTAGAAAAAGTAAACCAACAAGTTAAATAATTATTAAAAATTTATTGAAATTTTTTGACTACCCAGCAAATTAATTGAATCACACGTTCCAGAAGATGCATATGAGAATTCTTTCTGATCAAGGATAAATATAATGAAAATCTCTTCTAATTCTAAAAGATGCATGACATTTCCTTTTGACCTATTAGATAAATATAATGAGAATTCCTTCTAAATATAATAAAATAATTTTGTCATAAAAAAAACTTAAAACTTAAATTGAAATAAGAAATAATGTATAATTTTTGTGATTGACTAAAATTCTTCAATGGGTATTTTTTCACGCTCCGATAGATTCCACATGTTTCATTCTTGCTACTGTGTTTGTTTCATTAGTTTCTAGAAAAAGTAAACCAACAAGTTAAATAATTATTAAAAATTTATTGAAATTTTTTGACTACCCAGCAAATTAATTGAATCACACGTTCCAGAAGATGCATATGAGAATTCTTTCTGATCAAGGATAAATATAATGAAAATCTCTTCTAATTCTAAAAGATGCATGACATTTCCTTTTGACCTATTAGATAAATATAATGAGAATTCCTTCTAAATATAATAAAATAATTTTGTCATAAAAAAAACTTAAAACTTAAATTGAAATAAGAAATAATGTATAATTTTTGTGATTGACTAAAATTCTTCAATGGGTATTTTTTCACGCTCCGATAGATTCCACATGTTTCATTCTTGCTACTGTGTTTGTTTCTGCGTTAGTGATGAATTTTAAAGTTTTGAAAATTTTGAGCTCAAAACTCTTTCTGCGTTAGTGATGGAGATATTGATAGAAATCAATATCAAATATTTAATTAGATATTTATGCTTATATTTAGGAGATTTGTTTTGATTTTATTATATTTAGTATATATATGTTTTTTATTCTCCAAGTATATCTAATATTATAAATAGACGAGTTCTAGAATGTTACGTATTAGGGAGTTGAATTGATTAATAAAATAGATGGTTTTGTCCCTTCGGTTTATTCTCGTCCCTTCGGCTTGCGCTGCGTTGACTAACGGAATGATCAATTTTGATAGAATATAATAAGTGAGTGACCAATTTTGATAGTGACTAAATGTGGATGACCAAATATGAAAAGAGGTAAAACTGGGTGACCAAAATTGATATTTTCCCTATTTAAAACTTGAAAGATGGAAAATTATACATTTGAAAAATAGAACTAAAAAATATTAAGATTATGTTGACATCTTATAATATATATTTTTCTTATTTATTTATATAAGTTATTATTTTTTCATTTTTATTTTCTTTTTTTTCCACTCGCGTGAAAATTAATACTCCCTCTATTCATAAAAAATGTGTTCATTTTTTTTACATATACTTTTAAAATAATTTATATTTTAATTACTGTATAAAGTAGAT
The DNA here is from genome assembly GCA_963675135.1 of Galeopsis tetrahit. NCBI lineage: Eukaryota > Viridiplantae > Streptophyta > Magnoliopsida > Lamiales > Lamiaceae > Galeopsis > Galeopsis tetrahit. Next base: position 72,892,476 of record OY776128.1, on the reverse strand, counting down.
ATGCGAGGTAACAAGTAAATTGTATTGTTGGTGACTCATAAAGTTTGCTAATGGAGTATAAAATATACTTAAAAGTTAACTATTTAAATAGAATATTATTCGACGGTAAAAAAAAGAGTGAACACACTTTTGATGGATGGATGGATATATATATATATATATATTGTGATCTATAATAATATTATTGAATACTTATGAATAATAAGATGTTAAACATGGTCTTACAAGGTGTTAGTCTTAAATGGATAGTTTTACTATTTCATGGGTTTTAATAGGGATGACAATGGGACGGGTAAAAATTCGGACCCGCATGAAATCGGCCCGCACGGGACGGGTAAATACTCGGTCAAACGGGTATCGGGTCGGATAAACACCCGGTCAAACAATATCCGCCAGGTATGGGACAGCCGAACGGGTAATGGTTTTATATATACTCGACCCAACCCCGACCCGTATATATTTAATATATATATATTATATGTATATGTATGTTAAAAAATACAGTATATATATGTATCTTAAAAAACACAGTATATATATATATATGTATGTTAATAATTACTATATGTATATCCAATATATACAGTATATTATATATGTGTATATTAGTAAGAAATATATATGTATATTTTGTACTCCAGTTTAAAGTAATTATTATGTTTTATTTTATTAAAATAATAAATAAAAAAAAAAACAGAAAAAAATGTTTGTGATGGCGGGGCGGGTTTACCCGCCTGGTTCGTGGGACGGGGGCAGGGCGGATTTAGGCGGGTATTGAGGTACTGTACACCTCCTAACTACCATACACATTCTATATAAAAATAATTTATTTTTAAATTTCTACCTACGTTTCAATTTTAAACAATTATATTTAAATTTAAAAAAAAAAAAAAAATCTTCTAATGGAACAGAAGAAACGCCGTGAAACAAGAAAAATTAAAAATAAAATTCAAGATACTTAAAAAATCACAATATTTAAAACCCTAGATTTTTATAAAAATTAACGAAACTGTGTAAAAATGAGGATTAAGTGTACCAAATTTACTCATTTTGTTCCGTAGAAAACTTTAAATGTTAAATATGTACTGTTGAAACTCCTTCTTTTAAACTTGAACTCACTTTTTTTTTTCCTTCTTATTTCACCGCGTTTTTTCCATTCCGTTAATGAAAAATAATATTTTCGTAATTCTTTTTTTTTTTTAAGAATTGGACTATAATTGTCTAAAATTGAGATGTGTAAAATTGAGATGTGGGTATTAATATTTAAAAATATATATTTTTTATATGGGATGTGTATAGCAATTGAAATCATAAGGTGTGTATAGTAAAATTGAGAGTTTGTTTAGCCATGACCAGAAAAGGAAATCTATTAATCTTAGAGAGTTAAAATTAGTAGATAGATAAAGTAAAATTGATCACTATGTCTGTTGGTCAATCTGTTAATTGACTAACGGAGAAAGAGTTTTGAGCCGTGAAATTTCTCAAAACCTAGATTAAAAAATTCTCGCATCTTCCATAGGCAAGAATGAAACATGTACAAAAATTACAAATATTTAGATTATATTTATAATAGGTTTAGAAGGAATACTGATGCATCTTCTAGTGGTTTACTTTTTATTTTATAGATAATTAGGAAATGACAAACTCATAAGAGATAGAAATTTATTTCAATTAATTTCAAATGCCCAATTGTTTGACTAACATTTTAAGAAATCTGCAATTGTTTCTCATTTCCTGTAAAATAAAAAGTAAACCAACAACAAATTAATTCATAATTGAGTTAAATAATTATTAAAAACTTACTGAAATATTTTGACTACCAGCAAGTTGATTGAATCACGTTCTAGAAAGTACATCAACAACAAATGAATTCATAATTGAGTTAAATAATTATTACAAATTTACTGAAATTTTTTGACTACCCATCAAGTTGATTGAATTACGTTCCACAAAAGATGCATGAGAATTATTTCTGAAGGATAAATATAATGAAAATTCCTTCTAAAAAGATGCATGAGAATTCATTTTATTGAAATAAGAAATAATGTATAATTTTTGTGATTGACTAAGATTCTTACATGGGTATTTTTTCACGCTCCGGTAGGTTCCACATGTTTCAATTATTAGTTTCTAGAAGAGAAGATGCATCAGAAGTTTTTAAATTTTGAACTCAAAACTCTTTCTCCGTTAGTCAGTCAATTACAGATTGACTAACGGAATGATCAATTTTGATAGAATATAATAAGTGAATGACCAATTTTGATAGTGACTAAATGTGGGTGACCAAATATGAAAAGAGGTAAAACTGGATGACATTTTTCCTATATTAGTGTATTGAAAAAGTACATATATTTATTTATAAAAGTGTACACAATTTTTGTAAATTGATAAAAAATGAATAGTTCATTAAAATAACTAATATTAAAGAGACAACTAATATTTTGTCTTCAAATTTTATTATTCATAAAGTTCATGTTTCAGGGTATGATTGACTCTGAATTGATTTACACATATATTAAATTCATATTAGCAAAAGTATTGATAAAGAATCAATTATTTTAGGAGATCGTCTACAAACTGTATTCGTTGAGAACGAAGTTTCAAACCTAATTGCCCAATCGAAATAAAATTAAAATATGTTATCAAATACAGTAACAAGTAAAGTAGACAGATTGAATAAAGTGAATATTCACGGAAACCTACGAGAAATAGAGGCTCCTCACCCAAATCTACTATAAATAATTTGTATTATTAAAACCTACAAAATTTATGAAAAAGTCCGAATATACCCTTGTGTTTGAGGGTATTCCCAATTGATATTCTCTCTCCTAATAAAAAACTCCCTTTCTCTGTAAATTCAAAAACCCCTCTTATCAATTTATCTGCTCATAATTTACCTCTCACTCAATCTCTCAAATTCCCTCTCCCTTATCTCATTTTTAAACCTTCATCTCTCTATATTCTTTGTGAAAATGGGCCGCCGGATAACAGCAAAACAAAATTCTCTCAAATCTTCTCTCATCTTATTTTTCAACTTTTGACGGAATGAATGGTGGTGGTGGCGCTTCCGAAGGTGCTGAGCACTGCGCCGTCGTGTCTGAAACAGATCTGTCTACCTATCTGTTATGAAAGTTTTGGGCGGTGATATATGAAACAGATCGCGAGCGGTGGTTCCATCTAATGAATCTACCGCTGTCGCATGAGCCATCCGTCGGTTTTCAAGGCAGTGGAGCTCTTCGCGTTTTCCTGATTTGGGGTTTCCGACTGGTGGTGTTGCTGCAACGGAGGGGCGGCGGAGCTCTGCGCGTCGCACCGTTGCTGACTGTGGTGGTGGTGCCGGCTGTGGTAGTGTTGTCGGAGGTTTACCGTTGCCGGCGATTCCAAGGTAAAGGCGGCCGACGGCCACACATGTCCTAGGGTAGAGCCTAGGGTTCTATCCTCCCAATGGGCTTACTAATGGGCTAGGGTTTGCCAGCCCAGATGTGCACCCTCAGTTTCAATTAATACACCCCCAGGATTCACACCCCAATTTCAGTTAATACACTCCTAGAATTCATACCCTCAATTTCCAGTTTCAGTATTTTTGTTTCATATGTATTGATTTTGTTTTCAATTTCAAACCCTCACAGTTTCAGTATTTTTGTTTCATATGTATTGATTTTGTTTTCAATTTCAAACCCTAAATTGAGGGAATTTTTTGTTCTTGGATATTTTTTAAATTATAATTTATATTTTCAATAGTTTTATATTTCTTAAATCCTAATTTATATTTTCAAAAGTTTGAATAATTTTTTTTAAAAATAATCAATAAATTACATTGTTTGTTGCTAGTACGCAGTGTTTTGTAAATATGCATCGTTTTTTCGACATATGCATTATTTGTCTCTAGTATGCATTATTTGTCGCTAGTATGCAATGTTTGTTGCTAGTATGCAATGTATATTATAAATATGCATTGTTTGTATGCAATGTGTTATATGCGTGTGCAATGTCTATGTGTTATATTCGAATGCAATGCAATCTGAATTAAAAAAAAAAATTGAATAAAAAAACAAAAACTCTTAATAAAAAATCTGATTAAAATATTTTGAATAAAAAAGCATAATAAAATTTAAATGAAATATGAATAGAACTTGAACAAAACAAATAAACTGAGTAAATTATAAAGTAAAATTCTGAACAAAATTTGGAGATTTGACATAAATAAAATATTAGCTTTGTAAAAAATTTGTCCAATTATTTAAATGTACACACCGAAAAAATTATAAGTTAAATTCAAAGGAGATGAGGAAGCTTGAAAGTTTTGAAAAAATTCACAATGGGACAAAGAGGGTAGATGAAAGACATAATGGTAACTTTAACTACACCTTTGTAGATTTTAGTATTAAAATTTTTAGATTGTAGATATATGTAATGGGCTAGGGCCCATTGTAGATATATGTAATTTTCTCTTGAATAAATAATTATTGAAAAGAGGTTTGGCGCTGGATCAGCATTATCATTATAATCATTATACAAGTTTCAAGCCATACACAAATGCTACTCCATATATACAATTGCAATTTGTTAAAATAAATAATTCTCACTTTCCCTTCTTTTTTATTATGTTAAAATTTAAAATTTTCATTTAAAAAAAACACTACATTAACTCAAATTATCATTTATTTTACTCAATATCATCTAGAGTCAATACAAATTAACTTTATACTCCACAATCACTTTACATTTTACCATCTATATTTACTTTGTATACAAACTATTATTTTTTCTTAAGACCAACTTATCTATTTAATTAACAAATTGTTGGAATTAATGGGAATTAATTGGGTTTTGACACCCTGATCTAATTTAATTAATTAGACGGACTAAACGTTAATTAAGAAATAATTGAACGTGACATAGTCGATCTACTCGCGGAGTAGATGAACGTGATATATTTAATATCTCAAAACCGAGTTAAGGTGAGTGAGAAAAATTAATTGTTGAAGTTGAAGAGTTTCAACTTGGAAGTTTGAGAATGTGGGAAATTGTCCCACATAGGAAACCTACAAAACATTTAAGATGTATAAAGGTATTGAAGTAGCATGGTAGTTCAACTATCTAAAAGAGGTACACTCCTCTAAGAGCCGCGCGCGCGCCGGATTTGGATTTGGCAATTGGTCTTTGGGGCCCACCTATCTTTTTGCAGACCCAAAAACTCCGAAAGCCCAACTCAGGAATGAGCCAATTAGAATTACTTCAAGAATGTTCTAGAATAATTTGGAAGTCTCAAATTTGGTCTTCAAGATTCAGTCTTGAGATATTTTCGCGCCCGAGGTTTCTTCTGCCTATAAATATCAGACTCTTCCCTCATACATGCTGAAATTCGCCCCTCTACCCTTCTACTCTCCTCCTACCTATAAATAGCCCCTCTACCCTTCTACTCTCATCTCGTCCCTACGCAGTGTATTGAGCTCCCGAAAGCCTTACACTGTTCTTTCTTGTGCCGGATTTATATCCGAGAGTGTTCAGTTCGTAGTACGTACGTTCGCCGATACTTCTTACACAGTGGTGCTACTGTGTATTAAGTGAAAGTCGTTTTACCTTTGGGAACGGAACGCCGTAACAGTCGAGCACTATCCTGGGCGTATTCTGTTCTGCGGGAAAAGGGATTCCCTTGACTCGACTTATTTGTGAATTTCGTTTGTTATTCTGAAATATTTGATATTGCAGTTTACACGCCGTAAACAGGTTCCAATAATCGCAGAACAGAATATTTTAATTAATATTTTTGAATTTAATTAATTTTTCGGAACTAATTAATTTACTACAGTATCAAAGATGAATGATAACATGGATGTCGATCCCGTTAATACGGAAGCAGTGCATGGTACTGAAAATATTAGCAACGATGCTAATAACGGAGCGTCTCCAGATCGTTCAGAGTCGCACAGTTCCGACGTGAAATCACAAGGAAAACAGAGTGACCATGCGGAAAGAGTTAAGTTCAGAGGCAGTACGCTAGAACCGCTTCCTCCTTTCCACAATCCCATAAGGGATCCGATGTTTACCTTCTCCGTTCCCGGGCCGAGGCCAATGGTCGTACAAGGAGAAAAGTCGGAAAAATTTTTCGGAACTGAATTCAAGCGATGGCAAAGTAAGATGCAATTTTACCTAACCATGCTTGGAATGAATATGTTTCTAGCCGAAACGAAACCTACACAACCTGAGGCCAGTGCAAGCCAACAAGAAAGGATCTTCTATGATCAGTGGTTGAGTGGTGATTATCTGTGCAGAAATCACATCATTGGAGGACTTTCCGATACACTCTACAGTGTCTACTGTGACATAAAAACTGCCAAGGAACTGTGGGAATCCTTGGAGAAGAAGTACAGAACTGAAGGTGCCGGATTGAAGAAATTCGTCGTTTCACAACTGTACGATTTCAAGATGGACGACAACAAGTCTGTAGTGGATCAAGTCCAGAAACTGCAGATTATCTTCCATAAGATTGCTGCTGAGGATATGGTGTTACCTGATGCATTTCAAGTAGCGATCGTGGTCGAGAAACTGCCTTCATCGTGGAAGGATTTCAAATCATATGTAAAGCAAAAACGAAAACTGATGAGCTTGGAGGACCTGATTATCCGTCTCAGAATTGAGGAGGATAATCGAAAGAGAGAAGGCAAGGGGCCTGCCCTCCAGATTGAAGCCAAAGCTAACTTTATGGAACAAGAGGGTCCGTCAAGGAAAAGGAGACGTCCAAACGAATCTGCTGCCAACACAACGAAGAATGTGAAGGGAAAGGGTCCATCCACAAAGCAGAAATTCACTGGAAATTGCTATAACTGTGGGAAACCGAACCATAGATCCAGTGAGTGTCGTCAACCTCGTCGTGACGATAAGGGAAAGGGCAAACAGAAAGTACAAGATTCTGTGAACCTTACGGATTTGGACATTTCCGCAGTGGTGACGGAGGTCAACATGGTGGACAACAAGAAAGAGTGGTTTGTGGACACCGGTGCCACTTGCCATGTCTGCTCGGAGAGATCTGCATTCTCAGACTATTCTCCATCTGATGGGAGAAAGTTATTCATGGGCAATCAAGCCTCATTTGAAGTGGCTGGAATTGGGTCAGTAGTGCTTAAACTGACATCTGGAAAAGAGCTGACATTGAAGAACGTGCTGCATGTCCCAGACATCCGGAAGAATCTGATTTCGGGGTCTCTTCTAGTTAGCAATAAATTTAGACTAGTCTTTGAAGCTGATAAGATAGTTCTAAGTAAGTTTGGTCACTTTCTCGGGAAGGGTTATCTCGAGAATGGTTTATTTAAATTAAGCACAATGGTTGTAAGCCCCAACGGCAAACAAGTTATTAATGAAATTGCTTCCACTTCTCCTTATATCGTTGAGTGTTCCTCTTTATGGCATTCTAGATTAGGACATGTGAATCTAAAATCCTTAAAGCGATTAGTAAATCTCGATTTACTTAAAATTGACAACGTTGATACATCCAAACGATGTGAAATATGCACGGAAGCAAAAATGACAAAACTACCGTTTAAAACTGTTGAAAGGAACACCGCTGCTCCTCTAGACTTAATTCACACGGATGTATGTGATTTGAAGTTTGTACAAACTAGAGGAGGGAAAAAGTATTTTATTACTTTCATAGACGATTGTACACGATTCTGCTACGTTTACCTTTTAAAGAGTAAAGACGAAGCTATCAAAGCTTTTAAACGTTACAAAACAGAAGTAGAGAATCAATTGGACACTCAAATCAAATCAATTCGTAGTGATAGAGGTGGAGAGTACGTAGCTCCATTTGAACAATTATGTATTGAATCTGGGATCATACATCAAACGACAGCCCCTTACTCACCTCAGTCTAATGGTGTTGCGGAGAGAAAAAACCGAACACTAAAGGAGATGATGAACGCAATGTTAATCAGCTCTGGTCTACCTCAGAACTTGTGGGGGGAAGCGATTCTGTCGGCTAACCACATTCTGAATAAGATTCCTTATAAAATTAAGGATCAAACTCCTTATGAAATATGGAGGAAACGAAGACCTTCATATAACTACCTCAAAGTGTGGGGGTGTTTGGCTAAGGTTGAAGTACCACTTCCTAAACAAGTTAAGATCGGCCCTAAAACCGTCGATTGTATCTTTATAGGATATGCTTCAAACAGTAGTGCCTATCGATTTCGGATTCACAAATCCGAAGTACCGGATATGACAGAAGGCACTACGATTGAATCAAGGAACGCAGTGTTCTTTGAGAACGTCTTTCCTCTTAAGAAAAAAAAGGAAGACTGTTCGAGCAAAAGAACTCTCGAAGCAACAGATGACACTGTTAGTCCTTCCACTCAAGAGAGTGAAGAACCGAGACGCAGTAAGAGAGCTAGAATTGATAAAGACTTTGGTTCAGACTTCATTACTTATGTTTTGGAGGAAGAAGAACCCAAAACTATTAAAGAAGCAATGGCAAGACCAGATGCACACCTCTGGAACGAAGCCATAAAAAGTGAATACGAGTCTATTCTCTTAAACCACACATGGGAGTTGGTTGACCTCCCTAAAGGTTGCAAGCCCTTAGGATGTAACTGGATCCTTAGAAGAAAGTACAAAGCAGAGGGATCTGTTGATAAGTACAAAGCTCGTCTTGTTGCAAAGGGGTTTAAACAAAAGGAAGGGTATGATTTCTTCGATACATACTCATCAGTGACAAAGATCACCTCCATTCGGGTGTTAGTCGTCATTGCTGCGTTGCACAAATCTCGAAATACACCAAATGGACGTTAAGACGGCATTTCTTAATGGTGAGATGGATGCTGAAATATACATGGATCAACCTGAAGGATATGTTGCTCCTAGAAACGAGAAAAAAGTGTGCAAACTCGTTCGATCACTGTATGGATTTAAGCAAGCTCCTAAGCAGTGGCACTTGAAATTTGACAATACAATGTTGTCAAATGGGTTTCGAATTAACGAATGCGATAAGGGTGTGTATGTGAAGGATACACCAACTGGATATGTTATTGTGTGCTTATATGTCGATGACATGTTAATCATGAGTAACAATCACAATATCATAGTTGATACGAAGAACATGCTAAGTAGAAACTTTGACATGAAAAACATGGGATTAGCAGATGTGATTCTTGGAATCAAGATGGAGAAAACGTCCAATGGAATTTCCTTGACACAATCTCACTATGTGGAAAAGGTACTAAAGCAATTTAAGGCCTTTGACGATCCACCTGCTAAGACACCTTTGGAACTCAACGTTCACTTGAAAAAGAATAGAGGAGAACCAGTGGCTCAACTAGAATACGCAAGGATCATTGGAAGTGTGATGTACATCACGAACTGTACACGCCCTGATCTTGCATGTTCGGTAAACAAGTTGAGTCAATACACGAACAATCCAAGTCATGAGCACTGGAAAGCGTTGAAAAGGGTATTAAGATACTTGAAGTACACCCTTGATTATGGGCTTCACTACACAAGACATCCAGTTGTAGTCGAAGGATGCAGTGATGCAAATTGGATATCAGACACGAAAGACTCGCTATCCACTAGTGGATATGTATTCACTATTGGAGGAGGAGCAGTGTCGTGGAGGTCCAAGAAACAAACATGTATTGCTCGTTCCACAATGGAATTAGAATTTATAGCGTTAGACCTAGCCGCTGCAGAGGCCGAATGGTTGCGTAATTTTCTGGAAGACATTCCATGTTGGAAAAAGCCGGTACCTTCGGTGACGGTACACTGTGACAGTCAAGCTGCCATTGGGAGAGCTACGAATGTCATGTACAACGGAAAGTCGAGACACATACGTCGTCGACACAACTCCGTTAGAGAATTGATCTCCACTGGAGTAATGTCCATTGATTATGTCAATACTAAGGACAATATAACGGATCCGCTCACGAAGAGCATAAACCGAGATCAATTGAACAAGCTGGTAGAAGGAATGGGTCTAAAACCCACAATAAAAACCAAATCAGTGGTAACCCAACCATGATGACTGGAGATCCCAAGAACTTGGTTCAATGGGAAAACGAAGCTGTGGAGGTTAGTGATAAAACACTTGAAAACTACGACTATTCCGGACAGCACTATCTCAAGTGTTAACGACCCGTAAGATGTGGTAAAGGCTGAGTCTTCGATTCTTAATGATTCCTAGAGTATAACGGGATACTCGAAAGGAAGTTACCTATATAAATGAGAAGTGAGGGCCGCTTCGACCAAACATTTATGAATACAAAGGACGTCCATGGTCAAAACGGACAAAAACGTGAGAACGTTACAAAGACGAGATTGAAGTGTGCTGACACTGTTGTCTAGGTATACACTATGGAGGAGTAGTTCAAGGCATCACGTCCACTAAGCCGTCGGTATATCCGATAGTGTTTGGCTACGGAAAGCTCAAGGCCAAAAACCACTTATCCGGACGCACGGAGATCTCACTCGAACTGAACACTGAGTCTGATGTTGTATAGATACGATTTTCACTCATGTGGGGGATTGTTGGAATTAATGGGAATTAATTGGGTTTTGACACCCTGATCTAATTTAATTAATTAGACGGACTAAACGTTAATTAAGAAATAATTGAACGTGACATAGTCGATCTACTCGCGGAGTAGATGAACGTGGTATATTTAATATCTCAAAACCGAGTTAAGGTGAGTGAGAAATTAATTGTTGAAGTTGAAGAGTTTCAACTTGGAAGTTTGAGAATGTGGGAAATTGTCCCACATAGGAAACCTACAAAACATTTAAGATGTATAAAGGTATTGAAGTAGCATGGTAGTTCAACTATCTAAAAGAGGTACACTCCTCTAAGAGCCACACACGCGCGCGCGCCCGGCCGGCTCGGCTTCAGCTTCGGATTTGGCAATTGGTCTTTGGGGCCGCCTATCTTTTTGCAGACCCAAAAACTCCGAAAGCCCAACTCAGGAATGGGCTCGGCCCATTCGAATTACTTCAAGAATGTTCCAGAATAATCTGGAAGTCTCAAATTTGGTCTTCAAGATTCAGTCTTCAAGATATTATATTTTCGCGATATATTCCCAAGAATCGGGCCTGGGCCCACGCATTTTTTCCTCTCCCCTCCAAGGGTTTCTTCTGCCTATAAATATCAGACTCTTCCCTCATACATCCTTACGCTGAAATTCGCCCCTCTACCCTTCTACTCTCCTCTCGTCCCTACGCAGTGTATCGAGCTCCCGAAAGCCTTACACTGTTCTTTCTTGTGCCGGATTTATATCCGAGAGTGTTCAGTTCGTAGTACGTACGTTCGGCGTACACAGTGGTGCTACTGTGTATTAAGTGAAAGTCGTTTTACCTTTGGGAACGGAACGCCGTAACAGTCGAGCACTATCCTGGGCGTATTCTGTTCTGCGGGAAAAGGGATTCCCTTGACTCGACTTATTTGTGAATTTCGTTTGTTATTCTGAAATATTTGATATTGCAGTTTACACGCCGTAAACAGGTTCCAATACAAAGTTACTTTGCAGAAAAACGAGAGACGGATGGAAATGAAAGGTAACCACGAATGGAGTTTACAAAATCAAGAGTCTATGCAAGAGTTGTTATCGACAACAATTGCAGGTTTGGAATAGAGAGGAGGAAATGGGTTCGAGTTGCTATGGAGTAAATATGCACCTATTAAAGTTTCAGCTAATGCGTGGAGAGTGATGTGGAACAGACTAGACATGCACAACCATCGAAAACCGTCAGTTACGGTTAATACATTACTATAATTTAACTTATTTTTGCTCGTTTTAACTTATTTTTTAAAAAATACATTATTATAATTTAATAAAAAATTATACTTCGTATAATTTAAATTTATACATAGAAAATAAAATAATTGTGTATTAAAAAAAAAACCGCCAAACCTGCGGTTTGTCAAAATATAAAATCGAACCGCCATTTTTCGGTTACGCGTCGATTTTTGAACCGTAATCGGCAGTTTGGCCGGTTTGGCGATTTTCCGGTTAAAAACCGCCCTTGTCTAGAACAGACTATCGACTAGAGCCAACCTATTCTGAAGACATATTCTACGCAACATTGAGTATACCGAATGCCCATTATGCAACATGGCACCAGAGACTACGAATCATCTATTTTTCGAATGTTCGATCACGACAAGAGTATGAATTGACTATTATAATTGGATCAAGATCTCAGTGGCTATGCACAATAAATTTAATTAGGAAGCATTTTCAACATCATATTGGCCTACTACACGGTAAGTGAGGCTTACACTTTGCCATTTGGTTGTGGATGTGTATTGTGTGCGTGGTGTGGTGTGAAAGTGGAAAAATCCAGTAATACGTATTCAATACAGTAACTCAATTTGTGAGGTGGAGAATGTGGTAGTGAACGGGAGATTAAGAATAGACTGTGGGGTTGGATAACGGTGAAAACGCATTTACAATAAAATTATGGGTTGGTCTGCTATGGACTCGAGTGCATGTTGTGCACCCTAGTCCATGTTGCACTTTTCAGTTACTGACTTACACTTTTTGGTAAATGGTGTTGCACTTTTCAATTATTAAACTGTATAAGTAATAATTGAAAAATGCAACACCATTTACCAAAAAGTGTAAGTAAGTAAACTGAAAAGTGCACATGAACTATGGTGCACAGCATGCACTCGAGTGCATACTAGACTTTACCTAAAATTATTGATTTTGGGTTTGGAGTATTAAGCCGAGGAGATTTCTTTGAAGAAGGAGAATCTGCTATTTGTCATGTATTGTCTTTATTTTTTGTTTTGGATACATCTATTTTTTTTGAGCGTAAAATGGTAATGTTTTGGATACATCTTGTAGGCGAAACTATTAAGGAAATATAAATTTTTTACTGATAAATTTTTTTATAAATTTAGATGGAATGAGTGATATATATAATTATAAAAGTAACTAGTAATTCTTTTAACACCCACGCATATATTAGACGACTAAAATAGTTTTTTTTTTTTTTAAGACTGAAATTACTTGATTGATCAATCATTAATATATTGTTCCATCAATTAGATTTAATTTATTATTTTAATTAAGAAATATCGATTACATATATAGAATATTATATCATTAATTTATTAAAATTAATTGATGTTATGTTAATGAATAGTTTTCTTATTTAAACTTTTTATATGTTGATATATTTATAAAAATAACTAGTTCTTTAAGCCTTATATATTACGTGAGAATTGAGATGACCAATATTGTTTCTTAGAAAACATAAATTACCCATGTAATATATGTATATATACTGACAATAAAAGGTTGTAGATTATAAGGAAAAAGAAAAGATAGAAACCATAAGTTCACAATCCGAATCAAAGGCCGAGGTGCATCGAAAATGCTATATACTGAGAGTACCATTAATTGTTCCCTCAATTAGATTTAAACAAACATATACTCCCTCCGTTTTTTATTAAATGTCACTTTGCCTTTTTCAATATTTTTTAAATAAGTGTCATTCTACACTTTTTTCTTCAAGTTTGACAATTTTACCCTTATACATTGTACTTCCTTCATTTTCTTTACCTTGATTTAAGTTTTTTCCCTTTTGAATATAATACTATAACATAAATCATGCATAAACCTTAATTATTGTATACATGAATATCATCTACAATATTGACTACATTCATTACTAGACATAAATTTAATATTAAAATTAGTTATCATTAATGAAGGGTAAAATTGTCCATGATTATATATCTTAATATGTTGAAAATTATTAAAATGACACTTATTTAAAAGTGGAGGGAGTATAGAATAGGATATCACATATTAATTGAATTGATTAATGTTATATGTATAGTTTCCTTATTTAGATCTTTTATGTATGTTAATATATTTATTTATTAATTTTAGAGAGTAAATGCGGAATTAATCAAGGAGCACAAAAAATGTTCAAAACCCATTACCAAGTATCCTCAATAGAGTAATAACGATTCCATAGTTAAAAAACACACTTCAAAAGGAAAACTCCCCCAATCATGAAGACAATGGTCAAAAGTTGAAGGGAAGTGAACAAAAATTGATTAAATTGGTAATCTCTTTCGTAGTCGAGACCGTTTCGTTAAAATACGGAGTATCATTTATAGTTTTCCACAATTTCCACACCACACATTATCAAATAAGATCGAATATTCTCTTACCCTTAGAATTCGATCTTAGCATAGTTGACACATTTATTAAAATAACTATTTCTTGAATTCTGAATATTACACTAAGGGGGTGTTTCTTTTGGGCTTTGGGTGGTTTTAAAAACCAGATTTTTGAAATCCTGGTTTTTTAAAACCCGATGAATAGTAATATGGGTGTTTCTTTTGGGTTTTGGAATAGTGAAGGATTTAACTTTATGTCAAATCAAGTTGTAAGATTGAATGAATTTGTATTATTATATTATTGTTTGATGAGATTATAATGATTGATTAAGTGTGTAATGATTAAATGTATTATATTATTATATTATTATAGTATTATTATATTATTGTTGAGAAAGAATATAATGATTGAAGTAATATTATATAAATATAACTTTATGTCAAATCAATATGTATGATAGGGGTGGTTTTGAGTGGATTTTGAAAACCGATTTTTAAATTCCGAAGTAACACGGGTTTTGGATCTTGAAATCCAAAACCTTGTTTTTAAAACCCAAAAGAAACACCCCCTAAACGACCAAGACTGTTTTCGAAAAAAAAAATGTTTGAAATTACTTGATTGATTAATAATCAATTGTTTAGTCCATTAATTAATTATTAATTTAATTAAAAAAATATCGATTAAATATACATATATAGAATATAATATCCTTAATTGATCGTAATTAATTGAATTATTGATAGTTTCCTTATTTAATTTTTATTTGAGTAATATTAATTAAAAATAAATAAATAATTTATAAATCAAGTGAGCCTTAGAAAGTAGACCACATTGTATTACTTTCACACATACATACGCCAATAATTTGCGTTACTCATTTACCAATAATAACTAAATATAATAAAGGAAATAACTAAAAATAAAAACCAAAACCAAATTCTCCTCCTCCATAAAACCACAAAGCATCCGCCACCCACACAAATTTGTAAACCACAAAGAAATCGTTTCCGGCCAAACAGAGCCTTACGATGGACGACGTCGTAAAGGGGCCTCACGAATATCCTCTCCTCCGCCGCCGCAACTCCATCTCTTCCCCCAATATCAAGGTGCCCTCGGCCGAGCTTAATCTCTCTTCCGCCGCCACATCATCGTCCTCCGACGATCTGGAGCTGCTATCGATCAAGCCGGCTAAATCTCACAGTTACACCTCGTTGAAAGACCTTCTTCCGTCGCCCGCCGTCAATTCGCCGAAACCGAATTCGGCGCCGCTCGTTCAGCTCGGCTCTGACATCAGCATCCGAAACCGGCTCGTCAAGCAGGCGGCGTGGGCGTACCTCCAGCCGATGTCCTCCTCTCCCGGCTCCACCGCCGATAGCTTTCTCCACCATCTCTGGCCGCGCGTCTCCGCCTTCTTCGATTTTCTCCGCCACGGTCTCGCTAAAATCCTCGATTGGACGCTCCGAGTTATTCGGATCCGGAGCTCCAGATAACGACGGTTACGGTTTACAGCGTGATTTGTGTGAATATTCCTAATGATTGCTGATCTGAATTTGGGAATTCTCACACGAAGAAAAAAAGGAACAATATACAAAAAATTTTTCCCCCTGTTGTTTGGATTCTGTAAGGTTCAAAATTGGAAAATGGAAATACTACTATCTAGAAAAAAAAATCTTCAATTCCTATTTTAATTCTCTATTAATTTCCGGTCACACGATTTTGCTACTTTTCACAGGCCTAAGTTTAACCTTGGCAGCGAGAAAATCGTGATCGCTTTCCGATTCGGGATTATCTATTTCCTCGGAATGGATAAATTGTGTTTGTTTGCGGAGATTAATTCTACTGAAGGATTCAGATTTGGTTGATAGGGTACGGTTGAGGGGGGAAGTTCCTGGCGGCGCAACAGGCGGCCGCCGCTCGGAGGTGTTCCTCTTGAGCATTGCGGCGGAAGGGGTGCACGGCGGCGTGGGCGTCGGAGCTTCATTTGATTGGTGGATTTCAGCGCTCTGCAAATTAATTAAAACTAAATTAATTATTATATTAACTTTTTTTAACATCGAGAACTATATAAATTAACCCCTATCATTTTAAAAAAAATTATACTCAAATTATATTTCGTTTCATAGTTGGGAATTTGAAAGTGGCTTTTGGAGTAAAGTGGCATGAAATTTATGGCTCCGGTTGCCGTAGTGGTGTTTGCAAACTTTTGTTTAGTGTCACATTAGTGGGAAATAATAATAACAATTTTATTAATTTAAAGAAAAATTGTATGTATAACTCGCTGTATTAGTATAGCATCTTAAAAGCAATAATATCCTTAACATTATATTATAGTATGATGGTAAGAAATAAAGCAGATTAAAATACTGCCTTTCCAGCATAAGAGTCCAAATAATGAGATTTAGAAAGTGATCTCCAATTAATTAAATATGAGCTACAAACTTACCGAAACTTTGCAAGGAGATTTGATAGGTAAGGTGAATTTTGTTTAATACTTCTATGATAATGCTTCAATAATTTTAAGATTTTTTTGAAGTATACACTTGAAACATCAAAAAAATGAGACAACAATTTATGTGGTCCAAAATATTGTGAGGCTATTAAGGAGGGCATGGAATGAAAATACTAATAACACACTAGTGGGCATAAGGCGCCTAGCCTACATTGAATTTTAGAACATGTCAAATTGAATTTTTAAGGATTTTTATGAAAATATGATGTGATCTCACATCAATTTAAATTTATCATCGAGATAGTGATTTAAATACATTTAATTTCCGTCCGTCTCACCCAAAAATTTGTCTAAGATTTTATGTTAAACATATCATCCAATTCATTATGTTTGACTAGAATAATTTTAAACATAATTTGTCTAAGATGTAAAAAAAGAGTGTTCAAGGATTGATGTTCTTTCTTTTTCATCTCACATTTATTTTGTGTTTTATGTATTTGGATTTATTTGTAAACCTTGAAAACTTTTCCCCCGGTATCACGCCAATTTCATGTATTAAAGTGTCTTTTAGCATAAAAGACAAACTTTCACCAAAAATTGCACTAATTAATCGGCCTCTCCTAATATTTTTTGCATGAAAGTAGTACTAGTCTATACTCAACACATTTTATATTTCCATTATTATCCAAACAAAGTCTCTACCGTGAATTCTTCATAAACAACATTAATCTTGAGATAGACAAAATAAAACAAAATATTATTAAAATTGTGAAGAATTCCATTTTATAGAGAAGTAAATTTAATTGCGTTTTATTATAGATGCATCAATTTATAAATAGACACGTCAAAATATAATTGAGAAAAGAAGATGACGAACCTGAGTCCGAGCTTCAGTTTGAGGCTCGGCCTGAGAGGGGCGTTGCAGTGACATGGTCATAAATTGGGTGAGCATTAATTGGAAGAGGTTCATAGCTTTTTGGGAACTCAAAGCGGCACAATTATACCAATAACTGAGTACCCAGTTCCATGTCCTTTCTTTTAATTCAGCTATATTTCTATCAATGTCCGTCTCATGTTTCGCCACATACGGTCGCAATAACGTTTCGTATATGTAGCTACTTCCCTGTACAACACATATGCAACTGTATAAATAAAATGACAGTACTATATATACGTGTGTGTAATGAGCACGTGTGTTCTTTAACCTTCGTGCTTGGATGCCACAAATAGATGAAGAACATCAATTTTATCCCTCTATACAACGGCAACCTATTAAAATCAATGGTAAACAAACGATTGTTATTTTAATTAAATTATTAATAGCAATTGTACTTTTCAAGAAAAATAAAATATATTTTTAATGTGACTTACCATGAAATAAATATATCCAGAAAAATCTCGAGAACGGTTAAAGCTGCAACAATCACCCTGTGGAGACGCACATGTAAATATGATTAAAGAAAAGGAACTAATTAAAAAACGTGTAATGCTATTTAATTAAACAAGGCAGATTATAATGGATTAATTTGTGAGTTGATTTCATTCTCAATGGAGTGTTGTTAATTTTCTTATTTGGCAAACTTCCATTTAAATCAGTCCAATCACAAATTTATCCTTTCTTTCAACATGCATAATTTTACATTTTCTATATATACATGCCTGATAACTTATTCTAAAAAAGAAATCTCACATTTTATGTATTTTATTTTTCTTTCATCAAATATTGCAATTATTGATAAATCATCAAATTTAATAATTTATGGCAGCATTTGAAATTATTATTTGATCTGGTAACACTTGATTGCATTAAAATCAGATTCAATATGAATCAGATTGTTTAATTATTCAATGTACACAATCGATCAATTTGCAGATCAAACTATAATATAAAATGAAAATAATGAAAGAATTCTCACCAATATTGACACCAAAATCTGAGTTCTGGAATCCCTACTTTATTTTTCTCTATAGTTTTAAAACACTGGAATGCAGGATATGCATATCCAAATGCCAATCTGTTTTCAAAACAATTAATCTTCAGAAAAAATAATTAACAAAGAAGAATTAATTAACGATTGATTACAAAAATAAATACATACATTAAAACACGGGAGATGAATTCCTCAATCATCTTTAATTAATTAAATTAAATTCTCCCCGCCTGTCAATAATTCTATAAAAAATCACAAAAAACAGAAAATCATTATCAATCGAAAAGGGGGAAATATACGAGGAATTAATGAATACAAAACATAATTTAGATTTACCTTTTGGAAAAATGGTTCCTGAGAAAATGAAGAATATCCCAGAAACCAGAGACAGACAGGGGGAGAAACAAAATGTAATGAACGTGGGCAAGAGTTCGAATAATTTGTGTGTATATATAGTGTATGGTGTATTGGAGGAGAGAGAAACTAAGTTTTGAATATTTCAATAAAAATGTGTAGATGAGAAAATGAAGGGGACGTATTTGTCCTCGTCAAGGCAAAATCTATACACCATTGAAGTGGATTTTTTTAGGACTCTTCAATTTAACGGGTTTACCGTTGGAACAGTTATTTAGTCTGGTAAAGGACATTCCTGTCATTTTTAGGGGCATTCTTATCTTCTTTTTTTTTTTGTAGGGGCATTCTGGTCAAACCAAGTCACAATTCAGATTTGGACCATTTGGTCTTACCATCCTATTTTATTTAGGGGATTATTGTTATAATGGTTGGAGTCCAATAAATTTTCACTATTTTTATTGGTATTAAAGTTTTTGCATTTCTTTAAATTTGACTGATTTTGAATTTGGTTATGATAAAATACACATTTTAATTTTCGTACCATAAATTGATTACATGAGCAAATTTAATGTTGATTTGAATTGCACACGAGTTAAGAATTTGACCGATTCATTTGATTGACAAATAATTAGACTGAATTTAAAATTTAGATAAACTTATAGGACCAAAATTAAAATGTGTATTTCATCCGAATCAAATTCAAAATTAGTGCAACTTAAATAACTGTAAAAACTTTAATTCCGTTCCTTAAAGTTAGTAGCAATATTATGCGAACTTTATACATGAATTTTTTTGTAATCACAATCCCTTTTCACAACCATCATGTGACCATGACAACCTTCCCGCGATCACAGTCGAAAACTTCATCCAACCACATCATTATTTTGTGACCCTAAAAATTGAGTATAAAAGTATTTAGTTCTAAAAATATTGTGATTAAAGTTTTTTTTAATCTAATAAGTTGGACTAATTTTAAATTTAGTCCGAACAGATTACACATTTTGATTTCAGTAATTATATATTTTTTGATTAGGTGAGTTTATTGAGTTTTCTAATAATTTATTAGGTAAGTTAATTATTTTTTTAGTAATTAATTAATTTAGGAATGGATTTATTTGATTTTATTATTTTTTTCATATTATAATTTTTCAAATTTTATGAAAAAATATATATTAAAAAGGACCTATTTGTTGCTATTACATATTGGAGTATATTATTTTTTGTAATTATTTGATTTTTTTTCCTATTATATATTTTTAGTAATTAGTACCCTCTCCGTCCCCGAAAAATTAGCGGGGAATCTTGGACACGTGGTTTGAAAAAAGTGTAATAATGAGTGTGTTGACGGGTAATCTTGTAAACTTATATATATATATATATATATTATATATATAAATAAAGCAATAAAGTATATGGATTGAGAGTATGGTGGACCCAAAAAATAATGACACTAAGGGTAAATATGTGTATATTGTGAGGGTGATGATTATTTCTATTTTGGAATATGCAAACATTTGAAGGACAGACAAAAAAGGAAATATGAAAACTTTTGGGGGACGGAGGGAGTAATTGATTTTTCCTATATGTGTTTGGTGATATGATATGCTATTATAGGTAAAATTACCATTTTCAAAATTTAAGCATACTTATTGGACTAAAATCAAAATATGTAATTTGTATGAACCAAATTCAAAATCAATCCAATTTATTGGACTAAAAAATCTTTAATCCCAAAAAATAATTATAGGCAAATAAAGTGTGTACATCAGAGAAAAAGAAAAAAGAAAAACTTAAAGCCATAAGTTCACAAGTCGAATTGGAAGCCAATGTGTCATTAAAATCTTGTTCAGAAAAACCTTCTTTAGAGATAAAACCCAAGACGTACACCCCTTTAAACCAAACCAAAATGAATACAACTCGAAATAACAATCAATCATAAATTGACTGAAAACTGTAACCAAATATTGAAACGCGTCTCTCTAAGGGCACGAAACATTATGGCGGATCAAATGCATCACCTCATCGTCCTTTATATGAGGCGACAAAGTGCATTTTATTGGCAAAGGGTGACGAAAAATCAACCGTGAAGACCTTTGAGGCGATAACGTTCAACTCGTCGATAACACTGTTCGATGTATGCGACTATGATGCATCCTTCTTCAAGAAAGAGTAGAGAGACATGTTGGGGACGGATGTAGGGATAATTGTAAGAGCAATATTTAAGCTAGATGATTGCCTTGAGGAGTTCATGATGGCCGACTCCAAAAAGTGTGGCAACCACTTATGTTTTGGTGTTGTTAGAGGCAGGGGCGGACCCAGGATCGGATAGGGAGGGGGCCAAAAAAAAAAAGACTAATTTTATATTTAGTGCTCATCTCGTTCCACAATTGTTTGTACACTTGTTATAGTCAACGGTTCCACAATTTGCATATCCAAAAAAAATGAAACTTCTCCATAAATTTAACATTTATATATAATATTCACATATTTACACGTAATATTACTTTTACACTCAATTCAACTAATTTATTTATTTTATTTATAAAATTATTACTCAACACTCCACTTATTACATTTTTTTACAGTTTGTGTATGTATTTTGATGTATAAACATTTTTGGGAGAGAGGAAATATATAATTATAAAAAATAATTATTTCAATTAATAATAATATTAAAATTTATAATAAGTATCACGTACAATATCAATCATTATGTTCAATATAGTTAATTAATTTCGAAAGGGCTCTTTGCATACATATATAAGCATTCTTTCGGTAGATGGTAGCAAAAAATTAATAAAGTATAACATTAAAAAACATATTCTTTATATTGTAAACAATACAATAAGTAAAACTTAAATTTAAAAGTAAATAAATTTTATTGAAATGGCTGCAGGTATGCATAACATAATAGAAAATGGAGGGGGAGTGAGGGGGGCCAAGGCCCCTCCCATGGTTCACTTGCATCCGCCCCTGGTTAGAGGACTCATCCATGAAGTTGTTAGAGAGGTTGAGAACGAGTTGCTCACAGGGATAGAAGCAGGGGAATTGCTCACTGGGATTGAAGTGAGCGCAATAGTCGAATTAAGATTCTCCACCTGAGGAGTGCGGCGATCGATCTGGGATGCACGAGTCGAAGCTCAACGAGGATTCAGTGGGACAAGCCTAGTCAATCTTCTTTGAAGGGAAGAGCTCCTACCACGTCGCCCCGATATTAGCGGGACCTTGTCGTTGTTACACTGGATAGAAATGTGTCCATCAATCTCACACTATCTACAATATTTAGGAAGCCTCTCATAATGCACATCCATAATACACACTGATCACCACGTTCCAATACCAATCGATCCAAAATCGTCTACTTCATATCTAACTCAATCAAGATTCTATCGTATTGTGTCATTGTTTTAATCAAGGTGTGACCATCCATCATAACAAACGAATCAACTGTTGAGGGGCTATCAAAGTTCAACCAGACGGACCCGTATCTGAACAACTGAAGTTTGAACCTGGTTCGAATTGAAACCCGGGTCCAACATTTTGCAAATGGATGGAGCCCAGGGTCAACAGCCAAATTCGTCTCCTTTTCGATCTCACACACACACTCTCTCTCTCTCACTCACTCCCGTTGACATTTTTCCAAGTTAAAAAGTAAAAGTGGCAGGTGCATTTAACTTCCCTAAGCTCGGCCATTCATTCCCTCCCCTAACCGGAAATTCATTATGGATGAAAGATAGGTGTATGTGTCGACTCAAATTAACTGAAATTGGGCTTTGGAGATTTCAATGCTTGTGAGAATCCTCTCTCCAATTGCAAAAATTCTTTCTTCCAAACCCAGGTACTCAATTTACGCTCTCACACCCAAATGCCGAAACCCGGAATTTGAATTTCTTAAGCAATTGATACAGTTTACCATTCTGTAAATTGCATTTATGCCGAGTCCTAGTTCTTGATTTTTTTCTCAATTCACCTCCAGGAGCATTATTCGTGCAAGGGGTTTAACCCCCCAAATGGCTAGTGAACAAATACGTTTGGTTCAGAAAAGGAAGCGTGTCAATTTTAGGCTTATAAATGTTAATGGGTACTAATCATGTTGGTTGTAATGTTTTTTATGCATAATCAGAGGCTTTTATGTTATTAATTTTTCCTTCATTTGTATCAGATTTAAGACGGATTTGTTAGAGATTCAAAGCCATAGCCCTAGATTGCATGTCTTGTTTATTCCAGGAAACCCGGGTACTTAGTTGCTTATATATTTATCTATGTATTAGATTTGTTTGAAATTTCTTTAAAAGGGCAATGAAAATTGTATTATGTCTTAGGAGTTGTCTCATTTTATGCTGAGTTTTTGGAGTTACTATATGGACTTCTGGGAGAGACTGCATCTGTCACAGGCAAGTAAAGTTGCGCGTGCGTGTGTGTGTAGTGTTGTAGATATTGGAACTTAATGATCATGGAATTGGTGCTGATTGCTTCCTTCTTTTCAATGGTTATGAAGCTGTTGGCCACATAGCCCACACAGATAAGGTAATTATGATGAATACAATTTCTTATTTGTAATTATAGTACTCCCTCCGTCCAAACTTTGTATGTATGATTCACTTTACATGGGTTTTAATGAATATTGATTGTTTATGTATAAGTAGATGAGTTGGAGTGTATTATGTGGTATTGCGAGGTCCACTTATAAATAAAGTGATTGTGTTTGAATAAAGTGAATGACAATTTGAGTAAATAAGTTTGGACAGAAGGAGTATATAATAATTCTCATAAAGTTGGAATTACTTGGGTAGTTCGAAAGTATTGCTCTATTAGTTCGTGAATATTGACAACTGAGTAGAGATTCTTGCTTGATTATTTTAGTAGCACCATATTAATCTTAAGTTCATTACTAGATGCCAAACTTTCCTTCATGTGCCACTTTTGGTTCCGTTGCTTCGGTATAGAATTCACCTTCTAATCCGGCATTCTTTAGGTTCAACATTGTCAGAAGGTATCTGTTTAGAAAACATGTTGCTTCTTTGAGCTACTATAGGAATATTATGCACATGTTTTGTCATTTATGGTTTCGTCTCTTAAAGCTATCCATTTTTTCTAAGAACATTTTCTAAAACCTTTTCTTGTTTAATGTCATAAAATGTAATTTTATTTGGAGAATAACATGGATGGTTTTTTTTGCTAGAACTGGGAGTCAGGGAGGCTGTTTTCATTACAAGAACAAATCAATCACAAGGTAATTTAAGATGTTATTAGCAAGAAGAGAGAGGTTACTGTTACTTGCTCAAAACACATATAAACGAGTAATGAATTATGAAGCTTCAAAAAATTAAATCATTAAAGATAAACCATCGGCTAGCATATATACATACTCCGTATTTTTTAGTTACTTTCCCTTTTTATTGTTTTTTCTGGTAAAAATGATGATAAAATCGTGCTGTGAAATATAGTTTTCAATCTGTTATTGTAAGATTATATTTTCCTTCACCTGCAACTCATTTCTTAGTTTTTATTAATCTATTATTTTCACCTTTTCCAGATAAGCTTTATAGAGCAGGAACTTCAAGATGTCAAAGTACCAATAATACTGGTAAACAATGTTTAGCAATTCCATCATACATTAAGAAAAATTTCATTCGGATTCAATTTTACGCACTTATAAATTAAAGCATATATTAGTCTAATTGATGATGTCTGCATTCTTTTTAATTACTTATTGGGAAAAGACTATTGGGTTTTGAATGGAGCTGTTTGCTTTTAATTATCAATATTTTTCTCTATTTTTTTTAATGGGAAAGGGAGGCAATTACACATATGACAATCTTATTGTTCTTAATTGATATAAAAGCACTAATGTACTTTGCAAAGTAGCAATGAGGTTAAGAGTATTCAAGAATTTAGATGTAAGACTTCTGATTGTAGTACCAGAGCATAATTTTGAAATTTTAACAATACAGCATAAAATCAAATGCTTTACCGAGCTAATTGAGTGAGCAAGGTTTTTTTTATCCATGTTGAACATATCTTTCATAAATTTATGGTCTTTTATTTAATTGGAAAACTGATGTCCTGGCATTCGTCCAAGTCATGTTTCATTCAACATTTATGAATTTGTAAATCTTGAAATCATTAAATTTTATGTTTGCATTTCTAATGATTTGATATTGAGTGGTATCTGAAGGTTGGCCATTCAATTGGTGCATATATAGCTCTTGAAATATTTAAAAGATCTAAGGTATGCATTCAATTGTTTATCCACTTAAATTCTATCCTATGTTTTCTGTCTTGTAAGAAGTCTCATAAACGCTTGTTTACTCTCTTATAGGTTATATATTGCATTGGTCTGTATCCATTTTTGGTTGTTAACACTGCATCCTCAACTCAGTCTTTCATTAAAAGAATTGCAGCGTATGGCTCTTCCTTGCAGTATAGATCTCTTTTATGTTGTTCTGTTCTTTTTTTCCTCGAACTCGTATTTTTCTTGCTTGTGAAGATTCTTAATCCTAGTAGTATGAGGACATGAGCTTAGTTTAACTATGTGCAAAAATTGCATGAACACGGAAAATTCCACACTCATGTGTATAATTAGTCATTTATACCTTTGCAATTTGAAAGTGTGTGTGGGTAGAAAATAAAATGGTACAGAGAATGTTATCTTAAATGTGGTCTCAATTTGGATAACAATTGTAAACAACAGAATACTTAGAAAAGATTTTTCAAATGGGAGTAAACTCTTCCACAAACTAATTTAGTTTGTGGCTGCCTTCATGGTGAAAATATCACTAGAATAAAATTAGTGATTACGAAAATTCGTAAGAGTGTGAATTCAAACAAACTTGAATTCGACTATTAAACAAAAAAAGCTCTTACACAAAGTGTTCGACCTAAAAGACTAGGTGTATAATTACACTCTGACCAACACCCACACAATACATATTTATGTGCAAATTATGTTTAAACGATTAATCATGTAAATTTGTTAACTTCTTGGTTACAAACAGTTGCTTATCCCATGATAATTGAGCCTAAAATATATTACTGCAGGTCTCGAGCTATATGTTCTGCAATTAGCTCTCTTGGAGCATTGTTGGGAATGCTCCCACCTAAGATCTCAAGGTTTCTTGTGAAAAAATCTATGGATAAATCATGGTCTTCTTATGCAGTTGAGCTTATGTCTACACATGTTCTCCAGGTGCAGTTCTATTAGATGTCTCTTGTGCTCCATGATTTACTTATGTTGCCCTTATCTGCTTTCATCTAAGTTTCTTTCATGTTCATAATAGTAGCTGATTCATATGATTTTGCTCTATGCTTATAATTTTTTTTTTCCAGTATCATACTTTGCAGAATATACTGTTTATGGCAATGACCGAATTTCAGACGGTAAACGTTTCTTCTTTCATTTCAGTTTATTAATTATTGTTTGTTTTTATTTTCATCTTTTCTTATACTGGAATACTTATATCGAGTTTGAGCTTCTTTTCTAAGCCAATGAAGAGTTATGAGTGCAAAAAATGAAAGAAACATTATTCGTTGGAATTGTTCTGTCTTAGGTTAATGGATTTGGATAAACATAGATGCAGTACAAAAGTTTTTCAGAGATCTGATTATGTTTCATACACAATAATAAAAATATACCAGATGAAAAGCAGATAAATATGATTGAAAATAAAGAGCTATCTTAAAAGCGATAGCATAATGATGAGTAGTACCGAAGAGAAAAGGAGAAAACACAGGCAATTTTTCTTTAATAGCTAAATCCATGTTTAGAAACACATACTCCATTTAGCATAAGCCATGCAATAAATTAAGATTATTCTCAAAGATAACATTCTTTTCTCTCCCATGACATTTCTGTTGTTTCTAACTCTTGCCTTCCACTTTAGATGGCGGAAAAACCGGATTGGGATTTCATTAGGAGTAAGAAAAAACAGGTTGCTTTTCTGTTTGGTGATAATGATCACTGGGGTCCCTTGCATTTATACGAAGAGGTATCTCTTTGGGCTATTTTCATTACTAGTTTTGGTATCTAAAATTGTTAATATCAACATACATTTGAGACTTTGGTTTGTCATATTGTTGAGGTTGCAAATAAACGAAATGTGCATATTAGGCTAGTAATAGTCAATAATATTAACAGAGTGACAATACTTGTTTGTAATTTCCTTCAAATCAATTTTGGTATACAATATGTTGTGAATTCACATGGTTTTTGAAACATCAAGGTCTCTTGCCCTGCAATGTTTTTAGCAAAGTCTTATATAAAGCAGTTTCACCGTGCAACTGGTGTGCATTTTGTGTGTATTTTTTAACCGTATTAGTTTATTTATGATGTGTTTGCTACAATGACAGATTTGCAAAGAGGTACCTGGTGTATGTGCTGAGGTGGAACGAGAAGGTCTGACTCATGCTTTCTCCTGCAGTGAGGTTGGATCAACATGGGTTGCGCATCATGTCTCAAATTTGATCAACAATTACATACAAAAAGCCTGATGTATGTATGTGCACCAGTTGATTTTTTCATTTTTTAACCATAAATCCACTCGCTGTTATAGCCGGTTTAAAGACTAAAAAGTTAGCACCATAGAATGAAATGTCCGGAAAGCAGCAAAAATGAACAGTTATAAAAGATGGAGATTGAATCTCCACTCAGTTTTCGCTACCAAGGACAATAGTAGTAACACTGATTTTTGCTCAATACAATTGTGTTCACCAACTTAAAAAAGTACTAATGTACAATCATATAAAGTTGATAACTTTTATTTTAACTTAATAATTTATTCATTGATTTTTCATGTAAATGCTCACTTCTTTTATCCTGGATCATATGCCTTTTTATGACCTCTCAAAGCCTAGAGCATGACAAAACTTCTGGAAGTTTATACATGTTTTTGTGATGTGCTGAATATTTGTAAAAATCAGTTTTTTTTTTACAGTGATGTTACTGAGGAACCTCATCAGTCTGTTCATGGTTCAATAATTCGATTACATATTTGGCCTTTTCCGTACATTTTCACATGCTCTAATTTAATATTTATTGTGGATAGAGATCAGGTAAATTAATCAATCAATATACCACCGCTAGTATATGACAATAATTTGAAAATTTTCATGCAATGAGGACAAATGGAGTTAAATGTCACCAATGCACAGAAATACTATTAAATTGGTATTCTAATTACACAACTGGAATACATCTAGACACTGTTGCCTCAATTGAGACATTCAAGTCTGAAAGATTATTCAACTTGACTAAAAAAACAGGTCACGGTTAAATGCCCCCTCTGTATAAATAAGTCCCCACTTTAGCTGAAACTCAATTCTATTACTATTTCCCCTTCAACAATGTCAAAGCACTACAACCTCAACACAGTGAGTGTCAAGTTAGGATGCAGTTGCACCCGCCCAAGATTCTCCGCCTTATTCACCCGGAGATCACCACGTCACCACCACCACTCCCCCACCGAATCCGACATCAAGAGCACGAGGGCTGTTCAGGGCTTCGGGAAAATCAGCGGGGAGAGTGTGGCGGTGGAGAAAGATTCGGACGACCCGTATGTTGATTTCCGGCAATCCATGCTGCAGATGATTGTGGAGAAGGAGCTCTACTCCAAAGATGATCTCAAACAGCTCCTCAACTGTTTCTTACAGCTTAATTCCCCCTACTATCATAGCATTATTATTACAGCTTTTACGGAAATATGGAACGGCGTCTACTCCGTTACGCCTTCTGCATCTCCGAACATGCACACGTTCGGAGATTTCTAGAAAGGAATTCTACCTCAATAAAATTAGTGACACATGGTTTTGATGTGTATTAACGTTATTATAGCATGTATGTAACTTTTTTAATCTTTCAATGCTTTCATCTTAGTGTTTTATTGTCTTTAGTGCTGATATTATTTCCTATATCTAGGACTCGTTTAATTGCTTAGTGGATTTAGAGGGTGCTGATATTATAGCTCGTATTGAAAATTTATTCGTTAATCCTTATAGACTTCAGTGAAATTTATTCCTTCTTCTCCCGGTACTATTTTTTTCGCAAATAATTTCTCAGTAAAAAAAAAACACACAGACACAATTAACCCATTTACATTACGTTGGGAATTGTGAATTTAATGAAGCTGTTTTTAATGCAGCTTGAATGGGGCCATAAATATTTTGTGACTCTTCATACGTACACTCCACGTTCACCATCGTCTTGTAATTTTAATTGTATTCAATTTTAATTCGGTATTTTTTTTCTTTTTTAATTTAGTCATTTCGTTGAAAAATTCAAACTTTTGGTTGAAACATTATGCTTCGATGCGTCAAATGTTGTGTCATATGGCAAACTATTCGTCTTATCCAACATGTTCTATTTTTACTTTCATTTTTTCAGTCTAATTGCCATAGCTCCAAGATTTTAATTTTTGGTTGACTAATCATTATTCATTCGTGAATTTTTACTCTATAGTCGATTTTCGACCATTTTTTGATGAGTCAAACGTGGTGTTTGATACCAAACTCTTTGTCTCGTCCATCAATTTTATTGCTACTTCCAATTCTTCAATCTTATTGCCACAACTTTGAGATTTTTTTTTTCCTGGTGGAAGAATTATTGTTCAATTTGGACGGAGGAAAAAAAAATCCCAACTGATATGAGTTAAGTTAAATTTTCGGATTAAAAAGATTAAAATAGACATCAAAATTATCAAAATAAAAAGGGTAAAAATATACATGACCGAAATTGGGTACGGTCAAAGTTACCGACCACGATGTATGGTATTATCACTGTATAGTGATTAAAAGTTACGAGTTGAAATTTCTTCACATAACTTTACTCAATCTCATCCTAAAAAGTTACACATTAATCAAATTTTGACCCGATGTTGGCTCATTTTAATATTACATGACCAACCCATAAATTTAATGCAGAGTTATTATAGTTCATGTAATGTAATAAATGTATTCATTTATAAGTTCACAACAATATTTTTACTGTTTAATATACAAACTTTTTTTTATCAGGCAAAAAGGAATTTTATTGAGATAAAAATTATGCAACTTTACCGTAGGTAAAGATACCAGGAAGTACAAATTGCTAAAGCGAAATAACAAAAAAATGTTAGGTTGAAAATTTGTGGATTAAAATTACTATGTTTCGCCAACGCGATATGGCTATCCTTTACATTAATTTTTGTAGTGATCATGTAAGACAAATTGTGTGGTGATGCTATTGATTGCTCTTAATTGTCATCACTCGGTACATATGATCTTTGTTGCATGTTGCAATTTAATTTAATGAATCCAATTATTACATTTATATTACTTAATGGAAATTTTCGTCCTTATTAATTGCTTGGGACAAGTTGGGAGTTATCAACAATATTCGGGTGTATGTAATTAGAGCTGTGGAAACGGACCGACAGGGCGGGCCAAAATCACAAAAGTTATTTAATTGGTGGGGCGGACTGTCAAAACCTCAACCCAACCTACAAAGGAACAGACTGCGGGTTTCGATGTGCTAACCCGAGTTATTTTTTAAAATTAAATTCATCACCTTCATTTTCAAAAATTCAAAATCTCTTAATATTTATCTCTTATTGCATGTTCATTATTAAAGCTATTATCACAATCTAAAATTTAACAATGAAACTACAATTGGAAGGTTGACGCCTGACGTTGGAACTAAAAAAAGCGGCTCGAGCAATGCGAGACAGAGACTTGTTGTGCTTGACTGTTTTTGCCTCTAAATTTTGGTTGTGAATTGCATGCAGCAGCTAGATTTCGAGTTGTTGAATAAGTCTCAAAGATGTGGCTAACTTTTGTTATTTTTCCATAATGTTAGACTAATTATAATAATAGAATAATAATAATAATATTACTAATTTTTTATTTAAAAAATAAGAAAAGCGGGCTGACCCACCTCTAACCCGATGTCCAAACGGGGCGGTCCCTGTAGACCCGCCTCTTGGTGGACCAAAAAATGTTGAGTCAATTTTTTTTTTTTTTATGGTGGGACGGACTGACCCAACATGCTCAATCCATTTTGACAACTCTAACTATAATGAGTGTTTGCAAACAATTGTTACTTTAAAAAAGTGTTCAAAATTGATGGTTGCCGAAAAATAAAAAATGACCTATACTTGAAAGAAACTTATTATAGGAGACTGTTTCACTGTAAGATTATTATCATTTTTCAATATAAATTTATCATTTTTTATTATAAAATGTAGTACGGAGTATCATTTTTCAAATTTATGTTTTAAAATGATACACAACATTACTTCATTCTCCCCTTCAAAAGTTATTCAATTTATCATTTTGGATGTTCAATTGAAAGTTACTTATTCCCTTCTTTGACAATTCCTAATATCTCTTAAGTGATTTTGATATATTCTTAATGATTCAATTCATTTTTGATTCACCATTTTTTTTTTTAAAGTTATAGCTCAATTACATTATGCAATTGAGTATGTAGAAGTGAAACTCTAATAACATATTCGTGATAATCCACCAAAATTTGGGACCATTCCCCCATTCTTCACCCCAATAAAATGAAATGTTTTGACTTAGGACATCATTTTGCTAGGCTTAAAATAAGTCGAAACCCTTTTGTTCTATCAATTCGATCCAACAGCATAAGAATCATTAGATTTATCAGTCTGAGAAGGTTATGATCTTGTTTGGCAAACGAGAACATCAGATAGGGATTGAATTCATTAGTCACCCAAATGATTATTATATTTGTAATGGCATTTTATTAGGAAATTAATAATGAATGATTTCATTCTCTACCTCCTATAAGTATAGACTTTTTGATAATATAAATGTGAAGAGAAAATTAATAAAATTTAAACTTTTAATAAGAATTTCAGAATGTTAGGTATAATGTATGATATTTTATTGAATTGAATTGAGGGAGTATACATAAATATGGGTGAAAATAAATTTATGAAAATAAACATTTTAAAAAATGACATCTAACTTTATAAGTGGATACCGCTGCTCTATTGGGCCTAGGCCCAAATTATAAATTCAAATATTAAACGGGCCGGTCCATTTAATTCCAAAAAAATAGGATTAGAGCTAACCTTCTTTCTTTTTGTTTTTGGCCACGGTTACACAGACGGACATATTTAGT
Organism: Galeopsis tetrahit; assembly: GCA_963675135.1. NCBI lineage: Eukaryota > Viridiplantae > Streptophyta > Magnoliopsida > Lamiales > Lamiaceae > Galeopsis > Galeopsis tetrahit. Next base: position 72,860,496 of record OY776128.1, on the reverse strand, counting down.
ACGCCCACTGGCTGAGTACACACCGTAATATGAGGACACCTACATGGAAATTCAAAAAATACTCCTCTCCTTTTTAAATCCTAATCAAATCTCCCTCTCCCTCATTTCTCACATTTTCACAAAGGTGCACCCACCTCCTCTTTTCTCCTCAAACGGTGCTGGCCGGCCTCCCCTCCTTAGCAGCGTCGACGCTTCCTCCCTCTTAAATGGCCGCCGTCGCCTCTCCTCCCTAAAAAAATCTGCGTGTGTGTATTATTCACAAAAGTTGTTTGCAATTTTGATTTGGGACAAATGATTTTGGGGAGGCCTTAATCGATATTAAAAAGAGATTAAACATCTCCTTTGTGCTTTTCGATTTTTCTGATTAGGGTCTAGGGTTTGTGCACGCAAACTTTTTCTTCAAAATCAGTAAAAAAATCTCTAAAGAGGATAGATGTTCGATTTTTTTTTTTTTTTGGACACATTGAGTTTGTTAGTGAAAAAGTTTGGAACATCCTAATTTTGTCCAGGTAAAATTTTCGATCAACTTTTTTTTTTCGAACAATGTTGATTTGTCCAAAAAAAATCCCGAACAACTCTTTTTTTCGGACAATGTTGATTTGTCCGAAAAAAATTTCCGAATACTATACATATTTTTCTAATTTTGTGTTTGTTAAGATTTTTTTTTAAGACTATAGTGAAATTACAGAAGGGGTATATATAATATTTTACATGTCTTTTAGAATGAAAAAATGTCTGATGGGTGTCCTCAATATAACTGTGTGTGCGTATATCCGTGGCCTTTGTTTTTTTTTTAAACCCATTTAAATTCAAGTTATTTAGCTCGAGGCCCTCTAGGGGTGAGCTCTACTGGATAATATTTGCCCCAATTTTAGATAGATAAACAATTTGTTCAAATAAGGATAAAAATATTGGGTAGTGATGTTGCGTAATAAATAATTGTTATATTTTCATGAATGTTTGGTTTTTATTTTTATGTATTTGGTTGGGGTGATTTGATTCAATTAATAACACATCCCTACATGAATTCTGTTTGCTGACATGTCATTTTCTAATAAATTTAAATGATGTGTTTTTTACATGATTAGTGGGATATAATGTATCATGATTTTTAAGAGTTAAAATATTTAAAATAAAAGACTTATCAAGATTTGATCCCTTCAAGGGAATTTGTTTGCTATTCTTATCAAAAAGAGATTCATGGTTCTCAAATTTCACTTTTTGGATGAGCTTATCAGATTTTTAGGAGATGAATTTGGCAGTTGGCTCCGTGCTCCATCCAACTACATAATTGGACACCCAAATTCAACCTGAACCAGCTGACTTAGACTGCTCAGGTATGGATCCGCCTGGTTGGACTTCCGATTGAACTCTGACAACCCACACTCATCACTACAGTGGCTTCAGCTATTGACATGTTTGTTAAGATGAACAGTCTCAACTCCTCGACAACTATGGCACAGTACACTAGAATCTTGATCGATGTGGATATGAAACAACTACTATTGGAGCGGGTGGGGCTGAAACGTGGTGATCAGTATATGATTGTGGAGGTGCATTACGAGATCTAGTACTCCCTCCGTCCGCCTATAAGCTTCACGTTACTTTTTGGCACAAAGATTAAGAAAAGTGATTAAATAATAGATATAGTACAAGTGATGTGATTGAGAGAGGAGAGAGATAGAGAGAAAAAGTAAGATATAAAGCGAAGTGTAAGAAAAAGTACTTACCAAAAAAAGTATGAGAAGCTTATAGACGAACGGACCAAAATGGTAAAATGGGAAACTTATAGGCGGACGGAGGGAGTATATTGTAGACATTGTGAGATAGTTGGACAAATGTCTGCCCAGTGCATCAAGGGCAAGGTCCCACCCTCTCATGACTTAGGTCAAAGTGGTAGGAGCTATTCGTGCCACCCTCATAGAAGATCTTCTAGGTTTGCACCGTCGGTCCCTCGTCCATTTTCGACTCGCGCACATGCGATAGATCACACTCTTTAGGTAGAGAATTCTGACTCGACTATGGTGCTCACTTCAGTCCTAATGAGCAATACCCCTACTTTAATCCCGTTGAGCAACTCGTACGATCAGGCCTCTTAGGCGATATCATGGATGAGTCCTTAGACATCACCCAGAAATAGGTGGTTGCCTCTTTACTAGAATCGGTCACCAGGAACTCCACAAAGCAATTGATACTTGCTATTATCCCCGAGTAATTAATCGCACCACTCTATCTTGAAGAAGCCTGACAAAGGCCCCCATTTGATCGGGACGGTTCATCACAATTGCCAACCCCGAACAGTGTTATCAATGAGTTGAATGTTATCATCGCGTAGGCCTTCACTATTGATTCTTTGGCACCATTTGCTAATGAAATGAGTTTTATGGCCTCGTATAAGGGATGTTGGAATGATGTTTTTGATCAGTAATGATGCTATGTGCCTCTTTAGGGAGATGCAATTGTTCTTATTTTTCGAGTATTTTAGGATTTGTTTGTTATTTCGAGTTATTTTCATTTTGATTTGATCTAATAGGGTGTACCTTTTTTTTTTCGCCCCGAGTTTTGTCCCTTGAAGGGGTTTTTGAGCAAGATTTTAAGGACTTATAACTTTTAATTTTAATTTTTTTTTATAACTTTTATATACAACTTGTAGACTTATAACTTTTAATTTTTTTTTTTATATATACAACGATTTTTTTGGAATTAAATGTAGAGAATTAGACATATGCATTCAATATACTCCCTCCATTCGCCTATAAGTTTCTCATTTTACCATTTTGGTCCGTCCGTCTATAAGCTTTGCATACCCTTTTTGGTAAGTATTTTTTCTTATACTTCACTTTATATCTTACCTTTACTCTCTATCTCTCTCCTTCTTCCAATCACATCATTTATACTATATCTATTATTTAATCATTTTTCTTAATCTCTGTGTCAAAAAGTAGCGGAAAGCTTATAGGGGGACGGAAGGAGTAATAAGTACTCATGTACGCATTTGGATCAAACGATTCTTATCATTCAAAATGACAAGAAAATAAAGTTAAATAAAATCAAATCAAAAGTATACTTTTTTAAAATCATGAATGACGAAACATTATAAGAAAATGATAAAATAATTGAAAAGAGTCTGCCACGTTTTCACTCAACAATATGTCATTTCATTGTAATTTTCTTTTTCTTTTTCACCATCTTTCATCTTATTTCTTTTTCCAGCGTTTTCGAATTAGTAACCAACAATCTCATTAATTAAATTCTCTTCTTTTCCTCTCCATTTTTCCAAAGGAAAAAAGAATATAATTATATTACTAAATGCAATATAGATTCACACACACGCAAACACAATACTGTATATGCACATTGTTCAATTCACATAATCAAACCAAAAAAAGACCAAACACATTCACGTTCAGTTATTAAAATCCATGCCCAGTTTTTCACCATTGAATGCATCAAACTCAGATTTGAACTCAAATTTATCAATAATAGGACCACCAATTTTAATTGCAATTCTGCAACATTCTTGAGAATAATTTCCTTTTTATTTGTAGTTTTCTTCTATTTTCTGAGCTAATTAACAGACAGAAAATGACTCAAAGGTTTCCGCCAGAGAGGCCAGATAAAGGCAAGATGCCATACAAAACTATTTTTCTGGTCAAAAATTAAAATTAAAATTAAAGCAGAGAAAAGGCACTTTTCACCCTCATAATTGACTCAAAAAATATATAGGTGTCATTTCATATCACTTCATTTCAGACCATAATTATTTCTTGCCGTCAAAAAGTATTTCTGTAATTCTATTAATTACTCCCCATTTAGAGGCATTAATGTGGATGTAAAATTAAATAATACTACCCATTTTTTTTATAAAATAAAATAAAAACTCAGTTTTTTTTTTTTTTTTTTTTAATTTGGTTTTTTGATAATTGGTGCAGTTGGTGCAGTTCACAAAATTGGTGCAGAGAGGACCACTCCAAATTTTTGCATCAATAGTCCTTTGCCTGTCAATTGATAGTTACTTTGTCCAATTTGAATTCTCAGTTGAAGTTCAGGGTGAATCAACATTGTTGCCTAAATTTCCTATAAATATATATACATAAATAAGAAAAAACAATATATACTTACGATACATAATTACGCTTTGCCCGTGTGTTTTCATTTCAAGAAATAAATGAGATATTAACTGGACCCTACGAATTAATAGCTAGAAATGCCAAGCTTTCAAATTAATTATCTTCGTGCTCCTAATTAGTTATATCGCATTTCATCGTCCGATCCGTACGTGCATATCTTAGTTATTTCATTCGTATTTGATCATCTGTACGTGCATATCTTAGTTATCTATTTCGTTGTTCATCATCCGTACGTGCATATCTAATCAGTTATTTCTTCTCGTTGTTCATCATCCGTACGTGCATATCTAATCAGTTATTTCGTACAATATTTCATCATCCATAAGTGCATACCTAATTAGTTATTCCATTCATATTTCATTATCCATATGTGCTTATCTAATTAATTAGTTATTTTATCCAGTATTTCATCATTGGTACGTGCAAGCTAGTCTACTCTTTTTTTTTTAACTTGTCCATAAATCCAACATCTTCTTCCAATATACACCCTGAATAAATTACAGAATTTTGTTAGATTTCAATAGTGTCAATACAATACACATCACGTGCAAGATAAATAAATACTCTATAATGCATCAGAGACAAAAAAAAAATACAATTTGAAATTGAGAGTCATCAATCCATCCACAACCAATAATTAATTTTTTTTATATATCCCCAATTCTTCAAAAAATAATTCAACTGTCACATCGATCTTCATCAATCCAAAATTAAACTAAACTAAACTAAATCAAAAATACTACTAATTAATTATTAATTAGTTACAAAAATAATTAGTTCATCTAGATTAATTATTCTTAAGAAGAAGAAGATTTTCCGGCAAGGGGCTGGCGGCGGTGGAGGAAGTAAACGAGAGCGGCGACGAGAAAGAGCGCCGCCTAGGGTTTTGATCCTCCTCCCGACGAATAAACAAATCGGAAAATGCTTGAAGGATGTAAGAATGATTGCTGCTATCGTTGACTTGGAGATAACAAGTCAAAAGCTCCTCCAAAGATTCCCAGCTTTTGAGCGCGTGGGCCGCCACCATCTCCTCCATCGAAACCCGGAAATCAAGAACCGGGTCGAACGAATCCATCACCACGCATTCTTTTCTCAACGACGTCGTTTTCTTCTTCTCAGGTTTCGCTACTTCCAGGATGGAATTACTCTCGCCAGGCTCGAAAATCAGCCTCTCCGATCTCAACCCACTCACCACCGCCGACTCGTTCTCTTCATCAAGCACCTCCACCGCCGTGAAATCGTTGGTTGCGCGGAAGGAGAGGGTTTTGGGGGCGGTGGAGCACCGCCACGGAGGGGCGGCGGCGGCGGCTTTCAAAAGGGATGGGAATTTCATGATGTTTGAATTGAGAATTGAATATTGGATTGGATTGGAACAGTATTAATATACGAGGGGTGTCGGGTTTTCTTGGTTAACAGCATTTAAGAGGCTCTGCCCTGGTGGGCTCTAATTTTTTTACTTTCAATCATATCTCTTTATTTTATTTTAATATAGGAGTATATAAGAAATTAATTTTATTTTCTCATACTGGAATTCTTTTTTAAATAATTAATTAGCTGACGAATTTTATTAATGGGATGGGTTTTAAGGGAAAATTAACATAAATGTTGCTGTCACATTTGGAAAGGAAGAGCTGTTTCATTCGTGCATGATTTTAAATTTTCAACTATCTTCTTTTCAAATAATTAACAAGTATATATCCGTTAAACGTGTGTGTGTCTAAATTAAAAATGTTCACCCAATTTGCCAGTGTTATATATGTGAAATGAAAAAGTGATAATAAGGTTGTAAATGTTGTCCAATGTGGTGTTTTATATGAGAAACCAAAATTGGATTAGTGGACTTAATTTCATTATATCATAAGTATTTTTTTTCTACGAAAAATAAAAATATTAATTAGAATGCATGTCCGAAATTGAAGAGTTTATACTAATGATAAAGATGTGGAAGGTGACAAGATAATTGTTTGGGGAATTAGGTGGCAACTCTAGTCCTCGTACGTGCGAGATGCATGGGGAACGGGGTGTGGTTCTCAAATTCTTGGGTTCACTATCAGAAAATATGGTTGCAATAACGCATTGACGATATGGTAAGTCGTTCCAAAATTTACACACATTTGTATTCTTATGTTTTTTTTACAACTTAATTTTGAGTTTGGGAAGACATGAGCATCGGAGAACCAACGTGGACAACATATTCCGTCGTATTTTTTCAAGTCAAATCGGAGCTTAAGGCGGTGTCATTTAATATAGTTTATCATCTTTAAAAAAGGTCGTTGAGATCTTTTATTACAAAGCATCATGTACTCAAGACGTGATTTTAAATTATTGGAGTGTTACATGTTCTGTTGATTTTTGGAAGTTTTAATTTATTATGATTTAATTTCGATGAACATATAGAATTCTTTATACGAATTTAAGAACTTGTGTTGCAACTCAACTAGATTTATTACCATTTCTAAAAAATTGATTGTGTCGGAAATTTTAATTTATCTATTCTAAAATTATTTACACGTGATACTTACTCAATATTATGACGCCATGACCTCATTTAGAATCAACAGTGCACGATTTTTTTGTCTAGTTTTTCTATTTTCATCGAGTATACATGATTTGTTTAGCCTTAATTTGTGGAGTTAGATATATAATTAAGTACTCCATACAACAATTTAAGCATCATTATTTATTTTAGATGTGTAAAGTGTTAGAGATAGTGTATCAATATCAAAAAAAATCCGAAAGATAACATGTGCTTATATACACTATCATATCAATGTAATTATTTGTGCATCAAATAGTTCGTCGTTGTCATCAATGTAAACCGTCATCCTAAATGTCTCGCGTTTTTCCAAACAAGAAGCTGCATCAACATCAAGTCTCAATTCACTCTATGGACTATGACCTAAAGCTAGAGTTGGAAATTGGAATCGTGCTTAAACGTGCATATCAGTATTAGTATATCACATTCCAATTGTCCAAATTTTGTATGAAATTTTTTTTGCCGTCCAAATTTGTTTTTGTCAGTTTAAAGTGGAAATAATATTTTTACTATTATTCTTAAATTCATTATTTATTTACTCAAAATGTCAAACTATTTAATACTCTTAACATTTTTATTATATTTTTGAACAAAATTTTTATGTTCTTACTCATTTAATGTAAATATGTACAACAATAAAAATAAATTTATCATAGAATTATATCATAATTAAATCTAAAAATATTAAATGGGAAGACAGGCTAATGAGAAGACGAGCCGACCCTAACTCTGTAGGACTCAATTAATTTGTAGAGCAATGGTTAGAATTTAAATAGGTGTGAAAATTGTAGCTCTAAACCTTATATTTTAGTTTACACGGGATATGGCCTTTTTAACCTTCGGTTTATTACCAATACATATGACTTTTTCATAAATACCTCTCAAATAACTTTTATAATTTTAAAACGCCATTATGTTTTCATCTACTTTTCAATTTCAATAATTGAATATAGGGTTACTTGCATACAAAATTTACACGAGATTATCAATTACAATGTAACTTTTTTTTTTTTTTGTAATTTGATACACTACTTGTTATACTACAATACTTCTTCAAACTGCAAACCCTCTCCCCCTTCAAAGAACTATGTTTTTTTCCCCTTGCCATAGAGCAATAGAATTAGCCAAGTAGTTTTGCAATATGATTCCAAAAAATATTTTTAAAATTGCAAGCATATAACACTTTTTTTAAAAATGTTCCTCGAACTAAATATGACAAAAAAATGAGTTGGTGTATTAGATTACAAAATTAAAAAATGTGGCGTACCAAGTTGGGAAAAAAAATCTGTTTAATTGATTAACATTCTAAAGATGTTGATTTTTTTATTCAATTAACCATATATTCAAGGTTGAGACTTAGAAGAAAAACAGACTTAAAATTGAAAGATATAACATTTAAAAAGTATAAAAGCATTTTTTAAGATGTAAAGTCATTCGATGAGTATTTTATTTTTAACTTTTTTTTATAGGGAGATTTGATTAAATTTGTCCAAATAATAGGTGTACTAAGTAATTTCTTGGGTTGGTCCTTACTTTAACGGAGCTCCACTCTGTCTACTAACCACCAAATCATTTTTAGTGTAATTTACTGATCATTGTGGCTGAAATTAATTAACTATTAATGTATATTTTTTTAACAGCAACTGTGAATTTTCTAATGAAAATAAAATTCTTTTTAAAGTTAGAATTGGTTAATTTAGTCATAGATTTTTCGTATACGTTTACTTTACTCATCCCTTTTGGTATTCCTCAGTTCTAACTGTCAGCAAAATTATCTTTTATGTATATAAAAATTAAAATTACAAATATTTTATATTTGAATGAAAACAAACTACTTAATTATTGGTGAAGTTTGGGTTAAATATCAATCATTATTCATACATAATAATATCAATATGGGGTATGAAGCCAGTCAAACTGGCCCCTAAATAGTGGTCGATCTACGCTGATCATTAAATATTATAATTGACTATAAACAATAAGCTTATCTATCTCTTTAAATGATTTGGTTAAATAATGTTTGGGAAAAGAAAAATATTTTCGAAGATAAAGTTATCTAGCTAGGTCTAAGTATTATGGAGTATATGGTCCACAAAATTCAATGTTTTGAGTTAGTTATATCATGTTATGACATTATACGCTATCTACCTTTTTTATATATATTTATTTATATTTAAGTAAATTAATTATTGTGTACCTATTAATTGTTCATAATTCGAAATAAATACATTTCTCATTACAATGTGAAATTAATATGCTTTAGTTTTTGAAAAATTAATGGTGTACCTTCAATTATTCTCTTCAGGATTGAGAATCATTATTTTACTATTTATTGCGACTACTTTGATACGGGTTTGAGCTCCTTTTGAACAAAAAAATTTGGTTCGGTTAGTCTTGCTTTTGATTCAATCTAGTTGTGTTGAATGATTAATTTCATATTTATGAACAAACAAAATTTGAATTTGAACCAAAAAATTTGGTTCGGTAACGTCTTACTTTTGATTCAATCTAGTACTGAAATACTCAAATTTGATTTCAGTTTGGTTAGGCTAGTTCGATTTGGTTATTGAATCGACCGAGGCACATCCTTAATATTAAATTTATTAATTTATTCTATTCTTAATTTAATATAAGTAGTTTTGATTTTTCTTTTTTTTTACAAATTATACGACGTTTTACATTTTTATGTAAATTAATTTTATTTCTTCCAAAGTTAACCTTAAAATCATTAAATATTTATATAAATTTTTTTTTTTTTTTATGAGATGTACAATCATTAATTATGAGAAAAATGATGTGTGGATGAAATTAGGATGACATATATTTTGATTAGAAGGGAGTATATTACTTAATAAAATATTTATATATAATTCTTACTTAATTTATTTTAATTAATTTGCATAATAAAATTAAATAATTCTTAAAAAATAAAAAATATATATAAAGATAGGCGGGGATGGAGAATTCCCGCGAAGACGAGAATCCCATTCGGACGGGAATGGGGAGAGAAAAAAGGGTAGGTCTCTTATAGAATTGATTTCTTATAAGAAACTGAGTTGGGCAATTTTTACGGTAGTCACATTTTACAAAGTGACTACGCAGTCACTTTGTCGAATCGCGCCATATGGCGTCGTAACCGTAAAAACGATCTGCTACCTGTCATACAGGTTTCAGTTATTTTTAGCATTATTTAAATTATATTTTGTTATTTACTATATTACCCTTCTTTTTAAATTTTATTTATATTTTACCTGCACCCACTAATTTAATGAGTGCACCTCCTAATCATATTTTTACTACAATTACCTGCACCCACTAATTTAATGAGTGCACCTCCTAATCATATTTTTACTACAATTATCTGCACCCGCTAATTTAATGAATTCACCCCCTAATCATATTTTTACAACAATTATCTGCACCCGCTCATTTAATGAGTTCACCCCCAAATCATTTCTTTTTTACAACAGTTATCTACACCCTCTCATTCTATGAGTTCACCCCCAAATTATTTTTTACCACAATTATCTGCACTCACTCATTTTATGAGGTCACCCCCAAATTATTGTTTTACCACGGTTATCTTCACTCGCACATTTTATGAGTGCACCCCAAAATATTTTTAAAAAAATAATCACATTTAAAAGATTATATTATCCTTTTATTATTTTACACAAAATATAATAAAATAAACTCTAAAAAATCAATTCACCACCAAATCACCCATATTTAAAAAAAAAAAACGTAAAAATATAATTAATAAAAAACTATCGAAATTAACCACAAATCTCAATTTTTTTCTTTTTAATTTTTCTTCCCCCTCCTCTTTTTCTTTTTTCTTCCCATTTTCAATTTTTTTTTCAAATTTTTTATTTCCTTTTTAAATTTCCCTGTCTTTCTTTTCCATTTTTTGCATGTGTATTTTTTAAATTTTAATACAAAATAATATTATAGGTATAATTTTATTAAAGTCAATCGGCGGTGCACCTAAATTTTAATTTTAATTTGATGAGTAAAGGACCTGCCGGAAATCTATGCATGTCGGCGGGTGACCCAGCCACCACCATGCCCGATCACCCCCTCGACGGCGACGGCGGCGCTTCGGTCTCGGCCGCTGAAGCCCGAGACCCCTCCTCGAATCGCAATCGCGATTCTTCACTTCCATAACAATCGACATAATCTTCCATCTCGGCCACGATCCATGGCGGCCGAAATCCTCTCCTCATTTCGACCACCGACGCGACTGCTTCGATCAATCTCTCTTGCGTTCGCGATCCAGGAGCTTCTCCTACATCAACGACGCTCGCCTGCAACACTCGGATCGACGCTGCCTCTCTCTCGTCGTTCATCTTTGTCCAAATCGAAGCTACATTGCTTCATCCGTCTTCTTCACCATGCTCCTGCACAGCCTCTTCCTCCGGCTGACGACGGCCCGACGGAGGACTGTGAGTATGTTGTTGATGGATCTCTGATCGGACGACACTCGGAGCCGGTGACCTTGCTGATGAAATCCCAAGCGACGACTACTGACCTAGGGTGCTCTCCCATTGGGCTAGGGTTTCCTTCAATTGGGCTTGGTAATGTGCACCCTCTATTTTCTTTAGTACACCCCGATCTGCACTCTCTCCACTTTTTTTTATGGTATTATTGTTATTGGTATTATTGATACTGGTATTACTAGTTATTGATTGAGGTATTACTATTAATACACTATTGAATTAATATTAATGATTATTGATTATTAATTGTGGTATTACTGATTATGTGAAATTATTTATTACTGATTATTATTATTTTTATGGTATTACATATTATTGTTTATGGTATTACTGATAATTGTTTTTGGTATTATTGAATATAATTAGATTTGTGGAATTATTTGTTATTGTATGAGATATTACTATTCAATGTTCATGGTATTACTACTTACTGTTCATAGTATTACTGATAATTATTTTTTGTATTATTGAATATAATTAGATGTGTGAAATTATTTGTTATTGTATAAAATTTTACTGATTAATATTAATGGTATTACTGATTAATGTTCGTGGTATTACTAATTATTGTTAATGGTATTACTGATTACTGTTTATGGTATTACTGGTTATTACTTGTTGTATTACCGACTACTCCCTCCTTCCTATTGAAAGCTACCCAACTTTCCTTATTCGTTTGTCCCAATGAAAGTTACTCATTCATTTTTTCCCAAACTATTCTCTCTCACATTTCATTATATTCTTCTCTCTCTCAATCACATCACCTCTCATACATCCACTTATTATATCATATTTTTTAACCTCTGTGTCTGAAGCTCATGAGGAGCTTTCACTGGGACGGAGGGATTATAATAAAATCATACATATAATATTATTTTGTATTAAAACTAAAAAATATACTAATGAAAAAAAAAGTAGGAAACAAAAAAAACGAAGAAATAAAAAGTTTGGAATAAAAATTGAAAATGGGAAGAAAAATTAAAAAGAAAAAAAATTGAAATTTGTTCCTAATCTCGATAGTTTTTTTTTAATTATGTTTTTACGATTTTTTTTCTAAAAATATGAGTGATTTGGTGGTGAATCGACGGTAACTCGACAATGACTCGGTTGTAGATTGTAAATGTATAAATTAGGGTTGATTTTATTATATTTTGTGTTAATTAATAAAAAAAAATATAGTCTTTTAAATGTAATTATTTTTAAAAAAATATTTTGGGGTGAACTCATAAAATGAGCGGGTGTAGATAATTGTGGTATTAAAATAATTTGGGGGTGAACTCATAAAATGAGTGGGTGCAGATAACTTTGGTAAAAATATAATTTGGGGTGAACTCATAAAATGAGCGGGTGTAGATAACCGTTGTAAAAAAGAAATGATTTGAGGGTGAACTCATAAAATGAATGGGTGCAGATAACTATGGTAAAAAATGATTTGGGGTGAACTCATAAAATTAGCGGGTGTAGATAATTGTTGTAAAAAATAATTTTATTGTATAAGGATAAAAATGTAAATTTACAATAATATATTTTAATTAATTTAATTTAATAGAAAATATAAATTTATGACACATTACGACAATACATATCGTAAAATTTACAAAAGGTAACAAGTCATCAAATCTAAACCTTTAGATTAGATTTTTAATGGTTTAGATTAACTGACTACGGTAGTTATTACGACACGTTACGACACCCTGACTACATATAGAAGGTCCCAACTGAGTTGACCAAGTCAACTGTTTTTTGTTTTTTACACTTTTCAATTGTAATGACTTACACTTTTCAAAATAATATTTTAAGTTATATTGACGTACACTTTTTGGTAATATTATATAGACGTGTACTTTTCAGTAATATTATGTTGCACTTTTCAATTATAATAACTTACACTTTTCATTAAATATTGTGTTGCACTTTTTAGTTATAATGACTTACACTTTTTAACATACACATTTTCGGGAAAAAATTATAAAAAAAAAAAAATAGAAAGTTGACTTAGTCAACTCCCACAATAACTTTCACACCCTTAAAATGGAAAACCCTTTATAAACTCCACCCTCACAATATCCTCAATTTTACACAAATGTCATTACTTTTTCTCCACACATATACAAAAGTCAACCCATTCTTTACTTTATACACAAAGTTTTACAAAATTACCCCTCAAAACTCAACTCATTATTACACTTTCTTAATTTACGTGTCCACCTACCTATTAAAATTAATAAAGGACGGAGGGAATACATTTTAATGAAACTACATATATTATTAAAAAAATATACATAAAATACAAACTAGTTTCACGATAAAACTAGTTCACACGGGACTTAGTCATATACTACCCCGTTCCACTTTAATTGTCTCTTTTGAGAAAATTATGTTCCAAAATATTTTTTATTTTTTAAGAGGTAGTATTAAATATTTTTTTTCAACTTTATCATTTTCTTAAAAAAAATTTATAAGTGGAAAATGATTCTTTGATATTTTGTAAGAAAGTATATTAATCATTTGAATGCAAATAATTGCTCCATTAATATTAAATAATTTTCTTTTTATTTTTTAATAGGTATCATTTTATCTTTTTTAATAAATTAAGATTATAAATTGTGTCTATATTACCCTTTATTAATTATAACTAAATATATAAATTTTGTTTGATAAAGAATGTGGTCAATAATGTAGCTAGAATTCATAAATAAAATTAATTTTGGTATAAATAATATTTATAGTTTTTCATGATTTATGCTTCTATATTAAATGAGTAAAGTTAAAATAGTTAAAATTAAAGAAAAAAATTCAAAATGACATTTATTTTAAAATTAATAAAAAAATCAAAGTGACATTTTTTTAAAAAAACAAACGGAGAGAGTAAACAACCGTTAAATGCGGAACAAAGATAGAATATGAAATTATTCCGAAATTGAAATTGATTGTATAATGTACTAACTTTCCTAATTATCTGCCCTACTTTTTAAGTTCACACAAATTCATTTTCATTAATTAAGATATAAAAGACTAGTGCACTCTTATTTATTAATAAATTTACAATTAAAGAAAATGGATACTCTCCTTATTCAAAATAAGTACGTTTTCACACTTTCACTTTAGTTTTGTCTTACATTAGTTTTCAGTTTTCACACCCAAAATGAAAAAAATTATCTCAATTCTTAGCTTCAAAATTCTACTTATTTACAATTTATGTCTTTTTTTTTTTATATATATATAATATCTTTATTTTATCACTTTAATAAAATTAAAATTAATTTAACATCTTTTTTTTATCTTTTTTTTTCTTCTTAATTTTGTAAAAACTGAGCTGAAATGGAGGGAGTAATATTTATTAAGGTATTCGGAATTTCATTTTGAATAGAATCAGACAAATAATTAAAATCGGATGGAGTAATTTGAATTCAGGTGCATTAAACCATTAAAATGAATCAGACAGATTTAATACGAGAGGAAATTAATGATTGCATAATTAATGATGTTGAAAATGAAATTCAATTCTTAGCTTCAAAATTCACATCGTCCGTATTAAATTGTCCTCCTCCACGTATCTTATGTGAAAGTGCCAATTTCTCTCCATGGCTGCCACTTATGAGTTGCCTGATATCATAAATGGCACCTCTATCGCGCCATCGAAGACCACCACTAATGCTTCCGGTACTGAAGCTTCCAATCCCGCTTATGCCGCGTGGACCCTTCGCGATCAGAAACTGCTCGGAGTCCTGTTTGCAACCCTCGAGCCTGAGGCCATGACGGAGGTTCTGGACTGCAAGACGTCTCGCACGGCCTGGCTCGCCCTCGAGTCCGTTTTTGCAAATGCCTCCACCGCTCGTGCTAATCAACTCCGGGAGCAATTGCTCTCGCTGCGCCGTGAGTCCCTCTCTGTTTCTGATTATGGCAAGAATTTTAAATCTTTGTGCGATCAGTTATCTGCTATAGGGAAGCCTGTTGATGAGGGAGATAAGAGCCATTGGTTCCTTCGGGGTCTCGGTTCGTTGTTTGTCAATTTCGCGGATACTCAGATGGCTATGTCACCTGTCCCTCCTTTCCGCGACATCCTGCATCAAGCTATCCAATTTGACCTCATGACTAAGGTCATGGAAGGGGCGCAACCTTCTCAGGCTGCCTTCGTTGCATCTGGTTCCGACGGTAATGGCTCGGGCAACTCTAGAAACTCACGCCAGCAACACTATTCCGACAACAATCGCAACTACTCCAGTAACAACCAAAACCAAAATGGTGCTGGTCGTGGGGGTCGCAGGCCGCCTCGTTGTCAATTGTGTCGGGGGGAGCACTACGCCGACAAGTGTCCCCAATACATTACTCTCCAGTCCCGTGCTTCCAACAGCCATTCTCGGACTCCAGATCCTTCGACCCATCTTGCACAGGCCTTCCGTGCCACTTGCACCGTCACAGATGCTAATTCGACTCCTGATTGGTATGTGGATTCTGGAGCTTCTGCCCATATGACGTCTCAACCGTCTGCTCTTGATTCGTTTGCACCCTATTCTGGTAATGGTTCAGTCGTAGTTGATAATGGAAATTCTCTTTCGATTTCACATATCGGTTCTGCTCGTCTTTCTCCTGATGTTAATTTATTAGATGTGTTGGTGGTTCCTCATATTACTAAGAACCTGATATCCATTAGCAAGCTGACGTCGGATTATAATGTTGATTTGTGTTTTCTGACAAAAATTTTGCCATTCAGAATCGGGTGACAAAGGCAGTTCTGGCTCAGGGCAGATGTGAACAAGGTCTTTACATTTTGGAGAGGGGTAGCTCGGCTTTGGTTGCTGCGTTGAGATCCAAAGATTTACGAGCTAGTTTTGAATTATGGCACTTACGCCTTGGACATGTGTTTTTTTCTACTATTTCTTTGCTAAATAAATTGGGATATTTATCTGTAACTTCCTTGTTACCCAAACCTTCTATTTGTTCGCCGTGCCAGTTGGCCAAGAGCAAGAAATTACCATTTTCTTTTAATGATAAACGTGCTGATAATATCCTTGATTTGGTGCATTGTGATTTGTGGGGTCCTGCTCCGATTACTTCATCTGTTGGTTATCGATATTATGTTGTGTTTGTTGACGATTATTCTCGTTTCTCGTGGTTATATCCTATGTGTGCGAAGTCTGAGTTTTGTGATGTGTTTTTGCGCTTTCATGCCTTTGCTTGTAATCAATTCTCGACAACTATGAAGGTTTTTCAGTCTGATGGTGGAACTGAATTTGTGAACACTCGTGTTAATTCCTTCATGACTGAGCATGGCATTCTTCATCGCATCTCTTGCCCACATACTCCACAGCAAAATGGACGAGCTGAACGTAAGCATAGACATATTACTGAAACTGGACTCTCAATGCTCTTTCATGCCTTTGCTCCAGCTTCACTATGGTTTGATGCGTTTGCCACAGCAGTGTATGTCATAAATCGACTCCCCACTTCTGTTTTGGATAACAAATCGCCTTATGAGCTGCTTTTTCACTCTGCACCTAATTATGCTATATTCAAGCTGTTTGGTTGTAGGGTTTTCCCTTATCTTCGAAATTATGCAGCCAACAAGTTGTCCCCACGTAGTCGACCTTGCATTTTTTTGGGTTACAGCAGTGCACACAAAGGGTTTAGGTGTTACGATCCTGTTTCCGCTAAGGTGCTCATCTCTCGTCATGCTCAGTTTGACGAACACTTGTTTCCTTTTTCAGGAAACTCTTCATCCATTGCTACTGATTTCAGCATCTCAGAATTTCTCAATAGTAGCTCGCCTACTACCTCGATCCCTTTTGCTTCGCCGACATACCAGCCGTCGTCCTCGTCGGTGCCGTGTCGTCTTTGTCCTGAACCCGACACATCCTCTTCCACTGATGTACCACCGCCACCTGTCCAGCACGTGCCACCACCTGTTGACGACCCACTTGTCGTCCAACAGCATGTTCAGTCCCCGCCACCACAGTCCTCTCATCCCATGACAACTCGGGCTAAGGCTGTAATTTTAAAGCCACGTTACCTAGTTGATATTGCCTCCATAGCTCTTCTCTCGGCGCTCGTTGCATCCTCTGAACCCAAGGGATTTAAGTCTGCCTCTAAATCTCCTCATTGGGTTGGTGCAATGCAAGAGGAGATCGATGCTCTCAGGCATAATTGTACCTGGGATTTGGTGCCTCGACCACCTAATGCTAATATTGTCGGTTCCAAGTGGGTGTTTCGAACCAAGTTTCGCTCAGATGGCTCTGTTGAACGACATAAGGCCCGACTTGTCGCTCAAGGGTTTACTCAAGTCCCGGGTTCGGACTTTCACCATACGTTCAGCCCGGTCGTCAAGGCTGCAACGGTGCGAGTTATTCTTGCATTATCAGTTCATCACAAATGGCCTCTTCATCAGCTAGACGTGAAGGATGCTTTCTTGAACGGCGTGCTCACTAAACCTGTTTTCATGGCTCAGCCCCCGGGGTTTGTTGACTCTCGGTACCCAGATCATGTGTGTCGATTGAAGAAAACTCTATATGGCCTTCGCCAAGCTCCATTAGCTTGGTATCAACGTTTTAGCTCTTACTTGTTGTCGTTAGGTTTTCTTCAGTCGAAGTCTGATTCATCATTATTCTTCCTTACTCGAGGTACATCCATAATATATCTTCTTCTTTATGTTGATGATATTATTATCACAGGAAATAATTCAGATTTGCTCAAGCGTTTCATTGCTCGTACTCACTCCGAGTTTGCCATCAAAGATCTCGGGAAATTGAATTACTTCTTGGGGCTCGAGATTTCTTATACGCCTACTGGCCTATTTGTGGGGCAAGCGAAGTATGCCTATGATATCTTATCCCGTGCTGACATGCTTGATTGTAAACCCATTGCCACTCCTTTGCAAGCTGGTGACTCCTTGGTTAGCACAGGTGATCCTTTTTCGGATCCAACATTGTACCGCTCTTTGGTGGGAGCTTTACAGTATCTTACTATCACTCCTCCGGACCTCTCCTATGCTGTTAATTCTGTGAGTCAGTTCCTCCATTCTCCTACTGATGATCATTTATCTGCAGTTAAGAGGATTCTTCGTTACATGAATGGTACTGTTCATTTTGGCCTATCTTTCACTCATCGTCCGGATAGGTCTATTGTTGGTTATTCTGATGCAGACTGGGCCCGTTGTGTTGAGACACGTCGTTCCACTTATGGTTATTCCATTTTTTTGGGTGGAAATCTTGTTTCTTGGAGTGCAAAGAAACAACCCACTGTTGCCCGCTCTAGTTGTGAGTCTGAGTATCGGGCTTTGGCTAATTCCGCCTCTGAAGTTGTTTGGCTCACCAACTTGCTTCGTGAACTTCATCAACTTCCTCCCGATCGGCCAGTCCTTCTGTGTGACAACCGCAGTGCTCTCTTCCTCAGCCAAAATCCTGTTGCTCATAAACGTGCCAAGCATATCGACATCGACAACCATTTCGTTCGTGAGCTTGTATCTGCTGGTCGGTTGCACACTCAATATGTTCCAACACATCTTCAGTTAGCTGACATTTTTACCAAGAGTCTTCCACGTCCATCTTTTGAATTTTTACGCTCCAAGCTTTGCGTTTGTCTTCATCCCACGCAATGCTTGACGGTGGGTATTAAGGGAAATATTGTATAAAGTCAATATTGTTGTATTTTTAGATTAGACTCGTTGATTTATTCTCTTTGATTTGATTTTCCATAATTGTGGAGATCTTGTTGTAATCCACAAGATCTTGTTCCACAAGTAATCTCCAAGATCTTGTTCCCCAAGTAATCTCCAAGTATATATTAGTGGAATTCTCTAATTACCAATTAGGGTAATCTCCTATCATTCTCACAATATGTTTATTAATTGAAAAACATTGTATAGTAATGTTTGAATCAAAACCGAAGACTCAATCCAATTGTCAAAGGATTGTTGGCTCAATAGAACTTGTTTCAATATTTTGTTGATTATTTTATTGTACATAATATATTAATATTTTTAGAATATTCTAAAAAAATTAATTTATCTATAGATTAGAAAATACACTTATATATATATTATATATTGTGACTATTAATGAAAATTATCAGAGTCAAATTAATTAATTTTATTCAATTAATAGAATGTATGAGTGATAACTGAAAAACTAAAATATGGTCGTAAAAAAAAAAAGTTTTATTTGAATTAAATTATTTTTTAAACCTTAATATTTTATTAAAAAACTAACTAGTGAATTAAATTATTTTATTAAAAAACTAAAATTTAAGTGAATTAAATTATTTTTTTAACCAAAAATCTAAACATTGTACTCCTGTTTTCCTGTTTTGGGTTCAGAAGATACACCATTTGTATTTCTTGAAGCCATTAACATTTTAATTGGAGTAAACTAATCCCCTTAAACAAATGGCGTGAGATTTAATTTATGTAAAATTGCTATAATTAATATATTTATATGTTGAATTATTTGTAAAAAAAATAAAGTCAATTGACAGTTTTGGAGCCTAGTTTAAGTTTGTAACAAATATTTCGTAACCAGTATGAATCCAAGTTTCTAGTGATAGAAGAAAGTGGTTATCAATAATGTAATAATGTAGCAAATCATATTTATGATTTTTGTTTTTCCAGTTTAGTTTAGAGTTGTGTTGTTTTTAAACATTTATTTTGTATACAAAACCTCTATTTTGTAAGTTTACAAATGAGACCAAAATCCAAGAACCCATTATTGTAATTTTCTCATATTCAAAGGTATTCGTCCAATCTCAAAGTATTCTTTTTTTGCTAGTGGAAATGGATAAGAGTATTTTTTCAATCGTCTTACTCTCAATTAAAGATGTTTATCCGGGTCGGGCTAACCGGGCTGACTCGTTTAACCCTAAAAAATGCAGGGTTAGGGTTCATGAATCATAGGCCTGTTTAAATTCAGGCTTTTTTGACCCGGACCGGTTAGCCCACGGGCTAAACCGGGCTAGCCCGAGTTTTTACTTTTTTTTTTTTTTAATAAATAACATACGGACAAATTTTGAGTCATTTGGCCAATAGACATAACTATAAGCATTAAACAGTCCATTATCATTTATTAGTCATTATTACTATTTTTTTTATTAGATTATGAATTTTTTTTAGCTTTATTTGACCATATTAGGGACGAGTTATAGAATTGTGTTTAAATCATACTTTTATTTTCTCATTTACTGATCATTAACTAATTATATATTTTTCTATTTTATTTTCTTATTGGACGTGCAAATTGGAACCTTTAATTTTAAAAGAAAAAAAATTAGTGTAGCCCGTTAGTGGCCCGTTTAGCCCGTGGCCCGCTAGGGTTAGGGTTAGGTCCCAACAATTGTAGGACCGTTAAGTATGAACCGGTTAAGGCCCTAACCCGTTTAGCACGTAGCCCTGTAGCCCTATAGGGTTAAGGCCAGCCCGATAGACATCTCTACACTCAATCCCAATCCATCTCTATTGAAATACAAATTCAAATACGAAAATACCAATACATCCCTATAATGCATCTATACACCTCACTATTTTTCTTTTCAATTACACATTCTTTCTCATACTTTCTTCTTTCTTCTACTTTTCTTAAACACACGCATTCTCTCTCTCCTATTATTTTTCTACCCACTAATTAACAATAATAAAATAATATATCATTCACGATCATCCAATCATTATTTTACTAACAATAATAAAATATTACTCCCTCCGTCCCACAGAAATTTGCACACTTTCTGTAAATGGACGTCACATACCAATTTGCACACTCCATAAAAGGAAATATCTTCATAACCCCACCCTCAAAATATGCTCTTATTTATTCATATGCCATTACTTTTCCACACTCAATATACTTTTTACTTTATTTTATTCATAAAATTTTACAAAACTACCCCTCAAAACATCACTCATTACGCCTTTTTTTTTTTTTGATTACAAGTTAAATACCCACCCCTTTTCCCCTCCCCATGACTCGAACCCAGGACCTAAGGCCTAGGTAGTGGTGCTCTAACCACTTGAGCTATCCCACTTTGTCTTCTTATACATTTTTTAAATTGTGTGCCATCTCAGGCGTGCAAGTTCCTATGGGACGGAGGGAGTATAACATTACTTTTAATGTGACATAAAGTTACATCTATATCTACTTCTCAATCCTTAACCAAACACAACTTACACACAATTACTATTCATGATGGATTACCCCAATCCACCCTTTTCCAATCTCAATCTCAATCTCAATTCCAATTCAATCCACCACCATCTCAAACCAAAAAGTCATCAAAAGTTATAATGCTTTTCTTTTTCCCCTTTTTTCGGTGTTTCCGCTGCTGTATCATTTTTTGTGTATCGGGCTTGTTGTTTATCATATGAATTATTTCCCTCAACCAAACAATCATATTTTATTTTTGTTGCATACCAACAACAAACACTTTGCTCCATAAAAAAAAAAAAAAAAAAAAAACAAACAAACAAACACTTTGATAATCTCCAGCTTATCTCATTTCCCCCTATGAAACATGCAACACGTATAAACTATTGGTAACCATTTTTTCCTAAACATGCACCATAAACGAGTACTCTAACATTATAAAAATCAACAAAAAGTTATGTGGAATGGTTCTTAAATGGTCGAGTACCCGACCCCCGTATCCAATAATATAAACGGGTTCGAGTAGCAAGTATCTGCAATCATGAGCCCAAACCCTATCCAAACCAATTTTGAACTGCTCGTCCATCTCATTAGAGTTTAAGCAGATCGAGTACCTAAATTACCCACGAAACTGCCATTCATAATCACACACCCAACTCTTAAATTTTCTCTATATAACATGGGACGTCTCTATCTCCTCGAGGCCATAATCGTGAATGTTGTGATAAAGAGGGGTCCATATTATGCAACCAAATAAATATACATACTAGCTAGTATAATATGTCGAGTTTGACACATATGTTTGTCTTTGCTATCATCATACATTTTTCAAGGGACCACGAAGAAAATGGCCCTTTTCCCCCACCCATTTGCTGGTCTATTCAGGACCAGCCTACTAGGAAAGATGATATGGAACTATCCTAGAAGATTTCATTTTCATGGAGTGAAAATATAAAATTCACACAATAGGAGTCACCTGGCCTATATTGAAGGAAATTTTGAATTTAACAGAAAACGAGAAAGATTCGAACTTCAAACCTGACACGTAAGATGTGAAGCAAGATAGCAATGCGCTAATAGGATGGTTATATATATTCTACATATGATAGACAAGTAAATCAAGGTAAAAAAAAATATTTACCTCAAGGTGTGCTCTGTTTTTACTTTTTAATAATGAATGTCATGGTCCAAACCTAGTCCATTGCCAGGTATTTGCTGCACTGACAGAGAGTCAGAGACACAGCCGGGCCGACTCCACTTTAATTCTTGTCCTTCCACTGAAAACCACATTCATGTTCACAGCTAGGGCTGGCAATTCGTGCTATCGTGTCGTGTTTCGTGTCGACACGATAAGGCCAAACACGAACACGACATGATAAGGATATGTGTTGACACGATAACAACACGATAATTTTCGTGTCGACCTAACACGACACGGTATCGACACGTAACAGATAACAACACGATAAGGAAATAAATCAATTTAAAATTGCATTTAAATATATAAAATTAATATATTTATATAAATATAAAAAGTTATCGGTGTTATTATCGGATACATGTCATTGGTTAACGGGTTGTTAACAAGTTAATGGATTACCTGTTAATTTTATCGTGCTTAACGGGTCGAGTCGGTCGACACGAAATTTTCGTGTCGTTGTCGGGTCAACTCGATAACGACACGAACCCAATAAGGCCAAACACTAACCCACTATTTTCATGTCGAATTCGTATCGTATCGTGTCAAAAATTGTCACCACTATTCACAACCCATACAAAAGACTTGTGTAACATGATAAACAACATTAACTATAAATGAGATTATTATATTAATATGAAAGAAATGAAAAGGAAAACCACAAACCGGCCTTCAGGGTTTTGGACGACACAGGATGTATCTAATAACCCTACTCCGAAAAACCCAATGGAAAAATCCAGAGCAACGAAAAAGAAGTGCCTAAGAAAATGCCAAAATACAAAGCACTAAAATCATAATAGGCCCGGAATGCAAGGCCCAAAGCCTGAACAACAGAAGCTGGCCCGGAATACAAAGCCTAAACGAAAAAGAAAGGAAAGGGCACCGCTAAAGGCACCCGGATTTTCTATGGGCTTGTTTGGTTTGATAGATAGGATAGATATATTAGGATAGGAAAGATATATTAGGATATGATTTAGTGGGATAATTTGAAAAATTGATTAAAAAATCATATTTGGATTGATGGGATTAAATTTTAAAGTTTATATGATAATTTATAATCAAGTTGTTTGAATTGTGGGATAAAATTGAATTTTAGTGTCAAATGTCAAAAATACCCTTTGACATTAGCATTTTTATATTATTTATATTTACATTGAAGGATATAAAAGACAAGTCATTTCATCAATTGAAATGGGATTATTAATCTTAGCCCCCTTGCATGACAAATAATCACATGAATGTGGGACAAAAATAAAAACAAACCCGGGCCGACTTTTTAACTCGGGCCTTAATCTTGCAAACCAAACAATGTATTAAATGGGATAAAACAATCTATCCATACAAATCTAACAAACCAAACATACCCTATGAGTACACCCACCGGATTTTTTTTTTAACACTAGGGGTACGCGAAATGACATTTGTACCCTTCCTGTAAATTTTTTAAAAAATGGACGGATGAGTACACCCTACTCATCTGTTCCATTTCACATTCCAATTCCATTTCACATTCATCATTTCTCACCAAAATCACCACAAAAAATAATAAAAACTCAAAATTTCAACAATAAAAATAAAATTTTAATATGTTCGAAAATTTTACCCAAACAATGTTGAGATGTCCGAAATTTTTTAACGAACAAACTCAATATGTTCGAAAAAAAATTCAAAACAAATTAAATTTGTCCGAAAAAAAAGATCGAACAACTTGTTCGAAATTTTTTCCAAAACAAAGTAAATATGTTCGAAAAATACAGATTATTCGAAAAATATTTCAAAACAAAGTCAAAATGTTCGAAAATTTTACATGAACAATCTTAGGTTGTTCGAAAATTTCTACAAAACAAACACAAATTGTTCGAAAGAAATTCCCAAACAACATATAAAACCCTAATTTTGAAAAACCTAATTTTCAACTTACCTGAATCGGCGCGGCGGCGGCGAGAGGCACGAACGGCTACGATGGGGGAGGAATTCGCGGCCGCGAAGAGGAGGGGCGAAAATGCGTGTGGCCGCGAACGGCCGCTTGAAGGAGGAGGTGGTGCGGCCGGCGGGCTTCTTCAACACAGAGACAGCGACGGACGGCGACGACGGTTTTTTTTTTACAGATCTAGTGTCGCCGGACAGACGGACTGACGACGGGCTTTCTTCACGACGGTGGCTTTTTTTCTTCGCCTGGGAGGGAGGAGGTGGGTGGGCGGCGGCCGCGTCTGGAAGGAGGAGGTGGGTGGGCGGCGACCGCGCCTGGAGGGAGGAGTTGGGTGGGCGACGACCGCGCCTGGAGGGAGGAGGTGGGTGGGCGGCGGCCGCGCCTGGAGGGAGGAGTTGGGTGGGCGGCGGCCGCGCCTGGAAGGGAGGAGATGGGTGGGCAGCGGCCATTGGAGAGATGGGGAGGGAGTGGTGGCTGGGTGTATTGAAATGAAGAGGAAGAAGAGAAAGAATGAGTTTTAATTGAGGGGAGGGTAATTTTGTATTTTCCTCGTGGGTGTCCTCATCCGTTTTGTGGGTGTTCTGTCCTCATAGGATCCTTGGGTGCCTTTAGCCGCGCCCGAAAGGAAAAGGTGCTAAAGTGGCCGGCCCAACTACTAGGCCTAAGGAAGGAACCTAGAACACGCCATGCAGGCCCACAAAGCAAACAGTAGCTGTCCAAGCCCAACTAATAAACCTAAAGCTTAAGAACCTAAAAAGCCCAAGGCTTAGAGAAAACAGCATTAACAACTTCTCACAATACATCCAATTAAACCCCTGTTATACCGTCGATTTGTTTCACAGATATTACATCATATTACAAGAAGCAAATAACAATAACAATTTGCTGCACCAGATCTTATTAACAAGAAATGACCAAAATGCCATTATTGAGTTGTTTGATTTGACTAACTTCATCTCCCAAATGAATTTGAAGGCTGTTTTGTCCATGGTTTAATCTAGCCCCTTATCACTATGATACACATTGAAGCCAACAGCCACCTTCAGTTTAAGGAAATGATACGCAGAAAACATGTTGGCATTTAAGGAAGATGTTCTTAAAATAAACAGGGAGAAGAGTTTTCATTGCAGAATATCAGTTATAAATCAGTTGAATATTAAAACCTGAGGCAAAATTTGCATTCCCAGTTTTATTTTAAAGAAAAGTTAGTAAATGTTCTTCAATTTTTTGCTTATGCTTTAGATGATTATTGGTATAATGAATACTTTTTTTGATACGTGAGAGTAATCCTCTTGTTAAAAAGTTTGTCAGTTTGTCAGGTATATAGATCTCAGAGCATGATCTATTATAATTTTTCAGTTTCATAATAACTTTTACACTCTTTTTCGGACGTCCCACAATAATTTTTCCATCCTTAAAATGGAAAACTTTTTATAAACTACACTCTCGTAATATCCACAATCCTACACTAAATGTCATCACGTTTGGCCCTACACGATCACAAGTCTAGTCATTTCTTTACTTTATACATAAAAGTTTATAAAATTACTTCTCAAAATTCTATTTATCATTACACTTTTTTAATATGTGTGTTCACTTACCTATGAAATTATTGTGAAACAGAAGAAATATACGATATAGAGCAAATCAAGGTCTCTAAACATTTGCCTCGACCCATATATAGAGAAACAATTAATAGGGAAATTATGATTTCATTGAATGAATGTAAAGAGTACATGAAGGAAGTATTTATAGATACAAAACGTAACTATCCTAAATCGCTAATTAAGAAAAATAAAGATATATAAAATATATTATACAAGATATATATAATATCTCTCAATATATTTGTATATGCCTAATACGCCCCCTCAAGATGGAGCACCGTAGGAGAGTCCAATCTTGATCATAAGTGGTTGTAGGCGAGAACGAGGAAGTGGCTTGGTAAGAGCATCAGCAAGTTGATCCGCAGACGAAACATGTAAAACTCGAAGTTGATAAGTCTTGATCAGATCTCGAATAAAATAGTAGTCAATTGCAAAATGCATTGAACTTCAGAGGCAGCGGAGGACACGATACTCGGCTTCCGTAGAGGAACAAACAAACTGCAATGTGTAGGAACGCGAGGGCCGAGGCTTATATGGACGAGTTGTGAAGCAACGGGGAAGCAGCCACGGATGTAAGCTTGGGGAAGAAGAAACTTGTCTTCTTGAGGTTGGGGTAATTGTGAGTTTTGTACGACAAGAACATCGAACAAAAATTACGGGGAAGAAGTCTTCTTGAGGTTGGGATAATCGTGAGTTTTGTACGACAAGAACGTCGAAGCTTCCGTAGTGAGGTTGGGGTAATTGTGAGTTTAGTACGATAAGAACGTCGAACAACAATTACGGGGAAGAAGAAACTTGTCTTCTTGAGGTTGGGGTAATCGTGGGTTTTGTACGACAAGAACGTCGAACAATGATTACGCGAAAGAAGAAACTTGTCTTCTTGAGATTGGGGTAATTGTGGATTTTGTAGGACAAATAACGCCGAACAACGACTACGAAAAGGAGTGGGAGTCGTGGGTTTTGTACGACGAAGAACGTCGAACAACGATTACGCGAAAGAAGAAACTTGTCTTCTTGAGATTGGGGTAATTGTGGATTTTGTAGGACAAATAACGTCGAACAACGACTACGAAAAGGAGTGGGAGTCGTGGGTTTTGTACGACGAAGAACGTCGAACAACGACTACATAAAGGAGTGGGAGTCGTGAGTTTTGTACGACGAAGAACGTCGAACAACGACTACGAAAAGGAGTGGGAGTCATGGATTTTGTACGACGAAAAACGCTGAACAACGACTACGAAAAGTAGTGGGAGTCGTGAGTTTTGTATGACGAACAACGACTATGAAAAGGAGTGGAAGTCATGTGTTTTATACGACGAAGAACGTCGAGCAACGACTACGAAGAGAGGAGTGAGAGTCGAGGGTTTTGTACGACGAAGAACGCCAAACAACAACTACAGCAAAAAATAAAAAATAGCTTTATGTATGAGTTTGATGGAGAGAATGGGAGTGGAGTAGGCGCAGGGACTACTACAGGTGGTGGAGTGAGATTTGGGAGTCGGCATTTGGGTGGGTTGATTTATCAGATCGGTGGGTGTATTGGGTGGATTTATTAGATCAGTGGGTGTGTTGGGTGTATTTACCAGTTTAGGGGGTGTAGTGCAGGTATGATGGTGGAAAAAAAGGCTTGGGAAGCTCACGGCAGTGGGTTATCTTGGGGAAGGGGTGATTGATGGAAGAAGTGCTCGGTGGGTTTAACCGTGATGGTTACCGAGGTGGAGGGTATTGGGAAATAGGAATTGTTCCTTAATTTCGGAGACGAAGTCATGATCGTGAGTAGAGATGTCTATCGGGCTGGCCCTTAACCGGTTCATATTTAACGGTCCTACAATTGTTGGGACCTAACCCTAACCGTAGCGGGCCACGGGCTAAACGGGCCACTAACGGGCTACAATAAAAAAAAATTCTTTTAAAATTAAAGGTTTCAATTGGCACGTCCAACAAGAAAATAAAATAGAAAAATATATAATTAGTTAATGATCGATAAATAAGAAAACAAAAGTATGATTTAAACACAATTATATAACTCATTGGTCCTTAATATGGTCAAATAAACCTAAACAAATATCATAATCTAATAAAAAAAATAGTAATAATGACTAGTGAATGGTAATGAGTTGCTTAATGTACATAGTCGGCCAAATGACTCAAAATTTGTTAACATGTTATTTAAAAAGAAAAAAAGAAAAAAAAAAAGTAACAACTCGGGCTAGCGGGTTGGCCCTGTAGACCTGCGGGCTAACCGGTCCGGGTAAAAAAAGTCCGAATTTAAACGGGTCTATAATTCATGAACTCTAACCCTGCATTTAATCGTGAGGATCGAAAAAAAAGGCATTAGCCTGTAAAAGCTTTTGATACCATATAGAGAAACAATGCATAGAGAAATTATGATTTCATTGAATGAAAATAGTACATGAAGGAAGTATTTATAGATACAAAACGTATCTAAATCTCTAATTAAGAAAAATAAAGATATATAAAATATATTAAGAGATATTATGTTTAATAATATATTAAGAGATATGGTATATTTGTATTGGACTAATACCATAGACATTCATATTGCCGAGTAGTCTGAAATGTTCTCACCCCTAAGCGAGAGAAATTGATAAATGAGCGAGAGTAAAAAAAAATATGCATACAAGAGCTCAAATTTTTGACGGGTCATAACATAGAATTTTGTTTTATTTTGTAAAATTTAAGATTCTATATTTATTTATTTTATCTCAATTCAAGCTCCAATCATTTTGCCTTTATTTCATTAATTTTTTAAGTTAATTGCACAAAATTCCATCGAAATTCTCTTATGAATTATTAAATCAAGTGAATCCTTTAAAAAAAAAATTGTGAATTTTATCAATTTTACTCTAGTTTATGTTATTTTTTTCACATATATTTTTAAAACTTTCAATACCCCATCCGTCTTTCATATCAGTTTTCATATTTTCTTTTTTAGTTTGTGTCACATTAGTTTTCTAGTGTTTTTTTTTAATTTAAGATTTTTTAATTAAATCTGAATATGGGCATGAACTTCATTATTTATAAATTAAAAAACCGAAAACATATAAGATACTAAAGATAGTATACTTCATAAAAAAAATCCAGTATAAAAAAAAATGGTGGACGTCATTTTTGTTATCCTCTTTGTATAATTATTAATTAGTAATGAAAAAAAAGTTGTCATTGAAGTGACACCAAAAGAATAAAATTGAACCTTAAATTGAGAGAAAAACAACCTGATCCTTATTCGATACATTGATCCTCCAAATTAGTCGGTTCTTGGACCGAATATAGAGTTCCAGACAGATTCCATGACCATAGAGATCAGAAGGGCTCATAAAACAAAGACATGTGCATCTTTTTCATTCGATTAAAATTTCACGAGCTAGAGAACCTTGATACAATTTCCTCTCAATGTTTCCTTCACAAGAACCATTCAAAGTAAACAAAGTACACAAATACAGATATTAACATGATATGTTCATCGATTACCACACAGAAAAAATCCCATTACCAAACGTTCCAACATTTGTTCACAAGTACATTAAAAAAAGATAACAGGAATCCAAGAGAGTTGATAGGAGAAAGCTTAGTGGGGCATTCCCCCACATCTTAACACCAGATATAGCTATAAAATCAGAATACCGTATCAGGGTAATTCATATCTTTATACTAGAAATAGGTGCCTTCAGGAGGCTGAACAAGCTTACGGTTGTGTGGAGCAGCCATCTCTTTCTTCAGAGTTGTCAGTATGTCTTCCATTGTGTACTCCCGTTTCCAATTTGATAGAAGCGCAAACTTTTTAGGTTCCACCTAGACCATCAAGGTCATATATATCGATAATTCAATAAGCTAATGCTTTGATAGTGTTAAAAGTATCCATTGTGTAAACCTCAGATTAAGTTATAACAACAAAATACATGATTCTTACTGAAAAGATGTTTAAAATAAGCTTACACAAAAAGTGGACTCTCAGATACAATTCTTATGATATTTATAAATGGATTACCTGTTAGATTCCTCCATAGGCAAGATTCAAATAACTGCGCAAGTATCTAATGAATTTACTTCAAGGTTTGAAAATAATCCCTCAGAGATCTCACTCCCCCTTTCTGATTCTAGCATCATGTCCCAGATTTTCCACCTTTTCTTTTTTTTTTTGCATTATGCAAATACTTCTAAAACATGAAAACATATACTCCCTCCGTCCCAAAAGAAGCTTTCAATTTTTTTCATTTTGGACGTTCCACCCAAAGCTTTTCATTTTCTTTTTTGGATCATTGTGGGCCCATATCTTCAAATCACATCAAGTTGTTTTTATCTCTATCCTATCCTATCACATCAACTTATACTACATCTAATATTATATTAAGTTCCTTAAATTGTGTGGGAAAAAAAAAACAATGGGAAGCTTATCCTGGGACAGAAGGAGTAACTTTTGAAAAAGTTGAACGACATTCATGGGAGACCAATTCATTTAGACAGGATCGTGTAATTTTAACTTTCTAACACTAAAAATTATATTATTCCTCAAGTTCTGAATCTTGGGGAATCCTACCGTTTATTTATAATGATTCTAAACTATGTTAAGCAATTTCCCAGAACCACATAAGGACAGTAAAAATGAGATTGGTAAAGAGTTGGGGACTGCAGTAACAAAACATCACATTTACTTTTACCATTGAACATCTGATAAAGGCTACGAAAATCTAGCTTATAGAAATAACAGTTTCAATTTAGCCTTGAGTTATGTATTCATACCACTCCAGTTTCATGGTTTACGCAAGCCATGTTGACCCGGGAATGGAAACGAACGGTAGGAGGCTTCTCTGGATAATCTTTGTCACAAAATAACTTCAACTGATATATGCGCCCTTCATGTACAGACTAACAGGAAATAAGGAAATGTGAATTTAGTTTTTTGCATTGCTCACAAAGACTTAAAAAAGGGATCATTAAAAGGTAAAAACAATGCAAACAAAATAGCAGCTTAATAAACTGCAAAAAGGCAATTTTACAATCTTCTCCAGTTATTTTTTCATAAAATTCAAATGTTACACCTGCTGTAAGATAATGGCATCCTACGGAAATATAGTCATCGTAATCAGTATAGCCACCATTAGAAGGCATGCACAGATTCCTAACAATCAAACGCGTGGAAAATAATGTAACAGCTCATTAAGATAAGCATAAAGCACATATAACTTATTGTGTTACTTTATAAAACATAACCACTCAACCTGATCTGCTGTGGGACAGATGGCCACAATAGTTATAATTATTTGATGTAAAACATTGGCTACTGTAATAATTACCATAATAGTAACTAAGCCACAGAAAGAAAATCTTGTTCTAGGGAAAGAGGATTTCAAGGAAATAATCTCTTAACCAAAATGAAAACTCAGCCGAAAATAAGAAATTTAGAGAAGTAAAACTCCTCAAATTGATCAAGATGAAATGATACGCATGCATATCAAATACATATCATGTAGCAAGTTGATTTCACAAGAATCGTTCAAGAATTCCAAACAAGTATTTATATAAAATTCTTCTATAATGCTACTTTAAGAAAAATAAAGAAAGAACATAATGCATCAAAATAGAGGATGAACCATCAAACTTTATATTACCACATAAAATGAAATGGCAGAGCCAGAGTGATAGTGGGATACTCACATTGTGTGGACCTATAATGGTGCCAGTCCAGGAGCGCATGTAGATGTCATCTCCATCATCCATACCATAGCTTACAGTTCCATCCCCAATTCCCTTTTCTCCACGTTCAAGTTCCTCCAACAATCTAAAATTTCGAGGGACTGCAAAACAAAAACAAAAAAAGAATTAAGAAGCTATAATTTGATTGAGTAACCCAATAACTTAATCTCCGATAATACGATCTGTGAATCTATATGCAGGCAGCACCAGGGATTCAGGGATAAAGAGATGATTGCCATTGAACATTTAATTGGTTGCACCACTTTGCAAGAAAATACCAGAAATTGTGCAGACGAGTCAGGAGAGACAAAATCAAATTACTTTCTTTTAGACATTTTTTTAAGGATATGATCACAGATACTTAAAAGCTGCAAACAAAACCGGAAAACACCAATGCATAAGGCACAACCTAAAAAACTGGTTAACTATGTTGATTGACTAATGAGTAGTATATCTTGGTGTTAATTGCTGTACAATTAATATGTTAAATGGACAAAATGAATCTAACCCTATACGTAGTGAATTGGGTGTTTGTTAATAAATGAGGTGTATTTAACCAAATAATAACACAGCCCTTAGTAGACCTAGAGAGAACTACAAAACAATCAGAAAGCCTCAATATTCATTCAACATAGGCATACAATTCAATGATATGGGATTGATGCCTTGTGTCAACTTTAAGCGAATAGCCAAATTCCATTCCCATCAATACTTCCCCAAATGATCAAAAGATGCCCAGCAAAGAATTATTATAATCAAACTTAAGAAAGGGCGAGTTTAATCAAGATCCGCAGTTAAATCTTCAAATAATGGTGTTTCAGACAACGGAAACACTACAACCAAGAAAACCTGCGATCCATTTGCAGATTGGCCACGGGAAACATGATAATCGATAAAAAGCAGAGAATAATTGCATTAACAATAAATTGGTAATAGGGGAAAGTGTTTACCTACGACACTAGATCCTCCTGAACCAAGAGTCATAGTGTAAATATATGAATTGGATTCCTGCGTGAAGGTCGATTTGATCGAAGAAAGAGGGATATCTTGAAGAAGAGGGAGTCAGCTGTAACTAGAGAATAGAAACAACGCGAGCTTGGTAGGGCTAACAAAGGGTTACAAAATAAAAAGATTGGGGGTAGAAAGGGCATGTTTGGGGGATCACGGTTGATTATTGCTTTTTTTTTTTAAAAATATATATATAATATAATTTCAACTTGTTATTTATGATTTAATCACTGCGAAAACTTATAAGCTCAACGTACATTTTTATAATTTTTATCAGAGTTTAATATGGATTTAAAAAAAAAAAAAATGTTTATGTAAAAAAAATAAAGTTTTGCAACCCATAATTTTTTTAAATGCCTCGAATCTAGGTTGCGTGAATTTTTAAACATTATTTTAATTCAAACATTAAAATATTTACACAAGTGTTATTTTTTAGTTAAATATATATCTTAAAATAGTTTCAACAAATATATATATTTTAAATTGAAGTTTAATCAAAATGAAATATGAATCTGACTTGGTTACCATTATTTGCAATTTGGTTATGATTATTTGCAAAAAATATTTCATAGGGAAATTTTCGTCCACCAAAACAGTTTGGTTCTCCTTCTTCCTTCTTTTCATTTCTTCCCCTTTCTTCAATATTTCTTTCCCTTTCTTCAACGGCGGGACTGCTATCACTCCACCTAAATCAAAAACCACTTCCAACACAAATCGGAAGCTTCGGAGTATTGTCACGCAAACTTTCCCAAATATTTCACCCAACATTTTTATTTCTCGACGAATTCCAGCTTCTCCAGCGTCTTCTCCGATCGAAATCTGTGCTATTTTAACACCGGCGTAATGGTAATAGATCTGGCTAAATGACGGCGGTTCGGCTTCAGGCGACGCATTGAACGGTGGATGGAGATACAGAAGACAAGCGTGGATCGGATCTACGAGCTCGGGTCGTTGTCGGCGTTCCTGCTGGTGGTCGTCGGACTTTATTATCATCTTCATACTTTCCATTTGCTCTTTATTCTCATTTGCCCCCTCCATTAATTCTTCCTTTAGTTTTTGCTCTGGTTTGCAGCAGATCTTGCCATATATCTCACTCTTATCTCTTTCTCCCTCTGTAAAGTTGCAGTAAAAATGTATGGTATATGGAGGCGTTGATAAGATAGTACTATCTACTAGGTTTTCATTTTAATTCATAAGTATTATTAGTGAAAAGTGTAATTATTATCTGTGAAAAGTGGTAATTTATAATGTTGAAAAGTGATAATTTGTTTACTAAAAAGTGGTAACTATTATTATTA
Source organism: Galeopsis tetrahit (assembly GCA_963675135.1). Lineage (NCBI taxonomy): Eukaryota > Viridiplantae > Streptophyta > Magnoliopsida > Lamiales > Lamiaceae > Galeopsis > Galeopsis tetrahit. The sequence goes on along the minus strand of OY776128.1, from coordinate 72,826,448 downwards.
AAAAGTGTTAATTTTGTTACTGAAAAGTGATAATTTTATTATGGAAAAGTGGTAATTTTATTAATGAAAAATGTGGTAATTTTATGAGATTATTAACTAATAAGGTCATTTCTATAGCCTATTAAACAACTAAAACATACAACTTTTAAAATTTCCTAATAAGGTCATTTTAGTGTCAAAAAACCGTATTTACCCTTAATATTCATATACTCCTTTAATTTATATATTTGAAATGTAATTCGAAATTTAAATTCATAATTAATTGTTATGAATTAATTCCCAAATTATAGGGCACATTCATTCCCCAAAAAACAAAACCCTATATCCCTCCCCCCACCCCAATCGGTCGAGCTCCCTCCCCACCTTGGCCGCCGCACCCACCTTGCCGCCGTCATCGCTGCCCATGACCTCCCCGCCGCCCCCTCCATGGCCACGGTCGTCGCCCCCTTCGCCATAGCCGATCTGTTCGCCGTGGACTCCATCTCCCACGCTGAGTCGCTGTAAACCTTCGCCGGAGGTCTTCCCCCACCATGACTGTGATGTTTCCGGCGGAGATGCTTCTGGTGGTTCGTGGTGGCCGGTCTGACCTTTCATTTTCCTAGTGGATTTAACCCCCAGATCGACAACCTAGACAGAGGGACGATGAAGATGGAGGCCTTCCGCCGCTAGTCGCCGGAGAAAATTGAGCAAAAAAGAGGGTACGAAAATAGATGAGGCGGCACCCGTGGGGGCTGAAATCGTCGCCGATTTGTAGCCGGAATCGTGGTCGCCACTGACGGCGAAGACGAAGGACGATCGTCGGCGATGCTGCGGCTTTTCCAGATCTGAAGACGCCGATGCCTTGACGTTTAATGAATGTGATGAGCAGGATCAATGTACCATGGATCGCCCTTGTTGCTTTCGGTTCTCGACCCTCTTACTGTGACAAAGTAATTTTTCATATACAAAGATACACAAACGTCAATAACTTCGTGCTAGGCTTGATCAGCAATGTTATCTGACTATTGATGTTTACTGATTCAGAAATGGAGGACTACCTAGCCATCTGTTATGCAAGTAATGCCTAATATCTCTATTTTTGTGGTGCTCATCACCCATGTTGCAAGTTAAATTGAGTGCACATTAGTGGACAGTGGTACACTAAGGGTTTTGATGTGTATTCTTGTTTGTGGGAGAAACTACCATAAAAACTGCTGACAACTCAAGAATGGTTTCATATTTAAATAGTTGGTAAATTTAGCCATTGGATTGGCATATTAGTTTGCATTGCTGTCCAATCTACTGCATAATCCTGAGAAAAATTTATCTCTTTTAATAGCTGGCAAAGTTAACAACTTATTGGTTATCTATAGATATTCCTATGCCACACCAGTTACGATAAGTTTTTGGGAATATTGCACCTTTTTTTTTGTTTGTTTGAAGGCCATCCAGGAATATGTTTGCTGCTTTTATCTTCCATTTCCTTTATTTGGTAATCTGTTATTTAAACATCATTTAGTTGTATAGAATGTCAACACACTTTTGGATATAATCTGGTTTCTGTGGTTGCAGATTTTATCAGTGCAATTCTTATCCGTGCAACTGGACGCACTCTTGTAACAGCACATGGCCACAATTTGAAATCATTAGGACTTGGAAAGCTGTTCAACGACATAGGTAACAGCACATGGCCACAATTTGATTTCTCCTGCGTATCACATTGTGTGTTTATTGATGCCAATTATCATATGATGCATTGTTATTCTGGATATATGCCTTGATTTGTGCAGCTTAATTTATATATGCAAGTGTAAATCATCACTCTGGTTTATTGGAATTTTAAATTGACAGAATATTTTTCATTTTGCAGAGAAATTGAAACATTTATTTGTTCTCGAAAATCTATTAGCTGCATTGGATAATCAGAGCGTGGAGTCCATGGACAAAGAAGATGAATATATTTGAACAAATTTTTTGAAATCTGTAATTGAAAGTTAGTAGTAAGAAACTATAGATACAGAGAATTTTCCAGAATTGGATGCCTGTTACATTTTCAGGTTACATACTAAACTGTATTTCTTTTTGTAGTATGTACTTGCTGGAAATTCATCAAAATTGAAACGACTTTTATTTTTATTCACATGTTGTTTGGTTTACAATCAGCTTTTCCAGCTTGAATTTCGATAGACTGATTATTCAATTGCTATTCGCAGTGCATCTGAAAGGTGCATATACTACTCCTACAACTTCATATCTAAATGAACTTTCAATATGAAACATGGATACCGATGTAGGCATTATCATTTTATGTCTTCGTCTTATTATTCTGAACAATTCTTTTCAGTGATATTAACGGAATTAAGTATGAAATCCCTACAACACAACAAACCGCTTTTTAAGTATGTCATTTATAAATGTGCACATCTATTTTGCATATTGATATGCACGTCACTCTGTGCACATTGGTTCATGTTATTTTATGCATACCAAAAAATTCAGTCTTGTATGCCGTTTTAAACTTCATATTGAAATGAACATATGTATTCATAACTCATTTCTACATACCAAAATTCATTTCACTGTTCATATTAAAATTCATAATCTATTTCATATATATATGCATATTCAAAATATGGGGAATTGTATACTCTATGACACGCTTATTTCTGAATCATAAAATGCAGATTTTTTAACTTTTTTTGTTTGGATAATTAACAATTAATTCGAATTGCTTAATTTTAGGAATATTTGAATAATTGGAAGGATCATAAAATGCAGATTTTTTAATTTTATTTGTTTGAATAATTAACAATTAATTCGAATTGCTTAATTTTAGGATTTTTTTAATAATTGGAAGGTGCGTATAACTAGGAACTGCATTAATTCAAAATTATTAATTTCAAATTATTAATATTTATTAATTTCAAATTATTTAAATTGGTAAAGGGCAACAATGTCTTATTAGGTGTCATTTTGACTCTAATAGATTTAAAAAAAAAAACCTATGCCCTATTAGATAAATCTCTTAGTGAAATGACCTTAACAATAATTTCCCCTAATTTTATTAATGAAAAATGTTGTTCTTTCTTATTGAAAAATGGTAATTATTTTTACTAAAAAGTGTTTTCTTATTGAAAAGTGGTAATTATTTTTACTGAAAAGTGTAATTATTTTTTATTGAAAAGTGGTAATTTTGTTAATGAAAAAGTGTAATTTTGTTAATGAAAAATGTGGTTCTTCTTATTCAAAAGTAGTAATTATTTTTACTGAAAAGTGGTAATATTTATATTGAAAAGTGTAATTATTTCTTATTGAAAAGTGGTAAGTTTATTATTAAAAAGTGGGTAACTACTATTATTGAAAAGTGATAAAAAAAAAAAAACAAAAAATATAAAAAAAAAAAGAGAGAGAAATGGTCAAGTCAAAGAATCGAACATGTGACCTAAAAATTGTGATTGGTTTCAGTAACCAGTTGAACAAGAGTTAATCAGTAAAATGTTTTCGACTTTATTAATACATATAGGATAGACCTGTGCATTAGTGTGCACGTGCTCACTATGCGCAGGAGACTAACTCTATTTTGTGAAGGGTTTTGTCAAATTTATAGATCAATTTTAAATTCATTTTTCGATAAAAATCAATATAAATTTAGAAATTTATACTCCTCTCATACTTGAAGGCACATTTTACCATTTTGAGCGTCCCATACTTGAAGACACATTACCTAAAATAGCAAAAACACTTTTAAACACTCCCCTTAAAACATCACAATATTACAACAAATGTCACTTCTTTATTACACTAAAAAGTAACTTTATTACTACGGAGTATTTATAAAGTTGAAAAAGTTTTTACTACCTCCACTTTATCTTACACAATATTAATAAACAATTCATTCATTAAAATTCGTGCACAATTGGTTTGAGCCTTCAAGTATGGGACGGAGGGAGTATGTTTTAGTTATTATTTAATAAATAATTAAATTGCATAATTTAATTATTTCAAATAAAGTTGAAAATTATTTATAAAAGACGTAGGACTAATGTAATATATTCAAACCTCTGCCTAGAAAAAATGGGTTAGGTAGCTAGTGTGGGCGAATTCCACCTACTGAAGGTACGATTATTGGCAGATGAGTTTTTTTCCTTTTTCTTGAACTTTCTCTCTCATCCCGTTATACTAGACACGCACAGATTTAACTTCACCGGAAAAATTGACCTTCAAATCGGAGGCCGATCGTTAATACAAGTGATGGGTTTTGCTTCTCTCGTTGAGAGCTTTCTTTCTGTACCGACATTGAGACCAATGATGCGACGAAGCGACTTCAGTACGATGGCTCTGTAAGTTTTTTCGTCACCGTGTGTATACCCAGCGCTACCGTTTTTCGCCAACCGTGTGTACCTAGCGCCACCGTGAGTGCTCTCATATCTGTCTCCTCATCGACGTGTTTTCGCCTACGCCGTAGTGCGCCCGGCCGCGCCAGAAAGAGTGTGGATTTTGAGAAAGACTGTTGGAAATATTCATGGCCCGTGGCTTCATTTATGAAGGCTAAGGTTTTCCCGACTACACGAAAAGTTAATCGAGTGAAATTTTTGTATGAGGTTCTATCCACAGGGTTATATTACAAAGGTTAGCTTGCTTGTTTCATTCAAGGCAAGGTGGTGTTCTGTCCCGCCTGAATAAATGAGTATCTTGATTTGGAATGCGTGAGGATTGCGAGGGAACCATGCAGTACAGAACCTTCAACGGCTTGTAGCCGAAAATAACCCTCTCATTGTGTTTATTGTTGAATCTAAGCTTGTGGTGTCTGCTGCTAGGAGATGCTTGTCTAATTTGTGTTTTAATGTTTGCTTGGGGTATGATGTGAATGGATGTAGTGGTGGTATTTTGCTATTGATCAAAGAGTTCAGCATTTCCTCTACTCCTTGTCTGCTGGTCATATTGATGTTCTTCTTAATTTTGATGGCTTGGAATTTCGATTTACGGGTTTCTATGGGCACCCAAACACACATCTTAGACCTCAATCTTGGAATTTGCTACGTAGGGTTAAAGATAGTGTCTTTAATCAAGATCAACCTTGGGTTCTTGCTGGGGATTTCAATGAAATTCTAACTCAAAATGAAAAGCAAGGGGCTGAATTTAGTAGATTGAGACCTGTGTCTCAGATGGATGACTTCTCCAAAGTATTGGATGAATTAGACATGAGAGAAATCAAAGCAAAAGGGCCCTTCTATACTTGGACAAACAAGAGAACTGGTCAGGGGTTTGTGCAAGAAAAATTAGATCGTTTCTTTGGGAATTCAGAATGGTTTGATCTGAATATTGAATTTAATGCCCATAACTTGGGCTTCTTTGGGTCCGACCATAGAGCGGTCTTGCTCCGATTCAAAAATCAACGAGAACAATACTACACTTGTACTAGTAAACAATTTGTCTTTGAAAGATCATGGGTGGTGGAAAGTGAGTATGGGGACGTTGTGAAACAGAGTTGGAACGAGGGGGCCTCCGACCAGTCGTTACCTTCACGGCTGGCCAAATGCGCGACACACTTAAATAATTGGGCTAAGTCGAAAAAAGGCACTTATGCAACTCAAATTAAGGCATATGGTGATGAACTGGAGAGGAAGCTCGCTCGGGTGAGCCCTTCCACTGATTGGGAGGAAATAAAAAATTTGGAAACAAAACTGGAACGATTGCATTTTCAAGAAGAGCTGAAATGGAAACAACGGTCCCGAGTCACTTGGATGATTGAGGGGGATAGAAATACCAAATTTTTCCACCAAAGAGCTTCGTCACGACGCAAGAAAAACTGGATCAAAGGTTTGAATAGTGAAGCTGGGGTGTGGCACACACAACATGATGATATTACAAAGATTGTGGAGGACTTTTTCTCCAAACTTTTCACTACTAATAACCCGACGAATGAGAGCATTGATCAAGTTACGAATGGGCTAAGCAGAGTCGTCACAGACCAGATGAATAGTGTGTTAATGGCCCCTTTTTCTAAGGATGAAGTGAAGGTGGCATGCTTTGACCTTCACCCATCTAAGGCGCCCGGGCCTGACGGCTTCTCAGCGGCCTTCTACCACCAATCATGGGAGGTTATTGCTGAAACTGTTATGCGAGATGTTTTGGGAATTCTCAATGAAGGGAGGGATATTGCCAGCTGGAACACAACTTGGATTACTTTGATCCCCAAAACGGATGAACCGAGGTCAGTGAGGGATTTCAGGCCTATTAGCCTCAGCAATGTGTGTTATCGTATTGTTGCTAGGGCTATTACGAATAGGCTCAAGAAGATAATGCACCAGATTATCGATGAAAGTCAGAGTGCTTTCATACCGGGTAGACTGATCACGAACAATATACTTGTTGGATATGAATGCATGCATTGGATTAGACAAAACAAAAGCAAAAGTGGATATGCAGCGCTGAAACTCGACATGAGTAAAGCGTACGACAGGGTGGAATGGAGATACTTAAAGAGAGTTTTGCAGAAAATGGGTTTTAACGAGAGATGGGTAGCACTGATATTGAGATGTGTGTCTACGGTGAGCTATAAGTTTAAGATCAATGGGAGGATTGCTGGGAGGGTCAACCCAACTAGAGGCTTGAGACAAGGAGACCCACTGTCTCCCTTCCTTTTTGTGCTTTGTACTCAAGGCTTCTCTTCGATTCTGAACAGAATGGCAAATGAAGGAGATATTAAGGGGGTTCGGATTGCAAGAGAGGCTCCAACAGTTACTCACTTATTCTTTGCCGACGACAGCCTCTTGTTTTTCAAAGCTGATATTTGTGGAGCGACAAATCTTAAAGATGGTCTTGAACAATATGAACGTGCTTCAGGCCAGTTAATTAATTTCGATAAATCGGCTATTGTTTTTAGCCCGTTTGCCACACAAACAGTGAGAAATCAAATCAAGGCTATCCTTCAGGTTAAAGTTAGACAAGCACACGATCTATATTTGGGGCTTCCGACTTTTTCGCTTAGAGCAAAGAGGTTTCAATTCGGCTACTTGAGAGATAGATTGGCTACGAAACTGAGATCATGGACTAATAAAACTTTCTCTGAAGGGGGTAGGGAGGTGATGATTAAGGCGGTCTGTCAGGCAATACCTACTTACGCTATGTCAGTTTTTAGAATTCCATCCTCCATATGCCATGAAATGGAGAGACAAACAGCGCACTTTTGGTGGGGCCAACAAGATAATAAAAGAAGGATGCATTGGAAGAAATGGGATACCCTGTGCAATCCAAAGTCAGAAGGAGGTATGGGATTTCGACAATTGGAAGCTTTCAATAAAGCCCTATTGGCTAAACAAATCTGGCGTTTTATTTGTCAACCTTCTTCCCTTGTGGCATGAGTTTTTAAAGCACGGTATTTCTCTCGTTGTGATGTTATGGATGCGGATATTGGACATGCCCCTTCCTTTGTGTGGCGATCCCTTTGTTGGAGCAGGGACCTGATTGACATTGGGCTTTTGTGGAAGATTGGCATGGGTCATGATATCCTGATTCATAGAGACGCTTGGATCCCATCTTTGGAATCAAGTAGAACTAGCTCCAGAATTGCAAGTGGTTCGAATGTACACATATTTATTAATGAGCGAGATGAATGGGACACAGAGTTGGTGAATCAGGCCTTTCTGCCTTTCGAAGCTGCTGCGATTGTTAAAACCCCAATTGGAGGGCAAGGAACAGTGGATGCCAGGTATTGGAAACCGAGCAAGCAAGGGGATTTTACGGTCAAAACCGGGTATTGGGCGATGATTAGAAAGCTACGAGCACAAGAGATGAGACCTTCGACGTCGGGTGTTAAAGAGAATCGACGAAGATGGACAAGAATATGGGAACTAAATATGCCACAAAATATGAGAATTTTTGTGTGGAAGATAGCTTGGGACATACTGGCAACCGAGGCCAACCTAGCTCGCCACCATGTTCCAATAGAACCGAGATGCTCACTGTGTGGAATGGTAGAGGCGACTACGAGGCATGTGCTTTTTCACTGCTCGACCGTGAAACCTGTGTGGAAGAGACATGGATTATGGGGAGTTTTAAAAGATGGGAGGGAGCTTGACACTGAACAATTGCTGCAATTTCTTTGGGATTCGCTTGGATCAGATAAATTCGAGCAAACTATGGCGATAGCGTGGGGCATTTGGAAGGAGAGATGCACGATGTTGCATGACAAAGGAGTTGACCAAAGAAGGCGTACAAGTGCAACCCTATCTACCATGGACTGGGTTGTGAACTTCCTTGCGGAGTTTCAAAGTACACGACGAGCGACACCAGGGAAGGAAGCAAATAATGGCCGAACAGGCGTGGAGATGCGGGCGGATGATGCACGAGGGACTGATCGTGTGCTACGAGTAGACGCCAAGTTTGATGAAATGAGAGGCAAATTTGGAGTCGGCGCAGCTCTCTTTGCTGATGGGTGTCGAGAGACCAATTCCATGTCTATGAAGATCCGAAATCCAGGTACTGTTCTAGGAGCAGAGCTTCGAGCCATCGAGGAAGGGTTAAAATGGGCGCTCGACCAAGGAGACAACAATATTCGGGTTGAATCTGACTCATTAGAGGCAATAGGGGCCGTCAAACACAAGAAAACCTTTTTCGGCCCGGAAGGAATCACGATTGAAAGAATATTAAACATGATTGGACAGATGCCCACAATCACCTTTTATCATATTAAGCGGGATTGTAATCGTGTGGCGCATGAGTTGGCGAAAAGAAGCTGTGATCGGGACTGAGTGGGCTCTCCAATTTCTCTAGAATGGAATGGAGTAGACGCTGGTCTGTTTTCTTAGGAAGCATTGCTGGGACGTCATGAGATTAGGCTTTGCCTGTTTATTATGTTTGCTTTGCTCTCCTCTCAAAAAAAAAAAAACCTCTGCCTAGAAAAGACTAATCTAATTGAATTATTCTAGAAATGTGACTTTGAAATTATATAAATTGAAAATTATGATGAATAGTAAAAATGTCAAATTTGAGATGCAATTTGAAGGCATGCACATGATATATACTTGGGGCTGCCGACATTTTGTTTGAAGATTAGAATTCGGATACTTACGAGATCGGGTAGCTAAGCTGATGGAAAAGTGGAAAGTAAGGCTCCGTTTGGATGGAGGGATTTGATCAATGGATTTCAAATCTTCCATTCAAATTCACTTCAGTTGTTTGGATTAAAAAACAAATGAATGGATTTAAAATCCTTAGCATATTTTTTTAGTTAAAATTGAGAGGATTTTAAATACTTCCTAAAACCATGTCATTTGAAATCCATCTTTTTTCAAAACCTTCCATTTAAAATACCTCCCTAAATCAAATCCCTCCATCCAAACACAACCTAAGGGATTTTTCAGATGAATTGAAGGAAAATCTCACTAAAGTTGTGATGCAAGTCGTATCAACATATGTAATGTCGTGTTTTAGAATCTTTACATCAATATTTAAAGATATGTAGAGGATATGTGTACAATTTTGGTGGGGATCAGACGGGACACACAGAAATATACTTTAAAAAAAAGTGGAATGTAATTTATCAGCTAAACAATGAAGGTGAGTTGGGGTTCCAAAAACTAGACGATTTCAACAAGGTGTTGCTAGCTAAGCAGGTGTGATGAATTATCAGTGAACCAAATTCACTTGTGGCGAAAGTCTTTAATCCACTCAATTTGGATGGAGGTATTTGATTTGAGGAGGTATTTCAAATGAAAGGTTTTGAAAATAGATGGATTTTAAATGACATGGTTTTAGTGAGGATTTCAAATCCTCTCAATTTTAACTATAAATTGTGTGAGCAAAAATCTGAGTATTTGAAATCCATTGATAATCCGAACAAGTGGAGTGGATTTGGATGGTGGATTTGAACTCCATGAGCCCAAATTCACTCAACCAAACGCAGCCTAAAGCTAGCTGTTTTAAACATACTAGCATTATGGAAACACAAATTGGAAATATTATGTCGTTTTTGTGGAGGTCATTATTATGAAGTCATGACTCAATTGAGAGTAGGATACATTGGAATATTGACAATAAAAGGGTTTTGGATTAAAAGAAAGGGAGAAAATATAAAGGCCATAAGTTTACAAGTCGAACCAGAGGCCCGGATGCCATCGAAAAATGGTACACCCCTAAATACGACCTAGCAATAAAATCGATTAAAAATTCGAAAAAACAGATCAAGCCAAGGAATCTGAGACCAGGTGGAGGACTGTGGAGGGTCAAATGCATCACCCCAACTGCCCTTGAACTTGGAGACACCGGTGAAATTATTATCAAGCCGTGTTGATTGGCTGACGGTGTAGTTCATGCAGGCTCTAGCCTCGAATTCATTGATAGTGTTGTCTGGGATTTGGTGATGGGATAGGCTCCCACCGGGCATCCTGGGGCTACTACGTTTCTTCGTGGGACGAGTCGAGGCTGCCCGAGTAGGGGTAGGAACGTCGTTGGCAATGGCCTTTAAATTCGGATTGTTGTTGGCTGTTGCATCCACAGGATCCTCTAAGGGCTCATCTGTGCTGAGACTAGAGAATGAGTTGCTCACTGGGACCGGATCGACTTCGATATCCGAGGAGGGGTTCCGCGGGGGTGCTCGGGGCTGGAGGTCTGAGGGAGAAGGCCTCGACCGTCTTCTGTGTCGGGTCCTACCACGGGGAGTCGTCGCGAGGAGGTGGCGGGGCCTGTCCCATAGCGCAACGAATAGACACATGTCCAACTACCTTACAATGGTTGTAGAACTCCGGAAGCTACTCATATAACACCTCCACCGTCACAGATCGGACCTCATATTCAAGGACCAGCCCCTCGAAAAAAGGTTGTTTCATATCCACCTCGACCAAGATTCTAGCGACTAGCATACTGAGCCACGATCTTAGATGCTGTGTGGCCGTCCATCTTAATGAGCTTGCCAACAACCGATGCCCAGCCGAGAGAACAGTGGACTGCCAAAGCTCAATCGGGAGGCCGAGGAGGCGTACCCAAACTTGAGCCGTCGAGGTCAACGCCTGATTCGAATTGAAACCAAGAGACCATTTTTATAGTCGGGTGGAAGATTGGCATCAATATAACTTGCAACATTAATGACCACACAAGAGAATAGTAAAAAATGGTGGGCCGAGATTTGGAACTCAATGTACTACCCAAAATACGTATATTTATGTGAAAAGATTTGTGCATATGTATTAGTCATTGAGGGGACATTTTTATATCATCATGTTCCAATTCCCCCTAAATGGTTTTTGTGTGGCGGGGAGATGGTCTCTTCTATACATTTACATGTCATCTGGAGCAACATGTTTGAAAGAAGTATGCATGGTGAAAGGAGATTAAAAAGGAAGAATTAATATTGTCACTTGTTTTTAATTTTTAAGGATTGGAGCAAGACGCATTTGAAAGAAGTTGCAATGCAAGCATAAAATTTTGAAGACAAAGATGTCGGGTGAAACACCATGAGCTGGACGGAGGCGGTCATGGCATGAAGACCGGAATCTCACATGCTTCATTGGCTTTGTATTACTTTAGAGCTTTTCTAGACATTTGTAATTCGTGGTCTAATTAGACAACATCTTGCTTCAAACATAGGAGTTGCTAAGAATAAAATTCGGAGGAATTTTGTAATGCATAAATGGTAGCATTGCAATAACTCCCGAGAACCAAGAATTAACATATGTGGATGAGGAGACATATGCAAGACACCAACAATTAGTTTCTATTCCACATGGTATAAAGAAAATACTACTAATAATTATAGAGTTGGGTATACAATCAAAGATGGAAAGATGGGCAAGTGAGGATATTGGGAGCAAGGTGCAAATAATAGGGCCGCCAGGTTCACTCCGGGGCACGGAACTAGTGGCGAACGCCTGTCTACGACGAGAGATGACCGTAATTAAGATTAAAACGGATTCCAAAGAGATATTTCATATGTCCCGAGTGCTCTCAACATAAACACACAGCGGGCTAAGTGGGTACAACACTTTTCTGCTCCTCAAAATTGGAGCCGAGCAAATATTCATCTTTGGATTCGAGAATTAAATGGAAGCTTAGATTTTTTTTATCCTTTTGGTGTTTATTTGTAATCCTTCTCAAAATAAAAAAATAAATAAAATTGACGTTGTATTATATTGTACAATTTGTACTCCATTTGACAAGAGAAAAGTAGTATTCCGTAATATATTTTGTGAAAATAAATATGCAAATTTATTTTATAGGAACAAATTTGAAAGTCGTGTAAATCCAAACTAAAACGAAGCGTTAATTGCAATTTATACTGTATATTCATGGTGAGTCTAGAAACATACCTTAGCCTAAAAGAAAAGCAACGATCAACAAATTTCCTCCAGTGTGAATTTGAAAAGCTCAGCACCACTGTATAATCATCGAAATTTCACACGCTGTCATAATCGCGAGGTAATTATGTCTCTAATGTTTCCATTTGAGATTTGACCTCTCTCTCTCTCTCTCTCTCTTTTCTAATTTAATAGACGAATCTTGCCCAGTCTTGTACATTTCTTGAATCTATATGAGTTGCTTGATCTTGATAACTTAGGTGCTTGATTTTGTCTCATGGGTTTGTATCTTTAGTATTTACTCATTTATTTGGGAAATCGTGTTGAATGATTGTAGTGTTCGATGAAATAAATATGAGTAGAAATGTGAAAGTCTAACGAAACTCTTGGTTAGTTTTTCATTGAGTTTCTAGTTCATGTTTCAGAGTATCTATCCCTCGACAATTTGTGTATGCTACACCGGATTATTGGGTTTGAAGGAGTTTCTTTCAACTATCATATGTATATATATGTGATAATCAATTTTGAAGCATTAACAAAAAAAACTTATGTGCTGCATTTATTGTAGTTATTCCTTAAGATCCGAATTTCTTATGGAACTCCATTTCAGATGTGGAATTAATACTTCTCCGTTTATGCAATTGTGCTGTATTTGTCTGGTTATTTTCTTGGCCTTATTAAAAGGAAATAAGTGAATTTTTTAGTGTAAAATTTATAATCTACAAACTTGCTTGTTCTGTTGTGCTTAGAGTGATATAATGGGGGATCACAACCGGCTGATTGCAATATAGATTTAAGTGCGATGTAGTCATCTTTATCCATTTGTTCTTTTAGGTACATATGTGTATGCATTTACATGCACATTAGGTTTTGTTTTCTATTATTTAAATAAATTCACTTTTAGTATTTTACATAAATTCTCATTTATCATTACCCTCTGATTTTAATGGGGGGTCACAACCGGCTGATTGCAATATAGAGTTGAGTGCAATGTAGTCATTTTTATCCATTCTCTCTTTTAGGTACACATGTGTATGTATATGCATGCATATCAAAATGTGACAAATATATGCAATGGTAGGTTTTGTTCTCTATTAGGTAAATTCTCATTTAGTATTTTACAGATGTCTTTGCATATTGGAAATCTGCCGTCCAACATTCGTAAAGATGACCTTCACCGTGTTTTCTGGAGGTTTGGTAGGTGTACTATAAGGGTGAAAGACAAATATGGGTTTGTAGTTTATGATTATCCTGCTAGCGCTGAAAAAGCCCTGAAAACACTTCGAGGCCAGAGAATATGTGGGGAGGCTATAACTGTATCATGGTCTAAACAGCAGCCTCGCACATTGCAAAGATTTGATCGAAGGTTGTGTTCATATGATCAAGGAGATAAAGAAATGGATTCCAAGAAAGCATATGGCGAAATTCGAATTGACTCTTCCGATTTGGTTGATGAATCAATTAGCAAGAATCCTAATGAGTCAAAACTTTATGTGGAGGAGAGCAGTCGCACGTTTCTGACTGATCATCAGAGGAGAGATGGTGCTAGAAAGAACCTTCTGGAAGATGATAGGTGGGGAGAGCATGAAAATAGTGTGGAGTTTGACCGGTATGAGCCTCATCACAGTGATGGTCAAAAGGAATTCGATGAGCATAAAGGCGTAGTACCTTTGGCTGGTTCATCATCTATTAGGAGGAAAGAGTTCAGAGATAAGAAAAGAAATAGGAGGGAGTATGACAGCCAGGATAAAAATCATTTACAGAGAGCAACGGGCCCATCATCGTCATCTTCAATCCCCTCTGATTATACATTATGTAGGTCAAAGTCATCTTCGAAGAAAAAATTGTCATCTTTTTCTCTTGGGCCTTCACCTTCGCATTATTCTCGATCTGAAACCTTTAAGTCGCCGTCCACATCAAGGTCAATGTCTCCAACCACTTCACCATTACCTTCAAAAGTCATTAGAAATGTATCTTCCTCTCCTAAGATAAGACAAAAAGATTATGTGGGGAACACTGTTGGTCTTTCCCATACTTTGAATTTATTTGAAGACGAAACAAAGGTAACAAGTTATACAAGTGCCTTCAAACCAACAAAAACCACGTTGGCTGTAGAAAATGAATGTGAAACAAGACCTGTTTCATTGGAATATGGAGTCTTGAAGAAGGATCCATCTGAAAAGGACAATGAACATTCTCGTTCTAACCATCAAGTTGATAATTTAGTTCTTCAAACGGCAAAAGGAATGAGTGATTCACAAAATAAAGAACATGATAACTCTTTAAGGTACAATTCTTCCAACTCACTAAGAATGTCTTCGGAGGAAGTATGCACAATTCTAAAACACTATGGTTTGAAGTATCCTGAGGTAAATGAAAAGAACTTGCCTGTTGAAGTTTATTTTGGTTCTGCCCGTTTGTGGCCTTGGGAGATAATATACTACAGGAGATTGAAAAAGGGTCCTATTTCAACTGAGAACTATTCAAGGAGAATTGCTCAGAATGAAGAATTTGGTATTGTTGACAAATATATAAGAGGCAGTAGTGGATGGGGAGAACTGGATAGAAAATGAATGATCAAGTTTTTTTATTAGGTATGGTTTTAAGTGCTAATTTGTCCACATATGAGAAGTTCTTATGGTAAGTTTTTTTTTTGTTAAAATTTCTAGACATGGATAAGGTTATCACATTTGTACTGCTATGTCAAGTTTAATGAATATAGTTTCTTGATTCTCTCTCAAAAACCAAAATCAGTTATCTGAATGTGTACTTAACCTATCTTTGTCTGGTATCTGAATGTACACTTTTTGTTATAATTCTATTTCATTTCTGCTTCTTCCATTAATCTCACTCTAATTTCGATGACCATCTAGACGTTATTATCACAAAGTTTTGGTGGGAATTTATGCTTTCTATCCGTATAGGATTGTGATATGGAACCCAGGGAGAATACGAATCATATAAATGCCATCATTATCTCGGAAGCCTATCTCTTTGGATAATCTATTTTAGAGCTTCTGAGTTGATGAACTAAATACACTATGATTGGGAGTACAATTGGCTTTCGAGTTGAGATTCAAAGTGCTTAGTGTGTTTTTGGAACTACCAAGTCTTTTTTTTTTTTTTGCTGATTTAGTTTCTTTGCATAGTGAGGAAAACAAGAGTAAAATATGTTTGATATTATTTTCTATTTTTCTTGTTACTACCAATTTTAGATGTTGTAAAGGGGTGACACCATTGTCCTCAGTTCCTCAGTGTTGCGTTAGGCTCATTTAGGAATAACCAACTATTCTAGAAACTGTTTCCACATGGACTTTATTATAAATCTAGATCATTATGACCATTTTGGTCTTAATGATCCCTATCAATTTAAAATTTACTTATGATATCGAAAGAAAATGCCCCAATTATCAGCCACAACATTTCTTTCAGCGATCTGTGACTGCAAAAAATTATCTTATTAACATCAAATCCATTCTTTCCCTATCTTTGTTTGGCCCAGCATCTCATGATTAATTGACGTCCAACCAATAAATTGTTTATAGCTGTAATGCAAGGAGCAACCGTTGGTTGTCCGGGGAACTTGTCAATTTAGCTGCTAGTGGAGATTGTGTGGGCTTGGTGTTGATCATAGTGTAGAGTATTGTTGCCTTAGGTGATGTTTGTTTTGGGTTTTAAGTGATTTTGAAAACCGATTTATGAAATCAAGGGGATTTTGAAATCCTAATAAATACTAGGTGTGTGTTTGTTTTGGGATTTTGAGTATGGTTTGATTTAACTTTATGTCAAATCAATGTGTATTGTGTAAGAACGATTGATGTTGTATTGTAATATTATTGTTGTGTGTGATTGTAATGAGCGATTGATTGTGTAATGATTAGATTTTTAGGTTATTGAAAACCAGATTTTAAAATCCCAAGTAATATCAGTTTTAGATTTCAAAATCCAAATCCTAATTTTTAAAACCGAAAGCTAACTTACCTATTTCTTTAGCGATGAATATTTCACTGGACTCAATTGTGCTTTTTTTTTCTCCTCTTCAAAGTTCGTTTGCATTGTCAGTTGTAAAATGTAGACCTTTGTTCCTGTCTATCATTACCGAGGAATTTCTATATTAATTATAGTATACTCACTCTATAATTTCTTGTTGGTAAATTGAAACAATCTCCTGTGTGGTTAGAATATAGAGGTAGGTATCTGGAAACTTTGAAACAAAAAGATAAGGAAAGGTATTCTGATTGGTCTTTAATTTGATGTGGCAGATCAAACGATTGACTTAAAATTAAAAAATGACAAGTAGTTTAGAATTTCTTTCTTTTTCATGAAATGGTATAAATATTTTTCTTTCATTGTTATGTCGATTAATTGTCACTATTAGCACCATTTATATTTTTTCTTGAATGTTCTCTTTCAGCCTTGGGATGCAGTGGCATTTTCATTGCAACAATCATACTAGTAGACTTTAAAGTATGATGCCCACTATTTAAAAATATACTGATAAAGAAAAAGAAGACCATTATTACCTATTTCAGAAGTGAAATAAAGCTTGGGAAAAGTGTAAGGGGAAAGCAAAAGAAATTGCCAGCAAAGCTTAAAGAGTTGCGAGAGTTGAAACCAACGGTAAGTTTACTGATGAACCTCATTGGATTTATACTTACATACTTGATAAATGCGTCGGCATTAATTTTATTTTCTAGCTTTCAAATTGTGAAACTTACATATTTTCCTGGAACATAACTTGATTATAGGTTTCTGTAATATATTGATCTTTAACAATTTACTTTGATCGATAGATCAGGCTTTTAATGATGTAGGTGGAAGACAAAAACGAACTCTTTTGGTTGTGGTGTGATGGTATGCAATTTTTTTGTGTTTGGGTGAGCATTATGATTCATTCTATTGCTTATGAAGACAAAAACGAACTCTTTACCATTTTAATGTTTTTGAAAATAAAAGTTATACCTCATGAAGAATACTGATTTATGATTATGATTATCTAAAGATACAATAATTAAACCCTCGCTGCAACTAAGTTTTAATTGTGATTTTCAGTTTGAAAACGTCTACACTCTGATAAGGAACAATATAGTTCACCTTAAGCATTCTGTGTTAACATATAATCTGGATAGAGAATGAAGGATCAAGTTTTCTGATCTCTCTATTGTAGTTGTCCAATAATTCTTCTCTAAGCAGTCATCTCAATTCGCAAGTTACCTGATTTTATTTAATATCTTTGTTACTTGTTAGACTATATGTTTAAGTGAAACCATCAATTATGAGATAAGGCGTTGTATGACAGACAACTTTTTTTTTATGGATGTATGTCATAGTGTTTCAAATTAATTATGAACTGTAAATTTTCTTGAGTTCTGTTACACTTGTCTGATTTCTTCTCCATGTGTGCAACACTAAGGGGGTGTTTGGTTCAAATTCTTCAATGAGAACGGTGATGAAAATTATTGAATGGTGCATTACAATAAGAACGATGAAGTACACGGTTCTTGGAATAAATTAGACAAAAAATGATTGTTGGTTAAAGAATAGTGGAATGATTGAGGAGAAATGATTATAGAAAGGGAGGTAATTAATCAAAATGGGGTAATGAATAACTTATTTTAAGGTTTCATTACCTAGTACGAAGTGTGTTGTAGGTGAATTGATCGTCTTTTATTTTCATTAACCACCACAATTACCTTATGCGAATACCCATTTACATTCCCAAGTTGAGTGTGTGTTGCATCTCTGTTCACCTTGAAGTTGGCCTCAGATAATAAGGGTGAGTCGGGGCTTGAAATCGTATATCATTCGATGTTACTTAACATAGCAATAAATTCATTATGTAGCTAATATGTATGTATATATTATTTGAGTTGAATTATTATGGTGTCTTTTGGTATTGAAAATGTGAAGTGGATTTAAAGGGTGCCAAAAGATTTACTTTCCATTTTCTACTGGTTATAATCCATTTTTTACTGCTCTGTTACTCTTGAACCAGGCATTAGTTTGGGATTTTATTGTGCTGAATCACGTTTACTTCAATGTTGATTTATTTGGCTCGTCTAACTCTAGGTGGATCGGCTAAGTTTTATACTGGCTAATTAAATGTGCGGTGTCATTCCTTATAATGGCGTAATTGATACCAAAACTAGATACAATTTCTTTTGTTTTCGTGCAATTTAAGTGAAAATGGAACGTCGAGGGCCTTTAATTTTCCGTTTGGCTGTACGTTGAGGGTAAATAAATTGGTCAGCCGTCTTATACTGTTGCATATAATTTGCTTTCTTGCTTTTGATTTACATTGTATATCGAAGTGAACAAAAAATGAAGGTAATAGAGACAGTAGATTGGATAGATAGGGTATTGTTTGTTTTTGCGATTATGGGGTATGGGAAAAGTTTGGATTTTGAAATTCTATGGATTTGAAAATCCTGAAGAATAGTAAAAATATGTGGTTTATGCCAAATTAATGTTTAAGAACAATTGTTGGTGCATTGTTAGAGAGTAAAGCTTTGTAGGGAAGAATAATAATAGGGTCATAGATTTTTTAGATATCTATTGTAGGAGGATTTTGAAATCTAAATTTTAAAACTCAGAATAAAACATGATTGCAAAGTTCAAGTTCAATTTTCAGTTCTAGAACAAAAACACACTTATGCATGCATTAAAAATTGGGGGGTGGTCAAGTAAATTTGTATATATATATTTGTTACTATTTTCATAACTTTCATATGCAGGTGGACACACACATTTTTAAAAAAGTAACAATGAGTAGGATTTTGAGAGATAATTATGTAAACATTTACGTATAAAGTAAATAATTGAGTTGATTTGTGTGTATGTGTGAATTCAAAGGTAATGACATTTTGTGTAAAAATTGTGTATATTATGAGTGAGTGTAGTTTATAAAAAGTTTTTAAGTATATGAAAGTTATTTGGAACTTTCCAAAAAAAAAAAAGTGTAAAATTTATTATGGAACCCGAGGAGTATGAGATGATAAGAAGTGCAGGTAGGATGGTTTTGAGACACTTTCGAACATTGAGAATCACTAGTCAAGCTAAATGAAAACATATGTATTGATTGTATACAATTGCTAAATAAGATGCATATGAGTGCACTATTGCTAAGTTGTCTTCATTATATCAGAATCATTAAGGCCGTGTTGGTTTTGAGGGTATGTAGGAATTAGGACGGGAAAATTCTGATAAATTGTGATTATGTGTGTTTATTTTGAATAGGATATGATGTAATTTTTATGTCAAATCAATTGTGTAAGAGTGAGTGATATTGTATTATTATAATAGTAAAATATATAAGTATTTTTAGGGGTGAATGTAGTTAGATGGTGAAATTCGAATGTTTAATCTCGAATTATAATAAGACGAGGGACGTTATGTCCCACGTCCGAACGTGTAAATCTCAAAATAAACATGCCCTAAGTTTTGTATGCACTGTGCACCCGCATGGATATTTTAAACAATATTAATTGATTTCACTGAACAATAGTACTAGTTATGTATACACAGTGAACATGATGCACAAAAGACACCACTTTTTGAATTTTTGTCCAAGTTGAGCTTCTAAATTATATGATCTACCAATCGGGGGGCCGGATTATGTCACTATTAACACATTTTACCAAACAATTATGTCCACTACATATCTTATCCTTATTTATTTACCCTTTTTCCAGCTCACCTATCTAAGTGTGTCATGAAATATTAGATATTCTTCTTCCTTTTCTTTTGTGTCTAAAAGTTTGCGAAGTTTTGACTTAGAATATAAGGAAAGGGAAAGGCAGTATGGAGTATATATAATAGAATAGTAGAAACATCAATATTTTGGGCAGATGCAAATAGACGTCAATATGGTAGCTTAGGAAGTTGAAGCATATTAATATATATATCCTCTTTACATTTAATTCTAAATTTATCTATCTAGGTTGTCAAAACACTTTTTTTCCATCCTCATTTTCTAAATTAAATTAAATGAAAGATTAAATTATTTGTTTTCGAGTGTAAACAATAAATTTCTTTTAATTTGTATATTTAAAATTATAAAATAAACTTATAAATTTTTTTAACACAATATAATATAAATTATATATATATATATATATATTTTTTTTTTTTTTTTCCGAATAATACGCAAGTCTTGTACAACTGTAAATTTATATTGTTTCCGTCTCTTTCAAAGTTATTCATTTTATTATTTTGGGTGTTCTATCAAAAGTTATTCATTTGCTTTCAAAAAAAAAAAATTCAAAAGTTATTCATTTCATTTTTGACAATGTTCACTACTCCCTCTGTTTCATAAAGTTTGTCGCATTTGGACTTAAATTTTGTTTCAAAAAGTTTGTCGCATTTTCTAATTATATCAATGATTTATCTAAATTACCCCTACTTTTTTTTGGAAATATATTAATGACTTTTTTTTGGAAAGGTTAAAGAAATGGTGAAAATGGAAGGTAAGAAAAAAAAAGGAAAAAGAGAAGAAAATGGGAAAAAATAACGAGGGGTAAATGTGTTAAAAAAATATGTTTCTTAATTTTATATAAAATGAAAAATGCAACAAACTTTATGAAATTGGGAGAGTATTTCTTTTTACATTTTTCTCTTTTTTACATCTATCTACTTTTTTTTCTATCTTTTCATACTTTAACAATTCACTACACATATATAATATTGTATTTTTTTAATCAATATACAAAAAACTAATAAACATTTTTTAAACCTAAGGAAGAAGTACATGTAACGTAGAAGAAATAAAGATGAGAATGGAGCAATACGTTAAAAAATCTTGTGTATATTGAATTTTTATTTACCATGACGTAATATTTTCCTCTTTCTCTCTCAACCGTCTCAATTACTCTTGCATTTAATTGATTTTAATGGACTCTCAATATTTTTTATGACTGCTCGAACTACCTCAAATTCATTCCAATCCAGCCCCCTGGCGTATTTACATAATTGCCCTTTCCCTTGTTTATACTAATGAACATCTTCTATAATAATTTCACATGCTTAGAACCCGTGCATAACTCAATCGATTGAAAGATGAGAACGAGAACATCCGAGTCAATACCTATATGGTGGAGATCGGTTCGTCATTAACCCAACTTATTTTTGACACCTCTCCGCATATTTACGTTCTCCACTCGTCCTGAGAGACGGGTGGTGCGGGTCCCTCGATGGTGGCATACACCATTTTCCATATTTCTATTGTCACATGCTTGTATCTTGTGACACATCACTCATTAATTGTGTTGCTTACTTATAATATTGACATTGAACTACTTGCAATGATAATTTAATATGTTATTTATGCCCATAAAATTAGCTAGCTAATTTTGTTGCCTTTCCGTTATTATCGATGATGTGTAGGCATCATAAAGAGGTACTTCAGCCTAAGATATTTTTCTTTATGTAGAGTGTTGATGATAGTAAATATAGCTTTAATGTAATCCTTTACCGATGTTGGAATGGCCAAGTTAGGTAATTAGGACATAACTGGCTCTACCAAATTAATTATGCTATATTGTATATATGAATGATTGAATGAATTTGCCCGTTGGAGTTGTAAACTATTCATACTTTTCTCATTTCATCATGTATTTTCTTGTTCGGTTCTTTAACACGTGTCCATGTAATGTGTATTTTAAATATTACACATGTCATTTATTTACACGATAGAATTATAAAATGAAAAACAGAACGTTCTATGATTTTTGATGTAGCTGATGATGTAACTTTATTATAACGGGAGTATGCTCTTAGTGGGTCCAAAAGAGAGATTATTATTCCTGTGAGCAAATTCTGTCTGAATTTAAAAATCTTGATGAATAGTAAACGTATATGTGGAGTACTAGTTTTTTAGGGTCAAATTTTGTCAGAGGTGTCGCGTTAATACTTGAAAAGTACTGTAGTTAATATTTTTAGTAAATCGGTTGTAAATAGGAGGTGTAATGGAAATTAGGTTGAGTTAGGACAAACATACTTGGGGACCTTTTAATTAATCCCATGTCCAGACTGTAAAACCCCACAAAAAGCATACCATTAAGTACAATTATTAACACCATATTTCTTTCTCACTAATGACTTCATCAATTAAAGTCTCTTTTTTTTTTTTTTTTTTTTTTTAAATTTAATTAGTACTGTAGTAATTAAGTATTATGGAAGAAGTGTGCATTGCAATTAAGAAAAGAATGCAGATGTGAGGAATATAGGTTAGAAGAAAATCTGATGTGCATTTTAGTTGTGCAAAACATGGCACAAATGCGTGATTTACTTCCAATTACTTACTTCACTAGGCTAAAAGAAAGAAAGAAAATAAGGCAGCACCACTATTAAGGCTCCACTCCTACACCTACACATACTGATTCAGAAATGGAGCTCCAATAGTGCTGCTACTTTTCCTAATTAATTCATAATAGTAGAACAACAAATTAATACTTGCTAATTCATACTAGAACTAGCTATATATCTATTAATTAATTAAACTCTGCTTCTTGGTTCAATTTCTCAGCTCTTCTTTGCCTTTCTGCCCGCGTTGTTGTTGTTGTTGTTGTTGTCGTCGTTGTCATGGATGAAATCGAGGAGGACGGAGCTCTTGCATTTAGGGCAACGAGGGTCCTCCTCCGATAGCATAACATACATGAGGCATCTGGGGCACCCCACGAGCATCATAGACGTAGTCTCTGGGCTCGTGGAGTACCTCAGCGTCTCGTCCTGCTGGTTCAGCTCGGACGAGACGCAAGAGCTAGTAGGAGAGGCGTTGAGCGAACGCGTCGGGGACTCAACTCGAGGATTGCTCGCCCTCGGTGGGGACAAGTTGAGCTTGAGGTCGAGCTTGGGTCCGTTTCTTCGACTCATCGTCGTCTCCAGAGTTAGTGAGAAAAGAAAGAACAATTTAAGATTGCCCTATAGTATGCACATGAAGGTGAAGTAGAACATGATATATATAGGATAGGAGAGAGGGGGGCTTTAAAGGATAATTAAATTGGAGGTTGGAGAGAGGGAATTGAATTGTAGAAGATGGAGCTAGAGAGGAGTGTAAATTAAGGTGGTAGCAGGAAAGGGAAATTTGTGGTAGTAAATATTGCAATTAAGCTAGCAAAACTGGTGCAAAGAGCCGTCATTCATTGCCTAGAGAGTCGGTGTGGTGTGTGGTATAGATATAGATATAGATATAGATACAGAGTGCAAGCAACATTACAGGGAAAGCTGGGTAGCAGCCATTAAAGCACAGGTTTAATTTCTAACAAATCCAACCACACCAATATTAATTTGACGAGAGATGGTATTTAAGTTCTTGCATCTTCTAACACTGCCCATGTTTCTTCAATTAATGACTCCCCTCCCTTTCTTATTACTACATTTCTAAATTCTCACAGTGTCATATACTCATTCCGTCAACCGCCTACATTTAACTTTACACACAAATTTTTAAAAAAAAATCAATAAATATAGTCAAGTTTAATTAATATGTCTATTTTATTAATGATATTCATAAATTTGGTGTAAAAATTCAAAACAATTAGTCTTAAAAGTAATTATGGAGTAAGTTTATTTGAGGGCAAAATTGTCAATAAAACATTTAACGTTCAAGTAAAAAACGAAATGTGACTATAATTTGAGACATCAAAAAAAGAAAAATGTGACTATTTTGTGGGACGGAAGGAGTACTTTTCAACGAAAATAATTAATACTATTGTTCAGTGAAAACTTATACTCCATCAGTCCTATAAAGATAGCCACATTTTCCCAAATTATACAACATTTCTTTTTTTTTACTTAAATATTACTCCTAGTAAATGTTTTATTGACAATTTTACATTTAATTAATCCCACTTCATAATTACTCTTAAGAGAGTAACTGCTTTGAAATTTACACCAAATTTATGAAATATCAAGGTAAAATAGGCATATTAGTTCAACTTGATAATATTTATTAATTTTTCTTAATCTGTGTGTAAAGTCAAATTTGACTATTTTTATGAAATGTGAAGAGTAATATCATTTAAAAATGCATTTGAGTTGCACGGGTATACAAGTGACTTATTATTTTTTGAAGTCTTTAGAATGATTATTTTTTTCTCATTTTGCACATCCTTATCTAATCTATATGACGTAGCGACAAATTCTGGTGTGTGATGGATTAAAAATATTTGCAATTTTTAGGTATTAACTCGTTTATTTGGGCACTCGTCCATACCCGTTTTCTTTTATGACAAATTCACAACAAACAAGTTGTGGGGTGAGTTTTAAAGATTGGTTGTATATGGGTATTAGGCAGGCCCCGCTCCAAATTATATGTATCACTTTTTATGTTCTAATCCCTCCATTTTTAATTAATTTGTGCTAAATGATTGACCCCTAACTTAAAATAAAATAAAAAGTAACGAATAAAGTGTTTTGGGGTAATTTTATACTAATAAAAAAAATTGATTAAATTTAATAAATTTGTGAATTTAAAAGTAATGAGAATGTAAAGTTTGTGATTTTTTTTCTTTTTAAGTATGCAAATAACAGTAGTCCAAAAGAGATTATATGCAAATAATAACAGGATGGAATGAGTATTTTATTATTTCTTCATGTGAGTACATGATAAATGTATTGCGTAAAAATAATTAATGATCTGCATTCATCATAGATACGTGCATTTAAATGTATAGATGATAAAATAAATGGTTACTATTGATTTGTATTTTTTTTTTCAAATTCGAAACGTTTAAGGTGTAAATAAATTTTAAGGGGTTAGTATGACTTTTATAGATAATTTTATTTTGACTTTAATTGAAACTCCGCTAATGGATGATAAGATTGGTCTTCACAATTAATCGGTTCTTAGATCGAATACCGAAACATTGAAAAAAATCAATTTGCATCTTGTACTATGTTCCCTTTTTCAATTTGCACCCCGAACAATTTTTCTATCCAATAGCAATCTGTATGAATGTGAAATTGATGGGAAAATATCAATTTTGGTCACCCAGTTTTACCTCTTTTCATATTTGGTCACCTACATTTAGTCACTATCAAAATTAGTCACCCAGTTATTATATTCTATCAAAATTGATCACTCTGTCATTGACTAACGGAGAAAGAGTTTTGAGCCGTCAAATTTCTCAAAACCTAAGTTTAAAAAATTTCATGCATCTTCCAGAACTAATGAAACAAACGCAGAAGCAAGAATGAAACATGGGCAAAAATTACCAATATTTACATTATATTTATAATAGGTCAGAATTCTTAGGTTATAAGAAATTCTGATGCATCTTGTAGAACGTGATTGGTTGATTTACTTTTTATTTTATAGATAATTAGGAAATGAGAAACTCAGGTTTATTTCAATTAATTTCAAATGCCCAATTTTTTTACTAACATTTCAAGAAATCTGCAATAATGATTTTAATAGAAAAATATTTAGAATGAAAAATAAGTTTATGAAATTTGAATTGAAAAACAGAGTACAATTGTTAAAAAAAAAACAGAGTACATTCTATCTCTTGAGTTTCTCATTTTCTGTAAAATAAAAAGTAAACCAACAAAAATGAATTCATAATTGAGTTAAATAATTATTAAAAACTTACTGAAAATTTCTGACAATCCAGCAAGTTTCACGTTCTAGAAGATGCATGAGAAAGAATTATCATTATCTATAAAATAAAAAGTAAACCAACAACAACATGGTTGATTGAATCACGTTCTAGAACATGCATCAGAACTCCTTCTGACCTGTTATAATATAATGTAAATATTGATCATTTTTTCACATGTTTCATTCTTGCTTCAGAGTTTGTTTCATTAGTTCTAGAAGATGCATGAGAATTTTTTAACTTTTGAGAAATCACGGCTCAAAACTCTTTCTCCGTTAGTCAATGACAGATTAACTAACAGATTAATCAATTTTGATAGAATATAATAACTGGGTGACCAATTTTGATAGTGACTAAATGTGGGTGACCAAATATGAAAAGAGGTAAAACTTGGTGACCAAAATTGATATTTTCCCGAAATTGATTCATTATAACTTAAACTCTATTTTTGTGGTATTTTTTATTCAATTTTTTGTATTTTTCAGTCAATTTTCAATTAAAAAAAGAGTTAATGTTGCCATCGATCAATTATATATATATATATATATATATATATATATAATAATAGGTAGCAATTAAATAAAATAATTGTACAATTTGCAAATTGATATTAGAAATTTAAATAAAGGATTTGAACCGGAGTATTACATATGCTTAAAAATAAACAAATACCTGTGCGTGCAAAAAATAATAATAAAAAATTAAAAAAAAAATATATATATATATATAACGAGGAGTATTAGTATATATATATATATATATATATATATATATATTTTTTTTTTTTTTTAATACAATAGAAACATAATGATTTGTTGGTCGGCATATATTGAACATTTTTTCAGAATCCCATAACCTATACTTTTTTATTGCGATTTTGAATTTAATCCTCACCTTATACTGTATCTAGGCATACAAGAGAATACGTTTTTTGTTTGTTTATACAACAGTACGGTATATATTATAAAATAATAGATGAGTATAAAATTAAGTATGATAAAATAAGATGTACGTGATTGAAATAAAAAAAGTTAGAAAATTATAGTGGAACGAAGTGAGTATAAGATTTTGATAAAGTTACGGTAGAATTGTATTTTTATATAAGTTATACTCGCTTAGTTTCATTTTAGATTCATCATTTACTGTATATGTAAAATTTAATGTCAAAGTTGTTTATTAATTAGTATTAAATAAAATAAAGTAAAATATATGAAAGTTTATTTTAGTAATAAAGTTGAGTGATAAAATATTGTGAATAATAAAGAAATGACATGTTGAAAGGTTTGAAAAGTGTAGTTTAGAGTAAAAAAAATTATATTTTATTATATATCAAATTAAGAAATAATTTATTTATTTTATTTTATGCATCAATTTTTAACAAATGATGAATATAAAATGGGAGGGAGGGAGTTACTATAAAATTTTAAAGTTATTACCCTCAATTTTATATATTATTTATCACTTTTAAACTTAAATTTTATTTTAAAATATTTATTGTTTTAGTTATTTTTTAAAAAATTTCATTATGAGAGTATGCATGTAAGGTATCTCCGTATATCTAAAGTTTCTCAATTTTACGAAAAAAAAAAAAATTATGATAATTGAGACAAATTTTTCTTCATTTCATTTTTTTTTCCTGATTTTGTTTTTTCTCTCCTTCGTAATAATAAAGGAAAATTTTGTATTAAAAAAAATATTCCTTAATTTAATACGAAAAAAAAACCCGAACCTGTGAGAGAGATGGGGTATGTTTTTATTGACAAAAATTTGTGTGTCACTATCTTACGATTTTTTTTTTCTTCGGGAGACAGATTCCTTTTGACCTATATTCTAAATTTTTGAATTGAACAACCTATTTTTTTTTCCTAAAATTTTATTTTTGTAAAAAAAAATTGTTAATCAATTTTATTAAAAATATTATAACTTTTAATTTAAACATTATACTTTTCTATATGAATCAAGGTTGACTCGTGAGACGCTCCCACAGATGATCAACTCGATTTTATTTGCATCTGGTAATTTAAACGAGGATTTGGACTATTTTCACCTACCGAAATAAATTACTTATCAATTGACCCAGCCCATTAATATTTTTAATATACTCTGATTCAATATAATTTATGGAGTATATTTGTAGGCTGGACTTTGAGCAATTTAGTGTCAATAAAATGTCTATTATTGTCCATGTAATTAAGGGTTGAAAAGTACGGACCATAGTGAATAAAGTGATGTTTTGAATGATAGTTTTGTAAACTTCTATGAATAAAGTAAAGTAAAAGGTAGATTGAGTGTGAAAAAATAATGACGTATGAATAAATATGTGTATATTTTGAGGATAAAGATTATAAAATATTTTGTTTTATGAAATGTATAAATTGGTACGAGACATTCATATATATTAAGTGTGTAAATTTATGTGAAACGGAGAGCGGTAATAAAAGTGAATTTGTTACAAATTTATTATTATTAATATTTAAACCATTAATTAATCGTTCAGTTGACAGACTGCAAGTCTTTTAGAGGTGTTAATTAAAATTTTAGGTGATGCTCGTAAATTATTGTGTACGTAATTGTGCTTGCATTTATGAATAAATGAATGCACCAGATTGTAATTTAAGTGCAGGATACAAATATTTTAGGTATGCTACCAAATTGAATTAATTTGGTCCTCGATCGGCTAGGTAATTATATATTCAAAAAAATCATAAAAACATAATGAAGAATTCACCACTTATTTATTATCAATCAATCAATTTTTTATTTTATTGGGTTTTGATTTAAAATAAAAATATTTACTCAATTAAGATCTTACGACAAAAGTCTTACTTTTATAGTGAAATGTGTTCACAGTATAAAATTAAATTCATATTAATATTATATCATTAATTCATTAGTACAATTACTTTTATTATTGGAGTAATATTTAACATTTATCCACATAAATACAACGAACCATATGGATAAATGCTAATAAGGCTTGTCTATAAGTTTAATTGTATGTATTAATTGATAAAATAAAAAAAAACTTTAATAATTTAATCACATATTGAGTTAACTTCAGTATAAAAAATAATTAAAAAATTATATAAAAGTAAAATATACAATTGTAATAGAAAGAAATCACAAAAAAAAAAAAAAAGAAAAAAATCCCCCACCTTTCAGGTTGTTAGCTGCAACTGCATACCTTTGACCTCATGGAGTATTTTATATTGACACGATTAATACTTGTATATGATACTCCATATATATACTTAGAAAAAAAATTAAAATGGGGTACAATTGTTCTGCTATGTCACCATGTAGGGTGCCACTGGTATAAATTAGAGAATTGCACTACTACGTGTCAGTGTCATATGTTGTAAGAAGAAATGCAAATTCTCTAATTATAATTTAAACTTGATTTTAATATGTCTGATAAAAAATCTAATTAGATAATTAAAAACATGTTCAAATTATTAAAATTCAATTACATTGTCATTCTTGGCATACAATTTTTTTTTCTTCTATTATAACATGACGCAACGTTTTATTTTCTACGGCTCGGGTTCCAAAAAGAATAATTTAAAAAGGAAAAGGAAGGACAAGTAAATTGTTTTCGTAAACCCTAACCTCTCGAGACATTTTATACGAGCATAAATTATAGTAGTGTTTGATTAGTTAATTAACTAATGTGTTATTTAAGTGTTATTTTTTATGTTGAGTTTAACAATTTTGATTTTTTTTTAAATAGATTTTTAAAACATGCCTTTAGTTATGTAACACAAGATCTATTTCTTAGCAAGATAATAATTTGAAAAGTTCGAATGCACAACTATTTATGCTCCGGATTAATAAGTTTTCACATTTATTTGATCACAAAAATTAAGAAAAATAGAAAAAAGTAAAAGTATTTAGTACTTTTAACTTTATTAAAGTGATAAAATAATAATAAATGTATAAATTAGTAAAAAAATTGACGGTAATAATTGTAAAAAGAATTCCTTTATTAGTATGAAAATTAATGTGAAATTGTAAAAAATGATTTAAATGGAGAAAGTAAACAGTTGCATACTATACAATGATAAAAATAATAATAAATAGGCCCGACAAATGCCATCAAAGTGATGACCCAAAGTTTAAACATGGGTATGAAAATATTTAGGTCCAAAGAAATACCCGATAGATCAAATATCGTACCTTGGATACTTGGTTCCATAAATATAAATTAAGAAACCAGCACTAAAGTTTGGGTAAAAAATCATCCTCATTTCGTTTGACAAACAATTTTCTAAAAAGTTAAATGAATAAGTGTTTCTAAATGAAGTAAAAAAATTCTAGTCCATTATCTTTATTTTATATTTCAGGTCATATGATAATGTGAAAATATTATGGGACTTGGTGAAAGGAATGAAGCAAGAGTCAAAGTGTTTGAGAATTTGGTCAAGTGTCAGTAGATTAAATATTTTAATATCATGATTTCTTCCTGGTACACACAGTGTGGTACGTAATTTCACTTTCTATCGAAATAAATAATCTTGCTACATATTCATGTAATGTGCTGGTCCTGGACTAATGCCGTCAGACTTATAATACTGTATATTTGTTCGCCCGTTTCGTGTTCTATCCTAATGAATTTTTAATATGTGCTCTCAATATTATACGACGTTGAATATTTGTTAATATAACTCTACGTCTAGAACTCAATCAAACCTCGTAACCAGTGTCGGTGGAAAGGGCCTATATAAGCCCCTTGTTCAAACCACTCGCGCCCTGTTGTAAAGCAGTCGTGCGAAAGGCGACCCTCGTGGGCCTGCTCCAACACACTGAATTGCGGATCGAAGGTGTGAAGTACTATTCACACACGAGCAGGTGGCTC
Organism: Galeopsis tetrahit; assembly: GCA_963675135.1. Lineage (NCBI taxonomy): Eukaryota > Viridiplantae > Streptophyta > Magnoliopsida > Lamiales > Lamiaceae > Galeopsis > Galeopsis tetrahit. Next base: position 72,795,726 of record OY776128.1, on the reverse strand, counting down.
GTATTCAAGTTTGAAAATGCAGTCGACAGGGACATGGTTTTGAATGGATTGTCTATTGACGGACGTTGATTATTTTTTAATATGACACGTGTTATTTATTCATATAGTGAAATAAAATATGAAACAATAAAATTGTAATAGGTGAATTCATTCCTACGTATACAACTCTTTTGATAAACTGAATTATAAGAGTGCAAAATGAGTTAATCTTTTGTTGTCAAACATGGATATGCTCATATGTAGGAGATGTTCTCATTCAAGAATGGATATGTCGGCTAGAATAAAATAACGTCAAATTTTGAATGAAACAATTTCATATATGAAAATAAATCCCAATCACGTTATAAAATATATATATGATTTGAATTAGATTCTTTAAATAGAACATTTATAAATTTGTGCATCAGTGATCGTATTACATAAAGGGCTAGTCTTGTGTGAGACCGTCTCATAGAATGAGATTCGTGAGACGATTTTTATATATAAAAAGTGATAATGTTTGAGTAAAAAGTGATAGTGTTTAAGTAAAAAATGAATATTATCACTTTTTTTTACAAATTATAAAATCTAAAAAAAAAATATGGGTTATCCTACCAAAAAATTTGAAATATAGATTAAAATGATTCGTCTTACTGAAAAAGATCCGTGAGAAGTTTTTGCCTTACATAAAACTCTTTAAATATAACATTTTTTGTGAGGAACAATTTTAAAAATAAAGTAATTCTCCCTTATTTTGTAGAGTTTGACGCCATATTGCGGGTGTAGCTTGTTACAAGTGTTACAACAATACCCAAAATGAAAAGTAAAGATTCACCTAATATTTATATAGGGATCTTTTAACTTAGGAACATTTCAAATTAAATTATTTAAGACTTCAAGTATTTATTTTTCAGTTTACATTCTAGCAGGATGTTCAATTTATGTCTTTTTTTTTTTTCAATTTACCACATTTTTGTCGAAAACTTTCAAATTCATAAGAAATGTATGTGTGCGGCTCTCGCACATGTGGAATGAATTGGGAATTCCGATCAATTGTTCAATTTACGTCTTTTCAGTTTGAAAATTAAATATATTAAAAAATTCTAAAAATAAAAAATGATAAATTCTAAAAATTTAATATTTAAAATTTAAAATTAGATAAAAAAAATTAAATGAAAATTTTAAATCTCAAAATTTAAATATTTAAATTCTTTTTTTTTTGAAGACAAATATTTAAAATTCTAAAAATGTGTAAATTAAAATTTCTAAAGATCTGTGAAAATTCTAAAATGGGTAAATTAAAAATTACAGATTATTCAATTAAAATAAACATTGAAGAATGATTTTGGCCCCACCGTGTACTACCCAATTAAAATAAACCCCGAAGAATGATTTTGGTTCCACACAGATTTATGTAAATTAAATCTGAAAATTTTCATATTTTTGTGTTGATAGATTTGAGGATTTCAGATGAATTATTTATTTTGGTTCCACACAGATTTTACGTAAAAGTTTTGAAAAAATAATTTTTAAAAATAATCAGATTTACACATTTTCAGTTTTTTTTTTTAAAAGTATTTTAGAATATTTAATTTTTAATTTACACATTTTAGAAATTTTAACTTTAATTTACACATTTTAAAAATTTTAATTTACAGGACATAAATTGAACGTAAAATGAAATTATTTAAATGTAAATTTTAGAATTTTAACTTTAATTTAGATTTTAGAAATTTTAATTTTTACAAATTCTTGTTTACAGTGATTTTCATTTTCTGAAGTGATTTAGAAAAGTTAGATATTGCCCCAATTCGTATGTACTAGTAGTACTATGTTAGAAGCTACGTACAAATTATAAAGCACAATCCCAATCGCAAAAGAACAATTTTTTTTAACATGCACTAAATCACAAGAAACTGAACAAATTCTTAATATTAATATAAACACACATAATAGATTGTATCTGACAGAAACTGAACAAATTCTTAATATTAATATAAACACACATAATAGATTGTATCTGACAGTGAAATTAACTAGGATACGTACAATTTTGATTAAATTAATAAATGAGATCTTTCATATTTCCTAATTTTAGTTTATTATGGAGAGATGATTTACACGTGAGGTGATTAGTTTAATAAAAGTAAATTAAAAATTAAGAGATTTTTTTTGAAGTCAAGAGGTTATAATTGAAAAAAATAGTGTAAAGAAATATTAAAATATTATTTAATTGTGAAAAAAAGGGGTTAAATCATCAATTATTAGAAAAATTGTATCCCGGGTCAAATTGTAAAAAAATATTGTCCTTGTTTTACAGACATGTAAACATAGTGTCCTTTTGCAACCACCCAACTTTACGGGCTTAAATATTTTTCCCATATAAATATTGACTTTAATTCTTCCATCATATTTAATTGTTTACCTAATATATCCGCCTCAATGGTACTCCTTATAGATTAATAGTGGTCAAATGGAATTTACACACACACACCCATAAAAAATAGTGGTAGGGTCTGAGTGTTTTGGCAATTTTCTGGGTGAGATCTGTATGTATTTTTCAACTCAAATACCCACTCAAAACATTGTTTTTCTAAAAATACTAGTAGAATTTGTTAATTAAATTGATTTAGCTCATTTCAGCCGCCCCGTAATAATTTTTTATAAAAAAAAAAACTCACCCTGATGCCTTGCCTACACCTTTTTTTTCTCAATGCATGGATGTTTATTTATTAAACTCTTCGTTCCACAATAGTTTACCCGTTATCTTATCATTCGTTTTACAATTATTTACAATTATCCACACTTATACAAAATGTCATTACGTACTCTTATATTCAAAATCATTTTCTTTACTTCACTCATAAAAGTTTAGTGAATTATTGCCCCTCAGCCAAGGTGGATCTTCACTAGCGCTTTGGTGGGCTATAGCCCACCTTAATTTTAAGATTTTTTTTATTATGTATATATTATTATATTAATTTATTTATTTTAACAGCTAGACAAATTTAAAAAATCAACTTGGGTACGCATAAAAGAAAGTTTACCAAAAACTTAATTCACTTTTATTAAATTATTTGTAAATTAGAATTATTTAATTCTTTACATAATTTAAAATTCAAATTAATTAAATAACAAGCCTTAAATTAAATTTCCAATTTCAAACTTCTTGGGTAAAAAGGCATATCAAATTCGAATCAATGATTTCAACAAATATTTTGTCATTTTCAAAAATAAATACTGATCAATTGGCTGGAATCAATGTTGATTTTCTTTATAATCAATAAATGATTTGTCTAAGACTTCATGAATTGCATCATTGCAAATTTGATATGTTTTTTAAAAGAGTTTTTAAAATTTGTCAACTATTTATGTAGTATTTCAAAAGTTAATTGAGACAAACAAGGTGGAAGCGCATGCTTTTGATTACGAGTTCGATTCACCTTGTTTTGACACTTAATGTTACCACTGTCACGATCGAACGAACATTTTTAATTATGAAACATGTCAAGAGTGTTTTTCGAAATAAAATGGAGAGTGATTATCTATTAAATTTTATGGATGTCTATATTGAAATAAAATAGTTTGAAGACATTAATTCAGATTCTATTATCGACTAAAAAATCGTAGAATGCAGTAAAAAAAAAATTGATACGTGTATTCATTTCCGATTTTCAACCCACCCAAGAAAAAAAATTTGGCTTCGCCCTTGCCCTCAGCACTCTGTTCAATTACATATTTTTCTTAATTTATGTATAAAAAATATGATGCAAACAATTGTGGAATAGACGCGTATTGATAATCCGTTTTAGTACTGTTAATTTGCTCCAAATCTCGAATCATACAATGTACTCGATCCCTTAAGAGAAAAAAAGAAAAAAAGGGAGATATATGGGGCATTAACATCAGCATTTCTTATGGCAACCAAACTTCTGAAAATTTAGAATTGAATAACATTCAAGTTGGTGCATGAGTAGTCACCTCGGCTCTTATCTTCTACTTTTAATATGAGATATGACATTTGATATCCATATTTAATTTGCATGCAAATCAATTTAATGTTCCTTTTAAAAGCACCCATCTGCAATTAATTTTATTGTTGCATTCGGGTTTTAATGCCAACGTTAAAGCTTAAAAAAGCACACTATACATTTATTTTTAAAACCAGTACCATTAGAGCTGGGCAAAATAACGTTCGATCCATATAATGGAATATCACCAAGTATATATTGAAAATAAAAAAATAAAATTATGTATCTCTATATATATGTAAATTAATGAGATATAATGTATAGTTACAAATTAAGTAAAAGAAAATTAGCAAAATATGTATACATACATTATCTAAACCTACAAAAAATGTATATGTGACGTGTTTTTATTAAATCATAAGCTGTGATTGTGGAGTGTATAAAATAGTGGTAATTTCACGTTAATGAAATAAATATTACTTTCTTCTTTTTAAATATGAGTAAGAAAAAGACAATTTGAAGAGTTTTTTTTTTTTTTTTTTTTTTTGAATTACATTAAATACCCATCCCTTTTCCCCTCCCCATGACTCGAACCCAGGATCTAATGCCTAGGTAGTGGTGCTCTAACCACTTGAGCTATCCCACTTTGTCGACAATTTGAAGAGTTGGTGAGTAGTAAAACGGAAACCTCAAGATATTGAACAAAGTGCGTGACTTGAGTGAATGAGAAAATAATAATAGGGATAGTAAAAAGTGAGAAAAAAAACATGTAGAGAAAATATTAAAGAATTGAAGGCCAAAATTAATTATGAATAATTAGTGGAGCGTGAGATTTATAGGGGAATAAATAAGAAAATGCCCCCAAGCTTTATGCCTTTGCTAGGACCGATTGCACGATAATTGTGTGCATGCATATCACTAATATTATTATCTGTAAAAATTAATAATATTATTTTAAAAATAAATAAAATTGTTTGAAAAAAATAATATTATCGTTAGTGATGTATAGTGCACAAGGTACACACAATTCACGATTAGTCGAGGTACACACAATTCACGATTAGTCGGGTGTGACACCATGTTGAGCCAAATGATTATGAATTAATTTATTCTCTTTAAAAAGTTTAAAACTTATAGTGAGCTGGTGCGTAATTAATTTATTTTATTAATTCCTTAACCGATTACTTGAAAGTTAGACGCATGTAGGTTGGACATTGGACCATCAGCCTTGATTTTACTATATAAGTGCATTAATTAAGTTAGGTGAGTTACATCTGGTCGATAATGATAAAAAAAATTTAGTACCCTAACAAAAAATTGAAAATTAGAAAACGAGAAAAATGAAATTTGTTACCATCAACCCAAGTCATTTAGAGTATATTATCCTTGTTTATCACCTATCTTGGAGTATTGTTTAATATAATCACGTCAATACTATTTTTACTCTCAAATCTCAATGCACTCACAAAAATATTACTCCATATAACATCAATTAACTATTTTTTTTATATCCGACCATATAAAATTTCAAAGATCAGGATTTTTCAACTATAAGCTCAAAACAAACATTTATATACCTTTGAGTCTTGAAGCTACTCTTAGTTACTCTACACAAAACATGAACAATATAATTAATAAAGTATAACAACTGCATTTGCATTTACAATATTTATTTAAGATCTTATTTACGAAAGATGAAACGTATTTTGGAATCAAAAAGTCGATCCTAAAAATTGTAAATCCTTAGTCGACTTAAAAAATAGGCCCCTTATCTTAATTTTTGAACAGTCGGCCTCAGGAAATATTGAAGGGGTTGTTTTGTCCACTCAAACCGTGCAGTAATTTTGAATTATAGACTCTTAAAAATTCATGAAATTTTTAGACCTAAATCGATCCGTTCATTCGCGTCAAAGGTAACGTGGCTAAGGGAGTATATAAAAAAAACCCCCTACACAAAATTGACCCTATGACCCAATTCGAAAACAAAGAGAGCATTTTCCACTAAATCAAATTCAATTTTGCTAAAATATTTGTAAAATATATGTATTTAACTCTGTATAGAAATTAAAATTCCAATTAAATAATAAATCATAGATTAAATTATCAATTCAAACCTCTAAAATAAAAAGATGGATATTTTTTATTTTCTTCTGCTCGTTAACTTTTTTATTCAAACTTTCAGTCAGCCTTAAAAAAAATTCTGGGTAAGCCCTTGAATATGGTAATTAATAGTAGAAAATTTGAACCCCACACTTTATATCAATATGGATGTATTAAGATGTGTACGGTACACGGTAGATATGGGAGCATTTTCTCAGCTTGTCTCTTTCAATGCGTTTAAATTATTTAGTCACTGCCTCTACAATTCAAACAGTAGTGAAAATTTATTGCACTCATTTTTAACTTAAAAATTTATTAACCATCTTAATTAATAGTTACCCCGTCTCACAATTGACATTACTTTTATACACATTCCCACCACTTTTTTTACTCTATTCATATAAATTTATAAAATTATACCTCAACATTTCACTCATTACTTTTTTTTAAAAAAATGTGTCCATTTTATAGTGCAAACACTTATGAGACGGAAGGAGTATCATCTACATAGTTTTATTTAAGGGTTGATTTAAACAACTAAGTTTGAGTTAGCAAAAGTTTTAAACGCTATCACGAATTCGAAAGTTACCGAGTCCCTCACTTGTAGAGAATTTTTGCCTTTTTAAACTAATGCAATTTTGACTTTTAACATGCCATTCAATCCACATAAGTTTTTGCTTTTTTATAAAAACCGTGCTAGGCGAAACTGTCTTGAATATCTAAGAAGGCCTAATGTGCAGTGCAGATGAATAAATGATGTTAATTTGTACTCTCTCCGTTCTAAAGAAATTTTCACACCTATTTTTTCGTCCTTTAGAAACTCCACCCATACAATATCTAAAATGTTATATTTAATGTCATTATTTTTATGGTACATATATACAGACAAGCCAACTTACTTATTTATTTTTTTATAAAATTATATCTCAAAATTTTATTTATTATAATATTTTTAAAAAAGGGAATGAACAGTAAGTGAAAGCTATTTATGACCGTTTCACCGTGAAAGTATCTCACACGAGTCTTTGCCAAAACTACATGTAAAAGAATACAAAGAATGTGAGAGAGTAAGCTCAAAAATAGACGGACCCTGAAATACAAAGCCCAAAAAGAAACAAACATAAACAAGCCCAACTCTTATTAGACCAGAACACAGCAAAGAAACAAAGCCCAAAGAAGAATTCTCATGACCTTGCAATCTGATTCTGAGACCTATACAAGTATACATTATACTACAAGTTTTAGCGCACATGACTGCACTTATTTTTTAAGATGTATAGCAGTTTCAGTTAGTACTATAACCTTAAATTTGTGAAAATATCCACAACGGTTGGGACTATTAATTCTTCTCAATATTATCGGTGATCATGAAAAATTGATATACTAATAGGGTGTTGAGATTGTTGAGGTGTCGTATTCTGATTGATTTTGCCTACTCAAAATTTTATAAGCTTATATTAAATTCTCAATTTAATTGAGAATTATAAATAATGCTATATCAATCAAAATAATTTAAATTATTAATGTTACTTATTTTCTAAATTATGTAATGACAATTTCTTCACAATTAATAATCATTTTTCCATTCATAGAATTTATTGAGATTTAATTTTCTATATATAAGAGTTATTTTAATATTATATAAATGGTTTAATTTATAGATTTATCATTTTTTAAAAAATATTTTAATATTTATGAAAAGGTTGTATTAAGAAAGTTTCATTCGATTTTTTTTTGTTTTAAAATTATTTAAATATATATAATATATCATAAATAATTAATTTTATAGACATTTTGCATGCGGTTGCTCATCTAGTATTAAAGATAAAGATATATGGAAGATAATAAAACGGCACAAAATTATAATGATCGCGGTTTTGCACCCTTTTCACCAACCAAAAAAATTATATGTAAAACTATATTTCTCTTTCATCAGTTTAAACAAAATAGAACTCACTTAATAAAAATTAGTTCACCCATTCCACTCCCACCACAACATTCACGCTAAATTTGTAAAAATATCAATAGATATATAATATCAATATAGGTAATTTTAAAAATTATAAAAAAAATTGATAACAAAATGTAATATTAACAAAATAATTTAAACAAAATTTACATCCTTAATAAATTTATATAAAATTTATTTCATACGATACTTTTCAATATTTTTTTAAATTTATCCACATATTTGTTGATATTTTCTATTCTTTGACAAATATTGTGAAAATGGATATTAGACATTTTCGTCAATGATAAGGATCAAAATCGAATTAAAGAATCATCAACTGTCAATTCTATTTAGCAATTATATCATTGTTTAGTCAAGCACATTAAATTAGATATTAAAATCAAATCAATACTCCATATAATAAATGTGTATTATAATTAAAAATATTAAAGTGTGGGGGGAGGGAATTGATTGTATTGAAAATAGTGAATAATAGATTTAGAGTTGTTAAATTTTAAATTCTAAAATAAAAGGGATATAAAATATTTAAAACCAAAAGTAAATTTTAAATATTTTAAATAAACTCATAATAATTTTTTACATTAAATTATGTGTTAAAGTCAATGGTGACGAGCACGTAAATACACCAAATAGAGACTAAATTAAAATAATAGAGTAGGACTGTTTGATGATAATTTTTTTATTTTACGGCTTATAATTTAAACTTAATTAACTTTATATCCTTTAAATTTTTACTTTTTCAATTGACGTTATATCCAATTTACATCATTTTCGATTCAATTTACATCATTTTTTTAATGAAAAATTGGAATTTCGGTCAAATAATTCAATTTACGTCCTTTAAATTTAAAAATAAAATTAATAATTAAAAAATTATGAAAATCACGTTAAAAACCTAAAAATCTCATTAAATTTTACAAATTGTGTAAAATAAAAATAAAAATTCTAAAAAAATAAAAAATTCTACAATTCTAAATATATGAAAAATGTATAAATTAAAATTTTCTAAAAAATGCATTAAAAATATTAAAAACTAGTAAAAAAATCTATAAATTAAAATTAAAAAAATGTTTAAAATAAAAATTAAAAACTTAACAATTCTAAAAATCTCATTAAAATGAATTTGAGACAGTTCCATAGTCAATCAAGGTGTGGAACTTCCACTCAACCTTGACAGCGAGTCGGGAAACCTCGTGGGACTCAAATATTTTAGGAGCTCGAGCAAAACTTTAATAACAAACGAGTTCGATTCAAATTTAATTAAATATTAATATTTTTTATTATTCTTATAAGATTTTTAGAATTTGTAATTTCTAATCAACACATAAAAATAATGAGCTTTTTAGAAATTTTAATGATATTTTTTTAGATTAGCTAGGAGGTTTTAACTATTCTAATAATTACTTTCTTGCTCAATGAATTTGAATTTTATTAAATTACACATTGTCTGATTTTTAAAATTGTAAATTTTAGGATTTTTTTTTATTACACATTTTTTATTTTTTAATGATATTTTTAGAAATTTTATTGAGATATTTGAATTTAATCTTGCACATTTTACAGTTTTTAATTTTAATGAGATTTTCAAAGTTTTTTTTTTATATTTTTTTACTATTTTAATTTTATAAAATTTCAATTATTAATTTTTAATTTTCAAACTATTATTTGACCGAAATCTCAATTTATTCCACATACATTTAAGGAGTTTTAAAATTTTCCGACAAAAAGAATGTAAATTGAAAAAGAAAAAACTTAAAAGAATATAATTAATTGGATTAGAACTATATGAATTTTTTTCACCCTGTATTCTATTATAAGGAAATTAATCTTTGCCTTTAAAAAAAAAAAAAAAAAATTGAGTAGCTAGGGCTGTGAATTATAAAGAAAAAAATAAATCGTTAAAGTGGATATAAGGAAATAGAAATAGCTGGCATTGACCGTGATGTATGATGCGTTGTGCAAGGGCCACGATGATATTTGCTAATTAATTAAGTTAATCCCACGTCGTGATTATATATAATTAATTAATTCTCTTGATCTAATCTATACTTAGTTGTTTGTTTAAGCAACACAGTTGATTTAATTAGTACTAATATACGTGTTCACCTACCTATGGAAGTTATCTTAGAACACGGAGGAGGGAGTAATAGATTAGTAGGTCAGGGAATGTGAATTATGAAGAACGAATTACTTAATTAAATCTTTAAGCTTGCTACGTGGATCTCAAATTAAATAGGCATTTGACTGTGATGTGTGAGATGCGTTATGCAAGGTATTTGCTGCTGAAGTAATTATTAAGTTAAGCCCACGTCGTGATTAATTATATATTCATCCCGTTTTATAAAATTAATCGTATTTGCTATTTTATATAAAATTAAAGAACATATTTATTACAATTAAATCTCCAATATTAAGAAACTAGGATTATTTCTTATTGATGATAATTTATGACAATCAAATTTTCAAAATTAAGAAATCTCTACAAAATTTCTTCTATATTGACATTAATCATCATATAAGTATGCCCTTAGAATAATTTCATTATTGAATTAATGTGTAATAAGTGAATTAATGTGTAACATATAAGTAAACCTCCTAATTTAATGAATATATCAATTGGTGGCCTAATTGATGTAGCACGAGTGACGTTACAATTTTTGAAGAAACGAGAGCAACCGAATTTTTTTTGAAGTTTTGGGAGCCGGAACCCGATTTTGGCGTGTGAGCACACTTTTTCGGGTGGAATCGATGCTACGAGTCAAACTCACGGCTATGCCGTGATGTGTGACGTTTTTTGGCCAAATTCCATCGTTTGAGTGGTCAAAAACACATTTTATTGTTTTTTGGGTGTTATTTTTGTAATTTTTAATTGTTTTGGGGTTTTTTTGTAATTTCCTAATTTCGTACACTAAGGTTTGGTTTTATGGTCGTTTTCCAAACATTGTTGAGCAGTTTTTTGAAGATTGAAATATTATTTAAGAATTATTCTTCGTTTTATCAAGATTCGGGTATTATGTGAATCAACGATTCTTGTTATTTGTTCTTTTGATCACGCACGTTGCATCACTAATTTAAGTAAGCCTCCTAATTCTCTATACTTAGTCGTCGGTTTAAGCAAAACCAGAGAAGATACATTTAATTTATCATATACTCTTTCCGTCCCAATATGATTTGCACCATTTGATCGATATCATTTTTAAGAAAAATGAATTTATTAATTGATGAAGTAGGATAAATGAATGATATTTTAGTTGATTCAGTGAGGTGTAAAGTAAAACATAGATAAAAAGGGAGTAATAATTTTGAGAATAATATAATGTTGTGAAAATATTTGTGAAGTATTTTTATATTGAGGGTATGTAAGTAATTTTAAAACGTTCAAATAAAAAAAATGTTAAAATAATCACGAAAATGAGGTAGTACTATCGATTTACGGGCTGATCCAGTGTGGGGACACGGATTTTTTTTTTTAAGTATATATATGTGGATTATTTTTATTTTGTATTAGTTTGTTTTTGTGTGGTAGGTTTTTTTGGTTAGGCTGATAAAGTTTGGGTTGAATATTATTACAATTGACTGTTTTTTTTTTATTGATATATATATTTGAACTTTTTTGTGCAATATTATAGCTATGAGCTTTTAGTACTGTGTTTTCCTTGTTTTTTTAATTACTTACAGCCCAATTTATGGAGCTTATTTGTTTCGCTACCACTCAACTTTTGAGATTTTGTTCAAGGCCTAGCGACCTTTCTTCATATTTATGTGACACTAGTGTAAGACCCGCGTTTTTACGCGGGGTTAAAATAAATTTATAATATATATATATTTTAAATTAGTAATTAAAAAATAATCTAAACATGTATTGTATAAATTTGTAAATTCATTATTCTATTAAAACATAAGAAAAGGAAATGTTGTACCAATATAAATTACATCATATATATATATATATATATATATATATATATAATAGAATAGAGAATTATAAATTTATTTATAAAATAATAAATATACGAAATTACAAATTGCGAAAAATTTTCTTGTAAACAACATTTGTTGTACATTTAAATATTTTTCATTTGAATTTAGACAAAAAAAATTCAATTCACTCCTACTCTTGACTTTAGAGGCTGCAACATTTGTCTGTGTATGAACATAAGTTTTGGAAGGTGAACAAAGTGGATGATTTCAGATCAACAATCCAAATAAGCATTATAGGGACATTTATTTTTCAGAACTAATCGATCTAATCGATGATTAGGTAGACCAACACACTTAATAAAATAGAGTATGTCAATAGAAAACACATGTCTCATACCACCAGGTGTATACCCTGATGGATAAATACTACTGAACTCAAATATTCTCTTGTATCGTCATGTATCATCGTCAATATTATCTCGTTAATACTTTGAACTTATTTATGTATTGGAGGAAAGTATAACTCTATCCTCGAAATACTTATTCGTACCAAAATTGCCAGAGACGGAAGAGTAAACATTGTCAACTATATCAACAACTGGATCACATGCATCTAAAACCAAATGCTCTTCAGGAATATCAATATTTGGAAAACCCTCATCATTATCTCCAAGATCCCCCGACGATACAGTTGGTGTATTAAACTTACAAAAATACATTTTGTTGTATGTGAATATGGCAAATATTTAGTACTCTCTCGTTTCAATTTAGATCCATCATTTGCTAAAAATGGATATTCCAAATTACATTTATTATTTCTTTATTTAGCAATAAATATTTTTTCACTTTAAACCACCACCTTCAAACATCTCAAAATTACACCATATGTCATTACTTTATTAATTATCAAAATATTTTATTACTCAAAAGACTCGCATACCCAATATTTTATCTCCTTTAATACTAATAAATAACTCTCACATTAAACTACGTGTATACACATTAAACTACATTTATAGTAAATGATGAAATAAAATTGGGACGGAGGGAGTATGCATTATGACAAGGGGATTTCACATAAAAGGTCATTTCACCTAATGTTTTTTTAAATAAAGACATTATTCAAAATAGTTTCAGAATAAGGACAAAATGGCACATAAATGTACCATCATGCCCTTAATACATAAATTCAGAATTAATATGGAGAAATTATTTAAATGTTTGAAATTTAAAGCTGACTCTATCAGCTCATTAATTCCGAGAATTACGCAATTAAGAAAAACCTTCCTAAAATTAAATGAGAAGAAAAACAAGTTTGGTACTAAAGTTCTATCAGCTCATTAAAGCCCCCGAATTACGCAATTAATTAAAACTTCCTAAAATTAAACTCTATCAACAACTCCGGTCAAACTTTGTAAATTTTGTGCAGAATTTTGGGGTTTTTCAATTTGTGAAGAAAGGAAACCGTGAAGTACGGAAGAAGACGAAGCGAGAAGTGAGAAGAACATTTTGCTCCCTAGACCATGGTTGGAAAATTAATATAAAATCTAAATCTGCATAATAAAATGAATAATGCAGAACAATGAAATCTAAAACTGCATAATAAAATGAATAATGCAGAACAATGAAATCTAAAACTGCATAATAAAATGAATAATGCAGAAAAAATAGTACGGTGTCTTCACATTAGAATATGATTATGCAGAAATACGTATACATATACAAAATAAGATCTGCATTATCCCTTGACCAAACCAATAACAAATAATCATGAACTACATTTCAGCAACACGCACGTAAATCATCACAATTTCACGAAAACAGAGCAAAATTGAACCTAAATTAAAATCATCTAAAAAAATCCTAAATTCTTTGCAAATTATGTGTGTACGTGTGGAATTAATAATCATACCCTTGGCAAAACTCTTCATCTGACCCTTGGAATTAAAAGTTTCTACTGTATCTCCGGCGGCTTCGCGTCCGTTATCCATAATGAAGAAATCGGTGAAGTTTGAATCCCCTAGGAATATAAAGAAACGATCACGTGGAAAGTCTCTTGATCATGTGCAGTCGAAAGAACAGATCGAGGAAACAATTATGGAAGAGCAAAGGAGACGATACCTTATAGCCATGGCCGTCGTTGAAAGAGAGGAATAAGCCTCTAAGCAGCATAAACTTTGAGAATCATCGGAAATCAGTTTTTGGGCGTGAGGGGTCACCCAAAACTGAAACAGAAACTAAAGAAGAAAAAGATCCCTCGATTTCAAGAGGAAATCGAGGATTGTTGCTTCACCAATCTGAAATCTATGGCCAATTGTTTGTAGATGCAGCGGGATTATGTTTGATTCATCATGGATTAACCAAAAAGCTTGAAGATTTGAGTTTTCCGGCCAAGAAACCCGTTCTTTAATTATTAAATTAATAAATTAACCAAAAATCTATGACGACAAATAAGGAAGACGAAGACTTGTTATTTAATTATTAAATTAATAAATTAATTTCCATATTTAAATATAAGGGTATAATGGGTTATTAACATGCGTTTTTGTCCTTTTTTAAAAAGATTATAAAAGTTGTCTTTATTTAAGAAGCTAGGTGCCTAAATGGCCTTTTTTATAAATTTTCTCTTATGACAAATATTTTTGCAAAACTCCCTCATCATTATCTCCAATAAATCTTTTTGCAATCGACGATTTTTAGCGTACTATTCAACTCGGGTGCATCTAGATTGATACATGTCACAACCATGCCCTTCTATCCAACCCTATAGAAGAATGTACGCACTTAAGCATACTCTTTAGGGAGATCGATCATCTATTAATTATTATATTCAATGAGAAATGCGAGTTTATTTTATCCACTTTCTCTATCCCACTCTATCAAAATGATAAAAAATGATGTAAAATATATATGAGACATTTTTATTAATTTATTCCATTAACTTAAATTACAATACAAAAGTTTCAAATTGGACTTCCTACTTTAATAATATTTAGATACAAAATAGATTTATATATCAATTAAATAATTAAACCAATATATTTTAGAGTGCGAAATTAAAAATAAAATAAAATTATAACTTGTAAATCATACTAATTATAGCACAAAATCTTTTTAATGTGTGATTTAGCGAAATTTGAATTTGGTTGATACAAATTTGATATTGAGCAAAGTGTGATTTGACATTACATACACCATTATATTCATTTAATTAGTTAGCATTAGTTTTAAAATTAAATTATCGATTTATAAAAATATATAAAAATATAGTATCACACCCCATCTCTTGTCTAAAAGATTTTCAAAAGAATTCCATGCCACCTCCCAAAATTTATCTACGTGTTGTAAATTTTCTTAACCTCGTAAGGAAACAAAAGTTAAAGAAAAACACATGAAAAAAATATATAATTAATTTTTTATTTTTAAAAATAAGGATAATTAATTTTATTTTATTTTACCTACACCATTCAACTTAAATTGAATTTTTTTTTTATGTTTGAAAAACATAATCCTTATTTTACAATTTAATATATTTAACGATTTCTTAAATTTTAATGAAAATAATTTTTACAAATCTGCAATTTCATTTAGAAAAAATTTAATGCATTTTGAATTATGGGATGAAATAATAATGATAAGTTTTATTGTATTCCTTAATATTTGCTAATTATTTATTAATTAACAACTATTTCAACTATAATTTGTTAATTAGTAGTATAATTTTATGTTATTGCCTTCTTTAATTTTGTTAATTAATTTTTTTAGTATAAAACATTTCACAATTATTCAATTTTTTAGGACTTTTCTTAAGTTTGGAAAACGTAATTTTTATTTTTCAATTTAATAGATTCAAATAATTTTTAAATTTTAATGAAAATAATATTTCTATAATTTTTATAAGCATATGTCACAATTATTTCATAATTTTTTAAAAATTAGTCAAAGTTATTAATTAGTTAAATTACATAGGTAAAGTATAGTATGCACTCGAGTGCATGCTGTGCACCCTAGTCCATGTGCACTTTTCAGTTTACTGACTTACACTTTTTGGTAAATGGTGTTGCACTTTTCAATTATTACTTATACAGTTTAATAATTGAAAAGTGCAACATCATTTACCAAAAAGTGTAAGTCAGTAACTGAAAAGTGCAACATGGACTAGGATGCACAACATGCACTCGAGTCCATAGCAAACCAACCCAATTACAAAAACTTGTATGAAATATATTTCCAACATTTAAATTAAAAATAATTTTATTTACTCTTCAACATTTAAATAAAAAAAAATGCATTTACAATATTTAATAACTCACCTACAAAAACTAATAAATATAATATCACAGTTTTTTGCACTATATTTTCTGAATTTAATGTATATTTAATAGAAAATTAATAGCTAATTAGCTGAAATTATGAAAGAGTTACATAATTTTATCCTTTATAATTATTGTTATAAATGTCATTAAATTTAATACTCCTCTAACTACATTTTTTTTTCTCTACACACATTAATTCTTAAATCAAGATATTTTAATAATTAAAGTGACAAATTACATTCTAGTTACTTCACACATATACATATATATATATATATATATATAAAAGTCAATCTAAAATGATAACTCTTTATTAGCTTTAATTACATTTACTTAATCAATTACATAATTTAAGTGATTTAAAGAGTTTGTACCGTTACAAAATAAATATTATATAAAGTCAATTTATTTATTATGAAATAAATGAAAATAATTTACATGATCAATTATTATATGATATAAAATTTTGAAGTCTTTCATAAATTTCAATTGAATGATATATACAATTCAAGAATTTTTTTACATAAATCTGTAAGATTGCTTAAATTTTTTAATCGGATAAAGAATGACAAATTCAATGTTCCAATTTGAATGAAGAATGATAACAATTTTGTGTTTATTTTTTATTGTAATTACATTTACGTTAATTTATTTATGTCATGTTCTTTTCTCTAATGCATGTATAAAAAAAGCAAAAAATAAAATGAATGAGGGTGGATTTTTTTTTAATGAAATGATTAAGAAGAGAGAGATTAAGTTAGAGGAGTTGTGGTCGAGGGAGAGAGAGAGAATCAAATCAATAGAACAATAAAAAAATTGTAATATTGAATTTTGTGTAGATAAAATGTGATAAACTGAATATCCGCATCTCCAAGAAATATGATTGTTTCATTTACATTGAACAACTTATAAATAAACAGAAATATGTTACATTACAGATTTGCAACATAAAAAAAAAAATACTCAAAGAACTTAAATCCTAAACCTGAATGTTTGATTTCAAATGAATATTGCAAATCTAAATGTTTGATTTCATGTCGTATGTAGTAACAAATTTTTTGGGAAGAACCAAAAATTCAGATTGGATGAATATGAAATGCTTTAGCATTTCTCATTCATTCTCATCCAATACAAAAGAATTCAAAAAAAGAAAATGGACTTGAGAAATGTTTGAGAAGAGATGGAGTGAATTGAAAAAAATGAGAGAGGTAAGCTACCTATATAGGAGATTGAATTAAAATTTAACGGTTAAGATCAAACATATAAATGGACGGTAAAGATTAAAGATAAAAAATGAGAATGAATGAGAGTGAAGGATTTTTGAAATGAAAGGATTTAGAGGAGAGAGGTTGAAGTAGAGGATGTGTGGTTGTGATATGTGGCATAAAAAAAGTTTGCAAATATATAATATTAAGATGTTGACAATTACTCTCCCTTGAGTAAAATTTTGTTCAAACTAATTTTTAGGTTCAAAAAATATATGTTTATTCTATTTAAATAGTTAACTTTTTTTGAGGGGTAGGTCTCTTATAGAATTGATTTCTTATAAGAAACCGAGTTGACCAAGTCAACTGTTTTTTGTTTGTTACACTTTTCAATTGTAATGACTTACACTTTTCAAAATAATATTTTAAGTTATATTGACGTACACTTTTTGGTAATATTATATAGACGTGTACTTTTCAGTAATATTATGTTGCACTTTTCAATTATAATAACTTACACTTTTCATTAAATATTGTGTTGCATTTTTCAGTTATACTGACTTGCACTTTTTAATAATATTGTGTTGCATTTTTTAGTTATACTGACTTGCACCTTTTAGTTATAATGTCTTTCACTTTTCATTAAAAACTGTGTTGTTGCTGTTGCACTTTCAATTATAATATCTTACACTTTTTAATAAAAAAATGTGTTACACTTTTTAGTAATATTGTGTTGCACTTTTTAGTTATAATGACTTACACTTTTTAACATACACATTTTCGGGAAAAAATTATCAAAAAAAAAAATGGAAAGTTGACTTAGTCAACTCGATTCCTTATAAGGAATCGAGTCTATATAAGACTAATCCTTTTTTGAGTGTTTTTTCTACTTTATTAATAAGATTGAGTATCTACCAACAATATTTTTTACTCGTTATTCCACATATATTTTTTATAATTAAAATATATATTTTTTAAAAATATGTATGAAAAGAAGTGAGCAAAATTTTACTCAAAAGAGAGAATATATAATTGTAAATTATAGTTTATATATAATTATAGTTTATATATAAATGAAGTCTCTCATTGAGGTAGACGTTGAATGAGATATTGAAGAGAATATATGAATATAAATATTTGATTAGATATTTATGATATTTGTTTTGATTTTATTATATTTAGTGTTTCTTATTCTCCAATTTCATATTATACCTTTCTGCTGTGTTTTTATTTAAACTTTATGCAATACCCTAAAATTGTGGGTCCGCCAATGTAAGTTTATGAATGAGATGAGTTTTGCATAGAATATTCAAAGATTGTAAAAATAAATAAATAAATAAATGATGCGCATCATATTCGATCATAATTAAGCAGAAACAAATTAACCCTATAAATTACTAGTAATAACATGAGCATTTGTTGTACATGAAAATGAAGAAGCTGCTGCTTGTCGTCCTTTTCATGGTGGTAACTGCAGCAGCAGCTTCTGCGGGTGCACCCGAAGACTTCTGTGGCAGACTTGAGTCAACCGTTTCCCTGTGCAATGCAGATCAGCAGGGGGACCCTGATTCCACCTGTATTAATTCTCAGCTTGTATCCCTCACGGATTCCTTACTAAGTTTTAATCAACAGGAACACCAGCAGGCGTGCAATTGTGTCATCTCTTATGACCCATATCTTTTTGTCAAAATTAATGGTCTCAAATGTTGTTTCACCCACTTCCACAACGCATTGGGTGAATGCCCACCGTAAGGTCCGATCCGTACATTTGGATCGGCCGGACTTCAATTTTATTTCAAAATGTTCTCATCATTTCGTCGTTTTAACTCATATTGTTGTGTGTTTCTCTTATGAATAATTGTACCTTCTCTCGTATCTCATGTGATCCGACTAATTGTCTACACTATATGGTGGAATGATGCGTAACTTTGATTTGATACGGTAGCTAGATTATCTAAAATAAAATTATACTCCATCTAACATGTCAAAATATACTTTCTCCGTCACCTATAAGTTTCCCACTATTTTTTGACACACAGATTAAAAATAACAAATATGATAAAATCGAACAACATTGAATAAATTGTATTTCATGAAATAGCCGAATGAATACAGATGGACAGTTCCTCAACAATATATATCCTTTGGCTTTTAATTAACCAAGCCCTAATGACCGACTTCTAAGCCCAAAACTAATTATGGTAACAAAAACTAAATATCGTAACTAACTGTATCAAAATATGATTCGATATCATCCAATAAAATATAGTAAGTGATATGTGATTAAGAGAAAGAGAAAGATAGAGAGAAAATATAAAATATAATTAAAGTGAAGTGTAAGAATAAAAATGGTAAAATGAGAAACTTATAAACGGTCCGAGAAAGTACTTAATTGTGTGTATACCAAATTATCGAAAGATACACAATTTTTTATTTAATTTGGGTCAGCTTATATATTTATCAAATAGGACATAAAACGGATACCCTCTTATAGCCCTAGGGGCAAAACTGACAATTGTGTAACGTTAGAAATAACAGAGTCGATTATTTTTTTTTTATTAATTTATTATTCAGTTGTAGATAAGCACACACTGGATTGGGCCTAGACTTATTGAGCAAGGCCCGTTGTATTGATATTTTGGGCCATTAAATGGGCTGTGGCCCATCAATACTAGTCCTCGCCACGAAAACACACATAGGATTATTGAGGACACCCACCGACTAAACACACACCGTAAAAAAAGACACCCACCTGAAAAACCCCAAAATTCTTCTCCTTCAATAAATTTAACACCCACCTCATTATCTTTCAAAACTCTAAATTATTTTAGGTTATCTCCCTCACCCTTGTCACGCGGCTCACGCCCAAATTTCCAAAATGTGTGAATCAAAATTTTGAAATAAGAAATGAAACTTACAAATTTATTTTCTTCAATAAATATAATAACATTCGACGGAAGATTAAATAATAAATAACAACTCGAAAGAATTTAAAAATATCCAGTAATCCATTTCTCAATATTTCATGAAAAGTTTACTAAAGTTAACAAGCTCAATTGATTTTATTAAATGAGTAATAACTTTGTTATCCACCACTCCTGCTCGCCACCAGCTCCTTAAATCTAAAATGTTTAAATAAAGGGGTGAACAAACCACAGCTCAGTGGGACAGGCTTCCCAAAACTAAACACAATAAGCAATTAAATTACTACAAACGTAAACATGAATTTAATGTATTGTCACTTCTCAATTTCTCGTTTATAAAAGTCAGAAGACCTACTTCTCAACTTCTCGTTTATAAAGGTCAAATGACCTGTTTTTCTCAACTTCTCATACATAATTCACATTAGTAACAATAATATTACAAATCACATTTAATAATGACAAAAAATTAAGATAGAAATCTCCACCTCAATAAATGAACATATATGTGATATGTGGAAGCATTATATGAATTAATTATCGTAATTACCATCGCCTAACCATATGATACAAAGAATAACGGTTGGGTTGCAAGCATGTCCAGTTCGTCCCAGCGTGCATCGCAGGCCTCTGTATCCTCCACTGCTGTTCCGGACCAGAACGCAATACACTTGATGAACCACTACTTCCGACAGCTAACTGACACTATGGGTCGATCGTTGGGGATGTCTGCTGATCAAATATATACATGCTTTACACAGGCGATGAGCATTCCCCCTCCGCCTTTGAATGCTCCGGGTCCAGCTCCAGCTCCAAATGCAGCCGAAGACGACGACGACGTCGACTTGAATTTCGCCGGCGGTGATGATGATCAATTTTTTAACTTTTGTGATGGTTGATGTTTGAACACTTTATTTTTCTGTCGAACTTTTTAATTTTCTATCGAACTATTTAATTTTCTGTCGAACCATTTAATTTTCTGTCGAACTATTTAATTTTATGTTGGACATATTTATTTCGGTTGATGCCTTTTTTATTTTCTGTTATTGTTTTTAATTTATACATAATTTTTCGTTAGTTTGGGATATAACAAAATAAAATTTACAATTTTTTTTATTCCGCCAAATTACCGACGGAAACAAATATTCCGTCGAAAAGAAATTATTCAAAATTCACCGACGGATATTCCGTCGATAGAGTACATTGCCGACGGATATTTGGGCGCCACGCTACCGACGGATTTTGAAATTCTGTCGGTAGCGCGCAGTACAATATTACAGGTGCCTTTTCCTTTTCTTTCTCAGTCGGAAAAAATTGTGGAAATTGTATGAAAACTTCGGATTTCGGTATGTTTTCCTTTTTTACTAGGTTAGTTGTGCATTTTATATGTTTGTAGTTTAATTAGTTGTGCATATTATATATTTGTAGTTTAGTTGTGTATTTTATATGTTTGTAATTTAATTAGTTGTGCATATTATATATTTGTAGTTTAGTTGTGTATTTTGAATTATATTTTTTGTAGTTTAATTAGTTGTGCATTTTATATGTTTGTAAGAATTATATTTTAAATGTTTAACAGATGGAATTGCCGGATCGTCGATGGATGTATTGCACTCCTAGGTTCATTTTAGGAAATGTGAATGGTGAATTTTACAATGAACTTGTGAAATTTGTTGAATTTGCAAAGCTCCACCCACATTGCATGTATGGGGACTGTATCAAGTGCAATTTAATCTAAACTTTTGAACAATTGCAATTTAGACTTATAGACAATCTTATTTGTGCCCGAATTTAATGTTTCGAGATTAGATCAAAATAAAAAACAATGTTGTTTAATTAAGGAAGTGTCACATCAGCTAGCCACGTTAGATTTGGGCACAAATTAAACTATCAAGAAGTTTAAATTGCAACAATTTTTAAAGGTGGTGATTTTATTTGCAATTATTCAAAAGTTTAGATTAAATTGCAATCCAAGGAAAGATGGTGATTTTATTTGCAATTAACCCAATAAATTATGTTAATCTGTACTAATTTGGGAAAATTGCACATTTGATCCTGTAAGAATGAGGAAAAATCACTTTCAGTCATTTTACCTACACTTTTAGTCCCGTAGGATTTTTCTGTCAATTTTAACGGAAGTAATCTGCGTGACTTTCACGCGCCCGTTAAACAATAATCAAAACCCCAATTCAGATTAAACAAAATCTCATTCAAAAAATCCTATCCACTCCAAAAAATCTCAAAGCAAGAACTATAACGATCTACTGCATCCAATCTTATTGAACGAAAATCTCACGAAATCAAACGCAGAAATAACCCAAATCCAACAGAAAAAAATCGCACCCTATTGATACTTCCAAAATCGCAGCAAAAATCGCCATGTCACGAAGTTAAATTTTGCATTCATGTTGCGGCAAGGGGATACCAGGGCTGCCCAACCTTCTCCATATCATAAGTATCTCTTACGTCATACAAATTTGAAGCTGGCATTTGGGTTTTTTTTCCTGAAACTACCATCGCTATTTTTTTGCGCTCTTTTTGGAATACACCACACCGGTATTTGGGATTTTTTTTCTTTATGAAATTGACTTTTGGGTTTTTTTCTAAAACTACATACGCCATTTTTGGGCTTTTCTGAAATAGGGAATCTTGGAGATTTATTTCTTTCTGAAATCGAAAGTTTGGGCTATATGGGGTTTATTTCTGAAATCAAAGAATTTCACACTTATATTTTTTCTGAAATGAAGGTTTAATTGTTGTTTCTTAAACAACTAGTTGGGGCCTTTTACACAACAAGGTTTTTCCTGTCTTAAATTAATAGGAAGAACTAGTGTATTGAAAGTAGGGACCTTCTATATGTAGTCAGGGTGTCGTAACGTGTCGTAATGACTATCGTAATCAGTTAATCTAAGCCATTAAAAATCTAATCTAAATGTTTAGATTTGATGACCTGTTACCTTTTGTAAATTTTACGATATGTATTGTCGTAATGTGTCATAAATTTGTATTTTCTATTAAATTAAATTAATTAAAATATATTATTGTAAATTTACATTTTTATCCTTATACAATAAAATAATTTATTACAACAATTATCTACACCCGCTAATTTGATGAGTTCACCCCAAATCATTTTTTACCATAGTTATCTGCACCCATTCATTTTATGAGTTCACCCCAAATCATTTTTTATCATAGTTATCTGCACCCATTCATTTTATGAGTTCACCCCCAAATCATTTCTTTTTTACAACGGTTATCTACACCCGCTCATTTTATGAGTTCACCCCCAAATTATATTTTTACCAAAGTTATCTGCACCAGCTCATTTTATGAGTTCACCCCCAAATTATTTTTATACCACAATTATCTGCACCCGCTCATTTTATGAGTTCACCCCAAAATATTTTTTAAAAAATAATTACATTTAAAAGACTATATTATTTTTTTATTAATTAACACAAAATATAATAAAATCAACCCTAATTTATACATTTACAATCTACAACCGAGTCTGCCGAGTTATCGTCGATTCACCACCAAATCACTCATATTTTTAGAAAAAAATTGTAAAAACATAATTAAAAAAAACTATCGAGATTAGGCACAAATTTCAATTTTTTTCTTTTTAATTTTTCTTCCCATTTTCAATTTTTATTCCAAACTTTTTATTTCTTCGTTTTTTTTGTTTCCTACTTTTTTTTCATTTGTATATTTTTTAGTTTTAATACAAAATAATATTATATGTATGATTTTATTATAATCCCTCCGTCCCAGTGAAAGCTCCTCATGAGCTTCGGACATAGAGGTTAAAAAATATGATATAATAAGTGGATGTATGAGAGGTGATGTGATTGAGAGAGAGAATAATATAATGAAATGTGAGAGGGAATAGTTTGGCAAAAAAGGAATGAGTAACTTTCATTGAGACAAGCAAATAAGGAAAGTTGGGTAGCTTTCAATATGAAGGAGGGAGTAGTCGGTAATACAACAAGTAATAACCAGTAATACCATAAACAGTAATCAGTAATACCATTAACAATAATTAGTAATACCACGAACATTAATCCGTAATACCATTAATATTAATCAGTAAAATTTTATACAATAACAAATAATTTCAAACATCTAATTATATTCAATAATACAAAAAATAATTATCAGTAATACTATGAACAGTAAGTAGTAATACCATGAACATTGAATAGTAATATCTCATACAATAACAAATAATTCCACAGATCTAATTATATTCAATAATACCAAAAACAATTATCAGTAATACCATAAACAATAATATGTAATACCATAAAAATAATAATAATAATCAGTAATAAATAATTTCACATAAACAGTAATACCACAATTAATAATCAATAATCATTAATATTAATTCAATATTGTATTAATAGTAATACCGCAATCAATAACTAGTAATACCAGTATCAATAATACCAATAACAATAATACCATAAAAAAAAGTGGAGAGAGTGCAGATCGGGGTGTACTAAAGAAAATAGAGGGTGCACATTACCAAGCCCAATTGAAGGAAACCATAGCCCAATGGGAGGGCACCCTAGGTCAACAGTCGTCGCTTGGGATTTCATCAGCAAGGTCACCGGCTCCGAGTGTCGTCCGGTCAGAGATCCATCAGCAACATACTCACAGTCCTCCGTCGGGCTGTCGTCAGCCGGAGGAAGAGGCTGCGCAGGAGCAGGGTGAAGAAGACGGATGAAGCAATGTAGCTTCGATTTGGACAGAGATGAACGGCGAGAGAGAGGCAGCGTCGATCCGAGTGTTGCAGGCGAGCGTCGTTGATGTAGGAGAAGCTCCTGGATCGCGAACGCAAGGGAGATTGATCGAAGCAGTCGTGTCGGTGGTCAAAATGAGGAAATGATTTCGGCCGCCATGGATCGTGGCCGAGATGGAAGATTATGTCGATTGTTATGGAAGTGAAGAATCGCGATTGCGATTCGAGGAGGGGTCTCGGTCTTCAGCGGCTGAGACCAAAGCGCCGCCGTCGCCGTCGAGGGGGTGGTCGGGCATGGTGGTGGTTGGGTCACCCGCCGACATGCATGGATTTCCGGCAGGTCCTTTACTCATCAAATTAAAATTAAAATTTAGGTGCACCGCCGATCGACTTTAATAAAATTATACCTATAATATTATTTTGTATTAAAATTTAAAAAATACACATGCAAAAAATGGAAAAGAAAGACAGGAAAATCTAAAAAGGAAAAGAAAAAAAAAACAAGGAAATAAAAAATTTGAAAAAAAAAATTGAAAATGGGAAGAAAAAAGAAAAGGAGGAGGGGGAAGAAAAATTAAAAAGAAAAAAAATTGAGATTTGTGTCTAATTTCGATAGTTTTTTATTAATTATATTTTTACGCTTTTTTTTTTTAAATATGGGTGATTTGGTGGTGAATTGATTTTTTAGAGTTTATTTTATTATATTTTGTGTAAAATAATAAAAGGATAATATAGTCTTTTAAATGTGATTATTTTTTAAAAAATATTTTGGGGTGCACTCATAAAATGTGCGAGTGCAGATAACCGTGGTAAAACAATAATTTGGGGGTGAACTCATAAAATGAGCGAGTGCAGATAATTGTGGTAAAAAATAATTTGGGGGTGAACTCATAAAATGAGCGGGTGTAGATAACTGTTGTAAAAAAGAAATGATTTGGGGGTGAACTCATTAAATGAGCGGGTGCAGATAATTGTTGTAAAAATATGATTGGAGGTGAATTCATTAAATTAGCGGGTGCAGATAATTGTAGTAAAAATATGATTAGGGGGTGCACTCATTAAATTAGTGGGTGCAGGTAAAATATAAATAAAATTTAAAAAGAAGGGTAATATAGTAAATAATAAAATATAATTTAAAAAATGATATAAATAACTTAAACTTGTATAACAGGTAGCAGGTCGTTACGACGTTTACGACGCCACGTGGCGCGATTCGATAAAGTGACTATGTAGTCACTTTGTAAAATGTGACTGCCGTAAGAATTGCCCTTGAAAGTATTGCAGAGTAATAAATTATGTGAAACACACGACATGGTCTATATATCAATTTTCTGTGGCATAATTCAAAGTATTGTATAAGGGATCATATGAGGCCTCTTTTGATGGAAAAATATTTTGTGGAGTTACTGAGTTTTTATATTTGTATGCTAGTGTGATGGAATTTCTTAGTTTATTATATTTATGTGTTAGTGTAATGGGGAACATATGGGGCCTCTCTTTTATGAAAAAAACATATTGTTTATTTTTATGTATTTGTTTAATTCTATCAATTGAGGTGGTCCCCCTTTTAATACAATTAAGTTGGCTTTTTACAGGTGGTGCTGTTTTTTACACCTTTCATTTGCATCATGGGGGTCAAGTGGAAGAAGTTGGTGAAAACATTAAATATGTGGGAGGTAAAATCAGTACATTTGAACATGTTAATGTGATTGGACTTACATTTGAAGTAATTAATAGTTTAGCTGCAGAGTTGGGGTTTATGGGACCTAAAAAATGGTATAGGTTAAATAGTTTCAATAAATTGTGTCAAGTCCTTCATGCCAAAGAACTATGTTTAAGCTTGGGGCTGAAAATTCTTGAAGTTCATTTGTATCTTGAGAGTGAGAAGTCTTGTATTAAGGAGAATGAAAAACAGAAGGTTAGTGCTGGTGAGAAGAGAGAAACAGGGGCTGTTAGTGGGGCTATTAGTGAAGATGGGAAGGTGGAAATTGGACTTTTTAGTGATAAAGGAAAGGGGAAACAAATTGTCAGTGATGATGATGATTTTTTTGATAATTCTGAAAATTATGAGTTGGAGGTGAGTGAAGATCGGGTTGTTACTTATGAAAATTATGAAAACTATGAGTTTGATGAGAGTGAGAATGACACTGATTTTAAGATGGATGGTGATAGTGATGCAAGTGAGATGGATGATGTCTTATTTGAGGATGCTATTGATAAGGAGGTTGAGTGGGGTGGTTTAGGTGAAGCTGGAGTGGAGGTTAGTAGTAGTGAAGACAGTTCCTCTTCTGATTTAGAGGGTAGTGAAGATGAGAATTTTGATAGTGATTTGGGTTCTGGTGATGAAAATGTTGGAGGGTCCAATAATAATTTTAGTTCTTCATCTGTCTTTAATCCTTCTTTCATGATTGGACAAAAAATTAACTCTAAACAATTGTTTAAAGATGCTGTCAAGTCTCATAGGGTAGTTGCAAAAAGAAATGTCAAAATAGAAAAAAATGATAAGATTAGGATCTATGCAAGGTGCTGTGATTGTGGGTGGTTTATAAATTGTTTGAAGGTAGCAACTGAAGAGTGTTTTCAGATTAGAAAATTGAACAATGATCATACATGTGCACCTAACTACCATGTGAGAACAATGACCTCAACTTGGCTTTCAAAGAGATATGTGGAAGATTGGAGAGCAGATCCTAAAAAAGACTTAGATGGGTGGAGAACTACTGTAGTAAGAGACACTAAGATTCATGTCTCTAAGAACCAAGTATATAGAGCTAAAGTGAAGGTTAAAAAGCTAATTCAGGGGAGCAATGAGGACCAGTTTTCATTGGTTTGGGACTATGCAAGGGCTCTAAGGGACAAGAATGCAGGGTCAACTGTAAAAATCTGTGTAGATGAAGGGTCAGATGGTAGAAACAGGTTTAGTAAATTGTATGTGTGTTTCCAAGCCTTGAAGATTGAGTTTCTTGCTGGGTGTAGACCATTTATAGGTGTAGATGAGACTTTTCTTAAAGGTCCCAACGGTAGTGTGTTATTAACAGCTGTTTCTGTTGATCCTAATAACCAAATATTTCCCGTAGCATATGCAGTTGTGAATACTGAAAACACTGAAAATTGGATATGGTTTCTTGGTCTACTGAAAGAAGACCTCAACATTCAAAGGGAAGAATTGTATACCTTCATGTCGGATAGACTAAAGGGCTTGTTAATGACTTGAACGAATTTTAGTCTATATGTTTTGACTAACTACTTCCCCTCAAGCATAAGGGTCGTAGTAGTAATGGAAGTATTCGACCAAGTAGTATCGACCTAGGAGGTGGGTGTGTGCAATGGATCCCTAGAGTTGTATGTCGTCATACTAATGTAGCTTCGGATTCGGGAGCAATTTGAACTAAAACTAAGAGACAATCGAAAGATAATAAATTAAGCTAAACGCAATGCTAGTAAGTAAATTAACTACTAATCACGAAAATAAGGAAATGACAATTAAAAACAAATAACAACTACGAATGAAATTCGAAGAAGTGCAAAGGTTGGGAATGCTTCGGGTGTTCTCTACCTAGTGAAATCGAGTGAGATTGTTTATACCGTTTTTATGCTTTAATTTGGACTTGCTAAGAGCATCAAGATGCTATGATGAAAATCGTTTCCGTTCGGGTACTATAGCCTTACGTCTAAGGTGTTCCCAAACCCGGTAATAAGACCTCTTCCTAATCCTCACCAACTACCCAAATAACCATTCAAGTAATTAACGTCTCTTAATGGGGGTTCTAATACGATTAACTCTCTCTCGACGAATTAAAAGTATAATAAACGCATTTGTATATCAACAACTCACACCATAAATTTAAACATGTTCATGTAACTCTCGTCTACGCTAAACATGTCTGAAAATACGGATTAATAGAAGCTAATACACAAAGCACCAATAAAACCCAATAAGAGAAGCAATAATCCAAATATCAACAATAATCAAAGCTTAAACAATTCACACATTCAATATTCACATGGTTTCAAACACCCAAAACATAAAAAGCTTAGTCCATGGTGTTTGAGAAAACACCCATGACTAAAACAACAAAATAAAACATGAAAATGAAATTTACCAAACAAAGCTTAAATAAAAGAAAAATAGCACCTTGAGAGTCTTGAAATTCTTCCATTCTTACATGAAAATGAAATACTCAAATGATTCTAAACTAAGAAAGCATAAAAATGAAGAGTGTGTTTGAGGAGATAAGCTCCTCAAACCTAAGCTAATTGCTCCTCTATTTATCACATGTTGTAGCAAAATGAGCTAGGGTTTGAGTGTGTAGAAATGAGGTAAAACCTCTCAAAAATCTGATTTGGGGAGCTATTTATAGCTTGGAAGAATGTTTGAGACGAAATTTGCATTTAAGCCCTTGAAATCCTTTAAAATTCTCGAATTTCCGCGCAGAAACGGGTTCAAACGGTCGACCCAGTGACCTCAAACGGTCAACCGAGTGAGATGGAAGTCCAGAAAATGCTCTGGAAGCAGATTTCACTCGGTCAACCGAGTGGGTTGACTCGGCTGCCCGAGTGGATTCTGCTGCAATTTTGCATTTTATCGTATTGATCATATCTTGAGCTTCCGACCTTCGATTGACTTGATTCTTTTTTTCATTCCACTCATTTTTTCGAGACACATCCAATGGTGCAATTATCTTCTTGACTTCATGAATTCTCAGACACGTATTTTGCTTCCAAATAAGTTCAATTTACCTAAAAAAATAGCAAAACACATACCTTTCTCATTTCAAGTGCAATTAGTCAATTTAGTGTGAATAATGCAACAAAATCCTCAAAATTATGCAAAATAAACACATGAATTTCAAGCAATTTTCACACTAATCAGTTAGCTGCTTTTGAGTCTGTTTTACCAGGTTCTGAAAATAGGTTTTGTGTGAAGCACCTACACGGCAATATGAAGACAGCTGGTTTCAGGGGTAATGCATTAAAAATTGGGTTGTGGAGAGCTGCCAGAGCTCTTACAGTGCCTCAATTTGACCAAGAAATGAGGAATATTGGTGATATTGATAAAAAATGTTTATCTTGGTTACAAAAAATACCCCCCTCAAAGTGGTCCAAGTCACACTTTTCTACATTTCCAAAGTGTGACATGTTGTTGAACAACATATGTGAGTCGTGGAATGGAGTCCTTGTAGAAGCTAGACAAAAACCAATCAGAACCATGCTAGAGTGGATAAGAATGAGCTTGATGAAGAGGTTGCAAGAGAACAGAGATAAGTCTGAGAGGTTGTGGAAAGGTAAACTAATATGTCCAACGGTGAGAAAAAAACTGAATAGAAGGATGACAAAGGCCTCTGAGTGCATTGCATTGAAATCAACATCTATGTTGTATGAAGTAGAGACTTTTGATGGAGGAAGGTTTTCAGTTGACTTGAGGGCTAAGAGTTGTTCTTGTAGGTTGTGGGATTTGACCGGTGTTCCATGTAGGCATGGAATGAGTGCAATTGGTGCTGAAAAATTGAATGACGAGGATTTTGTTCACCCCAGTTATTCAATTGAGACATATAACCGAGTTTATATGTCAGCTTTGCAACCAATGGTTGGAGTTGACATGTGGGAGAAGACGGGATACATACCACCTCTTCCCCCAAACTTTG
This sequence comes from Galeopsis tetrahit, assembly GCA_963675135.1. NCBI lineage: Eukaryota > Viridiplantae > Streptophyta > Magnoliopsida > Lamiales > Lamiaceae > Galeopsis > Galeopsis tetrahit. The sequence goes on along the minus strand of OY776128.1, from coordinate 72,764,946 downwards.
GTACAAAAAGAAGGGGTAGGCCATCAAGAGCACGAAGAAGGGGAGCGGATGAAGAGCCATCTGGTAGAAGCAAGAAGAAAAAGACCAAAACAGTGATCATGCCTAAGCAAAAATACCAAGTGACATGTAGTTGGTGTAAAAAGAAAGGCCACAATGAAAGGGGTTGTAAGTGGAAAAAAATTGCTTTGGAATTTCCAGAAGTGAGCAGTTATTTTAAATTCATGTAATAATGAAACATATTTCTGCCTTAATTCTAAATTCTCTCATTTTACAGGAAGACACACCAATTGAGGAAGAAAATACACAAGGCCTGGAAGTGCAAGTAACCAATGTGAGTAATTTTTTAAAATTCAGATTTAATTCAGATTTTATTATATATATTTTTTATCAGTTTTTAACTTAAAAAAAAAAAAATTCTCTTTTATAGGAGAATCAACAAGTTGATGAAATGCAAGGAGCCAATATGAGCAAAATTTGGGAGTTCAAATTTTATTATTCATTTTTAACAATTTCTAACTTTAAAATTTCTAATTTTTTTTTAGGCAAATTTACAAGTTGATGAAGTTCAAGCAGCCAATGTGAGTAATTTCTAATTTCTAACTTTCAGATTTTATTTCTTTCTAAAATGTATTACAGGGGTGAAATGACACAAAATATGATTTTTTTTTAGGAAAATGCATCGATGGAAGAAATGACACAAGCTAATGACATTCCTCCATTCACTCAAGAGTCACAACTTGCACCTGCGGTGAGTAGACCATATATGAACTCAATTGTGTTTATGCACTTTTACAGTTTTTAACATATATTTCTTATTACTAGGAAAATGAACCAAGGACAGAAAACTCTTGTCTTCTAGATAATCGAATTACTGATGCTTCTAACTACAATATGCAGCAAGTAAGTGATTACATTTTTTTTTTTTTTTTTGAGGGGGGACATAGGGAGTACATCAAATGGGGAAGAAAAATAAAACTCCTATGACCCAAGAAAACACACTACTCCATTTCAATTAAGGGAAATGGTAGAGTGAACTGCAAGCTGAGCCAATTCATGCGCTCGCCTTGTAAAACACCGTGGAGTAAATTTGAATTTGCACACTACAAATTCTTGTGAAAGTTTGATAATTCTTTCCACGATGTCAAAATCCGGTCCCAGGCCTCTTTTGTCGTTATTGCACATTCCAATCGCTTGAATGGAATCATACCTTACCTCAATAACTGTTCGATTCCAATTTTTAGCTTCTTGTAGACCAATCTCAATAGCTTTCAATTCCGCTCCCAATGGGCCTTGTTGTGGTGGGATCCTTCTAGAAAATCTTAAAACTTCATCTCCATCATTTTGACACAAAATTCCTCCTACCCCAAACTTCAGTTCATCTGCATTAAAAACTCCATCAACTTCTAAAAAATTGCTCTCGAGGTCGAAGGTCATACCACTTTCCCTTTCATTGCCAACACTCCTTGTCTCGTTATCCTTTTCAATCACATTGGCCTCCCTAAAAGAGTAAAGATAATTAAGGACCCTTTCTGCAATCTTGATATCAATGGTCCGCCTTTTATGATCGTAATCATGTAAGATTGAGCATCTTTCCCTCCATATACCCCATGCAATCATAATAATTTCCTCAAAAACATCAGTTGAGACCGAGCCATTCAAGGCTTGGAGTAGATCAATTGTTGAGGAAGTATGTCTAATCTTTATACTGCTCCACACTCCGCGACTTTTCCAAACTTTCATCACCCCTGCACACTGAAAAATTGCATGTACCGTATTAGGCATATGATGGCCACACAAGCCACATGTTGGGGCAATTGGAATATTTCGTTTTGCAAGATTGCCTTCCGTTGCTACAAAGTCCATGCTCATTTTCCAAGCAAAGATCCTAATCTTTGGTGGAACTTTTAAATTCCAAATCAAATTCCACCATCTATGTGTTCCATCAAGATTGGAAGCCATGGGCATGTCTCTCTTTCTTTTCATTGCCTCCAAAGCCACTTTGTAGCCCGTTTTAACCGTATACTTGCCAAATGTATCAAACAACCAGAATCTTGAATCCTCCTTACCTTCGTCTCCCACTGCCGTTCGGAGGATCCCCTCAACTTCGTGAGGTAAGAAAGCCATTCTGACCATCGACTCATTCCATTCCCTATTTTGGTTGAGAAATCTAGAAACATTTGTTCCAGTTGCAATTGTCGATTCAATTTTCCCACCCTGTAGATCAAGAACCAAGTGATTACATTTTTTAATTTTGAAAGGTTTTATGGAAAATAGAATAAAATTGTAAATGCTTTTAAATTTTTTATTGTAGAAAAATAGGGGAGGGGAAACATTGATTTCTCATTTTATAGCAACCAATGCAACTACTCATGTTAGACCACCGACACATGGAAGGGCGAACATTAGAGAACCAGCTCCAATGGCTTTCCACCCTAGAGAGGATATGTTTATTCAAAGAGGAAGTGGAATGTCATCAACACCTATTCCAGTGATAAAGATTGGAGGCAAAAAATATGTTACCATGTCAAATTTGCAAGCTTCAATGGTTCAAGGGTCAAAGAACAAGAAACAATCTTGAAAACAGTAAAGTATTCCATTAAATTATGTCTTTTGAGAATATTGTTGGTTTTGTTTTGTGTCAAGACAGTAAACATTGTTGGTTTTTGTGCTGTCTTTGATGAAACAATGCCTTTTTAGGTGGTTTTTGTGCTGTCATTGATGAAACAATGCTTTTTTTGGTGGTTTTTGTGTAATGGTGAACTTATTAGGTGGTTTTTGAGTAATGGTGAACTTATTATGTGGTTTGTATGTAATTGTGAACTCATTTGGTGGATTTTGTGTTTCGTGGATCGAATATTAGATGATGATGAAGATGAAGCAATGTATAGTAAGTGTTTTATTATGTTGTTGCAAATCTGCAAGATGGGCATTAATTTAGGTTTTGGATGTGTTGGGAGCCTATTTATAGAATTAATGAGTTATTTCCCTCCAAAAATTCTACCCTAGAACTGTTTTCCCTCCAACTTCAGCAACTAACGGAATCTGTTATTTATTTAACGGACAGGACCGTTTCTACAATAAAAAGGACCATTTTCGAATTACAGAACCAAAAATGATTTTTTCTCATTCTTACAGGACCAAAACTGCAATTTTCCCGTACTAATTTATGACCTGTTTCACCGTGAAAGTATCTCACACGAGTAGGGGTGGAAGTAGGCCGGGCTACCCGACAGGGGCCTACGGCCTAGCCTATTAAGGGCCTTGTTAGGCCTAGCCTATTTATAATATGAGCCGGGCTAAGGCTTTTTAAAAAGCCTATTTAGTTAAGTAGGCTAGGCTTAGGCTTTAAATAAGGCCTTATAAGTCTACCAGGCCGGCCTATTTAACATTATATATTATATTTATATATATTTTATAATAAGTTATTCTTAAAATTTAGTACTAACATTTATATTAAATTAAATTAAAGTAAGTTAAATTTATTTTAGTACTTTTGAAATCATTATAATGTTTGTATTTAAACTCATAGTTGTAATGCATTTATTTTGGTAGTAAATTTTAGGGTTAATTGCAAAAAAAATCACCACCTTTAGTGTATTTATCAATTACAACATATTCTTTTTTTCTTTACAATTTGATACACCACCTTTTTAAGTTTTGCAATTCGATGCACAAATATATTTTTTCAATCAATTTTAATTTAACTTAGCGCCGAAAAAAGGCGAACACACCACGTTATCAACACGTAAACTATCACTAATAATTTTTTTTAATGAAAAACACACGCACATTTAAAAAAACGTTTTTTTATATAAATTGCACACCGAATTCATCTATATTTTTATATTTTTTTGACAAAATTCTCCAACTTTACGCTTTAAAATTATGAATATTGATATGATATTTTCTATTTCAAAGCTCTCTTATCTTCTACATAAGTGTAATATCTAAATAATTTTATATATAAAAAAATCAAATAAAATAATTCTGCAAAATAAAAAAATTCAATTCTTATAATTATATATATTTATTCCTATGATGTCCATTAACATGTTTTGCTAAAAAAAATTATAATCACACAAGTTGTGCATTAACTAAAATCATATTTATTCCATGTCTTAATATTTTTTCTTGATTATATTGACTTGTTTTTTCTTAATCACAAAAAATAAAAATAATTTTTTTTTTTTATGTTATGCTACAAAAAAAATAAAAAATGTGTATATACATATATAATCGCGTAAAACATGACGAATTTGCAATTTTTAGGAGCCACGTCAAATTAAAATTGATCGAAAAATGTATCGGTGCATTGAATTGCAAAACTTTAAAAGGTGGTGCATCGAATTGCAAAGAAAAAAAGAATATGTTGTAATTGATAAATACTCAAAAGGTGGTGATTTTTTTTGCAATTAACCCTAAATTTTATTTGCAACTTTGAATATTGAACTACGATTCATATTTAATAGGCTTCTAAAAGGCTCGTAGGCCTGACCTATTTACTTAAAAGGCCAGGCTTAGGCTGCAAATAAAGCCTATCACAGATAACAGGCCAGGCTCAGGCTCAATATTTATAAACCAGGCCCAGGCTTTTTCATGTAAAGCCTAGCCCAGCCTATTTCCACCCCTACACACGAGTCTTTGCCAAAACTACGTGTAAAAGAATACAAAGAATGTGAGAGAGTAAGCACAAAAAAAATAGACGGACCTTGAAATACAAAGCCCAAAAAGGAACAAACACAAACAAGCCCAACTCCTAGACCAGAACACAGCAAAGAAACAAAGCCCAAAGAAGAATTCTCATGACCTAGCAATCTGATTCTGAGACCTATACAAGTTTTATTAGCACATATGATTGCACTTATTTTATAAGATACATAGCAGTTGCACGTTAGGATTATAATCATCCACGACAAAAGTACAAATGGTATCTGTAAAAATATCGAAACCTTAAATTTGTAAAAGTATGCGTCGGTAACCATATAGTGAGGATATATCCAAGATAATAAAATTGGCACAACATTATAATATCACGGTTTTGCACCCTTTTCACCAACCAAAAAATTACATGTAAAAATACAATATTTCCCTTTCATCAATTTAAACAAAATCTAACTCATTTAATAAAAAATAGTTCACCCATCCCACCACCACATTGACGAGTCGCCACCCAGGTTGAAAGTTATGGTATTTGCAAAAATATCGAGACCTTAAATTTATGGAAATATGGATAAATATATTCATAGACGGAGCCACACTGGGCCCAGAGGGGCCCAGTGGCCCCCACCATTTTTTATTTTATTTTATTATATATATATAATAATTTTTTTCCTTTTAAAATAATGATATATATTTGTATATGAATAAAATTATTGACAATTTGAGTAAATAAATGATGATTTTGAAGTGATGATAAAAATATTATTTACATTTTTTACATACATAATAAGTTTAGACGAACTAAAAATGAATGTTTGCATACATTTTGTTTCTTAATACTCCTTTTTTTTTTTTTTTTTTTTTTCTAATAGAGTCAATAATATAGATTAATAGTATATTTAAAATTATTGTCTAAATTTTTGCTAAGATTCACAAGAATGTCTTTAAAATTGAACAATATTTTAGTATTGAATTTTAAAAAAAAATAAAAATAGTTTAGTGTTTTAAATTTTTTGTACATTTATATTTAAAATTATTATATTGTATAACTATAGAATATTGAAACACATTAATGTATTATATTTTATTATATTGGATATTAATATTTTAACAATTTTTATATTACTCGGCTTTATTTTGAGTGCGAACTATCAAAACATCTTACAAAATACAATGAAAGTAAACTTGATGATTTGATTTAATGGAATGTATTTACAATTTTATTATAAGAAAATTCGATAAGTATAATAAATACATTTTTTTATCTTTATAATAATGATAATCGGGCCCCCCTACCGAAAATTCCTGGCTCCGTCACTGAATATATCGATATAGAATATCAATATCTGTAATTTTAAAAATTATAATAAATTAATAATAAACCTTTAATACATAATATTAACAAATAATTTAAACACATTTTACATCTGCAATAAATTTATATAAAATATAATATACAATTTATTTCATATTATCTACATGTTTTTTATATTTTTAGATATTAAATTTATTGTATACTAATATTTATTGATATTTTTTTATATTTTGACAAGTATCGTGAAAATATTAATTTACCCCAATATGTTAGATCACAAAAAATGAATATATCAAGAATATATTGAAAATATTTCCAAATATTTTTTGTCTCAAGACAATGATGAAAATCGAATTAAAGAATCATCAACTGTCAATTCTAATTAGCAATTATATTATTGTTTAATTAAGAACATTAAACTAGATACTGAATTAATCAAATTAATCTAGACTAAATATATAACAAACGTGTATTATAGTTTAAATCTTTTTAATATGTCCCATAATTATTTTCACACCCCTTAAAATGAAAAACCCTATATACTCCATTCTCACAATATCCTCAGATTTACACAAATGTCATTACTTCTTTTTCACACATACACAAAAGTCAACTCATTTTTTTTTACTTTATACATAAAAGGTTTACAAAATTACTCCACAAAATCCCCATTAAATTAACTTTTCTTATTTCACGTGTCATTTCACATGTGAAAGTAAAGTCATTTTACATGTGAAAGTAAAGTTGGGAGGAGGGAGTATTAAATTTGGAGGAGAATTGATTGTATTGAAAATATGGAATACTAGATTTAGAGTTGTTATACTGATGATTTTCAAAATCAAATTTTATTTTCTAAAATAAAACAGATATAAAATTTCTAAAACCAAAAGTGATTTTTAAGTATTTTAAAATAAACATTAGCCTTTAAAAACACCTACTCCCTCCCCTTTTTCTTCAAAATTAATTTGGTAAAATAGATTAATCTAAAATTACTTAAAATATAATCAAACTTAAATAAAAAAATTTATATCAATAAAAATATATTTGATTGTGTATATAACAAATAATCAATAATCGACGTGATTTTTTATTGTAAACATAGTAATGTAGTATAATTACATCATAATGGGTAACTTTAGCCGACGTCAACTCCTTTCAACCCAAATACGATAGCGTTAGTTGTAGTGAGTGATAATAACAGAGAATATAATAAAATCTGACAAAAATCTAATAATAATTTATTAGGTATAATATCAATAAATATCGTTATTGATACTTGTAATCCGCCAAAATTATTTGACACACTCTTAATATGGACAACATCATTTTATTTTTAAATTTGTCACTCCTTTTTTTTCATACATTTCATTTTACACATTATCAAATTATCTAAAATACCCTTCATTTATCTTATATAATCGACCACTAAATCCATTTTTCTTAAACAACGCATCGGGTTAAACTATACAAGTAATTTGGATGGAGTATTTGATATGATGTGTATGTATAGATATAATTGTACACTATCTATACCATGTAATCACTGTACAGTGTACACAAATGCACAAAGTTAATAAATTATAATTACTCGTATATCCAATCTTCATTTTCTGTATAATTACCCAAAAATCCAGTTACACGGCCACAGTAGAAAATCCTCAAAGCATGAGGACCACCCCTCCGCCGGCAAATCAAGCAGCTGCGGAGGAATACGGGGCCGTAGAGCCCCTTCTGCGGCCGACCATCGGCGGCGTAGGCGTTGGGCTTCGGAAGAAGGCTGCCGGAGTTAGGTCGTGGCTATTGCTGGACTCAACGGGGCAGGGGCAAGTGGTTGAGGCCGGAAAACACGCAATCATGAGGCGAACCGGGCTCCCGGCCCGAGATCTCCGGATACTTGACCCGCTCCTGTCGTATCCTTCTACTGTACTTGGCCGTGAACGGGCCATTGTTATCAATTTGGAGCACATAAAGGCCATAATTACGGCCCAAGAAGTTTTGTTGCTCAATTCTAAAGATCCCTCTGTAATTCCTTTTGTCGATGAGCTTCAAAGGAGGATTTTACGCCATTGTCAAGCTGTCAAATCGCAGGTTTATTTGCTTTCCATAGATCTCCAAATTCATTTAATTAATCATACTTTGTTTAATCTTAATTTTAAATTCTTGTATTGTTAATTAACGATATTGATTATTCTTCGGAACTGTGTAGCAGTATTCTTTATTGAAAAAATGCAGACTAGTGGTCAACTTATTTTCCTATATTTGTGTGATTCTACATGATACATAAAAATGTTACATGTGTTGGACCCCTTTTTCTTTGAGCCAATTTTGACTATATATTTTCAACCGATTTACTTTATTTATTTTTTGCAAATTATAGAAAAAACGGTTGAAGAAGTATTTTCTTTTGTATGAACTAGTACTTCTCATTATATTTTAATGTTTTAATGAATGGTCAAAGTTGATTAGGCTTATTCTGCATCGGTTTTTGCATGAATGTATTGATTATATATATATATAATGAGGTGGGGTAATGGTTGTTAAGGAAGCTGGAGATTGTGAGAATGGAGATTGGACAAATTTGTATGACTCAGAAGGCCCCCAATCAACCCCTATAAGTCCTTCAAGTTACTCCGAGAATTTTCCAAGCAAGGAAGATGGAGGAAAGGCAGAAGCATCTGGCGAGAATCGAGATGGCCCAAAGCTGCTTCCTTTTGAGTTTGTTGCACTCGAGGCCTGCCTCGAGGCTGCTTGCAGTTGCTTGGACAATGAGGTAAAATTAAGCTTTCTTTTTTCTCCAAATTCAATGTCTTTTTTTTTTTATCTATTTTTATTTCCAAGCTAGGCAAGGACGCTGGAGCAAGAAGCCCATCCAGCTTTAGATAAATTGACTTCAAAAATCAGTACTCTCAACTTGGAACGCGTAAGGCAAATTAAAAGTCGCCTCGTTGCTATAACTGGGCGTGTGCAAAAGGTTTATTCACTGCCTTTACTATTATAATTATTGGATTTGAATATGTAGTCATGATCAAGTAAATATATCGTATTAGGCTTTAGGCTATTTTCTCTATCATGTGATTACTAAAACTTGAAACTCAAGTGAAACAATTTACAAGTATCAAGTATATTGACATTTAAGACTGTATTATGTGAGAGAGCATAAAAGATTAGTCGTTTTTATCTCAATAAAGTTGATATGAATTACTATGTGTTTTGCTAGCCGTTTCCCATTTGATATAGAGAATCCTAATTGACTCTCTCCTAAAAGAATATGATACCTCGTGTAAAAAGTCTCGTTATATAAGAATATCAACATATGTATTGTGTAAACAACGATATGAACTCCCTGTTAATTTCATCTTAGATTTGGTTCCTTATCATTAAAAAAATGTATTTGATCAGACACCTTTCATGATTTCACAAGAGGGGAAGATTTCTAACTTTCTGGAACATACATTATTCTCTTGACACTGTAACAGAAGGATAGTGATATAATGGACTTTTTAGGGGGCGTTTGGTTCAAATTCTTCCAGGAGAATCATTGAATAGTGAATTACAATGAAGTGATAATTAAATTGCTAGTATGGTGAAGGTGAACTGATATCTTTCATTCCCATTAACTACCATTATTACTCTATGCTAATTCACATTACCATTCTCATTGAAGAATTTTGAACCAAACACCCCCTTAATTTGTGATTATCTTACATGACTGATCAGGTAAGGGATGAGTTGGAGCATTTGCTGGACGATGATGATGACATGGCAGAGATGTACCTAACAGACAAACTTCAAGAAGAGCTTGACGATTCTACCATTTCTTCCGTGGACGAGCAAGATGTGTTAGATGATGACAGGTTTGTGCAAGATGTGTTAGATGATGACAGGCATGTGAAACCTATTATGTGTTGCTAGAGATACTTAAAACATACATATTTGTTTCATGGATGTACGCTTATAGAGTGATTATTAACATGACACTTTAGGAATCCTGCTGAAATACTGATGGAAGGTAGCGAAATTTCAGACAGGGACGAGCAACTATTTGCCGGCTCTCATGTCCTCAGCAGAGGCAGTCACACACATACTAGTGTTCACAGTGCCATAAGCAAGCATCTTGATGTAGAAGAACTTGAAATGCTCTTGGAAGCATATTTCGTTCAGATAGATGGCACTCTCAACAAGTTGTCCACTGTAAGTAACTCAACTTTCATTTTCTCGTTGAATTTCCTAAGTGGCAGAAGTCACCAATTGCACGGTGCAACTGATGCAATTTTGATCAAAGTTCGATTTTATAATGAAAGACAATTGAAATATATAATTAGAGTATTAGTTCATATAAAAAGAGTAATAGTACTTTTTTAATGTTCAACAAATACCTTTCAGCATATGAGTTGATACTTTTCATCACAGTGAACTATAATATTTTTTAACAATTTTTTCTATGATTTCTTGACCATTTTTTCTATGATTCGCGAGAAAATATAAAAAAAAAACAGTTTGGTTGGAAAATTTTAGTCAAAATTGAAATGGTTGTACGGTACAATTGGTGCGCCGAAGTGTTATTCTTTCTCCATAGTTACAAAGTAAGGTTACTAACTTTCTAACATTTTTTTATGATGTATGAAGTTAAGGGAATATGTGGATGATACAGAAGATTACATTAATATCATGTTGGACGACAAGCAAAATCATTTGCTGCAAATGGGAGTGATGCTAACAACGGCAACACTCGTGGTGAGTGCGTTTGTTGTTGTTGCTGGGATTTTCGGTATGAATGTGCAGATCGAGCTTTTTAAGGATAAGGTACATGGGATGACAAGGTTTATGTGGACCGTTGGAGGAGGCTCCGTTGGAACTCTTTTCCTATACATCATTGCAATTGCATGGTGTAAACGTAGAAGGTTGCTCGAATGAATCCTGCAAATCAAGCTGTGTTGTTATTACATCTTGTTGTTTGTTGTATTTGTTCAAAATGTAGAGATCTAAATTACTACAAATAAAATGTTTTACCTATTGTGGAGGAATCTGATAAGGATTTTACTCCATACAATTGTGGAGATTTTTATATAAATAATAGAATTATACAGGAATGATATAATGTTGTTGACACAAAAATAAAAATAAAAAATAGTGCATGTTATGTCAATAAATTCTTATAAATCAACTTAATTTAAACTTTAATAGCATACATAAAAAATAGTGTCCACCAATGTACACTATATCATTTTGGTATAATTAGATTGGACATTATATCTCTAAATCATAATACTCCTTCTCAGCCTTAGGACAGGGTGACTATCTAGGATCGTAAATTTTATATATTTAAATTGTAATAATAATGATTCTTTTGATTCTATCCGACAATTTTTATAAATATTGATGCATACACTCCCTTCAATATATGTATAAATTGGCCTTAATAATTATAATTAGCGCTTTCATTGTATTAATTCTAGACAACTTTTAATTTGGTTACATTGAAGTAAAATTTATTTTTCCTTCCAATACTTCTAACAGACTGTTGGAGGGGAATAAAATTTAACAAAAATTTGAGAGCTTAAAGAAGATAATCGGTTTTAGAAATCCAAAAGAATAATTAGATAATATTAAAAATATAATATTAATTTATATGAATTTCCTTACAACTATATGTACTCTGTGTTGGAATCAGATTCCATTAAAAAAACTCAATACTCGACTATACATCAGAGGGTTGGTCTGTTACGCACTCGAGTGCATTGCATTTTTCAGTTTTACTGACTTACCATTTTTGGTAAAATTGAAAAGTGCAACATGGACTAGGGTGCATAACATGCACTCGAGTGCATATTGACTTAGACTTAATGTACATCAAATGAATTTTTCAAATTCACAAAATATACTAGGGATAAATTAAAGATTTTAAGATTCATGTTATTAAAACATTGCAAAAGCTTAAAAGATACTCATAAAAATAAGTCATAATAGCCCGTACACTCATCACAAGACTTGTCCCATAATCCTAGATTATAAAACGTTTCATGAAATCAATCTTGTCGAGTGCTCTTTTCTTCATCTCATTGGCCTTGGCCATTTCAGCGATCAGTTTCTCTTCAATCAACGACAGCTCGTACCTGAGTTTAGCAATCATCCCCTCATTTCTCTTCATCTCATCCTTAACACTCAAGTAAGCGTCAAGCGCGCCACGTAACGTTTTAAAAGGTAAAACGACTTTCGTTTCTACACGAGCAGCACCACAACGTATAGAGTTCCAACGAACTGAATCGACACGAAAACTGGACTGCACTCTATATGTTCAATGCAAATATGTATGATGTTATGAATTTTTCTAGAAAATTAAGTGTTGTGTCTCTTTGTGTGAGTATGCAAGTGTGTTTTGCAACATGAAACATGCACCCTATTTATAGGTATGTTCCAACATGTGAGGGGTCTTCACATTTATTATGACATTCATGTTATTTGTAACTGCCAGTGGTTACAAAATTTTCAATTATGGCATTAATGGTTTTGTAACTCCTTACGGTTACAAATTCATTACTGAAACGTCTATGAACCTGGACACCCAAACGTTCAAGTTCATCACAATTCGTAATACCAATGTATTTAGACACCCCAGACGTCCAAATTCATCATTTTTCAAATTCAACTTTAAATTATAGATGGGTTTAAAGCACAAATTTAAAGTCCACGAGCCCTGGACAAGGCCCAAGCTCAAACGTACGAGCACACACGTGCATCCGTATAAACTATAGGATTGCTCCTTAGTCATTATTATTTGAACCATTGTAACATCCTCCTATTTATAAGGAGTAATTAACCCCATTAAACTTTCAAAGTTTCAATGTGGGACAATTATCATGTTGTAACACTTTATCCCATAAAATGTATTATTTGACGTTTCAACTTCGTGAATTAATTTCCCACTCACCGAAATTCGATTTTGAGATTTTAAATACACTACGATCATCTACTCCGAGAGTAGAACGATTTTATGTCATTTAACTTCCTTGAAATTACATTTATAGCCCTCAACAAATTGGTAAAAGACGAGTGTTCCCACTCTCATTTTAAAATCAATTAATTAATTAAAATTAATCAATTTCTAAACAATTTCTCCAACACCAAAGATGACACATGTTCGTTCAAGGAAAAATGAGACCATGGCAGGTGGTTTGTCTTCACTCTTAGTCGTGATATCACCATACTTTTCAAAGATGGCGCTAAGAAGAGGCCCGTTGTCTTTCCTTACCTTGTGCCCGTTTACAAAGACAAATGCAGAAGAGGGTATATCATCATCATCTGTGTCATCTTCAAGCCTTCCAGCAATTTCAGTGAAGTTAAAAGAAGTGCATTGGCTAGTTTTACCAGCTAGTTTTACCAACGTGGCTGGTGCTGCTCATTTCGTCAATTCCATTTGAAACATTAGGTATGTGATCGGGATTGGTAATCGTGATTGAAGTTTCATGCTGGGGTTCTAGAATATGAAGTGGCTGGTTGAGAACTCTCATTGGACTCCATAAGGGAGAGGCCAAAGAATGAAACGGATGAGAGACCGCTTTGGGTTTGGAACGTCTTCTTGGGTGTCCCTACACAAGTGAAACGAAAGTGGATATGCTGAAACTATGTCGACTTATGGGAAAAAGAAAGGAAGATTTTTTCAAACATAATTTCTCATACACAACTAGCCCAAAGTGAACTATTTATGTAATGAAAAATTGAAAAGTGGATATGATGCAACTATACACAATAAAGGCCATAAAAATTACTAGAAAAGACTTCGAAGTAAGATTATGAAATCAAGCAACAATTATTAATGAAGGTACCAGCAGATCATATTTTTATCATCAGATATCAAGGGTTAGTACATACACCTCCTGATTAGGACCAATATAGCCTCCATATTGAGAAATACACCTCTTGTTAGTTAGTTACCAATTAGTCTTGTTAATTGGTTATTAGTTAGTTTCTTAGCAGTTTCTTTTGATTAGTTTATAAGAAGCTTGTAGATGTATTCATTTGTAACTTTTCAATTCGAATGTTTTGAAGAAAAAAGAACTTCTCTTCTTTGTGTTCATTGGGATTTTTCCCCTTTTCTAATTCAAGAACAATTATGGTTTTGCAATTCTACATGGTATCAGTTTTGTGAAGATACTGCCAAGTTTCGATCAATTGCTTCCTCTCTGATTTCCGATCGATTTCGCTGCTATGACACCCACTATTACCGATCCAGATTCTCTAAACCCAGCCTTGAATCCGTTCTCTCCGTTGGCTCTTCATCAGATTGACAACCCGACCGTGTCCATTGTTCTTGAACCTCTCGATGGCACAAACTTCGTTTCTTGGAGCCACGCAGTCAAGAGAGGTCTCAGCGTCAAGAATAAGGCTCGTTTGATCGATGGATCCCTGAATATTCCGGTTGAGGATGATGATCCAGCCATCTATGCTGCCTGGGTAAGAGCTAACGATCTTGTTTTAATGTGGATTTTGAATTCCATAATTCCTGAAATCAAACGAACCCTAGAGTATTTTTCTTTGGCCAAAGATGTTTGGGACGAACTCAAAATTCGATATGCCCAATCTGATGGCACTAGGGTTTACCACTTAGAAAAGTCTTTAAGTGCTATCCATCAAGGTTCTCAATCCCTAGTCTGTTATTACAACCAATTTAAGTCTCTTTGGGATGAATACCTTAGTTTTAGGCCTGTTCTCAACTGCTCTTGTGGAGCCATGGATACTTGTACTTGTGATTTACCTAAATTGATGACTAAAACTCAAGAGCAGGATGCTGTTATGAAGTTTTTGATTGGCCTTCATGATTCTTACAGTACCATTCGTAGCCAGTTCTTGTTGCAATCTCCTTTTCCTCCTTTATCCAAAATATATGGCCTGTTACTTCAAGAAGAGTCTCAAAGAACTCTAAACTGTACCCCTGATCTTGTTCCATCTAATTCCATTTCTATGGCTGCCAAGAATACCAAGTATTTTAAGGATAGGAAGAAACCCCTTAAGTGTAGCCATTGTGATGGCCTTGGCCACACTATTGACAGATGCTTTCAGATTATTGGATTCCCACCTGGCTGGAGAGGTCCTAGAGGTCTCCCTAATAAAGACTCCTTTAAGTCTGCTAACACTTCCATCAAGGCCACACCCATGGAATCTAATCCCCTTATTGATCAAGCCTTATTTGACAAATTTGTGAGCTTTTCTAAGATGCAGCAATCAGGTGAAGGCAAAGACATGTCCCATTCTGTGGCAGGGGCATCTGCTGTTCATATTGAGGAGTCCAAGACTACACCAGATCCAGGTATGTCCTGTTCTTTTGGCTTAAACACTGTTAAACAATCTACTTAGATCATGGATACTGGAGCAACTGATCATATGACCTTTGACATATCTTTGTTCTCCACTCTTCCTTCCATTACAAATGTTCAAATTTCATTACCTAATAATGCCTTTTTATCTTCTCATAGACTGTCTCCTCACTATAAGACATTTACAGCCTCAATTTCTCAAATACAGGAGCCTAAGACTTATAAACAGGCTGCCCAAAATGATAATTGGGTCCTTGCTATGAAAAATGAATTAGAAGCACTGCACAAAAATAACACTTGGTCTCTTGTTCATTTACCTGCAAACAAGCATTGTATAGGCTGTAGATGGGTTTATAAAGTGAAATATAATGCTAATGGCACCATTGAAAGATACAAGGCTACATTAGTTGCTAAAGGCTTTACACAACAAGAAGGAATATACTACTTTGATACTTTTTCACCTGTTGCTAAAATCACTACAGTCAGAATTTTGTTAGCTGTTGCTGCCTCTAAAAATTGGCATCTACATCAATTAGATGTTAATAATGCCTTTCTACATGGTGACCTAGATGAAGAAATTTATATGATCCCTCCTCCTGGTTATTGTGCTAGTAATGATAAGAGGGTTTGTAGATTGAATAAAAGTCTCTATGGTTTAAAACAAGCCTCCAAACAGTGGTTTTCTAAATTGACTTCTTCCTTAGTTTCCATAGGCTTCATTCAATCACAGGCTGACACCTCTTTATTTACTAGGCAGAATGGATCTGACTTCACTGTTGTGCTTTGCTATGTAGATGATCTAATTGTTGCAGGTACTTCTCTTGATATCATTCAGACCATCAAAACCTTTTTGCATCACAAGTTTACCATTAAGGACCTTGGTCCTTTGAGGTACATTCTGGGCATTGAAGTAGCCAGAAACAAAACAGGTATGACTCTTTCTCAAAGGAAATATGCTTTGGATTTGCTAAATGATTCTGGTTATTTGGGTAGCAAGCCATGTTCTACTCCAATGGATTCTAAAATAGCCTTTGATGATCAATCTCCTCCACTTTCAAATCCTGCACTTTATAGAAAATTGGTTGGCAAACTCCTCTATCTTACTATTACTAGACCTGATATATCTTATGCTGTCCAAACTGTAAGTCAGTACATGCAATGTCCTACTAACTCACATTTGATGGTTGTTCATAGGATATTGAGGTATATTAAGAGTAATCCTGGTACTGGTGTTTTCTATCCCATTAAAAACTCTTTCAAATTGCATGCTTTCTCAGATTCTGATTGGGGTAGGTGTACTCTAACAAGGAGAAGTATAACTGGTTATAGCATTTATTTTGGTTCTTCCCTAATTTCTTGGAAATCCAAGAAACAATCTACTGTTAGTAGGTCCTCTGCAGAAGCTGAATACAGGGCCCTAGCATCCACAACATATGAGCTTCAGTGGATACACTACATACTTGCTGACTTGAGGATTCAACATTCATCTCCTTCAACTATGTACACTGACAGCAAAAGTGCTTATTCTATTGCCCACAATCCTTGCATGCACCAAAGAACTAAACACATTGCCTTGGACTGCCACTTCACAAGGGAGAAAATCAAAGAAGGCTTGCTCACCCTTGTTCACATTCTAACTGAGGACAACTTAGCCGACATCCTTACAAAGCCTCTTCCACCTGCTGTTTTTAACAATCACAAGGCCAAAATGGGATTGTTGGATATCCACTCTCATTTTGAGGGGGGTATCAAGGGTTAGTACATACACCTCCTGATTAGGACCAATATAGCCTCCATATTGGGAAATACACCTCTTGTTAGTTAGTTACCAATTAGTCTTGTTAATTGGTTATTAGTTAGTTTCTTAGCAGTTTCTTTTGATTAGTTTATAAGAAGCTTGTAGATGTATTCATTTGTAACTTTTCAATTCGAATGTTTTGAAGAAACAAGAACTTCTCTTCTTTGTGTTCATTGGGATTTTTCCCCTTTTCTAATTCAAGAACAATTATAATTTTGCAATTCTACAGAGTTAAAAACAAATCTCACAACCCAACTTCAATAAAGGAAATATATCTCAAGATCTGACAAACAATCGTAATAAACGGACACGTACGTAGCTTTTCGAGTGAAAGTATATAAGAACGAATTTATAACCCTGTTTGCTAATGAAATTTGAAGTTCATAAAACAAACCTACATCTTGTGCAAAATTTTATTTTTCCTATTCTTCTTTAAGATAGAAATTTCACAAAGGTTTAATCATTCTCTCCAAATTAAAATCACCAACCTTCTATTTTACAAACAGTAGGATCAAGCAAGTTATGGAGATATCTCTCTTTTTTTTCTAAATAAATTAACATAATTACGAAAATGGAGAAATGGATAAATAAGCAAACAAGTTTGTTATTTCCATTACACAAAGATACACTTAGAGATTCTTTAAAAAATTAAAGGAAAACAAAAAAGTATTAAAGAGACCTGATGAGCAGATATTTGGCGAGTTTCTAGAGAAGCATTTGCCATTTCCTTTCTTTTTATTGCACTTTTCTTGTGTTCACCATTATTGGAGAGGATTGGGAACAAGGGTTTTGAGGTTTGGAGTGGCAAATATGTAAACACTCACCTTTGCAAGATGCTTACCAGAAGAAAACTATGATCAGTTTACGTACACGAGAACTTGAAATATTTTAGACACACGTAAATCAAAAAATAGAATTTGAAATCTATGTATATCAATAAAAATATATATATTTTATAATACTATCAAATTTATGAAAATCAATAATTATGAATATATAATTAGTGTGATCTTATTGTTTAAAAATAAACACATTTGAAAACATCCAAATGATATTTTTGTAAAATAAATTTATGATAGGAGTGCTAAGCAGCTTAACCATTCCATTCTAGAACTGAGAGAAATATCCAAAGTACTATTCAACCTCTTTCTTCTTCGTTATACGGCCTTTCGACAACACAATGGGCAACTCCGAATCCTCTTCCGCCGATCCTCGTTATGCCGCCGCCGCCAGGTTTGTGGTTTCTGCTCACTACGCCCTGTGAATCAATATATGCAATCGTTGAAAATTGTTAGCAATTGCAGATCATTTGCTCAGAAGGGATTGGAAGATTTACGTTCGATTCACTCATCGCTTGCCGCCCAATCGGAAAGCAACGGGAAATACATTTCTCAAAATGTCTTCAAGGTCCGTTCCCTCCCTCTCCCCCCCCCCCCCCCCCCCACTCCCCCTGCCCGCGCCCTTCCTTATGAGTATGAGCTTGCATATGTTTGTAGGCGTATATTGGAATTGATGGACCTCTTGGGGATAGGATTTTCGATTTAGTTTCACAGAAACGAAAGGATCAAAAGCTTACTTTTGAAGACCTCGTTATTGCTAAGGTAAGTTTGAGGCCCTCTCCCTCTCTCTCTTCTCACACACACACACACACACACAGAAAGCATGATAAATTTGATCAGTATGATTTATTACAGTAGTGTATCAATTCCATTCCAGTAGTTCCGAAATCAATGAGATTACCGTCGCAATTTGTTAATTTGCCAAAACTGAACTATTTCGTTCGATATTTGGTATATATGATGGTCATCATACAGTCAATTCTGGTTAAATATGAAGGTCTTTCTAGAAATTCCTGACTTGATTTTAATTATGTCTTGAGTTCTCAATGCATCTCAACAATATCAAATAAGAATTTCAATTCCATCCTCTGTTATCTGTGGAAGAAGATGGAGTCTAAGTGAAATAGTATTGATGTTTACTAGAGACAAAGGTGTTCAAGAAGTAACAAAGCATTAGGAAAGCAGATGAGCACAATGCAAGCTCACATATGTGCTCTTTATGTAATTATATTGTCTAGGTTCTTTGTCACGTTTTATGTGACTTCTACCTCCTTTACTTGATGGTGTAAATTCTCGAGACACATTTAAATAACTGAGACATGAATGTTCTTTCTTTATATTTTAGGCCACTTATGAGAAGGGAACTAATCAGGATATTGAAGAGTTCATCTACCAACTATTAGATGTATCAGATGATGGGACTGTGGGGAGGTAAAATGTGTAGATTTCTTATTGCAGGTTCTTTTCATACATAGTCACCCTTGTTTTTTAATATTATAGATTATGTCCATTCTTCTAGGTCTGATCTTGAAGTTGTTTTAACTTCCATGCTTGATAACCTATTTCATCAACAATGCTCTGAACCTAAGCAAGTTGTTGAAGTTTTCATCAATGCTGCCAATTTAACTGGTGATGCCATGTCTTTTGAGGATTTCCATACATGGTGTGCCCATCTTCCAGCAGTTAGAAAATATCTAGGTTGTTTACTGACACCATCTGATTCAGGTTTCTTTCTCTCTCTCTCTCTCCAGAGTGAATGTGTTTTTCATGAGGTAGTGTTAGTGACCAAAGATACTGCAATAGTCTGATTCTTTCTAACGCATCTTCTGGAATAATGTTGGTTGAGCTAAGATTTTACCAGCATTGTGTTCTATTATATGCTTTCAATTCAATTTCCCTCATCATGTCTGATTTAATGTACTAGAACAAAGTTCTATTTAAATAAAACTATTAATCCATAATTCTGACCACTAACATGCTGGTAGTTCCATGAGCACAATGCAGCAATGCGGAAAAGTTGGGCAAACTAGTGAATAAATATAACAAGCATAATGGTTTGTTTGTGCTTAGTTATAATTGTTGTGTTGTTCTGTTTGTCCAAAAAAATGCTGTGTTATTCCTGGGAAGATATATATTATTAAAGAAGAATGTAAGAGGCATGAGATTGAGTAATCAATAATGTCAACTCTTCTTTTTTCTTTTTCTTTTTATCTATTTTGTAGGTTCTCAAGTACCTCAGCTATTGCTTCCGGACAATATTGATCACAGTAATATTTTATTGACGAAAGAATATGCTTGGCATATTGGAGGCGCACTCTCCCCAACTGAACTTGATGAGTGGAAACTTTTATATCATAGTGGTGTTCATGGACTGAGTTTCAACACATTCTTGGGCAATATGCAGTGAGTTGCTCATTTCCGAGATCTTGCTTATTTTTTCATGTAATATTGTCAATTCAGGGCCTGAAAAAAACTACTACTCCATCAATTAAGGGCTTAAAAGATTTTTCCTATTGATTCGAGGCCTGAGAAATTATCAATTTGAGTCTAATAGAAACTATCAATTTAGAACCTACAAATTTTAAGACTATGTTTTGTATCATATAGTTTGTAGTCTTTTTTTTTTTTAAATTTCGGTATCCGGCCCGAGGACCGACTAATTCGGGGGACCAATAGTTTTTATATATATATATATTCTTTTTTTTTTCTTCCTATTCATATTTTTTCTACTTGTGGGAAATTCAAATATATTTTCTTTTTCCGAATTGTGGTTTATAAAAATATTGCAGATAAATAGAAACTATAAGATGTCAAACTTGATCTTAAAAAGTGTTAGTCCTAAATTTATACTGTAGTTTCTATCTTTCGGGTTTTGAATTGATTGTTTCTTTTTTTACTGTATTTTCAGGTCCTGAACCGATAGAAAAAATCTCTTAGATTCCTAACTGATAGTTTTACTATTTTTCAGGCCATAAATTGAAAAACTTTTTTTTTTTTCATGATTCAGTTTCACACATCTTCTACTATACAGACACATGTAGGTGTGATGCTTACATAGGTTGTTAGGTCCTCACTCCTCAAGGATATATATGCCTTGCATGCATATCTAAAATCTTGGCTGCTAATATATGTTAAGAACGACAATCCCTCCATAACTCGTTTAACTGCAAGTGTGCTGTGATTGTGGCATATTGAAAGGCATAAGTATTTATTTATTTATAACTTTTAGTAATTTCAAATGTGTGAAGGCTAAAAGCTGTATATTTCTGTGTCAGTTTCTAGGTTGCTGCTTCTATCTTTTAATAGGGATGGAAAAGGTAACTGTTCAATTAATCTGCAGAAATGAACCAACTGTATTGGTCATCAAAGATAGAGAAGGTTACATCTATGGAGGCTATGCTTCGCAGCCATGGGAAAAGCACCCCGACTTCTATGGAGACATGAAATCTTTTCTTTTTCAGCTATCCCCGAAAGCATCTATTTTCCGGCCTTCTGGAGCAAACCATAATTTGCAATGGGTAAGTACCCTAATTTTCTTTTCTGTAATACAATTTTTGGATAACATATTACAAAATTGTCACCAATGCTTTAGACTATGTTAAATTACAATACTTAGCTTATAACTTTCATAGTTTCATAGTATGTTAAATTACAATATGAAGATGAAGGCCCATTATCATTTCCATAGAGCTGTTAAACAATGTTTAAATCATCTTTTATTTTTCTGCGATATCTAGATACTACTCATTTCGTGTATCGAAGGTACCAGCTTTTAATGGTGTACATCCACTCCTTTCTTTCTTTTAGACCTAGTGCATAAAGAAAAACACTATCTTTTCACGTTTTTTTCAATCACTACACATGTTTTTAAAATTAGCAATTCGATACAGACTTTTAAAATTTTGCAATTATATTATATGACTAGTTTCCCACAATTTATGCTTACGTGTCGTGGCAGCTAAAAAATATTTGAAGAAACTGCAAATAAAATCAAAACATTTTGTTATTATTTCAATTTTATGCACTGTAGTGTTAGCAAGATTTGTCTGAAAATTGTTATGTGATAGAATTGCAACAATTTGAAAGGTCATTTATCGAATTGCGAATTTGAAACACACGTGTTGTAACTGAAAAAACGTGAAAAAGTCATGATTTATTTTTTAATTAACTCTTTTCATGGTTGTGCCAGTATAATTACTAAGAATTAAATCTGGTTCTTTGAATGTGTTTCCAACTCTTTCTATGAAAATATGCAGAACAAAATAGAGACAAGCTCATCTCTCTCTCAAACTGGATATATCATATGAATTAGGAAAAAAGCAGCCCTAGTGTGTTGTGTTCTGATAAACATTCAATTTGCAGTGTGCTGTGAATTTCAGTTCGGATAGCATCCCTAATGGCATCGGTTTTGGAGGGCGAGTAAGTCATTTTGGGCTGTTCATTTCAGCAAACTTTGATCAGGGCCAAACCTTCACCTGCACAACATTTGGTAGCCCATCCCTATCAAAAACCAACAGAATATATCCAGAAGTGATTGAATGCTGGGGAGTTTCATCAAGAAAAGCTGATTCAGATAAACCAGAAGGTAACAAAGGTTCGGTGCTGGAGAGGTTTAAGGAGGACCGAAATATGCTTAAAATGGTGGGGCTTGCAAATTCGAGCGAGTAATTATCTTTTTCCCCATCTGATGCCTGATGTCGATTCAGTTTGTACTCATTATTTTGTGTGTGCGTGTAAAATGACAATACTTCTAAAATATGCCAAGGAAATCAAATTGATCAAACAAAATTTGAATGTGCCTGGCCTGTTGAGCTGATCCATGTTTTTCAGGTCTACTTTGGACGATTAGTGTAATTTTTCCACTCACTTCAAATGTCGAGAAAATGGTCATACTAAAATGTGATTTCCGTATCATTTAATTAGTTCTGCAAATAGAGCCATAAAATTCAAATCCAGGCTTGATACTTAATAGATATATAGAGATATGTACAATTATATCAGAATATCTCAATTGACTCAAAGTGAATCACAGGTGTGTTCATCAAATTGAGTATGTTTGTACGTGTTGAATAAAAATTTTGGTTAAGAAACACATCGAAAATTAATTATAACCCTAAACCCTACCAAATTGTCTCATAGAAAATTTTAACTATAAAATATGATGTAACAAAATTGTTTACTCCCTCATGTCCCCCATAAGTGTTTGCACCATAAGATGGACACACTTTTTAAACCCATAAGTGTTTGCACCACAAGATGGACACACTTTTTAAAAAACAAGTGTAATTAGGGGAGTGTTGAGGGATAATTTTATAAAGTTAAATTAATAAAATAAAGTGGTTGAAATGAGAGTAAAAGTAATGACATTTTATAAATATTGTGAGGGTGGAGTTTATGAAGGAATTTCTTTTTTTAAGTGTGTGCAAACAATTGTGGAACGGACGAATAAGGACGAATAAGGAAAGTGTATAAAAAGTTGTGGGACATAGAGGGTATCATTTATTCTCAATAACTATAACTACCACAATTTTCTCATACTCATTCTCATTGTTGATAGTCCTATGAAATCCCCAATATATCACTCATGAACAAAACAACACAAATTCTTATTAACCCCATTTCAAATAACAAATTACAATTATGACTCTGATCATTCACCATTCCACCAGAGATTATCCTCACACAAGAAACATCTCATGGACCAAGTATAGTATATCTTTTCCAGTAACATTTTTTACTGACAAACCTTGAGCATATTACACAAGAGTAAGATTAATCTATCCCAGTCCTAAAACTTGATTTCAAATATAAATTGGTGACAGATTCTAGCAATGCTGAAAATAATTATCCCCAATTGAAATGCAACTATTCGTGGTAATAATATGGTATACAACTCATACAAGCAGGGATTAAACGAAACGGAATGCAACTAGAAATATACCTAGATTTGACAATGGCAAAATTCATTCTTTTAGTGCTAACATAGATCATGCAGATTCAACTTTCAATAAAATGTAATCAAGATTCAAGATAATCACTCACTTGTCGCACACCCTAAAGCAATTCCAATAATCCAATTTCAATAGGAATCACTGGTCTACGAATCGGACAGAATCCACCAAGATAAGATGAAACATCATCATAGAATCAATAATGTGATAGAATTGAATAGAAAATAATCTTCATTCCTACTGATCAGATCCCCAATCTAGTGAGGCACAAATACACAAAATTTAGGCAAATTGAACACGAATTCATGTATAAAAACAAAAACCTCATACTTAAGTAAAGGTTCAACAATGAGAGAAGTGACAGTCTCAGAAACTTTAGAATGTCAAAGCAACATACGACATCATTCCCAAAAAAACTAACAATTAACACATAGTCCAAAAACCACAAAACAGAACTACATTAACAGAAAAGGCAACAAATATTTCTCAGTACCGCCTCGGGGCTCCACGGCCGTAGTTCCCGGTCGGCGCAGCGCTGATTTGCGCCTCATCTTCTCTGAGAACAACGCCAGGCAAATCCTTCATACCAAGCAATTCCAACAAGTCAATAGTCTCCTGATCAACCTCGATCCGATCCACTTTAATGGCGGACTCATCGGGAACGAAGTCCATGCGGCGCTCGCGCTCCTCCTCCTGCAGCTTGAGTGAGATACCACGCACTGGCCCCCTCTGGATACGCTTCATCAAGTGAGTAGAGAAACCGGCGATCTTGTTGCGGAGGCGCTTAGTCGGAACGATAGCGACCTCTTCGAGGATCTTCTTGTTCGTGTGGAAATCCAGGGTCATCTTAGAGTAGTAACGTTCGATCACTTGCCTGGAGGATTTCTTCACGGTTTTTGTGCGGACGCGACCCATCTTCGAGGCGGTTGTTCGGCGGGGCGCGGGGGCGGCGAAGGGCTTCGGGAGGTGGGGGAGAGTGTCGCTGGATAGGGTTTAGGGTGGGGAGGAAGTAAACAGGTTTGAGCTATTATATATGAAGTTGAGATTTTTGCAATAGGTACTCCTACTTTTTGTTTATGTGAAAAGGACCCCGACTTTCCCAATAATTCGAATTAAAATCATTTTTAACCAGACATGTTTATACGGGCCGGGTTAAACTGACTGGTCCGATTAATCCAAAAAAATATAGGGTTATTCGGGTTTTTTTGGAACCGAACTGATTAGCCCGCGGGCTAAACGGTCTAGTCTGACAGCCCGAATTGTTATATATATATAAAAATATTTATTTTCTATTATTTTTTATAATATATGTATACATTTAAATTTTGATCCAATGAATAACTCAAAAAAATTTAATAAAGAAAAATCTAATACAAACAATATGCTCACTCCCAAGTTCCAAGTTCCAAGTTCCCCAACCCATTCAACAACTTTGGTTAAATACTTAGATACCCTAATTGGAAATACGTTATGCTATAATCGACAATAGCAATCTGTCAAATATTTTTGTTCTCTCATTTATTTATCTATCTCTAACTAATTATTTATTTTACTATTTTATTTGATTGTTAAATATGTCAGATGAGACTTTTAATTTTAAAATCCAATTATAAAAATATTGTAATCTGTTAGTGACTCAATTAACCTATGACCCACTAGGGTTAAAGTTAAGTTTCAACTATTACGGCATGATTGTTACGTAGGAATGACTTAGGAATGAAATGATCATTCCTTAATTCATTCCAAATACCATGATTGATATATTTATTTATTAGGAATGATCATTCCTTTCATATCTCATGGTATTGTGTATTCCATGATATAAAGAATGAATTTTATTATTATTATATAAAATATTACTCCTATTATTTATTTTCATTTTTACATACTATTATTTTTCACTTTCAATAATAATAATTTAAAAAATTAAAAAAATAATATTTAATATTTTAACTATTAAATAAATACAATAATTTATTATTCATAATAAAATTTTGAAAATCAATAATAAAAATAATAAATTTAAAAATTAAATAATAATTAAATATACATTAATATATAATAATAGTCATAAAAATATTAATAATACATACCGTTAAATTAAAAAATATTTATTATTTGATAATAGTAATTTAAACACTCAACAATAATATTTTTATATATTAATAATAATATATATTAATATATAATACTATAATATTTAATAATAATAATAATTTTTAAATAATAAATAGTAATAATAACAAATCATCGCAACAACAAAAATTAACAATAATAATAATTTAGGTAATTTTACACAACACCAATTTTTAATTCCTTGTTCGTACCAATTATAACAATTGTCATTCCTATTTTATATTTCTTTCACACCTTCATTCCATTCATGAGCTCATTCCATTCAGCCATATTTTCATTCCATCATATCAATCACGCCGGTTAAGATCTTAGTTCATAACCTTGTAGGACTGACTTTATAGGGATAGGGTTAGTCCGATAAACATAGCTAATTTTGCATGTATTATTTTGTTGACTTAGTATTTTTCTGAAATTGAAAGTACCATGTATTTATTATTTAATCTAAAAAATCGAGTACTTTTTAAATCAACAGTGTAAAAAATAAAATAATACTATTAGTATTACTGTATGTTTTTAATTAATTTAATTTGCCTTGAAATTTTCATTTGTATAAATATTATGACGGATTATTATAACTAAAATAAAATTCATTGATCTCTTTCTCGCTCTTGATTTCTGTAAAGGAAAATAGTGAATTCAGTTTGTGGTATGCAGAAGTAGAATTATTAGTTGAGTTTTCAAATAAAAGATAGTCAAAGACTGTGGCTGTGGGAGATGGTAATGTGGCCATACTACACCTCCAAGCAACAAACCCTCGCCTTCTGCGGTTTGATCGCCGGCGTCGCATTCATCACCTTTGGGGCCCGCCTCTCCTACTCCAACATCGGCCCTCAGCAGGCCCGAACCCAGGCCCGTAACGACTACGTCAAAGCTCGTCTCAGAAAGCTCCTCGAAGATTAACCCGCGCACTTGCTCTATAGGTATTTCCCCTATCATCCTAGTTTTTTTTTTCCGGACTCATATACTTTAATCGTCATCTGTTTTTGGATGCTCAGTCAGCCATGATTCTTAATTGTTTTGAAGATAATTTAGCTGAATTTGTCGTGATCTGAAATTTGAAGTCCTGGATTAATGGATTTTATTCCTCTGTATTCTTATTCAGTTATGTGTTAATTTCTAAAATATTTTGGAGTAGTTGCTTGATGCCAAAATTTCGCATTGGCGATTTGACAGCGCCAATTGAATTGCCACCATCTGCTTAGGAAGCTGAAGAAGAAATATAATAATATTGAATAAAAAAGTGTATAATGTATTTGCATAGAGGAGGACTTTTTCTTAATCTTGGAGTGGCTGCTGCTTTTGCTTGATTCAAACTGTAACAATGACATTCCTTCTACCACTCTAAATACATGGCTTAGAAAGATAGAAATGTTGCTTAGGATACTGCAGAGATTGTCTTAGCTTGAACGTATGTGATTTATCAGTAATATTTAAGATGATAACAGATTGCTAAAGAGACTAAGAGAGTACCTGTTGGCAGTTAGTGCTTCCTTTAACTTGAATTTGTGAGGTCTTGGATTAAAACGGTTGCTCTTTGATTGAAAGCTTTTGTATCAGCTGTAATAAAAATACATGGCTGAAGGATACTTGGTTGTTGCTCAATTGTTTCAAAAGCAGTTCATTTTATTCTAGAATCTTTTTGAGGCAAGAAAGCTCCTATTGCTCTATTAATTGGCTTTCTTGGATTGATCAATTTGCAATTATTAGTTCCTCTCTTCAGAATTTGATAGAAGAGTATTTTTGGATTTTGCTTCTTTTGAGATGATGCCTGTTATTTTATGGACTCAAAGGAAATTCTTTTTGGATATGCTGGTCATCCTGCATGAGAGGACAGGGGGGGTCAATACTGTCTTGCTTGAAGTCACTGCCACCACAGTCTACAAAGAGTTATTTTTCATCCCCTGCTTCGCAAGGTTAACTTTCTCAAACTCTTCAGATTTCAACTAAAGAAAGATAAATATAACCATTGTGGACAGAAAAACTTGTTCTAGAAAAGGCACAAATCTTCTGTATAAGAAGCACAATGCTATCAAAATAAGAGTCCTCCCATCCTTCAATAGGATTCTGAAGACTGTTGAAGTCACTTCTATTTCTTTCTAGATTATCGTCTCATATGTTTCACTCGTTTAAAACCTAAGGATACTCAGCTTTTCGATGTTTG
This sequence comes from Galeopsis tetrahit, assembly GCA_963675135.1. Classification (NCBI taxonomy): domain Eukaryota; kingdom Viridiplantae; phylum Streptophyta; class Magnoliopsida; order Lamiales; family Lamiaceae; genus Galeopsis; species Galeopsis tetrahit. Next base: position 72,736,776 of record OY776128.1, on the reverse strand, counting down.
AATCCTTTCAGGTCATTCTGTTGAGAATACACCAAGGCCAAGTGATCAGCTTTCTAACACAATTAACCTTACGCAAGAATACACTCTTGCTGTTCAAACTAATTCCTATGGTGAAATTCGCAGTACCTTTTACCAAGAAAGCTCTTTTGACCAGAATGTAGAGAGTGGGTATGTAGATGTCATTGAGGACGATCAGCTGTTTGAGCAGGTTCTTCAACCGAGCCATGAGTGTATCGAAGAGGCACTTTCAAATATTGGCCACACCCCTCTTATTCATCTCGTTGCTACCTACTTCGATCATAGTGAACAAGCTTCTCGTTTATGCTTCCTTCTATATCAGAACGTCCGTCGTGCTCGTTTCATCTATACTCCTATCCATGACCTCCTTGACGACCTTCCCGTTGAGTTTGATTCTGACTCATATTCCCTCTCCGAATCCTTATCCAACTTGGCATATAACCTCTTTCTCCAGTTTGACTGCCTTGAAAACCCTTTTCTCTCTCATGATTCACAAAACTTCGATGATATGCGTCAATGCTTCTCTCAGCTCAGACATCAGCTTCACCATCATCTAACAAGGCCACAATCAAGAACCCATCTCTCACGATACTGTTCAACAAGATCTGCCTTGTGTTTGATTGCTGTTGGTGTTGGTGTGGCTGTATCAGTTGTGGCAATAGCAATGCATGCTCTTATTGCCCTTGTTGGAAGCCCCGTATGTTTTGCACTTTTTCCTTTGAATATGATTAGGAAAGAGAAGGCCAATGTTGCTGAACTCGATGAGGCATCAAGAAGCGCTTATGTTCTGCACAGGGATCTTGACACCATTGATCGTCTCGTTGCTCATCTCCATGCTGATGTTGAAAATGACAAGAGCCTTATTCACCTGGGAATAGGGAGGGGTGTGGACAGGTATCTTATTCAGGAGATATTGAAGCAGCTTCGAAGAAATCGTTCAAGTTTTGATAAAAGGCTCTTGTATCTTGAGGATAATTTGTTCCTATGTTTTGCTGCTATAAATCGGACCAGATTGAGGATTCTTCAAGAGATCCAACTGCCTCGAAATCCTGGTTAATTTTTTAAGGTAAGATATATAATATATTTCAAATTTTGAAGGTTTGCAAGATATTATTATTAGACCTGCATACAGAGTTAAAAGTTTTTTTAGTCCCATAACTTGTCTACTGTCCAATTTTGGTCCCCAAAAAGTTAAACCTTTTCGATTAAGTCCCAATGTTAAAAAAAATTGTCAATTTTGGCCCAAAATCACTGGAAAATTAAAAAAAATTAAGGAGTATAACAGTCATCTTTCATAAAAGTTCAAACTCATGATATTTCTCTACTTTTTTTGGCCAATTAGCACATTTTTGGTTATTTATTGAGCTAACTCCCGGGACGGGAAGAAGGGTTTTGGATGATTTGGGGAATATTACCAAATGACATGGTTTTTATAAAAAAAAGAAAAAAACATTTTAACAAATTTGGGTAATCAGTGTGGGAGAAGGGTTAAAACCCTGGACCTCCTCTCTACAAGAACAATCCAGGTACTACTCTCCTGATGAGGGTTGATCGAGTGACATATTGGGTTAGGTTCCATATGTATACTGATATGAATCTATCAAATCTTAACTAAACCTTTTGCATGAGCTCAACATGCCCTTGTATGGTTTGTAGGATTACCTATCTTCAGTTTAGGAGCTTTATTCACCTCTAGTTTTATCTAGTTGTTACATTTGGCACTTTGATATTCTTATGTGAGTGAAAATGAGTGAAGCTAACAAACACGATTTCTATGTCCAGTGTAGTTTGAAATCAAACCCAAACCTCCCCAACATTTCCCATTCCTAACAAGAAATGGGTATCTATAAGATTAAAACTCTATTAGCTAAATGTTAGAAATAATTGCAATAAAATCAAAATTATAATATAACACTTGATTACATTATAAATGTGAATACATTAAAGAGCTGAAGCTTCATATAACTCTTTACCCCTATTCTGATTACCTGTTATGTGTTAATTTTCCTGCGCTTTCTTTTCCCTTAAATAGCAATACAAGCGCAAATTTTCTGTTTTGGCCTGATTATACATCCTTTTTTTATGTCTAGTCAGTCTAATATTCAAACACTTCTTTATTTGGCGGGTTAAAAATCCTTGCTAAATGCCATTACTCGGTGCTTGTGAAGATAAATCTCACCTGAATATATTTATCGTGATAAACTTCATGCAGGAAAACGACTGGAAAATAAGACATTTTGATATTATTAAGGTAGGAGAAATACGAATCCTTTGAGATCTTGGCCGTGTGGAATTTGACGATGCATCATAAAAGCAAAGGATATTGACTATATATAAGCATCAAAGGAGTTCATTTCTATATGTGATGGACAACTTCTGTATCTTGGTGCTTTTAGGCAAGAATTATTGCATTCATCACTGTTATGGTAAGTTCTCTGTTCTTTCTCAAATACTGGATAATAATCCGTGGTTGAACAAGAACAGCATGATATAATAAATGTATTGGTTATTTTTTCTCATTAACCTATGTCAGAATGATTATTCGATACTTGATTTGAGATTTGATCGCTTACAATTACTGAATCCTCTTGTTAATAAGATTAATTCATTTAATGTGGCAATTGATAAACAAGTTCCATCTTATCATTTTTTGTTAGATCTGAAGGTTGTCTTGTTTACAAACAAAATTAATTGGGTTTGGTGTAATAGAAGCTTGTTTAAGCTAGATTTACAGATGAATAAAGCTCAAATATAAATTTGTTAAAAATTTCAACGTACTTTTAGAGCTGTGTTTTTGTTTAAGCATGCTTGAATAATTGAATTCAAAATGTAAGAACCTTTCAACATGGTTGTACAAGTTCACATGAGAAACAAAGTTTGTCTGGTTGTACAACATGGCACAAAAACAGTGAGGACAAATCGAGTCTTATATTCACTTTACACGGCTCAACAAAACACCTAACAGCAATAGGACAATAACAAGCAGCATGATAACAACTGCAAACAACTAATGATCAACTCAGTTGGAGCACCGTTGGTGTCATTCACAAGCGAAAATAAAAATAAAAATTGTCAGACTCAAAAGAGAATATGGACACGAGTTTCTCAGTTAGATCTCCTTTTATTGAACATAGACAATGTCAACGCATCCCGCCAAATATTGAAAAAGTATGAAGTTGTGGAGAAGGAAATATGCAAATATAAGTCGAACTTGAACCTTGATAGAGCAGAAACATGGGCTTCTAAGTATTCCGAAACAGTTTTATCAAGACACTTAAAGCACGCTCTATAATATTGCGTGTTTTAGTATGCCTCATATTGAAATGTTAATGGGGATTGATTGGATGACTATAATTGGCCCCAACTCACTTAGATGACACCTGACACTTCGCTATGGTACGAGAAAATAAGAACAGTTAAAATATATATTACCACACAAGTAGTACCTTCCTAAAATAGACATCTTGGAGGGAGACTAATAAGTGTATATAACTCTCATATAATTTTGTTAAGTCAATTAATTTTGTTAAGTCAATATTTTTAAGATCATTGAAACTTATTCTTCTAACACCCATATACTTTTTAGGTCAAATAATCAATTTTAGCCCATACTTTTCAATTTTTACTAAATCTAGCACATACTTTTCTTTTTAGTCAAATTATACCTATACTGTTCATTTTGTTATCAAATCTAGCACAAACTTTTTCTTTCATACCCATACTTTTCATTTTTAATCAAATGTAGCACAAATTTTTATGTTTTACCAATTTTAGCACATGTTCTTATCAATTAATTTAAAATACCAAAAAAAAAAAAATGTAAAACTTATCTAATAATTAAAAAGAAAAAAGAATATCTTAAATATATTTAAATTAAAAAATTCAATTTAAAATCTACAAATTTAAAAATAATTGAGAATTGAAATTATCTAAAACTATTGAATTAAAAAGAGATTTACACAATATATATAAAAAAATATTGTAATTGAAATAAATTGTACTCCCTCCCTCCACCAAAAGTATGAACATACTTTTAGTGGACGAAGGGAGTATAATTTTTTTTAAATAATGATTTGAGGTTCTTTAAATAATTTTTTATTTTTATATTTTCTAGATTAAAAAAGATTGCTATATAATTTTAGAATTTTTTTATAAAGTAAGATATATTTATTAATTAATTAACTTAATTATATTTATAAAAAGTATATATGGGTATAAATTGGATAAGAGTAAACAAGTATGTGCTAAATTTAATAAAAAATGAAAAGTATGGGTATAATTTGATTAAGAAAAAAATATGTGCTAGATTTGAGGAAAAATAAAAAGTATAGGTATAATTTGATTAAAAAGAAAAATATGTGTTAGATTTAATAAAAAGTGAAAAATATGGGTTAAAATTAATAATTTGGCCTACTTTTTATCAGTTAACTCTCATAATCTCCTAATTAGGAAACACAACCGTGCAAAAGAATCTCGATCAATTTTAAGGTTCGCAACACATTCAACGTAAATAATCGAATTCCCCTATATATTAATAGGAAATTAATAGGAAGTTCTTATTGTTTATGTGTCGATTTTTTGTAAATTTGAATGATGTGTCCGTTAATAGAGAAATTATAATTGTGTAAATGATTAAGTGTCAAATATATAAAGAGTTTGGTGTATTAATAATAAGGATTACAATATAGTATTCTATAGAAGTTGTTTGTCAATTTCATAACGTCTTATTATTTGAAATAGAAAAATATAAGCTAAATTTTCAAAACTATGAATATGCTAAATCTACTCAATTCAACCTTTATATTTATGAATTATTATTTTTAATTTTCAACTAATTCCCAGCATCATTTCACCTACACAATACTGCATTTATATTGACCGCAGTTATCTAAGCATTCGTATTAAGTACTATCGTTTAAATGAAAAGTTAGATGAAAGTTGGTGATGGGTAAATGCAATACTAGAAAGACAATTAACACGAGCAATTGGAACAGTTGCACTTAAATTGAGTTAAGCATCAACTTGGTGTTGTGATCCATTTATATGTATGATTGAGTAAAGCTATTCAAAAATCTGTAGAAACTATAGTGTAACATTACGGGTTGAGTACCTTTGTACTCGTATATAATATAATTTTCCTGTTTCAAAAAAAATAATACTCTCTCCCTCCAACTAAATTCAACGGGAAGTCAGAATTTTTTTTTATAATGAACTTGAATGAATGCAATATAAAATATATATTTTTTTTTAAACATTGATAGATTACAGCACTGATTCGAGTTGTATATGAGTTGCAATTTTTAAGAAAATAGAATTTAGTAGTTAGTGATGTAACATAAATGTGGAGTATTTTAGGTGATTTAATTAGGTGTAAAGTGGATTTGGTGAGGTTTGAAATAAAATGTACGTTAAAAAAATGAGTGACCATTTAAAAAATAAAATAATGTTGAGAGAATATTAATTTTATGGGATATTTTTATATTGAGATCACTAATCTTGAAATGTCTCAATAAGAAAAGTAATTACAACATAAAATATATAATAGAAAAATCTAAAAAAATTAGGGTGGGCTGGAGGCGGGAGCCCCCTTAGAAGCCGAGGCTCCGTCCTTGTCTTATGCTCACTTTCTTTATTTGTCAGTTAACCAAAAGTATATATATATATATTTTTATGAAAATAATTATTTTATCTTTTTCTCACAATATTGGTGGACTGAGAGAGTAATATTTTCCCATTATTTCCCTGCTTTTCATATACCAGCTCGGTTTTTTTTTCTTCTCTAACCCCTCCTCATGATTGAATTCACGACTTCACGATTTAGACTGTGATGTTTTATAATTTGGAATCTAACCCCTCCTCTTAATTAAAATTTTTTTTATCTTAAACTTGATTTTTCGTCAATTTTGAATTAATTTATCCTATTAAATTGAGTGAGGATTAAGAAATGAAATAATTTATTAAAAAAGAGAAATGTAGATACTCCATTCCTCCTAAAATTAGTCTCATGAAGTATTTTTTTTGGTTTGTTCTAAAATATAATCTCATTCTATTTTGAAAGTGTATATAAGTATAAAATTACTCATATTAAATACATATTTGAATTATTGTAATGTGAAAAAGGAAATAGAATTTTCAATTCCAATACCATTCAAATAATGACATACCATATTTAGAAGTTTATAGTAAGTAAAATTATGGAGACCGATTTGATGTATGAGATTGTGTAATGGAAGACAAATGTAAATATTGTGAAATTTTCCATAATTAAACCCATTTGTTATTTTTTTAAGAGTATTTAATTTAATTTTAAGAAATTGTGAAACGTTAATGGTAGAGAAAGTATTTATTAATTATCCCGCCAATCACATTGATTGTTGACTAAGACAGATCATATTTAGATTTAAGGCAGAATTAAACAAATCTTAAATACGAAACAGACATTCTGGTACTCTCCACTTACCATTTGCCACGTCTATCGCTCACATGCCCCTATAATCCTCCCTTCCTTCACATCTACTACTCTGTTTTCATAATTCTACTATTCCTTTTACGCAATCCGATTCAAATTAGCAAACCCTATCGTTAATCCCCCCACATTTCTCTCCCTAGATATTTGTTGATTACTTTTAAGACTACTGCTGAACGAATCCCACATTTCTAGCTGTAAGGATTCTGCAAAAAAAGGCACTCGAATTAAGCCCGAAATCAGCCCGGGCCGTTGAGCAATCCTGTAAGATCTTCACATTCTCTCTATTTGCTCTGAAAAATCAACGCCTAATTTTTGAAATTAGGGTAAATATTGGTAGAGAGGTTGAGGTAGGAAATTAGGGTAAAAATGCCTAAGTACAGGCATGGAGGGGTGATAATCAATGGGTTGAAGACTCGGAAAAGGGGATGTTCATCTTCTTCATCTTCGTCATCAAGAATTCAGCACTACAGGTTGAATAAGCGGGCGATTGTGGTGGAAAAGAGTCGGGTCGGATCCAGATCCAGCACTCCCGTGAGAAACACCCCTTGGAGGGACTCTCCTAAGTCCACTCAGCCCGTTTCGGCCCGAAGACTTGCTGCCACCCTTTGGGAGATGAATGAGATTCCCGAGGAGAAGAAGAAGAAGAGCGGAAGTAAGAGGGACAAATTGCACTCCTCTTTGGCACCTCATTTGTCCGATCCATCACACAGACACAGTCCCACCGTTTCAGAGGTAAACAAACATATTTGACTTAGTTTATGTAGTATTGAATTTGAAGTTTTCATAGTTTCTCTGTTTGGAATATGGAAATGTTAGTGGTGATGATGTTTAATGCCTTTCAATTCTTGGAGAAGAATAGATTGCTAGTATTTCTGTTTTAAGAGAGAAGAGCAGTCAATGAATCTGGTTCTTATATCAAATTTAAGGCTGTATTGCATTCTTGTATGAAGAAAGATCAGGGTGTAGTAATGGTAGGCTATCATAGTAATAAGTAGTAGATGTGTGTGCATTTGCAAATGAATAATCAGGTTTTCTATAAGGATGGCCGAGTTCTAGCCAAAGAGCTTCATTGCCTGAGTAGTAGTATTATGCCCTCTTTTCGAAGAAGTAACTCTTGTGCATTTCCATTCATATGGCATTGCCTATGTTATTCGATCGCCCCTCCTACCCTCTACTTTTGTGTGTGGTTTGTTCTCCAAGTCAATATTATGATGAATTAAATCTTGTTCTTTTGTTTATATAGAAGATGGATCCAAGTGGAATGAGTAGTCGTCTGAGGACACCATCGATTTCTCAGAAGCTTAGATCTGCTGAACAAAATGCTGCTGTTTTTGATGCTATTAGCCATGCTAATTTTATGGAGGTAACTCTCTCTCTCTCTCTGAACATACTTTCTTTTACTTTTACTGCCATGGTAAAAACTTCTACGCACCAGTTGCATTGTACAATTTTTTAAGTTTTACTCAATTTCGACGAAAATTTGACTCATTCACAAAAAAATAAATATATAATAAGTATTAGTTCATATGAATAACAGTTTGTCATAGTATTAGTTTGTAAGGTGAACAATATTTATTTTTTTAATTAATATATACTAACTAGTAGTATTTTTTATATAATGAACTGATGATACTTTTTATCATATTGGAGTAATAATTTTCTGGGTTTTTCTATGATCTACGAAAAAATATAAAAAAACACCCTGGTTAAAAAAAAAGAGTCAAAATTGCACTAGTATGGTGCAACTGGTGCATCGAAGTGTTACTCTTCTGCCATATTGTTCCGGCATCCAATTTCAGATTTGAAAAGGATTTTATAAACATGATTTGCAGATTGAGACTCGATCAAGGCCCCCGACTTCAAGTGGATCGGTAAGTGGTAGTAGGAATCGTCTGAAGGACGTAAGCAGTGCTTTGACAACTTCCAAAGAGTTGCTAAGAATCATCAACCGTCTTTGGGCTAATGCCAATCAATCTCCATCGAGCATGTCTGTAATCTCTGCTCTACACGGTGAGCTTGAGAGAGCTCGATTGAACGTTAATCACCTTATCCAAGAACAGCGCACTGATAAAAACGAGATAAACCATCTAATGATGCGTTTTGCTGAGGAAAAAATATCCTTGAAAAACAAAGAGCATCAAGCCATTGAAGCAGCCATTGCCTCCATTGCGAACGAGCTAGAAGTCGAGAGGAAGTTAAGACGAAGATTTGAGAGCCTGAACAAGAAACTTGGGAAGGAACTAGCAGACACGAAGGCATCGTTCATCAAGGTAGTTAAAGAACTGGAGAGTGAGAAACGAGCAAGAGAGATAACCGAACAAGTGTGTGATGAATTAGCAAGGAATCTTGATGAAGATAGGGCTGACGTGGAGGAGATAAAGAGCGAGTGTATTAAAGTTTATGAAGAAGCAGAAAAGAAAAGGGAGATGCTGGAATTAGCCGATAAATTGAGAGAGGGCAGAGTACAGACGAAGCTTTCCGAGGCTAAATATCAATTCGAGGAGAAAAATTCTGCAATTGGGAAGCTGAGAAAACAGTTGGAAGTTTTTCTTGGAACGAAAAATGAAACAAGAGGTTTAAGCTTGAGTAAGTCGAGCATTACATCCTATCAGAATGATGATTTAGACAGCAAAGACGACTCAGACGAAAGTCATGATCATCGTGTGTTTCAGTCAAACATGAATAATACTAAGTGGGGTCATGAGTCGAAAGCCAGGAGCTCCGCCTCGTCTCGGAAAAGTACGTCTCTGCAACGAGCTGTATCAGATGGAGTTGAATTCAGTGGTTTAGAGAGGCAAAAGTTTATTGAACATGAAAAGGAAGCTCACAGAAGAAGCTATTATGAGGAGAGGCAGAGATACAAACATGTGCAAGATCACGTGTTATTGAGCCCTCGATTATCGTCGTCCATGCAATTGCAAAGGGAGCAAACAAGAGATCCTTTGGGTACAATTCAGGAAAGACTGAGTGGAATTCAAGCTCTGATGAGTTCTAAATCAAGAATGGGGGATGTAAGCAGCAGGAGAGCTAAATGATGAGTTTCACAATTAAAAAAATCATGTTTGATTGTGAAATAATATCTTGTTGATTTTGTGACCTTGATTTGGGACCATGTACTGAATTTTCTCTGAATAGCTGATGTTAATATTTATTCTCTTTCTGGATTTGCAACTAGATCCTTTACAATTTCTTTCCCAAAATCATTCAAAAAGTTTCATGAAATTGGTTTTTTAGTTTTAATAAACACACATTTGAATTTTTTATACATACCTCAATAATGTTCTAAACTAAACACAATACTTTAGGTTGCCCAGCACCACGCCACCATGTTTTGGTTTATTGGGATTTCATTCTTTTTGTATAATTTTTTATGTTCTATTAATTCTTTTGTATAATTTTTGAAATACACAAAATAATGCAGGTGATTTCATTTCGATTTATTTAGGCACCAGGGGATCCATTCCTATAAAAATGTGTCCCCTGTTGTGTCAACACAATAATTTATGGGCTGATTAACTTTCCCTCTAATTTTTTTATACATACCTCAATAATGTAATTTAAAATAGTTTATGTATTAAAGAACTAAACTACTCAATAATGTATATCAAGTTAAATAATATACATAGACCTGAACAGATGAAAGACCATGTGAAACCCCAAGTTCATCAATTCATATTTTAGTTTGTTTATATTTTTTAAATCATTTTAAGAGTTTGATTGAATTATTTTACTAACCAAGCTTTTAGTAATATTTTAAAGAAATATATTTTCAGGAAAACAGAATGTACTTTGGTTCCATAAGCACTTCTAACACTATTTAAAATGAGAGGATTGAAGATATAAAGTTTGGAATAATTTAATAGGTAGAGTGTTGGAATTTAAACTTGTATTAAAAATAAGTTAGTTAATACAGTATATACTGAGTGTAACTACTTTTTATATATTATTTGTTGTAATTATAATATATTTATAATGGATATAAAAAAATGGATGTTTCAATTTATTCAAACATTTCAAAATCACAATATAATTATATTAAATATTATGTGTTGTAATTTTAAGATATTTAAAGGCCACGGATAAATTAACCCCCACATATTATGTGTTCACCCCACCCCCATTTATATTTTGAACTAATACATAAAAAGACTATACTACCCCTATGTGCTGAGTTCACCCACCCATAAAAGAAACAGTTTTTTGCATTTCTCCCCCACCAAAAATATATTATTCTTTTGTAATTGATTATATTTCATGTTATTATTGTTTTATTTGACTGTATTGTTGCATGATTGTGTAGTTGTAACAAATATATGTATAGTGTATTTCATTTTCGAGTTTTTTATTTTTTACAAAAATCGCATTTTACAAAACTCGGTCAACTTTGTGAGATTTTTTTTACAAAAATCGCATGATTGTGTAGTTGTAACAGATATATGTATAGCACTGGTTCGCCGAGTTTTGTGAGATTTTTCGAAAAAAAGTTTCACGTTATGAATCAAAACTCGGTCAACTTTTCCACGTTTTGATTCAAAACTCAGCCAACTTTTCCACGTTATGAATCAAAACTCGGCCAACTTTTCCACGTTATGAATTAAAACTCGGTCGCCGAGTTTTTAATCAAAACGTGGAAAAGTTGGCCGAGTTTTGATTCATAACGTGGAACTTTTTTTCGAAAAATCTCATAAAACTTGGCGAAGCAGTGCTGAGTTTTTGTAAAACGCGATTTTTGTAAAAAAAAAAACTCGGAAACGAAATACATTACACATATATTGAACAACTAAAAGTCTAAATCATTTTCAATAACAACGAGAATTGCACGATTTCGCTTTAAGAGGGTTTTTTTTTTAATTGTGGGTGAACTGAAAACATTTTGTATTGTATATTAATTGTGGGGAAGGGGAAAAGGTTATATATGGTATTTTATGGGGTGAAGTCATTTGGAGGGTGAACACATAATAAATAGGGGGGCATTTATCTGTGGCCATATTTAAAGACTATAGTTTATAGTTTAAAGTGAAAAGGTCACAATTTAGACCCGTCTCATTGACGTCGGTAGATGGTGGACTAGCATGAATACATTACTCTACATTCTACACAAATCTCTTATGATTGCAATTGGGCTTTAAATCATATGGGCATGGATCCAGTGGGCCATACCTCATTTTTCCATGCACGCTCTAGGACCACTTTTTAACAGGAATAAAAATGAAAAGACAAAAAGTATATTATCTAGTCTTATAAGTAATTTTATGTAGTTAATTTTTGTATATATATATGTGTGAATGAATCAGTTACCACTCCCATCATCGGGAAAAAAAATACTGTTCAATTTGTTTTGTCTATAAGGAAAATGAATTTTATCAATTTATTTTATTTAAAAAAAAAAGTTAAGTTTCAAAATTCTTATTAACTGAAATTAATATAATGCCTTCACTCATTTCCTTTTCTTTTTCCTCTTTTTTTTTTTACAATAATAAACGGTTAATTTGTAAGAAATGTATGTTATCTAATTTAATACTCAGGATTGTTTGCAAACTCTGTAAACAGTTTAAAAGCACTTCTCAAAAGTAAAAGCTGTGAGAAGGTAACTTTAAAAAAAATGATTCTGGAAGCCGTTTGTAGAGTTTCAAAACACCTCCTCACTCCATTTTATTTAAATTAAAGTTATCATGAGTTTTGAGCACAAAAATTAAAAAAATATAATAAAATAAATAAATATATTATGGATGATATGCTTGAGAGGAAAAATAGTTGCAGGGGAATGATTAACTTTTTCTGAGACAGTCCAAGAAAAAACAAAAAATAAAACTTTTGCTAGAACAAAATTACTACACTTAATATATCAAATAATGATATCTTTTCCAAATCCAAGCCCAATTGTCAAGATCCAAGGCCCACGGACGCGTCCCCAAGCCCAAAGTCCACCCAAAACTCAATTGTCAAGATTCAAGGACCCGGACGCGGCACGGTCGGACAGCGCGCGTGTTAGAGATGTTTATCCGAGCCAGGCTAACCGGGCTGGCCCATTTAACCCTGAAAAATGTAGGGTTAGGGTTCATGAATTATAGGCCCGTTTAAATCCGGGTTTTTTTTTACCCGAACCGGTTAGCCCGCGGGCTAAACCAGGCCAGCCCACAGGTCTACATGGCCAGCCCGCTAGCCCGAGTTTTTACCTTTTTTTTGTTTTTTAATATATAACTTTAGAACAAATTTTGAGTCATTTGGCCCATATCCATAACTATAAACATTGAATAGCCCATTACCATCTATTAATCAATATTACTATTTTTTTATTAGATTATGATATTTGTTTAGCATTTGACCATATTAAGGACCAATAAGTTCTAAAATTGTGTTTAAAATATACTTTTATTTACTCATTTACCGATCATTAACTAATTATATACTTTTCTATTTTATTTGCTTGTTGGACGTCTCAATTGGAACCTTTAATTTTAAAAGAAAAAAAAATAGTGTAGCCCGTTTAGCCCGCTAGGGTTAAGGTCCTAACAATTGTAGGACCGTTAAATATGAACCGGTTAAGGCCCTGATGCATTTAGCCCGTAACCCTGTAGGGCTGGGGCCAGCCCGATAGACATCTCTAGCGCGTGTGGCTAATTGAATGGTTCAATAGTTACTATAATTTGAACTCTCTTAACTAACTCTTATTAGTAAGGAGGAGATTAATTTTCACATTTATGAATGTGGTGGGATAGTTATTAACACTAATTTTAATACATTACTTTTAAGTCTTAATCTTCGTACATTAATTTCTCACTCACCGAAATTCGATTTTGAGATTTTAAATATACTACGATCATCTACTCCGAGAGTAGAACAATCCTATGACATTTAATTTCTCGAAAATTAAATATCCATACCCTCAAATAATTAATTAAATAATACTCTGTAATCAATTAAATATATTAAGAAATTAAATAAACCCAATTTCTCCAAGAATACAAAGTAATAAAAACGATTAATATTATGAAACGGGCAGGTTACAAGATAGACTTTATTTAAATTTATTTGTATTTTGGGTTGAGCTTGGGTAGACAAATACACTGCTTAATTAGTTTTGGAAATGAGCACCGACCAAAAAAAAAGTTTTGGAAATGAGCAATTTGAAGCCGAGACAAAAATCTGATTAATTGGCACATGCCCAAAATAATAAATTACTCCGACCTTTCCAAAACTGTTCCTGTGACAGCAATCGTATAATTCTACTGCGAAAAGCCTTGGTCCTCAATGTTGCACGTGTATTTTCACAATTTTAATATATATTTTTTGGAAATATAATTTGTTTAATAATCAGATTTGAATGATGGAAAAAGGATGCATGTGTTGTGCACTTGCACCAAATCTAATGCTCCAGGTGGATCTTTGGAAATGGGTCCAATTAATTCTGTAAATTAGATTAGCAATTATTGATATATTTATTTTTACAATTCTATATTTTTATTACATTTGATAGTAATATATATCATCATAAAACTAAACTGTAAATTAAAAAATTGACGACATCTTGATAAGGTGGCTCTTTGGGAAGCGAAGTTCAGGTATTGAAATATACAATTTTTTTTTTAAAATCTAAATAATGCAGTGTACACAATAAAAGAATATAAAGAGACATCTCTATCTACAAATATCTTGAGGGTAGCATTTAATTTACAAATATCACAAGGGAGTAGAATTACTATACGGTTTTTAATTTACAAATATCATAAGGGAGTAGAATATTTTACAGTTTTTAATTTACAAATATCATAAGGTAGTAGAATATTATGTAGAGAAACAACAATTTATGAAATTATGTTTTCATTGAGTGAATGTAAAGAATACATGAGGGGAGTATTTATAAATACAAAATATATCTACTATATATCTCTAATTTAAGGAAATAAAGATTTACAAGATATATAAAATATATTATACAAGATATATATAATATCTCTTAATATATTTATATATGCCTAATACGCCCCCTCAAGATGGAGTACCATAGGAGAGTTCAATCTTGATCATCAGCATTTGAAGACGAGAACGAGTAAGAGGCTTTGTGAGAGCATCGGCTAGTTGGTCTTCGGAAGACACATGTGAAACACGTAACTGAGTTGTTTTGATCAAATCACGAACGAAGTGATAGTCAATGGCAATGTGTTTCATTCGAGAGTGAAAAACCGGGTTGGAGCAAAGATACGTCGCACCAATATTGTCGCAGTAGATAGCAGGGAGAGTTTTGATGGTAAAACATAGTTCTTGAAAGAGAGATTTTAACCATTGTACCTCAGAGGCAGCTGATGCAATGGCCCGATATTCTGCTTCAGTGGAGGAGCGAGCAACCGACTTTTGTTTCTTGGAAGACCAGGAGATGGGATTTGGTCCAAGAAAGACAATATATGCACTTGTTGACGTACGATCATCAGTATTTCCGGCCCAATCAGCATCCGTGAAGCAGTGAAGTGAGTCAGATGGATTGGGGCGGAGGGTAATTCCAACATCTCTAGTTCCATTAAGATATCGAAGGAGGCGTTTTACAGTGCCCCAATGAGTTGTGGTGGGAGCATGCATGAATTGAGACAATTTATGCACAGCAAAAGCAATATCAGGTCTAGTAAGTTGGAGGTATTGGAGACTTCCAAGAACTTGACGATATTGAGTGATATCAGTGGACGGTGTTCCATCAGAAAGAGATAAACGAGTAGAGGTGGAGAGAGGGGTTTGGACAGGTTTGGAAGTGAGCATATTATATTTGGTGAGTAGGTCAATGATATACTTACGTTGGGAGAGAAAACAAGTTTTCTTAGTACGGAGCACTTCCACACCTAGGAAATAGGAAAGTGAGCCTAAGTCTTTGACAAAGAACTTTGTACTAAGGTCTGAGGCCACTTTTGTGAGGAACAAGGTGTTGTTTCCTGTAAGGATTAGATCATCAACATACACGAGAAAATAAGCAGTTATACCGGATTTGTTGTATACAAAGAGAGACTCATCAGATTTGGTGTGAATGAAACCAATACTCTCCAAGAAGGTTCGAAGAGCAAAATACCAAGTTCGAGGTGCCTGTTTTAGGCCATAGATGGATTTATGTAACTTGCACACATATGTAGGGAAGGTTTTGTCAACAAACCCGGGTGGTTGAGCCATAAATACAGATTCGGCTAAGGAACCGTGAAGGAAAGCATTATTCACATCGAACTGACGAAGTGGCCAATCTTTGGTAACTGCAATACTCAGGACTGCTCGAACGGTTGCTGGTTTGACCACAGGACTAAATGTTTCAGAAAAGTCAACCCCAAGGCGTTGGTGAAAGCCTTTGGCGACAAGTCGAGCTTTGAACTTGTCTAAGGAACCGTATGGTTTCCGTTTGATGCGGAAGACCCACTACGAACCAATAATGTTTGCAGAATCATCAAGTGGTACTAAATCCCAAGTACCGTTTTTGAGAAGGGCATTAAATTCAGATGACATGGCCTCCCTCCATCGTACATCTTTTAATGCCTGAGAGACGCAGCTAGGTTCAGTGTCAGAAGATAAAGTAGAAGATAGACCATACCTCGGATTTGGTTTGAAGATACTGTTTTGGGCTCGAGTGACCATTCGAGTTCATTGTTGTATAGGTGGGGATGGCAGTGAGGGAGCATCTGACAACTCGAGATCAAGGGTTTGTATAGTGGAATTAGGGTTTGGAGTTGATGGGGGTGTACTTAGTAATCTGGGGGGTGCAGCAGGATTGGGCGTTGGGCTGGTGGGTGTATTAAGAGGAACAGGGGGTGCAGGTAATGGGGGTGGTGGCGGGGCTGGATTCTCGTCGAGAGATGATATATTTTGGGGAGGGGGTGTATTCGTAAGGTTTGTGGGTGGGGTAGGATTGGGGGAAGGGGCCAGGGGTGTATTGGTGGGTGCAGGGGGTGGATAAATTAAAACAGTGGGTGTGTCTGGCAGATTGGGGGGTGTATCTGTTAAGGGTGGGTGTGTATACTGGGTGGGGTGTATGTAGTAGAGGAGTGAGTGCGTAGGTGCGGAGGGGTGTATTTACCAGAGTTGGGGGTGTATGTAGCAGGGGAGTGATTCTGTAGATTCAAGGGGGTGTACTTACCAGAGTTGGGGGTGCAGTTACCTACTGTGTAAGGATTGAGTCGACTTGGTGAGTGGGAATCGAATCGACTCAGTGAGTTGTGGATCTGAGCTAGAAACACCTGCCGGAGTTCAGGGCACGACCGACCGGTGTTAGGCGATAGTGTTGAGTGGGCAGAGGTGTTGGCGACCATGGCCGACGCCGGACATGACACGGCGGAGGGGAGCGGAGTTGTCCGGGCTGCGAGAGATCGGGATGCGGGCGCCGAAGAGGATGGCGCCGCGAGCGGCAATGCACGCCGATGAGAATAGATGACTGGAAGGAGGAGTTGGAGTGCTGCCATGGAGGATTTACGCAATTTCTGTGATGGGGCAAATTTTGTGGAGTGATTGAGGTGGGCTGTTATGGAGTTTTCTGAGTAGTTGCAGAACTTGCAGGGCTGTGATTAAAGAATCTTGGGTTGATGTTTATTCTATAAGGAAAGTTTGTTAAGTTTTGCAGGAGATTGCTTGGAACAAGGATTTGAATGGAGGTTTGTAACTGATTCTTGATTTAAGAAACAGATGGAGGATCGGTTGCAGCAACCGAGATTGGGAAGGGTGGTAGTCGGGAGTTTTGAACGACGGTGGACGTCGGAGAACGACTACAAGAAAGGGTGTCTGATCGAGGCGTTAGCCGGACGACTCGTTGATACCATGTAGAGAAACAATAATTTATAAAATTATATTTTCATTGAGTGAATGTAAAGAATACATGAGGGGAGTATTTATAGATACAAAACATATCTACTATATATCTCTAATTTAAGAAAATAAAGATTTACAAGATATATAAAATATATTATACAAGATATATATAATATCTCTTAATATATTTATATATGCCTAATATATTATACAGTTTTTAATTTACAAATATCATAAGGGGTAGAATATTATACAGTTTTAAATTTACAAATATCTTAAGGAGTAGGATATTATACAGTATTTAATTTATTTGCCCTTATCACCAGAAATTGGTGTCAACACTTCTACATATTTAGATAGTTATTTATTGTATTTTATTTATAAGGTGGACTATAATGTATTTATTCATAAAGTTAGGTACACATCAATTTATTCATTTTTCTAATTTTCCTTTAAAAAAATCATTTGAATACTTAAATATATATATGTAAGCAATAGAATTAGGGATTACT
Organism: Galeopsis tetrahit; assembly: GCA_963675135.1. Lineage (NCBI taxonomy): Eukaryota > Viridiplantae > Streptophyta > Magnoliopsida > Lamiales > Lamiaceae > Galeopsis > Galeopsis tetrahit. The sequence goes on along the minus strand of OY776128.1, from coordinate 72,719,010 downwards.
GTGAAGAGTTGTTAATTTTGGATCATTTGGTAAAATTATGTGGTGGAGGTAGTGTACATGTGTTTTGAGGCTGCAAACAAGGTTTGTGTTTTTGGGTTGATGGTTGTTTTATAATTCATAAACTACAAATTCTATTTCATTTCGGTCTGTAGTCACCTAAATTTCAGTATGTACGAAGAACTGAAGTCACCCAACGGTAATATAAACTGTGGTGTTGACGGTAATAGAGGCTATAAACTGTACAGTGACTGATCATATGTGGTATGTGGTGTTGAAATTCACAAAGGTAGTGCACCTCAGTTTCAGAGATTGTACATATTTTTTAAAAGAAGATTATTGGGTTGATGGTTGTTTTATAATTCCTAAACTTCAAACCCCATTTTTAGTTTGTATGAAGAACTGAAGTCACTCCCATGCTTTGGTAAAATCAGCGTGGTTATTAGAGCATTTTTAATTCCTAAACCCCAAACCCTATCTTTTTTCAATTTTTACTTGAATTTGGTGCGATTAAGATGATTATTTTTTAATTCCTAAATCCTAAATCCCAATTTTTTTTTTGTTGAAATTGACTGACAATGATTGTGAAGGTACGTGAGTCAACAATAATGGTGCAATAATGAAGGTACGTGAGTCAACAATAATGGTGCAATAATGGCGAAGATAGTGTACATCAGTTTCAAAGAGACTTGTAAATAAAGTTTCAAAGAGACTTGTAAACAAGGTTTTAAAGCTTGTAAGCTTGTTGTAGGGAGGTTATTGTAGGAAACAAGGTTTTAAAGCTTGTCAGTGCACATCCGTTTCAGCCAGAGATTCTTGTGATGGTTGTTCTATCCCACAATAATTTGTTCACATGGTTGGAGTCGAGAGTGAAACCAGCATTGCTGGATAATGATGGACAAGAAAAAAAAGTTGATCCCATCATTTGAATTTATTTCCTAACGCAAATAACAGATTTTGTGTACAACACTAGCAACATTAAAAAAGATGGGTTTTCATGATGATTACTTTGTAAAGATCCTTTCCAACAGTGGTCAGAAAATTCTTTCCAATAGTGGTCAGAGGTCATTCACAGATTGTTGACTAACAACGACATTTACAGATTGAGAGTTTAGGTCATTCACAGATTGTTGACTAACAACGAAATCAATTTTAATAGAAAAAGTGATATTTTCTTTTAACAAATGTTATACTTTAAATTTTATCTCAAATTATTTGTTCTTTTTAGGTATTTCCATCTCATTTCTTTCCAATTTACTCAGTTTTAGCTTTAGGTATAACAAAAATTGTAATATTAATAACATAGAGAGAAAAGATAAATTAATATTGTGTACCTTCAAGGAATCTTTTTTTGGTGTAAATCCTTTTTACATTCAAATTGAATTTTGAGACTTGTTCCAATTTGAATAATGTATTTTATGGTATAATATCTAATAAATATCGTGATTCTAGATATGAGTTGATGAGTTAATGAATACTTCCGAATTAATTTACCCATCCTTTACTTCCGATCTAGGTTTTCTAAGGATATCAAATATCATGTATGTCTAGTTACAATGTATGACATTGAAAATTGAATCATTCGACAAATTATAAGTCATGCATGTATATCATCTACAAATATTTGTTGTTTGAGTTGTTCTCTTGGGTAATGTTATAATTTACTGCCTTCGTTCCGTAATTTTTTGCACATTTTTTTTATTTGAACGTTTAAAAAATAATTGCACACTCTTAGTACGAAAATACCTCCAAATTAATACCCTCCCAACATCATTTTATTTTTAAAATTACCCCTCTTTTTACATATATTTTACTTTACACCTATCATATTTATTTTACAACTCACCAAATTATTTAAAATACTTCTCTTTTATCTACTTTCAATCACTAAATTCACAATTTTTAAAAATTGTGCCGATCAAACTGTGCAAATAATTCCAGAACAATGGGAGTATACTATTTTGAAAATATAGAGATTTTCCTTTGGATGTGTTAAGAATCTCGCAGGTCAAAGAAACTCGCAAGACAAACTAGTCATTCATTAAACTTCATATTTTGAATATAATGAGGGAGTACTATATAAGAAAACATATAATATGATAAAGGTAATTAGGTAGATGTACAACTCAATGTTCACCCGCCATTTTTTTTACCTATAATTTTTTCTCTATATATATTTAAGGAATATTAATATACTCCCTCAACTAATTTACTTTCACTGTTTTTTTGCCCACCGCTCTCATGCCACGTTAATAAAATTTTATTTATACTTATTTTAAATTTAATTTTATATCAAAATTATAAAAAAAAATTACATTTAATTTATTATTATCTTATCAAATCAGGCTTAATCTTTTCTCAGAAATGGTTATTAATTTTGTCTTTAATCTTCTCAAAATTTTCTATTCATTGATTTTTTTTTTCAGAATCTCTTCTCCACAAAATAAAATTAATCTCATTATCATAGCAACTTTTAAAATATTTTAGAAAGATTTGATGTATAATAGATTAAAAAATTTGCTTGTATACATAGACCTATTTTTGTTCATCCGTTTCATCACAAAATTCTGGATATTATTGTTTTTCTACTTGTGATCTATTACTGATAGTTTTAGCTTAAAAAATAAACAAATCGTGTTAGCTTAAAAAAATAAAAAAAGATGTTTTTATTTATTTTTTTAAATAAAAAGCGTACTAAAGAGTAATCGGGACAATTTTTTTTTAAAAAAAGCGTAGATAATATTAAATTAAATGTAATTTTTTTAATAATTTTAATATAAATAAAATAAAATATTGATATTAAGTTTAAATTAAATATAAATAAAAAATTTACTACATATATATATTTTACATTAAAAAGTGATTACAAAATGATTGACATGTAATGACTTACAGATGTCCTATCATAATGTATCTGTTGTTTACAGTACAGTCGGCTTGTTTCTGAATGAAAGTATCAAACTACAGTATATTTTAGATGTGAAACTTTTGTCTGAAGCTCAACAGATTCCCAAAGTTTGAGGAAATTATTTTTAGCACACAAAAATAAGAATAAAATAAGAAAACAAAGAGATGAAGAGACATAGGGTGTGTGATATTATTGATACACGTCACAGAAAAACAGAGGTACGTAGCGATTAAAATAATAAAGAGAATGTGGAGAAAAATCAAACACGAAAGCAATATCAGAAACGGTCAATCAAATCTTATCCATCACCTCACTTGTCCTTATTATTTATTGTAGATGGCCCTTGGATCAGGTGCTTGTTAGAGTTTTCTCAATATCTATGAAAATGGTTCATTTACAATCTAACACCTGATCCCAAAGACCTATGAATTCCTCCGTTTCCTCTTTAACTTTAACTTTAACTTTTTCATTTTATTTTTATTTTTATTGTTTTGATTAAAAATATAATTAAATAATAAATGTAGTATAAATAATTTGATAGTGAGAGAGATAGAAAATAATACTTCTAGATGATTATAAGATGATGTATCATAAAATAATATAATAGATACAATATAAGTGATTTGAGAGATACAAAATTAAATTGACTTGCCTATTTTTTTTGAGTGGTTGGTCCAGATACTTATAACCACTATATATTAATGATGAAATCCTCTAATCAGAACTTGATAAAAGACATAAATTGACTTTTAATAATAAATTCTGTTATTAATTCTTAATTTTTATTATTAAAAATCCATTTTTTCATATATTAATCTCGATATATTTTGTTATTTTGAATGTTATATTATTATATTTTGAACTTTGATTAATGAGTTTGGGTGTGTTTTTTTTAATTTTCAATTGCTTTTAATTAACATGTCCAAATTCAGGCCGGATGGGCCAAAAATTTATAGACTCAATAAAGGAGAAAAGTCCCAATGCATAATTAAAATCCAAAGTATCTTATCATGTGCTCGACTATGCCCCGGTGCATCTCTGTTTTAGATTTTAATTAATTATTGAATCTGGGATTTTGAAAACGGTTAAAAAAAAGAATATTAATAATAAATTTTGGCATGGTCTAAAATACACTCGAGTGCATGCTGTGCACTCAAGTTGACCAAGTCTTTTTTTTTGCCCTTTTTTCTTTTTTGTTAATTTTCGCTTTTTTTTCCCTTTTTTTCGCTGTTTTTTTTTTCTTAATACGCTTGTTTGTTTTTTTAGTACTTTTTTTTTTCCTTTATTTTTTGCGTTTTTTTTTCAGTTAATAAAAAAATGGGTGTATTTTTTTACTTTTTTTTTTTAAAGTCAGTATAATTAAAAAGTGAAACATAATAATTAAACCCAAGACTTTGTGCTAATTTAATCGACCATTGGACCACAACCAAAGTTTTGTTATATTATTGTTCTTATTAATTAATAAATGATTAATGAACTAGAGTGCACAACATGCACTCGAGTTCACAACAGACCTACCTATAAATTTTATATAATACTTATAAATCCTATAAAATGAAAACTAAATCCTAACCTACTTACTTCAATATATATATATATATATATATCAAAATAAACACATTATTACAAGTTTATAAGATTTTAAAATCCACTTAATTTTTAAAATTGAGATTTTAAAATTTTCAAAATCTCAAAATCAAACATAACCTAGGTGATGTTAATTTGTTTTGGGTTTAAAGGGACTAGCTTTCAAAAGTTATTTTTTTTTAAACCTAGGGGATTTTCAAATCTTTGTTTGTTTTGAGTTTTCTATGGTTAAAAAACAATTTTAACTTTATGTCAAATTACTATGTCTAAAAAGTTCAAGTCAGATACAAAAAAGAGTGCTTAATCAATAAAATATATTTTCATAAATAATACATCAAAGTAAAGAAATTCACTTCTTTCCAAAAAAGAAATAATATTTTTCTCTTCGTAGCAGGAAATCTGTAAATAGCGGCTAACCGACGGAAACAGAGGAATCTGCCGCTAGTTTCAATGAAAGCGGTCTTAGATTGGAAAAAAAAAAAAGTATTCTCGTTGGTGGAGCCTAACTACCAGTGACGGAGTCAGAAAATTTCGGTAGGGGCCCGATTAACATTACTTTAAAGATAAAATAATATGTACTTATTATACTTATTGAAATTTTACGATAAAATTATCAATATATTTCATTAAATTAAATTGAACAAGATGTCTTTCACTTTATTTTGAAGTTTTGATAGTCGATTCAAAATGAAGCGAAACAATTTAAAAATTGTTAAAATATTTTGCAATTCTTAGTAAAAATTTAGACAATAATTCTCAAATACACCATCAATCTATATTATTGACTCTATTAAAGAAATAATTTATTTTTGGAGTATTAAGAAACAAATTTAAGTAAAAAACACATGAAAAAATATATTTGTATGCAAGCATTTATTTTTTATACGTCTATACTTAATATGTATGTGTCAAAAAATAAAAATAAAATTTTTATTTTCGTATATCAAAAAGTTTCATTTGAAATAGAGTAATTTGAAAAAATATATATATATATATGATGAGAATAACTATTATCACATAATATATATAATTATTATAAAATATTTATCATATATATATATATATATAATATATATAAAAAAAAATTGGTGGGGCCAGGCCACCGTCCCTGCTAACTACACATTTTTCTGTAGAAAGACAATTAAAATGAAACGTAGAAAGCAATGATTTAAATTGGTCCATCGTGAATGAATAATTTGGACAAGTTTCTAGAGTGCATAGATTTCAAAACGATAATTTTGCACGAAAATTAAAAATTATATTTCAATATTACTTTTCTACTCATGTTTTTATTTTTAAAACTATTTTCATCACACTTACTTTCTCTTCTTTTTTTTATTTTATTTTCCACTTTATTAATAAACACATAATATTTCTTAAAATCCATAGAAAAAACAAGAAAATTGTATGTGGACAAATGGAGGATATGACATTACACACGCATATTTATTAACATGCATAAACACGAGGGTGGGAATATGACCAAGCTAGGGAGTAAAAAAAACTTGAATTCCGACAAGTCGATCTGGGTGTTGAAATAGTAAAACAATAACCTAGGCCCTTGCCCTGGCCTGGTACCTACCAGAATTAGAATTTATTTGTTTAAAAAAGATTCATCAGATTTTACATATGCTTCCAAACTCAGTACCTTGCCTTTTTCTCAACTTTAAAACCCCCCTGCTAGCTGTACTTCTATACCCTCTTTTTACAACCAAATTTCTGTGTAGCCACAGTAACACTCTTTATATTACTCTCCAACTACTTGTATTTTATCCTAGTATAGACTGATTAAATCGCAATTATAAAAAATAATTTCAACCCATTTAAAAAAAAAAAAACAATAATACCTTCCTCAACATTTGATTTTCTTTCACAAACTGCCATTTAATTAAAGATAAAATTCTTCCTTCCTTCCATCCTCTTTTTTTATTTATTTTATATAAATAGGCCACTCAAATGTTAATTTAAGCAATCTACCCTAAAAAAAAAAAAAAAACCATTTTACGACGAAAAATTCAAATTGATTGACATGTGAACTTTACACAAATATTTGGCCGGATACAATATTTAAAAAAAAATTGTTCAAATGTAGGCATGTAGATAGACAGTGAATATTATTTAAATGCCATGATGAAGCTAATTGTAACCCTTTATTAAGGCCGAACAGTAACTATATATAGTTATACAGAGATATAATTAAAATATTATTAATCTTGTAGTAATACATATAATTAATTCATTTGGTTTATGGATATATAGTCATAAAATAATAGGGAAGTGCATCCTAATGTCCAATAATACAACAATAAATGTACCATACCTGGTCAATTAATCTGGTGGTTACACACCCATACCACTGTGCAAATAGTTTTAATTCACAATATGTATTTATAAGCTGAATTATCACCTCTTGGCCTAGGCGCTTGACGCTCCCTGATTCGACTCAATTTTCAATTTCTGAGTAATTTTTTTGTCAAATTTCATCGTTTAAGGAATAAAAAATGTAGTATTAAAAAACAAAAAAACAAGTACTAAATGCCGTCTAAATAAAACTTGCTTGACTATCGATTTTCGATTTCTGGAACCTCGATTAGCTAGGAAGTCAATTATCTCTCTCTCTTGATTACAGTTGTATTTGGAAGCAGCTGACGTCCATAATCCATTAACGTTAAATAGTTCCACCACCACAGTTTCCTACGTGAATTATAAATATTTAATAATTAGTTAGAAAAAGCAGAAAATCACTGTAATATAATAATTAAAATATACTCCTCCTCACCTCAGCTCCCCCTTCAGTTTCTTCTTTATAATCCACAGTCTTCTTTCCCTTTTTGATCAGCACAGACACCACTAAGCTACTAGAATGTCATTAAGCCTTTCAACAAATCACAAAAGGTATTTTTCATCTTATATTAGTACCGGCGGGGGAGGTATGTTCTGCACCCAAAACGCAGCGTTTAGAGGACCGGAAGAGCCGGTGACCAGTACCGATAGAGGCCGAGAAGAGGAAAAACTGTTCGAGAAGTCATTGACGCCGAGCGACGTGGGGAAGCTGAACCGCCTCGTAATTCCGAAGCAACACGCGGAGAAGTATTTTCCGTTGAACGGCGGCGGCGTGGATTCCGGTGAGCTTCTAGGTTTCGAAGACGAGTGCGGAAAAGCGTGGAGTTTCCGGTACTCGTATTGGAATAGTAGTCAAAGCTATGTGTTGACTAAAGGGTGGAGCCGTTTCGTCAAGGATAAGAGGCTAGGCGCCGGCGATGTGGTCCAGTTTACGCGCCACCGGAGGGATATTGGGCGCTTTTTTATTGGGTGGAGGAAGAGAAACTCCGACGGCGGCGCCGGCAGTCGTCCTTATAATCCAAACCAATTAGGGGCAGCATATCATCAAACTCATCATCAGTCCACTACTGCAGGTATATATTGTTGTTTTCACTCCAATACGTATATTACACGCAAACTATTTTTAATTAATATACATATTAATATTAATTAGCACAAAAGGGAAACAAAAATTAAAAAAAAACTTTCTTTCAAACGTATAATTGGAAAAATATGTGTTACTGAAGAATCAAACATGTATTACTTGATCTTACAATAATTAACATATTCAGTTAGAGTATATTTGTATTCACGCACCGTATAATATAACACTATGGTATTTTAAATACTAAACAATAATAATACTCGAAAAAAAAATTATGTCCATCCAATTCACTTAATACAAGAACAAGTTGTGTATGAGAATTAGTATCACATTTTTTTAAAATGTTCACATTTAAAGTAATTCAAAGTGCTCCGAGTGTATAATTTGGGCATATATATTATTTATCTTATGATGTTATATATATGTAATAATTATGATGAGGAATTTAATTTGCAGTAGAGAAAATAAATGGAAGGGGTGATGAGCAGTCAATAACAAGAAGAAATGGGAACTCGAAGAGGATGAGGTTATTTGGGGTGAATTTGGAGTGCCCGGAAGATGATTCCGACGCGGCGGAGAGCTCGACCCAGCACCAGTACTCTTTCACCGACCATCAACGCACATGGTATGTAACATATATAATACTACTATATTTATATGGCCCCACTTTTCAGTTTGATTTTGCTGTTTCCCATAATCAAACACTCACAATCGCTGGTGTTTTATTTTTAGAAAGTTCATCATTAATTCACTATTAGTACTAATTATTTAAACAATGAGCTTAGTGGTCAATAGGAAGAGAATATTAATATTATTATTATTATTATGTATCATTGCAATTTAGTAACCCCGTGTATTAATCTCGTTAATAAATAAATTCAATATTTTGTGAAGCAGCTGGATCGATGTCATGGAATTTCATCATTTAAGAATAGAAATAGAAAATTTAAAAAAATGAAAATATTCAGCAGATAGGATGACCCCCAGGCACCCCATTTCCTCGACAACTGTCCCCATTAATGCTTTCGATGTTATTAAAAAAATTAAAAGTATATATGATCATGTTATTAAATTTTTTTTTAAAAAAAAGTGAAAATTATAGTATTAGTTAAATAGAAAATTTCACGTGATAATCACCACCTCGATCCGTATATGAAAATTAGGGAGGTGTGAGAAAACATGCATTTATGTGTAATTGGTAAAGGTGGGTCGGTTTTGAATAATACTCCAATTCATGACAAATAAATAATCCATCAATTTTCAGAAATTGATCGAGGACGTTGGCAGTTTGGTCAGTGGTCCAAAATTAGCATATAACAATGGTCGAAATTTGGTACCATATTTAGGGTTTTCCAGGTTGCTTATCAATTGCCATTTTCCCTGTATATAATTTCCATATTATTTTTCAATGTTTTACATAATACTATAATACAAGTAATTAAGTGATATGATTTATGATAATGACATGAGATTTGACTGTTTCAAACTAATTATCTACATAAAATAAAAATGATGGAATAAAACACTTGTCGGTAGCTCAACACGCGGTGATAGTAATGCTCCACATAATGGCATTAGGCATGCACGTGGACCACTTTATATTATTATATATAAATATATGTTTTATTATATTTTGATAATAATAATTAATTAAACAATATGATTGGTTGCAACAGGATATGAATTTTAGAGAGAAGGAGAAGGAGCATGGATGTGATGACGTCCAAAGGTTTTAACCTTGTTCACCAGTCTCAACTTTATTTAGCACAACAGAGAAGAAGGTGGAGTAGTAGTATGATTTTCTTTTCCTTTAATTTCCATATTATGTAATAGAACAAAATAAAAAATAGGGGAGAGAAGAGGAGGAAATCCGTTAGCATTTTACTTTTGTATTATCTTCATTTTAATATTATATGTCAAAAGTACTAGTAGTTATTTAATTTATGTTAACAAAATAAACCAAATGTTACTATTATTTTAAATTTTATGGCCCCGCGCGGAAGAAAAAGGAAAAAAAAGTACCACAACTTAAGTTTATAATTTAAAAAAAAAAATGCATTTTATACTAAAAGCCATTAATGAATTAGGACAAAGTAACTTAAAAATAGGCTTTGAACCATCAAAATGATAGACTAATTCGAATTATCAATTCCATTATTAACATAAATCTAGAGAGTAGCGTGTATATTTCTAAGTTTCAATCCTACACAGGCCAACCCCCAAAGTTAGGTTTTGAACTATATATGTCATAAAATCTTGGGAGTAGAAGAGATAATTATGTGAAATGCATTATGAAACAAATCCATATAGGGTTGGTCTGCTATGGACTCGAGTGCATGTTGTGCACCCTAGTCCATGTTGCATTTTTCAGTTTTACTGACTTACACTTTTTGGTAAATGGTGTTGCACTTTTCAATTATTAAACTGTATAATAATATTTTTAGTCACAGTGACTTACACTTTTTAGTACTCCGTAATATTGTGTTGTACTTTTCAATTTAATAACATACACGTTTCTTTAGACTAGGGTGCACAACATGCACTCGAGTGCATACTAGACTTTACCATCCATATAATATAAAAAAGAAATTAAAGTTGGAGAGTGTCCCACGAGAAAAAGAAAATTGATGGATGGGGGGAGGTGGGTGGAAGGATTGAAGAATATGGATGGATATAGTTACACTTAGACTTGGACTTAACAATCAAATCAAGAATCTCTACATTGTTTGTACCATATATACATACCTATACCTACCTAACCTAAAATGGTACATACCAGGCAGCTGTTTTTTAGCCCCCACAGAGATAGAGACTTGACTTTGATGCTGGTGAATGGCAGCCACTGCAAGGTAAGCACCTGGTCCAGGTGCCTCTGCTGCACTAAGTAACTGCACCCATCTCTTCTACCTTCATTCATTCTACTTTATTTCAATTTATATTTAAAAATCTTTAAATACCATAACACCTAATTTTACAGTCTGGGTGGCCTAATATTAAAGCCTTCAACATCAATACCTCCAAATTTTGCAGGTATAACCTTTTTTTTTACATGAATTTTAAAAATATCGATGATTTATGTATAAAGTAATTAAATGTATGTTGAAGGTTAAACAATTGTTTCACATTGAATTAGCATTAAAGGATTATAAGGTATAAAAGGGGGACCGTACTAGTATCTCTATTATTAGTATGAGGCTTTTGGAAATAACTCAAAAGTAAAGCTAAATAATCTTTTCAAGAATGATGATAAAAATATTATTTTCATTTTAAAATATACATATTACATTTAAATAGATAAAGAGGAGGGGATGAGTAATTGCGGGGTCGAAGGAGATGCAAAATTAGTTGTTGACGCTATACGATCCACAAATTCATACGATTCTATATTAATTTGGTGACTATGTTATTGCTTGCAAAGCTATTATAGCTCAACTTCAAAATATTTCAGTTTCTCATGTTAGCGCAAATATGATTGCACATCATTTAGCTAGAAATTTTCGTTTATTTATCAGTCCAAAAACTGTTGGAATTAATGGGAATTAATTGGGTTTTGACACCCTTATCTAATTTAATTAATTAGACGGACTAAACGTTAATTAAGAAATAATTGAACGTGACATAGTCGATCTACTCGCGGAGTAGATGAACGTGGTATATTTAATATCTCAAAACCGAGTTAAGGTGAGTGAGAAATTAATTGAAGAAGTTGAAGGGTTTCAACTTGGAAGTTTGAGAATGTGGGAAATTGTCCCACATAGGAAACCTACAAAACATTTATGATGTATAAAGGTATTGAAGTAGCATGGTAGTTCAACTATCTAAAAGAGGTACACTCCTCTAAGAGCCACACACGCGCGCGCGCCCGCCCGGCCCGGCTTCGGCTTTGATGGCAATTGGTCTTTGGGGCCCGCCTATCTTTTTGCAGACCCAAAAACTCCGAAAAGCCCAACTCAGGAATGGGCTCGGCCCATTCGAATTACTTCAAGAATATTCCAGAATCATCTGAAATCTCAAACTTGGTCTTCAAGATTGAATCTTCAAGACTTATCCACGTACGAGATATTATCTCAACCGCTTCGATATTTTCGAGATATATTCCCATAAATCGGGCCTGGGCCCACGCGTTTTTTCCTCTCCCTCCAAGGGTTTGTTCTGCCTATAAATATCAGACTCTTCCCTCATACATCCTACGCTGAAATTCGCCCCTCAACCTTCTACTCTCCTCTCGACCCTACGCAGTGTACTGAGCTACCGAAAGCCTTACACTGTTCTTTCTTGTGACGGATTAATATCCGAAGAGTGTTCAGTTCGTAACTAAGTACGTTCGCCGATACTTCTTACACAGTGGTGCTACTGTGTATTAAGTGAAAGTCGTTTTACCTTTGGGAACGGAACGCCGTAACAGTCGAGCACTATCCTGGGCGTATTCTGTTCTGCGGGAAAAGGGATTCCATTGACTCGACTTATTTGAGGTATTCTTTGTGTTTTCTGTTTATTCTGATATTTTTGATATTGCAGTTTACACGGCGTAAACCGGAACCAACAATCGCAGAACAGAATATTTAATTAATATTTTCGAATTTATCCATTGAGCTGCTGGCGCTTACTCGCGGGGCGGGGCCGTGCCTGGAAATCCAATTAAATCAAATTGGAATTGCACATCAATTAATCTATATGATTAAATTAGAGAATGTGTTGATAAATTGATTAATTACCGTAATTAATCAAAGAGGATTAAATTAGATTTAATTAAATCAATTAATCAAGAGGATTAAATTGACTAATTAAATCAATTAATCAGGAGTATCAAAGTATATTTGATATGGAGCATGGCTTCGTTGTTCGTTGGAGCATGGCTTCGTTGATATGGAGCATGGCTTTGTGGGGAGCATGGCTTCGTGTGATAACCTCTCCGGCTTTAGGCAGAATTTGATGTATTCTGTTTTCTTAGACCAAGTATTTTGAGAACAGAATTGACTTTGTCAATTAATTACAGAATAAAACAAAGATTAAATTAATTTTGAAGTTGGAAATAATTCCAATAAAAGAAAAATCAAAGATCGATTTTTTTAATGTATCGAGGCTGTGTCCAAATTTGGTGAATAAGAGAAATTCACAAATAAAGTGACAAGCAGCTCGAATGTGGGGATATACATCTCCTCACATGGAAACATTCAAATGTGAGGGAGAGAGGTCTCCGTCGACATGTTTGAATAGGGTAGCTAAGGTGTGACCTTAAAGCTAAATATGGAAAAACCTAAAATGGTTGAATTCAGTGGAATGTTTTCCACAAGTAATGTGGATTTGTTCATCATGAAAAATCACATTCGAGTAAAAGCTCCACACGAGGAGGGAAAAAGTACTTTATTAATTTAATTGATGATTGTACACGATTCTGCTACGTTTATCCTTTAAGAAGTAAAGACGAAGCTATAGAGGCTTTTAAACGTTATAAAAATGAAGTAGAGAATCGATTGGACACTCGAATTAAATCAATTCGTAGTGATAGAGGTGGAGAGTACGTAGCTCCGTTTGAACAATTATGTATTGAATCAGGGATTATACATCAAACGACGGCCCCTTACTCGCCTCAGTCTAATGGTGTTGCGGAAAGGAAAAACCGAACACTAAAAGAGATGATGAACGTAGTGTTAATCAGCTCTGGTCTACCTCAGAACTTGTGGGGGGAAGCTATTCTGTCGGCTAACCACATTCTGAATAAGATTCCTCACAAAACTAAGGATCAAACTTCTTATGAAATATGGAGGAAACGAAAACCTTCATACAAATACCTCAAAGTGTGGGGGTGTTTGGCTAAGGTTGAAGTACCACTTCCTAAACAAGTTAAGATCGGCCCTAAAACAGTCGATTGTATCTTTATAGGATATGCTTCAAACAGTAGTGCCTATCGATTTCTGATTCACAAATCTGAAGTACCGGATATGACAGAAGACACTACAATAGAGTCAAGGAACGCAGTGTTCTTTGAAAGTATCTTTCCTCTTAAGGAGAAAGAGGAAGTGAGTTCGAGTAAGATAACTCTCGAAGCAACAGACGACACTGTTAGTCCTTCCACTCAAGAGAGTGAAGAACCGAGACGCAGTAAGAGAGCTAGAATTGATAAAGACTTTGGTTCAGACTTCATTACTTATGTTTTGGAGGAAGAAGAACCCAAAATTATCAAAGAAGCAATGGCAAGACCAGATGCACACCTCTGGAAAGAAGCCATAAAAAGTGAATACGAGTCTATTCTCTTAAACCACACATGGGAGTTGGTTGACCTCCCTAAAGGTTGCAAGCCCTTAGGATGCAAGTGGATCCTTAGAAGAAAGTACAAAGCAGATGGATCTGTTGATAAGTACAAAGCTCGTCTTGTTGCAAAGGGGTTTAAACAAAAGGAAGGGTATGATTTCTTCGATACATACTCACCAGTGACAAGGATCACCTCCATTCGGGTGTTAGTCGCCATTGCTGCGTTGCACAATCTCGAAATACACCAAATGGACGTTAAGACGGCGTTTCTTAATGGTGAGATGGATGCAGAAATATACATGGAGCAACCTGAAGGATATGTTGCTCCTGGAAACGAGAAAAAGGTGTGCAAACTCGTTAGATCACTGTATGGACTTAAGCAAGCTCCAAAACAGTGGCACTTGAAATTTGACAGTACGATGCTGTCAAATGGGTTTCGAATTAACGAATGCGATAAGTGTGTGTATGTGAAGGATACACCTACTGGATATGTTATTGTGTGCTTATATGTCGATGACATGTTAATCATGAGTAACAATCACGATATCATAGTTAATACGAAGAACATGTTAAGTAGAAACTTTGACATGAAAGAGATGGGACTAGCAGATGTGATTCTTGGAATCAAGATAGAGAGAACGTCCAATGGAATTTCCTTGACACAATCTCACTATGTGGAGAAGGTACTAAAGCAATTTAAGGCCATTGACGATCCACCTGCTAAGACACCTTTGGAACTCAATGTTCACTTGAAAAAGAACAGAGGAGAACCAGTGGCTCAACTGGAATACGCAAGAATCATTGGAAGTGTGATGTACATCACGAACTGTACACGCCCTGATCTTGCATGTTCGGTAAACAAGTTGAGTCAATACACGAACAATCCAAGTCATGAGCACTGGAAAGCGTTGAAAAGGGTATTAAGATACTTGAATTACACCATTGATTATGGGCTTCACTACACAAGACATCTAGCTGTAGTCGAAGGATACAGTGATGCGAATTGGATATCAGACACGAAAGACTCGTTGTCCACCAGTGGATATGTATTCACTATTGGAGGAGCAGCAGTGTCATGGAGGTCCAAGAAACAAACGTGTATTGCTCGTTCCACAATGGAATCAGAATTTATAGCGTTAGACCTAGCCGCTGCAGAGGCTGAATGGTTGCATAATTTTCTGGAAGACATTCGTTGTTGGAAGAAGCCGGTACCTGCGGTGACGGTACACTGTGACAGTCAAGCTGCCATTGGGAGAGCTTCGAATGTCATGTACAACGGAAAGTCGAGACACATACGTCGTCGACACAACTCCGTTAGAGAATTGATCTCCACTGGAGTAATGTCCATTGACTATGTCAATACGAAGGACAATATAGCGGATCCGCTCACGAAGAGCATAAATCGAGATCAATTGTACAAGCTGGTAGAAGGAATGGGTCTAAAACCCACAATAAAAACCAAAGCAGTGGTAACCCAACCATGATGACTGGAGATCCCAAGAACTTGGTTCAATGGGAAAACGAAGCTGTGGAGGTTAGTGAGAAAACACTTGAAAAATATGACTATTCCGGACAGCACTATCTCAAGTGTTAACGACCCGTAAGATGTGGTAAAGGCTGAGTCTTGGACTCTTAATAATTCCTAGAGTATAACGGGATACTTGAAAGGAAGTTACCTATATAAATGAGAAGTGAGGGCCGCTTCGACCAAACATTTATGAAGTACAAAGGACGTCCATGGCCAAAACGGACAAAAACGTGAGAACGATACGAAGACGAGATCAAAGTGTGCTGACACTGTTGTCTAGGTATACACTATGGAGGAATAGTTCAAGGCATCGCGTCCACTAAGCCGCCGGTATATCCGATAGTGTTTGGCTACGGAAAGTTCAAGGCCAAAAACCACTTATCCGGACGCACGGAGATCTCACTCGAACTGAACACTGAGTCTGATGTTGTATAGATACGATTTTCACTCATGTGGGGGATTGATGGAATTAATGGGAATTAATTGGGTTTTGACACCCTTATCTAATTTAATTAATTAGACGGACTAAACGTTAATTAAGAAATAATTGAACGTGACATAGTCGATCTACTCGCGGAGTAGATGAACGTGGTATATTTAATATCTCAAAACCGAGTTAAGGTGAGTGAGAAATTAATTGAAAAAGTTGAAGGGTTTCAACTTGGAAGTTTGAGAATGTGGGAAATTGTCCCACATAGGAAACCTACAAAACATTTATGATGTATAAAGGTATTGAAGTAGCATGGTAGTTCAACTATCTAAAAGAGGTACACTCCTCTAAGAGCCACACGCGCGCGCGCCCGCCCGTCCGGCCGGCCGGCTCGGCTTCGGCTTCGGCTTTGATGGCAATTGGTCTTTGGGGCCCGCCTATCTTTTTGCAGACCCAAAAACTCCGAAAAGCCCAACTCAGGAATGGGCTCGGCCCATTCGAATTACTTCAAGAATATTCCAGAATCATCTGGAAATCTCAAACTTGGTCTTCAAGATTGAATCTTCAAGACTTATCCACGTACGAGATATTATCTCAACCGCTTCGATATTTTCGAGATATATTCCCATAAATCGGGCCTGGGCCCACGCGTTTTTTCCTCTCCCTCCAAGGGTTTGTTCTGCCTATAAATATCAGACTCTTCCCTCATACATCCTACGCTGAAATTCGCCCCTCAACCTTCTACTCTCCTCTCGACCCTACGCAGTGTACTGAGCTACCGAAAGCCTTACACTGTTCTTTCTTGTGACGGATTAATATCCGAAGAGTGTTCAGTTCGTAACTAAGTACGTTCGCCGATACTTCTTACACAGTGGTGCTACTGTGTATTAAGTGAAAGTCGTTTTACCTTTGGGAACGGAACGCCGTAACAGTCGAGCACTATCCTGGGCGTATTCTGTTCTGCGGGAAAAGGGATTCCCTTGACTCGACTTATTTGAGGTATTCTTTGTGTTTTCTGTTTATTCTGATATTTTTGATATTGCAGTTTACACGGTGTAAACCGGAACCAACAAAAACTTGGTTAGACCCATCAAATTTTGTGATGGGGCATTTGGACTATATTTTTCTCCATGTTTGTACTATAACGAAAGCTAAAACCTTCTATGTTTAGAAAAAAAAAAAAAGTTTGAATGGGGGAATATTAGTTTAAAGTCAGGCTCTCTTGAACTTATTCATTCGAGACGGATTTGAACCCAATTAATCAAGTGGGCTTGGACCGGGTCATTTGTTTTTATAGAACCTGTGTCAAGACTGTCTACTTAATTCATCTCGATATATATAATCATATATTTTAATTAATGTAGGTATGTCTGTGTGTATATATTCCATATTTTATTTTTAAATATTAAAATTTATTTTAAGTAATTATATATTTTAATTAATGTAGGTCTGTCTCTGACCCCACCTTCATTCATTTTTGGGGCACATACCCTTAATGACCTACTTTTGTAAGAAAAAAATAAATAATGGGCTACTTATGCAAAAATATGAAAAATTATTGTCCAGCAATTGCTAAACTGAAAATACATTATCCTTAAATTGCCACCTGCCTTAACTTACGGATCTAAAAAAATATTCTCCATATATTTCATATGCAAAAATGATTATTTATGCAAATATTTTCATCAGAAAGCTTTGAAATAAGTAACTGTTGCTTGGTGAGAATGGCAGCCAAAGGGGCGGTGATAACACGGAGTAAATTTAAGAGTGGATATATTAGTGAGTATGAGATTACCCTTATCAGTTTTTCGGATTTCAATATCTAGTTTATTGACATGTGTCATGTAAAAAAATATGCAATGTCACATAATAGTAAACACAACACGTATTAAAGATCCATAACGTTGAAACACCATTGGAATAGATATCTCAGAAATACATGGATAATTAACAAGATGGGGTTGTTTCCATCAAAGCTTGCTATACATTTTGTTGAAGGAGACCAGGCAAATAGGAACTTCAGTTGGTGAATTTTTTTTTCTATGAACTTGATTCACCAAAGTTACATTGTGTATTCAGTATCATTATTAATTTGATAGATGAAGTGTCATTGTTTAGTAATTTTGTAATAAACAAAATATAAAATGCATCATTTTTTTAAAATGGTGATACTTCATATGTTAAAAATGTAGTAAAATTAAAAAAGAAGAGTTCACGGGGGTTTACACGATACTTTTTTTTTTAAAAAAGGATACAATATCTCGTTTCTTTAATTATATATGAACATCCAAGACAACTGCGGCTATTTTTTTGCTGGTGACAAACAAAATCATTATAATTGCATATTAATCCACCTAATTATTTAAACTTTTTCAATAAGTGATTTTGGCAAATTCTATTGTATGAGAACAAATAATGTTTACTCCGTATATTTTATTATTGGGTTCAGTTTACACTATTTATTTCGTAACCCTTGCACAAATATATTGTTGGCAATATAAAATGGAGGCCCAGCAACCCTTAATGGGTCGATAATAGGCCCATTTGAAGTTGCCACAAATAGAAACAGTTGTATAGAGAAACAATGAATTGTGAAATTATAATTTCATTAAGTGAATGTAAATAATACATTAGGGGAGTATTTATAGATACAAAACATATCTACTATATATCTCTAATTTAAGGAAATAAATATTTACAAGATATATAAAATATATTATACAAGATATATATAATATCTCTTAATATATTTATATGTGCCTAATACGCCCCCTCAAGATGGAGTACCATAGGAGAGTCCAATCTTGATCATCAGCATTTGAAGACGAGAACGAGCAAGAGGCTTTGTGAGAGCATCGGCTAGTTGGTCTTCGGAAGACACATGTGAAACACGTAACTGGGTTGTTTTGATCAAATCCCGAACAAAGTGATAGTCAATGGCAATGTGTTTCATTCGAGAGTGAAAAACCGGGTTGGAGCAAAGATACGTCGCACCAATATTGTCGCAGTAGATGGCAGGGAGAGTTTTGATGGTAAAACATAGTTCTTGAAAGAGAGATTTTAACCATTGTACCTCAGAGGCAGCTGATGCAATGGCCCGATATTCTGCTTCAGTGGAGGAGCGAGCAATCGACTTTTGTTTCTTGGAAGACCAGGAGATGGGATTTGGTCCAAGAAAGACAATATATGCACTTGCTGACGTACGATCATCAGTATTTTCGGCCCAATCAGCATCCGTAAAGCAGTGAAGTGAGTCAGATGGGTTGGGGCGGAGGGTAATTCCAACATCTCTAGTTCCATTAAGATATCGAAGGAGGCGTTTTACAGTGCCCCAATGAGTTGTGGTGGGAGCATGCATGAATTGAGACAATTTATGCACAGCAAAAGCAATATCAGGTCTAGTAAGTTGGAGGTATTGGAGACTTCCAAGAACTTGACGATATTGGGTGATATGAGTGGGCGGTGTTCCATCAGAAAGAGATAAACGAGTAGAGGTGGAGAGAGGGGTTTGGACAGGTTTGGAAGTGAGCATATTATATTTGGTGAGTAGGTCAATGATATACTTACGTTGGGAGAGAAAGCAAGTTTTCTTAGTACGGAGCACTTCCACACCTAGGAAATAGGAAAGTGAGCCTAAGTCTTTGACAGAGAACTTTGTACTAAGGTCTGAGGCCACTTTTGTGAGGAACGAGGTGTTGTTTCCTGTAAGGATTAGATCATCAACATACACGAGAAAATAAGCAGTTATACCGGATTTGTTGTATACAAAGAGAGACTCATCAGATTTGGTGTGAATGAAACCAATACTCTCCAAGAAGGTTCGAAGAGCAAAATACCAAGTTCGAGGTGCCTGTTTTAGGCCATAGATGGATTTATGTAACTTGCACACATATGTAGGGAGGGTTTTGTCAACAAACCCGGGTGGTTGAGCCATAAATACAGATTCGGCTAAGGCACCGTGAAGGAAAGCATTATTCACATCGAACTGACGAAGTGGCCAATCTTTGGTGACTGCAATACTCAGGACTGCTCGAACGGTTGCTGGTTTGACCACAGGACTAAATGTTTCAGAAAAGTCAACCCCAGGGCGTTGGTGAAAGCCTTTGACGACAAGTCGAGCTTTGTACTTGTCTAAGGAACCGTCTGGTTTCCGTTTGATGCGGAAGACCCACTTCGAACCAATAATGTTTGCAGAATCATCAGGTGGTACTAAATCCCAAGTACCGTTTTTTAGAAGGGCATTAAATTCAGATGACATGGCCTCCCTCCATCGTACATCTTTTAATGCCTGAGAGATGCAGCTAGGTTCAGTGTCAGAAGATAAAGTAGAAGATAGACCATACCTCGGATTTGGTTTGAAGATACTGTTTTGGGCTCGAGTGATCATTCGAGTTCGTTGTTGTATAGGTGGGGATGGCAGTGAGGGAGCATCTGGCGACTCGAGATCAAGGGTTTGTATAGTGGAATTAGGGTTTGGAGTTGATGGGGGTGTACTTAGTAATCTGGGGGTGCAGCAGGATTGGGCGTTGGGCTGGTGGGTGTATTAAGAGGAACAGGGGGTGCAGGTAATGGGGGCGGTGGCGGGGCTGGATTCTCGTCGAGAGATGGTATATTTTGGGAAAGGGGGTGTATTCGTAAGGTTTGTGGGTGGGGTAGGATTGGGGGAAGGGGCCAGGGGTGTATTGGTGGGTGCAGGGGGTGGATAAATTAAAACAGTGGGTGTGTCTGGCAGGTTGGGGGGTGTATCTGTTAAGGTAGGGGGTGTATCAGGAGCAGTTTTAGGAGTGGCTAGAGGAAAGACATTTTCAACAAATTGAACATGACGAGAGGTATATATTTTGTTGGTTTTTAAATCAAGACAAAGATAAGCAGCTTGGGTAGGAGAGTATCCAATGAAGACACATGGAGTAGATCTAGGGTCTAATTTATGGGAAGTGTAGGGGCGGAGCCAAGGATAACATAAGCAACCAAAAACTCTAAGTTTAGCTAGGTTGGGAGTTTGTTTTAGAAGGAATTGATATGAGGACAACATGTTAAGATTGGGTTTTGGTAGACGGTTTATAATATAGGTAGCAGCACAAACTGCATGAGGCCAATATGTAAGGGGCATAGAAGCATGATGTAAAAGGGCTAAGGCAGTATCAACAACATGTCTGTGACGACGTTCAGACATGCCATTGTGTTCAGGGGTGTGGGGAGGAGTTGTGAGATGAGATATACCATGAGTTTGAAGGAGGGATCGTAGGGCAATGAATTCGCCCCCGTTGTCAGTATAAATGATTTTGATTTTGGTGTTGTAGAAGTTTTCTACGATGCTTTTAAAGGATGTAAAGGTGGGGAGGACATCAGATTTGCGTTTTAGAGGGTAAATCCATATATATTTGCTAAAGTGATCAACAAAAATGACATAGTATTTGAAGCCTTCAGTTGACAGGACAGGGGACGACCAAACATCAGAAAAAAGAACCTCAAGGGGGGAACTAGATATAATGCTTGAATCGTAAAAAGGAAGTTTATGACTTTTAATACAGTTGCAAGAATCACAATAATGCAGTTTTGAGTTCGTGATAGGTAAGCTATACTTGGATAAGGTATGGGAAAGGATTTTGGAGGACGGATGACCTAGACGAGCATGCCAGGTGGGTGATGGTTGTTTTTCCGAGATGGAAGTTGTGGGGTTAAGAGATGCTCGAGTCGGCCATACGTAGAGATTATCCACGCGACTCCCCGTGAGGAGAATGGTCCCCGTTTTGCCATCCCGCACCTAAAAATAAGTAGATCCAAAAATAATGTTAACATCATTATCTCGACACAAGGTTGAAACAGAGATAAGGTTTTTGGCCATTTGTGGGACAACAAGGACGTTTGAGAATGTTAGCATATTAACATGAGGAAACGACAAGGAACCAATATGTGAAATTTTCAAACCGTTACCATCACCGATAATGACATCATCCGAACCGGAATATGGAGAGGAAACATATAAATTATTGGGGTGAGTTGTGATATGATGAGAGGCCCCGGAGTCCAAGATCCAGGGGATGGAGGGGATCTTTGAAATAGGAGAGTGGGCGGAGGTGGTGTATATACCAGCAGGGTGGGTGTGCATACGAGGTGGGGTGTATGTAGTAGTGGAGTGAGTGCGTAGATGCGGAGGGGTGTATTTACCAGATTTGGGGGTGTAAGCAGTAGTGCTGTAGTGGATTGGGCTCATTAGACAACAATTGAGTATGTAGTAGTGGTGTTTTGATTGGAGAGAGAAGGCAGTATGCGCGACTGTAAAAAAAAAAAAAGAAAATTGGGCACGGTGATTTAACTAGAGGGTACCGTGAAGAGTTGAAACCGTCGATGTTTTGTTCGGGAGTTGCAAGCGAACGGCAGTTATGCGAGGAGTGTTGTAATCGTGAGTTTTGAACGACAAGAATGCCGAACAACGATTACAAGGATTATTGTGGGATCGAGGCGTGAGCCGAGAGGCTCGTTGATACCATATAGAGAAACAATGAATTGTGAAATTATAATTTCATTAAGTGAATGTAAAGAATACATTAGGGGAGTATTTATAGATACAAAACATATCTACTATATATCTCTAATTTAATTTAAGGAAATAAAGATTTACAAAATATATAAAATATATTATACAAGATATATATAATATCTCTTAATATATTTATATATGTCTAATATTATATATCTTGTATAATATATTTTATATATGCCTAATAAGTTGTACTTTGTGATTGCTTCATTACAAGCAAAAAAGACGACGAATCTTATTTTGCGCAAATTGGGTTTTACCTATTTTAATATTTTTCTTAATTTTCAAGTGATCAACATCAATCTTGAACCTAGCATGACAAAATATTGGATGGAAAACATCAGGCATTTTATATGTATTATCATCAGTCATTTTATTGGGTTCGAGTTATAGGAAGGAAAAAAAGGGATAGGTATTTAACTTACATAAAAAAAAAAAAAAAAACCAGGCATTTTATATTTAATTTTCAGTTTTTTAATTAAATAAAATATAATCCTTCTATCTCATAATAAATTTCACTTTTTAATAATCATTATACTCTTAATATGTGTTCACCTCCCAATAAAAGTTATTAAGAGATTGTGGAAGTAACGTATTCTGTAATCATAATAATAAACATTGATGAATAACAACCAAAATTTGAAATTATCGGTATCCGTTGAAAAAAATTATGAATATCGATAAATTAGATAGTTTATGAAATTATAATAACAAAATTTTAATACATTAATTTAATAAAATAATTTGAACAAATTGTACATTTTTAAAAAAATCACAAATATAAAATATGAAGACGTTTAGTGTTAACTAATGTGCTATTTATCAAAAAAAAATTATAAAATTTATCAACAATTTCCATTATGCTCAATTTCATATCAATATTTATTGATATTTTACGAATATTATAAAAATATTGTTCTTTTCAATATTAGTATTGACTACTACAAAAATTGAAAATATGGTGAATATATTAAAAAAAAAAAATCGTCGTTAATATTTAGGGACGTCATTCACTCTAGTACACTTACTATACATAAGCAGCGTAATGAATAATTAACCAAAAATAGTTTTGTTAATTGAACATATATAATTGTAGCCATAAATAAAGACCCATTTTCCGGTTTATAGAATTCATTCATCTGCCCTGCCCTCCATGCAATTAGATAAAGTGAGCTTCTTTCTCTCTCATCTCACCAAGAAAGACACACTTCTTCCCTTCATTCTCACCATCTCCATTGTTGCATACACATTTTTACCCTCTTTTCACCCCCTCCCTTTCTTTCTCTCCCATCTCACCAATTCTGCAAAAGGAGTTTGTGATGATCATGATTACTCCCATGGAAAGTGGGTTTGGGATCAAACTCTACCGGGTCGGACCTACTCCGAGAAATGCCCATTTCTCGACCCCGGATTCCGATGCCAACTCAATGGTCGAAACGAATCCGATTATCAGAAATGGCGATGGCAACCTCAATCATGCAATCTTCCAAGGTACCAATTACAAATTCTATGTATTTTAGGACATGTATATGATTGCCCATTTCACTTTAATTTTGTGTTTTATCTTTTTTCACAAATTAATTCATTAAAATATAGTTTGAAATAAAGGGAGTATATGACTATTTATTCAACTTAGTTTCTAAATTTATATGAAGATATGAAGAAAATTTAAAATCTCAAACATATATACTAGTATTAAATATTTTTTCTTAATAATTCCAAAAAAATAAAACAACATTAGGAAAGAGTATCTTTTATAGTAATAACATATGAGATTAATTGTAATTTAAGCAAATCTCGAGTAATCTGAAAGAGGACAATGTGATACCAATGAGTAACATGATCATTGATTAAGATGGAGTGTTGTTAGAGGATCATTATATTAATTAACATCTTCATTAGTTTTGCATCTATCATGTTGTCTCTACTTTTGGTTTCTTTTTTTACACTCTTTTGGAGGCCATGCATGTGCTGTTTAGGGTTTCTGTTTTACTTGCATTTTTTTAATGCCATTGAGAATGATGAATTCATTTGGAGTTCAATGTTTTCAGTAGATCTATAGATTAATTGGCTTAATAAAGGTTCATTTTGGAGTTAGTTGTGTGTTAATTTGTTATTTTAATAATGTCAACGACCTTTCTTTTGGCTGTAAATTAAAGCAACTTCTCAAGAAAATAAAATAAAATTCTATTAAGCATATTTACAGAATCGTGGCACGTGCAGTTTAGGAATGTGGTTGTTCAAGAAGAAACATTTTTTGCCCCTACATTTTGATAATAATACTCGCGAAAAAAGAATAGTGTGAATTAACACCTTATTCTTTCAAAATATAAAAGTATAATGTCCAAACATTTTTCTGTATTATTATTATTGCGCAGCACTAAAAAAAGCACACTTGTGAGAAAATATATGATTGAGAATTGCAATAAATAAAATGAAAGCTAACAAAGTGTTGTGTTTGTCAGTATGATGATTATTCTCCATGGGTGAAAGGTTTAAAAATATCACTTTTTTTCCTGATATTGTTACTACTATTGTCCAGCCAGTCCAACAAAATGATTATTGGTTTTACCTGTTGAATGATAACATTTTCAGACTACATTCTTATTGAAATAATATCTTTCCAAATCTTGATGTTTCATTATGAGACGCAACTTGAGGGGTTCGTTAGCCATCGTGTCTCCATTCAAAAAATATTACTCCTTCAAGATCCTTTCTTAAATTTTAGAAGCCAAGCCCCAGCCTGCATTCGAGCTTGAGGATTTAGTCCAGCCGAGCTCGAGTCTAAAAGTATGTGATTCTAAAGCTCGGGATACGAGCTCACGAACATAATTACGAGAACGTTAGTCTACATATTTTGTTGCTCATGTAACTGGCTAAAGTGCCCATTGCAAACTAAGCTCGTTTAACTTACTAACGAGCTAAACTCGAGCTATTCACGAACTCAATATTTCAAAGTCAAGCCAGGCTCAGGATTGCTAATCAACCCATATGAGAATAAAATAGTGTATGTGTTTTGGGAATTTCGCACCCATTTCTCTCAATTTCTCAATAATTCCTGCAGATTTGATGCAAAAGACTTCCTCGAGCGTAGCCGGAATGGAAGAATCGTTTTTGCCGGAGATTCCATTGGTCGGAACCAATGGGAATCTTTACTATGTATGCTCACTCAAGGGGTTTCAAATCAATCCACAATATATGAAGAAAATGGTAATCCAATAACAAAGCACAAAGGCTTCCTCTCCATCATATTTCAAGAATTCAATCTCACAGTACAATATTTCAGAGTGCCTTACCTTGTAATCATTGATCACCCTCCAAAAAACGCACCCAAACAAGTCCTTGGGGTGATCAGAGTCGATAGACTTCACTGGTATTCAGCGAAATGGGTGGGAGCCGACGTTCTTGTGTTCAGCGCTGGACATTGGTGGAATCAGGATAAAACCATAAAATCGTATGAACTTAACATAAAGTATCAGATACATGCTCGTTTTCTCATTAATATGCATGCATGCTTACTAACTAGTTTTTCATCTATCAGGGGGCACTATTTTCAGGAAGGCGAATATGTGAACATGACGATGGATGTGATGGAAGCTTTTCGAAGATCCCTCAACACGTTGAACCAATGGGCGACTCGGAATTTAGAGCCTCAAAGAACTCACATATTTTTCCGGAGCTACTCACCAGTACATTTCAGGCAAGACAAAATCTTCTATGAACCTGGTTTATGAACTCAAAATATTCTATTTAGCATACAAAGTGTACAATTTAACATACGAAGTATCACTGTTTAGTAATTAAAAAACACATGTGTAATCAAAAAACATTTTTCTAAATAGTGAACAAAAGCATAGGCAACATCTACTACACAGCTTTAATTTTCTCACATTTATAAATGGTCTTGTTTGCAAGGATAATAATGAACCCGGGGCTCAACGTGTGTTCATCTTTGCAGGGGTGGAGAATGGAACAAAGGTGGCACTTGCAACACGAATAGGGAACCAGAAACAGATCACTCAAAGCTGGAGCCTGAACCACTTAATAATATAATTATTTCCGAAGTAGTAAAACAAATGAGAAGGGCAAATGGAACGGTTCGTTTTTTGAACATAACATATTTGACAGAATTCAGAAAAGATGGACATCCATCAAGCAACCGTGAGCCAGGCACTCCAGTCAATGCCCCACAGGATTGCAGCCACTGGTGCCTGCCCGGAGTGCCCGACACTTGGAATGAACTTCTCTACACCGATCTGTTGAAAATGGGATTTAGAACGAGGAAAATACAAAGGGGTGATTTTGTAGCAATGAGGGACTAGGAGATCCAATCTCTTGGGGGAAGAACCAAAATACTACAGTTTGTTCGGGATTATTCTTACACAATGTGGTGGAGGCTTAAATCGATCGATATACCTTTTACTTAGGTTGACAAGTTGAAGGAGTCTTCGAGTCAACAAATGGGAGTCTTGTCCCGTTCGTTTTGTCCTGGAATTCCTGCAAACAGAGAATATTGAGAGGATCATTTACACAAACCAGTTATGCAGTAACCAACTGAATTAACAAGCGAGATGTATATACTGCACCAAAAGACTAACTAGTTAACTCGATATGAAGTTCAGGAAGAAAGAATATACGTTATCATGTAAACCCCATCTAACTAAAGAAGAGAGAAGTGTTACAGAATGAGTTCAGTATTCCAATTTGGCAAGTGCCATTATATTTCTTTTTTGAAAAGGGCAAGGGCCAACATTTATGGTGTGAGAACGAAACACTTTCTGATTATATCTTGTTTTCTGAAAATTTGATGAACCATACATGCTTATTTTATCAAATGACATTTATAGATGCTGCTACACTTTGAATATTGATATGGATTTATATAAGCAAAATGCTGATGAGTTATGCTGGCATTTTCTCCCACAGTAAATGACTGACTACACATGTTATTGTTATTACGAGTTTGGTTATGGGAAATCATGTAGCAGACTGCTGAGGAAGAAAAACATGTCAAGGGAGAAATATGCAAAAGAAAATATTACTGTAGTTAAGATATTATATCACCTTGGCACTCGAATCCTCATCCCTTTGTTGCTCTTGAACTCTTGTCAGCATAATTTTTTTCTGATAAACCCGGAAGTACTCATGTCTAATGACATCAGAAATAGCGTCCAAATTTATAAATAAAATCTTATCCTCGTGTTGAAGCTTTTTCAACTCCGATATTCTCGCTCCAATCTGACTTACCTGTGTAAATAGATCCTGAAGCATCTGATTTTGTACTTTGAAGAAAATCATGTAAAGGAGAAATATGCCAAACAAAATATTAATTGAGATATTATATCACCTTGGTAGTCGAGTCCTCATCCCATTGTTGCTGTTGAACACTTTTCTGCATAATTTTATTCTGTTCAACCCGGAAGTATTCACGTATGTTGAGATCAGAAATGGACTCCAAATTTTTCATCATAATTTTATGCTCTCGTTTAAGTTTAGCCAACTCCAATGTCTCCATATGCACCTGAATTTCTGTTGATAATTGATCCTGAAGCATCTGAATTTGTACTTTGTACATGTTCACAATTTCAGACAAATCGTCATTCCTTTTCCTTTTGAAACTTGACTTCACTACATTCGATTCTTCTGATGAACTAGCACCAGAATTTTCATCACTCAAGTTGAGAGACATTGCAGATAATTCAGGAGAATGCGATGAGGAAGACTGCGCCATAAGTGCACAAGCGTATTTGATTTGCAACAAAGTAAAATTATAGATATGCCTATCAGTTGTCTGGCTGAGGCAGCTGCACACTTTTCAGTACCTTTCAAAAAGAGGACATCTACGTTACATAATGTAAACACAATATAAACATAGCTGTACCAGTTAACATATTTCGTTCAGGAGCAACAGTATGATTCAGTTTTTAATTTCTGGATGCATTTCATAATTTGCCAACTGCAAGGAAGATGAATTACATACATGAGGTAATCATTGGCAAAATCCAGGTGTGTAAACTCCAATAAATGGCAACAAAATGATAAACCTACATTTTCCAATTGACATTTCATTGCAATTTACTACACACCTAGGTTATTTTAGAATGCAAGATGTTAGACGAATAAACAGATCTCATTTGAAAATAAGCCTATTGCCTTAAAATATGGTTAAATTCTCTGAATAATCTTATCACAAACTCCATATTATGTAACCCATACGAATTACTGCAACAAGATGACTCCAATCTCCATCGTTCCTCTTCGAAACAAACGAGTAAATCAGAAACTAACTACAATTACTACATTCTAACTTTTAAACATAAACCTAATCAGATTCGAAAAATTGTATCCACCAAAAAGCTATTGCGTACTGACTAGAATCAAGCAGGAAAAAAAAAATGAGCTAAAAATAAACTACTCCAGTGACGCACCTTGAGTGATGTCGAATATTGAAATTTACTCGTGGAGATTTCAGTAGGCAGATCTCCAAGTGACAATGGCTGCGCAAGTTCAATTATAACGAAAGAAGACAAACAGTGAACTGAATCATTTTTGGAGATAAGATTTCATTAAAATATAAGTAAAAAAAGAGTTAAAAAAATAGAAAAAAAGAAAAGTTAAAAGAGATAATAAAAATGTACGTATAAAAGAAACTGTATAAAACATACGCGATGTTTTTCAAAGTGATACTCTGTTCTTAAAAACGGCAGTAGCGAATATCGTAATTTGAGTGCTGACTTCGCGCGAGAGTGGTGGTAGTTCAAAGCTCCTCTGCAGCAGTGCACCATCAACAGAAGACAAATAAGGTTTGTTTAGATTCTTTTTATCTGATTTTATTCCAAACGGTGAATGTAGCCAACATGCTCGATGAATTGCCCGACTGACTTTCTTGCTTTTGAATGGAAGAAAAACGAGAAACAGAGCAACGCATGAAATCCATATTGTTCCATCTGTATGTACTGTAATTAAAATGCGTGGTGCCATTTACCACTCTTTTTTTCCCTCATGGAACTACTTTGGAATTCGGAGTTTTAACTTCAAGTTTAAATACTTCTGCAAAAAAATTACGCATATAGCGATAAAGCTATAAATTATTTATTTTTCTCGTGGAACCATCAAATTTTGATTGAAAGTTGAAACAGCTCCATCTTGTTCGTTTTCTTCTGATGGGTGTAAACTGTATAATGTAATGCGTTTAGGAAGCTTTAGGAAGCCCAAGTGAACTTTACATAAAAGTTTGTTTTGGCTATATCTTCTTCACTTTAGTTAGGTGCAATCTATTGTTATTAAATCGGCATTCCACTTGTTTGGTAAAATGTCTCTTACAGGTTATTATCTTGCCACACCCTATTTTTGTTCGTTGAGGCTGATGTGGCTTAGTCAGAGTGCTGAAATTTCAAGAAATGCTAATTTTCTTGAAGAATGCGGGGAGAAAACTTTGCTGTGTTGAATCCAGCTTGTCTCTGCCTGTGACTATTATTGGTAAGGTTCTCCATATCTTTGTTGTCTAATTAGACTCATGATGCTTTTCTCTAGAGTATGCCATATTATTTGCATTTGATTCCCCATATACAGAATCTTGCTTCAATAGTTGTTCGGTGTTCATTCTTTTGTTTTTTCAGTTCAGTTTCATGTTTTACTTATCTGGGAAATGCATGTGACTGAATTTAACAACATTTGTATCAGGGAGGCCTGTTGTGAGATTACTGCCTGTTGCATTTTATTCAATTGTGAAACCAAACGCAGAATATGGAGATGGTGATAAGGGAATTGGCAAAGTGGCATTGGCCAAGAATTTGGCTAACTTGATGGAGGAGTCCTCGATTTATTCAGCTGAAAAACCACCGCAAGATGGTTATGGTGATGAAAAAATTGGAAAGATGACACTGGCTAAGAATTTAGCATCTTTGATTCAAGAATCTTATGATGTTTCTGAAAAAAAGTTGAAACCAAAAACAGGCTTGCAGGTCAAGAAGTTTCTTGAGATGCGTATAAAGAAGAAGGTGAAAGAACAATACAAGAATGGGAAATTCCATGACCTCATGATGAAAGTGATTGCTGATCCAAACACTCTAAAGGATGCATATGATTGTATAAGGGTGAACTCTAATGTTGATTTGGCATCAGATGGTGAAAACTTGCCTTTCCAGTCCATTGCTGAAGAACTAGCTAATGGGAACTTCGATATTGGAGATAATACGTATTCGATATCAACTAGAGGTTCAAAGGTCAATAAAGATGAACTAGTTTTCCCAAAATTGAAATTAAGGGTTGTTCAAGAGGCCATTAGAATTGTCTTGGAAGTTGTATACCGTCCTCATTTCTCCAAGATTTCTCATGGTTTTCGAATTAATAGGGGCCATTGGTCTGCATTAAAATATATACGCAAGGAGATTTCTAATCCAGATTGGTGGTTCATGCTGCCTATTGAAAATAAACTCGATGATTGCATCCTTAGTAAACTCTTTCAATCAATGGAGGACAAGTTAGATGATCCTGATTTGTGTGGTATAATAAAGAATATGTTTGATGCAAGAGTGCTCAATTTCGAGTTTGGGGCTTTTCCTAAAGGACATGGTCTTCCACAAGAAGGGGTGCTCTCACCTATATTGATGAACATATATCTTGATCTCTTTGACCATGAGATTTTCAGAATGTCAATGGAATACGAGACTTTGAGTTCATGTGATGCTGAGGAGGATAAATCACACTCGAAGCTTCGTGGCTGGTTTAGGAGACAGATAAATAACAATTCTGTGAATCTTGAAAAGAATTCAGGTGTGAGGATTCATTGCTGTCGTTTCATGGACGAGATATTTTTTTCCGTTTCGGGCCCCAAAGAAGTCGCTCTGGCTTTCAAATCTGATGTTGAAAGATACTTAAAGAATACTCTCTACTTGGAGGTAGATAATCGAGATATTTTTGCATGCAACAATCCCCGTGGTGTTCAATTTCTTGGCACTTTGATTGAAAGGCGGGTTAAAGAGACCGCTGCTGTACGAGCTGTTCACAAGTTGAAAGATAAAGTCAAGATATTTGCTGCACAAAAACAAGAGTCCTGGGATGCAGGGGCTTTCAGAATTGGAAAGAAATGGCTAGCTCATGGGCTGAAGAAAGTTAAAGAATCGGAGATCAAACAGTTATCTGATAATAGCTCCATTTTACATCAAATTTCAAGATACCGTAAACCTGGGATGGAAACAGATCATTGGTACAAAGTACTACTGAAAATTTGGTTACAAGATTTGAATGCTAAAAGAGGTGAGAGTGAAGAAACCCTATTAGCTAAGCATGTAGTAGAACCAGCTCTTCCCCAAGAACTAAAAGATTCTTACCACGAATTTCAGAAACGAGCTCAAGAGTATGTATCTTCTGAGACAGCTTCAACACTTGCCCTTATGGGCTCTGATTCTTCACCCCATAATGTTTCTACTACAGAAATTGTTGCCCCAATAAACATGTTAATGAATCGTCTTCATCGATATGGGTTGACTAATAGGGAAGGGTATGGTCGTCCATGCTATGTTCTAATCTTACTGGATGATGATCAAATTATTGATTGGTTTACAGGATTAGTTCATCGATGGCTAAGATGGTATAAAGAATGCAGCAACTTTAATCAAGTGAAGCAGATTATTTCTGATCAAGTCAGAATGTCGTGCATTAGAACTTTGGCAGTAAAGTATAAGATCTATGAAGGTGAAATTGAGAAAAAATTTGATTCAGAATTGAGCAGAATTCCTTCTACTGAAGAATTTGAGATTGAGGAAGCAAACTCAGAACTAAATTCTGTAGAATCTAATACATACGGGATAAACTACAGTGGTTTATTCTTAGTGTCGTTGGCTAGAATGGTGAGTGAGTCAAGACCTTGCTATTGTTTCGTCATAGGATGCTCGATCTCAGTTTCGTGTGTTTATACACTTCATGTAATGGAAAGACAGAAGTTTCCAGTTTGGAAGACAGGGTTTTCTAGCTCTATACATCCCAGCTTGCATAGGAGGAGAGTAGGATTGTGTAAACAGCATTTACGAGACTTGTTTCTTGGAAACATATCACTGCAGTCGATAGATTTTGGTGCTTGGAGATGATTGATTTATGATTTCTAATGAGATTGGTCCTTGAAATATTTGGGCTATGTCTCTATTTTGAACCAAGTGGATTTCTTCGAAGGTCTAGCTGGTAATTAATGTCGTCAATTGGTACTTAAAGCTTCACTCCAAGGAACCATGAGAATTTTATGACATTTTTGTTGGAATTTACTGTTCTTAAAGTGGTAATATGAAACTTCTTCCGATACTTGATCTTAAGCATGCTTGATCTAGCATAAATAATTCTATCAAGAGAAGAGAAAATTACACTGACCTAATTTGGGCATGGCGGCATGCTAGTTATCTGTTTTCAGTAAATACTATAGATTTCAGTTGTTGTGTAGCCTTTTTTAAAATTTGAATTTGGCAAAGAAGATACTGACTTTTACTTTTATAGTTGTGATTCACACACCAAAATTTCTTTGCTGTATATTTGGTCTCCTGATTCAATATGTGAATGTTGTGAATTATGATAATTTTTAGACTTTTGTATCCACAGCGTTCAATCATAAAGTTATCTCATCAGTTGATGTGAAGAATTTTTTGTTTCAATCATAAAGTTATCTCATCAGTTGATGTGAAGAATTTTTTGTCTTTGAAATCTTGAAATATAAGTAACGGCCTTTGTTAGTATATTTAGATTTGCAGTTCTATGCTTTGCTCGGAGTTTCAGTTGGACCAACTCACACTCTAAAATGTCTCAATTTTATATGTGGAGGCACGCAAATTGACAAATTTGGAGCTGGTTTTAAGGTATGTAGCATTGAAATCTTTTATAGTCAAGAATCAACCCACCAGTGGATTCATCTTTGGCATTGCATAATAAAGCATAACTCTGATTGCTATTTCCATAAAACATACTACTTTGAATTGTAAATTTAGATGCAAATGCGTAATATACATTTGATTGTATTTCTAGAAATCTTTTAAGAATCAGTACATCAACCATGGTACAAAAGAACCCAAATTAAACAATTTACACTCGAAAAGAAAACAAATCAAATTCATCACAAACAGGAAAAACACCGAAAGAGGAAAAAGGCAACACCATATGTATATGCAATCTTGTTTAATGTTTCCTTAGTGCTAAAGCAGAGAGCACCACCAGGAAAATGAGCAACGCCACCGTGATGAAGGATGCTACGACAGCTCCACTGACCCTCTGGCAGAAATCATCAAACTGTTGACAAATGGCCAGCCAATTCGCACTCGGGTTCCCGTTGTGAGCCAGGTATACTATGGCAGCTGAGGCGCCCCCCGCAGAAGTAGCCAAGGTAACTGCAAGCTGCAGTGAAAATTAATATTTATAATCTGTTTAGAAATTCGAATTTAAGGATGAAATATTGAGAGAAAAAATAATAATTTTGTAAATGTGGTAAGATGAGATCTTCTGTTCCACTTTTTTGTGTCCTGTCCTAGCTTTGTGTCATGCTTAAATGAACATCTTATACAAATGTAAACTATATATTTTTCTTAGAAGCTTACTGTGTCGCAGATAATGAGTAGGAGACGTGGTCCAACAGCAATTGGTCGAACAATGCACACAATGGAGAAGGGTACTGAGAGAACAAGGTAAGCAGTAACTATTGCCATGGCTATGACAAAGAACCTGAAAAAGAAAATGACAAGTTTGCTTCATAACCATGTTAATTTATAGGATGAATAAAGATAAGGAGCGTAGGACTCACGAGAAAGTGGGGAGATCATCATAACTGGCTTGAAACTGGAAGAACTGAGTGAAAAACGGGAGGGTCTGCTCGGTGGTTCCCATGGTGATAGTGGCGGCCAAAGCTGCAGCAGCAGCACTTATACGCAGGATGAGGTCAAATATAGAGACGCCCCGTTTGTATCCCGCTGTCTTTGCATGCACCACTGGAGCCCCAAGATGAGATGCTTTCCCTTTTTGTTCTCTGGTAGTGGAAGCCCCAAGAAGAGGTGCTTTCCCTTTTTGTTCTCTGCTTGATCCTGCAATTTCAATTGTGGTTGCTTCACTTTTCTCCATTTTTTCGGATTGCAAGTGTTGGAAATTAAGATTAGATGGCAAAGTGAAGTTCTATTGAGGCTTGAATTGCTAAGAGAGGTGGAATTATGGTTGTGGTGTATCTGAAATACGAAAATTGGGTATATATATAGACTATGGTGTTGATAACATACAATTTTTTATCTTATTTTTTTACTTGAGAATTGGTTTGCTTTTGATATGAAAATAGGATGATGTAGTTGTAAAGATAATGGAGCAAGAAGAGTTGTTGTTTTCCTTTTTGTTTATGGAAGAATTAAAATTTGATCACTTTTTGGTTGGGGCAGATGAGTTGACATTAGAATAAAGAGTAGATCGAATCATTGTAATTTAATTTAATTATCTGTAAGAGGGAAATTATACTAAGATTTAAAGAGTTGTTTGACGAATTTCTTCTTAAAACGTTGATGAATTTTGACACATTGAGTGTCGTTATTTGTATGCTTCACAAATTTATATCAACTTTGAGAAAATCAAATTGCCCATATGTTTTTTTGGAAAGGGTTCTCTTTAAGTTGGCATTAGGAAAATTTGTGACAGGTCAAAAAGGATTAATTTAGAATCTGCATGGCTGACATAAGAAATAAATAATGGAACTTTTAAAATAAAGATGATGAATGTATTAGAATGATTAGTCAACTAACATCCAGCATCTTACCCTAATCCACTAAAGACTAAAGAGCAATCTCTTATTTAATAACCCACCTTCGGTTTTTTATCATTCCCACCTTGGAGTGGAAAAAATATTGAAATTTCGTTATACTAATTTTTTGTATCATAAAAATATTGAAATTAATAATTTTGGTGCAGTATAAATTTTTTTGATACGATAATGGTATATAAAATGGTTATGCTACAATATACTAATGATATATACTGAAATTTTAATTTCGGAATGAAACAACGCTTCAATATTATTTTATGATATACGGTATGCAATTTTCCATACTGAAATTTTTGGTACATTAAAGGCATCGTTTTTTTCAAAACATAAAGTTTCGGTGTGGTTCAGTCCCCTATTCCCACCATTATATTATTGTCCCATGTAACTCGTCAACCAATATTGTTATAATTACACATTTATTTTTTATAATCGAAAACGAACTCAACCAAATCAAAACACATGTACATATTTTACAAATGACGCATTAGAAAAGGCATATTGTAAAATACGGCTCATCAACAAAACAAGCTCCCTAATACATAAGGGTATGTGATTTTTGCTTAATTTTGTTTTTAATAATTAGTTATATTTAGAAAAACTAATTGAGAAGAATAACAAGGTATATTATACATTTTCAGTTTTTTTTTTTTTTTTGATGCACTATACATTTTCAGTTAAGTGCATAATTTCTATCAATATTGTTGATCCTTTAACAATTTTTAATAACCAAAACTCAGTATATTCACCTAATTACTCATATATTTTAACTTCTCAAAAAAATGTCGAATCATCCAAATTCGACACATCAACGGAAAAACTACACATTAATATACAAGGGGATTTGTAAAATGACTACAAAAATTGTATTTTCGTGTCTATTAGGTAGACATGATTAATTTGGTAATTACTCATTTATTTGTATCAAAATGTGTATTAGCTTATATAGTTATATTTTCATATCAATTTTAGTACTAAGCATCGATCATAATGGGAAATTGATTTTTTTAATGTTTCAAATTATAGCTTATATTTCATAGTAAAATATCTATCCTTCAAAGATATCCCCGTTGGTATTACCTTGAAAAAAAAAAAAAAAATACAAGTATTTCACATGAACCAGATTAAAAAAATGAAACCATCATCACAAAATAAACCATAGTTTTAGTTTATCTTACAAACGAAATAGACCAATCACATGTAAACCATATCATCACACACTATCAAACCATAAATTAAAATATGTACTATCTATTACTCATTTAATTTATCTTGTACTCCGTATATGAAATACTCCAAATCACATGTTTAAAAACAAAATTTCTTGATGCATGAACACAAATACGTGCAATGTTTTAAAATGTTGTCCAGTGCTGCAATGACGTCAAAGCCACTATCGTCAACCTCTACAACCACTAATACTTTGTTTGACCATCCTTGTTGTAGTTAAAACTTTTTTAACCTCCAATCTTCTGTGACGGCAACGTCACCAGGCCGTTATCTCCGAGTGAGAACTCATTGCATCGGCAACAATCTCCATCCACGTTGGGCAAGTGCCTTAATCACTTCATCAGCTGCCTTTTTAGTATCACAAAGAGGAGGATACTCCCATTTTTCAGAGATCTGGAAAAAATACCAATTTACGGATTATGATTTTCTAACATGGAGTATAAAAAATAAACAAAAATCTAACATTTGAGTTGACTTGCAAGTGCAGATGATCAATATATGTGAATATGGTGACTAATCTAAATATCTAATCAGGCTTGATGCTGAGATGATTTTAGTGTCATAATGGAAGTTACTTAATAACCACGTCACCAGATTAGCAATTATTTGCAACTTTATCAACTCAAAAAGTGGGGTTAAAGAAAAGGGTTGATTTCTGATCGATGATTGTTTGTACTAAAAGATTTGAGTAATTAATTTGAAATCTATCATTCTCATTTTTTCAACTACTTTAGAGTGATAGGATTGGATTTGAAATCCACTCTAATTTGAGTGGATTCGAAATACATTCATTTTAAACTTTTGAATATGAAACCTCTCAATTCAAACACAATCCAATAGTTTTAAATTGAAAACCCTTTTCTTTTTTAAGGTCATATATCAGAAAAGAATTGCAAAATATAGTTAGGCAGCAATTACTCACATTTTCTGAACCAGTGAATGGTCGAACTGCTCCTATACACTGCAGGGATTTGAGAAAATATGAAAACTTCCATGTACATCGCTCTGCTCCAATTACATACACGGGTTTCCTGCAGCTTCAAGCTTCAGAAATAGAAAGAGGAGTACAAATTTTGTAAAGTAAACGAGATGGAGTAATATTTCTGAGAGAAAATAGTTTTTTTTAGTCCTATATGTTACCTCAATTTTGTTATCAATCCTTCGACTTTCACGATTTGATAAAGTCCCGTAAGTTTCGATTTTCGACATTTTACTCTAGTAACCGGCTGTAGAAGGTAAATCATTCAATTGACCTATCATATTCTGCAACGTGGACAAATGAGACACTGCCACACGTCAACATCAACCGCATGTTTAACCTCCTACAGTCAGTTACCAGACTATTTTCTAATCATAAAAGTTGATAGGACTAAAATCAAAATAAAGGTAACTTACAAGACTAAAAAGAATATCCTATCTCTGATGAAAAGTGTACAGCCACATACCCTGTGCTACAAGCCTCACTCAGCATACTTACGGAATCAGCTGTGATGACAAAAGCATCTGCCAAAGCAAGATGCCCCATGTGTGGATTCGGGTCTGAACAATGTCATAAGATGCAAGTCAAATGAATTATATAGTGGAGAAATCATCAATTGTAATTTCTTCCCTGAAACAAAGCTTTGATGCCAACATTGCATTGTGAATTATCATAAAAAAAAGGAATTTTGAATGGATAAATTTATGAAATAACCATTGAATTATTGACTCTTTTAATCATAATTCCACCTGCATATAGTATAGTATATACTCCATTTTAAAAAGAGTAGTTCTCGTGTAAACTAGGTTCACATGAACTATCTTATTCAAAGTAATGCATTTTAGCATATGAAGTAGTATCACATTTTAGCAAGTGAATTATCACTATTTAAAAAAGGTTTGATTTTATGTGTTATTCATTTCAAAATCACTAAACTCTGATGCTCTTAGTATGCTAAAAGGTTTTACATCGTATGCTAGACAGTATTACTGAGTTTACCATGGAACTTCCATGAACCAAGTTCGTAGAAGTTTTTGTCTTTGAAAATAGAAAACAAGGAAGAAAATGTGTGGAAGAACGGAGAAGCTGAAATACATAAGAAAAAAACTGGTGACATGCAAACGGAGCACAGTTGGGCATGAAAGAAACAAAAGAAACGGAAAGAGAAGAAAATTCGACAGCCCTAACCAAATTACCATCACAATCACTCTGATTTAACAAAGCAATCTAAATGAGTGCCCTGTCTCTTTCGGGCAATTTTAAGGAGAAACATATGAAAGCAACATGATAAGATGAGTTGCAATCTGACAGAACATTCATATTACTTTTATACGTGATGAATAAGAGTACACAGAATCAATGAATTACCTTCACCATTCCAAATGTAGACTTTACGATGGTTTGAGAGTTCTGTCAAAACGATGTCGGATACCTGTTTGTTACAGCATTAATAAAAATTAATCTTA
Source organism: Galeopsis tetrahit (assembly GCA_963675135.1). NCBI lineage: Eukaryota > Viridiplantae > Streptophyta > Magnoliopsida > Lamiales > Lamiaceae > Galeopsis > Galeopsis tetrahit. The sequence goes on along the minus strand of OY776128.1, from coordinate 72,679,896 downwards.
ATAAATAAATGTATAGAACAGTGAATAATGTACACACAGTCTTGGGTGTTCGACGAGAAAATGATATTCTGACACTTCCACAACTTGGAAGAACACTCTTCAATGAGGCTGTCAGCTGCATTGCAAGATCAGCACCATATCTGCAATGTCCTGCAGATGGAAGAGCAAAAAGGCTGGTGTTATTCGAAAATTTATATAGAGGTTATATAAGATAAATATGATGAACCTGCAGGATGTGAAAAATAATCATGCTGAATAATAAGCTTAGATAGAATCAAACATAGTGCATGTCTATTCTTGAGGCAGTTAGAACCTCGTAATTGCAGTGATTATCCTGATGAGGTTTAAATGACAAAATCAGTTAAAAAAGATGGATGACTCATGACTAACACTTAAAAATTATAACATATCTCAAGTTCTTCTGATTTTTGGGGTATACAGTATTCCAATACCCGAGTTAGCTACCTAGAGTACAGTTTCAATAACTTTTATGCTTGACCCTGAATCAAATTAAATTTTTTGAATTCCAGCTTATGCTTGAGGTGACATCTGTCAATCACACTTTGGCCAATCAATGAAAATTAATCCTTAATTTTTAGCCAAATCCCAACAAGACAAACCTTCTGCTGTGAGAGTTATTTTTCGTGTCATCTCTAGAAGAACTTCAACATAGAATGTAGAAAGAAGTGTCAGGAATAGTCAAATGAAGAACCTACTTGTGGGACCTCCGATGGAAACGACAAGTAAGGGGTTAGGCAAGACTGACATCTCATCATACCAAGCAGAAGCTGCACTTCTTAAAGCAGCGGAATCAGCCTGGTGAAGAGCTCCAACTGTTAGGACCTAGAGAGTAACATTCACCTCAGTTAAGCTAAATAATCAATGTCAAATCAAGATGGCAGAAAACCAAAAGTATTTTCAAACAAAAGAGTTTATGTAACGAATGAAATCCTTTAATCAATCAAGGAACTGAGGAAGAACATACCACATGTTTATCAGGAGGCTTTCGAGGTGTTATCCACCTTCTCAAGAAAAACGGAATTTGTTGCTGAGCCTCAGGCATTAAGGGGTAATAATCATGGTCAGGTGTTATCACTAGGTCAAATCTATGTAGACGAGATCGTGGATGCTGTATCTGAGAGCAAGCAGTGAGCATATATAAGTCTGAAGGGAAAGTGTGCATGCACGTTTCAGTGATGTCTTTCAAAACTATGCTATAATTCACAACCAAACTCAACTTGAGCATCATATGAAAAGGTTAAAACTTCACCATTCATCATTGGTGAGGACCAATGCAAATGTGATGCTCGTTTTCTATCCCCCTTCCTAGATTTCCAAACAGGAGAACCATCAGTGTGTGTGTGTGTGTCTAAAAGAGAGAAAGATGGTAAAAGCGGAAGGAGACCTCAAAAGTCAAATCATTGGCAAAACCTAAAATAAGAATCGATGTTTGATTTGGGATTTCAAAAACAGTTTTAGGATTCGGAAATCCAAAGACGGCTCTACTTTGGAATTTTGAAATCCAGTTTTAAAAAACCACCACCACACCTATAAATCTAATATCACACAATCCAATACAATCAATTCTGTCTCCTTACACTTTAATATATTAAATCATAACCCACATCATCCAATCCTTACAATCACACCCCAACAACAATATAGTAATGCAACATCATTCACTCTTACACATTGATTTCACATAAAGTTACACACACCATTACTGTTTATCGGGATTTCAAACTCCACAAAATTTTAAAAATCGGTTTTCAAAATCCCCTGTAAACCTAAATCATCATCACCAGTGTTAAATGGAAAAACAAAGGATCCTTTGGAACTACTCAAATCAAAATAGAAAAGAAGTTGTTGATGTTGTACATGTGATGCTTATTTTGATCCAACACTCCTGGCAACTCTGTTTGTCGAGTGTTGTACAAAATGTTCCATCACTTTGGTCAACATCATAATTTGCCCTTTCTCCTAACACTAACTCCGATTTTAGATGTTGTTCTTAATGTCCTTGTATGCAGGATTGAAGACGTGGAAGTTACCAGGTCAAGCGGTTTCATAAATACAAGGAGTGAGAAGTTAAGAGCATGCATGGTGGTTCCTACTTTTATGGAGTTTGTGGAGGAGGTTATAGATCATGAAAAAAACTGATCTATGGAGGTTGCATGTACTTGAAAACGTTGTCAATTAATAGAAGACTAATGCAACGGTATGATAGATTGTTGTAGACCCAATCAACATATGTATCATACTTATTTCGTCTAGGAGATTATATGTATAGACCTAAAAGGGAGGTAGTTTCATATAGTCAATTAGATTTTTCAAACCTTTCTAAAAGGTTGTTGCTGATGTTGTACCCGTGATGTGCAGAATGTTCCATCACTTTGGTCAACATCATAATTCGCCTAACTCCGAATTTTCTATGTTGTTTGTAATGTTCCTTTGATGCAGTTAGAAGATGTGGACGTGTCCAGGTCATGCAGATTGCATAAGGAGTGAGAGAATTGCAAGCACAAATGGAAGTTAAGCCTAAATTGGAAGTTACCTTATTTTAAGGAGTTAAGGGGAAGTTACATAGATCATGTGATCTATGGGAGTTGAAGGCTGACGAAATTTATCTATAAATAGAGACTGTCTTCAACGTTTCAAGGTGAGAAGAAAGAAGACACATTCATTACTAAAGCTATTGAGTGCTTAGTGCATTTAGCTTTAGGAAAATCTGTGATTCTTCTCCATGGTAGATGATGTAAAAATCGATCTACATGATGTTGGGGCAGTAGAATTTGAAGCCTATAAAAAAGATACTGCCTCAATACAAGATACACAAGAGAGAAAGCTAAACAAGATTACTAGTCTATTGAATGCGCAACGCTTCTAGTTAGGAATATACTTTGTTCTTTCTTGTAGATTTGCACACACTTATAAACCCGAATATTTGTGTGTTTAATCATTGTCTTTTTACTAGAATTTTATGTTAGATCTATAAGGGAGATAGTTTCGTACTTTCTAGTAATCTTTTCAAACTCATTCGAGTTGTAGTTGTTCAAACCCTTACGAGGTTGTTGATTTGTTTCACTGATATTATAATTAATATAAGTGATTCGTGTAGATTATTTTTAATCTACACAAATTTTGAATACTTCCATTTTCACTACGTGCATTTTATTTTCCGTTGCATAGTATTGTCTGGATTGTGCCAACACAACAGACAACATCTCTGATTTCGCACGCACGCACACTTTCAGAAGTCAATCATGATAGGAAGAAATATATCTTTGTATATCCTAGGCAATCAGTACATGTATTACTTTCATTTGTCCATGTATATTTTCCCACTATGTAATGTAGGATATAAAGAGTGAGCAGACATTCAGTAAAAAAGTTCATTTAGATATAATATACCCGCTTGTTTAATTTTTCATACCAGGTATGAATGATTATAACCAGAATATGGATACATACTTTGGAGTTCCCTAAAACATAGTATTAGCTAAGCGCCTAACCCATATTAAGAAATTAGCAACAACCCGTACCTGGACGAGAAACACATTTTCCGGAACCAACTGCTTAACAGAACATGCAACAGAAATGGTATCACGACCTGATGCAAGAACCAAGATTGGGCCATCCCTAAAAGATTTTCAAAGTAAACCTGAGAACAGAGAGAAACGCATCGAGTCTGTCTAAAATATTTCTGTCACATGATTTGTAATCACATCCTATAATTATATTAAACTGTATCCCCTGAAAAGGGGATGATCATGATGTCTAAGCATAAAAAGAGGTTGATCATTGGACGCAGGCATAATTTAGGTGTGTGCATAAATAGGTATTGGATAATTGCTTTATGTTTAGCATTAGGTTTCAAATGAGAACCACCATTTACCAGAATAAGCAAGAAAGTTGGCATGATATCATTTCACAAGCACAGTGAAGTAAGGATATGTGCTAAGTCAACTAACTCAAAGAAGAAGAACCAATTAGATAATGCTTGATATGTGACTGTATGATGCCCAAACAATAAATCAAGGTATGCATCATCTGATATATACAGAGCACCCCTTCCCCTTTGTAATTCTCTTATACAAATGCATATACACACAATAAATCAAGGTATATGGTGATCCTGAAGGCACTTCAGTGTTGTTAATTTTCTCATCCTCAACACTTTTGAAATATTTAATGTCTATTAAACCAAATCAGAGGATATCAATTAAAAAGAACATAAAGAAATTCCAAATAATAAGAAAACAAAAAGGCAATACGCACCTGTCAAATGTGTCCTTAGCCACTTTTGCAATATGCCTTGCATCTGCCTCTAAAACATCTGAGATGATACCATTTAGACAACAAAAATGGGGGAAACTTAGAGACATTGATTTGGAGAATACTAAAGTTATGCGCAAATAAGCCTAGATTACCTCTCCCCTCATCTGGAAGAGGCATCAATTTCTTTGCTTGAAATGGCATTTCACGAGTCCATTTAATGGCACGATCTAAATGTTTATGGACAGAAATTGGCAACCAATGAAGTCTCTCATTAATTCCCCCTCTCGGGCGACTTACACGCTGCAACCATTACAAAGATAATAAGCAGAATTACGAGCAAAAGAGTAGCAATTCATCACTCTAATTACTCCTGAACATATTATGAAATGCTCCATAACAGATTTCAAACCTTGAACGATAGTCGTGAGAAATGGCTGCCATATTTTACATCAATCAATTCGAAAAGGTTTTAATATATCTTGGCGCCATTTTGAATTAGACATGGTTAATTCGAAAAGAAAATTGCTTACATATAATGTGTATTTTCCAGAGAGACCGAGAGCTCGAATCAAACCAATGCACTGATTCTCGGCACCAGCGATGCCGTTACCGATCACAATTGCTCGCCTGATTGTCTGCATTGATTTTATGCAAGAATTTCACATTTTAATCTTTACTAAAAAGAAAGTGAAGCCGAGTACTTTTCAGATGATCTGCATTGCTGCTGACTAGGGTTTAGGGGTTTCCTGATTTAGACAGTCTAACTGAATTTCAATTGTTTGGTTTGCTGTGGTTTAGTGATATCCAAATTTTTTTTTTATACTTAAATCCAATTTAAAATACTCCGTAGGTGTTATTTTGGATTATAATGTATACGGAGTATATATTAAAAAATAATTAATTATTTTGTTCTTAATTAATATTTATATTTTTTATAAAAAATATTTATCTAAATATTTATTGATCTTAAATTAACATTTTTAAAAGTGTAAAGTTTTATATAACTTGTAAAAAAATGAAAAGTCAAAATGTAATATATTATGGATATAGGGAATAATTCTACTATCCAAATTATTATGTATAAATTAGATTATTATTTTGTTATATTAATTTTAATGAATATTGATTGATCATTTATTTATAAAGTAAAAAGTTTGGAAATATAATTAAATATTGTGGATTCTTTACAAATAAAGTGTTGACAATTTGTGTTGTAATTTCTATGTACTAAGGGCTTGTTTGGTAGTCCAGTTAAACCCACGTTAGATAGGTTATCTTCTATATCGGTTGTTTGGTTTGCTTCGTCGTGGCCTGCGTTAGATTGTTGGCCCGCCCTTAAATCCTGTTCCTCTTCTATGGAGTTAACTGGCCAAAAGTGGGGAGTTTACTTCTCGTGTTTGAACAGTGCCTCGGGCGGATGCCATCAATGACGAATATACCCTTCGCATATATAAAGCCAAAAAACACACTAGAAATCATTTGCCCTAATTTCACGATCGAAGGCGATTCGAGGTCCGTCTTCTCTTCTCCTCTCTCTCTCTCTCGCGCCGTTTCTTTATCTCCCGTCCATTCATTTCTTTCCCCCAGCAAATTGATTTTTTTTTGTTTGACCTTGGATCTGAGTAATCGATCGATTCCTTTTGGTTAGATTTTGGATTAGGGAAATCAAGCTTGAAATTAGCACAATCCAGCCTCAGATTGTGGATTTTCACAGAAATTTTATTTATCCTACCAGAGAAATCTACAACAATCGAACAAAGTTACCTAGCAATTGAATCTAATTGTAGAGCTATATAATTTTTTGAATTGGGTTGAAGGGTACGGAATAAAGCTTTACAGAGTATTTTTCTTTCTTGATCTTCTTATTATAGAAGATTTGTGCAACAAAAATAAAAGAGAAAAATGGATAAGTATGAACTTGTGAAGGACATAGGCTCTGGAAATTTAGATGTTGCAAGTTTAACGAGGAAGCATTTTCTAGGCCATTTAAGATAAGGTAGCAATTTTGGATAGAGAAGACAGGGGATAAGAATGGAATTTGGATCATGATAGAGGACAATTTAGTAATTTTAACAAAAAACAGTCTCTAAAAATTAGTTACCAAACATCAAATATGATATGGTAACTGTTGGTCCCTGAGACGAGTGTAAGATTAGCTGACTTGATGTCTGCTGACTGTGTGGAAAATAAACTAACTCTTCAAAGTAACTAGTCCGCTGATTTCACTAGGGGCCTAGGACTAGTTAGTCGACTGATTAATTACTTATCGGAGTTAAGTGCGGAATTGTAGTGTGCCCATAAATATTATACTCGTCTATTTAATAAATACAGTGTGTAAAACAGTTTATGCACAAATATGTATGAAAAGACTTGAAATGTAAAGTGCAGAAATGTAAATAACACATTGATTTATAGTGGTTCGGATATACGTTCCTACGTCCACTCTCACGTCCACACGTGATGTTTAATCCCTTTAATTTATCACAAATTACAAGGGCCTTGTCCTTTATAGTCCCAAGGGTAGGACTTTGAGATCTGAGTCAGTTCCCTTAACTGCTACGGTCTCCACAAGTGATTGTAAGCACTTGCACTTCCCCACAAGTGATTGTAAGCACTTGCACTTGAACTCCACAAGTGATTATAGAGCACTTGGACTCTTTACAGTGATAAACACTCAACTTGACTTCTAAGGTTTTATGGTAGAAGGTGGGTTTTGTGTATATGAACTAGGTGAGAATTTCTCTTACAATCTGTTTTAGCCTCATGCTAGGATTGGGAAATTCTCTCTAAGCTATGGATATATATGAGTGGTTGCACTGGTTTAGATGGTATGAGTTCACTCACTGGGGTTGAGGTGATGCGTGTTGAATCTTCATGAATGATCTTCTTGAGCTCTTCTTGTTTCTGGAGTTTATGACCTTTGCTCGACCTTTGCATCTCACACCTCTTCTTGTTCCCAATGATGTATGGACTCATTTATATAGTGTTGATGTTTGAATGTTACCGTTGGATGATAGCAATTCAAATCTCCACTAATTCGGGAATTGCCAATCTCTTGATTTGATATGATTGAATATTACCATTGTCATGTAATTTCAATCATATCTTTGACTTTCCTTTCTTGTGCGTATCTTGTCAATCCTTGACTTCAACTCTGATTGGCCTTCCTTTAATTGAGTAAGAAGACTTCTACTCTGCTGGTAAGAAGACTTCACTCTGCTGGTAAGAAGACTTCTACTCTGCTGGTAAGAAGACTTCACTCTGCTGGTAAGAAGACTTCACTCTGCTGTCTTTACTCAACTGTCTTTACACAGCTGCTGTTTCTTCTCAGCTGCTGTCTTTACTCTGCTGTCTTTACTCAGCTGGCTTTACACAGCTGTTGTTTCTTCTCAGCTGCTGTCTTTACTCTGCTGTCTTTACTCAGCTGGTTGTAAGATGACTTCTACTCAGCTGATGTAAGACGACTTCTACTCAGCTGATGTAAGATGACTTCTGGTCTTGGTCTTCTCTTCTCTTCTAGAGCATTGACAAGTCTTCTCTTCTAACCAGAGTCCTATCTATTACAAGATGTATAATAAAGTTGTCTATACAATACAACTTATCCTATTACATGTTTGATTTGGTTTATCAAAACTAAACTATGGATATTCATATCCCAACAATTTCCCCCTTTTTGATATAACCAAATCATTTAACACTAACTGAAGCAATAAAGAACAGACAGTGCTAGAGTCCATATAATAGTGCAGAAGAGTAAAAATAGAAGGCTTTTGTATGAGGACAATGAGAGGTTGTCATCAGATGAGATAACTAGATGTTATCTCCAAAAGCTAAAAAGATGAGTTTTATTAATATTGCACTTTACAAGCGCGGACTCACCTAATCAGCTATTACAAAGGTCTTCTTATCTACTCTTCAGCTGATATGTTGCAAATCAGACGACTTCCAATTAAGCTCTTCTTGCCTTCAGGTCTTCTAACAACTTGATCTCCTCTTCTTGCTCATACGCGTGTAAATCCAGATAGGGCTAGAACTCAACTGAGCTGATGTTCCCCCTTAGTTGTTGACCTGTTCTTAACACACAATTATCCAAATACATGCAAGTATGATTTTTATGAAAACAAAATGCATGCAAAACAGTTTTTCAAAAACGGATCTATTCAGGTGACCATTGAAAACAGTAAAACGTGTTTTTGATGGCTCAAACGATGGAATTTGGCCAAAAAGCATTACACGTCACTGCTATGCAGTGAGTTCAATTCAAAATATCAATTCCAATTTAAAAAGTGTACTCACACGCTAAATTCTGAAAATAACAGAAAAAGTGCAGATTTTTGAAAATAAAAAATTCAAAGCAATGGTCTTTTGAACACACGGCTCTGATACCACTTGTTGGTCCCTGAGACGAGTGTAAGATCAGCTGACTTGATGTCTGCTGATTGTGTGGAAAATAAACTAACTCTTCAAAGTAACTAGTCCGCTGATTTCACTAGGGGCCTAGGACTAGTTAGTCGACTGATTAATTACTTATCGGAGTTAAGTGCGGAATTGTAGTGTGCCCATAAATATTATACTCGTCTATTTAATAAATACAGTGTGTAAAACAGTTTATGCACAAATATGTATGAAAAGACTTGAAATGTAAAGTGCAGAAATGTAAATAACACATTGATTTATAGTGGTTCAGATATACGTTCCTACGTCCACTCTCACGTCCACACGTGATGTTTAATCCCTTTAATTTATCACAAATTACAAGGGCCTTGTCCTTTATAGTCCCAAGGGTAGGACTTTGAGATCTGAGCCAGTTCCCTTAACTGCTACGGTCTCCACAAGTGATTGTAAGCACTTGCACTTCCCCACAAGTGATTGTAAGCACTTGCACTTGAACTCCACAAGTGATTATAGAGCACTTGGACTCTTTACAGTGATAAACACTCAACTTGACTTCTAAGGTTTTATGGTAGAAGGTGGGTTTTGTGTATATGAACTAGGTGAGAATTTCTCTTACAATCTGTTTTAGCCTCATGCTAGGATTGGGAAATTCTCTCTAAACTATGGATATATATGAGTGGTTGCACTGGCTTAGATGGTATGAGTTCACTCACTGGGGATGAGGTGATGCGTGTTGAATCTTCATGAATGATCTTCTTGAGCTCTTCTTGTTTCTGGAGTTTATGACCTTTGCTCGACCTTTGCATCTCACACCTCTTCTTGTTCCCAATGATGTATGGACTCATTTATATAGTGTTGATGTTTGAATGTTACCGTTGGATGATAGCAATTCAAATCTCCACTAATTCGGGAATTGCCAATCTCTTGATTTGATATGATTGAATATTACCATTGTCATGTAATTTCAATCATATCTTTGACTTTCCTTTCTTGTGCGTATCTTGTCAATCCTTGACTTCAACTCTGATTGGCCTTCCTTTAATTGAGTAAGAAGACTTCTACTCTGCTAGTAAGAAGACTTCACTCTGCTCGTAAGAAGACTTCACTCTGCTGGTAAGAAGACTTCTACTCTGCTGGTAAGAAGACTTCACTCTGCTGTCTTTACTCAACTGTCTTTACACAGCTGCTGTTTCTTCTCAGCTGCTGTCTTTACTCTGCTGTCTTTACTCAGCTGGCTTTACACAGCTGTTGTTTCTTCTCAGCTGCTGTCTTTACTCTGCTGTCTTTACTCAGCTGGTTGTAAGATGACTTCTACTCAGCTGATGTAAGACGACTTCTACTCAGCTGATGTAAGATGACTTCTGGTCTTGGTCTTCTCTTCTCTTCTAGAGCATTGACAAGTCTTCTCTTCTAACCAGAGTCCTATCTATTACAAGATGTATAATAAAGTTGTCTATACAATACAACTTATCCTATTACATGTTTGATTTGGTTTATCAAAACTAAACTAAGGATATTCATATCCCAACAGTAACTGGACTAAACATGTTAGATATTTTAACTTGACTATCTGAGTGTTAATGTAACTAGGCCACCAAACAGGCCCTAATTGTACTAAACCTATCAAACTATCACAGAAATTACAACTAAATTATCAAACTTTTTTTTTCGCAAAAACTATGAATTTTTTACGCATAAAACCGCTGAAATAATTTTCTTGGCAAACAATCTCCTGATTTTTTTACATATGCATTGTAGGTAGAGCTGTCAAAATGTATAAAGGATTACTAAATACACCCCCTGATTTAGTAAATACACTCTCATCTTGTAACCCTTCTTCTAATTAGTTTTGGTAGTTAGAAGTTAGTTAAATTCAGTTATTAGTTTTAGAGCCTATATATGTCATTAGGGCTCATTTGTATTTGACATTAAGAATCTGCAGAATTCAATTCGATTTCTTTTCTCCGTTCTTTGTTGTTGATTCTTCTTCCATCTTCAATCCAAAGATGATATGGTGATTGGTTTCTACATGATATCAGTATTAGCCATTTTCTTCGATCCAATTTCATTGCGATTCACCATCGCGATTTCCTGCCCCTTTTGAATAAAGCTTCGCAGAATTGTTGCGTTTCTTGGCGTTTTTCTTCCATAGTCCATGGCGCCAACGGTTAGTGATCCCGATTCTTTGGACCCGACCCTCAATCCGTTCTCTCCGCTGGCCCTACATCAAAACGATAACCCGGCCGTCGCCATCGCCCTTGAACCCCTCGATGGCACCAACTATGTCTCCTGGAGTCATGCGGTCAAACGTGGTCTCAGTGTGAAGAACAAGGCTCGTCTTATTGATGGATCTTTGGACATACCCAGCGAGGAAGATGAACCAGCCGTATACTCTGCTTGGGTAAGATCCAATGACCTAGTTCTTATGTGGATTTTGAATTCTATTGTGCCTGAAATTAAACGTACTTTGGATTACTTCTCTATTGCAAAAGATGTTTGGGATGAATTAAAGGTTAGATATGCCTTATCCGATGGCACTAGGGTATATCACCTTGAGAAATCCCTTAGTACGATCACTCAGGGTTCCCAATCTTTAGTCTCCTATTACAACCAATTCAAATCTTTATGGGATGAGTACCTTAGCTTTAGACCTATTCTTAAATGCTCTTGTGGTGCTATGGATACTTGCTCTTGTGAATTGCCTAAACTCATGACCACCACTCAAGAACAGGATGCTATTTTGAAATTCTTGATTGGTTTCCATGATTCTTATGGTGCTCTTCGAAGCCAATTTCTTTTGCAATCTTCATTTCCTCCTCTTTCCAAAATATATGGCCTATTGCTTCAAGAGGAATCCCAAAGAAACCTCCACACTACCCCTGATTCTATCCACCTAGATTCTGTTTCTATGACTGCAAGAAACAACAAATTTTTCAAAGATAGGAAGAAACCTCTGAAATGTGGCCACTGTGATGGTATTGGTCACACCATAGATAGGTGCTTTCACATCATTGGCTTTCCACCTGGTTGGAGGGGACCTAGAACTCTTCCAAACAAACTCACTCAAAAGACTGCCAATCTTTCCTTGAGAAACACCCCCTTGGAATCCAATCCACTCTTTGATCAGGTTTTATATGACAAGTTTGTGAGTTTTTCTAAGATGCAGAATTTGGGTGAGCACAAGGCTATGCCCAAGGACAAAAATATCGGTATCGGTGGAAATATCGGTACCTTGAATTTACGGATATATCGGTGGAAATATCGATATCGAATATCGATATCGGGAAAAAAATAGAAAATTGATGGAAATTTTGTTAACATGATCGAAATTTAACATAAAATTTTAGATAATATTATAACTAACTTTAATACATAAATTTAGACTAAAATCGCAACAAAATAATTTTTTAATGACAAACATATCAATAACAATTAATAAAATACAAAATCAGCGTAAAACGATACAGTAATTGTTCATAATTATTTAACACAAGACAACCTATGCAAAGTAACATTTTTGAATGACTTATAATTGATTTGAAAAGACAATTCAATTCAAAGGTTTTACCAATTACCTAGAATTCAATAAATTTGTCAAAAAAAAATAAGCAATTCGATATTTCCGATATTTCACCGATATATCACCGATATTTCGGCGATATATCCTGATATTTCAGAAATTTTGTACTAGATTCAAACGATATCGATATTTCTCGATATTTACCGATATTTTCCGATATTTTACCGATATTTTAGAAAAAATCTCGTTCACGTGAATATCCATATCGGTGGGCCAAAAATACCGAAATTTCGGCGAAATTTCGCAATTTTTTTGTCCTTGGCTATGCCTCACATTGTGGCAGGAGCCTCCACTGCTCAACCTAAGGAGAACCAAAACACCACTGATTCAGGTATGGTTTCTAACATTTGCTTACAAGATAGAACTATCTCCACTTGGATTATAGATACTGGTGCTACTGACCACATGGTTTTTGATTTGTCTTTGTTTTCCACCCCTCCCTCCATTGCCAATGTTAAGATTTCTTTACCTAATAATGTTTTTTCCACTACTACACATATGGGCAACATTGTTATCAATAATCATCTTACTCTATATAATGTCCTGTATGTCCCTGATTTTACCTTCAATCTATTGTATGTTAGTCACCTGACTAGGTACTCTAATTGTTATGTGAGTTTCTTCTCCTCACATTGTGTTCTACAGGACAACACCAACAAGATGGTGATTGGTACTGCTGATCAAGTGAGAGGCCTCTACCTTTTGAAAACTGCTGCTCCATGTGCATTACCTGCTTTAGGTTCTACTGTCATTTCTAGTTCTGTTGTTCTACATAAATGTACCTTTGATACATGGCATAAAAGACTAGGACACACTTCTAAGAAATGTATGTTGCACATTCCTGAATTGAATATTGATACTACTTCTACTGCTCATACCAATTGCTACATTTGCCCTTTAGCTAAGCAAAAGAGAAATTCTTTCCCTTTGAGTACATCTGTATCTTCTCATGCTTTTCATTTGATCCATTGTGATGTTTGGGGCCCTTTTTCCACAATATCTGCTTCTGGATATAAGTACTTTCTCACTATTGTAGATGATTTCAGTAGATGTACATGGACTTACCTTCTAAGTGCTAAGAGTGATGTCAAAATATGCCTCCAAAACTTCTATAATATGGTTCTAACTCATTTTGGTACTAAAATTAAGACTTTAAGGAGTGACAATGGGACTGAGTTTATTCTTTCTGATTTTTATCATACCCTTGGGATCTTACACCAAACTTCTTGTGTTGAAACCCCCCAACAAAATGGTATAGTTGAGAGAAAACATCAACACTTGCTTCAAGTTGCTAGGGCTCTCCTTTTCCAGTCCTCTATACCTCTTAAATACTGGGATGAATGCATCAAAACTGCTACTTTCATTATAAACAGAATCCCATCCTATAATCTTCAAAACAAGTCACCCTTTGAACTTCTTTACAATAAGAAACCTGATTATTCCATTTTTAGAACTTTTGGATGTCTTTGCTTTGCCAACACTCTCACATCTCACAGACACAAATTTGCCCCTAGGGCAACCAAGTGTATATTCATTGGCTACCCTATGGGCACCAAAGGATATAAACTCTTGGACATACAAACTGGAAAAACTCTCATTTCCAGAAATGTCAAGTTTTTTGAAGATGTCTTTCCCTTCAAAGATAACATCCCTTCAAAACCTCCCTCCCCCACTGCTATTCCCATCCTTGATGATTTCATTGATGATGAACACTTAAGCCCTCCCAATCTTTCAACCTCTGAGCTGCACAATCCTATTGATGATTAGCATGATCCCACTGTTTCTGGTATTGATACTCAAACTAGGCCTCTTAGAACCAAGACTCAGCCTGCTTATTTACAATCTTATGAGACTTCATTACCTGCTTCAGTGGATCATGCAAAACACTCTACATCTTCCAGCATCAAATATCCCATCCAAACTTTCTTGTCCTCTCACAAACTGACACCCAGCTATAAAGCTTTCACCACTTCCATTTCCCAAATTCAGGAACCCAAATCTTACAAACAAGCAGCTCAAAATGATAAATGGGTCAATGCCATGCAACAAGAGTTGTCTGCCTTGGTCCAGAACAACACCTGGACTCTTGTTAATCTCCCTACTAATAAACATTGCATAGGGTGTAGATGGATCTACAAAATAAAATACAAGCCTGATGGCTCCATTGATAGATACAAAGCTAGATTAGTAGCTAAGGGATTTACTCAACAAGAAGGCATTGATTATTTTGATACTTTTTCTCCAGTTGCTAAGATCACCAGTGTTAGAATACTTCTAGCTGTTGCTGTGTCTAAAAATTGGCATATTCACCAACTAGATGTCAATAATGCTTTCTTACATGGTGACTTAGATGAAGAAATATACACGCTACCTCCCCCTGGCTACTGTTCTAAAAATGATACTAGAGTCTGTAAACTAAATAAGAGTCTTTATGGATTGAAACAGGCTTCTAAACAGTGGTTCTCCAAATTAACCACCTCTTTGTTATCTATTGGCTTTATTCAATCACAGGCTGACACTTCTCTATTCACTAAACACACTGCTAATGCCTTTATTGTTGTATTGTGCTATGTTGATGATCTTATTGTGACAGGCACTAGCCTTGATGACATAAAGTCTATTAAGGCACATTTACATAAATCTTTTACTATAAAAGATCTTAGCATTCTCAGATACATTTTAGGGATTGAAGTTGCCAGAAACAACTCTGGCATAACCCTTTCTCAGAGAAAATATGCTCTTGATTTGCTTGATGACTCTGGCTATTTAGGATGTAAACCATCATCCACTCCTATGGATGCTAAAGTCTGCTTTGACCCTCAGTCTCCACCTTTGAAAAACTCTCAACAATACATGAGGTTGGTAGGTAAGCTCCTCTATCTTACTATTACTAGACCTGACCTCTCTTATGCAGTTCAAACTATGAGCCAGTACATGCAATCTCCCACTGCCTCTCATCTTGATGTAGTCCATAGGATCCTAAGGTATATCAAAGGTAGCCCTGGTACTGGTCTTTTCTATCCTAAAGAGAATACTTCTAAATTGCATGCCTTTTCTGACTCTGATTGGGGGAGATGTACTCTAACAAAGAGAAGCATCACTGGTTATAGTATATATTTTGGTAATGCACTAATCTCTTGGAAATCCAAGAAACAAACCACTGTTAGTAGATCTTCTGCAGAGGCTGAGTACAGGGCTTTGGCATCAACAACATGTGAGCTTCAATGGATTCACTATATCCTCAAAGACTTAAAGATCATCCATTCCACTCCATCATCTAGGTACACGGACAGCAAGAGTGCCTTTTCCATTGCTCACAACCCCTGTTTACACCAGAGAACAAAGCACATTGACTTGGATTATCACTTCACTAGAGAAAAGATCAAGGATGGCCTCCTCACCCTAATCCACATTCCTACTCAAGAGAACTTGGCCGACATCCTCACCAAGCCTTTACCTGCTGCTGGTTTCTTCACTCACAAAGCCAAAATGGGGTTAATTGATACCCACTCCCATTTTGAGGGGGGTATAAAGGATTACTAAATACACCCCCTGATTTAGTAAATACACTCTCATCTTGTAACCCTTCTTCTAATTAGTTTTGGTAGTTAGAAGTTAGTTAAATTCAATTATTAGTTTTAGAGCCTATATATGTCATTAGGGCTCATTTGTATTTGACATTAAGAATCTGCAGAATTCAATTCGATTTCTTTTCTCCTTTCTTTGTTGTTGATTCTTCTTCCATCTTCAATCCAAAGATGATATGGTGATTGGTTTCTACAAAATGGGCTGAGCCCATTGGATCGGCCCGCCCCCGCCTATTAATATAATCGGTTGGACTAAGTATTTAAAAACCCGTTTAAGAGTGGGACCGTACGGTCTAGACTGTATGGGTCGCGGGTTTTAGCGGGTTGGTCTGTGGGCTTTTTTATATGTAGATAAGGATTGTGCACGGACTGAGACAACTTTGTTGAAGGGGGGATCTTTATCTAATGTTGTTGAAAATTGTGAGGATGAACGAGAAGGAAATGAAGAGAACTTTGATGATGATACGTGATGCGGCCTAAAAATGTCACCTAATAAGGAGTCGACACGTGTATAAATGATAAGATCGAGAGAGAAGGATTGGATTATCTAGTACTCCCTGAATAAGGAATCCCCTCTAGAGATCCCTCTGGAGGGAGCTCCGTCTGGAGAGAAGTATCAGAAAGAAGCAGTCTTAACATGAAGTCATGGGCCGTAAATGTAGAGGACTTCCGTCATTTCCGGTCCAAGCTGGGTAAAAGAAAGACTTTATCCTCCTTTATCTTAGGGGATAAAGTCCACTAAGAGCGCAGATTGCCGAATCTTCAGGGAGTGGAGAAAAGGGAAGACTTCTTCCACTCAGCGGGGCTGAGTCTTAGAGGCAGCTCCGAGATAAGGGGAGGTTCTAACTTCTCTCCACGAAAAAGGCTCTATAAATAGGTAAATCGAAGGAGATTTCCAGGTTAGACATTCTTATACTACAAACTTGATATACTAAACACGAAACACCTTTCTGATATTCTTTGAGAACTTATTTGATACATCAAGGATCTTGAGATCCTTGGGAGATATTGATAAGCCCTATACTGACTTAGGCATCGGAGTGTCCACGCCGGACCCCCCTCCGGCGTGCTCTTTGCAGGTTCTTGAAGATTTCGAGTGAAGGCAGCATATTTAGAGTGATTGTACGTGTTCGAAGAGTGGGACATCCAATCCAGAGGACACGCAATCCTTTCGTGCAAATTTTGGCACATCAACTGGCGCCGTCTGTGGGAACGAGTTGAAAGATTTTCTCACGAATTTCTACTTGTTCGAGCAAATGGGTGGCGGAAATAAAACATCTACTTCTGGAAAGAAGAATCTTCCAGGGGAAAATTCCCCTTTGCCAACTGATCCCCCATCAAGGGGAGGCCGGGGGAAAGATCCAGTCCATACTCCTTCTGGATCAAATCAGCCGTTGGCGCCTACCCCAGGCTTGGGCGACGAAAGTCATCCCCTACCGGTCGGGGAGGGAATAACAGGGAACCTTGAAGCCCCAGAGCCCCAGACCGTGGATCCTCAGCGCGAGGATATTCCAGACTCAGGGCCACTCCTGATCTCTCCCGATCAATTGAACGCCCTCATCAAGCAAGCCGTAGAGAGAGCCTTCGCGGATCAAAGAGATCGGGTTCCCAGAGCTGCACCAGGGAACCTGGAGGTACCTATCCCGAGACCCCAGGATGAGGCACCTGGAGCCTCCCAAGTGTTGTCCAAGGAAATGGGGATGCGGGCAGAAGAAGACGATAAAGTGCCCTCCCGAGCGGAAAGAAGCATCCCCCTTCGGAATACAAGAAGGAATGCAGATTTGGCACCCCGAGAGACAGAACTCCCTGAAACCGAAGAAAGCACGGATGATACCTATGGAGGGCCAGTCAGCGACCAACTACAGGCCTTACAGAAGGAGATGAGGGATATGAGGAAGCAAATGAACAACCGAAACAGTAGATCCGCTCATGTTTTTGGATGTCAGTTCTCCCCTAACATATTTCAGGACGAACTGCCATTCAATTTCAAGCCCCTTAATTTTGAATACGATGGTACGGCAGACCCGTACGAGCACCTAGTAAGGTTCGAGAATGCTGCATTATTACACCGCTATGGAGAGGGAATCAAATGTAGAGTATTCCTAACCACTCTAGCGAAAGCCGCACAACAATGGTTCACTCAATTGGAACCCAACACAATCCGATCCTGGGAGGAATTCAGTGAGTTATTCCTTCATCAATTTGCAAGTGCCCGGAGGCAGCCGAGGGTCACTTTGACCCTCTTCAATCTGAGACAGGGGGAGGGCGAGAGCTTAAGAGCTTTTCTCCGGAGGTTTAATCAAGCAGCTCTGGAGGTCCCTACAGCCTCTCCAGAGGTGAAGATCAACGCTCTCACTAATGGATTGCGTGATGGAGACTTTTTCTCCTCCTTGGCTAAGAAGCCAGTTAAGAACTTTGATGAATTGCTGCATAGAGCAGAGAAGTACCTCACTCTGGAGGAGGTTCGAAAAGCAAAGAGACTGGAGATTAGGCCACAAGATCGAGAGAGAAGAAGGGAAGGCCCCTCCAGACGATTCAGTCCAGAGGTCCCTCGGACCTCCGGATCAGCAAGAGACAGCAATCCCTCCGGAGGTCCCCGGCCTGGCCCTCGCGGGAGGTTTGAGAAATACACGCCCTTGAGGATTGAGCCTGCCGAAGTACTGGAGGTAGCAGGAGATCATCCAGACTTGAAATTCCCATATTCCAGAGGTCGAGGACCTCAGAAGCCCAAGTCTGGTCGATTTTGCCGAGATTTCACAATGAATATGGACATGACACAAATCAGTGTTACCACTTGAAAGACGAGATTGAAAGGATGATCCAAGCGGGCCATCTGAAAGAATTTATATTTAGAGACAGGCAGGGCCCTCGGGGGCAGAAGCGAAAAGAACATGAAAGAAAACCGGAAGAGAAGGAAACCAGAGAGGCGGCCGAAGATATGCCCCCTCCACCACCGAAAAGAGGAGTAATCCACATGATTGTGGGAGGGCCAGCTGATGGAGATTCCTTTCGAAAGAGGAAGCAGAGTGTCCGAGCTCTTAAAGCAGAGCAAGGAGGTCAGTTAAGAGAAGTAGGATGTATGACGGAGACGCCCAATATCCGATTTGGGCCGGAAGATGTGAAGGGAATTAAGGAAGATCACAACGATGCTCTGGTGATCACTACCGACATAGCTGGGTTCGATGTTGCTCGAATCTTCGTAGATACAGGGAGCTCAGCTGACATTATGTTTTTTGAGTGTTTCAAGAGAATGGAGCTGGGTGTGAAGCTGCGACCTGTAGATACCTCTCTGTATGGTTTCTCCGGAGGTGCCATCCAACCCTTGGGATCAGTAATGTTACAGGTAGGATTGGGGGACGCTCCGGCTCGAAAGGTCCACTTGGTGGAGTTCCTCATTGTAGATATCCCCTCATCATGCAATGTAGTAATGGGACGACCTAGCCTGAACCTTTTTCAGGCAATCATCTCCACATTTCACATGAAAATGAAATTCCCTACAGCCACAGGGGTGGGAGAAGTAAGAGGAGACCAGTACCAAGCACGGAAGTGCTATGCAGAGTCTGTAAAAATGGCGGACAGAGCCCTGACCAAGGGCCTGGAGCGGACGAGAGGAGATGACCCTGAGGTCAAGAGAAAGAAAGTAGAAGGAGCAACACCTGAACAGGTGAATGTTAAAACAGACGAGGAACTGATGAGCGTGGAGCTCTTCCCAGGGAAACTCGGCTTTGCCACTAAGATAGGTACCCAACTGGGACCTGAACTCACAGAGAAGGTAATCTTTACATTACGTCGAAATTCCGATATATTTGCATTTTCTCCAGCTGACATGACAGGGGTCCCTCCGGAGATAGCAATACATTGCCTTAATGTTGATCCAAAAGCAAAGCCCGTGAAACAGAAACTACGAAACTTTGGAATTGAGAAGAATAACATCGTGAAAGAAGAAGTCGAGAAACTACTGAAAGCAGGACATGTGGTGAAAGTCCAATTCCCAGAATGGCTCTCCAATGCTGTGCTAGTGCCTAAAGGGGGAGGAAAATGGAGAATGTGCATCGATTTCAGGGACCTCAACAAGGCATGCCCTAAAGACCACTATCCGTTACCAAGGATAGACAAGTTAGTAGATGCAACTTCAGGCTTCGAGCTGCTAAGCATGATGGATGCATACCAAGGATACCACCAGATCCAGCTGAACCCCTCAGATGTCTCCAAAGTGTGCTTCATAGCAGCGTGCGGAACGTTTGGCTATGTTCGGATGTCATTCGGATTAATCAATGCCGGAGCAACATATCAAAGGATGATCGATGCTGTCTTTCGAAGACAGCTGGGAAGGAACATGTAGATATATGTAGATGATATGCTGGCTAAGAGTGTGAAAGCAAATCAGCATGTGGAGGATCTGGAGGAAATTTTCCAAGTAATTCGAGAGAACGGCATCAAGTTGAACCCAGCTAAATGCTCTTTTGGAGTAAAATCAGGGAAGTTCCTCGGATATATGGTCACTCAAAGAGGTATAGAAGTGAATCCAGCCAAAGTGAAGGCTGTACTGGACATGCAGCCGCCGAGAAATGTAAAAGAGCTCCAGACGCTCAATGGGAGGATTACAGCATTGAGCAGATTCATAGCCAGGTCTGCTGAAAAGAGTCATCCCTTCTTTAAAATTCTCAAGAAAGGGACCAAGTTTGAATGGAACGAAACATGCCAAAAGGCCTTTGAAGACCTGAAGCATCATTTGTCTCAGCTGCCGAAGCTGACAAAGCCTTCTCCGGGAGATACCCTCATTTTGTATCTCTCCGTAGGGGAATTCTCACTAAGCACCGCCTTGGTCAAAGAAGAGGGATCTCTTCAGCATCCTATTTATTATGTCAGTAAGGTCATTCAAGGGGCCGAAACTCGATACTCAGAAATTGAGAAGGCTGCTCTGGCCGTGGTAGTTACAGCGCGAAGGCTGCGCCCATATTTCCTTTCTTACAAAATACTGGTCCGCACTAATTTCAAGTTGAAACAGGTTATAGGGCGAGCAGACCTCTCCGGAAGGATGGTGAGGTGGGCAATCGAGCTCCAAGAATATGACGTGGATTTCGAGCCGCTGAAGGCTATAAAAGTCCAAGCTTTGTCCGATTTCATCCAAGAGTCGACCAAACCAGAGGAAGTCGAGGGATGGAAGGTGTATGTAGATGGCTCAGTGACTCTGAGCGGATGTGGAGCAGGGATTGTGCTAGTGGGCCCTCAAGGAGAGGACCTACAATTTGCAGTGAGGTTTCAATTCATGACCTCAAATAATGGAGCAGAGTACGAAGCTTTGATCAGAGGAATGGATATGGCATTAGAATTGGGAGCTCCAAAGGTAACTCTATACTCAGACTCCCAATTAGTTGTTCAGCAGGTGAATGGTGAATATGTAGCCAAAGATAGCAGGATGGCTGCCTATCTGGAACGAGCCAAAGAAGTGATGGGCAAATTTCAAGAGTGCGAGGTAGTCCAGATACCTCGAGAGAAGAACATGCAGGCGGATAGCCTCTCCAAACTCGCTAGCTCCACAGAGTTTGATGAACAAGGAACAGTAACCTTGGTAGTTGCAGAAAGAGAGACCCTGGAGAACCCCATTGGTTCCATTGAGGAGGAAGATGATTGGAGAAGATCTATATGGATGGAACTCACCAAGGGAGCAGACGCCCCTACCACCAGAGAGACCCGAGCCCTTCGGATCAAATATTGTATTATCGGAGGGCACTTATACAAGAAATCGTTCACACAACCATATTTGAGGTGTATATCAACCCAAGAAGCGATCTACACACTCAAAGAGATCCATGAAGGTGATGCAGCTAGTCATGAAGGATACAAAGCAGTGGTGAAGAAAGTTTTAAGGGCTGGATTATATTGGCCCTCCATGACAAAAGACGCTAGGGAATTTGTGAAAAAATGTGTCAAGTGTCAGAAAAATGGTCCATTGATAAGGACCCCTGCGGAAGAGATGGGAGTTATGCACTCTCCCTGTCCCTTTGCTAAGTGGGGAATCGACTTGGTAGGACCCTTCCCTCCAGCCTCCGGAGGGAGAAAATTTTTGATAGTAGCAGTGGACTATTTTAGCAAATGGGTGGAAGCTGCTCCTCTGGCTACGATAGATGAAGAAAATGTGATTAAATTCTTGAAAAAACAGATTTGTTGTAGGTTCGGAGTACCCAGAATATTGGTCTCTGATAATGGAACACAGTTTAACGGAGAAAATGTACGAGGATGGTGTGCAAGACTAAACATAATACAAAGATTCACCTCTGTAGCTCATCCTCAAGCTAATGGACAAGTGGAGGTTACTAATCGAACGATAGTAGATGGTATTCGAACAAGGCTGACGAAGATAGGAGGAGGATGGGTGAACGAGTTAGATAATGTATTGTGGTCATATAGAACTAGTCCAAAGACAGCAACTGGAGAGTCCCCATTTCAGCTGGTCTACGGAGCCGCGGCGGTGATACCTCCAGAGGCCGTGTTGCGGTCGCACCGAATTGCCCAATTTGAAGAACATCAGAATGAAAGATTGATGAGAGAGGCTCTAAATTTAATGGAAGAAGAAAGAGAGATGGTTAGAGTACGTGCTGAAAGATATAAGAGCAGAATTAAAGCTGCATACGACCGAAGGGTGATCCCGAGGTCCTTCAGAGCAGGGGACCTGGTGCTAAGGAGAGCTGATGCCCTAAAGAATACAGGAAAGTTAGAGCCCAACTGGGAGGGGCCTTATAAAATCACACAGGTATTGAAGGGAGGAGCCTATAGACTGCAGAGTATGGAAGGGGTCGACATAACTAGACCCTGGAACGTTTGCCATTTGAAGAGATTCTTTATTTGAAGAAAGTGTAAGGTCTTGAGACCATTTATGACTTTTGCTTTGTGATTTTTTGCATGGATTCTTATTTTGCTCAATGTATTTTGTGGCTTCACCGGAGCTCTTTTTCCCTCTCTACGGGTTTCCCCTTTGGGGTTTTTCCGTAAAGAGGTTTTTAATGAGACCGGCGTAGGTTATCTATGGCCTATGTTGAAAACTGACAATAAATCAATGAAGCCTTATCCCTTTTTGAAGAAAGAATTATTCAGAATTACTGTGTCTTGATTATCTTTCTCATATTTGAATATGCGATGTATGAATATAAAAATGACGAGTGTGAGAGACACTCAGAGGCTTAGGTGCCGAGGTGCTCCAGAGAGCCCGCATCTTACTTGAGACCCAAGTGGGTTACTGAAATGAGAAGATTTTATTAATTAAAATCTTTTAAGAATAAGAGTGAGAGACACTCAGAGGCCGAGGTGCTCCAGAGAGCCCTCATCTTACTTGAGACCCAAGTGGGTTACTGAAATGAGAAGATTTTATGAATTAAAATCTTTTAAGAATAAGAGTGAGAGACACTCAGATGCCTAGAGGCCGAGGTGCTCCAGAGAGCCCTCATCTTACTTGAGACCCAAGTGGGTTACTGAAATGAGATGATTTTATGAATTAAAATCTTTTAAGAATAAGAGTGAGAGACACTCAGAGGCCTAGAGGCCGAGGTGCTCCAGAGAGCCCTCATCTTACTTGAGACCCAAGTGGGTTACTGAAATGAGAAGATTTTATGAATTAAAATCTTTTAAGAATGAGAGTAAGAAACACTCAGAGACCTAAAGGCCAAGGTGCTCCAGAGAGCCTTCATCCTACTTGAGACCTGAGAGGGTTAACTAACGAAACGTGAAGATTTTACGAATTAAAGTCTTTTAAATAAGAGTGGGAAACACTCAGAGGTCTAGAGGCTGAGGTGATCCAGAGAGAAAGAAAGAAAAGAAAAGACGGAGGATGTCCCTCCACAGCCATGTCGCTTGAAACTAGAAGATTATACAACCAAGAGATGATTATGGTGTGTAGATGTTGTTAATCCTTAAATGCCTTAACATTATCAACAACATCTTAATTTGACCTTCCGAGATTTTTTCTAAGTCTTTTCTGAAATGCTACATTAAATGTTGATCTAAATGTTGTCGCATTTCTGGCAGGATCTAGAAGCTTCTACAAGGATCTGGAACCTGGAAGATTCCAGAACATTGGAGAACATGCTAGAACGGCCTGGAACCATTTGGAACGACCTGGAGCATTCAAGAAAGATCTAGAAAGATCATGGAAGTTGAGTTCCTAAAAAATAGGACCTCATTGTGGAAGCCTCTAGAATCAGCACCCCACTACTATAAATACCGATGGAAGGCTTCTCAAATCAGTGTACTCTATTCGATCAACTTCCTAGACCGAGCGTATATCCCTGTTAGGAATTGTGGCCAGTAGAACTACCTTTTAGATCATACGTTCGTATCCCACCCGTATGGCTGTGTGTCTTCTTATCTATTGAGAGTGTAATCTTTAGATAGACTAGGCATTTCGACAGTGTATACATTATACACTTAGTTCGTTTTTAGAACAAGGCACCTGCCTCGTTTGTAGTTTCTGTTGTGAATGTTAATGCTGTAACATTTCACACAACATTTATACTTGAAGATAAGTATTGTTTTTCGCCGTAAGGCTAGCATAGATTTTTATTTATAAAATCTATGTGAAAATTATTTCCATTGTGTCACGTTTGTTTTTAGTGTTTCAAGTCTTCCGCTGTGTTAATCATAATTTCTGATATTCTGCTAGAGTCAGTGTTGTACCAATTGTCACAACATTTAGTACAACATTATTCTACTTAAACTTAAACACTTCATATACATACACTTAACACCACAACACACTTTCAGTTGGTATCAGAGCCGATACCTGACGACACTAGGTTAGATCTTTGGTCAAGTGTGTTTTTAGTGTAGGTTAGCTATGGAAACACATCACATATCCACGGCACTTAGGCCACCCGTTTTAGATGGTTCGAATTATGCTTATTGGAAGCCTAAGATGCGTATGTACATCAAGTCAGTTGATGAACGTGCTTGGAGAACTGTACTTACAGGTTGGGAAGCTCCAAAAAGACCAGCAGACGCAGATGGTGAAATACAACTCAAGAGAGAAGTTGACTGGACGACTGATGAAATAACAACAGCAAGCTACAATTCTAAAGCTTTAAATGCTATTTTTACTTCTGTTGATGTTTCAATGTTTAATATTATATCTAACTGTTCTACTTCTAAAGATGCATGGGACAGGTTGCAAGAGCATTGTGAAGGCTCAGAAAGTGTTCGAAGAACTAAGCTTCGAATGTTGGGGACAAAATTTGAGAATCTCAGAATGAGGGAAGATGAAACAATTACAGCCTACAATGAAAGGTTAAGTGAGATTATCAATGAATCACATTCTCTTGGTGACCCTATTTCTAATGTTAGAGTAGTTCATAAGATATTAAGATCTGTTCCTAAAAGATTTGATGCTAAAATTTGTGCTATTGAAGAGGCAAAAGATACAGATAAGCTAAGTCAAAATGAGTTAGTGAGTATTCTTAGGACATATGAGATAAACACTAATCAAGATGATGAAGCTAATGCTGATAAGAAAGTTGTGGTTTTTAAAGGGGAAACATCAAACACTTCTGAAGTTCAACCCATCATTACTGAAGTTGACACTGATGAAGAATTGCTTGATGTATGCCTCAAAAATCCTAACAATGTTGCCTTGCTCACTAAGCATTTTAACAAGTTTCTTAAGAAATCTGTGAACAAATCTAGAAACATTCAGCCTAAGATTCAAATCAACACATCAACACCTCAACCAGAAAGGAGGAAAGCTCAATTCACACCAAGACCATCAAAGAGTGAAGGTAAACCAAGGTATGATCCTGAATTTCGAAAATCAGTTCAATGCAATGCTTGTTCTGGTTATGGCCATTATGCAAATGAATGTGCCAACACTAGACTTAAGCAAAAGCTGAACTTTAGTGCTACCTTGAGTGATGAATCTGATGGTGATGATCTTGATGAATTAAATCAGAATGAATATTCTAATTTTACCAGAATTGATTATAATGATTCCTCAGATGATGATCTGGATGAAACAGATTCTGATGTTGTGCCTGATGCTTCAACATCTACAGCAACATCAGAACAGAGTCACCCAGATTTGAACTGTTTTAATGGTTTAGTTGATGATGCAGGAAAAAGGAATGATGACAATGAACACCAAAAGTTGTTAGATGATTGGAACAATCAGAAACTCACTCTTAATTCCTTGAATAAAGAGAATGAGGATCTGAAGGACACAATCACCAAGCTAGAGGTTATTCTTACCAAAAGAGATCTGGAAATCTGTAACTTAAAGGAGAAATTGATAAATTTTCCACCTTATGTTTCAAGAAATATTCCAAGAGTGCTTCTGAGGTAAATAATGCTATAGCTACTGGTAAGTCTAATACTCATGGTTTAGGTTATGATGGTACTACTGCTTCTATTTCTGATAAATTTAGAAAACCTGTGAAATTTGTGAATGCAAATGTTGTCACATCTGATGCAACATCTGCACAATCAGACCCTCACAAGGTTAAGAGGAAGTATATATGTCATTACTGTGCTAAAGTTGGTCATATTCGTCCTTACTGCATAAAATTGTTTGAAGAACAGAGAACTTTGAAAATGCTGCATAAAAAACTGTCACATTCTGGTAAACAGTTTATGAAATCTGCATGGAAACCAAAAACTACCTGTAATGTTGCTCATACCTCCTTAAAAGCATGTCTACCTGATTCTTGGTATTTTGATAGTGGTTGTTCTAGACATATGACAGGTCGTACTGATTTCTTATCTGATTATGTGACCTTGAATAGTGGTAATGTTACATATGGTGGAGGTTCTAAAGGAAAGATTCTTGGTAAAGGAACTTTGAATGTTAAAGGTTTTCCTAAGCTTAAAAATGTCTTACATGTTGATGGCTTACTTGCAAATCTGATTAGCATTAGTCAACTTTGTGATGATAATTTGCATGTGAAATTTGATAAAGATTCATGTTATGTTCTTAATAAAGATGAAGTTTGTGTCATGACTGGTACTAGGTCAGCTGATAATTGCTATCTTATTGGAACAAATATGTGTAACTTGTCAAAATATGATGAAAATGTCTTATGGCATCAAAGATTGGGTCATGCAAATTACAGAGCAATGAACAGACTAATCAAAGCAGACGCAGTAAAAGGAATTCCAAAACTAAGTCTTCACAACAAAACTGTATGTGGACCATGCCAAAAAGGTAAGCAGGTAAGAATGTCACACAAAATGCTGTCACATTGTACTACACATCGATGTTTTGAATTACTGCACATGGACTTGATGGGTCCTATGGAAACTGAAAGCATTGGAGGAAAGAGGTATTCCTTAGTTGTGGTAGATGATTTTTCTAGATATACCTGGGTAGAGTCTTTAAGAGACAAATCTGAAGCATTTGCTGCATTTAAAATTTTTTACAAAAGGTTCAAAAATGTGTTTAACTTGAAAGTTGGCCGTATTAGAACTGATCATGGTAGGGAATTTGAAAACAGCATGTTTAATGATTTTTGTGATAAAAATGGTATCTTGCAAGAATATTCATCTCCTAAAACTCCACAACAAAATGGAATTGTTGAAAGAAAGAATAGAACTTTACAAGAAATGGCTAGAGTTATGCTAACATCCAAATGTCTTGCTAAGAAATTTTGGGGGGAAGCATTGAATACTGCATGTCATGTTATTAATAGGGTTTTTATTCGTTCTGGCACAAGTCAAACACCATATGAGATTTTGAACAACAGAAAACCAAGTGTGAAATATTTTCATGTATTTGGTTGTGTGTGTTATATTCTGAATGATAGGGATCAACTTCATAAGTTTGATTCTAAAAGTTGTAAAGGTTTCTTTTTAGGCTATTCTAGAAATAGTAAAGCTTATAGAGTATATAACCTTAGAACTAACACTGTTCAAGAATCTGTTAATGTTGTGTTTGATGATGATAAAGGTCTTATAGATGACAAAGATGAAGAAGATGTATCACAGGTTACTGACACTTCTGAGAATACACTGAAGTCTGAGAATGTTGCACCAAATGTTAACACATCTGGGTCAACATCTACAGAACAGACAGCTGTAACTTCACAGAATGACCAGTACATTCCCAAAACGAATCCTTCTTCAAGAATAGGTAAAAGTCATCCTTCTGACCAGATCATAGGCGATGCTACAGTTGGAGTGCAAACAAGAGGAAGAGTAAGATCAAACAAGGTAGATGTGGTAAGAACAATATGCATGTCTTCTATGTGTAACATTGTAAATGCTGAATGCTATTTATCTGAAATTGAACCTAAGAGTGCTAAAGAAGCCTTAACTGATGAAAACTGGATTAATGCTATGCATGAAGAACTTGGTCAGTTTGAAAGAAATGAAGTATGGACACTTGTTCCAAGACCTAGTCATACTAATGTCATTGGAACAAAGTGGATATTCAAGAATAAAACTGATGAATCTGGTAATATTGTTAGAAACAAGGCTAGGTTAGTAGCACAAGGTTACACCCAAGTTGAAGGAGTCGATTTTGATGAGACTTTTGCACCTGTTGCTAGGATAGAATCTATTAGATTACTGCTAGCTATTGCATGTTTTATTGATATTAAACTTCATCAAATGGATGTAAAGGCTGCATTTCTAAATGGCATTTTGAATGAAGAAGCATATGTTGAACAACCTAAAGGATTTGAAGATCCACAATATCCTGATCATGTATATAAACTTAAGAAAGCATTGTATGGCCTTAAACAAGCTCCTAGAGCATGGTATGGTAGGCTTACTGACTTTCTTTTGGAATATGGATTTATTAGAGGAGAAGCTGATAGAACTTTGTTCATTAAGCACACTGAAGGAGATTTACTTATTGCACAAATATATGTTGATGACATTGTGTTTGGTTCTACTTGTGATAAAATGTTGAGTAATTTTGTTGAGGCAATGACTGCAACATTTGAAATGAGTATGGTTGGAGACTTGAATTATTTTCTAGGTCTTCAAATCAAACAGTGCAGTGATGGTATTTTCTTCTCCCAGAGTAAGTATGCTAAGAACTTGGTTAAAAGATTTGGTCTTGAGAATTCAAAACCAATGAAAACTCCTATGGGATCTACTTTGAAACTTTGCAAAGACAGTGCTGGAACAGATGTTGATCCAACACTTTACAGATCCATGATAGGTAGTTTATTGTATTTAACCTCTAGTAGACCAGATATTATGTACAGTGTGTGTGTTTGTGCTAGGTACCAAGCAAATCCAAAGGAATCACACCTGAATGCTGTGAAGAGAATCATCAAGTATGTTTCAGGAACAAGTGACCTTGGAATCTGGTATACTAAGGACACCAACAACATTTTGATTGGCTATAGTGATGCTGATTGGGCTGGAGACATAGATGATAAAAAGAGTACGAGTGGAGGATGTTTCTACATGGGAAACAATCTTGTATCATGGCACAGCAAGAAACAGAATTGTGTTTCACAATCCACTGCAGAATCTGAGTATATTGCTGCTGGAAGCTGCTGCACACAACTCTTGTGGCTGAGCAAGATGTTCCATGACTATGGTATTGAGAATGGTATACTTACTATCTTTTGTGATAATACTAGTGCCATTAACATTTCTAAAAATCCTGTACAACACTCACTCACAAAGCACATTAGCATAAGACACCATTTTATGAGAGATTTAGTAGAGAAGAATATTGTTAAGTTGGAGTATGTACCTACTGAAAAACAGAATGCTGATATCTTTACTAAAGCCTTAGACCATGAGAGATTCTCTATCTTGAGGAAATCTCTTGGCATGAGCACTATCTGAAAAGAATTCGGATGGATGTTGTCACAAATGCGTCAGCATTTGGGACAACATCATGGGTTGTATAAATTTTATAAGTTGAATTTATTTCTTACTTAGTTAAATAATTCCTTTGTAAAATATCTACGAATCTAAGAACCTTGGAGTGCAAAAATAAACGTCTTACACCTCTCAAATGCATAAAAATGAGAATGTTATTAGCATACTAAAAGATGTACCAAATCACTGAGTAACTATGGAGCACGGAGTTCGCTACTACGATGCCTTCTTTTCAAAAGGTGATATTTGGTAAAAACATCAACATATTTGTAATCCATTAAGTAAGTATGGGGCACGGAGTTCGCTACTACGATGTACTCTACAGGAACAATGGATCAATACAAATTAGATGCTATAACACAAAAATAAAAAATATGGTGCAACACAAATGAAGCAAATTCATGTAAAAACCGTGTTGAGGTGTTTGTAACAGTTTTGAGCACAACATTGCCTGATTCGAATTTATTTTTATCTGTTGTAATTATTTAATTATTTATTGAGATTCATTTCTATTTATTTAATTAATTACTGACCCACATCTTTATTTTTTCAGATTATGCGAAATTAATTAATTCTGGAAGCTTCTTAATTTTCTTAATTAATTTAATTAATTTAATTAATTGATCTTTCCCACTAATTAACCATGATCTAGGTTGTGGCTAAAAATGTGGAGCACTTTCGAAAATTCTAGATTAATTCTTCTGTTTTATTTTCTTTTATCTCCAACTACATTATTCTCTCTATAAATATCAAACATAAGATGTCATCTATTTGCTAATTGTGATTTCTGATTGTGTTGAGTACTAAGATTGCAGAATTGTTATTTGGTTGTGTATATCTCAAAGAAGTGTGTGCAAATTTCCATCCTTACCTTGAAATTCCAACCGCCTAACTTAAATGGCTGGAACAAACTCGAATTCCTCACAATCTCTCTCTGATTCGAAAACCTCATCTCACTCTCGCACAAATCCTCTCGAAATTCTTGCTTCCATGGCTTCACAAAACTCTACTGCTTCAAATGCTGACTCAAATGTCTCTGCAACACCATCAACAACTGTTCCCACTCCTCAAACCACTCCTCAAACTGCTCCTCAAACAAACTTTCCTCAAGATGCAACCGTTGAAAAGGTCACTAAGGCTATCGAAGAAGTGTCTGATACTCTTCGAACTACAGGCCATTTGCCCATGATGACTTTTGGAGGTATCACGGTGGACATATCAAGCTATTTGGCTGAGCAAACTGCCCAAATGGCTTCTGCTTCAAAAAGCCCCAAATCACCCTCTGTTCACGAACCGCAAACTGAGAACGTTGAAGCTTCTATTGAAGAAGAAGCCACTGCCACGTCTGACCCTGAAGACGTTGAAATGGAGGATGCAAACATTTCTGAAGGTACAAACTCTTCACTCTCTGTTTCAGATGAGTCTGCCCCCATTCCTCTTAAGAAGAATGCACAAAAAGGGAAAAGACAGAGAAGACATGTACAAAGAAGGAGGAGATCAAACCGCGTTTTTACTCGTGTGGATTATTCTGAATCCATGAGGAAGAAGAAGAAGGTTGGAGCCGATGCTGGTGAACCTATCCAAGTGTTCACAGATTCTGAAGATGAAGCTCCTGTTGTTGGTGAGAAACCAAAGAAGGCTAAGACTGTTGTTGCTGCAAAACCCAAAGAGAAGGTTGTTACTGTAGAAAAAGGGAAAGGAAAGCTTGTTGTTGAACCAAAAGGCAAAGAAAAGATGATCACTAAAGATGAACCAGCTGAATCAGAGTCCAATTCTGATTCTGAAAGATGCTTGAGAGACATTCTGAAGTCTCTTAGGAAAAATGCTGAGCACTATGCTGCTGCAAAGGGAGCTGCACCAGAACCTGAAGATGGTGGAAGTGGGGATAGTTCTTCCAGTGCAGCAAGCAGCCCTGAACAGAGCTCTGTTAAAAGCTCTACTCCCAGCTCAGATAACCTTGCATCTGAAGAGGAAGGTATTTCTGATGATCTTGATACTCTAGAGAATAGATTGGCCATTTACTCTAAGAAAAAACTGTTGATAGAGAAGAGGATCAATATACCTGATTTTGATAGTAAAGGCATGGTTAGTTTCTTAGAAGAAAGGAATTTGATGCATGCTGTGAATTTTGGTGAATCTTTCTTGACAAATTGGGCATATGAATTCTATGCATGTTTGAAAAAGAGCACTGGTAGGAGATCTTCTAAGTGGTATGGGACTGTTAATTTTAGGGGGAGGGATGTACCTTTTACTCCTGAATTGATAAATGAGTTTTTAGAAATTCCCAATGTTGAGGTTGATGAAGAACCTGACATGGATGTGGTCATTTCTGCTATAACTGCTGGTAGGGTAGTTAAATGGACTAGACACATGCTAGCCAAAGACCTCACTTCCCTACACTCTGTGTTATACAAACTCATTATCTACAATTGGATTCCCACCACAAATACCACCAAGATCACTAAGGACCAAGCTGTTTTGATATATAGGATTTCTGTGCTTAAGAAGTTTAATTTGGGTCTTACAATCTTTCAACATATGATGAGATTTACTGGGAGAGTTTCTGAAAAAGGCAATTTACCCTATCCTGTTCTGATTTCTAATTACTTGAGGCATCATGGATTTGTTGCCAAGAACACTGATGTGTTGAGGGGGAGAGTTCCACTGTTGGCCATAACTCCTGCCTTACTCACTGGGGATAGAGTAATTGATCTGCCTTTGATTGCTCCTGGTACTGAACATCAGCAAAGACCCTCTACTTCTGCTCAACCAGAACCAACCAGACCCTCTACTGATCATCCTGAATCATCCAGATCAAGACACAGAAATGCAACCCCAAATGTTGAGAACATCCGTATCAACATTTCTGGTAATGTGTATCTTTCACAGGAATTCATCAAACTCCAACTCCAACACTTGCAGGAAACAATAGATGAACTTCAGTTCCTGAAGGACAGGTGGACCAACCTACTTTCACCTACAACAGGGGGAGTACCACCACCATCCAACTCCAATGTGGTCATTGAGGAGATTAATGATGATGGAGTTCCAGCTGCTGCTGATGCTGGTGATGGGCCTGATGCTGGAGGAGATGCTGCTGTTACTGATGTAGTTGCACACCTTGCATCTACTTACTTTGTTGATGAAGGAGATGATGATGATGATGCTGCTGAGATGGACACCTTGTATGGTGATCTTCCTGGAGAAAGCTGTTAGACAGGGGGAGACCTGAATTCCACAATGGCTATGGTGCAGGAAGATGATGCTGCAGCTGTTACCACAGCAATATAAGCCATTTATTCAGTTCTACCTTTGTAACTAATGTTTAAGTTTGAAATTCTGAAATTATGATACATTTGTTATTTACTGGTTTTAGATGGTAGGATGTTTACTCAACTTGTTTATTAGTTCCACTTGATATTTGTTTACTGCCCTAATTTGTTTGCAGATTATCATGTGTCTATTGCAGGTTGAGTATAGTGTAGTTTCTGTTTTTTTTTTGTTGTTTGTTTATATTCTTTATGTTTGCTCTGATGTTTGTTTGTTTTATTTTATTTATTTTTGTTGCTCTGATTTTTTTGTCTTACTTAGATTCTAAGTTAAATTCCTTCCAGTTTAATTTATGATCTTAAGTAAAGTTAC
Source organism: Galeopsis tetrahit (assembly GCA_963675135.1). NCBI lineage: Eukaryota > Viridiplantae > Streptophyta > Magnoliopsida > Lamiales > Lamiaceae > Galeopsis > Galeopsis tetrahit. Next base: position 72,646,593 of record OY776128.1, on the reverse strand, counting down.
TTATGTTGTGAATAAGTGTAGTGTTTATACTTGTTCTATTTTGGATAAAATTTATCTTGATCTTATGGCACGGATCATTGTAAAATTATCCTTGATCTTCATTCGATTTGATCGAACGGTTACAACAGGTATTGTCTTGACTAGTGCTTAGCAATGATGTTAACCTCAACTAAGTACATAATACTGAGTATGTATAGAAATATATGTGCATCAGGTGTGTTGTAGTCGAAAGGTCAAATTGGGGGAGATTGTAGATGTTGTTAATCCTTAAATGCCTTAACATTATCAACAACATCTTAATTTGACCTTCCGAGATTTTTTCTAAGTCTTTTCTGAAATGCTACATTAAATGTTGATCTAAATGTTGTCGCATTTCTGGCAGGATCTAGAAGCTTCTACAAGGATCTGGAACCTGGAAGATTCCAGAACATTGGAGAACATGCTAGAACGGCCTGGAACCATTTGGAACGACCTGGAGCATTCAAGAAAGATCTAGAAAGATCATGGAAGTTGAGTTCCTAAAAAATAGGACCTCATTGTGGAAGCCTCTAGAATCAGCACCCCACTACTATAAATACCGATGGAAGGCTTCTCAAATCAGTGTACTCTATTCGATCAACTTCCTAGACCGAGCGTATATCCCTGTTAGGAATTGTGGCCAGTAGAACTACCTTTTAGATCATACGTTCGTATCCCACCCGTATGGCTGTGTGTCTTCTTATCTATTGAGAGTGTAATCTTTAGATAGACTAGGCATTTCGACAGTGTATACATTATACACTTAGTTCGTTTTTAGAACAAGGCACCTGCCTCGTTTGTAGTTTCTGTTGTGAATGTTAATGCTGTAACATTTCACACAACATTTATACTTGAAGATAAGTATTGTTTTTCGCCGTAAGGCTAGCATAGATTTTTATTTATAAAATCTATGTGAAAATTATTTCCATTGTGTCACGTTTGTTTTTAGTGTTTCAAGTCTTCCGCTGTGTTAATCATAATTTCTGATATTCTGCTAGAGTCAGTGTTGTACCAATTGTCACAACATTTAGTACAACATTATTCTACTTAAACTTAAACACTTCATATACATACACTTAACACCACAACACACTTTCAGTTGGTATCAGAGCCGATACCTGACGACACTAGGTTAGATCTTTGGTCAAGTGTGTTTTTAGTGTAGGTTAGCTATGGAAACACATCACATATCCACGGCACTTAGGCCACCCGTTTTAGATGGTTCGAATTATGCTTATTGGAAGCCTAAGATGCGTATGTACATCAAGTCAGTTGATGAACGTGCTTGGAGAACTGTACTTACAGGTTGGGAAGCTCCAAAAAGACCAGCAGACGCAGATGGTGAAATACAACTCAAGAGAGAAGTTGACTGGACGACTGATGAAATAACAACAGCAAGCTACAATTCTAAAGCTTTAAATGCTATTTTTACTTCTGTTGATGTTTCAATGTTTAATATTATATCTAACTGTTCTACTTCTAAAGATGCATGGGACAGGTTGCAAGAGCTAATACGATCACTAAAAAAGCCCCCACATATCCAGGAGTGTGGGGTCTCCTATGAAGTATGAGAACGAGTATTATGAGCAGAAAATAAAAAGAGTGTAGCGAAATAAAAGAAAAGTAAATTGTTTGTTGTGACCATGGAAATATGAAATTTAAACTTGTTGGTCCTTGGTGGAGTATGACACAAGTGTATGGGGGGGGGGAATGCACTTGTGTATGCAAATTCTTTTCTTTTTAACAAAACTGGTCTTATCAGGCAGGTTGTCTCACAACTGGCCTGAGTGTGAACTTTGATAGATACTTTTCCTACTGATTATTATTGAGTGATCAGTTGGCTAAATATCTAAAAGAGTTGCTAAGTGCGGAATGTGGTTGGCCTTTGACTCAAAGAAATACTCCAAGTTAATTTCTGAAAAGATACAGTTATCAGGGACTTTGTCCAAAACAGTTTTTCCAATTTACTGAGTTTTGCTTCTTTGAAATATGATTGAATGTAAGTGCAATAAAGAATGTAGTAAGTAAATGGCACACAAGTTTATAGTGGTTCAGAGACTCAAGCTCCTACATCCACTTTCCCTGATTGAACAGGATAATTCCTTCACAATGGAATTAGCTTGTTTTATAGTGTCAAGGTGCACTGATCAACAACACTCTCTCAGTGCTTTGATCCCTAGGATAATCTGAGTCCTAGTGCTCAATCTCTCTGAGTTAAGACTGTGTTTCACTCTAACAGTCCTTAACTCCTCACTTCTACAACAAACACTCTCTTCACTAAATGAGATAAGGGTTTGAGGTTTGGTTCCAACTAGTAGAGATATCCTTTACAAAAAGAACAGTGTAAAGGCTTAGGATATCTCAATGCTAAGCTTTGGATGTTTACAAAAATTGGCTTAGCTAATTGAAGTGATTCAGGAAACTTGGGATTCTGAAGAACAGCTTGGTTTCTTTTGAAAGCTTGATAATAGTTTGATAGCTTGTAGTTGGATACTGAATCCCTTTGATCACTTCTGTATTTATAGGCAAATTTGAACAACTAACCGTTGGAGAGATAGCAATTCAAACTTGTCTATTTGCAGCACCATTGAAACGGCTATGAAGCTTGGCATCCTTTTATCCACTGTGTAAAAGGGCTCTTCAATGGTTGCTTGAATGAATGTGTTGACTTCTGAAAAATGCGGCTGAGAAGACTTGTGTCAGTTTCCAAATATGCACATTTCCCAAGGTTGATTTGTGACAAACTCTACACTCAACCAACGGTCAGATGGGACAAGCTCCCTGAACTTTCCTGCTGCAATTTAGAATGTTCCAACATTCATTCAATGCTTCACTCTTTAATGCTCTAAGTCTTCAATGCTTGGTTCAGGCATGATTGGCAATAAATGCTTCATTGAATGTGTCTTCTGTTGGCTTTGGCATTCAATGCTCTTGATCATTTGTACTTCAACTGTCTTGATCATTTGCATTTATGAGCATTGCTTTACTGCTCTTGATCTCTTCAGCTCAGTTGTCCACTTGGTCAGTCTGCCTTGAAAGTTCAGCAACTTTGGCCTATAGACTTATCAAGCTGCCTAACATTCCAGTTTTGGACAACTATCCTGAACACTAAAATCTCACAACATTCCTGAGATTTTTCACTTAAGCAATCTACATACTCAAGTGTACTGAGACAACTTGCCTGAACTAGACTTGAGCATATCTCAACTAATCTGAACATCATCAATCAGGGGTTTTGGTATCTAGATCAAAATCATTTTATTCCCAACAATTTCCCCCTTTTTGATGATGTCAAAACCTATTACAAAGGGAACTTGACTTATACTATACTTTACCTTCAGGATGAGTGAACTGGTCAACTTTCCTGAAAGAAACTGTTAGCACAATAAATCAAGTATATATGTAATGCCAGGTTAGTTGAGATAATGAGTTGTTATCTCTTGATAGAAAATCAGTGGTCCTTTTATATATATCATAGAGCATTACAGATCAGAAAATCAAAAGGACAACAAGACTGATACAAGAGAAACAGAATAACAACAATCATAAACAATCATAAAACCAGATAGGGAAGAGATGAACTTATCCATCAGAGAGTTCCATCATCTTGAGGAGCAATGCCATATTGAGCCCAGACCCTTTTCTTCAGTTCCCAAACATCCTTGTTGGAGCCTCTAGGGCCAATCTTCATCTTCTCCATCTTCATGATGTTGATGAACTCCTCCAGAATCTTTCCCTCATCAATTAAGTTCCCATTGAACTTAGGAGGCATGTACAGAATTGGACCAGGGGCCTTGAATTCAACTTTTGCCATCTCAGCTGCTGCAAACAGCTTTTGGTAGAGGTCCCTATGGTTCTCAAACATAAACTGGACAAAGACTTCATCCACACTCTCTTCAAGCCATTTTCCAATGACATAAAAGTCATATACAAAACTTCTCTTGGCCTCCTCCCATGCATCATTCAGTGAGATTGGAACCCACTTATCATGGTGAGGGTACTGAGTGTCCCATCTTTGCAGCATCTGTGGTTTGAGCCTTCTGTATGAAGCCCTCCTTCTTGGAGCTTTGAAGTTTGCCCTTCTTTCATCCCTTGCTTTGTTGGCCTCCACCAACTGATCCATTCTTTCTTTAGCTCTCTGAAGAGCTAACTTCTCCTGAGTCTCTGGATCCTTTCCAAATCCTTCTTCAAACAGTTTAGAAGGATCATCAGCAAGTTTGGGCACACCAACTTCAGGCTCTTTGACCTGTGCTTCTTCTTCAACATTTTCTTCTTCAATAACAGGCAGCTTGGCTGCTTTCTTCAATCTCTTTGACTGTCTTAATGGAGTTGTTTCTTCAGACTGAAATTCTGATGGCAGAGTCAGGCTGGTTGGGAATTCATTGAAGGCTTTCAATTCCTTCCTCTTTCTTTCAGATGACCTTGTCACCTTCCCCCTTACTTCAGCAGCTTTCTCTTTGGGGTCAAGTCCTGTTGACTCACCACCAGGCCTTTGAAGCTTTCTTGCCTGACTTTCCATTGCAGACATCATAGACTCCTTGACTGCTATTTGAATCTGCTCTTCCTCAGTCAAATCTTCAATGTTCATTGGGCCTTTGCCTTTCCCAATGTCTTCTACTGCCTCCTCCTCAATCTCAGGGACCTTCTCCTTTCCCTTAGTTTCACCAATCACCAAGGTTCCCTTTGCCCTTGCTCTCTCTCTTTCCCCCTTTTTGGCATTATCAAAACACTGGGGCTTTAATTCACTCATGGAGACTGAGAGATGTGAATGGGCTTGAGTGAGGGACTTCAACTCCTGCAGTAGATAAACATTCTCATCATGAATGTTTTGCATTTTGTCATCTGCCATGCTTAAGAAAGTGTGAACAGGCTTCATCTTCTAAGTAACTATGGCATCCAATGTGGCTTTCAGTGATTGATCAAGTTTGGCCTGAAGTTGTTCAGTGAGGTTGGCCACAACTTGATCAGACACTTTGGCCATAAGTTCAACAGTGAACTTCTCTGCAGCTTCTTTGACCATTGCAGCTTTCAAGTCCTCAGCCTTCTTCCTCTGAGCTGCAGTCCTTTGCCTTAATGCATCCTTGATTGTCCTCCTTAGAGCTCTCACATTGTCCTTGTAGAGACTCTTGAGGCCCAGCTGCTCTTTCTTCACAGATTTGGTGAATTTCACCATCTGATCCTTTGCCTTAGTTACTTCAGTTGAAACTGTTTGCAGTCCAGTTTCAACTCCACAAATTCTTGCATCTAATGTGGGCAGGATCACCTCCTCTGAGCCAGTTAGCCTCATCTCCACAGAGGCTAAAGTCTTGCCTTGGCCATCTAGAGTGTCAATGGTTGTTGCATGTGCCTTACCAACTTCCCTTACCAATGTATCCAACTTTTCTGATTGCTCTTCAATGATGGATGCAGTCTGAGTAGCAATTTGAAAACCAGCTTCAGTGGTGTTGGCTTGCTCAAAGTACATCTTATTCAAGGTGGATACATTGGCTGAAACTTCTTCAAGATCAATGTCAGTATCAACTTGAATATCTGTAAGGGAGGCATCTGCAAAAATTTGCTCAATTGTAACAGCAACAGAATCTGCAAAACTAAGAGTGTTAGTAAAATCTCCCTCAACACCCTCATTTTTTCTTTCTCCCATAAGGCCTGATACATCAGCACCTTCTCTCTCATTTTCAACTTTATTCTTTTCTTCTTCATTTATATCAGATGGACTCACATACATTGGAGAATCAGGCCTCCTTTCACCAAGGGAATCATCAAGTTCAGATTTGACTTGAAGAATTGCCTGACTCTCATACTGGGCTGCACCCAATATTTCTACTTCATCACCCTCTATTTGTGGTGCACTCAGGGAACCTGTAATCACACAATCCTCACCATCATCTCCCTCTGAGTTTTCACCACTATCAGCCTTTTCAACTCCTTCCATTCCTAAACCTGACACCTCTATATCCTCAACAGGATCCACAGAGGGCAGTTGTTGGGAGATCACAGTGCTTGGGCATCCCAAGGCCACTGAGTCATCCTGAATGACTAAAGGCTGGTCAATGTCCAACTGTCCTGACATTGATGAGGCTTTAGCCAAAATAGCTTCTCCCATGGAAGTCTCAACATTGTCAAGTTGTGCCTCAGGTTCAAGAGAACCATCCTTGGCCAATGCATCTTGGACTGAGTCACCATTTTTGGTCAACTCCTCTGAATGATCAGAGTCCTTTTCAGAATGATAGGTCAGGTAATGTACCTGAGCAGAGTTGAGGCCAGGAGGGTTGGGATTTGTGTTGTCATCATCATCATCATTATCATCATCAGATGGGCTATCAGGGTGCCTGAGTCCCTGTGCAATTCTTTCTCTCTCAGCAAGCACCTTCTCATGAACAATGGTGCAAAACAAGGCCTCAGTGGTCAACACACTGGATTTCTTTACATTAGCAAAATGTAAGAGCCTGTTCTCTTCAACCTGCCACCAGCTTGCTCCTTTATCCTGAATAGCCTGCGCTATTTCCACCATAGTTCTATCCTTGATCTCAACAAGAGCTCTGAGATCATAGAACTGTTGTTGCAGCCTGGGATAATCCTTCAATCCTGGATACAATTCATCCACATTAGCCTTGGCAATCTGCCTCAGCATCCCCTCATAGGTGTACTCTTCACCACTTTCATCTTCTGAAGAGTTGGTTTGGGATTCAGGGGGGTTGGATTGGGATTCAGGTAGGCTTGGCTGGATTTCAGGTAGGTTGGGTTCAGAAGGGTTGGGTTCAGAAGGATTGGGTTCAGAAGAGCTTAAGACAAGTTGGGATTCAGGTGCTTTTGAGAGCAATGTGCCTGAAGAGGTAATTGGAATGGCTGGAATGGGTGGGAGAACAACTTGATCACCTTCTTGAAGAACAGTTTCAAGAAGTTTGGTGTATGAGAGAAGTCTTGGATCAAGTGGGGAAAAAGGTCTATCCTCAAGATTGACCAAATCTGCCAGCACATTAATACCTGCTCTGTCAGGCGCACCTTCAGGGGAGTAAACCTTCTTTGCAATGATTGGGGCATCTTCAGGAGTCTTGCACTCCTCTTCTTCATGCCTTGATGGAGATATTCTTTCTGATTGAATATCAGGAGAGTTAGCTTCAGGGTTGTTGGACTTGGAGTTAGACCTACTTGCTTGTCTAATCTCCTTGAAGAACTCTTTCTTCTTTTTCTCCTCTTCCATCAACTTCTGCTTCTCAGAAGTTTTGATTATTCTCCTCCTCCTTTCAGACCTTGTTGGCTTGTCAAGATCCCTAAATTCAGTTACAGTCTCAGGCTGTAAGGGGACAACCTCTCTGAATTCTTCACCCTCTTCAGGGGGGTTGACTCCTTCATCAGCAGCCTTCTCAATCTCCTCAGAAGTGGCTCCTCCACTTCTTGACTGGCTTTCTGGGGAAGATTCACTCAGAATCTTCTTCATCTTCTTCATCTTTGGCTGAGCTTTTGGTGGTTGGGCTTTCCTTTTTCTTGGAGAGGCTCTGGTTGCTGGAACTACTGCAACAACTTTCTTGGAAGCTGCATCTTGCTTCCTCTTTTCTGTCTTTGAAGACAGCTTTCTGAACATCACCTTTTGTGCAGGAAAAGGCTTTGGCTTGGCTTGAAGGTGGGTATAATGAGCAAATCTTTCCAAAAGCAGGCTGGCTCTTGTGCAAAACTGGAGTCTTCCATCAACCACCACCTTGTGGTGCTTCACCTCCTTAAACTTGAACTTTTCATTCATCATCTTGTCAAGAATGAAACTTTTCCAGTCAAACTTAACTCTCTTCTCAGCAGAGTCAATTACAGCAGCCATCACCCTCAGTTTTGGCATACTGATTTGTTCAACACTTCCAGAATGGCTCAACAAGCTCTTCACAACACAGTCAAACAAGTGCCTATAAACAGGCTTTAAAGTGTTCTTGTTCTGAGCACTTACAAGTTTCTTGGGTACTATCATCCATGGATAGTAGAACTCCTGATCATCATCTTCTTTGTAAATTTCAGGATTCTGGCCTTCTGATGGTAGCCCAAAGCTAGCATCCAAATCCTCAGCAGTGAAGATGATGGTGTGTTGGCTTTCTTCTTCTTCATCTTCCTCAGCATATGTGAGCTTAGTGCACACATCACCCTTCTTGCCCTTCCATCTGAGATGGGCAAAGAATTCAGCCATGAAGGAGTTCAGGCAGGAATCTGGCTTGGTGCCTAGGAACTTTTCAAGGCCTGCCTCCCTAAGCCATTGGAGGACTGGTTCAACCTCTGTATCTGGGCTATCAAAAGCCACTAATTTCTCAAACCAAAGAGAACTTGTGTTGCTGAGATATGCAAAGTCAATGTCCAAAGATGGATCATTGAAGTCTACAAGTTCTTCCCTCTTAATTTTAGGAGCCATGGGTAATATGAGAATTTGGGTAGGTTTTTGGAGAGAAGTTGCAGGTTTTTGAGAGGTTTAGAAAATCTTAAGAGTTTGGAATTATGAGTGCGTGAGGATGAAAGTAAAAACTGAATAGTTTATATATATGGGGAGTTTATTAACCGTTGTTTAATGAAGAATAACAGTGGGTAAGAGTAAGAACCAATTGGATAAAGTGGGGTAGTGGGCTTTAGGCGGTTTGATGGAAGTTTAATGCAAATCAATGGTCTTGATGATGGCTCAAGAATTCATGAAATCTCAATTAAGATTTTGCATTAAATGTTGATTTGCCTTTTTGGTGGTAAAAATCTTTATAGCACACTCCATCCTAAAATGGCCTACTCTTAGACCAAGAAATCTTTTAAATGTCTAATCAATGCTAAAAATAGCAATGATTATCCAATTAACTCGGACAAACATCTTGAGATGTGTTTCGATTTCTGTGAAGGTCAAATTGCCTGATCAACATGCCTGAGTGGGTCCCAAAGTTACTGACTGGGTCCCACTTGGACAAAGCTCCTGACCAACATTGCTGAACACCATAGGGACAACTTTGCTGAGTTTCCCTCTTTGGCTGACTGCTTCAGTGAGGTTGGTCAACTTTGCTGAAGTTCATCTTAATGAACTTCCCCCTTCATATGAGCTTTCTTTCCTCATTTTTCCATCTTTCCTGGATCAAGTAAGCCCAATTCAGCTAACAATTCCAAGAACCTTGCTTCAGCTAGAGGCTTAGTTAAAATATCAGCTTTTTGCTTATCAGTGTGGATTTTGACAAGCTTGATATCTTTCTTCTCCACATGATCCCTTATGAAGTGATGCTTGATATCCACATGCTTGCATCTGGTGTGGAGCACTGGATTCTGTGAGATGGTAATTGCACTATTGTTGTCACAGAATATTGGCACTTCATTTGAGATGACTTTGTAGTCTCTAAGTTGCTGTCTGAGCCAAAGTATCTGAGCACAGCAACTTCTAGCTGCTACATATTCTGCTTCAGTTGTTGAAGTTGCAACTGTATTTTGCTTCTTGGAGAACCATGAGATAAGCTTGCTGCCCAAGAATTGACATGTTCCAGAGGTGGATTTTCTGTCAATTCTACATCCTCCATAATCTGCATCTGAATATCCAGTGAGCTCAATGTTGTCATCAGCTGGATACCATAATCCAAGATTCTCAGATCCTTTGAGATATCTTAGGATTCTCTTGGCAGCATCAAGGTGGCTCTTCTTTGGATTTGCTTGAAATCTTGCACATACTCCAACTGCAAAAGTGATATCAGGCCTGCTTGCAGTGAGATATAGTAAGGATCCTATGATTCCCCTGTAGTTAGTGGAGTTTGTTGGCTCTCCACTTTCATCAGGATCCATTTTCCAGTTAGTATTCATAGGAATTCTGACTGGCTTGCTTGTAGCACATCCAAATTTCTTGATCATGTCCCTTGTATACTTGGCCTGATTGATGAATATTCCCTTCTTTGATTGAGTGACTTGAAGTCCTAAGAAGAAATTCATCAATCCCATCATGGACATCTCAAATTTGCTCTGCATGAGTTTAGAGAACTTCTCACACAGCTTCTCATTTGGAGATCCAAATATAATGTCATCCACATAGATTTGGACTAACAAGATATCATCTCCTTCACAGATTCTGAACAAGGTTCTGTCAACAGTGCCTTTGACAAAACCATGATCTAGAAGAAACTGTGATAAGGTGTCATACCAAGCTCTTGGAGCTTGCTTTAAGCCATAGAGAGCTTTCTTCAATCTGTACACCTTGTTTCCTTCTTCAAAGCCTGGGGGCTGTTCAACATATACTTCTTCTTTGAGCACCCCATTGAGAAATGCACTCTTCACATCCATTTGATACACCTTGAACCTCATGTGAGCTGCATATGCTAAGAAGAGTCTGATTGCCTCAAGTCTGGCCACTGGAGCAAAGGTCTCATCATAATCAATCCCTTCAGATTGACAATATCCCTTGGCCACCAGTCTTGCTTTGTTTCTCACAATGATGTCATTTTCATTTTTCTTATTTTTGAACACCCATTTGGTTCCAATGACATCTTGATGAGTTGGCCTATCTACCAGCTCCCATACTTCATTTCTGGTAAACTGGTTCAGCTCCTCTTGCATGGCTATGATCCAGTTGGTGTCTAGCAGTGCTTCCTCAATGTCTTTTGGTTCCTGTTCTGAAAGGAAACAACAAAACAAAGCACTTTCTCCATGAAACCTTCTAGTTTTGATCCCTTCACTTGGATTACCAAGTATCAGGCTAGATGGGTGACTTTGCAACCAAGTCCTTCTAGACCTGATCCCTTCAGGAGGATTGTCTTCATCTGAGGTTGGATCACTAGACTCATTAAATTCAGGGAAATTAATTGAAGGATCAAGTTTAGGATCATATTCAGGGGTATTGTCCTCATTGTCAGATAAGTTGACATTTTCATTGGTTCCCCCTTGAATATTGGATTCATTTACTACCTCAGCATTGCCTGCTTCTTCATTGGTAGTTGTTACCTGGTTTTGAACTGGGATGGGTTCAGTCAGTTCAATTTCACCTTCAGGTTGGTTGTCTTCTGGTTGATTGCCTTCAGGTAGGTTGTCCAGTTTTTGATTATCATGTAGTTCAGGCTGGGCAACATCTACAAACACTGTTTCCTTGCTTTGAAGCCTTAGTCTGGTTGTTCTTTGTGTTATCTCATCAATATTCAGGTTTCTATCCCTGAACTCATCAATAGATTCATCAAACACAACATGAGGTGTTTCTTCCACAATAAGACTTTTGCAATTGTAAACTCTGTAAGCCTTGCTGATTTGTGAATATCCAACAAATATTCCTTCATCAGCTTTGCTATCAAAAGCTTTCAATTGCTCTTTCCCATTATTGTGAATGAAACACTTACCTTGTCCTTTGGTGATTAAGGACATGTTTTGAGTGTGACATGCAGTGCTAATGGCTTCAGCCCAGAACCTTTTAGGCAGTTTGGATTCAGCAATCAAAGTTCTTGCTGCCTCTTTCAAGGTCCTGTTCCTTCTTTCAGCAACCCCATTTTGTTGAGGTGTTCTTGCTGCTGAAGTTTCATGAGTGATGCCATTCTTGCTGCAGTACTCATTGATGTATGAGTTTATGAATTCAGTGCCTTTGTCAGATCTGATCTTGACAATACTTAGGCCCTTTTCATTGCTCAATCTCATCATCAATTCAGGTAGCTTGACTTGGGTCTCCTTTTTGTTCAGCAAGAATACTACCCAAGTGTACCTGGAAAAATCATCAACAACAACTAAAGCATATTTTCTTCCATTTAAACTTACTGGGATTATTGGTCCAAAAAGGTCCATATGCAGTAGTTGAAGAACTCTCTCAGTTGAGATGACAGGCTTTCCTTTGAATGAAGCTTTGATCTGCTTTCCTTCCTGACATGGCTGGCATATGTGTTCTTTGGTGAACACTTGATTTGGCAGCCCTTTAACTAGAGAGTTTCTTGCAATCTTGTTGATGGTTTTGAAGTTCAGGTGGTTTAGTCTTTTGTGCCACAGCCAGCTTTGCTCACTTGTGCTTTTGGCAACAAGACAAACTACTTCAGGGGTTTTGCTCCAATCTGCAAAATAGACATTTCCCTTTCTCACCCCTATTAGTAGCACCTGTTGTGTTGAGCTATTTTTTATAATACATTCATTTGGTGCAAACTCAACACAATATCCTTTATCACAGATTTGACTTATAGACAGCAGGTTATATTTTAGGCCTAGGACATATGAGACATCAGTAATTTTAACACTACCAATGTTTAATGTACCATAACCTCTTGTGATCCCTTGAGAGCTGTCTCCAAAGGTTACTGAAGGACCATCCTTTTCTATGAAATCTGAGAGAAGCTCTTTGTTCCCAGTCATGTGTCTTGAACATCCACTGTCCAAGTACCATGTTGTTTTCTTGTTGATGCTTCTCTTTTTCTTGTGGTCCTTGCAGCCCTGCAAAGTCAAAATTTAGGTACCCTTTGAGTGTTGGGTCCTAGAGGGTTAGCTGTACCTTTTGGAACCCAAATCTGCCTGATTACTCTGATTGATTCAAAGTGACTGACTTGGTTTCCATTTACATCTACATACACAGTTTGACCCTTAAATGCCTTGGGTGGCTTCTGTGTATAAGTGTTAGCCTTGTAAGGTTCAGGAGTGTTGGAGAATTTCTTTGGGACATTTCTCCTGAAATTACTAGACTTAGGTGCAGCTTGGTAAGACCTTTGAGGATAGGGTTTTGGATGGCCTTTTACATTTGGCAAGTAAGGTCCAGGCTTCCTGAATGTTTTATACCTGTCAGAGGGGATTGGCCTTAATCCATTCAGTTGAGGTTGCCTCATTTGAGTTGGCCTTTTCTGAACAGATTTTGGACAACTTCTCTGATGAGGATTCAGATAGGTTGGCCTTCCATTGGTTCTACCTTTCTGACCCTCATTTCTCTTGTAAGCAATGTCTTTAACCTTTTCCTTAGGTATGGGTTTAGGGACATTGTTTACTTGAGTTGGTATAAAAATTCCTTTACCTTTATCCTTGATCAGTGGTTGATTTACTTCAATTTCATTTTGTTGTGCCACTGATCTTACAAAAGTCATCTTAGAATTGCTTGATGAGGCAATACTAAGACCAGGTGAGGGTTCAAATGGATTATAGCCTAATCCACCCTTTTGAGCAAATGGTCTTTGAAACCCTTGAATTTCCTCTATTGCCTTAGCAGATTTGTTCAAGGCAGACATTTTCATTTTTAAGCTCTCCTCACTCAATTTCAGAGTATCAAATTCACTTGAGAGATTGTCAAATTTTGCTTGAAGAATTCTAAGATCAAAATCCTTTTTCCTCAAGGCCAGTTCTTGATCATCAATCAACTTTTGTTGTTCAGAGACTTTGAGAGACATTTCCTCATGTTCTCTCACAATTTGCTGATACAACTCAGTTGATTTAAAGTCAAACTCTGGTTCAGGAAGGTTGGGAGTTTGAGCTTTCGAATTCAGTAGCTCATTTTCTCTAAGTGTCATATTGCATACTTCTCTTAGCCTGGTGAAATCCTCAAATAACTTTACAAAGTTGAGTTTTAAGGGGATTTCACTGGACTCATGTGTGTTATTTGAAGAATTAGAAGAATTGGAAGATGAACATACCTCTTCATCTTCAAATGCCATTTGACAGTCATCATCACTGTCACTGTTGGAGAACAGTCCATCATCAGAAGAGTAGACACTCTCTTCACTTGCTAAATCTCCAGCTATCATGGCCTTTCTGTTGTTCAACCTCTTGTCTCTTTTGTTCTGCCTTTCTTTTCTTTTTTTGGCACTAAGGTAGGGACAATCATACTGAAAGTGACCCTTTTTCTGGCAGTTGTAACACACATCTTCATCATCATTCTTCTTGCTTGAGGACTCCTTTCTCCTTGATGATGATGGTTCACCTTTGCTGAATTTCTTCCTATCAGCATATTTGTCTTCTTTCTTTTCATCAGAGACTTTGTCCTCTGATTTGTTGTCAAGAGAAATGAATCTCCTTCTGGTTCTGTTGTCTTGGTAGAACTTGTTGGTCCCAAAAGTTGAGTTAAGATTGAGTAAGCTAAGAAAAAGTCTAGAGGGGAGGGGTGAATAGACTTTTCAAATTCTATCAAAATATCAGAGTTTTTAGTGCGGAAATGTGTTCTGTACAGTACTGTTCTTAGAATCAGCTCAGTACTTAACAGTTAGCTTTTATACTCAACTTTTCTTTAAATCTTTTCTTTAGAAAACTTACTGTTCTTATTCAACAAATATATCAACAATTAATCAAAACATAAAGCAGTAAAGAACACAAGATTTTATAGTGGTTCGACAAATGTCTACATCCACTCTCACAACTCCAGTTGCGATCTTTTATTACTCTTTTTCACTTGAGTACTTGTAGCTTAGAGTCCCAAGATTAAGACTTTGATCTTGTAGATTACACCACCAGGTATATCTTCGATCTACTAGTAATTTCACAAGTAACTAGCACACTTGTTTACACAATACAAACTTAAAACGAAAAGTAAAACTTCTCTAGTAATAGCCTTTGATTCTTCAAATCAGATTTGTGGCTTCTCTTCAGTTCTTCGATCTTCAACTCTGTGAGTGCTTGAATACTTCTTGATTTGCTCTTGAATAGTAATTGTATCAGTAGTGTCAGTAGTCTTTTCAAGTAGAAGATCACACGGTATTTATAAGATCTAGTATGATAGTTAGCAGTTTGTGAACTAACTCTCAACTAACTCATAACCGTTTCTTGTTGTAACTTCCTTCTTTTTTTTGTAACCAACTTATCTTATCTTTCCAAGTCAGCATATCTTCATATAAATCTTCAGTTACGCCTTAAATAAGTTATCCAAACTTATTCTTCAAACAAACCAACTCAGCACAGTAAACTACTCTTCTTAGTTTTACTGCTCTTGGTCAGTCAGCACAGTTCTTCCAAACTGTTCAGCTTCCTTCAATAACTTCACTTGATTTCTTCATCTTCTGAAATAGTCTTCTTAGTCATCTTTAGTCTTCTGACTTCAATCTAATCTACTGTTCTAACTATTACAATGCTGAATACAATAGAATACAACTTTACAAATGTAAAACCTATCTATACATCAACTGAACTACATACAGATGAGTATAACTAAGTCCTATACTATAAGTTGTCTATACAATACTTCCATCAGCTTAGTTCCTTAAACAGTTCATATATCAGATTAGTAACAGACTAAGATCAGTAAACTTAAACTTCATAATACAATAAGATCAGTAAACTTATATCATATAACTCACATAGAACAACATATAATCACATATATCATTAACTCTAAAGTTACTTTTGGCCATCAAAACATATAATCATCAATTAGAACATTGTTTATAGAATTCATATCCCAACAATTTCCCCCTTTTTGATGAAGCCAAAACTACTTAAACATTCTAAGATCAGTAGTTAAGATATATAGTTAATCATATCAGTTCATCAATTCAAAAATCAGATTTAAGATTCATATTAGATCAGATATATCACATATTACAACTAATTCACATAGTCACAGAAATAAAGAAATAAAGATAAGGATAAGAAATGTTATCTTCTTCAGCATAGTCCTTCATCTTCAGTCTCTATCAGGAATTCTGAATGCCAAGTACAATCTGTTCTTGATATCCATCATGTGCTTATGATCAGTTATTCCTTCATCCTTAATGATCTGTGAAATTATGTTTCTGATCTCTGAGTAATCTGGTTCACCATTTTCAAGTCTTGGAGGATCCCAAACTGGTTCTTCAGGACATAATATCTGAATACCTGCACCAGCAGCTAACAACAAAATATGTTCCCAAAAATCTCTTGAGATATTCATCATGAATGCATCAAAGTCAGAATATTCATCTTCCTTGATTGAATGGTTACCAAATTTCTTCACAATAAAATTTGCAATCTGCCATTTCTTTTTCAAGTTATTCCAGAACTCCATATCTTCTGGATCCACAACAAATTCCATGAATTGTTCATCCAGAACAGTTCCAACAGATTTAGACTTCATTTTCTTTTTCAATGCAGCAACTCTATTATCAAACTTCTTTCTTGTAGCTTCTGCATCTTTCATCTTTTGTTTTCTAATCTGTTCAGCAGATCTTTTCTCAGTAGCTTCAATTTTCTTCTTAGAAAGCATCTGATTATGCTTTTCAACTGATTCAGCTATCAGCACATCACTTGGTCTACTTTCAGTATCAACATGTTTCAGCTTGCTTTTAGACCTGGTAATTCTACCAATCTGTTCAGTCTCTTCTTCATCATCAATAATGAATTTTCTTTTTCTTTTTCCAGAAGAAGATTCAGCAACATGTTTCTGAGTAGCAGTTTCTTGAGTAACAGAATCAGGATTTTGTAACTTTAACTTCATTTGTAACTTTAACTTCAGACTGATGATTTCTTCTTTCAAATCATCAATGCTGGCTTTCAACTCATCTTGACTCACAACCAATTGAGCTTGTTGTGATTGAGTTTGTTCCATCACTTTCATCACTTTTACTTCCCCCTTTTTGGCTTCATCTTGCCATTCCTTCAAGGGTGTTAAAAGTATCTCTACTTTCTTTAGCAGCTCAGTAGAAATTGACTTTTCTTGTAATCTATGCAGATCATAGATTTTATTCATAGTGAATTCCAATATCTTGTCATAAGAATTTGCAGCAGTCAAACTTTCCAACTTTTCAGTGGCTTGTTGAAACCTCTTCAAAGTATCATCCAACTTACTTTGTAACTCTTCATTATGCTTTTTCAACAATTCAAAGCTAGAGTTCTCTTGAGCTGTCTCAGAAGGAACTGTTCTTACTGTCTCTTGAACATCATCAAGCACAGTATCCTTAACAACATCAATTGGTGTGCTCTCCAACTCATTAGCACCCAAAGATTGTTCCTCTAAGACCTCAGTGTCTTCAGCCACAACTGTGTTTTCAAACATCTCAGTTGCATTAGTATCAGCCTCATAATCAGCTTCCATATCAGCTTCATAATCAGCTTCAACATCAGAAAGTTTAACATCAGCATCATCAACATCCATGTTGACATTAGTATCAACATCCACATCAGCAGACTTAACAATGGAATATTTGCAACCAGTTATTATTTCAATCAACTGAATAACAGATTCCAAGGTTGATAACTCATTATAAGAATTAACACCTGCAGCCTCTTTCTGTTCTTGTTCCCAATCATGAAACACAGAAAGACCACCCATACCTTGAGCAACAACCATCAGCTGATCTAGACCTATACTTCTAAGATATACCCAAGTACCTATCCTTAGAAGTTGCTCAAAGGGTCTAGAGCTGTCATCTAATCCATGAAAACTTTTGAGAAGAGCATTTCTCAACTTAAATCGAATCCTCTCTTCCTTATCACAAACAGGATAATCCATCAAGAACACTGATTCTGGCTGTATGAATTCAGTTTCGGGAGAAGAGGTAATTTCAATTGGTTCAGACGAAGGTATATGTTCATGCTCAGTAGAGTGATCATGAACTGGTTCGGTTTCAAATTCAGGAGATAAATGAGGAGTGGGATTTTGATGAGAACTTGATTTGGGAGTGGAATGAAAAGAAGTGTTCTGAGGGGTTGAGTGAGGAGTGTTTTGTCGGATAGGAGAGTAGTGAACTGACTCCTCAGAACAGGAAGGCTCAGTTTCAAGGGGTTGGGCTTGAATAGAATGAGAGGTTGAGGGAGAAGGGGTAGTGTTCTCGGGGACTCTTCTAGGTCTAAGAACACCAGAAACTTTAGTTCTCTTGTGTGAAATGATAAGGTTTGAAGAACTTACCTCTTCCACAGAAGACTCCTTCACAGCGGCCACAGACTCTTCTGACTTTTTAGAAACGGCCCTAGCTGATCGACCTCTTCGTAATCCAGATCGGTGAGGATCATGCCTAGCCTTCGTTCTCAACTCCGGCTCATCGTTGTCAGAACGAAACATAGAACCTCCAGATTCTTGTGGTTGATTCCTCTGGCTTTGTTCAAACAAAGTAGCCTCCTTCTTGAACAAGAATTTGCCCTGATGAAATCTTTTTGGAAGGCTCCAATCCAACTTCCTTTCAGCAATTTGAGGCAATAGTATGCTCAACTTACTTCCAAAACCTAACAAGGATTTTATGGAAAATTCTCTAGTGACCTCATCAAAGACCACTTTCTCTCTTTCAACCAATAATCTGCCAAGAAGAAAACCTTGCCAATCACCATTGACACGATCAGTGATTGCAGCCATAATGCGAATCTTGAGATTGGTGAGAGCGTCTTGACTGAAATGTTGCCCTAACAAGCATTTTCCAGCAATATCCATCAATAATTGCAAACCTTCTGGAAGAATGTCCTTCTTCAAATTGGACAACGTTGCTGGGTCAACATTCAACCACCTACCCACGCGAACCTTCTCTTGCCCTGCCATATAGCTCAGAATGTCTATTGGCCCGTCTGGTAGATTGAACGCGATTCCAAAGGTTTCTCTGGAAATGACAACCCTGTGGCCAGAAATGATCGAACGAATGCTGTTTGAGTCACCCTGTACCTGAAGAAAGAATTCCATCGCCTCAGGTTCATAAACCTTTTCAGGATATGATTCTAGGTATTTCCGTAGCCCACATTCTTCACACATGGTGAGAATGGCTTGATTCTCAGCTTTCTGACGTCCGGTGAAGTAAACGGAGTTTTCGACGAAGATTCCTTTCTCTCGCATCCATCTGGTAGAATCAAAAGTTCCTGCGACTTCATTTTCTTCGTTAAGAATATCGATAATCGCCATAGGAGAGAAATAGAGAAGTGTAGTTGCAAGAGTAGGAAGAATCGAAAATGCTTGAGCTTAGAGAATTTAGCAGAAAAATTTAGAGTAATGGAGAAGAAGAAGTTAATGTGATCGTGTAAATCAAAAATCAAGGCAAATCTAGGGCTTTGATTGATTTTGATTTCCACGTTGTGTGGTTTGGATTGAGTTGTAAATTGGGAGAAACGTTCCAGATTCATAACAGCTCAATTCCAATTTGGAGCCAACTTGTGTTGATAAATACACCTTTTAAATTAGGTTAAAAATAGAGGAGTGTATTAATCTTCTCTATAAGTAATCTAACTTTGAACAGTCCTTGATTTAGAAGAATTCTAAGACAGGATACTGTTCTGATGTGTATCAGCACAGTTGTTTTCCATACACACTATACTTCAATTTCTTATTACTACTATATGGAATTTTACTTATCTGGGTTCAGCTGAGTACTGTGATCAGCTGAGTACTCTTTTGAAGATCAGCTCAGTAGTTGGGTCAGCTCAGTAGTCATCAGATCAGCTCCCCAACTCTTCTGATTTTCACCTTTTTGATACCAGCACAGCACTTTCTCAGATCAGTACTGAAAATATTCTGTAGACAAATTTTCCTGTAATCAAATAAGCTCTGTAGACAGTTTTAATCAGTAATCAGATCAGCTCTGTAGATTGAATGATATTGTAGTCAGAATAGTTCTGTAGACAAATTATCTTTGTAATCAGAATAGTTTGTAGACAACTCAATACAATAATCAGAACATATCTGTAGACAGATTTATACTGTAATCAGATCAGATTTGTAGACAGATCAAATCTGCAATCAGATCAGTTCCCCCTCCAGTGGAGAACTCCTCTTCTGTGCCTGTTTCACCTTGGTAGAAGTGTCAGTTCATGCATAGATGGTGAAATACAGTACAGAATAGTAAAGAATAATTAAAATAGGTCTATATAAAAGGCTTGTTCTAAGGTGTCTTGTGTTCTGAGTCAACATACAGGATTTTTCAGAAATCATAGATTCCCCCTTAAATGTATATTCTCAATTCCCTCAGCTTTACCAGCTTCCTCATCGGGATTTAGGCACCTTAGTAACATTTTTACCTGATTGTGATGAATGTAGAGGTCTTGACATGGTCTGTTCTTCAGAATTACCCTTCTAGGTGAACTGATCTTGATATCAGCTCAGTACCTGAAATGTTAGTACAGATCCAGTCGACCCTGCAAGTAGTGATCTTAATAATTTAGGTACCCTTTCTTTACTGGGGTCCTTGGGGGTTAGTAGTAAGAGGTATCCAAATAAACATTGAAGATTTGAATAATTGAGACCTCTTAAGTTTTCTACCATACTTATCACAGAACAGTACTTTATTGACCTTATCCAAATTATCAGCAGACTTAGGATCTATTTTTCTGAGATAGCCTTTCCTTGGTTCTATCCCTTTTTCAGGAAGATCAGTATGTCTGTAATAGTTTGCATATGGCCTAAAAGCCTGTGGACCATACGGCTTATAGATGCGTTTTGGTCTTTCCTCTCCAATGATATCATAAGATAAAGGTGGAGGATAAAGAACAGGTTTGTTATGATAATGAGGCACAAATTTCCTAGGTTTAGTTGAATACAGCTGAGACTGCCTTATGAAAGGAGGTCTAGGCTGTTTCCAACTTGCCTGAGTTTGTCTTGACCTACTGTTCTGAGTCTGCCTCTTCTGATTCCAGGACTTTTCAGCTCTGGTCAGAGGAGTAGAACTCTTCTGGTACGGTCTTGACTGTACTGGTCTAGATCCATTCTTCTGTTTACCATTCTTGGCATTAGGAGGAATGTATTTAGATTGTACTTTGGAGTTTGGTTCATTATCATACGTCATAGGTTCTTTTCCTTTATCTAATTGCAAACAACTTGAACTAGCTCCAGTAGTGTTCTTAATACCTGAAGTAGAGGGACTAGGCAGATCAGTACCTATTCCACTCTTATCATAAGGAGCTCTGTATCTGTCTGATAATGTTTGATTAATCTTAGAAGAGTTAATCATATCAGATAGCTTCAAATCCAAGCTCAGTACTTCAGATTCTAAGAATCTATTGCGCTCTTCAAGTTTTTCACATTTAATCTTTAAGTCATTGAACTCATTTGTCTCTTTAGCTTGTGTATGAAGCATACCCTGATACAACTTGTCCATAGATGCATATTTATCTTTGAGTTGGGACAACTCTTCTGATAGTCGTGCATTTAGAATAGTTATATTAGGATCCACTTTCATTTGAGCTTCTCTAAGACTCATGATTTCTTGTCTTAAAGATATGTTCTCATCACTGATTTCTATGAATGCTTTGTTAGCTGGTAGGAGGTCTTCTTCATTCATTCCATTGGAATGGTGAAGACTACTCCCTACACTACTATCAGCAGTGTCACATAAATCAGAATCAGAGTCTGATTCATCACAAGATTGAAAAGATGTGACAGATGATACCTCTTGATCTATTTTTTTGCCATCATGACTAGTCCATCATCTGCAATGAAGACTTCTTTCTCACTGCTAGAAGGGTAATCAGAAGAGGAGGATGGTAACTCATCTGAATCCGTATCAGATTCATTGTTAGCCACCATTGCCCTCTTACCCTTTGCATATTTGCGATCTCTCCTTGATTTCCTTTCTCTTTTGTCTTCAGCACTTAGATCAGGACATTCATGGATGTAATGACCTGGCTTTTCACAGTTATAACACAGAGGTTCATTAGAAGTACGTTTAGAAGGAGAATGATATCGGTTCCTGTCCTTTCTATCAGTAGAGTTCCTATCCTTCCTATCAGCAGAGTCCCTATCTCTTCTTTTCTCATTAGAGATCTCATCTCTCCTTTCAGAAGATTTGTGATCCCTTCTGGTTCTAGAAGAGTCCCTGTTGTTAGAGCCCTGAGTGTCCTTATAGTATCTTTTGTATCTACCATACCTCTTGTTAAGCTTGTCAAACCTCTTAATCATTAAATTCAACTGATCCTTAAGATCAAGATCAGTACTCTCTAGTTCATCTTTTATGCTTGAGGACTTAGACATAGATGATCTAGGCTTCTTAGAGGTAGACGCCTTAAGTGCAATGCTCTTGGAGATTTCCTTAACCCTATCACCACTAACTATTGGATCTTCTTCATCCAATTCAAACTCATGTGCCTGAAGGGTTTGGAAGGTAGTTTCGGCAGACCAGTTATCTATATCCTGAGTGTTTTTAATGATCAGTGTGACCATTTTCCACCGTTCATCTAAGGCTTTAAGGATACGTAAATTGATCTCCCTATTGGTATAAGTCTTACCTAAAACATCCAGATCATTCATAATCTTGGTAAAACGAGTATCGAGCTGGTCTATTATTTCACCAGGCTTAATTTTAAATGATTCGAACCTCTGGACAGCAGTGGATAGTTTGCTTTCCTTTATAAGAGAAGTTCCCTCACAAATGATAGCTAACTTGTCCCACATCTCTTTGGTTGATTTACATTTAACCACTTTCCCAAGATACTCATTGGGAAGTGTGTGCAAAATGTAATTCTTGGCCAAGCTGTCTAGATTGTTCTGCCTCATTTCCTCAGTAGTTAAATCTAACCTGGGCTTTGGCACGAGAACACCAATGGCTTTTGAAGGCTCCAGAGTCGCAGTGTTGGGTATCATGGTAGTAATAGGCCCTTCTTTGATCACAGACATCATTAGATCATGGGTTGAACTAAAGATGGCCTCCATCCTCAGTTTTCCAGTAGTCGTAATCTGCAACCTTGAACTTTGGAAGTTTATTGATGTTAGTTTCTTCCATGATAGAGTAGACAGTTAAGATCAGTAGTATGACAGATAGGTCAAGAAAGACAAGTAAGATCAAGAAACAAGTATCAGTAATGAGAGACAATTAGACTTTCCCCAAAGTCTACAAGGTTATCAAGAAACAGCAGTCCAAAGAACTACTGCTCTGATACCACTTGTTGGTCCCAAAAGTTGAGTTAAGATTGAGTAAGCTAAGAAAAAGTCTAGAGGGGAGGGGTGAATAGACTTTTCAAATTCTATCAAAATATCAGAGTTTTTAGTGCGGAAATGTGTTCTGTACAGTACTGTTCTTAGAATCAGCTCAGTACTTAACAGTTAGCTTTTATACTCAACTTTTCTTTAAATCTTTTCTTTAGAAAACTTACTGTTCTTATTCAACAAATATATCAACAATTAATCAAAACATAAAGCAGTAAAGAACACAAGATTTTATAGTGGTTCGACAAATGTCTACATCCACTCTCACAACTCCAGTTGCGATGTTTTATTACTCTTTTTCACTTGAGTACTTGTAGCTTAGAGTCCCAAGATTAAGACTTTGATCTTGTCGATTACACCACCAGGTATATCTTCGATCTACTAGTAATTTCACAAGTAACTAGCACACTTGTTTACACAATACAAACTTAAAACGAAAAGTAAAACTTCTCTAGTAATAGCCTTTGATTCTTCAAATCAGATTTGTGGCTTCTCTTCAGTTCTTCGATCTTCAACTCTGTGAGTGCTTGAATACTTCTTGATTTGCTCTTGAATAGTAATTGTATCAGTAGTGTCAGTAGTCTTTTCAAGTAGAAGATCACACGGTATTTATAAGATCTAGTATGATAGTTAGCAGTTTGTGAACTAACTCTCAACTAACTCATAACCGTTTCTTGTTGTAACTTCCTTCTTTTTTTTGTAACCAACTTATCTTATCTTTCCAAGTCAGCATATCTTCATATAAATCTTCAGTTACGCCTTAAATAAGTTATCCAAACTTATTCTTCAAACAAACCAACTCAGCACAGTAAACTACTCTTCTTAGTTTTACTGCTCTTGGTCAGTCAGCACAGTTCTTCCAAACTGTTCAGCTTCCTTCAATAACTTCACTTGATTTCTTCATCTTCTGAAATAGTCTTCTTAGTCATCTTTAGTCTTCTGACTTCAATCTAATCTACTGTTCTAACTATTACAATGCTGAATACAATAGAATACAACTTTACAAATGTAAAACCTATCTATACATCAACTGAACTACATACAGATGAGTATAACTAAGTCCTATACTATAAGTTGTCTATACAATACTTCCATCAGCTTAGTTCCTTAAACAGTTCATATATCAGATTAGTAACAAACTAAGATCAGTAAACTTAAACTTCATAATACAATAAGATCAGTAAACTTATATCATATAACTCACATAGAACAACATATAATCACATATATCATTAACTCTAAAGTTACTTTTGGCCATCAAAACATATAATCATCAATTAGAACATTGTTTATAGAATTCATATCCCAACAGAACTTTTTGTATCTACCAAATCTGGAGTTGAGCTTCTCAAATCTCCTAGCCATAAGTGCCAGCTCCTCCTTTATTTCAGATTTTGAAACAGATTGTGAGGTTCTTTGATTGTTCTTCTTTTCTGTTTCAGCAGCCTTGAAAGCAACACCTTTGCTTGAGGAGGATGGCTCATCATGAACTTTCTTTCTGTTCAAATCAAACTCATATGCTTTGAGTTTAGAGAATACTTGCTGCATAGGCATGTTGTCAAGATTGCTAGTGTTTTGCATCATGACTGAGTAAATGTCCCACTTGGATGTGAGACTTCTCAGAATCTTCAAAGCAACCTCTCTTTTGGCATAGAATTTGCCAAGAGAGTTTATCTCATTCATGATGTTAGTGAATCTGCCATCAAGATGATCAATAGTTTCATTGGCTTCCATAGAGAATTGTTCATATTTTTGGATAGCCACTTGAAGCTTGTTCTCCTTTATCTTTTGGGTACCTTCACACATAAGTGCTAAGGTGTCCCAAATCTCTTTTGCTGATGTGCAGTGGTACACTCTTCCCATCACTGCATCTGGAATAGTCTGGTACAATGTGTTCATGGCAATGTAGTTTAGATTGTGCCTTTTTCTTTCTTCAGCTGTAAAGTCATCTTCATCCTTTGGCAGCAACTCCCTTGGATCAGCTTTTTGAGCATCAGTGAGCTTGGGATTTGCTTTAGTGAATGTGAAAGGTCCTCTGGTGATGACTTTAAGCATCTCATCATGCTGGCAAGCAAGATGTGCTCTCATCCTGATCTTCCAGAAATCATAGTTCTCAATTGAGAACATTGGCAGTTTGTGATGAGAAATATGATTGACTTGGTTTGGACCCATGTTGTTGATGGTGTTAACAGCATCTCCTGGAACTGCATTGTTAGCCATCTCAACAGAAATAATATAAGATGAACACAGATAGGTTTTTCAGAAATTTGGATCAGTTCAGTGACCACAGAAAATGTGATTTTGAAAATCAATGATTTTCAGAGACAGTGGTCTATGAACCCCTGCTCTGATACCACTTGTTGGTCCTTGGTGGAGTATGACACAAGTGTATGGGGGGGGGGGAATGCACTTGTGTATGCAAATTCTTTTCTTTTTAACAAAACTGGTCTTATCAGGCAGGTTGTCTCACAACTGGCCTGAGTGTGAACTTTGATAGATACTTGTCCTACTGATTATTATTGAGTGATCAGTTGGCTAAATATCTAAAAGAGTTGCTAAGTGTGGAATGTGGTTGGCCTTTGACTCAAAAAAATACTCCAAGTTAATTTCTGAAAAGATACAGTTATCAGGGACTTTGTCCAAAATAGTTTTTCCAATTTACTGAGTTTTGCTTCTTTGAAATATGATTGAATGTAAGTGCAATAAAGAATGTAGTAAGTAAATGGCACACAAGTTTATAGTGGTTCAGAGACTCAAGCTCCTACATCCACTTTCCCTGATTGAACAGGATAATTCCTTCACAATGGAATTAGCTTGTTTTATAGTGCCAAGGTGCACTGATCAACAACACTCTCTCAGTGCTTTGATCCCTAGGATAATCTGAGTCCTAGTGCTCAATCTCTCTGAGTTAAGACTGTGTTTCACTCTAACAGTCCTTAACTCCTCACTTCTACAACAAACACTCTCTTCACTAAATGAGATAAGGGTTTGAGGTTTGGTTCCAACTAGTAGAGATATCCTTTACAAAAAGAACAGTGTAAAGGCTTAGGATATCTCAATGCTAAGCTTTGGATGTTTACAAAGATTGGCTTAGCTAATTGAAGTGATTCAGAAAACTTGGGATTCTGAAGAACAGCTTGGTTTCCTTTGAAAGCTTGATAATAGTTTGATAGCTTGTAGTTGGATACTGAATCCCTTTGATCACTTCTGTATTTATAGGCAAATTTGAACAACTAACCGTTGGAGAGATAGCAATTCAAACTTGTCTATTTGCAGCACCATTGAAACGGCTATGAAGCTTGGCATCCTTTTATCCACTGTGTAAAAGGGCTCTTCAATGGTTGCTTGAATGAATGTGTTGACTTCTGAAAAATGCGGCTGAGAAGACTTGTGTCAGTTTCCAAATATGCACATTTCCCAAGGTTGATTTATGACAAACTCTACACTCAACCAACGGTCAGATGGGATAAGCTCCCTGAACATTCCTGCTACAATTTAGAATGTTCCAACATTCATTCAATGCTTCACTCTTTAATGCTCTAAGTCTTCAATGCTTGGTTCAGGCATGACTGGCAATAAATGCTTCATTGAATGTGTCTTCTGTGGGCTTTGGCATTCAATGCTCTTGATCATTTGTACTTCAACTGTCTTGATCATTTGCATTTATGAGCATTGCTTTACTGCTCTTGATCTCTTCAGCTCAGTTGTCCACTTGGTCAGTCTGCATTGAAAGTTCAGCAACTTTGGCCTATAGACTTATCAAGCTGCCTAACATTCTAGTTTTGGACAACTATCCTGAACACTAAAATCTCACAACATTCCTGAGATTTTTCACTTAAGCAATCTACATACTCAAGTGTACTGAGACAACTTGCCTGAACTAGACTTGAGCATATCTCAACTAATCTGACCATCATCAATCAGGGGTTTTGGTATCTAGATCAAAATCATTTTATTCCCAACAAAACTGCTTTTTCAGCAGCAGCTTCCTCAGCAACAGCCCCCTCGACCTCAACTCCTTCAGCTCCTCCAGCAGCGCCCTCCTCCTCAGCAACATGGTTGCTAGATCCTCCGCCCTCCTCTGGACCCTCTGTACCTCCCACGGTATCCACAACGCCTGTCTCTCCATCCACCTCTGTTGCCACTTTTGGAGCAGAGACATAAGGATAAACAAGATGCTCCAGAGGCTTTAGCTCAGCCATGCTCACCTTGGCAGCTTGCAACTGGGTGATGGCCTGACCCATGTCGAGTAACCACCAAGGACTGTCGGGGCTCTCCTTAGGATCCCCCAAGAATTTTGGAGGAGTAGCGAGTTGATCCAGGCGGAACTCACGGGAGTAGGTCCCATCGAACCCCGGGGCTGAGTGCTCGGCCACGGCATTGCTGAAGCCATGGTCGATGAAGTGAGGGATATGTGGCCCCATGGCGCATAAGAAGCTCGAGCTCTTTAGGAAGCTGGACAGCCACTGAGTATGAAGAGTCCCCAAGAACTCTTGACCCAAGGAGGAAGTGAATAGAGACTTAATGCAAGCCTGCACTCCGACGTCCGGTAGCTCGCGTTCCATTCGTCCCACCTCCTGTACCAGATATTTAATCCTAGCAGCATCCTGCTTGCTTTGAGTCCTTAGGAGAGACAACTCCTCAGCTAGAGCTTGAGCTCGTTTATGAGCTTTGTCCTTCTCCGTGGTGATTCCCTTGAGAGTTGACTGGAAAGAAGACGCTTCAGCCCGGAGAAGTTCGAGCTCAACCACCATCTCAACACCCTGGTCGAGTATCTTAGCATAGACAAGACCAAACTACAAAATGAAAAGAAATAATGCTTAAGATATGAAGAAGGCAGAGACTGTGAAAATGGAAAATAATAGAAAGTACCTCGGAAAAAAGGTGAGCACCCCGGAGCAGTTGATCCTCAGGAAGAGGCGTGTCGGATAACTCAGCATTAGGAGGAGCAGGACATCGGTCGATAAGGCGATGGAGAGGCTCGTACACAGTAGAGGGGGGAGCTTCCTTCTCAGCACGGGTAGCTTTTCCCTTCTTCTTCTTAGAGGTGCCACAGTCAGAGAAGAAGGCGTTGGCAGCTGAACGGGTTCTCCTGGCAACTGAACCAGGGACTTGAGCGGATGAATTGGGGAGAGGAGGAACTTTCGAAGGACTCTCTAGAGCTGGAGTCTTTGCTGAGCTCTCGAGAGAAGGAGACTGAGGAGCTTTTGGAGGATCTTCTGGAGCGGATAATGCGGGGACCTTCACTATGCTGAGAGCAGGGGCATCTCGGGAGATATGAGTTAACCAACTCATTGCTACAGATAATCAAGAAAATTCTCAGAACTCAGGAAATAGCCACATGCAAGAAATAAAATACAGCAACAGAAGATTGTTACCATCTCGAGAATCTAAAGGAAAATCTTGAGGACAAAAGCCGAAGTGAGAGAGGATGCGAGGGTTTTTGCAAATGCCAATAATATCGAAATAATCGTACAGACGGATGTGAGTATTGAGATTGCTCATAATAGTGTGATTGGAAACAGAGTAGGCTTTCAGAGGAGGAGGAACTACTCCTGGATTGTGGAATATCCAATCCCCATGGGGAAACGGCCAATCAGTAGGGCTTGTAACGAAAAAATAATAATCTCGCCAGGATGAGTCTTCTTCATGGAGTTTTTTCAGAAATTTACAAACACGGGACCTTCGCCCACTAACATAGAAGAAGCCATCATTCACCTTACAAGAATGTTGGCTCAGAAACAGTTCGGCAGACGGGTCACCCCCATTCCCTTTCACCAAGATGAAAAAGCCTATCATGGTACGGATAGCATTTGGAGTAAATTGATTAAGAGGGATTTGCATACGGGTCGAGATGGCAGCCAAATACGGGTGGATCGGGAACCGAAGTCCTGCCCTAAGTTGAGCTTCGAAAAAAGCAAGAGTTCGGGGCTCGGAGAGATCTGGGCGTTCGTTTGAGTGAGGGACGCGAAAGGTATATTCTGACGGGAAGCTGTAAGCGTGAGTAAGGCTAGACAGGTGAGTATGATCAATTTGGGAGGAAGTGGAAATCCTATTCTCTGGACTCCCCATCGTAAAGGGAGTGGACTCAGAGGGGTTTTGGCTAAGAGTTTCAGGCGGAGAAAGGGGGCTTGACATCGATTTACAGTGCTAATAAAAGAAGAAAAAAAGGATAGCTGGGTTACCTTGATTAGAAGGACTACGGAATCGGTCGGGGCGGCCGGCGACGGCGAAAACTCGGGAGGAAGAACACCGAAAAAGAAAGATGAAGACGACGAGAGACTTTTGGGAAGAAATGAAATTCGAAAAATGAAGAAAAGAAAAGAGGCGGTTGCGTGGAGTAAATGGGAGAAGATATGGGGTGGAATCGAGGATTTTCCTCGGGAGAATAACAAAGGAGAGAGAAAAGCGATCGCGTGGGGCCCACGCGCGGAAGCCGAAAAGTCTCCCAAGTTGGAGGTGGGAAAAGCTTTCGGAGAAGGACATGTTTTGAAACTTCCTCTCCGAAGCAGGAATGATACACGTCTCTCCAGAAAGACCCTTGTACTAGGTTCTAGGAAATTTTTCTACTCTCACAAAAGATGTCCCCCTTTTACGAGAGTAGGGGGAGTAGATGATGCGGCCTAAAAATGTCACCTAATAAGGAGTCGACACGTGTATAAATGATAAGATCGAGAGAGAAGGATTGGATTATCTAGTACTCCCTGAATAAGGAATCCCCTCTAGAGATCCCTCTGGAGGGAGCTCCGTCTGGAGAGAAGCATCAGAAAGAAGCAGTCTTAACATGAAGTCATGGGCCGTAAATGTAGAGGACTTCCGTCATTTCCGGTCCAAGTTGGGTAAAAGAAAGACTTTATCCTCCTTTATCTTAGGGGATAAAGTCCACTAAGAGCGCAGATTGCCGAATGTTCAGGGAGTGGAGAAAAGGGAAGACTTCTTCCACTCAGCAAGGCTGAGTCTTAGAGGCAGCTCCGAGATAAGGGGAGGTTCTAACTTCTCTCCACGAAAAAGGCTCTATAAATAGGTAAATCGAAGGAGATTTCCAGATTAGACATTCTTATACTACAAACTTGATATACTAAACACGAAACACCTTTCTGATATTCTTTGAGAACTTATTTGATACATCAAGGATCTTGAGATCCTTGGGAGATATTGATAAGCCCTATACTGACTTAGGCATCGGAGTGTCCACGCCGGACCCCCCTCTGGCGTGCTCTTTGCAGGTTCTTGAAGATTTCGAGTGAAGGCAGCATATTTAGAGTGATTGTACGTGTTCGAAGAGTGGGACATCCAATCCAGAGGACACGCAATCCTCTCGTGCAAATTTTGGCACATCAATATGGAAGATGGTTTTTAATTTACAAAGTTTTTGTTTATTTGAACTTAAATTACTATTTTGATATCTTATGTTTTATGTTGATAAACTTTGGACGCTATTTCATAACTTTGTGTTTACGTTGATGAACTTTGTATGTTTTATTTATTTGGACTATTTTATAGAAATTATTGTTTTAATTTTAAGTTTATGTAAACTTTGTTTTTTATTAATTGTTTATATAGTGTTTAAAATATAAAAATAATACATGTAAAAAAACAAATATTTAATGAAAAAGCCCGTGGGCTAGCTCGTCATCCGCCATGGGTTGGGTTGGGTTGACTATTTTCCAACCCGTCCCCGCCGTGGACCGGCCCGCCAAAGTCCGCAAAATGACGGGTTGATGTGGGTTTTGGACCGCCCCGCACCGTGAGCCCGTTCTGACAGGTCTAATCGTAGGTGGTTTTTTAAACGGGTATTTTTATCAAAAGTTGTATACTAAACACAAACTTTTTTTTCTTTTTTTTTTTTTCACTTATTTTACAACTGATTTAAAAGCCCGGGGAATTAGAATTGAGTTTTTTTTTTTTCTTTTTTTTTTTTTGAACTTCAAAATTACAAATTGATGAAGAAATAGTTTCAGAATGAATGAGTGAGGAAAAAAGATCGATTTGCTCTTGGTATTTATGGTTTGATGAAAATACTCTCATAAAATTCACATGCGACGTAAATGTCCAAAATGTGAAATTTTTGTATGAGAAAATAATCCAATGATTTATGTGTAATAGCTAGTTTGGTACAAAAGAAAATAAGTTCAGTAATTTAAGTGCAACTCCGGTGGTAGTTCGATGAGTAGGCCTTCTTATATGATAATGTAACATATATAGGATGATAGGATCTAGATTTCATTCATTCTCTAAAACTGACTGACAGGTTACAAGCTATATATATATGGACCTGGTATTTATAATACCTAGACTCGAAACTGAATAAAAGATACCCAAACAAATAGAAACGTAATAAGCTAAACACGATTTCATTCCTCTAGATCTTTTCCTCTCGTAACAGATGAATATTACACGACCTTAATTTGATATATCAAATTAACCAGTTGAAGTGGTCAGGATCCCAGTCGGGTTCCGGACTGGGATCCGGTTCATTTTGGAGATTAGATAAGTGAGAAGAAGAAGAGGGATGATGGAGGTGCGCCGCCGGCTCAGACGGCGGTCGCCGGTCAAATGCCCTAATGCTTCTTGATTTTTTGTAAATTCGGCATAGGCTGACTTCTTCCCTCACCTGCAGTTCATGCGCACGAGAAAGTTACCAAGAATCAGTAATTAATAGGAGTATTATATAAGTTAAAAAAAAATGAATTTTCAAATCAATCAGTAGAAAATTAGTATATGTTCACAATAATTACTTCTCCTAAATTTGAATTGAATGCCTTTTAATTAATCTATATTCGAAATTTCTATTATGGTTCCGACTCCGTGGATGATATATATTTAATTAATATTGTTGAATATACATATATCACGATGTACGCCGTGTATTGAATTTTCCACATAATTAATTGCTGATTATTTCTTATATATTAATGGATGTTCACATACTAATAATGCAAATTAGACCAACAATTAATTTTAATTTATCATAGGCTCTAAATTAACCCTTTTCTTGCTGAATATTTATTTCCTGATGATCCTGCACTTTATCACGATTTAAAACTGCTAACATAAAATCTGGAAATCATTATATATATACTGTATATATATATATGTAAATTGGTTGCTTACATGTTATCTAATTTGCTTTATTAGGTAGGGTGGGGCTAATAACACCCCATAAAATGTTATACACACTCCATTAAAATTTAAAATTAATTTTTTATTACTATACACACCCCAATTATTTTCTATTTACCTGCAACCATCCTAACTAATAAAAATTAACTAAATCTTTAAAAACATATAAAATTTAAAATTTAATTAACAAAAAAAATCAATAATACAATAAAATTACGTGTAAACGTTGAAAATATTTTTAAAAATTAGCTAAATTTTAAAAATCATTTAAAAATGGAAAAATCAATTAAAAAAATTAAGAAAATGAAAAAAAAATTAAATCTAAAAAATAAAAAATTAATGATTAACGATTATTTTTTTAAAAATAAAATAATAAAGAAAAATCAACTCAATATTTAATTAAAAAAATACTAATATAAAGCTAAATAAAATTTAAAATTTTCAACTAAATTTTAAAAAATAATTTAATCAATTATATTTTTAATATTTATAATTAATTCTTAAGATTTAGGAGATTTTTAATTTTTTCGATTTTATTTATCATTATTCGAATTCTTAATTTTAATTAATTTTTTAATTAATTATACTTTACGATTTATTAAAAAAATTACGAATTTATTTATTTTTAATTGATTTTTGAATTTTTTATTTGAATAATTTATTTTATTTTTAAAAAATATATATATATATTATTTTTTCAGATTATTTTTTAAAAAATATTTGCTTTATTTAAATTAAATATTTTTAAGATTTTTTTTTAAAAAATTGTCTTTAATTTGTATAAGTGTTATTTAGTCATTTTACAATTATCTATTTTCATTTTTAAAATGATGGGGGGTGTATAACGTGTGTTTTGGGGTGTTAGCAGCGGTACCTATTAGTTAATGCATCATTTCATGTAATTACTATGCTAGCCAGGTTCAAATTTTATTTGCATAAAATCATATAAAATTGGGTTTTTCATCATTAAAACAACCTTATGAGTTATGATCAATAATAGTATATAAGATATATAAGTAATTAACGATGGAGGGAAGAAAAGTATTAGACCTGGGAAGTTGAAGAAGAAGAAGCTTCATGATCAATAGCCTTGTACTCATTCATCTTCCAAGTGGTTTTGGTCCCGTTGGGAGCTCGTCCGACATAGAAAACCATTGTTCGTTTCCTCCCGATCACACAATTTTGTGACGAATAAACGTCACCCGGGGAGCCCGTGGCTTTCCAGTAGCCCTCCATCGTCAGGCGGTTCGGCCTCCCACCACGGGCTTCCCGATCTTGACGACGACTGAAGAAGAACCACTGCTCACCATCTGATGGACATAGCTCTCCAGCAAATTCTGCATCAACACAATTAATATTCATATTTAAATATGAGATAAACCCTAAAAATTCAATTAAGAAGAATATATATACTATATTAAAGGACCATTTTAAAGCAACGCAAAAATCCACATATATAATTTCTTGCAAATTTGAAGAAAGAAATATATGCCCATCTATGAAAAATGTGTACAAGAAATATAATGACATAAATTCTATCATTACATATGTACCTGGGAGATCCCATGGATTGTAGTCATAGATATCGACTAGGGGAATAACCAAGTCGAGATCTATGGGGGTTCCATTGAGCTTATTATTGAGATAGAAAGACACCAATTCTTCCTCGGTAGGATAAAATCTAAAACCAGGCAGTTGATCATCCATTTTAATTAATTTTCCATGTTAAGAGAAAGAGAGGTTTGTATTTATTATGGGAAAGAATTGGTAAATTAAAGCACAGGACTCGGAGACCATGACTGCGATAACGAAATTTCCAGGTACTTGTTAGGAATCTAGGTCCATGCCCGGCCCTATGCACATGTACAGTACTATTCATATTCTATTTTTGCACTTTTAAGTCCAACTTATTTCAATTTACTCCTTATTAATTAAGGATACATATAATATTTTTTTGTATGTAATAGGAATATTCAACGTAAAGGTTCTTGTACGGTCATAAAATAATATTCTACATATATTTATCTTTAATAGCCCTATCATTGCAAAAATAGTTAAAATATATATATATATATATACATCATCCCTACACGTATTCCTTTTGCACAAATTTTAAGCAATATTTATTATTTATGAATAAAGTATATAAATAGAGATATTGAGATAAAGTAAATGTGGTGATGTATATTTTTTTTTTAAATGAAACATACATACTTTATATAAATGATAAATTTAAAAAAAATCCACATTTTATATGGATCCTCATATTAAATTTTTATGTGGACCCTCATATTAAAAACAAACAATTAACTAAATTTTATGACGGACGGAATATTAATAATGACTATCATGCATTATTGTAGTATAAATTGATAGGAAATATTTGATGCATGTAAGAGTAGAATTGCCCACAAAGTTTGGAACCGGAACAGTCAAAAGCATAATCGTGACAAAATTGAAACTGTACGTGTATTATAACGTGTATTATAAGGTTTGTTCAATATAATTTTTATTTATTTAAATTATGAATGGTTGTGGTTTAAATCGGAACAGCAGTTGCCACTTGCCAGGTAGAGACCTGGACAATCCAGATTAACCACAATATAGTCATTTTTTTATTTAATTAACGACAATTGTATTAATAAAAAAAAGTACAAAAAAATGAAAATCGGTAAAACCAAAACTAGCATACACATCATGTAGTCAGTTCAATTCTAATTTCTACAATTTTTAAACCAAAAACCAAAGGTTCAACTGTATTGATACACTACATAGATCACTGTACTCTAATTTCAAACTACA
Source organism: Galeopsis tetrahit (assembly GCA_963675135.1). Lineage (NCBI taxonomy): Eukaryota > Viridiplantae > Streptophyta > Magnoliopsida > Lamiales > Lamiaceae > Galeopsis > Galeopsis tetrahit. The sequence continues at coordinate 72,611,930 of OY776128.1, read as the reverse complement.
TATTTTCCGGTAAAACAAAATTATCCTATTGTACTATTTAAAATGGTAAAGTCTAGTATGCACTCGAGTACTCCATAGCAGACCAACACATTTAAAATAGTTGTTGATTGAGTGCACGCAAGTGTGACTCTAAAACATTATTCAATTTTAGGGGTATAATGAGAATTCATCATATACATACAATTTTTTGTGATATTTGTTTTATCAATGCAGTCTATAACATAATAAGAAATTGAGTTGAAAAGACTGAAAAATTAGGCAGAATTCCAAAAGACGATGAAAATTAATTATTTTAAGAAATGAGAACGCTATGGCTTGAACTTTGAAGTCTATATAATTTTCACGTATAATTTCAATACTTATACTAGTATTGTACTACAGATATACACACACATTAAATGATCCTCAACTGATGAATAAATACAAAGTTGTAAGAAGAAATATCATAGAAAATGGTGGGAATTGATAGGTCAAGAAGTCAACTGATGGACTTTAAAACTTGTGTTCAACTCCCAAATACTGCACGTATCCTCCTCGATCTCTGTGTATAGGAAACCGCGATCTCAGCCATTACATTACATTACATGACCCCACCATCTTCTATGTTATGTGTCAAATTCTTGCATATGCAATGCATCTGGTACTATATTTTTAAACTGTATTAGTAATTGTGGAATTCACCAGATTTGAGAAAAGTAAAATTCTATGAATCGTAAATCTGGAAAAAGTGGTTTGATACAACAAGCTTCATCCCTTATATAATGAGAGAAGCATACTATAACAACAAAATTGCTTATAAGAGTATACTAAACTATTAGTCTTCTTTGACTCCTTCCTCTTCTTTGACTTCACTGTTAGACTTATATCCTTGAGAGTAATTGATTTAACAAAATAATACTACTAAATATTAGTTGATTTTACTAAATTGTTTATCTGAACAATATTAATTGCAGCAGTTGCATGCACAAGAATAACTCTTAACTTTCATGTACATTAAATCATCTTTAAAAAAAAAAAACAAAAAATTAGTGCAATGTAAGAATGTACCATTAAAATCACACATATGGTAGATAGACATGGGATGAAAATACAAAATTGGGCAGGTTTGACCATTTGAGAGGTGCAAAACTGTGAGAATATCATAAACAAAAAAATTTATATGAAATATTTCATACATTAAATATAGATAATTAAGTTAAATTTTGGGCATACATTTATGGGTCAACACGGGGTTAAATTTAATTAAAATATATTCCCTCCGTCCAATTTTATTATGCCCACTTCTCTGGGCACGAGTTTTAATGAATATTGATTAGTTTATTCATAAAGTTGATAAGTTAAGGGTATGATGGGGTATTGTGGGGTTCATTTATAAATAAATGATTGTTTATGAATAAAGTGAATGGCAAAATGGGTAAATAAGTGATGGTAGGAGGGTGGAGATAAAATAGTATGAATAGTATTGTTTCCAAAAAGGGTATGGGCATAATAAAATTGAACAACCAAAAAAGGAAAGTCGGAATAATGAAGTTGGACGTAGGGAGTATTTTTTTTGTTTTCAAGTAATATTATTTTACTATATGATCAAAACTATATTATTATATGATCAAAATATTATCACTACAAAGCTAAAAATGTACTATTACAAGTCCAAAAATACTCTGAACACTTTATTTTTTTGACAAATTCTTTAAAATATTTTTCACATGTAGTAGTACACTTTTGGTCTTATAGTAACAATATATTGATCATGTAGTAAACCACTTGTTTGCGACTCACTAATTTTTTAGGGCAATCCGTTTTCAAACTTTTAACAAGCGATTTTTTTAAAAATATGTTAATTAAACATATTTCATGTCCGAAATATTGCGTGTTTTGCCTTTTAATGAATTGAAGTACTCTATGCACAAGCTCGAGGATTAAGTAAAAACTGGAGGTTTGTGGCCTTCTGGGTTGTGGGTACTGGTAGAAAATGAGACTTTTCAAAATACCATAGAAATGTTTTTACGAGAAAAAAATAATAATAATATTTTTGTAGGATGCATCTTATAAATTCCCGAATTATTAATTTTTACTTCGAAATGTCTCATCTTTCTAGTAGAGCAAGCTGTGTGATTGAATCTATATTATTAAAAAAAAAACGCAATGCATGAACAAAATACAAGTAATCTTAAAATAAAGATTTTCTTAACTTAAATTTAGATAAGTTATTTAGGAATAAAATATAAAATCTGAATTTTTAAAACTGGTTAATGAGATTATAGACTTAGAATAAAATATCAAAATTTATTGTTGTCACCTTGAGCTAAGCATGACCAGCTATAAAGTGTCAATTAAGTTTTATGTATATACTCGATAGCCGGTGAATTCCATATGAATAATAAATGAGTAAAAAATAATCTGAAACATTAAGTTTTTTATATATTTATTTTTTAATCGAACAACAGTCAACATAATTAGAATTGAAAAACAGTAAATAGTGTCAAACTTTCTTAGGAAACAAATTAACAGATTTTTTATTTTTATTTTAAAGAATGCTTCTAAGAAATGAGAACACACGCTCTGACTAAATGAAGTTTAATTAATTAGCCTCCAGTTATTTATTTTTATACTTTACGTTCTAATTATGTGCGTGGTTTATATATATATACTTTTTTTTTTAATTTCTATTACACACAATTATACAAATCAACTAGACAACTACTTCATCATCTATGCAGAATTTAATTGACTATTGTCGGGAGTAAGCCTTTTTGTTATTTTGTTGTATAATATAAATATTTAATTTGTATTGTTTTAAAAGAAGAAATGTCGTAGAAGAAGGTTTGATCAAGAAATCGCTGGTCTATTTAATTAGAGTTAGCTTTATATTAATTCATAATCATTAGACTTAATATCAATTTCAGCAACATACCTAATTAAAGCATTTTTTAAAAAGCTTAAGGATAATAAGTTTAGATTTAAATTGTCAAAAAAAAAAAAAAATTGTAGGTCCAAACAGGTGATTTACTATCTGATCAATATATTGCTACTAAAAAGTAAAATTATTACCACTACAAGATAAAAAAATGTACTACAACATGTCAAAAAAATCTGCAAAAATTGCTTCAAAAAATTAAGTGTCCAAAATATTTTTAAACTTGTAGTAGTACATTTTTTACTTTGGAGTGACAATAATTTGGTCCGACAGTAACATAGTTTTGACCTTATAGAAGCAGAATATTTTTGATTTTATAATAACATATTTTGACTTTGTCGTAACATAAACATTTTACTGCTTCAATGCCAAAAATATGTTACTTATATAAAGTTCAAAAATATTATAGCAAATTCAACAAAAAAAACTAATTGTCCAGAATATTTTTAAATTTATAGTAATACATTTTTGGCCTTATAGTAGTGACAATATTATGGTCATGTAGTAACATAGTTTTTAATCATGTAGTAAAACAATATTTAAAAGTAAAAAAATAAATTTATTTTAATTTTGTTTGACTCGCATTGATTCGAGTTTGACCCAAGAATTTTTGCTTCAAATTTACTTTAATTAGCTATATAATTTCATATAAGTTTTTATCTATCAATTTAAACATGACTTTTTCGGTCATGCGACAGACGTTTCACGTAGCCGGCCTTTCTGATTATCTATATATCTATCTAAAGAGATTCAGTTCAAGCACTAACAACCTTTTATGTATAAAAAATTTTGTGTTTAAAGTGCAAATCATGTATCGGATCGAAACAACTAATTAAAGAGGGGTTGTATTTTCATAAAATGTTGAAATTCAATGATTAAATTAATATTATTATAAAATGAAAAAAAATTAAAATTATCACTTTTCTTCTTTCTAATATAGTCTAAAATCAAAGTTAATTATCGTTTTAATATTTATTTCATTTTTAAAATATAATTAAATTAAAATTTCATCAAATGATGAGTTTATTTTATTTTAGACAGTTATTATATTACAAACAAATAATACGCACATCCATCATCATCTCTACTCTCTAGTATGAAAGAATATAAAAGTTTGTAGAAAAAGGTGGTGGAAATTAATTGATTGAAGTCCAATAACGTGGTCAAGAAGCATTTGATGGGTTTTAAACTTATGTTTAATTCACAAGTACGAGACACGTATCTTTTTTTTTTTTTTTTTAGTATTTTTTTTTTGGCAGGATATATCATATAAACATGTCCTTTATTTAATGGAAAGCATGTAATTAAGACCCCACCATCTTCTAATATTTTCTAAATCGTCTCACCAAAAATATTTTGTTCCAAAAACTTCCATAAACTTTATTCGATCATGAAAAGTTCATTGACTACTCGATATAATATTTTGTGATTTTGAAATGAGAGCATATAAAATTAAACATTTTATAAAAATAATAACACTTTGTATACTAAATATTAATATTGAAAAAATATGGTGATCATCAACTCATATTTATAGGTATAGGATACACCCTTAAAATTCCATATTGAAAGCTAAGATATGGAGATTTGGAGAGCGGTAATTTATAAGTGTATCTTCATCAATGCAATTTCTTTTTAGACGTGCTAAAAAAAATAGAGAGGCTTAACCGCTCAAGAGATTCAAAGTGAATAATGACATACTGAAATAGGGATGATAATGGAGTAAAGCGAAACAGACACATAAACACAATCGCCCTATTCTATATTCTGTTACGGTGCAATATTTTAAATTCTACCCTAATTTACACAAGTACCTGTCCTGCCCTGTGCTCTTAACTTTCTAAGAGCATCCACAATGTGGGGATAGAAGTCCCATGTGAATTTCTACGAGCATCTCCAATGGTAGAAAGCAATCCCATGTGGATTCATACTGGCAAAGGAAGGGGAAATGGGGAAGGAGCAGTGCTTTCGGGGAAGGAAAAAAAAAATGGGGAGGGAAGTGAGAGTGGAGAATAGAAGCGTGAGTTTCACTTGAGAGAGAGAAAGAGTTATATTTGGTGTGTGAGGGACACTCTCGTGCGTGAAGTGTTGTGAAGTGTTGTTTGTGGGTGTCCGAATTTTTTTTTTTTTTTAATTAGATAATATATATATATATATATATATATATATTATCTTTATTTATAAATTTTAATTAGAGAATATAAATGCATATGTTACCATTTGAAATTCAGATTTCATTTAATTTTATCTATACATTTTTTTATTATTATTTTTTAAATTTTAAATAAAACTTGCTATTAAATCACATTATAATAAATTAAAATGGAACACGACGCTTTTGATAAATTTTACTCCCTCCGTCCCTCTATAAGTTTCTCAATTTCCTTTTATGGATGTCCCACAATAAGTTTCCCATTTCATTTTTTTCCATTTTTGGCATATGATTTTCTCTCTCCCAATCACATCACTTACACTTTATCTATTATTTTATCATATTTCATCTCACACTCATCTATTATTTTCTCTCTCACCATCACATCACTGGTACTACATCTATTATTTAATCATATTTTTTAATCAAAACAACCAAAAGAAAGGGGAAACTTATAGCGGGACGGAGGGAGTATAATTTTAGAGTAAATGCATCTTCTCAAAACTCTAATATCCATACAAAAATGGATCACAATTGTTATTTTCATTTATATTTCTAATTTTTGTATTATTAGATCAAATAAATAATGAATAAAGATGATGAAAATAAATATCCCTCTGTCCACCAAAAGTGTGCTCACTTTTTTTTTATATATGTTTTAAAAAAATCATATTTTAATTATAAATAATATATTTAATATAATGAGTAAAAAATATATTTGGTAGATACTCAATCTTGTTAGTAAAGTAAAAAAAATATTCAAAAGTTAACTATTTAAATAGAATAAACACGTAACACCTAAAAAAAGAAATTAGCACACTTTTGGTGGACGGAGGGAGTATATGATTTGATGGTGGGACCATTAATATTTATTTTTTGGGAAGAAAGCATTGGAGAGGACTGAGTATTTTAGAGGAAGGGGTATGAAATTTTTGAGATGTCACACATGTGGCATATATGTATCAAATTCATACCTCCAAATTCATTACTTGCATTGGAGATGCTCTAACTCAAATGAAGGATAGAAGGGGTTGGGGGGGGAGGAGGGGAAGACGATGTGGAGGAGAGAAGAGAAGTTGGGTAGAAGTTCTTCTATATTCAAGTAGAAGTACAAAATTAGGGAAAAAAAATAGTGGGATGAAGGGAGAGTAAACAACACATGAGGAAAAAAAAAACAATTTAGAGAGTGTAACTCACTTGTGAGAGTGGGCTTTAATGTGGTCCAACTATTTTTTATTTGTATTTTTTTTTTTGGGTAGACTGCACTGAGAGGTAGAAGTTTTTTGAGATAGAAGTAAAAAACTTTTGAAGTGTCACACATGTGGCACACATATGTCAAACTTAAAATTCAAAAATCATCACCCAAACTGTTAATGCTCTAAGTGAAACATGGTCAATTTTTCATACTCAAATTTTAAAAGTAAACCATACTGAAAATGAGTAGGATTCATTTTGAGAAGAAAAGTAAGGAACTAATGAGTGGGCTTGAGCGTCAGTACAAAATTTGGGGCGGTAAATATGAAAATGTATACATGCCCAGATGCCCTGCTTTGCGCACAGGACGGGGTCGACTTGCCCGTTTCATAATGGAGCAAGACAGAACGGGTCAGTTGTATACCAATTTTTTTTATTTATTTAAGGTTAAAAAAAATTATTGATTGTAAAAGACTAGTTGTCAGCTACATCCCACCATTAAAAGGCAAATACAAATTTAATTAGTCTTTTTAGTAGACGGCCCCAAAAACAAAGTCCACTAATTTAAAATGCACTTAGACACTTAGTCTGTACTCTTTTTCTGGACCGACTTATATAAAAAATAAATTACGAAATAGTATATGTGATCAATTTATTAAATGATACTAGCTAGTTTAACTACTTTTATGGAGAATAATGTGTTTTACGAATTTTCGATGATGATATCATATACCGTTTTCAAAACATGAGAATTTATCGATCTCAGTTGTAATTATAATTTGATTTGAACATTATGTAAAAAAAATTATTTTTTTTCAAATCGTATGACTTTTATTAATATAAATAGTATTTTACTTAATATATTTTTACCCCAAATTTAAAATCTTTGGATCAGCTACTGATCCAAACCTCTTAAGAAGTTCAACATCTGTTTAAATAAATACTTCGTATTAGTAATAAATTAATAATTAATGTTTCACGGGTAGAAAGTGAAAAAATTTAAAACACTTTTTTTTTAATGATAAATATAGTTTCAACGGGATTCATTTTAAGACTCTTCAATTATTTATTAACTTCTGTTTAAAAAAGTCTTTAGTTTTTTTTCAAAAGTAACACTTCAAAAGTGCTGCATGTGTGTGCATAAGTATAGGGGTGTTCACCGATCCGAAATCGATTTGGATCGGGATCGGAATCTGTCGTAAAGCATGGATCGAAAATTTTAATTTGTTTTCAAGTTTATGGAAGCAAAAACAAGATTGATGAATTTGTGTATGAAAATTAAAGTGTTGTTTTTCATTTTAAATCAATCTATGCCAATGTGAATTTTATTTACATTATTATTAATGATTTTTTTACCCTAAAAGTAAATTAAATATGTTTGTTAAATTATATATTTGAAAAAAATGTAATAGATCTCAACAATTTTACCTCACATTCTCGCCAATTACTTAGTTTTGAAAAATAAGTGGGAGTGCATTAGTAAAAAAAAAATATATATATATATATAAAAAATCTGGTATGGATCGGAAAATCGGAATCCTAAATTTGAAGGACCGGAGACTAGACCGGAATTTAATTAACTGGTCGGTACGGTTCCGGTCTTTTTTTTGTGCACTCCTACATAAGTCGTTGTCTCCGGATCTACAATGTTGTTTGCCCATCTTCCTAGCTTTTTGTGGGCTTTCAAATTTGTACTGCCATTCAGACCATTTGCACAAAAAGCCCACTGTTTGCACAACACTACTTGCAGCAACCCCAGTTTAAAATGTACTTAAAACGAAGAGTGAGTGATATTATATTATACTATAATGTAACTTTATATCAAATCAATTGTGTAAGAGTGAATGATGTTGTATTATTGTAACAGTAAGATATATAAGTATACTTAGGAGTGGATGTGGTTGGATTGTAAAATTCGAATGTTAAATCTTGAATTAGAATAAAACGTGGGACGTCACATTTCACGTTCGGACGGTTAAGTTCCAAAACAAACATGCCTTAAAAAATAATCAACGGATTACATACGCCACATCGGCACGTATTAATGATTTAAAAGACGGACTCCAGAAAATGCTTAATGCATTTTGGTGGAGTTCGGGGAACCGATCATCTGGTATGAAATGGGAAAAGTGTGAGAATCTATGCTACCATAAATCGAATGGTGGTATGGGATTTCAGAATTTCTACTTATTCAATGTGGCAATGCTTGGAAAAATTGGATGGAGGCTTATTCAGGAACCAGAGGCCTTTATGTGTAGAATTATATGTGCCAGGTATTTTGCAGATAGGGATTTTCTATCAGCGTCATTGGGGCACATACCCAGCTATATTTGGCGTAGCATCTTGGAGGCCTAGGATTTAATTTGGAAAGGGACGAGGTGAAAAATAGGGAATGGCGACCAGATTATGGTGTGGGGACAACCTTGGGTAAATAATGCGTCGGATTTCTGGATTCGCACGCCAATTGTGGACGAGTTACAGAATATCAGGGTGTCTGACCTGTTTATTCCAGGTCGTCGACGTTGGAACTCGGAGCTTGTTGAGGAACTGTTCCAACCAAACGACGTGGATAGCATTTTGCACACTGCTATTCCCCCAATGGGCGCTGTTGATGGCCTGGTTTGGCACTACACGAAATCCGGGAATTATAGTGTCAAATCTGCATACAACCTTGTTGCTGCTCTTGTCCACGAAACCCCTCAGATTGGGGATACAAATTGGGCCCCGCTATGGTCGATTCAAGCGCCTCCAAAGGTAATTAATTTTCTGTGGAGACTTTACAAGGGTTTTCTACCCACTCGCCATGTATTAGCCCGTAGGAAAGTGGTGACGGACAACACATGCCCTAGATGTGGCTGCGATGAGGAAACTAAGTGACATGTTTTTACTTCATGCTCGGATGTTGGACGATTATGGACATCAGAACCTTTCTGTGGTGTGCTAGGGAGAGCCATCTTTGCCACAAATAATATGAAGGAACTGATTTTGAAACTGAGGACTGATATGGTGGTGGCTGCTACATTGATGTGGCGTTTGTGGAAGGAGAGGAACAATAAACTTTGGACGGGTGTGTGAAACTCAGCTGCAATGGCGTGGGTTATATACCCCTCCATACATGTTAAATGCACTCTCCATCCACAGTTATTAATTAAATAATTATATAAAATATTTATTTTCCCTTTTAATAAATACAAACAAATATATACACTCTTCTAAAAATTAAACTAACCTAATTGGAGAGGCAGTAGTCGTCGTTGACGCCCCACGTTCGGCAGCTGCCGCTGCACCACCACAATTCCAAATAAATTTAGAAATTAAAAATCAAAACTTGAACTAAAAAAAAATCGACAAATTAGTGTCGACCAAAAACACTTCAGTCAACCCTGGTTTGTCTACCAAAAACAATCTCGTCGAAAGATTTTTTTTTTTTTTTTTTTAAAAAAATCCAAAATAATGGGGCGACGAGTGTGTTTTTGATCGACCCATTATTGCCGAAAATTAAAAAAAAAATGCGTATGTGCGGCAGAGGAGGAGTTTGTGCGGTGGAGTAGGAGGGGGTGGCGTGCAACGTACGAGGAGGCAGCGCGGTAACGCTGTTGCAGAAATATTCTTTTTAAAAAAAAGGAGGGAGGGGCGGCGCTGGACTAGACGACTTGGGGTTGGGGAGAGGGCCGAGTTGGAGGCTGGGCAACGACGACGCTGAGCATAGAGAGGACGGGCGCCGCCGCTGTTGTAGAATGAATTAAAAAAAATAGGAGGGGGGAAGGCCAACGTCATTTGCCGACGGCAACAAATTAAGGAAGAAGAAGAGTTGGAAAAAGGGGAGAAAGAATGAAGTGGGGAAGAAAAAAATGAAAAAAATAGGATTTTAGTGGGGAGTATATTTATCATAGAGAATTTTGAGAGAAAATGGTATAAAAGGTAATTCGGGGGAGAGTGTATCCATTTTAGGTCTGTTGGGGGAGTGTATGTAACATAGTTGGAGTGACATATAACTCACGCTCAAAAAAATTGCTTCAGTAGACTATTATACCTTGTTTACCAAATGGACCTATTGGGCCGTTGAAACTTGGGGAAATTGTTGAATAACAAATTTAAATTGGGCTTTACTCTGGCCCCCAAAAAAAATTGACCTAAACAAAACCCTATATAACAAACTCCTGCTCCCAAATTTTCTTTATCTCATGGTTCTCATCTTCTCTAACTTCATTTGATTAGGGTTTTCAGCTGCAGCAATATAGAGCTGAAATTAGGTTTCTATCCTCAAATTTCTTCAATTTAAAACCGTTTTTTTCGAGACAATTTATGCAAATTAGCTGTTTTCTATAGAGTTGTTTTTTTGCTCTACGCGCAGCCCTTAAGATCGCCTTCCAGAATCTTCAATGGAAGCGTTTTGAGTCATAGCCGCGCCAAATTAAACTTACGAACACACCTCATGGTAGATGCATATGTTTTGTATGTATATATTTTGTTCGTGTGTTCTCTGGTCTTCTCTCTAGGGTTTTCCTTTTGAGAATTCCATTTACCCCCATTTCCGATTAATTCCGGAGACAATTCACCTTTTGTTATGGATATCTAATTATTCCTGTATTTCGGTTCATGCGTATATGTATTTATACTTGTGTCCTGAATCATGGGCTTTTATTTATCCAAAACATGGATTACTGAAATGTCTCCAGCCTGTAGATGGGGGACATATACTTTTATATGAATATATTATTTTCATTTGTTCTTTTGTGTTTATTGAATCTGCTTGTCATTCTGGATCACAAAAACGATTATGCTGTATTAGATGTTTGGTGGCTTGATAATTTCTTTGAGCGGAATTTTGAGATTTATGTATATTCCCACTCGCCATCTTCAGCTTTCATCTTTGAGTCCTGTTTTTTGTATTTGCATTATTATAGAATTTGTTTTGTAAATCGTGATGTGCTTTGATTCAGTTTATATTATTAGATTTGTTAAAGCATTTTATCAGTTTATATATTTATACTGCATATGGTGAAGGAATGATGAAAATCTATTTTTTGTGAGGGGGCTTGTTCCCTTGTGAGATATACAAATAATGCTTATTGATATTCTGACTTCACTCATGAACAGTACTTAATTCAGTTAAATTTAAATAATTATATGGTAATTTATTTTGTTTAAGCTCGTTTTTAGATTTTATATATTGAAACTGCATATGGTGAAGGAATGACGAAACATTTTATTTGTGAGGGGGCGTGTTCCCTTGTGAGATACACAAATATTGCTTATTGATATTCTGACTTTCACTAATAAAAATTTGTTAATTCAGTTAAATTTAAAATGTTTTATTGATTATCATATTTTCCAATGTTATACCTTGTGAAAAATGCATTTAGTTTCTTCCTCTGCAGGACTTTAAATAAATTTGTTGCAGAACATGAAATTCTTGCAGATAAAAAAGTACTTGTAAAATTAGCAGTATCCGTTGTGTTCTTGTTTGGATTTACATTTATATTGCTGTCTTGTTTTATACTGATATTCAATTTTCCTGAGTTTCAGAGGTGGTGCTTCATATCGCGAGGAAAGAGTGTTTTGCCTGTTGGATTGTTGATGTAGTTTTTAGATTGTGAGTTTACAACAAATGTACGCTTGTTTTCAGTTATTGGTTGTAGAGGAAATCTTATTACATTGTAGGTGAAAACTTATTACAAAGGAAATATGAGTTTTGAAATTTTTATTTGTATTGGTTGTACGTATTTATCATATCTGTGGAATAACATAATTATTACTTAAAATAAATTGGTTGTCGGGAAAATGTAAAATATTTATGTCATATGGTATATAAAATAAAATCTCTATCAACATAATAAGTGCATTTCCACAATAATATTGATTCCATTTTTCACACATTCTTCTAATTTAAAGATTAGATTTTTTATCTTTATAAATAATAATAAAGTAGTTTTTTATTGTAATAAAATAATGATATTTGTTATAATGAGAAACAACCTATAGGATAGGTGATGGACGTATAGGAGATGGAGTACTATTTTCCATCTTCAACCATTTATTTGACTACAATAATTTCAGCCCACGTTTATGCCCGGATACGTACTTGTGCAATATAGATCACAGGAAATCTGTTACACTCACAAAAATTACCCTACTTTTTATCACCGGCTCAATCATTACTACTGGGTCGTTTTCAATTCCTAACTTGCTAAAAATAAGAAATTTTGTACACTACACCCGTAGGCTTAGGGAACACCATCAGCTAGGACAATTCCAAAATAATACTTAATTAATTAAAAATCATCTACTACAATATATTTTAGTAATTAACATTTACTATTTCTTTTGACAATGAAGCAACTCCCCGCCTTGTTTCCAACAAGGACTTTTTAGCATAGCATGTTTGTACACAAATAAATATTTTAACATTCTTTCAATTATTATTTTTCAATTTTAGCTTCTTTTAACATTCTTTCAATTATCCATTAATTATTGATAAAAAAAAATTTCCTTTTAAATTTATCACTATATACAGAAACAATTTTATCAAAACCTTGTTTCTAGCAAAAAGCCAACGTTGATTAGCACCACCGCTAATGTTATCAAAACGTAGATTTAGCTAAGTTTAGTTCTGATTTCTTGAGAACATTTTCCTTCCCAAAATACACCAGATTTTGTCCCTTTTCTCCTAAGATAAAAGGGAAAGCGCCACTTTAAAAGGTACATCAAAAATCAAACATATCCACCATTCCATAATTTTGAGGTTTTCTGCTTTTGCATCAAAAATCAAACATATCAACTTAGATCCAGCATCAAAATGAGATTCAATTATTATTTACGACAAAAATTCCAAAACATAAACCATAAATAGGGAAAATTTATTAATCCAGAAAACCTGTCTGTCGCAAAACCGCAGTGCGCACTTGCCGTAGATCTCTCCCTTTGAGTGTTCTTCCGACGCCTTCCAGCACCGAAAGCGTAGTCTTCTGATTTCTCATCGATCCACGCGCCACCATCTCATGTGGCGGCAGCACCTCTTCATCCTCCACGTCATCGTCTATCTCCACGTCAGCAGCTCCCCCATTCCTTGCCTTTCTCGGCATAATCGGCACATTCACCGGCGCCGATTGCTGAAACCGCCGGATCGGCATCGACTGCGAGTAATTAAACTCCGAAGAGGAGAGAGGCTTCGGAATCGACGGAATATCGCGGAACGACGACGTAGGGGAGGAAGACACAGCAGGTTTCTGGACGATTCCGTTGAAATTCCGATGGTCCTCCGGCAAGGCGGCGAGGATGCCGGACTTCGTCTCTTGGCGGAAGGAGTGACGAAAGCGGTGGTTAACGGCGGGGGAGGAGCCGGCGAAGCTCCGCGGCTCGGAGATTTCGTTGGTGTAGAAGACGTCGACTTCGTTGAGCTCGTCTCCGGCGGCGGCGGGTGAGGTCGAGATGGTAGCGGTGGAGGAAGGCGGAGAGAAGACGCTGATGAATCTGTCGGAGGGGGATCGGCGGTGGCGGAAACCGACGACGTTTTGATCCATTTTTCGTCGCAGTGTGAGACGCAAGAGTAGTGGGTAAGTGGGGGAGTATTTATTTTTAAAATAAAGTAATATCTGCAAGCCACATATGATTACCTGTACTCACGTTGTACATATCAAATGGTAGGAGGCAGATTATCACCGTTGGATCTGGGTTGTGGGCCAACCAACGTCCGATTTAATGGAAGATTAGAGAGCGTGACGCAGCGGATAACTCAAGAAGGTGCGGCGACTAGATACTGAAAAGGGAGTGGGGACCGGGGAGACTATCTTATGTTGGTTGAAAAAAGATGGAGTAAAAATTATTGTACTTTTTTTTTTTTTTTAATATGGAAATTGCAATAAGTATTGGTTAGATGAGGTTATTTAAAAGGTCTTGAAAGAGAGATGGGCAAAAAATTAAGAAATGTGAATTTGGCTAAGGTATGTGGCTTAGAAATGTAGAGCGGGGTGAAGTGAACTTAAGGAGCTTACATTTTGTATTGGATGATATGAGACTATGTTAGAACTCATTGAGTTTGATCGTCGATCTTGACCCTTCCTTCTAGGACTAACCTCACTAGAATACACACATAATGACACATAGACTTTGAAATTGTAAGGTCATCAATCTTGATGACAGTGTCACTCGTCAAGGCCATGGTCGTTAGCACTCGTCACGGGAATTTCTTATAACTTGATCCATACTTGAGCAACCGATATTTGAACATTAAAGGGATTGAAATTCGACACCCAATTTTGAAGTCTCATCACACCTGATTTCACGGTTCATGACCTACGTTTGAATATCCTATGATTCCTATCCCGATCCTCTAGACAATGAAATTATGAGGTGAAATATCCTGAACTAATCGAGATTAACTTCCAAGTACCCCTAATTTCTTTAATACTCTCTAATTTAGTCAATGCATCATGTGAAAAATATAACATACCTTTCACACGGGTCATCCTGCCAATCAATGAATTTTAAAACTTTACAAGCTCGAATTGATAAAGAGATTCATTTATCGTAATCGACCAATATTGACATTTACGAACTGTTTCCATGTTTAAAAAAAAGTCTCAAAGGAATCTGGAATAACAACGCCCTAGACCCCTACAAAACTACATCCGCAAACGACGAAAAAAATAAATAGGTTTCATGTATCTTAGTTAGCCCAGAGCGTCTGAACTCTCCGTTACTATTCGCACAGAGTATCCAAACTACTATAGTTACATTTTCAGCCAAAGCGTCCGAACTACTATAGTTCTTTTGTAAAGTCGTTTTTTTTTTTTACCGGGACATCCCACATTTGCTTGCAATTTTTCATACCAGAAAAAAGAAATTTGTCCATAAACTTATATCACAATATTAGCATATTTACACAAAATATCATTTTTCTAAGCTCATACATTACCTCAATTCAATCAGTTTTTTATCTAATAAATAAAATTTACAAAATTACCTATCAACAAACCACTTTAAAACCTATTACAAATTAGTATTGATTTCAAATTTATTATTCCAACGCATAATAATGACTTGTAAGAAAACAAAGAAAGAACACTATTATATGTAAAATACTCCATCCGTCCAATTTTATAATTTCCACTTTCCTTTTATGGTTGTTCAATTTTATTATGTCCATTTCATTTTTGGAAATAATGCTATTCACACTACTTTATCTCCACCCTCCAACCATCACTTATTTACTCAAATTGCCACTAACTTTATTCATAAACAATCACTCTATCTATAAATGCACTCCACAACATTCCATCATACCCCTATCTTATCTACTTTATACGTAAACTAATCAATATTCATTAAAATTCGTGCCCGGTGAAGTGGGCATAATAAAATTTGACGGAGGGAGTAAGAATTAACTTTAAAAAAAAGTCTTAAAAGTGTGGTCCACGTTGTTGTCATCAACTTTTTCTTTCTTGTTCTATTATTTTTTTGTATAATAATTTGATTAGTACTTTAGTAGGGTCATGAGGAATCAAAGTTAGAAGATCCTTATCCTCAAACTAGTTAACCATGGCCGTGGGAGGGGAACCAAATTCAATTATATAACTTTACTATGCTTCGTTTTTCAAACAAAACACGTTCTTTTGATTTAATCTCAATTATAGCACAATTTTTATTAAATACACGTTTTTAAAAATTGTTGCAATTCAATACTTAATTTGTTTTTTCAGTACAATTTTCTTAGGCATAAGGATGCGCTAGTGTTTGGCTCAAATTTATATCTACGTAAATGGAATCGTATCAAATAGGACAATCAAAATAATTGGCGTATGACTGAAAAAATTATTTTTTAATTAAAAAATATATACCAAATTGCAATAATTTAAAATGTGGTGTTTTTGAAAAAGAGAAAAAAAAACGTGTCATAACTCATAAGTCATAACTGAAATTGGGTAAAGTCTGCACTCCGCATGGTTATTGATTATAGAATTTACCCTTCAAACCATTAGATTATGGATATTGGGCCACCAAAGTGGATTTAAAAGCCCACTAAAGCTTGAGGCCATGTTAGGGCCTTAATAGGTGAGTCTTTATTTGGGCCGCACTGGATATGTTTAGGGCCACGGTTATACAGACACGGATCTATTGCGTACACCACCAGACATTTTTTTGCAAGGCATGTTAAATATCGCATATACCCCCTTGTGAATTTTTTATAAAAAAATATGAAGATAAGTACACCCACTCATTCCATTTCACGCCGAAATCATCTCCACCATCACCACCAAAACAACCGCCATACTTTTAATAAAAAAAAACTCCTAAAAACAAAAAAATACAAAAAAATTCAACAACAAAAAAAATTCTTAATATGTTCAAAAATTTTACCCAAAACAAGTTGAGATATCCGAAATTTTTTAATGAACAAACTCAATATGTTCGAAAAAATTTCCAAAACACTTAAATTTGTCCGAAAAAAAATATCGAACATCTTGTTCGAATTTTTTTCCTCAACAAACTCAAGTTGTTCGAATTTTTTTCCAAAACAAACTCAATATGTTCGAAAATAATTCCCGAACTTCTAAAAACCCTAATTTTCCTAAAATTTTCAAAAACCCTACCTTGAAACAGGCGGCGGCAAGGGGAGATGGGCGGCGGCGGACGAGGGAGGAGAGGTGCGAGCGGCGGCGGACGAGGGAGGAGAGGTGCGAGCGGCCGCGTCTCTGGGAGGAGGGCGACGACGGCCCCGGCGGATGAGGGAAGAGAAGAGGGGTTGGTCGCGACTTTCTGCGCACACCTCCAGCGGCCGGCGGTGGACGAGGGAGGAGAAGAGCTGTGGTGATCGCGCACACCTCCAGCGGCGGCGATGTTCGAAGGAGGAAGGGGAGGGCGAGCAACAAGGAGGGGGCGTGACGGCGCCCGTGCGAAAGGCGAGTGAGGGGTCGCTTGGAGGAGGGGCGACGGCGGCCGCGTTGCTTGGTCTTCTCTTCAGTAGACGCGACGACGACAAAATCTTCAAACAGAGGGGTCGCGACGGCGATCACTTGGAGAGATGAGGAGATGGCCGCGGCCGCTTGAGAGTGGGAAGAAGTGAGGAAGGGCTAGGCGATGGAGAGAGAAAGAGAAGAGATATTTTGGCGGCTATTGTGTTGTAAGAGGGGGGTGTACCAAAATAAAAGAAAAATTAGGGTAAAGAAGAAGAAAGAGGGTATTTTGGAGTTTTCCACGTGGGTGTCCTCAATAGGTCGGTGTGTGTATAATCGCGCCCTATGTTTAGTTCACCCACCTCTTATTTTCCAAAATTACCCTCCATACTCATAAACCCTGATTTTCCTCCTACTCACCCCCTTTTTTTTATTTCTCTCCACCATGGTTCGATTTCGCACTCACTACTCAATATATGTGTAGTGTATTTCGTTTCCGAGTTTTGTTACAAAAATCACGTTTTGCAAAAACTCAGCACTGATTCGCCGAGTTTTGTGAGATTTTTTGGAAAAAAGTTCCACGTTTTGAATCAAAACTCGGCCAACTTTTCCACGTTATGATTCAAAACTCGGCCAACTTTTCCACATTTTGATTCAACACTAGTTTGCCGAGTTTTGAATCAAAACGTGTAAAAGTTGGTCGAGTTTTGAATCATAACGTGGAAAAGTTGACCGAATTTTGATTCAAAACGTGGAACTTTTTTTCAAAAAATCTCACAAAACTCGACGAACTAGTGTTGAGTTTTTGCAAAACACGATTTTTATAAATAAAACTCGAAAACGAAATACACTACACATATATTCATTACAACTACACAATTATGCAATAATACATTCAAATAAAATAATAATAACATGAAAAACAATCAATTACAAAGAAATACAGTACTATGTTTTGGATGTGAAAGAAATACAAAAAAAAACTGTTTATTTATTTATTTATGGGTGAGGTGAACTCAACATATAGGAATAGTATAGTCTTTTTTACCTATTAATTCAAAATATAAATTGGGATGGAGAGTGAAAGACATAATATGTGGGGGTTATCCGTGTCCATTATGTTTTCACTCCCCCACCACCATTATTTTTTTGTAGTATGAAAAATAGATCGTATTACCCAGTGATGAGTTCACCCCACATTTATAAACATAAAAAGTTTTTATGTTCTTTCTCCCTCTCAAAAACACAAAAAAACTCATCCAAGAAATAAATAAAATTGAAATCTCGAAGCAATTCAGGGAACTTGAAGAAACTCGAATATACACATGTTTTGAGTTATAACAGTTAAAAAATGGAATTTCGATACAAATATGTAAATGTTGTTTATATATATATATAAATATATTGAAGTATTGAATAATGTTTACTTGTACAGAGTATTTAATTATTTTTTATGTCATTATTGTTAATTAGATAATGTTTATTTGTATTTAGTCATATTGTTACATGATTGTTTAGTTAAAATGAATACATTGCTCATTCTTCCATTTTATTAAAAGAACATTGAGAATGCAAATCAATAATGATTGATCGATTCTTTTTTTTAAAAAAAAAATTAAACAAAAATGTCATTTTTTTCAGAAAAAAAGTTCCATAGAATTTGAATTTTTTCGATTTTTTTTTTCCGAATGTGCATTTTTTTAGTTTTTGTCAAAAACTCGAAACTTTGCACTGAATTTAAGTGTTTAACTGAAAAACTCGAAAAAAAAATTCTGATATATATATATTTTATAAAAATTCAAAATGAACATTTTGTGATTTTTTTTTTTCAAAAAAATGTATATTTGGTGAAATTTTTTTTCTAAAAAAAATCACGATGAAGTTAAAAAAGTTATGAGTGATTATGAGAGTGTGAAAAAATAGGAATGATATTAATATACCCCTAATGCAAACTTAGGCCGTCCAAGTACTCAATATCAACAACTCTCGAGTCGTAAAAGAGTGTGGAGTACTAGTAGATAAAAAAAAAAAAAAGTAGTATGAATAATAAATTTTCTAAATGAGAATTAAGTAAAAAAAATAAAAAATTATAAAATTAAATAGAGAGATTATATATTCAAAGTTAAATACTACTCTCAGCACATTTTTTAATATTACATATCAACTACTCCTCTTAAACACATTTTATCATTTTGGACCTTCCATACTTGAAGTTATACCACTTAAAATAGTAAAAACACTTTTAAACACCTCTCTTAAAACATGTCAATATTACAACAAATGTCAGTACTTTATTATACTAAAAAGCACTACTCCCACTTTATCTTACACAATATTAATAAATAATTCATTAAAACTCGTGCCCAATTGATTAAGAGTGTGCAAATTAAGACCGAACCGGAAAAAAGACCGGAACCGGACCGACCGGTTAGATTCCAGTCCGGTCTCCGATCCATTGAATTTTATGATTCCGGGTTTCCGGTCCGGTCTAAGACCGGAATTTACCGGTCCGGACCGGATGGACCGAAAAATTAAAATTTTTTATTTTTTTTTATATTCATATTTTTTAATAATAAAACCATAATTATTACTATAAACTAAATAAAATTAGGACTGCTAATTTGAAAACTTATAAAATACTACTTTCATTAAGACTCTAAAAAAAGAATGGAAGCACAATAATTGGTGAAGGTGTGAGTTAAACGTGTTGAGATCTATTGTTTTTAAGGCCTCGTTTGGTACGTTAGATTGTTTAGATAAAATAGATGTAAGATAGGGAATTTTAGATAGATTAGGCATGATAGTGCATTTTTAAAAATTTAATTTAGTGTTTGGTGTGTTAGATAAGAAGTGTGTTATAATTTAAGATTTATGAGTAATTTACCATTTTGTCTTCCTAACATTTACAAAAGTGCAAATTTACCCCTTCCAACCCTAGCATCACAAAATAAAAAAGAAATGGATTGTTTCTTCCAACGTTCCAAAATTTACATCGGCCAGGTGAAATCGACGGCGGCTTCTTCGACTCGACGCCCACAAGGTGAAAAACGGAAAGGTGGGCCTCTTCGACGGTCGATTTCGAAGGTGGGAGTCTTCAACGGCCACAATTGTATCGAGAATCAAAGGTGTGCGTCTTCAACGGTTCGAAGTTCGGCGTCTTCAACGTCTCGAAGGTGGGCGTCTTCAGTGCGAGTTATTCGAGCAAGGTATCAATCGATTTTATTATTTGAGGTTTTAACTTTTGATCGATAAAATTTTCACAACTCACTGTGGTATTTTTGAATTTTGGGTCAAATAATGTTGCGATTGTAAGATTTTGAAGTTTATTGCAATTTGTCATGCGTATTTGTGCGAATCAGGGTTGGAAGATGTAGATGTGTATTTATATTTTTGGCCAAAATTTCGCTGTTGTAATAAATTTGGATGAAAGAAATTTGTGCGAATCAGGGTTCTGAATCAGTTTGGATGAAGAAATTTGTTTGAATAAACCCTTCTGAAAAATAAGCTAGAATCTCTCGATTATAGCAGACTATATTTTGACTTTGATATATATGGTTTCTTTGATTTTCAAAACCTAATACTTGGAGGGAATGAACTAGCATAACTCAAGTATGCGTGTATGCATTTTTCATGTGAATTAGGCATTCATATTGCTAGAATCTTCAATTATTTGTTCATATATATCAAGTTTTACACTATGTTGAGTGTGCACACATATGAAATCGAAGGTTTTACTAAATAGCATTATGGATTTTGATGCTAGATTCTGTTAAGGTTTCAATTATTCTTGTGTGTATTCTGTGAACTTCAATGAGTTGAGGCTTATAGATTCTATTACCTGCAGTTGTCAATTGAGTTAGAGCAGTACGATCGTAAAGTACAACTAAAGAAGAGTGGTGTTGGCAATGGGGGTAGGCGGAATTCCAAGAAGCATCGATCTCTAATGAATGGAATCATCTTTTTTTTGTAATTGGTGGCCTCTTTATGTCCAAGTGTTCATAAATAATATATGTGTGTATGGGTGTATTTTTCATGGAAAAGGCAATTTACCTTTTGATGGTCAATATGAGATTTTGGATCAGAGTATCAGTGTATTGTTCATATAATCTTTTATGATCAGTATTTTTTTCTGAAAGTAATGTAGCACTTGACCTGGATACATTATCACAAGAGACCTTAAAGACCCTTGTGTTCCAACGATCTACATTTGGGGGCATCAATTCAAAGCTTAGTAATGTGAGCAGCCGTCTTCCATCGGTAAGGAAATTGTAATCAAATGCATATTGAAATTATAGAACAAAAAGATTCACACAACCAAGTTGATAATGAAATTGTTGGCTATTTGGCATTTGAAATTCTGCAGGTTAATCACATTCTCTCAGCCTTAAAGAAGAAAAACTCTATGGACACCATCATACTCTCCTTATTTGCATCTGGTTGCACATTTTTAATTCTAATTTACTGGTGGACCAAGTAGGCTGTTTCCCCGACTATTCTAGAGCCAATTGAAGTTTATCTTAAAAGTTAGGTATATTGTATATACATACCATTTACGAGTTTTGTTGCCTCATCGAAATTTAGTTAAGTGTGTGTCTGGGTATATCTATATGTGTGTTGGGTGTGTGTGGGTACATATATATTGTGTTGTGTGTGATGGGTGTGTGTGTGTCTGGGTATATCTATATGTGTGTTGGGTGTGTGTGGGTATATCTATATGTTCTATATTTGATTTAAATATACTACCAGGACTGGTCAGATCTATGGCGCCCTGAACTTCCTGGAAAGATTTCGATGGTTGATTCACCTCGGGAGATTGTTGGAGCAGTGTTGAAATATATGGGAGCGTCATACAACTAAAACTAATGTTGATTCTCAAGTAGTTGGTGGGAAAAATGTCGTGCTGCAACAACTAGAGTTACTTGTTCAACTGTATAAATCTAATTTTTTTTCATTACATACTATGTAGCATGTGAGTACTCCTGTATGACAGCATGAGTTGTGCCAACCATAAGTTTTTAACATTATTGACTCAACACTGTCCAACCAAGATTTAGTTTAAATACTCCTCATTATCTATGCTCAACAAACAGATCGGCACTACCATTAAATCTTAGCATGTTAACACATTATACAAATCTTAGGCATATTAATATATTGTACAAGGACTTCTTCAGCAAATTCATGAGAGCAAGGACTTTATCCAAAGCTCAGTCTGCCTCTGTTCTTCATTCTTAGTTGCTAGATATTGTATGTTAAGGTAGTATCTATGCGTCCTATTTATAATTGCAACATTAACATACAACCAACCACCTCATCTTAAATTAAAAAGTTGATTGGATTTGTAATAAATATCTACTTTGTAAAGAATTTTGAGAAATGTAAACTCCTTCACAAAGGGACTTCACCGCCTTGGTCGGAAAAAAAAATTGTGACAGATTCACCAATGCTCGACTACAATACAATTAGTCCTTATTTACATTCAGTTGGAAAATCACAACGAAACAAAGATGAGAGGGAGACAACATACTGCATTAAGAGGAAGAAAAATGTACATTGCTCAAAGGGGCTAAAGATTCGACAAAAATAAACTTCAGTCTTTTTGAGTGAATTTTCTACCTATACTTTATACAAAGGCATCATCTAACCTACGCGTGATTCATAACAAGCTAATGAATCGAATAACATTACTAACTTTTAAGTTGAAACTGCAAATTTCAATTTGCAGAAGGCATGTTCTTCCGGTATAAATCTTCACTCAGTCGATTGCATGAAAATCGAGATTTGCTTCTTTTTTTTAATTTTCAATGCTAAAATTGAGCACCCCCACGGAAGAGAAGAGAGAATGCATCTGTCATTTACTTGACATTCTGTAAAAGTAACTGGGCAGAAGGGTATTTAGAAAAGAACTTTGGACACTCTGCATCTGAGGCATCAACTGCAGGAATCGCCATATATACATCTTCTGTGGAAAACGGTATGCTGCAACAAAAGAAAGAAGATCAGAGGTAGAAAAAAAGTTGATTACAAAGTTACATAGAAAATATTAATTAGTCATAATAAACAGAAAAATAAAATTAGTCATAATAAACAGAAAAATAAAATAGTTTAATATGAAAACTTCAACTAGCCAAGCTTTTCAATCGAAACCCAAAGTGTATAATGAGCTTATTTTCAGGCAAGTACCAAACTATGGTGGGTCATGATAGAAATGCCTCTCTATTTCCATATAATTATGCCTATCTTCTATAAAGAATACGTTTGTGGGTGTTGAAAGACGAGTTTCAGTTTTATGCCTATCTTCTAAAGGAAAAATAGCAACTAGCAGAGAATTTTTGAGGCAAAAGTTATTTAAACTTTCATTATAAAAGCTATAACTTACAATGAATGACGAGAAAGCTCAATGCGTTTCGCTTCAATAGGTAGCTATTCTCCATACTTTTCCATCTTGTGATTGTTTACATGCCAAAATTGCACATCTGCACAAATTCCATTTCAATATCAACATACTTTGTCCATAGATGCTTGTAATGGTTCATGGAAATATCCAGCCATGGCTTCATGTCTCCACTGAAATGGATAACAACAGCCTTCTCAATTTCTTCCATACTGATACTAGGATTGATCCCGAGCCCCATAACGTGCCATGACTTGTCCAAAGGCTTTGTGGTTGAGTAAAAAGTAATGAGCCCAGCTGGTAGTGTCCCCAATTCCCATAACGTACGGTCCTCATTCTGGCATTTGTTAATAATGTGGCTCGTGTAAGTAAACATTATATATAAGTGTAGATATATACGAAGAATCATAAAACTAATAAACAAAACGAGCCTTTAATCTCAAATAATTGGGGTAGGCATGCACAAAGAATCATAGAACTCATCAAGAGAAGATACAAAGACAATTGTACGTGTGGCCAAGTTATGTAGTACCGATGATTTTACACAGCAATCAGAATAGTTAAGCTTGTACTAGTGTGATCACCTAACTTTGCATTTTGTAACAAATTGGTATTCTACTTTGATTTTCATCATTTTATACTCCAAACTTGGATATCACACCTCTGTATCTGTAATAATTTGCTATTCAAACATACAACTGTTGAAATCGGAAAAACCTCTATATCTGTAATAATTTGCTATTCAAACATACAACTGTAATAAAACACAATATTAACCTTCAGTTGAAATCGGAAAACCTAGATCGTGATAAATACACAAAAAATATCTGAAACGAATCCAGAGATCCGCCACTAACCTCTGTCACCGGAAATACTCGCCGAACGTGAAGGTCGTACCGATCCGCCGTTCACTTCACTGGGAAAAAATTAATTCGACTAAACTCTGAAAATCTTTGAAAGGGAGAAAAATTAACACCGTTTTATGAGATAGTTCGTGAGAAATAAAGAAATAAAAAACACTAACCTCAAATCCACAAAACCCTAAATCGCCGAGAGACAAGCCTGAGTGTTTGCTAGGTCACCGAGAGAGAGAGAGATGGGGAGAGGGAGGCTGAATGTGGACGTGGACAAGGACGACGACGGAGAACCCCAAAATCGCCGAATCGCCAAAGAGAAGAACAAACCCTACAATCGCCGAAAATCGTCGGAGAGCGGAGGCCAAGAAAAATTGTGTGAAAAATGAATGAAAAGAGTGAATTGCTGTTTTAAATACCCAAGGGGTATTTTTGTCCAGCCAAAATAAGACCTCCGTGTTTTTTGCCAATATTGCCTAATCATATGTATTTTGAAAAGATTAGCACACGCGGGCTTAGGGGTAGAGCCGTCAAAACGGGCTGGGACCGTTGGGCCAACCCGCCCCGCCACTTGAAACAGTGGGTTGGGCCAAGATTTTCTAGGACCGCTAGGAGGCGGGCCCAGGCGGGCCAGCCCGTTTGGGCCGCGGTCTTAGGCGGGTTGGGGCGGGCTTTGGCGGGCTGGCCCGCCAATTTTTGGTTTTTTTTTAAAAATATTTTATTTTATTAAAAAATATAAAAAACAATATGTAATAAACCTAACTAAAAGCAAAAACTCTAGAGCAGTTGCATTTTTCCCTTCTTTCTTCATTTTTTGAATTTCTGTACTCATAATATATATAATATATGTATGGTAATATATTATACAATTAATTTCCGTAAAAAAAATATATATATATTATACAATTAATAATAACAATATTTCTATTTAGTTTTTTGGTTCTTAATTAATAATTACGTAATTACTAAAAAACCTGGGACCAAAATTGTGTACAAAAGAGATATATTACTGTAATTTTTTATGTTTCTTGATAAATTTAATAATTATTTTTGTAAAAAAAAAAAAAAAAAAAATTAGCCCCCCAAAACCCGCGGCCCGCCTATTTTTGGGTTGGGTTGAGGTTTTGGCAGCCCGCCTGACAAACGGGTTGGCCCGTCCCGCCCCGCCAAATGACGAGTTTTTGCGGTTTTGGCCCGCCCCGCCCCGCCGGCCCATCTTGACAGGTCTACTTAGGGGTTGAACAAGCGGGCTTGGCCCAAAAACACGGGTCAAACTCTTACAAACCAAACACAAGATTAGCCCAGATTAGAGGCCTAATCTGGCCTAATCTACCCTAATCTAAGACACCAAACGAGGCCTAAGTATATAATTGAATAAAAATAATCAATTTACTTTTAGTGTCAAAATATCTTTAATAATATTGTAACTAAAATTCACATGGGTTGAGATTGATCTCAAATGAAGAACTACACTAATTTTCATACACAAATTCATCATTCTTGTTCTTGTTTTCAAAAACATAAAAAAAATGAAAAAAAAACTTAAAAAAATTAAAAATCGGTCCGGGTTTGGACCGGTTCATTCCCGTCCGGTTTTCGGTCCACACATTAGTGTCGATTCCGGTCCCAATCCGGTCCTGTTTTGAACCGGTGCACACCCCTACAATTGGTTTAAAGAGATTATATACAATATAAGACAATAACTTAGTGTCTTAAACAAAGAAAGACAAAAATTTATACTAAAACAATCAAGGACAAAATTAATGAGCTTGAGACCACTATGCCCCTGATTTCAAATTAAGTAGTATTTTCGAATTCAATTAATTAAGTTAAGCAAAATTAGGAAAGTCAACCAATTTAAAATTCTGAAATCTAATTTGACATTCAATTCAATTTAATTCATTTCACGTCATTTCTCATTTCTCACAAAACCCTAATGGCCGCCTCTCTTATTTTGGATCTGGGTGAGTCGACGCAGGAACGGCGGCGGAAGAAGAGTTTCCGGCCACTTTTCTTCATCTCCGATCATTCCGCGCCGCCGTCTCGCCTACCACCCTCTTTATCACCTCTTCCCCTCACTCCTCCACCCACCACTCTATTTTCTTGAATCTGGTACGCCGCCTGAAGAAAACGTGGAAAAAGAGAACAAAAAGGAAAGAAATTAAAACAGAACAACTTCGATCATACACTCTTGAAATCTCGGCTTCCTCTAGTGAATGATTTCCAAGAGTTATTCGGATTTCTTTCAAATGTAAGTGGTTATTTTATCGGTTATTATTTTGTACTTCCAAAAGAAATTGCATTTTTAAGAGCACACTTTGGGGATTTTTTTTCGAATTTTTCTTCAGGAAATGATTTTATGTTTGCCATTTTTCTCTTATTCAGTATTGAAGGTGGATTTATTTTTACTGTTTCGTCGTGGGAAATTTATATATTAGCATAAGATTCCTCTTATTTGTAGTGTTTCCTCACTTGCCTTAAAACATCGTTGCATCAGATGCTCGTTACGATGTCGAATTGTTAGCATACACTTTTATCTCTGAATTGTGTGAGTTTAATATATCCGCTTTTCGTTCGTATTTGTTGGTTGAATCGGTTGGTTTTGCTTTGTTTGGAGAAATAAATAAGCTATTTTTTTATATAATTAAATTATAATTTTTTAAGATTTCTATTGAGCGAAGCTGGAAAAATGTGTTGTGGGACTTTATTTCTGTGGGTGTGTGGTTAATTGAGTTTGATTTTGTTACATGCTTTCGAATTTGTCACTTTCATGGATAAAGGAATGTGCGTTTCTGGGTTGGTTTGGAATTAACTTACCAATTCGTTTCTGCACATGTGAGTACCGTTTGATCGAGTGATGATAGCAATTCAAGTTGAAAGAACTGAATTTCTATTTTGTTATTTGATTCATTTTCACCTAGTAATGCAACTTTGCAAAAACTCCATTGTTCTACATAATTTTAGTTAAAAATTTGATACCTATTATTAGTATGAGGTAATGAAGCTGACATCTATTTGATGTGGACAACTTTTAAACCATAAGCTACCACAATCTGTAACTTCTCATCTCTTCCAAGTAATTTAAATTATATTTTTTGTTGCAGGAAGTTGATGTTATGAGAAGCAGATTCTAGGAAGATAAACAGTGAAAGGTGATTTTTGCGGTTGAAGTTGGGTTTTGCTTATAACCCAGTCTGCAATTTTTGTTGCATATATAACTCAATGTATTGCATATATTTGTATGTATAATGCATATTCAGTGTATTTTTCGTATAATGTAATTTTTAGATTCAATAGTGTATTTACTTCACGAACTAGGAAAATCATGATTATTATAGAATTTATGATGAAGTCTTATATTATTATTATTATGCAATGCACATATTAGATATATGCATCCCCTATTAATATGCAATGCACATATTATAAATATGCAATGCACATATTATAAATATGCAATGCACAAATGCTCAGTTTAAAAA
This sequence comes from Galeopsis tetrahit, assembly GCA_963675135.1. Classification (NCBI taxonomy): domain Eukaryota; kingdom Viridiplantae; phylum Streptophyta; class Magnoliopsida; order Lamiales; family Lamiaceae; genus Galeopsis; species Galeopsis tetrahit. The sequence continues at coordinate 72,584,042 of OY776128.1, read as the reverse complement.
ACGAATGATTTCTTACATGCGAAAACTCCTTTGTACAATCAAACGAATCAAACAATAACATGAAGTATATAAAAGACGAAACAAACATACCTTCAATCATTTTCTTTCAGAACTTAATATATCAAACGAACAAAAAATCGGAATACCATATGCAGACTAAAATTCGAAACTGATGAATATTGTTTTACGAAAATTATGACTGCAGACTCTCAAAATGCAGTTACTAACACAGTTCCAAGAAAATTCCCAAATTCAATTGAAACTAAAAATGCAGTAACTCAAATAGATTCGTGAAATTTCATTCGCAAAAAATTTTTGGTTGTAATTTTGGAATTTTAGAAATTCATCAATGAAAATTGATTAAATTTTTTGAAAATCTTTGACTGCAGGTGGTTGTAATTTTGGAATTTTAGAAATTCATCCAGAGAAGTTGATCAATTTTTTGGAAACTCTTTGACTGCATGAGAGAGGAGACAATTCGATTTGAATTCAAATTGATTGAATTCAAATATGGAAACTTAGCCAAATTCTGGGAATATCTTAAACAACTATTGACTTTTCGAATTATATGAAATTAAGGTTATAATGGGGAATTTGAAGGCTGTTTTGTCGTTAATTGTTTTACCAAAAAATTTGTCTTTAATCTTAAAGTGTTAGAGTGAATTGTTCCCCTTGGTTTAAATATTCAAGTATGGAACGTAGGGAGTACTAAATTTTCATTTTTTAATGAACTATGAGAGTAAATTGTTTAGGAGAAAATGCGTTATTATGGAGTAATTAGGTTCCGAAAAGATTCTGTTGATATCTATAGGCTGCTTGAAGACAAAAATCCTTGTATGCCATTTTGTATCTTTTGCAGATACATCATTTAAGAAATCGAAGGAGAAGCTCAAGCCTGAAGATACAGAGGTGCTATGGCCTCTTTCTCTCTCTATTCTCCCCTCCATTCTTCAACCCATCGTTCTTCCTCAGTACCTCTCATCTTCTTCGGCACCTCTGCAAATCAAAACCTCAGAAACACTTCACATTCCAGAAAAATCAAGCTGATCGCCTCCTCCTCTTCTCCCAACGATGCCTCCGCCACTCCTTCCGGTGATAACGCCGCAAGGTCCACACTCTAAACTTTTCCCCTAATTTTGTTCTATTTTTTTCTCAAATCGTAATCTATCAATTTCCAATTCGCGCGTACGGACGTGTAATTATTGCGTATTTAGGAAATGACAATTCTGTGATCATAACTTGATATCCATACCCAATTGATGATGGATAATAATATCTTATCTGTTCGAAATACTTTATGCAGCAATTTCTGTATCATTGAAGGACCTGAGACTGTTCAGGATTTTGTTCAGATGCAGCAGCAAGAGATCCAAGACCACATTAGAAGTAGACGCAATAAGATTTTTCTGCTTATGGAAGAAGTGAGTTTTCCTTTTCCTATTTCAATTGCTGTGATGCCTATCTTGTTAACCCTGTGTTGTATACCTTTACTGAAGTTGAGGAGGCTAAGAGTGCAACAACGAATCAAGAACATGAAAGATGACATTACTGAAAAGGAAAATGAGATGCCTGATATCCCTTCATCAATTCCCTTTCTCCCTGCTGTGGTAAACTTCTGAACCCTTTCCTAATCTGTAGATGATACTACTACTTTTAAAGTTTGAGTAATTTCCGGATTTTCATACACTTCATGTTTAGATTTTCATTCAGAGCATATGCCATTGATGTATGAGTAGATTGACTCAAACTACAAGCCAAGTGTAATGTGCAAAGTGAATACAGAATATCTTTCTTTTGACCTGTATATGGCTTCACCTTTAGAATTAATTGTTGTGGATTCACAAATATCAGGCAGAAGCTCTGTGATGGGAGGGTGCCTTACTTCAAGAGGCTCGTTTGTTATTTTCAACTTTTTAGATTTTCTGAATATGTCTTAGGGTACTTAATCATATCACTGATTCTCTTGAACAGACGCCGAAGACACTGAAGCAGCTCTATTTCACCAGCTTTTCATTTATATCTGGAATTATAGTTTTTGGGGGTCTCGTGGCACCAATTGTAAGCTCCTAACCTTATTAATCCTATGTATCAATTTTTCATTATGATCAGAATGCTGAACTGATCATTGAGTCTTTTCCAAAATCACAGCTTGAACTAAAATTGGGTTTAGGAGGTACCTCATATGAAGATTTCATTAGCAAAATGCATTTTCCCATGCAGCTAAGGTATGTGAAAGCGAACTCATTTTTTGGAAAACAATATGTATCTGGTTTCTGTGAGTTCTCATTATTCTTGAGCATGATCACTGATCACCTTACTCCATGGAATAACGAAAAACCCGTTTAAATATTTATTCCAGTCAGGTAGATCCTATTGTGGCCTCATTTTCAGGTGGGGCAGTTGGGGTTATATCAGCATTGATGCTGCTAGAGGTTAACAATGTTAAGCAACAAGAGAAGAAAAGATGCAAGTACTGTCATGGAGCAGGTATTTTATTTAGTTGAAGTGTTTCAAAACCAAAGTACTCGGGGGGAGTTTGGTTCAAACTTCTTCAATGGGAATGGGTATGAGATTGAATTTAGGGCAATTGTGGTGTTTAATTAGAATTAAAGATGATCAATTCACCTTCATTATACTTCACATGATGTTATGAGTCCCAAAATAAGTTAATCATTACCCATTGTGATTAACTATAATCATTTCTTCTCAACCATTCTACTATTCCTCAACAAAAAAACATTTTTATCCTACTTAGTATTAATTAGAGCAAAACATTAACAATGTAACCACCATTTTCATGGTATAATTCATTCTAATTACCATTCCCATTGAAAAAATTTGTGCTCACTTAATGAGCTGAAAAATGAATTTGCTAGCCGAACTTTATCTTTGTTTACTAAGAGGGAATGTCTGAGTAAGTTTATCATTGGAGTAGGATAAGTTTCTTCAATATGCTGAAATCTCTACACGCATCACTTGATTAAGTTCGATGTCCTAGATTTAATCCCTTTCTTGACTAAATTCTTGTAATCAAATTTCCTTATTATTCGTGGATAGGGTACTTGGCATGCGCTCGGTGTTCAGCAAGTGGTTTGTGTTTGTCCGTTGAACCTATAGTAACGAGCGCCACTAATCGCCCATTGAGAGCACCGTCTACTAAAAGGTGTCTTAATTGCTCTGGGGCTGGAAAGGTATTGAACCATATCTTACTCAGTGTATTGTTCTTGAGTTGTTACTATGCAATTTATGAATATTCGACTGCATTTGCAGAAGTCGTGTATTCATAGTCAAATCATAGTCTTATCATCACTGAATTCCCCAAATCATTCTATTTCAGGGTAATTGCAAAAAAAAACCATGGACTTTTTCATGTTTGTTTTTAATTATGTCATATGTTATTAAAATTTGCAATTCGATACACGATCTGTCAAATTGTTACAATTTTATAACATGACTGTTTTTCGGCAAGTCATCCAGACATGTGACAGACTGACAGTGTATGAAATTGCAAAAAAAATCAAATGGTTGTGATTAAATTGAAACAATAACAAAAGGTTGTGAATTTCTTATTTGCAAGTTTTTCATTGATATTCTGGCTGCCACGTCATCTTAAGTTGTAAGTGGGTCGAACCGGCTCGCGAGCTACTCGAGTAATCGAGTTCGAGTTTAGAAATAGACAGCTCGAGAGGCTCACGAGCTCAATCTAGCTTACACAATATAACTATTTTGCCATTAATTGTTTATTAAATACCACCTAGAAATGCTTGCCGTCGATACTCACCCCTTCAACCCTTAAGATTCTCTTATCGACGACAAGCGGTGGACGCCTCTCTCAATAGCAGTGGTGGAAGGCACCTCTCTAGATTTTCTACTCTCTCTCCTCTTCATCATTAATTTCCACATCTATTTCTTCAATTTGTTTTGGGGTCCAGAATTTCAAATGATTATTCAAAACTGGGGAAGTTTGGGATGAATCAATCCTTGAGATTAAAAAATTGTTAAGGGGGTTATCCAGCCGCGTTTCAACGTTTAAAAAGTGTGCTTCGAATTCCAAAATTTGAAAACATACATGTATGTGTATTTCTTGATTTCTTACCGATTGTGTTTGCACCTTTATCAGGTAATGTGCCCAACATGCCTTTGCACCGGGATGATAATGGCAAGCGAGCATGACCGGCGTATTGAACCATTTGACTAAGAAAGCAAAAGAATGTGTTTTCATTAAAGCCCGACCTGGGATGCCAAAGGAACTCCAGTTGAAAGTGGTATTGATCGTCTTTCCCTCCATATCTATCGAATGGTGATCAAAATAAAGGGTCTTTATTCACACGAAAGCTGCACATTTATTTACATCATTTTATTCAGAGCATATAGAGCTATTCAGACATTTTGTATTAAATATGACTAGTTTGTAACCTCACTGTCTTTTGAATACAAAGAATGTTGATTGTTGTACAATTTCTCATACGGGTTCCCCTGTTTTAACTGAAACCACCAGAACCGACCATCTGGGGACTGCTATTCAGACATTTCCACCTCTTGCATGAATAGTGATAATGTCAGGTTATATATGCTTAGTGAGTGTGATGAAATTAAAATACAAGGTGGAAATAAAGATTATCAATTATGTCAGTATCAGTATCGAATTATGTCATTCGGATTTATGTGTGGTATATGGATTTTACCGTAAAATTTCAATGAACTGGATATATGAAAGTTTTTGTCTAGAAAAATTAGAGCTAATGCCGGCTGGTTAGGATTTATCCCCGTATTATATAAATACTATTCCATAGTATTAACAATTCTTAAACATATGACAGTTTGGCCGAGTGGTCTAAGGCGCCAGATTTAGGCTCTGGTCCGAAAGGGCAAATATAGTTTTTTTTTTAAATCCAAATTCAATTACCAAGTGTTAGCTCAAAATGTATTAAATCCAAATTCAATTACCAAGTGTTAGCTCAAAATGTATAATGTCATGTTTATTGGTTAAAAACATAATCAATAAAAGAAATGATTATTCATTTTAATTATATTTTTTTAGACTACCTTTATTTATATATATATATATATATATATTTGATTTAATGTCAATTTACGACATGCACTATGACCATCTATTAAATTAAAATATGTACAATTTTTTTTTTCTGATTGCAATCTATATTATACTTCCTTAATCGATTAAATGAAGTCTCATTGAAATATGAAACATGTTTTAAGGAAAATGTTGATAAATTAAGCGTATTGTAAAATATTTTGTATACTTCCTTAATCGATTAAATGAAGTCTCATTAAAATATGACACATGTTTTAAGGAAAATGTAGATAAATTAAGCGTATTGTAAAATATTGTGGGGGTCATTAATTGTGAATAAAGTTGATGTCAATTTGAGTAATTAAGTGGGTGTTTGCAAATAAAACTATGTGCTGCTTAAAAGCACTTCTTTTTTTAAATAGAATCACTTTTGAAGTGTTTGTAAACATAAGTAAGTGATTAAATTAATTACTTAAAAGCAGTTTTGGTTAAGCACCCCTCTCCATGCTTCTAACAACTTCTAAGTGCTTCTAATCATTACACTCACTAATTTTACAATTTTGCCCTCACAATTTAAATAATATTTTATTTTTACCCATTATTTATTCAAATGTAATAAGGGTGTTTTTTGTAAAATTATAAAAAAGTGATTTACATGGCATACACCACAACATTTAAAAAATTGATTAGAAGTGCTTATTTTTAAAACACTATCTACTTTCAATTTTACTACAAAAATCAATTTTAATCACTTTGAATCAACTACTATGGTTTGCAAACACACCCTAAATAATTGTAAAAGTGTGATGATTTCCATAAAATGTATGAAACTACATATTTTGGAAGGAGAATATAAGTTAAACGAGACTACATTTCATAGACGGAGAGAGTACGAAATTGATCGATTGCAATAAAAAACATATTTAGATTTCAATATCAATTTTGTATAGTCTAGGTTTCAATCAAATATAAAAAATTATATACTGTACGTTACAAATTGATAAAATAGTTACTCCGTTACAAATTGATAAAATAGTTACTCCGTATAATACAAGTGACAAATTAATATTAACTACATAAATGTATTTCAATCGCAGCAATACATATTAAAAATATATCATTTCTAAGAAGTAGGTAAGAAGAACAAAATTATGAGTATCTATTACATAAAAACTCATACAACTAAGACAGTTTGGCCGAGTGGTCTAAGGCGCCAGATTTAGGCTCTGGTCCGAAAGGGCGTGGGTTCAAATCCCACAGCTGTCAAATGTATTTTTTTTGTTTTATTAATTTTCTTTTTTTTTTATTAATTTTTTTTTGTTTCATTATTTTTTTTTTGTTTCATAATTTTTTTTTTTGTTTTTATATTTTATTAATTTTTTTTTTCGACAACTTATATTTTATTAATTAAATCCAATAAACTCAACTAGTCAACTTTTTTTTTTCTAACATAACCGACATAGTCACCGATAGAGATAAATAATTTTAATTTCACGTATTATTTAGGAAATTAATAATGTTCTCACCACAATATTTTGAGAATATTGAAATATATTTGGACTTGAAGACTCTACAATTATTGACCAATTTGTGGTGTGTAGACATTTATGTTTTATTTATTTAGACTTTATTTTTCTCTCATTTTAAAATCATGTGGTGGCCAATTCCCATGCACTCGTGTCATTTTCAAGAGTGCTAAAACTATAAAACTATATAATTTTAATACTCAAAGGGTAATTATATATATTTTTCAATCTATCAATTAATCTGTTCAAAAAAATTATCGTAGATCTTAATGGTTACCGCATAAAAAAAAAACTATCGTAGATCTTAATTGTAAAAAAACTACTACTAATAATGTATTACGATGATGAGAATATTAATCTGTTCAAAAAAATTATCGTAGATCTTAATCTGTTCAAAAAAATTATCGTTTGTAAAAAAACTACTACTAATAATGTATTACGATGATGAGAATATTAATTTTGTACCGATCTTGGAGATGTAATTTAATCGGGTTAAATTGTAAAGTGTTTGAACTTTGATTAATTCGTTCATTATCGAGTTAAAATTGAGCTTATTTTATGAAGCATATATAGTTGGTTCATGAGTTTTATGGTGCTTAATCAAATCGGGTGAGCTTTTAATATCAATTATAAAGTTAAATATTTATAAATTCATTTAAAAATTAAATTATATATTTGAAATGTGTTTTATGCCTCGTAAAAGGGACGATGGAGTGATGTTTTTGATCCACCATGATATTTCGTGCTTTACAGAGACACAATTCAAATTTCTATTTTATGTTTCTAGTTGTTATCATTTTGATTTGGTCCAAATGGATATACCTTTTTCCTTTGCCTTGAATTTTATAGCTAAAGTGATTTTTTTCGGACAAGGTTTTAATGGCTGGACCTCTAGTTCATCTTGTAAATTTATGACTTTAAGTTTTTTTTTTTTTTTTTTCCATTTTTTCACAATGCTAAAAATATATTAACAAATTCCACTAAAATAAAATTAATCCAATAATTAAGAATCAGAATAAATCCAGTAATAACATTACATGGTATAATTAAATAAATTATAAATTGTCTTAACTTTTTTTTAAAGACTAATCAAATGCTAATCAGAGGACACTTCAATTAAGTAAAATAATTAAAAAAACAAACGTTCTTAATTAATCCTTTAAATTTTATTGAGATGCACATGTATAGAAGATTAAAAGACAGACTTTTAATATTCTTACAACAAAAAAAATTGTTAAATCATTATTGGCAAAAAAATTCGCAATTAAAAGACCTCTAATCACATAATAGTCTAAAATATTAGACAGATTTAGAAAGAACCCTAGGATTTTTTTTAATTATTTTTTTAATAATTTGTAATCGGAGATGTATAGATATGCTAATAAATTTTACGTGCGTTATAAGTTATCATATTGGGTCTTGGGCCAAGCTACGGTAAGAAAACTACTTAAAAAACAATTTACGCAAACTATTAATAATATTTAAATTCAATCCTAATTCTATTTTTAACGGGCATCAGAAAAAAGTCAATAAACGAATCACAAATGAATTACAAAATAAAATATTTCAAAACGGTAAATCTAAAATTAAAATTTGATACATAGCATGACGGAAATAAAACTTAAAATATAAATTTATAGTATGAATCATAATGAACGAACTCATTTAAAGTTCAATAAATGCATCACATCATATACTTCCTCATTTCCATAGGTACTTGCACACCTAAATGATACACAATTTAAGAAATGTGTAATGAGTGATATTTTGAGGGGTAGTTTTGTAAAGTTTTATGAATAAAATAAAGTAAAAAATAGATTGAGTGTGGAAAAGTAATGACATATGAGTAAATAAAAGTATATTTTAAGAATGAGGGTGATGAAGATATTTCATTTTATGTCTTGTGTAAATTGGTATGAGACATCCATTTATATAAGGTGTGCGAGTATTATCTAAAATTGAAATATTGAAATAGAGACCAATTTCACAAATAAAATCATTACACAACTCTAAACTATTCTACTGCTCAATCACGTCATATTATCATTATCATCAACTGCATTTGAGGAAAAAAAAAATTCAGTTAATTATGCCATTTTTTCACAAATTCAATTAAAATATTCAATTATCAGTTCTTTGAACAAATTGTCACCTATTTATTACTCCAGTATATAATATACGCAATAACGAAAATCAATTGTTAGTAAAAAAAAGTTGCATAATTATATTGAAATCAAATTGTAATATGAAATTAGTTGCACGCAAAAAGAAGATTAAAATTGGAATGAGAGATTTTTAATTTTTTGTAAAAACATACAGTACAATTTTGAGTAAGTCTTTGTGCAAATTTGTACTCCCTTGTACAAATGATTATAAAATAGACAAGTTTAAAAGTTTTTGGACAATCATTTTCTAATAGAATAAGTTGAGTATTGGCTGATTTGCGCAAAATGAATGGATGATATGAATTAGATAAGAAACAATAAATTTCAAACATAAGTACCACTAGCCAATTAATAACACGTCTTTTCTCCAATTTCAAAATTTCCAATTAATTCCATACCCTATTTTAAATAATTTTAGGAAAGGCATAAGTTGATGTCACGGTTGGTGCCATTTTTTATTGTTTGTGAAGAAAAATCTTTATAGAATTAAACATAAAAACTTAATAATTAAGCTACATTTATAAGTTATTATGGTAATACTTGAAAAAAAAAAAAATCCATTCAAGATTTAGCGGAAATTGAATATGGATTTGGCCTAATTATTATTACAATGGGTTTGGCTTATTTTCGGCCAGTTTTTTTTTCCGGTATAATTATTATCATAGTCCTATAAAAATACAAATGGAAATTAGTTGGAGAAAAAGAATCTTAATATATATATATACCATATATATTCTTATTTCATTATCTAACTAGGCTCAAATACAACAATTGGAAGCCGTGTGCAAACTCAATAGCATGGGAATGTAGAAGTATTAAAAACTACTCCCTCCATCCCGAAATTACTTGCATAGTTTGATCGGCACGTTGTTTAAGAAAAGTGGACTTAGTGGTTGATGATGTAAGATAAATGAGGGGTATTTTAGGTAATTTGATGATGTGTAAAGTGAATTTGATTATGTGTAAAGTGAAATGTATGGAAAAAATGAGTGGCAAATTTGAAAATAAAATGATGTTGTGAGGTTATTAATTTTATGGGGTATTTCCATATTAAGAGTGTGCAAGTAATTTTGGGTCGTTCCAGTAAGTAAAGTGTGCAAGTAATCACGAGACGGAGGAAGTACATTTTTTTTATTGTTTTTAACTAATTAAATATTTACTATGAAACTGATTTTGAGTAGTAGTCAATAGAGCTCATCCTCTCCATCAAAATTATCCGCTTGTTCCAAAATGATCTGGATCAATAGGGTAATCTCAATTTATTATAGTAGAATTCAGCATGCGCCGTTTGTGAAATAAAAAAATTAAAAAAAAAATTCCCCCAAATAAAAAGTCCAATTGATTCGTGGTAAACTAAAATTCCTTAATGATATATTTTTTTACCATTTTTTGACTGATAGAGGAATCAAATGGTATATACAGATAATTTCTCGCGAGTCATGGAAAAAAATTATTGAAAATATTAATTCATGTTATTGAATGTGTCCGTTCATAAAAATATTAGTTGTATATTGAAAAGTACAATTTTTTTTTATATGAACTATTATTTCTCAATATATATATTAACTATTAATTAAGTAGATTTATTATTCACGTAAACTCTCTTTTTTCGATTTATCACTATTATGCATAAAAAAATATTAATGTTTAAAAAATGCTCGATTTTTAAACAATGGCATTCCGTATAAACAATCGTAGGGACGGAACCAGAATTTTAAATGAGGGGGGCCAATACAACTCAACATAATGGTCGATTTTAAAATTTAGATATTTCATATTTGTATCAAGATATATCAACATTCATTATTAGACATATTAAAATACATAAACATGCCTTTATTCTATTAAAATTTAGAACATCTCTATTGCATATCACAAAAATTATCTACAGAAAAAGACTTTGAGCTTAGTTGAAACTTAACAATAACATTACTATATAATGAAATAATATAAAATAACTTTGCACATAATTATTTTAGAGAAACAGAAGAGGGGAATTACAGTAGAATTACGCATAAATATCCCAAAAATTGTAATTTATAATCATGTGAAATAAAAAATAAAAAAATATATATAAAGAATGACAAATAAAAACGTAAAAAGTTGCGGAGTAAAATATTAAGATATCGATTGAGGTGTATAATTAAAAAGTGGTGGACAGCCTAATTAATCTGTACAAGGAATAGGCCCAATTAATATATATACTAATTATCCAATTAACATGTACGTACATTATTATATCTTGATACCTCAACTAATATATATACCTATATAATAGATAAAAAATTAGAAAAAAATGGGAGGGGCCAGGGCCACCCCCAATGCCTACATAGTTCCGTCCCTGAACAATAGTAACACTTCATATACATACACAATAACAATACTTGAAAAAAAGTTCATGTGAACCCAATTTCACATCAATTTTGATCCAAGTTGAATCAAAATGTGTATACACCACCACCCTGCAATTGGCGTGTTATTCCCAAATGCTGCCAACTTCTATATAAATAATTTTATTTAATGATGTAAGAATAAAGATGAGACGAAAGTGAGGTGTAAAAAGATATCACGAAAGAAGTAGTCGTAAGCATGCGCGCATTCCACAACGTAAAAATGAAATGCCCCCACAATTCCATTTCATTCGATATTTGAGGTGAGCACTATCTTTTGTCAACATTGTGATTTGTGAATGTATCTTTCTCGACTCCATTCCACTTATTTTCATTTTTTTCTAAATTAATCCAACAAAAAAATAACACAATACAGAAACATGTAGGAGGGGAATCCAACGTAACGTCCTTAATTTCAAACTATATATCATTCCGTTGAGCACAGACTTTGGAGATTAATATCGATTTTTACCGAAATTCACATTTAAAAAAATAAAAATCGAACCGAAAATATTCGTTAACCTTTTGACTTTAAATAACCAAATCAATTTTTTTTTTAGAACGCATATGCATACTATTCAATTTACCGAACCGAATAATCAAATTAAATGCTCTATGTATTAAATTTAATTGTTACTGTAATTTTCTTTGATAATTTCAATTTGTTTGAGAAGTACTAGTATTTCGTTAATTGCCTCTAATAAATTGGTTCGACCCTGCCGACAAGACAAGACTGTTTTTAATGGAAACAAAAAGTATACACTTCATTTTATTGTCTTATTACTTATTTATAGTATTATCATATATAATTTGGTCAAGTTATGGTTTAGGATTGAAAGTCTTTTTTCACTTTTTTTTTTTTTTTCCTCTCTTAGTTAGGGCATCTTTAGGTCATTGAGTATTTAATAACTTCTACTTGGATTGCTTGAGACGTATTTATCATGGTGTTCAAATCGTATTTCTTTTTTATAAAATAGAGTTACAATAGAAATTTGAAGTATCTAATTTTATTTTTTCAACCAATTATTTTAATTTGTGTGAGAAAGTCGGAGTAATTTAGAACGGAGAAAGTATTTTATTTTGATGCTTGTGAGTTTCACTTCCTTACCTCCTAATTAACATCAACAAATAACTCCAAGAGATTGGTATAGTGGTGTATGCTTGAGACAATTGCGAGAATGTGTTCCTCTCTAAATCTCAAGTTCGAACCCTTAAGATGTCCTGTCAAAAAAAAAAAAAAAAAAAACCTTAAGATGTAAAAAACCCATACAAAGCGTAAAGTTCTGACTTTAAATGGGCCCCCCTAAGTGGACGGTGAGATTGATCTCTCGAATTAGTCGGTTTTTATACCGGATACCGAATCTTTTGGGAGGTGTAGGAGTGGCGGAGCAGCTTTGGGAGGTGTTCATCCCCCTTCTAGATAAGATAACATTGCATTGTTGTAGTGTTTCATCACAAGGACATTCCTTCGCCAAAATACTAAGTTTGAGTAGAGTATGTGGTGTGTAAGACAACTTTTTTTATGTAAGAATCTAAAGTAGGCAGGTGACATAGTTTTGGGCATGCTGTGTTGGTACCTTTATTCCCAAATACTACATATAATCCCATTTATTATATTGGATGAGACAAAATGAGATGATTTCGGCGTATGTTAATCTATTTCATTAGTACAGATTAGATGATGAGGAGGAGAATTAGAGGCATATATATCTAATTTACTTTTTCGATTCCCACTTTTTTCATTCATTTAACACATTTCTAGAAATTGTAATTAGGACCAAGTCTTTCACTTCCATTTTAACTTGTATTGTTCTTCTTGCCATAACCCTCCCTCCCATGAATCTATTCACTTTATCTCCCCTCTCTCAACTTTAAACTACTTCCCTATAAAATTTTGCTCATACCTAATTTAATTTTGAATTCACAAAATATGTGTTTATTCTATTTAAATAGTTAACTTTTGAGTATTTTTTCTACATTATTAACAAGATTTAGTATCTATCAACAATATTATTTACTAGTTATTCCACATATATTTTTTATAATTAAAATATGATTTTTTTTTTTTTAAGTTAGCAAAATTTTACTGGACAGACAGAGTATATGACAAAATTTTGAATATGATGCTAGAGAGTAGTGATATAACCTTCGGGTTTTTTTATGGAACCAGATTAGTGACGTGTCACTCCGCGTCATTATCCACGTAATTCTTATTAATATAATTTGAAAGATAATTTAAAATAAATCTTATCCATTAAAATATATTTTAATTTTTTAATATTTAATCTCTCACTTAAACTTAATCGTTAGTAAAACCAGAAAACATTTCCAAAGCAAATCAAATCTTCCATCTATCCACCAACATGGAGAAAGCTTTCCCACAACAAAGAAAATCAAATTTTCTGCAATTATTACTTATTTTCTCAGCAAAAAATAAGCAAATCAAGTTTTCTGCAATTATTACTTATTTTCTTAACAAAAAAAATAAATTAATTTCATACCTTAATTTTCAATCTTGAATGTCACACATTAAACCGTTGTTTCATAAAATATTTTAGAAAGATTTGATGTATTGAAAATTCACTTGTATATAATGGATAAGTTTTTATCTAAGATTTTTTTTTTCAATTTACTAACACAAACAAATAGTGGTGATGGATGACAAAATTTATAATTTAGCAATAAAATGATAAAAAAAAATGATAATATTGAATCAAAACAGTGTCATTCAACAGTGCAATGTCGAAAGCTATCACTCAAGCATTCCCACATACATATTATAATGTGAAAAATTCAAGTATTCTTACATACATATTATAATATGAAAAATGTAATATTATATTCCGAGACACCTCATTCATGAATTTGAAAATATTATATTCAGAGACAATTTGAACTAAGTTGTAAAACTACAAAGTTAGAAGATAATGAGTGGTTGCAAAATGTGTGTCAATATGACCCATGGAAAGAAATGACCAATTTGTTTTGTGTTTCCAGAAACAAGCCAATTTGTACTAAAAAAAACTTTCTGTGTTTTTGAAACCTCAAAAACCTTTTGTTTTTGTGCTTACAAGAAACAAACAAGTTGATGATGCATTATATTAATCTTGAGTCTAGTTGCAAAGGGCTCACACACTGTAAAAGGTAAAGTAAATCCTTCATTTTCGATCCTCCATGGAGAATGCAAAGGTGTAACCGACAAAGGTGGTACAGATCAATTTTTATTCAATATTATCATTTTATTTATCATGTTACTGCTAAATTATAAATTATGTCATTCATCACCACTATTTGTTTGTGTTAGTAAATTGAAAAAAAAAAACCATAGATAAGAACTTGTTCATTATATACAAGTGAATTTTCTAATTTATAATACATCAAATATTTCTAAAATATTTTATGAAATAACTGTTAGAAAAATATACATATACAATATACAAGGACAATAAAATTAAGTTAGGAAATTAATTTATTTTTTACTGAGAAAATAAGTAATACAGTAAAACCTCTCTATAGTCATATCCTTGAGACCACAAAAAAATATTCCTAAATGTGGGTTATTCCTAAATAGAGTTATAAGGTTTTTTTTTTAAATGCATGTATATTATATAATGGTATAATTAGTAGATACATGTACATGATGTAATGTGTTGAACTTAATTGAACTAATTTACTCACATAATATGAAAAGACAATACTCAAGAGTCACCCACCATAGATGCATGTACTTGCTTTTGATTGCTTTAATTTTTTCATCTATAAATACTATGTATAATACATTTTTTTTAAATCAACTTAAATCTATTGTAAAATTATTGTCACAATCAACCTTGAACAAATATTTTAAATCAACTTAAATCTATTGTAAAATTATATATATTATTATGATTTATTCCTAAATGGAGGTGTATTTCTTTATATTGGAACTTGAAAAAATATGAATTATGACAATATGGAGTTTATTCCAAATTATAACTGGTCCCAAGTTGGGACCATGAATTTTTATTCCTAAAGAGAGTTTATTCCTTAATAGAGTATTCTTTTTGAGAGGTTTTACTGTAATTGCAGAAAATTTGATTTGCTTTGTTGTGAGAAAGCTTTCTGCATTTTGGTGGACAGATGGAAGATTTGATTTGCTTTGGAAATGTTTTCTGGTTTTACTTACGATTAAGTTTAAGTGAGAGATTAAATATTAAAAAATTAAAATATATTTTAATGGATAAGATATATTTTAAATTATCTTTTAAATTATATTAATAAGAATTACGTGGATAATGACGCGGAGTGACACCTCACTAATCTGGTTCCATAAAAAACCCGAAGGTTGGTTCTATATCACTACTCTGATGCTAGATTGGTATATATATATATATAGATTAATTTAATTATATTTATATAAAAGGTGTGGTGCGGGAATCATGTCAAAAATGGTGTTGAGAAATGGATCACGAATCTAAAAATACTTATCGCGTTTAAGTTTATTATGTTCATTTTTTTAGGTATAAATTTTAAGTTTATTATGTTCATTTTTTTAGGTATAAAGTTTAATAGATACTCCATGTATAAAGTAGATAAGTTAAAAATATATTGTTCCCTTTGAAAAATTCAGGTACAAATAAAATTGAATAATGAAATAAGGGATGCTCATAAAAAGGCAAATCAAGAAAATCATTGCAACAATATGAACCCATTTGATATTTCTCTGCAGGCTCTTCTTCCCCCTTTTCATGCATCCACTCAATAAAAGCAACATTGTTTAATTTTATCCAAATCGAAATAATAATATTAATACAATTGCAACGTGTTTCAAATACATCAATTTTCTATAATAAAGAAAGGCAACGAGTCAATAACTAGCTATTATATACCATGACTTTTTCACATACATCAATTTTCTATAATTTATTCTATAGCAAAAGTGGAAAGTGTTGAATTTTGATGCCCGGCCTACGATCAAATATAGTCAAAAATGGCAATTCAACACATAGATAAATAGGCAACAATATGTATCGTGTACATTAATATTACTACCCCGTCTAGAACTTTTTTTTTTTTTTTTTAATTTAAAAATAATCAAGAAAGTTAAAATTTATAAGTTTTTACCCTTACTTTAAAAAAAAAAAAAGTTTTTACCCTTTATCAATTGAACGAAAAAACATAAGTCTTTTGTCCAAAATAAAATTTCAAATTAATAAGGAAAGTCAACTCAATCTTATCTATTACGGAAGTCCACTAAATCCCGTTAAGCAATCTTTAAACGTGATATATTTGATCAACTTCTCTCGAAAGTTGTATGACACGATTTCTAAATTATAAATTATTATAATGCATTGTGCCATGGATGTCATAATGTGTTGAATTAAAAATTAAATGAAACAATTAAAAATATATTTAAATCGTTTAAAATTAAATTGAATATATTGTATGCATCTAATTGTATACACGAATTTGTCTTTAACTAAATATTCGAACCCAACTAGACTCTTTAGACCCAAAGATTAACGAAGAATTTTGTATGAAACGGTATTATATATTCACAAAGCTTTACAGTTTCTACTTAACATTTATATCTTATTTTATTTTAAAATATAATACAGGTAGGATCATAAGTCCACTAGTCATATAATATACCTACGACGAAAATTTGTTTCATGCATAAGATAGTTCCATATAAATTTTTATCTTTGATTCCAAAAAAAAAAGATTTTTTTTTTATCACTTGTAACTTGTTTGTAGGGTATATATAATTTTGGATCGGCCTAAAAAATTACGTATTCTTGAGTTTGAATCATACAAAAGTCAAACATCTTGATCGACTAAAAAATGGTTGTTCTACTACAACACAATTTAATTAATATGATATTTTTTCACGTAGACTTTGCCATTGAGCACGACGAGTTACACTCGAAAATCAGCCAGACCCGAATTTCAATTAGGGCCCTTGACTATTAGGGAGTACTTCATAACAAACTTTCCCAATATAATAACATAGAAATGAATTCATATAGTTGACAAAAACTCAAACAATTTATGATTTAAAACATTAAATAGAGAATAACAAATGTAATAAAAAAGTTAAAAACTTTTCTAATAACGGTAAAGAATAAAGCAATTAAAATTCCGACAAGTCGTGTGGTACAAAAAATAACAAAGGATCGTGTTGGAATGTCTTGAACCCTATGACCATGTCACACTCCGCAGAAAAAGATTAGTGATCTTGGTCTACATCATGATTATGCAATTGTGTTTTGTGACAGTCTAAATGCAATATGTTTAGCCAATGAACAAGTTCATCAGGAGAGAACGAAACATATTGACGCCAGGTATCATTTTGAGAATTGAAAAAAGAGTTAAGGTGAAGAAAGTTGGGACTACTGATAACCCTGTTGACATGTTCACCAAGCCGTTTCTTAATAACAAGTTCCAACACTGTTTGGACTTGTTGAATGTTACAAGTTGTTAGTTGCCCTATTGAGGGCAAATCTGTGTACGAGAAGTCGCTCGTACAATCTGGCATCTTTATGGTGCATCTGAAACATCTGTTGATTTGAAAGAGGATTCAAGTTAAGATGGAGATTTGTTGGAATGCCTTGAACCCCAATTTTCACGGTGTTTGTTATGTTTGGGCTTAGTTTTTTATTTGGACCTACTTTTTGGGCCCAGTCTGTTAGGGTTTATATTTATATCTCTATTTTGACTTAGTATCATTCTGTACTCTGAAAATTATATGAATAATATACGAATTCTTTTTTTTTTTTTTGCTGTGGACGTAGCTATCAAATTGATAGTGAACTATGTAAATTTGTGTTCCCATTTATCATTTTATTTGTTTTTTTCACCTCGATTATAACAGATCGAATTATTTTTAAGCTAAACACAATACCTACAATACTTAACATAATAATTAAAAGAATTATAAGGGCAAAATCATGGATTGATCTAATCACTATCATCCACTCTATATATGTAGGATAAATTCTTCTGTGTAATTTATTCAATTTAATATTTAACTTTAATATTTAATTAAAATTATTGAAGTCCAATTTCAATGTATAAAAATCGTAATTAAATATTATTAAAGCATAAATAATAAATATAATATAATAAAATCAGATCAGATCAGATCTCATATCATACGAAATTGATAGTGAATATTTACTTATTAATTAATCACCATGCACGGTAGTCAATAGTCATTAATCACAAGTTGACTTGTTTCCCATGCCTCAACGTACGTAAATGCTCAAATTTGATTTGTTTACTAGTATTAATAAATAAGGTGAGTTCGTTAATATATAGTACTTGATTTACTGCTGAGTCGATCGAATTTTAAAAAAAAAATCATTTCATTAGGTTTAAAAGAATGACTAGATAGACTAGTTTGTTAATTGAGTCGAACTCTATATACAGTATTTTGTTAATGTAATCGAACTCGATTCAACAAACGCTCAAGTTGAGTTTAAACTTTAAATACTCGGCTAGACACAACTAATAATCCTAGTCACAAGATCTTTTATTTAAAAAAAAGTTAGGGAACAATAAAGTATAATTATTTTTATTTTTTTAATATATTTTCTTTGACAAAGAATATCGTGATCCGATCCAATCCAATTATATATATATACTCCATCCATCCATCCCTTAATTACTTGCAAACTCTTAATATGAAAATATTTCACAAAATTAATAACCTCACAACATCATTTATTTTCAAATTTGCTACTCTTTTTTTCTATACATTTCACTTTACACATCATCAAATTATCTAAAATATCCCTCCTTTATCTTACATCATCAACCACTAAATTCACTTTTCTTAAACAACGTGACGATCAAACTATGCAAGTTATCTCGGAGGGAGTAATTTTATTGTTTAATTAGAATAAAATAGGTTATATATACATATATATGCATTGACTCTTCTTATCAATCCCATCACATCATCCCATGGGAAGATTAATTAATTATCCCCATGTTTGGTTGCCTATAAATACATACCCTCCTCCTCCATCCATTTCAACATTTTTTTTCTCTCTCTCTCTCTCTCTCTCTCTCTCTCTCTCTCTCTCTCTCTCTCTCTCTCTCTCTCTCTCTCTCTCTGTCTAAGTCTGTTAAAAATGAAATTACTTGCAGGCATCTATGTTTTTGTTTTTAGTTTAGTTACAATATTATTATTATTCAACAATAATGCAGTCGAAGCTTCCCACAAAGTTTACACGGAAGAGTTACAAACGAAGGCTGCCGTTAACGTCAATTTGGTGCACAGAACTGCATACCATTTTCAACCCCTTAGAAACTGGATTAACGGTACGTAATTCCCTCTCTCCCTTAATTTCCATGTTTTTCTTCTCTTTTGCTTTCATTTTCATATTATTTTGATTATTTTGATTTAGCAAGAAGATACGTATTTGTTAATTAAAACTAACAAATAGGTCTGCAAATAGATTTTGAATTTACATCAAGTTGTACTGAATGAGACAGCTCGATTTTTAAATGGGAAATGGTCAAATTCTATTCTTGTATGGATCCCTTGCATCACGTGCTCTTGCAATTTTTTTTTTTAATATTATTAGTGTTTTTACTAGTACAGAGTATTTTTTTTCTTTTAGTAGCTTCGCGTAAGTTTTCTAGTCTATTTTGACACAAACTCGTGTGAAATTGTCTTACAGATTTTTTTTTTTTTGTGGGAACGAATTCCTTTTGACTCACATATTCATTGTTGACTCACATATTCATTTGTGGAGCTTGCCTCTGGTATAGTAATCTGTTTTTTACAACTCACATATTCATTGTTGACTCGGAATTTTTTTAGTTCATATCATTTGTGAAGACTCTCTTTTGTGTTTTTTAAATTAAAGACCAAAAAAAAAAGATAATTGTAGTTTAGATATTTATATGCACACCAAATGCTTGATGAATTGTTTGTTCAGAAAATGATAATTGTAGTACTTGCTTTTGAGTATGTTATTTGCTGCCTTTTTTATACTGTCTATTTCAATTTGAATGAGATCACACACTATATGCAAAAAAATCTTATTATGCCTAGATTTCAAGATGTCTTATTCTCTTTCTCTCTCTTTTTTTTAATAAATTTGGGCTCTATATATGGTAAACAAAAGGGAAACCTTTTGTTCTCAGTGTGGTGAGGGAGGTTGAGCACATGCTTGTAAATGATCTGTATGTTTGGTAATATATTAAATGCAATTAGGGTGATGAGAGATTTTTGTGTTTGATTTTCTTATTTCGCAGGTCTCGTGTGGAAGAATATCTTCTGATTACTGGAGTTGAAGAATTTAACAACGTGAGAATCAAGTTCAATTTCGGTGTAAACAGGTATACTTTAGTTGAAGTTGCATAAGTGTATCTCAGATTTTATCTCACCATGTGTAGCAATTGTTATAATTTGTTTGTTCTTGATAATTGATACATATCAATTTGCGTAGACTGCAGTAAAATGTTTTAAATTTGGATATAAATTTGCAATATCATGTTGTAGAGTGATAATATGAAAGGAAAAAAATAGACATGGGTATGCTACTGCCACTTACCATGATTGCCCACAAAGCCATCATTATTTATTCATTTATTTCTTATTTCGACTTGAACAGTGTCTTGTTGTCTTAGGTTATGTTTCTCATTTGTAGCAAATTAGGAAGAAATTGAGTACGACAACTTAGTTTGGATTAAAGCATCAACTCCTTTATCTCTTTTACTTTCCCCACTTTTTATGGGTATTTAATCGTACAAAATTGAAGGTTCATTTATGTACACTTTTCATGTCAAGATCAAAAGCAAATGAAATTGCAATTCTTGTTCTTTTTGTCATTCTTGATTTTAGTGGTTACGAGAGTTGGGATGGAGTAATTAGCATTCTTGTCTACCTAGGTTTTTATTTAGTTAGGGCCTTAATATATGAAATGCATATAGTTCTGGACCGCGGATATTAGAGACTTTCCAAGGTTAGGAATATTCATGGACAACTTGAGGGTTATCTTTTGACATATTAATAAGTAATTACTCACCAATGAGTTATATAAAGTTTCTTACTTGCTTATTCAATGAAGTTTGTTTATCCCCATGATTTTTATGATCCATGAGCATTCTTGTGATGCATATTGGTCTTTAATTTCTTTTTCTACCTGTTTTAAATATCCTGCGTTTTATTGCTTTTACTTGTTTTTTCTATTTGGTTTAGGTTTAACACGTAGATACTTACATTCATCTCTGAATAGACTATGGGCACCTCCCCCTTCATATGCAGCACACCTCTACTTTTCATGTGAGTTAAATTGGTATTATTAGAGTCCTAATTCAGGTTCTACTTTTGTTATATTGCACTCACTGCATAAGTTAGCAATAGATTTTTCCTTGCTAAGAAAAAAATTAAATCTGAATTAACTTATTGCTTATGTTCCTCAAGTGTGTGAAATCCTGTCATTTATTACATATATAAACATAACTTTATCAAATAGAATGAGAGTTTGATGGATAGAAAAGATGGAGGCAGTGGGCAAGTCCAGTTTAAAAACTGCAGTTCGCCAAATGAACTTTTGGAGTATAACTTCATTGAACAACTCACTTTTTAGTGAGTAAAAAAAGGGTATGCTAAACAATACCAAAACAAGCATAATGAGCTAAACAAAAGCAGCATACCCATCATTTTCCAGGCGTGCTTAATGCTTACTACATCAATGTTTTTGCCATTTTTGTATGACTTGCTAAATAATTTATTTATGGTATTTAACTCATCAGATTCAAAATAACAAAACCAAACAGAACCATGATAAAGATGAAAACAAATTGGTGGCATAAATTATAGTCCTAAGTGTGATGAAGAAGATAATTCGACATAGGTATTTCTCTTATCACACACACAATAAAACCAAAAAAAGAGCAACTTAGGACTATAATTTATGCCACCAATTTGTTTTCATCTTTATCATGGTTCTGTTTGGTTTTGTTATTTTGAATCTGATGAGTTAAATACCATAAATAAATTATTTAGCAAGTCATACAAAAATGGCAAAAACATTGATGTAGTAAGCATTAAGCATAGAGAGAGAGAGAGAGAGAGAGAGAGAGAGAGAGAGAGAGAGAGAGAGAGAGAGAGAGAGAGAGAGAGAGAGTATTGAGACAAATGTATTTTGACAGAAATAGCTGTCTAAATATAATAAAAAATGAAGATGGTAAACATAGTTAAAAACCACCCCTTCCTAGTTCCTTACATTTGTCACCAAATATGTATCACTTTGAAGCTGATTAATTACAAATAGACAGTATTTCTTTAATTTTTCAAAAAAAAAAAAAGCTCAAGAATGAAAGGTTTACAATATTTAGAAATCCCGAGAAGGGATTTATTTAAAATTGATGAGCCCTACAACACCATGCCATGCACCTACTACACCAGCTTCCACATGCAAGTACAAACAATTAGAGTACAGAGTGTATATATCATGCACAAAAAAAGTAGTCGTTGCCAACTAGTTGATCTCCGAAAGTGGGGCCCGAGGAGTAACTGACGGCTTCAGTTCCTTTATGTGAAAAGAGTCAAACGAATTTTCTTCCCTAAACTCTTCCTGAAGGGCCTCCATTGGCATTGCTCGAAGTGACTCGATCGTGCCTTTGCTCGGAATATCGGGCTCATTTCTGATAGGCGTTGTCCCCGTGGGCTCGTAATCCTAATATCAAGGAGAAACGAAGTTGAGATTGCATATTTGTATGGTTGCAATATAGCAAGAAAAGAACGTACTGTATATTTTTGGCTAAAGGTATTGATAGCATGGCTTTCAATACTGGTTGACTGTTGGGAATGTTCCTTGAGAAGATCCTCGATTGTTTGTGAATGAGTTGAAGAGGTTGCCAAAACTTGAGAAACTGATAATTTCTCTTTTTCTGATAAACCTGAAATTAATATAAAAACATATAATGTTATATCAAAATACACAATCATCCTAGAAAAAAACTTCTATCCAATTGAAAATTAATCAATTACCAAAATAAATAGTTAAATCATAATTAAATGGTTAAAATAGATTCTCAGCTCAAGTTGGTAGATCCAAGAAGGGACAGATGGATTAAAAAACATGGCAATAAGTTTGCACAAAAACCACATAAAAAAAATAAGAAAACACAAAGATGGAATAATCGAATGGGTATCCTAAGAGATAATGTCCAGGTTTGTTGTAAACTTGGTCTCATAATAATTGAAACATGATACTTTAATGTATTCCTGACAACTTTTAGGGACATTAAACCAAGGCCAGTAGTTTATTCTATTATTGTGAATCTAATTACTGTTTCAGATGGTCAGAAACATTTCACAAAATAAATAATTACATAACATACGCATGGAAGAGTTCAACTGAAAAACATCATACTATTTGGTTTCATAGTTCACTCAATCCAATGTAAAACCGAGTGCCCTCAAGGCACAACTATAAGCCAGTGAAAATGCTACTTAAGCAGATTCCTATGGGTGGTAAATAACAATCACAGAACTTCAAGCATAATTTAGAAGAAAAGAGCTTGTATGAATTTGAACACAAATTTGGAAAAACATTGAAAATATAAATAATTTATGTTTCTGTCATTTAATCTGAAAAGGGGTGACCAACAATATGGAGAAACTAACCTTCAAAACAGTGAGCAATATCTTCACTGTTCACTTTGATATCATCCTCAACCATTTTTCTTGCTGATTCAATCTCAGCATCATGCTGTTCATTATTATAAATCATATTCCTGAAAAGATATGTTCAAGAACTATTTAAATACCATTCCATCCAAAGAAATCATCTATCAAACACAGCAAAAGTTAGTCCATACGTAAAAAAGAGCCAAACTAAAGTATCTGTAAACCAGCCAACTATATATTTTGTAGAGTGGAAAGGTAGAGCCTTAAGAATTAAAACTACAATTCAGAGACAACTGGTCAAATGAATCTATAAGCAAACCTAATATGTGAATCAAGGGCTGAAACATTTTGTTTCTCCATGTCAGTCAATGATTTCTGCATTTTTTGCCACCGCTCTAATGCTGTATCAGCATTGCTTACACTGAAGAAAACACGAGAGTGAGTCAGAACAATGAAGGCCATGAGAAAACAATCATTTTATCAACAAGTCACAAAACTGACAAAAGGAAATAGAAAGGCAAAACAATGATTCTTGCGGTAAAAAAAAGGACAGAGTGGAAGAGAATGTTCATTACTACATACGAATAAATCAGACAAGAACAATGCCTAAAAGCAAATTCTCACCATTTCTGCATAATCAACTCCAAACGACAATGCTTAGCTGCAGAGAAATCTGAAGTATCCTTAATAGTACTCTCTGCATGTGTAAAGCAATCTTGCCACTTTCTTTTCAAATCTGTTGTAATCCCATCAAGTGTCGAAACATGTCCATCCAAAAACATCTTATTTCCATTTGCACTATCCCTAATATCACACAGCTTTTCACCCACCTATCAGGAAAAAAAAGACCTTAGATACTGACTGGAATAAGAATGAAAAGGCTCATATATATTGGCATAGAACAAGCACAAATCCGAACCAATTGTTTCTGACGATGCAAGCAATTTGAAACAAGAGAGGTCATATCAGCAACAAGCTTCTCTGTTTCTAACCTCGATTGTTCCTGTAATACATCAAACTTGTGTAAGTGAAAAGAGAGAGAATTACAATTAGCATATAGAAAAATTCAACTCAGTGAAACCTCATAAGACTTTTGAAATTCAGCTATGCACTTCGTCTGAATTTCATTGACTTGAGTAGCATGATGCTCGAGCTGTTTCGATTCATCCAAAAGCTTATCAAGATAACTATAAATAGACTCCGAGCTACTTATCAGGTGATCTTTACTAGCAACAAATCTCTGTAAAAATATTAAACACGTCTCATTAGATAAAAATTACTAACTTGAAAGGAATACAAAAAGTTGTAATGATGGAAACCTGTCGAAGTTCTCTAGCAAAGTGGGCCATTTCCCCTTGATGACTAGATAGGTTTGTCTGAAGATCATCAAAAGCGGATTTTGCTTCTATGGCTTCCGCAGTTAAAAGCTAAACAGATTTATTCAACAGTGAGAAACAATCAAGAAAAGCAACAAGCAGTAAAAAAATAGGAACAAAAAAATGGGTTCACTTACTTCCTCAATCGATTGTGAATTAGAGGAAGCCAATGCAGACAGTTCCTCCAATGCAGCATTACTACCAGCTTTGTGCAAGCGAACAATACTTTGTACAGACTCAAAATGAGAGACATACAAGGCCCTTGAAGAACTTATTTTCTGCTTTAGTTCTACAGAAGTCTGCACAAAAAAATCAGAGAAATGAAACACCGAACAAATAAACTTTCTTAGACAATAACCATTTAAAACAGCAAGTAAAAACCTTATCGTGCGCTTGGAGAAACGAGTTGCAAAGATTCTCTACACACAACAGGTGTTCATTTTGCTGGGACACTGATTCACCCACTGATTTACAAAGAGTACTAAGCTGCTGAGAAAGATCAGACTGAAAACTGTCCACAATCGACCTGTTATCAACATTCAGTTTGTCCTCCCTTGCTGCAAACAATAAGAGAGTTAACATCACTGAATTGTGCCAGACAATTTTCAAATGAAAGGTCAGAAAAACTGCTTACCAATTTTAAGAAAAAGGGAAGCATTATCCTTTTGGGACTTCTCCAAATCAGCCCGCAAAACACACGCTTGATGAGCAAGAGCATTTTCTGTTTCATTTTTTCAGAAATATTCATTAGACACCATATAGGATAATCAAGATTGTTAGGTTCCATCATATACCTGCTTTTTTCTGTTCAGATATGATGAAGTCACGCTCTTTTAGGGTATATTGGGAAAGCTTTAAAGAATCCTCAGTGTTTGCTAACGATTTTCTAGTTGAGTCCAAATCTTTCTGCAAGAAACTCCACATAAGACTTGAGACTGATTTATTGCATAACACCAACTAACGAAGATAACTAATAACTTACCTGGGTTGCATCTAGTTTGTTGCTCAGAGTACAGCATTGTCGAACCTGCTCATTGTATTTTGTTCGTAGATCCTCAAATTGCTGTGAGCATATTTCAAACATTAGATATTTTGAAGTATCAAATTTAAGATGAGTCATTGCCTATGAAAAGCATTAAGTATGCTAACCTTCTGATGGTTTTCTATGGTCATACCCATTTGTTCGATCTGATCAGCCATTGCCTAAAAAACAAAAACTGTTAAGACTAATGACATGAAACTACATTATACAAACTAATTGTGTTACAGAACACATCAAGAGAAATCTCAATATAAGAGATTTGACAAATATATAGAATTGAAGGATATGAACGAACAAGAAATTCAACGAGATAAAAGACAGTCTCATGTTAGCACCTTCCTCTCACTCTCCTCTTGATAGTAACGCTCCTTTGGGATGTAGACACCACTCTTCTCCCGTGCAGCATAAACCTCTGAAGAGAAAGTGACAAATAGATTGATAGGTAGACAGATATGTGTATGGGTGCCCATAGAGAGAGAGAGAATTGTTTGCATATACATGTTACTTAAGATGATAAGAATTTACCTCCTTTAAGTCGTTCTATTTCACCATAGAGATCTTTAATAAGAGTTGACTTCATCATTTTTTGATTCACCTACAAGTGAAGGGGATATTGTATAAATATATCACTATTCTAAAAAGGCTTTTCTGCAAAATCAATGCCACTAGAGAAATAGACTAATAAAAGACTAACAAGTTCAAATTTAAGTTTTTTATCATAAAGACCACCAGAACTTCCATCCATGAATTGCTCAAAGTTAGATGTGAAATACTGAAATACACAAAATTATCGCACAAAAAAGACCATTTACGTTTACTCCCATCTAAAGAGCCATTCAACAAAATGAAAGACTAATGAGTAACTAATCATCAGCACATAAAAAATGTTATGCTTTCATATATAAAACCATAAGCTGCTAATTAAAATGTGTAAAATACTTCAAGCAACTCATAAGAATCTAGAATTAGAACAGGCACACATGAGGTGGGAAATGATTTAAATGCAACACAGAGTAAAATTTGCAAACCTCTGGCTTATTCTTAATGTTCTTAGCCCTGTGAGCATAATCTAATGTGCTGAGGGTCTCCTCAAGACAATGAACTGCTGGTGATACTGTAGCAATTATGCATGTCTTTGTTCTTCCTCCCAATGAATCTCGTAGCAGACGTGTGAGCTTACTATCCCTGTTGAAAGAGTTAACACATAGGATTATACATTTTTAAAAAAACAGCTGACATAAAATATACACCAGATAACAGAAAAAGATTCTACCTGTAAGGAATATGCCCAAGATGCTCTACTAGAGCATTTATCACGCGTCCTAAAGTAAGCAAACTTTTGTTTATTTCTCCGGCTTCTCTTGCTCTCCCCTAAAGACATTGAAAATACACATTTAAGGAATCGAGGGGGAAGAAAGAATGGATATTAAATATTAATAATAATCAAAACAGCAATTACTGAAAAAGGAGAACTGAGCAATTCAGTGAAATACGGAATAATTAATATGGAAGCAGTCATGTAATTAACAAATCGTACAACAATAAAGTTTTACCTCCCTAGCACCAGAACGCGAGATGTTCTCTGAACCAGCCAAATCAACCAAATTCAACTTGCCACACTTTATTAGTTCTTCACCTTCAGGTGTCGCTTCCTTTATGTGTATAGTTATCGAAAATAGAGAATGTGATCGACTATATCCAGAGAGAGAGAGAAATTAATTTATGGTTTATTTCCAGATAATAGAAAAACAGTACTCCTTATGTGAATAGGAAGCAAATAAGAACCTTGATTGTTTGTTTAATAATGTTTCTGCAGTACGACGTTTAGCAGACCCCCGTTCAAGCAACGTGAAAATCTCAGTAGCAGTCGTGACAATTTCCTCTTCCAGTCCTCTAACAAGAACACCACCTTTTCCATCTTCCATTAGTGGCAACTGTTTTTTCTGTTTGTCCTCTAAGGCAACTTTAGATAAGTCTTCAGGGGCTAGCAAGTCAGTGATTTCTTCATTGTATAACTCCAAGAAAGTGACTTTCACACTGTACTCTGCATTTTGACCTTCTAGTGTGTCAAAAATTTGCTTTACTGCCCGGGGTATGACTCCTGCTTCTTGAGGCAATTCACCATTTGGACCACACTTCAAGATAAAGTAAATTACACTTCAAAACAAGATAAACAAATAATTATAAGTAAAACTATAAGAATTTCAAAATATAGTACCTTCTGCTTCTTGCTTTCACCCTCCATAGTGTAAGTTTTTCCAGTCCCCGTTTGCCCATAGGCAAAGATAGTACAATTAAACCCTTCCAGAACCTCATGCACTATTGGAATAACTGCTTGTTCGTATAGATCTTTCTGTTGGGCATTAGGCCCAAAAACCTAAAGATGTACACTAAATTATCAATGTGTTCTAACAAAATGTAAATCCATCTTGTAAGGTATCAACTAGAAGAGAACCATAAAGCAGCTAATTTCTTTAACAGCGGTGGTAATTGTAAACATGAATAGCTCTTCAATAGTTATAAAATTCAGAAAATCAACAAATTCATATTAGAAAGTAACCTTGTCAAATGTAAAAACCCTATCAATGTGCTTCCCTGCAATACTCTGAGAAACAGCGACCTCTCTCATGTAGTCATTGCAGGTCAGTACCTGCGGCGCATTATTTTTCAACTCATCCTCGCTAAAAGGTCTACAAATCACCAACAAAAACAAATGAGTATCCAATTGAAAATTCCAGAAAACCCTAATTGCAAATGCACATCCATTACCTGCAACGAAGGAGGACCTGGACATTAACCCCCTTTTCCTTCTCGTGACGGCCGGACATTTTCGAGCTCTCTGGACTGCTTATCCGAGTGAAAGCTCTGCTGCAAATGTCACAAAAATGGAATCTATCTCCTCAGCGCGTGTGGAAGTGGAGGAGTGAAATGAAAATGAGAGCGGGATAAGTTTGATCTGATAATTTGAAATTTTAAAGAGGCCGCTCCTGTTTCTTTTTTTATATTTTCATCAAAATCACAATCGGACGGTTGCTGTTGAGTCGCCTCATTTGACATTTATGTCCTTTTATGTGATATGGTATTTGAATTTCATGGGCCTTGAATTCAGCTTGACTGGGACTCTGGTTTCGAACTTACAACCCAGCCCATTTGGCCACGGTTAAATATCCCCCTGTTTTAATGTCTTCACCCCACCTCAATTTACTTTTTAAAATTTTTAGTTAAATGACTATACTACCCCTGTTACTATGTCCCCCCTCACCCAAAAAACAAAAAAAGAAAAGAAAATTTATTATGTATTCCCTTCTCCTTTCTAAAATTTGTTCGTCGAATACAAATTAAAACCTTGAATACACTTGAATATAAATTTAGAGGGATTCATTTTGGGTTTCAATATATAGTTGAAAAACGAAAATTTCGCTACACATATATAAATATTTTTTATATTTTATTTTTAAAAATCGCGAAACTTAAAACTTGGTTTTGGTTCACTAAGGGGGTGTTTCTTTTGGGCTTTGGGTGGTTTTAAAAACCAGATTTTTGAAATCCTGGTTTTTGAAATCCCGATTGTCAAGTAATTCGGGTCGATTAGACGTCTCCAACCAAGTAGAATACTTGAAGATATAAGAAATAACTGCTCTAGGATAGTAATTCAAAAAGTAAGCAACGAGACAAACAGCACACAAGAATTTAAGTGGTTCGATCAATGTGATCTACATCCACTGGACCAGACGAGTACTTCTTTGATTGATCAAGAATGTTTACACACTCATTCACTTGGAATAGGATATTTCCTCACTTCACTCGTGAACTCACACAACTCAAAGATTACAAAACGTACTACAATTCCATCCAACCTTTACAATGTACACAAACAAGAGTTTATAAAGACCAAAGGTAGTTGCTGCTGTTAGGAACTGTTTTGAGTAGTTATCAACCGTTTGCAACCGCTTGTAACAACCCATGTGCTCTGTTATTGCCCAACTGAAATGGTAGTTATGCCCTCAAGTAGTTGTAACTGTAAAACAGTTAGTTAAACTAACTAACTTCGAACCAGAAGACTTGTCCATAAAGATCAGATCACTACTTAGTGTTCTGATACTCAACTCTTCTGCTCTGATGATCAAAAGCTAACTCTGTTGATAGACTTCATACTGTGCTGATCTTAACTGCACTGACCAAGTACTGTGCTGACCGAAGTACTGTGTTGATCTGGTACTGAGCTGATCTACTCTGCTGAAGTACTGTGCTGATCCAGTACTGTGCTGATCTTACTGTGCTGATCTAGCCAACTGTGCTGAACTCTAAGCATCACCCTCTCATCTGATTGAAACCCTTCAACTCATCTGATAAGGCCTAAGTTATCTTATCTGATCCTATCAGCTCACTACTCACTTAGTGTGCTGATTCTGAGATTATGAGATAACACTCACAATTCTCCACCTTTAGCTCATAATCGAACTAACCTCCACCAAAACACCAACACTATCCTCCTCAAAGAATAGCCTCCACTACTGATCTTCTGCCACAAGAACAGTAGTCTTCTCCTTCTTGGCAATGCTTTAGTGAACGCATCAGCAGGGTTCTCCTCTATAGCAATCTTCACTACCTGGACCACCCCCTTCTCTACAATATCTCTTACAAAGTACAGCTTCACATCTATATGCTTAGTTCTCTCATGATACCCCTGATGCTTTGCAAGATGTATTGCACTTTGGTTATCACAGAAGACAGTCACACTTCTTTGTGATATACCAAACTCCTTCAAGATCCCCTTAAGCCACATGCTCTCCTTCACTGCTTCAGTCAAGGCCACATATTCTGATTCTGTAGTAGATAATGCAACTACGGACTGATGTATTGACCTTCATGATATAGCTGTACCAAATAAGGTGAATACATACCCTGTCAAGGACTTTCTTGTGTCTACATTGGCTGCATAGTCGGCATCAACATATCCCACAAGTGCTTCTCCCTCATCTGATATCTTCTGAAATTTCAGACCTTTCTCAGCTGATCCTATAACATATCTCATGACCCACTTAACTGTCTCCCAATGACTTAAGCCTGGATCACTCATGTATCTGCTGATTACACTCATTGCATGAGTTAAATCTGGTCTACAACACACCATAGCATACATTAAACTCCCTACTGCACTGGCATAAGGAACCTTACTCATCTGAGTTCTTTCTTGGCTGTTCTTGGGACACATCTGATTGGATAGCTTCTGATGCTGACCAATTGGTGTAGAAACTGACTTAGCTTGATGCATCCTGAATCTCTCTAACACCTTCTTCAGATAGGTAGGCTGACTAAGCTGAATTGCTCCCTCAACTCTACTGATCTCCATCCCCAAGATCACTTTAGCTTCACCAAGATCTTTCATCTCAAACTCCCTTTTGAGAATCTCTTTTACTTGATTGATACTGTTAATAGACTCCCCAGCTATTAACATATCATCAACATACAGCAGAAGATAGGTAACTGAACTTCCAACTCTTCTGAAGTAAACACAACTGTCATACAAGCTTCTTGCAAAACCAGCTGAGCAAATGTACTCATCAAACCTTAAGTACCATTGTCTAGGGCTTTGTTTGAGGCCATAGAGTGATTTTCTGAGTAAGCACACTATGTCTTCTCCATCTTCTATGTCCAACCCTTCTGGTATTTTCATGTAGATCTTCTCATCTAGAGTCCCATGAAGAAATGTTGTGGTCACATCCATCTGATGCAGCTCCAATTCATATTGAGCAACCATAGCCAACAAGATTCTGATGTTACAATGCTTAACAACAGGAGAGAAGATTTCATTAAAGTCAATACCTTCTTTCTGTGTAAATCCTTTAGCTACAAGCCTTGCCTTGTACCTAATCTTGCCACCTCTCTGAGCCTCCACCTTCTTCTTGTAGATCCACTTACACCCAACAAGTTTCTTGTTCTTAGGTCTCTCAACAATCTCCCAAGTCTGGTTTTTGTTAAGAGATAACAATTCTTCCTCCATAGCAACTAACCACTTCTCTTTGTCATGACAGTTGATGGCTTCTGTGTAAGTTTTAGGCTCCAGAGACTCCACCTCAAGAGCTGCACATAATGCAAATGATACAATGTCAGCTTGACCATACCTCTGAGGTGGGTGGACTTCTCTTCTGGTTCTGTCCCTAGTGAGCTGATAGTCATGAAGCTCAGTATCACTATGAGTAGTCTCCTCCTCATCTGGATCAATCTGATCTTCAGTTACTGTTCTGGTTTCAACATGCTCCACCTCAACCTGTGTCTCATCTGGTCTGTTGTGTGCTGAACTAGAACTTGCCTCTTCTTTCAATGGCATTCTACTTTCATCAAAAGTTACATCTCTGCTGATAATACACTTCTGCATTCCAGCTTCAAGGCACCACAACCTATACCCTTTCACTCCTGAAGGATAACCTACGAACACACACTTCAAGGCTCGAGGCTCAAGCTTATCTTGCTTGACATGGGCATATGCTAAACAACCATAAACTTTCAAATTACTGTACTCAGCTGCATGGCCAGACCATAACTCTTCTGGGGTTTTAAACTGCACAGCTGAGGAAGGGCTTCTGTTTATCAAATAGGCTGCTGTTGACACTGCTTCTCCCCAAAATACTTTAGGCAGTCCAGAGCTGCTCAACATGCACCTGACCCTCTCAAGCAAAGTCTGGTTCATTCTCTCAGCTATTCCATTCTGCTGAGGTGTACCTGGTACTGTTCTATGTCTCACTATACCCTTCTTCTTGCAGAAAACATTGAACTCTTCTGATATGAATTACAGCCCATTATCAGTTCTCAAATGCTTGAGCTTCTTTCCAGAGACATTCTCAACCTCAGTGAGCCATTCCTTGAACTTTTCAAATGCTTCTGACTTGGATTTCAGGATAGTGATCCATACCTTTCTTGAGTAGTCATCTATGATAGACATGAAGTATCTCCCACCACTTCTGGTCTGATTCCTAGCTGGCCCCCATAAATCTGAATGGACATAGTCCAAAATTCCTTTGGTAGAGTGTGAACTCTTCCCAAACTTCAATCTCTTGGATTTCCCAAGAATGCAGTGCTCACATAAATCAAGCTTTGTGATCTTGTCACCACCTAGCAATCCTTGCTTACTTAGCTCAAGTAGGCCCTTCTCTCCTACATGACCTAATCTTCTATGCCACAACATTGAGTTGTCTTGCACCCTTGCCACATCTGATCTCCCAACTACTTTTCCTCCCTTAAGAAAGTAGAGATCTTGCCTTCTCTCACCTTTAAGAACAGTAAACTCCCCCTTTGAAACTCTGAGCTCTCCATCTTCTGACTGGAATTTGTAGCCCATTGAATCCAGCATACCAAGAGATATCAAATTTCTCTTGAGTTCAGGAACATACCTGACCCTCCTGAGAATCCTCACTACTCCATCGTACATCTTCAAGTGTACTGTACCTTCACCTTTGACTTTGCAAGTGTGGTCATTCCCTAACAACACAGAACCTCCATTCTGATGCTTAAATTCATGAAACCAATCTCTCCTTGGAGTCATGTGGAAAGAACACCCTGAATCTAAAATCCAATCCTGCTGTTCTTTAGTGGAAGTGATGGATAGGGACTGAGCTGACTCATAGCCTTTCTGCTCCTTATCTTCTTGGGTTTGATTTGCTTGATTCTTATCAACAGGGTTCTTGGGACCAGCTTTTCTCATAAGTTGTTTGTACTTGTAACAAGTACTCTTAAAGTGCCCAGGTTTGTTGCAGTGGTGGCATACAACTTCCCCTTGATTTGACACTGCTGATTTTCCCTTATCAGCTCCCTTGGGTTGACTAGACCCCTTCTTGGAGACAGATTTCTTCTGACCTCCATTGATTGCCAATCCTTCTCCACTACTGCTCTTATCTCCTTGAAATGTTTTATTATGCAGCAGCTTGGACTTGACAGCCAAGATCACATCCTCCAATGTAGACATGCGCAACGGTTAGAAACCGCCGGTTACGGTTTTCGAAAATCGGTAACCGTAACCGAACCGCCGGTTTGCCGGTTACGGTTACGGTTTTTAACCGCCGGTTTGCTTTTTTTTTTTTTTTTAATTTTTTAAATATTATCTCCGTTTTCGCTCGTTTTCACTCCGTTTTTGTTCAATTTTTTATTCATTTTAACTCATTTTTTAGAAAATACATTACTAGAATTGAATAAAAATTATATAAATTAAATTTATACATTAAAAATAGAAGAATTGTGTATTAATTTTTTTTTTTTTTTTTTTAAACCGGCAAACCGGCGGTTAACCGTCAAAACCGGCCAAACTGGCGGTTTGCGGTTTGTCAAAATGTCAAACCGTAACCGAACCGCCATTTTACGGTTACGGTTCGGTTTTTAAACCGTAACCGGCGGTTTTGCCGGTTGGCCGGTTTCCCGGTTACGGTTTGAACATGTCTACTCCAATGTGATTGCCTCCTTTCTACCATACAAGATGGTGTCCTTTAGGATTTCAAAGGACTTAGGAAGAGCACTCAACAAGATCAGAGCCTTATCCTCTTCATCTAACTTGACATCCAAATTCTCCAGATCATCAAGAATCTTGTTGAACTCATCTAGCTGCTCCGTAATGGGTTTGTCATCTCCCATTCTAAAGGCATACAGCTTCTGCTTCGAATAGAGTCGGTTAGCAAGAGTTTTCACCATATATAACTTCTCAAGCTTATCCCAAACCTCATTCGCTGTCTTCTCTTTAGCAACCTCCCTCAAGACCTTATCTCCAAGGTAGAGTAGGATCGTGCTTCGAGCTTTTCTGAGCAACTTGCTATTTTCAGCCGCAGCTGCTGCAGTTTCTTCTTCTGCAGTCTCTTCGGATTCTTCGAGAGCCTCGAATAATCCTTGTTGTTCAAGGAGGGCCTGCATCTTGACCTTCCACAGCCCAAAATCTCCCGTGCCTGTAAATTTCTCTATGTTGTACTTGGTAGAATTCCCCATCTTCGATCTGCAGCTACTTCGGTTTCCCACAGACGGCGCCAATTGTCAAGTAATTCGGGTCGATTAGACGTCTCCAACCAAGTAGAATACTTGAAGATATAAGAAATAACTGCTCTAGGATAGTAATTCAAAAAGTAAGCAACGAGACAAACAGCACACAAGAATTTAAGTGGTTCGATCAATGTGATCTACATCCACTGGACCAGACGAGTACTTCTTTGATTGATCAAGAATGTTTACACACTCATTCACTCGGAATAGGATATTTCCTCACTTCACTCGGAATAGGATATTTCCTCACTTCACTCGGAATAGGATATTTCCTCACCTCACTCATTCACTTCATTGAACTCACACAACTCAAAGATTACAAAACGTACTACAATTCCATCCAACCTTTACAATGTACACAAACAAGAGTTTATAAAGACCAAAGGTAGTTGCTGCTGTTAGGAACTGTTTTGAGTAGTTATCAACCGTTTGCAACCGCTTGTAACAACCCATGTGCTCTGTTATTGCCCAACTGAAATGGTAGTTATGCCCTCAAGTAGTTGTAACTGTAAAACAGTTAGTTAAACTAACTAACTTCGAACCAGAAGACTTGTCCATAAAGATCAGATCACTACTTAGTGTTCTGATACTCAACTCTTCTGCTCTGATGATCAAAAGTTAACTCTGTTGATAGACTTCATACTGTGCTGATCTTAACTGCACTGACCAAGTACTGTGTTGACCCAAGTACTGTGCTGATCTGGTACTGAGCTGATCTACTCTGCTGAAGTACTGTGCTGATCAAGTACTGTGCTGTGATACACGCGTTATGCAACACTAAATAAACAACCGCAAGTGTACGGCGTCTATTGTAGCGTGATAAGCACGAGGTCGATCCCACGAGAAGGTTAAAGCATAAAAGGGTAGTTTGCTAGTCGAATTCTAAATAGACGTGATCGATAAATTGAGTGGTGTGAATTACTCTATGATTACCTAACAATGTGTCACTAATAAGTAATGAAGAGTAAATACGAAATCGATCAAATACCAAGCAAATAAGTAACACGAACGTAAACGATTAAGACTCAAAGAGAAAAGGTGGGTTCCAAGGCAATTGTAGTATTTAGATGTCCGTTTATGAGAGTTATCTCGTTTAAAGGGCCATTAAGGTTGTCTCATATAGGGTGATCACACAAGAAGAATTAATTAATCTCTCGATCTAATTAACCCAAAGGAAAGCACAATATAAGTTCGTATCTCTACCTCACAAATATTGTATTACCTAAACTAGCCCCAAAGATCATTCGATTCCCTCTCCGATAATTAATCCTCTATCGAGCTCATAATAATATCGGGTTGCATGCTTGCATACGATTAAATGAAATAAATCTCTCGATCTTACTCCAATTAACAATGAATTAAGCAAATCATCATGGCCAATAACAACATGCTTGACAATAGATAATTAAACATGCAAATAAGGGACAAACACCAATTAAAGCAAGAAATTACTCATAAACATCAATCCAAGTCTTACAATGCCTTAGAACCACTAAGTGTTTAGCTAACTAGTAACATAATCAAATTACAAATTCCAAATGAAATAACTAAATAAAAAGGTAAAGAAAGAGAAAGCTTAGTCTAGAATGTGGTAGGGAATGGAATTTGGGAGCTATTGCATCCTTTCTTCCTTGATTTGGTGAAGAATTGAGAGAGAAATGGCCAAAACACCTTGAAGTGTGTGTAACTATGTGTGGATTTTGGGGAGAATGCCTTGGATTTCAAGAAAAGGGGTTTAAATAGTGTTTGGGTAGGGTTTGGATGGCAAAATTGCAAGTTGGTCCCTAAAAAATGGCCAAAATGTGGAAAAAGCACCGAAAATGGGATTGGCACGGCCATGCACGGCCGTGCAAAACGGCCTTTTGACTTGCAGGTGCTCGGCCGAGCTGGGAGCTCGGCCGTGCTGCGTGGAGGCATGAAATGGAGGGTGCTCGACTGTGCAGCGATCTCGGCCGAGGCGCGCGGAACAGGGGCGACGGAATGCTCGGCCGAGCAAGCAACTCGGCCGTGCCCTTGCTGTGGCCTAAATATCTCGGTCTCGAGGATGGCTTGTCCGAGAGGCGTGCGCGACCGTGCCCATGAATTTTTGTCTTGGCAGCAGCTCGGCCGAGCAGGGTGCTCGGCCGTGCCCTCTCTTGGCCAAAAATCCTCTGCTTCGACATGCGTTTCTTCGAGCGTGGTGCACGTCCGTGGCCTGAAAATGGCTCGGCCGAGCCATGAGCTCGGCCGTGCTCCCTCTTGATTTCCACCTCTTCCTCGTTTCGTGCATATCTTTCGCCTCGGGTGTCGGATTGACTCGATTCCTTTGGCTAATCCACTCCGTTTTTCGAGACGAATCCAACCGTGCACTCCTCTTCCGGATCCAGTAAAGTATGGTTGGTGTTTTGCTCCAATTTCCATCGTATTTCCTATAAAATCGACAAAACACAACCTTTCTCTCATTTCGGCTCAAACAATCATAATCAATGCATAAATCAATGAAATCCACATCAAAACACGCTTCACATGTGCCTCTAAAACTTGTAAATTCCACCCGAATCAAACTCCCCCAAACTTAAAATGTTGTTTGTCCTCAAACAACTAAGCACTTAAAGCAATGAGGGTGGAATGATCACAATGGAATATTCAATGCAAATCACACATGCAAAGTAAGATGTAATAATATCTCTTTCTCAAAGTGCACTTCTCAATGAAGGTTATAGGATCATTATTGTAATTCACACTCATTGATCAAAGAATGCACAAACACACAACACATTGTGAATGGGAAACATAATCCAAATGCTCAAGTCCTCTACTCACATGACAAAGTGTTTCTCTCAAACACACAAACAAATTGAGGATATTAATGCACCCATCAACCAAATTATGCTATGCAATCACCATATGCTTGCCCAACTTCTACTTTCAATAACACTCAAATGCTCAACAATGTGATCAATAGGACTTAATCAAGGATGTAACATTGGTTCTTTGGACAAGGTAGGATGAATTTGGGAATTGTGACTCTTCTAGTGGAGGACAAAGCTTGTTGTTTTACAATGTGTGCTTTCACTTTCAAATTTTTACAAACTCCATCCTCACTTCTCATTTTCTTTTCTTTTTCAAACATTCATCACCTCATCTTTTGAACCATTTTTCTTTTCAAGCTTTTGGGGCTCTTTGTCCCTCTTTTCTTTTCCTTGATTTTCTTTTCATCTTTCTCTTTTTCTTTCAACTTTTCCACTTTCTCCTTTCACTAAAGATATTCATTCAAGCACATGTTTTTCACTTTGTCTTTTATCCTCCACTAGATATAGGTATCAAAGGCTCAAAAAGGCTAAGTGGTTAACATTGTAGTTTGCCAAGAAAATGAGGAATTAAGCTCAAGGGGCTAACTACGGAAGATTACTTCGGTTTTGGGAAATTTTGGCTAAGTGACTCTTTTAGAACAAGATGGCCTATATCACATCACAAAGTTTCACACAATCATGCTTTCAAACAAGAACTTAGGCAAGTTCTAGAATCACTAGCAATAACCTAGTCCACTCCCAAATGAAATAAACCGGATTACATGCTCGATTTAAGGCTCAATTCTCACCGGTTTATTCAATAGGACTCTCACATTCATCAAATGTTCCCAAACAACAACACATCATGCATCCATGCTATCAAAGCTCACAACTATGAACACAAAATGATTCTATATTCCAACATCAATCATGCAAACATTCAAAGCAAATAAACATCACCACAACTACTCAACAATGGATCCCAATTACTATTCATGCTCACATTTCACCAAAGATCCACTACCCAACATATAATCAAAATTAACTTAATCAATATAATCATGTGGAAGCCAAGTGTGCGCCGGTGCAAAATGTGACACAAGTAGAATGACGAACCGGTGCAAGGGTAACAACTAGTAGAGGAATAAAAGAAAAATAACTCCCCCAAACTTAGAATTTTACTATGTAAAAATTCTAAGTTTGGGGCTACAAGTTGTTACCTCCCTCCTTGCACATCCAATGCTTCTTCAAAGCTCACCATTGCAACACTTGCTTCCTCCTTTCCAAAGTTGGCTTTGTTTCTTCTTCATTCTCCAAGACTTGCTATCCATATTACTCTTCATCCATACCTACAAAATAAACCAAGCTATCAACACTACTAAAGCAATAAAAACATGAAAGCAATAAAACCTTGGGTTGCCTCCCAAGAAGCGCTATTTTTAACGTCCTATGCCGGACGGTTCTTCCTTAAGGGGAATATCAAGTCACCCCATCATCCTCCTTGTTCTTAACCTTCTTTGCCCATACAACTTTCTTAAGCCCATTGAAGCATCCACTAGCTAGTCCATCCGGCTCTTCAATCATGTCATAGGAGGTTGATGCCTCATTCATCCACAAGTTCGCACAAGTAGCTTTTCTTGATTTGGGGGAGTTTTTGAAAAAAACTTCCCCAAACTTGGCCTTCTTGCCCATCTCTAATTCCTTATCCTTCTCTTTGGGGTTCTCCTCCATAACATTGATTTTGAAATCTTCTTCCACCTTCTCTTTCATTGGCTTTGGAGGGTGATCTCCTCTAGAGTACCCATACTCTCCATCTTCATCCTCATCATCACGAAATCTAACGGCCTTGTAAATGTTGAATGAGACTTTCTCCTCACCAACATGTAGTTCAAGCTCTCCGTTTCGTACATTGATGATGGCTCCACCCGTTGCTAGAAACGGTCTTCCCAAGATCAAGGGGATTTCCCTATCTTCCTCCATATCAAGTACCACAAAATCAACTGGGAATATGAATTTCCCAACTTTGACAAGCACATCCTCAACCGTTCCCAAAGGATAAACTATGGAGCGATCCGCCAATTGAAGATTCATGGTAGTATGTGTCAATTTTCCCAAGCCAAGTGATTTGAAAAGTGATAATGGCATGAGGTTTATGCTTGCTCCAAGATCACACAAAGCACGATAAGTTCCCTCTTTGCCAATCACACAAGGCAATGTAAATGAACCGGGATCCCTAAGCTTTGGAGGTAGCTTAGCTTGGATGATGGCACTACACTCTTCGGTGAGGTTCACGGTTTCAAATTCTACCATCCTTCTCTTGTTGGACATAATCTCCTTCAAAAACTTGGCATAATGAGGCATTTGCTCAAGGGCCTCCGCAAATGGGATGTTGATGTGTATCTTTTTGAACATCTCCAAGAATTTGATGAACTTTGCATCCAAACTCGTCTTCTTGAGTCGTTGAGGGTATGGGATTTGAGGCTTGTGTGGAGATGGAGGCTTATGTGCATCATTCTCTTTCTCACTTGTTTTCTCCTTCTCAACATCTTTCTCTTCAACTTTTCTTCCTTGTTGTTCCTCTTCACCATCTTCCTTTGGTATCATAGGGCCTTCATAACTTGTGCCACTCCTCAAATTAATTGAGTTGCATTGCTCCTTGGGGTTCAATTCTGTGGTTGAGGGGAATCGACCCGGCTTGTGTTGATTTCCAACCATATTAGCAATTTGGCCCACTTGAATCTCAATGGCTTTAACATCATTCTTGATTCCCATCACTTCATTTGCCAATTGACCAATTTTCTCATCTTGACTCTCAAACTTTTGCCAAGTCTTGGTCATAAAACTTTCGTCTCTCCCATGAACTTCTTAGTCTCTCCCATGAATGTTATAAACATTTCTTCCATAGTGAGCTTTGACGAAGACTCTTCTCTCACACCATCTCGTACATTGAAGTTCGACGGTGGTTGAATGGCATTGTGTGGGTTAGCATATGAGAAATTTTCATGGTTTCTCAAGCCGGGATGGTATTGGTTCGGATTAGAGGGGTGATAATTCCCATGAGTTTGTCTTTCTCCCCAACCTCTCTCTCGAAAATGACGATCCCTTTGATTGTTCATGTAATGGGCCTCTTCATATTTATCGTCACTAGGTCCCATTAATGACTTGGCCGCCATCATCGAAGTCAATTTGTCTACCTTGTTGGATAAGGTAGCAAAATCATCCGACTCTCTAGTAAAAGCAACTTTCCGGGTTTGCCTTCTCTCGGATGGCCATTGGTTTCCGTTCTTTGCCATCTCCTCTAGGAGCACATAACCCTCATCCGTCGTCTTTCCTAGAAAAGAACCTCCACCGGCCGAGGCATCCACCATCCCTCTCGTTCGATGGTCCATCCCATTGTAGAAGTAACAAATCAATTGGTCTCTTGAGAACCCGTGTTGAGGACAACTCCTTATGAGATCCTTGAAGCGTTTCCAAGCCTCGGCTAAAGACTCATCATCGTCTTGCATGAAAGAAGAAATTTCTCCTCTTATCTTGATGGTCTTGCTTGGAGGAAAATACTTCATAAGGAAGGCATCTACAAGGTCGACCCAATTTTCGATCGTCCTTAGATCAAGAGACATGTTGATTCGGGTGGAATTTACATGATTTATAAGCACATGTGGAGCATATTTTGATGTGGATTTCATTGATTTGTGCATTAGATATGATTGTTTGAGCCAAAATGAGAGAAAGGTTGTGTTTTGTTGGTTTTGTAGGTAAAACGATGGAATTTAGAGCAAAACACATACTACAAGTGATCGGACCAGAAAGAGGAGTGCACCATTGAATCCGGCTCGAAAAATGGAGTGGAATAGGCGAAAGAATCGAGTCGATCGGAGGTCGGAAGCTCAAGAAACGGAGGGACGAAATTGGAGGACGAAAACGACACATGGAGCCAATACGAATGATTGGCCCGGCCGGGTGGCATGACTGGCCCGGCCGGGCCACATGCCCCCTGTTTCACATTTCTTCGGCCAAGACTTCCACCCGGCCGGGCCACTTCCCCACCCGACCGGGCCACCTCATTCTCGGTGCCAAAATCGTGTTTTCTCTATTTTTGAGGGACTCACTTGCAAATATCACACCTAAACCCTACCCCAACACTATAAATACCTCACTTCTTAAATTTCACATTATCTTACCCCTCTCTCAAGAATTCCTTCACACACTAACACACACTTGGAGGTTTTGGGCCATATCTTCTTCAATTCACCACCAATTCATGCAAGGAAGGAGCCACTAGCTTGGGAATTCAATTCCTCACCTCACCACAGTTTAAGCTTTCTCTTATTTTCAGTTTTTATTGCTTTGATCTTTGTTTTTCTTGTAATTCAAACATGTGGGTGATTGGCTAGAACACTTTTGGTTCTAGGGCCTTGTACATACTTTTGATGATATCTATGGATTAATATTTGTTTAATTGGTGTTTGTGTGGCTTAATTCTATTTGGATGCTCGGTGTTTGTTGCAAAACATGTCATTATGTGTACAATGGTGATGTGTTGATCATAGTTAGTTGAATTAGGTTGAGAAATCTATTTTGATTAATTGATTGTAAGCATTTGACCTAATTTTATTGTGAGATTGAAAGATGATCAATGATTAGGAAGATGTGTGATGATCTTAGGGGCTTGATTGGGTCTTATTGTGCAACTTAGGTAGAGATACTAGGTTGTGTAGTATTTCCTTTGAATTACTTGGATCGAAAGGACTTTTAATTCATTATATTGTGATCAATCTTATAGACAAAGCATGAACACCATTTAAATAGGCATTTCACCATAGATGGATTCACTAGTAGTGCATGTGCTCTAGGACCTACCTTCTCTTAATTGAGTTACACCCATTTTTACTTTCGTTTTGTAATTTGTATGCCATTTGATCGATTTTATCTTTGCTCTTTATTGCTTATTCGTGACACTTGGTAGGTAACTTTAGAGTAAATCTTCATATTCAAAATTTCGATCACGTCTACTTAGAATTCGACTAGCAAACTACCCTTTTACGCTTTAACCTTCTCGTGGGATCGACCTCGTGCTTATCACGCTACAATAGACGCCGTATACTTGCGGTTGTTTATT
This sequence comes from Galeopsis tetrahit, assembly GCA_963675135.1. NCBI lineage: Eukaryota > Viridiplantae > Streptophyta > Magnoliopsida > Lamiales > Lamiaceae > Galeopsis > Galeopsis tetrahit. Next base: position 72,540,966 of record OY776128.1, on the reverse strand, counting down.
TAGTGTTGCATAACGCGTGTATCAAGTTTATGGCGCCGCTGCCGGGGAGGTTTTCATAAGCTCTAGAGTGTAGGCTAGGAGAGTTTTAGTTTAGACAATTTATTTGCTTTCTTTATTTGCAAAAATCCAAAAATATTTGAGTTTGTTATCTTGATCTTAATTACAATTCTCACTCTCGTTTGTTCTTGTGATAGACATGGTTTATGATCACACGATCTAGGAGGAATCACCAAGAAGTGCTACCTTTAGATCCGGAGATTGAGGCCAATTATCGAAGAAGGAACGCCGAAAGGAGAAGACTAGAGTTGGAAAGAATGAATCGAAGGGAGAATCCGGTTGTAGAAGAAGTTGAAGAGGAACTCGAGAATCAAGGAGTCGAAGGAGTCGAGGAACCTAACGGGAATGGAGGTAACCGACCTCAAGGGGTACTAAGGGACAACTTTCGTCGTAGAGTTGAAGAGAACATTGGGATGGAAAGAAATGTAGAGCAACGGGAGGAAAACGGGAATCAACGAATTTTGAGAGACAATTTCCGCCCTATCCCAAGGCCCTATGGAGGAGCGGGTCGGGAACCCGTTGATGCTCATAACTTTGAGCTCAAGCCGGCCCTAATCATGATGGTTCAAAACAACCAATTTGGAGGGTTGTCAAAGGAGGATCCTAACCTCCATTTATCTCAATTCTTAGAGATAAGTGGAACGGTTAAGATCAATCGTGTCCCTCAAGATTACATCCATCTCCAATTGTTCCCATTCTCTCTCCGTGATCGTGCAAAGCAATGGTACATGTCTCTTGATCTAAGGACAATCGAAAATTGGACCGATCTTGTAGACGCTTTCCTCATGAAGTACTTTCCTCCAAGCAAGACTATCAAAATAAGAGGAGAAATTTCGTCCTTCATGCAAGACGATGATGAGTCTTTAGCCGAAGCTTGGGAACGTTTCAAGGATCTCATACGGAGTTGTCCTCAACATGGGTTCTCAAGAGACCAATTGATTTGCTATTTCTACAACGGGATGGACCATCGAACGAGAGGGATGGTGGATGCCTCGGCCGGTGGAGGTTCTTTGCTAGGAAAGACGACGGATGAGGGTTATGTGCTTCTACAGGAGATGGCAAAGAACGGACACCAATGGCCATCCGAGAGAAGGCAAGCCCGAAAAGTAGCTTCCACTCAAAATTCGGAAGAAAGTGTCAACTTATCCAACAAAGTGGACAAGCTAATCTCTTTGATGACGGCCAAAGCACTAGTGGAGCCCAATAATGATCAATATGAGGAGGCCCATTTCATGAACAACTAACGGGGCCGTTATTTTCGAGAAAGAGGTTGGAATGAGAGGCAAAATCCTCCTAATCCAAATCATTACCATCCCGGCTTGAGAAACCATGAAAACTTCTCTTATGCCAACACAAGGAATGCTACATCCCACCTCCAAATTTCAATGCTAGAGATGGAGTTATTGTGGAGTCCTCATCAAAACCATCATTGGAGGATATGTTTGGTGCTTTTATGGGGGAGACCAAGAACTTCATGAGAGAGACTAGGGAGAATGCAAACAAGACTTGGCAAAGAATTGATGAGCATGGTGAGATGATCAAGAATGTGGCAAACAATGTGAAAGCCATAGAAAAGCAAATAGGCCAACTCGCTAATGCCATTGGAAAGCAACATGTTCCGGGGCAATTCCCCTCTAACACGGAGCTAAATCCTAAAGAGCAATGCAACGCCATAAGGCTAAGAAGTGGGACAAGCTACGAAGGACCCAAGATGCCGTTAGAGGAGGAAGTGGTAATGGCACCCGAGGGTGTTGATAAAAGAGATGGCTTAGTGAAAGAGAAAGAAGAAAAAGAAGGAGAGAAGAAGAGTGAGGAGGCAATCCCTCCTCAAGACAAAAACAAAAATGAGGTACCTCTTCCATACCCTCAAAGATTGAAGAAAAAAGGTTTGGATCACAAGTTTGCCAAGTTTGTGGAAATATTCAAGAAGATCCACATAAACATTCCCTTTGCCGAAGCACTTGAGCAAATGCCCCACTACTCCAAATTCTTAAAGGAGATCATGTCTAACAAAAGGAAGATGGTGGAGTATGAGATGGTGCATTTGACCGAGGAGTGTAGCTCGATTATTCAAGCCAAGTTGCCTCAAAAACTTAGAGACCCCGGATCTTTCACTTTACCATGTGTCATCGGGGATGGAGGTACATTTCGAGCTTTGTGTGATTTGGGAGCGAGCATTAATCTCATGCCCTTGTCCATATTCAAGTCACTTGGTTTGGGAAAGCTTACACAAACCACAATGAGCCTTATATTGGCGGATAGATCCGTAACATACCCTTTGGGTATAGTGGAAGATGTGTTGGTTAAGGTTGATAAGTTTATATTCCCGGTGGACTTTGTAATGTTGGATATGGAGGAAGATAAGTATGCTCCATTGATTTTGGGAAGGCCATTCTTGGCAACCGGTGGGGCTAAAATTGATGTAAAGAAAGGAGTGCTAAAACTTCAAGTGAACGATGAGAAAGTCACGTTCAACATTTATAGAGCTATCAAAGTCCGGGATGATGAAGATGGAGAGTATGAGTACTCTAGAGGAGATCACCATCCAAAGCCAATGAAAGAAAAGGTGGAAGAAGATTTCAAAATCAATGTTGTGGAGGAGAACTCCAAGGTGGGAGACAAGGAATTAGAGATGGGCAAAAAGGCCAAGTTTGGGGGAGTTTTCGAAGAAAACTCCCCCAAATCAAGAAAAGTTACGTATACGAACTTGGGGATGAATGAGGCATCAACCTCCTATGATATGGTTGAAGAGCCGTGTTGGTCCCTGAACGAGTAGTGAATGGGATTAAAGTCTAGAGGGGAGGGGTGAATAGACTTTAAACTTTTTCAAACAGAGTTGAGAACCTCTTCTGATTGCTATGTCAACTGGACTGCAAGTCTGCTGGTCCAGATGACTATAGTGATCTGACTGAGGAGGTTATATGCGGAATTATGGTAGGCCTGGTTTAGACTCGTTCTTATAGTTCTTATGAAAGTGTTCAACTTGTTTTGCTTAATGAAAATACTCAGCTGATGCTGGTTTGAAAGTTATGGCCTTGTTTTGAAGAATGTTGAAATCACAGTATGCACTATATAATAATGTATGTAAAGACAGAAATGTAAAGTGCAGAAAGTAAATAACACAGTAATTTATAGTGGTTCGGATATACGTTCCTACGTCCACTCTCACGTCCACACGTGATGTTTAATCCCTTTAATTTACCACAAATTACAAGGGTCTTGACCTTTATAGTCCCAAGGTTAGGACTTTGAGATCTGAGCCGTCCTAACAGCTACGATCTCCACAAGTGATTGTAAGCACTTGCACTTTGAGGGGTTCAAAAACTTTAACCTTTCGGTGAGGGTTTGGGGTTTTTGAAGTGTATCCAACTAATGGTTCAAGCTTATAATTTGCTTAACCACTGTGCCTAAAACAATTGATATACAATATGAACAGGTTTCAGGTTCTTAAGGGTTGGATAGAAATCACTTAAGAGCTATAGATAATCTAATGGTTTCTGGCTCTTTTGAGAATTCTTAGAACAGTATGGATTTAGCTTTGATTGCTTGCTTGGCTTGTTGAATTCTCTCTTGTGACCTCTTTTATTTTGTGATTTCTCATCCTCTTGTATTTATAATGGAGATTGGTTGCAACTAGCCGTTGGAGTTGAGTAGCCGTTTGAGCAATCTTTCCATAATAGCTTGATTCCTTGATTCCAGCCGCTTGATTGCTTCAATCCTGGGATCATGTCAATCTTCTAAATAAGGTAGGTCTTCGTTTGAATTGCAAGATGACTTAGGAATCAGCCGAGTCCTGGAAGAGCACATAGTCTTCTGATCTGAACTACTAGTCTTCTGACCTTAGGTCTTCTGTCTTCTGATATCAGTAGAGTAACACTCTTCTGATCTGGAAATTCTTTGTACTGCTTTTAGGCCATCTTCAATCTGGGACTCCATCAGATAAGTAGGTATACAAGCACCTTAACTTATCTGGTCTTCAAGGATCTTCTAGTCTTCATGTCTTCTACTCTTCTCATCTTGAGGATAGGCATGTAAGCCAGGACTGTGCTGATCAGCTGATATCAATACAGTTGATCACACAAGACTAGTCTAAGTTGTTCTATACAAGTCAGCTGATCCTATTACATTTATAAACTCTAAGTGTTTTGGCCATCAAAACTATTCTATCATCAAGTGGGGCTTATTGTGAATTTATATCCCAACAAGCCGGATGGAGTGGCTTTTGGATGTTTCAATGGGTTCAAGAAGGTAGCATGGGGAAAGAAGTGCAAGAGCAAGGAGGATGATGGGGTGACTTGATATCCACCTCAAGGAAGAACCGTCCGACATAGGACGTTAAAAATAGCGCTTCTTGGGAGGCAACCCAAGGTTTTATTGCTTTATGTTTTTGTTGCTTTAGTAGTATTGATAGCTTAGTTTCTTTGTAGGTATGGATGAGGAGAATTGTGGATACCTTGTCTTGGAGAATGAAGAAGAAGCAAGGCCAACTTTGGAAAAAGAAAGCAAGTGATGCAATGGTGATTCTTGAAGAGCATTGGATGTGCAAGGAGGGAGGTAACAATTTGTAGCCCCAAACTTAGAATTTTTACATAGTAAAATTCTAAGTTTGGGGGAGTTATTTTTCTTTTATTTTTCTACTAATTGTTACCCTTGCACCGGTTCGTCATTCTACTTGTGTCACATTTTGCACCGGCGCACACTTGGTTTTCACATGCATTAGATTGTTTAAGTTGGTCTTGATCATATGTTGGGTAGTGGACATTTGGTGAAATGTGAGCATGAATAGTCATTGGAATCCATTGTTGAGTAGTTGTGGTGATGTTTATTTGCTTTGAATGTAAGCATGATTGATGTTAGATATAGTATCATGATTGTGTTCATATTTGTGATCTTTGATAGCATGGATGCATGATGTGTTGTTGTTTGGGGACATTTGACGAATGTGAGAGTCTTATTGAATAAACCGGTGAGAATTGAGCCCTAAATCGAGCATGTAATCCGGTTTAGTTCATTTGAGAGTGGACTAGGTTATTGCTAGCGATCCTAGAACTTGCCTAAGTTCTTGTTTGAAAGCATGATTGTGTGAAATGATGTGATGTGATATAGGCCATCTTGTTCTAAAAAGAGTCACTTAGCCAAAATTTCCCAAAACCGAAGTAATTTTCCGTAGTTAGCCCCTTGAGCTTAATTCCTCATTTTCTTGGCAAACTACAATGTTAACCACTTAGATTTTTTTGAGCCTTTTGATTCCTATATCTAGTGGGGGATGAAAGACAAAGTGGAAAACATGTGCTTGAATGAATATCTTTGGTGGAAGGAGAAATTGGAAAAGTTGAAAGAAAAAGAGAAAGATGAAAAGAAAATCAAGGAAAAGAAAAGAGGGACAAAGAGCCCCAAAATCTTGAAAAGAAAAAAATGGTTCAAAAGATGAGGTGATGAATGCTTGAAAAAGAATGGAAAAAGAAAAGTGAGGATGAAGTTTGTAAGCTGTGAAAGTGAAAGCACAAATTGTACAAAAGCAAGCTTTGTCCTCCACTAGAAGAGTCACAATTCCCAAATTCATCCTACCTTGTCCAAAGAGCCAATGTTACATCCTTGATTAAGTCCTATTGATCACATTGTTGAGCATTTGAGTGTGTGTAGAAAGTAGAAGTTGGGCAAGCATATGGTGATTGCATAGCATAACTTGGTTGATGAGTGCATTAATATCCTTAATTTGTTTGTGTGTTTGAGAGAAACACTCCATCATGTGAGTAGAAGACTTGAGCATTTGGATTATGTTTCCCATCACAATGTGTTGTGTACTTGTGCATTCTTTGATCTATGAATGTGGATTGCAATAGTGAACCTATAACTTTCATTGAGAAATGCACTTGGAGAAAGAGATATCATTACATCTTACTTTGCATGTGTGATTTGCATTGAATATTCCATTGTGATCATTCCACCCTCATTGCTTTAAGTGCTTAGTTGTTTGAGGACAAACAACATTTTAAGTTTGGGGGAGTTTGATTCGGGTGGAATTTACATGATTTATAAGCACATGTGGAGCATATTTTGATGTGGATTTCATTGATTTGTGCATTAGATATGATTGTTTGAGCCAAAATGAGAGAAAGGTTGTGTTTTGTTGGTTTTGTAGGTAAAACGATGGAATTTAGAGAAAAACACATACCACAAGTGATCGGACCGGAAAGAGGAGTGCACCATTGGATCCGGATCGAAAAATGGAGTGGAATAGGCGAAAGAATCGAGTCGATCGGAGGTCGGAAGCTCAAGAAACGGAGGGACGAAGTTGGAGGACGAGAACGACACATGGAGCCAATACGAATGATTGGCCCGGCCGGGTGGCATGACTCGCCCGGCCGGGCGGCCGAGCAAAAGAATTTGGCCAAAGACGAAACTTCGGCCCGGCCGAACACACCAACTTAACTCGCCATTTACGAAAGTTTCGCCCGGCCGGGCCACATGCCCCCTGTTTCACATTTCTTCGGCCAAGACTTCCACCCGGCCGGGCCACTTCCCCACCCGGCCGGGCCACCTCATTCTCGGTGCCAAAATCGTGATTTCTCTATTTTTGAGGGACTCACTTGCAAATATCACACCTAAACCCTACCCCAACACTATAAATACCTCACTTCTTAAATTTCACATTATCTTACCCCTCTCTCAAGAATTCCTTCACACACTAACACACACTTGGAGGTTTTGGGCCATATCTTCTTCAATTCACCACCAATTCATGCAAGGAAGGAGCCACTAGCTTGGGAATTCAATTCCTCACCTCACCACAGTCTAAGCTTTCTCTTATTTTCAGTTTTTATTGCTTTGATCTTTGTTTTTCTTGTAATTCAAACATGTGGGTGATTGGCTAGAACACTTTTGGTTCTAGGGCCTTGTACATACTTTTGATGATATCTATGGATTAATATTTGTTTAATTGGTGTTTGTGTGGCTTAATTCTATTTGGATGCTTGGTGTTTGTTGCAAAACATGTCATTATGTGTACAATGGTGATGTGTTGATCATAGTTAGTTGAATTAGGTTGAGAAATCTATTTTGATTAATTGATTGCAAGCATTTGACCTAATTTTATTGTGAGATTGAAAGATGATCAATGATTAGGAAGATGTGTGATGATCTTAGGGGCTTGATTGGGTCTTATTGTGCAACTTAGGTAGAGATACTAGGTTGTGTAGTATTTCCTTTGAATTACTTGGATCGAAAGGACTTTTAATTCATTATATTGTGATCAATCTTATAGACAAAGCATGAACACCATTTAAATAGGCGTTTCACCATAGATGGATTCACTAGTAGTGCATGTGTGCTCTAGGACCTACCTTCTCTTAATTGAGTTACACCCATTTTTACTTTCGTTTTGTAATTTGTATGGCATTTGATCGATTTTATCTTTGCTCTTTGTTGCTTATTCGTGACACTTGGTAGGTAACTTTAGAGTAAATCTTCATATTCAAAATTTCGATCACGTCTACTTAGAATTCGACTAGCAAACTACCCTTTTACGCTTTAACCTTCTCGTGGGATCGACCTCGTGCTTATCACGCTACAATAGACGTCGTATACTTGCGGTTGTTTATTTAGTGTTGCATAACGCGTGTATCACATGTACCATTGCTTTGCACGATCACGGAGGGAGAATGGGAACAATTGGAGACGGATGTAATCTTGAGGGACACGATTGATCTTAACCGTTCCACTTATCTCTAAGAATTGAGATAAATGGAGGTTAGGATCCTCCTTTGACAACCCTCCAAATTGGTTGTTTTGGACCATCATGATTAGTGCCGGTTTGAGCTCAAAGTTATGAGCATCAACGGGTTCCCGACCCGCTCCTCCATATGGTCTAGGGATAGGGCGAAAGTGGTCTCTCAAGACTCGTTGATTCCCGTTTCCCTCCCTTTGCTCTCCATGTCTTTCCATACCAATGTTCTCTTCACCTCTCCGATGAAAATTGTCCATTAGCACTCCTTGAGGCCGGTTGCCTCCATTCCCGTTAGGTTCCTCAACTCCTTCTACTCCTTGATTCTCAAGTTCCTCGTCAACTTCTTCTACAACCGGATTCTCCCTTCGATTCATTCTTTCCAACTCTAGTCTTCTCCTTTCGGCGTTCCTTCTTCGACAATTGGCTTCAATCTCCGGATCTAAGGGTAACACTTCTTGTTGGTTCCTCCTAGATTGTGTGATCATAAACCATGTCTATCAAAAGAACAAACGAGAGTGAGATATACAAATAAGCTCAAAGTAACAAACACAAATATTTTTGGATTTTTGCAAATAAAGAAAGTAAATAAATTGTCTAAACTAAAACTCTCCTAGCCTACACTCTAGATCTCATAAAAACCTCCCCGGCAGCGGCGCCATAAACTTGATACACGCGTTATGCAACACTAAATAAACAACCGCAAGTGTACGGCGTCTATTGTAGTGTGATAAGCACGAGGTCGATCCCACGAGAAGGTTAAAGCATAAAAGGGTAGTTTGCTAGTCGAATTCTAAATAGACGTGATCGATAAATTGAGTGGTGTGAATTACTCTATGATTACCTAACAATGTGTCACTAATAAGTAATGAAGAGTAAATACGAAATCGATCAAATACCAAGCAAATAAGTAACACGAACGTAAACGATTAAGACTCAAAGAGAAAAGGTGGGTTCCAAGGCAATTGTAGTATTTAGATGTCCGTTTATGAGAGTTATCTCGTTTAAAGGGCCATTAAGGTTGTCTCATATAGGGTGATCACACAAGAAGAATTAATTAATCTCTCGATCTAATTAACCCAAAGGAAAGCACAATATAAGTTCGTATCTCTACCTCACAAATATTGTATTACCTAAACTAGCCCCAAAGATCATTCGATTCCCTCTCCGATAATTAATCCTCTCTCGAGCTCATAATAATATCGGGTTGCATGCTTGCATACGATTAAATGAAATAAATCTCTCGATCTTACTCCAATTAACAATGAATTAAGCAAATCATCATGGCCAATAACAACATGCTTGACAATAGATAATTAAACATGCAAATAAGGGACAAACACCAATTAAAGCAAGAAATTACTCATAAACATCAATCCAAGTCTTACAAGTTAAGACACAGATTGGTTTGGACTAAGTCCTATTCCTACCGTTTGTGGTCTCTTTGTCTGTTCCGGTTCGATTTTCGAGAAAAAAAATGAATAACATTAAATCGAAGACAGTATTTATGTGCCCCATATTTTTTTTTATATTTATGTATGTATATATCTCTATATATATTCAAATATTGTTTTGATGATTTATATTTTGTTCTTTCAAATTATTTCTAAATAAATAATGTCACAATATAATTGATTTTCATGAATGATATAATAGTGTTATTAGGAGGTTCAATAATTATTAAAATAAAAATAATAATAATAATAATTTATTTTTATTTTTTTGTGGGGAATACCTGATTAGACAAGATGCGCCAAGTACGTTTTAGAGCCACTTCCAACTTTCCATCTCCAATATCCAAATCTCCCAAATCAAGAACAAGGATTTGATAAATTCGCCCATGATATAGTTGATTTTCTCAATAAAGTTGTCGTTAATTCGAAATTGTCCATGTGACTGAGAATTCGCCCAGTAGCGTCAAAATGTCACTAAGATTCTAAGACAGAACCAGCACTTTAATTTATCTAGCCATTGCATTTTTTTATTTTTTCGTTTCGTAATAACAATATTAATATCAAAGGATAAACATAAATCAAGAAAACACATTGAAAGATGTCCAAAAATCTTAAGAAATAAATTAATCGGATAATATTCAATAGATACACTTAACAAATCAATGCATATTTTCATCTCCATCATATACTAGATGAGAGACTGAAAATTTATAAAATCAAACCAGCTGAAAAGCCCAAAATTGAAACACGAAAAAAAGGGATTAATTTATCAATACCAGATATGTACTCCCTCCGTCCCACAAAGATAGCTACATTTGACTTTACACACAGATTAAGAAAAATCAATAAATGTAGTCAAATTTAGCTAATATACAAATTTTGCCCTTGAAATCTCACTCCAAAATCTATTAAGCATTAATTACTCCTATTAATTAGGGGTAAAATTGACAATAAAACATTTAATACTAAAGTAAAGGAGGAAATGTAACTATAATTTGAGACATCCAAAAAAGAATATGTAGCTATCTTTGTGGAACGGAGGGAGTACATGTGATAGTGTTAATATCTCTCAATTGTGAGAGTAATGCATTGATTGATGAATATTTATATAAGAGTACAAGGTAGTTGGTAATGGTAGCAACAATATAACTACTAAACTACCCTAATTAATTTTTACTATTTAGACTAACAATCTCCCTCAAGTGTAGTGGATGCAAAGTGACCCAGAGTGTGTGCCTAAAAAATTCGAAAAGAGGGCAAGGCGAGCAAGATTCTTTGTAAAAATGTCGGCGAGCTGAAATTTGGAAGGAACAAACTGAGCAATGAGACGTCCTGAAGTGATGAGCTCGTGGACAAAATGATATTCAATATCAATGTGCTTTGCTCGTTTGTGAGCAACCAGATTCTGAGACAAAAAATATATTCTCTCCGTCCAATTTTATAATTCTCACTTTCCTTTTCGGACTGTCCAATTTTATAATTCTCATTTCTCAAAAAGGGAAATATTACTCACACTCGCTACTTTATTTATGCTTTATCTCCACCCACATCTTTCATTTTTTACATAAACAATCAATTTTCCTTAAAATCCACATTCAACCCAAATGAGAATTATAAAATTGGACGGAAGGAGTAACACTTTTATATATTGTAGCAAAGCAAGGTAGGAACAAAGGAGGACGGGGAGCGTATGAAGTTCTTTGAGTAGCGAGCAAATCCAAACTATCTCAAGGTGCATCATGGCATGAAGAGTTAGCGGAGTGTGGACATTGATGAGAAAGAAGAGGAGAAGAAGGGATACCCAATAATTAATTAGTTCTCAATTGAGTGAGTAATGCATTGATTAAAAAATATTTATAAAAGAGTACAAGGTAGTTGGTATCAATTAACCGTAGTATAAGTTATATAACTAATAAACTACCCTAATTAACTTTCAATAACTAACCATTACCATGATGGGGCGTTTGGCATACCTATACATGCATGCGTAAATGACATTTAACTAAATTAATTACCGTTATGGGCACTGTGTAATATTGATAACATAATAAATGTGCATTTAACATGGAGCATGGACCCTCCACCTATGTTGGGGAGGTAACACATTTAATTTCATCTCCCTAATATAAATTGTCACCGGTTTAGGGCATATACAAGTCACGCTGATATTGGACCGTCTATACAACTAATATTACAAAATATTTGGCAATTTTTCACCAAAAATGGAACTAATTAAAACTAACTTTGGACATGAATAGCAATGAGACGAGTCCAAATTTAAATTTGTACTATTGAACCCGCTGTCATGAAATTTATGAAATGAGGTTGAACTCAATATCTACCATTATTAAAATAAATAAATTAGTAACATAATTTTGTAACTTGTATGCGTGTATTTTTATAAATATAATAATATTCATATGTGTGTATTTATATTTCTATAAATATATGTGCATACTAATTTTCCACATATAATATTAATTCTGAATTCTTTGAAAAAAAAAATGGACTGATATTCAAGGGACAAAATTACGAGTCTTCTTTTCTATGGTTAAAAGCAAAATTTATGAAAGAAAGTCGAATTACATACGACGAATGGATAAGGGAACCAAGAATGTGTATCAACTAGTTCTGTATTGTTGTTTTATTCTGTCATTTGTTACTGTTTTGAGTATTTAGTAGGCATTTTTCTTGATGCCTAATGAATAAGATTTTGGCCTTTTTCAAAAGAAAAAAAAAATAATTCTAAATTATTTGTGAATGACGTGGCTTTTTTAAATCTCTCCATTTTAAAATTAGTTTGAATTTTTTTTAATGGTTTTTTATAACTGTTTTTAAAATCTAATTCAATATCAATTTTTTTTTAAAAAAAAATTGTTTTCTTTTTTTCCCTTTTAATCTTTTTATATATTTCTTCTATAAAAATAAATAAAATTACATATATATATATACATTTTAAAAAAACTATACTAAAATTTGTTAAATAGTAATTTTTTTATAATTCCACGTAATACGCGGGGTCATGCACTAGTGTATATATATATATGCTTGTGTAAAAATATTTTATTTATGCGCCGCACTTATGTGCAATATTTCACTTGAAATATTGGTATATTTAAGGAAGGGTCAAAATTCGCGGATTTGTAGCGGGTTTGACCGGTCAAACGAATATTTCCTTAAAAATCGCGCAAAAGTCGCGCGCAGAAGGCTAACAGAATAACGAGTTTTAGGTTTGTGTTACTATAAAAGTAATTATATATTACTGCAAGACCAAATATGTGTTACTGTAAGTACAAATAACACATAAATTGACTTTTCATAGGAAATATTAATACAAATTAATTTAAGGAAGGATAAAATAGAAAAATTTGCTCTTAATCTGTGTTACTATAAATACAATTATATGTTACTGTACGGACAAATACGTGTTACTGTAAGGACAGGTAACACACAATTGACTTTTGAGTAACACATATTTGACCTTAAAGTAGCACAAAAAAATGTGTTAATATATAAACACAAGTGTATTACTGTATAAATAAAACGCCATTATTGAGAGTGAATGAGATACGCACATTAAAAAAACACGAAGAACAATAATTGAAAACACGAAAAACACAACCATGTTGAATAATTTATCGATCCTTACAAATAAAAAGACATAATTATCAACAATTAATTGGAATAAATCTGTGTGTGGTATTATTGTTGATTTTTTCTAATTCATAAATTTATTCAAAAAATAAATAATGAGTTTTCTCTTTCGTGATTAGAGATCAGATCTGATTTTTTTTTTTTAATGAAAGTTGCGCTGCATATTTTGCGCAGAAGAGAAGAAAAGAAAGCGCAAAAGAGAAGGAGAAGAAAGCGCAGAAGAGAAGAAGGAAGAAAACGCAGAAGAGAAAGGAAGGAGAAGAAGCGACCGGGAAAGAAGGAAGAAGAGCAACTGGTTACCGGATAAAAATATAAGAATTAGTCAAATTGCACCATAAGTCTATGATGAAATATTGTATATAAGTTTTTATCTTTATTTATAGTTTTTAAAGTATAAATGAATATGAGATGTTATTTTAAATTATTTAATGTCACAATAAAAATATTATACTCCATATAATAAAATTAATATAAAAAAAAATTAAAAAGAAGGAAGAAGGCGATTTGGACCCGGCATATCCTCATGTCGAGCGGGACGAATTCTGGGTCCGTAAATTTTTTAACTGGACGGATCTTGAAATAAGGTTATCTTGTCTCTCCTGTCCCTAACTTTGTGTCACAATGAAATGCCGGGGAATTAATATATTTAGTTTAGAAGCAATGTTTTACTTAAATTTTTTCCTTTGTATCAAATAAAACATTGAACAATCTCACATGATACCTATTGAATAACACGGACCCTAAATTTAGAAAAGAGCTAGAAACACACTTAACGAAATATTGGTCTGAAAAGAAAAAGAAAAAAATTCACCATCAATTTAAATTTAGATAAAATTTTGCCCTAAATAAATTAGTTTAATTAAGTTTTGGTGGTGGCGATCATTTACATAATAATAAATGTGCATTTTTTTAGATGCATAATAAATGTGCATTTAAACAGGTCATGTGGAGTAGAATTTTATTCAAGTTAGAATTAAATTCCAAACTCCCCAAATTGCCCTCCACACAATTTAAGAATTAGCAACTTCATCCTAAACCTCAACTATAAATGTGCTCTAAAAACATACCAAAACCACAATAACAAATTATCCATCACATATATACCCTTTCCCAAATCCGCCACCACCCTCCGCCGTCGAGAAAAAAAATGACCGGCGATAATAATCATAAGTCAGCCACACGGGCTCTAACTAACACCGAGCAAAACTGGTGCCGTGCGGTTGCGTCCGGCACCGGCATCACCGTGCTATCTCTCCAAATGGCAAAACCGGCGCCGGAGATCATCTCCGCCTTGACCGGAATCCTCCTCCGCCTCCAAACCCGCCACCCTCTCCTCGCCTACAAACTCCACTACAACCGCACCACAAAAGCCTTCACTTTCATCAAACCCACCACCCCACCGCCGCCCACAATCAAATTCCACGACGGCGAATCAACGTCGGAGCTCCTCCGCGCCGCAGATCCAAACGATGCCGTTTCCGCATACCAAATAATCACGGAACACGAGTTGAACAGCATGGCGTGGTCCGACCCGAATTCGTTCCCATGCAAGGGCATTGAGGTCTTTTACGTCACCGTTTACGCGGTGACGGATGCCAAATCCGTCGTCGTTTTACGGTTCCACACTTCCGCGTGTGACCGGACGACGGCGGTGTCGCTGCTGAGGGAGCTGATGGAGATGGTGGCGGGAAGTGAGGGGACACGTAAGGGATTAGAGAATGAAGGGGAGGGTGAAATGGGAATCGAAAGTATGATTCCAGGTGGCGTGGGGAAAAAAACACTTTGGGCTCATGGGATTGATATGTTGGGATACTCTGTCAACTCGCTTAGGCTTACTAATTTAGCATTTGAAAATACAAAATTACCCCGGAGGTCCGAGTTGGTCAGACTACACATGAACGCAAAGTATACGAATCTGATTCTTGAGGTAAAATATTTTAATATTTAAATTTATACATGTGTGCACATATAATTTTATTATTATTATTTAAAATGCAAAGAATATATTAGGACCAATATTCTGTAGCATTTACCAATGTCTGAGTTATTTTTCCAACTACCCTTTTGAAATTCTGGATTTGTCATAAATGGCCATAGAGAAGACTTTTCACCCCTAGTAATATTCTACCATTATTGTACATTTTATATCCCAGTAAATAACATATGACATTTATTAAAATATTTAAATATAAAATGAAACAACAATATATAGTGACATAAATTAATACTGCATATTAATAAATTGAAATGTCAAACAGAAATAGTTTATTTAGATAAAGAATAACATGCTAAAATTTCATGGCATTTTGTTGCTTGAGAATCTGAACTGAATAATATATATAATTATTTAATATTATACTGATACTGCTGCTTTATTTGAGGGGTACACAGATCAGAGTTGATAATTTCTTAGGGACACGTTTCTTTTTTTGTCACTAATGATTTCTTGCAATTAAATAAAGCAAGGAGTCAAGTGATTAATGTTCTCAACAATTAAGCCCAATATGTGAATAGCGGTCCATGCAAAGGAATAGGCCCAAAACCACTTTTTTAAACATAGCCAGTTAATTAAACCTTTATGTTTAATAAATGTGTTTCTTTTAAATTTTATGAGTTGTTTTGAGTGATTTTTAAAAATTAATTTTTTAATAAGGAAATAAAACTCTGTAAAAAATCTCAAAATCTGAGTTTTAAAAAATCAAAAGTAAACATATCCTTAACAAATGTGTAATTAAATTTGATTAAAAATCATTATTTAATTTAGAAAATCAAAATAAAAACATTTTTAAAAGTGATTTATGATCTAATCAATTGAGTGGAACCCAAATCAACTACTAACTGATTTCGTGCACTGTTCAATAATTTAATGCATTTATTTAGTAAAGTACGTTTTAACTAAAATGTAAAAGCGTACTTCACTTGTGGAAAAAAGTGCATGCATAGCTATATGTGGTAACATTAATTGACTGTGCTTTTTTTCCCAAGAGTTTATTGTCGAAATTACCATCTCGTTTGTTTTGTGGACTTTAGAGGTGAATCTTTAAAATCCATCGTAATTCAATTTTATCTCCTATTTTTTTCACAGTTTTATTACGACATTATTATAAATTTTATTGAGAGTAATTTTTTATTTAATATGAGTTTCCAGTTCCCTACTCCTAGTACTTTGAATTGATTTTTTGAGGAGTAAATTAAAATGAAGTTGAGATTGATCTGTTCAACATCAAGAAGATATGGTTGAGTGTGCTAGAGAGGGAGGGACCCTCAGTTTGAACAAATTAATTCATGTGTAGGGTCGGTCGGTGGATACAGAATGAATGTCGGTAGATATATGTATCTTTGTGTGAATCGATTAATTTTTAAATTACATTATATACTCTATATTTTTCCACCACATAACTTGAACAAAGGATTTTAGATCTAGTTACTGGTGCTCTAACCATTTGTACTATCTCAGTTCGATTGAATCGATTAATTAATTAAGGTTATTGGTTTTGATGATCAGGGTTGCAAATCGAGAGGGATAAAACTGTGTGGAGCTCTAGCAGCAGCTGCATTGATGGCTGCCCATTCTACGAAACATGATTCTGATCATAAGATGATGAGCAAAAAATATGGAGTTGTCACTTTCATCGATTGCCGTTCATCTCTTCAACCATCTTTATCCAATCATCATTATGGTAATATTTTAAAAAAATTGAAGTTTTTGCCTATAAAAATTATTGGATTCATGGATTAGTGGTTGTAATGTTTTTTCAATTTATGCAAAATAAAAAAGATTTTTGTGAAGTGTGATTAAATAAAAAATGTATTTTGAGTGATATAGAAAAGTGTAATTAACGATAATTTTGTATAGTCTGAAGTAAAATTTAGGTCTAAAATAATTTTGAAATAAAAAATATGTAATTGAGAATGTGTTATTTTTATATTGATATTGTACTAATAATTTTGAAACTGATCAAAGAAAAGTGTAAATAATTGCGAGAGGAGGTGCATTATATTTCACAATTATAAATGTTGAATTGAGTTAGTAATAGGCTAGTAGCTAGTGCCTAGTGTCTTAAATTTGTATTTCTACACCACTCCTTAATACAATTAAAAAACAATTTATTTAAGAATCATGATAATGTACACTAAATTGAATGTTGTAATTGATGTGATTGAGTTACAATTTTAATTTGATTCTAAATAAATAATTTCAGGATTTTACAACTCTGCCATCCTGAACATACACACCGTAAAGGGAGCAGAAGCATTTTGGGATTTAGCAAAGAGTTGCTACTTAGATTTAGCAGAATCCAAGAAATGCAAGAAACATTTCACGGACATGGCGGATCTCAACTTCCTCATGTCCAAAGCCATCGAAAACCCGTCTGTAACGGCATCGTCGTCGCTAAGAACGTCGTTAGTTGCGGTGTTTGAGGACCCGGTGTTGGACAACTCCGCCCAAATGCAGCAGCTGAACGACGTCGACGACTACATGGGCTGCGCCTCCATCCACGGCGTTGGCCCCTCCATCGCCATCTTCGACACCGTTCGCGACGGGGAGCTCGATTGCATCTGCATTTATCCGGCGCCCCTGCATACAAGGGCCCAGATGAAGGACCTTGTTCATCGGATGACTAGGATTTTCATTCATGCACTCGATATATGATCATGGAATTAATTAATTCTCTTGTATAAGTGTTTTATGTTAATGTAATTTCATTTCATTTTGAATCTTAAATTTAGTTATTCTCTTTTTAAATACTTCCCTATTTTCCATTTTTATCGTTTCAACTTTCAATATAATTGACCTATTTTTTAAAATGTCACGCGTCTAATTGACCTACAAAAGTGAAATGGATGATCAATAAATATTTATGCACACACATTTTCTTTAAAAATGTATGTAACATTATTAAGTGTCTAACCTTCTCTTTCGAATAGGCAAATTATAAAAATACGTCTCTATTTTTTTTTTTTACAAATATAACACTGTTTACAAGAAATGGCTATATTATTATGAAGGTTAGACACTTAATTTGCCTTTTCGAAAGAGAAGGTTAGACACTTATATTCAGAAACCAGGTTTATATTGCACACTTTGAAAGGGAAAAAAAAAAGTTTTTTTTTTTTTTTTTTTGAGCCCCCCCTTTTAGTTGAGTCATCATCATCAATCGACTATGTTTAGTGAATTTCATCAGCCAGCCTGGCCGACTATTGCAACAACTTCCTTAATTTCTCCTACTCTCATTCACTCACATTTATCATCAATATAATCTACTCCATATTGCACAGTTGTATATTCCATCTGTCGTTTTTTTAATTTTTAAAATATTTATAGTTGTAACTAATTTTTCACATTTCTTCCAAAATTACTCTTATATGTAATTGTTGTATCCATAAAATTAATGAGCATCACCTACAACAAAATGACAAGTAAATGATACATTTAAGAGTGAATGACACTTTGTGTGCACTCAACATTTGCATAGTGTAATTGAACTACAGGATCAAAAATTTAATTGAACAATTAATAATATATTTAAATCATGATCACTTAAATTTGGAGTGCATTTTTCCAGCGGAGGCGTTATGATCGTTGGCAAGCTTTTGTTGCACTTCCAAATCGAAAGCACCACCCAAAACTTTATCGTCTAACCATTTTATAATGTCGGAAAAGATGGTGTCTAGATTTTCGGGCAACTCGCCGTAGGTCAAAGAATGCCACATCTTGGGATATAGCTTGATGGTCTTGTCCGTAGAGGCAGCTCTTTCATACAATAGTTTGCTCACAGCCGGATCTGTCACCTTGTCATCTTCACCGTGAAGGACAATGAATGGCAAACAAACCTGCAGTTTATTAATTATGTAATTAGGATTAATTAATTAATTGAAAAAAAAAATGTTTTCATCAATTATTATTTAATGGTGTATTAGTTGTATGATGATATATACCTCGTTGAGTCTATTCTCCAAGTCAACGCTAGTTGTCAATAGTTGGTAGCTGGTTTGCAGACGAGGTCGGCCTTTGTATGCGTATGGATTTGATCTAACCTACATGCCCAAATAATAAACTTCTTTCAATAAAAAATTAATGACATAATTTGAATTAATTATATATGTTGGTGATATTTTAGAATAAAAGAAAATAAGGTTAGAAAAGTAATTATTACCTCAGCTCTTACATGGGGAGCTCTGAAAGCAATGTCAACTATATCTGGAGTTGGGGTAACTTTCCAAGTGGGGATGATTCGAGTTAAATAAGACAAAGTCTTTATAGCAAATTCGTTTGGTTTCATCTCATCAGCAATCTACATGCATATATATAATAATAATCAATTTATCATAAACTTCAATTCTATAGAAGAAAAAAGACAATAAGAATTTTGAAAACAAGATTCCATTAATTGTTAGTAATTGTTAATTAGTCCATTAATTAATTAAAAATAAAGTACCTTGCACATGGGAGCAATTAAAACGGCAGCGTCCCAGAAGTATGGCTTCTTCCTGTGTAATCTTAGAACCATGGCCCCTCCCATTGATTCTCCCATTAGTATTCTCTTCTTTTTCCTGTTTTCACTCCTTTCTGCATTCCATTATAACATACATAATTAATTAATTAAATCACACAATTATATACTCTAATTAACACACTAAGTCAACACAGTGTCCACATCATGGGCCGACCATTTCGGGAACGTCCATATTTAGAATTTCCTTAATCTAACATTAATTAATTGCTAAGCACAACCTAATGAGAACATAAGCCACACCTCACACAACACACAACTTTACCATATTTATAAACACACACATAAGTACTGCAGATTAGCATCCACATATATACTTGAATTAATTATTTAAATTTGTCCATAAATAAATAAACACTATACTATCATGTTAAAGATTAAAAGAATAATAATAATAATTTAATTACCAGAAATATTGGTATAGTGTTCGGAGAGATCATTAACAATATCATCAAAACTTGTAATCAACCCTAATAGCCCAGATGACTTTCCATGCCCTTCACAATCGATGCCATGAACCTCGTATCCATTCTTTACTAGTCGAGTCGCACAATCTGCACCAATTAATTAATTTAATTAATGCAATTTTTCATACTTTTTTTTTTCATTTAAATTAACTAATTAAATAAATAAATCACCTCTCATCGAGATGCTGCATTCCATCGCATATCCATGGCACAAAAAGATCAAAGCTTTTGCCTCCCCCTTTGAAGGCGCCCATTGGCACGTGAAAAGCGTCACTCCCCGTGTATTTACTATGTATTTCTGCACTTGGCGATTCAATTCTTTCATTTAATTAAATCATCTTCACATCAACCAATTTTATAAAAATACATGAATTAATCGAAAATTAAAACATTGAAATTATATATGTACCTCTGAATATTGGATGTCGTCGTTCGTGTGATTCTTATCCTGTCACAAAAAATAACAATGATTATAAATAAAAAACAGATCAATCGAATTTCAATAAAATTCCAGATAAAAACGATTGATTAAGATCAAAAAGACAAACCATAAGTGGTGAAGAAATTGCAGATGAGTAGGAATTAGGGGAGAGGTTAAATAATGTTGTTGTAGCTGACAAGATCACGCGTGAGAATGTCAAGATTGTTTGTACGAGAATTATCGAAATAATATGCGTAAACAAATTAGGTTAGAATGAAATAAGGAAATAAAGTAGAGTTTGGAGTGGAGGTATAAAGATAATGGACTAATTGTGTTATCACTATTTATAGGAGATCTCTCAATTTCCTCCCGTCTCATATTTTTTATTTAATTATACTTTGATCATATTAAATAAAATCCGAACGAATAAAAGTTGGGACCGGGCTGTTAATATTATTTTATTATTATATATAAGACACTACTAGTTGATATATATCTAATCCCTTTGTTAATACTCCATTATGAGCTGTGGTTGTATGAAATATTTTTTACAAGAAGAATGATTAACTAAGTCAGTTTCTAAAATTTTACAGGATTAAAAATTAAGATTTTGGTCGTCTAAATTTTATTGTGCAATCGCATGTTGGTGCTTATTTAGTTTAATCAACTCAATTCTAAGAATAAGATATATTTTGAATATCGTTATCAAATTATTATTTAATGATTTCAAAGTTGTAATGCTAAATTGCTCAAATTTGACCATATCATTTGATTGACTTAAAATACCATGTACTATGGAGTATAAATTAGTACTCCATGTACTAAATCTTTTTTTTTTTTTTAGGGATTTCATCAGAATTTATCAATCATAGATAAATTAAATAAACTTATTAATATGTACTACATCAAATATTATTCACTTATAAAAAATGTATGTTTTCATTATTATAAGACGGGAGAAGAGCATATGCGCAATATATGTCATATTCTTCTATTTAAAGAACTCATGAATTGAAAACTGGTCAAAAGATCTTCATACAAAAATTATGTAAATATAAACTTAAAAATTCATTTCCATGTCTTTGTTACTATAACAAAAAAATTACTATTATTGTACGAGTAAATATATATTACTTGGTCTACCAATAAATCAATCGATGACATGATCATTTTTATGTTTCTAAACTATACATAGCTTTAAAATATTCTTTTTAACTTGAGAGTAATTCCATACGACCCATATAGTTTGTAGTCAAGTTGTAATAGTTACGCAAAGAGCCAAAGACAGCCAATATCTACCTTTTTATTAATATACATAGTGTTTGAGTCAACTCGCATGCACCTCCCAAGAGTTGATTTAAATTATTCAAACACACTTACACCAGCTAGCCGATCTATATATTTTTATTATTTTAAATTACAACTATTATTCAATGTTGCGCAAGCCCGGGAATAAACTTTGTTCACTTGTAATATACTCTAATATTTTTGTAAATCATAAACTTTGTTCACTTTCTTGTATATTAATTCATAATACTCCCCCTCATTCTCTCTGTTATAATAGATGCACAACAAATAATGATTTTCATCGAGTTTGAAGAGACCTTGAGGTCTTATTTATATACAAGAGAAAGGGAAGTTATAAGAGTTGATTGTGTAACCATCTAAGTACTAAAACTAATTCATATCTTTGATACCCTCACTCGTGAACCATATTATTATCTCAATGGACAATTTAAATGGATGGAGCTGCTTTTAGCAGGAATCGAACCCAAGACATATGAGTGTTAGCCTTAATGGTTTGAGCACCACTACCTAGGCATCCTGGGTTCGAGTCATAGGAGGGGAAAAAAGGGATGGGTATTTAATGTAACTCAAAAAAAAAAAAAAAAAATCTAAAAATCTCAAACTTATAGAGAGATGGAGAATTAATTCGTGTATATTAATTCACATAAAATATAAATCAGCTATTATTATTTCTGATTTTGTATTTTAAATATTAGTGTAATTCTCTCTCTAGCTCACACATATATATTTAAATATATTGCATTTTCTCTACGTAGTTGGTGTAGGACGTGAATACTTTGATTACATCTGAATTGTAAAATGTGTGTGTTGAATTTGTGAGAACGAAATAATAAATATTTGATATAAGTCAATAAAGTGGCTATGCTGATCTCAATATGCTACTTGCCCTTTGGTATAATTTAAGAATTTAGTGTTTTTTTATAATTATTAGCCAGTAACATTCATTTTATAATAGTAAGTATGAAACAAGTTGTACTTTTCATGAGTTGACTTATAGCTGTAACCTCTTAATAAAATTGATCATTTCTATAGTGTACCTAATCCATATCAAAATTATGCATCCTTTCAATTTTTACACAAATCGACCAAACATCATGAATTTATTGTGTTTATACTTATAAACTTTAATTATTTTTATTTATTCAACGTTAAAATAGTAATAATAATTGATTATATACAATTTTTTTGAACATTTTACACACACCTTTAAAAAAACACACTATATTTTGAGAAAAAAAAAAAAAAAAAAGGAAGAAGGAGAGAGATCATTTTATTTCACACACCAGACTCCATCTTCTATTGAATTCATCTCATCTATTATATATAATTAATTTTAAAATCATTTATCATTCCCAACTAGCACCCCAAAATCAAAGTATGAAAATTAATATATATATATACAGTACTATTTTAGTAATGGGATATTTTAGAAACATTTAGGGGTTCCAAATCAAAGTATGAAAATTAATATATATATATATATATATATATATATTAAATACAAATAATGATCTCAAACAGAGGAAATTCCTATAGACAGTACTATTTTAGTAATGGGATATTTTAGAAATTCCAACCACTCGTATCTACCGATATAATTATATATAGAGAGAGACTATCAATATACACATAGATATTGTTGTTCTATCAGAAAATATCTTATTATTTTAATAATCCTCTGATCAAGAACAATTTAGAAATAAATATCGAGGACTTTCCTCCCACACTCAGATGGTCTGTATCAAATTGTACATTATCAATTAATATGATAATGGAACGAAAAGGTCATAATGAAGTACTTTATATATTACAGTGTGTTGAAGTGGTACATGATAGATTGGTCATTCGACATAGAGGGGTTAAAATAACGAACTCGGAACTCGACTCGTAGGCTCGAATTGGACTCGTTTATATTAGTCAACTTGAATATCAACTAAAAAAATATAGAAGCTTATGATTTTGTAAAAGTAAAGGAAAATTAAATGAAATGAAATTATTTCAGGTTATATTTGTTTAAATGTGTATATTCAACTCAAGTTTTACAAGTGTGAGGAGTACACTATATATAGAGGCTACACATTCTAGAGCCTTCTATCTAACAATAGTTTGTTAGGAATCTAACTAACTACCTTTCTATATGTATGTTTTGTATGTATATAAGTGTGTGTGTGTATCTACAACTGTGATTTATGCATTGTATGCATGTGTGTGTAAATATAGAATTGAGAGCACGCATGGGCTGCATGCTACTGTTGAAGGGGTTTTGCATGCTTTGCATGCTGCTCTATTGCTATTCTTCAACATCCCCCGGAAGAAACCAAGCCATGATGACCTATGATAGTTTGAACCAACTTAAGAGATGAGTAAAACGGGCTGGAGCCACTGGTTTGGTGAGAAGATCAGCCGGTTGATCTTCAGACGCGATAAATCGAACATCAAGCACTCCATTTTGCACTTTTTCTCGAATAAAATGTACATCCACCTCAATGTGTTTGGTACGAGAGTGAAATGCTGGGCTGAAAGCTAAGGTAATTGCTCCTTGATTGTCACACCATAGTAAGCTGGGAGTGGTGATTGGAATGTGAAGTTCTGTACAAAGACTAGCAATCCAAATGAGATCAGTTGTAGCAAGAGCAAGAGCCCTATACTCTGCTTCTGTGCTGCTCCTAGCCACAACTGATTGTTTGCGCGAGCTCCAAGACACAAGATTCTGTCCAAGGGTAATACAGAAACCTGAGGTGCTCCTTCTGTCATCAATGCTTGAAGCATAGTCAGCATCCACGAATCCTTGCAACCTGAAATCAGAAATAGGAGAAAAAGAGATGCCATGAGTTAAAGAGCCTTTGATGTATCTAAGAACTCTCTTACAAGCTTTCCAGTGATTTTGAGATGGATTTTGCAAAAACTGAGAGAGTTTGTTGACACTGAAGGCTATATCTGGTCTAGTGAGGGTAAGATATTGGAGAGCTCCAATAATGCTTCTGTATAAGGTGGGATTCTCAAATGGAGGGTTGTCTGAGAGAGATAGTTTGAATGAAGGGCAGATTGGAGTTGGACAAGGCTTTGAATCTGTTAAGTGAGCTTTGGAGATGATGTCTTGTGCATATTTGGACTGAGTGAGCTTGATAAGGGATGGGGTGGAATAGGCTTCAATGCCTAGGAAATAGTTAACCTCTCCCAAGTGTTTAAGGGAGAATTGAGTGTGTAGAGCTTGAATAAGCTGTTGCACCAGCTTTGTATCATCACCAGTGATCAGAATATCATCCACATATACCAGCAAAAGAGTCATTTTGCCTTGGTGAACTCTATGAAACAAGCAATGGTCAGAAGTGGAGTGTATGAAGCCTTGCTGAACCAAGAAGTCCTTGAGAGTATCATACCAAGTCTTGGGAGCTTGCTTTAGACCATAGAGAGCCTTTCTTAGTTTGCACACATAGGTGGGGTGCTCAGGGTGAACAAAGCCTTCTGGTTGTGCAATGTGTACAGTTTCATGTAGCATCCCTTTGAGAAAGGCATTGTTGATGTCAACTTGCTGTATAGGCCATCCTTTTGTGACAGCTAGAGTGAACACAATACGAAGAGTAACAGGTTTAATAACTAGGCTGAAAGTGCTAAAGTAGTCAACACCAGCCTGCTGTTGAAAACCTCTTGCAACCAATCTAGCTTTGTATCTCTCAATAGAACCATCTCTGTTGTACTTGACTCTGAAAATCCACTTAGTGGTGATGGGGTGAATATCTGATGAAGGGGGAACAAGTGTCCAAGTACCATTCTGAATCAAGGCATCATACTCAAGTTGCATGGCCTTTTTCCAATCAGAACTCTTGCTTGCCTCAGTGACAGTAGTTGGTTCAGGAACAAGTTTGGTGGAGATAAGAGCTCTAGGTTTGTGAATACCAGATTTGGCCCTGGTTTGCATAAGATGAGCATTCTGAAAAGGGAGTGATTGGGGAGATGAAATGATGGGAGCAGTAGAGTGTGAGGGAGGAGGGAGCATATATCTTGAGGAGCTGGAAGAGGAATGAGGAGTGTTCTGATGATTTGAGACAGAAGATGTATTCTGATGGTCTGAAGTAGAAGATAAGGAGGGGAGAGTATCTGGTGATAAAGGAGGTGAAATGGGAATTGGAGAGGGAGGACAAGATAAAGGGATTTGAGCAGAAAAAGGTGGTGTAGTTGGAAGAGTAGAGGTGCAATGAGAGAATGATGGAAATTCATCTTCATTGAACTGAACTGAGGCTGATATAAAAATCTTGCCAGATTCATGAAGACATTTGTAGCCTTTGTGAGATGTGTTATAGCCTAGAAAAATGCATTTGGAGCTCCTGAATTGTAGTTTGGATGTGTTATAAAGCCTGAGAAATGGAAAGCAGGCACACCCAAACACTCTCAGTGAGAAGTAATCAGGTGGTCTGCAATGGATGAGCTCAAATGGGGATGTGTTTTTGGTGACAGGAGATGGAAGCATATTGATGATGTGAGTAGCAGTAGAGAAAGCATGCCACCAAAAGGACATATTGAGTTTTGAACGAGCAAGTAAAGCTAGACCAATCTCAGTAACATGTTGATGCTTTCTTTCAATCAGGCCATTTTGAGGATGAGTATATGCACATGACAATCTTACATTAACACCAAGAGGTTTAACTAGCCTTGCAACAGGGAGAAACTCAGATCCCATATCATGTTGGATTGCTTTGATTTGTTTGCCAAACTGCCTCTCAACAACTGTCATGAACTGAGTGAACACTGATAGCACCTCAGATTTGGCCATAAGAGGAAAAATCCATACAAACCTTGTGTAATCATCAACAATTGATAGATAATATCTATATCCCTCTATAGAAACAGTTGAAGATGGTCCCCAAACATCCATATGTATAAGCTCAAATGTAGATGCAGTGTGATGTATGACAGAAGAGAAGTGTTTCAAGTGCATTTTCCCAATTTTACATTCATCACAAAAACTGGCATGAGAAGGTTTACAAGAAATATTGATACTTCTCAGAACACTAGACAATGTAGAATCACTAGGATGTCCCAATCTACAATGCCACAATCTCCATTTATTCTCAGCACTGACAACATGATTTACACTAGCAGCAAGATCAATACTAGAAACATGATTGACTTTAACATCAGTGTGACTATTATTTGCAACACTAGTACAATAACTAGACATCTGGTGAACATTAACAGACTCTTTATTGACCTTCAAGCAACCAAAATCCAGCATGTACAATCCATCTTTAAGCACCCCTCTCAATAGTGTCTTGTGTGACTTCAGATCCTTGACAAGACAACAGTCAGCAAAGAATTCAATTACAGCATCATTGTCTTTCAGGAACTATGAAATGCTCATCAGATTTTTAGTAATAGCAGGCACATGCAGTACATTATTCATAGCAACTGAGCTAGCACCATCACTCAAAGGTACATGAAATGAGCCAGTATGTAGAATAGGAGAAGAAGCACCATTACCAACAATGAGAGAAGCCATACCTTGATATGGTGAGTTAATGTTCAGATTTGCAAGTTGAGATGTAACATGATGTGTTGCACCACTATCAACAAACCATGGAGAGGAGGGTATTCTAGCAGAATTAACAGATGTGGAGGCACCTTGATTGACATAGCTAGTGAGAGCAGATGGGGAGGCACTGAAGTGAGGAGAGTATGCAGGCTGATAATGTGTAAGATGAGCTTGGACAGGAGTGGAAAGAGGAGGTCGAGGAGCTGTCATATTATTAGAGATGGAAGAAGATCTGGAGTTTTCAAGGCCAGTATAGGTTTGATCAAATCTCTTGTAGCACTTAGCTGCAACATGATATTTACGGCCACACAGTTAACAAACAACTCTAGGTTTAGGATAACCCCTGCCTTTTCCATTGTTCCTGTGCACTTCTCTATTATCTCTAGAGACAGCATTAGCAGAAGGTTGAAGAGAGGAGATGTTACCTCCTTGAAGCTGAATGGATTGTGAACTGTGATTGAGCAAACGAACCTCATATGCTTGCAAGATAGACTGTACCTCAGGAAGAGAAGGGACAGATCCTCTGGTTGTGAGTGAAACAACCACAGCATCAAAATCAGCACCAAGACCACCAAGGATGTACAACACCAATTCATCATCCTTTATTGGTTGGCCAGCATGAAATAGGCCATCTGCAATCGAGCGCATCTTTAGAATAAACATATCAATGCTCAAATCATTCTTCCTCTGAGTTTGAAGTTGTAGACGCAATATCATGGCCTTGGCACTTGACTGTGATTGAAACAGAAGTTCGAACACCATCCATAGTTGAAAAGCATGTTCACATCTACTCACATGACCAAGCATGGATTCAGAAACAGAACTCAAAAGCCAGCTGAGGAGGAATTGGTCTTTCCTCTGCCATGATAGGGAATCAGATGTAGATTCAGTAGGGTTCATAGGAACAACTGTGCAGAGGAGAACATCCTCAAAGTTATGTGCACGAGCTGAAGCAAGGACCTGATTTCTCCAAAACGGATAGTTATCATTGTCGAGGCGAATGGACAAAGTGATAAATCGAGGTAGATTAGGAGATGTGTTTGGATTAGCCATAGAATATGGAACAGAGCAGAAGAGAAGCAGCGGAAATGGATCGGGAGTTGGATGAAGATATGAAGATGTGAAGTATGAAGATGTGAAGGAATTGTATGAAGATATGAATGCAGAAAACGGTTATACACAGCTGAGGAGATGAACAAAACGGTTTCTGAGATGAGAAGGATGAAGAAAGGTAGAAGGAATGAGTTTTTGCAGAATTCACATCAAAATCAAAATCAAAATCAAAAGAAAAATTGACCTCATGATACCATGTTTAAATGTGTATATTCAACTCAAGTTTTACAAGTGTGAGGAGTACACTATATATAGAGGCTACACATTCTAGAGCCTTCTATCTAACAATAGTTTGTTAGGAATCTAACTAACTACCTTTCTATATGTATGCTTTGTATGTATATAAGTGTGTGTGTGTATCTACAGCTGTGATTGATGCATTGTATGCATGTGTGTGTAAATATAGAATTGAGAGCACGCATGGGCTGCATGCTACTGTTGAAGGGGTTTTGCATGCTTTGCATGCTGCTCTATTGCTATTCTTCAACAATATTGATAAACAAATCGTGCTCGAACTCGTGAAATACTTGATTTACTATCAGACTTTACTCTTTATTTTCAATATTTAAGGATATTTTTGTAACTTCATTAGATTCATTAGATTTTTTTTGCAAGTTGAGTTGACCTATATATTTTTAGCTCAGTTAATGAAATTGAGCAAGTTTGACTCGATAAATGTTTGAGTTAAATTCGAATTTCAAGTAGTCAGTTCTGTGCTCGAATAACATATCTAGCTCCACATATTTTAGTGAAATTAATGAAATAAAATTAATACAAAACCACATTTTTATCTGGTGCTTCCGTTGTTTGTAAATCTGTTCTGTATATGAAATTTTTTCCCTTGTATTTTTGTCTAGTGTATTTTCATTTTTTCTCCTTTTCCTTGTCTCTGTCTTTTATACTACTTATTTTTTTTAAATAGAGAGATTCACCCTTATTTATACATTTATCCTTCTAAAATTTTGCCCTTTCAGACATTTTATTTTATACAAAAATTTATATGAAATAGTCTCATGTATGTTTATAAAAAAATAATTATATATATTTCATTGATACTCTGAATTCAAAAGTATGATAAGAAAAAAAAGAACTTGTAAAAAAAAAAATCATATCCCGTGTATATAAACCGTTCTAATACAAGACTTTCTGTTTTTATTTTTAAGGTGCAAATCAAAAATAGAAAATAACAGTATAGAGTGCAAAAAGGTAGAAAATTGAGTAGATTGAACAAAACTTTGAATGAAAAAAAAGTTGAAAACGCAGGGTAGGGGTAACATATATAAATAAATAAAAAGATTTTGAAAGTACATGTTGTTATATTTTAAAAAATTAGGTCCAAATAAATTTATATCTTGAGTTTATACTGGGAGATGAGCCCTTTACCAATCCAAAATCATACTTCCTCTTGTTTAATTTAAATTTCGTATTTAAATGTTGTTCAATATATTAATGAATTATATATTTTTTCTAATTTACCTTATAGCTCATTAAAAATAATTAAGATAGTATTCTCAAGTCTTCAAAGTCTTACTTAATATTTCATATAGTAAATACCTAAAGATATACTATTGTTTAGTTAACATGGGCATTAATCTAACAAAAACAATACTGTATATATTTTGAACACGAGTGAGTATTTATTTGACCCTTTTTTTTTTTTTTGATTGGGAAGCGGTATTAAGAATTCATTCTCCGGTTTCATAATTAATACTTGACCACGGATAAATGACCCCCAGTTTTTTTTTTTTTGGACAAGAAGAAACCATTACAAAATAAATCAGGGAAATCAAAACAAATTTTCCAACAAATACAGGTTCTTCATCTGAGTTCTCCACGTCTGTCTTGAGAAATGGTAGAATGAGTAGCCCTCTGAGCCAGTATATGGGCTTTCCGATTATGATCCCGAGATATGTGTGTAAATTTGCACACTACAAACTCACTTATAAGCCTATGAATCCGTCGGGTGATGTTCGCTTCTGGTCCTCTGAAGGCATTATACTTTTGATTATTGCATAGGGAAATGGCCTGAAGAGAATCGGATTTAACTTCAATAGTATCCACATTAATCACACGAGCCAACCGAAGAGCCTCTTCGATTGCTAAGAGTTCTGAACCTAATGGACTCCTTTGAGGTGGGATTCGTTTTACAAATGACTCCACCATTCTTCCCTCTTGATTAAGTAAAATTCCTCCCACCCAATATTTTAAGAGATCGCTATTAAATGTCCCGTCAACCTCAAACACAAATTCACAATTCCTCATCGAAGTCCCCTGGAGTGGCATGGGATTGTAGGAGTCCAATACATCCCTGTCAATCGTTTTTTGAGTATCTTGATAATTGACTAGATATTCCAAAACTCGATGACTAATGTTCTTCTTAACATGGTAACTCTTTGTCTCCTTATCATGTATTATCTCACAGCGGTCTTTCCATGTTCCCCAAGCGATCATTACGAATTGCTCAAATTCATACTTCGAAAATGTTTCTTTGAAGAATATTAGAAGATCCAAAGTTTTCGCATTTCGTCTATGTTTCAAAAAGGTCCACCATTTAAGCTCTTTACAAAAAAATTTAACTCCTGGCCAATAGAAAATGGCATGGCATGTGTTTGGTAAAAAGCCTCCACATAAACCACATCTAGGATCAGAAGGAATATGTCTCCGAATCAGATTTCCTTCGGATGAGATGATATCCAGACTCAATTTCCAGACGAAAATGCGTACCTTTGGTGGAATACAGAGCTTCCAAATAAAGTTCCACCATTGTTTGTGTTTTTCTTCATCAGAAACTCCAGCCTCGGTATGTTTCAATAATGTCATTTCGTATCCTATTTTGTAGCCTGATTTTACTGTGTAGATTCCCATCGGATCATGTTTCCAGTATCTAAGATCCTCATCCTGTTCCTTACCAACTGGAGTGCGAAGTATCGCGTCCACTTCAAAAGGCCAGAAGGCCATTTTTAATTGATCCTCTCTCCAGAATCGATCTTTATCAAGAAATGCACATGGTATGATCCCTGCGGCTATCCTAGACTTAATCATCCCTTCCTCTAGCCCTTC
Source organism: Galeopsis tetrahit (assembly GCA_963675135.1). NCBI lineage: Eukaryota > Viridiplantae > Streptophyta > Magnoliopsida > Lamiales > Lamiaceae > Galeopsis > Galeopsis tetrahit. Next base: position 72,509,664 of record OY776128.1, on the reverse strand, counting down.
AACCCATGGATGTTTAAATAGAGTGATTGTATTGCCATCCCCAATTGTCCATCTGATCCCCCGTTTAAGAATTGGAAAGCTCGTGATGAGGGATCTCCAGATATAGGAAGGATTGCTTCCTAACTGAGCCTCCATGATATCGACATGTTTGTAGTATCTGGATTTAAAAATTCTTGCCACTAGGGAATCTGGCCTGACCATCAATCTCCACACTTGTTTTGCAAGAAGTGCCTGATTGAATTGTATCATTTTCCTGAATCCTAAACCTCCTTTATCCTTTGGTTTGCACATTTTATCCCAGTTCAACCAATGCATTTTATTATGATCCTTATCATGTCCCCACCAGAATTTGGCCATGATTTTCTCCATTTCATTACAAATTTGAATTGGGATTTTGAAACAAGACATAGTATATGTAGGAAGTGCTTGCAAAATTGACTTGATCAGAATTTCCTTACCTCCTTCCGAGAAAATTTTATTTTTCCAATTATCAACTTTCTTCTTGAATCTATCAATGATATAAGAGAATTGCAGCCTTTTCCCTCGAGGAGAAAACGTGGGGAGACCCAAGTAAAGGCTATGTCCTTGAGTAAGTTTAACATGGAGAATATTAATGATCTGCGATTGGTTTTGAACACTCGTTTTCGGACTAAAAATCAGAGATGATTTATCAAAGTTGACCAATTGTCCAGAGGCTTTTTCGTAATCCAAAAGGGACGTTTTAATACGACTTGCTATTTCGGGTTTGGCTTTGAAGAAAACAATAATGTCATCCGCGAAAAGGAGATGCGTGATCATCGGAGCTTGTCTAGCCACCCTAATACCTTCAATTAAGCCTTGGTCTGCCAAATTTTGAAAACATGAGGACAATCCCTGCGCGCAGAGAACAAAGAGAAAGGGGGAGAGGGGGTCCCCCTGACGAATTCCCCGAGAAGGTGTGAAACTACCAAGGGTCATGTTGTTGACTCTACAAGCATATGTGACCGAAGTAACACACTTCATAATAAGGGTAGTAAACTTGTCGGAGAATCCCATACTCGTCATTTGTTCGCGTAAAAATACCCACTCAATCTGGTCATAAGCCTTGCTCATATCCAGTTTCAGAGCTGCATACCCCGTATCACTCTTATTATTCCTCAGCCAGTGCATACATTCGTAACTAATCAACACATTGTCAAAAATCTGCCTATCTTTAATAAAAGCGCTTTGAAATTCATCCACAATCTCAGGAAGTACCTTAGAGAGTCTGTTGGCGGTTGTTTTTGCCACAATACGATAACACACATTACTGAGACTAATTGGACGAAAATGACTTGGATCAGTCGGTGTTTTGATTTTGGGAATCAAGGTGATTAATGTTTGATTTCAGTCTTGCAAATCCGCTTGATCATTCAAGATTTTGATCACCGCATTCGTAACGTCCTCCCCAATGATTAACCAATTTTCTTGATAAAATCGAGTATTAAATCCATCAGGCCCAGGAGCTTTATTCGGAGATAGATCAAAGACTGCATCCTTAACTTCTTGTCTAGAGAAATGCATATCCAACATTTGGTTCATTTCTGTTGTGATCAAAGCAGAAGTATTTCTCGTGATTACTTGAATCTCATTGTTTGATGGCTCCTGGGATGAATAAAGACTTGTGAAATAATTAGAGTTGATTTGTTCAATACCAGATTTAGAGGAGCTCCAATTTCCTTGAGCATCATGTAATCCTTTGATCATACCTCGTTGAAACCTTTCTGTAGCCCTTCTATGAAAGTAGGTCGTATTCCGGTCACCACTTTTCATCCAGTTTATCCTTGCTCTTTGAAACCAAAATTCTTTTTGTTGAGAAAACAGAACTTCCAGATCTTTTTCCAGCTTTATTAGTTCCATTTCATTTTCTGCATCAAGGTTCAGTTCTTCCATTTTTGAGATTTTATCCGAAAGCTTTCTTATTCTGTTGTCCACTGCTCCAAAATTCGACTTTGCCCACTGCTTCAATGTTAATGCACAGATTTTCAATCTTTTCATAAAGGGAGTCGATTTGTCGATTTCATTCCAGATTGCTTTAATCATCTGTTTGCACGATGGGTCCACCAACCAAGCATTCTCGAATCAGAATAGGTTATGAGAATATTGTTTCCAAATCTGTTGTTTCAGTTTGAATGTAAGACTAATGACCATATGGTCCGAACCGAACCAATGAAGGTTGTTAACCTCAAACTCATGGATCATCTTCCTCCATTCTGGACTTGAGATAAATCTATCTAGTCTTTCTTTAATGTTTTGAGTCCCTTTTCTTTTATTGTTCCAAGTGAAGCATGGGCCCTTAAATCCCAGATCAAACAAGTCGGGGGAATGGAGTATACATCTGAATTTGTTCATACTCTTTCTCAGTTTCCAGTTGTTAGTGCCTCCAGATTTTTCATCATTATTCAAAATCTGATTAAAATCACCCCCTACAACCCATTCCTTAATATCCCCATGTGAATCTTTAATCCTTGAGAGTAATTCATAGGAAAGATGTCTTTGTTGTTCATTAGGGTTTCCTTGAAAACCAGTGAAGAACCATTTAAGATCATGCCAAGTAACAAGGATATCAATATGACCAAAAGAATAAGATTTGAGGGAAACATCAACATCTTCATTAGCAAACATAATAAGGCCACCTTGTCTGCCTAAAGCATCCACTACAAAACAAAATTTAAATTTCAAGATGGCATTCCATGCCTCAACTACTCTAGTGGATACTTTTGATTCCATAACAAACAATATTGAGGGCTTATTTACGGCTATCACTCGCCTAATCTTACGGAATGCTTGTGGGCCCTTCAATCCACGAGCATTCCAAGCTAAAACTCTCATTCAGTCTGGCGGAGCTGGGAATCCCCCATCTCCACCTTGCTAGTGCTTGCTTCCTCCTCATCGCTCTTGCATCTTTTCCGTCCACTCGATTGGCCCGAAAAAACTTCCTCGTTCCTTACTGTTGCCTGGTCTTCCACATTCCCAAAGGATTCCATTGGACGACCCCTCTTTCTCGAACTCGTTGTTGCCCCTTTGTAGGTCTGAATAGTACTGGATGGAACATTCCTCTCGGGATACATAGGTCCCTTTAATTTTCCTTCAGTATCTTTTTGGTTCATTTTAATCATCTTACCTTTACCAGCTCCAATGCCCTCTCGAATCTGAAGACTGCGTGGTGGCCCATAAATGCTGTTAAAGATCTGACCCTCACTCTCCAGTTCCCCAATCTGACTCTCTTGAATGTACAACCGAGCATTTTCATTACTCATAAGTTGAATGTCTTCATCTTGTAAAGCCGCTTCAGAAAAGAATCTGTCCTCCTCAGTAAACCTGTTGGTGGTACCTCTCCAAACTACTGGAGCCAACTCCATTCCAAGATATTCATCATTTCTACGGACCTGGTAAGACGATGAAGCACCATCATCTATATTACTTTTCTTGCCATCAACAGCTGTCTTCCTGGCATTCTCCCTCCTTAAGAACTCATACACCTTCAGATCAAGTCCTTTCTGGCCATCAGCACGTAACCACAGCGGGAAACGCTTAAAGTCTGAGTGATCATGTCCATTTTCATAATACCTTTTTGGGCACTCCTTTTCCACATGAGTCAGTAAACCACAAAAGTAACAAAACTCACCCAGTTTCTCATACCTAAGCGGAAGAGTGATTGTTTCCTCACGAACCGTGATTTGAGTGCTACGAAAAAGAGGTTTGCTAAGATCGAGGAGGATTCAGATTCTGAGACACCTCCCCCAAGCAGTTTCACCATTGGGACAATCCAGTTCGATCACATCCCCAAATCTGGCACCCAGTTTATAAGCGATGTGCCTCGTCATAGAGTACAATGGAAGACCATGGACTTGAATCCACATAGGTATCATGTTGATGACGAGATCTCTAGGCTGCTCATCTCCTCGGACCTTCGATAGAATCATCATTGGGCCATTAACTATCCATGGTTGGCGGTGGAAAGCCTTGCTCCAATCGAACTCGTCTTCAAAGTCGAAGAGGAAATATCCCTCTCCCAAATGAACAGCATTGACATTCCCAGATGGACGCCATATTTTCCTCATCGTGACAATAAGTTCCTTGATACTGATTGGCCTTCGTACTGTGAACCTTCCCAACAGAGCAAATCGGGGAAGGATCAGTTCATGATCATCCACCACAAGAGGAGTTTCCTCCATTTCAGACAGAGTAAATTTTCGGAGAGGGCTTCTGAGTTCATCAGCCATGGTGGAGGAGGAGGAGAAAGTAACAAACGATAAGATGAGAAGGAATAGCTTGGTGCCTTTTGCGAGCCAAAAAGCCCTTAAAATAGAGGAAGCCACCGCCTGAACCACCAATAACAGGAGAGAATTTTCTGTTTCCCTTACCGTAATCATGATTTCGTAACTAGGGCAGTCGGGAAAACTGAATCATCTCACAGGGTTAAGAGAGAAAATTGTTTGAGTTGAAAAGGAGAGCACGCAATTGTCATCTGAAGTTCTTGAAATCCGCAAATATTCCGACACATTAAATGAAAGAAACACGTCAAATCCCACCGGTTGGTTGTGAGAACCAGAAGTAATCATTAGAGAGGGGAATCCAAGAAAGGGGATTGAGTTCTTCCAGAAACCCTAAAGAGGCGTACAAAAGAGAATCTTTGGGAATCGCACCTACACGAATGTGTAATCACACCTATTATCTCACCGAAATCGCACCTTACTATGTTAAATCACCAAATCTACTCGCGTGACCATCACTCGCGGGTCCCATTCCCACATAATGACCCCGAATTATTGTTTCTTCACTCCTTGAATGTGTTCAACCCTCACATATAACTATATAAGGTCACCCTCCTCTTATTTTTCAAAATTACTCTCTTTATTCATAAACCTTATTTTTCCTCCCACCTCACCCTTTTTAGGATTTCTCTTCACCATGGTTCGATTTCGCACTCACTACTCACTACTCAATATATGTGTAGTGTATTTCGTTTCCGAGTTTTTTTTCCTACAAAAATCGCATTTTACAAAAACTCAGCACTGGTTCACCGAGTTTTGTTAGATTTTTTAAAAAAAAAGTTTCATATTTTAAATCAAAACTCGGCCAACTTTTCCATTCTCGTCGACAAATTGTTGTTGATAAAAATGTATATGGTCGACCAACTGTTGTCGATTTTTTTTAATTTTATTTTAAAAAAAAATCGACCTTTGTAGATCGACCGACACTGATTTGTCGAATTTTTTTAAAGTTTTTTTCTAAAATTTTTGAATTTTTTTGTTTGATTTCTATCGAAAATGGTGGTGTTTTGTGTTTGTGGTGATGGTGGCGGCGGCGACGACGACGACTTTTGCTGCTGATTTTAGGTTTAGGGTGTAATTAGTAGTGAAGTGCATTTAATAGTGTAATATTGCTTAAAGGGTATTTTGGAGTTTTTACACTATTATTATATTATTAAATTGACAGAGGGAGGGAGGGAGGGTTCTAAATCGAAATGGAGGTGTAAATAGTCGGCCCTTTAATCGGGCCAAGGTCTAATACAGTTTCTAATTGGGCCTGGCCCAAAATATATAAAGAAACTCCTTTGTAAACCCTTTTCTTCGAGATTTTACTAAAATGCGCCGCCATGACGATGTGAACCCAAAACACTCACTATAAGTACCAGCCTAACCATTTCATTCTATCACACACACCTTGAAGGTTAAGCGGTTTTCATCAATTTCATTTCGATCGATTTATTCATTGCATCTGATTATTAGATCTTTGGGCTATGACGAATGTGATTGGTCTCGTTCGTCGTAATGGCATTTCAATGCCTTGCCGACCATCCTGTTATATCACCACCCATAAACTGAGCCCTGATTTCATTTTAGGTATTTTTTTTTCATGAATTCTTTTGACAATTGATATGGTGGCCTATGATATATTCTAAAATTGACAAGCATATGTCTGAAATTCCGTATGTGGATATACCTAATCATCTCTATGAGGCTTGTTTTTTAATTAGATCTAAGAGTTTTTGTATTTGTAGCAGCATTGGAATAGAATTATGTTTGACAACGGGATTAGTCAGATGTATTATTTTTCTTTAAAACGACAAACACGTTTATCAACTAACTGAATCAAACCAGCATCCTCATCATCAAATTTAACATCAATTTGTATTCGTAGGCTGAACCGGCAACAACTTGTTGGTTCAGTACTTCGTCAAATACAGTTTCTTCAGTCATCTACAATCTCCACTGTTCACCACATATTTAAAGTTGAAAGGTTCCATCACATTAAACGAGCGTGTGTTCTCCATATTGGTCGTCTTAGCGTCTTCCTGATTCGTCACATATTTCTTTAAGCAGTGTCCACGACTTTTGTTGTCTCACCGAAGCTCGCATCCTTATTTGCCATGAACTGAAATCGTTTGAGTAAATTTGTCAATTTTCACATTAACCGCAAACATTCTTCCCTCCGGATTGCAGAAATCCTAACCGAACTATGATACCTATTTGTTATAACAAATGCAAGAAATATAAAATGAATTGCGTGGTTTGCTAACAATGTTTTTTTTTAAAAATGGTCACAATGATACATATTGACCTAGCCGTCGGAGTAGGGAGGCCCAAATATAAATCATGGCCTTGAGTGGAGTGTACACCTAAAATTATTTTGACTTCCTTGACAACGTGGATGGGCTAAAAATAATTACTGATTTATCGAAATTAATCAATTAACTAGAGTTTTTTTTCATAAATGTGGAGGCACTTTGTCAAATTGTAGTACTCATCAGCGAAGAAAAGATGTAAAAGGGTGGGAGCTGATCTAGCAATGCGAACTCTTGAGATCATTTTTTTCAATCACTGCCTTTGAAATCAACAAAGATTCAATCACTGCCATCGAAATCAACAAAGAGAGACTTTGTGCACAGATGACAAAAAGATATGGCGATAAAGAGTCTCTTCGCCTCATACCCACACTACTTTTTGAAGATTTAAGTCAGTGCATGCCTTCGAATGCTACCAGAATATTATCAGATTGTCAAGAATTCCAGTCGATTAGACGTCTCCAACCAAGTAGAAGACTTGAAGATATAAGAAATAACCAGCTAAGATAGTACTCTGTAATTCAAAAAGTAATCAATAAGACAAACAACACACAAAGAATGTTTACACACCAAGTGGTTCGATCAATGTGATCTACATTCACTGGACCGACGAGTACTTCTTTGATTGATAAAGAATGTTTACACACTTATTCACTCGGAATAGAATATTTTCTCACTTCACTCGTGAACTCACACAGCTCAAAGATTACAATCGTACTTGCATCCAAAATCTAACTTTTACAATGTACATATATAAGAGTATATAAAAAACAATGTAGTTGCTGCCGCTGGGAACTATTGAGTAGTCAGCCCATTAGGCATTACTACACTAGTCCATTAAATTTGGGCTATAACGTCCCTCCACTAATAAATTACTACCCATTAGGCATTACTACACTAGTCCATTAAAGTTGGGCTAACGTCCCTCCACTAATAAATTACTAATAAAAAAATATTATAAAAGAATTTAAAGAAATACCATATATATATATATATAAATCTGTTTTCACTTTTAAAAACAGTAATAATTAACAGCAGCATCATAACCCTCTTTCTCGAAAAAAAAATTATTTTATTTTATTTTGTTAAATTTTTAAATTATTTATGTTAAAAAATTAAATGATTACTTGATCACTTTCATTGATATTTTTTTTTTTTTTACAAATTTTTGATGAAGATATTATAGATCGCTTTCAAAAAATGAAAACTCAACTCAGTTGTAACTTGTAATTTTATTTTACTTTATAAAATATATTTTATTTATATATAAAACAATGTTTGTGCACAAATATTTTTAAATTATCTATTGTTCGATCGAATCTCCAAATTCAAAATTCTGAATGTATCACTACACATATTACTTTTACTATATCTATAATTTAATTATTTTTTTAAATCCATGCGAAGAGAAGTAATAAAAAATTTATATAGACGGGGTATCTTCCATGAATTGTGTGGTAGGCAATCAAGAGACACTCTACCCTATGTATTGTACTTCTGTCAAAAAAGACAAACCTTTATTTGTTTTGTAGTAGAAACTTATCTTTGTAGTAAAAGACAAATTCTGCGTTTGGATGATTGATTAATACTCTAACAAATATTTTGTACGGAGTATTATATAATGAATTTTGATAAATTTAAATTTTGAATAGAATTAATTTTGGAATATTAATTTAAATAAAATTTAATTAATTTAGATTCTTTTAATAAATTAGACAAAAGGGCTTTCCTATAATTTCATAAAATCCCAAAAAAAAATAAAAAAAATACCACACTTTACAAATTAAATCTATACTTTCTTCTTTCCCGTTCACCTCCTTTTTAAAAAATATTACTCCCTCCGTTCCACTATAAACTTTCCCTTTATTTTGGGTGTTTTGATTAAGAAATATAATAAAATAATAGATAAAGTATAAATGATAGTGATGATAAGAGAGAAAATAATAGATGAGTATTAGATGAAGTATGATAAAATAATAGATAAAATAGAAGTGATGTGATTGGAAGAGAGAAAATAATATGCCAAAAATAGAATTGAAAACTTAGGAAAGTGGGAAACTTACTGTGGGACGGAGGGGAGTATAATAAATACAGTAAAATTTTACTCCGTAACTTTATAAAAAAATAAAGTGAATTGAATAAATATATTAAAGAATCATTTTATTTAAATTACACATAAAATAAATGCAAAATCAATTAATAGTGATAGTTCAATTATTCCGAATAAGTTTGAATAATTTTCCAATTTTTTCACGAGACCATTGTCGTCTTCAAAACAGTCCCTCTCTGAACCTTCACCATCACCATCACCATTTTATCAAATCAAGAATTCACATACAAATCTCCTCATTCCCATCACCCATTATCACTTCACTCACAATGTCCCTTTCTCCTGATGAAATTGAGCCCAAGATCCGGCCGGTGGGCACCACCGAGTTCAGCTGGTGCAGGGCGGCGACCGGCGGCACCGGCTTCACAGTCCTCACCCTCATCGTCTCCAAACCCCCCAACATCCCATTTGCCCAAAATGCCCTCCACAATCTCCAAATTTCCCACCCTATTCTCAAGTCCAAACTCCGCTTCGACCCCGCCTCCTACTCTTTCTCCTACGTCACACCCTCCGCCCCCCACCTCAAAATCCATCAATTCGATCTCCAATCGACGGCCCAGATTCTCGAATCCCATTTCCCCCAAGAGAAGGACTCAATTTCTCCGTTCCACCTCATTCTCGAGCACGAATTGAACAGCAACTCGTGGCAAAATCCCGACCCTTCATCTGATACTGATCTTTTCTTTACTAGCTTGTACACTTTGGAGAATTGTAAGTGGGTTTGGGCTCTGAGGCTGCATACTTCGGTATGCGATAGAACATCAGCCGTGGCATTGCTCAAAGAGATGTTGACGATGTTGGGCCAAGGGGTGAAAGTGGAAGATGGAAAAGAAATGGAGGTTAATTTGGGAATTGAAGATTATATCCCTGGTGGGCTAGCGAATAAGCCGTTTTGGGCTCGTGGGGTTGATATGTTGGGATACTCTTTGAATTCTTTCAGGTTGGAAAATTTAGAGTTCAAGGACATTGTGTCTCCCAGAATGTCGCGTGTTGTTAGGTTGCAGATCAGTGCTGATGACACTGATCGGATTCTATCTGTAAGTAATGTTTCTTGATTATAGTCTTAATGGGATTATATGTTGAATCAGTAATTTCTTGAATGTTCATAATGTGTTGTCCTTTTTGCTTCCTTGTTAATTATGGTTTTCAATGTGAAAGTAGATGAACAAGTGAGCATGATTATATGCATTTGTTGCGGTAGATTACAGTAGTTATGGCTTGGTTGGTGTTAGTTGGGATGATATTAAGAGAGACGGAGACGATGAAAGCGTTGGATGATCTTTGCTCGACAAATTGATAGATCAAAAGAGTAGAAGCCTATGACTAGCACAACATGTTTGAAATTTTAGAGAAGATATTGCAAGATTTATTTAGTTAATCTGCTTGATATCTATACATTCTTATATGTATGTTGGAGAATGAGAATCAAAATGGATTCTAGTAAATAAGGCTGAACAGAATGAACATGCAGTCTTTTTCAATTGCATCATGATTTCAACAAATGGAAATATGGTGCTTTGCTGACTAGTAAATACTAAAAATAAATCTGTTTTGGCATTGCTTTGGCAGAGTTGCAACGTTTATGAGATAAAATTGTCTGGGCTATTGGCGGCAGCTGCATTAATTGCTTCTCATTCGTTAAATGGGATTCCTGATGATCAATGGCGGAAGTATGGTGTCGTATCGCTCATGGACTGCCGTTCAATCCTTGAACCAGCGCTTAGCAGCCACCATATCGGTAAGTTCTCTTAGATTTCCTCGACAACCATGTTGAGCCCTTGAAGAAATCTTTATAGCACAATTGGCTAAATATAAATTGAATTGTCTGATTTTGGGCATTAGTAAGATGTGAAGTTTTAATGCTTGAATATGTCAAGCTGTGACTACAGTTGATTCAATAAGCTAAAGGTTACCGGGCTAAAATGTTGAACAATTGGAAGTTATAGTACTATTTTCAATTCGTTAAAGTCAACAAGATTGAAGTCTCTTCTCGATCTTCATAAACCAACATGTTTTCACCATATCGATCAAACATTTGCAGGTTTTTACCACTCTGCCATTCTACACACCCACGACATTAAAGCGGGGGAGGATTTGTGGGGATTGGCTAAACGAATTCACTCTTCCTTTATAAATGCTAAGGACAAGAAGAAGCATTTTACGGACATGTCCGATCTCAACTTCTTGATGTGCAAAGCAATAGACAACCCCGGTTTGACACCATCAGCATCTCTAAGAACTTCACTAGTGTCTGTTTTCGAGGATCCTGTGATCGACCATCCAAACAAACTGCACAAGGCTATTGGATTAGAAGACTTCATCGGGTGTGCCTCAGTTCACGGTGTGGGCCCGTCTATAGCAATATTTGATTCAATAAGAGACGGGAAATTGGACTGTGCTTGCGTGTTTCCGTTCCCGTTGCATTCGAGGGAGCAGATGGAGGGGGTTATAGATGAAATGAAAAGGATTTTATTGGATGGAGCAATTTAAGTTGATGGGTTGTTTGTCTTCCACTTTTTTTCCATGTATGCATAATAATTCCATTTGCGGTACCTGTGGTGAATAATACCTGCCAATATTGCTCAAATAATAGTTTCGTAAATTTGTTTATATTTCCCAATGCTGTTTTTGAAACAAAATAGGCATGTAGAGGATTAGAAAATTGACAAAAAGTTTTGTGAACCAGGTTTAGAAAAGTCCTACGATGAACTCAATAGTGGAGTACTTTTTAGTATGCGAAGCATCACATTTTAATAGTTTTGAAAGATAAAAATGTTTACTCCATGCAGGTAAACAAAATGATAAAAATGTCAAATTACACATATTCATGTGAAATCCACTCAACTTTTTGAAGGTGACTTTGGTTGCGCCTCCGTTCGCGCTCTGGGCCCGTATGTGGCAATATTCGACACGATACGAGACAGGAACTTGGATTGTGCTTGTGTCTTCCCCTTCTCCTAAAATGAAAAGGGTGCTCTTGGATTGGATGGACTCTCTTGAAAGACTTAAATTTGATTATCATTGCAAAATTTTCTTAAACGATATACAGTTTAATATAAACGAATTAAATATACACCTCTCTACAAAATTGAATTTTAAGATGAAATGAAATTCTTTTATGATATTTCACACCTCCCTACATATTCAGACTTTTAGATAACTTTTTTTTTTACCACGTTTCAATGGAGTATTATTGACAGATATTTGCCAGAATTAACGGGGCATGTTAGATCAAAGTACATTATAGTAACTTTGTTCCGTTAAATGTGCTTTCTCTTCTTTTGTGGGCATATTCATTCTATTTATTTCTACAATCTAAACATACATTGCAAATGCATATGTATTACAAAACAATTAATACATCCTGTGATGAAGAAATCATTCTAAAGGATGATGAATTAGCTACCTCAACATGATTAACTTAATTTTCTAAAGAAACTCTTGTACAAAGTCCCCAAAATCGAACTTTCCATTGCAACATTCTATAGCACTTACCACTTCTTGGAATATATTGACACTACATGGTACCACTAGCCCATTTCTTTGATCAAATCCATATTCATTGTAAGCCTTCTCTAATAGTATCTTGAATAAAGGGTGAGACAAGTACCCCGTTGGCACCACGAATCTTTCTCGTTCCTCTCCCACATACACCACAAAAGTTCCGGTGGCTGTTGTGGTGGTGGTGGTGGCGACGACAGTTCCTTCCTCCTCGTCCTTGAGCAAACACTCGTAATATGATTTTTCACGGTCGCCATTGCCCACAACCTTAACTTTCTTGGCTAGTTTTTTCATTGAACCAAGTTTCTTTCCGAGCATTTTTGTGGAATTTGGAGATCGAGAAGAGAGGGGGTTTAATTTTTTACTTGTGTTGAGGAAAAGGGAGATTGAGGTTTCTTTTGTAGTGAGTTGGCATGTGGGGTGGTGGAGGGGGGGTATGTTAATGTTAGAAGGTTTGACTTGGACTTAATTCCTAATATTTCAAAATCAATGATGTTTGTGGAATTTATTTGCTTCAATGAATAGTTCCATTTATTCATTTACTTTAATTTGACTTATCAGAGTTAGGTTATTTTGAGATGTCAACACACGGTAATGCCTAACGTGGAGAAGGCTTAGTCGGCACAAAATGATTATTCCAAATCCAAATATTTATTTCTTTGATAAATTTAAGAATGAGTGGGTAAATGGGATTATGATAATGAAGGGGTCGTAATATTTTAATCTCTTGGTATATATGAGTTTAATCCAATACACAATAGAAACATGTGAATTTTAGTTGATTCTAAAAATATTTAAAATATTTACACGAATAAATATACTCTATAAATTTATTGATATTCTCAAGAATATTCAAAATACGTACACAAATAAATATACAAATTTGTTGATTCCCTCACAAATATTTGTGTGTGTCCACCGTTGTGTTAATTTAGTAGCACATTTTATTGCTAGGGCCTCAAGAAATTTTTCGAATCTTATACGTAAGTCAAGCCTCTATCTTTTATGGAAGAACTTTTCGAATCAATCTGTTTACTTGTGAATAAATGAAATTGTCGGTCAAATTCTCAGAAAAATAAATTAGGCACTATATAATAAGGAATGCTAATTTAATATTACGTTTCAATCAAAATTAATACTATCATGTTTAATTTATGTATGATTGTTTATATAAATATTGTTCAATTAATTTCCGTCAAATATAATGCCACTTTATATTTTTGTGTCCAATTACACCATTTCACTTAAGACTGAGTAAATGGCTATTATTAAATTTATTTAGATAACCATCGAATGAGAACCACACAAAGAGAAAGGAAAAACTCAGTCTTATTATTGATTTGATTAACCATTTTTATGAATAAGTTTCACCATTCAACGCTAACCGTACCACCTTTAAAAAAAAACCGTACCAGTTCCATATTATATTTGTACGATACCAAATTGAAATATGGTGTTAAACAATCGGATTAATGAATTAGATAAAAGAATTAAAATAATTTTATTTGTCCTTTTCTAGTTGGGTATCTTTGAGTAAAAAGAAACATATTAGTAACTCACTCTTACCAAACCCATTTTTTAAGACTTAAAGTTCCTTATGAGGCAAGAGAGTAGGCCTAACAAATTGTGCTATAGGGTCGTGTTTCGTATCGACGCGGTAAAACACACACGAACACGACATGGATAGAAATATGTGTAAACACAACACAAACACGATATTTTTTGTGTCAACACGACACGATAACAATCTGATGACGACACGATAAGATCAAACAAAAGTAAATATTTATTTAAATATAAAAATTATTGTGTCATTATAATGTTATTATCAGATACATGTCATTATCGTGTCGTATCAAGTAAATAACATGTTAACTACAGGTTATTGGGTTACCTGTTAATTTTATTGTGCTTAACGGATCGACACGAACCCGACATAAAAAATTTGTATCGTTATCAGATCGACACGAAAAGATCAAATACTAACTCGTAATTTTCATGTCGAATTCATGTCGTATCGAAAATTATCAACCATAAAAAAATAAAATTAATATTAAAATTACTCCCAAGTAAGAAGGAATCAATTACCCACCAAGATTAGAGATATTTGGTTTGGTGGACGGCTAAAATGGTGGATACCATGAAGTAAAGTGAGAATATTATTACAAAAAATGATTTTATGGTATCTAACAAAAAAATAAGTTGACTTCCTACTTTTGGCTTAGAGTGAGTAGTGACCCCCATGAAGATACAATAGAAATTCGGTTGTGAATAATCAAATAAGTAAACAAAGACGGCAGTTTCTTATTTACCAAATAAATAAATTGCAAATGGGAAGAAAAATCGTTTATTTTTTTAATTTTAAGAAAAGTGGGGTTTAAAACTATTGGTTGGAATTGGAAGTGTTGACATTGTAAAATTCCATTAAGAAGAGGACAGATGGAGGAGTACAAGAGAGTATGGGCCAATAAGATATACTATACTCCATTTTAGTAAGAATTAATACTACAACTTACAAGTCGGGTTGAAATTTTGAACCAATACGACACATATAAGGATACAAATAGGATGCCTAACATAATTTGATTCTTAATATGTTTTATATTAGATAGATTTATCAATTTTAGGGCTTGAAAGCAAGAGATCTTAGTTCTGAAATAATCGATTATTGAAATTTTAATTTTGAGCTATCAATTCTAGAATAATATTTATTTAATTAATTAAATTACACTATACGGAGATTTACTACGACCGTAAAATCGTTGCAAATTACAAACGATTTGGGATGAAAATGTATTTTGTCTAAAATTTAGAATGAATTTAATTGGTCGCAAATATTATTATTCTAATTTGATGCAGTCTTCAAAGCATTTAATCGTGGTCTCTACGAAAAACAAATTATTTATAATTTATTATTGCTATAACCTAAAATGAAAACAAAAAGGATTCTACGTAAGATGTTTCATAATTGAGAGAAAATTAGGTATCGTACGGATGGAACTTTGATGTAAGTTGACTAAATTCACTATCAAAAATGTTCTTAATTCTCAGCTAATTGGGACCCACCATCTAGAATAAATCGAACCGGCCTGTTGACTTGGTTCGTCCGACAGCAAGACATGGGGCCGGCCCAGTTGGACTGTAATAAAATGGAGTATTTGAATATGAGTTACTATTTTATGTGCGCTCGATTACTTTTTGTAATTTGTACTCCCTCCGTCCACGAAAAGTAGTCCCATTTGACACATATTCTTTGTCCACCAAATGTAGTCACATGCACTTTATGGAAACTATCACCCTTCAACTATCACTTAATTACTCAATTTGCCATCAACTTTATTCCTAAACAATCACTTTATTCACAATGGACCCCACAATACCCTATAATACCCTTACTTTATCTACTTTATCTACCATTTTCTTAAAACTTGTACCCCATCCCCATGTCCCTACTTTTCATGGATGCAGGGAGTATAATTTTAATTTGGGTAAATATTAATTTTGATCACCCAGTTTTACCTCTTTTCATATTTGGTCACCCATATTTAGTCACTATCAAAATCGGTCACCCACTTATTATATTCTATCAAAATTGATCATTCCGTTAGTTAATCTGTCATTGACTAACGGAGAAAGAGTTTTGAGCTCAAAATTGGTCACTCACTTATTATACAAATTCAATATGAAACCAAGAATTGAAAAACAAAATACAATTGTTCAAAAAAAAAAAACAGAGTACAAAGTTTTATTCTATCTCTTGAGTTTCTCATTTCCGGTAAAATAAAAAGTAAACCAACAACAAAAATGAATACATAATTGAGTTAAATAATTATTAAAAACTTACTGAAATTTTTTGACTACCAGCAAGTTGATTGAATCACGTTCTAGAAAGTAAACCAACAACAAATGAATTCATAATTGAGTTAAATAATTATTAAAAATTTACTGAATTTTTTTTATTTTTTGACTACACAGCAAGTTGATTGAATCACGTTCATACAAATTCAATATGAAACAAAAAATTGAAAAACAAAGTACAATTGTTAAAAAAAAAAACAGAGTACAAAGTTTCATTTTATCTTTTGAGTTTCTCATTTCCTGTAAAATAAAAAGTAAACCAACAACAAATGAATACATAATTGAGTTAAATAATTATTAAAAACTTACTGAAATTTTTTTGACTACCAGTTGATTGAATCACGTTCTAGAAAGTAAACCAACCACAAATGAATTCATAATTGAGTTAGAAGATGCATGAGAATTCTTTTTGATTAACGATAAATATAATGAAAATTTCTTCTAAAAAGATGCATGAGAATTCTTTTGACCTACGTATAAATATAATGAGATTTTCTTCTGATCTATAAGATAAATATAATAAAATAATTTTGTCATAAAAAAACTTAAAACTTAAATTGAAATAAGAAATAATGTACTGTATAATTTTTGTGATTGACTAAGATTCTTCAATGAGTATTTTTTCACGCTGCAGTAGGTTCCACATGTTTAATTTTTGCTACTGCGTTTGTTTCATTAGTTCTCGAAGATGCATCAAAAGTTTTTAACATTTTGAGCTCAAAACTCTTTCTCCGTTAGTCAATGACAGATTGAGGAATGATCAATTTTGATAGAATATAATAAGTGAGTGACCGATTTTGATAGGGACTAAATGTGGGTGACCAAATATGAAAAGAGGTAAAATTGAGTGATCAAAATTGATATTTTCCCTTTTAATTTAAATATAACATGGGAGATTAAAATGTTAATTAAATAGTTGAAAATATATTTAAATTACTTAAAACTGATTTGCATATAAGAATTTATTTTTGATCATGGTGTTTCTTATTTATAATAAGAACATAGAATACTTCAAATATTTATTCTATTTAATTAATTAAATTAAGTTAAATTATAGTCATGCTTACTTCCTCATAAAATAAATCAATACATTTTCTAAAAATAATTATTGTTTCCTCAATTAATTGATTTTTTTTATCCTAGTTAAATTTTAAACTTGTGAGTATTATCTTAATTGAATATTAGAATTTTAAAAGTTAAATTAATTACAAAATAGTATATTTAAAGTGTACTCCCAAAATGATATTTTTTTTTTTAGAGAAAATGAGGGGGTGAGATTACTTGATTGACAAACAAATACGGTATGATTGAATGGAGGCATGACTGGTATGATTGAATGGAATTATGACTGAATGGAATGAACTCGTGAATGGAATGAACTCGTGAATGGAATAAATGACGGAATGGAATGACATACAAATAGTCATTCTTATGATTGATATGGATCAAGAATGAAATGTGAGTATTATATAAATTTCAAACAATAATAATATTATTATTAATTATAATTAGTAGATCTTTAATACTCACATATATTTTTATTATTTTCGATTATTAATATAATAATAATATTTATTATTTTTATATATTTTTATTATTTTTATATCGGTATTTAATAATAATATCTATAATTTTAAATATTTTTTGTTATAATAATTAATTTTTATATTTAAATGATAATATTTTTATTAAATAATAATATTAATTTTTTATAATTATTTAAGATAATTAATATTATATAAAATATTTTTATTAATATGTTGTGAATTATTATTTATATTATTAAAATATTTTATAATTTTTATTATTAGAATTAAATTCATAATTTATTTTTTAATAAATAATGTTATTATTATTTTTACAATTGTAATTATTAATAATTATTGTTGTTTGTTATTTTTTTGAAGTATAAAATAATGTTCTTAAAATTAAAAAATAAGTTATGATATTTTTGTAATTTTTTTTTTTTTTTTTTAAACTCATTCCTAAAGATATAGGAATAACTAAAATCATGGGTTATGGGACTAAATTTGAGGAATGATCATTAAAAACATATCAATCAAGATATTTGGAATAAAATTAAGAATGATCATTCCATTCCCACCTCATTCCTGCACCGTTAGTTTTTCCTTTAATTAAACTAAATTTGCTCAATTCATTCTTGTGTAATGTGGACTTGAACGCCAAATCCCCAATAATCAGAGGAAATTCTCAACTAGGACCACTTGGGAACGATATATATTTTGTAATCATCCATAACATTTATTTTTCCATCGTCAAGTGCTACTCTACCTTTCATAAATATTTCTTGTTCCGGTTTATTTACATAATAATTTATGTGAGTAGTTAATATACAATTAATTCACTTCTTTGTATTCACCGTCACTCGAAATGTTCGAATTTATAGAGAATTATATAATTAATTCATTTATATATATTCACAATTATGAAACAATTTACTATGTGTGTAATTGATTTCAATGTGATTTGAACTCTAGACGTATGTATGGGTAAGTCTAAAACTTTGTTATCATCAAAAAATTCTCTTAAAGCGTCTCTTTGTTTCTCCACAGTTCTTTTTAAACACGAGGTGAATTTTATAGCTCGCCTCTTTGCTAGATAGTCTACCAATAAATGCCCAATAATGTGAGTAACCTCCCACTCTTGTGGTTGTAAATATAACTAATCGCTTTTAAAATCATTTATTTTTAAAGTTTTATTTCACAATTTTTAAATAAAAAATTCTGAAAGTTATTTGTTAGGTTTGCAAATACTCTTGTATTTTGTTCCAATTGTCATTTATAATGCTATTATTTTTACTTTTCAAAAGACAATTTTTTTTATTTTTTTTTTGTTAGACAAGCCGTGAGAAGAATTTAAACTAAATGTATTTTTATTCATCTATCTATTATCTATTATCCATTATCCTTATTTATTTTTCCTATTGATTAGTTGATGATTTCATGAGCGGTTGTGTGTTTACAAAAAGAATTATATAAATTTTAGTCGACATCTTAAGTTTTACTATTTCGATATCGTTATATTATGGGATCTTTATTTAAAGGGCCTAGTCAACATAAAACCTAATTTAAAAGACCTTCCTTCTTAATTTTTTGTTTAAATGACTATCTTTTTAAATAATTGGCTGCTTTTACGTTGTCTTGTGAGGTAATTTAGGGGGGTTTCTAATTAATATTAGTCAAAGTCATTTAAACAAAATTTAAAGTGAAAAGGGTTACTGGAAATAATTTCCCTTATATTATTTATAGGGTTGGGTATATACCCTTCCAGCTTTGTTTAATACACTCCCCTTCATTTTTATTAATTCAATATATATATATATATGAAATACCAATTTTGCCCTTTAACTAAAATGTATAGATACATACGAACCCATCTAAAACACTAATCCTAATTTTTCTCATTTCTTCCCCATTTCCATCTTCTTCATTCTTCTTTATTTGTTTACCTCCTTCCCTCTTCTTCATTTCCTCCCTTCCATCCAACTTGACGCCGCCGCCGCCACCCTTCGCCGAGCACCGCCAGTCGTCCAGCAAGCAGTCGCCGCCCTCATCTTCTTCTCGTCGCAGCAAGACGCCCCCGCAACATCTTTTTTTTTTTTTTTCCGTTTTCTGCAACCCCCTCCAATCCGCCTCCGCCGTTGAGCCCGCGCCGCCCACCCGCCGTGCCCCCTCCCCCCCTCTCGCTGGCCGCGCCGCCCGTGCTGGTTTCTCCAGTTTTTTTTTTTTTAATTTTCAATAATATTGAGTCGACCAAAAACAATCCGATCGACTCTGGTTTGTCGACGATATTGTTTTTGGTCGATTCAATTTCATCGAAAATTTTAATTTTTTTTTAAATTTTTTTGGTCTATAAACCAGAGTCGACCAGATTGTTTTTGGTCGACAAACCATTGTCGACGGGATAAATTTTGGTCGACTCAATATTATCGAAAATTTTAATTTTTTTTTAAAAAAAATTGGTCGATAAACCAGAGTCGACCGGATTGTTTTTGGTTGACAAAGCATTGTCGACGGGAGAATTTTTGGTCGACTCTGGTTTGTCGAAAATAAGTTTTCTTTAGTTGAATTTTAAGTTTTTGATTTAGAGTTTAGGGTTTGTTGTTGAGTTTTGTTAAGTTTTGTGGATTAGTGGAAGTTTATTTATAAGTTTTGTTGTTGATTTTTTTTTTTTTTTTGTGGATGTAAGAGAAGGTGGTTGCATGTGACCGCCGGAGGTGATGGTGGTTGCCGGAGGAGCGACGGCAGCGGCTAGACTGCAAAATTAGGACTAATGCATTAGGGTTAGAGTTTTAGAGGGGAGTGTATGTATCTAACCTGATTTAGTAAAAGAGTAAAATTGATATTTCATATATATATTGAATTAATAAAAATGAAGGGGGAGTGTATTAAACAAAGCTGACGGAGTATATACTCCAACCCTTATATTAATTCATAAATTTAGTAAAAAACTAAAAAAAAAGTTTCGATGATACCCCCACACTTAGGCCACGGATAAATAACCCCCACATATTATGTCTTCACCCACACCCCCAATTTATATTTCGAACTAATAGCTAAAAAGACTATATTACCCCTATGTGTTGAGGTCACCCACCCATAAAAAAATATTTTTTTGCATTTCTCTTCCACCCAAAATATAGTATTCTTTTATAATTGATTATATTTCATGTTATTATTATTTTATTTGACCGTACTGTTGCATGATTGTGTAGTTGTAACGAATATATGTGTATAGTGTATTTTGTTTTCGAGTTTTTTTTTTACAAAAATCGCGTTTTGTAAAAACTCAGCACTGGTTCGCCGAGTTTTGTGAGATTTTTCGGAAAAAAGTTCCACGTTATGAATTAAAACTCGGTTTACTTTTCCACGTTTTGATTCAAAACTCGACCAACTTTTCCACGTTATGAATCAAAACGTGGAAAAGTTGGCCGAGTTTTGATTCATAACGTGAATTTTTTTTTCGAAAAATCTCATAAAACTCGGCGAACCAGTGCTGAGTTTTTGCAAAACGCAATTTTGTAAAAAAAAATCGAAAATGAAATACGTTACCCATATATTGAATAATGAGTAGTGAGTGCGAAATCGAATCATGGTGAAGAGAAATTCAAAAAAATGGTGAAGTAGAAAGAAAAATAGCGTTTATGAGTAAGAAGGGTAATTTTGAAAAATAAGTAGTGGGTGAACTCATGTGTGAGGGGTGAACACATCCCAGGGGTGAACACAAAATAATTGGGGGGTATTTATCTGTGGCCCCACACTTATCAACCAAACCAAACTAGCCCAAGACGGAAAAGCCCATTTATTTTAGCCCATTTATGAATGTAGAAAGTCTTAAGCTCCAAAACTTCTGCCTCAACTGAGACAGTTTTCTAGGGTTTTGAAATTCGAAGCGCGATAAACCCAGAACCAACTCCATTCTCCTTTAGGATTTCGCCATGAGCAGATCAGGCCAGCCTCCGGATCTCAAAAAGTATGCATCTTCCACGATTTGTTACTGTTGTGCGCGTTTTTTTTCCGTTTCCTTTCCCTTTCACTCAGAATATATTTCGTATGTATTTAACGATGATTGTTCATTTTTCTTCAGGTACATGGACAAGAAGCTACAGAGTGAGTTCTCAGATAATCCTTTATTTTATTTTATTTTTTGTGGTTGAAATAATGTTGTGTGTTGCATTTAATCGGGCCCTGAGATTTTTAATTTTTTTAAATATTGTTTCATCTCGACGATTCTGTTCTGCATAGTGCGTACTAGCATGTTCAATTATAAAATTAACTTGCTGTTTCATCTTTTGTTCTACTCGATAATTGAAACAATTGCTGGTGGAGGAGTTAAATTGGCCTAGCAATATTTCAAAGTCTGTCACTCTTGATAGCGAATTCGAGTTGAAATTTTGGTGCATGATATAGTAGTTTGCTTCTTATAAATTAGTGAAACTGTGGGAGTGTGTTCATAATTAGATTCGAAGAAGTTGCTATTCACCAATGTTGAATTATCTATTTTGTATAGTTACTGGAATTATGCAGTTTTAAAACATAAACAGATGTGAGGCTCATGGCCCAGTTTGGTTATGTATCCGGAGGTAGAAAAGGTTAAAAGTAGTTGACATAGGCCTGTTATGATAAAGTGCTTGACTGCTTGCAATACATTTTATAGAATGCCTTTCTTGTTGAATGCAGTGCTGCCACGCTAAGTTTATTTCAAATCATGATAATTTTGTTTTTGTGTTTAATGTTAGAAATTTTAATACTCCCCTTTGTAGTCATTTTTAGTTCCATATAAGGGTTAAGCAGTACACTAAACAATTTGACAGATTGTACACCAAATTCTAACTTCATGGAGTGAATTGTACTCTGGTAGTCTAGTTAGATCTTCAATCATCTGTTATAAGAAAGTAATCAGTGTATGAGAGGAAGGATCTCTTTGACGCAGCCAACTGTTTGCTATGCATTGTTTTAATACTGATTGAGCTTTGTATCTGTGTATGCAATTTGAAATACAGAATTGATGGTGCTTTGCATATATCATGTTTTTATTGAGTTTATGAACAAAAACTCCCAGGCAGCCTCTTTGTTATTTTTTGTCTGGAATGCAAAATGTCCCCTGTGATGAAAACTCGAATTCTTTCTTGAGTTGGAATCATCATTAAGTATCATCTTCTATTAAAGTATAATAATTAGGACAAAATATCTTCTATGCCCTGCATTTTGTTGTGTCTGTTACTGTTGTCAATAATTCAGAACTCATGGTGCCTATTTTCTTTCAGTTTACAAAATCTGATTGTTGGATCTTATGTTGTATTTCAGTAAAGCTTAATGCCAACCGTATGGTAGTTGGGACCCTTCGTGGGTTTGATCAGTTTATGAACCTGGTGGTGGACAACACCGTTGAAGTGAATGGAAATGAGAAAACCGACATAGGCATGGTGGTGAGTATTATAAATTTGAACTGTAGTTTGTTTTTATTAACACGGATGGCCCTAACTTATGATGGTCTTGTTTTGCGCCTTATTATTGCAGGTCATCAGGGGTAACAGTGTGGTTACTGTTGAAGCTCTTGAGCCAGTTGCTAGAGCACAATAATTGTACAATTCAATCAAGTTTGTAGTGCCAGATTATCTTTAAATGTTGAATTTGTAGTTTGATCCGGGTTATCTTGATGAGCTTTGTCTCAACTGTATGCAGCACGACTATTTGAAATGTTTAAAGAGTGAGGCTGCTTATTGTGCTACGATATTATTCACTATTATAGATAATATCCAAATACTTTATATTTGCAAATCGAAACTGCATCTCTACTGAAATTACAACTCTAGTGGCCAGTTGTATTCACGAAATGGATTATTTTTCTCATTCATCATCTTGAGTTATTTTAGAGTAGGGATGTTCATTATTTTTTTCTAAAAGAGGGAGTGTATTTAGCGGTAAATGTATTTAGCAGAAAGGCAAATGCAAATATTTGTGGTCTTTTACTACGCATTAAAGCAAGTAAATTTAATTGCTCAGTGATATTGCTTATTGGACAAATTTCTACACACTGGTTGTATTGTACAACCGGTCCAAAATGTAATTCCTTTAAAAAGAATACATTAATGTTACAACTAATAATTTTTATCATATGGGCTGATACATCTAATTAAATTAAGCAATATGAGTATTTTTCGATTACTATTTAAAATTTACAAAATGATATAAAGAAAACTTTGTTGATTTTTTTTTATTAAAAATTTGGAAAAAAATTGTGCAATTGTTTTTTTTTTATATATATAACTATGAGTACTTCGGCTTAGCATTAGTGAAAATATTTCATTGCTACCAAAACATCATGTAGGATCAAAAGTATCACCCCATCATCGTTTTCAGTGGCTGGGCATTACTTGGTGAAAATAAACTTCATCGTTTTCACCTGTTGCAAGCCGAGGAGTTCAGGCAAAATACTGGAATTCTATTTGACTGAGGTTTTAATGGGGAATTTGGACGTGTTGTAATTCTGTGATTTTCAAGAGTGCACAGCCTAACCCTGAGGAATGTTTTCAAGTTATGCCGAGTGCAAATTTGGAGATGGATACAAATCAAAGAGAAGAGGAAGAACCACTACAATATGGAAGATTGGATGGATAACCCACTTGTGTCTCGAGGATGAATAGATTTTCATTTTAGTTCCTATGTACCTGTTTCTAATTTCTTTTGGATCTTTTGTAGGGGTGAGTACCCTTGTACTCAATTTTTTATAAATTTTAAGTTTTTTCCCAAAAAAAAAAAGTATCACCCCATTGTCTCTTATATGATGTGACAGAGCGCATTTCATTAGCAAATGATGTCGAAGAATCAACAATTAAGACTTTCAAGACGAAAGTGAAAGTGTTGCAATAGTAATGTAACATGTCGAACAGGGGCCTTCAAGATATAGCGGTTGTTGTGTATTGTTGGGGGAAATGCATATATAAATGGATTTTTAGATATGTTAAAGGGACAAATTAAATTTAGTATAAATTAAAATTAAATTATTAGGTAAGATATTTATAATTTGGATTTATCTAACAACTTGATGCGGTACTTGTCTTAAAGAAGAATTTGTCTTATAGAAGATATTTTTTGTTTGTGTGTGCCCACAAAATATATTATCTGGCTGGAGTATATTCTTACTAAATTATCCTTATATCCACAATTTGCCTAGTAAAATGCATTTACTATATTATTGTGTAGATATTAAAGATATCTATAGTATTTTAATTTAATCCGCGAGTTCCTTAAATTGAACTGGAAGTAGCAAATTACTATCAAATTTATAGTTATTTTCCATAATTTAAGATTTAAACTCAAATCAAATTATCCATCTATTTCAAATAAAACCACATTTACTACTATCAGAGTAACAGAGTTGACACCTAACATACTTTATTTTGAGTAGTTCATAAATTTGAGTTATATCAATTTATTACAGGGCTCGATTTTAAGAAGGATTTTTTAAAAATAAATTAAGTTAAACAGTTGGAAGTTAAATTTGCAGGCTGCGGCGCCGTTTTGAGTTCAAAATTTGAACAGTTTCAACGGCCATATTATGTCGGGGGAGCGTTTGTCCTCTACCCTTTTTTTGAGGCCATTGGAAAAACTGAAGCCGCTTTTTGTCTTTATTTATTGCGATTTTACTCTCTGCTTTGAGCTTTCCAAACAGCCCGTTACTCTGCCCTTTTAATTCCAACTTTTTATGTTGTTTATTATTGGGAAAAGGGAGCACAGGATTTAATAATTGTGACTTAAATTAAATTACTAATTTTTATAGAAAATATTAAATTTAATAAAATAAAAAATCATTCTGCTTTTTTTTGTTTTAATTTTTTTTTTGCAGAATACAAAAGGTGGAGTATTGTTTAACATACCAAATGTCTTTATATAAACGGAGTTTAATTTTATATGTTGTTTATTTTAAATTACAAAATATTGTTTCATATGGAGTATTACATAGTTACACTTCATATGTTAAATAGAAATTCTTGTAATATTATTTTATGATTAGGTATATTGTAGGAGAAGGATAGATAATTGTTTACTATATTTTGTGACGTGCCCACAAATTGAGGTAATTATGTTTGCCACTAAATAGACACAAAACACACTTTGATTAATCTCTGTTTCCGAGCAATAAAAATTGGGAATTGAATATATTATCATACTATGATTACTTCATTTCAGAAAAAACCATGCTCTATTATGTTCCTAAGATATTGCTTCAGAAGTATCCTTAATTTACCAAAGTAATTATGTGCAAAACTAAGATGGAACCTAGGCAGCAATGAAATAACTGTCACTTCTTAATTTATGTATAACAAAATCTCATCATTTTATTTTATCGTAATATGTAATTACTAGTATTGAGTACTTTAATCAAGTAAATTCATGTTGTGACAGTAAATAAAGTGAAAGAATATACGGAGTAATTTTTTTTCACGTTAAAATATGCAAAATATTATGTGTGCAATTTGTGGCTGAAATTACATTTGCATAGTACAATTTTATGATATTACTACTTTATAACCCAATTTGGCATGTTTATGTGGAAACTAATGTGATATTATAAATTACAAAAAGTTGGATCAGTTGTAACTCGTGCATACAAGAATTAATAATATACAATAGTGTAAATCAGTTCTATCCTACCGTTGTTTTACAACTAATAGTATATACTCTATCTGTTATGTTTTATTTGTCAATATTGAGACTAAAAAAAGTTTCATAATATCCGTTAAGTTTAATTTTTCAAGAAATATTAATGATATTTTTCTATCTATTTGCTTCTTTTGTTTTTTTGTGATATATTCATTTAACAAGATACAAAAATTAAAAAAAATTCATTTAATACTACTCCGGACTTCTAGAAAGGCATAATAGTTACTCCCTCCGTCCCATTATTAATTGAACAGTTATTGTTTACACAGAGTTTAATGTAAGAATTGTTTATTGATATTAAATGTGATAAAATGAGTAATTCAACTTTTTTTATTGAGAGAGAATCTTTAATTTGTGAGTAATGGTATGTGGTGTAAATAATGAGACAGAGTTTTTATAAATGTTCCAATAATTATGAAAGTATGTTATACACATAATTATTGATATTAAATGACTTTCTTAATTTGGGTAAGGAGTGACCAATAAAGTGAAATCAGAACCAGTAATAAAATAATTAATATATGGAGTAATAAGGAAAGTAATAAAATACTCCGTAATTACACTCGTTTTAGTGTTGTTATTTATATCAACTGTCAACACCACCAATTAGTCAATAGCCATATTTACAGTTGTTATAACAAGGAATTCCCATTTATCTACTCTGTAATGTATGTAGCTTTCAAAGACGATATTATTGTACTACTCCGTTGTTGTAGTAGTGATAAAGCAACGGATACTCACTCCATGATACTCTACATTTCTTAGCTTCCAAATAACCCTCCCTTTGCTTGAATCAAACTCTACTCCAAACAATTCTCTCATCCCTAATCTCAATACCAACCGAACCCATCATTAAAAATCCCCAAATTCCCATTTAAGGTGGGCAAACAATGACAGATATTCTACTTTCCCCATCTCAATTTCCTTCAAATCCAAGCACCATTTCACCTACGGTTACAAACAATCATGGCTTTCACCAACAAACTTTCCTCCTCAATCATGAATCCCTTATTAGCAATGGTGCTGTAGATTTGTACAGTACAAGTTTTGCTACTACACACGTGGAAGAACAACAAGAAGAAGAGGGGAATCAGCTCTCTATTTTGGCTGTTGTGCTCACTCTTGTCAGAAATTCTTTGGTGGGTTGTAAGGATACGAGTGGTGAAGCTGAGGAGGAGGAGGAGGAGAAATTGATGGATATTGGATGGCCTACAAATGTTCGACATATTGCCCATGTGACCTTTGATAGGTTTAATGGCTTTCTTGGCCTCCCTGTTGAGTTTGAACCTGAAGTTCCCAGGAGGCCCCCTAGTGCCAGGTAATATTTTCTTTTACACAATCTCTGTTTTCTTGAAATCTTGATATACGTTTGTAATTACTATATGTTTCGTGAAATAATTTGATTATGTTTTCTTTGGTTCTGGTGGATTAAGAAAATAGTAGTAATTTGCTTGTTATGGGGTTGTAATCATATGTTTCATGTCTTCTGAGAATGTAACTTTTAATCCTAAAGTGTTTCATATATATATACTAATACTACACACAAGTACAATACGCGTGTGTGTTATTGAACTCTTGAGGATGTTTATCTCTGCTTCTGATGGATTAAGAACATAATATTCCTGTTATGGGGTTGTGATTATATGTTTCATGTCTTCTGATAATGTAATTTTAATCCTAAAGTGTTTCTTGTATACCAAACACACGTACAATACGCGTGTGTTTTCGTGAAAATCCTGAAGAGGTTATCTCTGGTTCTAATAGATTAAGTAATTTCTTTTTGCCTGTTGTGGGGTTGTAATTATATGTCTCATGAATGTAACTTTTAATCCTAAAGTGTTTCATATATACTACACACGTGAGTGTGTGTGTTCTCGAACTGGTTCTGATGGATTGAGAAACTAATTTGCCTGTTATGGGGGTTGTAATTATATGTTTCATGCCAAGATTAGTTATTGTTGTCTTGTGTTGTTTCTTTGATCTTTTTTCACCAGCAGAAGTAGATATGACAGGGTAATACATGTGTTTTATTTTCTAACACTCAGCTTCATCATTCAAACAAACCTTAATTCTTTGTGTACTTATAGTTGGTAAATAGTTTCCTAAGTTATATCGAATCTTATTGACATCAATATTTCTTTGTGCAGTACAAGAGTCTTTGGAGTTTCAACAGAATCAATGCAGCTTTCTTTCGATCCCCGAGGCAATTGTGTACCGACTATTCTATTAATGATGCAAAGACGCTTGTATTTGCAAGGCGGTCTCGAGGTAAAAACATGAGCAACTTGTATTCTTGTCCCCATTCGTTCTTTTCCTTAGTCTCCCCATTTGTTGACATATCATTTTTGGTCCCCTCTTTCACTAATTATCAAACTTTTTCTCCCGGAAGTATACTTTTACACTCATATTTGGTCGCACCATTAGTTGACTGACGAAATAAACTATTTAACAATCCCAAATAGTTGATTCCATCAATCAACAGAAGCCAACTAACGGTGGGTGAAAAAGTGTAGTTCCAAGGGAAAATGAGGGACCAAAACTAGATAAAGAAAAGAAAATAATCATAATTGGTTTTCTTCTTTTATTTTTTTTAATTTCAGTCAGAAGGGATCTTTAGAATCAATCCAGGGAATGGGCAAGAAGAGTACGTAAGAGAGCGACTAAACAATGGGGTGATCCCAGAAAACATTGACGTTCATTGTTTAGCAGGCCTAATCAAGGTACTTTTCTTCAACTTTGCTTGTATTCTTGGGCTTGATCATTTCATTTGTATATATTAAATGTTTTAGCTGGATTAATATAGGCATGGTTTAGAGAACTACCAAGTGGGATATTGGATTGTCTATCTCCAGAGCATGTGATGGAAGCTCAATCAGAAGAGGAGTGCTCTCACCTCGTGAGCCTTCTACCACCTACCGAAGCTGCTCTCTTGGATTGGGCCGTTAATCTTATGGCCGATGTTGCTCAGTTCGAGCTCTTTAACAAGATGAATGCTCGTAACATTGCCATGGTTTTTGCTCCAAATATGACTCAGGTGACAATTTTCTTCACCAGCTTAGCTTATTATTCAGTAAAAATAAGGTTGCAACATTCTATTGATGCAAATAGGAATAATTTTGCATTTCTCGATCAATCAAACAATTTTTTTGGTTTTTTAAGGGGTACTATTTGGTAATTATTAAAAAATGTGGCTATGTCTTTTACGAAAAGGGTATCTTAATCTTTTTATCGAGCTACATCTGATTCGATTATTGGTTGGTGCAGATGTCGGATCCCCTGACTGCATTGATGTATGCAGTCCGAGTTATGAATTTTCTCAAGACACTGGTGGAGAAAACGTTGAGAGAAAGACAAGATTGTTTAGTTGAATCAGGTCCAAGGCTGCATTTAGAGCCTACAGATGAAGACGGTCATCATACGAAACCATCAAACGATCTGGAAGAAGGAGACGAAGCAAGTGATCGAAATCACGAGGCGGAGGTAGCTCAAGTGTCAGTGTCCAATCACATCAGCAGCTCTACTGATCAAGCAGAATCGAGAAGAGGCAACAATGGTGATGGATTTCTGGCTTCAATCGAAAACATTCTCTCAGATGGAAAGAGAGAAAAGGATATACTTGAAGGTGGGGATGCTAATGTGGGAATCAAAAGGACTCAATCAAGAAACCGAAAGACAAAAAATGATGCTAAGAAAGGATCGAAAAAACGAACGGATGTTCGTGTTGATGAGACTGCGGAGATAAACGTTCTTAGCCGCGTAAATCCGCATGCAGAAAAGGAATCCTGGAGGTGAAGTTCATGCATTTGCCTTATGAGAGGAGAGTTTCATTTGTTTTTTTTAGATTTATTTGTGGTGTAATCTTGATTTTAATGTGCATGATTTTTAATTATGTGATTCTTTTGATTTGGAAGGGAGTTATTATTGGGCTCTCACTTTTTGTTGGAATTGTATTTATAGTGATTTGTATTAAAGGTAATGACACATAATTCGAGCCCAGGGCAACTTCATAAATTTGTCAAAATTAGTAATTTGTTAGAAGATAATATAATGATCATGGTAAATGATGCAAACAGCCACACTCAGATTGTATTATTGGGCAACACATGTGTGAATACGAAATCATGTGAATTTTTGTTTTCAGAGTGTTACTGCTGTGTATAAAATTACTGTATTTTTAATCGGTCAAAATCTTTTACTAGTGTACTCTTAGCTTAGGCTATTGATGTTTGAAGATGTTATTGCACAAGACTCCTAACATTAAAGAAAACAGCACCAAAGTTTAGCTCATATAATTATGTGGTAGTACTTCGTTGAACAGTTTTTCTCAATGATTTTATAACCAGATTGACAATCTACAGTGTTAAACTCGAAACCGATCCGGTCCCACTTGAAAACCCGGTTTAACAGTCAGCTTCAATTGGGAAAACCGAAAACCTGTTAAAACCTGTTTCCTACTTCAATTATTATTCAATTAATTAATTAAAAATTAAAATAAATAAATAATATTTTATTTATTAATCAAAAAGTTCTCTTTCCACCAACATAACAAGGAGTTTTGTACTAGTTTTAAGCTTAAGAGAAAAATGTTTTATCCTGGAGGACGGTATTCGATGGGTAATAGGGAATGGAGAACAAATCAAACTCTATAAACATGAATGGGTCCAGGGTCTGGAGAACGGAAGAATTATGTCCGGTATCGCAACCCTACAAAACATTAATCTACCGATTGATGATCATAGAGAATGGAAGGAATATATGATTAGAAGTGTAATCCATCACCATGAGGATGAAGGTATTCTGCGCACTTAGGTCGGCGGAAAGAACGACCGGGACTGGAGATACTGGAAAGATGAAGATACGGGAGAGTATACAGTAAAATCAGGATATAGAAGAGGATTCAACATCGAAAGTAGAGATACAAACAAAGCGTCCACGTCCTCGAATAACGATTTGGCGGAATGGTGGAAAAGAATTTGGAAACTCAAAATACCACCGAAAGTCCGTATCTTTTGTTGGAAAATGTGCAACGACTTTATACATGCCGAAGGTAATCTCGCAAGAAGACATATCCCGATCTTACCTTCATGCGGGCTATGTGGTGGAAGTTACTCTACAACATGTCATGTTTTATTTCATTGTCAAAGAGCGAAAACAGTATGGGCACGCTCAGGGTACAAAAACATTATAAAGCAAGGCATAGGCATGCCTACACTAGATTTTCTTAACCAAGTTTTGTTAAGTACTAGTAAAGCGGATTTTGAGAAAATCATCATGATTGCATGGGGAATTTGGAGAGAGAGATGTACGATCCTCCACTCTACAGGTAGGCAAAAAAAGGAGATTGATGAAATGACAGGTGATCGGGTCTTAATGTATCTGGAATCATTCCAAACCCACAACCAAAGTATTGGAGCGCAGAGAAACCGACCTAATAATATGGATGCCCGAACGGAGTCGGAAAACCACGAACTCTTTATTATGGAAGTGGATGGAGCATTCAAAAGCGATGAGAGGAGATATGGAGTAGGGGGTGTACTCCATAGCCAGGGAGGAAGGAAGATGGATACTTTTTCGGAGAAAATAAGACCCCAGAGAAGCCCATTAGGAGCATAACTAATGACGATTCTTAAAGGAATTAAGCTCTCAAAAGCATGGGGTTTGAGACATGTGGAGATTAGAACCGACTCCCAGCCGGCAGTAGCATTATGCTCTCTTCGAAAAAGAATGTGGGGACCTGAGAATAGCTTCATCCGAAATATACTTATAATTTTTAAATAATTTATAGTGTGCAAATTCAAGTATTGCCCAAGAAATGACCTTAAAAGGGCGCATGCCCTTGCACAAGCCGGTGCGGACTCTACCACCTCAGGAGGATGAGATGGAGTAGTCGTTGAAAAACTAGGAGACAGATTCACGCGTAACTTTTTTTGCTCCTCGGATCTTGACCAACAATCCCCCAAAAAAAAAAAGTTTTAAGAGAAAAAGAGGGAAAAATGATTTGATTTATGTAGTTTTTGAGTCAAACAAAAATGAAAGAAACCCTACCCCTTTAAATTGTTTTTTTTTTTTCTTGTACAAATGGACAATCTACAGTATTATGCTGCTCATCAACACCACTACCAGTGCATATATGAACAGGTCATTTTAAACTGAATAAAAAAAAATCCCTTCATTTTAAACTCCTGTTTGTAACAGACGCCATTCTTCCCAATCCCATGTCTAAAGCGATTATCGCCCTACTCAAACCCCTAAATCACCCCCAACCTAAAATCAGACCACCCGGAAAGTCTCTCATCACGCCCCAAATCAAGAAGTTAGCAAATGAAGTTTGTGAAATTCTCACAAGTGAAGATAAACTGTGGGAAGAAACCCTCAAAAATCGGTTCTTTGAAGAGGAAATTGCTCCTGCAGAAGTTGCCCACATAGTGTTCGACAAAATTCGTGATTGTGAATTGGGTCTCAAGTTTTTTGGTTTCGTCTCTCATAACAGTCTTTCCATTGATGGGTTTGCTTATTCTTCGCTTCTGAAGCTATTGGCCCGGTCCAAAGTGTTCACAGAAGTCGACAATGTGTTGTTGGAGTGTTTGCAATGCGCTGAGAAACGGCCTACCACTGAGGCTTTGAGTTTTGTAATAAGTGCCTATGCAGATACGGGTTTGGTTTCAAAAGCTCTTGAGTTGTATTCATATATGTTGAGAAATATCAATGAGTTGCCTCAATTATGGGCTTGTAATTCTTTGCTCAATGGGCTTGTAAAGGATGGGAAGGTGGAAGCTGCTTGGTGTGTATACGAGGAGATGGCGAAGAGAAATGATTCTAGTGAGAGTAGTTCTTTGGATAATTATAGTGTTTGTATAATGGTGAATGGATTGTGTAAAGAAGGAAAGGTGGAGAAGGGTAGAAGGTTGATTGAGAAAAGGTGGGGTAGGAGCTGCATTCCGAATATTGTGTTCTACAATATTCTCATTGATGGATACTGCAAAAAAGGTGATGTTAAGAGAGCTCATGAACTTTTCGAGGACTTGAAAAAGAAAGGTTTCTTGCCAAACCAAGAGACGTATGGGGCGATAATTAATGGATTTTGCAAAAGAGGGGAGTTTGTGAAGGTTGATCAAATCTTAAAGGAAATGGAGTCAAGCTGTGTGGAAGTAAATACTCAAGTGTATAACAATGTTGTTGATGCTAAATACAAATATGGCTATGTTCGGGAAGCTTTGGAGACGACAAGGAAAATGATTGAAGCTGGGTATGAATTCGATATTATTATGTATAATACTTTGATTTCTCATGCTTGTAGGGATGGGAAGGTGCAAGAAGCAGAACAACTTTTACAAGAGGTAAGCAAGAGTGGATTGGTTCCTAATAAGCTGACCTTTACTCCCCTTGTACATGCCTATTGCAGAGAGGGAGATTTTGAGAAAGCCTCACATTTGCTAGTTGATATGACCCAATTTGGACATAAACCTGATTTAATTACCTATGGAGGTCTTATACACGGTTTAGTAGTCTCTGGTGAAGTTGATGCTGCATTGACAATCCGAAATAATATGATGGAAAGGGGAGTAACCCCTGACGCGTGCATTTACAATGTTTTGATTAATGGGCTTAGCAGAAAAGGTAGATTTGGTGATGTTGAGCAGCTTGTTGAAGAGATGCTTAGTCAAAATGTATCTCCAGATGCATATGTATATGCCTCCTTAGTTGATGGATATATCAGAAGTGGTAATTTTGATAAAGCAAAGATACTTTTTCATGACATATTGAAAAGGGGTATGGATCCTGGGCTTGTGGGGTATAATGCTATGATTAAGGGCTACTGCAAATTTGGGATGATGAAAGATGCTGTTTCTTGCATTAATAAGATGACTAAAAGAAAGGTCTATCCAGATGAGTTCACATATTCTACGATAATTGATGGATTTATAAAGCAGAATGATTTATTTGGTGCATTGACTGTGTTTTGCCTCATCGTCAAACAGAGATATGCACCAAATGTTGTGACTTATACCTCAATCATCAATGGATTTTGCCGTTGTGGAAATTTTGCAGGAGCTGAGAAGTTTCTCAAAGGAATGCAATCCAATGGTGTACAACCTAATGTGGTGACTTATTCTGTACTGATAGGTAGCTGTTGCAAAGAGGGAAAAATCGCAAAAGCATCTTTGTTTTTTGAAGAAATGCTGATGAGCAAGTGTAATCCCAATGATGTTACGTTTCATTATTTGGTTAATGGGTTATCAAACAATACTTCAAGGATACAGAGTGAATCGTCAATGCTTCTTGATATTTTCGGGAGGATGATATCGGATGGGTGGCATCACATATCTGCTTCATACAGTTCAATCATTGCGTGTCTTTGTTTACACAAAATGCTTGAAGCCGCGTTGCAGCTAACTGATAAAATGTTGAAGAAAGGCTCCCATGTAGATGAAGTGACTTTTGCCGCCCTGTTACACGGCGTTTGTTTAGTAGGGAAATCTAAAGACTGGAGGAACATAGTTTCATCCAAGTCACTTGATCCAAAGCTTGATGTTACTCTAAAGTATGTCTCCATACTCGGACATTACTCTACACGTGAAGCAACAGAGGAGGCTTCTGCAATCTTGAATAGCTTGCTAAAACAAGGCTAGCAGTGACATAATTACTCTCTTCTCCTACTGAAACAACAGCAGCCAGCATATATATTTGTGTGCCATTTCGGACAACTTCACAAAGATTGAATGGAATAGCTTGCTGGTGATTGATGTCAAGATTTTAGGTATTTTCCAGACCTTTTTTGTTACTTCTATATCTAATTCAGACATTAGTTAAATCCTAAAAGCTAATTGTGTTTGATTATTAGATACATTGTGTCTATAGAGATGCATGCAACAGCGCAATGAGGCTGAGCTCTCAACACAATGGGTAATTTCCTGTTCTTGCTTTTTTAATTTTAGTGTAATATTTTCTTTATTATTTGGGTATGTGTTGTTTCTAATCTTTGTTTTAGATTTCTTTTCGTTATACTTTGTATTTGAAGAATGTTTTTTCTTTCCTCAAATTTTCCTGTAATTTGAGCAAAAAGTATATCAAATATCACAGATGATCAACTTTATGCTTTGATGAACGAGATTTTGTTTTGGAAGTCCTTGTGCTGGGATTTCCAAGTTAGATTGTTTTATTGTGTTGCTCTGTTATTGATATGAGGCATAAGGTGGCTGTTAGATGTTTATACAAGTACGGTTAAGAGTGTGTAAAGGAGACCTTTAAGCCTCGTGTGAGTGTTGTTTACCCAATTTAAGTTGAGATTGCATACATCACACGACTTGTATTAGGTGGTGTCTGCAAATGTGATGGAAACTCTAGAATCACTTTTTTTCAAAAAAGCTGAGTCTACCAGCTTATAAAAAAGGTAATTCTGGAGCATTTAGTAGTGATTGAAAACAGGCCCTTAGTAGTTCATCATAAGCTTCTAATAGATCACTGTGCATTGTTTTTAAAGATCACAGCTCTAAATTTTAGCACTCAAGTTATTTGCAGAGTAAATTGCATCCTTCTTATATATACAATTGCTGACTTTGTATTTTGTGTTATGTTATTGCAGCAATCGCTGAGATTGTGACGCAATTGAGAATAGTAAGTTTTCGTCCACTTTTTGAACGCTATATAGGACGCGGCTAAAGTTTGGCCAAGTGTGGAGGCTAATATAGTTGAGCAGAAGTTTGGTTATTTAGTAAAGGTGATATGTATAATTTGTGGGTGAAAATGTAGAAAAGTAAGTTTGAGATGATAGTTTGCAAAAGCCAAGTTATTTCAGGAGGTGTCTAAATCTGTTGTATTCTCAATTCAAGGCAAGGACACCTTCATCTGATTGTTTCTATTGAATGAATTAATGGATGCAACACAATAAAATGATAATTAATTCATAACTTTTATATGTATATATAAAAATCAAATTTAATAATATGTGTATTTTTTTTAATTTAATAATATATGAAGTAAAATCATTTTACATGTAAATTGAATTTCAAAATTTTACAAGGTGGGTATATAGAATTCTGAGTTGTAACTATTAACACTCATTTTTTTTTCTTTTTACGGTGGACAACTTTCAAAAAGAAGAAAAGAATATAAGATAGTCTGCAATGATTTTATTTGTAGTTGTTTATCTTTTGAGAGAAAGGGATGGACCAATGGAGTGGGAGACAAGCCAAAAAAAAAAAAATACACCCTTCATCTTATAATCATCTTATAAGTGTTTGCACTATAAAATGAACACACTTAAAAAAAAATGTAATAAAGTGAAGTATTGAGGGGTAATTTTATAAAGTTATATAAATATGTGAATATTATGAGAGTGCGCGAGATGGAGGCAGTAGAAATTAAGAATTTTTTTTTGTAAAAAATCCTTTTAGTTTCACCTTTTTTTCTAAAAAATAGAAAAAGCCAAATCAACGAGTTGGCCGGTTCAATCGATCACTGGACCGTTTCGCTTTTTCCAGTTTCGAGCGATTCATAAACGAATCTAAAAGTCGAGCCGGCCAATTGCTCTTGCCGAGTTGCTATCGGATTCGGACCGAGGAAATTCCAAGATCTTCTCGAATTAGGTCTCCATCGATCTAAATCACTCGTAAAAGTTCAAATCTAACAACGTTCTTAATTGAAATTCCGATTAGGAATCAGCTGAGAAATTAAACCAAAGAAAAAGAAGAGGAACAGCTGTGAGAGATCGATGGCAAGTACTGCGTGTTTTATGATAGTTAGCAAAAACGACATCCCGATTTATGAAGCTGAAGTGGGTACTGTACCCAAAGTACGTTTTCTTCGCTTTTTCATTCAAATTGCCTTATTTTTTATTTTGCATTTTCATGTTTTTGGTGAAATGTGTCTAATCATGTTTTTTTCTTCTACAAATTGACAATCTATAATGGTAGAAAGAGGATGCCGCTCATCAACACCAGTTTATATTACATGCCGCTTTAGACATTGTTCAGGACATGGCGTGGACTACTAGTGCTATGTGAGATCTCTGCTTCATTCGCTGTGTACGGTGTGGTTGTTTTTATGCTTGATTACGAGAAAATTGTAATGATTGACTGATAGTAGCAACTGTTTTTTTGATTATTCTGTAGTTTCTAGGATTGATGTATCGTTTTGTGTGTATGTTTTTATGGATCAGGTTTCTAAGAGGAGTCGATAGATTCAATGACTTGGTGGTGTCAGTCTACGTGACTGCTGGTCATATCCTTTCATCTGTTCTCACTATTTGATGCCCTACCTGCTCTCTTGTTGAAATACTACTTTGGAAGAAATTGATAAATTGGCAGCATTTCGTTGAAAGCCTAAAGAGTAAATTGTTTTTATCTAGGCGATGGAACTCGATAAGACCATGTTTGCTAGCTAAGACTGATTAGGTTGAGATTATAATGATATCTAACCTTTACAGATTTTAAAGCATAATCTACCCTTAATCTTAGCTATCAAACATAACCTAATAGTGAGAATTCATTCACGTATAAGTAGTGTTGTTTCTGCATTTATGATCAATGGAATTCGGTTCTTCTTCAGTGCATTTTCACCTTCAAATTATATTCCTCTTCCCCTAATGGCAATGCAGATACAAATTCAGGGAGTATTAACTTAACTATATTATTTGTTATGTTGAAATTGAAATCCATTGATTTGGACCATGTAATATCACATTAAATTTATATGTTCAAATCTGATCACGGTTGCACATTTTTTCCTCACATCAATTACAACCGAAGGATTGTAAGCATGCTTTATTTGGATTTGGTTGCTTGGACTATTGCCTTGTTCTTAATATGGCCTTTCCTCAATGCTTATTAGGTTTTACACTTAACACCTTATATTTTTCAATTTGAGTTGTACTTGATCCTTACTAGCTTTTCTCTCAGTTAACTATCTGATTCTGTAAGTTCTTGTTTGCGTATCAGTTCATTAAACTGTATCTATTTCCCATCTGGCCTTATATGTTTCCTACTTTTCTTAACCACTAATCTTCATACACACTCGATTAATGCTGCTTCATGATTCTCGAAATGATGACGGAATCAAGAGCTTCTTCCAAGAGGTTCATGAGCTATATATCAAGGCAAGTTATTTACTTTAATACATATTAAACATAATCTGCATGAATAATTAGATATGGTCGCTGAATTTTAGAACTATCTTCTGATGCAACAACATAGTATAGAGTTATCTTGGCCTGACATAGATTTTTATTGTCTAAAATGTTCCTTTTAATCGTCCTTATATCTCTAATTATAGCATCCTAGGTTTTACCATAACATCATGCATCTGTTATATAAATTGGCATTTTTGAGTTTCTTGTTTTAAAATTCATAGTGCATATATGCAAATTCATCATCCTTGCATGATTTTTAGAATTGCCCCCAAGATTTTAACTGGTATGGTTTTTCCTTGGTTCTAGTACTAGTGGTAGTAGTATTGTTTTCTAATGTGAATTGTGGTATTGTGTAAAAAATGAAAATGAAGTTACAAAATCTATATAGTTTCAACAAATATGCTGATGACATTTTCAGACTCTTCTGAATCCTCTTTACCTTCCCGGAAGTCGCAACACATCATCACATTTTGATACAAAAGTTCGTGCCCTTGCAAGAAAATATTTTTGAACAAGGATATAAACGCCGATCTTAGCTGCCTAAATTCGCATGCCGAAAACGAGGCCTGGAGGAGAAAGGGATTCACGCATTTGGCTTATGAGAGGAGGTTTTGTTTTTCATTTGTTTTTAGATCAATGTCATTATTTGGGATTTTAATGTGCATGATTCTACTATGATTTTTAATTAGCAATCGTGTTAATACTTAATAGTGACTTTGTATAATGGAATACGAGATGAAACATTATGGCATGACACGAAATGAATTGGACATGATTTTGGCCCTGGGGCACTTATAGGGGTAGCTTAGTAAAATTAAAGATTACATGAAAAAAGTGTGTGACTATTTTATCGTTACATAAAGATCAAGGGAAATGATATAAACGGTCTCTATCAGATTTCAACATTTAATCAATGTTGCCGTCAAAAAAGCTAATTTAAAAGCACTTTTACCTTTAAAAACTACACGAATGCACCAATCTACCAGCTTTCAAAGGGCAAAAATATTTTATACTCAAATCAAATGTAATTATTTTTCTGCCGACTTAAGACTATACATTTAATTTTCATACTTTTTTGATAGTTGAGCGATTGAAGGGAGGATTATGCAAGTGAACTCAATTTTTTTGGAAAGAAACAAAGTTTTGGAAGACGTTGAATGATTTTAGTTTGATTCATTGATTGTGGTTTGGATTTAAAGAAGATATTTTTGTAACTTTTTATAGCTTAGTGTTGGGTGATTTGAGGTGACATTTGTAAATGGCAATTTGGATGGAAGTAGATATGGTAAGGAGTGGGATTTACTAATTAGTGAGAGATTATGTGTTGCGTTGCGGCAACTCGTATTTTGCGGTTCGATAGTGACGTCAGAGATGTGTGCATAATGTTCATGTCTTCTAAAATAACATATTTAAGATTATTATATAAACATCCGTAAAACAATAGATTATAAGAGTCTTTAAATTTTTTGATCATCGAGTTACGTCTTATGAGAGGGAAGACTAATTGTGTTGGTCCGTTGTTAATAGGTTAACTTGACACGTTTTTCTTTTTATTCGCCTCACCAATGTATTTGAATGAAGAACGATTTTTTCTTTTTTGATAGATGAATTTACTTGTGTTCACATTCATGTTTATTTAATAAAATGTTGAAATTTATCATAATACTAATATTTTTACTTAATTTTCTTATTTCATTACCTTTTTTTAATCATATATTGAAATTTATTGAACTATAAAATTTTAGTAGGGTTTAGATTTTTTTTTTGGGAGAAAAATATTATTACGAGTTTAGGAGAAAAAGTGAAAAAAAATAAATAAATTTGATTAATATATACTACTCCAAATCATATATGCAAAGTTTTTTTAAAAATGGCCTCTGGTTTTTTAATTATAAATAGATAGATAAGTCAAAACAAAAATGAAAGAAACTCTACCCCCATTCCAACCTAGCCGAGCTTCTCCCAATCCTCTCACCGGCGCCACCGCTCATCGGCACATCGTTCGCCGTCGCCAGCGCATATCCTCGAAGCCCTAAGGTAGGCATACACTCTCTTTTTATTTACCTCACGCAATTTCATATCTGAATCGGGATTTCTCAACTTGAGAAATTCTTAACTTGACGGACGGATGAGCTCGTTTATTCTCTAATTTGAGTGATTTCTTTCATTTCTAAGTCTTCCCCGTAATTTGTTGGTGTCGCGGTTCTCTGTAATTTCTTGGTGTCGTGATTTTCTGTAATTTGGTGTTATAGTTGGATACTGTACTTTCTTACATTTCGAAGGCTTGATTGAATTGTTGGCTTGTTTCCTGTGTATTGAATGTTGGATTTTTGGCTTGTACAAGTACAGGTAAAACGGAAAATTCATGAAATATTAATGAGTATACTGAAACTTCAGTTAAACCAATTTAAAAACTGAACTGATTATTTCAGTTTTTTGGCCGGTTACGGTCAGCTTTGATTAAATCAACAATTTTGGTTTTTGGCTTTTACATTTAGGACCAAATCTACAGATATTCACCCCTAGATATAGATGACATTAGCACAACTGAGCTAACTCAAACTGAATAAGGTATGAGGTGACAAATCTGGCATAGAAATATCTGCTAGTGTACTGTAGTCTTGGGCTTGCTGATTGATGTTTGAAGATATTATTACAAAAGAAAGAAAAAAAAGCAGCACCCGAGTGGCCGAGTCACACTGACTCACTGAGGCACAAAGGTCTGATGTTGCCAGAGGCATGTGCTTCTTGAAGATGGTGTGCATTTTTTTATTTTGTTTGGATCTGTCCTAGAGAATTAGATATATGCCCGAGGCACCATCTTCATGCAGAATGAAGATGACATTACTAACTGTGAAAGGAAAATGATAGGTGAGGTACTGTAGGTGTTCATTTTGTTTGATTATCAAGGGTGTCTTAAACAATCTATGATACTGAATCCATTCCTACTCCTCTGTTGCATTTGAACTTCATGATGTCTGGGTCTCATAATCCTCCATGTGATTGTTATCCATTCCTCTCTGGTCGTAGTGAAATCATAACTTGCTAAGAATTACTTTTGGTTGCTGCATACTTCTCCCTCAGTAATTTTCATCTCCCCCATTATCATCCTTTGTGCTTTCTGCAGCACAATCTGCCTTCTAAGATAAAATTGTGTTCCTAAATAAATCTGCCTCTTACTTGTGTTTCTGATAGATTGAGGATAATCTTTTGCTTTGTTGTAGCTGTTCCCTCAACGCTTTTTTACTTCTCCCCTTTCCAGACTCCTCCATTCTCACTTGTTTGACTGAATTCTTCATGTTAACTAACCAATCCTTTGGCAGTTACCAAATATTTAAATGTAACCCATAGTGGAAGACACTCATGGTCTGAGTACTAGAATGGTAGCACTTGATGACCACAAGTAGACTACCATTAATTTGTTTTTATAAGTTTCACTTTTTCCTTGAATGGCATGTCTTTTTGGTTAATATAATGATATCCACTCTTTCAAAGTATTGATCAACTGGTTGTGCCTATGCATAATTATCCAATTCAACTTCATAAATACGTTAAAAGGTCGTGAATTGTTCTGATAAGAGCAATGATTTTGTTAAAAATGCCTTTGAGGTTGCTCATTAATCATATTCACGGTTCCTTGCATTAAATGGCTTGCAGGAAAGTTACAGACTGGATATGTATTCAGGAAGTGGAATTAATCTTTTAAGCAATTGGTCAATCTAAATATGGAACCTTTTAGCTTTTGATTTATTGGGAATACTCTCATAGTGACACCATTCTCTGTATTTTGTGTCCTATTGGATAATTATTGTCTATCGTGATTTTTCATATCCTTGTTTTCTGTTACTCAAATTCATGTTAGTTGCTCCTTCCCCTTCATATTGACTGTGAGTGTGCTGGTCCTATAAAATTAATATAGACTGAATGCTTGGCATTTTTCCATTTTTTCCGGAATCCATCATTGTCTATATTTCAAGATGTTCAATGCTTCATTGATT
Organism: Galeopsis tetrahit; assembly: GCA_963675135.1. Classification (NCBI taxonomy): domain Eukaryota; kingdom Viridiplantae; phylum Streptophyta; class Magnoliopsida; order Lamiales; family Lamiaceae; genus Galeopsis; species Galeopsis tetrahit. Next base: position 72,467,294 of record OY776128.1, on the reverse strand, counting down.
TTGCACCTGTTGAGCATCATGCTCATACAATTCAGCATTCTCTCTTGCCTGTTTCTGTTTGTACTACATTTTTTCACCCCTTGTTTTAACGTTGTTCACTTTGAAACTCCTTGGAGCCATACCTCATGGAGCCAATTCACTCAAGATTCTTTCTCTGGAGCTCCTTATACCCTTTCTTTTTGTTATTGCCAATCCACATTTTTCTTCTTTCTTTTGCAAATGGTTCCGGCTTCTGCACTTATCTCAGAGCATATCTTGGAGGTATAAGATGCCTAGGACCCGAGCAAGTGCTGCAGCTACTAAATCTGCTGAAACTGAGAAGCCTGTAGAGACTGAAGAAGAGGTTGAAATTGGTGTTCACAACGAAACAGATCCAGATGAGATGGAGGAAGAGGTTGAGTATGAAGAAGTAGAGGAAGAAGTGGAGGAAGAAGAAGTGGAAGAAGAGGAAGAAGTTGAAGAGGAAGTTGAAGAAGAGGAGGAAGAGGAGGAAAATAATGTTCGATATGATGCTTCAATGAAGTCTGATGGTGATGATGACATGGAAAGTGCAGAAAGTGATGAGGAGTTGAAGAAAAAGCATGATGAGCTTCTTGCACTTCCTGCACATGGTTCAGAGGTGTACCTTGGTGGAATTTCCCATGATACTTCTGAAGATGACCTAAAGCACTTCTGTGAAAAAATCGGAGAAGTTACAGAGGTAAATAAGTTCAGTCTCACATATTAGGAACTAATCTGTTTCAGTAATTTACATTGACTGGAATGTTATTGACAGGTCAGGATAATGAAGGGAAAGGACTCAAATGAAAACAAGGGATATGCTTTTGTAACATTCAGGACCAAGGATTTGGCTTCACAGGCTATTAAGGAGCTTAATAATAGTGAATTGAAGGTAACCAGAGTGTTTGCATCCATGCATGGAGACACAGATTGAACACATTTTTTCTATTACAATACTATGTGATATAAGGGAAATTCCAATTGGACATATGGAGACGCCTTGATGGAAAGACAACTCTATTATATTTAACAATCTTTATTTTCTGGAAATCTCTCAGGGGAGGAAGCTGAAGTGTTCTACATCTCAAGCAAAGCATAAGTTGTTCATAGGTAATGTACCCAGAAATTGGGGAGAGGAAGATATGAAGAAGGTTGTGAATAAAGTGGGGCCTGGGGTTATTGCTGTGGAACTTTTAAAGGTTAGGTTTCTTCTTTTTCATGATACATGGTTCTGCTAATATTTTGGTTATTGTTTTACAGTTGGATGTTGTTTTGAATCTTAATTTTCATAGGACCCACAAAACTCAAGTCGGAATCGTGGATTCGTGTTTATCGAGTATTACAATCATGCATGTGCTGAGTATTCACGACAAAAGATGTCTAGTCCAGAGTTCAAGCTTAATGATAATGCTCCAACTGTCAGTTGGGCTGATCCAAAAAGTGCAGAATCTTCTTCTTCTTCTCAGGTTTGTACTTGTTATTTCTCTGCAGTAATTGTGGTCCATGACTGTTAATTGTTGTGAATAGTTTGAACTTTAATACTGTTACACGATTAACCGAAACTAATTATTTAAATGGAGGTAAATTAACGAATTAGGATAAATCTGGGTATTATTAACACGATTAAGATAAATTTGACCATTCAGCCAATTTTTTGTGGTATCCATTATCTTTGATCTTTTTTCTACTTGTGGACATAATATTCCTGCTGCTTTCCACTTCACTTTCCAAAATTAGTGAGGGTGTGGCAAATTGTCGTGTGTTTACAAAATACTGATTGCTTCCCGTCTACAGGTCAAAGCAGTCTATGTGAAGAACCTGCCAAAAGATATAACTCAGGATCAGCTTAAGGATCTGTTTGAACATCATGGGAAGATCACAAAAGTTGTTCTTCCTCCAGCCAAACCAGGACAGGAGAAGAGCAGATATGGTTTTGTTCACTTTGCAGAAAGATCAAGCGCAATGAAAGCGCTAAAGAATACAGAGAAGTATGAGATTAATGGTAACTCCCATTTCCCTATATTTCCTATACATATTTGTTCCTTGATTATAAGATTCCAATGGGATGACTCTGCTTCTTTTATCCTGGCTGTTTTTTTTTTACAGGACAAGTAGTAGAATGCTCACTTGCAAAGCCACAGGCTGATCAAAAAACTACTGGTGGATCAAATTCACAGAAGGCGGCTATATTTCCATCGTACCCACCTCGCGTGGGTTATGGGTTGGTTGGATCACCCTATGGTCTAGGGGCAGGATATGGTGCAAGCTTTGCCCAAGTAAGAAGCCTTTTGCTTTCTTTCTTCTATTTTCCACTTGCGGCTGATGTCTCTACTTGGTTTGCTGGTTTTATATTTGATAACGATGATTGTGATGCAGCCATTGATGTATGGAAGAGGAGGTGCCCCAGGCATGGCTATGATGCCTATGCTTTTGCCTGATGGGAGGATTGGATATGTCCTGTAAGTGCAAGTTTCTATTTCTATTTACTGCTTGTAACCATAAATACTCGAGATGGCTAGATTCAACATGGCCATGAATTGAAAACAAAATGAAAGTTAATAATAGGAGGAATTTCGGACACCTTGGCATGTTGATGAATTATATTATTAATTTTCGTAGGCAACAGCCCGGAATGCAGTCGCCACACACCCCTCCACCTCAGCAACGAGGTGGGCGTCACAGTGGGGGAGGAGGGAGTTCAAGCGGAGGAAGACGTAACAACGACAGTGGGCGTGGTCGTAGCCGTTATAATCCTTACTAATTCTCTTATCATCAACGAGAAAAATGATTCATGGACTCTGTTAGTTATTTGTGGTTGCTGTATTGTATTGGGGATGAAAAGCTTGTCATGTTGCTCATCCAGAGAAAAAATACTTGTTCAGTAGATTTTTTTTTTCCAACATGGGATCAATGATTGTACTTGCAATCTGGTAATTTATTATGTTGATTAGCTTTGTGATAGATTGTTATGTTTACTAGTTTTAAAATCTCAAGGAGTCCTAACCTAGATTAAATTGTATAAATAAAAATAAAAACGAAAATACAAATCGATGTGCTAGTCTAATTCTAAGCACGAGAAAGTTAATTTGTAATCTTAATTGACAGTGTTTGGTTTGATATTGGTCATTTTTTATTTAATCTCTCAAAATTCAAATACAAATATTAATCTATCTCTAGGACATGTTTGATAGTTAAAATTGATTAAATTGAGATTAAGATATATTTAAACTTTATAAATTTTAAAATATAATCAACTCTTAATTTTAGGTATCAAATAACCTAAGAGTTAATATGACCCTTAATTTATCAAACATGATCATATAATACATCTATCCACTTATTTTTATATAATTACATTACCATTTTTTTAATCTCATTCTTTCTCCTACTTTTCTTTCACACACTAATAAAATATTATAACATTGTGGATTATCACAATCCACTTTTTTCAATCTAAATATCAATCCACCTCACACCACACTATTGAATTCACAAGATTACTTTGTGGGTTTACCTAATTCACTTGTTGAGGTACCCGTCGAGTTTGATTTTCAAATTTTCAGTATGCTCACAAGGAGTGAGTTTATAAAAAATTGTATCATTCGTTTGAAAACAAATATTTAAAAAAAAAAAAATTGTACTCAAATTAAGATTTTTTTTTATCATATTTATTGTTAATCAAAACACTATTGAATTCACAAGATTACTTTGTGGGTTTACCTAATTCACTTGTTGAGGTACCCGTCGAGTTTGATTTTCAAATTTTCAGTATGCTCACAAGGAGTGAGTTTATAAAAAATTGTATCATTCGTTTGAAAACAAATATTTAAAAAAAAAAAATTGTACTCAAATTAAGATTTTTTTTTAGTGAATATTTACTCAAAGGGAAAAATTGGAGCCCCTTAGTAGGTAAAACCTCAAAAAAAATTGTGCATTAGGTAAAACTTCAAATTAGGTGTAAAATTCCTTTTATGCCCTTCTACTCCCATCTTTCAAATTTCAAATCCACATCTATCAAATTCATTTTTCTTTTTTGGGGAAAATCTTATTTCTCTCTCATCTCTCTTAAATTTCATTTCTCTCTCCAGTCTCTCGTATCAATCTCTCATATCAAGACTAGTTCATCTTATTTTTTTCTTTTTGATTAGTTCATCTTCTACCGCCGTGAGGGGAGGGGGAAGGATGAGGCGGGGAGACGTGAGTGGAGGGGGAAGGATGCGGCGTCGGCGGGAGTGAGAGTGGCGGCGCTGCCGCACGTTGGGGGTACAAATATTGAAAAAAAAAATGTGGAAAGCCATCGAGAGGAATGGGACGGCGGCCGCGGTGTTGGGGTGAGGGTTTGGGTGGGGGAAGGCAGGGCGGCGGCGGCGCTGGGCGAGGGAGAAGAGGCGCCGCCGTCGTGATGTAACAGATCTGAAGAGAAAAAACGAGGGAGGGAAGGAGGAGAGGATGGCGACGTTTGGTGGAGAAGCTGGGCGGCGCTGGGGCGTAGCTTTGGTGGCGGCTGGGCGAGGGAGAAGAGTCGCCGCCGTCGATTTTTTTCGAAGTCAGATTCACGGGGAAGACGAAGCGTGTGCCGATCTGTGTCATGGGGAGTCAGCCGACACCGTTGCCGATCTGCAACTCCACCGTGAGAGTCGAAGAGGGTGGCGACTGATGACGAAGACGAAGGGTTTGTCGATTTTTTTCGATTTCTAGTATTCCTTTTTACGTTTTCGAATCTGATGGTACTTTTTCCGGCTTTGTGTTTCATTTTTTCCGGCCATGGTGGGCGTACAACAGATGGTGTTTCATTTTTCCGACTGTGGTGGTGTTGCTGCAACAAATGAGGCGGCGGAGCTTTGCGCGTCGCACAGTTGCCGACAATGGTGGTGTGCCGACTGTGGTAGTGTTGCCGGCGATTTCCAAGGCGTTGAGAAGAAGACAGAAAAAAAATGCAAGTTTTGCTCTTTTCTGGGTTGATACCCTATGCAATAGTCATATTTTCGTGGCAGCATTTCTTCATTCTATCTTTTGCATTTCTAAAAGAATAAATGAAGACGACGGCCACAGGTCCTAGTAGGGCAGAGACTAGGGTTCTACCCTCTTAATGGGCTTACTAATGGGCTAGGGTTTGCCAGTCCAGATGTGCACCCTCAGTTTCAGTTAATACACCCCAAAGATTCACACCCTCAGTTTCAGTTAATACACCCTCAAGATTCACACCTTCAGTTTCACTCGATACACCTCTCCTGTGTGCACCCACCTGTCTCCTTAGTTCACCCCACCCCATTTTCAGTAAATTGATGAGTACTATATTTTTGTTTTCATATGTATTGATTTTATTTACAATTTCAAATCCTAAATTTGGTGAATTTTTTAGTTTTGGATATTTCTTAAATTCTAATTATATTTTCAATAGTTTTATACTTCTTAAATTTTAATTTATATTTTCAATAGTTATAAAATAAATAATTAATGATGATTAGTTAAAATAAAAATAATCTATTTTTTGAAAAATATGCATGTATATGCATTATATATTACTCGTATGCAATGTGTGTGGTATATGCATTATTTGTTGCTCGTATGCAATATGTGTATGCATTATGCATTATATATTCCTCGTATGCAATATGTATATGCATTATATATTCCTCGTATGCAATATGTATATGCATTATTTGTTGTTAGTATGCAAACATATACTCAATATAATTAAATATTATATAAAAAAACTAAATAAAATAGAAACAAAAGATTATTCTATAATTTAAAATTTGAATCTAAATAATTTTTGAATAAAAGTAAATATAATATAAATAGAAAAGAAAATGAAAAATTAATTTGTAGTATGTAATGCTTGTATGCATTATTTATTATTAGTATGCAATGTGTGTAAGCATTATATAATGCTCGTATGCAATGTATGTATGCAACATATACTCAATATAATATAATATTATATAAAAAAATTAAATAAAATAGAAACAAAAAATTATTCTATAATTTAAAATTTGAATGTATATAATTTTTGAAAAAAATAAATATAATATAAAAAAAAGAAAATTAATTTCCAAATGCCTTATAATATAAAAAAGAAATAACGTAAGAAAAGTTAAAAAAAAAATATTTCTCAATTCCATTAAAAAAATAGAATACAATTTTTTTGAACAAATAAATAATTTTTAAATAAAATTTGAATACAAATATTAAAACAATAATTAGTAAATGATTATAATTAACATACAAGAATAAAATAATATTTATATTAGTTAGTTTTTCTATTAAAATTGATATGAAACTTTAAAAAATATATAATATAATAATATTATAATTAATAAATGATTAATATAATATAAAAATAATAAGTTAGTAATGTGAAGCTAAAATTTAAATTGATTAGATTAAGATATGTGTGTTGGGAAGAAAAAATGTGAAAAGTGAAATTGATTTGATTGGTGTAAGAAAAAGTGTGCAAAAGTAAAAGTAAGGGCAAAAATGTCATTTTAAGTGACATTTTGTTGCTCTACCCAATAAAATTTTGGGGGTGTAGTTTTTCCTAAAAAATTCTCCATTGTTTTGCCCAATTCTCCCTTTTTTTTATCATATTTATTGTTAATCAAAACACTATTGAATTCATAAGATTACTTTGTGGGTTTACCTAATTCACATGTTGAGGTACCCGTCGAGTTTGATTTTCAAATTTTCAGTATGCTCACAAGTCACAAGGCTTGAGTTTATAAAAAATTGTATCATTCGTTTGAAAACAAATATTTAAAAAAAAAATTGTACTCAAATTAAGATTTTTTTTATCATATTTATTGTTAATCAATCTGTGTTTCACTTTTCTCATCCCAATTTTGAAATCTATGGATATTCTGCACTAAAAATGTAAGTGAAAAAAAAAATCATTAAATATGAGGTCTTAGAGGATACACACAGTAAATTACAAAAAATAAATTAAAACGACACTAATTTTGAATACAACGCCTATTTTGAAAGTGAGGAAGCATAATAGTGTGTTAACGATATGGATACAATTGTATTTTTTATGGTACATTAATTGTATCAAACCCATGAAAAATTGAACATTCAACACTATGTATATCAACTTTAACTACTTAAATCCATTCATCCAAAAGGAAAATAATTAGTACTCCAGTTCACACATACTCATATGTTGATTAAAAGAAAACAAAATTGATTAGTGCATTCTGAATTCTGCGGGAGCATCCAGTTCTTACTAAGACAAGTTGTAGCACGCCAATTACTAGAATCAAGAATCATTAAAATACAAGAAATTACATATAAAATCCGCAGCCTTTCCAACTGAACATAGCCTAACCGATTGAAATCTCAATAACTTATAAGTATAACTAAAAAGAAAGGGAAGAAGGAAAATATAAACTTTTTTTAAAATCTATCCGTTGTTTATTTTTTTACCTCTACTACGCCTGGACGAAACTACAGACCATCCGTCTTCCACTTCAGGTGCTTGCTGCAGAGTAGACTCTTCATTTTTCACAGTAACATTTTGATTGAGACTAGATTGGGATTGTGGATCATCAACTTCCATTTCAGACGACTTGTTTTCATTTAACGACTTATCGCCATCACCATCTTCATCATCTTCACTGTCTTCCTCGTCATTGCCACTGGGCTGACAACAATACAAAAAGAAACAAAGAAAGCTTATGAATAACAGTAGATAAAAGGAGAAATACTGATACTCCCTCCATCCTGAAAAAGCTTCATAGGAGGGAGGGCACTCAAAATAAGAATATGTGGGATGAGTAGGATTTTGAGGGGCATGTTTGTAAACTCTTGTTGGTATGTGTGGGCCCAAAAGTAATGACATTTTGTGTAAAATTGTGAAGGGTGTGAGGGTAGAGTTTATGAAAGGATTTCTACTTTTGGGGTGTGAAAGTTATTAAGGGTCGAATGGAGTATTTTTCAATTAGCAGCAAAAAATTCATGAACTTATGGCATGATCGTAAAATATGGTAAGCCTTCAATAAATAAGCTTTCATAACTCCACATTAATCCAGCCATTCATAAACACAAGTTTAGTGATCCAATTGATTAAGCAAACTAGGGTACAGACTTGGTATTTTCTACTTTGATGGACAGTCTTTCCTTACTTCGATTAAACCATCACCCTCAAAATTTCTCCAAGTGATTCCAATCATAGCCACACATTCTATACTCACACTAGTTTCCAAATTGGAATCTAACTTCCAGTTCTTGGGAGGTACATGTCAGCAGCTAAGCTAAGATTAGGCCATCATCTTCATCAAACACACTGATTCTAAACCCACCTATTGCCTTTGTCGTTTATTTTTTGTTACTAAACATTTCTAAATTTCCATAAAATGAAACCGGCACAACAAATAAAGCAGAAACAATCTAAGCACACACAACACTGCTCTCAAAAATAAAAGGCAACACAGGGTCACAATTACCTGTCTGACATATGAAATGGAAGGAATACTTGTTTCCTGAAGCGTCCTTACTGAGTTGAAATTACCTTCAGAACATTCTTCATGCATTACCATCAATTTTTCTGCAATCTAAATGATATGTTTGCAAGATAACATGACAATATATAAGTCTACAAGTATAAAAATGAGAATAAATTGAAATATGAACTCATGCTTATAAAATAGTTAAGGTTTTCCAAATATTACATCTTCATACCGAGAAAAGTTGTAAGAAAAAAGGGGATACTTCACCAGAGAGAATATGCCAAGTGAATCATATTTTTTTGCCTTGGTTCTCAATTTGGTATAAAATATAATACTCAAGTATGGACTATTTTAAACTTTTTGACAGTATTCATCAAACACCTCCGAGTTCTCAGGTGATATTAGCTTTTCTGATTTCAGTACACCATAGTGAAGTAATTCAAAGGTCAAACTAATTGACTATCACCTATGGCTTATTTTTTCCTAAAATTTTTATTCATTAGCTGAAAAATGTTCACTTATTGCAACAATAGGTAGGCCAAATAAGTTGATCAGGCATTTCAAATTTCTTAAAGATGGGGAAACAGTTGAATCTTGCACATTAACACATGTACTGTATGGTTACATATACATTTACATAAAATAATATCTAAAATTTGAGACAAATAAACCAAGAAGACATACCTCCTCAATGCTGCCATCTCCTATCTCAGTATTAAGAGATAACATGAATTCATCAAGCGCATCCTCTACATCATCAATGTATACTTTCTCTGTGCACCAAAACCAAACAATTAAACAACAGATTTCTTGCTTACAGAGGAATATAAAGTTTCAATTAATCATACTCGATAGACGTCCCCTCTCTCTCTCTCTCTCTCAACACAGTTAGAACCCTACAAAAACTAAGTTTTAGCAGAGAGATTGACAGGTTAGTTTTCATATAAAAATTCTTGACATACAAAGCCAGAACACAGTGTTTTCAATAGAAAGGATACCAGAAAGAAGGCAGCAGGATAAGACGGGAAACAAATCAACCATTAAATTTCATCGCATCACAACTCACAAGTAAAATCAATCTCATAGAAAAGCCAAACATTAATCAGAAGAGCCAAATACAGGGAATACAATTGGCAAAGTTTTCCACCCAATACAAATGCAATTAGTTTAAATTATCTCCAGAAATATGTACCAATAACAACTCTAAACACACATACAATTCATAAGGACAATCCTATGTTTTAGAAAAACAAAACTAGAGGATTGAAAATACCTTTTGATTGGGTGAGAAGATTGAAAAGATGGTGGCCGAGTTGCTGGGATTTCTCTCGAGAATCACGGCCGCCCCACTCATTCTCGATGGCCATCCTAAGTGCAGCCCATCGAGAAAGCAGTAAATCAATCCCCACATGCAGCTGCGCCGCCGCCTCTGCTGACAAATTTCTGTTCATCCCTTTGCCTCTACAAAACCCTACTCCGCTGTGAGAACAGAGTAGTGACTAAGTGAGTACTGGATTAATTAGGATGGTTCACTTTAGTATATGGTTAAGGTGGAATAAGGTTTGTTAAAATTCAGATATCCGTCGTTTACTTCCCACAAAATTTGTATCAATAATGAGGCCGCACAAAGGGCATATCACAAGCACAAGTTTCCCACATTTCACTTTCACTGTGTTTTCAAGATACTTCTCTTTGATCATATAAAAATCATCTCCATTACAGCATTACTACTTCAATTCATTTTTAAATTCCAATAAGAGCTATATTCCTCAAATACACTCATATAAAAACCATAAAACACTCGGATAAAAACCATCTCACAAAATACAATACTGTAGTCTGTATTTTTTTAAACAAAATTAAAAGAAAAAACTCTATTTTTACTACTGTATTGCTAGATGCTAATCTTTTGGGGTTAATTTATGTTATTCAAATATCATGATATATATGATGATTCGTGAAAAATAAACTAATGTTGAGATTGTTAGTCTAGTTGCATGAATCCAATTACAATGTTCAAGGAATCAAGACTCAAGAGAATAACTAGATCAACTGCTTTTAATAGTGTGCTATTTTTAACTCATTAAACATCTGTCCAATATTAAACATATGTGTTTGATGGCCAAAAAAAGTGTACACAACACAGCCTACAGAGTACAGACGATAATATACCTGGAGCCGTGGAGGACAGGCAGCGAAGATGGAGGTGTTGTGCGCCGTGCGTGGAGGTGAGCCGGCGCCGCCCGTTCTATGTCTGGACTGGAGATTGGAGAAGGCGACTCAGGCGAGTGTCTGTAGCCGCCGCTAGCCCGCTGCTGTGTGTAGTGTAGAGGGTTTCAATTTGACATTTGGGGAAGAAGAAGAATTGGTTGGGCTACGGGACTCTCAAGCAGGCTGAATTTCTGTATATTGGCCCATTAGGTTTAGAAAGTAGAAAATTTGATTAATTATTTATTATTTATTATTTAAAACAGAACCGGGCCAACCCGAAAAAAAAAAAAAAAAAAACGGATCAAGCCCGGTTGGCCCGGTGGTTCAAGTGGGCTGGGACATATCGGTCTGGTTGTTTTCAGACCATTGAAATTACAACCCAACCTATTAGTCGAGTGGGCCATCGAGTCGAACTAGTTTACCTGCTCTAATCGAGTTACTTGGTTCGGGACAAATCGGCTTGATTGTTTTCAGGCCATTAAAATTAAAGCTGAGGCTAACCTATTAATCGGGTTGGTTGGGCCGGCTCATCGGACCAAACTCATTAGGTTTTAAAATTTTCGTCATAACGATAATTTATTTATGATTTTTTTTATTTTAATTTTACTATTTAATAAAAATGTTTAGATTTTTTAATTACTTTATATATTTTATATGTTACTTTTTAGCAGTGTTGTAAAAGGCGGAAATCACTAAGCGGGCGTTTTCGACCGCCTAGCGCCTAGGCGCAACCTAGAATTTCCGATTTTATTTTTATTTTTTTTACCAAATGAAAATATTAAACAATGCTTCATACGAATCATACCAAATTAAACATGCTAATCATATCAGGCTCCAAAAGTCCAAAACATGCTACGAGCCTACGAGTATCAAAAGTCTAAATTACACATAATTCACTTCAAAAGTTCAAATTAAGTATAATTAACATTCACGTCAAAATAATCAAAGTAACTAATTAAGGGTTGGGGTAGAGGTTGATGGTTGAGGACGTTGAGAACACAAATGTGGTTTATTGCCATACACACGTCTCAAACAATACTAGTCTAAATGTCTAACCTAACTTAGGGGACGTGAGCGACGCCGACGCGAGGCGGTGGGCTGCGCGACGGAGGCGGGGGGCTGTGCGACGCCGACGCGACGCAGCACTCAGGGGACGCGAGCACTTGTTGTCTTTCACTTTTTTCAGAATTGATTCAAATTGAATGGAACCTAACTTAATTACTTAATTTAATTTTGATTTTTTTTTATATAATTATTTTAATCAAAACGACGTCGTTTTGTATATTTTAAAAAAACAATTAAAAATGCACCGTCCTAATCGGTGCTCCGCCTAGACCGACTAATCAGCCTTAGGCTGGACAGATTAGTAAAAAACTAGATTTTTTTTGCCGCCTAGACGCCGATTTTTGCATCATTGCTTTTTAGTTATAATAATTATATCAAAGACAATTATAGTCTAAAGTACCAATTGTAATGAGATTAAACTTTTTATACAAACTAAAATTGTTTATGCGAGCGAGCTCTATAAAATTTATACGCAAGGCCATCAAAAGACACGGGGAAAATGTGGATCGAAGTATTAAGAGGCCAAATTTGGATATTATGCAAAGTCGAAAGGAAAAGAGGATTAGACTTTTCTGAAAAAGGGGGCCCATGAGACAGAATTTGAATTTTCAACCACATTAATCAATGCGTCTGAATCACATGATAGAGAGCACATTGCTAGGGTTTGCATGATTATTCAACTTCTTAGATGTTGCGATCGAACTGAAGAATCATCAACAAAAACTAAATTCTTCTTCATCCCCAGAAGGCAATAACACACGCGACGAATTTGTTTCAAAATATGAGATAACAGTTATAGCCGAAATATTGATAGACGGAGAAGAGTTAGTACATTCAGAAATCCAAACATAGAAGAGCATATTATTAACTTTTAAACGAAGATTAGCCCGGCCGGATGAGAGACCAATGTTACCTTTAGAGATATAACTTGAATAGAGCATTATTGTCTCTCTTGATAACCCTCCCAAATCGAGCGCTAATGGAGAATGAAGAATTAAGCGGAACTCCGGACGTTTAATAGAAGACGAAAAATATCAGATCAAACACGCCTCACACGAATCAAATTAAAGGGCATCGAGCTCTCGAGTTGGTAAACTATTTTCTAATCCACTCTTATCTTCCTCCAATAGATCTCTTACATTGTCTATCAAGATGTTGTTATTACCCATAGACAAATTTGAAGTTTCATAAACCTTCATCTCTAAACACTTCTAAAACGCCATCCACATACATGTTTTTTTTTTTCATTTGTCCCACTATGCAAAGGTTGGTCCATGCAGAGTCTTTCTCAGATGGAATACATTTGACTACATCCGGCGGAAGAAGAGACTTAGGCGAGCCTTCCACACCATAATCCATCGATTTTTTTTTACCACAACATAATATCTACCATCTATGTCTCTGCACAATAGGCTTTGTGGGAGACAAAATTGGTTAATCATCCGTATATCAATTCATATAATATTAATCATCTAAATCGCATATAAATATTATCTAGACCAATGAACAAAAATTAGTTACATCTAACCAAATCAAAATTCAATTTCAAATCTACAAACTTTCCACTTCTAGATACAATAATCCGAATATACTTTCAACTTACACACAACATATATACATACATATCAAATTCTCAATGAATATAATTTTTTTTAGAAGAAAAAGGAAATTTCCTAGAAATGGACCCAAAAACAAACAAATCCACAATATTACATGGTGCCTCATATAAATGGGGAAGTGATTCGTAGTTGTACACTGCATTGTACCTAATTTGTCCTCCCATCAAATCCACTCACACCAAAATCAATAATTAATTAGTTCGGTGCATACTTGGAATTTTCTTCCATAGGAACCTGCTATGATAATGTTTTGTAGTTTTATGAAAATAAATTATTTTGTTTGAAAGGGAAAAAAAATTGTTTTATTATCTATTCTAAAGGAATTATTTTATTTTCTCAAAATTAAAAAGGGACACGTATTTCAAGTAGGTTTAAAGCATCTGGGGACACAACCATAAATGGATTCAATTGGTATTTCAATTTTCAACTCAATATTATTTTTATTGGATTTTATTTAAGGGATGTTATGTTGTGGATTTGAAGATGCTTTTGAAAAGATAGGTAGATAGATATCAGCTAGAAGGTATGATTTTATTAATATAGTAATTACTCACGACTTCTCAAAAAAAAAAAAACTATTTCACCTAAATTTCGATGAATATAAAAAGTAAAAATGTCATCTTACATATATATATATTGTTATTCAATGAATTTTTTTAATTCCGATGAAAATTCTAAAATAACTTCGTTCTACGATAAAGATAAATGATGTTTTAGCTTTAATGGTAGAATTAAGAAGAGATATGTATAAACAATTTTGATCTTAATTAATTAATGAGATCCTCTAAAGAATATCTTCATATATGACAAGATTGCATGGAGAGCAAATTTACCATTTAACTAATCGAAGAAAGTTAAAAATTATAAGTATTTTCTAAAATTAAAGAGGGTGAAAATTGAATAAATGATACAAAAAATTCTAAAATATAATTTAATGGGTTGGTCTGCTATGGACTCGAGTGCATGTTATGCACCCTAGTCCATGTTGCACTTTTCAATTTTACTGACTTACACTTTTTGGTAAATGGTGTTGCACTTTTCAATTATTACTAAAAATATTATTATACAGTTTAATAATTGAAAAGTGCAACACCATCTACCAAAAAGTGTAAGTCAGTAAAACTGAAAAGTGCAACATGGACTAGGGTGCATAACATGCACTCGAGTGCATACTAGACTTTACCTAACTTAATTGTGTATAAAAATAAAATGCTAACAAATCATTTATTGTAAAATAGGGAGAGTGAACAAATTGTGATGGAGAGAGTAATATTTTGTATACTCCCAAGATAATAAGTTGAACAAAATTAATTATCTCTACTACCATAATTAATACTCCCTCCGTCCAATTTTATTATGCCCACTTCTTCGGGCACAGATTTTAATAAATATTGATTAGTTTATGTATAAAGTAGATAAGTTGGGGTATGATGGGATGTTGTGGGGTCCATTTATAGGTAAAGTGATTGTTTATGAATAAAATTAGTGGCAATTTGAGTAAATAAGTGATGATTGGAGGGTGGAGATAAAGTAGTGTGAATAGTATTATTTCCAAAAAGAAAATGTGCATAATAAAATTGGACAACCAAAAAAGGGAAGTGGGAATAATGAAATTGGACGGAGGGAGTACTATTTTCACCACCCTAATTTATTTGAGTTCCATCAGTTGGGGGAACAATGATACAACTATTCCTTTCGTTTTAAATCAAATTTTATATTTTTTTATGTTTCACATCAATTTTTACACTAAAAATAGTTTTTCCATAACATTTACTATAAATTTTTTTACTTGTTTATATATTATATCATCCCTTTTTTTTACCCAATATTCTTACCTTATCGTTTTATTAAAGTTAAAAGACGTCAATGCCCTTGTTTTTTTTTGTTTTTTTGTTTAGTTTCATACTATGATCTAATTGGCTTTTAATCTCATCATTGTTATATTTTATTTTCTGAGAAGACATTTCATAAAGGCTAAATCTAAATAACACATACAGAAAGATGGCCTAGGGTGTGACATGTTTCAGAGCACCGACTTCACAATCACATGCTTTTGTTTGTGATTCATAAACCAATTCAATCCAAATGTATGTGCAACTCATCCAAACTATCTAGCATGTACCTTATTATTAATAATTTAAATAATTTCCTGAGCTTTTTTTAATAATCCCATTTATGTTGATCTCCATACAATTCATATGTCTAGTAAGCAAGTGCTCTGGCTTTAAACGGGACCCCCGCAAGTGGGCGGTGGGATTGATCACCTGGGATTAGTCGGTCCAAGATCGGATACCCGAGACTTCAAAAAAAAAAAAAAAAACAGTATCATTATTATTTTCATTAAACAATACTTCATATAATACAATTAGTAGTCATTTTCATTAAATAATATTAATTGAAATTTGATGTACAAGAGACTTATATAATACAATGTAATAACATTATTATTCATATAATATATTAATAAAATAAAAATAAAAAAATCTCATAAAATGACAGTAAAATAAAAAATCAAAATCATCAAATTTAATTTATATTTTTCACTTTTTATTAAATTAACACATATTTATTTCTCTTAATCATATACTTTCAACTACTAGCATTTAGAAACATTATCCATTAAATTTCTTTTAATTTTAATTCACACTTTTCACCTTTTAACAATTTGAGCACAAATTTGTTTAATCAAATAAATTCGGGTAAATATCACTTTTGGTCACTGAACTTTAACACTTTTCACATTTGATCACTCACATTTCATCACTATCAAAATTGGTCACTCACTTATTCGTCACTGTCAAAATTGGTCACTCACTTATTCTTTCTCTATCAATTTTGATGCTGCTGTTAGAGAATCCGTCATTTACTAACGGAGAAAAGGTTTTGAGCGCCAACTTTTATTTTCCCTCTTTTAATTCCTTAAGTCCTTAACCCTAAATCCCCAAACCCATTTTGTTTTAAATTTTACTGAATTTATCTTCAATTAATATTACTGTTGTGGGTTAAGAATACATTATCAATAAGTATAAATGGGGAAATAAATTCTAATAATTAAATATTTTAAAATAAGTTTTTATTCCCAATCATTATACAAATTCAATATGAAAATCAGTAATTGAAATATTATTCAAAAAAGTCTGAAAAACAGAGTACAAAAGCAAGTCTAAATAATTTTCAACCACAGTGAATACAATAATTATAAACCATTGAACTACGCACCATAATTATAAAAACAGAGTACATAACTAGTACATTACCACCACAATCTAACTAATTTGTCTTGCCATCACTCTCACTTGTTTTTTCTTTGGTATTTTCCTTGGTCATTTTGATGAATCACTGTCACTCTTTCCTATGTAAATAGCTAGATTTGACATACTGATGTAATTCACTCCTCCTTTCACAATAATTGGATTATGTACTCTTGAATAAAAAATGATCTCTAAAATAGAATGTGTATATGCTTCCTTAAATGCCTCTCCACACTGTAAAAAGGGTGTACATAATACTCTGGTTGCTCATCTCTACACCATATGCTGAAATAACATGTTTACCAGGGATCCTTGTTAAATCTCATCTTCTACAACTGCATGATTGGTCCCCTGATTTGAAAATGCTAATCATCTGATTTCATAGGAATGCATTCAGCTGCTTCCTTCATATTTTTTTTGTCTTCATATTTTTTTTGTAGTGTCAACTTGATTTTATGGCATATTGCATTATCCCATTTTTGTGCAGCATCTTTATTCACTTGCAGTCTCACTTCCTTTTAGACATTTTCAGTTCTTCGTACAAACTCAAAATCACTTCTATTCTATTGTGGTTTGGGAGTTTAGAGTTAAGGAATTAAAAGAGGGAAAATAAAAGTTGGCTACTCAAAACTTTTCTCCGTTAGTAAATGACGGATTCTCTAACAGCAGCATCAAAATTGATAGAGAAAGAATAAGTGAGTGATCAATTTTGATAGTGACGAATAAGTGAGTGACTAATTTTGATAGTGATAAAATGTGGGTGACCAAATGTGAAAAGTAGTAAAGTTCAGTGATCAAAAGTGATATTTTCCCAATAAATTCACATAAATATATAACAAAAAATAGTATTAAAAAAATCTTAGTAATCTTTAAAATGGTCTAATTCTAGAATAATTTTTTTTTAAAAGATTTATATAATTTTTTATTCTTAAATATATAATATAAAAAAAAAGGAGTATTAAACTTATTTTAATTATATATTGTTTTAAAAAATTGTTATATATATATATATATTGTGTGTGTGTGTGTTATACTATGTGGCTTGTGTTTGTAAATCTTATTTATTTTGTAAATATTTGTTTAATTTAAAAATTAGATAATTTTGAAATTCTCTAATATTTTTGAAATTTAAGATTTACAAAATTTTAAATTGATTTTTTAAATTTAAGCATATTTAAAATATCTTTTCTTATTTTTAATTATTAGACATTTTCTCATTTTTAAAATGGGTGAAACGTTTATACTTATGGTTATTTAGTGATTAAAAATAATATAGGGCAAAAATTGGTAAAAAAAATAATATCTGGAATAAAATTAAGCAGATGATGTTTTTAAATATAATTTAAAAGATGTGTATAATTTTATTAAAGTAAAAAATATGTGCTAGAACTAGAATTTGATAAAAGGTGAAAAATTATTAGCTAAAATTAATTTACTTTAAAAAAATTATGAATGGTCTAGAAGATTAGGTTGATTTATGATAGTAAAAGTTTCGAAATAAAGAGAGGTGCGTAGAAGATTCTGATTTATGAATAGATGTTTCCACTACCTAAATTAAGGTTACGAAAATTCACACTCACGAGCTTTGATTCAAATTAACTTGTAACTACACAATGTCAAAACACAATTATATGAGAATCGGGTTTATTTCTATAACATTAAGATTCTGGATATTGTTGGGTGTTGTGTAATAATTATTTAATTCTTAATGAATTTTAATGTTTATTTATTTGTTAAAAATTCAACCGTTCCTGAAAAACTTGTAGTTGGATTAAGTGTATAGGGATTTCAAAAGTAATGACATTAAATATGTGTATATTGTACATTTTAAATAAAAACATTACTACAATTTTGTTAGCATCATCCATTTCTAAATATGACAAATTATCATACCACTATTGTAGTATTGAATACTTCCTTTTTTGTTTTTTTTATTTATCAATGTAAAACTTACAAAAAGATAAGTTAATTATTAAATTGGAAATAAAATTATTTGTTTCAAAATTTTTTTTTTTTTTAAATCAAACATTCGTAGGTAGCGAACTAAAGATCAAGGAGGAAACATTCCTCAAAAAGAACCTATGGATTAATTCACTACTCCATTTCTATCATGAGAGATGGTAGAGTGTACCGCCCTCTGAGCGAGGTTATGGGCTCTTGTGTTCGTGGAACGGGGATTATGGATGAATCTGCACACCACAAATTCTTCTTTAAGTAAGACAACCCGTCTCACAATATTCATTTCAGGTCCCCCACGACAATCCTTCAACATTTTAGAGCACAAAGAGATGGCTTGTTTGAAATCGCTTCTGACCTCGATCCTTTCTACCTTCCTGCGGCTCGCCATCACTATAGCCATCTTAATCGCTCTCAACTCCACCCCCAAGGGGCTTCTCTAAGGCCCAATTCTTTCCGCAAACGACATCACCACTTCACCCGATCCATTGCATATAACCCCTCCTACTCCATAGTGCCGAAGATCATCATTAAAAGCACCATCCACTTCACAAATCATGTGAGCGTTTATTATGGAGTTATTGCTATCCTCATACATATCACTCCCTCCATCAGGAGGCTTCACCTTGGGTTTAATGGTATCCTGATAACACATAAGATATCTCAAGACATTATCTCCAACCTTCTTATCGATCTTATTTTTCCTGCTCTCCTCATCATGCAATACCTTACATCTCGAGCTCCATATCCCCCAAGCTATCGTAATTATTTGCTCAAATTCCCACTGATTATGTCCTGCCTTAACGATGGCCAAAAACTCAAATGTATTAACCTGCTCACCAATTTTAAGAATATGCCTCCACCCCAACTCCTTCCACACCTCTTTCACTCCTTCACACTTGAAAAGAGCGTGAACTGTAGAAGGCATATATTTACCACACAGACCACAGCTAGGATATATTGGGATATGTCTCATAGCAAGATTACCCTCCGTAGCAATAAAGTTATGACTCATTTTCCAAGCGAATATACGCACCTTAGGTGGTACATTAAGATCCCAAATGCATCTCCACCATTTCTTTTTTACTTCTCCATTTGACTCCACAGGTTTATCCTCTTGTTGTATCTTCAATCTGATCCCTTCCTTGTAACCTGATGAAACTGAAAAATTTCCATACTTGTCATGTTTCCAAAACTGACAATCATCTTCATCCATATTTCCCACAGGTGTTCTCAAAATTCCTTCCGCTTCAAAAGGTGGAAAGGCCATTCTAACCAATTCTTCTTTCCAATTTCTATTCTCATCAATAAAGAAATTCACATTCGTCCCAGCCACAATTTTGGAGGTAATAATCCATGACTTGAACGAATTTTAGTCTATATATTTTGACTAACTACTTCCCCTCAAGTATAAGGGATCGTAGTAGTACGCACGTAAGTATTTCGACCAAGTAGTATCGAACCACGGGAGGTGGGCTAGTGCAATGGATCCCTAGAGTTGTACGTCGTCATAACTAATGTAGCTACGGTTTCTGGAGTTGGATGCAAAACTAAAGCTAAACAATAATCTAAAGACAATAAATAAACTAAACACAATCTAAAGGCTAACAAGTAATTCAACAACTAAATCAACAAAACAAGAAAATGACAAGTAAGAACAAATAACAACTACGAACTAGATTCGAAGAAGTGCAAGTGTGTGAATGCTTCGGGTGTTCTCTACCTAGTGAAATCGAGTGGGATTGCTTATACCGTTTTTATGCTTCAATTTGGATTTGCTAAGAGCATCAAGATGCTAGGATGAAAATCATTTTCCTTCGGGTACTATAGCCTTACGTCTAAGGTGTTCCCAAACCCGGTAATAAGACATCTTCCTAATCCTCATCAACTACCCAAATAACCATTCAAGTAATTAATGTCTCCTAATGGGGTTCTAATACGATTAACTCTCTCTCGACGAATTAAAAGTATAATAAACGCATTTGTATACCAACAACTCACACCATAAATATAAACATGTCCATATAACTCTCGTCTACGCTAAACATGCATCTAAATATGGATTAATAGAAGTTAACATACAAAGTACCAATAATACCCAATAAAAGAAGCAATGAACCTAATATCAACAATAACAAAGCCCAAACAATTCCAAACTTAATATTCACATGGTTTTAGAACACCCAAAGCATAAATAAACTTAGCCCATGGTGTTTTGAGAAACACCCATGGCCAAAACAATAACAAAGAATGAAATAAACATGAAACTTGTGATTAAATAGCAAAAGAGAGTATGGTTTGAAGTCACCTTGATGTTTCTTCTAATACCCAAGCTATTACAAGAGATTATAACCTTAATCTTAAAAACCCAAGCTAACTATTCAACTTGGAAACTAATCTAAGAATTAAAAGTGCAATAAATGTTAAAACTATGCTAAGAGATGAACTAGGGTTTGAGTGTGTGAAAAAGTGAGGCCAAGCCTCCTAAACAATCTGATTGGGGAGCTATTTATAGCTTGGAAGAGTATGTGAGACGAAATTAGCATTTGGGTCCTTGAAGTTCTTCAAAATTCGCGAAATTTCCCAAAAAAATGTAAGTTCAAACGGTCAACCGAGTGGGCCAAACGGTCAACCGTTTCGAGTGAACATACAGTGGGATATTGGGCTGCAGAACTCAAACGGCCGCCAGTGTGGATTCAAACGGCTGCCCGTTTGACGTCACTCGGCCGCCAGTTTGGATCCAAACGGACGCCCGTTTGACTTGGAATTTCTTGAAAGTTTCTGGAAGTCCACCTCACTCGGCCGCCAGTGTGGATCCAAACGGCTGCCCGAGTGGAATCTGTTACAGTTTCACACTTTCTTGTTTCGATCATATCTTGAGCTTCCAACCTCCGATTGACTTGATTCTTTTTTTCATTCCACTCATTTTTTCGAGACGCATCCAATGGTGCAATTATCTTCTTGACTTCATGAATTCTCAGACACGTATTTTGCTTCCAAATAAGTTCAATTTACCTAAAAAATAGCAAAACACATACCTTTCTCATTTCAAGTGCAATTAGTCAATTTAGTGTGAATAATGCAACAAAATCCTCAAAATTATGCAAAATAAACACATGAATTTCAAGCAATTTTCACACTAATCAACCCCCCCAAACTTAAAGTGTTGCTCGTCCCCGAGCAACGAAAGAAATATAGAACAAGTGGGAGGATTGCGAAGAAATTCAATCAAAATTGAATGAGTGATTGTCAACTTTTCTCAATATAGTCAAGCCAAGAGGTACAAAAATTCACAAACAAGTTCACAAGTTATGTTCAAATCAATGCAAGATTAAGTGCTCAATTCACAATTTCCTCACTAGTAAGTGTATCTCTCATCACTCAAAGTGTATATCAAGGAAATGTATGCTCTCAAAATCAAATCACACAAATGCACCACCATATGCTTGCCAAATGTCTAAGTTTTCCACCACATGAAAGTGTTCAATCAATGAATCAATAAGGACTTTACATTTGGTTGTAATGTAGGCTTTTTGGTTAAGGTGAGAAAAGTTTGGATAAAGTGACTCGTAAACTAGTGGAGCGAAGAGTAAAGACGCCTAGGAACGTCTCTAAATCTCAAGAGGAAAATTGCAATTGGCCGATTGCAACAAAATTCCAAACTCCCATAATTCATTTGCTCACTCCTTTAAGCACATTCTTCATCACCAAAACTTTTTTAGCACTTTTGATCTTCAAGCTCTACCAAATGTTTGTACACAAAAGAGTTTTCTTTTTCAATGTTTTTCATTTTTCATCAACTCATTTTTTTTTATGTACAACTCACAACTCATCTTTTCTCTCTCTTTTTTCAATCTTTTCACTTTTAAACCAAACAAATCCACCAAATTCACATTTCACTTCAATTCAACCACATTTGTCAACTTTCAAGCTCCACTAGTTCATAGGGGAAATTTAGGCTCACAAAAGATAGACAAATAGGCTAAATTTGTAGGTTGCCAAAGAAAATAGGTCAATAGGCTCAAAGTGGCTAACTACGGAGAAATTTCATTTGGTATGGAAAATTTGGTTAAGTGACTATTCAAAACAAAGATGGTCTTATATCACTTTCAAAAATCTCACACAAAAAGTAGACTCAAACAAAACAATTGGCAAGTTCTAGAGTACACAAGCATGAATGATACTCACATGAAGAAAAATAGACCATAAGATATGAAAGTCTAAAGACTCTAAAGCTCACAAGCTTGTCTAATCATGAATTGAGAGCACCAAATCAAGCACAATCTTCACATAATAAAGTGAACAAGCAAGCATCAATCAATACCACAAAACTCAACCAAACTTCCAAAGCCAACAATTACCATCAATTATGACTCAAATACCAAATATCCACAAGATATCTCAATCAACAAAATTAACAAAATATTAGGACGAACGGTGCAATAAAAATGAAGGTAAACACATGAAATCTCCCCCCAAACTTAAATGAAACTATCTAGTTGAATGCAAAGTTTGGGGTAAAGTGTGTTACCTAGAAAAATATCCACAAGCTCACCAAGAATGCAAGCCACCACAATCGTTTGTCCCTTGCACCATTTAGAACAAAAACACCATATCTTTGAATTTCACCGTGCACATCTCTCATCCTTGAATCTCAACTCAACACTCAACCTATAAAATAAAGCTCCACAAAAACATCAAAAATCACAAAACTCGAATAAAAGAAATGGAAAGAAAGCAATTAAAAAAAATGGGTTGCCTCCCATTTAGCGCTAGGTTTAAAGTCCTATGCCGGACGTAACTCTTTCGAGTTCAAACCTCTCATCGAAATGGCCATGGATATTGGTCCTCCTTGCCATTGTATCTCAATCTTTTAGCCTCAAAATCAAGGAGTCTCTCATGGATAGTAGGCCAACCAATTGTCTCTTTTTCTTTCATCACCAACTCTTGCCATTTCTTTTCTTTTTTCCAATGGATGTCCAAACACTTCTCAACTTCCTTCTTTGGGTCAAAGTAATTAAGAGGCAAAATGAAATCAATAGAAGCATCAATATCAAAGAAATAGTAAATTGAAGAGTTTAAAGGTTTAGAAATGCTCATTTCGCTCTTCAACTCGTCTTTTGATGCTTTTAGATCTTCTTGTTCATTTTTGCTCGTGTCCATCAAAGGACATTCCTCTTTATCATCTTCAATCACCATTAAGCTCCTTCCCGTGCTCATGTCTTCAAGTGGATATCTCTTTGCAATCATCCTCTCCTTCATGTGTGCAATGAAGAGCTTTTCGATAGTAGTCCTACCCTGTGGCCAAAACTCATTGCTTTCCCACTCTTGATAATGTACTTGATGAAGCACTTCCATAAGTGGAGGAGGAGGTGGACGATACACCTCTTGAGGTGGTGGGGGAGGATATGGATATGGGTGATATGGGTGTTGAGGAGGAGGGTATTGATGTGGAGGATGAGGTGGGTAATATGCTTGTGGTTGAGGTGGGTAAGGATAAGGATAATATCCTTGAGGAGGAGGTGAAGCTTCTTCATTCCTCCAATCTTGATAATAGGAGGGAACTTGTTGCATTTGATAATGATGATCAAAGTTCCTCCAATCATCGTAGCTCACATCTCCATGTTGTGGAGGATAAATCATACCATGTTGATCACAGCAATGATTCAATGGGTATTGATTATATCCATCCATCTCAATGAAGTGCACACCTACAAAGAACCAAAGTATCAAATTTCTCAAAATAAAAAGAAAATAAAATAAAGCAAGTAATGTAGTTAACACTAGTACTCAACTAACTCTAAGTCCCACTTATAGCACTACGTCGCCTCCCCGACAACGGCGCCATTGACTTGAACGAAATTTTTAGGTCAATATGTTTTGACTAACTACTTCCCCTCAAGTATAAGGGATCGTAGTAGTACGCACGTAAGTATTTCGACCAAGTAGTATCGAACCACGGGAGGTGGGCTAGTGCAATGGATCCCTAGAGTTGTACGTCGTCATAACTAATGTAGCTACGGTTTCTGGAGTTGGATGCAAAACTAAAGCTAAACAATAATCTAAAGACAATAAATAAACTAAACACAATCTAAAGGCTAACAAGTAATTCAACAACTAAATCAACAAAACAAGAAAATGACAAGTAAGAACAAATAACAACTACGAACTAGATTCGAAGAAGTGCAAGTGTGTGAATGCTTCGGGTGTTCTCTACCTAGTGAAATCGAGTGGGATTGCTTATACCGTTTTTATGCTTCAATTTGGATTTGCTAAGAGCATCAAGATGCTAGGATGAAAATCATTTCCCTTCGGGTACTATAGCCTTACGTCTAAGGTGTTCCCAAACCCGGTAATAAGACATCTTCCTAATCCTCATCAACTACCCAAATAACCATTCAAGTAATTAATGTCTCCTAATGGGGTTCTAATACGATTAACTCTCTCTCTCGACGAATTAAAAGTATAATAAACGCATTTGTATACCAACAACTCACACCATAAATATAAACATGTCCATATAACTCTCGTCTACGCTAAACATGCATCTAAATATGGATTAATAGAAGTTAACATACAAAGTACCAATAATACCCAATAAAAGAAGCAATGAACCTAATATCAACAATAACAAAGCCCAAACAATTCCAAACTTAATATTCACATGGTTTTAGAACACCCAAAGCATAAATAAACTTAGCCCATGGTGTTTTGAGAAACACCCATGGCCAAAACAATAACAAAGAATGAAATAAACATGAAACTTGTGATTAAATAGCAAAAGAGAGTATGGTTTGAAGTCACCTTGATGTTTCTTCTAATACCCAAGCTATTACAAGAGATTATAACCTTAATCTTCAAAAACCCAAGCTAACTATTCAACTTGGAAACTAATTTAAGAATTAAAAGTGCAATAAATGTTAAAACTATGCTAAGAGATGAACTAGGGTTTGAGTGTGTGAAAAAGTGAGGCCAAGCCTCCTAAACAATCTGATTGGGGAGCTATTTATAGCTTGGAAGAGTATGTGAGACGAAATTAGCATTTGGGTCCTTGAAGTTCTTCAAAATTCGCGAAATTTCCCAAAAAAATGTAAGTTCAAACGGTCAACCGAGTGGGCCAAACGGTCAACCGTTTCGAGTGAACATACAGTGGGATATTGGGCTGCAGAACTCAAACGGCCGCCAGTGTGGATTCAAACGGCTGCCCGTTTGACGTCACTCGGCCGCCAGTTTGGATCCAAACGGACGCCCGTTTGACTTGGAATTTCTTGAAAGTTTCTGGAAGTCCACCTCACTCGGCCGCCAGTGTGGATCCAAACGGCTGCCCGAGTGGAATCTGTTACAGTTTCACACTTTCTTGTTTCGATCATATCTTGAGCTTCCGACCTCCGATTGACTTGATTCTTTTTTTCATTCCACTCATTTTTTCGAGACGCATCCAATGGTGCAATTATCTTCTTGACTTCATGAATTCTCAGACACGTATTTTGCTTCCAAATAAGTTCAATTTACCTAAAAAATAGCAAAACACATACCTTTCTCATTTCAAGTGCAATTAGTCAATTTAGTGTGAATAATGCAACAAAATCCTCAAAATTATGCAAAATAAACACATGAATTTCAAGCAATTTTCACACTAATCAATCCACTATTCAACCCTTGTACCCAAGCATGTTTAAACAAGGTAACTGTCTCGCCATTCCCCACTGTCCATCGAATTCCGCTTTGCAAAATTGCCATACTTGAATGCAAGGACCTCCAGGTTAGTGACGAATTATTAACCACCTCAGCCTCCAAGATATCCACGTGTTTGAAATATCTTGCTTTCAAAATTTTCGCAACTAACGAGTCTGGTTGCTCAATAATTCTCCAAACTTGTTAGGCTAACAATGACTGGTTAAATTGGGTCATTCTCCGAAAACCTAAACCTCCTTCCTCCTTGGATTTGCATAACTCATCCCATCGGATCCAATGAATTTTGTTCCTACCATCTTTTCTCTCCCGCCAAAATTGTGCAATGATGGATTCCATCTCTACACAAATTTGCAATGGAATCTTGAAACACAACATTGCATACGTTGGAATCGCCTGGAGCACTGACTTTATCAATATCTCTTTGCCTCCTGCGGAAAACTCCTTGGTCTTCCAATTATCAATCTTATCCCTCATTCTATCCACAAGATAGGCAAATTGAGACTGTTTCCCTCTCAAAAAAAACGTTGGAAGGCCTAGATAAAATTGGTGGCCTTGCGTGAGTTTGATGTTAAGAGCACTTTGTACATAGCTCCGATTAATCGTGTCAGTTAAAGGACTAAACAACATTACAGATTTATCGAAATTCACCACTTGTCCTGACGCCTTCTCATAGTCAATCAAAATGTTCTTCAATTTAAGAGCATATTCCTTCTTTACTTTGAGAAAAATAACACTATCATCTTAAAAAAGAAGGTGTGTTACCATAGGTGCCCCGTGCGACTTTTATGCCTTCCAACTCTCTTTCACTAGCAGCCCTATTAATGGAATTGGACAGCCCTTGTGCACACAAAACGAAGAGAAACAAAGATAAAGGAATTGTTCCATGTTATATTTCATATGTACACGCATTGAATTGAGATTTATCTATCATATATTTTTGGGACTTACTATTTAAGAATATCTTTTAATTGATTATAAATCATAAGAAGCCAAATTAATACTAAATTATCTTTTTTTTTTTTTTTTTTTTGTCTTTTTCTAAATTACTTATTCTCATTTTTATCCAACTTTTACAAAATTACTCATTTTTTTAAAAGCCAAAGTCTCATATGGAGTCGAGTGTAAATAAGAACTCGACTCCACATGGCTTTTCTTTTTTTTCTTTTTTTTTGGTTTTACCCTTTTAAATAATTAAAAAATCTTTTCTATTTTTTTTTATTGACACATTTAATTTTTTTTTATTTTAATCAATTTGAAGTAATTAAAAAAAAGTGTAACATAATATTACTGAAAAGTGCAACACAATACTATTAAAAAGTGCAAGTTGGTATAACTGAAAAATGCAACACAATATTAATAAAAAGTGTAAGTTATATATAACTGAAAAATGCAATCCAATATTACTAAAAAGTGTAAGTCACTATAACCGAAAAATGTAAGTGTCTGCAACTAAAAAGTGCAACATAATTTTTATTAAAAAGTCCAAGTGAGTATAACTGGAAAGGGGGCTATAACTGAAAATGTAACACAATATTAGTGAAAGGTGTAAGTCATTATAATTGAAAATTGCAACACAATATTATTAAAAAGTGCAAGTCAATATAACTTAAAAGGGCAACACAATATTTAATGAAAAGTGTAAGTTATTATAACTGAAAAGTGCAACACAATATTGCTAAAAAGTGTAACACTATTTTTAATGAAAAGTGTAAGTCACTATAATTGAAAAGTGCAACACAATTTAATAAAAAGTGTAAGACACTACAACTGAAAAGTGCAACACCGAATCTACACAAGACCTGGTCAACTCAAGTTCTTATATAATTGAAAAGTCAACAATAAAAATATTATTAAAAAGTGTAAGTCACTATAATTAAAAAGTGCAAAAAAAAAAAAAAAAAAAAAAAAAAAAAAAAAAAAAAAAAAAAAAAGTAAACTAGTCAACTCAAGTTCTTATATAGACTTGAGTCTACACAAGATCTACTCTTTTAAAAAAAAAACAATTTACTTTAATAACACTTTATCTACTATAAAAAAAAAAAAACATTTTTTACCCTTTTCAACTTAATTGACTCTCATATCCTTTTCACTTTATTATTTTATCTACTTTATCACTTTAAATACCTATTAAACCATTTTAAACTCGTTCGTGTTAAATGTGTAATCATCTTAAAAACTTAGAAGGAAGAAGTACTATAATTTTTAATGACATGTATTGAATTTTTATGATAATGTGTCAAATCACTAATGTATGGAATTTAGATATTATTCTGTAGATCAGTTTCATAGTTATTTTCATTAAACATTATTTGTAATTTTATTGAACAATATTCCTTCCGTCCCAGAGAAATTTGCACTCTTGGTACGACACACATATTAAGAAATGTGTAATGAGTGATGTTTTGAAGGCTAATTTTGTAAACTTTTATGAATAAAGTAAGGGTGAGGGTTATGAAGATATTTCCTTTCATGGAGTGTGCAAATTGGTATGAGACATTCATATATGGAAAGTGTGCAAATTCTCGTGGGACGGAGGGAGTATTATGTACAAAAATTTGTATGTATAACTGAATAATATTAGTTGATTTCAGTAAATAACATTAGTTATTTTTAATGAACAACATTAAGAGGGGTGTATTCAATTGAGATTCTGTTGGATTTTTTTGGACTTTTAAAATCTGGGGGTATTCAATCCCGGATTTTTAAAAGTCTTTCAAAATTTTGAGGTATTCAATACGGATTTTAAAAAGTCTTTAGAAATCTTTAGGTATTCAACAATCAATGGATTTTAATACTCTATGGATTTCGTTGGATTCTCCTTCAAAAATATAAATAAATTTCACTATTCAAAATCTCTTCTAAAAACTAGAGATTTCAGCGGATTCTCTCAGAAGGCCCTGAAAGAGAAGAAAAAAAAAACTTTGTTGTTCTTCTAACAAAATTTCAAAGTCTCATTCGAAAGCACATACAGACATTCTTGCTGTAATTCAAACCACAAAATCCTACACAACCCTCTTCTTCAAACGCAAGAAACGTAACTATGTTCTTCAATAAGCATCACAGATTCTTCACCATCATTATTATCGTGAAAAATATTACATCTCTGTATTTTAAAATTATGTTCTCTTAAAAAATTATAGTATATTATCGGCACAGTTGACACCGTTAGATTTTTTGTATTTTCAAATCGAGTTAGTATGGGCTGGATTACATAACTTTCTTCGGAAAGAATGTCATGAATTTCCAATCGAATATGAAGAAGATCAAGATTCACCACATTTTGACATGGAAGAGAAAATTTGGAATTGCTTTCTCAAAACCAATTACAACAAAGAACTGAAGCCGATGTATAACCGTGGAAATGAAGATGAGAATAATAATGATGAATAATAATTTTTTTTGAACTAATATATTTTTGGTATTTTTTTTAAATAATTTTTTTTATATACAAGTGTGTTCGATATACGTTTGCATCCATAGTTTTAGGGGCATAGTTTATGGAAATCCATGTAAATTAATAAAAAAATATGTATTTAGAATCCTGTCAAATCTATGAAAATTCATATAAATCAATAAAAAAGTCAGTCAAACTCTGCACAGAGTCTATGGATTTTTTAAATCCACTGACCTCTTAAAGTCCAAAAAAATTCAACAGAATCTCAATTGAATACACCCTCTTAAGTACATCCTTTACACAAAATACAATCGATGCACGTAAGTATAGTATAAGTGTTACTATAGTCTTACATTACATGATACTAATAAAGAAGCATATTTCTTTTTAAAACTCTCACGTGAAAATGTTTTATGTGAAACAAGATATGAAAGAACTTTCTCCATTCGTTTATAAGCTTTTCATTTTGGTCCATCCTATAAGCTTTTATTGAAAATTACTAATATATAAGAATTAATTTTTCACTTCTCTACAAGTTTTAACTTTTAGATGGAACATAATAGCTTTTCATACCCTTTTTGACAAATTTTTTTATTTTTACACTTCACTTTTATATTTTATTATTCACTTTATTTCATTCGCTCTCTCAATTACACCTGAAACTTACAAGCGGGTGAATTAATTCTGAACTACATGGAGAAAAAGCAATTAATCATCTTTTGGATATGGCATGAACAATTTGAGTTCTCTCACTTTTCTAGAAACAGCGGCCTACTAGTCTAGGTGTAGGTATGTCCAAAAAGAAAGAAATCAGCAGTCAATGGTTTTCCCTATTCCTATCCTCCCTACCCTACCCTACCCATTCCCCTTACACACACACAACACATGCATATGCATTTATATTCAGTACAAATTCTTCAACCTTTCCCACCATCTCTTTCAATTCTCCTATCTCTCTCTCTCTCTCTAAAAACACAAACACTTTTTCCTTTTCTCACAGATGCCTCAGGTCGATCTCGAAAACCTAGTCTCGGCATGCGCCGGTGCCTGCAGCGACACCAAAATCGCCTGCGCCGACGACGACGATGACGTCATCGCCGCTGCAGTCAACGTCGACCCCGATTTCCCGCCGGAATCTTTCTGGTTATCCAAAGACGCAGAGTACGATTGGTTCGATCGGACCGCCTTCTACTACGAGAGGAAGGATTCTACCAAAGGACACCCGTCCACAAATTCAAATTCCAATTCCAATTCCAACTCTCAGCGATTTTCGGTTAGTTTGAAATCTAAAGCAGGGATAATAGGATTACCCAAAACACAGAAAAACACTTATATCGATTCTAAACGCCGCTTCTCTAAACCGCCCAATGTTAAGCTCTTCCCCAAACGCTCCGACCCGGTCGTGAAGTCTATTTCCATGGCTGAACCTGGATCTCCCAAGGTTTCCTGCATGGGAAGAGTCCGCTCAAAGCGCTGCCGGCGCCGATCCAATTCCTTGAAAATGAAGGAAAAATCCATCGACAGATCCAGAAGCGGCGGCGACAAGCAAAAAGCCGGAATTTACTCTAAGGTCATGAGTATGTTCAGGTCGAAGAAAGGCCGGAAAAAAACGTCGCGATCGGGGAGTAGGAAGGTTTCCGAGGAGGAGCGGTGGAGCGTGAGTTCTAAAGGGAAAGAAATTCCGGTCGGTTGCAATCAAACCACTGCTGAAGCTCCCGGTTTGGGTGGGGTGAAACGGTTCACGTCGGGCCGGCGGTCGGGTTCTTGGACCGACGATGATTTCAACCAGACGATCTCGGCGTCGCGCGTGGGAAGAAGCTGATGCAGGGGCGCGTGGTAATCACGCAATCGTTGATTGGATAATCAATAATTCTGTTTTTTTCTACAATGGTCGATGATTTCAAAGAGAAGATACACGGCAGGTTTCAACAGATTACGATTTCCCCTTTTTACCCTTGTACTATATATTTTTGTGTTTGATAAATATTTAAATACTATGATAATGTAAATACTAAATATTTTTTTGGGTGTGGAAAGAACTAAAGAAAGAAGATTTAGATTTTTGCTTAATTTCGTTTTCCATTCCACCACACAACTGTCGCACCTAATAATTGAGTGTACTGGTGATTGCTAATTAGTATTTGATAATTGTAATTTCTTATAAGATGCAATATAATAATATAATTAGTTGATTCAGTAGATAAAAATAATGATATATTATTATGAGAATCCTGACCATAAAATTATATGTAGAGAATAATATCTGAGAGTCGTGGGAAAAAATGAAAATATTGCGATAAAATTATAAACTCCACCTTTATAATATCATTAATTTTATTTCAATTAATTTTTTTATTTTATAATTATTAAATTCATTTTTTTTTAAAAAATTTATGTGTCATTTCATGTGTAAAAGAAAATATGGAACGGGACGAGATTAGGTTGGTTGGTGTTAGCGCAGTCAACGAAATGAAAGTAAGGCGGCCGAAAATGGAATTGGTTTCACGTCTATGAAATGTGGAATTAAATTTTTATATAATTCTTATAAGAAAATTAGGGGCATTTGCTGACTAAAGTGTTTACTTGACCCTTAATTCCCTCTTTTCATGACGGTGATGTTTTAATTTTTTCGACTCTAATCAAAATATATTAATGTTAATAATTGCATGTATTAGTTTAAACATATAGTACTCCGTATGATATAAATTGAAATTTTCAAATTCTTGAAAATTCATTGAGAGGTCCAACTGATAGTAATGTAAAAATTAAATAATACTCCAATATACTAACTTATAAAATAAAGGTTTAATTGCAGAAAATTTATCACATTTCAATTACAACCTACGGAGTATTATTTTTTTCTTTACAATTTTATATACTCTTTTTACATTTTATACAATTTTATATACTCTTTTTACATTTTACATCGATATATTTTTGATCAATTTTAATTTGATGTACATCTTCTAAAAAAATTGAATTCGACGGGTAAACTGTCAACTAATATATATATATATTAATAAAAGATAGACGTTTTTTAAAATGCTTTTATTTTTTTAACATAAACTGCACACCAGATTCATCAATATTTTCTTTAATTTCCCTTGGAATTCTTATGGTCTCGGTTGTTTCTCCATCTGTACGTTGTAGAGTAATATTACGAGTATTAATTTGATGAGTTCTTTTTAAATTGGGGAATTTAAGTTTTTGATTCTAGACACAGGTACTTTCACTATGAAAATTTAGTGGTTTTCCAAACATGTTTTTTTCAATTAAAAATTCTTTTATTAGTTCACAGGCTACGTGATAATAACATGACGAGTTTAACATTTTTTTGCGCCACATTAAAATTGGTTGTAAAACACATTTGTACATCAAATTGCAAAATTTAAAAAAAGAGGCGTATTGACTTACAAAAAAAAAAATTGTACGGAGTAATTGATAAATATTCAAAGTTGTGATATTTTTAATTAACTCTAAAATAAATTATAAAGTAATAATTAATATTTTATTATATTAGATCAACATATTAATTTTATTTAAAAATAAATAATTCAATACACATAATAAAATCTATCTTTTATATTTTGAAATCATTGTATACTAACTTCATGGCAAACATTTCTAATTGCCTGTATCAGTATGTATGTTGCATAATTCACATAGCAAATAATCAAATGAAAATGGTTACCCTCTCTTCTTAATTTCTTATAACTAAAACAAGAAACTTTATTTGTTTCAAGAAAAAAAAAAAACTGTACTCTCTAATTATTTATATAAGAATAGGAATTGAAAGTCGTGGAAATCAATATATTATGAAGTACGGAGTATAATTATTAAGATTTTTATTAAAGGTTTAAGTTTAACCTTGAGAGGCCGATCCCATCAGCTTAATTTTCTGAGTTTAATATTCTATAGTAATATGCTTAAGTAATTAATTTCTATTTGTAGAAAAAAAGAAAATTCAAATCAGATTTTTTTTTTTTTTTATTTCTTCTTAATATCACTAAAACTTGTAAAACCTCCCCTCCTCCATGCAAGACTTTGCAATTTGTTTATTGATTGATTGATATTTAAAGTGTTGACGGTTCAACGGTTTCTACCACTGCTACTACTTTTCACCCACAAGTTTTGACTCATTTTGGTCCAATTTTCAATAGTTGTCCGATATTGCATTTCTTCAATGTCTGATCAAAACAAAATTTAAAAAGTAAAAAAAGGTGCTTATGTAATTTTTAAATGTTAACATAAAGTGCACTTTAAAAAAAAAAAAAAATGTTTATTTATTTATAAAGTACACAAGTAAGAATAAAATAGATAAAACAGAAAAAAGATAAAATAATAGGTGTGATGGAGAATTTTTTTTCAAAAAAGAAAAAAAGACACACTTTAATCTTTATGTGAATAACTTAAAAAAAACATTTTATGTGAACGGAAAAATATTATAACAAGAGTATTAGGGGTTTAATTGGTATAAAAAAATTAAAAAGTAAAAAAAATGCCACAAATTATAAAAAAAGAAAAAAATAAAATTAAAATTCACACGTGTATTGATCTATTATTTAGTGACATATTCACGTGAACGGGAAAAATGAAAATAATGAGTTTCATTCCTATTACAACATGGAAGGGAGAAGTAGACCATGGAAAAACATTCCCACTCATGATTGAAAAACGAAAATAATGAGTTCAATTCATATTTTTGATTAAAATTTATTTGAGTAAGTTAATTAATTTTGTGGTTATTGATGTTTTTTTCTAATTAAACAAACTAATTGAGTTTTAATAATTAATTAGGTAAGTTAATTAGTGATTAATTGATTTAGAAATAAATAAATTTATTTGTATTTTATTTTATCAATATTATAATTTTCAGATTTTCAAATTAATTTAGTTTTTATAATTAGTTAGGTAAGTTAAATTATGTTTCTAGTAATTAATTGATTTAGGAATGTATTTTTTGGTATTTTATTTTATCAATATTATAATATTTAGATTAAAAAAAATAGTAATTTAAATATTATTCACAATTTTTCTGATTTAATAAATATAAATAAATGTTTAATTGACATAAAAATATAGAAAGTAAAGAAAGTGCCACATATTACAAAAAAAGAAAAAGAAAGATGAAAATTAAAATTAAAATTCACATGTGCATTGACCTATCATTTTCAAAATTTAAGCATTGGATCAAAATTAAAATGTATAATTCGTGTGAATCAAATTTAAAATCAATCCAACACGTACTTATTAAACTGAAAAATCTTTAATCCCAAAAATTAATGATGACCAGGTCTTTAATTAGCATAATAAAAACAAGTGTGCTGTAGGGTGCAATTATACACACAATTAATACTTTTAAGTGAAGAAACTAATATTCTTTTCGTTTCAAAATATTTGTAGATTTGGGGCTTAAGTTTTGTTCCAAACTATTTCTATTTTTTTATTTATTTTTTGAGAATATTGCAGTTTGATCTCATTAATCATGAGTAAGTTGATTTTTGTTTCAAAGGTATACAATATACTGTATATCTTGCAAGCTCGGTCCCGTCGTCACATTTTTCGTTAATTGCACTGACAGACTTGAGCAAAGTCTTAACTTTTTCGATTAACTACCGTCTACACACGCAAAAATGGTCCAAAGGATATATGTCATCTTATGGACCAAAAGTGTAAAAAAAATAAAAAATCATTAATTAACTATTAATTTTAAAGTCAATATAATAATTAACTATTAATTTAATACTCCTACATAATAATAATAATAATGTATATATAATTAAATATTAATTAATATTTTCTTCAATGCTCCGTTCTTTATAGATTTATCCATTTCGTAGTTTTTTTTGTCCCTTGTTAAGTAGCCAATTTTCATTTTTTTCTACTAAAAAAAATATTTTTATCAAGCATCTCCACTATCTCTCCCTCCACTTTCAATTTCCTATCGTCCATACTTTTTCTACCTCTTCAATATTTCTTTTTTCCTACGACTCTTTATCTTAATATCTACACATTAAAATACTAGATTCCATAAAATTTGTGCAAACAGTTAACTAAGTAAAAATGGAGTATATAAAATTTAATTAGTTGTCAATTTACACTAATCTAGAAAAATTAATTGTCATATTTCAATATTGCTATTAGAAGGACTATTAATTACTCGATTATTAATTTTTTTACTTCTACACCCATGATTTTTTGTATTTTAGTATATAGTCAATTTTTTAAAATAATATAAATTTTATATTCAGTTTATAGGTAGAATTATACTATAAATTTAGAGAATTATAAAGTTTGTTTAGATTTTATATATTTATTAATATTAATTATTATTTAAGTTTTATTTCATATTAATTAATATATAATTATTATATTAATTTTAATAATAATAATAATTAATGAGTATTTTTTTCTCACTTTTGATCCCATAGTGTATCTGATTGGAGATTATGTGGGATCAAGTGTGCAAGATTTGAGACAGTTTAATTTATTTAACGGCCACTTGACGGTTTTAGAGCCAGTTTTGTATTTTTTGTATTGTTTGTGATCAAGTTTGTAACAAATATTTCGTATAAGACCAAGTTTGTAAGACATTTTGTGAAACTAAATCTAAATGTCATGGGACCAAAAACTAATTGATCCATAATTAATGGGATCAAATATGTAATATATATATATATATATATATATATATATATATTAATTTCTTCACAATTCTTCTTAATTTATCTCTAAATCTATCTCCCATTAATTGAATTTTATTCTCTCTTCCATCTCCCTTTAATATAATTTTCTTCTCTCTTCCATGATAATTATGATGTAAATTTTTAAGGGAAGTCTAGAAAATTTCCCCTTTTTCCATTTTGATGAAGGGTAAACTAGTCTAAAATTTATGATTCTTTATTTTGTACAAAATCTTCAAAACAACAAGTATTTAGAAGTGGAAGAATAATGTAGAGTGCAACTAAATACTCACACCGTTCACAAATAAACGATATTTTAACCATTTTTTTTTGTGAAATTAAGAGGGATATATATTGATAAGTTTGCCTAATAAATAATTTGCTTACCATGTCCCATTATTTTAGCTTACTATAAAAATTTATCTTTCACACATCTCCAAAGTTAAGATTGGAAGAAATTAAT
The DNA here is from genome assembly GCA_963675135.1 of Galeopsis tetrahit. Lineage (NCBI taxonomy): Eukaryota > Viridiplantae > Streptophyta > Magnoliopsida > Lamiales > Lamiaceae > Galeopsis > Galeopsis tetrahit. Next base: position 72,430,510 of record OY776128.1, on the reverse strand, counting down.
TAAGAAAAAAAGTTAGAAATTATATATAAATATTTTCTAATGTTAAAACGAGGGTCAGATTAAAAGAAAAAATAAGTTAAAATATTATATAATTGTGTACAATCATATAATACTAAAACATCATTTAATTATAAACAAAAAAAGTGAATTTTAATAAGAACTATTATCATTTAAAAATGCACTCAATTGAGTTGCACGGTATGTCCTATGCATATAAGACTGAGTAATAAAACTATTTCCTTGACGCATTACGAAATTCGTTCGTTAACCTTTTTAATTAAGATGCCATCCAAAATGATGCATATGATAAATTAATAAGATCATATTTGAATAATAAAATTAATTCGAAAGCCTTAAAAATGATTTACTTAAATTTTACTAAATAAATTTGGTAGACTTTGGGAATAAAAAATCATCAACTTATTAAAAAGGGAGACGACTGATTTACTTAAATTAAAGAGATACCAACTCCTTGGAAGGGTCCGAAGGGAGAATATGCCTCGTAGAACAATACTAAATCAAAACTAAAAGAAAACTCTTAAAATAACTTTTTGAACTAAAAAATAAAATAAAATACTTTTACAATAAAAAGGCACAAAAAAATATATCAAATTAAGTATTTCATTATATTTAGATATATTTTTATTTTCCCACATAATTTTAATATTTAACTACGTAATAAAACATTTATGAACTCTAGGAATTGAAGCCTATTTTTAAAGAATTTTTTTTCTCCCACTACAATATTAGAGTCAATCAATCTTACTCTTCACTACAATTTTTTTTTTCTTATTACAAATTAGAAAATGAAATTCCAACGGTACCAAAATATCTATAATATAACACAATATAGTTTAAAATTATCATATATAATTAAAAGACACATAATATATAATATAATTAATGTGTTATTGATTAAATTCAATCACATCAATCATTTTTTTTTATAAAAGCATTATTGCATAGATAACAACTACTCCCTCCGATCAATTTCATTATTCCCACTTTCCTTTTTTGATTGTTCAATTTTATTATGCACATACCCTTTTTTGAAACAATACTATTCATATTACTTTATCTTCACCCTCCTACCATCACTTATTTACCAACTTTGCCATTCACTTTATTAAAAAACAATCATTTATTTACAAATGGACCACACAATACTCCATGATACCCTCAATTTATCTACTTTATGAATAAACTAATTAATATTCATTAAAACCCGTGTTCTAAGAAGGGGCATAATAAAATTGGACGGAGGGGGTATTTAATAGTCAATATTTTTATTTATGTATGAACAAAATGTGATCTTATAACTCATCTTATTAAAAATTAATTATTAGTAAAATTATCATATAATTTATTTTAAAATTAAGAGCCAAAACAACATGGATTTAAACGGATTAAGAAAAGCTAACTCTAACCATTTTTTTTTTTCTTTTTCGATTTAAACAGGTCGGCTCCACTGGTCATGACTCTTTTATAAGTATTAGTGATGATGCATGATATATTTTTCAAAATAAATCAATATATATATATTGATTTATAAATAGAAATACAATTTGACAAATAAATATAATAATCCATGCCAATTTGGGTCATGAGACCGATAGCATTATTAATTTTGATTGGTGAATTATGTGTATAATTGATGAATTGTTAAGGAAGTTGGGGTGACACCATCTGCAATCAATTGTTAAAACTTGTAGTAAATCAAGTAGTTGGAATATATCGTCATCAACATATTGCTTTAAAAAAAATTTGAATCAATCAACACAAAAGAATAATTATGACAATTAATCCAAATGAAAAGTCTATTTTAACGAACAATTTCCATATTTTGAATGTTTTAATTAATTGAAAAGTAGGACGGTCGAGAGAATCAACCCACGGATTTCTCATTTATATATAAAGAGATACCAACTTTGTCTTACATAACATACTTTCATCATGTCATATTTTTCTTAAATATGTACAATCCAATGCTCGATTTTATATTCATATTATAATAAGAAATGGATATATAAATTGAGTAAATTCCATAAAAGTATATGACTCTGCGCAGTGACGGACCCAAAATTTTTGGATTGGGGCCCAATTTACATTACTATAAATAAAAAATAATATTATGAAATTTTATATCTAAACAAAAAATCATTATAAAATTTTCAATAGACCTCATTTTATTAATTTAAATTTAACGACTTTTGTTATATTTCAAAGAAAATTAATTTTAACGGTTTCAACTCATAACAAGTGAAACGGTGTTAAAATTTAACGTGCTTTCTCGTTGAGACATTAGTCAACAAATGTAGAACTTAAAATATACCCCCTATTCTGTGGTGAATTGTATACCTTAACAAGTACTCCCTCCGTCCCGGAAGTGTTTGCACCACTTTGTGGGCACACTTATTAAGAAAAATGTGTAATGAGTGGAGAGTTGAGGGGTAATTTTGTAAACTTATATGAATAAAGTAAAAAAAGTGGTTGGAATAGGTGTAAAAGTAATGACATTTTGTGTAAATATGTGGATTTTGTGAGAGTGGAGTTTATGAAAAAGTTTCATTTTTAGGAAGTGCAAACAATTGTGGGACGGATGAATAAGGAAAGAGTGCAAACAATTGTGGGACAGAGGGAGTAACTTTTTAAGAAATGTGAATTTTTAGTGATGTGTGAGGTCAAAAAAATGAGAAGTACGTATTTTGAGTGATTTAGTGAGATTTAAAGGGAATTTAGTGAGGTGTGAGGTTAAATAAATGAGAAGTATTTTGATTGATTTAGTGCGGTTTAAATGTGATCTAGTGAGGTGTACGGAAGAATGTGGACCCAAAATGAGTGACAATTTTAAAAATAAACTAATGTAGGGGAGTATATTTTTGGGTGATTTAGTGAGGTTTAAATGTAATTTAGTGAGGTGTAAGGAAGAATGTGAACCAAAATGAGTGACAATTTTGAAAATAAAATACTCCAATGTAGTAAGAGTATTAATTTTGTAGATTATTTACGTATTATAAGTGTGCAAAAAACTTTGAGACGTCTCAATAAAAAAGTGTACGAATAATCACGAAACGGAATAAGTATATATATATATAAAAAGTAAAAAATCAGTGAGGGCCCATGGGCTCCCCTGTGCCCTATGTAGGTCCGTCACTGACTCTGCGCGTTATAGTCAAGTTGAAAATATATGTTCTTAAATAAATTGGTAAAGTCTAGTATGCACTCGAGTGCATGTTGTGCATCATAGTCTAAAGAAAAGTGTATGTTATTAAACTGAAAAGTACAACACAATATTACTAAAAAGTGTAAATCACTATGACTAAAAATATTACTCCCTCCGTCCGCCTATAAGCTTCACATTTTACCATTTTGGTCCGTCCGCCTATAAGCTTCCCATACCTTTTCTTACCCTTCACTTTATATCTTACTTTTTCTCTCTATCTCTCTCCTCTCTCAATCACATCACTTGTACTATATCTATTATTTAATCACTTTTCTTAATCTATGTGCCAAAAAGTAACATAACACTTATAGGCGGACGGAGGGAGTATTATACAGTTTAATAATTGAAAAGTGCAATACCATTTACCAAAAAGTGTAAGTCAGTAAAAATGAAAAGTGCAACATGGACTAGGGTGCACAACATGCACTCGAGTCCATATCAGACCAACCCAAATAAATTATGTGCAAATAACACAAATTATAAATTCATTTCTACTAATGAATCAATTATTTGATTTAATGGAGTTTCATCGGTGAAAAAATCTCACACAAAAATTCATCTAATATCCTCTTATTTTTGTTGCCCAAAAATATTTATTTGGCTAGCATAATATCTAGTTCCATAATTTATATTACAGTATAAAAATTACTATAATGGTTTTGGAATTATAAAAGAACCACTATACTTAGTCTCATAAATGGGCCTCTTGGCCTTAAATTCTAATGGGCCTAGCCCGGTATCAGAATATTAATTAGGGGCTGACTATTTAAAGGGCGCGGCTAAAGGCACCCAAGGATCCTATGAGGACACCCACGCGATGAGGACACCCACAAAACGGATGAGGACGCCCACGTGAAAATCCCCAATATACCCTTAACCTACATAAAACCCTAATTCTATACTTTTCATTCCAAAAAAATCAGTACACCCACCCTCCTTCCTCTTTTTCCTCCGCCCCTCCACTCTCGCCGCAGCGCCGTCATCGCCTCCTCTCTCAGACGCGGCTGCCATCGCCTTCTCTCTCAGACGCGGCTGCCGTCGCCTCCTCTCTCAGACGCGGCCGCCGTCGCATCCTCTCTGAGACGCGGTCGCCGCCACCCTCCTCCTCTCTGAGACGCGGCCGCTCGCATCCCTCCTTCCTCGTTCGTCGTGGCCGCCGTAGCCCTTCTCCCCCAGAAACGCCGTCGCCCTCCTCCCCCAGAAAACGCCGCCGCCGTCGCTCGTCTCGTTTCAGGTAAGATTTGGGGTTTTTAAAAATTTCGAACAATTAGGGTTTGTTTTGGCAAAAATTTCGAACATTTTTATTTTTTTTCGGACAAATTTAAATTGTTTATGAATTTTTTTCGAACATATTGAGTTTGTTTTGTAAAAAATTTCGAACATCTTACCTTTGTTCACTTAAAATTTTCGAACACATTAAAATTTTTTTTTTTTCGAACATTTTACCTCTGTTTCGGTTGTTTTCTTTTGGAATTTGGATGTTATGGTGGTGGTGAGGGAAGATTTTTGGGGGCAGTGGTGGTGGGGGAAGAATTTTGGGGACAGTGTTGGTGGTGGGGAAGAATTTTGGGTGGTGTGAAAAAGCTATTCGATTAATATAATGGTGGGTGTACTCATCTTTCATTTTTTTTTAAAAATTTACACGAAGGGTATATTTTTTTTTTGGTGAGTGTCCTCGTAGGATCCTTGGTTGCCTTTAGCCGCGCCCTATTTAAAACCTCCCATCCGACTTAGAAAACACCCCCACCCAATTTAATAATATAATAAATTTAAAAAAAATTTAAAAATACCCTTGTACTCGGAGTAGTATATGCTGCATGCTAAATGAACTACCCTTACTGAATGCACACCTTCACCATTGTGCAGAAGTAACTCAAAAAAAAATTCTCAACCATCAACACAACTTTCGACATTCAATATCATTCAAACTAAAAAAAAAAAAAATTAAAAAAATCACAACTTTTTTTTATAAATTTCGATCAACCAGTGTCGATCGAAAAAATATATAAAAAAAATTAAAAAAGGTCTACCAAATACACTCTCGTCGACAAAAAAAAATTGTCGACGAGAGTGTATTTGGTAGACCTATAATTATCGGAAAAAAAAATCAAACCTGGGGAGGCCGACGGTGGAGCTGACGTCGTCTAGATCGAGTTTGGGAGGGCGGCGTCTTGCGTGGGAGGCCGACAGTGACGTATTGGGTGAGTTGGCCGTTAGCGACGGGTGGGTTGGTAGGGGTGGGGGGCGACGGAAAAAATCGCATAAAAAAAAAAGAAAAAAAGAGGAGAAGAGGGAGGGGGCCGCGGCCGCTGGCAAGGGCAGTTTTTTTTTTTTTTTTTTTAAGAGAAGGGGAGGGGATGGGGAGTAGTGGTGGCGACGGAGGGAGGGGGCCGCGCCGGTGAAGAGAGGGAGAGGGCCGCGGCGGCGGGGGCCGGCAGCCGGCGGTAGTCGGCAGTTGGCGTGGCAAGTGAAAGAAAAATGGGAAGGGGAAGAGAAAGGGGAGAAATTAGGGTTTGAGGGTGTGTGTTTAGTAAATAGTTTTTTTGAAAGAAAATGGTATTTAAGACAATTTGAGGGATGCATCTGTCCTGACAATTAATTTTGGGAAGGGTGCATCAATCGTGGGGTGTGTTCTAAGCCGGATTTGAGGTGTAAATACTAAATAGTCAGCCCTATTAATTATTATTGTAATTTTAAAACGGGTTTTAAATAAGTATCACAAACATATATGTATTGTTACATGAAATAAAATATACGGCATATCACTATTTGATACAGAACAGAAGTTTTGGAGTCCACATACTGGCAAAATAAAAATAAAAATAAAAAATTGTACACATTCTTGATTAAGTTACTACCATCTCAATACAATTGATTATTGAATGTTGGGTTTCTTATATAAAAAACTCGTCGTAAATGAAAAGTACAAAAAAATTGTTTTGGAATAATCGAACCCAATCACTTAGCAATTAGGGTTAAAAAAATTCAATTTATGTGGAATCTATGGTGATAATGACCTATTTGATTGAGTAAGCTACCCGCAAATTAACTACTTTCTATTCGTTATTGAGTTATTAACTATACTTGTTTGCGTTTAGGAGTTTTGAGGAGTCAATTCTTGTGTGCATCAGTTGCATGCATGCATTGCGTACAACAGATGCAATTAATATTATTTAATATAAATAACTAATACTATTAAAAAATATATACATAATTGCACCAGTTGTATGATATGCAACTTGTGCATACAAGAATTTATCTTCGAGAAATAGAAGGAACAATTAGCATGTGTAATATTAGAGAACCTTAACAATAAATTAGCACTCCATTTAGCAACTCAACTCTCATTAATTTATGTGTCCTTTTGAACAAGCTAGTGATGATATATATGATGTAATTAGAGGAGTACAAAGATAGAAGCGAAGTTCTCATGGCACTTTTGCACTAACAATTAATGTTTGAGGTGGTGATGATGACGACGTGGAGCAACGACATCTTCGTCGTATAGCTCCACGTGTCGTCCATTCATTGGTTGGCATGGCCTTGCATTGGCCTTGCATCTCACATCTAGGGGAGCCCTTAGGGTCTGTACTTGCTCTCTCGATACCGATCTCACCTACAACATATATAACCCCGTCGTCAATCAAGAATAGAGTTGATCGAGGAGTAATCGTCTCTTTCGATTTTTAATTATCATATTATGAGAATTTTATTTCCTTTAAAATAAGATGCAAAAATTAAAAAGACGTAGCTAGGCTATATATAATAATATACCTTGGCAAGAATGTTCCAAACCACATTTTGAGTGCAAGGAGGTGTTGTAAATGAGCCAATATATCTATAATACTTGTGGCATCTTTTCCTCACTTCGGTCGGATGGAACGTCCCGATCGAAATCGGATACTCCTCGTGAAGTTTTACCTCCTTTGCAAGTTCGTTTAACTTTTCTTGCATCTATAAATCGAGAAATAAATTTATTGATCAATGAGAAATTTAACAAATTTATTGTGAACCTGGTTCACGTGAACTCTTTTTTTCAAAGTATCGCCTTTTACCTTATGAAGTATCACTAAATGTTTTGTGAACCAAGTTCTCATAAACGTTTTTGATCGAGAAATCAAAGTAATGACAAGTCGTTTTAATATGAAATTCACCTTAGCCAGGAGTGCGTCGGGGCGTCCGTAGTCAAAAAGAATTGCGACTACGGACACACTCCCGTCTTCGGCAATGTGCACCAGATGAAGCTCTGCTGCATACCTATATGAAAATGGAAACATGTGCACACAGTGAGTGTGTTTGTGTGTGTCTAAAAATAGAAAGAAGAGACATATTGCACATACTGCTTTCCATCAAGCCTGTGCTCAGAAGGAGAATGCCAGTGCATTTGCTTAAGAGTGTACATCTTTTTATCTATGAGTAGCCCCCCTGCATGATCAGGGTAACGAACCTGCATATATAATTATATACAACCCAATCAATTTCAATAAAGAAAAAAAAAACAGATTTTTAATGGATTAAAAACATAAAAATGATTTAATGCATTGAACTGGGCAATATATTAAAACATATTGTACAATACATTAAAACAATTATAGGGTATTCTGCAAGGTAACATAGAAAAATTCTACTAGTATATATAACATTGGTGATGCACATATGAGAACTAAGATCTGATTTTCTGCACATATGAGGTAATTAAATAAGGCAAACACTCTTGTGAATAAGTTTTATACTGTTAAACTGAATAAGAAGTGTTAAAAGGTATTAGTGGATCAATGCTACTTTCTCCGTGCCTCAATTACTTTCACACTTTTCTTTTTAGGACGTTTAATAATAACTTTCACACCTTTAAAATGGAAAACCCTTTATAAACTTCAACCTCACAATATCCTCAATTTTACACAAATACCATTACTTTTTTTCCTCACTTACACAACTTCACATGTGAAACTAATCATGGGATGGAGGAGTATGATATTTATGCATCTAACACTGTGGTTATGAATCCAGTTTCTTACAGTCAACAAGTTTTACCAGAGACTAACTCATTAAATAAAGATACACTACTTTCATTCCTATGAAATTTACTTATTTTGTCATTTTGGGCGTTCTACCGAAAGTTACTAAATTTAATTTTTTTGTTAACATCCACTATTTTTCTTATATTTCTCTACTTTTTTTCTATCTCTCTCTACTTCAACATTCCACTACACTATATTCCTTAATCAGTGCAAAAAACAAATGAACAATTTTTGAAAGTAAAAATATTGAAGATGGAGAAATTAAATAAAGTATTAACCCCGACAATAAAATGTATGATGTATAAAAGAAAAAGAAATCATAAGCTCACAATAAAGTACTAACCCCGACATTGAACTTGTTATTGACCAGAGTAACATTGGTAACATCGTATGATCTGATTAGTGGCTTCAAATTCTTGTTAAGAATGACATTGTGTGTCAAAATATTGATTGGGGATTGGGATTTTCCAGCCGCACACATGGAGAAATTTGGGTTCAGCTTAGCCCACTTGTCCGGCCCACTGTTTCCAGAGTAAGTGAATACAATTGGTTCATCCGCTTCTGCAATAAATCAATCACAACCTTAATTAAATAAAAATAATTTAATTACTTAATAATTATTTATAAGCATAGCTAATTAGTAGTAATAACATATATATTCACTTTGTGTTTCTTAAAAAAGTCATAATTCACTTTCTCACCGAGAGAATATGAGAAAAGAATTTTAACTAGAATCAATTATATATAAGACTAAAGTGTATTGATTGGTGCACTTGTAACAAAAGATTTTTAAACTTCTTATATAGGAGTATTAGAAAGCCCTTCCCTTGTTCACAATTGTGAAACAAAAATTCTTTTTTTTTATTTTAACATAAGCCCAATCTCAACAATTATAACGATAAGACATAAAAGAAGAACACAAAATGTGTTAACTAGTGAGCAACATAGAATAAAAATAGACGTACGTGGGGTGGAAGGGGCAAAAATGAGAATGCAAGTTGCAATGAAGAAAGCTAGTGTTGTTGGAGCTGCTTCCATGGCGGATGGATAGATGAGAGAGGAGAAAGTGAAGAAGATGAGTTTATTACACACTAGAATCCATGGTTAATTGTCTAATGCCTGCCACACTCACTTTATGTTTCTGTCTTTATATATACACATTATGAAGCCCACCTTCTTATTCTTTTGCCTTTTCTTCTCCAATCATTTCATTTTCTAAAAAGCTAGCTTAATCAAATCACAACCCTTTTGCTCTAATTTTTTATTAATTGCAGTTCAACTCAACCGTTAAAAGATATTAATATAAATGAATTGATTTCACATCTTTCTACACGTTTTAACTTTTAGTTAAGATACAATTTTTTCATTGTATTAGAACTTTTAACTCGGCCTGAATTTAAATTCTGCTGAAACAACTCAACTTATATTAAATTATCCATTCGTTGAGCCTCATTTTCAAAAAATGGAGTTGAGAATTCAGCACACAAGTGAGAAAGAGTGTTAGATAATTAATATAGATGAATTAATTCTACACCTTTCCATCGGATAATTTTAGCTTTGCTCAGACTCCCGTCTCAATTTCTCTCGGTTCGCGATGATTTGAGGTGCTAATTATATACTCTCTCCATCCCATAACTATTTGCACAGTTTCCTTATTCGTCTGTTTCACAATTGTTTGAACACTTTTAAAAATGAAACTCTTTCATAAACTGCACTTTCACCATATTCACATTTTTACACAAAATTTTGTATTACTTTTACACTCATTTCAATCATTCTTTTTACTTTATTCATTTAACCTCACAAAATTTCTTCTCAACACTTCACTCATTACACTATTTTTTTTTAAATGTACTCATTTTATGGTACACATACTTATGGGGACGACGAAAGTATATGATTCTCGCGGTTTCTTTGGTTTGGTACCTTTAATTGTCAATTTTGTATGTAACGTTATCTTTAATAATTCAATTCAAAATTCTGTCCAAATCGTGAATTGATGGATTCGATTATACTTGCTCATTGATCTAGAAAGAGCTTAAACATTTAATTACATAAAATTGAATATGAATACGTGTTATGTATGTATGCATGCATATAAGAGCCATATCAAAGTAACAAAGAGAGACCCGTGAGTTTTTTTGATTCCTTGAGACGATTACAAACTAGTTTAAGCTAATTAAAAATATTAATGACGACAAATTGAAACCTACAAAATGATTGATTAGTTAGCCAATCATCAAACAATTTTTAAATAAATTAGTTTGAATTTAATCTTATTGATAAATTCACTGTAGTGGTTGAAAGAACTTCAATTTCTTTTTCCTTTTTATTGATGCGACTTACTTGGACGATTGTGTGACTTAGTTTTGACCTATTACAACAAATACTTTTAGCTAGGCTATCCATTAGAGAGATAAAAATAAATTAATGCTATATTAATTAAATAATAATGAACAATAAACAATAAAAAATAATTGGAATAAAGTTTTTTAGGTCTATTATTGAGATGGCTTGCCTAAAATGATACGCTTCTCGTGTACAGAAGATTCATTCTCTACGTCGAGAGTTTGCTTTAAAAAAAGGTAGGCATCTAGATTATGACGATATTTAATTTTTTAAAATTTTAAATCATAATCTACCCTTAATCTAAGTTATCAAATAAATTATAAAATTGAGATAAAATTAATCTAAGTTATCAAACATGATCTAAGTGAACATAATTTCTTATTTTTACAGTGTGTCCTCAGTCATAATATCAAAGTTAAACAAAGTAAAATAGTTAAAGTGATTAGAACATCACTACTAAAATCGAGAGGTCATGAGCTTAGGTGATGAGAGAGATTGAGAAAAAAAAATACTCAAAGTTTGAAGTTAATTAATTACTCCGTACTAAAAAAAAAATTATAGAGGTAAAATAGTAAATATTGTTCTCTTCATTCCGCGATTAGTTTCACATTTTTTTTGGTGAAACGTTCCAAAATTATTTGCACACTCCTAATGAAATTAGCCGACAAAATTAATATTTTCACAAGAACATTTTATTTTTAAAACTATCACTTCCTTTTTGTCTACATTTTACTTTACATATCACCAAATCTCTTTTATACCTTACTATATATTGCTAAATCCTCATTTTGAGATTATGTAGGATGGGGAAAATCCTGGATGGGAAAATCTTGGATGGAAAAATCCTGATGAATAGTAATTGTGTGTGTTTGTTTTGGGATTTTGAGGAGGATGAGATGTAACTTTATGTCAAATCAAATTGTGTAAGAGTGATTGGATGGGATGTAATGGTAGGATGTAATAGTAGGATGTATAGGTATATTTAGGGATGAGTGTAGTTGGATGGGGAAATCCGGATATGAAATCCCGAAATAGAACAAGGATGTGGGACGTAACGTCCTACGTCCGAACGGGTGAGTCCCAAAACAAACATGCCCCTGAAGTTCGAAATATATATTGATTTGCAAGGGCAAAAATAGAAATTGGAAAACAGAGTGTATCCTTTATCATCAGTGTTGCACAATTTTGAGATTCTCAATGATATCAAGGGATACGATTTGAGTGATTTGGATGAATGAATCGTGATACTTTAAATAGCAACCATTATTCATGCCCATCATTTTATTTCTTTTCTGCTTACTTTTTAAGGTGACGTTGATAAGGACTAGTGCTAGACAATTTAATTACTCCGTATAATAATACAACAAATTAGACAAATAAATAAAACCCAAAAAATGGGAGGTCACAACTTCCCACTATCAAAAGTCAACCAACGTTTCTTGTTTGCACAAGTATTTCAATTCAAAATGTATACTTCAATCACCAATTTATTTATTTTTTGCACAAGTATTCTAGTATAAAGATATCCTCTTATACATACACACATATAGATTTAATGATTTTTTTTATAACAAAAAAAAAGTATAAATTTGGTTCCGTTTGATTAAGTTTATGAACACTGAGTAAGTTATTTTTAAGAGATTATAAGAAGTACTATCTCAATCTAATACAAGATGCAATAATACAAGATGCAACAATTTTAAAAGACTATAAATTCTTTTAACATCATATAAACATAAATTAGACTATTAGATTATTTTTTTTAAAAATGCAGACACGAATATAACCTTCCCATGCTAACACCTCAGAATCCTTTCCAAGGTACATAGTTAAACCATGTTTGAATGTTTGATAACAAAGATCGATTAGATTGAGATTAAGATGATACCTAAGCTTTACATATTTTAAATCACAATTTACCCTTAATACAGTTTAAGTTATCAAACAACTTATAAAAACTGAGAAAAAGTTAATCTAAACTATCAAACATGGTCTTATTATATTACTACATTGCAACATCAATAAATGAAAAGGAAAATGGATCATATGGCATTCCTGAGCGAATATACTCTATAGGGACATCTTTGTCACATAATTTGCACTAACATGAAATGGATGATGAAAGTGGGACGGTTAGAAAGTTGAAAGCTAGATGAATGTTTGGTCCACATAAAATGGAGTTGACACTTTATGGTTATTTAGATGGGAAAACTTGTAGAGACCATACAACAACCTTAGTGGATATCATGCTATTAGCCTGCCTATTTGGTTGTATATATGGTTGAGGAAATACATTGGATGGGATCATGGGAGTAACTAATTATATATGACAAAATATCTAATTTAACTATATATAGTTATATACCTAGCTCAATTTTTCTGTTTCACTTTGTATTTCATTTTATCGAATTATAAACATAAGTCAGTACAGTCTACACAATTTATTATCTATTTTTTTCCCTCTAAATATCATTCATATATAGAATGAAACATAATGTAGAACACCAAATGTGAACACTATGATTTCTTACATTTGAGGAATACATATTGCTCTGGATCCCTTTAAAAAAAATGCAAAGTCTTGTGGTACATTTTTTGTGTATTTTTAAGTAGTATTATTTTTTATTAAAATATACAACTGTCATTATTAGTTTTTTATTAAAAAATATTATTGTAGTTATTATGCTCTAATGTATCATTTGTACTGTAAAATTGATTGTTTTACATAACACCAACTCTTAAAATATAGGAGTATATAAAAATAAATAAGATTTTTCCGTTTTATTTTAGAAAGAAACCAGAAAATATTGCTTCTTCAATATTAGCAAGCGGGCAAAATGTTCATTAAAAATGATATAACTTGATAAAAAATCAAGGGTACGACTATATGAGTAATATGACCTTAGACTTGTTTAAGGACACTCCCCCAATTGATGTACTTCCCTTTAAATTTGATTAGAATAGATGCACTTTTTCGACACCTCTGAATTAAATACACACCCCTCCCCAAAATTCTAATTTATTCTTCTTTATTTTTCTTTTCTTCTTCTTCACTTCATTTCTCCATCCTCCATCATTACTGTGCCGCCGCCCGCCTATGTAGTCGATTTAAATCAACTCTCTCACCCTGACTCACCCATCACCCCAAGTCCACCGCCCCATCCCGAAAAAATGAACAATAATTTTTATTTTTTTTCGATAAATCAGTGTCGAATATATGCATTTTTGTTAACAAATTATTGTCAGAGCGTATATGTTCGATCAAATATTGTTGAAAACAATTTTTTTTTTTAAAAGAAAATTGACATAGCAATGTTAAAAATATACACTCTCGTCGACAATAATTTGTCGACGAAAGTGTATATGTTGGACATCGGTTTGTCGAAAATAAAAATAAAAATAAAAATAAAATTGTTTTTTTTTTTTTGAATTTCTGAAATTTTTATGAGGTTTTTACACTGTTTGGTGTCGGGAGTGTAGTGAGTGGTGGAGTGCATTTAGTAGTTGTATTTTAATTAAAGGGGTATTTTAAGTTTTTTACATCAATATTAAATTAAGAGTTCGTGGGTGAGGACAAAGTGAGATAGCTCAAGTGGTTAGAGCACCACTACCTAGGCCTTAGATCCTGGGTTTGAGTCATGGGGAGGGGAAAAGGGATGGGTATTTAACTTGTAACAAAAAAAAGAGTTCGTGGGTGAGTGTCTTAAACAAGTCGGAGGTGGAGGTGCATATAGCGGTACCCAAAAATCAACTATATTAGTTGGGCCTAATTACAAACCCAATAACCTTTATAAACAATGCAGAGGCCCAGTCCAACCTTGGGTTTACATTTCAATTCATACGAAGGCTTATTTAATTTAATTATTTCATAAACAATACAAATTATATTATCAAATATTATTAGTTGTACTTTTCGCAGATTCCCCAAGAATTGCTTACAGATGGTGTCAATGTAAGACCGTTCATAAAATTAGCACAAATTAACACTGTGTTAAAATATCATGTTTAAATGTAAAACGATTTTATGCAAAACTTTCTCATCATATTAATGATTTCATTAATGTACAATTTAATAAGAATATAATATACATTTTTATATATAAAGCATTATTCTGGCAATAGTTATTTACTAACATATATCAATAAATAGCAATGTTTTATATGGATTCTTATGCAAGACAAATCATGTGATAGATATTTTAGTGATAAACCTATCATCTAACTTTTCATGCTCATATTTTCCATTTCTCATTTTAATGAGTCATAAATTAAAAAAAGAAAATGAATAAAAATATAGTTAATTTGTACTTTCAATACAAACTGCTATCGCAAAAAAATAAGAAAATAAGATTAAAAATACGTGAATCAACATTTTCCTGTCAAAAGCTTCAAAATTAAGGGAATGGTTTTTAAGGGAATGTATTTAATTGAGATTTTGTTTGGATTTTAAATATGTGAGTTTAGAAAATTAGAGTCCATAAGTTTTTTTTTTTTTTTTATTGATTTATATGAATTTTTACAGAGGTGCAGGATCGTGGAATACACTTTTTTTTAATTAATTTCCAATATTTCACAATTTTTTATGCTGCAACTCAAATAATAATAAAAATACGGAATTCATTAATTTCAAGTGATCAAAAGAAAGTCTTAAAAAATTTCCAACAAATAGTGATAAAAAAAAGTCTTAAAAAGATCCAACAAAATATATAATATCTAATACATAACTCAAATAATCAATAACTCAAATAATCAATAGTATATTTTAATCTGGTAAGCTATCCAATTAGCTCGCTCTTTCTCTTTCACTTTTTTCTCTTTCTCTAGTATGTATCTTTTCCTTCAAAGTGCTTGTTAGTTTTTTATTAATCTCTTTCATGAGACAATTCTGAGAGATATTTTCATTAGAGCTAGAATTTGCTACTGAGCTCTACTTTTTTTGGTTGACTTCTTCTTTAAGTGGAAACTTCGGACACTTCAGGAAACCCTGAGGGTGGTGTAGATCATTTTGAGATAGTTTTACAAACATCTCATTTTCAGCATCATAATTCAAATCTTCTATGCGTACATCTCTATTTTCATCATCTCTTAATGTCCTTGCATCAGTAACACTACCCAATCCAATAGGGCATGTTTGTTTTGGGATGGGAAATCCGGATTTGGGATTTCGAAACTCCACCCCCGTTACAGTTTGGGATTTTGATTCAAAATTTCAAAATCCTACCCTATAACACTATAAAAGTCAACTCTATAAATACCTATAAACCCTATATAAATACCTATAAAACCTATAATCCTATACTATAAAGTTAAATCCTACCCTACATAAATCCCAAAACAAACACAAAACATAAAAAGCATTAGGATTTTGAAATCCACTAGATTTTGAAATTCGGATTTCAAAATCCTCAAAATCCCAAATCTTTCTACAAGGAGCAAAGTAAATCAAAATTGATGACGATGAAAAATGCGGTAGGTTAGCAGTCGAGTTTTCATTACAGAACAAACAAAAATTACTCAAAATAATTAAATAAAGAAATGTTTATTAACAGAGAATAATCCTAAATAACCTTGTGCAGTACCTTTGTTAGAAGAACAATAAATGTTTTTTTTTTCTTTTGACCTTTCGTCTTCAAAGTTTTATGAGAGAATACGTTGAAATCTCAGATTGTTAGACTTTTGAAAATTCGAATTGAATACCCTATACTTTGAAAGTCTAAAAAAATCCTACAAACTCCACGACCAATACACCCTAAATGTAATTTCATATGAGAAATTTTTGTATCATACAGTTTCATATTCCCTCCGTCCCACATAAATTTGCACACTTTCTATATATGGATGTCTCATACCAATTTGCACACTCCATAAAAGAAAATGTCTTCACAACCCTCACCCTTGAAATATACTCATATTTACGCATATGCCATTACTTTTCCACACTCAATCTACTTTTTACTTTACTTTATTCATAAAAGTTTACAAAACTACCCCTCAAAACATCAATCATTACACCTTTTCTTATACATTTCTTAAAATGTGTGTCGGTCAAAGGGTGCAAGTTCCTCCGGGACGGAGGGAGTATATAAGATACTTTTACAAATTTTTACTTGCAATACAAATTTTTGCATATGCCCTTCCCACGTGTCCAACAAAAAATATCAAACTTTATCAACCAAATATTTGTTCTCAACAAAAAATATCAAACTTTAACAAGGAAATATTTGATCCCAATATTACCTCAATTTGCATCAACAGTCGACCAAGTGCGTCCTTCTTTCAAACCCCACACAAAATAAATTTATGGCTAATGTAGTACTAATATTCTATGATCCCATAGCCACTCAAAACAACATATAAATATCCCACTAATACATGGAATATTAATCAACATTGGGGTCACTAATATAATCAAATTGAGCTACATAAATGTACATATATATGGACAACAGCTTTTCATTCATTTGACTGTTTGTTACAACACAGCAAAAAGCTAACAAAGCAGAAAGATTTGCAAATAATACCACCGAATATTTAGACAACAAGGACAGTACTAATCAATAATTAATCCACAAAATGAGGCATCTTAAACTGTTAAGCAATCCTTCTTAAACTGTTTAGCAACAGGGTAAATAAAGAATTAAAGAGAGAACCCAATTTTTGTGGCCTTAGTAGAAAAGAATAAGCAATATATTCTTGACTTGAGAATCTGCCTCATTACCATTACTTTGAGTTAAGATTCTCAAATTCCATTCTTCAGAATCTAACACTTTCTTTTCATTTCCGTTTTCCTGCATCGAATAGCATCCCGTTCCATCCTTGTTTTCATCTAACACGCCCAATCACCACACGACACGTGGCTTACCTGCTCATGATTATCATGTCTTAAGGTTCATTTAAGTGAAATTATGCAAGTAAACACAAGAGACCATAAAAAGGAAAATGCAAGTACATGAAAGAATAAATAGTGCAATCTTAAGTGGAGAATATTGTACTGCATGATACATAAATATTGCAGCTGAAAATAAATCAATATGAGGAGATGCTTCATTTTTTGACATGATGACAGAATAAAATTTGGATACTTAAAAATAATTTTCAAAGGCTATGAATAAATAATTCAGTTTTACAATCTCTACTTACACCCTAGGATTCCAACAGTCTTTAAGCCTATGCAAGCAATAACATAAAATATTATTTACGGATGCTACACTTGTATATATAAAATTTATCTGGGGCATCAGGTGATTTAGCTTCAAGAACCCAATCTTGATCAGTTATATTCCTATTTCATATCTACATGCCAGCAGAACTATTGAGGGATTCTGCTTTACCTCTTTATACAAAGGTTTTTACAGATTCCACTGGACTACATATAATATCCTAACATATGAGAATCAACGGACCTTCCTCGATAAACTTGAGCAAAGATCGCTCAAATATTATATACTTTGCATGAGATCGTGACAATTTAATCATGAAAGCTTGAATTACAAAGACAATAATGTGAAAAGCCAACATCTATATATGTTTTTCAGTATTAATAAACTCATGTTAATGGAAATAGTAATAAACAACCTGAACACCAAAAGATTAGATAAGGAGAAATGATATGTAGATAAATGTTAAATAAATGGAGAATACGGTTAAGTCTCTAGTCAAGGGCAAAGCAAGTGATCATCTTTTGGCTATGACTTGTCATGTTTCTAATGAGTAAAGAATGGAAGTATAGAAGTAAGTACAATGCCTTTATTTTCTTTTCTGAAAGGGAACAATGAATGGGACCAAATTCTTTATTCCATTGCAACATTTAAAAGATCGAATTGGGACCTCGTCTCTCTCTCTCTCTCTCTCTTTATTAATTCCTTCCTGGCTGAATAGATACCAAACTTACCAAAGGAGACAAAAAGGAATGTATTCTGTATGCCATTCCTGGCCTTCAAACAAAGCCAAGAAGAAGCATTTCCTAACTTTTATGACTCAATCTACTAGACTAAATACGTGAACAATTTATATATTTTCTACTCAGAAACAATTTTGCAGGAAAGATATAGTCAAATGCACATACTTTACACCAAAGAATTAAGAAACAAGAACATGTTTTATTGAATACTCCAACCTGTATAGAAAACTAATTGTTATCAATCGAAACAGACTAGTAGAACAATGTGTTTATAACTTTTCAGTCTTTGCCAAAATCAACTCATCAGTGTTGTCCTTTTTTCTGTCTGAAATAAAGAATGTATTCAAAATTTCAAATTGATGCTTCAGTCAACATAACATGGAGTAATACTTATTAAGAAGAAATTAATTCCAAATGTTGATAGATAGTGGATTCCTTCAACCCGCATCAGGAAAATGTTAAAAGTCTCATCATTCTTCATTCCTGGAATAAGGTTCGTAATTAAACTAACGCAAGAAAAACCAAGGTGGATCTATTCTTGTACCTATTGTAATTTGTAAGAAGGCGTTTTAAATGGGTGAAAGGAGTTTTAAATGGGTAGTGCTGCTGTCGGAGAATAGAAAGGAAAGTTGGCGGGAGGACCCACAGATTTAAAGATTGGATTATAACTCAACTTCTTTTGGCCTGCTGTTCAAGATTCTATATGCCTCACTTGTATCCTACTCTCTCTCATAACCTTATAAGGCAGCCATACCTGAGGCCAGCTCTAATATGCAAAAATCATTAAGATCACAACTTCAGGCATAAAATGTATGGCCACCAGCAAGGAAAGAACAGTCATCCTTCGTCAAGGATGTCAGAAAAGCACATGTTCGTTCAAGGTGTGAATTGCGATGGAGATTCAGGGCTTGTGCTGTCTACTGATGCTAAGCCAAGACTAAAATGGACTGTGGACCTCCATGAAAGGTTCATAGAAGCAGTGAACCAATTGGGTGGAGCAGAAAGTAAGTATGCATAACTAACTTTTAAAAAATGCATTCTCATAGTCATGCTAATATTAGGCTAACAATATTATTCCTTCCTTTTTTTTCAGAAGCTACACCAAAATCAGTCTTGAAACTTATGGGCATCCAAGGATTAACCTTATACCACTTAAAGAGTCATCTTCAGGTAATCATCTTTGAGTTGATATGAATTGAGATTTTCAATGATGCACATTTTCTTCTTACTGAAAATCCCTTCGCAATATTTAAAATAAAAAGCATTGTATTAATGATGCAAGTACAAAGCCTAACATTCATTTTTGAGTAACACTTCGACTCATCAGTCGCATCGTGCAACTGGTGCAATTTTGCCTAAAAAACTTCTACCAAACTTTTTTTTTTTTTTATGTTTTTTGGCAAATCATAGAAAAAAAACAGTTGAAGTTAGTTCATGCAATGTAAAGTATCAGTTCATATAATGAAAAGTATTACTTGTACATTGAAAAGGCACTAATACTGTTCAGCCTACAAACTAATGCTTTCCTTTGTATGAGAACTAATATTTTTCTTCATATGAGCTGATACTTCTTATTATATATTTCACTTTTTTTCTGTGAATGAGTCAAACTTTGGTGTCAAAATTGCACCTGCGTATAAGTTTCTGCCTTCATTTTTTGTGTATGTAACGCCTAAATACATCATTTTGGTTTCAAGCATACAGCATGCCTAATCTAACCCTATGGTCCCTATATATCTGCAAAATGGCTGCCTCTGATTTCTTTCCCCTAATGTGGCTGCAGAAGTACAGACTCAGTAAGAACATCCATGGACAAGCTAATAGTGGGAGCAAGAAATCTTGTAAGAAATCCTATAATTTACAATAGTTTTATGCAATATATCTAATACAAAGGGTTACTCGTTATTAACGCACCTTGATGTAAATGATTGCAGCCACAGTAGATCGAGTACCTGAGGTAAATGGACCTCACATGTGGAATCCAAATGCTACAACTGCATCCCAAACACCCAAGTATGAACTGATAAAACTTTAGCCTTTGTTTCTCCTGCTATTTTCATATGTCCATTACAGCTGACATTGTTATAATTTGGCATCCTGTACCAGAAATTTACAATTAGGTGAAGCAATACAGATGCAAATTGAAGTGCAACGAAGACTACACGAACAGCTAGAGGTAGCCAACATGGAAGATTTCTATTTTTGATGTGTTCACCAAATATATAACTACCAATATTAACACTATTATAGAGTATGAATACTTATTACAACTCTATAAGCATCAGATATGTGTAAGTTAAACATACACACAAAGAAGAAGAATAAGAAAAGTTGCTTGATTGAGTACTATTAGAGCTTGCAATTACACATTTTTTTCCCGATTTTCTAACAACATAGACTGGAAGTTTAGAATGATGTTAATAAGGGTCATTTTGTATTGACAGGTTCAACGTCATTTACAGCTGAGGCTAGAGGCACAAGGTAAATATTTGCAAGATGTACTAGAAAAAGCACACGAGTCCCTTGGGCGAGAGAAGTTGGGAAATTTTGGTCTGGAGGCAGCCAAGGTTGAGTTATCAGATCTGGTTTGCCAAGTATCGACACAGTGTCTGAATTCAGCATTTTCAGGAATGAAGGAACTCTCCGATTTGTGCCTAAAGCAAGCAAGAACAGCTCAGGCTACAGATTGTTCAGTAGATAGCTGTTTAACCTCAGAGCAAGAACAGTACCAAAATCCAAAGGGCTTAAAATATAGGACTATAAATTTCAGAGAGCCAAGAAACAGGACAAATGAGAATGTGGAAAACACATTTGTAACAGAAACGAACCTCAACAGTTTATCAATGAACATTGGCTTTCAGGGCGGTGAATGGGGTTGGAAAGCCGATTCAACGAGGCCAGAACTGGAACTACCTCTGTTATCAACAAGATTTGACCTAAACACAGATGATCAAAGCAATGTTGCTTCAAGATGCAATCAACTCGATTTAAATGGCTTTAGCTGGGGCTAAGATAGTAGTATATTATACTGCATACATTTAGTCTTAAATATCATCAAATAAGAAAACCTCCATCTGCACTATTGTGACACTATGAGGTTTATGCTTTTACAAATTTTTCAATCTTGTATTTGCCAATGACCTAAAAAAACTACTCCATACAACGGGAGTCTATTCAGACAGATCAATAAACTTGATACTCTCAAAATTAATCGAATCAATTCAATTCAATTAATTGGTCCTCAAATGTGCAGAAAATTGATTGAAAAAATCTGTATCAATCCCACATACTCAAACAACCCATCACAATTCCGCTTGTATATATCTAGAAGCCTAAATACATTACGATTACGAACATAAATCTACGCTGCAAACTAATGTCGTTGTTCCCACATTAGGCATTTATAATTATATACTATTACACACTAACCTCTGTCCTTGTTGGTACTTTGATCATATGAACACTACAGCACCTATGAATTACTCCATAATTTAGATTGAGATAGATGCTTGAAATCTATTCCATCATCGCAGTTCAAATTACAAACAAAAATATTAGAGCTAAACAACAATAATGGCACACTGGATTGCAAAATCACATGAAACAGAAATGACGAGTGGGGCTAAACAGCTAACAAGTGATTCCGTGATTTTTTGTTGAATTCTAGTATGTAAAAGCGTTATTGTTTGGGTAAAATAATTTATTTCTCATTTTAACTTTGGTTGAGTTTGATTTTAATTCTTTAAAATATTCTATTTTTATACTCACTTATAAAAGTAGATAAATAAAGTAGTATATTTTTTAAAAAATTTGCACATAACTTATGTGATAACAAATAAGAAAGCATGCAGTGGATTAAAAAAAAAATTAAAAAGACAAAAAATTGTGTCTTTCATAGATCATTTTCTTCGTGAAACAGACCCTTTGATATCAATTTTGGTCACCCAGTTTTACCTCTTTTCATATTTGGTCACCCACATTTAGTCACTATCAAAATTGATCACTCAATTATTATATTCTATCAAAATTGATCACCCTGTTAATCAATCTGTCATTGACTCTCAAACCTAGGTTAAAAAAAATTCTCATCTTCCAAAACAAAACAGAAGCAAAAATGAAACATGTGCAAAAATTACCAATATTTACATTATATTTATAATAGGTCTGCATCTTCTAGAACGTGATTCAATCAACCATGCTGATTTACTTTTTATTTTATAGATAATTAGGAAATGAGAAACTTAGGAGATAAAAATTTATTTCAATTAATTTCAAATGCCCAATTTGTTTGACTAACATTTCAAGAAATCTGCAATAACGATCTTAATAGAAAAATATTTAGAATGAAAAATAAGTTTATGAAATTTTGTTGAATGAATAATTTTAGAAAATTATTTACAATTAATCTACCCCACAAATTATGCTCCAATAATTATAAATAGGGAAATGAATTGAAATAAGTTTATATCTCCAATTATTATACAAATCCATATGAAATCAAGAATTGGAAAATAGAGTACAATTGTTAAAAAAAAATCAGAGTACAAAGTTTCATTCTATCTCTTGAGTTTCTCATTTTCTGTATAAAATAAAAAGTAAACCAACAAATTCATAATTGAGTTAAATAATTATTAAAAACTTACTGAAATTTTTTTACTACTCAGCACGTTGAAGCATTTGTTTCATTAGTTCTGAAAGATGCATTGTTTCATTAGTTCTGAAAGATGCATGAGAATTTTTTAACCTTACATTTTAAGAAATTTCACGGCTCAAAACTCTTTCTCCGTTAGTCAATGATGATTGACTAACAGAGTGATCAATTTTGACAGAATATTATAATTGGGTGACCAATTTTAATAGTGACTAAATGTGGGTGACCAAATATAAAAAGAGAAAAAGAGGTAAAAGTGAGTGACCAAAATTGATATTTTTTTTTACCCTTTTAACTTATATTTTCAGATTTTTAGATTGAACTCATTCTTTTTTTTAAAATTTATGTTTAAAAAAAAAAAGACAATGTTTATATAAAAAAAAAAGTAGGTTTGAATTCCTAATTATTTGCTACAGATGTACGAAAATTAGTCAAAACTGATTATTTTGTTTTACCGAACTAATTGCTCATATTTTCTATTCTTTATTAACATAATTTTAATCGGTTTCATTCTACTTATAATAATATATGTAACTTGGGTACAGAATGTAATATTCACAAATAAAACGTGTAGTTAAAATATAATTAAAGTAAACAACGTCAAGTTAAAATATAAACCAATTTTTGATTATATATTTTATGTATTACTTTAAATGTAAATTGAATCTCATCGTTTTACTTGCGGTGTTTGTTTTGGGATTGGACATTGGCCCAATCTAATCCATTTCAATCCAAATACAAATTTAAATACCAATTCACCCCTATAGTACACCTACACACCTATTTTTATACCATCAAATCACTATCTCTCTTACTTTTCTTTCACACACTCATTTTCTCTCCTATTTTCTTCTCTCTCTTACTTTTCTTTCACTACTAACAATAATAAAATATTATAACATCACTCTTGATGTGACATCCTTAACCAAACACAACTTACAGACAACTTTCTTCTCTCTCTTACTTTTCTTTCACACCTAAGGCGGTGTTTGGTTTGAGATTAGCCAATCCGAATTTGGATTGGCCCAATCCCAATCCAATCTCTCACAATCCATCTAAATCCAAATACAAATCCAAATACTAATCCACCCCTATAATACACTTATACACCTATTTTTATACAATCAAATCACTCTTTTCAACCACTCATTCTCTCTCCTACTTTCTTCTCTCTCATACTTTGATGTGACATAAAAATACATTTACCCATACTTCTCAATCCTTAACCAAACACAACTTACACACACAATTACTATTCATGGATTACCCAAATCTCAATCCAATCCACCTCAATCCAAATTCAATCTAATCCAAATCAATCTCAAACCAAACACCAAAGGTCTGCATGTCCCATTCTCCATTTTTACCTTATTTTTCAAATCAAGGCATCATGAGTCATGACGGCAAGCAACCGTGTTGATAACATCACTCGACACCCACGAACAAAATCTTAGTTAGCGTACACATAATTTTTTATTTTTTTTATTTTCACATGTTTTATATAAAAAAAAATCATTTTATTATTTATAGATAAAATAACTAATAATAAAAGAGATAAATTGAAGATGAGATAAACTAATACTAATATACCGGTGAGGTATATTAAAAAAATGTAGCAATTTAAAAAAAGAAAAACAAATACGGAGTAGTATACATTTTATGTAAGTATATGTCACAATAACTCTAAATTGTTTATTTTGTTATGTTTTTAATTAAGCTTAGTATTACTTTAATTAGCAGCATGGAATATGTTGAATTTCTTATGAGAACCGATTTCTACGTGAATGAAGTAAACTATACGGGAGTATAATACAAGTAATTTTTGTTATAATCCCACTCTACAAACTATTTAAGACTAGGGTTCCATATAATATTTTATAGTAGAATTTAATTTAACACCATAAGAATTAAAAATGATCCAACAACCATTTCTTTGTCCAACATATAGTTGTTGATTAATCGGCCGATCTGGAAAATGAGATGGACCTTGTCGTTTTGTAAGTAAGACAATGGGGCGACGCTTTTGATTCCTCATGAGTCTTTTTTTCTTGTTTTCAATCATTTTGAGTTTTGTTATTTTTTTGCGGATTTTTATCGTGTTGGTTTGGTCGACTTAAGGTGTACATTTTTCTCTTGTCCCGAATTTTGTCCCTGGAGTGAGTTTTATCAAACAAAGTTTTAATGGCGCTCCGACCTTTAATTCGCCTTGTGAACTTATGATTTTATGTCTTTCTTTTTCTCTTAATATATAGTCTTTAATCGCCCTCAGTCGGTTTTCACATTTCCTCTTTTATTTGTCTTGCATTAATTTTAATACGGAGTACTCAAAAAGTTAAAGTTTCTTACGACTATTACCCTAAAAATTTACACTTATTTACTCTCTATTAGGGTTGGCAATTCGTGCTATCGTGTCGTGTTTCGTGTCGACACAATAGTGGCACGACACAATAAGGTCAAACACGAACACGCCACGATAAGGATATGTGTCGACACGAACACGATAATTTTCGTGTCGACACGACACAACACGATAAAGACACGATAAGGAAATAAATCAATTTAAAATTGCATTTAAATATATAAAACTAATATATTTATATAAATATAAAAATTTATCGTGTCATTATCGTGTTATTATCGGATACGTGTCATTATCGTGTCGTGTCATATCAGGTAAATAATAAGTTAACGGGTTGTTAACAGGTTAATGGGTTACCTGTTAATTTTATCGTGCTTAACGGGTCGACACGAACCCGACACAAACCCAATAAGACCAAACACTAACCCGCTATTTTCGTGTCGGATTCGTATCATGCTATCATGTAGTGTCGAAAATTATCACCCCTACTTTCTATGTCATTACATTTTTTACACAATATTATTATTTTATCACTTTAATAAAGTTAAAAGGACCTCAATACTCTTTCTTTTTCTTTGTTCTTAATTTTCGTGTCTAAACTAGTGTAAAATCGATTTGGGATGCACGGTGTAGTTTTTTTCCGCTACATATCAACCAGTCTTCTTACAACATTTCCCAATATAATACGTTATACATGCCCATACAAGATTAGTCAATAGAGACTTTTGGCAATTTTAGACGTTTAAATTTCAAATTGAGATCAAGTAATCCAAAAAAATGATATTTTTCTCATTATATATACTATATATCAGCAAAATGGAAGGGAAGTTAGAAAGATGAAGCGGAATTTTCATTATTAGGTATACAGACCTTTTAATAATAAAACCTAAGCCAATACTCAATGTTGCAAGAATGGAATTAACGAAACCGATTGAATTAAATTACTAGGTTATTTAATGGTTGACACCAACCACTAACTGAATATTTAATTAGTGGTCCTAATTGGTCACTTTATTTTTTACATTCAGTTATAACCTTAAAAAAAAAATGGTGTTTGGTCATGTTCCACTAGTACCTACTATAGTCTATATATAGTAATAGCAACTCCATCCATGGTTGCTGAAAAAATTTCGTCTCATCTAAAAGTTCGAACTTGGAGAGAGGTTGAGAATTAATTCTTGTATATTAATTCCTAGGTAAAGTCTAGTATGCACTCGAGTGCATGCTGTGCACCCTAGTTCATGTGCACTTTTCAGTTTACTGACTTACATTTTTTGGTAAATGGTGTTGCATTTTTCAATTATTACTTATGCAGTTTAATAATTGAAAAGTGCAACACCATTTACCAAAAAGTGTAAGTCAGTAACTGAAAAGTGCAACATGGACTAGGGTGCACAACATGCACTCGAGTCCATAGCAGACCAACCCTAATTCCTAATACTCCCCCTCACCCGTGGGCCGGATTATCACCTCTTACCCTTTTGGGAAGGAGGCCCATCGAGTGGACAATTTAAATGGGTGGAGTTGTTTTCAGCAGGAATCGAACCCAGGATGTATGGGCGTGAGCCTTATGACTCTGATACCATGAAAGAATTTCGTCTCATCTAAAAGTCCGAACTTGGAGAGAGGTTGGGAATTAATTCTTGTATATTAATTCCTAATAGTTGCACTTAGGGTTGTAAACGAATCGAATCGAAGTGAATACTGCAGTATTCGATTCGTGAAAATATTCGAATATTCGTATTCGTTTAATTTTTGAATAATAAATTTGATTCATTATTCAATTCGAATGATTATTCGGTTCGATTCGAGTATTCGATTCGAATTTTTTAATACATACACTATGCCAAATAAGCTGATAGATAGCGGTTAAAAACCGCTGTAAATTGGAATCAGTAACCGCTGTGGTAATAAGGGCTGTAAAAAGAGGGCGCTGATAGACAGCGGTTATTAACCGCTGTCGTATCTATATACAACAGCGTTTATTAACCGCTGTTATTCCATCAAAACCGATGTGGTATGTGCTCGGTTTGAACCCCTTACAATATTTACGATAGCGGTTTTATTAGTTATGACAGCGGTTATGAAACGCTGTTGTTTGAATTTACTACAGCGGTTTTTAACCGCTGTTGTTTTGAATTTCTACTGCGGTTTTTAACCGTTGTTATTTATTAACAACCGTAGTTGTACACTCTCTATAACAGCAGTTGTATTAGCTATAACAACGGTTATTAGCCGCTGTTGTATATATTCAATATTTTAAAAAAAATAATGAAATTTTCATTTGCTAAATTAATAAAAAAAAATACAAAAACTAAAAACATTTATGTATATATATAAATTCAATGAGACTATTACAATAAATTCAGAGCAACTAAAAACATTTATGTATATATATAAATTCAATGAGACTATTACAATAAATTCAGAGCAATCCTCTCCCAACATGCGCATGTAGACGATACTTCGTCAATTTGAGCTTTCAGATCAACCCCGTCACTCCGTCGTTATCTCCGATCATTAATGATTCCTTAATGAATCAATTTGAGCTTTCAGATCAACCCCGTCACTCCGTCGTTATCTCCGTCGTTATCTCCGTCGTTATCTCCGATCATTAATGATTCCTTAATGAATGAAGAGATCATCATCCGTCGTTATCTCCGATTATTAATGATTCCTTAATGAATGAAGAGATCATCAATCATTAAAAGTGATGAGTGTAATTAGCATATAATAAAAATTTAAAAATGATGAGTGTAATTAGCATATAATAAAAATGATGGTTATAACTCTTAAATCAAAAAAATTAAAGTAGATACATGAGTGATGTTAATTATAAATATTATTCTTATGTAGAATAAGAGAATCTTACCTTGAATTTAGTAGACAGTCGAATTATGACAGAGTGTCTCCAATCAAGATCATTAATTCGTATGCCAACTTGCTTGTTTATGTGGGGTCGCCTCTTTCTTGTAGACAAACTCTCTCGTGAGATAATTTTTGAAGTTCCTCCACATTTAAATGCCAACTAAAATATATACAATAAGCATATAAGATACTAAAACATTTATAACCAATATTGTCAAATAAGCCATATTTGTAAATAAAATTAACATGCGGATTCAAGAACCAACAACCAACGTGATATTAAAACAAGTTGTTATTCTTAAAATCTAAGCAAAAAAACAAACAAAAAAGTGGGTGAGAGAGAAAAGTGGGTGAGAGAGACCTGGAGAGTTTGGGTAGTGAAAGAACTTGCGGAGGAGAAGATGATGAGGGCGACAGCGGACTGTACAACATAAGTGCAAGAAGAGAACAATGCGGCCGACTGGCGACTGGAGTAAATGGAATGTGCACACGCTTCGGCTGGAGTATATGGAATGTAAGCACGCTTGGCTGGAGTATATCCATGGTCAATGTACAACGCTTGAAATTTAGATTTGAAATGTACTGCGCTGAAATTTAGATTTTAATTAATTGCACACTCTCACTTAACATATATACAGGGTGGTGGGACAGTTATATATAATATAATATTTACTTGATAACCTTGATTAAATAACTAATTAAATTTATGATATATATAATATAATATATATAATTCTTGTATTAGATACAAATCTTAAAAGACGAATAAAATTTTATATTTATATTAGAATAATAAAACCTAGAAATTATAAATATTTATCTTAAATAAAATTCTTTATTTTATTTTTATTAATTGATCATATATATTAATTTTAACTGATATATATAATTTTTAGGGATATTTACTTTTTTTTTTTTTTTTTTTTTATAAGTTTTTCACTTTTTTATAAATATTTATCTCAAAGTTTCAACCTTTTTTTTTTCTAAGATATATATTTCAACCATTAAATGGAGCAAATATATATATATATATATATATATATATGATTGAGGCATAATAATATTTGTTTATGAACTGCCGTGATTTTCTTTCTAGATTTTTCCAAATTCTTTAATTTGTTTCTTATGTTTTTCTCTAACATTTTAGAACTACTCATTGATTTCATGAAATCTAACAATCAATTTCCACACCAACAAAAAAAAGAAGCAATTAATGAATGATCAATTTATTTCTCCTTACCTGCGACGACGGACAACGGTGGGTGCAATGCAGGCGAAAAATGTGTCTCTGAACCACTATCACAGAATGAGGGGTGCTTGGGGGAGATAAGAAGAAATATTAGATTTTCTTAATTTGTTTAATAATAATATAATATATAGGACCTGATATTTTATAGATTTTCTCGATTTTTTTATTAATAATATAGTAATATATATGAACAAATATTTTTAAACTTATATAGTTGTTTAATCAAAATCGTATATTGTGTTAATCATTATATATTTCTTAATTGATAAAATCTTAAAAATATGAAATAATCAAATACAATTTTGAAGATTAATTACAAGATTAATTTTTTTAATTGATTTTTTTAATATATTTATTTTTGAGAATTTAATCGTATTTCATAAAAAAAATCAGTAATTAAAAAAAATTATCATATTTTTATTATTTAATTATTTTTAAAGATTAATTTGATTATATTCCATAAGAGAAGCTATTACAGCGCATAACTAAAACATATCACAGCGGTTACGAAAAACCGCTGTCTATCAGCGCACAAATGGAACCTATGACAGCGGTTCTGAAAAAAGATGCATATGACAGCGGTTTTTGAAGTTTTAACAGTGGTTTTAAAAATAACCGCTGTTATTCAACTGCTGTAAAAAGCATAATTTGGCATAGTGATATTCTAAATATTAATTTTCAAGTATTCGATTTGAAATTGATTTGTATTCGATACTATTCGATTTGAGTTGAAACTATTTGATTCAAAAAATTTAAAATAATAATTTAAATAATATTATAGGACATGAAACAAATATATATACATCTAAAAATATATTTATGTATATATATATATTATAAATTAATCGAATACTTATGAATATCGAATCAAATATCATAATTTTGTATTTGTATTCGTTTATTAATCGAATCAAAAAAAAATATTGTATTCGAATTTAAATCATAAATTTTCGAATATGAATATCAAAATACGAATATACTGAATAGAGCAAAATAATTCAATTCATTTACCACCCTAGTTGCACCTAAACTCACTTGGGAATATGCGCATTTACCCTCTTTACTTGATTTAGCAGTTCATCTATTCCGTCACGTATATTTAATTGCATCATCAATTTATACACACATGTATCGTGTATTGATGGAAAAGAGATCGATACAATATAATAACACTTAATTTTTTAAGTCTGAATATTCGATTTAAAAATGAACTTATTTGGGGACCAATCTCACCGTACATTAACAACGAGGATCTCGTTGGTGAAGTGTGAGCACGAAACGTCACGGTCACGGGATCAAATTCTAGCACTAAACTTTTTTGGACGATATTACTTTATATAGGATGATTTGTGAGTTATTAGCGTATTGACTAGTACACAAATTCAAATAGCATAACTGAATACGAGGTGGGCCCCAGAGCGGTTTTTCCGTAATATTTGTAAAATAGGAGGGCACCCTCATGGCTATCTTCGTATAAATATGACAACATGCACCCCAAGTTTATTAATTAATTTCACTCCCATTATATATATTCCTTAATTATAAAAGCTAATTAATTAGCCATGGGGAACTGCCTAGTTCTTGAAGAGAAGGTGGTGAGGATGATGAAGAGTGATTCCAAAATACTAGAACACAAACGCCCCATCAAAGTTCACCATGTTTTGTCCGACTATTCTCTCCCCGATAAACCCCCAATCGTAAAGGAAGTGTGTCCAAAGAAGACGTCGAAGAAGAAGGCCGTTCGATTGGAAGACGGGGGCCCGCCGAGTGGAGTGGTGAGGATTAAGGTTGTGATGAGCAAGAAAGAGCTGCGGAGAATGGTATGTGAGGGAGAAGTCAGAGTTGATAATATGATCATTTCTAAAGTGCAAAAAGATAAAATAAGCACAAACAAAGATGGAGTGATTTCTAAAGGATGGTCGCCTGCCCTGGATTGTATCCCAGAAATACACTAGTTTTTGAGAGTATATCACTATGATGGCATGATCTAGCTAGGGCCTTGAAGCTGAACAAAAATATAAACTAGTACTCTCTCCGTTACAGAGGTATTTACACTAAAGTACACAAATTTTAAAAAAAAACTGTAATGAGTAAAGTTTTGATTAAACAAAAAAAAAAATGTAGATTGAGTGTATGTGTGGATCTAAAAAATAATGACATATGAGTTAATATGCGTATATTTTGAAGGTTGAAGTTTGAAGATGTTTTTTTTAGAGTGTACTGGAACGTTTCAATATGACAACATGACAAATGTTTAATTTTTATGGATTGTAATGGAGAGTAAATTTTTTTTTTTAACAACTACTCCTATATGATGTGATGTTTCATGAAACTAGTCTTCTAGTGTCGAGCTTCACCTTGCATGGCAAATTAAAAGGATAATCTCAGATAAGGGAATACTTAGGCACTCTCCAAGGATACAAAAGAAAAAAAATAGTAATCACTTTCCATGAGCTTGAAAAAAAATGTAAGGATAAACACTAATCTTTAACTCAAATAACCGACCGAATCGAAATATAAAATCTGGTTCGATTATTAATTATATGTTCGATTCCTAATTTCAAAAAAATCGATATTACAGTTCGATTACGATTTTAATTGAAAAAATTCAAAATAAGTACTAATAAATTCGTAGTGTATTACTCCTCCGTTCTAACACAAGTTTCAATCTTTTATCTTGAAAATCCCAATAAAACCTTCTTATACCAGGGTTTTCTCCCGTCAGGAAGGGTGTTCGCCCTTCCTGATAACAGGAAGCCAATTAGAAAATGCCACTTCATTTTTCTTCGCCTAAGTGCAATCTAGTTTCGCCATACAATAAAATAGTTAATTATTTAAATAATATGTATAAAATTACTAACATATCCCTATAACATATTACAAATTAAAATCAATTGGAGTAATATTTTTCATCTCTCCGATCAATGACAGCTACTCCGGCGGCGACACCTTATCTCCTCCTCCACCATCCCCCCATCCAAGAAAATACAATGGAAAATTGGAGAATATTCGATCTCACCCAAACATCCTCTCCAAAATTCTCGCGAACGCCTATTAAGAAAAATAGTGTCAGTGTCTGGATCTGGATTAATACATTAACTGAAGCTCTCTCCGAAGTCATTCATAGAAAGCAATGTCCTCGCGGCTTTCAGATTTTATTCCTCAATTGGAATGTTTTTCAATTTCCCCATTCCTCTGTTAATAATTTCATTTTCTCCGCTGTTATTAATTTTTCGAAAAAAGAACTCTACTTATGACAACCATTTGGATCGCGAAATCTGTGATGCTTTATTTTTTAATATCTTGTAATTGCTAGTGTAGTTGTTTGTGGAAGATTTTGTGTTAATTTTCTAGGTATTTGATCATAAATCAAACAATTCGATTCTTCAAGTGCTTGAGATGCTAAAGCAGCAACCATTTTACCAACTAAAAGAAGAGACATATATGAAGCTCGTCGTTCTTCTTGGGAGATCTGGACAACTGGGCAAGCCTGCCAACTATTCGATGAAATGCTTGAACAAGGGTTGGAACCAACGACATTATTTGATGCGTGTTGCAGGAGCAATCTTTGATTGATAGAGCAGTGAGTATTTGAGAGAAGATGAACATCTTAAGGCACTTAGATGTTTATGATTTGATACATACTAGTCATACATTCCCTGGTGATAACGAGATCAGTATTGGAGATATGGAGACTGATAATTTAATCAGAATTTAAATATAAGTGTGATTGTTTGGAGGGTATTTATGTCATTTTATATTTATTAAATTAATTTATTAGTGTGGCGATATAGTGCGATTGCACATTACATAGAGCAAACGCACTATTGCGAAGTGCAATTATATATAAATATTTATGTACGTTGGATCATTGATCCAACGGTATTTAATGAATTTCCTGTTATCAGGAAGTGACACGATAGAAAGACCCAACTTATTAACCTCACTCCACAAAACAATACTCCGTAATACTTTTATTTCATTTTATTTACATAAATTGTTACTGATTTTACTTTTCATAGTACCTGCACGGGCTGCACTCCACTTTAATCTATATCTTCAATCATCCCATCACAGATTACAAGAAAATAAGTATTGAGCAAGAAACATAGACAGAATTAGGGGTATTCATGTAATTACACTTATTTTCTTGCAATCTCAGTAAAAATATTTTCTTAAAGGAACGGTTATTTTCACCCCAGATTTGTTAAATACACTTTCCTTTATATATTTTTATTTTAAAAAAATTATGAAATGTCTAATAAAATGTCAGATACATTCTCTATCTCATAGCAAAAACCGATTATCTAAGATTACTAGATTAGGATGATATCTAAACTTTATAAAATTTAAAGCATAATCTATCTCTAATCTAAGCTATTAAACAATCAATAAAAATGATATATAGTTAATCTAGGTTTAATCTAAGCTATCAAACATGTCTTATAATTATAAGATACACCTGTTTTATTTCTGGGTTAATTAGGGGTTAATGAAATATGAGGTGTATCTAGGCATTTTGAGTGTACTTAACAAACCTAAATAAACGTTCTTTTTACCATATACAACTACCCTTGTTAACCCACCAACACAAGTAAACGGACCTAAGGCTTGCAAAGGCCCAATATGATAGGCCTAAAGAGAAGGCCTTGAATGGCCAGACTAAACTGCAAGCCCACTAAGCGCACCTCACCATATTAAGAGATAAATCAACGCCGATCGCCGGCGAGCATGAACGGGAAATGACGCCGGAAACTTCAAAACCAATGTTTGAAGAAACAAAAACGAGAGAGAAGGAGAAGCATCTCTCTCCTCCTTTAATGAAGTTTAAATCCTTGGAAAGCAAAATGAACCAACCGAATTGGAGGGGTATAATCGATAACCGATACAGATACCGAAATCGATACAGATACCGAAATCCACACCGAAACCGAAAACCGATACACATACCGAAATCCATACCGAAACCGATACACATACCGAAATCCATACCGAAACCGATACCGAAATCCATACCGAACCGAAAACCGAATTGGAGAAGTATATATTTAAACCCTAATTTTTAATTTTTTTTCTGTTGTTCCCATATCTATCCAAATTCCAATCCCCCAGCCCGCTACACCCATCACTTCACTGCCTCTTCACAAAAAACCCTAGCCGCAGATTCCGTCATCAGCCGGCGACAGCGCCGCCGCTCACCTCTCAGCGTAGAGGTTTGTGCATAAGCCTTAATGCCTTACACTGTTATACACAGTTTTTGTTCGAAATGCCTTGTACACTGTTTTTTTGTGCGAAATGCCTTATAACGTCTATCTTTATCATCTTCCCCACAGACCACCACAATGTTTGAATTTTTGGTTGTAGTATATCTTAAGAATATATGAGACAAGTTGATTTGTGGTTAACATTAGAACTTAGTTTACATTTCGTCTAAATGTTATGCAAACAAATATTTGCATATGTAATTATGTACCAAGATAATGAATTCAGAGTGCTATTTTTAAAATCATAATCATTCTAGAGAATGACTACTTTGCAAAATATTTATTCATTTGAGTTTGTCAAGGACAAAGGGTCTGCACGATTTTGATTTGTTTTTATATTCTTTGAGTGTACTTGGTTCTCACTTCCAGAAAATTTTCAGTTACAACTATATGAAAGATGGCTCAAAAAAATTGTTCAAGTTGAAAAAAAGTGTATAATGCTCATCGTTCTCTTTTTTGGTGTGAAAAGCAATTATACGTTGTTTCACAGCACTCCACTATAAGATTCTGAACATAAGCCTTATACCCTGTTTTTTGTGTTATAAAGTTGATTCAAAGCTGTTTTTTTGTGTGATAAGCCTCTTAAAAATAGTTTTTTGTGACTAACCTCTCATTTTATATATCTATTGTAGATGCCAAACACACAACAAGAAGATGGAGGCATTGGAGGCAATGAAATGGAAGCCTTACAAAATCAGACTGCAAATGAAGCAGAGGATGACGAGGGCCAGGGTGAGAATGATAGTATCATGTCACCTATTTGTAAGCCGTATGATCCAGATGAAGTTAGGAAAGGACTTGTATACATGATTATTGTTGATGAATTGCCGTTTAAGTTTGTGGAGGGCAGAGGATTTATAGAATTCATGAGTGAATTATGTCCTGGATTTCAAGTTCCTTCTCGATTGTCAGTGGAAAAGGATTGCTATCAATTGTATGTTGATGAAAGAACAAAACTGAAGTCTTTTATGAATACAAACTGTGAAAGAGTTTGTATTACCACTGAAACTTGGAGTTCTTTGCAAGAACAAGATTACATGTGCATTACTGCTCATTTCATTGATAATGAGTGGAATTTACAGAGGAAGGCTTTGAAGGTTGTGCCTGTTTCTCGTCATGACGGTAAGACCATTGTTGAGGCACTAGAAACTTGTCTTCTTGATTGGGGGTTGAAAAATGTGTTCACTCTGACCGTAGATAATGCAAGTTCAAATGAAACGGCTGTAGCGTTCATGACAGAGAAAATGTTGGATTGGGGAACTGGTATTGCAAGTTGTAAATACCTCCATATGAGATGTATTGCACATGCAATTAATTTAGTGGTTTCTGATGTCTTGAAAGATATTAACCCTTCAGTGGAGCGTGTGAGGGATGCAGTGAAATACATTGCGAGTTCACTTGATAGATTCAAAAAATTCAAAGAGTGTGCAGAACTAGAAGGGGAAGAAAGTAAGAGTTCACTGTACTTAGATGTTCCTGCAAGATGGAATTCAACCTATATAATGCTTACAGGAGCTGAAAAGTATGAAAGGGCATTTAAGAAGTTTGATGAACTAGATTCAAGCTTTAGGGCTGTTTTGGGACATGCTGGGGTTCCAACTTCACTTGATTGGACTTGTATTCGTAAATATGCAGGTTTGTTGAAAGTTTTTTATGATTTCAGCTTGCGAATTTCGAGTTGCGTCACATCTAGCTCATTTTTTAGTGAGGTTAGTTTATTGCCCTATATTTTGGATGAATGGAAGGAAAGTGTGGATTGTGAGAAGAGTTTGGGTGAGTCCATAAAAGAGAAATTTGATAAATATTGGGGAAGTACGGAGAAAATGAATAAAATCATCTTTTGGGCTAGTGTTTTTGATCCACGTGAGAAGTTAGATTACATGGAATTCTATTTTTGCGATTTTTATGGGACGGAAAAGGGTGACAAAATCTTTCAAAGTGTGAAGAATGAACTCTTTGAGTTGTTCAATGAATATATGAATAAATATCATTCTGATGCAAGTTCTAGCAGCGTGGCTGATTGTGAGACGGTTGATAAAAGCCCTGGTTGGTTATTGAGAGATAGATTTAAGAAACACAAAATAGATACTGGAATAGCCAGAAAAATGAAAAATGAACTAGAAGTGTACTTGAGTGAAGGTATCGAAGAGGAGGATGTGGAGAATCTTGACGTGTTAAAATGGTGGAGGGCGAGCTCGAAAAGATTGCCAATTCTTTCAAGAATGGCTCGAGATATTTTAGCCGTTCCAATTTCAAGCATTGCATCAGAGTTTGCATTTAATACCCATGGTAGGGTATTAGATGAATTTAAGAGTTCTTTACCTCCTGAAATCGTTGAATCTTTGATATGTGCACGAGATTGGATTCAAAGTTCAAAACAACCTGTATGTGTTGAAGAAGAATCGTTGGACGAGCTTATGGAATTCGAGGAAGGTAATTAAGTGATTAATTTAAATTTTTTGATGTTGTAGCTTCATATTGTTATTTATTAACATGTTATATTTTGTTTCAGAGTTGTCAAATATGGGAATTTGAGGAGCATTATCAGACACCGACATTTAGAATGGGCAAACTTATTTTGGACAGAATTTCAGGATTTGGGCAGCTGTTATTCTAACTTTGCATTGCATTGCATTGCATGGGCAGCATGGTTATTGACTTTGTGAGCTGTATTTTATTTTCTCGACTGTGTTCTCTATTTTATTTTGCGAGACTTTGTAATGTTTTATGGATTAGACAATTTCTGCATTTCTAATCTAATGATGTAAATTGATTGCTGGGTTTTGTTATTGAATTTTGGGAATATACTTCTCTTTACTTTATCCAACTAGCTAGGGATATATGCAGGGGTGTATACGAATCGAAGCGAATACTGCAGTATTTGATTCGATTCGTCAAAGCATTCGAATATTCTAAGAATGTGAATGTATGTTTATCTACTGTTGCCCCTTTTCTTAGAATGCTAATTTAATTTAAGGTTCAATGCCCCTTTTCAAAGATAGTTGGTTTTAAGATTCAATGTTCCTTTTCGGAGAATGTTTATTTTACGATTCAATGTCCTTTTTCAATGAATGTCAGTTTTGCGGTTCAATATATATTTTTTGAGAATATCGATTTTACCGTCCACACCCTCTTTTCTCCAAAAATGTCGGATTTACATTTAATGTCCCATTTTTTAGAATGCTAGTTTACGACTCAATTCCCGTTTTCAAAGATCGACAGTTTTACTGTTCAATCATTTTTTTTAGAATGACGATTTTAAGGTCTAAGAATGTTGGTTTATGACTTAATGTCCTAACTTTTAGAAAACATGTTTACGGCTCAAAATCACTTTTCTAAGATTGTCGGTTTACGGTTAAATGTCCATTTTCGATTTTACCTAATTTGCCAATACCCTTTTCTGAAATTTTGCATGCTTTTGCGAAGGGGGCAGGGGGAATGAGAATGGAAAAAAAATCGTGGGGAATAAAGCAAACATGTCAAAGGTGTGAGGAATAACACACTATTTCTAAATAACATCTCAAATAATGCCCCTATTAAGTTGAGAGTAATTTCTAGAACCAAGGAAAGAAAAAGGTTCCTATGCATGAAGGCGTGTGCAATAAAATACAAAACCGCAGTGAGGTAAACACCAAAAATGTGTTGCAGATATTCCTATAAACAAGACCAGCAGTTTTATTACATGCAATGCAACCATATGTATTTGCTATTTGCATCTATACAATTATATACAAGGCAATGTATATATCACTCATGCACAAAAAAGAGAATAGGCTTGATACCAGATTGTATTAATAACAGAAGCTAAGCTAAGCTTGCTGCCTTTCAACTTCAATAGCGATTTCATTACGACGGTTGAATGGAAGTGTGAAGGGTGGGTTGTACTGCACACAGAATAAGAAGAAACAAAGTTCATTTGGAGATTGTTATAGAGGACAAATCCTTTAAGGGCATGGCTATTAACACCCGTCAAAGTACTTAATACACTCATATGTACACTACTTTTAGTTATAAAGTGGGTGTATAAGGTAATTATGTGAGTGTTAATAGCGCGAACCATCCTTATTTGGAATCACATTTGTAAAAATTTACCTGTGCAACTTCCACAGAGGCGCCGTCTTTTACACTGAATTCTGGATCTTTATCAAGTAAGATCCTGAGCGTTGATTCACGGCGTTCAACTTCTTCATCAGTTACAAACCCTGACTCAAATCGAAATTAGAATAGTCATTCAACCAGTGCAAAAAGAAAACGAAAGTTCATTGCACCAATAGTCACTAAATCAAGAAAACAATACCCCTTGATACAAATATAAAATGTGTATGCACCAAATCCACAAGCTCTGTACACAATACCCGTCGGTACTATGTGTGTACCAAAACAAACAATACCCCTCATTACAATAATAGGGGGTCTTGAGTGAGACGGTCTCATGTACAGGACGGAACTCCATTTTTTATATACTACACTTACAAAAGTCAGCCTCAATAGTTGCATCATCAGAGTAAAAATGCTGATTTGTCCCTACATTTATCTAAAAACAAAAGACAGCATGATGTATTCACCAACTCTCAGTTTCTTTCATTTTTGACAAACCTGAAAAGGCAACAACTGCAATGATTCTTTTAGGCACCTCTTTAATAGTCACAGATGAATCCTTTGGCAATGGTAAGTTGGCACCATACTTGGAGGGCATGACAAAGGACATCTTCCACTTATCTTCATCTTCTACCTGAATAAAAATCAAACTGCAACAAAATTAAGCAACCAGAGCTCAAAGTGAAACAAAAATTAGAGTTAAAAGACACTCAAAAGTGTCAAATTTGTATGTGTACTAGCAGCAGATAAACACAAACACATATTTTAGTGCTTAGCAGGTTGGGGTAATTCTTCCATATTTACCCGAGTGACCATGTCTTAAGAAACCAGGGAGATATAAGTTAGAACAAGTTAAGAATGAAGAAATTAACTTCATTCTTTATCAAGAGATGATAAAGAATTGTATCCACGATGAAAGGGTCGGCATAGTAAATATTGCAATTTCAATAAACATCTTGGGAATTGAAGATAACATTAGATAAGGAACAAGAAACCATAGCGCTATCACAAGCATGCTGAAGGAGTCTGAGCCAGAGACTCTACAACTCATGGAGTCATTGTTGATTAGCATTTATGGATCAAAAGGCTCAAAGCTGAGTGACCAAAAGCGAGAGCAAAATTAAACTTCAGTGACCAATTTTGAGAGTGAGCAAAAGTTGGTGATCAAATCTGTAAAAAAGTAAACTTTGGGTACCAAAAACAATATTTTCCCAAAAAGAGTGAACAAATTAAAACCAATCAATATCGGGAGCTGGAAATAAACCTCTCTTACGATGAATTTATGTTATCTAACCTGGAAAAATTAACAATGATTATGCTCGTGAAGAATTAAATTTATGGGAATAGATTGACGCCATAGTAAACTAAACAAATAAGGCATCCACCATAGAAGAAAGACCATATAGAAATGAAAGTTTTACCCTTGTAGTTATCACTGGGGTTGTCATATCCATTTTCTCCCCTTCAGATTTTGCCTTACGAGTAAAAACTGGTGTAGTCATCTCCATTGGCTTCTCTTTAGTATTCTGAATTCAATGCACAGG
Source organism: Galeopsis tetrahit (assembly GCA_963675135.1). NCBI lineage: Eukaryota > Viridiplantae > Streptophyta > Magnoliopsida > Lamiales > Lamiaceae > Galeopsis > Galeopsis tetrahit. The sequence continues at coordinate 72,389,984 of OY776128.1, read as the reverse complement.
GGATTAAATGACAGTAACTCTTTAATAATTTGTCTTGTAATCTTCTGGTGTATATCATTCTCTTTAGTCCCCTAATTTATAAGTACCTTACCGAACAAATACTCAGCAAGTACATTGAAAGATCGAGATGGACCACTAAAATCGAATCCATACTTCCCAGGCATTGTCGTCTCAGCAATGAAGTAGGACTGTGTTTGCCCATGGAAAACAAAATGCAAACGCTTAGAAAAGGAATGATCACTAAAAGAAAGAAGTAAACAGTACTATGTTTAACATAGAAGCATATAGAGCAAAGAGCTTTCAAGTAAAACAAGCAGTTAATTTAATAATTAGAAGAAACGAACATAGTAATGCATGACAACAGAACCTTAAGACTAAGAAGCCAAAGAGTGTAACATTTACAGATAAACAGAATCTAGAAATACAATTTGTGAAATTGACAGTAAAAGAATCTTCATCACATCCACGCAAAGAAAATACACAAACCAAAAGGGAAAAGTAGATGAGAGAAAGAATACCTCGACTTCTCTTATCTCATACTGATCATTCCGTTTCAAAACCTTGAATTCAACCGTCTCAAGATCCGGAACTTCAGTTGGTTTTCACAAACGAAGACATATAAACAACCAATACTTAATATTTCCTCATCCACATCAAATCCATCAATATATAAAGAAATTCAAAATTACCAGACATCAATGCTTCCTCAAAACTCCTAGTCTCGAATCTCCTATTCTGGAATACATATTTGGCCGTCTCAGTAGCAAAATCCATCAACACTAAAAGAAATCAAAATACTTCAATCTTAGAAGGCAATAACTAGTTAAAAGTACAAAATATTAGTTTCAATTCCTTACAACGCTGAGAGAGGGACGAAGTTTGAGCGGCGAGAGCGAGGACGAGTGAAACTCGGGATTCCGACGCTGAAATCGGCGGCGCTGTTCTTCGACTTATTTTCGTGTTATCAGTTGTCGCCATAGATTTTGCCAGAAATGAGAATTCTGGGTATGAATAAGTAGCCATGTTTCTATGGGGAAAGATAATTGGGATTTGAGCTGTAGAGATTGAAGGATTAGTGAGAAGCATTTTGTTTGTTGATTATGATATTTTTGTTTCTCCACACAGAATCAATTAACTACGATGTCAGTTTATAGTTGGTGTTGTGCCATTTGTATTCCACACTTAAATTTAATTAAATATTTTTTTTCTGTCATATTATTTTCTCAATCACATCACTTCTACTTTATCTTTATAGCGGGACAGAGGGAGTACTATGTACTAACCACATTTGTGTAAAATTGAGAATATTGTGAGGGTTATTGTGGGACGTCCTGAAAAAGAAAGACGGAGGGAGTATATATTTATAAAGAGTTGCAGTGCAATTTTTATAGATGTGAATCCCAGCTCGTGTCATTCCAATTTGAGTAGCTCCGTCTCGATGCGACTTTTTCCCATGTTAATCGTAAGAGGTGATAGAGTAAACTGCTTTTAGAGCCAAATCATGTGCTCGACCATTTTTTTTTTTTTTAAACTGCTTTTTTTGAGCCAAATCATGTGCTCGACCATTTTTAGAGTGCAGTGTGTATATATATTTGTACACTACAAATTATTTTACCATGTTCTTAATTGTATGCGTGGTCTACATCTCCGGTCCCTAAATTTCTACACAGTTATCCACTGTGTGCACATCGCCAGCTTAGAGTCTGATTTTTCCTGTATCTTTTGGATGCCTTTCTGTCTTGCCTCTCATAAACCTGTTCACATAAATTGCATTTGTTTTTAAAATGTCCATATAAAATGTGTTGGTTTGTTTCTTTCTAAGAAGATATACTTCACTCTCATTTACTTTATTTTCTCTCTACTTACTTTTATGATTTTATCTACTTTATAATAAACAAACAATATTCCTTGAAATATTTTTCAAATATCTATTTCCCACTAATCTATGGACCCTCCCTCTTGAGTTGTCAATTTCTCGTTTAACGACCTCCAATTTTACCTTACCGGTATTTGAGTACGGAGTATCAACTTTCAACATACCGTTATATACATTCCACGATATTCAGTGTTATCCAAAGCTCGTCGCAACAAAAATTGTGCCCAACATTAAAGTGTCACGAAATGGTAGACTATTTTATCAAATACAGATAGACGTTCACAATGCATCTGCCGAATGTAGATACTTAAGACACCAATAAACCTGCCAAAAGAAAATCGACTTCCATGAGATTCTATCCCACACGCAGAGAAGACTAAAACAAAGCCTAAGAAACCAGACTTACTTAAGATTACTAGGGTCAGAAGCAAAACCAATATGGAAATTACAGGATGATTTCTAACTTGGATTCCATGTAAATATCTCATGCAGTTTTCCCTAATCCAGTTGCTTGACTGCATGGCCCGAGCAGACGATTGTGAACATAGTAAATAAATATTGCTGCGCCCAAAAACTCCCCTCAGTCGAGCAAGATATCTCTGTCAAGGAGAAAAAGCATTATAAATGTATAAGAAATTGTGCTGGAGAGTATTAAATTGGAGGCATTCAAATGGCTTAAGGCACACAATATGCTTCATGTGTGGAACTCGTATGATGATTGGAAGAGGGAGCCTAGTCTCTGTTTCTGTTGATTTTTAATTATCTGATACTTTCTTTTTTTCCCAGTGTACTGTAATTCTTATGTAACATCTGCATTGGGTATTCCTGATACCCACAATCAATAAAATTGCTGTTTCAAAAAAAAAAAAAAATGTATAAGCATAAAAAATGAAATTAATAAAAGGAAACAAAGAACAAAGGAAGAAATTCCAAAGTCGCAAAAATATCAATGAATCAGAATTTATATTTCTTTCTCCTCAGCAAGCCTGTTTGCAATTTTATGATGTCAAGGACTCAAGGGTCCCCAAAATTTGCTGAAGGTATCATAAGGCAGCCATGGGATGAAAAGTGTTACTTGTCAAAAGGTGACTGCTATTTTTAAAAGGCATAAAGCATCTTTAGGTCCCTAAACTATTAATTTTTATTTCGAAAAGTCCTTAAACTATTTTTTGTTTTGTTTTAAAAAGTCATTTAAGTATTGATTTCTTGTTTAACCCTCCGACAAATTGTAGTATCAACATCTTTTCATGGAAGTGATATAATACTGTAGATAAGCAGTATGGTTAGATCAAAACTTCTGACATATTTTTTTCATGGTAAGCTGTGCAGTCTATAGCAGCATTCATGCATATGCAATAACATAAAGAGTGTTCAACTCGTTTGGGAATATATATATTGCCTTATAGATAATATAGAATAAAAGTTTCACAATTAAATGTTGGCATCGACCATCTGAAGCTCTACGATTGCCTCAATTTTTAAAATTGCAGTATCAAAAGTAGAATCCCTGTAAATTATTAACTCAAGCATGCAATGATGGAAGCTATAAAGTTACCTGTATGCCATTGTGAGCATCACTGTACATTAGATATTGCCTTTGTTCCTCCCCATCTTTTAACCTCTTTGTGAAGCTTCTGCTAGCCCTTCTCCCATGAGTGGACAAGAAATTTCTTATGGACCCAAATATGTTCATTCTCCCATGATAATCCCTCACGTTGTTATTCTGCAAGTAAGATGCAGTTTGTGCCTCACTAGCTTCCAAATCACAACTCCCTTCTTCGTCATACCTACCATAGTTATCCCCCTGAAAAGAAGATGAAGGTCCCAAATCCATGTTCGTCTGAAAATTCCCCTTGAACTCTGAATTATGGTCTAAATAAGTAATCCCATTCATGTTTAAAATCAGAATTTCACCAGCTTTCTCCTCATTGGTATCTTCCTTGGAAATCGATGAAACTGCAGGATCAAGAAACCTTCTCAAAGCATTGTTATCATCTACTTCCTGGTCTCCAATGTGTTTAACAGGCTTTCCCCCTGAAAGAAACATTGCTAACCCATCTCTGTCTTGTTCATTCAATTTCATAGTCCTCAGTGAATTTCTCAGAGATGTACTCATACTCTGATCCACGAAGCTAATTTGTTCTCTAATAGCCTTAATAAATTTCATGTGCCTAGCGATCACATTTTTGTTCACAGGGGACTTATCAGCTCTGGCGTACATATTTACCTCTCTCTCAAAGTCTTCAAGCTGCAATCACAGACACACACACATAAGTGGAGAATATAATGAAACGGTTGCTTATGCTTGTCCCTAAAAACACCTGCCATTTTGCTGTGTCCAGAATGGTCGCAACTCGCAAGATCACGCCTGTGATATTCAATGGAACTCTGCAATTTTCCATCTAAGTGATCCCCTTGAACAACACTTTGAGCATGCAATAGATGGCGATATATTGACTCCATCCTGAGTGAAACCATGAAAAGTGAGTGTGCCTTTTAGTACTTAGCAGAGTAAGCAAAAAAAATAGCTGCAGTGTCAGCATAGGCCAAAAACAGTGAAAAGGGAATATGCTTCGAATGTAAACTAAACATATAGCAGATTCAAGAACATAAAAACAATGCAAACCATGTGTGCATTAATCAGCAAGAAGCAAAGCATTAATGATTGATTTAGCAAGTAAAAGCTAAGATTCACCTCAATCACATACGAGTATTAAAACTTGTATTGCCAAATTTGCGGAGACTAAACATAAGATAACTAGAACACAGAAACACCAATTTATATTCCTTTCCTTAGATATGAGATTCTTTCTGATTTACGCCATTCAATATCAAAATACAAAATATAATTGCATCACCATTTACTAGAGAACGGAGAGAGAGAGAGACCGGTCGGCAGAGTCTTGAACGACTTCGGCAGCGGCGAACAGCGGGTCCGACTCCCATTCACGCATGTTTCACCCCAGCTTTCCAATAATCACTTTTTCCCACCTCAAGTACGAGCTTTCAGTTCGGATAATCCCTTTTTCCCCAACCCATGATTGAGCTCCACTTAATTAGCAGGAGAAGTTACTGTAAACTAGCAACCACAAGGAGTAGGAAAGATTGGATCATCTGAAGTAGAAATGAGAAAAGGAGAGGCAGGGGAAATTGAATTGAATCAATGTTTCTTTGCTTCAGAACTGCAATAGATGAAAAGCTTTGCAGAGAAGATCATCGATAGGGTTTTTCGTTGGCCCAAAGAGGGATTTTACATGCTTAATTCGAAAAAAGAAAAAGTAAGAATAAAATTGGAAAGTGCCTTCACACGACCGATACACTTTCTCGTAAATTAATCTTGAAATCAATTCAATTGAGATTTGGATATTTTTTGTCTGTAAAACCAGAAAATTATGTTCGGTTATCTTTTTTTTTTTATATATAATATTTTCCATCTAGTTTTAACTTTTAACTAAAACTACTTTTCTGGTTTGAATTTTTTTTTTCAGTAAAAAATTAAATGTTGCTAAACATTTTCAATCTTTAAAAGTTAGATAAAAATTACTCCAATTTTCAAATAGTGCTGAATTATTGATTCACTTCTTCAAAAAAAATAAAGACTTTCAAACACTACTTTAAAAAAAAAACCAAAACAAATTATTGCATCATACTTGAATTTTAAATATATTATTAATTACTCCCTCCGTCCGCCTATAAGTGTTACGTTACTTTTTGACACAGAGATTAAGAAAAGTGATTAAATGATAGATATAGTACAAGTGATGTGATTGAGAGAGGAGAGAGATAGAGAGAAAAAGTAAGATATAAAGTGAAGTGTAAGAAAAAGTACTTACCAAAAAAGGTATGAGAAGCTTATAGGCGGACGGACCAAAATGGTAAAATGGGAAGCTTATAGACGGACGGAGGGAGTATTTAATTAAAAAAATCGATTAAGTGTACACAAATGTTACTCTAAGAGGGATGTATTGGTTGTGGATTCTGTAAAAAAACAAATTGGACTTTCAAAGTTTGGGGATAGGGAGGGGCTATCAACACCCCAATTGTTATACACACCCCATTAAAATTTAAAATACTAAACACACCCCATTATTTTCCTATAATACCCTTATTTATTCAAAATCTCATTCTCCATTCAAAATACCCTATTCTTACTAAACACACCCCATTAACCTTTTCCCCTTTATCAACAAAATCCAAAAAAAATACGGTAAAAATATTGTGAAATGGTTGTATAAAAAATTGAGTTTGATAAGCTAAAATGGTGTTTTGAGTCTCGTTTTTGCGCCATTTACTGTTGTTCGTGCTACTGTAATGGTGGTGTTCGGCCAGATTCGTGGTCGCGCACTCCTTGTTGCGCACGGCTGCAACGGTCGCACAACCAAGAAAATGCACATCCCAAAATGGCCGAACACAGCATAGTTGCACGGTCGTATATATAGCCGAACGATGTATGTACACTCGTATGCATCCAGATTAAGATTTTGGGGTAAAAATATTATCACCAACTAAACAAATTGTTTGCCATTAATTATGAACAAACCAAACCAGTAGTTGTTGATGTTGAAACCACAAAACCACGCTTCTGAAAATAATATCCAAGAATTTTGGGGAAATTGCGTTCGGCCGGAAATGGCCGTACATACAATGATATGATCGGTCATTCCGGTCGTACATACAGTGCTGTGTTCGGCCACGATTCTGGTCGAACACATCGGCGACCGGTATAGCAAAAAAAATGAATATGGTGTAAAAAAGTGTAAAAAAACATTAAATATATTTATATTAATGTTCTCCATGCTAGGCCCGTTGGGCCGGACCGCCCCTTTGTTTTTAATATTATATTTAATTAAAAAATATACAAAACAATATCAATTTTTTTTTTTTGCTTTTTCCATGACTTGAACCCAAGACCTTATGCTTAAGTTATAGTACTCTAACAACTTGAGCTACCCAACATTGCTTTAAAAACATTACGGAGTATATAATAAACCTAACTAAAAGTAAAAACTCTAGTGCATGACAGATTATAGAAATAGTAACATTTTTTTCCTTCCTTCTTCATTTTCTCATAATACCCTATTTTATACTGTATATTATTTGAATATATATGTATATTATTATTACAATATTTCTATTTAATTTTTTTGTTCTTAATTAATAATTACTGTAGTTCTTGATGTTTATTTCTATTATGTAGAATATATATATATATTAAATTTTTTATGTTTTTTGAAAAATTTAATAAATATTTTTGTAAAAAAAAAAAAGTTGGCCCGCCTAAACCCGCGGCCCGCCCATTTTTGGGCTGGGTTGAGGTTTTGGCAGCCCGCCCCGCCCCGCTGGCCCGTATTGACAGGTCTAGAATGGGGTGTGAATCGTGTGATTATAATTATTAGGAGTGTTTATAATTTTTTTTTTAAATTAAAAGGACATTTTAGTAAATTTAATTATGTCTATTTTTGTCCAAATAAATATGGGGTATGAATAACACTATTTGGGGTGTTGATAGCCCCCCTTGTGGATATTCAATTCAGATTTTCAAAAGTTTTAAAAATTTTGAGGTATTCAATACGAATTTAAAAAAGTCTTTTAAAATCTTTAGGTATTCTAACCTTTATGAATTTTAGTATTCACTATCTAAAATCTCTTTTAAAAATTAGAGATTTCAACGGATTTTCTCACGCCACGTATTGATCAGAAAGAAGGATGGCAATATTGACCCGACCCGCGGGTACCCACCCCACCCCGCGAGCTCCGTATTGATCAGAAAGAGGGATGACAATATTGACCCGACCCGCGGGTACCCACCACACCTCACGAGCTTTGGGTCAGGTCGGATCTGCCCCGTATTGAGTATGGGTCGGATCTAGGTCTTATGTATGACTCGCGGGTATTCGACCCGCTTCGAATTAATACTCCATCCGTCCACCAAAAGTGTGTTTTTTTTTTTTTTTTGGGTTCTAAAAAAATATGCTTATTCTATTTAAATAGTTCACTTTTAAATCTTTTTTCTACTTTACTATTGAGTATTTACCAAATATATTTTTTACTCATTATCCTAAATATATTATTTATAATTAAAATACGATCTTTTTAAAAATATATATATAAAAAAGTGAGCACACTTTTGGTGGACAAGGAGAGTATATAAACTTTATATAGTATATATATATATATATATAATTTTTTTTATTGGTAAAATATTTTATATATATATATATATTCTATTTTCACACAAGAAAAATCCTACACACAAATAAATAGATAATCTAAATCTTGAAAATATTATTTTATATTTTTATATATTAGGATTTACATAATAAATATTATACACATTCAAAATTTAATAAAATTTCGATATAAAATTAGGTTGGTCTTAATAAAATTTTTTTTTTAAAGAACTCGCAGCCGGCTTACTCGACCGTGTGTCTGGCAGACAAATCTCCTCCACCTTTACCCAAGCAACTAATATATCTCAAAACACAAAATTCAAATCGAAACTTCTTCTCCAAGAATCAGAGCCACCCTCTCTATCATTTGATTTTTCCGAATGTTTTGACGGAGAAGAAGGCATGACGACGACGTCCCGTTCGCTGATTCGCCGCATCACCCCCTATTTTTCTGCTCGGATTCGCTTAAATTCGAGGCTTTTAAGCTCCTCCTCCGCCGTCCATCAACCTCAGCCTTCTTCATCGGAATCTCCGTCTCCATCATCCGAAGCCGTACATATGACCGAGAGCTGCGTCAGAGTAATCTTAATTGCCCTTCTGCTTTAGCTTTAGTTTGTATTAATCATGGCAGACTTTTTTCGACCAAATTATTTCGCCTCATTATTTCTCTGATTTTTCAATTGGGTAAATATTTCGATATTGGGATTTCTGGGATAGATATTTTTGGTGTTTAATTGATTGGATGTGGCGGATAACCTATGTGAGTTTGGGGAAATGGCAATAGATGTGGATATAACAGACTCTACATTGTGTTGATCATAAAATTAAATCTCTTAGGTCATATACTTGGGGGATGAAGAATATTAACTGAAAAGTCCAAGATATAAAAATGATTCACTCTGATTTTTAGATCATAAACATATATTTGCATGGTTGAACCCCATGAGAACTCAAAATGATTCAATAATTTAATTGTTATACAGAGAATGAAAGAGCTGCAAGATGACGAGGCCAGTAAGAAGTTGCTCCGACTGAGCATAGAAGCTGGGGGTTGCTCCGGATTCCAATATAATTTTACACTTGATGATAAGACCAATGATGATGACAGGTTATTGAATTTCCTAAAGTTTGGGGTTTCATTTGGTTTAATGTTGACAATTGGGTCCCAAATAAAATAAATCTCAATAATGTTTGGTGAGTTAAGAAAAATTCCTGTAATAATGTTGGGCTCTCTGCAGAATATTCGAGCAGGAGGGAGTTAAGTTGGTGGTTGATAATGTCTCATTTGGCTTCGTGAAAGGTGCAACTGTTGATTACGTAGAGGAGCTTATTCGTTCTGCTTTTCAGGTATGTTCACTGTCACTAGTTAGTTATTACAATATGTTTTTGCTGAGTAATGTTGTTGTCTGCCCTCGAATACATGAATATTTGGGTTCCTTTTATTTTTGTTGATTAATTTTTAGTTAGTTCTACAAGCAAAGAAAGTAGGATCCAAATGACCTTATTCTAGCAACCTTTTGTTTGAGTTGTTATTATCACGTAAAATGTACTCCAGTATCTGTTAGTAAGCAAACTATGTAAGGGGACTTGGATCAACCTCTGATCATTCGATGAGAAAAGGATTCCATTTCCATGCTTTGAGTAAAAAATTGAAAAAGAATTATCAAATTTCTTTTTCCAGATGGAACCAATCAGTGCTGGTTTTTTTTTTCAAGGGACAGAAGTTCTAATGAAAATATGATCAGGATATGTATTCAGAAGTGATTTGAATTTGTATGCATGAGCTTGAGATATGTAGATTTGATTCCATGTTTTTTTTTAATATCCAACTTTATGAAGTTGGGAAGTATGCCATATCTAGAATTTCTTATGTTTAGATGAAAAAAATCTAGAAAATTTGTTTTTCATGCAAACTCCCGTTTAAGGATTATTTCAAACAAACAGTTATCACCCCCACCCCCCATCCCAGTACACATCCCAGTACACATGTGCCCTTCCTTGAAAGTTGAAACCAATAACTTGTCCTCTAACTGACTTGGGAACAAAAAAGAAAAAGGCAGTGAATGTGCTTTATTGTATCAAAGTAGAGCCTTCCTGGGCTGACTCCTGAGTCTTCTGTTAATACAAAAAAGAAAATATTGAATCTACTATTGTATCGAAAAAAGTAGTGAGTCCTCCCCACCCACCGAAACCACCATCACAAATACAAAAAAAAATACTGTATGTCCCCATTTATCTGCAATGTGAACATCCGTTTCTCCAATTCCTTTGATAGATTAAAATTATCTGACCATTTGCTCTGTTTTGTAATCATTTCTTGAAATGTGAAGCTTTCCTTTGACACCATGTAAAGGATATTATTACTAAAAAATATGGTAAATTCATTCCATTTGACTGTTTAGAATAACATAATAGTTTGTGCAATAGTTGTTGGATCTAAGACACTGTGAGTTTTATCAGTTATCCCATCTGTTTTATCAGTTTCCATTTACAAGGGAAGAAGTTAAATTATAACTCAATTTAATAGTACTAACTTTTGTTGTTCTCACTAGGGAAACCCTTTTACGGTTAATTTTATATGCAGGTGTCTACTAATCCAAGTGCAGTGGGTGGCTGTAGCTGTAAAAGTTCCTTTGTAGTGTAGTAATCTATGTAACCCAGACACTCAACAGAGGAGGGAGATGCACCAAGCTCAACGGTTTGCATGACTAACCGAATTCATTTTGATGTCGATATTTTTCCATACACAAGAACAAGTATTGAAACCTACAGAAGATGTACTGTCATTGATCATTTTTTGCCAGCTAGAATATGATAAGGTTAATATAGTTTCTCACGCCAGGTGGTGAAATTGATTCTTTGAAAATTTGGTTGAGAGTGCAAACAGCAGACTTAGAAAGTTTCTTTCTCTGTTTAGTGGAGTTGTAATAATAATCATTGTTGATACGTGTATGAATATAACAATAGTCGCAGCGTTGATGTAACCATATTATATACTTCCTCTGTTTGCCGGATTGTTTTGATCACATAATCAAGAATAGTCTTGATGCTGGTGGTGAATAATGATATCGTTTTGATTTTAATATTCGGAACACCGTCGCTTAATTTTTTACAAACATTCACCTTAATACGTTGAGTTACATCTATTTTTATACTTCCGCTGTCCAGTTTTTTATGTTCAATTTTATAATTTTCATTTACTAAAAAAAATACTACTCACACACATTACTTTAACTTTACCCCTTAAACTTCACTTTTTACATAAACGATTAATTTTTTCGTAAAATTTATGTTCAACTCAAATGAGAATTAAAAAGTTAGACAAAATGAGTATATTGAAGTTGTAAATTGCATTCATTTTAGGGGAGGAACTTGATGTCTTGTGTATGAGGCCGTCTCATCCCATATGTGATACAGAGCGTGTGTATATATATATATAAACAAATCACAAACTTTTCAATTGATTTATTATAATCTATGCGACATTATGTTTATATTGCATAACAAATTATATACGAATCACTTCTCACACTTGTGCTTATATTTCACAATAATAAATTAATGTATGACACATTAGAAATTAATTTTACATAAAAAACGAACATGAATTTGTAAAAATTACTTAAAGACCAACACAAGCAAAATAGCAACAGTTGATAAAACGCGGGGTCAAAGTAGAAAAACTATATATTAGAGGGACCTGAGTCATATAATTGTCAATTGGCCCACCCTAAGATTCTACTCGTTCCCGGCTTCTGTTCCTTGGCACGAGTTCACCACATTTCCTTTGTTCGTCATCAATCGCGGCGGCGCGTGCAATACAACCGTAATTCAAGCTTCACTTTACTAGTTTTTACAAATTTGATCTTTGCTTATTGGAGTGATGAACTTCGAGGATGAAAATTTCGAGCTGAACGAAGTCCAGAGACTCGAAGGGCACACTGATAGGGTTTGGAGCCTCGCGTGGAAGCCGGCCACCGGAATCGACGGTGTCCCCGCCGTACTCGCTTCTTGCAGCGGAGACAAAACCGTCCGTATCTGGGAACAGAGTTCTACCGGCTCTTTTCAGTGCAAGGTTTCAACTTCTTTTCCTCACAAGCTTTTATGCTATTGCTTCTACGTTAATAATTAATCTGTTGGGACTGAGAATTGTTTATACATGTGTGTATGATCGACATTATTTGTGAGCTTTTCTCTTGGTTCTGAGAATTGTTTATACAACTTTGTATGTATATTATGTTAAAAGTCTCCATCGGCATAATTTGTGAAATTCGGTGTTAGTGTTGAGTTGTTGAATAGTTTAGAAGCTTTTGACGCTGATGAATAAAGAGTTGTGATCGATTGCATTCTATTATACAGGAAGTATTGGATGATGTTCATACTAGGACTGTAAGAACTTGTTCATGGTCGCCATCAGGCAAATTATTGGCAACTGCAAGTTTTGATGCCACCACTGCTATCTGGGAAGAAGATGCTGAGGGTAAATTTGTGTGTGTTTCCACCCTAGAGGTAATTTATTTCATTTGAGGAAGAAAGACATAATTTAGTGTCAGTCTTTTGGTGATCCAAAACGTGATATCGATATACATTTCCTAATAATTTTGAATGAAATTCTAACATCAGGGTCATGAGAATGAAGTCAAAAGTGTGAGTTGGAATGCATCAGGCACATTGCTTGCAACATGTGGGCGAGACAAATCAGTATGGATATGGGAAGTAGTAGCACCTAATGAGGTGGAATGTGTTTCAGTGTTGCAAGGGCATACACAAGATGTTAAAATGGTGCAGTGGCATCCATCAATGGATATTTTGTTCTCATGTAGTTATGACAATACTATTAAGGTAATATTAGTCATACACTTGACAATACTATTAAGGTGCTATTTAAATATACACTGAACAATTTTGAATGTTTGAGTGTCTGGTAGTTCTGTACCTTATATTTGATCCAATAGTCAATATTTATTTAGATAGTACTGATTTGATTGGTTTAGGTATGGGCAGAGGATGGAGACGTTGATGATTGGCATTGTGCTCAAACTTTGAATGAATCCAACAGGTAATTTTTGCTCCCCACTTTCTATGTTCAAAGGTGTACTTAGAACTCTCGATAATTTTATATCCACAACCTTAACTATGACTATGGGATATTGTCATATTGTATTTGGTTATCAATCTATCTAGTTTAAATCTCTTATTTTTTATTTTATTTTTAAATTTAAAGAAATATACTTTTGACACGTTGAATATACCATTTAATTTCGCAAAGTTGAGTGGCTAGTCAAAGTTTATAAGTTTCCTAAAAATGGAAAACATATGTTAGAACATGTATAGGCACAAAGTTGGTCAAATTCCTTTTTGTTTTGCAATTTGTTCTGTGTAATATGTCAAAGTTGAGTCATGAGTGGCTTGCCAAATTATTATTCTTGTTCCAACTGATTTCGGTTTACTATCTTTGCTAACCTGTTACATCACGCTCTTGCTTGCATTTCCTGACAGGATGTCATTTTTCTCTCCAATCTCCTTTCATTATGAGATCACTTGTGAAACAACTAAATTATCTTGTGTAACACATGATTTCCTTCTCCCAGAAAGCTATGTTTATCTGTCCAAATTGTTAGTGCTTGATGTACTGGATTCTATATCAATTGAAAGAAGGAATAAATTGGATTCATGTTAATTGATCAGTGCTTTAGAAACTTTTCATTTTCTGGTTACTTATGTATGCTTGTGGAGGTTTCCAGTTATCACTCTACGATGTTCAAGTTTATTCTATGTTTTGAATTGTTTTCATGATTATATGCTGCTTCACTAGGTTTTACAGTTATTAAAATTGATTTCATTGTAACTTTCTTTATCTTTTTCTTCTTAAAGTGGACATACATCTACCGTCTGGGCCTTATCTTTCAATGCCACTGGAGACAAGATGGTTTCCTGCAGGTATACTGTATACATATGTTTATCCATTGAATTCAATAACAGTGCCAAAGTCTTGATTTTGTATATTAAGCTGGATAACAAGAATTTACAGTTACAATTGCTACAAATTAGATTAGTGTGCAGGGCTAATTCAGTCAGTTTAATTTTGTAGTGATGATTTAACCATCAAGATATGGGGTTGTGACATTCAGAGGGCGCAGTCTGGAGATGGAAATGCACCTTGGTGAGCATAATTTTGAAGTGTGTTTGATCTTTTTTTATATGGCTACTCAAGATACATTTTTTTTTTGGTTTCTTGTTTAGTTTTTCCTGCTTGATTATTTAATATGGATAACAATAGAGTTTGAACTTACATAGAACTGATAGTCTTCAATTTTCTTATCAAATAAAAGAAAAAGATGATAGTCTTCAATTTTGGGTTTTGTAGCAAACTCTGATTTATTGTACCTTTCTCGTTTTCTAGAACTTTCGACGTTTACATAATTTTTACGCAGGCATGATCAATCGACATACATTTGGTTTTCATTTTCATTTTGATATATTCTGTAGGACAGCCTGTGACGGCGAGTGTATGATAAAGTTTTTTTTGGCTTGTCTGATGTCTCATGCACTTTTATAGTGATACTTCCCTGGTAACTAATTGAAGGAACTCTACGCTTTAATACAGATTTTATAAAATATTGTGTCATAATATATTTCAACATCATAGTTGATCCTTTTGCACTTGATCTTACTACTTATTTGCAATGCTTGCTTATCACTACTTTATTTGAGATTAATATGACTTGGTTGCATATTTTGTTGAAGTAAAAATTGCTTCATGTGAAGATATTTCTCGGTGTATTTTAAGAGGTCTGAGTTGCAGCACTTCCATATTGGTTTTTTTCAGGGCACATCTATGCACTCTCTCTGGTTATCATGACCGAACTATTTTCGCCGTCCATTGGTCACGGTAGGAAGGCTTAACGGGTCTATGCTTGTGTTCCATTTCTTTTGAGTTTGTTAGATTTTTTGTTCCCCTCATTTTTGAGCTATGAATGTCACAGGGAGGGGATAATCAGCACTGGGGCAGCTGATGATGCAATACGTTTATTCGTGGAGAATGAAGATGGCTCGGTATTGATACATTATTAGCTTATTCACCTCCTCTGATTGGAATTCTATTGACTAGGCTTGTAACTTAAAACTAAATCTTGTAGTTGAGCTCGTCTGTCTTTAGGAACTTATTTCTGTTCTCGTGTGTTGTTGGCAGGTTGAGGAAAAGGTTGATGGACCTGCATACAGATTGCTTCACAAGAAAGAGAAGGCTCATGATATGGATGTTAATGCCGTGCAATGGAGTCCTACGGTAAATATATAGATGACTGAAACATATTTTTGATGACATAGAACTACATAATAACTTAATTAGAAGAATTCTGGTGGGAATGGTGAATGATGAAGTGCCTAACTAACGATGCCTTTATTATCTGTGTTAGCTTTTGGCAAACTATATAAAATATTCTACTGTTTTCTGACAACGAAAGCTGGTCCTGGACATTGCTTTGATTGTTGATGCCATTATAAAGTATATATTTTACACTTTTAAGGGTATGCTTGCTTGACTTGGGATTTAGTGGATTTTGAAATATGGATTTCAAAATTCTGATAAAAAGCACTAGTGTTTTATTTTTTTAGATTTATGTAGGGTTACACTATTGTTGATTGTAATGATTGTATAATGATTAGTGTGTTACAGTGGAAGTTGTAAAAGTGAGAACAAATGTGTGAAAAGTGATAAATAAAAGAAGAGTGATATTTGCTTTAACGAGTCATTGGAGAGTGTGTGATGAGAAAAAATAATATTTTTAAGATTTAAAGGGGGTGAATATATTGAGTTATTAAAAACCAGATAATATCTATCAATTTTTCTAAGTAATCTCACATATATTCGCGTGGTTGTAACTTGACAGGAAAACCGGTGTCTGGCCTCTGCAAGTGATGATGGAACGATCAAGATATGGGAGTTGGTATCCTCACCAGGAAAGAAGAACCCACTATTATAGTTTTCTACATTGTGAGTTACTTCCCCGTAGTAGACAACATATCCTTGTTTGTATTTCTTTGTAATTGTACCTATCACCATTTATTTATCATTAGTTAAAACCTGAGAATTACTCATTTGAAAGCACTTGTACGATAGAATCCGCCATTTTCTGAACACAATTAATATGCACACTACTGCATAGCCCTTTTGAGTTTTGGCCCTCTGAATTCGGATGTTTTGGACTCGATCTGCAGCCTAAATTTTTCATCATTTTGCAGTTGAGTTCCATAATAAGAGTTTCTGAAGATGACTTATTGATGTTTTACGTCTGTTTAGATTCTATAAATTTTATTGTGCATATGATTTTTTTTATTAAGTGAAATTTACAAATTTTTCACTGCTTACTTAAGTTTGGCATATTTGTGTTAAATTACTAAATTATGCCACTTAACATTATTAGCATTGAGATTGGCATTAAACTTATAGATTTGTCACCAATTATTTCGTATCTAATTCTAGTTGAATTTTGGTACTGACAGTGACAATTGATTTAAATTCGATACATGGATAAAAAGTTAGCTCCCATCTCGATTGAATTGAAATGTACAAGATCAGTGCCTATTTGTGTATACAAATTAATGTTTAGCTGATGTGAAATCATTTTATAAGATACTAAACTGTGAGCAATTCAATAAATGGAGACTTGTGCATGCAAACTTGTTTATATTCGAGGCTATTTATAGGCTATAGTGTTATATTGTGGACTTCAATGTAGAGCATTTGTTTGTGCATTTTTTTAGAAAGTTATACTAGTTGGGTTATTGTACAAGAGAATGTAAGAACCATTTGGCCCCACCCATAATCCGATTTTATGACCAAGAAAAGAACCCAGCTCCTCACTCCTATCCTATATCGTGTGTATTATATTGTATAACAGCCCACGGTTATGAGTTCGTGAGTTTTGTAGCTCCGGTTTTCTAAGCACACAGATTTATAAGTTTTTAAATATTTTATAGAGTGTCAGTACTCACACTAAAAAATCATCTAAACACACTACAGAATTGTGGCAGTACGTTTTTCAATATGTCCAACCCATATAATTGTACATTTGTAGGTTTTTAAAGTAGGAACATTTATTTTATGAATATTTTATAAAGGTGTCTTGGTAATTTTATTAATACTTTTATTTATATGAACTAATTTTTTTCATTCCGTTTTTATGGATCCTATGACCCTTTAAAATAACTCAAAATTAGGTCAAAATCATATTGCAACTTTTATGTTTAAGTATATATGGGCACGAATGTTTAATGCAATATGAATTTATTCTCATATTAGTGTGTATATCGGTTTAGGGCATGAAAATTAAAAAATAAGATAGAGTAAGTCAATTATTAATTATTAGAGGTAATGTGGTTAAGAGAAAATAATAAAATGTGAAAGGGAGAGTTTGTCAAATAAAATAATGAATAACTTTTAGTGGGATGGTTTTGTGGTCTTCACCACTGCTGGGTTAGTGCTTATAGAAGTATACAACACACCCCAAATTCGAAATTGTTGGGCAGTTTTAATGCCTTGGACCAAAAATGTCCTAGCTAGCTACAACAGTTACGGAAAAAAAAAATAGAGCTAAAAAGTAGTTTGTTCAACATTTGGGTTGGCTTGCATGCAAGTTTCAGGTTCGAGCAAAGATTTGCACTTGTTGTGTGCACGTGTAGAAGATGGAATATTGGGTTCATTCGGGGCAAATCCACTTTATTTTTCACTATGGGTTACAACATTAACTTTGAAATGAACTAGTCTTAGAAACACATCGATCAAATAAAAAATGTAATAAGATAAAAGAAAACAAAAAGATGAAGAATTGTGGATTAATTGGGTTGTTGTTCCATGATCGAGGAGGCTCTGGCCGCCTTCATTATTCTTCGGGCGGCGGCGGCGGCGGCATCTGCAAAGACGGTACTGGTGCAATCCTTGATGAGGAAAGCAGCTGGCTCTTGAGGCCAGAGATCCGGGATCCAAACCCGACCCGCCATATCCACCCGGTGTCTCTTCAGCCTCTCCCGTCCGCTGCTGCTGCTCTCCTCTTCCTCACTCAATAATCTTTTGGTACTATTCTTCAACTTCAATTTATTATTATTGGAACAAGATTCACTCATCACTAACTTGCAGGGATTATTCTCTGTAGCCATTATCTCTCTCTCTCTCTCTCACTCTCACTCTTAGTATTCTTTATGTGTGTGTGTGGGTGAGAGAGAGAGAGATATGTGAGTGATTGAGATGGAGGCCAGGGAATATGTGATAGTACTATATGAAGAGAAAAAAAGTAGTCTTATATATGAGTGGGGTGTTGGATTACACGTCAACACAAACAGTCCTCCTGGATGGATCTCCCATGCACAAATTTAACGGTTCTCACCTCTCCAAATCCTCTTCACAATATGCTTCTTCAGAACATTATTAGATATATGCATTAATTTGAACCTTATATACAAGGGCAGTAGTTTCTATTAAGTATCATTGTTTAGTATATCAAGTAAATTTAAAATAAACTATACAAAAAATTGAACATAATTTAAATAATAAATTATACTTCATACTTTAAAAAAGTTCGCGACAAGAGACCTATTTTGGATCAAAAAAAATTTACCAACTTAAATAAATATCCATTAATAATAATCGCTTTTCTTGTGAATTAGTTAATGAAGAAATCAATTAAATATTATTTGAGTATGGTGGGAATAAAATAAATAACCCTCCTCCCAAATTCGTTATACTCATTCTTATGACAGCTGGGTGTTTTAATTAAATATTAGTAATTAGTTTATGGGTAAAGTAGATAGATTAAGGGTGTAATATAGTATTGTGTGGTTACTTATTTATAAATAACAGTAAATAAGTTATAATTATCGAATGAATAATATTATTTTAAAGAATTGAGAATAATAAAATTAAACAAAGATTACGCATACCACAAATAATCATAACATTCCTTCTAACTTAAACCTTTTAGACATCTTTTATTTATCACACATATCATTATTTTATTATTCACAATACTTCACTATTTTACTTTATTATTTAAAACTTTTATATCCTCTATCTTATCTTTTTTAATATTAATAAATAATTTTTAAATTAAAATTCGTGTTAAAAGTAAATGGGTAAAAAAATATAAAACGGAAAGAAAGAGTATTCGTGTGATCTTTTATGTGGGGGCTGTGGGACTGGTATTTGTGTGGTTACATTTTGTAGCAAAAACCAGAGGCTCTATTTGAAAGTGAAAGGAAACCATATCCGGAGAAAAAGGATTGTTGGTGATGTTGATTTTTGATAGGTTTGAGCCTACCCAATTATTATACATCAATCATTTATTATTAGGAATGGAAAGAACCTGAATCACATATTTTGTGCTCTATATACATACATAAATGAATGAAAATGATGTGTTTTAATTTGTAGAATGAAGTTTTAATTTTATTTTAATTCTACTTTAAAAATACTTTTAGTTTCTAATTCACATTTTTGTTAGTTAACCATCTTTCACTAATTAACTAAAAATATTTTTTTATAAAAAAATAAAATGTAGTGAAAAGATTATTCATTAATTAAAAACAAATTTATCAATACATATCATTTTTAAGTCCATAAAAAAGTTAAAAAATCATTTAGTTGTGAATCGAGTATTAGGTAAACTTTAACCACCTTGTTGCTTTCAATACTTTTCAGTTTTCACTCATTTATTTATGATTTTTGTTATGTTGGATTCACTTTTATCAGAATCTCCATTTTTGTTTCAAAATAAATGCGTGTAGAAAATATCATCATTTGCTTTCATTTATAAAAAAAGGACTAAACCAAACTCCGAATTCACTATGCATCCCAATTTATTATATATAATATAAGATTTATTAAAATTATTACACATCTCAGTTTTAGACAATTATACCCTTGTTATTAAAATAAAATAAAAATGAATAGTATCATTTCAATTTTCTTGATAATTCGGATTCAAATAAACTTGAATTGATTTTTACCCTTGTTCATTGTCCAGTTTGATGACTAGTCCCGGTTTAAAAACATTGACCCATACTGACCAACAAAATTACCTATAGAATGGCAATGTTAAAACACGCTATGCAGCCCTTTTGTGCAGGATATGCAAGTAAATACAACTTATTAATTGCTGTTTCTATCTCAT
The DNA here is from genome assembly GCA_963675135.1 of Galeopsis tetrahit. Taxonomy (NCBI): domain Eukaryota; kingdom Viridiplantae; phylum Streptophyta; class Magnoliopsida; order Lamiales; family Lamiaceae; genus Galeopsis; species Galeopsis tetrahit. The sequence goes on along the minus strand of OY776128.1, from coordinate 72,369,771 downwards.
CATTATATTTATCCTTGTGAAAACTAAGATTGATTCATATTTGAAAGATGAGCAAAAATCCTGTACAGAAACAAGAGATGGCCAACGCATAAGGTCAGACGATAATATAAGTGTGGATTTAAGCTCTTGGGTAGCGCGACCTCCCTTTCTTCCTCAAGAACTCAGGTATCTCCACAGAACCACCTTCTAGAAACGACGATGGTCGCCTGTTCATACCAATATTTGAATCTCCTTGTCCCACCTGATTTCCCTGCATTGTTTCCAAACGATATGTAAGTGCTCAATAAAGATATATACACACACACACACACACATATATATATATATGGAGGGAAAGAGAGAGAGAGAGACCTGGAGGTTTCTCCCATCGCCTTCTTCTTGACGTTTAAATCCAGTAGCAATCAAAGTTATACTGACCTGAATTATTAGCAGTCGATCCAATTTGATCAAATTTCAAATAAATTAATCCGTATATGTTGACGCCTAAATCAAAGTTAAGCCCATTTTTCAACCACTTCCTCTTTTCCTCATTCCTCTCCAAATTAATAAAACAAAATGTCAAGAATCCAAATCCATCCAGAAACCCCACTTTAGATTTGAATTTAAAAGTTGGCAGCAATCAAGATCATGCAAGAGAGAATGCAAAAAGACAGCAACAAAAACCCATATCTAGATTTCACTAATTGACTAATTTATAGAATTACAAGGATTATCGAACAAGTATTATTGTTATTTGTTAGGAAAGCGGATGTAATTTGCGAAACCTGTTGTATCATCCCTTTGAATAAAAGAAATCCTCATGGATGGATCTATTTGTTAGATTCAGATTTTTTTTTTAGAAAGGTTATGGTAATATTCAAACCCGAGGAGATGTTTCTATATTGCCAACAAAGTGAGGTACACGTAACTAATATTCCCAAGAGAAATGCTACTGACATTTTTTTGAAAAGAAACACTATATTATTATTAATAATTAAGGTTAGGATTTTGCTGGGATGTCATATCACTGTTCGAAGCATATGTTGGTGTTGTACAATTATATTATGAAAAGTTGTGTGTAAAATTGGATGATTGGGGTATTGGCAAAATAGAAAAGAGATAGCATAGTATATATAAGAGATGGCGTGGTTGATTGTTTTGGGAAAGCTGCCTACTTGTGACTTTATTCAAAAATGATATCCTAACTGCTTTGTTCTTCCAAGTTGGTGTGTTTTGTGCAGGAATTCCTCGGAGGATCTAAATCACATACTCTTACATTGTCCTTTTGCTCGAGAATTGTGGTACAAGGTGTTCAACGAAGTGGGCATTAATTGGGTTATTCCAGATTCGATTCTGGCCTTGCTTCTAAGTAATTTGCTAAGTAATTTAGCAAAAAAGGAAACATATTAGGGAGGATTGCTGTATCAGTAGTGATGTGGTATATTTGGGGACTGGGGTGAGAGGAATAGACGGATTTTTTAGGATAGATATGAATCGATTGATGAGATATGGGATAGAATTAATTATAAAGTGGTTGTATATGGTCTCTGAGTCATAGTGCTTTAGGGGTAATCTTATTTCTGATGTATCTAGGAATTGGATCTATGCTTTGTAACTGAGAGTCTGTAATCAGGCTAGGGACTTCTCATCCCTATTGATGCAATAAAAGTATTAAGTTTCTTATTAAAAAAAAAAAGCTAGTATGAGGGTGAGATTGTATTAGATTTTAAAATTCGACTTTTAGATCTGAAACAAACAAGAGAAATATCGAAATCCCAAGTCTGAACAGAAAGAACACAAACCAAACACAAATATTTTCTATCTAGCCAGAGGTGCCAACACAACACAAGGTTGGAACAATCAGAAAACAGCTAATAACTGAAAAAATTACGTTAAAACTATGAAAATTTATTACTAACTTGGCTTCTTTGCCCGTGATGTCTTTTGGAGGGGATAATATCATTTTGGTCCCTAAACTTAACCACTTTTTCAATTTTGTCCCCCCATTTCACTCAATATCAAGTTTGACCCTTGAAATACACTTTCACTCCACATTTGGTCCCACTGTTAGTTGATCATCCGTTATCTAACAAAATGAATTATTAGGGGGGATAAATGAAATTAATAATTATTTGGGTGCTAATTGTAATTAGCACCCCCAATAGTTGACTCCTAGTCAACGGACGTAAAATAGTGGTGGGACCAAATGTGGGAGTAAAATAGTACTTCTGGACCAAGTTTGATAATGAGCGAAAGAGGAGGACCGGAAGTGGAAAAAATGTTAACTTTAGGGACCAAAAATGATATTAGCCCTCTTTGAAGCTAAGGAAAATAATGAAGCATCAGCTCCACTTTTACATTCTAATCTAATAAAAAAAACCTTCATTAGTAGTGAACTTACTTGACCACTTAGTGCTGGATCTACTACAGCACCGAAGATTAGGTTGGCACTTGGATCCACTAGATCATATATGACCTCAGCTGCAGCATTTACCTGAGATTTAAAACATCCAAAAAATTATAGTTATTAGAAAGTCCGCTATTAAGAAAACACAACCTATGTAAGGGTTAAAATCAGATTACAACAAACTTGCTAAGGTATCCTTTCATATGTGTACCAGATTAGCTAACCTACTAAGTTTTGTCATATTTGATTTCTTAACGATGAGAATTGACCTAATGCGTAACAGGCCATTCATTGGAAATCCACGAACTCATTTTCGGAAAAAAAGGAAATCATGGATCAATATAGCCTAATAATACTGAAATTCAATCAGTGGTGACCCAGGAATTTATTCAGGGGGGGCAACTAATAAGAATATTAATTCAGAAAAAAATCATAAATAGTAACTATTTCGATAATGCCAATATATTACTATATCATAACATGACAATATCCAAAATAAATATTAAATTACATCTCAACACAACATAGAAAAACTGAACGCAATTGTGCTTCATATTTTGAAATCATTGTATAATGGCTTCCTTGCTAACACTTTGAAATACATCTTTTTCCTATTTGTGAAGACGTGTTCAGTATTCTTTTGGGTTGAGGGAAAGAATTTTCCTATTTTCTGTTTTTTTATTTAAAAATAAGTATGAAATTACTACTATACCCTGATTTTTTTTAAAACAGAAATGATCTGAAGGTATAAAGATAAAAACACATGAACAGAGAGGATCAAATCCTACCTCAAACAATGTTAGATCACTACCGCCAGTTATATTCCACACAATTCCGGTGGCTCTCTCTATACCAATATCCAATAAAGGAGACTGAATGGCATTTAGTGCAGCATCTCTGGCTCTGGTTTTCCCTGCATCATAGCATGTCGAGTTAAAACTCAAAATTACAACCCAACAATCACATGGCAGAAAGTCATAAAACATAAGAATTTGGTAATATGAAGTTTAAAAGATTCAACTGGCATTTACTCATTGTTGTTGCTCCAAATTTAAGCACTGAAATATAAATGCAACCCTTTTTTTTAAGTCATTAGATAAAATTCAAGAGCAACTATATTATTGCTAGTGCTAGCTCTTGACTATATTAAAAAATGAAAAATAAAAAAGACAAACTCCAGCTATTCAAGCATGTATCTCCAACAGCCTACCTCACTTCTCCCTGAAGTGAAGAGTAAGAACAATAAAGAAGGATCATCCTAAAGGAATTTACAAAGTGGAAATTTTTATTATTTTAATCTGAAAGTGTAGTTTACGTGAATCCTACAGCTCCATTTACCACCTGTCCGTTTGAATTTGCAAATAAGACCACTAATGCCTTTTATGCAAATATGAACACTAATGCCCTATTCTGAAACTTATAACTAGTGTAAAAGTAAGATAATCAACAAAATGTAAAATGCAGACTTAAGAGAAGCTGAAGCTATCAGCAACTAAGAGGTGTTTGGCTGAGCTTATCAGCTCCTTGAAACAGCTTATAAAATCTTAAAATAAGTTTATAGGAGCTAATAGATGTTCTTCACGTCATAATCGACATCAGGATTCAGGAGGGGAATAAAATGGTGATTCACTTAAAACACTCATCCTATAACAGCAACCATTCACTTGCACTAAGGCACAAAAATATTAAGAGCAAGTGGGTTCTCAACAATACCTGTAGCAGTTCCAATCCCCATTAATGAAGAACCCGCATTAGCCATTATAGCTCTCACATCAGCAAAATCTACATTTACTAGCCCTGGGATCTGCAAGACAAGCAATGGATTTCACTGGCAATCGATTAAGTGATGTACAGAACAATTTAATTAATTTTAGGGCAAATGTATTTTTGTCCCATAATTTACACCCACTTTGATTTTGTCCTCTAACTTTTTCAACTTTGAAATACGTCCCATAACATTACCAAATTTAACCTTTTTGGTATTTTTATTGGCTGTAACAGGTAAACTTTCAGGTAATCGTTGATGTGGAATCTACCATAAAATTGTCGGTAAGTTTACCTGTTACAACCAGTAAAAGGGCCAAAAAATTGAATTTGATAAAGTTAAGGAACGAGTTAGAGGACTAGAATCAAAATGGGTGTAAGTTAAAGGACTCAAAAAAACATTTACCTTTAATTTCACAACTAGAAAGTTCACATAACCATTAATTCGGGTAGATGAGCTCATGAGCCAGTAAAGTTTCACTATACTGACATAGGCAATGCATGTCTATAAATTCCTATCGTCACTCTTGAAATGAAATCTACCTCAGTCTTCATACTGATGAAGAATGGTTGTAAACAGAACATCTAGTGAAGTTTCATGACCCCTAAACTTTAAAAAAATATTATTTACATTTCCCAGAGATATATTTATTATCAACATAGATACTTTTATTTTACATACCGTGATTATATCAGAGATGCCACGAACACCTTGTCGAAGAATATCATCAGCAAGATTAAATGCTTCTGTTACAGGTGTGGATGGAGAAACTGCAGTCAGCAATTTATCATTTGGAATGACAATTAAGGTATCGACGTTTTCTCTTAAAGCTGCGATTCCTTCCTGGGCTTGAACAGCTCTTCTTCGTCCTTCAAAAGAGAATGGAGTGGTAACTATCCCAACAGTCAATATACCCATGGATTTTGCAACTCCAGCTATTACAGGAGCTCCGCCAGTGCCTGTTCCTCCACCCATTCCAGCCTGCAAGTTTTTAGAGGCTAGTGAATGTCAGAATGAGAAACCAGAAGCAGCCATTATGTTTCGCATATAATCAATATAACTGTGCTAATCGATAATATCACTGTTCCTCTGATGAATTCAAATCAAAGTGGATTGACCTACACAAGAAACGATTGCTTTTCAAACGATTAAAACATTATAGGCAAGTGGCTAGCAAATGTTGTGAGATGTGCCTAGTGAATTTGTTTGAAAATTATTTTTTACAGAGATTAGTATTATGTTGAAAAGTCTTTAATAAGTTGAATTTGTGCACAATGAGGTTGATCCTTTAGTGCATTGTGGAAATGTGATATTTAAGCTGGCGCCACACAAGGTACTAATAAAAATGGATGGAATGCCAGAATACTTATGATAAGACTGCGGATATGTATTATTTGGGATTAGGAAACCGGATGTGGGATTTTGAAATCTAAATCCAGATCTACTTTGGGATTTTAGAATCCGGTTTTATAAACCCAATACATTCACCCCTACAATACCTATAAATCTTAAATACCATTTTTTTACACCACACACTCGACACTCTCACTCTTATTTTATTTATCAATTTTCACATCTTTTATTCTCACTTTTGCAACTTCCAATAAAACACACTAATTATTACACAATTATTCAATCATCCCTGTTACAATTAATATAATAATAATAGTACAATGATACAGCATCATATACTCTTATACATAGATTTGTCATAAAGTTAAATCATACCCTATTTAATCTCATAGTAAACACACACCATTACTAGTTATCAAGATTTTGAAATCCACTAAATTTTGAATTACAAATTTCAAAATTCTCTAAATCTCTAATCAACCATAGCCTTAGTGCATTGTGGAAATGTGATATTTAAGCTAGCGCCACACAACCCAAAGACAGGTACTAATAACACTGGAAGGAACGCCAGAATACTCACGATAAGACTGCATGGTTTGCTTGAAAATTGATTCTACAAAGATTAGAACAATGTTGAGGACAAAAGAAAAGGGCATTAAACCATTTTATAATTAGTTCTGGAATATTATTTTACACCAGTATTCCATGCCTGGATTTCGTATCTATGAGCATAGTAATCTGCTACGGTTAAAAAACTGAACTTACAGTTACAAAGACCATATCTGCTCCATATACTGCATCCTCTATAGCTCCTTTGCTTTCATTAGCAGCATTTGTGCCAACATCTGGATTCCCACCTGCCCCAAGTCCTCTTGTAAGCTCTTGCCCAATCTGCAAACGTTGCTCGGGAATAACAGGTGACATTCTCATAGCTTGAATATCAGTATTAACGATCCAAAACTCAACCCCCTTCATCGCACTCTCTATCATACGGTTAACTGCATTAGAGCCACCACCTCCAACACCAATAACCTTGATCTTGGCCGCATTATAATTACTCAAACTAGACGAATCTCTCAAACTCTCAGTATCATTTCCACTTGAACTATCCTGTCTTGGGTTGATTACAGTGCTCTTCTCACCTCTAAGCATCGAGATCTCGGGATGCAAATTCAGAAAAGGGTCCTTGCTTTGATATTGATTCATACTTGATGAGCATTTCAACTGTTGGAAATTTGAACCACATTTTTTACCAATGCTTAGAAACCCGTACCTTTCTTCCACCGTTTTCAAGGGAAAAACTCTGCCTCCAAGAACAGTCAAAACCCCTTTCTGTCTTCGAACATCCGCAGGTGTGAAATAAGGGGACGCACATGTCGCCATTATTGAAATTCCAAAACCGAGTTTACTAAATCCAATATACACAAACCCTATCAACTACTATATGCCAATTAAAACCCCTATACTTCCTTTCCCAATACCTATCAATATAAAATTAGCAGAATCAGATTAAGATATACTCAGAATGCGCTCACTCAATTCAACGAAAACCGGAAATACAAGAGAATTACAACGAAATTGAAACATAGATTGAGAAACAATAGTGTAAATCTATAATGTAAATGCTAGGTAAACGTGAGTACACACAAGCACGCACCAAAAACTAAGAATAACACTAACGGCAACAGCACTTTACAAAAAAACCGTGAAAATGGAGCTAAAATTCACCTGGAAAACTCGGATTTGTTCTTCTTTCAGTAGTAGAGTAGTAGGCAAAAACAAACCTTCATTTATTGCAAGGAAAATAGTCAAATCAGCGCAAAATGCATTGTAGATTAGAGAGGCGCTGTCAATTTGTTGTTGGAAATGCAGGCTACAGAGATGAGCATTAATTAGAAAATGAGAGAAGGTTTATAAAAATCTTCACCATCACACGAGTCTCCTTCAACAAACTATCTTTTCAAGCAAAGTGTTTGTTAATCGTTTAATTTTCCTTTAAAAATAAATGGAAAAAAGAAAAAGAAAATAACGTTTCCAATTTATCTTTGCCTTTATTTTTTAAGGACATGTGGCTTTATCACAAACACCCTTATCCTACGGGGTTTTAGTTGATTGGTTGAATACTGATTTTCTATTTCTTACATATAATTAAATAAATTTACGTTTCCTGTGAAATAAAATAGAGTAATCAATAATTTTAGGGAGAAATCTAGTATCATTTTTATAGGGTAGAAACATCTAATTTTCATTAAAATTTGAGACGGTAATAATATTAGTGATATATTGCACAAGGGCTTATAACACTTAGCAAAATTAAAGTCAAATATTACACGACATCACTTAATCTTTCAAACTCAAAATGTATATGCCTAGTAATTACACATAAATATATATCAATGAACCTTAATATTGAGAGAAAAAAAAAACCATCAATAAGTTTTGTGCAGAAAAGAATTGATAGGGTGAGATAGACAAAGGTTGAGAAAAAAAAATCAATATATTTTGTAGAAATATTTTCGGAAGATAGTCTTTAATAAAGTATAAACATTTTATTTTCATTAAAAATTTAAGGGGGTATTATGTATACCATTAAAAACAATATTAGTTCTTATACCTAAAGATTTACTCCAAATAAATAATGTAATCAACATTTCTTTTTAAACAAAATTAAAGTTGTTAATCATGGATCATCACTTATTAATATCTTAAATTCAATATTTACATTTCACATAATCAAACATAACTCTTAAACACTCAATTTAACCACAAGACACATCAGTAGAATGAATTCTGTATTGGGACCTTCTACGTGTAGTTAGAATGTCGTATGGTGTCGTATGACTACCGTAGTCAATTTAATCTGAACCATTAAAAATCAAATCTAAAGGCTTAAATCTGATGACCTATTACCTTTTATACTTTGTGTTGAAAATATTCAACGTATGTGTCGTATGGTGTCATATTTATAATTAATTTAATTAATTAAAATATATAATTTTGAATTTACAATTTTATCCTTAATTTAATAAAAAATTTATTATATTAATTAATTTAATTAAAATATATAATGGTAAAACTACTAATTTACCCTTATATTATTATTAAAATTAATAAAAAAAAACAAATTAAATTAAATAAAAGAAGTTATAATCTAGAACATAATACGTAGGTTTTAACTCGCACTCCACTTCAGCCCCAAGCCACTGCCCTTTCGCCGTCGACGAGCAGCTGTCCTTCCGCCGCCGACGCGCCGCTTCCCTGCTGCCGCCGACGATCATCTCCTCCCCCCTTAGTTTTCTTAATTTGTAAGTTTAATATTATTGTGGGGTAGGTGAATTACCACCACTGAACGTTGCTTATGTATATCTTCATATTTTTTCTTACTTCCGTCATTTGTTATGAGTATTTGAATTAATTGTGAAATTGTTAAAATTGTGGTTGAGTTGTTGAGTAGTAATTGTTTTTTAAATTGCCTCAAATCAAATAGAAACATAACTGCCCAACAAGTGTTTGACAAAATGCTTCAAAGAAAATTTGAAACAGAATTTAGCAAAGGAAGTGGCTATTGAATGCACATTCCTAACCATATTCGTTGTTTGAATCATTTAGCTAAAAGGACATAATGTAGAGTTAAATCATCATGTAAAGTTTTGAATTTTATATTTAATATAGTGTTTAAATTGAATTTTATGTTTATAACCACATGGTATTCCTCGATTTTATGTTAGAAGCACATGTTGTTAGTTGTCGTAAATGACATTAAAATAGGTGATTGAAATATATAATATGAAGATGTTGCATAACATTGGAAAATGTAGTAAAATTGGAAGATGCTGCATAACATGTCTTTTAATGTGTTTCTGTTGCAGTTTGTATGTACAACAATGTTCCACAATGTTCTCAGACGTTGGATATGAAGATATCAAAGTGGATGATGAATCACACGAGGAGCACATGAGTTCAGAAGAGGGGTCAGATGAGGATTTTGGGTATGCCAATTTAAAAAATGCTCCCATAGACGACAATACAATTTTGGGCATGACTTTCGCTTCGACGGAAGAAGCTAATGCATTTTATAAGATATACGCAAGACGAAAGGGATTTATAAGCCGAAAATGCCACACTGGTCGGAGAAATAACATTATCAAAAATATGGTGTGGGACTGTTCCCGGTCTGGATTTTCTAAAGCTACTATAGGTGTACGGAACAACATTCGTAAGTCAAAAGCTGATACCAAATGTGGATGCAAAGCTTATTTTCGTATCGCTCTTCATTTCGGAATCTACAAGGTCACCAAATTTGTATCCGAACACAACCACGACCTAGAGTAAGCAGTCACAAAACTATGGTGTAGGTGATCCGACAAAGAGTAAGCCTCGAGAAGCACCTCGAAATAAAAAGCAGAAATGTGGATCTTGTGGGTATGTCATTTTAATTAATTTTGCATGTTTAATAATCGTTTATGAAGTTATGTTTTTTTAACACTCAATAACTTAATAATTTTTCTTTATCAGACATCCAGGACATAAAATTGGGCGATGTCCAAATAAGAAGAGCAACATTGATCGAGAGAATGATGAAGATCTCAACAAAGACGGTGATTCTAAAAACGTTAATTAATGTTGATTCTACCAAAACAATTAGTGTTAGATTTTTTTTATGAATATTGATCATATGTATTTCAGAAATTTTATTGAATTGCTGGTTTTTTATTTAAATATTAATTTAATATTTCTTCTTTTGTTTAATCCACGTCATAAGATACGTTTATGCTAAAATTAAGTGTGAACAATAATCATATTGAATTGAGATGAAATATGCATTTTATACGAATATGAGAAAGATGCTTGTGTGTCTGCATTTCTACTCTATTTGAGGCTCGAGCACATGAACAAGAAAATAGCTTTTTTTTTGTTTTCAAGGTTTACTTAACATCGATATCGACCGTGCAACCAGGCATGGCTGTTGGACCGTGAAAGTGAGCACCTACAACACATTTTTTGAATTGCACGGTTTACTGAGTATCAACTGTGCAACTGAGAATTCTTCCAGGACATATTTCTATTTACCCGGGTGACTGAGTATCGACCGTGCAACTGTGCACGGTTGTTGGACCGTGCAACTGAGAATTCTTCCAGGACATGTTTCTATTTACCTGGGTGACTGAGTATCGACCGTGCAACTGTGCACGGTTGTTGGACCGTGCAACTGAGAACCCTAACACGTCTTCGATGGAATTGGGGAAGAAAAACATACTACTGAGTACTTTTAATTTAATTACTTTATTATTTAATTATTTTTGTATTAGTTAATTTAATTTATATATATATATATAATTGTGCTTAACATATAAAAAGAAGGGTAGAATAGTAATTGTGCTTAATATATATATATATATATATATTAAAAATTATATTTATAAAAGAAGGGTATTATAGTAAATAACAAAATACAATTTAAAAATAATTTAATTAATTAAAACCTGTATAACAGGTAGCAGGTTCATACGACGTATACGACGCCACGTGGCGCATTTCGACGCGCTGACTATATAGTCACTTTGTACTATTTGACTACACTAAGAAAAACTCTTCTGAATTCGTATGTGTATACTTTGTGCAACATTTTTTCCCCTCTTTTTACAATAACAAAGATATGTGTATATGTGTGACCGAGTGGAATAATTCTAAACCGTTTAATTATAGAAAGTTGGAGTAATGGTTATGAAGTACATTAACTATTTTAATTTATTAAATCTATTTACCAATCATATTTATATGTTATTAAAATAGTCAACGTATTTCATAAATCACAACCCATAATTTTTTATTTTTTTAAAACATATAACTATTGAGAATATAGTATTTTTAAATACCTCAGGGAGGACTTTTTTTTTTTTGGGTGTGAGATAAAAGGTTACTGGTTAAATACCCATCCCTTTTCCCTTCCCATGACTCGACCCAGGACCTAAGATCTAGGTATCCCTTTTCCCCTCCCATGACTCGAACCCAGGACCTAAGACCTAGGTAGTGATGCTCTAACCACTTGAGCTATCCCACTTTGTCTACCACACAGACTTTAATAAATTTGGATGTAAATCGAGATATTCAGCAATACTAGTAATGCAATATTTATTGTTTTAAATTGTAATACTAGTAAAGAGATACAATGTAAAACGTTGCAATCTCAAATGTTACATCATGGCGATCGATGAAATAATCATATTAGTATCCACATCCGGATCATTAATTTCTGATGTGAACATCAGACAAAGATACTCTAATAGTTATTTATTTTCATAAAATATACTACTAGTTTTAACTTATTTAATTTAGATGGCCTCCAAAGTCCAAACTCCAAAAAGGGAATGAGTATTGGAAAATAAAATTCTTTAATGTGAATGAAAATTGAAAATGAGTATATGATAATTATATTGATGAATGAATCTGAATGATACTCATTCTCTTGTTTAACATTTATATTCATCTTTTTTTTTTCTTTGAAATTAAATAACAACACTAATACTTAATGATGACCGTGTAATTTTTGAGCTCAAACGTGGTCTATTATTGATCATAATTTTTTTTAGAGGTTAGATGTACTTTTTTAGTAAATAGGCCTGCCTCGAGAATCTTTTAAATACGGTTCTAGTCATATTTAGAGCTATTGAAAAATATTGTACAACACTTGTATTATCATTAAATCATAAACATCAACTATTTAGATCTCAAAGTAAAATAAATAAGAGCATTAGCAAATTAAAAAATTCATAAAATTATACTCAAATGCAAATGTTCAATCAATTATTTTCAACTATTACAAAAGAAATAGAATTAAGAGAACATAATTTCTTCAAAATAAATCTCATCATCTATACTAATATAATACACCTACGGATTTCCTTTTATAGTTTAGGCGGGAAACTGTTTCGTCCGTTGATCACTTTTCTTGATCATCATCTTCACCGTTCATTTAGTCTTCTTGATAATTATGGTATAGTTTGAATAATAATCATCATTAATACATTCTTTTTATCTTACTTCTTTTTAACCGTTGATGGTTTCTTGGTGAAATGTGACCTTAGGATCAAAACGTAAAACTAGGAACCGTTACAATTTTTTTTCTATTTTTTTCTGTTTTTTGTAGATCATTTTCACCTTCTCAAGTTTCTCTCTTTCGATTCTAATGTAATTAGCTATGATTTTTTTCTGATGTATTGTTCTAGAATAGAAATGTATAGAAAGATTTGTTGTAGTATTTTGTTTATTATTGTTTTAAAATGATGTAGATAGAAGTGTTAATCGAAACATGTTTTTGTATTGTATTTGAAGATGTATTCGTTAGAGATTGAAGAAATGTTGAAGATTTTCGAAAGAGATTCTAAAGATTTGTTGAAAATTTTCTAAAATTTCATGGATGAATATATGCAGATTTTTTCTCTTTTGTATTCTCGCATTTAATTGTAATAGAATTATATATTGTTGTATCTTGAATATAATTTTCAATATTTATTAATATATTTTTTTTCAAATTTAGTTATCGTTAGATTGAAGATTTGAAGATTCTTCATAAAATTTTGAAGATTTTATAAACAGAAGATTGGAGATTTCACCGTCAAATTTGTCAACTTTAGAAGATTTGTTTAAGATGTCATCCATTTTTCAATATTTTTAAATATTTCGGTGTTGTTCATCAAAATATTTTTGAACATTTTTTAAGGTTTGAAACTTTTTATTAGATTAGATTATTGTTATATATATATTTTCATTGTGTAATCCTTATATTTGTAAATTTATTGTATTCGTTTTTAATGGTACTATACATTTTTAGAGTTGTTTTTTGTTCAATCACATTTTAATATTTGTTATTTTATATTTTATGTATGTATGTATTCAATATTTTGATTTCATATTCTTGTAAAATTTAGAGAAAATTAGAGCTTCAAGCTCTGATATTCAATTGGAGTTTTTGTTATTACTTATTATATTTTATGGATTTATGAGTCATAATTTATTATTATTAATTTCATACTTAAATTACTCATTTAATATTTTTTAAGTTTTTTTTAATTATGAATATACATTTTGTTATCGATCTATTATCGTATCATAATTAAAGACGCTCTATAAAATATTGATAAAGTCATTTGACTATTTTAAATCAATATGGTACGTAATTTTAATCGCATTTATTATTTAATATGACAACTTTGTAATCTAGATTGGATATTTTTGAGTGATTAAAAATTTTATCCATGAAATTAAATTATTATATATAATTCTCCTACTTATTTTGAATATACGTGAGTATTTTGACTTAAAGGAAAATATTTTTAAAATTAATTATCTTAATAAATGCGCTAATGTTAACTATTTAGATTTTAGTTGAACTATGATATATCATCCAAAGTTATTGTAGTTAAATATATATTTATTTGTTTATTAAAATAAGGAAAATGTTAATTAGTTGTATTTATGAAAAAAAGTCAATATAATTGTCTACGTTCTAAAATAATATTTTCCTTAATTTTACATTTACCTTAATTTTTTTAAGTCAAATATTATTTATTAATAGCAATTTAATGTTATAATTTTCTCTTAAAATTAAAAGGCAATAATTATATATAAGCATTTATTATTTACAATTAACAAGATAATTAAAATATAAACATTGATTTGGTAATTGATGATTATAAATTATCATTTTAGCATTAAAAGAACATCAATGCAACAATTAAATATAAATTGACATTACTAATGAAAAATTAAAAAGCAAGAATACTACTAATATGTTATTTAGGAGTGATTAGTGATATTAAATTATTATAATTAATTTGTTTATTTTTGTAAACCTGACTAATTAAATATATATAAATATAATTTATGCAATTATTTGTAAAATTAAAACAAGCTATCCTATTTGAGATTTTATGTGTTTTTGTATTGTAAATTTATATCGATTTGTGACAGACAAAACCATTCAATTTAGAATGAAGTTCCCTATAATTTTATACTAACATTTAGTTTGTTTATTTTTATGGAATTAAGGTATGTCTAATAACATGTAATTTGCCTATTTTTATGAAATATTTTTGGTCTAAAATTTTGAAAATAGCTAAATTATTGTATTGTGATTATATCCATTCATTTAATAATTGTAATGGGTAATGACTTAACTTTTATTTTTAAAAATATTATTTATATTGATATTATATTGTATTTAATAATATATTATTTTTCTATAAAAAATATTTTATTAATATTTGTAACTAAATTATTCATTATATTATTATTATTCTATTTGTTGCATATACGAGTGATGATGTTGTTTCATTATAATTTTTTGTATCTAAAAAATTGTAGGTCATTTCCTCTTGTGATTCAGGATACATATATTGTAATTTCAAATTTTTATTTGTAAGTTTTTTAATGGGACTTGATGGAAAACGTTCGTTTGTGAAATTGTAATTTCAAAATTTTATTTGCAAGTTTGATAAAGGGTGGTATTCTGTTATTGAAGATAATAAAGTTTCCAAACACATTAATATGATATAATACTTTGATGGGTTGCTTATCTTTTGAAGAATTTTTTTTAATGGGTTGTTTACTTTTGAGGAGATTTTTTTTTTTTGTCCTATATGTTTGAGACATTTCAAAATAAATTATTTAAGTTTCAATTTTACAAAATACGTTATTTATGTTTCAATTAATTTCAATCTTTTTTTTATTCAATTTTAATCATTTATCTTTGGAGGTAATGAAGTGGTGACTTGGCACTCCATGTATACAAAAAATGACACATCATCATGCGATAAATTTCAACTAAAATTATAGCATAACATTTCAAAATATATGAACTTGTGCATATCAATTCATGCTTACAATATGACATAATTTTATTTTTAATGGAACACCCTTAATTTTTTTGGAAGGGAACGATTTTTATACATAACTCACGAGTTTCATACGATAAAATTTAATTCTAACTTAAAATATTAATTTATTTAAATTTATGAGTGGACGAATATTTTATACATTCTGTATTAATTAATTAATTTTGGAATTACTAAACTTACACGGCCAAAAAAAATAAAAAAATCTTCAACTTGTGTCATTCTCCAACAAAGCCTAATTCAATATTTAGTCCTAATATTTTAATATAAATTTTGATTTGTCCCTATAATTCTTATTATTACTCAATCACTTCAAATTAATTAATTTTGTCATTGTTGGAGTGTAATTTTATTTTTAATGTAACACCCTTAATTTTTTTGGAAGGAACAAATTGATTTTGACTGTATTAATTGGTTTGAAGTAAGTTTTTTTTTTTTGTGTGTGTAGAGAACTCTTATTTATTTTTTTATTTTTTGCAAAGAATTTTTTTTTAACAGAAGAGAGATAATGATGTAGCATGATGATATGACTTTTTTTTTTTTAATACATGGGGTACCATGTCACCACTTAATTTTTTTTTCAAAGATAGAGGATTAAAATAGAATAAAAAAAAGATTGAAATTGAAACATAAATGATGTATTTTGTAAAGTTGAAACTTAAAGAATGTTTACTTTTTTTTTTTTTGGTTAATTTTTATTACAAATAGGTTTCTATATTTATTTGTGCAAAAATGTCATTTATTTATATATAATATTATATTACTATTGATAATATTTTTAAAATAATATATTAATGTTGTTGTTTTATTTTATTTTAAACGTTGTAAGACTGATGATGATTTTTTTTCCTGTTATTTTTTTATTCATTTTTAATATATTACCAATCGATTAAAAAATTCCAATATTCTGAAAGGTTGATTGGTAAGTAACATTTTTTTTTATTATAATCTAATAATAATATATAATTTTAACTATAGTTGTTACTTATATCATATATTTTTTTTAATATTTATAATGTAGATTATACCTTATTGGCTTTGGATTACATGTTTGAATGAATTATTTGACAGTTCAAATTTTAAAAATTGTTTGTATTTGATGATAGAGGGTGAAATGTTTTTATTGAACAATGAAGAAAATACAATCCTAATTCAAACTTGATTTGAAAAATTTGTTAAGGATAATTATATATAAGTTGGTTGCAATTGTTCATTTCATATTGTTGAAGATTCAATTATGAGATTTACTATTTCTTTTAATAATTAGTATATTATTCTTATTAGGCAATGTGTTTCTCACACAACTAATATGTGAACCTTTTATTCTTTAATATACTATTTTTTTTCTTTTATGTTTGTGTTAATATTGAACAATTGTTTTCTTAGTCGTGTTCACATTATTTTGTACTCCCTCCGTCCCGGGATAACTTGCATGGTTTGATCGACACGTTTCTTAAGAAAATGAGATTTAGTAGTTGATGATGTAAGCATAGACGGAGCCACACTGGGCCCAGAGGGGCCCAATGGCCCCCCCACTATTTTTTATTTTATTTTATTATATATATATAATAAAATTTTTATTTTTAAAATAAGGATATATATATTTATATATGAATAAAATTATTGACAATTTGAGTAAATAAATGATGATTTTGAAACTGTTTGCATACACTTTATTTCTTAATACTCCGTTTTTTTTAATAGAGTCAATAATATAGATTAATAGTATATTTGAAATTATTGTCTATATTTTTGCTAAGATTCACAAGAATGTCTTAAAAATTGAACAATATTTTAGTATTGAATTTAAAAGAAAAATAGTTTAGTGTTTTAAATTTTTTGTACATTTATATTTAAAATTATTATATTGTATAACTATAGAATATTGGAATACATTAATGTATTATATTGGATATTAATATTTTAAAATTTTTTATATTGCTCGACTTCATTTTGAGTGCGGACTATTAAAACATCTTACAAAATACAATGAAAGTATACAAATTTCTATAAGTATAATAAATATATTTTTTTATCTTTATAATAATGAAAATCGGGCCCCCCTACCGAAAATTCCTGGCTCCGTCACTGGATGTAAGATAAAAGAGGAGTATTTTAGGTGATTTGATGAGGTGTAAAATGAAATGTATGGAAAAAATGAGTGACAATTTTAAAAATAATTAAAATGATGTTGTGAGGTTATTAGTTTTGTGGGGTATTTCCATATTAAAAGTATGCATGTAATATTTGGATGTCCAAATAAGAAAAGTGTGCAAGTGCCGCGGAGGGAGTAATTCTTATTTTATTATTTTTTCTTTTTATATAGCTCTTGGGTCTTATATTATTCTTTAGGTTTACAATTCTTTGTTTCTACATTTTTAATTTAATCAAATCATAAATTTTAAATCATACATTTCACTTTTCATCCAATTTAGCACATAATCAAATTATACCTATATTTTTCATTTTTTTCTCAAATTATAGTCATACTTTTCACTTTTTATCAAATTTAACACACATTTTTTCTCTTATCCAATTTATACTCATACTTTTTATAAATATAATTAAAATAATTAATTAATCAATATACATTACTTTATAAAAAAAAATCTAAAATTAATCTAAGCATATAAAAATAAAAAATTATTTAAAAAATCTCAAAACATTATTTGAAAATATAAAAAATTATATAATTTATTTCAATTATTAATTTTTTATATATTTTATAAATCTCTTTTTAATTCAATAACTTTAGATAATTTTAAATTCTCGATTAGTTTTAAAATTGATTTTTTAATTTAATATTCTTTTTTATTTTTAATTATTAGATAATTTTCACATTTTGTTTTAGTATTTTAAATTAATTGATAAAAACATGAGTTAAAATTGGTAAAACATAAAAAAATATGTGCTACATTTGATTTAAAAAAATGAAAAATTCGGGTATAAAAGGAAAATTATGTAGTAAATTTGATAAAATAAATAAAAAGTATAGTATAATTTAGTTAAAAAAAAAATATTTCTTGTATTTAATAAAAAGTGAAAGGTATGGATTAAATTTGATTATTTGGCCTTTTAATTTTTATTGCATTGCTTTGTTCATTAAAGTTATACTCCCTCTGTTCCATACTTGAAAGCACATTTTACCATTTTAGGCGTCCCATACTTGAAGGCACATTATCTAAAATAACAAAAACACTTTTAAACACTCCCCTTAAAACATCATAATATTACAACAAATGCCACTATTTTATTACACTAAAAAGTAACTTTATTATTATTTATAAAGTTGAAAAGTCTTTACTACCCCCACTTTATCTTACACAATATTAATAAACAATTCATTCATTAAAACCCGTGCCTAATTGGTTTGAGCCTTCAAGTATGGAACGGAGGGAGTACTTTTTTTATTTTTGTTATTTTGATGATTTTTATAGATCTTTGAAAAAAATTTATTGGAAAGCTTGGACTAAGTATGCACTTTAAAGTTTCATTTCAATATTATATTAGTATCATTATAAATTATCAATTATTTGTCATATGAGTTTAAGAAGAGCAAATTTAAGTACTACTTTCAATTTAGTTTGGATAGTTCTTTGAATTTTGATGATATTTATATAGGTTTTAATTTATTAGTTTAGTTTGTTTTATATTGAAACGTATGTTTGCTTATTCATTTTATTTTTTAGTGCAACATTTACCTATGAGATGAATCTTATTCAATATTTTTATATTGTGAATTTGCTCATTTTTTTATCTATTAAAGTAATTTTGGAGGTACACATGTAATTTTGGCAGGATTTGAGATAGTTAAAACCCAGATACACCATTAAAAATAGATATATAATTATTTTGAGAAGTATCATGTATGTTATATTTTAGGATATTTAGCATGAATGTTAGTATCTTAAATGACAAATGTTGGTGAACATTTCAATTATAATTTTTTTTTGTGTGTGTAAATCTTATTCGTCTGAATTTTTTTTTTTTTTTTACGTTTATCTATTTTTATAATTTTTATTGTTTTATAAACTTTTATAATTCTATATGGTTACTTGGTTGGGTCTTTCTAAAAGTTTCGCACTTATAATAAATAATTCTTCAAATACCATTATATCGTTGATCTAACATATACAGTAAATTTTATTATATACGATTGCACTTTGCATCAGTGCGTTTGCCCTATAAAAAAATTCAATTGTAGTACATCGTCCTACTAATAAATTAAATTAATAAATAAACAATTACGAATATATCCTTTTAAAAATATTTAATTCTAAAATGACATATATATTTAGAATTGTCGATTAGGTCGGACCGGGCTGTGTTGGGGCCGCTGGCCTCGGCTCATGATCCGTTGGGGATGTATGTTTCATTCAAATTGGGTCGAGCCCAAACCGGAGCGGGTTGGGACGAGTCAGAATAGACCGGGCCAAAATGGGACGTACCGAGATGAGTCGGGCCGATATTAGTTGAATCGAGCCCAAATTGGTTCGGGTTGGACCTCGAACTGTGCCTAATGACGAAGTGCAACCGCACATGAAAAAAATTAAACGATATATCAACTTTTAATTGGATGTCTAATATAAGACATGGTGAACCCCATGGCTCATGTTTCACGATAAAAAAAACCCTTACTTAATTAGTTAGTGTGGAATTTGTTTTTTTTTTTAATTAATTTTATAATTGTTATTATTTTGTATATTTTTTTTTAGATAAAATATATATCAACATGGTAATTAAAGCTCAATATGAGAATGAATTTTTAAGTTTAACTCTCTGATATTAGTATTTTATAATAAGTTTTTTTTGTACATACTCATTTACTTTGTATATTTATAATTCAAATTACTTCACCAATGTTTTTTCGCACTCATTTTTTGAAGTTTGTCATCTGTGAGCAGTGGATGATCATGATGATGTTTCTACTTTTCAAATATATAGTGATGGTTGGAAATTTTCAGTAAATATAGGAAACTTTATTAACATGTTGGTTATTAATAGAGTTAAATGTATGACTTCTACTTTTTTGTATTATTGTGTATTTGAATGATTTTTATTTGATTAAAACGTATCCTCAGTATAAATGGTCATGTATATTATATAATTCATTGTATTATATTTCAATAAAGTTAACAATAATTATATGTTATTTCTTATTTTTTTTACTTTAATGATTATATAACAGTTTTAGATAGTTTAGTTTAAGGTAGTCAGCAAAATTTGTTCAAATTTTTCATAAATAATATTATATGTTCAAATAAATTTTCTCCTCAAACTATTACTGAAGATTATTTGCGTCATTGGAACGAGGCTGAAAACATGAAACAAATCGAAAATGCAAGTTTGTAGATTATAAAAGTTACATGGTGAGATATTTTGTGTTAATTTTTTTTTTTAATGTCAATTTTTTTAATTATATAGTTTATAATTTTTTTTTAAACAATCTCGATTGAATACTATTGTTGAAATTTTAAAAAAAGAATGTGGATTCATTGCATAGAAGTATTATTTCTCTAACTGGACAAGTTTACTTAGTTAAGTATGTGCAAAAGTTGATTAATTATAATAATTCTCGTATAATTTAACTATCATATAACTGATGCAAGTTAGTATCAAATGTTTGTATTCGTGAAAATGATCAAATCATATTTTGTAAAGTTGATGACAATGATGTTGGAGTTATTGGTTCGTTCGCGCGTTAGTTCTTGATTTTGTGTTGTTTGCTTAGCTTTTCAATATTTGACAATCACACTATTTTGTTGAATTTTATTAGTATCTTCAATTGAGTTATATTTATTCCGTTTTTTATTTGAATTTTGATTTTTTGTGTTATTTATTAGTTTATGTGTTGTTGCAACTTATTTATTTTTTATTTGCTGAAATGTTATTTGAATGTTAATTATTATTGTGTTTTATATTTTATTGAAGTTTCAACTTTATTTAATCTAATTGAAATATAAACAATGTAAGATATTATTGAAACTGTGATAATATGTTTACGTTGGAATGCTTAAGTTAGTGATAATTTTTTTTAAATTATTTTATTTATATATTTGATACTTTTCTTTTATTGATTTACACATTAACATATTTAAAATTTATAATCATTATATGAAATATATTTTTCAATATTTTTGTGATATAATATATGTATATTTTAGTCAAAGTCTTTTAGTGGACCTACGCTTCCCAGCATCGGAAATACGAATACTTAAATTAGCGAATTCGATAGAATCACCTACTTTAAAAACAACCTTTTTTTAAGGTCATTTGTAAATTTTTAGTTATATAGATATGTATATTTTTCAAATTATGTTTTAAATTAATTTTATGTTTTACTTTGATAATAATTTTAAATAATTTATTTTTTTATATACTAATATATTTTTTAATTCAATAACTTTTTTATATTGTATAATTTTTAACTTTTTTATATTTAAAATAATCTTTTGATCCTAGATTTTGGTTATTGTATTATTTTATTATATATTTTTCTACATTATGGTTATATAGATTTAAGTATTATTTTTATATATACAACATTATAAATATTATTGATTGAAACCAATTTAATTTCAATTGAAAATGAACCAAATATGATAATTTATTATTTACATTTAGTCATATCAATATTTACTTATTACTAATGTTGTATGTAATATTTTAATTAATTTTAATTTTATTTTGCAACGAATTGCTAATGGGTATGTAATGCTAAAGAAAATGTGGAGTCGTTAATTACTTTTATTAATCGAATTGGATATATACAAACGAAAAATTAAAACTAAAATGATTAGATGACGTTTGTATTTTTGTAATGATTGGTCAGATTTTAAAAATTATAATAGTTTATCTTTTTTTGATATAATTAAATTTTTTGAATATAAATATTCAGATATGTATATTAATGTATATTTGACTAATATTTTTTTTTGAAAGATACTGACAATTCGATTTTTTTTCAAGGCTCTATTACTTTTGTTGTTTGTAACTACTAATTATTTATTAGAATTTTTTATTTTATATTATATAGGTACAATTTTTTATTTAATATACTAATACATTTTTTTAGAAGAAATTATAAAATTTTATTTTATCAATGATTTTTTTCAATTTATCAGTGAGATTATGGTATGTGTTGTCTACATTTGTTATTTGCATTGTTATATTATTTATTATTTTAATATAATGACGGTTATTTTAATATATATATATATATAATATAATAATTCATTTTTGAAGTGGTTCACGAGATGTATGTTGGTGTTTTCCACAATTAACATTTATTAAGAGATCTGATTAAAAACAATGGTTTGTGAAGTTAGATTTTTAAAATTCAATTTACAAGTTTGTTAAATGATGAAATTCTTTTATTAAGGATAACAAGATTATTTAATAATTATACGACATTTTACTATGATGGATTGTTTACTTTTTATGTAAAAGTTTATTACAAGTATGGTTATTTGATTCCTTCATTCTTGAACAAAACTCGATATGTTAAGTAAGGTATGACATTTTTTTTGTATGTTTTTATATATATATATATATATATATAATAAATATTTTTTTCATTTTTCATTTTTTAATGTCGTTCAATTTCTAAATGTTTTAGGATCGTTCAGGGTTTAATTCCACTGAATTTTGATTCTTCTTCATTCACATGTGTCATAACAAATTCATATATTCGTAAATGTTGATTGGTAATAAATTTATGATTTAACCTTTTAAAAGTTAATTTTTAATTATTTTTTATTCATTTTATTTTTAATATTTATAATGCAGTTTATTCCATATCTATGTTGGAATACATATTCAAATGAATTATTTTTTCGTTCAAGTTTTGCGATGATCGTATTTGATGATGGAAAATGGAAGGTTAATTGAAAAATAAAAACACAATTTTTCTTCAAACTAGATTTGCAAAATTTGTTAAGGGTAATTCTTTGAATGTGGGTTGCAAGTGTACTTTTCATAATTTTGAAGATCCAAAATTAAAATTTAGGATTTTAGTTAAATAATAATAATAATGTTATTTATCAATATTTTTTGAAAAAATAATGATATTTCCGCTGAATTATTTTGTATGGATAATAGTACTATTTTGAATATCAATTAATTTATATAATTTTTTAAAATTTATTACCGTCATATTTCTGATAATGTAATATTATAATTTATTTAACACTTCATAATGAATTTAAGTGTAACTGATCATGAACTCAATCTAAAATTTGAAACACCGGTAATGTTATTGAGAAATATTAATTAATAACTCATGGAGCTTGTGCAATGGAACCAAGTTTGTGTCATTTTTTAAAATAATTTTCCTTATTTTTTATTTTTGCATTTGGAATTCTGCATTTGCTTTATTTTTATCTTTAAATTTATAATATAAATATATAATAATATTTTGTTCTATGTGTAGGTTGATTAATTATAACTAGGTTGAGTGATAAGGTTTTTGAAGCTAGGGTTATAATTAGAAGTAGGACAATTAACATTGATATTCATACCAACGTTGATTACTTCTAGATTGCTTTCAAGTTTCAACGTAGACAATTTTCATTGATTGTGTCATATGATATGTCTATTAATAAGAGTTAGGGACAATCGTTTTCTTACGTAGGTATATTTTGACATAATCCTATATTTAGTTATAATTAATTATATGCAACTGTGTTTAGAATAATAAATTATCATGGTTTGAAAATCTTACTATGTCATGACAACAATCGTGATTGCAATATTACAAAAAATGTAATGTTTCATGATGTTTTTAGTTATATATAATTTTATAATAATTTAATTATTTCACCATATTATAAATACAATTATATCTCAATATTAGAATTATATACTTATAATGAATATAAATATTATAAAAATAAATACTCCGTATAAGATATTGATTTAATTAGATTTCAAGCATAAATTATTAAATCTATTTTTTTTACAAATTTTATTTATTATAATAAATATGAGTTAATAATAATTAATGTTATAATTATGATAATAAATCATAATATATATTTTAATATAATTTAGTGATATTATAAAATGACACTATAAAAAAAATTAAAATTTAAAATGTTATGATATTTTTTAACATATCAGGCCGTGCACTAGCACGGGTGCCCTACTAGTATATTGAATACTCGTCCACATAAAATGTGTCTATTTTTCTTTTCTGTATTGTTCACATAAATGTTCAATTTTTTTAAAAAAAAAATTATATATCCCACCATACTTATTTTATCCTCTATCTACTTTATTCAATTTACTCTCTACTCTATCTATTTTATTATATATCTTATCTACTTTATACATAAATAAACAATATTTTATTCTTAAAATATGCAAAAAAAAAAAACCAAATGTGAACGAAAGGAGTATTATTTATTATTGTATTACATTATATATTTATTGTATTTTTATATATTGGAGTATATATTTATACATATATAAATAGAGTTAAATAGGTCGACAATCGACATATTGGTCTTAAAAGACAAGACCTACGAAAAAACTCACACTCGATCTTTTTGAGTAAATCAACTTCTAAAAAAACTGAGTTTGATAGTGACTTATTTATTAAACGAGCCAATCTAAACTTTAGTAGGCCGACACCCATTCCCACCCCTAGTAGAGGAAATGTAATTTTCATTTTCATAATTGTCAAATAATTTACAATCAAGCGCCACCCTAATTTTATTTACAAGGTTTAATAAGCATTCGTTACATTTCAGTTATAATTATATTCACATTTCAGGTAAATTTAATGCCACGTTTTATTTATATGTGTTTTATATAAAAGTTGTTGTTCAATTATATTCTCTTCATCCCACTATAATTTTTTCACTTTTCTTTTATGGATGTGCACAATAAGTTTCTCATTTCACTTTTTCCATATTTTTTTGCATATTATTTTCTCTCTCTCTCAATCACATCATTTATATTTTATCTATTATTTTATCACACTTCATTTCATCTCATCTATTATTTTCTCTTTCACCATTACATCATTGTACTATATCTATTATTTTATCATATTTTTCTTAATCAAAACAATCAAAAGAAAGAAAAAACTTAGAGTGGAGGGAGTATTATTTTTACCCATTTCAATGTAAATTAGTGAAATTATATTATTTTTTATATATTTCAATGTAAATTAGTGAATTAGAGTAGTTATGCGTTTCAATGTAAATTAGTGTCACGATTCACTTATTTTTTATACTTGAGAAAAAAAAAGAAAAAAAAAAAGGAAAATAGATAACAAAAGGAGAAAATATCATTTTTGCTCACTCAGGTTTACTCATTTTCACATTTGGTCACCCACCTTTAGTTACAATCAAAATTGGTCACTCAATTATTATTTTTTATCAAATTAATGCTGCTGTTAGTTAATCCGTTAGGTGGTGTTTTGTTTGGGATTGATTTGGATTAGATTGGATTGAATTTAGATTGTGGTGGATTGGATTGAGATTTGGGTAATCCATGTAAGGCCATCTCCAACCAAAAAGTTTCAAATGAAGATCTCTAAACTTCAAAATACACTTTTTCAAACTCTATTTTAAAAATCTTCTCCAACCATGAAACTCTATATCTTACTCTATTTATTATTTTAATCATTTTCAATATATTACAATCATTAAATAATATATTTATCTTCGTATTTAAATTAATTTATACAATTAAATATTCAATTAGTAAATTAAATTATAAATTAAATATTATTAATTTTATCAAAATCATAAAATGTAAATAAACTTGTAGTTTTCAAATATTACTTTTATTTAAAAATAAAATTACGAAAGACATAATGACGTAAAACGATACATGTGAGTATAATCTAATACAACACGATTATACTTATTACGTTTAAAATAGAATAAATAACACTAACAATCTTGTGAATTAGAGTACTCCTCCCACAAATGTATAATGTATGTTTTATTGTATTTTATGTTATTTTTTTGTAGGTAATAATAATACACAAAAAAAAAATTAATTAATTACACAATTAAAATTAAATTATAAATTAGTATAACAATAGAATTGTAATTATATTTAACAAATTATTAATATATAATTGTAATAAAGAATTGTAAATATTAATAAAATAATAGATATAAAATATAGAGTTTTGAATAGTAAACTACTATTCAAAACTCTATTTCAAAACTTCAAAATAGAGTACGGTTGGAGGGAGCAAAACTTCATAAATGAAGTAAAACTTCATATTAAGAGGCCCGTTGGAGATGGTCTAATTGTGTGTAAGTTGTGTTTGGTTAAGGATTGAGAAGTAGGGGTAGATTTAACTTTATGTCACATCAAAAGTGATCCATTCTTAAAGAGACTCAAAGAGAATATACAAGGATGGAACAGGACAAACTTCGGATCCATTGACAAGAGGATAGAGAAGAGGAAAGAGGAAATCCGGAAACTGGATATGATAGACGATACCCCTGGGCCTAGACGAGATGGAAATTATGAAGAGAAATGAGGAAAGGGCACATCTAATAATAAAAATGAGGAACAGAGACAACATTCTACAACAGAAATCTAGGTGTAAATGGCTGAGACAAGGAGACTGCAATTCCAGCTACTTCCATAAAAGGATTAATAGCAGACGCAAGAGAAATGAAATACCAGGAATCAAGATTAATGGAAGATGGACAGAGAGAGTCCAGGAGGTGAAGGAAGGAATATTTGAGCACTTTAGCAAGCACTTAAAGACGATCCGAATACAAAGACCTACCTTGGCAGAGGACTTCTGCACAAACAAGATATCTGGGGTGGAGAATAGCCTACTCAATGCCCCTTTTTCAGAAGAGGAGGTTAAGAACGCAGTCTGGTCTTGTGAAAGCTCAAAAAGCCCGGGCCCAGACGGCTTCAATTTCAGATTCTACAAAGAATTTTGGGATACTCTCAAACCCGACTTCATGAGACTGATGAATGAATTTCACGAAAAAGGCAAAATAGTACGCGGAATCAACCCAACATTTATCATACTCATTCCAAAAAAGGAGGATGCGGCTGAAATGGGAGATTTTAGACCTATATCCCTTATTGGAGGTGCCTATAAAATTATATCAAAAATACTGGCAACAAGATTGAGTAAGGTTGTCGAATCCATCATTTCAGAACAACAGTGTGCCTTCATAGGGGGGAGACAGATCCTTGATAGTATAGTGGTTCTAAACGAGATTATCGATGAAGCGAAAAAGGAAGGCAAGAAGAGAATGCTATTCAAGATCGACTTTGCGAAAGCGTATGACTCAGTGGAATGGAGCTATCTAAAAACGATAATGAGGAGATTCAGTTTTCACCCAAAATGGATTAAGTGGATAATGGAATGCATCTCAACAGCTCACGCGACAGTTCTAGTCAATGGAAGCCCTTCAGGAGAATTTAAGATGGAGAGAGGACTTCGCCAGGGAGACCCCCTTTCCCCTTTCTTATTTCTTATAGCAGCAGAAGGCCTTAGCATCATGCTATCGAAGGCTGTCCAACAGGGAGCTTTCAAACCAATTGAAGTAGGGAAAAATCGAGTAAGAATATCCCACATCCAGTTTGCGGATGATACTATATTTACCGGTGAAGCTGGACTGGAAAACATGATTTTTATTAAGAAATTTCTGAAGCTGCTTGAAAGTGTATCGGGCTTGAAAGTTAATACAAACAAATGTTGTGTTTATGGGATCAACCCGCAAGAGGAAGAAATCGCGGAGATGGCAGAAGTAGTGGGCTGCAAAGCGGACAAGATACCGTTCATATATCTTGGAG
Source organism: Galeopsis tetrahit (assembly GCA_963675135.1). Classification (NCBI taxonomy): domain Eukaryota; kingdom Viridiplantae; phylum Streptophyta; class Magnoliopsida; order Lamiales; family Lamiaceae; genus Galeopsis; species Galeopsis tetrahit. The sequence continues at coordinate 72,341,582 of OY776128.1, read as the reverse complement.
TGAAGGTAGGGGCACAAAGTCGATCGGTATCAAACTGGAAATACGTTGTTCAGAAGATCAGGAACCGCTTAAAAAAATGGGAAGGCCTCAAAATCTCGATTGGAGGCAGATTAACACTTATCAAAGCGGTACTTTCTTCTATTCCAGTATATTATCTTTCAATTTTTAGAGCACCAAAATCTACTCTTAAGGAGATGGTAAGCCTACAAAGGAACTTCTTCTGGGGTGGCGAAAATGCAAACGAGCGAAAAAAGATTACTTGGATTGATTGGGATACTATATGTAGGCCTAAACGAGATGGGGGTCTTGGGGTCCGAAAGCTGGGGAGATTTAATGAGGTGCTGATGGGAAAATGGTTATGGAGATTTTGTAACGAGAGAGAGAGACTATGGGCTAGAGTAATTGAATCTAGATGGGGTGTGACATGGGGGGAAGGACTGGTACCAACAATACAGGGGAGATTTAATCGAACTAGGGGCTGGTGGGGAGATATAATAAAAATAGGAAGAGGGGCGGCAGAGACAAATGGAGGATGGTTGTGGGAGAATTTGATTAGAGGAGTGGGAGATGGCAGAAACCTAATTTTCTGGGAGTCGAGATGGGCAGGGGAAGAGACCCTCAAGGTCAAATTTCCAAGGCTATACCATATCAGCCTAGACAGAGAAAAAAAGTGTGTGAAATGGGAGAATGGAAAGACGGAGTGTGGGAATGGAAGTGGAATTGGAGACGGACTCTTAGAGATAGGGATATCATTTTGTTTAACGAGCTGCTTCATGTGTTGAACAGGTTCACGCCTAAACAGGGCATGGAGGATTACTGGATTTGGAAGCTGTCATCAAGCGGAAGATACGTGACGAAAGAGACGTACGAATGGTTAATTGGAGAAGAAAGAAGCGAGCACACTAACGAAGAAAATGAAGAATATAAGAAAGCTTTCTCAATGATATGGAACAAGATGACACCCTCGAAGGTCTCTATACACGCCTGGCGAGTTTTAAAGGGACGAATACCAACTAAAACGGAACTTCAGAGACGAGCCGTGCTCCCACAAAACGCCGATACTAACTGCACTCTTTGTGGAGAAGAACCAGAAACAGGGCAGCACCTGTTATTCAAATGCCACCTCACCTACAACCTTTGGATGGACATTTGTAGATGGATGGGCATCCAAACAGTCCTCCCGGATACCTCACTCAACAGTCTCCTCGCCTTCAGCAGCTTTAGTAAAGGAAAGAGGGAGAAATCGATTCTTGTAAGTGTGTGGGAATGTGTGATCTGGGTTGTATGGAAACATAGAAACGCGAAGATTTTCAGAAACGAGGTAATACGGAGAGAGAATATGGTGGAAGAGATCATATCGAGAAGCTGGAGTTGGATCATCGCAAAGCAAGTTATCCCCAGAAATATGGAATACATGAACTGGAGAACTCTCCCAAATTTAATTCTAAGAGATTAGGTGTAGAAAAAATGATAGGCAGGGGTGATGGCTGTTTTGTTTTTAGGCCTACTGTTACTATACTGTGATAGATGATGCTAGACTACTAAAGTCACTTTTTAGCCATCAAATATCACCTAATGTATATGCATATAATTTGTGAATAACAAATTTAATTTACCGATCAAAATAAAATAAAATTGAGTGACCAATTTTAGTGATTAAATGTAGATAACCAAATCTGAAAAGGGGTAAACTTGAATGACAAAAAATGATACTCCGTATTTTCATAACAAAAATTACAACTAGGAACTGATTGGCTAGAGCCATTGACATATAACAACACACGTGTTACGTGAGTCCACTCACGTGCACACGTGGTGCACCACTGTGCGTACATCATACGCCCACTGTGTGTAATTTCTCAATTCCCGCAGACCTATTCACACCCTTTCGTCCCTTTTCTAAATTCGCCAAAATTTATTGTTGATCCTGTTTACGCGTATCGTTTGATCGTATTCAATTACGAGGTTAGTTTTTTATTATTCGGGTAAGGTGCCCATGTTTTAGATTCTCGTTTTTCTCCGTTTTTTATTCTTTAAATGCATTCAACGTCATAGAATGCCTGTTTTACGTATTTTTTCGAATATATGTGGTTTCAGGAATACGAAGCTTATGATTTCCTAAAACATTTCAAGGGATGAGGGAGGTTTAATCATGGGATCTGTTTTTGGGTTTTGTTTTGCTGAATATACAGACACTGGGCTTGTTTGTTCCAGTTGTATCGACTTCTGATGAAATAGATGGTTTTTTCTGAAAATATTGGTCGGATAGTGGGAATGAATCGGATGATGGGCTTGATATGTGTGAATAATTAGTAGATGTGTGTGGTTATGTATCATTACATCATCAAAAGTTCTATGATTTGATTGAATTTGATACAATGTAGTATTTCTTTTGGCTTCTAAATTCTTCAGATTGACTGATTTCAGTGATTTGGAATGGAATATCTTCCGGTTGAGGTTGTGGGGAACATACTATCAAAGCTTGGGGCTGCTAGGAATGTAGTGATTGCATCTGCAACTTGCAAAAAATGGCAAGAGGCTTGGAGGAATCATCTCCACACTCTTAAATTCAATTCCAATGATTGGCCTTTGTATCATGAGTTTTCAACAGGTAGACTCGAGATACTTATCACTCAAACAATATTCCAAACCAAAGGATTGCAGTGTCTTTCGATAATTATAGATGATGTAGATGAATTCTCTACTGCCCCGGTGATTGCTTGGCTTATGTACACTAGAGAAACCTTACGCCAGTTACATTATAATGTGAGGACGACTAACATCAACATTCTTGAAAAATGCGGTAGGCAAAAGCTTGAAGTTTTGACATTATCGCACAATACTATCATGGGGGTTGAGCCTAGTTATCATAAATTCTCTTGTCTAAGATCTCTGTCTCTGAATTATGTCAGTATATCAGCGTTGGATCTGAGTCTCCTTCTAACTGCCTGTCCGAAAGTCGAAGTGTTGACACTCGTTAGTCTAGACATTGTCATGTCTGATCCACAGGCAACGATGGAGTTGGCTACTAACTCGTTGAAGGATATTTACGTTGAAGCAATCAGTTTGGATAAGTTCATACTCGAGGCTGATAACCTGGAAAAGTTGCATTTAAAAGATTGTACACTTGAAGATTTTGAGCTTATTGGCAAGGGAATGCTGAGATTCCTCAAGATTGATGATGTTAGTGTCATCCATCTTGATATTGGTGAGAATGCTGAGAATCTGGAGATTGTTGATGTTAGCAATTTTACAATCATGTGGGCAAAGTTCTACAATATGATATCACGATCAAAAAAACTGAGAAAGCTCAGGCTTTGGGGTGTTGTGTTTGACGATGATGAAGAGGTTGATATTGAGACTATCTCTTCATCCTTTCCTTTATTGAACCATCTTTCCTTGAGTTATGATCTAAGAGATGCAGCAGTTCATTATGGCCTTCAAAGTTCTGTTCTGAAGAATGTGGTTATTTTGGAACTTGGATGGACAGTGATTAATGATATATTCTCACTGTGGGTCTCGGCCTTTCTCGAAAGGTGCCCTCGTCTCAAGAAGTTGGTCATCCATGGAGTTGTATCTGAAACTAAGACTCATGAAGAATGCCACATGTTTGCTAACTTCACATCATCTGTTGTAAAACTTATGAGGAAGTACTTACACATAGAAGTTAAATTTGAATATGAATAGAATTATATCCATCCAATTCAATTCCAGGTGTCAACCGTAGAAGCAAGCACGGGGTTCTTCTTCTCGATAGATAATTTTTGAACTTGGAACCGTCTAGAGTTATCCATGGAAAGTTCAGAACATGTTTGAAAACAGTGATATATTATTTCCTTGATAATTCTTGAAGTCTGAATGAATTGTTTTTGTTTCGTGGAGGATATTTTCTTTTCTGTATCATGTTTTGCTTGTTTCCTGATTTTCATCCTATCATCGTTTGTTATGTAAATTTGTTTACAGTGAGGTAAATTGGGAAATGGATAATAGGCAATGAGGGGGGAATCAAGACGATAGATGATTAAGGGTGTGTTTTGAAATTCTCATGAATATTGCCAGAATCACTTTTTTACTAAGCTGTTAGACTCTTTTTTTTTTTTTTTTTTGAAAAAAATGGTGATTCTGGGTTTTTAATAGAGTTTGCAAACAAGCTTTAACTCTAACAATGAGACTCATTGATTGGCACCTTCCTTTTCCCTCACCAGTATGAACGAGAAAGTTATTTTCCACCTCTTATATTCTGTTTTCCTTGAAAATAACCCAAAACTTTGAACGTACATTCTGTTCCTTGAAATGGTTTAAGGTTATCTATGCCCAGTACATTCACTTTGTGTAATGGCAAAAGATCCATTTATCAATTTCTGTATTTGAGTAATGAATGCTATCCATATCATAACTAAGTAGTGATGAAGATAACATCCCCTTTCTGCAGTAGAATATGTTTTAAATATAAGAGTGAAAAAACAGTGGGTGTTTGATTTATGTATGATGAATAGAGTCAAGTAGCATTTCAGCACTAAGTATCTCATGTCTGCTGATTTGGATATAAAGGGTATGATCTGAATTAAAGGACATTGTTGATGAAGGTTAACGAGTGAACGTAGGTCAAACCAGGACGGTTTCTTCCCGTTTTACTACCAACTAGCTGATACTTTTGTTTCTTAACTATAAATAGAGCAGCCTTGACTACTTGAAATTCATGCAGAGAAAAATTGGAGAATTTATGGATAAAGTAGAATTGATTTTAGGTTTTCTGCAGGTTTCCATTCACAACGGAGAGCACATCTTACTTTCGAAATGATGTTTCATACAGGTCAGGTTTTACATGTTATGATATCATTGCAGGTCAGGTTTTACATGTTATGATATCATTGCAGGTCAGGTCCTTATTACGCGTTTTGCAGTAAATGTAATCACTATAAATTCTGTAACCAGCGAGCTATGTGAAATTGTTTGCCTTTCTCATTGCTAATTTGCTATAGTATTTGTTTACAGGACTCAGGAGTAGCTTATAAGTGCTACCTTGGCTTGCCAAATGCCAATATAACAAAAAATGTAGACCTGTTAATGCTTCTTCACCAGTCTATGCAAAAAGGAGTCAAGTTCTTACAAAAAGAGAAGCTGCATGAGTTTTCTCCTATTTGCAAATAGATCAAAATATAGCTTGTGTTCTAATTTGAATAAGGAGATCTGAGCATGATCACGGAACTTCACAAGAATCAGATGTTCACTTTGGCAAGTTTTTCTGCAGAATCATCTTGCATGCATTAATTTCTCGTATTATCATACTTGTGCTTCAAAATTCATATGATCCATGATTCAGTATATTCATAGTTTTCTGTAACAGGTTTCATAATCTTGCGTTTCTTGAAGTTGCACATCGATATATAGATTCAGAACCACCATCAAAGGAGTTGCGGATTGATATAAAGATTCAGAACCAACACCAAAGGATCATAACATAGAATTCAATCGGTAAGATTCTTTGTACGATAAGATTATTTAGAAAAAAAATCTGATCTGCTGAAGAAACATCCTACCTTATTACATGCATACTCCCCTGTTTTTTACCGCACTATATGTATCATTTACAGAACCAGTAGAGATTGGATCCATATAAGATCACATTAGTTATCATAAAGGAACTAAATATGAGTTTTATAAGCCTCTATATGGAAGAGTGAAATGTCGTATATCAAATTGCCACCAATGTATTCCTAATTCACTTTTGTCTCTTCCCATTAGCAGTTCTAAAGCCATTCTGCTATCGACTTATTGAGTTTTGTTACCTCAGTAAGGACAACTCGAACTCCTCCTCATTGCTTGGAATTTTTCATTAGCTTTGTATGACTTTAACTGCATCTTTGCGTTAGCTCTCGCTGCTTCTTCCTTGTAGTACTGTGCGTAAATTTTAGGGGAGCACATATTATTATTTGTTTACATAATTAGAATGCAAAGACATAATTTGAGCATCAAGAAATAAAAAAGAGATGGTCCATATATAGGATACATCCTCAAACAAGAAACTTCCCAGGAAACAAATAACCTTAGTAATAATAAAAAATAATTTACCTGCTGTTGCCTTTTCCTCTCTAATTCTGCCTGTCAACAGTACAAGACTATGATTAGTGATACTACTTAACCAGCACATCCCTAATTGCAATATTTTTAAAAATAATGAGAAAACACAATTTTCAGGCTAAATTTGCTTGAATAATGAAATTTACAAGTTGTAGTTGTTTGTTTGTTTGCTTGCTTACCAGAGCTTGCTGTAGTTGTTTCTTGTCTTCTTTGAGTTGTTTCAATTTTTCTTCGAGCTCAATCATGTAATCCTAACAAAATATGACGGGATTATAAGTTCATATCACTGAACAAACATAGTATACATGAGTAAAATGATGTATATGCACCCGCTTCCTTGCCCTAGAGCGAGCAGCAGACTCTCGGTTCTTGATCATTCTTCGTTGCTGCCTCTCCACCACCTCCACCGGGCCATATATGACCTGTTTCCAGGCCTCTCTCATCTCGTCCCCTCCATACTGATTTTCACCATCCACTTGATTCACATCTGACAATGGACTTACTGGTGACCCGGTTACTTGCCCGAATCCTCCTCCACTCCCGTTCCCCAATCTTGCCCCATAATTAATCACCGGTGGGGGTTGTGAGTACCCATCCCCCCTTTTCATGAAACCTGGTGGTGCCGCCTCTCCGACAATACTCTGTAGTGTTTGATAAGTAGCAACATTGGGAGGTGCAACCCCAACACCACTGCCTACAGCCATTATCGGTCTTGCAACAAAGTTAGTGGGCACCATTGTAGGATGGGTATTGTTCTGGTACATCACAAAACCGGGCTGATGTGGTAGGCTCGGTGTAGAATGTTGTTCACGTACGATTCCAGCCTGAACCAAGAAATCTTCGAGCGTCATTTCTCCAAGCGTAGTTTGCTTCTGTGTAGTGTTGGGATTTTGAATATGTTCATGGCCGTTATTTTGGTGCTGGTTTTTGTGAATCTCCGACCATACTTCATCTACAGTTTTCCTACTTAGAGGCTTGGGGATGGTGAGAGTGCCTTGTCTGGGTAAGCTGTGCTTCTTTGCTATTCCCTTATGATGCATCGGGTCTTGAAGGCCACGATATTGCATCTTGGCATTGCTGTTGGTTGTGGGCATGGTGCTCGTCTGCGCTTGAGCTTGGTTTTCTTCGGCGGTCCATATGCTGTTGAGCAATTCATCCATGTTCATTGAAGTGAAAGTCTTATCGCTCTCATATAGAGTATTTTGGAACTCATCGAGGGTGAGTGAGTAAATTGATGATTGTTTTCCTAGCGATTCAAGCGTCTGGTTCTTGGACTGTTGTTGGTCGCTTGATTGTGAGGATGGATCCATTTCTCTTTTTTGATGGGGATCTACAAAATTAAATTTGACATTATTTGCATTAATTCCCAATTTGTCTGAAGCATGGAAAATAAACACAAAATTCAAAAGTTTCGAAATAGGAAAACTAATTCAGGCAGAGCTTTCGATGAGTTGTATCTATACACAGGTAATAATTAGAATAATCACAATTGCTATTCAAGAAAGCATAGCCATAATTAAAATACCCACAATCGCTAATCAAGAATACTCGCATACCGACTTAATTCCTCTATCTTTGAACTTTAGGATCCCCTACCGGCCTACCCCACCCACCAAGAAAACGAGAAGAGACTTTCTTAATCCACCTTTCCCCCATTAAGATCTAGGTCCATCTTACTTTGAAGTTTAGAATATAAAAAAAATCTAAACAGAAAACTTCACTAGAAAGGGAAAAAACATCTACACTAAGAAACCCTAATGCAATTAAGGAAAATCGCTAGATCCAACCAAATTTACCCGTCATCAATATGAAAGTAATCTGATTAATGCTTAGAAGTTAACCAAGCTATCATTCACAACTCAATTTTCTTCGTAATTAGCTTATGAGTGAACTAAGTTAATAAAAAACACAATAATTCCCAAATGTAACATCTACATATATAGATATAGATCCTGAGCTGAAAGCATACATAAATTTGATAGTTAAAAGAAAAAGGGAAGAGTTTCAATTCGAAGCAGTGAAATAGCACATGCAAGAATCAAGGTGAATCCATAAGCTCAACAAGTTTACCTAAAGGAGAAAAATTATTTGTACCAATTGCAATAAATACAACAGATCATGAACCCTTTATAACAAATATGAATATATACATATAGTAGCATTATAGATACATATCAGAGAGAGAGATGGAGAGGCGTTACAAGATATATATAGGTCTCCAGTGATCTGACTGAGCTTGCAAAGGGTGGTGTGGGGGGTGGCTTGGCTGATAAATTGATGTACCTGTTTGGAGGGTGGGGTCCAGTGTGTTAGTGGTGGTGGTGGTGGGTGGGTGTGTGGGGGGGGGGGGGGAGGGTGGCCCAAAATGTCAAGAGAGGCGTAGAGGAGTTACAAGTTTTATTTGTGTGAATTTATGCATACAATTTTTCATGGCTGCTGGACACGTCGTGGACACGTGTCTCCACACGAGTTCCTCAGACATGATCGGCCACGCGTTAGTTCCCACGTGATTGCATCTGCAATTTGTAAAATATGGCAAGAGGCTTGGAGGAATCATCTTCACTCTTAAAATTCAATTCCAGTGATTGCCCTTTGTATCATGAGGTTTCAATTGGACTCGAGATACTTATCACTCAAAAATTCCAAACCAAAGTATTGTATCGTCTTTCGATAATTATGGATGATGTAGATGAATTCTCTGCTGCTCCCGTGATTGCTTGGTTTATGTGAACTAGAGAAACCTTACGACAGCTACTTTAGTGAGGACGATGCCTAACATTAACATTCTTGAAATTTGCAGTAGGAAAAAGCTCAAAGTCTTGACTTTATTGCACAATACTATCATGGGGGTTGAGCCTAGTTATCAGAAATTCTCTTGTTTGATATCTATGTATCTGAATTATGCCAATATATCATCATTGGATCTGAGTCTCCTTCTTACTGCTTGTCCAAAAGTTGAAGTGTTGACTGTCATTAGTCTAGACATTGTCATGTCTGATCCACAGGCAATGATGGAGGTAGCTACTAACTTGTTGAAGGATATTTACGTCGAAGCAATCAGTTTGGATAAGTTCATACTGAAGGCTGATAACCTGGAAAAATTGCATTTAAACGATTGTACACATGAAGATTTCGAGCTTATTGGTAAGGGAATGATGAGATTCCTCAAGATTGATGATGTTACTGTCATCCATATTGATATTGGTGAGAGTGCAAAGAATCTGGAGATTGTTGATGTTATAATTTTACAATCATATGGGTGAAGTTCTACCATATGATATCACGATCGAAAAAACTGAGAAAGCTCAGGCTTTGGGGTGTTGTGTTTGACGATGATGAAGAGGTTGATATTGACTCTATCTCTTCATCCTTTCCTTTATTAAACCATCTTTCCTTGAGTTATGATCTAAGAGATGCAGCAGTTCATTTTGTCCTTCAAAGTTCTGTTGTTCTGGAGGATGTGGTTATTTTGGAACTTGGATGGACAGGGATTAACGATCTATTCTCATTGTGGGTCTCAGTGTTTCTTGAAAGGTGCCCTCGTCTCAAGAAGTTGGTCATCCATGGAGTTGTGTCAGAAACTATGACTCATGAAGAATGCTACATACTTGCAACTTATGAGGAAGTATTTACACATAGATGGCAACTGCAGAAGCAAGTATGGAGATTCTTCTCCTTGCTAGATAATTTTTGAACTTGGAACCAGCTTGATTGATGTGTTATCCTTTGAAAGTTTATACCATGTTTGCAAGGACTGATATATATTATTTCCGTGATTATTCTTGAAGTTTGAATGCATTGTTTTTGTTTCTTGGATGACATTTTCTTTTCTGTTTGGCTTGTTTCCTGGTTTTCACTTTTCATCGTAACTTAATTTCGACTACACCCATGTATTCCCTGTAGTTTGTCTCAGATATCGTTTGTTATATAACTTTAACTGTGAGGTAAATTGGGAAAATGAACTATAGGCAATGAAGGGAATCAAGGAGATAGATGATCAACTCTAATAATGAGAGTATGAGACTCGTTGATCAGCATCTTCCTTTTCCCCCACTTGGAAGATAACCTAAAACTTTGAATGTACGTTCTGTTACTTGTAATGGTTTAAGGTTATCTATGTCCAATACATTCACTTGTGTAATGGCAGAAGATCCATTTCAAATTTCTGTATTTCAGTAATGAATGTTCTCCATAACATAACTAACTAAGTAGTGATGGAGAGGTAACATCCCTTTTCCGCAGCCGAGTAGCATTTCAGCACTAGGTATCTCATGTTTGCTGATTTGGATACAAAGGGCATGATCTGAATTAAAGGACATTGCTGATGAAGGTTAACGAGTTAACGTAGGTCAGATCAAGATGGTTTCTTCCCGTTTTACTGCCAGCTAGCTTGCCAGAAGTCGCTCAAAATTGTAATGTCTTGAAAGATAACATATGATTGTAAGGATCACCAATCCTGTTTCTGGTAAGGCAGCTGATACTTTTGTTTCTTAACTATAAAGAGAGGAGCCTTGACTACTTGAAATTCATGCAGAAAATAATTGGATTTTTTTTGGATATAGTATAATTGATTTTGGTTTTCTGCAGGTTTCCATTCACAGCGAAGAGCACATCTTACTTTTCGAAATGATATTTTGTACAGGTCAGTTTTTACACGTTTTGATATTATTGCAGGTTATTTTTACGCGTTTTGCAGTAATCTATACATTCTGTAACCAGCGAGCTATGTGAAATTGTTTGCCTTTCTCAATGCTATAGTATTTGTTTACACGAGCAGTTTATAAGTGCCACCTTGGCCTGCCAAATGCTAACAGAACACAAAAGGAAAACCAATTAATGCTTCTTCCAGTCTGGGCAAAAGGGGGTCAAGTTCTTACATGCAGAGAAGCTGCATGAGAAGTTTTTTCCTATTGGCGAATTGATCAAAATATAGCTTGTGTTCTAATTTGAAAAAGGAGATTTGAGCATGATCACAGGACTTCATAAGAATCAGATGTTCACTTTTTTGCAGTTTTTTTTTTGGAGATGTTCACTTTCTTTGGCAAGTTTTTCAGCAGAATCATCTTGCATGCATTATTTTTTTGTATTATCTTATTTGTGCTTCAAAATTCATATGATCCGTGATTCAGTATATTCATAGTTTTCTGTAACAGGTTTTATAATCTTGCGTTCTGAAAGTTGCAGATCGATATAAGGATTCAGAACCAACATCAAAGGATCATACCTACAATTCAACAGGTAAGATTCTTTGTACGATAAGATTATTTAGAAAAAAATCTGATCTGCTGAAGAAACATCCCATCTTATTACATGCATACTCCCCTGTTTTTTTTCGTGCTATATGTATCATTTACAGAACCAGTAGAGATTGGATCCATATAAGATCACATTAGTTATCATATAGGAACTAAACCGAGTTTTATATATAAAGATTTGATGCATGAAGAAGGCAAACAGTACTGCAACAGTGCAACTATGACCTTAAAAAAGCTATATTGTATAGTAATAAGCCTCTATTTGGAAGAGTGAAATGCAGTATATCAAATTGCCACCAAAATTCCTCATTCGCTTTCGTCCCTTCCCATAAGTAGCAATTCTAAAGCCATTCAGCACATCAATTTATTTGGTTTCGTTACCTCGGTAAGGACAACTCGAACTCCTCATTGCTTGTATATTTTCATTAGCTTTGTATTACTTTGACTGCACCTGTGCGTAGTGTTGTTATTCGAACCGAGCCTTAACGAGACTCGGCTCGACTCGTTAAGGCTCGATAAGGCTCGACTCGTTTAGCTTAATGAGCCGAGCTCGAGCTCGTTAAATACTCGATTTATTAACGAGCCAGCTCGAGCTTGACTTGTTAGGCTCGATAACTAATTTTTTGTAAAAATTTCTATTAGGCTCGTTAGGCTCGGCTCGACTCGATAGGCTCGTTAAGCTCGTTAGACTCGTTAACGAGTCGAGTCGAGCTCAATTTTTAACTCGGTAATGTTATCGAGCCGAGCTCGGCTCGATAAGAGCTCGAACCTCAAATACTCGGCTCGAATAACAGCTCTACGGCTGTGCGTTAGCTCTTGTTGCTTCTTCCTCGTAGCACTGTGCGTAAATTTTATGAGAACACACATTATTATTTGTTTACGTGATTAGAGTGCAAACATGCAATTTGAGCATAAAGAAAAAACGAGATGGTCCATAGTAGGTACATCCTCAAACAAGAAACTGCTTAGGAAATAAATAACTTTATTTATTATAAAAATGATTTACCTGCTGTTGCCTTTTCCTCTCTGATTCTGCCTGTTACAGAGTCACCGGTACAAGTTATAATTAGTGATACTACTAACCAGCACATCCCTAATTGCAATATTGTGGAAAATCAGTGAGACAAACACAATTTCTATAGGCTAAAGTTGCTTGTTTGTTTGCTTACCAGGGCTTATTGTAGTTTTAGATTCTGTTTTTTTTTTTGAGTTGGTTCAATTCTGATTTGAGCTCATCAGTGTAAGCCTGACAAAAAACACGGGCTTTCTAAGTATATATATATACACTGAACAAACGTAGTATATACGCATAAAATGATGTATATGCTCCTGCTTCGTGGCCCTAGATCGAGCAGCTGACTCCCTGATCTTGATCATTCTTCGTTGGAGTACGACTCCAGTCCGAAGCAAGAAATCTTAGATTGCTTTTGAGCAGTGTTGGGCTTTTGAATATGTTGATGACCGTTATTTTGGTGGTGATTCTTGTGAATCAGAGGGCCGGGGATGGTGGGAGAGGCTTGTCCGGGTAAGCTGTGTTGCTTAGCTATTCCCATGGAATCTTGAGGGCCGGGATACTGCCATTTTTTGTGGGCATGATGCTCGCCTGAGCTTGAGGTTCATTGAACCCAAATTCTTGCCGTGTTTTGGAACTCATCATCCATTCCTCCCTTTGATATGATTTCTGAATCATAAGATACCATTCTTGGATTTTTTTATGGGAATCTACAAAATTAAATTCAACATTAATTTCCAGTTTATACAAAATTCAAAAGTTGGGCGTGTAAAATTACTACCCACAGCCACAGGCGCAATTTAAGAATGCATACCGGCTAAAATTTGTCCTCTTATTAACTTTGAGATCTCCGAGTAAAAGAGGAGATACTTTCTTAATCCACCTTTCCCCATTAAGATCTAGGTCCAATTTTTCATTGGAAAAATTAAACTATAATTTTAACAAATTACCATCCTAGTATCCTACTTTAAAAAAATTCTAAACAAAAAACATCACCGTAGTACTTGCACTTTCATATGGAGAGTTAATTTTTCGGCAGCCCAAGATTTAAATGCAGGCCCAATACCTCTACTTGCACTTTCATATCGAGAGTTAATTTTTTTTTTTTGACAGTAGAGATCTCTGTTAAAGGTGTGAATTGGAAGAGAAGGGATGCCATAATTGAGTTTTGAATTAGACGACCTATTGATTTTTCATTTTATTCATTGAAAAAGTATTAAGGAGAGGTGATAAGCTTTTTATCATCCTAGTACTTGAGTTTATATAAGTGCCCCTTTGTCTTGCCAAATTCCAATAGAACACAAAATTTATACTCCATCTGTTAATGCTTCTTCCATAATCTTGCGTTTCTAAAAGTTGCCGATTGATATAAAGATTCAGAACCAACACCAAAGGATCATAACATACAATTCAAGGGGTAAGATTCTGTGTATGATAAGATTATTTAGAACAAAAATCTGATCTGCTGAAGAAACATCTTATCTTATTAAATGCATACAACCCTGTTTTTTTCCTGTACTAAATGCATCATTTACAGAACCAGTAGAGATTGGATCCATAGAAGATCACATTAGTTATCATATAGGAACTAAACCTGAGTTTTATACATCTTTATCTGATGCATGACATGAAGAAGCCAAACAGTACTGCAACTATGTTGTATAGTATACGGAAGAGTGAAATGCAGTCTATCAAATTGCCTCCAGTATTCCTTATTCGCTTTCGTCTCTTCCCACACGTAGCAGTTCTAAAGCCATTCTTCACATCGACTTATTGGATTTTGTTACCTCAGAAAGGACAACTCGAACTCCTCCTCATTGCACGTAATTTTTCGTTGGCTTTGTATGACTTTGACTGCGTCTGTGCAGCTCTCGCTGCTTCTTCCTCGTAGCACTGTCATATTGTTATTTGTTTATGTAACTTGAGCATCAAGAAAAACAATCCTCAAACAAGAAACTGCTCAGGAAACAAATAACTAAAGTTATAATAAAAATGATTTACCTGCTGTTGTTGCCTTTTCCTCTCTATTTCTGCCTGTTACAGAGCCAACGATACAAGTCTATAATTAGTGAAAAACAATGTGACAACCACAATTTCTGTAGGCTAAAGTTTGCTTACCAGAGTTTGCTGTAGTTGTAGATTCTCTTCTTTGAGTTGGTTCAATTCTGCTTCGAGCTCAACCGTGTAAGCCTAACAAAAAAGGACAGGATTTATAAGTTTATATACACCGAACAAACTTAGTATACCCGCGTGAAATGACGTATGTGGACCTGCTTCCTGGCCCTAGATCGAGCAGCAGACTCTCGGTTCTTAATCATTCTTCGTTGTCGCCTCTCCACCACCTTCTCCACTGGGCCATCTATAACCCGTTTTCGGGACCCTCCATACTGATTTCCACCATCAGCATCAGACAATGGACTTACTGGTGACCCGATTACTTGCCCGAATCCTCCTCCACTCCCGTTCCCCAATCTCGCCCCATAATTAATCCCCGATGGGGGTTGTGAGTACCCACCCCCCCTTTTCGTGAACCTTGGTTGTGTCGCCTCTCCGACGCCACTTTGTAGTGTTTGATAAGTAGCAACATTGGGAGGTGCAACCCCAACCCCAATACCCGGTCTTGCAACAAAGTTAGTGGGCACCATTAGAGGGTGGGCATTGTTTTGGTACATCGCAAAACCGGGCGCAAAAGGTTGTTGGCGTACGACTCCAGCTCGAACCAAGAAATCTTCGAGCGTCATTTCTCCTAATGTAGATTGAGTTCGAGTAGTGTTGGGATTTTGAATGTATTCATTTTGGCGAATATTCTTGTGAATGTCGGACCATACTTCGTCTACAGTTTTCCCAGACAGAGGCTCGGGGAGGGCGAGAGAGCCTTGTCTTGCGATTCCCATTCCCATTCCCTTATGATCCATGGAAGAATGTTGAAGCTGGCCAGGAGGAGGATATTGCATATTGCCGTTGGTTGTGGTAATGTTGCTCGTCTGTGTTTGAGCTTGATTTTCTTCGGCATTCCATATGCTGTTGAGGAATTCATCCATGTTCATTGAACCAAAATTCTTGTCACTCTCACATAGAGTGCTTTGGAACTCATCGAGGGTGAGTGAGTAAATTGACGTCTGTCTGCCTAGCGACGATGATTCGTTCCTCGACATTTGTTGCTCACTTGACTGTGACTGCGATGATGGATCCATCTCTCTTTCTGATGTGAATTCTGAATCTTTAGGTATCATTCTTAATTGGATATTTTGATCGATGGGAATCTACAAAATTAAATTCAATGTTATCCATTAATTTCCAATTCATCTAAAACATGGAAGAAAGTATGTAAAAAAAAATTCCAAAGTTGAGAAAAAGATATAACAAATTCGTGTCGAGCTTTATGACAGAAAATTAAAAAAATAAATGTATATATATTAGATTAATTCCGACCATCCCTAGCTATTCAAGAATGCATATCCATAATTAGAATACCCGCTAGAGACTTTCTTAAACCAGCTTTCCCCCATTAAGATCTCTATCTAAATCGGACAAATTAACAATAATTCTAACAAATGATTAAAAAAAAAACATATACACCAAGAAACCCTAATGCAATTAAGTAATATCGATCGCTAGCTAGATCCAACCAAATTCACTCCCCATCATCAATATATATGTCTTTAGAAAATAATCAAGTGATGATTGTGAGTGAAAATAAATAATCCCCAAATCCAAATGTAACACCTAGCTAGCTACATGTATAGATATAGATCCTGAGCTAGCTAGATAAGTGAAATAGCAAACGTGCAATTAAGAAATAAATCCATAAGCTAAAAAAAAGTTTACCTAACTAGGGACGATTTTTTTTTTTTTTTTTGTTGATGAACCCTGATAACAAATATGAACACACATACATATATATAGTCAGATACATACGAGAGAGAGAGAGAGAGGGGTTAGAATATAATACACTGCAGGGGGTGTCTCCAGTGAGTGTGCAGTGGGGGAAGTTGTGCAAAGGGTGGTGTGGGGGGTGGCTGTGTTTGGAGGGGTGGGGCCCTGGGGTGTGGGTGTGGGGTGGGTAAGGCCAAAAATGTGAAGGGATGCGTAAATGAGTTTGTTGTTTAATTTGTGCATATAAATTTTTTGCATGGCTGCTGGACACGTCCTGCACACGTGTCTGCACTAGAGTTCCTCAGACATGCTCGGCTACCCATTACTTCCCACGTGTCCCGTCTCTTAACCCTCACGTGCGGGTTATTTTGTATCGGGCCATTGTGCCCAAACCGGGTTAGATGCATGCATCGTACCATAGGATAGGAATGAAATATAATTTTTTTTTTTTTTTTTTGAGGGGGAATGAAATAGAATTACTTCAATCAAATATTATTAATCCATCCGTCGACGTCCCGTAAATTAAATTTTAAATAAAAATGTAATGATTATTGTGTTGACGTGTAATTTTATAAAATTTTATATATAAAGTAAATAAAATTGTTGAATTAAGTGTATAATAAATTTAAAAAGTAATAATATGAAAGATAAATATGTATATATTGTGAGAACGTAGATAGTAAAAAGTTAAAATGCAAACTAAAAAGAAAAGTATACAAATGAACAGGAAGTATTTTTTACATTTTCGTTAGTAGCAGGTTTTTTTTTAAAGGAGTCGTTTCAAAATTAGATAATAGAGGAGCATTAAGAAATAACTCGATTCGAAGTATTTCGTGCATTAAAAATTAAAAAGCATACCTATATTTTTCTTTTAAAATTATATTTTATATTATCGTGAAAAGTATTACCTCGTTTATTTATATCAAATGACTCATGTCCCAACTATGTTTTAAAACAAAAATACTTATAAAGTGAAATATCAAATTCTTGCCTCTTACTTTTTGCATGATAAGATCGAATTTGTATAAGATGTTTGTTATTTTCTAATAGAAAACAAAGTCAATTTACATATATATGAGCGTATGAGTTATGAATAAATATAGTTTCAATTCAATCATACTTTTAAGGAAAATATAATCAAATATTAAAGTGAAATATTATATTTCACACATACTACGTCCCATAATTGTTTGCACTCTTTCTTTATTCGTCCGTCCACAATTGTTTGCACTTTAAAAAAAGGGAACCTTTTTATAAACTCCACCCTCACAATATTTACATATTTACACAAAATGTCATTACTTTACCCTCAATCCAATCATTCACTTTACTTTATTCATAAAAGTTTACAAAATTACCCCTCAACACTCCACTCATTACACATTTTTCTTAGTTTGTGTGCCCATAAAGTGGTGCAAACACTTCCGGGACGGAGCCCTCCATCCCTGAAAAGTTTTCACACTTTCCTTTTTTGTTTGTCCCTCAAAAGTTTGCATACTCCAAAATAGAAATAATCATCACAATCTCTACCCTCACAATATAATATGGTAAATATGTCATTACTTTTAAGACCCACCATACACTCAACTCATCTACTTTATTTACTTTATATATAAAAGTTTACAAAATTATCTATTAACACTCTCATCATTACACTTTTTTCTTAAACCATGTGCCCAAGATTTTCCGCAAACTTTTCGGGATGGAGGGAGTATATAGGAGTAAGAGTTATGGAGACAAAACCAAAAAAAGGTCTTGCGTGCGTAAGTGATGGTCGAATCTGAATTAATTCCTGCAATTTACCCTTTCGTCACTTTTATATTATATATTGTACGGTACATATCCTTTAATTTTCCGATAAGATTGACTTGCTGACTTTAAATAACACCAGCAACTATTAATAATTTAGTAGTAGTATAAGTTTGTTAAGAATTAAAAATAAAATAATATTGTGATTTTTAGAAAGCTTATAATTTGTTAACATATTTTTATAAGTAAACTTATAAGTTCTTCAATAATTTAAATCTTAAAAAAAAGTTATGTATGGCTTATAAGATTTTTTTAAAATAAGTTCAGAGATTTAAACTTTTGCACTTATTTTTAAAAGCATATAAGATGTAAACAATTTGTTTTTAGATTTATAAGCTATTTTTTTAACCACACTTTATTAGAGCTTATAAACTTCAAAATATTTTATGAACTGTTTCAAAGAAACTTATCAGTTCAGCCCAACACGCTCCTAATCAACAAAATCGAGTTGTATAACTGATAAAATAAAATATAAGATGCCATACGCATAAAAGTAGAGTGTTGTCAAAATGTGATGTCTCACTATTCAAATCCTAACATAGACTCGTTGCGGTAATGAAACACGAGAAGAAACATCAAACGCAAACAACGAGCCAAAATTGATGAACCCATTCCTACCTTTAAGTGCCTTTTTCTTCACCTATAAGTGCTCGTATGACTGAGTTGCCTATTCCATCAGCAAACGGAAACATATGACCAGCACCGGACACCTCATGATAGTGAATCCACGGTAGCTGGTGAGCAATGTGACGCTGCAGAGTAGCCGGGACGAGCCGATCCTCGTCTCCTTGCCATAAATGAACGGAGCGTTCACCTTGTGGGAACGGGTTCTTCAGATCCGTGGGGTCGAAGTCCCACTTTCCAAAGACGAATGAAAGGTCACGGAGCAGGGACTCGAACTCACCTTGTTGTCTTACCTGTGCCTGATCATACCCAGAGTTGTAAATAACTTAATACAACCACCAAATTTGCATTTCACATGAACATTTACAATTTTTTTTCCCATAAATTGACATCTAATAACAAGTACCACATTTGTTTTAGGATTTCCCTGACTTCTTGTGGGATGTTACGTCTCCCATGTTGTTTTGTTTTAAGATTTTAAATCATATAGTACTCAAAATCCAACCCACATTCACACTTAAAAATACATTTTCATTTTTACACAATTGATTTGACATAAAATTTCTTCAACAATAATAATATAAGTAATACACATAAAATTTCTTCAACAATCACCACCCTCACACACATTTGATTTTACGTAAATTTTCTCCAACAAATACGGAGTATATAATAATATCACATCACCTACTCTTACACACTTAATTTGGCATAAAATTATATTCATTCCTACTCAAAATCTCAAAACAAACACGTACTATCCCTATTCATCAAGCTTTTGAAATCACTAGATTTCACCATCCATCAAAATCACAAAACAAATGTAGCCTTAAGTTTTGTCCAAAGAACTCTTGCCATGATAACATGTAATACAGATGCAAGTATCACAAAATGTTTTTTCAAGAACTTCAGATTTTTGGAATGACAGCAGAAAACCAATTTCGGATCCAAGATAGACGG
Source organism: Galeopsis tetrahit (assembly GCA_963675135.1). Lineage (NCBI taxonomy): Eukaryota > Viridiplantae > Streptophyta > Magnoliopsida > Lamiales > Lamiaceae > Galeopsis > Galeopsis tetrahit. The sequence goes on along the minus strand of OY776128.1, from coordinate 72,321,965 downwards.
TAAGGGTTAGCTTGACACACATTTTTTCGTGTTCTAGCAAAATACTAATTCACAAAGATAATGCACATTCAAAAGTATGAGAACCATTACCATATACTCCTTTCGTATTGAATAAATTCGCGGTATTAATTCTGCATCTTGATGAGAAAGAACTCTGGGGCTGTGATCAATAAGACTAAAACTAGGAAATAGTTTTTGGGAGTTCCACCAATAGTTAAGCCACGGAATATAGTGAGCTACACGAAGAGCCCATTGGTCCTGTGGAAGCTGCTGCTTAAACGCTTCGTCTGAGAGATTTGAAGGCAAAGAAGGCCACCAAAAGTTCACCACAGGGGCTATCAGAGCTGCTCCTTCCAATCTGCTCATCATTTAATATTCAAAATCATGGTTGATTACCTTATAAGAAATATGGATATAGTTGCAAGACTAATGAAAGAAGAGTAACACTTCGGCATGCAATTTTGACTAAAAATTACGACCTACTGTTTTTTCATATTTTTTTGCGAATCATAGAAAAAGGCAGTTGAAAAGTATTAGCTCATATGCTGAAAAGTATTGGTTGTATATCGAAAGAGTATTAAACCGTTCAACCTACAAACTAATACTTTTCTTCATATTTATTAACTAATACATCTCATTATATATTTCAGTCTTTTTTGTGAATGAGTTAAACTTTGAGTAAAAGTTTTTACCATGAAAAAATATGTTCCTCAACTGTGATTAAATTACAAGAGATGTACCTGTGAGGGATGTACTTGAGGCAGCTCCAAACAACCTGCCCTCCCAAGGAGAACCCAACAACATAAAATCGGGATCCTAATGCCAACTGATCAGCAAGAGCCTCGATGTCAAAAGCAATGCTTTGAATTGTTTGGTTAGGGTTGGGATCACTCTCTCCATAACCAGGTCTATCAAACGAAACAATGTAGATTCCTGAACTTTCAACAAATTCCTGTTTATAGATTAAAACAAACGAAAGATATTTTATCATACATATCACTCAGAAGTTGATGCATATAATTATATAAAGCCATTAAGTAACATAAAGAAGTGTCATACGGGAGAAAGATCTCCAGCTATAGGAGAAACGTCATGCCTGCAAGAATCGAAGCCATGGACAAACAATTTTGTGCTTTGCCTTATCCTTTGGGACACCAAATTCTTTGTAAGCTAAGTATCTTCCATCTTTAAGCTGTACTCTTGGGGCTGTAACTGGAGGGCCATCATTGGAGCCACACGTATTCGCCTTATAAAACCAAGCCAAAAATCCCACAAAGCAAACTAACAGAACTTTCTTGAAAATCCCTGAAACAATTTATTTGGAAACTGGATTTAAAATGAGGATACAAACTTATATTCAGACTTGATGGGAGCTTGTTTCTGTGCAGTAAATACACCTGAAAATTAATGGGGAAATCTAATTCTTCATTGACAAAAAGCATATTCTGCATCTAAAATTATAATCACACATTTATATCCCCTGATGAAATCAAAGGTTCTAATCCCCTTCAACAAAACCAGATAAAACAATTGGAAAAAGAAAGAGAAACAATTTTCAATTTACAATCTGCAAATACCACTAATCAGATTTAAAATCCCCAAAATTAAGATCACCTTCTTTTTACCAAATAGACAACACCTGAATTTAATCAACATCGAAGCCTAAACTAATTAAGTTACGCTTATACTAAATAATGAGATAAATACTTAAAACCCACCTGAAAATAATGAAGGAGTCTTTGCTTTTGGTTTCCTGGTATGAGCCCTTGCAGAAGCTGCTGATATTTTCCTGGCCGCCATATTTTTTCAAACTTTACTGTAAAACCCACAAGAGTAGATAGAATTTCATTAAAACGAGAGATCTGAACCTACAGCTGGTCAATCGTTGAATGCTGAGTGAGTGATGTGGCCTGTAAAAACTTTAATACAAGAAAAATATGACCAAGATTTGTCATTTTCATTATTTTGTCCAAATCAGCGATGTGCCTAGCCGGCTAGCCCCCCGGTGTTTGTACACCAATCAATATTTCAGGATAAATTTCTCTGTTTTACTTTTTATATTTTAAGGATAAATTTCACCCTACTAGATTTTTAACATGTGTTGCTCCACTATTTTAATACGTTCAATATTTTTTGACATAACACATATAGATAAATTAGATAGTAAAATACTCCCTTCGATCCCGAAATAACTTGCATAGTTTGATCAGCACGTTTTTTAAGAAAAGTGGATTTAGTGGTTGATGATGTAAGATAAAAGAGGGGTATTTTAGGTAATTTGATGATGTGTAAAGTGGATTTGATGATGTGTAAAGTGAAATATATGGAAAAAATGAGTGACAAATTTGAAAATAAAATGATGCTGTGAGATTATTAATTTTGTAGGGTATTTCCATATTAAGAATGTATTGGTAATTTTAGACGTCCCATCATATTTATGTGCTAATTTGATTTTTTTGAACCTAAATAAACAAGCCGCAAATAGGCCACTCTTGCGAATGAAATAATGTGGGCAGTATATACTCACCAAAGCCATATGGGGTACGGTTATATGCACCCCAGTCTTTGTTAACTGTACTTTCCCGATTGAATTGTTCAAATTGTTATTTTTTTCTATAAAATCTTTTTACTAAGAAACTCTCCCCAAAATTATAATTTATCTCTTTTAAAATTAAAAAAAAATTACAAACTCTAAAACTCATCTCACTCCCCACCTCAACCACCCTCTTTCTTTCTATATTATTTTTACTTAAAAGGGTATTTTAATTTTTGTAGTAGTGGAGGTGCATTTAGATATTTTACTTAAATGGTATTTTAAGTTTTTTATACTATTATTAAATCAATCAATTGAAAGGGGGGAGTGTCCTAACAAAGTTAGAGGTCGAGATAAACGTACCCTATTTTTGTCTACTGGATTGATGTCAAATGGGCCAATAGCCTTGGTATTCAAATTAATGAAAAGACCGGCCACGATTAAATTCACCCCCTTTTTTTATGTCTTCTCTTCCAAGTTCACACCCTGATTTTGAGTTCAATGAAATACCACGACTAACCTTCCTCACTTTAACTTATCCACCCTTTCACACACCCCATTTACCTTTTTCCATTTAAACTTTTCTAATTTAAAATTTATTAGGTATGCTTTTGTAATAATTATATTGACAAAATCGAATTTTTGCACGAATATAAATGAAAATTGTGAAGTTTTACAACAGTGTCGAGTTCGACACTGTTTCATCGAGAAAGAAAAAAAAACTCAAAAGTGTTTTTTCAAGTTTTTGAGGAATTTTCGGCCAAAATTCTGAGTTTTGTTAAATACTCAACAAATTTTTTTGTGCAAGATTTTTTCGTAAAAACTCAGAAAACTCAAAATTTTCAGTTGAGAATTGTAAAAATTCTTGTTGAACCAGAGCCGAATTTTTAATTTTGCGATTTTTAAAAGAAAATGTATACAAAGAATACTTACATACGTGTACCGAAGACTCCATTTTTTAACCATTAAAATCGAAAATGAATCGTTACACGTTTATATTCAATTTCTTTCAAGGTTTTAATATATATTTTTTTGGATGAAATTTTAAAAGAAAGAAGAGAATACATAAAGTTGTGTTTGAGTTTTTGGGTGGGGTGAACTTAGTAAGAAGGTAGTACAATCCCTTTACCTAATTTTTTTTTTTTTTTAAATGGGATGGGGTGAAGACAGGAGGGCCTTGTTATTGTTATTATTATTATTATTTTTGCTGTATTTTTAAATAATTAATCAGTGCTAGTTTAAATACTTTAATTAGTTCATGTTTATTATTTATTTGATTGTTAGATTAAGAATTTGACACGATCGAACTTGATTACTATAAACTAGAGTTTATATTATTCTTATATTAAATTAATTTAATTGAGAAAAAATAATTTTGATGAGTTGCTCTTTCGATTGCATGTTAGAAGGAAGGATCACTTCTAAAAATAAGGACTCGACGGACTGAATTGTAATTGTATTTTAATTTTAATTTAAATGTTATGTATATTATACTTCCTCCGTCCCATAACTGTTTGTACACTTACCTTATTTGTCCGTTCCACAATTTTTTGCACACCTATAAGAGGAAACTTATTCATAAACCCTACCCTCACAATATTCACATATTTACACAAAATGCCATTACTTTTACTCTTTTTCGAATCACCTTTTTACTTTATTCATATAACTTTACAAAATTACCCCTCAACACTCCACTCATTACACTTTTTTTTTAAAAAGTGTGCCCACTTTGTGGTGCAAACACTCCGGAACGGAGGGAGTACTAATTATCTTTCGTACCCTAAATTCAAAAGTTCAGATCCGTCACTATTAAGCAAGGCAAAATGATTAGTGGTCATGAATTCGAATTATAGATGTTTATCCGGGTTGGGCTAACCGGGCCGGCCCGTTTAACCCTGAAAAATGTAGGGTTAGGGTTAATGAATCATAGGCCCGTTTAAATTCGGGCTTTTTTGACCCGGACCGGTTAGCCCGCGGGCTAAACCGGGCTAGCCCGCAGGTCTACAGGGCCAGCCCGCTAGCCCGAATTGTTACCATATATATATTTTTTTAATATATAATATGCAAATAAATTTTGGGTTATTTGGACCATACCATAATTATAATCATTAAGCAATCAATTACCATTCATTAGTCATTAATACTATTTTTTTATTAGATTATAATATTTTTTAGCTTTATTTGACTATATTAAGGATCAAGTTCTAGAATTGTGTTTAAATTATACTTTTATTTTCTCATTTAACGATCATCAACTAATTATATATTTTTCTATTTTATTTTCTTGTTGGACGTGTCAATTGGGACCTTTAATTTTAAAAGTAAAAAAAATTATTGTAGCCCGTTAGTGGCCCGTTTAGCCCGTGGCCCGCTAGGGTTAGGGTTAGGTCCCAACAATTGTAGGACCGTTAAGTATGAACCGGATAAGGCCCTAACCCGTTTAGCCCGTAGTCCTGTAGGGCTGGCCCTATAGGGCTAGGGCCAGCCCGATAGACATCTCTAATTCGAATTATAAATTAGGTGAGGGGTGAGGGAACCTCATGACATCAGATACATATTTATGGAAATGTTTGAAACGTGGATGGCCAGTCACCGGTGAATAAAATTCCCAAATTATGAGATAATTTAGTTAAATGATCTCGAAGAATATAATATATACGTGAAAGGTTATCAGGAAAACCATGAAGATTTATTAATGAATTAAAAATAATAAGGTATAATCTGATAATGCAATCATGCATGAAACGTAGCTTGCTTTAGTTTCCGTTTATGGGAATTCAGATTCTTTCAATTCTGTATTAAAATGTCCCTAATATTTTCAATATTATCAGGTCTCGTCTATTTTTGTTTGGTGGAGTTTCTTTATGCTAATTCTTGGAATCTGTGAAATTGACAAGTTCAAATTGAAGTAATATTTTAATTTGTGTTACCTCAAGTGCCAAGATTGATTCTCTCAACTTATAAGATTTGATAGGTAAGATTGAAAATAGATTAATTTCATATCAATTCTTATAAACTGATACCTTAGATTAAGAGTATGGTATTTTTAAATTTGTAAAATTTAGATATCATTCTAATTTCAATCTAATTAGTATTAATTAAAAAAACAAGACGTAAGTGTTTGAAACCGAAAAATCCAAGGTTACATATGAAAAGATTTGAAATAATGAATAAAATTAAAAGTCATTCCATTCAAATTAATAGGGATAACAATTCCGGATATAACATGATACGAGAATGACACAAAAATTGCAGATTGTATTTGTGTGTTTATCGTGTTGACACATACAATAAGAACATGATACTAATTTTCATATTGTGTTTATGCCAACCTGTATAAACTCGGAAAAAAATAATCATTTGTAAATATGGCTTGATATTTTATAATTTTATTGGGGATCTTATATATGTTGTTCTTATCTTATTTTATCATCATAGCGAAGTGTATTACCATATAGTATTATAAAAATGTAAATATTATTTTGAATATAATATTTTGTCACCATCGCTCTAATATCCTGTCGTGTTGATAGAAAAAAAAAATGTCTCTGTGGCGTATTAGCATGTCATATTCGGATTTACAATCTCATTGTATCATTATAATTGCATCAGCGATTCAGCACGAAAGCAAGAATTTCCACCCTGATATAAGTATTTTATAACTATATTTCAATCTCAGCTGCTAGCTATAAAATGAAACATAAAGTATATGAAGTTGATTGCCTAGGTAGCTAGTTTGCCTTTATAAATAAATTAAAAAAGATGCTTGAAAACACTCTATATATGTATGGGTTCTTTCACTCTAGCTAATTAATCAAATATGGCAAGACTATCAGAGGCCCTGATAGTTGGGAGAGTGATAGACGATGTAATTGACGTATTCAGTCCAAGTATAAACATGTGTATCACTTATGCTAATAAACAAGTCTTTAATGGCTTTGAGTTTTTTCCTTCTGCTGTTGCTAACACTCCAACGGTTGATATTCAAGGACCTCATCACATGGGAACCTTCTACACTTTGGTAATTAAATTTTTATATATGATAAACTCGATATTACTGTTTAGTACACAAAGTGTTACTGTTAAGTCTGTTATGCGCGCATGGTTTAGGAAACCTACCATTCATCGATCAATCAATCTTGTGGGGTTTTTTTTAAATGATTAATGAATGTTAAGTAATTTTATGCAATTCATGTTGCAGGTTATGACCGATCCTGATGTTCCAGGCCCTAGTGATCCATATCTCAGGGAACACCTCCACTGGTACTTTTTAATTTTTTTTATATTATATATTATTGTAATTTGAATTTAAAAAAATACTTATAAAAAGAGATATGCACGATTTAGTGTAACTTGAAAAAAATGAAAAAAAAAGAGATATTTCTTTATAAAGGATATGGGTTTAGTGTAACTGTATCATGTCATATGCATTGAAATTTTCATACCACAAAAAATTGTTTGAAACGTGGAATTTAAGTGTATTTTACCCTTGCATTTTTTTTTTAAATAACCACTGATGTTTGTAAAATTAACATGTGTTACAGGTTAGTTACAGACATTACAGGCACAAGTGATGCTACATTTGGTAAGATCAATAGTATTATTTGTTACCTTAAGAAATCATCTTTAAGAAAAAAAAATTGCACTCCGCAGTTGAGTACTGAAAAATGTGAATTTTGTGAAAATTTGTGAATTGATATTAATAAACTACTTACCCATTAAAACTCGTGTTTAAGTCAAATGAAAATGAAAAGTAAAAATAGATGAAGTATCTAAAATTTAAAGTGCAAATTCTTTCTTCTTTTTCCTTTATAGAACCCTTTTTTTTCTTGTGCAAAAATATTATGATAGGGTTTAAACCGTTTACTTAGTGCATGGATGAATTTACCATTAGACCACTGTCAGACTCAATCAATAAATAAGATTTTATGTATACACTATATTCAAATTTAAAAAAAATATATGTATACACTATATATTCTGTTGAGCGATCCGAATTACCAAACTAAATAAGAGATCAAACTTATTTTTAAGACGGAGTCTCTATCTAAATTGATCACACCTAATCCCCCTCCTCATTAATTTAAACGAAGAGATCGAATGTAGTATTATATAAACTTTTGTTTACCACGTACCACTGATACTATAACTCTTTTTAATATGCATCTAGATTATTTAGAGACAATAAAAAATATATTTTTGGATTAAAAAAAGATAAAAGTCATAAGTTCACAAGTCGAAATCTGTCATCGAAAAATGGTACACCTCTAAATATTATCTAACAATAAAAACGATAATAAGTTTCAAAAAAACTGATCAATCTAGGAATCTGAAATCGGGTGAAGGACTTTGGAGGGTCAAATGCATTGCTCCTACTGACCTTGAACTTTGAGACGTGGGTGAAATTATTATATTATAAAACCCTGTTAATTGACTGATAGTGTAGTTCGTGTATGCTCTAACCTCGAATTCATTTACTTTTGTGCTTTACTTACAACTATTCGAACGAATAATGGATACCATGCGATCATATATATATTTTTTAATTGTATGAAGCGCGCGTCTACAATACAATTAGTTGGCAAACAAATAATTAATTAAATTAAGATTTGTATTGTTAGTGCATATTTATATATACTTTATTATTATCTCGTTTGTTTAGCGGGTTTAGGCGGTGGGTTAGGTACAATATATAAATCCACTACAACCTTACCTATGGTTAATGTGGATTTACATACCCCAACCCATCCTCTAAACGAGCCATATATATATTAGTATATATTAATGGTGTTTGATTGATGAGATGCAGGACAAGAGGTGGTTAAGTATGAGAGTCCAAGGCCTAACATAGGAATCCATAGGTTTGTGTTCCTTCTTTTTAAGCAAACACAAACCTACCTACTTCCCGGAACCACTTCAACACTCGCCGTTTTGCCGCCGACAATGGTCCCCGTTGCCGCTCTCTTCTTCAATGCACAGCGCCAAACCGCCGCTAGCTCAATAATTATAAGTTATAACCCCTTCTATCCATATAAAGTGTGTTTAAAGATAAATAAAATAGATAAAGTAAATGTGGTGAGGACCAACAACAACACATTCTATGCCGACTGAGTGGGTACATTTGCAGCTGATCTTAAAAAAAGTAATGAAGGCTGGAAATATCATTGTAGTAATTGGCATGTAATAGAAAAAGACTTGATGTAATTTTCTTAATTGTCACTATGCTTCATATGTACCTAAATTTTACAACAATTTGTCGACGAAAGTGTATATGATCGACACACTATTATCGAAATTTATAAAAAAATGTGATTTTTCTAAAAAAAAAATTGTTTGATAGCCACCGGAAATGGTGACGACGGCGGCAACTGGCACAACAATTAGGGTTAGGATTTAAAAGTTAAACGAGGAGTGTAGTTAGTAGTGTAATTTTACTTAAAGAGTATTTTGGAATTTTCGCATGATTATTAAATTATTAGTGAGTGGGGGTGTGCAGATAATCAAGTCGGAGGTGCAAATATTCAGGCCCTTAATCATTATACTACAACTTCTAAGAAGTTGGGCCCAATAGAAATAAGAGAAGACCGGCCCAACTGATGCCAAACCTAAATGATAATTAGAGCCTTAATTCCAACTATCGTTTACTCATTTTCTAGTTCTTTCCACAACTACAAAATAGGCCGCGGCTAAACAAACCCCCCGATTCTCCTATACACACCCCCAACTACTATACATTCCCCATTGTAAATATATTTTTTTTCATAATTACTAAACATACCCCAATAATATACCATTATACCCTTACAATTAAAAAAAAACAAATAGAAAAATAAAAAGAACAAAAAAACTCACACATTTCCACCGCACTACTCTGTAAAGAAAATAAAAGATGAAAGTGTCATTTCTGCAATTTCATGAGTGAATATAAAAATGTTCTTAATCTTCAACTACGTAATGGGTGGATATGAAAATACTCTTAATCTTCAACTTCATTTTTGCAATTTCATTCGATTTTTTAGTTTTTAGGGTTCAATTTTGTGGATTTTGTTAAGAAACTGCCATGGAGTTCCTTTTTTGAAGCAATATACGTGATTTTCAATAGAAGCATAAAATAATCGGTATCCGATTTTTCCTCCCATCCTGTTCATAATTTATGTTATTTTCGCCCATAGAGAAAAAAGTTAGAAATTATTTCACTTGTTCAGGATTAAAATTGAAAAAAAATTGTCATAAGATTTTGATCAAAGTTGAAATTAAAATGACCATAAGTTTCCATAGAAGCTGGAAATGAAAGGGTTATGCTTAATGTTTCAAATTTTTTTTAAGAAAGACGAGAGGAAGAAGATGATAATAAGGGGGGTTAGTTATTTAATATAGGGCTATTTTAGTCTAAACTTTTTTTGGGGGTTTGTATAGAAAATTTGGGGGTATATTTTGCCATGCCCTACAAAATATTCACATCATAGTCACTTCGGTTTTCTATGTGTGTCTATTATTTTCGTATTTCATATACCAGCGTATCTATTTTAAATTTTCAAGATTCTATACCTTTTTAATCCTTGGAAAGAAAATAAATAAATACTAGGATTTATGCTTTTTGTCCGTTTCTTAAAATTTGAAGTCAAGGTATTTGAGATGCAATTTGCTGATAAATTATTTAATTGAGAATCGATAGACGTCATTCAGTGTGGGTGGACTAGAGATGTCTATCGGGCTTGCCCTAGCCCTATAGGGCCAGTCCTACAGGGCTACGGGCTAAACGGGTTAGGGCCTTAACCGGTTCATATTTAACGGGCCTACAATTGTTGGGATCTAACCCTAACCCTAGCGGGCCACGGGCTAAACGGGCCACTAACGGGCTACAATAATTTTTTTTCTTTTAAAATTAAATGTCTCAATTGGCACGTACAACAAGCAAATAAAATAGAAAAATACATAATTAGTTAATGATCAGTAAATGAGAAAAAAAAAGTATGAACTCATTGGTCCTTAATATGACCAAATAAAGCTAAACAAACACTTATAATATAATAAAAATTAGTAATAATGACTAATGGATGGTAATGGGCTTCTTAATGCTTATAATTATGGTTATTGGTCAAATGACCCAAAATTTATTCTTAGGTTATTTATTAAAAAAAAAAGGAAAAAAGGTAACAACTCGGGCTAGCGGGTTGGCCCTGTAGCCCTGCGGGCTGGCCCGGTTTAGCCCACGGGCTAACCGGTCCGGGTCAAAAAAAGCCCGGTTTTAAACGGGCCTATAATTCATGAACCCTAACCCTATATTTTTCAGGGTTAAACGGGCCAACCCGGTTAACCCGGCCCGGATAAACATCTCTAGTGTGGACAAAAAAAAGTTAAAGGTTTCGATTAGATTAATTATTGGCTAACCATGTCAATTTTAAAATACGTTTTTTTTGTTTTTTTAATTTTGGTTTAGACCATTTATATTTGCAGGTACATTTAAACTTTAAATATTAACAATGTATTTATTTCGTACATCTCACTAATTCAATTTATTTATTTATTTAATGATTTTTTTAAGGGAGCATTTATAACAAAAAAATAAAAAATAGTAAGGGAATAATAGTTGATCGGTGAAGGAATAACAAACCTGAACCATAATTAAAATAAGAAATTTCTACTTCAACGTGGTACAGTCATCCTGTATCTCTTGCTTTATGTGGATGACATTATTGTTACAGGGAGCGACCAGGACGTTATTCGGCGTTTTATTCGCCGTGTCAACAAAGAATTTGCGATCAAAGATCTTGGTCGCCTCAGCTACTTCCTCGACCTCGAGGTCACTCACTCGTCGAATGGTCTTTTTCTCAGTCAGGCGAAGTATGCTCGCGATATCTTATCTCGGGCAGAGTTGCTCGACTCAAAGCTTGTCTTCACTCCTCTAGTAGCCGGAGGACTCTTTGGTTCGTACAAGGACCTCTTTTGTCAATCACACTCTCTATTGCTCGCTCGTCGGCGTTTTACAGTAATTGACGATCACGCGTCCTGATCTTTCATATACTGTTAATCATGTTAGTCAATTTTTGCACTCGCCAACTATCGACCACTTTCTCGCGGTCAAGAGGATCCTCAAATATGTCAAGGGCACTATCAACTATGGGCTCTCCTTTGACCGAACAAGTGACTACTCACTCGTTGGTTACTCTGATGCGGATTGGGCACGTTGCACGGAGACTCGTCGCTCCACCTAGGTTATTCTATCTTTTTGGGTGGAAATTTAATCTCCTGGAGCGCAAAGAAACAACCCACTATTGCTCGCTCGAGCTGTGAATCCGAGTATAGGGCACTCGCGAACACAACCCAGAAAATGATTTGGGTTACTCAACTTCTTCGAGAGCTTGGTCAGCTTCCTTCCTCGGCACCAACCCTACTTTGCGACAACAAAAGTGCTTTATTTTGGAGTTAAAACCAAGTTCCTCATAAACGAGCAAAACACATCGACATTGACTGTCATTTTGTTCGTGAATTGGTCTCTTCTGGTCGCCTAATCACCAAGTTCGTCACATCCACTCTTCAGCTCGCCGACGTCTTCACCAAGAGTCTTCCTCGCCCCAATTTTGAATTGTTACGTTGTTCGATTGCATCCACAGCATCGCTTGACAGGGGGTAATAGGGAATAATAATATAGGAATAATATATTTTAATTTAGTCCATATCTTTTGTATTTATCTCTTTGATATGGTTGTTGTATTTACCTTAATTATCTCATTGTAAATACTCTTATAAATAAAGTGATTGTTTGTGAATAAAGTTAATGACAAATTGAGTAATTAAGTGAGGATTGAAGGGTGATCATTTTCATAAAGGTATGAGACTACATTTTGTGGATAAAGAATATAAGGTAAATGAGACTACTTTTCATGGATGGAGGGAGTACTACATTTTCTAAGAAGTTGGGCCCAATAGAAATAAGAGAAGACCGGCCCAACTAATGCCAGACCTAAATGATAATTAGATCCTTAATTCCACTATCGTTTACTCATTTTCTAGTTCTTTCCACAACTACAAAATATTCACATCATAGTCACATCACTTTGGTTTTCTATGTGTGACTCTATATATTAAGTACTTCATCCATCTCAGAGAAAGCTACCCGATTTTCTATTTTTGTCCGATCCAGAGAAAGCTCCACATCCCTTTTTTGACAAACTATTCCCTTTCACATTTCATTATATTCTTCTCTCTCAATCACATCAACTCTAATACATCTACTTATTATATTATATTTCTTAACTTCCGTGCCCGGAGCTCATGGGGAGCTTTCCCCGGGACGGAGGGAGTATTATTTTTTCATTATTTATTTTCGTATTTCATATACCAGCGTATCTGTTTTTTCAAGATTCTATACCTTTTTAATCCTTGGAAAGAAAATAAATAAATACTCCAGGAAACATTTATGCTTTTTGTCCGTTTCTTAAAATTTGAAGTCAAGGCATTTGAGATGCAATTTGCTGATAAATTAGACAATTTTTTTAATTGAGAATCGATGGACGTCGTTCAGTGTGTGTGTACACAAATAAGTTAAAGGTTTTGATTAGATTAATTATTGGTTAACCATGTCAATTTTAAATTTTTTTTTTTATTTTTTTAACTTTAAATGTATTTATTTCGTAAATGTTTCACTATTTCAATTTATTTATTTTAATGAATACGATTATCTCACGTGAAATGGGCTGTACTTGATTTTTTTTAAGGGGGCATTTATAACAAAAAAATAAAAAAAAAATAGCAAGGGAATAATAGTTGATTGGTGAAGGAATAACATGAACCATAATTAAAATAACAAATTTCTACAAATAATATCGTGGACTAGATTTGGACATTCCTAAGTGGGGGCCATGTCCGATTTGATCAGTTTTTGTTGTTGGATGATTTAGATTTCTTGTTTTTGGAGTTGGAGGATGTTTGCTTGAGCTGATTGAGGAGGGCCTGATTCTCTTGGTTCAGCACCTCTGCTTTCTTCCTAAGCCGCTCATTCTCCTTCATCATGTACCAATTCTCCATGTACAGCTTCGAATTCTGTTCTTCCATTATATAGTTCTGCACGTACAATTAAAATAACGTCAGATAGTTCAAATAATTAGAGCACCACCATCTTTAAAAAAAAAAAAAAAAAAAAAAACACTTGGAATGTTGAAAATGGGAAGCAAAGCAACTAGAAATTGATCTTTATTTTCTAGCATCATGCAATAACCGAGAACATTACTGTTTATGCAGCAGTGTGAAATGCCCTTAATTTGTCTTGGTGAAGAACAGAGAAAGAGAGAATTTTCTGCCCTTTTTACCAAGATTAAGAATAAGAAATTCTTGTTTAGTTGAATTTGGATTGGAAGTGAAATGGAGCAGTGGGTATTTTTGAATTGAATATATATAGGACAGGAAGGGGGATGGGTGCATGGGTTGGCATTGGATTAGGTCACGCATCACATTTGAAATTTCATTAACTTTATTGATCATCACTTCAACCCTGACAACAACGACTAGGTGGGTGACGCGCCTCACCCATGTACATTGAGTTTGGACTTTGTTTTTGTTGGGTGACAATTGAAATTGATATTTCAATTAACTGGCCAAATGTTGAATTAAATATCAATGGTTAAATTGAACATTAAAATTCAAGTGTATGTAATTTAAAAATAATACCCAATAAATGAAGTTTCATCTCACAAATTAGATTTGTGGGACGATCTCATATAAGCTCTTGTCAACCTATAATTAAAGATGTAGAAGTCGAAAATCGGTAGTCGAACGAGTTTTAGCCATCTAGCGCTTAGGTGCCACTATTTTTTTTTTTTTTTTTTTTGCTTTTTTACTTTATACTTTTTCAATGCAGTTTTCACTCCTTAAATGATGAAATTTGATCAAAAAATATGTACATCACGTCATATCCATGAGTATTGCTCAAAACCCCATTTCTACTTAGAAAAGTGTATACGATCCCCCAAGTCAGACTCTTATTAATTTTTCTATCCAGTCATCCAAAAGTCGAAAATTGAATAGATTAGAGACGGTCTACCATAGCCTAAATAATTATTAATTATAGTAGACACATGGATAATAAATTCGTAAATGATGATACGTTAGGTAATTTCCCATTTTCCATACACTCAAACTCACCACCCCACAAATCACAATAATCACATCCGGAAAATTTGTGTATAACAGCCCGACCCAAGACAATGATGCATGTGTAAGCATGAAAGGCGGCTTCCACAGACGAATTTAATGTTCTCCTACCCTAGCTAGCTAGCTAGCTATACTACTATCATTACAATTTACCATCATTTCTTTCATGCTCATACGAATGATGGCCGCAGAGCTGGTAGTAATTTGCTACTCTACCACCCCCATCATTTGTTTTAATGTCTCATCACATTTCAGTTAAAATTAGTGTAATATTTCACTCAAAGTTATAGTAGTATAAATTAATATTGTTCAGTTTTTAATCCAATGTTACTTTTCAATTTATTAAAATTAGTGTCGCATTTTATACATGCGTCCAATGGCACCGTAAAGACTAGTGCACAGAAAAATGACTCTTGTTCAAATTCGCACAGGGGTATTCTGGTCATTTGGAAACCCTTTAAGTTAGAAATGATGGTTGGGGTGGATGTATGATTCGCAGTAATGATTTCGAGTGGCTCGGACAGCCTACTTCATAATCACCTCCCCTCCCCTCCAATTTCATATCTTCAAAATTACAGATTAACACAACTTCCTAATTTTGAATAAATTATTATATATCTTCAAAAAAATTATAGGTCCACTCCAATCCATGTGCCACATTAATTGATATGATCATCAATTTTTTAGTTTTTACCCTTCCGGTCCCAACCAATATTGACTATATCAAAATGATCGGTAGATGGTAAGATTGATCTCTGAGTTAGTCGATTTTTAGATCGAATATAAAAAAAAAGACATAAATTTTTTGTTAGTGCATGTGATGGTGATCTAGATACTTAACTAATGGATTCTGATTAAGAAGGGAGTTTATGTTATACTCCATATATAGTCTCTCTTGAAATTAAATTTTGATAGGATTTTTTACAAACTTATTATATAATCTAAATTAATACTTATGAGAAAAATCCCTTGTGCAAAATGACTGTTCAGTCGGCCCTCAAGTGATGGGTTAGGGTGACCCATTATGATCTTTTCTTTTACGTTATGATAATAATAGTAATAATAATAATAATGAAGTATAATGGTCATAATTTTGCCTAGAATCATATTATTTCTTTTGGCATATTATTAATGGTAAATTTAGAAATAATGGTGAGGGACTACTACTGCATGTGAGTTGGCAACCGGCCATCATGTGTTATTAAGTGCATCAACGTGAACCATCATATGCCTTCTCTACCTTAATTGTATATATATGTTTGAATAATTTTATGTGTTATATTTCACGATAAATTTTACACACCTAACCTACCCTCTAAATCCCCGTAAATTAAACGAGAGAATTTCTATACACTTTCAACCTACTTCATCTAAAATCCATATTAGTAACATCTTATGTAAACGTTCTACTAAATATTATACTCGATGCATATTCATTATTCAATATGTAAACTACTAGTACTATTAATTTGAATTGCACTTAATTCCTTTTTCAGTCATGATGATCACATTCTGTTAATTATTTAATTATAATATTGGTGGCGAAATTATGTTGCAAGTTGCTAGAAACACACGCACACACATAATTATCACTACCAAAAATTTCAACCCACGGATTTATTAGGCATTATTGTACTTGTTACATTTTTGGGTACAAGTACACGTGACAACCTTTAATATGTCAATCTACTTTTTCTTTTTCTTTTTTCATCCCAAAAGTCTTGCAAATACAATTCCGATTAAATTAAACGTGGTAGTATTTGTATAAGTTTTGTGATATATTCAAAATTTTATATTAAAAAAATATCACGTCCCACCGTTTTGTATTTTAAACTCCGAATGTGATTATTGTTTCAATTTATGTGTTCCACATTTTATTTCACTAGCTATATAAAAAATTGTCATGTGTTATATTAAAAAAAAATAAAAAAATAAAAGTTCTATAATACTAGAAACGATCCATATTAAAAATTTAGTAAAGTGAAATACAAAAAAATGAAACTTGCATCTCCATGTATGGCTTCACCCGAAGTCTCTCTACTCACAAAGCTAATTCCTAATCATTTACATCAATTATTTAATTAATATATATCCCTGCAAAGAATAATGATGTGGGATTTAATTTTGGTGGTGATACCTTCACGTGAGCTTAGATTCTCTAATTTAAATGTAATTCTACACTTTATTAATTTTGTTCTTTGGAATTGGATCGGATAGGGTACTTTATAGTAGGACGTGTATGGTGGGGGCAATTTCGTCACGGTACGATAGCACGTATGAATTTGATCGATACCAAAATTTCATATTGAATTCGTTAAACACGATAAAATTAAAAGATAACACATTATATAAACGGTTAACAATATGAGTCATATGACACGACATGAGAATAAAACGTACTCGATTATAGTACGATCGCGATAATGATATGATATTTTTTTATATTAATTTAAATAAATATTCTGATTTTTATATATTTAAATGTTTTTTTATATTGTGTTGCATGTCGTTATCGCGTTCGTAGTTTCTAATACAGTTATTCGGGTACTCTACAAAGTTATTTAGACTTTAGAGATTGCACATCATCATGATTAAATTTAAAATTGCACACGGTAGCTTTTAATTAACACACAAAAAGAAAAGGTGAGATAAAATAAAATTCGCACATATTATGATTTTAAGATATGATGAAATATATTTGAAAACACGTCCCTTATAAATGATGGAAGTTAGATGGCAATGAATGGTTTCTAAAATGGTGATTAGATCTCTAAGGATTATCGACTTTTTGTTTGAAATGTCTAACTTTCCATGAGCAATATCATCATGCCTTCAAATTATTACCTCACTTGGATACATTATGTATCTGTGGACTCCGTCGTATATATGGATGCCAATTTGGCCTTCAACTGTCTTAACTCGCGTCGTTTGGATCGTCCTTTCCTGCAGCGGGACGAGGCGAGGTTGGATATCATTTTAACTCTAACCCGAGTCAGACTCATTCAAACATATTTTACATATTATTAGTATATATTTACTCCTTTCGAAAGTTATCAATTTTATTTTTAAACTCATTTAAAAAAAAAAAATTATGAGATTAAATTGACTTCTATCTCTGAATTCTTATTTATATATGGGTGCATTGATATACAAACTAATTTTCTATTTATCCCATACTATACATTTATACAAACTAATTTTATCACAGTCCAACGAATATTGATGCACATTGAATACATTATGGGCATTGTTGGAGAAAAGTTAAATTAATTGTAGTGTTACAAATAAAAAAAGAACCACTTTGGATAAAATGGGACAACAAAAAAGGGTAGGTGTGACTTGTGAATATAATGTTATCATTGTAGACTATCAAAATCGTGGACGAATGAGATTCATTCAATATTAGGGTAGAGGAAAGGGTTTTAATGAATATTAATTATTTTTTATATAAAACAGATAGATTGAAGTATATATGATTGGAGTATTGTGACATCAACGTATAAAATGATTGACAATTTAAATACAATTGAAGGATGAAATAAATAGTGTGAATAGTGCTATTTTTAAAAATAAAATAAAAATAATAAAATTGAACAACTAAAAATGAATAATGAGTACTCACTTCATCCCTCAATTACTTTTACACTTTCCTTTTCGATACGTTCTACAATAACTTTCACACCCTTAAAATTGAAAACTCTTTATAAACTTAACCCTCACAATATCCTCAATTTTATAAAAAATTTATTATTTTTTCTCCATATATACACAAAAGTGAACTCATTTCTTTACTTTATACATAAAATTTTACAAAATTATCTATCAAAACTTCACTAATTATTACACTTTCTTAACTTATGATCCGATTTTTTTTTTTTTGAGAGAGACTTAAGTGTTAGATTAAATAAGTTTGGAGTGGGAAAATGGGTTCGGCCTAATTTTTTCTCCTATTTTTGGGATCAAGCAGTTGCAAAAAATATTGGGCCAAACAAACTTTGAGCCCAATTTTAATGGGTTTGACTATTTACACCTCCATTTCGGAGAGATGCACTCCCCCGATTGATGCGCCCCCTTAAAATCGGCCTAAGATAGATGCACCCTTCCTTAATTGTCATAAATGCCCTTCTTCCCTTCCTCCTTCGATTTTTTTTTCCTTTTTTCTATATTATTCCCAAACTCAAGCCCTCCCACCATCTCTCTCTCTGCGCATATGTTTGCCGCTCACCCAGGTTTGTATGCCTTTTTTTTTTTCCGACTATGTAATGTCGGCTAAACATACTCTCATTGACAAATTGCTGTCGACGAGAATGTATTTATTTGGTCGACATTACATGGTCGAATTTTAAAAAAAAACGACCAATCGTTTTCGACCATATACACTCCCGTCGACAACGATTTGTCGACGGGAGTGTATATGGTCGACACTGGTTGGTCGGAATTTATAAAAAAAAAAAAAAAGGTGATTTTTTTAAGTATATTTTGAAATTTCTGTATTTTTTTTATTTTGATGATCGCCGAAAATGGTGTCGACGGCGGCCGGAAGTAGTGATTTAGGGGGAAGGTAAAGGAATGACAGTGGGGGTGCGTTCAGTAGGGGTGGTGCATCTAGTATTATGTATTTTAATGAAATATTTTTTTGTTTTTTGTCCTATTATTTTATTAATAAATTGATTGGGGGAGTGCATCTCTCCGAAATGGAGGTGTAAATAGTCAAACCCAATTTTAATTGATGGGAGCACCCCACCCCAAAAGTTTCAGCATAGATCTAATAAGGCCACGGTTATACACACACGGACATATTGAGGGCACCCACTGGCTAAATACACACACCAGAAGATGAGGACACCCACGTTGAAAACCCAAAATACCCTTAACCTACTTAAAACTCTAATTCTATACATTTACATAAAAAAAATTCAGTGCACCAACTTCCTCCCCCTCTACCCTCTTCTTCCGCCCATCTCCCTCCTCCAAGCATAGTGGACACCATCGCTCCTCCATCAAGCAACGCGGCCGCCGTCCCTCTGCTCCCGTGTCGCGGTCACCGTTGCTCTTCTACCAAGTGACGCGGCTGTCGACCCCTGCTCTAAGGTCGCCGTTCACAGCAGCCGATCGACGTCGCCGTCGTCGCCCCTCCTCCAAGCCGACCGTTCGCACCCTCGTCGCGCCGCTCCTTCTTTGTCCGAACACCATCTCGATCTCCCTCTCCGTCTGTCCGCCATCTCGCGACTGCACCCCCTCGCCGCAGCACCGCCGCTCGCACCCCTTCTCCCTCGCTCGCAACCCTCCTCCCTCGTCCGCCACCGCCCACCTCTCCTCTTCCCCTCGCCGCCGCCCAATTCAGGTAAGTTTGGGGGTTTTGAAAAATTAGGAAATTTAGGGTTTTTAGATGTTCGGGAATTATTTCCGAACAACTTGTGTTTGTTTATGAATAAATTTCGAACAATTTGTGTTGGTTTTGGAAAAAATTTCGAACAACTTGAGTTTGTTCAGGAAAAAATTTTGAACAAGATGTTCGACCTTTTTTTTTCGGACAAATTTAAGTTGTTCAGGATTTTTTTTGAACACTCAACTTTGTTCGGGTAAAATTTTCGAACATATTAAGAATTTTTTTTTAGTTGAAATTTTGTGTTTTTTAGAGTTTTTTTTTTATCAAAGTATGGTGGTTGTTTTGGTGGGGATGATTCAGGCATGAAATGGAATGGGTGGGTGTACTCATCTTCGTTTTTTTAAAAATTTCACACGAGGGGTATATGTGACATTTCACATGTCCTGCAAGATGAAAAAAATGTCTTGTAGGTGTCTGACTTGGTTCGTATTTTTGCACTTTTCAAACAACAATACGATCTCCACAAGCGTATGAGTTCGATAGTAGTATGATAAATATACGATCTAGTATTTTTCGTTCCAAGGACCTAGCTAGGAGAGCGTGGATCCCCAAAACTATAAGTCGAAATGGTGTTATAGAATATAAACAGAAGAGTAAAGCAAATATCAATAAGAAAAAGAAACACTAACTAAACAACTAAAACTAACTCTCAAAGATGAAAGTGCAAGTGGAAGAATTGTTTCGGGTGTCTTCCTTATGTGGGATTACTAATGAATTAACGAACTAATCACAATAATTAAACCTAATGTCTTGAATTATGCTAAAGGCTATCACTCGTGTGTGTAGACCAATCCCTCGTGAGGCTTAGGTGAACACATGCATTAATTAGCAATTATATGATCTAATCAATACCATAAGCTCCTAAAATAGTGTCTCATAAACACGTTCAACACGGTTATGTGACGCCCTTTCACTAATCTAATAGACGACCTCTAATCGATTAGTGTCTAGTGTTGTCGATCTAAGCAATCAACCCTCGGTCGGTGTAGTCAATTACTATGTGAATTCTAATCAATCAATTAATCTAAGCTCACACCCACACTCTTAATCGTGCAACTCAATACGGTCGTTGTAGTCGACACAACCAACAATGCTAGCTAATAGAGTAAATTAATCAATTGAATCAATGCAATCACAACAATAGAAACAATTAAAATCAAAACATAGGTTAATCATGCAATTACTACATTGATCCACTAATTACTCACATAATTTCAACACCCAAAGCAATCAAATTTTAGCCCATAACTAAATTAACAAAATAAAATAGGGGATTTCACGAATAAGGTCTTTTCACATAGAGTTTTTTTAAATAAGAACATGGTTCAAATTAATTTCAAATTAAGGTCAAAATTCAACTTAAATGTATCATTTTACCCTCAATATTTAAAATTACGTTTTAATATAATATTAAGTCAACTAATTTTAAAATTTGAATGCAAATCGCCATTAATTACTAAGTCTTCCCCAATTTTAGGACTTTTCCAAATCTCTGATATTCAAATCTTCCCCAAATCACCGCCCCAATTTTAGGAAATTTTCCAAAGCTCTGATATTCAAGTCTTCCCCAAATCTTTCATATTCAAATCTTCCTCAAATCTTTGATATTCAAGTCTTCCCCAAATTTCTGATATTCAATTGCATTTTCCCCAAATCTCTGATATTCAATTTCATTTTCAGACTTGAAGATCTGCAGAAAAATCGTCAAATCAAATTAGATATGTTCTTCAAAAAAATCCCTGACTTGATTATGCAGAAAGATTTGTAGAAAAATCTCTGACTATAATGCAGAAAAAAAAAAAAACTAAAGTTGCATCATCATATGAATAATGCAGAAGTGTGAAGTAAATTATGTGCATATGTAAATATCATTATGCAGAAAATGACTTTAATGCAAATTAGATCTGCATTAATAAAATTTGTCTATTAATGTAGGCCACATACCAGTGGCTTGATTCAAGACTTGTAGAAACGTTGAAAACGGATTAACACGAACCAACTTGGAACTACTAACAATCAATCTGCATCTTTGTGTTTGACCAAATATATGAACATAAAATACTTTTGAAACTGGAATCAATGGGTGGAATTAAAGAAAGTAAAAAAACTCAATATAATTGCCATGATCTTGATGCGTAATTTGAAAAAAAAAATATTGAATCAATGGAAGATGGTTGAAGAAAATATTTGAGTCTGTACCTGACTGCAAGCCTCCAACTCAACAAACCCGAGGGATTCTCTATAGAAGTTGTTATCCACTAATTTCCCAAATGAGTACGCTAAGAGATTAATTAATAAATAATATAACGGTGGTCAAAGAGGCTTTAAAGGTGTTTACGGAGGCGCTAAACGACGCCCTTGAGTCCTTGGACGACGCCGTATCGATACTGCAGAGCGAGAAGAAGAATATGTTGAACGACGTGAGAACATGGTTGAGCACCGTGGTGACGGATCAAGAAACGTGTTTAGACGCATTGGAAGAGGTGAAATCAAATGAGAAAAACATGTAGAAACGATTAAAAGGGAAAGTGAGGCGAATTAAATCAATTCCCATACGAATAAGGAAGGTTAGATTATTATTTCCATAGCTGCCAAATTAAATGGAAGATGAAGAAGGTAAGGCTATGAATGTCGGTTGAATATATGGCGATAAATAAGGAAGATGAAGACTTGTTCTTTAATTAATAAATTAATAAATTAATTTTCATATTTAAATATAAGGGAATAAAAGTTATTAACATGTGTTTTTGTCTTTTTTAAAAGATTATATTCTTGTTCTTTTATTAAGACCTTTTTTATAAAAATTCTCTAAAACAAATACATATAATATAAATAACAAAACATGAATTGAAATTGAAATTACCAAATTAAATTTGCAATAATAGAAAAATATAACCTCTATATCTTCAAATTCTTCAATCCCACAAATAAAATGAAATGTTAAATTAAAATCTATTTAGAAATGAAAGAACAATTAAACTAAACTAGTCTAACTATTGAGTGAAATGTGGGAGAGGGTTTTCCCCCAATCGCTGCGTGCTCTGCCTCTTCTGCGTGTGTATCTTTAAGGCCCAGACTATATACCCCTCCAGCCTTGTTAGATGTACTCCCCGATTAATGTACTCCCCCTAAAATGTTATACATTAGATGTACTCTCCTACAAAATACCTAATATACCTTTATAAATACACTCCCTCCATTAAATCATAAACCCTAATTCTTTCTTATTCTCCTCCCAACACTCCACACCTCTTCTTCTTTCTACCAACACTCCAAGTGCCGCCGCCGCCTCCAAGCACCGCCGCCCTCTTCCTCGCCGCGTGCCGCCGAAGGTGATTTTTCTTCTTCTTCCTACCAACACTCCAAGCGCCGCCGCCTCCAAGCACCGCCGCCCCCTTCCTCGCCGCGCGCCGCCGTATGTGATTTTTTTTTCTTATTTTCTGTTTAGGCGACGCGGCGGCGCCCCCTTGCCTAGCGTCGCCCGCCGCTCTATCTTCCCCTCGCGCGCCACAAGCTGCTCGCCGGTCGTCGCCTTCCTCCCGCGCGAGCACGTAAGTTTAGGATTTTTTTAAAAAAAAATTTATGTTGTGCGGCGACGCCGCCGCCTCCCTCCCACGACAACCTTCTCCCGAAACCTGAATCGGCCATGTAGCACTGCCTCCTCCCCCTCCTTCGCTGTGCCACGCTCCCCCTCTCCACACGACAGTCCTCGCAGGTAAGTCCTCTTTTTTTTTTTTTAACTTTCAACGAACCAGGGTCGACGGAATGCATTCTCGTCGGCAAATTGTTGTCGACGGAATGCATTGTCGTTAGCAAATTGTTGTCGACGGAATGCATTGTCGTTGATAAATTGTTGTCGACGATAATGCATTTCTTCAACACTGGTTCGTCGAAAATTTTAAGTTTTTTTTTTTCAACAAACTAGTGTCGACCGAATTTATTATCGTCGACGACAATTTGTCGACGATAATGCATTCTGTCGACCCTGGTTTGTCGAAAATATATTTTTTATTTTTATTTTATGTTTTAAAATTTCTGTGTTGAAAATGAGTTGGTGTTGGTCGCCGGAGGAGGCGGCGGCGACGACAACTATTAGGGTTAGGGTTTTAAAAGTGGGGGAGTGTATTTATTATGATTATTTTAGTTATTTTAACATAAGGGTAGTTTAGGTATTTTACATTATTATTAAATTAATAAATGTAGAGGGGGAGTATACTTAACAGAGCTGGAGGGGTATATAGCCAACGCCTATCTTTAATCCCAGCTGCTGCCCCCAAAATGTAAGGAATCCATGGGCTTGGTCAATGGGCTTCATTAGATGGGAAAATACAAAAGGGCTGCTGATCATGAGCCTTTGCAATTAATTTCAGTTGCTAGCTTAGTAAGGGAGGGGTATATACCCCTCCAGCTTTGTTTAATGTACTCCCCCTTCCATTTATTAATTGAAAATATATACTCCATCCGTTTCATACTTGAAGGCACATTTTACTACTTTGACGTCCCATACTTGAAGACACATTACCTAAAATAGCAGAAACACTTTTAAACAATCTCCTTAAAATATCACAATATTACAACAAATGCCACTACTTTATTACATTAAAAAGTAACTTTATTACTATTTATAAAGTTGAAAAGTCTTTACTACCCCCACTTTATCTTACACAATACGAATAAACAATTAATTCATTAAAACCCGTGCCCAATTGATTTGGGTCTTCAAGTATGGAACAGAGGGAGTATAAAATACCATATTTGCCCATTTATAAATATTATAGATACATACACCCCCTCTAAAACCCTAAACCTAATTTCTTCATCTCCCCCAACTTTCTGCCGCCTCTCTTTCTTTCCCCTCCCGTTTTTTTTACACTTTCTTTCTCCCGTTTTCTGCACTCTCTCCTGCCGCCTCTCTCTCTTCCCTCTCGCCGTCGCACTCCGTCGCTCTCCCCTGTAGAGAAACAATAATTTATAAAATTATGTTTTCATTGAGTAATTATTATGTGTTTACAAGTGGAGTATTTATAGATACAAGATGTATTCATATTTAAAAGATATGAATTAAATATTTACAAGATATTTTAGAGATCATATAATATTAAAAGATATATTCATATCCTAAATATTATATTCCTAATACGCCCCCTCAAGATGGAGTACCATAGGAGAGTCCAATCTTGATCATCAGCATTTGAAGACGAGAACGAGCAAGAGGCTTTGTGAGAGCATCGGCTAGTTGGTCTTCGGAAGACACATGTGAAACACGTAACTGAGTTGTTTTGATCAAATCACGAACGAAGTGATAGTCAATGGCAATGTGTTTCATTCGAGAGTGAAAAACCGGGTTGGAGCAAAGATACGTCGTACCAATATTGTCGCAGTAGATGGCAGGGAGAGTTTTGATGGTAAAACATAGTTCTCGAAAGAGAGATTTTAACCATTGTACCTCAGAGGCAGCTGATGCAATGGCCCGATATTCTGCTTCAGTGGAGGAGCGAGCAACCGACTTTTGTTTCTTGGAAGACCAGGAGATGGGATTTGGTCCAAGAAAGACAATATATGCACTTGTTGACGTACGATCATCAGTATTTCCGGCCCAATCAGCATCCGTGAAGCAGTGAAGTGAGTCAGATGGATTGGGGCGGAATGTAATTCCAACATCTCTAGTTCCATTAAGATATCGAAGGAGGCGTTTTACAGTGCCCCAATGAGTTATGGTGGGAGCATGCATGAATTGAGACAATTTATGCACAGCAAAAGCAATATCAGGTCTAGTAAGTTGGAGGTATTGGAGACTTCCAAGAACTTGACGATATTGGGTGATATCAGTGGGCGGTGTTCCATCAGAAAGAGATAAACGAGTAGAGGTGGAGAGAGGGGTTTGGACAGGTTTGGAAGTGAGCATATTATATTTGGTGAGTAGGTCAATGATATACTTACGTTGGGAGAGAAAGCAAGTTTTCTTAGTACGGAGCACTTCCACACCTAGAAAATAGGAAAGTGAGCCTAAGTCTTTGACAGAGAACTTTGTACTAAGGCCTGAGGCCACTTTTGTGAGGAACGAGGTGTTGTTTCCTGTAAGGATTAGATCATCAACATACACGAGAAAATAAGCAGTTATACCGGATTTGTTGTATACAAAGAGAGACTCATCAGATTTGGTGTGAATGAAACCAATACTCTCCAAGAAGGTTCGAAGAGCAAAATACCAAGTTCGAGGTGCCTGTTTTAGGCCATAGATGGATTTATGTAACTTGCACACATATGTAGGGAAGGTTTTGTCAACAAACCCGGGTGGTTGAGCCATAAATACAGATTCGGCTAAGGAACCGTGAAGGAAAGCATTATTCACATCGAACTGACGAAGTGGCCAATCTTTGGTAACTACAATACTCAGGACTGCTTGAACGGTTGCTGGTTTGACCACAGGACTAAATGTTTCAGAAAAGTCAACCCCAGGGCGTTGGTGAAAGCCTTTGGCGACAAGTCGAGCTTTGAACTTGTCTAAGGAACCGTCTGGTTTCCGTTTGATGCGGAAGACCCACTTCGAACCAATAATGTTTGCAGAATCATCAGGTGGTACTAAATCCCTAGTACCGTTTTTTAGAAGGGCATTAAATTCAGATGACATGGCCTCCCTCCATCGTACATCTTTTAATGCCTGAGAGACGCAGCTAGGTTCAATGTCAGAAGATAAAGTAGAAGATAGACCATACCTCGGATTTGGTTTGAAGATACTGTTTTGGGCTCGAGTGACCATTCGAGTTCGTTGTTGTATAGGTGGGGATGGCAGTGAGGATAGAAGTTTTCTACGATGCTTTTAAAGGATGTAAAGGTGGGGAGGACATCAGATTTGCGTTTTAGAGGGTAAATCCATATATATTTGCTAAAGTGATCAACAAAAATGACATAGTATTTGAAGCCTTCAGTTGACAGGATAGGGGACGACCACACATCAGAAAAAAGAACCTCAAGAGGGGAACTAGATATAATGCTTGAATCGTAAAAAGGAAGTTTATGACTTTTAATACAGTTGCAAGAATCACAATAATGCAGTTTTGAGTTCGTGATAGGTAAGCTATACTTGGATAAGGTATGGGAAAGGATTTTGGAGGACGGATGACCTAGACGAGCATGCCAGATGGGTGATGGTTGTTTTTCCGAGATGGAGGTTGTGGGGTTAAGAGATGCTCGAGTCGGCCATACGTAGAGATTATCCACGCGACTCCCCGTGAGGAGAATGGTCCCCATTTTACCATCCCGCACCTGAAAGTAAGTTGGGCCAAAGATAACATTAACATCATTGTCTCGACATAACGATGAAACGGAGATAAGATTTTTGACCATTTGCGGAACAACTAGTACGTTTGAGAATTTTAGCATAGGAACATGAGGAAACGATAAGGAACCAATATGTGAGATATGCAAACCGTTATCATCACCGATGACTACGTCATCCGAGCCAGAATATGGAGAGTGGAGGAACATGTCTTGGAGGTCGGTGGTGATGTGATGCGACGCACCGGAGTCCAGAATCCAAAGAACGGAGTGGGTACGTGAAATAGTCGAGTGGGCGGAGGTGGTGGTGTATGTACTAGGAGGGTGGATGTGTATACTAGGTGGGGTGTATGTAGTAGAGGAGTGAGTGCGTAGGTGCAGAGGGGTGTATTTACCAGAGTTGGGGGTGTATGTAGTAGGGGAGTGATTGTGTAGATTCAAGGGGGTGTACTTACCAGAGTTGGGGGTGCAGTTACCTACTGTGTAAGGACTGAGTCGACTCGGTGAGTGGGAATCGAGTCGACTCAGTGAGTTGTGGATCTGAGCTAGAAACACCTGCCGGAGTTCAGGGCACGACCGACCGGTGTTAGGCGATCGTGTTGAGTGGGCAGAGGTGTCGGCGACCATGGCCGACGCCGGACATAACACGGCGGAGGGGAGTGGAGCTGTCCGGGCTGCGAGAGATCGGGATGCGGGCGCCGAAGTGGATGGCACCGCGAGCGGCAGTGCACGCCGATGAGAATAGACGACTGGAAAGAGGAGTTGGAGTGCTGCCATGGAAGATTTACGCAATTTCTGTGATGAGACAAATTTTGTGGAGTGATTGAGGTGGGCCGTTATGGAGTTTTCTGAGTAGTTGCAGGGCTGTGATTTGTGATTAAAGAATCTTGGGTTGCTGTTTATTCTATAAGGAAAGTTTGTTAAGTTTTGCAAGAATCTTGGGTTGCTGTTAAGTTTTGCTAGGAACAAGGATTTGAATGGAGATTTGTAACTGATTCTTGATTTAAGAAACAAATGAAGGATCGGTTGCAGCAACCGAGATTGGGAAGGGTGGTAGTCGGGAGTTTTGAACGACGGTGGACGTCGGACAACGACTACAAGAAAGGGTGTCGAATCAAGGCGTTAGCCAGACGACTCGTTGATACCATGTAGAGAAACAATAATTTATAAAATTATGTTTTCATTGAGTAATTATTATGTGTTTACAAGTGGAGTATTTATAGATACAAGATGTATCCATATTTACAAGATATGAATTAAATATTTACAAGATATTTTAGAGATTATATAATATTAAAAGATATATTCATATCCTAAATATTATATTCCTAATATCCCCCTCCCTCCCCCTCGCCTCGTTCGCCACCGCCGCCCCCCTCCCTCGTTTCTCGCCCTCCATCATCCAAGATTCGTGCCCACGCTCCTGCAAAACCACCTCTATTTCTTACTTTTGCAGCTTCATTGCAAACTTTACCTTGTATTGTTTGCCAAATTTGAAATTAAGAAACGGATCTCTTTTCGAGCATTGACCCAAGATTGCTAGGGTTTATCCCGTCGTCGTTGAATTTTAATCTGCCTGCCTTTTAATTGAGTGCTTCTTGACATTTCACCGCACTTCAGTCGAGATCTCTTGCCAAGGTGAGTAAAGATTTCGCGTTTTCTTCTTTTTGAATAAAAATTAGCCAAAAATCGCCCTAATTAATTAGTCAATGGCAAGAATTGACAGTTCGCTGTAGGCGAACTTGAAGTTAAGTCTTCGGTCATTTTCCCCCCACTCCGTGCAAGTCCAAATTGTTGTTTTTTTCTTGATTTCCGGCTGCCGTTAGATAGATACCGGTGGAGTGCCGCGAAACTGATTACATCATCATACAGTTTATTAAAAAGATGTCCGAAAACTTTTTAATGAAAAAAAGATCGAACGTTTTGTTGGAAATTTTTTCCTGAGTTGTTGAATTTTTTTCCAAAACAAACTCAATATGTTCGAAAATAATTCTCAAACTACTAAAAACCCTAATTTTCCTAAATTTTCTAAATTTTTCAAAACCCTAATTTTTTTATCGGTAAAAATTGTAAAAAAAAAAAACCTACCTTCAAAACGGCGGTGGAATGGCTGCAGGCGGGGGAGTCGGAGCTGGGGGAGAGAAGCGACGAAGGGGCTGGCTACCGGCGACGTGCATGGGTGCGATGAACGTGCGCAGCGAAGGTGAAGTGGGCGACACAGCGCCGTGGCGACTGGGGGAGGTGGGCGGCACATCGACACGGCGCCGGTGGGAGATGGGCGGCGCAGCGCTGCGACGACGGGGGAGGTGGGCGCGATCGTGGGGGAAGGTGGGAGGAAGAGGAATAGTTGGTGGGTGTAATAAGGATAATATATAAATGACTAGAATTAGGGTTTTAAGAATGTTAGAGATATTCTAGGGTTTTCATAGTAGGTGTCCTTATCTTAGGGCATCTCCAATGGGGTAGAAGTCTCATGTGGATTTCTACTCCTAACTCAAATTGAGGGTAGAAGGGGTTGGGGGTGAGATGATGTGGAGGAGAGAGGAGAAATGGGGTAGAAGTTCTTCTACCCCATTTCAAGTGGTCCCCAACTTCTATTTTTTTTTTTTTTTTTTCATTTTAATTTCTTATTTATTTACTTCTTATTAATTTATGTTTTATTTTTTTTGTTTTCTTTTCAGGTTTTTACATTTATTTTAATTTATTAAGAATTTAATTATTTTGTATTTACAAATTACAATTGATAGAGTATTTTTTATCTTGTACTTTTGGTGTTATTTCAATAATATTTTGTCAGGAAATATATTAATATTATTTATTTTTATAACTTAAATTTTATAATTAATATTTATTGTGATTTTTAATTGTAGAAGTTAAATTATAAATAAAAATAGTTAATAAATAAATATGAATAAAATAAAATAGAAATTTAATTGTGGGACCTATGAATAATTTTGAGGTAGAAAGCATTGGGAGGGAAATGAATTATTTGTGATAGGAGTAGGAAACTAATGAGGTGTCACATATGTGACAAATTTCTACCCAAAAATTTCTCACTTGCATTGGAGATGCCCTTAGAGTGTGTGTACTCGTGTCCAGTGGGTATCCTCAATAGTTCGGTGTGTATAACCGCGCCCATTCTGCTACTTGCTTCTCTTCTTTTGTTTCTCACAGTCCAAGCTTCACCAATGGGCCTCAATTAATTAAGAAGATGGGCTGTGATTTGGCCGCCATTTATAAGCAGGCCTCCATCTCCTTTTAGGGCGCGGCTAAAGGCACCCAAGGATCCTATGTGTACACCCAACAAACATTTTTTTAATTTTTCAGTACATGTAAAATGTCCAATATACCCCTAAGATAAAATTTATGAAAGAAACGAAGATGAGTACACCCAACCATTCTATTTCACAAAATTATCTCCCCCAACACCACTTCTTCCACACCAAAAACTCCAAAATTTCAACAAAAATAAACAACCAACTGTACGAAAATCTTTCCAAAACACACATGTTCGAAAAATTTTCCAAAACAAAATCAGTAGGTTCGAAAAAAATTCCAAAACAACTCAAATTTGTCCGAAAACTTTAAAAGACTGTATTTCGGGATTTTCTTTCGCACATATCAACAATGTCCGAAAAAAAAAGGGTTGTTCGAAAATTTTAACCCAACAAAGTGAATATGTTCGAAAGTTTTTCCTAAACAAACTCATTGTGTTTGAAAAAAATTCTAAAACAATTTACATTTGTGCGAAAAAAAAAATCGAACACGGTGTTCGGGAAAAAAAATCGAATAAAGTACTTGGATTAGAAAGAAAATTTCGGACAAATTCAAAAACCAAAAAAAAATTCAAAACCCTAATTTTTTTTGTTTAGATCTGTAACAAAATTTTCAAAACCCTAATTTTTTTTTATTTAGATTTGTAACAAAAAATTCAAAACCCTAATTTTTTTTGTTTAGATGTGTAACAAAAATTTCAAAACCCTACTTACCTTCGTTTGACGGCGGCGACGGCATAGGAGGGGGTGTGGGCGACGACTTTCTTGGAGGGAGGAGGTGGGGGGAGGCCGCTTGAAGGAGGAGGTGGTGCGGTCAATGGGCTTCTTCAACACGGCCGACGGGCTTCTTCAACACCGGAGGCGACGACGAGCTTTTTTTACAGATCTGGTGCCGCCGAACGGACGGCGACGGCGGGCTTTTCTTCATGACCGCGACTTTTTTTCTTCAAACGGGGCGGCGGCCGCGCCTGGGAGGGAGGAGGTGGGTGGGCGGCGGCCGCGCCTGGAGGGAGGAGGTGGGTGGGCGACGGCCATTGGAGTGATGGAGGAGGGAGTGGTGGCCTGGGTGTACTGAAATGGAGAGAGAGGAAGAGAAGAATGAATGGTTTTAATTGAGGGGAGGGTAATTTTGTATTTTCCACGTGGGTGTTCTCATCTGTTTTATGGGTGTGCTCATCGCGTGGGTGTACTAATAGGATCCTTGGGTGCCTTTAGCCGCGCCCAATTTAATCTCAAACCCATTTAAAATTTCTTGCTTCTCAAATTATTCTTTCCATTGATTTCACAATATAATTAAAATGTGTTTTACTCTAAAAATGTTCAACTTCCTAAAATAATAGCGAAATATACCATTTCTTCAAATTATTTGCAATTAGTCAATTTAGTGTAAATAATGCATTAAATTCTATAAAATTATATGAATTAAACATATTAATTTCAAGCAATTTTCACATTAATCAATGTCTTTAATAGGTCCGTGTGTATAACCGTGACCATCTAATAAACACATTAGTTTGGTTAGGGCGTTTGGTTAAGCTTATAATTTTATTTTTAGTATATATATTACTTTACATTATGGAGTATTAATTTAAACATGTTTTTTATGAAATTATTTCAGGAAAAAAAGGGTTGACAAGATTAGAGGAAGGAATATAAATAGGCATTTGGGAATTTTTTTTTTTTAAAGTTCATAATTGATCATCGATCGTTTATTATCGGATCAAAGTCTCAACCTTAATTTTGAAACATATGACTTACCAACTTTTTCTAAGTTCAAACAAACTTAACAATAGTATCAATTATAAATTGGATAATTCAGAAATATCATAGAGACAATTGTGGTGAAGATAGAGAATCGTGAAATGGTCCTAGTCGGATGCACGGTGGCGATGGAAAGATGACGACCTACTGCACTTTCTTTTTAATGATTTAAGTCTCAAAATTAACTAAAGAACAAAAGGCCAAAATTAGTATCATTATTTTGATTTTTTACTCTTTCTTTCCGGATTAAAAAAATTTATATCGTTTAAATTATCACTTTTTCAATTTACATTTTAGAGTGTCCAATTTACATTCTTTCAGTCCAATTTACATCATTTTTGCCGAAAAATTGAAATTCCGGTCAAATAATTCAATTTACGTCCTTTAATTTTGAAATTAGTAATTAAAATTTTCTGAAAATAACATTAAAAATTCTAAAAAAACTCATTAAATTTTATAAATTGTGTAAATAAAAAAATCTAAAATTCTACAATTCTAAAATCTGAAAAATGGTTAAATTAAAAAAAAAAAAATTCTAAAAATTGAAAATCCCATAAAAATAAAAAATTCTAAGAATAAAAAAAATCTATAAATTAAAAATTTTACAATTAAAAAAATCACATTAAAATGAATTTGGGACGGTTGTACAGTAGATCAAGGCACGAAACTTTCACTCAACCTCGGGAGTTAGTTGGGAAACCTCGTGGGACCAAAATTTTTTACGAGCTTGAGCAAAATTTTAATGGTGGACGAGTCCGAATCAAGTCTGGTTTTAATGAATATTAATATTTTTAATATTTATATAAGATTTTTAGAATTTGTAATTTTTTATATATCTACACATTCTTAAAAAATTAATGAGATTTTTAGAATTTAGTATTAATATTTAAATTACACATTTTTCGATTTTGAATTGTAGAATTTTTTAATTTTATTTCTCACATTTTATAATTTTCAATAGAATTTTTAGAAATTTTAATGAGATATTTTAAATTTTATTTTACACATTTTATAGTTTTTAATTATATTGAGATTTTCGAAATTCTTATGATATTTTAATATTTTTTAGAATTTTTAATGAGATTTAAAAAGAAATAATTTTTAAATTTTAATTTTAATTTTAAATTGGATTATTTGACCGAATCCCAATTTATTCATCACATTCCAATGAGTTAAAAAAATTTGGTAAAAAGGACGTAAATTAAATAAAAAAGAACGTAATTTGAAAAGGTGAAAATTTAAAGGATATAAATTGGATGAGTCCTAAGCTACCGTAAAATGAGATTTTCTCTTCCAGACACAGTTTGTACAAGTAGCGTATATTTATTATTACGTTTAATTGAAATTATAATTATTCACTTGAATAAAATATCACAACGTTTATTTTCAAAGAAAAAAAAATATCACAACGTTTATAAAATATAATCTACCAATTAATAAATTTAATACTAATAACTACTCCTATAAAATAAAATAGCAGAACAGCAAATAAATGTATCTTAAAGAAATTTATTACAATATTATTATGCGTATAAATTAATAATATTGGAACCACCAAAATTTATTAATTAAAAGAGTTATTAATTTATCTATAAATTAATAATTATTACTAACATTAATTAATATTTTATTAATTTATAGTAATAAAATACTCAATTTATAAACACCACTTCAAACTTCCACCTGTAATTAATTATTGTATATCAAATAAATGGTCTCATTTGTAAGAATCATTCAATCTTTCACATTATTATGTTTCTTGTGTTCATTGTATCACTTTATGGACATTAAAATATATTTTTTATATAATTAT
This sequence comes from Galeopsis tetrahit, assembly GCA_963675135.1. Classification (NCBI taxonomy): domain Eukaryota; kingdom Viridiplantae; phylum Streptophyta; class Magnoliopsida; order Lamiales; family Lamiaceae; genus Galeopsis; species Galeopsis tetrahit. Next base: position 72,287,763 of record OY776128.1, on the reverse strand, counting down.
ACAAGATCAAAATATGCTAACACAAACAAATCATACACACAACATAACAATGACCGACGAAATTCGAAGAACATTATGTAAGCACAACAAAGATAATCCAAGTCTCACTCAAAAGTAGCAATCACGTTGAATAATTTCTTGTTGAGCTATGAGAAAACGACACTAAAAGTTCTTACAATTATAAAAAAAATTAGAGACGAGATTTAAGGTGAAATTGATTTCAACAAAAAATAAAAGACAAGTAGTATTTAAGGAATTATTAATTTATATTTTATATGGAACCTATAGAAATTATAAAAAAATGTATTATCTTATAGTTTTAGTGAGTTTATTAATTTACCACTATATCCCCGAGTTTGGACCGGTCAAAAATATTATTTTAGAGAATTTATTAATTAATTGAATATTAATTTATAGAGTTTCTGAACTCGGTCAAAAATATTATTTTAGAGAATTTATTAATTAATTGAATATTAATTTATAGAGTTTCTACCGTAGTGAACTAGTGAAGGATGGTAAAGAAAATATAATATAATTTAAATTATATTATATTTATATTTTTAATGTGAAATTTTTTATAAGCTTAATATATAATTAAAAATAAATAATTCAATCTCTCATTTAATTTTTCAAAGTAAAGAAAATCATAAAGAAAAAAGGAAAGAAATGGATGGTAGAAAGCAAAAAGTAATGAAAGAAGCGGTTGAGTAGTTATATTTTAAAGAAGTGTGATTCTAAAAAAAAAAAAAAAAAAAATGAAGGAAAAATAAAGTGGGAGAGAAAAGATTCCGAAATAGATTTTAGAAAGATTTAACATGGCCCATTCACCAAATGATGGATGGCCGTTGTAATCCAGGACAATAATTCACAAAATTGTCCAGCTATAATTTGTTTTCAATAATTTGAGATTCAACAAAACTTATAATAACGTTAGCATTCAGTCAAACGTAAATCTAATATATATATAATTTTGATATGGGAGTCAATGATGGGTTTCTTATATATGGGATCCACTACGGGCATAAAATGTTTATACCACTTAAAATGTAAGTGGTTGATTAAAATGGAATTAAGTTAGTGAAAAGTGATAAAATAAATAAAAATATAGTGAGATGTTTATATATTATGGGAATGGATAGTGAGTCCTTTAATTTGTTTATTCTCATCATACTCTATTTGATGATACTTAATTCATTCTGGAAAGCGCATTATATTTCAATGGTAATTGGTAGGCATGCACTATTTGATTGAAAAATAAATTTAATTTATTAAAAAATTGATAAATATCTAGCTAGTGATTTGAAAAAATAGAAGAAATGCTACACGTGTTAGAATGATTAGTATAAATGGCACGTATTTGTCTTGTGGGATGACTTTGTTTCCACTAATATATATTTATCTCCATTAAGCCTTATCTACCTATATATTTTAAATTTTTGCTCAAAAAAATTAAGCCTTATCTACCTATATACAATATATTCATGGATCTTTCTCAACAACCAGAAATATATTTATTACACATTCTCAAATCTCAATTAGAATAATATTGATGTGAAATATGTCTATATATTAAAGAATGGTGTTCTTTTGTCTGTTGATGCAAAAATGGAATATGTATATAGTTTTATTAATTAAGGAATCATTTGTGAATAGTGAATACACGTGGCAGGAGCATGGCCGTATCTATATATAAAGATCACGGCTCCACCAAGAATGATTGGTAACATGCCATGCATCAAATCACCCATGTTACCAATCGTACTCTTCCTATATAGGTAGGTAGGGGTATTCACAAAATCGAAATTTCGAATCGAATCGACAATTTTCGATTTATTCAGTTGTTCGGTTCGATTCAGTTGAAATATATTTAAAAATTTGGATTCAGTTCGATTTGTATTTTACAAAATCGTATAAACTGAATTACTTTATATAAGTAATGAATACTTATTTAATAATAGATTATATTGAACAATACATCAACAAGAAGAAACTCTACTTGAAATATGCTACTTCATTAATTAATTTTTAATCTCAATTTTTCAATTCGACATTTATCGTCTTTTTCTATCCCGGCCACTAAAAAATTATTATCTCCTGAAGATGAATTTTATTACGAATAATGCAATCGAACCGTAGTTTTTTGTGAGATTTGTATGATTTGTAAACTTTGACGAACTTGTTGGTTTGGATTGTGAACTCTTGAGCTTGTAATATGAATTTAATTTTTAGTGTAAAAAGTATTTTAATATATTTATTTGTTGAAAAATAATATTTAATGCAAGAATTTCAGTTTAAACCGAACCAAACTTTTAAGATCGGTTCTAGTAAAATTCGATTTTGATTTCATTTTTTAATATTTCAGTTATTTTAATTTGATTGAAAAAAGTCCAAAATCCAACTGAAATAATCGAATGCCCACCCCTACCTATAGATAATTACCGTGTGCTCACTTGCAATTTTTCATTAAATTATATTAAATATTTATGAGTATTAATTATTTTTATGGAACATTATCGATTGTTTCCATTAAACAAAAGTATTAATTAGTTGTAAATCAAAGTGCAAGAGACTCATGCCTATATGGCTATATAAAAAGGAATTCATCACTTTTTATTAGGGTGTCATATAACGCGTGCATGATATTTAAACAAACAAAAAAACATGACTCAAATAATATGGTGAAGATCCAGCACATGTATATATGAGATCGTGGTTTTATATATATATTTAATAAAAAATAAGTTGAAAGGTAAAAGTGATTCATTCTCAAAGAAATTTAATTCATCTGTCTAACTTTTCATATTTATTTTTTATTCAACCTGCTTAATTATTAATACATGTACATGAAATATAAAGTTCATTAAAAAATATTCTTCATCTAAATGCCATGCATCCGTAATATAGAACACAAAATAGAATACAAAAATGGTCACAAATGATATCAAATTCGTTTTCAAAGTACTATATATATAAGGATTGGTCTGCTATGGACTCGAGTGCATGTTGTGCACCCTAGTTCATGTTGCACTTTTCAGTTACTGACTTACACTTTTTGGTAAATGGTGTTGCACTTTTCAATTATTAAACTGTATAAGTAAAAATTGAAAAATGCAACACCATTTACCAAAAAGTGTAAGTTAGTAAACTGAAAAGTGCACATGGACTAGGGTGCACAGCATGCACTCGAGTGGATACTAGACTTTACCTATATATAATAAGGTAAAGTCTAGTATGCACTCGACTGCATGTTATGCACCCTAGTCCATGTTGCACTTTTCAGTTTTACTGACTTACACTTCTTGGTAAATGGTGTTGCACTTTTCAATTATTACTAAAAATATTATTATATAGTTTAATAATTGAAAATTGCAACACCATTTATCAAAAAGTGTAAGTCAGTAAACTGAAAAATGCAACATGGACTAGGGTGCATAACATGCACCTATGCACAGACCAACTCATATAATAATAATAATTAAGTTTGTCCCTTTTTAAAAAAAATAAAAATATAACATCATGCTTATTTTATTTTTTCTCTAATCATCTCATTTATTCTCTAACTACTTTATTTATTTTATTAATAAACAATCAATATTTTTCTTAAAACACATGCAAAAACAAACACACACACACATTTTTTTTTTTTTACTCTTTTATGCTAGCTCACCGTATAGCATATTATATCTATTTACCCGCACTTCTAAATTTGTTCATGGATATATTCTTTCATATTAAAAATGTGTTTCTTGAATTATTTATTTAGTGGATCTTACCCACTACATAGCTTCTATCACATCTATATATGTATCATGTGAATATACACTCTTTTCAATCAAATAAAAAATAAACACTCCCCCCACCCCACTAAATTAATTCCATCAAATTTCATTCTTGCAATAATAAATCCTTATTTCCATGGCCACTAACATACTCTTCCTGATCTTTTCTCCAATCATAATTATCTCAATTATCCCAATCGTGTTTTTAATCGTGAAATTAGTCCGAATTAGGGTTTGGTGCAACTGCGAAATCTGCCAAACGTACATGGAATCTCGCTGGTCTCTACAGTTCCCCAATCTCTGCGATTGGTACAGTCACCTCCTCAAACAATCCCCATCTCGCACAATTCATATCCATGTTCTTAACAACATCATCACTGCAAACCCTAAAACCGTAGAGTACATGCTAAAAACCCGGTTCGATAATTTCCCAAAAGGGAAACCCTTTTCGGCCATCTTGGGCGATTTCTTGGGCCGTGGCATATTCAACGTTGATGGTGACGCTTGGAGGTTCCAAAGGAAGATGGCGGGCCTCGAGCTGGCCCGTCTCCCCATTCGGGCTTTCGCTTTCGACGTCGTGAGTCACGTGACCGAGTGTCGTCTGCTCCCGGTTATGGACTCCGCATCCACAAAAGGAGTAGTTCTTGATTTGCAAGATGTGTTCAAGAGATTCTCTTTTGATTGTATTTGTAGATTTTCGTTTGGATTAGACCCCAAGTGTTTGGAGCTTTCGTTGCCTTTGTCCGAATTTGCGATTTCGTTCGATTTAGCGTCGAAATTGTCCGCGGAGAGGGCGATGGCGGTGTCTCCGTTGATTTGGAAGGTCAAGAGGTTTTTAAACATTGGAAGTGAGAAAAAACTTCGAAAATCGATCGAGAAAATCGACGTTTTAGCTCGAGAAGTCATCCGACAACGACGAGGGTTAGGGTTTTGTGAGGAGAACGATCTCTTGTCGAGGTTCATGACTTGTACGGACGACGAGAAGTATCTCCGGGATATAGTGATAAACTTTTTGTTGGCGGGGCGTGACACGGTGGCCTCCGCCCTAACGAGCTTCTTCTGGCTCGTGGCGCGCCACCCGGACGTGGAGGCCGCGATAATAGACGAGGTGGAAGAGGTGATCGGAAAACATAAAGGGGTGAGAAGCTATGATCAATTGATGGAGCTTCATTATTTGCATGGAGCAATTTATGAGAGTATGAGATTGTTTCCACCGGTTCAATTTGATTCAAAGTTTTGTCTAAACGACGACGTTTTGCCGGATGGTAGGTTTGTGAAAGGGGGAACTAGGGTTACTTACCACCCTTATGCAATGGGAAGAATGGAAGATATTTGGGGGTTTGATTGTTTGGAATTTAAGCCCCAAAGATGGTTGAGAGATGGTGTTTTTTGTCTTGAAAACAATTTCAAGTATCCGGTTTTTCATGCTGGACTTAGGGTGTGTTTGGGGAAAGAAATGGCCTTAATTGAGCTCAAATGTGTCGCGATCTCGTTGTTGCGGTTGTATCGAGTCGAGCTCGTTCAGTTCGATATCACGACTCCCCGGTTCTCGCCGGGGCTCACCGCAACTTATCGCGATGGGTTGCGGGTTATTGTTCGAGAACGGTGTCGTACGTGATCAAATATATTTATATGGGGTTTATATTTTTCCTATTTTCAAATTGGGCGAAAATTAAGTTAGATGGATCCCAGTGTTTGATAAATATATATATAGGTAGGTAATTGAATCTTGAACTTGTGAATGATTGAGGGTTTATTTAATTAGTTCATACATACTATGTAATTATTTTAAGCATTTGTGGTCGATTAATGTTGGGTGATGGTTGCAATCTGTACCTACCAACAAAAGTTGGCATGGATTAGAGAGAGGCATATTTGTTTTAAAAAAAAAAAAAAAAGAGTTAGATACGTATTGCCTTGTACTATTTAAATAACATGACTGAGTTAGATACATATCATTCTCAATATTGATTTTTGATGGAAAATTTTATTATATTGGCTCACAATTCATGATCACATGCATACCCATAGTATATATGGAAAGAATATAGCTACTTTTGTAGTTCATTATATTTGATATTTACACATGACATAAACATGTTCATTGTACATGTGAGTGGTTAAGAATGTGCATACGTTGTATGTTGCTGAACCATGTAATCAAACAGATCTTATAAGATCATTTAGTGGTCCAGTGTTAAAGGATCAAATTATTTGATCCGAATACAAATTATTTATATATCTTCTTATTGGAAAACTATTCAAATACTAGGATTTATTTTTAATTTAATGAAAAAGAATAATATACTCTCCCTTCCATAGAAAGTTGTCCCTTTTTTTTTACATTGATTCCGAATATAATATTATAGCAAATTCTTCTATACAATTAAGTGTATATCAGGTACACTTGAATTTTAATATTTAATTTATCTAATTTAATCTTTGACCTTAATCTTTGACTCAATTCATTGAATTGAAGTTCAATTTCAATTGTATAATTGCAATTAATTACACCCAAATATCACTGTAATATTATATGTGTAGTGAGTTGTTGAGCTAAAGAGATATATGAAAAATAAAAGTAGAAAAGAGAAAGAAGTAGGGAGAGATAGGAATTAATGATAAATTTTCAGTGGAACACCCAAAATTGATAATTTTCAAAGGGACGAATCCATGAAGTATTATTTTATATAATTTTATTTTAAAACATATATTTAAATATTATAAATAATAATTTGAATACAAATCATATTTAAAATTCAAATTTTAAAGGAATCAAATATTTTAATACTATATTCACTTTGATTTAATTCGTTTAGATGTGTATGGTTCAATTGTCCTCCTAATATATTATAAATGTATGATTGATATGATGCCATGAATCAATTTTTAAATTGTATAATTGATATGATTTATGAAATGGTAATTCCCAAAAGTATGAAATTTTCATTCCTTAATTTCAATGGGTTTAGATAAGGAATCAACTCTTTAATAAATAATTAATAACAATAATATACTCTTATTTAATAATAACAATAAAAAGGTATATTTAAAAAAATATTAATATAATATATAATCTCAAGAAGAAAAATATAATATAATAAATTAAAAAATATAAATAATACTGTAATATATTAAATTTTAACGATAATAATATTTCTCAATAATATTAAATTATAAATATAATAACATAAAAAATAATTTAAAATTTCTCAAAAATATAAATAATATATCCAATATATTATTTTTAATAATATAAAATAATGGGAGTAGTATAATAATTCTTGATAATATAAATAATAATATTTTTTTTAATTTATTTAATATTAATAATATAAATAATATTATATTTTTAACAATAATCAATAATAATAATTTTATTAAATAATAATAATTCAAAATAATAATATATTTTTAACAACCCTCAATAATAATAATTTAAAATAAATTTATAGAGTATTATATTTCATTTCCACAATAACCAATCGTTTATTCTTATGTCATTGGCAAAAACTTATACTCCCTCCGTCCCGTAAGTGTTTGCACCACAAAGTGGGCACACTTTTTAAGAAAAAAGTGTAATGAGTGGAGTGTTGAGGGGTAATTTTGTAAAGTTATATTAATAAAGTAAAAAGGTGATTGGAAAGAGAGTAAAAGTAATGACATTTTGTGTAAATATGTGAATATTGTGAGGGTGGGGTTTATGAATAAGTTTCCTTTTATGGGTGTACAAACAATTGTGGGACGGACAAATAAGGTAAGTGTGCAAACAGTTGTGGGACGGAGGGAGTATGCAATATTGACTAATTAACAAATTTATGGGTCAACGCGGGTCAAAAAAAGTCAAAGCGGGTCAACCTTAATTAGAATATTTATTTTTACTCTAAAATATTATGTTACTATATGGCCAAAACTACGTTACTACAAGACCAAAATTTTGTCACTATAAGACCAAAAGTCTATTACTACAAGTTCAAAAATATTCTGAACACTTATTTTTTTGGGACAAAATTACTAAAATAATTTTGACTTATTCGTCTACTACATGACTAAAATAATATTACTACAAGATCAAAAGTGTATTACTACATGCTCAAAAATATTCTGGAGACTTAATTTTTTGGTGAATTTGTCAGAATGTTTTGACATGTAGTATTAAATTTTTGGCCTTGTAGTGGTAATATTTTGGCATTGTAGTAACAATATTTTGGTCATGTAGTAAACCACCTGTTTGCAACCCGCGAATTTTATGGGCAACCCGGATCTAGGCTTATGACCCGCGATTTTTTTTAAAATTGACTTAATTTGACTTTTGAACTTAGGGTTTTGACTTGTCTAATTGAGATGGAATGCATGTATACAATATTTCACATAAGACTAACCCTATGCCATTTCATTCGGAACTTCATTCCATTTTTAAGTTCATTTCATTCAACTCAAAATTTATTTTATCATACCAAGCATGACATAAATGTTTGGAAAAAAATTGCCCAGTTTATGCGCACCACAAGATCTCAAATGAGAAATCGGTGGATATATGAGAAAGTAAATCTCATAATGTCACATCCCGGTTTTAGGGGCCTAGATGAAAATGCTATACGATGCATAATTTTATAAAAATTGGCAGCGGAATTATTTTGATAAATAAATACTCAAACACTTTTAAGAAATTTATATTTAAAATGTAACTTCAACTAATGAGTACCAAAACTTGTTCAAAAAAAAGGGATGTGAACATTTCTAAAATGAAAATAGTTTAAATTTTGAATGCAAATATTTAAATAAAATAGCATGAAGGCTTAATGACATGAAACACATCCACCGTCCCTCCACCGCAACTCCGTCAATCTTTTTAATCTGTAAAAATGTTAATATGATTGGGGTGAGCAAAACAACTAGCTCATTGGGATTAACTTTGTCATAGTTAAATATAACATACAAATAAAATCATAACTCACAAACATGCATACAATTTCATAAGCTTGTTGGCAAGGCCAACCATAATTAAGCTTGTTGGCAAGGCCAACCATAATAACATAGGCTTGTTGGATAAATCAACCATAAGTTTGTTGGATAAACCAACCATACCAACCATAGGCTTATTGGATACACCAACCATAATAACATAGGCTGTTGCATAAACCAACCATAAGATGTAAGATGCAGTAAGAAATAAAATCACTCATACAAAATACTTAAAAATGACAAAGTAGTCTATCAAGAAAATCCCACCTTTAGTCTTGATTAATCTCATAAATATGAAACTCGAATTAAATCGAGAGTTCCTCGCTACCTATCATTAATTTAAAGGTTGAGTCTTAGAATTATCACTACTATAAACTAGTGAATAATTAATAAATATTAGCGGATTAAGAAATAGTATTGCATACTAAATTGAATAATTGTTCTGACATGAAAAATAAATGATTCTCAAACCTTTAAAATAAATAAAATAAACTAGCATATCAATTTCTCACGTTTCCTAACTTTAACTTATATAATCAAACTTGGATATTTACAACTTTGGTTTTAACCTTATGATAAGTAAAAACATAGATTTAATTCCTACTTATTAAAAAACATTTGTCATAACAGGAGAAAACATTTAAATCTACAGCTTCACTTCTCAAACCTTTAAAATAAATAAAATAAACTAGCATATCAATTTCTCACGTTTCCTAACTTTAACTTATATAATCAAACTTGGATATTTACAACTTTGATTTTAACCTTATGATAAGTAAAAACATAGATTTAATTCCTACTTATTAAAAAACATTTGTCATAACAGGAGAAAACATTTAAATCTACAGCTTCACAGTTCCTTTATTTTCAAAAGAGTTTTGAATGGCAGAAACATTTTAGATTTAACAAATAGTTAGATTTCGTAAGTAAAATTGTTGGTCCAATTGCATCAACAATTAGAGCTTCTTTAAAAATCCTAAGTCCTAATAATTTTATCAAATAAAATTATTGAAAACTCAGTTCGTGACAAAATAAAATTATTGACAACTCAGTTCGTGACAATACTATAGAATTAAAATAACAATATGAGAAGGGGAGAAAATGTTACTGTTCGACAAGTAGGGGAGATCATACGCACACGCACACCGTTTCTTGTCTTCTAAGTGAGATTATATTTTTTTTTCTGTGTTTTTTATAAAAGGACCGAGTATATATATAATAGGTTTGAGAAAGTAGATTTAGTTGCTAAACTTATGGGATAGATATGCAGATTTTTCGCTCAAATTTTATTCTTCTAATTTTAGTTTCAATCAAATAAGTTAAATTGGCCATAACGTGGGCTTGGGCAATACTATATTTAATATATTTACTTAATTTATATATATGTATATCCATATCTATATAAAATATATTATTATTAAATCTCTTAAAATATGTAAATAATAATTCAAATAATATATGCATATGTAAATTCAAAATAATACATATACTCATTGTAATCTCTTTAAAATAATTATCATATGCATCTTATTAGACCATCTCCAATGGCACTCTATTTATAGAGTTTAACTTCAAAAATAAAGTTTTGCTCCCTCCAACCGTACTCTATTTTGAAGTTTTGAAATAGAGTTTTGAATAGTAAACTCTATATATGGAGTTTACTATTCAAAACTCTATATTTTATATCTATTATTTTATTAATATTTATTATTCTATATTACAATTTTATATTAATAATTTATTAAATATAATTACAATTCTATTGTTATACTCCCTCCATCTTTGAATAAGTGTCATTTTGGCATTTTTCAACAAATTAAGATTATAAAGTGTAGTCCATATTACCCTTAATTAATTATAGCTAATTTTGATATATAAGTTTTGTTTGATAAAGAATGTGGTCAAGAATGTAGCTATTATTCATAAACCAAATTAATTTTGGTATAAACAATGTTTATGGAATTTATTTATGAACAATATATATGGTAAATGAATAAGGGCAAAATAGTCAAAATTAAAGAAAAAAACTCAGAATGACACTTATTTTAAAATTAGTTAAAAGGCCAAAGTGACAATTATTAAAAAACGGAGGGAGTACTAATTTATAATATAATATATATATTTTTGTGTGTGTATTATTATTAGTAACAAAAAAAACGTAAAATACAATAAAACATACATTAGTATATTAAATATGAAATACATTACATAATAAAACGGACATACATCCATGCATTACTTCTACATATAACACCGACATATTAAAATAAGTGAACATAAACTGAAAAAAAATATAAATAATAAAAAAACGATACACTAGTACGGCGAATGTTGAATCCATGGAGAAGTTTTATTGTTGTAGTATTTGATTTACTAATTGCATATTTAATTGTATAAATTAATTTAAATATGAAGAAAAATATATTATTTAATAATTGTAATATATTAAAAATGAATAAAATAATAAATAGAGTAAGATATAGAGTTTTATGGTTGGAGAAGGTTTTTCAAATAGAGTTTGAAAAAGTGTATTTTAGAGTTTAGAGATCTTCATTTTAGAGTTTGTGGCTGGAGATGGTCTTATAATCAATGGTGATTAAAATCTCGGTTGTTACACATAAACTATTCACATGCATCTATTTTAACTATCAAACAACTTAAAAAAACTGAAATTGAGTTAATTTAGTGTTAATCTTATTTATTATACCATGCTATTTTTGGTCCAAGACTGATGATTATCAAACAACTATTAATACTTTGAATTTTGCAAATAATTAGGAATCACAATATAGTTGAAGTTGTGAATTAAGTGGAGGAATGATTTGACAGACAAGTGGTGTGAAAATGGTTGAAAGTAGGCGCATGATTTGAACCCAAAAGTATACATATTACATGTATGGGTAATATTTTAGTTGCCGACACTACATATGTATGTGGGTTGCCACGTGTTTGGTTCTACAACCAGTGGGTGAAACTGTCTTTGTCGACCTTTAGTTTAGGACATGTGATTCACAAGTATTACTCCCAAATGTATTGATTTAATTCGTTTTTCACCATTCTAAAAATGAGAATACACTATGTAGATACTTCGAAAAAAAAAAATACACTTTATATGAATGAATGGAGTATATAATTATAATGTATCATATAGGAATACACATTTTGATTTTAGTCTCATAAGTTGACCCAAATTTTGAATTCAATCCAATTATCTGTCATTGCAGGTAAATGAACCGGTCAAATCCATTTTTTTTCGTGCATTTTTTTGCACATGAGCAAATTTGCGGTTATTCAGAATTAAAAATTTAGGTCAACTTATAGAACTAAAATCAAAATATTTTCATCATGACCAAATTTAAAATTAATCTAATTTAAAAGACTGCAAAAACATTAATCCCTAACAATTAATATGATTCCACCCTCAAACATATATATTCAGAATTCAAAGTGTTATAACAGAAGCAAAAAAGATAAATAAATTGATAAACAAGAACACAAAAATGACGTGGTTCACTAACCATGTGTAAATTAGATTCACAAGTAGAAAGAGAAAACTTTGTATATACATTCAAATGAGTACGACGTTACATATTAACCTTAGGTTAATGTTAGGAATACAATATATATGTATACTCCCTAATCTAAATGCTTTGAAAATAAGTCTAAAATAGAAAATTGAATTCAAACTCAACATACACTTACCGTTAGGGTTCATGGCGTTCCAACCAATAGAGTTATGTAAAAACGTACAACAAGTTTGCAACTATCACCTTATAATAACATTTTATATTTTTTAATGAAACAATTAATTAATACAAACAAACTAAAATTATTAAAACTTTGCCAAAATCTAAACACACATTTCATATCCCATAATTGGTGCTTTGTGGGAAATATAATATATAATATAAGTAGTTAATAAGCACCCAATACTCATTCTTCCTCTTTACTTTTTTTTTTAGGGTAAAAAGATTCCATTACTCATAAGCCTTACATCTTCGTCACCCAAAAACTTTTAATTATGTCCCAATACTGTTTGCCGAACAAAACAGAACTTAGAAAAATCATTTTTAAAAAAAAACGGACTGAATCTGAAACCATATATGAATAGGCCCAAATGGCTATCAAGTTGAACATTTTAAGGTTTCTGCTATTTCCAGTCCTTTTTTGTATCATCTCAAAAAAAAAAAAAAGGTCCTTTTTTGTAGGTTACCCGGAGCAAATTCTGATATCATATCAAAAAATTAACAGCTAGCTTGCACTTTTACTTAAATTAGTAATACGTATCATGATTTCAGCATGAGGCATGTTTAACACATGGACTGAATGTTAATTTATACTGTCTCCGTTAGAAGAAGCTTCGCATAGCTTTTTAGCACGGAAATTAAAAATATAATAGAATAAGTAAATGTATTAGAGTGATATGTGATTGAGAAAAAGAAGAATATAATAAAATGTGAGTGGTACATATAATTTACTAAAAAATGAATAAGGAATTTTTATTGAGACATGATAAAAAAAGAAAAGATGGAAAACAGGGGGAGTACTAATTTGTTATCCATCACACCGTGAGACTATTTCACACAATTCTTTGTCTAATTAATAATAATATTCATATACATAGCTTCTCAAGAAAAAATTAATAATATCTAAATAGACAGCATCGCAGGGTGTTATTATATTTCAACAAATGTAAGGGTCATATTATTTGTAATAGAAGAGATATTGAATAAGTGTTTTGGATTTTATACATAGATGTATGATGTATTATTATATACAAATATTCCATGAGGGGCGCATAATATTAATTCTTGCCCAATTCGCCATTCAAATTAATTTGGTTATAGTCACGTCGCAGATTACTAACACGTACCTAGCATGAACGAGCACTTTTGAGTTATAAAAAAAATGATAAATAAATGTTTATCAAATACAACCTGCCTTTTTTTAATTTATAATTCGATACATGTAAAGCAAGCTAATTATTTGTTGTAATTTAATACACTGGGCTAATTTTCGGAGTATTGAAAATTTGAAATTAAAGATAATGACGTGACAAATATTTTTAACATTTTAGAAGTAAGAAATTAAATGATAAGCAAACTTAGCAATTTAATGCACCGTGCTAATTTCCAATAGTCACATCGTCGATCTTTAAATTAATACGCCAGGAATTAAATTAGTGCATCTAATTGCAACAAATTATTAGTTAGTGAATTGAATTGGAAATTTTAAAAAGACAAAATGTAATTAATTATATTTATGCAACTAACCCTTGACTTTTCACTAGCGAAAAACCTAGCTAGGTTTATTTCAGTTAAAAAGGTTGTAATTATGCATGATTTTTGTAGGTTAGAAATATATACTATATATATGAGTACTCGATCTTCAATTCAATAGGATCCATATTTTATTGCGATTAATCCTCACTTGCTGCTTACCAAATATATAACACTACTTCACTCATCCCAAAATAGCACACATGCAAAACTAATTAGTCCCATGAAGCTCCCACTCTTCTTCATTGCTCTCATTTGCACCCACCTTCATCTAACTCTCACTGCTTCCGATGACACCAGACAGGTATGTATATATATGTGTATCATCAAATTTATTCTAATATTTCATAAACTGATCAGATAATTTCATATTAGTGTTGTCAAACATAATTCATGGAGCAAATTGGAATTCAATATGCTAAAATTAAAGATTCAGTCATGTGATCATAGTGTTGAGATTGTATAAATATTAACAATTTTCATGCTTTTTAACTCATCAAGATTTAATAATTTACCAAGTCATTAATTATTTAAAATAAAATGGTTAAGAATTAATTTATTTTATTTTATTGAATAACATTTTGAATATTAAATATATTAATAAAAATAGTTGAAATTTCAGGAGGACTTTGTCTTATGGTTATGGGTATAAAGTAGGGTTTATGAAATACACGTGAAAAAAAAAAATGAAACATGTGATGAAAACACATGCAACTTTGAAACTGCAAAAAAATTGATTTGAAATTAATACTCCTATGTTAATTAATATATGCTTCTTTTTTCAAGACTTAAAAACGTTGCGGTTAATCTCGTTATTTTGCGAGGCGTTATTGTTGGGTCGAATTTATGTTGTCTGAAAATGGTCTTCTCAATATTTTTTGTTATTATTATTTGTAGTTAATATATTCTCTTTTTTCATTAAAAATAAAATAAAAAAATAGTTGTTTATAAGTAAATTAATTAAATCGAGGCTCACATGCAACTGATATTTTTGTGGTGTGATGGTATGATTCAGACATACATTGTCTACATGGGAGAACTGCCGAAGAACACAAAATCCCTGACCAGCGTACACAACAACATTCTTGCAAAAACACTCGGAAAGTAATTCCCAGATTCCTTAAAACACAACGTTATACGCTACAAGAAAATTAACCTATAATAACAGAGATCTTGTCATATCACAGACAATTTCATGTTATTAAAAGTTTTTAGCTAGAAAAGCTATAGTGACAAAAATCCTGTCATCATAGGTCAATTTTCCCTGTAGTCTAATATATACCAAGAAACACAAATATAAATACAGAATATCCTCCTGGTAATTTTATTTTCAGTGAAATGGCAGCGAAGAAGTCGAAAATACATAGCTACGGAAGGAGCTTCAACGCGTTTGCAGCACAACTGCTGCCACACGAAGCAAAACTCATAGCACGTACGTACGTTGTAAATATTTACTTGTGTCAACCGAGAAGCTAGCTTTCTAACATTGTAGTTGTTGTTCAGAGAAGGAAGGTGTTGTTTCGGTGTTCCCAAACAGAGTTCGTAAGCTCCTGACCACAAGATCCTGGGACTTTATTGGATTTCGCCAGAAAGTGAAGAGGAATGATCAGACTGAGAGTAATATCATCATCGCTGTCCTCGACACAGGTAACTAACTAACTGCATTTCTCATGACTACTTGATTTTATCCTTATTTACGTAGAAAATTCTTCATGTTCGTAGGGATATGGCCGGACTCCCCCAGTTTCAATGCTGCGGGCTTCGGACCTCCGCCTAAAAAATGGAACGGCACCTGCCAAACAGGTGCAAACTTCACTGGCTGCAACAAGTAAGTTCTACTCCCACTTTTTAGGCATATGTATGGTGGATATTGTGCAATAAGCATGTGAATGTATTCTAGGGTAGCCAGGTAGGACATTGCCTCCTAACACCCGTGAACCAGGTTCATGTGAACTATTTTCCAAACTAATAATGTTTAGCATACGAAGTAACATGTTTTTTAAGTATTTGATTTATGCATTATTCTTTTCAAAATCACAAACCGAGATACTTCGTATACTAAACAGTATTACCAAGTTCACCATAACACTTTTGTGAACCAAGTTCACAGAAGTTTTTGTTTAACAGTAGGAATGAAGGAGTAGTTATACTTACAAGTGATCCTGCTTAACTTTCACAGCAAGGTCATTGGCGCACAGTACTTCAACTTAGGGACTCAGTATTCACAAGATGACATTGATACTCCGTTGGACGTGGACGGGCACGGGACCCACACAGCCTCAACGGCCGCTGGTATACCCGTAAAAGGCGCGAGTTTATACAGCATTGCAGGAGGCACGGCGCGTGGTGGAGTGCCATCGGCCCGAATAGCGAGCTACAAAGTGTGTTGGTCGTTTGGGTGCCAGGATGTAGATATCTTGGCAGCATTTGATGCAGCTATTGCTGATGGGGTGGATATAATATCGATGTCCATAGGTGGAGATGGCTCGAGTTTCACTGAAGATCCCATAGCCATCGGATCGTTTCATGCTTTGAAGAAGGGAATTTTGACCGTCTGTGCAGGAGGGAATGAAGGACCCTCTTATGGAACACTCCAGAACGTTGCACCATGGGTGTTTACTGTTGCTGCAAGTACCATTGATAGACAGTTTGAGACTAGTGTCAAATTGGGCAATGGAGAAATTGTTTCGGTAAGTATTGCTCTTTTTCCTTTCTATGATTCTTGATTTCAGATGGAGTTAAAATTTATTTAGATCCTACAACTTTTTTTTTTCTGTAAAAATGTACCAAAAGAGTCCTTTTTTTTTAATTTAAACCTATAACCCTTTAATTGGTCCAAAGTCTACAGAAATGAAGTACGACATCATTTTTTGAGTCAAGTTTTTAGGACGTTTTGCAGAAAAAGAAATGGTTTTAGGACCAATTTTACACATCACGTGACAAAAATGTGTCTCAAAATGATGCCGTACTTCATATTTCGGCAACATGCGGATCAAGACCAGACCAATTAAGGAGTAACTTTTTTGGAACCTTTGAGAGCCAAAATAGATTTTAACTCATTTTAAATGGTTAACTAAATGTAATTTTCTATTGATTTGGCAGGGAATTGCAGTTAATACATTTGTGCCCAAAAAAGAGTTCTACCCTTTGACAAACGGATATTTTGCAAAAAATAGTAGCAGACAAGTGCCTGGAAATCCCAGGTACCTTACAACTGAGCTTAATTTTTACAGGAATGACCGTATTTTAATCTGTAAGTTATTCTTATTTTGGTTCTACACCCGTCGACTTTCATAAATTGAAAATGATCATGTAATTTCCAGTTTTTGAAATTTTAGTCCGGTAACTGACCGTAGGTGGTGAAACATCTGGTTGATGCTATGTGACAGAGTCTGATTTGTCCACGTGGCGAAATCTGATTGGTCAACCGGGTGTTTCACCTCCTACATCTGGTCATCGAACCAAAATGTCGAAAAAATTGAAAGTTACAGGTCTTTCCAATTTGTGAAAGTCGACTGGACTAAAATCAAAACTAAAAAAAGAAACTATTTCCCGTAAATGGTCCGCAAGAAAGAATGATTCAAACGCACGATAAGCTTACCAATATGATGCTTTATTGACAGTGATTGTGATCCTGGAACATTGAGCAAGGACGAGGTGAAGGGTAAAATCGTCCTTTGCCAGGGAACAGGGGGTGAGACTGTGATTCAAGATCTAGGTGGAGCAGGCATCATCATGTCGTATGATCTATTTAAAGACACGGCGTTTATTACAACTGCACCAGGAACATATGTTACCCTTAAAAATGGTCAAAAGATTAATAGCTACATAAATTCAACAAGGTAATTGAGTTTTAATCCACACCATAGTAATTCAGCTGACAATTACCTTAACAATTAGTCATTTCCCAAATGTAGATCAGCTCTAGCTGTAATAAACAAAACAAAAACTGTCAAGATGGTTGCACCCACTATAGCTTCATTTTCATCAAGAGGGCCACAAAGTATGTCTGGTAACATACTCAAAGTAAGACCATCTCCATCTTGTACATGATGTATTTTATTTCTAATTTATTAATTCTTTAATATTGCCCATGAAATCCACAGCCTGACATTGCTGGACCTGGTGTTAACATATTGGCGGCTTTCACGAAATTCACAACACTAACAGGACGACCAGGTGATAATAGAGTGGTGACATTCAACGTCGAGTCTGGAACTTCAATGGCTACCCCTCATGTTTCAGGAGCTGCTGCCTTTTTAAAATCTTTCCATCCAAAATGGTCACCCGCTGCTATCAAATCTGCTCTAATGACCACGTGTAAGTCTTTAATGTATTTTATTACTGCAAATAAACTATTTTTCCTTAAAATTAAATAAAAATGCACTTCTACTATTCTAAAATAAAGATAAATTTTATTTAGTATTTTTTAAAAATATTTTAATTTATGTTTCCTATTTATTAATGAATGTGCTTCTTTTTTTTTTTTTTTTGTATGTTTCCTAAAAAAAATACAAATTTGTCTTATTATTTGTATGCTTTTTATGTTGGCATGATTTTTTGAAATAATTGTTTTATTATATTTCTTCTTTAAATTAGGGAATTTATTATTTATCCACATAGTAGAAAAGAACATACATTTATGTTGTGTTAATAGAAAGATAAATGGCTTATTTGCACAAAAAATATTTTAAGTACTTACTTGGACCACGGGTACTTCAGGCATCTGAACATACATTTTCCCTTATATCTATATATACCCTCCTCTCATGGATCAAGTAATTCATAGTCACACACATTCTGCAGCTAGACCGATGAAGATTAAGCCAGAAGGGGCAGAATTAGCCTCCGGTTCAGGACAAATCAACCCAAGAGCAGCATTGCATCCCGGCCTGATTTATGACATCAAGACAAACTCCTATGCAGGTTTCCTCTGCAAACAGGGCTACCGGAATGAGGACGTCACTTTAATAACAGGTAGCAAGAAATACAATTGCTCCAGCATGCCACAACCAAAAGGACCAGATGGCCTTAACTATCCTTCGATACATCTGCAAGTCAAGAGCAATGAATCAGTGATCTCAGCAGTATATCATCGAGTGGTCAAGAATGTCGGACTTGCTAACTCAACATATAGGGCTAAAGTTAAATCGATTAGGGGTATTTCCGTCGAAGTCAGGCCCAATATTTTGACATTTGAGCGACGCAACCAGAGGAAGCCGTTTAAAGTGATATTGAGAGGTAAGGTGGTCAATAAGGGGTTTTGGTACCTTTCAGGATCGCTAGTTTGGAGAGGCCCCAAGCATAAAGTTAGAAGCCCCATTCTTATATCCCCTCCATCGGCTTAGTACGTCATTAGAATAGGACATGTGTAGCAAACCTTGGAGAAAATTATGTTGTTTCATTGTCCCTTTGACGTGCTAATTCTGCAAATTTCTCGTAGCCAGAGCATTAAAATGCATATTAAGATGATCAAAAGAGTTGTGGTGTATTATACTATTGCCAAAAAAATGAAGAAAAGCACATGCAAGAAATAACATAAATCAGAAAATACACAGTAGTTTCGAGAGCATAGTTCGTCCATGATTTGTCTCAGTCTCCACAGTATTATCAAGAAAAATATATTTCTAAGATACTTGGGGCGTGTTTGTAAACTCTACAAATAGCTCTCAGAATCAATTTTTTCTCCAGCATATAGGATATATTTCCATCAAGTATATACACAAATGCATGTTTCATGTCCAGCAAAGAATATGGGCTAACCTGGAGAGGTTATTTCATTCTTAACATTAATTCCAGGATTAATTTTTATTAAATTAAGTATATCTAGAAATTCGACGAAGCAATTTATGTTGCATTTTCTAAGAACATCAAAGAGCAGAACAAAAATTAATCTGAAACACAACCGGTGTACAAGAGACTTACTTTTTGGATTATTGATATAGCTCATTGTTCAACTTCTAAACATGTGCATAACTAATTCAGCACATTGAGAATTTTGACAAATGGATAAATCTTGCAAGTGATAAGAAAATAAAGTTATTCAAGAAGCATCACCCTATCTACTTCAATGAGGCATGGCACATTCTTCTATATATTCAAAAACGCCATTTGTTTACTTCAAATTAAATAAATATACCATTCTCTTTTAAAATAATCTTCTGCAGCAAAATTGTGTTTAAGAAAGACAATATCACTCCCTTTATTCAATTATAACGATTGTTAATGAAATATCATGGCGCAACACTACAACTTTACCAGCTACTAAATCTCGCCTCTTTAGTCGTAGATAATGTGAATTATTGATTCTCTGGAACCCTAGTTTCTTTCCTCTGTAAGCGTTCGCACAAAAACAAAATAAAAAAAAAAATGTTTTCAATAAATTAGGTAACTAATGAAGTAATCAGATCACCTGAAGGGCCGGCGGGAGGAACCCACGGTCGTCGAATATTTCGCAAGTTCCCAACGGAGGCTCGCCGCGTACGGTTGAGCAGAGAGGCGGGAGCTTCCACCGCCACCGTCTCATTTCAATTGGTGACAGACTTGTCACGAGCGAAAACGATGAGGCCACATGATTATATTTATAGATTTGTCTCACATATATATATATTTTTTAACTCGAGAAAGATTATCTCCCGTTATTACAAGTGCAAATATGAGTGGATAGTCGGGCCACAACTTTCGGTGGGTCTACCCAACTAACTGAAGAGTCGAATCTGCGAGTTTCTCTAACAAGAGTGTGGACCAAAGAGTTCGCCTCTTTTCTAGTGTAAGCAACTATGACATTCGTGAAGTGGACCAACAGAGTCCTACAAGCCCTAACATAATCTCCAAATGTGGATTCTAGCAAATCTCTTAGGGCATGTTTGTTTTGGGACTCACCCGTCCAGACGTGGGACGTAACGTCCCCCGTCTTGTTCTAGTTCGGGATTTAACATCCGGATTTCACCATCCAATCACATCCACCCCTAAAAATATTTATATATCCTACTAATACATCTTATCAATATATTACTTTCTTGAAAATCACACCTAACATCATTTTCTATTTTTCTCTTACCTCATAATAAATTTCAAACTCGCACTCAATCGAATAAATTAAACTCGACTCCACCGAGCCTAAAATTTTATGATTGAGCTCGACTCGACTCGACTCGATACCTATATAATATTCAAAATTAATTAATAATAAAAAATATATATTTTTAAAATAAATTCGAGCTCGACTCGGGCTCGATTATCTGTATATAAATATAAATTATATATTAATGGAAAAATAGTAAATATTGTTCAAGCTCGATTAGGCTTGCGAGCCTTTCGAGCCGAGTATTTATGAGCTCGAACTCAAACTCGGTAGCTACTCGAGTAGCTCGAAACTCGACTCGACTCGATTAACTTCGAGTCAATTTCGATCTTTTTCCGAGTCGAGCACGAGTAGCTCGCGAGTTGGCTCGACTCATTTACACCCCTACTTATGATTGGATGAATAAGGTTATTGAGTTGTATAATTCACACTTTTATGACCCAATTACACACTTTTATATATATACTATTTTAGCATGAATTAACGTAAATTTAATTACTCATGCACACTTCTAAATTCACACATAGATAGAAGTCCAAAATTAATTACTCATGTTTAACGTAAATTTATTTATATTTTTTTATTTGCACCCTCGTATAATTTTAATTCATTTTATAATAATTTATTCATCTAATAATTACTCAAATCATTCAATTATTACTATACTTCTCAAACAATTAATATAATAATATAACATCACTCATTTTTACATAATTGATTTGACATAAAATTACATCCTATCCTACTCAACATCCCAAAACAAACACACACAATCACTATTCATCAGGATTTCACCATCCAGGATTTCCCCATCCCCATCTCCCACATCCTACATAATCCCAAAACAAACATGCCCTTAAGTTTTTTTTTTTTTTTTTTTAGGGTAGAATTACAAGATAGGAATATTTAAATTACCCATCCCTTTTTCCCCTCCCCATAACTCGAACCCAGGATCTAAAGCCTAGGTAGTGGTGCTCTAACACTTGAGCTATCCAACTTCGTCGTAATTTAAATGTAATTCAAAAAAAAAAGGAATATTTAAATTACATATATCTCTTGCTCACCTATCTATTACATAGAAACTCTACTAAAGACTCATATTCCAAACTCAATCTTGAGAGAGTGGAGAGTCACACAAGCAATCCATCAGGTTCCTCGATCAAGAAAGATAGCAGATCTGCTTCAGATAAGAAACAAATTGTCGTCCACTACGACTCGCGCTACAAACTTCCAAAATCAAAGAAGACGACCCAAGGACAACTAGTGTCAACCAAGCACAACATCAGTGCAACAACAGACCCACAAAGGGACAGGAGACCCACAATAGGGGAAAAGGAACAAAGCAGGAAAAAACCAAACAAAGTAAACAACAAAAGTAAAAAAAACGAGAATCTAAAAAAGGGATCAACGGAAGAACCTCAACCATACGGTCACCGTGGCTCCGTTGGAGAGGATCTACTCATTGATCCCAACTGAAACTCGAAGGAAAACCCCTAAACCCA
Organism: Galeopsis tetrahit; assembly: GCA_963675135.1. NCBI lineage: Eukaryota > Viridiplantae > Streptophyta > Magnoliopsida > Lamiales > Lamiaceae > Galeopsis > Galeopsis tetrahit. Next base: position 72,265,154 of record OY776128.1, on the reverse strand, counting down.
CTGAAAGATCTGAAAAGGAGGGTCGACGAGACGGCTCTTCTACGGTACGGCGGCGGTGCGGCTGTAGTCCGGCAGTTGTAAGCGGCGGTCTGTATAAAAGACTTTACCAAATCTACCTACTTTCCTAGCTATTTTGTAGATCTAAAACTATTTCATGGAAAATCTGGAAGAATAAAAAGATGAAGAAAGAGGAGAGAAGGTGGGCAGCGCCGGAGGGCTTCAGCTGCGGTGGGCGCCCCCACAACGAAAGCTTGTGTCAGATCTACATTAAAGGGTAGAAAGGAGTGACAGTTTGTGATGGAGGGTTGTTGCCGTGAAAGGAGGAGGGGAAAGGGTAAGAGCGGCGCCTCAAACCCTAAACCAAGAGTTTTTAGCAAATCTCTTGAGTTGATAGCATCTACAACTAGCTTTGCATCTCCTTTCACAATGCAATCGTCATTTGCATTGTCCTTCAGCCAAGACAGAACTTCAAAGAAGCCCATAGCCTCCCCCACCTCTACATCCACACACCCTCTGATCCATTTAGTTCTCCCCTGTAGCAGGTTCCCAAACTCGTCTCGAACCACCATAGCCATCCAGTTTGGTTCGTTTCTCGAAATAATGTGGCGTCAGTGTTAATTTTAATAAGGCATGTCGGGGGGGCAAGCCATACATTTTCGCCCACTAGCTTGTTGTGTGGTGTTGCCTCGTCTCCTCTATTTTGCTCGTCCCCACTCCAGCCAGATGCTAGCCGATTGGTGGATAGCCTGGATAGGTGAGTTGTGGGAATTTGTCCAAACTTAAGCATTTCTTTCTTTTCATATCTGCCACCAGATCATGCCGAAACTTGCCGCTACTACTTGGGTTGGGCTTCCAACCATTTCCAGAAACAGTTTCCTTACTGTTTGTGCCCTACTAGCACAGTCCCAGATTTTCGTCCACAGTCCCGCGGCTTCCCAGCAGGCTCGAGCAAAGTCGCACATAATGAATAGATACCAAGCATCCTCAATGCCCTGTTCGCATAGCACACAGTCAGTTTCCGTCACTACCCGTTATAGTTTAAGAAATGAAGTTTCGTATCATTATAGAAGTGTTTCATAGTAGTATACAGTATAATTTTATGTATTAAGATTACTACTTCAAAAAATAAATTGTGTACCTCATCCTCATTTTAGACAAAATTTTTCGTACAATTGAGTTAGTTTACTCCACAATTTATTCAATTTAGAATCGGAGTTAAAATTTATTTATCAAATTATATTTTAATTGAGAATTTTTTTCAAGATTAATCAAATTTAACAAACTTAATACGGAGTAAGAGTACTGCAATCTAACTCACAAGCTTACATGCCACCCTATTTAGTATTTACAAACTAATGAACAGAATAGTTAACGAGTCTTATTTAACGAACTCAGACAAATGTTTTCCTAATCTAAATCAAAATAATTGCAAACGGGTTGATTTAGTTACATAACATTTGTTTGTAAATTACACTCATTTATTCATCCATTCATAAGAAAGTTTCATATCATAATGAACTCCGTTATTAATATTTGAGTTACAATTAATTACCTTCAAAACATCAAAACATAATTGAGTTCGAGACTTACAAATTCAGAGGTTGTATAGATGCATTTTATAAGAAAATAGTTTATGATATGAACCGCTATTCATATTATGAATTTGAATCTAACTCAAATTGACCAAAATAAAAATGAATTCAGAAAATAGGTTGGGTACTTGAATACCTAGATATGATCATATGACCAATTCTATGAAATGGTCTTGGCGGGTAATATGTCACGAGGTGGCAAAACCCATTTTACATTAAGTTTTTATCACTACACGATTATTACAAAACATATTTTTAAATATGACATAAATTAATATTTTAATTAAAAAATCAAATAAATGTTTGTAGAAACATGGACATGAATTTATTTTTTTATCTTCAAATGTTTATACCTCAACTGATTTTTTTATTGAAATACGACCGCATTTCACTTCATATTATGAAGTAGTAATATAAATTTATCTAAAAATTATGTATAAGGTTAAATTAATGTAATTTTATATGTCATACACCTATAAATGAGAAAACAATTGCTTTTTTCAACAAATTTTCAACAAAAACTCGATGCATTACTCAACATGCATGAATTCATAATATGCCAACCGCAGAGGCTGGACTCTAGGAACATCCATTAATAAATAAAAAACTAACTCTTTATCATATGAAGATGAAAATCCACAAAACTCAGAAGCTCAAAAATTGATAACTTTCTTTCAGATTGCATCAAAATAAATTGTACTACAAAACTCATACGTAAACAAAAAATTAGCAAAACTGCTGTATGTAGCTATTTGAGATATTCCAGCTGAGATCAGTGAAAAGAAAACTATGACACGGTGAGACTACAGAAATAGAGAACCTATATGCAGCGCCGCAATCCTCTAGTCAAAGAGACTAAATCCCATATCCTGCAGAGAGTTGATGACAAAACATATAATGTGAATTAGAGGCAGGCAAGATAGAAATAATATGTGGCCTTGAGACATTATTTCAACTGACTTCCACCACTAACAGGCAATTCCTTATGTGAATCTTATTCTTCATTGGAAATTTGGAAGACTACAGCTATGCATATTTAAATTCAACTTCACAACATATTCAAGACTTCAAGAATATAAGCAACCCAACAAGATAAAATTAAATTCAAATGTGAACTATGTTAACAAGTTACAAGGAACACTTACATCTTCTGATTCTTCCTTCTCTTCCACTTTCTCCTCTTTCTTGGACTCAACTGCAGCTGGAGCAGCAGCGGCAGCACCAGTGGCAGATGAAGCAACAGCAACTGCACCACCACCAGAAGGTACAGAAGCCAATTTCTCACGTCCAGCTCCAATGAGCTCCGCAATATCTTTCCCCTTAACTTGTGTTAGCACAAGCTCAATCAAATCATTATCGTGTTCCACTCCAACTGCAACAAAAATGAGAAACCATATATCAGAATAGACAAATGGCTAGATATCGTACAAGGCAATCATGAAAAGAACAAGTACTATAAAATATTAAATTTGATTACACAACTCAAAAGGAAACTTTAATTTCCGGGTTTAAAAAGAAAAAAATGGATGTAAATTGTATTTAAATAATGTATGAAACAAGAGAAATCAACATGAACATCTTTTGGCTGAGTTTGGACGAAGGGATTTGATTTGAGGAAGCATTTCAAATGAAATGATTGATGGACTTAAAATGACATGGTTTTAGAGAGGATTTAAAAAACTCTCAATTTTAACTTAAAAAGGTGAGCTCAAATCTAAGTACTTAAAATCCATTCACTTACTTTTTAATACAAACGAGTAAAGTGAATTTGGATCGTGGATTTAAAATCTTTTAACCTAAATCCCTTCATCCATCCAAATAGAGCCTGTAGGTTCAACTTGTTAAACCAAGAACTCAATGTATATTATAATAAAAACAAAAGACTTTCAGGGGATTGGGTCAATTACAACTATATGGGGTTTGTCCAAATTAACAAAAGAAATATGAAAAATAGAGAAACGTGATACTAAACTACTTACTTAAACCTCCGAGTTTGTTTATAATGATTTATAAAACATCAAGGGTACCTAAACATGGTTTGTTTTGCAATTTATCCAAATTACGCCATTTCAAATGGGAACTTGTAAAATTTACCCAAATCACCATGTAATTCATTTAATATTTGGGCAAAACACAATGATAAAGGTAGTTCTACCCAAAAAAATGTATATATAAAACCAAATTATCTTAACATGATTTTCATGACGTACGTCACGTATACCATTGCATTCATCATATACACTTAAACAAACGAATAATTTGACAAAGCATTGGACACACACAATCATAAAACGATAAAAGAATCACCTAAAAATGTGGGATACAAATTAGCACCAACACAATATGAATAAAAAACAGCAAGGACGCAGTATTCAGAAATTGTTCACTAATCTGAACAATGACGAATACCAGTCTCGCAACACAACAAAAACACTCAAAACACTAGAAAATGATTTCATTGACAACAGTCAACAACCATAGAATGCGTCCATACCACAGGCGAGGATTTCCTTCAGATCAACGGCGGAAGGCGAGGCGTTACCTCCCAAAACAGCGAGTAAATAGGCTGCAAGTACCTTCATCTCTCCTGGCAATGTCAACGATGATTTATCAACACGATTTCAAAACCATAGAAGAAATTGACAATGAAATACACTGCGAGTAATGGATTGAGCTCTAGAGAAAGAAATTACCGTGTGGATCGTGCGACGAGGACTGAACGGAGAAATGAAGGGAGACGCCGATATTCGATGGGGTCAGTGGGAGAGAACTGTGGAGTATATATAACTAGGGTTAGGAATTAGGATTAAGAATTTGGTAATTTGATTTTCCGTGTATTTTGGTTTTGCCCCACACTAGTTTCCGTGATTCTGTTAGCCACCACATAATTTTTACTTTTATTTTGGGCTGCGGCCCAAGTGCATTGATTTTTCGCTTCAGCCTAGCCCATATTATTATTTAATATCGGCTGGTTCGTTTTTGGGTTATCGTGTGGGTTTTGCTTCTGTTCACATGGGCCGCAAGAAAAACTAAGAAAAAGGTGGTGAAAAAAAAAAGTCCCCCCATCCCTATGTATAATTATTTTACACCCATTTTTTTTTTGACAGAATCGATTTTAAGAAATATTGATTGTTTATATATAAAGTTGATGAATTGAAGAATATTGTAAATTTTACGGGATTCGCTTATAAATAAAGTGATTGTATATGAATAAATTGAATGACAATTTGAGTACATAAGTTATAGTTTGAAGAGTGGTGATGAAAATATTATTTCTATTTTAAAATATATAGTTTGGATAGATAAAAAATTAATATTTGCATACAAAATTTGAACAAATATAGTAATACTTTTTTTATTACTAGGTGTATTCCGTTGAACAGAGATTCAATTTCCTCATTTTTTTTTTTTGGGCAACACATATTTATCGAAAAAAGTTTCGACAAACACAAGTCGACCAAAAATTGTTCTGTCGGCAAATCGGTGTCAACCAAAATGCATGTTGTCGTCACTAGTTCATTGAAACAAACCCTCCAAAAAAAAAAAAATTCCGTTGATTTCATATTTTTCCAACACCATTGAAAATCACTGTGTTCTTGTACATGGATGGAGCCGGTCAAATGGGAGGAGGTCAAATATAGTGTGCACGGATAAAAGTGTTTAGGGTGATTTTGAGACTTTTCCTTAACATTTTGTTAAAAACTAGTACTTATATAATTATTTAATAAAATTCAACATTAAATTATTTCAATTATTAACATATCTTAGTAAAGTTATTTGACAAAAATCAGAGTCGATGCGGAATAACAAAAACATGCATAATAAATCTTGGGTGAATTATAAAAAAAATTAAATATTTAATTTTATAAATATATGCTCAATCTTACCCCACACCTTGATTATTGAAGTTTTCAAACACGACCCTTGTTTGCACTAGCAATTGTTGAGAATTGCAAACGGAAATTCATCTATGTTTATACAAAGTTATAAAATAAATAAATAAATGCAATTTCTATCATAAATCATAATGCATCTGAAGTCAACTAAAGACACGTCAAACTGTACTCTTGAATTCACATCTAAACAATTTTTACGACACAAAATAAATTGATTTAATCTCATAATGCATCCTACAAACTCGAAAGTCGAAAGACACGCTATAAATCTAAAATGCATGCACCTAATATTAATTAAAAAAATACTTACACTTAATCGGATTGTGCCACAATATTTTGTATTTAAGAGTAATAAAGCCCATTTATTTATTTTTTCATTGGGTAGCAGATAAAATATCCATTATCCAAACGAACCCCACCACGTCCTAAGCAGTACTAAAAAGTTTAAATTTCATAATTACTCCAAAAATCAATGAAATTAAATAAAGCTTTAAATTGTGCATCTTCCTTAGGGGACCATTACTTTCAACATCACAAAATCTCGTTGATAATTAAACTGAATTGTTGAAAGTTTTATTGAACAATCCCTTTCTGGAGAAGCAGGAAAGTCATATTTCTTTTTCACCTCCCATCAGTAATTGATACACATAAATACAATTCAATTAAAGTGAAAATTACTATTGATAAAAAAAAGAAAAATACGTACAATTTTATTGCACCCCATGTACTATGGTAAATCTGTCAATGTGTATGCTTTAATTTATGAATAAATTTGATTTTTTTTTTTTAAGGTTTCAAGCATAATTTAATTTTATAGTTGATATTTTTACATTTAAGTCAAAAAAGAATTTGATATTTTCAAGGATAAACCTAGTAGAATCAAATAAAATTTTTTTGAGAATGGGTCGAAATAAAACAAATTGTTTCATTATCATGATTGATGCAGGTCATATGCATGTCAATGACATCAACTTATGTATACACTTTACACATTGGTTACATTAGATAAATAAAAAAATGTTTCAATATTTTTATTTAGAAATTAGCAAAGACTCGTATGAGTAGGCTCAATAGTGAGATCGTTCACAAATTAATACTAATTTATTTTAAGATGTTAATTATCATACCTAAAATATGTTTTATATTGTTGTGAGACCATCTCACATAAGATCTCTCTTCAAAATTACTCCCTCTATCCTATACTTTTACACACTGATCAAGGTACAAAAATTAAGAAAAAATAATGTGATTTGACATAAAGGGTATAAATAAATTAAAATTTTAATGTTATGAGAAATTTTTCTTGGGACCGATGTAAAAAATGTGAAAATTAATTTGAAACAAATGAAGTATACTTCATCCGTCCCGTGATTACTTGCACACTTCCAATATATAAATAATACACAAGATTAATATTCTCATAACATTATTTTATTTTAAAATTGTTACTCATTTTTGCCCACATTTTCCTTCACACCTCACTAAATTACTTTTATACATCATCAAATCACTCAAAATACTTGATTCGGGGTGGAATTTACACGTTTTAGAGGCACATGTGAAGCGTATTTTGATGTGGATTTCATTGATTTATGTATTGAATATGATTGTTTAAGCCGAAATGAGAGAAAGGTTGTGTTTTGTCGATTTTATAGGAAATACGATGGAATTTGGAGCAAAACACCAACCATACTTTGCTGGATCAGGAAGAGGAGTGCACGGTTGGATTCGTCTCGAAAAACGGAGTGGATTAGCCGAAGGAATCGAGTCAATCCGACACCCGAGGCGAAAGATATGAACGAAACGAGAAAGGGCCGAAGCCGACCGAGCGCGAGCACGCCCGAGACGAGTGCTCGAGCAAGTGCACCTCGAGACCGATAGTTTTCGAGCCAAGAGGAAATCCGAAGTGCACGGCCGAGCACCCTTCTCAGCCGAGCACCATGCCAAGGCCACGGCCGAGCGCCCTGCTCGAGCAGCGAAACGTCGAGACCGAGACATTTTTGTCCAGCCCATGCTTCGAGCGCCTCGGCCGAGCAGTCTGCCTTCCCCTGTTCCGCATGGCTCGGCCGAGCACTCCCGTGCACATATCCGCCCAGCACGGCCGAGCCACCTGCTCGGCCGAGCTCCTCCAAGCCTAGTTCCCAAATTCGGTGCCCATTCCACATTTTGGCCAATTTTGAGGGACCAACTTGCAATTATGTCCTCCAAACCCTACCGAAACACTATATAAACCCCCTTTCTTGAAATCCAAGCCATCCTCCCCCAATCCACACATAGTTACACACATTTGGAGGTGTTTTTGCCATAACTTTTTCATCTCTCCACCAATTGATGCAAGACAAGAGGCATTAGCTTGGGAATTCCATTCCCAACCACAATCTAGACTAAGCTTTCTCTTTCTTTTCATTTTTATTTAGTTATTTCATTTGGAAATTGTAGTTTGGATATGTATTTGAGTAGCTAAACACTTTGTGGTTCTAAGGCTATGTTTATACTTTGGATGATGCTTATGAATTAATTTCTTGTTTATTTGGTGGTTGTGTTGCTATTTCTATTTGAATGCTTAACTTTCATTGCAAAACATGTTGTCAATGGCCATGATAGTATGTTTTATCTATTGTTAATTGGAATTGGATTGAGAAATCTCTTTCATTAATTGTATTTAAGCATTCGACCCAATATTTTTGTGAGCTCGAGAGAGAGGATCAATTATTGGGAGGGTATTAGATGATCTTAGGAACTTTTTGGGGATTTCTTATGCATGCTAAGTAGAGATGCTAGTTTGTATGATATGTCTCTTGGATTAATTAGATCGAGAGAACTTTTAATTCACCATTTTGTAATCAACCTTATAGTAATCAATACACCACCACTTAATTAAGTCTTTAATCATAAGTTGAACCCTTAGTGTGACATATGCCTTGGAACTCACCCTTCCTTCTTTGAGTTTTCATCCGTTTTACTTTCGTTTTCTTACTTTGCATGATTAGTTGATCGATTTTATATTTACTCTTTCGTTGCTTATTTGTGACACTTGTTAGGTAATTTTAGAGTAAATCATCATATTCAAATTATCGATCACGTCTACTTAGAACTTGACTAGCAAACTACCCTTTTACGCTTAACCTCCATGTGGGATCGACCTCGTGCTTATCACGCTACAATAGACGTCGTATACTTGCGGTTGTTTATTTAGTGTTGCATAACACGTGTATCAAGTTTATGGCGCCGTTGCCGGGGAGGTTTTTAGAGCTGTAGAGTGTAGGCTAAGAGAGTTTTAGTTTAGACAATTTACTTGCTTTCTTTATTTGCAAAAATCCAAAAATATTTGTGTTTGTTATCTTGATCTTATTTACAATTTTCACTCTCGTTTGTTCTTTTGATAGACATGGTTTATGATCACACGATCTAGGAGGAACCACCAAAAAGTGCTACCTTTATAGCCGGAGATTGAGGCTAATTGTCGAAGAAGGAACGCCGAAAGGAGAAGACTAGAGTTGGAAAGAATGAACCGAAGGGAAAATCCGGTTGAAGAAGAAGAGGAACTTGAGAATCAAGGAGTGGAAGGAGTTGAGGAACCAAACGGAAATGGAGGTAACCGACCTCAAGGAGTGCTAAGGGACAACTTTCGTCGGAGAGTTGAAGAAAATGTTGGGATGGAAAGAGATGGAGAGCAAAGGGAGGAAAACGGGAATCAACGAGTCTTGAGAGACCATTTCCGCCCTATACCTAGACCCTATGGAGGAGCGGGTCGGGAACCCGTTGATGCTCATAACTTTGAGCTCAAACCGGCGTTAATCATGATGGTCCAAAACAACCAATTTGGAGGGTTGTCGAAGGAGGATCCTAACCTCCATTTATCTCAATTCTTAGAGATAAGTGGAACGGTTAAGATCAATCGTGTCCCTCAAGATTACATCCGTCTCCAATTGTTCCCATTCTCCCTCCGTGATCGTGCAAAGCAATGGTACATGTCTCTTGATCTAAGGACGATCGAAAATTGGGCCGACCTTGTAGATGCCTTCCTTATGAAGTACTTTCCTCCAAGCAAGACCATCAAGATAAGAGGAGAAATTTCTTCCTTCATGCAAGACGATGATGAGTCTTTAGCCGAAGCTTGGGAACGCTTCAAGGATCTCATAAGGAGTTGTCCTCAACACGGGTTCTCAAGAGACCAATTGATTTGCTATTTCTACAATGGGATGGACCATCGAACGAGAGGGATGGTGGATGCCTCGGCCGGTGGAGGTTCTTTGCTAGGAAAGACGACGGATGAGGGTTATGTGCTTCTAGAGGAGATGGCTAAGAATGGCAACCAATGGCCATCCGAGAGAAGACAAAACCGGAAGGTTGCCTCAACCCAAGATTTGGATGAGAATGTTAAACTCTCCAACAAAGTGGATAAGCTAATCTCTTTGATTACGGCCAAAGCACTTGTGGAGCCCAATAATGATCAATATGAGGAGGCCCATTTCATGAACAACCAACGAGACCGTTATTTTCGAGAAAGAGGTTGGAATGAGAGGCAAAATCCTCCTAATCCAAATCACTACCATCCCGGCTTGAGAAACCATGCAAACTTCTCTTATGCCAACACAAGGAATGCTATCATCCCACCTCCAAATTTCAATGCTAGAGATGGAGTTATTGTGGAGTACTCATCAAAACCATCATTGGAGGATATGTTTGGTGCTTTTATGGGGGAAACCAAGAACTTCATGAGAGAGACTAGGGAGAATGCAAACAAGACTTGGCAAAGAATTAATGAGCATGGTGAGATGAGCAAGAATGTGGCAAACAATGTGAAGGCCATAGAAAAGCAAATAGGCCAACTCGCTAATGCCATTGGAAAGCAACACGTTCCGGGGCAATTCCCCTCTAACACGGAGCTAAATCCCAAGGAGCAATGCAACGCTATAAGGTTAAGAAGTGGGACAAGCTACGAAGGGCCCAAGATGCCGTTAGAGGAGGAAGTGGTAATAGCACCCGAGGGTGTTGACAAAGATGATGGCTTAGTGAAAGAGAAAGAAGGGGAGAAAAAGAGTGGGGAGGCAATTCTTCCACAAAACAAAGGCAAGAATGTAGTGCCCCTCCCATATCCGCAAAGGGTGAAGAAGAAGAACTTGGATAGTAAGTTTGTCAAGTTCGCGGAGATGTTCAAGAAACTCCATATCAACATCCCTTTCGCCGAAGCTCTTGAACAAATACCGCACTACTTCAAATTCTTGAAGGAGATAATGTCACACAAGAGGGAAATTGAGGCATATGAGACGGTGCACTTAACCGAACAATGTAGCTCCATAATTCAAACTAAGCTACTTCCAAAGCTTAGGGATCCCGGATCCTTCACTTTGTCATGCACCATTGGAGATGGAGGTACACTAAGAGCCTTATGTGATTTGGGAGCAATCATCAATCTCATGCCATTATCACTCTTCAAATCACTTGGTTTAGGAGAGCTCACACCAACTACAATGAACCTCCAATTGGCGGATAGGTCTATGACATACCCTTTGGGTATAGCGGAGGATGTATTGGTCAAAATCGACAAGTTTATCTTTCCGGTAGACTTTGTGGTTTTAGATATGGAGGAGGACAAAAACGTTCCATTGATATTGGGAAGACCATTTTTGGCAACCGGAGGTGCAATAATTGATATGAGGAATGGAGAGTTGGAGCTTCGAATGAACCAAGAAATAGTTGTGTTTGACATTCAAAGATATGCCAATTTCCGGGATGATGAGAATGAAGAGTATGGATATTCTAAGGAAAATCACTCTCCAATATCCATGAGAAAGGAGGTGGAAGAAGAGCCCAAGATAAATATTGTGGAGGAGAACCCCAAGGTGGAAGACAATGAGTTGAAGATGGGCAAGAAGGCTAAGTTTGGGGGAGTTTTCTTCAAAAACTCCCACAAATCAAGAAAAGCTACTTGTGCAAGCTTGGGGATGAATGAGGCATCAACCTCTTATGATATGATTGAAGAGCCGGATGGGCTAGCTAGTGGATGCTTCAATGGTTTTAAGAAGATTGCATGGGCCAAGAAGGTAAAAAACAAGGAGGATGATGGGGTGACTTGATATTCTCCTCAAAGAGGAACCGTCCGGCATAAGACGTTAAAAATAGCGCTTCTTGGGAGGCAACCCAAGGTTTTATTGCTTTCATGTTTTTATTGCTTTAGTAGTTTTGATAGCTTGGTTTATTTTGTAGGTATGGATGAAAAGTACTATGGATAGCAAATCTTGGAGAATGAAGAAGAAGCAAAGCCAACTTTGGAGTGGAGGAAGCAAGTGTTGCAATGGTGATTTTTGAGAAAGCATTGGATGTGCAAGGAGGGAGGTAACAACTTGTAGCCCCAAACTTAGAATTTATACATAGTAAAATTCTAAGTTTGGGGGAGTTATTATTTTTTTTTTTTACTAGTTGTTACCCTTGCACCGGTTCGTCATTCTACTTGTGTCACATTTTGCACCGGCGCACACTTGACTTTCACATGATTATATTGATTAAGTTGGTTTTGATCATGTGTTGTTGTTTGGGAACATTTGATGAATGTGAGAGTTCTATTGAATGAACCGGTGAGAATTGAGCCTTGAATCGAGCATGTAATCCGGTTTAGTTCATTTGAGAGTGGACTAGGTTATTGCTAGTGATTCTAGAACTTGCCCAAGTTCTTGTTTGAAAGCATGATTATGTAAAATGATGTGATGTGATATAGGCTATCTTGTTCTAAAAAGAGTCACTTAGCCAAAATTTCCCAAAACCGAAGTAATTTTCCGTAGTTAGCCCCTTGAGCTTAATTCTCCATTTTCTTGGCAAACTACAATGTTAACCACTTAGCCTTTTTGAGCCTTTGATTCCTATATCTAGTGGGGGATAAAAGACAAAGTGGAAAACATGTGCTTGAATGAATATCTTTGGTGGAAGGAGAAATTGGAGAAGTTGAAAGAAAAAAAAAAAAAAAGATGAAAAGAAAATCAAGGAAAAAGAAAAGAGGGACAAAGAGCCCCAAAAGCTTGAAAAGAAAAATGGTTCAAAAGATGAGGTGATGAATACTTGAATAAGAATGAAAAAGAAAAGTGAGGATGAAGTTTGTAAGCTTTGAAAGTGAAAGCACACATTGTAAAACAACAAGCTTTGTCCTCCACTAGAAGAGTCACAATTCCCAAATTCATCCTACCTTGTCCAAAGAGACAATGTTACATCCTTGATTAAGTCTTATTGATCACATTGTTGAGCATTTGAGTGTTGTGAAAAGTAGAAGTTGGGCAAGCATATGGTGATTGCATAGCATAACTTGGTTGATGAGTGCATTAATATCCTCAATTTGTTTGTGTGTTCGAGAGAAACACTTTGTCATGTGAGTAGAGGACTTGAGCATTTGGATTATGTTTCCCATTCACAATGTGTTGTGTGTTTATGCATTCTTCGATTCATGGATTTGAATTGCAATAATTAGCCTATAACCTTCATTGAGAAATGCACTTTGAGAAAGAGATATCATTACATCATACTTTGCATGTGTGAATTGCATTGAATATTCCATTGTGATCATTCCACCCTCATTGCTTTAAGTGCTTAGTTGTTTGAGGACAAACAACATTTTAAGTTTGGGGGAGTTTGATTCGAGTGGAATTTACACGTTTTAGAGGCACATGTGAAGCGTATTTTGATGTGGATTTCATTGATTTATGTATTGAATATGATTGTTTAAGCCGAAATGAGAGAAAGGTTGTGTTTTGTCGATTTTATAGGAAATACGATGGAATTTGGGGCAAAACACCAACCATACTTTTCTGGATCAGGAAGAGGAGTGCACGGTTGGATTCGTCTCGAAAAACGGAGTGGATTAGCCGAAGGAATCGAGTCAATCCGACACCCGAGGCGAAAGATATGCACGAAACGAGAAAGGGCCGAAGCCGACCGAGCGCGAGCACGCCCGAGACGAGTGCTCGAGCAAGTGCACCTCGAGACCGATAGTTTTCGAGCCAAGAGGAAATCCGAAGTGCACGGCCGAGCACCCTTCTCGGCCGAGCACCATGCCAAGGCCACGGCCGAGCGCCCTGCTCGAGCAGCGACACGTCGAGACCGAGACATTTTTGTCCAGCCCATGCTTCGAGCGCCTCGGCCGAGCACCATTCTCGGCCGAGCAGTCTGCCTTCCCCTGTTCCGCATGCCTCGGCCGAGCACTCCCGTGCACATATCCGCCCAGCACGGCCGAGCCACCTGCTCGGCCGAGCTCCTCCAAGCCTAGTTCCCAAATTCGGTGCCCATTCCATATTTTGGCCAATTTTGAGGGACCAACTTGCAATTATGTCCTCCAAACCCTACCCAAACACTATATAAACCCCCTTTCTTGAAATCCAAGCCATCCTCCCCCAATCCACACATAGTTACACACATTTGGAGGTGTTTTGGCCATAACTTTTTCATCTCTCCACCAATTGATGCAAGACAAGAGGCATTAGCTTGGGAATTCCATTCCCAACCACAATCTAGACTAAGCTTTCTCTTTCTTTTCCTTTTTATTTAGTTATTTCATTTGGAAATTGTAGTTTGGATATGTATTTGAGTAGCTAAACACTTTGTGGTTCTAAGGCTATGTTTATACTTTGGATGATGCTTATGAATTAATTTCTTGTTTATTTGGTGGTTGTGTTGCTATTTCTATTTGAATGCTTAACTTTCATTGCAAAACATGTTGTCAATGGCCATGATAGTATGTTTTATCTATTGTTAATTGGAATTGGATTGAGAAATCTCTTTCATTAATTGTATTTAAGCATTCGACCCAATATTTTTGTGAGCTCGAGAGAGAGGATCAATTATTGGGAGGGTATTAGATGATCTTAGGAACTTTTTGGAGATTTCTTATGCATGCTAAGTAGAGATGCTAGTTTGTATGATATGTCTCTTGGATTAATTAGATCGAGAGAACTTTTAATTCACCATTTTGTGATCAACCTTATAGTAATCAATACACCACCACTTAATTAAGTCTTTAATCATAAGTTGAACCCTTAGTGTGACATATGCCTTGGAACCCACCCTTCCTTCTTTGAGTTTTCATCCGTTTTACTTTCGTTTTCTTACTTTGCATGATTAGTTGATCGATTTTATATTTACTCTTTCGTTGCTTATTTGTGACAACAAATTTTAGAGTAAATCATCATATTCAAATTATCGATCACGTCTACTTAGAACTTGACTAGCAAACTACTCTTTTACGCTTAACCTCCCTGTGGGATCGACCTCGTGCTTATCACGCTACAATAGACGCCGTATACTTGCGGTTGTTTATTTAGTATTGCATAACACGTGTATCAATACTCCTAATTTATTTTATCTCATACATCATTAAATCGTATTTTATTGAAAAGTGTGTCGATCAAACCATGCAAGTAAATTTGGGATTGTTTAATTATATTAACTTCGATTAAATGTGGGTTGGGTAGTGATTTCCAGGGTTGCTCCAATATTGAAAGTTACACAATTTGGACCACATAAAAAGGGGACCATATTTTAACATCATGGTACACAAAAGCTATAAGAGCCCAAAGTACTTGGTTGTTTGGACATCTACAGAAAATCATGTTTCAGCCCAATATTCTCATACTCATAACTTCACATTGAATCCCTTTCCCCCTCTCCCTTTCTTTATAAAATCAGTTTTTTTTTTCTAGTACTCATCAAAAGAAGAAAAAAAATCATAGAAAGTATTGAAAAAGTTGATTTGTTCCATTCTTTTTATTCCCATGATATCTCGTCAATTATTACATTTTTACTACATATGTGTTAAATAAGACACCACATATATATTAATCATATACTCCTTCCTTTCCTTTTAGCTTCTTTATTATATTCAAAATTGTGTTCCGATCCTTTTTATTTGCCACTTCACCAAAATGTAAATTTATCATATTTCTTTCAATAATTCATCATCTTGTAGTTATAAACTTAATTAATCGATATTAGTAAATAAGGGTATACACGTCGTACCCTGATAAACGATAAAATTGATTTGTGTGAATGAATAAAATGAGACAAATAAAAAAGAACGGAAGACGTATATGCTTTGGGGATCGATTTAAAGGAGTGTCGATTTTATTTTTTTATAAAAAAAACACTATATATGTAAGATTTTTTTTATTCAAGTCTTTTAACTGTACTCTTTTAAACAACAAAGGTTGAAGGAGTTGTAACTGCAGTTTCTAAGAAAATCAACTTTTCATTCTTTCGCCAAAAAAGAAAGGAAAAGGGAAACATTTCATTTTTTGGGCAGTTGAGTTTTTCTTGAACTCTGATGTAAGAGCAATAGTGGTCCTAATTGTTACAAAGCAGCCCCTTTTCACCAATCACCATGCATTCAATTGTATTCTGTCAATATGTAATTATATACTGTACTATGTAGTGTATTTTGTATTTACCCACTAGGTGGCCTAGATTTTTATTTGGCTTTGTAAGATGTTTTCATTAATTACAAAATAGTGAAAATTTGATCTTTAAAAAAGCATAATAATTTCAATGAAAAGAGTTGATTCAACAAGAATGTGGTGGCAAAAGGGAAAAACTCAATATTTTTCACTTAATAATTCAACCCCTTTTACATTGAAAATGTTTACTATCTATAAGAGTAAAACCTAACAAATTTACTAAATAAACTGTAAATAGTTATAGAATAAAATCTCATAATATCTTATAAATATCAATCACAAAATATGCATAAAATAGAAACAAATGAATAATTACAAATTAAGAAATACATATCAATTAATTATCATATCCCACTTTTCCGTTCTATCATTTTGCTCACAATCTTCGTTAAAATCACGTACTTTTGAAATAGTAACATTTGTGTGAATTCGAGTTTACATGAATTTTATTTTTTAAGTGACAATAAAATCGATATTGGGATCACCCGTTTAACCCACTTCAATTTTTTATATCCTTCCATCGCCACTTCTCCTTCCCTTCCTCACGCCCTTCTCTCTCTCCTTCCCCACACCTTTCTCTCGTTTCTCATTCCCTCTTCTCCTTTTGTCAATAATTTGTCTCCTCTCGTCGCCCGTGAATCATGTGAGTTTTAAGCTTCCACCGGGTTGCTCGAATTCTTTAACTTCAATGAGCAACCGGTGGTTTTCAACTAGAAGCAACAACTTGAGTACAGAGAAACCACCATTTTTTTTTGGTTTCGAGCTAGATTTAAACAAATGATTACTATCGAAACTCGAACTAATACTGTTTAGTATAAAAACTAATATTGTTTAGTATATGAATTAATACAATATGTAAACTAACATCATTTTGTATATGAACTAATATTGTTTAGTATACAAAATAGTACAAAACCCTTCTTTCTCGATTTTCTCTCTTTGTTATCTCTTGTGACGACCTCTCTTTTCTTCTCCTTTTCAAATCGGAGCTTCTCCTTCGTTTCTTGTTTGCAGCATTGCAGTGCTTATGAACAAGGTTAGGTGGATGGAACGACATTATGCATTAATTTTTCAATTCATTGTAAATTCAAACTTTTAGATGAAACATATATATAATGTGTTAAAATTAAATCAAAATTAAATGATATGCAACGTATGCACATGGTGCGTGCAAGAACCACTCAACAACTATCGAGAATACAGCATCCATTAAAAAACATGGATGCAAATTAAAAAAAAAGAGGACCATATAAAAGAATCCAATAAAAATAACTAGGGAATTTATTTTTGCATTATATGGCATCTCGATCTGTAACATTATTTTGCTGTTTATTTATATATCTTTGATTGGTTGATATATATTTTGAAAGTTAGTGGTGGATACACGAACGTAATATACCAAATAATGCATCCAAAATTTTCAAACCCCACTATTACTCTATATAGGAAATCAAATTAATGGTGCAAAATTTCCCAAATTTCTGCCCTACACCACGTGAATAACCGTACCTCTAACATTTGCGATCACATTTGTTTGAAAGTTGACATATAATTTAAACAAGTTTGTTAACTAATTATCTACTAACACCAAACATGGTTGTATAAGGGGTAAGAACACCCATTATACTTTTTTTAACTAATTGTCTATTACTACCCTCTTCATCTCAATTTGTTTGTTGTTTTAACTTTTTTACACGAATTATAAAATAAACGGATTGAACAACAATAAATATATGTGTAAAATGTCCAATTTTATCCTTTTAATTATCTATATGCATGGTCATTTATTACATATTATTATAAAAGTTGTGTATTCGTTTTAAAAAAAAAAGAGTAATAGATATTTAATATAATAATGATACTCACTCCCCCGTCCCACAATTATATATGAGAGTGAAAATTATAAAAGAATTTTCCTTTAAAAGATGTACAAATAATAGTGGAACGAGCAAATAAAAAAAACATGCAAACAATATGAAAACATATAGCTGATCATAATGCCGATAGCTAGACTAAGGGCTTTAATTTATGAAAACGGTCAAAAAAAATTCTTATAAAAGTGAAAATAAAATAAAATCAAGAGTATACTCTTATTATTATTTCGAGTCGGCCAATTTAATAGCCTTTTATTGACACTCATTAAAATAAGCAATTCAAAAGCAACCATAAATACTACTCCAATATATATATCTAACGCTGCATTAAAAGTTTCCAATTTTTTAATTTATTAATTGTTCTTTTTCGTTGGTGTATAATTTTAGTATCAGATCCTCATTATTTTATTTGGAAGCCAACGGTTCAAGCTCGTTTCATGCTGGAAAACCGCTTTCCAAATATTTTGCAACGAAAATGACATAAAGGATCCAAATTGCAAACAAAAAACATTCTTTTAGTGATAGATATTGATACTTTATTTTAATATTGTGAGTAGTTATTTTATATTAAAAAAATGGTTCAAATTAAATTCCATTGAATTTTAAACTATAAATAATCACACTAATTATTTGTTCCACTTTTTATATTTTTCATATTATATTTCACTCTTTAAATTGATGACATGTGTTAAAAATGAGGTAAAATACGAAAAATGAATCACAAGAATTGAACTTAAAAAATAGTAATACAATTAGTTTGGTTTCAGTTCAATTATTTCTCAAACCGAAATGTTTGTTTGATTTGACACTCACCTTACAAATTGTCTAAACAAACATACGAACAATATCTCTACCTCAAATACTGAAATTAATATACATTTTACCCATTTATTTTGTTTAAAAAAGTACAGTTCGGGTTTTATATTTTCACAAATAATTGGGATATGTTTATTTTGAGATTTTGAATTCAAAATTTAATGGATTTTAAATTTTAATACTTGTAATGATATTTGTTTTGAGATTTAAATAGATTAACATTTTAATTTTATGTTTTAAGATTTATATGGGATCTAGATAGGGTGTGCACATGCTTATACAATTGATCAATAACAATACCCAAAATTTCTTCAATATGTTACTTATCCTCATACAAAGAAAATTGATTTAAAAAAAGTCCAAGAAAAGTAATGATAAAACTCAAGGAGTAAAGAGAAAATTAATTTAATTAAAAAAAAAAAAAAAGGAATTTGGAATGAAAAGACACGTGAGATTCACACATATTAGATCTAACTATCTAATAATATATTTAAAATAATGTATACTCCTACATTATTTGTTTTGTGGGATGAAAAATAATGTTAAAGAAGCAATAATACAACTGAAATTCAGCCAATTCATTATTGCTTGTTGACGTATGAGATCACTGATCGTACAAATTATACTACTACCATTTTCACACACAAATGAAATACACATAATAATAATAATAATTACATGCAAATCCGAATCCAAAGACACTTTAAGTGGGGTCCATTGAGTGGGACACTACCTTAAACAATTTTCACGTATTTAAAAAAATACAGAAAAAGAGATAATTGTAGAGAGAGAAAGCAGTAAGTGAGGGAGACAGTAGATTTTGTCGTCTCATATCCCCCATCCCTGTCCACCGAATACCCTCCTGAGAATCACAAAACCACCCTCCATTCGCCTTTAGGGTTTCTCTTTCTCTTCTTTTTGTTCCAATTTAAAGCTAATATTTCATCTCACTCAATTACTTTCAAGGTATTTCATCTAGGTCTAACTAGATCTCTGTATGCTACATTTTTCTTGTGTTTAATTACATCTGCGTAATTAATTTGCTGTTGTTACCTCAAATCTCCTGTGTAAATGTTGTTGCCCACCAGCTGTATGAAGATATTCTTTGATCTTAATTTTCCTGATTTCTATTTTTGGATAAGCTAAATTGGAAGTGCTGCCCTTTTAGAATTATTTGAATTTGTTTATCCTTTTCTGTTAATGTTGTTTCCTTAAGATGTATGTGCATATCTCTGATCTTAATTTTCTTTCTAAATATTTGAATAAACTGAATTGGAAATGTTTATTTTTCCTTGTGTTGAAATGGGATTTATTGGTACTCTTATTCTGGTTAGTGATACGCATTCTATCGATTCTGGATTTAATGATTCTTCAATTTGGAAAACGAATTGAAACGTATGATTCTTACTGTTTTATTGTGGATACATGTGTGATTTTCGATTTTGCGAAAAATGTTTGCATGTGATGATACATGAACCTTATCCTTGTTTATCTTGTGCTTGAAAACAGTTGTATATGCTAACTAGGCATCAGTTTATGCTGACGTCATCCCCGATTCTTGCTGCAGGCACAGGTGTTGGGATGGGATATATCTGCAAGAGACGAGTTGGTAAATCTTGTAAAATCTGGAGTTAAATAGTTTTGTGATTCTGAAATCTTTAGGCTGTAATGCTTGAGTTCACCTTTAGGCTTCTTGAGAGATGAACCTCTGCTGTTTTCTGGTTTTAAGCCTATCCTTTTTGTGATTCAAGTAATTCGTAACACATCAATCTGTCCCGATTAATGGGTTCTTATAGTGGAAATTGTGAAATAGTCGAGGTTAAGGATGATCATAGTACAACTCAAAGGCCTCGAGCATTCCGTCAGGGCAGAGAGCATAAGCCTCCGATTGCTAAAACAGGATCTAACAAACCTCTGGTAAATGACATCACCAAGCTTTTCGAGGCGGTCAATCTTAGAACAACCAAAAGTCTCGATCTTTCAGACATTCCGAGAAATGCTTCGAAGAAACCAATGAGGGGTACTGGTTCTCATTCTCCAGGAATTGGATTTTCGGAGCCCGTTTCTCTGAAGCAGGCCCTTAGGGGCCTGTGCATTTCTCAGGCAGCCGAGATGGCTGCCTTGAAACGATCGTCTATGCCAGCTTCACCTAGAATCTCTGAAACAGGGAAATTCGATAACATTTACAGGTCTGCTGCAGTTGAAACCGGTGAATCTAGCTGCTCGTTTGTTGAAGAATATGCCGCAAGTTCTTCTAGAATCTTGCCTCGGCTAGTTACAGATTCCGCGTCCACGTCAGCATCCCAAAGTTTGAATTCTTCTCCTCGTTTTGGTGTTAAACCAGTTGTCAAGAACTTAGGACATAAGTCTATCGACTCTGTTTATCCACTGGATGAATGTAACGATGTAGGAAAATCTCAGGTAGAAAGAGATCAAGAACTGAAAATTTCTGGACCGAAAAAGGATGATGTTACTTTCTTGAAGGTAGGAGATAAATCGCCGGTGAAGCTAAGAAAGAAATCCCGGTTACAAACGGTGTCCCCATCGAGTGTCGTGAAAGGCAGTAAAGATGCGGGCCCCACAAGAAGCACATCTCGTTCAGTCAAACCAGCCGCTAGAAACAAGAATCTTGTGATAAAGAAACCGAAAAAGGTAGCTTTATCAACTGAAGGAAATTCAAATGCCCCATGTGGAGTAAATAGTGTAGAGGATCATAGCTCTGAGCAATTGATCTGCCAGAAATGTCAGTGTTCTTTAAGGGACACGATTAAGGATGCTGAAGTCTCAAGCAAACCAAACTCAGTACCGAATAATTGTGAGAACCGAGATACAGCTGCTGTTAAAACGATGAAAGGGGACCTCTCGCAAAGCTCAAAGAGCAGTATTTGTGATTTTAGTAGTAGCACTACTAGTCTCAGTGATGAGAGCAATATGAGCGGGTCGACTTGCAACAGTAGACCACACATGTCGAAAGACATGAGGTGGGAAGCCATTAATCTTATAAGAAAGAAATATGGCTTTCTTGGGCTTAACCATTTTAATTTGCTTAGAAAACTTGGGTCTGGAGACATTGGGACAGTCTATCTGTCTGAATTGATAGGAACAAACTGCCTTTTCGCGTTGAAAGTAATGGATAATGAGTTCTTGGCGCAACGGAAAAAGATTCCAAGAGCTCAAACTGAAAGAGAAATTCTCAGAATGCTCGATCATCCATTTCTACCGACACTTTATGCTCAGTTTACGTCGGATAATTTGTCGTGTTTAGTTATGGAGTTTTGTCCAGGTGGAGATCTACATGTCCTTAGGCAGAAGCAACCTGGTCGTTATTTTCCTGAACAGGACGCAAGGTATGAAATTTAAGGTTTATACTGCCGGTTAGTTGTATGTTTTACTTTTACATTATAAAATGTTGGGTAAATGTTTTTTAGTCCTTTAACTTATACTCATTTTGATCTTAGTCCTCTACTAATTTTTTTCTATTTCGAACTTTGTCCCTTAACTTTATTAAATTCAATTTTTTGGTCATTTACCAGCTGTAAACGTAGTAACGTACCGGTAATCACTGACGCGGCAAATTGCTGGTAAATGCTATGTCAGCGATTACTATAAAGTTTACCCGTTACAACCGGTAAAAGGACCAAAAAGTTTTTGTAAAGTTAGAGATGAATTTCAAAATCGAAAAA
Organism: Galeopsis tetrahit; assembly: GCA_963675135.1. Taxonomy (NCBI): domain Eukaryota; kingdom Viridiplantae; phylum Streptophyta; class Magnoliopsida; order Lamiales; family Lamiaceae; genus Galeopsis; species Galeopsis tetrahit. The sequence continues at coordinate 72,242,860 of OY776128.1, read as the reverse complement.
GTAAGAGGATTAAAAATCAACGTGGGTGCAAATTATGGGTCAAAAAACCAGCCTAAAATGTTGCAACCCAAAAATGTTAAAAGAAAGATTGCTGAATAGATGAGAGGTTGTGGAATGTGCTAGGTCTATGCTTTATATGCCTTTTGAAATAGCAAAGAATAAGTCTAACTTTAGTTGAAAATCCAACTCAAGTTAAAAGCTCTGCAGTTCTGAATCCAGATTTAGTATATTAATGAACAAAGAACATGCCTGACTTATAACTCTCTTATGGCTTGAGTTGTTGCAAAAACTGGTCGGATGAATCAAACTTGTCTCTGTTTTAAATTTTACAACTGAAAGTTATTTTGGTACTTATGAATTCCTTCAACTTTTGACAGTAAAATTAGATTCGTAATGAACTTAGATTTCTGCCTAGTTATCTTGTCTTGTGTGAGATAACATATACGGAGTACTTAAAAGTTTCGTTTAATATTATATTCTTCCTGTGTTTATACTTATTAGGGTTCGATGCTATTCTTGGTTTCAATTTTGTTTAACATTGCATTTTCTAATTCCCAATTATTCTGTGCTGTTGTGAATTTATCAGTTCCACTACAGTGTGGGTATTACTTTACTAAAAATCAAGTAAGCTCGTTATATAAGTATACTAAGATATTAATTGCCTTTATTTCTAATTATGTCCATTTTTTGGTCTTGCTTTTTCGTTGTTAAGATTAAGAATATGGCTACTGACTAGAACTGAAAAGATTCAAAGTTTTGAACTGGTATAGCTTGGTCGAACGGGGCTAAAAGTGGTCACAAAAGAACCTTTTAATCATTGATTTTTTTTCCTATGGGACTAGTTTTGCATTTAACCTGGTAGAAGAGACATGAGGTACAACTGTACAAGTACATTGTGCAGTTGGAACAAACAACCAATGCACAATAGAGAAGAACCTGAGAAACCATTTGTATCATCTCTATATTGGATTATTGTATAATTCTTTTTCTAAAATCTAGTTTAAGTTTTTACTGATTCCACCTCTTGTTTTTTTTTTTTACAGATTCTATGTTGCTGAGGTCCTTCTTGCTCTTGAATATTTACACATGCTCGGTATTGTATACCGTGATCTTAAACCGGAAAACATTCTAGTCCGTGAAGACGGTCACATCATGCTAACCGATTTCGACCTCTCACTTCGATGTTCCGTTAACCCAACTCTCGTTAAATCATCGTCTTTGGAGCCTCCTAGGATGTCTGGACCATGCGCCGGATCTAACTGCATCGACCCTTTCTGTGCCGGGCCCACGTGTCAAGTCTCGTGCTTTAGCCCTCGTATTTTACCAGCAAGGAAGCTGAAAATCGATGCTGCAAACAAGGCCCAATTATTACCTCAGCTTGTAGTCGAGCCAACAGAGGCCCGTTCCAACTCTTTTGTAGGTACACACGAGTACTTAGCTCCCGAAATTATCAAAGGAGAAGGGCACGGGAGTGCTGTTGATTGGTGGACGTTCGGTGTCTTTCTTTACGAGCTTCTTTATGGGAAGACGCCGTTCAAAGGTGCGGGAAACGAGGAGACATTAACGAATGTTGTAATGCAGAATCTTAAGTTTCCACATACCCCAATTGTTAGTTTTCAGGCTTGGGATCTTATTAGGGGGTTGTTGGTGAAGGAGCCTGAGAATCGACTTGGGTTTGAGACGGGAGCGGCTGAGATTAAGAGGCATCCGTTTTTTGATGGCTTGAATTGGGCGCTTATACGATGTGCCGTTCCGCCAGAAGTTCCGGAGTTTTACGAAGGTGGAAATGAACAACCTGACGGGAAAAAGTATCTCGATTGTGGTGGCGGAAACGGAGAGCAGTTAGAGTTCGAGTTGTTCTAAAGGGAAACATGGTTGTTTATATGGAGAAGGTAAAAGTGATGTTTCTGTGATCCTTTCCATATTGTAATATACTATACCTGTTGCAGAATATGTAGTGTTTAAGAAGTTGCACTCAGTATGGAGAAGAGAGATTTAGTACTATGAAGCAACAATTTCTTGTTGCTTTTTATGCCATTAATATTATTATAGTCTTTCATTCCATTATTTATTTATGGTAAAATGATTAAGGTTGTGTTTCTAATAGGGGTATTTGTTTTTTGGAAGAGGTAATTTAAATGAAATGATTTAAAAATAGATGGATTTTAAATTATTTTAGTGATGTTTTAAAAAAAAATCAATTTTAATTAAAAAAGACGCTATTTTTTAATCAAAGTAAGTGGAGTTGAATTAAATTATGAATTTAAATTTATACCTAAATCCATCCAAACATAAAGGTTTTTAGTGAAACAATATTTTAATACTAATAAGTAATAGTAACTTACTTCCTTTGATCCATTTTAACTGTGGCTTGGTGAGTAATTAATATATATATACCATTATTAGTTTATTGCAAAATATGAGTTTTTTTTTTTCAAAATATCCGTTGCTTTTGTTGTAGGAAAGTATATTAATTATTTTATACATAATTATTAGTATTAAATTGTTTTTTAATGTTCTTGGAAATCTCATGTTTCTAGAATTGGTTTTATATGAATCAGCTTACAGTGCATTTGTTTTATAGCTAATATACTATTTTATAATAAAATAACTATACATTTTAATGAAATACTAACTAATACGTATCAAAGCAATACTCCATATTTTAATAAAAAATTAAGGGAATGACTTATGTGAAAATATCTTATGTGTAATTATGTGCAAATCAAACAAATAAGGAAACATTATAAAACATATTTTAATTTATTAAATTCGCGGGTCAACCCGGTTTGGGCGGATCCTTGGAAACATGAATATATAGTACAAATATCAATTACTCTTCAATTCTGTCTATTTGGTCCGGTGAAAATGCTTATGACTTCCACTCAAAATACATGGGTTCAATCCCCCACCATTGCATTTCATATGTTTTTTATTTTTTCAATTTCATCATTTTTTTTTAATTTATGATTTTTATTTTTTCAATTTCATCATTTTTTTTAATTTAATGAGCATTTCTTTAAAATTCACATAATTTTATTTAAATTATTTAGTTTTTCACCGAGCATTTCATCATATTATTTACAAATTATTTAAGTGTAATTCTAACAAACATTTCATCACTTTTTTTTATTTTAAATAAATAACAACACAATGTCACAATTTTTATGTATACAATAATACACAATTACACTTGACAGTATTACATTATTGCACTTGCTAGTATTACAAAGTGAACAACTAAATTTTATCACCGGATCATCATTATCTTCTTCTTTAACGACGTTCTACTTTGGTATCATCTTATTCATCTTTCACATTTTTTTCCATTACGATTGAACCTTCTTTTATTAGTATCACACCTGAAAAGCATACAGTATAACGACATTACTTAACAGTATTACACAATTACAATTAACAATATCATGCAATTACACATAACAATTTGAACAAATAATAAACAAAATATCAAAGACAGTATCATACAAAAAAACAAGACAGTATCATACAAAAAAACAAGACAGTATCATACAAAAAACAAGACAGTATCACATATTAATGTATGTCAAAAGCCATAATAGCTGTAATTCATCTGCAAATTAGAAGTTCCAAAAAAAATAAAAAAATAGAAGTTATTAAATTTTTCTCTTTACCTCTTTTAAATATATAATAGTATTATAATTCATATGAGATAGTATTACACTATCACACTTAACAGTATTATGTTATTACACTTGACAATATTACATTCAACATGTAATACTGTTTACCTCGTAACATGATACTGTTTAGAAGAAATTCAGAAACCATATGAGACTCTTAACAACAAACCATCCCAAATTCAGAAATTCATATGACACTTGATGTGATTTTAAATATCTCTATTAGTCAAACAATTTTTTTTAGTAGGTAAAGAAGGTGTATGGTACCTCTTAGTTGAACTCTAAATCACCATTCCATAATCAATTTATCCATACTCGATTGGAGTTCATTTGAACTCGATCCAACAAAAAAATCAAATAAACTTGAGCAATTGATATATCCTATAGTTCCACACAAGATCAAACATGACAAGTAAAAATAGATGAAACTACTCCTAGCTCAATTCATGTTCAACTCGACTCCATTTAAAGCTCCGTAATATTTCAAGCAAGCACAAACACAAACACATTGTACTATTGGCTAAACTCGATTATGATCAACTCCATAAAAAAATATGAAAGAAATGAATTATCAAGAAAAGCTTCACATAAAAGATTAAAAGCACTTTCCACCAATGTGAATAAATTGAGAAAGCAATCTGGACAAGTCTTGTTTTCACCTATTTACTGGTTGAGGCAAAGAGCTAATGAATGTCTAAGAGGTTAATACTGCAGCTTCTAAATCCTACCCTTATTCACAACCACTTCTATTTACATAGAGTAATAAACATGGAATTTAAATAGATATAAACAGGAGGAATGCTGGAATATATATTTGTATGATAGATAAAGCATTAACTGAGATGGATATCAACTCGTTCGGGATTAGCTCGCTCGCTTTGATTAGCAGAGAGCTCAACCCCGAGTTGCCCTTTGTCACCTGACCCAAATATTATGCCAAACAGGCCATACTCACCAAGGTTTGTGCCCAATGTAATGTAAATGAACATAAACGAGAATTCTCATATGAATGTGATGAACTGCTGGTGTGACCTTTAATCTTAGTTATGTACTCCTCTGGATAATGCTATGGTTTGTCTTCTTGTTCAATAACCATAATCATCCCTCAATTGATTAAAGCATTTACATAGCAATCATACACATCAACTACTATAATGTGATCAATAATCGCTAACCTAATTTTTCGCCCATCTGATTTCGTCAATTTTAGGGCCTTTTCGAATTCATACACAATTTCAGAACTAGATCTGATAGGAAAAGGGAGACGAACCTCAATTACGTGGCCACCGGCGCGGGAAATGTAGGCATCGACGGATTTCTTCACGGCACCGTAGGCGTAATGGAGCTTGATCAAGGCGTCGCCGGGGTCGAAGGCGGTGGAGAAGAACAACCAGGTCGTGTGCTGGAAGACAACAGCGACGGTGGTGATGACGTTGTCGACGATCGAGACTTCGTCGATGTGGTAGGAGTTGATTAGGGTTTGGATAAGGCGGCGGGTTTAGAGGATCGAGGGTTTAAGGGTGTTGAAAAAGAAATCGTCAGGCTGGCTGAGGTAGATGAGTTGGTGGCGCCGCTGTGCGGCGATGATGGGGGCGGGGCAGCAGCCGAAGTTCGCTGTTTATGCGAGCGATTGTGGAGTCGTGGTGGGAGAATTCGGTGACGGAGCAGAAGGCCGGTGACGGAGGGTAATTGATTTGGGTGAATTGATAGATATCCAAATAGAAAATCCCTAAATCATAAATTGGGTAATTTTCACATAAGTACACCTAAAGTATTTGCACAAAAGTTTTTGCGAAAAATTAATACAATTTAAAAATACGTAAACCAGTTTTTATATGCGCTCTTCCTATCGTGACTTTTAATGTCAATATTTATATGCCTGAGATGTTTTCAATTTTCAAGCAAAAATTCCCCGTCAAAAAAAAAAAAAAAAAAAATTCAAGCAAAAATTTACCTTTCTTTTATTATCACCGTCGATAGAATCTATTAAAATATATATATATTTTTTTCCAATTACTTTTTGTTCCCTCTACAGTCATATTTTTTAAATGCAAATAAAAAAATTTAGCATATACTTTCACTTTGATCAAATCTTTTCAATCTTAATTAAATTATACCTACACATTACTCCTTATTAAATTTAGCATATAAATTTTCTCTTAATTAAATTATACATAAATTTTCAATCCATATTTAAAAATACCATCCGTTTAAATGTGTTAGGTGATCAATTTTAACTCATATTTTTCACATTTTTAACCATTTTAGCACACAGAGTATTATTTTTAATCAAATAAATTCTCAAAAATATTATCAAATTAGTTATATAAATACATTACTTTTTAGAATGGTCAAATTCAAAAATAAAAATAAAGTTTTTAAGAGTATGTAATATTTCTTATTCAAAAAATATATACTATAAAAATGGAAATTATGTAAAAAATCTCAAAATATATTATATAGAATATAAAAATGTATACAATTTATTTTAATTATTATGATTATTTAAAAAGGTCTTATATATTTTTTAATTTTTAATTCAATAATTTTAGATAATTTTTTAAATTTTAGATTTATACATTATAAGTTGATTTTTTTATTTAAATAAACTTTCTTATTTGTAATTATTAGACATTTTCTCATTTAGTATTTTAAATTAATTGATAAATAATACAGTAAATGCTAAAATTGGTAAATATTTATATTTATAGGTAATTGATAAATAATACTGTGCTAAAATTGAAAAAATATTTATATTATGAGCAATTGATAAATATGTGCTAAATATTTATTTAAAATTAATAAATAAGTATGAATATAATTTGGTTTAGCGAAAAAGTATATACTCGAGTATAATAATAAAATAAAAAGTATATAGGCTAAACTTTTAGCTTTAAATCTAAACCGTCTATATTTTTAGAGACTAATTATCTTGTTTTTAATTAATTGTCTTTTTAGCTATTATTTTGTTCTTATCCATCGACTCGATCTCACCTAAAATATAAGAATTGAAAATAATAGCTATAAGTGATTTATAAGTAATTTTAGGTGTAAATTGAAAGTAACAATTTTAAATCCCTAATTTGTTGCATATGAATAATATAAAGACAAATAATACATGTATTAAAATATTTTCAAGAAACATACCAAGTAGCGTGCAACACACATTCATTTTTACCGGTGCATCTAAAAATCTGTTCATTTGCCAGGAAAAATACGAAAGATCAATATAAGTGAAATTCATTTGTTTTCTAAAAAAAAATATAGATATAAATATTTTGTGACATACTTACGTCATTCAGAAAAAAAAAAAAACACTTTTACTTCCTGGTCATATCCATAAATTAAAAAAATTCACAATAATTTCATGCTTCTCTATATAATTATTTTACGTATGCAACGAATTATTTCAAAGTATATAATAGATGTTCATTTTACATTAATTTTATGTGTATGAGAAAATTATGGAGTATCTAGCTAATACAGTTTGTTGTCAAGGAAAAATTACACTAGTAATTTGTCATAAGAGTAGAAAATATAAAAATAATTTTGTCATAATATATTATAATAGAAAGAATTATATATATATTGCAAAACACAAAAAATGCATTTATAAAGGAACTCAAGGTTTCTAATTAAAATAATCATGTAATACATACTCCTCCTATATTAAAGAGTAAATGAAAGGTAAATTACGATTTGTAATTTGTAGGAATGCAAAATTAAAATAAAGCATACATAATTTTATGACGACGGAGTTTTGTATGAATTTTAATCTAAAATTGTGCTATATTTATCTTTCAAATACGATTTCATAAATTCACGAGTAAATATAACCAAAACGATATAATTCAGCCCGCGAATGTCACACAAATAATATGCCATGCAAATAATTCAGAAATGCATTTGCAAATTGCAGTACCGCCAACAAGTTAATCCTCGCAAAATATAAATTATAAAAACCACTCCAGAATTCTTCCCCAATTGAAAATTTGAAAAACGAGAGGGAAAGAATAAAAAACCTCCAAAATTAAAATCTCAAATTATTTGAATGGAGAAAACATGCGCAGATCTAAGCTAGCGCACAACCTTCTTGTGAAAATTCCGGTGACAGTTGCAGGCGGCGCACCTGAAGGCGGCGGCGGTTCCTTCTTCTCCGGCGGGCATGAACTCGCAGCAGCCGTCGACCGCGTACTTGCCGATGCTGGCGGCGTGATTTTTCCGGCACTCCTCGTAAGTCACCACTCTCTCCTTGGATCTAATCGTTGCATCTTTCTGGAAATCGATCATTTTCGGAAATCGAAAAAGTATTGAACAAAAAGGAAATTAAAATCGATCACAAGTGGTTATATAATTTGAATTTGAGGATTAGATCCATCGATGGAATTGGGTATAATAGGGGTAATAAACAGTGGTTGAAGGAAGGAGGCATTATTTGTGGAGATGGATAGCTAGGTAAAGTGGTTGATAGGTGGCCGGGGCAGCCGCGCGATTTTGATTGTGATACGGCTGGCAAATTGACATCTCTGAATCAAAAAGGTTGATAATAATAGTAGTATATGTCTACTATTTCATTCATTATTTTCTCGTGCTGGATCCATACCTTTTTATTTATTGATTTCTTCTGGCTGGCTATAAACCTACTTCCTTCACTTCTCACTATCAATGCTGCTGCACTTGTTCTATTCACATATTAATGGAGTAGATGTTTATTTCAACTTCTAAGTGTAGTGTAGACGGTAGAGTATTAAACTATTCATCTTGCGTATGGACACATTTTTGGGTTTGATTCGAATTTCACATGCTAAGTTTGTACTCTGATTTTAAATTGCACAGCTATTTTTTTCCATTTTCGACTTACCCTGCCATAAAGGCAAACACATACTTTTATTAATAATTCATCTGAAATTTCAAATTCAACAATTTTAGAATCATAACTTCTCCGCATAACTAAATTTCAAAATAAATAGTATCTCCGTCTAAATTCATTATACCCACTTCTCCTAACACGAATCATAATAAGATCACGACCTCGATTGACCATCCGATCTAGGTCACAATCCAAGTCTTGCACAAGAGTGAAAAAGAGTGAGATACATGGCACCTATTTATTGCTAGAATTAGTATGTTTTGTGGATAAAATTTAAAACGTTTTATTTGATTTAAAATAAAAATTATCAAAATTTGTATTATTCATTTGGTTCATTCTCTATAAATACATCCAATGCTTTGACATACAATATACAGTTCTCTCTTTATATATTAATTTTTTACATATTAAACAATTCTTTTTTTATATAAAATATAAAAAAAAAATTATATAAATAATATTCACTCTATCCCTTTGAAAGTTGTCCATTGAAACATAGATAGAGATAATGGATGTTGAAAAAAAAGAAATACTGATAACTTTCGAACGTTCAAAATGATAAAATATGTAACTTTCGAGGTGATCGAAAAAATTATGTAATCATAGTATATTATAAAATAAAAATGGGGATTTGATATCAAAATCAAACACTACTTTTTCATTCTCTCAACAATATAAAAATACAACATTAATCAACTTTTTCACCATCCTACCCCTAAAAAATCCCAAAACTAAGATATATTTTACCAATTCACAAGGATTTTCAAATATTAGGATTTTTAAGTTTGGAATTTCTCCACTCACTGTAATCTCAAAACAAACATATACTAGTTCCATGGTTTCTTATGGAAACCAATATCATCATAAATTACTCATAGTCATAGCCATACTTCAGTGTACAAGTATTTTGTGCTAGTATTGAACTTCATTAAAAACACATCATCGGCCGGCCCTATATAATAATAATATAACCTCAACTGCAAGAAGAGGCTGAATTCGTTACAATCCCATACAGATTCAGTGACAAAGAAAGTAAGCATGTTCTCACCGCTCTTTACCCCTGCTTTCAATTCTTAACACACTAGTTCAAATGCATTGTTTAGATACAACATATGATTGAAGTCAGCCCAGTCCTTAATCTCCACTTGCACAACCACCGCAGCCACAATGCACGCATTCAATAACCTTCTCCTCCCGCAAATGCCTCGGGACTCTACAAACGCAAGTCGTTTGAAAGTTATGGTCCCTAGGCTGCATGCACCTTAAGCAGCATAGCCTTTCATAACCCGGCTGCCAAATAAATAAAACACCGATCATGAGAAACTGTAATACAAGGTGACAGACAGATAGCCATCCAACTTTTTTATATTAAGTTATATTTGAAGCAGCAACACATTTACAACAAAAGATCGTAAAATTTCTGAATTGAATAATGTTACTCCCTTCGTTCCAATTTAACTGTCATTTTGGGTGTTTCACATAGATTAAAAAAATAATTTAATACCTATAATTATTTGTATAAAATGATTAATATGCTCCTTTATAGATTATCAATAAATAATTTTATGGTCATTTATCACAAAAATTAATGAAAGGGCAAAGTTGAAAAAAATCATTTAACTTCTCCTGAAAAACCAAAAAACAACATTTATTTTGGAACATAAAGTTTTCCCTTAACGACAGTTAAATAGAAACGGAGATAGTACTTCACTACATAATGGTTTTCAGCATCAACTTACTCCATTGTCAAATAGGATCCAATATAGATAAATTTCAATAGCACCCACCAAAGACATAAATGATGATTTGTATCATATAAGATTTATCATTTATCCATATAATGAACCAACCTTTTTCCACTTTGCAATTAAGTTACGATCAGCATATCCTTGATCCATGCAGAACTCATATAATTCCTTGGAGATTTCCTTCCTCCTGTGATATAGGTCAAAAATATATCGACTCTTCTGATGGGCTATTTTGAAGATGGGCCACAATCCCTCACATTTCCTTTTTCCATCATGGGGGTCATTCTCAGCTGCCACCAACAAATCCGAGAACAAGAATGAAAAACAGAGAAAGAATCTAAAACATTTGTAATGCTTCAACAATAGAGCATCTAATGAGCAAAATTGAAATGACAGTAACAGTAATGAAGAATTTGAGATGTTATGTTTGTCAAGTAAAGCCAAATACCTTCTCTCATCTTTGCTTGTAGTTCACGAAGAGTAGGTTCAATTAACTCCCAACCCTCCGGGTACTTTACCCGGTTCGTCTTCACCTTTGGCATCGTTTATGCAAGAGACTAGGAAACAGGATGCGAAAAAAGCTGAGAAAAAGAATAACAATATGCATCAGCCATGAAAACGATAGTTTACAAGCCTATCAATCACATTTACATACATATGAACTTTGCAACTCTTATATCTTCATGCAGGAAACTGTAAACTGCTTTTTAGAATGGGAGGCAATAAATTTCTGATTCTATCAAGAAAAAGTTGCCCCTGCATGCAGCATCACTCAGAAGTTTATAAACCTTATTAATATTCAATGTCAAGTCCTTCCAGCTATAGAATTCAAAGTCCACAGACTGCTAGTAATGTGCTTTCAACTATAGAGCACTGAACCGAATCAAAAGTTTAATACACCGAGAGTTTTGTTAAATAATACTAACAGATCCTTCTATTAATTTTTCTTAAATGTTAGTGCAAATGGCTTAAAAAAAATGACGAGGAAACACAAAATCTCTTATTACCATTGCATTGACATTAAAATCACTATACTAAAAGATAATTACACTCAAGTTCTTGACAAGATACAACAACTAATGCAATAGCTACACCTAAGGTGGCTGATAATTATAGAAAAACTAAACGAAGAGCAAGCAAAGATTACAATTCGGTCTTGGTACAGCCCAAAATTTAAATTTTAATGCAACTTTGATCACTAAATCCAACCATGCACGCCCTTACATCCAACAAATTGACACCAGATGAATAATATGTTTGGTAACTATTTGCTGTGTTTAAAACAAGGAAAATGTAGGCCTTTTTTAAACCACACCCAGTAGAACTGGCGAGGCTTTCCTCGATACATAAAGAAATATATAAAATCAGACAGCATATGTAAGCAACTTAAGTAGTCGACTAAGGACGACTGGGAATCGGTGATTGGTTCATTGACCTAGACACCCATTATCCATACACAACATGTTGTCTATCAACTCAAATTTTCAACAAGATAATTTTTTGGGGGCAGCTAGTTGCTTAGTTACAGACTGATGTCTACACCCACAATCAGCGAGGATGTATTTACAACAATTTTAACACATCTAGTTTGATATGTAAAGCTATTTCTCAAATATGGTTTCCAAACCCTCGCGCGCTTGAATTAAAATGAACTTTCCAACATAAATAATTCAATATAGGTCCTACAGGAAGGGGAAGAACAGAAATAATCGAAAGCAAACCAAGCTTGTCCTCTGTGTAAAGAATTTTGCAAAAGTTAAAGAAAGAAAGAAAGGACGGTAACAAAAAAAAGCCCTAGAGCAATTATGAAACCATGTAACCAAATTTCTTACCCCCATCAAAAGGATGACAAACCTCAAATGGGAGAAGAAAACCCCGAATTCATTGATCAATTTGAGATATACACAACGTCAAAATATCAAGATTCAATAAATCGTTCGTAAATATCACAAACATATTAAACTGTAATTTGAACAGAAGTTCGGTGCAGAGTTAGAATTACCAGAGAATTCAAAGTGGTCTCCGGCAGCGGCGTCCGTCGGCGGTGGTGGCGGCGGCGTTCGGCGGTTGATGACAACGAAGAATTACAACTTCGGATTGTTCTGCCAAAGCGAGATTCGAATTACTAGAGAGAGCCGTAAAGCTATGCGAGGCCAATATATTCGTTTACGACTTGAAAAAAGAAACGAAAGCGCTGTCCAACCTATAAGATGACGCGCTTTTTAACTTGTGTAGTGAATTTTCCCACAATTAACAAAGCCAATATTGTTTTTCAAATATGCATATTAACGTGATACTTCTTTGGTTCCATAATAAACTCTCACCCCAAATCATGTTATATACACCCTAAATTATTTTGGATAAAAATAGATATAAATGTATGTATTAAAATGTCCTTTTAAACTCTTTAAAAATTATAAACACACCCGATATGTTATTCACACCCAATTTTTTAAATTCCCCATCATTTAATCCTCACTCCAACAATTTTTACTTTTTTTTTCAAAAAAATCATTCTTATTCTAAAAATTATTCATGCATAAATCCTCCGCATGATGATATAATCACAATCAACATTGTAATGAAAAAAGAAAACGTGATGTAGAATATTAATGTAAATATATTTATTATTTTTTACATTTTTTTAGAGTATATACAGATTATAAACTACAACAGTCGTCGATATGTTCGGCCAGAATCGTGGTCGAACACATCACTCAGTGTACGACAATACTGACCGAACACAATTTTTCCATACAACTTCATACGTGTTCGGCCATTTTGACCGTGCACAACAAGGAGTGTGCGGCTACGAATCTAGCCGAACACCTTCATCACAACAACTAATTTGACGATAAAAATGCGAAAAAATGAGAGTAAAAACAACATCTTAGTATATCAAACTCAATTTTTCTATTTTTCTATGCAATCATTACACAATGTATTCAATAACTAGGTGTTTACAATATTATCACTCCAAATCATCTAAACAAATCAAAATGAAAATATCTATAAACCCTAAATGTAATGGGGTGTGTTGGTAAATGAGAGAGTAGGAGAGAAAAATTTTAATGGGGTGTGTTTAGTAAGAAGAGGATTTTGAATGGGGAATGAAGAAGGGTATGATAGGAAAAAATGGAGTATGTTTAGTATTTTAAATTGATTTTCAAATGTTAGTGGGGCTGTATATAACATGATTTGGGGTATTGATAGCCCCACCCTAAATTTTATAGGTAGATGGCCAAGCACGTTATGAACGTTCAAGGCCAAGCACGTTATGAGATAAATTACATATAAAAATAAAATTAAAATGATTGTACCCTCCATAAATATGGAATAGTTAACTATGTGTAGAATTGAAAAAAATTCTTGAAGAACTCATGAATTACTTTGAAACAGATGTACCTAAAAGATTCATAATTTTTCATTAAGATTTATTGGGCTCCAATGATTTGATTTATCGCGCTGAATTACTTAATAAACTCCAAAGATCTGTATTAAATCTAATTTGATTTACTAAATTTTAGAGTTCATATTTGACCTGATGAAATTTAGAGGTTGAACATGGTTTGTTGGTCTTTACAAACCTGATTTTATTTTATGGGCTTTATAGGCTCATTCAACACGTAATTTTCACACATCATGCAATTAAAATTTGCTAGTCTACTATAAATTAAACATCCGTATATGCATTTATATAATTTTCTTGATAAATTCACACAACTATAGAAAGACCACATGTGGATTTTATAATACAATTCTAATTGCATTCCTACTTGCATTACAACAGTAGACAATATGCATGACTATAATTATTCCAATGACATAGAAGATACAAAGATGTTCAGTTGAAGCATCAAATTTGTTCAAATGTAGTTCTGATACACCAATCAATCAATTTTACAATCTTTCCTTCACCACTGTTCTTGCAAGTTTTTCACTGTTCCAAACCAACACCAAGGTTTCCTTATGGACTGCGGATCGACGTGGCTCCAAGTTGCGTAATTCAACAGTGCTCTTTTGGATCTTACATCTCGCAATCTTTACAGTACTCAGGAAGCATCTATCACCAAACTGAAGCAGATATATTAGTCTTCTTCAAAGTAATACCTTTTAGCATAAGTGGCGTACGTTTTAGCAAATGAAGTATCTATTTAAAAAAATGTACTTCCGTAAACAGTATACCGAGTTCACTATAAACTTCCGTAAACCAAGTTCATAAAAGTTTTTGCCAAGTTGTACATTATCGAAACAAATTCCAAGAAAAGAAGCGAATTAGTGTTTAATCAACTTGAACTTACACTTGGAAGGTCATAATCACCATCCTTTGCATCACATATATCAAGTGAGATTTTTCGAAGCATTGGCAACTGCAATCATCACAAAAGCATAATCAGTGAAACAGGTTCACTCTTCAGTGTTTCTTGTGCCTGATTTGTGTATGTACTTACCTTGGAAGCAGCAAAACTGATGAAGTTTTTAGGAATTCCAAGGCCCTGCAATTTGAAAAACAAATTATTATTGGAAAACAAGAAAACTCAAACTTTTCAAGAGAACATTCATAATGTGGATAGTCATGTCACTATTAATAGAACATTAGAATTGATACGCATCAAATATTATAAAGAGAATGGATACACACACCTCACCGAAAGTAAAGGAAATAAGATTGAATATATTATTAGAAAAACAGTAACACCGGGAATAATCCCGTCCAAGCCTAACGGCCGATTCCTACGGGAAAGATCCCGTCCCAAGCCTAACGGCCGAGTCCCAAGCCTAAGCCGTAAATAGTGATCTCTAAGATGATCTCCCTAGAGAAGACAAAGACAATATATAAAAGACTAAACCCTAGACTAAACCCTAGATTACTAAAGCCCATGGGCCACTTTATTAATTAAAGTAAATTACTTAATTACTATAATATTTGATGCGTATCAATTCCCTTCCCCTTCAAAGCAGCCTTGTCCTCAAGGCTGAACAGAGGAACAGATCACGAACAGGAACCTCAAGTAGGAAAATCTGATTTTCTTGAATTGACCCCAAGCGCACGATTCAACAATGTACCAAAAATTTCCTTGATTGTGTAACTCTTCTCCACTGCATCATTAGTGGCCTTTTCAACAGCCCCTTTTGTTCTACTCATGTAAGAATTACTATTTTCTTTCACAACTTCTCCAGGCCTATAATGAATTTCTTCTTCTTGATTCGCAAAAGATCTTCCCTTTTTCATAACCTCTTGAATACTTGGTGATGTCTCTTTTATCTTTTCCTTGCCACTTGAAAACTCCAATTTTTTATCAACTCTCTCAATCACAACTTTCTCTTTATGAATTTTGGCATCATCTTCTGATCTGTATTTCTCTGGAATTTGAAGGGATTGGTCATCATCAGGTTTTAGAGAGTCATCATGAACGATGCCCTCCTCATGCCGGAGTTGGCTCACCAAGATCTTTGTCTTCTCGACTCCTTTGATTATCGTCGTCACAGTAGACTGCATCTTTGCCACAGTAGACTGCATCTTTGCCACAGTAGACTGCAACTCCTCCACTCCCTTCTCTAACGTTTCCTCACGAACCTCCATTCGCCTCATTAGGATCCGGCAAGTCGGACCAAATTGTTGGAGTTAAGGAAGAAGGACGGAATCAACTATTTGGGGTGCTAAAGAAATTAAGTAATAATTTGCAGGTACTAAATGTAATTAAAAATTACCAAATAATTACATTTAGCACCCCCATATAGTTGATTCCGTCAGTCAATGGACGATCAACAAAAGGTGGGAGTAAAAGTGTACTTCCAAGACCAAGTTTGTTGGTAAGTGAAATAAGGGGCCAAAACTAGAAAAATGTAAACTTTAGGGACAAAAATGATATTATCCCTTCAATAACCACAAACATTTTTTCATTGCAAACTTAAGTCTGAAATTTCAGAAACGCACCACAATCGAGCAAGGTGCATCCTATCAACGAGAGTTTAACCAGGTTTGGACAATTCCCAGTCAGAGTAGCCAATGTCTCATTAGTCATCCAAGGTGTTACTCGTTCAAGTCTCAAGTTCCTCAAATTTGGCATCCCAAACATGAAGCTTTGTGAGGATATGCCACCAAAGCAATAGCACAGAGCCAAGATTTGCAAATGTGGCAAAGTTTTTATTATGTAGATTATGGCAGAATCAGATATCACCTGTGAACGCAAGTAAACGTAAGTTATTAGTTAAAATATGTTTTCCAGACGATTACATATAACAATATGGAAAGATAAAAGTCACCCAGAGACTTCCATCCATGATGATCTTTACAGGATGACATGGTATACTCTCACACAGAAAGAAGAAAAAGTATTGTATGCTCTCCGTCTCATTTTACTTGATGTTTTAGAGTAGAAAGTTTGTCTCAAATTACTTGATGCTTTAGAAATTCAAGAGAAAAGTATGTTTTAGAAATTCGATACACAAACTAATTGATTGTTGCAATTTGAGGCGCTAGATTAATTTTGGTGTAACTAAAGATGATGTGGCAGCAATTTTTAACATTTTAGAGATAAGAAACTACTCCCACTGTCCCACAATTGTTTGCACTCTTTCCTTATTCGTCCGTCCCACAATTGTTTGCACTTCCTAAAAAAGAAACTTTTTCATAAACTCCACCCTCAAAAAATTCACATATTTACACAAAATGCCATTACTTTTACACTTATTCCAACCACTCTTTTTACTTTATTCATATAAGTTTACAAAATTACCCCTCAACACTCCACTCATTACACCTTTTCCTTAATAAGTGTGCCCACAAAGTGGTGCAAACACTTCCGGGACGGAGGGAGTAAATGATAAACAAACAATTCAATGAACCGGGCTAATTTTCGGCAGCCACATCATCTTTAATAATGCTGGAATTTAGCCCAGTACATCGAACTGCAACAAATTATCAATTCGTTTATTGAATCGCAAATTTTAAAAAGAGATGTTGTAATTGATAAACTCCCCAAAAGTCGAGTTTTTACGCAATTAATCCTAGTATTAACATAATAGAGAGAGTGCTCCATCACAAGGCTCACTTTTCTAAATAATTATTGAAAATTAAACTAGGATAGTTTGGTCATTTTATAACACTCCTTAATTTGTGTGAAATCTTCTAAAGCATCAGCTCAAATGGGACAGAGGGAGTATATATAACCACAACAATAATGATAGGAAAGAACAAGATATGACTCCCTCGAGCACCATAGAAAATCAAGATCTATTCCTTCAATTAGTTAAATAATAGATATTGAAAAGGCAGAAAAGCAAACTCAAACATGTTTGCCCTATTATTACACTGAAGTATGACAATGCAAGAAAACTTACTGTTAGATGATGTAATTAACAAAATGAACATGATATCAAAGTAAACCTGTCTTACCTGAAAATAAAGGATCAATGAATCAAGCATTGGACAAAAAGAAGGTAACAACATCAAGCCATCCGGGCCTAAAGAACCACCTAAACCAACAACTAAGGTTCTCAGTGTTCTAATTGCTGGTTTAAGGGCTCCAAAGGAGAAAAACGTAAAACCCCACCCAAGTTCAATCTCCTGCAATCTGCACACCTTTCCTAGCTTCTGGTACAATTCTTCTGGAGCACATGATGGGTTACACAATTTTCTTTCCTTAGTTTCACTTTCCTGTAATAGGAGATTCCTACAGCCTCTTGCTTTTAGAGATTTCAGATTGGGGTTTCTACAAATAACATGATATAGAGCAGCATAGGAGACCTGACGTTTCACAAGCATAACATTTTTGGATTAGATACTAGATAGGCATGTACACATGCATTTAACTCAGGCTAGAATGAGATACCAAGTAAAGTAGATAGCAACTCAAAAGTAACTCATTCCTATGAGCTTCATTGAAGGCTTAATAGCTGCTAAAATCACCACCTTTTCGCAAATTGCAATCTAATCTAAAATTTCGAGTTTTGGCAAATAAAACCTCAATTAAAACAAAAAATTGCAATTTGAACTTTGGGGTAGATTGACTCTTGCCCATTTTGGTAGTTTTTAGGCTAAACGACGTTGTTTGGGTAGTAATTAAGATGAAAGACGTTGTTTGGGGTTTAGTGGTTGCCAGGATGACACATCAGAAACAAGCAAAAGTCAACATATATGCCCAGAAGTTCGAATTGCAAATTTTTTTAAAAGTGAGATTTTATTTTCCAACAAAAAAAAAAAAAAAAAAGATTAGATTGCAATTTGTGAAAAGGTGATGATTTTATTAGCAATCAAAGCCTTCACTAAATAATAATTAAAGGACCAATAAATTATATAATTTCACAAAGAGAAACAAAATTTGATTCAGAGAAAATATCGAGTATTATTCCTAGGGAACAGATTCGAGATGTTAACAAAGAGTATAATCTAATAGAACGTACAACTTGAGTTTCCTTAAGACAGACTCCTCACCTTGGTGTCAGAAACATCAAGCATCTCCAAGGAGGACCCTGATAATCTATTAAGAGCATCATCAACTAGTTGAATTTCTCGAAGACATAGACTCCTCAAATGATCTGACACAGACATAAGCTCAGACAAAACGATTCCAGTTATGTCTGGAAAAAACGAGTGAAAGAGGTTCAGTCTTCAGAATATTTATGCACGTGGCTTCTAGATAGAATAGATGTTCAACTATAATAGAAACTGAGATGCATATCAAGCTATACTTCTTGTAATATTATGCAGGAGAATATTTGTAAGTTAAAACATTAAAGTTTGCTCAAGAGCAGTTGCCAAAGTTTATGTGATGCTGTGGAACATGTATCAATAAGAACTTATAAGCTCCTTGAAATGACTTATAAGATGTTTAGGAGCTTATAAGTTCTCAAAAAGTGTTTGGTAAAAAAGATTTTTAATAATTTATAAGATCTTAAAATAAACTATTTACAGCTTATAAGCTCCAACAAGTAAAGTACCTCCAACAACCCAACTTATTTTTCTAAAAACTTTTTAGCTACACTTGAATAATAGATTTTTCTTTTTTATTGAAAGATACTTTTTTAGAAACAAAAATTACCCCACACCCCACCCCATCACCGCCACTCTCTCCAAGTTCTTTGATAATTATTTTATATTAAAACTAAAATTAAAAAATATTTCTCTCAAATTATCAAAGAACTTGTAAGTTTTATTAGCCAAAGACTTTAACAACTTATAAGTTACTTAAATATTACTCCCTCCGTCCAACAAAAGTATGCTCACTTTCCTTATTTGTCTGTTCAACAAAAGTATGCTCATTTCCTTTTATGGTAATAATTACTTTATTTTTACCTTACAACAACCCCACAACACACTTACTTTATCTACTTTTTCTTAAAACCTGTGCCCAAATATATGAGCATACTTTTGGTGGACGGAGGGAGTACATATTATTACCACTCATAAAAAATTACATCTTATAAACTCTTGAATCAACTTATAAGATATCAGAGCTTATAAGATGTTAAAATAAGCTTAGCCAAATGGGCTCTTAGTTTTTTAAATGTTCCCAAAAATTTCATTAGATAAACTAGATAAAAAGGACAGTGGGAGGCAAAAAGTACTAAATATATACCCTGGCAGCCACCAAGGTGCAAAGTTAGTAGTTTGGGAGCCATCAACTGCGAGTGTTTTCCACTTTTTGTTGTTTCGTTGGAGAGACCTGGGCAAAGCGCCAAAACACAATGGTTCCCAAAAGAAGTATCACACGCCAAAATTGATTTTAGCATTTTGCATTTTAGAATCATTATCGATATACCATGGTCAGAAACTGATGTGCACCCTTTTATGTTGATATAACTCAAAGAATGACAGACTTCTGAGAAGATACAGAGATCGGAATCTGTACAAGATTGCAAAATGAATTAACTACAATAGGATTACCAATTACAAAGTGAGTCACTTAATATTTGATGAGGGAGAAGAGGATTCTAACCACTTATATCAGTTCGACCCTCCAAAGTGAGTCGTTTAATATTTGATATCAACGGCCTGGATATGTAAGACAACGAAGCAGTAGAATGGCAATTATATGCGTAAGATGATGCTGTTGATTTTTGTGGTGCCAGAACCGATGAGGATGCTGTAACAGATACTTTTGCAGGAATAACAGGGCTAATATCCAAAGTAAGGTCAATATTGGTCAGTAGAGGGAACTTTTGCACCAATTGACACAACTTTTTTGAATTGAATTTTAAATAGGAAGCCGCCTTTAATGTTTGCAATGATGGGAACGAGTGGCAGAAGCAATCGATTGCTAAGTCCAGGGAAAACGAGGGACAATTTGAAATATCCAACTCTTGCACTGCTTCAAAATTCAACATCTGTCCCAGTTCCTGGGAGATCTGAAAACCACCCACACTATTGTTTGTAGGACTAATGGAAGACTTATCGATGATCTTTTTCAGCATGGAATCTGCACTGTATGATGGAAGCAGGGAGAGAAGAAATGTTTCTGCTGTAATCTGTGGGCAACCAGAGATATCCACTTTCTGTGTATTTGCATGGGAAAAGTAAGTATTAACTAAAGGAAGCAGGCTATGCACAAGACGCGAGTAAATTGAAAAATTGGTCTCATATCTATTGGGTATTGGCGATTTTAGTCCCATCCGAATCTTTTAAATTAGGTTCCATATTTTTTTAATTGCTGCAATTTTAGTTCTATATTGACAATTTTTTGTTTTAGGATGATAATTAATTTATTTTTCTTTAATTGAAATTAATATGTTGGGGTCCCATTAGTCCGTGTAACGACACCAAGTCCTTCATATGGTTGCTACATGGAATTCAGACACGTACAAAAATCTTGCAACATAGGACTAAGATTGCATCATCATGAGACTTAATTGAAAAAATTGATTCGTATAGGACTAAAATTGCCAACACCCAATAGATACATGACCAATTTTGCAATTTACTCCACAAGATGTCCAATTTAAAAAGGCGGTGAATACCAAAAAAAAAGTGGCTGTCTATGCAAGATTCATTTTAAAGAAGGAGCACTTTTGGAACAAAAGAGCAACACGAGTACAGAGTTTTTTAACAGATTCTGAACTCGGAAGTTAAAAAGAAATGCTTTAAAAAAAGAAGGATGCTCGGTATTTAAAGGGCATTGAGTTAATTACCATTATGAAAGATGGAAATCCATGATCAAGGATAAAAATCTTTAAAAGTGAATGTCTATCTACGCAACTAAAAGATTCATAGTTACAGGAGTTCTTAGATTAAAACACTCATGCAACTTCATGAAAAGTAGGGATAATATAGCAAGACAACTAAAGGCAATTTCTGTGATTGCTTGAGTGGGACACATGCAAATTTTTCTGGATTCTCAACAATGTCGAAACAGAAACTTAAATCAAGATTAACCTCAACATGTCAGAAACTGAAATTTTTACCATTAGACTAACTAAAAAATTATATGGGTGGACGTTAGATAACCTGCAAGTTTACAGGCATGGCATATTAGATCTAACTTCTAAGTTTCTCACAGGCTTAACAAAAGTCCAAGTTTCTCTACAACTGGATCAGAGAAGAAAGAGGTAGATTTTTCTTTATAGGTGTATGTGCCCCGAAATAGATTCTTGAAATGGCAAATTTATTGACTATCTTGATATAAACCAGAACTAAATCCTTAAAAACTCATCAAGGACAACGTAGTTTTTAGCCAAGAAAAGTAGCAGGAAATACAGGCAAGACTGAATTTATGATAAAAAGTTAAGAGTAAAAACCTGTGTGTATTTCGTTAACCGGACTCTAAGATGACTCAAATCATCTTCTCTGAAGATTTCTGTCGTACAAGGATGCCTCGCTAGATTGAGAATAGCACCAATTGCTACATCAACAAACTTTGAAAAGAAACGGCACCTTTGTTTTCCTTAAAGATAAGAAATGTTTGTATATTAATTGACTGACCATATTGAAGCATCCAGAATTTCTTTGGCTAGACAAAGGAGCTTTTTATATAAGTAAGAGAGCATACCAGCAATGAACCACAAGGGAAGGAGGCTTGTACGTATCTGTT
Organism: Galeopsis tetrahit; assembly: GCA_963675135.1. Classification (NCBI taxonomy): domain Eukaryota; kingdom Viridiplantae; phylum Streptophyta; class Magnoliopsida; order Lamiales; family Lamiaceae; genus Galeopsis; species Galeopsis tetrahit. Next base: position 72,220,551 of record OY776128.1, on the reverse strand, counting down.
CAAACAAATATGAACAAGTATTGAATAATATTGACAACTTCCATGCATATTATTACAAAATCATGATGCAATAGTATGCTTAGCAAATTCAAGGAAATCCTATTTATACAAACTCAACGAGCCATCTCATAAGCACCACGATCTGTCTCCATACGACAGACAGGATCAGGATACCGAAACTAGCACAAAATCCTTTTAGAAAATTTTCAGCAAGCATTGAATAATACTGATGAATATCAATGAGCACCATATGGCTTCCAGAATAGTCATCTGATTTGTACCTTGTGACATAACTTGTCGCTATTCCAGTTATCTGACTTTGTGGTGTTTGCAAAAATCCAAAGTAGAATTCCATCACAGAGTTGCTTCTCACTGTAAAAAAATAAAAAAAATCAAGAAAATCATCTAAGTGAATATTTATAATGACTCTACATAAGTAGAACTGTCTCACCTGTCTACAGTCAAATCAGGATGCTGAATGCAGGAGCATAGTAGTTCGTACGGGACATCAGTGTAAGAGTTGAACGATAATGCCCATGTCTACAAAGGTAAAAACATCATGTTCATGTATCATGTTTAAGTGAGAGAAAAGAAGATCGAAGTTAAATCAACAAATAATAAGATTAACAAATTGTTTCTACAGCCTTCTGATATTTAATACCCAACAGTTTAGAAGCTGATACTGATGATAAAAGAAACGAAGACCTGCATCTATGAGATAGAATTCAGAGCACATTCTATCAGCCATTAGTAACCATAACTACATTTGTGTAACGAGTAATGTAAACAAATATTCTACTACAGGAGTTAACGAGTAATGCACCAAAACTCAGAGAAGAATAAATGCGTAAAATCAGCACTTACAAAGTTCCTAGCCAGATAGCTTGTACAGAGCTGTAGGATGAAATCATTTGCTGCAACATATTCCACTTCCATCTATAAGACCGAGTTCCATAATATAGATGTTAAAAGAATTAAGTAAGCAATATATTTTCATGCAAACATCTTTTATCGTAATTTTGTAAGACCAAAGAGAAAATCTTACCATGCTCCAGACCGTACTTCCAAATATGAGTCAAGCCATGTAGACATAATTGTGGTGATTGAAGCCCTCTGAATGAAGTCACTTCAGCCAACCAGAGTCTACACTTGACTAGTAGTTTATCCACCCCAAAAAACAAAGCTGTCTGAGTACATATTAAAGCATACTTCAGAAATTTTGAGGGAAACCTCCCAGTAGAATAGCCTTCATTGAATGAAATAGAATAAACACAAAAAAATACTCAGAAAATTAAGGAAAAGAAAATTGCTTTTTCCAAATGTCACAGTGCTCCATAACACTTCAGACTCATTGCAGCTGTGAAACCATCTCCAGCAATGAAATATTGGCTCAAAATTTTCAATTGGCTCGTTCTCTTATTAGTCTTTGCCAAAACCACTTTACAAATCAGTTGTAAATAGCCTGAACTAGAGATAGGAAATGTAACCTTCTCACAGACTGGACAATGTCTAATTGTACTTAATGCTCCATTTCATTGTTGCTTCAATGTTTATTAGTGTAGCTTGATCGACACTAGATTAATTTGTTCTTAGCTCAGAGTTTGATTTTCTGTAAATAGCAATGATAGACCCTCGTTTTCTGACTCAAGAAACACTTTAAACAAACACCAACATGTAAGAAGATGAATAAAATTGTCAAGTAAACAAGTAAACATAATTATGAAAGAAGAATATCAAACCTCATGAAGAGTAATAAAATTGTCAGAAGAAATTTCCACTTGGTATCCATATACAATTCTTAAAAGATTCGCAAATGATTCCACGTTCCAATGTATAGATATAGAATCGAGCCCAGATTCACTGATACAGTGTAAAGAAACGTCATCACTAAATTATTATAAACACCATAAAAGGATCCTAAGAACGTAGATTAGACTCATAATACTAATTAATTACCTAAAACTTCCACTTAGGAGTCCACGAAAATAGGAAGATTCTTCAATCAGCCTGTGTATTTCAAAAACATGATGTCAAAATCTCTAAAAATTGAAAATCAAACATAATTCCAAAATTGATTAAGTGAGAGTTGAGCTAATTTGTTTGCCTTTTGGGATTGACTTCGATTTTGAGAAGTTTGTGAGCAAGGTTTGAAGGCAAATCGTTGATCTCTGCCGCTGAAATTAAAATCTCATCGAAATCGTCGGGCATCTCATCTAGGTCCGAACAGTTCAATTCGGTGCAAACGAGAGTTACTAGGTCATCGGAATCGTGACCTTCACCCATGGACGCCATTACTGTGATTTTTCAACAATGGGAGCTTTCCACTTTGTGGAGAGTGTGTGCGCGCGTTTAATTTCACTGTGGATGGTTATTCGAAGTAGGTAGGTTGTATCCGACCGATCAAACGTTTTACTAGAGTTTTTTTTTTTTAGTCCTAAATATTTTAAAATCTAAAAAAATTGAAAAATAATGACTTTTATTGTACAATTTTTTTTAAAACATCAATAAAATATTTTTAAAAATTAAATAAATCTAAAAAAAATTATATTAGAAAAATAGAGTTAGTCTCTTGTGTATGTGTGCATCGTGCACACTAATGCACCTTTTGGAGCCTAGTCAACTCATATGTATTAGTCAAAACGAAATCCTCAATATTAGGGCTGGCAATTCGTGTTATCGTGTCGTGTTTCGTGTCGACACGATAGTGACACGATAAGGCCAAACACGAATACGACACGATAAGGATACGTGTCGACACGAACACGATAATTTTTGTGTCGACCTGACACGACACGACACGATAAGAAAATAAATCAATTTAAAATTGCATTTAAATATATAAAATTAATATATTTGTATAAATATAAAAAGTTATTGTGTCATTATCGTGTTATTATCGGATACATGTCATTATCGTGTCGTGTCATATCAGGTAAATAATAGGTTAACGGGTTGTTAACAGGTTAATGGGTTACCTGTTAATTTTATCGTGTTTAACGGGTCGACACGAACCCAATAAGGCCAAACACTAACCCGCTATTTTCGTGTCGGATTCATATCGTGCTATCGTGTCGTATCGAAAATTGTCACCCTTACTCAATATAGTAATAGTTGCTCAAGCGGTTACATCATAGTGTTATATGTAGGAGGTCACATGTTTGAAACGTGTGAAAATTACCACTTTTTAAGTATACTTTTTCAAAACTAGTCACTTTTATTTGACCCTTCTTCTTAGCCTCCACGATTACCTTATGTTACTCACGTGTCAAAAACACACGTCCCTTCCTTATTTCCAAAATCATTATGAGAACGTTTGACATCAATAACTATGTTGTGTTCATTCTCAATACAACAAACTAAGAATAGTAGTGCATCACTCAAAGTAGTTCATGTTCATGATGCCTTCAACAAATTCATCCTCCCATGTCAAATTCCTCATCATACTCGTACTCATCATTATCTAAGTTATGAAATTCATGAAAAATATGTTTACACAATTGTTCGAAAAAAAAGGAAATCAAACTTATATTTCTAGAAAAATGTTCTAAATAAATACACATACACGAGAATTTTTGTGGAAATACTATAAATTGTTCAAAGGTTTTTGCAAAAATATATTCATCTTCTCAATCAACCATATGTACTAGTATATGCCCGAAAGATTTTATCGAAATATACCCTGTTTTTCAATTAACCAGTCTCAAAATTTTCAAAACTCTTAAAGAAAAAATAAAACAAAGCAAACAATTTAATTAGTATATCACATGAGTTTTCTTAATCAATATTATTTAAACGTAAATTTAATATAACATTAAACAAACATAAACATTAACTAAAACAACCTATGAAATTAATTATACAAAAATCTAGTTTCAAAATAAATTAATAGAAAATTTACAAATGAATATATAGCACTCCAGAAACGCCATTGCATCATTATCCATCTAGTTTCTGAGAACGATTCGTATTCCCGCGACTCCGCGAGTGAAGTACATATGGGTGTACTTATCACTGGATTATTTTTTTAATTTGAGCAAAGTGTATAAATGTCATTTGAAAAAAAAAAGATCACTGGTGGGTGTCTTAATAATAACCGGGCCCATCTTCGTCTAATTATTATATTTTGGGCCGATGATTTTTGCTAATAAGATTACAAGCCCAACTAGGAGGGAAGCTTAAATTACAAGCGTGTGCGTGAAAGAGAATGAGCAAAGTGTGTGTGAGAGAATAAAAAAAAGCATGATTTAGTTTTGTGTCTTTATATGTCAGAGATATTTTACTGAGTGAATTCAGATGTCACACACGTAGACCCCACGTGACCTTCTAGTTTTTCCCTTTTCTTTTTCTGAAAACATTATAAAATAAATTTCTCTATTTGCTAAGGAGTACATGTATTTAGACCAAATATTCAATACTGAAAAAATTGTTCCCTTTTATTTTCTAAACTTTGTATAGAAAGATAACATTTATCCCATAAACTCTCACCATCAGGATCTCGAAGAAGCCTGTCATCTTTTGTTCTCTGCATATTTTCTACAATTTTGATTTTTGTAATTGATCGGAAGAGTTTATACAACAAGTAACACTTGTTGACAAAGTGTTTGAATAAAGTTAGAAGATAAAGTTTAAAATAAAATAAAATTGGTGTTTGGAGATTAATTATGTGAATCAAATGGCAAAATTAAAATAACAATACAACAAAAAAAAAGTCAAATTTCAACAACAACTCACAAAAAAGAGTTTGAATTTTAAAAATTTCAACGATTTTTTCAACAATACTTGCAACTGCTGAAAAAATTCAACGAAAATTCTCACAACTTTCGAAAAATTTTAACAACTTATTTTCTCTTTGGAGTTAAGCTACTTTTTAGTAGTGTACCTAATTGCAAATTTTAAAAATGTATTGTGGATTTATGTGAGGTTTGGCGTGATAAAGGCGGCAAACCCTGATTACCAGTAAAATTATATTGAATATTAGTAGTGCGAATCGAGTTACAACTCAACTAAAATTATGTTAAAATTCTATATATTGATGTAGATTTTTAAAACAAAACTCATAGTTAAAAAAATATATAAAATATCGTGATTTTTATGCAACTAACTATTATTGACTAGTCATGGTTGTCTAAAATTAACAAATTGCATACCAACAAAAAAAAAAAATCTGAATTCAATTCTTCACAAATACTTTTTGGATGTATCCACACAAAATATGATTCATTTATCTTGTAGGAGTATAATTTATTTCTCTTATATAGTTGGCGGGCCATCGCAAGAGATCGAATTAATATACATCTTCTTCAAAAATTGCTAAAAAAAATCGATTTAGTATACCCAAAATATCAATTGCATCATGTACTTTCTTATGAAATCATCATAAAAGGTACTAGTAGTTAAGATTATTAAAAAAAATTATAAATTATCAAGTGACGAACATGCATGTGGATAAAATATGAAATGTTCACCCCAATTTTGTTGGGGTAATTTACATAGCAATAAACAATTTAGAGCTACTAAGTAGCATATTTGACCATAAAGCACGATGGGAAAACTCGCCCAATTATAATTTTTAATTTTGTAACATGTGGAGGCACAAGACACGTAATTAGTTTACATGCCCCAATGTAGCTCATCTTATCTCTGAGAATAACACCTAGAGAACCTTTTTTTTAATTTCTTCCACGTATATATATATACTATATTTAGATTACTGGACCAACTTAGAATATCTTGGTACATGTAATGTAATACATATAATATTTCTTACGACTTGGATCTTTGTCGTTAATTTATATTTTTATCTAGTGTTCGTTTCTCTTAATTTTATAATAATTGAATATACATACTTCACTGATTTTTAAAAGGGTTAATTAACCTCCTTGGATGTTTGTAAGAAAAAATCAACTGAATTAAATTAAATTATTAAACAATGCAAGGGGATTTCAGTCTTTCAAGTTTGCAAGAAAAGGTTATTTCTGAATCAAGTACCCCTTTTCAATTTGTCAACTTCTCCCGGTCTAATCATTGTTTTTCATTTTTATGAAATATTGTATACATTAAACATAGTTAATTAATGTAAATTGGTAAAAAAAAATACGTATCCTAAACGGTTCAAACGAAAATTTTGCTATGTGTTAATAAAATGACAAAATATATTATTGCAGTGAGTAAATGTGTGTTGCTCGGACATTAACACACAATGTCCATATATATAATAATACACTCTTACTAATATAGTAACGTAGGTAAGATATTGAAAAATTATAATTCTAAGAAAAAATATGTGTATGAACAAAACGTCATTAATCAAGGTGAATAAAATACTACAAATAAAAGGAATGAAGAACAAACAAAGAAAACATGAAAATTCAAATATGAAGAACATCGAAACAAAATGAAAAAAAAAATCTAATTAACTAATGAAGTAAGACATTTTGATCCGATAATAACAAATGACTGACAAACGTTGCTTGCAACCTTTGAAAAAAGTTGGCCAACTTAGATCTTGCAACCCGCAAATTTGAATTAAACATAATATCATACTATTTTATTACCTTTTAATTCAATTTTAAATGTGATTGTTGAAAGAATCTAAATTTTAACTTCTAGAGAGAAACTAGTCAAGTTGGGCATGCATGTGTCAAGTTGGACATCAACGTGCCCGATAACAATATTTTTAGGATCTCGCAAAAAATAATTAAATAAAATATAATGTTGGAAATTTGATCCAAGTGGTGGGGTGGGTGGGTGGGGAATGATTGTTCTTGTACTAGAGTTTTCCCCAAAGTCGAGAAAGACAATCTTGCCATTTACTTTTGCTCAATTTTAATTTTAATTTTAATTACTAATTATTTTACCTTTTCAAATTTTACCTTTTCAACATGTATATTTTCAAATTCTCTAATACTTGCTGGTTTCTATATTTGAAACATAAACAAAATACAGGCAAATTCAAGTAATTTCTATAGTTTCTTTTTAGCAAGTATTTATATAAAAAAAATTATAAAATTCAAAATTTAAGTAGTTTTATTCTTAACAAATCTTTATATTCCCAATAGTATATGTCACATTTCTATATAAAGTAGGGAAAATATGGGAGATAAATAATAAATAACTTTTCAATTAAAAATCATCAGGACATACATATTTTAAAATTTGAATATTAAAATATAGTGATTTTTTTTAGGTTTACAAGATCACTAAAATACAGTGAAATTTAAATACTAATACTTGCGATGATATATAAGTCCATTTGTTATGAAATTTAAGTAGGATTTTTTTTTAAAGCTTCGATATTTCATCGGTTCAAAGAACGATTATACAGAGAATCGATCAATTTCACCATCCATTTACGGAAGTCCCATTTAAAGTTATAACAAAATTTATAGACGGATCTTTTAGAAATTGTTTGCACGTTATGAGTTTAGAATCTAAGACCTACAGAGGTTGGGGCACACTCCTAAGTCTCAAAATACACCACTAGATCAACTTTTTGTGGTTAAGTATATTACTCCGTAGAATTTAACTTTTTGTTATAAGATTTATATGTGTACGTTTATATAGGGTTTATATATAGGTATTTATAGAATTGACTTTTGTATTATTTATAAGTATTTGTGTAAGGTATAATTTTAAAATTTAGATTAATTATTTTAAAAAAAAGTAGAACTAGTGTTAAATTTTAAGATTTCAAAACAAATATACTCGTAAATTGAGAAGAAATACGGTGAAAATAGTTTAATGGACACATAAGTAAGAACAAAATTTAGAACACGTTTAATAAGGAGTGTTTTTATTTATTTATTTATAAATGAAACATAATGTACATGAAATCATTACAAACAAATTGATGGAAATACAAAATCAAAACGGCTAGTTGTGTTGTCTTAGAAAAATAAACTTAAACCAACATTCTCCATACTAAATAAATTTATAGATATTAAATGATTTGAATGTATTTTTAATTTTTTAATTAAAAAATTTAATCACTAAATTAAAATAAAGTTAAAATTGTAATTGCATCAATTGCATCATATATAATTGAATACACACAAGTGCGATTTCACTTATAATTGAGTATGTGTTTGTTTTGAGACTTTAATTAATTATGATTTAACTTTAAAATTTATAGGTATTTATATGATTAATTGGTGTTAATGGTTATAAAACTCGTATATATTGATTTTTTTTATTAATCATTACAAACAAATTGATGGAAATACAAAATCAAAACGGCTAGTTGTGTTGTCTTAGAAAAATAAACTTAAACCAACATTCTCCATACTAAATAAATATTTAGATATTAAATGATTTGAATGTATTTTTAATTTTTTAATTAAAAAATTTAATCACTAAATTAAAATAAAGTTAAAATTGTAATTGCATCAATTGCATCATATATAATTGAATACACACAGGTGCGATTTCACTTATAATTGAGTATGGGTTTGTTTTGAGACTTTAATTAATTATGATTTAACTTTAAAATTTATAGGTATTTATATGATTAATTGGTGTTAATAGTTATAAAACTCGTATATATTGATTTTTTTTATTAATATTCAATTTGTTTTAAAAAATGGACACAACAATGTCTCATTATACCCTTAACATATTCACTTTATATAAACTAATTACTCCCTCCATCCACCAAATGTAGTCACTTGGAGGAGGGACACAAGTTTAAAAAAAAAATGTAGATATATAAAGTAGATAAAGTAAGGGTATTATAGGGTATTGTGGGGTCTATTGTGAATAAAGTGATTGTTTGTGAATAAAGTTGATGGCAAATTGAGTAATTAAGTGATTGTTGAAGGGTGATAGTTTTCATAAAGTGTATGAGACTACATTTGGTGGACAAAGAATATAGGGTTGGTCTGCTATGGAGTCGAGTGCATGTTGTGCACCTAGTCCATGTTGCACTTTTCAGTTTTACTGACTTACACTTTTTGGTAAATGGTGTTGCACTTTTCAATTATTAAACTGTATAATAATATTTTTAGTCATAGTGACTTACACTTTTTAATAATATTGTGTTGTACTTTTCAGTTTAATAACATACTCCCTATGTCCACCAAAAGTATGCTCACTTTTTTTTATACATGTTTTTAATAAAATCATATTTTATTTATAAAGAATATATTTGGGATAACGAGTAAAGAATATACTCCCTCCGTCCGCCTATAAGTGTTACGTTACTTTTTGGCATAGAGATTAAAAAAAGTGATTAAATAATAGATATAGTACAAGTGATGTGATTGAGAGAGGAGAGAGATAGAGAGAAAAAGGAAGATATAAAGTGAAGTGTAAGAAAAAGTACTTACCAAAAAAGGTATGAGAAGCTTATAGGCGGACGAACGAAAATGGTAAAATGGGAAGCTTATAGGCGGACGGAGGGAGTATTTGGTAGATACTCAATCTTGTTATTAAAGTAAAAAAAATTTAAACGTGAACTATTTAAATAGAATAAACGTATTTTTTGTGGATCTAAAAAAACAAGTGAGCACACTTTTGGTGGACGGAGGCAGTACATTTTTCTTTAGACTAGGGTGCACAACATGTATTCGAATGCATACTAAACTTTACCAAGAATATAAGCCAAATGAGACTACTTTTTATTGACGGGGGAGTAATATATATTAAAATTCGTTTAAAAAAAACGAAGATAATGAATTTAAACAAAAAGTTAAATAAAACTCGTGTTAAATTTAAAATCTTAAATTGAATTTTTGAAAAGCAAAAGGAAACATTATGAGAGTATACTTCCCCACAAAACTGAATTAGATTCCATTAAATGAAGAAGGCCTGACATTGAGTTGTCCTAGAAAACTTTGACCAGAACTGTGTTTTCAGAATGACAATATATTGTAGTGAAAAATTTGCAATTTAATTATAGAAATTGACTAAATTCTGATTTCAGGTGAGCTGATGACAAATTCTGAATTGGAATTTACCATTGTCAGTCAGCTCTTTTATCCCATATTTTGGCCTCTAGTGAAGGTAACTCAAACAAAATAAAGTTCAAACACAACAGCATTTTACACTGTTCAATTGTTCATGCAGACACCAAATTACTCAATTTTAGGAAATTTCTTATTTGTACTTGCATTAAATGGCATCTAAATAACCCTTCAAATACATATACTCATGGATTAAATATCCGGAAATATCTCCGATATATTCTCGATATATCCATTTTTTGAGGTCACCAATATCGATATTGAGAATAATCAATATTTCCACTATATTTTTTAAAAAATTGAAAATATCGATAAATATAGGTAGACAATAACAATATCGAGCCTAATATCGGAAAATATCGAGAAAATGTCGATAAATTTCGAAAAATATCGATAAATGTCATACAAAATAACATAGTACATTACATTTTATATAAATTTATCACTGATATAAAATGTATTCAAATTATTTTGTTGATTTTATGTACCAAAGGTTTGTTATTAAATTTTTTTAATTTTTAAAATTACCGATATCGATATTCGATATTGATATATCCATCGATATTTTTATAAATTTAAGGTCTCGATATTTCCACCGATATCGATATTTTCATCCTTGCTGATATACTCACCCCGCGGTTATTATGTTTTTTTTTTCTTAAATTTATTTTAAAATAACATTTTTTTAAAATTTGGTCTTATATGTACAATATTCCTATAAGTTTTCTTTTTAATTGATTTTTTTTTTTGCAAAACTATTTGAATTATATATTTATGTGTATTGTTTTCTCTATCTTAATTTCATGATAATAAATGCACTTTATTAAGAATGAATTTGTAAAAAAAACATATTCTTTAATTCGACCCACATAGAGAACATGCACTTTTGCTCTCATAAATTACATATTAAAGGAAACCTAACTTCTAGTTTTGAATAAAAAATCAACCGAATAGATGTAAAATATTAAAATAATTAATTAAATTTGAAAATTCTATGTATTCTGAATATATAAATAGATTACAATGTTTAAAAGTAGAGTCACATCTGCATGTTGTGATATTAGTTTATAAACACAGTCATATCAATTGACAAATGAAATAGTATTGAAAATTGTAAGAATTAAATTGTGTACTAATTATATGAGATGCAACTTGTGCATACAAAATTTTTCCTTAAAAATATTAAAAATTAATAGAGTCTGGATAATTTTTTAAAATAAAAAAAAAAAGAAAAATTAAAGAAAGAAGAAGCTAATGTTTAATAGTATTACATTTATTTATTAAAACCAAATAAAAGTCTATATCAAAAGACTGAGGTCGCACATTAGCACTCAGTGACAATATAAGTTATTCACCTATGTAGTGTTAATATTTAAATAGTAATATTATATGAATAATAAAATAATATTATGTGTATTATATTTTATGACTAGTTAGTATAATATTATATGTGGAAACACATAATATTGTTAAAATAAATGAGTGATATTGTGTTCATGACTACTCAATCTAATTATCCAAATTTGAGTGAAGAGACTTTCATTTTCAATTCGTTATTTATAAGATACTATGGAGTATTACACTATGCACCATTATTGAGTATGTCTCAGTGTACGTATGGGCAAATAGTGCATGTCAGTTGTAGATGGACTGATTAATTGCAACTCCCCTCCCCTCCCTTAAAATAAAAATAAAAATAAAAATTGTTAAGTCCCTTTAATTAGTCCGATTTATCTATTATGAACCATATTTAATTTTGATTGAAAATTGGGTGAGACGTGGCACCTTAAAATCAATATTACCTTATAATTGAATGTTATCAATTTAAAAAAAAAAATTGTACTATCACTTCATAAAAAATATATCATCTTAAGACCATCTCCAAGGCCAGTGACAATTTTGCCACTAAAATCTCCTATTTGCCACCAAATTTGAGTCAAATAGTAAAATCATCTCCAACCATTCAACTCAAATTTTAACTCAATGGGAATATTCTCTTAGAATATTCTTAATTTTATTTTTTTATATTACATTTTGTCAAATATTTATTTATAATCAAATATTGAATTATATTATGGATAAATTTAAATTAAATAAATTAAGCAACAAAATGATCAATTCAATACAAAATAAAAAACACAAATTGATTTCACACAAAACACTCAATTAAATTACAAAATACATCACAATTCCACTTTGTTTAGTTAAATTTATGCTCGTTGTGTTAAATTTAGCGTGCTTGTTGTGTTTTCGTTATTTTCTATTGCATTTTGTAATTTAAATTCGTGGTGTGTATATTTTATTTTGTATTTTAATTTAAATTTGTAGTATGTTTTTTTTTTTTTTTATTACAAGTTAAATACCCATCCCATTTCCCCTACCCATGACTCGAACCCAGGGCCTAAGGCCTAGGTAGTGGTGCTCTAACCACTTGAGCTATCCCACTTTGTCTTAAATTTGTAGTATGTTCATTTTATTTTCTATTGTAATTTAAATTTGTAGTATTTATGTTTTATTTCGTATTGTGTTTTTTGTAATTTAAATTATTAATGTTGTCTTAAAATTAAATTGTATACTTTTAATTTTAAAATCTTAATAATTATTAATTAAAATCAAATCAAAATAATAAACTAAATTTAAAAAAAAAAAATTGTTGCCACTGTGAATAGTGTTGTGGCAAATTTGCCACACACTATTCATTAGTGGCAATTTGCCTCAAGATTTGAGTGTGCGTTGGAGATGAATTGCCACAAAAAAACAGCCATTAGCCTCTCCCTTGGAGATGGCCTAAGACAATAGTTTAAAAATTACTCCCTCCGTCCACGAAATGTAGTCTCATTTGCCTCATATTCTTTGTCCACCAAATGTAGTCCCATACAATTTATGAAAACTACCACCCTTCAACCCATCAGTTAATTACTCAATTTGACATCAATTTTATTCACAAACAATCGCTTTATTCACAATGAACCACACAATACCCTATAATACCCTTACTTTATCTACATTTTTCTTAAAACTTGTGCCCCACCTCAAATGATTTTAATTCAATTTGTCGGTGCAAGAAGTTATGGGATATCTTAAATGTTTGATCTCACTAATATTTATGATTGTTATATATGTATTGTTCCAGTCTAGATATTTTTTATTTTGTGGAAGTGGCCAATATAGCTCGATTTTCTTATTTTTGTTCTCACTTGTTTGTTTAGGTTGATTTGTGAAAGAAAAAGAAAAAAAAAAAACCCCTCTAGCTATTAATGTATATTTGAATCAAACATGTCATTTTTCTATTTTAATAAATAAAAGTATGTCATAAAGTTTATAGTAAAATTCAAAATTTCAATAAAAATGAACGATAATTTATTAGTTTGTGTAAAATTCAAAGTGCAAAGATCTTATGAAATGTAGGGAGTATATTATTTTAAGGGTGGTGCTAACGGTATAAAATTTGGATATTCAGAAATGAAAAAATTGTAATATTTTCATTTAAAATGTCTAAATAATTTTAACAAAAAAATAAAGGTTAAATTTCATTAATCCTGGACAACCATCTTTATTAATATTTTAATAGACTAATCGTATTATGAAATTGTCTAATGCTTTCATGGTTGTTACACGGGTTAATGATGAGAGCAAATATAAGGTAAAGTCTAGTATGCACTCGAGTGCATGCTGTGCACCCTAGTCCATGTGCATTTTTCAGTTTACTGACTTACACTTTTTGGTAAATTGTGTTGCACTTTTCAATTATTACTTATACAGTTTAATAACGATCGAAAATGCTAAGGTGGGAGTCTTTTATTTGAGATTATGTAGGATGGTGAAATTCAGATGAGAAAATCCTAGAGATCATTTTAATAAATCGAAAATTTTAAAATAGTTTATTTCATTTAAAAATTTAAACTTATAAAAAAGTTGAAAATTAATTAATTTATACTCTCATCGTCCCGCAATTACTTTCACGTCACATTTTCCTTTTTGAGACGTTGCACAATTACTTTCACATACTTAAAATAAAAACTCTTTATAAACTCCACCCAAAGTCACAACATCCTCAAATTTACACAAATGTCATTACTTTTTTCACACATATACAAAATTCAACTATTTTTTTTACTTTATACATAAATATTTACAAAACCACCTCTCAAAATTTTCACTAAATTCACTTTTTTTATTCTAAGTGTCATTTCACGTGTGAAAATAAATTAAATAATCATGAGAGGTGAGCGGAGTATTAATTTTCTAATACAAATCAAATACTCCCTCTGTCCCACAATTGTTTGCACTCTTTTCTTCGTTCCACAATTGTTTGCACTTCTAAAAATAAACCTTTTTATAAAATTCACATTCACAATATTCACATATTTACCCAAAATGTCATTATTTTTATCTTAAATCCAATCATTCACTTTACTTTATTTATAAAAGTTTATAAAATTACCCCTCAACTCAATAATACACTCATTACATCTTTTTCTTAATTTGTGTATGCATAAAAGTGGTGCAAACAATTCCGGAACGAAGAGAGTATTTTCTAAAAAATTTCGAATAAACGTCCGATTCAACTTTCAAATAACAAGTCTCCAACAAACTATTTTCTAAAATTTTTCGGATAAATGTCCGATTCAACTTTCAAATAACAGGTCTCCAACAAACTTTCTTAACACAAGTTACCTCAACTTTAACGGTGTGATAGTAATTTAAAAAGAAGTGATAAAAAAATAACAAGATTTTAGAGTATCTTTGAAATACTACAACTATTCATAGCTTCTGGTTTTATTCACAGTTCTATTCCCAAAGCTGTCCAGACAGCCTGCAGGCCACACCCCACTCTTTTATGCCTTTTTCCCTTTTTATTTTATTTTTAATGTTTATTTATTATAAACTGTCTTGTCTGACTGTCTTTTTCTCAAGTGCTCTCTGTTTTGCCCAGTACTCAGTCACTCTGCTAAAACACAACATTCAAGAATTCTTTTCCTTATTTTTTTTTCTTTTCCTCTTCTTCATTTTCCTATGTTAATAAATAAATTAATTAAAGAATTTGATACAGATTTATAATTATAAATTGAGTTTTCTAAAGTGAAGCGTCCAACATATATAGGGTAATCGGACTTAAATATATATATATATATATATTAAAAAAAATGTAAATTACTAAAATATCCTAATAGTATACTAAAATACTCCATACTATAGGATATTTTAGTAGTATCTTTTAAAAACATTAAAAAAATTCTAAATAGTTATTGGGAAAAACTTATATGCACATGTAATATTGACGACCAATTAAAATAAATTAAGTTAAAATTCGTGGGTTAAACGCGGGTCAAATCTTAATTAAAATATTTATTTTTGCTCTATAATATTATCTTACTACATGATAAAAAATGTGTTACTACAAGACCTAAATTTTGTCACTATAAGACCAAAAGTGTATTAATGCAAGTCCAAAAATATTTCTAAACACTTATTTTTTTGGACAAAATTACTAAAATAATTATGACTTATTCGGCTACTACATGACCAAAACAATGTTACTAAAATACCAAAATTTTATCACTATAAGGTCAAAAGTGTATTACTACATGTCAAAAAATATTTTGAACACTTAATTTTTGGGTTAATTTGTTAGAATGTTTTGATATGTAGTATTAAATTTTTTACCTAGTGGTATTTTTTTGACCTTGTAGTAACAATATTTTGGTCATGTAGTAAACCACCTGTTTGCGACCCGCGAATTTTCTGGACAACCCGGAACCGGGCTTATAACCTGCGAATTTTTTAAAATTGTCTTAATTTGACTTTTGGACTAAATGGATTTAAGGTTTTGACTTGATCTAATTGAGATGAAATGCATGTATGTAATATTTCACATAAAACTAGTCCATAATTTTTTTTGAACCAAACTATGCCGTAGATTTTAAGGTCCGGTAGCCATTGAACTGGACCCGAGAAAAAGTCTGAAGAACCCGACCCAACTCAATTCGAGAGAAACGTCTACATCTCCAATATCATACCCACATCTCCCATCTTCCAATATCAATTCGAGACTATTTTTCCCGTCTCCCAGACTTCCCAAACTCACTAGACTCTCCCAGAACTAATCTCTATGTCCCCCTCTTTTCCCAGTAGCTCTAATGCCCTTCCCCCACCACCCGTGATGTTTAGGTGCTCTCTCCTAATTTTGTATTACTAAACTCTCCCACCAACTTGTTCCAAATTTTGACTTGATCGCCCTTACCCATTTTTGCTAAGAAGAAACTCGTTGAAACGACAAATCTCTTATCCTAATGCCACAAATAACATTTCATTTTATCCAAGTTAATGTTTTATCGCTCTCTTCCACGGCTCCACCCTCAAAAGAAATTAAGTTGTATATATGACGTTGAATTTTGCCAAATTCAATTGATTTAGATACATATCATATTATCAAACAATAGAGATATAGATTTTACATTAGCAAAAAGATCATGATTGTCAATAATAAATTACCAAAAAAAAAAACAAAAAAACTTCTAGCTACAAGCTTGTCCAAAGAATAGACAAATTAAATTTTTGCATCCCATTAAAAAGTCTTAGTTCTAGAGAACAATTACTTGTTTGCCTACACAATATTTGTTTACCTGTATATTATTACATTCAACTATATTCAACTATTATTGTTTGACTTCTAAGGTACTATTCAATATATAGAGTATTATAGTCAAGGGCAACCAGGAATATAAAATAGGGTGGGCTAAGTTAAAAAAAAAAATTATATTTTTATTAAAACTTTAAGTTTATGTTTGTTTTCGAATTTAAAATTTAAAAATCTAACCCCAGTTCTTTTTTGAAATTCTTGAATCCGAATTTCAAAAGTATACCATATATATCCATAAAAGTTAATGTTATAAATACCTACAAATTATATATATAGTTATTATAAAATCGAGTGAAATTTAAATTGTAATATTTGTAATAGTATGAATTTATTTTGGGATGCAAGGAGGTTATGATTTTATCTAATATTATGTCAATATCTTCAAAACTTTCCAAACAAATATACCTAAGGACTAAGGCTGTTCCTCTTAATTTAATTGATATTTTAATTAGTTTAAAGGATTTAATATTTCTGTGTTTTAATTTATGGAACTCACTAAATTAGTTCGATATAAAATTCAAATGATTATTTTAAATTTATATTACGTGGACATAGTGGGTTAATGCATATACAACTTCCTCCCAATTTTTAAGCATCAAATTATTAGGTTTTTTTTTGTTACAAGTTAAATACCCATCCCTTTTTCCCCTCCCCATGACTCGAACCCAGGACCTAAGGCCTAGATAGTGGTGCTCTAACCACTTGAGTTATCCCACTTTGTCGCATCAAATTATTAGGTGGTCAAATAAATATATATATATATATATATATATAATTTGTTTTTTTAATAAAGATAAAGGAAAAAAAAGGAAAACATAGCCATTGAATAGATCCGCCCTTGATTATAGTCATTTGACATTGTTTTGTTACATTAGTAATACTTTACCATGTAATGGAGTAAAACAATCAAAAGTAGTCATTGAATGTTGTTTAATACTTTAATTTATAAATTAAAATTGTATAACAACCAAAATAATGAATTTTAGGGATAAATGTAATTCAATCCCTCATTTTAATTTATGAAATAATATATCGTCTTACATTGAACAATATTACCTAAAGTTTTTTCATTATGTACCCTTTAGATTGTGTAATGTTTTTACCATGTAAAGAGTAGTACAATTTGTAGAAATTGTAAATCATGACATAGAAAATAGAAACCTGCAAACAATGTTTACACTTGCATTCAAACAAATCTCCATATTTATGTCCATCTCTCCCAATTTTATGTGAAGGTTTAACAATTCTATGTAATGAGATTTGCTTCAGGATATTGTGTTTTATTTGGGGTGAAACTTGATTTATTGACAAAGCAAGAAACAGAAAGTAGACTCGCGCTCAAGTGTAGAGTCTGAATATAGAACTATGATCAAATCTATGTGCGAGATAGTATGTGTACACGAGTTTCTAAATGAACTGGGGTTGAAGGTTTCGATACTAACCAAGTTGTGCTTCACATTGCTTCTAATACGGTCTTAAAAAAAAAAATCCTCTCGAAGACACCATCACCAGCCACCGCCACCTCCACACTGCTATCCAACCGCTTGTCGTCGTCCTCATCCATTTAGTTTCCGTTTCTTCTTTGTTTTTTTGTTGTTCGGACCAACAATTCAATTTTCTTTTAAAGACACTGTTTTTACGGTGGTGATCGATTGGTAGACCGATCCAAATTCTAATTTTTTCAGGGTTGTTCAGTTGGATCCTTATATATATATATATATATATATACCTTATATATATATTGTCTTGTTTTGTACATTTGTTTTGCTTTTGTCTTTTTCCTCTCCTTTTAATTGTGAGATGTCTGTGGCTTGTGTTCTTTCTTTCTCGTTGTATATTGCCCCTTTTTGATTGGAGCATCTTGGTGTTTGCCGTCTTGTGTGGATTTGAGCATAGTCACTTCTTGTGTTGAGGCTTGTTTTATCCTCTGGTTCTTGGTGCTGGTTTTGATGGGTCTTTGCTTATTTTTCAGTCTTTAATTTTCTTAGCACGAAAATAATTTAGTGTGGAATGTTGTCTTAATGAAAGCTCGATTTTCATGTGAGGACAAAGGTTGCACTTATTTCTCTAATTTCCTCACAATTGAAACGAAGTAGCTCTCCTTAGGAGTGCACAAAAAAAGATCGGACCGGAAAAAAGACCGGAACCGGATCGGTAGTTTCCGGTCCAGTCTCCGCTCCTTCAAATTTTGGATTCCGGTTTTTTCGGTTCGGTACGGACCGGTTTGGACCGAATTTTTTATTTTATTTTATATTTTTTACTAATGCACTCTCACTTATTTTTCAAAACCAAGTAATTGGTGAGGATGTGAGGTAAAATTGTTGAGATCTATTACATTTTTTCAAATATATAATTTAAGGAACATATTTAGGGGGTGTATTGGTTGTGGATTCTGTAGAATTTTTTTGGACTTTCAAAGTTTGAGGGTATTCAATTTGGATTTTTAAAATCCAATACGGATTTTTAAAAATCTTTAGGTATTCAAGAGTATATGGATTTTAATACTCTATGAATTTTGTTGGATTCTCCTAAAAAAAAATATAAATAAATTTCACTATCCAAAATCTCTTCTAAAAACTAGAGATTTCAACGGATTCTCCCAGAGAACTCTGAAGACGAAAGATGTAGAGATGACAATATTGACCCGACCCGCGGATACCACCCCACCCCACCCCAAGAGCTTTGGGTCAGGTCGGATCCGCCCCATATTGAGTATGGGCCGGATCTGGGTCGTATATCCGACCCGAATCAATATATAAACTTTATATAGTATATATCTATATTTTTATTATTGGTAATATATATATATATATATATATATATATATATATATATATAAAAGTATTATTTTTAAAAAAACTCTCCCATGAATATCGGAGTTTACCAAAATCTATGTAAATCAATAAAAAAAAGTATATTCTACAATCCAGTCAAGTCTATTAAAATTCATATAAATCAGTAAAAAAAGTCAGTCAAACTCTGCATGAACTCTATGAATTTTATAAATCCACGTAATCTTTAAAGTCCAAAAAAATCCAATAAAATCCCAATTGAATACACCCTCTGATGCAGCGTGAAACCGTATAAAATATGAATACGAAAAACACAAAAGAAAAAACACACAATCCGTTGATTCTACGAATATCCGAAAAAGTGGCAAAACTCAGATACGTTGATTCACACAGAATACCTTAAAAGAGATCGTGAGATAAACTCTCGTTTTTTTTATTAATCAAATCACCTCCCCTTACAATGAAGAACACTCTCTATTAATAGTAGGACAAACCTCAAGAAACCCTAATCTAAGGCCCAACACTATCATGGGCTTATAGTACTGAAATAGGAAATAACAATTATAATTAAAATACGAATCAAACTATCAATTTCCAATCATTACTTAATTGGTGCTAATTCCTCTTAATTTATTTTTAGGGTCAAAAGATCATTAATAATAATGTAAATAAAATTCACATTTACGTACCTTTGATTTTCATATATAAATTTATCGATCTTGTTCTCACTTCTATAAAAAAAATAAAATAAAAAATAAAAATCTGGTCCAAACCCAGACCGGATTAATTACGGTCCGATCTTCGATCCATGCATTAGGAGAGATTTCGGTCCCGGTCCAAATTGGTCCCGATCCGATTTTGAACCGATGCACACCCTAAGTCTAACTCTCCTAATTCGTTGAGACTGGGGAATTTGCGCGTTTTAGTCATTGATTTTAATGTAACAATCTAAAATAGTGCAGTACAATAAATTATTTAAAATGAGAAAACATTATAACAGTCAGAAATCACAATGGAGGATTCAGATCCCACCGTAGGTACAGAAAAGAATTAAAAGAAAGAAAAAGAAAATTATAAAGTAGCCATTAGAGAAGTCCTTGCAAGCTTTACCAACTTTCTCTCTCAAACATGCTAACACTGTTTATTGCATCATCACCAACCTAAACAGAACCCCATCTCTCTCTCTGACTCTTTTGTGCTTTTATCAATGGACTTCAATCTGAAGCAATGGAGGCATGAGTCAGAGCAACAACAAACTTCACCAAAACAACCAAAACTCCTCCTTCACCACCCCTCTGCACTCCCTTTGTTTGCCTCTGAACCCAACAGCAATTTGTCAGCATTCTTTTCTGATAATTCAACCACGCCCCCTGCACCCAAAATTACCAGTACTCCCCCTCTCTCTCTCTCTCTCTCTCTCTCTCTCTCTATAACTACCCTGCTGTTGCACACACACACACTGGAAGTGTGTTTCAGAACTTTTGAAAAAGTTTTTCTGGGTTTTTTAACTTCAAAGTTTCATTTTCATGGTTTTAAATTTCTGCATTTTCTCTCAGGGATGGGGAGCAGCTATTTCAGCTTATCACAATGGCAGGAGCTCGAACTGCAGGCCTTGATCTTCAGGCATATGATTTCTGGTGCTGATGTGCCCCCTGAGCTTCTTCATCTTGTCAAGAAAAGCGTCATTAATTCCTCCTATTACCACTATTTCCCCCATTATCAGCCTTCTTGTAAGTCAACTACATCCCATTGAGTTTACAATTTCAGATTCTGAATTTTTGGGGAAAAATGCTTCCTAAATTTGTCATTATTGAGATCTATAATTATTATTTTTCAGTGTTGCAATCGGGGTACTGGGGGAGGGCGGCGATGGATCCGGAGCCGGGGCGGTGCCGGAGAACCGACGGGAAAAAGTGGCGGTGCGCCAGAGATGTGGTGACGGGGCAGAAGTACTGCGAGCGCCACATGCACCGAGGGAAAAATCGTTCAAGAAAGCCTGTGGAAATCCCCACTTCCACCACCTCACCCTACGGCGGCGCCGCTCCCGGCGAACACCGCAGTACTAACAGCTCCATTGCCAGACAAGTTGTCTCTGCCGGCGGCGGGGGTTCCCCTCATTTCACACTTTCTGTGTCTTCGCATTCAACGGATCTTCTTCATCTCAATCCAAGGTATGCTAATTAGTTTGATTCAGTATCAGAAATTTAATTTCAATCCGAATTCATGTGCAAATATATATGCTCCTTGATTAGGCTTCGAGTTGAAATTTATGTGATTTTACCTATATATTCAGTTAAGGCCAATAATCTACATTTCCCATTTTAGAGTCGTAATCTTAATCATGAACCTATACCTATATATGTTTTGTACTATAGCATTACAATCCTCAAGATCTAGTGTATTAATAACTCAATTAAAGTATGATTTAAGGATTAGTTTAGTGGTGCATTGAATTAAATAGACAGATCGCATTCAACTCTGCTTTTCAATTAGTGGGACTTTTTTTGGGGTGTTTTGTCATGGTGTTGAGATGCCATTATAGGAGAATCCATGTTCCCCAAAAGGAAGAAAGATATACAATGATCTAAGCCATTGATTGGTTTGATATTTTCCAACAACTTTTTCATTCTTGAGGTTAGATTGAGGGGTCCTCCAAATTGAATTCTCTTTGGATTCGATGCCTTGATAGGGTGGGTGTGCCCACCATTGTCTTCTTGGTAGGTCCATGCTTTGATATTTTTATGAGCTTGAGGAAAGGGCATTTGATTGTGCTCAAAATCACCCCCAACCACTTGTTCTGTGCCCCTTATCTAAAGCTTGTTTAATGCTTCACCAACTTTACTTTTTTTCCCCTCAACCTTTTGTAGGCCTCCCGACTCGATTATTGACTCAAAGGGCCCTTTTGAAGCCCGAAATGATGACCCGGGCCGAACAACACGACATTTCTTCGACGATTGGCCTAAACCTATTCCCGACACGGACAATGGCACCAACTCCATCGCTTCAGCTACCAACTTGTCCATCTCGATGCCCGGGAATCCGTCATCCGACTTCTCGTTAAAGCTTGGAACGGGAAACGGGGAAGAGGCTAGTACTCAAGTTGGGAGTAATGAAAGGGAGAAACCTATGTCTAATTGGGAGACGATGTGGGGGACTCATCATCCGGGGGCTCCGATGGGTGGGCCCCTGGCGGAGGCGTTGAGGTCTTCGACGTCCACGTCATCACCGACGAGCGTGCTGCATCGATTGCCACCACGTGGTGGGCCGGTGTCGGAAGCTAGCTACATTAGCTACTAAGAGTCTTGCACTAGATTGTGTTGTTTCTTGATTTTCCACATGCTTTTCATGGTTTGTTTTCTTTATTTCTTATGCATTATGTGATGTCCCTTTTACTCTTTGATTTTTTGTTTCCTTCAATATTTGGTGGTTCCTTTTTTCGCAATCTTGACAAACTGTTAAAGTGGTGTACAAATTTGGATCAAAGTGTGTGATGTACGAATTATTCATGAAAAAGCTACCAATGTTTGTGCTGTAATTTTCAATGATGTTTTCTTCGTATCTAATAGAGGTGTACCGTGTACGTATTTACCACAGTTGGACCAGCACATGCCCTTTAGTTTTGTAGTAATTGTACCCACCCCTCTGCTCTTTGTCGTTGGGTCAATTTTCTTATATCCACATTCCAACACCCATAAATTCAGAAACAGTAAAAAAAAAATCACACATAGGAGACCAAGTAGTCCAAAATTTTGAAAAAACAAAATAAGCTATTTTATTCATCTCCTTTGCAAGAAAGAGAACATTGGGGCATGCTTAATTCATTCATCTCCTTTGGAAGTTGAGAAACTTAACAGCAAAGGCAAAGACTAAGACAAATATTAGAATGAAAACAAGAGGCATGATACCAACAATGTAAAGAAACTGATGATCAAAACCGTAGTTTTGTTTAAGGTATTCCTTCACTGTCATAAAACCAAGCCCAGGCACTGCTATTTGAGAATTCAAATCACCAAACTGAGAGACAACAGTCCCGTATATTGTCCAAGCCACTGGACTACCCCAGTAATACCATCTCCACCATATTGGAATCATCTGTAACGTAAACCATCATCGATTACAAGACTATATATATATATATAGAATGTTAGCATAGAGTTATACGGACATACCTTCAGAGGAATGACGAAACCGGAGAACAAGTTCCAAAAGCTACGGAAGAAACCTGCCACTATGGAACCAACTTCGAGCCTTTGAGTGAGGGCGACGAACATCATCCCATACACGGAGAAGTAGACGAAGCCAGTGAAAATGAAGTAATAGAACCAAAGGAACTTGGCAAGAGTCCATTGGAATCCAATCATTGAGTAGAGTAGAAGAGTGTATATTATAGATTGTATGGCGATGTAGATTGTCTCTATGGCCACCTGCACCACAATATCAATCAAATACGTACTATGTCTCCATATGTTTTTATTTATCTAAGTAAGGGACTGATGGTACGTACCTGAGCAAATACATAAGGCAACGGGGAATACATCCCGGCTGCCTTTTCGCGATAGAAAACTGTTCTCTCTAACGAAACAACGGTTTGCGACCCAGAACTTATGGTGTTTCCAAGGAAGAAAAGAGCAGCATACATAGCTCCCATCAGATTTAATAGATCTTGCTGTTTTTTGCTGTTCAGAGAATGTTAATGTTTAGTCCATCAACTTTTCAACCTTGAAAACATTGATTAAGAATTAAACTCAGACTTACATTTTTTGTCCCTTGTTCCAGAAAATCAAACCAAATATAAGACCAATGGAAATCGTCATCAAGAATCGGATGGCATTATATCGTGGATTCCTCCAGTAAGACCAGTACTGCTTCCAGAAACAAGCTTTGCACTGCTCAAGAAACGGCTGAGAGTACTCTGTTGGGAATTTGAGATCCTTTGAGCCCGGTGGAGGGGTGCTAGCTTCTTCTATAACTTCTTGATTCCTCCTAAATATAACAGAAGAACAAAGATAAATGATACAAATCTTCAACCTTAATTCATTTCTCAACTACTCACTGATAAAGGGATGAATTGTCATAAATATCTGCAAAATCAACTCCCAGCTGCCTCTCAGCTGCTGGGGTGATGATTTCCAGCACCCATGTAGCTGGATTGTGTCCATCTTCAATTTTTGGCACTCCAGGAATAGCATGTCATCGACGCAAGTAACATATTACATACGCCAAATACTTTTATGCACCCGTTGCACCAAAATATTACTTTTATGCTAAAACTATATGTAAACAATATGATTCTTGATATTCGTCACCTCAAAATATTCTATCAGCTTATGAGATCGCTCTCCAAGTTGTGCAGCATAAACGACCCTCCCTCCCCTCTTCATCAAAAGTAACTGCAGTAACCTCAGTTATCAGCTAATATGTATAAAATTAACTAGTAGAGTATGAAAAACTGATTAAGAAAAGGGGCAATACTTGATCAAAAGCTTCAAATATATCAATGCTTGGTTGGTGAATTGTGCATACAACGGTTCTTCCTGTATCCACCGTGTTTCTTACAGTACGCATCACAATAGCAGCAGCTCTTGCATCAAGACCAGAAGTACCTTTTGTATATATGGTATAAATGGTATTTTACCACCCATTTTGCACCTAATAGTAACTCTAGAAAAAGTTAATACTAAAATATAAAAAAAAAGGATGTGTAAAAAATATATAAGCTAGGGTAAAAAAACTTTTAAAATAAGTATGAAATGCGTATAATATGGATCGTGCATGAAACATACATATATATATCATACACAAAATTTGCACGAAATGTGCACGTACAGATCGTGCACAAAATGTGCATGAAATGTGCACGTACGGATCGTGCACAAAATGTCCACATGACATTTGTTTTTTATTTTCACTATAAAAAAATAAGCATTTTGTCACACATCTTTCGTCATACACACACATATACATACATACATATATATATAAAAGTAGGCCCTGAAATTCCGGGGTCAGGGCGGTCGCCCCTTCCGCCCTGCCTCAGGGCCACCCCTGCTCTGACATGCACCTCTCCCTCCACCTTCAAATGTTCAAACCTTATTTCCACTTTCGGAATCTCAATCCCCACCCTGAAAAATCGAACAATCTAACCCAAATATAAGACCAATGGAAATCGTCATCAAGAATCGAATGGCGTTATATCGTGGATTTCTCTAGTAAGAACAGTACTGCTTCCAGAAACAAGCTTTGCACTGCTCAAGAAATGGCCGAGAGTACTCTGTTGGGAATTTGAGATCCTTTGAGCCCCGTGGAGGGGTGCTAACTTCTTCTATAACTTCTTGATTCCTCCTAAATAATAGAAGAACAAAGATAAATGATAACATTTAAGTTATTACAAATCTTCAACCTTAATTCATCTCTCAACTACTCACTGATAAAGGGATGAATTGTCATAAATATCTGCAAAATCAACTCCCAGTTGCCTCTCAGCTGCTGGGGTGATGATTTCCAGCACCCATGTAGCTGGATTGTGTCCATCTTCAATTTTTGGCACTCCAGGAATAACATGTCATCGACGCAAGTAACATATTACATACGCCAAATACTTTTATGCACCCGTTGCACCAAAATATTACTTTTATGCTAAAACTATAGGTAAACAATATAATTCTTGATATTCGTCACCTCAAAATATTCTATCAGCTTATGAGATCGCTCTCCAAGTTGTCCAGCATAAACGACCCTCCCTCCCCTCTTCATCAAAAGTAACTGCAGCAACCGCAATTATCAGCTAATATGTATAAAATTAACTAGTAGAGTATGAAAAACTGATTAAGAAAAGGGGCAATACTTGATCAAAAGCTTCAAATATATCAATGCTTGGTTGGTGAATTGTGCATACAACGGTTCTTCCTGTATCCACAATGTTTCTTACAGTACGCATCACAATAGCAGCAGCTCTTGCATCAAGACCAGAAGTACCTTTTGTATATATGGTATAAATGGTATTTTACCACCCATTTTGCACCTAATAGTAACTCTAAAAAAAGTTAATACTAAAATATAAAAAAAAGGAGGTGTAAAAAATATATAAGCTAGATTAAAAAAACTCTTAAAATAAGTATGAAATGCGTATATATGGATCGTGCATGAAACATACATATACATATCATACACAAAATTTGCACGAAATGTGCATGTACGGATCGTGCACAAAATGTCCACATGACATTTGTATTTTATTCACTATAAGAAAAAAAGCATTTTGTCACACATCTTTCGTCATACACACACATATATATACATACATATATATAAAAGTAGGACCCGAAATATCGGGGTCAGGGCGGTCGCCCCTTCCGCCCTGCCTCAGGACCACCTCTACTCTGACATGTACCTCTCCCTCCACCTTCAAATGTTCAAACCTTATTTCCACTTTCGGAATCTCAATCCCCACCCTGAAAAATCGAACAATCTAACCCAAATATAAGACCAATGGAAATCGTCATCAAGAATCAGATGGCGTTATATCGTGGAGGTTTTTATAAGCTGCCTCTCAGCTGCCGGGGAGGTTTTTATAAGCTCTAGAGTGTAGGCTAGAAGGGTTTTAGTTTAGACGATCTAATTGTTTTCTTTATTTGCAAAAATCCAAAAATATTTGTGTTTGTTACTTTGAGCTTAATTGTATTTCTCACTCTCGTTTGTTCTTTTGATAGACATGGTTTATGATCACACGATTTAGGAGGAACCACCAAGAAGTGTTACCCTTAGATCCGGAGATTGAAGCCAATTGTCGAAAAAGGAACGCCGAAAGGAGAAGACTAGAGTTGGAAAGAATGAATCGACGGGAAAATCCGGTTGAAGAAGAGGAGGAACTTGAGAATCACGGGGTCGAAGGAGTTGAGGAACCTAACGGGAATGGAGGTAACCGACCTCAAGGAGCGCTAAGGGACAATTTTCATCGGAGAGGTGAAGAGAACATTGGTATGGAAAGAAATGTAGAGCAACGGGAGGAAAACGGGAATCAACGAGTCTTGAGAGACCACTTCCGCCCTATCCCAAGGCCCTATGGAGGAGCGGGTCGGGAACCCGTTGATGCTCATAACTTTGAGCTCAAACCGGCCCTAATCATGATGGTGCAAAACAACCAATTTGGAGGGTTGTCGAAGGAGGATCCTAACCTCCATTTATCTCAATTCATAGAGATAAGTGGAACGGTTAAGATCAATCGAGTCCCTCAAGATTACATCCGTCTCCAATTGTTCCCATTCTCCCTCCGTGATCGTGCAAAACAATGGTACATGCCTCTTGATTTAAGGACGATTGAGAATTGGGCCGACCTTGTTGATGCCTTCCTTATGAAGTATTTTCCTCCAAGCAAGACCATCAAGATACGAGGGGAGATCTCCTCATTTATGCAAGATGATGATGAGTCGTTAGCCGAGACTTGAGAGCGTTTTAAGGATTTGATAAGGAGTTGCCCTCAACATGGTTTCTCAAGAGACCAATTGATTTGCTACTTCTACAACGGGATGGACCATCGAACGAGAGGGATGGTGGATGCCTCGGCCGGTGGAGGTTCTTTGCTAGGAAAGACGACGGATGAAGGTTATGTACTCCTAGAGGAGATGGCAAAGAACGGAAACCAATGGCCATTCGAGAGAAGGCAAGCCCGGAAAGTAGCTTCCACTAAGGAGTCGGATGATTTTGCTACTCTATCCAACAAGGTGGACAAGTTGACTTCGATGATGGCGGCCAAGTCATTAATGGGACCTAGTGATGAACAATATGAAGAGGCTCATTATATGAACAATCAAAGGGACCGTCATTTTCGAGAAAGAGGTTGGAACGAGAGGCAAAATCCCCCTAACCCAAATCATTACCATCCCGGGTTGAGGCAACATGAGAATTTCTCCTATGCCAATACAAGGAACACCATCATCCCATCTCCAAATTTCAATGTAAGAGATGATGCAATTGTGGAATCCCCATCAAAGTTATCGTTGGAGGACATGTTTGGTGCATTCATGGGAGAAACCAAAAACTTCATGAGAGAGACTAGGGAGAATACAACCAAGACTTGGCAAAGAATTGATGAACATGGTGAAATGATCAAGAATGTGGTAAACAACGTGAAGGCCATAGAAAAGCAAATAGGCCAACTTGCTAATGCCATTGGAAAGCAACACGTTCCGGGGCAATTCCCCTCTAACACGGAGCTAAATCCTAAGGAGCAATGCAACGCCATAAGGCTAAGAAGTGGGACAAGCTACGAAGGGCCCAAGATGCCGTTAGAGGAGGAAGTGGTAATGGCACCCGAGGGTGTTGATAAAGGAGATGGCTTAGTAAAAGAGAAAGAAGAAAAATAAGGGGAGAAGAAGAGTGAGGAGGCAATCCCTCCTCAAGACAAAAGCAAAAGTGAGGTACCTCTTCCATACCCTCAAAGATTGAAGAAAAAGAGTTTGGATCACAAGTTTGCCAAGTTTGTGGAAATGTTCAAAAAGATCCACATCAACATTCCCTTTGCCGAAGCACTTGAGCAAATGCCCCACTACTCCAAATTCTTGAAGGAGATCATGTCTAACAAAAGGAAGATGGTGGAGTATGAGACGGTGCATTTGACCGAGGAGTGTAGCTCGATTATTCAAGCCAAGTTGCCTCAAAAACTTAGAGACCCCGGATCTTTCACTTTACCATGTGTCATCGGGGATGGAGGTACATTTCGAGCTTTGTGTGATTTGGGAGCAAGCATCAATCTCATGCCTTTGTCCATATTCAAGTCACTTGGTTTGGGAAAGCTTACACAAACCACAATGAGCCTTATATTGGCGGATAGATCCGTGACATACCCTTTGGGTATAGTGGAAGATGTGTTGGTTAAGGTTGATAAGTTTATATTCCCGGTGGACTTTGTAGTGTTGGATATGGAGGAAGATAAGTATGTTCCATTGATTTTGGGAAGGCCATTCTTGGCAACCGGTGGGGCTAAAATTGATGTAAAGAAAGGAGTGCTAAAACTTCAAGTGAACGATGAGAAAGTCACGTTCAACATTTATAGAGCTATCAAAATCCGGAATGATGAGGAAGGAGAATATGGGTATTCTAGAGGAGATCACCCTCCAATGCCCATGAGAAAGGAGGTGGAAGAAGAGCCCAAGGTAAATATTGTGGAGGAGAACCCCAAGGTGGAAGACAAGGAATTAGAGATGGGCAAGAAGGCCAAGTTTGGGGGAGTTTTCTTCAAAAACTCCCCCAAATCAAGAAAAGCTACTTGTGCAAGCTTGGGGATGGATGAGGCATCAACCTCTTATGACATGATTGAAGAGCTGGATGGAGTAGCTAGTGGATGCTTCAACGGGTTCAAGAAGGTAGCATGGGCCAAGAAGGTTAAGAACAAGGAGGATGATGGGGTGACTTGATATTCCCCTCAAGAGAAACCGTCCGGCATAGGACGTTAAAAATAGCGCTTCTTGGGAGGCAACCCAAGGTTTTATTGCTTTCATGTTTTTATTGTTTTAGTAATGTTGATAGCTTGATTTATTTTGTAGGTATGGATGAAAAGTACTATGGATAGCAAATCTTGGAGAATGAAGAAGAAGCAAAGCCAACTTTGGAGTGGAGGAAGCAAGTGTTGCAATGGTGATTTTTGAGAAAGCATTGGATGTGCAAGGAGGGAGGTAACAACTTGTAGCCCCAAACTTAGAAGGGGAAGTTATTTTTCTTTTATTTTTTTTCTACTAGTTGTTACCCTTGCACCGGTTCATCATTCTACATGTGTCACATTTTGCACCGGCGCACACTTGACTTTCACATGCTTAGATTGTTTAAGTTGGTTTTGATTATATGTTGGGTAGTGGACATTTGGTGAAATGTGAGCATAAATAGTCATTGGAATCCATTGTTGAGTAGTTGTGGTGATGTCTATTTGCTTTGAATGTAAGCATAATTGATGTTGGATATAGTATCATGATTGTGTTCATATTTGTGATCTTTGATAGCATGGATGCATGATGTGTTGTTGTTTGGGGACATTTGATGAATGTGAGAGTCCTATTGAATAAATCGGTGAGAATTGACCATTGACTTGTTCGTATTTTCGGATAAGTTTTCCCAAGTATATTTTCGTTCCAAGGATTTAATTAAGTGTCAATGAATCCCTAAAGTTGCAAGTTATCATGCCATTGTATTAACTAAGCTTGTTTGTTTGGATTTTCGGGAATATAAAAACAAGTACTAAACTAGATGAACTAAACACGAAGAAATGAACACAAGCAATAACACGATATCTAACTTCCTTTCGAAAGTGCAAGGTGAGAAGGTATTGCCTCGGGTGTATCCATTTTGTAGGTTGTGTGGTGAATTATTGGGCAAAAATACACAAATCAAACCTAATGCGTTGGGTAGAGCTAAAGGCTATCACTCGTGTGTGTCGACCAATCCCTTGTGAGGCCTAGGTGAACACGTGCATTAACTAGCAATTATATCGTCTAATCAATGCCATAAGATCTTAGGATAGTGTCTCATAAACACGTTCAACACGGTTACTAATGTTTATGAGATGCCCTTTCACTAATCTAATAGACGACCTCTAATCGACTAGTGTCTAGCGTCGTCTATCTAAGCAACTAACCCCCGGTCGGTGTAGCTAATTACTATGTTAATTCTAATCGATTAATTCAAGCTCATACACACATTCCTAATCATGCAACCCAATACGGTCGTTGAAATCGACATAACTAAGAATGCTAGCTAATAGGGTGAATTAACCAATTGAATCATGCAAATTACCACACTAGAAGCATATACACCCAATTCCTAAGCTAATCATGCAATTAATCCATAATTACACCACTTAACCACCAAAACTTCAACACCCTAGGCAATTAAGACTTAGCCCATGGTTCTAAGATAGAAATCCATGGCTAGAATGCAAGAAATAAACATAAAATTCATAATAGAATAACAATAAATTGAAGAAATCAAGAAAATACTAAATTGAATTGCAAAATAGATTAATATCACCTTGATCATGGAAATGTAGCTACAAAACGACGTAATAGACGATACCCGATGATAATCGTAGCTTGATTCTAAGTAATAACCACTATTCTATCTAATCTAATGAAGAATCTAAACTAAAAATGAAGAACACCTACAACTATGTGGATGTGTGTGTGGAATTGCTTGTAAAAGGAGTAAGACTCCTCTTTAAAACTCAAATTTGATCTATTTATAGTTGGGGTAGAAGTCTTGAATTAATTTTACAATTAGGCCCTTGAAATATGGAGAAAATGGGCCAAAAACCCCGAAAATGATGTGACCCGGCCGGGTGGCTCCCACCCGGGCATGCCACCCGGCCAAAAGACGAAGCAAGTGCATGTTGGGGCCTTGCCCGGGTCGAATCCACCCGGCCGGGTGGGTTCCACCCGGGCCAAATACGAAACAACTTAAAATTTTGCCTTGCCCGGGTGATTTTGACCCGCCCGGGTCGATTCTACCCGGGCATGCTTTTTCGTCTCTTCGTATCTCGAGCTTCCGACCTCCGATTGACTCGATTCTTTTTTTCATTCCACTCCATTTTTTGAGACGAATCCAACCGTGCACTCCTCTTCCTGATCCAGTAAAGTATGGTTGGTGTTTTGCTCCAAATTCCATCGTATTTCCTACAAAATCGACAAAACACAACCTTTCTCTCATTTCGGCTTAAACAATCATATTCAATGTATAATTCAATGAAATCAACATCAAATGAGCTTCAAATATGCATCTAAATCGTGTAAATTTCACCCGAATCAACTCCCCCAAACTTAAACCGTTGCTCGTCCCCAAGTAACAAAAGAATTACAACGTGAGGGTGAAATTTACAACTAGATGATCAATGAAAGATCCCACGTATCAAATGACATGAAATGAATTCTTCTTCCTCAAGATACATTCTAAAAAATGATCACAAGTTCAATATTGAAAATCAAACTAATTACCCCACACATGCTCAACATACAATAACAAGTGATGGTGATGACAATATCCAAATGCTCAAGTTCAACTCACAAAATATAGTGTTTCTCTCAAACACTCAAACAAATTAAGGACAATAGACACTCATCAATCAAATCACGCATTGCAATTACCATAAGCTTGCCCAAGCTCTACCATCTTTCCACCACAAAATGTTCAACAATGGGATCAATAGGGCTTAACCAAGGACGTAACATTGGCTCTTTGGACGGGGTAAGATGAATATGGAAAAAGTGACTCGTCTAGTGGAGAACGAAAGTTGTTTTTCAACAATTCAAGCTCATGCTCTTAAGGTTTACAACCTTCATTCTCACTTTTCATATAAGTTCCTCAAATGCATTCATCTCCTCATCTTTTTCTAGCCAAGTTATTTTCTTTTCAAACTCTTGGGGCTCATTGTCCCTCTTTTCTTTCTCAAATTTTCTTTTCACTTCCATCTTTTTTTTTTCTCTTTTCACAACTTTACCAATTTTCTCTTCAAACCAAAAGCACTAAAGCACATGTTTTACCACTTTCTTTTTATTCTCCACTAGATTTGGATATCAAAGGCTCAAAAGGCTAAGTGGTTAAACATTGTAGGTTGCCAATCGAATGGGAAATCAAGCTCAAACGGGCTAACTACGGAAGATTACTTTGGTTATTGGGAAATTTTGGCTAAGTGACGTGTAGTACGAAAGATGGCCTACATCATATCTCAAAGTATCACACAAGCATGATTTCAAGCAAGAATTGGGCAAGTTCTAGAAAAGCAAGCAATGAATTGATCCACTCAAAAATAAAATAAACCGGATTAATGCTCGGTTCAAAGCTCAACTCTCACCGGTTCATTCAAGACTCAAACATTCATCAATCATCACCACACATAACTCATTGTGCATGCAAAACATTCATAGGCAACAAGATGACAACAACACAAACAAGATGATTCATTCCAATCATGTACACATTCAAGGAATCAAATTCACAACAAATCATTATCAAATGTGTCTCAATGATCACTAAAGCTCAAATTGCACACACACACACAAAAGTATACATTGGTGTCAATAGAAAATGTAAAAACGAACATACCCCCCCAAACTTTTTCATTGCTAAGCAATGAAAAGTTTGGAAAAATAGTTTTGCAATGATATTGACACCAAGTGTTATCCATACAAATCTACACACATGGGCCACTATCCCAACAATTAAAACTAAGAGTAGCTAAACAATCAATATTATGATCAATATTATGAACAAGAATATAAATTCCACTACCCCCCCAAACTTAGTAATTGCTATGCAATTCCTAAGAATTGGGGTGGGCGTACCTCTTACGATTGCTATAGCTACACCTTCTTCTAAGCACAAAGTTCCACTTTCAATCCACTTGTCAATTCGATCCAAGCTTCTCCAACTACATCAAAACTCACAAACACATCAAACTAAACTAACAAAGCAAATAAAATGAGCAAGAAATGAAATAAAGCAAGTAAAAATGGGTTGCCTCCCATTTAGCGCTAGGTTTAACGTCCTATGCCGGACGGAACTTAATAAGTTCATACTTCCCTTTCTTTGAATGTAGGATGATAGTACTTGACATTGTGCTCATCGGTGATGAACACTTCATCCTCCTCACTTTCCAACACAATGCCTCCTCCATAGACCAATTTCTTCATGACCAACATTTTCCGTTCCTTGAGCTTCATCTTTCCAAGGACTTCCATCACTCCCAAAGTGCCCCATACCACCGTATCTCCAATTTCAAATTCCTTCTCAATCTTTCTCTCCTTTGAATTCTTTCTTCCTCCTTCTTCATCTTCACTACCCTCAAGAGACTTATCAAAACTCTTATCCTTATAAAACTCCCCCAAACTTGAGTTTTGCTCAAGTTTGGGAGTTTGCTTCAATTTGTTATCATCTCCCGGATCTTTCAATGGGACTTTTGGTAATGGCTCTTTCACATAAATGTCACATTCTTGGATGGAGGGGGATTCCTTCTTTCTTTGGGAACTCTCAATTGAGCCATACTTGGAGAAAATCACTTTCTCTCCATTCACCTCCAATGTTACCTCCCCTTTTCTCAAATTGATGTTTGCTCCCCCCGTGGCAAGAAACGGCCTCCCAAGAATCAATGAGATATTTGCATCTTCTTTCATATCTAATACCACAAAGTCGGCCAGAATGATGAACTTGTCAATCTTCACCAATACATCTTCAATGATCCCTTTAGGATGGGTGATGGAACGATCCGCTAATTGGAGAGTAATTGATGTGGGCACTACTTCTCCAAGTCCCAAACGCTTGAAGATTGAAAGTGGCATCAAATTGATGCTAGCTCCCAAATCACAAAGAGCTTTCATCATGGGACCATCACCAATCTCACATGGGAGAGTGAAACTACCCGGATCCTTGAGCTTTTCGGGAGGAGTTCGTTGAAGGATAGCACTACACTCTTCGGTCAACTTGATCTTCTCATCATCCACTAGTTTCTTCTTGTTTGCTATTGCATCCTTTAGAAACTTCATGTAATGAGGTACTTGCTCTAAAGCATCCGAAAGTGGAAGATCAATGTGGATTTTCTTGAAGATATCCAAAAACTTCCCAAACTTCTCATCCATTTTCTTCATGTATCTTCCCGGGTATGGAAGTGGCTCATATGTAATGGGCACCCCCCATTTATCACAAGGTACCTCAAGCTTCTTCTTCTTCAAATCTTTTGCAATTCTCCACTTTGGAATTCTTGGAGCAACCTCTTCACTTCCAACTTTCTCTATCCTCTTCTTTTCCTCTTCCTCCCTTTCTTTTGCCTTCAACACTTCACCATCTTCCAATTCAATTGAAGAAACTCCATAATGTTCACCACTTGAAATTGTAATAGCATTACAATGCTCACGTGGGTTTACCTCGGTGTTTGAGGGCAATTTACCCTTTGTATGTTGAGATCCGATGGAAGTTGCCAATTGTCCCAATTGGAATTCCATTGATTTTTGATTACTCATAAGTTGGCTAATCATGGATTCCATTGATTTTTGGTTACTCGTGAGTTGGGCAAGCATCGAGTCGGTAGATTTTTGGTTACTCATGAGTTGGGCAAGGATGGAGTCGGATGCTTCGGATTTCTTCTCACTTGTCTCCATTCTCTTCATGAGGAGTGCAAGAAGCTCATCCGTGGAGGACTTCCCTTCTCCACTTGGGAGTTTTGCTCCGGGATCAAATCCGGGAGGATATTGAATAGCACCCTTAGGATTGGCGTATGACAAATTGTCATTCCTCCGAAAATTCGGGTTTAGAGGAGCTTGGTATTGAGGGGATGGTCCCCCTTGTCCTTGAGATGATGAAGATTGCCCTTGGAATCGGTTTTGAGGAGGTGCTTGATATCCTTTACCACGATTTTGATATGGTGGTTGGCCTTGATATTGTTGGTTCCCTTGAAAATTTTGTGGATATCCTTGTTGACCCATGTATTGCACTTCTTCCATATGTCCCATTTGAGGATCTTCTTGCACAAATGATAAATGATTATCTCTTGTTTGAGATAAAACATTCACCTTTTCAATGAGTGTAGTCATCATTGCTCTTATGCTATCATTAGCATCCACTTGGGCTACCCGATTTTGTGCTCCACGGTCTACTCTCATCTTAAAAGTATTGCTTGATATCCCCTCGATTATGTCATTGATCTCCTCCACCGATTTCATCCAAATTGAACCCCCCACACAAGCATCAATGTGGTGTTGATCTTCCAATCGTAACCCACCAACGAACCAACAAGTTGTTTATTCTATTGGGAAACCATGATGGGGGCATGTGATGAGAAGACTCGTAAACCTTTCCCATGCCTCTTTGATTCCCTCATTTAGACCTTGTTTGAACGTCGAGATCTTTTGCTTGGCTTCCATCGTCTTTGAAGGAGGGTAGTACTTCAATAGAAATCTTTTCTTCAAATCTTCCCACGTCCTCACTTCTCCGGCGGGAATGCTTGATTGGAGCCAAGCTTTTGCTTTCCCCGACAATGTAAATGGAAATAGTCTCATCTTTTTAGCATCTTCCGACACTCCGTTTTGCTTGAGAGTGTCGGCTATCTCCAAGAATTGAGCAAGATGTTCATTCGGGTCTTCCTCAAATCCTTCCTCCGTCCTTCCTTCAAATTGTCTCTCCCTCAACATCCTTAATAAAGAGGCACTAATCTCGAAGTTGTTGGCCTCCACCCTTGGTCTTGCCAACCCATCGTAATGCTCCCTAGGTTGAGGCTCAAAATATTCCCTCATTGGCCTTCCATGGTACACACGTTGAGGTTCTTCTATATGTTGAGGTGGAGGAACGTATTCTTCTTGGATTTGTTGAGGTGGAGGATATTGATAAAGTGGAGGATATGGGTGTTGATGGAGTGGATATGGATGAGGTGGAGGTGGTGGATAGTAGGCTTGTTGTGGAGGTGGATAAGGGTAAGGATTGTATCCTTGGTATGGTGGATATTGTGGATTGGGAAATTGGAGATTTGGTGGTGGGTTTGGGTTTTGAGGTGGATTCCCTCCAACTTGATTTCCAACTTGATGATTCTCTCTTTGAAGCTCATCTTCTCCATTTGGTGGAGGATTTATCTCTTCAATGTTTTCCATCTCAAGTGGTTCTTCTATGACTCTTTGACGGTTCCTACTTCGATTCCTTCTTCTTGCGTGTGCCTCGATCTCAAGGTCTAATGGTTCAAGGTTTCCTCCACGTGATCTTGTGATCATGCACCTACAAAAGAGAAGTGTCAAATCCCACAAAGATGAACAAAAATAAAATAACAAAAAGAAATGCTACTATCAATAACACTCAACAAACTCTAAGTTTCACTAATAACACTCGCTTAAATCCCCGGCAGCGGCGCCATTGACTTGTTCGTATTTTTGGATAAGTTTTCCCAAGTATATTTTCGTTCCAAGGATTTAATTAAGTGTCAATGAATCCCTAAAGTTGCAAGTTATCATGCCATTGTAGTAACTAAACTTGTTTGTTTGGATTTTCGGGAATATAAAAACAAGTACTAAACTAGATGAACTAAACACGAAGAAACGAACACAAGCAATAACACGATATCTAACTTCCTTTCGAAAGTGCAAGGTGAGAAGGTATTGCCTCGGGTGTATCCATTTTGTAGGTTGTGTGGTGAATTATTGGGCAAAAATACACAAATCAAACCTAATGCGTTGGGTAGAGCTAAAGGCTATCACTCGTGTGTGTCGACCAATCCCTTGTGAGGCCTAGGTGAACACGTGCATTAACTAGCAATTATATCGTCTAATCAATGCCATAAGATCTTAGGATAGTGTCTCATAAACACGTTCAACACGGTTACTAATGTTTATGAGATGCCCTTTCACTAATCTAATATACGACCTCTAATCGACTAGTGTCTAACGTCGTCTATCTAAGCAACTAACCCCCGGTCGGTGTAGCTAATTACTATGTTAATTCTAATCGATTAATTCAAGCTCATACACACATTCCTAATCATGCAACCCAATACGGTCGTTGAAATCGACACAACTAAGAATGCTAGCTAATAGGGTGAATTAACCAATTGAATCATGCAAATTACCACACTAGAAGCATATACACCCAATTCCTAAGCTAATCATGCAATTAATCCATAATTACACCACTTAACCACCAAAACTTCAACACCCTAGGCAATTAAGACTTAGCCCATGGTTCTAAGATAGAAATCCATGGCTAGAATGCAAGAAATAAACATAAAATTCATAATAGAATAACAATAAATTGAAGAAATTAAGAAAATACTAAATTGAATTGTAAAATAGATTAATATCACCTTGATCATGGAAATGTAGCTACAAAACGACGTAATAGACGATACTCGATGATAATCGTAGCTTGATTCTAAGTAATAACCACTATTCTATCTAATCTAATGAAGAATCTAAACTAAAAATGAAGAACACCTACAACTATGTGGATGTGTGTGTGGAATTGCTTGTAAAAGGAGTAAGACTCCCCTTTAAAACTCAAATTTGATCTATTTATAGTTGGGGTAGAAGTCTTGAATTAATTTTGCAATTAGGCCCTTGAAATATGGAGAAAATGGGCCAAAAACCCCAAAAATGATGTGACCCGGCCGGGTGGCTCCCACCCGGGCATGCCACCCGGCCAAAAGACGAAGCAAGTGCATGTTGGGGCCTTGCCCGGGTCGAATCCACCCGGCCGGGTGGGTTCCACCCGGGCCAAATACGAAACAACTTAAATTTTTGCCTTGCCCGGGTGATTTTGACCCGCCCGGGTCGATTTTGACCCGCCCAGGTCGATTCTACCCGGGCATGCTTTTTCGTCTCTTCGTATCTCGAGCTTCCGACCTCCGATTGACTCGATTCTTTTTTTCATTCCACTCCGTTTTTCGAGACGAATCCAACCGTGCACTCCTCTTACTGATCCAGTAAAGTATGGTTGGTGTTTTGCTCCAAATTCCATCGTATTTCCTACAAAATTGACAAAACACAACATTTCTCTCATTTCGGCTTAAACAATCATATTCAATGTATAATTCAATGTAATCAACATCAAATGAGCTTCAAATATGCATCTAAATCGTGTAAATTTCACCCGAATCAATTGAGCCTTAAATCGAGCATGTAATCCGGTTTAGTTCATTTGAGAGTGGACTAGGTTATTGCTAGTAATCCTAGAACTTGCCCAAATTCTTGTTTGAAAGCATGATTGTGTGAAATGATGTGATGTGATATAGGCCATCTTGTTCTAAAAAAGAGTCACTTAGCCAAAATTTCCCAAAACCGAAGTGATTTTCCGTAGTTAGCCCCTTGAGCTTAATTCCTCATTTTCTTGGCAAACTACAATGTTAACCACTTAGCCTTTTTGAGCCTTTGATACCTATATCTAGTTGAGAATAAAAGACAAAGTGGAAAACATGTGCTTGAATGAATATCTTTGGTGAAAAGAAAAGTTGGAGAAGTTGAAAGAAGAAAAAGAGAAAGATGAAAAGAAAATCAAGGAAAAGAAAAGAGGGACAAAGAACCCCAAAAGCTTGAAAAGAAAAAATGGTTCAAAAGATGAGGTGATGAATGCTTGAAAATGAAAGGAAAATGAAAAGTGAGGATGGAGTTTGTAAAATTTGAAAGTAAAAGCACAAATTGTACAAAAGCAAGTTTTGTCCTCCACTAGAAGAGTCACATTTCCCAAATTCATCCCACCTTGTCCAAAGAGCCAATGTTACATCCTTGATTAAGTCCTATTGATCACATTGTTGAGCATTTGAGTGTGTGTAGAAAGTAGAAGTTGGGCAAGCATATGGTGATTGCATAGAATAACTTGGTTGATGAGTGCATTAATATCCTTAATTTGTTTGTGTGTTTGAGAGAAACACTCTATCATGTGAGTAGAGGACTTGAGCATTTGAATTATGTTTCCCATCACAATGTGTTGTGTACTTGTGCATTCTTTGATTTATGAATGTGGATTGCAATAGTGAGCCTATGACTTTCATTGAGAAATGCACTTTGAAAAAGAGATATCATTACATCTTACTTTGCATGTGTGATTTGCATTGAGTATTCCATTGTGATCATTCCACCCTCATTGCGTTAAATGCTTAGTTGTTTGAGGACAAACAACATTTTAAGTTTGTGGGAGTTTGATTCAGGTGGAATTTACACGTTTTAGAGGCACATGTGAAGCATGTTTTGATGTGGATTTCATTGATTTATGCATTGGATAGGATTGTTTTAACCAAAATGAGAGAAAGGTATTATTTTGTCGGTTTTATAGGTAAAACGATGGAATTTGGAGCAAAACACATACCACAATTGATCGGATCGGAAAGAGGAGTGCACCATTGGATCCGGCTCGAAAAATGGAGTGGAATAGCAAAAAGAATCGAGTCGATCGGAGGTCGGAAGCTCGAGAAACGGAGGCACGAAGTTGGAGGACGAAAAACGGAGTAAGGGCCAATACGAAGTTTTGGCCCGGCCGGGCCACATGACTCGCCCGGCCGGGCGGCCGAGCAAGATTTTTGGGGCCAAATACGAAGATACGACCCGGCCGGGCGGCACCACTCGCCCGGCTGGGCCACATGTCCCCTGTTTTCGAATGGCTTGGCCGACAACTCCACCCGGCCGGGCCACTTCCCCACCCGGCCGGACCACCTCATTTTCGGTGCCAAACGCGTGTTTTCTCTAATTTTGAGGGATCTACTTTCAAATATCACACCCAAACCCTACCCCAACACTATAAATACCCCATTTCTTGAAATTCAAGAGACCTTCCCCCATTCTTCACACATTTACACATATTTGGAGGTGTTTAGCCATAACTTCTTCATCTCTCCACCAATTCATGCAAGGGAAGAGGCATTAGCTTGGGAATTTCATTCCCTACCACATCCTAGACTAAGCTTTCTCCTTCTTTCCCTTTTTATTTAGTTATTTCAATTGGAATTTGTAGTTTGAGTATGTGTTTGAGTAGCTAAACAAACGTGTGGTTCTAAGGCATTGTAGAGACTTGGATTGATGTTTATGAGTAATTTCCTGCTTTAATTGGTGTTTATCTCTTATTTGCATGTTTAATTATTCATTGTAAAGCATGTTGTTAGTGGCCATGATGATTTGCTTGATCCATTGTTAATTGGGGTAGTATCGAGAGATTTATTCC
Organism: Galeopsis tetrahit; assembly: GCA_963675135.1. Classification (NCBI taxonomy): domain Eukaryota; kingdom Viridiplantae; phylum Streptophyta; class Magnoliopsida; order Lamiales; family Lamiaceae; genus Galeopsis; species Galeopsis tetrahit. The sequence continues at coordinate 72,179,500 of OY776128.1, read as the reverse complement.
ATTTAATCGTATGCGAATGTGCAACCCGGTATTATTATGATCTCGAGAGAGGATTAATTATCGGAGAGGGAATCGAATGATCTTAGGAGCTATTTTAGATGGTGTAATGTTCGTGATGTAGACATACGAGCTTATATTACATTGCGTCTTTGGATTAATTTGTATCGAGAGATCGATTAGTTCTTCTTGTGTGATCACCCTATATGAGATAACCTTAATGGCCATTTAAACGAGATAACATTCATAAATGGACGTCTAAGTACTACGATTGCCTTGGAACCCACTTTCTTTCTTTGAATTTCAAATCGTTTACGTTCGTTTTACTTGTTTGTTTGGTATTTGATCGATTTCGTCTTTGCTCTTTATTACTTATTTGTGACACTTGTTAGGTAATTTTAGAGTAAATCATCATATTCAAATTATCGATCACGTCTACTTAGAACTTGACTAGCAAACTACCCTTTTACGCTTAGCCTTCTCGTGGGATCGACCTCGTGCTTATCACGCTACAATAGACGCCGTATACTTGCGGTTGTTTATTTAGTGTTGCATAACACATGTATCAGAGGAATAAAAAATAATGACATTTTGTGTAAACTTGTGGATATTGTGAGGGTGTAATTTATAAAAAGTTTTCAATTGTAAGAGTGTTAAAGTTATTGTGAAACGTGAGAAAAATATGAAAATTATTGTGGGATGGGAAGAGTATTTTATTAATATTTACAATTATGGGTAACATTTGTGTTAGTTGTGTACACTTGGATGTACCATACATACAATTTCAATTTTAATTTTTAATTCATATTTTATCTGCACTCACTCATTTAATTAGTTCACCCTCCAAATCATTTATGTTTACCACAGTTATCTGTACCCGCTCATTTAATGAGTTCACCCTCAAATTATTTTTTAACACACATTTATCAATAATGCCTTAACCAATAATAAAATTTCACATAATCGATAATACCACAAACAATAACCAATAATACCATAATTAATAATCAATAATACCACACACCCCCAATCTTTTTTTTACCACATTTATCAGTAATGCCTTAACCAATAATAAAATTTCACATAATCGGTAATACCACAAACAATAACCAATAACCAATAATACCACAATTAATAATCAATAATACCACAATTAATAATCAGATTTGGGTGTATTGAAGAAGAAAATAGGGGGAGCACTTTAACAGATCAAATTGAAGGGGAACTCTAGCCCAATGTGAGGACACCCTTAGGTTGTGCAGGTGGGGGGCCGTGACCTCCATTGCCGACGGGAAGGCGACGACGTGCAGGTGGGGGGTCGGCCGTGACCTCCTTGGCCGACGTTGTGCAGAGCAGAAATAAATAAATAAAATGGAAGAAGAAGAGGCAACCGTGGCGGTCGACCTCCATGGTCGGCGCTGTACGTGAACGGGGGAAAGAGAGAGGCAACAATGGCAGCCGACCTCCATGGCCGACGGGAGCAGAAATTAAAAAAAAAAAGAAAAAAAAGAAGAGGAAGGCGGCATTGTGCGTGAACGGGAGAGGGAAAGGAGGAGGTCGACCGCGGGAGACTGGTTGGCGGGCGGCGCCGCGGCGACGGCCTGGGAAGGGGAAGAGGTAGAGAGGAAAAAATCATTGAAAGGTAGATAAAAATTGAAATTTGAAATTAATTTTATATTAATAATTAGAGTTATTTTATTAAATAATTACTATTTTATTGTTTTACTATTTATAATATGATTTTAGTTATGTAGTGGAGTAGTGTTTTTATTTTTATTTATAATATTATTATCAACGAAAAAATAACGTAAAATACAATAAAATATACCTTTCATGTTAAACATATGTGAAATACATAATTGTAATATATTGGATATCTAATTGTATAATTTAATTTAAATATTAATAATTTAATTTACTAATTGAATATCTAATTGTATAAATCAATTTAAATATTGAGATAAGTATTTTATTTAATAATTGATAAAAAAAATTATGGTTGTATTTTTTTTGAGGGTGTGGGATCTTCATTTTAAAAAATCTCTCTCTCTCAAAGTCACGTGATTGATTTATTATCAATTCTATTTTATTTAACACTTTTTACACCTTTTATATTCATTTTATCAACTAACATACTATATTCATTTTTTTAAAAAATTTGATAATAAAAACAACATTTTTCACTTTAAACTCTATTTTTCAAATTTCTAAATATTATACCATATACTCTAACTCTCTCCATTTTTTTAATAAATGATGTTTTTGTAAAATTTATTGGAATTAAGAAATGGTGTGTATTGACAAGTATACCCTTAAATAATAAATGATGTTTCTAATCACATTAATTCTCTAATACACATTAATTCTCTTAAATAATAAAAGTAAGTTAGAAATTAGGAGATTTTCTAGAGTTAAAAGGAGGGCATAATTAAAATAAATAGTGTAAAAAAATTTTAAACATCATTTAATTGTGTACAAGAAAAAAAGTCTAAAACATCATCTATTTAAAAACGAAGAGAGTATATAATATTACTCACAATATTGTATTACTCAAAAAACTTTCATAACATCTACTTTATCTACGAGTAATAAATAACTCCAGGGAGTACATTTCAATTTCGTGCAAACAGTAATTTGATGAATCTAAAATGAAATGGAGGGAGTACTAGTTATTACACAATCATTGTGTAAATAATAAACAATTTTTTTCTCATTTTGTATAAAATTAAAAAACATATTTTTTTGACACATTTACTCCTCAATAACTTTTTAATTTTCCTTTTATTTTTTCATCTATCTTTTCCACTCTTCCTTTAACCTTTTCTTCTATCCTATATTAATATGTTTCTAAAAAAAAAAAAATTTAATAGGGATTAAAGAGATCATTGATAAAAAAAATAGATAAAATAATAAATTTTTTAAAATAAAATGTGACAAACTTTATAAAATAGAGGAGTAGTATAATAATAATATGTCATCACATTTAGAATCGGATTTCAAAAAGTAGAAATCCACCATCATAATTTGAAATCTAGAATTTAATTGAAATTCAGATTTCAAATTCCTATGAGTCCCAACTCCCAACTTCCAACTCCCAAATCAATGGTGCACCATTATAAGAAGAGGCCGATATCATGATTCATGAACACCCTTCCTACTACTCTTTCACAAGAGAAAAAAAAAAAAAAACTGTAAGAGCAGTCATATATGTTTCATGCACATATGAGTTTAATCTTCTGTAATCGTACATCTTTTTTGCCAGAATTCTACGACCATTCATCTCCCTGCAGCAAGCTGTAACCTTCGGATTATACATAGTACACCTTCTTTGGTAAATATCCTAGATTATTACAACTGCATTTTTATTTAAAGTCATTATTATAGATTTTTTAGTCAGAGGTTTTGAATGATAGAAAATGACACGACAGTCAAATCTTATCATTAATTCTTACAGTATTTTTATGTCTTTAAATAAAGACTTTTAGTAAGATAATCTTGTCATTAGTTATTACAGTATTTTTCTCTTTAAATAAAGACTTTTATTTAGTAAGATAATCTATAATAAAATGACTACCGTCATTAAAGGTTAATTTTTTTTTTTGGATAAGTCTTGTGTAGACTCCATTGTATATATACACTCAAGTTGAATTTTTTTTTTTTTAAGCACTTTTCAATTGTACTTACTTACACTTTTCAATACTCCATATTTTCAGTTATATTTACTTAAACATTTTTTTTGGTAATGTTATATTGCACATTTTAGTTATATAGTACTCCCTCCGTCCCAACTTAATTTTCATACTTACTGTTCACTCCCTTTTTAAAAAATATTATAATAAATAGAATTTTGAAATATAATTTTATAAATAAATAAATAAGTGAGTTGACTTGTGTGTATGTATGTACCATAAAAATAATAACATTAAATATAATATTTTAGATATTGTATAGGTAGAGTTTCTAAAGGATCGAAAAAGTAGGTATGAAAGTTAAGCTGAGACAGAGGGAGTAATATAGTATGATGTTGCACTTTTCAATTGTAATGTCTTACACTTTACAATAATATTTTCATTTATAATGACTTACATTTTTTTTAGTAATATTGTGTTGCATTTTTCAGTTATAATAACTTACCATTTTCATTAAAAATTGTGATACTGACTTGCACTTTTTAATAATATTGTATTGTATTTTTCATTAAATAATGTGTTGCACTTTTCATTAATATAACTTACTTTTTTCATTAATGTTGTATTGCACTTTTCAATTATACTGACTTGTACTTTTTATTTTTAACAAATATTGTGTTGCACTTTTTTAGTTATAATGATAATGACTTACCTTTTTCATTAAAAACTATATAAAATACTTTTTCAATCTCAGTAATTTACAGTTTTCAGAAAAAAAAAAAAAAAAAAAAAAGTAATGGTCAACCGTGTATATACACTCGAGTGTATTTGAGAGTTTTATTTTTATTTTAGTGTTTTACGCAACACAATTCATACTCCGCAGGGCATTTGCTTGTAAAAAAATAGAGAATGGAGGTGAGCTTCGGCGGCGATGATGTAGGGAGATCAATGAGTAGGAGGGAATATGACGACGATGAGGAGGAGCTGCGGTGGGCAGCCATTGAGCGGCTTCCGACGTATGATCGAATTAGAAAGAGTGTACTGAAGCAGGTGCTCGAAGATGGGACGGTTAAAGCCTCTGAAATCAACCTCAAGAAGCTGAGCATTCATGAGAGGGAGCATTTGATGACTAGGATTCTTGATGCTGTCGAGGATGACAACGAGGCTTTTCTTCAAAGCCTCAGGTCTCGAAGTGATAGGTAATTGATCATCGTTAAAATATTTCACTTTTTGGATCTTAACACGTACTTGTGATCACATTATTATGAGGTCACTTTCATTATTTTTAAATATTACACATGTGAATATATAATTCGATTTTTCAGGGTGGGGATTGAGATTCCGAAAGTGGAAATAAGGTTTGAACATCTGAAGGTGGAGGGAGAGGTGCATGTCGAAGGCAGAGCTCAGCCCACTTTGATTAACGCTACATTGAATTCAATTGAGGTGGTTTTTTCTTATTTTAATTAAAGATCCTTCTTTCTGGGAGCTAGCTAGATATGCATGTCTCTTTTATTAACTTTCAAATTCAATAATCAGTTTGCGCATTTAATATTAATAATTAGAGTTTTTTTTTTAATGTGAAAAAGTGTTTACAAATTACTCCCTCATTCCCACAAAGATAGCCACATTTGACTTTACACACAGATTAAGAAAAATCAATAAATGTAGTCAAATTTAGTTAATATATCAATTTTACCCTTAGGGCATGTTTACTTTTGGTTTTAAAAACCAGGTTTTGGATTTCAAGATCCAAAACCCGTGTTACTTCGGGATTTAAAAATCGATTTTCAAAATCCACTCAAAACCACCCCTATCAAACATATTGATTTGACGTAAAGTTATATTTATATAATATTACTTCAATCATTATATTTTTTCTCAACAATAATATAATAATACTATAATAATATAATAATACAGTAATATAATACATTTAATCATTACACACTTAATCAATCATTATAATCTCATCAAACAATAATATAATAATACAAATTCATTCAATCTTACAACTTGATTTGACATAAAGTTAAATCATTCACTATTCCAAAACCCAAAAGAAACACCCATATTACTATTTATCGGGATTTCAAAAATCAGGATTTCAAAAATCTGGTTTTTAAAACCACCCAAAGCCCAAAAGAAACACCCCCTTAGAATCTCATACTCCAAAATCTGTTAAGCATTAATTATTCTTATTAATTAGAGGTAAAATTGACAATAAAACATTTAATACTAAAGTAAAAGAGGAAATGTGACTATAATTTGGGACGCGAATACTATCTTTGTGAGACATCCAAAAAAAGAGGAAATGTGGCTATAATAGTTTACCTTTTGAAAAATAAATTAAAGACAACTTTATGGAGTATTTAATACATGTGTTGACTTTATAAAACGTAACCCTGATTTATATTTTTAGTTGATACAAATTATTTTTTATTAAAAATAATTCAATTAAAATTTATGGCTGATGTTGATGTATCGACGGGTACCGAGGTTGATGTATAATATCAAGCTCTTGAGTTTACAATTAACAGATCCTGAATAGTTTTCTAGGAATCATTTATCATCTTTTTCTGTAAACACATTTTTGGCTGTATAACTATAAATTCTCAATGCAATATGAAATTTTGGTTATGTGAAATCTTTTGATGCACATCTTTTTTCCTAAAAGACTAAATAGTAGTATTTCTAATTGATAACAGAGCATTCTTGGATTAATAAAGCTTGCTCCATCAAAGAAGAAAAAGATAGAGATACTTAAAGATGTCAATGGAATCATCAAACCATCCAGGTTTGTGTTTTAATTTCTTTTTAAATCTTATTCTTTCAATTTTACGTTGAAATGTAATAGTTTGTGTTGTTTTTAAACTCATATATAATTAACTAGTTGATTTTCAGGATCACCCTTCTTCTAGGTCCTCCCGGAGCTGGGAAAACGACGCTCTTGCTTGCACTTGCTGGGAAGCTTCATCATAATTTAAAGGTATCAGTTTTAGTCCTTAAACTTTACTATCAACTATTATCATGTATGCATTTTCCGTAGCTGATAATAATAAGTTGTGCAGAAATATGGGAAGATCAGTTATTGTGGGCATGAATTTGGTGAATTTGTTCCTCAAAGGACTAGTGCTTATATCAGTGAACATGATCTTCATCCGGGGAAGATGACGGTGAGGGAGACTTTGGATTTCGCAAGTCGTTGTTTGGGGGTTGGGTCGCGATATGAAATGTTGAAAGAACTTTCAAGGCGCGAGAAAGAAGCTGGGATCAAACCTGACCCAGGAATTGATGCCTACATGAAAGCCATATCAATCTCTGGCCAGAAAAAGAGTTTGGTCACTGATTATGTTCTCAAGGTTGGTCTAACTTCATGTTACATATATACTGTAATAACTAAGGCTTCTTCTAAGAAAAGGCTAACTTTGTGTAACAGATACTTGGTTTGGATATTTGCTCAAATATTATGGTTGGTGATGACATGAGAAGAGGCATTTCAGGAGGACAAAAGAGACGTGTCACAACGGGTACGCTTAGAGTAGCTATTTTATCCAAACACACTTTTAAATAACACATAAACTTATCACATTGTTGTTTAGAAAATGGTTCATTTGCAAAATAAATTGTATATATGTTGCAGGAGAAATGTTGGTTGGGCCAGCGAAAGTTTTTTTAATGGATGAAATATCAAGTGGATTGGACAGCTCCACCACTTTTCAGATGATCAAATGCATGAGGCAAGTGGTTCATGTAATGGATGTAACCATGATCATATCTCTGCTGCAGCCACCCCCGGAGACCTATGATCTTTTCGATGACATTATTTTGTTAACACAAGGCCAAATTGTGTATCAAGGTCCACGCGAGAGCGTCCTCGACTTCTTTGACCTTATGGGGTTTAAATGCCCCGAGCGAAAAGGAGTCGCAGATTTTCTTCAGGAAGTGACGTCGAAGAAGGACCAAGAACAGTACTGGTACAACAGAGAAAAGCCATATAGATATATCTCAGCTTCAGAATTCGCCCAAGCCTTCAAGTCTTTTCACATAGGCCAAAATCTTGCTGGAGAGCTTAGAGTTCCCTATGATAAATTTAAAGTCCATCCAGCAGCTTTGGTAAAAGAAAAGTACGGCATATCCAATTGGGAGCTGTTCTGTGCATGCTTTTCTAGGGAATGGCTGTTGATGAAGCGCAACTCGTTTATTTACACATTCAAAACTATGCAGATTGCGATCATGGCTGTTGTAGCATTCACTGTGTTTTTCAGAACAGAGATGCCACATGGACATTTAACTGATGGAGGGAAATATTTTGGAGCACTTTTCTTCAGTCTTGTAAATGTGATGTTCAATGGGATGGCTGAACTCTCAATGACAGTTACAAGGCTACCAGTATTCTACAAACAAAGAGACTCATTGTTTTATCCTGCTTGGGCTTATGCTTTACCCATTTGGATATTAAGAATCCCCTTATCTATCATCGATTCTACGATATGGGTAGTTCTTACATATTACACAATCGGGCTTGCTCCTGGTGCTGGAAGGTACGAGATTCAAATGGAAAAAATATCATTTTTTGTCACCCTATTTTACTTACTATCGAACTTGGTCCTGAAAGTGCACTTAACTCCCACATTTGCTCTTGCCGTAAGTTGACAGTTCGTTGACTGACGGAATCAACTAATGGGGAGTGCTTAATGTAATTAATCATTTTTAAATAATTGCATTTAACACCCAAAATAGTTGATTCTGCCGAGTAAAAGTGTACTATATATGGACCAAAAATGATATCAAATGGTTTTCTTTTCGCATTGAAATGTAACATGTTTTCGTTAACATGGTCTAGATTCTTCCGGCAACTCTTTGCACTCGTCTGCACATCCGAGGTGGCCCTTGGACAGTTCCGGTTCATTGCTGCAGTTGCAAGAACTCTGACTGCAACAATGACATTAGGGACCTTTAGTTTGATTGTGATCTTTATCCTGGGAGGTTTTTTAGTTGCTAAAAGTAAGCTTCAAAGCCTATTCTATGAGACATTTTCACTGATATATGAACTAACTATATATTTAAATGGTTTTTTATTGATGCCAGATGACTTGGAGCCATGGTTAAAATGGGCCTACTATATTTCTCCCATGAGTTATGGACAGAATGCTATAATCATGAATGAATTTCTTGACAAAAGATGGAGCACTGTGAGTTTCTCATTACCTTACCAAGATTTATAGCTCTTTCCATTTTCAAAATTTTGGTCCGGTAGCCGGCTATAGGGGGTCAAACATGCAGTCTTATTGGTCAACTGAATGTCTCATCCCTTACAATCCGTTACTGGATCAAAAATGTCAAAAATTGAAAGTCGACAGGACTAATAAATATCAATATGATGATTATCTTGTGTTCATCTATATCTTGGTGCAGCCGAATACAGATCTCCGATTCAATCAATCTACTGTTGGCAAAGTCCTTCTCGAGTCACGGGGCTTCTATACGCACGACTATTGGTTTTGGATTTGTGTTTTTGCACTCATAGGATTTTCAGTTCTCTTCAATGTTTTATTCATTGCAGCATTGACTTTCTTAAACCGTAAGCCATTTATAGTCCATTGTTTCCTGTTTTATATCTTTGAATTGGAAACAAAGAGGTTTAATGCACTATGGCTCATCTTCTTCCAGCTTTGGTTGATTCAAAGACTTTACCATTGGATGATGATGATGATGACAAAAATACTGGAAAAAATATACAAGGGACAAATGAAAAAGGAAGGATTTTACCCTTTCAGCCTCTGTCACTTGCGTTCAATCATATAAATTACTATGTGGATATGCCGAAAGTAAGTAGATTATTTTAGCATGCAGTATCACAGTAGTGATTTTGAGAAGAATAGCACATAAAGTCGAAACCTTTTTAAAATAGTGATACTTCCATTGCTAAAAAAATAGAGTTAAGTTCTAAAGGACCACTCAAATGAATTTTGTGAGTGATTGGCAGGAAATGAAAGCTGAAGGTGATCGTCTCCAACTACTACGAGACGTAAGTGGAGCTTTTAGGCCAGGAGTATTAACAGCACTGGTTGGTGTTAGTGGTGCTGGAAAGACAACTCTAATGGATGTCTTAGCTGGAAGAAAGACAGGCGGATACATAGAGGGAAATATAAGCATTTCAGGTTATCCAAAGAACCAGGCAACATTTGCGCGAATCAGTGGCTACTGTGAACAGAACGATATTCATTCGCCTAATGTCACAGTTTATGAATCTGTGCTCTACTCTGCCTGGCTACGCCTTCCTGCAGATGTAAAGGAAGATTCTAGAAAGGTGTGTATTCTAATTGTTCTGATCTGCTTCTTTAATTTAATTGGACTAGTCACTAAATTAAGGATCCTGTTGTCGACTACAGATGTTTGTGGAAGAAGTGATGCAACTGGTTGAGCTTAACCCCATACGAAACTGCTGTGTTGGGCTTCCTGGAGCTTATGGTCTTTCTACTGAACAAAGGAAGAGACTAACAATTGCCGTAGAGTTGGTTGCCAACCCTTCGATCATCTTCATGGACGAACCAACTTCTGGTCTTGATGCAAGAGCTGCTGCTATTGTGATGCGTACTGTAAGAAACACTGTGGATACAGGAAGAACCGTTGTATGCACAATTCACCAACCGAGCATTGATATATTTGAAGCTTTTGATCAAGTATTACCCCTTTTCTTAATCAGTTTTTCATACTGTACTAGTTAATTTTATACATATATATTAGCTGATAACTGAGGTTGCTGCAGTTACTTTTGATGAAGAGGGGAGGGAGGGTCGTTTATGCTGGACAACTTGGAGAGCGATCTCATAAGCTGATAGAATATTTTGAGGTGACAAATATCAAGAACCATATTGTTTACATATAGTAATATTTTGGTGCACCAGTTTCACAAGTATTTGGCATATGTAATGTGTTACTTGCGTCGATGACAGGCTATTCCTGGAGTGCCAAAAATTGAAGATGGGCACAATCCAGCTACGTGGGTGCTGGAAATCATCACCCCAGCAGCTGAGAGGCAGCTGGGAGTTGATTTTGCAGATATTTATGACAATTCATCCCTTTATCAGTGAGTAGTTGAGAAATGAATTAAGGTTGAAGATTTGTATCATTTATCTTTGTTCTTCTGTTATATTTAGGAGGAATCAAGAAGTTATAGAAGAAGCTAGCACCCCTCCACCGGGCTCAAAGGATCTCAAATTCCCAACAGAGTACTCTCAGCCGTTTCTTGAGCAGTGCAAAGCTTGTTTCTGGAAGCAGTACTGGTCTTACTGGAGGAATCCACGATATAATGCCATCCGATTCTTGATGACGATTTCCATTGGTCTTATATTTGGTTTGATTTTCTGGAACAAGGGACAAAAAATGTAAGTCTGAGTTTAATTCTTAATCAATGTTTTCAAGGTTGAAAAGTTGATGGACTAAACATTAACATTCTCTGAACAGCAAAAAACAGCAAGATCTATTAAATCTGATGGACTAAACATTAACATTCTCTGAACAGCAAAAAACAGCAAGATCTATTAAATCTGATGGGAGCTATGTATGCTGCTCTTTTCTTCCTTGGAAACACCATAAGTTCTGGGTCGCAAACCGTTGTTTCGTTAGAGAGAACAGTTTTCTATCGCGAAAAGGCAGCCGGGATGTATTCCCCGTTGCCTTATGTATTTGCTCAGGTACGTACCATCAGTCCCTTACTTAGATAAATAAAAACATATGGAGACATAGTACGTATTTGATTGATATTGTGGTGCAGGTGGCCATAGAGACAATCTACATCGCCATACAATCTATAATATACACTCTTCTACTCTACTCAATGATTGGATTCCAATGGACTCTTGCCAAGTTCCTTTGGTTCTATTACTTCATTTTCACTGGCTTCGTCTACTTCTCCGTGTATGGGATGATGTTCGTCGCCCTCACTCAAAGGCTCGAAGTTGGTTCCATAGTGGCAGGTTTCTTCCGTAGCTTTTGGAACTTGTTCTCCGGTTTCGTCATTCCTCTGAAGGTAAGTCCGTATAACTCTATGCTAACATTCTATATATATATATAGTCTTGTAATCGATGATGGTTTACGTTACAGATGATTCCGATATGGTGGAGATGGTATTACTGGGGTAGTCCAGTGGCTTGGACAATATACGGGACTGTTGTCTCTCAATTTGGTGATTTGAATTCTCAAATAGCAGTGCCTGGGCTTGGTTTTATGACAGTAAAGGAATACCTTAAACAAAGCTACGGTTTTGATCATCAGTTTCTTTACATTGTTGGTATCATGCCTCTTGTTTTCATTCTAATATTTGTCTTAGTCTTTGCCTTTGCTGTTAAGTTTCTCAACTTCCAAAGGAGATGAATGAATGAATTAAGCATGCCCCAATGTTCTCTTTCTTGCAAAGGAGATGAATAAAACAGCTTATTTTGTTTTTTAAAATTTTGCACTATTTGGTCTCCTGTGTTTTTTTTTTTTTACTATCTACCACAATTAACCAACTCTAGTTGCATTAATTGAGTTTCACATATAACCTACTAATTGGATTCTAGCAAATGATCAATCTAAACCCATAAACCTAACCGATGCACCTTCCAATTGAATCACACAAGCAAAATCAAGCTAATACCATCAATTCCATCACAATTCTACAACACTCAAACACAAATATTCTTAGCTCATGGCTAAGTTAGCAAAATAGATGAGGAAATTGATAAGAAATAACATACCCATGATGAATAACAAGAAAATGCTTGAATAAAAGTAAGGTATCACCTCTTTAATTGAAAATGTAGGAAAAACCTTGAAATGCTTCAACCAAATCTTCAAACTCTTGCTTGGAAAGAAAATTACAACTAAATTGCACTCTATTCTATAAATAAACTCTAATCTATTGATTAAACTAGCTAAAATGAGTGAAAGATGATGAAATTTGGATTTTGGGAGTTTGAGTGGTGTTCCAATGGCTGCCTCCTCTTCAAAAAAACGAATTTGTGGCCTTTTATACCCTTCCAAACAAGCTTGGCACGTGTCCCTAGGTCAAATCACGAAAATGGGCAAAAAACGGGTTGCTTGGCCTAGTCGGAACATTTAAAAACGAGCACACGCCTTTTCCAGCTCAATTGCTCGGCCGAGTCTTGATCGCCCCCTATTCCAGCTTGCTCGATCGAGTTGTGCTGCTCGGCCGAGGTCTTGATCTTCAATGTTGCAGGTTGCTCGGCCAGCTCGGTCGTCTCTGTACACTCGGCCGAGGGCTTGGTACTTCCTTGCTCGGCCGAGTTGGTGCTCGTCCAAGTTGCAGGTACTCAGCCTTGCTCGGCCGTTTCTGTACACTCGGTCGAGTTGACCTTCTGTACTTACTTTGTGCATAACTTTTGATTCGGAAGTCCGATCGGCTTGATCCGTGTTTCATTACGACCCTCTCTTCGATATCTTTCATGTGATACACTCATTGGAATGATTAATTGACCTGATTTTTCGTGATTTGTTTCAAAACACTCATAAGAATGATCCTGTACCAACATTTCAACAATTAAACCACTTTCTCCCTATTCTTGCAAGCATAACTTGATATTCAAAGCATAATTCATCCAAAAATTCGAGCAATCACACTATAAATCACCCCCCCCCCCCCCAAACTTAAAGATTTGCTTGTCCCCAAGCAAAGAAAGAAAAGAACAAAGGAGAGTGATTGTGAAGAATTTGAACTATGGACTCAACTAAAGCAATGATATGATCAAGTGAACTTCCAATGAACAATTATCAACCATGAACTCCTCTACCATCTTCATGCAAGTTGTGATTAAAACAAAGTAAAGTCAAACACTTGATTCACAATTCTCACAAGAAGTGTTTCTCTCATTCACACAAGTAAATTGAGGTCATGTTTCCACTCATCAATTGAATCAAATCACATAGTCACCATAAGCTTGCCACAAATCTCATCTATCTACCACTTTGTTATGCTTGACAATAGGATCAAAAGGACTTTGATTAGGACGTAACAATGGCTCTTTGGAAACGGTAGGAAGAATTTGGGAAAATGTGACTCGACTAGTGGAGGACAACGAACAATTTTTTTCATTTTTTTTTTTAATTTCATTCAAACCAAACTATACATCATCCTCACTTTTCTTTTCATTCTCAAGAATTTTTCTTCCTTTGTTTCAAGAGTCAACTTTTGCTCTTAAGCACATTTTTTTGAGAGATTACCTCTTTGATTTTTTTCATTCTTCCTCTTTTTGCTAGAGGCTCTCATTTTTGCCAACCGGGTGACACGACCGATCTTCATTCAGCGTGGTCGGGTCGTTCCACCCGGCCTATTTATGTAGGCAAGAAAGATTGGCCGAGTGGGATCAAGCCAAAAGTGACCCGGCCACTAGCAATGTGATCTGACATTGCCTCTTTTTCACCGTTTACCTTCGTTTTTCGATCCAATTTTTTTAAGCTTCGTACATGCTCACTGGCCTCTTTTCTCCTCTAAATATGGCTATTTTCCACTCGTTTTGCACATGATCTCAATTTCTTTCTTTGCTTGACTTCGCTAAAAATTAGGTTGGTGAACCTTCAAAATATTCATTTTTCCTAAAAAAAATTATATAAAACACAACATTTCTCTAAATTCAGTGCAAACATCCAAAATTGAGTAGTAAAAATATGAAATTATAAAAATAAATAAACTCAACATGTGCAATTACCACCTAACAATGAGTGGGGTTTGGTAACCATATGCCAACTTAATTTAGATAGAGCAGTTTTAGTTCAATTTTAAAAATACCTGTTTTCCCTTAAAAAATAAAGACCCAAGTAAGCAAGCGCCTAACGTGGTCATCTACAATTTTCATTCATTCATATATTCTCTTCATAAAGATTAGTCCTTTGCAGATTTTATAACTCCCCCAACCATTGGATTGGAGTTTATTATTGTATATTTTTAAAATTATTTCATCTACAACGACTATGATCGAAAATTGTTACATTGTCACAATTTTGGTTTTCAGGGATGTTATTTATTCAATACAATCAACCTAAAGCCCTCTATGAAAAAATAATAATTAGAAAAGAGATTCACTCTACTAAGATAATTATATATTTAAAATAACCGAGAAAAAAAAAATAGAGAAAGAAATACGAGTATGATTAAGTATCAAATGAAGAGACAATAAAATGAGCATCTAGTACAGAATTTTAGATAACAATTCTATAACTATGAAAGAAATCTTAAAGGCGTTGTTTTCCTTTCCCATGGTAACTTTCATTATTTCTTCCTTTTGCTCCTGTGGCTCTAGAACTAGAAGGCTCAATATTTGCAATCTTACGATTAACCATATCAATCTTCGTGTCCAATAGACTAAGCATCTCATTCAAATCATTTGCATGACTTATCTTTGTCTCTTCCTTAGTCAAGCATTCAACAAGGAGTAGCTCCCTCTCTAGAGATTGAATTCTCGTCTCCTCTTTGAAACAGTTTCGAGATATCCTAGACAAATCTTCTTTAAGAAACCCAACTTGATCTACCATGTGAGAAGTTCGAGAAGAAGTGGGCAAGTTCATAAACTTTTGAACCATTTGAGTTGTTACTGGCGACGAAGGCCAAAGTTCAGATTCAGTCTCGTCTCCATTAGAGACAATCGCACATGTTTCTATGCCACACAATGTTTTCAGTTCATTAAGTTTTTTAAAAACACTTGACCTTCGTTTCTTAAATGTTTGGCGTCGAGTGCGTTCATTAGCAATAAACTCATATTTGATCTTTGATCGAGCCATTGTAAAACTCTATTGATCTACAAAACATGGGGAAGAATTTCAAACACTAATAGTATCGAAAAAATTAAAATCTAAATAAGATTTTTTAATATGCATAGGTAAGAGCTTATGTTTATCTAAAGCTTATATCTATAGTTAAAGATTGATCATTCATATCATTGTCAAAGGACTTTACAAATTGCAACTAAAATAACTAATTACATAAACTACATATTATGTCCAACAAAATCAACTCTTGCTCGGTTAGGTCAAATAAGTTGTATTGCTCATTCATTCGTCCCAAGAAAAACTATAACCCTAGAAACACACATACTTTAACTTATTGCTTATAAACATTAGAATTTTGATCGAATGACTGCATTGGTTACATGTTGGGTGCCTCCTGAAATTTGCTACTATTTCTAAAGCTTGTCATCCTTTATGAAGCCACTAAACAAGCATAGCAAACAATGTACAACCAAGCAATCAAACTAATTACTCATTCATAACCTTTTATGTAGTTTTATTACTTCTCCAATAGTATGCATGATAATGTTTAGGATCAAAGCATCAGCTAGATAACACCATTTACTCAACTCCACATCATTAAATGATGCATTTCTTACACAATTTGATTTTCATTTCTTGAAACTATGTTATGTTGCCGGTGTTGTTGTTTAGACCACAATCTTCATCATACATCCAATGTATGACCATCAATTGAACTATATCATACAATCAGCAAAAGAAAGTCTTAAAATCACTATTGTTTGAAATCAATATTACCCAGAAAAATATAGGTATAAATAATATATTAACAATAAAAATAGCATTAAATAATATTTTTTGGATGTTACAGAACTCCACCAAGCAGTGCTATACTTAACCTTATCCCACACCTCCTCTTCAAATTCCTCATTGTCCTTAGCCATTTAGAAAACTTAAAAATTCTAGGATATGATGAGAATAGTGAATTGCTCATACCGGCATTCTGATAAAGGCACATATCAACATTTGCTAAAGAAATGTATACAAAGTAGTGCAGGAACATTAAACTTATCAAAGGACTCCAAATTTAATGATGGCTTACCTGTATGAGTTCCAATACTTTTACTCGACCAACACTCCTAACCGGGACTAATGCTCCAATTTCTAGTCGTTCAACCTGTAAAGCACGAGAGAGAACGTTATGGCACTAAATAACATTATACATACAAGGATGTTGAGGCACAACTACTTACCCTCTCTATTATCACCAAGCAGCCACTTAAACCAACTGGATCTAGTTACAAAGTGCACAAACAGCTTGTTCTTTTGAAGTAAGGACTGCATTAAAAACAAAACAATAGTAAATTAGACTGCATATTAACCACTAATGAGACACTTTTCTCTATTATGACCAAGCAGACATATTAGCAACAAAGGAAAGGATGCTTCAACTGATGTACCACTTGAACCAAATGGATCTAATTCAAAATGCACAAACAGCTCGTCTTTTGAAATAAAGACAGCCTTAAAAACAAATGAACAAAACAATATATATTAACCATAAATAGACTGGAAAGGAAAAGTATTAGAAGTTTAGAACTATCTCTTATAAGAGCTAAGTCAAATCAGGCCCTCTCGTTGGTACTTAAAACAACTAATGCTAACACTAAACCTTATTTAAATAAAGAAAAACAAAACAACTAATGCTAACACTAAACCTTATTTAAAATAAAGAAAGACAGGCCAAAAAATGTTTCTGATGCTTGGGGTGAATTCATGAAGCTAAAATAGTTGGGGGGAAATTTAATGTGAAAGGCAAATTAACTCATTGTTGTAATTTTGCAATTATATACTCTAATTGTATGACGAGTTAGGTGAGCAAATCACGAAAACTGATATCCCATGGAATATTCTCAAAAACAATTAAATTAAAGCAACAAATGTTATTTTGCTGTGCTTGGGTATAGTTTTTATACCTCTTCCAGCAGTGCTATGTATCTTGCTTCATATAGACGCAGGGTTTTAACCTCGGATGGAACGAGAACCTATACAGTCAGAAGACATAAAGAAGAAGAAGAAGAAGAAAATCAAACCAACATTCATGTAATATGTATTCAAAATATAAACATATGATATACAAGTGGTCATTCCTTTTTGGATGATGACAGAGGAAACAGTCAGGTGCATATGCCAGACTACGGATTTGGCTATGTATAATTTATGTCGAACATCAAGCTCAACAATCCAAAAGTATATAACTTTTTAAATTAGTTTCAAAGGTCAAAAGGCTTAGAGGCTCAAGGAACAGTTTATTTTGATTTTCCAATGTTATGTTGCTTAATAAATTAAGTGCACCGTTGCTGCATAATGCATAATGGAGACACCCTAAAAGATTCAACAACTGTAACAGTCAAATGATGTCATCATAAGCCATTTGATATAAGAAGGAGCCTATCCACACAGACTCAACTTTTATTATTTATAGATTAGTACACGCATACGCCATACATACACGTGATGAAGATAACACGATCGCGTAATATAGATCTAGCCGAGCATCTATATCAACACAAATTTACTCAACACAGTCGCATAATATATTTTATACCGATTTTAAATCAACCAACCTAGCTTTAACATGAACCAATTCCAGCCCAAAATTAAAAGCGAGAAATTCACACATGTTCACCATCAAATCAATACTTCAAATTTTCCCTCAAATCAAAATCCTACATACTCCAAAGCTAAATTTACCTGATCGACTGGAAATGGCAGAAGGGGGAGGACTGGAGACGATGCCTGAGGCTGAAATCGGCGGCGTCGACGAAGAGAAGATGGAGAAGTGAGAATTCGATGCAAAAGAGGAGTGGTAATTACCAATATTTAAAGACACTATTAAAGAGTATTTAATGTGGGAGGTTCGGGGATTATGATTATCATAATGACCCTTGTACCAATAAAGTTACTTTTTGAGAAGTATAGTACTAGTATTTCTACTTTATTGGAGAGAGAATATTTTGTTAGTGTGAAAAAAATAATGGCATGTGGTGTAAATACAAGATGTTTGTTTTTTCCAAAAAAAAAAGTTCAATTAAGTACTGGATGGATGTTTTTGGCAAATGTTCAAATAAGTATAGCTATTTATGTGGCTCTATAAGAATGTTGACTAAATTCAATTAATTTAGTTCGGTGCACCTAATTATATAGGTGGAGCTATTTATATCTCTAAAGTGCTGGAAAATGCAGTGAGACAGTTTCATACATAAAACAAAACTCCACTTTGACATTTGGTATTTGGGGCATGCTTCCCTTTAAACATTGGATGCTTAGTAAATTTGTATTGAATGGTGTGAGAATTAGTATTATACCCAGGGTGCAATGAGTTTCAGACCTCTCAAAGAACAATAACACTCATGGCACAAGTTGTATGTTCAACTAGTGCACAACTATCACACTTGTTAAATAAAACACCTAATATTTTTAGTGATTTAACTAATACGTTTTTTGTGACACAGTACCAATAATCATTAACAAGTTTTTGTGGGGAGTGCAATTGAAATTGATGCAGAGCTGAAGTTCAAATTTATTGCAATTTAACAGTTTTAAAATGGAAATAAAGACTTGCAGCTAGGTCCTCGAGATGTATGGGCATTTTATATTTACCCTATTTTTATTATTGTTAGTAGTATTATCATTATTTCAAATATGGGTGACTCCTGTATACAAATTTGCACAGTGAGTTACACAAAAAATAGACAAATTAAAATTTTGAAAGGCAGTCCAGATTTAAATTGGATCCAAATAAATTAAATTGAATTTGGGATGTGAATATATTTACACGGATCTTAACTTCACATAAATTTACACAAAAATGTTTTTTCACGGGTCTCAAATTCATAATTATATCTATATTTATGTGGCTCTATTAGGACGTTGACTGAAGTAAATAAAGTTTTGATTGGGTGCACACGCCACTTTGTCAACGGGCCTTAAATTCATAATTATATCTATTTACATGGTGTAAGCAAATTAAAACACACTGATCTTAAATGCACGCGCCACATTGTCAAACTCATCTAGTGAAGTCAACAGTAACCGTGAACGACTTTATAACCTACAAAATGTCTTTAGATGTAGTTTTATGTTCAACTAATGCCCAACTAATTCCACGGTGTCATGCAGCTGGTGTATGCAAGTTCTTGGGCTCAAATAAATACTCTTTTTTTATATATATAATAAACATAAAATTTTATTTCTGTAGAAAAATTGTGGCAGATGAGGGATCACTAGCACTCACGAAAATTGAAAATCAGTCATTACATCAAGATGTATGCAAGTTCTTGGGCTCAAATAATACTCTCTTTTTTTAGCCAGAAACTATAGTCTAAAAACACGAGTTACACATTGTGAGAATGTTTAATCAATAATGAATAGTTCTTTGACCAACTAATTAAGTTTTAAATATGGAGAAGTAGTGTCAGACAAAGTAAGTCTTAGGTTGAAGTGCTGCAAAAGATACAACAAGTGTTACCTGAAATAGGTTGAAGTGCTGCAAAAGAAACATGTTCAACCACATATGGAATGAAATCTGCATTGCAGTCCAAGGTTGGTTGCTTTTCAGCCAAAACGATAGAATT
This sequence comes from Galeopsis tetrahit, assembly GCA_963675135.1. Classification (NCBI taxonomy): domain Eukaryota; kingdom Viridiplantae; phylum Streptophyta; class Magnoliopsida; order Lamiales; family Lamiaceae; genus Galeopsis; species Galeopsis tetrahit. Next base: position 72,159,488 of record OY776128.1, on the reverse strand, counting down.
TGTAGGTTGAAGTGCTGTAAAAGCGCATTGTCTTGCAATGATGAAACTTCACCCGTAAAGGGAAGATTGTGCCTGCAGTGATGGTATTCTCATATAAACTAACTCGACTCAAATTTATACATGTTAATGTTAAATCATAATGCGGAAGAATTATAATTATAATACAAATAACAAGCTGCAAATCACATTCTCTGTGTTAAACAAGATCAATTCCGGAAAGTAACTCCTCTAATCCCAATACAGAAAACCCAGAAGAAAAAATGAGCAAAATCATTAGAAGGATCTCTGAAATGCCAACTAATTCTCAACTTATATTATGATTCCAGCTGTGACTATTTTTTTATTGGTCCTGTTGACATGGAACAAATGATGAATGGTCTTGTGCCAAAAAAAAAAAAAAAAGGTCTGTTTCCACAAACAATCAACACGAAGAGTAGTTTTTGAATTTTCAGTTTGTTTCCATGTCAATCAAATGGAACATGTAAAAAAATTGGTCAAAATAAACAATCTTAGTTAAACCAATTTCCAACAACATTTTGATCTTATCGCCACCTTTCAACCAAATCACTCACATCAAGTGTTCTATGCTAATTATCATCTTCTCACTTATCACATTACGAACCCAACAACCCTTCATGATAGAGTAGAAAATATAATAAAGAAAAGGTCAAACAAATTAAATATTGTATATGTTAGTGGTGTAATGATGATCAACAAATCATATCTACAGAGCATAGACTCACCATGGGGAAACAAGAAATGTTGGTTGATTCATGGTGGAAAGGTTAAAGGAGGAATTTAGTTTTAGCATTAATAGCTCTCAATGTATCTTCTTTTAAACTATAATATTACCTAATGTACGCTTCAAAATTTTTAATGTTTCTAATACAATAGAGAATAGAGATAATATTAACCATAAAAAGCAATGAACATTGGACACCCTAGTAAATACAACCTATAAGCCCATATACTTTCTCATTGCAATACATATATTTTGGAAAATCAAAAGCAATGTTGTATGTCTGTTATGGGATTATAGTGTGCGGGGGGGAATCCTGGACTTTGAAAACCTAGTATTTGAATATCTTGGTGAGGAGTTCAAATCTATGTTTGTTTTGGGATTTTATGGGGTATGATGGTGAAAAGTTGATTGATTGATTTTATACGGTAGGATGGTGAAAAGTCGATAGGGTAGGATTTAGAGGATTTCCAAATTCTCCCTTTGATTCTAGAAACAAATGGAGGTTTAGAATTGCCAGTCGCAATACAAACAAACCATGGGTGTCCTAAGATTTTTTTTTTCTCTTTTATGTCTAGATAACTCTCTTAATATTATTTTTAGGTTGAGTACAAATAATGGTTTCAATCTCCCTTAGAAGCTTGCTTAAGATGTCAACTAAATACTCTCTTTGACCCATTATTAATTGAATATTTACTGTTTGCACAAGTTTTAATGTAGGAATTGTTTATTAGTATTAAAAGTGATAAAGTTACTTTTTAGGAGGGATAGTATGTGTAGTTCTACTTTATTGGAGAGAATTTTTTTTGTTTATGTGTCAAAAGTAATGTCATGTGATGATGTAAATAAATGTTCAAATAATAATGAGCCGAAAGGAGTATAAATGTTAAAATATAGAGACCCATGCAATCCTTGGCAATTAGGTCACATACCATTTTCATTCATCATTCTAAGACACCAAATCAAATAGTAAACCATCATATTAACCAATCGTCATCAAATTATGAAATGTAAAGTAAAAAGATAATAAATTAGAAAATAGGTAATAAAATAATTAATGTGCAAGTTAGTGGTGAATTTGATTGCAGATTTAATGTAAGAAACATGTGGCAAAAACAATTGATGAGATATTATTCCCTTGCAACATATTAGTAGATTAAAACATCTTTTGCCTTTTGTATAATGAGGTTGATGATATGTTCTAGCGATTCTTGTGTGAATCTGACCTAATTGGCAAAGCTAACCTAACTTGCATTTGAAGATTTGCCTGCTAGAGCCTAGAAAGGTAGACTAGAATTGTTGGTCGTAAAATTGTCAATGTCAGACCTTCTAATTCTAGAGCTAGATGAGCAAAAGGGAGAAATAATGAACATTATCGTGAAAAAAGAAAACAAACTCTTTAAAAATTCCTATTGAAATCGTTGTTGATTTAAGTATTCTTGGAAAGGAAAAGAAACCCTTTAAAGATTCCTTATCTAAAGCTGATTTTCTTGGCTCTTCATTTGGCACTTCATCATGTCGATATTCCTTTCTCTTTTATTCTTAAAAAACCTCAATGAATTGAAAAAACTCGTGACATTGAAGCTTTTGCGATTGTCACTAATGGAGATTGGACTAAATCAGAAGTTTGGCATTTGATGCCAGTAACAATGCAAATAGTTCAAACAACAAATCACCACATAGTAGATCAAGTTGGTTATCTTAGAGAAGATTTGACAAGTATATTCAAAAACTACATTAAAGAGGAGATGAGAATTAATGTTATGTTTATAGTTAACATAATATTTAATGTTAATTTTTGTGGATATAGGAATTTTAAACTATAGTGATTTTTAAGACTTTTCTTTTGTTGGTTGTGTGATATAGTTCAATTGATGGTCATACAGTGGTCGTAAGATGAAGATTGTGGTCTAAATAGCAACATAACATTGTTTCAAGAAATGAAAATCAAGTTAATGGGGCTAGGGAAGCATACTACTACTATTCATTTAACATTTTTAAATAGTCGGCATCATATTTTACAAGCATGTCATGGACTGTAAGTATCATTGATGGTATTTAATTGGAGATGCAACCAATTACCTAAATATTACTAATATTCGCCTAAACTCTTATATATTAGATATAAATAAAATATTGATCATTCATATGATTGACAAAGGAAGAGACGAACATAAGCCAATCAAATTATTTGCATGAGATACTATTTTTAGGTAAACCAGTGATATGAATGATCAATCTTTGACTATAGGTCTAATGTTTAGATAAACATAAGCTTTTACCAATATATATTAAAAATCTTATTTAGAATAATTTTATTCCAATTATATTAGTGCTTGAAATTCTTTTGTAGATCAATAGAAGTTTTATTGCTAATGAACACACTCGACGCCAAACATTTAAAAAACAAAGGTCAAGTGTTTTTTAAAAACTCAATAACGTTACATGACATTGAAACTTGTGCCAGTGATATTAATGATCAATCTATGACTATAGATCCAATGTTTAGATAAACATAAGCTCTTACCTTTGCATATTAAAAAATCTTATTTAGATTTTTTTTTCCGATTATATTAGTGCTTGAAATTCTTCCCCATCTTCTGTAGATCAATTGAGTTTTACAATGGCTCGATCAAATATCAAATATGAGTTTATTGCTAATTAACGCACTCGACGACAAACATTTAAGAAACGGAGGTCAAGTGTTTTTTTAAAAATTAATGAACTGAAAACACTGTGTAACATAGAAACTTGTGCGATTGTCACTAATGAAGACGAGACTGAATCTGAAGTTTGGCCTTCGTCACCAGTAACAACTCAAATAGTTCAAAAGTTTATGAACTTGCACACCTCATCTCGAACTCCTCACATGGTAAATCAAGCTGGGCTTCTCAAGGAAGATTTGTCTAGAATATCCAGAAACAGCCTTAAAGAGATGAAAATTTAATCCCTCTACTCCTACTTGAGTCATTGACTAAGGAAAAGGCGAACGTAAGCAATTCAAATGATTTGAATGAGATGTTTCGCTTATTGAACAAGATTGAAATGGTAATCGTAAGATTGCAGATGTTGAGCCTTCTAGTGCTAGAGCAGGTAAGTAAAATAACACATTTGAGATTTCTTTTAAAGTTACTTCTTGATTTAAGTAGTCTTTACTTGAATCGTTATGAGACTCTATACAAGCTTCTCATAAAGATCTTCAAATAAAAATAAGGATTCAAAATTTCAAATGAAGACTACTTAAATCAAGAAATGATTCAGAAAAAAAATCTTTAAAAAGTTGATTTTCCTTTTCCATGTTAACTTTCATTATTTTTACCTTTTTGTTGTTCCAACTCTAAAACTAAAGGTCCAACATTGACAATATTACAATCAACTATTTCAATATTCCTCTCCAACAGGCACAGCATCTCATCCAAATTATTTGAATGGTTTATGTTTGTCTCTTCCTTGGTCAAGAACTCCGCTAGGAGTATTGTATTACTTATCTAGTAGAGATGAATTTTTTTTGTCTCTCTTTATCAAAGTTTTTGGATGCCCTAGACAAATATTGCCTAATAAACTCAGTTTGGTCTCCCATGTGGTGTGTTTGAAAAAAAAAAAGACAAGTTCATGAACTTTTAAACTACTTGAGTTGTTAGTGGTGGCGAAGGTCAAACTTCAAATGCAGTCTCATCTCCATTAGAGATGATCGCACCAATTTCAATGTGGCATACTGTTTTCAATTCATTTAGTTAATTACACAAACTCGTCCACCGTTTTTTAAATGTCCCACGTTGAGAATGTTCATCAACAATTAACTCGTATATTATCTTTGATCAATCCATTCTAAGACTCTATTAAGTTTCAGAAAAATGAGAAGAATTACAAACACCTTAAAAATTTTAAAAATTTTAATATAAATTTGAATAAGAATGGTAATAGTAATATGTATAGCTAAGAAATTAGGTTTATCTTAACATTAGATATAAAGTAAAAGATTGAGCATTCATATGATTGTTGGCCATAATAGTATTTATTGCATAGTTTTGTAAGGCACAAGAGGGGTCCCAGCGCCGGAGGCGCAAGGCGTGGGCCTCTTGTCCTTTTTTTGTAAACAACATTTTATGATTCTAGAACAATATTCTACCACATAAAACCATATAATACTACCAAAACGTCAAATCGTCAATAAATCAACATTAGAACATAATGCAAACATGAAATTAATACTAATGAGCCTAAAGTAGTGAAGATAGACTTCACTTGCACACAAAAAACATAAAAAAATTAGCAATTAAGAACTTAAAATTTCATTAGTCTAGTTGACTAGTTCTCAACTTCTCATTCTCATTGAAATCAAAGCCCTCCTCCTCCTCCTAAACTTAAATTTTCATTAGTTTGGAACGTGGAAGGGGAGAGTTTTTCTAAAACCCTAGTTTGCAGACCTAAGATCCTAAAATATGTTTTAAAAAATCGCGTAAAATGTTAAAAGAAAAAAAACTTTCATTTCTTTTATCTCTTAACTTCCAAAGAAAAAAAACTTTCCATCATTTATGTTAAAAGAATTTGAAAATGTCTTTCATAAAATATCTCTTTTATGTTAAAATTTATATTATAAGTTATAAAAATTATACAACTTAAATTGTTTTTTGATTATATGATTAATATGAAGTTATGAGTGAGCTTTTACCTTATGATATTTAGGAATAGAAAATTTTAAAAGCTAGATCTAAATGGCTTCTTGTGCATCTAATCTACTTTAGAAAGTTATTGTTTAGGAAATTATTATTTATTGCAAATGTCTTCTAGTTATCCATTCCGCACAATTTTGAATTAAGGAAAAGCATTTTCTTCAAACTTTATATAAAACTTCATTTACTAAAATAAAATAGACTATAGTTTTAGGGTGTTACAAAAATCCACCAAGCAGCCCTATACTTAACCTTATCCCACACCTCCTTTCCAAAATCCTCATTTTCACATCGAACATGTAAAATTCTAGGATATGAAGAGAAGACTGACATGTCAACATTGAACATCAGCTGGTAAAGACAAATATTAACATGATGGCTTACTTGAATTTGAATACTTTTACTCGACCAACACCCCTAATCAAGATTGATGCTCCAATTTCTATTCCTTCAACCTGTAAAGCACGGGAGAGAATATAAGGGCACTACATAACATTATACATACAAGGATGAAAGATGTTGAAACACATTTACTTACTTTCTCTATTGTTACCAAGCAGCCATATTTAGCAGCAAAGGATGCTTCAACTGATGTAGCACTTAAACCAACTGGATCTAATACAAAGTGCACAAACAGCTTTTTCTTTTAAAGTAAGGACTGCATTAAAAAAAATATAGAATATCAGATCACATTTTTTTTAACCACTAAAGAGAGATACTTTCTCTATTATGACCAAGCAGCCATATCAGCAGCAAAGATGTTTCAACTGAAGTAACACTTAAACAAACAGGATGTAATTCAAAGACAAATTAACTGATTACTATCATTTCGTAATAATATACTCAAATTGTGTGATGTGCTAGGTGAGCAAAGCACGGAAACTGATACCGTTGCTTATTCCCAAAAACAAATTTGGGTTAACCATAGAAGATAAATCCACAAATGTTATCTTGATATGCCTGGATATAGTTTTTATACCTCTTCCAGCAGTGCCATGCACCTTGCTTCATATAGATGCAAGGTTTTAACCTCGGATGGAACGAGCACCTATACAAAGAGAAGACATAAAGAAGAAAGAGGAATCAAATCAACTTTCATGTAACGAGTATCCAAAATATATACATAAGATATACAGTTGGTCATTCCTTTCGGATGATGACAGATGATACAGTCACGTGCAGATGCCGGACTATGGATCTGGCTCTAATATACATAATTTATATCTAACATCAAGGGCAACAATCCAAAAGAATGTAAATTTTTATAGTGGCTCAAGGAACAATTTATTCTGATTTTCCGAAGTAAGAGGCCAATAAATTGTTGTTGCATAATGGAGAAGCATATAAGATCCAACAACTATAACCAGTGACGGAGCCAGAAATTCTAGATTGGGGGGCCCGATTTACATTACTATAAAGACAAAATAATATTATATTTAATTCATTATAAATTTTGATTGTTTCGACTCATAATAGGTGAAATGATGTTAAAATTATTAGACAAATGTATAACTTAAAATATATTCCCTCCATCCCGTAATGACTTGAATACGTTGATAAGTTCACTTTTTAAGAAATGAATTTAGTAAGGTGTGGGGTCAAATAAATGAGAAGTATTTTTGGTGATTTAGTGAGGTATAAAAGAAATTTAATGAGGTGTTAAAAAAAATTAGTGAGATGTAGGAAAGAATCTAGATTAAAATGAGTGACAATTTTAAAAATAAAATGATGTAGTGAGAATATTAATTTTGTAGATTATTTACATATTATGAGTGTACAAATAATTTTGAAACGTCTCAAATAAAAAAAAAAGTATACAAATAATTATAAAACGGAAGAAATATACATAATAAAAAAAAAAATTGGTGGGGGGCCCACTGCCCCCGCAGCGGGCCCTATGTGGCTCCGTCCTTGACTATAACAGTCAAATGATGTCACAAACAGGAGGTTGAATGCCTCGATACACACATAAACTCGAGTTTTCTTATAGATCAGCTCACACATACGCCATACAAACACATAACGAAGGCCATTTATGGTGCATCACTACTTTCATGCTTGTATATACACAAAACTTTTGATGAAGATCTAGTCGTGCATCTATATCCACATAAACGAATTTAACACAATCGCATAATAAAAAATTAGCCAGTTTTGATCCAACCAATTCTAACCAAAATTAAAAACAATTACACATTTTCATCATCAAATCAAAACTTTAATTGAAATCAAAATTCTACATACTCCAAAACTGAATTCACCTGATCGGCATGGAATGGCAGAAGGGGGGAGTAAGGGCGATGCCTGAGCTGAAACCAGCGGCGTCGACGAACAGAATTGAGTGTAGATGGAGAAGTGAGAATTGATATTTATAGTGGCGACTAATGTGTTAGGTGAAGGTCTGTGCCCTAGGGCTACGATTGCTGGGATTTTTTGCCTTCTTTGGTCGAGAAATGGGAATGCAGTCGCAGTGCATTAGGATATTACTGGATTAATTAATTAATTAATTAATATCAACAATCCCACCATATGCTCATTTATTTATTTATATATGCTTTTTTCCTAGTTTATTGTTAATATTTTTTAAATTACTAAATGGAAAAAAAATTGCAACTTGGTCCTCAACATGTACAGATATTTTATATTTACCGTCCTTGTATTGTTGTTCTTATGATTTAAGAGTGTATTATCAATCTTTTCAAAATCTTTGAAATTGTATGAACTTGGTTCACATATTTTAAATATGTAACCTACATTGTTCATACCCAACAAATCTTAATGAATTCTATTTCTCAAAATTAAGTAATGTAACTACAATTGGATTTACTTAGAATATTGTGCATGCAATATTTATCGATTTTAAAAAAGGAAAGAATTTCGCAAGAAGTTTACGGGTAGTCCATGTGTCCTTATTTAACACAACTTCTCTTTCACTTACCTTTTTTAATTTTTTTTTTTAATTTATACTCGGTATCTCTTTTGGAGTGTCTTCGACTGTGTTTAGTTTGGGATTGACCAATCCGAACTTGTATTGGTAATTCCCAATTCAATTTCTCTCAATATCAATCCAAATACAAATTTATCCCTATAATACATTTGAACACTTATTTTTATTCAATCACATCACCATTTTTTTTAATTTCATTCTCTCTAGTACCTTTCGGGCCTGTTTGATTAAGGATTGTGGTGGGTGGGGTGAAGATTGAGATGGAAAAATATGAATGTGGATAATCCATGAATAGTAAATAAGTAGAAATTGTGTTTGGATAAAGTTTGAAAAATAGGTATGGATAGAAAATTTTATTGCAAATCCATGAACAATTATGTTGTATTATTTTATTATTGTCAGTTAGTGGAGTAATTAGTGTGAGGATGAAAAATATGAGAGATAATTAATGTGGGTAAGAAAATTAGGAGAGAGGATACGTGATTAAAAAAAAAAAGTGATGTAATGGTATAAAAATAGGTATGCATTTGTATTATAGGGGTGAATTAGTATTTAAATGGAAAATTATTGAGAGAGGTTGGAGGATGGTTAATCCAAATCCGGATGAGTCAATCCCAAACCAAACATACCCTTCTTTCATACACACATTATCTCTCGTATTTTTTTTTATCCACTAATAAAATATTACAACATAACTTTTAATTTGACATAAAGCTACATCTATCCATATTTTTAACCTCTATCCAAACAAAATTTAAACAATAATCACTATTTATGGATTATCTAAATCCATTTTTTTCAATCTCAATTCAATCCACCCCAAATTATAACCAATCACGGCCTTCTTGATTAAATGACTATAAATTTTAGGGTTAATCTTGTGTGCACTTGAGTTAACCATTAGCAGTCAACCGTTGACCGTTGACTTTTTGACATTTTTTTCTATATTGCACTTTTCAGTTGTAGTGACTTGTACTCCCTCCGTCCCGAAAGTGTTTGCACCACAAAGTGGACACACTTATTAAGAAAAAGGTGTAATGAGTGGAGTGTTGAGTGTTAATTTCGTAAACTTAAATGAATAAAGTAAAGAGAGTGGTTGGAATAAGTGTAAAAGTAATAACATTTTGTGTAAATATGTGAATTTTTTTATGAGGTTTATGAAAAAGTTTATTTTTTAGGAAGTCCAGACAATTGTGGGACGGACGAATAATGAAAGAGTGCAAACAAATGTGGGACAGAGGGAGTACTTTTCAATGACTTGCACTTTTTGGTAAACTTGTGTTGCACTTTTCAATTGTTACCCTGTACAATAATATTTTTATTTATAGTGACTTACACTTTTTAGTAATATTGTGTTACACTTTTCATTTTAATAACTTACACTTTTCATTAAAAATTGTGATACTGACTTGCAATTTTTAATAATATTGTGTCGCACTTTTCAATAAAAAATTGTGTTGCATTTTTCAGTTATAATAACTTACACTTTTCAGTAATATAGCTTACAATTTTCATTAATATTGTGTTGCATTTTTTAGTTATACTAACTTGTACTTTTTAATAAATATTGTGTTGCACTTTTTTGTTATAATGACTTACACTTTTCATTATAATTGTGTTGCACTTTTTAGTTATATTGATTTGTACTTTTTAATAAATATTTTGTTGCACTTTTTAATTATAATGATTTACACTTTTCATTAAAAACGGTGTTGCAAAAAAAATCAACCTTTGACCGATCAACTCAAGTGCACATGGTACACTGATTCGGGTGGAATTTACACGTTTTTTATGCACATGTGAAGCACATTTTTAATGTGATTTCATTGATTTATGAATTGATTATGTTTGTTTTGGTCAAAATAAGAGAAAGGTGGTGTTTTGTCGATTTTGTAGGAAAAACGATGGATTTTGGGAGTAAAACACCTACCAAAAGTCATTGGACCAAGAAAGAGGAGTGCACCATTGGATCCGACTAGAAAAATGGAGTGAAATGGAAGGAAGAATCGAGTCAATTGGAGGTCGAAGTCGAAAGTTACACACAAAACAAGTTTGAGATGCAATTGGAGATGACTCGGCCGAGTGGGAGTAAAAATGGAAAAACGGCCGAGTGGAACTTCAACTTGCAACTTTGGGAAATTTGAGATGACTCGGCCGAGTCATTCCACTCGGCCGAGTGGGAGTAAATATGAAAAAAACGGTCGAGTGTTCAGAAACGGCCGAGTCCGTGACCAACCTGTAAATCACAAAATCACCCCTCAACTCGGCCGAGTCATTTCACTCGGCCGAGTGGCCTCTGTTTCGGGGTATTTTGCGTATTTTCGTCTTTTTCGAGGGACTTAAGTGCAAAATTTACCCCAAACCCTACCCCAACACTATAAATACCTATTTTCTTGAATTTCAAACACATTAACCCCTTTCTCAAGCACTCTTACACATACAAACACACAATTGGAGGTTATCATCATCTTCTTCACCAATTCTCCATCAAATCAAGTAAGGAAGGCACCAAGAGCTTTGGAATTCAATTACCCATCATCCATTAGACTAAGCTTCCTCTTTCTCTTTCTTTTTATTTGTTTATTTCATTAGTTTGTGTTAATTTGATTATGTTGATTGTTGGCTAGAACACTCTTGGTTCTAGGGCTTTGTAAATATTTAGATTGAAGTTTATGAACTAGTTTCTTATTTTAAATGATGTTTGTCTCTTATTTGTGTGCTTAATTCTTATATGGAAGCATATTATTATTGGTCATGATAATGTGTTTTATCTATTGTTAATTGGGGTAGTATCGAGAGATTTATTCCATTAATCGTACGTAAGCATGCAACCCAATATTATTATGAGCTCGAGAGAGGATTAATTATTGGGAGGGAATTGAATGATCCTTTGAGCTAATTTAGGTTTTTTTTTTTTTTTTGAATTACATTAAATACCCATCCCTTTTTCCCCTCCCCATGACTCGAACCCAGGATCTAAAGCCTAGGTAGTGGTGCTCTAACCACTTGAGCTATCCAACTTCGTCTTTGAGCTAATTTAGGTGATACAATATTTGTGAGGTAGAAAGAAAGAGCTCTCAGTAGTAGGAGTTAGAGACTTTCTCTCTTTATATTATTCTCTAGTGACGCTCCCACTCAACGGCTCTTTCTGCTTGCAATTTTCTTGTGATTCCTCACGAATCACTTGATTTTGCTACCTTTAATGTTGAATTAATTTACTTTGGTTGTTAATCGAGCATCTTTATCCCTCCATTTCGGTGAGGGGTTTTCCCCTCCGGCGCCGGCGGCCACTATCGACCGCGTCACCTCTGAATTGTTATTGTCTGACGCTGGTGCCCTAATTGCTCGCCTCCTCTACGCGATTTGGGTTTCGTTTCTTCTGTGCATTTTCCAGTTAGTGGGCTGCATTTTTTCGGGTGCGATTTCTGTCTATCCTGTTCGTTGTTTGTGAGGCACAATCTTTCTCTGGCGCTGCTATTCCCGGTGTGAAGGTGTGTCGTAAATTCGCATTTGGATCGCGATTTTGGCTCGCATTTTTTGCTCTGCCTCAGAACGTTTGTTCGCAAGTTTTGGGAGCGATTTCTGCTCGTAAGGAGGTTTGAGTGCGATTTCTGTTAGCGAGTTTTGGGCACCACTTTTTTCCGGCGCTGCTTTTCTCGGCCTTGTTGGTGCTTCAGTCTCAGTCCGTCGCCCCTCTCTCCTTTGTTCGTGGGTTGCTCATTTGGTGGACTCTTCTTTGGTTTTCTCTTCCCTCTCTCTTTGTGCTTTTTCCTGCGTTTGTTCCCATGTGGCTCTTGCTGCTATTTTTGCCTTGTATTTGTGTTAGTGTTCATGTTTTTTTTTGCTGTTTGCTTGTGCTGCCTGATTGTTGCTCTCTCTCTGCGTTTTTTTTTTTTTGTTGGTTGTTGGTTCGTTGGTTTTCGTCTATGTTGTTCTGACTTACATTTGCCTTGTTTTGTGTTAGTTTTCTTATTTTTTGCTGATTGTTTGTGTTGGTTGTTTGGTTTGCTTGTTGCTTTAGTGCATTGGACTGCTTTGGGTTGTGCTCTTTGCCCTCTCGTGTTTTGGTTTTGAGCATTCCCTGTCCAGCCCCCATCTGTCCTTGCTTGTTTCTTGTCTTTTTATTGTCTTTCTGCTTTTTTGCTTTTTCTGTTTGTTTCTAGGTTCTCCTTTGTGCTCGTTTCCAGCTGGTTTGATGTGCTGTGCTCTTTGGTTTTTTGTGTTTCTTTGCCTTTGTTTTTGTTGTTTCTTGGCGCTGTCTAGTGTGTTGTGAGTTGCTGTTGTTTGCCTTTTTTCTGCTTCCTCTTTGCATATTTTTTGTGCTCCTCCTTGTGTTTTTTTCTGCTGTTTTTTAGTCTTGTTTGCCCTGTTTTTGTTGCTGTGTTTCCCTTGTGTTGCTTGTCCTTTGCTGCTTCCTTGTTGTTTTGGTCTTTTTTGTGATTTGTTGTTGTTTGGTTCCCTTTGTGCAGTCTGTTTGTTAGCATTGCCTTGCTTTTTCCTGCTGTTTTTGTGTTTTTTCTTGCTGTCTTTTGCTCTTGTTTCTTGTGGTTCTTGGCTGCAGGGTGCTTTTGGCTTTGTTGCAGCTGTGGGGGATCTGTTCGTGGCCCTTTGGTGGCTGCCTTGCTCGGAGTCTGCCCTTTCAGTTTGGTTCGTTGGCAGCCCCTGTGTTGCTCAGGTTTTTCGCTTGACTATTCTCTTTGTCGGCCGGTAGCCTTTGTGTGTGCTTGTTGTGTGCTTTTCTTCCTGTTGGCTGGTAGCCTTGCATGTGTCGGCCGACGGCCCTTGTGTTTGCTTGTTGTGTGTTTTATTTTTTGTTGGCCGATGGCCTTGCGTGTGACGGTTGGTAGCCTGTGTGCTTATGTTTATTTTTGTTTTTTGCTGCTGGTTTGTTATTTGTTTTGTTGTATTTCTGTTGAATCCTTGCCGGATTCCGATGTGCTGTTGTCATGTCTCGCCCTTCCTCCGCTGCTCCCAACTCCCATGTCCGCTTCTCCTTCTCCTTCTCTTCCTCTCCCGTCTCCCCCTCTCTTGACCCCTCCTCCTTTGGGTCCACGGAATATGTCCCATTGAAAATTACCCTTATAATGCGAATTATAAGGGTTACCGTGGCTCGTCCACTCTGCTCGTGGATTCCGCAGATAGCATGGAGGCTCCTATAGATCCTGTTATTCCTGCTATCAACACTCCTTGGAACAAATTGTTTAACCTGAAAATCCCATACTTTGACAATATGGGTGATTCTGTCAAACTTGAAACCTCGGATTTGTCCCATATGGACACTACATGGGGGAATTACCTTGCTGGCTGCATTGCAGGTAGATTCCCAGGTCTCAAAGCCATTGATCAAATAGTAAAAAGCTGGAAAGTTAATTGTGAGATAATCCCCCATTCCGATGGGTGGATTATCTTTAAGTTCCATGACATGGTCCAAATGGAAAAAAAAAATTCTGGGTGGACCTTACCATGTCTTTGGTCGTACTTTATTCCTTCGAAAGGTCACTAAAAACTTCAATTTTAACAAGGAGGGCCTACACACGGTCCCTCTTTGGGTTAGGCTTCCCGACCTAAACCTCACCCAAAAGCCATTGACAAGATTACCTCTACTTTTGGAAGACCTAGGCTGACTTTTGCCAAAATTCTGGTGGAGATGGATGCTTCCAAGAATCTTCCTCCATCAGTGCTTGTCTCACTTCCGGATGGTACCTCCTACCACCAAAAAGTGATTTATGAAATCAAGCCTAAGTTTTGCACTAAATGCCATAACTTTGGGCATTATGTGGCTGAATGTGGCACGGTTAAGGCCCCTCTTGTCCCCTCGAAAAAGGGTGCTAATGAAAAGAAAGCCAAGGCTGTCCAAAAGGTTGTGGATAACCTTAAGTCGGTGGCGGCTAACCTTAAGGGGAAAGAGCCTATGATACACACAGATGCGAATGTGGTAGAGAAATCTACATCACAGTGTGCTGATTTAGACTCTCCTCCTTTGGGGAAAGCCTTGGATACGGGTGCTTGTTCTGATTGCCCCACTAAACCCTCTTTTTCCAAGAGTTCGGATTTGGAAATCCCTCATCCTTACCCTCTTGTTTCGGATTCTACTCTAGATGTGCATGATCCCCATCTTCTGCTCCTTCAAGAGGTGCACATGATATACCCCCGGGTATAGATTGTGACCCTGTTGATGGAGCTAAGGAAGCTGACTTTGAGCCATCAAAAAGTTCCAAAAATCTTTTCTTTGTACGTTTGTATATGATCTCTATTCTGTTGTTAACAGAAGACGTTTGTGGGAAGATATGAGTGAGTTTGCAAACACTCACACTCTTCCTTGGCTGATTTGTGGTGATTTCAACTATATCAAATCCCCGGATGAGAAATTGAATGGAAATCCTCCCTCTGCCTATGAATTGAGAGATTTCCAGGATTTTTGTTACTCACATGGGTTAGGGGATGCCCGTTCCACGGGCTGTTTCTTTACTTAGTCTAAATTCCCATTATGGTCCAAACTTGATAAGGTGATGTGTAACCCGTTGTGGGCCACTTGTAATCTGTTTTGTCATGCTGAGTTTCTTAATGCTGGTGCTTGGTCTGACCACTCACCCTCCATTACTAATCTCATCCAACCTTTTGTGGCCAAGAAAAGAGCTTTTAAGTTCTTTAACATGTGGTCTGAGCACCCTGGGTTTCTGCCTTTGATTGAGAACAATTGGAATTCTGGCTTGAGTGGTACTAAACAATTCATTCTTGCCAAGAATTTGAAAGCGCTTAAATGCAAGCTCAAAGAGCTTAATGTTAAACACTTTAGTCACATTTCTGCCTGTACTTCTAATGCGAAGGATGAGCTTGAGTGAACTCTTCGTCTCTTCAGCTTGATCCTTCTAACACCTCTCTCTTTGAAGAGGCTAACTCCTTGCAGAAACGTGTGATTTTTTCTGAAATGGGCTGAGAAAACTTTTTATGCCCAGAAAGTTAAAAGGCATTATCTCAACTTGAATGACCGTAACACCAAGTTTTTTCATAACTTGGTAAAACGGAATCACTCTAAGAACCATATTCATTCCATTGTTATGAATGATGGTCGATCGTCTACGTCCCCTCATGATCTTTCTAATGCTTTCATTGAGTACTACAAGGAGTTATTTGGTACCGAGGTACCCTGCTCCTCTATTGATCATTCAGTTTTTTGGGGAAGGGTATTGTCTTAGTGAGGAAGATTCTTCCCTCTTAACTAGACCCATTCTTGAGCTCGATATCAAAGAAGCCTTGTTCTCTATTGGTGATGATAAGGCACCAGGGCCGGATGGCTACTCATCCCATTTCTTCAAAAAAATTGTGGCATATCGTTGGTGCGCTTGTGACTGATGTCGTGCTTGAATTTTTCAAGAACGGCAAGTTACTCAAGCAACTCAATAACACCATTATCTGATCTCTCTCATCCCTAAAGTTGAACACTCTCCATCTGTGAGTGACTTTAGGCCCATTGCTTCCTGCAATGTAATTTACAAAATTATCACAAAAATCATCTCTAATCGTCTTGGGACAATTTTACCACTGATAGTGAATTCTGCCCAAGTGGCATTCACTAAAGGTAGAGACAAATGGAGGTTTAGAATTGCCAGTCGCAATACAAACAAACCATGGGTGTCTTATTGGGTAGGATGGTGAAAAATCCATAGAGTAGAGTAGGATTTAGAGGATTTCCAAATTCTCCCTTTGATTCTAGAAACAAATGGAGGTTTAGAATTGCCAGTCGTAATACAAACAAACCATGGGTGTCTTAAGATTTTTTTTTTCTCTTTTATGTCTAGATAACTCTCTTAATATTATTTTTAGGTTGAGTACAAATAATGGTTTCAATCTCCCTTAGAAGCTTGCTTAAGATGTCAACTAAATACTCTCTTTGACCCATTATTAATTGAATATTTACTGTTTGCACAAGTTTTAATTTAGGAATTGTTTATTAGTATTAAAAGTGATAAAGTTACTTTTTAGGAGGGATAGAATGTGTAGTTCTACTTTATTGGAGAGAATTTTTTTTGTTTATGTGTCAAAAGTAATGTCATGTGATGATGTAAATAAATGTTCAAATAATAATGAGTCGAAAGGAGTATAAATGTTAAAATATAGAGACCCATGCAATCCTTGGCAATTAGGTCACATACCATTTTCATTCTTCATTCTAAGACACCAAATCAAATAGTAAACCATCATATTAACCAATCATCATCAAATTATGAAATGTAAAGTAAGAAGATAATAAATTAGAAAATAGGTAATAAAATAATTAATGTGCAAGTTAGTGGTGAATTTGATTGCAGATTTAATGTAAGAAACATGTGGCAAAAACAATTGATGAGATATTATTCCCTTGCAACATATTAGTAGATTAAAACATCCTTTGCCTTTTGTATAATGAGGTTGATGACATGTTCTAGCGATTCTTGTGTGAATCTGACCTAATTGGCAAAACTAACCTAACTTGCATTTGAAGATTTGCCTGCTAGAGCCTAGAAAGGTAGACTAGAATTGTTGGTCGTAAAATTGTCAATGTCAGACCTTCTAATTCTAGAGCTAGATGAGCAAAAGGGAGAAATAATGAACATTATCGTGAAAAAAGAAAACAAACTCTTTAAAAATTCCTATTGAAATCGTTGTTGATTTAAGTATTCTTGGAAAGGAAAAGAAACCCTTTAAAGATTCCTTATCTAAAGCTGATTTTCTTGGCTCTTCATTTGGCACTTCATCATGTCGATATTCCTTTCTCTTTTATTCTTAAAAAACCTCAATGAATTGAAAAAACTCGTGACATTGAAGCTTTTGCGATTGTCACTGATGGAGATTGGACTAAATCAGAAGTTTGGCATTTGATGCCAGTAACAATGCAAATAGTTCAAACAACAAATCACCACATAGTAGATCAAGTTGGTTATCTTAGAGAAGATTTGTCAAGTATATTCAAAAACTACATTAAAGAGATGAGAATTAATGTTATTTTTATAGTTAACATATTATTTAATGTTAATTTTTGTGCATATAGGAATTTTAAACTATAGTGATTTTTAAGACTTTCTTTTGTTGGTTGTGTGATATAGTTCAATTGATGGTCATACAGTGGTCGTAAGATGAAGATTGTGGTCTAAATAGCAACATAACATTGTTTCAAGAAATGAAAATCAAGTTGTTAATGGGGCTAGGGTTTGATCATTTTACAAGCATCATATTTTACAAGCATGTCATGGACTGTAAGTATCATTGATGGTATTTAATTGGAGATGCAACCAATTACCTAAATATTACTAATATTCGCCTAAACTCTTATATATTAGATACTGTATAAATAAAATATTGATCATTCATATGATTGACCAAGGAAGAGACACATAAGTCAATCAAATTATTTGCATGAGATACTATTTTTAGGTAAACCAGTGATATGAATGATCAATCTTTGACTATAGGTCTAATGTTTAGATAAACATAAGCTTTTACCAATATATATTAAAAATCTTATTTAGAATAATTTTATTCCAATTATATTAGTGCTTGAAATTCTTTTGTAGATCAATAGTAGTTTTATTGCTAATGAACACACTCGACGCCAAACATTTAAAAAACGAAGGTCAAGTGTTTTTTAAAAACTCAATGAACTGAAAACGTTACGTGACATTGAAACTTGTGCCAGTGATATTAATGATCAATCTTTAACTATAGATCCAATGTTTAGATAAACATAAGCTCTTACCTTTGCATATTAAAAAATCTTATTTAGATTTTTTTTCCGATTATATTAGTGCTTGAAATTCTTCCCCATCTTCTGTAGATCAATTGAGTTTTACAATGGCTAGATCAAAGATCAAATATGAGTTTATTGCTAATTAACGCACTCGACGACAAACATTTAAGAAACGGAGGTCAAGTGTTTTTAAAAAACTTAATGAACTGAAAACACTGTGTAACATAGAAACTTGTGTGATTGTCACTAATGGAGACGAGACTGAATCTGAAGTTTGGCCTTCTTCACCAGTAACAACTCAAATAGTTCAAAAGTTTATGAACTTGCACACTTCATCACGAACTCCTCACATGGTAAATCAAGCTGGGCTTCTTATCTTAAGGAAGATTTGTCTAGAATATCCAGAAACAGCCTTAAAGAGATGAAAATTCAATCCCTCTACTCCTACTTGAGTCATTGACTAAGGAAAAGGCGAACGTAAGCAATTCAAATGATTTGAATGAGATGTTTCGCCTATTGAACAAGATTGAAATGGTAATCGTAAGATTGCAGATGTTGAGCCTTCTAGTGCTAGAGCAGTATGGTAAGGAAAATAACACATTTGAGATTTCTTTTAAAGTTACTTCTTGATTTAAGTAGTCTTTACTTGAATCGTTATGAGACTCTATACAAGCTTCTCATAAAGATCTTCAAATAAAAATAAGGATTCAAAATTTCAAATGAAGACTACTTAAATCAAGAAATGATTCAGAAAAAAAATCTTTAAAAAGTTTATTTTCCTTTTCCATGTTAACTTTCATTATTTTTACCTTTTTGTTGTTCCAACTCTAAAACTAAAGGTCCAACATTGACAATATTACAATCAACTATTTCAATATTCCTCTCCAACAGGCAATTTGGATGGTTTATGTTTGTCTCTTCCTTGGTCAAGAACTCCGCTAGGAGTATTGTATTACTTATCTAGTAGAGATGAATTTTTTTTTGTCTCTCTTTATCAAAGTTTTTGGATGCCCTAGACAAATATTGCCTAATAAACTCAGTTTGGTCTCCCATGTGGTGTGTTTGAAAAAAAAAAAGACAAGTTCATGAACTTTTAAACTACTTGAGTTGTTAGTGGTGGCGAAGGTCAAACTTCAAATGCAGTCTCATCTCCATTAGAGATGATTGCACCAGTTTCAATGTGGCATACTGTTTTCAATTCATTTAGTTAATTACACAAACTCGTCCACCGTTTTTTAAATGTCCCACGTTGAGAATGTTCATCAACAATTAACTCGTATATTATCTTTGATCAATCCATTCTAAGACTCTATTAAGTTTCAGAAAAATGAGAAGAATTACAAACACCTTAAAAATTTTAAAAATTTTAATATAAATTTGAATAAGAATGGTAATAGTAATATGTATAGCTAAGAAATTAGGTTTATCTTAACATTAGATATAAAGTAAAAGATTGAGCATTCATATGATTGTTGGCCATAATAGTATTTATTGCATAGTTTTGTAAGGCGCAAGAGGGGTCCCAGCGCCGGAGGCGCAAGGCGTGGGCCTCTTGTCCTTTTTTTGTAAACAACATTTTATGATTCTAGAACAATATTCTACCACATAAAACCATATAATACTACCAAAACGTCAAATCGTCAATAAATCAACATTAGAACATAATGCAAACATGAAATTAATACTAATGAGCCTAAAGTAGTGAAGATAGACTTCACTTGCACACAAAAAACATAAAAAAATTAGCAATTAAGAACTTAAAATTTCATTAGTCTAGTTGACTAGTTCTCAACTTCTCATTCTCATTGAAATCAAAGCCCTCCTCCTCCTCCTAAACTTAAATTTTCATTAGTTTGGAACGTGGAAGGGGAGAGTTTTTCTAAAACCCTAGTTTGCAGACCTAAGATCCTAAAATATGTTTTAAAAAATCGCGTAAAATGTTAAAAGAAAAAAAACTTTCATTTCTTTTATCTCTTAACTTCCAAAGAAAAAAAACTTTCCATCATTTATGTTAAAAGAATTTGAAAATGTCTTTCATAAAATATCTCTTTTATGTTAAAATTTATATTATAAGTTATAAAAATTATACAACTTAAATTGTTTTTTGATTATATGATTAATATGAAGTTATGAGTGAGCTTTTACCTTATGATATTTAGGAATAGAAAATTTTAAAAGCTAGATCTAAATGGCTTCTTGTGCATCTAATCTACTTTAGAAAGTTATTGTTTAGGAAATTATTATTTATTGCAAATGTCTTCTAGTTATCCATTCCGCACAATTTTGAATTAAGGAAAAGCATTTTCTTCAAACTTTATATAAAACTTCATTTACTAAAATAAAATAGACTATAGTTTTAGGGTGTTACAAAAATCCACCAAGCAGCCCTATACTTAACCTTATCCCACACCTCCTTTCCAAAATCCTCATTTTCACATCGAACATGTAAAATTCTAGGATATGAAGAGAAGACTGACATGTCAACATTGAACATCAGCTGGTAAAGACAAATATTAACATGATGGCTTACTTGAATTTGAATACTTTTACTCGACCAACACCCCTAATCAAGATTGATGCTCCAATTTCTATTCCTTCAACCTGTAAAGCACGGGAGAGAATATTAGGGCACTACATAACATTATACATACAAGGATGAAAGATGTTGAAACACATTTACTTACTTTCTCTATTGTTACCAAGCAGCCATATTTAGCAGCAAAGGATGCTTCAACTGATGTAGCACTTAAACCAACTGGATCTAATACAAAGTGCACAAACAGCTTTTTCTTTTAAAGTAAGGACTGCATTAAAAAAAATATAGAATATCAGATCACATTTTTTTAACCACTAAAGAGAGATACTTTCTCTATTATGACCAAGCAGCCATATCAGCAGCAAAGATGTTTCAACTGACGTAACACTTAAACAAACAGGATGTAATTCAAAGACAAATTAACTGATTACTATCATTTCGCAATAATATACTCAAATTGTGTGATGTGCTAGGTGAGCAAAGCACGGAAACTGATACCGTTGCTTATTCCCAAAAACAAATTTGGGTTAACCATAGAAGATAAATCCACAAATGTTATCTTGATATGCCTGGATATAGTTTTTATACCTCTTCCAGCAGTGCCATGTACCTTGCTTCATATAGATGCAAGGTTTTAACCTCGGATGGAACGAGCACCTATACAAAGAGAAGACATAAAGAAGAAAGAGGAATCAAATCAACTTTTATGTACCGAGTGTCCAAAATATATACATAAGATATACAGTTGGTCATTCCTTTCGGATGATGACAGATGATAGAGTCACGTGCAGATGCCGGACTATGGATCTGGCTCTAATATATATAACTTAAATCTAACATCAAGGGCAACAATCCAAAAGAATGTAATTTTTTATAGTGGCTCAAGGAACAATTTATTCTGATTTTCCGAAGTACGAGGCCAATAAATTGTTGTTGCATAATGGAGAAGCATATAAGAGATATAAAAACTATATCCAGGAGGTTGAATGCCTCAATACACACATAAACTCGAGTTTTCTTATAGATCAGCTCACACGTACGCCATACAAACACATAACGAAGGCCATTTATGGTGCATCACTACTTTCATTCTTGTATATACACAAAAAATTTGATGAAGATCTAGTCGTGCATCTATATCCACATAAACGAATTTAACACAATCGCCTAATAAAAAGTTTGCCGGTTTTGATCCAACCAATTCTAGACCAAAATTAAAAACAATTACACATTTTCATCATCAAATCAAAACTTAAATTGAACTCAAAATTCTACACACTCCAAAACTGAATTCACCTGATCGACATGGAATGGCAGAATGGGGGGAGTAAGGACGATGCCTGAACCAGCGGCGTCGACGAACAGAATTGAGTGTAGATGGAGAAGTGAGAATTGATATTTATAGTGGCGACTAATGTATTAGGTGAAGGTCTATGCCCTAGGGCTACGATTGCTGGGATTTTTTTGCCTTCTTTTGTCCAGAAATGGGAATGCAGCCGCAGTTGATAACCATTGCATTCGGAGATTACTGGATTAATAAATTAATTAATATCAACAATTCCACCATATGCTCATTTATTTATTTATCTATGCTTTTTTCCTAGTTTATTCTTTATATTTTTTAAATTACTAAATGGAAAAGAAAAAAAAAGGAATTGCAGCTTGGTCCTTGACATGTACCGATATTTTATATTTACCCTCTTGTATTGTTGATGTTATTATGATTTAAGAGTGTATTATCAATCTTTTCAAAATCTTTGAAATTGTATGAACTTGGTTCACATATTTAAAATATGTAACCTACATTGTTCATACCCAACAAATCTTAATGAATCCTATTTCTCAAAATTAAGTAATGTAACTACAATTGAATTTACGTAGAATATTGTGCATGCAATATTTATCGATTTTAAAAAAGGAAAGAATTTCGTAAGAAGTTTACGGGTAGTCCACGTGTCCTTATTTAACACAACTTCTCTTTCACTTGCCTTTTTTAATTTATACTCCGTATCTCTTTTGGAATCTCTTCGATTGTGTTTGATTTGAGATTGGTCAATCCGGTCTTGTGTTGGTAATTTTCAATTCAATTTCTTTCAATATCAATCCAAATACAAATTTATTCATATAATACATTTGCACACTTGTTTTTATACAATCACATCACCATTTTTTTTAATTGCATTATCTCTCGTACCTTTCGGACCTGTTTGGTTAGAGATTGTGATGGATGGGGTGAAGACTGAGATGGAAAAATATGGATGTGGATAATCCATGAATAGTAAATGAGTAGAAATTATGTTTGGATAGAGATTGAAAAATAGGTATGGATAGAAAATTTTATTGCAAATCAACAATGTTGCATTATTTTATTAAATAAGTATGCAAGTGTATTATAGGGGTGAATAAGTATTTAAATGAAAATTTATTGAGAGAGGATGGAGGATGGCTAATCCAAATTCGGATGAGCCAATCTCAAACCAAACATACCCTTCTTTCATACACACATTATCTCTTGTATTATTTTTCTATCCACTAATAAAATATTACAACATAACTTTTAATTTGACATAAAGCTACATCTATTCATATTTTTTAATCTCTATCCAAATACAATTTAAACAATAATCACTATTCATGAATTATCTCAATTCATTTTTTTCAATCTCAATTCAATCCACCACAAATTATAACCAAACACCGCCTTCCTGATTTAATGACTATAAATTTTAGGGTTAATCTTGTGTGCACTTGAGTGCACCATGTGCACTTGAGTGCACCATGTGCACTTGAGTTGACCATTGACAGTCAACCGTTGACTTTTTGACTTAAAAAAATAATTATGTTTCATTTTTCACTCGTAGTGACTTGAACTTTTTAGTAAAATGGTGTTACACTTTTCAATAGCTACACTGTACAATAATATTTTTATTTATAATAACTTACACTTTTTAGTAATATTGTGTTTCATTTTAGTTTAATAACTTATACTTTTCATTAAAAATTGTGATACTGACTTTCACTTTTTAATAATATTGTGTCGCACTTTTCAGTAAAAATTTGTGTTGTACTTTTTCAGTTATAATAACTTACATTTTTCAGTAATATAACTTACAATTTTCATTAATATTGTGTTGCACTTTTTAGTTATACTGACTTGTACTTTTTAATAAATATTGTGTTGCACTTTTTAGTTATAATGACTTACATTTTTCATTAATATTGTGTTGCACTTTTTAGTTATATTGACTTGTACTTTTTAATAAATATTTTGTTGCATTTTTTTATTATAATGACTTACACTTTTCATTAAAAACTTTGTTCCACTTTTTAATATGGTGACTTACACTTTTTTTTAACAAAAAATCGTAAAAATTTAAATAAAAAATCAATCTTTAACCGTTGACTGATCAACTCAGGTGCACATGGTACACCCAAGTATATATAAATGTAAACCTAAATTTTAATGGCATAACAATATATAAGGGCATGTTTGATAGCAAAGACTGATTATTTAAGATTAGGATGATATCTAAACTTTATAAATTTTAAAACGTAATCTACCCTTAATCTAAGTTATCAAACAACCAATAAAAATGATATATAGTTAATTTAGATTTAATTTAAGCTATCAAACATGGCCTAATGGTATATGGTATTATAATAATACAACATGTTTTACAAGGTGTAATATTGCAGTCTTATATTTTTTTTTTCTTTTATAAGTAAAAATTGCAGTCTTATATTCTATTCCCTTCGTTCCGTGATTATT
Organism: Galeopsis tetrahit; assembly: GCA_963675135.1. NCBI lineage: Eukaryota > Viridiplantae > Streptophyta > Magnoliopsida > Lamiales > Lamiaceae > Galeopsis > Galeopsis tetrahit. Next base: position 72,135,100 of record OY776128.1, on the reverse strand, counting down.
TGCACACATTTTCTTTAACGAAATGTCCCAACATTATTTGCACACTCCAAAAAAGGAAACAATACACTTTTTTTTTTTATCAATAATACCCCTCATTTATTTTACTTGGTCCCACAACTTAACTTAAAATTTATAACTTTAGTTAAATGTTCATCCACTTTAGTCAATGAATTACCAATAGTATCTCTCAGAACGGAGAGAGTAATTAACCTACAAACTTTAATTTAATGTTATAGTATAAGATATGCAGTATTATTATACTGGTGTGTATAGTATAACTAAGGACGGAGCCACACTAGGCCCAAAGGGGCCCAGTGGCCCCACCACTTTTTTATTTTTTTATTTTTTATATATGCTAATTATTTTTAAATAATTATATATGTATTATTTTGGTAATTATTTTTATTATATATAAATAAAAATATTATTTTCATTTTAAGACATACTACATATTAAGTTTAGAGGGAACAAAAAATGAATGCTTACCTACAAAGTTTAAAAGGAAGGATTTTTTTTTTTTTCTCTTTTTCATGTATTTTCTTCTTAAATTTATTTCATAATACTTTAAAAAAAATAAAATTAATAGATCGAGTCAATAGATTGATGGTGTGTTTGAGATTATTGTCTAAATTTTTGTTAAACTCACAAAAATATCTTTAAAATTGAACAATATTATTAATGTTTTTTTTTTTAAATAGTGTTTTAAAATTTTTTTAGATTTATATTTAAAAGTATTATATTGCTTTGCTTCATGATTAAATTATAATTGAAGAAAGAAAATGATTAAAAATTTTTTTAACGGTATTAATAATTAAGCAAATTTTAAATTGTTTCGCTTCATTTTAAGTCGAAACTACCAAAACTTCTTATACAAATCGGCCCCCCAATCATAATTTTTTGGCTCCGTAACTGAGTATAACGCACACAATATTACATTATTATTCATGTTGTAATACAATTTAATGCAATGATGTAGCTTCATTTTATAATGAAAAAAATTGTACAGTATTACAATATAAAATGTATAGTATTGCATTATTTTTGTATAGTAGTATATTACATAAATTTAAATTTAGGGATGACAATTTCAATCTGGTCCGCTTAATTGATCCGTCCCAATATGTGCTATTTGGATCTTCCCGCCTCGGATCCGTGTTGAAATGGGCGGGTTTGGGCATCACCCGTGACCCATTATTTTATTTATTTTTTATATATATTATACATATAAATATAATATATCTTCAATATTTTACATGTAACATGATGTAATATATACTGTATATAACAATAATTCACCTTCATATATATATATTTTAGATTAATATAAATTGATAAAATATAATATCAAATATTTCTTCTAAATATTTATATCAATATTAACCTCTTTATAATGGGAAAATAAATTTATAAACACGCTTTTAAGACTATTTTATTTATTTTTCAATACAAATCTAAAATTTTTGTTATATATTTTAAAAATTCATAATGGTTTGCCCCGACCCGCCCCGTGATTCGAACAGGTCGACCCGATCTGGACCAGTATTGAAATGGGTCGGGTATCTAGCTACCCGTCCCGACCCGATTTTTGTTTTGGGATTATGTAGGGTAGGGGAGATAGGGATGGAGAAATCCTAATGAATAGTAATTGTGTATGTTTGTTTTGGGATGTTGAGTAGGATGAGATATAACTTTATGTCAAATTAATTAGGTAAGAATGAGTGATGTTGTATTATTATATTGATTATTTGAAAAGTATAATAATGATTGAATGATTTGGGTAATTATTAGATGATGAAATTATTATAAAAATGATTTAAAATTATACGAGGGTGCAAATAAAACAGTATAAATAAATTTACGTTAAACATATAATTAATTTTGAACTTTTACGTACATGTTAATTTAGAAAATTTTGTCTACATGTTAATGCTAAAACAGTATATATAAAAAGGGTTGGTCTGCTATGCACTCGAGTGCATGTTATGCACCCTAGTCCATGTTGTACTTTTCAGTTTTACTGACTTACACTTTTTGGTAAATGGTGTTGCACTTTTCAATTATTAAACTATATAATAATATTTTTAATAATAATTGAAAAGTGCAACACCATTTACCAAAAAGTGTAAGTCAGTAAAACTGAAAAGTGCAACATGGACTAGGGTGCATAACATGCACTCGAGTGCATACTAGACTTTACCATATAAAAAAGTGTGTAATTGGGTCATAAAAGTGTGAATTGTACAACTCAATAACCCTATTCATCCAATCATAAGTAGGGGTGTAACTGAGTCGAGCCAACTCGCAAGCTACTCGTTCTCGACTCAGAAAAATATCGAAATCGACTCGAAGTTAATTAATCGAGTCGAGTTTCGAGCTACTCAATTAGCTACCGAGTTTGAGCTCATAAATACTCGACTCGAAAGGCTCGCGAGCCTAGTTGAGCTTGAACAATATTTACTATTTTTCCATTGATATATAATTTATATTTATATACAAATAATCGAGTCCGAATCGAGCCGAGCCGAGCTCGAGTTTATTGAGTTTCTTATCGAGTTGAGCTCGATCATAAAATTTTAGGTTCGGTCGAGTCGAGTTTAAAATTTATTCGATTGAGTGCGAGTATGAAATTTATTATGAGGTAAGAGAAAAATAGAAAATGATGTTAGGTGTAATTTTCAATAAAGTAATGTATTGATAAAATGTATTAATAGAATATATAAATATTTTTAGGGATGAATGTGGTTGGATAGTAAAATTCGCATGTTAAATTTCGAATTAGATGAGTCCCAACATAAACATGCCCTAAGTAAAATGATGTTCATCCAAAAATTTCAAATATTTTTCTGTAAATAATTGGTCTTTTAAGGCCCACCTTTTTTTTGAAATCGTGGAGGCCCATCTTACTGAAATTGAATGCCCAGTGATAAATTGTATTGAAAGAAAGTAGTAATAGTGGGCCTATATATCTTCACATTTTTCAAGTGGCGCCACTCGTATCATCTTAAAGATTTTACATGTCTCATTAATATTAATATTGAATAATGATATGATAAATTGGCATTAAAAGAAGAACTAAACATGGTCTTCGAATTAAAGTCTGGAAAAGGGTACACATAGTGGAGTATACAGTAGAAAACTGAAAAAGGTACCACACGTACCGGCGTACGTATAATATTGAAATGGAACGCCCCCTTTTTGGCAAAAAGAACAATTGACACTTCGAAATTGTTATATGTAGTCAAAGAGTCAATAAAAAACATCAAAAATTTAACTAAAAATAGTCAAATGTCTCAATTCTAGTAAGCTAATACGGAGTATACATTTATGGATCGGAGTTGATATACTTACATGCATGTATAAACGTGCTCTCGATTTTCATATAAATAAATATTGTATACGTAAAATATACATATGTATGTGTGCACGTTGAAATTGAAATTATCCGGTATATAATGTTAATATATGGATTTGATTTTATTAATATAAATAAAAAATACTACTACTAAGATTGAGTTTCATAAGAAATCAGACATCCAGTTCAATATCGGGGCCCTTGGTAATTAGTATGTTCATACATTAACATATAAAAAAAATTAAAAAACATGGTAACATACTAACATAACATGCATTCATCGTAAGTTTTTGTGATAATTCAATTTAAAAAATATTACAAAAACGGTTGGGCAAGATAGTCCCAAGCATTAGATGGCACGTGAATCAAATATTACTACAAATGTTATTAGTTTTTACTATTCTTTATTGTGCACCAATTACACCTTTCAGTTGGATATAGTTAAAACGTATCATCAATTTTGATTGAAACGTAATATTATTTTTAATTGAAACATATAAATTATATAACTGAATAGTAATAAATAAAATGTGGATATTGACTAAAACGTTAATATTGCACGAATCTTTTTTATTTTTTATTGTATATATAACTTTGATACTCATGACTAGAGCGTGTGCACTCTTTCTCCCCTCTTGTTTGGTGTGGGTATATTCTAGTTTCATCTCTCTATCCTTGATTAAAAATAAAAATTGTTGATGATTGATGGCGCATAAACAATTGTTGCATGAGCTACTGGAAGTAGATCAGGAGCCTTTTCAATTGAAAGCTTATATCGCCCACAAACGCGCCCAATTCAATGTCGCCTCGTTTAATTATTCGTCGGATGTCGGAAAATCGTCCTACATTGATTTTCCGTCGCCGGCGATCGCTAATTCTAAGTCTCTACATGTCTCGTCCGAAACCACCGCCGTCCTAGTTGAAGCGGCGATGAGGATTAAAAATCAGCAGCGGCCGAAAGCCAAATCGCGTATTGAAAAAGCGAGATTGCGTTTTTTCGGTTCGTTTCTTAAAGTAGTAAAAAATCGGAGTAAGAACAGAGGAGATTTCGCATTACCGGAATCACGTCCGTCATCATCCGGCCGCCGTGCGCCGGAATGCTGTACTCCGGCGGATTCTATTCCCGGTCGCCGCCACGTGAATCAGGTATGAACAAACACGATCACACATAATTATTAATCACGTTCGTCTGAATTGTATCGCTTCTCTTTTTGTTGAAACTCACCATTTCTTTACATTAAAAAATAACTTTAATACAATTAAAATATAAAACACTTTATAAACTTCAGTCTCTCAATATCTCAATAGTACTGAATTCACTTTTTTAATTTATACATAAAATTTTATAAAATTATGGTACTTCTCAAAACTGATCAATTTATTATTACAATTTATTAATGTGTGTGACATATACTTATAAAATTTATTGTGTGACGGGAGAGTAAATCATTTTGACTCACTCTGTTTCAAAAAGGGGAGGGAATGAATGTTTTTTTTTTTTTCTCAATTGAAAATGATTGTTTAGGAAAGATAAAATTGTTATAAATTTCACTTTTTATATGCAGGAGTTGCACAGATTTTAAATTTGTACCATTGGCACGTTTTAATTAAAATTAGTGTCAAATTTTATTTATTACTATATAAATTGATATTATCAAAAATTAATGTTATATTTCTGTCAAAACTTTAATCACATTTTACTCGCTCTGTGTTTATTTATATGGTGCAATTAATTGCACATGCACAATACATCCAACTTTTTAATTACTCTTTTTTAAATTGTTTACATATAAAGTGTTATTTTTTTTAATATATCACACCATATTTATTTTATCTATAAATAAATAATATTTTTTAAAAATGTATGTAAAAAGTTTTTCCAAAATAAATCCATGGAAGATAATTGTTTCTTATGTCGGTATATGATCTCCTTTCTCTGGAATGGAGGCCGGATTATTGACTTTAAATGTCGATTAAACCCTTGAAAATTTATTAACAATTCACCGATTTAATTTGATCCGTCAAAAAAGAAAAATAAAAAATGATCAAGGAACCTATTAATTTGTTTTGTTTTGTAATTTGGTGTCTGCAACTTTCTGTTTGTTTCGACCAGCCGATCATACTCTGACATCAGAATATATTTTTTTGTAAGTTCTTGTCTCGCTATATAATTTAATTTTCTCACAAATGGACAAATATTCATTAATTTCTGTTGTTGGATTTTAACAATAATTGATTACAGTATATTCTAGTCACCATCCTAGTTCCAGTTTAATTTTAGTGAGAGGGGCAATGGTATTTTTTAAAATCTTTAGTAATTTGTAATTTATCTGTTATTTAATTATTTTTAGTCTCATATACCAAAAATGCCCCTAAGGGCTCTAGACAAAATACTACCAGCCTATCCTATCATTGACAGTACGTGAAATGAACTATTAAGGATATTTGTGGTAAAATTGACTAAAAACTTTGGTGTATTAAATTATAAATTGCTTAAAGCATGGTATTTATTTCAGAAGTGAATAAAATAAAATATGGCACTTAATTTAATTTGAAAGTATTGTTTTTCATTAACCTTCTTCATCCATGGACTTATTTTTTTTAATTATAAATTTTGGTACAATCATGGGGAAAATATTAGTGCTACATTTCATCCTATCAAATGCAATTAGCCAACAATAATTAATAAAATCACATACTCATATAATATTGAACTTTAAAAGTGCAATAATTACCCAATTTTCACCTGAATCAACATGTTTTCTATAAATTTTGATAGGAGAATGGAAATAAGGCGACCGGAGAAGGTTCGAATTATGTAAATGTCGGAGAAGAGAAGAAGGAACAATGTAGTCCAGTATCTGTATTGGACTTCTTTGAAGATGAAGGACAAGAAAGTGTAGATGTAGAAAAAGATGCATATGATCCCAATTGCAGCTATGCCAATATAGAAAGTATGTTCTATATAATTTACAATTTCATTGCTTTAAAGATATTATGTGATCAATTTTTTTGGTATGGAAGTCAATTTAATCTCATAATTTTCTACCTTTTTTGAAATGGTTCTATGAAATGGTTCTAAAAAAGTTATAAAATGTACCAATTTAGTTCTATTGGTCCCATTTTTTTAAAAAAAAAATTGCGAAAAAATTGGACTAAATTGGTACATTTAAACTTTTAGGATCAAAACAGAACAAATTGCGAAAAAGTTAGACTAAATTGGTACATTTATTTTTTTGGGGACCAAAACATAACAAATTGCAAAAAAGAATTGAACTATATTGGTACATTTAACTTTTTTTGGATTAAAATAGAACAAATTGCAAATAAATTAGACTAAATTTATTCATTTAACTTTTTTGGTATCATTTCAAAAAATGTTGAAAGTTACTGGACTAAATTGACTTCTATCCATCAATTTTTGTTATGTGACACGTTTCTGTCATCCGTCAAATTTGTTTGAGTTTTTCTTATGTAGGAGCTACGTGGAATGTTGTGTTACATTTGATGCCTTGCCTTATATATATTCATTTGTCTTTCAATCTTTGTCAAGTGTTAACTAAGGAGTATCATATTATTACACATTTCTTGTGCATAACTAAAGTCCATTATTTGTGTGATATTGGTTGTTACTTGGTAGTATCAAATTAGGTGATCAAATCACTAGTACTATTGGTGTAACTTGTACATCAGTTTCAATAAATGTGATCACCTAACTTTGTACTTATTTACAAGTTGTTGGTGCCCACATTGGAGTGGTGTGTGTTTTCTTGATTGTCACATTCCTCGACAATTATTCAACTACAAAAAATTGTTTAGGGAGATTGTTTTGATATGCATTACACTCTATGTAATTAAGCATGTTGTCCATTCAATTCATAGTGTCCTTCATATTGGAATTTGTCAGTCATGTGTTTACAACACTTGGCAGTATGTTTCAGGAGTCCGATTTTGACAATAATGTTTTTGTCGAACTATACACGTAGGAACAAAACAACTCCTCCTAAACAGGCTGCGAAGATTCGAAGAACTTGCAGCACTGGATCCAATGGAATTCGAGTCGACGTTTCTAGAAGATTCAGACGACGAATTTCAAAGGAAAACCATAGAATCTGATTTTGACGCTGACGAACACTTGTGGCTGCGTACAAAACGCGAAGTGAACTCAACAAAAGTCGAATGTAATAATCGAAATGTGGATACCGGTGTGAAGAGGTTAGTTTGTGATGTAAAAGGGAAGGGGAAGAGCAAAATAATGATGGTGGAATTGGATTTGGAATGGGGAAATTTTGGGGAGGAGATGGTAAAAGACTTGGAGGTAGCAATATTTGGTGTGTTGGTAGAAGAATTATTACATGACTTGTTTTACTTCATTGACATGGAATGCCGGTGATTGTTGTAGTTGGGATCTTTTATTTTAAGCTAAAAATGTATTCGCATTGAATTATAGTTGTTGGATGGTGATCATTCAATTATTCAAATTGACAATGCAATAAATATTGTAAAGGCTTGGGCGGTGACTCGACCCAATAATTAGGACTATGAAAATTTCTAGAAAAATAATGTGCAATAACATTGACATCTTGATAAATCCAATTAACTTTACAGGAAACCGAAAGAAAGAGAATATTTTTTGCAGGAATACAATAAGGTTGCCAAACTCTACAGAGCTTCATAAACTAATTTCGAATTAGTCTCCATCATTTTTACCCATAAAAGGGCCTAATGAGCCTCAGTGAGAGTGGTTCCTTCTCCTCTACGGTGACTCTCTAGTAGGACTTTATTTTGTTGTGTATTGAAATGTCATCTAAAACGAACTATATTATGTGGATCAAGTGACTTATATACTAGAGAGAGACGAGTGTTACCTTCTTTTTAAAAACTCTCTCACACAACACCGCCTCCTATGACGGTGTAGTCGCTCTGCAAAATCGTCTAGTCACCGGTTGTAGGCACCACTGTCGCTGCTTCTCTTTTTTCTGCAGCAGTTCTGATTTCAACTTCGGCTTTCAGAAGTTGTAGGTTTTTGGGCCAACGACACCGTTCATGTAGTGGCTGATTGATAGATCGATTCGTTAACTCCTTAGTCTTTAGTTTGTTGTTTTCTTAGATTTTCTCCTCACATAATTTACTAGATGCAAGTTTTTTCATGTCAGTTATATGGTTCTATTGGGTTCTCATATTGATTTGTTTTTGGGATCTTTGGTGCTTGATGAATTTTTATTCTTTCTTTCTTTTCTGATTTTTTTTACATGAGAGTATCATGATGTATTTGTCTTGTATTGAGAATGGAGATCTGAACATATTTGTCGAGTTGATCCATTTCATTTCACGTTGAAGATATCATGCATTAAAATGTATTGACAGGTAACCCTAAAAAAAGTGGGTAAAGCAAAGGAGTTTTCATCTCAATAATTAGCAAATGGCATCAAATATTATAACGGCGCAGCTATTTACACCTATCAAATTTTTGTATACTTCTTCAGTTTCATAGAAAACTTGTCATCTTTTTTTCGTCCATCCTGAAGAAAAAAAATTCATTCTATTTTTGACAAATTGATGTTAAATATTTATTCCTCCATATTGATTATCATCAAATTTAAGTTTAAAGAAAAACAATTAAACACATAATAATAATCCTACAAATTAATTAAACTGCAAACTTAATTTCCCCATCTACCCAGACGCCTCTTTCTTCAAACTCTAAAATCTGCTTCGTTTCCCAACCCAACACCTTCTCCGGCTGTCAGCCATAATTAAATTTGCCCCTTTCCGTTTGTTGGATCACAAAAGAATAAAAACGTAATAGTATTAGATTATTCAAAAAGAATTTAATAATTCAATTTGTCGGATCTGAAATTTAGTGGAATGGGATTATAAATATCTTTTATTTTCTAAAACCAAATAAACAATATGAGTGTTGTCAGCAAACAAAATCTGACAACAAAATATTAGGAAAGAATCATGTGTGAAATGACTTCAGACGAAATTTAATTATAGTGTTTGAGTTAGACTTTCTTAAGCTCTATAAAACTTATGAATAATATAGTATGGTTAATGAAACTCATCTCATAATTTTGTCATTTGAAACTTGTTTCTTATATAATGCACTAGTCATATTGATTTTATCATTACATTGAGGTTATCTATCTAATATAGTCCATTGATTTTGTACATAAATTGTTAGTAAAAAATTCAAAAGAATAGAAAAACATGCCACAAAACACCCCCACCAAAGTAAATAAAAAGGACCCACTAAACTGCTTTATAAACTCATGCACAACATTTTACAAATACTTGTAGAATCAATCACAGATTCACAGCTATAAAGTAATTTCATGGGTATTAATAGTCGACCCCAAATAAAAACAATATACCTGAAATAAATTCACATAAATTTCATTGTTTGTTTTAATGATATACATCTATCAACGACAAAAGAATAGTGATTGTAATTCATATAAGTAGAGGTAGAAAATATACAAAATGAATTTATAAAACCTATTGTGCACAGATTGACTCTATGAGCTCCTTCACCTAAACAACAAAGGCTCTGTTCTAGCTCTAGCCATGAAGGAGAACTAAACACTATACGAACAGGAAGCAGCATTGTGTATACGTTCATATGGGTGTACTTAATAATTTCTGCATTATCATCGCAGTAAGCAGATGGCGATAGATGATTCTATTTTCCAAGTTTACTTACCGGGGGTCCTCGCCTATGCTTTCGGAATGCCTCATAGCATGGAGCAAAGAAATCATGTCTAAGAGCTTCCTCCGCGGTTATCCTTTGTCGTGGATTCACCATTAAACACTTATCCACCAGATCAAACAGCGATGCTGGAATCACCTCAAAGATATCTCGTCTTTTTGTATTTCTTTCACACCAATCCCGAAGATTCATGGGCGACAAGTATTTTACATCGAGTAGCTCCTGTTTGTTTCCAAAATGGTTTTACACTCAATTTTCCCAAAAAAAAAAAAAGTTACAAGTGTGTATTTATACCATTGGGAATAATGCTTCATTGTTGTGCAGCTTAGCAACTTCCCACAGATCTTCACTCCCCCTCAACTTTGCTATCTCTTTTATGTTCCTGCTCTCATTCAAGCATATATATATATACAACTATTTATTAGCTTTGCATAATTTTGGTAATTCCCATGTTAGTCATCAAGTTTAAGTTGTAATTAGTTCTTACTGATGAGAGTCACCAACGAAGGGTGTTCTTCCGATCATCAGATACAGTAAGGTCACTCCAGCAGACCAGATATCAGCCTTAGGGCCTTGATACAAAGATCTTAAAAGTACCTGCAAAATATGTTGATGATTTAGCTCTCTATCAATGCAGTTCTCTCTCTCTCTCTCTCTACTGATTCATTTGATAATCTCTGTTTTCAGTTATTTAATCTCTTCCTGTATTATTTTTTGTTCTAAATGAAACCTAAATTTGAAATCACGACCCAACTCCATTATAAATTTTTTTTTTGTTTTTTTTGTGTGTGTGTGTGTGGGGGGGGGGGGGGGGGGGGGGGGGGGGGTTTACAAGAGGCTACTATAGGTCTAATGGAAGAGGAGTGCCTTTAGAGAAGAAACAGCCTGCAAAAGTCATGTGTGCCACGGAGTTATGCATGGTGAAAATGGAGAAAACAATTAACTGTATAAAGGTGGAGAAGTTTAAACGGGAGGCTAGTCGTAAAATTTCTATGTTTTAGAGGGCATCTCTGCTTATGTAAATACTTATAAAGCTTACATCTTGAAAGATGTTTTTATCTTATTTTGAAAATAAAATGTTGAAGTGTAGGACTAAAATAATACTGATTGAACTTTTAAGATGTTAGTAAGGGCAGTTATGTATTAAAATGGTAAAATATGATGGAAGTTGATGAAAATATAATATTTTTTCAAAATAAGATGCTTCACTTTTCAAAAAACAACATATAGGCTCATGTCTTAATTTTCAAATGATATCTCTTTTCAAAACCTTGTCCAACAATTCAAAGAAGCTCATAAGCTCTTGAAACATCTTTTTTTCTTTTTTGCATAAAGGACAAAGTTAAAATCATTACATCCCTAAGCATCAATATTCAGATGAAGATTTGACATTGGTGTTAATCCTTCGAAGTAAGCTAAACGTTTTGTCTACCCTTAATGCCAATCGTTTTAGGGTTAATTGCATAAAAAATCACAATTTTTTCAATCACAACATATGTTTTTAAAATATACATACTTTTAAAATTTTGCAATTTTTTCAATCACAACAATTTTCCGACAACTTGCTAACATGGCAGCCAGATTTTTTTTTAAATGCAAATAAATTCAAAACAACCTTTCGTTATGTTTCAATTTAATCACGAACTTTTAATTTTTTGCAATTTCATAAATTGCCACATCAGCAGGTCCTGCCAGAAAATAGCCATATGACAGAATTGCTACAATTTGAAAGGTTGTGTATGTTGTAATTGAAAAAACATGAAAGGTTGTGATTTATTTTGGAATTAACCCAAAAAAAAAAACCTAAAACTAAAGGAAAATGTTAAAGTTTCTAACCTCTGGAGCCTTAAAACCTTTAGTTCCCACACAAGGGCCTTCTCGCCGGTGCTTTCCATCACCTACAAACAGCACAGTTTAGAAACTTAAGATCCTCACCTGAAGCCCAATTATGCAAAGTAGATCCTAGGGGGGGAATTTCTCACCTTTGCTGCTTTTGAGCAATCCAGCGCCACGAGTAGCAATTCCATTGGCACGCAAAGGCATTGGAGTGGTGTACAAAAATCTAGCATCCATATCTCCAGCATGTGCAGCAACTCTTTTCCTCTTCGATTTTGGCGCATTTACATTTTCATGATTTCCACCCTGCTGCATGGCTTCATGCGCCAGGTTTAACAATGCCTTCCTACCTTGACTTGGTAAGGGTTCTCTCGACCTTTCTGCAGATAATGTACGATTGCTCGTTGCATCCTTTGCAGAGGTTATCCCTGAACCATCAGCACCCTGACTTTTAGCAAAGTGCTTTGCTTTGTCGACCTCCTTTTTCAGGTTCCCAGGTGGCAAAACCGACTTGGACACTTTTCCACCATTTTTTTCAACAGATGTATTCATTAGCATCCTACTATTTGCAGGTGGTAGAGATTTCATCTGGGGGTCGGCAAAAGAATCATTCAAACTATGCCTTACTCTAGAACTATCTGTGAATGATTAGAGAGGCAACTAATCAGATATGATAGAGATAGAAAATTCGAGTATATTACAAAGAGTTAATATCAAGGGTAAAGGTTTTTTTAGTCCTTTAACTTTCACCAATTTTAATTTAGTCCGCTAATTTTTTTCAACTTTGAAAATAGAACCAAATTCAATTTCATCCTTTTACCGACTAAAACAAGTTAACAAAGTTCAACATTTTATTCTTTTAACCGGCTAAAAGGATGAAAAATTATTTTTTGTAAACATAAGGAATGAATTTCAAAGTTAAAAAAGTTAGCTGACTAAAATCAAAATTAGTGTAAATTAAGGGACAAAAAAATACATTTACCCAATATCAATTTACGTCTTGTAACTTGTAACTTGTAACTTAGGGTGAATCCAATATAAATCATTTTTCTTTCTACTTTATCATTTTTTTTTTAGTCCTAGGGTGGATCCAATATAAATCATCTCAAATTTTAATTCGAAAAAGGACTCAAATTGGACCGAAATTGGACACACTATGACATTGATAAAGTAGAAAGAAAAATATTTATATCGGATCCATCCTGTAATATCCACCTTGAATTACAGGATGTAAATTGATATTAACTCATCTTACCGAACCATTAGCAAGTGCCGACTGAAAATTTTAGATTAAACAAATTGATCCTTCAGTATGTTATTGGGAGAAATTATTATCTACTAGCAAATCCCCTATACCTAATAAGGTAAGATGAGTTGAATGTATAAGAACAAACACTCACCACTTGTCCCATACTTTTTGTGCATATCCTGTCAAAAAATAATAAACGAGAATTATTTCAAGATAATAATGTTGAGTTGAGGATATATATATATATATATATATATATATATATATATGTGTGTGTGTGTGTGTGTGTGTGTGTACGAAAAACAGGGGGTGAAAAAGAGAGGAAACTTCACGAGCAAGTTCACTCACCAATGCAAGGTTAAAATCAATCAGGAAACCTTTATTGACCTTTCGGGAGTAAAGAAAGTTTCCAGGTTTAACATCTCGGTGAACAATTCCCTGTACGCATAAGAAGGTTCAGAAATTTCTTTTCTTTTTCAGGCAAAGTCTTATGTAATCCAGTTTTATCGTGCAACTGCTATAATTTATTGTGCATTTTTATACAGTATTAATTGTTCCATTAAAACGTATTAGTTGTTTTATTCAAAAGTTGTTATACTAAAAAGTCAGAGTGGTGTATCAGTTATACAGTAAAACTATTTTACATAAGACTAGCTCTCTTTTTAAAATGCATCTATTGATATATTCACACCTGCTTATGTAGACCGGCTAATGCTTTGAACAGGCAGTATGCGTACCACTGTAGGTCAGTAACATGCATTTCTCTCCTTAAAATCTGTCCAAAGGTTGGGGAATAAATAATGGCTATATCAACTGAAAGAAAGATTAAATAGGTTATGACTCATTACCTCAGGTCTATCATGATCAACATGTTGCAAAATAACAAAATCAGCACCCCCGCTTTGAAATGAACCTTCATACTTAATCACAAAGTTTTTGCCTCTGTCATAAAGTGCAACAGATCAGATTGTAGAAGTGTTATAGACAAATGAATTTTTCATTAAAACTGTGAAAAATTAATAAATAAAACATCTGTTACAGATGTTTACCCCAACCGCTCCAGCATTTTGATCTCATTGGTTACGTAATTTCTATTGGCATTCCCATGAGGACCTGAAAAACCATTAAAAATCATGAAAAATAAAGTTAAAATGATCATTTGTTATATCTGAGTCTCTACACACACACACCATGCCTATTTATTTTATTTCTTTAGGATGTTAAGTCAAGAAAAATGTGCAACTTCAATTAAACAACATATACAGCTATTCAAGGGTTGGGCATGTAAATGGTGAATTAAAAAGTAGACATTATGCAGCAGAGCATGCTGAGGGCAAGCATAATAATTACTCGGTAAGTGTTTATTTATTTTAATCACTGAAGGTTCATGCATTTTTTATTGGTCCAGTAATTTGTTCTTCTTTCTCCTTAATAAAATTCGATATATTGAAAAATCATTGAAGTTTCATGATAAACAAAGTGCAAGGCATTCCAAGAAAAAAAATACCTTCTATTATAACTTTCGTATTTCACTTTTTTTTCATTATTCTAGGAATATCAAACTTTGCACAACTACACCATGAAAGAAAAATCTGTAACGGCCACGGATTTGCAGTAAGTAGCATTGTAAACTTTATAGAAATTACACCCATGATAAGACACGAGATATGTATTTGACTGAACATGCATACATAATAGATATCAAACATTAAGAAAGAAGGCTATAATAACACAGTAAGTTTCATACATTTGATTGCACATATTACTCCATTATCTTTTCTTTTTGCCCGGTAAACTGTACCATAACCTCCTGCAGAAGTTGATAAAAGCAAAACATATATCAGAAACACATAAAAATACAAATTTTGTTTTAAAAAATACATGGATCTCTACAAGTGTCTTTGATACCTGAGCCCTCTTCTTCTTCTACAATATATGACTCAAAGTCAGGAAAAGGTTTTTGTTCAATATTCTGCAAAACAAGTAGGCATTATATTTGACTATAAAGTATAAACACGTGCATACTTGTCAGACCAGAAATAATCAATCTGAACTTACTTTCTGAATGCATGAAGCCCTTCTCCTATTCTCCACAGATATTTCCCTCTTTTCTTTAACATTTATGCTCTGATCACAGATACTTCCCTCTTTTCTTTCATCTTCTTCATCAATGTGATCAGATTCCGAGTGCTTGATGAGATCATTCAGCGTCTCTCCTGTGATCTGCAGATGATCTTGTGGTCTTGATCCAACCAAATATTCCGCCGTATTATTGGACCCATCTTTATGGGTTTTATCCATTAGATTATTTTCCTTATGGCTTTTGCTTCCATCAGAATCAATTAACAGTACTTCTGTTATTCTACCATTCATATCTTCAGGTAATGACTCACATCCTTGGCTAACAGCCTCACTTTTTTCTCGAGTTACTATCTTCTGCTGTACTTCTAAGTTAGATGATGCGCGTATATTTAGACAGTCAATAGGATATACAATCTCAATGTCAGAAATCCTACTCTTCCCTTCTGAATCACCTCTTGTACATGGTGGATGTGAGGGCTCTAGAAGGACAGAAGTTGCAGAATTTTTTAAAAGTTCTTCTGCCACTATTCTGCATATGGAAGAGTTACAACCTTCTCCATGTAAACAACCAGGCCTTTCGGCATCTGGAATTGTGTTTTGATTATGTTCCACATTTTCAATTTCATGAGTGAGTCGTCGTGCAGGCCTGGATTTTCTAAGCATGAGAGATCTGACCATGTTTTTCTCGAGTTTCCAGAAATCATATTGCGAGAGTGGTGAGAGCCTTGTTAGTTTCTCAATACCCTGAAACATGGTGGGTTCTAATGTTATTCAAAATCAGCCAGAAAAATTCAGTCATAATTAAATACACCAAACCCAATATTTTTTTTAATAATTTATGCTGATAAGAGGAATATATTAATAATTTAATATTGTTATTTTTCATATGTGACTCACTGACTCCTGAAATTGAAATTCAGTTGAACAGACATCGACCTCTGGAAAAGTAACACATGGAGATGCATGCATAACTATGACTTTGTAATTATAAAATATTAAGAGCTTGAAAACGACTTATTCACAGTAACACAAAATACTTCTTAGTTACTAACAGTATTATCCTTATCAAAGCAATCCCCAAACAAGAAACAGAGAACATAAGAACCTCATTATTCTCAAACCTCCAGTGCAGTCTCATTATATGAGTTGGACTCAAAATTATATACAACTGAATGAACAATCCATGATATCTAAAATATCAAGGATAAATTTCACTCAACTATTGGGGCTCCCATAATCACTTTTGGACCACTGCTGTAATAAGCAATGATGTTTGGTAGCCTAAACAAAGATTCTGTTATCATGTATGGGAACATCTGGGAAGCAAGATAGAATCACTTATTGGTTATCCAAGAACAACAATATTGCAAAAGCTATAAAAATGGAGACAAGCCACCAGGCAACAGCAACTTCATAACATCTCCCATTTCAAGATCATTATTTACAAGAATGATATTTTGAGAATCAATTGTCCTAAAATGAAATTTTGTACTCGGAGCGTCCACCAAAACTATGTTCACTTTCCTATTTGTCTGTCTGCCAAAAGTGTGTCCATTTCTTTTTATGGAAACAATTACTTTATCTTTACCCTCACAACACACTTACTTTATCTACTTTTTCTTAAAACATGTGTAAAAAAATGTGAGCACACTTTTCATTGACAGAGGAAGTAATATTTATTTTCATTTTCCATTAAGTTACACAGATTCACCCAAAGTGCCTGCTCACTTAAGGCATGGTCAAATGAAATGAGCTAATCTTGCTTCTCAGTTCTCCCTGTGATCTTTTGGCTTAGGGCTTGCAGTGAGGAATTGAATTGATCTTACACTACAGCATCAAATTTAGATAATGTATATTAGAATGTCAAAACCAGCTCACTGTTAATTAGGCCCTCTTAGCTCAACTTAGGTTGCAAAAAACTCAAGACTCTCATTCAGTCATCATTATCCGAAATCTCCAAAAATACAGGAAATCACTAAAGCTCTCACTTTACTGTTTGTTTGAGAGTGGTATCCTACAACATTATAGCATCTACCCATCTCCCACCACAAGTTTAAGGGAATATGGTTTACAAATTTATGTAACAATTATAGCAGATTATATATCAGTAAAGCTTATGTATTCCTGAATCACCTTTCATCTACCAAATTTATTAGAGTAAGCAGTATAGCAAGCATTGGTCAAGATATACAATTTGCTGTGAACAATAAAAAGTAGAGCCTTGAATTTACTTGAGTATATGCACTGTGAAACCTGCTGGGCATCATCATCACCGTCTGGTTTTGAATCCTCTCCTCTGTATCCCCAATAAAAACAAAATAGAACGCAAATCCAGAACAATCAAGTTAATAATGACAAATAATTAAGAGAACATGAGAAGTGAGAACATCAGTAATCGAGAAAATTTACCATTAATATCCTGGAAATAAGTTATCTTCCTCATTGCCGGAAAATCGTCAACCTCCTCTTGAAACAGTCTCTTCCTTTTCCTACAATACGTCCTCACTGTGCCATTAGATCCAAAACTCGCCAACACCCGCGGCACAAAATGTGGTAAATCCAAGCATTCCGCAAGCAAGTCGGAATTGGCAAAGAATTGTGCAATAGCAGCAACTGCTACCTCTGAGAAGGTGACAAAGTGATTATCCACGAATCGGAGAGGAGAATTAGGGATTGAGCAGAGGAATCGAATGAATTCGGGAGTAAGATAAAAATGCGTGCAACTGGACGTTAGCTCGGAGGGGAGAACTGGACGCCCATGGCTGAGCAAAAGACCAACAACAGACCACGCGGCGGCGGTCGTGGTGGTGTGTTGACTCGTGCTGAGTCCGAGCGCGAGCTCAGATTGTGGTGGCAAGGGCTCCATTAGCTATCAGATCCGAAAATTAGAGTCGTGTTCTGATAGAAAGAAGAAGAAGAAATGGGGAAATTAGCACAAGGGTTTGTTTGCTGGATTTGGAAGAGGCGGGAAACGAATGATTGAGAAATTGAGTTTCTCATTATTTAATCAATCCAGTAAAAAACCTTCTTTTTTATTTAAATGGAAAGTAATTTACTGCATCATTTTAAATTTGAGCAAAAAAAGATCGGAATCAGTTCGATAGTTTTCGAATCTTTGGTCCATCAAAATTTTAAATTTCGGGTTCTGGTCCGATTTAAAATTGAAATTTACTGATCCGGATTGAAAATTCTTTTTTTTTTTTTTTATTATTAGATTTTCTCAAAAAAACTATATACTATTTTTTATTAAAATATTGATAAAATTTAAAACCTTTAAATGAATCTCCTATGAAATGTGCATTGATTTTGTATATTTTGTATTAATTTGTTATATTGAATGTCAAAATTTTATGTAAAAATAGACTATAAAATGAAGAAAAAAAATTCATCTAAAATGGTTCAAACTTGAACCGGGGTGATTCAGATCCGATCTCCAGACTCCAATCCACCCATTTGGATGAATTCCGATCTCGATCCAAATCGATTTTCCACCAATGCACAAGCACACCTCATAATCCTCTTAGCACACTTTATAATTTTAAAACAAAAATAATTATATACTCTATAAAATAACTGAATCAACCTTATATAAATTTGTTCATTAAATTTTGTTGACTTTTAATTTTTGTCATCTAATACTTTTTAATTAAAACTGCTCATTTATGTATATATTTTTTTTTGTCATTTTACGGATAACAAATTGTCACACATTAGGTTTTCGTGATATGACATATTTGGTTAAATTATTTTTTAGTTTTAGACATGAAAAATAATTGGAAATTTTTAGAAAATGAGAAAATCTTAAATACACAGTTTGTATCAAAGTAAAATTGGTGAACACGCTTTTTTTAACCGCTTTCTTATTCTCTTCCTTTCTCTCTCTCCCTGCTTTTTTTTTTTTTACCGCTTTCTTCTTTCTCTTTTCTTCTTTCTTCTTCTTTCTCCTTTCTTCTTCGTTCTCCTTTCTTTCTCTCTCCTCGTCACGTTTTTTTTACACCCTTCCTTTTCTGGCGAGTTACTTTCTTTTTTCTTGTAAGAGTTGAGAGGATCTCCATTGATGCAGAAGAGAGAGAAAGTGACGCCAGTTGAGAGGATCTCCATTGGAATCACTTTTTTTTTTTTTTCTTCTGTGGAGTTGAGAGGATCTCCATTGATGGAGAGGAGAGAGAAAGTGGTATAAAGTGGAAACGAACAGGAAGAGGTTGTTCATGAATTTACTTTCACGTTTCTTTTTTCTGATGTTTTGTTTTTATTGGAAAATTTTGTTTTTATTTATTTATTGAAAAGTGGTAAATTTATTATTGAAAAGTGGTAATTTTATAATTGAAAAGTGTAAATGTTGTTATTGAAAAGTTGTGGTAATTTTATTATTGAAAAATTGTAATTTTGTTATTGAATTTTTTTTACTCTTCTTATTATTGAAAAGTGGTAACTATTATTATTGAAAAGTGGAAATTTTGTTAGTGAAACGTTATAACTATTATTAGTGACTGAAAAAATGGTAATTATTATTATTGAAAAGTGGAAATTTTGTGACTAAAAAGTTGTATTTACCTTTATTAATATATAAAGAGTTGACTTATGCATTAGTGTGCACGGGAGACCAACCCTTAGAAAATTTATTAAAAATCTGAAAAATATATTTAAAAAAAAAAACTAAATTTAAAAAAAAAAAGAAAATTACATAAAATCTTAAAAATATTATAAGATCAACTTAATCTTCAAAAAAGTAAATAAATTTACAAATCAATTAAAGTAAATAAAATCTGAAAAAAAATTAATTATATATTGTTAAAAAAATAATTAAATTTTAAAAACGAATTAAAATATAAAAAAAAAAACTAAAAAAAAAATCAACTAAATCTTCAAAAATAATTAAATTTTTAATTCACAAACGTCTTAAAGTCTTTTTTGGGCTCTTGATTGTCTGTTGGGCCCATCTTTTAGCCCACCCTACAATTGGGCTCTTGGACCCATCTTTCCAAGTTTGTCATTTGAGATATTTTTGCTGGATTATATTAAAGTTAATTTAAATGTGCTAGATGAAACTTGTTAAAAATAATAAAATTAAACTAGAGTTCGATAATAATTGACTTGTTAGCGCGTGACAAATTAATTACTCGACTCATGAGCAAATTTATTAAAAATAATGCTAACAGCTAACAGGGTGTGTTTCCAAACACTATCTAAAATCACTTTTTTTTTTTTTTTTGAAAGATGTCTTTAATTTATAAGTTTTTATACTTTTATTTATGATGAATATATAAGTATTTAATTAAATGTTGGTATTTATTCGTTAGTAACTGAATCAAAATGTCAAGACTTTAAAAATAAATTTTTTTTAAATTTTAAACCGAAAATGAATCAAATTAGACATGAGTGATTTTTAATCGGTAAACTGTCGAAACCGACCAAACCACCGCTACGATTCAAAAAACCGAACCATAAAATGCAGTTCGATTTCAATTGTAAATTTTAGCAAACTGCAAACCACCGATTTGTCGATTTTATTTTAATACACAATTCTACTATTATATCGAAATTGTAACCAACTATTTTTTGTAGTAATGCATGTCTAAATCAAATTATATCAAAATCGAACTAATATTGTTTAAAAAAATTCATATCGAACTTTTTTACTTTTATTAATTATAGATAGTAATTGTAACTACCACTAATTTCAAAGTATTATTAATAAAAATTGTAACTAGCTTAGAAAAGTAGGGTCGTATTCACAATTTTAAAGAATCAAAATGTATACTCCATAAATTTGCAGGACCACAGGTCCACAACTCGTTTTCCCGCTTAAATTATTACAGTACTATAATTAAAAAGACAAATAAAATAAGAACGCGTATAATCATTCCTGCCCATTGTTGTACTTATTTTAAGATTTTTTTGCTCTTTCAATGCATGAGAGTGAACGATTTTCCGGGAAGAATTTGACGCGTGCATGTCATTTTAAAAGCTTCTTACCATTTTCTAAAAAAGTTAGTATTTTTAAATGTCTGTTATCTCAAAATACTTATATATATTAAAACTACTTTTTTTTTTAAGGCTTATATTACTACTACTTCAAAAAAATCTTTTCTTTTTCTTACATTTCTGCCATTTCAAAACTTTTATACCACTATCCAAAAAAATCATTTTTCATGTACAAACCATCATAAACCATGTTTTTTATATTAATTATAATGAGTGATGGACACTTAACATAAAATGAATTTATTCGTTTTTCATTCTATCACTTTTGATTTTTCTACACATTTAACGGAGATTGTGCATCTCTATCACACTCATTTTTTTATATAAATTGTAGTGTCGAACATTTTGTCCAATATAATAAGATCAATTTTATGGCAGTTCAGTAAAACTTTTCGATAGTATATAACAATTACATACTCTAGCACTCATGTTGATAAGTGTTTCTCCATTTCATCCAATCAACTTGTATTATTAACATCGTTATTTATTTATCCATTCAAGTGAATTCATGAAATATTTAAATTGACTCCTATTTGACGTACGCCACTTTCAAAAAAATATACTTTCACGTTCTACAATAAATTTCACACTATCATTTTTTTTTTAAGTCACAATAACTTCAAATCATTAAAATAAAAAATCTTATATAAACTGCATCTTCATAATATCCACAATTTTATACAAAATATCATTATTTTTTAGTTTTAACCTTATATATAGTTATATATTATTAGAGAATACAATAGAATAATATATATACACAATTTAATTATTATTTTTTTACTTTATACATAAAATTTTACTCCTTCTGTCCCGAAATTATTTGCACAGTATGATCGGCACAATTTAAAAAAAAAAAGAGGATTTAGTAGTTGGCCAGGTAAGATGTAAGATAGATAAGAGGTATTTTAGGAGATTTGACGAGTTGTAAAGTAAAATGTATGTAAAAAAAAGAGTAACAATTTTAAAAATAAAATGATATTGAGAGAATAATAATTTTGTGGGTATTTTCATATTAAAAATTTGAGGCATTCCAATAAAGAATGTGTGCAAATAATAATGAGATTAGATTGGGAGGGAGTAAGAAAACTATTTTGTAACATGAACTAATGCACCTATAAATTGTTGTGAAATACATTACTAATTGACTGCTGCTACTGTGAAGGCCCATTTCCAGAACATAATAGTAGTAGCCACACGTCTCTTCCACTGTTTCTTTTTTTCTCTTTGTTTTTATGAATTATCTTCCACTATTTCTTTTAATAAACCCAACAACTCTCCTCTCTTTTCTGTTTTCATTTTCATGTTCATGTTCATGTTCATGTTCAACCAACAAATGGAATGATTGATTCCCTCTGAAATCAAACCCCCCATCATCAAATCCATGAACATGGTCAACAATTCAGTTAAACCAAACGAAACCGACGATCAACTTCAAGGCATCCAAATATGGCAAGTCAACAAGGATCGATTAACTCTGATGCAGCAAAAACTCGCCGATACGCCGCGGATTCTCAGCCGCTCCGCCGGAAAAAGCGCCTGCTGCATCTTCAGGGTGCCGGAAAGCTTGATCCAGATCAACGGCCGCTGCTATCAGCCCCACATAGTCTCCGTCGGCCCCTTCCACCACGGCGATCCGCGCCTCAGGATGATCGAAGAGCATAAATGGAGATTTCTCGCCACTCTGTTGAAGCGTATGCAACGCAAAGGGTTAGGGTTAGAAGATTTGATGAAAGCCGTGCAACCTCTCGAAGCTCAAGCCAGAGAGTGTTACTCCGCGAATGTTGATTTCACCAAGGATGAATTTATCGAGATTCTGGTTGTTGATGGCTGTTTTGTAATCGAGCTTTTTAGGAAATTTGGGGGCGTAATTGCGTTTGAAGCTGATGATCCCCTGCTTTCTCTCTCATGGATTTATTCCTTTTTTCTTAGGGATTTAATTCGTCTCGAAAACCAGATCCCCTTTTTCATTCTCCAATGTCTATTCGATTTGACCCAAATACCCCTTTCCGCTGAAGATCCGGATCCGACCCTATCCAGATTGACGCTCCAATTCTTCAACAATGCGTTACAGAGATCGGAAGACTTCGTCGGAAAATTCCAAAACCTCACCGGAAAACACATCCTCGATCTCCTCCGAACAAGTTTCATCCCCGAAGGCTACGAAGAACCGACGGAAAGCAAATACAGCAACACTCACGTCTGCCACTGCATCTCGAAGCTCCGCCGCGCCGGAATCAAGCTCCACGCCGGAACCGACGACAGTTTCCTTGTAATCAAATTCCGGCGCGGCGTGATCCAAATGCCGACGATGACGATCGACGATTTCACGAGCTCGTTCCTGCTAAACTGCGTAGCGTACGAGCAATGCCACAGATCCTGCTCCAAACACATGACGACATACGCGACGTTTCTGGATTGTTTAATCAACACGGCGAGAGACGTGGAGTATCTGTGCGATCAGAACATCATCGAGAATTACTACGGAACGGATGCGGAAATCGCGAAGTTCATAAACAATATGGGGAAAGATGTGTCGTTCGATATCGATATGTGTTACCTATCGGAATTGTTCCACGACGTGAATCATTATTATAGCAATCATTGGCATGTGCATTGGGCGAGCTTCAAGTATACGTATTTTAAGACGCCCTGGTCTTTTGTATCCGCCATGGCTGCCTTAGTTCTGCTGATTCTTACTGTTACTCAAACCTATTATACTGTTGTCTCATATGTTCGTCCCCAGGGCTAAGACTCTGTAAAAAAATCTATTCGATTTTGGGAAATATCGAGTAAATTGCAAAATTGATTTCATATATGTTCGATGTTGTTAAAAAAATGCAATTTTAATGTTATTGTTAAAGATGTAAATTTTTTGAACTCGCAAATGCGGGGTTATTGGTATGGTATGGTATAGTATAGTGAAAATTCAACATATTCATTTCAATTAAAAAACTGTCAATATGTTGGATGTTTAATTTCAATTAAACAAGTCACATCTCTCTTTAATGGCGATTTTAGTCAAAGATGAATTGATTTTATAATTTAAGCCTCCTAACTTAAAAAAAAATTAAAAAAAATGCAATTTTAGTCTTATGTTAACAAAGATGGAAAATTTTGAACGTGTTGCTCATGGGAGCTGCCGGAATTCAATCTACCAAACTAAAATCCCCTTATATACTAATAGGGAGTTTAAATTGATGATGTCTCATTTTGTGGTTAATTTGGCTTATGTGTTATTTTGTGGTTGATTTGACCTATGTGTCATAATTTAATAAAGTTGTTAATTTTAAAAAGTATGACGTGTAATTAAGTTATTGGTTGAGTAAGATATGATTCATAAACTATTTCAAAATATTATATTCTTATTAACTATTGAATTTTTTTTTTCTAATTAATTATTTATTTTATTTAAGGTGTGAGTGGTTGATATGAAATGTTGAATTTCTTATTATTTTAATATTGACTAATTAAATTAACTTTTATACCGTAGTCAGTTAATCTAAGTCATTAAAAATCTAATCTAAAGGTTTAGATTTGATGACATGTTACCTTTTGTAAATTTTACAATATGTATTGTCGTAATGTGTCGTAATGTGTCATAAATTTGTATTTTCTATTAAATTAAATTAATTAAAATATATTATTGTAAATTTACATTTTTATCCTTATACAATAAAATAATTTATTACAACAATTATCTACACCCGCTAATTTTACAAGTTCACCCCAAATCATTTTTTACCATAGTTATCTGCACCCATTCATTTTATGAGTTCACCCAAATTATTTTTTACCATAGTTATCTGCACCCATTCATTTTATGAGTTCACCCCAAATCATTTCTTTTTTACAACGGTTATCTACATCCGCTCATTTTATGAGTTCACCCCCAAATTATATTTTTACCAAAGTTATCTGCACCCGCTCATTTTATTATTTCACCCCCAAATTATTTTTATACCACAATTATCTGCACCCGCTCATTTTATGAGTTCACCCCAAAATATTTTTTTAAAAATAATTACATTTAAAAGACTATATTATTTTTTTATTAATTAACACAAAATATAATAAAATCAACCCTAATTTATACATTTACAATCTACAACCGAGTCATTGCTGAGTTACCGTCGATTCACCACCAAATCACTCATATTTTTAGAAAAAAAATCGTAAAAACATAATTTAAAAAAAACTATCGAGATTAGGCACAAATTTCAATTTTTTTTCTTTTTTAATTTTTCTTCCCATTTTCAATTTTTATTCCAAACTTTTTATTTTTTCGTTTTTTTGGTTTCCTACTTTTTTTTTTCATTAATATATTTTTAGTTTTAATACAAAATAATACTCCGTATTATATGTATGATTTTATTATAATCCCTCCGTCCCAGTGAAAGCTCCTCATGAGCTTCGGACACAGAGGTTAAAAAATATGATATAATAAGTGGATGTATGAGAGGTGATGTGATTTAGAGAGAGAGAGAGAGAAGAATATAATGAAATGTGAGAGGAAATAGTTTGGCAAAAAAGGAATGAGTAACTTTCATTGGGACAAACGAATAAGAAAAGTTGGGTAGCTTTCAATATGAAGGAGGGAGTAGTCGTTAATACAACAAGTAATAACCAGTAATACCATAAACAGTAATCAGTAATAACATTAACAATAATTAGTAATACCACGAACATTAATCAGTAATACCATTAATATTATTCATTAAAATTTTATACAATAAAAAATAATTTCACACATCTAAATTATATTCAATAATACAAAAAATAATTATCAGTAATACCATGAACATTGAATAGTAATATCTCATACAATAACAAATAATTCCACAAATCTAATTATATTCAATAATACCAAAAACAATTATCAGTAATACCATAAACAATAATATGTAATACCATAAAAATAATAATAATCAGTAATAAATAATTTCACATAATCAGTAATACCACAATTAATAATCAATAATCATTAATATTAATTCAATAGTGTATTAATAGTAATACCGCAATCAATAACTAGTAATACCAGTATCAATAATACCAATAACAATAATACCATAAAAAAAAAGTGGAGAGAGTGCATATCGGGGTGTACTAAAGAAAATAGAGGGTGCACATTACCAAGCCCAATTGAAGGAAACCCTAGCCCAATGGGTGGGCACCCTAGGTCAGTAGTCGTCGCTTGGGATTTCATCAGCAAGGTCACCGGCTCCGAGTGTCGTCCGGTCAGAGATCCATCAGTAACATACTCACAGTCCTTCGTCGGGCCGTCGTTAGCCGGAGGAAGAGGCTGCGCAGGAGTAGGGTGAAGAAGACGGATGAAGCAATATAGCTTCGATTTGGACAGAGATGAACGACGAGAGAGAGGCAGCGTCGATCCGAGTGTTGCAGGCGAGCGCCGTTGATGTAGGAGAAGCTCCTGGATCGCGAACGCAAGGGAGATTGATCGAACCAGTCGCGTCGGTGGTCGAAATGAGGAGAGGATTTCGGCCGCCATGGATCGTGGCCGAGGTGGAAGATTATGTCGATTGTTATGGAAGTGAAGAATCGCGATTGCGATTCGAGGAGGGGTCTCGGGCTTCAGCGGCCGAGACCAAAGCGTCGTCGTCGTCGTCGAGGGGGTGGTCGGGCATGGTGGTGTCTGGGTCACCCGCCGACATGCATGGATTTCCGGCAGGTCCTTTACTCATTAAATTAAAATTAAAATTTAGGTGCACCGCCGATCGACTTTAATAAAATTATACCTATAATATTATTTTGTATTAAAATTTAAAAAATACACATGCAAAAAATGGAAAAGAAATACAGGAAAATTTAAAAAGGAATAGAAAAAAAAAAGGAAATAAAAAATTTGAAAAAAAAATTGAAAATGGGAAGAAAAAAGAAAAAGAGGAGGGGGAAGAAAAATTAAAAAGAAAAAAATTGAGATTTGTGGCTAATTTCGATAGTTTTTTATTAATTATATTTTTACGTTTTTTTTTTTAAATATGGGTGATTTGGTGGTGAATTGATTTTTTAGAGTTTATTTTATTATATTTTGTGTAAAATAATAAAAGGATAATATAGTCTTTTAAATGTGATTATTTTTTTAAAAATATTTTGGGGTGTACTCATAAAATGTGCGAGTGTAGATAACCGTGGTAAAACAATAATTTGGGGGTGAATTCATAAAATGAGCGAGTGCAGATAATTGTGGTAAAAAATAATTTGGGGGTGAACTCATAGAATGAGCGGGTGTAGATAACTGTTGTAAAAAAGAAATGATTTGAGGGTGAACTCATTAAATGAGCGGGTGCAGATAATTGTTGTAAAAATATGATTAGGGGGTGAATTCATTAAATTAGCGGGTGCAGATAATTGTAGTAAAAATATGATTAGGGAGTGCAGTCATTAAATTAGTGGGTGCAGGTAAAATATAAATAAAATTTAAAAAGAAGGGTAATATAGTAAATAACAAAATATAATTTAAATAATGCTAAAAATAACTGAAACCTGTATAACAGGTAGTAGGTCGTTTTTACGGTTACGATGCCACATGGCGCGATTCGACATAGTGACTGCGTAGTCACTTTGTAAAATGTGACTACCGTAAGAATTGCCCTACTTAATTTTAATGCAGTATTCATTTTATTCTTTAGTTTAATTTATTTTTGAACTATTTAATGTACTTTTAGTAAAATACAATCTAAAATGTATTTTTATTGGTGTGTGCAATTCTTTATTTAATTAGTTATTAAATTTTATTTTATAATTACTTTTATCTTATATCTCAAGTAATTTTTTCTGCCATTATTTTAAGTTTATTATAAGTTTAATGTATTTAAAAAATAGAGCTCGAAAATATATATATGTAAAACTCATTATATAATTATATTATTTTACAAGATTTACAAATTTGTTACTATATATACATAATACACTACTTCTGTAATATAGAGTGCCCTTATATACTAATAGGGAGTTTAAATTGATGATGTGTCATTTTGTGGTTAATTTGGTTTATGTGTCATTTTGTGGTTGATTTGGCTTATGTGTCATAATTTAATGAAGTTGTTAATTTTAAAAAGAGTTAATTGCAAATTAAATCACGGACTTTTGCTTATTTGCAATCTAATCTAAACCTTAAAAGAATTGCAAATAAATCACAAACTTTAAATATTATTGCAAATTAGACTTCTTATAGAAGTCTACTTTGTCCCTAAATCATACCTTTTGATATTTGGTTTGATGGAAAAACAATATTGTTTTATTAAGATGTTGTTATGTCATTAAGAAGTCTAAATTATGTTAGATTCGAACACAATTAAAATTGTCAAAAAAATTAAATTGCAACTATATTTAAAGTTTGTGATTTATTTGCAATTAACTTAAAGTTTAGATTAGATTGCAAATGAGGAAAAGGTTATGATTTAATTTGCAATTAACTAAAATATTTATTTAATGTGTTGTGGTTGATATTGAAGGTTGACTTACAATTTATTATTAAGAGTTATTTTAATATTACTTAAATTATTTGTTTTCGAAATTTTATAAATTTTTTTAAAGTTATTTTTTCATATTTATTAAATGTAAGGTGTTGCGGTTCATATTGAAGGCTGACTTACAAATTATTAAAAGCTATTTTAATATTACTTAAATTGTTTGTTTCCAAAATTTTATAACTTTTTTAAATGTTGTTTTCATATTTATTAAATGTGAATGTCTCATTGTTTGATTCTCACAAATTTTCTTTAAAATTTTCTTTATAAAATTAACTAAAATAAGTGTAATTATTTTGTATAGCTCAAAATATTATATTAATTAAACTTTTATATTATAATACAACGTTATAATAAATACAATTGAAAAAAATGTTAAATTTTTTTAACAAAATAATTACTATAATTCTGTGAAGTCATTTTTTTTAAATATAATTATAATAATTTATCATACAAAATAAAAATATGAAAAAATTAAATTAAGTAAATGAATAAAATTTTATTATTAAATATTTAAAAATATACTTAAAATTCCGTGTAATATACACTAGAACCCTAGTAATAAATTAATAATAATAATAATAACTTGCGTGGTTTGTATGGTATGGCGAAATTGCAACACGTTAATTTTAATTAAAAATAACATATTAATTATTATCCTAAAATTAAAAACTCTCAATGCTGAACCAGAATGGGATATCTTTATAAAAGTTCATAATCGAGAAAGTTAATTTGTATGAGACAACAAATGGTCAACACTAAATATATACTGTACATTATTAGTTTTGCAATTTAATTACACAATATCATATTTACCATGACTTAAATATTTAGGGCATGATTGGTATGACTGAATGAAAATGTGATTGAATGGAATGAACTCATGAATGGAATGAATGTCTAAATGGAATGAAAGTATGAATGGTCATTCTCATGATTGGTATTGACAAGGAATGAAAAAATCATTCCTTGATTGATTCCATTCTCATGATTGGTATAATAAAATGAATGCAAAATAATGTAAAAAGTTTATCTTAAATGACTAAAATACCCTTATACATATTTTATAGAAACATATTAAATTGATTAATATGCTATTATTTTAATAATAAAACTAAATATAAATAATCGTTATTTAAAAAAAATGATAATCATGAAATATATATATATATATATATATATATATATATATATATTACAGCAAAAATGAAACATAGTAGTATATATATATACGAAACAGAGAGTTCTTATGTATGTATATATAGAACAACAATACACTACTATTCTTTGACTAGTTCTTCTCTTCTGCGTTTTTTCTCAACGTTCTTCTCTTCTGCGTTTTTTTCTCAGCGTTCTTCTCTTCTGCGTTTTTTCTCAGTGTTCTTCTCTTATGCGTTTTTTTCTGAGCGTTCTTCTCTTCTGCGTTTTTCTCTTCTGTGTTTCTTTCTCAGCATCCTTCCCTCTTGGATGAATTAGATTAAAGAAGGTTAATGAATATCGTATTTAATCGTGGATTAAGGTTGGATAAGAGGGTTAATGAAAATCTTTTTAATTGTTGATAAGGATAATTTTGTAAAAATATTTTTTTAATGATATATTTTTTTTTAGAAAATAAAAATAATTTCATTTCACGTAGAATGGAATGGGTAAAGATAGGGGAATGGAGAGTGATATGACCAAGTCTCGTTCGTAGTTGAGAGACGGACCTCGGACATCTCGATCTTCAAATTGGTTGACCTGCACAGAAAACCGGGCCGGAGAGGGCTCCGACGACGGCCCTCCGACGCTCAAGTCAGTCCCATTTTATGAATAATCAGGAGATAATATGAAATAGTCGAATTTTTTTGGGGGAGAGAGAGAGTAATGGAGTAATAATAGAGACTTTTCCTTCAAGAAATTGATTGGAAGCTTATATACCTCTTTTACCTGGGGTTAAAATGGTCAATTCGAGAGCTAGGGTTTGATATCAGCTGGGAATCACATCATTGTACGAATCTGACACGCCATAAGTGCTCTGGCAGTGCACCCTCAGATATCTGAGAATACTCTAACATTAAGAGATTATGTATATACTTGTTTGTCTCCTAGAGGTAAAACTGTGAATTCATAGGTCCACCCTCTCTCCTCTGGAAGTGCAAAGGAGAGAACCGATTTTACCCACGAGGAAATATCATTTCAGCTCTGAGCTGAATCGACTCTCCTCTGACAATTCAGAGGAGGAGTTGAGGTGTCTTCTCTACAAATTCTTCATATCAGATCTGGTCATCCAAGGAGGTGACGTGGTGTGATCTGCTCTGGTAGATGAGAGGTCAGGGAACCTTTCCTCTGCCCTTAAGGAGTCTATGTCCATTTATGCTCTAGATGATTATCTCAAGTCCAAGAGGTCCCTTAATATTCGATAATTTTTAGCTGAGGTGATCAGAGGATGTGTCTTTAAGGTTTCTTCTGAGATATGACATCATTATGTCGTATCATCCACTCCCCCCTATTCTGGACTATCATCGTTTCTGATGTGATTGTTCAGAATAACATCTCTTGGGAGTTGTGAAATATATCACGAATTAATTCAATTTAGAGTTGAACATCTCTCAACTTTCAATACTTAACATATTTCCTAAGTCATAAAAATATTTCAGTTCTCAAATCAAATCAGAATTGAATCTCTTTTAACTCTTAAAATGTTTTCTAACACTTGAAGATATTTCACTTCCGAAATTAACTTCTAATTTAAAAATCTTTCAACTCAAAAATATTTTCTAGCTTGAAAATAATTCAAGTCTTAATTCACATCTTGTATTCTCGTCTATATGAAAATCTTTCAACTTAAAAATATTTTCTTACTTGAAAATAATTCACGTCTTTAATTCACATCTTGAATTCTCATCTTAACTTAAAATCTTTCAACTTAAAAATATTTTCTTATTAGAAAATAATTCACGTATTGAATTCACATCTTGAATTCTCATCTTAGTTGAAAATCTTTCAACTTAAAAATAATTTCTTACTTGAAAATAATTCACATCTTGATTTCTCATCTTAGCTTAAAATCTTTCAACTAAAAAATATTTTCTTACTAGAAAATAATTCACATCTTGAATTCTCATCTTAGTTGAAAATCTTTCAACTTAAAAATATTTTCTTACTAGAAAATAATTCACGTATTGAATTCACATCTTGAATTCTCATCTTAGTTGAAAATCTTTCAACTTAAAAATATTTTCTTACTTGAAAATAATTCACGTCTAGAATTCACATCTTGAATTCTCATCTTAGCTTAAAATCTTTCAACTTAAAAATATTTTCTTACTAGAAAATAATTCACGTATTGAATTCACATCTTGAATTCTCATCTTAGTTGAAAATCTTTCAACTTAAAAATATTTTCTTACTTGAAAATAATTCACGTCTAGGATTCACATCTTGAATTCTCATCTTAGTTGAAAATCTTTCAACTTAAAAATATTTTCTTACTAGAAAATAATTCACGTATTGAATTCACATCTTGAATTCTCATCTTAGTTGAAAATCTTTCAACTTAAAAATATTTTCTTACTTGAAAATAATTCACCTCTTGAATTTTCATCTTCATTGTTTCTCTTTACTTTCATTTTTCTTTTCTCAAGCTTGCTCTGAGCTCGATAATGTTATTCCTCATAAAATTCTGATTTTACACTCTAGATGGTTTATGCTCCTCGGGGAGTTGTTTTCATAGAGATTATACTCTCTCAAAAGTGATTTATACTCCTAAGAGTTTATAGGGATTATACTCTCCCAAAAGTGATTTATACTCCTAAGAGTTCATAGGGATTATACTCTCCCAAAAGTAATATATACTCCTAAGAGTTCTTGTAATGGGATTGATCAATTTTTCTCTGATCCAAGCTCAGTTCGCACAGATGCAACTAGGATGTGATCCACCACCACAAGTGTTTTTCTCAACAACAAACCAAACAAATGATTCGACATCCAATCATTTTTGTTCAATCTTGATAATTGACATATTGAGCATATTAATGAGCATATCTTACTTCGGGACATAAACCATATGTTCATGCAAATATCATTTTATTTCATCACATGATCCAAAAGCACATTCAACATCCCACAGTTGAAACATCAATCTCACAACGCATTTTCATTTCAAAAATCATATCCAATTAGCATTTTTTCCCAAAAAGCATTGAAAATCAATTTTCAAGCAAGATAGCCCAATGCATTCACTTCAAAGTTAAAATTAATCAACCTTCAATCACTCAAAATATTTTCTATCACTGGAAAATATTTTGTGCAACAACTTATTTTAGAGTTGAAGTAATTCAACACTCAATAATTCAAGATATTTTCTAATACTTGAAAATATTTCACGCTATAATTCACATTAGAGTTGAAAATCTTTCAACACTAACTCAACTTAAAAATATTTTCTAGATCTTGAAAATATTTCAATGTGATTACTTAGTTTCAGAGGGAGTTCATCGTGTACCTTATTGGATTCTCCATTCTCCAAGTTATTTTCTGATATTAGTACTTATGTTTGCATGCACTACTCCCCCGGTATGAGATGAACTCTCTTTCTAGATGGATATTTCCTTCAAAGATTTTCGGAACTCCTCTTGATTCAAGCTTTGAACTTTGAAGCAGAGGGTTTATAGTCCTCGGGGGGTTGTTTATACTCCAAATATAATAAGCAGCACTTGCTCTTTCAGAGTTAGATTTTATACTCTTATCTGAGTTGTTTATACTCCAAATATAATGAGCAATTCATGCTCTTTCAGAGTTAGATTTTATACTCTTATCTGAGTTGTTTATACTCCTCGGGGAGTTGTTTATACTCCAAATATAATGAGCATCACTTGCTCTTTCAGAGTTAGATTTTATACTCTTATCTGAGTTGTTTATACTCCTCGGGGAGTTGTTTATACTCCAAATATAATAAGCAGCACTTGCTCTTTCAGAGTTAGATTTTATACTCTTATCTGAGTTGTTTATACTCCTCGGGGAGTTGTTTATACTCCAAATATAATGAGCAATTCATGCTCTTTCAGAGTTAGATTTTATACTCTTATCTGAGTTGTTTATACTCCTCGGGGAGTTGTTTATACTCCAAATATAATGAGCATCACTTGCTCTTTCAGAGTTAGATTTTATACTCTTATCTGAGTTGTTTATACTCCTCGGGGAGTTGTGTATCTCGTTGAAAATCCAGTGTCGAGCATTGTCCCATGGCGAGATTGTTTTCATTCCTCAACGATGGATCTGTCATTCAGTCATTAAATTTACATAAGTGTTGGCAACCTTCTCAAAAATTCTCCTGCAAGAATTTCTGCTCCTGACCATTCAACCTCACAATATAAAGGTTAAATAACAATTTATACCAAGATTTGGTACATGTTTTGTCAATATTCTAGTGTACATTCAATAAAAAGTGCATTCTCATGCAAATCTTATCACATACTCAATACATATCATATCATATTGATTGAGACGATTAACATTCACGCTAAACAAATAGATTTAAATCATTTTCCATAATATCTTAGTTAAGGAGTTGTCATTTATGCAAATCGAAGCATATACTCCCTCCGTCTCTCAATAACTTTCACACCCTTAAAATAGAAAACCCTTTATAAACTTCACCCTCACAATATCTCCAATTTTACACAAATGTCATTATTTTTTCTCCACACATATACAAAAGTCAACTCATTCTTTACTTTATACATAAAGTTTTACAAAATTACCCCTCAAAACTCCACTCATTATTACACTTTATTAATTTACGTGTCCACCTACCTAAGATATCCGAGACGGAGGGAGTACTAGTTTATCTAGATCAAGCTTCCTAGCCACATAATCAGAAAATTTTCAGCAAAAAGGCAACATATCTCTTCAGTATAAGGTCAAACACCATTTATTCTCAGAAATTAAGACTCCAAAATGATGTTCATTCGTTTAAACCAAGTTTTAGAGATCAATTCTAGGATGATTCAAATTTACTCCATCACAATCACGCGTTCTTATTGTTAGGAATTAATATACTAGAATTAATTCCCCACCTCTCTACCAGTTCGGACTTTTAGATGAGACGGAATTCTTCCAAATTCTTTCACTTATCTATTACAGATAAATTATTCTTCTCACTCAAATTCATCATATCAACAAGCCCCATTCAAGTATCCGATTAGTCTTATAACTAATCAGCAAATAGATTGCATGTTACTCCGGATTTCCTTCACAGATTAATTTTTCAAAATTAATTCTAAATAACGTATCAATCAATTATCTTTCTTCAAGCAATATTACAATTTCGATTCACATAAAAGTGCAGAGATACCTCCCTTAGGTTGTCAAGCATGAATCAGTTGGGTTCATTCATTCCCCCATCATTTTTGTGGAGCGGAATTCTTCTTTTTTTCGCATTTCTTCGGAACATTGTTGTTCTTCCACAAGCTTCTATAATAAATTCTCAAAAGCAAATCAAAGCAATTGAATGTCTCAGACTTTCGGGCTTGTTAGACATAGAATTAACATCATATTCAGCAGCATGCATTTGCGATCAATAAAATTCTTAATTTAGCGAGCGTGCAATTTTCATAATAACTTACCATTTCATACCTTTGTTGTCTCATGACCAAAAGTGAGAATCAAATAGAGGGCATAATAAGACAGTTGCACTCACCAGTCACACACAGAACTTAGCAGAAAGCAAAACCATATAACCAGTTGACACATTTATATAATATTCATGACATAGCAAGTCTACTTGCTGGATATAAGATATCAGGGACTAACAAATGTTGATAACTCATTACTTTTTACTTAATTTGCTTAACATGTGATCTTCACAACAAATGTCAAACAACACACCATCAATATCAAGCAATGCCCCCTCAAAGAAAGAATTAATCAAGTTACAAGTTTTACTTTATTATGAGCCATCTACTGAATTGATTGGAAGAGTGTTATGCTACAATCTATGGTCTAGAATCAAGTATTTTTCTTTGAAATACAGACTGTGAATGTTATAACATCCCCATATAAAGCAATAAAACAATTTGATAGCCATATATTTTTTTTTTTTACAATCTTTGATTCTTCAACAATGATGGCCAAAAAATAATAACTCAATAACGCTTGAGCTTCACCTCGAAAGATCGAATCCAGAATTTCGATCACATCATGCCATGCCCTTTAGGAACTAGAATATCACACATTTCTGGACATAGAAGCTTCGCTTTGAGTATTTATTCTTAAGTACTTACAAGGATCATATCTTATCATATTTAACACATGTTCCCATGCTAGGTTTATATTTCTTATACGAACTAATTTTTCAAAAGTAATTATGACTAGCTCATCAATCATAAGTGCGTTTTCAAGCAATATTTCCATTTTGATTCACATAAAAAGAGTAGAGATACCTCCCTCAAGTTGTAGAGCATGTATCGACTGAGTCAATTAATTATCTGCAGACTTCATTCCTCCATCATTTTATGTGCAGCATCTGTTCGCACAATCCTCTCGAATATTGATGTAATGATGTTTCTTTCAATACAGAGGTCATAAGCATTTCCCTGATCAAAGGCGAATTAAGGAATGGAGTTAAAACAGCCAAACCTTTGCCCAGAATCTCATAAATAATCGGCTATGTACTTAGAGTCCATGGAGTGTTTCCACCATTGAATTAAGAAGTTGAGGCAGAGCTCTGTCAGCTCGTTTTCCTTGAAATTCAGGTCGTGCTCAACCGCGAGCAGACCTGGCCTGATACACGAGTAAGGAGAGCCAAGGTGTTAAAATTCCAAACACCTAACTAAACGAAAAATTGTAAATGAAAAGCTGAGAACGAAATTCTCCCTGTCATTGGATTTTGGGAAGTTTTCTGGTTATTCAGACGGTAGATTCACGCATCTTAAAAATTTGGGGTTTTATCATTTTGGGGGCTATTGAGTCTTCCCCTTGCCCGCGTGCAAGGCTCCGGCAACTCGATGCGGACAACGCTTTCAACAGAGGATCTGCGGTGGTTAGGGGCGACTTTATGGAAGCGAGAAACAACAACATAAGCGCGCCGCGGTGTAGGGGCGCTCAATCGGGCGGCGGCGCAGATCTGGGCGGGTTCTGCTTCTGCGCGAAGCTCTGATGTCACTATGGGGGCAACGGAAAAGGTAATGCAGGAATACCGCCACCACAGTCATGGTAGCATCGTCGTACGATTGATGCTCCACTAGACTTTACACAAGAGTTTTCAAATGATTTGGGCCATTTGAAGTATCGTATAGATAACGTTGATTTCTTCAATTTCTTGAAGATTTTTGGGAATAGCTCATCCCAGAATTCTGGAAATCCTCACGCCTCAACCCGGATTTCCCACAGACGGCGCCATTTGATATGACCAAGTCTCGTTCGTAGTTGAGAGACGGACCTCGGACATCTCGATCTTCAAATTGGTTGACCTGCACAGAAAACTGGGCCGGAGAGGGCTCCGGCGACGGCCCTCCGACGCTCAAGTCAGTCCCATTTTATGAATAATCAGGAGATAATATGAAAGAGTCGAATTTTTTGGGGGGAGAGAGAGAGTAATGGAGTAATAATAGAGACTTTTCCTTCAAGAAATTGATTGGAAGCTTATATACCTCTTTTACCTGGGGTTATAATGGTCAATTCGAGAGCTAGGGTTTGATATCAGCTGGGAATCACATCATTGTACGAATCTGACACGCCATAAGTTCTCTGGCAGTGCACCCTCAGATATCTGAGAATACTCTAACATTAAGAGATTATGTTTATACTTGTTTGTCTCCTAGAGGTAAAACTGTGAATTCATAGGTCCACCCTCTCTCCTCTGGAAGTGCAAAGGAGAGAACCGATTTTACCCACGAGGAAATATCATTTCAGCTCTGAGCTGAATCGACTCTCCTCTGACAATTCAGAGGAGGAGTTGAGGTGTCTTCTCTACAAATTCTTCATATCAGATCTGGTCATCCAAGGAGGTGACGTGGTGTGATCTGCTCTGGTAGATGAGAGGTCAGAGAACCTTTCCTCTGCCCTTAAGGAGTCTATGTCCATTTATGCTCTAGATGATTATCTCAAGTCCAAGAGGTCCCTTAATATTCGATAATTTTTAGCTGAGGTGATCAGAGGATGTGTCTTTAAGGTTTCTTCTGAGATATGACATCATTATGTCGTATCAGAGAGGAATCAGAATTCTTTATTTTTGGGAATCACCACGATTCCGTGTAAAAAAATATATCAATCATGAGATTAGGAATAGGTCCATGAATGTTCATTTCATTCTAAGCCCATTACCCCATACCAATCATGTCCTGTAAGTATAAGATGAACTTAAAGTTGGAATTGGAGAATTAAAATATTTTTTTGTTGTGTGTGTCAATATAATCCATTTTGTTTGGGTGTTTCTTTTTCTTTTTTTAGCGTGGATAATGGATTTAATACCCCTTTTTTCTTTTCCACCAAAACAGTTTGGTTTAATTAATTCTCGGTTCTTTTTTATGGTCGAGGAGACTAATACGTGTTTGATTTTTCTCTCATATTTTATATGAAAACAAAAATATTATTTTCATTCTTCTAGATTTGATTATCAATTATTTTGAATTCTAGTGATTGCAATTACACAATATTAACATGAAACAGTTGCACCTTTGCAATTAAACAATATTAACATAAAACATACTTACATACATCCAGTTGGCAATTTCTTTCACTTTATAATACTACATCATTTATAAATTAATACTACTGCGTTTAAAATATAATACCATAACATTTTACACACAAAAATATGCTGAACGGTATAGAATTTTTTTTATAGTAAACGTAATACTATTACTTAATAAGTGGTGTACTATTACAAATAGGGATGACAAAATGACCTGCCCCGAAGTCGACCCGCCCTGCTCTGAGAGGTTTAGATCCGCCCTGCCCCATCCTTAAAACAGGGCAAATCTGCCCCGCCCCGCACGCAGGGCAGGCATGGATACATGTATTATAAAAATCTGCCCTGCCCTGCCCTAAATAAAAAATATATATATATATATATAATATATATACATTTGATTATTTTGTTTGTTTTTAAGTATTTTGAATTTGATTATTTTGTTTGCTGTTAAGTATTTTTAATTGTGAATTTTTAATATTTATTTTATTGTTTAATTTAATTTAATCTGCATATTTTACTTGGAATTTTGGAGTGTATGGAACAGGGCAGGGCAATGACTTGCACAGACAGGGCAGGCCACGAAATGTTGCCCCGCAGCAGGTCGCGGGGCAGGGCCCCATTGCCATCCCTAATTACAAACGGTACGGAATTACGAAACTAGATTCACAACTCAATTCATCTAAGCGTGTCTAATTTATTTTGGATAATCGTTCAACGCAATATCCTCAACTCAACTAACCGCATCTTCAACCCCCAAGGGAAGCCTGTAAATGCACAATTGTAATTGTTAGGAAATTCATTATAAATGAACTAATTTTACCATCGAATTTTTAGATGATTTTTTTTTAATGATATTAAAGCTTAAATTCGTTCATGTATTGAATTCAAATTTTGTTAAAAGTAACTCTTAATAATTAAATTTTGAGGAAGTGTTGGTATATTTCTTCCAAAATGTATACGAGTTTGAATTGAATGTCAAAATAAAGCCTATAAATTTCTTATATATTTTTTAAACTCAAAAGTAAGCATTATTAATCTATACTGTGTTTAATTCTATAAGAAAAATCAGTAATGGACTCAATACCTTATCATCGATAGATATATAGTTTTAAAAAATTAACCTCTAAAACTTATAAATTTTGAGCCCAAGTTAGTGTCATTTGCCTTAATAAAAAAAAAAAAGGTCATGTATTAGAAAGTTTGGAATTTTAGATGAATACAAATTCTTTGGTACTCCATCACAAGATAGCCACATTTTTTCTTTTACTTTAGTATTAAATGTTTTATTGTCAATTTTACTCCTAATTTATAAGAGTAATTAATGTTGACAGGAAATAAAGTTTCACAAATTAAACGGCCAAATCGGCTAAAACATCAGGCTCTATATGAGCTGGTACAACTTCTGAGATAAACTCAGTTTCACATGAGAAGTCATACAAGGCTAAACGATGAGCAACTATATTGCCCGATCTCCTCGTCCACGAATACGAAACAGTATTAAACCTCCTGCTCAAGCCCTCGATATCATTAATTAAGGCTCCCAAATATGACAAGTTTGGCTTCGGCTCAAGCAGGGCATTGATGACAACTTGCGAGTCCGACTCCACCACAACGTCCTCGACCCCCTTCTCCATAGCGTACAGCAGCCCTCTCCGTATAGCTGCAGCTTCTGCTACATCCACCTCCCACACAGCAGTTTCATGCTGTGCAAAACACCACACAACTGTCCCCCTAGCATCCCGTAAGATACCCCCAAGGCCCACACCGTTCTCGCACCTCACCGAAGCATCCGTGTTCAGCTTGTAACACATCGCCGGTGGCGCTACCCATCTGCTCATCTGTCGTTTTGTCCTTCGGCGTGGGATATTGATATTAGCCTTGTGAAACTCTTCCATATACTCATCGGTCATTTGAATTGTTTTTTGTTGGGTGAGCTGTACTTCCCGAAAGATTCGTGAGTTGCGAGCATACCACAAAAACCACAACAATACTGATTAGTGTGAAAATTGCTAGAAATTCATGGATTTATTTTGCTTAATTTGATAGGATTTCTTGCATTATTTACACTAAACTGATTCATTTCTCTTGATTTGGAGAAAGGGCGTTGTTTGCTATTTTTATAGGAAAAATGAGTATTTTGGAGCAAAACACGCCTCAATAATATTATAGAGACAATCGAAGAAATAAATCGAGAGATGAGAAAATGATTGGGCTCAGAAAAGAAAATTCAATGGGCTTTTTAAATTGTTTACAGCGGCCCAAATGGAAGTTTTAGCCCACGTGAACATTTCACCAATTTCCTGTACATTGCAGCAAGAGTCAAGCATTGATGGTCAAAGTTTCATTAATCAGTCAACTATATCATGCTAACCCAATTTTGCAATATTCTATTGGGCCCATTCATTCAATTTGAAGGCCAACCAATGAATTAAAGGAGGGAGCTTAAATTAATTGGATAGGCCCATTTGGCCCGATGGAGCGTGAGGGAAAGAAAGAGGAGAACACACACGCAGTAGGCATTGGGCGAATACAGAAGACACGCGAAAACAGGGGATAGGGCTCGACTCCATTGGAGGAGAAACCCTCTTCTCCTTCCAAAACATTCCACTCAATAGATTAGATTAATTTGTTATTTCATTTCTTAGATAGGTATAGTTTAGAATTTAATTTTAGTTGTGGCATTGAAGATTTTGAAGACTAGAGGTGATATTTTTCTTATTGCAAATTTAATTTGGTAATTTCATTTTAATCAATGTTTTGTAGTTTAATTTACATAAGATTTATTCTAGTTGTCAATTTAGATATAGGCTTATCCTTAATTGCCTTGAGTGTTGATGTTTTGATGATAATTTAGAGTAATTGTGGATTAATTGCATGATTAGCTTAGAATTTGGGTGTTTATGTTTCTAGAGTTGTACTTTGATTGATTCATTTGGTTGATCAACCCTATTAGCGAGCATGTTCGATTATGTTTATTGCAACGAGAGTTGGGTAGCATGATTGGGAGTGTGAGTGTGAGCTTTGGTCAATTGAATAGAAGTTAATTAGTAATTAGCTAACCGAGAGGAGGTTAATGGCTAGACCGACAACTTTAGACATTAAACAAATAGAGGTCGTCTAGGAGTTTGGTGAGAGGGCGTTTCATAAGCATTAGTAACCGTGTTGAAAGTGCTTATGCAACACTATCTTAGGAGCTTATGGTATTTGGTTAGATCCTATAATTGCTAATCAATGCACGATGTTGACCTATGCCTTTCGAGGGGGTTTACACACACATGTGATAGCCTTTAGCTTAACCCGAATTCTTAGTAAAATCATGTAATTAGTTCACTAGTTCACTTAATTGCTCACAAAACGGATACACCCGATGCAATACTTTCCCATCTTGCACTTTCATTATTGAGAGTTAGTTTAGTTGTTTGCATTAGTTGTTCATTTTCTTAATTGATATTAGCTTTATCCTCCCGTTTAGCTTCTATAACACCATTTTGACTTATAGTTTTGGGGCTCCACGCTCTCCTAATTAGGTCATTGGAACGAATATCTACTTGGTATACTTATCATACTACTATCGAACCCATACGCTTGTGGGGATCGTATAGTTGTTTAAAAAGTGCAAAAATACGAACCAAGTCAAATACCACAAATCTATTACGTTGCTCCTCCTCTGCCATAGTGTCTAGCATATTCTTAACCCACATCCCCAGCGACGAGTCCGGCTGTCCAACCATATTTACTCCAGCAAGGTCCCAAAATTGACGAGCCCAGCAGCAATCTCGCCCCACGTGTTCCCCTGTCTCCACTTCCTCCTCACAATATCCACACATCGGATTCACATCAATAAACCTCGATATTAGATTGATGTTAGTTGGTAGAACATCATGGAAGACCCGCCATATGAATATCCGAATCTTAGGCGCCACCCCCATCGTCCACACCCTTCTCCACCATTCTCCTATTCCATCATCTTCAGCAGGGTATTCCCTCGGAGCAGAGCCAAAGTTATATCCTGAGCTTGTCGTGTAATATCCGTTCTTAGAGAATCGCCACATCAATCTGTCCGGTCGATCCATCAATGGCCGTGGCAACGCAACCACGCGGCGTCCCACTTCTTCTGTGAATACCTCCCCCACCTTGAGCGCGTCCCATTCCCGTGTCTCCGGATTAATAAAATCACTAACCCTGTAATTCCCAGTCGCGACAATCTGTGTAGGTTGCAAATGAGGGTCAGCACCATCAAATATCCATGGTTCTGCGCGTATATCAATGTCCTCCCCCGTGCCTACCACCCACACCATTCCCCTCTCTAAGACTGCCCTTCCTGCTAATATACTTTGCCACGTGAAGCTGGCATTGATGCCCACCTTGGCTGTTCGAAACGAGCCACGCGGATAATACCTAGCCTTTAGTGTTTTTGCCAACAAGGATTGGTCGTTTAAAAGCAACCTCCACCCCTGTTTGGCCAGCAATGCCAAGTTAAAGTCCTGCAGCCTCCTCAAGCCTAAACCCCCATTCTCCTTAGGCCGACACAAGATCTCCCATCTCAGCCAATGCACCCTTCTCTCCTCCCCCTTCTGTCCCCACAGAAATCTAGCAATAGATGCTTCAATCTTGCGAATCACATTTCTTGGAATTTTGAAGCAGGTCATAAGATAAGTGGGTATTGATTGAACAACCGATCGTACCAACGTAACCTTGCCCGCCATAGATAATGCCCTACTTTTCCAGTCTTTAATTTTCTTGTTGATCCTGTCCACCAGCGTTTGAAATACTCTTCCCCTCGAACGACCCACCCTAGTTGGTATTCCCAAATACACATTGTGCTCCTCCACTCTTCGTACACCCAAATTTTGAAATATTAGATTTCTAAGAGCAAAATTGGCACATTAGCTCAATTTAACTGATTTTTCTTAATCT
Source organism: Galeopsis tetrahit (assembly GCA_963675135.1). Lineage (NCBI taxonomy): Eukaryota > Viridiplantae > Streptophyta > Magnoliopsida > Lamiales > Lamiaceae > Galeopsis > Galeopsis tetrahit. The sequence goes on along the minus strand of OY776128.1, from coordinate 72,091,801 downwards.
GTATATAAAATCAAATGTGGCTATTTTTGTGGGATTTGGAGTATCAAACAAAACTGCGGTCCATTTTTGAGCCTGAGCTAGTGACGGTTTTTTTTTTTTTAGAACTTAGTGAAGAAATGAGTGGCAGCGTGTCCTTGTTACAATTAATTAAGTTGAAAGAATTCCATCTTGTTGATTTTTTATTTTTTATATATTTTTTTTGAATTGTCAAATCCTTAAATCAAGGTTTGGACTTAATTGACAATCTTCCAATTTCCAAACCTATTTAGTTTCGTATTAGTCACGGCAGCTTACGTATTACGAATAAATTCATAATTTTTTATACTAATAATTAGGATAGTTGTATATATAGATAAAAAGAAAAAATATATAAAAGAACATAAACAAAATCTTATGTGAATGAACCCGATGAAAGTATTTTTAAGGCATGATATTTCATATTTTAAAAAGTTTACTTTATGCATAAAAAAATATGTGAACCTAATTTATTTTTTTAAAAACACTCAGCAACAAAACATACAAAGCCGTGTACATATCAATGAATGGAATATGACAGTAAGAATAAATTGGAAATTTCTGTTGTAAATTATATTTATTTTAATATTTAACATCATCTTTTCAAATGCGTATCGATGATGTTAGCGCTTTAAAAAATAGTAAATAAATTACAATAGTATTTCCAACGAAAACTTGTGTGATTTTCACTTTCTCTTTATTTTTATTTTGAAAGAAAGTTAGATCACAGTTATATTTTTTCTAACTTCCAAAAAACGCGTATGAATGGAAGATATTACATAAGTTGGATAACACGAGGAAAGAAAAACTCAAAATTATGCTTATGGATTTAAAATTATTAAGTTGTCCGAAAAAGTTTAATAAATTTAGTTTCCCTTCCAAAAAAAAATTTTTTAAAAAAAAGGAAAGAAAGAAAATATATTTTTTAATTCTAGGGATATCCCTAGATATAATTCAATTAAAAAAAGTTTACAAAGTAATATATATATGGTGCAACTCAAGTTGAATTTTTAAATAAATTGATGAATTATATGACACACTTGGTATACAATTGAGTTACTAATGTTTGGGCTTTAGAATAGGAATATATAATTAGCCACTATTAAAATTTGTTTCTGCTTGGGTACATCTGACTTTTCTCCAACACAGTGGGATTGAAAGAATTTCGTCTCATTTAAAAGTCTGAATTTGTAGATAGGGTGAGAATTAATTCTTGTATATTAATTCCTAACATGGATTGTTATGTTGATGGTAATTGGCAAAATTGACCCTTACTTTTCTGTGAAATGTGGATTTTCCAGAGAAAATTTCATTTTACGTCCGGTAACTTAGGCCTAATCCAATTTATATCCTTTAAGTTTGTACTTTTTCGATTTACGTCCTTTTTGGTCCAATTTACGTCCTTTCCACCGGAAAATTTTAAAACTCACCGGAATGTGAAGAATAAATTGGGATTCCGACCAAATAGTCCAATTTATGTCCTTTAAGCTTAAAATTAAAATTTTCTAAAAATCCCATTAAAAATCTAAAAAATCTAAAAGTATCATTAAAAATCTAAAAATCTCCTTAAAATTAAAAAAATATAAAATGTGTAAAATAAAATTCAAAATATATCACTAAAATTTCGTAAAATATCATTACAAATTATAAAATGTGTAAAATAAAAAATTCTAAAATTTTGAAAATACAAAAAATAAAATAAAAAAATTCTACAATACAAAGAATGGAAAATGTGTAATTTAAAGATTAAGAAATTCAAAATCTCATTAAAATTTCTAAAAAATCTCATTAATTTATTAAAAATGTGTAAATTAAAAATTACTAATTCTTAAAATCTAATAAGAATAATAAAAATTATTAACATTTCATTAAAAACCAGACTTGATTTAGACAAGTTTACCATTAAAGTTTTGCTCGAACTCCTAAAAATTTTGGGTCCCACGAGATTTTCCAACTCACCGTCGAGGTTGAGTGGAAGTTTCATACCTTGATCGATTTTGGAACCGTCCCAAATTCATTTTCACATTATTTGTAAAATTGTGGAATTTTTTATTTTAAACATTTTTAAAATTTTAATTTGTAGATTTTTTTATTTTCATAAGTTTTGGGAAAATAAAAATTAAATTTACACATATTCAGATTTTTTGAATTGTAGAATTTATAATTTTTTTTTTAGAATTTTTATATTTATTTTACACAATTTATAAGTTTTTAATGAGATTTTTTTATTTTTAATGATATTTTCAGATTTTTTTAATTATTAATTTATAATTTTCAAACATAAAGGATGTAAATTTGACTATTTGACCGGATTTTCAATTTTTCGGTGGAAAGGACGTAAATTGGACCGAAAAGGATGTAAATTGGACACCCTAGGATGTAAATTGAAAATGTGAAAACTTAAAGGATATATTTTGGATTAGGCCTAAGTTACAGGACGTAAAATGATATTTTCTCGGATTTTCCATAATCTTTTCGATCCGTAGTATATTAATTTAAAGATGTACTACTGCCGAAACAAATTAATTTATTTACAAAAAATTAAAGGCGATCGATTCGGAGGTACATATACATTTGTTGCTTCTAATCTTATATATGCAGGAGTACTATTTTTTCTAGTAGACGAGTTTCCCATGCAAAATCCATTATCTTAATAAACTATTTTTAAAAGCAATTTTTTTGGTCAGTAATTGGGCGAGGTCAAAGAATTAGCACAATTTGACTAGGAAAAATTAAAGTCACCGAGGAACAAATTAGAATTAAAATATTTAGTCTTTACGTACGTTAGAAACATTTTGTATCTTTGATTTATTTATTATAGTATATTATTATTAGTCTTCAACTTTGGTTTATTCAACTGGTCTCCATTCTCATAACCTCTGCTGCTTATATATATATATATATATGTATTATTGAAGCCATAACCACAATCAAAATCTTCATACAAACACACTCAATTTCTCCAAAAATCCAATCATCATCAAAAAAAAAAAAAAAAAAACTATTCAATCAGCTCTTGTCTAGTTGTCTCCCAATTAAGCTTAATAAAAGACATGGAAACATACGAGTCTTCGTCACAACAATTTGAATACACATCAACAATATCTTACCAATATGTGGATCGAGTCGAGGAGAACCCGCACGAATCAGACCACGAAAGAATGCATATTCTGAAAGGATTGTTGAAAGAAATCGATCATAAAGGGCACAAAATGTGCAAGAAATTGATCGAAGAGGATGCGCCGATTGGTAGAGTGGTCCGGAAAACGGTGCATGATTTATGTGGAAAATCTGGTTTAGATATGCTGGAAAAGGTCGTAAGAAAATTGAGTGAAGAGGAGGAAGGTCATGATCATATTATTAGTAGTGATAGAGGTGCAGATAGTGATATTTTGCAGGAAATTAAAGTTGATAGGTTCAAAGTTAAAACTATGAACACTACTGGGGCAGGTGTGGTCAAGGAGGAATAAAAAAAAAAAAAGATTATTTTATTAATTCTTTTATTCATTTTTAATTTTCTTAGGAAGATGTTCGATCCTTTAATTTTGGGATTTGACAATTTCATGTAATGAAATTATATAGATTTGGTTTGATTCATTCTTTAGGCACAACATGTTGAGAATGCATGTGTGTATATATATATATTTGTTGATATTCACTTTTATACAACACCAACTTAATTAAAATAGTGTAATTATATATGAATTTCAGATATGGATGAGAAAACGATCTGCCCCGAATTCGTTCCACCCTATTCTAAGAGATTTGAATTCGTTCTGCCCTGTCCCATTTTAAAAACGAGGTAAGTTTGCCTCGTCCCGTGCGCACAGGGCATGACAAACATGGATTTACATATTTACAGCTATGTCCCGTCCCGTCCCGCCCCGAATTCAAAGACATATATATATAATAATATAATTAAGTAAATTAATATTCCTAGTTTTATACCCATATTTTTAATTAAAACAGTGAAATTTTTTTTTGGAAAGCGGCTAATTTTTTTTATTAGAGTCCGGGTATCAGGAATACCCAGCTCGATCAGAAATCATCGAACACCACAACGAAGAAACTAAAAACGAATCACAGAAAAAGATACAAGGAACTTAAATCAAGCAAGCTATAGGTTCCCTAAACCAATCAATCAAGGTGTTCCCTGTTGCGATCCTGTCCGACGCCTTGCACAAATTAAATGAAACTCTTCGTATATTACCCACAATTGTCTCGATGTCGAAAACCTGCCCATTGAAAGTTGTTCGATTCCTGCCCTGCCATATTCCCCAGATCGTGCAATGCCAAATGTTAGTCCAGATATCTCTCCACTTTGCAGCAGCCATTCTGCCCTGAGCTTCAAGGTGTGAAAACCAGTGGCGTTGAGACAATAATCCAACTCAAACCTAGAATATACTCTCTTCCAAACTGCGGCCGTCATAGAGCATTGGAAGAATAAGTGTCGTGTGTCTTCTTCGTCGTGGTCACACAACTTGCATACGGTTGAAAAAGATGAGTTATAGGCGTTCCTCCTTCTTAGATTTGATATCGTCGGGATCTTGTCTTGTAACATCTTCCACGAGAAACCGGTTATCTTCTGAGGCACGCCTTTCCTCCACATGCACCTAAGTTTATCCAGCTCTTGGTTTTCCGAAGTGCTTTGGCTCAGAAGCAGATTATAAGTCGATCGAACCGAGTATCTTCCGTTCTTTTCCAGATTCCAGCTCCAATGGTCTTCTTCCGTAGAATCCTTTAGGTACCTGCTGATGATACTACAAACAGAATTAGAAGTATCTGCTTCTCTCTCTCTCAATGGTCTCACCCAGTCCCAATTTAAACACATCTCCCCCCCTTCCCAATTGACCCTCTCAACTATCTGACACTCTTTATTTTTGTCAAGCCTGCAGAGTCTAGGGAACAACTCTTCCAGGCTCTTGCCTCCCACCCAATGGTCCCTCCAAAACTTAGTGTTTTTTCCATTGTCAATTATTTTAGAACAATTCTCACGAAACCAATTAGCCGAGCCTATATGTTTAACAATCATAGACCACCAACCAGACCAAAATTTAGGACATTTAGAACCCAACCTATATTCGTACACACACTTCTCTAAACTACCATATTTAGACATGATGATATCACTCCACAAACTGTTTCCATCCCCCAGAGAGTACCACCCCCATTTCCCAAGTAAAGCTGTGTTAAACAAAGATAAATTTTTTACCCCTAAACCCCCCTTATCAATCGACCTACACACAATATACCAACTAACCCAAGAAATTTTACTTACCTTTGGATTGCCGCCATTCCACAGGAATCGCCTTTGATAGGATTGTATGGCTTTTATGGTTTTTGCTGGGGCTAGGTTTAGGGAAAGAGCGTAGATAGGTAAATTAGAGAGAATCGACTTGATAAGCACCACACGGCCTCCCATGGAGAGGTTTTTATCATCCCAGGATTGCATCCTGGAAGACACCTTTTCTTCAATCTCCTTCCAATAAGAACTCTTTCTGGGGTTGTCACCTATTTTCAGGCCCAGATATTTTAGGGGAAAAGACGCCTTACTGCAGTTTAGATTCAGCGCCCAATCGTCCAGCAAATCCTCCGGAATATTTACACCCGACAACGTGCTCTTGTGGAAATTAATTTTTAAACCCGACCACACTTCAAACAGTCTCAAAATGCTCTTGAGAACGAATATATTCTTACTCGTAGCCTCTCCGAAAAATAGGGTGTCATCAGCAAACTGCAAATGCGATACTTTGACCTGATTGTGGCCTACAATCGTCGGTGCGAATTGGCCCGCTTCCACTGCCTTCTTCATCATCAAACTGAGGCCTTCTCCTACTACAGTGAATAAGAACGGGGCTAAGGGGTCCCCTTGTTTTAGCCCTTTCTCCATAACGAACTCTTTTGTGGGGCTTCCATTCACTAAGATTGATGTAGTAGCCGATCCAATGCACTCCTTGACCCACCTCACCCAGGTATGGTTGAAGCCGAGCAACTCAAGCATCTTTAGTAGGAAATTGTGGTCGACGGTGTCGTAGGCTTTTTCAAAATCGATTTTGAACAAAAACAACTTTTTCTTCTTGTGCCTTGCCTCGTCAATGATCTCGTTTGCAATAACCACCCCGTCCAATATATTTTTGTCTTTGATAAAAGCGGATTGATTTGAAGAGATAACACGATCTAGCACTTTGGACATTCTGTTTGCCAATACTTTGGATATAATTTTGTAAAGGCAGCCCACGAGGGATATGGGTCTAAAGTCCTTGATGTCCGTCGGGTTTCTCACCTTCGGGATAAGCGTAACGAAAGACGCATTAGAGCCTGAGACAAATCTCGCGTTCTCGTGGAACTCCGATACAGCCCTGAAGAAGTCATCTTCCAGGATGCTCCAAAATGCTTTGATAAAGCGGAAGTTAAAACCGTCGGGTCCAGGGCTCTTGTCTACGCCACAATCATAAACCGCTCTTCTCACTTCATCTTTGGAGAACTTCCCACTCAAGAAACAGTTCTCGGAATTTTCGAGGCGGTTCCCGCCACTTCCGTAAATGTTAGGTCGTTCCCATTGTTGCTTGGAAAACATGTCTCTAAAATGATTTAAAATGCCTTGCTTTACCTCCTTGACTCCTTCGAACCACCGCCCTTTTTAATGAAAATGCCTTTGATCTCGTTTACTCTTTGTTTCCTCTGAACCCAGGCGTGGAAGAAGCTCGAATTTGCATCGCCCTCCCTGATCCATTCCAGTTTAGCCTTTTGGTAGTTGGTTCTTGCCCTCCTAATTCTTTCATCTTCAATGATTTTGAGTGCTACGGCCCTTGACTCCGCGTCCTTGTCTTCCCACCCCACCGATTCGACTTTAGAATCAAGTTGTTGAAGCATTTCTTTTACCTCATTTGATCTAAGTTCCAGTTGAGTTCTTTTGGAATTCCTCCAAGATTTGATTACTCCTTTGAGAGTCTTCAATTTCTCTTTAATAACAAATGAGCCACAGCCTTGGATTTCTGTCTCTTTCCAGTTTGCTTGCACCAATTCTCTGAAATCCTCCTCCTTGAGCCACCAGTTGATGGATCAGAATGGTTTAGGGCCCTAATCGCCGTCAGGTTCGAGGCTTAGGGAAAGTGGAGCGTGGTCCGATATGACTCTCTTGAGTCCGGATTGCTTTGAACTCGGCCACATTACCATCCATTCTTTTGAGACCAGAAACCTATCAATTCGACTGCAACACTCGCCATTATCTTTATACCAAGTGTATTTCCTTCGCAAGAGAGGCAGGTCTACCAGTCTCGAAACTTCGACAAACGCCTTAAAGCTCCTATCGGCTCCTCCAGTCCTTACCGAGGCGAAGCTTCTTCTTTCCGAATTGTGTAGGATAGCGTTGAAATCCCCACAAATGCACCATCTATCCGAGGGGTTCTGAGAGATTCTTGCCTCCAGCTTTTCCCACAACATTCTTCTTCTGCCTTTGTCACAGGGGGCGTAAACATTGACGATATGTACTTCCACCCGGTCGTCCCCCCAAAGACCAGAGACGCCAAGCGCATCCCCTTCATCCCAAGAAGTGGTGTTAGTGAAAAAAGCCTTGTCCCACAGGCATAAAATGCCCCCAGACATACCAATAGCGCCGGTGAAGTACCAGTCGAAATCGCCCCCCTCTTCCCCCCATATCGCAGCACAGAGATCCTTGCTTACCATGTCGCACTTTGTCTCTTGTAAACAAACGAACTTAGCTCCTTCTTTTCTGATTAACTCTCTAATAAGATCCCTCTTTCTGTTGCTCCCGATTCCTCTTGCATTCAAACATAAGATCTTCATATACTCAAGATAGCGCGCTCTCCACAGAGGCTGGTACCTTTATGCGATCGATTGATCGAAAGCCTCCATGTCCCGTGCTTCGAACTCCTTCATTTTCTGCGTTAGACTTTCAGCATCTTTAGGGTTGCATAAACCCATTGACTTGACCGTCTCCCAAATTGCCTTGGCCTTCCCCTCAATCGGGACTCTCCGATTCTGCGAAACTTCGACATCCGGATCCTTAATAGATTCGCGATTCGTCGAAAGTTTTTGTGACTGGCTGGATTTGCCTCTTTTCTTCTTCTTTGGGGCGGCCCTCTCTTGGTCGGATCCAATTTCATGGATGAAATTTGGCCATTTTGCCCTCTCGGCCGCTTTGGATAATCAGTGGGCTTTCTTGCTTTTGGTGGGTCGCCTGGGGCGTTCGGGCTTAAGGTCGGCTCTTTCGATAACAGGGCCTAGGTTGAAAGGATCCGAGCCCACGTCTGAAGATACTGGGCTGCCCCCACAAACCGTATTCTCCAAGATAGGGTGTGGGCCTATTGATAATTGTTTTTCCGACGCGTCCAGCCCAACACTCAGGACGGTTGGGCTTCGGCTTCTAGATAATTCCAAACCTTTCCTGGGTCATCAGAAGTGGGCCCAGGAGAGCCTAACTCATCTCGAGGCCTGTCTGGGGAGTAGAGAATTGCGGCTCCAGCGTGCTCTGCCACGTAATCAATTCCACCTGCCTTTTCGGGATACGACAACTGCGGCTCGTTCTTTTCTTGGGAAACGGGAGATTGTCGGCCTAAGAGATCTTTGGCATTCTCCGTACGACTTTTCGGTTCGTTCTCCAAACTAGGGTTTTCACCATCCCAGTACCAATGGGCCTCCGACATTGACCCGAATTCCATGCTATCCACTTCCGACGACAACTCCCTGCCCGACGAGATAACCTCCGATTCTGAAAACCAATCTTCACCTTGAGTAGAGGGGTGGTTAACCTCCCATTCCTGCATTGAAGGTTCCTCTGTGATCCAAATAGAGAAAGGGACACTATCCACTGAGAATACCAAGTAGTCGTTGATGAACGTCCACCGGTTAGTCGCTATTCTCACCATCCCTTTTGAAACGTCCCGTTTAAGCCTCATATTCCCATCAATGTCAATGGTCTCCCCAAAAAACGAGCCAATGGACTGGAACGATTCGGCATTCCACGCATGGAGCGGCATCCCATAAATGTGGATCCACACGTAGCGTAGTTTCACAACGTCCTCAGGGTTTCATTTCCTTAAGCTCGAAAACCTTTTCTTAATCCACGATTCCTCCTCCTCCAGAATGTTCCCCCTTGACTTTTCCAGGCCAGGGGCTAGTAAGATCTTCCGACCCCCCATGGGGACCACGTTCAAATTCTCGTACCCCTCAATTGCGAGGTCTCTCTTGATATATTTGAGGTAGTCTAATTCAGACACCTCTCCAACTATGCACGAACCGGCCCATTCGAGGTCCTCCAAGGTGGATTTACCTTCCACCCTCGCCGGCGACAAAGAAGATTCAGGGGCGGTCGATCGCTTAGGTAGGGAATCTGCCTTCTGAATAGTAGCCTCCACAAAACTGCGTGAGTCCCTAAAACCTCCCTTGAGAATATATCTCCCCTGCTTACTAGTGTTGAGCGGGAAAGATGGCCTACCTCCGTCGGATCTATTTGCCACCGCGGCTTTGACTTTCCTGATACCGATCCAAAGTTTATCGAGAACCACCGCGATGTCATGAACGTCAACCCCGTTTACAAAGCTTGCAAAAGCGAATCTACTCCCGATTCTTGTCTTCTTCTTAGGAATGAACACGTCCGTGATTCTCCCATAACGACGTAGCCAGTCGAAAAGGTCTCTTTCAGTCCAGTCGTCAGGGAAATTTGAAACAAAGACCCTGTTATCCTTACTACGTTTCCCGGGACGCTTATTTCCCTCTCTAAGGTGGTGGTTGTGGCGCTTATCAGTCTCAGGGTAGGGGTAAGGTTGTGTTTGGTGAAGGTTGGGTTTTTGTCTGGAGGTGGGGACATGGGGGCGGGAATGGGTGTCACAGTGATAATATGGATTGATGGTAGTATCGGGTTTACGAAGCTGGGCTGAAGGATTCTGGGTTCGGGGTCCGGGGACATGGGACGATGGGGTTTTGGGCTGGGTGAACGGCTGGTAAGCTGTGAAGGGCTGTCTCCGGCGATTCCTGCTTGGGCTCCAATCCGCCGGTGTTGGTGCAGAACCTACTCGCTCCTTATTTCTCTCTCTCTCTCTCCCTCTCGCTCTCTCTCTCTCTACCCATTTTGAAGAATTGAAATATTTTGAAGATAAAGTTACATTAAAACAGTGAATTTTAATGTTTAGTTTATTTCATTATATATATATATATATATATATATATATATATATATATATATAATTAAGACTTACTTCACTTGAGGAGCGCAGGGCATGGCGGAAAATGCGCAGGGTAGGATTTAGAATGTTGTTTCGTATCAGAGCATGAAGCAGACCAAGACAGATGCATGTCAAATGTGTATATGTGCAGGGCATGCATGTTTGGATATTGAGATACCCACCCTACTCTGCCCCATTGTTATCCCTAATTTAGAACCTCATGTCACTCGGGGATAATAGAAATGATATTAATATATTTATAAAAAAATAACCATATTTTGTTTGAAAAATTCTTGGCATGTGTGAAGAGGGATAACTATGCTGATTAGAACATTACTAGGGTTTGGGTCATGCAAACCGGTTGGAAAAAAAGAGAGTTGCAGACGAAATTAATTATTATTGCATGTTATTTTGTGAAATTAATTAATTAAATTAGGTAAGTTGTCATCAAAGTTGAGTTTAGTTTTGGTCATACACTAATTGGGTGCAACTTGAAATAATTTGTTCATTTTCATAAGTTAAACCAATTAATTTCACGTCGTGCCTCTTCTCTTAACTAACTTTTTTCTTATATATATTCTTATTCACTTTTTTAACCACTCACCCAACTTGACGTTTTATAATGCTACTGCTTAATCATTGAGTGGTTTGGAGGCCACACAAAAGTCTCAATATTTTAATTATATGTAATGTAATAATGTGTATTAATAAATTAAATTAGGTTTTAATTGTAACGCCAATTGGTAATTTATTTAAGAGAGAATTAATACTCTCATAGAAAAGTGCTGATTTTTTTTTTTTACATAGTTGGAAGTTGTCACTTGTCATCAAAGTTGCGATTCAATAAGTTACAGTAATTAATACTTAATAGACGAAGTTGAATAGCTCAAGTGGTTAGAGCACCACTACCTAGACTTTAGATCCTGGGTTCGAGTCATGGGGAGGGAAAAAGGGATGGGTATTTAATGTAATTCAAAAAAAAAAAAAGTAATTAATACTTAATAGAAAGTGCTGTAATTATTGGGAGTTTAATATTTATCTGTTTTTCATTTGTTTCTTTAAACCAAAATACCAATTTAATAAAAAATCAGATTGAAGCTAAAAATAATAATAATAACCCAGACGAGAAGTACTGCTCCTATTGCATCTTGTCATTTTATCACCTGTAATTTAAGTTGAAATCATGCATTTCTTATTTCAAACACAAGTAATCTTTATTTTAAAAATACAGTATTTCAACAATCTTTAATTAATTTTAATAAAAAGTCCAAAAGCATGCATTAGCCATCGTAAACAGTGGATTAACATTGGAAGCGGTCAAATTAAGGCAGGCGACGACTTGTGAAAGTCGTGTCCGAAACATATAATCATAAAAAATTAGTCTCCAATTCAATTGATCTAGACAGCCTTTCTTAGAACCTGCTTAATTCTATACTATATAAATTGGATATGCATATTGGATATCTCATAACATGCAATTACCTATTTTGTTACATTATATATTCCTCATAATTTTCTCCGAACAAAACACAATTAGTACTAGCTAGTTTGTTTTGATCACGTACGACCATCCAAAATCCAAATCAAACATGGGTGAAAACAGCGTGTCGACGCTCGAATCACTGCAAATATTGGAAGGTTTGTTGAAAGAATTAGCCGAGGAAGAAATATTTAAGAAGATGGATCATTTGCATGGCTCCGCGGATCATATGTTGGAAAAGCTTGCAAGAAAGCTAAATAAAGCTGGAGAAGAAGAAGAAGATAGTCATGTTGCTATTACTGAGAGAGGTATAGATGGTGATATACTGCAGGAAAATAAACTGGAGAGGTTCAAAGTGAAGAATCTCAACACTATTGGGGCAGGTGTGGTCAAGGAGGAGGAGGAGCACTAAAGATAATATTATTTCAACCAAAAATATTATGTCTTCTATTTAATAATTCGATTGATTTTTTTTTATTTAATTGTTTTGAACTATTAATTCGTGTATGATGTGCCAAAAATTGCTCGGTCGGATTATATATCCTCGGGATCAGATATCCAAATTCCCGAGTGCTTAGACCTGATTTGGGTACACTGCTTCCGCTGGAATGATCCTCCAGGGACCTGCAAAAGACACACCGGAGGGGGCTCCGGTGCGGACGCTCCGACGCTCAAGTCAGTATAAGAATCTTCGTATATCACAAGGACTTCAAAGTCCTTGATTTATCAAATCAAGCTTTCAAAGGATCTCGCAATATATAATAATAGGAAATATATTCGGTCTTGTAAGAGTCAAAAGTCTAACCTGGAAATCTTCTTGGATTTACCTATTTATAGAGAATATCCTCTTAAGGGGAGGTTACAACTTCCTTATATTTCGGAGCTACCTTTGGACCCAGCCTTGCTGTGTTGACAAGGTCACCACTTCTCCTCTACTTCCGGAAAGACCGGGGCCACTCCCCCTAGTGGACTCCTTCCACTAAAATGAAGGAGGGAAGAATCTTTCTTTGGTCAGTCTTAGTCCGATTCATGTGGAGATCTCCTATATTCTCGGTTTACCAATTCATATCAAGATCAGGTCCTCCAGATAAGTCTCTCCGGGAGGACCTCCAGGAGCTCCCTCCGGAGGGACTTCCAGAAGGGATTCTTTATCCAGAGCCCCTTCCATAATTCCATATCTTCTCTTTTATCTTATCCTTTATACACGTGTCGACTTCTTATTGAACGACATTTTTAGGCAGCATCAGTGTACAAATTGATGGTATCATGTTTGTATTGTATATATCTATTTATGAAATAATATTTAAAATTGAAATATGATGAAGGAGAGAGCATCCCATTGTTATCAAATTACATATGTAAGTAATTTTGTGAAATTCATTTACCCTGTGCTCTAATGTGAACCTTCTTCTTTTGTTCATTAGTTTATTAATTTGCCCTTGTGCTAAATGAAATATTTTATTAAGAAAAAAAAAAGTAAAATGAGAACATATAGGGGCCAAAACCCAACAAAAAAACTAACAGGAACCGACAGTCCATAAATGGGCCTAAACAATAAATTAAGGCCCGGCTATATACACCTCCAGCCTTGTTAAATATACCCCTCGATTTTTGTACCCCTACATTAAATGTACTCCCACAAAATTCCTAATCTACCATTTTTCATTAAATATAAATTATAGATACACTCCCTCAAATATAAATCTCTAACCCTATTTCTGCTCTTTCATTTCTTCTAACCCTAAACTCACCCCCTCCCGGAGTCGAGGCCGCGGCGCCACCCTCCCACCAGTCGGCCGTGATCGGCCTCCCGTCCCACCGCCTTTTTTTTTTTTAAATTTGCTCCATCGGTCATGGAAGTCGGCCACGGCCCCACCTCATAGCTGCCGCCCATTTTCGTTTCTACACAGCGCTGCGACCCACCCTTCCTTTCCTCTATTTCTGCACACAATCGCCCCCACAGTGTCGCCGTTGACACACCCTCCATTTCCTTCATTTGGCCTCCTTCACTACAATAAAATTGAGTTTTAGTGACAGAAATTCTGTCATTTAGCTTCTCTAACTAAATATTTAATGACAGAAATTGACTTTTAGTGACAGGCCCTGTCATTAATTCTCAATTTCCTGTCACTAAAAACTTTTAGCTAGAAAAGCAATAATGAGAGGATTTTGTGACTAAAAATCATTTTTCTTGTAGTGAGCTTCTTCAGCTCTTCGTAAAAAAAACGGGTATGTATTTTTTTTAATTTTCGACAAGAAATTGTCGACCATAATGTTTATGGTCGACAATTTATTGTCGATTTTTATTTTATTTTATTTCGATAAAATGTTGTCGACGAGGTTATTTTTCGTCGATAAACTATAATCTAAAATACTCCCTCCGTCCCAACTTAACTTTCATACTTACTGTTCATCCTCTTTATAACTAAAATATGATTTTTTTAAAAGCATATATAAAAAAAAGTGAGCACACTTTTGGTGGACAGAGGGAGTATAATAAATAGAATTTTGAGATATAATTTTATAAAAAAATAAATAAGTGAATTCACTCGTGTGTATGTATGTACCATAAAAATAATAACATTAAATATAATATTTTAGATAGTGTATGAATATAGTTTCTAAAGGACCGAAAAAGTAGGTATGAAAGTTAAGTTGGGACGGAGGGAGTATATTTTATAGTCGACAAATCAGTGTCGATCGACACTGTTTTGTCGAAAATGTGCATTTTTTTTTAAAGATTTCTAAGTTTTTTTCTAGATTTATTTGGACAGTGTCGGCTGCTGCCGACGGCGGAGGTGGGGCATCTACTTCCCTTGGAATTAGAGTTAAGGTTAGAAATTAGGGTTAGGGTTAGGAGTTTATCAATCTTAAAGTTAGATATATATTTTATAAAAGGATATATTTTGTATTTTACATGAATATTATATTAATAAATGTGGAGGAGAAGTATATTTAACAAAGCCGGAGGCCTAAATTAAAGCAAAACAAACTGAAGCCCACAATCAGACCAAGACTATACACAGCACTCAAAGCCCTAAATAGGCTCCATCTTCTAGCAGACCCACAGAACCTAAGTGGTAAATGTAATTAATGCATTTATAATTTTATATTAGTAATTCAATTAGAAAATATTACGAAAATAAATCTATATGAATTGATATATATATATATATATATATATAATTAGGATGGAGTAAACCTGGACAACATTTTTCAATAAGGTTGTGTTTAATTTGGAGGAGGGAATTTGATTTGAGTAGTTATTTCAAATGAAAGAATTTAAAAATAGATGGATTTCAAATGATATAGATTTTAAAATTCTCTCAATTTTAACTAGTGGAAATTAGTATATAGGACATTTCATCTATAGAAACTCGAAATAAAGACAAAAATTTTAAAAGTTAGGAAGAAGGACAATTTGATTTATAAAAGTACAATTTTAACCTCCGTTTATAAATAAAATCGAAATTTGCATATTCAATTAAGATAAAATAGGAAATTCAAAACAGGAGCTGATGAAATATTAAATTCCCGGAAATCTCGGTCATAATTGCGTTCGGAATTTCAAACCTTCCTAAAACAGAGCTGGAGTAATGGAGAAGCTTCTTTCAAAAAAAAAAAAATACATATGATGTAATTAATTCAGTAACGTGGAACAAATCGTAATGGAATATATGCGCACGTATATGCCAAACAAATATGCACATTGTGATATGTGCAGTAAAAATGCAAAATACACCATTTTTATCTATATTTATGATTACTACGATAATCATAGTATTATTACGTGAATCATTTGTTTATAATATTAACGTGTACATATTATACAAACGTGGATATCAAAATAAACTATTCATTTTAGAAATTGTAATTATAATATTATTTATAGAAAAAAATTACCAAAATGTCAAAAATATATTGTTGGTTTGGATTACGTGAGATAATTGTGGGGAATAGTGGATATATTTAAAATTAATAATATTATATTAATGATGATTGACTTAAAACTTGTGGATTGTAACTTTCCATGAAATGAAACCGGTAATAACTGCCCATAATTATGATTGGTAAATTAAATGATGATTGAATTAAAACTTGTGGATTGTAAGAAATGTAACTGGTAATAATTGCCCATAATTATGATTGGTAAATTAGAATCTTTTAATATTAATTTTATATTTGTATGCATTATTTTAATATGAGATTCATTATTCTGGTAATGAAGACATATCTAATTAATGCATATATTGAAATATATGCTAAATATTTAGAGCATATGTGAAAATATACGTTGCATATAAGCTAAGATTGTAAACCATATGCAAAAAAATATCATCTAAACAAACAAAAAAAAAACATACGCAATGTCAACACGATTATCAGGTATATTTGACAATTGAGTCTGGGATGCAGAAGCATTAACACGATCATCACTGATTGCCAAACTAACGCCCAAACTTTGTGAATTATGCATATCAAGTACTAAATTCTTAGACTGTGTAGAACAAACATAAACTTCAACTAATTTTTCCGATGAAATCTAGCAAAATTCAACTAATCTAACCAAATCAGAATCAGATGATAAAGAACAATTCTTTATGCAACTAACAGAATAACACATGCCTATATTAGAATTCGATAATATGGGCCACATACCGATTATTTCATTAACAATGTCTTCGAACTTTGAAGATTGTTGAACACGGATCAACTTGATTTTATCCTCGAATTCGAACTTTAAAATCCCAGCATATTCCATCTCTGATTCTGTAAATTAGCTTCTCCAATTAACTCCTTCAATAAAGCCCTAAATCGCATAATATAAAATAGTGACGATGCAGAAAATATCGAAGATCAGACTTTATGAATTTGGAAGAACCATGAACTAATAGAATTATTGATTATTGCATTAAGACAACACCGAATAAAATTGCATACCTTGATAATGGAATGATTATCGGATGAGATATTGCAGATCAAACTTTCTGTATTTTGAGAATTTCGGTCATGATCGCCAGATTTTAAGATTGGATAGTTGACCATGGAATGATTTTGTTATGAGATATTATGATTTAAAATTTAAAATCTAATTTTATATTAAATTGATTTAAAATTTAAAACCTAATTTTATATTAAATTGATTTAAAATTTAAAATCTAATTTTAATTTCCATTATTAGTGTCTTATAAGCAAAGGGCATAATAGGTTATTTGGTTATGAATTTGACCTTAATTCTAATACAATAATTTTTTGTCTCTTTTCCTAGGTGTGTCTATAGATTGTCCCTAATCTTAATTAAACTCTTTTAACTAAAACAGATGTTAAATACGGAGTATTTAAAATTCATTCATTTACTTTTTAATTTAAACAAGTGGAATGAATTTAGATTATGCATTAAAAATCCATATTTAAATCCCTCCCTCCAAACACGACCTAAAAGTTTCTAAGTATCAAATAGAGTATACCTAACAGTTTCCCTTTTAATTACTGGCCCAACTCTAGACCTTTTCTTTTTCATTCCACTTTCATTTTAATCACTGGCCCAATTAGAGTTAAATTGACGTTTATGCTTCGGCTTAATGATCGAGGATGTAGATTTGGGTTTGAAAATCACACAAAAAAGTTAAGGCGTAGGTTATTTGCCCCTCCAACAATGTTATATACACTCCCCCTCCATTTATTAATTAAATATGCATGTAAAATATTATATTGAATTAACCCTTTTGGTAAAATAGATACATACACTCCCCTTTTAAAACCCTAATTCTAATTGGATTAGCCCTAATTTTGCAACCTCCGACAGCCAGCAGTCACCACCACCAGCACTTTCGGCGCCACCCATCCAAAAAATATTCAGAAATTTAAAAAAAATTTAGAATTAAAAAAAAAAAAAAACTTATTTTCGACCATGGTTTGTCGACAAAAATGCATTTCGTCAACAAGAGTTTGTTGACCAAATACATTCTTGTCGACAACATTTTGTCGAAAGAAAGAAAAAAAATAAAAAAATAATTGACAACAATTTATCGACAATCATGGTTATAATCGATCGGTTAATGTCGAAAATGAAAAAAAAAATATTCAAACCGGCACGTGAATGAAGGCGGGGTGGTCAACTTGGGAGGGAGAAGGTCGAGGTGGCTCTGGCGGATATGGAAAGGAGGAAGGGAGGAGTGGGAGCTATAGACAGGGCGGCGGCGCTGGATGGATATTGGGCGAAGAGCGACGGCGGCGCTAGTTAGAGGAAGGAAGTGCGACGCCACCGCTGCGGGAAAAAAACCAATTTAGTCCCGTAACTTTTTACCTTTTCTGAAATGGTTCCAAAAAAGTTAAATGTACCAATTTAGTCTCAATTTTTCAAAATTTGTTTTGTTTTGGTCCCATTTTCGTCGGAATGATGACTGGACGGTTCTATTCAGCCGGAAAATGCTGACTGTATAAATAAAAAATAATTTTAAAATTAAATAAAATAAATCCATGTCATTATTTTATATTATTAAAATTTTAAACTAATATTAATTATTACGGTCATGTCTTCCCCAAATCACATCAACCCTAAATTAATTCCCCAAATTGCATATGCTTTGTCGTTCCACCCCTCTCCACCAGCTTGTCCGTCGCAACACCACCTACTTCGGCATTCCGTACTCCGAATCAACAATTCCCATTCCCACTGCCGCCACCGCTCTAATGCTCGCCGCCTTCAGCACCACCTCCCGCCGAGCCTCGTTCGATCCGATTTTCGCCCTAATTAAAGCCGTAAAATAATCCGTTAAAGTCATACCCACTATCCTCGATGATGTCATCAGAAAGTAGTCGTGGCTCATATGGCCAACATCATACCCGCGGCGGCTATAGTCGGCATGGGGAGGGAGA
Source organism: Galeopsis tetrahit (assembly GCA_963675135.1). Classification (NCBI taxonomy): domain Eukaryota; kingdom Viridiplantae; phylum Streptophyta; class Magnoliopsida; order Lamiales; family Lamiaceae; genus Galeopsis; species Galeopsis tetrahit. The sequence continues at coordinate 72,073,243 of OY776128.1, read as the reverse complement.
GGAGATCGGCGACGACTCATTTGAATAGATCCACCATTCGATCGAGCTCAATGAGCGCGGCTTTGGCGGAGCTGGCCTTGACGCCGACGGCTTGGGCGTGAGCCAGGTCGAACTCGTTGGAGAAGAATTTGCCTCCAGATACCGTGATGAGATTGAGAGCCTATCCGTCTTCGTCATAAATTAATTTTATTTCGTGATAAATTAATTTTATTTAATCTGATATGAAACAGGAGTAACTATGTCATTCATGGTGCTACTACCAAAGAAAGAGGTATGTGAGCCGCTTAATGATTATAGGCCCATTTCTTTAATAGGTTGTCTGTACAAAGTGTTGTCCAAACTATTAGCAAAACGCCTGAGCAGTGTCCTTGATAATATAATATCGGAAACTCAGAGCGCATTTATTGGAAAAAGACAGATACATGACGGGGTGGTAGTTTTGAATGAGACGATTGTGGAGGCAAAAAAGAAAGGAGTGGGGAGGCTGTTTTTTAAGATAGATTTTGCAAAGGCATATGACTCCGTGGAATGGGGGTTCCTTGATAACATGATGGAGATACTAAATTTCAGTGAAACATGGAGGAGATGGATGAAAGAGTGCATATCCACAGCTATGTCATCAGTTTTGGTCAATGGCAGCGCGTCGGGCGAATTCAAATTGGAGAGAGGCTTGAGACAGGGAGACCCACTATCAACTTTTCTTTATCTAATTGCAGCAGAAGGTTTGAGCATTATGATAAATACGGCGGTCGAAAGAGGCATATTAGAGGCAGCAGAAGTGGGTCAAAATCGGATCAAGGTCTCACACCTTCAATACGCCGATGATACAATACTGATTTGCACGGCAAAAGATGAGAATATTCAGGCGATGAAACAAATTCTGGGCTGTTTTGAATTCTTGTCTGGATTAAAAATAAACTTCAATAAAAGCAGCCTCATTGGAGTTAATGTGGATGGTGATAATCTGAGTAGAATGGCAAGGATTTTAGGATGTGAAATTGGTACAATTCCATGTTCCTATTTGGGATGGGATGCAACCACCGAGCAGTTTCAGAATGGTCAGTTTTAATACAGAAAATGAAGAAGAAAATTCAAGGATGGGGTGACAGAAAGCTATCGATAGGGGGAAGGATTACTTTGTTGAAGGCAGTATTGACGTCTATTCCGATCTACCATATATCCTTCTACCTCTTACCAAAGAAAACATTGAGTGAGCTTATATCTTTACAACGTAATTTCTTGGGGGGGGGGGGGTGGGGGGGCGGGGAGAATACTCGTAAAATTGCATGGCTAAAATGGGATACTTTATGTCTTCCAAAAGAAAAAGGGGGACTAGGGGTTAGGGATCTTATGAATTTTAATAGGGCATTAATAGGGAAATGGCTGTGGAGATATTTAAACGAGGACGAGAGTTTATGGGCTAGAGTGGTTACTTCAATTCACGGTAAATTGTATATGGGGGATAGGGGGGGTGATATGAGGGGAGGGAGTAGAATGTGGTCAGGATGGTGGAGGGATGTGGTTATAAATGGATCGGGGGTGAGAGGCGAGTGGTGGTGGGGTAAAGTTGAAAAATTAGTGGGGGATGGCATGGATACTCGGTTTTGGGATGAGAGGTGGGCTGGTAGTGAGAGCCTTAAAAATAAATTTCCCAGGCTGTACAGGATCAGTTTGGACAAGAAGGGGGTGGTGGGGCAATTATGTAAGTGGGAGAGGGGGATGGGAGAATGGGGTGGTAGATGGCGGAGGGAGTTAGCAGGAAGGGAGAGAGAGGATTTTATGCAACTAATGCAAATTGTGAATAAAAAACCTTTGTAGGTGGAAAGGAAAGACAGGTGGAGATGGAAGACATCAAAAAATGGAGATTACAAAACTAATGAAGCATACTTTGGGATCATTTCGAGCAGCAGAAGAGGAGCCGGCTAGACTGGAATTCAGTAAAATCTGGAGCAAATGGGCACCGATTAAGGTGTCGGCAACAGCTTGGCGGGCGTTATGGGACAGACTACCAACACGCGACAACCTCCTCCGGAGGAAAATCATACAAGAAACAGATGATAAGACGTGTGTATTATGCGGTCACGAGAGAGAGAGACGGCGACACACGTGCTTATCGAATGTCCAATGGCGTCAAAAATCTGGGTAGAAAACATGCGGTGGCTGGGAATATCGACAGTGATGCACAACAATATGAGAGAGCACTTTCTTACAACACATCAGTCTAATTTGAGGTAAACGATTTTCGAATTTCACTATATGTTTGTGGGTGTGCACCATATGGATAATTTGGAGAGGGAGAAACGCGAAGATGTTCAACAACGAAAGCATGGAAACGGAAAAGGCAGTAGACGAGATCAAGAGTCGGACTTGGGGATGGATATCGACGAAGGAGGTGTTCCAAAACAGAACCTTCAATGACTGGAGGACGAATCCTACCAATTTCTTTGTACTGTGAATTCTGTGGTTTTGAGTGTAATGTGAGCTATTCTTTCTGCTTGTAGCATGTAAAACTTATGGTTATGGCTTATAACCAATTCATGCAATAAAGCAAATTTACTGATCAAAAAAATTTTAAGAGGACGTTAATCGTGGGGATTTGATTTATGGTTTATGTGATTTGGATAGATAAAGCAGTAATAGTTTTTGTGTTTTTATAATAATTAATTTTAATTTAATAGTTTAATAATTTAAAATAATGACATGGATTTTATTTTAATGTATTGAATTTTAAAATTATTTTTTATTTATACAGTCAGCATTTTCCGGTTGAATAGAACCGTACAGTCATCTTTCCGGCGAAAATGGGACCAAAACAAAACAAATTCTAAAAAATTGGGACTAAATTGATATATTTAACTTTTTTGGGATTATTTCAGAAAAGGTAAAAAGTTACTGGACTAAATTGACCTTTTCCCCACCGCTGCTGTTGCAGAAGAAGGCGGGGAAGAAGAAGAATGTGAAAATTAGGGTTTTTGTTGGGGGTGTATTTATCATAAAGAATTTTGAGAGGAAAGGGTATGGAAGGTAATTTGTGAAGAGTGCATGGAGTAAGTGTATTGGGGGAGTCCATCTAACATTCATGGGGGCAAATAACCCACGTCTAAACCTAATCAAACTGTAACGATTCGGGCTTCAAGTTGATCAATGATTTATATGGTGCCATTCAAATTAAAAAGGTAAAATCAACCTTAAAAGCATTTTTCCATGTTAAAACACAAGAAAAATAATCATAAACTTTTTTTTAATACACAAATATTTAAGTGGAATATTTCACCATATAATATCTCATAATTTAATTCAAAATCTGGTTGAATTGGATCACATAGATAATATTACTAATTAATTCACCATAACAATATTATATGTTTGTTCATATAGTAATTATATACAATATCATGTACTCCATATTCAAATTATAAAATAATATTATTGTTTAGTGTGTCAATGTAGACTATATGAACAAACAAGCCTACGTAATACTAGTAATGTAAAAAGTACGGAGTATTACCGTTTTTATCACCCATTTGACTTGCAATTTCACCTTAACGATATTATTGCATAAGAATGTGACCCTTTTAAATAAGATGATTAATTATTATATGCAAAAAAAAATCCTTTTGATGAAGGATGGTTAATTACTATCGAGTTGAAGTTTTGTGTGCAATTGTTTCATATAAAAGATACTCCGTAAAATTCAATCACTTTAATTACATTAAAACACACACACACATATATATATATATATATATATATATATATATAAAAATAAAAGTGATGAGAACTCGTGTGTATATATATATATATATATATATATATATATATATATATGTATATGAGGTCATCTACCCAATTAAAACATGTATGAGACATAAATGGGTCACTTTATATTAAAACATAATTTAATTAATTCACAAGTTATATACTTAAGTATATATGTAGGTGATGAGAACCCAGCCATATCACTTATGAGAGCATCTAGACGATCTTTTCTCATTTAAAGTGTTTTCTCATTCAATTCTAGGTGTATCACTCTAATTTTTGAGTCTAACTATTAAAAAAAAAATTAAAAAAAGGCCGACAGTCCGTACAAGATATGGAAAATGGAGTTTAATTAATAAATAAAGCAGGCACTAAACCAGTTGGAAAATATTAAAGAATTGAGATTGAGCAGTTTTTTCAGGTAATTACTGTTGATGTAATAAAAAAAGAGATAGCTGCGTTGGGGCTATAGTAGGCATTTTAATTGGTAAGAGGGAGACACCGAAGCAGAAAAGGAGATGAACAGGGAAATAAAGGACTAGCTGATTATTAGTATTGTATTAGAGTCAAGATAGATTATAATTACGATAACCCATTTTGCTTAATCTCTAATTATCACTAATCTTGACTGCAACAGCATTATTGGGACTTGCCCACTGCTACCTCCACTATAGCCTTATGTGTAACTAACCTCACATGTTACTTACAAATATTTGTGAAATTCAATTTTAACCCTAAAAAAAAATATATAATAGAATAATATATTATAGGAATAGTATAGTGTATTATAGGAATAGTATAATATATTATAGGTAGCAATCTTTTATTTATGATTTATATTTATTTTCTTATTTATCTATTTCCTTGTATATCTATTGTAATCCATATATATATATATATATATATATATATAGTGGACCACTCTTATCATCTCATTAAGGGTGATTGAATATAATTCTCACACAATTATACCACTTTAAAATTTACACTTCAATTTATTTAAAAATATTATTCAGATACGATCATAAGCTCACAAATCATGCAATATATATCTGATGATCGAGAATCCGTTTCATATATAAGACACAGTCTCATACAAATTTTTATCTATTTATACAAATTAATTTGTTCTATATATGTACGTATAAATACTTATATGACAAAAACTTGTGTGAGACCGTCTCACTGTGAGATCGATCGGTATACTTTTAATATATCAAATGAAATACTGTAATAAGATCCTATTACTTTGACTAATTAAATTTGTTTTAAACATCTTATATAAAATTTTAAATACATTTTATAATTTTGTTTTGAGAGTTTATAAGATGTAATTTAAGTAGTTTATAAATTATTAAAGTGTTTTACTAATAAAACTTATAAGTTCCTCAATAATTTAGAGAAATATGTTTAATTCATATTAATTAACATAAATTCAAATTTTAATATATATTGAGGTGGAGGTGAGGGGAGTAGGGATGGGGCAGTGTGACAATGTAGCTTTAAAATAAGTGCATGTATTAAGGAGTTTAGTTTAAAATTTTATAAACTGTCAAACATCTATTTATACCGAGATTCTATGAATATCTAAAAAAATTATATGCCGTTTTAAGGAGTTTATAAGTTCTGTCAAATTAATAGGCTCTATTAATTCTAACGAAGTTTGATAATAATTAGGGTTTTGTCGGACTAATACTAGCTATAAATTTATATGAATTAATACATTCGATAATAAAATTTTCCCTTTTCACAAAATTGTGTCAAATTTAGTGGGCCGGAATTTGTTGATTAAGTCTTGCATTGCGGCTTAGGAAAGTAAATATTTTTGTTAGTTCTGATTTCTGGAAATTAAAATTAAGGATTAATTAGATATGTATTGTTAGGGTTTCATTTTTCCAGTTTGTGATCGATGGATATCTTAGAAAATATGCATGCTACGAGTTGAAAAGATTTTACTTGTAATTTCTTAATCAAGATGACAAGATCATCACCGACTACTTTCAGTTTCACTAATCCAATTTTAGTGCTTTATCTTTTAATATTAATCCAACTGTTCATTTTATATTCAAAATTTGTTTAATTAAAAAAAATCAAATCAAATCTTGTCATTTTTATTGAAAAATCAATTGGTCGCCGAATTGAAATTGCACACGTGTGTAGGATTTCCGGTCAAATTGATGAGTTAGACCGGTTGTCAGAAAAAAATATTCTGAAATTTAAAAAAAATAGAATCTAAAAAAACAATTTGTTAAAAAAAAAAGACATATAATATTGAAAAGCAGAAATATGATAAAATATTTACTAAAATCTGTAAATTTATTTAAAATAATTATATGAACTAAAAAATTACGCGCTGAGTAATCTCTTTGAAATGTTTTTTTTTTAGTCAACTCACTCATTGCAGTGATATGATAAATTCGCCTTCCTAGCCGCTGTGAGAAAATATGAAAATGATAAAAAAAAAAAATTTAACATAAATTGTTGAAAAACATTTAATAATATTTTAATATAATTATATAAAGAAATATCACTACAAAAAATTGCTCAAATAACGAGGGGAATTGGCGAGGGGTATTTCACCCTTGCTATTTGGCGAGGGATTTAAAGAGGGACATAAATAAAGAGGGATTTGGCGAGGGGCGGAATCACACTCGCTATTTAGCGAGTGGAAAAAGATGCCCTCGCCAATTGGCGAGGGATTTGGGCTTGAGCACAGACAGTTTTGCACCGTTTGGAATGACGGGGAAGCAATATTCGTCATGGCCAGTTATTCTTACTCCGTACAATCTACCCCCGTGGTTATGCATGAAAGATCAATTCATGTTTCTTTCGATTCCAGTACCCAGACCCCACCCTTGCCGGAAATGTCTGAGTTGTACGTGAAGAAAGTTGGAAGATCTCACGGTCGCGTGAAGGGTCTTGGGCAACTAGGAAAGAACAGACGTGTCACTTCTGGTCCTGGTGAGACATCTTCCGGTACGACGTTTGGACGATTTAGCCAGGCCGACATCGACAATGCTCTTTTGGAAGAGCGGAGGGCTAGTGAAGAGAGAGAGCGTCTCATACGTGAAGAACTGCAGCAATCAGTCACTCAGACGGAGGAGCGCTTACGTCAAGAGTTTGCTGCTCAGATGGCATCACAGATGGCATCAATGATGAGACGGTTCAGAAGGGGGTCGGGTAACGGGAACGGGGATGATGACGCTGCTGAAGATGGTCGATGATTGATACATTTTAAGTTATGTTGTCTTGTTGGATTTTAAAAAATTGATGAAGTTGTTTATGATTTTTTTTTTTTTTATGTTGTGTACTTGAATTGAAGTGAACGTACGAGACAATGTTTTATTTTATATGGTTTTAATTCATATTGCTTGTGTGTGATTAATTAAGTATTGATCTAATATATAAATGAATTGAGTTAATACCATATAGTTGGTAATTTATTAAATAAATTGAGTTAATAACATATAGTTGGTAATTGAGTTAATAAGTTATTAAATTTAGTAATGAAGGGCTTTTGTTAAATTAATTAAGTATTGAGCTAATATATAAATTAATTGAGTTAGTAATCTATTCAATTAATTGACTTAATTAATAATAAAAGAATAAATTTGAGTTAATACATACATAAGTATAAATTATTAAATTTAGTATTAATGAAGGAATTTGTTAAATAAATTGAGTTAATTAATACATATATAAGTATAAGTTATTAAATTTAGTAATGAGGGGTTTGTTAAATTAATTAAGTATTGAGCTAATATAATTAATTTACTTAATAACATATAGTTGGTAATTTATTAAATTAATTGAGTTAAAGAATAAAAACAGAAATTAAAAGGGATAAATATATAATGCATTTGAAATATTACGACTAAAGCTCCTAGCCTAATTGGCACACGGGGGCGCATAAACTCTTCAGAATCCGGGAGGTCGCGAGTTCGACCCCCCATGCGCGCGCCCAGTTGTATGAATAAAATGAATTAAGGGTGGCCTGGTGGTGAGGGGTTAAGGGAAGTGGCCTTAGAGACCTGGGTTTGAAACCCAGGTCTGTTTTTTTTTAATACAGCGTATTGGCGACGGTCTTTGCCCTCGGGAATTTATGCCCTCGCTAATACGCGAGTGTGTTTGGCCCTCGCCAATTCGCGAGTGCGATTCTGCCCTCGGGATTTGGCGAGGGTGCCCTCGCCAATAAATTAGCGAGGAGCACTTAGGCGACGGTGACTAGCGTATTGGCGACGGTCTTTGCCCTCGGGAATTTATGCCCTCGCTAATACGCGAGTATGTTTGGCCCTCGCCAATTCGCGAGTGCGATTCTGCCCTCGGGATTTGGCGAGGGTGCCCTCGCCAATAAATTAGCGAGGAGCACTTAGGCGACGGTGACTGCCCCTCGCCTCTGCTGTCGCCAAATCGCTTAGCGAGGGCTTTTCCCTCGCCAAAACCCTCTCCATATGGATGGTTTTTTGTAGTGTATATACTCTCCCATGAAAGTATATTAAAAGAGAGCGGAAGAATTTCAAAATACGTTCAGAACTTAAGTAACTTAGGTCGATTCTATTTTAAATTATTTGAGTTTTTACTTTTTTTAAATTCGTCCTGTAATTTAGGTCGATGCCATATTTTTAATTACATGTGGCGCTCAGTCATCAAATTTGTAGAAAACCTCTATTTTAAACACACGTTCGAGCCGCGCGTGTTAGTTTCCTGTGAAAATTTTAATTTTCGATAAAAATGTTGTAAATTGGACACCTTAGAACGTATTTTGAAAAAGTGAAAATTTAAAGGATTTAAAATGTAATCGACCTAAGTTATAGAACGTATTTTAAAAATTTACAGGATGTAAATTGAACAAAAATGATATAAATTGAATATCTTAGGTCGTATTTTAAAAAAGTAAAAAATTAAAGAATTTAAAATAAAAACAACCTAAATTACAAGCCATATTTTAAAAAAAATCCAAAGAAAGCTGAAAAACTCGTAGATCCTAACCGGGTTAATCGGGTCAGACAAATTTCTCCAAAAAAAAATGGGCACAAAGAAAAACAGATTTTTTGTTTCCAAATTTAAATTACTATATAAGGACAAGTATGTGTTATTATTTACTACATAGTCCGTGACTTGGGTCGCTTAGCATCAAAAAGATTTTTGTCCATTCCTTAAATATACTAATATTGCATGTAAAATTTTGTATATATAAGTGTGATATTAAATTTTAGCCTTTTACCCTTTGAAGAGGAGACCAAATGAATGGACGATATAATATGGGTGAAGTTAATGAACCCTCTAATAAAAGGAAAGAATTTCATCTCATCTAAAAGTTTGAACTTATATAAGGTGTATAATTAATTCATTTATATTAATTTTCTTACACTGTTCTTCACTCGTGGGCCATATTACCGCCTCTATATTTTGTGGAGGAGCCCATCGAACAATATCCCATATTACTGTCTTTACCCTTTGTGAAGGGGTTCATCGAGTAGACAATTTAATATGTGTAGTTTGCTTACAATGAAATTTTAACACAGGACGTGGACGAATCTAAACTTTGATACCATAATAAAAATTTAATCTTATTTAAAAGTTCAAATTTGAAGTGAGGCCTTGAATTGATTTATTTATATTCTCCCTCTATTTATGAAAAATGTGCTCACACTCTTTTATATATAAATAAATACAGATAAATTAAGAATGTTTTAAATAAATATAAAATAATTATTTCCATAAAAATATATAAACAACAAACAAATTAAAATAAAACACGATGGAGGGAGTATTAAATTTCCTTACATCTGTACCTGTTTTTCTGTTCCCATACGTGAAAAAGTTTATATATTACTCTGTCTATTCCAAAAAAATAATACATATAAAATAGTTTTGATGAAATTCTTTGGTAATTAAAATACATTAAAATGGAGAATTGTTGTCTAACATTACTGAATGAAATGAAAAGTCGACAATAGAAAGGTAGAAAGTGAGCAGGGGGTCCCATTTTTGAGCCAGTAATTTAATTAAGCCTGGATTAATATAGTAATAAACACAATTAAATCAATGTAACAGTGACGAAAAAACCCTAGAAATCAACGACTAAATGATTCCAATTGACTAAACTACTCAACCTGATAGCATTTCTTCACCAAACCTTTCTAATCATATCTTTCCCCATATCAAACCTCAATATAGTCTTACATGTATATCATCAACTTTATTTTTTAATCCTTAATTCATCCCTCATTAGTACTTTTGCCCCCTTTATATCTTCTTCTAAATCTTTTGCTCCTTATAAGGACGACGTGCAATTAACTTGAAACTGAATTAACTCAATGTAATTTCTTTAAGGTTTGTGAATTTTTGTTGAAAAAGTTTTAGAACCATTTCAACATTTATTTTAAAAAATAAGAGCAAATTAATAAACACCCATCTCTTTCAAAATGTTAAAGCGTCATGTCCAAATTATACTCCTTCTTATCCAATTTTTTGTTTTGTTTTGTAAAAGCTACTTACTCCTCCCTAGGAAAGGAAAGATTCTTGATAATGCATCTTTAATGGCTTATTAAATGGCTAAGCATAATATATACTCTATCCGTTTCATAAAGTTCCCCGCATTTGATCTTTATTTTTGTTTTAAAAAGTTTGTGACTTTTCCTACTTTTACCACATAATTTTCTAAACTGCCCTTAATTATGTAATTCCTATAACATCACTTTTAATTTGAAACATATTGATAATTCATTTTTTTTGGAAAGGTAAGAATGTCATATAGAGAAAAAGGTCAAAGCGGAAAAAGAAAAATTAATGAGGGATAAACGTGTCAAAAATATATGTTTCTTAATTTTATATAAAATGACAAATGGCATAAACTTTATGAAACGGAAGAGGTATATCTGAAGATGATCCAAAACCCTAACTGGATTAATAAGCTAATTATAAACTGATCGACATTTATTCAGTGCACATATCGAAATCGAGTTTATAATTCAGTGCACATTTTTCAATAGTTTGAATTGATTTCTTAGAATCAATTATCACGCATCGTCAAAGTCATTAGATGCAACATATATGTAAAAATAAGAAGCTTTAAAATGAGGAATTGAAATCCTTTAATTTAATTACAAGCAACAAAATTAAATGTAATGAAGGAACGTGCAACATACTCATTGTTGCTTTTGGTACTTAATAAACATATATAAACACACATATTAAAACACTTGTAATTAATTTTCCTTACCGGATATTAATCATAACTTTTTTTTTTTTTTTTTCAGTAGTTCCATAGACTCTCATCATCGTACCTCGAAGATTCATCGTCAACCGGTTCGAATCTTGGCGGGCTAATCATCATTCCTTGAGCCATGTTCACAAGAACATTAGGCATATCAAATATCAAATCCTCATCAACAAACTCATGATGATGATGAGTCTCGGTCCGAATTTCAGACCGTGACGTGGATGCCCGTCCTCCAAAAGCATCCACAGCCGCCCCAGCGGCCGCGGCAGCTCCAGCTGCCGCGGCCTGGATATCGCGGGGCGACGTGGAAGCAGGGACGGGCAAGGAAGAAGCCGAGCTGGGGAAATTAAGCTCGGCTTCTTTCCCCTTGAGAGCAAGGGCCGCCACATCGTAGGCCACCGCCGCCATCTCCGGCGTCGGGAATGTGCCGAGCCAAATCCGGTTCGGCGTCCGCGGCTCCCGGATCTCGGAAACCCATTTTCCGCTGCTCTTCCTCCGCCTTACGCCGCGGTAAACCGGAGACGGGCCGTCGGACGGGGGTGAGAGGCTGCTTCCATTCGACATTGTGATTGAGAAAAATTGTTTATAATTTGAATTGCATGTGCATGAAATCGGGATGAAGTGTGCAAAATTAGTGGTTCCATATTTATATGATGGATTATGGAGAGTTGAGAAGATGATTAAGTGCAGAACAGAAGGGTGTATGTGAGGATATGGGGTGTATGCCAGAGGAATTGAAGTTATATTGGATTCTGGGTTGGAAGTTATTTCTGAAATTCACGAATCTGTTTACGTCCGAAATAGTGAGAGTGGGGGGTTCTTGAATAATCTTGATGGAGAAATTTCGATCATTATTTAATACTCGGTTTTAATAAGTTAGTGGTTGCAGCTTTGATAGATTTTTTAACGTGGGGGGTAAATTAATTCGATCCATTAATAGAATGGAATGGAATGGAATGTGAGATGTGATGTCTAATCCAACCTCACTTACCTCAGTGTCAACCCTATCTATTAAAATATACTCCTACTATCCCATTTTGTCCGTCTGTCTGTAAATTTTCCATACTTTTTTTATAAATATATTTTTATTTTTTATTTTTTACGCTTCACTTTATATTTAAAGTTTCCCTCTATCTCTCTCTTTCTCAATCACGTCACTTATATTATATCTATTATTTAATCACTTTTTTTAATCCATGTGACAAAAAGTAACGAAAAAATTTATAGACGGACGGAGGAAGTAAAAATTAAAATCTGCTTCCTCTAAGGCTGGGTTGGAGTAAACAATTTATGTAATTACTTCATTAAATTCAGATAATAAGTTAATGTAAAAGATCGTTATTAATACCATGAGGTATTATCTCAAAATCTAGTGTTAGTTAAGGTATCAGCTGAGTGATGGATTAGGTCAAATTAGATAAGTTGAAGTATTTCAGTCAACTAAGTTGGAATCGCATTAGAGTCAGCGAAGTTCTCTTATGCTGGTTCAGAGGAGTTCATATCAGATGAGTTTGACTTCTATTGGGTATAACTCCCGAACAATTGGACCAAATTGTACATGGTTTGTTGCAACGAGTAGCTAGCTAGCGGTGTCAACTAACTAACTGTACCAATAACAACAACAATCAACATGGAGAGTGTATATTCTGTTGGGCTTGGGCTTGTGCTAAAATAAAAGAAGCATGAATTGATTCTAACGGGCTTGGAGTGTAGGGCAAGTTTGATCCTAACGGGCCTGGAGTGTGGAGCAAGTTTGGCTCTAATGGGCTTGGAGTGTAGGACAAGTTTGATAACTCTATATAAGGAGTCCTTAGGTCTTTGTTACAAGTGCACCAATCAATGCACTTTAGTCTTGTATTTGATTCTAGTTTAAAGTCCTTTCTTATATTCTCTTGTAATAGAGTCTCGTGAGAGAAAGGCGAGAGTCATTGTAGACTTGAAAGAGTGTAGGAGGGTTGAGTGTCAAAAGAGAGGAATTATGTGTGATTGTAAAAATTTATCATATAGTGATCTCTTTGGTGGGTTGTGGTTTTTCTCCGGTTTTGGAGTTTCCACGTTAAATTCTTGTGTTGGTGATTGTGTTATTTCTTCATTTTATTTCTTGTTTATTTTTCGTCTGCCCTTGGGGAAATTAATTTCCCAACATATTCATGTGTAGTTGTACATTGTAAAGGTTACAATATTCATTGTCTTTGAGTGAGATCACGAGTGAAGTGAAGAGATTTTCATTTTTAAGTGATGAGTGTGTAAACATTCTTTAGAGGTCAATCAAAAAAGTGAATTGTTTGGTGAAAGTGGATGTAGATTAATTTAATTGATCGAACCACTATAAATCTCTTGTGTGTTTTTTCTTATTTGAGTTAATTTTTAATCTTGTGAGTTACTAAATCTAAGGTTCGTGAGAACTCGAGTGTTTCATATAGAGATGAATCCTTGACAACTACTAACAACAAAATTATGAATACACTCAACAATGGAGAACTTGCTGAACTTCTCCATATGAGCACTGAAATGATGTTCAATTCCTTTGTTTCACTGGTGTTTTATTCTCCTGAATCCTTAACATGTGTCCATCTTTTATATAGTGAAATAAAATGTGAAATACTAAACCTACTCTAAAAATGCATGGATAGGAAAGACCAGTTTTTAGACAACAGGGGAATTCAACCACAAATTATCAATTTTAATTATGCCAAGAACATAATCGACTTAATACTTCTGAATAAATTGAGTTAATACTACTTAAAAGTAATTTTTATTTGATTGGTAAATCTATTTTAATTACCTACACAAATAAGAACTATATTTTCTATCATTTTCTCACAATATTGTCTTTTGCATCCCCCAAACACGTTTTAAGCTTCAAAGTCTTTCTACTTTGTCAAAACCCATGCATTTAGCTCACCGGATCTACTGTCGCCACGTCCTCCGTCTCGGAGCCGTCTTCAACTCCCAACAACTGAATGACAACCCCGATTACTGGCGGCGTGGTGGCCCAACGATAATGATCGGAGAAGTAAGTGTTGAAAAATGTGATTCGAAGTGAGCTTTGACTCGATATCTCATTCAATTCACCCATTTTGTAGTTGGAATGAATGCGAAATAATTTTTAAAAAATAGTTGTAACCGAAATTTAAGTAGGAGAAAAAACACAGTGGTTTTTGTCCTATATTAGAAAATATTAAATGAGGAAGTGCATATAAAAGTATGAATCCATTAGTAACTTGTAAATATTACGTGAATGTCGATGTAAACAAAATACTTATGCTAGTATTGTTGTTATTAATTTAATCGGTTGTTATTTAATCGTTGTATCATGAGATATTGACGTCCTAATTTTCACTAGCACTGAGAGTGAAGGACGAATACAGTTTTAAAAAATTTGTGTCCACACGAGCCTCGCTTCCACGTTTCCCTAAAATTATTTTAGTCATCTACCATGCTCATTTTCTAATAGGAAATTAAAAATTGACCATGAAGAAAAAATACATATTGGAAGTCCCATTTGGATTTTGGTTGGGAATTAGAATGGTGAGAATGAGTTTAACTCTTTGAGTTGGTCTTATGTAGACTCGAGTTCATATAAGAATTAAGAACTCGAGTTGACCAGGTCAACTTTTTTTTTTTTTTTTTTTTTTTTTTTTTTTTTTATGGCGTTACATTTTTCAGTTGTGAGTTTTACATTTTTCATTAAAAATTGTATTGTACTTTTTAATTATAGTGATTTACACTTTTCATTAAAAATTGTGTTACACTTTTCAGTAATCTTGACTTGCACCTTTTAATAATATTGTGTTGCACTTTTTAGTTATAATGACTTACACTTTTCATTAAAAACTATGTTGCATTTTCAACTATAGTGACTTACACTTTTTATTAAAAAATATGTTACACTTTTCAGTAATATTGTGTTACACTACACTTTTCAGAAAAAAATTACAAAAAAGTAAAAATAAAAATTGACCAGGTCAACTCGAGTCTATATGAGACTTTGGCTAACTCAATAGGCTTTTGTGTCTTTTCATCGAAAAAAAGGGTAGAAATGATTACTTTTAATTGTGGATAAAATAGACTTTTACCTGTAAATCGAATTTAAAGATAAAATGACTATACTTGTAGCACCACAATTTCTAAAGTTTTAGCGAACTAAAATTAGCGTAAGGTCATGGCCGTGTCTGTATTTCTATATGCAAATGCAGACGAACCCACTGGATACTGTAAGATTTTATGCAAAAAAATCTTTGCAGAATTTCAGGTGAATTTTAACAAAACATTTCAAGTGTTGCATGCTCTCCTACAAATAGATATGCTCTTTGATACTTCCTCTACTTTTTAATAAGTGTCACTTTAGCTTTTTTCAACAAATTAAGATTATAAATTGTGGTCTATATTACCCTTCATTAATTATAACTAATTTTAATATAGAAATTTTGTTTTATAAAAAATATGGTCAAGAATGTAGCTAGTATTCACAAACTAAATTAATTATGGTATAAACAATATTTATGGAATTTATTTATGAACAATATATATGGTAAATGAATAAGGGTAAAGTAGTCAAAATCAAAGAAAAAAAATTCAGAATGACACTTATTTTAAAATTATTTAAAAAGTCAAAGTGACACTTATTAAAAAACGGAGGGAGTAAAAAATAAAAATAAAAAGATATGCTCCACAAGTGAGAGCATCCTTGCCAAATTAAATTAGGCCATTTATGGCAGTTAATGCCTATCATGAAAATTCATTTCCATTTTAAAATGTTGTCCTTGAATTTGATAAGACCAAGTTAATAGCCACTTTATAAGTTATAACATATGACGATTAAATATGACATGAAACGTTTTGGACATCTCATATGTTCAAGTTCGTAGCATTTCAAATTCAAAGTTGGATTGATCCATTTGTTGTGCTAACTCAATCCTTGTGTGGGCTTTTAGGTGCTCCAAAAAGATAGGCGACTATTAAACTCAATTAAGAACACCTATATAAAGTCTATTCTAATGTCCAATTGCCAAGTTTCGGGGCTCGTGGGACCCGAAGCCGGGCTCAGGAACATAATAGATTGGCTAGGCCCGATGGGGGCGCGTGCGTTTGTGGTCTACAAAATTGATCTCACTTTAGTTTGATCTACTCTAAGTCTCTAACCAACTCATACTAATAAGGCATAGCTAACTTATTATATAATCAAAGTAGCATAGTAATTAAATTAATACACATGTTTCTCAATGCATACTTTAATTAAAAAGTGTATTGACATCTCAATTCCGTATATTAATTTTTCATTCACCGATGAATTTTAAAATATTTCTTTATAAATTTTAATTGAATTTCAGTTCAAACCTTCAATGGTGGGACATAACTTGTATGTAAAAATAATAATATTTTTACGACATTTACTTTAAATTTGCAGTTCGTCCTAAATTTAAATCGTGTTATTCTTTGTTACTAATCAATTCTCAGATCTACCCTCTCTTATTTGATTAACTCGTGTTATTTTTAAACCTTGTTCTTAAGATTGAGAAAAATAAAGATATTTCTAAATTGTACGAATTTCTATATAGATTAAACGAGTCCAATTCCATATATGAATTTATTAATTTCACGCAAGACTACCACAGTTATTAATTTACATTTTTTTTTTAATATAAGCATCATGCATTTCCCCGCGTACCCTTTCTCAAATACTAAAATGGAATCATCTCGCGCAACTAGGCAAGAAAAGGAAGTTGAATTAGCCAATTAAATTAGGCAGAAATTACAGCTATAAAGTAAGGGGGGGTTTTGACAGCCCATCTGTTTGAAGATACTTTTTTCCATTCGAATGGGCCCCATTTTATATCTTTGAAGACACTTTCCATTCCGATGGACCCCATTTTTATGTCTTTTCACTTTAAAAATATCGCGTCTCTTTTGCCGTGTCTCAAAACCATGAACCTACCAACTGCCGACTCAGCCGCAATCGCCCACGTACGGTTCCAAAATGAAATGTAAGACTGCTAATTCATTTCACTTACCAATCAAATTGTATTTTTTTCAATTACCTATAAAATTATTTAAATATTTACATAACTGTTATTTTAATAAGGATTAATTGCACAAATTTAGAGCTGTTATTCGAGTCGAGTATTTGAGGTTCGAGCTCGACTCGAGCTCTTCTCGAGCCGAGCTCGACTCGATAACATTACCGAGTTAAAAATTGAGCTCGACTCATTAACGAGTCTAACGAGCCTAATGGAAATTTTTACAAAAAATTAATTATCGAGCCTAACAAGTCGAGCTCGAGCCGGCTCGTTAGTAAATTGAGTATTTAACGAGCTCGAGCTCGTCTCATTAAGCTAAACGAGTCGAGCCGAGCCGAGCTGAGTCTCGTTAAGGCTCGGTTCGAATAACAACACTACACAAATTCAATATTTATCAATTATAATATATTTTTTATTGCAATTTAATACACTATTTTTTATGTTTTACAATTCGATGTACCAATATATTTTCCGATCAATTTTAATTCTACGTAACACCTTAAAATTGCGAATTCCCAATGTTATGTGCGATTAGAAAAAAAACTATATAACATACCGAAAAATAATTTTATGTGATTAAGGAAAAATAAGACAACATAACAAAAGAAAAAACAATTAAAGCAGTAGAGGAGCTTTGAGATGGAAAACACAAAATCAATACCCATAATATCAATGAGTAAAGATGGAGAACTTCGCTAGAAATCAAAAAAAAATATTGATGGCCGGATTCAATGTGCAATTTATGTAAAAAAATTATTAGTTGATAGTCTTTGTGTCGACATCATGGCGAGTTCACTGTTTTCGACGATAATTAAAATTAACCGATCGATGCATCAAATTGTAAAACATAAAGAGACGGTGTATCAAAATTGCAATATATATATATATATATATATATTATAATTGATAAATACACTAAGGGGGTGTATTAGTTGTGGATTCTGTAGGATTTTTTTGGACTTTCAAAGTTTGGGGGTATTCAATTCGCATTTTCAAAAGTCTTTAAAAATCTGGAAGTATTCAATACTGATTTTAAAAAGTCTTAACAAATCTTTGGGTATTCAAAAGTCTATAGATTTTAATACTCTATGGATTTTGTTGGATTCTCCTCCAAAAATATAAATAAATTACACTATCCAAAACCTCTTCTAAAAACAAGAGATTTCAACGGATTTTCTCAAAAAACTCTGAAGACAAAAAATTAGAAGTAAGAATAACAATATTGACTCGACTCACGGGTACCTGCCCCACCCCACGAGTTTTGGATCAGATCGGATCCGCCCCGTATTGAGAATGAGTTGGGTCATACCCGCGAATATCTCTTGAATTAATATATAAACTTTATATATATAAAAATTAATAATATATATATTATTGGTAAAATAATATCCCGTGAATATATATATATATATATATAAATAATATTAATTTTTTTAAAAAAAAACTCTTCATGTCAATAGTTTCAGTGCCATAATTTATGAAAATGTATGTAAATCAATAAAAAAAATATATTTCACAATCCATTCAAGTCTATCAAAATCCATATAAATCAATAAAAAAAAGTCAGTCAAACTCTGCATGAACTCTATGTATTTTATAAATCCACGTATTTTTTAAAGTCCAAAAAAATCCAATAGAATCTCAATACACCCCTATATTTTTTTTTACAATTAAACCTTTTAATTGATAAAAACCTTATTTTACAATTTTCTTTCTTTTTTTCGTCTCAACACAAAATTTACTATTTATTCATACTTTTTTATTTCATTCCTATTTCTATTTTTTCTCTTTCTTACCTTTCCATGCCTTATTTTCTTTCTACATCTTTTTACCTCAACTATCCACTACACATTAATTTAAGGATTAAAGTTTTTTTTAGTCCTTTAAGTTGGACTAATTTTGAATTTGATCCCGATAAAATACACATTTTAATTTTGGTCCCATAAGTTGGTCAAAATTTTGAATTCAATCCAATTACCTACCATTGCAGGTAAATAAATCGATCAAATCCTTAGCTCGTGCATTTTCCGCACATGAGCAAATTTACGTTTATTCACGGTTGATTTGAATTGCACATGAGCTAAAGATTTGACCGGTTCATTTACTTGCAATGATGGGTACTTGGACTGAATTCAAAATTTAAATAACTTATAAGACCAAAATTAAAATGTGTATTCCATCCGAACCAAATTCAAAATTAATCTAACTTAAAAAGTACTAAAAAACTTTAATCTCTTAAATTAATACAATATTCCTTAATCTCTATACCAAAAGTAAATATAAATTTATGTAAGAGACAGATGATTGAGTAGTATTTTTTTTATTGTATGAGACCAACATTCCTATATATTTTTTTTAATTGGATGATGTACTTGCAACTCGTTCAATTCAAATCAGTATTACGTTTTGAAAAAAAAAATGTTTGTATTGGAGAAAAAACAAATAAAAAGGCCATTTGTATTAATAAGAAAACTAAAAATTAATTATAAAGATAATACTCCACATTCTATATAATTTACGTTTTAAGGTTTTGCACAAATATTAAGAATTTGATTATCTTCTTAATTTGCTCTTATATAGTACTCATCTATCTCACTATAAGTTTCTCACTTTTCTTTTATGGAGTCCCACAATAAAGTTTCTCATTTCATTTCTTTCTATTTTTTGCATGTTATTTTCTCTCTATCAATCACATCACTTTTACTTTATCAATTATGGAGTATTTTATCATATTTCATCTCATACCCATCTATTATTTTCTCTCTAACGGCCATCACATCACTTGTACTACATCTATTATTTTATCATATTTCTTAATCAAAACACTCAAAAGAAAGGGAAAACTTATCCCGGGACGGAGGAAGTATTAAACAAGTTCATGTAAATGCAATTCTGAATAGTCTTAAAGAAGGAATTAATGAAGGAAGATGGTAAATTACGGATAAATCTTGTAAATCAACTATGTCCTTCCACTTCCGCTGCTGCCTTTTATTTCTACATTCGATCACCTTCATCAGTTTAAAATTGACTCGGTTACATAAATACACTTGAGTGCATACAAAATCCACCTATTTATGGGTAGGTCTTGTGTGGACTCGAGTGCAATGGTGCACTCGAGTCCAAAACATAGGATATGTATTGAGAAAGGTGAAGTTATTATTAAAATTATGCTATAGCCTAATAGTAGTTCCATACAATTTTTTCACAATGTTGCGGGTTCGAGTTCTATCCTCAACATTTTTCGAATTTATTTTTAATTTTAATTTTGGTGTTGCACTTTTCAGGTATGTGACTTACACTTTTCACTAACTTACATTTTTCGAACTTATTTTTAATTTTAATTTTGGTGTTGCACTTTTAAGTTATGTGACTTACACTTTTCACTAACTTACATTTTTTGATAAACGGTGTTGCACTTTTCTATTGTAGTGTCCTACACTTTACAATAATATTTTTATTTGTAGTGACTTACACTTTTTAGTAATATTGTATTACATTTTTCAGTTGTGTGACTTACACTTTTTAGTAAATGGTGTTGCACATTTCTATTGCAGTGTCCTACACTTTACAATAATATTTTAATTTATAGTGACTTACACTTTTTAATAAATATTGTGTTGCAATTTTCAGTTATATGGACTTACACTTTTTATAATATTGTGTTGCACTTTTTATAATTTTGTATTGCACTTTTCATTAATATTGACTTACACTTTTTAGTAATATTGTGTTGCATTTTTTACTGAATAAAATTTTTTAGTTAAAAGTATAAACATAAATGAAGGATGTGTATATTTTTAAGTACGAGTTAAATGGTTCAAATCATATTCTCTCCACACATTTTTTTTTCATTTGATTATAATATACATATAAAAGAAACTCAATATTTTATTAAGTATATATATTAGTAGGGTAAATGGGGGTGTAAAAATTTTTAATGTTATAGTTCCAATTAAATCTCTATCCATTTTTTAACTAACAAAAAAATAATAATAAAAACAAATTTTAATTAAAAAAAAAAACTAAAAAGAAGAAAAGAACTGTATACTTAAAAAACTGGCGAAAATAAAGGAAAAATTAAAAGAAAAATTATAGCAAAATAAACGAAAAAAAAAAAAAAACACCCGAGTGCACGCCGTACACTCGGGTGTATATTAGACCTGGGCTATTTTATGGAGTGTTTTTCAATTAACATCTTTGACACACCAATTCACTTAAAAATATAGACTCGTTTGAGTTTTTTTATGAAAAAAAAAATATATCACCAGCATTCACCACGAGACAAAGTGGGATAGCTCAAGTGGTTAGAGCACTACTACCTAGACCTTAGGCCTTGGGTTCGAGTTGGGGAGGGGAAATGGGATGGGTATTTAACTTGTAATAAAAAAAAAAAAAAAAAACCAGTATTCACCACGGAATGAAGAAGGATGTGTAATAAGGAGATAATTAATTATGGAGTGGATCCAATTATAATTGGGCCGATGATGCGGCCCAACAACTGCCAGGCCTTATTTGTCCTTAAAATTTAATGGGGCCAGGTATAAACCCCTCCACACCTGTTAAATATACTCCCCTCTACATTTATTAATTAAATATACATGTAAAAACTAAAAACCATAATTTACCATTCTACTAAAATATTCATGGATAGATACACCCCCTCTAAAATTAAAACCCTAACCTTAATTGACCTAACCCTAATTAAAGGAGTCGTCGCCGCCCCAGAAATTTAAAAAAAAAAATACATTTTTCAACACTTGTTTATCGACACTGATTTGTCGATGAAAAATACTATTGTCGACAACCCTTGATCGAAAGAAAATTTTTAAAAAATTCAAAATTTTCAACAATTCTTGGTCGAAAATATACAATATCGTCGATAAATATTTGTTGACGACAGTGTATATTTTCGATCAAGAGGTGTCGAAAATTTAAAAAAAAAACAAAGAAAAAAAAGAAGGAAGAAACAGTAGTTGGGGGAGATAAAATGGAAGAAAAAAAAAGAGGAACGATCGTCGGCGGCTGTGGGAGTGAGGAAGGAGGTGGCGGCTATGCTGCCACGTTTGTTGCAGAAATTAAAAGAAAAAAAAAACAAAAACCTTGCGCGACGGCGACCGACTATTGATGTGGGGGCGAGAGGCCGCGACCGCAAAATGGAGGGAGACGGAAGAAGAAAAAAAATGAAGAAAGAAGGAAGGGAAGGAGGGGGCGGCCGTGAGATGGGGGGCCAACGATGGCAGGGAAGGGCGGGCGCTGGGCGCTTGAAGGTGGGCGGCGACGACGGCGGATTGAGAGGTTGGAGGAAGAAAAAGGGTTAGAGGAAAAATGAGTGAGAAGAAGTGGGAAAGAAGAAGGATATAAGAAATTAATATACAAGAATTAATTTTCAACCTCTATACAAGTTCGAACTTTTAGATGAGACGAAATTCTTTCATTGTATCAGTGCCTCCAGACAAACGACCTGGGTTCGATTCCTGCTGGAAGTAACTCCATCCATTTAAATTTCCTTCTGGAAGCAACTCCACCCATTTAAATTGTCCACTCGATGGACCTCCTCCCCAAAAAGGGTAATAGGTGATAATTCGGCCCACGAGTGAGGGGGAGTATAAGGAATTAATATATAAGAATTAATTCTCAACCTCTCTATAAGTTCAGACTTTTAGATTCAAAGGAAAATTAGGGTTTAGGGATTTAATTGAGAGAGGACTTTTAGATGAGACAAAATTCTTTCAAAGAAAAATTTAATTGAGAGAGGACTTTTAGATGAGATTGAATTCTTTTAAAGGAAAATTAGGGTTTAAGGATTTAATTGAGAGAGTATATGTATAATATGATTTAAATGTGTAAATCCATTTTGAGTGGGAGTGTATGTATCGGGAGAGTATATTTAACAAGTATGGAGGGGTATATAGCCAGGCCCATTTAATGGAATGGATAACCTATAAAAACGTTGTATAGTGAGGAATATCCCTAAAAAAGTTGGTCGTTATAAATGAACGACGAACGGTTATTTTCCCCACCCCATTTTTTTATTTGTTCACCCGAGAGTAGAGTTTACCCCTACATTCAAACCTTAAACCGCTAAAAATGAACTGCCACTTTTCTCAAACGTTGCGCCGTCATCGTCTTCAAACAATGGACAGGTTACATTTTATTTTTAGGTTTTAAATTTGATTAAAAATAAAATCTTGGTTAGTTTAAGTGTTCAAAACTTGATTGCAATTTTGTTTTTGATGTTTAAAATTGCAATAGAGCATGATTTTGAAACTACAAAACTAGGTTTGCATGGATTGGACACAAAAATCGTGAAAATTGGGTCAGATATGTACTTGACACTAGTTTGCCGGATTCTTGAAAAAATCACGGAAGTTTTTTTGGAGTACTAGTAAAAAAACTCGGCAAAAGATACCGTTTTTTTTTTTTTTGAATCCTCAGAAAAACTTCACAAAATTTTAAAAAATTCTCTAAACTGGTGGAAAATACTTTCGTTTTTTTTTTTAAACTTGACAATTTATGTCGAGAAATACATGTTTGCGAAAAAAAAATCAACTAGATTTAACATATTTTCGTTTTAACTACATAATCATGTAATAAAATGGGCAAACAAACAACAATAATATAAAAAATAACAAAATACAAATAAACATTATCCAAATTAGTACACCAAATATTAATAGAGAACCCTATAAGCCATAATTGTAAGCCAAGGTCATTTCTTCAAATTTTATTTAAGTTCTTGAGCAAATTTTTTTTTAAATAATTAACAATTGGTATTTTGGAAGGGGGAGAATATCTAACGTTTTCTATAGGTTTGGGAAGAGGGGTGAACTCAGTAATAAAGTGTAGAACATTAAATTCACCACATAGTTCAAATAATAGAATTAATGGGGTGAACTCATAAAAACAGAGGTGCAAATAACCCCGTGGCATTCCTTGTTAATTAGTGACAGCTAAAACAATCGTAAGTGGGATCGCAGGTTTACACAAATTTACGAGCGGTCTCACCGTTTTACAAGTATTTGTCAATAAAAATATTGGCGTAAAGTAAATATGGTGATGGTAAGGAGGGGAGTTCGCGTAGAATTGAGAAGTATTATTTAATTCAATACGGGCTAGTTTGGATTGGTGGATGGGAAAATATGGGACAAATTAACTCATCCTTCCCCTAGGACTATTAGTCCCACAAATGCATGATAAATAATACAAAATTAGCGGGTCTTGCTTGCATTAAATCCGGACCACAATCAATCAAACCAAACGTTTGATTAGTCGGGAATAAAAAGTCAATCAAACTTAATTCATGTTAATCTAACAAACCAAACATACCCTAGGAGTATGTAATACACTTGTAACGAAATGAACACAAGGATTGATTGGATTGTTAAATTACATAAATAAATAAAATAACATAAAAAATAGTAACTCAACAAGAAAGTATTCTAGTCCCATAACTTTCAAATTTTTTTGAAATGGTTAAGAAAATGTTAAATGTACCAATTTAATTGTACAAATTTAGGGGGTGTATTCAATTGAGATTCTGTTGGATTTTTTTGGACTTTTAAAATCTGGGGGTATTCAATTCGGATTTTTAAAAGTCTTTCAAAATTTTGAGATATTCAATACGAATTTTAAAAAGTCTTTAGAAATCTTTAGGTATTCAACAATCTATGGATTTCGTTGGATTCTCTTTCAAAAATATAAATAAATTTCACTGTTCAAAATCTCTTCTAAAAAAAGTAGAGATTTCAACGGATTCTCTTAGAAGATTTGAAAGAGAAGAAAAAAAAAACTTTTGTTAACTATGTTTTTCGATAAGCATCACAGATTCTTCACCATCATTATTATCGTGAAAAAGATTACATCTCTGTATTTTAAAATTATGTTCTTTCTTATAGTATATCGGACACAGTTATCTAATCGATGTCAATTCCCCAATTACGTGGTGTTCGATATATCTAAAAGATAAAAGATTTTGGTGGTCAAGGTCGTCACCTCAGGACTCGTGCTGGATTACATAACTTTTTTTCGGAAAGAATGTCGATCTGATGAATTTTCAATCGAATATAAAGAAGATGAAGATTCACCACATCTCAACGTGGAAGAGGAAAATGGAAAATGGAAAATTTGGAATTGCTTTCTCAAAGCCAATTGAGGCTGGGGTATAACCGTGATGGAAATGAAGATGAGAATAATAATGATGAATAATAATATTTTTTTTAAAAGTTTTAGGGGCGTAATTGCTATGTGGAAAATGAGACCGAGGTATAACGGTGATGGAAATGAAGATGAGAATAATAATGATGAATAATAATATTTTTTTAACAGTTTTAGGAGCGTAATTTATGGAAATTCATGTAAATCAATAAAAAAATGTGTATTTCAGAATCCTGTCAAATCTATAAAAATCCATATAAATCAATAGTCTCATTTTTTGTGCAGTTTGTTTTATTTTGATTCAAAAAAGGTTAAATGTATAAATTTAGTTCTATTTTTTTTTTTATAATTACATTTAACTTTTTTATGATCAAAAGTGAACAAATTGTAAAAATATGAGACTAAATTGGTACATTTAATTTTTTTTTGGATCAAATCAAAACAAAGTGTAAAAAAATTGAGATTAAATTGATATATTTCACTTTTTTGAAACCATTTTAAAAACGATAGAAAGTTACGAGACTAACTTATATCCATATCTTTTCGTTTTATTGACAAAGTGGGATAGCTCAAGTGGTTAGAGCACCACTACCTAGGCCTTAGGTCCTAGGTTCGAGTCATGGGGAGGGGAAAAAGGGATGGTATTTAACTTCCATAAAAAAAAAAGTATTTTCGTTTTACCGATAAAAAAAAAAAACTTATATCCATGTCACCGTAGAAAAAAAACTTTTTAGTAAGAAAGGTTAATCAGCAGTATATTCTTATTCAATTCTATTAACTAATTTCTAATCCGATTTGACTATTTAAATATCATTAGTAATGTGATTTGATGACTAAAATTTTTCATTAAAAAATAATGAGGGTACTTAATCAAGTAATCAACAAGTGGTTATAACTACTCAACCTCCTTTTCTATACTAACACTCTCCTCAAACGTTGTGGATAGGGATCAAAGCAAAGTTTGGATCTACTCCCTCCGTTTCAAAAGTGTTGCATTACTTTGTGGGCACGCAAACTAAAAAAATGTATAATGAGTGGAGTGAGTGGAGTGTTAAGGGGTAATTTTGTAAATTTATATAAATAAAGTATGTGAATATTGTGAGGGTGTGTTATATAAAAAAGTTTTTTTTTTTTTAGATGTGCAAACAATTATGGAACAGACGAATAAAGAAAGAGTGCAAATAATCTTGGAACGGAAGGAGTAATAAATTCGAACAACAACTGAGAAAGTTTTTTTGTGAAGATGTCGACAAGTTGAAGATTCGAAAGGACGAACTGAGTGATAAGTCGACCAGAAGCGACCAATTCAAGGATGAAGTGGGTCGTTTCTTTGCACTCCAAGTCACTATGAAAAAATATATAACAATAAACATCTAATGCGATTAGAAAACAAAGAAATTTATAATATTTCTTTGACTAGTGTGATCTCAATTCATTAGAAATTTAGATTTAAAAATGCAGGGTAACATTTTATGTAAATTTGTACTAATTTAAGCTCCGTGCAAATCACTTAACCCTACTCAATTCAATCTTGATCATTTATAAAGAAAATTTGTAGAAAAAACACGAACGACATATTTTGAACTACATTGGAAATTTTTGAAACAATAATTTATTTTTGGGTTTTCCATTTGGTACCAAGAAAATAAATATGATATTGCCACTTTTCCGACCATATATCCATTGATGACTACTGATTTCCTTCGAATTTTCTTCCAGTTGTGGACTATATATAAAATTATATTACTTCGTATATAAAATAAATCTAGGCTGTTTTAATTTAATAATGGAGGACCACAAATTATAACTAACAAATAAGAAAAATGAGCATATTTTTTTAATGTACGTATACAAACAATTGAATTTAAATATAATTTCAATTGTTCAATTAAAGGGTTAACCCATCAAATTTAAATTAAGTTTAAAATTATGGTTCAATGTGACTCAAATATTTAATACTATCAAACAAATATCATTTGATAAAATAACTAATATCATTAAAAGATACACATAAAATGCAAACCAGTCTCATAGCACTACAAGAAACAGGGGGAATAACAACAAAAATTTTGCGACAAATCTAAATTTCATCGCAAAAATAAATTTTTAGCAACAAAATAAATAATTTTGTCACAAAATTCATATATTTAATATTTGCAACAAAATTTATATTTTTCATCGCTATACTATAATGAAATTGAATATTCACATAAGATTTATCAATTCATTCTCATTGCTTGTATATGTATATAACAATGTCTTGTATGAACCAGTATTACCATAAATTAAATTGATTTGTACGGAATTGGGGCAACAAGCTTATCTCTGCTGGTGGGAGGTTAATTAATTAATCCTGATCCAATCGGTTCTTTCTGTGGATGTCAATCTATATTTTATCCTTCTACAACATACCAAAAAAAATAACTCTGGAGATTAAAAAAATTAGATAGAGTTCTTGTGGGAAGGCTTTGGGAACAACACACAAATTCCTTTGGTTAGGTGGGGGATATATGTAGAATAGGAGAGGAAGGAGACCTAGAGGTGAGGGACATAAAAGTTTTCAATAATGTAATTTTAGGCAAGTGGAGGAGAGTTTTGATAGAAGAAAACAGATTATGGGTAAAGGTGCTAGTATCCAAATACGGGAGAATAGGCTCAGAGGGTGAGGGATTCACGAGGAGAGGGAACATAAATAGGTTTTCGGGTTGATGGATGGATGTAACAGGGCTGCTAGAGGGAGGAGAGGAAAAAGACCGAAAATCTGACTTTGTAAGGGTAATAGATGACGGAGGAATTGAAGAACACAATTTTGGCTAGATTGTTGAGCAAGAGAGGTAACACTTAGAGATAAGTTTAGGAGACTATTCCATCTTAGTCTACAAATTAAAGGATAGTTTGGTGGGGAATATGGTTAAATGGGAGGATGGAGAATATATATATGAGAGTGGAGTGGGAGAAGAGAACTTTCTAATAGAGGCACTATATTATTTGATAAACTAACAACTTTGATTGTCAAGTACAAACTGTTGAGATATAAATTAGATAAAGATATGTATTAGTTTTGATGGTTAAAACAAGATTATGTAATCTAGTGTTAGATATAATTTGTAATCTAATCTGATAGGTTATCTAAATTGTTTGTATAAAACTTAAATAGTAGATAGAATAGAGTCTAAGTTTTAGTCATATGAGATCAGTTGTATGTATATCAACTGATACCACATTTGGTTAAACACGCACATGCTCAAAACTTAAAGAGTAGAAGACTAAAGACTAGAAGACATCATCAGTCCATTAGTGAAATCAAATCTGAAAGGTTCTTGTATACCTTATCAGCTGACTAGCTACATGAGATCGATCAGCCGACTAGAAGATGCTAGCTTGATATGGACTCAACCAGATCTTGTCAAGCCTTAAAGACTGTTCATCTGATATATTAGATAATATAATGCAATAAAGAAGGCAAGCAATCATTAGAAGACAAAGAGAATGTCGGATAGCATCTGACAGACTCAACTAAAGATAAGACTGCAAGTCTAATAACTCAGTTAACCAGAACCAATGAAAAGATGTCAACACAACTAAATATTAGGAGAGGGGAGTTAATTTAATGTGAACCAAAGACTAATATCGAGAGTAGAAATTCTAGATTTGGACACTAATAACAAAAAAAAAAAAAAAAACCTTCAAATGGTTGTGGTGAAGTTATGCACAAAAAAAAAAAAAACGTCATTCACAGCTTGAAAGGTGATGCGACAGAGGCTTGCAACAAAAGACAAAAGACAACCTAAGGAAGAGGAGCTGCAACATAAATTCAGACAAGGCAAAATGTGTCTTATGCAACTTGATAGAAGAGACGAATGAGCACATGTTGTTCAACTGTGGGGCTACACGATTCTTATGGAACGAACTACACGCGTGGCTGAAATCTTGACAATATCACACACCGACCCAGGTACGAGTCTTCTTCATCACTCGGGTCTACTATGTGGAGGTAAATTGAGGAAAGTCGGAACAACATTATGGATAGATTTAGTCGTCTGGTCAATATGGAACATGAGGAACAAAATCATCTTTAAAGGGATAGATCCGAACTTACACAGAATGATGAAAACTTTCAAATGCAATATGAAATTGTGGCTCACAACGAAAGTCGAGGGTTGAAAGATCGAGTGGCAAAATGACTAGAGGACTTGGAGAAATGTCTAGGTATAGCTGATTGAGTCCAATATCAGATCTAGGAGAGGGAAATAACAAAGTTTTTTTTTATTGTTTTATGTGTATTTTTAATGATTGTATTATTTATTTTAATAGTATTAATTGATTTATTGTAAAATACTTAATTATGACTTATGAAACATGTACATGGTAGAGCTGACTATTTAAAGATAGTGAAACCAAATGAGGCATTAGTTGGAGTTTGTGGGACTCACAAAGTCACAATTATGCTTGATTCTGTCGGGCCCTTCCAGGGCATTCAAAGTGATAATTTAAAATAAAAAAAATATGAGCCTATATATTTATAATTATTTAGTGAGGTTATAATTAATTATTCACAATAAAGTGGAGCCAGCAGACTAAACAGTTTGGGTCAAAAAGGAAATGATTGGGTGAAGAGAAAACATGATACAGACTGTAGACCTAATTATAATCTTTAATCCTGTTGTTTAATTTGATTAATACATCAACATGGGAGTGAGTTGTCACCCTAGCAAAACTCCATCATTCTACCTAAGAAAGTCTTTTTTTATTGCTTTAGTTAAAATCGAAGCGTAGTAGTGGGAATCTTGATTTGATTTGCATTAAAACTATCAATTATTCACACCACACTTTTCGATCGATGATAGGTCACTTATTTATGTTTATTTGTAATTTATATTTGGTTCAAATTTATCAATTGGCCGTCAACAAAAATACTACCTCCGTCCCTGAAAAGTTTTCATAGTTATTTTCACGATATACACGTATATATTTACCCTTCATATAATATCTTTTGGGGTCTATCATACACTCAATCAAAACTACGTTATTTACTTTATATATAAAAGTTTACAAAATTACCTTCAAAGCTCTAATTATTATACTTTTTCCTTAAACTTCGTTCCATTAAATGAAAGCTTTTCAGGGACGGAGGGAGTAATATTTTTACATCTTGAGTTAAAAATCAAATTAACTAACTTTGTACTCAATTCAAAATTAATCTCTGGTTGTTTTATAGTTTTTTGGTTCAATAAATATAATATTTTTCCCTCAATTAATATAAAGGTGTTAATATTATTCGAACTATTTAGAATACATAAGCGAGTCACTTGAGGGGTTGGGGAAATAGTAAATTTAAGTCCTTTTGTTCATTGTAGGTCTTTTGTGAGTTTAGGTTCACACTTGTACTCCCTCCCTCCCATATTAATCTTCATAGGTAGATGAACACGCAAATTAAGAAAGTGTAATAATGAGTGAAGTTTTAAGGGATAGTTTTGTAAAACTTTATGTATAAAGTAAAGAAATGAGTTGATTTTTGTGTATGTGTGAAGATAAAGTAATGACATTTGTGTAAAATTGAGGTTATTGTGAGGGTGGAGTTTATAAAGGATTTTCCATTTTAAGGGTGTGAAAGTTATTGTGGGACGTCCCGAAAAGGAAAGTGTGAAAGTTATTGTGGGACGGAGGGAGTACTATTTTTTCAAGTGTTACAGTGATATGTGTATACCCAACAATGTATATACAATAATAATATTTTATATGCATAATAATGACATTTGACAAAAATAATTACGTGAACTCAAGTTTACAAATTTTTTTATCTATTTTTTTTACGCCTCTCTATTATTTACAAGTAACTCGAACTCATAATCACATTGATCTAAATAGTGATGTTTTTACGACTTGAATTATCTCATATTTAGAGGTAGCAATTTAGACCACCTGATCCAACCCAACCCCCAACTCATTAGATTAAGTGATATCATTGAGTTGGGTTGGGCCGACATATACTGTCGTCGAGCCTGTAAAAATGTAGTCCAACCCACCCTTATTTGAACTAGTAAATCAACCGGTGAATCTCAGCACAACCCTACAATGTATTTAATTATTTATTTAAAAAAGAAATTTGTATGAACTAAATTAAATTTTCTAAGGTAAAATTAAACATAGAAACACTAATCAACTGAGTGTCCCACCCAAAGAATTCGACCAATTAAAATTAAATATTAATGGCAAAGATTTATTATAAGACTCCAAAATCTTAGGTGGTAATTGAAGAAATTAGTGCAATTGAACTTTTTCTTTGAATTTCTTTTTTTATGAAAGTTAAAGTTTCAATTCTATTTAAAATAACTAAATAATTTATTTTTTTAATAAATAAGGATGTTGATTCACATAGGTCGGGCCAAATAGGCCCTAGTTGTATTTTTAAAATCTAGTCCAACTCACCGTTGGGTTAACCGGACCAGCACATTGGACTGGACTCAAATTGCTGACTCTACCTTTACCCACCTCATATATATATAAGCAATTTAGATGGTAACATAAAGAGTTTTTTCATGATGGACGGGATAATAAGGTTTATTTTTCTTTTAATTTACAATGAGATAACAATTATTTACAATGAAAATCGCGTGTCCATCGATTCATTACAACAAATGATAGAGTGGTTGATTTGTTAGAGTTGGGGGTCTTAGTAATTAGTTCAAGTGATTAATGTTTGATTTTGATCTCTGATCAGTTGCAAACAAATGCAGTACAAATTGATCGCTAGATTAAATGACAATGTACTCGGTTATTATGTTTATAATAAGATCATATACAATTTTCTTAAATAAGTAGTTTTATTTTGTACAGAAACTTACATGCATGTCACAAAATGCACTTGAACAAATATTTATAATGCATACCAATACAGATATCAAAACAATAAATTTGCGTGGCAGAGTACGCATTCAATGGTAATGTTTCAACATATATATATAATTTCAAATAATGAGACATAGTACATCAATTTTAATGTTCAATTTACTCAATTTAATATAATATTTAATTTTAACATTTGATTCAATTTATTATAATCTTATTTCAATTTTAATTGCACATTTGCACCCAAGTACCACTATTTTAAAATTTTATATGAAATATAGCAAATTGAGACAATAACTGATAGGTAAAATATGACTTGTATTAAAACATATTTTATATGTAAAATATTTCAGGTAAGTGCTAGTATACAAGACTTTCCGGTCAATTTACATTTTTTTAAACGGGTGTGACTCGCCCACTTATAACATTAAATAAATAAAATTAATAAAACATAAAAAATAAATTCCAGTAAATGCAAGAAGAGCTGTTATTCGAACCCAATCTTAACAAGACTTACCTCAGTTAGACTCGTTTAGCTAATTGAACATTAAATAATTAATTTACTAACGAGTCTGTTCGAGCTCGACTTGTTAGGCTCAATATCTAATATTTTGTAGAAAATTTCATTCGGCTCGATAGGCTCGTTAGACTCGTACACGAGTCGAGTCGAGCTCAATTTTTGACTCGTCATGTTATCGAATCGAGCTCGAACTTCAAATACTCGACTCGTATAACAACTCTAAATGCGAGTGATGAGAGATCGAGATTAGTGATTAAGTTGATGATGATGAGTTTTGGAAAGATATGCTTACATTTTGAGGAGCTTAAAGTAGTTGTACCTACGTGACCATATTTGGGTGGTGCAGCAGGATAGCTTTAAATGGTTGTACATGAGGAGACGTGTGAATAGTAATGTAGGCAAGGGTGCAGCACCTGATCAGCTGTGTACGGCCCACATCATAAATACTTTCCCTTCATTTACAATCCATCAGAACCATCAGATCACATCAGATCATTAATTAACCTTTCAGATTCTGAACTCGGATTCTTCCAACTTCCTTTCCTTACCTTTCTCTCGCATTTTATCGATTGCCATTTGTATTCAGTTCAAAAAATGATAATGCCACAAATATCGATATTTTTTCTTAAGTATTCAGTTCAAAAAATGATTAGTACGAGAATCAATTTCATCGTTCATTTGCGAGAGCCCCCTTTAAAGTCAGAATAAAATTGTGTATGATTACTTAAATTATAAAAGAGCATACATCACTAAACCAACTCATTATAAAATAAATAAGGGTATTTACAAACTCTATAAACAACTTAAAAGCATTTTTTAAAAGTAAAAATTGTGAGAAGACAGCTTTAAAAAAAAGTGATTTTGGAAGCAATTTATAGGGTTTGAAAACACTCCCTAAATTAGTTAAGACTCGTTTGTATATGTGATATATGAAAGTGTAGTTTATATAAAAAAAATTATTGTGAAATATTTCGAAAATGAAAATATAAAAGTTATTATGAACGCAGAGAGTAATATTTGAGTAATTTTAAGAATACACAGAGTGGTAGATTAATAAGAAACTTGAAAAATAGCTAAAAACGACAATTATCTTGAAATAAAATTTAGATTCAAAGTTTAGTTTAAACAAAAAGAATTACTAGATTTAAGAAAAAAATGTAATTATGAGAGTGTTGGGGGTAATTTTATAAACTATTATATACGGAGTATAAAGTAAATAAAGTAGATGAATTGAAAAAATGATGGACTTCAAAAGTAATGACATGAAGGGACATGAAGGGTAAATATGTGTATACTATGAGGTGTGAGAGTAAAGATTGTAATGATTATTTCTATTTTGGAGTATGCAAATTTTTTAAAGACTAACTAAAAAGGAAAGTATGATTTTTTTTTTTTTTTGGGAAAGTGTGATTTTTTTTGGGTGACGAAGGAAGTATTAATATATGCACCATATATATATATATATATATTAATTTATTTGTTTTAAATAATACGGAGTACCAATTACTAGGGAAATTCTCAAATGCACCATGTGCACCAAAACACAGGTTTGGTGCACATGCTTTGTCCTTATCCTCCCACCCTAATTTATTATCCTTTTTTTCTCTACTTATGGTTATAATTCCATTTTTTTTTCTATTTATTAATTAATTAATTTATAATACATTACTTAATTAATTAATTATTTAATTTACCATTATTAATTAATTACTGTTCTCATTTTTATCGACCAATATTTACAATTATTAATTAATTTACAATTCTCAATACTTAATTAATTAATTTACAATTCTCATAAGTATGAGGTGTTTAAACTTGTTTTTTTTTTCTTTTTTTTTTCTTTTTTTTTTTTCGTTACTCACTTCCACTTTTCAATAATTACTCACTTTTCAATAATAATAATAGTCCCTACTTTTCATTAATAAAATTTCCACTTTTCACTAATAACAGTTACCACTATTCAGTAACAAAATTTCCACTTTTCACTAATAATAATTACCACTTTTCAGTAACAAAATTACCACTTTTCACTAATAATAGCTACCACTTTTCAGTAACAAAATTTCCACTTTTCAATAATAATAGTTACCACTTTTCAGTAACAAAATTCTCACTTTTCAATAATAAGAATTACACTTTTCAGTTAAAATATCTACCATTTTTCAGTTAAAATATCTACCACTTTTCAGTAACAAAATTTCCACTTTTCAATAATAAGAATTACACTTTTCAGTTAAAATATGTACCACTTTTCAATAATAAGAATTACACTTTTCAGTTAAAATATGTACCACTTTTCAATAATAAGAATTACACTTTTCAGTTCAAATATCTACCACTTTTCAATAATAAAAATTACATTTTTAAGTTAAAATATCTACAACTTTTCAGTAACAAAATTTCCACTTTTCAATAGTAAGAATTACACTTTTCAGTTAAAATATCTACCACTTTTCAATAATAAGAATTACACTTTTTAGTTAAAATATCTATCACTTTTCAATAATAAAAATTACATTTTTAAGTTAAAATATCTACCACTTTTCAATAATAAGAATTACACTTTTCAGTTCAAATATCTACCACTTTTCAATAATAACAATTACACTTTTCAGTTCAACTATCTACCACTTTCAATAATAAAAACTACATTTTTCAGTTAAAATATCTACCACTTTTCAATAATAATAATTACATTTTTCAATAACAAAATCTACCACTTTTCAATAATAAGAATAACATTTTTTCAATTTTAATAATAATTTTAACGGTACAATTTATAATTAAATATACTCGTTTTAATTAATTAAGTTAACAATGATAACAATAAGCAAAATAAAAATGAAAATTATAGATTAATTAATAATTGTAAATTAATTAATTAAGTGATGAGAATTGTAAGTTAATTAATAATTGTAAATATTGATCGATAAAAATGAGAACGGTAATTAATTAATTAATTAAGTAATAAAAAGTGGTAGATTTTGTTATTGAAAAATGTAATTATTATTATTGAAAAGTGGTATATATTTTAAATGAAAAATGTAGTTTTTATTATTGAAAGTGGTAGATATTTTAACTGAAAAGTGTAATTGTTATTATTGAAAAGTGGTAGATATTTGAATTGAAAAGTGTAATTCTTATTATTTAAAAAGTGGTAGATATTTTAACTTAAAAATGTAATTTTTATTATTGAAAAGTGATAGATATTTTAACTAAAAAGTGTAATTCTTATTATTGAAAAGTGGAAATTTTGTTACTGAAAAGTGGTAGATATTTTAACTGAAAAGTGTAATTCTTATTATTGAAAAGTGGAAATTTTATTACTGAAAAGTGGTAATTATTATTATTGAAAAGTGGAAATTTTGTTACTGAAAAGTGGTAGTTATTATTAGTGAAAAGTGGTAGCTATTATTAGTGAAAAGTGATAATTTTGTTACTGAAAAGTGGTAATTTTTATTAATGAAAAGTGGAAATTTTATTAATGAAAAGTAGAAACGAAAAAAAAAATTGTTAATGAAAAATAGAAACGAAGAAAAAAAAAACGTGAAAAAAAAAACAAAAAAGAAAAAAAAATGAAAAGTAGAAACGAAGAAAAAAAATAAAAAAGAAAAAAAAAATGAAAAAAAAATTATTAGTGAAATTGGAAATTTTATTAGGGGATGTTTCTTTTTGGTTTTAAAAATCAGGTTTTGGATTTCAAGATCCAAAACCCGTTTTACTTCGGGATTTAAAAACCGGTTTTCAAAATCCACTCAAAACCACCCTTATCAAACATATTGATTTGACATAAAGTTATATCTATATAATATTACTCCAATCATTATATTCTTTTTCAACAATAATATAATAATACTATAATAATATAATAATACAATAATATAATACATTTAATCAACTAATCATTATAATCTCACCAAACAATAATATAATAATACAAACTCATTCAATCTTACAACTTGATTTGACATAAAGTTAAATCCTTCACTATTCCAAAACCCAAAAGAAACACCCATATTACTATTCATCGGGATTTCAAAAACCAGGATTTCAAAAATCTGGTTTTTAAAACCACCCAAAGCCCAAAAGAAACATCCCCTTAATGAAAAGTAGAAAAAAAAAAGGAAAAAAAAATAAGTTTGGAAAAAAAAAACGAAAAAAAAACGGAAAAAAAAAAAAGAAAAAAAACGGAAAAAAAATAAGTTTGGAAAAAAAAAACAAAAAAACGAAAAAAAGAAAAAAAAAGTTTGGAAGGATTTGAACCAGTGACCTCATGCTTGTGAAGGATATCTATAATCATCCCTGTGCATTAGTGTGCATGTGCACACTGTGCACAGGAGACCAACTCTAATTACTATTAGGTAAAATATTTTATGGGAATACTTACTTTGCTAATACGCTTGGACATGCACAAATGGTTTTCTTTTTACATACAGCTAATTTTTTTTCTTGATTAAATAATTTCAAACATGGGACCAGAAAATTCATATACTCCTTTATCCAAAAAAATAAATAATAATTTAACTTAATTGTTCGAAGATTACGTTTCAATTAGCTTGGGTAAGTTTGGAATAGGGGTGTGCATAGTTCGGTCGCCCGTAAATCGTAAACCAAATTATAAACCGTTTTTTTTTTTAAATCTTAAATCAAACCGTATTTATAAAAACCGTTCGGTTTGAAACCATAATATTTCGGGCGGTTCGATCGGTTTTGACCGAATCGTAGTTTTACTCATTTTTTTTCCTACACACAATAATTAATAAAAATGTAAAACACAATCTCAATAGAATAGACAAACTGAAATCCGAATAATCCAAAATATAATTCGAATAGACGAAATAATATTACAACGTTCACAAACTACTTGTTAAAAAATAACTAAATAACCACGTTAAAAGAAACAACAAACTTCTATCTTCTTCAATATTTCAGATTGAGTGAGACTGTGAAAGCGTGATAAAGTCATGCACATAGAGGCGCTAAATACTAGTAATAAATACTCCCTTCGTCCGTCTATAAGTTTTCCATTTTACCATTTTGATCCGTCCGCCTATAAGTTTTCTATACCTTTTTTGGTAAGTACTTTTTCTTACACTTCACTTTATATCTTACGTTTTCTCTCTATCTCTCTCAATCACATCACTTGTACTATATATATCTGTGTCAAAAAGTAACGTGAAGCTTATAGGCGAACGGAGGGAATAGAAGAGAATGTGTAGAATTTCTATTGAGCTTGGGGGCTTGAAAAATGTCTTGAGTTTACTAGTTGCATTATACTAATATAGAGAATATAAATCTATAATATATATAATATTTGTTTAGATAATATTATATAATATATATATTTTTTATATAATAATATATATTTTTTATATATATAAAATAAGTTCGGTTTGATTCGATTTTTTGCGAGTTTTCATTAATGAAAACCGTAAATCAAACCATACTAAAAAAAATCAATTTTAAAAAACAGTAAACCGAACCATAAACCAAAAACCGAACCATATTAAATGGTCTGATTTGATTCGATCGGTTTGGTCGGTCTGAACCATACTTTGCACCCCTTAGTTTGAAGTTCTCTCACACTCGCGCCACCTGTTATAATGCAACAAATGATGAGACAAACAAATCAAGGCAAAAGTTGGAGATTTTAACATTAAAAAAAAAAAACTATTTTTAAACAACATAAAATTTAGAACTGAAATTTGTCCAGTTAGCGATTCTAAGTATCAAACCTCAAATTAGAGAGAGTTTTCATAAGAAAATTGAGTCTTAAGATGTTATTCTTAAAACAAATTGTGGCTAATTTTCATATGTTATACTCCCTTTATCCCTACAAAAGTTACTCATTTGAGTGTTCATCGAAAATAACTTTTTTTTTTTTAAGCAACATCCACTATCCTTTTCTATTTTATATCTCACTCTACATTTTCTTTTTTCTACCTCTTTCTTTTTTTTATATATTTTTACATCAACAATCCACTACACATATAATATTATATTCTTTAATTAGTATGTAAAAAGTAAGGCAAAAACTTGTGTGAGACCGTCTCACGGATCTTTTCTGTGAGACGGATCCCTTCTAACCCATATTTCAAAATTTTGGGTAGGATAATCCATATTTTTTTCCAAATTTTGGGTTTGTAAAAAAAGTGATAATGTTTAAGTAAAAAGTGATAATATTTTTAACAAAAGTGATTGTCACTTTTTACTTAAACACTATCATTTTTTGCTCAAACATAATCACTTTTTATATATGAGGGCCGTCTCACGGATCTCATTATGTGAGACGGTCTCACCCAAGACTAGCCCAAAAAGTAAATGAACAGCTTTCAGAAAGATGGAATAGTAAATTTTAGGGTGAGAATTAAATACATTTGAATTTGTTTGGGACTAGATAGAGGACCTCAATTTCGTCATTGGTATTTGTCTGCTTTCGACCGAGCCCACACAAATTTGTTTTGAGACTTCTCCAAATGACTTTATATCAATGGTAATATTTGCCAATCTTTATATACCCGGATACACATTCACCTAATCTCCTCTCAAATGATCCTCTCTATCTATGTACCGATAAAATTATACTCCCTTCATTCCTTCGAAAGTTACAATTTTTTTTTTTTTGTCAAACACCTAGTATCTCTTTCCACATTTTCTTTTTTCTACCTTTATTTTTTTTACCTTTATAAAAACCACCTAACCTCCTCTCAAATGATCCTCTCCGTCTCTTTCCTTTCTCTATCTACCTTTTTATTTTTCTTATTTTTTTTAATAGTTGTGTCAAAATAAATAGACAACTTTTAAAAATAATGATGAAGTATATACTATCAGGCTCCATTTGAATGGAGAGATTTAATCTATGAATTTTAAATTTACAATTCAAATTCATTCCACTTGTTTACATTATGAATGAATTTCAAATACTTATATTTGTGTCCACACACTTCTTAGTTAAAATTAAGAGGATTTTAAATTCTCTCCAAAATCATATCATTTGAAATCCATGTATTTTTAAATACATTCATTTGAAATGGCTACTCAAATCAAATCCCCAATCCAAACACAATCTCAAATTTATCATTTACCTAATTTCTTTTTCTTGTGTGGAAGGGTGCTATAAGATTAAAACCTTGTTTTGGACAAAGTAATAGAAGAACGTAAATATGTATACATTCACATCATCACATCCTAAAAAAGTTTCTTCGATATATGAATATATATGCCCAAGAGTTAAAATACAACAACATCGATTTAGCACCAGCACACGTGTTAAAATTTAATTAAAGAAATACTATAATAAAATATGAAAAATGAAACTTAAAACTAAAATGATTTTTGAGAATTAGTTTCAAAATGTAAAAGGTTGGGGCTTTTTGGCCGCTAAAATGAATGATTGACGAGAGAGTGACAAACAATCATTGTGTTTAGGCCGACCAAAATTTGGCAGAATCATGGCAATAGAATTCCAAAAATTATACTCCCTCCGTCCCGGAGGAACTTGCACCCTTTGACCGGCACACATTTTAAGAAATGTGTAAGAAAAGGTGTAATGATTGATATTTTGAGGGGTAGTTTTGTAAACTTTTATGAATAAAGTAAAGTAAAAAGTAGATTGAGTGTGGAAAAGTAATGGTATATGGATAAATATGAGTATATTTTAAGGGTGAGGGTTGTGAAGATATTTCCTTTTATGGAGTGTGCAAATTGGTATGGGACATCCATATATGGAAAGTGTGCAAATTCCTGTGGGACGGAGGGAGTATTCATCAAGATGGATATTCTCTCCTCAACTACATTATTTTTAATTTATGGTATTAATTATTCGTAAATTTTGTATGCAATTGTATGTATAATTTCAATTGTCAATTTTGACTTATCAAATTAAAATCAAGGGAAAATTGTGACTAATTATATGGACAAATTTTTCTATGCAATGGAATGTATAGAAAATTTTAAATTTTAATGTTCAATTTAATTTTTGATCTCAACATTTGACTCAATTTATTGAAGTTCAATTTCAATTATATAAGACTTTTAATTATTTATCACCTTATTAATTTACAATTAATTTTCAATCAATTTGCTTTATCACTGAATTGGCCGTACGAGTCTATCCAGCTGTAAATATTATACTTCTGTCAGCAACACCAACAAATCATTGGACATTTGCCCTTGCTTGCAAAAGGGAATTAAAGACAAAAAATTAATTGGATGAATTTGGATTTAGGCAAAAAAAAAAAAAAAAAATTCTTGATATGAATTGATTTTAAGATGAGCTAACATACCAAATTAAGTATTTTTATGTAGTAACACCTTCTATGAAAAATAGTACTCTTTTTAGTCTCACTTAATCTGAAATTTTAATTATTTTGAGATTTTTGCAAGAATACTATTTTAATTAAATATGATAAATATATTTTAGTTATATATTGGGTGAGAGATGGAATGAGTAACATTTGAAAAAGAGAAAATCAGATTTACTAAGAGATATATTCTTGCAAAAAAAAACCCAAAATAAATAAAATATCAAATTTATTTGAACATGTGATCTAATTTTCGAGTAAATTTGAAATTTGACACCCTATATATATAACTAAAATTAATAAAGACAAATGAGTAAACTAAAATCAACCGATTCCAGCCACTCTCACCATCCCAAAATTATGATCATACATTTTTTTTTTAATCTCAAAATATAGTTTAATTCCCTTTTGAAAGTGTGTATAATATGAACAAAGGAGAGGATGCATGGATTTTGCACTGAAAAGAATTAGTGTGCAGAATATTGAAAGCTGAAAGAAGAATGTGTTTGTTTGGGTGACATTATAATTTATATATATATAGTCCAATTATTAATCGAAACCAGATAAGATATTTAATACGATTTCAAACAAATTTTTTATTGTATCATCATAATATAAATTAAATTTTGTGTCATACTCATGGTTATGGACCACCTCTGTCGTGTCATTCTTGGCAATTCATGAACCCAACAATCAATCCAATTTAAATTGCCCATTTTTTATTTTTAAACAACGATTTCCGCAGAATTGCAATTTATTGTGACCCATACATTATAGTAATATTCTGTATGTCTATCAGATAGTATTATTTATTTAGGGGACGTACATCCAATTATTTAATTATTAATTAATCGCTGACTACATCTTTGATTGGAACAGTACCGCCAATACACAATTCGATTATAAAGTTAGATCAATATTTTAAAATCATATTTCAACAGTTAGTCGTCTTTTCTAATTAAACAAACTACCATTTGATCGAATTCATTCCTATGTGCTAGTATTTTTTATATTCTACTGTGTATACGTTAATTATTTTTTCACTTTACACATATCAATATATAATTTAGATAGTAGAATATATATTAAAATACAAAAAAATGTTACAGATTTTTTCACTTTTTTATACGTATCAATATATAATTTAGATAGTAAAATATATATTAAAATACAAAAAAAAAAATGTTACACTTGATTACATTTCCAATTCGATGACCGTTAAAAATAAGTCGGCACTGTAATTGACTGTTGGATGAAAACGGGTGATTTCTTTTTTAAATGGATTTTCTAATTGGTACTCTACTTTTTAAATAATTAAACAATTATGTTTTACTTTGTAAAGGGAAACACGTGGGCGTTGCAGTAGAATAATTGAAGCATTTCATGGGATGAGAATGAAAATGGGGTGGCCTCTTTAATAGAAAGTAGATAAATGAAACCTTAAAATGTTTCACAAATTCTTGAATCCTTGTTTGGAAAATGAAATCACAACTAATTTGCAAGTTAATCTACCTATTCTATAAATTAAACTAGTTATTTGAGATTAAGAGTGAGAAAATATGATTTAGAGTGATTTAATTCAATTTTCTACAATGGTTACTTGATTATTATTTTTTTGAATTTTTTGGGCTTTAAAACTCTTCTTTATCAGCATGGCACATGTCCTTAAATCAAAAGGAAGAAAAAAAAAAATTTAGTTGATTTGATCAAGTCGTTCCTTAATAAAAGCGTGCTCGTGCCTTTTTATCAATTGGCTCAACCGAGTTGCTGTGTTTCGCCCAATTCTCTAGTGCGGCTTCATGTACATCGAGCCAGGTGGCTCAGCCAAGATACCCTCTTTCGGTCTTTCCCACTCTTTGGCACGGCCGGGTATATGTCGAGCCCTAGTTCTCGACCGTGCTCCTCATTTTCTTGTTTGATATGTAATTTGAACTTTGATTAATTGGACTTGATTCTCGTTTCATTTTAACCCTTTCTTCAATGTATTTCATGTGATCTAATCCTTGGCTTAAGTACCTAGCTCATTAGTTCAATGCCTCGGGTTTTGCTTCGGAACTAATCGCTTTCCTACCACTCCAAGCAAAAATGAATGTACATCAAAATTATGACAATTAAACCAAGTTCATGCATTTCTTAAGTGCATAAGACAACATTCAAAACATAATTTAGCACAAATACGAGCAATCTCACGACGAATCAGTGAAATCGTTCACAAGTTAATACAAATTAACATTTATCTATGGGAAGAATAACAACACGTCAAGCCAACAAATGAAAGATTATTAGTTAGAGTAGTTAGATGAGTATTTCATTTTGTTAGTTATAACTCATTTGTTAGTTGTAACTCCTCTCTTGTAAATCTCCCTCTATATAAGAGGGGTGATGATAATCAATTTGATCATATAATTTCATTGTAATTCTTTTTCAATTCATTCAATATCATTTCTATATTTATAAATTCTCTCAATATGTACTATATCCAATTTCTTCATGTTATGAAATTTCACAATCTATTTCAAAGTGTTAAAAGCGTCATACCTAAATTATAGACAGTCTCACGCAAGTAGACTCGATCTCGTTAAATATTTATTATATAAAAATTATCAAACTAATTAACCGGGGTATTTAATACACGACAAAAACTTGTGTGAGACCGTCTCACGGATCTTTTTATGTGAGACGGATCCTTTTAACCCATATTTCAAAATTTTGGGTAGGATAATCCATATTTTTTTTCCAGATTTTGGTTTGTTAAAAAAGTGATAATGTTTATGTATAAAGTGATAATATTTTTAACAAAAGTGACTATCACTTTTTATTTAAACACTATCATTTTTTGCTCAAACATTATCACTTTTTATATATAAGGGCCGTCTCACGGATCTCATTTTGTGAGACGATCTCACCCAAGACTAGCCCTTATACACACTCTATGTACGGATATCCGATACTCTTAATTAGATAAATAAGCAGCACAATAGGTAAACGAAGGTATGAACTCGAACCCTAATGTAATTTTTTTTTTTCTCGTATGTACTCGTCTCCTACAATTTGAAAGAGTAGGATACAGTATCTGCAAAATTATCAACAGGATAAACAATTATTATAGAGGGGTCTCGTGTGAAATAGTTCATTTATGAGATAAATGTCCATTTTAATTGTTACTACCTTTTACTTTGCTTAAAAAATATAATTCTAAGTAAGGTTTAATTTTAGACATACCGTATAATAAAAAAAAAATCGACTTATACTTTTTTTTTTATTTATTATATTATCTAACGATTTTTTTTTGGAGTTAGAGGTAGGTACCAACCTAGAACCTAGCTACTAGCTAGTGAGGTTATTATAACCTCAGAAAAAATAGTGGGAATGACGACGAATCTTATTTCATATAATTAAGAAAAAAAATCGCATATAATTTTCACTTTTCAAGATACAATAGTCGAGCTTTTATATATTGATCTATATACATATATGCTGGCCTGTTACTTTCCATATCATATAATCCCATATAATTTAGCATTAAGCTTATGAAACTATATGTTATAATTAAGGTCGAATAAAAAAGTAAATACATTAACCTGCAGATATTTGAATTGAAAATTATTGTAATAAACTTATTTATTGTTCTAATAGATATTAACTTTTCATATCATATAATCCCATATAATTGAAAAACATACCAAATTTACTTAACTTTTTTATAATTCTAAATTAAAATATTGTTGGATTGTGAGCTGGATTATAAAAATATTAGTATATGTAGGTTTGAATTTCT
The DNA here is from genome assembly GCA_963675135.1 of Galeopsis tetrahit. Classification (NCBI taxonomy): domain Eukaryota; kingdom Viridiplantae; phylum Streptophyta; class Magnoliopsida; order Lamiales; family Lamiaceae; genus Galeopsis; species Galeopsis tetrahit. Next base: position 72,028,635 of record OY776128.1, on the reverse strand, counting down.
TTGTTGTAGTTAACTCATCAAAAAAAAAATTGATTCACGAACCTTGGCCACTTTAAGTTGCAACTTGCAACTCGCCTGCTCTATTTATTTCCTTTTGATTAAATCTTTCTCTTTCTTTCTTTATTCATTTACTTTTCTTTTGCACTCACTTACTCGTATAATGGTCAATTCGGTTAACCAAACTGTAAATCAAAATATAAACTTATTTGTTTCAGTATGTTTTGTAAGGGGCAAATTTGTTCATTAACCTCACTTTTTTTTTTTCAGGATAAAGCTGGTTTTGTGTGTTTCATAGTTGACCAACACAATATTAACTATTAGAGTTACACTTGGGTACACCCAATTATTTTACACAATTGAACTATAATTTTGATTTATTTTAATGTGTAAATTAATAATTCAGAAGATATATCAAAATCACTTAAAATTCAATTGATTTAACTTCATCAGAACCCATAATGAAACTAGGATATCTATTTGCGTTCAACATTATTAAAGCTTGATTTGATTGATAATGTAAACATATTAAAAGACAAATTAACTTGGTAAATCATAAAAGTTATACTGAATTCGAATGTGTGCAACTCGATCTACTATGGGAGGGAGTAATTAAGAGGGTGCATGTTTCTCATTTTATGAGCTATTTAATTCATCCAATTAATTACTATATGATTTTAAAAAATTATAATGGAGCATATATTCTTCCATTTGTGTGTGACAGCCTATATTAGAGATGTTTATCCGGACCGGGCTAATCGAACTGAACTAACCGGACTGACCCGTTTAACTCTAAAAAATGCAGGGTTAGGGTTCATGAATTGTAGGCCCGTTTAAATCCGGGCTTTTTTTACCCGAACCGGTTAGCCTGTGGGCTAAACCGGGCCAGCCCGCTAGCCCGGGTTGTTTCACTTTTTTTTAAATAAATACTTTGTAACTCGCGAATAAATTTTGAATCATTTGGCGCATAAGCATTAAACATTTTATTATCATTCATTGGTCATTATTGCTAACTTTTTATTAGATTATGATATTTATTTGGCCATATTAAAGATCAATAAGTTCTAGAATTGTGTTTAAATTATACTTTTATTTTCTCATTTACTCACTAACAAATTATATATTTTTTCTATTTTATTATTTGTTGGATGCGTCATTGGGACCTTTAATTTAAAAAAAAAAATTAAAAAAAATTGTCGTAGCCCGTTTAGCCCGTGGCCCGCTAGGATTAGGGTTAGGTCCCAACAATTGTAGGATTATTAAATATGAACCAGTTAAAGCCACAACTCATTTAACTGATGACCCTGTAGGGCTGTCCCTATAGGGTTAGGGTCAGTTCGATAGACATCTCTAGCCTACAGTGAGACTCCAATATTACGAAGAAAAATGTCCCTCGAGAGGTAAGCACGGCGACTTAAAGTAAGGGGATTAAATTCCAAAATATAATACTCTGTCAATGGAGTTGTCCAACATGATTTGTATAGGAGGTGCAAACTCTACTTATATATTTAAGATATATACTAGGAGATAAATTAAAAAGGAAAAAAGAAAAGGGGACAAATACTTGCGTGAGACGGTCTCCTGATAAAATTATTCACATATTAGCACAAATAAATATTTATCATTTTTAAAATTATATATATTCTGGCTATAGTGAGACGTCCTCACTCAAAACTTTATTTAAAAAATATAAAATTATATCTCTCTATTTTATTTGCAAACACCTCTTTTAGTCTAGTTAATTCACTCGATAGTGTAATTAATTTGTTGGAAATTACCATGGGAGATTAGAAAACGATCGCAAACTTCCTCAAATTAAAAAGGAATATAGTATATTGATTGTGGAAGATGATCAAGAGAATTGAAGATATTCGTAATCGTACCCTCGAGCCCATTGAGAGTAGATTTTATTCAAAGATTTAGTAATAAAGTAAATAGTACTAGTAATAGTAAATTACAGTTAATTGAACAAAAAGAATATATATATATATATATATATATATAATTAATTAATTATGTAAATAAATGATGATGGAATGGTGTATATAGAGTAATTGAGATGGAACACACATGTTTAACGGTTAGAAATCGTCGGTTTCGATTTTCGAAAATTACGAACCAAATTCGAATCGGAATCAGAATTAGACCGGTTACGGCTTTGAACCGCCGATTTAGGTTTTTTTTTTCTTTCATTCATTTTTAGAAAATAAACTATGTACATAGGAGTGGTTGAAAGGTTGGTGTGAAAAATCGAAGTATTTATAAATGAATATTAAAAAAAAGGGCAAAATCACTGGTTTAACTGTCGATTTCGATTTTAAAATTTTGAAATTGAAATCGAATTTTACGAACTAAAATCGACGGTTCAAAACTGACTGATTCCGATTTCGGTTTTGCACATTATGTAGATGGGGGGTTAAGCAACATGATTGATTGCAAAATGGGTGTGAGACAAAAATGTGTGCATTTAAGAGGAGACAAGTCACTTAATAGATACACACAATTAACAAGATGAGACAAGATATATATATACATCTATGTGCGTGCTTGTGTGTGAGTTCATCTACAACCAGCTCCTCCCTCTGTCAGTCTGTGTGTGTGTGTGAGAGAGAGAAAGAAACTACTGTTTGAGAATTGTATGTATATATGAGAGAGTACTGTAGAAACATGGGGTGTGAAGCAATTTACCTTTTGACACTTGCCTGCCTTTATTCGTGTCATTTCACTTAATTGCTCATCTACATATTTATACGTATCCCATACGTATATTTTAGAAACCCTATTTTGAGAGAGAAAGAGAAATGGGTCCATTGTCCTGTACATACAATTCAAAACATTTTCATGTATAACAACACGATCCGTTTCTCCCTCTCTCTCTCTTCCCCCTCCCCCCCTCTCTCTCTCTAGAAACCCCCCCTAGGTAGGTGCTAATGGAAGATGAATATGGGATTGGAGATCTACGGCAGTACTACTCTCATCAGCCGGTGTCGTCATCCTCCTACCCCTACGATATGCTCATGTTTCGAACCGATTCTGCAGTTAATAATCTCCACCTCGGTAATGTTTCTTCTTCTGCTGTTGGAGGCGGAGGCGGAGGCGGATTTCAGATGGGTGGCGGCGGAGGAGGAGACGGTGGTACGGCCATGTGGCCAAGGCAAGAGACACTTAGTCTTCTTGAGATCAGATCAAGGCTTGATTATAAGTTCAAAGAAGCTAACCAGAAAGGCCCCTTGTGGGATGAAGTCTCAAGGTACACTATTTAACCTAATTCTTTTCTAATTTCCCTAATTCTATTTTAATTAATTAATTGGAATCAATTAACCAATTCAATTCATAAGTTTGGAAAAAATATTGTAAAAATTAATTTTCTTCCTGACTCCATCATATATATACATACAGTAGTTAATTTCTTCTTGTTTTTAAGCAAATTAACTTTTTTTTTTTTTTTTTTTTTTATAGTGAGGGTTTTGTTTTGTTGATTAAAGAGTCAGTTATTTTGTTGAAGAAAATGACAGATTGAAGTTCAGTTTTGAGAATCCACAACAGTTTTATCTTTACTTGGGATTTATATATCACGATCACATCTGTAAATCAACAACAAAAAGGCTATATATCTAATTTTGGACAATTTTTTAATTTCTTTTTTTGAAATAATTTCATGAAAAGACGTGAGGAGTAACAACACCTTCCAGATTCATCATCATATGATCATAATAATAAAATTAATTATGAAAAACCTAGGGTTGTCAATGTCACATTTTTATTTAATTAATAATTACAGGATAATGTGTGAGGAATATGGGTACCAAAGAAGTGGCAAAAAATGCAGAGAAAAATTCGAAAATCTTTACAAATATTACAAAAAAACGAAAGATGGGAAAGGTGGGAGGCAAGATGGAAAGCACTACAGATTCTTCCGACAGCTCGAAGCTCTCTACGGTGAACACCCCTCCAATTCCTCCTCTCAAACTACTACTTTTCCGTACAACAACTTCCCCCACATCAATAATAATCAAGAACAATTGAAGCTGGTATCCGACATTAGCGTGCCTAATTCGTCAGACTACGACACTACCGTTTCTTCCGACTGCAGCGTGGAGGATGCACGAAACAAGAAGCGAAAGGGGCTGAAGGCGAAGATCAAGGAGTCTATAGACGAGCAGATGACGAAGCTGATGGAGAAGCAGGAGACGTGGATGCAGAAGATGATGGGGATAATCGAGAAGAAAGAGGCAGAAAGGGTTTCAAGGGAAGAGCAATGGAGGAAGCAAGATGCAGCAAGGATTGATAGAGAGCATAAAGTGTGGGCGAGTGAAAGGGCTTGGATTCAAGGCCGGGATGTTGCGATAATGGAAGCTTTTCACAAATTGGCTAATAAGCCTGCTGCGGAAACGGAATCGGCTGTGAGTAATTATCTGCTGAAATGCAGCAACAAGAGGAAGGAGGATTCTGATCAAGGGATTATTAATGATCAGAGGGTGCAGATAAATGATTGTCATGATCCGATTAGGTACTTCGTTGGAGATACTAATTATGGAAGATTATCATGATCTTGCTGCCAGCTGAATTAATGTATGTACTCTGATTAATTATCTCTTGCATGTGTTGTTAATTAAGTTTATTGTCCAAATTATCTTACTTTATGTCTATTGCATTGCATGAATAATATATATTGTTCTTGTGTAACTTAATTAATTAAGGATATATGGATTTATTAACTTTGTGTAATTTATTGTTTCTTCTAGTGTTTTAATGCAATCGGTTTTCATTTTATGTATTTTTATACAGTATTAGTTGTTTCATAAAATAGCTAGTCTTACTTTGATAGTATTAATAAGATAAAACTGGTTTACATAATACCAAACTGTGATCATTTTGAAGTAATCAACAAGTATCAATGTGTGAGGTACATTGAAAGAGTAGTTTTGTGAGGTAGAGATTTATTTGATTATGTGTATATTATAATTTATATTAGTAATGATTTGGAAATTTTGTGATAAACTCATAAAAGAGATTTGATTTTTTTTATTCTTGACTGAATTATATAGTTATATTTCAATTGACAGGTGGGGTGGTAATTGTATTGTAGTTGAATTTGGATCAGTGCAATACAACATTTGTTCAGTGAAATATAATCGACGGTTATATTGTGGATTAGTTGGTGTAGTGCGACACTGTAAAATTTATATGAAAAAAAATGAACAGTGTGATGGTTACTACACAGGACCAAAATTCATTCTAGTGAATGTGGTACTTGGCCAATTTATGGACAAAGTACATACAAATATCACACGCAATGTGTATATATGACACACTATTTAATAAGTATCCGAAAAAGGGTTTACCGTATATAACTTTTTAGTGGTCGAACTAATTAAAGAAAAACATGCACACCATCTCATTCTATTTCCCAACTGAATATTAAAAACACGTTCTTCTTCTTCAATTATAGGAAAAATAACATGAAACAACTTAACTTGTTTTGTTAATATTTAATGTGCATGCTTTAATTACTTGAAACCAATACCCATCACACGATTAAATTTATTTCAACTATGTGAACTCCTAATTGAATTCTTTCTTGTCAGTGTCCAAGTAACTTGCTCAAACATGTTCGTGAAAGTATTTTATAGAAAAAAAAATACATATATAATTAATTAATCAGGCGTAATGGAGATGAATACAAGAAAGCTGTTTCATGAATAAACATGTAAATCCTCTCAAAAAAAAATGAATAAACATGTAAATTTGAAGAGTTAGATACAGGGTTTTTATAATATATACTCTCACGGAGTCAATTTTATTATGTTCACTTTTCTTATTTAGTTGTTCAATTTTATTATGACATGTACACCCTCGTCCCGGGAAAGTTCCCTATGAGCTCCGGGCACAGAGGTTAAGAAATACTAATATAATACTCCCTCCATCCATGAAAAGTAGGGACATGGGGATGGGGCACAAGTTTTAAGAAAATAGTAGATAAAGTAGATAAAGTAAGGGTATTATAGGGTATTGTGGGGTCCATTGTGAATAAAATGATTGTTTAGGAATAAAGTTGATGGCAAATTGAGTAATTGAGTGATAGTTGAAGGGTGATAGTTTCCATAAAGTGCATGGGACTACATTTGGTGGACAAAGAATATGTGTCAAATGAGACTACTTTTCGTGAACGGAGGGAGTAAGTAGGTGTGATTGAGAGAGAGAAAAATATAATGAAATGCGAGAGAGTAGTTACCAAAAAAATGAATGGATGACTTTCATTGGGATTGACGAAAAAGGAAAGTTGGGTAGCTTTTACTGGGCGGAGTCACGGAGGGAGTATTATTTAGGCTATTTTATTTATGCTCTTACTTTCTTATTTACCCACATTGCAATCAATAACTTTCTTTATAAGTAAACCTCACAAGTAAACCTCACAGTATTTCATCATATACTCAATCTATTGATCGTATTTGTAAACTAATCAATATTTATTAAAATTCGTGTAGAAAAAAATGAAAATTATGAATTTATACAGGTGGACTTAAGTTAGAAACACAGTTAGATGGAGAGATCGAAGAGATCAGAGGTGTTGCGTAATGAGTAGTAGTTTGATTTGACTATACTTACTGACATTTCTGTAAACCCCGACAGCCCCCTTCCTTCCCCTTTAACACACTCTTCCTATAATCCTAATTTGGAAGGTTTTTTCTTTTTTTATTTTCTTTTTCTTTTTCTTTTTTATATAATGGGAATGTATATACATGGCTTATTGGTACGTAATACTAATTAATATGATCGAGCATCTTCAAATATATATTTGATTCTACATTGTTCCACGATTTGGAAAATATATAATTAATCCACTGATTCATTGTAATTTCAACCCACCAAAATACAGTACTTCATTCCCATAATAACCTTTCACATTTTTTTCTAAGTATTTTTCACAATAAATTTCACATTCTTAAAATGAAAAACTCTTTATAAACTTCACTCTCACAATATTCTTAATTTTACACAAATGACATTACTTTTTCTCCACACATACACAAAAGTCAACTCATTTCTTTATTTTATACATAAAAGTTTACAAAATTACCCTTCAAAACATAGCTCATTATTACACTTTCTTAATATGTGTGTACATCTATCTATGAAACTTATTATGGGGCGGCTGGAGTACATCTCTTGACTCTACGTAATCATTCATGACGAACTAGGTCAACAAATTTGTATTTTTTATTTTTTTTGGTTCCTACTTCGCTGCATAATTGTTGTAATTAACTTGTGCATGTATGAGCTTAATTTAATTGTAGAGTGAATGAATTATGAATATATTTATACATATGTGTGTATTGAACTTGTAGGGGTCTTGAAATATATGGAACTTTGTAAAGTTCGCATCATATTTGAATTTACTTGTAGAATGAATAGAGGGGTGTTCTACACATCTACGAAGAATATACAGGGGCAGAATGTGCTACCAAAAAAGAAAAGGGAATGTTTTGTTACATATTTCCCAAAAAAAAAAAAAAAAAACATGTTGTTTACAACTGGATATTGTGACATGAAATCGTCGTAAAACGTAGTTTGCAACAAATTTAAGACGGTCGTGTTCTTCGTAAATTAGTCATGACCCGATGTGTTAAATGTCATCGTACATTTCATCGCTAATTAACATTGAAAGTTTGACGTTCGTTAATTGCAATGAAGCATTCGTCGTAAATATTTTTTATTTATGTAATATCTCAGAAATTTGCAACGAAAAAGTTGATTTAGGTCGTCGCAAATTTATATAAAAAAATGTGCTTAGATAGTTCGAACCCACGCCATGTGATTGTCTAACCATTGAACCATGGACCGCATGCATCAACACACGGATCGCGTCTGTTTGCACATAAGGCTTTGTAAGCCTTTCATTTTAAATTAGTGAATTTCGCTCCTAGGAAGGATTGAACATATACAGTGGATGTTGCAAAAAAAAAAAAAATGTAACTTTCGAATGGATGGCGTAGTATTTCTTAATTCAAAGGTAAGATTTGAGACGACAAATTTGACCGATTTGTTTCATAATACAATTGATATCGTAAAAATTCAAAGGTCGGATTTGAGACAACAAATTCCACTAATATGACATTTTTTTTCTTCCCAGTGGAAATTCATCGCAAATCCTATTGACTTCGACCATTTGACCATAACCGTCGCAAATTGCAACAAAATGATTGCATTCGCAAAAAATATGTTGTTAATCTCCGAGTTTTTATTAGTGCTTATATATAAAAAAAAAATCTGATCTTTCAAATTTTACTAATTGTGATGATATTAGAAACATTTCATTAAGAAGGAAAGTGACCTAAAGGTCATAGTCATATTTATACATGGAGAGAGTAACTACCCTTGAGTAGTTATCAAGAAGTTGTTGAGAACAAACTCTAACTAACTATATTGACAGCCTTCCAGCTAGACAGATGGGGACATAATCTAAGCTTGGACCTAAAGTATTCAAATAGCGGTCGAGGAAGAGCCTTTGTAAAGATGTCCACGATTTGTAAATTAGATGGCACGAACCGAGTAGATAGGCGACTAGCAGCAACTAGCTCGCGAACAAAGTGATAGTCGATGTCGATATGTTTGGCCCTTTTGTGAGCAACTGGATTTTGACTTAGAAAGAAAGCGCTTTTGTTGTCACAAAGAAGGCGAGGAGGATCGGTGGGCGAGAAGTGAAGTTCGCGAAGAAGAGAGGTGATCCAGATTATTTCGGAAGTCGTGTATGTCGTTGCTCAATATTCGGACTCACAACTCGATCTGGAAACAGTGGGTTGCTTCTTTGCACTCCATGATACAGGGTTTGGACCAAAGAAGATGGAATACCCGTATGTGGACCGACGAGTATCCAAGCAGCGAGCCCAGTCGGCATCAGAATAGGCGAGAAGATGATCTGGTCCACGCGAGAAATTGAGGCCGTATTGGAGAGTACCTTTAACATATCGTAGGATGCGTTTGACTGCTTGAAAGTGGTCGACAGTTGAAGATGACTGAAACTGGCTGACAGTATTGACGGCGAAGGAAAGATCTGGACGGGTAATAGTTAGATATTGAAGAGCACCAACCAAGGAGCGATATTGAGTGGTGTCTGAATGAGGAGTGTCGAGGATGCGGAGTTGGTCAGTTGGAGAAAGAGGGGTTTTGAGTCGAGCATATCGGCACGGAAGAGAATGTCTCGAGCAATATTTTGATTGGTTGAGAAAGAGACCAGTGCACTTGTAAGTGATTTCTAAGCCAAGAAAGTAAGTAAGTTTACCAAAATCTTTGATGACGAACTCCTTTTGGATTCGAGCAATGACAGAAGTGTTATTGCCAGTGATGATGATGTCATCGACATAGACGAGAAGGTAAATAGTTGCGGTCGTCTGATGTAAAAGAAACAGAGATGTATCAGATTTACTTTCATTAAAGTCTAAGGAAAGAAGAAAAGTACTAAACCGAAGAAACCAGGCCCTTGTTGTCTATTTTAGGCCATAGATGGCTTTGTTTAAGCGGCAAGCGTGGTCTGGGCGAGTAGGGTCAACATGACCAGGCGGTTGCTCCATATAAACGGTTTTGGTGAGGAGGCCATGAAGAAAGGCATTGTTGATATCCAACTGGCGAAGAGGCCATTGTTTGAGGACATTGAGAGATAAAATAATGCGAACAGTGGAAGCATTGACCACTGGACTAAAGGTGTGGTCATAGTCGAAACCAGGAAGTTGCGAAAACCTTTGGACGACGAGACGAGCTTTATGGTGATCAATACTGCACAGAAAGAAACTTGGTCCTGAACACCCATTTGGAGCCGATGATATTTTCAGAGTGAGGGCGAGGAACAAGAGTCCACGTGTTGTTGTAGTGGAGGGCTTTGAGCTCGGCATCCATGGCTGCAGTCCATTCTGGAGACTTGGATGCAGATTTGAAGCCTTTTGGCTCTTTGGTAGAGTGAATGGAGGCGAGCAATGCATTCGTAGCGAGAAAGGAAGTGTTGATAGGGTGTTTTGGTTTGAAAATGCCATCTTTGGAGCGAGTACGCATGGCATGAGTTGGGCGAGGAAGATCCTGGCGATTAGGGTTGGAGCGAGCAAGAGGAAGGGGAGGAGTTCGAGCAGGCGGAACTTGGGCTGATGGAGAAGGATGAGGAGGAACATCATTAGCGGAAATGCACACGGAGCAGGGAGATGGAGATGGAGAGTCAGAAGGATCCATATAAGTGGAAATATCAAGAGAGGAGAGCGAGGAGGGGCAGTGATTCATAGTTTTGAAAGGAAACTTGTGCTCATCAAACTGGGCATGTCTGGTAATATATATGCGAGCAAAAGAGGTGTCAAGACAACAGTAACCTTGATGGCGAGAGCTGTAACCAATGAAAACACAAGGAATACTGCGAGGAGATAGTTTGTTAGCAGCATAGTCACGAAGATAAGGAAAGACTTGACAACCAAAAACATGTAAGTTGTCAAATCGAGGTGGAAAGGAGAAGATAAGTTCGTAAGGAGATTTGTTATGTAGTACTGAGGACAGAAGGCGATTTATAAGGTATACAGCTGTGCCAAAGGCTTCTACCCAATATTGAGTAGGTACGGAAGAGTGAAATAGGAGAGAAAAGCCTATTTCGGTGATATGCCGATGTTTTCTCTCTGCTCGTCCGTTCTGGGCAGGTGTATAATGACAAGACATAGTGTGGGAAATGCCATTTTGAGAGAATAATGTTTGTAATTGTTTATTAGTGAATTAGTGCCCCCATTGGAGTGAAAACGTTTTATCTTAGTGCGTAATTGGTTTTCAACTAATTGTTTAAAATGAACAAAGATAGAGTAAAAATCAGATTTTTGTTTCAAAGGATAAAACCACACAAAGCGGGAGAAATCATCAACAAAAATAGTGTAATATATATAGCCATCACAAGAAGGGGTTGGAGAACGAGTCGAAAGACCCCATAAGTCACAATGTACAAGATCGAGCAAGGAATGAGCATGAGATGTATTTATAGTAAAGGGTTGTCGTGAACTTTTAGCAATTTGACAAGGTGTACAAGATACAGGAGTAGGGAGAACAGAAGTAACAGATATGTATCCTAGGCTAGCGATCAGTTTTACATTGTGAAAATGAGCATGCCTAAGACGATTATGTCAAAGTTCATAGGAAGTCTTAGTGTTATTCTTAGTATGTAAAGCAGAGACAAAGGAGCGAGATGGTTTATCCAGAATATAAAGACCATTTTCACGGCGCCCTTGGGCAAGCAAGATCCTTGTAGCTCGATTCTGAATTTTAAAGGAAGAGTTAGTGAACAAAATAGAAACGGGGTGATTCGCCGTAAGTTGACTAACAGATGGTAAATTTTTAGTGATATTGGGGACAACAAGAACATTAGAGAGAGAGAGGGGGGAGAGAATTATTGAACCAGTGTGGGTGATCGGCAAGGAGTCGTCGTTGCCGACCACTACACGATCCGAACCTGAGTATAGAGACGATGAGTCGAGGGCAGTAGGCGAGGAGACCATATAGGCCGAAGCTCCAGTGTCGAGATACCAATCTGAGATGTTAGAGGGAGTAATAGAGGAGTACGCCGGAGTGGACTCAGCACAGTTGGATTGGCGAGCAGGAGGCGCGGTGTAACGCTGAGAACAGGAGTCAGTGAAATGACCTTCGAACTTGCAAATCTGACATCGCGGGGAGTAGCGAGTACGGCCTCTGCCGCCAAAGCGCCCTTTAAAGCGACCAGGAGAAGGAGATCGCCCTAGAATGCCTCGACCACGACGAGTAGGGCGAGCAGTTTGGGCGAAGAACGAGGGAGCAATCGGAGAAGAAGTGGACGAGTTGTGAAGGGATCTAGTAAAGAGATCATGAGATTAAGCCGTGGCGAGAAGATCAGAGAAGCAGGGGATAGGCGAGATGTTTATTTGAGAGGTGGAGAAACCATGAAAATCTGGACCAAGGCCACGAAGGAATCAATGGGATTTATCAGTGTCATCAAGAACACATCCCATGGAAGAGAGTTGATCGCAAAGATTCTTAAAGAGGATTCCGTATTCAGCAACTGTGTGATGACCTTTCTTGATGGTTTGGAGCTCATCTTTGAGACGAATTTCTCGGGCCTTGGATGGTTGATTGTAGGATGAGGCGAGATTCGACCATATTTCGGCCGAAGATTTATAGCTGACTATAACTGCCATGGTCTCTTCTGTTAGAGTAGAGACCAAGAAGACGCGGACTATTTGGTCACGAGCAGCCCAAGAAGCATGATCGGGATTAGGTTCCGACCGGCCGTCTTTGGAGATGGTGAGCGGCGGAGCCGGAGATGTTCCATCAATGAACGGGAGAAACTTTTGAGTGGCTAGTAAGGGGTGGATTTGAGCGTACCACATAGGGTAGTTGGTGGATTTAAGTTTGATGGTGATAAGATGGGTCATAGCATGTAGAGTGAGGGTGGACTCGAAAACCGAAGTCGACGAGGCGGTGGTGGACGGCGTCGGATCTGTCATTGAAATGGAGAAGAAGGAGATGAGGAAGAAGAGAAAAAAAAAGAAGAATTTTCCCTGGATTAGACTTATACCATTTGATGATATTAGAAACATTTTATTAAGAAGGAAAGTGGCCTAAAGGTCATATTTATACATGGAGAGTGTAACTACCCTTTAGTAGTTATCAAGAAGTTGTTGAGAGCAAACCTCTCACTAACTATATTGGCCTAAAGGTCCAATGCTTTGCTTTTCTTTTCTACCCATGAAAAAATGAAGAATTATTAGTTACTTGATCTGCTCAAAAATACCTAATAGAAAACCCAAGCCAAATTTACAAACTACTTAAATGACTAAATGAGTATGTATAGTCTTTTCTGGTCTGGCTGAGTAGAATGGATGGAAGCTACTGAAAGTGTGAAAAGTAAGATATGATCACCGTTAACTTTGGTGAGGTGGTACAACTTATATTTATAGTGAAGATGTACAAAGTAACTAATTACATAATTGTAGGGATATACATTTGAATATACAATTAATATTAATAAATGCTATTAATTAGGGGTGAGGCAATCACTCCTTAATATCCCCCGTCAAGCGATGCGTGGGGTGAGGAAAAACGCAGAGCTTGGAACGAAGGAACTCGAACGTCGGGCGAGGAAGGCTCTTGGTGAAGATGTCGGCCAACTGAAGATGTGTAGGGACAAACTGTGTGGACAGCTTTCCAGAGGTGACGAGCTCGCGAACAAAATGACAATCGATGTCAATGTGTTTTGCTCGTTTGTGGGCGACTGGATTCTGGCTGAGAAAGAGAGCGCTGTTGTTGTCGGAGAGCAGAATAGGACGAGCAGATAACGGAAATCGTAGCTCGCAGAGCAGGGATGTTAGCCAAACGACCTCGGCAGCTGCGTTGGCTAAGGCACGATACTCCGATTCGCAACTAGAGCGAGCAACAGTGGGTTGTTTCTTTGCACTCCACGAGACCAAATTCCCACCTAGAAAGACTGAATAATCATAGGTAGAGCGACGAGTTTCCACGCAACGAGCCCAGTCGGCATCTGAGTAGGCAACCACGGAAGAGTTTGGGCGACGAGTGAAGGAGAGGCCATAATTGATAGTGTGCTTGACATAGCGAAGAATCCTCTTCACCGCCGAGAAGTGGTCGCTGGTCGGCGCCTGGAGAAACTGACTGACATGATTTACCGAGAAGGAAAGATCAGGGCGAGTGATGGTGAGGTACTGCAGGGCGCCGACCAAAGATCGATAAAGGGTCGGATCCGAGAATGGATCACCAGTGCCGACAAGGGTCTCACCGGCGGCCAAAGGGGTGGCGATAGGCTTGGAATCTTGGAGATCAGCTCGCTCAAGAATTTCGCGAGCATATTTGGACTGCCCAACGAACAGCCCAGAAGAGGTGTAGGAGATTTCCAAACCCAGAAAATAGTTGAGGGCACTAATCAAGGCAGTGGAGGCCAAGTTTAGCGGATATTTGGGCTTGAAGACTCCAGATTTTGCCCGTGTGATCATCTGGTGTGTGGATGATGGTCGCTCCATCGTAGGCTCACTGGTCGGTAGTGGGTGCTCGGCCGGGGCAGGGGGAGCAGGTGGCTCCTCAATAATGACTGGTCGATGGTCACTGGTCGGCAGTGGGTGCTCGGCTGGTGCAGGGGGAGCAGGTGGCTCCTCAATAATAGCTGGTCGATGAGGGGTGTCCTCGCCAGGGTCAATGGTGCATGCCGAGCACGGTGGAGTGTGAGAAGTGGACCCAAGAGGTCATCCGAGGAATCCAGCTCGGCATCCAAGAAGGATGAGACCACCGCACTGGTCGGCAAAGGCCGAGCAGAACCTGAAAAGGGGAAGCAACCTTCATCAAATACAGCATGTCGAGTAACAAAGATTTTTGAGGATGTAGGATCGTAACACCGGAAACCCTTGTGGAGACTACTGTAGCCCAAGAAAATACATGGGCGACTGCGAGGAGAAAGTTTGTTGGCTGCATAATCGCGTAAGTATGGAAATACCCGACAACCAAATGGTTTGAAGTTTCCATAAAGGGGCACGGAGCCGAAGAGAACTTGATATGGTGTTTGACCTCCCAAAATAGAGGATGGTAGGCGATTAATGAGATGGACTGCAGTGGCAAAGGCATCAAACCAAAATTCAGATGGAGCACGAGCATGAAAAAGTATGGAGAGACAGTTTCAGTGATGTGACGGTGCTTGCGCTTGGCGCGACCATTTTGTTGGGGGGTGTAGGGACATGACACCCGATGCGAGATGCCATGCTCAAACATGAACTGGCGAACAGCCGAATTGACGAACTCAGTGCCTCCATCACTTTGGAAAACTTTGAGTTTGGCCGAGAACTGAGTGCAGACAAATTTGTGAAAGACGACCAATGTGTTAAAGAACTCGGATTTTGCACGAAGAGGATATATCCACGAGAAACGGGAATAATCATCGATAAACACAGCATAATAACGAAAACCACCCGAAGCAACAACAGGGGAAGGACCCCAAAGATCGCAGTGTACTAAATCAAGAATAGATGCCCTAATCTATTCAAGTCTTTGATAACATTAAACGGGACATGCCCCAAACGAGAATGTCATAAATCAAAGGAGGCACGAGCAACATTAGGCGGCTTCAAAGCGGCGACCAAAGCCGGGAGTGCTCGTTCCAACACGTACAACCCTTGTTCACATCGACCTTGAGCCACCACTTCCTTGGTAGCCCGATTCTAAACAACAAATGATTTGTCAGAAAAGCAAACATCAACTGGAAAATCAGAAGTGAGTTTACTAATAGATAGGAGGTTTTTGGTGATGTGAGGAACAACAAGAACATCCAGGAGGCTTATATCCTTAGAAAGGTTATGTCCAACATGAGAGATTCGTAAGGAGTTACCATTACCAACGACCACTTGACCATTACCAGAATAAGGTGTCGAGGAGTCCAGATGGGAGGTGCTGGGAGTCATGTGAGCCGAGGCTCCTGAATCAACATACCAATCCGAGGAGGTCGGCGAGGAGACGGACCAATCCGAGGAGGTCGGCGAGGAGACGGAGCAGGCTGAGTGAAAAGTCTGAGCAAGATTGGCGGATGGGTCGTCGGACAGATGGGCAGATGGGCGACCAGTCTGGCGAGGAGCTGGTACGCGAACAAACCGCTGAGGACATTTGGTGGCGTAGTGCTCGCCGCGGCAGATTTGACAACGGGGAACGTAGGCTTTACGCCCTCCGCGACCACCAGAAAAATCGGGGCGACCACCACGAAGGGGCCCAGAAGAGCGACCACCAGTATGGTCGCGTGTATTCGGGCGAGCAAAAAACGCAGCTGGAGCAGGCTCAACTAGATCAGACTTATTCATGATCTCAAAGGCAATGGCCTGATGCAGTAGGTCACGGAAAACCGGGACAGGTGAGAGGGCCATTCGGGTGTCGGCAAAACCACTAAATTTAGGACCAAGACCCCATAGAAACCAGTGCGACATGTCAGATTTGTCGACTGGCTTACCAATAGCGGCCAGTTGGTCGCACAATGCTTTAAAGCGCCGACCATAATCGGCAACAGGAAGGGAATCACGTTTGAGGAGAAGGAGTTCCTCACGAAGCTGAGTGGTGCGGGACTGGGAGGAGTGGCTGAAGGCGTCCTCCAAGGCAAGCCAAGTATCACGGGCCGTATCACATTGAACAACCTCGGCCAGAGTTTCTTCAGTGAGAGAAGAGAGAAGGAGGGCAAGGACTTTCTGATCCTTTGTTTTCCAGGCAGCGAAGGTCGGGTGAGTGGCGGCAGGGGGGCGGATGAACCATCCACAAGGCCATAGAGATCGGCACAAGTGAGCATCGGGACAACCTGCTTCTTCCATAGGAGATAATTGGAAGAAGAGAGTTTCACCGTTACCATATGAATGAGAACATTCATAGGGATAGAGGAGTCTGCCATTGGAAGAGAGAGGGGCGAGGGGGACAAGCTCGACGATTTGTGAGGCGGCGGCGGCGGCAGAGATGGAGAAAGAAATTAGGGTTAGGATTTTTGGATCGTGTTTAGGCTGATACCATGTGAAAAGTAAGATATGATCACCGTTAACTTTGGTGAGGTGGTACAACTTATATTTATAGTGAAGATGTACAAAGTAACTAATTACATAATTGTAGTGATATACATTTGAATATTTGAATATACAATTAATATTAATAAATGCTATTAACTAGGGGTGAGGCAATCACTTCTTAATAGAAAGCCATTATCATTTACAATAAATTAATTTATAATTTTAACGTCTTATATGAGAGTCTAATATATGAAACATATTTTATTTACTTTATTGTACGACTCCGTTTTTATGAACCCCAATCCATTTATGTTTTAAATTAAATATAATCTCAAAAAAAATATATATAATCTCAAATATTAATGTGAAACTCCATCTCTATCTAAAACTCTCTTTTATTTAAAGTGGTAGGAGATGTTCTGTCAATCCTGAACGATATTTGTTCCGACTTTTAGTTGTAAAATTAGATTCATTCCAAATGAATGTTTTTGTTACAAACACGTGATTCTGGTGAGATTCTGAAGAATCGTGCAAGATAAGGTATTACTTTTCTTTTTTTGACAGGAGTATATTATTTTTCACTTGAATTATTAGTAGGATTTGCCTTTTATTATTATTATTTATTTATTGGGGAGGGTGTCCTTGTAAACTTTTTTTTTTTTTTTAAGGGAGAAACACAGGAGTGGCTACGCGTAGCCGCGAGTTAATACTCCTCCCACGTGTCGCCCAGACTATTTTTGTTGATGATTTAATCACAAATCATCAAATTGAAAAAGGAATGCATCAAGAACACAAATTGTGTATTGAAGAAGATGACCAAATCTGATTTTACAAAGTATGATTCGATAATTCATTGAAGAAACTGAATGGGTATATATAAAATGTAATTAAGCTAATCTAACTAACTAACTCACTAACTACCCTATTAAAAGGGTGAACTGAAAATGTGGGTGTAACCCTAAGAGTGTATCAGTTATACACCTTTATACCCCCCCTCAAAATGGGAATGTATGTTTATCAAGCCCATTTTGGACATATGTAAGCTAAAAAGAGAAGGAGGCAATGGCTTGGTGAGCATGTCAGCCAAATTCTGATCAGTTGGGATGTGAACAAGCTTAAGAAGTCCTTCTTGAATCTTCTCCCTTGTGAAGTGGTAGTCCAAGGCAATGTGCTTTGTTCTTTGATGAAGGCATGGATTGTGTGCAATGGAAAATGCACTTTTGCTGTCAGTGTACATGTTGGAAGGGATGGAATGGTGGATCTTCAGGTCAGCAAGGATGAAATGGATCCACTGAAGTTCACAGCTTGTAGTAGCTAGTGCCCTATACTCTGCCTCAGCTGATGACCTGCTTACAGTAGCTTGTTTCTTGGATTTCCAAGAGATTAGAGAGTCACCAAAGTAAATACTAAAGCCTGTAATACTCTTTCTTGTTTGTAAACATCTAGCCCAGTCAGAATCAGAGAAAGCATGCAATTTAAAAGTATTATGTTTGGGATAGAACACCCCTGTACCAGGTGATCCTTTGATGTACCTCAATACTCTGTGCATTGCAGTCAGATGAGCTTGGGTGGGAAGCTGCATGAACTGGCTTAATGTTTGTACTGCATATGAAATGTCAGGCCTTGTAATGGTGAGGTAAAGAAGCTTACCAACTATTTTCCTGTAATAGGCAGGACTATCAAGGGGTGGAGAGGCAGTATCAAAAGATACTTTGGGATCCATAGGTGTAGAAGAGGGTTTACAGCCCAAATATCCAGAATCCTGTAGTAAGTCAAGAGCATATTTCCTTTGACACAAAGACATGCCTTTGTTGTTTCTAGCAATTTCAATACCCAGAATATATCTCAAGGGCCCAAGGTCCTTAATAGTGAATTGCTCATGCAAATGCAGTTTAATGGTGTGAATGATGTGGATGTTGGTACCTGTTATAATAAGATCATCCACATAACAGAGTATAGCAGTGAAGTGAGCATCATTTTGTCTAGTGAAAAGAGATGTATCAGCCTTTGATTGACTAAAGCCCAAGGATAGTAAACAAGCAGTCAATTTATTAAACCATTGTTTGGAGGCCTGTTTTAACCCATAAAGACTTTTGTTTAACTTACACACCCTTTTCTCAACCTGTGAACAATAACCAGGAGGTGGCAACATATATATTTCTTCATTCAAATCACCATGTAAAAAAGCATTATTGACATCTAATTGATGCACATGCCAATTTTTAGATGTGGCAACAGCAAGTAAGATTCTAACAGTTGTAATTTTGGCTACAGGGGAGAAAGTATCAAAGTAATCAATGCCTTCTTGTTGTGTATACCCTTTAGCAACAAGTCTAGCCTTATACCTTTCTATAGAACCATCAGAGTTGTACTTAATTTTATAAATCCATCTACAGCCTATACAGTTCTTCCCAAGAGGCAGATCAACAAGAGACCAAGTATTATTCTTTTCAAGGGCAGCAATCTCATTTTTCATAGCATTGACCCAATTTTGGTCAAGAGAGGCTTGTTTATAGCTTTTGGGCTCTTGTTGTTGGGAAATAGAGGCTGTAAATAGTTTATAAGAATTAGACAACCTATTAGTAGAGAGAAAATGATGAATGGGATAGTGTTTATCAGAGAGGGAAAAGTTGATTTTGGAATGATCAATAGAGGCTGGAAGATTTGTTTCATAGACCTGTAGATAGGCAGGTTGAGTTTTGGTTCTATGAGGCCTAGTGTTAGAAGGAGGCATGTGGACATCATTATCAGTGGTATTGTGCACATTATGCTCAAGAGTGTGAGTGGTATCATCAAGAGGCACAGTGGTATTGTCCAAGGGGGTGGGAACAGTGGTATGTGTAGTGAACTCATGAAGCAAATCTGTGTGAATGTGAGAATTAGTGTCATCATCATCTCCATCATCAATATCAACACAATTTAAGGGAGTAGTGGGCTGAGTGTGATTGCTTGTGTTAGAAAAAGGGAAGATGTGCTCAAAAAACTTGACATTTCTGGAAATAAAGACTTTGCCAGTTTCAATTTCCAACAGTTTATAGCCCTTTGTGCCAAAGGGATAGCCAATAAAGACACATTTGGTGGCCCTAGGATCAAATTTATGTCTATTGGAAACCAATGTGTTAGCAAAGCATAAACATTCAAAGATTTTGAGAAAAGAATAGTCAGGTTTTGAGCCATATAACATTTCAAAGGGGGATCTATGATTCAATGTGTGAGTAGGGATTCTATTGATAATGAAAGCAGCAGTTTTAATGCTCTCACTCCAATATTTTAAGGGAAGAGAGGATTGAAACATGAGAGCCCTAGCAACCTGAAGGAGATGTTGATGTTTTCTTTCTACAATACCATTTTGTTGGGGGGTTTCAACACAAGAAGTTTGATGAATGATTCCCATCTTGTGAAAGAAATCAGAAAGTATAAACTCAGTCCCATTATCACTTCTTAAAGTTTGTAATTTAGTGTGAAATTGAGTGAGGACCATATTGTAGAAGTTTTCTAAGCAATATTTAACATCACTCTTGGCCCTTAAAAGGTAAATCCAAGTACATCTACTGAAGTCATCCACAATAGTGAGAAAGTATCTATGGCCAGTGGCAGAACATAAAGCAAATGGCCCCCAAACATCACAATGTATCAATTGAAAAGCATGAGAGGAAGTAGAAGTGCTCAAAGGAAAAGGTCTTTTCTTTTGCTTAGCCAAGGGACAGATCAAACAATCATTATGTTTACTAGAGGGAGTTACATTCAAATCAGGAATATGCAGCATACATTTTCTTGAGGTATGGCCTAATCTCCTATGCCACAAGTCAAACATACATTGTTCATTAGAAGCTGTACCAGAAATAGCAGTAACAGAATGTTGTAAAGTACAGTGTGTTGAGGGAGAAGTATGCAGAAGATATAGTCCTCTCACTTGCTCAGCAGTACCAATCACCCTCTTGCTCAATGTGTCCTGCAAAATACAATGTGAGGACAAGAAACTAGCAGTACAATTAGAGTACCTAGTCATATGGCTAATGGACAAGAGATTGAAAGTAAAATCTGGAACATATAGAACATTATACAATGTGAGGTGCTCATTTAAAGTGATGTTGCCCATGTGTGTAGCTATGGAGATGGCCTTATTTGGGAGAGAAATATGGATGTTGGCCACACTGGGAGGAGTAGAAAACATGGAGATATCATGCACCATGTGATCTGTAGCTCCAGTGTCCAAGATCCATGTGCAAGAAGAATTACATGAAGAAGTAGAAATCATACCAGATGTAGGGGTGGGGAGAGGATCTTCAATCAGAACAGTTGAGGCCCCTGCTGCAGAATGAGTAGGATCCTTGGTGTTACCAGGGTGCTGCACCTTAGAGGAGCTCACAAAACTGTTGTAATAATCAGGATTGATAAGGGGATTGGAGGGGTCATTTCCAGGAAGGGACCTAAGGGAGTTGCTGGCTGTTTTGTTAGAATCCTTACTAGGAAGCCCTCTAGGCCCTTTCCAACCAGGGGGAAAACCAATGATATGGAAGCATCTATCAATAGTGTGCCCCAATCCATCACAATGCCCACACTTAAGAGGTTTTCTTCTGTCTCTATAGAATCTAGGATTCTTTGCAGTCATGGCAATAGAATCAAGATGAGTAGGCTCAGGGGTGAGATTAAGATTTCTTTGGGATTCCTCTTGAAGCAGTAAGCCATAAATTTTGGACAAAGGGGGAAAAGGAGAATGCAACAGAAATTGGCTCCTAATAGTGGAGTATGAATCATTCAGGTCTACTAAGAATTTCATTACGGAATCTTGTTCCTGAGTTTTAGTCATTAGTTTGGACAGATCACAGCTGCAAGAATCCATAGCACCACAAGAGCATTTAAGGAGAGGCCTAAAACTAAGATATTCATCCCACAAGACCTTAAACTGATTATAGTAGCAGACAAGAGATTGAGAACCCTAAGTAATGGAGCTAAGTGATTTTTCAAGATGGTAGACTCTAGTGCCATCAGACAGGGCATATCTAAGTTTTAACTCATCCCAAACATCTTTAGCAATAGAAAAGTAATCCAAGGTTCTCTTAATATCAGGGATAATCGAGTTAAGAATCCACATAAGAACAAGGTCATTAGCTCTTACCCAAGCGGCGTAGATGGCCGGTTCTTGAACCTCATCTGGAATAGGGAGGGAGCCGTCGATGAGACGGGCTTTGTTCTTCACGCTGAGGCCTCTTTTGATGGCGTGGCTCCAGGAGACATAGTTGGTTCCGTCCAGGGGCTCAAGAACAATCGCCACCGCAGGATTGGCGTTCTGGTGTAGCGCCAACGGAGAAGGGGGATTAATGGCTGGGTCAAGAGAGGAGGTGTTCGCCGGCGCCGTTGAAGTGCCAGGGGCGGAGTTGTTGCTGGGATTCTCATCCGCCATGTGTGGATGGAAAATTCGTCGGAATTGAAAAAAAATCCGATGGGAAGAAGTAGACGAAGCCCTAGAAAAGAGGGAGACGAAGAATTCCTCAAATAACAAGAATCGAAAACCTATTTGGAAACTGATACCATGTTGATGATTTAATCACAAATCATCAAATTGAAAAAGGAATGCATCAAGAACACAAATTGTGTATTGAAGAAGATGACCAAATCTGATTTTACAAAGTATGATTCGATAATTCATTGAAGAAACTGAATGGGTATATATACAATGTAATTAAGCTAATCTAACTAACTCACTAACTACCCTATTAAAAGGGTGAACTGAAAATGTGGGTGTAACCCTAAGAGTGTATCAGTTATACACCTTTATAATTTTATTTCAATAGTGAGAAATGGTAGAATGAACTGCTTGTTGAGTCAATTGATGATGCGCTCTTTCGTTCCTGATTTGTGGGTGGTATATGAATTTGCACACTATAAATTCTTGTGAAAGTCGAGTAATTCTTCCCACCACGGAACTTTCCGGTCCAGTACCTTGCTTATGGCCTTTGTGGTGGAATTTTGTAAGAGAATCAAAGTAGCAATTCTCTATTCTCTCCGTAAATGACTCGTATTTCTTGTCATCCGCGTTAAAGGCCCCGTCAACCTCAATGAATGTTTTAACGGGACCCGTCAACCTCAATGAATGTAATCCCAGTTTGATCATTCGCCTCATCACCAACTTCAGCCACTGATTTTGTTTCCAATCCAAATCATCACCCATCGAGAGGCTTTACGAAAGTTTGCCCATTTTTTCATTGATGTGGTATTCATTTTTTCGATTCTCATGAACATCCAAGCACCGATTTCACCATATACCCCATGCGACTATTACTATTTCATCAAGCGTTGACAAATGTCTTCCTTTCCTTACAAGAAAACTAAGTCCATAATCCTTCCATATCTTTTTGACTCCTGAGCAAAGAAATATGACATGTATAGTACTTGGTATATAATGTCCACACATTTTCGAAATCATACTCCACCACTGCTTTGTCCTTTCTTCATCCGAGGTTGTAGGTTCTCCCCCTTTGAGCCTTTTCTCCTCCTCTATGTAAACTAAATTTCTAGATTTTTTATTGAGCGTCACTTTAAAATGTTATGTGTAATATCTTTGACAACAATATATTAAAAATTAATACTGTATCAGTTTATACGTTTTGGTGTTCTATTCTGATTACATATTCGGAGTATATATATAATAACGTTTCATTCAGAATGAAAACGAAGTACACAACAAATTAATTAAGGAGAACCTTAACATTGGACGATCCATATAGCAAATAAAAAGACTTGTACGAGAGAGAGGCTCGTTAAATAATTCGTTTCAAATGAAATATAATAAAGAAATAAATCTACTAATTTCTCAATACTTAGATGGAATTATTTCTAATTATAATTTATTATGCAATAAACAAAATAGAAGAAAAAGAATTAAAACCCACAAAAGATGGTTCTCATTAAATTGAGCGATTTTACAACAAAAGGTTAAAACCAAAAGAAGAGCAAGCTCACGGCACCATCCCACAGTGCAGTGGCTGCTGCATTTCTCAAACTTTATTAAATACCAGTCCAGTCCAGAGGTAAAAATACAAGAAAAACAAGTTCAAAAAAGAAAGCAATAAAATTCTAAGGGAAACCAAAAACATGGCGGTATAAATAACCTAGTACTTGTAGTCCTTAACGTGGAGGCTCTCTGATGCACCCTCGCTCAAAGAAGAACTACCTTGGTAAGTCCCGAGAGTGGCTTCTGAGTTCGCCTTGCACCTTGCGAGGAAAGCCGCCTGAGCCTTGGGAATGTTTTCTTCCTTTCCTGCCCAAGCCTTGAGAGTACTTTGTTGCAAAGCACGTCCAAACGAGAATGTGAGATTCCATGGCTTCTTCGTCTTCAGTTTGTTCATCGCATTCAAATTCACAGTAGCTTCCTCCTCACTCTGTCCGCCTGACAAGAAAACGACTGCTGGTACAGCTGCCGGCATCGTGCGTTGGAGGGCACGAACGGTGTACTCTGCCACCACCTCAGGGGCAACTTTCTTGGAGTCAGACCCAGGGGTCACCATGTTAGGCTTGAGAAGAGTTCCTTCTAGAAGGACATGGTGGTCATTGAGTGCCTTGTAGCATGCAGCCAAGACACGCTCAGTAATGGCAGCGCATGTGTCAATGTCATGGGACCCATCGACAAGGATTTCAGGCTCAACAATTGGGACCAATCCGTTCTCCTGGCAGATGATGGCATAACGTGCAAGCCCGTTGGCGTTCTCGTTGATTGAAAGCTGTGATGGTTCGTTGGCACTGATCTTCAGGACAGCTCTCCATTTGGCGAACCTAGCTCCGGCAGTGTAGTATTGCGCGCAGCGTTTGCCGAGGTCATCAAGACCTTGAGTGGTCGTCTCGTCGTTGGTACCGGCAAGCACAACAGTACCCTTGTCAACCTTGATACCAGGGAGAACACCGCCCTCTTTCAAGACATCAACAAAGGGTTTGCCTGCAAATATAATAAAATCAAGAGGAAGTACTGTAAGACGATGCTCCACTTTGATAATTGACTATTTGAGTCACATTCTCATTTAAAATATGATTGAGCTGGGGAAGCATATAATAGAGGACATGGGATCGACCATCTCATACAAGTTTTTGCCATAAAATCAATCTATCAATTTATATAGTTTCTTTAAAAATCTCAAATTATTAACTAACTAAATATACCTGCAGCTGTTTTCTGATATAGAGTTTCTTCGAAGAGGATAACTCCACTTAGGTACTGAACAGCACCGGGTGTGGTAAAGAGAAGCTCACGCAAGGCCCTCCTGTTTGATTCGACATTCTCGACATTGATGCTTTCAAAACGCTTGCCAATTGTACCAGTAGATTCATCAGCAGCGAGAATACCCTTCCCCGGGGTGCCAATGTATGCAGCATTCTTGATTAGCTCATCTGTATAAAAAGGGAATCAGTTAAAAAGGAGAATGGGCATACAAAATCAGAGAACAAATGGATGTAATTTAACAAGATCTCAATGGAATTTTATGAGCTTTTCCACTTTAAAGTCAGAAAAAATAACATATTTTTTTGTCCACGCACGTTTAACTTCATTGTCGAATGTAAAACAATGAAAAATATGCTTCCAAACTAATAATTTGGGGAAAAATAGATCCAAACCCGATAGTTTGCCAAAAAAAAAAAAAAAAAAGAAGATTTGCCACTTAGAAATGGACGAATCAATCTGACACAGCCAGCGAAAGCCTGAGGATGGAAAAACACTACAGATGCATTTGGAATAAAGCATGATTTGAGGGGAGGATTTGGGTAGGGAATTCAAATGAGTCAATATAATGCGGATCTAAAATTTTAACAAAGAAGTCCAAAGTGAGAGTGATGGACTTCAAATCCATTATAAAATGAATTCATCAAAACGTGATCAATGGATTTATGATTAACAATTTCAGATCCGCCTCCATACTATTCAACCGAAATGCTACCGAACTAATTCAATATGAAAACTTCAAATCAAAGTGCCAGCCTTAAAACAGGAATGAGAATATGCAAACGCAGCAACAAGAAGCAAATGCTCACAAATGAAGATCTAAACAAATAAAACAAATACGTAGCAACTAAATCGAAAAAGAAAAAAAAAAAAAAAAGAGAACATGCAAAGGCAGCAACAAGAATAAAAAGCTCACAAATGAAGATCTAAACAAATACGGAGCAACTAAATCGAAAAAAAAAAAAAACACAGCAACATCCATCGGCACACTTATAGATCACCACATTAGCATAACAATTAGAATACCAGAGCATCAGAATCTATAAAAATAAGAACAAATTTACAACAACAAACCTATCAAACATAAAAATGAGATAGAAATTCCAGATCTGAAAAAATAACGAAGATATTGAAAAATCCGAGGCAAATCTAAACGAAATACACTCGTGTAACAAAGTTATAGCCGGATCAGATCGAGTTAATCAGCGAAAAGCGAAGCAAAAAGGAGAGAAATATACCGGCGTACTTTCCCTTGTAGCAAGACATGATTATAGTGTAGTAAGGCGAAATTCAAAGTTGTGAAATGAGAGTTGGTGAGAGAAAAGGGGGAAGGGTAGGAGTTTTATACAGTGAGAGTGGGAGGTTGGACCATCGATGTTATCGCTAAATGACAACCCCTCTTTCAAGAAACCCCGTTCTTTTTGCGTATTTTCTTTTATTTACTATTTTGCCCCTACTTGGGCCTGCAAATATTTTAATTTTAAATTATTTCTGTTTTGTTTTTTAGCAAATTTCTTACTGTACAATTTTTGTTTTCAAAAAAAAAGTTAAAAAAACTTCTTACAACTTCAGTAGTTATAATTTACCGTTAATCTAACCCTTTCTTTTTACGATTAAAGACAGTGCTGTTTATAGAAGAGGCGTCCTACCAATTTTAAATTGGTTATAATTTGTTTAACTTATTTCATTCTCTATTGAGCAAGAGACAGGTTTGGTCTTAATATAAGATCAACCAGCATAAATATTTCAATTTTTTAGGTGTTTATTTTTTTTAAATACCTTTTATATAGAGAGAGTAATAATATAAAATTCGATACATTTTAATATGTATAAATATTTTATGTCGAGTTTTATAAAATAATTACTATTTAATTACATATCAATAAAATTTATATATGTATATATAATTATAGACTTATAGTCGATAAAAGATGCATAAGTAAAAATTATACATATTTTTTTTTAATTAGTTTCACACTAAAATACCGATTTACTGAATTTTTAGTATACATGCTTTTTACCGAATTTCTTTAATGTGTAAAGTATACAGATTTCGTTAATCGGTATTTTTTATATTTTTCTATTTGATCAGTGTGGTATTGGTATATCAAAAAAAATTGTATTCTCCACCTCCGATTATTAGTTCTTCAAGTGAGGAAGCATAACAACTATAGGCTATACAGACACCTAATATTATTTCTAAAAGGAGTAGTTTATTGTGCACTTGATTTTATTTATGCACTTAAGAGCACAATTCAATATATACCAAAAAAAAAGAAAAACAATTAACTATTTTTGTTAATGTACACTCTTGCGAAGAACTCGTGTAATAATGTAGTGAAACAATTGATATATGTATATGTAGTACTTTTTTTTTTTTATGAATAATGTTGCGTGAAGATAGTACCTCTAAAAAGAGAAACTAACAATAATAAAAAAGGCAGACCGATCACAAGAAAGAAACCATAAAAAGAAAGAAAATATTCACAAAAATCATGCGGGGTAGGCCACTTTTTAGCCTTCAATTATTAACCCTGTTTAGAGATCACAAATTAGTTATACATAATATGGTTGTATTCTATTTAGCAAGGTAATAATACTAACACAATAATCAATATTCTATTAGACAGCAAGAGTCGTGATTTTCTTTTTCTTTTCTTTTTTTTAAAAAGAATTATTGTCCGTCAAATTAAATACTAAAAAGAAGTCAATTCAGTGAACTTATAAGTGCTATTCGTCACCTTTCACGCTCATAAGCTAGTTTGATACTCCGCCCTTCCAAAAGAGTCTTTTTTTGTCTTTAAAAGAAAGAAAATGTTTTTTGACTTTATTGTAGGACAGTTGTCATTTTCATTATAATTTGGCTTTTCTTAAAATTTGGTGTTTTATATCATTAAAATCAATATGTTTTCATTTTTTTTCTTAAACATATCACTCTTTATTTTATTTAAATATAAATATGAAATTATGAACTAGATTGATTCTAATGAAAAATAAAAGGATAAAATTAAGAATATTTTTTTAATTTTAAAATTTAAGTTGAATGAGTGAAATAATATTACTGTTTAAATTAAATTTAATAACAAACGGATGGTTTTGGTGGCAAGTTACGTACCTCCCATTTTTGGAGATGCCCTGGATGAGTAAATTATGTTTAGGGAGTATGTGTTTTACAATCAATCAATAGAAAATAATAATAATAATAATAATTGATTTTCTTTTAGTTAAATCGTACGTAGTAGGCATGGCAAGTGACATAGTGACGGACCTCATGAGCCACGACTGATACTCTCTTTATTCATATAATTTACTCTTTTGTGTCTCTACTTATTTCTGAAAAGTCAAATTTATGTATGACTAGAACGAATTAAATTTCCATTTTTTTTTTATAAAACCAGTTGTGTATAAATTTATTTTCAATTGGATAAACCATAATAAAAAATCTCACACCCTAAAATTCTTTAAACAAATCAGAATTGTGGTGGTACACTTGTACTTGTATATTCTTCAATCCATACAAACACATATGATCATACATACATTAAGCATTTTGTACTTTTTCAAAAATCAAACACACAAAACATTAAGTATTTTATATAAAAAAAAATGTATGTCTATTGATGTTCAAGAAATTATAGAGCGTCTTTACAGCATTATGAAGTTTGGATTTCACACGCACAAAAAAAAATACGAACTTTTAAAATAACAATTAATAAGAACTGGACTGAAGGTTTCTCATAAAAAGATATCAATATCGATGCCAAGTGATGAATTTCAAAATCTCGTTGTAATTTTAAACAATAACTTTGCAACTTCCAACAATTGCACATACCTATATAGTGGATTACAGTCCAACCAAAAGCATAACAACAAATGCACAAACCAATAGTGGATTACACAATGAAGCTAATAGTATTTGGTTTCACAAAAATAGGAGTGATCTCCCATTATTTGGCACCATTAATATCAGCCTCTCAGACAAGAAAATAACAGTTTACCACAGATAAACTGTGTTCTTCGCAAGTGCTTTCAACAAGCCCAAAAACTGTGCGCTTCACAAATGCTCTGATTCACCACTTTGATGCAATTAAATCCGCCCTTTGTCACTTCTAACTACTTTAAACATGCCGATAGAGGCCCAGATCAATTTCAAGACTGAAAAGTTAACAAACTACAAGGGGATGAAAATAAAACAAAAGTAAGAACTATAAGCAATCTCCTCTATAATTTCCCATCCATGATGAAATACAAAAAACAAGAAAACCTGAGAGGTTATAAATAGACTACAAGCAACAGCTTACAATCATATCTATATATTAAGATGAATAATGGTAAACATACAAAATTTCAATCGACTTCCATGCCAAGCTCTGTATGCATTGATGATGATCGTATAAAATTTCTATACGCTTTGGTACATTGCAACCTGCAGGTCTCACCTTGAAAATATTACACATTGTTTACCTACAATAGAGCCAAGATAAATATTTAAGTTGAGCATAACATTGTCGGGGTGAAAAATATTACAAAGATTGAGAAAACAAAGTAAAATTAGCAATGACCAACATAAAGCTACCTAACATTAATATCAGCACTTTTAAAGCCTATAGGATCATACATTATATAACATGTGAAATAAGCAACATGTATACATACTAGCCTCAACTGCAATAAGAGATGACTTCAAAACAGACAAGAAATTCTATCAAATTTTGAAATCTATAACTCATGAAAAAAGCCACTAACTGCTTACCAGTTCAACATCGCAAGCAAGTCCCAAATCGTGCGCAGAATCTTCTGATATACAG
Organism: Galeopsis tetrahit; assembly: GCA_963675135.1. NCBI lineage: Eukaryota > Viridiplantae > Streptophyta > Magnoliopsida > Lamiales > Lamiaceae > Galeopsis > Galeopsis tetrahit. The sequence goes on along the minus strand of OY776128.1, from coordinate 71,999,095 downwards.
TTAGCATGTACTATAGGACTCGAAATAGAAGCATCACTGGTAAGTCCAACTCTTTCATCTGAGGATGGCATCAAGTAAAGAGCCCCCTTAAACATCCATTGATCCCTTTCTTGACTGTAGAAATCTTCGAACAATTCCCCACACAAAATACACGCGCACTGAGTTTCATCAGCGGGGACCATCGGCTCACTACTTTCTAAAATTTCACCCGACCCACCTAACACGTCTGAAGGGCAAGTCCCTAGACAATGCTGACCGAATCCTGCAACCCAATCAACTGAGCTTACATACCACCTCCTTGAGATCTCAGGAACCTTCAATGCATGCCATTCCATGTGTCTGTCTAGCTGTTCTTGGAGTTTAAGACGAAGGCTGCATATGTTGCACTGATGTGGGAGGTCATCGAGAAGATCACTTATCACATCGGGATGAAACTTACGAATTACATCAGGCTTGAATTCAAAACCGATAAGGTTTTTTATCTTTGTTGTTGACTGGGCAATACCGTCGGAAGACTTGAGAGACAAAGATAGCTCAGCTGTAATCGAGACGATAGGTTTAGATATGGTAGCTGAAACAGAAGAAACTGGAACTGAAGTAGTGGTTGCAATCCCAGGAACACTGTTGACAGGTTGATCAGGTATCTTAGGTGAGGCAGACGATAACGAATCAGACTTGGAAGAAGATGATATCAAGCCTTTTGCTACCAACGAGCTTAAAAGACTAGAAACGGGATTAGAGGAATTAACTGCATTTGGCATCTGTTCTGAACTAATAAGTGGTAAAGATGAGGAAGACAAACCAGTTGTCAAGGCTGCCTGCTCTACCTTCTTTTGAGAAGATGAAACTTTAACAGGAGGCTTACTTGGAATTAAGCTACCCTTGAGAGAACTACTACCTGATATTCCACTTTTGAAAGCATCCAACAAACTGCTAGTAATGGATTTTCCAGGGGAGTCAACCAATAAAGGATTTGACTGTTCAGATGATGAATTCCCCATTGATGAGCGACTTTCAGAGCCCAAATTTTCTGATTCAAATTCTGAGATTTCAAGATTTCTCTGGTGAGCAGAGGGAGCACGTTTCCTCTGCTGGATAGGAGGTATCGAAGCAGAAGAAGGCCGTACCTTTGGGGGTTGCAACCTCTGTGTACTATCCTGATTGACATCCTCAGACACTTGATCACGGCGACCCATGTTCTTTTGCCCTGGACGCCTTCTTGGATCTGTAGGAGGACCCATAGCCGTCGGATTGCGCTCAGCAAAACTATTTATTAAATGACTTGGATTATGTGAAGGAAAAGAAGGTGAGGTGGGGCGTTGGTGCATTAACGATCGTGTCGATAATGGGGCTCCAATAGTCTGTCGATCTGGTGTTATTGAAACTTTGCTCGGTGGCATTGAGCTTGTTGGAAGCTTAAAGCTTGGGGCTCCAATATGAGGTGAGCCCACCTGTGACTTGGAATGCGTCCTGCCCACATTACCTTGGGAGCTTGTCAACCCAGAAGGATACCCCTCATAATTTGATAAGTTTCTACCGGTCTCTGGAAGCATACTTCCTTCTGAAGGATGATGCTTTTGGGACCATGATGGCACTTGAGCCCCAGAAGCCATTGGGCCCAGATCCATTGAAATAGAATCGACTGAGGCTTCATCATCGTCCCTTGACCCAATACCGTGCATATTTTGATGCCTTGGGAAATGGCCGTCAAAGTCCTGCACAAGGCACACACCATATATCAAAACACTGACTGGAGACTTAGTATGGCTAGCTGATGAAACTATTTAGTACACATTTTCACTTGGCAATTTATACACCCAACTGAAGCAAGGTGATACACAGATAATAAGTTAGAAGTGTATAATGTCAATGGGGAAGTCATTCATAGTGCCACACAGTAGCTAGAAAATTTAAAAACCATAGATAAGTTTTGAAGTTTTCAATGGCATGTTAATACGTTATGTTAGGAGAAGACATGTTGTTCAGCTTTCGGAACAAGTCCTTGTCATAAAAATTATGTCAGTTGCCTCTTCTGATAGTCCAAACACAACAGATCACTACTCAAATAGATGGCACTGTTCTGGACATCATGAAATTCCTTGAAAAGCATTTTAAAAGAGCTAAAATCTTCCACACTAGCTTAGCAAGCATGCAAGGGCCTAGATGACTAGATTCAACTTGAGTAACAAGAAGTAACAATCACAACATTCACGTTAGACCCATCACAGAGGTAGCATGATCTTCACGTGCAATTGTGCATATGTTAGATATCATCAGCAACAACTTGGATATGTTGTTAAGGACGTTAAACAAATTATTTTCACAAGCCCTTTTTGGCCGGAATACAAAATACAGGTACTGTCGCGGACATTGACACAACATTTCATGCAACAAATTGTTGTTTGAACACTCAATTGATTCTTGACATTTAATTTCTAGTGATATTCCCAAGAAATAGGAATAATCAGTGCAATATACCAAAACAGGCGCAAAAACAAATTGGACAGAAATGCAGAGGTGACACAATATCCTACTTTGTGAATGAAAACTTCATAACACTTACCAATCTATCATAATTATCAGGTTCCCATTGATCTTTAGCTGAGGCATCAGCTACAGTATGAGCATTGGATCTGGAGTTCATCTCGTTCCACACATACACCTCCGAGTTGTTCCAGTTCTCATTCATCCCATTAGTGGTTCTACTAGAAATATTTTGTTTGTGCCGTAATTCTAAGTCAGAATTTGCGGACTCATGCCCAGAATATCTATCCAATCCATGTTTCAGACCAAAACCATTCTTCTGATGGGGAATCCCTGTTATGTCACTGTCAGAATCATTCCAGGGCCGGTCATATCCTGGCTCTTTAGGGTGCTCAACCACTTTTGCAGCAGACAAGCCTATACGCCCTGATACACTGGAACCATAATCAGGATCTGCATATGCTACACTTGGACTTTTGTCACGAACCGGCTTATTTACTTGGTCTCCTTGATGATGCTGGATAGACTGCAAGTTTTTGAGCAACTTAAAACTAGATTACAGAAACTAAAGCAGAAAGAGAGTTATCAACGAAGTGAAATGGGAAGCAAATATTGGCATGTCCAATGACAAGAAGATACACATGGTACACCCAGCATGTGAGAAGAGTTGGGTTTAAAAACTTTTTTATTTATTTTAAAAAAGCAATGTCTTATTTATTGAATTAACCCATGCAATTGAACACCTAACTTTGATAAGGTGTGCAAAGCATCAGGTGGCATGGATTCAGGGCACAACTTTGTGCCATGGTGTGGTGTACCTTGAGCACTCAAGAATTATGAGAGCAAAAGCATCCTGGACAACATTTTCTGTTCATACCTGAGCATAAGGATCAGCCCATGATCTACCAGAATTAATACTACTAGTTCTCTCTAGTGCGTCAACATCTTCGTGGGAATTCATCAGGGCTCCACTAGTGTCATTGCTAGCTCCTCTAGCCTTCATTAGATTAAGTCAGCACAACTAGAGAACAGCATATGATTCACACAAGATAAAGAGCTATTGTGTTCCGCATTACTAAACAATGCTGACCCTGCTAAGGCCTAAGGGTCAAAATCTTCATACATGACATCAATACATTGTGGCACAAAAAGTATTCATCTTGACCGTCTGATATAAAATTTGGCAAATTTAAACAGCAGGAACAGATATGAATCTTTAAAAGCTACTAATTTCATACAAGTTCTGAATAAATTTTGGGAAGTTATTTATTGTGTTAACGTCATTAGTATGGAAATTAAAACACACAAGTTGGCCAAAATTATTTAGTCTTTCCGACAACACAATAACATTTGGGATTTGTTTATTTATAGCAAAACTGAAGTTTGAAAATGCTCAAACCAAATGAAATATTTATATTCCCAGTCATGTTAGACCAAAGTAAAGTATTATTAGATCAAATTCACAGACAGATGATTCTACAAGGTTAGCCTCCATCACGCTGAATTTATAGATAAACCATATGGCAAAGTAGAACATCTGATGGGTTTCAATCTCTATGTCTATGGTCTAGAATCTACAAAATCAATCACAAGGCCAGAGGATATATTCACAGAGAATAATGCATATGATTTTATATAGTTCTAGAATATCAGCAAAAGCTTATAATTTACTTATTTGATAACTGGTAAGAATACTTATTAGCAGAAATGGTTATAAAGAACTATGGGCCCCTTACCCTGCTGGTCTGCATTCGCTGTCTTGCCTCCAAATACTTAGGGTTTACATGAATGCTATGTGCAGGACGTTGGGCTTGTGAGTCAGGTCTGGAGGGTCCAGAGACATTGGCTGCAGTTGTGAATCCAAGTTCCTTCTCAATCAGCTGAAGTGTTTGTAGAGGGAAGACTCCTTTCCAGGTGCCAAAGAGGTGGCGCATACCTGAATGCACTGTAGAATCAACCTGCCTGTATGCCTTACAGAAAACCTGGAAAATGCACCCAAAAAGGATAAGTGTGAGAATAATTATGCAAATTCAGACAAGACATTCAACAGGCAGCACATGCCAATTGGAGGAGGGATGTTTCATGCACCTCCAACTCAAATTATTCCAAACATTTTGAAATAATTAAAGAGTAATTGCTGAAAAGAAGGTACAAGTGCTGACACCAAGTGACCCCAAGTAACAAGAGAAATCAAATCATAAAGCCTGACCTCCGGTAATTTGGAAGCGAAGTATTTTATGTAATCCCTCCCAATGTTCTTCACAATACTGTCTAGCAAATACAGAGATGGTAGTTTTTGCTCACTGGGGACCTGTAGATGATTTCCAGGGATCAGGCGTAATATCAACAGGCAGAGACGGTCATGAGATAATAAGTAATAATTGATACAAAAAATAGGGGCATAAACGAATAAAGCACACAAAACTAGAAGGAGCAGTCCAATGCAAAAACCAGAAGTCAATTTTTCAGTGCCCTGAAATTGTATCTAAGGCAGAAACTTTGACAGAAAATATTCTCCATAGACTCAACTGTAGAAGCTGAAAATAAGTACAACCAACCATTCAAATTGCAACATTCATAGCATCAAAAATATTATCACCAGATCTTCCATAAAAATGAAATATAACCCTAGTTTGTAAATTGTAATGTTTCTTACCAACTATATATATTCGGACATGAAATTGTATATATTATATATGCGGAAATATAGATAATATGTTAGTAGAAATGGAGTAAGTTCCAAATGTGAAATATCAGTATCTCAACTCTACAACAATCCTGAGACAGATCCATCTATAGAAATCAGGAAATAAATTGAAATAAATGCATAAGTCTCAGAGATAAAATATATGTACAAACATCCAATTTACATAATCAAAAAAATCATGAACGAAATCACGCTCCCTTTGGCTTAAAACAACCATCTCTATGACGGGTCTATCAGAACAAGAAATATTCATTTCAAATCGAAGAAAGCATCAGATCACACAAAATATTTAGTGATAAAGAAACTTGCAAACACATTGATGAATTAAAATTTGTCCATCTCACTATAGACTCAACTAAGTAGCAAACAAGATATTAGAAACTCTTCAACGAGTCTAAAATAAATAAATATTCAACAAGGACAAATTAGTTAAGCATAAGACTTAAAAATTACAATTTGTTTGCACCGTTTGCATTGTTTATGAATAAAGATCAATAGTGGAGCAATTCAGCTCCAGTTCCCTTGCACCTCGATATTATTGGACGACAAAGGGAATAATAAGTCAGGTACAAATCACAGATTTAATTTTTATTGGCATTATATATCCATGAATTAAATAGTTGTAATGGCAGACAACAACTGCGTGCATCCAATCATGGGACAATTCAGTGCAAAATCAAAAGTTTCTGAAAATAAAGGAATGGTATTTCCTGACAGTCTCAAATTTCATAACAGCAAGAATCCATTAACCATAACTAATTTACAATTTACACATCTGTACAATTTGAGTAGCATCAGATAGCACTAAATACTACCAGCAAAATTAAAAAATCAAAGTCACCTCAATAATATTGGCGCAGATAGTGGCAGCAATGGCCTTGGCCGCAGGCAAACTCTCTCCGGCAATAATTGTCAAGTTGGTTATTATAGGCTTCGAGTTGAAAGTCAGTTCAGCTAAGGCCGTCTTGTACTGGGTCACCAGCTCCTGATGCAACTGCAGTCCAGGTTGGTTATGATAGGGCCCACGCACAGAATCACTGCTCTCCGAATCTCGTTCCTTAAGTTCTCTCGAGGCTCCACCTCCGGCAGAGGTTGAAACAACGGGGCGTTGAACAAATCCGGGACGTCCATTGGAGATGCGATCGGATGGAGCAGGGTCCTGACCAAGCCTAGGTTTCTTGAGTCCCGGCTCTTTCGAAAGAGATCTATCAAACGGTCTTCGTGTACTCTCCATTTCCATAACAAATCAAAAAAACCCTAAGCACTCGCTCATATTAAAACTACGATTACAGTCCTCCACAGGTAGAAGTGGAAAAAATTAAAAGAATTGAAACAAAATTAAGCAATTACTGTGAAAGATTATTTATAATAGAAAAGAATTACAGAATCTTGAAAAACAAAAAAACGACAGTTACAAATAGAAATCTTCAGGTGAATACAAAGAATTCCTAACAGTACAGGCAGAACCATACACGAGAAAAAAATATCAAGAGCGTATCGTCAAAAGACAATTGGAGAATTTGAATCTCACGGAGTGTGAGAGAGGGGGCTAGAGAGAGAAAGATAGGGTTTTTTGGGGGTTGAATGGTGATTGGGAATTGGGACTTTGGAGGAGGCGCCTAAAATAAATACCCGTTTATTTTTGTACCGGTTAAAGACGACGAGACGAGTCAAAGAAAAGGCCCGAGACTCAGGGACATCGACGTTCTCTAGATGGGCCGGCATTGAATTAATAATGGGCTTTAAATAGCTGGGCTGGGCCGGGCCAAGCCCACTCTCTTATTCCTCTTTTTCATTAATTAAGATTTTTGTCCTAAAAATGATTAACGGTGAAGGAAAAATACATTAGTGTGCCTTCTTCAATAATGTGTAATTGATGGAGGGACAATTTAGACATTTTATTATATTCTATGCATATTTATCTCTAGTGGATTAAAAAACACCTATGTCACACGTGTTCTTTCTTTTTTTTCTATTTTTGCGTATTCTATTACATGTAATTAAGTAGTGAATTGCAGAGTCTTGAATTCAAGAGTCTACCAATTTTCTCTCTTAGATATGAGGTGAGAGGCGAGAATAGCAACGTGGTGCTTCTTCGACCAAGCCTGGAAGTGAATCTCGGCCAATCGATGTAACTTGTATGAATTTGGTATAGGGAAAACAAGCGGTAAAGCATAATCGAAGCGGTCATGCAGGTTATGTAATTATTTGCATATTTTTCTCCATTTTTTGTGATCATGGTTTTTTTTTTTTTGATCGGTAAATTAAATTTGTTATTCACAAATTATATACATTAGCTGATATTTGATGGCTAAAGTGACTTTAGCATCATCTATCACAGTATAGTAACAGTAGGCCTAAAAACAAAACAGCCATCACCCCTGCCTATCATTTTTTCTACACCTAATCTCTTAGAATTAAATTTGGGAGAGTTCTCCATTTTTTGTGATCATGGTTAAGATTGGAATTGGAAAAATTGGCACATACCGGCGTTGTGGATTAAGACTAGTGTTGTATTGAAAATGACTCATTTGATAAATACAATATATAATTATGTATACGTGCATAATTCATTTGCTAGGTGTGAATTTGATATTGTGCCACCCGAGGTGTTATAAGCGTACGCATATATAATTAATATATGCATGTACATGTCCGATGAAGCTTAAGTTTTGCTTGTGTTGGAGCATTTTCACAATCATTGAAAAATATGTAACTTTCGCTCTCAAAATCTAATTCATATTCACATTTGCTTACGACCGACAGATGGCTAAACCAACTCGACTTGAGTTTGAAATATTCGACTCAAAAGAAATTGAGTACCATCGTTGGATTTTCAATGTGAAAACTACCCTTTTAGAGAATAATTATTTCTTCACTACGGGTGAACACTATTATCGTCAAGAATGAGGTATACTCTCTATACCGAAGATTATGGTGGAGTTTAAGTCGGAGACTATAAAACTGGGTCATAGTTAAATATCTATTGAGCAGCATCTTACCTTAAAATGTATGGATGAACAGTCCAATCCAATACATGTGCTCTTAATTTTCAAAATGGGATTCTGCAACTTTGCTTTGTAAATTATTTTGGTTGGGCATACCTTATATCCAAACCATTAATAATATCACATATTTGACTAATTAAAAGAAAATATATTTCTCTAGTAACTCCTAGTCGGACCAATTGATAATACTTGCTATCACGAAGATATACAAGAACTCAAGAATGTCAAAGATAAACGAACTCCCAATTAAGAGCCCAAAAGGAATACTCTTGCCACAAGCTTAAATCTGCGATTACTAATTTATGGATCCTCGTGTTTACAAGTAGCTCAGCCTTTATATACTCAGGGGTTGTTTGGTTTGTTGGATAGGTGGTGATAGATTGTTTTATACAGCTTAGTCCAGCATTTGGTTTACTAGATTACAGCCCGGGACTCGAGGTCAGCCCGAGTCTAATTTTGGAAAGTATCCTGCATACGCGTGACAAATGGTCAAGGGTGAGGGGGTAAGATTATGTTGTCCGAAGTTTTCTCACAAAACGAGAATGTGTGTAAATACCACTATGTCTTCAAATATTTAAACAAAATGACAAAGACACCCTTCAAAATCAAAGCAATTACAGAAATGCCAATATATATACCACGAACCCTATTGAGGCCAGATTCAACATTTCTCTCTCCCTCCCTTCCCGAATTCATCTTCGTCGTCTAGAAGTACTCTGTAGAGGAAATTATCCATTTTTTTACAATCCTGATCCCAATCGAAATTCCAGCGAGTTTAATCTTTAGTATGATTAGGTTTATTTGGAGTTTAATTGCAATAATTTAGTGTGAGTTTTCAGAGATGGTTTCAATTTCACTGTTCTCTGGCATAAACGAGTGGAAGAAACAAAGTGAGGGTGTCAACGAGAGAAGCAAGAAACATTTCTTGTACAAAATTGTTGTCTCTCTCTTGTGTAGCGGCTCTTGTATTTGGGAACTTATGGCCCCTTTATGAAGATTCACCTTTACTGGAGTTTTGACAAGCTTGTTCCTTGAACCAGCTTCAAAATAACACCATGTAATTTCTATGATTTTTGTCCTTAATAATATCATTATCAATTTAAAATGTAGTAGTACATTATTTGGTTGAATTTTAATTCTAGTTCGGCAAGTATCTTGATTTTGATATCAACTGGTATTTTATTTTATATGTTTTGATTGTTACTCTTCTTGCTGAAAGTATTGATTCATATTTCTCTCCTGTTTCGATTGCTACTTTGTTTCGATCGAAATTCCGAAGTTATTTTTTTTCTTTCAAGTCCGAATCGAGTTGAAATGAATCACCACCGAGAACACACCAACTCTAATTTCTAGAATTTGTTTTGTGTAAATTGTTGTGAAGAAAAATGAAACGACTATCAATTTAGTATATTTTTAACAGTAATCACTCGATCCAAACATTAAAGAATAACTTATCACTATAATATTTAAACTTGAATCCAACAATCCAAACACATAACTTAATTCAAATAATAATAATTTGTAATCCCATTAAATCCTATCATCATTTATTAATCCTGTCCATTAAAGCAAACGAGCCCTCAAGACTTACCAAATGGATTACTACTCCCTTGATGCCACGTTTGATAGCTATGTTTAGATGTCTTACTTTTACACTAGATATCTTCTCCACCTCAAATTGTGCATCATAAGACTGCTTCAAGACAGTTTAATATGTATTTATGTAACTAAGATTAGCCCCAATTTGTTGCTCTGTTTTTCTCTAACAAAATACGAAATACCCATTTTAACCTTAGTAGCAAAATAAACATTTCTCAAATTTGAAATCAATTTGGTAGCTTAATTTCTGTTCGTCATTTTTCAATTTTCACAGGGTGAAACAATCGATTTCGTCACGATGATAGATCATGCGTCTCTTTCGTCACCGCCGCGGTGATGAACCAAAAACGCCTGAGATACCTTTGAAACCTAAAACCTAGAAAAAAAATGGATGAGTATGAACAAAAAATCACACACAAACAAACGCTCGACGCGAAAAATTAAATACGTACTACCGATCGTTCGTCGATGGTGAAGGGTTCGTCAATGGTGAATGGGTAGATCTTACTAGTTCGTCAATGGTGAAAGGCTCGATCCAGTTTCGAACACGAAACCTCCAACCCAGTAGAGATCTTCGTAGATCAACAAAAGAAACTTGTGATTTTGGCTTTGATTTTACTTGATACGTTAGTGTGGCAATGGTGTGAAGAAAAATCGCCAGAAAAAATGGATGGCAGAATTTTTCAGGGAGTGCTGCAAATGGGGCTGAAAAATTTAGGGTTAGCATTAAATATGGTGGGCAATTAAGTAATTTCTCTTTCCAATCTCAATCACTGTGCAGTATAGATTTTTAATCTGCCCAATTTTACGCGATACTTCCCCATAAGAGAAACAGTGTTTACACGCGGGCTTTATTTTTCTATTGGGCCTGGCAGAAGCATATCAAACAACCGTTTAGCCCAGATAATGGCCTAATCGTGTACAAATCGGGTCTATCAAACACGGCCTAACTAGCTATAGCCCACATAACATAAACAATAACTACCCCATCACAAACTTATTTCCCTTTTCCTCTTTTCTTATAGACTTTAATATTTTGTCAACTATTAATTGCTGAATTGTAATCGAATTAAATACCAATGTATTTGATTTATGTAAATATTTGAATATTTATATTTAAAATAGGGAATACATATATATATATATTAATTTAAAATCTGAAATATATAAAACATATACTACTATATTAATTAAAAAATGAAAAAAAAACTAAAACCTGAAAATTATATTGTATTACTAATTCCAAAAAAATAAAAAATTATATACCCCCATTCCAATAGTCTCACCAAAATAAAAGTTAAATTGATAGATTTTCTAGAATTTAATTTAAAAAATGTATTAATAAACCCTAAATTACATTAATAAAGCAGTATTTAAAAAAAACGTATTAAAAAGACAATAAAATATGTCCACCCCTGTCGTCTTCCCCAAGTGAAAACTATATTGATAAATATTTCTAATTTTATGAATTTAAATTTATTTATAGGATTTACTTATAGTTTACATTATATTTTTTTATTTATCAATTTAATCAAAAAAAAAATCAAATTTATTTAAAATTTTCAAATGTTCAATTTATATTTATTTTTTTTGTTGAATTTAAGTTCTTCATTTTTTTGGGGAAGAAAATCTTATTTTAAATAAATATATTTGGTATTATTTTTCTAGAATACATATTTATTTAGGATTTATATAATAATTTTTATATTTCATTTGACTGGTTTTTTAATTATTTTATTTTATTATATATTTTTTGTAATTACCAAATTTGTTTAGTTTTTATTTAAAAAATACAATATTTTAATGGTGTTTATAAAAATGTACAAAAAAAATTATTACTCCTTATTTTAAAAAAAAATATCAAATCTTAATACTCTATATTTGTGCGAATATAATGGGACACGTGTCACAATTCTATCCCTCTACAAAATCTCTCTCTTCACCAAAATCGTCTATTTCAAAATCTCTGCATTCTCAGCCATTCTGATTAAAAAAAATCCATTTTTCCTATTTTAATCTCAAAATTTTAAATTATAATTATTATTTTTAATCTCTCTCCCTTTCAAATTTTTCCATTTCAAATCTTAATACTCTATATTTGTGAGAATATAATGGGACACGTGTTACAATTCTATCCATCTACACAATCTCTATCTTCACCAAAATCGTCTATTTCAAAATCCGTGCATTCTCAGTCATTCTGATTAAAAAAATCCATTTTTCCTATTTTAATCTCAAAAATTTAAATTATAATTATTATTTTTAATCTCTTTCCCTTTCAAAATTTTCCATTTCAAATCTTAATCCCCTTATATACTAATAGGGAGTTTAAATTGATGATATGTCATTTTGTGGTTAATTTGGCTTATGTGTCATCTTGTGGTTGATTTGGTTTATGTGTCATAATTTAATGAAGTTGTTAATTTAAGGTGTTAGTGGTTGATATGAAATGTTGAATTTCTTATTATTTTAATATTGACTAATTAAATTAACTTTTATTTTATTTACTTAACTTTATTGTAGTATTCATTTTATTATTTATTTTAATTTATTTTTGAACTATTTAATGTACTTTTGAGTAAAATACAATCTAAAATGTATTTTTATTGGTGTGTACAATTCTTTATTTAATTAGTTATTAAATTTTATTTTATAATTACTTTTATCTTATATCTCAAGTAATTTTTTCTGTAATTATTTTAAATTTATTAAGTATAAGTTTAATGTATTTAAAAAATAGAGCTCGAAAATATATATGTAAAACTTATTATATAAATATATTATTTTACATGATTAAAAAATTTATTATATATATATAATACACTACTTCTATAATATAGAATCCCCTTATATACTAATAGAGAGTTTAAATTGATGATGTGTCATTTTGTGGTTAATTTGGCTTATGTGTCATTTTGTGGTTGATTTGGCTTATGTGTCATAATTTAATGAAGTTGTTAATTTTAAAAAGTATGATGTGTAATTAAGTTATTGGTTGAGTAAGATATGATTCATAAATTCTTTCAAAATATTATATTCTTATTAACTATTGAATTTTTATTTTATTTAAGGTGTTAGTGGTTGATATGAAATGTTGAATTTCTTATTATTTTAATATTGACTAATTAAATTAACTTTTATTTTATTTACTTAACTTTATTGTAGTATTCATTTTATTCTTTAGTTTAATTTATTTTTGAACTATTTAATGTACTTTTGAGTAAAATACAATCTAAATGTATTTTTATGGGTGTGTACAATTCTTTATTTAATTAGTTATTAAATTTTATTTTATAATTACTTTTATCTTATATCTCAAGTAATTTTTTCTGTAATTATTTTAAATTTATTAAGTATAAGTTTAATGTATTTAAAAAATAGAGCTCGAAAATATATATGTAAAACTTATTATATAATTATATTATTTTACATGATTAAAAATTTTATTATATATACATAATACACTACTTCTATAATATAGAATCCCCTTATATACTAATAGGGAGTTTAAATTGATGATGTGTCATTTTGTGGTTAATTTGGTTTATGTGTCATTTTGTGGTTGATATTGAAGGTTGACTTACAAATTATTAAGAGCTATTTTAATATTACTTAAATTGTTTGTTTCCAAAATTTTATAATTATTTTAAAAGTTGTTTTCATATTTATTAAATGTCAACGTCTCATTTCATTTAATTCTTACAAATTTTCTTTGAAATTTTCTTTGAAATTTTCTTTATAAAATTAACTAACATAAGTGTAATTATTTTGTATAACTCAAAATATTATATTAGTTAAACTTTTATATTATAATACAACGTTATAATAAATATAATTGAAAAAAATGTTAAATTTTTTTAATAAAATAATTACTATAATTCTGTGAAATCATTTTTTTAAAATATAATTATAATAATTTATCATACAAAATAAAAATATAAAAAATTAAATTAAGTAAATAAATAAAAAATTATTATTAAATATTTAAAAATATATTTAAAATTTCGTGTAATACACGAATTCTACACTAGTTTTAGAATATTTAAAGGTTCAAAATTGAACATTTTGCCGGAGCTCTCAAAATTTACGATGAGTTTAAACTTAAAAGATTGAAATTGATAAAAAAAATAATGATCAAAATTATAAAATATAAATATTTTTTTATAAAGTTGAAACATAAAAAAAAAAAAAAAAAATCATGTAAAAACGGTGGACAACAAACTTTTTTCCCTGAAAAAAAAGTCATATAATGAATTTAAATTGGCAGGTCCCCAACTCCTTTTTAATGATGTTTTGTCACTTTGCACTTGGCAGACAATTTATCAACCCAAGGAAGGCTATGGTTAATTATTCTCAAAAAATTAAACACAATTTCAAAATCTAATCAATCTAAATAACTTAGGTGGTGTTTAGTTTGGAATTGTGGTGAATGAATTGGGATTTAGGTAATTCATGAATAGTAATTGTGTGTAAGTTGTGTTTGGTTAATGATTGAAAAGTAGGGGTAGATGTAATTTTACATCACATCAAAAGTAATGCTATAATATTTTATTATTGTTAGTAGGGTTTTTCTTAGTGTAGTCAAATAGTACAAAGTGACTATATAGTCAGCGCGTCGAAATGCGCCACGTGGCGTCGTATGCGTCGTATGAACCTGCTACCTGTTATACAGGTTTTAATTAATTAAATCAATTTTTAAATTGTATTTTATTATTTACTATAATACCCTTCTTTTATAAATATAATTTTAAAATATATATATATATATATATATATATAGTAAGCACAATTACTATTCTACCCTTCTTTTATATATTAAGCACAATTATATATATATATATAAAAATTAAATTAACTAATACAAAAATAATTAAATTAAAAGTACTCAGTAGTATGTTTTTCTTCCCCAATTCCATCGAAGACGTGTTAGGGTTCTCAGTTGTACGGTCGATACTCAGTCACCCGGGTAAATAGAAACATGTCCTGGAAGAATTCTCAGTTGCACGGTCCAACAACCGTGCACAGTTGCACGGTCGATACTCAGTCACCCGGGTAAATAAAAATATGTTCTGGAAGAATTCTCAGTTGCACGGTCCAACAACCGTGCACAGTTGCACGGTCGATACTCAGTAAACCGTGCAATTCAAAAAATGTGTTGTAGGTGCTCACTTTCACGGTCCAACAGCCATGCCTGGTTGCACGGTCGATATCGATGTTAAGTAAACCTTGAAAAAAAAAAAGGTTTTTTCTTGTTCATGTGCTCGAGCCTCAAATAGAGTAGAAATGCAGACACACAAGCATCTTTCTCATATTCGTATAAAATGCATATTTCATCTCAATTCAATATGATTATTGTTCACACTTAATTTTAGCATAAACGTATCTTAAGACGTGGATTAAACAACAGAAGAAATATTAAATTAATATTTAAATAAAAAACCAGCAATTCAATAAAATTCCTGAAATACATATGATCAATATTCATAAAAAAAATCTAACACTAATTGTTTTGGTAGGATCAACATTAATTAACGTTTTTAGAATCATTGTCTTTGTTGAGATCTTCATCATTCTCTCGATCAATGTTGCTCTTCTTATTTGGACATCGCCCAATTTTATGTCCTGGATGTCTGGTAAAGAAAAATTATTAAGTTATTGAGTGTTAAAAAAAACATAACTTCATAAACGATTATTAAACATGCAAAAATAATTAAAATGACATACCCATAAGATCCACATTTCTGCTTTTTATTTCGAGCTCCTCGAGGCTTACTCTTTGTCGGATCACCTACACCATAGTTTTGTGACTGCTTACTCTAGGTCGTGGTTGTGTTCGAATACAAATTTGGTGATCTTGTAGATTCCGAAATGAAGAGCGATACGAAAATAAGCTTTGCATCCACATTTGGTATCAGCTTTTGACTTACGAATGTTGTTCCGTACACCTATAGTAGCTTTAGAAAATCCAGATCGGGAACAGTCCTACGCCATATTTTCTATAATGTTATTTCTCCGACCAATGTGGCATTTTCGGCTTATAAATCCCTTTCGTCTTGCGTATATCTTATAAAATGCATTAGCTTCTTCCGTCGAAGCGAAAGTCATGCCCAAAATTGTATTGTCGTCTATGGGAGCATTTTTTAAATTGGCATACCCAAAATCTTCATCTGACCCCTCTTCTGAACTCATGTGCTCCTCGTGTGATTCATCATCCACTTTGATATCTTCATATCCAACGTCTGAGAACATTGTGGAACGTTGTTGTACATACAAACTGCAACAGAAACACATTAAAAGACATGTTATGCAGCATCTTCCAATTTTACTACATTTTCCAATGTTATGCAACATCTTCATATTATATATTTCAATCACGGAATACCATGTGGTTATAAACATAAAATTCAATTTAAACACTATATTAAATATAAAATTTAAAACTTTACATGATGATTTAACTCTACATTATGTCCTTTTAGCTAGAGGATTCAAACAACGAATATGGTTAGGAATGTGCATTCAATAGCCACTTCCTTTGCTAAATAATGTTTCAAAATTTTCTTTGAAGCATTTTGTCAAACACTTGTTGGGCAGTTATGTTTCTATTTGATTTAAGGCAATTTCAAAAACAATTACTACTCAATAACTCAACAAATTTTTTAACAATTTCACAATTAATTCAAATACTCATAACAAATGACGGAAGTAAGAAAAAATATGAAGATATACATAAACAACGTTCAGTGGTGGCAATTCACCTACCCCACAATAAAACTAAGGGGAAGGAGATGATCGTCGGCGGCAGCAGGGAAGCGGCGCGTCGACGGCGGAAGGGCAGCTGCTCGTCGGCGGCGGAAGGGCAGTGGCTTGGGGCTGAAGTGGAGTGTGTGTTAAAACCTACGTATTATGTTCTAGATTATAACTTCTTTTATTTTATTTTATTTATTTTTTTATTAATTTTAATAATAATATAAGGGTAAATGAGTAGTTTTACCATTATACATTTTAATTAAATTAATTAATATAATAAATATTTTTATTAAATTAAGAATGAAACTGTAAATTCAAAATTATATATTTTAATTAATTAAATTAATTATAAATATGACACCATACGACACATACGTTGAATATTTTCAACACAAAGTATAAAAGGTAACAGGTCATCAGATTTAAGCTTTTAGATTTGATTTTTAATGGTTCAGATTAAATTGACTACGGTAGTCATACGACACCATACGACACTCTGACTACACATAGAAGGTCCCTTGTTAGTAATGAAAGAAAAGTAAGAGAGCGAAAAAGTAGGAGAGAGAATGAGTGATTGAAAAGAAAAATAGTGATTTGATTGTATAAAAATAGGTGTATATGTGTATTATAGGAATGAATTGGTATTTAGATTGAGATAAATTGAGAGAGATTGGATTGCCGGATTGCCCAATCCCAAAACAAATACCGCCTTAAGGTTTGGCCGCCTACTGTTTTTCTTTTATATCTCAAAAACTTATATAGAGGAATTTTTTTTTTAGTCTTATAAGTTCGAGACATTCCAAAATAAATCTTTTAAGTTTCAACTTTAAAAAATACGTCATTTAACTTTCAATTTTAATCATTTTTTACATCAATTTTAATCCTTTATGTTTTGAAGGAATTATAATTTGCCACATGTATTAAAAAAATGCTACATCATCATGCCACATCACTCTCTTCTCTATATATATATTTTAAAAAAAGTAGAGCTAATAACACCCCAAAATATTTTGTACACACCTTATAATTTTAAATACAAAAATAGATGTATATAAAATGACTAATTACCCCTTATATAAATAAAGAGTAAAATAATTTTAAAAAATAACTTGAAAAAATCTGAAATTAAAATTTAAAAGTATTTTAAAAAATTAACTAAATCTTTAAAATTAATTAATTTTTTTGAAAAAAAAAATCTTAGAATCTGAAATTAAAAAATAAATCATCAAAATAAAATTAAAAATATTGAAATGATTCAATAAAACGTAAAAAAAAAAAAGTAAATTACAAAAAATCAATAAAAAAATATGATTTTATTTAATTTTTTTAATATTTATTTTTGATTGAGTTGATTTTTCTTTCATTTTATTTATTTTTTAAAAAAAATGAATCATTAATTGATATTTTTAATTTAATTATTTTATAAAATTTATTTATTTTTTTAGATTTTATTTGGATTTAATTGATGAGATTATTACCTAATGTCCATTATTAGGACCCCTTAATCTAATAGAAACTCCAAGTTTTATATTTTTCTAATAGAGTCAAAATAAAGCTAAAAATTTCATTATACCCTTAATCTAAGGGGGGTGTATTCAATTGAGATTCTGTTGGATTTTTTTGGACTTTTAAAATCTGGGAGTATTCAATCCGGATTTTTAAAAGTCTTTCAAAATTTTGAGGTATTCAATACGGATTTTAAAAAGTCTTTAGAAATCTTTAGGTATTCAACAATCTATGGATTTTAATACTCTATGAATTTCGTTGGATTCTCCTTAAAAAATATAAATAAATTTCACTATTCAAAATCTCTTCTAAAAACTAGAGATTTCTGCGGATTCTCTCAGAAGGCCCTGAAAGAGAAGAAGAAAAAAAAAACTTTGTTGTTCTTCTAACAAAATTTCAAAGTCTCCTTCGAAAGCACATACAGACATTCTGCTGTAATTCGAACCACAAAATCCTACACAACCCTCTTCTTCAAACGAAATAATATCAAGAAACGTAACTATGTTCTTCAATAAGCATCACAGATTCTTCACCATCATTATTATCGTGAAAAAGATTACATCTCTGTATTTTAAAATTATGTTCTCTCTTTAAAAATTATAGTAAAATCATGTTCTCTCTTTAAAAATTATAGTATATCGGCACAGTTGACACCGTTAGGTTAGCAATAATATATTCTCGATCGCCTAATTTATAGCATTAATGTCAACTTTAAGATCTCAAGAACATTTATTCACGATCTTAAAGTTAGCACGTGGTGTTCGATATCATCTAAAAGATTTTGGTATGCAATTGAGTTATTCAATCTTCGCGAGAGATATTTTGGTATTTTCAAATCGTTATTCACAATTTTCAAAACCCACCGCTGTTCCCATTTCAAACACAAGCAGGGTTAGTATTGGCTGGATTACATAACTTTCTTCGGAAAGAATGTTATGAATATCCAATCGAATATGAAGAAGATCAAAATTCACCACATCTCGACATGGAAGAGAAAATTTGAAATTGCTTTCTCAAAGCCAATTAGAACACAGAACTGAAGTCGAGGTATAACCGTGGAAATGAAGATGAGAATAATAATGATGAATAATAATTTTTTTTTTGAACTAATATATTTTTGGTATTTTTTCTAAATAATTTAGATAATTTTTTTTATATACAAGTGTGTTCGATATACGTTTGCATCCATAGTTTTAGGGGCGTAGTTTATGGAAATCTATGTAAATTAATAAAAAAAAATGTGTATTTTAGAATCCTGTCAAATCTATGAAAATCCATATAAATCAATAAAAAAGTCAGTCAAACTCTGCATAGAGTCTATGGATTTTCTAAATCCACTGACTTTTAAAGTCCAAAAAAATCCAACAGAATCTCAATTGAATACACCCTCCTAATTATTTAATCTATTTAATTATTTAAATCCCATAAAACTTGCAGAGTCAACATCCTAGAAATTAGCTCATGTTTCCCGTAATTAAATGACTTTCCAAATTCGATTTCAAAAATTATTCCCTCAGATTCTTGTTACGCACCGAATTTTTTGTGTTATGATCAAAACAATAAAATTTCTCAAATTCCATCTTCAAATTCAATTTTTGAGTCATTGTTCTGGTACGAGGATGATGGAGGCCGCGAACACACCCATCTGTTTTTCGTGGCGGCCTATCTGTGCGGCGGCGATCAATCTTTTTACAGTGACGAAGGGGAAACTCTTCTTCCAGCGACGGCCATGACGAAGGAGCGGCGGCACGTGCACGGTGTTCGTTACAGACGGCGGCGGGAAGTGACCTGCTTCATCTTCTGCGTGGTGGTGGCCGATTCGACGTAGACGGTGTTCGCAGTGGTGGCCGGTTCGACGAAGACGAAGCCCCGAGTGTTTCCATTTATTTTTTAACATTTGAAGCATCAAAATCGACGCCATTGTAACATACGAGTTCGAATTTGGGTAAGATTCTTCCAGATTTTTGTAGATTTTATTTTTGAAATACATTATTTTTTAGGTCAGCTTTCAATTTTTTTGCAAAATAGTCATTCTATTTCAATCGAGTATGATATGCAACGTAATCATCATATTTTAAATTATGCATAAAGTTATATGCAAAATAATTATCATATTTTGAATTATGTATGCATATTTGTCGTCATGTTTATATACAAATAATTATCATATTTTGTAATATTACATTTTGTCATTCATACATTCTTTTATATACGTATGCATATTTATCATGTTTATATGCATTTTGTCCTTCATATATTACCTGGTGTATATGCATCTTGTCCTTCATATATTACCTGGTGTATATGCATTTTTTTTCTTCATATATTATCTGGTGTATATGCATCTTGTTCTTCATAAATTTCTTCGTCACCGGAAAATGCATAGTATGTCTTCAGAATCGGTGTAATTAAATGCACAACACTAGAATATCAAAGCTGCACAAAATGAAACGAAATAATTGTGGTTATCTACGTTTTAGGAAAAAAATTAAATTTTGGAAGGTAGATTAAATTTAAATTTTGGAAGGTCCATAAATTTTGGAAGGTCAATAATTTTGGAATGCTTGATTACATGATTTAGTTGACTTAATTATTTAAATTAATGATTTCGATTTTTTTCAAATTAATAAAAGGGCAAAAATGTCTTAGAAATTTCAATTTGAATCAATTAGACAAAAAAAAATTCCTCTAGATTCTATTAGAGAAAACATAGAGTGAAATGACTCTATTAGAAATTAACCCGATTTTTCCATTCATATATTTTTTAATATTTAGTTGACTTTTTAAAATATTTTCAAATTTTATTTAGTTTTTCGTATTATTGAATATTTTTTAATTAATTTTAAAATTTTATATATAGTTTTAATGATTTAGTTGAATTTTAAATTATATTTTTAGTTTTTATTCAATTTGAATTTGTTTTGAGAGATAAAGGGTAAGTAGAAAATAATTGGGGTGTATTTAGTAATAAAAATTGATTTTAAAATTTTAGTGGAGTGTGTATAACATTTGAGGTTTGTATGCATATTTTATGGGGTGTGAGTAGCTTCACCAAAAAAAAACAATTTATACGTATCTACTCTAAACTAATTAATCATTTCTCTATATATGAAAAAAATAAAAAAATTCATTGCATCTATTCTAATTTAATTTATTTATTTATTTCTTATGAGTATTTGATAAAATGATGATATTATCATTAAATTTAGTTATACGTTTCAATTAATAAAGGAAAATAAGATTCACATAATTAACATCATTGATAATTCATAACTACAACACTCTTTGGTTTCGTTTGTGAAATTTATTTTGTTTCATATTTTTTCAGATTTTTTCAATTTATTTTTTAAAATTATTTTACTCTTTATTTATGTAAGAGTTACTTAGTTATTTTATATACATTTATTTTTATATTTAAAATTATGAGGTGTGTATAAAATATTTTGGGGTGTTATTAGATCTATTTTTTTTTTTTAAATATATATAGAGAAGAGATAGTGATGTGACATTTTTTAATATACGTGGCACAAAGTTTGTCAATACTAATTTCTTCAAAATATAAAGGATTAAAATTGATGTAAGAAAGAATTAAAATTGAAAGGTAAATGACGTATTTTGTAAAATTGAAACTTAAAATATTTATTTTGGAATATGTCAAACTTAAGGTTTGACCGCCTACTGTTTTTCTTTTATATTTCAGAAACTTATATACAATATTTTACAATATTCTCGTGAAATATGCAAAAATAATTATCTGGATCTGACCAATCACATCCAATCTATATACACCTCATATTTTATGAGTTCACCCCCTATTTTTTTTTTTTTTGTTTAATAAAAAAAAAGATCTGGACTGGCTCTTTATATTGGATGATAACAATTATTTTCCCCCTATTTTATGAGTTCACCATCCCCTATTTTATGAGTCAGAAGAATCATCTTTAAAATCATAACCATCTTTCCGATGCTTAAACTAGCATTTGACATATGTTTAACATTTTTTATTTTACTAAAAAATACAAAAACATAAATTTAAGAACTAAATAAAATAAAATCAATGTGTACCTGTTTTAACTGTTAATTGTTATGTATTTTGTAATTTTATTCAAGATGCGTAAATTTAAATCTATATTTTTTTTTTGGGGGGGAGGGATGAACTGAGTATTTCATTTGCACAATAATGACATTTTATTCATCTATTCATCTACTAACATATTTTTCTCAATAAAATAATACACTTGTGTTTATATAATAAAACAGTTTTCAATATCTTACATATGTTACTTCAAGAAAAAATACGTGTTACTCAAAAGCCAATTATGTATTACTTGTTCTTACAATAACACATATTTGTTCGTACAATAACATATACTCCGTGATTGTATTTATAATAACATAGATCCGAAATAAATTTTTTTGTTTGTCTTTCAGATTTTTATTAAATATCTGTTTGATTTGATATGACTTGCAAAAAAAAAAAAGTGATAAACTTCCTTAAAGTAACACATATTTGTCCCTATAGTAACATATAATTGTATTTATAATAACATAGATCATAAACAAGTTTTTCTGTTTGTCTTTTGGTTCGTTTTTTTTAAAATATATGTTTGATTTGATATGACTTGTAAAACAAAAAAAATATGTGATAAACTTCCTTAAATTAATTGTACTAAAATTTCATGTGAAAAGTTAATTTATTTGTTATTTGTACTTACAGTAACATATAATTATGTTCATAGTAACACAAACCTGAAACCCGTTTTCATGTTAGCCTTCTGCGCGATTTTTTTTAAAGATCCGTTTAACATGGTCATACCCGCAAAAGATTCGCGAACAATAATTAATTTTGCAGCCTTGTTAAGCTTATTGTTTACTCTCTTCATGAATGGACATAAATTCTCCGTTAAAAAGTCAACAAAAATACGTTTTCTGAATATGAGTGCAATTTCATGGGTGTAAGTTTCTATGAGACAGCCCGAGAGAGTAATATTTCACATGAATCTACAAGTGTCCCTCATGACAAAGTGGGATAGCTCAAGTGGTTAGAGCACCACTACCTAGGCCACATGTCCTGGGTTCGAGTCATGGGGAGGGGAAAAAAGGGATGGGGTATTTAACTTGTAATCAAAAAAAAAAAAAATACAAGTGTCCCTCATCCTTTAAATTTATAAGTAACCTAATTTTTTTTTGGTAGGGCTCAAGTATATATAGGATAAATAACACAATACTTAACAAAAGTTATTATAGCCTAGTAGTTGCCCTTAGACTGCCTTACATTTATGTCACAAGTTCTAAACCCACTTACTAATAATATCTTTGTAATTTTATTTTATTTTCAGTTTTTTTATACACCCTCCGTCCCAGATGAATTTGCACCCTTGGGACGGTACACATATTAAGAAATGTGTAAGAAAATGTATAATGAGTAATGTATTGAAGGATAATTTTGTAAATTTTTATGAGTAAAGTAAAAAGTAGATGAGTGTGGAAAAGTAATGACATATGGGTAATATGAGTATATTTTAAGGGTGAGTCACAAGTTCGAAACCCACTTACTAATAATATCTTTGAAATTTTATTTTATTTTCAGTTTTTTTATACACCCTCCGTCCCAGATGAATTTGCACCCTTGGGACGACACACATATTAAGAAATGTGTAAGAAAATGTGTAATGAGTAATGTTTTGAAGGGTAATTTTGTAAACTTTTATGAGTAAAGTAAAAAGTAGATTGAGCGTGGAAAAGTAATGACATATGGGTAATATGAGTATATTTTAAGGGTGAGGGTTATGAAGATATTTTCTTTTATGCAATGTGCAAATTGGTATGTGATATCCATATATGGAAAATGTGCAAATTCCTGTGGAACGGAGGGAGTACATACTTTTATTTTAAACATTTTAGAACGCCATTTTAGAACGCAAATAAAACATTAATAAAATATTGAAGTTTTAAATTTATTTTATTTTTCTTTTAAAAATTTGCTTCATATTACATTAACCTACAAACACCCCATAAATATTATATACACTCCAAATTTTAAACACAAAAAATCAAAAAATCAATTAAAATTAAATAAAATTATAAACATATTTAATAAATTTTTAAAAATAATTTAATTAAAAAATTTAAATTTAAATTAATATGAAAAATATAAATAGAACATATAAAAAATACCTAAATCTTTAAAATTTTAATAAAGCTAAAAAATTAATTAATTTAATTAGTTTTATAAATTTAGTTGATTTTTTTATATTTTAGAAAGTTTTTATTTTTATTTAATTTAAAATTTTATTTTTCTGATTGAGTTGATTTTTGTTAATTTATTAAAAATCTTAAAAAATAGTAAAAAATAAACTAAACCTTCAAAACTAATTAAATTATTTAATTTTTTTTAACTTTGTTTAATTTTTGAAGATTTAGACGATTTTTTATATGTTTTATTTATATTTTTTATATTAATTTGAATTCTTATTTTTTTTAATTTAATTATTTTTGAAAATTTATTAAATAGGGAAGAATTTTGGTGTGTATAGTAATCAAAAATGATTTTTAAATTTTAGTGTGGTATGTTTAATATTTGGGGTGTGTATAACATTTTATGGGGTGTGTGGTGTGTTTTAAAAATGATCTGTTAAACTTGTTATAGAATGTAATTGGACCAAAATCAAAATAAATCAAAATTTAATGGACTAAATTCAAATAGTGGTAATCTTTTGGACTAAATTTAAAACTGTGGTAACTTAATGGACTACAAAAAATATAACCCCTTATTAATTAGTCTTAAAAAATAATCTACAACTTAAAAAAACTTGTAACAAACCAGATATCATTATAGAAATAATGAAAACATAACAAAATAATCTTAGTTATTATAAATTAGATTAAAGCTAGAAAGTGAGCATGTCATATTCATACATTTATACACAAACTAGAAAAAAATTGATTTTTTTTAGTTTAGTTTTTTTTTCCGACTTTTTTTGTATTTTTTTCCTAAATTTTGGTCATTTAATATAATTTTAATGAGTTGTATTTTAATTTAATTGATAAAATGGTAATATAGTTTTTTACATGTATTTTTCTTTTTTAAAAAAAAGGGGTAAAATTAATAAAAAGAGGGTAAATAACTAATAACCCATGTAAAAAATTGGATTTAGTTACATGTATGTAACTTGTACAAATAAGTGCCTAAAAGAAGGGAGTGTGGACTTATTAAAAAAAGGAGGGTAAATAGAAAATTAGATCCAGTTATATATATTTAACTGGTACACATAAGTATTTGCCTTCAGTTATAATATCATACACTTTTCAGTTATAATAACATACATTTTTCATTAAAAAAAACAAAGATACACTTTTTAGTTATAATAACATAAACTTTTTTTTAAAAAAAAAAATAGAAAAAAAAGTCAAAGTTTAACCGATCAACGGTCAACATTTAACTAGTCAAAGTCTACTAAAGTATGTACTTGAGTACATACAAGATCTTGACAATTTTTATATCTAGAAAATTGTAAAAAAGTAAAAATTGTTTGTCCGTCAATCATTTTTTTATGAAAGCGGATTTTTTTAAAGAAAGACGCACAACAAACTTGCGCAAAGAGAAATGTTCGATCGCGCACTTTCATAAGTGTTTATAAAAATCACACATTTTGCAATAAATTCAAATAATTTGCAAAAAAATAAAAAAACACTCATCATTATAGCTATTTTTCGCGCTGAATATTTGAAGTTCGAGCTCGACTTAATTATATTGACAAGTAAAAAAACGAGCTCAACTTATAAACGAGTCTTAACAAGTCTATCGAATCGAGACAAGTTTAATGAAATTAAAAAAAAATAGATACCAAGGTTAGTGAGTCGAATTTAAGCCGACTCACTAATAAGTCAGAGTATTTAGTTAGCTCAAATTTAATTAGTTTAACAAGACGAGTTCACAGACAACTCGATTCATCTATATATCTATATATATATATATATATATATATATATATATAATAACAAAATAGTGGATTTCTTGACAAGTTCCCGTCTAAAATGTTGTAATAGTAAAATATTATTTTTGTGGGACCCACCCCATCTTTTAAAATTCATTTTTCCTCTCTTCATTTTTTTCATTTTATCTCTCCTCTCTCTATGCTGTCAATTTTTATTATAGATATATTTCTTTGTATCTATAAATATAATTATTGTAAAACATTATTACTTATTAAAAATGATATAAAATGAATATTTATTAATTATGCTTGTATGTATACAAAAAAAATCATATATTAACATCAAACTATTATATAAGTTTATTAATTTATAGGGATAAATACTAGTTTAAGTAATAAGTCAGAAGAGTACTAATCACGTTACTGTTACTATAGTAGAGTAATTATCTTAATGGCGAAGTAGGTTACCGTGTGGACCCCAAATTCATAAAAATCCAAACTATAATATGATTGGCTGATTCCTCCTCAGGTGGCGCCGCCCCTCCTAAGAAAATTACAGTGAAAAGTGCCACTACTGTTTGTTCAACAAATATCTCCACTTTCGACCCCACATGTCCTCGCTTCTTCTCCCCACTCCACACGCATTTCACTATTCACAATAACTATAATTTCGTGTTATTTCTCTTTCAAAATTTCCCTACAGAAAGATCCCGTACCGGAAAATGAGACGAAACCGCATCCTCCCACCGCCTTATCATTTTTTTTTTCATTTTTTTTTATGTGTTTGGAATTTCAGTGGGCGAATGCAATACCTATATATTTATGCAGTCCCCACCTCATCTCGCCGACCATTTCCCCCTTTCTCCAGATATTTTCACCAAAATCGAATTCCTTCAATTAAGTCCCCGAAATTGTAATGGAACCTGATGGCTATCAAAATCCGCCCTCGTTTCCAACTCATTTGCCTCCGTTTTCCGGGAGTTTATCGGCAGCCCCTCACCCATTGGAATCGCTCTACGAAACTCCAATTCCGCCGTTTTTGAGTAAGACCTTCGATTTGGTTGATGACCCTTCGTTGGATGCAATAATTTGTTGGAGTGAAAAGGGCGATAGCTTCGTGGTTAAGGACCATTTGGAATTTGCTAGAACAATACTTCCCAGGAATTTCAAGCACAGTAATTTCTCCAGTTTTGTGCGTCAGCTTAACACATATGTGGGTATTGATTTCATTTGATGTTCTTGGTCTGTGTATCTGTAATTATTTTTGTGTTTTATCCCTTTGTTTAGCTGATTTTGATCCTTTTTTAGATTTTTGTTCTCTCTTGTGTATTTCTATCAAGGCTAGCTAGATTCTTGTTGAACTTGCTGTAATGGGGATGTAATTTGTACTGAAACTTGTAAAAATCACTCACTTTTGTACTGAATATAGATCATACCCAATTATTGATGTTCATGTCTTCAGTATTCTTAAGACTCTTGGATGATTCTTCGGATTCTTAATTCTTGTGTGTAGCAGTTGCTGTTGTCCAATGAATCTTGGCGATGCATTGGACTTGTTTTAGTTTTCTTTGAATAAAGATTTGACCTAAATCTAGTTCACACCGGACATCTACTGGAACTGGAATGTCCATTCTACCCAGGTAGACTTTATGCTTTGTTATAGCTTTAACTATTCGACTGGTTGTTTCGTAATTTCATATTTGTATGCCAAGTGTACTGATATCGATACTTGTAGCATGATGCAGCTTATCTCTACACGGATATTGGACCTGTGTATAATGACTAACCATAACCTTGAAGTTGTAATTCTTGTGCTTATTCGCTATATTCTCGTGTGTAATTTGGGTATTTTACATATAAATGTACAGGGATTTCGCAAAATTGATGCAGATAAGTGGGAGTTTGCGAACGAAGGGTTCATAAGAGGGCAGAGGCATCTGTTAAAAACAATCCAGAGGCGCAAATCGCATCATTCTCACCAGTTTGGAAGCTCACTTGAGGAAACAGGGAAAGCTGCATTGCAAGGTGAAATCGAGCGTTTAAGGAAAGAGAGAAGTTTGATGATGCAAGAAGTCATCGAATTGCAGCATCAGCAACGTGGGACGATTCAGCATATGGAGGTTGTTAATGAGAAGCTTCAAACAGCAGAGCTAAGACAGAAGCAAATGGTTTCATTCTTGGGAAAAATCTTTCAGAACCCTGCGTATTTAGCTCGTCTCCAGCAAAAAACGGAGCAGAAGAGCCTTACCTCCCCAAGTACAAATAAAAAATTTGTGAAACGTGAACCCAGTAACGAGCAACTTACCGGTCTCCCATTGGAAGAAATAGGAAACGAGCCCATTTTTGGGGCGGTAAATCTGCCTTTTCAGGATGGAGATGTTTCAGAACACAATTTTAAAGGAAAGGGGGTTGTGGGCCCACCTCCCCAATCCTCATCGGAGTATTTTATCTCGTTTCCTGATGACGTGGCAATGGAAAAGAACATTCCGGAATTCTCAGTACCAGGAAGTGAAAGTATGGCCATGGGAGGCGATATTTGGAGCATGGGTTTTGAACAAGGTTCCGGTATGGTGAGTTCCAATGAGTTTTGGGGTAACATTAGCAATTATGATGTGCCAGGATTAGATGGTTTATCAGATGTTTGGAACATAGGTTCACTGCAGGGAGCGGGAGACGAGAAATGGCCAGGCGAGGACTCCCGTTTTAATGAGTAGAGAAACATGAAAGCCTACTTAGAGACGATGGTTCTAAGAAATAGGATCCTTCATGCTTCCTAGTATAGTATAATTGATTGCGTATATATTGAAGGCGAACTATGATATTATCCATTATATATTGCATTAATTTGATCATTGTATTGAATCCATTGGTTTTTTTTTGTTTTTTCATTTCATTTTGTTGGTATTTTGTTCTTGATTGTTGTTAAGCATTTGTATGTATGCAAAACTTGCTACTAACGTGTTTCTCCTTCGAAGTTGTGGAACTGCAGATTTGCGTTTTGTTGGGGAGGCTTAAAGAGGTGCTTGATTGTTCGTACAGGCGAGTGAATGTTGAACATATTGTTTATTCGTCGAGCAGTTTGCTCTTAAGTTATGTTCGCTCGAACTCTTTCAGATTGTATCGTTCGTGTCATTTACGTTGCGTGGATGATCATATCAAGATTTGCAAGAATCCGGATATTTCTAGATATGATTCATGTTTTTGATTTAAGGTTAAGTAATGCTCGTTGACAACAATAAATCTCACCCTCTCCACCTTTCTCTCCCCCAATAAAAAAAAAAATTATAGATATTTTTCATTCATAGTGTGAGTAAAAAAATATTTTTAATAAAAAATAAATCTTTAGAGATTCACGTGAGGTAAATTAGGAAAGTAATACGAAAATAACAACTAAAACAACACGTAAATTCAAACAAAATATAACATCTAAAATGACATTTTTTATAAGACGGCGGAGTGGTTCACCAATCCTCCTCAGCAGTTCATGTAACAAATAGATGGGCGTGCAAAGAATTGAGCTACACACACATCCCATTAATTGGCGTAACAAAGTGTAACATCAACTAAAATATAAATCACAAGTCACAACTAGTAGTACTACTTAATAAGAGTGGGAACAATAATGAATCGTGCATGTGATGTAACAATAAATGCGAGAATAATCACTAGCATGACCTCTAATGCCCATTTTTTTAATCCTTTTGTGGTCTTGTCACATCTTGATGAGATGTAACATGCCTAAACATATTGCTCGGGATTATAATAATAAAAAACGAACAAATCGACATATATTTTCATAAAATATCATGACGACGTATATAAAGAATGAAGAAGATGAAAAAAAACTACTCCGTAGTACTTTGGAATTATGGAGACAAAGAAAAGAAGAAAATGCAGATACCAAAAAATTGGTTTATGGTATGTGATGTGGGCAATTTCTATCAACAGTTTTTGGTGCAATGCATATAAGTACAATATAGTTAATTAGAATAATATGAACAGTTCCCTTCCTGGCAAAAACTGATTTACATGCCTAAACAATTTCATAACAATTTCCCAGAAAAAGAAATACAAATTCTAAGTGTACCTTAAGAACGATAAACGCTTCTTGAATTTTGACAAAAATATCAGTTTTCTCAATAATACATGCCAACTGTTTATTTACACAGGCACACCTGCACACGAATAAGGAGCCCAAACGTTAGCCTCAAATACTATCTATACATTTTTTATTATAAGATCCAGAACAAATACTAATAAAACAAGTCTTGAAGAATTAACAAACTTAGACAAACCTTGTAATCTGAAGTTGATCAGAAGGATCTGGGCTTAACATTACAAATGCCTACTTCAGACAGTACGAGCAGGATTAGTTTTTGAGAGTTACTGAGTTAGTGGTAGCAAAGATTCCATGATACTGGCAAAAGAGGGCCGTTTCTGGGGGTCTCTGCAGTTTTGTTCAAAAAAGTGAGTAAAGAGTAATGCTTTCAACTCCAATACTAGTCTACTTCTGAAAAATTGAAAATAATGAATTGATATTGGTCCAAAACTCTCCTACAGCAATCTATGATGCTAACCATTTTTACATCAACCGACTTTGCATAAATTGCAAAATTGGTCACACATCTATTGAATGTGTAGTCCTATACGAAACAATTTTCTCAATTAAGTCCCAAAACCTGTAAGATTATGCAATTATAGTCCTATATTAACAAATTTTTGTTTTAGGATGATAATTACTTTGTGATTGTTATTAATTTTTTAATTGAAATTAATGCTTCAGGTCTCACTAAGCAACTTCAAGTCATTTGCCCGGTTGCTATATGGAATTCTGGCAGCTCACGTGAGCGACACATGTAAGAATCCTGCAACATTGTCAATATAGAACTAAAATTGCATCATTTTAAAAGTTATATGAGACTTAAATTGAGAAAATTGATTCGTTCAGGACTAAAATCACCAATATCCAATAGACACAGGACTAATTTTACATTTTACTCAACTAATTTTATATTACATGCTACTCTTAACTTGGTAAAATGTGTATCCAGGTTTAAACAGAATTTCATGCATTTTTAGCGAGAATTTGTGCATACTAATGTATGCTTGCAAAAAGGGAGTAATATAAATTACTATACGGTGCATGATGCTACAGTTTAAAATCCAAAATGCACATAAAATTTAGGTCAAATTAGGAGGCATGAGATCATCTCAGATTTGAATTCAGTCACCAAGCTATACAGATAAATAAGTCCTGCATCGTACCACTATATCTATAGATACATATATACACACACTTTACAAGAATCATATGCAAGATAGTTCACTCACTTGGCCCAGCAGGCTAAAATTATGGCTGCAACCTGAGGATTTATATCCCGTGGTATTTCAAGCCTTTTCCCCTTAAAAGCAACTGCCGCTACAACCTGGAATATTGAAGTCAAGTCTCACATCAAATGGAAAAAAAAACTAAAGGATAATGGCAGCAATCCTACAGAAACACAGACTTTGAAGGAAATTCTAAGGAACAATAATTGGCAAACACCAACCAACTTCTGTTATTTCCTTTTCTTCTATAATTACAGGGTTTTTGTTGGGGTGGACAGGTTATTAAGAAGTGCAGTTTTCCTACAATTGGAACAACAAAACCCTGAGAATCTGAGATACCCCTTCTGCTATAGATAATATAAAATAGTCACTTTAACAGCATTAATAATGGGCAACACTCAGCCAATTTTATAATATATCCTTTTTTTCTTCTATAGTTATGAGGGTTTTGTTGGGAGTTGATGGATTATTAAGGTTGTTCTCATAGAAATAATAGGCCAATCGTTATCCACTCTCAAAATTAATCATCCATTACTTGGTGGAATCTTCTGATTGTACTTCGTAGAATAAAACGTAAATAAATAACTAAAAAGAAGAAGAAGAAGATATGCAGCCCTTCTACAAGTGGAACAAACAAAACCCTGTGATACCCCTTCTGCCAGAGATGATACACCAGTCTCTTTCTAACACCATGCATGGTAGTACGTAAAATTAAGTAAATAATATGGGGGTTTTTATTTATGTGAACGTATGCATGGGTCTGTAGATTTGCCCTTCATTTATCTTAACATATCAGAGTCAGTATACCAACCTGTGCAGGATTCAAGTTACACCACGGTTGCTGCAAGGTGGCCAGCTCCCACAAAATCACACCAAAACTGTATATGTCTGATTTTTCATTTGATTTTTCATCACAAAGGACTTCAGGTGCCATCCACTCAGGCTACCATATAAGAAGAGAAGTTTCTTGTTAATTAGTCAAAAATATAATCAAAATACCAGAACTGGCAAAATCTTAATGCATCAGATGCATAAAAGCAATTTAACTTACAGTTCCAGCAGCAGATTTGGAAGAAAGAAAAGTGTTCTCTTTTAAACGGGAAAGACCAAAATCACAGACCTGACGCAGACAGTACGCAGGTAAGGAAAATAAAATAAATAAATAAATATATAATAGGAATCAGTTAGTATACTAAGTCTGGCATGAATGATAAACTGAGAAAGTATTTACATATCCTACTAGTTTCAAATATGATATACAGATGTAGTTTCAAATATGATATACAGGTGCCTGCTTCAAATACGGAGGCAATTGAAATCAAGGAAGATGACAGAGGGAGATTCTACAGTAAGTTGGAGTTGAGAAATAAGGAGCTTTTGAGATAAAGAAGATATCATTGGCATTGTGAATCAGATAATATACACAACTATGCTCAATGTTTAACTAAGTTCAGATAAAATTGGAACGATACAGAGAATGTTCAAACTAAAGGATTTCTACCTACCAAAGAACCAAGCAGCAAAAAAAACTGAAAACATTAGTAATTAAGTATGCTCAGAAATAGTATCCACCTCATGAATAACTGTATCTAGCCTAGGAACAGCTACAAATCATACTTATCTACCACCTCATCCAGCATACGTAGGAATAGCTACACAACATACTTATCTACTACCTCATCAAGTATACAAACACAGAATTATGCATTCTAAAGACTTCTTTTGAATTACCTTGACAGTATACTTTTTGTCAACTAAGAGATTAGGAGATTTCAAGTCTCTGTGAACAATTGGAGGATTGAGCGTGTGAAGATAGTTCATCCCCTTTGCCTGTTAAAAAAGGTCTCGGTCATCAAACCAAAAGATCAGACTGGATAGAGGGGAGAGTATTAGGCTCAATAAGCATCGCCCGTGAAACACAAAGATGACATGAGACTTGATTTTGACGTAAAGCTGCTGACAAGATAAATTGAATGCATACCACATCATAAGCCATGTTCAACCGACGTCTCTCAGTCAAGACTTCCTTTGCACCTTGTTTATGCAAAAGTCTATACAGACTACCCCTGAAGAGTAAATGTGAACTCATAAACAGTTAGAACATTGCTAAATGAGCTATAATAACTACAATAAATGACGTCCAAATCTCAATTCTAGGATATATACCTTGCTAAGTATTCTGTTACGATGGACAAATTTGGCGCCTCTGTTACAGCACCCATAAGAAGTACGATATTTGGATGGCGAAATCTTTTCATGATCGCCACCTTAACCAATGAAAGAAGTGAACATTAGGTAAAAAGGGAAGTAGGACGATTACAGTTTAGACAGAATCAGCAAAATACCTCTCGTATAAATTCCTTGAATCGCTCAGAGTCAGTGTGGAAATCTTGCACCATGAGAACCTTCACAGCAACATCCTGGAAGGTCCACCTCTCGTAAGATTTTAAATTGAAATTACAGACCAATACTAAAATAAAGGAAAGTAAGATAATACTTAACAAGTTAGATGTGATGAAAATACTGGAATTTGAATTGATATTCCAACCAAACAACAGAATGGGCAATGAGTTCAAGGTCACAGAAGTACATGTGTTAATCCCCCTGAAGGATCAGAAAGATAGATGTCTTACCGAACCATGCCATTCAGCACGATGAACTGTACCAAAAGAACCTGCATGTGCAGACAATCCAAATCATTAGGCAAAAATTCAAAAGAAAAAAAACAATTGCTATCTCTCTCATAATATGATGAGAAAATGACAGTTTCTCTAGAGAAATATTTCACTGTTTTGGAGCAAACAAAATGAAAATACCTGCCCCAATTCTCTCCTTGATAACTAGATCACTCCAGTGAATCTTTAGATCTTCAACATCATAGGACAGTTCTGCACTTGATCTGGATTGAAATGGTAAACCTCGTTCACCAAACCTCATATCTTTATTCGCATTTGCTCTTGGATCTGGTTGCCCAATAAGTGGCTGAGCAACTTTATTCCCAATTGGAGGGAGAAGCCTTAAAGGTATTGATCCTTTGAGTATATCTGTGGAGTTAAAAATATTAGATGGTCATGAAAGCAATGGTTCTTTACTGGGAAGTTTCATCATGGAAGTTGGGGTTAAAGGTGGCATACGAGAAACTTCATCTTGCTTGTGGGGCTTTGGTGGAGAGCTAATTCTATCCTCATTGGTCCTCTCTGATTGTTTAGGATATTTGGAATCACTAGTATCCCCATCGCCTGTTCCAGCTGTTACAAAATGAATTCTCTTTATGAATTTGCAGGTTCAAGTCAACTATAAAAACATAAAATTACATATATTTTGATTAATTGCATATCCACATTACATGGAGTACCAACACAAACTACAGAAATGAATAAATGCTGAATTGCACGGAACAAGACAGCGTTATAAATTCAGCAATGTTTACACCCTGATTCAAATTCAGAAGCTCATTCAGATACATCATACATCAATGTGAGAGTTTCACAATATTTCTAGAACCAAATGTTATCTTTACTCTCAAGGTAGTTGCCGCTAAGTATAAATGATTATATATGCTGGAGATTCATCAACTCAAGGGAGGATGAGTGTAAATTTTCAAGCATAAAATATATACCACCAGAATATAGCATCATTTAGCAGATGATGCTGAATTGAGGTTAATGAATTTCAGAAACATGAAGGAAGTTAGTTATTATGACAGCTGAGAGATTCATCTAAGAATAAAAAAGGTAAACGTACAAGAACACTCAATGTACAGATAATCACCTGCTAAAGAATCATCAAATATGAGATTAAGTGATTGGAAGTCCAAGAAATACTGTTTGGCCAGCAACCTGAAGTCAATTGTAGGCTCCACCTGCTTGAATCGTGGAAAACGTAACGGAGAAGATACTGAGATTGTAGAGGGACCATTTGACAAAGAATCGGGCACACTTATGCACCCTGGTTTCTCAATCAGATCAATTAGATACTCCCTGTGATCATGTGATGTCCACATGGTTAAATCAGTGTAGCAATTATACATACCAAATAAATAACATTAAAATGCAAGAATACACCACAATTGTTATTTAGTTTCAGCTATATACAACTTTCAAACACAGAGACCCCACAAGTAATGTAAAGTGCATCAACCTTGAACTTTGAAAGGACCATAAGGAATAAGCAGCACGACGTAAGAAAGCAATATCCACAAAATACAATTGGATCTTCCTATTAAAAAGAACACAAGAACACTGCAACACAGTAAAGATCCCATAAGTGCAGAGTAACTCCCATCAACCTCAGAGAATTGAAATAATTGTAAAGAATGAGGAAGACTTATGTAAACGTTGTATTTGAACAAAATAGCCCAAAAAAATACTAAAAAGGAAGTGCATTACTGTATTAACACAATGTTTACAGCCTTAACATGTAAGCTCCAGTTACTATGTCTGGAGATCTTCACTTCTATGCATAAAAGAAATATGCGAACTCCACACATCTTATATCTGTTTTCATGGAATGGGAACCCTATCGTTTTTAAACCAGAGAAGTAAAAAGTGTTATATGTTCAACTTCCAGCACTGACTAAATGGATGCCATAAGCATTCGGCAATAATATACCTGTCTGGCTCAAACCGAACAAGACACGACGTAGCATCTTCTCGAGTACAATATTTACATCCTTTCACAATTCGACATGGTAAGCCAATAAAGTCTGCTAAAACCTGCAAAAATTGTAATAGAAATAAGCAAAGAAACAAGTGTGTGCATATCATAAAGCAATAGACAAATTAATCTCGAGTTTATCATGTAATATTAGGAAAATAAATGCCAAATAAAAGAAATAATAACCTCCAAAATAGGAAAAAAGTGTAAGAGGCAAAAGACTTTTATCATAGAAAACAATATATAAAATCCGAGAAAAGAAAAAAGAATCACATGGCTGAATTGTTTCATTTTCCTCTTTCCATGATCAAAAAAGCTTTTGTATGCTTGGTATACCTTACCGCATTTCCGTTTTCAACTGAAACACTTCAGAAACAGAAGTTAAATATTAAAGTATAGAAATGGGGTCTGGTCAGTAGTCCCAACCAACAATGAATGCCCAACCAATTTTCCCTTTTCCCTTTGCTCGTAGACCCTCACGTCATGTCCTTCCTATCTCTTCTCTGATATTCATCCCATTAATTCAATATGGCACCATCAAACACTACAACAATTCATCAGAGGTCCACCAAACTATTCAAAGTAAAAGCAATCGCCGAACCATTAAGATCCCATAAAGTCATTTGGAAGGGGAAATTCTGCATGCACAGAAGTTTATTGCTTCTAATTTCACTGAGAATATTGGTTTGGGCTTCTAAGGTGGCAGGCAGTATGGATGATTCTGGTGGGCATTGTGATTCACGTTTGGTGTTTGTCAATATTGAGTGCAGCATCTAGCCCTCAAACGAGCCTTGAATGCTCACTCTTCACATTTTTATCTTCTCTGGATCAGTTGCATCATCTTCCTAATATAATTTATGTGGTTTACAGCAGCTCAAGTTACATAGTCAAAGATACAGATCAAATGCAAATAAAATTGCAGTTTCCACTGAAGGGGCCAAGATTGTTGCTATGGGTATATTTGGCAGATCCAGGTCAAATGCAAGTCATTGCAAGAACCAGAAAGATTATATACTGTAATTTTAAATTTATAACAAATGATTGCAAAAAACAGAGAGCATACTTTAAATAGCAATGAACGGTGCTTGCATAGTCCGACAGCTAGACTGCCAATAGGGAGCACTATAGACCTCAAACAATCTTTTAATTCATCACTGCACTCTTTCCACATGGTAATTAAGCCGTCTTCCCTGTTAGAAGTTGCACACCTTCGGTAGGCAAGGAAACATAATTAGAACAAGAATGGTTTTGATGGCATACTTAAATAGGTACTTCAAATGCTCACCCCATATGATCGCAGACAAGCTTTGCAAGATGTTCAACGACTTCCTTTGTGGAAATGCTACTAGATGACAGTGTACGAATCCGACTTTGCAGCTCTCTCAATCTGGGATCACCTCGTCGATCTACTGAAATCACTTTAACTGAAGGTTCAGTGGAAGGATCAACAGCCTTTAGTGATTCAAGGGATGGAATTCGGCCACTTTCCTGAAGATCAGAGCACACTGCCCAGATATATGGATCCATCCCGTGAATAGAGTAAAACCCGTCAGGAACTTTGTCGAAGTAGGATAAACAGCCATTTACCTGACCAAAAACAAATCTATTAATCTACTGACGTATAAAAATAAGAGATTATATTTTTATGTGTTGCATAAAAAGAAAGTCAATAACTATGTGCCAACTGGCAAGTGACTGTTCTCAAGGTTGATTAGTAACTCTATCCATTAATCCAGTTTTAAGCATTTAATTTCTCATATAAGTAGATTAACTATCCTGACTGGTGACAAGGACTACATTCAGAGAACAGTTCTCCATTTTGGCCGTTATAGGAAGATGATGTGGCCCTTGCTAAGGAATAAAATATCGAACTCACCTAATACAGACACCACTTCATTCAGTTGCCATATTAAGCGGCGTAATAAAGTGCAATAAAGTAGGCCCACATTACTTTTTAATTCACCAGTAAGTTAAGAAACCTTAGACAGCATTTCAGGGTTGGTTGGTTGGTTGGTTTGTTTAATTTTGCAGTGTTTGAAGCAACTATTGGGAATGCACAAATACATTCAGTTATAATATCAACAGTGATATTTTCTGCTGTAGATATCAGATATCATGTCTAGTACAGTCTTGTTAGCGATGTCACATCATCATATCATATTGTTAAGTGTTATTTTCATAAAGATGTAATAACTGGATGTATGGAGTACACTAACTGGATGAAATGCAGTACATTAACTGGATGTCATGCTTTACATTAATGTAAACAACGGTACATTAGTCATACTCACTCATACAAGATACACAAAGATCAGACTCCTAACATTGGGAACTAAAAGGCCTTATTTTGAGTTTTCAACAACATTAGCCAATGACAGATATTGAATTAGTAATTTAGTAAAAAATATTTGGTAATAGTATAACACAGTTTATCTTCAGGGGTGTATGGTAAACTATTTGTTGAACACTCCCTAAATGTTGCAGCAATTCTCTAACTGGTTTTGTGAGTCACAAGCAAACACAACGAGTATCTTAGATTAAATTTCTACATAAAGATTCCTGCAAATACTGCACTACATGGGAAATAATGTAAATGGTTGGAAAAAGTGTTCAAACATAATCTAATTTGAAAATTTTATTCATCACTAGAACACCAAATATTTTGTACCTATTTCCAAAAGCTTCTTTATGTCAGGTATAAAGGATTCATTTTGCATCAATGGATGAAGTGCATCTGCGAGCCATTGAAGTAGTCAGCTACATGTCTAAATTATCAAAAACCAAGAAGATTTTGACAAACACGTGAATTGCATACACATTCCACGTAGAAAAAAACGCATGATGCTTGGCAGTAGAGTGGTCGTTTTGGATATTGAAGTCATGTATTCTTTTTATCACTCAAACAAGGCAACACTTTAAGACGAGGAGGCGATTAAATTCTAAAGTTTTCCCCTGAAAAAGTTATCAGGCGAAAATTTATTCATATGCAATACATAAGGTCACTATTCCAATCAACACTAATATCCGTCAAGTTGAAGTGGAACAATTGCTCTAATTCATCATCAAACTATCACTTTAGCTGGTAAAGCAAACAGTTCAACACCATGTTACCACATTTAATTTCATCAAACAGCTGCCAATTTAAACCCGTGAATAATAGGGCAACCACATAAAAAGTTATTGGCTATAAGTGTTAGGTTAAGTTACCCAGAATCGATGTGAAACGGCCTCTGCAGAACCAGGTGAGGAAGAATTGAGGGGGACAGATTCATCCAGCGCCGGATCAAAGAGATTAGGATCATCAGCACATGAAGCTTCGGAGGAAAGACGAAGAGCCAAAGCCAGCTGCAACTGGTAACTCTCCTCCGTCTGCTGCGCCCAGCTTTTAGAAGAAAATGAGCTTCCGCCGCCTCTACCGGAAGCCTCGGTCTCCATCGCCGCCTTAACCCTCAAATCACTTCCTCCGTCACTCAAATGACTAAAACACCCCTCAGGGTTCGACAGTGAAGGTACATAATAATCCCCTGAGATCGAGCTCTCGCCGAAGCTGCTCCCACTCGACTGCCTCTGCAATCCGAGTGAGCCTGGAAACGCCGTCGTTCCGATCCGTGGCTGCGCCTGAATCATCCTCTGATCGATCACGTCCCAATCAAAGGCCGCCGCTCTTTCCGAGTCAAACTTGTTCTTCTCTCCGGATTTCGATTCGTAGTAATAAGGCTGTTGAGCTGCCGCTCCGCCGCCTGCGGCGGAGTATTTCGGAGGTTGCTGGTGGTACAATGGGTCGTCGGGAATTTGGCTCAACAAAGTGTAATTCGATCGTCTACCAGGCATTTCCATTGAAATTCTTCGAACAAATACATGAAATAGCAATTCATAGAATCCGAAGCAGCACCATCGATTAAGATTTTAAGAAATTTTTTACTTGCTTTCCTTTCTCCTCAAGATTTCGTTTGTGCAAAGTTTCTCTCTCCTACTTTCCCCTCGCGATGGTCAGAAAGTGGATGTTTCTGTTAAATGGCGTAATCTTAATATTCTTCTTTTACGGTCAAATTTTTGAGCTGCTCCTCACTGTATTGTAAATTACAGTATTATTATTATGAAAATGCTCTGCATTTGTACCCATTTTTTTCCATTTTTCAGTCAAATTAAGAAACTCTTATTTTAGGATAATGCTTTGAATCACAAAAATACGTGCTGCGTTATTCTTTTAAAATTGAAAATGAAATAGAAAATTAAGTTTTTAGATAGTATATATGCTTAATGGCATATTTCAATATCTATTTTGCATTAGCTTCTTTAATTAATCTTCCTTTTCTTTTTCTCATCATTAATTGTTCCTTTTAGATTAACCACATTATTTGACTATATATCACCTAACCAAAAAATATATTTCCAAATTAAATTCAAGTAGAATCCTTATTTGTAAGTTGCATATATCTTTGTTGAAATATTATATTTTGTAAATAGTGTGAAAATAAAATTTAAGTGTTTGTTTTTCTCTAATGAGAAAAATACAGGTTTTATAGATGTTATTATATATTGTAATTAATAGTAGTATTAGTTTTTATTAAAATATGAACTTCTTCAGTACAGTCTAGTCTCATCCACCCCATAATACACATTTTATAGAAGTAAGAATAATATAAATGTTTTGTAAATATATTTGGAGTATTTTATTGTGAAATCGTTATATTTTTTATGATTAACATTTATCACTAAATAAAAAAAAAGTAAGGAATAAATTTATTCTTAATTTAGGTCCTCATACCATCTCACGCAATGTTTGTCTATATATAAACAATCATGTACAATGTACATGGGCATATGTGATTGTGTATTTATAAATAATTAATATTATGTTCCATATTGTATGAATACCACATTAAATGAATCGTGATTTTCTTTATTCAAAATGAATTGATATGATTTTTAAGGCGATTCCTATTTTATAAAACCAAAGGCGAAAGGCGGAAAATTGGTAATATGCATGCATCGTTTGTGGATAATAAAAGTAATAAAATAATAGCGGTTTCATT
The DNA here is from genome assembly GCA_963675135.1 of Galeopsis tetrahit. Taxonomy (NCBI): domain Eukaryota; kingdom Viridiplantae; phylum Streptophyta; class Magnoliopsida; order Lamiales; family Lamiaceae; genus Galeopsis; species Galeopsis tetrahit. The sequence continues at coordinate 71,958,084 of OY776128.1, read as the reverse complement.
CATTCAAGTGTTAGGAAATGTGACGTTGTAAATATAAAATGGAAATGTGACGAGATTTCGTTTTCAACGCGTTATTAGGTGATGTAACGCACTTTTAGGTTTTAATATTTAAAAAAAAATATACTCTTAATCACTTTTCATGATCAAAGTTTACCTCTTTTTTAAATTTGATGACCCCCCATTTAGACCCTATCAAAAAATTGGTCATTCATTATTATTTTCTATCAAATTGGTCTTGCTGTTAATCAATTCATCATAACTAAACAGAGGCAACGAGTTTTTAGCGCGAAATTCATCTAGTCCGTAAGCATTCCCCAAAATTTACCAGTTAACGTATTTCATTTTTCTATATGTCCTACTATAAAAGAGAGCTTGTAAGCATAAATCTACTCCATTGATAAATCCAAACAATGGTGATTGTTATGCAAACGTTTCAAGAAATCTGCAATAATAATATTAATAGAAAAGAAATGAGAAAAATAAGTTTGTGAAATATTCTTAATATTAATTTTTAGAGAATTTTTTACCATTAATCTCCATCACAAATGTTAGTAGATGATCATATATAATTTAATAATTATAAATAGAGAAATGAATACAAATAAATAACTACTTTAAATTTGAAATAAATTTCTATTGACTAAATGTGTGACCAAAAAGTGATATTTTTCCTAATACTTACGAAACCAAATGTATATAAACATTATTATATAATAGATTTTGTTCACGTATACCTTCAATTTTAATAATGACTAAATGTGTCACCAAAAGTGATATTTTTCCTAATACTTGCGAAGTTATTATATACTCCGTAGTAATAGATTCTGTTCACGTCTACCGACGTAATATTCAGTTTCAGTATTTCCTAATATTAATATTCAGTTTCAGTGTTTCTACGTATATTTCAGGTCCAAGTGTTATATACTCCGTAATAGATTAGAGATATTCTCTGTTAATATTACGAAGCCGTCCAATAGATTATACGCAATAGATTATATTCACTGTACAGGCGTATATTCAGTTTCAGTGTTGAGATTCTATTGGATTTTTTTGGACTTTAAAAAGTACGTGAATTTAAAATCGGTTCATGTAGAGTTTGACTGACTTTTTTTTTTTTGTTGATTTATATGGAATTTCATAAATTTGACAAGATTGTGGAATATATTTTTTTATTATTTACATACATTTTCATAAAATGGAAAGAGTTAATTTTAATATTTTTTTAAATTAATATTATATAAAATATTTTACCAATTAAAATATATATATATATATATATAATTTATATATTAATTCGGGGCGGATACCCGCGGGTCGGGCATAAGACCCAAATCCGACTCATACTCAATACGGGATGAATTTGACCTGACCCAAAGCTAGCGGGTGGGGTGGGTATCCGCGGGGCGGGTCAATATTGTCATTCATACTTCTGATCTTTAGTCTTCAAAGTTCTCTAAGAGAATCCGTTGAAATCTCTTGTTTTTAGAAAAGATTTTGGATAGTGCAATTTATTTATATTTTTTGAGGAGAATCCAACAAAATCCATAGAGTATTAAAATCCATAGACTATTGAATACCTAAATATTTTTAAAGACTTTTTAAAATCCGTAATACCTCATAATTTTTCAAGACTTTTTAAAATACGAATTGAATACCCCCAAACTTTGAAAGTCCAAAAAAATCCTACAAAATCCACAACCAATACACCCCTATGCAGATTCTTAACTACTTTTTCTTTTTTTTTAAACAGTTCTATAATAATTTTAATATTATTAAAATAAAAAATTGTTTATAAACTTCACTTTTATCATATCCACATTTTTACTTAAAATGTCATTAATTATAAACTCACACCTACATGCAAATGAATTTACTTCTTTACATAAAGATTTACTTTTATGAAATTAACTTTCAAAACCCTACTAATAAAAATGTGTGAGGAAGTACATTATTCAATAAGATTCTTAACTACTTATTCATTTTTTATTTTTTAAAACAATTCTATAATAATTTTAATATTATTAAAATAAAAATTTATTTATAAACTTTACTTTTATAATATCCAAAATTTTACTTAAAATGTCATTAATTATAAATTCACACATATATGCAAATTAATTTACTTCTTTACATAAAGATTTACTCATATAAAATTATCTTTCAAAATCATACTAATAAAAATGTGGGAGGAAAATAAATAGATAAGATTGGGTGTACATTATTCAGTAATAAATTAGAGATATTCTTATAATTCACCTGTTATATTCAGCATACAATCACCTCATGTTCACCGTAGTGTACAGTGATATTCAAATGATACAGTCACCTCATGTTCACCGTAGTGTACAGTGATATTCAAATGAAAGGTTGGTCTCATGTACATAGTGTGCACCGTGCACACTAATACATAGGTCAGCTAATATATAATATTTCAAACAAGTGCACACTAATACAGTAATACATAGGTTAGCCAATATATAGGGTGATACTTGGGTACACTCTCATGTACCGTACCCCCTGATTTTAATTTTAATTATTTACGGAGTATTTATCCTTCAAATTATATTTACTACCAAATCACACATATTTTTAGAAAAAAATCGTAAAAATATAATTAAAAAAAACTATCGAAATTAGGCAGAAATCTCAATTTTTTTTCTTTTTAATTTTTATTCCCATTTTCAATTTTTATTCTACACTTTTTATTTCTTAGTCTTTTTTTTGGGTTAATTCTAAATAAATACACCACCTTTAGTCTCATTATCAATTTAATCACGACCTTTACAATTATCGTAAAAAATCTCAACCTTTCATCGTGTTGCAATTAGATACACATTTTTTTTTCTCATACCCATTTTTTTTCTCCGATCAACAATTGATGATGGGTTTGCCAGAGATTGCCACGTTAGATTACCCATATTATTTTTTATTTTTTTTAATTTTCCACATCAGATTAAATTTTATAAAAATAAAAATAAAACTTCCGCTTCTTCTCCGTCTTTCTCAACTTCTCAAACTCAATACATACATACATACATTTCTTCATCTTCTATGTCTTTAACTTCTCAAACTCAATCAATACAGTTCTTCTTCTTCTACGTCTTTCTCACCTCTCAAATTTCTCAAACTTTAAGTTCTTCTCTTCTAACCCTAAAAATCAAAATCATAAGAGGCAAAAAAAGAAAAAAATTTGTAAAAAATCATTAAAAAAAAATTATAGGTACTACATTGTTGATAGGTCAAACATTCAAGCATAAGGTAGAAGGATATGGAAGATGAGAAAGAGAGGTCTTGAGAAAAATCTTAGAAATTCTACAAAATTGAGAAGACATGAGATACAAATGACTTGCCCCGTAGAAAAGGACTTCAAAAGACAAGAGAAATTGCATGTAATATTGTGTTTTTGGTCATTTATACTGGTTTTTTTTAGCACATATATATACAGTAATTTTAAAAAATGTCATGTTATATGTTTGTCATATTTAAAGAAAAATGGCAAACCAAGACATGAGTTTATTGATTTGTCAAACCTTTGACACTATTATATGAGGGTAAGTTTCTTATTTTATTAAATATTTGTATATTTCTTATAACTATATTGTTATATTTATTCTTCCAGGCACCTGGTTGCAAAAGAGGAGGTTGAAGATGTTTTGTACATTAGACGGTCTGCTAAATATATTTTTTCAGAATATTTTCTAGAATATTTTTGTTGCAATAATCATATTAGTGTTAAACACATTAATTACTAGAATATTTTTTAAGAATATTTTTCTCTCCTATAAAGCATATAAATTGTAATCCTCAAACTAGTTGAACAAAATAAAAAAATTATTCAATAATTGAAGAATTCCTGAAGAAATAAACCACCCGATTTAGATGATTTTTAGGGGATTTTTATTTTTAGAGTTAGAATAGAAAAACTTGATTGAGTTTGAGAGGTGAGAAAGACGAACAAGAAGAACTCTATTGATTTTGAGAATGAGAGAAAGAAGGAAAGTTTGAGAAGTTGAGAAAGACGCAGGAGAAGCGAAAATTTTTTTTTATTTTTATTCATATAAAAAAATAAAAAAGAATATGTGTAATTTGCAAACTCCGACAAATCACATCATCAATTGTTGGTCGGAGAAAAAAATGGGTATCTAATTGCAACACGATGAAAGGTTGGATTTTTTTTACAATAATCATAAAGGTCGTGATTAAATTGATATTGAGACTAAATGTGGTGTATTTATTTAGAATTAACTTTTTTTTTTTCTGCTTTTTTTTATTTTTTTATTTTATTAGTATTTTTTTAAATTTTAATACAAAATAATATTATATGTATGATTTTATTATAATCTCTCCATTCCAGTGAAAGCAGCTTCGGACATGGAGGTTAAAAAATACTCTCTCCGTACTTTTCTTTTTAGTTTGTCCCCGAAAAGTTTGTATACCCCAAAATAGAAATAATCATTACAATCTTCACCATCACAAAAAGTTTACTAAATTACCCCTCAACACTCTTATCATTACACTTTTTTTCTTAAACCATGTGCCCAAAATTCCCCGTAAACTTTTCGGGGACGGAGGGAGTATGATATAATAAGTGGATGTATGAGAAGTGATGTGATTGAGAAAGGGAAAAATATAATAAAATGTAAGAGAGAATAATTTGTAGCTTTCATTGGGACGGACGAATAAGGAAAGTTTGATAGCTTTCACTAAGACGGAGAACAATAATTAGTAATATTTTATACAATAACAAATAATTTCATACATCTAAATATATTTAGTAATACTAAAAACAATTATTAGTAATACCACGAACGGTAATCAGTAATATCATTAATATTAATCAATAAAATTTAATGCAATAACAAATAATTCCACACATCTAATTATATTCAATAATATCAAAAATAATTATCAGTAATACTATGAACAGTAATTAGTAATACCATGAACATTGATCAATAATATCTTATACAATAACAAATAATTCCACAAATCTAATTATATTCAGTAATACCAAAAATAATTATCAATAATTCTATAAACAAACAATAATATGTAATACTATAAAAAATAATAATAATCATTAATGCCTTAAAAAATAATAAATAATTTCACATAATGAGTAATACCACAAACAATAACAAATAATACCACAATTAATAATCAATAATACTGTAATCAATAATCATTAATATTAACTTAATAGTGTATTAATAGTAATACCACAATCAATAACTAGTAATACCAGTATCAATAACCAATAATACCACTAACAATAATACCATAAAAAAATGGAGGGAGTGTGCAAATCGGGGTGTACTGGAGAAAACAGGGGGTGCACATTACCAAGCTCAATTGAAGGGAACCCTAGCCCAGTGGGAGGGCACCATGAGTCAGTAGTCGTCGCCTGAGATTACATCAACAAGATCATCGGCTCCGAGTGCCGGCCGGTCAGAGATCCATCGACAACATACTCACAGTCCTCCGTCGGGCCGCTGTCAGTCGGAGGAAGAGACTGCGTAGGAGTAGGGTGAAGAAGACGGACGAAGCAATGTAGATTCGATTTGGGCAGAGATGAACGACGAGAGAGAGGCGGCGTCGATCCAAGTGTTGCAAGCGAGCACCATTGATGCCGAAAAAGCTCCTGGGTCGCAATGCAAGGGATATTGATCGAAGCAGTCGCCATGGATCGTGGCCGAGATGGAAGATGATGTTGATTGTCATGGAAGTGAAGAATCGCGATTGCGATTCGGGGAGGGGTCTCAGACTTCAGCGGTCAGGACGGAAGCGTCGCCATCGTTGTCGAGGGGGTGGTCGGGCATGGTGGTGGTTGGGTCACCCGCCGATCGGCATGGATTTCCGACATATTCTTTACTCATCAAATTAAAATTGAAAATCAAGTGCACCGCCGATCTATAATAAAACCATACCTATAATATTGTTGTGTATTAAAATTAAAAAAATACACATGAAAAAATAAAAAAATTGAAAATGGGAATAAAAATTAAAAAGAAAAAATCGAGATTTGTGGCTAATTTCGATGGTTTTTTATTAATTATATTTTTACGATTTTTAATAAAAGGATAATATAGTCTTTTAATGTGATTATTTTTTTAAAAATATTTTGGGGTGAACTCATAAAATGAGCGGGTGTAGATAACCGTGGTAAAACAATAATTTGGGGGTGAACTCATAAAAGGTGCGAGTGCAAATAACTGTGGTAAAACAATAATTTGGGGGTGGACTCATAAAAGGTACGAGTGCAGATAACTGTGGTAAAAAAATATTTTGGGGGTGAACTAATAAAATGAGCGGGTGGGTGTAGATAACCGTTGTAAAAAGAATTGATTTGGAGGTGAACTCATTAAATTAATGGATGTAGGTAAAATATAAATAAAAAAATAAAATTGAAATTAGGTGCAACGTACACTAGGGGTACGGGAGAATTTGACAATATTTCAAACAAAAAATTCAACAATATTGTTGTCCCAGCGGTTACCTTGTGCGTGAGCAGAGTAATAACAAAAATTTACACATTTAAATAACAAAATTGGTTCTACTAATTTTTAAAAGAGAAACTACACAAAAATGCCTACAAATGATCGGATTCTTGGGAGGCCAAACCAAAACAAATTTCCAAACAACTGAACAAGAGTCCAAAACATGTTGATCTCGTCCTTGAGCTCCCTGACATCAACTTCTTTTAGATAGTTGATTCCCATATTTCCCTTTCTATAGATCTCAATCCATCAATAATTCCACAAGGAACAGAGTAACAAAAAAAATTCTTAGGATTCAATAATCCTATCAAATTACCTTTCAAAAATCCTACTAATCAAAATGTGTGAGGAAAATAAATAGATTAGTTTGAGTGAACATTATTCAATAATATATTATAGATATTCTTAGGATTCACCTGTTCACGTATATTCAGCGTACAGTCGATAGATATTCTTAAGATTCACCTCATGTTCACCTCGATATATATTTTTAGGCCATCTCCAACCACAAACTTCCAAATGAAGATCTCTAAACTTCAAAATACATTTTTTCACACTCTATTTTAAAAACATTCTCTAACCATGAAACTCTATATCTTACTCTATTTTTTATTTTAATCATCTTAATATCATATATTTGCAAACATTTTAACGGCCACGCAAAATGATTGGTTTATCACAATCTATTTCTTCTCAAATCCCTCTATTTTAAATCTCTTTTTTTCTCATTAATTTTACTTTTTATTAAAAAAAAATTTATTAATCTTAAAATCCATATTAAAACAGAATTTTCGCATAATATTCTATATAAATCTCAACATCTTTCTTTCATTTCAACAATCATAATTTTTTTTACAATTTTCGTTTTTCCTTCTCCAATATGTAGTTTTTTTTTTTTTTTACGTATTAATTTTTTTTTCTTACATATTATTATTTTTTTGTCCAGGTTTGAAAATTTTCTATATCAATTTTTTCTCTTGCTTCTTTAGTATGATTTTTTTTTTTGTTTTGTTTTTTCAGTATGATTTTTTTTCTTATGTATTGTTCTACTACTATATAATTATCTTTTAATTTCTTTCTTTTTTCTTATTTCCTTCTCCAATATGTAGATTTTTTCTTTTTTTTACGTATTAAATTTTTTTTTCGTACGTATTATTCTTTTTTTTGTCCAGGCTTGAAAATTCAGTTTTCTCTCTTGCTTCTTTAATATGGTTTTTTTTCTTATCTATTGTTCTACTCCTATATAATTCTAATCTCCTCCTCTAAACGAATTTCATTCATTTTTTTTATTTCTCTTATTTCTTTCAGTGGTTAGTTTCGAAGATTTTTTAAATTTGTCAAGATTTCTGAAGAATTTGAATCTTCATTGAAGATCTCGAAGGTTTGAAGATTTTTATCAGAAATTAAATTGATTTTTGAAGATTTGTATTAAATTATTTCAAATGATCTTGTATTTTCTTTAATATTCGTAATTTTAATGAATTATTTTTTTGTAATTTCTTTAATATTTGTAATTTCAACCTATTTATTTTTTTGTAATTTCGTTAATATTTGTAATTTCAACCTGTTTATCAAATTATATAAAGGATGAGCTTTTGATATGTAGTTACCATTTTTCTTACTCTCTCTGCACCCCCACGTGGCCCTTCAGTCTATTATCTCTATATGACACATCAAATTCGTTATAAAGACTATAAAGATTATCTCTTCACACACTTCAATATTTCACTTTTTCTTATAAATGATAAGCTTTTGCTATGTACCATTGAATCAATATCTTAAAACAATATTTTTCTTCGAGATGGCTAATACGAAGAGATGACGATTTAGAGAGGTTCATTATATATTATGTTTGTTCCTTTTTTGTATTAATTATAATTTTTTGGCAAAAATGATTAATGACGTAAAATCATCTTTTATTCAAAAGGGTATGAGCACCTACATGGGCCTTTCTTACAAAGCTCAACATATCTTTGGCACACACTTCAAAGCAAGCTTTAATATTTCAATATGTTATATACCTTTTATTCAAAAGAGTATGAGCACCTACATGGGTCTTTCTTACAAAGCTCTAACATATCTTTGGCACACACTTCAAAGTAAGCTTCAATGTTCCAATATGTTATATAATTTTTCTTACTCTCTCTGCACCCCCACATGGCCCTTCAGTCTACTATCTCTACATGACACATCAAATTCGTCATAAAAGACTATAAAGATTATATATTCACACACTTAATATTTCACTTTTTCTTATAAATGATAAGCTTTTGCTATGTACCGTTGAATCAATATCTGAGCACCCACATGGGCCTTTCTTACAAACCTCAACATATCTTTGGCACAAAGTAAGCTTCAATATGTCAATATGTTATATAATTTTCCTTACTCTCTCTGCACCCCCACATGACCCTTCAGTCTACTATCTCTATATGACACATCAAATTCGTCATAAAGACTATAAAGATTATCTCTTCACACACTTCAATATTTCACTTTTTCTTATAAATGATAAGCTTTTGCTATGTACTGTTGAATCAATATTTAAGCACCCACATGGGCCTTTCTTACAAACCTCAACATATCTTTGGCACACACTTCAAAGTAAGCTTCAATATGCCAATATGTTATATAAATAAGACTATCCTCCCATTAACAAATTTACGCATATAAAAGCTAGTAAATTCACCACATACTCTTCACACATTCTCATCTATTATTTTCAGTAAAATGAGTTCAACAAAATGTGGACGTGCTTTCACATCAGATGAAGATAATTTACTAGTGAATTTTTTTATTGAGACCTCCCAAAATTCTATAATTGGTGTATCTCAGAAGGAAGATGCCCTTTGGGCACGAGTTGAACAATTGTACAATGAAACAATATCTCAACCAACCAGAGTTTCGCAGTTCCAGGAGTCTCCAAAGTAGATGGAGACTCATAAACACAACTGTCCAAAAGATTAGTGGGTTTATTACACAAGTGGAACTTAGGCACCCAAGTGGAGCTTCAGAGACAAATATTGTGAGTAGTTTATTTTGTCAAACTTAAATTCATTTGGCTTAAACTAACATTTATTTTATTCTTGATTATAGACGAATGAAGCAAGAGAGATGTATAAAAGGTTTGTATCAACTTGGAAGTTTGACCATGCGTGGTCAAGACTAAAGGATCACGAGAAATTTAGGCCATCACAAGCTTCCATGCCTAGTAAGAAAGCAAGACGTACCAGTCTCAACTCATCCTGCTCAGATAATTCGTTCACTCAAGAAACCTCAAACCCTGAGTCTCCAGGTTTGTCTGAGTTTACTATAAATTTGGATGAAGATAGTCCGTCAGGAAGTGTTAGACCAATTGAAATAAAAAAGGCAAAAGCAAAAAGAAAAGCTCACGATGAAAGCTCTAAAGCCCTTGCACGCGTGGCAAATTGTAGTGAACATATGATGGCTATGATGAAAAACTCTGAGTGTGATCAACAAGAAATGATTCAAGCTGGAAATAAAAGGACTGATGCGATCATTGTAAAGGAAGAAAATAAAATTCTCTTAAAAAATCCTATGAGCGTTGATGAATCGTTTCAACCTTTTCTACTTCGAGAGCAACAAAAAATTTGGCGCAAAAGGAGTATGAGTGGGGATGGCTCGGGCGGGATTGATCAATTTGACCCATTTTTTAGCGGAACTTCTCCATCTGGATCCAACATTCCGCCGTACTAGTGTATCGTTTTTTATTATGTGTATTTGTATTTCTTTTCAGTTTGTGTTCACTTATTTTAATATGTCGGTGTTATAGCTAGGTAATGCATGTATGCCCGTTTTAATATGTAATGTATTTCATATTTAATATATAATGTATGTTTTATTGTATTTTACATTATTTTTTTGTAGGTAATAACAATACACTAAAAATAAATTAATTACACAATTAAAATTAAATTATAAATTAGTATAACAATAGAATTGTAATTATATTTAACAAATTATTAATATAGAATTGTAATACAGAATTGTAAATATTAATAAAATAATAGATATAAAATATAGAGTTTTGAATAGTAAACTTCATATATAGAGTTTACTATTTTAAACTCTATTTCAAATATTCAAAATAGATTACGGTTGGAGGGAGCAAAACTCCATAAATGAAGTAAAACTCCAAACTCCATTTATCACGCACGATAGGAGATGGTCTTATGATCACTTCATGTTCACCTACAATGTACAATGATATTAAAATGAAATACTCTGTATCATAAGATTCTTAACTACTTATTCATTTTTTATTTTTTTTTAAACAATTCTACAATAATTTTAATATTATTAAAATAAAAAATTATTTATAAACTTCACTTTTATGATATCCACAATTTTACTTAAAATGTCATTAATTATAAATTCACACATACATGCAAATCAATCTACTTCTTTACATAAAGATTTACTCCTATGAAATTATCTTTCAAAACCCTACTAATAAAAATGTGTGAGGGAAATAAATAGATAAGATTAGACATACATTATTCAATAATAGATTATACAATCGATATTCTTAGGATTCACCTCATGTTCACTTCAGTGTACAGGGATATTAAAATGAAATACACCTATTATCTTATCATAAGATTCTTAACTACTTATTCATTTTTTATTTTTTTAAAACAATTCTATAATAATTTTAATATTGTTAAAATAAAAAATTATTTATAAACTTCACTTTTACAATATCCACAATTTTACTTAAAATGTCATTAATTATAAACTCACACATACATACAAATCAATTTACTTCTTTACATAAATAAAGATTTACTCCTATGAAATTACCTTTCAAAACCCTACTAATAAAAATGTGTGAGGGAAATAAATAGATTAGATTGGATGTACATTATTCAATAATAGATTATAGATATTCTTTGAATTCACCTATATTCAGCATTCAACGTACAATCGATAGATATTCTTAGGATTCACCTCATGTTCACCGTATATTCAGTGTATGTGTATAGTGATATTCAAATGAAATACTCCTATATATCATCGTATCATAAGATTCTTAACTACTTATTCATTTTTTATTTTTTTCAAACAATTCTATAATAATTTTAATATTATTAGAATAAAAAATTATTTATAAACTTCACATTTACCATATTCACAATTTTACTTAAAATGTCATTAATTATAAACTCACACATACATGCAAATCAATTTACTTCTTTACATAAAGATTTACTCATATGAAATCACCTTTCAAAACCCTACTAATAAAGTGTGAGGGAAATAAATAGATTAGATTTGATGTACATTATTCATAATAGATTATAGATATTCTGAGGATTCACCCGTTCACGTATATTTAGCGTACAGTCACCTCATGTTCACCGTATATTCAGTGTACAATGATATTCAATACTCCTATCATCGTATCATAAGATTCTTAACTACTTATTCATTTTTTTAATTTTTTAAAAACAATTCTATAATAATTTTAATATTATTAAAATAAAAAATTATTTATAAACTTTACTTTTACAATATCCACAATTTTACTTAGAATGTAATTAATTATAAACTCACACATACATGGAAATCAATTTACTTCTTTACACAAAGATTTACTCCTATGAAATTATCTTTCAAAATCCTACTAATAAAATTGTGTGAAGAAAATAAATAGATTAGACTGGATGTACAAATTTAAAATCTGCATATCTGTCACTGTGCAGAGGGGCTCTCGACCAACCTTCGTCATGCAAACTCTCTAGGGAGACTTCACGGGCACACGGTGTGCAGGGGTACCCCGGTGATCTCTCACCTGCTATTTGCTAATGATAGTCTTCTCTTCTGCCGGGCCACATGTGAAGAGGCGTCCAATCTGAAACAGGTGTGGGACGAATATTAGGGTGCTTCAGGGCAAGCCATAAATTATGGTAAGTCTGGCATCTTCTTTAGTCGTAATGTGGAGGAGGGGCACCTGTTGGTTATTAGTCAGGTTCTTGGTGTTCACCAGGCCCTCAACACGGGTAGGTATATGGGCCTCCCATCGTTGTTGGGTCGCCGAAAAAAAGGAGATATTCAATTATCTGAAAGATCGTATGTGGAATAAACTCAATGGATGGCGGAAGAGGAAGTTATCAAATGCGGTAAAGGAAGTTCTTATTAAATCAGCGACCCAATCCATTCCGTCTTATTGCATGGGTATTTTCTTGCTCCCTACTACTTTATTGGATGAATTGCAGCGCTTGCTTAATTCATTTTGGTGGGGATCGGGGGGAAGCTCAGGTGGGTTACGTTGGTCGACATGGGATAAATTGTGCTTTCATAAAGGAGAAGGAGGAATAGGATTTCGTAACCTTTACCTGTTCAATGTGGCTATGTTGGGTAAAATGGGATGACGCTTGATTCATGACCCGGAGGCCCTTGTTTGCCAAGTACTTCGGGCCAAATATTTTTCGAATAGTAATTTTTTAGAGCCCTCCTCAGGTCACAATCCAAGCTTCACTTGGAGGAGTATAAGAGAATCTCAAGACCTGCTTCGTCGAGGGATTCAGTGGAAGATAGGGAGTGGTGAACATATTCGTGTGTGGGGCCATCCGTGGATTGGGGATGACTCTGACTTTTGGATTCGCTCTCCAGTGTCGGACGAGTTGCACGTCATTAGGGTCTCAGACCTACTAGTTCTAGGCCAACGTATGTGGGATTCTGAGCTTCTACATGCAATTCTTGTGGAAGATGATGTGAATAGGGTGCTACGGACTGCTGTCCCGCCCTTAGGGTATGCAAATAAGCTGACTTGGCATTACACTCGAGAAGGCACTTACAACGTCAAATCGGCATATAAGTTAGCTTCAAAACTGGTTCAAGGAACTGAAGCCCATGTGTATGATAATTGGGAGGGAATTTGGCGCACTAAAACTCCGCCAAAAGTGTTACATTTTATTTGGAGATTGTGCAAAGGTTATCTACCAACGAGACAATGGTTTTTTCATAGACGAATCATTGAGGATAAATGTTGCCCTCATTGCCCAAACGAGGAAGAATCGGATTGGCATGCACTCATAGCCTGTCCATTTGCAATAGCAGCATGGAGGTCGGTGGATTTCCGAGGGCAGCTCAGTCAGGCTGTATGGACAGTAGACTCTGTTGGAGAGTTAATTTTTCATATGCTTCGAGAATTCCGTCCCGAGGACACGACGTTGGCTTTCATGATCCTGTGGAGGATCTGGAAGGAACGTAATGATAAAGTATGAAAAGGATCTTGTAATGTAGGTGCAATGGTGCCAAAGCTGACATCAAATTTTCTAGCGGATTGGAGTGTTTTCCACCCTATATGGATGAATCATCGTTCCGCCTTGGCTTGCAAGGCATGACACCAACCACCTCTGCAATTTCTCAAGGTAAACGTAGACACGACTTTCTTCGTCGACACTATGAAGATGGGTTTTGGAGCTATCGTGCATAATGATGAAGGAGTCCTTCATAGTTGTTGGTCCAAGACTGTGGATGGACAGTATCGGGTTGACGAGGGGGAAGCTTTTGGTCTTTTGGAGGTACTTACATGGGTTAAGGAGAGGAACTTCGAGAAAGTGATTGTGGAGGTGGATGCGAAAGTGGTGGCGGATGCTATCAATTCTATGTTTGTGCATAACTCGGTGTTTGACAATTTTATTGATCAATGTAAAAAAATTATAGTATCTATTTCGGACTGTTCTGTGTCTTATGTCTGTCGCGAGGCTAATGAAAAAGCCCATCGACTTGCTAGAGGTGCTAGGAGTTTTTCTAATCCTCAGGAGTGGTACGACCTTCCGTCACATGTGGTTGGCGTATCAACGGGTGAATGCAGTTGCTAATAAATTTAAAGTTTTGCCTTTAAAAAAAAAAAAACAAGATTTGGACTCGCCCAGAAAATCGCTAGCAATAACAGAAAGAAAAGGGTCCATATAGTTAAAATATGTACATCCAATTTAAATCGATTTCAATGGATCCCTTGTTACTGCGTCTTAAAATAATATTACATTGTATATATATTTTTTAAATAGTGATAACATTTATATTTAAAAGAGATATTAATCTTATGGTGAGCCCATCTCACACAAAATATACTCGAATAATTAATATTATTTTAATAAAAATAATAATATTAATGATAGGGATTAAAGTTTTTTTAGTCCTTTAAGTTGGACTAATTTTGAATTTGGTCCCGATGGAATACACATTTTGATTTTAGTCCCATAAGTTGGTCGAAATTTTGAATTCAATCCAATTACTACAATTTGAGGTAAATAAATCGATCAAATCCACTGATTTTTACATTTTTCTGCACATGAGCAAATTCACAGTTGATTTGAATTGCACACGAGCTAAGAATTTGACCGGTTTATTTACCTACAATAGTAGTAATTGGACTGAATTCAAAATTTCGGCCAACTTATGGGACCAAAATCAAAATGCGTATTTCATCAGGACCAAATTCAAAATTAGTCCAACTTAAAGGACTAAAAAAACTATAATCCCTTAATGATATACAGTAAAAATGTTTGCATAATCATTAAATAGAATAAGGCAATTGGTTGGGTAGAGTGATAGTTTTGCTCATTTACATGATTCACTATTTGGAACAATTTTAAGTGATCTAAGTGCAGTTGAATTAATAAAATATCAATTTCTAACAGCTAAGTCTGTCTAAATAGTATAATAATTCAAGGACATTAACAACTAGTATTTGTATATTTATTTATACATTTTTATGTATAATTGGACTAGCAAGTAGCCGCATGGACAACTTGATCAAAATCTTACAAGTGGGAATAAAATCAATAAATCTGGATGTAATTTAAAATGTCAAGAAAAGATTGTATAAGAAAAATATGACACATACATTTAGGCCAAGTTAGTTGAGTTAACCTGGTTAGTAAGTAACCTCGCTTCTAATTACTAATTTGCCACTTCAATAGAAGAGGTAAATTACTCAATTGCCCCCGCGTATTTAAAGCAAGAAAATTCATTTCACAGAAGATTTTCGCTGCTTTCACGGGAGGCGATTCCTGGTTCCGTAACTTCTTCTTCCCCTCTTTACATTTTGCGTATTTAGGGTTTCCAAAATCTGAAACCAGTGATAGATTTGTTGATGTTTGCTCTGATTGTTTCCCATTTCGGTCGTCGGTATTTACTATTTTGTGGTAATCCCCTTTTCGCCTCTGTTCTTGAATCAGAATAGGTATTTATGTGAATTGTATGTCCGATCTGTAGCTATGTTATTTATTTCTATTTTCATCTTGGTTCTTTCTCATACGTTCTCTTTTTTCGCCTTTTGATTTTTTGTTTTGTTTTGTTTACACAATTGACAGTAGTGACGATGAAATCATAGACTCATGGTGTCCCAGCTTGTCGGAAGTGGATTCTCTACTGTGTCCCCGAATTACATTTTTTAAAAAGATGTAATTACATCTTTTTTTTTCTTTTCTTTCGAAAAGCATAATTACATCTTTTAAAAAAATGTGAAGGGGAAAAGATACGTCGATGAGCTAACCCAAGTGTTTGGTAATAATATAGTGGCAGTTTTCCAGATCGAGAATGCAGGTTTAACCACAAATAATCAAGTTTTCGTGTATTTTTTCAGGTAAATATTGCTCAAATTCTCTTGTAATTTTGATTCCCTGTTGTATGGTGTATGCATGTGCATAAATGTTAAGTATATGAATCTTTTCAATTATTTGTCTGTTAGACAGATTTGATAAACTTCTCGAGCATTTTATAATGTTTATAAGTAGTTAAATAGTATCAGGCGCGGTTATTGTAAGAATTGAAATTCGAATATGTTTTCGAATGTAGGAAAGTTGGAAGCGGATGAAATTTGTAGGAGATGAAAGAGAATTTTGAAATGATTTTGTGAGTGTTTTGTTTGATGTTGAAGGGAAAAAGATGTAGAACGATTTATGTTCAGAGATAGCATGTGGAACCTGTTTATTGACATTGATTAGAAGCTTTTTCGTGTGACAAAGTGGGATAGCTCAAGTGGTTAGAGCACCACTACCTAGGCCTTAGGTCCTGGGTTCGAGTCATGGGGAGGGGAAATGGGATGGGTATTTAACTTGTAATCAAAAAAAAAAAAGAAGCTTTTTCGTGTGTTTGAAAAAATATAAATTCTAGTTAGGGTGAAAAAAAATTCAATTAGAGAGGATAGAATGCGGAGAGGGAGTAGATGACTATGCCGTGAAACTGGGTATTGGCTATGTGCTTTCTGCTGCTTGGTATATAGCACCTTAGCCCTGAAATGAGACTAGTAATTATGTATTTACCTTTTAGTTGAAGTAAAAATGGAGTTGTACATTTTTTTTGCTTCCTATAACTATGTTGGTATATTCATCTTCCCGGAATTCTCTTTTGCTTAAAGGCAGATAGCTTGGAGAATGTTGACTGAATTAGCAGCAAATCTTATGCCCAGATGGGTGAATAGGATTTTTTTAATATTAGAAAGAACAAATGAAGTGATTTAAGTATCCACATTAGAGAAAAGCCTTGGAAAGGTTACATGCAAAACACCAAGCTTTGTTACTTAACGATTCATGCATTTAAATGGTATTAATATTACCAATATTTATCAGAAAGTCTCTTATCTTAAGTTGATTGATGCTGGAAAATTTATGGATCTGGTTCATCATGCGTTGGTGGAATATATTGATAAAAAATATGAACCCAGGTTGATGGGTGCTGGCATTCTTTTGGGAAGTCTACTGATTCATAGGCTAACTATGTCAACCTAGCTCAAGCTACTAGGATTAGACGTGCTTATTGATGCCATGTTACAGTGATTTTACATGCCATGAATATATTTGCTACATTTTCAAACAGTATTTTTGTACTTCACAAGTCCTCAGACTTATGTTTCAATGTACTTGCGTAGGAAAAATATGTAATTGCATTAGTGAATAACAAAGAATTATGCAGGTTTGATACCGGGTTGATTTTTTTGCTACCTGTTGACCGGTTTAGCTCTATTCTCTGTAGTTATATTTAAGGACTCTTTTTACTTTTGTTTATTTGGTGGCTGATGTTATGTACTGAGTGAAATTCATGTCTGCATTTCCTGCAACTTAGACATTTTCACTATTCTTTGTGTTAATCCAGTGAGGTGCCTGGTTAAGTAAATTTGCATAGACTTGGTATAAATCTCTTCTGAAACTCAATTCAAAACAAGCAGCCTTGAGAATTTATTTGTTACATTTTGTTTTCTGATCTTAAATATACTGTGACAATGACCTTCCATTGACAAGTGAGCTATATAATGCTGTTTTTTCTTTTAATATAGTATCTGGTTGCTGGAATTTCTTTTGCTGCTCTTACATATTTTTTCCAAATATTATTTGTTACAGGATATTCCAGTTTTAACCTTAGTCTTCCTTGTATATCTAACAGAACCACTTTTTATTAACAGGCATCACTGGTGAAGGTCTAAAACAGCATCTTATGGATTGCCAGACTGACTGTGCATCACCATCTCTTCCACAGGTCCGGGCAATTGAATCACTAGCAAGCTCTAATCAAATAGATGTAAATCTTTTACTAGGTAAACATTGCAGCGACTTTTAATTCTGATGGAAAAATTAATTAATGACTTTTGTAATTTGTTGCTAAGAGACTTGAGAGTGTTGTATTCATGGTCACAGATTTGCTTGAGAAGACACCAGAAATATCCAATGATATTGGTAGAAATGCAAGGGAATTGGTGGCCTTGAAAATTTTAGAGAATTTATTTATTGAAGGAGCTTGTGCAAATCCTGTATCTCCTTCTTTATGTAAAACAATTAGATTAGATCCATCTGATCGTTGTGAAGACGTTGTTCGACGAATAATGACCAAGGTATTTCACAACTTTATCTTCAGAATGTATTTATCTTTTTTTTTAGAAACATATTTTACTTTATTAAGCTAGTCAATATGCTAAAGAAATTGAATCGTGGGAGGAATGCCTAATACAGATAACTTGCATACATATTGACAGATATCTCTACAGCACCTGAAATCTGCTGGACTAGAGGTGTCAAAGTGGGATCTTGAACCCTTCATAAAGCATAAAAGATCGAACATGCCTAAATATGCTCTGAAACAGGTAAATTGGAGCCTTTTCACCTTTAAATAGTACATTCCGGTAGCAAGAATGCTGAAATAAAAATGTTGAGTCCACTTTTCTTTGTTCTAATTTTCCTTGATTTCTTTTTAAACAGTTCAAGGATGCAATTCTTACAGGAAGCCATTCTATTTTGGCATCTTTGAAAGAAAAAAGCAGTTTGCCAGTTGAGAATCATGCTGAACGTGAAGTCCCAGCAAAAGATGGTAACTGCAATGGAATTACACCTAGAGTTGCTAGAAGTGATAAAAATGACAGTTTCCTTTTGCCAACAGACTTGCCTGATCAAAACTTAGTGCAAGTTAACAGGAAGAGAAGAGCCACTAGTGAAACTGCAGCAGAAGAGTTGTGTACAACCCATAACGACTCTGTCAAGAAGTACAAGCATGATATCATTTGCTCTGAACAGCATCTAGCTGGGAATTTAATTTCTTCCGTGGTTGACAAGAGAGAAGCAGATAAATCTATAGTATCAGTTCAGAACAACGAAGGTAAAAATCATATTGGTAACATGAAGCGAACTGAACAGTTGAAGGAAGATAATAATGGGTTTACTTCATCAAAGGGACTTCTTGGTCCTAATGAAGTTTTTCCAGGTGAAAAGCAGGCAGAACTGAGTGACAAATCTGAGGAACAAGGGCAAAACCAAAATATTGAGGAGGCAAAAGATGGCAAGTTTTCTGACCTTAAAAGAGCTAATGATGGGAACGATGCTGACAGGACCGGTATTGCTAGAATGGAAAATGCTTCTTTTGGTCCACAAATCACAAAAATCCAAGATTCCTTGACAGAATATTGTAGAGATCAAAATCTTTTAGCTGGTACATCTAAAATATACAGTGGAGAAGAAAGGTGCATCATGGAGGAAGCAACTCGTGTAGAGGTTATCACGGAAAATAGACATTCTGGAGATGCTAATAACCAGTGTACTTCTTCCAAGGGACTTGACGGGAATGATGAAGTGCCTCATGAAAAGCAGTCTCCTCATTGCGGTACAGAAGCGTCAGACGAAAACTCTGATCTGGAAATTCTAAATAGCAATGGTGAGAAAGCAGAAAATGTTGGGAAAGGTTTCGATGGGCATAAGACAATGAATGAAGGCATGAATAAAATTGACCAAAATATTCCTAGAGTCGTCCCAACTGTTGGTGAAGCTGAAGATGTAGATAAATCCAATGATACTAATGGGTATCAAGATGAGAGGAGTAATATTGATACAAGGAAGAAAATATTTTTGAGCTCTCAGTGTACATATAGTCAAGACTCTTTGGCAACAACTGATTGGAGAGAGCTGCATCTATGTATGAAATGTAACAAGGCTGGAGAGCTACTGTCTTGCAGTTCTGATTCCTGTCCTTTGGTGATCCATGGGAGCTGTTTAGGTTCAGATCCTAGCTTTGACACAAGGGGGAAATTTTACTGCCCGTTTTGTGCATATTCTCGAGCAATTTCCAAGTACATGGAAGCTAAGGAAAAGGTCTCCTTGACAAGAAAGGAGTTGTCAACTTTTATTTGCTTGGAGCCTAAATTAGAATCAAAGGAACATTCTGATAAATCATTTGGAATAGAGGGTAATCATTTGCAACAGACTAATGATATGCCTAAAAGTAATGAACTAAATCAGAGGGATTGTGTTGAGAAGGCCAGTAATCATCAGCGATGGAAGAAAACGGGATTTGAACAAGCTGCAGGGCCTTCAGAATTAAGTTCTGGTTATAGCCCCCCTTTTGGACGAAAAACTGTAGACTCTCAAAACTTGGATAATGAAAATCAAGATGGACAAAGTATCAGACAAGTGTCAAAATCTAAAAGAGTTAAGGGATGGAAACAGACAGCTGCTGCCGAAATTCGTAACTATCAGGATGAAACTACATCTACCCAGGTTTCTGAGACGAGTGGGAGTGAGAAGCATGCTGATATTAGGTCCAAAAAGGGACTTCTCTGTCCATCAGAAACAGGTTCACCTTGTGAACAAAAATGCTCCCCAAGTGCTCAATCTTCTGATGCTATAGAATCACCTGAGAATTCTGATGCTGCCAAGTACTTTATAAGAGTGCGAAAGCAAGTAAGGCAAAAGTAAGTTCTTATCTTTCTGTATGAGGATACGATTGTCTATGTCTTGTTCTCCAGTTATTTTGCTCAAGGAGATCATATCTGTTGTCAGATGTTACTTCTGCTTTGAGTAAAAGGTTGACGTACTGATTGTGGCCAGACATGCAGTGGTCAGACATTTTCCCACTTACGAACCTTACGGGAATAGTAATGATCTTTTATTTATTTGCAGTTTGTTGCCAGCAATTCCTCAATTGAGGCGGGTAAGAATCCCATGGACGAGGGAAGAAGAAAACAAGATAAAGGTAAGATATTTTTTGCATGTGTGTTTGACCAGTAATCTTTTGGTTCGCGGACTCTGTGTTTGAATTGTTATAACACATGCTGCATAGCTCAATGCCTATGCTTTTCATTTCTAAGCGCTATGTACATATCAAATCTCAATTCCACGTTACAAGATGTTATAGATAATCTTCAACTTGAGAAGAAGAGAAATACCATATTTTCTTCCTCTAGCTTGAGCATGAGAAGAAAATCAATATTTTCACCTTTACTTTGATAACGTGTAATATTTCACATTATCACACTGATCATTAAATCATCCTCTTCACAGGTTCATCTGTTAGGCAAAAACTTGTGTGAGACCGTCTCACGGATCTTTTTCTGTGAGACGGATCCTTTTAATCCATATTTCAAAATTTTGGGTAGGATAACCCATATTTTTTTTCCAGATTTTGGTTTGTTAAAAAAGTGATAATGTTTATATAAAAAGTGATAATATTTTTAACAAAAGTGACTATCACTTTTTACTTAAACACTATCACTTTTTGCTCAAACATTATCACTTTTTATATATAAGGGCCGTCTCACGGATCTCATTCTGTGAGACGGTCTCACCCAAGACTAGCCCCATCTGTTATACTGTTTTCATTTGTTGGAATTAACTCGAAAGTTCAAGATTTGAGTTTAGGAATCTATTTTTCAGTGTATTACAGAGGAAGTTTATTACTTGCGTTGTTAATGAATTTGTGCTTGGTTTTTTCTGTCTGAAACAGGAGGGGATGCACTTATATTTTGGCCCACACGATAATATTATTCCGTGGACACAAATATTGGAACATGGTGCAGGCGTTTTCCAACCAAGCCGTACAACAGTAGACCTCAAAGATAAATGGAGGAATATGTGTAAGAGGCTAAAGCCAGATAGAATATAGTGGAGTTTTTGGTGATAAACTTGGGAGTCGAAACTCATTTTCTGGTACGGCTCTTTTGTTTACGTTTCAAGTTGTTATTTCTGATTATAACTTTCACCAAATTTATTACTGCTATCTGCATAATGCTATATTTGTTAAAATTAGATGTGTGTTTAATGGGTTACTATGAGGAAAGAAATGAGAAGTAAAATGAACTGAGACATAATTCAAAGTGTGTTTAATGGTTACTTATTTACCGCTTTACTGTAATGTTTTCGATGGTTTTCACTCTTTCAGTTTTTCTACTAATGGATTTTTCGACTGAGTTTTTCATAAACAGATTTTAACGAGGGCCATCGTTACCTTAGTCGGGCTGTGCCCCTCCTTTTTATTTTATTTTTTCATATATAATATTGCATTTATATATGTAGTTAAATATTTATTTTATTTAAAAAAAAATCGGAGGCTGAGAATAGGGAACACGTAACGATACATTTAGTGGCTTAAATCTTTAACTCTTGCTTCACAAAGTGACGTCGAAGTAAAATGACATTATGAATTTCAATTACTGTAAATTTTCAAATATTTTGTTAATCATCAAGTTCCACTTACAATATTTTATGATGAATTTACAAAAATACTAGTATCAATTTTTTTATTTATATTAAAGTACGAAATATATATAAGGTAACTTATGGATTTTTCTTTTGCACTTTTGGTTCTACAGAATGGCTGAGGATGACTCAAGTGTTAACGGGCATAGTTTGGCAGTTTTGGAGTATTGTAGCAGATTCCGTAACGTTTGGGGCCAGTTTTACAAGAAAATTTTCGTACTAGACTACCTCTGAAAGTATAGGGACCATTTTTGAAGGAGGACATGTCCTATGGGACCAAAACTGTAAAAAAACTAAACTAACTAACGTGTAATATTTCACATTGATCATTAGAGCCTCTTCGGCAATGGATCTCAAACACAAATGGAGGAATATGTATTATGAAACTCAGTTTCTGGTATGCTTCTTTTCAGATAAATGGTCTTATTAAAAAAACAAACTAGGCACCACCATTGGAAGAAGAAACAGTACTGAAAACATGAGAGTTGATTATAAGCTGTGTCTCCTTATTTCTTCTACTCCATCACTAGGAAAAAGAGGCTTATAAGGATCTGGAGTGCTCCGCTTCAGTAGCAGTACCCTAATCTAGGGCAGTCCTTTAACCAAAAATAATCGAGTAAATTACAAATCACTAGTGCGTCGTAGAAGCTCCTCAAACCCGAGTAGTCAGTCAATGTAGTAGTCGATTCATTTTCCTCTCCACCTTTCAAATCGTATCCAAAGACATACAAGTCCCTATCGTCACTACCATAATCCCAAGGGTCAAGAAATTCAATATCGTAAACACCCAAAAGAATAGTTTACAAAACAACATCCTGCTTGCTTGCAACCAGTCTGTTAAAATCACTAACGTGTTTCAGCCCCCCCAAGACCTCCAGCCTTTCCTCCCTTCCTTCAACAAACTCTACTTGTACATCCCATAGCAGACGGAGGAGTTGAAGTCTTAGAGTGTCCACATTGGTGGGTTATTCAAGAGTTATAACTCTTGCCCACCAATATGGAAAGAAGTTATAACTTAAAATTCTCTCTCTCTCCTCCGCAGAGTTATAGCAGCTTAATCGTCCTTTTTCTTTGGTTTGCTGACATAATTTTCTATAAATGTGGGCCTGGCCCACATTTTTTTTTATATGTTATTTTTTTATATGTTATTTTTTTATTCAATTTTTTTTATATTTTTATTATAAAGCAAAATTATACCGTTGGTTGTTTTTTATTTCATATTCAAAAATTATACTGTTGGTTTTTTTTTCCGTTATACAGTAATTTGTTTTTTTTTTAATTTTTTTTATTTCATATTCAAATTTAAATTTATACAACAATCATTTTTTCCTCTATAAATACATCACATTCACATTTTTCATCACTAACTTGGTGCCGATTTAGTGGAACATATTTGGGCTCGATCTGACAATAATTGATATAATGCGTTTATTTGTCGTTTCAAAACAGTTAAGTTTTTAATTAATTTAGTTGAATTGTTTTCTTAATGTTGAATATGTTGTACTCTATTTTCACTTGATCAAAATAATAATAATCTTTATTAGTTAACGAAATGAGTTAGTATTAAATATTTATTTCAATTTGTAAAATATATTAATTGATACCCTAAAATAATTGACTAAATAATTTTAATATATTCATATACTCCGTATTAATTTTTTTTACACATATTGAATTTTACATATATTCATTAAATGAAAAATAAAGAATTAAAAAGAAATGTGATTGAATAGTGGATTCCACAAATGTGAGTTATAACTTTTGAAATGGTCGTAGGAGTTAGTGGGATTGAGTTATTAATGGAAGAATGATGATGTGGCCGTGAGGGGAAGGAGAGAGGGGAGTTATAACTCCTCCACCAATGTGGACACTCTTAATTCCTCCATTTCTCGAGGGATAGTCTCGATTAATGTGTCTGAGAGGTCAAGCTCCCCCTTAGTTCCTTCAACTTTCACACACAAGGCATGATTCAAGCATCATATACGCCCTCCAAGTAGCAATGACATGAGATTCACCAAGTCAGATACAGAAGAATCAGGCAATTCCTTGATATCAGTATAACACAAACTGAGAGTGCGTAGGCCACAAATTTAGAGCCTCCTCTGCAACCCCACCGGTGGTATGATCACCTACTACAAGTTCATCAAAGAGTCGTCTTCGGTTATCAAGATCACGTATCCTATCATTCAATTCTTCTACTTCATCCACTCCCAATGTCATTTTCATGAATCCTTTCCCTTTCTCTTCTTCTACAATATTTTTCTTCAACATTTTCAACCTCCTTAAACCAAACCTCAACTTCTCGTTTTTTTCTTTCTACCTTGTAGCACCTTAATACTAATGTCCTTTTCAAGATTATCAGCTCTAGCCATCAAAGTCCTCGAGTTACTCTCCGTATTTTCTAAACTAGAATTAAAGTTGTCCAACACACACTCAACTCCAGGATTTACTAAGTTTCCTTGTAATTAAATGTTTGATATAATAAAATTAGTATTGTGCCAAAAAGATCTCATAATTTTATGTATTCATATTGTTAAAAAATTTGGTATACTGAAATTTTTATATGATATCAGTAAGTATTTTTCATATACCAAAATTTGTGTGTATATATATAATGTTTTGGTATGGTATCGGTACACTAATTTTTATATATAATTTTTTAGTATTGGTATACGGAATGGAACATTATTTTCGTTATATCGTACCGACCCATCTCTACTCTGTAACAACAGTAACGGACCTACGCTATGCCCAGGGGGGCCCGTGGCCCCCCCACTACTTTTATAAATTTGTTAGGGGTATTTTGGTAATTTCACATATATTAAAATTAATACTCTGTTTTATACGTAATTATCTACACAATTCTGATATAAAAATAATTCATAAAATTAATATATATCCGAACATCATTTTATTTTAAAATCGTCACTTATTTTGAGTCTACATTTTATCCTAAATTTCACTAAATCTATTTTACATTCTACTAAATCTTCCTTACACCTTATCAAATCACTCAAAATACGCTTTCTTATTTGACTCTACACCACTAAATTCAATTGTTTTTTAAAGTGAATCGGTTAAAATGTGCAAATTATCACGGGACGGAGGGAGTATTAACTTGTACCAAAACATAGCAAAAGTCAACTTATCCGATTTAATGAAATGTGACGTATTAACAATTTTATAACGTGAAATTTTGATGAAAATAATGAGTACATATATATTTTTTTTTTTATAATAATGTTAATCGGACCCCCTACCGAAAATTTCTGGGTCCGTAACCAGGGGCGGACGCATGCCTTGCCTCGGGAGGGCCATGGCCCCCCTCAAATTTAATTCGCCAGGTAAGGTATATGTATAAATTATTATTAAATTTTTAATTTTTTAAAATTTGGCCCCCCTCCTGTTCATGGGACTTATCAAATTATAAATTAAAAGCCCACCAAAATCCATTCATTCTATTATAAAATTACTATCGGGCGGCGCAATTCCAGTAAAAGGTATTTTAATTTTAATTTATATATTGTTTATTTTATTTTATTATTTTTAATTATTCCTCAAATATTTAATATTGACTCATAAAATTAATCATTTAATTATTAATTGATGTATTAGATAAAAAATAAACAAGAATCATGTAATTAATTGTTGGCTAAGAGTTAAAATTTAGAATTAATGTAGTTTTCTAAATTAATCAACTAATTAATTTGTATTTGATTCTTTTATAGATGAAAAAGTCATCTACAATCATATTTTTCTTCAAAAGAAAGAACGAAAATACTCAAGAATTTCAGTCAAATGCATCTATAGATAATGATGAGAGTCATCCCTTAAAATATTTTGACTATTTATTGATGTATATTAAATATTTATTGATGTATATTATACATGATTTTATTAGTGTATAATTTAAATTTAATTACTTTCAAGTTTTTCTGTTGGCCCCCCTCAATGTTTCATTTTGGGTCCGCCCCTGTCCGTAACTGGTAACGAGGACATGTGATTTGTATGCGCGTTGAATTCTAAACTTAGATTTTCCATTTACAAGTATTCATTGGAGGAGGAACTCAACTAATAAGTTAAGGAAAAATAAATCAGTCGAGACTTGATCGAAGAACCTTAACGACTATAAAATGTTATTCCAGAGGACATAATATGTAGTAAAATATATTTATGCTTAGATTTCTCGTAAAAGAAGAAAGAAAAGAAAAAAAAAAAATCATATTTTCACTCTTCATCTCTTAATTGATATTTGCATTTCTTCTTGACGCAAGCTTCGTAAAAAGATTTGAAATAGCCTGAAATTACACCCAAATCAACATCAAAGCAATTTAAAACTACAAAATAGTAAGCTGGGAAATATAAGGAAAAAATAAATTAATCCTCATATAATAATCAATTAAAGAAAAAAAAAGTAATAATCTTATAACCATACAACACAACAAGCTTGTTCCATGATTTGATCAATTGTGTTTTTTGGGCATAATAATATAATTAAATTTGAGACATATTCCTTTATATCAATAATATAAGGGTTGAGGTATATACCCCTCCAACTTTGTTAGATACACTCCCCTTTCCATTTTATTAATTTAATATGTATGTAAAATACCATATTTGCCCTTTTAGTAAAATTTGTAAAATGTTATGGATACATACACCTCCTTACTTAAAACACTAAACCTAATTTAATACAAAACCCTAACCCTAATTTTGCAGCCGCCGCCGCAACTTTCGACAGCCTCCACCTCCACTGCCGTCACAACCTTCAGCGTCACTTAGTCATCTCTGCCTCGCTGCGGGTCAGCACCTCCGAAAGAAACGGAGGACTTCATTCAGTGACCCCGCGATCGCCCTGTCCAAAATATATTCAGAAACTTAAAAAAAAAATAGTTTTTTTTTCGACCAACCAGTGTGTCGATCGACACTGGTTGGTCGACCGTAGAATATATCGTCGACTAATTATAGTCGACGAAAAACACCCTCGTCGATAACATTGTATCGAAAAAATTAAAAAAATTAATTTTGGACAAAAAATATCGATCAAAAAAATTTTGGTCGACAAATTGCTGTCGACCAAATTAAATTTTTTTTTTTTATTATTTTGGACAAGAAATATCGATCAAAACAAATTTGGTCGACCAAATTTGTTTTGATCGATATTTCTTGTCCAAAATTAAAAAAAAAAAAAAGAGAAAGAAAGAAAGAAAGAAAGAAAGGAAGTTGCAGAGAAAGAAAAGGAAAAAAAATTGTCGGAGGCTTACGGTAGAGAAGGAGGTGGTGGGGAGGAGGCGGCGGCGCCGCTAGGCGAGAGGGGCGGCCCCGCCGCTTGCAGAAATGAAAAAAAAAACTTACTTGTTTCAGGGCGGCGACACGGCGACGGAGGGAGAAAGGAAGGAGGCAGCGACGGCGCTGGGCGAGAGAGGCGCCGTCACTGCTGGTTACAGATATGGAAAAGAAAAATTAAAAAGAAAGGAGGTGGACGGCGGGCGACGCTGGAGGAGGCGGCTTGGAGAAATGAGGGAGAAGGAGAGAAGAAATGTGGGGAAGGAGGATTGGGGAAGAAATGAGGGAAAGGAGGATTTTATAGGGGTGTGCATTTATCATACCAATTTTTAAGATAAAAGGGTATAATAGACAATTTGGGGGGAGTGCATCTATCTCAGATGTACTTTAAGGGGAGTATATGTATCGGGGGAGTGTATCTAACAAAGCTGGAGGGGTATATACCCCAACCCATAATATAATTAATATAACTATTTGGGCCTTATAAGAACAGGATCTTTAGGCCAAGCCCACGCTCAATATCGCAAAGGTATTGGTTGTATACCCCTTCAGCATTGTTAAACATACCCCCTATTTTCGTACCCCAAATACCGCATACGTTACATGTATCCCACGAAATACCTAATCTAGCCTTTTACACATTTGATGTACAATTATAGATACACTTTCCCATTCAAAAATCTTAACCCTATTTTCCCTCCCTTCTCTCATTTCTCTCTTTCCCCCAAGCAACCACCACCATCATCTTTCCTTTCCCCGCCGTCGCCAGCCTGGACATGGGCAAAACCGAACCACCAAACCGGCCAACCGCCGATTACGGTTAAAAAACCGAACCGTAACCGAAAAATGGCGGTTTGGTTACGGTTTGACATTTTGACAAACCGCCGGTTTTGGCGGTTTTTATAATTTTTTAATACACAATTCTTCTATTTTTAATGTATAAATTTAAGTTATATAATTTTTATTCAATTCTAGTAATGTATTTTCAAAAATTAGCTAAAACGAACGAAAACAGAGTGAAAACGAGCGAAAATGGAGATAATATAAATAAAAAAAAACCGGCGGTTTCGAACCGAACCGCCGGTTCAAAAACCGTAACCGGCGGTTTGGTTACGGTTCGCCATTTTCGAAAACCGTAACCGGCGGTTTTGAACCGGCGAACATGTATACGCCAGCCCCTGCCAATAGTCGGCTACCCGCCCACCCCCCTTCCCTCACCCTCTCCACAAATTAGGCCGCCTCCTCTCTCCCTCCCCACACAACAGTCCGCGTAACAGTGTCGCCCTTGTGTCGCTGCTCCGCCCTCACCCTTGCGGCCAAAAAAATCTCGATGTCATCTCCAAAAAAAAAACTCGTTGCCTCCAGTAAAAAAAACAGTTGACCATCGCCGCTCGCACGCAAATTTTTTTTTCCTAAACTTTCGACGAACCAGTGCCGAATATATGCACTATTTTTAATAATATTTTATTATTTACTTTATTAATCAAAAGATTTTTATATTCTCTACTTTATTCCTTTAATACTAATAAACAACTTACCCAATAAATTACGGGAGAGTACATTTTAGAATAAGGATAATTTACGTATTTTAAATGATTATTAAATTAATAAATAGGGAGTGAAAGTATACTTAACAAAGGGGGAGGGGTATATAGCCTGCGCCTATCGCAAATTTAGTGCTCAACGTACACGCGCAACAACGCTAAGCACGCTTTTCTCCACTGTGTGATGTAACCGTAGCGCTTCTTTAAATAATCGCGCTACCAGCGCCTCCCTCTCTCTAAAACCCTATATCCATCATACGACACTCTCAAATTCACGCTCTGCTCTTTCAGCCATGGACACAGAGTTTTGGGGTAAATTCTCTCTACCTATAATGGTCGCCGGAATCTTCTCTTATATTTTATTAGTGTATGATTTACTTATATGATTGCTATTCTCTTTTTTCTATCCGAAAGATTGTTACATTTTTGTCTTGTTGTTTGTATGTGACAAATGCTTCAGTCAAAAGTTTGCATGTGGGTGGAAGTGCATTATTAGTAGCAGTAAGATAGTTTTGATTTAATTGCGACAAATAAATTTAAATTTTTTTTGTTGCTGACTTGCATCGCTGAATTAAGGAATAATATTTTGTTTTTATATGTAGATTATTTAGAGTGTAGGGTGAATGATAGCATATCACTGGTGACAAGTTTAGTTCTGCATAACATTAGTTTGTTTTTGTTCTGTTTGGTGAACTGCTGTGACTGTGAGCCCATGCCTTTTCCTCTCTGAATTATGTGGTTCATGTGATAGCCCAATCTTTGTGAATCTTTTACTTGTTTTTATGAAGTATATCTAGGTTTCATGCCACATATGATCTGCCAGTTAATATTATATAGTTATATAGTTGTTATGGTGAATAACAATCATCAACTTGTAGGTGTTGAGGTGAAAAAAAGAGAGCCTTTTAAGGTCTCGCCTGGTTTTGGCACGATTTTGCATCTTTCTCAGGTATACTTTTGTCTGTTTTCACAATCTCCATACCGTTCGTGTTATGTACTTTTGTTTGAACAATATATAACGACCCCATCCCACTCCCACCCCCCATTCGCTGCAGGCTTCTCTTGGTGAACATAAAAATGTGAAAGGAAAAGAATCTGTAAGCTTATTTGTCAATGTTGACGGAAAGAAACTTGTCCTTGGAACACTCATCACTAATAAGTTACCTCAGCACCAATTTGACATGCTGTTTGACCGGGAATTTGAGCTATCTCATGACTGGAATGGTGGGAGCGTCTATTTTTATGGATACAAGGCCAGTAACTCATTAGGAGAAGAATATCCTTTATGATTGCACATTTTTAAGTTCTTAAATATTTTGAATTTTTAGCACTTCCAAACATTTTATTCCTTGACCCCCTGTCTGCTGTTCATTGATACTGAGTTGCTCGAGGGAGAATCTGGTGATTATTTCTCCCCATTTCACTTCTTTACTACATTGCTGTGTACTCACGGTTTTTTTCACTGACTTGTGCATATATATTTTGTCCAGATGAATCTGCATTTGAATTTGAGTCTGAGGATGATGAAGATATTCCACTGAACCGTGCAAATAATTGTATCCCATTTTTTACTATATTTTTATTTGAATTATCCAAAATTATGCTGTAAAATATTGATATGCCGAGTAAATTTACAGGGAAACCCAAGGCTAATGCTGAGCAAGTGAAACCTGAGTTAAAGGCCAAGCAAGAGAAATCTCAGTCCAATACTGAGCAAGAAAAACCTGAGTTGAAGGCTGGGGAACAGATGCCTGAGTCAAAGGCCGAACAAGATAAAACTGATTCAAAGACCAAGTCAATAAAAAGAAAGAAACCTGAGTTGAATGCCGATCAACAGATGCCTGAGCCAAAGTCTGAACAAGAGAAAACTGATTCAAAGGCCAAGCAAAAGAAAGTTGAGTCCAATACTGAGCAAGAAAAACCTGAGTTGACGGCTGAGCAACAGTTGCCTGAGCCAAAGGCCGAACAAGAGAAAACTGATTCAATGGCCAAGCGAAAGAATAGGAGGAAAAAGAAACCTAAGTTGAAGGCTGATCAACAGATGCCAGAGCTAAAGGCTGAACAAGAGAAATCTGAGTCCAATACTGAGCAAGAAAAACCTGAGATGAAGGCTGAGCAACAGATGCCTGAGCCAAAGGCCGAAGAAGAGAAAACCGATTCAAAGGCCAAGCGGATAAAAAGAAAGAAACCTGAGTTGAATGCCGATCAACAGATGCCTGAGACAATGACCGAACAAGAGAAAACTGATTCAAAGGCCAAGCAAAAGAAATCTGAGTCCAATACTGAGCAAGAAAAACCTGAATTGAAGGCTGAGCAAAAGATTCCTGAGCCAAAGGCCGATCAAGAGAAATCTGAGTCCAATACTGAGCAAGAAAAACCTGAGTTGACGGCTGAGCAACAGTTGCCTGAGCCAAAGGCCGAACAAGAGAAAACTGATTCAATGGCCAAGCGAAAGAATAGGAGGAAAAAGAAACCTAAGTTGAAGGCTGATCAACAGATGCCAGAGCTAAAGGCTGAACAAGAGAAATCTGAGTCCAATACTGAGCAAGAAAAACCTGAGATGAAGGCTGAGCAACAGATGCCTGAGCCAAAGGCCGAACAAGAGAAAACTGGTTCAAAGGTCAAGTGGATAAAAAGAAAGGAACCTGAGTTGAATGCTGATCAACAGATGCCTGAGCCAAAGGCCGAACAAGAGAAAATTGATTCAAAGGCCAAGCGAAAGAAATCTGAGTCCAATACTGAGCAAGAAAAAGCTGAGTTAAAGGCTGATCAACAGGTGCCAGAGCCAAAGGCCGAACAAGAGAAAACTGATTCAATGGTCAAGCGAAAGAAAAGGAAACCTAAATCAAAGGTCAAGCAAGATAAGCCTGCTGAGGCTGAGATGGGTAATTATCCCAATACGAAATCTGATGCTGGTAAGGATTCGGTGAAGATTGCAGAGACACGCAAGGACGTGAATCCCCAAGAAGATGATGAGACTACTTATGAAGATTTGTTTTCTGATGATGATGAAGAAGATAAATCCCAGGTACACTTCATCAATCTTAAGTTGTAATAATGTTGTTCTGTGAGTATGCTTCTTTTCCTAATTGTGACCTTCTATGAGTTTGATACCAAGTAGACGTGAATCCCCGAGAGGAATCTTGGCTTATTTTTGTACCTTCATTAGTTAGGACATCCACTCTGGAAATTTGAAGCTTATGCAGCATCAGAAATTTGAAGCTGAACTTTAATTGTTTGTGGTAGAAATGGTATTCCACGAATGTTGTGGAGCAGGCTTTGGGGTCCGTTCGGCCCGTCATGATAATGAGTCTTGTATTTGTAAGCTGGCCTGGGACATTCTTCAGTGTCCTAAGGATATTTGGTTGCTTCATACCAAGAAATTATGGTCAGGTTTCTTCCATATGGACTGGTATACGTCGGCATTTTCCTCGTCTCCGTGAGGAATCTCGCTGGATTGTGGGTTGTCATTCACGAGTTAGTTTTTGGAATGACAAATTGTTGGGTTATGTGATTTCTGAGCAGATTGGGATTCCACATGAGTGATGAGTTTGTAGTTACTCTCACCGTGACTGTGGGAGACTATTTCTTTGACGTCTGCTGGCATTTGGAGAAGTCTTTTGTCCTCAAGTACACTGATATATTATTAGGGATATTTTGAGTATTCATGTTTCCCACGAGACTGATCATTTGGTCTTGGGATGACTGTCCAGATTTTCTTTAACTTCATTTGTATTCTGATATGCACTTCGAGTTTTTTCGCTTTCAGAAGCAATAGCTTTTCTTTCAGAGGGGTGTACCTTTTTCTTGTCCGGGGATTTTGTCCCTAAGGAGGGTTATCTCCTGGAAGGGTTTTTAACAACACTCCGGCCTTTGGATTGACATGTGATCTTATGGCTCTAGGTTTTTCTCTTTTATATATCTACCTTTATTGTCCACGAATGTAGAAATGAAATGAACCCTGCCCAGTTTGGATATACATTTATTTAGCTGGTACTTTTCTATGATGTTCTTCCTCTTTTAAATTTTTCATTGATGTCATAAGCACGTAGTACACTAGTAGAATATTTAGGTCATTATATACTTTATTTAATAATCAGATAAATAACCTGAATTGTTTGAATAATATCTGTGCATTGCGTTATAGATTGTATAGTAAAAAAATGGTTTGTATCTTGTTTTTTGATAATGCTTTTTTTTCGTGGAAGGTTCAATCACACATGAAACAGCCTATGAAATCTGCTATTAAGACACATGTTCCTGAGAAGAAGGCAAAAGTGCTTCTTCCAAACGAAACTGGTGATTTTCTTGTTCTCTCCTTCATTGATTTATATTCTGTCCAAGGTCAACTCATTTGGGTATATCATCTCATTTTGATTTTACCAAATCCAACAATTCACATAAAGGGTTTATTCTGTGCTTAGATGGCGATAAAGCTTAGATTTTCTTACACTTGTATCAGTATCTCATAAAGGGTTTATTCTGTGCTTAAATGGCGATAAAGCTGGTCCACTACCCGGAAATGAGGCTGGGCAGACTCCTATTAACCAGGCATAAAAGCAGAAGTTAACGGAAATTGTTTTCATACAAATCCCTCGAGATTTGTAAGGAAACAAATTTTTGTACTGTCCCTCTTTTTTTTGGTAATTAATCTAAAGTTTTGTAATTAACTTACACAACTGACCAAATTTAATACGACGAGTTTTTCTGCAGATCGCTCGGTACTTAAAAAAAGTGTGGAAGAGCATGCGAAAGCTAGGCATGGTGTTGAGAAGTAATCCTGAGTCTCTGTTTTATAAAGATGAGATATTTTGTTTTTGCTGTTCAGAGGCCGAGTTTTGATTCTTTTGAAGTTCAATTACTCCTTGTTTTGGGTCTATAATTGTAACCTTAAGAATAATTTATATGGAGTTACAATTTGATCAATGTGATAGAATTATCACCAGGAGTTTTGAGAATGTGATTATCTTGATCCAGTTGCAATATGCATAACTTTATCTTATTTGTACATTCAGCTTTATTTGTTTGTACTTTGTTGTGTACTGGAAAAGGGCGTAAATTGCAAAATTTGTCGGATGGGCGGGTGATTTTCGTCTCATACTAATTAATTTGTCTCAATTAAGTTTTAGGTCTATTGAACTGTTAGCTCATTTCTAGTCGACAAAGTGGGATAGCTCAAGTGGTTAGAGCACCACTACCTAGGCCTTAGGTCCTGGGTTCGAGTCATGGGGAGGGGAAAAACGGGATGGGTATTTAACTTCCATTAAAAAAAAGCTCATTTCTAGTCTCATATTGTCTAAATTAATTAAAAAGAAAATTAAAAAAAGAGAGAGGGTTTTAGAGAGAAGGGAGAGCTTCTCTCTCTAGAGAGTTGCTTCTCCCTTTCTTCACCGGTTTTCGTCGCAGATCCATCGGCAACGTTCTTGTCTCTGTTGCTGCTCTGTCTTTGTTGTCGCCTCAAATTTGTTGATTTTCCGCTTCTCTCTGATCTCTTTAAATCCCGCTTCTCTCTGATCTCTTTAAATTTGTTGGTTTTCCGCTTCTCTATGATCTCTTTATTTTAATTTTCGCTAGATTTGAGTTGTAAATCTGCAGATCTGAGTTGTAGATCTACAGATCTGGTGTAGTTTTTTCAGTTCTTGTTAGGGATCAACGTAGATCATGTCCGTAACGGAGCCACGGGCCCACGGTGACCGTTCGGGTATTTCTTCGTTGATCCTATTTTATTGCTTTCTTAGGTAGTTTTGGAGCTTGTTTAGTTTTTGTTTTTGTTTCTGTTGCGGGCTTTGTTGTGGTTGTGGGACTTTTTTTGATAGTTGGGCTCCTTGAGATAGTCTCGAGAGCCCTGGTGCTCAGGTACTTTTGAATCGGGTACTCGTGGAACTTTGTCTGTTTATTCTGTTTCCTATTCTTGATATGTGAACATCTTAGTGTGGGGTTGTCTCATTTAAAGATTGGAGACCTGGACACCTGTTAAGGCAAAGGGAAGTTCGTCTTTCCCCTTCACGCGATTGGAGTGGACGGCGATATTCGTTTGGTTTGAAGATCAAGATCTTAGACTCGTGATTTGTAACTCTATTTTATGATCTTGTAAACCCTCCATAAAAAATAAAAAAAATTAAAAATTAATTATCTTAAAATAAAATTTATAAAAAATAAAATAAAAATTGGGACTTAATGGACACGGGACAAATTTTATAATTTAGTCTAACACAGTATTTATATTTTACACTTTTCAGTAATTAAATAATTCCATTATGCATCCATAATTCAAATAAATAGGAACGTGCAGGTCCGATCGTATTACGATCAGGTCAACGAGACCATCGATTTAAGGTTCAAGAATATTTTAATTTTTTAGGGCTCATTTATATATATATATATATAACTAACGTCTCAGAAGTGAGAAGACGACGCTCGGATTCTATAGAACATTGATTTACACCGTTCAAAAAATATGAAGAGGTTTTTGAATTTTTGTTCAATTTGAAGGAGTTGTGAAGTGCTGATGATGAATGACTGTCGAGGTCTTGTAAGAATCATCAAAATTCTCTGACGCATAAAGGGCGTTTCCGACGTCGAAGACAATGTGTTGTTTTTTGAAGTTATCATTTTTTAAGTGTTTTTTTATCATAAGGAATTATTGAGCAACTTGATTAAAATACTTTTACTATTAAAACTGTAAGACGAATAATATTTATGTAATTACTTAGAACACCATTGTCGTATTATTTTAAGTATTGAGCAAAATTATATATTGATAGTCTTTTAAAAATTGTTTTACCTTATGTTTAATGAGTTCATATAGAATAAAAAATATGAAAGAATGAGACCTTATTTTAAAGTTCGATTCAAGCCCAAATATTCCTAGGACTAGCCTGGAAACGTGTTGCCATCGCCTATAATATTTTGACTAACTTCAGAAACAATTTGACATTGTAGATATTGATTTGCAAAATACAAAAGCATATCAGCAATATGATTTCACAAAATAAAACATGGTGATCCAAATATAGCAGTCAAAAAATAAGTTAACATGCCCAGTAATTGATCATTTTTTCAAACCCACTAAAGCTCTGAACAAAAGAGAACTACACCATTATTAAGAACTGGGCATGATTATTCCTAACCTAGGATGATTCTCAGTCTACATAGGGACCACCCATACTTAAAACTTCATTCCTCAAAACACATCTTGTTCGACTTTGAGCTCGTTTAATAGGGCTCAACGGGTGCTCGGAAGCTGGCTCCTGCATATACTGCTTCTGAACCAAGTTCCTCTTCGATTCTCAACAGCTGCAACCCAACATATATCATGTCACAATATTTGTATATGTTTAAAGTGTCAAGACTGTTAAAAGACCCAAAAGCTAACATGAGCTATTCAAAGCTCGACTCTATAAGATCTCGTTTAATAGGATGCATAGAATAATCGAACAAAAGTCAAGTCTGACAACATTGTAGATTTTTAGTTTGTTAGTAAGCTCGCTAAATATAAAACTAACAATTTTTATTTAAAATACATAACTTTATATTTTATTTACAATAATTACAGAGATATCTAATTAACGCATGTGCAGAATTATAGATTTTAGTAAACATATTATACCTTTCAGAATATGTTTTTTTAATGAATTGATGATTTGTTCAATGTGTATTTTTATTTTTTTATTTATAAAGCTTGTCTAAGGCTCGAATAAGGTAGTTAGTCCTGAGTAAATTCAATAATTTAATCTCAAGATTGGGTTGACAACAAACAAGCAAACATAAAACTAACAAAATGTTTAGTTTGGTAGCTTGGGTTCTTCTCATGTGCAGCCCTAATAAGAGGTTTATTGCACGAATTGTTGATGTCTTATAGATTAAAACTATCAAAAGATCAGCTTTTATTTAATTAACCCCACAGGGGGATTTCATGCAATATTCACACCATGAGAGAATTTTACGCAACATTTCCAAACCACGAGGGGATTTCGTGATTCGTGAAATTAACCCCCTAATAAGTACCATGGTCTATAGGGGTATTACAAAAGCTTAGATGATTACCTGGTTGTATTTTGCAAGACGCTCAGATCTGCATGGGGCCCCAGTCTTAATTTGCCCCTACAATTTCAGTCGAAAAAATAAAATGTAAATTTGACGTATAATTTATAAAGCATGCAGTGAATTGGAAATTAAAATATGTTGAACAAGAATTACCGTGGCCAAACCAACAGAGAGATCAGCAATGAATGTGTCCTCTGTCTCTCCACTGCACCAGCAACAGAATTATGATGTAATAAATTGAGGATTGAGACTGGTATAATAAATCAAATAGATCATCTACTATAATAAACTAAGTTGAAGAAGCTTCATACCTGCGGTGACTAGCCATTACACCCCAGCCAGCATGCTTGGACATTTTTACAGCTTCAATACTCTCAGTCACAGATCCAATTTGGTTAACCTAATGGGAAACAAATGTGAGAATTAAATTTACAGTTACAACAGGTAAAGAGAAACAGCAATGATTTTGACTCATACCTTGAGAAGAAGAGCATTGCAACTCTTCTCCTTGATTGCCTTCTCAACTCTCTGCATATAAAACCATGAATGTAAGAAAGCAATTATCAAAATTTAGGGTCAGAAAAATAATAAGACAATTAGGGGCCTGAAAGATTTTTCTTATTAATTCATGACCTGAAAAATAGGAAACTATCAATTTAGGACTCATGCATTTTAAGACCATGTTTGATATCTTATAGTTTCAGGTTATCCAACAATACTTTTATAAATTACAAATCCAAAAACAAAATGATATAGGAGTACTAATTTCAAATGAGTGAAAAAAAATAAGAATAAAAAAAATAATTGTGTATATTAATAAATAAAGCTATGATGTACTCCATAAGATACCAAACATGGTCTTAAAATGTCTTC
Organism: Galeopsis tetrahit; assembly: GCA_963675135.1. NCBI lineage: Eukaryota > Viridiplantae > Streptophyta > Magnoliopsida > Lamiales > Lamiaceae > Galeopsis > Galeopsis tetrahit. Next base: position 71,919,852 of record OY776128.1, on the reverse strand, counting down.
CTAAATTGATAGTTTCTATCCCTTCAAATTGATATTTTTGTATTTTTCAGGTCTCAATCGAGAAGAAAACTCTTTCAAGCCCCTAATTGATAGGTCTACCATTTTTCAGGTCCTGAATTGACAAAATTTCAACGAATTATTGCAAATATCATAGATTCACAGAAGGTATCAATCAGGAAAATTTTCTTCACCTTGGGATTGGTGACAAGGAGATCATCTCCCACAATCTGAACTTGAGTACCAATTTCTGCAGTCATCTTTGCATAGTGCTCCCAGTCATCCTGGTCAAATGGATCTTCAATTGATACAATAGGGTACTCAGTCACAAATGATTTGTACAGATCTTTGAGTTGGTCACCCGAGATCTTTTGCTTCCCATCGTTGTTCTGCAAACACAAAAGAAGCATAAAATAAGATGAAGCTTTAGTAATTTATAACTAGATACTTTAATGGCATGACAGTAAAAATCATTCAGGATTGTAGGTTAGAAAAACTTGCCTCTTCTTTGAAGTTCAAATCGTAAGTCTTATCTGATCCATAAAATTCAGAGGCAGCAACGTCCATTCCAATAACAACCTATCAGAGGAATAAGCAACAAATTGATGTGTGATACTCATTTAGATCATTTGAAATAAAAGAAGCACGATGGGAAAGATTAGGGAAAAAGGAACTCACTTTTCCTGTATAACCTGCTTTTTCGATAGCTGTCTTGAGCAGTTCTAGACCTTCCTTGTTCTCCTGAAGTTACAATCAAGTAGAACTGTTAACATTCTAGTACATTTATAACAAAGTGGAAGGTATATATTACCAAAAAGATATATATTACCTGAATGTTAGGAGCAAAGCCACCCTCATCACCAACATTGGTGGCATCTTGGCCATACTTCTTCTTGATAACGGACTGAAGTCAAAAGTAGATCAAAGATTAAAACCATGTGGGAAATTCTTCACTTCTGAGTTTTTATAGGAAGTTAAAAAATATACTCCTACAATTTTGTATTTACAGTTTTATGGTGCATTAATGGACTAACTAGCTATAAACCTGATGAAAATTGAAAATATTAAACTTCTTATGTAGAAATAATTGTGCAAGAACAAAAAGAAACTTGATGTTTCATCTTTATAAGTTTTCAATTTTAATATTCTTTAACATTGAGGTGGGCTAGCAAAGATTTAACATATCAAAGGCAAGAACTGAATTTTTCACTAACTTCTTTAACATAGTGGTGATAAAGGGCAAATAAGCAAAATATATATCATACCTTCAAATGGTGATATACTTCCACACCCATCTTCATGGCCTCCTTAAAAGAAGAGGCTCCAACTGGAAGAATCATGAACTCCTGCAAAAAAAAAAGTTGGCGTTAGTTAATGAACACACACAAAGTATACTAACGGGCACGTGGCAAAAAACATGCCTGCATAGCAAGTTTGTTTCCAGCATGTGATCCACCATTGATGACATTGAAAGCAGGAACAGGAAGGACCAGCTTCTTGTTACCAGCTAGATTGGCAATATGCTGAAAAAGACAAGAAAATCATAACTCAATCAAAACAGTGTACAACTACATACATTAATAGAATGACTTGCAAATGGACATATATAAATTAAATTAAGAGCTTAAGAGGAATGATCTTAGATACCTTATATAGGGGAATATTGAGGGCAGCAGCTCCGGCTTTGCACAAAGCAAGAGAAACGGCAAGAATTGCATTTGCACCAAGCTGAAAGAAAAAGAACAATTAGACTTCTAGAAATGTAACTAGAGAATTAGAAATAGTTAATCAGTGTACTAAAATACCTTTTGCTTGCACCAACCCCACTCATTCTGAGTTCCATCAAGTTGTTGAACCATGAAATTATCAATACCAGTTTGATCTGTTGGGTTCTGCAAAAGAAACCACATTCAACTCAATTCGTAAACATAGTTTATCAATCAATAATAACTCTTCTGAAGCAGCAAAAACAAACCTTTCCAATAAGGGCAGGTCCAATGATTGTGTTCACATTGCTAACCGCCTAAAAAAAATACAAGCATCACAATAAGGATCAGCAAGTAGCAATTGGATTCAATAATCCAATATACAGAACACTAACCTTGGAGACACCCTTTCCAAGGTATTCCGATCCTCCATCTCTCAGTTCAAGAGCCTCGTAAACTCCTAAAAAATGAAATCAATGAATATGAAGTACTACTAAACATCCCAAACTGAATGATACATATTCGAAACAACATCCCAACAAACAGGGTATGATGTGAATCCAATAATTCTACAAATTACATTCTGAATGTTGTTGGTGCATCATCATTATCATGTATTTTCTGATAAAATAAATGAAAAGCGCGCATGTTAACAAATCATACCAGTTGATGCACCACTAGGAACAGCAGCTCTAGCCCAGATTCCATTCGATAAATGCACATCAACCTACAATTACATCAATTACGATGAATATTTTCAAATAATCAAACTACTTATCAACGGCGTCAAACCCGATCCAGTTACATATATAGTGACAAAAATGGACAAATTCAAATGAAATGAAAACGAATCGTTGTAAAATGAGAGTGATGGAATTGAGTAGAAAGCGAACCTCGACCGTAGGATTGCCACGGCTGTCGAAGATCTGACGGGCCTTGACGGACTTGATAGTAGCCATTAGAGAGTGAGTGAGATTAGATCGAGGGAGAGAAGAAGAAGAAGAAGAAGAAGAAGAAAAGTGTATTGGAGAAAGTTAACTGGGAAGGAATAAGGCCCGTTTATGTAGAAGGAGTGCAGCTAATCACGACCGTCCATCTTGATCGTGTTCCAATTTAAGCTGATTTGCCTCGACTATGTCGAAAGCTCTTCTAAAAATGGTTAAAACTACTATATTCAATTTTGAATTTTTTTTTGAAATTTTGCATTTATTTTTTATTCTTTATTTACGTATTTCTTTTATTTATTTATGGATTTAATGAGAAGTATAAAGAAACCGAATATACTCTCTCTTTTTGTAATGAAGGAGAGTAGTCAAATTTCAGTGGTGTACTTACTTTACTTTAGATGCTCCAGAATATGCTGATGCTTTGGCGTCCACCAACTGTAAATTGTTATAAATCAAAAAGTTTATTTACCAAATAAATAAACATATAAAAGCAAAAAAAAGTCTTATTATATATTTGGACAAGAAGGGCCCGAAGGCTACCTAAAAATAAATCGACTCCGAAATTGGATTTTTATAAAGTTTACGATTTCAATATAGAAAAATATGGAGTACTAAATTATGTAAAATTCACAATGTACCTAGTAACCTATATTACAAATTTAGGTGGGAGACAAAATAATTATAAACATTAACGTCTTGTTTTGAAATTATTTCGAACATGAAATGTTATGTTTCTCGTCTTATTCTTATTTGAGATTTAAAATTTAAATTTTAAAATATAATTACATTCACCGCAATAAATACATATTTATTTTTACACAATTAATTTAACATAAAATTCTCTAAAATTAAGATAATATCCTACCAATAATTCATCAAAAAATTAAAAAATCATACTGTATTACTTAACCATCCGACTATAATTTCAAATCATACATGTCCTAAGTTTCGCTCTTCGTCTCCGTCTCCACATTAATGACAAAAATACTTACATTTTGAAATTACTACTTTCAAAACATAAAATGGTTGCCATATTAATGTAATACGACGTCAAATTCAAAATAAAAAATATAATACGGTGTATCTTAAATTTTTATTAAAGAGAAGACGAAACATCATTTAAGCAAAAATAAAAATAAAAATCGTGTGATCTTAAGAATTAATACGAAATCACAGAATCGTGTGAGCACGAGAAACCCGTTTTCCACACTAGCCTTTTTATTTCCTTTTGGTCTGTATGGTGATTTTTATGGAGAATGTGACTTTATATTAAAAAAAAGGAAGAAGTAATAACTAACTTGAAGAGAGTGTTGGAAAATGTTGGTTTTGACCACATTTTATAAAATATTAAGTGACAATTTTATAATCCGTTTTGCGTAAATGGATTTAGTTGATTTGATTTCTCAAAATTAAATTTTAGGTGAATGAGAAATTAATATTAAAGTTGGTCATTTAATGAGTGAATAAATATATTGTTGAATGTATTTATTTTTATATGATAATATAGAGAAACAATGAATAGGGAAATTATTATTTCATTGAATAAATGTAAAGAATACATGAGGGGAGTATTTATAGATACAAAACATATCTACTATATATCTCTAATTTAAGGAAATAAAGATTTACAAGATATATAAAATATATTATACAAGATATATATAATATCTCTTAATATATTTATATATGCCTAATACGCCCCCTCAAGATGGAGTACCATAGGAGAGTCCAATCTTGATCATCAGCATTTGAAGACGAGAACGAGCAAGAGGTTTTGTGAGAGCATCGGCTAGTTGGTCTTCGGAAGACACATGTGAAACACGTAACTGGGTTGTTTTGATCAAATCCCGAACAAAGTGATAGTCAATGGCAATGTGTTTCATTCGAGAGTGAAAAACCGGGTTGGAGCAAAGATACGTCGCACCAATATTGTCGCAGTAGATGGCAGGGAGAGTTTTGATGGTAAAACATAGTTCTTGAAAGAGAGATTTTAACCATTGTACCTCAGAGGCAGCTGATGCAATGGCCCGATATTCAGCTTCAGTGGAGGAGCGAGCAATCGACTTTTGTTTCTTGGAAGACCAGGAGATGGGATTTGGTCCAAGAAAGACAATATATGCACTTGCTGACGTACGATCATCAGTATTTCCGGCCCAATCAGCATCCGTAAAGCAGTGAAGTGAGTCAGATGGGTTGGGGTGGAGGGTAATTCCAACATCTCTAGTTCCATTAAGATATCGAAGGAGGCGTTTTACAGTGCCCCAATGAGTTGTGGTGGGAGCATGCATGAATTGAGACAATTTATGCACAGCAAAAGCAATATCAGGTCTAGTAAGTTGGAGGTATTGGAGACTTCCAAGAACTTGACGATATTGGGTGATATCAGTGGGCGGTGTTCCATCAGAAAGAGATAAACGAGTAGAGGTGGAGAGAGGGGTTTGGACAGGTTTGGAAGTGAGCATATTATATTTGGTGAGTAGGTCAATGATATACTTACGTTGGGAGAGAAAGCAAGTTTTCTTAGTACGGAGCACTTCCACACCTAGGAAATAGGAAAGTGAGCCTAAGTCTTTGACAGAGAACTTTGTACTAAGGTCTGAGGCCACTTTTGTGAGGAACGAGGTGTTGTTTCCTGTAAGGATTAGATCATCAACATACACGAGAAAATAAGCAGTTATACCGGATTTGTTGTATACAAAGAGAGACTCATCAGATTTGGTGTGAATGAAACCAATACTCTCCAAGAAGGTTCGAAGAGCAAAATACCAAGTTCGAGGTGCCTGTTTTAGGCCATAGATGGATTTATGTAACTTGCACACATATGTAGGGAAGGTTTTGTCAACAAACCCGGGTGGTTGAGCCATAAATACAGATTCGGCTAAGGCACCGTGAAGGAAAGCATTATTCACATCGAACTGACGAAGTGGCCAATTTTTGGTGACTGCAATACTCAGGACTGCTCGAACGGTTGCTGGTTTGACCACATGACTAAATGTTTCAGAAAAGTCAACCCCAGGGCGTTGGTGAAAGCCTTTGGCGACAAGTCGAGCTTTGTACTTGTCTAAGGAACCGTCTGGTTTCCGTTTGATGCGGAAGACCCACTTCGAACCAATAATGTTTGCAGAATCATCAGGTGGTACTAAATCCCAAGTACCGTTTTTTAGAAGGGCATTAAATTCAGATGACATGGCCTCCCTCCATCGTACATCTTTTAATGCCTGAGAGACGCAGCTAGGTTCAGTGTCAGAAGATAAAGTAGAAGATAGACCATACCTCGGATTTGGTTTGAAGATACTGTTTTGGGCTCGAGTGACCATTCGAGTTCGTTGTTGTATAGGTGGGGATGGCAGTGAGGGAGCATCTGGCGACTCGAGATCAAGGGTTTGTATAATGGAATTGGGGTTTGGAGTTGATGGGGGTGTACTTAGTAATCTGGGGGGTGCAACAGGACTGGGCGTTGGGCTGGTGGGTGTATTAAGAGGAACAGGGGGTGCAGGTAATGGGGGTGGTGGCGGGGCTGGATTCTCGTCGAGAGATGGTATATTTTGGGGCGGGGGTGTATTCGTAAGGTTTGTGGGTGGGGTAGGATTGGTGGAAGGGGCCAGGGGTGTATTGGTGGGTGCAGGGGGTGGATAAATTAAAACAGTGGGTGTGTCTGGCAGATTGGGGGGTGTATCTGTTAAGGTAGGGGGTGTATCAGGAGCAGTTTTAGGAGTGGCTAGAGGAAAGACATTTTCAACAAATTGAACATGACGAGAGGTATATATTTTGTTGGTTTTTAAATCAAGACAAAGATAAGCAGCTTGGGTAGGAGAGTATCCAATGAAGACACATGGAGTGGATCTAGGGTCTAATTTATGGGAAGTGTAGGGGCGGAGCCAAGGATAACATAAACAACCAAAAACTCTAAGTTTAGCTAGGTTGGGAGTTTGTTTTAGAAGGAATTGATATGATGACAACATGTTAAGATTGGGTTTTGGTAGACGGTTTATAATATAGGTAGCAGCACAAACTGCATGAGGCCAATATGTAAGGGGCATAGAAGCATGATGTAAAAGGGCTAAGGCAGTATCAACAACATGTCTGTGACGACGTTCAGACATGCCATTGTGTTCAGGGGTGTGGGGAGGAGTTGTGAGATGAGATATACCATGAGTTTGAAGGAGGGATCGTAGGGCAATGAATGCGCCCCCGTTGTCAGTATAGAGGGTTTTGATTTTGGTGTTGTAGAAATTTTCTACGATGCTTTTAAAGGATGTAAAGGTGGGGAGGACATCAGATTTGCGTTTTAGAGGGTAAATCCATATATATTTGCTAAAGTGATCAACAAAAATGACATAGTATTTGAAGCCTTCAGTTGACAGGACAGGGGACGACCAAACATCAGAAAAAAGAACCTCAAGGGGGGAACTAGATATAATGCTTGAATCGTAAAAAGGAAGTTTATGACTTTTAATATAGTTGCAAGAATCACAATAATGCAGTTTTGAGTTCGTGATAGGTAAGCTATACTTGGATAAGGTATGGGAAAGGATTTTGGAGGACGGATGACCTAGACGAGCATGCCAGATGGGTGATGGTTGTTTTTCCGAGATGGAGGTTGTGGGGTTAAGAGATGCTCGAGTCGGCCATACGTAGAGATTATCCACGCGACTCCCCGTGAGGAGAATGGTCCCCGTTTTGCCATCCCGCACCTGAAAATAAGTAGATCCAAAAATAATGTTAACATCATTATCTCGACACAAGGTTGAAACAGAGATAAGGTTTTTGGCCATTTGTGGGACAACAAGGACGTTTGAGAATGTTAGCATATTAACATGAGAAAACGACAAGGAACCAATATGTGAAATTTTCAAACCGTTACCATCACCGATAATGACATCATCCGAGCCGGAATATAGAGAGGAAACATATAAATTATGGGGGTGAGTTGTGATATGATGAGAGGCCCCGGAGTCCAAGATCCAGGGAATGGAGGGGATCTTTGAAATAGGAGAGTGGGCGGAGGTGGTGTATATACCAGCAGGGTGGGTGTGCATACGAGGTGGGGTGTATGTAGTAGTGGAGTGAGTGCGTAGATGCGGAGGGGTGTATTTACCAGATTTGGGGGTGTAAGCAGTAGTGCTGTAGTGAATTGGGCCCATTAGACAACAATTGAGTATGTAGTAGTGGTGTTTTGATTGGAGAGATAAGGCAGTATGCACGGATGTAAAAAAAAAAAAATTGGGCACGATGATTTAACCAGAGAGGGTACCGTGAAGAGTTGAAATCGTCGATGTTTTGTTCGGGAGTTGCAAGCGAACGGCAGTTATGGGAGGAGTGTTGTAATCGTGAGTTTTGAACGACAAGAATGCCGAACAACGATTACAAGGATTATTGTGGGATCGAGGCGTGAGCCGAGAGGCTCTGATACCATATAGAGAAACAATGAATAGGGAAATTATTATTTCATTGAATAAATGTAAAGAATACATGAGGGGAGTATTTGTAGATACAAAACATATCTACTATATATCTCTAATTTAAGGAAATAAAGATTTACAAGATATATAAAATATATTATACAAGATATATATAATATCTCTTAATATATTTATATATGCCTAATAAATAGTGATTAGATATGAAATGTCATGTTTTTGGTGAAATGATTATATTCCAAAGGTTGTAACTTTTGGAAAGAAGAGATTATTATGAAGAGTCACAACTATTATCATAAAAACTCTTGGAAGTCTATAAATAGATCTCCACATTTGCATTCCAAGATCACTAAAGACAAAAGCTTTCTTGCATTCTTTTTCTTCAAAAGCATTCTAGCATTCTAAGTCCTTGCATTAGAGTTCTATCTCCGGATATCCATTTTGCAGACAATTGATTTTTATGGAGAATGTGACTTTATATTAAAAAAAAGGAAGAAGTAGTAACTAACTTGAAGAGAGCAATTAAATTCACAGACAATTTCGAAGAATGAAAAAATATTAATAAAGGAATATATCCAACTAACAAAATGGAATAATCCAAATACTCTCATATACTTTTAATTTATAAATTAATCAAATCAAATAAATATTTAATGATATAAAAAAAAATTCAAGGCATGCGCTGCAGCGAGTTTGAGAGGGAATTGAGAATTTAATGTAGAATCCATTGACTCTTGAGATGAGTAATAGTTTCTTAATAAATTCAGCAAATAATTGAATAAATTGGTAATGCGCATGGTTTTATAAGTCATTAGATAAATTAATTAAAGTTATAAATTGAGTATGAGCTATGAGAGAAGCAATTTTCATAGGAAAAAAGTCAGAGGGAGACAAGAAACCATGTTAAATAGCTATGAGAATTGAGAGCTATGTTAAAACTTCTTTTGACACTATCAATTCGATGAAGTGTAAGTCAAGAGGGAATTTTGGGAATGTCACTCTAAAAATAGACATTAGCATGCTTATGATAGAGTTGATTGGAATTTTCACTTAGATTTCCTAGTTAGTACATGAATTAGTTGAATGTTAATGCAGATGATGTGGGCCCATCATTCTGAGTAGAGGATTAAAACAACGAAACCTCTTATTTATGTACTCCCTCCGTCCCATACTTGAAGCTACAAACCAAATTGGCACGGGTTTTAATAAATGAGTTGTTTATTAGTATTGTGTAAGATAAAGTGGGGGTAGTAAAGACTTTTCAACTTTATAAATAGTAATAAAGTTACTTTTTAGTGTAATAAAGTAGTGGCATTTGTTGTAATATTGTGATGTTTTAAGGAGAGTGTTTAAAAGTGTTTTTGCTATTTTAGGTAATGTAGCTTCAAGTATGGGACGCCCAAAATGGTAAAATGTAGCTTCAAGTATGGGACGGAGGGAGTATCTTTTAAATGGTGTCAGGGCAGATTGTGAACTTTGCTAAATTTTAAAGAAAAAGATTGGTAAAAATGTTAGGGACGACTTAAGGGCTGAGCTATTCAACGTGATTGGGGGTTTGGCAGCTACTTAATACGGTGCGATGCCTTGACTTTGTCTTAGTTTTGCACAAATAATATTTATAAAAAAAAGTATGAGTTCATTGTAACACAAGAAGTATACGACCTAATAGGAATCTAAAAGAGTCTATAGTCTCAAAACTATGTGATGTCACAATATTATAGAAGCTAGACGAGTTGTTTTAAATTTTTTAAACAAATACCAACAATTTAAACAAACAATTAAATGAACAAGTATACCTATCACCTATATTTAATATTTTTAAATAATTTTTAAAATTTTATTTTATTATTTTCTATTTTACTCTCCATTCAAATTAAAAATAATATATATATATATATATATATATTTAAGTATTAAAATTAAATTATTCTATATTGAAATTATCAATTAAAAAAATATAATGTATATTGAAATTAAGTTGAGTTAGTCTAATTGTTGCACGAAAAAAAAAATCTTACTTCATTCATCTTTGCCACTGCCTTTGTCTCGGTCACCATTACACAAAGCCTCTGCCGCCGTTTTAGTGAGGATTAACGACCTGCATGACATTATAGTCCAATGCGGGTTGTTACGGGCACTAACATTTATAATAACATCTATATATGAGTAAAACTTTACGAAATCACAAAACTATGATCTCGGAAAAGTAGATTTCATATTTGATGAGTAGTGAAACGAAATAACGACCCACATGACGTTATAATCCAATGCGGGTCGTTACGGAAACTAACGACCCTGTACTGGTAATTTTTTCACCTTTAAGTGGTATTTAGTACGAGTAGTGCGTAGAACGTAGACATGGACATATAAAATGAGTTGAAAACTCTTTAAAACATAATAATGACCTGCATGACGTTATAGCCCAACGCGGGTCGTTACGCACATTAACGGCTTCGTAGATACAAATATATTCATTTTATAAACTTATAGAACCTTATTTGAAACATGTTATTGTTTTTTTGTGCATTTTGGATTGTCATGTTCATCAGATAAAAACATCATTTGTCAACCAATTAACAACTCATTCACATTTTAAATATATTGTACAAGTTATAAGTTATATAATGTTTCTCAATCAAACCGATTGTAAAAACATTTATTATATAAAATAATAATATATTGTTTATTATGATTAGTGGTCAAAAAATTAAAATAAAGATTATGTATTAAGAACTAATTTTTTATTAATTATGTGAGGACAACTTCGTAATTTTATAATTATATATTTAAAATTATTAAATTTAATTTAAAAGGGTGAGATAATAAGTGCAATGCAGCAATGAATTTTAAGATTTGATGATTAATTGAATATCCATAATTTAAGACCGCTCCTTTATTTGGGGTGAGCAAATTAGTATTCCATTTTCAATATAGCAATTAGCAAGTGGGTAAATAAATCGAAATTTAAAAGATATTTTAATATTCTTGCGGGGTATTTTTTCCTCTCTCACATTGTTGGTGTTAGTACACCCACTCGTTATCTCCGCCCCCAACACAAACAAAACAAAACTACCCGCGCCACCCTAAAACCCACCGCCTCACTCTACACAACACAATTCTTCTCCATTTACCTCTACCACCAACAATGGCAGCAGCCTCAGCAACCACCGCAACATTCGCCGTCACAAAGCTCATCGCCTCCTCCACCCCAACCCTCAAGCAATCATTCTCTCTCCTTTCCTCTCACCGAAAACCCTCATCCCTTTTCTCCTCGTCCCTTCCCCTCCGTCGCCTTCAATCCCTCAAATTCTCCGCCGTCCCCAAAATCTCCGCGACCATCTCCGTCGGAGACAAGCTCCCCGACGCCACACTCTCCTACTTCGACTCCTCCGACGAGCTCCACACCGTCTCCGTCTCCGACCTCACATCTAACAAGAAAACGATCCTTGTTGCCGTTCCCGGCGCCTTCACCCCCACCTGCTCGCAGAAACATCTCCCCGGATTCGTCGAAAAGGCCGCGGAATTAAAGGCGAAGGGCGTCGATACCATCGCTTGTATTTCCGTCAACGATGCGTTCGTGATGAAGAAGTGGAAGGAGGATTTGAAAATCGGGGACGAGGTTTTGCTGTTGAGTGATGGAAATGGGGATTTCACCAAGGCGATTGGTTGTGAGCTCGATTTGAGTGATAAGCCGGTGGGATTAGGGGTGAGATCGAGGAGGTATGCGATGTATGTGGACAATGGCGTTGTGAAGATCTTGAATCTGGAAGACGGCGGCGCATTCAATGTTAGCAGCGCCGAGGATTTGCTCAAGGCAATTTGAGAACGGTAGTTGTGTTTCTTTCTTTATTTCTGTTGGAGAATATGTTGATGTGGACATGTGGTAAAGATGAGTTGATTTACCCTGTTTCGTTTGTAGGTGCATGAATTTGCACTCTGTTTTGAAATAATTGGGAAATTGAATGAGATTGTTAGGGTTTGAATTTTGATAAATGAGAGCTGTTTTATGCTTCAGATGATCTAATGTTGTTGCTTTCATCTTATCAATTTGAGCAGTTATCTCCTTTTTCCATTGTTGTTTCTTTGAATTGATTGAATGTTTGGTGGCAATTCTTGATATATGAATATCGACAGACATAAAAGTATAAAACACAATAAGAGACAATATATTGTATCACTATTCACTACACAGATTATCAAATTTAGTTGAAATTGTACTTGTTAATTGTTATGGTAAGTAAGACATAAGCTGGAAAAATAGGATATGTATGGTTTATAGCGGATGTCGATAGGTCATGAATCTGAGTTGAGCAGCTTGCAGAGAATGTAAAGATGGTTTCTTGAAGATGTTGTGGTGAGTAGTTTAATCTGAAATTCGGTCTCTGCAACAATACTAGTAGTGTTGATCTGGAAATTGATGCTGAATCGGATAATTCTTCATCTTGTGTGTGAAGTGTCGTATAATTATGAATTGCAGATTATCTACTTATTCCTCCCTAATGTTCTTGGGGATTTGGTTTTGGTTCTACTGCATTTAGGTTTGATATCAATGAAAATGTGCATTGAAAGTTCGTTTGTGTGATTTTACCATGATCCATGTACTAAGAAAGATTTCATTTCGTGTCTTTGTTCTGATCTTTGAAGTTTTTGAGAGATTGCGAGGATTAGAGACTAGCATTTTGAATGTGATAACTGTTGAAAATGGTGGATGCTTTTCCAAAGTTGATGTTGAGCGATGTGTTTGTGGCCAGAAGCGTAGATTGTGTTTGCAGGTTCGATATGGTTGATACATTGGAGAAAATAGCTTAGTGATATACCTTATCAAAAGAAAATAAAATAAAATGGAGCAACAACTAGTCTTAGTCTCTATTCTTAAGTTTTCGGGGAGAAAACTTATAACTACTATCTCTAATGAGTTTTGTGCTCTATCTGTGTGTGCTTTGTTTTTTTTGTCATGAAAGAAGCCTCTCACTTGTTATATCGAGCTGTCTCTGTTTCAAGATTCAGACTGTGAAGCTCACAATATTCTTATTTTCATGTTGAAAATTGAAATGAAGGCTGTTTTTCAAGCTTCTAATTTATATTTAAGCAGGGACATTTATGTGTAGTGCTGGAAATCAAATCTGATATAGAAATCAAATCTCATATATTTATGTTTCTCGACTCAGCTGGGTAATAAATAGAAAAAAATATATGTAAAAATTGTCAAAGTAGTTGAGCTAGAACTTATTTATAAACAAGCTATAACAACAATTACAAAATTCGATAATATTTTAAACAAAGTTTTAGCTACGATATGTATGACTTGACTGATTTACAACTTTACTTTTGCGCTACATCCAAATAACTAGGAAATAAATCTCAACCAAAGGTAGAATATCTAAAACAAAGGAAACTAAATAAATTGTCCCATAAAAATCTTGGGCTTTACACAGAACTTGGGCTTCTCTCGTATGGTTTGTACCTTTTCAAATGTGACAATTGGGCTCTCGTCCTTTAAAAAAAAAAAAAAGACAATTAAGCTCGCATGGTTAGTACCTATTAGACCGTATTAAATCGTGGAATGCGACTGACTTTGATCGTATTTTACGGGTTTGTTTAGTGTTATCATTTACTACTACATTAATTATTGCACGAGACAATTATTTAATATATCATACTATAATTTAGGAACAATAACGAAAACATAGATAGGTTCATAACACATACATACGGAGTACTAAAAAAGAAACAATAAAAATTACATGCAAACACTAAGTGAAGATATTATTGATATGATAAAACCCCCTAAACATTGGGTTGCATCAACTTTGGATCAACATCAACTCGCGCCACCCCTTCCTCCGCCAGTTTGGGTATATCAACCTCCCCCACCACCAGTCCCGCCACCGCACTACCCTCTGCCTCCTCGTCAATGTAGTTGGGATCATTCTCATCCAGCACCACTACCGGCGCCTCCTCCATCTCATTTGCCACCGCGCTCGCCGGACCCTCCCACGTGTACTTCCCGCCGTGGCCGGCCTTTGTCTGCCGGTTCAGCGGCATCCCGTCGACCGGCTGCCGGTCCTTCCGGTGTACTCCTTTGTCGATAAGCTTCTTCTCTGCGTATTTAAGCGCCTCATCACTTGCTCCATGCGCTTTCGGCACTTCCACTTTCTCCACGCGCTTTTGGCCTTGTTCGTCCCGTCTCACGCCTCGAACCGTCACCGTTTCGTTGTTGTGCTGCATGTTTCTGATAAGCTGCTTGTACGTTAAGTATATTGTTTTCAATTTGTAATTGGATCGGAAGAAGATATATATAGGAGTAATTAAATTGTACGTGGTGTTTGAAAATGGGAGAAAGAGGTATCGACGTGTTGATGAGAGGCCGCGACACTTGTGGGCTCTTGCCACGTGCCTCATGGAAAAAATTATGTTACAAGATCATCATCACTACAAAATTTACTCCATTTTTTTAGTTTTTTTTTTATTATTTCATGTTATACTGGTGTAATTTTGTTTCTGACTATAATTTTTAAAAATGATAAAACTTGTATGAATCTTTTTTTTGAGACGAATTTCTTTTCATCAATATTTCACATTTTTGGATTGAACATTCTTTTTTTTTTTCACATTTTATGTTTGTAAAAAAAGTGATACTCTCTCACTCCGTTACGAAAAATAGTCTTATTTGTCTTATACTATTTTTTATCCACAAAATGTAGTCTTATATCTTTTGAAAACTATCAGTTTATCACCCTTCGACTATCACTTAATTACTCAAATTAACTTAAATTACCATCAACTTTATTCACAAACAATCTCTTTATTCACAATGCACCCCACAATACCCTTACTTATCTATTTTTTTCTTAAAACACGTGTCCCACTTCAATGAGACTACATTTTATGGACGGAGGAAGTAATATTTTTCACAAAAGTGATTATCACTTTTTACTTAAACATTATTACTTTTTATATGAACTTAAGGGAGTACCGTCTCACGAAGTGAGATTCGTGAGACAGACTCACCCACACTACAAAAAAAGGGCGTTTTAGAGACGGATTTACCGACGGATTTTCCGTCGGCCGCCGAGGTTACCGACGGAAAGTCGGCCGTCCCCTTTCTCGGCGTCAGCTTTTTTTGCCGACGGATTTTTGAATTCCGTCGGTACTTCCGACGGAAATAACGAGGGAAAATGGCCGTCATCTTTTTCCGACGGAATGTCCGTCGGTATTCCGGACAACCTGTTTAACAAACCGGGTCAACATTCCGTCGGTAATTCCGTCGGAAAGAATGAATTAAAATAATTATAAAAGAAATTAGAATGAATTAAAATAATTATAAAAGAAATTAAATGCCGTCGGAAACCCGACTGAATTAATTTTGAATAAATTGGTTTCGAAATTCACATATCGACGGAATATCCGTCGGCATTTTACCGACGGAACATCCGTCACTAAAACAAAATATTAATAAAAAAAATATGGGTGGCCGGGGAGGCCCGACCAGAATTTCATTTTCCGACCAGAATTACATTTTCCGACCAGAATATCAGTGGAAAATATTATGGTAAGAAAAAGTGCCATATTAGAGGTTGGGAATGTGAAGAAATTTCGTAAAAAATGTCATTATGTAAAAAGTGTCAAAATTAAAATATTATGTAATGAAACAATAATATTACATGAAATATTATGTTGGGAATGTGAAGAAATTGCCATTGTTTTTATTACATATCCTCATGCTTCAAAAAGTATTCTTCAAAAAGTATTCTTCAATTCATCCACCTGCACAAGTAGTACAATCACATTGATCAAATTAAACCAATTTCTTTAATATATTATAATCAAATCAAATTAATACTAGTAATTAATTAGTAGCTTACTTGATCATTATCATCATCATCTAGTACTTCCAGAAACTGACGGTGGCTTCGTCTTCTTCCAGTCTCTGGCGAAGGGCGGCGACTTCGTCTACTTCAAGGAAACAACCAAAAAATTAAAAAAAAAATCGATCTTGAAGTTCAAAATTTTTCAATCTAAACTCAAAATCACTTACGTCGGAGTCGGAGTCGGCCCACTTATTCAAACGCCGGAGAAGCAAGAATGGAGACGATTGTAGAAGAAGGAGACGGTTGTGGCTGAACGGCGTCGACGAGGCAGTGGAAGCGGAAGGTCGGCCGGAGGAGCACATTGGGCGGCGGCCATGCTTCACGGTGGAGAGAAATCGGCGCGGGAGAGACTGAAATAGAGAGAGAAGAGTGAAAGAAAACCCTAGGTTGAGGTTTTATATAAGGGCTTATATTCCGTCGGCATGTACAAATACCGACGGATATTCCGTCGGTATTTATCAAATGGTGAATTTCAACGGATATATATAAATACCGACGGATTATCCGTCGGTATTTTTCAAAAAGTAAATTCCGACGGAAATTTAATTCCGTCAGCATTTTGGCGATTTTTTTTTTAATTAATTTAATTTTTTCTATATACTAGACCTACTAAATTACCAAAATATTTTTAAAAAAAATCACAAAATTCATTTCTTCCACATATATTAATATATATATTGGTTGTGACTTATATTTATAGTAAATTTAATTTTTATAATTTGTACCTAAATGATAAATAATTAATTAACTTTTATAAAATAAGAAATAAATACATTACATTAATTGAATTAATTTTCATCTTCATCGTCTTCATCCTCCTCTTCGTCCTTATCCTCCTCCTCCTCATCCTCCTCCTCATCCTCATCCTCATCTTCTTCATTCTCCTCTTCATCCTCATCTTCATTCTCCTCTTCATCCTCTTCTTCATCCCCCTCCTCTTCACCTTCAATTTCGATTAATTGGGGATTTGCAGCCGTCAAGGGTACAGAAAGATTGAAATCTCCCGTAAAGACTTCAGTTGGAGTCTCTATTTGTTCTGTTTGAAATGGAGATTCATCTTCAGTATTTTTGTTCTTTTTAGGGACTTCTACCATTGACCTTGCCTTTACTTTGCAAACAGCGTGCCATTCATAACCACGTGGAGCTCCCGGATATGTGCAGTAGTATACTTGAGATACTTGATGGGCAAATACAAATGGATCATCCCCAACATACGTCCTTTTCGAACTAACATCAACGAGCTTGTACTCCGGGTGAATTCTTGTTCCTAGATGGCCTGAATCAAACCAATGACACTTGAACAACACTACATTCTTTGCTGGATATCCTGGATATTCTACTTCGACGACTTCCCGTAACACCCCAAAGTAATCACTTGCATCTGCATTGTAATTCGCACTGCTAACGCAGACGCCACTGTTGGTAGTTGCCTTTGTCGATGCATACCCAGACGTATGAAATCTGTAGCCCTTCACAATATAACCGTTGTAAGTCTTTACACGACGTAGTGGTCCCTTGCTGAGATCTCGTAAGAATCGACTGTCTAGAGCGTTATCCCGTCCCTATACGGCTTAATTTAAAATTAATTAAAATAAATATTAATTTATTTACGTAAAACATAATTAATTAAATGGTACTCACATAACGTTCGAACCATCGAGAAAATTCACGTTGAATACGAGCATCTATATATGCATCTGAGATGTTTGGTTCTGCTCGTCGTAGTTCTTGAGTGTACATCCTAATTCACAACATTAAAAAACTTGGTTAATATTAAATGACATAAATGAAGTGGTATTTAAATAGACGATTTATATATGAAATACTTACTCAATGTATGGCTGAACTTCATCACAATTCAATAACACATACGTTTATGCTATTTCCGCCTCCGAGTTCGTCTCCCAATATCGTTCAGTGGGTTTTCCTATTGGTCGTCCCTTAGACTTGAATATGGAGAGCATTCCATCGACCTCTTCACTGATATCGTCAGCGGATGTACCACCGAAGTTACGTGGAGCACTTCTTAACTTTGTGTTGACGTGGTCTTCAAAGTAATAAGAACAAAACATGTCAACCTCTTCATTCAAATAAGCATTCACAATCGATGCTTCAACGTTTGCCTTTTGTTTAGCATTGCGTTTCAAGTTGTGGAGATACCTGATATACACACACACACACATATATATATATATGTATATATATATAAAACTTATAAGAATGCATGTGTAATTGTAATGAAATAAAAAAAGTAAGATTTTACCTTTCAAATGGGTACATCCACCTGTATTGCACCGGACCACAAATTCTCGCTTCATACGCTAAGTGAACGGGTAAGTGTTCCATCGAGTTAAAGAAGCTAGGTGGAAAAATTTGTTCCAACTTACACAAAATCACTGGGATGTCTTCATCTAAACGAATCATATCATCGATCGTGATCGTTGTAGCCGTTAAATCTCTAAAAAATAGACTTAATTCAGTGATAGCCCTCCACACATTTAGAGGAAGAAGTTCCTTGAACGCAATCGGTATCAAGCATTGCATAAATACATGACAATCATGACTCTTCATCCTTGCAACCTTACCCGTTGTTGTGTCTACGCATCGACTCAAGTTCGACACGTAGCCGTCCGGAAAGTTCAACTCATTTATCCACCTACACAATCTTTGTTTTTGTGGCTTATCCAGTGTGTAGCTAGCCTTTGGAAATTTACCTGTACGCTCATCCTTTTTCAACTCTGGACGGCGACAAAGAGTGTCCAAATCCTCCCGAGACTTTGGAGTGTCTTTCGTCTTGCCTTCGGTGTTCATGATTGTGTGGAACACATTGTCAAACACATTCTTTTCAATGTGCATCACATCCAAATTGTGTCGTATCAATAGTGAACTCCAGTATGGTAAGTCCCAAAAAATACTCCTTTTGTTCCAACCACCCTCAATTCCTTTGTTTTGTTCCGCTGCATTTTCCTCAGTACTTTTTTTCAACCCCGTCCACTGAATCTCATATAACAACCTACGTCCTGTACGGAGAGTAAATTATAAGTGACACTAAAAGCAATAGATAAATATATGTTTAATACTCATTAAATAAATGTATAAAATACCATCTCGAAGTGGAGGTCGATTGTTTGTGACTGCTCTGTTCTTTACGAAGTTCTTCTTATTTCTTCGAAACGGGTGACCTTGAGGTAAGAACCTACGGTGATTATCGAACCATGAAACTTTTCTACTCACCGGGAGACTGAAAGTTTCAGAATTCTCCATACAATACGGACATGCTTTCTTTCCGGCCGTACTCCACCCGAACAACATACCATATGCAGGAAAGTCGCTAATGGTCCATAAAAGAGCAGCACGCATCGTGAAGTTCTGCTTTCTAAAAACATCGTACGTTTGGACTCCATTCTCCCATAAGAAGATCAAGTCTTTTATAAGAGGTTGGAGATAAACATCCAGTTTGTCTTTTGGATTCGTTGGTCCAGGCACCAATACAGTCAGAAACATTGTTTGAGGTTTCATGCACATTCACGGAGGAAGATTATACGGAGTCAGTATCACCAGCCACAAAGAATACTGCTTCCCATGCATCCCAAACGGTGCAAAACCATCAGTACACAAACCTAATCTCACATTCCTCGGTTCACAAGCAAAATCTGGAAACACGTTCTCAAGATGTTTCCAGGCCTCTGAGTCTGCCGGATGTCGCATCTCCCTCGACTCAGCCGAAGAGGAATCTGTAGCATGCCACGTCATGTGTTGTGCAGTGGCACTTGATTGATATAATCTCATCAAACGAGGAATGATAGGAAGGTAGTACATCTTCTTATATGGCACTTTCTTCTTTGTCTTCTTCGATTGACCACCAGGTCCCTTTCGACGTGCCTCTTTGTACCGGGGATGGCCACACAATCTACACATCTTCAGACTGCTATCTTCGTCACCCCAATATAACATGCAACCCTTCACACAACAATCAATCTTCTCAACCGGCAAACCAACATTCTTCAACATTTTTTTGCTTTGATGAAACGTCGTAGGCACCTTATTATTTGGAGGACAAATTTCACTGCATAACTGTGTCACTTGCTCATATGCCCTGTTAGAAAGCTTGTTCTCGGTCTTAATGTTCATGAGTCGTGCATTAAATGACAACTGTGAGTGAGATTCACAACCCGGATATAAATCTTCTTCGACTAATTTGAGCATCTCATAAAACCGAAATGCCTCATTCGTCGGCTCCTCTTCCATGTTTGAAAAACCAGCTTCCCTGATCATTGTTTGATACATATTCGGTTCTTCGTCCCCAAATTGTTGTTCTTCGTCCCCAAACTGTTGTTCTTCGTCCCCAAACTGTTGTTCTTCGTCCCTAAACCGTTGTTCTACCTCGTTACTAGTGCCAACATGATCGAAATTTGCTTCTTGTTGATAGATTCCAACAGTGTAATAGTAAAACACTTCATCAAATCTATAAGGTCAATGTGTTTCGCCATGACTAGTCCAATTATAATAATTATCAACGAAACCATTCTTCACAATATGTACTAGGACCTCATCAATCTCTTTATATTGCTTATTCTGACATTTCTTAGCATTACACGGACACCTAATGCAATTTCCACTCATGTAATGTGGCTGGCTTTTTGCAAATTCAACAAAAAACACGAGTTCATTATAAAATTCCACATTCACATTTCCTCTAATCATTCTAGGAGTACAGTACATCCAACGACGGTCAGGCAAATCCATCTGCTAAACATTTAAATGGAGCAACACTTTACTAAACTAAACTTATAATAAATTCAAACAAAACTTATGATATATATAAAACATGTAATTACATTATATTGAATTTTATGTATAGAGTAAATTAAAAATGGTAGAAAATGTACCGTAATTTGATGTTTCTGAATACCCGAGCATGAGCATAAAAAATTAGGCAGTAGAAAGTTTTGGTGTAAATTTGCAATACGAAAGTGAAGTGGAAAAAAATTAGGTAGTAGAAAGATTTCCCGACGGAAATGCCGACGGACTTATCTTTTCGTCGGCATTTCACCCGCCCAAATTTCCGTCGGTAAAGATAAATGCCGACGGATAATCCGTCGGCACTTATCAAATGGTGAATTCCGACGGAAAGTTAATTCCGTCGGCATTTCACCCGCCCAATATTCCGTCGGCATAGAAAAATACCGACGGATAATCCGTCGGTATTAATCAAATTGTGAATTCCGACGGAAAATATATTCCGTCGGCATTTGGCGGTTTTTTTTTTTAATTAATTAATTCAATTTTTTGTATATATAGCAACACAAAGCTCACACACACCATATTCGATTTTTTCTATTTTGCAAAGAAATATCATGTCTTCTTCGTCTTCTATTTGATTTCAGCAAGACCTTGTTTGTTATTGTGGAAAGGCATGTCGTACATATGCTTCTAAACAACCTAGAAGTAAAGGGAGGATATTTCATAATTGTCCTGACTCCCTAAGTGATGGTTGTGGTGGTGGATGTGGTTTCTTTGTATGGGCTGATACTCTAGAAAACTGTGGTGTTGACAAGAATCAAGGATCTAATCAAATTGACAAAGAAACTGAAGACATGAAGAAAATGACTCAAGAGATGAAGAAATTGGTTACAGAGATAAAAAATTTGGCTGAAGAAATCAAGGATTTAATCAAAGTGAACAAAATCATTTTGATTGTGCTAGTTGTCATGGTTGCATCTACCACCTTCAAGTGGTTTGGTTAAATATATGTATAATGCACTCTATATGAGGCTATTTTGTACTAAAATTCACTTCCACCTTCAAGTGGTTTAAATCTATCTAGAATGCACTCTAAATGAGATTATTTTGTACTCAATGAAACAAATGAATGCACCCTATTTTCATCTATACACCAATAAACTACACAAATAAACTGCAATATATAGTTCAACATAAAGATAAATATATACATAAAGATAAATAAGTTCAACAGAAAAGTAAATAAGTTCAACAGAAAAGTAAATAAGTTCAACAGAAAATTAAATAAGTTCAACAGAAAAATAAATTAGTTCAACACAAAATTAAATTGTTCAACCAGGATAGTTGCCAGGATAGTTGCTAAAAAATTGTTCCACGTCGTCATTCAAGTTGACGTCGTCACCGTCGGCCTGACCTGCATCTTGATCTGGAGCTGGAGCTGGACCTGGAGCTGGAGCTGGCGGTGTTTGCCCCATCGTCTGTTGATAGATGGCCTCGATCTGCTCAGCTGACATCCCCAACGTCCGACCCGCATTGGCACTCCAGAGGCGGAAGTAGTTCTCGAACGTTGCCATGACGTTCGGATCCGGGACGGCAGTGGAGGATACGGACGGTTGCGATGCACTCCAGGCCGACCGACCACTTGGTGTCCTCACGGCGTTGCTCATCCCACCAAGGCCAAGGACCCTTCCCTTGGAGGTCGGGGCAACGTCAAGGTAACACCGGTCCACGTCAACAACCGGAGGGGTACCGCTGCTTCCGGATTCAGCAGTAGTCGTGGCGGCTTGCGTCTCGGCCTCTTCAATCCTCTGTCGGACGCTCAACTACATAATTAAAAAATTAAAATTAATTTAATTATCTATATATATATATAATGTAATTAATACATAAATTTAATTAAACTTACGTGGAGGTCAGTAGTGCGCCCGTAGGTGGACGTCTGTGTATCGGCATTAAACGGATGAAGAAGACTCATCCGATCCAAGTGGGTGTGTGGACGTCCAGTCTCCCGCTCCTATTACGTATCAAATAAACATATACAAATTAATTTAGATAACTAATATAAAATAATTAACTATAATTATTTAATTTTTAAAAATTAATGAAAACTTACGATAGCAAGTGATTGCTCGAGGACGGACCGAGCTCCCCCCCGATGCACTGCCATCCCGCCTCCAACGTCGGTTCTGCGGTTGGCCCGAGCTTTGTCACACTTCTCTTGGTAAGCCGGGTCCAACCACTTCTCAACCAACGACTCCCACAGGTCAACACCATCCTCTACCCCCAGAACAAGATTTCTGTCTTTATCACGCCACGCCGTTCTCCAGTCGTACATCATGTTCGTGTACCGAGTAGAACAAACACCGTACCACTTCTCGTAAATAGCGTCGTCCGAGTAGATCGTCGTATCCCAACGGGCCTTTTTCTATACAAATATTCAACATATTTATCAAATAATATGAATAATTAGTTATTTAATAAACTTTAATTATTGTAATTATATACCTGGAACTCCTCGAAATATTCATCCTTTTTAGATTGTGGCACCGTCAACCAAGTGATAGCACCCTTAGAAATCTTGCACTTCTTAAAGGCTTGTGTGCAGATCCTGGACACCTCATTACCGGGCACCAACCTGTAAAATTATTAACAAATTTATAAACTAACACATTATAAATAAATAAATAAATAAAGTTAATCGTTATTGAATACTGTTAAACATTAGAATTATTGACTTACGCTCCTGAAATGATTTCAAGGGGTTGCCTTTTGTCTCGAACAGGATGCTGACGAGAAGAGGATGACGAACCAACCGACATCGTAGTCGGCGGCGGCGGCGACACTGCCACAGAAGGAGGAGGAGGAGCCATCACAGGTACTGATTCATCCCGAGACCTCCTTGAACGACGTGACCAAAATGACGACCTACGTGAACCAGAACCCTGATTCGGTACTTGTTCACTCATCTGTTTCAATCAATAAAAAATACATAATTTTACTAATTATCAATTTAATGAACATATTGCTAATTTAAAAATTTTACTAATATATCATATTCCTAATTTAATCAATTCCTAATTTAATCAACATATTCCTAATTTAAATCAAAACAATATATATATATAACCTAATTACAACGTGATACCACCGTCGAACCATCTAATTAACTAATAATTTAAACAATTGATTGAAACATGCATCACCTACATTAAAAATATTTCTAAATTAACATATTCCTAAATTAACAAATCTAAACATAATTAAAATAATACTTTTCTAATTGGAGTTTTCTAATTATCAATTTAATGAACATATTCCTAATTTAAATTTTTTACTAATATAGCATATTCCTAATTTAATTAATCAACATATTCCTAATTTAATCAACAATAACCTAATTTAATTATTATTTTTCTAATTATTATTTTTCTACATAACTTAATCAATAATAAAAAATTGAACATATATATTCCTAAATTAACAAACCTAAAACTAATTAAAATAATAATTTTCTAATTGGGTCAATAATTATCAATTTAATGAACATATTCCTAATTTAAATTTTTTACTAATATAGCGTATTCCTAATTTAATCAACATATTCTTAATTACAACGTGATCCAACGGTCGAACCACTATATCTAAACTAATTTAAACAATTGATTGAAACATGCACTACATACCTACATTAAAAATATTCTATATCAAAATTACACCATTAAATTAAACTAGTAATTAACTATATAACAATTAATTAATGTATACATATAACAATTAATTAATTAATTAACCTTAAAAAACTACTCTATCAAAATTATTCTTAATCAACAAATTAAATTAAATAACATACGTACTAACATGATCATAATATTTTAATAACTAACTAAATCAATATAACATGCAAATCAACATTAAATTAATCATATTTACATACATGCATGCATAAACATATATGTATTAATGTATATAAGTATTAAAATTAAACTAAGTAATAAAACTAATTAAGAAAACGTACCGTATCAATATAATTGGAGAAAATTGATTCAATAGCCTCGTCCTCGTCTGCCTCCCCCGAATCCCTCGATCAGAACCTTAGGTTTTTTTTTTTTCTAACGCATCGCGTCTGTAATGAGATTGCTTATATAAAAAAAAAAAAAAATTGTTTACCGACGGATATTCCGTCGGCATTTCCCTCGGTAACCGCCGACTTTAATGCCAACGGTTACCTTATTGAAAAACGAGGCGGTGCGGATTTCAACGGGTCATAAATCCGTCGGCATACATATTTCAAAACATCCGTCAGTATTTCCCTCGGTAAATGCTGACGGAACGGAAATCCGTCAGCATTTATGTTGACTTTTCAATTCGTCGGCATTCCGTCAGCATATCCGTCGGAAATGCCGACGGACTATAATCCGTCGGCATTTGTCCGTCCCTATAGCGCGCGTTTTTTGTAGTGCCAAAACAAGCTCTTTAAAAATATCATAACTCATTTTTACAATAATAAAATTTTAAAATTATTTTATAAATATTGATTATAAATTTATTTGATTAAACTAAAATTCGTCTTTAGAGAGAAGGAATAATCATAATTTAATATGTTTATAAATTTATTTGCTGCTCAAGGTGGGATATGAAATGCACATATACTCTCTCCTATCTATAATAATTTTCACAACTTTCTTTTTTAGGATGTTTACAATAACGTTGACCACTTCCTTCAAATGAAAAACACTTCATAAACTACACCCTTACAATATATACAAATATTGTGATTTTTTAGTAAACCACTTATTTGTGAATCGAATATTTTTAAGGCGATCAAGATCCAAACTTATGACTGCAAATTTTTCAAAAAAACTGCTTTAATTATACAAATTTCATGGGTAAAATAGTGATTCTCTAAAAAGTATTTGGATAATTGTCAAGATGGCATAGTTCATCCAAGGGTTTTGTAACCTTATTAATAAATACTGCGAAAGCAAATAATCAATAGGCAAAACATGCATGCAAGATAAATGAAACTGAAATGCCATTAATTCCTCTATACGCATTTTTGTGGTTTTAATTTTTACTCAAATATATAAATACATGGCCTCCTAAACGTACGAGAATTAGAATTGATCTCTTTCTTGTGTTGTTGGAGAAGAGTAGTACCTCATTAAAGAAAAATAAAGTAATAAATAGTAAAAAGTTGTCTATTAGAAAAGGAAAAGGGAGATGAAAAAAGAAACCTATTCATAATTGATTCCTCGTTAAAGTCCTCATAGAGAATTTAGGGTGGAGCCACGACTTTTATAGTGAAAACAAATAATCCTATTTACGTAACTAATTATTAAAATCAAATTGATAATAGTAATTCTTATTAATCAAGAATATATAAATCATTGAACAAATAATACTATACTTTAAAATAAATTTTCCAATTACTTATAAGAAATAAGATACTAGTAACTTAAGAATTCATTTCAAGATTTTAAATAAAAAATAGAACAAATTGAAGGGATATTAATTAAAAATGGTTGATAAGCAAAGATAATTTTTTTTTTTTTTTGGAGGAGAAGATTGTAAGAGAAAGATGAGCAATAAACTTCAAAAGTTTATTTACAACATATTAAAATATTTATTTATATTGTACAAGTATGTTTACTAATTAGTGAAATAAAAGAGTGACACCACACTAGAGTTAGCATATTTTCTTTTCTCAATGTGTTACCCAAAAGTTTGTATACCACAAAAAAAATGAAAATAGTTATTACGATAATCACCTCCACAATATATATACTCATATATATTTACTCTTATTGCTAATATTTTTAAGGTTCATTTATATATACAAATCAACCAACTCTTTTACTTTTAAGTTACAAAACTATCATTCAACATTCTAATTATTATATAATATTCTACACAAAAACTTTCACGGAGAGAGTAGAGTAATACTTGAGTGCAATTGATTGCATCTATACAATTAGAATTTGACTTCAATAAATTGAGTCAAATGTTGAGATCAAATATTAAATTGAACATTAAAATTCAAGTATATATATACACTCAATTGCATGGAAGAATTTGCCGAGAAAGTAATACTCCCTCCGTTCTATAATAAGTGTTGTTTTAGCCTCTTTCTCTTGTACATAAATAAGTGATGTTTTAAAACTTTTATACCATTTGTTCCCATTATACCCTCCCTTTAACTTTAAAAAATCTCTTAATTTCTAACTTTAGAAAATAATTGAAAAGGATTGGTTAAACAATTTAGAAAGATTTAAAGAGAATTAATGTGATTAAAATTTTCCTTTATTATTTAAGGTTATACTTGTCAATACACACCCTTTCTTAATTTCAACAAATTTCATGAAAACAACACTTATTATATAATGGAGGGAGTATATAAAGAAGAGTGGTGAGTCACAAGTCTTGTTTCTTTTAATTTTTTAAAAAAATAGTAAAAGCATACAAAAGAAAATAATGCTTTTAAATTCTTTCCATTTATTGAGGAAGAAGAGTGCGCGACTTTGGTCATTGACTTGGACGATGTCTTTGGATATAATTAAACCTTAATTAATTAATAATAAATTGCTAGTAATTGATCGGTTATATATATAGGCTTATCCATGAACTTTTTTATTTCGAGAGCCTAAAGTATGTAATAATTTGTTAATGAAAAAACAATTAAACCACTTGTATATATGTATTCCATTCGGTCAAATATACCATTCATATACTTTAAAATAAAAGGGAAATAACTTATTTATACTTTTAATAAATGTTTATTTTTTTCGTTATAAAATATATGTTTTGAATTTCTCCCACCCTATTTAACGAGTTAAAAATGGTGTTTTTATAAAGAAAATAAAACAATTAAGGAGTGAGGTTATTTGCACCCCAAAAATATTAAATTCATCTCAACTTGGTCAAACCTGATCAAATCTACTTAAAATGATTTTAAATTCTGAAAAATGTTTTTCTTCTATTATTAGTTTTGAAAATTAGTAAATAAACCTAGATTTTTATACCATTCTCAAGATAGAAATTAGAAGAAAAGATGTGTTTAAATTATTAAGAAGTTAAGGATATTTTCAGAATATAAAGTGATTTAAATTTGTTTAGTAAATTAAATTGATGTGTATATAACAACTTATTGAGTGTACTGTAGATCAGTTACTAACAAACTTCTGAGAAGCACGCCGCGGATGTGAAAGAATCTCCAATTCACAATTATTGGGTCGTTGCAAGTCCGAAGGTACCACAGCAATTCTGACGTATTTTGGCTGATGTCATAAAATACGAAAATAAATAGGAGATCAAATCAACTTAATCGTTTTTTTTTTTTTTTGTATTTCATATTGTATTGTTGCACTATCTAAATGAAACACAAAACTAATAGGGGATGAAATCATTTACGCTCCATGAATTTCAAAAATTTAGATTTAAATTCTCTTTTTAAGTTAAAAGTGAGAGAATTTAAATTCTCAAATAAATTATCTCATTTGAAATTTCAATTGAAACATCTAATCAAATTAAATCTTTTCATCCAAATAAATTATCTCATTTGAAATTTCAATTGAAACATCTAATCAAATCAAATCTTTTCATCCAAACACTGAACTTATACAAGGAGTTTTATACCTTATATTCCACTATTTATATTATTAATACAAAATATAGTGAAACATAAAAACGATCCAAAAGAATGAAAGAGTTAATTATTGTAGAAAACATGGAGTACAATACAAAATCCATATTTATTTATTTGGGTTAAAAACCTGCAGTCTCTCCGAATTGTATTTCGTCGTACATGATCATACTACAAACGTGATCCCCACCAAAAGCAAAACCCTTCACCCTCCGTTTCCACTCTTCTATATAAACTCCATTATATCTCCTCGATCATATATACTCAACTGTGAGAAAGAAAAAACATGGCTGAGAAATCCAAGTTGAAAATCGTAGCTGCTTCTTCCGATGAAAGTAGCGACGAAGAAGAAAACGAGGCTGGAAGCGTTGATCTGGGGATTTCATTGGATAAACTGAATCTCGGCCCCCAAAAGAAGCTCCTTATTCTCTGTTTGGGCGGTTTACTTGTCAAAAGGGTTCATGTTAGGGAAAAAGCCACTGTTCGAGGACTGCGCCCCGATATCACTTTTGGAAAATTTCTCGGTATTTCTTGCTTTTTTTTTTTTTTTTTTTTGTTTTATTTTGGTGTATTAATTAAGAATAATCTTCTTCAAATTTAATTTGGTACAGTTTTTAAGAGGCCATTTTGCACTGAGTTTCTGAAATTTTGCTTTGAGCGTTTCGACGTTGCGTTGTGGTCCTCTGCCCGAGAGTAAGTCAAGTGATGAAGCTTTTTTTCTTTGAATTTGGACTATTAATCTGTGTATAGAAACTTTATCGGGCATTTTCTTGGATATATTTGGATTAATATGTATGTACCTTAAAATTCAACCTAGACCTAAATGGTTTTGAGTGATCAGGCACAATATAGATGGTGTGTTGAGCAGCATCTCTGGTGGAGCTCGAAGCAAGTTCATATTTGTTTGGGTAATTAATTTCAACTTTTCAATCTTCAGGATAATAATTGAATTTGAAAAAAGAAAAATACGGACTAGTAATTATTTTATTTTTTCAGTCTCAAGAAGAGTGTACTGATTCTGAATTCTACTGCCGTGACAATGAGGATAAGCCTCTGTTTCTCAAAGAACTGAAGGACATCTGGGAAAATTCTTCCTACAAAGGAAAATACTCGGCCAAAAACACCTTGCTAATTGATGACGAGCCTCATACTGCCCTACTGAATCCGGTAATTCTTCAAGTTTATTTGAAATATTATACGGGTATTCAAATTCAAACTAAATAACTTTGTGTTATGCAGCCAAACACAGCAATTTTTCCTCAGCCGTACAAGAAGCACAACCCGAAAGATACAGTTCTAGGTAACATATAAACATTTTTTTGAATAATCATCCACCATGGTTAATTATTGTACTCCTACTTTCTTGGTTTAGAGGGGGGTGGTGAGCTGAGGAAATACCTAGACGGGGTTGCAGATGCTGACGATGTTCCATCGTACGTGAAACAACATCCGTATGGACAACCTGCGATCACACCCTCCCATCCTCATTGGAACTTCTATTCGAGGATCGTTCGTTCTTTTGGAAAGGAAAAGGAAGAGGCTGAAACTTCTGAGAAATGATGTTACTTGAGATGCCCACTATATGCACTATGAATGAATAAATCCCTATGAACTATGTAACCACGCTTTTGAACTTGAGTTTTTTTCTGGATTATGCATGTTTGTCCAGAAATATGAGTGTTATTCTACGTTAAAAAATATGAGTGTTTTTTACAATATATTGTTTAATTCATAAGGTATGTCATAACAGGAACTGAAATTGAAATTGATAAACATAGATAATATATCAACAACAAAAACAACCGAGCCAGTCATAACATTTCTAAACGACCCCATCAAAAGTTTCTAAATTCCATCTAAATATGAAAAAACAACAAATAACACAAGATAAATTAAGAGTCTCATTAAGAACATCAGCTTGATCACGTACCATTTCAATGTCAGATATATTCGATCAGTGGCTAAAGAAGAAAAAACGTGAGAGAGAACTAAATTAAGCTTCAATGTTCTTCAACAGATACGGAAATGTTAATATCTGGGTAGGTTCTGTGATCCGGCCCGTTCCAATCAGCAGTATTATCAGTGGATGCAGAATTCGGATGATCCTTAGTGCTTAAGCTGTTATCTGCTTCTCCTTGACTTTGTGCGAGGAACTGTGATGGTTGAGTGGGATAGACGCGTGCCTCTGGTGGCGCCTGTGATATTGGCATTGCTGCTGTGACTGTAGCTGGAGCATGGTGCATTGAAGGGGTTATTCTTGGCTCCAGGTTCTGCTTTCGTTTTTGCATCTTGAAACCATTTGGAATGAAACTTCCAACTACAATCTGGCAAAGCATAGAATGTACAAGTATATCATCAAGAATGTAATGGATTTCATTTGTTTTTCACTAGTACGAAGAAAAAGTTGTCACCTGAATAGGACTTGCAGCCATAAGCAAACCTGCAACACCACCACCTATCACACGACCATCAGGGCTAGCCAATGAAACGCTTAATCCACCAGCTCGACTTTTCATCCCACCATTTTCAGAGATTGTGTATGATCCGGTTAAAGTTAAAATCTCAAAACGCCCCTGCATTATTAGGCAAGTTTCATCGTCAACAAGACAAAAACTTTTATGAAAATGGTTAATAGATCTAAGATCCATGAACTATATTGACCCTACCAATAAATCCTAAATGGGTTCTATATATATTACAAATTTTTTAACCCATTTTGTAAATGGGTCAAAAATTAGACGGAGTTTATATGATCCAAGTTCACAACAAAATAATCATCTTTATACTAGCCAAACATCAACTATAAGTTGTCCCAAAACACGGGCTTGACGGTTCACCAAAGACATGTTGAACCAACATTAAAGAAGCGTGATAAAGCTTTAGCGATGACATTAGACTTAAATTAAATTTAGATAGTTACATCCTTTAAAAAAATGCATAACAATGACCCAACTGATCGAAACCAAAAAAGTGTGCCAAAGCGAAAGATTAGAGTGATGAAATCATTCGATGAAACAACAACAATAATAATAATGTAGGATGAGAGATCGTGCCTCGTATGTCAATAGACCCCCAGACAAACCGGGCTGGCGAAGCGTGACATTGGAGACGGACCCATTGGCAGAAAGTACACAAATCCCTCTATGACCCTTCTGAGCAAAGGTAAGTATCTTCCCTGCAACATCCTGCAAAATAGTTCAAATTGGATTTCAAAGAGACAGATTAAAATATGAATTAGAAAACATTTGAAAAATGAAAGGGAACAAAATTGTGGTTACCTCTCCTGTGTGAACAGTAACCACATGGGGAGTGAAGTCCCCTCCTGCTGTGTTTGCAAACAATTCGCCTGCAACAAATGTAAGACAAGAAAGATATCAGAAGCAGCAATAAAGGTAAAGGTAAAAGCTGGATGGTCAAAGCCCCTTACCCAAAAACTGGACTACAATATTAATAAACAAATATAGGAACCCTAGTTCCAAGAAATTTTCATCTTCCCTACCAGATTTGACAACAAAATTATTAATTGCAGCCAGAAAACCAAGAAACTAATTAGGTGAGAGATAATAGATCCCTAAACTTGAATCTCCATAATCTCAAATTAGTCAATAACCAGAAATGATAATGAAATCAAGTAAAATGTATACTTAAAGCTAATTGAAACCCAGTAAATTCTCCCTTCTTCAAATCATCCGAAACAAAAAGTCAAACCCTCAAACAAAATGAAATTAAACTCAACAAAAAAGATGAAATCTAGGCGGAAATCACAGATTATAGCTTAAATAAGGTGCAAATAGTGCATGTTAGTTAGGTTGTTACAAAAACTCACCCAAAGAAGCAAGGATTTGCCAGTTTCCAGCAGAATGTTTACCACGCCCTTTTTTCGGCCCAGATGAATATTCATACGACGGCGGCGACGAAATCGTGAAACCGGCGGCGGCCTGAATCGCCGTAGGCGATTTCAAATACGCCGGATTTAAGTTTCCTTCAGCGTCATACTTCCTAGGTCTACCCCTCTTCTTTTTCCCCGCCGTCAAATCACCATTTCCGCCACCAGTGCCTGCAACTGCTCCGCCGCTCAACGCGGCGGCGCCTCCAACAACCGTTCCCCCACTTACTACTCCGCCGCCCACTCCCACGGCGGCTGTGTGCACAGCCGCCCCACCCTTTTCAATATTCACGTTTATATTCGGAACTACGCCACCACCAACAACACCGGCGCCGCCATGGCCAACATAATGGCCGCCGCTGAGCGGCGGCGATTCAGAGTCAGGGTTACCACTCAGAGAACCCGAATCTGTGCTCTCTCTGTCTTCAACTTCCATATCTCAATTTAATGAGCTTGAAATTATGAAATAACACAATAAAGAGATAAAAAAACAAAACAGGGGATTTTTGAAAGATTGTTTGGTGAAACAAATGGCGCCAGAAAATTTTCAAGGGAGTGATTTTGGTTCAGCTTTATTTTTCAGAAAGTTTGTAAAGTTAAGTTCCCTCCATTAATGGGGTTGGAAAGAGGAAAGAAGAAAAAATCAATATTTGTCTTTTGTTTGAAGGATGGTCTGATAATGAGCACAAAAGTGAAAGCTATTATTATTATTATTATTATACTTTTAATTATGAATTATTAAATAATTGGTATGATTTGTTTGCTAATGTGGAGATTACAATACCAAGAAATATGTTTAGAATTTATTCTTTTTTTAATTTTCTTTTACCTAACTTATGCCTGATATAATTCATTTTAAAACAAAGTATAACGTGTTAAATACAATTTGAGATCCATTTTTTTGGGAAACTATTTTTGGATTATATCAAGCTTTTTGTATGTTATTTTCATTTTTTATTGCAAATCAAAATCCCAAGTGATATGCTTTTATAATATTTTTGTTTAAATGTAATAGATTCTCAGATTTTTTACTAGGAAATTTTGTGCAATTACATTAATATTTAATGTAAATAAATCGTATTCAAATCTTGTGTATTTATTATATAAATTATGATATATCTTATACAAATGAAAATTGTGTGCTTTAATGTAAAAAAATAAAAAACCATAGTTGAATGTTATTATTTTATGTATTACGTATATGTCTCGTAATATATATTTGAAGACAAACTTAATAAAACTAGAAAATAATTGGTGGTAATATTATTTATTTATTTATTTTGGTTTTAGTCCGTATTAGTCAAACGACAATAATTAAATTCGTTACGTGGGAGATAACTTTCGGCTTTGACGGGAAAGATCGAGGCCTATAATAATATGACAATTCTATTTGTTAAGTTTTTATTGGATGCAGGAGTATTATTTATAGACTAATTTATTTTTTTCAGTCAATAAAAATTTGATACATATACTGTATACACATGTCGTGCGTATAATGGAAGAGTTAAAAGTAGGGGAAAAAAACCTAGTAAATTTGAATTTGAATACTTTTAATTAATATATTTATTATTTCATGTACTAGGGATCATCTTTATTTCTTAATATATTTCAATTAATATATTTAGCCAAAGTCTTGTATGTACTCAAGTACACCGTGTACTTGAGTAGATTTTGACTAGTCAAATGTTGACCGGTCAACGGTCAAATGTTGACCGGTCAACGGTCAAACTTTGACTTTTTTTTTTTTCGATTTTTTTTTTTAAAAAAAAAGTGTATGTTCTTATAACTAAAAAGTGTATCTTTATTTTTTTAATGAAAAGTGTATGTTACTATATTGAAAAATGCAACATGGTTTTTAATTAAAATTGTATGTTATTATAACTGAAAAGTGTATGATCTTATAACTGAAAAGTGTAAGTTATATATTAATGAAAAGTGTATGTTATTATAACTGAAAAGTGTATGATATATTAATGAAAAGTGTATGTTTTATTAATGAAAAGTATATGTTATTATAACTGCAAAGTGTATGATCGATTTAATGAAAAGTGTTTCTTATTATAACTAAAAAGTGTATGTGTTTATTAATGAAAAGGTGTAAGTTATATATTAATGAAAAGTTTATGTTATTATAACTGAAAAGTGTGTGATATTATAACTGAAAAGTGTATGCTAATGATACATTATTTGTACTTGCACTTTCATAATCTATAAAAACTGGTGCTATTTTTTTTTTAATTATTATTAATTTTACACGTTTTATTATTTTTTTACTTGCACTTTTATTACTATTAATGATATTATTAGTAAGTGCAATTAATAAAAGTGTTATTATATAAATTAGGCAACAAAAAATATTTATCAACATACAATGATATATATGATGTTGTCGAATATCATACATAAAAGAAAATACATGCACCTCAAACTAGACCCAACATTCTTGATAGAAATCATAACATACAAAATTCAATCAATATTTCTAATGATTTTATTTTCTCAATCATTGAATTTTTCACATTTTATTATTTATATTGGTTCCAATTTTTTTTTTTTAAAAATTGTTATTAATTTTTCACATTTTATTATTTAAAACTTACACTTTTATGACTATTAAAATACACATTTCTTTTATTAGTAATTGCACTTTTATAATCTAGATAAACGGGTGCCAACGTGCAAAAAAAATTGTTATTAGTTTTACAAATTTTATTATTTAAATCTTACACGTTTATGACTATTAAAAGTTATTAGTAAAAAAAAAAAAAGTAATAAAATGTAATCTAGATAAACGAGTGCCAATTTTTTTAAAAAAATTGTTATTAGTTTTACAAATTTTATTATTTAAATTTTTTAAAGGTTATTAGTAAAAAAAAAAAAGGTGAAAAAATAAAATTTGATAATTGTTGAAACTGGGAATTGAACAACTGACCTTGTAGTTAAATATTCGAAGGCCAGCCGCTGGGCTATAACAACTTATATTAAATTTTTTATGCATTATTATATATATTTGATTGGGCCCTGTTTAAAATTGGACTTGAGTACACAACAGCCCAACCCATATATTTATTATATCATGTATATAGATATGTCACAATAGGTAAATGAGTCAACTCTATAATCCACCTCAACTCATTATTTTGTAGGTTTTGACAGACTAATTCATAATGAGGACGAATTAAAAAACACTTAATACAATCTATGACGGGGTGTGGATTTGTCTATAAACTTTTGATTATACACTTATATTTTCAGTTTTCACATGTATTATTATACTAATAAATTTTAAATTATATATATATATATAACTAAAAAAAAATTCAAATAATTATTTATTTAATTAATAAATCATTCAAACTAAAATTTAAATCTTCAAATTGTTTAAATACTTATTGTCAAAAAAAAGGGTAGAGTTCATATATATGTAATATTCTACGAAAGTTTAATTGACAAATCATCACAACTATAAACTATCAGTAACAAATATCAATATGCGAACACACATCTCACCATTCATAATTTTGCATTTATAAAGGTAAAGTTGAAAAAGAAATTCAAATATACATTAATTATCAAGTTCCTGTAAGAGTTGATACCGATGCATATTTTCAAATCTCAATTTTGTTTAGTACAATAGTTTGTGATTTTGTATATTAATTTTAAATTGAACTGAATTCATAATTTTTTTTGTTATCACGGATCAACTTAAAAAGAACGTGTTTTTTTCTATTCAGCTTTAAAAAAATGTGGGTTAGCTCACTCCGTTCGCAGTCCAAACCGCCAAAGCCTGCAACCTGCGCGGTCTATCACGCGACCCGCCCTTTAAATGGATTTATATTTACTCAATCCAACTCACTTTTATTATAGACGGAGGAGTTAATCGGTTAATCCTACGTGTCTGGCTCATTTTGACATCTCTATATGTATATGAAATACGGAGTATGACCCTTTAATGCATGTAACATAATTTGTTTATTCTATTGTATGGTGTATGATGACACAATTCAATTATATTTTAGATAATATTCATTCAAATATTAAAATGGAACACATTATATGTATAACACCGACTCACAAACATACAGTTTTTTTCATATATATATTAAAATTTGTGTGATATCAATTTATGAGATTTTATTTTATATATAATACACTTGTTACTTGTTAGTGTCAAATTACAATAAGTTATTGTTTCTACAAGAAAATAACCCAATGATATAACTTGAAGCTTCATGTCACGGTACGCAGTAGAATTTGAGAGAGTGCATGTTAATTTACAACACTGTGAAAGCTGTAAAACTTGTTCACTACACTACAAAAATAGCAAATAAAATCACTTATTTTAAATTTCGTGTTTCACATTTTATTTCACAAATGATTAACTTGCGTTATATTAAAAAATAATCAACGTTCTATAATATTGGGAGTTTGAAGGCGACATGTGTTAAAAATCCAACAGGGTGCATGGAATGCAAGTGAAACAGAAAAATCGAAACGCAAAAATAGTTGCAATTGAAGACGTTTTTTTTAATCGATAACGGATTTGAGCACTACACTAATGGGTACGACGAATTGTATGGACTGTTGCAATTTGTGATAGGTTAATTTTGTCGCAAAAAACAACAAACAAACTTCGTTTGATTGATAATTCATCTGAAACCACGACGAAATTCATCACGAAACTCATCATAAGTTTGGGACGAGCCAATGAATATTGTCGCAAATTGTGACGGGTGAGAGCGTCGCAATAATTTTTATTTTTTTATGAAAAAATTACGATGGTGTTTTTCATTGGTCGAACGTTCACAGGGACCGAGTTGCTCGTTAGCTCAGCTCATTAATGCTCGAACTCGAGCTCATTAGATATTCGATTTACTAACGAGTCGGTTCAAATTTGACTCGTTATGCTCAATATCTATTTAAAAAAAAAGGTTCATTAATTAGACTCGTTAACAAGTCGAGCTCAATTTTTTGCTCGTCAATATAATCGAATCGATAAAAGCTTAAGTTGAAATCGAACTTTATGCAAGTACTCGAGTCGACTCAAATAAAAACTCCATGTCCGCCACATGAGCGTGTGGTTGAGGCTCGGACCACCTTATGAACTCCAAGCCCCCAAGGGCATGTTTGCTTAATGGGTTTATGTGGGTTTAGTGATGGGTTTGATATGTAGACCAATCTTCTCCTATGTTTGGTTTCTCATAATTTTAAACACCTTGACCCGGGTTTATAATTTGACCCGGTTTTTATAAACTAGATTACATGGGTTTAGACAACCTAGCCTCCCCTTGGGTTTATCTAGCCTCTCCCCCTAGGTTTATCTAGCCTCCCCACATCTTAATCCATCTTATCCCAACCCATGAAGCAAACATGCCCCAAGTGTGACTCTTTCCCCGTGGTTTAGGTCTCTATTTAGTTTATTTCATGACATATATTTATTTTTTCATAATTATTTTGATTTCTTTTATTTAATTCATTATTTCTTATATCTTTAATAACCAAATCATCTCATATAATCAAACTATATCTTTCAAAATTATAAATTATTTTAACAACTAATTGATTAATTTACATATTCCATTGGTTTATTATATTTTATTTTATTTCATAACAAAAACCGGTAGTTTAAAAATAAATTGCCTAACGAGATCAGTTTTATTTATATTATCATGAGAAATGGATTAATGGGTCCCTACCAAATCATGTTTTACACTAAAAGTATGATTTAAATACTAATATTGAGATTCGTCTTATTTATTTTATTAGAACGTTTAACACAAAACTTTTCTTATTTCATATATCTAATATAATTCAATTGTATGGAGTATCTTTTAAAAATGTTTTATTATTTTAATCATTAGTTCATATCAATTACTTTAAAATCACTTAATTTCATTATATCTTTATTCTATTTTTTTTTTCGAAAGCAATCTATATTAATATATATTACTAGCTTATTTGAGGACGACCTTAACAGGTCATTTAACTCATTTTCTCTAAATTATTTTTAGACTCAATAGACTAATTTCTGCACAAGAATATTTCTAATTTCTAGCAGTGCTTAAATATATATTGAGAACCATTCTAATTATGTTTGTTTGAAAATTAATGTTTTTCAACACCACACCTGTGTTTGGAAATCATGGGCTCCATATAAAATCATTTTTTTTTCTCAAAAATTAAAATACATCTAAAATAGCCATTAGTAACAGTATTTGTTTTACATGTTTATCATTGTTAACATGCGAATCTCAAATCTCAATCGCTTCTGGGAAATTGTTTCTTCTGTTTTATTATCAGACAAACTTCTAGAAAGTTGGAAACTAAGCATGAACTTAATAATTTATTTATTTTAATCAATAGGCATATTTAAATTGAGATTTGTATCGAGCTAATTGAATCGACGTTAAATAAATTCGAGCAACATTTTTATGATTATGTCTGTTCTGGTTATGTTTGTTTTGTTCGATCGTTTTTATTTTTAGACTCTAGACCAAATTAAGTGGGTGTTTTGAAACACTAAAAGTTGCTTAAAAGCATTTTTTTTTTTCAAATATAATTACTTTTGGAGTGTTTGGAAACACAACCAAATGATTAAGTAAATTTGTTAAAAGTGATTTTGGTGAAGCACCCCACCACCTACTTCTAATAGCTTCTATGTGCTTCTCATCATTATAATAATTAATTTTACAATTTTGCCCTCGCAATTTAAATAATATTTCATCTTTACAAATTACCTATCTAAATGTGATGAG
The DNA here is from genome assembly GCA_963675135.1 of Galeopsis tetrahit. Taxonomy (NCBI): domain Eukaryota; kingdom Viridiplantae; phylum Streptophyta; class Magnoliopsida; order Lamiales; family Lamiaceae; genus Galeopsis; species Galeopsis tetrahit. The sequence goes on along the minus strand of OY776128.1, from coordinate 71,880,888 downwards.
GGTGTTTTTTGTAAATTTATAAAAAAAAATGGTTTATTTTGCAAACACTACAACATATACACAATTGATTTAAATTGCTTAATTTTAAAACACTATCAACTTTCTATTTTATTGCAAAAATTAATTTTAATCACTTTAAAGCAATCACTATGGTTTGCAAACACACCCTAAGTACTCCGTAGTACGTTCTTATTAAAAAAAAAAAAAATCAAGATTAAAGAATCCAAATATAAGTTTTAATAGAAATAATTAAAGTAGCATCCCCCTATATACTAATAAGGGAGTTTAAATTGCTTATTATGTGTCATCTCCTCATTCATTTGGCTTATGTGTCCTCTCCTCATTCATTTTACTTATGTGGCATCTCCTCATTCATCCTACGTGCCAATATTACAATGAATGACACATTTACTTAAAAAATTTTGGTAAGTTAGACTATCACAACACTAATTAATTATAAGCAAATAAATAATTATGTTATTATACTAATTGCCTAAAAACAAACGAGATTCCATTTTTAATTTTTTTTTACCTAAAATATACTCAATATCTATCTTAATAGAATAAAATTAGGAGTATCTAATTTTTATTATTATATGTTAATTCAATAAATTATTATACTTATATTATAAGTATTGAAATTATAAAAAATAAAGTTTATATAAATTACTCTTATTATTTATAATTGTTTTAAAATACGAATTATATTTTTTATATCCCCTCCTTCTACAAAACATAGTCTCTTTGAAATAGACACATATTAAAAAAAAAAAAAAAAGTAAGAGTATTGATGGTACTGTAGAATTTGTAGGGTATTGGGGGGTCCATTGTAAATAAAATGATTGTTTATAAATAAAATTGAATTGCAATTTGCGTAATTAAATGGTGGTGATGATAAATTGACATTTACCATAATATGTATGAGACTAGATTTTATGAACGAACAAATAAGATAAATGAAATCAGATTTTATAAATTGAAAAAGTATAAAGTATATACTATGAATATTGATTTTATGAACACTCCGCTTAATAGCGGGAGATTATCTAGAGTAGTTATATTCTATTTAAATGGGAAAACACTGAATATATTTGCCTTTTGTTATAATGTATATTTTACTCATACTTGGATTAGCTTTAAAAAATATTAAATTTTTATTCTTGCTTGATTCAGTTAAACCAACCACCTATCGTCATTTCAAATAACGATAAAAAAAAAAATCAACGTAAAATGTATACTAACTTTTAAAATAGGGCAAATTGGTGTGTAGTACAAATGGAGGCCCTTAAGAAACTAATAGTACAAGTCAAATATATAGTGGCAGGTGATACAATTTTATAGGGGCAAAAGACCATTGTGCCCTTAAATTCATCAAACCCAATTTTAGTTTTGAAGGAGACAAAAAATATTTCAAAAGGTAATTGAATGTCCTTTCAACTTAATTCAACCTTTCAACTCCTCCTTTATTTTATTAAAAATATTGTATTCAGATTTCTTATTTTTTAATTTACGCAATTTTTTATTTAGAATTTTTTTATAATTTTTATTAAGATTTTATTTTTTAAAATTTTAAAGCAGAATTTTATTAGAGTATTTTTTTAATTCAATTTTCTTTTCTCAAATTTTTATTCAAAATAAATTTTATTAGAGTATTTTTTTATTCAAAATTATTTAAACTATTTTATTCAGTTTATTTATTTATATTTTATTCAAATTAGTTTTACTTAGTTTTTTAATTTTTCTAATTCATATTTTATTCAAATTATTCTGATTTCTTAGTTTTTCTAATTCACGCAAAAAAATAAAATTCAAATTTTACTTTAATTTTTTTTATTCATTTTTTTCAAAAAAAATTAAGTCAGATTTTTTATTGAATTTTTTTAATTTATATTTTTTTTAAATATTTTTATTTAAAATTGATTTTTAGATCTTTTTTCTCTCTCTCTTCATTCAAAATACTCCTCCGTCCCGAAAAGTTTTCACACTTTCTTTTTTTATTTGTCTCCCAAAAGTTTGCATACCTTTGACTTGTCAAATCATACCTTTTTATTCACTTCATTCAATTTTTTTATTCAAATTATTTTTATTTATATTTTATGAATATATTGAACATTTTATAGAATTTTGTTGATTTTTTTTTAACTTTGCTGAATTTTTTTTTTATCGTTGAATTTTTTTATGATATTATTTTGTTGATTTTTTTTTGGGAAAATATCAATTTTAGTCACTCAATTTTACCTCTTTTCATATTTGATCACCCACATTTAGTCACTATCAAAATTGGTCACCCAGTTATTATATTCTATCAAAATTGATCACTCTGTTAGTCAATCTGTCATTGACTAACGGAGAAGAGTTTTGAGCCGTTAAATTTCTCAAAACCTAAGGTTTTTCATGCATCTTCCAGAACTACTCCCCCGTCCGCCTATAAGCTTTTCATTTTACCATTTTGGTCTGTCCGCCTATAAGCTTCTCATACCTTTTTTGGTAAGTACTTTCTTACACTTCACTTTATATCTTACTTTTTCTCTCTATCTCTCTCCTCTCTCAATCAAATCATTTGTACTATATCTATTATTTAATCACTTTTCTTAATCTCTGTGCCAAAAATAACGTGAAACTTATAGGCGGGAGTAATTTAGATTTTTTTTTACAATTAACCTTCACCACAAATTATGCTCTAATAATTATAAATAGGGAAATGAATTGAAATAAGTTTATATCTCCAATTATTATACAAATTCAATATGAAACCAAGGATTAGAAAACAGATTACAATTGTTAAAAAAAAAACAGAGTACAAAGTTGCATTCTATCTCTTGAGTTTCTCATTTTCTGTAAAATAAAAAGTAAACCACCAAAAATGAATTCAGAATTGAGTTAAATAATTATTAAAAACTTACTGAAAGGTTTCACGTTCTAGAAGATGCATGAGAAAGAATTCTCATTATCTATAAAATAAAAAGTAAACAGGTTGATTGAATCACGTTCTACAAGATACATCAGAACTTATAAATATAATTTACAAGATACATTAGAACTTATAAATATTATATATAATGTACAAGAAGAAGATGCATGAAAGAATTCTCATTATCTATAAAATAAAAAGTAAACCAACAACATGGTTGATTGAATGACGTTGCATCAGAACTCCTTTTGACCTGTTATAAATATTGGTAATTTTTGCACATGTTTCATTCTTGCTTCGTAATTTTTGCACAGGTTTCATTCTGCGTTTGTTTCATTAGTTCTAGAAGATGCATGCGAATTTTTTAACCTTAGTTTTGAGTTTTTGAGAAATTTCACGGCTCAAAACTCTTTTCCGTTAGTCAATGACAGATTGACTAACAGAGTGATCAATTTTAATAGAATATAATAACTGGGTGACCAATTTTGATAGTGACTAAATGTGGGTGACCAAATATGAAAAGAGGTAAAATTGGGTGACCAAAATTGATATTTTCCCTTTTTTTTTTCAAAAGTTCTAAGTGGAGTATTTTTTTAGTTCTATTTTCTTTATTCAAATCTCCATAATTTGTATTTTTTACATAATTAAATATTGAATATTGAACCCAATATCAATATATATTGAATATAATAAAAAATATTGAATATCAACATCACATATATATTGAATATTGAATATCGACATATATATTGAATACCAATACCGATATATATTGAATACCAATAACGATATATATTGAACCCTTTTTATTTACCACAAGGTCATATAAAATATTGAACCCTTCAATTTTTCATGACCACATAAAAAAATTTCTACAGCAACAAGAATCCAAACAAAAAAATATCAACTCACAAAAGTGGTTTCCGGAATTTGACTTTGCCCAAGAACAAGATAATTTCTAACTTTCCACCTAAATTTTAATCTTGATTCTTGAAAGAATTTCAAGAATTTAAAAATTCTGAAACTGCAAAACAACATAAAAACAGGACATAGGAGACCCAATAAGCTCCTGAATTCAGAATATATATATATATATCCCAATTCAAAATATTCGCATTCAATACGCCTACGAGACAACAATTAAACTTCAAGAGTTGCATTTTAACTTATTATTCTTGAAACAGAATCACAAGTAAAACAATGGATCTCAAACTAAGAAACTTAGATCTGCTGAGGGAAATTTCATAGTTTTCCATTTAATCTGAATGCCACAATTCATCGAATAAATTCAAAACATTAAACATAAAATCTGAAAAGATGTCAAAATTTAGAATACTGCAAAATTGATTTACTAAATCAGAAGACATTTTGTATGTGTGTAGAAACTTAAGAGAGTATTCCATGAGCTACTTGCTTATACTCCTCGCCTATTCACTTCCCTCCCTTACCATAACTGTCTCGCAACGTGACAGTCCGATTAAACACAAGGCACGACCAATTCAACATCTATTTCAAAAGGCATGACCAATTCACCATCTATTTCCACCATAACCACCAAAATCTCAGCAAACCAACATCTATTTCAAAAGGCACGACCAATTCACCGAACATATATGTATATGTGAGCTTATACACAATAGTCGCACCCTCACACTTCAGTTTCTTCAAATCTACATATACCACAGCAAAAATATATCAGCATAAGGAAACTAACAAAAAAACATTTATATGACATTTGTTCCCTATAATTTGCAGGTTTTTGTTGGTAGCAGTAATGCACATTCCCTGCTACTCGATTTATCTATTGGTTGTGAGAGTAGAACATTTCTTACTATCAAGGTGGTTCCCTCATTTGTATCAGTTATAGCCCATAAGATTTGAGAGCAACAACATTATTCCACGAAAATCATACGGTTTGTCTTTGGAAGAAAATTGATTTGGACAAGTATGGAAGGATCAACGAAATCCCTTCTTTCTAACAGAAAGATATGAGAAAAACAAGAACATGTGAAAATATTGAAATCCCAAAAAGTGGTTTTGTTTTTTCATGTGGAGTTTTGTTACTTAAACATGTACACCAATAAAGCTAAATTTAATAAAGAAAAATTAAAAAAAAATTGAGAGGAGTACCTGAGCTGCAAGAAGTGGGAGGATCTTTCTGCAAATCCTTGAGCTCCTTCAAGATCTGCTTCGAAGAAAATAAAAACTTGGAAAAGACAATAGAAACTCACTAAGTCAACTCAGTGTGTCAACACCCCAAAAAAACCCTAGATCTACGCCGCCATCACGCGAGCGGGGCAGATCGGAGAAGCCGAGCTCCTTGACGGAGATTCAGGATCTGCAATGACGGCGGAAGGCACCACTCAAAACGGCCGCCATTTTTTTCGACGAGTTGCGAAAAAGTTCGATGAAGGAGAGAAACTCCGGTGAGCAGCGCCCGCGCCACCTCCGCCGTCTAAAAACACCGAAGCCACACCCTTCTCTTCCTCATATTTGCGGATCTTGTGTGTGTGTGTGTGTGTGTTTCCAATTTCAGATCTTCTGTGTGTGTGTGTGTGTGTGTTTTTCCCATCGGGAAATGTGAGAGAAAGGAGAGAAACAAATATGGAGTATTTGAAAATGAGACAGAGAAAGAAAGAGAGAGAAGATAACGCAGATGAAATGAAAATCAATAACCTAGTATTAAATAAGGGGTAGAAACGACCATTTACCTGGAATTTTGTATTACCAAGTGGAAGATTTTTTTAAAAAAATGCGTGTGTATCTTCAGACACTTAGGGGGCAGATTTTGTATGTTGGGATTAATAATTTTTTTTTTTTGGGGTTGATTTAAATTTTGAAGAGTTTAATCGTACGTACTCAATCATTTATCTATTTCATACATCATAGATTATGAGAGAAAATTTCATCAAAGTTGGTTTGGTACCAATTTTTAATTAGCAATAATTAATACACGAAAAAATAATGATTTCCGTATATAGATAAATTATCAACAATTTCATTGAATAATTAATGTCACCAAAGTAGCATGATAATGAATAAAATTTTAAATGAATGAATTACACAATCATTTTAATATGATTAATTAAGTTGATGCATGGTAGATGAGAACTACCAGCACGTAAATCTAATGGCAAACAATTATTGATTCGGTACTGTATATTCACCTAACGTAACAATCTTGTAATAAGTTTGTCTTTTAATTCATTTTTAATTTGAGTTCTGTAAATACTGTACAAATTATTAAAGATGCCGTTCAGGTACCTAATACTCCCCCTTGTTTTAAATAAGTCATATTCAGCTTTCATATTCTTTATAACATTTTTTAAATTTATTCTTTAATTCCTTTAAGAACTGATCAAATAAATGTGTTATTTTAAAAAATAATATAAACATTTATTAAAGGTATAAAAAATAAATAATTTCTTGATATATGTACATTGGTCTAGAATTCCAATTTTTTTTAAAAGGAGGGAGTACTAAATATATCTCATCTCTCTAAAAAAATTAATTGATGTTTAAAATAATTCATAAATTTAAATAAATTTAACATCACATGCAATATAAATTATCAAATTATAAGATAAGGGAATAATACATTCTCTAATTTTGTATATCCTATATTTTTTCTTAGATAATTCCTATTTTATATCACAAATCTTATCTTACTTTCATTTAAATGAAATTTACAAAAATAAAGAAAACTTTCTTATCTCTCTAAAATTAATAGATGCATACTTACAAAATAAAATTATTTTAAATAAATTATAATTTATTTTGTATATATATAATAATTAAATAAAACAATTACTAAAAACTGATATAGTGTTCATAACTTATGTAGCACTGTCACGTCAATGCGATCTTTTTTTTACATTTAAAAAAAATTATTGACGTGACAATATTATGTAAGCGGTGGACACAAAATATAGCATTTACTTACGAGCGCTATACATGGGTGGAAATAGACCGGTTAGACTAGACTTTACATGAAAAAATATGAGTCTGGTTAATTTATAAATGTTTAGCATAAGTGGTGTAGGTTTGGGACTTAGAACTTAGGAGTATGCTTCTCTCTAGGTCTCAGGTTCGAAACCCCTAAGGTGCAAACAATTTCTATGGGGCCATGTCCGGCCCTTAGACCGGATACCGGAGACTTCAAAAAAAAAAATGTAGCATAAGTCTAGCCTATTATCTATGATATGCTTTTTTTTTATCGGAGACTTCAAAAAAAAAAAAATGTTTAGTATAAGTCTAGTCTATTATCTATGATATGCTTTTTTTTTTATAGGGTTGACCTAGTCTTTTAATTAAATATAGTCTATTAAAATATGTTCAATTTGAAACGCATTTCAATATTTAAAATTGCAAATGAAATTTACTATCAAAATAAATGCATTGCAACGATAAATTTAAATACAAAACATTGTAACGATATCTCAAGTATTAAAATAAATTTAATTTAATATTAGTGTTAGTACTAAATTTTAAGAATTATTTATTATAAAAAATATATAAATATTTATTTATAATATAATATACTCTTAAATAGGCCGACATATTATACATATAAGATCTTATATAAAGCCTAAGTCTAGTTTACTTAACTAAATAAACTTTTTAAAAAGTCTTAGCCCGATTTGTAATATAAATAGGCCAGGCGTAACAAGACCCTTAATAGGTTAGGCCGTTGACCCTTGTCGGGTAGCTTGACCTATTTACACCCCTAGTGTTATATCATTTTCGTGTTTTATACTCTATCCGTCCATGAATACCTTTTATAAGTAGGTGGGTACACTTATTAAAAAAGTGTAATAATAAGTAGAGTTTTGAGAGATAGTTTTGTAAATCTTTATGTATAAATTAAAGAAATGAGTTGCCTTTTGTGTATGTGTAGAAAAAAAATAATGTCATTTGTGTAAAATTGAGGATATTGTGAGAATTGAGTTTATAAATCGTTTTTCATTTTATGAGTGTAAAAGATATTCTGGACATTAAAAAATGAAAGTGTGAAAAATATTATGAGACAGAATAGAATATTATCTAAGAATTTAAAATGCTTAGCTCTCACCAACAAAAACGATAATATTGTACTCCTTATGTACAAATTTAGAAACAAAAAAATTGCTCCCTCCGTACTAGCATTTTTTGCGTACTTTGATTGTCACGATTTTTTAGAAAATTGAATAAAGTGACCGGTGATGTAAGATAAATGAAGGATATTTTAGGTGATTTGATGAGGTGTAAAGTAAAATATATGTAAAAAATGAGTGACAATTTTAAAAATAAAATGATGTTGGAAGAGTATTAATTTTGTGGGGTATTTTTATATTAAAAGTGTGTAAATAATTTTGAGACATCCCAAAAAAGAAAGTGTGCAAATAATCATGGGACGGAGGGAGTATGTACTTTGCACGTACGTTGACGTAAAAGTAAAGTTTTTTTTTAGGGAGGTTTACAAGATCATAACAAATAAAATACAACTTCAGAGCTAAAAATCTTGATCTTCAAACCACGAATTATCATGGTATCGCCGTCCACTCCAATCGTGAGAAGGGGAAAGACGAGTGTTCCCTTTGCCTTAAAAAAATACAGATCTCCAACCTTTAATCGAGACAACCCCACATTAAGGTGTTCTCATGTCAAGAAAATGAAACACAATAAATTGACAAAGTTCCACCAAAGTACCAGATCCAACAAGTAACAGATTTCAAGGACTCTTGAGCCTATATCAGAGGAGCCCCACCATCAAGAACAGAGTCTCACAACCACAATGGAGCAGCACAAGCAGCACGCACAAGGCGCAACGAGAGCAGAAAACAAAAACTAAAAGCTAGAAAAAAAACACAATAACACTACCTAGAAAAACAGTAAACGAGAAGAAAACTACATTAAAAACGGAGAAACTCAAACGATCGCCGACGGCGACGACGAGAGCTTTCCGAGAAGAAACAAGTAGATCTACAGATTAAAACTCACGAAAACCCAAAAAAAAAAAAAGTTGGCGGCGGCGAAACACGGCGGCGAAGGCAGAAGGACGTCGGTGACAGAAGCAGGACGAGGACGATGGCAGCAAGACGACGACAACAACGACTGATTGACGGTGGAGTAGGGGAGAAGCAACTTTCTAGAGAAAAAAGCTCTCTGATGCAAAAGCAAAGTTACTTCTTTATTTTCTATATATATATATATATATGTGAAAACACATTTTTGTTAAATTCTAATTTAAAATAACTAAGAAACTATTATTTATACATAAATATACTAACGTTGTGGACTGCAACTTAACTGATGTCGGACTAAGGGGGTATCCATTTACTTGGTTGCGAGGAAGAGACCCAAACACGGTTGTTGAGGAACATTTAGATAGAGTTATGGGTACACCTTCGTGGCATGCCCGTTTTCACCGCCCTGGTCTCCTAAATCTCGTGGCTCCAGTGTCGGATCACAATCCAATACTTCTAGATACTGAGCCGACTATCGCACGAACACGACGACGCTCCTTTTGATTTGAAAACAGGTGGCTTGAGGAACCTGAATTAAGATCAGTGGTTCGCAGATGCTGGGAAAGGTTTGGAAACTTGGAAATCAATTAACATCTTTCGGCTACTAGTGAAACTCTTGCACATTGGGGGACCAACGTTGATTCCAAATTCAGGGCTACAAAGATGGACCTGGAAGAGCATATTGTAGCATTACAGGGGAATACCAGTTCGGGAGGTTTATCAGCATATCACGTGGCGAGGAGGGATCTGGGCCTTTTGTTGAGACAGGAGGAAACGTATTGGCGGCAAAGAGCCAAACTGTTCTGGCTGAAAGACGGCGATCTTAACACAAAATATTTTCATCAATCAGCTACTACACGTAAGAAGAAAAACCGAATCGCTCGCCTCATGAATGACGATGGAGCCTGGGTAGATCAACAGAATGGCATTTGTGATTTAATTAGCAATTATTTCACGACATTATTTACAAAGGATACAAAGGAGGATGATGGAGTGGCTTTTTTAGAGCCAACTACCCAGCTAGTGTCGGAAGAGCAGAATGGCAGCCTCACCAAGGCCGAATTCGATGGTGCTCTTAAGCAAATGCACGGCGACAAGGCTCCGGGCCCGGACGGCTTCAACCCCTCTTTTTTCCAACACAATTGGGACGTTTTGGGCGATGATGTTTATGCAACGGGCGTGTATTGGCTTAACAGGGAATCATTCCCCCATGGGCTAAATGATACAAACGTTACTCTCATTCCAAAGGTGGACTCTCCACAGACGATGCGTGACCTCCGCCCTATTTCCCTTTGTAATGTAGCTTACAAAATATTGTCGAAAGTATTATGCAATCGATTGAAGGAGGTGCTCCCGAGCCTCGTTGATAGAGCTCAGTCGGCCTTTGTGTCGGGTCGATCTATCCAAGATAACATCCTGACTGCCTTCGAAACACTACACGCTAAGAAAAATAGACGAGTTGGAGGTAGAGGGGATGTGGCACTAAAAATTGACATCAGTAAGGCCTATGATAGGGTAAGTTGGTCGTATCTGGAAGCTATTCTACGCAGATTGGGTTTCTGTGATAAATGGGTCTGATGGATGCTTCTTTGTGTCACCACGGTTAAGTACTCGGTACATATCAATGAGGAACTAGTTGGCCCTATCGTCCCAGGTCGAGGCCTTCGCCAGGGGGACCCCCTGTCCCCTTATTTATTTATCCTCTGCTCAGAAGGTTTGTCAGCCGCACTTAATCATGCTAGCGGATCTGGGGTTCTACATGGCAATAAAATATGTCGTAGGGCACCGGAGATTACTCTCCTCCTCTTTGCGGACGATAGTCTATTGTTCTGTCGGGCTAAAGAGGAGGAATGTGAGGGGTTAAAGAGAATTCTCGATAATTATGAGAAGGTATCCGGTCAAGCTATTAACTATCCGAAATCCAGGGTGTTTTTTAGCAAGAATGTACAAGAGGATCGCAGGGCTGCTATAAGGCTGATATTGGGATACTTGGGATTGCCATCTCTAATTGGTCGGAAGAAGAAAAAAATATTTGAATACTTAAAGGAGAGACTTTGGCAAAAATTGCAAGGGTGGCGAAAGCGTAAAATTTCAAAGGCGGGAAAAGAGGTACTCATCAAATCGGTTGCTCAATCAATTCCAACTTTTTTGTATGACAACCTTCCTTCTCCCTACTACTTTACTGGATGAGTTGCAAATCATGATTAATAAATTTTGGTGGGATAATGCGACAGATGCTTCTAGAGGTATTAATTGGATGCGATGGGATAAACTTTGTGTGAATAAAGAGGAGGGAGGACAGGGTTTCAAAGATCTACATTACTTTAATCTCGCGTTGTTAGGCAAGATGGGGTGGCGACTTGTCAATAACCCCGAGGCTTTGGTGTGCAGGGTCCTCAAAGCACGTTATTTTCCCAATGGTGACTTCCCCTCGTCAACTTTGGGCTGGAATCCTAGCTATACATGGGCTAGCATTCACGCTAGTCGAGGTTTGATCCGCGCAGGAATGAGATGGAAGGTGGGGAATGGGAACAATATTCGAATCTGGGATGATCCTTGGATTGCCGATCCTGGGAATTCTTATGTGAACTCGGACAGACTGGATGGCCTTGAGGATATTCATGTCAGTGCGTTGATTGGCTCAGAGATGAGAGGGTGGGATGAGGACCTCTTGCGCCATTTACTACCACTGGACACTGAGCGGATCCTTAATATGGTGTTACCTCCCCTAGACGTGATGGACAAATTAATTTGGGATCCAGCTAGCAAAGGAAATTATACAGTTAAAACAACTTACATGTTGGCTCGTTCCCAAGGGGAAGAGCCCAACTACAGAGTGGATGGAGAGTGGAATCGAATTTGGAAGTTATATGTTCGGCCACGGGCGAAGGACTTTTTATGGCGTGTGGGGAGAGGGTGTTTACCCACAAGGAGCAACCTCTTACATAAGCACATATTGATTGATGCAGATTGTGGTATGTGTGAGAATGTGGAGGAGGATAGTTGGCATTTATTCTTCACATGTGATTATGCACGTCACTGCTGGGACGCAGCAAATCTGCGGACTACTATAGAGTCTTGCATGCAGAATTATGGCAGTGTTAAGGATATTATTTTTTCTATGCTTGGACATCAAAGTGAAGCAATTACCGCAGGCTTTTGTATGATAATTTGGCAGATTTGGCGGGAACTAAACTAAAAAATCTGGAATAACACGTGCAAGTCTCCAATCGAGGTCGTTCACGCTTCAGCGGGTAACTGGATTGAGTGGGAGGCTGCTTCAAGACAGAAGACAGTGCCTGGGCGAGCTAGGCGAGAGGGGGGCTTTTGTTTCGCTTGGCATCCGCCGACCGACGGAATGCAGAAGATCAACACTGATGCCGCATTTTTTTCGAAAGGAGCAGCTGACAGGTATTGGCTGGTTTCTTAGTAATGCTCAAGGTGAGTTCAGTATGGCAAAAACAAAAGTATTTAGAGGCTGTTTTGAGGTGAAGCTAGGTGAAATTATGGGCTTCTATGCGGCGTTGTCATGGCTAAAAGAATAAGAAATGGATAATTGTATTATCGAGGAAGATGCTAAGTTGGTTGTGGACGCAATAAATGGCTCTGATAACATGGAGTCGACCTTTGGGGACTACGTTAACGCTTGTCGTAGCTTATTGAGGAGTTTTTCTAATGTTTCGGTTCAGTACATCAAAAGGGCTGCAAATGTATGGGCTCATACTTTTGCTAGAAAGTCCTGTCTTTTTAATAATTCATGTACGTGGCTAGACCCACCAATCTTTGTGGCTGGGTTTCCAACTTGGAACTGTCGTTGCAATAATAGAAGCTAACTCTCCTGTGCTTAAAAAAAAAAAAACATAAATATACTCCATTCAAATAACTAAAAAACTTAAATTTGAATATGTTATTCGATTTTTTTCTCCCTTACATGTATTCTTACCTTACTTAAAAAACTACGCATATTAAGTAAGTATTTTTTTTTCAATATGATTAATCCTGTAAAAAGTTCAAATGAATTTTAGGATTATAATTATTATTATTATTATTATTATTATTATTATTATTATTATTATTATTATTAATATTAGAACTATGCATCGCACGAGTACTTATATGCAAGTTCATAATAAAACAATTGTTTTATAAATCTATTTTTAAAATTCTAACATTAATTAACTTTTGTTCATACCCATCATTTACTTGACTGCCACCCTTATGTCTCTTGTTGAAGTGAGAATATTTGTAATATGATTTTTTTATTATTATTTCGTTTATTGGAAATCCCGTCTAATTTTTTCACCTTTGGTTGCTTGTTTTTTAAAAATAACTAAAGAAAAGTTAAATACATATTTATATTAAAAAAAAAAATCGGTGTGAAAGTGAAATGTGGGGGTGGAATTTCCCATAACGTTACGCAAAGAAAGAAAATGGCTTTTCCCCACATTTAATTTAATACTACACATTAAAGTAATAAATACTCCCTTCATTCTATAATAAGTGTTGTTTTAGTCTTTTTCTCTTGTACACAAATAAATGTTGTTTTAGAATTTTTTACATTGTTTGTTCCCATTATGCCCTTCAATTTGAAAATTATTTGAAACATAAATTTGAAAATAATTGAAAAAGATTGGTTAAAAAATTTGAAAAGATTTGAACGGAATTAATGTAATTAAAATTTTCCTTTATTATTTAAAGGTATATTTGTCAATACATACTCTTTCTTAATTTCAACAAATTTCATGAAAACAACACTTATTTGTAGAACGGAGAGTAATTATTAGTATTACTTTCTCTTTTAATGTGGAGACGCTTTGGATGCACGTGATATGATTATCTTGCTAAACTACCAAGAAATTACCCAAAGGGAATCAAGTCAAACTTACTTGCTTTAAGAATAAGTTTTTTATTTTATTTTTTAAGACAAGAAAACAACTTCATATAAAAATCTTCATTTTTTTTATTATTTTGTTTGGGGCTCCAATATCAAGTTAATTTTAATACAACATCATCAATTACTATAAAAAAAAGTATCAGAATCAAATGAATTTTATGTACTATACCTAATATAAATATCTTAATAAAATGGAAATATTAAAGTTTATTTATTTTTTCTTTAAGGGAGAATATATTCTAACAATCTATTATGTTATTTTATTAAATTGCACTTAATCCAACATATAGTCATATTTATATGTATTTCACAATCTCTCCCACTTCTACGCGTCACTATAAAATTACCTCATTTTATTTTTTAAAATTTTTTCTGCGAATTATACATATTTTAATTATTTTATTACGTTAATTACTGTAATGCTTGAGTGCTTCTCTTACTTATTTTTCATCTTTCCCGTCAATTTTTAAAAAAAAAAAAAAAAAAAAAAAAGAATTAAATGATGTTTTTTATTAGTTACATAATTCATATTTAAGGTGGACAATAATATTTTTTCATTGATATATTGAACTTCTAAAATATTTGAACATTAAAAACATATGAACAGAATATAATCTAAGTTATATAATAGTATAATTTTTTTTACTATCATACACGCTGCACTATATATCTTATATTGTGGATCTGAAATAAATATGAAAATAATAACCGAAGTTTGAACTTTTAATTATTTGTAGAATTGTAATAGTTTTTGAAGAATTATTAACAATTTAACATTATGACTGTAAAGACCAACTGTTACAATTTTTAATTAAAACAGCAAAACGTTATGTTAAAGAATTATTATAAATGTATTAATTTCAAACATCTTTATAAGTTGACTTCTAGATAAAATGAAATAATTATTTCATGGTACCCTGCCTTTTTGTTATTGATTTAAATCTTTGTTGAAATAAACTTCACTAATATTATTAATTCACTTTATAAGTCTCATTTTTAAAAGATAGAGACGATAATCCAAGTGAGGTATGTATTGTTTGGGTTATTTGGAAATGGTATAACAATCGCATCGAGTGGGAGGACAAAAAAAATAAAAAAAATCATAGACGAGATCAAAAGTCGGTCGTGGAGCTGGTTTTCTTGCTACGACCCGTCGACATGCTTGAACCCAACTCAATTTTTCTAGCCCAACATTAATTGAGATAAAGGTGTTAATGAATTGTTGTTTCGACGGTGAATTAATTTATTTATAGTGATCACAATAGTGTAATCTTGGAGTACTAATTATCAATTCAATTAGAAAATTATTGACGAATGATACACCTAGTTTCTTACTGGATAACGTCCATCTAATATGTAAAAGAACATTATTTGAAGTGACCTATGTTAAAAAATAAAATGTGAAAAAGTGTGAATGATCAATATGATTGTTTGATTACTTTTATTGAAAATGATGATGTCATATATCTCATCCAAAAAAATGATGATTTTACGAATTCAATTGTATTTATAGTTTAATTTGCATGTTATGTATTTTTGTTAATTTTATTTGCTTCAAGTTGTATGACTTTAAATGTTTAATTAGTAATATATTATTTATACTATTTTGTATTTTAAAATTTAAAATCCTGAATCCGTCACTACCGTGTCGACGGGTGAAGCAAAAACTCATGGATCTGTTATGATTGATTTTAGAACTAGTTTGTTAAATCTCAGCACTGTGTAAGGCAAAGCTCGTGCCCCACTGCCCCTTATGAGTCTTTTTTTGAAAGGAGCCCCTTATGAGTTATGAGTCTTATCTCATACACTGTAACTTTCTTTGTTCCATTTATATAAGGGTATGTTTGTTTTGAGACTCATCCGTCCGGACGTGTCCTTGTTCTACTTCGGGATTTTACATCCGGATTTCCCCATTCAACTACATTTATCCCTAAAAATACCTATATATTCTACTATTACATCCCATCCAACCACTTTTACACAATTTGATTTGACATAAATTTACATCTCATCCTACTCAAAATCTCAAAACAAACACACACAATAACTATTCATCAGGATTTCTCCATCCAGGATTTTTCCATCCGGAATTTCCCCCATCCTACATACTCCCAAAACAAACATACCCTAATTGTTTTTGCCTGATAAAAAAAATTCAAGGGAGGTAAAACGTTAGAGGATTAATTTTACACTTCTCTTAAAAAAAAAAAAAAAAAAAAATCAAATTTTTTAAAAGTGATGAAAACCGTTTCCATTCTCGACCCAGTTTAATATATGCTGAGATATTCATAGTAATTCAAATATTTCAATTGAAAATGATTTGTAATTCATAAATAATGTATTTTAATCAATTTGTATGATTTGTAATTCATAAATAATGTCTTTTAATTATTTTGTATGTACACTATCGAGTATATTTTTATGGGTTAGACATATCTCTCATAAGTGATTAGCATGTGAGAATTATTAATATCTTGAAATATTTCAATTTTTTAATATAAAAAAATATAGTACTGTATATTTTATTCGACAGTTTGAACGTCAAATTCAGCTTAAACAATTACAGCTAATTGAGACTTCCAATACATGCCTTGATAAAGTTGAACCACAAAAGTTAATTTATTTGTTTAATATTCCCAACAAACTATAACACACAAAAAAATCTTTCTAGAGAAGACACTCTCTAACCCTAAAATCTATTGACTACTGAACCCTATTTGTATATAAAAAGAAATTTAACCCTACATTTTTTTTCTCTTATAAAGTATTTCACTTAATTTATTATACGTGACAAATAATTTTACTTAAATTTAACACGAAATAAATGTTAATCATTAAAATTACATAAATGAAGGCCACCGAATTAAGGTGTACATTAAATATAATTTTCAAATAAAATAAAATTAAATGCGCTCCAATTAATTAATAAAGTTGCAATGTGATAATTAAAGTGATAAAATTAAGAATGATAAAAAGCCTTTTCCCCTACCCCATGTGACTTGATTCTTTAATTCACACGCCTAAGACTATCACTTTATTTTACTTATGCTATTAAATTTAATTAAGTTTTTTGTTTTTTTGACGGGTTAGCAAATATGGACTGTTTGATTAAATGCTGAGCCCAAAAGCCCGTAGGAAACGATGGGCCTTAACCTTTTTTTTAGGGCGCGGCTAAAGGCACACACAGATCCTATGAGGACACCCACACGATGAGGACACACACAAAATGGATGAGTACACCCACCTGGAAATCCCAAAATTACCCTCCCTCAATTAAAACCCTAACTCCTCATTCTCTCTTCTTCCTTCTCTCTTCTTCTCATATTAGACACCCACCTCCATTTTTACACCTCCATTTCTCTCTGAACGCGCACACCTCCAAGCGACGCGGCTGCCGTCGCCCCTCCTCCAAGTGACGCGGCCGCCGTCGCGAACCCTCCCTCGCCTTTCACACGGGCGCCGTCGCGCCCCCTCTCCTTCCTCCTTCAAATGCCGCCGCCGCTGGAGGTGTGCGCGTTCGTTGTGGCCACCGCCGCCCTGGTGGTGGTGGTGATAATCTTGTGAAATAGAACGGGTAGGTGTACTCATCTTCGTTTTTTTCATAAATTTTACCCTAGGGGTATATGAGACATTTCACATGTTCTGAAAGATTAAAAAAATGTTTGGTGGGTGTACTCATAGGAAATCCGGGTGCATTTAGCCGTGCCCTTTTTTTTAATCAAATGACGATGGGCCAATTAATTGGTTTTATCAGGCCCAATATATGCATTTATCTAAAGGCCACGGTTATTTGCACCCTCGGGGTTTATGAGCTTCCCACTCTGTTTAGTTCACCCCTACCTAAATTGTCCTCCCACTTCTTTGCCTAATACTTCACACACATCCATATTCGGGAAAAAAGAAGAAAAGAATAGGCATAATCTTATGAAAAATGAGTGTTCATGTGGCAAAAACATTCGAAAAAGAACTCGACAAGTTATTCCGAAAATTTAAAAAATATTTTGAAATTCGCAAAAAAAGAAAAAAACGGAGGGGAAAAGTAAAACTTGAATGAATATATATTTATTCATATATGGTTTTAACTACAAAGCAACAATAGAATGAATAAACTTAGTACTATTAACAAAATAGAAAATTTGCATACGTATATTAGGTACTACGGGTTCCTAACACTGTAAACTAAAACAAGCCGTATATACGTATATTGGGTAGGGTTCCTAACACTCAGGGGCGGACCCAGCAGGAACAATTAGGGGGGCCAAGTCCAACAATAAAATTTTAAATTAATCAAATTTAAATTATACTCCACTATCTAGTTTATATATAATATATAATTACCATAATATTTTTAAATTATAATATTAAATTTTAAAATTTAGAATGTCTTTCTTTAATTTCATGTAATGAAAATTATTTATAAACAGACTCTATATTGAACATCTTCACAATCTCCTTTTCAATATACATCAACAAGTTATATAATTTTTGTTTATTTTTTTAACTTCAAACCAAAATCTAAAAATATATCAATTAATAATTGACTAATTAATTTTAAACATAAATTATGAATTAAATTTGTGGGGAATAATTTAAATAATAAATTAAGAAATATAATATAAACAAAAATTTAAATAGCAAACCTTGTCCCGTCAATATTTGTGGGGGAGTTTTTCAGATTTTTAAAGGAATTAGAGTATATAAGTATTTTGGTGTGTTGGGCCTGAGAAGTTTTAGGGGGGCCAACTAAAATAAAATAAAAAAAATCGCATACAATTATATAAATAAAGGTGCCTCTTGAATGAAATCTAGGGGGGGCCATGGCCCTCCTCACCTAACACATAGGTCCGCCCCTGCTAACACTGTAAACTAAAACAAGCTGTATATACGTATTTGGGTATTTAGGGTTCATAACGCTTTCATTTCTTTTTTTTTTGGGGGGATATTTGGGTATTTAGGGTTCATACCCTGTAAACTAAAACGAGCCGTATATACGTATATCGGGTATTTTGGTATTTAGGGTTCATAACGCTTTCATTTTTTTTTTGGATATTTGGGTATTTAGGGTTCATAACGCTTTCATTTTATTATTATTATTTTTTTGGGACAATTTTTTTTTGGGATATTTGGGTATTTAGGGTTCATAACGCTTTCATTTTTTTTTTTTTTTGGATTACTGAAAGAATTCCGTTTCATCTAAAAGTTTTTTTTTTTTTTTTGGAACTACTGAAAGAATTCCACCTCTTACCCTTCCATCGGATACCATGAAAGAATTCCGTCTCATCTAAAAATCCGAATTTGTAGAGAGGGTGAAAATTAATTCTTGTATATTAATTCCTAACAACTACACAATCTACAGTATTTAATAAGGACTTTTAAATTAAAATGACACTTTAATGATGTATCAATATATATATATATTTTTTAAATATATATATATATTTTTAAATGCATTTTTTGATATATATTGTCAAAAAAAATATATATATATATATTTTTTTAAATGCATTTTTTTTCTTTACAGTCCACTGGTCCATAAGCCTTATGGGGCTTATCCTTGATTACAATCCCCAAATTCCGAACAAATCTCCAAATGATCATTTCCTTTATAATTACAGCCAAGCCAACGTTCGCTTTTCACAAATTGAAATTTCGAATTCGTAAAGCAATCATCAGCTAGCAGATAAAATACCATTTTGATATTTGAAAATAAACAACACAGATACTGGAAAACAGGATCTTGTACTCCATAATATAGTATACAATTATTATATTTTGTGAGGAAATTTCACATATATAATAGTGCTACAGTGAATATGTTACGGTATAAGTTAATGACGGAGTCAGAAAATCCTAATTGGAGGGATCGATTAATATTACTTTAAGGTAAAATAAGTATGTACTGTATTAATTATACTCATTAAAATTTGTCATGATAAAATTGTCAATACATTTCAATTCATTAAATTAAATTGAACAAACTGTCTTTCATTATGTTCTGTAAGAAGTTTTGATAGTTCCGACTCAAAATGAAGCGAAACAATTTAAAAATTGCTAAAATATTAATACAATTTTTTTAAAAAAAATCATTTTCTTTCTTTAATTATAATTTAATCATGAACATACGTCAAAATTCAATTTTTAAATAGTTTATTAGTTGAACACTGAATGTCATTAAAATAATGCATTAATGCATTAATGTGTTACAATATCTAATAATGGGTAGAGAGAGAGAGTGTGAGGGTAGAGAGAGAGAGAGAGAGTGTGAGCGTGAGCGTGAGAGAGAACAAAGAGGAGAGAGAGTGGAGGAGTGTTAGGTTAGAGGATCGCCGCCTTTTCAGGAATCGTCGGAGACATCCACCACCCGCAAACCTGATATCCTATCCATCCTTACCCAAACCTATTCATGCCTCTTTCAAGCCAAACCCAAACCAACAAACCCGCTTTCCTAAAACTTCCAACCTTGCGCCCCTCATCTTCCCAGCCTGATCCATATTAACCCCAATCAAATCCCACATACACTACCTAAACCCCCTTCCATCAGTCACCCCAAGCCGCCCTATACCAATCCTTTTAGTGGTAAGCATCACTCACACCAAACAAAGGAGGAGGTATTACGCCCCCAGAAATTCAGAAAGGAACGCCGGGTGTTCATTTCCAACTTTCCGGATGAATGGAAAGAAAGAGACATCTTCGACTGGCTACGCCGCTATGGACGAGTTCTAGATGTTTTTATCCCGAATAGAAGAACGAGAATCGGGAGGAGGTTTGCTTTTGTCAGTTATGTTGCAGGTATTGATGTTTCTACGGTAGCAGAGGAATTAGACAAACTGTGGATCGGTACCAGAAAGGTCAGAGCAGCGGTGGCCCATCGATCCAACGGCAGCAGGCCGTTTTACACCCCTATTGCCAGAGCACCAGTGAGTTTCGCCGTAAATGGGGGAGTAAGGGACTCACACAGTTTTGTTGAAGCAACTATTCAAGAGAGACGCTCCACACATTCGAAGACGGTTGCACCTGAACCGTCTTCGACTCATGCCAGGGTAGAAGGAAAATCCCGTCCGGAGGACTTTGAATGGGCTAGCTCATGCATCGTGGGTGAGGTCTCAAACGTGGACTATCTCAAGGTTATTAAGAAGGATCTAGTATGGGGAGGGTATGAGAACTATAATGTCGTGCCCCTGGGGGGCTTAAAGGTCCTACTCACTCCCGACCCGGCCAAGGAAGGGGGGAACATCCTAATGGAGGAGGAAGATTGGATCAAGGGGAGAGTTACATGCCTTAGGAAATGGAACCCGGATGATGTCGTTAAAATCCGTCATGTCTGGATTCATATATTTGGTATCCCACTACACGCGTGGAATGACGAATCCTTTAGGGCTATAGGTGCCTCTTTCGGTGAAGTATGCGATATCGACTGGTACACGAGTTCGAAACGTGACATATCAAAAGGAAAGGTAAAAATTGCAACTAATCGTTGGACTCCCATTAATGATCATATCCTTTTTTCTGTGGATAGTGCTACATTCCCAATCTGGGTATCAGAGGTCGCTGCTGCCCAGGAACCTTTGAATCTACCTTCTTCCCAGAGAGGCGATGTCATGGAATCTGAGTCGGAGGCCGATTCAGCGGCCCGAGACTATTCGTCTGAAGTGGATAGCCTGGATTTCGGGTCGGACTCGGAGGCCCACGTATCTAGGGTTGTGGAAGCCCTTAGCCCGGAGAAGGATCTAGAAAGTCGGAACATTAATATCCAGAATACCAACAGCCAACTTTTATCCAAAGCCCAGGACAAACTCGGATCACCGCTCTCGCGCCCCAAGAAGGTTGGCGATAATAATGATGTGTCAGTGCACGCTGGAGCCGCAATTCTCGACTCCCCAGGTAACATATTATCTGTACAAGTTCAAGTGGGGCCTACCAGTGTGGAAGTTTTAAAGGACTCGGAGTCAGCCCAAGTCCAAAGCCCAGTTTCCAATCCTGCAGGGCCCAATGCTACAGAAGATACTCCACTATTGGGCCAAAAATCAGGCCCAGGCCTCAACGAGTCTACGGATAATCCTGATTCAGAGCCTATGGGCTCGGACCCATTTAAACTGGGCCCATTGATAGAGAAGATTAATCCGAAACCAGCAAGACCGACCCGCATCTCAAAGCCCATGAAGACTCAGTGCAGCTCAAAAGCGGTCGGTAGGGCTATATGGCCGAGTTTCATCCGAGAAATTGGAACCAACAATGAGTCTATACCTCCAAAAAAGAAGAGGAGAGGGAAACATCGCCATAAAAAAAAATCCCAAAAATAACCTACCTACCGCGCAGTCGATGAAGCGAATCGCGCACAAATGCGCCGAACCCCTATTGAGGAAGAGGCAAATGCAATTTTGGAGGTATGCAAATCGATGGGCTTCTGCAAAACCAAGGACGACAACATTCTTTCGCAGAAATTAAAAGATTCTGAAGCCAGAGATAGGGAGGCCTTCGATCAATCGAGGTCTTAGAGACAGCGATAGAGGAGGTGAGCGCGATTATTGTCTTTATGAAGATTCTAAGCTTAAATGCAAGAGGGATTGGAAGCGCGAGAAAAAAGGAACAAATAAGAGATCTAATAAGAAAGGAGAGAGCACTGTTTGTTTGCATTCAGGAAACTAAGTGTGATTTGGTGAGTAGCGATTTATGTCTGGCGCTGTGGGGAGACACCGACTTCGATTGGTATTTCACGGGTGCCGTCGGCTCGTCGGGAGGCATCTTGTGCATTTGGAGAAAATCTTACCTCTCAAACACTCACACTTGGGAAGAGGGCGATGCGCTTGGCGTGTCAGGCCAGTGGGGAGCGAATCGAGTGGAAGTGCATATTGTTAACGTTTATGCTCCTTGTGATCAAAACAGAAGAAGACGTCTTTGGGCGAAATTGAAGTCCAGAATTAACCTAATTCCTTCTGGCAGGTGGTGTATTTGTGGTGATTTCAATTCAATCCTCCACAAATCTGAAAGAAGAAGTTTTGTCTCTAGAAGCCCAGGAAGCGCAGATAGACATTTCAAGGCATTTGTGGATGAGGTGGAACTGATCGACCTCCCTCTTATCCGAAGGAAGTATACTTGGTATAAAGATAACGGTGATTGCTGTAGTCGGCTTGATAGATTCTTGGTGTCGAAGGAATGGTGCGATACGTGGCCGTCTATTAAACAAACAGGGCTGGAGAGGTTAATTTCGGATCACGCCCCTATAACTCTCAGCCTTGAGACGGAAGTCGACTGGGGGCCAAAACCGTTCCGGTCGCTGAACTGGTGGCTAAAGGAAGAGGATTTCAGAGCGGTGGTTCATGAAAATTGGAAGACGACTGACATAAAAGGATGGGGAGCCTTTGTGATCAAGGAAAAATTGAAGAGGTTGAAAGCGGCGATCAAAGTATGGAGGGATTCTAAAAGAAATCAACTTGAGCTCATCTCGAATGAGGCCAAAGAAAGACTCAATATTCTGGACCAAAAAATGGAATCAGAGGGTTGGAACGCAGAGGATGTGACCCAAAGGGCAGCAGCGTTGGAGGCGCTTGAAACTGATAGAATCAGGAAAGCTAGAACGAACTTCCAAAAAGCCAGGTTAAAATGGATCAAGGAAGGCGATGCCAACTCCAACTTTTTCCATTCTACTGTGAAAAGGAAACAAAGAGCAAATGAAATCAGAGGCATCTTCATCCAGGGCACTTGGTTTGAGGGTGTTGAGGAGGTGAAGCAAGGTATATTTAACCATTTCAGAGCTTCTTTTGCCAAACAAACATGGTCTCGCCCTACGGTTGCTGGGATTAAGGGCATCTCTCTAGATAGTGCAGAAAACATGATTTTGTGTTGCAAATTCTCTAAAGAGGAGGTGAAAAGAGCGGTCAACGAGTGTGGTGCGGATAAGAGCCCTGGGCCGGATGGTTTTAATTTCCGATTCATAAAATCCTTTTGGAATATCCTGGAAGACGATTTCTTTCGGGCAGCGTTTGAGTTTCATTCGAATGCAAAATTAGTCACAGGCTCCAACACTTCATTTACCACTCTCATACCAAAGGTAAAAAACCCGACGGATATTAAGGATTTCAGACCAATTTCTCTCGTGGGTTGTCTCTACAAAATAATATCCAAAGTTCTGGCAAATAGAATGTCCAAAGTGCTCGATCGCATCATTTCACAAAACCAGTCAGCTTTCATTAAGGATAGAAATATCTTGGATGGGGTTATTATTGCCAACGAGATACTGGAGGAAGCCACTCACAACAAGAAACGTCTATTTCTGTTCAAGCTTGACTTCGAGAAAGCGTATGACTCAGTGGACCACACGTTCCTCTTAAATATGCTCGAGTTGCTTGGGTTCAGTCATACGTGGGTGAGATGGATGAAGGAGTGTATTGGTTCGGCGTCAATGTCTATCCTGATCAACGGAAGTCCAACACACGAGTTCAAAATGGAAAAAGGGATCCGACAAGGGGACCCCATATCCCCCTTCTTGTTTACGGTTGTGGGTGAAGGCCTGAGCCTTATGATACAGAAGGCAGTAGAGTTGGGACAGTTCAAACCGATTTCAGTGGGCAAGAATCAAGTCAAAGTCTCGCACTTACAATTCGCCGATGACACTCTATGTTTTGGGGAGGCAACAAGCAAGAATATATTTGTCCTCAAGAGTATTCTTAGGATGTTTGAAGCATGGTCGGGCCTGAAAATTAATTTTCACAAGAGCACACTTTCGGGTGTAAATTTGGAGGAGGACGTTTTGGAAGACTGGGCTGTCAACTTGAACTGCAAAAAGGCATCACTTCCGCTAAAATACCTGGGCCTTTAAATTGGGAGTAATCCTCGAAAGTGTGCATTCTGGAAGGAGATTGAAGACAAGGTGGTTTCTAGGCTGAATTCCTGGGAAGGAAAATCTCTGTCCTTGGGAGGTAGAGTGGTGCTTATCAAATCAGTTCTCTCAAGTTTACCCACCTATGCCCTTTCCCTGAACCTTGCCCCATCCAAATCAATCAAAGCCATCCAATCCAGTCAAAGGCGATTCCTATGGAACGGCGGAAATCCAAAGGTTAGTAAAAATTCTTGGGTGTGTTGGGACATTGTTTGTAGGTCGAAGGATGGGGGGGGGGGGGGTTGGGCGTAAAAAATTTATCTCTATTTAATTTGGCTCTTCTTGGGAAATGGGGGTGGAATTCTTTGGGGACAGATAACAGTATGTGGAGGAAAATCATTAATTCTAAATATGGTAATTTTGAGGAGTGTGTGAATTTGTATAGAGTGACAAGAAAGTGTCCTAAGCATTGGTCTAGGTGGCGGGGTTCGGTAGTTAGGCACATTGGTTCGGTCGACTGGTTTCGTGAGAATTGTACAAAAATTATTTGTAATGGTAGGCACACCAAATTCTGGGTAGATCCTTGGGTGGGGGGTAACAGCCTTAAAGAGCTATATCCTAGACTCTACAGGCTGGATAAAAACCAAGATTGCTCGATTTCAGAAAGAATTTACTGGGAGGGGGGAAAGATGGCGTTAAACTGGAATTGGGCTAGAGAGTTATTTGAGAGAGAAACAGATGCTACTGACTTTATTCGAAATCTTATTAGCAGGTTTGTATCAGATTCTCAAGAAGATGACTATTGGACATGGAAATTGGAGAAGAATGGAAGATACTCGGTTTGTTCGGCGTACAAACTGCTATTGGACCAGAATACGAGTGAAAGAGAGGGGCTCGACGATCTCAGTTGCGTTTGGAGGAAAGGAATTTCTTTAAAGGTCTCATGTTTCTCTTGGAAGATGTTGCAAGACAAGATTCCAACAATAATGAATCTCAAAAGAAGGAACGCTTATAACAGTAACTTCTCACCTATGTGCAAGTTGTGTGGCTCTAAAGAAGAGGAGACGGAACATCTATTTTTCCAATGCACGAAGACGAAAGCAGTGTGGAGGAAGGTGTACAGCTGGTTCGGAATGGATTACAACCTCAACGTCGTTGGACTACCGCATCTTTTAGCGCACGGCAACGCTGCTGGCTCAAAATGGAAGGACCCGTGGATTAACTTATGGCACTACACGATCTGGGGTATTTGGCAAGGCAGGAACAACGTCATTTTTAACGGTCAAGATTTCGAGGAGGAGACGATAGTAGACAATATTCGGAGAATCTCGTATAGATGGTCCAAGGCAACAGGAAAGATTACAAGAGGGATCTCCTTTTCGGAATGGTTCAGGGAGCCTACAGGCTGTTTTTGTTAATTTTTGTTAATTGTTTATGGTCTGGTATTACTTGTTGTATGATCCTTTAGTTGTGTAAGTTGTACGCGGGGTGTTCGATTGAGTCGGGTATTCCTGATACCCGCATATTAATATATGTTTTGCCGTTTTCCAAAAAAAAAATAATACTTTTAAATATGAATGTACAAAAAATTTAAACCACTAATTTTTATTTAAAAAAAACATCAATAATATTGTTCAATTTTAAGGATATTTTTGTGAGTCTTAGTAAAAATTTAAACAATAATCTCAAATACACAATCAATCTATTGAATCTATTAATTTTTTTTTTTGAGTATTATGAAACAAATTTAAGAAGAAAATACATGAAAAAAAAAAAAAAATCTCCCTTCTAAATTTTGTATGTAAGCTTTCATTTTTTGTTCCGTCTAAATTTAATATGTATGTCTTAAAATAAAAATAATATTTTTTATTTTAATTTATATATATAACTAATGTAAGGAAAATAATTAACAAAACAATACATATATATATAATTATTTTTAAAAAACTAGCATATATATAACAAAAAAAATAAAAATTGATGGGGAGCAGGAGCACTGAACTCCCCTGGGTCCAATGTGGCTCTGTCCCTCGTAAGACTGGTATAAGTATAACTCATCTACATATGGATTCAACCGAACCACACCGAGTTCAACTTTAGGAAGGTTGAGTTTAGTTTGTTTATTGTTGAGTTCGAGTTTAATTATCGAATATTCATAAACTTTTTAAAACTTAACTAAATCAATACGAGCATAAACAAACTTATTAATATCAACTTTAAATTAGATTATTCATCAATTAATTAATAAAAATATATATTATATTTTTATTAAATTCTGTAACATCATTTAATTAAATATGCTTAATTGCACGTTTCTACATTTATTATAAATAACAAGTATGAAAATATAATTTATAGGAGACAACTCACAAGCTTGTTCATATGCTAACAAATTGATTATTGTTGAGTTTGAATTTGTTTATGTTAGAGACTCACAAACTTGTTCATATGCTAAAAAATTGAATATTGTTGAGTTTGAATTTACTCAAATGATTTTTTCTCGAGCTGAGTCGCGAATAGTGCACGAACGATTTAGTTTGATTACCTTTATACAATCACACGCCCCATGGACAAATATTCAGAACAAAGCAAATCGTGTTGGTGCACAAATTTATCCGTGTAACTTAAGCCCCCACCTCTTTTTTTCATTCTCCCGCAAATAGTGATCAACGACAATCGCTGAGTCGGCCATTAAGCAATTGAATCAAACCAGTGGGTTAGACTGTTCGCATTCGATCAATTGAACTTCTAGTCGCCAGGTGCTTAGTTGTCCAACTCACAAATCAAGTCCTGCTTGCGTTGACTATGATCAAGTCTAGTTCCCTTTGATCAGTGTTGATGCTGTCTATGGCCAAATAAAAAAAAATGAAAAATTTACTCACAATTCTTACACCAACAATAGACACTTAATTATTCACCTTATATAATTTTTTTACACGGTTAATTAACTCACATCCCCACAACGAAAAATTGATTTAACCGAAATACTCTTATTATTATAATAAAGTAAAAAAAGTCACTTTTTATTTTAGTTTAATGTAGGTATCAATGCGAAAACTTATAATAAAAGCTCGTGTTTTTTGGGCATGGGGGAGGAAAATTTGACTAGCGGCCCAAATACATGATATGGCAAAAAAAAAAAAAAAAAAGAAAATCACTTTCAAGACAAAAGTATACACTTGTGCTTTTCTAATTAAAATTTTTTTTCACAATAAAGATTAAAAAGCTAGATATTAAATACTTTAAAAGTGATACATTTTTGTTGAACATATAATATCCTTTTTACTGCTATACAAAACACATTCCATTAGAGGATTTCACACCAAAATTTATATCTAAGATAGTTAGTTAAGTTTCTTTCATCTTTCTTTTCTTTTCAATTGAGTAAGATGAAATTACAAGAATTTATTCTCCAACCTGCATTATTGTTTTATTCTTTTCCTTCACTCATGTAAGGGCCTTTAAGTCATTTCCATACTATCTCAAATTTGGTCAAGAAAACTCCAAAACATTCAATTTGAATTAGAGGTCGTATAGTTTTTCATTGCTTATTGTATTTATGAACGCAACTTCATAAATGTGTGTATATTTAAAAACCTCAATATATACGTACAATAATATAAAACTTTCAAAGTATGTGACATGTATATAAAATAAATTAGTGTAAAGGCTAATTGTACTACCAGACAATTGACATTTAATAGCAGAGATCTCGTCATTATAGCTTTTTTCTATTTAAAAGTCTTTAATAACATGAAATTAAGAATTAATGTCATGTCTCAATTTTCTAAAACTTTTAACTAGAGAGATTAAAAGTCAATTTTTTTTTGTAAGGTAAAAAATGATACATCCAATTTATTGGTCAAATTCCTCTATTACATCCCGCTTGAAAATTCAACAAAACTATTTGATATTTAATTCGAGATCGTTCATAAAAATTCGTTTGAGCTCTATTCAATATTGACATCAAACAAACTTCCGCACATTTTTTTATGATCATTAAAGTTTAAAGCTCAACTTGAGCCTAATAAGAGAAAAAAGATAAAACAAATATAAAAATGACAAACTCCATATAATTTCAAATAAACTTAAACTGAAAACTCAATTATAGCCCAAATTTCAACATAGACTAGAGGACGTACAATTCCAAAGCATGTTATGCATATATATTAATGTGTCGTATACGATTGTAATATATGAATATAAAAAAATAATGTAATTTGGCATTTGTATTAGAGAAAATGAAGGTGTGTTTGGGCAGGGGTCCATGCCAGCGACTTTAAATAACAAACGACATGAATCCACGAAAACAGCAGCCAACTGCCATGACTCTTATCCTTATCTTTTTAATCATAACTCTGAATTCATTATTTCTAACTCTACGGCGCCCTACTCGATCGACTATAATTAACAATAAATTAAAAACTTATTTTAACTAAAAATAATAAAAAATCTTATTTACTTAAAGAATAGTATTAATTTTAATTTGCTCTGCCGCGCGCACATAATTTAATCTGCAAAACGATCTGATTCATTCAATTAATGTCTTTTATATTGAAACAAACATAGGTAAATATTAGGCAATAATGAAGGGTATACATTCTTTTGGACTTTTTAGGTTTGGTAGTGAAGTGATAGAATTGAGACATGTGTAGAGAATCACCAATAATTCTGCTGTTCTAAACATAATTAGACGGAGTCACGACATTTGGAACATTACTAAGTTTTAAATATCTTAATAATATTTTAATGAACTGATTATGAAATTTTAATATATTACTATTAATTTTTGTGTTGAATACGACTTATGCAACATTATTTAGTTTGTAGTGATCAAGACATTTGAAGACGACATATTTAATTTCCTACATTTAGAGAATTACTATTTACTACTTAATCCATAGACGTCATAAGAGTGTAGCTGATTTATTGATATATATTATGTTATAAAATAATTAACTATTTATAATACTAAAAAAAAAAAAATACTAAAAGTTCAATAAAGTAGAACACGAAATGAAAAAAAAAAAATAGAGTAGAAAAAATGATTTAAGAATAAGCATAAATGAGGGCAACCAACAGAGCATCACCAAGCTTAGCTATAAGACGCAGACAAAACGACGTCGTAAACTCCTATTACGATTTACGAATATTATCCCACAGCACAAGTGAGTAATGCTTTTACCTCGTCCCTAACGAAGTTGTGTGCGCACTTTAATTTTGTCCTAGTGCTGTGGTCAAATCACTCTTCCCTATTTGACGCCGGAGGTGCGCCGGTTAACAAAGTGTGCACTCCCCCCCTACCTTTCCCCTAATAATTCCTCTTCTTCTTCTTCTTCTCGATCTCATATTTTTCGACTTTATCCTCAAAATGTTATTTGCAGTAATATTCACCAAATTCTGCTGCCGCTCTTCTCGCAGCTAGTCGGATCGTCAACGATAAGCTTTGCGTCGGAGGTCCTTTAATGCCCATTGCCCTTCGAACAAACGGTGAGTTTTTTTTTTTTTGGCACTTAGCTGGAATGTGTGTGTTTACTGCATTGTTAGTGTGAGACTGACACTATAGGATTTTAGGAGGTATATTTTGCTCTTTTTTGATTCCTGGGAAAAAACAGTGAAATATTACGCCCTAATTTAATGATCGGGGGAGATTTTGTTTGATTTGAAGCTATGATGTAAATAGTCTAATTTTTACTATATTTGGCTTTGATTCAGGGGTGTGCAGTGCAGTGCAGTGATTGGAATTTTTGCATAGATTGGTGGATATTGAGGGATGGTGAGAGAGACTGTGGCAGATACGTGGTTTGGTAATATATGGAAGAGTTCACGGAAGAGTATCTCATGGGAGCCCGAGAGACCAGTGATTGGAATTTTGGCATTTGAAATATCAAAATTGATGTCAAAAGTTGTTAGTTTATGGCAGTGTCTCGCTGATGGACATATTATGAGGTTAAGAGAAGAGATTGCAAACTCAGTTGGCATTCAGAAGCTTGTTTCTGAAGATATCGACTATCTTATGGATCTTGTTCTGGCGGAGATAATTGACAACTTGAGAAGTGTTGGCAAGTCGGTGGTTATTCTTGGTAAGAAGTGCACGAATCCAATGTACCACAATCTTGAAGCACTTTTCGATAACGAAGTTGAGATTGATCCCAAATGGTATGGCTGGCAATATAAGCTGAAGAAGATGGAGAAGAAAGTTAAGAAAATGGAGAGGTTTGTGGCTGCGACAGAACAGCTATATCAAGAGATTGAAGTGTTAGCGGAGCTTGAGCAGAGTCTAAGGCGAATGCGGGCTGGTGCAGATTCGGGTGGGGTGAAATTGCTCGAGTTTCAGCAGAAGGTAGTGTGGCAAAGGCAGGAAGTGAAGAATCTCCGAGAGATGTCTCATTGGGTTAGAACGTATGACTATATTGTCAGACTTCTTCTCAAATCAATTTTGACAATTATAGAGAGGATCAAGAACTTTTCTGGGACTAAACAGAGTGACAGTGTTGAGGCAAGAAATGATTGTGACAGCCTTATTCGTAATAATTCCATCTCTGCCCTCAAGCGAACACTAGTCTATCCATCAGAAACCAACCCCTCTAAATTTGCAGTTCCATTAGGGAGGTCATTTTCAAATCTGGGCTTAGGAGGTGACAAGAGTAAATCTAAGAACATGAAAACTCATCATCGGTCTCAATCATTTATCTTTAGTGGCAAACAACAGAATCTAGTGAAAGCTAGATTATTCGCTGCTGGTTGCATGACTCAGGGGAGCGAATCTCCTGTGGTAGAGAGCTATACGCCATCATGTGGTAGCTCATTCAGGTCAAATGACGTTTCTCTAAGACAAGCCCTCGAAGTGAAAGATACAAGAGCAGTTCCAATTTTATATAGTAGCATAAGTTCCACAAGAGTGTCTTTCTTTAATTTTAAACGTGGTCTGTTGGATGCTTCGCCTTCTACTCTTGGTTATGCTGCATTGGCTCTCCACTATGCGAATGTCATCATATTGATTGAGAAATTAGCTTCATCACCTCACTTGATCAGCCTTGATGCAAGAGATGATCTGTATAATTTGTTGCCTTCAACTATAAAAAGCTGTTTGAGGGCAAAGCTAAAGACATTTTCAAGAACTCCAGCCTCGTGTTTCTATGATGCTGCTTTTGCAGCAGAGTGGAGCTTAGCAATCACAACGATATTGGATTGGTTGTCCCCACTCGCTCACAGCATGGTAAGATGGCAATCTGAGCGGAACTTTGAAAGGCAGAGATTGGTTTTCGGGTCGAATGTGCATCTCGTCCAGACCCTTTACTTTGCTAATCGAGGGGAGACTGAGGCAGCAATTGTAGAACTTCTGATGGGCCTAAATTACCTCTCTAGATTTGGAAGAAGAATTAATCAGAAACCATTCCAAGAATCTTCATGCAGTCGAGCATATGACGGTTATACGTTTCCTAGTGATAATGTGTACTGCAAGATTATTGATAATGCGTCGAAACAGAACTCTCATGTCCTCATATAACTGAAGGCACGGGGAAGAGCTTTCGTGTTGCTTGGTCTGACATGTGTTCTTACACACAGAGTCGAAGTGACGAATGATGATGTATTCTTTTATATCATCCTTCCAGATATCAAAGGTATTGTTCTACTGCTGGTTTATATAATATCTGAAGCTGAAAAATTAGGATTTGAACAGCTTTCTTGTTTCTTAAATAGGTTTGGTTTCCCATGTAATAATTAGCTTTTCTTTTCATTTTATCTGTAAAAGTTTATCTTTTGATTATGTAATCAACCTGTCAATGTTATTCTATGCAAGGTGTTGGACAAACTGATTTAGCAAGAGCTGTAAAATGATTGAGATTTGCTCCTCTTAGTCATCAAATTCAACCGCGATGGAAATATTTTTTAAAAAAGCAGTGTTCATGATTTTGACTTGGTTTCTTTGAAGCCATTTCTGTTATGAAATTAAAAATATCTTTATCAACGTAGAAGTGCAAACCAAACCACTACGAAGTCAGTCCAAGATTAATTTTGTAAAATTAGTTTTGAGCTTACATAATCACCTCGTATGAACATATATTTTCTTTGTGCTAATATATTTGAAGTTTCTTTACCTAATTAGTAAAAATGCATTAAAATGCTTATAGTTCAAGGTACTGGAATTAATTCGTGATTGATTTGATCAATAAAAGTCTGGGAAGGATTCGATGGACACAGTTTTTGGCTATTTAAGTATTAAATATTTGACAATTGACATTTCTATTAAAATGGTCATTCATCAATATTATGTCATTACAAGGACACAAAGGGCTATTCTATTGCATCACATCTAACACATCCATGATACATGTATATGTATATCATCAACTTTAAGTGTGTGCATGATTTCCAAAGTTTTAGTAATTTTATATTTGTGTGTATATATATATATATTGTTGAAGATTATATTATGATTCTGACTTTATTATGTTTCCTAGTTTAGTCATTCTATATTTAGTATGTAGATCATTATATTTTCTTTCCTTGTTTTAGATAGATTGTAACCCAGTGTCTTTCTCCCACTATAAATAGGGTGTCTTCTACCTCAACAATAATCACAATACATGAATTCTATACCTTTTCAATCTCTTTTACATATAGAAAATGGAATACAGAAGTGTCTTAGATGATTCAAACTGTCTCTGGTTAAAATGCAACATAGAAAAGGTTAACCTGCTAATGTGTAATTGTGTATTGGAAAAATAACAGAAGGATTCACATATGATCATCATTGTAGCTGGGAATTTCAGTTCAGGTCAGGCTTTACAAAAGCATGCTATTAGTTATATGAATGATGATAGAGAGGATATTTCAAATTGGGTTTTACAGAAGCATGCTATTATGTATAGGAAAAATAGTAGAAGGGGACAAATATCATTGTCATCTCAGGTGGGAAATCTCACTTCAGATTGGGATTAATGAGCTTTGAGATTTGTGTTCTCTTGGAACTGCTTTAAAGGGTATGAGAATGTGAAGCGAAATCCCCATCATATCCCTCATATCCAAAGTTTCCGGGGAGACATTTTCAGGGAGCTCCCAGTCAAAAGACTGTATTAGCCTTGCTATAGTGAGACTAACCATTCTCTCACAGGATCTTCGCACAGAGCCAAATGGAACCAGCTCATAGTGTTGGCCCTTGAGGTTAATATTCGAGTTCAGGAACCTTTCAGGCTTAAAAGAAAGGGGATTTTCCCATGAATCAGGGACCCTATGGATAGCCCATCCGTTGATAATCACCATCGTGTTCTTCATGAATTGAGTATCTTGCCTAGTCTTTCTCGGAAGCAGCAAAGGAAGGGCAGGGTGCAATCACATAGTTTCCTTAACCACTGCCTGCAAATAAGGTAATTCACTTATGTCTCCCTCCTCAACTGTCCTTGAACGACCAACAACCCGGTCAATATCTGCTTTAAGCTTTGTCATGGATTAAGGATGATGTAATAGCTCAGCCCTGCAGCATAATAAGGTGTGTGTGAAGCTGAGACGATTCTTGTTGAAGATTATGTTATGATTCTGTCTTTATTATGTTTCCTAGTTTAGTAGTTCTGTGTTTAGTACATAGATAGTTATTTATTCCTTCCTTGTTTTAGATTGTAACCCTAGGTCTTTCTCCCACTATACATAGGCAAGTCTTCTACCTCAATAATATACACAGTACATTAATTCTCTACTTCTAGTCTACTACTATTTTGTTTACAATTCTCATTTTTCATACTTGATAAATAATTGTTTTAGTAATTACCAGGATAATAATTGTCACATTTTTCTCTGAGATCTTATCAGGTGCTCGTTTTCCATCACCTTCGTACTCCAATAATGCATCCAAGAAATCTGAAGTCTCTCGTTTCAGGTTTTCTCCCCTGTTCCTTCTCCTGAACTCTTTCTTTCCTTCACAAACCCCGAAACTTAGACTCAACAGTTCTTGCAGGTGCCTCCCTGTATTTGTCCTGATTCCCTGAGGATCAAGCCATTTCAAGAATAAAAGAGTCCACATTTGGCCTCCCATTCCAGCTGATGGACTTTTTCATGGCTTCAAAGAACTCATTTCCCATCTCAGATTTAAAATCCATTATATCCTGAGAGCATAAAATTGCTAACTAAATTTAAATTCATGATCACCAGGTACTTATCAGGCTGAATATCACCTAATCTCGATGCATCCTCCTTGATCCACTCGATCATTATGTCGATGCATTTTTGTCTGAGTGGCATAGAAGCATTGATTCTTTTGTGGACCATGAGCTCAGACAAAGAAAAGGCAACGTAAAACACGCCGACACTCACTGTAGGGTGCTTGGGCCAACAATCCCTTGTGGTAGTTGCAAGCTGTCATCGAATCGGGAACTTTCCGATCTCAGAAAGCAAGGTCATGTTTCTTGAAAATCTCAGCAGAAGCCGTGGCTGACAGTATTACTATTCTATTGCATTACACACAACAAATCCATGCTACATGTATACCATTAACTCTAAAGATGTGTGTTATTTTAAAGTTATTAGTATAACTTTGTACTACGTGTTTTATCGAACCTGTCTTTGCTTGATATGCATGCAACATGGAAAAGGTCAACCTGCTAGTATATATAGAAGAAATAGCAGAAGGGTACACATATCATACTAATTGTAGCTGCCAATCTGGGAAATTTCAGGATGTTTACAAAAGCATGCTAGCTATTATGTATAGGAATGATAATAAAGGGGAAATCTAGTTCAGATTATTCGTTATTTATTACAGAAGCATGCTAATATAAATAGGAAAAATAGTAGAAGGGGATGCATATCATCGTCATCTTAGGTGAGAAATCTCGGATGTGTATTAAGTTTTGCGTTCTCTTGGAACTACTTTTAAGGGTGTGACCATGCGAAGTGAAAGCCCCATCATCTCCCTCATATCCAGAGTTTCCGGGGAGACATTTACCGGGAGCTTCCAGTCAAAAGACTGTATTAGCCTTGCTAAAGTAAGACTAAACATTCTCTCTCCCATCAACAACCCAATCTTCGCCCCGAACCAAATGGAATCAGCTCATAGTGTTTGCCCTTGTAGTCTATATTCGAGTTTAGGAACCTTTCTGGCTTAAAAGATAAGGGATTTTCCCATGCATCAGGGTCCCTATGAATAGCCCATGCATTGATAAATACCATGGTGTTCTTGGGAATATGGTAGCCCATGAATTCAGTATCTTGCCTAGCCTTTCTTGGAAACAGCAAAGGAAGAGGAGGGTGCAGTCGCATAGTTTCTTTAACCACTGCCTGTAAATAAGGTAATTCACTTATGTCCCCCTCCTCAATTGTTTTTGAACAACCAACAACCCGATCAATATCTGCTTTGAGTTTCGTCATGGATTCAGGATTGCGTAGAAGCTCAGCCATCGCCCAGTGAATGGAATTGCTCGTTGTCTCAGTTCCACCTAAGAACATTTCCTGCAGCATAATAAGGTATGTGTGAAGCTGTGAAGATTCTGATATTTGTTACTTGATAAATGAATTTACGGTTGGCCCTTCTATGAAGCGAATGGAGTATTCAATTCAGACCCAATTTTTTTAAATTTCTTAGGGACCCTATTTGTAAAGACCTTATATATATGCATATATAAAATAAATAAAATGCAAACTAATATTGTCTTCTATTTTACCAGTCCATCTGATTTGATGTATGCCACACACCCATGTTCGAACTCTATTTTTTTTTTTTTTTTGAAATCTCGGTTATCCAGTCCAAG
This sequence comes from Galeopsis tetrahit, assembly GCA_963675135.1. Taxonomy (NCBI): domain Eukaryota; kingdom Viridiplantae; phylum Streptophyta; class Magnoliopsida; order Lamiales; family Lamiaceae; genus Galeopsis; species Galeopsis tetrahit. The sequence continues at coordinate 71,844,518 of OY776128.1, read as the reverse complement.
GGCCGACTAATTCCGGGGGACCAAGTAGAAGAAAAAGAGGGAAAGATGAATTTGAAAAAGAAATGATTGAGTAAAACATTTTTTCTTCCTTTTGAAGTGTCAATTTCAAAAGCCTAACTTTGAGTATAGAGATTTAGTTTCAGTCCATTCTCAAACAGGAGGAGCTGATGTTGGTTGATAATGAAATGAGAATTTAGCACGCTGACCCCAATTTGCATATTCATTTACGTGTATAATATTCATCTTTATTTAAAAAAAAAATTGTTGATGAATAAAATATATTGGATTTTCCAAAAGAGAAAAAGTTAAGAAATTAAGAATGAGGAAACTGAGGGGGGAGTCTTATTTCAAAGTTGGGTTTAGGCCAAAATATTAATAGAAGTGACATGTAAATGATTGTTTTATTAATTACCAGGATAATGATTGTGATATTTTTCTCTGAGATTCTATCAGGAGCTCCTCGTTTTCCATCACCTCGGTACTCCAATAGTGCATCGAGGAAATCAGTTGTTTCCCCCTTTTTCCCGTGTTTCGTCTCCTGAATCCTTTCCTTCACAAACACAGAGGCTAAGTTCAACAATACTTGCAGGTGCCTCTCTGTATTTGTCCTGATTCCCTGAGGATCAAGCCATTTCAAGAATCCAAAAGAGTCCACCACATTAGGCTTCCCAACCCAGCTGATGAACTTTTTCATGGCTTCAGAGAACTCATTTCCCACCTCAGATTTAAAATCCATTACATCCTTTGACAGCATGAAATTGCTAACTAAATTAAAACTCATGATCATCAGATAGTTATCGAGTTGAATATCACCTGATCTCGATGCATCCTCCTTGATCGCTTGGATCATAATATCGATGCATTTTTGCCTGAGAGGCATGGAAGCATCAATTCTTTTGTGGACCATGAGCTCAGACGAAACAAGGCGACGCATAACACGCAAGTACTCGCCGTAGGGTGCATTGACCAATGAGCCCTTGTAGTAATCACCTGCTGTCAACGAGTCGGGAACTGTGCGATCGGAGAAAGCAAGGTCGTGATTCTTGAAAAGCTCAGCAGCAGCTGCGGCTGACTGTATAACTAGTGTGTTGAGATTGCCTAGTTTCAGCCAAAGAACAGGTCCGTATTTGGGTTGAAGTTTGTAGAAATTTGTGTGTGGCTCGTCTCCGACATCGAATATGTTTCCAATCAGAGGCCAGCCGGGCGGCCCCGGTGGCTGGAGTTTGGAGTGTTGGCTCCTGACTTTTGACCATAAGAAAAGAGCTACTAGGAAGGAGGGAATGAGCCACCAGGTTAGTGATTGAAACAATTCCATTTTAGTTCTGTTCTTCTCTATGTGGTTTGTTTGATTGATTTATAAAAATGAAGTTGCATCTTTCTGTTAAATACAAGGAGTTGGAAATACAGAGGAATGTGACATAAGTGGCGTTGATTGAATTGTTTCCAAAATATCTATTTGATGCACATTGCATTTTTTAAAAATTAATATGTTTGAAATAATCTGTATAAAATTCATAGTGAGATATTATTGGATGAGAAGGACGGGGGGCAGGACTGGTCATAAATTGCATTGCTATACTAATAAAGGACACACATGCTGAAATGCTTCATCCAATCAAAAAAGAAGTACTATCTGGACCACACATCACTAATCCACAATGGGGGATAGAGTCCCATGTGATTCCTACCTCTAATCCAAATTAAGGGTAGAAGGGATTGGGAAGAAGATGATGTGGAGGAGAGAGGAGGAATGGGGTAGAAGAACTTCTATCAAGTAGAAGTAAAAAAGTGGGAAAAAGAGAGTGAGATCGAGGGAGAGTGAACCACACATGAGAAAAAAAGAAAGAACAATTTGGAGAGTGTAACTCACTTGCGAGAGTGGGCTTTAATGCGGTCCCAACTCTTTTTTATTCACATTCTTTTTTTTTGGGTAGAATGCATTGGGGAGGTAGAAATTTTTTGAGATAGAAGAAAGAAACTTTTGAGATGGCATACATGTGGCACACATATGTCAAACTTAAAACCCAAAAATCCTCACCCACACTGTGGATGCTCAATATTATAGTTTTTGTAAAAATTAATACGGACTAGTCCCTCCGTTCTAACAGAAGTTTCTCATGGCTTTTGGACACGGAGATTAAGAAATATGAAATATAATAGAATAAGCAAATGTATAAGAGGTAATGTGATTGAGAGAAGAAATAGGATTAGCCCCAAGAAATACAATGTAAGCACTTGTAGAAGTACGATCATCACTGTTGCCGACCCAATCAGTATCAGTAAAACAATGTAGAGATGAGGAAGGTTCAGGTTTCAAGGTTATTCCTACATCTCGAGTCCCATTTAAATAACGAAGAAGACGTTTAACTGCACCCCAATGAGTAGTGGTTGGAGCATGCATAAACTGAGATAACTTGTGAACAGCAAATGCTATATCAGGTCTGGTGAGTTGGAGATATTGAAGACTACCAAGTACCTGACGAAATTGAGTGGCATCAGCAGGAGGTGTCCCATTCGAAAGAGTGAGACGAGTTGAGGTGGATAGTGGAGTCTGAACTGGTTTGGAGGTGATCATGTTATACCGAGTAAGGAGATCAACCACATACTTTCGTTGGGAAAGAAAGCATGATTTCTTGGTACGAAGAACTTCCACACCTAGGAAGTAGGAAAGAGGGCCCAAATCTTTCACTGAAAATTTTGTACCAAGGTCCGTAGCCACTCGAGTGAGGAAGGGAATGTTATTTCCTGTGAGAATCAGATCATCAACATACACAAGGAAATATGCAATAACACCAGATTTATTGTACACAAAAAGAGACTCATCAGACTTTGAGTGAATAAATCCAATCCCTTCCAAGAACGTCCTAAGAGCATAATACCAAGTACGAGGTGCCTGTTTTAAACCATAAATGGACTTATGCAGTTTACAAACATAGGACGGAAAAGTTTTATCAACAAAACCAGGGGGTTGTGCCATGTAGACTGTGTCAGACAGGGTACCATGAAGAAAAGCATTATTCACATCAAACTGTTGAAGGGGCCAATTTCGAGTAACTGCAATACTGAGAACAACTCGAACAGTTGAAGGTTTGACAACAGGACTGAAGGTTTCAAAGAAATCAACACCCGGACGCTGATGAAAACCTTTGGCCACAAGGCGTGCTTTAAATTTGTCTAGGGACCCATCAGGCTTGCGTTTGATGCGAAAGACCCACTTGGAGCCAACTATATTTTGAGACTCATCAGGGGGAACCAAATCCCAAGTTCCATTCCTGAGAAGAGCATCAAACTCGGAGGACATGGCTTCCCTCCACCGTTTATCTTTCAAGGCTTGAGAAACACAACTTGGTTCAGTATCAGAAGGTAAAGCCGATGTAAGACAATACCTTGGATTGGGCTTGAAGATTTTGTTTTGGGATCGAGTGACCATACTGGATCTGTGCAAGGCCGGAGGTGGTGAAGGTGGTGCGGGGGGCCGCGGAGGAGCGTTTGGCGGCACAAGAGTAGCTGGAGGCTGGATAAGGTGGGCGAGATGTGGGTTTTCGGTATTTGGGGTGATGGGGGTGTATTTATCATTTCGGGGGGTGTATTGGGAGTTTGGGTCGGAGCAGTGGGTGTATGTATCGAAACAGGAGGTGTGTTCAGCGGAACAGTGGGTGTAACAGGGGGAGGGGGTGCATTTATCAATTCGGTGGGTGTATCAGGAGTAGGGGGTGTATATATCAATTCAGGGGGTGTAACTGTCAGATCAGTGTGTGCAGTAGGTGTATCTACCAGAACAGTGGGTGTGTCAGAAACTGAATTGATTTTGGCAAAGGGAAAGGTGTGTTCAACAAATTGAACATGGCGAGAGGTATATATTTTGTGGGTGGTAAGATCTAGGCATAGATAGGCACTTTGAGTGATGGAATATCCAATGAAAACACATGGCATGGAACGAGGGTCTAATTTGTGAGCAGTGTAGGGGCGGAGCTAAGGGTAGCATAAGCACCCAAAAACTCGAAGTTTGGATAGGTTAGGTGGTTGTTTTAAAAGGCATTGGAAGGAAGAAAGCATGTTCAGGTTGACTTTAGGAAGGCGATTTATGATGTAGGTAGCTGCACAAACCGCATAAGGCCAGTATGTGAGGGGCATGGAGGCGTGGTGTAGTAGGGCTAAGGCTGTATCAACAACATGTCTGTGACGACGTTCAGACATGCCGTTGTGCTCGGGAGTATGGGGTGGGGTAGTGAGGTGGGATATGCCATGGTTTTGGAGAAACGATCGAAGAGCAATAAACTCTCCCCCATTATCTGTGTAAAGAGTTTTAATTTTGGTGTTGTAGTAGTTTTCAACAATGGGTTTAAAGGTTGAGAAGGTGGATAGGACATCCGATTTGCGTTTTAGGGGGTAGATCCACATGTATTTACTGAAATTGTCAACAAATATGACATAATACTTAAAACCATCATGAGATATGACCGGAGATGACCATACATCGGAAAAGATAATTTCGAGGGGTGTTTGTGAAACAATACTAGATTCATTAAATGGTAGTTTGTGACTCTTAATACAATGACAAGAATCACAACTAAACAGTTTTGTAGGATTACTAGGTAAACGAAATTTAGACAAAGTATGGGATAGAATTTTAAGAGATGGGTGACCTAAACGGGAATGCCAAACCGGAAGAGGAAGGCGGTCGGAAATGAATGTGGTAGGTGAGGGTTTGGATGCTCGTGCCGGCCATACGTAAAGATTATCAATGCGACTCCCCACGAGGAGAACGCTCCCCGTACGACCATCTCGCACGTGAAAGGAAGTTGGGCCAAAGATAACATTAACATCATTGTCTCGACATAACGATGAAATGGAGATAAGATTTTTGGCCATTTGCGGAACAACTAGTACGTTTGAGAATTTTAGCATAGTAACATGAGGAAACGATAAAGAACCAATATGTGAGATATACAAACCGTTACCATCACCGATGACTACGTCATTTGAGCCAGAATATGGAGAGTGGAAGGACAGGTTTTGGAGGTCGGTGGTAATGTGATGCGACGCACCGGAGTCCAGAATCCAAGGAACGGAGTGGGTACTAGAAATAGTCGAATGTGCGGAGGTGGTGTATGTACTAGGAGGATGGGTGTATATACTGGGTGGGGTGTATGTAGTATTGAGGTGGGTGCGTAGATGCAGAGGGGTGTATTTACCAGAGTTGGGTGTGGTTACTGGATAAGTGGGTGTAAGGATTCTGGGCAGGGGGTGTGTTTACTGGATAGGTGGGTGTAAGGATTCTGGGCAGGAGGGGTTTATTTTGGATTCAAGGGTGGGGTGTATTTACTAGAATAGAGAGTGTGATTACCTGGTGAGGAGGGACCGAGTTGACTCGGTGAGTTTTGGATGTGGGTTGTTTCCAATTTGAAAATTTTCGGGCAAGTTCTTGCCGTGTGGCCGAGAGCACGACAAAATTGACAGGTGGGTGGCGTTCGTGTGCGAGGCGGGCGACTGGAGGCTCTGCCAGCGACCATTGTCGGTCGTGACGTGTTGCCGGCGACTATTGCTGAGCTGGATGCGGCGGATGAGAGCAGCGCATGCATGGCACAAACAAAAGTTATATGATGTTTATAACTTGGGAAGAGAGCCTGTGGTTATGTAGCCTGGGCTGTATTTTGCTGGTAGTGGGAGGAGCAAGAATTTGAGTTTCTTGCGTGGGGATTAATTAACAATTTAATTTTTTTTTTATATTGGAGGACGCCGCTTATTCAAGAAAGAATAAACTTCTTGGATGGGTTTAATTGAAGTGGGGAAGAAGACAACTTCTTGAGGGACCGTTTAATTGGAGTGGGGAAGAAGACAGAGCTTCTTGAGGAACCGTGTAGGTTGGGATGGATCGAGGCGTGAGCCGAAGAACTCGTTGATACCATATAGAGAAACAATGATTTATGAAATTATAATTTCATTGAGTGAATGTAAAGTGTTTACAAGAGAGGTATTTATAGATACAGAGTGTATCTATATTTACAAGATATGAATAAATATTTACATCAAATATTCTAAAAGATAGAGATAAATTATAATATTAAAAGATAAAAATCTTTATAATATTATATTCCTAATATCACACACTCCCCTCAAATTACCATTTATACCCTTTTATCTCAAAATTATCTATGATAAATACACCTCCACAAAAATCCTAATTTTCACACTTACACCCTAATTTTTTCCAATTTCTTTTTCCCCACTCTTCCCCACTCCATTCTCTCCCACCATTCATCTTCTTCTCCACCCCACATATCTATGAAGCAGAAATTCAACTTGTCACTGCCGCCTCCCACCGCCTTCGTCCAACGCCTCCTCTTCTTCCATCGCGCGACAAAAACACCTTCGTCGACAGATGGTTGTCGACGAGGGTGTTTTTGGTCGATCCATTATTGTCGATTTTTTTTTTTTAAAATTTTCTAAATTATACCGACTGGAGTATTTTTGATCGACAAACCAGAGTCGAATGGAGAGTTTTTGGTCGACTTTGATCTGGTTCGTCGAAAATATTTTTTTTTTAAGTTTAATTTTTTAATTTATTTGGGATGGTGGTGGCTGGCGGAGGTGAGACGGTAGTGGCTACCGGAGGTGTGGCGACGAAGGAGTTGGGTGGCGGCGGCAGCTGCTTAGGGTTATGGTTAGAATGTGTTTAAACTTTAAATGTTGGGAGAGTGTATGTATCTTAAGATATATTACTAAAAGGGTAAAACAAGTATTTTATATGAATATTTAATTATTAAAAGTTGAGGAGAGTGTATCTAACAAACCTAGAGGGTATATACCCACGGCAATTAAAAAATGTAGTCCTACTAGTGAAGTTCCAAACAATTTTTGAGAGAGTCCGTTTGTAGAGCTCTGACTTTAATTGGACCCTACTAGTGGATGATAGGATTAGTCCTTTGAATTAGTCAATCTTTCATGTTTTGAAATTTGGAGTCCAGTCCGTACTGGACTTCGAATTGGTCGGGTCGGCCCATTGAGCAGGGCCCAAATTGCCAGCCCTATCGTTGACCTTACACGTGTCCGATCACATCACCTCGCTAGCTCATCCCAACACGTCCGACAATATCATTTGAAATATTCTAGATTTTTTATTATTCTTTTGTGACAACGAAATTAGTGTTGAAGGGATCAAACAAATGTTCCCCATAAAAAAAGCATAGAAAACAGACAATATCATACCAACCCCCAACAACAATTAGGTATGCAATATTGTTTTCAAAAAAAAATAAGGCAGCCATATATTGCATTCTATTCAGAGGTAGTGCAAGGTATCTGATGCGAATGATGGTCAACGTGGGCTCAAGATTTACCATAGAGAGCCGGGTTGAAGAACTAGAGGGTCTAGCATGCTAAAGGGGAATCTGCACTGCATAAATAATGTTTAGTCATTTTTCAATATTAGGAGGGTGTATTCAATTGAGATTCTGTTGGATTTTTTTGGACTTTAAAAAGTCAATAGATTTAGAAAATCCATAGACTTTTGACTGACTTTTTTATTGATTTATATGGATTTTCATAGATTTGACAGGATTCTGAAATACCCATTTTTTTTTATTGATTCATATGAATTTCCATAAACTACGCCCCTAATTGATGCAAACGTATATGGAACACACTTGTATATAAAAAAAATTATCTAAATTATTTAGAAAAAAATACCAAAAATATATTAGTTCAAAAAAAAAATTATTATTCATCATTATTATTCTCATCTTCATTTCCACGGTTCCCACATAGCAATTCCAAATTTTCTCTTTTGGTGAATCTTCATCTTCTTCCTATTCGACTGGAAATTCACTGGAAATTCATTACTTCGAAATTCTTTCCAAAAAAAAGTTATGTAATCCAGCACAACCCAATACTAACTCTGCTTGTGTTTGAAATGGGAAGTTTTGAAAATTGTGAATCGCAATTTGAAAATACCAAAAATTCTCTCAATCACATTTCTTAATGATGCATGACGAAGATTGAACATTGTGAATAAATGTTCTTGAGATCTCTTAATGATTCATGGTGAAGATTGAACATTGTGAATAAATGTTCTTGAGATCTTAAAGTTGGCATGCTATAAATTAGGTGACGATCGAGAATATATTATTGATAACCTAACGGTGTCAACTGTGCCGATATACTATATAATATAAAGAGAGAATATAATTTTAAAATACAGAGATGTAATCTTTTTCACGATAATAATGGTGGTGAAGAATGCGATCTTGATTTTATTTCGTTTGAAGAAGAGCAGGAAGATGGACAACTTTTCGATTTTGTAAACTGTGAGGCTGAGTTTTTTTTTTTCTTCTCTTTCAGAGTCTTCTAAGAGAATCCGTTGAAATCTCTAGTATTTAGAGGAGATTTTGAATAGTGAAATTTATTTATATTTTTGAAGGAGAATCCAACGAAATTCATAGAGTACTAAAATCCATAGATTGTTGAATACCTAAAGATTTCTAAAGACTTTTTAAAATCCGTATTGAATACCTCAAAATTTTAAAAGACTTTTAAAAATTCGGATTGAATACCCCAGATTTTAAAAGTCCAACAAAATCTCAATTGAATACATCCTCCTTAGTTTGTGTTTTAATTCAAGTGGGCTGCATCTTTTAGATGCTTAATTGTTTGGGCTTCATGTTTACTTGGCCCACTTTTCTTAGTTAGATTAGGGCTTTTTGTGGTACATCCATTTATAAGGATGGAAAACGCCGAACAGAATAAGCAGAAAGGAATTACATTTTAGCAAATCTGAATTAGCGACCGTCGTTCTTGTCGGCCTGAGCCGGAAATTCGTTGGAATCTTAATTTTGTTTCGTGATTCTCATCAAACACATAACACCATCTAGTCAACTCAAAATCAAACATAAATATTTAAATCTACACAAATGTCTTCTTTTAATTTCCATTAAAAGGTTCAATGAACTTAAGTACTCTTATTTCCCAAGATACCCACATATTCATCTCTCGAGTTTTTTTCATTAATTCATGCATAATTTGTGAATTGGAACTATCGAGGTAACTTGATTATCTTTCCAACATATATTATTATTCATTTGCAGATTCTAATTAAAGTCTTCGATCATCAGAGAGAGATAATATAAAATTTTAGAATATTTGACTTTTTAGTCACTATTAAATTCTAATTTTCTTGTGGTTCCTGGAAGTAGAATTTTCCCAATTATTTTCTTGTGGTTCCTGGAAGTAGAATTTTCCCAATTATTTTCTTGTGGTTCCTGGAAGTAGAATTTTCCCAATTATTTTCTTGTGGTTCCTGGAAGTAGAATTTTCCCAATTATTTTCTTGTGGTTCCTGGAAGTAGAATTTTCCCAATTATTTTCTTGTGGTTCCTGGAAGTAGAATATAACAATTATTTCTTGTGGTTCCAGGAAGTAGAATATTTGACTTTTTGTCATATTAATATATCTCAAATTGAGCATGAAAACTTGTAATCAACAATGGAATAAAATTTGTGAGAAATCTGCAGGAGATATATATAGATACATAGCTTTGTCTCCTGTGTGTTACAGTATTACATTAAATCATTAAACACACAACTGAATTTACATTTCAACATATGGAGTTGGTATAGCCTTTATGGGAACATCTTTCCTCAATGTAATTCCCATTCTCTCCCTCATATCCATCTCCTCTGCATTCGCCAAAACCCAATCAAATGACACAAGCACCGATCCCAAAGCCAACGGCAACACCCGTGATGCTAGCGACACCGCCGGGCACATCCGTCGACCCGCCCCGAATGGTATAAACTCGTAATGCTGGCCCTTGTAATCCGCCGTGTCCGGGTCTAAAAATCTCTCCGGGTTGAATATCAGGGAATCTTTCCAGATTTTGGGGTCCCTTCCAATATTCCAAACATTGACAAGAATTTGTGTTTCTTTGGGAATGTGAAAACCTAGCATTGTGCAAGAATCCATGGCCTTATGGGGGACTAAAAATGGGAGTGGTGGGTGTAATCTTAGGGTTTCTTTGATGACTGCTTTGAGGTATGGGAGGTGATCAAGGTGTTGCTCTTCCAGTTTTATACCGGGCTTGATTAGAGCTCGTAGCTCCGCCTGGACTTTGCGGAGCTTCTCTGGGTTGCGGAGGAGCTCCGCCATTGCCCACTCTAGTGTGCTCGTGGTGGTATCAGTTCCCGCCGTGAACAACTCCTGATCAGCAAAATTACAAGTTTCATGAGTATAATTAGCCACCAAGTAAGGAGCTACTATTTTAGACCAAAAAAAAAAAAAAATCGTCGCTAATTCTAATATTTTCGTTGCTAACGTGCATTAGCGATGAAATAATTTGTTGTGGGATTTCTTGCTATACACCCGTCGCTAACGCATTTGCGACAAATGTTTGATTTTCCTTGCAAAACATTTTGATGATGAAATTCATATGTCAATATAATTTTAAGATGAAACTCATATTTTTATCGCAAACATTTGCAACAAAATTAAAATATTTGATCAAACACGTTAGCGACGGGTGTATAACAATAAATCACGCGACGACGTTAGCAACGAAAATATAAGAATTAGGGACAGAAAGTCAAATATAAGAATTGAATTCCTATCGTAATTGTGGAAATATTAGTCGTTGAATATTTAATTGTGGAAATTTGTTCAATATAAGAATTGAATTCCTATAGTAATTGTGGAAATTTGTCCAATATAAGAATTGAATTCCTATAGTCGTTGAATATTTAATTGTGGAAATTTGTCCAATATTGAATTCCTATAGTAATTTCAACAACAAAAAAAAAAATGTAGGAATTTTTATTCCAACGGACATGTACCACTGGAATATCTAGCTATTGGAATTTTTCCATCACAAATTTCATCGTTAATTCCAATGGTGATTTTTCGTTGGAAATTTTCCAACAAATATTAGTCGTTGAATATTTAATTGTGGAAATTTGTTGGAAAAAAATCACGCGACAACGTTGAGCAACGAAAATATAAGAATTAGGGACAGAGAGTCAAAAGGAAACTTACAAAGACAATAACGTTGATGACTGTAGAAGAGAAAAGAGCAGGCTCTTCCACACCATCACCTCTATATTCCAAAAGCACATCCAAATAATCTTTCTCTCTCTTAACTAATTCTCCTCTTCCTTTCTCACTCATCCTCTCTTCCAAGAACTCTCCGACAATACCAAACGCTTGCTTCACATGAAACTGGGTCCCCCTCCTTATCCCCTGCGGATCAGCCCACCTCAGCACCGGAAAGAAATCCGCCACGTTAGCCTTTCCGGCGAATTCCGAAACTTTTCCGGCATGGTAGAAGAATTTAGCCCCCCTTTCCGAATTCGAATCCATTAATAAATCCTTGGAGAATATCAAATTCCCGATCAGATTAAACGCCATCAAGAAGAAAAACCGGCTGACATCAATATCACTGCCCTTCGCCGCCGCATCGGTTATGTACTGCACCATTTGGTCGACACATTTCGCCCTGACGGCGCGCATGGAGTCGAGAGGCCCGGCGGCGAAGAACTTGACCATGCACAGCCGTCGGAGCGTCCGCCAGTGGGGGCCATACTGGGCGGTGATGATCGACCCCTCGTTCCCAATATCACCCTTCATCGACTCGTATATCTTCCTTCCGGCCAAAACGACGTCGTGGTTCTTGAACATGGCACGTGCCGCCTCGTCGGAGGAGATCACCACCGTTGTCATGGAGCCGAGGTGGAGAGTCATCATCCCACCGTACTTTTCTGCCAATTTGGCGAATGATTGGTGGGGAGCGACGGCGCTTCCCCCTAACTGGAAAATATTTCCCATCACGGGCCACGGACGTGGCCCTGGCGGTAACCTTTTCAATTGGCGGTGGCGACGTTTGGTTGCCACCGCCGCCAATATGGTAACTAGCAGTAAGGCTACAACAAATCCTGCATTCTCGTACTCCATTTTAACTAACTAAGATCACCTAGCTAGCTAATATGTATAAATAGTTTTCTTGTATTTTCAACTAATTAGTAATACACTAGCTAGTGGAAATTTATAATCGCTTCTTGCTGTCTAGTATTTCAAAGTGCAATTAATTTGGCTTGCAAAGTTGGACATGTCATAAATATATTATTTCTCTTAAATTACAGATTTTGTCAGATTTTCGTGTATTATAGAACTAGCTAGAAATTGGGGGAGGACCCAATATTAATTTGGGGAAGTTGATACAATCAAAAAACAAAAATAAAATATTACACGATATATTTATTATATATATATTTGTTTTTTGTGTCTTGATATTCGGCTCAATAACCAAATAATTTAGGGACCAATCACCCTGCTCACTAGCGGAGGTTCCAATTAAAGTCAAAACAAAACTTTGACCCCTTAAAAATTTTCTTTTATTAATTATATGTAATAATAGGAGTATATGATATATTTACATGGAATATTATATATCATATATATATATATATATATATATATATATATAACAAACCATGTTATTTGTTTCTTTGAACTATCATTTCAATAGATATACTACTAATACATGATGCATACATTTTTTTTTTTAAATGATACACACATACATAGTACTCCGTATTATAGAATTAGCTAGAGGTAGAAATGCATGTTCAACACCCGTGCTAATTACTCTTTCAAATAATTACTTAATTACTAATAAAGGATATTAATAGTATTAATGCTTGCGTGTAGACATTGTAGTATGGGTGGTAGTGATTTCGATCATAAACACTCAAATTATTTATTCATAGAACTTAGAACCACGTAGTATGCATGAGTAGAGGTAGAATCCATAAAATAATTAATATCTATTTATCTAAAATGTGGTGATTTTGATATATAAGCTAGGGAGTTTGATTGAGGTTCATGAATATTGATCTTACAAATTACAGTAGAAACAAAAAATAATTACTCCGTAATAAATAAAATATTAGAGAAAATTTTATTTTATACCTTGATTAATATATATGTATATACTTCTAAATAATTGTTGTTAAATTAAACAGACTGTTTTTTTTTTTTTTTACTATTTTTGTTGAATTAATCTACACAACTCTTATCACTACTAATTAAGTACGTATTCCATATATATATTCCCAACATTTTGCACAATTATCTAGCACATTATAAAAAGAGACAATTAAGTAATAAATAACTAATTGATTAAATATTAACTTGCGCAATTATTTTGCCTATATACACACATATATATATATTTTGCCTATATATAAAAGTGATAATGCATAATTCACACAATTATCTTACTCACTTTTGCTTCTCAATAAACAAATACGTACTACTAGTATTTAATCTAAATCTGATTCGAATATGAGTTAAGCAATAAACATTCACTTTTTTTTCTTTCACACCTTTAAAATGAATTTTTCAACTCATCAGTTTTTTAATTTTATACATAAAAATTTACAAAATTATCCCCAAAACCTACTCATTAGGGAGAGTTACTCTAAGGTACATTTAGAACCTTAATTTTACATTCTAGTTCAAAGAAAATTTTGAGTTAATTTCCCCTTTAAACTTAAAATTATGATTAGTTAACAAGTGTCTAACAAAATCCAACCTCAATCCCGTGAAAGTAGCGTGCACTTACTCACCTATCAAAACTCATGAATTTCAAAAAAATTAGAAATAATTTACACACCTACCAAAACCCATAAATTTGAAAAATATATAGAAATTTTTTACTCACTTATCAAAACTCATGAATTTTCATAAAAAAATAGAAAGATCTTTAAAGCTTTCAAACCTTCATAGAACAGATTTAGGAATAATATTTAAATTGACAAAAAATGACCAAACAAATATTTGCATAATACCACAATTTTTTTTTTCACAAAATTTGCATAACAAAATTTAAACATCACATAATTAAACATCAAATGTAAATCAAACGTCCGTTAAAATGAAGTAAATCCAACAATAAAAAAATTGAGGTATTTTAAATATATAAGTCATTACCAATTATTAAAATCTACTACAAAATTTTCATAAAATACATTTGAAATTCCCTTCATCTTCGTCAGCTGTGCTCCGATTCCCATTCGTCATCCTGATCCAGATCATGGCGTAGAAGAACGTCTTCGTGCAAATCAGGCTTGGAAGTTGGGCGTCGGTGTATATTTATACTATATAGAAGATTTTATTATTACATATATAGAACTATTACACAAATGAGATTTTTCAATTCTCAAATAATAGTTGTGGCCTGTGGGTTCCAAAAGTTTGTCATCATGCATTGAAAGACTAATTATGGTGTGCCAAGTTACCAAAAATAATAAATATTGGTCGCTTGCAAATTTGCAATTAATAAGTGTAGTTAATGTGCAATTAATTGACTAATTGCGGAGTTTGGTAGTTGTTGAATATAAACGTATCACATACAGTAATATTGTTGATCAATAAATGCATAAGCTATATTTCACAAAAAATAATAGGGAGGGTATCTTGATTTTTTATATACTAATTTAAACATATTAGTAATATTTAAAATACTTTAAACTTAATTATTTTATATATTAAGAAATAAACTAAAGAATCAATTCACAATATTAATAACCTGCAGAAATATAAACTGAAAAATTAATTAGGATCTGAAAACGTATCCAAGTTAGGCTTCAATGGCCTTTTCAACTAAGATTAAAAAAAAAAAAAAAAAAAGAAAAAGAAAAAGAAAAAAGAGTAGCCACAAATGGCATGACTTCCATAGTATAAGCAAGCCACACATGACATGACTTCCATAATATTAAATACTCACCCAATTATCCAATAAACTTTTAATTTATCTATTTTGAACGTCTCATTATAAAAAAAATTATTTTCTTAAATGACAAAGTTTACTACCTCTCTATCTTTTCCCATTTATATTTCTCTCTAACTTTTCTTTTTTCTACCTCTCTTCCTACATTTTCTTCTTCCTAACTCTCTCTCTCTATCTGAACTATTCACTACACATTTTAAATTATGACAAAATGAAAATTTATGACGGAACGGAGAGGGTATAAATTTATACTCCCCTCTATTCCACTATAACTTTCCCAGTTTTGTTTTTTGAACGGAGGGAATATTATTTTTTCTGTCAATCACATCACTTGTATTATATATATATATATATATATATATATATATATTATTACACTTTATTTTATACTACTATTAATATATTATTTTCTCTCTCTCTCAAGCACAACACTTGCAGTACATCTGTTATTATATCATATTTTTTAATCAAAGCACTAAAAAAAACTTAATCCATCCGTCTATAAGCTTTCTATTTTGCCATTTTGGTCCATCCGCCTATAAGCTTGTCATACTATATATTTTTTACAAATATATTTCAATTATTTATTATTATACTTCTTTTTATATCTTACTTTTTCTCACTATCACATTCTCTCTCTCTATCACATCACTTGTACTGTATATATAATTTAATCACTTTTCTTAAAGTATGTGCTAAAAAATAATGAGAAATTTATAGACAGACAGAGAAAGTATAAGGTGAAAAAAATTATTTACGTCTCATGTATAATTTTTTTTTTTTTTTTTTTAAAAACGTTCCAAAATAGTTAAAATTTTAATTTACGTCCCATAACTTTTTCAATTGCTTAATTTACGTCCAATTTTCGTCGGAGTTATAAAAATTCGTTGGAATTCCCCAAATTTAATAATCACGTGACATACACGTGATAGAAACGTCGTCGTTTTGGTCACTCCGACGTAACTGAGATGTAAATTGAGCAATTAAAGAAGATATGGAACGTTGATTCACGTATTATGCAACACCAAAATACACAACCGCAAGTATACGACGTATATTGTAGCATGATAAGTACGAGGTCGATCCCACGAAGAGGTGTAGTGTAAAAGCGTAGTTTGTTGACGTAAGTTCTAAATAGACGTGATCGAATAGTTTGAAATGTAGTAATTATCCCTAATTATCTACCCAAGTTGTCACAAGTAAACAATTAAACGAGTAATAGAGAAATCGATCAAATATCATGCAAACCAAAGAAACGAGAAATAAACGTGTGAAACTCAAAGATGAGAAGATAGGTTCCAAGGCATTTGCAATACTTAGATATCCATTTATGATTTGTAATTCATTCAAATGGCAATTAAGGTTGTCCTCTTATAAGGTTGACCACTAAAGAAGAATTAATCAATCTCTCGATATAACTAATCCAAAGGAGTATGCAACGTAAGTTCGTATCTCTACATTACAAACATTACACAACCTAATTTAGCCCCAAAGGTCATTCAATTCCATCCCAATAACTAATCCTCTCTCGAGATCATAATAATATCGGGTTGCATGCCTACATACGATTAATGGAATAAATCTCTCGATACTACCCCAATTAACAATAGATTAAACATATCATCATATGGCCAATAATAACATGCTTTCGTATAAGAATTAAGCATACAAATAAGAGACAAAAACCATTTAAAGCAAGAAATTAGTTCATAAACTTCAATTCAAATATTTACAAAGCCTTAGAACCAAAAGTGTTCTGGCCAATCAACAACATAATCCAATTACAAAGAAAACAAAGATAAAAACAATAAAAAGTGAAAGGAAAAGAAAGCTTAGACTATTGTATGGTGAGGAATAAATTCCCAAGCTATTAATGGTCTCCTTGCTTGATTTGGTGAAGAATTGATGAAGAAGATGATAAAAACCTCCAAATGTGTGTGATTGTGTGTAAGACTTCTTGAGAAAGGGGTAAGATCGTTTGAATTTAAGAATGAAGTTATTTATAGTGTTGGGGTAGGGTTTGG
This sequence comes from Galeopsis tetrahit, assembly GCA_963675135.1. Lineage (NCBI taxonomy): Eukaryota > Viridiplantae > Streptophyta > Magnoliopsida > Lamiales > Lamiaceae > Galeopsis > Galeopsis tetrahit. The sequence goes on along the minus strand of OY776128.1, from coordinate 71,827,719 downwards.
GTGTAAGAATTGCAAGTAGGTCCCTTGAAAATGGAGAAAATATGAGTTTGACACCGAATTTGGGTTGGCTCGGTCGGGTGGGAAAGTGGCCCGGCCGAGTGGGAGTGTTGGACAAAATTGGATGAAACAGGGGGTGAGTGGCCCGGCCGGGCGAGTGGTGCCGCCCGGACGGGTGGAAGTTTCGTAAATGGGGACGTGCATTGGCCTATTCGGCCGCCCGGTCGGGCGAGTGATGCCGTCCGGCCGGGCCATAACTTCGTAAGTTGGCCTATTTCTGGGACGCGACCGCCCGGTCGGGCGAGTGATGCCGCCTGGCCGGGCCAAACCTTCGTATTTGGCCAAAGAAAATGGGCTCGGCCGCCCGGTTGGGCGAGTGATGCCGCCTGGTCGGGCCAAACTTTCGTATTGGCTCCGTCCTTCGTTTTCGTCCTTCAACTTCGTCCCTCCGTATCTTGAGCTTCCGACCTCCGATCGACTCGATTATTTTGCTATTCCACTCCATTTTTCGAGACGGATCCAATGGTGCACTCCTCTTTCCGATCCAATGACTTGTGGTAGGTGTTTTGCTCCCAAATTTCATCATTTTTCCTACAAAACCGACAAAACACTACATTTCTCTTATTTTGGCTAAAACAATGATAATCAACCCATAAATAAAAGGAATCACACTAAAAATGAGCTCAAAATGTGCATAAAAAACGTGTAAATTCCACTCGAATCAAACGTAAATTAAAATTTTAACTAAAATGAGACGTTATGTGAAAAAGATAAAAATACTCTCCAAATGTATGCAATTCACTATAAAATTAATCTATTTTAACTATCCTCATATACAACTATAATCTCACAACTGTTAAAAACATTAGAACTCAATGCAACATAACATTGTTAAAAGGATAATTACTATACCAAATATGAGAGCCTAAGCATATGTTAAAGAATTTGACATTGTATTATAAGTTTGGATGTATTTTTTTTCTTTATTTGAAACAACTAAATGCTTTAACTTCGATTTCTAAGCGTTGAGAAAAATAATGCAAAATATTGTTAAATCCACATGTGGTTCTACTTACAATGAAACACCACACGGTTCACACAGGTTAACACTATATATATTTCTCGTTCCGAAGCTTCATTGAACTTGATGAATTTTATGTCATGTGTACATTAATAATTTTACTTGAAGCAATGAAACACAAATGAGAATAGAAAATTTGTGTAACCTAATAAAACACAGACAACTAAATTCAAAATTTCTACGAATCTCTTGTGGGGCCGAGAAAAGAAAAATTTTCAAATAAAATATTGGATAAAGTAAAAAGTACTCCATTTAAGTTGAGAAATAATTTTTTTTCTCTGCTTTGTCTAATCTTACATTTAAGGATAAATAAAATGTTAGATTAATTTTATAGAGAATTGTACACATTTGAAGATCATTTTTATCTTTTTTTGCATAATGTCTCATTTTAGTTAAAAATTTAATTTAGGTCTCATAATTTTTTTAATTGTTCAATTTACGTCTCATTTACGTTGGAGTGATTAAAACGACGTCGTTTCTATCAGGTGCATATCACATGATTATAAAATTTGGGGAATTTCGACAAAAATTAAACGTAAATTAAGTAATTGAAAAATTATGAAAAGTTAGATTAAAATTTTAACTATTTTGAAATGTTTTTAAAAAAAATGTGATTTTTTTCTTTCTAAAGTACGTATAAGATAACGGATGGAGTATAAGAGAAATTACTCGATTGTACTCGTGTGTTTTAAGGTACGTGATGCTCGATCTGTCTCTATCCACAGGTGTCTCCTTCTCAAAGTTGACTTATGCCTATTTATATTCAGTGTAAGAATTAATACGTACACCCACATGACTATATTTTTTGATACGCCTGGTTATATACCCCTCCAGCTTTATTAAGTATACTCCCCCAACCTTTCCTTCTCCGCACCCGCTCACGCTTCGCTGACCTATCGCGTGGTAAAAAGTCATCGACTTCCGGAAAAGGGTAGAAGAATAGGATCCTTTATGGGACATACAATGCATTACAGACGTATGATCATTACGCTACAACCGAGTTATTTCCAAGAAAGAAAATCTCATAAATTAATTTAATATTAATGTAAATTACCCAATTTACCCTTTTACTAAAATTGGATACGTTAGATACACTCCCCAACTTATAAACCCTAAACCTAAGCCTAATAGACCACCACAAAAAAAAAAAAAAAAACCACCAACCATACAATGTCATATACATTTCGAAATAAAAAAAAAACTCAGAAAATGGCAGTTTTTTTTTATAAATTTCGACACACCTGTGTCGACCATATACACTCTCGTCGACAACAATTTGTTGACGAAAGTGTATCCGATCGACCCTAGTATGTCGAAAAAAATATTGATTTTTTTCGACAACTTATGGTCGTCCATATACACTCTCGTCGACAACAATTTGTCGACTAGAGTGTATATGGTCGACCATAAGTTGAAGAAAAAAATGGGGGAAGGAATCTGCTACAAAAAAAAGGAAAAAAAAAAGGGAGGGTCGCCGCCGCCGGCCGTGGGAGTGAGGGAGGAGGGACAGAGATGGTTGTCGCGGGAGGGAGGCGTGCGGCGTCGGCACGCGACCCACGAGGGTGGAGAGAGCGGCGGGCGGCGCTGGGGAAATAGCGCCGCTGCAAGCAGAAATAAAAAAAAAAACAAAAAAACTACCTAGTAGACGACGGCGCGGGAAGGATAGATCGGCAGGCGGCGTGCGACGCACGGGGGAGGAGAGAGCGACAGGCGGCGCTGGGTGAGGGGGCGCCGTCGCCGCGAGAAGAATTAAAAAAAAAAACTACTTGCGTCGATGGCAGCGGGCGGCGCAGGCTGGGAGGCGACGATCGACGAAGGCTGGGTGGGGTGACGAGTAAAGGGGTTCGACGGCAGGGGCAATTGTGCCGGCGGTGGGAGCGGCGTCGTGGCCGACGACTTGTAGGGGGTGGCTTGGGGGAGGTTTATTGGTTCGAGGGAGAAGAAAGAGTGAAAGGGAATTGGAAGAATTAGAGTTTTAATGGGGAGTGCATTTAACCTATGTCATTTAAGAGAGAAGAGGGTAATTTGGGTAATTTAGGAGGAGTACATCTAACTTAAGTCATTTTTTTGGGAGTGTATGTATCGGGGTAGTATACTTAACAAAGCTGGAGTGGTATATAGCCGGGGCCTTTTTGATAACTGATCCATATATAATGTCGCCGTTAAGCCCGGCTCATGCAAATATATATGCAATGTCATCTCAACTCTTTTTTTAAATTTCTATTCTAATGTGAGAATGAAAGGGGACGGGATCTCCTGTTACACAACGGTGTTACATCTTCTGTTACATTGTTTAGATGAATGACAAGTGTCTTAATTACTAATTTAGCTAATAACTAATTTAGATTAATTAGGACCAAAATAAAATCCCTTATTCACTTTCCAAATTTAACTAAATCTCAGCAGCATTTTTTTTAAAATTATAAGTAAATAGAAAAAATGAAAGTTAGTTGAATTTAATTTATGAAGCTAAAATGAAAAAAAAAAAAAATCGATCAGCACTCTGTCTGAATATAAAATTTGAAAAACATTTTTAAATATGATTTAAAAAAAAAATTGAGATATTATGAAATAATAAATTTGAAAATTATTGTTATAAAAATTATGAATACAAAATATGAAACAACAAAATTAAATACAAAACTGAATATAAAATCGATATAAATTTCTTAAATAATTTTGTGTGAAATATAAAACTGAAGAATACAATTAAATATAAAACTGAAAAATATTTAAAAAAAAAAAAAACTAGAATAAAAGTTCTACAATCAAATTTTTTACATTTAATATAAATTGATCATAAAATCTTTAAATAAGTCAATTTTTTATTTAACTATATTTACTCAACACTTTTGTTTAATATAAGTGTTAAACTGAATATAAAAGATTTTAATGGAAAAAATCAGTTTTGTATTTAATTATATTTCAATAAAATATTAAATTATATATATATATATATAAGTACTTTTATATATTTTGTTTTGCATTGATCTAATTATATTTAAATAAAATGTCAAAAATTATTAAATCACTTAAAAATATTTAATTATATTTAAATAAACTGGTTTTAAATATTTTTTTGACACAGTTTAAGATTTCTCTATTAAAATTATTTAAACAGTTTGAATATAAAAGTATAGTTTGTATAAAAAAAAATTACATGTAAGTTTTTTTTTTATTTAAATGTTTAGAGATTTAGTTAAATTTGGAGAGAGATTAAAGAGATTTTATTTTTACTATAATTAACCTAAATTATCTATTAATTAAATATGTAATTAAGACACATGACATTCATCTAAACGATGTAACAGAAGATGTAACACCATTGTGTAACAGGAGATCCCGTCCCGAATGAAAGCTACCCGACCATTTAGGTTTTTTGAATGAAAGCTACCCGACCATTTAGGTTTTTTTTTTTTTGATGGAAGTTAAATATCCATCCCTTTTTCCCCTCCCCATGACTCGAACCCAGGGCCTAAGACGGTGCTCTAACCACTTGAGCTATCCCACTTTATCAGGTTTATTGTATTTGACGACTTATTTATTATAAGTATGAGTATCATAACAAATATTACAATCTTACTTTACGGTCATATGGCTGAATGCCTGAATATATATCATATCGATATTGCAAAAAGATTAAGAGTGAAATTCTATATTTCTTTGTGCGCGATTTTTGAGAGAGATTCATTTGACTCGGTCCGTCCCTATTAGAATCATTTTCATCGGATATGTGAGCATGCGGCTCGCACGTGAAACGGATTGGAATTTCGGCCAAATGATCCCATTTATATATGAAATAGTGCATCTAGATTGTTAGGTAGATTTGAGTTTAAATTCACTATACTTACACCGTGTAATCTGGTTTTGTAATACATTCTTACATTGTGTAATCTAGTTTTTTTTTTTTTTTGAGCAAAAGGTTAAAAAAGTTTATTCCTTAAGAAACGCTAACCCCAAGGAGGAAACGCCAACATGTTACAACCTCTTAGCTTGTAAAAATCTATCATATATACTAACCCTATCCACTTTCGTGCTAAAACTCCAATTATCACTCATAGTGACACTTCTACCTATCTTCCTCCCACTCCTAATGGACATGCCCAAGGAGTGCCTAGTAGTATTAAAAAATAACACCTATCAAAGCGTTTACCTAAGTATACAACCATTTCAAAAAACAGCCTCAAGGCTGTCCCAACATGCAATTTCCAAGTCCCTTCCTTACCTTGGTTACTGCCTTTGTCCACCAGCCCATAAAACAACAACCAAAAGCACATACATTCCACCACTTCGCTTAGATCATCACGTTCCATTGTGTGTTGGCCTATCTCTTCTCATGTTGGTTCTCCTTTGAGCTGCTTTCGAGCCCTCCCCTACGTCCCAAGTACCTCCTTTGTTTTCTTCACTCCGGGCCAGTTCTTAGTACTTATCGACCCATTCTTCATTCTGTCCAGATTTTGCCCTTGCTCATTTTCCTCATTATGCACCTCCTTCATATGCTGATCCTCCTCCGTAGCTTGATCCCCATCCTCCTCCATGTCACGGAGTGCGTCAAATCGACCACTCTTGACCTCTCCAGCCCTGGTCTCCTTGTTTGAGCCACTGTTTTTGCCTTCATCAACATTTTGTGAAGCAAAATTTCTGCCTTCTCCCCAACCATATATAGCCTCCTTTACTCTTGCCTTTGATTCTAATGAACCCCATCTCGTCCACCTCCCTATTTTTCACCTCCTTATCCTTTGGCTCCCCCTCCTTTGCTCTACCTTTGTTGGGCATACAATTCACCGGCTTACAAGATTTTGTAGTATGACCGAATCTCTTGCATTTATTGCAATAGGTTGGCTCGAACTCGTACTCGCGTCCATTCCTTTAGATCACCTAGCTTAACACCCACTTCACGCACTAGGGGCTTTGCAGCGTCAACTTCCACCAACACCCTCACATAAGAAATTCTGTCCTTCGTGTTGGATAGCTTGTCGGTGTACAGGGCTTTCCTATAAACGAGGCAATAATTTCCACCACCCGGTTGCTCTAACAATGTAAGGGCAGATTCCTTAGTTTAACGCATTAAACTTATCTCACAATCACTGAAATCGAAACCTATTGGCATCCTTTTCATTATTAGAGTCCTTCCCCTTATTTAGTACACTCTCCAAATCCTTCTCCGTCTCAAAGCAAAACAGTAACCATCCACTTTCATGTCTCTTGATCTCATGTGCCACTTTCCATCCGTTACATAATTGCTTCAATGCTTGGAATCCCGGAAACCTACCAAGGAAATATCCAATTAACACATTATCCCACTCATTCGATATCAAAAATCGAGTGGAATATGTGCTGTATTCGCTGTCGGCTGAATAAAATTCAGTTTGTATTCCTCCTTGAGCACTCTATTTCCTTTAACGCTGTCTGGAACGTTTCCCTTATCCCAAGCCAACACTATGAATCTGTATATCACATACTTTTGTATCCCTTAATTAATGTTAATTTTTTTTAAGTCTCGGTATCCGATCTAAAGACTGACTAATCTGGGGGACCAATCCAAGTGTCCACTTGCAGGAGTCCGTTGCGCTATGAACTGACCCCATATGAATTGTTTATATTTATTGAATCAACATTAATTGAATCAAATATCTGAGAAATATGCAGGATATATATTTATTACTACATTAATGATCATTTTACACACATGCAATTGAATATACATTTAAACATGTTGATACGAAATTGGTATAGCCTTTAAAGTAAGGAACCTCTTTTCTCAATGTTACCCAATCAAATGACACAAGCACAGACCCCAAAGCCAACGACAACACCCGCGACGCTAGCGGCACCGCTGGACACATTCGTCGTCCCGAAAGTATAAACTCAAAATTGTGACATTTGTAATCCGCCATTTTGGGGTCTAAAAATCTCTCCGGGTTGAATATCAGGGAATCTTTCCAGGTTTTGGGGTCCCTTCCGATATTCCAAACATTGACAAGGATTTGTGTTTCTTTGGAACCATGACTTTTCACCAAAATTGTTCCAAAAACATATAAATATACAAATGTGATCTCAATTATTTCAAAGTTGGTGGAATCCTCGGAATGGTGCTTAACACGTGGGTGGTTCCTACAACTTTTGAACGAAATTGGTACATATAAAATATAATTGAGAGTATATTCGATCATATGTACACGTTTTAACTTTTTTTTGAATTATTTTGAAAAAAGATTACATCTCTTTCTGGGTTTTTTAATACAATTGTTAGGACTACTGAAACTTGAATTATTAGATTTTAGGATTATAATAGTTGTCTAATTTATAATGATCCTCATCTGGTATTTAGCAAAAACCTTTGATGTATACTAGAGCATATATAATTTATTCAAATAATACAAATTAAATCATTTGATGTCAAGTAATTCCAGTCGATTAGACGTCTCCAACCAAGTAGAATACTTGAAGATATAAGAAATAAATCCTCTAAGATAGTAATTCGAAAAGTAAGCAACGAGACAAACAACACACAAGAATTTAAGTGGTTCGATCAATGTGATCTACATCCACTGGACCAGACGAGTACTTCTTTGATTGATCAAGAATGTTTACACACTCATTCACTCGGAATAGGATATTTTCTCACTGCACTCGTGAACTCACACGTACAACCCAAAGATTACAATCGTACTTGCATCCAAAAACGCTAAAAATATCGACCTTTACAATGTACACATACAAGAGTATATAAAGACCAAGGTAGTTGCTGCTGTTAGGAACTGCTTGAGTAGTTAGCAACCGTTTGTAACAACCCATGTGCTCTATTATTGCCCAACTGAAATGATAGTTATGCCCTCAAGTAGTTGTAACTGTAATACAACTAGTTAAACTAGCTAACTTTCATATCAGAAGACTTGTACATAAAGATTAGAACACTACTTAGTGTTCTGATACTCAACTTCTCTATTCTTGTGATCAAAAGCTGACTCTGCTGATAGAATTCTACTGTGCTGATCTTTACTGTGCTGATCCAGTACTGTGCTGATCAACTCTGCTGAAGTACTGTGCTGATCAACTCTGCTGAAGTACTGTGCTGATCAAGTACTGTGCTGACTCTGACCAACATTGCTGAACTCTAAGTATCACCTCCTCAGCTGATTGAAAACCTTCAACTCATTTGATTTCGGCCTAAGTCATCTTATATGATCCTATCAACTCACTACTTACTGTGCTGACTATGAGATTATGAGATAACACTCACAATTCTCCACCTTTAGCTCATAATCGAACTAATCTCCACCAAAAACACAAAATCACTATTCTCCTCAAAGAATAGTATCCACCACTGCTCCTCTGCCACAGGATCAACAACCTTCTCTTCGGAGGAATTAATGCAGTCCAATAAGTCTAAGACACAAGACAAACTTCTCTTTTGGCAATGCCTTAGTGAACGCATCAGTAGGGTTCTCCTCTGTAGCAATCTTCACTACCTGGACCACCCTTTCTCTACAAAATCTCTTACAACGTACAACTTTACATCTATATGCTTAGTTCTCTCATGATACCCCTGATGCTTTGCAAGATGTATTGTAATTTGGTTATCACAGAAGACAGTCACACTTCTTTGTTATATACCGAACTCCTTCAAGATCCCCCTAAGCCACACGCTCTCCTTAACTGCTTCAGTTAAGGCTACATATTCTGATTCTGTAGTAGATAATGCAACTACGGACTGATGTATTGACCTCCATGATATAGCTGTACCAAATAAGGTGAATACATAACCTGTTAAGGACTTTCTTGTGTCTACATTGGCTACATAGTCGACATCAACATAACCCACAAGTGCTTCTGCTTCATCTGATATCTTCTGAAATTTCAGACCCTTCTTAGCTGATCCCAGAACATATCTCATGACCCACTTAACTGTCTCCCAATGACTTAAGCCTGGATCACTCATGTATCTGCCGATTACACTCATTGCATGAGTTAAATCTGGTCCACAACACACCACAGCGTACATTAAACTCTCTACTTCATTGGCATAAGGAACCTTACTCATCTGAGCTCTTTCTTGGCTGTTCTTGGGACACATCTGATTGGATAGCTTCTGATGCTGACCAATTGGCGTAGAAACTGACTTAGCTTGATTCATCCTGAATCTCTCTGACACCTTCTTCAGATAGGTAGGCTGACTAAGCTGAATTGCTCCCTCAACTCTACTGATCTCCATCCCAAGAATCACTTTAGCTTCACCAAGATCTTTCATCTCAAACTCCCTTTTGAGAATCTCTTTCACCTGATTGATACTGTTAATAGACTCTCCTGCTATTAACATATCATCTACATACAATAGAATATAGGTAACTGAACTTCCAACTCGTCTAAAGTAAACACAACTGTCATACAAGCTTCTTGCAAAACCAACCGAGCAAATGTACTCATCAAACCTTAAGTACCATTGTCTAGGGCTTTGTTTGAGGCCATAGAGTGATTTTCTGAGTAAGCACACTTTGTCTTCTCCATCTTCTATGTCCAACCCTTCTGGTATTTTCATGTAGATCTTCTCATCTAAGGTCCCATGAAGAAATGCTGTGGTCACATCCATCTGATGCAGCTCTAGTTCATACTGAGCAACCATAACCAATAAGATTCTGATGCTACAATGCTTTACAACAGGTGAGAAGATTTCATTAAAGTCAATACCCTCTTTCTGTGTAAATCCTTTAGCTACAAGCCTTGCCTTGTACCTAATCTTGCCACCTCTCTGAGCCTCCACCTTCTTCTTGTAAATCCACTTACACCCAACAAGTTTCTTGTTCTTAGGCCTCTCAATAATCTCCCAAGTCTGGTTCTTGTTAAGAGATAACAATTCTTCCTCCATAGCAACTAACCACTTCTCTTTGTCATGGCAGTTGATGGCTTCTGTGTAAGTTTTAGGCTCCAGAGACTCCACCTCAAGAGCTGCACATAAAGCAAATGACACAATGTCAGCTTGACCATACCTTTGAGGTGGGTGGACTTCTCTTCTGGTTCTGTCCCTAGTCAGCTGATAGTCATGAAGCTCAGTATAACTATGAGTAGTCTCCTCCTCATCTGGATCAATCTGATCTTTAGTTAGTGTTCTGGTGTCAACATGCTCCACCTCAACCTGTGTCTCATCTGGTTTGTTGTGTGCTGCACTTGAACTTGCCTCTTCTTTCAATGGCATTCTACTTTCATCAAAAGTTACATCTCTGCTGATAATACACTTCTGCATCCCAGCTTCAAGGCACCACAACCTATACCTTTCACTCCTGAAGGATACCCTACGAACACACATTTCAAGGCTCGAGGCTCAAGCTTATCTTGCTTGATATTGACATATGCTAAACAACCATAAACCTTCAAATTACTGTACTCAGCTGCATGGCCAGACCATAACTCTTCTGGGGTTTTAAATTGCACAGCTGAGGAAGGGCTTCTGTTTATCAAATAGGCTGTTGTTGACACTGCTTCTCCCCAAAATACTTTAGGCAATCTAGAGCTGCTCAACATGCACCTGACCCTCTCAAGTAAAGTCTGGTTCATTATCTCAGCTACTCCATTCTGCTGAGGTGTACCTGGTACTGTTCTATGCCTCATTATACCCTTATTCTTGCAGAAAACATTGAACTCTTCTGATATGAACTCCAGCCCATTATCAGTTCTCAAATGCTTGAGCTTATTTCCAGAGACATTCTCAACCTCAGTGAGCCATTCCTTGAACTTTTCAAATGCTTCTGACTTGGATTTCAGGATAGTGATCCATACCTTTCTTGAGTAGTCATCTATGATAGACATGAAGTATCTCCCACCACTTCTGGTTTGATTCCTAGCTGGCCCCCATAAATCTGAATGGACATAGTCCAAAATTCCTTTGGTAGAGTGTGTACTTTTCCCAAACTTCAATCTCTTGGATTTCCCAAGAATACAGTGCTCACACAGATCAAGCTTTGTGATCTTGTCACCACCTAGCAATCCTTGCTTACTTAGCTCAAGTAGGCCCTTCTCTCCTACATGACCTAATCTTCTGTGCCACAACATTGAGTTGTCTTGCACCCTTGCCACATCCGATCTGCCAATCACTGTTCCTCCCTTAAGAAAGTAGAGATCATTCATTCTCTCACCTTTAAGAACAATAGGCTTCCCCTTTGAAATTTTGAGCTCTCCATCTTCTAACTGGAATTTGTAGCCCATTGAATCCAGCATACCAAGAGACATCAAATTTCTCTTGAGTTCAGGAACATACCTGACCCTCTTGAGAATCCTCACTACTCCATCATACATCTTCAAGTGTACTGTACCTTCACCTTTGACTTTTCAAGTGTGATCATTCCCTAACAACACATAACCTCCATTCTGATGCTTAAAATCATGAAACCAATCTCTTCTTGGAGTCATGTGGAAAGAACACCCTGAATCTAAAATCCAATCCTGCTGTTCTTTAGTGGAAGTGATGGATAGGGACTGAGTTGACTCATAGCCCTTCTGCTCCTTATCTTCTTGGGTTTGATTTGCTTGATTCTTATCTACAGGGTTCTTGGGACCAGATTTTCTCATAAGCTGTCTGTACTTGAAACAAGTACTCTTGTAGTGCCCAGGTTTGTTGCAGTGGTGGCACACTACTTCCCCTTGATTTGGCACAGCTGATTTCCCCTTATCAGCTCCCTTGGGTTGACTAGACCCCTTTTTGGAGACAAATTTCTTCTGACCTCCCTTGATTGTCAATCCTTCTCCACTGCTACTTTTATCTCCTTGAAATACTTTATTATGTAGCAGCTTGGACTTGACAGCCAAGATCACATCCTCCAATGTGATTGCCTCCTTTATACCATACAAGATGGTGTCCTTTAGGATTTCAAAGGACTTAGGAAGAGCACTCAACAAGATAAGAGCCTTATCCTCTTCTTCAAGCTTGACATCCAAATTCTCCAGATCATCAAGTATCTTGTTGAACTCATCTAGCTGCTCCGTAATGGGTTTGTCATCTCCCATTCTAAAGGCATACAACTTCTGTTTCGAATAGAGTCGGTTAGCAAGAGTTTTCACCATGTATAGCTTCTCAAGCTTATCCCAAACCTCCTTCGCTGACTTCTCTTTAACAACCTCCCTCAAGACCTTATCTCCAAGGCAGAGTAGGATCGTGCTTCGAGCTTTTCTGAGCAACTTGCTCCTTTCAGCCGCAGCTGCTGCAGTCTCTTCTGCAGTTTCTTCGGATTCTTCGAGAGCCTCGAATAATCCTTGCTGTTCAAGGAGGGCATGCGTCTTGACCTTCCACAACCCAAAATCTCTCGTGCTTGTAAACTTCTCTATGTTGTACTTGGTAGAATTCCCCATCTTAGATCTGCAGGTACTTCAGATTCCCACAGACGGCGCCAATTGTCAAGTAATTCCAGTCGATTAGACGTCTCCAACCAAGTAGAATACTTGAAGATATAAGAAATAACTCCTCTAAGATAGTAATTCGAAAAGTAAGCAACGAGACAAACAGCACACAAGAATTTAAGTGGTTCGATCAATGTGATCTACATGCACTGGACCAGACGAGTAATTCTTTGATTGATCAAGAATGTTTACACACTCATTCACTTGGAATAGGATATTTCATCACTTCACTCGTGAACTCACACAACTCAAAGATTACAATCCTACTTGCATCCAAAAACGCTAAAAAATCGACCTTTACAATGTACACATACAAGAGTATATAAAGACCAAGGTAGTTGCTGCTGTTAGGAACTGCTTGAGTAGTTAGCAACCGTTTGCAACCGCTTGTAACAACCCATGTGCTCTATTATTGCCCAACTGAAATGGTAGTTATGCCCTCAAGTAGTTGTAACTGTAATACAGCTAGTTAAACTAACTTTCATATCAGAAGACTTGTCCATAAAGATCAGAACACTACTTAGTGTTCTGATACTCAACTCCTCTGTTCTTTGTGATCAAAAGCTGTCTCTGCTGATAGAATTCTACTGTGCTGATCTTTACTGTGTTGATCTAGTATTGTGCTGATCAAGTACTGTGCTGATCCAGTACTGTGCTGATCTACTCTGCTGAAGTACTGTGCTAATGAACTCTGCTGATCAAGTACTGTGCTGACTCTGACCAACATTGCTGAACTCTAAGTATCACCTCCTCAGCTGATTGCAAACCTTCAACTCATCTGATTTCGGCCTAAGTCATCTTATCTGATCCCATCAGCTCACTACTTACTGTGCTGACTATGAGATTATGAGATAACACTCACATTTGAGTTGTATGGGCCGGGGTGGTCCTTTATTTTGTTAGTGTGACAATTTAAAGTTGTTTTTTATAGATTATTTTTATGCATTGTTGGTATATGGTACCCTCCTACAATTCATATATAGGCTTTTTTTTAGTGATATATTGTGCTAAAATAACTGTTAATGCATGCGTGGAATGAAAGAAGCTTCAATTAATTTGAGTGTGTGATATAGACGACTTTTGGCTTCATTATAAGAACAAGTTTGTTAGTTATATATTACAATCTATGTGTAATAAAATGTGCATCATTGTGAGATTTGTTCATCTTAAAATGATGCCTTTATAGGAGTATTACTAATTTAACAGATAATGATCACTATGCCAAATTATGCTTTTTACAGCAGTTGAATAAAAACGGTTATTTTTAGAACCGCTGTTAAATCTTCAAAAACCGCTGTCATATGCATCTTTTTTCAGAACCGCTGTCAAAGGTTCCATTTGTGCGCTGATAGACAACTGTTTTTCGTAACCGCTGTGATATGTTTTAGTTATGCACTGTAATAGCTTCTCTTATGGAATATAATCAAATTAATCTTTAAAAATAATTAAATAAAATAAAAAAAATATGATAATTTTTTTTTAAATTACTGATTTTTTTTTTATGAAATACGATTAAATTCTCAAAAATAAATATATTAAAAAAATAAATCTGGTAATTAATCTTCAAAATTGTATTTAATTATTTAATATTTTTAAGATTTAATTTAGATTTAATTGATTTATAAAGAACTTTATTTTTAATTTAATTATTTTTTAAGTTTTATCAATTAAGAAATATATAATGATTAACACAATATACTTATTTTAATTAAACAAATATATAAGTTTTAAAATATTTGTTCCTATATATTATATTATTAATAAAAAAATTATTAAAATCTATAAAATATCAGGTCCTATATATTATTATTAAACAAATTAAGAAAATCTAATTTTAACCTCAAGCGCCCCTCGTTCTGTGAGAGCAGCCGCCGTCAGAGACATAAATTGATCATTCATTGCTTCTTTTTTTAGTTGGTGTGAAAATTGATTGTTAGATTTCATGAAATCAAGGAGTAGTTCTAAAATGTTAGAGAAAAATATATGAAACAAATTAAAGAATTAGGAAAAATCTAGAAAGAAAATCACGGCAGTCCATAAACAAATAAAAAAGGAGATATATGAAAACTCTCCTAATCATTCTATTTCTCTGACGCCTATTAATATGCCTCAATCATATATGAGGTTGATTTGTTCTTTTTTCTTGATTGATGAGAATCATATTTTTCTATACATGAAATGAAATACATAGTGGTTGATTTATTCTCAGATAATTATTTATTCTTTTTTCTTGATATATTAAAAAAAATAGATGTGTATTTTGTTCATTTATTGAAACGTATCTGAATATTATTTTTATAGTTCTTCAATCCTTGAAGACAGCGTAGCTTCCTGTCCGAAGCATGTCCTAGACGTTGAAGCCGTAAGTTGTTTTAGTTATTGAGCCCATTAGGTTTAGATATGCATATTCTGTGTATATACTCCTCTGTATATATATACTTTCAGCAACATCATTATTTCATTATCAAATAGATAAACACCTTTTGCGGTTATGAAATATACCTGCGTTCTTATCATCATTTAATGGTTGAAATATATATCTTACAAAAAAAAGAACAAAAATGAAAAAAAAAAAGAACATGACACATGAAAACGAACCTTCATGTATTCGTAAAGATAATGTGGTAACATGTGTAGGTAATCATTTACTTGTTTTTTTATTTATTTATCCTTCGAAGATTTGCAAAAGATTATTATCCTTCCAAGATTTGCAAAGATTATTGTTGATGGATTTAAATTCCTAAATATTTTAGATTCATTAGAGGATTAGAGGATAGATGAGTATCATTTTTTCGACATTCTGCAATAAAATAATCTATTTATATAATATTATTGTAAGTGTTTGATTTTTTTTTTATTAAGTTGAATCATAAATGAGAAAATTTCATTTTACGTCCGGTAACTTAGGCCTAATCCAGTTATTATACTTTAAGTTTTTACTTTTTCAATTTACGTCCTAGGGTGTCCAATCTATGTCCTTTTCGCCGGAAAATTGGAATTCCGGTCAAATAGTCCAATTTACGTCCTTTAAGTTTGAAAATTAAAAATTAATAATTAAAAAATTAAAAATCTCATTAAAAACAAAAAATATCATTAAAATTTATAAATTGTGTAAAATAAAAATAAAAAATTCATAAATTCAAAAAAAAAATTAAAAAATCTAAAATTCTAAAAATTTGAAATATTGGAAATTAAAAATAAAAAATTTCTAAAAATCTCATAAAAATATAAAATTCTAAATATAAAAAATATATAAATTTCAAATTTTTTAAAATAAAATTAAAAATTATAAAATTCTAAAAACCTCATTAAAATGAATTTGACACGGTTCTACAATCAATCAAGTCGTGGAATACAAAAAAATTTAGGAGTTCGAGAAAAACTTTAATGACGGATGAGTTCGAATCAAGTCTGGGTTTTAATGACATATTAATAATTTTTATTATTCTTATGGGTTTTTAAAATTTTTACGGAGTAATATTTAATCTACACATTTTAAAAAAATTAAAGAGATTTTTAGAATTTTTAATAAGATTTTCGAATTTCTTAATTTTAAGTTAAACATTTTCGATTTTTTGAATTGTAAAATTTTTTATTTTTATTTTACACATTTTATAATATTTAATGAGATTTTTAAAAAATTAAATAAGGTATTTTGAATTTTATTTTTCACATTTTATAGTTTTTAATTTTAATGATGTTTTTAGATTTTTAATAATATTTTAAAAATTTTAAAGATATTTTTAGAAAATTTATTTATTAAATTTTAAAATTTTAAACTTAAAGGACGTAAATTGTACTATTTGGCCGGAATCCCAATTCATTCCTCACATTCCGGTGAGTGAAAATTTTCCGGCGAAAATGACGTAAATTGGACCAAAAAGGACGTAAATCGAAAAAGTGAAAACTTAAAGGATATAAATTGGATTAGGCCTAAGTTACCGGACGTAAAATGAATTTTTCTCATCATAAATCAATGAAGAATTTTTAATATTCATAAATCAATTCTTCATTGATTTATAAATATTTACCTCAAATAAAATTATTTATTCTCAAATTAATAAAAAAATAATTTTATTTGAGATATATATATTTATAGAAAAAAGAAGAGAAAAACATTAAAATTAATATATATGATCAAATTAATAAAAATAAAATAAAGAATTTTATTTTAAGATAAATATTTATAAGCCAATAAAAAATATCAAATTTTTTTTTTTTTTATGGGAGTTTGCTTAAATAAACAAAGACGGAAACATGAAAGTAGAATCTGAGGAGTTTGAATTAAAAAAGGGAAAATTAAATCCCAAAATTTATTTAATCTTCAGTTTAAAAATAATTCAAATTTAATTATTATATGCTTATAAAATAAATTTAATATTTATTTAAAATAATTTCTAAATTTTATTATTCTCACGTAAATATAAAATTTTATTGATCTTTTAAAGATTTGTAATATAACATCAAATAAAATCTAATACATATAATACTATATATATTATATTATATATATCATAAGTTTAATTAGTTATTTAATCAATGTTATCAAGTAGATATAATTATATTATATATAACCGCATCCATGTATATGTTAAGTGAGAGTGTGTTGTTAAACCATTAAAGAAGAACGCCTTTATATGTTAAGTGAGAGTATGCTGTTAAACCATTAAAGAAGAACGTCGGTATATTCCGGCCGCACAGTTGTTCCCTTCTTCATTCCATATACTTCAGCCACACGACCCGCAGTTTTTTCCTTCTTCACCTCGTCGCAATACGTTGTCCACCTACCGTCCGTCCGCCATCGCCCTCATCATCTTCTCCTCCACCTGCAAGTTCTTTCACTACCCAAGCTCCAGGTCTCTCTCATCCACTTTTTTTTGTATGTTTTTTTGCTTATAGATTCATTCCACATATTTCAGCCGCACGCAACGACCCGCAGTTGTTCCTTCTTCACCTCGTCGCAATACGTTGTCTTGCTCCTTCTTCGTCGCAATATGTTGTCTTGCTCCTTCTTCACCTCATCGCAATACGTTGTCCACCTACCCGTCCTCATCATCTTCTCCTCCACTCGCAATTTCTTTCACTACCCAATCTCCAGGTCTCTCTCAATCACTTTTTTTTTTTTGCTTATAGATTTTGAGAATAACAACTTTTTCAATATTAGGATCACTGGTTCTTGAATCCACTAGAGATTGCAACATATGCTTGTTAATATTGATTCATAGCAATTGTTGTTAACATTGGGTAATTCTCATACCCGGCTTATGCAATATACTTTTTTTCTGATAAAAAACAGTTACATCTGACATTGGTAATAATTGCTTTAGTATATATGTTGTTGGATGATGTGGATTGTTTCCATTTTAGATGAAATAGATTTTTTTATATGAAATCTGTTATATGTGTCATTCATATATAGAATCATATAATTCATATTAAACATCCTCGTATTATGCTTAAATCACAATTCAAGATTCATGTGAAAATTGAAGAAGTTGGAATTAATTGGAGTTGAAAAGGCCATAGTGGACAATACATCCAATTAAAGAAAACGTATGTTCTAAATTGGAATTAAAATTATTATGTTATAATTTGTTCTAATTATTTATGTCATAGTACCCAAAATCCTTATGCGTTGAATATTTATGATTTTTCATTGATGGACATAACTTTAAAGAAATTTATAAATTCTATATGCTATCTAAAAGTTATATTTTTTTAATTCTTCAATCAATGCCAAGATAAAAGTCACCTTGTTGGGCTTGTGCTAATTATCCACGTACTATATTTTTTGTGATGAATAGGTTTGTGCATATGGCACCTCGTAAAAAGATTAAGGTAGATCATGATGACTATAAGTCTCATTTGCCAAAAAATATTACAAGTGGTAATTGTTGGAGAGGACCTACACACATGCATTGTCTTGATAAGGGTCGGATTGGTGGAGTGAGGACAAAAGTAGTTTTCAACGAATATGGGCAGCCTGTAAGGAATAATGGTGCTAAGTTGGAAAGCTACATTGGTGTTATTGTAAGAGAAAAAGTGAAGATTACATATCTAAGGAATAATGGTGCTAAGTTGGAAAGCTACATTGGTGTTATTGTAAGAGAAAAAGTGAAGATTACATATCTAACTTGACACCTTCTTCCAAAGGAAGACAAGAATCATATATGGAACGCTATACTTGTAAGTACATTAACATCCTCTTATGAACTTTATTTACTTTTTTTTGTTAGTATCTTATATGCTTATTGACATATACTCGTTGCAATTAATGGTAATTGTTGTACTTTACAATCACATTATATTTATTAATTAATTGACTTTTTGTACCTTATAATATTGTATGTGCTTGCAATTAATAGTTTGTAGAAAAAACTTACACGAAAGCTCAAATTGACGAAGTACGGTTGGAGTGGGCTACATGCGTGAAAACTTACACGAAAGCTCAAATTGACGAAGTATGGTTGAAGTGGGCTACATGCGTGCAACCATAAATGATTGAGTAGAGAGGAAAGCACGTGTGTTGGGAGGGATTGCTAATTAATAAATTTATTGTAATAGTAGCTAGTTGAATTTATATATATACATAGATGTGTCGTACATTAAACATTAATTATGATGATTGGTGGATTTTGTAAGGACTTTAATTTCATTCACAATTAATCAATTTATGATTTTTTTAGCTTTTGTATTTTATTTTTATTAATTTAGCAAATGGAAATTTCATTATTTTTTTAAAAATATTGGATATATACAACAGCGGTTAATAACCGTTGTTATAGCTAATACAACTGTTGTTATAGAGCAAGTACAACAACGGTTGTTAATAAATAACAGCTGTTAAAAACCGCTGTAGTAATTCAAAACAACAGCGGTAAAAAACCGCTGTAGTAAATTCAAACAACAGCGGTTCATAACTGCTGTCATAACTAATAAAACTGCTATCGTAAATATTGTAAGGGGTTAAAACCGAGCACATACCACATCGGTTTTAATGGAATAACAGCGGTTAATAACATGGGGTTAATAACCGCTGTCTATCAGTGCTTTGTACCACAGCGTTTGCTGATATCAATTTACAACGGTTTTTAACCGCTGTCTATCAGCTTATTTGGCATAGTGGATATACATGAGTTGTACACCTGTACTGATTTTGTCAAGCTTCGTTTCTTTAATTTCACTCTTTACCAGTTCGCTCAATATGTTGTATTTCTATTTGACTTTACTTTAGTATATTTTGGAACTTATGCAGACTATGTTTTTTGCCTTTTTAAAAGAATTAATTGTTAATTAAGAACTAAATAAACCCTAACAAGATTTGAAGTTCGAAAAATATTTATAACATTTACAAAGCGATGACAAGTCTAATTTACAAGAAATGGAATTGAGATAAATTCACAAATGATGACAAGTCTAATTTACAAGAAATGGAATTGAGATAAATTCACAAATGATCCCGTAATTTTGTCCTAATTCGCAAAATTCATGTAATTTTTTTTTTATCAATTTTAGTCATTTTAGTCTAAATCTTGATCTTTTTATCTCAATTTGGTCCTTTAGTCCCAATTTCAGTTATTTTAATTAAATTTCAATCCTACACATCAGAATAGAACGTGTGTATTTTACGCGAATTTTTTTCCAGTATTTTTAACATATCATCCGATACATAAATTATTTGTAGGACTAAAAATACACAAGATCAACTTAAAACAATTTAAAAATATGAAACACTAAATATTAGTATTATTTTAATTTCTAATTTTAGATGATAATTGTGTATATACACTAAAAGATATACATATGTATTTTGTAATATTAATACGTAATTGAAATATGTATTTTGTAATATTAACACATAATTGAAATATGTATTTTATAATATTAATACGTAATTGAATTTGATGTTTTAATTTGTTTTGTTGAAATTAATTTGTCTTTTTTTAATTTTGTATTAGATATATCCCTTTTTTATTTAATTTAAATGAACACACGAAATTATAGATTTGATTATAAATAAATATTTGGTAAAAAAAACATAAAAAAAAGATAAAATTAAGGTTTTGAAAAAATATTTATATAAATAAATATTTATTAAAATTTTATATTAAATATATCACTCTTATTTCTATTCAAAATAGCATGTATCAGATGATGGGTTAAAAATGCCAAAAAAAAATATTGTGTAAAATACACATGTTCTATTCTGGTGTGAATGATTAAATTGGATTAAAACGATAAAAATTAGAATCATAGGACTGAAATTAGACTCAAAGGACCAAAATTGAAATTAAAATGATAAATTGATCAATTAAAAAGTTAAAGGACCTTTTGTGAATTCAGACAAAATGATAGGACCATTTGTGATATCTCAATTATTTCCTTCTCATAATATTTGAATTTCAAAAAATTAAATAAATTACGATGGAAATCCAATTAATTAGAATATTTACAATTTTTTTTTAAACTTTCCAGTTGTAGACTAATGAATGGAAGTTTTGTTTTCTTCAATTCAATATAATTGAGATCCACAATTTTTTTCATGTATACGTGTGCAAAATGACATAGTTAGTAATTCCGTAACGGGGCGAGATCTCCTGTTACACAACGGTGTTACATCTTCTGTTACATAGCTTAGATGAATGACATGTGTTTTAATTACCAATTTAATTAATTACTAATTTAGGTTAATTAAGGTCAAAATAAAACCCTTTTACTCTCTTTAAATCTAACTAAATCTTTCAAAATTTAAATTAAAAAAAAAAGTCGCGTAATTTTTTTTTGTACAATTATAGAAAAATATTTTTTTATTCAAATTATTTTAATAATTTCATTCATTAAAATTTTAAACTATATCAAAAAAAATTTACAACAAGTTTATTTAAATATAATTAAATATTTTAAAGTTATTTAATAATTTTTTACATTTTATTTAAATATAATTACATCAATACAAAACAGAATATATAAAAGCATTTAAAAAATATATAATTTAATATTTTTTAAAATTTTATTGAAATATAATTAAATACAAAACTGAATTTTTTCATTAAAATTTTCTTATATTAAGTTTAACATTTATATTAAACAAAAGTGTTGAATAAATATAATTAAATACAAAATCGATTTATTTAAATATTTTACGATCAATTTATATAAAATGTAAAAAAATGATTATAGAACTTTTATTCAATTTTTTTTAAAAACTATTTTTCAGTTTTATATTTAATTATATTTTTCTATGATTTTTCAGTTTTATATTTAATTATATTCTTCAATTTTATATTTCACACAAAATTATTTAAGAAATTCATATCGATTTTATATTAAATTTTGTATTTAATTTTGTTGTTTTATATTTTGTATTTATAATTTTTATCACAATAATTTTTATATTGTTGTTTCATAATATCTCAATATTACTTTAAAAAAATTATATTTTAATTTTTTTTTTCAAATTTTACATTTAGACAGATTGTTGACTGTTGATCAATTTTTTTTCAATTTTAGCTTCATAAAATTAATTTTTTTTTTTCTATTTATGTCAAAAAGTTTTAAAAAATAAATTTAGTTAGATTTGGAAAGTGAATATGAAAATTTTAATTTTATTTTGTTCTTAATTAATCAAAATTAACTATTAACTACATTTATATTTAAGACACATGACATTCATCTAAGCTATGTAACAGAGGATGTAACACTACCGTTGTATAATAGGAGATCCCGTTCCGTTAGTAACACCAGGGGTGAATGTTGCGATTTTTATATTCGGTATTACTTTCCCAATCCAAACTTTATATGCACAATTTTTTTTTACAAATTTTAAAGAATATAAATTATTTTTATAGAATGTTGTACTAGGGTAATGAAAGAATAAATATTTTTATTATGAAAGTCTACCTTTTTTTTTTATAAGTGAAAGTATGCCTATTAATAAATTTGTACAAACAAAAACAATGAATTAATTTTTATCAAACTAGATCGTACATTGTAGTGTGTATTGATAAAATATATATAATGTGTGAAAAGTATTAATTAATTTTATATAGCTCAAATTATTAAATTAGTAGGGACATGCATTCTTTTATGGGGATCCAAGTAATCATCAAAAGAAACAACACACTTTTGTATGATGATCAAATTTCATCACTTTTGAACGCCAATCAATCCCACCTTCAATTCTGGAACTCTAGAAACGAACTGAGGTTCAAAGGATCGAGGCAAGAAATTAAGAGAGTCGTGGAGAAGATAAAGATTAGTGTGTGAAACTGGTACGGAGGAAAAAACGCCTTGGCGTCTAACTCATCTCTTTCAACCTGGTTATGTAATTAACCCACATCTGTGTACCATCGAGTAATTTTAACAGGATCTCTAAAAACTATGAACTCTTGAGTTTATAGTATATACGTGTAAATATTTGGGTTGAGTACCCTTTACTCGTGGTTAATGAAACATCCTTTACTGTTCAAAAAAAAAATCCCACCTTCAATTCTCTCTCTCACACATCATTGCAAAAGCTGCAATCCATTTCTTCACTTTGCAAAAGCTGTAATCCATTAATTCTTCACTTTGCAAAAGTTGTAATCACTTTTTCAGCTTTAAAATATTAAAGTTGTTCCATCGGATACACGACACGTCACACTTCTGTGAAAAGGATGCATTGAATTATGGAGTTATTTCATGGAATATTACAACTTTCGTTTGTGAGTAAATTTTGAAACTCATTGTCTTAGAATTTTTAGCTTTAATTTCTTTATTATATACTCCCTCCATCCCACTATAAATTATACAATAAGTTTTTCATTTAATTTTTTTTTTTTGCATATTCTTTTTTCTCCTCTCTCTTTCTCTTTCTCAATAACATCACTTATACTTTATTTATTATTTTATTATATTTAATCTCATACTCATCTAATATTTTTTTCTCATCAATTTTTTTCTCTCATCTTTTAATATTCTAGTATCAATTCTTTAAAACAGAATCTCAAAACAGAAAAACCCAAAAATTACCTTAACTTAAATTCGGTGGAGACGATTGATAAACAACAGGCGATGGCGAAGAGGCGGCATCGGCGATATCGTCTTGAGAACAGGGACGGAGTCGGAGTCGTCGCGACTAGAGCCGACAATTTAAGCCCGACACGATGGGCCGGTTCGGCCAACCCAAAACCTAGTATGGGTTGGGCTCTATAATTAGAGGCCCTTATAGAACTAGGCCTATTTGGGCCAACCCGATAAGTCCGGTGGGCCTAATGGGCTAGGCTGAATTTGGCCCGTCGGCCCATGGACAACATGTTTGGCCCGATCAATATTTTTTCTTTAAGCAAATAGATAATTAAAATAAGTAAAGTATTTTATATTTAAATATTATTGTGTTTTTATTTTATTTTGACTTGGAAATTTGAACTTATGAATTATTTATAATTTTATTTGAAGTTGTTATATAGTGTAATGTTATACTGATTATGACCGTTTATGAGTTATGTATAGTTAATACATTAGTATTGCATATGTTTAATTATAATTATTTGTATAAATAACAATTATATGTGAGTATGTGACCAATAAAAGATTTATATATATAATTTTTGCTAAACATATTATTTTTAAAAATTATTTCATGGGCTGGGCCGGTCCGCTAGCCCAGTGGGCTAGGATGGGCTAGGTTGGGCTCACATTTTATAGGCCTGACTAATTCATGGGCCGTCTTGACCCAGTCCATGAACATCGCTTGGTCTGATGGGCTGGGTCGGGCAGCCCGATTTGCCAACTCTAGTAGCGGCGGGAGAGCAAGAGAGAATCGCGAGTGAGGGCCGTGAGAAATTGTGTAGGGTGAAAATGAAAGAGGCGGTACAAATGAATTAGGGTTACAAATGGATTTATAAACGGGTTAGAGACCATATTCACAAAAAGACCGTTAAATGAGAGGGCAAAAAATGGCGGTCAAAATAAAATTTAGGAATTAGAATTCTTAATACCAATTAAAGACCGCTAATGCGGTCTCAAAACAAAATTTAAAATCAGAAATTTAATTTCGGGTTAGAGACCACCAATACGGTCTCTAAATGGTCTGAGTACATAAAATTAAAGACTGAAGTGAAATCAGTCTCAAATTTCATAATTTTTTCAAAACGGTCTCAAATCAGTCTTTATTTGAGACTGTTTTATGACGGTCTCAAAACTTTGGTCTCTAATTTAATTTAGGCATTTTTTGTAGTGCTTTTTGTCAACCAAACAAGTCATTATTATTAGCTGACTAAATAACTTTCACAACAAATTTTAGGAAAAATATTACAAACAGTCCTGTAACTTTTGTCGAATCCGCGTTTGGTCCTTTTTCTTTTTAAATTATCGTCTGTAGTCCTTTTATTATTGCAACATGTCCTTTTCGGCAAAAAATTAAAAAAATGACCTGAATTCACATGTGCCGGTCACGTGAGAGTCAAATTCCGGTGAATTTGCTTGCGTGTCATTCCACATCACTAACTATTGAGAAAAAAAATCACAAATGGTCCTGTAACTTTTATTTAATCCACATATGATCCTTTATCTTTTTAAAATTTTCACCTGTAGTCCTTAAACCACATATTAATTAGACACCACATATAATTCTAAATTATATTTTTAATTAAAAAAATGGTTGTCCCCACATATTTTAAATGAACTACTACTAATTTCTTTTTTAAAATTTGTACTCAGAGAAAAGTAGATATTATGTGTGAATTGAAGGAGTAATTATTTTACTCTACAGTACCCACCCTCCTCACCAATAGTATTAGAAATTGTTAAACTCATCATATCAATTTACTTGTATTTGTAGGGAATACAAAATAATTAATTTTCATATTTCACTTTTCTAAGGTACCTAATTGATTAATTAACTAATTATTCCACAGATATGGGTGTGACTCCAGGGAACTAAGTATATACTTAGGGGGCCATGGCCACCCCATCCCACCCTCTTATATATATATATATATATATATTTATATATTAAAATTAAAATATAATATTTTAATGTTTTTAGTATTTTTTAAAATTAAATACAATTAATGTTAGATTAATTTAATAAATTATTATTGATAAAAAGATGATCCTACTCTATTGATAAATGTATTTTCAAAACTTAATTATTAATACTCCCTTCATCTATGTATAGTGTGTATGAAAATTAAAATAGATATACAGAGGAGATAAAATAAGTGTGGTTGGATATATATATATATATATAAAAGAAGAATTATGCACACTTTATTGCATAAATATAAATATTATAATTATATATATATTAATGTTTTGAATTATTAAAAAAATTTGCCCTCCTTAACCACGAGTTCTGGGTCTGTCCCTGGTCCAATCAATGCTCATGTGTATCATGACAACAATTTGAAGGTAATTGATCAGAGAGTAAGGATTATATGTGGTGTCTAATTAATATGTGGTTTAAACCTTTTTTGTTGAAAATAAAGATAAAAGGACTACAGGTGAGAATTTAAAAAGATAAAGGACCAAATGTGGATTAAATAAAAGTTACAGGACTATTTGTGATTTTTTTCTCAATAGTTAGTGATGTGGAATGACACGCAAGCAAATACGTCGGAATTTGAAACTCACGTGACCGGCACATTTGAATTCAGGTCATTTTTTTAATTTTTTGCCGTAAAGGACCTGTTGCGATAATAAAAGGACTACAGACGATAATTTAAAAAGAAAAAGGACCAAACGCGGATTCGACAAAAGTTACAGGACTGTTTGTGATATTTTTCCCAAATTTTAATTTATTTTATTCACTTTTTGAGCTTTAAAATATTAAAGTTGTTCCATCGGATACACGCACGCCACACTTCTGTGAAAAGGCTGCATTGAATTATTACAACTTTCGTTTGTGTGTAAATTTTGAAACTCATTGTCTTAGAATTTTCAATTGGACTGATCATATATGTGGTTTCAATTGTTGTCCGACTTTGTATTTTAACCTAGGTACACTTTCACTTTAATCAACATTAATTGAATCAAATCGGTGAGAAATATGCAGGAGATATATTTATTAGTACTACATGCAATTGAATCTACATTTAAACATTTTGATACAAAATTGGTATAGCCTTTAAAGAAACCTCTTTTCTCAATGTAATACCCATCCTCTCTCCCATATCCATCTCCTCCGGTTTCATTCGGTCGCCCAAAACCCAATCAAATGACACAAGCACAGATCCCAAAGCCAACGACAACACCCGCGACGCTAGCGGCACCGCTGGGCACATTCGTCGTCCCGACCCGAAAGGTATAAACTCAAAATGGTGACCTTTGTAATCCGCCATTTTGGGGTCTAAAAATCTCTCCGGGCTGAATATCAGGGAATCTTTCCAGGTTTTGGGGTCCCTTCCAATATTCCAAACATTGACAAGAATTTGGGTTTCTTTGGGAATGTGAAAACCTAGCATTGTGCAGGAATCCATGGCCTTGTGAGGGACTAAAAATGGGAGTGGTGGGTGTAATCTTAGGGTTTCTTTGATGACTGCCTTGAGGTATGGGAGGTCATCAAGGTGTTGTTCTTCGAGTTTTTCACCGGGCTTGATTAGGGTTCGTAGCTCCGCCTGAACTTTGCGGAGCTTCTCTGGGTTGCGGAGGAGCTCCGCCATTGCCCACTCTAGTGTGCTAGTGGTGGTATCAGTCCCGGCCGTGAACAACTCCTGAGCAAAATTACAAGTTTCATGAGCTAGTACGCATATCAAAATATTTGTCGCTAATTCTAATATTTTCGTCGTTAATGTGAGTTAGCGATGAAATAATCTCGTTGTGGGATTTGTTGCTATACACCCATTGCTAACATAGTTTCATCGCAAACATTTGCGACAAAATGAAAATATTTGGTCAAACACGTTAGCGACGGTTGTATAGCAACAAATCCTGAAACAAAATTATTTTATCGCTAATTCACGTTAGCAACGAAAATATTGCCGTTTTCTTGTAGTGTGTACAAAATGTTATAATATAAACATTGACCTTAATAAAGAATAAACTTAGAAATAAAACTAAGAATAAAGTGAAAAGGAAACTTACAAAGACAATAACGTTGATGATTGTAGAAGAGAAAACAGCAGGCTCTTCCACACCATTACCTCTATATTCCAAAAGCACATCCAAATAATCTTTCTTTCTCTGAACTATTTCTTCTCTTCCTTTCTCTCTCATCCTCTCTTCCAAGATTTCTTTGACAATACCAAACGCTTTATTCACATGAAACTGAGCCCCCCTCCTTATCCCCTGCGGATCAGCCCACCTCAGCACCGGAAAGAAATCCGCCACGTTAGCCTTTCCGGCGAATTCCATAACTTTTCCGGCATGGTAGAAGAATTCAGCCCCCCTTTCCGAATTCGAATCCATTAATAAATCCTTGGAGAATATCAAATTCCCGATCAGGTTAAAAGCCATCAAGAAGAAAAACCGGTTGACATCAATATCACTGCCCTTCGCCGCCGCATCTCTAATATTCTGCACCATTTGATCGACACACTTCGCCCTGACGCAGCGCATGGAGTCGAGAGGCCCGGCGGCGAAGAACTTGACCATGCACAGCCGTCGGAGCGTCCGCCAGTGGGGGCCATACTGGGCGGTGATGATCGACCCCTCGTTCCCAATATCACCCTTCATCGACTCGTATATCTTCCTTCCGGCTAAAACGACGTCGTGGTTCTTGAACATGGCACGTGCCGCCTCGTCGGAAGAGATCACCACCGTCGTCATGGAGCCGAGGTGGAGAGTCATCACCGCACCGTACTTTTCAGCCAATTTGGCGAATGATTGGTGGGGAGCGGCTGCGCTTCCCGCTAACTGAAAAATATTTCCCACTATGGGCCACGGTCGTGGTCCTGACGGAAGCTTTTCCAGCTGACGGTGGCGACGCTTGGTTGCCACCGCACATACTATAACTAATAGTAAGGCTACAACAAATCCTGCATTCTCGAATTCCATTTTAACTAATAAGACCTAACTAGCTAGCTAGTATGTATAAATAGTTTTCTTCTATTTTAATACACTAGCTAGTGGGAATTTATAATAATTGGCTTCCAAAGTTGGACATGTAATAAATATTTTTCTCTTAAATTACAGATTTTGTCAGATTTTCGTGTATTATATATAGAACTAGCTAGAAATTGGGGGCGGACCCAACATTATTGGGGGAAGTTGATTAATCAAAAAATAAAAATTAAATATTACATGATATATTTATTATATTATATATATATATATTTGTTTTTTATATCTTAATTTGGGGACCAATCATATTGTTCACTAGCAGGGGTTCCAATTAAAGTTAGAAAAAAATTTTGCGCCCTTAAATTTTCTTTTATTAAATTGGATGGTTGCCCATTATAAATCTTTGAACTATCATTTCAATAAATATACTACTGATACATGATACATACAATTTTTTTTTAAATGATACACACATACATAGCATTATAGAATTAGCTAGAGGTAGAAATGCATGTTCAACACCCGTGCTAATTACTCTTTCAAATAAATATTACTAATACAGTAAAACCTCTATAAATTAATACATTATAAATTAATACTCTCTAAAATAATAAAATCTTCCGGTTTCAACTTGGGCCTTTGTAAAAAATCATCAAATTCGATAAAATAATAAGATAATAATTTTTCTAAAAATTCATTTATAAATATTAGGATCTGAAAAATTCACAATATTAATAACCTGCAGAAATATAAACTGAAAAATTAATCAGGATCTGAAAACTTATCCAAGTTAGGTTTCAATGGTCTTTTCAACTAAGATTAAAAAAAAAGAGTAGCCACAAATGGCATGACTTCCATAATATAAGCAAGCCACACATGACATGACTTCCATAATATTAAATACTCCCCCAATTATCCCATAAACTTTTCATTTATCTATTTTGAACGTCTCATTATAAGTTTATTTATTTTCTTAAATGACAAAATTTACTACCTCTCTATCTTTTTCCATTTCTATTTCTATTTCTCTCTAACTTTTCTTTTTCTATCTCTCTCTACGCTTTCTTCTTCCTAACTCTCTCTAGCTATCTGAACTATTCACTACACATTTTAAATTATGACAAAATGAAAACTTATGGCGGAACGGAGAGGGTATAAATTTATACTCCTAAACAGTTGCCAAAAGGCAACGGGAGTGGGCCCGTCTCCTAAACAGTTGCTAAAAGGCAACGGGAATAGTTTTAATTAAGATGAAAATAGTTTTAATTAAATGGATAAGTGAATTGATATTTTTAAATGGATAAGCGAAAATAATTATACACAATGTTGTATGTATATAATGATAATGTTGTGAATTGAAAATAATTAGAATGAATTTAAATGTTGTGAATTGAAGATTAGAATAAATTTAAATGTATAAGTGAAAATAATTATACACAATATTGTATGTAATGATATTGTTGTGAATTGAAAATTAGAATGAATTTAAATGTTGTGAATTGAAGATTAGAATAAATTTAAATGTATAAGTGAAAATAATTATACACAATGTTGTATGTAATGATATTGATGTGAATTGAAACTTAGAATGAATTTAAATGTTGTGAATTGAAGATTAGAATAAATTTAAATGTATAAGTGAAAATAATTATACACAATGTTGTATGTAATGATATTGTTGTGAATTGAAAATTAGAATGAATTTAAATGTTGTAAATTGAAGATTAGAATAAATTTAAATGTATAAGTGAAAATAATTATACACAATGTTGTATGTAATGATATTGTTGTGAATTGAAAATTAGAATGAATTTAAATGCTGTGAGTTGAAGATTATAATAAATTTAAATGTATAAGTGAAAATAATTATACACAATGTTGTATGTAATGATATTGTTGTGAATTGAAAATTAGAATGAATTTAAATGTTGTGAATTGAAGATTAGAATAAATTTAAATGTATAAGTGAAAATTATTATACTCATATGTTGTATGTAATGATATTGTTGTGAATTGAAAATTAGAATGAATTTAAATGTTGTGAATTGAAAATTAGAATGAATTTAAATGTTGTGAATTGTAGATTAGAATAAATTTAAATGTATAAGTGAAAATAATTATACTCATATGTTGTATGTAATGATATTGTTGTGAATTGAAAATTAGAATGAATTTATATGTTGTGAATTGAAGATTAGAATAAATTTAAATGGTGTGTGTTAACCACAAAATTTAAACACTGGGGTACAACTCTCGTCGATCTCTTAATTCCACTCTCTAAACATAATTTGATACCAGGGTCTTAGCGACGTATTCCAGATTTTGATTTGACCTACAATTTAGTAGTAGGGAGTTGATGGAGTCGTGTATGACTTATTCCATCAGACTACTGCAATTCTGTTTTCACTCTCTTATTTATAAGAGACGAACGACTTAAAGAGCAAGAAAAAGATTTTCAAAAATCCTAAAAATAAGGAAAGAGATAATTCCTCAATTTTGGAGATATTATTTTATATTCTTATCTCCAAAACTAGGATTTACATAATATTAGACACGTTCAAAATTTAATAAAATTTCAGTGTCTACGTACAAATGCCCCCTCGAGATCTGTTGTAGATATCTATTTCGAATGCAACTTGATCTCGAAATCTTGATGTAGAACTCAAAAGGTGATTTAGCATGCCCCCCATGAAATTCTTGGAGAGTGGAAATGAAGAGCGAAAATCGTCCCACCGGGCGTGCCAATTTGTTAACCAATAAATTTAATAAATTTAAACACCTGCAAATATGTATAAAAGAAAAGTGATAAAAATAAGGTAAACATATTTTTATTAAGAATGTGGGTTACAACTCTCGTTGATTTCTCTCTCTAAACATATCTGATACCGGGGTCTCAGCGACGTGTTCCGGATTTTGAATTTAACCTACAATTTGATAGTAGGGAGTTGATGAAGTGTGTGACTTATTTCATCTGACTCGATTTGACCTACAACTTAGTAGTAGGGAGTTGATGGAGTCGTGACTGACTCATTCCATCTGATCTACTGCAATTCTATTTTCGCTATCCTATTTATAAGAGATGAACGACTTAGAGACCAAGAAAAAGATATTCGAAAAATCTAAAAATAAGGAAAGAGATAATCCCTCAATTTTGGAGATATTATTTTATATTCTTATCTCCAAAATTAGGATTTACATAGTATTAGACACGTTCAAAATTTAATAAAATTTCAGTGTCTAATAAAATTTCAGTGTCTACAGTGTGAATTGATAATTTTAATCACCGTAATTAACTTATTTAATTTGAAACACATAATTTAGTAAATTCTCATTTAGAAATAAATATGATATGGGTTTGACAATTTAATAATCCCTACACCCTAAAGTTAAAATGGATTGAATTAAAGAATTAAAACTAAAATTAAATTGAATATATATTAATTGCATTCACAACATGTCGACTAAAGCTCCTAGCCTAAACGACACATAAGGAGCGCCCATAATGCTTCGCGACCGAAAGGTCGCGGGATCGACCCCTGCTGATCGCGAAATTCACGAATTGTTGGATTAAATGGTGGCCCAGCGGTGAGTGTGGTGGGGTGTGATGCTTGATACCTGGGTTCGAATCCCAGGTTCTAATTTTTTAAAATCTAATGAAAAGGCAACGGATTAGAGCCGTTGCCAATTGGCGACGGGAGTGGGCCACTTGCAAAAAGGCAACAGATTCTAGCTATTGCCTTGGCAACAGCTAACACGCGCTTGCCAAAAGGCAACGGCCGCCTGTAGTTGCAAAAAGGCGACGAATACATTAATTCCGTTGCCTTTAAAATGGGGACGAGCATATTGGCAACGGGGCTAATCCGTTGCCTTTGCCGTTGCCTTTAAGATTAAAGAGGGGGAATCCGTTGCCTTTGCCCTCACCTTTTGGAGCATTTTTTTATAGTGTTCCCAGTTTCCTTTTTTGGACGGAGGGGATATTATTTTCTCTGTCAATACACGCATATATTATTACACTTTATTTTATACTCCTATTAATCTATTATTTTCTCTCTTTCAATCACATCACTTGCACTACATCTGTTATTATATCACATT
Organism: Galeopsis tetrahit; assembly: GCA_963675135.1. Classification (NCBI taxonomy): domain Eukaryota; kingdom Viridiplantae; phylum Streptophyta; class Magnoliopsida; order Lamiales; family Lamiaceae; genus Galeopsis; species Galeopsis tetrahit. The sequence goes on along the minus strand of OY776128.1, from coordinate 71,795,177 downwards.
TTTTTAATCAAAACACTAAAAAAAACGTACTCCATCCGTCTATAAGCTTTCTATTTTTTAAACAAAGCACTAAAAAAAACTTACTCCATCCACCTATAAGCTTTCTATTTTGCCATTTTGGTCCGTCCGCCTATAAACTTTTCATACTATTTTTTACAAATATATTTCATTTTTTTATTCTTATACTTCATTTTATATCTTACTTTTTCTCTCTATCAAATCACTTGTACTATATATATATATATATATATAATTTAATCACTTTTCTTAAAGTATGTGCTAAAAAATAATGAGAAATTTATAGACGGACGGAGAAAGTATAAGGTGGAAAAAATTATTTACGTCCAAAAACATTCCAAAATAGTTAAAATTTTAATTTACGTCCCATAACTTTTTCAATTGCTTAATTTACGTCCAATTTTTGCCGGAGTTATAAAAATTCGTCGGAATTCCCCAAATTTAATAATCGCGTGAGATACATATGATAGAAACACCATCGTTTTGGTCACTCCAACGTAAATTAGATGTAAATTGAGCAATTAAAGAAGATATGGAACGTAAATTAAAATTTTAACTAAAATGAGAAATTATGTGAAAATGATAAAAATACTCTCCAAATTGATACAATTCACTATAAAATTAATCTAACATTTTAATTATCTTTATAGTTTATTATATACGACTATAGTCTCACAATTGTTAAAACATTAGGAAGACCTTGGTGTACACCATAATCTCACAATTGATATTTGATTAGTGTGAAAATTACTTGAAATTTATGTGCTTAATTTAATAGAATTTCATGCATTATTTACACTAAATTGACTAATTTCACTTAATTTGAAGAAAGGATGTGGTTTGCTATTTTTGGAGGTGAATTGAAGATTTTTAAAGTAAAACAAGCCGAAAATATATTGTGAAGTCAACGAAGGAAGAAATTGAGATAGAGAGCAAGACGAGTAGGGAGAAAATTAATTGGGCCAACAATTAAATTTACTGGCCCATTTAATTAAAAGTGGGCAGTGCATTTCAGAATAGGCCACGGTTATATGCCACATGATTTTGTTGAGTACATCCACTAAAGACTTTTTTTTATAAATTTGTTAAGGGTGAAATGTCAATTCTACCCCTCGACTAAAATTAATAAATTTATCTTGACTAGTACACCCACTCCCATTTTCGTCAACATCGTCCCTTACCACCACTACAACAACCAAGCCAAAAACCACCATCACCGTAACCATAAACATTTTGATATGAGAATTGAAAAAAAAAAAAAACCAAACAACAGCCTCATTTCCAAAAATTTCGAACAAAGTTATGTTTATTTTGAAATGTCTCAAATTAAAAATAAAATTTTTTCAATTGCATGTTTCATGTGCATCCTTCTTTTTGCTTTAATAGTATCCGAAATTTGCAGCCTTTGATTAAGTCAAAAAGCATGTATTAATTAATACTCCCTCCGACCCACAAAAATAACTATATATTTCTTTTTTGGATGTCTCAAAAACTATAGCTACATTTTCTCTTTTACTTTAGTATTTAAATGTTTTATTGTCAATTTTACCCCTAATTAATAAGAGTAATTGAGGTTGAGCAGATTTTGGAGTGTGTGATTCTAAGGGCAAAATTGACACATTAGCTAAATTTGACTAAATTTATTGATTTTTCTTAATTTATGTGTAAAGTTAAATGTAGCTATTTTTGTGGGATGGAGGGAGTACGTGTGATGTGGAACCCATTTCTGCTTTTGGCTATAAAGAAGAGGTTCATCTGCCTTTGCCTTTTGTCCATTTATGGTTGGAAAGAACAACTTAAAAACGCTTTAACAAACAGGAAAAAGTTGTGATTTGATCCAAGGCAATCTTGCCCCTGATATGGCTGTCTTTGATTAATTGATTAATTAATTAATTAGTTTAAAAAACCTTTAAAATCTTTATGGGTTGGTCTGCTATGGACTCGAGTGCATGCACTCTAGTTCATATTGCACATTAACTTACACTTTTTCATGACTTACACTTTTTGGTAAAATGGTGTTGCACTTTTCAATTATTAAACTATATAATAATATTTTTATTTATATTGACTTACACTTTTTAGTAATATTGTGTTGCACTTTTCAGTTTAATAACTTACACTTTTCATTAAAAATTGTGATACTGACTTACACTTTTTAATAATATTGTATTGCACTTTTCAGTAAAAAAATTTGTTGCACTTTTCAGTAAAAAAATTTGTTGCACTTTTCAGTTATAGACTCTTACACTTTTCAATTATATTGACTTACACTTTTCATTAATATTGTGATGCTCTTTTCAGTAATACCGACTTGCACATTTCAGAAATATCGTATTTCACTTTTAGTTATACTAACTTATACTTTTAGTAAATATGATGTTGCACTTTTTTATTATATCGACTTACATTTTTTAGTAGTTTTGTTTTAAATTATGATATATGATATGATATGTATTCGCCGTAATATATTTTAAATTATAGAGATTTATATATGATATGTATATATATCATATAATAGGTTAAATACACTACTTTAATTAGAAACGGTCATAGCAACTTTGTAGAATATATGAAATTTAGATGTTTATTAATGGATAAAGTTGTATTTATGAAATTCTTTTTCATTTTCTCCATCACTTACAAAAACAGTTTCATATGAATTTTTATTTGTTTCGGGTGTCTTGTCCAAAGATTCTCATCACAAAAAGATAACAATGTTTGTTTTTCCAGCTGGTTTGTGTATTTAAATAACCAGTTAATATTTATAATCTTATGTATTTAAATAAATTAAAGAAATGAATATTATAAAATCGGCTATTAACACCCTGGTTTGTGTAATGAAGCATGAATTTTTGACCTTATATCATATTAAAATTTAACTATAAATCAATTTGATAAGCCCTCCCTGTCCACCATCATGATCAACACCTAACTTGCCATATCGAACCATAACTGCCTTGGAAGAAATAAAATTCTTGAAACTACAAATTCATAGAGAATTGAATCATCAACAATATCTAAAAACCACCAGCGGGTATGAAAAATCGAATTCAATTGCAAGTTAAACATTGAGAAACAGAACCATCAATAAATAAGGAAATGCGGATATCCATGCATGTTTTTTCAATTCAAATGTTATCTAAATTGGGACGGAGGCCACAGTAAGCGTGGAGAGTAGATGGAAAAGACCCCCGGCCTGGTTTGTAAAACTGAAGATATTTGTGATAATCAAAAGGCTTGAAGAGTAAAGGGTGCTCATCATCCACCATCTCATCAGGGACTTTAATCATATACCCTGCTTTTGGAATCGCAAAAAATCCGATTGAGTACCTAGTTTCGTCTCCGCTCATCATCACCCTATGAAACGAAGGGTGCATCCGCCCATTTGTCCAAGCCTACAAATAGTGGAGTACTTAATTAGTAGTAGTAGTATTCTTAATTTAATTACTGGAAATATATTAAAAGTAGTGTAGAATAATTACATGGAGAGCCTCCCCAGCCACGACAATGAAAGAGTTTAGTGAGGGTTGAAGAGTGATCCACTCTCCATCTTTTGTTTGAAATTCCAATCCTTTTACCTCATTCTGATACAGTATAGTGGTGATATTCGTGTCCGTGTGAGCTGGTAATCCAAGCTTTGTTTCATGGCTGCTTCCGGGTCCATCATACTTCTGAACTCGAATAAGGTAATTTGTCAAATCCATGTGCTCCGCGTTGTACTTTTCTAGTCCAAGGCTTTCTAGAACCATATTCCTCACTGTTTTGTCCAGTTCTTGCAGTTGCTCTGCAAACCTCTCTACACTACTGATGAAATTAAAAATATTCTTTAATTAAAACTAGCTAGCTTGTAGAAATTAAAAATAAACAAGCTCGATCATTTCATGAAGTACGTACCTGAAAGCGGAATTTCCTTGGGGCCACATGAGATTGGCGAAGGTGTCGATTTTTCCAGGGGAGAGGGCGTTTTCGATCCCCATACTTTCGTAAAGTGGAACCCTCTCTTGTTGTCCGACGTAGCCATTGTACGGCTTGTCGGACCTTCGGTTAAGTAACTTTGTCTCTAAAGGGAGATCAAAAAGTTGCTGTATTGCTTCTAAAACTGATTTTCGGAGATGAAGAGGAATCTCATCCAACTTCGCTTCAAAGCAGCCATATTCTTGGAGGGCTTTTTGGACTTGAATTTTCACGGATTCCCATTTCGGAGTTTCTTGTTTCAGGTTGGAGAAATCTATGACAGGAAGGAGCTGATCAGAACCCATTTAATTTGTTATTTGTTAGAATTTATAAAATGATCGATGAAGGAATATATATTGATTATTCATATGTTGGAGCTAGCTAGGCATTTATATATAGTTATCAACTACGGGGTATATAGTATTTGGTTGATTCACTGATTCTATGATAATCGTATAATTGAATATTATAATAATATGAATTTTTTGTGGACTATAATAATCGTCTCATTAAAAAAACAAATTCATTTTAACGACTACTTACTTAAATTGGATTTTTGTACGTCTTATAAGTTATTTTGATATGACAACTATATATATATATATATATATATTGCCCAACTTTTGTCACACCCCTTAACACATTAAAGAGTTGTGTTAATATTTTAAGTGTGTTAATAAGTACATGTTATTTATAAGTATCTTTTAAGTACATTATATTTTAAGTGTATCAATAAGTACATGTTATTTATACACTAATAAAAAAGAGTTGTGTTAATATTAACTCTAATACCACACTATTGTGTTAGAATTACAAAAATTTAAATTTAAAATTAATTTTTTATTTTGACTGATAAAAAAATGTAATTTTTTTTGGTTTAGTTTAGTATACACTTGAATCTATGTTGTATACCCTAGTCCAATTTTTTTTTTCTTTTTTTCCTCTTTTTTTTTTAGACTTTTTTTTTCCTTTTTTTTTGTCAATTGTTTTCTTTTCTTTTTTTTTCGCATGTAATTTTTTTTTTTAGTTTCCTATTTTTTTTTTGTATGTTTTATAGTTTTATCCTCTCTTTTTTCGTTTTTTTTTTGTTGTTCCTTTTTTTTTCCGCTGTTTTCTAATTTTTTTTATTAATTAAAAATGTATATTAAAAAGTGTAAGAAAATATAATAAAAAAGTACAACATAATATTACAAAAAAGTGTAAATTAATGTAGCTGAAAAGTGCAATACAATATTACTAAAAAATGTAAGTCCATATAACCGAAAAATGCAACATAATATTTACTAAAAAATGGGAGTCACTATAAATAAAAATAGCATTGTATAATGTAGGACACTACAATAAAAAAGTGCAACAACATTTACCAAAAAGTGTAAGTCACATAATTAAAAAGTGTAACACAATATTACTAAAAAGTGTAAGTCACTATAAATAAAAATATTATTGTAAAATGTAGGACACTACAATAGAAAAGTGCAATACCGTTTATCAAAAAGTGTAAGTCACATAACTGAAAAGTGAAACACCAAAATTAACTAAACAATAACTAAACAGAACAGAGCAAAAACGTGTAACATAATTATTACTATAAAACATAATTCATTTTAATTTAAAAATGTAATATTATATTACTAAAAAGTATAAATTCTTATAATCGAATGTTACACATTTTTATTAGGTACTACTTGCACTTTTATTATTATTAACGTACACCTTTGTTAATTAGTACTTGCACTTTTATAATCTTGTCGAAAAGGTGCAAAAATACATATAAATGCGAAAAATATTGAAGCAGTGGGAATCAAACCTGCAACACCATGTAAATTTAAGTATAGAAGTATCGTTGGACCATGAACTAAGCTTTATTGAATTGCTGTTATCACTATTATATAAGCAGTTTTTAAAATTAAATGTTTTCACAATAGAAATTTGAATGATTACGAGTAGTGATCGAGCAAGTTGATTGATAGTCTTTTCACAACCACAGACATATTGTAATAATCCTAATTGCTTTTTTCCTTCTCCTAAAAGTGCTTCACTTTAATCCCCTTTTTCCATTTTTTTTTTACTCAAAAATTCTTATATAAATGGAAGCTCTAACCTCGCTTTAATAATGTTAGTGACAACTACGTTTTATTAAAAAAAAAAAAAATGTTAGTGCAACTAACAGTTCGCTCTATATGTTGTATTTCTATTTGACTTTACTTTAGTATATTTTGGAACTTATGCAGACTCTGTTTTTTGCCTTTTTAAAAGAATTAATTGTTAATTAAGAACTAAATAAACCCTTGGTGGAGTATAAATTACAAGATTTGAAGTTCGAAAAACATTTATAACATTTACAAAGCAATGACAAGTCTAATTTACAAGAAATGGAAATACACAGATGATCCTGTAATTTTGTCCAAATTCGTTTAATTCATGTAATTTTTATTATCAATTTTAGTCATTTTAATCTAAATCTTAGTCTTTTTATCTCAATCTTGGTCCTTTAGTCTAAATTTCAGTTATTTTAATCAAATTTCAATCCTACTGATCACCGGAATAGAACGTGTGTATTTTACGCGAATTTTTTTCCAGTATTTTTAACATATCATCCGATACATAAATTATTTGTAGGACTAAAAATACACAAGATCAACTTAAAACAATTTAAAAATATGAAACGCTAAATATTAGTATTATTTTAATTTCTAATTTGAGATGATAATTGTGTATATATACTAAAATATATACATATGTATTTGAAATATGTATTTTGTAATATTAATATGTAATTGAATTTTATGTTTTAATTTTTTTTATTGAAATTAATTTGTCTTTTTTTAATTTTGTATTAGATATATCCCTTTTATATTTAATTTAAATGAATACACGAAATTATAGATTTGATTATAAATAAATATTAGGTAAAATAAAACATAAAAAAAAAAAAGATAAAATTAAGATTTGGTAAAAAATATTTATATTTAACTATAAATAAATATTTATTAAAATTTTATATTAAATATATCACTCTTATTTCTATTCAAAATATCATGTATCAGATGATGGGTTAAAAATGCCAAAAAAAACATTGTGTAAAATACACGTGTTCTATTCTGGTGTGAATGATTAAATTGGATTAAAACGATAAAAAATGGAATTATAGGACTGAAATTAGACTCAAAGGACTAAAATTGAGACTAAAATTGATCAACTAAAAAGTTGTAGGACCTTTTGTGAATTCAGATAAAATGACAGGACCATATATTTGTGAAATCTCAATTATTTCCTTCTTATAATATTTGAATTTCAAAAAATTAAATAAATTACGGTGGAAATCCAATTAATTATAATATTTACAATTTTTTTTAAACTTTCCAGTTGTAGACTAGTGAATGGAAGTTTTTTTTTCTTCATGCAATTCAATCTAATTGAGATCCACAATTTTTTTCATGTACACGTGTGCAAAATGACATAGTTAATAACACCAGGGGTGAATGTTGCGATTTTTATATTCGGTATTACTTTCCCAATCCAAACTATATATGCACAATTTTTTTTACAAATTTTAAAGAATATAAATTATTTTTATAGAATGTTGTATTAGGGTAATGAAAGAATAAATATTTTTATTATGAAAGTATACTTTTTTTTTTTATATAAGTGAAAGTATACCTATTAAATTTGTAAAAAAAAAAAGAATTATTTTTAATCAAACTAGATCATACATTGAAATGTGCAGTGATAAAGGGTGTGTTTGCAAGTAATAGTGATTGATTCAAAGTGATTAAAATTAATTTTTATAGTAAAATTGAAAATAGGTAGTGTTTTAAAATTAAGCACTTCTAATCAAATTTTTTTATATGTTGCGGTGTATGCCAAATAAATCACTTTTTTATAATTTTACAAAAAAACCCTTATTACATTTAAATAAATAATGGATAAGAATAAAATATTATTTAAATTGTGAGGACAAAATTGTAAAATTAGTTAGTGTAATGATTAGAAGCACTTAGAAGCTGTTAGAAGCATGGGAAAGGGTGCTTCACTAAAACTGCTTTTAAGTGATTAATTTAATCACTTACTTGTGTTTGCAAACACTTCATAAGTGATTGTATTTAAAAAAAAAGTGCTTTTAAGCACATAGTAGTGCTTGCAAACACCCACAAAATATAATGTGGGAAAGCTATTACTCCTTCCGTCCCGGAATTATTTGCCTAGTTTGACCGGCACGTTGTTTAAGAAAAGTGAATTTAGTGGTTGATTATGTAAGATAAAAGAGGGGTATTTTAGGTAATTTGATGATGTGTAAAGTGGATTTGATGATGTGTAAAGTGAAATGTATGGAAAAAAAGAGTGGCAAATTTGAAAATAAAATGATGTTGTGAGGTTATTAATTTTGTGGAGTATTTCCATATTAAGAGTGTGCAAGTAATTTTGGGACGTTCCAATAAGAAAAGTGTGCAAGTAATCACGGGACGGATGAGTAATTAATTTTATATAGCTCAAATTAAATTAGTAGGGACATGCACTCTTTTATGGGGATCCAAGTAATCATCAAAAGAAAACAACACACTTTTGTATGATGATCAAATTTCATCACTTTTGAACGCCACCTTCAATTCTCTCTCTCTCACGTCATTTTCACTTTGCAAAAGCTGCAATCCATTTCTTCACTTTGAAAAAGCTGTAATCCATTTCCTTCACTTTTTGTCAACCAAACAAGTCATTATTATTAGCTGACAAAATAACTTTCTCAACAAATTTTAATTTATTTTATTAACTTTTTCAGCTTTAAAATATTAAAGTTGTTCCATTGGATACACGCACGTCACACTTCTCACTACAAAAAAACAAGTGTTTTACCGTCGGAAATATCGACGGAATTTCGATCGAGAACTGTGGTTACCGACAGAATTTTTGAGTTACTATTATGTTCAAAATAACACTTAATTATACAACTATACCCTTTAAACTTAAAATTATGATTAATTAGTTAACAATTGTTGACAAAATCCAACCTCAATCCCGTGAAAGTAGTGTGCATTTACGCACCTACCAAAACCCACGGATTTAAAAAAAATATAATTTTTTTTTACTCACTTATCAAAACTCACGAATTTCCAAAAAAAATAGTAGAAAGGTCTCTAAAGCTTTCAAACCTTCCTAGAACAGATTTATGATTAATATTTAAATTGACAAAAAAGATCAAAAAACATTTTGTTGGGATATGGTTTATATTATTAAAATAAAATTTGATTTTGATTTGATACCAAAGCCCTAAGTAAAACCCCAAGTATGATGATTTGCCAAGTCTAGATTTTACATGTCAGGGAGCTTTAATTTTTTTTAGATAGATTATTCTTTGAATCTATGACAAATGACCTGAAAGCACAAAACACATGAAGACAAGTATCATTGAGAAAAAAATTATTTACGTCCCGTAACTTTTACCTTTTTTGAAAAACGTCCCAAAAAAGTTAAAATTTTAATTTACGTCCCATAACTTTTTCAATTGCTTAATTTACGTCCAATTTTTGCTAAAAATCCCCAAATTTATGTAAATGGGACGTATATTGAGCAATTGAAGAAGTTATGGGACGTAAATTAAATTTTTAATTAAAATGGGTCGTTATGCGAAAAAGATAAAAATATTCAACAAATGTGTGCAATTCACTATAAAATTAATGTAGTTTATGTTATACAATCAAATAAAAAAATAATTCATTTATTCATAAATTAACTTATTTTAATATAAAAAAATAATTTATTTATTCATAAAGTAATTAATTATTATAAAAATCAATTAACTTACCTAATTTATTATTAGAAAAATTATTAACTTACATAATTAGAAAAAAATTATTATTACAATATAAGTATTATAAAATTATTTATTTTAAAGTAATCAAATAAATATAAAAATTAATCTAAATATTACACAAAGTAGGTCCAAATATTTTTGTACGAACTAATATCAAATTAAAAATTATATAATAAAAATGAAAAAAAATTAACAAATTGTTAAAAAATATATTGTTCATCATCATCTTTCGATTACCGTGGGTAAGGGGTAAGAATTTTGGATATATTTAAATATTTTTTTGATTTATTTGAAAATTTTAAATATTTGTGGTTTTTTGTATTTATTTAAAATATTAAAATAATTGTTAAGTTTTAATAAGAGTTTTTGATATTTTAATAAAAAATATTATTTGGGATTTTTATTATTTTAAAGATAAAATTTATATTTATTTGAGTATGTTAATTGATTTTTTAATTTTTTTTGATATTATGAAAAATTATTTACTTATTTAAATATTATTCTAAATTTATTTTCATATATTTTAAAATATTATTTAGTATTTTAATTAATATTCATAATTTATTTTATAATACTTATATTATTGTAATTATAATTTTTTTCTAATTATGTAAGTTAATAATTTTCCTATATTACATAAAATATATTAATTTTATAGTGAATTGTACATATTTGTTGAATATTTTTATCTTTTTCGCATAACGTCCCATTTTAATTAAAAATTTAATTTACGTCCCATAACTTATTTAATTGCTCAATTTGCGTCCCATTAACATAAATTTGGGGATTTCTAGTGAAAAATGGACTTAAATTAAGCAATTGAAAAAGTTATGGGACGTAAATTAAAATTTTAACTTTTTTGGGACGTTTTTCAAAAAAGGTAAAAGTTACGGGACGTAAATAGTTTTTTTCTCTTGAAGACAAGAAGCTGAAGTGTTATGAAGAAAGTGACAAGAACTCATGAAGACAAGTATGCTGAATGACAAAAGTCAAGTATGATGAATTTGGATATTCATATACTTTGGACTTGACACACTTATTGTCAAAGACGATGAATGACTAGGCATTTTACCCAGTACGAGGCCGTTAGAGGAAAGGACGGAATTATTCCAAATCAACCAATAAATTGATGCCACCTGTCACTATGCATAACAAATTCTGAGAATGGAATGCAAAATGCAGAATGGACGTGAATGCATGTACTATTTGCATGCAGGCCCCTGAACAATTTGAAAATTCAAATTTATGGATAAGTTTGCTATCTCCACCAACGGATAGTTTGCTTCATCTATAAATAGGCCACATCTTGAATCATTTCAAGATGACGGGACATACAACAAGACACACAAGCCATACACATTCTAGCAATATTTTAGCATTTGAAAGTATTCAAAAACACTCGAGAGATCAAAGCTTTTAAGCATATTTATTTGTGAGTGTTACCTTTAGTCCCCACTACGCAAGCTTATTAATTGATTATCCGAAGCCTAGAAAGTGATATCCTAGCTTTTACATTTGTTCTTAAATTGCAAAGGATATCACACTTAGTTGGTACAAGAACAAAACTCTACTTTCACCTTGAGAGATAGTTTGAGAGTATTGTTGAGTTCGTAGAAGTGTTGAGAGTATTGCAACGAGAGAAGGTTGTAAGAAATGAAGAGAAGAGAAGAAGAAGAAGTAGAGTGCACCTTGGCACTGTAAAAGCAAGTTAATTCCGAAGTGATTAAGGAATTATCCTATTAAATTAGGAGAGTGGACGTAGGAGCAGTTTAGCCTCCGAACCACTATATGTCTTATGTTCTTATTTACTGCATTTATCTTCTTGCTTAAGCTTTTGTGTTGTTATAACTGCTTATTGTTATTTGATAATTTAGTATTTGAGTGCATATTACTTGAGGAGTATAATAGGGCCTATCATTTATTCCGCATACAAGTTGCTTACTGTTAAGTTCTGCTAGAATACACTATTTGATATTTTCATAGGACTTGACATATTGTGTAACTTATTTGATTCTGATTATTAGTGTTGATTACTTGCAAAAGTTTTTAAAAAACACATTAACGTTTTTATTAGAGAGGTAGTAAATTTTGTGTTTAAAAAAATTTATAAATGAAACGTTTTTCATTATTGAAAAACACATGATTGAGATCCACAATTTTTTTCAAAAGTGTATGTGTTTTTTCAAAAAATCTAATTGAGATCCACAATTTTTTTCATGTACACGTGTGCAAAATGACATAGTTAGTAACACCAGGGGTGAATGTTGCGATTTTTATATTCGGTATTACTTTCCCAATCCAAACTTTATATGTGCAATTTTTTTTTACAAATTTTAAAGAATATAAATTATTTTTATAGAATGTTGTATTAGGGTAATGAAAGAATTTTTTATAGAATGTTGTATTAGGGTAATGAAAGAATAAATATTTTTATTATGAAAGTATACTTTTTTTTTTTTTTTATATAAGTGAACGTATACCTATTAAATTTGTACAAAGAAAAAAGAATTATTTTTAATCAAACTAGATCATACATTGTAGTGTGTATTGATAAAATATAATGTGGGAAAGCTATTAATTAATTTTATATAGCTCAAATGAAATGAGTTGGTCTCCTGTGCACAGTGTGTACGTGCACACTAATGCACAGGGCAAACCCTTATCAAGTCAGAAAACCGAAAATTAATAATAAGATGGCTATTGGTCCAGTGGTTACAACAAGTGAAGATAAGTTTAAGGTCACAAGTTCAAAACTTGTAATTTTCTTTTTTAATTAAAATAATTTTTAAATTTTAACTTTTCAATTAACTTCTTTTTTAATTAAAATATCCACCACTTTTCAATAATAAAAATTACACTTTTTAGTTAAAAATATCCACCACTTTTCAATAATAAAAATTACACTTTTCAGTTAAAATATCCACCACTTTTCAATAATAAAAATTATACTTTTCAGTTAAAATATCCACCACTTTTCAATAATAAAAATTACACTTTTCAGTTAAAATGTCCACCACTTTTCAATAATAAAAATTACACTTTTCAATTAAAATGTCCACCACTTTTCAATAATAAAAATTACACTTTTCAGTTAAAATATCCACCACTTTTCAATAATAAAAATTACACTTTTCAATAAAAAAAAAAAAAGAATTAAAATTAAGCAACAACTCGCACCGCCTCCATACACCATACATTTTTTCTGCAATTTTAGAGGTAGAGAGATCTATGACATCTTAATCTTATGCAGCTCTGCTGCAAACCATACATCATCTCCAGATTTGAATTCGTGGAATTAAATCAAATTCCAAAACGAAATCGAATTACAGATATCGACGTGACGGCGGGGCATTATTGCAGGCGGCGGCGACGTAGAGGAAGCACATCGAAATATTTGTGAAAGTTTGCGTGACAATACTCCGATGATTCTGATTTGGGTTGGAAGTGCTTTTTGATTTGGTGGAGTGATATCAGTTCGCCATTGAAGAAAGGGGAATAAATGAGAAGAAGAAGAAGGGAGGAGAAAAAAAAAGTGTAACTAATCTGACAAAACCCCATAAAAATTAGAAATTACTACTACTTACCTAGTTACCAGAGAGGAAGGCGGCAGAAAAAGAATGATTATTGAGAAAACAAGAGTGAAGAAGGCGTACAGGGAGAAAGAAGGCGTAAAGTGAGAAAGAAGGTTAGAAAGGGGAAAACCTAGTGTGTGCACCTACACGCGTGTGCATATGAGATTTTTCCAAATTAAATTAGTAGGGACTTTCTTTTATGGGGATCCAAGTTATCATCAAAAGAAAACAACACACTTTTGTATGATGATCAGATTTCATCACAACGCCAATCGATCCCACCTTCAATTCTCTCTCACACGCATCATTTTCACTTTGCAAAAGCTGCAATCCATTTCTTCATTGCCAATCCCACCTTCAATTCTCTCTCTCACACATCATTTTCACTTTGCAAAAGCTGCAATCCATTTCTTCACTTTGAAAAAGCTGTAATCCATTTCTTCACTTCACTACAAAAAAAACACCTCAATTAACAACCGATTAGAAACCGTTTTGAGACAGTTTTTGGATGGTAACTATTAGGTTCGATTCAAATATTTTGAGACCGTTTTCATGTATCAGTCTCAAATTATAGACCGATTTAAATTGTAGACCGCATTAGCGGTCTACAAACGATCTCAAACGATTGGTCGGCCCGAACTGTTTTCGGGCCCTGAGACGGTCTCAAAACGGTTTTAAATTTAGAAACCGCCACATACGGTCTCGAACCTCGACACACCCGGCCAAACTGAACCCACCCCGACTCGAACCCATATCCGAACCCACATCCAACCCGAACTCATACCCGCCCCGACCCACCCGCCCCGCACCCGACCCACACCTGACCCGACCCACCTGACCCACTTTATTTAAATGACCATTTACTTGGTCTTGGTGGAAATTGATCCCGGGTGGATGGGTGCCCAAGTGACAAGTAATTGTCTTGTATAATTTTTAAAATTAATTATATATGTATTAATTAATTTCTTTATTATATACTCCCTCCATCCCATTATAAATTACACAATAAGTTTCTCATTCAATTTTTTTTTTTGCATATTCTTTTTTCTCTTCTATCTTTCTCTTTCTCAATCACATCACTTATACTTTATTTATTATTTTATTATATTTAATCTCATACTCATCTAATATTTTTTTCTCATCAATATTTTCTCTCATCTTTTAATATTCTAGTATCAATTCTTTAAAACAGAATCTCAAAACAGAAAAACCAAAAAATTACCTTAAATTAAATTCGGTGGAGACGATTGATAAACAACAGGCGACGGCGAAGAGGCGGCATCAACAATATCGTCTTGAGAACAGGGACGGAGTCGTCGCGACTAGAGCCGGCAATTTAAGCCCGACCCGATGGGCCGGCTCGGCCAACCCAAAACCTAGTATGGGCTGGGCTCTATAATTAGAGGCCCTTATAGAACTAGGCCTATTTGGGCCAACCCGATAAGTCCGGTGGGCCTAATGGGCTAGGCTGAATTTGGCCCGTCGGCCCATGGACAGCATGTTTGGCCCGATGAATATTTTTTCTTTAAGCAAATAGATAATTAAAATAAGTAAAGTATTTTATATTTAAATATTATTTTATTTTGACTTGGAAATTTGAACTTATGAATTATTTATAATTTTATTTGAAGTTGTCATATAGTGTAATGTTATACTGATTATGACCGTTTATGAATTATGTATAGTTAATACATTAGTATTGCATATTTTTAATTATAATTATTTGTATAAATAACAATTATATGTGAGTATGTGACCAATAAAAGATTTATATATATAATTTTTGCTAAACATATTATTTTTTAAAATTATTTCATGGGCTGGGCCGGCCCGCTAGCCCAGTGGGCTAGGATGGGCTAGGTTGGACTCACATTTTATAGGCCTGACTAATTCATGGGCCGGCTCGACCCAGTCCATGAACATCGCTTGGTCTGATGGGCTGGGTCGGGCAGCCCGATTTGCAGATGGATTTATAAACGGGTTAGAGACCATATTCACAAAAAGACCGTTAAATGAGAGGGCAAAAAATGGCGGTCAAAATAAAATTTAGGAATTAGAATTCTTAATACCAATTAAAGACCGCTAATGCGGTCTCAAAACAAAATTTAAAATCAGAAATTTAATTTCGGGTTAGAGACCATCAATACGGTCTCTAAATGGCCTGAGTGCATAAAATTAAAGACTGAAGTGAAATCGGTCTCAAATTTCATAATTTTTTCAAATCGGTCTCAAATCAGTCTTTATTTGAGACTGTTTTATAACGGTCTCAAAACTTTGATCTCTAATTTAGGCATTTTTTGTAGTGCTTCTTGTCAACCAAACAAGTCATTATTATTAGCTGACTAAATAACTTTCCTAACAAATTTTAATTTATTTTATTCACTTTTTTAGCTTTAAAATATTAAAGTTGTTCCATCGGATACACGCACGTCACACTTCTGTGAAAAGGCTGCATTGAATTATTACAACTTTCGTTTGTGTGTAAATTTTGAAACTCATTGTCTTAGAATTTTCAATTGGACTAATCATATATGTGGTTTCAATTGTTGTCTGACTTTGTATTTTAACCTACGTACACTTTCACTTTATTCAACATTAATTGAATCAAATCGGTGAGAAATATGCAGGAGATATATTTATTAGTACTACATTAATGATCATTTTACACACATGCAATTGAATCTACATTTAAACATGTTGATACGAAATTGGTATAGCCTTCAAAGGAACCTCTTTTCTCAATGTAATTCCCATTCTCTCTCCCATATCCATCTCCTCCGGTTTCATTCGATCGCCCAAAACCCAATCAAATGACACAAGCACAGACCCCAAAGCCAACGACAGCACCCGCGACGCAAGCGGCATCGCTGGGCACATTCGTCGTCCCGATCCGAAAGGTATAAACTCAAAATGGTGACCTTTGTAATCCGCCATTTTGGGGTCTAAAAATCTCTCCGGGTTGAATATCAGGGAATCTTTCCAGGTTTTGGGGTCCCTTCCAATATTCCAAACATTGACAAGAATTTGGGTTTCTTTGGGAATGTGAAAACCTAGCATTGTGCAGGAATCCATGGCCTTGTGAGGCACTAAAAATGGGAGGGGTGGGTGTAATCTTAGGGTTTCTTTGATGACTGCCTTGAGGTATGGGAGGTCATCAAGGTGGTGTTCTTCGAGTTTTTCACCGGGCTTGATTAGGGTTCGTAGCTCCGCCTGGACTTTGCGGAGCTTCTCTGGGTTGCGGAGGAGTTCCGCCATTGCCCACTCTAGTGTGCTGGTGGTTGTATCAGTCCCCGCCGTGAACAACTCCTGAGCAAAATTACAAGTTTCATGATATTTGTAGCTAATTCTAATATTTTCGTCGCTAATGTGAGTTAGTGATGAAATAATCTCGTTGTGGGATTTGTTGCTATATATACACCCGTTGCTAACGTGTTTGCGACAAATGTTTGATTTTCCTCGCAAACATTTTGCGATTAAATTCATATTTTCGTCGCTAATATTTTGCGAATCGCAAACATTTGCGACAAAATTAAAATATTTGGTTAAACACGTTAGCGACGGTTGTATAGCAACAAATTCTGCGACGGAATTATTTAATCGCTAATTCACGTTAGCAACTAAAATATTGCCGTTTTCTTGTACAAAATGTTATAATATTCAACATGCATTGAACTTAATAAAGAATAAACTTAGAAATAAAACTAAGAATAAATTAAGTGAAAAGGAAACTTACAAAGACAATAACGTTGATGATTGTAGAAGAGAAAAGAGCAGGCTCTTCCACACCATCACCTCTATATTCCAACAGCACATCCAAATAATCTTTCTTTCTCTTAACTAATTCTTCTCTTCCTTTCTCTCTCATCCTCTCTTCCAAGAATTCTCTGACAATACCAAACGCTCGCTTCACATGAAACTGGGCCCCCCTCCTTATCCCCTGCGGATCAGCCCACCTCAGCACCGGCAAGAAATCCGCCACGTTAGCCTTTCCGGCGAATTCCATAACTTTTCCGGCATGGTAGAAGAATTCAGCCCCCCTTTCCGAATTCGAATCCATTAATAAATCCTTGGAGAATATCAAATTCCCGATCAGGTTAAAAGCCATCAAGAAGAAAAACCGGTTGACATCAATATCACTGCCCTTCGCCGCCGCATCTCTAATATTCTGCACCATTTGATCGACACACTTCGCCCTGACGCAGCGCATGGAGTCGAGAGGCCCGGCAGCGAAGAACTTTACCATGCACAGCCGTCGGAGTGTCCGCCAGTGGGGGCCATACTGGGCGGTGATGATCGACCCCTCGTTCCCAATATCACCCTTCATCGACTCGTATATCTTCCTTCCGGCCAAAACGACGTCGTGGTTCTTGAACATGGCACGTGCCGCCTCGTCGGAGGAGATCACCACCGTTGTCATGGAGCCGAGGTGGAGAGTCATCATCCCACCATACTTTTCCGCCAATTTGGCGAATGATTGGTGGGGAGCGGCAGCACTCCCCGATAACTGGAAAATATTTCCCACCACGGGCCACGGATGTGGCCCTGGTGGCTGCCTTTTCAATTGGCGGTGGCGACGCTTGGTTGCCACCGCACATACTATAATAACTAGTAGTAAGGCTACAACAAATCCTGCATTCTCGAATTCCATTTTAATACACTAGCTATTGGGAATTTATAATCGCTTCTAGCCGACTAGTATTTCAAAGTGCAATTATTGGCTTCCAAAGTTGGGCATGTAATAAATATATTTCTCTTAAATTACAGATTTTCGTGTATTATATATAGAACTAGCTAGAAATTGGGAGCGGACCCAAGATTATTGGGGGAAGTTGATAAATCAAAAAATAAAAAATAAATATATATTACATGATATATTTATTATATTATATATATATATATTTGTTTTTTATATCTTGATATTTAGTTCAAGAACCGACTAATTTGAGGACCAATCACACCGTTCACTAGCAGTGGTTCCAATTAAAGTTAGAACAAAATTTTGCGCGGATTGACTCCTTAAATTTTCTTTTATTAATTATATATAACAATAGGAGTATATGATATATTTACCTGGAATTAATATTATATATCATACATATATATATATATATATATATATTTCTTACATTATATATATAATAAACCATGGTATATATTGTTATATGCTTAACATATTAAATTGGATGGTTGCCCATTATAAATCTTTGAACTATCATTTCAATAGATATACTTGGGGAAAATTGCACTTTTGATCCGGTAAGAATGAGTCCAAATCACTTTCAGTCCTGTAATTCGAGAATGGTCCTTTTTACTGCAGAAATTGTCCTAACCGTTAAATAGTTAACAGAATCTGTTAGATGCTAAAATTGGAGGCAGAATTTTTAGAGGGAAAAAACAGGGGTTGTGTTTCAGAAAAATAAAAAAACAGAGTCCCTGCTGGTTGATGTTAATCATGCTATTAAATGCAAGCCCAACCAAACCTACGAATTCCTCTACATCCTGAAAACTGAAGTCTCTTAACAAAAACAATGGCGTCCTTATTCTGTGACTCTTTCATGCTGTAAATGTTTCTGTGATCTTTTAGCAGCTTCCATAGCAGAATTAACATCTTTTGTCTGAAAAAAAAATTATAATAACAATTAAATGAATCAATAGAAAAGCAAAAATTGTAAAGTACTAGTTACAATCATACAAAATTTCTCAGAATAACATCATGTGCAATTCACATATAAACAAGATTAACCATTAATCCTTCAACACTCAACAAATAGTAAACTTTTCAGGGATATTCAATTTTAAAAAATCTAAAAATAAAAAAATTACAAAATCAAGCAGACGAACAAGGTTAGGGCGTAGCATGTGAGATTGATCTTCTAATTCTTTAAATTCATCCACAGAAAACCAAAAAAAAAAGTATCACAGAATCACATAATACTTTCAATTATGCTACAGAAAAATCCATAAAACCACTAGTTCCCCATTAGTTTCCCATTAAACCATGTGGTGTTTTTCAACCACATACTTTCGATTTCAGCCCCAAGTGTTGTTTAAGCAAATAAGCAAAAACAATATGTAGATAGTTTCACCCCAAACATTCGATTTCAGAAAAAAAAAAAAAAAAAAAAAAAAAACCACCAAAAAGCCCCCCCAAAAGCCCAAACTTCCGATTTCAGAAACCACTCCCCCAAATCGAAGGTTTCTCTTTTTCAGAAAATAAACCCCCAAAAATCGTACTCCCTCCGTCCCAGAATTGTTTGCACCATTTTATGGGCACGCAAACTAAGAAAAAGGTGTAATGAGTGGAGTGTTGAGGGGTAATTTTGTAACTTTTAAGAATAAATTAAAGTGAATGATTGGATTGAGGGTAAAAGTAATGACATTTTGGGTAAATATGTGAATATTGTGAGGGTGAGGTTTATGAAAAAGTTTCCTTTTTAGGTAGTGCAAACAATTATGGGACGGACGAATAAGGAAAGAGTGCAAACAATTGTGGGACAGAGGGAGTAGTTAGTTTCAGGAAAAAAAAAATCCCCAAAAAAACGATATCTATTAAAAACTGCCAAAGACCGATTTCAAGAATCGTATGGTGTGAGAGTGTTGGGAATAAAATGAGAAGAGTTTTGATTTAATACCAAAACCCCCTGAGACATGCCTAAGTCAAAGATGATTATGTTCTAAGAATGTTCAACACATATATAGTATTATAGAATTAGCTAGAGGTAGAAATGCATGTTCAACACCCGTGCTAATTACTCTTTCAAATAAATATTACTACTACAGTAAAATCTCTATAAATTAATACTTTATAAATTAATACTCTCTAAAATAATAAAATCTTCCGATCCCAATTTGGGCCTTTGTAAAAATCATCAAATTTGATATAATAATAAGATAATAATATTTCGAAAAATCCATTTATAAATATTAGGTCCCATTAAAACTCTAAATTAATAATTCATAAATATTACAATTATAAATATTATGGTATAGTCTCTCTTATAAATATTTTTCATCAACACACTCTTGTAAATCTTTTTGAGTGCATGTGGAATGTCTCTCTTGTACTCACATAATGTTTTACGCATTTGATCATTAATGGATGATTTTGTGATGTCTTTCAGATGAGAAGACATGGTTGGGTGTTATGAATTATTTTATTTCCATATTGAGATTTATATAGTATATGTTTCATTAATCATGCATGAATACATTTAATTGGTTATAATATTTATTTAAGTGCAACAAATTAATGTAAACATGTATATTTAAGTAATTCAAATGAATTGATACATGCATCCATGAATATAATAGTTAATTGTATACCATGAATTGATATTATACATGAATATATTTAATTAGTTATAAAGAATTGGTTGATACATTAATATAATTAATGAAACATATATGAACTCACATTTATTTTTAATACATATTTACTAAATTTACTGAATTTAAAAAATCTCTCTTTTAATTAATAAAATATTAATTTATCGATAAATTAATAAAATTTTATGGTCCTTTACTGTAAAAGGATATTAATATTAATGCTTGCGTCTAGACATTGTAGTATGGGTGGTAGTGATTTCATAAACACTCAAATTATTTTTTCATAGAACTTAGAACCACGTAGTATGCACGAGTAGAGGTAGAATCCATAAAATAAATAATATCTATTTATCTAAAATGAGGCGATTTTGATATATAATTAAGCTAGGGAGTTTGATTGAGGTTCATATATGAATATTGATCTTACAAATTACAGTAGAAAAAATAATTACTCCTTCAAGGACATCCTCGACACCTATGAACGTTGTTCAGGCCAAGCGATAAACTACGTCAAATTTGGGTTGTTTTTTAGCCATAATGTTACTAAGGGTAGAAGAGAGGCCATCAAGGCTGTCATGGGCATCAACGCGGGTATCAATACAAACAGATATTTAGGACTCCCATTCCTCATTGGTAGGAAGAAAAATGACATCTTCGGCTACATCAAAGACCGACTCTGGACCAAACTCCAGAGCTGGAGAACAAAGAAGATCTTTAAAGCCGGAAAGGAAATCTTAATCAAAGTGGCGGCCCAGGCCATCCCCACCTATTGCATGACGACCTTCCTGCTCCCAAGTACCCTCTTAAACGAACTGGAAGTGATGATTAACAAATTTTATTGGGGCAATTCCACAGATCCTAGAAAAGGTGTCAACTGTGTACCTAAAGATAAAGGCGTACGAGGTTTCCGGAACTTACACTACTTCAACCTCGCCTTGCTAGGCAAGATGGGGTGGAGACTAGAAACCGAACCCGATGCCCTCGTGTGCCAAATCCTCAAAGCCCGTTACTTTCCCCGCACAAACTTCATTAACTCTTCCAGTGGATGGAACCCCAGCTATACCTGGAGAAGCATCAATGTAAGTAAAGAAGTTGTCCACGAAGGTCTGCTATGGAAAATTGGTAATGGGGACTCTATTAAAATCTGGAAAGACTACTGGATCCCTGAAGTCCCCAACAGAGAACCTATTTCAACTTGTATTGAGAACCTCGAAGACCTCCGCGTCTCTGCCCTTTTTTACACAGACTCTCGCCAATGGGACCACCATTTAATTCAGGAGCTGCTGCCTCTTGACGCCGCCCGTATTCTCAACATAGCCCTGCCACCCACAGGCTCCATGGACACCATCTCTTGGCATCCCGAAAAAACGGGACGGTACACTGTTAAGTCAACATATAAATTAATATCGACTAACATTGCTGACCATTCTCTGCAGGTTGCTGGCAACTGGAACTCAATCTGGAAACTGGAGATCCCGCCCAAGGTCAAGGATCTTCTTTGGCGAACAGGTCGCGAGTGCATCCCTCCCAAGGCCAATCTTCACACCCGGAACATCACTTCGGAAATGGGGTGCATCTTCTATGTGGGGGGTGTCGAAACGAGTCGACACCTATTCATCTCATGCCCGTTTGCTACTTACTGCTGGGCCAAAGCTGGCCTCTCGTCCAATATTAATCAAATAGCAAACGACACCACCGACATGGGAACTTTTATACTGAACATGGTGGCGAAAGCCAGTAGTGCAGAGGCAACTGGCTTCAGCATGATTGTTTACCAAATATGGAAGGAACGAAATTCAATTTAGATAAGCAATTGATACTACGATAGGGCCAACTTGAAGTGGCGACCGGAGAAGCAATTGACTTCTACGAAGCACTAGTGTGGCTGAAATCACTCCATTTAGATAACTGCATCATTGAAGGAGACGCAAAAACGGTGGTGGATGCCATCAATTCAAGGGAGAACTTCAACTCTACATTCGGAGACTACGTGAATGAATGCAGAGCCTTACTGGCTACTTTCACTAATGTAATAGTAGCTTTCACCAGAAGGCGCTCGAATGTCCTAGCACACACCATAGCTAGGGAGGCTCGTAGATACAATAACTCATTTACTTAGGTAGACCCTCCAAACTTTGTGGAAGGGCTACCATCCATCCTTTGTTCGTGCAATAACGAAAGCTAGACAGCGTAGCTTTCTAAAAAAAATAAAAATTACTCCGTAATAAATAAAATATTAGAGAAAATTTTGTTTTCTACCTTGATTAATATATATATATATATATATATATATATATATACTTCTAAATAATTGTTGTTAAATTAAACAGACTATTTTTTTCTAACTATTTTTGTTGAATTAATCTACACAACTCTTGTTCACTACTTATTAAGTACGTATTCCATATATTCCCAACATTTTGCACAATTATCTAGCACATTATAAAAAGAGACAATTAAGTAATAAATAACTAATTTGAAAGAATTATTATCTTGCTTATATACATATATTTTTTTTTTTGCCTATATATAAAAGTGAGAATGCATAATTCACACAATTATCTTACTCACTTGCTTCTCAATAAACAAATACGTACTACTAGTATTTAATCTTAATCTGATTCGAATATGAGTTAAGCAATAAACATTCTCACTTATTCCATA
Organism: Galeopsis tetrahit; assembly: GCA_963675135.1. Lineage (NCBI taxonomy): Eukaryota > Viridiplantae > Streptophyta > Magnoliopsida > Lamiales > Lamiaceae > Galeopsis > Galeopsis tetrahit. Next base: position 71,771,834 of record OY776128.1, on the reverse strand, counting down.
ATAACTTTCACACACTTTTTTTTTACTTTCACACCCTTAAAATGAAAAATTCGTTACAAACTCCACCCTCGTATATCCACACTTTTACAAAAATGACATTATATATATATTTTTTTTGTCTCTAATTGACTAATTGCTGAGTTTGGCAGTTGTTGAATATAAACGCATCACATACAGATATATATTGTTGATCAATAAATGCATAAGCTATATTTCACAAAAAATAATAGGGAGGGTATCTTGATTTTTTTTTTTACTAATTTAAACATATTAGTAATATTTAAAATACTTTAAACTTAATTATTTTATATATTAAGAAATAAACTAAAGAATCAATTCACAATATTAATAACCTGCAGAAATATAAACTGAAAAATTAATTAGGATCTGAAAACGTATCCAAGTTAGGTTTCAAATGGTCTTCAACTAAGATTAAAAAAAAAAAAAAAGAGTAGCCACAAATGGCATGACTTCCATAGTATAAGCAAGCCACACATGACATGACTTCCATAATATTAAATACTCCCCCAATTATCCCACAAACTTTTCATTTATCTATTTTGAACGTCTCACTATAAGTTTTTTTATTTTTTTAAATGACAAAATTTACTACCTCTCTATCTTTTCCAATTTCTATTTCTATCTCTCTTTCTACATTTTCTTCTTCCTAACTCTCTCTATCTGAACTATTCACTATACATTTTAAATGGAAAAATTGCAATTTTAGTTCTGTATAAATTTTTTCAAATCACTTTTGGTCCCAATATTTGGAAATGATCATTTTTTCTGCACATTTGGTCCTGTATGATAAATCATTGGATGGAAACCTTTAGTTAACTGACCAAAATTAATAAAAAATTATATAACTTCTATAATTATAAATTAATTATATATCTATCTCAAAATATATATATATATATATATAATACGGATATAACTAAAAAGTAAAAAATATTTTTAAAGCTAATAAAAAATAATATAAAAAATAAAATAAAATACTTTTTTTTAATATGAAGAAGTTTCACTAGGTTATATAATATGAAATTAAAAAAAAACATTATTTATAGAATCTGAATATATATTTTTCGGACCAAGAATTTAAATAAAATAAAAAATTACTGAAAAATAATTTAATGTAAATTCTGAAATTTAAATATTTATTGAATAAAATATTTATATTAAAACTGAAATACATGCAAAAATACAAGTTCAAAAGTAAATTCTGAAGAAAAATAATTATTTGAATATAATTTGAAGATATAAAATATAATTTAAATAAAATCTGAATATTTAATAATTACCAAATAGAATTAAAAAAATTAATTACAAATTATTTAAAATGTAAATTCTAAAATTTTTTTGAATATAAATCTATATTAAAACTAAAATTCGTATACATTATTTATATTATATATTAATTATATATAATCAGTATTTGAATATAATATGAAGATACGAATTAAAATTTATATAAAATCTGAATATTTAATACTTACCAAATAGCCTTAAAAAAATACCAAATAAAATTCAATTATATATATTAGGCAAAAACTTGTGTGAGACCGTCTCACAGAAAAAGATCCGTGAGACGGATCCCTTTTAACCCATATTTCAAAATTTTGGGTAGGATAACCCATATTTTTTTTCAGATTTTGGTTGGTAAAAAAAGTGATAATGTTTAAGTGAAAAGTGATAATAATTTTAACAAAAGTGATTGTCACTTTTTACTTAAACACTATCACTTTTTGCTCAAACATTATCACTTTTTATATATGAGGACCGTCTCACGGATCTCATTCTGTGAGACGGTCTCACCCAAAATTAGCCCATTATATTAATTATACTTATTTAAAATGTAAATTCTGTAACAATAATCTATTAAAACTAACCCAATGATATATATAATGAGAGATATAAAACAAAATATATATGTAACTCCCCCTCTTTCTTCCCTGCTCCTCTTCCTGTTGTCGGCCATGGAATTCGTTGTGGCTATCCTATGTAGCCTCGTCTCAGTGATAGGAATTAAAACCCCTTATCAATTTTAATTTTCGATCCTTCTCAGTATTTCAAAAGTGCAATTAATTTGGCTTGCAAAGTTGGACATGTAATAGATATTTTTCTCTTAAATTACAGATTTTGTCACTTTCGTATATTATAGAACTAGCTAGAAATAAGGTGCTGACCCAAGATTAATTATTGAGGGGTCCAAATATTTTAAAAGTTAATAACAATAAAAAATAAAATAAAAATATACATGATATATTTATTATATTATATATATTTGTTTTTTATGTCTCCAAATTTAACTCAAAAATCAACTAACTCGGATAACAATCACATCGTTCACTAGCGAGAGTCCCAATTAAAGTCCGAACAAAATTTTATTGACCCCTTAAATTTTCTTTTATTAAATATATATAATAATTATATGATATATTTACGTGGAGTATTATATATCATACATGTCAATATAATTAAATAGAACTTCACTTATTTGTTAGGTATAACTTCTTTTTTCATAACTACTCAAGAGGAAGTTCCTTATCTCTTGTATATATATGACCTTTGGTCATTCTACAAATCTTAATGAAAACTTTCTAATTACTCTTACATGGTATCAGCCTAATAAGGCGAAAACCTTCTTTCTCTTCTTCACTACAAAAAAACTTCAAAATACCGACGGATTAACAAAGTCAACCTATTTACCGATGGAATTTGCTTTCCGTTGGTAATTACCGACGGATATTCCGTCGGCAATCAGAAAAAAAAATTAAAAAAAAATAAACGTGATTACCGACGGAAATTTCCGTCTCTAACCATAAAATTTAAAAAAAATTAAAAAAAAAATTAAAAATTGTGATTACCGACGGAAATTTCCGTCGGTAATCACAAAATTTAAAAATTAAAAACAAATTAAAAAATTAGTGCAAAAATTAAATTATTAATTAAAGAAAAAAATTGTTAGTTAGGAAATTATGATGGATTAAAATAGAAAATTTGTTGATTAAATTAGAAATATGTCGATTAAATTAGAAAATTGTTGATTAAGTCAACTAGAAAATTATTGATTAAATTATAAAATTTTATATTAAATTAGAAAATTATTGATTAAATTAAATTTTTTTATGTTATATTGTTTTGACATAATTTCTTTAGTTTTTATATCTATTTAGTTTATATGATAATTAAGTCTTTTGTTGTGTTAATTAACAAATAAAAGAATTATTAATAATAAAAAAAAGAATTAAAAATAAAACTACATTTACCATTTATAAATTTAAAAAAATTACAATAATTATATGTCAAAAATTTAGTGATTAATATAAGTGAAATAATGTTTAATCAAAACTAAAAAAAAAAATTTATACATGTGAATTTTAGAATTTTAATTAAAACAAAAAAAATAAAGTAAAAGAATGTAACTAAAACAAATTAAAAAAATTTAATGAATTTTTTTTAAACTTTTTTTGAATAAAAATATGATGCATGGATACATTAAATTACTAATATAATATTTGAAAATAAGATTCACACATATACAATAGTTATAAGTCACAAATTTAGTAATTAATATAAGGAAAAGAATGTTCAATTGTTAAATGGATTTTTTTTTTTTAAAAAGAGTAAAACAAGTATACATGATATGAACTTTTTAGAATTTTAATCTGTTGGGATATGTATATCTTTAGTTTAGTTTTGATAAATCAAATCAAACATGTAATAGGATAAGTTGTATTGTATAGGCAACTTTATTATACATCTTGTAATAGATAGGACTCTGGTAAGAAGAGAAGACATACCAATGTAAGAGTAAGATGAGTATACATAAGTGGAGTAGAAGTCATCTTACACAAATATCAACACTATATAAATGAGTTCAGTTCATACATCATTGGGAGTGTGAAGAGGAGTGAGATGCAGAGGTCGAGCAAAGTTCTTAAAGTCCACAAATAAGAAGAGCTCAAGAAGATCGTTCATGAAGATTCAACACGCATCACCTCATCCCCAGTGAGTGAACTCATAACATCTAAGCCAGTTTAGCCACTCAAATATATCCATAGCTTAGAGAGAATTTTCCAATCCTAGCATGAGGCTAAAACATATTGTAAGGAAAATTCTCATCTAGTTCATATACACGAAACCCACCGTCTACCATAGAACCCTAGAAGTCAAGTTGAGTGTTCATCACTGTAAAGAGTGCAAGTGCTCTCAACTCACTTGTGGAGACCGTAGTAGTTTGGAACTGCTCAGATCTCAAAGTCCTTCTCTTGGGACTATAAAGGACAAGCCCCTGTTAATTTTCGAGAAATTAAAGGGATTAATATCACGTTTGGAACGTGAGAGTGGAAGTAGGACCTGCAATCCGAACCACTATAAATTACGATGTTATTTACATTACCTGCACTTTATTTTCAAGACATTTCATACATATCTGTGCATAAACTATTTTACAAACTTTATTTAAGAATTAGACGAGTATAATCTTTATGGGCACACTACAAAATTCCGCACTTAACTCTGATAGGTAATTAATCAGCCGACTAACTAGTCCTAGGCCCCTAGTGAAATCAGAAGACTAGTTACCTTGAAGAGTTAGTTTATTTTCCACACCATCAGCAGACATCAAGTCAGCTGATCTATACTCGACTCGTCTTGTTTTTCGGGGACCAACATAATTAAAAAAAAAAAAAAAGATTTAAAATATATAAATTAAATAAATTAATTTACAATAGTTATAAATCAAAAATTTAGTGATTAATATAAGTAAAATAATGTTTAATTATTGAATAAATTTGTTTTAAAAAAAAAGAGTAAAACATGTATACATGATATGCACTTTTTAGAATTTTAATCAAAACATAAAAAATAAATAAATTAGATTTACAATATATAAATTAAAAAAATTAAATTTATAATAGTTATAAATCACAAATTTAGTAATTAATATAAATAAAATAATGTTCAATTATTAAATAGATTTGTTTAAAAAAAAGAGTAAAACACGTATACATAATATGAACATTTTTAGAATTTTAATCAAAACATAAACAATAAATAAATTAGATTTACAATATATAAATTAAAAAAATTAAATATACAATAGTTATAAATCACAAATTTAGTAATATTAATATAGAAAAAAAATTAATTTTGTGAATTTTTTTTTAAAAAAATGGGTCGAAATGAGTACATATACAATTAATATTACAATTATAAACGAAAAAAAGACTTGTTCGAGTGGTAGTCGCTCCTCAATAGGCGCCCACACACCTGGGTTCGAGTCCCACGAAGGCCGAATATATTCAGCCTATTAAGCTCCGGGCCCTCGCGAGCCTTGCAAGTCTGGGCCGGGCAGGCTAGCTGTGTTGGCTGGTCCCGCGTCCAAATTTTTTTTTATTTTGGTTTACCGACGGAATATTCAGTCGGTAATTAAAAAATTAAAAAAAAATTAAAAAAAATTCCGTCGGTAATTCCGTCGGTAATTAAAAAAAAAATTCTGTTGGGATATGATTTATATTAATAAAAGAAAATTTGATTTTGATTTGATACCAAAACCCTAAGTAAAACCCCAAGTATGATGATTTGCCAGGTCTAGATTTTCAGGTTAGAAAAGCTCATATATGTTAGGGAGCTTTAATTTTTCTTAGATAGATTATTCCTTGAATCTATGACAAATGACCTGAAAGCACAAATAACATGAAGACAAGTATCATTGAAGACAAGGAGCTGAAGTGTTATGAAGAAAGTGACAAGGACTCATGAAGACAAGTATGCTGAAGAACAAAAGTCAAGTATGATGAATTTGGATATTCATATACCTTGGACTTGGCACACTTATGGTCAAAGACGATGGATGACTAGACAATTTATCCAGTACGAGGCCGTTAGCGGGAAGGACAGAATTATTCCAAATTAGCCAAAGAATTAGTGCCACTTGTCACTGTACATAACAAATTCTGAGAATGGAATGCAAAATGCAGAATGGACGTGAATGCATGTACTATTTACATGCAGGCCCATGAACAATTTGAAAGTTCAAATTTATGGATAAGTTTGCTATCTCCACCAACGGATAGTTTGCTTCATCTATAAATAGGCCACATCTTGAATCATTTCAAGATTACGGGACATACATCAAGACACAAGCCATACGCATTCTATAGCAATATTTTAGCATTCAAAAGTATTCAAAACACTCGAGAGAATAAAGCTTTTAAGCATATTCAGTTGTGAGTGTTATCTTTAGTCCCCACTAGGCAAGCTTATTGTTTGATTATCCAAAGCCTAAACAGTGATATCCTAGCCTTTACATTCGTTCTTAAATTGTAAAGGATATCACACTTAGTTGGTACAAGAACAAAACCCTACTTTCACCTTTAGAGATAGTTTGAGAGTATTGTTGAGTTCGTAGAAGTGTTGAGAGTATTGCAACGAGAGAAGGTTGTAAGAAATCAAGAGAAGAGAAGAAAAAGAAGAAGTAGAGTGCACCTTGGCACTGTAAAAGCAAGTTAATTCTGAAGTGATTAAGGAATTATCCTATTAAATTAGGAGAGTGGACGTAGGAGCAGTTTAGCCTCCGAACCACTATACATCTTGTGTTCTTATTTACTGCATTTATCTTCTTGCTTAAGCTTTTGTGTTGTTATAATTGCTTACTGCTATTTGATATTTTAGTATTTGAGTGCATACTACTTCAGGAGTATAATAGGGCCTATCATTTATTCCGCATACAAGTTGCCTATTGTTAAGATCTGTTAGAATACATTGTTTAGTATTTTCATAGGACTTGACATACTGTGTAACTTACTTGACTCTAATTATAAGTGTTAAGTTTTTGAAAAACACATACACGTGTATTCCCCCCCCCCCCCCCCCAATACACGTGTCACACTCCTTTTGGGACCAACAAATTCCGTCGGTAAGTTAGCACCGTCGGAAAACACTGTTTCCGACCGAATTTCCGTCTCTATTTCCGTCGGTAAAATACCTCTTTTTTGTAGTGCTTCTCCTTCTTCCTCTTCGATGACAGACCCCTCGCCGTCCACCACCACCACCACCTCCGTCTTTGATTCCACTCTCACCTTACATGCCATGATCCACCTTATCACCGTTAAACTCATATCTACCAACTATCCTATGTGGTTCGCCCAAATTCATCCGTTATTGGCCACTCAAAAGTTTCTTCCATTCGTCGATGGCTCTTCTCCGGCACCGCCTTCCACTGTTTCCAAAGAAGGTCGTTCGAAATCGAATCCTGACTACGCTTCTTGGACTGCTCGTGATCAAATTATTCGTGTCTTCTTGGTATCTACCCTCACAGAGGAAACTATGGCAGTCATCGTCGGCTGCCGTTCTTCGGCGGAAAACTGGGCAAATCTGGCAACTGCTTACAATCAACCATCCAAGGCTCGTGAAATCCGCCTTAAAGATGAACTCCAAACCATCAAGAAAGGTCACCGTACAGTTGCCGAGTACGGAATCCTCTTCAAAAACCTATGTAGGGCTGTCAAAACTGGCCCGGCCCACCCGGCCTATGGGCTGGGCTGGGCTGAAATTTCAATGGCCCCAAAACAACCGGGCCGACCGGGCTCAAGCCGGGCTAAGCCCGATTTTTCGGGCTGGCCCGGTTCCTTTTTTTTAATATTTTTTTTAATTCTAATTTTCTATCACCTAATAAATTAATATTCTCCAACTTTTATACATAATAAATTAACATATGCGTTCCACAAATTCTGAAATTAAAAACCTAAAAAAAAACAACCCTAGAAATCGTGTCCACCCCTCTTTGAAAATGTCTGTCGGAAGAAGCCCAACTCCAGCCAAGAACAACACCTCCGATCCGACTCAAGGGCGTCGCATAGGCAGCAACCCAGGCAGCAGCAGGCTCGCGCAGAAGAGCCACCTCTGCCTTCGGTCGTCCTCAACGTTGTCGTCCAGCAAATATAAGGGAGAGAGAAGATTTTTTGATATTTGTAACAAGGAGAGACAAGAAGGAGAGAAAGGGCTTCTATTTTAGCGAAGCAAAGATCTGTCTAGCAAACAAGAGGGAAGATTTTTTGTTTACGGGAATGAGAGCGACAAGAGGAGGAAGAGAGAGAAATTGTTGGGATATTATACCTAGTGCAAGCAAAACCTAATGGGCCTAACATACATGGGCCTAATATATTATTTTGAGAGTTTTTTAAATTTGTAAAACAAGCAGGCTATTTTGGCCCGACGGCCCAACAGCCCGAGGCGGGCCAGGCTGGGCCTCACATTACTAAGCCCGGTACCAACCGGGCTGGGCCAGCCCAACTCGATAAAAACGTGCAGCCCGGCCCATTTGACAGTCCTAAACCTATGCGATCAACTCTCCTCTATGGGTTGTGTTCTTGATGACACGGATAAATCCCAATGGTTTCTTCGTGGTCTTGGCCCAGAATTCCATGGATTTTCCACGTCTCAAATTAATATCTCTCCCCTTCCCACCTTTTCGGATCTTCTAGATATGGCCGAATATCATGATCTCTTTACAAGGTCGCTACATGGTTCCTCCACATCTGCTCCTGCTGTTTCCTCTTTCCTCGCTCAAACTGCTCGCCCTCCTCGTCGTGGTCGCGGGATTCTTGGTCGTTCTCCGTTCCCTGGTCGTTCTCAAGGTTGCTTCGGCGGTAGGGGTCGTGGTCGCTTCTCTCCGAGATGTCAAATTTGCAAATTTGATGGCCACTTTGTTGACTCATGTCCGCAACGCTATACTGCCCCTCCTGCTCGCCAGTCCAATTGTGCTGAATCCACCCTAACATATTCATCCCTTACTTCTTCCAATATCTGAGATTAGTACCTTGACACTGGAGCTTCTGCTCATATGGTCTCCTCGCTTGGCGCTCTTGACTCCTCGTCTCTTTACACAGGTTCAGATCGTGTAGTGGTCGGCAACGGCCATTCCTTGCCGATCACCCACATTGGCTCGAAACTTTTATCTTCCTCCTTATCTCTCTCAAATGTTTTAATCTACACAAATTTTGAAATACTCTTTGCAAAGTGTTTGTTTAAATTCCGCTGCTCATTGTTGTCTGGACTGTGCCAACACTACAGACAACATCTCTGTATAACGCACGCACGCACACTTTCAGTTGGTATCAGAGCCAACTACTTGATACACTAAGTAGAGATCTTGCTTAGAGTGTGTATACTGCAATGGAATATTAAATTTCTCCTGCACTTAGACCTTATATTGTGTACATCAAATATCTTGATGAACGAGTATGGAGGAGTTTACTGGCTGACTGGATTCAACCACGGACTGAAGCTGATGATGATTCAGAATCTTCGACTTCTGATGTTGCATCAGATGTGCCAACATCTGCTACAACATTTGCCAGGTATCCATTATTTTCGATTACCAATCTGGACTGTTTTAATAGATTTAATTTTGATGAGACAGGTACATCGAGAGAAAGTCACAACTGTGATTTGTCAAAGCTGGATAATGTCTTAATGATTGGTAACATAAAAAGAACAGGTTTGAGTTACAATGATATGTCTTTTAAACCTTCTTATGTTAAAAAAACCTATTGTGTTTGTTAAGACAGAAGTAAAAGATGGCTCTAATATTTCTGCTAAAACACAAATCTCTTTTGGTAAGGTTGAAAAAGATTTTACATGCTATTACTGTTCTGAAAAATGTTATAAACGTCCATATTGCTTAAAACTGAAAAGAGATATGAATTCTTTTGAAAAGTTGCCTAAAATGACACAGCATTTCAAACAACATTTACAGAAAACAGAATGTGTTTCAAAATCTGATATGTCATGTAATGTTGTTCATATGTCATTAAAAGCATGTGTTCCTGATTTATTTATGGTACTTTGATAGTGGTTGTTCTAGACACATGACAGGTCAACTTGAATTCTTATCAAATTATAAACCATATGATGGTGGAAATGTTTTATATGGAGGTGGTTCTAAAGGTAGGATCATTGGTAAAGGAACACTCAATGTTTCTGGTTTTCCAAAATTATCAAATGTTTTACATGTTGAAGGATTACGTGCAAATTTGATTAGCATTAGTCAATTATGTGATGATGATCTACATGTTAAGTTTGATAAATATTCTTGCTATGTTCTAGATAGAAATTCTTATTGTCTTATGACTGGAATTAAATCTGTTGACAATTATTACTTGTTTGAATCTAAAGATATATGCAATAATGCTAAACTTGATGAGAATGTTCTTTGGCATCATAAACTTGGTCATGCTAATTATAAACATATTCACAAATTGATGAAATTAGGAGTTGTTACAGGTTTACCTAAACTTCAGTTAAGAAATACCAAAGTTTGTGATTCATGCCAAAAAGGTAAGCAGATGAACGTGTCTCACAGAATGTTGGAACATTGTTCAACAACACACTGCTTTGAACTTCTACATATGGATATTATCGGTCCAACGGAAACTCAGAGTATTGGTGGTAAGAGATATTCATTAGTTGTGGTTGATGATTACTCAAGATACACTTGGATTGAATTTCTAAAAGAGAAATCTGAAACTTTTTCAGTTTTCAAAATTCTTTATAAAAGATTCAAAACTGTTTTTAACTCTCAAACATCTACATCTATGACGTTTCAAACCTTAAGACATTTGTTCTAAAATGCAAAGCATTCACCCTCCTACTGAAACCATGAACCTGAAACTACTCAAAACTCTACTGCTACTCAAAGTCTTCTGAATCTTCTTACAACAATGGCGATTTCACTGAATGTTTCTGAGAATGATGGAACAATCATGCCAGCATTACCGCAGTTCATGATCTTTTAATCTATTTATTTCTCCTTTCCACACCAACAGGGGGAGAAGCTGCATAAGATGCTGCACCTAATGCAAATTGTTGTAGATGGAAATTATCCTACTTGTTGAAAAGGGGAGTTTTACATCTATGGGGGAGTTTTGGAAAGATCATTTTTAGGGGGAGTTATTTTCAATGGTTCAAATTCACTTTTGTTTAACATTACATTCTATTCTTGTTGTCTATTCTACACTTTATGTTATCTATTATTGCATCAGGTTTGTTGTTGTCAAAAGGCCAAATTGGGGGAGATTGTTGATGTTGTGTCAATGTTGTGAAGAATGTCACAACATATCTGACAACATCATTAATAATTCGTCCTTTCTTTCACAATCAACACTGATGGTGACAGTCAAGAAACAGAAGTTGTACAAGAAAGTGATAAGGCAGTAGCTGAAGATGCACAAGATGTTGATGTCATTAAGACCGTGCATGGAGATTTATGAAAGCATACAAACTAGATAAGTTATAAAGTGTGGGGGAGTTTTTGCAGATCCATGAAGATGCAGCTGAAGTGTTCTTCATCTCAATCCTCTCCTTTACTTATTTACATAACTTTTCTTTATTTGTTTGTAATGCTTGTAGGATTTATATTTCTGTTATTTCCTTTATTATTTAGGATTTCATTTTGTTCTTTATTTTTTTTTTTTTAATCTAAACACATTGTTTGTAGTGTTTAGAGAAAGACTTGTTACTGAATTTGGTGATTACGATTTTATGTCATTTACTTGATGTAAATTTTGTATATTTCTACTTTGAATATTTCTGTATGTTTAACATCAGAAGTGTTGTAGTAGAAAGGCCAAATTGGGGGAGATTGTTGATGTTGTACATGTGATGCTTATTTTGATCCAACACTCCTAGCAACTCTGTTTGTCGAGTGTTGTACAAAATGTTCCATCACTTTGGTCAACATCATAATTTTCCCTTTCTCCTAACACTAACTCCGATTTTAGATGTTGTTCTTAATGTCCTTGTATGCAGGATTGAAGACGTGGAAGTTACCAGGTCAAGCGGTTGCATAAATACAAGGAGTGAGAAGTTAAGAGCATGCATAGTGGTTCCTACTTTTAAGGAGTTTGTGGAGGAGGTTATACGTTGCTGATGTTGTACCCGTGATGTGCAGAATGTTCCATCACTTTGGTCAACATCATAATTCGCCTAACTCCGAATTTTCTATGTTGTTTGTAATGTTCCTTTGATGCAGTTAGAAGATGTGGACGTGTCCAGGTCATGCAGATTGCATAAGGAGTGAGAGAATTGCAAGCACAAATGGAAGTTAAGCCTAAATTGGAAGTTACCTTATTTTAAGGAGTTAAGGGGAAGTTACATAGATCATGTGATCTATGGGAGTTGAAGGCTGACGAAATTTATTTATAAATAGAGGCTGTCTTCAACGTTTCAAGTAGAGAAGAAAGAAGACACATTCATTACTAAAGCTATCGAGTGCTTAGTGCATTTAGCTTTAGGAAAATCTGTGGTTCTTCTCCATTGTAGATCACGTAAAAATCGATCTACATGATGTTGGGGCAGTAGGATTCGAAGCATATAAAAAAAGATCCTGCCACAACACAAGACAACAAGAGAGAAAGCTAAACTACATTACTATCTATGGAATGCGCAACGCTTCTAGTTAGAAAAATATTTTGCTCTTTCTTGTAGATTGGTGCACTCTTATAAACCCGAATATTAGTGTACTCAATCATAGTCGTTTGCTAGGAAAATATGTTAGATCTATAAGGGAGATAGTTTCGTATTTTGCTAGTAACTTTTCAAACTCAAATCTGAGTTGTAGTTGTTCATAACCTCTCGAGGTTGATGATTTTGTTTCACTGATATTAAGAATTAATATAAGTGATTCGTGTAGATTAATTATTTAATCTACACAAATTTTGAAATACTCTTTGCAAACCTCGAGAGGTAATGTTGATGTTGTGTCAATGTTGTGAAGAATGTCACAACATATCTGACAACATCATTAATAATTCGTCCTTTCTTTCACAATCAACACTGATGGTGACAGTCAAGAAACAGAAGTTGTACAAGAAAGTGATAAGGCAGTAGCTGAAGATGCACAAGATGTTGATGTCATTAAGACCGTGCATGGAGATTTATGAAAGCATACAAACTAGATAAGTTATAAAGTGTGGGGGAGTTTTTGCAGATCCATGAAGATGCAGCTGAAGTGTTCTTCATCTCAATCCTCTCCTTTACTTATTTACATAACTTTTCTTTATTTGTTTGTAATGCTTGTAGGATTTATATTTATGTTATTTCCTTTATTATTTAGGATTTCATTTTGTTCTTTATTATTATTTTTTTAATCTAAACACATTGTTTGTAGTGTTTAGAGAAAGACTTGTTACTTAATTTGGTGATTATGATTTTATGTCATTTTCTTGATGTAAATTTTGTATATTTCTACTTTGAATATTTCTGTATGTTTAACATCAGAAGTGTTGTAGTAGAAAGGCCAAATTGGGGGAGATTGTTGATGTTGTACATGTGATGCTTATTTTGATCCAACATTCTTGGCAACTCTGTTTGTCGAGTGTTGTACAAAATGTTCCATCACTTTGGTCAACATCATAATTTGCCCTTTCTTCTAACACTAACTCCGATTTTAGATGTTGTTCTTAATGTCCTTGTATGCAGGATTGAAGACGTGGAAGTTACCAGGTCAAGCGGTTGCATAAATACAAGGAGTGAGATGTTAAGAACATGCATGGTGGTTCCTACTTTTAAGGAGTTTGTGGAGGAGGTTATAGATCATGTAAAAACTTATCTATGAAGGTTGCATGTAGTTGAAAACGTGGTCAATTAATAGAGGACTAATGCAACAGTATGATAGATTGCTGATGTTGTACCCGTGATGTGCAGAATGTTCCATCACTTTGGTCAACATCATAATTCGCCTAACTCCGAATTTTCTATGTTGTTTGTAATGTTCCTTTGATGCAGTTAGAAGATGTGGACGTGTCCAGGTCATGCAGATTGCATAAGGAGTGAGAGAATTGCAAGCACAAATGGAAGTTAAGCCTAAATTGGAAGTTACCTTATTTTAAGGAGTTAAGGAGAAGTTACATAGATCATGTGATCTATGGGAGTTGAAGGCAGACAAAATTTATCTATAAATAGAGGCAGCTTCAACGCAAATACCAGAGAAGAAAGAAGACACATTCATTACTAAAGCTATCGAGTGCTTAGTGCATTTAGCTTTAGGAAAATCTGTGGTTCTTCTCCATTGTAGATCATGTAAAAATCGATCTACATGATGTTGGGGCAGTAGGATTTGAAGCATATAAATAAAGATCCTGCCACAACACAAGACAACAAGAGAGAAAGCTAAACTAGATTACTATCTATGGAATGCGCAACGCTTCTAGTTAGAAAAATATTTTGTTCTTTCTTGTAGATTAGTGCACTCTTATAAACCCGAATATTTGTGTACTCAATCATAGTCGTTTGCTAGGAAAATATGTTAGATCTATAAGGGAGATAGTTTCGTATTTTTCTAGTAACTTTTCAAACTCAAATCTGAGTTGTAGTTGTTCATAACCTCTCGAGGTTGATGATTTTGTGTCACTGATATTAAAAGTTAATATAAGTGATTCGTGTAGATTAATTCTTAATCTACAAAAATTTTGAATACTTCCATTTTCAGTACGTGCAATTTAATTTCCGCTGCATAGTGTTGTCTAGATTGTGCCAACACAACAGACAACATCTCTGATTTCGCACGCACACACTCTTTCAGACCAGTTTTGTCAAAAGAAAAGAATTTGAATACACAAGTGCATTCCCCCCCCCCCATACACTTGTGTCATACTCCACCAAGGACCAACAAGTGGTATCAGAGCAGGGGTTCATAGACCACTGCTTCTGAAAATCATTGATTTTCAAAATCACATTTTCTGTGGTCACTGAACTGATCCAAAATTTCTGAAAAACCTATCTGTGTTTATCCTATATTATTTCTGTTGAAATGGCTAACAATGCAGTTCCAGGAGATGCTGTCAACACCATCAACAACATGGGTCCAAATCAAGTCAATCATATTTCTCATCACAAACTGCCAATGTTTTCAATTGAGAACTATGATTTCTGGAAGATCAGGATGAGAGCACATCTTGCTTGCCAGTATGATGAGATGCTTAAAGTCATCACTAGAGGGCCATTTACATTCACTAAAGCAAATCCCAAGCTCACTGATGCTCAGAAAGCAGATCCAAGGGAGTTGCTGCCAAAGGATGAAGATGACTTTACAGCTGAGGAAAGAAAAAGGCACAACCTGAACTACATTGCCATGAACACACTGTACCAGACCATTCCAGATGCAGTTATGGGAAGAGTGTACCACTGCACATCAGCTAAAGAGATTTGGGACACCTTAGCACTTATGTGTGAAGGTACCCAAAAGATCAAGGAGAATAAGCTTCAAGTGGCTATCCAAAAATATGAACAATTCTCTATGGAAGCCAATGAAACTATTGATCATCTTGATGGCAGATTTACTGACATCATGAATGAGATAAACTCTCTTGGCAAGTTCTATGCCAAAAGAGAGGTTGCTTTGAATATTCTGAGAAGTCTCACATCCAAGTGGGACATTTACTCAGTCATGATGCAGAATACCAGCAATCTTGACAACATGCCAATGCAGCAAGTATTCTCTGAACTCAAAGCATATGAGTTTGATCTAAACAGAAAGAAGGTGCATGAAGAGCCATCCTCCTCAAACAAAGATGTTGCCTTCAAAGCTGCTGAAACAAAAAAGAAGAATTCCCAAAGATCCTCACAATCTGTTTCAAAATCTGAAATAAATGAGGAGCTGGCACTCATGGCTAGGAGATTTGAGAAGCTCAAATCCAGATTTGGTAGATACAAGAAGTTCTACCAAGACAACAGAACCAGAAGGAGATTCAGTTCTCCTGACAACAAATCAGAGGACAAAGTCTCTGATGAAAAGAAAGAAGACAGATATGCTGATAGGAAGAAATTCAGCAAAGGTGAGCCATCATCATCAAGGAGGAAGGAGTCCTCTAGCAAAAAGAATGATGATGAAGATGTGTGTTATAACTGCCAGAAAAAGGGTCACTTTCAATATGATTGTCCTGACCTTAGTGCCAAAGAAAGAAAGGAAAGGCAGAACAAAAGAGACAAGAGGCTGAACAACAGGAAAGCCATGATAGCTGGAGATTCAGCAAGTGAAGAGAGTGTCTACTCTTCTGATGATGGATTTTTCTCCAACAGTGACAGTGATGATGACTGTCAAATGGCATTTGAAAATGATGAGGTATGTTCATCTTCTAGTTCTTCTAATCCTTCAAATGACACACATGAGTCCAGTGAAATCCCCTTAAAACTCAACTTTGTAAAATTATTTGAGGATTTCACCAGGCTAAGAGAAGTATGCAATATAGCACTTAGAGAAAATGAGCTACTGAATTCAAAAGCTCAAACTCCCAACCTTCCTGAACTAGAGTTTGACATTAAATCAACTGAGTTGTATCAGCAGATTGTGAGAGAACTTGAGGAAATGTCTCTCAAAGTCTCTGAACAACAAAAGTTGATTGATGATCAAGAACTGGCCTTGAGGAAAAAGGATTTTGATCTTAGAATTCTTCAAGCAAAATTTGACAATCTCTCAAGTGAATTTGATACTCTAAAATTGAGTGAGGGGAGCTTAAAAATGAAAATGTCTGCCTTGAACAAATCTGCTAAGGCAATAGAGGAGATTCAAGGATTCCAAAGACCATTTGCTCAAAAGGGTGGATTAGGCTATAATCCATTTGAACCCTCACCTGGTCTTAGTATTGCTTCATCAAGCAATTCTAAGATGACTTTTGTAAGATCAGTGGCACAACAAAATGAAATGGAAGTAAATCAACCACTGGTTAAGGATAAGGGAAAAGGAATTTTTATACCAACTCAAGTAAACAATGTACCTAAACCCATACCTGTGGAAAGGGTTAAAGGCATTGCTTATAAGAGGAATGAGGTTCAGAAAGGTAGAACCAATGGAAGGCCAACCTATCTGAATCCTCATCAGAGAAGTTGTCCAAAATCTGTTCAGAAAAGGCCAACTCAAATGAGGCAACCTCAACTGAATGAACTAAGGCCAATCCCCTCTGACAGGTATAAAACATTCAGGAAGCCTGGACCTTACTTGCCAAATGGAAAAGGCCATCCAAAACCCTATCCTCAAAAGTCTTACCAAGCTGCACCTAAGTCTAGTAACTTCAGGAGAAATGTCCCAAAGAAATTCACAAAAACTCCTGAACCTTACAAGGCTAACACTTATACACAGAAGACACCCAAGGCATTTAAGGGTCAAACTGTGTATGTAGATGTAAATGGAAACCAAGTCAGTCACTTTGAATCAATCAGAGTAATCAGGCAGATTTGGATTCCAAAAGGTACAGCTAACCCTCTAGGACCCAACACTCAAAGGGTACCTAAATTTTGACTTTGCAGGACTGCAAGGACCACAAGAAGAAGAGAAGCATCAACAAGAAAACAGCATGGTACTTGGACAGTGGATGTTCAAGACACATGACTGGAAACAAAGAGCTTCTCTCAGAATTCATAGAAAAAGATGGTCCTTCAGTAACCTTTGGAGACAGCTCTCAAGGGATCACAAGAGGTTATGGTACATTAAACATTGGTAGTGTTAAAATTACTGATGTCTCATATGTCCTAGGCCTAAAATATAACTTGTTGTCTATAAGTCAAATTTGTGATAAAGGATATTGTGTTGAATTTGCACCAAATGAATGTACTATCAAAAACAAATCAACACAACAGGTGCTACTAACAGGGGTGAGAAAGGGAAATGTTTATTTTGCAGATTGGAGCAAAACCCCTGAAGCAGTTTGTCTTGTTGCCAAAAGCACAAGTGAGCAAAGCTGGCTGTGGCACAAGAGGCTAAACCACCTGAACTTCAAAACCATCAACAAAATTGCAAGAAACTCTTTAGTTAAAGGGCTGCCAAATCAAGTGTTCACCAAAGAACATATATGCCAGCCATGTCAGGAAGGAAAACAGATCAAAGCTTCATTCAAAGGAAAACCTGTCATTTCAACTGAGAGAGTCCTTCAACTACTGCATATGGATCTATTTGGGCCAATTATCCCAGTAAGTATAAATGGCAGAAAGTATGCATTAGTAGTTGTTGATGATTTTTCCAGGTACACTTGGGTAGTATTCTTGCTGAACAAAAAGGAGACCCAAGTCAAGCTACCTGAATTGATGATGAGATTGAGCAATGAAAAGGGCCTAAGTATTGTCAAGATCAGATCAGACAAATGCACTGAGTTCATAAACTCATACATCAATGAGTACTGCAGCAAGAATGGCATCACACATGAAACTTCAGCAGCAAGAACACCTCAACAAAATGGGGTTGCTGAAAGAAGGAACAAGACCTTGAAAGAGGCAGCAAGAACATTGATTGCTGAATCCAAACTGCCTAAAAGGTTCTGGGCTGAAGCCATTAGCACTGCATGCCACACTCAAAACAGGTCCTTAATCACCAAAGGACAAGGTAAAACTCCATATCAAATATGGAAAGGTAGATTGCCCACTGTTGCTTATTTTCACATATTTGGTTGTAAGTGTTTCATTCACAATAATGGGAAAGAGCAATTGAAAGCTTTTGACAGCAAAGCTGATGAAGGAATATTTGTTGGATATTCACAAATCAGCAAGGCTTACAGAGTTTACAATTGCAAAACTCTTATTGTGGAAGAAACACCTCATGTTGTGTTTGATGAATCTATTGATGAGTTCAGGGATAGAGACCTGAATATTGATGAAATAACACAAAGAACAACCAGACTAAGACTTCAAAGCAAGGAGACAGTGTTTGTAGATGTTGCCCAGCCTGAGTTACATGATAATCAAAAATTGGACAACCTACCTGATGGCAATCAACCTGAAGTCAACCAACCTGAAGGTGAAATTAAACTGACTGACCCCATCCCAGTTCAAAACCAGGTAACAACTACCAATGAAAAAGCAGGCAATGCTGAGGTAGTAAATGGATCCAATATTCAAGGGGGAACCAATGAAAATGTCAACTCATCTGACAATGAGGACAATACCCCTGAATATGATCCTGAACTTGATCCTTCAATTAACTTTCCTGAATTTAATGAATCTAGTGATCCAACTTCAGATGAGGACAATCCTCCTGAAGGGATCAGGTCTAGAAGGACTTGGTTGCAGGACCACCCATCTAGCCTGATACTTGGTAATCCAAGTGAAGGGATCAAAACTAGAAGGTTTCATGGAGAAAGTGCTTTGTTTTGTTGTTTCCTCTCAGAACAGGAACTAAAAGACATTGAGGAAGCACTACAAGATACCAACTGGATCATAGCCATGCAAGAAGAGCTGAACCAGTTTACCAGAAATGAAGTATGGGAGCTGGTAGATAGGCCAACTCATCAAGATGTCATTGGAACCAAGTGGGTGTTCAAAAATAAGAAAAATGAAAATGACATCATTGTGAGGAACAAAGCAAGACTGGTGGCCAAGGGATATTGTCAATCTGAAGGGATTGATTATGATGAGACCTTTGCTCCAGTGGCCAGACTTGAGGCAATCAGACTCTTCTTAGCATATGCATCTCACATGAGATTCAAGGTTTATCAAATGGATGTGAAGAGTGCATTTCTCAATGGGGTGCTCAAAGAAGAAGTATATGTGGAACAGCCCCCAGGCTTTGAAGATGGAGACAAGGTGTACAGATTGAAGAAAGCTCTCTATGGCTTAAAGCAAGCTCCAAGAGCTTGGTATGACACCTTATCACAGTTTCTCTTAGATCATGGTTTTGTCAAAGGCACTGTTGACAGAACCCTGTTTAGAATCTGTGAAGGAGATGATATCTTGTTAGTCCAAATCTATGTGGATGACATTATATTTGGATCTCCAAATGAGAAGCTGTGTGAGAAGTTCTCTAAACTCATGCAGAGCAAATTTGAGATGTCCATGATGGGATTGATGAATTTCTTCTTAGGACTTCAAGTCACTTAGTCAAAGAAGGGAATATTCATCAATCAGGCCAAATACACAAGGGACATGATCAAGAAATTTGGATGTACTACAAGCAAGCCAGTCAGAATTCCTATGAATACTAACTGGAAAATGGATCCTGATGAAAGTGGAGAATCAACAAACTCCACTAACTACAGGGGAATCATAGGATCCTTGCTATATCTCACTGCAAGCAGGCCTGACATCACATTTGCAGTTGGAGTGTGTGCAAGATTCCAAGCCAATCCAAAGAAGAGCCACCTTGATGCTGCCAAGAGAATCCTAAGATATCTCAAGGGATCTGAGAATCTTGGATTGTGGTATCCAGCTGATGACAACATTGAGCTCACTGGATATTCAGATGCAGACTATGGAGGATGTAGAATTGACAGAAAATCCACCTCAGGAACATGTCAATTCTTGGGCAGCAAGCTTATCTCATGGTTCTCCAAGAAGCAAAATACAGTGGCAACTTCAACAACTGAAGCAGAGTATGTAGCAGCTGGAAGTTGCTGTGCTCAGATACTTTGGCTCAGGCAACAACTTAGAGACTACAAAGTCATCTCAAATGAAGTGCCAATATTCTGTGTCAACAACAGTGCAATTGCCATCTCACAGAATCCAGTGCTCCACACCAGATGCAAGCATGTGGATATCAAGCATCACTTCATAAGGGATCATGTGGAGAAGAAAGATATCAAGCTTGTCAAAATTCACACTGATAAGCAAAAAGCTGATATCTTGACTAAGCCTTTAGCTGAAGCAAGATTCTTGGAATTGTCAGCTGAATTGGGCTTACTTGATCCAGGCAAGATGGAGAAATAAGGAGAGAAAGCTCATATGAAGGGGGAAGTTCATTAAGATGAACTTCAGCTAAATTGACCAACCTCACTGAAGCAGTCTGCCAAAGAGGGAAACTCAGCAAAGTTGTCCCTATTGTGTTCAGCAATGTTGGTCAGGAGCTTTGTCCAAGTGGGACCCAGTCAGCAACTTTGGGACCCACTCAGGCAAGTTCATCAGGCAGTTTGACCTTCACAGAAACCAAAGCACATCTCAGGATGTTTGTCCGAGTTAATTGGATAATCATTGCTATTTTTAGCATTGATTAGACATTTAAGAGGTTTCTTGGTCTAAGAGTAGGCACATCTCAGGATGTTTGTCCGAGTTAATTGGATAATCATTGCTATTTTTAGCATTGATTAGACATTTAAGAGGTTTCTTGGTCTAAGAGTAGGCCATGTTGGTCCCTGAGACGAGTGTAAGATCAGCTGACTTGATGTCTGCTGATTGTGTGGAAAATAAACTAACTCTTCAAAGTAACTAGTCCGTTGATTTCACTAGGGGCCTAGGACTAGTTAGTCGACTGATTAATTACTTATCGGAGTTAAGTGCGGAATTGTAGTGTGCCCATAAATATTATACTCGTCTATTATTTAAATACAGTGTGTAAAAAAAGTTTATGCACAAATATGTATGAAAAGACTTGAAATGTAAAGTGCAGAAATGTAAATAACACATTAATTTATAGTGGTTCGGATATACGTTCCTACGTCCACTCTCACGTCCACACGTGATGTTTAATCCCTTTAATTTACCACAAATTACAAGGGCCTTGTCCTTTATAGTCCCAAGGGTAGGACTTTGAGATCTGAGCGGTCCTAACGGCTACGGTCTCCACAAGTGATTGTAAGCACTTGCACTTCCCCACAAGTGATTGTAAGCACTTGCACTTGAACTCCACAAGTGATTATAGAGCACTTGGACTCTTTACAGTGATAAATACTCAACTTGACTTCTAAGGTTTTATGGTAGAAGGAGGGTTTTATGTATATGAACTAGGTGAGAATTTCCCTTACAATCTGTTTTAGCCTCATGCTAGGATTGGGAAATTCTCTCTAAGCTATGGATATATATGAGTGGTTGCACTGGCTTAGATGGTATGAGTTCACTCACTGGGGATGAGGTGATGCGTGTTGAATCTTCATGAATGATCTTCTTGAGCTCTTCTTATTTCTGGACTTTAAGCACTTTGCTCGACCTCTGCATCTCACACCTCTTCACTTCTCCCAATGATGTATGAGCTCATTTATATAGTGTTGATGTTTGAATGTTACCGTTGGATGATAGCAATTCAAATCTCCACTAATTGAGGAATTGACAATCTCTTGATTTTGATATGATTGAATATTACCATTGACATGTAATTTCAATCATATCTTTGACTTTCCTTTCTTGTGCACATATCTTGTCAATCCTTGATTTCAGCTGTGATTGGTCTTCCTTTAATTGTGTAAGAAGACTTCTACTCTGCTGGTAAGAAGACTTCACTCTGCTGGTAAGAAGACTTCTACTCTGCTGGTAAGAAGACTTCACTCTGCTGGTAAGAAGACTTCACTCTGCTGTCTTTACTCAGCTGTCTTTATACAGCTGCTGTTTCTTCTCAGCTGCTGTCTTTACTATGCTGTCTTTACTCAGCTGGCTTTACACAGCTGCTGTTTCTTCTCAGCTGCTGTCTTTACTCAGCTGGATTTACACAGCTACTGTTTCTTCTCAGCTGCTGTCTTTACTCTGCTGGTTGTAAGATGACTTCTACTCAGCTGATGTAAGACGACTTCTACTTAGCTGATGTAAGATGACTTCTGGTCTTGGTCTTCTCTTCTCTTCTAGAGCATTGACAAGTCTTCTCTTCTAACCAGAGTCCTATCTATTACAAGATGTATAATAAAGTTGTGCTATAAAGATTTTTACCACCAAAAAGGCAAATCAGCATTTAATGCAAAAATCTTAATTGAGATTTCATGAATTCTTGAGCCATCATCAAGACCATTGATTTGCATTAAACTTCCATCAAACCGCCTAAAGCCCACTACCCTACTTTATTCAATTAGTTTTTACTATTACCCACTGCCACTTTCTATTAACCAGCGGTTAATAAACTCCCCACATATATAAACTCCTCAGTTTTACTTTCATCCTTACGCACTCATATTGTTTCAAACTCTTAAGATTTTCAAAACCTCTCAAACCTGCAACTACTCTCCAAAAACCTACCCAATTCTCATATTATACATGGCACCCAAAATCAAAAGAGAAGAACTTGTAGATTTCAATGACTCCTCCTTAGACATTGATTTCTCCTATCTCAGTAATCCAAACTCCCTTTGGTTTGAAAAACTAGTGGCTTTTGATAGCCCAGATACAGAAGTACATCCTGTACTCCATTGGCTTAGGGAAGCAGGCCTGGAAAAGTTTCTTGGCACCAAGCCTGATTCATGCCTGAATCCATTCATGGCAGAGTTCTTTGCCCATCTCAGATGGAAGGGCAAGAAGGGTGATGTGTGCACTAAGCTCACATATGCTGAGGAAGATGAAGAAGAAGAAAGCCAACACACCATCATCTTCACTGCAGAGGATTTGGATGCTAGCTTTGGGATACCATCAGAAGGTCAGAATCCAGAAATGTACAAGGATGGAGATGATCAAGAGTTCTACTATCCATGGATGATAGAACCAAAGAAACTTGTAAGTGCTTAGAACAAGAACACATTAAAGCCTGTTTATAGGCATCTGTTTGATGGTGTTGTGAAAAGCTTGTTGAGCCATTCTGGAAGTGTGGAACAAGTAAGTATGCCAAAACTGAAGGTCATGGCTGCTGTGATTGACTCTGCTGAGAAGAGAGTCAAGTTTGACTGGAAAAGCTTTATCTTGGACAAAATGATGAATGAGAAGTTCAAGTTTAAGGAGGTGAAGCACCACAAGGTGGTAGTAGATGGAAGACTTCAGTTCTGCACAAGAGCCAGCCTGCTCTTGGAAAGATTTGCTCATTACACCCATCTACAAGCAAAGCCAAAGCCTTTTCCTGCACAAAAGGTGATGTTCAGAAAACTGTCTTCAAAGACAGAAAAGAGAAAGCAGGAGGCTGCCTCCAAGAAAGCTGTTGCAGTTGTTCCAGCAACAAGAGCCTCTCCAAGAAAGAGGAAAGCCCAACCACCAAAAGCTCAGCCAAAGATGAAAAGGATGAGAAGATTCTGAGTGAATCTTCACCAGAAAGCCAGTCAAGAAGTGGAGGAGCCACTTCAGAGGAGATTGAGAAAGCTGCTGATGAAGGAATCAACCCCTCTGAAGAGGGTGAAGAATTCAGAGAGGTTGTCCCCTTACAGCCTGAAAGTGTAACATAATTCAGGGATCTTGACCAGCCAACAAGATCTGAAAGGAGGAGAAGAATCATCAAGACTTCTGAGAAGCAGAAGTTGATGGAGGAGGAAAAGAAGAAGAAAGAGTTCTTCAAGGAGATTAGGCAAGCCAGTAGGTCTAACTCCAAGACCAACAGTCCTGAAGCCAACTCTCCTGATATTCAGTCCAGGAGAATATCTCCATCAAGGCATGAAGAAGAGGAGTGCAAGACTCCTGAAGATGCCCCAATTATTGCAAAGAAGGTTTATTCCCCAAAAGGTGCACCTGATAGAGCAGGTATTGATGTGCTGGCTGATTTGGTCAATCTTGAGGATAGACCTTTTTCCCCACTTGATCCAAGACTTCTCTCATATACCAAACTTCTTGAAACTGTTCTTCAAGAAGGTGATCAAGTTGTTCTCCCACCCATTCCAGCCATTCCAATTACCTCTTCATGCACATTGCTCTCAAAAGCACCTGAATCCCAATTTGCTTTAAGCTCTTCTGAACCCAACCCTTCTGAACCCAACCTACCTGAAATCCAGCCAAGCCTACCTGAATCTCAATCCAACCCTCCTGAATCCCAAGCCAACTCTTCTGGAGATGAAAGTGGTGAAGAGTACACTTATGAGGGGATGCTGAGGCAGATTGCCAAGGCCAATGTGGATGAATTATATCCAGGGTTGAAGGATTATCCTAGGCTGCAGCAACAGTTCTATGATCTCAGAGCTCTTGTTGAGATCAAGGATAGAATTATGGTGGAAATTGCTCAGGCTATACAGGATAAAGGAGCAAGCTGGTGGCAGGTTGAAGAGAACAGGCTCTTACATTTTGCTAATGTAAAGAAATCCAGTGTGTTGACCACTGAGGCCCTGTTTTGCACCATTGTTCATGAGAAGGTGCTTGCTGAGAGAGAAAGAATTGCACAGGGACTCAGGCACCCTGATAGTCCATCTGATGATGACAATGATGATGATAACACAAATCCCAACCCTCCTGGCCTCAACTCTGCTCAGGTACATTACTTGACCTATCATTCTGGAAAGGACTCTGATCATTCAGAGGATTTGACCAAAGATGGTGACTCAGTCCAAGATGCATTGGCCAAGGATGGTTCTTCTGAACCTGAGGCACAGCTTGACAATGTTGAGACTTCCATGGGAGAAGCTAGTTTGGCTAAAGCCTCATAAATGTCAGGACAGTTGGACATTGACCAGCCTTTAGTCATTCAGGATGACCCAGTGGCCTTGGGATGCCCAAGCACTGTGATCTCCCAACAACTGCCCTCTGTGGATCCTGTTGAGGATATAGAGGTGTCAGGTTTAGGAATGGAAGGAGTTGAAAAGGCTGATAGTGGTGAAAACTCAGAGGGAGATGATGGTGAGGATTGTGTGATTACAGGTTCCCTGAGTGCACCACAAAAAGAGGGAGATGATGTAGAAATATTGGGTGCAGCCCAATATGAGAGTCAGGCAATTCTTCAAGTCAAATCTGAACTTGATGAATCCCTTGGTGAAAGGAGGCCTGATTCTCAAATGAATGTGAGTCTATCTGAAATGAATATTGGAGAAAAGAATTTAGTTGAAAATGAGAGAGAAGGTGCTGATGTATCAGGCCTTATGGGAGAAAGAAGAAATGAGGGTGTTGAGGGAGCTTTTACTAACACTCTTAGTTTTGCAGATTCTGTTGTTGTCACAATTGAGCAAATTTTTGCAGATGCTTCCCTTACAGATATACCTGTAGATGCTGATATTGATCTTGAAGCAGTCTCAGCCAATGTATCCACACTAAACAAGATGTACTTTGAGCAAGCCAACACCACTGGAGCTGGTTTCCAAATTGCTACTCAAACTGCATCCATCATTGAAGAACAATCAGAGAAGTTGGATACTTTGGTCAGGGAAGTTGGTAAGGCACATGCAGCAACAATTGATACCCTAGATGGCCAAGGAAAGACTCTAGCCTCTGTGGAGATGAGGTTAACTGGCTCAGAGGAGGTGATCCTGCCCACATTGGATGCAAGAATCTGTGGAGTTGAAACTGGACTGCAAACAGTTTCAACTGAAGTGACAAAGGCCAAGGATGCTATGGGAAAATTCACAAAATCTGTGAAGAAAGAGCAGCAGGGTCTTAAAGATTTGTACAAGCATAATGTGAAAGCCTTGAGAAAAATAATCAAGGATGCTCTAAGGCAGAGGACAGCAGCCCAGAGGAAGAAGGCTGAAGAGTTGAAAGCTGCTATGGTGAAGGAGGCTGCTGAAAAGTTCATTGTTGAACTTATGGCCAAAGTGTCTGATCAAGTTGTGGCCAACCTCACTGAACAACTTCAGGCCAAACTTGATCAATCACTGAAAGCCACATTGGATGCAATTGTTACTCAAAAGATGAAGCCAGTTCACACATTTTTTAGCATGGCAGATGATAAAATGCAAAACATTCATGATGAGAATGTTTATCTACTGCAGGAGTTGAAGTCCCTCACTCAGGCCCACTCACACCTCTCAGTCTCTATGAGTGAATTAAAGCCCCAGTGTTTTGATAATGCCAAAAAGGGGGAAAGAGAGAGAGCAAGGGCAAAGGGAACCTTGGTGATTGGTGAACCTAAGGGAAAGGAGAAGGTCCCTGAGATTGAGGAGGAGGCAGTAGAAGACATTGGGAAAGGCAAAGGCCCAATGGATATTGAAAGCTTAACTGAGGAAGAGCAGATTCAAATGGCTGTGAAAGAGTCCATGATGTCTGCAATGGAGAGTCAGGCAAGGAAGCAACAAAGGCCTGGTGGTGAGTCAGCAGGACTTGACCCCAAAGAGAAGGTTGCTGAAGTAAGGGGGAAGGTGACAAGGTCATCTGAAAGAAAGAGGAAGGAATTGGAAGCCTTCAACGAATTCCCAACCAGCCTGACTTTACCTTCAGAATTTCAGACTGAAAAATCTACTCCAGTAAGGCAATCAAAGAGATTGAAGAAAGCAGCCAAGCTGCCTGTCATTGATGAAGTTGTTGAAGAGGAGGTACAGGACAGAGAGCCTGAAGTTGGTGTGCCCAAGCTTGCTGATGATCCTTCTAAATTGTTTGAAGAAGGATTTGGCAAAGATCCAGAGACACAAGAGAAGCTAGCTCTTCAAAGGGCTAAAGAGAGAATGGATCAGCTGGTTGAAGCCAACAAGGCAAGAGATGAAAGAAGGGCAAATTTCAAAGCTCCAAGAAGGAGGGCTTCATACAGAAGGCTCAAACCTCAAATGCTGCAAAGATGGGACACTCAGTACCCTCACCATGATAAGTGGGTTCCAATCTCACTGAATGATGCATGGGAGGAGGCCAAGAGAAGTTTTGTATATGACTTTTATGTCATTGGAAAGTGGCTTGAAGAGAGTGTAGATGAAGTCTTTGTCCAGTTCATGTTTGAGAACCATAGGGACCTCTACCAAAAGCTGTTTGCAGCAGCTGAGATGGCAAGAGTTGAATTCAAGTCCCCTGGTCCAATTCTGTACATGCCTCCTAAGTTCAATGGGAACTTAATTGATGAGGGAAAGATTCTAGAGGAGTTCATCAACATCATGAAGATGGAGAAGATGAAGATTGGCCCTAGAGGCTCCAACAAGGATGTTTGGGAGCTGAAGAAAAGGGTCTGGGCTCAGTATGGCATAGCTCCTCAGGATGATGGAACTCTCTGATGGATAAGTTCATCTCTTCCCTACCTATCTTTTTATGATTGCTTATGATGCTGCTATTCTGTTTTCTTTGAATCAGTCTTGTTGTCCTTTTTTATTTTCTGATCTGTAATGCTTGATGATATATATAAAAGGACCACTGATTTTCTATCAAGAGATAACAACTCATTATCTCAACTAACCTGACATTACATATATACTTGATTTATTGTGCTAACAGTTTCTTTCAGGAAAGTTGACCAGTTCACTCATCTTGAAGGTAAAGTATAGTATAAGTCAAGTTCCCTTTGTAATAGGTTTTGGCATCATCAAAAAGGGGGAAATTGTTGGGAATAAAATGATTTTGATCTAGATACCAAAACCCCTGATTGATGATGTTCAGATTAGTTGAGATATGCTCAAGTCTAGTTCAGGCAAGTTGTCTCAGTACACTTGAGAATGTAGATTGCTTAAGTGAAAAATCTCAGGAATGTTGTGAGATTTTAGTGTTCAGGATAGTTGTCCAAAGCTGGAATGTTAGGCAGCTTGATAAGTCTATAGGCCAAAGTTGCTGAACTCTCAAGACAGACTAACCAAGTGGACAACTTAGCTGAAGAGATCAAGAGCAGTAAAGCAATGCTCTTAAATGCAAAGAATCAAGACAGTTAAAGTACAAATGATCAAGAGCATTGAATGTCAAAAAGCTCACAGAAGAGACATTCAATGAAGCATTTATTGCCAATCATGCCTGAACCAAGCATTGAAGACTTAGAGCATTAAAGAGTGAAGTATTGAATGAATGTTGGAACATTCTAAACTGCAGCATGAATGCTCAGGGAGCTTGTCCCATCTGACCGTTGATTGAGTGTAGAGTTTGCCACAAATCAACCTAGGACAATGTGCAAATTTGGAAACTGACACAAGTCTTCTCAGCCGCATTTGTCAGAAGTCAACACATTCATTCAAGCAACCATTGAAGAGCTCTTTTACACAGTGGATAAAAGGATGCCAAGCTTCATAGCCGTTTCAATAGTGCTGCAAATAGACATATTTGAATTGCTATCCCTCCAACGGTTAGTTGTTCAAATTTGCCTATAAATACAGAAGTGATCAAAGGGATTCAGAATCCAACTACAAGCTATCAAACTACTATCAAGTTTTCAAAGGAAACCAAGCTGTTCTTCAGAATCCCAAGTTTCCTGAATCACTTCATTTAGCTAAGCCAATCTTTGTAAACATTCAAAGCTTAGCATTGAGATATCCTAAGCCTTTACACTGTTCTTATTGTAAAGGATATCTCTACTAGTTGGAACCAAACCTCAAACCTTATTTCATTTAGTGAAGAGAGTGTTTGTTGTAGAAGTGAGGAGTTAAGGACTGTTAGAGTGAAACACAGTCTTAACTCAGAGAGATTGAGCACTAGGACTCAGATTATCCTAGGGATCAAAGCACTAAGAGAGTGTTGTTGATCAGTGCACCTTGGCACTATAAAACAAGCTAATTCCATTGTGAAGGAATTATCCTGTTCAATCAGGGAAAGTGGATGTAGGAGCTTGAGTCTCTGAACCACTATAAACTTGTGTGCCATTTACTTACTGCTTTCTTTATTGCACTTACATTCAAACATATTTTAAAGAAGCAAAAGTCAGTAAGTGAGAAAATCTGTTTTGGACAAAGTCCCTGATAACTGTACCTTTTCAGAAATTAACTTGGAGTATTTTTAAGTCAAAGGCCAACCACATTCCGCACTTAGCAACTCTTTTAGATATTTAGCCAACTGATCACTCAATAGTAATCAGTAGGACAAGTATCTATCAAAGTTCTCACTCAGGCTAGTTGTGAGACAACCTGCCTGATAAGACCAGTTTTGTCAAAAGAAAAGAATTTGAATACACAAGTGCATTCCCCCCCCATACACTTGTGTCATACTCCACCAAGGACCAACAGGGTCCATCCCCAACTACCTCTTGTGATGGATATAGATATTACACCATATTTATGGATGATTTTTCTCGTTTTATTTGGTTTTATCCCCTAAAGCAAAAGTCTGACTTTTATTCTATCTTTGTTCACTTCAAACAATTAGTTGAAAATCAATTACGATCTAAGATAAAACGCTTCCATGCACTCTGATGGAGGTACTGAATTTACTAACAAAAACCTGCAAACTCTTTTCTCCCAACATGGCATTCTTCACACTATGTCTTGTCCATACACTCCTGCTCAGAATGGTCGAGCAGAACGAAAACATCGACATATCACCGAAACAGGTTTATCTCTCTTATTTCACTCCTCCGTTCCTACCCAATATTGGGTCGAGGCATTTGGTACCGCCGTCTATCTTATTAATCGCCTTCCTTCTTCTGTACTCAATAACAAATGCCCTTATGAACTAATCTTTTCTTCTCCTCCTCGCTTTGACAACATACACGTTTTTGGTTGTCAAGTTTTTTCATATCTTCGTGACTATGCTGCTAAAAAATTATCTCCTCGCAGTATCCCTTGTGTCTTTATTGGCTATAGCTCCCTCGCCATCAAGGCTACTGTTGTCTGGATCCTACCTCTGCTCGCATATATATCACTCGTCATGCTCAGTTTGATAAACAAAAATTCCCTTTCAAAAACATAAATCACTGCTCACCTTCTCCATCCTCGCTTGATGTCTCCACTTACATTGATTTCTCTAACTCGCCATGCTCGGTTTGCATTTCTGCTAACGACGTTCCTCCGTTTGTTCGGCCAGCTCAAACCCAAATTCCTCCTGCTGGTCCTCTCCCATTTCCTCATGCTCGCTCAGCTCCGCATCGTCAGGACCTTCCTCGTCCAACTCATTCTATGCGTACTCGATCTAAAGATGGCATTTTCAAACCGAAACATCCTATCAATTCTTCTTTCCTCGCCACAAACGCCTTGCTCGCTCCAAATCATTCCGCTAAAGAACCCAAAGGTTTCAAATCCGCCTCCAAATCCTCGGAATGGACTGCTGCCATAGACGCTGAGCTCCTCGATCTCCACTCCAACAAAACATGGACTCTGGTTCCTCGCCCATCAACCGAAAACGTTATCGGCTCCAAATGGGTATTTCGAACCAAGTTTCTATCTGATGGGTCTATTGATCGCCATAAAGCTCGCATTGTCGCTCAAGAGTTTTCCCAACTTCCTGGATTTGATTATGATCACACCTTCAGTCCTGTTGTTAAAGCATCTACTGTTCGCATTATCCTATCTCTCGTTGTTCTTAGACAGTGATCTCTTCGCCAATTAGATGTCAATAATGCTTTTCTTCATGGCCATCTCGACAAACCTATATATATGGAGCAGCCTCCTGGTTATACTGATCCTGCTCGACAAATCACGTCTGCCGTCTTAACAAAGCGATATATGGTCTTAAACAGGTACCAAGGGCCTGGTTTCTTCGCTTCAGCACTTTTCTTTTATCCTTAGGTTTCACTGAAAGTAAATCTGACATCTCTCTCTTCATCTTTCAACATGCGACCACAACTCCTTATCTTCTTCTTTATGTTGATGACATCATCGTCACTGAAAATGACGACATCACCATTACTCGCCTAATTAACTGCATCCAAAAAGAGTTCGCCATCAAGGATCTAGGTAAACTTACCTATTTTCTTGGCTTAGAAATTACTTACACTCCTACTGGTCTCTTTCTCAGTCAAACCAAGTATGCTCGTGATATTCTCTTACGTGCCGACATGATTGACTCCAAACCTATCTTCACACCTCTTGCCTCTACTGATCAACTTCAGATGCTCTACACTCCTCACACAGACACCACTCAATACCGCTCTCTTGTGGGCGCCTTACAATACCTGACGATCACTCGTCCAGACCTCTCATTTGTCGTCAACACTGTCAGCCAGTTTCAGGCTTCCCCAACTATCGATCACTTTCAGGTCGTCAAACGCATCCTTCGATATGTTAAAGGCACTCTTCATTATGGTCTTGATTTCTCTCAAGGCCCAAACCATCTTCTCGTCTATTCAGATGTTGACTGGGCTCGTTGTCTTGACACTCGAAGGTCTACTTATGGCTACTCCATCTTTCTCGGCCCTAACCTTGTCTCTTGGAGTGCCAAGAAGCAGCCCACTGTTTCAAGATCCAGCTGTGAGTTCGAATATATAGCGATGGCACACGCGGCTTCCGAAATAATATGGGTCACTTCTCTTCTTCGCGAGCTTCGTGCCTCTCCTCCCGGTCCTCCTCGCCTATTGTGCTACAACAAGAGCGCTTTATTTCTAAGTCAGAATCCCGTTGCCCACAAACGAGCAAAACATATCGACATCGATTACCACTTTGTTCGCGAGTTAGTTGCTGCTGGTCGTTTGTCGACTCAGTTCGTTCCCTCCAATCTCCAAAAGCAGATATCTTCACTAAAGCTCTACCGCGCCCACTTTTTGAAAACTTCAGATCCAAGCTTAGAGTATGTTCCCATCCATCTAAGCTTGAGGGGAGGATGTCAACATAATTAAATAGAACTTCACTTGTTTGTTAGTTATAACTTCTTCTTGATAACTACTCAAGAAGAAGTTCCTTATCTCTTGTATATATATATGACCTTTGATCATTCTACAAATCTTAATGAAAGCTTTCTAATTAAACTTACAATACATATATGTGCATATATATTTCTTACATTATATATATAATAAACCATGTCGTTACTGTTACATGCTTAACCCATTAAATTGGATGGTCGTACATTATAGATCTTTGAATTATCATTTCTAAAGATATACTACTGATACATAATATATACTTACATTTTTTTTTATTTTTTCAAAGAAATGATACACATAGTATTTAATGGGAATTGGAAGAAATATGGAGGGCCAAGGCCACCCCACTCTTAATTAAATTACAGATTTTGTGGGATTTTCGTATTATAGAACTAGCTAGAAATGCATGTTGATCAACACCCGTGCTAATTACTCTTTCAAATACTAATTACTAATAAAGGATATTGATATTAATGCTTGCTTGCTTCTAGGGCGGAAATAGGCTGGGCTAGTCTAGACTTTACATGAAAAAGACTAGGCCTGATTTCTAAATATTGAACTTTGAGTCTGGCCTGTTATCTATAATAGATTTTTTTTATAGTCTTGGCCTGGCCTTTTAAGTAAATAGGTCAGGCCTAAGAGCCTTTTAAAAGCCTATTAAATATCAAAGTTGCAAATAAAATTCACTATCAAAATAAATGCATTACAACGATGAGTTTAAATACAAACATTATAACGATTTCTCGAGTACTAAAATAAATTTAACTTACTTTAATATAAATGTTAGTACTAAATTTTAAGAATTGCTTATTATAAAAATATATATATAAATATAATATATAATCTTAAATAGGCCGGCCTGTTAGGCTTATAAGGCCTTATATAAAGTCTAAGTCTAACCTACTTAACTAAATAGCACTACAAGAAAATAATTAATTGGCTTGGGAAAATTTTGTAGGCAATAATTCCAATTTCGTAGGCATTTATATTTACCTACGGAATACCAACGAAAACCATTCGTATGGAATTCGCTCGTAGGTAATTCGGTTGCCCACGAAAATTTAATCCGTAGGCAATTACCTACCATATTTTCGTAGCAAATCCATAACATTTCGGTAGGTAATATGATTACCATAATAAATAAAATTCCGTAGGTAAATATCAACTACGAAACATTTCGTTGGTAATTCCGTAGTTAAATTTGGCAACAAACATTTCGGTGGAAAAAAAATTATTATATATTTTTTAAATTTTTTATTAATAAATTATTTTTTTAGCCTTAGCCTACAAAATAAATTCATTCAAAATTGGACCAGCCGGTCCAACCATGAATCGAGCATAAAACCGATTCAAAAAGTGTTAAAATATATAAACATTTTTAAAATACAAATTTAGGTGCACATTAGACCCCTTTTATAATGTTTTTCTCTCATGTTTCTTGTACTCCTTATTCGATGTGGGACAAAAAAATTATGTTTGTTGGTTACTAACTTATTAATACTACTACTTTTATATTGTTTTTTCTCTTATGTTTTTTCTACTCTTTCGATGTGGGACATAATAAAATTCATATGTTTATTTGTTATAATACTATTGCTTTTCTAAGTTCCTAGCTAATTTTGTAGGTAATGCAATTAGATAATTTATACATATAAATAGCTAGGAAAAATTTCGTAGGTAAATAAATAAACAAATCACCTACAATTATTTTGGTAGGGAAATGCTATTTTGCCTACGAATTATTTTGTAGGTAAATCAATATTTTCTAAGTTCCTAGCTAATTTTGTAGGTAAAACAATTAGATAATTTATACATATAAATAGCTAGAAAAAATTTCGTAGGTAAATAAATAAACAAATCACCTACAATCATTTTGGTAGGGAAATGTTATTTTGCCTACGGATTATTTTGTAGGTAAATCATTATTTTTTAAGTTCCTAGCTAATTTTGTAGGTAACACAATTAGATAATTTATACATATAAATAGCTAGGAAAATTTTCGTAGGTAAATAAATAAACAAATCACCTACAATCATTTTGGTAGGGAAATGCTATTTTGCCTACGGATTATTTTGCAGGTAAATCAATATTTTTTAAGTTCCTAGCTAATTTTGTAGGTAATACAATTAAATAATTTATACATATAAATAGCTAGGAAAGTTTTCGTTGGTAAATAAAAAAAAAATCACCTACAACCGTTTCGGTAGGAAAATGCGATTTTACCTACGGATTATTTTGTAGGTAAATCACCATCAAATTTTTCCTTGGTAATCTCGTGAGTGAAAATGTGTAAAATAATTTATAAAAATTCGTAGGCAATCTATAGGCAATTCTCAATATTTAAAGACGAAATTATTTTCGTTGGAAAATTCTGTAGGCAATTTAACAATTTCTTGTAGTGTAGACTTTTTAAAAAATTTTAGCCCGACTCATATTATAAATATAGATTAGATCTAACAAGACCCTTCATAGGCTAGGTCGTAGGCCTCTGTCGAGTAGCCCGGCCTACTTCCACCCATATGAGGGAGTAATGGTGGAAACATATGTATGGCGGAAGCCTCCTTTTATAGAACATAGCATATATAAAACGATGACGTTCCATTAATAATTAAATTAAAAAATTCATAATGCACATGACACCACTATGTTTTGTTCTATTTCATTATAAAACCAACTAAAGTTTTTTTTTTTTTTTTGACGGGAAATATTAAGTGTATTAAAAGTCTGGAAATCAGTCAGAACTGAATGACATGAGAAAATCACGGGGAGAATCCCAAGTGTTAATCCCTACGAGTTTACATTTGGCAAAATGTGCGAATTCATGAGCTATAAGATTAAGATGCCGGCCTACCCATTATAAAACCAACTAAAGTAAAATACACTCAATGTAGGATTGGTCTTATAGATAATCAATTCCTTATAAGGAATTGAGTTGTAAATCTTAAATATTTAAAAATATTGTGAACTCTAAATATTCAAGATTATTTTGAATAAAAATTTTGACTTTCGTTAATTTTTTTTTATTATTATTATTTTTTTTGTAATTTTTTTTTATTGATAATTTATTTTTTGAAATTGTGTGTGTTGAAAAGTGTAAGTTAATATTACTAAAAAGTATAACACAATATTACTAAAAAGTGTAACACATTTTTTTATTAAAAAGTGTAAGTCACTATAATTGAAAAGTGCAACACAACTTTTAATGAAAAGTATAAGTCATTATAACTAGAAAATGCAAGTTAGTATAACTAGAAAGTGCAACACAATATTATTAAAAAGTGCATGTCAAAATACTTGAAAAGTGCAACACAATATTTTAATAAAAAATGTAAGTTATTATAACTGAAAAGTGTAATAAAATACGAGTAAAAAGTGTAACATAACATTACTAAAAAGTGTAAGTCACTATAACTGAACATATTGTTGAAAATTGTAAGTCACTACAACTGAAAAGTGCAACAAAATATGACTAAAATGTGTAGCATAACATTACTAAAAAGTGTAAGTCAATATAACTAAAAAATATTGTTGAAAATAGTAAGTCACTACAACTGAAAAGTGCAACATAACATCACTAACAAGTGTATGTCATTATAACTGAAATTATTATTGCAAAATAACATGCTAAAAAATTGTAAATTGTAAATTGGATGTTACACTTTTCCTTATTTTCAACATGCACTTTTATAATTTAAAAAAAATTATATACGAAAATTGTTAGATGTAAGAGTTGAACACTAGACCTTAACATAAAAAAGACTATTTTCAACCGTTTAAGCTACATAAATTATCATAAATGTTTTTCGCGTATTTTATTTTTATTATCAATCCTACCAATTTTTTAAAATTTACTCAATTCCTTGTAAGGAATTTAGTCTACAAGAGACCTACCCCTCAATGTATTATGTTTGTTTCTACAGTACATGCTTGAATTGGACTGAAAAAACAAACATAATTAATGGGGATTATATTTTTTTTTAGTCCATTAAGTTACCACGATTTTGAATTTAGTCCATCAGATTACCACTTTTTGAATTTAGTCCATTAAGTTTCGATTTATTTTGATTTTGGTCCAGTTACCTGCTACAACAGGTTTAACAGGTCAATTTTGTAAAACACACCCCATAAAATGTTATACACACCCCAAATGTTAAACACACCACACTAAAATTTAAAAATAATTTTTTTATTACTATACACACCTCAATTCTTTCTTATTTAATAAATTACCAAAAAAAATTAAATTAAAAAAATTAGAATTCAAATTAAAATGAAAATTATAAATAAAATCTATAAAAAATCGCCTAAATCTTAAAAAATTAAATAAAGCTAAAAAAATTAATTAATTTAATTAGTTTTGAAGATTTAATTGATTTTCTACTATTTTTAAATTTTATTTAGCCTTATTTCAACGTTTTCTAATTTATAGAAGTTAAAACGCAATAAAATATTAATAAAGCAATGGAGTTTTAAATTTATTTTATTTTATACACTCCAAATGTTAAAACACAAATAAAACATTAATAACACCCTATAAATATTATATACAATCCAAATGTTAAACACAAAAATTCAAAAATTAAATATAGTTAAACAAAATCATAACTATATTTAATAAATTGTCAAAAATAATTT
Organism: Galeopsis tetrahit; assembly: GCA_963675135.1. Classification (NCBI taxonomy): domain Eukaryota; kingdom Viridiplantae; phylum Streptophyta; class Magnoliopsida; order Lamiales; family Lamiaceae; genus Galeopsis; species Galeopsis tetrahit. The sequence continues at coordinate 71,734,999 of OY776128.1, read as the reverse complement.
TATTAAAAAAGTAAGAATTCAAATTAATATGAAAAATATAAATAAAACCTATAAAAAATACCCAAATCTTCAAAATTTTAATAAAGCTAAAAAATTAATTAATTTAATTAGTTTTAAAATTTTATTTGATTTTTTAATACTTTTAAAGATTTTTATTTTTATTTTTATTTAATTTAATAATTTTTTCAAGTTGATTTTTTTTTTAATTTATTAAAAATCTTCAAAAATAGTAAAAAAATCAAATAAATCTTCAAAACTAATTAAATTAATTAAATTTTTTTATCTTTGTTTAATTTTTGAAGATTTTTGTGATTTTTTATAGGTTTTATTTATATTTTTTATATTAATTTGAATTTTTACTTTTTTTAATTTAATTATTTTTGACAACTTATTAAATATGAAAGAATTGGGATGTGTATAGTAATAAAAAATAATTTTTAAATTTTAGTGTGGTGTGTTTAACATTTGGGGTGTGTATAACATTTTGTGGGGTGTGTGGTGTGTTTTAAAAAATGACCTGTTAAATCTGCTATAGCAGGTAACTGGACCAAAATCAAAATAAATCGAAACTTAATGGACTAAATTCAAAAAATGATAACATGTTGAACTAAATTCAAAATCGTAGTAATTTAATGGAATAAAAAAATATAATCCCTAATTAATGCACATATATTAAGCAATTAATTTGAAATGGAGTACTCCCTCCATTAAATGTAGTTTCATGGGGTGAAACACATGATTCAAATAAAAGATAGATAAATGGAATAACTCCCATCAATATTGGAATCTTGAAATGTTACATGATACTAGCAACTTTGTTTGCTTTTGTAAGATATAGACAATAATTCTGATAACTCCCACCAATTGAAAAACGAGGTCTATACTTCTTTCATTTATAATTTTTTCATTACTTTTGAACGCATAGATTTATAATAAAATTAATTAAATAATAAATATAGTATAAGTGATGTGTGATTGAGAGAGAGAAAATTATAAGATATAGAGTGAACTATATAAAAAAATAATATGCCAAAAAAAGTACTATGACACTACAAGAAATTAAATTAATTTTTAGTGATAAAATTTTATCGAGTTATAAATCTTTAATTAGTGGTAGAAAATTAAGAACTATTAACAGAACATGTCACTAAAATTTAGTAATTTTTATCATTAAAGATTTTAATTTAGCTGGAGAACTATAATGACGGATTAATTTATGTCATTAAAAGTAATTTCAACTATAAGTGCATGCACATTTATGACACATAAATTTATAAAAAAAGTTAATTAAATAATAAATATAGTGCAAATGATGTAGCGTAAATTATAAAAAAATATGCCAAAAAGCGTACTATGACACTACGTAGAAACAGACATAATGCACATGGATATGATAGAATCAATTAATTTGAAATGTTCAAAGGCTGGAAAGTGAAATGTTCAAGATGCATGTACTAGTACAGTAATTCCGATCACGAGGCTTAAGAATTACTTTGTCCTACATTACTCCCTCCGTCTCGAAATAATTTGTATAGTTTAATCGACACGTTTTAAAAAAAATATATATGAAATTTAATAGTTGATGATGTAAGATAAATGAGGGATATTTTAGGTGATTTGATTAGGTATAAAGTAAAATGTATGGAAAAAAATTAAGAGTGATAATTTTGAAAATCAAATGATGTTGTGAAGTTATTAATTTTTTGAGGTATTTCCATATTAAGAGTGTTCAAGTAATTTTGAAACGTTCCAATAAAAAAAATGTACAAATAATCACGGAACGGAGAGAATATTGTTTTTTCACTATTTTTATTGAAAAGTATCAAAATTATGGCAAAAACTTGTGTGAGACCGTCTCACAAATCTTTTTCTGTGAGACGGATCTTTTTAACCCATATTTTAAAATTTTGGGTAGGATAACCCATATTTTTTTTTCTAGATTTTAGTTTGTTAAAAAAATGATAATGTTTAAGTAAAAAGTGATAATATTTTTAATAAAAGTGACTATCACTTTTTACGTAAACACTATCACTTTTTGCTCAAACATTATCACTTTTTATATATAAAAGCCGTTTCACGGATCTCATTCTGTGAGACGGTCTCACCCAAGACTAGCCCCAAAATTATTTATATTGTAATTTGTAACAAACTGGTACGTACTGCCCATTTAACCGAAGGACAATAGTTAACTGGTAGCATACTACAATTTTTTGATAAGTTAAATTTGAAATTATAATTTAATTGTTAAAATTATTTTTATAGGATGAAATTATATATATATAAAAATAAATATTAATTAAACTAATTGTATATTAATTGTATTATAAATATTATTATAAATGTGTATTAGAGAATTAATGTGATTAATTAAAAACTACTCCGTACTTTATTATTTAAGAATATTGATACATACCATTTATTAATTTCAACAATTTTTTCGAAAATATTATTTATTAAAAAAATGAAGGGATAATAAGATATAGTAATTAATACTTGCAAGTGTAGACAACCTGAAGATAAGAGTGTATTGTGTATGTTACAATTGAATATCATTGTGCCAATATTCAAAAGTAAAAAAGTGAACAGTGTACACATTTTTTATGTGCAAATATTCAAATGAAAACCAGTTAAGTTCACATTGGAATGAATATTTATATATATAAACAGTGGAATGTATTCACCTCTCAATCCGTGATTTTAATTTACTCCATTTTTTTTATTGATAGTACTTTTTTTAAAGTAATTAACTAACAAATTTAAATTAAAGGATCAAGTGATGCAAAATCATTAAAATCGTCAATGAAAATAACTATAGTTTGCTAGAGTACTCGTTGAGAAATTAATAATTAACCACACGAATAAATACAAACACAAATTTATTAAACTTTAGAAGAGGTAAGACTGATCTTCCTTTTATTATTAGATAGATCTACGCAACAGGTGGATAATACCAACAACAAACACAATAGGAGAAGAAGCTAGCCCCACAGTGGAGGATAAAAGAAAAGGTAAATTCATAGTTCGAATTGAATGAGTAATGAGATCAAGGTCCTTCCTTCACATTCTTCATGATCTGTCTGGGAAAAATGTCATGGTCTCCTCCTCGACGATGAACTTAAGTTTGCTTCCACTTGGTAAATAAAAGAAAAAATCTATTAAATGATTATACAATAAGAAATTAAAAGAATTTAATTATCACTATAATATATAAGATTGAGAAAAGATGAACATCATATATGTCCATGCACGTTTTAAAACATATATAGGAGTACGTATATTATAAATATTAAGGTATCCAACATCGGATAGAGAGATGGTCTTGGGTGGGCTTATAAGTCTGAGTAATCCTCTCACTTAACACCTGGGTTTTAAGTGTAGAGTTATGCCTTCTCACATGGTATCAGCCTTCTCTCGATCCTAAATCTTTTCTCCTTCGCCCTCACGGCAGCCTCTGTCCTTCTCCGACGAGCCAGTCCCCCTTGTCATCTCTCATACTCGAGCTTGTCCCCCTCGATTTACATTCCAATGGCCGATTCCTCAATCCCCATGAATGTTTTAATACATATGGTTACGGTCAAACTGACCTCCACGGCCTACACCGTCTGGCGTGCTAAGGATCAGAAAGTCCTTAGCCTTCTTCTCTCCTCTCTCACTGAGGAATCCCTCTCCGAAGTGGGCCACACTTTGGTGGCTTTGCTGATACTCACATGGTATCAGAGCCAACTCTCTACTTCGATGTGTGGATCCACCTGTGGAACCACGTGTCGACCTGGTCCCCGTCTCATGTGAGGGAGGGTATTAAGGTATCCCACATCGGATAGAGAGATGGTCTTGGGTGGGCTTATAAGTCTGGACAATCATCTCACTTAACACCTGGGTTTTAAGGGTAGAGTTAGGACTTCTCACAATAAATAAATATAATCCATTAAAAAACTTCATCCTTACAATATTTCACAATTTTATATAAAATGTCATTACTTTAGAGTTCACAAATACACACAAATTAACTCATTTATTTACTTTATACACAAATTTACCGATGGAAGCAATTAATTTGAAATGTAGTACAATAATTCTCATCAATTGAAATCTTGAAATGTTCAAACGCCTCACTACTTTGTTTGCTCTATTTGATTATTTTAAGACATAGTTCAAACCTCCATAAAATTGAAAACTCTTTATAAATTTTAACATCATAATATTTTTAATTTTAATCAAATTTCATTATTTTTTATCCACATAAATCAATTCATTTCTTTCTTTTATACATAAAAGTTTATAAAATTATCACTTAAAATTCTACTTATTATTACACTTTTTTTAATATGTGTTCATTTACGTACGTATAAAAATAATTATATACGGAGAAAGTACAATACTTTCAATCAATAAATCTTGAAATGCTCAAAGGCTGCAAATGACATGCATGACACCACTATGTTTTGTTGTAGAATTTCATTATTACTCACTTCAAATTTCTCTTTATATCGCTGCAAAATCGAGGCTTATAAATTACAAAAGTGGTCTGAAAAAAGAGGGATATTTTCTCAATAATGATATTCGATCATGCTGTCTCTAAAGGCCCCAATTGCTTGCTTGTGTCTAATTTATATTGGCTTGCGTGTAGACATTGTAGTATGGGTGGTAGTGCGATCATAAACACTCAAATTATTTTTCATACAACTTAGAACCACTACGTAGTATGCATGAGTAGAGATAGAATCCATAAAACTAATAATTAATATCTATTTATCTAAAATGAGGTGATTTTGATATATATATATTCCCTTCGTCCAATTTCATTATTCTCACTTTCCTTTTTTAGTTGTCCAATTTTATTATGCTCATTCCTTTTTTGAAAATAATATTATTCACACTACTTTATCTCCACCCTCCAACCATTATTTACTCAAATTGCCAATAATTTTATTCACACTACTTTATCTCCACCCTTTTTGCCTATATATAAAAGTGAATGCATAATTCACACAATTATCTTACCCACTTGCTTCTAATAAACAAATACTAGTGATTCGAATATGAGTAATGCAATAAACATTTTCCTTGTTCCATAATAACTTTTACACGTACTTCAATAATTTTATAATTTTATATAAAATGATTTTTTTTCTTACACATACGCACAAATTAACTTACCATTTCTTTATTTTATATATATATATTTTCAAAATTACCCCCTCAAAACCATTTAATTAGGGTGAGTTACTCTAAGGTACATTTAACACCTTAATTTTACATTCTAGTTCAAATAATATTTGAGTTACTATTAAGTTCAAAATGACATCTAATTATACCATTTAAACTTAAAATTATGATTAGTCAACAATTGTCTAATAAAATTCAACCCCGATCTCGTAAAAGTAGTGTGCATTTACTCACTCACCAAAATCGAAGAATTTTTAAAAAAATAATAGAAAGAATTTACGCACTTACCAAAATCCATGAATAAAAAAAATAGAAAGATTTTAAAGTTTTCAAACCTTCATAGAACAAATTTAGTAATAATATTTAAATTGACAAAAAAGACCAAAAAAACATTTGCATAACACCACTTTTTTTTTTCACAAAATTTGCATAACATGATTTAAACATCAAACATCCTAAAAAACATCTAAAAAATAAACCCCAAATATCTCAACACTAACATTACTTAAACTCTCCAATTCCTACACGACTTTACATAAACGATCAATTTTTTTTGCATAAAATTTACATAATACAACAAAAATTGGATAAAGCAACAAATTAGCACTACACTGATATATGCTTGCACAGACGAATAAATTCAAGATCAAACCTAGAAACTCGTAACAAAATTCAAAGAAATGAACAAACGAAATTCCCGAAAATTAAGGTCGTCTTTAAACTAGGGATGACAATGGGCCGGGTCGGGCCGGGCACCTACATACCCGGACCCGACACCCGACCCATTTCAATACGGGTTCGGGTCGGGCCAATCCGTTCGAGTCACGGGGCGGGGCAAATCGGGGCGGTCCATTATAAAAATTTTAAAATATATAACAAAAAATTTAGATATTTATTAAAAAATAAATAAAATAGTCATAGAAGCATGTTTATAAATTTATTTTCACATTATAAAGAGGTTAATATTTATACAAATTTTTACATGAAGTATTTAATATTATGTTTTATCAATTTATATTAACCTAAAAAATATATATTAAGGTGAATTATTGTTATATGTATTAATAAACATGTTACATGCAAAATATATGAAGGTGAATTATTGTACAATCATAATGAAGCATTGAAGAATTAATCACTACTCTATCAAAAAAAAAATTCTCCAAAACCTTTCCTTCCCATAAAAAAAAAAAAAAAAAAACTCCTATGTTTGATTTAAAGAGTTGTTGTCGTTTTCCAGTTAATTCAGATTCTTGATTTTGCAGGTATGCATTGTATCAAGACACGGTAATTAATCAAAGACAGCCATATCAGGGGCAAGATTGCCTTGGATCAAATCACAACTTTTTCCTGTTTGTTAAAGCTTTTTTAAGTTTTTTTTTCCAACCACAAATGGACAAAAGCAAAGGCAGATGAACCTCTTCTTTATAGCCAAAAGCAGAAATGGGTTCCACATCTCACATATTAATCAGTACATGCTTTTTGACTTAATCAAAGGCTGCAAATTTTGGATACTATTAGAGCAAAAAGAAGGATGCACATGAAACATGCAATTGAGAAAATTTTGTTTTTAGCGCTATAAATTTGAGTGATTTCAAAATAATTAATCCTTCAAGTTTCAACTTTATAAAATAAGTTATTTAGTTTTTAATTTTAATCATTTTTTACATCAATTTTAATCCTTTATATTTTGAAGGAATTAAAATTGACAAATTTGGTGTCATATATATTAAAAAATGACACATCAGGCCACTATATATATATTTTTTTTAAAAATAGAGCTAATAATATCCCAAAATACTCTATACACACCTCATAATTTTAAATACAAAAATAATTTTATATAAAATGACTAAGTAACCTTTACATAAATAGAGAAAATAATTTTAAAAAAATCTGAAAAAAAAAATGTAATTAAAATTTAAAAATATTTTAAAAAATTAATTAAATCTTTGAAAAAATGTAATTAAAATTTAAAAGTATTTTAAAAAATGAAATTAAATTTTTTTAAAAAATTATACATATATTTATTGTTATTTAATAATTTAAACATCCTCAAATGTAAATTAAAATGAATGATATTTTGTAAGTTCATTTTTCCACTTTAATTGTCCTTTTTATTTTTATTTTCACAAAAATTAAGAACAAAATTATTTAATAGTATCTCTTAGAAAACAAAAGACAATATGTTTTGATTTCAGTGTATATAAAAATTAAAGAACTCTCATTTTAGATTATTTTAGACCATTTTACCCTTGATCAATTTTATCTTTTTAGGCCTTATTTAATATGTTGAGTTATTTGCGATAAATTTGGATATCTCAATTGATTCATACTGAATGGTAAAATAACGTGTTTTTTTTTTTTTTTTTGTCATTTGATATACCGTCAATCGAATATCTATTGACGTATTGGGTAAAAAAATTATTTTAAACCTTATTAGACATCTATCATGAGTCTAATTAACAACATATCTTAAGCTAATCTACCCTACTAAATTGAGGCTTGATTTATTTCTTCTCAAATGTTAATATAGTAGAAAAAGTATGATAGCTAAATAAAAAAACTAAATAAAATAAAAAATGAAAGAAAAATCAACTCAATCAAAAATAAATATTAAGAAAATTAAATAAAAAATAAAATATTATTTTTTATTAATTTTTTAAAATTACATTTTTTTTTTTACGTTTTATTGAATTTTTTCAATATTTCAATATTTTAATTTTGTTTTGATGATTTATTTTATAATTTCAGATTCTATTTAATTTTCTAAGAATTTTTTATGAATTATTATAATTTCTAAATATTGTATGCAATATTTTAATGATTTCAATATTGCATGCAATATTTTATGAATTATTATAATTTCCAAATGTATATAGACCAATAAATTAGACGTGGCGTTTGACATATTTGGACGGTGATTCAGACATTAAACTAAACAATTAGGAAAAGTTTTATTTCCTTTTGATTCACCCTCAAATTCAGTCTACATTTTTCTATAAAATACCGATTTATATTGCATACTATTAAGTATTAACTATCATAAATGTATGTAGTAAATATATTTTCAACTTCACGTTGACTAATTCAAATATAATAAACTTTCTTTAAATTTGATAATCTAATATAACTATATACATATACACACACGAATTGACATGTGCTTAAAGTAATTGGACGATTGATACATAATTTGTTTAATTAAGTTCCATAAGTCTTGCAATTTTTTTTACTTTATTTACTTCTTAAAATTCATTTTATATATAAATTGGAGATTATACATTACCTCAAATAAAAAGTTAAAACTCTTCCAATCATCCTAAAAACAGATGCACCAAACTTCACATCATACAAGGATTAAATGATTAAAAATTTGTCAATGCATTATACTTAAATAAAACGAAGTAAACTTTACCATAACCTAAAGTCTACATATGAGACACAAACACTTGAATCTTGGTCTGAGGTACTAATAGGGCAAAGTTCTTAACAGCCTCTGAAATGGACAATATTTTACTTAAACGTATAAACATTTTGAGTAACTTAGTGAGTGATATATATATGATAAATAATTGATATTATTAATTTTATTATGTAACTCCCTCCGTCCGCCTATAAATTTTACATTATTTTTGGGCACAAAATTAAGAAAATTGATTAAATTATAGATATAGTATAAATGATGTGATTGAGAGAGAGAGAAGAAGATATAGAGAAAATGTAAGATATAAAGTGAAGTGTAAGAATACAAAATTAAAATATATTTGTTTAAAAAAAGTATGAGAAGCTTACAACCGAACATACCAAAATGATAAAATAAGAAATTTATAGACGGATGGAAAAAGTAAAAAACAATAAATGCAGAAATCAAAAGTTCAAAATGTATATAATACTACTACAGGAGTCAATTGCAAACATATTTAAAAAATACTAAGTAATACAAAAATAATATTTTCATATCAATAATATTAATAGTTTCAAACAAGTAAAAATATAATTCATTTGAGATCAATTTTATAATTAAAATACTTATAAATTAATCACTTTTATATATAATTATTAAAAGTGTAAAAAAATTTAGACAATGTTTACAATAAGCTCACTGCTAAAATGATTTATTAAATTAATATATTACTAATTTTACTTAATTTTAAATAATTTACTAAAAATATTAATTTTAATATATACAGTAGAAACTCTATAAATTAATACTCGATTAATTAATAAACTCTCTAAAATAATATTTTTGGCCGGTCCCGACTCGGGGATAGGATGCTAAAATTATAAGATAATACATTTTTTATAATTCCTATAGACCCCATATAAAATATAAATTAATAAACTCGCTAAAATTATAAGATATCTCAAGCACACTTTACATCATGGCCGGCATCCTCCTTCGTCGGATTACGACTTTCACACTCACAACTTACTCAAATTCCGACTTTGGAGGGGACTTAACTAAATGTAAGTCCACTTCTGCCTACGTTGTGTTCTTAGGTTCCACACCCATCTCCTGGCGTTTCCAGAAACAACGGGGTGTTGCTCGCTCCTCGACAGAGGCAGAGTACCGTGCACTGGCTACAGCGACTTCGGAGGTCTGCTGGCTTCGTCAATATTAGCCCATTTTCAAGCTAATGTTGCATACCTTATAACCACGACACCTTTACCCCTACTGTCTTGCTGCCACCACACCTCAATCCCACCATTCTTCTACAAATTACATCTTCACGACATCATTTCAAAAATTACACCAAAATTTCAAAAAATATACGACGTACGTAATTTTACATCAAAAATTTTCATTTTTAACCTTGTGTCAACCCATCCCTGTTTTTTAACGATATATTCAAAAGAGGGGAGGGAAGCACAAGCACTACAAGAAATTGTTAAATTGCCTACAAAATTTTCCAATGAAAATAATTTCGTCTTTAAATATTGAGAATTGCCTATAGATTGCCTACGAATTTTTATAAATTATTTTACACATTTTCACTCACGAAATTACCAAGGAAAAATTTGATGGTGATTTACCTACAAAATAATCCGTAGGTAAAATCGCATTTTCCTACCGAAACAGTTGTAGGTGATTTTTTTTTATTTACCAACGAAAACTTTCCTAGCTATTTATATGTATAAATTATTTAATTGTATTACCTACAAAATTAGCTAGGAACTTAAAAAATATTGATTTACCTACAAAATAATCCGTAGGCAAAATAGCATTTCCCTACCAAAATGATTGTAGGTGATTTGTTTATTTATTTACCTACGGAAATTTTCCTAGCTATTTATATGTATAAATTATCTAATTGTATTACCTACAAAATTAGCTAGGAACCTAAAAAATAATGATTTACCTACAAAATAATCCGTAGGCAAAATAGCATTTCCCTACCAAAATGATTGTAGGTGATTTGTTTATTTATTTACCTACGAAATTTTTTCTAGCTATTTATATGTATAAATTATCTAACTGTTTTACCTACAAAATTAGCTAGGAACTTAGAAAATATTGATTTACATACAAAATAATTCGTAGGCAAAATAGCATTTCCCTACCAAAATAATTGTAGGTGATTTGTTTATTTATTTACCTACGAAATTTTTCCTAGCTATTTATATGTATAAATTATCTAATTGCATTACCTACAAAATTAGCTAGGAACTTAGAAAAGCAATAGTATTATAACAAATAAACATATGAATTTTATTATGTCCCACATCGAAAGAGTAGAAAAAACATAAGAGAAAAAACAATATAAAAGTAGTAGTATTAATAAGTTAGTAACCAACAAACATAATTTTTTTGTCCCACATCGAATAAGGAGTACAAGAAACATGAGAGAAAAACATTATAAAAGGGGTTTAATGTGCACCTAAATTTGTATTTTAAAAATGTTTATATATTTTAACACTTTTTGAATCGATTTTATGCTCGATTCATGGTTGGACCGGCTGGTCCAATTTTGAATGAATTTATTTTGTAGGCTAAGGCTAAAAAAATAATTTATTAATAAAAAATTTAAAAAATATATAATAAATTTTTTTCCACCGAAATGTTTGTTGCCAAATTTAACTACGGAATTACCCACGAAATGTTTCGTAGTTGATATTTACCTACGGAATTTTATTTATTATGGTAATCATATTACCTACCGAAATGTTATGGATTTGCTATGAAAATATGGTAGGTAATTGCCTACGGATTAAATTTTCGTGGGCAACCGAATTACCTACGAGCGAATTCCATACGAATGGTTTTCGTTGGTATTCCGTAGGTAAATATAAATGCCTACGAAATTGGAATTATTGCCTACAAAATTTTCTCAAGCCAATTAATTATTTTGTTGTAGTGAAGGTTAGATTAAGGGATTTTAATCAGTGGTGATTTCTATATAGGCTGGTCAATTTTGTTGTAGTGAAGGTTAGATTAAGGGATTTTAATCAGTGGTGATTTCTATATAGGCTGGTCATTTAGTTTATGTATGACTAGAACTTTCATATTTTTTCGAAGTTGAGTTGTTTATACCTGACATCTTTTGAACTTTTATATTTTTATGAAAATAATGGTTGGGTCTTATAGTTTATTAGTTGGGTCTTATTTGACTAATGACTTAATTTTTATTTTCTTCTTAAAATTCCAATATCTCTTATTAATATCATTCTGTAATTTTTTATTTATTTTTTTAAATCTCGTAGAGGATAATAAATTCAATTCTAAGGTTTGAGCTTTTGAGGGAATTTGGGCATGATTCCACTGTAATCCTTCGTTGTCATAGAATCTTAATTTGACGTACACTTAATTCTTATATTAATCATTATAATGCATGGGTAAATTATTTATCATTGTATATTATTTTTATTATATGCTATTTGAAAATATATACTTATTTTGAGATATTTAGCAATGCACATTGGAGTATATTTTAGTGCAAAAATATAATATTTAAATTTTATAGTCGAACATGTTTTAGTTTTGTTCGGTATCTTTGTATGTAAAATTACGTTGTGAATTTTTTAGAATTTTAGTTTAGTTTTTGAAATTAGGTCATGTTGTGATTTTTTTTGAATTATGTCGTTATTTATGTAATTTGTGTCCGTCGAACTAATTGAGTTTGAAATTTTGCTAGTAAAAAAAAATGCATATTTATTAGAGATAAAGTTAAATACAACTACTAAAAAACTCAAAAACTCAAAAAAAGGGAAATTTAATATTTAGATGGAACATTTATTGTTTACGCGTAGTTAAATTGGGCCTCGCGCTCCACAGTAAGCGTTGAGAGCAGATGGAAAAGTCCGGCCTGGGCCTGGTTGAGAGTAGTAAAACTTGAGATATTTGTGATGATCATAAGGCTTGAAAAGTAAAGGGTGCTCATCATCCACCATCTCATCAGGGGCTTTAATCATATACCCTGCTTTTGAAATCGCAAATAATCCGATTGAGTACCTAGTTTCGTCTCCGCTCATCATCACCCTGTGATACGAAGGGTGCATCCGCCCATTTGTCCAAGCCTACAAATAATAGTACTTAATTAGTAGTAGTAGTAGTATTCTTAATTTAATTACTGGAAATATATTAAAAGTAGTGTAGAATAATTACATGGAGAGCCTCCCCAGCCACGACAATGAAAGAGTTTAGTGAGGGTTGAAGAGTGATCCACTCTCCATCTTTTGTTTGAACTTCCAATCCTTTTACCTCATTCTGATACAGTATAGTGGTGATATTCAAGTCCGTGTGAGCTGGTAATCCAACCTTTGTTTCATGGCTGCTTCCGGATCCATCATACTTCTGAACTCGAATAACGTAATTTGTCGAATCCATGTGCTCCTCCTTGTAATTTTCTAGTCCAAGGCTTTCTAGAACCATATTCCTCACTGTTTTGTCCAGTTCGTGCATTTGCTCTGCAAACCTCTCTACACTATTGCTGCACATAATTAACCAGAAAACCCAAGCTCATTTTGAGTTTTGTTTTTAATTTTACCTTATTTATAAAGAAACAATATTCTTTAAAACTTGTAGAAAAATCATTTTATGTGGACGGAGGGAGTACCTGAAAGCGGGATTGCCTTGGGGCCACATGAGATTGGTGAAGTTGTCGATTTTTCCAGGGGAGAGGGCGTCTTCGATCCTCAAATTTTCGTAAAGTGGAACCGTCGCTTGTTGTCCGACGTAGCCATGGTACGGCTTGTCGGACCTTCGGTTAAGTAACTTTGTCTCTAAAGGGAGATCAAAAAGTTGCTGTATTGCTTCTAAAACTGATTTTCGGAGATGAAGAGGAATCTCATCCAACTTCGCTTCAAAGCAGCCATATTCTTGGAGGGCTTTTTGGACTTGAATTTTCACGGATTCCCATTTCGGAGTTTCTTGTTTCAGGTTGGAGAAATCTATGACAGGAAGGAGCTGCTTCAGGGACGTTTGATCACAACCCATTTAATTTGTTGTTAGAATTAAAATGATGTAGGAATATTGATGTTCTGTATGGTACGTTATTCATATGTTGGAGCTAGCTAGGCATTTATATATATATAGTTATCAACTACGGGGTATATAGTATTTGGTTGATTCACTGATTCTATGATAATATGGTATAATTGAATATTATAATAATATGGTATAAGATGCATGTCGGTAGAAAATATATAAATGAAAATTAAATTTTGAAATAAATTGCAATTTTGTATCTTTTCTAGAAAACTCGTACGGTTTGTCTAATAATTAATTGTGTCTTAATTTTTTGTGGACTATAATAATCATCCCATTAAAAAAACAAATCCATTTTTACGACTACTTAAATTGGATTTTTGTGCGTCTTATAAATTTATAAGTGATCATTTTGATATCACAACTATATATATATATATATACTAGCCCTATACCCGTATCTTACGCGGAATTGATTTATTAAAATAATAATTTTAAATATTATATTAATTTTTATATTTTTTCAATGTTAATTAAACATTTTCTATTCTAATATATTTATAACATATACTTTCATACGAATTTAAATTTGAATCTATATTATTGTATTTGTATTTTTATATATTATAATATTTTTAATATATTAATAACATATACATTAATAAAATTATGATTTTAATTGTCAATTATAAAATAATTTTATTAATAAAAAATAAATATAAAATTATAAATTTCTAAAAACTTCACAAGGTTTGTAGTATGCTGACATAGTTTTACGCAATTACAAATATCTATATTTTGTGTTTGTTTTGAAATTTAAGTAGGAAATGATTTAACTCTATAATATAGAATTTTAGGTGTTTATATAGGTATTTATATAGAGTTTGTAGATATTTAATTTGTAGATATTTACCGGATTTACTATTGTAGAATTTATAAATATTTGTAGGGTAAGATTTTAAATCAAATTTTCCATCCCAAAACAAACGTCCCTTTAAAGAACTGTGACATCTATCTAGTAACCTATGATTCATGGCACAAATCATACTTTAGATCAATAATAAACTCTCAATTGAACAAACAATAAAAAAATATTCCCTCCGTCCGCCTATAAGTGTTACGTTACTTTTTGGCACATAGATTAAGAAAAGTGATTAAATAATAGATATAGTACAAGTGATGTGATTGAGAGAGGAGAGAGATAGAGAGAAAAAGTAAGATATAAAGTGAAGTGTAAGAAAAAGTATTTACCAAAAAAGGTATGGGAAGCTTATAGGCGGACGGACCAAAATGGTAAAATGGGAAGCTTATAGGCGGACGGAGGGAGTATCTAGTATTCACATAATTAAAATGTGTATTACTTTTTTTTTGGACATGATAAAACCATTTGTGTGTAATCTTTAATTTTGTAGAACAAATACAATTAATGATGTCTTTAAATATAGTAAATTAATATTATATAAACAATAATAAAATATAAATAAATTATTAAAAACAATTATATTGTAATTGCATAATTTTCTCAACTAAATCAACACAATCTCCAATCCCTTTCCCTTTACAGGGTGATCAACTAATTAAACTTAGTTGAAAGATTTTAAATTTATTAATAATTATTAAAACTTTTCTAAATAAAGTTTCTTAAATTATTCTAAAATACACTCACATAATTTTTTTTATTGACAATTACTAAAAATTCTCTAAAATCCTCCCCAATACTTTGTATATCTTATAAAAATTTTTAAATTATTTTAGAATACATTCACACTTATATCTCAAGAAAATTATATATATATATATATATATATATATATTTATATGATTATTTTGTAGTTTACTTCATATTAATTGATCATTTTACTTCTAATCTATAGTTTACTTTTTTTTTTTCGAACTAATCTATAGTTTACTTTATAAAATAAAAATTTTAAAAAGGGAAAATATCAATTTTGGTCACCCAGTTTTACCTCTTTTCATATTTGGTCACCCACATTTAGTCACTATCAAAATTGGTCACCCAGTTATTATATTCTATCAAAATTGATCACTCTATTAGTCAATCTGTCATTGATTAACGGAGAAAGGAGAAAGAGTTTTGAACCGTGAAATTTCTCAAAACCTAAAGTTAAAAAAATTTCTATCTCTTGAGTTTGTAAAATAAAAAGTAAACCAACAAAAATGAATTCATAATTGAGTTAAATAATTATTAAAAATTTACTGAAATTTTCTTGACTACCTAACAAGTTTCACGTATAGTTGACACGTTCTAGAAGATGCATCAGAACTCTTTCTGACCTGTTATAAATATAATGTAAATATTGGTAATTTTTGCACATGTTTCATTCTTGCTTCTGCATTTGTTTCATTATGAGAATTTTTTTAACCAGGTTTTGAGAAATTTCACGGTTCAAAACTCTTTCTCCTTTCTCCGTTAGTCAATGACAGATTGACTAACAAAGTGATCAATTTTGATAGAATATAATAACTGAGTGACCAATTTTGATAGTGACTAAATGTGGGTGACCAAATATGAAAAGAGGTAAAACTGGGGGACCAAAATTGATATTTTCCCTTTTAAAAAATAAAAAATCGTTCTCGTGCATTTCGAAATATAAATACCGTTCTAGTGCATTTCGAAATATATAAATACGTGATCTCGTGCATTTCATAAATACGTTCTCGTGCATTTCGAAATTGTTGTGCAAATGGCGAATTACATGTCTGGTAGGTTATGCATTCTACATCAACTTTAACTAAAGAATTAAAACGAAATTTATCAGGCATCTGAACTTTTAATTAAAGAATTTGATGTATGGAGGATAGAATTTTACGTCTTATTTCAATCTCTCTCTTTAAATTCTTTTATTTATTTTCTAATAAATTTTTATTTTAAATAATTATTTTATAAACTATTTTATAAGAATTTTATCTATATTTTAATTATTCTAAAATTTAAATAATCACATTATTTCTCAACTAATTTAAATTTTGAATAATTCAAATCTTATAAATTGGGACAATATCTTGGAAAGCTCTGGGACAACATAATATATATCGTTCAAATTTATATATGCTTTAGTTAAAGGAGATAAAAAGTACTAGAATTGATAATCGGTCATAACAAAAATTAAGATTACTTGAACTTTTTAATAGAGATGTTATATTATGCCTAACGATTTCACACGTACATTCATAAATAGGGTACAGAGGACACGTAGAGATGGAGACATTCAACGTGGAAAAAATACAAAACAAAAGAAGTGTACAAGTGGCTCCGGATATAAAAAGTGGCTTTGGATACAAAAGAGAGAGACAAACAATTATAGACAAAGAGGAATTCAAGATAATTTAGAAAAGTTTCACACCGTTGAAAGTTCGACTATATGTTTGGAGAGTCCAGACTACCGATGTCGAAAAACCTACAAAAAAGAAAAATACTTTCGGATGGAGCAAATATAAACTACTGTGATGAAACGACCAAACTAATAAGTCACGTCGTCTTCGAATGCAAGTTGGCCTACAAAGTGTGGACGGGTTGCTTTAATTGGCTGGAGTACGTATCGATGACACTATGTTTAAAACTTGTCTTAAACTTACTTCATTGTAGCATGACATTGAGAGGGAAAAAAAAGAAAAAAAATGATCTTGACATGTTTATGAAAGTGTATTACTTCGTTGTGAAAAAAAAAATCATTTCTTAGAAAAAACACGTGTCTTTAGAAAAATATACTCCTATATATGAAATTTCGACTTTAGAATTGAATGGAGGTAAAAGGTTTGAGAATCAACACATACAAATCTGAGATAAAAATCTTCTTACTGCTCTAGTTTGTTTACGGTCGGAGTATTAGATGCCAAATTTTGATTTTGTTTTGCTTTCCATGAAGAACATAAATTGGTACTTTGGGGATATTTCTCACATATTTTTATAACACGTCATCTAATTTGTACATAAAATAAAATGTGAAAACAATTGATGGAAGAATTTTTAATTTGATGTCACATAGAAAATTACATGTTGATGGACAACAACAACAATTTTGGAAGGGGGCCATGCTCACAAAATTGGTGGTACAGTGTACCCCAATTTTTTTTTTAATCTTAGGTAAAAAAAATATTAATTAGTTAATTTTAACACAAATTATTTTAGTTGCATCCCCATTTCATTTCTCAACTCAAATTAAAAAGGTTCAACAACAACTTTTTGTTTCCAACAAAGTGAAAGACTCAGGTTCAACATTTTAAAACTACTTCAATTCTTTTACCGTCTCAAAAGTTAATACGCAATACTTCTTAATTTTCAATGTTAAAATGATGTTATGCATTTTTAGTGTGCTCACACGCCAAAATAGGGTTCCGGCTCCCAACACTTCAAAAATTCTTCGGATGCTCTCGTTTCTTCAAAAATTGCAACGCCACTCGTGCTACATCAGAGTTCCCCTCGCACTCTTCTCCCTTGACCAGAATCCCGACGTCGTCGTCATCATCCTCTCCGACGAAGGCAAAAACTTCTGCAGCGGAATCGATCTCCAAGTCCTCGACATCCTTACTTCTGATTCTCTGTCCGATGACCCCGGCTGCGCCAGGGAGAAGCTTCGCCGTGAAATAAAGTCCTTAAAGCGACCGGCGACGACGATCGACGAGTGTTGGTTAAATTAGAAATTATGTTTTTTTATTCCCCAATTCCATCGAGTCTGGTAGGCGGCGGCTGGCAGGGTCGCAAGGGAGGGAAAAAAACACAGGGAATTGAATTGATGGATTAGGTTTTAATTAATTTGATTTCTTTAAAGTTTAATTTGATTTTTTTTAATAAATTGATTTGATTTATTTTTTGTTATTAATTTTATTAATAACATCAGGGTAAATATGTAATTTTAACATTACATATTTTAATTAAATTAATAAATATAATAAATTATTTTATTGTATAAGGATAAAAATGTAATTTTACAATAATATATTTTAATTAATTTAATTTAATTTAATAGAAAATAAAATTTTATGACACATTACAACACATACGATGAATACATACCGTAAAATATACAAAATGTAACAGGTCATCAAATTTAAGCCTTTAAATTAGATTTTTAATGGCTTATATTAACTGACTACGGTAGTTATTACGACACCATACGACACCCTGACTACATGTTTTTTGCCTTTTTAAAAGAATTAATTGTTAATTAAGAACTAAATAAACCGTTGGTGGAGTATAAATTACAAGATTTGAAGTTCGAAAAATATTTATAACATTTACAAAGCGATGACAAGTCTAATTTACAAGAAATGGAATTGAGATAAATTCACAAATAATCCCGTAATTTTGTTCAAATTCGCAAAATTCATGTAATTTTTTTTTATCAATTTTAGTCATTTTAGTCTAAATCTTGGTCTTTTTATCTCAATTTTGGTCCTTTAGTTCCAATTTCAGTTATTTTAATCAAATTTCAATCCTACTCACCGGAATAGAATGAGTGTATTTTACGCGAATCTTTTTCCAGTATTTTTAACATATCATCCGATACATAAATTATTTGTAGGACTAAAAATACTCGAAATCAACTTAAAACAATTTAAAAATATGAAACACTAAATATTAGTATTATTTTAATTTCTAATTTTAGATAATAATTGTGTATATACACTAAAATATATACATATGTATTTTATAATATTAATACGTAATTGAAATATGTATTTTGTAATATTAATACGTAATTGAATTTGATGTTTTAATTTGTGTTGTTGAAATTAATTTGTCTTTTTTTAATTTTGTATTAGATATATCCCTTTTTTATTTAATTTAAATGAATACACGAAATTATAGATTTGATTATAAATAAATATTTGGTAAAATAAAACATAAAAAAAAAAGATAAAATTAAGATTTTGAAAAAATATTTATATTTAATTATAAATAAATATTTATTAAAATTTTATATTAAATATATCACTCTTATATTTCTATTCAAAATAGCATGTATCAGATGATGGGTTAAAAATGCCAAAAAAATTATCGTGTAAAATACACATGTTCTATTCTAGTGTGAATGATTAAATTGGATTAAAACGATAAAAATTGGAATCATAGGACTGAAATTAGACTCAAAGGACCAAAATTGAGACTAAAATGACTAAAATTGATCAACTAAAAAGTTACAGGACTTTTTGTGAATTCAGACAAAATTACAGGACCAAATCTCAATTATTTCCTTCTTATAATATTTGAAGTTCAAAAAATTAAATAAATTATGATGGAAATCCAATTAATTAGAATATTTACAACTTTTTTTAAATTTTCCAGTTGTAGACTAGTGAATGGAAGTTTTTTTTTCTTCAATTCAATCTAATTGAGATCCACAATATTTTTCATGTACACGTGTGCAAAATGACATAGTTAGTAACACCAGGGGTGAATGTTGCGATTTTTATATTCGGTATTACTTTTCCAATCCAAACTTTATATGCACAATTTTTTTACAAATTTTTTACAAATTTTAAAGAATATAAATTATTTTTATAGAATGTTGTATTAGGGTAATGAAAGAATAAATATTTTTATTATGAAAGTATACTATTTTTTTTTATAAGTGAAAGTATACCTATTAAATTTGTACAAAGGAAAAAGAATTATTTTTAATCAAACTAGATCATACATTGTAGTGTGTATTGATAAAATATAATGTGGGAAAGCTATTAATTAATTTTATATAGCTCAAATTAAATTAGTAGGGACATGCACTCTTTTATGGGGATCCAAGTAATCATCAAAAGAAAACAACACACTTTTGTATGATGATCAAATTTCATCACTTTTGAACGCCAATCGATCCCACCTTCAATTCTCCTCTCTCTCACATCATTTTTACTTTGCAAAAGCTGCAATCCATTTCTTCACTTTGCAAAAGCTGTAATCCATTTCTTCAGTTTGCAAAAGCTGTAATCACTTTTTCAGCTTTAAAATATTAAAGTTGTTCGATCGGATACACGCACGTCACACTTCTGTGTAAAGGCTGCATTGAATTATGGAGTTATTTCATCGCAAAATATTAGTAACGAAATATAATTTTCATTGTTGTTCTAATTATTAACAACAAAATGAAGCAAGTTGTTACTAATATAGCGATAAAATATATAAATTTTGTTGCAAAAATTAATTTCAAGAAATTAGCCACGAAAATTTCTATTTCATCCCAAAATATTAGCAATGAAATATAATATTTATTGTTGTTCTTATTATTAACAACAAAATGAAGCAAGTTGTTGCTAATATAGCAATGAAATATATAAATTTTGTTGCAAAAATTAATTTCAATTAATTAGCCACGAAAATTTCAAATTTCATCGTAAAATATTAGCAAGAAAATATAATTTTTATTGTTGTTCTGATTATTAACAACAAAATGAAGCAAGTTGTTGCTAATATAGTGATGAAATATATAAATTTTGTTGCAAAAATTAATTTCATGAAATTAGCCACGGAAATTTCTATTTCATCGCAAAATATTAGCAACGAAATATAATTTTTATTGCTATTATGATTATTAACAACAAAATGAAGCAATTTGTTGCTAATATAGTGATGAAATATATAAAAATTAATTTCAAGAAATTAACCACGAAAGTTTAAAGTTCATCGCAAAAATTAATTTCAAGAAATTAACCACGAAAGTTTAAATTTCATCGCAAAATATTAGCGACGAAATATAATTTTCATTGTTGTTTTGATTATTAACAATAAAATAAAGCAATTTGTTGCTAATATAGCGATGAAATATACTATAAATTTTGTTGTAAATATGAAATTTAAGAATTTAGCACGAATTTTTTTTTTCGTTGCTAAAAATTGATTTTAGCGACGAAATTTAGATTTGTCATAAAATTTTCATCGCTATTTCCCCCGTTTCTTGTAGTGCATTCATCAACTAGTATAATTCGTATAAATTAAAGTTTATCATCCATAAACATACGCCTACAAAATAGCCCAAGATTTAAAATTAAAAATGTTAAACGTATAATATAAATATTACTAATATATATATTTTTTTCTTTTAAAAAACAGAATCAAGAGATGGTCTGGATTCACACGGGCCAGTCAACTTATTCCCAACTCTCAATGGGCTTATAAGTACTTAAAACAAGGCTTGGGTTATATACCCCTCTAGCTTTGTTAAATCTAGACCCACGTAACATAGATGTGCATCCCCCAAATTATAAGTTTTTCCTTTTTTTTTTTTTTTTTTTGATTAAGAAATATGATTAAATAATAGATGTAGTACAAGTGATGTGATGGTGGAAGAGAAAATAATAAATAACTATGAGATGAAATATGATAAAATAATAAGTAAAGTATAAATGATGTGATTGAGAGAGAGAAAATTATATGCCAAAAATGAAAAAAAAAATGGAAAACTCCATAAAAGAAAAGTGGAAAACTTATAGTGGAACGGAGGAAGTACTATTTTCTCCCTAAAATTTACTTTAATACATATACCCTAAACCCTAATTTATTTTTCTTCCCCATTCTTCCTCCCCATGACTTGACCACCAAATCCGCCAGCCCTCCAACCCGCTGGCACCAACTAGCGCCGCCCAGGTGTCGCCCTCTTTCTCCCTATTTTTTTTTTCTCCTGCAACTTTTTCCGCCTCCTTCATTCCTCTAACCGTCGTCATCCCTTCGTCCATCCCATGGCGTTGCGACCCTTCCTCTCCCAGCGACTGCTTTTCCTCTTTGAAACAGGCGCCGCACACCCCACCCCATTCGGCTAGCGCTCCCGCCGCGATAAGTTTATTTTCTTCTCTTTTTCCCTCTTTTCTTCGGCAATAGTAGTTTTTTTTTCTTTCTTTTTTTTTCAACAATTAATGGTCAAAAATATTGATTTTTTTTAAATTTTATTTCGATAAAATATTGTCGACAACAATGGTTTATCGAAAATATGTATATTTTTTTAATTTTTAAGTTTGTGGTGGTCGAAGGTGGGGGCGACAGCTCCTTTAACTAGAGTTAGAATTAGTTTGAATATAAATTTTAGGAGGAGTGTACCTATTATTTACTAAAGGGCAATTAAATATTTTACATACGAGTAGTGATCGAGCAAGTTGATTGATAGAGTCTTTTCACAACCACAGACATATCGTAATTATCCTAATTGCTTTTTTCTTTCTCCTAAAAGTGCTTCACTTTAATCCCCTTTTTCCATTTTTTTTTTTACTCAAAAATTCTTATATAAATGGAAGCTCTAACCTCGCTTTAATAATGTTAGTGACAACTACGTTTTATTCAAAAAAAAAAAAATATTGGTAGTGACAACTACGTTTTTTTCAAAAAAAAATAAAAAATTGTTAGTGACAACTACCAGTTCGCTCTATATGTTGTATTTCTATTTGACTTTACTTTAGTATATTCTGGAACTTATGCAGACTATGTTTTTTTTTTTCCTTTTTAAAAGAATTAATTGTAACAATTAAGAACTAAATAAACCCTTGGTGGAGTATAAATTACAAGATTTGATATTCTAAAATTATTTATAACATTTACAAAGCGATGACAAGTCTAATTTACAAGAAATGGAATTGAGATAAATTCACAAATGATCCCGTAATTTTGTCCAAATTCACAAAATTCATGTAATTTTTTTTTATCAATTTTAGTCATTTTAGTCTAAATCTTGGTCTTTTTATCTCAATTTTGGTCCTTTAGTCCCAATTTCAGTTATTTTAATCAAATTTCAATCCTACTCACCGGAATAGAATGTTTTACGAGAATTTTAGATGATAATTGTGTATATACACTAAAATATATACATATGTATTTTGTAATATTAATACGTAATTGAATTTGATGTTTTAATTTATTTTGTTGAAATTAATTTGTCTTTTTTTAATTTTGTATTAGATATATCCCTTTTTTATTTAATTTAAATGAACACACGAAATCATAGATTTGATTATAAATAAATATTTGGTAAAATAAAACATAAAAAAAATGATAAAATTAAGTTCAAAATATTTAGGGGAAATCATTTTTTAGTACATTTGGGGATTACTCACTACAATGTAGTACAATCTCTTTCTAGTACATTTGACATTTACAAATTAAACAAACATTTCACATTTACGACATATATTTCACATTTACCAACAAACATTTCACATTTAAAAGTGGTTGTATTAAATTGGGGTAAAATGCAAGTTTAGTCCCAAGAGAATTTTTCAAAAACAATTTTGGTCCCACATTCTTTTTTGGTCCCATTTTTTGCAAAAATGGTCCCAACCGTTAAATACTTAACGGTTTCCGTTAAGTGATATTGCAAAAATGGTCCCAAAGCAAAAAATGAAACATTGCAGATTTTTTTTAATAATTTATGTAAATTTGAAAAAATATTTATAATAATTTATATCAAATTTAAAAATTAAAAAATTTATAGAAAATCTATAATATTTAAAAAAACAAAAAAAAAATTCAAACCTAATAGAGAAGATTTGATTGATGAATAAATTGATTAGGTTCCTTTCTTGTACAACAAGTTCTTTCCTTGTATATAGATTATTTTCTTGTACAACAAGTTCTTTCCTTGTATATAGATTCTTTTCTTGTACAACAAGTTGTAATTCACCTATATTAATGAGAATATCATACACCGTAAATTACACGGTGATTATTATCATTCTGTCATGGTATCAGCAAATTAAGTGCTGAAAACCCTAGCCCAATTTTTTTTTCTTTCCCATCCGTTTCTTCTTCTCCTTCACAATGTCGGATATTGTTCCAGCAACACCTAAGGATCTCGATCACATTCCCCTTGCCACTCTGATTCACATGGTTACGATCCGCCTCTCTTCATCAAACTACCTTCTTTGGAAGAGTCAAGTTCTTCCAATGCTTCGATGTGATAATCTCGCAACCTTTGTCGACGGTTCTGGTCCCGAGCCCGAACCTATGATTAAGTCGTCCGAAGACAAGGACGAACCCAACCCAGCCTATCTTCTCTGGCGCAAACGCCACGATCGTGTCCTTTGCCTGCTTCTATCCTCTCTCACGGAAGAAGCTATGTCTGAAGTCGTTGGCCTCTCTAAGGCTCGTGATGTTTGGCTTGCCCTAGAGGCCGCATTCAATCCCTCCTCCCCATCCCACGCTCAACAACTCCGGGATGAACTACAATTCCTCCGTCGTGGTTCGCTTTCCGTCGTCGAGTTCAATAGGAAGTTTACTAATCTCTGTCACCAGCTTGCTGCAATCGGCCACTCAGTTTCTGATGCGGACAAGGCTCGATGGTTCCTTCGCGGACTTGGCCCGCAATTTCGAGCGTTCACTGAGGTTCGCCTAGCCATCGCCCCCTTACCCTCCTTTCGTGATCTGTTGTCTCAGGCCAGAGATCATGAGTTACGCGAGAAAGCTATGGAAGCTTCTGACGCTCAGCCGCCTACTGCTGCCTTTTACGCTAATCGCTCAGGTCATCGCTCGTCGTCTTCCGGTAATCGTACTTCGAATCAGGTCCGCGACGGTGGTCGTGGTCAGGGTGGTCGCGATGGTGGCCATACCTCCAACAGTGGTGGCCGTCCCCAAGGTGGCGGTACTAAGCGTGTGCCTCGCTGCCAAATCTGTTGCGATGCTCATTACGCCACTAATTGCCCGAACAGGTTCTCTCGGGATTATAATTTTCATGATTCCCAGTCCAGATCTGCAAACATTGCCCAGGCGTTTCAAACTCAGTGTACCGTCAATCCCTCATCTGTATCAGATTGGTATGTTGACACTGGTGCCTCGGCTCATATGACGTCCTCCTCCACTGCTCTGGATTCCTTTGAACCCTATTCTGGTAATGGTTCAGTCATCGTCGGTAATGGTGACTCTCTTCCCATTTCGCATATTGGTTCTCGTGTTATTAATACCTTGCCCTTGTTAGATGTTTTAGTAGTACCTCATATTACTAAAAATTTATTATCTATTAGCAAGTTAACCAATGATTTGCCTGTTGATGTTATGTTCTCTAACAACTCTTTTGTGGTTCAGACTCGGTTGTCAAAGAAAATCCTCGCTCGAGGGACATGTAAGGATGGCCTTTACATTCTAGAGCAGGGCACATCTGCCCTGGTTGCTGCTTTAAATTCTAGTCTATTGAAGTCTTCTTTTGAGTTGTGGCACTCCCGTTTGGGACATGCTTCTATTTCTGTTATTCAGTTGTTAAAAACTTTAGGCCATTTGAGTGTTACTTCTGTTTTGCCTAAGCCGTCACCTTGTACTTCTTGCCAATTGGCTAAGAGTAAAAGGTTACCGTTTGATTTAAACGATAAACGTGTTTTACATGTTTTAGATCTTATACACTGTGATTTATGGGGTCCTTCTCCTGTTTTGTCTGTCGATGGTTTCAGATATTATGCTTTATTTGTGGATGATTTTTCTCGTTTCTCGTGGATTTATCCCTTACGCGCAAAGTCTGAGTTTTTTTATGCTCTCAAACAATTTAATACTTTCGTTTCCACTCAATTTAACTCATCCATTAAAATTTTTCAGAGTGATGGTGGTACTGAATTTACCAACCATCGTGTCCGTGATTTTTTTAATTCATTTGGTATCTTACATAGATTTTCTTGTCCTTACACTCCTCAACAAAATGGTCGAGCTGAGAGAAAACATCGTCACATAACTGAAACTGGTTTATCACTTTTGTTTCACTCTCATACCCCTCTTCCTTTTTGGGTTGATGCCTTCTCTACCGCTGTCTACATTATTAATAGGCTTCCATCTCCTGTTCTTAACAATAAGTCACCATATGAGCTTTTATTCCACTCTCCTTCTTCATATAGCAATTTTAAAGTTTTTGGTTGTCGTGTGTTTCCGTATCTCCGTGATTATGCTCCTCATAAGTTGGCTCCTCGTAGTCATCCTTGCATTTTTCTTGGCTATAGCAGTATTCACAAGGGTTTTCGGTGCTACGATCCTGTTTCTTCGCGCACTTACATTACTCGTCATGCTCAATTCGATGAGACTCTATTTCCTTTCTCTTCTAATACTTTGTCTACATCTCATACTGACTTGGACTTTTCTTGTGTTTTGGATCCTCAGGTTTCTCGATCGACAATCTCGAGTCCTGCCTATTCACGATCTGTTCCGCACGATCCTCCTTCATCGTCACATGCGTGTTCTTCTCCTACTGAGGTTTGCACGCTCTGCCCTGTTGATTCATCTCATGAGCCAACGCCAATACTCCATCCCGTTGTTCCCGACCCGATTCAGGTTCCAGTGCCTGATCCTGCCATACCCGCACCCACCGACCCTGCTGGTCATGGCTCTCCTTCCACGGTTCCCGTTCCTCCGGCTAGTCCTCCACCCGCTCCATCCGTTTCACTTCATCCCATGCAAACCCGTGCCAAATCCGGTATCTTTAAACCCAAATATTCGGTTGATATTGCTACCACTAAGCTGCTACATTCCCTGTCTGTCTCCACAGAACCTCGAGGGTTCAAATCTGCCTTAAAGCTTCCACATTGGCATTCTGCCATGCGTGACGAAATGGAGGCTTTACATTCTAATCAGACATGGGATCTTGTCCCTCGTCCGCCTTCTGTCAACATTGTTGGTTCTAAATGAGTTTTTCGTACTAAGTACAAATCTGATGGATCCATTGAGCGATATAAAGCTCGCTTAGTTGCTCAAGGGTTCTCTCAAATTCCAGGTTTTGACTTCTCGCACACCTTTAGTCCTGTTGTTCGTGCTGCCACTGTTCGTGTCATACTGTCTTTGGCTGTGCAGCGCTCTTGGCCTTTGCATCAACTAGATGTGAAAAACGCCTTTCTGCATGGCGTACTTCCTAAACCTGTATTTATGTCACAACCTCCTGGTTTTACTGATCCTCGTTTTCCTAATCATGTTTGCAGGTTGAAGAAGTCTCTTTATGGCCTCCGCCAGGCTCCACGTGCTTGGTTTGATAGATTTAGTGTTTTTTTATTCTCCTTAGGATTCACTCGTTCTCGTTCTGACACCTCTTTATTTTTCTTTCATAGTTCCTCTTGTACCATTTTTTTATTACTCTACGTTGATGATATTATTGTTACAGGAAGCAACTCTGCTGCTTTACAAAAGTTCATTGTTCGTGTCAACAACGAGTTCGCTGTCACTGATCTTGGTCGTCTCAATTACTTCCTTGGTCTTGAGATTACTCATCATCCTTCTGGCCTTTTCCTTGGCCAAGCAAAGTATGCGTATGATATTCTCACACGAGCTGAAATGCTCGATTGCAAGCCGGTCTCTACTCCACTGGTTGCAGGTGACTCTCTGGTCAGTTCAGGTGAATCGTTCAAGGATCCTACACTTTATCGATCTTTGGTGGGTGCTCTACAATATCTCACCATCACTCGCCCGGATCTGTCCTATGCCGTTAATCACGTTAGCCAATTTCTTCATTCACCCACAACGGATCACTTCTTGGCTGTTAAACGGATCCTTCGATACGTTAAAGGGACTATTCATCATGGGCTATCCTTCTCGCCCTCTTCAGACTACAACATTGTTGGCTACTCTGACGCCGACTGGGCCCGCTGTGTGGACACACGTCGTTCCACCTATGGTTACTCCATCTTTCTAGGCGGCAATCTGGTTTCTTGGAGTGCAAAGAAACAACCTACAGTTGCTCGCTCCAGTTGTGAGTCTGAATATCGTGCACTAGCAAACACTGCTCAAGAAATGGTTTGGCTTTCCCATTTACTTAAGGAGCTTCATGCACTTCCTTCTTCTCGTTCGCTACTCTTATGTGACAACAAGAGTGCCCTATTTTTGAGTCAGAATCCAATTGCTCACAAGCGTGCTAAACACATTGACATAGACTGTCACTTCATTCGCGAACTTGTAGCAAATGGACATTTGGAGACACGCTTTGTTCCCTCTCATCTCCAAATTGCGGACATTTTTACAAAGAGTTTACCCCGGCCAAATTTTGAACTGCTTCGATCCAAGCTTCGTGTCGATGCGATTCCGACTCTTCGCTTGAGGTGGGGTAATAGAGAAGATTTGATTGATGAATAAATTGATTAGGTTCCTTTCTTGTACAACAAGTTCTTTCCTTGTATATAGATTCTTTTCTTGTACAACAAGTTCTTTCCTTGTATATAGATTCTTTTCTTGTACAACAAGTTATAATTCACCTATATTAATGAGAATATCATACACCGTAAATTACACGGTGATTATTATCATTCTGTCAAAACCAATTAATATTTTAGGTAAAATATGTTAAATTCAAGAATTTGAATAATTAAAATTTAAAGATATTATTTTTTTATTTATAAAATCATAAAAATTCACCATATAGATTTTTTTTAAATATCACATAAAGTCTTTAAAACGTAAATTTTGAAGAATTCAATTTAAAAATTACAAATTCCATCAAAATTTTAAACTAAAATACAAAAAAAAATGTATTCATATATCTATCATTAACACTTTTCTTCTCCCCATCATTGACAGAAAATCGGAAGCTCTTTTAAAAATTCATTTTACATATTATGTCATCTCAAACATAATAATTATCCTTTCAAAAAATTGATAATATATCTCAAAATTGAAAATTTCGGTTCAAGCAATACCACACCCCGAACCCATGGTGATCACCAACAAGCACCACCAGCTCCAACAGAGGAAATATTAATTGAGATAAAATGAGAAAAAATCAAGAACGATTTGACGTGTAATTTCAGTGAATGTGGTTTGTCTGCTTTGATTTGGGGGGTTTAAGTGAGGGTTTACGATTTGAGGAATTTAAGTGAGGGTTTGCGATTTGGGAATGCTTAATGAGTGTTTTACCTTCATGAATTTTTTCTAAATTTTCAAGTTTGATTTGTGTGGTTTTATTTGGGGAAGAATTTTTTAGGGATTTTTTAAAATTAGAGGTGATTTTGGAGCATTTGATTAAAATAGAACATTTGGAGATTTTATTTTAGATGGTAAAATCTCGTGGGACATTTTTTGTACAAAATGGGACCATTTTCGTCAACACGAATCTTTTGGGACCAAATCTGCATTTTCCTGATCTTTTGGGACCAAATATGCATTTTCCAGATCTCTTGGGACCAAATCTGCATTTTCCCGTTTTTTACCTTAACGGCGTGTGTGCTTCACATGAACAATTCCGTTAGTTTTTTACGGAAAAATCTCGTGGGACCATTTTTGCTCAAAATGGGACCATTTTCGTGAACAGAGATTCTCTTTGGACCATATTTGCATTTTACCCTATTAAATTGTGGGGAGAAGTTGGATTTTGTATCAAAGAGTGAATAATCACACTTTTATATTAAATATATCACTCTTATTTCTATTCAAAATAGCATGTATCAGATGATGGGTTAAAAATGCCAAAAAAATTATTGTGTAAAATACACATGTTCTATTCTGGTGTGAATGATTAAATTGGATTAAAACGATAAAAAATGGAATCATAGGATTGAAATTAGACTCAAAGGACCAAAATTGAGACTAAAATGACTAAAATTGATCAACTAAAAAGTTACAGAACCTTTTGTGAATTCAGACAAAATGACAGGACCATTTGTGAAATCTCAATTATTTCCTTCTTATAATATTTGAAGTTCAAAAAATTAAATAAATTACGATGGAAATCCAATTAATTAGAATATTTACAACTTTTTTTAAATTTTCCAGTTGTAGACTAGTGAATGGAAGTTTTTTTTTTTCTTCAATTCAATCTAATTGAGATCCACAATATTTTTCATGTACACGTGTGCAAATTGACATAGTTAGTAACACCAGGGGTGAATGTTGCGATTTTTATATTCGGTATTACTTTCTCAATCCAAACTTTATATGCACAGTTTCTTTTACAAATTTTAAAGAATGTAAATTATTTTTATAGAATGTTGTATTAGGGTTATGAAAGAATAAATATTTTTATTATGAAAGTGTACTTTTTTTTTTTTA
This sequence comes from Galeopsis tetrahit, assembly GCA_963675135.1. NCBI lineage: Eukaryota > Viridiplantae > Streptophyta > Magnoliopsida > Lamiales > Lamiaceae > Galeopsis > Galeopsis tetrahit. Next base: position 71,704,472 of record OY776128.1, on the reverse strand, counting down.
TAAGTGAAAGTATACCTATTAAATTTGTACAAAGAAAAAAGAATTATTTTTAAGCAAACTAGATATTGATAAAATATAATGTGGGAAAGCTATTAATTAATTTTATATATCTCAAATTAAATTAGTAGGGACATTCTTTAATGGGGATCCAAGTAATTATCAAAAGAAAACAACACACTTTTGTATAATTCTTGTGATGATCAAATTTCATCACTTTTGAACGCCAATCGATCCCACCTTCAATTCTCTCTCTCACATCATTTTCACTTTGCAAAAGCTGTAATCCATTTCTTCACTTTGCAAAAGCTGTAATCACTTTTTCAGCTTTAAAATATTAAAGTTGTTCCATCGGATACACGCACGTCACACTTCTGTGAAAAGGCTAAATTGAATTTGTAGAGAATGTATGAATGGAATGATAATTTTATTAACAATGAGAATGAGTATATATAAGATTACATAATGGGCTTTTAGGTTAAACTATAAACATGAGTTTTAGGTTAACTTGTGGGCCAAGATATACAAGGAAGTAGGGATGGGCTTTAAGTCAAGATATACAATAGTAAACTCTAATCTCTAATACATAATATCCCTAATACACCCCCTCAAGATGGAACACTATTAGTGAGTCCAATCTTGGACATAAGAAGATGGAGACGAGGACGTGTGAGGGTCATGGTGAGAGCATCAGCAAGTTGGTCAGCTGACGAGACATGAGACACTCAGAGTTGAGACTTCTGAACCAGATCACGAACATAGTGATAGTCGATGGATATGTGTTTCATCCGAGAGTGGAACACATGGTTGGAACATAAATAATTTGCACCAATGTTGTCACAGTAAATAGTTGGAGTGGGTGGCACAGTGACATGAAGCTCAGAAAGAATAGAGTTAACCCATTGGACTTCAGCAGCAGCTGCTGCGGCAACAATAACTCTGTATTCGGCCTCAGTGGATGACCGAGCAACGGATCGTTGCTTCCGAGACGACAAAGAGATGGGGTTCGCACAAAGGAAGACAATATAGGCACCAGTGGAGGTGCGATCATCACAATTACCAGCCCAGTCAGCGTCTGTGAAACAATGAAGAGAGATGGGCGAGTCCCGCCGAAATGTGATGCCGAGAGAGCGAGTGCCATTGAGGTAGCGAAGCAGGCGTTTAACCGCCCCCCAATGGAGTTCAATGGGAGCATGCATGAATTGAGACAGTTTGTTCACATCAAAGGCAATGTCGGGGCGAGTGAACAAGAGATATTGCAAGCTACCAAGAGTTTGGCGATAGGATGTCACATCGGCGGGGGCAGAACCATCATGCAGGGATAGGGAGGCACCCGAAGCAAGGGGCGTCTGAACCGGCTTGGCATCGTTACTTTCCAAGCAGATCTGTGATGTACTTGCGCTGAATTAAGGTGCAAGATGATGACGAGCGAATAACTTCCACTCCAAGAAAATAGGACAAGGGGCCAAGGTCTTTGATGGAAAAGGCCGAGGCAAGCGACTGGACAACAGTGTACAAAAATGAGGTGTTGTTGCGAGTAAGAATCAAATCATCCACATACACCAGAAAGTATGCAATAGTGTCACTAACACTGTAGACAAAGAGGGATTCATCGGACTCGGTGTGAATAACCCCAAGTGAGAACAGAAAGTCACAGAGTGCATTGTACCACGTACGAGGAGCCTGTTTAAGGCCATAAATAGACTTTCGGGCCTAGTTTGGTTTGTTTGATTAGGTTGGATTAGGTTTGATTGACTTTTTATTCTCAACTAATCAAACATTTGGTTTGATTGATTATGGCCCGGGATTAATGCAAGGCCCGACAATTTTGTACTACTTTTCATGCATATGTGGGATTATTAATCATTGAGGAGGGGTGAGTTAATTTATCCCACATTATCCCATCCATCAATCCAAACTAACCCTCGGAGTTTACAGACATAAGAGGGAAAGTTGGTGTCTGAAAAACCAGGTGGTTGGGCCATGTATACCTCGTCAGGGAGGGTGCCATGAAGAAAGGCGTTGTTAAGATCAAATTGCTGAAGAGGCCAGTCCCGAGTAACAGCTAAGGAAAGAATGATCCGAACAGTGGTAGGCTTAACAACCGGGCTGAAGGTCTCAAAGTAATCAACACCAGGGCATTGATGGAAGCCCTTGGCCACTAGACGAGCTTTGAATTTGCCAATCGTGCCATCTGGTTTATGCTTTATACGAAACACCCACTTGCACCCAACAACATTCTGATAAGCAGTAGGAGGAACAAGATCCCATGTACCGTTGTGGAGGACAGCCGAGAACTCAGTGGACATAGCATCACGCCAGCGGCTGTCCTGAAGAACCTGAGAAACAGTTCTGGGCTCAATGTCAGAAGTAACTAAAGATAAAATACCATGCCTCAGATTGGGCTTAACAATATTGTTATGAGCCCGAGTGACCATCGGATGGCGAGAGGCAAGTGGAGTCGGTGAAGGAGCTCGACTGAGAGGCACAGGAGTAGCAGGGGTCGGCGCTTGAGGAGGCTCGGCAAGGGATCTCGGTAACAGGGGGAGGTGTGGGGACCCAATCGATAATGGATGGGTCCGAGGCAGTCGGAGGGGGAAGTGGTTTTGTGTGGAAGGGGAATTGGTCTTCCACAAACTCGACATGACGAGATGTGTAAAGACGGTTGGAAGATAGGTTTAGGCAAAGATAAGCACTTTGGATTTGAGGGTATCCGATGAACACACAGGGGTGGGAGCGAGGGGCAAGTTTGTGAGGGGTGTAGGGACGAAGCCAAGGATAACACAGACATCTAAATACTCGGAGTTTGAGGATGTTAGGACGACACTGAAATAGGGTTTCAAATGAGGATTTTAGGGAGAGATCAATTTTGGGAAATCGATTAATCGCTTAGGTGGCAGCAATAAAGGCAAAGGGCCAATACGAGAGAGGTGTAGAGGAATGGTGAAGGAGAGAAAGACCGGTGTCAACGATATGTCAATGACGATGTTCAGAAGCACCATTGTGCTCAGGAGTATGGGGAGGGGTGGTGTGGTGGGTAATGCCATTGGACGACAGAAAGGGGCGGAGAGCAATGAATTCTCCACCGTTGTCAGTGTAGAGTTTGATGATTTTGGTTTTTATGAGGTTTTCGACCAGGGCTTTGTAGGCTATGAAAGTGGGTAGGACATCAGATTTGCGTTTTAACAGATATAGCCACACATATTTTGAGAAATGATCAACAAAGATAACATAATATTTGTAACCATCTTTAGACAGAATAGGAGACGTCCAGGAATCACAAGAGAAGTTTGAACATTTATTAAGGTGTAAATTGGTTGGACACGACAGAATTTAGAATTTTAGAGGAGGGATGACCTAACCGAGCATGCCAGATGGGCAGGGAAGGACGAGCAGCTGAAAAGGCAGCAGGAGAGACGGGTGCAGTGTTTGGCCAGATATAGAGTCCATTAACGCGCGGTCCGTGCACTAGAGTGTCCCCCGTGTGTGGATCCTTCACCTGAAAATCACAATCAGAGAAAACAATCACCACATTATTCGCAGCACATAGTTAAGATACATAAATTAGATTTCGAGACATATGGGGCACAAGTAAGGTGTTCGGAAAGAGTACGCAGGAGACGTGAGGGAATATAAGAGTGTCAATATGAGAGAATGGTGTGAAAGGTTGGTAAGATCCGTAGTAATGTCGTGTGACGCCCCAGAAACTAAGATCCAGTCTAGAGCAGGAGGCGAGGAGGTGGTCGTGTACGCCGATGGGTGTGCATAGGTTGGGCGAGCAGCAGGCTGGGCGGCTGAGGGGTTGTAGTCTGGGCAGTAGCGAGCAAAGTGGCCAGTAATGTCGCAGAATTGGCATTTGCCATGTAGGGGCGAGCACCAGTGAGCGCATGCTTGACAGATTGGGTCGGGCGGGTCTGCCGAGGAGTAGGGGCGTTGGGCAAAGACGTCGCGCGAGCAACATGGGGAAAGGATGTGGTCGCCGTGGAGGTGGTGCTGGTGACGGCCATGGGAGCGATCAGCAGAAGAGAGAAAGGTAGGGAATGATACAGAGTGGTGGCGTGAGGCGACAACGCTGTTGCGTGCTGCGTGAGGCAGGTTAGGGTTTTGGAATTTGGGCCGGGCCGATTCTGGAAATTCCATAGAAACAAGAAATTTGGAGAAAAATATCGGAGGATTAGACCAAATTACCAAAAAAAAGAAAAAGTAAAGGATCGTAAGAGATGGCGTTAGCCAAAAATGCTCTTATACCATGTACAGAATGTATGAATGGAAATATAATTTTATTAACAATGAGAATGAGTATATATAGATTACATAATGGGCTTTTATATATTTTAAACTATAAACATGAGTTTTAGGTTAACTTGTGGGCCAAGATATACAAGAAGTAGGGATGGGCTTTAGGTTAACTTGTGAGTAGGGATGGGCTTTAGGTTAACTTGTGGGTCAAAATATACAATAGTAAACCCTAATCTCTAATACATAATATCCCTAATAGAATTATGGAGTTATTTCATGGAATATTACAACTTTCGTTTGTGCGTAAATTTTGAAACTCATTGTCTTAGAATTTTCAATTGGACTGATACATGTGGTTTCAATTGTTGTCCGACTTTGTATCCTTAAACAACCCTTTGTATTTTAACCTAGGTACACTTTCACTTTAATCAACATTAATTGAATCAAATCCAACAACCCTTTGTATTTTAACCTAGGTACACTTTCACTTTAATCAACATTAATTGAATCAAATCGGTGAGAAATATGCAGGAGATATATTTATTACTACATTAATGATCATTTTACACACATGCAATTGAATCTACATTTAAACATGTTGATACGAAATTGGTATAGCCTTTAAAGGAACCTCTTTTCTCAATGTAATTCCCATTCTCTCTCCCATATCCAAATTCCCATTCTCTCTCCCATATCCATCTCCTCCGGTTTCATTCGGTCGCCCAAAACCCAATCAAATGACACAAGCACAGATCCCAAAGCCAACGACAACACCCGCGACGCTAGCGGCACCGCTGGGCACATTCGTCGTCCCGACCCGAAAGGTATAAACTCAAAATGGTGACCTTTGTAATCCACCATTTTCGGGTCTAAAAATCTCTCCGGGTTGAATATCAGGGAATCTTTCCAGGTTTTGGGGTCCCTTCCAATATTCCAAACATTGACAAGAATTTGTGTTTCTTTGGGAATGTGAAAACCTAGCATTGTGCAGGAATCCATGGCCTTGTGGGGGACTAAAAATGGGAGTGGTGGGTGTAATCTTAGGGTTTTTTTGATGACTGCCTTCAGGTATGGGAGGTCATCAAGGTGTTGTTCTTCGAGTTTTTCACCGGGCTTGATTAGGGTTCGTAGCTCCGCCTGGACTTTGCGGAGCTTCTCTGGGTTACGGAGGAGCTCCGCCATTGCCCACTCTAGTGTGCCGTGAACAACTCCTGAGCAAAATTACAATATTACATGATATATTTATTATATTATATATATTTGTTTTTTATATCTTGATATTCGGCTCAAGAAACGATTAATTTGGAGACCAATCACACCTTCACCAGCAGGGTTCAAACAAAATTTTGCGCGGATATATTGACCCCTTAAATTGAATTGGGTTTTGGGCGACCGAATGATAAGTATGTGTGTCAATTCAATTTCAATTAAATCTCCTATCAAAATGTAAAGGAGAACGAACAAATCTAGCGTAAAAAGGAAATTATCAAATATGGAGGAAGTTGTCGAAAGACGTTCAATTCCACTAAGTCTCGGAAGTTATCTTGCAACAGTTGAAAGTAGGAGAGAGATATTTATATATATGAAAATTTAATTTTTTCTCAAAATTCATCAAAAAGATGAAATAATCTCTCCAAATCTCAAAAAATCAAAATCCTCAAATCCCAGTTCTAGAAACCTAGTTTCATTGTTTTAAATCGCACCCAAATCGAACCAAAACCTCACTAAAATTATAGATTGATACATAAAAATACAAATGACATCGAAAATCGACTATAAATACATAATTAAAACTTGCTTGAATTTGCGTCATGAACAGTTCTGATGCAGATAATTTTGACTTCAAAGAAGCCTTTCGAATCCCCAACTCTCATCCCATCTCCTAGACCAATCAATACCTTTGTAGAATATCTCCCTTATCACAAACTCCGCCTATCCCTATGAATTCGTTATGTTATAGATAATCTCTGGCAGTTAGGTAGGAGAAACAAAACATAAAATAACTTCACAATAATATTATTCACAAATCAGTATAATGCAAACTAAATTAAATTAAATAATAACATCAAAATCATCAATTGTTCTACAAATTGGTTGTTAAATCTTTATTTATAAAATGGATATCATGCAAGATCCCAACAGATGCCTTTTCTAGCTTTTGAGAGAGTGATCATTCTAAATAAGTAGAACATGTAAAATAAAATATTGATAATTGTTCTGTGAAAACAAATAGATACCTTAGGTTCAGTCGACGTTAGCTTTCTCGAGATGATGTTTGCACTGCAACATATGCACTTAATGGAGGCCATAGCGAACATTATCTTCAGATATTCATCAATTTATGTGCCTTTCTAGAGAAAGTGCTAAGAAGTATATATAGACCGAAATTGGTCTATACTTCATGAGTTTCCAACTGAACTTCTTGCAACAAATAAATGCCACTTCGTGCAAATAAGTTAAAAAAAATTAATACAAAAGAATGTTTGAAAAAAAATATCATGGATATTAAATTTTAAGTTGCTATTGTGATAACAAAGAGAAACACTCCGAAATTTTGAAGAAAATTTTGCACACTTTACCTATCGTATATAGAGCCAGAGGAAGAATGATGTAAAAGAAAAGGCAAGAAAATCTATAAATAAAAGAAACATGAGAAAATACAGATAAATATGAGCGATTAAAATCTGTGAAGCAAAAGTAAAAAACGTGAAGAGATACATATTGATATTTGAGTGTGCATTGTAGGATTGATATTGTAATATTTATGCTAATGTGTTTTCGAATTATTAAACAATCATAAAAGTTAGAATTTTAATGCCTATAATCTCTTACTTAATAACATTTTTCATAACAATTTGTATTCTCCAAAAGCAACATCTTTAACTTCCCACCTTCAAATACACATTTAGAGTTAAAAAAATTCAGGCTCTCAATTAATGTTAGATTATATATTAATGTATATCTTCAAACAATTATATTTAATTCATTTGCTACATAATATATTAATGTTAGATTATATAATATTAAAAATATACCCTAACAAAATAATTCTTAATCTTATTAGTAAGGAGTGTTGGATTATATAGTAGTGAACAAAATATATAATGACGTATATATTCATTATTATAGGATATATTTATGGCTTTATCTATTTCCTTTGTTGATCCTAGAGGAAAATTGAACAATTAAGTGTGCACACATTTTAAGAAAAATATAAGAGAAAAATGTAATAAATAGAGTTTTGAGAAGTAATTTTGTAATTTTTTATAATAAACTAAAAAGGAAAAAAGGATAGGTTGAGTGTATGTATGAATCCTAAAGTTAAAATAAAAAGTGCAAGTGAGTATAACTAAAAATGCAACACAATATTAATTAAAGGTGTAAGTAATTAATAATTATATATAACTGAAAAGTACAACACAATATTACTAAAAAAGTGAAAGTCACTATAACTAAAAAGTGTAAAAACTATTTATTATTGAGTATATCAACACGATTTGAATTAAATACCCATCCCTTTTTTTCCCTCCCCATGACTCGAACCCAGGATCTAAGGTCTAGGTAGTGGTGCTCTAACCACTTGAATCTGTCTCCATTTTATTTTATTTTTGATTTTTTTTATTTAATCGAACAATTTGATAAAAACGACCACATAATATTAATGACAATTGCTATAAATTGTAGCTGAAAAATATTATCACATATTTTTGTTGGATATTAATGTTACACATTTTATTAGTTACTACTTGTACTTTTATTTATTATTAATGTTACACTTTTTGGTAATTACTACACACACTTTTATAAGTGAGAAAAATATTTGTGAAAATAAAAATACGTGCAAAAAATGATATTAATTAGAAAAAAAAATTAAATGTGTCACTCGAGTATATGCATTCACTTTCCATGTATAATTTACACACTATATTATATATAGATACTTAATAGATTAAAGATAAATATATTATTTAATATTCTAGAATTGTGCATGCATAATTGAATAGATTATGCAATTACGTTAAAAATGTAGAATTGTGGGAATGTAGTTTATTAAATTATGAAAAATAATGATATAATATAATTATACATTTAAATTTAAATTTAACTCTAATGCATGCATAGTTCATATAATAAAAAAAATTGAACAATAATAAATATAAAATGAAATGTAATAAACTGTACCCCTTTAATTATAAAGCATATAATATTTTATAGTACTATATTATGACCGTAATTATATCAATAAATTAAATATTATTAATTATATTATTTCATTCATAAGTTAATTCCACTAATTTAGTAAATTATAAGGAATATTTTAAATTAGTTGATCGATTTTTTCATTTAAAGGTGATGTATTATATAAATTAGATTATATTTGTCGTGATGACCAAATTTAAAATTTTAAACAAATCGCCATAATACATTCAAACATAATATACTATACTATTTGATTACGATATAAAAATATTAATTGACTAATCAATTATAAAAAAAAATATATATATAAACATGTATAATATATAAATCATTAAACGTATTATTTACAATTACAAATATAGAAATTTTCAATAGTCTACATACAAATGACAGTTACTTAAAAAAAAAAAACGAATCTGATCTAAAAAACAATTCTTCCGTTGAAGAATTTTGGCTTTGATATTTGATTATCAACTCCAACTTAATGACTTCAAGCTATTCATCAAATTTATCATCTGCAAGCCAAATAAACAAATCACTGATATTAAACGAATTGTGAACAAAATTTAAAGTTAAAATACATGGTCTATATATTTCGTACGAAAATCTGAGAGAGAGAGAGAGAGATTGGAGCCCGTAAAATATGGGATGATGAACAGAAAAAATATATCACATACAAAATCTATAATCACAATATATATGTTGGGATATGGTTTATATTAATAAAAGAAAATTTGATTTTGATTTGATACCAAAACCTAAGTAAAACCCCAAGTATGATGATTTGTCAAGTCTAGATTTTCAGGTTAGAAAAACTCATATATGTTAGGGAGCTTTAATTTTTAGATAGATTATTCTTTGAATCTATGACCTGAAAGCACAAAGCACAAAAGACAAGTATCATTGAAGACAAGGAGTTGAAGTGTTATGAAGAAAGTGACAAGGATTCATGAAGACAAGTATGCTGGACAACAAAAGTCAAGTATGATGAATTTGGATATTCATATACTTTGGACTTGGCATACTTATGGACAAAGACAAGGAATGACTAGGCACCTTACCCAGTACAAGACCGTTAGCGGGAAGGACAGAATTATTCCAAATTAGCCAAGGAATGAGAGCCACCTGTCACTGCGCATAACAAACTCTGATATTGGAATGCAAATTGCAGAATGGACGTGAATACATGTACTATTTGCATGCAGGCCCCTGAACAATTTGAAAGTTCAAATTTATGGATAAGTTTTACTATCTCCACCAACGGATAGTTTACTTCATCTATAAATAGGCCATATCTTGAATCATTTCAAGAGAGACGGGACAGACATCAAGCTACAAGTCATACATATTCTAGCAATTGTTTTAGCATCCAAAAGCATTCAAAACACTCGAGAGATTAAAAAGCTTTTAAGCATATTCATTTGTGAGTGTTACCTTTAGTCCCCACTAGGCAAGCTTATTGTTGATTATCCAAAGCCTAGACAGTGATATCCTATCCTTTATATTCGTTCTTAAATTGTAAAGGATATCACACAATTAGTTGGTACTAGAACAAAACCCTACTTTCACCTTGAGAGATAGATTGAGAGTATTGTTGAGTTCGTAGTAGAGATTGAGAGTATTGCAACAAGAGAAGGTTGTGAGAAATCAAGAGAAGAGAAGGAGAAGAAGTAGAGTGCACCTTGGCACTGTAAAAACAAGCTAATTCCGAAGTGATTAAGGAATTATCCTATTAAATTAGGAGAGTGGACGTAGGAGCAGTTTAGTCTCCGAACCACTATACGTCTTGTGTTCTTACTTACTGCACTTATCTTATTGCTTTAGCTTTTGTGTTGTTATAACTGTTATTTGCTATTTGATAACTTAGTATCTAAGTGCATATTAATTAAGGAGTATAAAAGGGCCTATCATTTATTCCGCATACAAGTTGCATACTGTTAAGAATTCTTAGAATCTACTGTTAGTATTTTCATAGGACTTGACACACTGTGTAACTTACTTGACTCTGATTATTTGTGTCGATTACTTGCAAAAGTTTTTATTGAAAAACACACACACGTGTATTCCCCCCCCCCCCCCATACACGTGTCACACTCCTTTTGGGACCAACAAGTGGTATCAGAGCAGGGGTTTAAAGACCACTGCTTTGAGGATCAACTGTGGTTACCTAAACTGATCTACTTGTGCACTTTTTGTGATATTCATTATTTCTGATTATTCACTATGCCTAACACATCTTCTTCTGAGAATTCTGGTGTAGCTATTCCACCACCTACTACTATGGGGATCAACCCCATCAACAAGATATCTTACCAGAAACTGCCCATGTTCTCTATTGAGAATTATGACTTCTGGAAGATAAGGATGAGAGCTCACTTGGCCTGTCTCCATGATGAAATGCTAAGGGTGATCACTAAAGGTCCATTTGTGTTCATGAAATCCAACACAAATGTTACAGAAGCCCAAAGAGCAACTGGAGCACAAGAAATTCCAAAAGATGATGATGAGCTCACTCCTGAAGAAAGAAAGAAGCAGAATCTCAACTATGTTGCAATGAACACCCTATATCAGACCATTCCAGATGCTATAATGGGTAGAGTGTTTCACTGCACAACTGCAAAGGAGATTTGGGACGCATTAGCTCTAATGTGTGAAGGAACTGACAAGATCAAGGAAAACAAACTTCAAGTTGCTGTTCAAAAGTATGAACAATTTAGGATGAAATTTGATGAAAACATTGATCAACTGGATGGAAGATTCACAGACATCATGAATGAGATCAATTCACTTGGAAAAGTATACTCCAAGAGAGAAGTGGCTCTGAAGATACTTAGGAGCTTGACAACCAAATGGAATGTGTATGCTGTCATGATGCAGAATACAAAGGATTTGTCAACAATGCCAATGCAACAAGTGTTCTCAGAACTCAAGGCATATGAATATGACTTGAACAGAAAGAACAACACTGAGGAACCTGAGAGCAAAGGGATTGAACTGAAGGCCAAATCCAATGAACCTGATTCCAAGAAAACCAGCAAATCAAGCAAGAGTGGAAAAGGGACTTCCAAAGCTGACTTTTCAGATGAGTTGGCCATGATGGCTAGAAGATTTGAAAGATTAAATTCTAGATTTGGTAAATACAAAAGGTTTTACCAAGATAGAAGAAGAAGGTTCAACTCACCTGAGAAGAAGAATGATGAAAGGAGATCCAGAAGGGACAACTCCAAAGAAGATCCATCTTCATCAACCAAGAAGAGAGATGCTGAAAAGAAGAAAGATGAAGATGAGGATACATGCTACAACTGCAAGAAGACAGGACATTTCCAATATGATTGTCCAGAGCTAACTTCCAAGGAAAGGAAGGAAAGACAAGCTAAGAGGGACAAGAAATATGGAAAGAGGAAGGCATTGAAAGCTGAAGAAGAAACCTCTGAAGATGATCAACTTCCATCTTCATCATCTGAGATGTTTACAGACAGCAGTGATGAAGAATGTCTAATGGCTATTGAAGACAATGATGAGGTACAGTCTATTTCTAGTTCTGTCAATTCTAGTAGCACAATGATGTCAAATGAAGACAACCTGAAGCTTACCTTTGGTAAGTTGATGGAAGACTTCATGAGACTACAAGAGATTCATGATCAAACCTTAGAAGAAAACAAAGTCTTGAATGCTAAGATTGAAAGAATTACTCAGGTTGAAGCTGAACATGATCTGAGAACTAATGAGTTGTGCAATGACTTAACTAAGGAGCTGAATACTCTAAAGGACAAGTCATCTGAACAACTTATTATGTTGAAAGAAAAGGTTAAGCTTCATGAGAGTAAGGATTCAGACTACCAAGCATTGATGGCAAAGTTTGAACATCTTTTCAAGGAACATGAATGTCTTAAATCTAGTGAAGAGAGTCTGAAACTTAAACTGGCTGCCCTGTATAAGTCATCTAATTCAATAGATGAACTACAAGGGATGCAAAGGCCTATGACTCAAAGATCTGGACTTGGTTACAATCCAGATAAAATATCTTCACCATGCCTCAGTAATACTTCAACAAGTATTACTAAGAGAGTCTTTGTAAAATCTGTGGCTCAGACTGAAATTGTTGAACCAAAGCTGCTACAGATAAAGGACAAGGGTAAACAACCCATTGTACCAACTATCCTGAATCACAAGTCAAAGGTTGCAAGACCTAAGATAAGATTTCAGAGGCCTGAGACAATTCAGATGAGTAAAGGTCAATGGAAGACAACTCACCTGAAAAACTCTCAGACTCAGGCAAGAAAATCACAAGATATTCAAAGAAGACCAACTCAAATGAGAAGGCCTACAATGAATTATCAAAGGAATTTCCAGCCTAAGTACAATGAGTACAGAAGACTTGAATTCTACATGCCAAGGACATCAAGTAATCTGAATGCCTATCCACAAAGATTCAAGCATGCTGCACATGAGTCAAAAGATAGATTTAGCAGATATATTCACAAGAATAGATATAACTCTTCTAAATCATCCAAGATTCACACTAATACTCAATCTCAACCTAAGGCATTTAAAAGGAAGATTGTGTATTTAGATGTTTATGGAAAACAAATTAGCCCTTTTCAAGTAATGAAAATAAGGCAAGTTTGGGTTCCAAAAGGTATGTCTAACCCTCTAGGACCCAACTTTCAAAGGGTACCTAAGTTTTGATTTGTAACAGGTTCCTGTGGTGCCATCAACAAAGAAAAGAAGTCCTAAAGAACTTACATGGTACTTGGACAGTGGATGTTCAAGACATATGACTGGAAACAGGGAACTTCTGTCAGATTTCATTGAACAAGATGGACCACAAGTAACTTTTGGTGACAACTCACAAGGAACAACCAAAGGTTATGGAACTCTCAAAATTGGTACTGTAAGTATTTCAAATGTTTCATATGTCTATGGTCTGAAACACAATCTATTTTCAATAAGCCAATTTTGTGATAAAGGTTTTGATGTTGAGTTTTCTAGTAACTTATGTTATATTAAGAACAAATCAAATCAACAGTTACTACTAACTGGGTCAAGGAAAGGTAATGTTTATCTTGCAGATTGGAACAAATCCCCTGAAGATATCTGCCTAGTTGCAAAAGGTTCTAAAGATCTCAGTTGGCTGTGGCACAAAAGGCTAAACCATCTGAACTTTAAGACCTTGAACAAACTTGCAAGATTTTCCTTAGTAGATGGCCTACCAAATGAAGTATTCACAAAAGAACATATCTGTCAAGCATGTCAAGAAGGAAAGCAAGTCAAAGCATCTTTCAAGACAAAGGCTGCCATCTCAACTGCAAGAGTATTACAATTACTTCACATGGATTTATTTGGACCCATTACCCCTATGAGCATCAGTGGGAAGAAGTATACACTAATAATAGTGGATGACTTCTCAAGATACACTTGGGTAGTATTCATGCTAAAGAAGGAGACTCAACAGAAGCTGCCAGAACTTTTGAAGAAAATTACAAATGAGAAAGGCTTGAGCATTGTAAAGATCAGATCAGACAAAGGAACAGAATTCATCAACTCTTACATAAATGAATACTATCAAGCAAATGGAATCACTCATGAAACTTCATCAGCTAGAACACCTCAACAAAATGGTGTAGCAGAAAGGAGAGTTAGAACACTCAAGGAAGCTGGAAGAACCATGATAGCAGAAGCAAAGATTCCAAAGAGGTTTTGGGCAGAAGCAATCAATACTGCTTGTCACACCCAAAAAAGATCCATGCTAACAAAGGAACAAGGAAAAACTCCTTATGAACTCTTCAAAGGGAGAAAACCAAGAATCTCTTACTTTCATATTTTTGGATGTACATGTTTCATTCACAATAATGGGAAGCAACAATTAAAAACATTTGATAGCAAAGCAGATGAAGGAATCTTTCTAGGATATTCTTCATCTAGCAAAGCTTTCAGAGTTTATAATTGTAGAACTCTTATTGTTGAAGAAACACCTCATGTTATCTTTGATGAGTTTTCTTTCAAGCACAGGACCTCAAACAAAGAAGACAAATCTCATGATGTAATCAACACAAGAGTGACAAGGCTAAGAGATGGTGAAAGAAAAGAATCTACATTTACTAATGTACACTATCCTGACTTGGACAACCTCAAGATATCCAACATATCTGAAGCCAATCAAGATAAAGACAACTTACCTGGAGCCAACATCCATGAGGAAAACAGCAATGTTGAGTTGAATGAACCCACTCAACCTGAGGTAAGTTCTCCCAATGACGAAGCTGGTAATGCTGAGGGAGTACAAGGATCAAATGATTTAGGGGGAACTCAACCTGTAAATGTCAATGTCGATGACATGGACAACACCCCTGAATATGAAACTGATCCTGCTTTTAATTTTCCTGAATTCTATGTTGAATTAACTGTTGAACCAAATGAGACTAACTTATCTGAAAATGATCAGTCTAGAAGGACATGGCTAGATGCTCATCCTTCAGACCAGATCATTGGTGATCCTACTAGTGGTGTAATCACTAGGAGACAACATGGAGAGAGTGCCTTATTTTGTTGTTTTCTTTCTGAAACAGAACCCACAACCATTGAAGAAGCAATGACAGACTCCAACTGGATTACAGCAATGCAAGAGGAACTAAATCAGTTCAAAAGGAATGATGTTTGGGAGCTGGTAGACAGACCAACACATCAGGATGTTGTAGGAGCTAAATGGGTTTACAAGAACAAGAAGAATGAAAATGATGTTATAGTTAGAAACAAAGCCAGACTAGTTGCCAAAGGTTATAGTCAACATGAAGGAATAGACTATGATGAAACATTTGCCCCTGTAGCTAGGTTAGAAGCAATTAGGCTGTTCTTAGCATATGCAGCTCATATGAAGTTCAAGGTATACCAAATGGATGTGAAGAGTGCATTTCTGAATGGTGTACTTAAAGAAGAGGTTTATGTAGAGCAGCCACCTGGTTTTGAAGAAGGAGACAAAGTGTATAGATTGAAGAAAGCACTTTATGGTCTCAAACAAGCACCAAGAGCTTGGTATGAGACACTATCACAATTCCTATTGGACAATGGTTTTGTGAAAGGCACAGTTGATAGGACCTTATTTAGGATAAGTGAAGGAAATGATATTCTGTTAGTACAGATATATGTTGATGATATCATTTTTGGTTCACCAAATGAGGATATGTGCAAGAAATTTTCAACTCTCATGCAAGGGAAGTTTGAAATGTCAATGATGGGATTGATGAACTTTTTCCTAGGTTTACAAGTCAAACAATCTGAGAAAGGAATCTTCATCAATCAAGCTAAGTATACTAGAGAAATGATCAAGAAGTTTGGCTGTGAAAATAGCAAACCAGTTAGGATTCCTATGAATACAAATTGGAAAATGGATCCTGACAGTGATGGATTAGATACCAACCCCACTGAATATAGAGCAATAATAGGTTCTTTATTATATCTAACTGCAAGCAGACCTGATATTACTTTTGCAGTTGGTGTTTGTGCTAGATTTCAGTCCAATCCAAAGAAAAGTCACTTAGAGGCTACCAAAAGAATACTTAGGTATTTAAAAGGTACAGTGAACTTAGGATTGTGGTATCCATCTGAAGACAACATTGAGTTGACTGGTTATTCCGATGCCGACTATGGAGGATGTAGAATAGACAGAAAATCAACTACTGGCACTTGTCAATTCTTAGGAAACAAATTGATTTCATGGTTTTCCAAGAAACAAACTTCTGTAGCTACTTCAACCACAGAGTCTGAATACATGGCTGCTGGAAGCTGTTGTGCTCAAATCTTATGGCTCAAACAACAGCTAAGAGATTATAAAGTTGTCACAAAAGATGTACCTATTTATTGTGATAATAATAGTGCCATAGCTATTACTCAAAATCCAGTGTTACACACAAGGTGTAAACATGTGGATATTAGACATCACTTCATAAGAGATCATGTAGAGAAAAAGGACATCAGAATGGAAAAGATTCATACTGATAAGCAAAAGGCTGATATTCTTACAAAACCCCTAGCTGAAACAAGGTTCAAGGAACTTTCAATGGAACTTGGTTTATTAGATCCTGGAGAGAATGTTTAAAGTATAAGGAATTACTTTACTCATGCCAGAGATACTAGTATTAATCCAAGGGGGAACTTAGAGTGAAGATTTAGGAAGAATAAGTTGATGAGACAATACAAAGTTCATTAATTTATTTTTCACATTCTGATATTATTTTCAAGAACTTTCATGCAGGAAACTTGGACAAAGTACATGACACTCAAGTACGAGGAAAACTACGAAGGACAACGCAGAGGATGACAAAGAACATGAGAAACTTCAATAGAAGTTGTCAAGGGTTATTCAGTCAAGTTGTCACTTGACTGTAGATAAGTTTTCTTTTTCATAAAAGTTAAACTCTGTTCATCTTTATAGTACGCATTTAATGCTCATAACAGACAAGCAAGAGATTTTTGCTAAAAGACGATCAACTGCACGATTTTCTGAAAAAGCAACTTACTGTGCGCAGGACACGACATTTGCGTCCTTTGGTGTAACAGAATTGATCTAAACCATTAAATCTTATCAATTCAATCTCAGCCCTACACCTAACACTTTTCAAATTGTACAGTTGAGGAGATATAAAAGCATAACTTAGAATTTTTCACAATTTACGTTTTCAAAATTTCTGAAAAAGCCCTAAGCTAAATCGCTCAAGAATCTTCAAGCTTATCTACAAGTTTTGCTCAAAGCTCTAGAACTTTAACAAAAATGTCTTTGGAAATGGGTTAGTATTTCTCATAATCTTCTGTTAGAGACATGCATATTTGTAAAGCTTTCAAGAAAAATAACATGCTCTGTTTTTAGCTCTAAATGAATCTGTTTACGGATTAGTCATTTATTGAATGATATGCTGTTAAATACATGTGTAATGCTTAAAAACGTGTTAGATTCATACACATATTATGTCTAGAGAACATGATTACAAGCTTAAAACATTGTTGGATATGGTATTATGATGTGTGAGGTTTATCTCAAATCCTCCTAGACTAGACGAGTGCTACTCGTCTTGTGAAGATCAGGTAGATTCTACTCTACTACTGTACTCGTCTGTTGGGCAGATCAGTCGAGGTACTTAGTTGATAGAAGTCTTCTGAAGGACTCAGCTGTTGGGCGTATCAGCTGGTGGAGCCAGACAAGTTAACTCAGACCAGATCAGATGAGTTGGAGGAGTCCAAACAGATGAGATGGGTGTTGCGAAGGAAAAGACGAGTTGGGAAGACCAGACAAGTAGAGGTCTGACCAGACTAGTTGAGTTCTGTTAGCAAGGTTAATTTTTGGCTAAGTATGGAGTCGTCTTGTCTTGCGAAGACAAGTGAAGGGCAAGGAGGTCAATTCAGATTGGGTCACGCTGAAGGTGTGAGTTTGTTACACGGTTGTAACAGAATCCACGTGGCAACAGAGCACGCTTTCAACACACGCTGCAATCACCCTTGACAACCTATAAATACCCATTACTTGTATTTGTAATCCTTGACGCGTACGAGCATTCGTTTTGAGAGTTGAGAGTTCACGAGTGAAGTGAGGATAAATCCCTTTCCGAGTGATGAGTGTTTGTAAACATCTCTTGAACTAATCAAATTGAAGTCGTGTGTCCAGTGGATGTAGATCACGTTGATCGAACCACTTAAATCTTCTTGTGCTCTGTTTTTCATTTTCATTTATATTTGTGAATTGCCATGCTTTCGTTGGATTGATTATCGGCCGATTATTTTGCTTGTGATTGGAGACGTCTAATCGGAGTCGAATATCATTGACAATCGTAACAATTGGCGCCGTCTGTGGGAACGATCGGGATCGAGAGGAATCGATTGTCAGCCATTAATCAATTGCCAGATCGAAGATGGAGAATTCGACCAAGTATAATATTGAGAAGTTCTCAGGCACAGGTGACTTTGGGCTGTGGAGAGTCAAGATGCAGGCTCTCCTAGAACAGCAAGGCTTGTTCGACGTGCTCGAAGAGTCTACAGCCCCAACTGAGGAATCTGCCTCCGTTGCTGTTGAAAGGAGCAAGATGCTCAGGAAAGCTCGAAGCACTATTCTACTCTGCCTTGGTGATAAGGTTTTGAGAGAGGTGGCTAAAGAGAAAACCGCGAAAGAGGTCTGGGACAAGCTAGGTAAACTTTACATGGTTAAAACCTTAGCTAACCGTCTCTATTCGAAACAGAAGCTGTATGCCTTCAGAATGGTGGATGACAAACCCATTCCGGATCAGCTTGATGAGTTCAATAGAATTCTTGATGATCTAGAGAATTTAGATGTCAAGTTAGAGGAAGAGGATAAGGCTCTGATTCTATTGAGTGCTCTCCCTAAGTCCTTTGAAATCTTAAAGGACACCATCTTGTATAGTAGGAAGGAAAGTATTACATTGGAGGATGTAATGCTGGCTGTCAAGTCCAAGCTGCTGTACAACAAGACGTCTCAATCAGACAAGGTCAGTAGCGGAGAAGGATTGGCAATCAGAGGTGGCCAGAAGCGATCTGGTGCCAAGAAGGGGTCTAGTTAACCCAAAGGAGCTGATAAGGGAAAATCAGTTGTGTCCAATCAAGGTGAAGCAGTGTGCTACTATTGCAACAAGCCTGGGCACTATAAGAATGCTTGTCATAAATACAAGTAGTTCTTGAGGAAATCTGGTGCCAATACCTCTAATGACAAGAATCAAGCTAATCAGACTCAAGTTGAGAAGGAGCATGAAGGCTATGAGTCTGCTCAAGCGCTAACCATCACATCCTCTACAGAACAGCAAGCATGGATCCTTGATTCAGGGTGTTCTTTTCATATGACTCCAAGACGAGATTGGTTTCATGACTTCAAGCAACAGAAGGGCGGTTCTGTTCTGCTTGGGAATGATCATACTTTCAAAGTTGTTGGAGAAGGTAGTGTTCACCTGAAGATGTACGATGGGGTAGTAAGAATACTCAAGAGTGTTAGGTACGTACCTGAACTCAAGAGGAATTTGATCTCACTTGGGATGTTGGATTCTATGGGCTATAAATTCCAGTCTGCGGATGGAGAGCTCAGTGTGTCAAAAGGGGAGCTGACTGTCCTGAAAGGTGAGAGAAGGAGTGATCTCTACTTTCTTAAGGGAGAAACAGTAGCTGGTAGATCAGATGTAGCGGAGGTGCAAGACAACTCGATGTTGTGGCACAAAAGACTAGCTCACGTAGGCGAGAAGGGCCTAGTGGAGTTGTCTAAACAAGGTCTGCTTGGCAAAGACAAGATCACTCAACTCGACTTGTGTGAGTCTTGTATTCTTGGTAAGTCCAAGAGACTTAAGTTTGGTAAGGGTGTTCACTCTACCAATGGGATCATGGACTATGTCCATTCTGATCTATGGGGGCCAGCGAGGAATCAGACGAGGTCTGGAGGAAAATACTTATTGTCTATCATAGACGACTACTCAAGAAAGGTGTGGGTGTCTATTCTCAAGTCGAAGTCAGAAGCATTTGTGAAATTCAAGGAATGGCTCATTGAATGTGAAAATGTCACAGGCAAGACTCTCAAACATTTGAGAACTGATAATGGTCTGGAGTACCTATCAGACGAGTTCAATGCGTTCTGCAAATCGAAAGGAATAGTACGGCATAGGACTGTGCCAGGGACCCCTCAGCAAAACGGAGTAGCTGAGAGGATGAACCAGACACTACTTGAGAGAGTCAGGTGTATGTTGAACAGTTCTTGTCTGCCGAAGGTGTTTTGGGGAGAGGCTGTGTCTACTGCAGCCTATTTGATAAACAGGAGTCCTTCCTCGGCTGTGCAATACAAAACCCCAGAGGAGTTGTGGTCTGGACGTGCAGCCGATTACAATCATTTGAAGGTATTTGGATGTCAAGCTTATGCTCATGTCAAGCAAGATAAGCTTGAGCCTCGAGCATTGCGATGCGTGTTTGTTGGGTATCCTTCAGGCGTGAAAGGATACAGGTTATGGTGCCTCGAAGCTGGGATGCAGAAATGTATAATCAGTAGAGATGTTACGTTTGATGAGAGTCGGATGCCTCTATCAGAACAGACTAGTACGAGTACTAGTGCAGCTGATAACCAACCAGACGAGACACAAGTCGAGGTGGAGCAAGTTGACTCCACAAGACCAGTTGGAGATGATATTGATCCAGATGAGGAGGGCGATCCTCAAGGCGAGAATGATCTTCAACATTATCAGCTGGCACGGGACAGAACCAGACGAGAAGTCCACCCACCTCAGAGGTATGGTCAAGCTGACATAGTCTCATTTGCATTATGTGCAGCTCTTGAGGTGGAGTCTCTGGAGCCAAAGTCTTATACAGAAGCCATTAGCTGCCACGACAAGGAGAAGTGGATAGTTGCTATGGAGGAGGAGCTGCTTTCTTTGAACAAGAACCAGACATGGGAGATTGTTCAAAGGCCCAAGAACAAGAAGTTGGTTGGGTGCAAGTGGATCTATAAAAAGAAGGTGGAGGCTCAGAGGGGTGGCAGACTTAGATACAAGGCGAGGCTTGTAGCTAAGGGATTTACACAGAAAGAAGGTATCAATTTCAATGAAATCTTCTCACCTGTTGTGAAGCATTGTAGCATCAGAATCTTGTTAGCTATGGTTGCTCAATTCGAATTGGAGCTACATCAGATGGATGTGACCACAGCTTTCTTACATGGATCTCTAGAAGAGAGGATCTACATGAAGTTACCAGAAGGGTTGGACATAGAAGAAGGGGAAGACAAGGTCTGTCTATTGAAGAAGTCCCTCTATGGCCTCAAACAAAGCCCTAGACAATGGTACTTGAGGTTTGATGAGTACATTTGCTCAGCTGGTTTTACAAGGAGCTTGTACGACAGTTGTGTCTATTTCAGACGGGTTGGGACTGCTACTACCTATCTTCTGTTGTATGTTGATGACATGTTAATAGCAGGCGAGTCTATTGACAGTGTTAATCAAGTTAAGGAGATCCTCAAACAGGAGTTTGAGATGAAAGATCTTGGTGAAGCCAAAGTGATTCTTGGGATGGAGATCAGTAGACTAGATGGGTCTATTCTGCTGAGTCAACCTACTTATCTTCAGAAGGTGTTAGAGAGGTTCAGAATGCATAAGGCAAAGACTGTCTCTACTCCTATTGGCCAACATCATCGATTGTCCAATCAGATGAGTCCCAGGAGCAGCCAAGAGCGAACTCAGATGAGCAAGATACCTTATGCCAGTGCTGTAGGGAGTTTAATGTATGCTATGGTGTGTTGTAGGCCAGACTTGACGCATGCTATGAGTGTGATCAGCAGATATATGAGTGATCCAGGCTTAAGCCATTGGGAAACGGTTAAGTGGGTTATGAGATATGTTCTGGGATCAGCACAGACAGGTCTGAAATTTCAGAAGATGTCAAGTGAGGGGGATGCACTTATGGGATACGTTGATGCCGATTACGCAGCAAATGTTGACACTCGGAAATCCTTAACAGGATATGTGTTCACTCTATTTGGTACGGCAGTGTCGTGGAGGTCTATTCATCAATCCGTAGTTGCATTGTCTACTACTGAAGCGGAGTACGTGGCCTTGACTGAGGCAGTTAAGGAAAGCATGTGGCTGAAAGGGATTCTTAAGGAATTTGGTTTATCTCAGAACAGTGTGACTGTCTTCTGTGATAATCAAAGCGCAATTCATCTCGCAAAGCATCAGGGGTATCACTCTATGTTATATTTTTACAATTCCGGCGAAAATTAAACGTAAATTAAGCAATTAAAAAAGTTATGAAAGATTAAATAAAAATTTTAACTATTTTAAAATGTTTTTAAAAAAATGTAACGGATGGAGTATAAGAGATATTACTAGATTGTACTCGTGTGTTTTAAGGTACGTGATGCTCGATCTGTCTCTATCCACAGGTGTCTCCTTCTCCTTATGTAAGAATACGTACACCCACATGACTATATTTTTTGATAACAGATCCATATGTAATGTCGCCGTTAAGCCTCGGCCCATGCAAATATATATGCAATGTCATCTCAACTCTTTTTTTCTTATGCGAGAACGAAAGCTACCTGGCCATTTAGGTTTATTGTATTTGACGACTTATTTATTATAAGTATGAGTATCATAACAAATATTACAATCTTAATTTTACGGTCATATGGCTGAATATATATCATATCGATATTGTAAAAAAATTAAAAAGTGAAATTATATATTCCTTTGTGTGTGATTTTTGAGAGAGATTCGTTTGACTCGATCCGACCCAATTAGAATCCTTTTCATCGGATATGTGAGCATGCGGCTCGCACGTGAAACGGATTGGAATTTCGGCCAAATGATCCCATTTATATATGAAATAGTGCATTTAGATTGTGAGGTAGATTTGAGTTTAAAATCACTATACTTACACTGTGTAATCTGGTTTTGTAATACATTCTTACATTGTGTAATCTAGTTTGTAATACATTATTACACTAACACTATGAATCTGTATATCACATTGTTACACCAGGTCAAAGAAGTCAATCTTTGACAAGTCAATCCTAGTCACCAGCTTGCGTGGCGACGACTAGTCAACTTTATGAAGAAAATGTAGAAGGATGTAATTAAGTGCTCGCCCAAAGATGTTGGCGAGCACATGTAGAGCTAGCTAGATAAAGACAAGTATAGAAGCCTTGGGAGAGAGGATGGAGCGTGGCGAGCACGGCGAGTGCGACCACTACCCATGAAGATGACCGGACGACCAGGTCCTCCGGCGACCACCATGGTCAGGCGAGCACGGCGAGGACGACCACCAAAGAGGCGGTTTAGCATTTAATGCAGGTCCCATCACCTTTATGTGGTGGGATTTCAGGTCCAATATCAGCCCGCCACGTGTAAAGTGCGGGCAGACCTAAAAAACTAGTATATAATGCCTAAATTGGCTCATTTGTAAGAGGACTCACAATCTTCCTACTACACCCCAACCCTAATCAATAAACACTCCCAAGCTCTAAGCTTTAGCTTCTCTAAGAAGCTACCTCTTGTGTTCTTCATTTTTTTCCGATAAGATCACAACAAATCAACCCGATTAATCCGTATTAACACGTAATAAACCCCACATATAATTCATGTTTGTGTAGTGCTTACGAAAAGTCCACGTCCAGATCATCCACACAAAAGCATCCACATCATTTGGCGCTAGAAGGAGGGGTCCTTTTACGTGTTCTTCATCAAAGTTTCAACCGATCATCGAACGATCGGCTTGCAAACTCCTTATTTCAGGTTTTAATCGGTAGAAATACCTTTTAGAACATCGTTTACGTATTTCATACGTACTTTAATTATCTTCGTGTTCTTAAATATTTGTAATATTTAGGCTTATTTTGGAGTTTGATCTCCTTGTTTTTCTGTTTCTAGCACTTCTTTGTGGCTGTTTTTCATAAATTAGTAGTTTTAGCACGTTCAAATCTTCTGCGTAAGAACTCGGATCTTGTTTTTTTAAGCATTTTATTTTAGAACAGTCATCTTTGTAACCGATTCCCAGAAATCACTCTGAAGATGTCTCAACACACCCATCGTGATGAAATTCCGCCTCTCGGAGGGAACGAACCCCCTCCACCAGTGGCTCCGGCGGCCAATCCTTTGGCAAACATCAACCTGGGGGACATTTTGAAAGATCCCCAGCACTTGAGAGACTTCACTGACTACCTCAACGAAAAGAGGAGGGAAAACGAGACAATAGAACTTAAGAAAGCTAAGGATCAAGCTTTTGACAAAGCTCGCAAGGCTAAGGCAAATGCCAACGTGAATGACGAGGACGACCACTCCTATCATTGACTTGGTTCGTATTTCGCACACTTTTTCAAACAACTATACGATCCCCACAAGCGTATGGGTTCGATAGTAGTATGATAAGTATACGACCTAGTAGATTTTCGTTCCAAGGACCTAGCTAGGAGAGCGTGGATCCCCAAAACTATAAGTCGAAATGGTGTTATAGAAGCTAAATGGGAGGATAAAGCAAATACCAATTAAGAAAATAAACAACTAATGCAAACAACTAAACTAACTCTCAATAATGAAAGTGCAAGGTGAGAAAGTATTGCCTCGAGTGTATCCATTTTGTGAGCAATTAAGTGAACTAGTGAACTAATTACATGATTTTACTAAGAATTCGGGTTAAGCTAAAGGCTATCACATGTGTGTGTAAACCCCCTCGAAAGGCATAGGTCAACATCGTGCATTGATTAGCAATTATAGGATCTAACCAAATATCATAAGCTCCTAAAATAGTGTTTCATAAGCACTTTCAACACGGTTACTAATGCTTATGAAACGCCCTCTCACCAAACTCCTAGACGACCTCTATTCGTTTGGTGTCTAAAGTTGTCGGTCTAGCAATTAACCCTCTCTCGATTTAGCTAATTACTACTTAACTTATATTCAATTGACCAAAGCTCACACTCACACCCCAATCATGCTACCCAACTCTCGTTGCAATAAACATAATCGAACATGCTTGCTAATAGGATTGACCAACCAAATGAATCAATCAAAATACAACTCTAGAAACATAATCACCAAAATCCTAAGCTAATCATGCAATTACTTCACAATTACATTAAACACCCATCAAAACATCCACACCCAAGGCAATTGGAGATTAGCCCATGTCTAAATTAACAACTATAATAAAACTCATGTAAATTAAACTACAAAACATGAATGAAAATGAAATTATCAACTAAATATTGAAATAAAGGAAAGAAAGAACCTCTAGGCTTCAAATCTTCCAAGGCTTACAATAAAATGAAATACTAAATTAAATCTATCTAAAAAAAATGAAATAACAAGCTAAACTAATTTATTGAGTTTAGACTAGTGTGGAAGGAGGGGAGCCTCCCCAATGGAGTCGCGACTCTTTCTGCGTGTGTTGGCCGATATCCCCCTAGCTTATGTGTGCTTCCCCTGTTTTGTCTAATATACTCACGGCTGCTAATTGGGCCCAGAAATGAGTTTTGGGCCATTCCCTTACGAATCAAATGGGCCTAGCTTTTTAATTCATGCAAGCTGCCATATGGAATGAATAGACGTGGCCTCTCAAATTAATTAGTGAAGAAATGAGATGGGCCCAAAACATTTATATTGATATTTTGCTGTTATAATTATAGCAATTCCCTTCTTTGATGGCTCACGGCACTTCACCACAATTGAGAAAAATGGGCCCAATGTAATGAGGAATGGGCCAGCCGAATTGGCCCTCAATATTAGGCTTCATTTTATATATTCTTTTCTTCCTGAGCCCAATCATAATTTCTTCCTTCTCGATTTATTCCTTCGGTTGACTCCACAATGTAATTGTGACGTGTTTTGCTCCAAAAATGCTCATTTTCCTACATAAATAACAAACTACACATTTTCTCCAAATCAAGTGCAATTAGTCAATATAGTGTAAAAATGCAATGAAACTCTATAAAATTATGCAAAATATACACATGAATTTCAAGCAATTTTCACACTAACCAATCATTCATACTATGTACATCCCCACGACAAGGGAAAGAATAAAGTTCACGACCGCTCCCACAACAGTCATACTGGAGACTCATTTGGTGGTCGGAACTCAGTTTTTAATCGTGTAGGCGACAAGGACCCGAAAGCTCCTCGCCCAGTACCTTTCAATGTCGGGGGCCGACCAGAGAAAGACGACCACAGAGACCGTGGTAGAAAGAAAGATCAAGGAGACAGAATCTCCGCCCTCGACCGAGTGGGGCCAAATGTGTGAGCACCAGCGAGAAGTTATAGTCGTCAGCCAGAGCGATCACGCCATTATTCCCCCGGGCGATCACACCGAGGTGACCGTCCGGACGCATCACACGGGAGTCGACGAGACGAGATCGTCGTCCCCCGACCACAGACTGCCGAGGAGGGGCAGATTGCCCAGTTCATCGAGACGCAGAAACAGATGAAACTAGAGATGGAGAACTTGCGAGCAGAGGTGGTCGCGTCTAAGAGGGGAACTGTCCCACCAGTCACTCTTCCCGCTCCACCTGTAAGTGTTATGATCCTCACCGCCCCCATTCAGAGAAAGATCCAGATGCCTTCAATGGCAGCATACGATGGTATGTCCGACCCACGGGTACACTTGTCCAAGTACTCGAACTACATGGCCTCAATTGGGGCAACAGACGCCACTCAGTGCAGAAACTTCTCCCTAACTTTGGGAGACCGGGCTCATCGCTGGTATACTACTTTGGGAGCCGGATCCATCACCTCCTTCATCGAACTAGGGCAGCAATTCTTGACATACTATAGGTCAATTGCTGCTCGCCCAGCATCAAAGCAACGTTTGGCAAACGTTCGCCAAACACTGACCGAATCTAGCAAGGACTTTATCGAACGTTTCGATAGGTTAGTGATCGATGGGGAGGCAGTGAATGACGAGACGAAGCTGATCTCAGTTGTTTCCGGCCTGAGGATAGGTTCTAAACTTTGGGAATCTATGCACACCATTTTTTCGGTTTCTTACGCGGACTTCCACAATCGGGCTGGAAACCTCATTTAAATGGAAGAAATAATGGACGCCGCCAAGGCCAACGAACAGCCTGAAGCGGCCAAAAACGTTTGGCCAAAAAAGAACTTACCACTGGGGGATCAATCAGGGCAACAGTGCTCGCCCAGCGAACTTCAGGCCATTCGAGGAGGCTCCGGAGAACACTCAGTTCAGAGAGACCCTTACTTTTGATCCCAGGGCCATTCTCGATGCGATCAGGGGAAAGAATCTGCTCCCCCCGACGAGGGCAATGCATACGAGTGAGGACAACTTGGATGAAAATAAATTCTGCAACTACCACAACTCCATCGGCCACCACACCAATGGGTGCCGAGACTTGATGAAAAATTTATACAAATTGTGCAATGAGGGCAAGCTCGCCCAATTCATCAAGCCCAGGGAGGGAAATGTCGATCAGAGAGGCAAGAAACGTCACGACGACAGCGACGATCTGTGCCAACAGATCAACCGTCAGAAATTGACTCTCCCTATGCCGAACACTCCGCCAAGCGAGGTCGACTTCGTGGGCGGAGGCTGCCTAGTGATTGAAGGCCCCTTGGGGGGCACTGAGTCCAGAAATGCTCTGTCTGTTCGCCGACAGCAGAGTGAGATGCGAGCACTAAACAATGTGCACCAAGTGTGTGTCGCAGCGGCTGCTGAAAAGCCCATCTCACACCAAGTCCTCTTCATAGATGATGATCTAAATGGAGTGGTGCAACCAAACAACGATGCTTTGGTTGTCACCGGAAAGATTATGGGGACGACCGTCCACCGAATGATGATCGACACTGGGGCATACACCAATGTCCTTTTCAAGCACACTCTGGATGCTCTCGGCGGATATGTTGCATATATCGAGCCCTGCGACGATATTATCGTAGGTTTTGGAGACACTCGCTCCCTCCCAATAGGGAGAATCAGGCTATCACTGGAACTGGCATCGACGAAAGAGCCAGCAATGCATTACACTCGGCAGCTCGACTTCATGATCGTCGACATGCCATCTTCGTACAATGTTTTCCTCGGCCGACCTTTCTTCGACAAATTCAAGGCGGCCGCCTCTACTTATTACTACTGTATTAAGTTTCCGACCCCGGCGGGAGTTATAACCGTCAAGGGCGACCAGATGCGGGCAAGGGAGTGTCTTGTCCGTTTTGCTAAGCGTCATTCTAAAGAAACTCCTATGATTGGAAAGTATATCGAGTATCAGAAAGAAAAAACACAAATGAACTACTTGGAGGGTTTCCCAGCAAGTACCAAAAAATTGAAATTGGGGAGTCAAGTCAACAATTTGACGACCACCAAGTGGAGGTGAACGAGCACACCCCTATGGAAATTGACGAACACAACCCAATGGAGATAGACGAGCACGATCAGACAAATTTGGGCGATCAAGTCCCCGACGACCAGGTTCCAGAGCTGATCATTCCAGATCTGGAACCTAGGCTAGGCTTTGAGCCGGAATTCGGAATCGAGGACCCTCGTTGGAAAGAACCCAAAGAACGGGCAACTCCAGCAGAGGACCTTGAAACCATCCATCTAAATGAAGCTCGTCCAGAACTCGAAGTGTTCATAGGTTCAGACTTACCAGTGCAGTTGCGATCAGAAATGGTCGCCTTTTTGAAAGCAAATATCGGAGCGTTCGCCTGGTCGCACGAAGATATGGTAGGCATCGACATGATTCATGCCTGCCATAGGTTGAACATTGACCCAACAAGAAGACCCATCACCCAAAACGAAGAAAATTTGGGCTTGATAAATATGCGGCTATGGCGGTCGAAGTAAAAAACTTGATCGATAACAAGTTAATCGAAAAAACTGGAACTGATCCCGAGTGGTTGGCAAATCCAGTGCTCGTCCAAAAAACGACCAGGTCGTGGCGACTGTGTATAGACTTCAAGATCTAAACGATGCTTGTCCCAAAGACCATTTTCCGATGCCCCTCATCGATCATCTGGTAGATAATACATCGGGGCACGAGATGCTAACATTTATGGATGCTTTCGCGGGATATCATCAGATCGCGATGCATCCCGACGACCAGAGACGTACAGCTTTCATGACGACGACCGACATGTACAGCTAGAAGAGAATGCCTTTCGGTTTGAAAGACGCAGGGGCAACGTACCAAAGACTGGTAAACAAAATGTTCGAGAAACACATCGGAGAGATGGTGGAGGTATATATCGACGACATCGTCGTCAAAAGTTTGCGGAAAGAAGATCACCTACACCACCTCGCCATGACATTCGATATCTTGAAAGAGTATAACATGAAGCTAAATCCGAATAAGTGCAGTTTCGGTGTTGGCTCCGGAAAATTTCTGGGGCACTTGGTTAGCCAGAGGGGCATCGAGGCGAATCCAACGAAAATTCAAGCAGTCATCAACATGCAAAGCCCAAGGAATGTAAAAGAAGTACAGAGGTTGACAGGATGCCTAGCATCGCTGAACAGATTCATTGCACGAACGGGCGATCGTTGCAAACCTTTTTTCGACGCTTTGAAAAAAGGGAGGTTCGAATGGACCGATGAGTGCGAGAAAGCTTTCGAGAAGCTGAAAGGATATCTATCGGATCCGAAGGTCCTATCTAAGCCAGTCCCAGGCGAAATTTTATATCTATACTTGGCGGCCACTGACTGTGCGATCAGTTCAGTGCTCGTCCGTGCAGAAGGGAGCACACATCTGCCAATATACTATGTAAGTCAATCACTGAGAGATGCTGAGTTAAGGTACACCCCGATGGAAAAATTGGCGTACGCTTTGGTCATAAGTGTGAGAAAGCTAAGGCAGTACCTGTTCGACCACGAGGTGGTGGTCCTTACGACCTTTCCTCTGCGACGAGCACTGCATCGGTCGGACACCACTGGAAGACTTTTGAAATGGTCGGTGGAAATCGGGAAATTCGGGCTCACCTACGCACCTAGAACGGCGATGAAGGGACAAGTATTGGCAGAATTCATAGTGGAACTCACTTTCCCTGATAAATTGGACAAGGAAATTGAGCTTCCTTGGACACTGTTCGTCGACGGCTCGTCGACGAGCACCAAAGCAGGAGCAGGAATCGTCCTCACAGCCCATCCGGACAAACTTTCGCTTCAGCAATCGAGTTCGAATATCGGGCGACCAACAACGAGGCAGAGTACGAGGCTCTGGTCGCTGGAATTAAGATGGCCATGGCCGTGGGCGCTAGAAAACTGAAAAAAATTTCAGACTCTCAGCTGGTGGTATGTCAAATTACGGGCGAGTACGAGGCTCGCGGCGACCAGATGTTGAAGTATCAAGACCTTGTGAAATGATTACTCGAGCAATTCAATCAAATCCACATCGAGCAAATCCCTAGGGAGGAGAATACTCAAGCAGACGCTTTAGCTCGACTGGCCACTTCAGGGGGGGGAGGCAATATTTTCAGAAGTGACGATCACTAAAATTTATTCCCCATCAGTGAGTAGAAGTCAAATTTTACAGGTTGAAGCGACCAGCGACGAGGACTGGAGATCGCCGATCACCAAGTACATCAAGACCGGCGAGCTCCCGGACGACAAAGTTAAGGCGACCAAACTGCAACTCAGGTCCGCCAGGTACACCATCAAGTCGACTACTTCACCAAATGGACGGAGGCAAAGGCACTAAAGACCATTACGTCAGCTCAAATGACAAACTTCATCTGGAAAAATATCATCTGTAGGTTCGGCCTACCACGAGCTATCGTGACGGACAACGGACGCCAATTCACTAGTCAAGACATGCTGGATTTCTGCGCAAAATGGAACATTAAGAAGCTTTTCTCAACGCCCTATCATCCACAATCGAATGGTCAGGTAGAAGCGATTAATAAAATTATCAAACACACACTGAAGGCAAAGGTGGAAGGATTGAAGGGCAAATGGGCGGACGAGCTGCACATGGTTCTATGGGCATATCGGACGACCACGAGAAACTCCACAGGTGAAACTCCGTTCGCGCTCGCGTTCGGAACAGAGGCTGTCATACCAGCAGAAGCACAGGTCGCCACTTTCCGAGTGGCAAATTATGACGAGCAGCTAAATAACGATGCACAGCTCTCCGATTTGAACTTCCTTGAAGAACGAAGACTTACAGGGGACGAGAAGAACGTGGTCTACAAACAAAGGTCAGAACGTTATTACAATACCAAAGTACGTGCTCGGCAATTTACTATTGGTCAACTCGGACTTCGACGGGCGACGGAACAGTCCATAGGCATACTTGGCCCGACTTGGGAGGGTCCGTACCGCATAATGCGCACGCACTCAAACGGGTCGTACGAGTTAGAAGATCTCGATGGCAAGCCGAGCAAGTACCCATGGAACGCGGTCAAATTGAAGAAATACTATCAATAAGTTTCAATTTCGTACATTTGTATAGTTTGTATCTAGTATCGTTTAAATACATGTCAAGTTTTAAATTTCTTCAAGTGTTAGATAAATTTTAGAATTTTTAGATAAGGTTCTGCGTAGCCAACTAGAAACGAGTTCAACCGACGAATGGTTAACTCTAACACATACGGACGTAAACCAACGAATGGTAGAGGTCCGGAAACGAGTCCAACCGACGAATGGTTGACTCTAAAGACAGGTACTCATTTGAAAGATGCTTGCAAAAAACAGTGACGACGACGATCACTATTAAACATACGAGCTCAAACCGATGAAAGGTTTAACTCTAAAAAGACAAGTACTCATTTGAAAGATGCTTGCAAAAAATAGTGACGACGACGATCATTATTAAACATACGAGCTCAAACCGATGAAATGTTTAACTCTAAAAAGACAAGTACTCATTTGAAAGATGCTTGCAAAAAACAGTGACGACGACGATCACTATTAAACATACGAGCTCAAACCGTTGAAAGGTTTTAACTCTAAAAAGATAAGTACTCATTTGAAAGATGCTTGCAAAAAACAGTGACGACGACGATCACTACAAAATAAACGAGCACAGACCAATGAAAGGTTTAACTCAAAGACAAGTACTCATTGAAAGATGCTTGCAAAAAAAAAAAAAAAATCAAACATAAATTGGAAAGCAGTGACAAAGACGATCACTCAAAATAAACGAACACAAGTCATAACAAAAAGTTCATCATATTTAAAAGCCTTATAGGCTGAGGGATTACAAAAAAGGCCTCTATTGCCGAACACTACAAAAGGCCCTAGTGGCCGAGCAGTTACAAAAAAAAAAAAGTTTCAAAAAAGAAAAACGAGCAGAACTAAGGTTGATCCCCAGCTTCTGCCACTTCTTCCCCGGCCGGAGCATCTTGCTCGCCTGCAGCTACCTCCTCGAAAGGAGCACTCTGCTCGCCCCCTTGGACCGGTGGGAGTTGAGGCGGAATCTCAAAATAAACTTTCATCGCCAAGAGGCGAGGAAACATGAGACCCATGTTCACCAGGTCGAGCAAAGGGAGGACAGAGCCTTCGGCAGGTTCTTCTTCAACGAGATGATTGTCAATAAAATCACCGAACAGGGTCACGTCCACCTCAGGATGAGTCTCTTTGAAGTGGCGGACGAGCTCATGGGCAGTGTACGCTGCCGAGTAAGCAGCTCCAGATTCAGCAAGATAAGCTTTACTATCCCGCTCTTTTTTTTCACAACAGTCAGCTCTCGCCCGAGAGAGGCCAACTCTTCCTCAACAGTTGTCAGACGAGTTTGCACAGAGGCCGTCTCCTCGCGAGCAGCAACGAGCGCATTGGAGCTCTCTGTTTTCTCATCCTCGGTAACTTTGAGGCGAGCACGGAGATCTTCGATCATTTGAAGATCCTCTTGATCCTTCTTCTGAACAGCTTCAAGTTGGGCCTCCAAGTCGGCCACCCTTTTCTCAAAGCCATTATTGGCCTTCATCAGTCGGGCGATCGCCACCCCCTTCTCATCCTTGCCTTTTCGGAGATCGTAGATTTGAAGGGAAAGTCGCTCGGCCGCATAAGCTTGGCGACAAGCATTGACGGCGATCTGTCGAGCGTTCTCGGCAGCATTGTGACATTCAACCTCCTCGACGAAGGGTTTAGTCAGTGACCGGGGAAAGTTCTTCATCGCTCGAATCGCGATTTGGTCAAGAACGTCGTCGTCGGTCGGGTCCCGCGACCGGTAGTAATTGAGAAGATCTTCGCTGAAGGGAGCGGGACACGGGTGCTCGGCAAGCCTGAAAAAGAACAAAAGGCGATCAGAAGAGTATACTTCCAGAAAATATTCAAAGGTTTTTTTAAGAAAAGCTTACTTGGCAACCCTATCGGCACTCCAGCCGAGAAAAGTGATGTCTTCAGGGGCCCTCTACTCGGCCGACGAGCTCGCGGCAACCTCCCGCGACCGCTTGGTCTTGCGAGCAGGAGATGGCTTTTTGGGAGGTGGTGAATTCCTCCTCGGCGGGGATCTCCTTGGAGAGGTTCTCTCCTGGTCGGCGGTAGGAGGGCGATGACCCCCTCGGGCCGTTTTAGCAGCTTTCTTGGGAGGAGCCTCTGTGGTCTCCGCCCGATCTTTCCTCTTGTTAGAGCCCTCGACTATGGCGCGCTCGTGCTTCACCATCGCAAAACGGAGGGATCAGTTCACCATCACGTCTTGAAGTTCGACGGTCGGAGGAAGATAGGTGATGACCTTCGTAGGAATCACTACTAAAGATAAAGTGTCAACATTTTACAAAGAAAAGAAGAGCAAAGGCAGTAAAAAGAAATTACTCGTTACCTGGAGGAAACTCTCTAGTGATGTGGTGAGGAGGCACTCGAAGACCTGCTCGCTCCCTTATGCACTCGCGGTTTAAGAAGCGACAAGATCTCTCCAGGTAGCGACGACGAGCGACGCAACAAGTGTGATATTGAAATTAGGGGGACAGACGATGCTCGGCGGTCTTCGCGCGAACAGTTTCACCTATAAAAGCGAGAAGTTATTCAGTATAGACAAGAACGAGCACAAAATAAAAGGACTTACCACGAATTCTTCTATAGTCAGTCGCAATGGAAATGCGATCAGAGGACCCATCGGGTTTCACAACACTTTTCCAGTCCCCGGCGACCCACCACCAGTTGGTCTTCCAGTCTCGAATTTTGTTGGGAACACCCTCGACCAACTTGATGCGATCTCGAGCTTTCACATAATACCAGCCCTTTCCCACCTTCTTTCCGGCTTTGGCCACCTGAAGGAGATATTAGTTGATCTCTCGAGGACTGAGGCAGGTATGGCGACAACCGTTCTCGACGGCCTCCAGACCGAACACTGTGAGGAGTCCGATTATGTTCGACCACCCGTTCGGCGTCACTTGAGAAGGTGCCACCCCAAGAAAATGCAAGAAGTTAGAAATTTTAGGGTGTAGTGGAAACCTCAGCCCGGCCTCCATCATGCCAATATTAACGGCGACCATCCCTTCAGGAGGCTGGCCGGCCCTCTCGTCTTCTCGCGGAACGAAGAAGCAAACATCTTGAGGCAGTTGGTATTTTTTTTCGAGAATTTGCTAGTTGGGCCGAGGAGACGGTGCTCGCATATTCGCTAACTGCATACTCCGATTCGTATGCTTCTCGGTATGAGCGAGGAATCTCTCTAGGCAGATACTCGGAAATATATTGATAATATGTTTCCCTCGAGAGCTCGTCCCCGTCCAGTTCTTCCCGCCCGCTCAGAATATCTTTGATGCTCGCCGCGTAGCGAGCAATCTCTTCATACTCCTCGCGGAGAGTGTTCGTCAAGGTGTCTTCGACTCGGGCCAAGTCAATCTGGTCGCCCGCCTCTACATCCAAGTCCGGGTCACCCAAATTTGAGCCGGCCTCCTCGACATCGTCCTCGGCATCATTGCCGGCATCGTCCCTTTCAGACTCGTCGGTCTCATTGGCGACTGCGACACCAACCACCTCTAACAACTCCTCAAAGCTATCGGCCGGGAGGTTAGGAATCCCTACTCTAAGGGGATTAGGTGAATGAACGACAGAATCCGAGGAGACCACTTTTTCTCCTGTGTCCCGGCAAGGACTCTCGCCGGAAGGTCCAACACCACCATCCAACGGCGGCGAGCCACCACCGGAAGTCCCAATAACCACCATTTTTTCCGATGAAAATGGGGAGAATGGAAGAAAAAGAAGAAAAATGTAAGTTGTTTACCTTTCACGTCGATCGGAAACACCCAAAGTCGCCGGAAAAGCTTGAAGAAACTTGCTTGGAAGAAGACTCGAGAAGAAGTTCGTAAATTGCAAAGAGTGAAAAGTGATTTCAAGAGGAGTGAGGTCCTATTTATAGGCAAAAGTGTCTAAGGACCAAATTGCAAAAAACGGGGTCAAAATTGCAAATTTTCCAAAATTCTGGGGTCATCCCCGAAATCGAGGCGGGAAAGTGGGCGTCACGCGCGACCTTTGAGGTCGGCACGCGCCCACGCGCGTAATTCAAATTTTAGGGTTTCCCGCACTGAGCACGCTTTCCGAAGCGTTTTGATGACGACGGATAAGGGGATTAAGCGAATGAACGACAGAATCCGAGGAGACCACTTTTTCTCCTGTGTCCCGGCAAGGACTCTCGCCGGAAGGTCCAACACCACCGTCGAACGGCGGCGAGCCACCACCGGAAGTCCCAATAACCACCATTTTCTCCGATGAAAATGGGGAGAATGGAAGAAAAATGTAAGTTGTTTACCTTTCACGTCGATCGGAAACACCCAAAGTCGCCGGAAAAGCTTGAAGAAACTTGCTTGGAAGAAGACTCGAGAAGAAGTTCGTAAATTGCAAAGAGTGAAAAGTGATTGCAAGAGGAGTGAGGTCCTATTTATAGGCAAAAGTGCCCGAGGACCAAAGTGCAAAAAACGGGGTCAAAATTGCAAATTTTCCAAAATTCTGGGGTCATCCCCGAAATCGAGGCGGGAAAGTGGGCGTCACGCGCGACCTTTGAGGTCGGCACGCGCCCACGCGCGTAATTCAAATTTTTGGGCGTCGACCACTCGTCTGACACATGTCACATCCGTCGTCATCAAAACGCTTCGGAAAGCGTGCTCGGTGCGGGAAACAAGGCGACCGCCGCCAAATCTCATCATCAAGATTCGAAATTGATTCTGTTGTTCGAAGACAAGTCCGCCTTCCAAGAAGACGATCACACTGCCCGCCTTCCCATTCTACGAACACGAAGAAAGGCGACCAGGGGGCAAATGTTACACCAGGTCAAAGAAGTCAATATTTGACAAGTCAATCCTAGTCACCAACTTGCGTGGCGACGACTAGTCAACTTTATGAAGAAAATGTAAAAGGATGTAATTAAGTGCTCGCCCAAAGATGTTGGCGAGCACATGTAGAGCTAGCTAGATAAAGACAAGTATAGAAGCCTTGGGAGAGAGGATGGAGCGTGGCGAGCACGGCGAGTGCGACCACTACCCATGAAGATGACCGGATGACCAGGTCCTCCGGCGACCACCGTGGCCAGGCGAGCACGGCGAGGACGACCACCAAAGAGGCGGTTTAGCATTTAATGCAGGTCCCATCACCTTTATGTGTTGGGATTTCAGGTCCAATATCAGCCCGCCACGTGTAAAGTGCGGGCAGACCTAAAAAACTAGTATATAATGCCTAAATTGGCTCATTTGTAAGAGGACTCACAATCTTCCTACTACACCCCAACCCTAAGCAATAAACACTCCCAAGCTCTAAGCTTTAGCTTCTCTAAGAAGCTACCTCTTGTGTTCTTCATTTGTTTTTCGATAAGATCACAACAAATCAACCCGATTAATCCGTATTAACACGTAATAAACCCCACATATAATTCATGTTTGTGTAGTGCTTACGAAAAGTCCACGTCCAGATCATCCACTCAAAAGCACCCACAACACACATACTTTTGTATCCCTTAATTAATGTTAATTCTTTTTTAAGTCTCGATATCCGGTCTAAAGACTTACTAATCCGGGGGATCAATCCCACTGTCCACTTGCGGGGGGTCCCGTTTAAAGTCAAAGTTTTGCTCTCTGTATGGACTGACCCCATATGAATTGTTTGCACCTTAGAGGGTTCGAACACCTAGAGAGAAGCACACTCCTCCTAAGGGGAACTCACAAACTAGTTTAGTTTGTTAGTAAATTTTGAAACTCCATTGTCTTAGAATTTTCAATTGGACTGATATATGTGGTTTCAATTGTTGTCCGACTTTGTATCCTTAATTAATCAACATTAATTGAATCAAATCGGTGAGAAATATGCAGGAGATATATTTATTACACACAATTGAATCTACATTTAAACATGTTGATACGAAATTGGTATAGCTTTTAAAGGAACCTCTTTTCTCAATGTAATTCCCATTCTCTCTCCCATATCCATCTCCTCCGGTTTCATTCGGTCGGCCAAAACCCAATC
This sequence comes from Galeopsis tetrahit, assembly GCA_963675135.1. NCBI lineage: Eukaryota > Viridiplantae > Streptophyta > Magnoliopsida > Lamiales > Lamiaceae > Galeopsis > Galeopsis tetrahit. Next base: position 71,667,188 of record OY776128.1, on the reverse strand, counting down.
AAATGACACAAGCACAGATCCCAAAGCCAACGACAGCACCCGCGACGCTAGCGGCACCGCTGGACACATTCGTCGTCCCGACCCGAAAGGTATAAACTCAAAATGGTGGCCTTTGTAATCCGCCATTTTTGGGTCTAAAAATCTCTCCGGGTTGAATATCAGGGAATCTTTCCAGGTTTTGGGGTCCCTTCCAATATTCCAAACATTGACAAGAATTTGTGTTTCTTTGGGAATGTGAAAACCTAGCATTGTGCAGGAATCCATGGCCTTGTGAGGGACTAAAAATGGGAGGGGTGGGTGTAATCTTAGGGTTTCTTTGATGACTGCCTTGAGGTATGGGAGGTCATCAAGGTGTTGTTCTTCCAATTTTTCACCGGGCTTGATTAGGGCTCGTAGCTCCGCCTGGACTTTGCAGAGCTTCTCTGGGTTGCGGAGGAGCTCCGCCATTGCCCACTCTAGTGTGCTAGTGGTGGTATCAGTCCCTGCCGTGAACATCTCCTGAGGAAAATTTTGGAAATTAGTGGTTTGAGGTATACATATCAAAACCTCTAATGCAAAAGTCGGCTGCTTAGACCCCGCCTAGGCATTGGGCTGCCCTTGACCAACTCGATTTTTTTCTTTTGGCCTTGTGGACAAAAAAATTGGCCTAGTCACCCTAATTTAATTTAATTTTTTTGTGTCCAAATTGGACGATTGTTCACACTTCTGTAGAAACGAGATTTTGAGCAACCCATGACTATGCCATAATGTACTGTGTCTTTTTTTGTCAAATTCCATCATTTAAGAAGTGAAAATTAGTTGGAAAAAAAAAAACTTGCACGGTGTAACTAGTGTACCAAAGTGCTACTAGAATGAAAAAAGTCAGTATATTTTTTCCCATAGATAAATTAAGTGAAATGAATAACACTTGTGTGAATTTGGATTCAAGTGAACCTCTTTTCCGAGTTTCACTATTTACTTTTTTTAATTTTTAAATAGTGACATTTTGTAAAGTGAAATAGGAGATGAAGTGAGGGAAAAGGCTTACAAAGACGATAACGTTGATAACGGTAGAAGAGAAAACAGCGGGTTCTTCCACACCATCACCCCTATATTCCAAAAGCACATCCAAATAATCTTTCTCTCTCTCAACTATTTCTTCTCTTCCTTTCTCACTCATCCTCTCATTCAAGAACTCTCCGGCAATATCAAACGCTTTCTTCACATGAAACTGGGTCCCCCTCCTTATCCCCTGCGGATCAGCCCACCTCAACACCGGCAAAAAATCCGCCACGTTAGCCTTTCCCGCCAACTCCATAGTTTTCCCGGCATGGTAGAAGAATTCAGCCCCCCTTTCCGAATTCGAATCCAATAAATCCTTCGAGAATATCAAATTCCCAATCAGGTTAAACGCCATCAAGAAGAAAAACCGGCTCACATCAATATCTATGCCCTTCTCTGCTGCATCTCTAATATTCTGCACCATTTGATCGACACACTTAGCCCTGACGCCGCGCATGGAGTCGAGGGGCCCGGATGCGAAGAACTTGGCCGTGCACAGCCGCCGGAGCGTTCGCCAGTGTGAGCCGTACTGGGCGGTGATGAGAGACCCCTCGTTGCCGATATCACCCTTCATAGACTCGTATAGTTTCCTTCCAGCTAAAACGACGTCGTGGTTCTTGAACATGGCACGTGCCGCCTCGTCGGAAGAGATCACCACCGTTGTCATGGAGCCGAGGTGGAGAGTCATCATCGCGCCGTACTTTTCAGCCAATTTGGCGAATGATTGGTGGGGAGCGCCGCCACTCCCCGCAAGTTGGAACATGTTTCCAACCACTGGCCACGGCCGTGGTCCTGGAGGCAGCTTTTTCAGTTGGCGGTGACGAAGCTTGGTCGCGACCGCCCAAGCTGCCAACAACAGTAAGGCTAGAACAAATTGTGCAATCTCGTACCCCATTTTCACTGTGCATGGCAACGTATATATTATAATTTCTTGTATATATATGAAATTCATCTAAAACTCTGAATTGCTTTCAACGAAAATTGAACTCAGGACGTGTAGAAGAAGTTGATATCATGAAATAATTTTATTGCATTATCTAAAAAGTTCAAATGGTAGAAAAGTGTTATATTAATATTCCCTAATATTAATTAATTATAATCATAGACAATCATTATTCTTATAATCACAAACAATCAAATCCGGAATAATTAATATGCAATTTTAATTATAATCACAAGCAATCATTATTCTATCATGACCGATGTTTGATTTAAGAGAATAGTGTCAATGATTCAATATACTATCACATGAATATTTGCAATATAACATGTGAAAAATGATACAACACGTACGGGTTAAATAAGAGAAACAAATTAAAGTCACCTGTTTCCCTTTCGAAGAAGTTGAATCCAGGATTTTAAAGCTCTAACTTTATTCACCTTTTTACCTATAATATTCTCCTCTCTACCAATGGCCGGGAGTGTGTATATATATATACACTATGTGGGAGATTTGAGACTAGCTAGGTTGAGGAGAAATAATACCAAAATCCTATCGTTGATTTATTGTCTAATTATTGGTAATTAGTGACAAAAAATAGCATCATAATTCATACAAAAATTACATTATTCTACTCTACTTTTTTGGTTTCTTTCTGATTGTTCCTATCATTGATTAATGTACAATAAGGTAATTAAGATTAAATAATTTTTAATATGCAAATTATTGGTACATGGGCGCTGCAACAGTCCAGTAAGCAATATTCAAGAGAATTAATTAAACATTTGTTTTGTTGTTTTATTTGAAGACTACTCAATTATACATAAGACCCGTGTAATGCGTGGTTCTATATAAAAAAAAGTAAATGAAATTTGGTAGGTGAACTTATAAAAAAAAAAAAAAGGGGCTAGTCTTGGGTGAGACCGTCTCACAAAATGAGATTCGTGATTCATATATAAAAAGTGATAATGTTTGAGTAAAAAATGATAGTGTTTAAGTAAAAAGTGACAATCATTTTTGTTAAAAATATTATCATTTTTTTTACAAATCAAAATCTGGAAAAATATGAGTTATCCTACCAAGAATTTTAAAATATGGGTTAAAAAGATCCGTCTCACAGAAGAGAAGTCTCACACAAGTTTTTGCCAAAAAAAAATTAAAATTGCAAGAAATATTTGTCAAAATTAATAATAACAAATATAAACATATATTCAATATGTACACCCCATAAGTAAAATTTGAAGGTAAAATTGATTTATAGGAGTATAAGACTAAGAGCAACGGTCTCAATACTTATAATCAGACGATTCATTTATTAATTTAATTATCTGGTAGTTTTTTTTTTCTTTTGTGCCAAAAATAAAAAGAGTAAGTAAAAGTTTTGGGATCAAATTTGTGTTGCCCAGGAATCGAGGAACTTTTTATTGATATAAATTCAGATTTTTTCAGTATTTACTCAACCAAAATGGAGACGAATCATAATGATATCAAGAATCATATTTCTCATGACACCTATTGAAGTTACAATTTAGTGGGACTACGTTAAATACTTTTTATTAGTATCCCTCAAGTGTGATAAGAAAGTCCAAAAAACACTAAGATAAAATAAAAAACACTAATAACATATGTATAATTACATTTGAAAGTTGCTTTTATGTATAATAATAGGGTTGGTTTGCTATGCACTCGAGTGCATGTGATGCACCCTAGTCCATGTTGCACTTTTCAGTTTTACTGACTTACACTTTTTGGTAAATGGTGTTGCACTTTTCAATTATTAAACTGTATAATAATATTTTTAGTAATAATTGAAAAGTGCAACACCATTTACAAAAAAGTGTAAGTCAGTAAAATTGAAAAGTGCAACATGGACTAGGGTGCATAACATGCACTCGAGTGCATACTAGACTTTACCATAATAATATATAGAGTGGGGCTATTAACACCCCATATAATGTTATACACACCCCAAATGTTAAACACACCCTATTAAAATATAAAAATCAATTTTTATTACTAAACATACCCCAATTCTTTCCTATTTTCCCTTTAACTCTTAAAACAAAATACAAATTAAATAAAAATCAAAATAACATTATTAAAATTAAGTAAATCTTAAAAATATATCATCCGTTAAAAAAAAAATCAATAATATAAAAAAATTAAATAAATATTTGAATAAAAAAAACAATTAAAAAATTAAAACATTATAAAAAATCAACTAAAATTTTAAAATAATTAAATTGATTTTTTTTAATTAAATCTGGACAAAATTAAATAAATCAAATAAAATTTAAAAATAAATAAATTAAAAACATCAATTTAAGAAATCAAAATTTTGATAAACTAAATAAAAAAGTGAAAGAAAAATCAATTCAATCATAAAAAATTACTAAATAAAAAAAATCAAATATAAAAAAAATCTTCAAAAATAAATTAAAGCTTCAAAAAATTAAAAATATTAAAAAATCAACTAAATCTTCAAAACTTATTTAATTAATTAATTTTTAAAGATTTAGGTGATTTTTTTTAATTTATTTTTGATTTATTTTTTTTATATTAATTTAAATTCTTAATTTTTTTATTGTTTTTTAATTTAAATATTTTTTACAATTTATCAATCTTATTAAACATTTTTAGGTTTTTTCTTATCTTTAATAGATTTTTAAATTTTTTATTTATTTATTTCTGAATATTTTCAGATTTTATTAAATCTTTTTAGATTTTTTTTTCAAAAAATTTAATTTATTTATTAGTTTAAATATTTTGTTGACTTTTTCAAAATATTTTCAAATTTTAAATGTATTTTTTCAAATTTTTTTAAAAATTATTTTACTCCCTATTTAAATAAGGGTTACTTAGTCATTTTACCCCTATCTATTTTTTTCTTTAAAATAATGGGGTATGTATAACATTATATGGGGTGTTAATAGCCCCACCCTAATATATAAATGAATTAGATAAAAATGACATTATATTATTTATATTTGAACAAATAAGATGTCATTGTATCACAAGTAATCATTGCTAAATGTGGGTCATTCGATCAAATAATACCGAAAATTATGGGATTTAATTATTTGGAGTTGAAAATGTATTAAAGAAATTGGTTGATATTCATTAATCTCTAGTTAAGAGTGTCTTGTGATAATTTAAAGATGAGTGATCTCCTAGAAAATTCTCAAGTAAGGTGTGAGTACAAAACATGCTAGAAATATTTAATAAAATATAAATAAAAAAGACAACATTAAAAATATTCTTTTAGAATATTCTATTGAGTTAAAATTTGAATTTAATGATTGGAGATGATTTTATAGTTTGACTCAAATTTGATAGTAAATTGATGGTTTTGGTGGTAATTTGAGACTTTGTTCGAGAATTGGAGATGCCTAAGTCAAGTGACAAAATGACACACAAAGTAACTCGAGGATGTTTGTTTGATACCCAACTATATATCGCGAATTAAATGTTAAATTGGCCCAGGACAAGTCGGATTAGTCCAGTTTTTTTTTTTAAGAGAAATTGGGATGATGGCATGTTCCATCGCAAATCCTAAAAACTAAATAATTAAGAAACAAAAAATACATTCCACTGCAAATTCGCAACCGATAAAAAATTTGTCCCAAAAATTAATTGCGACCAAAGTTTTTTCGACAAGCCAAAATTCTTCACAAATTTACGAAAGAAGAGTATTTTTCAAAAAGTCAAAATTCGTCGCAAACACTTTTTTTTTTTTTTTTTTTTGTAGTGAATGACATTTTCACCATATAAATATGATGGGGGTAAAATCTCAATTCATAGGGTATATTCCACAATAATTGATATGATATGGGAGTGATTTGTTAATTGTGAATCAATTTTGGCGGTGATTGTTGTATTCTAATACCTGATCATTATTATATTATTAAGTGTGAATGTTGTGGTCCTTAGATTTTGGCTGGATTAATCATTTAATTTAAATTATTACATGTGGAGATCAAATCCATGTTGTCGAGTAGTACAAGGAATCAATCTTATGAAAATATTGTGTTGAAATAAATTAGGGTTTATATCATTTTTAGTGGTGATTTCATCTTGAAATTGATGTATAGATTAGAATTACATATCATATTAGATGGTCCAACCTTTGATTGTAATTTTGGAAATTGCATGCGGTCCTGTTTTTGGGGGGACTACAAAGAGATTGATTGATTGATTAAGAGATTATTATGTCCTAAATCAGCTTCGATATTTCTCTAATTAATGTTTTGAAAAAATATAGTATTAGTACTATTTTTGCTGCAAATTGAAACCATCTTATTGTTTCTGTAAAGTATAGATTTTTTTTTTATTTTTTTTTGGGACCATGACTTTTCACCAAAATGGTCCAAAAAAACATTATGAATGTGGTCTCAATTATTTTGTATATATATTAATTGTGTTTTATAATGGTTGGAATCTTCGATAATTGTTTATTATGTGCTTGACACTTGGATAGTCAATTCTGATGAAGTTGCTGACTAAAAACAACGTCATTCCGAGAATTCTGACAACTCTAAAACAAAATTGGTACAATATAAAAATTAAATGAGACTAGATTTGAATGTAAGTTTAACTTTTTTAGAATTATTTTGAAAAAAAGTAAAAAATTACTCCGTATGAGACAAAAAAAGATTGTCTCTTTCTGTCTTTTTTTTTTTTTTAATATAATTGGGATTACTGAAACTTGAATCATTAGATTTTAGGATTATAATACTTGTTGCTCTTGTTTTTCCTCTAATTTATAATGATCCTCATCTGGTATTTAGCATAAGTTCGGTATGGTATACCGATCATACCGAACCATATCGTTATCATATCGAAAATTTCGATATTGAAAAAATTCATACCGTTACCATATCGAAATTTTGGTATACCAAAATTTTCGATATGCAAAAATTCATACCGATACCGTAATTTCGGTACGGTATATCGGTATACCGATTCATATCAAAAATATTGAACCATCATTTCATATCGAAATACTGGTATACAAATTCATACCGAAAATATTGAAGCATTGTTTTATACCGAAATTAATTATTTAAGATTTATTTTTTTTTTTTTTTTTATGGAAGTTAAATACCCATCCCTTTTTCTCCTCCCTATGACTCGAACCCAGGACCTAAGGTCTAGGTAGTAGTGCTCTAACCACTTGAGCTATCCCACTTTGTCTTAAGATTTATTTTATTTATGTTTTAATAATTAAAGTTATAATTTAAAAATAATATAAAATTATTATTTTATTAAGGATTCAGTATTTCGATATATCGATATACTGTTTCATACCGAATACCGAAAAAAATTCGGTATACCGAAATACCGCGGTATGGTCATTTTCCATACCGTTATCGTACCGAAAATATCGATATTTTTTGGGTATGAAAAGTTCGATATACCGAAATTTCGATATATTTACCCACTCAACCCTTTTGATGTAGTAAAATTTATTCAAATTAATTAAATCTGCAAATTGTTTGATCAGTGTATGGGCCGGGGTGGTCCTTTATTTTGTTAGCGTGACAAACTTTACAGTTGTTTTTTATCGATTATTTTTATGCATTGTTGGTATATGGTACCCTCCTATAATTCATATATAGGCTTTTTTTAGTGATGTGCTAAAATAAGTGTTAATGCATGCGTGGAATGAAAGCAGCTTCAATTAATTTGAGTGTGTGATATAGACGACTTTTGGCTAATTCATAATAAGAACAAGTTTGTTCCACCCCCTCCCCCTTATATATATTAAATTTTATTTTTTTAAAAAATAATGATAAATTTAATATTCCCTCTGTTCAATAAGTAACACCACAAAATTGACACACTTTTTTTAAAAAAGTGTAATAAGTAAAGTGTTGAGGAGTAATTTTGTGAAGTTAAATAAATAAAGTAAAGAGAGTAGTTGGAATGAGTGTAAATATGTGAATATTGTGAGGGTGATGATGAAGGAGTTTTCTTTTTAGGGTGTTGCAAATAATTGTGGAACAGACGAATAAGGAAAGTGTGCAAACTGATGTGGAACGGAGGGGGTAATAGATTAAGACAAATATAATTCTTTCATACAATTGAGTGTATAAATATACTTGGATTTTAATGTTCAATTTATCTAATTTAATATTTGACTCAATTTATTGATGTATTTGAGAAATCTAAAAATTAATATTAATATATATTTTAATATAATTATATATATACAGATAAATAAATATTATAATTATACACATGTTAGTATTTTAGAACATAAATATTTTTTTGGCCCCCTAGACTCGAATCCTGAATCCGTTTCTGATTCCCCTAATTGCAATCTATGTGTAATAAAATGTGCATTTGTGAGATTTGTTCATCTTAAAATGATTCTTTATAGGAGTATTACTAAACAGATGATGATATGGGTTGTACTGATTTTGTCAAGCTTCGTTTTTTCACACTTCATCCATATACTGTATATATACTCTTTCATTTGTTAATGTCTTGATAGATGGTACTGTGATTTAGAATTTGTAAAGCATCCCTCAGGGATACAGTCAGAGGAGCTGATCAGAGGACGAAATATTCCAAATTATAACTCCCTCAAGAATACAGTTAGAGAGGCATTTATGGTAAAAGATTTCAGCTTGTCTGAGATCGCAAGTGTTGTCGAACACACTAGGCGTTGATCTGGAAAGGGTCCACCTCAACAGCCGACGAATGGTTCAGCCGACTCTGACACTTTAGAGGTTAGGTTGTCCCTTCACAATCGTTGATTGGATATGCTAGACTACTCGGATTGAGTGTGTTATCATGGAACACTGATCGTATTAATTTGTCTTATTTGCACTATTCTACTTTATACTTTATTTTTAGAGGAGTGTACATTTTCCCTTGCCCTCGGGTTTTGTCTCTATAGAAGATTTTCTCAAACAAGGTTTTAACGACACTACGACCTCTGACTCGACTTGTAAACTTATAGTTTTAAATTTTCTTTTTCTTTTATATACCATGCTTTTTATTATATCATCATCTCTCAATACTTTTTTTTTTCATATAATTATTATCTTACTACTTTACAATAATAAACTAATACGTCATCATCACTAAAAAAATATTGTTTTGATATGAAATTTCATAAACACCACTACTCTTTCATTTCTAATAGTAACAATAATTTAACTATTCATGAGATTTGTTAAAACCCTCGTCTGAATTTGTCTCGTCTCTCTCAAGTCGAAAAAGAACACATCCTCAGTGTTTGTGCATGATGTCGTCAATATTGGGTTTGTTTTGCTTGATTGAATGATTGAAATCTAGCTATGCATGAAAACTTACAATAAAAATTGAGAAATATATAATTTTTTTAACTCAACACATTAAATTCATCAGATCAAATGTAATAAAAATTTACCTTTCTGGCCATCACTGTTAGGAAATAAAACAAAGTCTCACAAAATATTCTTCATATTTATTATTTACAAATATATTCTCCTATAAATTGAAGGTCATCATTCATCAACTATTATACTCCGTAATTCATAAAATTAAAGAGATGGGCCAATCTGTTAAAGTCCGGGTTCACACGGGCAAGTCAATTTATGCCCAACTCTCAATGGGCTTATAAGTACTTAAATCAATCACCCGACATAGCAGGTTGGTCAATGGGCTTATAAGTACTTAAACGACACGGTTATACACACACGTGATTGTTGAGGACACTCACCGTGGGATGAGTACACCCACCCTGAACCAACGTACCTTTACCCCTATTAAAATCTAAGCACATATTTCAAAAGAAATACTCGAAATAATAAACACTGTTCGACAATAATCTTCAAAAATATGTACGTTGTCTAAAAAAAAATTCTGAAAATGAACACAATTTTCAAAAAATCAGACTCAAAATATGTATCAACTAGAAAAACGGGATAAACAAATGTTGGATGTCAAAATATATATTTTAAACACATATTATTTAAACAAACTACTACTATGCAAGCATAAGATACAAAAAAACAAGTATAAAGCGTAACAATGGTTGCGTTTTCAGTTTTGCCCGGCGAGGGGCCAACAAAGTTGCACACCGTTTGGCCCATCTTGGTCTTTAGCCAATTGGGAGGAAATTTGGATAGAAGAGGTCCCACGTTGTTGTATTTCTCTTACTAGTAGGGCACCCGTGCTGGCGCACGGCCTGATATGTTGAAAAAATTCACAACATTTTAAATTTTAATTTTTTTATAGTGTCATTTTATAATATCACTAAATTATATTAAATATATATATATATATATATATATATTACTCCCTCCCCGTTCACGAAATGTAGTCCCATTTGTCTTATATTTTTCGTCCACCAAATGTAGTCACATACACTTTATAGAAACAGTCACCCTTCAACCATCACTTTAATTACTCAAATTGTCATCAATTTTATTCACAAACAATTACTTTATTCATAATAGACCAACAATATCATATAATACCATTACTTTATGTACTTTTTTCTTAAAATTTATGCCCTGCTCCAATGGGACTACATTTGGTGGATGGAGGGAGTATTATTTATTATCATAATTATAGCATTAATTATTATTAACTCCTATTTATTATAATAAATAAAATTTGCAAAAAAATTAGATTTAATAATTTATGCTTGAAATCTAATTAAATCAATATATTACATTTATTTTTATAATATTTATATTCATTATAAGTATATAAAATTAATGTCAAATATTGAGATATAATTATGTTTATAATACGGTAAAATAATTAAATTGTTATAAAATTACATATAACTAAAAACATCATAAAACATTACATTTTTTGTGATATTGCAATCACGATTGTTGTCATGACATAGTAAGATCTTCCAACCATGATAATTTATTATTCTAAACACAGTTACATATAATTAATTATAACTAAATACAGGATTATGCCAAAATATACCTACATAAGAAAACGATTGTCCCTAACTTTTATTAATAGACATATCATATGATACAATCAATGAAAATTATCTACGTTGAAACTTGAAAGCAATCTAGAAGTAGTCAACGTTGATATGGATATCAATGTTAATTAATGTCCTAGTTTCAATTATAACCCTAACTTCAAGAACCTTATCACTCAATCTAGTTATAATTAATCAACCTACACATACTCATAGAACAAAATATTATATATTTATATTATAAATTTAAAGATAAAGCAAATGCATAATTTCAAATGCAAAAATAAAAAAATAAGGAAAAATATTTTAAAAAATGACACAAATTTGATTCCATTACATAAGCCCCTCGAGTGATTAATATTTCTCAATAACATTACCAATGTTCCAATTTTTAGATTTAGTTCATGATCAGTTACACTCAAATTCATTATGAAGTGTTAAATAAATTATAATAATTACATTTCCAGAAATATGACGGTAATAAATTTTAAAAAATTATATAAATTAATTGAAATTCAAAATATTATTATCTATACAAAATTATTAAGTGGAAAGATCATTATATATTCAAAAAATATTGATAAATATTATTATTATTTTACTAAAACCCTAAATTTTAATTTTTTATCTTCAAGATTATGAAAAGTACACTTGCAACTCACATTCAAAGATTTACCCTTAACAAATTTTTCAAATCTTGTTTGAAGAAAAAATTGTGGTTCTTTTCTTTTTCAATTAACCTTCCATTTTCCATCATCAAATACAATCATCGCAAAACTGGAATGAAAAAAATAATTCATTTGAATATGTATTCCAACATAGATACGGAACAAACTGCATTATAAATATAAAAAATAAAATGAATAAAAAATAATTAAAAATGAACTTATTTAAAATGAACTTTTAAAAGGTTAAATCATAAATTTATTACCAATCAACATTTACGAATAAATAAACTTATTATGACACGTGTGAATGAATAAGAATTAAAATTCAGTGGAATTAAACCCTGAACGGTCCTAAAACATTTAGAAATTGAATAACATTAAAAAATGAATCAAACTAAAAAAATATTATATATATATATATATATATAAACATACAAAAAAAATGGCATATCTTACTCAACATATCGAATTTTTTTAAAGAATGAAGGAATCAAACAATTATACTTGTATTGAACATTTACATAAAAAGTAAACAATCCATCATAGCAAAATGTCGTATAATTATTAAATAATCTTGTTATTTATCACGAATAAAAGAATATCATCATTTAACAAACTTGTAAATTGAATTTTAAAAATCTAACTCCACAAACCATTGTTTTCCACCAGATCTCTTAATAAATATTGATTGTGGAAAAACATCAACATATATCTCGTGAACCACTTCAAAAATGACTTATTATATTATATATATATATATATATATATATATATATATATATATATATATATATATTAAAATAACCGTCAATATATTAAAATAATATAACAATGTAAATAAAAAAATGTAGAGAACACATATCATAATCTCACTGATAAATTAGGAAAAATCATTGATAAAATAATTTTTTTTAATTTATCCTGAAAAAGATGTATTAGTATATTAAATAAAAAAATGTACCTATATAATATAAAATAAAATAAATAATTAGTAGTTACAAACAAAAAAAGTAACAGAGCCTTGAAAAAAAATTGAATTGTCAGTATCTTTCAAAAAAATTATAAGTCAATATACATTAATATACATATCTGAATATTTATATTCAGAAAATTTAATTATATCACAAAAAGATAAACTATTATACTTTTTAAAATTTGGTCAACCATCACAAAAATACCAACGTCATCTAATCATTTTAGTTTTAATTTTCCGTTTGTATCCACTTTGATTAATAAATGTAATTAACGACTCCACATTTTCCTTTTTCTTTAGCAGTACATACATATTAGCAATTCGTTGCAAAACAAAATTAATTATAATATTACATACAACATTAGTAATAAGTAAATATTGATATGACTAAATGTAAATAATAAATTATCATCTTTGGTTCATGTTCAATTGAAATTAAATTGGTTTCAATCAATAATATTTATAATGTTGTATATATAAAAATAATATTTAAATCTATATAGCCATAATGTAGAAAAATATATAATACAATAATCAAAATCTAAGATTAAAAGATTATTCTAAATATAAAAAAATTAAAAATTATACAGTATAAAAAAGTTATTGAATTAAAAAATATATTAGTATATAAAAAATAAATTATTTGAAATTATTATCAAAGTAAAACATAAAATTAATTTAAAACATAATTTAAAAAATATACATATCCATATAACTAAAAACTTACACGTGACTTTAAAATAAAGTTGTTTTTAAAGGAGGTGATTATATCGAATTCGCTAATTTAAGGGGGGGTGTATTGGTTGTAGATTTTGTATGATTTTTTTGGACTTTCAAAGTTTGGGGATATTCAATTCGCATTTTGAAAATGTCTTTCAAAATTCTGAGGTATTCAATACGAATTTTAAAAAGTCTTTAAAAATCTTTAGGTATTCAACAGTGTATGGATTTTAATACTCTATGGATTTTGTTGGATTCTTCTAAAAAAATATAAATAAATTTCACTATCCAAATTCTCTTCTAAAAACCAGAGATTTCAACGGATTCTCTCATAGAACTCTCAAGACGAAAGATCAGAAGTAGGGATGGCAATATTGACCCCACCCCGCGAGCTTTGGGTTAGGTCGGATCCGCCCCGTATTGAGTATGGGTCGGGTCTGGGTCTTATGTCCGACCCACGGGTATCCGACCCGAATCAATATATAAACTTTATTATATATATATATATATTTTTGGGTAAAATATTTATATATATATATATATAATATTAATTAAAAAAAACACTTCACATTAAAAAAAAAACTCTTCGCATCAATACCGGAGTTTCTGAAAATCTATGTAAACCAATAAAAAAAAATGTATATTCCACAATTCTGTCAAGTCTATCAAAATCCATATAAATTAATAAAAAAAATCAGTTAAACTCTGCATGGACTTTATGGATTTTATAAATTCACGTACTTTTTAAAGTTATTAGTATTAGTATTTCTTATGCTAGGAAGCGTATGCCCACTGAAAGATTTTGACTAAAATATACATATATTATGTCACAAAAATATTGAAAAATATATTTAATATAATGACAATAAACGAAAAGTATCAAATATATAAATAAAATAATTAAAAAAAATTATCACTAACTTGAAGCATTCCAACGTAAACACATTATCACAATTTCAATAATATTTTACATTTTGTTATATTTCAATTAGGTTAAATAAAGTTGAAACTTCAATAATATATATATAAAATAAAATCATAATTAACATTCAAATAACATTTCAACAAATAAAAAATAAATAAGTTACAACACCACATAAACTAACAAATAACACAAAGAATCAAAATTCAAATAAAACACAGAATAAATATAACTCAATTGATGATACTCTAATAAAATTCAACAAAATAGTGTGATTGTCATACGAAAAGCTAAGCAAACAACTCAAAATTAAGAACTAAGTCTTGCAACTTGAAATGCGCGCGAACGAACCAATAAATCCAACATCATTGCCATCAACTTTACAAAATATGATTTGATCATTTTTACGAATACAAACATTTGATACTAACTTGCATCGGTTATACGATAGTCAAATTCTATGAGAATTACTATAATTAATCAATTTTTGCACATACTTAACTAAGTAAACTTGTCCAGTTAGAGAAATAATACTTCTATGCAATGAATCCAAATTCTTTTTTAAAAATTTCAACAACAGTATTCAACCGAGATTGTTTAAAAAAAATTAAATTTATAAACTATATAATTAAAAAAAATTGACATTAAAAAAACAAATTAACACAAAATATCTCACCATGTAACTTTTATAGTCTACAAACTTGCATTTTCGATTTATTTCATGTTTTCAGCCTCGTTCCAATGACGCAAATAGTCTTCAGTAATAGTTTGAGGAGAAAGTTTATTTGAACATATAATATTATTGATGAAAATTTTGAATAACTTTTGTTGATCGACTACCTTAAACTAAACTATCTAAAACTGTTATATAATCATTAAAGTAAAAAAATAAGAAATAACATATAATTATTGTTAACTTTATTGAAATATAATATACATGACCATTTATACTGAGGATACATTTTAATCAAATACACAATAATACAAAAAAGTGTTAATAGATGTCATACATTTAACTATATTAATAACCAACATGTTAATAAAGCTTCCTAAATTTACTGAAAATTTTCAACCATCACTATATATTTGAAAAGTAGAAACATCATCATGACCATCCACTGCTCATAGATGACAAACTTCAAAAAATGAGTGCGAAAAAGCATCGGTGAGATAATATGAATTATAAATATACAATGTAAATGATTATGTACAAAAAAAAAAAACTTATAATAAAATACTAATATCAGAGAGTTAAACTTACAAATTCATTCTCATACTGAGCTTTAATTACCATGTTGATATCTATTTTATCTAAAATAAATATACAAAATAATAACAATTATAAAATTAATAAAAAAATTAATTTCACACTAACTAATTAAGGGTTCTTTTATCGTGAAACATGGGTCATGGGGTTCACCCTGTCTTATAATAGACATACAATTAAAAGTTGACATATCGTTTGACTTTGTCATGTGCGGTCGCACTTCATCATTAGATAAACTTTTTTTTTTTAAAATATAAAATTCCTGAAATATCTTTATACGGAGTATTATTCTTTAAAAAAAATATTCTAAGAGTTTTTTCCCGAGTTAGTTGTGATGTAGATCTCGAGAATCCGGAGAAAATCCGGCCCAATTCGAGCCTAGCCGGAACCAAACACGGGCCCGACTCGTTCAACCCAAACACCAGATCGATTAGGGACAGTTCGGGTCCGACCCGAACCAATTTTGGCCCGATTCAACTCATATCGACCCGACTCATCTCGGTACGTCCCATTTTGGCCCGGTCTGTTCTGACTCGTCCCAACCCTCCCCGGTTTGAGCTCGACCAAATTTGAATGAAACATACATCCCCAACGGGTCATGGACCGGGGCCAGCGACCCCAACACAGCCCGGTCCGATCTAATCAATAATTCTAGATATACATGTCATTTTAGAATTAAATATTTTTAAAAGGATATATATATATTCGTAATTGTTTATTTATTAATTTAATTTATTAGTAGGACGATGTACTACGATTACAATTTTTTGAGAAAATTTCATTTTACGTCCTGTAAATTAGGCCTAATCCAGTTTATATCCTTTAAGTTTTCACTTTTTCAATTTACGTCCTAGGGTGTCCAATTTATGTCCTTTTAAATCCAATTTATATCATTTTCGCCGGAAAATTGGAATTCCGGTCAAATAGTCCAATTTACATCCTTTAAGTTTGAAAATTAGAAATTAATAATTTAAAAATTCTGAAAAAAATTAAAAATATCATTAAAATTTATAAATTGTGTAAAATAAAAATAAAAAATTCGAAAATTCGAAAAATTTGTAAATTAAAAATAAAAAAAATTCTAAAAATCTCAGAAAAACATAAAATTCTAAATATAAAAAATCTATAAATTAAAATTTTAAAAATGTTTAAAAAAAAAAAAAAAATTATACCATTCCAAAAACCTCATTAAAATGAATTTGACACAGTTCTACAATCAATCAATGCGTGGAATAAAAAAAAAATTAGGAGTTCAAGAAAAACTTTAATGACGGATGAGTCCTAATCAAGTCTATTTTTTTTAATAATTTTTATTATTCTTATTGGGTTTTTAGAATTTTTAATATTTAATCTACACATTTTTAAAAAATTAAAGAGATTTTTAGAATTTTAATGAGATTTTTTAATTTCTTAATTTTAAGTTAAACATTTATATTTTTTGAATTGTAAATTTTTTTATTTTTATTTAACACATTTTATAAATTTTAATGAGATTTTTTAAAAATTAAATAATATTTTAAATTTTATTTTACACATTTTATAGTTTTTAATTTTAAAGATATTTTCAGATTTTTAATAATATTTTAAAATTTCGAATGATATTTTTAGAAAATTTATTTATTAAATTTTAATTTTCAAACTTAAAGGATGTAAATTGGACTATTTTGCCGGAATCCCAATTTATTCCTCAAATTTTGGTGAGTTTGAAAATTTTCCGGCAAAAAGGACGTAAATTGGACCAAAAAGAATGTTAATCGAAAAAGTAAAAACTTAAAGGATATTAATTGGATTAGGCCTAATTTACAGGACATAAAATGAATTTTTCTCACATTTTTTTATAGGGCAAACGCACTAATGCTTAGTGCGATCATATATAATAAAATTTATATGTTAGATCAACGATATAATGGTATTTGAAGTATGATTTATTATAAGGGGCTAAACTTTTAGAAAGATCCAACCAAGTAATCATATAAAATTATAAAAGTTTATAAAACAATAAAAATCATAAAAACAGATAAACGTAAAAAAAAATTAAATTTCAGACGAATAAGATTTACACATACAAAAAAAATAAAAATAAAAAACAACAGAACTTTTAATTGAAATGTTCACCAACATTTCTCATTTAAGATACTAACAATCATGCTAAAAATCCTAAAATATAACATGCGTGATACTTCTCAAAATAATTATATATCCATTTTTAATGGCGTATCGGGGTTTTCACTATCTCAAATCCTGTCAAAATTACATGTATTCCTCCTAAATTACTTTAATAGATAAAAAATGAGCGACACGTGAATTCACAAGATTCATCTCATCTATTTATTTTTTCACAAAATTTAAGGTAAATGTTGCACTAAAAAATAAAACGAATAAGCAAACATACGTTTCAATATAATGTTTTTAGATTTTTTAAATAATTTTTAATTTTTATATTTTTAGATTAATTTTAGATTTTTTATAAAATAATGTATATTGATTAATTAATTATTTTAATTATATTTATAAAAAGTATGAGTATAAATTGGATAAGAGAAAAATGTGTGTTAAATTTGATAAAAAGTGAAAAGTATGAGTATAATTTGAGAAAAAAATGAAAAATATAGGTATAATTTGGTTATGTGCTAAATTGGATGAAAAGTGAAATGTATGAGCTAAAATTGATGATTTGATCAAATTAAAAATGTAGCAACAAAAAATTTAAAAAAAAAAAAATCATGAAATAAATCCTAAAGAAAAGGTAAACATAAAAAATAATATATGATCCAAGAGCTATAAAAATAGAAAAAATAATAAAATAAGAATTACTCCCTCCGCTCGTAATTATTTGCACACTTTTCGTATTTGGACGTTCCAAAATTACATGCACACTCTTAATATGGAAATAACCTCACTACATCATTTTATTTTTAAAATTGTCACTCATTTTTTCCATACATTTCATTTTACACCTCATCAAATCCACTTTACACATCATCAAATCACTTAAAATACTCTTCTTTTATCTTACATCATCAACTACTAAATCTCATTTTCTTAAGAAACGTGTCGATCAAACCATGCAAGTTATCCCGGGACGGAGGGAGTACAAAATAATCTGAACACGACTAAGAAAATAAATGTTCAAAATTAACACAAACATAATAGAAAAAAAAATAGTATATTAAAGAACAAAAAAAAAAAGGTTTACATATTAATTGTGTGAGAAACACATTGTCAAGAATAATATACTAATTATTAAAAGAAATAGTAAATCTCATTATTGAATCTTCAACAATATAAAAGGAACAATTGCAACCAAATTTAAAAGGAACACATTGTCAAGAATAATATACTAATTATTAAAAGAAATAGTTCATCTCATCTATTTATTTTTTCACAAATTTTAAGGTAAATGTTGCACTAAAAAATAAAACGAATAAGCAAATACGTTTCAATATAATGTTTTTAGATTTTTTAAATAATTTTTAATTTTTATATTTTTAGATTAATTTTAGATTTTTTATAAAATAATGTATATTGATTAATTAATTATTTTAATTATATTTATAAAAAGTATGAGTATAAATTGGATACGAGAAAAATGTGTGTTAAATTTGATAAAAAGTGAAAAGTATGAGTATAATTTGAGAAAAAAATGAAAAATATAGGTATAATTTGGTTATGTGCTAAATTGGATGAAAAGTGAAATGTATGAGCTAAAATTGATGATTTGATCAAATTAAAAATGTAGCAACAAAGAATTAAAAAAAAAAAATCATGAAATAAATCATAAAGAAAAGGTAAACATAAAAAATAATATATGATCCAAGAGCTATAAAAATAGAAAAAATAATAAAATAAGAATTACTCCCTCCGCTCGTAATTATTTGCACACTTTTCGTATTTGGACGTCCCAAAATTACATGCACACTCTTAATATGGAAATAACCTCACTACATCATTTTATTTTTAAAATTGTCACTCATTTTTTCCATACATTTCATTTTACACCTCATCAAATCCACTTTACACATCATCAAATCACTTAAAATACTCTTCTTTTATCTTACATCATCAACTACTAAATCTCATTTTCTTAAGAAACGTGTCGATCAAAACATGCAAGTTATCCCGGGACGGAGGGAGTACAAAATAATCTGAACACGACTAAGAAAATAAATGTTCAAAATTGACACAAACATAATAGAAAAAAAATAGTATATTAAAGAACAAAAAAAAAAGGTTTACATATTAATTGTGTGAGAAACACCTTGTCAAGAATAATATACTAATTATTAAAAGAAATAGTAAATCTCATTATTGAATCTTCAACAATATAAAAGGAACAATTGCAACCAACGTATATATATTTATCCTTATCAAAATTTTCAAATCAAGTTTGAATTAGCATTGTATTTTCATCATTGTTCAATAAAACATTTCACCCTCAATCATCAAATACGAACAATTTGTAAAATTTGAACTGTCAAATAGTTCATTCAAACATGTATTCCAAAGCCAATAAGGTATAATCTACATTATTATTAGATTATAATAAAAAAATGTTACTTATAAATCAACCTTTCAGAATATTGAAATTTTTTAACCGACGGATAATATATTGAAAATGAATAAAAAATAACAGGAAAAAAATCATCATCAGTCTTACAACGTTTAAAATAAAATAAAACAACAACATTAATATATATATAATTTCATTATTTTAAAAATATTATCAATAATAATAGAATATTAAATATATATATATATATATATATATAAATGACATTTTGCACAAATAAATATATAAACGTATTTGTAATAAATATTAACCTAAAAAAAAGTAAACAACCACATTTGTAATAAACATTAACCCAAAAATTGGGATTTTTTTTGTCCTTTTTAGTTTGAGACATTTCAAAATAAATTTTTTAAGTTTCAACTTTACAAAATACATCATTTATGTTTCAATTTTCAATCATTTTTTATTCAATTTTAATCATTTATCTTTGAAAAAAATTAAGTGGTGACTTGGTACCCATATATTAAAAAAAAAGACATATCATCATGATATATATACATCATTATCTCTCTCCTATTAAAAAAAAGTTGTTTTCAAAAGGAAAAAAAAGGAGTTCTCTACACACAAAAAAAAATAATTAACTTACATCAAACCAATTACTTCAGTCAAAATCAATTTGTTCCCTCCCAAAAAAATTAAGGGTGTTCCATTAAAAATAAAACTATTCTCCAACAATGACAAAATTAATTAATTTGAAGTGATTGAGTAATACTCCAAGAATTATAGGAACATATAAAAATTTATAGTAAAATATTAGGACTGAATATTGAATCGGGTTTTTTTTAGAATAACACAAGTTGAAGACTTTTTTTTTGGTCTTGTAAGTTTGAGAATTCCAAAATTAATTAATTAATACGGAATGTATAAAATATTCGCTCACTCATAAATTTAAATAAATTAATAATTTAAGTCAGAATTAAATTTTATCGTATGAAACTCGTGGGTTATGCATAAAAATCGTTCCCTTCCAAAAAAATGAGATTATATTTTTTTTAGTCCATTAAGTTACCATGTTTTTTAATTTAGTCCACCAGATTACCATTTTTTGAATTTAGTCTATTAAGTTTCTATTTATTTTAATTTTGGTCCAGTAACCTGCTATAGCAGGTTTAGCACGTCATTTTTTTTAAAAACACCCCATAAAATGTTATACACACCCCCAATGTTAAACACACCACACTAAAATTTAAAAAACTTTTGTTATTACTATACCCACCTCAATTTTTTCCTATTTAATAAATTGTCAAAAATAATTAAATAAAAAAATGTAAGAATTCAAATTAATATAAATAAAACCTATAAAAAATAGCCTAAATTTTTTAAAATTAAAAAAATCTAAAAAAAATTAATTAATTTTTTTATTTTGTAGATTTAGTTGATTTTTTAATATTTTTTAAGATTAATAAAAATAGTAAAAAATCAACTAAACTTTAAAAAATAATTAAATAAATTATTTATTTAGTTTTATTAAAATTTTGAAGATTTATGTATTTTTTTATAGATTTTATTTATATTTTTCATATTAATTTGAATGCTTATGTTTTTTAATTAAGTTTTTTTTGATAATTTATTAAATATTTTTATGATTTAATTTAATTTAATTTTAATTGATTTTTTAATTTTTGTGTTTGAAATTTGAAATGTGTATATAATATTTATGGGGTGTTAGTAGATTCATGTAATATAAAAGAAATATTTAAAAGAAAAATAAAATAAAAAAATTTAAAACTTCAATGTTTTATTTACTTTCTAACTTCTATAAAAATGTCGACAATAAGGCTAAATTAAATTTAAAAATAAGTAGAAAATCAACTAAATCTTCAAAACTAATTAAATTAATTAATTTTAGCTTTGTTTAATTTTTAAATATTTAGGTAATTTTTTATAGATTTTAATTATTTATAATTTTCATATTAATTTGAATTCTTAATTTTTTTAATTTAATTATTTTTTACAATTTATTAAATAGGAATGAATTGAGGTGTGTATAGTAATAAAAAATAATTTTTAAATTTTAGTGTGGTGTGTTTAACATTTGGGTGTGTATAACATTTTAATGGGGTGTGTTGTGTATCTTAAAAAATGACCTGTTAAACCTGTTGTAGCAGGTAATTGGACCAAAATCAAAATAAATCGAAACTTAATGGACCGAATTTAAAAAGTTGTAATCTGGTGGACTAAATTCAAAAACATTGAAACTTAACGGACTAAAAAATATATAATCCCCAAAAAAATTAAGGATGTTCCATTAAAAATAAAATTATGTCATATTGTAAGCATGAATTGATATACACAAGTTCATATATTTTGAAATGTTATGCTATAATTTTAGTTGAAATTTATTGCATGATGATGTGTCATTTTTTTAATACATGGGGTTCCAAGTCACCACTTTATTCTTTTCAAAGATACTTTGAATAGAAAAAATATTGAAATTGAAACATAAATAATGTATTTTGTAAAATTAAAATTTAAATGATTTATTTTGAAATGTCTCAAACATATAGGACCAAAAAAATAAAAAAAATCTCCTAAAAAAAGTAAGCAACCCATCAAAGTATTATATCATATTAATGTGTTTGGAAACTTTATTATCTTCAATAACAGAATACCACCCTTTATCAAACGTTCCATCAAGTCCCGTTAAAAAATTTACAAATAAAATTTTGAAATTACAATATATGTATCATGAATATATCACAAGATGAATGACCTACAATTTTTTTAGAGACAAAAAATTATAATGAAACAACATCATCACTAATTTATGCAACAAATGAAATAATAATAATATAATGAATATTAGTTAAAAATATTAATAAAATATTTTTTATAGAAAAATAATACAGTATATTATTAAATATAATATAGCAATAAAAATAATATTTTTAAAAATAAAAGTTAAGACATTACCCATTACAACTATTAAATGAATGAATATCAATAAAATAATTTAGCTAGTTCCAAAATTTTAGACCAAAAATATTTCATAAAAATAGACAAATTACATGTTATTAGACATACCTTAATTCCATACAAATAAACAAATTAAATGTTAGTAAAAGACATATAAAATTATAGAGAACTTCATTCTAAATTGAATGATTTTGTATGTCACAAATCAATATAAATTTACAATACAAAAACACATAAAATATCAATTAGGATAGCTTGCTTTAATTTTACAAATAATTGCATAACTTATATTTACATATATTTAATTAGTCATGTTTGCAAAAATAAATAAATTAATTATAGTAATTTAATATCACTAATCACCCCCAAATAGTAACATAATAGTCGTGCTCTTGCTTTTTTATTTTTCATTAGTAATGTCAATTCATAATTAATTGTATTTAATTGTTTCATTAATGTTCTTTTAATGCTAAAATGATAATTTATAATCATCAATTACCAATCAATGTATATTTTAATTATCTTATTAATTGTAAATAATAAATACTTATATATAATTATTGCCTTCTAATTTTAAGTAGGGATGACAATGGGCCGGGTCGGGTACATAGATACCGGGACCCGACCAGTTTCAATTCGGGTCCGGGGCGGATCGACTCGTTCGGGTCACGGGGCGGGGCAAATCTGGGCGACCCATTTTTTTTAAAAATAAAATTGAAAAATAATAAATTTATTTTAAAACATATAACATAAAATTTAGATTTGTATTGAAAATTAAATAAAATAGTATTAGAAGCATGTTTATAAATTTATTTTCACATTTATGAAGGTGAATTATTGTTATATATATTAATAAACATCAAAATATTGAAGATATATTATATTTATATGTATAATATATATAAAAAATAAATATAAAAACGGGTCCGGGTCACGGGTTGAGGGTGATACCCGGACCCGCCCCATTTAAATACGGGTCCGGGCCGGGTCGGGCCGGGTTGAAATTGCCACCCCTAATTTTAAGAGCAAATTATAACATTAAATTGCTATTAATAAATAATATTTAACTTTAAAAAATTAAGGTAAATGTAAAATTAAGGAAAAATATTATTTTAGAACGTAAACAATTATACTGCCTTTTTTCATAAATACATCTAATTAACGTTTTCCTTATTTTAATAAATAAATATATATATATATATATATATATATATATATATATATATATATATAACTACAATAACTTTGGATGATATATCATAGTTCAACTAAAATCTAAATAGTTAACATTAGCGCATTTATTAAGATAATTAATTTTTAAAATATTTTTCTTTAAATCAAAATACTCACGTATATTCAAAATAAGTAGGAGAATTATATATAATAATTTAAGTTCATGGATAAAAATTTTAACCACTCAAAAATATCCAATCAAGATTACAAAGTTGTCATATTAAATAATAAATGCAATTAAAATTACCATATTGATTTAAAATAGTTAAATGACTTTATCAATATTTTATAGAGTGTCTTTAATTATTATAATACAATAAATAATAGATCGATAATAAAATGTATATTTATAATTTAAAAAAATTAAATAAATATTAAATGAGTAATTTAAGTATGAAATTAATAATAATAAATTATGAATCATAAATCCATAAAATACAATAAGTAATAACAAAAACTTCAATTGAATATGAGAGCTTGAAGCTCTGATTTCCTCTAAATTTTACAGGAATATGAATTCAAAATATTGAATACATACATACATAAAATATAAAATACTGTAACAAATATTAAAATGTGATTGAATAAAAACCAACTCTAAAAATGTATAGAACCATTAACAATGAATACAATAGATTTACAAATATAAGGATTACATATATATAACAATAACCTAATCTAATATAAAGTTTCAAACCTTAAAAATTGTTCAAAAATATTTTGATGAACAACACCGAAATATTTAAAAATATCGAAAGAAAGGATAACATCTTGAACAAATCTTCTAGAGTCGACGAATTTGACGGTGAAATCTTCCATCGTTTGTTTATAAAATCTTCAAAAATTTATGAAGAATCTTCAATCTACCGATAACTAAATTTACAAAAAAAAAATTATAAATAAATATTGAAAATTATATTCGAGATACATACAACTATATATAATTCTATTACAATTAAATGCGAGAATACAAAAGAGAAAAAATCTTCACACCTGCATCTAGGGTTGTAAATGAACTAAATAATTTTGGTCAATTCGGTATTCGTATTCGAAATTTTATGATTCGATTAATAAACTAATACAAATAAAAAATTATGATATTCGATTCGATATTCGTAAGTATTCGATAATATATATATATATATTATATAAATTTTATGGAGTAAATTATATATTACATTAAAAATATATTATATTTATTTTTTCAATAACTAATAGTAACAAATTACTAAAAAGTAAAAAATGCAAATACGAGTATGGTATACCGATTTGTACTGCAAGTCAAAAAGTCAAAACCCTAATGTCTTAATTAATTTCAATTCCACATTTCCCCCTCATTTTCATTTCTACTGTACATCCTTAATGCCGCCGCCCCCTCTCATTTTTCTCTGTTTTCACTTTTCACCGCCTCGCGTCTGATCTCCCACGACGCCGCCACGGTCAGTCGGCCACCAACCGCGCACACAGACGACACAATCGCAAGCGCGCACAGGTGCTGTTTTTTTTTAGTTGTAACCTTGTAGGTGTTGTTTTTATTTTTCCCAGATGAATTAGTTCATGTTTTTACAATTAGATTATTATGGAATAATGACTAAGATTTTCATCAACCAAAATGATTTATATACATCTGCAACCAAATTGACCAAGATTTTCGCGACTATATTTGCCAAGGTTTTTCCGGCAACCAAAACCATATGCTTGTAAGACGTAAAATATGAATAAATTTAAAATAGCAGTTTTCAGTTAAATATTCTATCATATTATTAACTGTAAATTTTTTGATTAATTATTTTGATACAGATCATAAATTTTTACATATTATAAGTTGTTGTAAAAATAAATTCAGATTAGTTGCGCCTTCTTTGATTATTTAGTGTGATTTAGAAGGGGGACTATGTTTTGGATGAGTTAATGAGAAAATTGCAAATAATTATTCTCATATTTTGATGCAAGTGCAAACCACTTGATTTGCAAGTTTGATGGAAGATTGAATGGTTGATGTTTTTGGTGCTCTTTTGAAGATTTTTATGAAGAGTTTTATTTTATTGTTAATGTAAACTTTTGAATTTGTGGCTTGTAAAGGGAGTTGAAACAACATAATTGTCAATTTGGTATCTATTATTAATTGTTTTATTAGTTAAATATATTGATTATTTTATAAATTTTCGAATCGAATACTCGAAAAATATTATTTAGAATATGCTTTAAAAATCGAATCGAATTTATTATTCGAAAAAGAAAACGAAATCGAATATTTTTCACGAATCGAATACAGTGGTATTCGCTTCGATTCGTTTACGTCCCTACCTGCATCCATGAAATTTTAAAAAAATTTCAACAAATCTTTAAAATCTCTTTTGAAAATTTTCAACATTTCTTCAATCTCTAAAGAATACATGTTTTGATTAACACTTCTATCTACATCATTTCAAAATAATAATAAATAAAATACTACAATAAATCTTTATATACATTTCTATTCTAGAACAATACATCAGAAAAAAATCATAGCTAATTACATTAGAATCGTAAGAGAGAAACTTGAGAAGATGAAAATGATCTAAAAAAACAGAAATAAATAGGAAAAAAATTGTAACGGTTCCTAGTTTTACGTTTTAATCCTAAGGTCATATTTCATCAAGAAATCATCAACGGTTAAAAAGAAGTAAGATAAAAGAATGTATTAATGATGATTATTATTCAAATCATACCATAATTATTAAGAAGACTAAATGAATGGTGAAGATGATGATCAAGAAAAGTGATCAACGGTCCATAAAGTTTCCCGCCGAAACTAAATATGGAAATATGTAGGTGTATTATATTAGTATATATAGATTATCGATGATGTAAGGTCTTGGCCTACTATTTCTAATTAATGAAGTTACATTTTCCCGTTAAAACAAAATCCTAACTAAAAAAACTCATGGACTTTCACCAAAAAATTGTTTCAAAACAAGTAAAAAAAAAACTTTCATTTTCTTGTAATTTTTTTTTTTTTTATCGCCTCTTCCATTTCCTGTGATAAATATGTAAGTGGATGTACTCATCAGGCATTTTTTTTTTCTTTAATTTTCAGCGAAGGGGATAGTGAACATTCCACGCATCTTTCAGTTTTAAAAATAAATAAATTAGGTAGGTGTCCTCAACCATCACGCGTGTATATACAACCATGCCCGTAGCTTATATCAATCACCCTACATAGCAGGTTGGTCAATAAGCTTAGTCCATTTTGAAAGTTTTAATTTTAGGTCAAAAAAAAAAAGGTACGGTTAATTGCACCTCCATCCCTGATAGATACACCCTTTATGTTTTTTTTAAATCAAAATAATTATGAAATGTTTAAAATTCTCTTAATAGATACACGTCCTTTAATTCTCACTCATTATCTTTTTTTTTCATCCTCAACCCCACCCTCGAAATTACTAACTTCACTGTTTTGTGATTATTTTGAATTTATTACAGATCTAATAATGTACGTCACTCTTTTCTATTCCGTTGACGAAGTCTTTTTTTTTTTTTTTTTTCATTTTCGATCAACCAATGTCGAAAAAGTTGTGGATTTTAAACAAATTTTTGCCTAAAAATTATAGAAGTGTTTTTTTTTTAATCAATTTTTACTGAATTGTTGTATTTTTATTTTCACACTACTTTGTTGAAAATAACCTAAAATCTGACATGGTTTGTCGAAAAATAGCATTGAATTTTTCTTTTCAGTTTCATGAATAAATTTTTAGAATAATAATATTGATAATTTTTATAGTTTTCTAAATTTTTTTATATCTAAATCGATCGTGTAGGGAGGGTAGCGTCGCTGTGACAGCAGAATAGAGCAGCAGTGTCGTGGGGAGCAGGTGGAGGCTGGGAACGGAAAAAAAACAATTTCACTAAGGGGATGTTTGTTTTGGGATTTTGAGAATTTTGAAATCCGGATTTTAAAATTTAGTGGATTTCAAAATCCTAATATTTTTTATCTTTTGTGTTTGTTTTGGAATTTATTTAGGGTAAGATTTAACTTTACAGTATAGGATTATAGGTTTTATAGGTATTTATATAGGGTTTATAGTTATTTATAGAGTTGATTTTTATAGTGTTATAGGGTGGGATTTTAAAATTCTGAATTAAAATCTCAAACTGTAACGAGGTGGAGTTTCGAAATTTCAAATTCAAATTTTCCATCGCAAAACAAACATCCCCTAAACGTGTTTCTTCCCAAATTTACTAATATGAATAGAAAGTGTGAAATTTCCAATTAAAGTTGACTTAGGATGAGTTTAATCTTGTCTTAATTTTTTATATTAATTTCAAATTAAAGATTATTTTGAAAATTAAATGTTTTCAAGAGAGAAATTTGAATGATTACGAGTAGTGAGCAAGTTGATTGATCGAGTCTTTTCACAACCACAGACATATTGTAATAATCCTAATTGCTTTTTTGCTTCTCCTAAAAGGGCTTCACTTTAATCCCTTTTTTTTAATTTTTTTTACTCAAAATATTCTTATATAAATGGAAGCTCTAACCTCGCTTTAATAATGTTAGTGACAAGTGACAACTACCAGTTCGCTCTATATGTTGTATTTCTATTTGACTTTACTTTAGTATATTTTGGAACTTATGTAGACTATGTTTTTTTCCTTTTTAAAAGAATTAATTGTTAATTAAGAATTAAATAAACCCTCGGTGAGTATAAATTACTTCCTCCGTCTAGGAGTGTGCAAAATAAAACCGGACCGGAAAAAAGATCGGAATCGGACCGGTCCGGTTAGGTTCCGGTCCTCGGTCCGAATTTTTTTAAGATTCCGAGTTCCGGTCCGGTCTAAAACCGGAATTTACCGGTCCAGGACCGAAAACCCGGATTTACAAATTTTTATTTTTTTTATTATTTGAATTTTAGAAATTACAAATCTCATTCCTCTGGCTCTTCGATTTTCTTAAACCTAATTCCCCTTTTTTACCATTCTCAAAATTCTTCAACCTTTATCTGAAACGGCGCTGCGACAACCCTTCTCCAATCTCCACCCCTTGCCATTGTTTGTGTTAGTTGTGACTTGTGACTCACCCATTTTGAGAAGGTTATAGAGCCGGCGCAACGGAATACTCCACCCAATCTTCTTGCAATGTAAGTACTCAAAATTATTTTTAATCGTAATAATTATTTTTAATTTCTTGTTTCAAAATTTTAGATGGATAGTGTTTTCTGATCAATCGGCTGATGCCCTTACTAATGAAGAACTCGAATGTGATCCACTCTCCACTTCTTCTCATACACTAAGGAATTATAATAAATTAAAAAAAAAAAAAAGTCTGAAACGGTCCAAACCCGGACCAGACCGGAATTTACCGGTCCGGTCCTCGGTCCGTAAAATTTTAAGATTCCGGCCTCGGTCCAAACCGGTCCCGGTCCGGTCCGGTTCTGGACCGGTGCACACCCCTACCTCCGTCTCAACATTACTTGCATAGTTTAACTAGCACAGTTTTTTGAAAAATTGAATTTAATGATTGGTGATGTAAGATAAATTAATGGTATTTTATAGGTGATTTAATGAGATGTAAAGTAAAATGTATGTAAAAATGAGTGACAATTTTAAAAATAGAATGATGTTGGGAGGGTATTAATTTTGTAAGATATTTTTATATTAAAAGTTGCAATGGAACGTCTCAATAAGAAAAGTGTACAAGTAATCACGGGACGGAGGGAGTACAAGATTTTGAGTTCGAATAATATTAAAACATTTACAAAGCGTACAAGTCTCATTTACCAGAAATGTAATTGAGATAAATTTACAAATGGTCATGTAACTTTATTCGAATTTACAAAAAGGTCTTGTAACTTTTTAGTTTATCAATTTTATTCCTTTTAGTCTCAAATTTGATCCTTTTGGTCTCAAATTTGGTCCTTTACTCTCAATTCTAGTCCTCTGAATTCAATTTCAATTCTTTTAATCCAACTTCAATCCTACCCACCGGAATAGAACGTGTATTTTACGCGAATTTTTTTCCAGTATTTTTAACACACCATCCGACACATAAATTATTTGGAGGACTAAAAGTCTAAAATACATAAGATCAACTTAAAAACAATTTAAAATTATAAAACGCTAAATATTACGGAGTATTATTTTAATTTCTAATTTTAGATGATAACTGTGTATATACACTAAAATATATACATATGTATTACGGAGTAATATGTATTTTGTAATATTAATACGCAATTGAATTTGATGTTTTAATTTGTTTCATTGAAATCAATTTGTCTTTTTTTTTTTTTTTTTTTTTTTTAGATATATCACTTTTTATTTAATTTAAATGAAACACACAAAATTATAGGTTTGATTATAAATAAATATTTGGTAAAATAGAATCTAAAAAAAATTAAGATTTTGAACAAAAATATTTATATTTAATTATAAATAAATATTTATTAAAAAAATTATTAAATATACCACTCTTATTTCTATTTAAAATAGCAAAATGTGTCAGATGATGTGTTAAAAATGTCATAAAAATATTGTGTAAAATACATATGTATTATTACGGTATGAATGATTAAGTTGAATTAAAACGACAGAAATTAGACTTGTAGAATTGAAATTGGACTCAAATGATCAAAATTGAGACATAAAAGAATCAAAATTGAAACTAGCATGACTAAAATTAATTAAGTAAAAAATTACAGACCTTTTGTGAATTCAGATGAAATCCAATTATTTAGAATATTTATATATTTTTTTTTTATGAAAACTTTCCAATTGTCGACTAGTGAATGGTAGTTTTTTTTTTTTTTTCTTCAATTCAATCTAATTGAGATCCACAATTTTTTCCATGTGTATGTGTGCAAAATGACATACTAGTAACACCAGGGGTGAATGTTGCGATTTTTATATTCGGTATTACTTTTCCCATTCAAACTTTATATGCACACATTTTTTTTTACTAATTCGAAAAGAATATTAATTATTATATATAAAATGAATGTTGTACTAGGGTAATGAAAGAATAAATATTTTTATTATGAAAGTAATAGGGAATAATGTAAATATAGGAATAACATCTTTTTTATTTTGATCATATCTTTGTATATATATCTTTGATATGGTTTGTTATTTTTAACTTAATTATCTCTTTGTAAATACTCTTATAAATAGTGAATCATTCTTATCACCTCTGATCACATACCTATTCTCACATGGTATCAGTCTGACTCATCGAAACCCTAATTTTCTCTCTAAAGCCTTACGCTAAAATTTCTTCCCTTTCCTCCACATGGCGGCGGCGGCTCCTACTCCCCCCACCATCCCTCTCAACGGGTTGGTCCATCTTTAGCGCAATCAGGTAGTCCCGCTGCTGTCCAGCCATGATCTCATCTCTCACGTTCTTGGCACGACAACTGCTCCGGCAAAGTCGATCACCACTACTGGTGAATCGGCTCCGAACCCAGCCTACATCGCTTGGTTTGAGAAGGATCAGAAGATCCTTAGTCTTCTTCTTTCCTCACTTTCTAAAGAAGCCATGGCCGAAGTCATCGGTTGTGACTCCTCGCGCTCCATATGGGTCGCACTCAAGGCAGCCTACAGCCACACCTCGGTCTCCCGTATTACTCAATTACGGAATCAACTCCTCTCTCTTCGTCGAGGATCCACCTCCGTCGACGACTTCAGCAAGAAGTTTTGTGCTCTTTGCGATCAACTCTCCTCCATCGGTAAGCCTGTTGATGATGACGACAAGTGTCATTGGTTTCTCACTGGTCTCGGCCCCCAGTTCGCTGGTTTCTCTGACACTCGCATGACAATGTCGCCCATGCCTGCCTTTCGAGATCTGATCCATCAAGCCTTAAACTACGAACAGTTTACTCGCTCGATGGACTCCTCGTCCTCGCCCGTTCCGGCATTCTCTGCTTCTGCTCGCTCGGGTAAGCCTTCTCGCCCTGGCACCAAATCCCGTAACTTCTCTCCTCGGAATTTTGGTGGCCAGACGACCACTGGATCCTCGGTTGGTGGCTCGGCCCCTGCTCGCCGCCCTCCTACTTGCCAGATCTGCCGACAACAGGGGCATTATGCGAATCGGTGTCCAGACCGTTATGCTCGCCCTGCCCCCTCTGCGACCAATCTTGCTCATGCCCTTGATTCGCAGTGTTGTGTCTCGCAACCCTCTACTTCGGATTGGTTCCTCGATAGCGGTGCCTCCGCTCACATGACTCCTCGCTCGGCTGACCTGCACAATCCTCACCCGTATTCTGGTAACGATAATGTTATTGTTGCTAATGGTTCGACTATTCCGATCACTCACGTTAGGTCGTGTTCGATCAATAAGGACGTTCGTTTGTTAGATGTGCTCGTCGTACCACATCTCACTAAGAAATTATTGTCCATTAGTAAGCTTATTCCCGATTTTCCTGTTGATGTGTTGTTTACTAATAACTCATTTGTCATCCAGAATCGGGCGACCAAGCATCCCTTAGCGAGGGGTCGGCATAGTCGAGGACTCTATGCCCTGGAGCAGGGAACTCCGGCCTTGGTCACTGCTTTACGGAGCTCGTTGCTGAAGGCCTCTTTTGAGTGTTGGCATCGTAGATTAGACAATGTTCCTATTTCTATAGTTAATTTGTTGAATAAATTGGGCTTATTGTCCCTTACTTCTGTTTTGCCCAAACCAGGCTTATGTACTCCGTGTCAATTGGCTAAGAGTAAACATTTATCTTTTTTCTTAAATGAGAAACGAGCATCTCGTGTTTTGGATTTGGTTCATTCTGATCTTTGGGGACCTGCCCCTGTTGCTTCTAATGATGGTTTTCGGTACTATGTCATTTTTGTGGATGATTTCTCCAGATTCACTTGGCTCTACCCGCTGCACGCCAAGTCTGATTTCTATGATGTGTTCGTTCGGTTTCACACCTTTGTTTGCAATCAGTTTTCTACTAATATTAAGGCCTTCCAGAGTGATGGTGGTACAGAATTTGTCAATGATCGCGTTTGACTTTGTCTCGTTTTTCAACACTTTTTTAAAGCACTTGACAATACGATCCCCACAAGCGTATGGGTCCGATTGTAGTACGTAAGTACGACCAAGTAGTTTATTCGTTCCAATGATTTAATTGAGTGCAAGCGAATCCCTAAAGTTACGAGTTTTCATGCTATTGTAGTAACTAAATGTGTTTGTTGGATTTTCGGGAATTAAAACACAAGAATTAAACTAAATTAACTAAGATAAACAAGAAATAGACAAAAGAAATAACGAAATACCTAACTTTCGATAGAAAGTGCAAGAGAAGGGTATTGCCTCGGGTGTTTCCGTTTTGTGGGTAATTCAATGAGTTAACGAACCAATTGCATGAATTAAACTATGGTTTTGGATTAAGCTAAAGGCTATCACTCGTGTGTGTAGACCAATTACTTACAAAGCCCAATGGAAATCTTCACTTGAATTGTCAAACTAAACAAGAATCTAAGTTATCTATCAAAGGAATTTGCAAAAATATGAAAAACACCTATGACTATGTGTGATTGTGTGTGTGAATTGCTCTCCAAGGTAGTATATATCCCCAAAAACTGAAATAGGGCTCCTTTTATATGTTGCAAGGATTCCAAAAATGAGTTTTTGCACTTTAGCCCTTCGAAATTGGAGAAAATGGCCAAAAACCCCCGAACTTGATGTAACCCGGCCGGGTGGCTCCCACCCGGCTAAAACACGAACCAATTTAATGTTGAGGCCTTGCCCGGGTTGAAACCACCCGGCCGGGTGGGTTTCACCCTGGCCAAATATGAAAGAATGCATAATTAGCCTTGCCCGGGTAGAATCCCACCCGGCCGGGTGGGTTCCACCCGGGCCAAATACGAAGGTCCTCCTTTTGCACGCCTTGGCCGGGTCGATTCTACCCGGCCGGGTGATGTCTACCCGGCCGGGTGATGTCTACCCGGCCATGTGGAATCTACCCGGCCACTTGTCTTTTTGGCACGTCCTCTCGTTTTCTTATCTAATCCCTACGTATCATGGCCCGTTTCTTCCGAATTTCCTCATTTCAGTTCATGTTGCTCGTCCTTTCTCCTCATACGAGTATCGATGATGATCGATCACTCGTTTCTTGTGATCTTTAGTCCCAAATAGGCTCATATTCCTACAAAAACACCTCACAAACCTTTCTCAACCAATATACACCAAATAAAGTGATAATGAGTGAAAATTGCATGCAAACAAATCAATTTGGATCAAATATGCATGTGAAATATGAGCAATCGACAACCTAATCAGCGTTCGTGGTTTCTTAGCCGATCATGGCATTCATCATCGCATCTCTTGTCCTTACACTCCTCAACAAAATGGTCGGGCTGAGCGCAAGCATCATCATGTCACTGAAACTGGGCACTCGTTGTTATTTCAGGCGAGCATGTCTGCCCACTTCTGGGTTGATGCTTTCTCCACTGCTGTCTACATTATTAATTGTTTGCCCACCCCTATCCTTGGGGATAGGTCGCCCTTTCAGCTTCTGTTCGGCACTGCTCCGAACTTTGCAAACTTCAAAACTTTTGGTTGTCGCGTATTTCCATATCTTCGAAATTATGCTCTTCACAAGCTTGCTCCTCGCAGTGCTCCATGTGTTTTTATGGGTTATAGTTAGAGATCTTTATCCGGGCCGGGCTAACCGGACTGGCCCGTTTAACCCTGAAAAATGCAGGGTTAGGGTTCAAGAATTATAGGCCCGTTTAAATCCGGACTTTTTTTACCCGGACCGGTTAGCCCGCGGGCTAAACCGGGCCAGCCCGCAGGGCTACAGGGCTGGCTCGCTAGCCCGAGTTGTTACCTTTTTTATTTATTTTAATAAATAACATACGAACAAATTTTGAGTCATTTGGCCCATAGCCATAAATATAAGCATTAAGCAGTCAATTATCATTTATTAGTTATTATTACTATTTTTTTATTAGATTATGAATTTTTTGTTAGCTTTATTTGACCATATTACGAAACAATGAGTTCTAGAATTGTGTTTAAATCATACTTTTGTTTTCTCATTTACCGATCATTAAATAATTATATATTTTTCTATTTTATTTTCTTGTTGGACGTGCCAATTGAAACCTTTAATTTTAAAAGAAAAAAAATTATTGTAGCCCGTTAGTGGCCCGTTTAGCCCGTGGCCCGCTAGGGTTAGGGTTAGGTCCCAACAATTGTAGGACCGTTAAGTATGAACCGGTTAAGGCCCTCGCCCGTTTATCCCGTAGCCCTGTAGGGCTGGCCCTATAGGGCTAGGGCCAGCCCGATAGACATCTCTAGTTATAGTTCCTCTCACAAAGGGTTTCGGTGTTACGATCCGATCGCTTCCCGCTTCTACACTACTCGCCATGCTCAGTTTGATGAGTCTGTGTCCCTGTTCTCGGCTAAGCCTGCTCCTTCCTCGCCTGTTGATTCCCTTGAGATCAGCTCTTTTTTGGAACCACCAACTGCTGCTCGCAAGCTTCCTTGTGCTCTTTGTCCGGATCCTCCAGATCCGGTCTTACCTCCTGCTCGGCCAGCTCGAGTGCCCGCTGCTCGTCCACCTGATCAGCCTCCACCTGCTCGCCCAGTCGCCTTGCTCCCCAACCACCTGTTGCTCGCCCAGCTGCCCATCCACCTGCTGCTCGCCCAACACTTGCCTCAACTCACCCGATGATCACTCGGGACAAGTCTAGGATTTTTAAGACTCGACACATTGCCGACATCGCGACCACCAGACTCCTGTCCGCCCTCTCCACCTCTACCGAGCCTAAGAGTTTCAAATCTGCCCTTAAGCTTCCACACTGGTTGGCTGCTATGCAATCTGAGCTTGATGCTCTGCATGCTAACCAGACTTGTGAATTGGTTCCTCGCCCACCTTCCACACACATTTTTGGTTCGAAATGGGTTTTTCGCACCAAATATCTTGCGGACGGTATTGTTGATCGCTACAAAGCTCGTCTGGTCGCACAGGGCTTCTCTCAGGTACCTGGCCTTGACTTCTCACATACTTTTAGTCCGGTTGTCAAAGCTGCAACTGTTCGCATCATCCTGTGTCTGGCTGTTTGGAATCAATGTCACATGCATCAACTTGATGTAAATAATGCCTTTCTTCATGGGAAGTTAACAAACACCGTTTACATGGCTCAGCCCCATGGCTTTGTTGATCCTCGCTTCCCCGACTATGTTTGTCGCCTCAAGAAAGCTCTATATGGTCTTCGCCAAGCTCCACTCGCCTGATTTGTTCGCTTCAGTAGCTTCCTTAAGACCTTGGGTTTTCTGTGTAGTCGAACAGATCCCTCTCTTTTCTACTTCCGGTGTGGTAAAGTTACCTTGTATCTATTACTTTATGTCGATGATATTATTGTGACAGGGAGCGACCATAATGGCATTCGACGTTTCATTCGTCGTGTCGACAAAGAATTTGCGATCAAGGACCTTGGTCGCCTAAGCTATTTCCTCAGCCTTGAGGTCTCGCACACTCCTGGTGGACTTTTCCTCAATCAGGCAAATTACGCTCATGACATCCTCGTCTGTGCCGAGCTGCTTGACTTCAAGCCTATTTCCACTCCCCTTGTCGCGGGGGAATCACTTGTTCGCTCCGGGACACCCTTCGACGATCACACTCTTTATCGTTCGCTCGTTGGTGCCCTTCATTATCTGACTATCACTCGCCCGAATCTGTCTTATGTTGTCAATCATGTTAGTTAGTTCCTTCAGTCGCCTACTGATGAACACTTCCTCGTGGTAAAACGAATTTTACGGTATGTTAAAGGCACGATTAACTTTGGCCTTAATTTTGGTCGGCACAGTGACTACTCGTTGGTCGCCTACTCTGATGCCGACTGGGCTCGCTGCACCGACACTCGGCGTTCAACGTACGGTTATTCCATCTTTCTTGGCGGTAGTCTAGTCTCTTGGAGTGTAAATAAATAACTCATTGTTGCTCGCTCGAGCTGTGAGTCCGAGTATCAGGCGCTCTGTTGGGATATGGTTTTTATTAATAAAAGAAAATTTGATTTTGATTTGATACCAAAACCCTAAGTAAAACCCCAAGTATGATGATTTGCCAAGTCTAGATTTTCAGGTTAGAAAAAGCTCATACATGTTAGGGAGCTTTAATTTTTATTAGGTAGATTATTCTTTTGAATCTATGACAAATGACCTGAAAGCACAAAACACATGAAGACAAGTATCATTGAAGACAAGGAGCTGAAGTGTTATGAAGAAAGTGACAAGGATTCATAAAGACAAGTATGATGAATTTGGATATTCATATATCTTGGACTTGGCATACTTATGGTCAAAGACGAGGAATGACTAGGCACTTTACCCAGTACGAGGCTGTTAGCGGGAAGGACAAAATTATTCCAAATTAGCCAACGATTTAGTGCCACCTGTCGCTGTGCATAACAAATTCTGAGAATGGAATGCAAAATGCAGAATGGACGTGAATGCATGTACTATTAGCATGCAGGCCCCTGAACAATTTGAAAGTTCAAATTTATGGATAAGTTTGCTATCTCCACCAACGGATAGTTTTTGCTTCATCTATAAATAGGCCACATCTTGAATCATTCCAAGAGGACGAACTGACGGGACATACAAGCCATACGCATTCTATAGCAATCTTTTTAGCATTAAAAAGTATTCAAAACACTCGAGAGATTAAAGCTTTTAAGTATATTCATTTGTGAGTGTTATCTTTAGTCCCCACTAGGCAAGCTTATTGTTTGATTATCCAAAGCCTAGAAAGTGATATCCTAGCCTTTACATTCGTTCTTAAATTGTAAAGGATGTCACACTTAGTTGGTACAAGAACAAAACCCTACTTTCACCTTGAGAGATAGTCTGAGAGTATTGTTGAAGTTCGTAGTAGTGATTGAGAGTATTGCAACGAGAGAAGGTTGTAAGAAATCAAGAGAAGAGAAGAAGAAGAAGAAGAAGTAGAGTGCACCTTGGCACTGTAAAAACAAGTTAATTCCGAAGTGTTTAAGGAATTATCCTATTAAATTAGGAGAGTGGACGTAGGAGCAGTTTAGTCTCCGAACCACTATACATTCTGTGTTCTTACTTACTGCATTTATCTTATTGCTTTAGCTATTGTGTTATTATAATTGCTTATTGCTATTTGATAATATAGTATTTGAGTGCATATTACTTAAGGAGTATAATAGGGCCTATCATTTATTCTGCATACAAGTTGCATACTGTTAAGATCTCTTAGAATCTACTGTTAGTATTTTCATAGGACTTGACATAATGTGTAACTTATTTGACTCTGATTATTTGTGTTGATTACTTGCGAAAGTTTTTAAAAAATACGTACACGTGTATTCCCCCCCCCCCCCCCTCATACACGTGTCACACTCCTTTTGGGACCAACACGCTCGCTAACACTGCTCAGGAGGTCGTTTGGGTCACCAATCTTCTTCGGGAGCTTGGCCAACTCCCAGTATCCGCCCCAACTCTTCTGTGCGACAACAAGAGTGCCTTATTTTGGAGTCAAAATCTGGTCGCCCACAAGCGAGCAAAGCACATTGATATTGACTGTCATTTTATTCGTGAGTTGGTCTCCTCTGGTCGCCTCCTCACCTAGTTCGTCCCGTTAAACCTTCAACTCGCTGATGTCTTTACTAAGAGTCTTCCTCGGCCGAACTTCGAATTTTTACGATCCAAGCTCTGCGT
This sequence comes from Galeopsis tetrahit, assembly GCA_963675135.1. Taxonomy (NCBI): domain Eukaryota; kingdom Viridiplantae; phylum Streptophyta; class Magnoliopsida; order Lamiales; family Lamiaceae; genus Galeopsis; species Galeopsis tetrahit. Next base: position 71,628,335 of record OY776128.1, on the reverse strand, counting down.
TCGTCCTCAGCATCGCTTGACGGAGGGTAATAGGGAATAATGTAAATATACGAATAATATCTTTTTTACCTTAATTATCTCTTTGTAAATACTCTTATAAATAGTGAATCATTTATATCACCTCATTAACGGTGATCACATACCTATTCTCACATAAAGTATATTTTTTTTTTAAGTGAAAGTATACCTATTAAATTTGTACAAACAAAAACAATGAATTAATTTTTATCAAACTATAGATCATACATTGTAGTGTGTATTGATAAAATATAATGTGTGAAAGCTATTAATTAATTTTATATAACTCAAAATTAGTAGGGACATTTTTTTATGGGGATCCAAGTAATCATCAAAAGAAAACAACACACTTTTGTATGATGATCAAATTTCATCACTTTTGAACGCCAATCCCGCCTTCAATTCTCTCTCTCTAGTCATCATTTTCACTTTGAAAAAGCTGTAATCCATTTCTTCACTTTTTGTCAACCAAACAAGTCATTATTATTAGCTGACTAAATAACTTTTACAACAAATTTTAATTTATTTATTTTATTCACTTTTTCAGCTTTAAAATATTAACGTTGTTCCATCGGATACACATCATACTTCTGTGGAAAAGCTGCATTGAATTATGGAGTTATTTCATGGAATATTATTACAACTAGTTTGCTGCATTGAATACAAATAAAATAAATATACAATTCAGTTACGTACGATATGATGAAAATTAAAGTGTGTGATTGCTGGAAATGAATCTGGTAAATTGGTAGGGTTGTTGGGTGAAACTGCATGTGAATTTGCACCTGAAATGACATTTTTTGGAATTCGGAACATACCTTTGCTTCTTTATCACCTAAAGTCAAATCTTCTTTTACTCAAAAAAAAAAAAAAAAAACATATATATATCATCAAAAAATCTGAATTTGAAAAAATGTAATATGAATTAATTTTTTATATTAATTTCCAACATTCTTCATCATTCATGAACCGGATTATTGTCACTGAATTTCCTTTAACAATTTAATATGAATGAAATGGTTTTTTAGCATGATTTGAAATCAAGACGTTGACGTGAGTCAAATGCTTTGATATTACAAAAGAATTATATATCATGTAGAAGTTCGAACTTATAAAATGATGTGAAATTAATTTATTTTTGTTAGAAAAAAAAATTATATGAAAATTATTTTTATGCATGGAAATTTACGAATAATCAATTTGTATCTACATTTTCTTTGATGTTCTAATATATTATTCTCTTATTTTGAACATTTCTTGTTAAATTATTAATTTTTTATTTTTGTAAACACTAGCTCATTGCAATTAAAAGTATAAAAACTTATAGAAAGATGTAGACGTGGAACAATTTAATACTTTTTTTTTTTTGTACATTAAAGTATGGAACAATTTAATACTGGTGGTGGTGTTTTTAACGGAATTTGAACTTAGAAGTTAGAACATGAGTAGGAACTAAGGTTTTGTTACTAAAAATTATTTTAGATGTAGAATTAATTTATTACTAATAAATATCAAATGTAATAAATATATGAATGAGAAAAGAAAAGAAAAGAAAAGAGGAAAAAAGGGAAAGGATGATTCCCCTTTTTATGTGAAGTTTCACCAATTAGTAGATGGGCCCCCAACAGAAAGTCTGTTACACTCTGCCCCTCTTCTCATTCTAACTTCCTTTTCTAATTTTACCCACTTCTTTTCTTTTTTCACTTCTTTTTTTTAATAACTTAGACATCTTTTACTGTAGCTTTTTTTTTTTTTAATGAAAATAGAATTCGCAGCTGTTATTCAAAGAGGTAGAGTGAGTGAACTAGAAATGACAATGGATCCAGTATTGGGTATCGACTCAAACAAATACTAATATTAATAACATTATATCTTATTCGATAAATGGTTCGGGTAATGGGTACTCGGAAGTATAGTGTTGTTGTCTTTTCTACGTGTAATTAAAAGTCAAAACAGAGATAAATTACACTAGACAAATCATGCATATATAGTGGGCTCGCTAAAAATGAATTTTTGGACTGATTTAAACGGAGTGATTTTAGATCTCAAATCTTAATCACCTACCACTACCAAGAGATCCGACTATCTTTTCTTCTACTTGTAAATTGGGATGCATGTGTACATAAATTAACATGAACATAATATTCGTTTTTTTTTTCTTTCGAATTTTGATTTTCTTCAATCAGTATGATTGCCGTAAAAAAGAAAAAAAAAAAACAGTGTGATTGCAATCCAGTTGAAATTAATACAGCAATCATTCACAAAACCAAGTATCTCATTTCAATCTCTGTCACTCCTCAAACCACTCTTCTTCAATTCTGGTTTTTTCATGAAATTTAAATCATGTTATGTTGAAGAGGTAGTGATTATTTGATATATAGTTATTTATTATGAGTATTTGATAAAATGATAATATTATCATTAAATTAATAGAGAAAAAAAAATAAGATTTACATCGTTTACATTGACCATTCATAATTGCAACACCCTTTAATTTTGTTTTGTGAGATTTATTTTGTTTCATCAACTGCATTCCCAAACACATTCCACTGTAGTATATTGGTACATAATTCTGTTTTCATTCCCCTACGTAGGATACTGAATTAAAATAACATCAATAATATTGTTAGCCGCTTCCATGTCATATACTCCCTCAGTCCCGCCCTCTTTCTTTGGGTTATTTTGATTAAAAAATATAATTAAATAATAGATGCGGCATTAAGTGATGTGATTGTGAAAAAAAATAAAATAAATGAGTATTAGATAAAATATGATAAAATAATAGATAAATTAAAAGTGATAGTGATTAAAAAAGAGAAAATAATAGATCAAAAATGGAAAAAAATGAAAAGAAAAACTTGACATCATAAAAGGTACATACTGTATATCTTATCCCCTCGTCTTCAAATAAACTTTCATGAGAAGATTTTACGAAGTAATAATATAAAAAATGATGTAATACAAGTGTTGCGATTAAAAATAAATAAAATAGTGAAAAAATTGAGGTAATGAGTTCAATAGATTTCGAAAAATAGCATGGGCAATTAAGATAGTCTGATTTTGCACCAACATTATTTTTGTTTGTTTGTAAATTCCCAACTCTAATAGTAACTTTTTTTGTCTCTATACCAGTTTTCAAAACAGAAATAAACCTCTCACTCCTTCTTCATCCTCATTTCATGCAACTCCCGCTTTTCTCTAACAAATGGACCTCCTCTTCTTCTTCTTCTTCCCCCTCTCTCTCCTCGCCGCCCTTTCTCTCTCCTCCGCCGACGACACCGCCGCCCTCACTCTTTTCCGCTCCCAAACCGACCTCCACGGCGCTCTCCTCTCCAACTGGACCGCCGCCCCATGCACATCCAACTGGTTCGGCATTAACTGCACCAACAACCGCGTCACCGCCGTCTCCCTCCCCTCCCTCAACCTCCGCGGCCCTATCTCCGCCCTCTCCGCCCTAGACCAGCTCCGCTTCCTCGACCTCCGCCGTAACCGCCTCAACGGCACCCTCACCCCCATCACACAATGCCTAAATCTCAAACTCCTCCATCTCTCCGGCAACGACTTCTCCGGCGAATTACCCCCTGAATTCTCAACGCTCCACCGCCTCCTCCGCCTCGACCTCTCCAACAACAACCTCCGCGGCTCAATTCCGCCGCAACTCGCAAATCTCTCCCGATTAATCACTCTGTACCTCGATAACAACGAATTCACCGGCACAATCCCTAATTCTCTCGATTCACTCCCCCAGCTCAATCAATTAAACCTATCGAACAATGAACTGAACGGAATTGTACCGAAGAGGTTAATTTCGCGGTACGGAAGTAGTAGCTTCTCCGGCAATGAAGGCCTCTGCGGATTTCCCCCTTTCCCCAATTGTTCATCGGCGATTTCCCAAACCGTACCATCAAATCCAACCTCTCTCCCTTCACAATCATCAAATAAGCATCATAAGAAACTCAGCAATGGCGCAATCACATCTCTAATCGTCGTAAATTCGATTCTGGTATTTGTGCTAGGGTTTTTTGCAGTTACATATTGTTGTTGTACAAGTTCAAGTGATGCAAATAATTCAATTTCGGAGAGTGAATTGGGGAAAAGGAGAAGCAGTTATTCGAGTGAAAAGAAAGTGTATGTTGGAGATAGTGATGGCACTACTGGTACTGATAAGAGCAAACTCGTGTTTTTCGATCGAAAGAAGCAATTCGAGCTCGACGATTTGCTTCGTGCGTCGGCGGAGATGCTGGGGAAAGGGAGTTTAGGGACTGTTTATAAGGCTGTTCTTGATGATGGAGGCGTTGTAGCTGTTAAGAGGCTTAAAGATTCAAATCCTTGTGCTAGAACAGAGTTTGAGCAGTATATGGATGTAATTGGGAAGCTTAAACATCCCAATGTAGTGAGATTCAGAGCTTATTACTACGCAAGAGAAGAGAAGTTACTTGTCTATGATTATCTCCCTAATGGCACCTTGCATTCTCTTCTTCATGGTACCAATTTAGTTAAGAATTTTTATTTGCATTATGTTGTTAATTCAAGATTTGAGTATAATAAACTCTGTTTGATATAGGGAACAGAGGACCAGGGAGGATTCCATTGGATTGGACTACAAGAATATGCTTGATATTAGGAGCTGCTAGAGGGATAGCAAAAATTCATGAGGAATATGGGGGTTCAAGAATCCCTCATGGGAACGTAAAATCATCGAACATTTTGCTCGATAAAAACGGGAATGCTTGCCTTTCGGATTTCGGGTTGTCGTTGCTTTTGAACCCGACCCATGCCGTAGCTAGATTGGGCGGGTATAGAGCACCGGAGCAAAACGAAACCAAGAGACTCTCACAAAAGGGGGACGTTTACAGCTTTGGAGTCGTGTTGCTTGAAGTGATCACTGGGAGGGCTCCGTCCTCCCAGTATCATTCTCCAGCTCGCCCCAAGGCTAAGGAGGGCGAACTGGAGATGGATTTACCGAAATGGGTGCAATCAGTGGTGAGAGACGAGTGGACGGCTGAGATTTTCGATCAAGAATTGTTGAGGTATAAGAACATTGAAGAGGAGTTGGTGTCGATGTTGCATGTGGCTATGGCTTGTGTGGTTCCACAGCCGGAGAAGAGGCCTACGATGAGTGAAGTTGTGAGAATGATAGAAGAGATTAGGGTAGAGGATTCTCCGATAGGGGAAGATTACGATGAATCGCGTAATTCGCTCTCGCCGTCGATTGCCACCACTGAAGATGCATTGGCCTGAGGTGGTCGGTTGATGGTGAATTTGCAGTGTCTTATTGCAACTTATTTCTTTTTCTAAGTACTTCGCTTGTTGAGGAGATGAGTTTAAGTTATTTTTTCTTGTAATATAATATTACTATGGAGTATAATTTATGTTCTTAGTTATGTCACTTTTTATGTATGTATGTATGTATCACTGTGTTGTGAATGCCAATGGGATGAAAGTTGAAGTGCTTCCTAGTTAACCTTTTTGTTACTATGATTCTTATTGATGAGCTGGAAGAACAACTATCCATTGCTCGCATGGAAAATAAAATGCAATTTTTATACTGTAACTTACACCTATTTTGGTTTAGGTCCTATTAATTTTAGCACATTAATTATGTAATTTACAATTTTTCAAAATTTTATTCCGGCAAACCAACTACTTTATAGATCACCTTTCCGATCAAACTCGACGTCATAATTTTTTTTAAGCTTTAATTAAAATCCATTTGGCAAAATATATTATAAAAACCAAAAAAAAAACTAATTCTAGTACCCCATAAAAAAAAGAGCAGCAATGATGCCCTCAATCGTCGGTCGGTATACATCTTTATGTTGCTCGACTTTTATAATTTTATTACTCTCGAATTTGGGGATTTTTTTATTTACTTTTTTTGGTTGATTCAATTAAATTTGAGGATGAATTTCGATTTGGAAATGAACTTTTTTTATTTTTGAACGATTTAGGGATGAATTTCATAGTAGCAGGTTGTCCGGCGAAAATTTCAAAAAAAAAAATATATATATATATATATATATAAATTACAAGATCAAAATCAAAATTAAAGTGCTAAAGTTAATAAGATCAAAATTAAAATGAGTGCAAGTTAGTAGGACCAATCTTAACGTCCACTAACGATAACGAAGATCTTGCTAATGTGGGAACAAAACTCTATATGAATCGACCTCTTAAAAATTATTTGCACCTTGATAAGTTTCGAACTTGAAACCTAAAGAGGAGAGAACACTTCTAAATCTCAAACTTACTCCATCAAGTCAATTCCTTGAATTTTAAGTTTATAAGTTGTTTGTTTGTAACTTGCCAGTATATACAATGTAATTTGTAAAAAAAAAATTGTTACAACTTACAATGATTAAATTTGTAACTTGTCTGTTTATACTTTATAATACAATTGCATTTGAAAACTATTAATTATTAATGAAATTTATCAAATTCAAATATCAACAACAATAAAAATGAAAAAAAAAAAAAAATTGATCAAAAGATTCAAAATCAGAAAATCTGTGCTTTTCTCGATGTCTTCACTTTCTGTTATTTTTATTCATAATTCTTTCTCATTTTTACTCTTCTTTAAACACCACTACATCTTCTCATTTATATTTTTCTGTTGTCTCCTGTTTCTTTACCTTAGTTCACTTCTTCCTTTCTTATTTTAAAATACGGCTTCTGTATTCCGCCCTCTGAGCTAGGATGGAGATGCTAATAATATTAACCGTTTACGAGTCTTTCGTTTTCTTGAATTTCGTCTTTTTACCGTCCACTGTAGAATCGATTCAAATAGTTACCCATCTAATCATATGAAAATCATTTGTTACAATGTTTGTACTTTTAAGTATACAGAAGGTTAACATGTTAAAATTTAATCTAATCAATGAATTACTCCCTCCTTATTGCCACGGTTTGACCGATACAATGTTTAAAAAAAATTACAATTTTGAAAATAAAATGATGTTGAAATTGTATTAATTTTGTGGAGTATTTCTATATTAAGAGTGTGCAAATGATTTTGGAACAAGTGTACATTAATCATGGGACGGAGGGAGTATTAATTATGAAAATTCAATGTATGTAAATATTCATTTTAAATTCCTACAAAAATCATATGGCATTATCATATACATAAACGTTTAATTCCAATAAAACTAGTTCAAAACAACAAGAGAAAAGGTAAATATATACTCCATGGCCATGTTTGATAGCTTAGATTAAACCTAGATTAACTATATATCATTTTTATTGGTTGTTTGATAAGTTAAATTAAGGGTAGATTATGCTTTAAAATTTATAGAGTTTAGTTATTATCCTAATCTTAGATAATCCGTCTATGCTATCAAACATGCCCCATGTGTGTGTGTAATCGTCCGAACCGACAGTTTCTTACTGGACAGAACCCCAGTTCAGTTCTGCTTGACATTCCAAAAAATCGAAACTGGCAGTTTCCATATTGTGCACTGGTCGGGACAATTTAGGACAGACCAGGTCAATCGATGTCCCTAATAATTTTAATTGATTAGTACTACTTCCTTTCACTAGCTTTAAGTCCAACCTAAGCTCAAAAGTCCATTTTATTGTTTTTATTTTACTTTTTATATTTTGAGATAAAAAAAAAAAAAAAAGAGTTTACAAAGGCACGGGTGAAACGGATTTGGATCTCTCCAGTGCAGGAGGGTCCAATGTAAAAATCCAATAGTTGAATTCGACATCATTATCATACACGTCGTCGTGCTGGTAAAATTATACACGATGAGAAATGAAAGTTCGATAACCCATGAGTATGCCACAAAAACGACAAGAGTATCATCACCTTAGATAACTTTAATTGCTGTACCTACTTGAGCGATTTTGATCCTACACGATCTTGTTCCAATTTGTCACAACACGACCTCTTGTCGTTACAATCTCACTTTTCATATGAAAGATTAGGAACTTTACTCAGTAGAAGGAATCTCAATTCTCACATGAGTTTCTGTATTGTTATTAGGAACTTTTTACCTAACTTTTACAAACAGCAACTACTACTTTAAAGCCCTTTTCTTACAAGGATGCCATGATAACTCTCACCAATGGCTTAATAAGAAATTCGATCATCATTTGAAGAAGCCACATGCAATAAATTATAGTAACATGACATACAATGTTAACTCACTGGACCTGTTTGATCAATAAGTGTACCCACTCTTTCTCCACATAATGCCCTCGATATATTTCCAGGCTCGTGAAGATTGAAAATGCCAACTGCACAAATATTTTTGTTTAATCAATCGTGCTAAAATAAAATCATAAACTATCAACTTTTATTTCGATAGGTCCCTCGAAACAAAAATTGATACGTTAAACAATGTACATGAGGTATTAAGGTGAAAACGACTTGTACAAAACACATCTGGATATTAATAAAATTAAATAAGACAATTAAGATAAATAAAAATAGTACATCAGTTTCATCTAGATGGAGCTCGATACTTGAAGGGCTTTTCAAAACAAAATTTATATAGTTTAGAAATCTGTTGATGCATTATGCTAAAAATAAAAAAAATAAACGCGTTAGTTTGAGGACCTGGAATGCCGTTCTCCTCACAGAATGTGACAGCCATCATGTCCATTGGAGATGCACCCCTAGAAACTAACTCCCTGAAGGAAAGATGCTCTGCTGCTATGCTATTATTTCTAGAGTCACAGACATAGACACCTTCTACATTTGTACCTTTCAGGACAGCATCAGCATGAACTGAAGAAAATCAAGGATTGTATTGTTTATTTAACATGTAAGAAACCATGAAACAGAGGGATGTTAGGAAGGAAGGTCATACTCTCTGATGCTCTAAGGGCTGCAGCTGTATCGGTGGAAAAAAGTGGATTCCCCGTTCCAGCCCCAATACCACCAAAAATTACGACTCTGCCCTTTTCAAGATGCCGAATCGCGCGTTGCCTACTGTAAGGCTCAGCAACTTCTGGCATAGAAAATGCACTCTGCACGCGTGATTGGACACCCAGTTTCTCCAAAGCAGACTGCAGTAGTATGGAATTCATCACGGTCGCCATCATTCTGGTTACAATTGGAATTACCATAGCTGAATTAAGGCACGAGACAGAGGAAGAGGGGAGAGACAAAACCTACCAACAACAACTAAACATTGACAGCTTATTGTACAGTGAATTTACTAGCAAGGATGAAGTACATACATTATTACAACAGTCTTAATTTATCATGATAAATGCTTAAAAGAGTAAGAAAAACATGAGGGGAGATCCATCTGGTTAATTCATGACATAATTCAGCATGGGAAGTCATGAAACTCAAATGCGTATAACATCAACAAAATCTTTCTCGTGAATAGAAAAAATTATCTATACTCTCGAAAGGGAGAGGCAAATTAATTTAGTAAATTGGATTGTAATTTAAAAAGCTATAGCTACGCATTTTGGCAAATTGTATACTCCTGGTCATTCTTCACTCATAGTTCCTAATTGCAGAATTTGTCATTTGAGTGTTAGTCTGCTATTGAGGAAGTAGCATAATATAGTGAGTGTCAAAATCTCCTATTTACAAAAGAAACAGCTTTAAAAATGATATTTCGCTTATCCAAAATGAGACAAATTCACCCCAAGACTTCAGTGGAGAAGAAAATGAAGTGTTGATAAGCATGTACAAAAACGAATGCATGCTTCTAAAGATAAAAGGACCATTACATCGGATTCAGTATAAAAGTAACTAAAGAACATTGAAAAAAAACGTAAAATTAACACATAAAAGTATCACAAAGTGCACACTAAGATACTTACCCAATCTGATAAGCAGTACACCTGTCAAAACCAGTTGATGTAACCCATGTGTCTCCACAAAAGAAGTTTCTACCACCAACAACTATGGCCACCTAAGATTAAATAAGAAAATAGATTACAACACGACCAGAAAATTTGAGAGTCGGAAAAACTTCAAGTTTCAGATAAGAAGCTTCTTTAACTAATACCTCTACGCCATGATGGCATGCCAATGAAACTTCTCTTGCAATCAGCAAGGCCACCTATTATGCATATGTAAAAATTCAGCAAATTAAACTCTCGACTGAACTGAGCCAAAAAGTAATTGTGAAATCAACAGTTTCTTTTGTTGATAACGGATTTCAATAAAAAATATTTATCAGTTCAAATTCTTGGCAAAGAGAACCCAAACCATGGAACTCCAAACTCATGAATCTAACTATCCCATATTATTATTTTGAAATTCTCTGCTGAAGATAAACTATATGGTTGAAGTTGATTAAATATTTTGGAAGCGAGGGGAGGTAGTGCATGACATTTAATCCTCAATAAACAATTCAGTAACCACAAAAGAAAAATACCACAAGGAGCAAACCTTGTAATTCTACTATCCGTGATTAATGGTACTTTGGCAATATCCCCTGATGAAGTTAGGAAGAAGGTTAAACACAAAACTAATCAATAAGAGCACAAGAACACAATCTGGAAGCTACTTCCAGCCAACCGCTACGGCCAATTGAATATACTTTTCACATATCCCCCAAACAGAATGTATACAGCTATTTATGTAAAGCACATAACAGAGCATAACTGCTACTAACTACTAACTACTAAACTACTAAACTGCTAATAGCCCCCTATACCCGCCAAAGCCCCAGCTGGCCTTTTCCTTCTTTTCTTATACGTAACAATTCCACCCCCCTGAAAATCGCCTTGTCCCAAGGCGATCAAGAGAGACTCTAACAACCTCTTCCTCGTATCGAGAAGTAGGTTGTACTATCGGAGGTGGAAGGATCCTCTCCCTCACGTGTAAATCAGGCTTTTTCTTTATTTTAGGGCCTTTATTCCCCAGTCTCTTCTTGAGTATCTTCATCGCACCCTTTGTGTGCCTGCACTCCGAGGATCTGCTGCGACGATATAGCCTGGATTCAAGAACCACCCAGTCTCCCTTTTTGAACACGATGCCTCGGTCATGCATTCTTGCTGTTTTCGGCATCCGTTGGTGGGCCCGTTCGAGGGGAAAGCGGAGGTTGTGGCAGAGGGCGTCCCCTTCCTGTGATTCATCAATGACTGCCTTAATGTGGATCTCTGCCGGCAGGAATTGGGTTATGACGGCTGGTGGACGGCCATAGACAGCAGTTGTCGATGGAGACAAGGACTCCCCCGTGGCAATGCCCGTATCTCGCGCCAAAGAGGAAGGAAACCCGTCGACATAGTCATTAACCAAACCTATTTGCCGAGTAAGACCCAAGACCTCGCAAGGAATCGCGCGAGGGTCATCCCCATAACGACGCAATAACTCGACTGTAAACCGACGCCAACTAAGACCTGGGCATTCATTCAGTAACCCCTGCAACCAACGAAGAGTAGAGCCTTCCATGGCAATTAGGGCATACTCAAGACGCCTATAACTCGGAGTATTGTCACTTCCAAAAAACTGCTCAGCCCGTGTGATCCAAGATGATGAGTGTTCCCCCGAGAAACTGGGCAATTCCAATTTGACCATCTTTGGGCGGATAGGACCGGAGAACGGCCGAGCAGCAGTGACCTCAACTGCCTCTCTTGATTCTTTAACCGCAGCGGTTAAGGGCTCGGATCCCGGCCAGGAGCCGGTTAGTGGGGAATCGTCGAACTGGGGTTTAAGAGCACCTGGTAGCTGCTGGGGAAGAACCCCACGCGCCGCCGCGTCGGCTGAGCACTTGCCAACGTCTGCGGCCACGATTTTTTCCCGCTGAAGACCCGCAATGGCTGTGGTAAGCTGTTCAAGAGTGGCAGTCATCGCTGCCAGGGACGAAGCCAACTTCCTCTCCATCGCAAAAAGCGAAGACTCAAGAGCGTCAATTCTGCCTTCGCTACGCGTCATAACAGTGATTTTGTGTATTGATCCGGCAGGTCGGACCAATTGATGAAGTTAGGAAGAAGGTTAAACACAAAACTAATCAATAAGAGCACAAGAACACAATCTGGAAGCTACTTCCAGCCAACCGCTACGGCCAATTGAATATACTTTCCACATATCCCCCAAACAGAATGTATACAGCTATTTATGTAAAGCACATAACAGAGCATAACTGCTACTAACTACTAAACTACTAAACTACTAAACTGCTAAACTACTAATAGCCCCCTATACCCGCCAAAGCCCCAGCTGGCCTTTTCCTTCTTTTCTTATACGTAACATCCCCAGATCTCCAGATTCCTCTTTATTACCTTTAATTATTTTATTTCCTTAGACAGTGCTGGAGTTTCCTATGTCCAATCCTAGTAAGGTTAATCCCAAATTCAAGGATAGGAAAGCTGAAATCATATGGTGAAATCGTGGTTACTGAATTCAATGAATAAAGATATTGATGAAAGCTTTCACATTTATAGGACGGCTAAAGAAATTTGGGTGTGAGAGAGACGTATTCCAGCACCAAAAATACTGCAGAGCTGTTAGAGATTGAAGCAAATCTACATAAAATAGACCAGTACTTCAAAGACCAGCAACAGAAATGTCCTGAAGATTCAAATTTATACAGAAACACATTTAAATATCTACTCGGCGTAAACAAAAATCTTGAGAAGGTTAGAGAAAAGGATGCTGGGAATCGAGCCACTTCCAAATCCTCGAGAGGCAAGTTCTGAAGTTAGACGAGAGGATAGTAGGAAGTGAGCAATGATGGGTGTAGATGAACAAAATTAATTGTCAATTAAATGGCGACAATGTACTTTGTAAGCTAAAAGTGTATTTCTCTCAATAGAGCAAGATTTACCATCTCTCTCTTTCTTGTATTTTTTCTCATAAATTTCTACACAACAAATTCCATTTGATTTTCAACATTCATGAACCTATGAGAGAAAATCACAACTGAAGAAGAATTAATCATAAATTTTCCATCAGTATATCATAGCATTTGCATGTGAAGGGGCATTTAGAGGTAAGGACAGTTGTCACTCATGCATTTTGCATCCTTAAACATCCAGTGGCATAGAGACTACCATACATTCATGATGCAAAAAGATGACTTCACCATAGCTCAAACAAATCCTTGTTGCATGATGAAAATGAAGACACATTGACTTCCAATGACGGATTCAATGGATTCAATCGTCGAGTAAATGAAAATTTAAGATAGAAATAAACCTTTGGATCAATGTTATTAGGAGCACTTCCAGCTAGAGCAGCTCCACTAATTTTGAACACAACTCTTCGCCACCTGATGTTATTCGTTGGTTTTATCTTCATGCTGTTAATTTGGCCACCTGGACTATTGGGTATTGTTCCTAGCCTGCCCAAAAATAAGTCCACCATGAGAAATAACTCATCAAAAGGGAAAACTCATCATCACCATGAAGCACTCATATTAATAAACACTTAAAGCAAAATGGCTCATGGCATAAAAACGAAATGGACATTAAAACAGCTCCAGTCCAACAATTAGAGTTGAATAGCATATATTTTAGCAAGCTGATATATCAATTATACAAACCCCTAAAACAAGCAACAAGTTGCTCTTTCCCACATCAAGAAGCATATGATAGTATATCCTCAATCTCATCGAAATCTGCACTTTCAGTTCTATTTGTATCACCAAACAAAAGATAGGAAAAAAGTTCAGATTTTATTATATTTTCCGTTTGCTACCAACGATCGGTAATCACAGTTTCCAAATGTATACCTCTTGGGCTGCTTAGTTGAATACGACGCTCCACCGCCACCGGAGGACTTCTCCTCCTCGGCGGCAGCTTTAGCGGCAAGAGAACTACCGACGATCTGCTCCATCTGCTTGAACCACGGCCAGTGACTCGTAGCTACGCCGCCGTTGCTCAGCCGATGCCTCTCCAACTTATACCGCTTCTTCAAATTGTCCACCTTGTTCTTACACTGCTCCACGGTCTTCGACTGATTCTCGCATCTATCACTCACCATCGCCGCCACCTCCTCCCAGTCCCTACCCCTCAGATTCCCCCTATTCAACTGCACAAATTTCTCACTGTACGCTTCCAGCAAACACGCAATCGCCGTGTCGCTCCACTCTTCCCTGTCCTTCCGGTAATCTCCGCTTCCACCAGAGGAGGGCATTCTGGTCCGTTTCGACGTGCCGCTGTGGATGTCATCTCGATCGACGAGACGCTTCCCCGTTATGGAGTTCGGGTCGGGCTCGGAGTCGAACGGGTCCGAATCGTGGTCATAGGGGTTGATTTGGTACGGCGGGGTTGTGGTGGCGGTGGAGGGTTGGGCGGAATTAGGGTTTTGGTGGTCGTCGAGGAGGGAAAAATCGTCGTCACAAGAGGCCATGGACGGCGTCAGGCTGACGGAAACGGAGAGGAACAGACGGCCGTGAAAAGAAGACGTTTAGAGATGGCGCCGTTAAGGATAATGTGGGCTGTGAAAATTTGCAGGTGTAAGGGGTGGGTGAAGGCGTTACATTCGTGACGAGTCCGTTAGGTGGGCACGTGGTGAGGGGTCACGTGAGTGGACCCTTTTTACTTTGCAATCTGCAGTTTGAGGATCCGACCCGAACGGATCATACCGACTTACGAGAGCAAGTGCTGAAGTGAGAACCATATTAATTTACTTTTTTTAATTGTTTACACTACAAGAAATTGTTGAATTGTCTATCGAATTTTTCAACGAAAATAATTTCGTCTTTAAATATTGAGAATTGTCTACAGATTGCCTATGAATCTTTATAAACTATTTTACACATTTTCACCTACGAAATTACCAAGGAAAAATCTAATGGTGATTTACCTACAAAATAATTCGTAGGTAAAATTGCATTTTCCTACCGAAACGGTTGTAGGTGATTTTTTTTTATTTACCAACGAAAACTTTTCTAGCTATTTATATGTATAAATTATTTAATTGTATTACCTACAAAATTAGCTAGGAACTTGAAAAATATTGATTTACCTACAAAATAATCCGTAGGCAAAATAACATTTTCCTACAAAAATAATTGTAGGTGATTTATTTATTTATTTGCCTACGAAAATTTTCCTAGCTATTTATATGTATAAATTATCTAATTGTATTACCTACAAAATTAGCTATGAACTTAAAAAATAATGATTTACCTACAAAATAATCCGTAGGCAAAATAGCATTTCCCTACCAAAATGATTGTAGGTGATTTGTTTATTTATTTACCTACAAAATTTTTTCTAGCTATTTATATGTATAAATTATCTAATTGTATTACCTACAAAATTAGCTAGGAATTTAGAAAATATTGATTTACCTACAAAATAATTCGTAGGCAAAATAGCATTTCCCTACCAAAATAATTGTAGGTGATTTGTTTATTTATTTACCTACAAAAAATTTTCTAGCTAGTTATATGTATAAATTATCTAATTGTATTACCTACAAAATTAGCTAGGAACTTAGAAAAGCAATAGTGTTAAAACAAATAAACATATGAACTTTATTATGTCCCACATTGAACGAGTAGAAAAAACATAAGAGAAAAGTACTAATAAGTTAGTAACCAACAAACATGAATTTTTTGTCCCACATCGAATAAGGAGTACAAGAAACATGAGAGGAAAACATTATAAAAGAGGCCTAATGTGCACCTAAATTTGTATTTTTAAAATGTTTATATATTATAACACTTTTTGAATCGGTTTTATGATTGATTCATGGTTGGACCGGTTGAACCGGCTGGTCCAATTTGAATGAATTTATTTTGTAGGCTAAGGCTAAAAAAATAATTTATTAATAAAAAATTTAAAAAATATGTATTAAAATTTTTTCCACTGAAATGTTTGTTGCCAAATTTAACTACGATTTACCAACGAAATGTTTCGTAGTTGATATTTACCTACGGAATTTCATTTATTATGGTAATCATATTACCTACCGTAATGTTATGGCCGGATTTGCTACGAAAATGTGGTAGGTAATTGCCTACGAATTAAATTTTCGTGGGCAACCGAATTACCTACGAGCAGATTCCATACGAATGGTTTTCGTTGGTATTCCGTAGGTAAATATAAATGCCTACAAAATTGGAATTATTACCTACAAAATATTCCCTAGCCAATTAATTATTTTCTTGTAGTGTTACCAGATCGGTAACGAGATCAAAAGGTAAAGAAACGCAAATAAAATTAAAAGTGTTACTCCCTCCGTCCCATACTTGAAGGCACATTTTACCATTTTGGGCGTCCCATACTTGAAGGCACATTACCTAAAATAGCAAAAACACTTTTAAACAATTTCCTTAAAACATCGTAATATTACAACAAATGTCACTACTTCATTACACTAAAAAGTAACTTTATTACTATTTATAAAGTTGAAAAGTTTTTACTACCCCCACTTTATCTTACACAATACTAATAGACAATTCATTCATTAAAACTCGTGCCCAATTCATTTGTGCCTTCAAGTATGGGACGGAGGGAGTATTTCATTTTAGTTGTGGGGAACCCCCACTTTATCTTACACAATACTAATAGACAATCCATTCATTAAAACTCGTGCCCAATTCATTTGTGCCTTCAAGTATGGGACGGAGGGAGTATTTCATTTTAGTTGTGGGGAAAGTGAGAGACAAATGCACATCTATCCACACACATGTAAATGGGATCTTCACTCACAGTATGAGATAACTCTATAGTAAGATATATTTTGTACCAAGAAAATTAGAGAAATAATGAAAGATAAATATCCATCAAGAACCCGGGGAGGAAACCACACTAAGTGTAGAAAGACTCACATACGAGAGAGTGCAAGGAGCCATAAATACACAAATACCAAAATGAGCTACAACAAACTAAAACAATAAAATAGCTAAAACAAACTAGAACGAGAATACTAATAACAAATTAAGACCTAAGAACAAAATAGAAAAAATGGGTCAAATGATCGGTCTACCATTCGGCCACAGCAGGAATGACACTTTTTGAAAAGATCAAATTATTGACCCGGACTACAACACAAATGGATAAACTGACGCTTAGGGTATAGCGGCAGCGAGCAATGATGGTGTCTTCTAAATGAATATTTTATCTAAAGAGATAGATCTAAAAAAAACGAGAGATTGAAATAGAAATAGGAGGGGTAGGGACTAGGGAGTGGTGATGATGGATAACTTACCTTCAAAGCAAGATTTTTATATAGAGGTTAGAGAGAATTGAGAATTTTTCATGAATTATGGAATAATTTTTTGCACAAGCGGAGAAGGCGAGGTTGGTCATGTGGGGATGTTGAGTCGAATGAAAAAAGTTGATCATTCGGGAGGATAAGTCGTAGAAAGTCCTAGTTTGTCAATGGTTATGTTGCCCAAACCGGTGATGTTGTTGTTCAAATCGTCGCGTCAATTGTTGATTACCGGTTACCCTAAGCCAAAAGAGTTTAGATTGTTTGTTGCTTCATGTTGTACCCTCGTTTTTCATTCCCCTTGAATTTATTAACACATGTTTTTGAAACTCATTGACATCCTTTTATAGACGCGACAATCAGAGTTATTTATGTTTACCACGTTAGATGTTGCATCATATATCACACATATTTCTACTAAAAAAAATTGACAAGTGCCAAAAAAAGTTACTTTAATCACATAAATTAGTAAACGATAGTTAGTGTTTTTGTTCTCCAACGCTAGCATAGGTTTTTTTTTTTTTTTTTTTTTTGGGAATCTAGGTCTACATAGAAAAAGGAATCAATCTTTTAGTTCAAACGATGTCTTTCTTGATGAAATTTGGACAACAATGGACGATGTCATAATGTGCAATATCTTTGACAAACAATAGAGTGGCTCATGAACTAGCCAATTATGCTCATCACTCTCTATATTTTTTTATGATTGGGATGGAGCAAAGATAACATTACGTTTTGATTGGAGATGGTCAGATATTTCAAAAATAACAAAGGATGGTTAAAAAAATTCAACCTTGAGTTTTAGCAAATCTCTACAAAAATTCACACAATTTAGACCGAGAATGAGCATATATATACATTAATTTTAATACACTAATAATATATTGACTTAACAATTGGGTGATGAATAATTAATGGGTATTAAACTGTATACCATGATAAAATGGTAGAAATAAATAAAAAATTGAAAGTGGAGGGGAAAACAACATTCCAATTCCCTTGGCTTCTCCGCATTAGCACATTAAACTTGTGTATTATATTTGGTTAGAGTTTAGCATTGTGATAAGAAATACCAAAATAATCCAAAAGAGCATTTTAAATTTTTGAAAAAATCTACAGTATTTTATTTTGGAGAGTCCTATACGAGACTATTAAATATATGAAATAAAATTTCACTTCTAACATTTTTACCTTATTTTATTTTGAAATATGATTCGAGTAAGATTATAAATTCACAAACTATATTAGATGATGAAAATGTGTGTTGTATCATACTCCGTATCTATTTTATACATAAATTTGTTAATGTGAATGATTAAGTGATAATACAAAGAAAATCAATCTAATAAGTAATGTATCTAGCTAGGGCGTTGGGCGAAAAGGCGTGTATTGAAGCTAGGCACGTGGTTGAATTGGCGCTTCGTAGCTTTGGATGGCCATGACCATGACCATGACGTTCAAGCTCCCATCATGAAAAGCAACCCTATTTTGATATTTATTTATTCTATTCATTTCTGGAAAAGGTTATAAGTCTCTTTCTACTACTTTGTTTGGGGACTTGATGAATGTCGGCACATATGGTAGAAATCATATACAGTAGTTTTCAACCCGCAAACCCGTAGGATTTTTTATTTTTTTTGTAAGATTAGGTAGAATGAGGGGAATTCGAATGTAGAAATTTTGGATGGAGAAATTGTTAGTATAGATGTCCTAAAAATAATCATTATATAAGGACAGTGTACTTGATCATATTCAGTTATTTAAGTATTATTGATGTTAGTAATAATATTCGCTAGATTAACGAGATTGGGATATCTGCGATTGAGATTGGTGTGCGATCTACATTATATCCTTAGAGAATGTAGTGGTTCTCACAACTACGAGACACTAGGTATCTCATGATGGATGCACGGATACTTTGAGAGTATTGACTTGCCCAATATCCTGGGTGCGCGATACTCTTCCCAATTGCCATCCTGACTAAATTATTGGTTGATTATATTATATATTAACCATTTCCTTTTGTTGGTATGACGAATTTATCATGGATTCACTGATTTCCGCTTCTGTACCCTTGAATTGCTACTCACAAAAATGTTCGTGATGAAAACTTAAACCTGAAGAGAAGATTAATGGTGGATAATGATATGTTCATGAACGAATATATATTATTCATATTTACATGGAGATATACTTTAATATTTCATAGGGTAAAATCAAATTAAATATAAAAAAAGATTTTATTGATGTGACATTGTTGAACAAAAAAAAGTGTACAAAAATTTACTGGTGTACAATATGCCTCAAACCTAAACCTAATCTAGTGGTTTTCGATTTCAGTTACGATTTTAAAAGGTATATTTCAATTCAAAACTAACTATTTCCTGATTTCAGTCTAGAAAATAGAAATATAAATTAATTATTAATATTATTTCATTGGTTTAAGAAGTAATAAGTTCTAATTGCTATTTTGATTTAACTTAGGTAAAAGTAATTACTCCTTTGTCATTAAATGATAATTTTTTTTAAATTAGAATTACAAATTGCTAATCTAATAAAATAAAATTTCAATTACTGCTTCTATCGAACCGGCAAATTTACTTTAAATTAGTTTGCCCACAGTAGAAAGCTTTTTATACTGGAGAAACAGAGAGATGGTCGCTGTAACACACAAAAATTCTAAAGGCGCGGCCCACAGAAATGCGCCACAAAACACGTGCCCTTTCCCCTCTGCTCCGCGTCGACTTCACGCGCCGCTTTTCTTTCTTTAGTCTAACAAGTACATCGTTGACGTGGTGAACTTCACGCCTCGGTTTATTAGTTAGCGTCCTGCCCAAGCACCATTATTAGTATATTAAAATTGTCTAATTTATCACCTTGGTAAATTTGTGCAATTTCATATTATTATTTTGACAAATTCTTTTACGTAATTAAATGTATAGATATATTTAAATTTTAATATTCAATTTAATAATTAATTCAATATTTGATCTAATTAATTAAAGTTTAATTTCAATTGCATTAAAATATTACTCAAATGTCAAAGGATTTATGAAGGAAAAACAATTTTAAAAGAGGTATTATCCTGAAAAAATAAAATTTTAAATTAAAAGACTATCGTCCAATAACCCTAATTTAATAATACTCGTAAAAGACAAAAAATTACATCGATGAATTTCGTTTACAAAATTATATGAATGTGAAATTTTATTTATGTTATTATATGATAATGGACTTGTGAGAGTTCTATCATGAACTTCTTTTTTAACTTCATTTAAAATATCAAAGTGAACCTATCTTCACACATAATTATCTCTTTAATTAAACAAAAAAATTGTAGGGAAAACATAAATTGCATACTTATCTTTTCAGAATTAAAAAATATATATATATATGGAGTATAATATATGAAATAAATAACAAAAACTAAAAAACGTCATAAATAAAACTCTCCCAAATATATTCAGCAGCATAAAGCATAAACCAGCCAGCGCACAAAACCGGCAACTACAAACATAAAAGAAAGAAGTTTCTTTGGGAAAAAGAAATCAAATTCGTAGCCCACGAAATCCATTAATAAATACACAAAACACGAAAACAAAATCCCTCCTCTCCTTTATATTCCACTCTCGAATAGTTGCGTCTCCTTTCTCGAAGCCGTTTGTTTCTGCTCTAATTCCTGCTTATTTGAGTTTATTCACAGACGAATCGAAGAAAGAAAGATGCATTCAAATCACTTGCTACTCGAGGAGCCAATCCGGATGGCTACAATTTTGGAGCCTTCCAAAGCGGTAAGGTTTTGATTTATGTTCTGTTTTCTGGGTGGAATATGTTCGTTTTGTTCAGATCTATTTTTAATTATATTGGCGTTTGCATGAGTGATTTGATCGGTTTGGATTTCGGTTTGTGTGTGTGCAGAGTTTCTCTGCAATGACGAAGATCGTTGGGACGCTCGGTCCACGCTCTCGATCCGTCGATGTTATTTCTTCCTGCCTTAAGGCTGGAATGTCCGGTAATATAATCAAGTTCTTGACTTCTTCTATTTTCCCTTTCGATTTGATCCTTTGAGTTCTTATTGTATTCTGCTTTCTTAATACGGTGCAGTGGCGAGAGTCGATTTTTCGTGGGGTGACGCTGAAAATCACCAGGAGACTGTGGAGAATTTGAGGACTGCTATTAAGAGCACCAAGAAACTTTGTGCTGTAAGTATATTGATTTCGTTTAGTTTGATTTTTTCACTTTCATAGTTTACTCGTTTTTGACATTTTTTTGTTTTGTTTTAAAAAACGCATAATCACATCTGCTTACATGGACTGAATGCAAATCTACTGCGGTGAACCTAGTTTGAAAGGGAAAAAACGAGTAGAATTTGTATAGGACTTGCTGTAACTTTAATATCCGTTTTTAGTTTTTTGTTTTTGTTTTAATGACTTACCTTCATGTTGCTATTCATGTTTTTTAGGTTATGCTGGATACGGTTGGTGCCGAAATGCAAGTTGTTAATAAAAGAGAGACAGCTATAACACTTAAGTTGGATGACAAGGTTATTCTAACGCCTGATCAAGGTCAAGAAGCGACTTCTGAAGTTCTGCCAATCAACTTCGCTGGGCTAGCTAAGGTTCTCTGTCTAATAGCTTTGTAGATTTTATCTTATTTACCAATGCCTTACATGTTATAATTCTTTCCTTTGCTAGTCATAAAATTGTGATTTGTACGCATCAAGCTAGTTTTCTATTCTGCTTCACTAGAAAATGTTCATCTTTTTTTTTTTTTTTGGTAGGCATTATCCTTAATTATGACCAGTACTTGCATTTTTCATTGGAGTGCTATGTTCTTTTAGCATTTTTTGATTGCATAAACTTTTGGTTTCTTTACTTCCTAACCAAGATTGTTATTTCATATTTGCAGGCTGTGAAGAAAGGCGACACCATTTTTGTAGGGCAATACCTATTCACAGGAAGTGAAACCACTTCTGTTTGGCTGGAGGTATGAGAGGAGGAATTTTATCAATGGGTTCTATTTGTTGTATTGTTTCAGATATATTGCCCTAAACAGTTTTCTATTTGTAATCCTCGCTTGGTTAGTTCCTTTTGCAGTTGAATTCTTGTGAGTTGCGAGATTCATTCTCATTTGTAGTACCTTTTTATTATGTTCTCCTGCAGTTTGTGAATAAACAAGCATTTAGTTTATTTTGTTTTTATATTTTGACATATGTTTGGGTCTTCAATAATTTATTTCCTCTTCTAGTGGATCCTTCTTTGTGCTGTTATCAGCTTGGTTCATTTCCTTGTCATAGAATTAAACATGAGCATGTATACAGAATTTCTAACTTTTTCCTTGGGTTGAAAATACATTCAGTTATTTGTTGAGCTTTATATTTACTTAAAATTGGTTATTGCACTGGCAGGTAGCTGAAGTAAAAGGTGATGATGTGGTTTGTTTGATCAAGAATTCTGCAACCTTGGCCGGCTCATTGTTTACCTTGCACGCTTCTCAAATTCATATTGATCTGCCTACTCTAACTGAAAAGGACAAGGAAGTGAGTGGCACAATAAATGCTGTTAAGAGTATTTTGTCTTCTTTGAAGCCAACAATTTTTTGCCTTTTGGTTGCTTTAGTTGAGTAACGTTCAAATACGTTCCTTTTGAATCAGGTTATCAGTACATGGGGTGTTAAGAATAAAATCGATTTCTTGTCATTGTCTTACACACGCCATGCAGGGGACGTTCGTGAGGTAAAAACAGCGAAGGGATAAAATGTTTTTGGTCTCTTTATATAGTTAACCCGACTTGTTTATGCCCTTTCAATTATCTGTGTGCCTTGGAGCTGATGATTTTTCTCGATGCAGGCCCGTGATTTTCTATCAAAGCTTGGTGATCTAAGTCAAACTCAAATCTTTGCTAAAATTGAGAACGTAGAGGTGACTTAAGGCTGCTGTATATCTATCCATTGGGGGGGGGGGGTAATTTCATTACCAGAATATATGGGGTGTGAGTGACTTTTGATGATCAACGGCTAACTTTGACCCACTGATATTTGCAGGGCTTAACCCATTTTGATGAGATTCTACAGGAGGCTGATGGCATCATCCTCTCGCGTGGAAATCTTGGCATAGATCTCCCACCTGAGAAGGTTAGTTGTTTGTGAAGGGAGAAAGTTGAGACGTCTATGCAACTTTTTTTTGTCTTTTAGTTCTTGTTATAGTCATGCAGATGCATTATCTACTTAAATATGTAAAAGTATCTTGTCAGTCTTGTTGGTGGGTGATGCATAATTGATTATGTTTGGTATTTCTAGTTCCTGAAATAATCTCTAAGAATATCTCCCCTGCTTCTTTCTGTAATGGGAAAGAAAGAGGTTTTGATGAGTGGGGATTATATACTAGGGTGACTCGTTTAACCCTTCCAAAAGTTGCTATGAACTTTATTGCCTCCGTCAGAGTGCAATAGAGATCATTCCTGCATATGAGTAGTGCATAAAATGTGTTTGCTATATGAACTATTACCCCCAACCTGCCTTGAAAATAAATGGTTGAAATATTTTATGAAAACAAATCAAAACTCAAAACATCAAGGTATTATACCAGCAACAGCCATATTTATTTTGTTGATATGCTGCTGTTTTAACTGTTTTATGTACCTTCCTTTGTAGAACGATTCCTAGCTAACTTTCTTCTGTATTCACAGGTGTTCTTGTTTCAGAAGTCTGCTGTTTACAAATGTAACATGGCTGGAAAGCCTGCAGTGGTTACTCGTGTTGTTGATAGTATGACTGACAATCTAAGGCCTACTCGTGCTGAGGCAACTGATGTTGCTAATGCTGTTTTGGATGGTGAGTTATTTGCCTTGAAATCTTTTTAGAGCTCTTTTCCTTCTAATGATTCTGATTGCTTGGGATTTCTGTTTCTTATAAAAAATTTGATAGCTTTGTGGTTGGTAATTCAGGCAATTTGTTCTTCAGTCCTTGCCTTGTTTGTTATTGGCTAAACCTATTTGCTAGCTTAACAACTGTGATGATGTATATATTTTAGGATGTGATGCAATTCTTCTTGGAGCTGAGACCTTGCGTGGATTGTACCCTGTTGAAACTATTTCTACTGTCGGGAAAATTTGTGCTGAGGCAAGTCATCTTTTACCCAAGTACATTTAACTGGTTCTGCAGAAACGAGCTTTATTCTTTTACGTTCTTGTTGGGTTTGAACAGCTTTAGTTCAGTTCTGCAGTATGTTAGTCTGAATGATTTTTCCGTCTTTATATGTGATCCTTTCCCTATGTTGAGGAATATGGTGCAAGATATTGTAAAAAAAATGTAAAAGCTTTAAAATTCTGATAGACCTGGTTATTGTTCAGCATACTCATCTGTTGCTTGTAGAAGCACTTTTGTAGACTTGCCTTGTAGAAAAGTATATTTGGCAATAATCTTAAGCTGCTCTCTTGTAATTCGGATCATGCAAGGGTTCAGATTCTTTTTTTTATATTGATCTCAATTAATAGCAGTTTTCTACCAGATATATGTCTTGCAGTCCCACTTTAGACCGTAATAAAAAGGTGCTAGATCAACATACTGCTGTACAGACAAACTCACTGGGAAACAAAAAACAAGAGACGTGTCGTTTCCTTCTGAGACTAACATAGTTTGGTTGGAAATAACATAATTCCATTGGAAGCTGTAATTGCTTAATTCTAACTGCAATATTCTCATTTTTGCTTTCACAGGCAGAGAAGGTCTTCAATCAAGACCAATACTTCAAGAGGACTGTAAAGTTTGTTGGTGAACCCATGACCCACTTGGAAGCTATTGCTTCCTCTGCGGTACGTTGCAAGACCAAAACCAAAAGGAGAAGTTGGGAATGAAAAAGAAATCTGATGAGATTTTTTTTGTTAATTTTCCCACTTAGAAGTTTTTGCTTATACTGTTGTATTAAACTACCTCTTCTGCATTTTATTCTTAGGTCCGGGCTGCCCTTAAAGTGAAGGCATCTGTCATCATATGCTTTACCTCATCTGGAAGAGCTGCAAGGTACCATACTTTTTTTTAACGTTGTCTTTATTGATATTTTAAGATGCACTCTCATATCCTGGATCTCCCTTAAATGCCAGATTGATAGCGAAGTATAGGCCAACGATGCCTGTTTTATCTGTTGTCATCCCTCGGCTGAAGACAAATCAATTGAAGTGGAGCTTCAGTGGTGCATTTGAGGTTAAGTTTTAAACCCTAATTCAAGAAAATTTTCTAGATAAGGAAATGGATAGAGCTTTTATATGAAAATACATGTTAATTGGAATAAATATGCCTTATGTTGGTTATATAAAGACCAGACTTCTTAATTACTCCATATACTGATAGTGAGTTCAGAAAAAATATACACACCATTATTAATATACACACTTGTATTTTGTTTTCCTCCCAGGGAGCTTATGTTTCTTTCTTTTTCTTTTCTTTTTTTTGCATACAGGCAAGGCAATCACTTATAGTACGTGGTCTCTTCCCGTTGCTCGCTGATCCTCGACATCCAGTAAGTTCTTTGTCATTTAGGGGTGCTTGGTATTTTTAATATGGAATTTGTATGGGAATTGGAATGATATGGGTATGATACCCTCATTTGGGTGGGGAATGGTTGATTCCCCCCAAAAAAAAGGGAAATTAAAGTCATAGTAGTGTAATACTAAAATAAACAAAATACACACTTTCACATTTCGCAATACCCAAACCTTCTCACCAAACACCCCCTTATTCTTTCATATTCGTAAATTGTAATATAGAGTTCCACCTATTTTCATGTTCTTACAAGAGTTGATTGGTGCTGTAAACCGTGATCATTTTTTTGAGAGTATCAATTGGTGCACAACTAATACTAACCAACTTGTACCTTTTAGTAAAAACTAAGTACTTGAATTGCATTGTGCATATAAAAGTATTTGCTCATTTTCTTTAGTTAGTCTGTGCCAAGACTTTTGTTTGATAGTAAACTTGCTATGTGTTCATCTTACAGGCTGAGTCTACTAATGCAACCAACGAGTCGGTTCTGAAGGTTGCGCTAGATCATGGAAAAGCCTCTGGAGTGATCAAGTCTCATGATCGAGTAGTTGTCTGTCAGAAAGTCGGAGATGCATCTGTCGTCAAGATTATCGAGCTTGAAGATTAATTGCGGTTGTCGTCTATGTTCTAATCATCAACCCCACCCCACAAGTTTGATGAACATTTTTAACTTATAAGTGGGCATTTCGCTGATGGAAGTTTGCCCTTCTGCAAGTGGATTGTGATACTTGCGATTTTTGCTGATGTCAAATGATGGATGTAGCACAATTTGAATATTTTCGTAATATATTTTCGAATAATTTAAGGTTTTTAATTTATGTTTCAAATCAACAACCAATACCCAAGTCTTTTCATTGCAAACAATGACGCATGTTGTTACTATCACACGATTCACACCCACAGTATTTAAGTGTTAATGTTACATACACTTGGAAGAATTTGATGTTGATTTGTGCATTTTTATGTGTGTGAAACTACTATTTCCGTAAAAAAAAAAAAGGGCAAAGTTTGTTCCAGTACATTTGGGAGACTCTAAGTGTGTGCAAATACAATTGATTAATAAATTGTGAGGAAATACAATTCTTGAGGAGATAGTGACTATTTTGCCCTTAAATTTCCTTCCGCCTAATGTTTGTTGGAATGACCAAAACCATTTCAGAAGTAAAGCATATGTCAAATCAACCTGCATGATACCATCTCAGAATTTACTTGATTTTTTTAGTTTTAAATATTTATTCAGATTTTTTTTTTGTTCAGAACTTTTTTAAAAAAAAATTACGTCAATTTTTTTTAATAATTTTTTTTATTCTGATTTTAAATTCAAAATTTTTATTTTTTAATATAAAAAATATTTTTAATTATATATTAACTAATTAGAATAATATAGTTTTATCTCTCCTTACTCAAAAGTCTTTTGACTTTTACTTGTCAAATCATATTTTATTAACTCAAAAGTTTTTATTCAAATTATTTTTAATTCTGACTGATTTTTATTGATTTTTTTCTCGAAATTTTAAGTAAAAATATTTAGTTCAATTTTCTTTATTCAAATTTTTTATATAAAAATATTTATTTGATTTAGAAAATAATATGGATCTCTCATACATAATCACTATGTCAAATTATATCAAATATTTTAATTTATATTTTTTACATAATTAAATATTGAATATCGACATATATATATATTGAATATTGAACACTGAATATCAATATATATTAAATATAATTAAATATTGAACACTGAATATCGATATATATATTGAATATACTTAAATATTGAATACGGTGACACGATTATTGAACATATATAATTACATTTAATTAAAATGTTCACATACTCAGTCATAAAAAAAAATGTTCACATACAAGACTAGATATACCTATAAAAAATGAAATAAAATGTGTATTATATTGAACATCTCTCTCTCTCTATATATATATATATATATATATTGAATTTCAGATATATTATTGAACACCGAGATTATGTTTATTGATTCACAACAACCAGAAAAATACTATATTAATTATTACATATTCAACTTCCCAACAAAGTATTCTCCGTCCATTTATGTAAAACGAAAGAACAACATTCAACTAATTGAGAAAAAATTAAACACTGTTGGTAGCATCAAGATGTGGATAAATACTTAAATTAATTTCATCCAGATGGGCAGGAAATAGCAAGTATGCTTCATGCTTCCAGGATTGTTCTTGGGAAGCCTGGTCAATAAACACTAAGCAGTTTTTAGATAAATAATCTATTGAGGTTCATACTGCAAATAGTTAATCCATTTTCCCGGTATAGTCATTCAAGGTTCATACATTAACTTTTCTTCAAAAAAACTAAGAACATATTTGCAGGTAAGGAGATGAGATTGAAGACTTAAAAAACACAACAAAAAAAAAAAATTACCTTGATTGCAATGATTGCATGGTCAAGAAGAGGAAGCAGATTGAGATGGCTAAATTGAGAGGAAACACGAATTTCCTCCCTCACCAACTCTAGTTGCTCAATAGTTTGAATGAGAACTTTCTTCATTGCATATGTTCCATCACCTGCATACGAGATGCAGAGTACAAATCAAGCTGTTATTTCATCTATTGGCCAAACATGACCATCTATTCCCTAAAACAATCATAAACATTAACCACTTCTTAATATTATAGTACACTATTCTTTCTCTCCCCACCATCACATGAGAACATTTTGGAGGCCCTAAGTAATATCTTTAGAAGCTTTCAGTTTCTTTGGGAACACTATTGAAATGGATTTTTTAACTTAAAAAGTCCATTTTACAAAATATTCAGATAAATGATACTCCATTTTCTATTTTTGTTGTGTTTTTTAAGTCTTCAATCTGCCAAACATTCATTTTCTAAAAGTCAAACATTTCCTAAGAATAACCCTACATTTGTATAGTTCTTCCAACCTCACTTGTCAATACCTTTTAGCTCGTTTTATAAATCTGCCACTTAACCGGTACATTAGAGAGCAATTCAGGCTGTTGTTTCTCAGATATCTCAATTTTCAACTTACAGGACAACATCTCTTTTACCATCTCGTTACATATTCAATTGGTTTCCCTAGTTTCTCATACAAGTTTTATCACTTTCCCTCAAAATCTGACGCCTTACCAAACTTGCATAAACAGGTACAAGCAATCTTTTGCATCCTCAATATGACACAATCAACTAGCTAAAATCCTCATTGTTCATCTTTTCTTCCATAGAAAGATCCATATAAGGTATTCTTCTAGCACAAAAATTTGCATGAGACGTGATACTTTTGCAAGTTTCATTAAAAATATCATGTCTTTCTTAGAATTTGAACATTCACAGTTATAAATACTTACATCACTGACTGTGGCGCCCTTGGCATTGTTGAGGAAAGAAACTAAGTTATCGGCAGGGTGGGAAATAACAACACAGAATACCCCTGCTATGTAGCCCCCCGCGAAACTAACACCGAGCTGCAATGTGCTGCTGCACTCGTCTTTAGGAGCTGGAATTGCATATTTGTATATGGCTTCAACAGTGTTCTCAAAAGTGGCAAATTTCATCATAGTATCTGCAATGAATCCAACATGATCATTAATTAGTTTGAGCATAATTTTGTATTTCATTTTATCGTAATTGGTGCAGAACACGATTTAATACACAGTTTTGAAGAGGGTATATTATATACCAGTAGATCACAGAAAAGCACATGTTGTTCATTATTCTTGACATTTGTAAATTGTAATACTCAATGTGCCTTGAAAGATAAACATGTAAACTTATCAACACCAACGGATTGAAATTTCGCTTATGACGAAAGAGTTCAAACCTCGTCTAAACCAAACTTCAAATCAGATGAAGCAAAAACATGATACACCACATAATAGTTCATATCAATTAAGAGACTCAACAAAAAAACCTCCTAAATCACTATGAGTTTAATGACACACAAAAGGCCAGTAACTTACATGGAATCTGTCGTCCCCAAAGTGGAACTATCCCTTTGTAAAGCCTGCAAAAGAAATTCATTACAGAATCCAATCAGAGCTTCTAAATGATATTAGATGTGTGTAAGAAAAGGAAAGCATTCAACGATATAATCTCTGATGAGTTCCCAGCACATAGGCTCTATGGAAAAAAAGAAAATCTGCCTAATCCAAAACGAATCGAATAAAGCCCCATCCCTCTGTCACCTGTGTCTCTCTGTTTACCAACCAATTTGAGAATCTGTGAAATGGTTATTGCTCTCTCCCCCGAAATTCCAACTCGAAAGAAATAATGGAAGAAATAGGGGGAAACTTATTTTCAGAAAACCCTAGATCTACACCGCCGAGCGGCGTAGATCGGAGAAGATGAGCACCTTGACGGGGCATTCAGGCTCTGCGTAGATCGGAGAAGACGATCTACTCCGACGAACGAGCCCGAACTCCTTCGCCTCAACAATATTCCGGCCAATGAAAAGATTAGATCTCCTTCATCGGGCCTTCGTGGACAGCTTCTTCTTCCATAACTCGGATCTACTCCGACGAACGATCTATTGCGTTCGTGACCGGACCTCAAGATCCTCGTCTTCGTCGATCTCTCGGGCGCCGAACAGATCGACCTCGACTCTGCAAAGATCAAGACTCCATCGTGAATGCTCTTTGACTTCTTGCGGATAATCGGAGGTGTGGGAGGGGCGGCGGCGCGAGGTAGGGGGATCGGCGGGACGGCGAGTAGGAGAAGGAGACGACGGAAATTTGAGAAATTTGAGAGGAGATGAAGAATTACATCTGTATTGCTGAAAACCTCGATTAATTTGAAATGGGGGAGAAAGATGGAAGGGCCAAGAATGGGGGAGAAAGTTGGGAAGAAGGGCCAAGAATGGACACCTCGATTCGACAGACTTGCAGGGGGTATGAAAAGGGGCGGAAGAAACGAAAATAAAAAACCTATTAACAAATAAGGGGTATAATCGACCATTCATATGAAATTTTGTATTACCAAGTGTAAATTTTTTTATAAAAAAAGAGGAATGTATCAGCACACACTTAGGGTGTGAATTTTGTACTCTGGGGTTAATAATCTCAAATGTACTATTGCTCTAAGAATTAATATAATTGTTTATAAGAAATAATCCTATAAGTAGTGTGACATTTTTTTTTCAAACGTATGTAACCAACTACTAAATATTTACAATTGAGTACACCTCTCCCTTCTCTATTTTCTTTCTTTAGATA
Source organism: Galeopsis tetrahit (assembly GCA_963675135.1). Taxonomy (NCBI): domain Eukaryota; kingdom Viridiplantae; phylum Streptophyta; class Magnoliopsida; order Lamiales; family Lamiaceae; genus Galeopsis; species Galeopsis tetrahit. The sequence goes on along the minus strand of OY776128.1, from coordinate 71,597,474 downwards.
ATTTAGCTTTCTTCGAAAGCTACCCTCCTTTACCACCACTACTGCCTCTCTCTCTCTTTGCATCTCTTCAAACTAATGGTTCAATCTTTTTAAAATGTGTTGTTTTTATCTTTTTAAAATATGTTGTTTTTACAGGGACTAATTTGTAGATCTATCAGTTGATCCCCTTTTCTATTTTGTTTTTTTAGGTTCTAATTTATTACAGTCTTCTTGATTTAGTTTTTTTTAGCTCCTTTATCTTTTTAGCTTGATGCATCTCTTTTGGTGCCCCTTTTCCTCTCCTTGGTGAGATTTTTCTCGGTGATATTTTCTACGCCTTTTATGCGATTTTCCTCTCTATTTTAGACTTGTGGGGTGTTGTCTCGAGAATGGAGGCCTAATTTGCATATGTGGACAAAGGGACACTTGTATCCTCACTTTCCTCACGATTGGAATGACGTGGCACTTCTGATTGGATCCGACATGGGTTGAAGATTGTGTGCATCTTTATCTATTGATCTGATTTTCTGATCTTGTAATCCTTGCTAAAAAGAAAAAGGGCAAGTAAATCTTTTCTAAATACTACTAGTAATTTTGAATCTTCTCTAACTGGTGTGGCTTCTTCAAAGGCCCCCCTTCAAATCCCTTAAATTCTACTCCATCAGTCCCTTCAAAAATTACCCATTTTTTTATTTTTTGACAACACCCGCTATCTCTCTCTACCTTTAGTCTTTGTTGCCTCTCTTTACCTTTTACTTATCTTTTTTACCACAACATATATAATTATATATTCCTTAATCAATGTAAAAAAAAAAAAAAAAACTTTCGAATGGACAGACGGAATATAACTTTTGGGCAAATACTTGTATACACTTGGATGCACCATGCCCCCTACCTATGAGTTTCCAGCTATTGGGCCTTCCTTGGGACTGGGCCTCAGATTCCAGTCACACACCCATCTGTTTACTCAGTTCACCCTCAATAAACTCGCACCCACAAATTTTTTTAGTTCACCCAATAATGATTTGCACCCCCCTAATTTCAATTTTGATTTTTTATTTATATTTTATCTGCACCCACTAATTTAATGAGTTCACCTCCTAATCATATTTGTACAATAGTTATCTACACCAGCACATTTTATGAGTTCACCCCCAAATTATTTTTTACCACAGTTATCTATACCCGCTCATTTTATGAGTTCACCCACATATTATTGTTTTACCACGATTATCTGCACTCGCACATTTTATGAGTTCACCCCAAAATATTTTTAGAAAAATAATCACATTTAAAAGAATATATTATCCTTTTATTAATGTACACAAAATATAATAAAATAAACTCTAAAAAATCGATTCACCACCAAGTCACCCATATTTTTAAAAAAAATCGTAAAAATATAATTAATAAAAAAAAATCTAAATTAGCCATAAATCTCGATTTTTTACTTTTTAATTTTCCTTTCCCCTACTCTTTTTCAATTTTTAATTTTTTTTTTCCAAATTTTTTATTTCTTCATTTTTTTTTCCTTTTCCTTTTTTTTTTAAATTTTCCTACATTTCTTTTACATTTTTTGCATGTGTATTTTTTAAATTTTAATACAATATAATATTATAGGCATTATTTTATTATAGTCGATCGGCAGTGCACTTGAATTTCAATTTTAATTTGATGAGTAAAGGACCTGTCGAAAATTCATGCCGATCGGCGGGTGACCCAACCACCACCATGCCCGACCACCCCCTTGACGGCGACGGCGGCGCTTCCGTCCCGGCCGCTGAAGCCCAAGACCCATATTCGAATCGCAATCGCGATTCTTCACTTCCATGACAATCGACATCATCTTCCATCTCGGCAACGATCCATGGCGGCCGAAATTCTCTTCTCATTTCGACCACCGACGCGACTGCTTCGATCAATCTCCCTTGTGTTCGCGATCCAGGAGCTTCTTCGGCATCAATGGCTCTCGCCTGCAACACTCGGATCGACGCCGCCTCTCTCTCGTCGTTCATCTCTGCCTAAATCGAAGCTATATTGCTTTGTCCGTCTTCTTCATCATGCTACTGTGCATCCTCTTTCTCCGGCTGATGGCAGCCCGACGGAGGAATGTGAGTATGTTGCCGACGGATCTCTAATCGGCCGACACTCAAAGCCGGTGACCTTGCTGATGAAATCTCAAACGACGACTGCTGATCTAGGGTGCCCTCCCATTGGGCTAGGGTTCCCTTCAATTGGGTTTGGTAATGTGCACCCCCTATTTTCTTCAGTACACCCCGATTTACACTTCCTCCACTTTTTTTTATGGTACTATTAGTTATTGGTACTGGTATTACTATTTATTGATTGTAGTATTACTATTAATATACAAATGAATTAAAATTAATGATTACTGATTACGGTATTATTAATTATTAATTGTGGTATTACTGGTTATTGTTTGTGGTATTACTGATTGTGTGAAATTATTTATTATTGTTTAAGACATTACTGATTATTATTATTTTTTATGGTATTACATATTATTGATTATGGTATTACTTAATATAATTAGATTTGTGGAATTATTTATTATTGTATAAGATATTACTGATCAATGTTCATGATATTACTAATTACTGTTCATTGTATTACTGATAATTGTTTTTGGTATTACTGAATATAATTGGATGTGTGAAATTATTTGTTATTGTATAAAATTTTATTGATTAATATTAATGGTATTACCGATTACTGTTCGTGGTATTACTAATAATTGATTTGAGTATTATTTAATATAATTAGATATGTGTAATTATTTGTTATTGTATAAGATATTGGAGTACTAATTATTTTTAATGGTATTAGTGTATTACTGATTATTACTTATTGTATTATTGAGTATAATAAAATCATACATATAATATTATTTTGTATTAAAATTTTAAAAAATACTAATGAAAAAAATGAAGAAATAAATTTTTTTGAATAAAAACTGAAAATGGAAAGAAAAATTAAAAAGAAAAAAAAAATTGAGATTTGTGCCTTATTTTGATAGATTTTTTAAATTATGTTTTTACGATTTTCTTTTTCTAAAATATGAGTGATTTAGTGGTGAATCGACGGTAACTCGACTACATATTGTAAATGTATAAATTATGGCTGATTTTATTATTATATTTTGTGTAAATTAATAAAAAGATAATATAGTATTTTAAATGTAATTATTTAAAAAAAAAATGGGGGTGAACTCATAAAATGAGTGGGTGCAGAGAATTGTGGTAAAAAAATTAGGGGTGAACTTATAAAATTAGCGGGTGTAGAGAACCGTTGTAAAAAAGAAATGATTTGGGGTGAACTCATAAAATGAGCGGGTGCAGATAACTGTAGTATAAATATGATTTGGGGGTGAACTCATAAAATGAGCAGGTGCATATAACTGCATATAACTGTAGTAAAAAAATATTTGGGGGTGAACTCATAAAATGAGCGGGGTGCAGATAACTGTGGTAAAAAAATAATTTGGGGGCGATCTCATAAAATGAGCAGGTGTAGATAATTGTTGTAAAATAGAAATGATTTGGGGGTGAACTCATAAAATGAGTGGGTGCAGATAACTGTAGTAAAAATATAATTTAGGGGTGAACTCATTAAATTAATGGGTGCACATAAAATATAAATAAAAAATTAAAATTAAAGCTAGGGGGTACGGTGCACTGGGGGTACGCAAGTGTAACCCTAACTTTTGATTTTAGACAAAATATTTATTTTTTAACTTTTGATTTTAGACAAAATATTTATTTTTTAGAATCATTTTATCATAAAATGCCACCCTTCTCTCTTCTCCATCTATCTGTTTATATTTTTAAATTCTAATTTTATACTAATTTCATATTTTTATTTTAATTATCATACATAAAATATCGACTATGATAATAAAATATCATACATATTTTTTTAGAAAGAATTATATATATATATATATATATATATATATATATTTCACAATTCACATAATAAGCTGGTTGCACTCACTTGCACTTGCACTATTATTTTTACAATTCGGAACAACGTAGAATAAACTGAATTATACTAAAAGCATTATTATTATTATTTTGACTTAGATTCGAATTTTGAAATTGATGAGCTGGTTTGATTTAGGATAAGTCTTGATATCAGTTTTATTGTTTTTTTAAATGGATGGGCCTTTTTATTTTGGATATGTATTAAGCAAATGGATAACATGTTGCAAAATGAAATAAAAACGTATAAGATAGAAATATATAAATATTATTGCCAAAAATTATCAATAAGCGCCCATGGCCTAATGGATAAGGCGTCTGACTTCTAATCAGGCGATTGTGGGTTCGAGTCCCACTGGGCGTGCTTTAAAAAAAATAACTATTTTAGTTTTATTCCTTTGCAATTTTATATTTTTTACTTATATCAAATACACAATCTGATGACCTAATTTTAAATAATACTACTACTGTATTAGTTATTCATTAAACTTTGTGCGAAGCCATTTTGTAAAGACCAATCCAACATATTCAATAAAAAACATCGTTTTTTTTTTTTTTTTTTTTACAAGTTAAATACCCATTCCTTTTCCCCTTTTCCCCTCCTCATGACTCGAACCCACCTAATTTTAAATAATACTACCACTGTATTAGTTATTCATTAAACTTTGTGCGAAGCCATTTTGTAAAGACCAATCCAACATATTCAATAAAAAACATCGTCTTTTTTTTTTTTTTTGTTACAAGTTAAATACCCATCCATTTTCCCCTTTTCCTTTTTTCATTTTCCCATCCCTTTTCCCCTTTTCCCCTCCTCATGACTCGAACCCACCTAATTTTAAATAATACTACCACTGTATTAGTTATTCATTAAACTTTGTGCGAAGCCATTTTGTAAAGACCAATCCAACATATTCAATAAAAAACATCGTCTTTTTTTTTTTTTTTTTGTTACAAGTTAAATATCCATCCATTTTTCCCTTTTCCTTTTTTTTTTTGTTACAAGTTAAATACCCATCCATTTTCCCCTTCCCCTTTTCCCCTCCCCATGACTCGAACCCAGGATCTAAGGCCTAGGTAGTGGTGCTCTAACCAGCTATCCCACTTTGTCAATAAAAAACATCGTCATCTCTCTATTTATTTAACAATAGAATTGCATATGCCCTCACTTTCAAAATGAATATGCTATATTTTCGTGTGACCCACAAATCACAGTAGATCAACATAATGATCTTTGGTGACTATGCATCAAGAAAGTTATGAAGCAATCTAATACTATATTAGATGAGTTCTCATCGTGTATATTGTAAGGGTCAGTTTGATAGGGCAAATAAAGTGATTTTAATAGTTAACTATTGAGTATGTACTAACACTATTATTTATTAGTTGTTCCACATATATTTTTTATAATTAAAATATGATTTTTTTAAAAACATATATAAAAAGAAGTGTACAAAATTTTATTGGACAAAGGGAGTATCATTTTTTCTCTCCTTTTAATAACTTGTATAGAATATTAAATAAAGATCATAATAATTATTTTTATAATTGATCAAATTTTGTGTGTTGATGCTTCAAATTTAATTATTAAAATCAATGTAGGTTGTAAATGAATGATTTTTTAAAATACTTAATTATATAAATTATATATGATACTTAATTAATTTGATAAGATTGCCCACACATATATGCCTACACTTGATTCACATTTTTTAATGTAGTTGAAAATCTACAAGTTTTTTTAAGTTATAAGTGGAATAGTGGTACATATTTTAATGTCAATCAAACAATGTACTTTGGATGGTGAAAAATGAGGGTAGAAATGTCTTTTCATAATTTTTATTATTTTCATCTTTTTTATATAGCGTGTTATGCATTCTATCAAATAAAAAATAATTTTATACACATGTTAATATATGCTATCACACAAGAATTAACTGTTTTTAGTATACTTTTTTGTACTTACTATCACATAAGATTTTAACTTTATACACCTTTATATGTCACTTTTTGCATTAATTTAGTAAGCGGGCCTCTTAAAAGTCACTTTTCGCACTAAATTTGTATCTTGTATTAAACGGACCCTAATTGTATAATTTATAAACTTATAATCGTATTGTAAATCAAAATAATGCTTAAATATTAAAATGGAGGACCGTCTCAAACATAAGACTTCTTGCAAAAAGTTGAGAAACAACAATTTCTTTCCTATCTTCAGCACTCATATTTTAGTAGTAAATTTTATTTCATGATATTGACATGTAATATACGTTAATTAAATAAAGTACAGTATCATAATATAATTTGCCAAAAAATTGAAAAGAAATGTTATTCAATGTTAAATGTTGACCAATTTAAATGTGCATTGATTCCCCGACCTAGAATTAGATTAGTATTAGGTGGAGGGTGATATAGACCTAGAAGGTAAAAAAACAGTTGATTTGATAAAAGCAGAAAGATTGTTGGGTAATTGTATGGTGGAGAGGTAAAAGGAGTAAAAAAGAAAAAGGATGAAAATAAAATAAAATTAAAAAAATGAAAAAAGATAGTGAGATGTTGATAAAAGTGAAATTGATTAATATAAAAATGGATACTCAAAATGACTACTCCACTTGACAAAGGACCGAAGAAATAATATTTAATATCGATCATATTTTGTTTATATCAATAATTTTACATGCGCGATACCATTTCATAGAGTGTAGTGAAGTATTTATAAGCAACAAAGATATTCAAAATTGTAAAATCACATCAATTATTAAAGAATTCCGTCTCATCTAAAAGTCCAAACTTGTAGTGAGGTTGGGAATTAATTTTTGTATATTAATTCCTAACAGTCCCCCTCATTCGTGGGCCGAATAATCAACTCTTACCCTTTTTGGGGAGGAGGCCCATCGAGTGGACAAATTAAATGGGAGGAGTGCTTTCAACAGGAATCGAACCCAGGTCGCTTTGCCCGGTTTGCCCATCTTGTATATTAATTCCTAACAAATTATATAGTGTAATTTTAATTGTTGCACAATAATTTTTATGAAATGTATAAATCTACTCTTACATTTATTTGTGAATCTCACGAATGCAATTAAAGAATACAAATGATTTGAATATCCACAATTGAAATCGAAAAATACATTATATTTAAACACAGAATGTATTATTTATAATTTTGAAACAAAAATATATTTCACAAATACATAATATTGAAAAATAAAATACATGACTATAATTCAATCATATATTTAACTTGGAGTTCAAGAGCTAGTTATAGAAGAGTTTTTGTGAGATGATTTTGTACATGAGACATCACTCTTGTAAAATTTCATAACAAGAAGAGATTGAATATAATGCATATTTTTTTTTTTCTACAAAAATACAAGGGCATTAAAAAACAATCACTCCTCATGTAGGGATGATACAACGCCTGTCCTTGTAGAATTGTGGTAATTCAGCTTCATTCCAATCCTGAGGAACTGAAGTGTTAAAACAGCTTTGAGCCAGATCATGAGCACTATGATTATACTCTCTTGACACATGCTTGCAATCCCAAATAAACTCCCGACGAAGCAAATCTTTGACTTTGTTCGCATAGTTTTGTTCCAAGCAGCCAAGTTGATCCTCCTTCTGAATAGCATAAATGACATCCATAGAATCCGTCCGTATTCCATCAATTTTAATACCGTGCTGCTTACTCTTTTGAAGACCAATGGCTACTGCTACAAGTTCCGCCCCACAAATCGAGCCTGGCCATTCGATCCGCTGTGCACCTGCTCGCAAAATTCGGGAGTTAGAATTAAAAATGACCCAACCAGCTGCATAGAAGTTCTGTGCTTTATTATAAGCTGCATCCGTGAATAGTTCATTCCCTTGATTGATGCCCATACACAGCTCTTTTTGTTTTGTGATAGAGTCCGCTTCAGTGTTTCCAGTAACCCTCATTAGTTGATAGTCATGCCAATATGAAATGGCCCACTTAACATTGAAAGAAAATCCAATGTCAGTTTTACCATTTGAAGAAGCCTGTTTATGTGTAACATGACATCTCTCTTTCCAAATAGCCCAAGCTACCATGATTACCAACGACATTACATCTTTCTTCATAGCCTTTACACACCAGCCAACAAATTCCAATCCACTGCCTTGTATTGCATTTCTAACATCATTCCAAAGTCCCACTGCTTTCCATGTATTTTTGGCAAAAACACATTTAAAAATACAGTGCATTGTATCAGCCATGAATGCTCCACAACAATAGCAAATCGAACTAACTGGAACATGATGATGGGCTAGATTACCTTAAGAAGGGATCATGTTTTGTGCCATCTTCCAGCAAAATATCCTGACCTTTGGTGGAGTTTTAAGCTTCCATATTGCTTCATACATCTTATCAGAGTTTTTTGAATTGGAGGGGCCTTCACTATTACTTCTTGTTTCCTTCAAAAAGCTTCGCATGGCCAAAGAATATCCTGAAGCAACTGTATACTTACCATTAGAAGAGAGTGGCCAATAAAGTTGATCACGGTTATTAATACCAAAGGTTGGAGTATTAAGAATATGATCAGCTTCATACACCAAAAAAGCTTGTCGAATGAGTTGCTCATCCCATTTTCCATTATCAAGTAAAAACCTGCTAACATATGAGGCACTTGCCCTTCTTGAGCTGATCAAGCCACTTTCAGTGCCATGCACCCACCTATCCTTAAAAATTCTGATTGCACTTCCAGATCCAATTCTCCATCTAGCCCCTTCTTCCAGTAAATCCTTGCTCCAATACAGAGATCTCCAAACAAAGGATGGATTCGAATTAAGCTCTAGATCAGACAGGCTGAATCCTCTAATATACTTAGCATTGAATATCTTCCCAATCAAAGAATCAGGCTTATTGATAATCCTCCATAGTTGTTTGGCCAGAAGAGCTTTATTGAAAAGAGTAAGACATCTAAAGCCCAAACCTCCTTCAATCTTTGTGTTGCACATTTCAATCCATTTTCTCAAGTGTTTTCTTTTTCCCACTTCTTCACCCCCCCCACCAAAATCCAGCAATGATCTTTTCCATATCAGAGCAAACAGTAACTGGTACCCTGAAGCATGACATTGCATAGGAGGCTGTTGCTTGTAAAACAGCTTTGATTAGAATCTCTTTGCCACCTTCTGAAAACGATTTATGCTTCCATGATAACACCTTTTGTCGAATTCTATCAGTAAGGTATCCAAACTTCAATCTTTTAGCTTTTGGAATAATTGTGGGAAGGCCAAGATATAGATCATAACCATGAGATGATCTAATTCCCAGTATGTGTTTGGATTGATCCACATTAATCTGGCAAGTTGAAGGGCTAAAAATGATAGAAGATTTTTCCCTGTTAACCAGTTGCCCAGATGCCTTTTCATAGACATATATACAGTTCACCACTGCTTGAGTTTCTTTTTTGGAGGCTTTGAAAAAAAAGAGGTTGTCATCTGCAAAAAACAGATGAGAAAGAATGGGTGCACCTCTAGCAATTCTGATTCCAGACACTTGTTTAGACTCCACTACAGCTGAGAGCATCGATGACAAAGCCTGAGCACATAAAACAAACAAGTAAGGAGACAAAGGATCTCCTTGTCTCAGGCCTCTAGTTGGGGTAAAGGTCTCAATGCAGTCCCCATTGATATTAATAGCATATGTCACAGAAGACACACATTTCCAAACAAGTTGAATCCATTTGCTTGAAAACCCCATAACTTGCAAAATTTCCAACAGAAATGACCATTCAATCCTGTCATATGCCTTGCACATATTGGGAGAATTAAGAAATATATAATTGAAAAGGGAATTACATCATCAAGTGAATTCATGATTTGATTCTCATCCCACATCTATATAAGAATAAGAGAGTTTACAATAGATGTTATAACTACTAAAATCGAAGTTATAATTAAAACAAACTGCTATAATACTATCATTTGTTGTTATTTTTCACAACTCTATTTTAATACTCCCTCCATTTTTAATAAGTGTCTCTTTGACATTTTCCAACAAATTAAGATATTAAATTGTGATCTATATTACCCTTCATTAATGATAAATAATTTTGATATTAAATTTTTGTTTAGTAAAAAATATGGTAAAAAATTTAGGTGGTATTTATAAATAAAATATTTATGATTTTCCATGATTTATGCTACTATTTTCATTGAAATTGGAGGCAGATTTTTCTATAATAGTAAAATTATCAAAATTAAAGAAAAAAAAAATACAGAATAATACTTATTTTAAAAGACAAAATAACACTTATTTAAAAATAGAAAGAGTATTTGAGTAATTTTTTATTTAAAATATAATTGAGTTGAACTATAAATAAATTCATAAATTATATAATTAAATAAATGAGATTGTAAAGTGAATTAATATAGAGTTGTACTATAAAACTAAAAAAGAGCAAGACTTACGTGATCCATTTAGAATTAATTGGAAAGTGTATAGACATTTTGGTGAAAAATAAAGTGCGGTTAAGACAAGTCACGGAGTCAAAAAGGCGAAAGAATAATTTGGTCAAACCCCAACTAATTAATTTCTTAAATGAGAGAGACATTGATACTTAATTAGCTAACTTTCTTTTGTCGATAAACCACACATGATTGTTCCACTTTATTTTAATGAAAGATAGGTTTTGGATCTTCCCTTACATGTGAACCACGCTTTTATTTAATTCGTCTTCCATGCTTTCATCCCGGTAAAAAAATATTCATGAGCTTTGAATATTGTACGAAAATTGAGAAATATAATATAATAAGTAAATATATTAGAGATGTATAATTGAAAAAAAGAAAGAATAATATAATGAAATGAGAGTTTTATCGAACATAAAAGATAGTGAAACTATCAATTTAGGGTTTAAATTTGTTTTTCCATCGATGCAGAGTTTAAAAAATACTTCCTCCGTCCCAATTTAACTTTCATACTTACTGTTCATCCATTTTTTTAAAAATATTATAATAAATAGAATTTTGAAATATAATTTTATAAAAAAATAAATAAGTGAGTTACTTGTGTGTATGTATGTACCATAAAAATAATAACATTAAATATAATATTTTAGATATTGTATTGATGGAGTTTCTAAAGGACCGAAAAAGTAGGTATGAAAGTTAAATTGGAACGGAGGGAGGGAGTAGAAAATTATCAATGAAAAATAAAATTAGTATCAATTTAGAACTTACACATTTTAAAATCAAGATTGATACCGTATAATTCTTAGGGTATCCAAAATAGTTTTTTAAATCACAATTTAAAAAATTAAAAATATATTAATTTCAAGTGAGTGAAAAAATAATAAGAAAAGAAAATATATAGTAACAAAAAATAATAATGTATATTAATAAATAAAAATATAAACTATAAAATGTCTAACATGATATTACTATTTTTTTAGACCTAAATTTAATTTAATTTTATTAAACAATGAAGATGTTATTTATTTATTTTGTTTATTGTGATTCAAAATTAAAGAAATTAATAAATTAAAGTATCAATTAATTTCTTTATCAATTCCCTTTTTGAGGGGTTATTTTTTATAATAGTACCCCATGAGATAATTGCATGCAAACATGTGTTAAAAATACCAAAGTAATATAAAAAATGACCCTTTTTGTATCATTAATAGTTTCAATTCAAACATAAAATACAATTCTTTTTAAATCATTTTTGCAATTAAAATAGACACAAATAATTACCACCAAAAGTTTGATAAATTTTTTTATTTTAAGAAGACTTTTGCAATAAATTTTACTTTACTTAATTATTTTTAATAAGTATTAAGTGAAATTAATCTATCAATTAATTTCACTTAATTAAAAACAATAAAATAAAATAAAATTGGGATGGGGGACCTCTCGGCTAAAGTGTGGTTCGCCACTTTGCCCCTCTAATTGTGAAAATGATGTTGATCGATAACGAAGGATAATAGTAATATTATATTTATAAATTTAATTGTGTTACAAATGTTTAAATTAAAAAATGATATATGTTATTGTATAATTAAATATTATTGAGAGAGCCAATACAACAATACTCACACCCTATACTACTCTAAATACATTTTTTAAATTTTAAGATAAAAGTAGAGATGCATGAGATGATACTCCTTTTAAAACTTCATTAGAGACTATTCGATCCATTTCAATCGTACGCTAAGTATTATGTTCGATGGAAATGACTATACAAATAACATTATATTCGATTGGAGTGACTGAATATTAGTAAGAGTTTTGGTATACTTATAGAATTTTAGGACGTGAGTAGCGAATAATGCTATACAATTGCATATTATTCAAAAAAAAAAAAAAAAAAAAACACTTTAATACAAAATTCAATTATATAAAAAAGTTTATATGTAAAATCAACAATTCAATGATATTAAAAAATTATTTATTGTAGGAAAAATATCATTTTTAGTCACTGAACTTTATCACTTTTCACAAATTTGGTCACTCAGATTTAATCACTATCAAAATTGGTCACTTAATTATTATTTTCTATCAAAATTGGTTACTCAATTATTATTTTCTATTTTGACACCTGTTCCCCTAAATTGAAATTGAGATGCACTACACCTTACCCTCTTCTTCCTTGCTCTATATGCTTGTTGCATTGAGATATTGACTTTCAGGTTAGTGCATAAGCTACCGTATTGGAGGGTGCAGAAGCATTTTTGTTCCTTTTAATATCTCCAGCTTTTTGTACAAACTCAAAAATAGTCAAAATCACTATTTCTTAGTCACACACCAAAAATAAATTCAATAAAAATTGGAGTTTGGGGTTTAAGGTATAGGAATTAAAATAAGGAAAATTGTGTAAAAAAAGAATTAACATTCAAAACATTTTTCTCTTTAGTTAATGACAGAGCAACATTAAAATTAATAGAAAATAATAATTGAGTAACTAATTTTGATAATTAAATATAGGTGACCAAATCTTAAAAAGAGATAAACTTCGTGACCAAAATTGTAAGAAGATGTTTGAAAGAGACGCAATTTAAAATTCTTTTTGAGGAAAAAAAAGAAATAAAGGTCAATTTTATAAAGACTAGTGAAAAGTAGCGTAGCACCAATTTTAGTTCTGACGATATTAAATTCTTTTTTCCCAATTAAATAATTCAAAAGAAGTTAAGAATATGCCGAAAAGAAAAAAAGTAATGGCGGAGCTGTAGTGCAGTTAGAAAACAAAATTCTCTTTCGCCTCCCCCACGGCGTCTCTCCACCGCCGACGGAATTATCCGAACTACAAAATCACCGGTCTATAATAGTTATACGTATAAATGGGGGCATCATTGTCCAATTTGGGCGAAAACGGGTCGAGCAACGGCGGGCCGGGTTTGGGGGATATACCGGAGAGCTGCGTGGCCTGCGTCTTCATCTATCTTACGCCGCCGGAGATATGCAACTTAGCTCGGCTCAACCGCGCCTTCCGTGGTGCTGCTTCATCCGACGCCGTTTGGGAGGCCAAACTTCCCTCCAATTACCACCATCTTCTCAATCTCATCTCACATCCCGATGTCTATGAAAACCTATCCAGGAAAGACATATTTGCCCTCCTCGCTCGTCCTCAACCCTTCGAAGACGAAAACAAGGCACGTTTTCAATATACCTGCGGTTGTTTTCTAGTGTTTTTTTTAATTTATGAAATGTTAGTATAATTTTGTTTTGTTGCATTTTTTTGCTGCCCTGTAATTCAATCATTCAATTACTTTTTCTGCTGCAATTGGATCAACTTGAATCGTTTGCGCAACATGATTTCTTCCAGTGATTTGGGTTGCGTTTTCAATTTTTCCTGTCATTAATCACTTATTTTATTGACTGTGTAAAAATTTGGGATTTGGGGATTTTAATTTTGTGCATTCTTTTTAAAAAATCTCAGTTTTGGATAAAGATGCATTGAAGTTGGTGAATTTTTCTTCTATACTTGGACGCAGTTTACATTTCTTTCAAGTTACCATTCCTAGGTTGCTTTTTATTTGGATGGACTAGTTCTTGTTATCACAGGATTAGTCTCAATTACTGTATGCAATTTGAATCCTTGTGAAAGGGTCGAAAAGTCTTTCACATTCTTTTTAAGTTTCCAAGGTAGGTTAATATTTGAGGATCAAAAGATCTATTGCTTAAATCTCTATTGGCGTGTTGAGTGGCAAAAGGAGAAATACATTCTATGCATTTTGTGTTCATAATTCATCATCTTTTGAACACTTCTTATTTTACATGCGGCAACTGCAGGTTGTATGGGTGGATAGGTTTACTGGGAGAGTTTGCATGTCGATATCAGCCAAGGGGATGGCAATAACAGGCATTGAGGATAGGAGATATTGGAATTGGCTTCCAACAGATGAATCTAGGTCAGTATCAAGCTTTTTTATTTTTTCCTTATAGCCTCTACATCTTGATGGTCTCATTATTGATTGGCGTTAAAAAATTTATGCTGGTTTCAGATATGGTCTTTTCCTATGCAATCTTCTTTAAATTTGTATTGCAAAAATGGTATTCAGCATTTTTTCAAATTGTTTTTTTTTTTTTTTTCCCGCCCCGGTTATGATCTGTGCAATTCAGTTACCGTGTTGGAACAGGACATGGAAATACTATTGGTTACCACCCTTCAAATAACATGGATCTCCAACCTTCAAGAAATAAAGTTATTAAATTCACAGTTTATATGTGCCCCCATATTAAATTTCTTCCCTTATCTATGTGGGCTTCTACTCATTGCTGAAGTATTTTAATACTTTTGACTGCTCTTTGGATAGGAAATTGCTAAAATTATAGGCAATTGCTATTTGAGGGTTAGGATGCTCTCCTATTCATTTCGTTTTCATATCTAGGATACGTTGTTGAACTGAGAAAATAAAAAAGAACTTATTTATAGTTATGAACTGAAGCTATGGAAATAGAAATAATTATGTGGGGTTGCTCATTAAAAAATTATGTGTAATGTCATGTTATATGTGTGGTTTCTTGAATTTAATTAATGAAGTTTGGGTTATAAGCCAGAGGAGAATTCCAACAAGTCATTGAAAAAAGTTTTAGTGTTCAATCAGAGAACACAGATTTATGCTGCATGTTTGCTTTTATTTTTGGCCATTCTGAGTGACTTTCCTTGGAGTAATGCATTATTATAGTGGGGTTGAAGAGTGTATATGTTGAAAATATGTATGGGTGTTTGTTGATTTTTTTTGGAAATGATATATTATTGGGAAGAATGTCTTGTTAATGTTGTATGGATGTGTTCTCTATAAATGTCATGTTAATACTGTTTCCTTTGTAGTAAGTTGAAAATATATTTTTAACTGTAAGGGTCTTGTTAATGTTGTTTTCCTTTGTAGTTGGTGGAGATAGTTGACGTTTTGAGAAAATAAAACTACTGTTACTAGAAATAGAAACACACACACACACATTTTGCCTCTGTCAAAAGAAAATTGAAAGGATGGAAGTGAAACCAATCAGAAGGGTTAATATTCCCAGGTCCACATATTAAGTGTACGGTTACTGATGCAATCTTAAGTCCTAGCAATTTCTCGGTCAGCTAATCATGAAAATTAATGTAGAGTGGTCTCTGGGAGTACTAGGTCAGTTTTTTTTGTGTATTCCTCAATATAGAATAGTTTCAGGATGACTAATATCTTTGAGGAAGGCTATTCATCAGTTGGGGAAAATATTGATTACTGATTAATATTGTCTTCACCCTCTTGGATACCAGTGAAACATCAAATACATGATAAATGACTGTTTCCTCCCTAGCTGCAGTCATAGATCTTCTGTGATATTGTCATCATGAAATCATGATTTCGGTTATATTTATGCATATTTAAATGAAGATGCAGGATAGCTTGTAATCTCAGCTGTTGGGTTTGCTGTATACATGACCCACAAGCCTTAATAACTTTAATATGATCAGACATTCTTCTTCAGATCGATAAGGCAAAACTTATTATGTCCCTACAGTGTAACAGGAAAACAAAGTCTTAGCCAGATAATAGAGCTTGTATTGATATGCCAACATTGGTGGATTTGTTTGTACTTAGTACTTCAATTTTCATCTCATGGCTATTACCTGAAAACAAATGAGGCAAAAAGGTGTTTCTTCCATTTCCTTTCCTAGAACTTTGAGATCGTGAAAGTTCAACACCATCCTTCTCTTTGTCTGCCATGTAGAATGATTATTATGCACATGATATACATTTTTATGTAAATCTATCTCTTCCTTTTCACTTCTTAGTTGTGAAACACATTTGATCAAGCAAAGGTGTCGACAGTTGTGGGACAATGTTACTGAAAATTGTCCCCATTCCTAATGGCTTCAATACTTAGCTTTTTGTGAAAGTAAGCAATAAGGGGTCTGCACAACATTTGAAAACTTCAAGATATTTGTTGGTTTCTTTGCAGCTATCATGCTTTCCTTGAGTTAAAAAGTTTTTTTGTCTCATAAATTGTCTACTGTCCAATTTTGGTCCAAGAAAAAGTAAACCTTTTTCTTATTTAGTCCCAATATTAAAAAAATAGTCCAATATTGGCCCCAAAATCGCCGGAAAATTGAAAATGTGTTGTTTTATGTGACACGAATGTCACATGAGGTTTTAATTTGGGGCCAAAATTGGACATTCGTGTGACTAAATGACACTGTTTTCAATTTTCCGGCGATTTTGGGCCAAATTGGACTTTTTTTTTTAATTATTGGGACCAGTAGACAAGCTATGGGACCAAAAAGCTTTTTAACTCTGCTTTCATTTGTCAATTATAACTGAGAAGCCATTGATATTGAACTGCTGATATAGAATTCGGCATCACTCGATCCCTTATACTGCTCTGTCTTTGCAGATTTAATGTCGTAGCATATTTGCAGCAAATATGGTGGTTCGAAGTTGATGGGACGGTGAAGTTCCCATTCCCACCCGATATATATAGCGTGTCATTTAGGATTCACCTAGGAAGATTTTCTAGACGACTGGGACGTCGTGTTTCACATTTTGAGCATACTCACGGGTGGGATATCAAGCCAGTACGATTCGAGCTGTCTACTTCAGATGGGCAACATGCATCTAGCGAGTGCTTCTTAGACGATACACAACAAGATGATGCTAAGCGTGGTTGCTGGATAGACTACAAGGTTGGTGAATTCGTTGTGGCCAAGTCGGATCATCCAATTGATACTGAAGTAAGATTTTCAATGAAACAAATTGACTGCACACATTCGAAAGGCGGGCTATGTGTGGATTCTGTATCGATTAAGCCAGTTGAGTTGAAAGAACACAGAAGAAGAGGGGTATTAAAGTAAAAATAGTGTTGTGTGTATGAATGCATGTTTTATAAGGGTTTTAATTGTCACATGTTACATGAAAGCATCGGTACATGGAGGATGGATACCGCCTAGTTTGTTTTTTTCTGTTGGCACGTATGTGTCCTCTCGACCCTACACTGTGTGGTTTGTGGGTATTGCACCTGGGGTAGGGTCGAACAGACTGTGTTGTGTCGATGTAATGTTTTGGTGGGTTTGTAATTGACGCAATTTTGTTTCTCTATATGCTTTTGTACAAGAGATATGATTTTGTCGCCAAAGAAAGTTGAGTTTGTTGTTTCTTCAACGAGATATGCAAGTGAGGTAGGCAGGTAAGGTAGGTACAACGTTGTATTCTGTATATTTTTGGACACTATTATTACACTTTTCCTTGGAGATATATTTCATCCATTTTCTTGAATAAATAATTGATACATAGATGTTTGTCTTGGTTATACGGTGATATACATACATCTACCTTAGTTATGGGTAGGTGTGTATGCAAATTTTATTAAAGTCATAGTGGTTATACTCTTTCTATTTTCACCAACTTTTTTTTTATCATCCCCAAATTCACACACAAAATATGGAGGGAGTATGAACAAGACACCATTTAATACTAGAATAATGGGTTTCCTCATAAAATATCTGTGGTATGAAAGTAGGTAGAAATTAAAATTTTCTCTTCAATGGCAGTATACACAAATCAGGTTTCCTGCCTTTTTATGATTAAATTAAATGCCGAGAGAGATATAGTGAATTTATTGCATGGATAAAAGTGATAGTCGTCTCTTAAATTGAGATTTAATTTCTTTGATTAATTCAGGACAAGGGTATTAATTCTATTTCCTTCTCCACATCTGAAACCGAACATACTGTATTTTATCTTGTCGAGTAATTTTTTTTAATTTTTATTTTCTTGCATTTTGAACTTAGTAGAGTTTATTTGGATGTGAACTTTAAAAAGAGAAGCATTTTTTTTAGATCAAGATAATTAAACAATGCAAGAAAATAAAACACGTTGTTCACTTCTACAATATATGTGCAGGATCCAAGCATGAAGCACCCTGGCTAGAATAATGACACACAACAATCAAGAACTACCGTACCCCATGACATTTTTGTGTCGGTAGAACTTATTGAAAAATACAAATGTAATAGAAGAATTACAATAATTTAAAAGTTTCATAAATCGTGGAAATTGAAAAGCTCCTATAACATGGAGTATTTGTATGAACTTATCTCAAATAATCAAGGACTTTATTCTATTCAATTACGACTCTAGCTAGACAGCTAGATAAACTCATATAATTAATATTTTTCGTAGAAACGATCATTGCTCAACAAGGACCCATTAAAGCTTACAATGTAACACCAAAGAGATTTAAAAAAAAAAAAAAAACTTCTTACAGTATAACATCATTTGACTCATAAAGAATACTCTTCATTTTCTTTTTGTAAGTTTAGAAAAAGATTGACACATAAAAAATTGATGCAAGTATATTATATTATAATGTACTCTTCTTGTTCAACTATGGATATTTCACACGAATTAAGAAATATACTCTTATTAAATAAAAAAAAAAAAAAATATATATATGTAATATGACATTTTTACAATTTTATTTGCTTGCATGGAGTAAATTTGTTTAAATTAATGCATATTTTCACCAAAAAAAAGAAAAGAGAGAGAGCAAAATTTGAATATGATAGTATTTAATTCTCTTTAGATTTGTTCAAAATAACAATTATTTTGAGTGTAAAAATCTCTTGAAATATAGTTAAAATGAGAGTATTAATTTCATTCCAAAATGTAATAAAAAATGTGATTAAAAAAAAAGATTTTGACATATTTATCCTCAATCAATCTTACTTCCCCTCTCCACTTTTCTCTCTCAAATTTTAAAATTCACGGATATTATTCGTTCATGGTGTGAATGAAAAAAAGGTTTTCTACTAATTTTTTGGGCATTCCTAATGCTCTTTTAATAAAATGGTGTGAAAGAAAAAAATATTCTTAACTAAAAAAAGATTTTTTAAGAAGGGATTTTCTTAGGATAGTTTTTGTATCGCCTGGACTATTAATAGTTCGGATGTCAAATTGCATCGCTCTGTGTCGCCCTCTGTGTCGCCCTAACTTGATACCTGTTGCCTTTTTTTAATATTTTAAAATAATTATTTAAATTTTATTTTATTATTTACTATTTTATCCTTTATTAAAATTAATAATAATATTATTTAAATTAAACAATACGAATGTAAAATTAGATTTTTTTAATAGAATTAAATTATTATTTTATTTATATTTTATCTACACCTGCTCATTTATTTAGTTCACCCTCAAATTTTTTTTTTACTACGGTTATCTGCACCCGCTCATTTTATGAGTTCACCCCAAATCATTTTTTAACCATGGTTATCTGCAATCGCTCATTTTATAAGTTCACCCAAAATTATTTTTTACCACGGTTATCTGTACCTGCTCATTTTATAAGTTCACCTCAGAAGATTTTTTTTTTAAATGGAATAATTACATTTAAAGGACTATATTATCCTTTTATTAATTTACACAAAATATAATAAAATCAACCCTAATTTGTAGGGTGATACTCGAGTACATGCAAGATACCGGTACACACCAATTTTAATTTTTTATTTATATTTTATCTACACCCACTCATTTAATGAGTTCACCCAAAAATCATTTTTTTACTACGGTTATCTGCACCCGTTCATTTTATGAGTTCACCCCCAAATCATTTTTTTTATCACGTTTATGTGCACCCGCTCATTTTATGAGTTCACCCCTAAATTATCTACACCCCTCATTTTATGAGTTCACCCCAAATCTTTTTTTACTACGGTTACCTGCACCCGTTCATTTTAGGAGTTCACCCCCAAATCATTTTTTATCACGGTTATGTGCACCCGCTCATTTTATGAGTTCACCCCTAAATTATTATTTTTTACCACGTTTATCTACACCACTCATTTTATGAGTTCACCCCAAAAATATTTTTAAAAAAGTAATTACATTTAAAATACTATATTATCCTTTTATTAATTTACACAAAATATAATAAAATCAACCTTAATTTGTATATTTACAATATGTAGTCAAGTCATTACCGAGTTACCGTCGATTCACCATCAAGTCATCCATATTTTTAGAAAAAAATCGTAAAACATAATTTTAAAAAAAAACTATCGAAATTAGGCAAAAATCTTGATTTTTTTTCTTTCTAAGTTTTCTTCCCTCTCCTCTTTTTCTCCCATTTTCAGTTTTTATTCCAAACTTTTAATTTCTTCGTTTTTTTTCCTTTTACTTTTTTTTTTATTTTCCATTTTTTCATGTGTATTTTTTTTTAAATTTTAATACAAAATAATATTATATGTATGATTTTATTATAGTCGTTAATACAATAAGTAATAACGAGTAATACCATAAATTGTAATCAGTAATACCATTAACAGTAATTAGTACGAATAAACACTTATCTTATTCAAAGTGAGATGGTCTCATGGCGACACTGTTCATAAATTAGTAGAAATAAACACTTTATTTTTTCCAAAGTGTTAAAACGTCATTCTCAAACTATGTTTTGGAAAGCAAAATTTTGGTGAAATCAGAATAAAAAAACTTTAGAAAATGTGAATGGAACTATAGGAAAACGTCATGATCAGACCATCGATTAGTTCTAAAAATTATGTGTCCATATAATGTTGCTTACGAATATTGACCTAATGTCCGATTTGTATAATGTAACTAGATTGATTGTTACCAGACTTGAAATTTACATTATTGAGGACACATTTTTATTTTGGAAGGAATGTTGGTAGTAAAGTTTTTATTTTGAGAATAATATTGAGTGTTTCGATGACACGGCTCCCATAGAGTTTCGAATAAGATAATTTCTTATTCTATTGTCTTTTGCAATGACGACAAATAAAAGTTAAAGGTCAGTCTCTTTTCATGGTAGGTGTGTAGTGTGTACCTTCTGAAACATGTTCATGCATAGACAATTATATGTTGCAGCCCTCTAGAGTTAAGAGTGTATTGAAAAATATTTACCTAGATTCAAATGAATAACAAATTTACAAATTTATACTATGGAGTACATGTTTCAAATATTTTTTTAATTGACAAATTAAACTTAAAATATATTATAAATTTGTTTGAATTCTTTAAGGGCACTAACAGTCCTACGTTGCCCATTGTGACATTGTCCCTCCTTTACGTTAAAAAAAAAAAAAGAAATTGTGATCGAGAGCAAACCGAGTAAGTGGAGACTTTTTGGGCCAACAATGTTAGCCCATTTAATTAAAAGTGGAGAATGTTTTGGGCTAGCATTTAATTAAAAGTGGGCAGCCCAATTGTTTTATCAAAGAAAATAACCAAATTGAACAACCAATTTCTTGAATTGTGCGTGAGTAATAACAAATGTTCAAAAAAAAAAAAAAACATAATGTTCTTTCAACAATTACAACGAAAAAATACATCAGTTTTTCAAAATAATCTCATCTTCATGTTGAGCCCCCTAAAATATTATAAAACATGCTGAAATTTTATAATATTATAAAACATGCTGAAATTTTAAACAAATCTCATAAATCAATAACCATATATAGAAATCATACAAATTTTATATGAATAACAAATCAATAACCATATAGAAATCATACAAATTTTATATGAATAACAATTGAGATTTGAGAATACTGCTTTAATTTGAGTGTGCAGAAAAAACAGAGTATTAACACATAAAAAAATCAAAAGTTCAATCAGAGGCTCAATATCATATAAAAAAAACTAGCAGTAATTATCAACAATTTGAGAATACTTCTTTTTAGACATACTAATAATACTCATAATTCGACTAAAAATGAACAAAAAAATAAAAAATATAAATATAAATTACGAGCAGCGGATGTGCAGAGAGTTTTTTTGAACGTGTTTGGGATCGGAATGAAATTTTGTAGGTTTTCTCCAAATTTTAAAAAACCCAGAATCTCTGTTTGTTAGATTATATAAAGTATCTTCGCTAATTTTCTGATCATAAACATATCAATTACTCCATGATCATAAATTGTAACAACTGGTTTTCTGAATTCTGAATAGACGACCGACCAATAGCACATACAATAGCCACGTCCAATTTTGTGATCTCGAAACAGAAATTTGTATAAAAAATTCAACTAAATTAATAATTTAACCTAAAATTCAATTCTTTCAAATAAAAAAAGATAATTTATTGTTTATTATGATTATTAATGATATGAGAATTAAAATAAAGATTATATATTATCAATTAATTTTTTTATTAATCATGTGAGGATAAATTTGTAATTTTATAATTATATATTTAAAATTATTAAATTTAATTTAAAAGTGTAATAGGGCGACAAAAAACGATAATAAGTGCAATGCAAGGCGATGGATTCTGCGACGCCAAATGCAACAGGTAGCAGGTCATCAAATATAAGCCATTAGATTTCAGATCTGATGGCTCAGATTACTGGACTGTTGATAGTCCAGGCGACATTGGACTGTCCTTAGAAGGCCCCTTTTAAGAATTCACACAAGGTAAATTAGGAAAACAAATATAAAAAAATTTTAGTTAAAATAACCCTTAAAATTAATTTAAAACAAAATATAAAATTTAATAAAAGGACACACGTTATAAAATGGAAGGAGTATTTCATTCGAATTGGAAATAATTAATGGCCGAAAATTAATATCCTTGTAGGCGAATAATTAGTTAGTTGAATGTTGTATTGATGTCGGGGCATACAATTTTTTATGAAAGATGGTTGGGAGTTTCCAAACATTTAGTAATGTCTGCGTTATTTATGAAATGGTTGGTCGTATTAAGCTCTCTGTTGTGGGGGAGGGGCCACCGGCTCTGCACAACTACACTATTACGTACGAACCCTCCCCGTCTCATATTCAAAATAAGTGTCATTTTCGATTAACGATAAAAAGAGGTATGCGCGCGTATGAGTAGAATTGAAAATAGTTTAAGTGCATGTACGATTGTTTGCTTACTATTTCATCATTTTGTTATAAGTTACTACTCAATTATACACCTCGATCAATTTAATTTGTGTAATTGACTCTATAATAAAATCATGTAGTATTTTATATCAGAATCACATATGTGTATGCATATACAACACATATATAGGTACGTACAGTTTTACTTAATTTATTTATGTGAAATGTATAAATTAATAGTATCATATATCATATTAATTATTCATATAGATAATCTCATTATTCTTGAAAAATAAAATTGGTGAAAAAAATATTATGAAAATTCATTTATAGCATTAATATCATTAATAGTAATACTATTTGATTTGGCTATAACATGCACGTATGTGGGTAAATAATCATGAAATTAAAACTCAATAAATGTATAACAATGGATCTCGTTTGGGTACGTATTATACATGAAACATAGATAATTAAGGGAAATTAGGGGTAAAAATTGTGGGTCAAATTCGGGTCAATGCGAGTCAACACAAATTAAACTTAATTAAAATATAATTTTTTGTTTTCAAGTATTATTTTACTACATAATCAAATATTGTCATTGCAAGGTCAAAGATGTACTACTACAAGTCTAAAAATATTCTGGACACTTAATTTTTTGGGCGAATACCCCAAAATATTTTTTAATATGTAGTAGTACACTTTTGATCTTCTAGTAATAATACTTTGACCTTTCAGTAACAATATATTGGTCATGTAGTAAACTACTTGACACCTGCTTGTAATCCGTGATTTTTTTGGACGATCCAAAATCTAAACTTTTAACTCACAAATTTTTTAAAAATATTTTAATTAGACATATGGCAATTGCTTATGTGTAGTTACATGTATGTAACTGACTATTTACCCTCCATTTTTAATAAATTCACACTCCCTTCTTTTAGGCACTTATGTGTACAAGTTACATACATGTAATTAAATCCAATTTTTTACATGGGTTATTAGTTATTTACCTTCTTTTTTATTAATTTCACCCCCGAACACTACAAAAAATAGGTGTTTTAATTATAATTATACATCGACTATCGTTTCACCAATGAATCACCATGAAGTCAAATATTATTCTATTTTTTTAACTTTTAAAAAATAAATATAAAAACATAACGAATATTAAAAAAATATGAAACTCAAAAATAAAATTATGATTATTTTTAAAACTAATTAATAATATAATCTAATTGAAAAATAAAATTTATATTTAGAAACTTAAATGAGTTGAGAATTGGGGAAGAAACCAGCATAATATTGCATCAGCTTTATTATTTCTTTGGGGTCATCGTCATGTTGATGCATTCATATGTTTATCGAGTGTGATCGTATCTATTAATTGAATTGTGTTTTCAGTGTGATTCATTCTCACTTTTGTTCTTCTTACTAGTTAATTAATATCATTTTTTTAATATTGATGTATTAATTTGCATGGTATGCCTGAAATTATAAATGTGTTAAGTTATGTATTTTTTGTTAAATATAAATATTAGTTTAAATACGATATAGTATTAGTACGCCTATGGTATAGTACTAGTTAATATATTGTATAGTACTAGAGATTAATGTGGGTATAAAAATATTACAGAGTATTTAATATATGAACTAATACTATACAATATTTAAATTTATACTATACTATATTTGAACTAGTACCATAGAGTATGTGAACTAATACTATACAATATCTGAACTAATACTATATTATATTTGAACTATTACCATAAAGTATGTGAACTCGAAACTCGAAAACATTAAAACATGTACCAATATAAACTAACACTATACTGTATATGAACTAATATGTACAGTACTGCATATTAACTAATAATATACTCCCTCTGTCCCAAGGAAAGCTCCCCATGAGCTTCAAACACGAATGTTAAGAAATACTAATATAATAAGAAATACTAATATAATAAGTAAATCTATTGGGTAAATATCATCTCTCACAATTCATTATATTGTTTTCTTTGTCCATCACATCATCTCTAATACATTTACTTTTTATATTAGTATTTCTTAAAAATCGTGTCTGGAGCTCCTGGGGAGCTTTCTCTAGGACGGAGGGAGTATCATAAAACTTATCAACGGTTATCATAACACTTATAAACTAAAAATTATATTCATAAAAAATTAAAATAAAGTGATTAAAAAATGAAAGTTCAAATGAAAAAAATAATTAAACAAGGTAAAACGAAGTGAAATTTGTAAGGAATTAAGTAAAATTTTAAAAGGATAAGGTGAAAATTATACACCAATTAATTAAAGTAAAATAGTACCAATAAAATTGAACACTTGCCTAAGAGAGGTGAGAGTTTTATTTTATGACATAAAAAGAAAGTACGTTAAAAAAATTATCATTTGAAACACAAATGATAAACGGGAAGAAAAATAAATTTAAAAAATAATATTAAAATGACGATAAATATAAATATCAATCGAGTAAAATAAAAAAATAAAATTTAAAAAAATTAATGGAGTATTTTTTTAATGATAAAATTAAAAAAAAAATTGAAGTAAAATAAAGGCCATGAAAAAATGTATGTGTTAAATTGATATAGTAAATGGGTCATGTGTTATTGGATTTGATATAATAAATGGATCATGTGTTATTTGTAATGGGTTATTGGATTGGATATAATAGTTACATATTTTGGATTGGATATAGTAGTTACATACATGTAACTGGTACACAAGATTGCAACTCTAGACATATTTCATATGAAATATTTATATATATTTATACAATTAGAAAGAACGAGAAGAGTGTCGCTTTTGTTTGCCACAAATATGGTATGATTATTTTATACATTTAATACATGTACGTACAACTCTGGACTGGAAATTTAAAATTCAGTGCAATTTCGAGCTGCACTATAAATTTGAATCATAAATGAAGAACATTAATATCGATCATTGTATTTATTAAAATATGAAAAATAGTTGGTTTATCTATATTTGGTTAAGACCGACTTTCCTTCATGACAATGCTTCCTTTTATTAATGAAGCAACTCACTCCATATATATTTCTATTTCTATTTCAATTTAAATCATTGAATAACTTTTTAAAACTTGAATCAAATCACTACTTAACCTAGCCAGCTGTTTAACTTCAGTAAATAAACACCGAAGCCCAACTTGGGATTTACAAATCATTCTAATATTGCATACATAATATCCTTTTACATTAACACATACTTTTACAATAAAGAAAAATGTTTGTTACTTACTGTAAAATGAGTATGTGTTGCTTGTTCTTATACACTAACACATATTTATTCTTACAGTAACACAAACTTGACTAACACAGACATGTCTCTTTTTTAATTTGTACTTGACAAACTTGACCGTTCTTATACACTAACACATACTTTCTGTTGTTGGCATTACTCAATTTTTGGTGAGAATTAGTTTGACCCGATTTGATCGCAAGTATTTCATGTCTCTTTTTTAATTTGTACTGACCATGTACATATATAATTAATATTTGATTGAAGATTATTACTACTATATAAATTTCTCTTTCAATTAGTATGTCATACTAATATTTTAATTGAAAAATGTTATTACTTCATCAATATATAATAAATTTTCTTTTAATTAGTATGCCATACAAATAACTTAAGATCTCCCATTTAATTGAAAAGGTTATCACTTCACAAAAATATACAATAGTAAATTTATCTTTCAATTAGTATGTCATACAAATTGCTCAATTTCTCCCATTTTACTGTAGGACAGGTTTGTTTTGGGATCAGGTAAGATGAGAAAAATTCGGATAGAAAAATTGTTTATGTTTGTTTTAGAATTTTGAATAGAGTAAAAAGTAACTTTATTCTTTATATCAAATCAATTGTGTAAGAATTGATGATATTGTATTAAACGGGAACATTACGTTTCACGTCCAAACATATGAGTCTAAAAACAAATATGCCCTTAGCGTTTACATTTCAAAAATAATTTTATCAATTAACATTAAAGACAATTAATTGAAACAGTATAAAACACTATTTATTTATTTTAAAGCTGAAGTAGGAGTATAAAACACTACTAATTGTGCGCATCAACTCTTCTTTCTTACTTTCTTATTCCCCACAAAATTCACATATAAACAAATTACTTAACCCAAATATAACATGGCTAGCTCCTATTTAAATTTAAACAAATTAACAAAGAGAGAGAATATATAGAAACAAAAAAGACAACTGGATATGTGTGCATACACTATATATATTGTACAACCTAGTCAATATTGACATTATTGTTATTGTTAAAGACTTGGCAATGTCTTTGTACTCATTCCATGTTTCCACCCTATATATATAGCTCTCATCAATAATTGTAATTAACTGCGATAAGTAATGATAATATAATAATGTATGAACGGAATTACAAGTGCATACTCCAATTATTTATATTAGGCTTTACTTGACACCCCCTGCATATGTTCAATTTTAATTTACGATTAAAGATTTTTCACATAGGTTATGAAAAATGTGTATAAAATAATCTTACCCTATTACTTACACATTCATACTATTTGAAGGGTAGAGTAAATTACTTAGTAAATGTATATATATCACAAAAATAAATTAGAATGTGATCGATCATCTATTCTTCTATAATTATAAGATGACAATTGTTTTGGAGCAAATACAGTACTAGGCCTTGTTGA
Source organism: Galeopsis tetrahit (assembly GCA_963675135.1). Classification (NCBI taxonomy): domain Eukaryota; kingdom Viridiplantae; phylum Streptophyta; class Magnoliopsida; order Lamiales; family Lamiaceae; genus Galeopsis; species Galeopsis tetrahit. Next base: position 71,569,478 of record OY776128.1, on the reverse strand, counting down.
AATGAGTCAAGTGACTACTGAAATATATATATAACTCAAGTGATTAGAACACAAAAGTCAATGTGATTGGGGTTATATATTTGAAATATGGAGAGAGGATAAATTAGAAGAAAAAAAAACTTTAATCCATTAAAAAAAAAGATTAATTTCAACCTATATATGTGAATTGAAGGTTATTGAAAATGTGCGCCCCTTAGCCCTAAAGTACATTTTTTTTGTTCCCCTATAAAATAAAGGTGTGATGAGATGCATACGATGAGCAAGCCCAAAAGTTGAGTTTCATGTTATGAACGTTCATTAGAAATTGAGAGATTATACCTTCTTAACGGATTTTAATGAAAATGATAAAATTGATTAGAAAAAAAAAAAAAAAAAAACACTTCGTATTTAATATCGATCTCTTGAAAAATCAAAAGTGCGTGATATTTTGAAACAAATTGAGACGCGCGGTGTTCTTAATTAACCACAAATTCACACAAATTAATTAACTCGTATGGATTAGTGCGTATCGATTTATATAAGGGGTAAAAAAATATATTTCATTTAAAAATTCAAAATTGTACAGAGTTACAAAATTAATTTATATTTTTATTAATTTTATAATACTCTTTTTTACTTGAACCAAAGACATGAAACTGTGAGCCTAAGACTCTATAATATATATAATTGAAGAATTCTATCTCATGATCTAAAAATAAAAATTTGTAGGGAGAAGTAGAATTAATATATCCATTATATTAATAATTTACTAACAATACTTTATTAAGAGATCGAGTATTCAAACTTCCAATATATGCATATCATATATGGTTAATGAATGGACCAGATTGATTTTCATTTCATGAGAGAATTTTATCTGGTCAACAACAGGAATCGAATCCAGGACAGGTGGACGTGAGCCTATGACTCTGTAATCATGAAATAATTTTATCTCACCTAAAAGTTTTAACTCGTGGAGAAATGGAAAATTAATTCCTAATAGTATTGCATTTCTCTGTAGCTAGCTCTCTCATTTACTTTTTAACTGCATGTTCCTTAATTAATTTTTGACACACACATCACACACTGTGTAGAGCTAGCTACACGTACATGCACTGTTGTGTAGTAGTATTTATTAGTTGTACCCAAAGTTAGAGGCAAATTGGAGAGCCTTCCAAATGCTAAATTAAATGATCTTTTCCTTGCTGAAATTGTTCTTTTAAAAGCAAGCTATAGAGAGAGATTCACACACCTCCCTCAATTCAAATAAATTACTTTCTGCACCAAAGCTAAGTGAAAAACCCTAATTTGTATTTTGGGGGAAGATATATAGATTATGGATAATTGGAATGCCGGCCACTTTGCATTGTCTCGACCTGATCATCGTCACCAGAATTCTTACAGTACTTATCTCTACAATTATGACCACTTTCCAGGTAATTATCCATCACTTCTTGCATATTGCATTGCATGGCTACCTAGATAATATAGATCGAGTTGTTAAGTGAATCGAGCTGCTCGTGAACTCAGTTCAACTCGATAGGCTTGTTAGACTCGCCTATGAGTTGAGTTGACCTCATTTTTCACCTTGTCATTATATAATGTAATTGAGTCAAGTTGAGTTCGAACTTTAACTACTTGACTTGACTCAAATATTCTCTACCTGATAATGATATTAGAAAAAAGAGGAATTAAGTTGTGGAAAGAAGCTAGCTTTCTCTAAGCATGTTCAAAGTATATCAAACAAGGGTTTCCTTATTTTCATCTATTAATGACGTTTTTTTTTTTTTTTTTTTATATAAATATATATAGGAATGACCTAAATAGCTCTAACTTAATTAATTCTCCTAGCTAAAACAATTACAATTAGCTTTTATAGTAGAAAAATGCATAAAAAGTGAGCTAGCATATATTTCATCATTTTCTTAATTAGGTAATGTTTGCAAACTTTAAAAAAAAAAGTAAGCTAGTAATTCGAATTGAACAGGGTTTAAAACTGATCGACAAATTAAAACCACCTCGATTTCTAGATATATATAACGTACCAATTAATTTAATCATAATTTTGTTAATTTATTAAAATGTTATGTCCTATATACAGTGGTAGAGATGAAGCAGGCATCATTAATGCATGGGGGAGCTGCAGTACTGGAGAAGAATTACGGCGACGGCGTAGATCCAAAGAAGAAGCGTTTGAGCAACGAGCAATTGGAATTACTGGAAAACAGTTTCCAGGAAGATATAAAGCTGGATCCGGACAGGAAAATGACGCTCGCCAAACAACTCGCCCTTCAGCCACGTCAGATCGCTGTCTGGTTTCAGAACCGCAGGGCTCGCTGGAAGGGAAAGCAGCTCGAGCGCTTGTACCATGCGCTTAAGCACGAGTACGACACCCTTTCCATCGATAAGAACAAGCTACAACAGGAGGTACCAGCTTAATTCATTTAATTTTTTATTATTATTTGCATTTATATTTTGTCCATGCAAAATTTGTTAGCTTATGTATTTATGACAATGTGTGTGTGACGTCCGTGCTGCAGTGTGTGTTATATCCAATTTTATAATTCATACTCTTTTTTTTTTTTTTTTTCAACTTTATAATCCCATTTTTTTAAAGGACAAAAATACTCTCACTTACTAATTTATTTCTATTTATCACCATTCAAATCTTTCATTTTTTACATAAACAATCAATTTTTCTTTAAAACTTGTATCCAATTCAAATGAGAATTATAAAAATATTGGACGGAGGGTGTATAAATATACACAGATTTTTTAATCAGTTTTTTAATTTTAGTTGAAAATTAACTACTTATATATTTGCAAAAGACTAGATAATCCAAAAACCCAAATTAATTTACCTAGCCTGTTCATGAATATCTAGAAATCCGATTTTTAACAAAACCAGGATATACATTTTGTGTCGTTTTCTTTTCTTTTATTTTGTTCTCCACATTCATATTTTCTATGGTTATCCAGACTCAAGGATTAAGTGACAATATGCAATTATTTTATAAAAATAATATTAATTAATTTGTAACTTACATATATATATTACAAAACATTAAAGAAGTAGATAAAACCCTCAATTTCTTATCACATTTCGATATTTCATTCAACTAATTTAATTTTCTATATAGTAAAATAATCAAACACAAGTTAAATTGGTGTTTAATTAATTTAGGTAATGGCATTGAGGGCTATCCTAAAGGAATATCAAGTGGGAAAAAAGCAAGTGTCAATTACAGATCAGATTTCGGGAGGAGATCAAGAAACTGTGGAGAGCACCTCGATTCCGAGCTCCTCTGGAGGCGGCGAGAAACATGATCTTCATCATCATCATCATCAGATTGCAGAATGCAGCAACTACCCAGCTGCTACATTAAACATGGATCATGACTACATGATACCACCTCCCTACTGGGCTACTACCATGCCTCTAGCTCCTAATTAATTAATTAATTAATCTTGTCTTTAATTAATTAATTAAGATCAATTATGGAGCTATAGCCGTTTATTTAGTTGGTATTTGATATGTAGCTAGCTAGCTAGGTCAATTGCCTAACAAGTTGATCGAGAAGGGAGCGAAGTAATTAGCCCAGAGTTTAATTTAATTTAGTTTTTTAATTAGTTGAGGGCTAGGGCTAGCTATTAATTTTAATTAGCTAGGGTTTGATGGGTACGTACTTACGCGTTATCATCTCTCGTTGCAATTTGATATTGTTTCTCATATTTCATTTCATGCATTAATTAAACATGTTGCGGCCGGTATTAATTAATTAATTAATAGTATATGTAGTGAATGAAATATGAGATGCAATATTAGATTAGATGAGATTATAATCATCCTAATTAATTATTTGTTGTTGTATGTTACCTTCTAAATTTTCGTGATGATGAAGACTAATACTTAATTGTGTTTTTATAAGTACGAGTGTTTGACGTTCTTCGATTTCTATTCTTTATTCATTTTTACTTGGAAAGCATGGGAAAAAAATATATATAGGCAATAGCTATTGTTCTAAATTCACGATGATATTAAAATTGAAGATTCATTGAATAATGTCACCACGTGACTGAAATAATGTCACCATTCTCACTTAAATGTCTATCAAATGTTTTTTAAATTTACCCAACCATATATGAGATGGGAACGGTTATTAACACCTCCATCTTTGTTAACCACGTATACTCCCCCGATTAATACACACCTCCTAATTAAGAGAATGTTGTATACACTCTCCGAATTGTTCAATGTATCTTTTAGCATTTGGTGATTTTTAGGCACTAGACCTAGCTAGATAAATACACTCCACCCTTGTACATTCAAAAACTTTAATTTCTTTCCTTCTTTCTTTCTCCTGCCTCACAATCCCTCTACGTCTGCAAGACCTTTGGAGCTAGATCCACCCTCTTACACAGGACATACACATCAAATACTCACACGTCTTCAGAGAGGCCAACCAGGCGGCGGATGCTGTGATCAAGACGGGTCTTGATTGTGTCTGGAGAGGCTATACCCCCAGACTTTTTACTCTCATTTCTGCATAATGATTTATATATTGCTTTCTATAGACATTGACTTTTAGAGGAGTGTACATTTTTTCTTGACTTGAGTTTTATCCCTAAGGAGTGTTTTCCCAAGCAAGGTTTTAATGACACTCCGACCCCAGGCTCGACCCGTGAGCTTATGATCCTAAGTTTTTTTTCTTTTATATGATCTACCTTTTATTGTCCCCCACCCTTAGAATTTATACATCATTAATAGATAGAAGACGGGAGTGTGGTTAACAAAGATGGAGATGGAGGAGATGGCCCAAAACCTACCCTGTACCATATCATTCATTTTACATTACCCATATCAATTAACATATAAAAAATTGGGTATATGTCCATTTCCATGTAAAAACGTGGACAAAAAAATTAACATTTTATGAGATCAAATTAAAAAGTGGACTTATTATTTTAAGATAACCAATGCAACAACAAAATCAGAAGGTATATAAACATATAGGGATGGGGTATATACCCCTCCAGTTTTGTTAGATACACTCCCCCGATACAACTACTCCCCTCAAAACACATATGCGATAGATGCACTCCCCCCAAATTATCTATTATACCCTTTATCCTAAAATTCAGTGTGATAAATGCACACCCCCCATAAAACCCTATTTTCCCTCATTTTTCCCCAAATCACTCTCCTCACCTTCTTTTTCTTCTTCTTCACGCCTCACTCCTCCATTGCCGCCGCTCCATGCCCAGTTGCCGCCGCTCCCGCTCGCACTCCCTCGCCGTCGCCGTCTCACTCACCCTCCCTCGCCATTGCCGTCGCCGTCGCACTCCTCTCTTCTTTTCTTCTTTGTGTTTTTTATTATTTTCGATCTGTAAGTCGGCCACACGGGAAGGGCCATGGAGGTCGACCACACGGCGCCGCGGCCACCCCGCCGCCCATGCACGCTCCTCCCTCTCTTTCTCCCCCCTTCTTCTTCTTCTTCTTTGTTTTTTTTTTTCTTTTATTTCTGTTCTGCAAATCCGGCCATGGAGGTCGGCCACACAGCGCCGCCGTGCCGCGGCCACCTCAGTCGCGATTCTTCACCTCCGTCTCATCCCGACGCCGCCGCTTCACCCCCTCTCCCTCCTTCCCCGTTTTCTTCACGCACAGGTAAGTACGTCATTTTTCTTCTCTCTCTCTCTTTTTTTTTTAAATTTTCGATCAAAAATGTTTGACCATAAATACTTTCATCGACCATAAAGGGTCGATGAGAGTGTTTATGGTCAACCCTCTATTGTCAAAAATTTTAATTTTTTATTTTTAAGTTCTTTCGACATACCAGTGTCGACGGGGAGGTGTTTGATCGACAAATCAGTGTCGACGAGGAGGTGTTTGATCGACAAACCAGTGTTGACGAGAGTTTTTTTGGTCGACACTGGTTTGTCGACCATAAGTTTTTTTTTTTTTTCTAAATTTGTTTGGCGACGGCGAAGGCGACGGCGGCTATCTAATTCTAGGGTTAGGGTTAGGTTTAAATTGTGGGGGAGTGTATGTATCTTAATATGTTTTAATAAAAGGGTAAAAATTGTATTTTGCATGAATATTTAATTAATAAAATTGAAGGGGAGTGTATTAAACAAAGCTGGAGGGGTATATACCCCAACCCATGTTCTAAATTTCACGCGAAGAAGGTCCACAGTTGCTGGAGGGCCATGGCCCTAGGCCTACAAGCCCATTCGAAGCCCACCATTAGTAAAATTTTAAGGCCACGGATAAATGGCCCCCACATATTTTGTCTTTCACCCCCTCCCAATCTATATCTATATATATATAATAACAGAATAAAGACATGATTCAAAATAGTTTCACATAAAAGGTCATTTCACCTAGTTTTTTTTAAATAAAGACATGATTCAAAATAGTTTCAGAATAAGGACAAAATGGCACATAAATGTACCATCATGCCCTTAATACATAAATTCGGAATTAATATGGAGAAATTATTTAAATGTTTGAAATTTAAAGCTGACTCTATCAGCTCATTAATTCCGAGAATTACGCAATTAAGAAAAACTTTCCTAAAATTAAATGAGAAGAAAAACAGGTTTGGTACTAAAGTTCTATCAGCTCATTAAAGCCCCCGAATTACGCAATTAATTAAAACTTCCTAAAATTAAACTCTATCAACAACTCCGGTCAAACTTTGTAAATTTTGTGCAGAATTTTGGGATTTTTCAATTTGTGAAGAAAGGAAACCGTGAAGTACGGAAGAAGACGAAGTGAGAAGTGAAAAGAACATTTTGCTCCCTAGACCATGGTTGGAAAATTAATATAAAATCTAAATCTGCATAATAAAATTAATAATGCAGAACAATGAAATCTAAAACTGCATAATAAAATGAATAATGCAGAAAAAATAGTACGGTGTCTTCATATTAGAATGTGATTATGCATAAATACGTATACATATGCAAAATAAGATCTGCATTATCCCTTGACCAAACCAATAACAAATAATCATGAACTACATTTCAGCAACACACACGTAAATCATCACAATTTCACGAAAACAGAGCAAAATTGAACCTAAATTAAAATCATCTCAAAAAATCCTAAATTCTTTGCAAATTATGTGTGTACGTGTGGAATTAATAATCATACCCTTGGCAAAACTCTTCATCTGACCCTTGGAATTAAAAGTTTCTACTGTATCTCCGGCGGCTTCGCGTCCGTCATCCATAATGAAGAAATTGGTGAAGTTTGAATCCCCTAGGAATATAAAGAAACGATCGCGTGAAAAGTCTCTTGATCATGTGCAGTCGAAAGAACAGATCGAGGAAACAATTATGGAAGAGCAAAGGAGACGAGACCTTATAGCCATGGCCGTCGTTGAAAGAGAGGAACAAGCCTCTAAGCAGCAGAAACTTTGAGAATCATCGGAAATCAGTTTTTGGGCGTGAGGGGTCACCCAAAACTGAAACAGAAACTAAAAGAAGAAAAAGATCCCTCGATTTCAAGAGGAAATCGAGGATTGTTGCTTCACCAATCTGAAATCTATGGCCAATCGTTTGTAGATGCAGCGGGATTATGTTTGATTCATCATGGATTAACCAAAAAGGTTGAAGATTTGAGTTTTCCGGCCAAGAAACCCGTTCTTTAATTATTAAATTAATAAATTAACCAAAAATCTATGGCGACAAATAAGGAAGATGAAGACTTGTTATTTAATTATTAAATTAATAAATTAATTTCCATATTTAAATATAAGGGTATAATGGGTTATTAACATGCGTTTTTGTCCTTTTTTAAAAAGATTATAAAAGTTGTCTTTATTTAAGAAGCTAGGTGCCTAAATGACTTTTTTTATAAATTTTCTCATAGTAAAATATTAGTTTTTGTGGGGTCCATTAATAAAATACCATCTTTTAAAATTATTTTTCTCTTCCTTCTTTTATTTTTATTTTCTCTCTCCTCTCTCTATTTGAGTCAATTTTTCTTCTTTGAATTTCTTCATTATTTTATATTATATTAGAAATATAATACTGTAGCATTCATATAATATTATAATTCATATATATCTTTAAATATAACTATGGTAAAACATTATTACTTATTATTAAAGAGTATAAAAAATGAATATTTATTGATTATGCTTAATTAATTATTTTTTAGAAATCTTAATTTTATTCAATATTATTGTTACGTTTATTTTTTAAATAAAATATTAAAATTAATGGTCCTAAAAAAATTCTTATACTATTGTATGTATACAAAAAAATATTTATTAACATCACACTGTTTATATAAATTTATTAATTTATAAATCGTGCATCGCACGGGAGAAATACTAGTATATATAAAAACAAAATAGTCTACTAATAGTTTTCCCGCCCATTTCTTTTTGCTATTTCTGGAAATACAAGTTTATTGCTATGTACAAGACTCATCGTATCACGTGCTGTTTTTCTATTATTTTTTGTGAACAGTAACTTACTCCGTATTTGATAATATTTTATTAGTATAATTAGAAACCCAATATCTGACACATTTACCAAGACAAAATGAGTGCAGATGTGAAGTTTTAATTGAATATTTTCAACAAGCTTGATGACGTTTAAAAATAATAATAAATGACTGGATAATTAAATACAGTATTTTGAATTTAAATTTTATTAGTAATTGTTTTCTTCATCATTAATCATAGATACATAATTTATAAAATTAATCATCTTGAAATAGAATAAGATTTCACTTAAATTATATATATGTACGTCACTTTAAAAATAAACATAATTAATTAATATTAAAAAATAAAATAATAAGATCATTTTAAATGCAAATATTGTGAATAACTAATGCATCATTTTAATTTGAACGGGAAAGTACTGTAAGTTACTGTAAGTTGTTTTATTAGTGAACACTGAATAATCACAGATGTAAATAACCGTGGTTTACATTGGTTTAAAAATCACCTTGACTAATATTTATTTATTATTAAATGTTGGACTTAAATTAGAATTTGAATAACTATGTAGGAATGAAATGATTCGACACGTTGATTTTCAATAGACAAAATTATTAGTAATTATTTTTTAATTTTGTAATGTTATATTGAAACTTTGAAAAATTAATGAAATATATTTTTGGTTTATTTTTTCCAGAATATATATTCAATGCATTTTATTTTTTTAACAGTGTTTTTTTTTGTCGTGTTAGTTTTATTAAATTTTAATAGTATTATTTTATAAATTAATATTCGTGGTGAATTTAGTAGATAACTAAAAAAATATATAATTTAATTAAATATTGTGTAGGCCATGGGTAGGTGGAAAAAATATAACTATAATTTATTAAATTTACTATATTATTTTTAAAATTAAAAATATATAATTAACAATACTATATTATTAAACATATTAATAAATTAATTTTTTAACAGCATTTTAACAAATAGATTTTAAAGAAATTAGTGGTTATACTGACAAATTAAATTAAACCTTGAATCAGAAGAATTTATTAATATTCAAATCGTGCATCGCACGGGAGAATTATGAACACCGTGGCCGAATTTTAAAAAAAGCCCACCATTAGTAGAATTTTAAATTTAGAATATGGGTTGTGTTTGGATGGAGGAATTTAGGTATGGATTTTAAATCCATGATCTAAATCCACTCCACCTGTTTGGATTAAATGAATGGATTTCAAATATTTATCATCTTTTTTAGTTAAAATTGAGAGGATTTTAAATCCTCACTAAATGTCATTTGAAATTAATCAAATTTTAAATCATTTCATTTGAAATCCCCAGTCCAAACACAACCTTAAATTCAAGAACCAAAACAACTGGTTCCAACCGAGAATGTATTAGATTAGTTTCATACTTACTTGCTTCGTAGAGTGGAATTCATTCCAATCCGGCGACATTCTTTAAAGGCCGGGTCCAAGCGAAAAGCCAAAACACAAGCTGGTGAACCAGATTGGACAAGATGGCGAGTTGCAGAGGCAAACGTAGAAGAGTAAAGAGAGGGCTGCATAATTTCAAATTTTAAATCATTTCATTTGAAATCCCCGTCCAAACACAACCTTAAATGTATTTCGATGAAAGAAGAGTATTTTAAATTTAAATTGCAAACATTTAGTAAGAGTTATTAATTTATTATAATAAGCAAAATTACAACCTTAAGACTTTAAAGCAGAATACATAATAACAAAACCCAAATTACTTGAAACAAACACAACAACTCTATTCGAAAAGCTTTAAATTATTATATTCATTTTTTCCCAGAGCGATCCACTCGCACACTCGTCACCACTTCATCCCCCATATCTCCAACATCATTAAACGTCTGACCAGTCAACTGATCCGCCTGTCTCAGCCGGGAAGCGGTGGCGCCACCCGGAGTCTCCTCCACCCTCTTCCTCACCACCGGCGTCCCCTCCTTATCGACCCCCAACCTCAACCCTGCCTTTGCCTCCCCTTCTCCGCCGTAGAAAAAGTCCGAACTCTCCTCCTTTTCCTCCATCGGACGAGGCGCCAACGTACCTGTAATTGCATCCTTCACGCCGCCCAATACTCCAAAAATTCCACCACCTCCGCCGCCGGAATTAGCCTCCTTTTCCGCCGTCCGATTGGCCTTATCCCCTTGGATCTTCATGTCTTCCATTTTTCTTCGTACTTGTTCCTTACTCTCATCATACTTTTCCTATACACACCAAATTACTTATAATTAAGTCAATGATCCAAAATTCCAAATATCAAAAGAATGTGCTACACAATATATATAAGTTCCCACAATTATACATCCAAAAATAAAAATCTTAAATTTCAGTTCTCACAATATTCATTTACTTACATTTTGCATAAGTATTTTCAATCCAATCAATTTATTTATCTTACACATAAGAATTTACAAAATCACCCGTAACATACAAATTTGTTGTTATATATTCGACTAATTACCTTAGCTGCGTCTTTAGTCTCCACCGCCTTTTGTTTTGTAGCTTCACCAGTCTCCTGAGCTACCTGCTTCGTTTCCTCTTTCTTCCCTGTAATAAAATCAACCGCCCTCCTCGCGGCGCCCGCCGCCGAGTCCTTCAACTCAGTTATCTTCCCGACAGTCGCATCCTTCCCTTCTTTCGCTTTCTCCGCTGTCACATCCTTCGCCTGAACCGCCGTCTCCACCGTCGCATCCTTTGCCTGCAATGTTTTGTTAACCGCCGTATCCTTCGCCTGAGCCGCCTTGTTCACCGTCGCGTCCTTCGCCTGCACTGTTTTGTCCACCGTCGCATCCTTCGCCTGCTTTGCTTTCTCCGCCGTGTAATCTTTATACTCCCCCACCTTTCCGGCGGTGGCGTCCTTCGCCTGTTTCGCTTTCTCCGCCGCGGCGTCTGAGGTTTCTTTTGTCTTATCCGCCGCATAATCTCTGTACTCGCCCATCTTCCCGGCGGTCGTATCCTTCGCCTGCTTGGCCTTATCCGCCGTATAGTCGGCGGTTTCCCCCAGCTTCCGGGCAGTGGTGTCTTTCGCCTGTTTCGCGTTATCCGCCGTAACATCGGCGGTTTCCTTGGTCTTCTCCGCCGTGTAGTCTCTATACTCGCCCAGCTTTCCGGCGGTGGTGTCCTTCGCCTGCTTGGCCTTATCCGCCGTTACATCGGCGGTTTCATGGGACTTTCCGATTACAGCTTCCTTGGCCCCTTGCATTGTCCTGAACAGGTTTCCGATGACCCCCGGAGACTTCTCTTCCTCCGTTTGTCTTCTTTCTCTGTTGACCTCGCTGAGCTCATCAGCGGCGGATCTTGCTGCCACCTCAGCTCTCTCTTCCTTCGCTGCAATCTTCGACCGATCCATTTATGAAATAACTAGTAGCAACAATTTGCAAGACTAGTGTATATGTTGATGAAATTTGTGTTAGAAGTTGGAGAAATTGATGAGTTTATTTATAAGGAAGGTAGAGATATTGAATACGTGTCTTAGGAGACACCTGTGCTGTTAGAAGCTGACACGTGCTCATGCATGCAGCTATCCTTATATATGTCGGTACCTAGCTAATCTTTATCCTTCTCACAAATTCCTTCCTCTCAAAGAAACACATGCCCCCGTAAAATATACGAAGAAAAAATAAAACACTAAGGATGAGTTTGAACAAAGAGATTTAGGAATGAATTTTGCCGAGGTCTAAGTATAGACTCGATTCCTTAGTTGACCAAAAGTCAATTTTTTTTTTCAAGTGTAAGTCATTATGACTAAAAAGTGTAACACAATATTACTTAAAAGTGTGAGTCGTTATAATTGAAAAGTATAACACAGTTTTTAATTAAAAGTGTAAGTCATTATAACTAAAAAGTACAACACAATATTACTGAAAAGTGCACATCTATATAACTAAAAAGTGTACGTTAATATAATTTAACATATTATTTTAAAAAATGTAAGTCACTACAATTAAAAAGTGTAATAAAAAAACTCAATTTCTTATATAAACTCAATTTCATAAGAGACCTACCCATGAATTTTAAATTTGTTCATTTAAATTTACTATACTTTTTTTTTAAAATTAAAAAGTAAATGAATAAATTTTAAATATTTAGTATTTTTTTTATTAAAAAAATATTTAGCATCTTTTTAATTAAATTTTTTAAATTTTAAAGGGAAAATATCAATTTTGGTCACCCAGTTTTACCTTTTTTCATATTTGGTCACCCACATTTAGTCACTATCAAAATCGATCACTCACTTATTATATTCTATCAAAATTGATCATTCCGTTAGTCAATCTGTCATTGACTAACGGAGAAAGAGTTTTGAGTTCAAAATTGGTCACTCACTTATATTATACAAATTCAATATGAAACCAAGAATTGAAAAACAGAGTACAATTGTTTAAAAAAAAAATACAAAGTTTCATTCTATCTCTTAGAGTTTCTCATTTCCTATAAAATAAAAAGTAAACCAACAACAAATGAATTCATAATTGAGTTAAATAATTATTAAAAATTTACTGAAATTTTTTGACTACGCAGCAAGTTGATTGAATCACGTTCCAGAAGAAAGATGCATGAGAATTCTTTATGATCAAGGATAAATATAATAAAAATTTCTTCTAAAAGATGCATGAGAATTCCTTTTGACCTATTACGATTACGGGATAAATATAATGAGAATTCCTTCTGATGATCTATAAGATAAATATAATAAAATAATTTTGTCATAAAAAAAACTTAAAACTTAAATTGAAATAAGAAATAATGTATAATTTTTGTGATTGACTAAGATTTTTCAATGGGTATTTTTTCACGCTCCAGTAGGTTTCACATGTTTCATTTTTGCTACTGTGTTTGTTTCATTAGTTCTAGAAGTTTTTAACATTTTGAAAATTTTGAGCTCAAAACTCTTTCTTCCAATGACAGATTGACTAACTGAATGATCAATTTTGATAGAATATAATAAGTGGGTGACCAATTTTGAATTTTGATAGTGAGTAAATGTAGGTGACCAAATATAAAAAGAGGTAAAACTGAGTGACCAAAATTAATATTTTCCCAATTTTAAATATCTTTTTTAAATTAAATCCTCCCCATTCAAATAAGATAAAATTTTTTTTTGAAACGTCAGCAAAATTTCATGTAACGTTTTTTTAGAAGCAGTAGATTGCATTTATAATTAGTACATCAAATAGCCCACCCACTATGTAGACCATGACTCAACCCAACTTTTTTTTTTACGGGTAGAATTACCTATAGGAATTGAATATTAGAATTACATTTCTCTCACTCATGTATCTATACAGAGAAAATTCTATAAAAGACTTATTGTTCCAAACTTGCTCCAAACTTAATTTTGAGAGAGTGAAAAGTCAAATAGGCATACCAGCACACCTTGAGGTTCCTCGATCTAGAGATATACAGAGAAAATTTCTCTCACAACGACACGCGCTACACCTCCCAAATCATAGAAGACGTCCCCAAAGAGAACCAGTACGTGTCAAGCCCGACATTGGCGCAGCAGAGTCCCACAAAGGGGACGGGATGAGGAATTTGATTTGAGAGTCATTTTAAATAAAATGATTTAGAAATAGATGAATTTCAAAAGATATCGTTGGGAGAAAAAAAAAATTATTTATGTCCCGTAACTTTTACCTTTTTTGAAAAACGTTCCAAAATAGTTAAAATTTTAATTTACGTCCCATAACTTTTTCAATTGCTTAATTTACGTCCAATTTTCCCTGAAAATCTCCAAATTTATGTAAATGAGACGTAAATTGAGCAATTAAAGAAGTTATGGGACGTAAATTAAAATTTTAATTAAAATGGGACGTTATGCGAAAAAAGAAAAAAATATTCAACAAATGTGTACAATTCACTATAAAATTAATGTAGTTTATGTTATACAATCAAATAAAAAAATAATTTATAAATTAATTAATTATTATAAAAATTGTAGATGTTGTTAATCCTTAAACGCCTTAACATTATCAACAACATCTTAATTTGACCTTCCGAGATTTTTTCTAAGTCTTTTCTGAAATGCTACATTAAATGTTGATCTAAATGTTGTCGCATTTCTGGCAGGATCTAGAAGCTTCTACAAGGATCTGGAACCTGGAAGATTCCAGAACATTGAAGAACATACTAGAACGGCCTGGAACCATTTGGAACGACCTGGAGCATTCAAGAAAGATCTAGAAAGATCATGGAAGTTGAGTTCCTAAAAAATAGGACCTCATTGTGGAAGCCTCTAGAATCAGCACCCCACTACTATAAATACCGATGGAAGGCTTCTCAAATCAGTGTACTCTATTCGATCAACTTCCTAGACCGAGCGTATATCCCTGTTAGGAATTGTGGCCAGTAGAACTACCTTTTAGATCATACGTTCGTATCTTACCCGTATGGCTGTGTGTCTTCTTATCTATTGAGAGTGTAATCATTAGATAGACTAGGCATTTCGACAGTGTATACCTTATACACTTAGTTCGTTTTTAGAACAAGGCACCTGCCTCGTTTGTAGTTTCTGTTGTGAATGTTAATGCTGTAACATTTCACACAACATTTGTACTTGAAGATAAGTATTGAATTTCGCCATAAGGCTAGCATAGATTTTTATTTATAAAATCTATGTTAAAAATTATTTCCATTGTGTCACGTTTGTTTTTAGTGTTTCAAGTCTTCCGCTGTGTGAATCATAATTTCTGATATTCTGTTAGAGTCAGTGTTGTACCAATTGTCACAACATTTAGTACAACATTATTCTGTTAAAACTTAAACACTTCATATACATACACCACACCACACACTTTCAGTTGGTATCAGAGCCGATACCTGACGACACTAGGTTAGATCTTTGGTCAAGTGTGTTTTTAGTGTAGGTTAGCAATGGAAACACATCACATAACCACGGCACTTAGGCCACCCGTTTTAGATGGTTCGAATTATGCTTATTGGAAGCCTAAGATGCGTATGTACATCAAGTCAGTTGATGAACGTGCTTGGAGGACTGTACTTACAGGTTGGGAAGCTCCAAAAAGACCAGCAGACGCAGATGGTGAAATACAACTCAAGAGAGAAGTTGACTGGACGGCTGATGAAATAACAACAGCAAGCTACAATTCTAAAGCTTTAAATGCTATTTTTACTTCTGTTGATGTTTCAATGTTTAAAATTATATCTAACTGTTCTACTTCTAAAGATGCATGGGACAGGTTGCAAGAGCATTGTGAGGGTTCAGAAAGTGTTCGAAGGACTAAGCTTCGAATGTTGGGAACAAAATTTGAGAATCTCAGAATGAAGGAAGATGAAACAATTACAGCCTACAATGAAAGGTTAAGTGAGATTATCAATGAATCACATTCTCTTGGTGACCCTATTTCTAATGTTAGAGTAGTTCATAAGATTTTAAGATCTGTTCCTAAAAGATTTGATGCTAAAATTTGTGCTATTGAAGAGGCAAAAGATACAGATAAGTTAAGTCAAAATGAGTTAGTGAGTATTCTTAGAACTTATGAGATAAACACTAATCAAGATGATGAAGCTAATGCTGATAAGAAAGTTGTGGTTTTTAAAGGGGAAACATCAAACACTTCTGAAGCTCAACCCATCATTACTGAACTTGACTCTGATGAAGAATTGCTTGATGTATGCCTCAAAAATCCAAACAATGTTGCCTTACTCACTAAGCACTTTAATAAGTTTCTTAAGAAATCTATGAACAAATCTAGAAACATTCAGCCTAAGATTCAAATCAACACATCAACACCTTAACCAGAAAGGAGGAAAGGTCAATTCACACCAAGACCATCAAAGAGTGAAGGTAAACCAAGGTATGATCCTGAATTTCGAAAACCAGTTCAATGCAATGCTTGTTCTGGTTATGGCCATTATGCAAATGAATGTGCCAACACTAGACTTAAGCAAAAGCTGAACTTTAGTGCTACCTTGAGTGATGAATCTGATGATGATGATCTTGATGAATTAAATCAGAATGAATATTCTAATTTTACCAGAATTGATTATAATGATTCCTCAGATGATGATCTGGATGAAACAGATTCTGATGCTGTACCTGATGCTTCAACATCTACAGCAACATCAGAACAGAGTCACCCAGATTTGAACTGTTTTAATGGTTTGGTTGATGATGCAGGAAAAAGGACTGATGACAAGGAACACCAAAAGCTGTTAGATGATTGGAACAATCAGAAACTCACTCTTAATTCCCTGAATAAAGAGAATGAGGATCTGAAAGATACAATCACCAAGCTAGAGGTTATTCTTACCAAAAGAGATCTGGAAATCTGTAACTTAAAGGAGAAATTGATAAATTCCACCTTATGTTTCAAGAAATATTCCAAGAGTGCTTCTGAGGTAAATAATGCTATAGCTACTGGTAAGTCTAATAATCATGGTTTAGGTTATGATGGTACTACTGCTTCTATTTCTGAGAAATTTAGAAAACCTGTGAAATTTGTGAAGGCAAATGTTGTCACATCTGATGCAACATCTGCACAATCAGATCCTCACAAGGTTAAAAGGAAGTATATCTGTCATTACTGTTCTAAAGTTGGTCATATTCGTCCTTACTGTATAAAATTGTTTGAAGAACAGAAAACTTTGAAAATGCTGCATAAAAAACTGTCACATTCTGGTAAACAGTTTATGAAATCTGCATGGAAACCAAAAACTACCTGTAATGTTGCTCATACCTCCTTAAAAGCATGTCTACCTGATTCATGGTGTAGGTCCCCAAAGTTGAGTTAATAACGAGTAATCTAGTGAAAATGTCTAGAGGGGGGTGAATAGACTTTTCAAAAATCTATCGAAATATCAGAATACAATATACGGAATAACGAAATTAACAATGAGCCCAATCTAAGTTTATACTCAACTTCAAAATTTGAGAACTCTGTTCTATACTCAACTACTCTAGTACAGTTAAGTATGTAAACAATTAAACAGTTAAGCAATTAAAACAGTAACAACACAAACAATTTATAGTGGTTCGACAACTTGTCTACGTCCACTCTCACAAACCCAGTTGTGATGTTTCCACTAAACTCTTCCAATCGAGTACAAAGTGTATTTTCCTGTGATTTTAAGTCCCAAGAAGAAGACTTAGATCTTCTAAGACTATACCACCCGATACGTCTATGATCTAACTAGAAATTTAACAAGTATCTAGCAACTTGATAAAAACAACAAAAACTAAAAACTTATTCAGTCGCAGTCTTCTGATTCTTCACTTCACTTCTGATTTGCTTTCTGAACTTCAACGAACTCTGTGAGTAATCTTCAGTATATCTTCAGTATGTATCAGTATGCGTACTTACAGTAACAGTAGTCTTCAAATGATAAACACCTTGAGTATTTATAGACTTCAATCTTCAAGAACTCAGGTAGTTGTAACCAACTCTTCTTGAAAACTAACTTTTAACTGAAACTTCTTATCAATCCACGCGTTTCTTGTTACGAATTAGTTATTCCATAACTAACTTCTTCATCCTTATCTTTACACGCGCTTCACTTAGACTTTACTTCAAGTTGACCTGTCTTGTATAGTCTAGTAGATGCACTTGTCTTGTAGTCCACCACTCTTGAGTTGTAGACTTCAACTCTTCTTCTTCTGGTCTTCTTGTGCAATCTTCAGTAGTAGACTATTCTAATCCTAACAAGACTATTACATTACTTTAAGCTTTTCTGAATTATAAAGCTTAGTCAACTTATAAACTATAAAATCAATCTATCTATTACATTCAAAAATCATGAGCTCTATACAATGATTATTCATAGCTCAACAACAATCTAACATATACAAATAGCACATATGAAGTACTTATAAATCGTACTTATCTTTTAATAAGAAAACAATACTTTCTTTTCATGTGAACTCTACTGATCTGTTCAAGATGACTTCAACTCAACTAGACTAGATTAGTCAACACTTAGAAAATATTCCAACTACTTTTGGCTTATCAAAACTTCATCTTTCATCAATATTTAGGACTTGTCTAGGATTCATATCCCAACAATTTCCCCCTTTTTGATGAAGCCAAAACTACTTGAATCTTTTCTTCAACAATAGACTAGTTAAGTAGTTATCTTGTCTTAACATCAAATAGTACTTTATCTTTTCATTCATTCAAAATAAGAACAGTAGATATTACACATACAAAAAAAATATCAGAGCAAAACAAAAATATCATATAAGAATTCAACTAATCTGAAAGAGTACCTCCTTCTGGATTTGGAACACAGAAAGCATCTAGGAGTCTCTTATGAATAATTCTTACATGATCTTCATCTTCGATCTTTTCTTTATCCAACAACTCTTCTTCAAACTTTTTGATTTGATTCATATCAACTCTTCTACCAGAGCTTGTCATAGGAGATTTCCATCTTGGAAATTCAGGAACACGAATATTGAAGTTTGCTCCAGCAGATATCCTCAAGATCAAATTCCTAAGCATTCTGTTCTGACCTTCCAAAAATTTATCGAACAAAGAATATAATTCCTCTGGACTTTCAGAGTCACCATACTTCCTGATTATCCAGTGATCAATTTCCCATTGTCTCTTCACTTTCATCCATTCAGATCGATGTTCTTTGTCAATGAAGTAGTCAGTGAATTGATCTTCCATCTAATCTTCATCTGCTTTCAGCTTTTGCAACCTTTCAATATGTTTTCCAATCTTCTTTTGGCTAGCATAGTGAGCTTCATCATTCGGATCAACAACCTTTTGCTTCTTCACTTTTGTTGTTATCTCAGCTTCTTTCGGCTCTTCTATAACAATAGACTTTCTTTTTGACATTTGTCTTGTTTGAACTTCAACTTCAGGAGATGCAACTGCTTTGCTTTTCTCCTTCTTTTTCAACTCAACTGCTTCAGCCTTAGTTTGCTCAAGATCTACAGTTTTAACCAACTTCCGTCTCTTCGGCCTTCCTAGATCTTGCATAGTTGTAGCAGCTTCCTCAGCTTCTGGTTCAGCACTAGACTTTGCTTTTTCACCTTCGGCAATAACTTCAACTCGACTTGTCTCTTCCCCCTTTTTGGCTTCATCAGTCGCCTTGAGAGAGAATAGAGAAGTGAACCGAGTCATCTCTTCTAGCATTGCTTGCTTCATAAGGTATGTAGCATTTTCAATCTGCCTTTGATGAGAACCGTCTTGACTCAACTTGTCTAGTTTGGTTGCCACCAACTCCAGCTTTTGAGTAGACAAGTTCAACTCATTTTTAAAATGTGTTGCAGTCAGACGCAGCTTCTTGTTCTCTTCAGTCATAGCACTGATAAACTCTTTAGCTTGTGCTAACTGATCAAAGGCTTCCTTTCTTTGAACATCAGCAACCTCGATTTTAGCTCTATAGACTCTTTCCATCTTTCTGGATTCAGTAGCTAGAACACGAGCAAAATCAACTGAGCTCTTCTCTGAATATTCAATTTGATTCTGGAGAAATCCTTCGATCTGGTTGAACATTTCTTGCCTGAAATCATTGTCCAACTGATTGACTTCGTTTATGATCATCTCTTTTGAACTTGTCACAAGGACACTGTTCTGTTCAATAAGAGTCTTTTTCAATTCAGTCTTGAGGAATTCATCAATAGACGACTTAATGACAGCTTTCAAGTCATCTTTCAACTCATCTATTGAAGTGGCTGGGATAGCTTGAGATGTTTGTCCAACATCAACATGAACAGCTTCTACCATAATCTCATCACTTGGAATTGATAAAGCTTCCACCAACTGGCCTTCTGGAGTAGTAGTCAAGACCTCGTCTTCAACTAGTTCAGCCTCTGGAAGCACACTTCCAGCAATAGCTTTTAGGTTTAGTTGGGGAGAATAAGGAATGATAGCTAACCTTGCTTCATGAGCCTTCCTTTCAGCATCAGCCAATTCCTTTTTCAATAAAGCGTGCAACTTCTCCATGTATCCACATATCTCAATGGGAAGTAGAAAATCAGTGTATCGATTAATAAACTTGAAGTCTGACCTTGGACTGTCAGCATGGTCCATTTGAAATCTGAACACAATGCCTCTCAACTGATCTGAGACATTGTCTAGCTCTATGACCGGATCTGTAGACTGGATCAACTCAGCTTGTTCAGCTTCAATCATCACAATATCTTGCACAAAGTCAGATTCTGAAACCTGAACGCCTACATCAAACTGAAATTCTGAACTCATCAAGTCATCAGAAATACCCAGTAACCTCTTAGCAAGAGCAGTAATAGCATGATTTGGGAAAAGCTCGGAGTGATCATTAACACCACTATTCTCCTTCTGCTCCATCTCCCAATCCATGAAGTTAGAAATACCACCTTTCCCTAAGATGACTTCGAACAAGTCGTCTGTTGAAGACTTCTTCAATGCAACCCAGGTGCATATACGTAGAAGCTTCTCAAACTGCTCTGACGAGTAGTCGACTTCGATAGATGAGAGCCGCTTCTTCAGATTCCTGCTCATCTTCGATCGAATTCTCTTCTCTCTTAAACACATTGGGTAGTAGACCAAGGATTCGAATCTAACTTCAGACGGGGTCTGAGTAGATGGGGTCTCTATCTCAGCTGTTGCAGTGGCAACTGGCGTCTTGTCTGAAGTAGATGGGTTGATAGGTTCAACATATTCTGTTGAAGGTAAGGATAGAATTTGGTATGTGGTTTCTGTGGGCTTTGATGTGTCTAGGATTGGTGTGACAACTGTCGGAGTATCAGTTGTGTCAATTATGGGAGTGTTTAGGGGTAGGCTGGCTCTCAGCGGATGTGCTGCCAGCACTTGCGAGGTTGAGGTAATAGGTCTGGGCCTAGATCGATGTGATCTAGCCTTGGTTCGAACAGAAGAGTGAGAGAGAGGAATTGACAAAGGTTGAGAAGATGTACCAACCTGAATACTTGACTCTTCTGGTGGAGAGGACGACCCAACTCGCACAAGAGTGTACAATTCTGGAATTTGAGCACTTGGCTCCTTTTCTCGTTCGGACTCCTCTTCCGACTGAGTCTTCTCAGAGTCATCTGCACTAGACGAGTCTTGTGCAGCTTTCTTCGATTCTTCAATTGACTCATCCTCCGATGCACTAGTCGAGGCAGCATAAGGCAAGGCTTCCATAGGATCAATGCGAGCTTGCCTAGATGCAGCTGGCCTAGCAGCAGCCTGCTTCTTCAAGGCTTCCTTTTTCAAATAAAACTTCAAAGGATGGAATGGCTTACCTTTACTCCATTCTGTCTTGTTTGGCATTAAAAGAGGGAATAAGATACTTAGCTTATTACCGTATCCAACAGCCGTAGACACCACCCAATTATGAGTATTGTCATCTACTCGAACACTTCTTTCAAAGTACATGATTCGATCTGCAATTAGCTTGAACCAGTTACCTTCAGAAATACCATCGTATATCGCAGCCATAACCCTTGTCTTTCCAAAAGTCACAGAGTCATGAGAACCAGTAGAACTTAGCAAAACTTTGCTGGCAATATCCAATAATGTGCGATACTTTTCTAGAAGATCTGCCTTCTTAACTGCAGCATACTTGCCATCTGGTTTCGGTTTCAGCTTCTTGCCACAGAAAATGCTCAAATATCGAACTTCTTGCCCGAGTGCGTAATTCTCAACATTAATAGTTCCGGTGGGCAGCTTTAGATGTTTGAACATTGCTTCTCGAGTGATTTGCACACGATTCTCACCAATGAAAGACTCGATTGTATCACCTCGTCTGGTGACATTGGCATAAAACTCTAGCACTTCCTCCTCCAAGACGACTTGAGGAAATGCTTCCAAATACGGCTTTAGTCCGCATCTGGTGCATTTGGTCAGGATCTCGGCATTGTCATCTGAGTGATTTCCTTTGAAAAATATAGATGGTTCAACATTTACTTTATTGTCGGAGATGTATCGGCCTAGGTCGAATGTGACCTGCATGTTGGTTCTTAGATCGAAAATTGATCGAATAGACATAGCGATGATATGAGTATAATCAGATTGCTTGAAGATAGAGAGAAAGTAACTTCTTGAGAGTAAGGGAATTATGGAATTGAGGAGTAAGACGTGTGAGAATGTGGGGGTTTTGATCAAAAAAACTGTTAAGGCTTTTGGTATTCGGTTACGGAATCGAGAATATTATGTGATTTGATATTGTAATCTTTGAAATCCGCCTCTTCTTAGTTAGGACAGAGGAGTGAACTCATCTGACCTAGTGTAGACGAGTGTGAATCTGGATGTATACACCACATTAAATGGGAGTGTATAAATCTAATTCAGGGGTTTTCAAAATTTATCAATATCTAATTACTATAATATCCTTAATCCGTTTTGATTAAACACTTAGTATTGTAGAATCAAAAGAACACTTAGCTTGTCTGTTCGAGTCTATCCAGAACAGACGAGTAGACTTAAGCTTCACAAGACGAGTTGGCTTAAGTACACAAGACGAGTTCCCCCTTCGCTTGTGCTTGTCTATTCTGAACGTCGAACGACTTCATGTACCTATCTTATCATTTGCAATGTGTAATCGTAGGTACAAGTAGAGTAACATAAATAAGATGAATATCAATCTAAAGCAAGGATCAAGGTTTCGAACAAGATGACCTTTAACAAACATAAGAGTCAACATAAGGATATTTAAGAAGTCAAAGATTCCCCCTTAAATGTTTATTCCCTTAGTATTACCCTCAGCTTTACCAGCTTCCTCATCGGGTTTTTGGTCATCTAGTCTAGCCTTGTATACCTGTCTGTTGAGTGAGTAGACGAGTGCTCTGGTCTAGTGATCTTGTCTCCTTTTCTTGATGTACCTGTCTGGTTAGTACATAGCTATAGGCAAGTAGGATCTAAATCAATTAGCCCTAGACTAATGCATAACTCACGAAATCGTGCCTCAGCTAATGGTTTTGTAAAAAATATCAGCTCTTTGAAAATCAGTATGAATCTTTTCCATGCGAATATCCTTCTTTTCTACATGATCACGTATGAAATGATGCTTCACATCAACATGCTTACATCGTGTGTGCAAAACAGGATTTTGTGTAATGGCAATTGCACTATTACTATCACAGAAAATAGGAACATTTGATTCATGTATATTGTAATCTCTAAGCTGTTGCATGAGCCAGAGTAGTTGACTACAACAGCTACCAGCAGCCATGTACTCGGCTTCGGTAGTTGAAGTTGCAACACTAGTCTGCTTTTTAGAAAACCAAGATATGAGTTTTGTGCCTAGAAATTGACAAGAACCAGAAGTAGATTTCCTATCTATTCTACAGCCTCCAAAGTCTGAGTCTGAATAGCCACTTAAGGATAGATCATCATTTGAGGGATACCATATACCACGATTGATGGTCCCTTTCAAATATTTCAAGATCCTTTTGGTGGTTTCCATGTGACTTTCTTTTGGATTGGCTTGGAATCGAGCACAAACACCAACAGAGAATGCAATGTCTGGTCTACTAGCAGTTAGATACAGTAAGGAACCAATTAAACCACGGTAATAAGATTGGTCAGCACATTTACCGTTCTCATCTGGATCCATTCTGTAAGTTGGTTGCATTGGTACGCCAGTAGACTTACAAGTTTTGATCCCATACTTGTCTAGAAGATTTCTAGTGTACTTCGCCTGATTTATGAAAATACCTTCTGGAGTTTGTTTTACTTGAAGACCAAGAAAGTAATTCATTTCACCCATCATAGACATCTCAAATTTACTTTGCATGAGTGTTGAAAAACTTTCACTCAGCTTTTTGTTAGGTGACCCAAAAATGATGTCATCTACGTAAATTTGGACGAGTAAAATGTCCTTCCCTTCTTGTCTTCTGAACAAGGTGTAGATGTTGTTAATCCTTAAATGCCTTAACATTATCAACAACATCTTAATTTGACCTTCCGAGATTTTTTCTAAGTCTTTTCTGAAATGCTACATTAAATGTTGATATAAATGTTGTCGCATTTCTGGCAGGATCTAGAAGCTTCTACAAGGATCTGGAACCTGGAAGATTCCAGAACATTGGAGAACATGCTAGAACGGCCTGGAACCATTTGGAACGACCTGGAGCATTCAAGAAGGATCTAGAAAGATCATGGAAGTTGAGTTCCTAAAAAATAGGACCTCATTGTGGAAGCCTCTAGAATCAGCACCCCACTACTATAAATACCGATGGAAGGCTTCTCAAATAAGTGTACTCTATTCGATCAACTTCCTAGACCGAGCGTATATCCCTGTTAGGAATTGTGGCCAGTAGAACTACCTTTTAGATCATACGTTCGTATCCCACCCGTATGGCTGTGTGTCTTCTTATCTATTGAGAGTGTAATCTTTAGATAGACTAGGCATTTCGACAGTGTATACATTATACACTTAGTTCGTTTTTAGAACAAGGCACCTGCCTCGTTTGTAGTTTCTGTTGTGAATGTTAATGCTGTAACATTTCACACAACATTTATACTTGAAGATAAGTATTGTTTTTCGCCGTAAGGCTAGCATAGATTTTTATTTATAAAATCTATGTGAAAAATTATTTCCATTGTGTCACGTTTGTTTTTAGTGTTTCAAGTCTTCCGCTGTGTTAATCATAATTTCTGATATTCTGCTAGAGTCAGTGTTGTACCAATTGTCACAACATTTAGTACAACATTATTCTACTTAAACTTAAACACTTCATATACATACACTTAACACCACACAGCACACACTTTCAGTTGGTATCAGAGCTGATACCTGACGACACTAGGTTAGATCTTTGGTCAAGTGTGTTTTTAGTGTAGGTTAGCAATGGAAACACATCACATATCCACGACACTTAGGCCACCCGTTTTAGATGGTTCGAATTATGCCTATTGGAAGCCTAAGATGCGTATGTACATCAAGTCAGTTGATGAACGTGCTTGGAGAACTGTTCTTACAGGTTGGGAAGCTCCAAAAAGACCAGCAGACGCAGATGGTGAAATACAACTCAAGAGAGAAGTTGACTGGACGGCTGATGAAATAACAACAGCAAGCTACAATTCTAAAGCTTTAAATGCTATTTTTACTTCTGTTGATGTTTCAATGTTTAAAATTATATCTAACTGTTCTACTTCTAAAGATGCATGGGACAGGTTGCAAGAGCATTGTGAAGGTTCAGAAAGTGTTCGAAGGACTAAGCTTCGAATGTTGGGAACAAAATTTGAGAATCTCAGTATGAGGGAAGATGAAACAATTACAGCCTACAATGAAAGGTTAAGTGAGATTATCAATGAATCACATTCTCTTGGTGACCCTATTTCTAATGTTAGAGTAGTTCATAAGATATTAAGATCTGTTCCTAAAATATTTGATGCTAAAATTTGTGCTATTGAAGAGGCAAAAGATACAGATAAGCTAAGTCAAAATGAGTTAGTGAGTATTCTTAGGACATATGAAATAAACACTAATCAAGATGATGAAGCTAATGCTGATAAGAAAGTTGTGGTTTTTAAAGGGGAAACATCAAACACTTCTGAAGTTCAACCCATCATTACTGAAGTTGACACTGATGAAGAACTGCTCGATGTATGTCTCAAAAATCCTAACAATGTTGCCTTGCTCACTAAGCATTTTAACAAGTTTCTTAAGAAATCTGTGAACAAATCTAGAAACATTCAGCCTAAGATTCAAATCAATACATCAACACCTCAACCAGAAAGGAGGAAAACTCAATTCACACCAAGACCATCAAAGAGTGAAGGTAAACCAAGGTATGATCCTGAATTTCGAAAATCAGTTCAATGCAATGCTTGTTCTGGTTATGGCCATTATGCAAATGAATGTGCCAACACTAGACTTAAGCAAAAACTGAATTTTAGTGCTACCTTGAGTGATGAATCTGATGATGATGATGATCTTGATGAATTAAATCAGAATGAATATTCTAATTTTACCAGAATTGATTATAATGATTCCTCAGATGATGATCTGGATGAAACAGATTCTGATGTTGTACCTGATGCCTCAACATCTACAGCAACATCAGAACAGAGTCACCCAGATTTGAACTGTTTTAATGGTTTAGTTGATGATGCAGGAAAAAGGAATGATGACAATGAACACCAAAAGTTGTTAGATGATTGGAACAATCAGAAACTCACTCTTAATACCTTGAATAAAGAGAATGAGGATCTGAAGGACACAATCACCAAGCTAGAGGTTATTCTTACCAAAAGAGATCTGGAAATCTGTAACTTAAAGGAGAAATTAATAAATTCCACCTTATGTTTCAAGAAATATTCCAAGAGTGCTTCTGAGGTAAATAATGCTATAGCTACTGGTAAGTCTAATACTCATGGTTTAGGTTATGATGGTACTACTGCTTCTATTTCTGATAAATTTAGAAAACCTGTGAAATTTGTGAATGCAAATGTTGTCACATTTGATGCAACATCTGCACAATCAGACCCTCACAAGGTTAAGAGGAAGTATATATGTCATTACTGTGCTAAAGTTGGTCATATTCGTCCTTACTGCATGAAATTGTTTGAAGAACAGAGAACTTTGAAAATGCTGCATAAAAAACTGTCACATTCTGGTAAACAGTTTATGAAATCTGCATGGAAACCAAAAACTACCTGTAATGTTGCTCATACCTCCTTAAAAGCATGTATACCTGATTCTTGGTATTTTGATAGTGGTTGTTCTAGACATATGACAGGTCGTACTGATTTCTTATCTGATTATGTGACCTTGAATAGTGGTAATGTTACATATGGTGGAGGTTCTAAAGGAAAGATTCTTGGTAAAGGAACTTTGAATGTTAAAGGTTTTCCTAAGCTTAAAAATGTCTTACATGTTGATGGCTTACTTGCAAATCTGATTAGCATTAGTCAACTTTGTGATGATAATTTGCATGTGAAATTTGATAAAGATTCATGTTATGTTCTTAATAAAGATGAAGTTTGTGTCATGACTGGTACTAGGTCAGCTGATAATTGCTATCTTATTGGAACAAATATGTGTAACTTATCAAAATATGATGAAAATGTCTTATGGCATCAAAGATTGGGTCATGCAAATTACAGAGCAATGAACAGACTAATCAAAGCAGATGCAGTAAAAGGAATTCCAAAACTAAGTCTTCACAACAAAACTGTATGTGGACCATGCCAAAAAGGTAAGCAGGTAAGAATGTCGCACAAAATGCTGTCACATTGTACTACACATCGATGTTTTGAATTACTGCACATGGACTTGATGGGTCCTATGGAAACTGAAAGCATTGGAGGAAAGAGGTATTCCTTAGTTGTGGTAGATGATTTTTCTAGATATACCTGGGTAGAGTCTCTAAGAGACAAATCTGAAGCATTTGCTGCATTTAAAATTCTTTATAAGAGGTTCAAAAATGTGTTTAACTTGAAAGTTGGCCGTACTAGAACTGATCATGGTAGGGAATTTGAAAACAGCATGTTTAATGATTTTTGTGATAAAAAGGGTATCTTGCAAGAATATTCATCTCCTAAAACTCCACAACAAAATGGAATTGTTGAAAGAAAGAATAGAACTTTACAAGAAATGGCTAGAGTTATGCTTACATCCAAATGTCTTGCTAAGAAATTTTGGGGGGAAGCATTGAATACTGCATGTCATGTTATTAATAGGGTTTTTATTCGTTCTGGCACAAGTCAAACACCATATGAGATTTTGAACAACAGAAAACCAAGTGTGAAATACTTTCATGTATTTGGTTGTGTGTGTTATATTCTGAATGATAGGGATCAACTTCATAAGTTTGATTCTAAAAGTGATAAAGGTTTCTTTTTAGGCTATTCTAGAAATAGTAAAGCTTATAGAGTATATAACCTTAGAACTAACACTGTTCAAGAATCTGTTAATGTTGTGTTTGATGATGATAAAGGTCTTACAGATGACAAAGATGAAGAAGATGTATCACAGGTTACTGACACTTCTGAGAATACACTGAAGTCTGAGAATGTTGCACCAAATGTTAACACATCTGGATCAACATCGACAGAACAGACAGTTGTAACTTCACAGAATGACCAGTACATTCCCAAAACGAATCCTTCTTCAAGAATAGGTAAAAGTCATCCTTCTGACCAGATCATAGGTGATGCTACAGTTGGAGTGCAAACAAGAGGAAGAGTAAGATCAAACAAGGTAGATGTGGTAAGAACAATATGCATGTCTTCTATGTGTAACATTGTAAATGCTGAATGCTATTTATCTGAAATTGAACCTAAGAGTGCTAAAGAAGCCTTAACTGATGAAAACTGGATTAATGCTATGCATGAAGAACTTGGTCAGTTTGAAAGAAATGAAGTATGGACACTGGTTCCAAGACCTAGTCATACTAATGTCATTGGAACAAAGTGGATATTCAAGAATAAAACTGATGAATCTGGTAATATTGTTAGAAACAAGGCTAGGTTAGTAGCACAAGGTTACACCCAAGTTGAAGGAGTTGATTTTGATGAGACTTTTGCACCTGTTGCTAGGATAGAATCTATTAGATTACTGCTAGCTATTGCATGTTTTATTGATATTAAACTTCATCAAATGGATGTAAAGGCTGCATTTCTAAATGGCATATTGAATGAAGAAACATATGTTGAACAACCTAAAGGATTTGAAGATCCACAGTATCCTGATCATGTATATAAACTTAAGAAAGCATTGTATGGTCTTAAACAAGCTCCTAGAGCATGGTATGGTAGGCTTACTGACTTTCTTTTGGAATATGGATTTATTAGAGGAGAAGCTGATAGAACTTTATTCATTAAGCACACTGAAGGAGATTTACTTATTGCACAAATATATGTTGATGACATTGTGTTTGGTTCTACTTGTGATAAAATGTTGAGTAATTTTGTTGAGGCAATGACTGCAACATTTGAAATGAGTATGGTTGGAGACTTGAATTACTTTCTAGGTCTTCAAATCAAACAGTGCAGTAATGGTATTTTCTTCTCCCAGAGTAAGTATGCTAAGAACTTGGTTAAAAGATTTGGTCTTGAGAATTCAAAACCAATGAAAACTCCTATGGGATCTACTTTGAAACTTTGCAAAGATAGTGCTGGAACAGATGTTGATCAAACACTTTACAGATCCATGATAGGTAGTTTATTGTATTTAACCTCTAGTAGACCAGATATTATGTACAGTGTGTGTGTTTGTGCTAGGTACCAAGCAAATCCAAAGGAATCACACCTGAATGCTGTGAAAAGAATCATCAAGTATGTTTCAGGAACAAGTGACCTTGGAATCTGGTATACTAAGGACACCAACAACATTTTGATTGGCTATAGTGATGCTGATTGGGCTGGAGACATAGATGATAGAAAGAGTACGAGTGGAGGATGTTTCTACATGGGAAACAATCTTGTATCATGGCACAGCAAGAAACAGAATTGTGTTTCACAATCCACTGCAGAATCTGAGTATATTGCTGCTGGAAGCTGTTGCACACAACTCTTGTGGCTGAGCAAGATGTTCCATGACTATGGTATTGAGAATGGTATACTTACTATCTTTTGTGATAATACTAGTGCCATTAACATTTCTAAAAATCCTGTACAACACTCACTCACAAAGCACATTAGCATAAGACACCATTTTATGAGAGATTTAGTAGAGAAGAATATTGTTAAGTTGGAGTATGTACCTACTGAAAAACAGAATGCTGATATCTTTACTAAAGCCTTAGACCATGAGAGATTCTCTATCTTGAGGAAATCTCTTGGCATGAGCACTATCTGAAAAATTCGGATGGATGTTGTCACAAATGCGGTAGCATTTGGGACAACATCATGGGTTGTATGAATTTTATAAGTTGAATTTATTTCCTACTTAGTTAAATAATTCCTTTGTAAAATATCTACGAATCTAAGAACATTGAAGTGCAAAAATAAACATGTCTTACACCTCTCAAATGCATAAAAATGAGAATGTTATTAGCATACTAAAAGATGTACCAAATCACTGAGTAACTATGGAGCACGGAGTTCGCTACTACGATGCCTTCTTTTCAAAAGGTGATATTTGGTAAAAACATCAACATATTTGTAATCCATTAAGTAAGTATGGGGCACGGAGTTCGCTACTACGATGTACTCTACAGGAACAATGGATCAATACAAATTAGATGCTATAACACAAAAAGAAAAAATATGGTGCAACACAAATGAAGCAAATTCATGTAAAAACCGTGTTGAGGTGTTTGTAACAGTTTTGAGCACAACATTGCCTGATTCGAATTTATTTTTATCTGTGTAATTATTTAATTATTTATTGAGATTCATTTCTATTTATTTAATTAATTAATGACCCACATCTTTATTTTTTCAGATTATGCGAAATTAATTAATTCTGGAAGCTTCTTAATTTTCTTAATTATCTAATTAATTTAATTAATTGATCTTTCCCACTAATTAACCATGATCTAGGTTGTGGCTAAAAATGTGGAGCACTTTCGAAAAATTCTAGATTAATTCTTCTGTTTTATTTTCTTTTATCTCCAACTACATTATTCTCTCTATAAATATCAAACATAAGATGTCATTTATTTGCTAATTGTGATTTTTGATTTTGTTGAGTACTAAGTTTGAAGAAATTGTTTTGGCCGTGTATCTCTCAAAGTTTGTGTATACACTCCTCAAACCTACCTTGAAAACCCAACCGATCCCTCTTAATGGCTGGAAACCACCCTCGATCACACTCTCACTCACACTCTTCTCCTGAATCTTCCGATCAAAACGCCCAAAATTCTCTCAATCTTCTTGCTTCCATGGCTTCACAAAACTCTACTGCTTCAAATGCTGACTCGAATGTCTCTGCAACACCATCAACAACCATTCCCACTCCTCAAACCACTCCTCCAACTACCCTCATCCCACAAGATTCGACAGTTGAAGAATTCACTAGGGCTGTTGAAGAGGTATCCAACACTCTTCGGACTACTGGTCATCTACCTGTGATGAAGTTTGGAGATATTACTGTGGATATCTCGAGCTATTTGGCCGAACAAACTGCCCAAATGGCTGCTGCTGCAAAAACCCCCAATTCTTCAAACCCTACTGAGCCAGCTGCACCGGAACGGAATGTGGAAACCGTTGCTGAAGAAGAAGCTAGTGCTGATGCATCTAATTCTGAGGATGTCGAAATGGAGGATGCTGAAGCTTCTGATGATGGTACAAATTCCTCACTCTCTGTCTCTGATGAGTCTGCTCCCATTCCTCTAAAGAAGAATGCACAAAAAGGGAAAAGACAGAGAAGCCCTGTACAAAGAAGGAGGAGGTCAAACCGTGTGTTTACCCGAATAGATTACTCTGAATCTATGAGGAAGAAGAAGAAAGCTGGAGCTGATGCTGGTGAACCTATCCAAGTGTTCACAGACTCTGAAGATGAAGCTCCTATTGTTGCTGAGAAATCAAAGAAAGCTAAGACTGCTGCTGCTGAAAAATCCAAAAAGAAGGTTGATGCTGAAAAGCAAAGGAAAGGAAAGTTTGTTGCTGAACCAAAAGGCAAAGAAAAGATGATCACTGAAAATGAACCAGTTGAGTCAGAATCCAATTCTGATTCTGAAAGATGCTTGAGAGACATTCTGGAGTCTCTAAAGAAAAATGCTGAGCACAATGCTGCTGCAAAGGGAGCTGCACCAGAACCTGAAGATGGTGGCAGTGGGGATAGCTCTTCCAGTGCAGCAAGCAGCCCTGAACAGAGCTCTGTTAAAAGCTCTACTCCCAGCTCAGATAACCTGGCATCTGAAGAGGAAGGTATTTCTGATGATCTTGATACTCTAGAGAATAGATTGGCCATTTATTCTAAGAAAAAAATTGTTGATAGAGAAGAGGATCAATATACCTGATTTTGATAGTAAAGGCATGGTTAGTTTCTTAGAAGAAAGGAATTTGATGCATGCTGTGAATTTTGGTGAATCTTTCTTGACAAATTGGGCATATGAATTCTATGCATGTTTGAAAAAGAGCACTGGTAGGAGATCTTCTAAGTGGTATGGGACTGTTAATTTTAGGGGGAGGGATGTACCTTTTACTCCTGAATTGATAAATGAGTTTTTAGAAATTCCCAATGTTGAGGTTGATGAAGAACCTGACATGGATGTGGTCATTTCTGCTATAACTGCTGGTAGGGTAGTTAAATGGACTAGACACATGCTAGCCAAAGACCTCACTTCCCTACACTCTGTGTTATACAAACTCATTATCTACAATTGGATTCCCACCACAAATACCACCAAGATCACTAAGGACCAAGCTGTTTTGATATATAGGATTTCTGTGCTTAAGAAGTTTAATTTGGGTCTTACTATTTTCCAACACATGATGAGGTTTACTGGGAGAGTTTCTGAAAAAGGCAATTTACCCTATCCTGTTCTGATTTCTAACTACTTGAGGCATCATGGATTTGTTGCCAAGAACACTGATGTGTTGAGGGGGAGAGTTCCACTATTGGCCATAGCTCCTGCCTTACTCACTGGGGATAGAGTAATTGATCTGCCTTTGATTGCTCCTGGTACTGAACATCAGCAAAGACCCTCTACTTCTGCTCAACCAGAACCAACCAGACCCTCAACTACTGATCATCCTGAATCATCCAGACCAAGACACAGAAATGCAACCCCAAATGTTGAGAACATCCGTATCAACATTTCTGGTAATGTGTATCTTTCACAGGAATTCATCAAACTCCAACTCCAACACTTGCAGGAAACTATAGATGAACTTCAGTTCCTGAAGGACAGGTGGACCAACCTCCTTTCACCTACAACAGGGGGAGTACCACCACCATCCAACTCCAGTGTAGTCATTGAGGAGATACA
The DNA here is from genome assembly GCA_963675135.1 of Galeopsis tetrahit. Lineage (NCBI taxonomy): Eukaryota > Viridiplantae > Streptophyta > Magnoliopsida > Lamiales > Lamiaceae > Galeopsis > Galeopsis tetrahit. Next base: position 71,536,230 of record OY776128.1, on the reverse strand, counting down.
TGATGATGGAGTTCCAGCTGCTGCTGATGCTGGTGATGGACCTGATGCTGCTGGAGATGCTGCTGTTACTGATGTAGTTGCACACCTTGCATCTACTTACTTTGTTGATGAAGGAGATGATGATGATGCTGCTGAAATGGACACCTTGTATGGTGATCTACCTGGAGAAAGCTGTTAGACAGGGGGAGATCTGAATTCCACAATGGCTATGGTGCAGGAAGATGATGCTGCAGCTGTTACCACAGCAATATAAGCCATTTGTTCAGTTCTACCTTTGTAACTAATGTTTAAGTTTGAAATTCTGAAATTGTGATACATTTGTTATTTACTGTTTTTAGATGGTAGGATGTTTACTGCAACTTGTTTATTAGCTCCACTTGATATTTGTTTACTGCCTTGCTTAAATTGTTTGCAGATTATCATGTGTCTATTGCAGGTTGTGTATAGTGTAGTTTCTGTTTTGTTTTGTTCCTTGTTACATTATGTTTTGCTCTGATGTTTGTTTTTTTATTTTTGTTGCTCTGATTTTTTTTTTGTTAGTGTCTTACTTAGATTCTAAGTTGAATTTCTTCCAGTTTAACTTATGATCTTAAGTAAAGTTACTTATGTTGTGAATAAGTGTAGTGTTTATACTTGTTCTATTTTGGATAAAATTTATCTTGATCTTATGGCACGGATCATTGTAAAATTATCCTTGATCTTCATTCGATTTGATCGAACGATTACAACAGGTATTGTCTTGACTAGTGCTTAGCAATGATGTTAACCTCAACTAAGTACATAATACTGAGTATGTATAGAAGTATATGTGCATCAGGTGTGTTGTAGTCGAAAGGTCAAATTGGGGGAGATTGTAGATGTTGTTAATCCTTAAATGCCTTAACATTATCAACAACATCTTAATTTGACCTTCCGAGATTTTTTCTAAGTCTTTTCTGAAATGCTACATTAAATGTTGATCTAAATGTTGTCGCATTTCTGGCAGGATCTAGAAGCTTCTACAAGGATCTGGAACCTGGAAGATTCCAGAACATTGGAGAACATGCTAGAACGGCCTGGAACCATTTGGAACGACCTGGAGCATTCAAGAAGGATCTAGAAAGATCATGGAAGTTGAGTTCCTAAAAAATAGGACCTCATTGTGGAAGCCTCTAGAATCAGCACCCCACTACTATAAATACCGATGGAAGGCTTCTCAAATAAGTGTACTCTATTCGATCAACTTCCTAGACCGAGCGTATATCCCTGTTAGGAATTGTGGCCAGTAGAACTACCTTTTAGATCATACGTTCGTATCCCACCCGTATGGCTGTGTGTCTTCTTATCTATTGAGAGTGTAATCTTTAGATAGACTAGGCATTTCGACAGTGTATACATTATACACTTAGTTCGTTTTTAGAACAAGGCACCTGCCTCGTTTGTAGTTTCTGTTGTGAATGTTAATGCTGTAACATTTCACACAACATTTATACTTGAAGATAAGTATTGTTTTTCGCCGTAAGGCTAGCATAGATTTTTATTTATAAAATCTATGTGAAAAATTATTTCAATTGTGTCACGTTTGTTTTTAGTGTTTCAAGTCTTCCGCTGTGTTAATCATAATTTCTGATATTCTGCTAGAGTCAGTGTTGTACCAATTGTCACAACATTTAGTACAACATTATTCTACTTAAACTTAAACACTTCATATACATACACTTAACACCACACAGCACACACTTTCACAAGGTTCGATCGACCTTGCCCTTAGTAAAACCATTTTCCAATAGAAAGAGAGAGAGAGTGTCATACCATGCTCTTGGAGCTTGCTTTAGTCCGTATAAGGCTTTCTTTAACCTGTACACCTGGTTGCCTTTGACTTCGAAACCTGGAGGTTGTTCAACATACACTTCTTCCGCAAGAATACCGTTAAGAAATGCACTTTTGACATCCATTTGATATACAGTAAACTTCATGTGAGCAGCATATGCAAGGAACAATCGAATGGCTTCTAGTCTAGCAACAGGAGCATATGTTTCATCATAGTCTATGCCTTCAGCTTGTGAATAGCCTTGGGCAACTAATTTAGCCTTATTCCTGACAACTAAATCATTCTCATCTTTCTTATTCTTGAAAATCCATCGAGTGCCAACTACATTATGATGTTTCGGCCTATCGACAAGTTCCCAGACGTCGTTTCGAACAAACTGGTTCAACTCGTCTTGCATAGCGATGATCCAATTACTATCAGCCAATGCCTCTTTAACTGTGGTAGGCTCAATAGATGAGAGGAAACAACACCAGCAAAACATAGTTGGACTCGGCTGTTCTTGCGACTCAAAGAGTTGTCGTCTAGTCTTCACACCAATAGTAGAGTCACCAATGATATTTTCAGTATCATGCGCAGATTTCCATGTTTTTCTATTCTTAACATGAATACTATCACCATCTATATCATGTACAGCATCATGCATGTCAACATCATTTGTATCATCAACAGATTTACCAGGAGTAGATGAGTCAACTAGAGCAGGCATGTCAACTGGTCTAGAAGACTTACCTTGAGCACTTACTTTCTCCTTGTCATCAGATTCGAGAGCTTTCATGAATGGATTGTAGGCTTGAACGGATTCATATACCTCTGAATCTTTGTCAGATTCGATCGTTAGATCAGTTACCTTCTTACTGTTCTTGTCGGCAGACGAGTCCTGTTGAGATTCATCGAAAACCACATGTGGTGTTTCTTCCACACAAAGAGTTGAGTAGTTGAATACCCTAAATGCTTTGCTAGTTGAGGAGTATCCTAAGAATATCCCCTCGTCTGCTTTAGCATCGAAAGCATTCAACTTGCTCTTTCCATTGTTGTGAATGAAACACTTACAACCAAATATATGGAAATATGAAACTCTGGGTTTTCTACCTTTCCAAACCTCATAAGGTGTCTTGCCTAGAGCCTTGTTGATCGCGCTTCTGTTTTGTGAATGGCATGCAGTATTGATAGCTTCGGCCCAAAACTTTTGAGGAGTGTTGAACTCAGCTAACATGGTCCTACAGGCTTCTTTAAGTGTTTGATTCCTTCTTTCTGCTACACCGTTTTGTTGTGGTGTCCTAGCTGCACTAGTAAGATGCTGGATACCACATTTAGTACAGAAATCTTTAATATAGCAATTAATGAACTCAGTTCCTTTGTCACTACGAATCTTGACAATGGACTGGTTCTTCTCAACTTGTAACTTCTTCAACAGTTCAGGCAGAAGTGTTTGTGTATCACTCTTCTTGTGTAGAAAGACTACCCAAGTGAACTTAGAATAGTCGTCTACAACAACAATGGTGTACCTTCTACCATTCAAGGTTGGAGGAGTTATTGGACCATGAAGATCCATATGTAGAAGTTCTAGGACTCTACTAGTTGAGAGAGTAGGAATTGACTTAAAAGAACCTTTAACCTGTTTACCCTGTTGACAAGCCGTGCATACATGTGACTTGTAGTAAACTTCATTGGGAATACCTTCAACAAGGTAATCTCTGGCTATCTTATTAAGAACCTTAAAGTTTAGATGACAAAGGCGTCTGTGCCAGAGCCACCCAAGCTCTTTAGGATTCTTAGTAAGTAGACAGGTGTCCTTCGGACAACTGTTCCAGTTCACTATGTACACACTTCCTTGTCTTACGCCGACTAGTAGGACTGTGTGCGCCCTTTTGTCAATGATTTCGCATTTGCGGCTCTTGAACTGCACCTTGTAACCACGATCACAAAACTGAGAAACAGAGAGTAAATTATATTTCAAACCTTCAACATATGAGACATCTTGGATCTCAACGTCTCCATTCCGGATGTAACCAAATCCTTTAGTGACAGCAGTGGAGCTATCACCAAATATCACTTTTGGTCCTTCTTGCTCATGGTAGCTTGATAAGAGAGCCTTGGTACCAGTCATGTGGTGCGAACAACCACTGTCTATGTACCAGGTTTCTCCTACTGAGCCACCCTTCTTATACAAGTCAAGTCGACCCTGCAATGAAGATATTCAATAATTTAGGTACCCATTTGTTTATTGGGGTCCTTGGGGGTTAGTCGTGTTCAGAGGAATCCAAATATACATTGGAGTCTTGAACAAGTTCGATCTTTTAAGCTTTCGCCCATATCTGTTACAAAATAAGACCTTGTTGTCCTTAACTGGCCTATCAGTCGAGTTCGGGTCTACTCTTTGGAGATAGCCTTTCGACTTAATCTCTACTTGAGCAGGCACTGGTCTATGATAGTCAGAGTAGGGCTTGTAAGCATTAGGTCCATACGGTTTATAGACGCGTTTGGGTCTTTCCTCACTAATGATATCATATGATAAAGGTGGAGGATATAAAACAGCTTGTGTACGATATTTTGGAGCTACTTGTCTAGGTCTAGACGAGTAGAGCTGATACTGCCTTATGAAAGGAGGTCTAGGCTCTTGTCGTCTAGTCTGTACCTGTCTAGTACTCGTCTCCTCAGGGTACCAGTCCTCGTATCTAACCTGGTTGGGTCGTCCACGATTAGTGGTCCTTTGAAGATTAGTTCTAGGTTGAACAGACTTGATGTTACCATTCTTTTTACCTCCCTTGGTAATCGGAATGTTAACTCGAGCTTGTTTAGGTACAGTACCTTGAGATGGAGTACCAATATCGTATATCATAGGTCATTTTCCATTTCCTTTATCATTTGGTAAAAGTCTTGCGTTAGTAGTAGGGTTCTTAGTGACTTGAGTAGACGAGCTAGATGACTCAGCACCTATACCAGTCTTGTCACCTGGGTCTCTATACCTATCTGACAATTCAAGGTTAATCTTTGAAGAGTTAACCAGGTCAGTAAGTTTGAGATCAAGTGTGACAACCTCGGTCTCTAAGAACTTATTACGTTCTTCAAGTCTATTGCACTTGCTCTTTAAAACATTAAATTCATTTCTCTCAGTTGCATGTGTCTTAAGTAGGTCTTGATATAACCTGTCTGTCAATGCACACTTTTCTTTGAGTTGTCTTAACTCTTCAGTCAAGCGTTCATTTAGGACTGTTACATTAGGATCTACTTTGGACTGAGCTTCCTTAAGATCAATAATTTCTTGTTTTAATGCAATGTTTTCATCACTGACTTCGATGAATGCTTGGTTAGCAAGTAGAAGGTCGTCTTCAATAGCACTAGTCGAGTGCTGAGGACTACTTCCTACTTCACTACTAGCAGTGTCACTTTCATCAGTTTCTGAATCATCACAAGATTGAAAAGATGTAGCAGATGATACCTCTTGATCGATTTTAGCCATGCAGCATAGGCCATCATCTACTATAAAAGCTTCGTCGTGATCTTGATCAGTTGAGTGACTAGATATGGACGATGGCAATTCGTCTGAATCCGAATCAGAGTCATCATTGACCATCATTGCCTTCTTGCCACGGTTGTATCTTCTTTCCCTTCGAGCTTTACGTTCTTCTCGATCGTCAGTGCTCAGGTCTGGGCATTCATAAATGTAATGACCTGGCTTTTCACAGTTATAGCACAAGAGATCATTAGTAGCCTTTTTAATAGGATATTTGTCCCTACGCTTATCACGTCTATCGGAACGTTGAATCTTCCTATCGTCAGACTCTCTATCTCGTCTATTACCTTTCGAGACTTCGTCTCTCCTTTTGGATGAGTTTCGGTCTCGTCTGGTCTCAGACGAGTTCTAAGAAGTAGACGCTCTATGATCCCTATAGAACTTCTTGTATCTTCTGAAACGTTTATTTAGCCTATCAAACTTTCTAACCATGAGGCTCACCTGATCCTTCAAACTAAGATCAGTATCTAACTCGTCTTTTACAGAGGCAGACTTAGTCTTAGGCTTAGACCTATCTACCTTAGAAGATTTAGAAGAGCTAGACTTAAAGGCAACGTTCTTAGATACAACATGTTCTCTATCACTACTGGCTAGTGGTTCATCTTCGTCTAAATCAAACTCATGAGCCTTCAGAGTTTGAAACATGGTCTCTGCACTCCAAGCATCTATGTCTTGGGTATTCTTAACTATCATCTTTACCATTTTCCATCGAGAATCTAAGCTCTTAAGAATCCTAAGATTGATTTCACGAGGAGTATAAGTTTTACCAAGAACTTCAAGGTCATTCATGATTTTAGTGAAACGAGTATCCAGCTGGTCGATAGTTTCGCCAGCTTTCATCCGAAATGATTCAAATCTTTGGACAGCAGTGGATAATTTGCTCTCTTTGATCAGGGATGTCCCTTCACAAATGATAGCTAATCTGTCCCACATCTCTTTGGCAGTCTTACATTTTAACACTTTTCCTAGATACTCGTTAGGAAGAGTGTGTAAAATATAATTCTTTGCCAAACTATCCAAATTATTTTGACGCATTTCTTCTGAGGTTAGATCAGACCTTGGTTTCTTGACGAGGGTGCCAATTGGTTTGTCTTTGTCAAGATTTGCAGTGTTTGGAACCATTGTCACGATCGGACCCTTGGTCACAACAGAGATCATTAGATCGTGCGTGGAGCTGAAGATAGCCTCCATTCGCAACTTCCAGTAGTCGTAGTCTTGAACCTGGAACTTGGGTAACTTGTTAGCGCTGATCTCAAGAGACATGATTTCAAGAAATAAGTGCTAATTAGTTTTATGATCAAGAAGCAGATAGATCAGGAACAGGGAACAAGAAACAGATAGAACAAGTATGTTGATCAAGAACACGTAAGCAAGTACAATCACGGACCAAAATTTCACCCTAAGTCTTAAGTTGGTTATCAAGAAACAGCAGTTCGAAAATCACTGCTCTGATACCACTTGTAGGTCCCCAAAGTTGAGTTAATAACGAGTAAGCTAGTGAAAATGTCTAGAGGGGGGTGAATAGACTTTTCAAAAATCTATCGAAATATCAGAATACAATATGCGGAATAACGAAATTAACAATGAGCCCAATCTAAGTTTATACTCAACTTCAAAATTCGAGAACTCTGTTCTATACTCAACTACTCTAGTACAGTTAAGTATGTAAACAATTAAACAGTTAAGCAATTAAAACAGTAACAACACAAACAATTTATAGTGGTTCGACAACTTGTCTACGTCCACTCTCACAAACCCAGTTGTGATGTTTCCACTAAACTCTTCCAATCGAGTACAAAGTGTATTTTCCTGTAATTTTAAGTCCCAAGAAGAAGACTTAGATCTTCTAAGACTATACCACCAGATACGTCTATGATCTAACTAGAAATTTAACAAGTATCTAGCAACTTGATAAAAACAACAAAAACTAAAAACTTATTCAGTCGTAGTCTTCTGATTCTTCACTTCACTTCTGACTTTCTTTCTGAACTTCAACGAACTCTGTGAGTAATCTTCAGTATATCTTCAGTATGTATCAGTATGCGTACTTACAGTAACAGTAGTCTTCAAATGATAAACACCTTGAGTATTTATAGACTTCAATCTTCAAGAGCTCAGGTAGTTGTAACCAACTCTTCTTGAAAACTAACTTTTAACTGAAACTTCTTATCAATCCACGCGTTTCTTGTTACGAATTAGTTATTCCATAACTAACTTCTTCATCCTTATCTTTACACGCGCTTCACTTAGACTTTACTTCAAGTTGACCTGTCTTGTATAGTCTAGTAGATGCACTTGTCTTGTAGTCCACCAGTCTTGAGTAATAGACTTCAACTCTTCTTCTTCTGGTCTTCTTGTGCAATCTTCAGTAGTAGACTATTCTAATCCTAACAAGACTATTACATTACTTTAAGCTTTTCTGAATTATAAAGCTTAGTCAACTTATAAACTATACAATCAATCTATCTATTACATTCAAAAATCATGAGCTCTATACAATGATTATTCATAGCTCAACAACAATCTAACATATACAAATAGCACATATGAAGTACTTATAAATCGTACTTATCTTTTAATAAGAAAACAATACTTTCTTTTCATGTGAACTCTACTGATCTGTTCAAGATGACTTCAACTCAACTAGACTAGATTAGTCAACACTTAGAAAATATTCCAACTACTTTTGGCTTATCAAAACTTCATCTTTCATCAATATTTAGGACTTGTCTAGGATTCATATCCCAACACATGGTACTTTGATAGTGGTTGCTCTAGACATATGACAGGTCGTACTGATTTCTTATCTGATTATGTGACCTTGAATAGTGGTAATGTTACATATGGTGGAGGTTCTAAAGGAAAGATTCTTGGTAAAGGAACTTTGAATGTTAAAGGTTTTCCTAAGCTTAAAAATGTCTTACATGTTGATGGCTTACTTGCAAATCTGATTAGCATTAGTCAACTTTGTGATGATAATTTGCATGTGAAATTTGATAAAGATTCATGTTATGTTCTTAATAAAGATGAAGTTTGTGTTATGACTGGTACTAGGTCAGCTGATAATTGCTATCTTATTGGAACAAATATGTGTAACTTGTCAAAATATGATGAAAATGTCTTATGGCATCAAAGATTGGGTCATGCAAATTACAGAGCAATGAATAGACTAAACTAAGTCTTCACAACAACACTGTATGTGGACCATGCCAAAAAGGTAAGCAGGTAAGAATGTCGCACAAAATGCTGTCACATTGTACTACACATCGATGTTTTGAATTACTGCACATGGACTTGATGGGTCCTATGGAAACTGAAAGCATTGGAGGAAAGAGGTATTCCTTAGTTGTGGTAGATGATTTTTCTAGATATACCTGGGTAGAGTCTTTAAGAGACAAATCTGAAGCATTTGCTGCATTTAAAATTCTTTATAAGAGGTTCAAAAATGTGTTTAACTTGAAAGTTGGTCGTAGTAGAACTGATCATGGTAGGGAATTTGAAAACAGCATGTTTAATGATTTTTGTGATAAAAAGGGTATCTTGCAAGAATATTCATCTCCTAAAACTCCACAACAAAATGGAATTGTTGAAAGAAATAATAGAACTTTACAAGAAATGGCTAGAGTTATGCTAACATCCAAATGTCTTGCTAAGAAATTTTGGGGAGAAGCATTGAATACTGCATGTCATGTTATTAATAGGGTTTTTATTCGTTCTGGCACAAGTCAAACACCATATGAGATTTTGAACAACAGAAAACCAAGTGTGAAATATTTTCATGTATTTGGTTGTGTGTGTTATATTCTGAATGATAGGGATCAACTTCATAAGTTTGATTCTAAAAGTGATAAAGGTTTCTTTTTAGGCTATTCTAGAAATAGTAAAGCTTATAGAGTATACAACCTTAGAACTAACACTGTTCAAGAATCTGTTAACGTTGTGTTTGATGATGATAAAGGTCTTACAGATGACAAAGATGAAGAAGATGTATCACAGGTTATTGACACTTCTGAGAATACACTGAAGTCTGAGAATGTTGCACCAAATGTTAACACATCTGGGTCAACATCTACAGAACAGATAGTTGTAACTTCACAGAATGACCAGTACATTCCCAAAACGAATCCTTCTTCAAGAATAGGTAAAAGTCATCCTTCTGACCAGATCATAGGCGATGCTATAGTTGGAGTGCAAACAAGAGTAAGATCAAACAAGGTAGATGTGGTAAGAACAATATGCATGTCTTCTATGTGTAACATTGTAAATGCTGAATGCTATTTATCTGAAATTGAACCTAAGAGTGCTAAAGAAGCCTTAACTGATGAAAACTGGATTAATGTTATGCATGAAGAACTTGGTCAGTTTGAAAGAAATGAAGTATGGACACTTGTTCCAAGACCTAGTCATACTAATGTCATTGGAACAAAGTGGATATTCAAGAATAAAATTGATGAATCTGGTAATATTGTTAGAAACAAGGCTAGGTTAGTAGCACAAGGTTACACCCAAGTTGAAGGAGTTGATTTTGATGAAACTTTTGCACCTGTTGCTAGGATAGAATCTATTAGATTGTTGCTAGCTATTGCATGTTTTATTGATATTAAACTTCATCAAATGGATGTAAAGGCTGCATTTCTAAATGGCATATTGAATGAAGAAGCATATGTTGAACAACCTAAAGGATTTGAAGATCCACAATATCCTGATCATGTATATAAACTTAAGAAAGCATTGTATGGTCTTAAACAAGCTCCTAGAGCATGGTATGGCAGGCTTACTGACTTTCTTTTGGAATATGGATTTATTAGAGGAGAAGCTGATAGAACTTTGTTCATTAAGCACACTGAAGGAGATTTACTTATTGTACAAATATATGTTGATGACATTGTGTTTGGTTCTACTTGTGATAAAATGTTGAGTAATTTTGTTGAGGCAATGACTGCAACATTTGAAATGAGTATGGTTGGAGACTTGAATTATTTTCTAGGTCTTCAAATCAAACAGTGCAGTGATGGTATTTTCTTCTACCAGAGTAAGTATGCTAAGAACTTGGTTAAAAGATTTGATCTTGAGAATTCAAAACCAATGAAAACTCCTATGGGATCTACTTTGAAACTTTGCAAAGATAGTGCTGGAACAGATGTTGATCCAACACTTTACAGATCCATGATAGGTAGTTTACTGTATTTAACCTCTAGTAGACCAGATATTATGTACAGTGTGTGTGTTTGTGCTAGGTACCAAGCAAATCCGAAGGAATCACACCTGAATGCTGTGAAGAGAATCATCAAGTATGTTTCAGGAACAAGTGACCTTGGAATCTGGTATACTAAGGACACCAACAACATTTTGATTGGTTATAGTGATGCTGATTGGGCTGGAGACATAGATGATAGAAAGAGTACGAGTGGAGGATGTTTCTACATGGGAAACAATCTTGTATCATGGCACAGCAAGAAACAGAATTGTGTTTCACAATCCACTGCAGAATCTGAGTATATTGCTGCTAGAAGCTGCTGCACACAACTCTTGTGGCTGAGCAAGATGTTCCATGACTATGGTATTGAGAATGGTATACTTACTATCTTCTGTGATAATACTAGTGCCATTAACATTTCTAAAAATCCTGTACAACACTCACTCACAAAGCACATTAGCATTAGACACCATTTTATGAGAGATTTAGTAGAGAAGAATATTGTTAAATTGGAGTATGTACCTACTGAAAAACAGAATGCTGATATCTTTACTAAAGCCTTAGACCATGAGAGATTCTCTATCTTGAGGAAATCTCTTGGCATGAGCACTATCTGAAAAATTCGGATGGATGTTGCCACAAATGCGGTAGCATTTGGGACAACATCATGGGTTGTATAAATTTTATAAGTTGAATTTATTTCTTACTTAGTTAAATAATTCCTTTGTAAAATATCTACGAATCTAAGAACCTTGGAGTGCAAAAATAAACATGTCTTACACCTCTCAAATGCATAAAAATGAGAATGTTATTAGCATACTAAAAGATGTACCAAATCACTGAGTAACTATGGAGCACGGAGTTCGCTACTACGATGCCTTCTTTTCAAAAGGTGATATTTGGTAAAAACATCAACATATTTGTAATCCATTAAGTAAGTATGGGGCACGGAGTTCGCCACTACGATGTACTCTACAGGAACAATGGATCAATACAAATTAGATGCTATAACACAAATAAAAAATAAAAAATGGTGCAACACAAATGAAGCAAATTCATGTAAAAACCGTGTTGAGGTGTTTGTAACAGTTTTGAGCACAACATTGCTTGATTCGAATTTATTTTTATCTGTTGTAATTATTTAATTATTTATTGAGATTCATTTTATTTATTTAATTAATTACTGACCCTTATCTATTTTTTTTCAGATTATGCGAAATTAATTCTGGAAGCTTCTTAATTTCTTAATTATTTAATTAATCTAATTAATTTAATTAATTGATTTCTCCCACTAATTAACCATGATCTAGGTTGTGGCTAATAATGTGGAAGCACTTTCGAAAATTCTAGATTAATTCTTCTGTTTTATTTTCTTAACCTCCAACTACATTACTCTCTCTATAAATATCGAACATAAGATGCCATTTATTTGCTAATTGTGATTTCTGATTGTGTTGAGTACTAAGATTGCAGAATTGTTATTTGGTTGTGTATATCTCAAAGAAGTGTGTGCAAATTTCCATCCTTACCTTGAAATTCCAACCGCCTAACTTAAATGGCTGGAACAAACTCGAATTCCTCACAATCTCTCTCTGATTCGAAAAACTCATCTCACTCTCGCACAAATCCTCTCGAAATTCTTGCTTCCATGGCTTCACAAAACTCTACTGCTTCAAATGCTGACTCGAATGTCTCTGCAACACCATCAACAACTGTTCCCACTCCTCAAACCACTCCTCAAACTGCTCCTCAAACAAACTTCCCTCAAGATGCAACTGGTGAACAGGTCACTAGGGCGATCGAAGAGGTGTCTGATACTCTTCGAACTACAGGCCATCTGCCCGTGATGACTTTTGGAGGTATCACGGTGGACATCTCGAGCTATTTGGCTGAGCAAACTGCCCAAATGGCTTCTGCTTCAAAAAGCCCCAAATCACCCTCTGTTCACGAACCGCAAGCTGAGAACGTTGAAGCTTCTGTTGAAGAAGAAGCCACTGCCACGTCTGACCCTGAAGACGTTGAAATGGAGGATGCAAACATTTCTGAAGGTACAAACTCTTCACTCTCTGTTTCAGATGAGTCTGTCCCCATTCCTCTCAAGAAGAATGCACAAAAAGGAAAAAGACAGAGAAGCCCTGTACAAAGAAGGAGGAGATCAAACCGCGTTTTTACTCGTGTGGATTATTCTGAATCCATGAGGAAAAAGAAGAAGGCTGGAGCTGATGCTGGTGAACCTATCCAAGTGTTCATAGATTCTGAAGATGAAGCTCCTGTTGTTGCTGAGAAACCAAAGAAGGCTAAGACTGTTGCTGCTGAGAAATCCAAAAAGAAGGTTGTTGCTGAAGAGAAAGGAAAAGGAAAATCTGTTGCTGAACCAAAAGGAAAAGAGAAGATGATCACTGAAGATGAACCAGCTGAGTCAGAATCCAATTCTGATTCTGAAAGATGCTTGAGAGACATTCTGAAGTCTCTTAAGAAAAATGTTGAGCACTATGCTGCTACAAAGGAAGTTGCACCAGAACCTGAAGATGGTGGCAGTGGGGATAGCTCTTCCAGTGCAGCAAGCAGCCCTGAACAGAGCTCTGTTAAAAGCTCTACACCAAGCTCAGATGACCTTCCTTCTGAAGAGGAAGGTATTTCTGATTCTCTTGATACTCTAGAGAATAGATTGACCATTTATTCTAAGAGAAAACTACTGATAGAGAAGAGGATCAATATACCTGATTTTGATAGTAAAGGCATGGTTAGTTTCTTAGAAGAAAGGAATTTGATGCATGCTGTAAATTTTGGTGAATCTTTCTTGACAAATTTGGCATATGAATTCTATGCATGTTTGAAAAAGAGCACTGGTAGGAGATCTTCTAAGTGGTATGGGACTGTTAATTTTAGGGGGAGGGATGTACCTTTTACTCCTGAATTGATAAATGAGTTTTTAGAAATTCCCAATGTTGAAGTTGATGAAGAACCTGACATGGATGTGGTCATTTCTGCTATAACTGCTGGTAGGGTAGTTAAATGGACTAGACACATGCTAGCCAAAGACCTCACTTCCCTACACTCTGTGTTATACAAACTCATCATCTACAATTGGATTCCCACCACAAATACTACCAAGATCACTAAGGATCAAGCTGTTTTGATATATAGGATTTATGTGCTTAAGAAGTTTAATTTGGGTCTCACAATATTCCAACATATGATGAGATTTACTGGGAGAGTTTCTGAAAAAGGCAATTTACCCTATCCTGTTCTGATTTCTAATTACTTGAGGCATCATGGATTTGTTGCCAAGAACATTGATGTGTTGAGGGGGAGAGTTCCACTGTTGGCCATAGCTCCTGCCTTACTCACTGGGGATAGAGTAATTGATCTGCCCTTGCTTGCTCCTGGTACTGAACATCAGCAAAGACCCTCTACTTCTGCTCAACCAGAACCAACCAGACCCTCAACTAATGATCATCCTGAATCATCCAGACCAAGACACAGAAATGCAACCCCAAATGTTGAGAACATCCGTATCAACATTTCTGGTAATGTGTATCTTTCACAGGAATTCATCAAACTCCAACTCCAACACTTGCAGGAAACAATAGATGAACTTCAGTTCCTGAAGGACAGGTGGACCAACCTCCTTTCACCTACAACAGGGGGAGTACCACCACCATCCAACTTCAGTGTAGTCATTGAGGAGATACATGAAGATGGAGTTCCAGCTGCTGCTGATGCTGGTGATGGATCTGATGCTGCTGGAGATGCTGCTGTTACTGATGTAGTTGCACACCTTGCATCTACTTACTTTGTTGATGATGATGCTACTGAAATGGACACCTTGTATGGTGATCTACCTGGAGAAAGCTGCTAAACAGGGGGATATCTGAATTCCACAATGGCTATGGTGCAGGAAGATGATGCTGCAGCTGTTACCACAGCAATATAAGCCATTCATTCAGTTCTACCTTTGTAATTAATGTTTAAGTTTGAATTCTGAAATTCGGATACACTTGTTGTTTATTTTTCTAGATGAAAGGATGTTTATTACTGCAACTTCCACTTGATAATTTGTCCACTGCCTTGCTTAATTTGTTTGCAGATTGTCATGTGTTTACTGCAGGTTGTGTATAGTTTTAGTGTCTGTCTTTGTTTATATTCTTTTTACATTATGTTTTGCTCTGAATTTTTTGTTTTGTTTTTGTTAGTGTCTTACTTAGATTCTAAGTTAATTCTTCCAGTTCAACTTATGATCTTAGTAAAAGTTACTTATGTTGTGAATAAGTATAGTGTTTATACTTGTTCTATTTTGGATAAAATTTATCTTGATCTTATGGCACGGATCATTGTATAATTATCCCTGATCTTCATTTGATTTGATCGAACGATTACAACATGTATTGTCTTGACTAGTGCTTAACAATGATGTTAACCTCAACTAAGTACATAATACTGAGTATGTATAGAAATATATGTGCATCAGGTGTGTTGTAGTCGAAAGGTCAAATTGGGGGAGATTGTAGATGTTGTTAATCCTTAAATGCCTTAACATTATCAACAACATCTTAATTTGACCTTCCGAGATTTTTTCTAAGTCTTTTCTGAAATGCTACATTAAATGTTGATCTAAATGTTGTCGCATTTCTGGCAGGATCTAGAAGCTTCTACAAGGATCTGGAACCTGGAAGATTCCAGAACATTGAAGAACATACTAAAACGGCACGGAACCATTTGGAACGACCTGGAGCATTCAAGAAAGATCTAGAAAGATCATGGAAGTTGAGTTCCTAAAAAATAGGACCTCATTGTGGAAGCCTCTAGAATCAGCACCCCACTACTATAAATACCGATGGAAGGCTTCTCAAATCAGTGTACTCTATTCGATCAACTTCCTAGACCGAGCGTATATCCCTGTTAGGAATTGTGGCCAGTAGAACTACCTTTTAGATCATACGTTCGTATCCCACCCGTATGGCTGTGTGTCTTCTTATCTATTGAGAGTGTAATCATTAGATAGACTAGGCATTTCGACAGTGTATACCTTATACACTTAGTTCGTTTTTAGAACAAGGCACCTGCCTCGTTTGTAGTTTCTGTTGTGAATGTTAATGCTGTAACATTTCACACAACATTTGTACTTGAAGATAAGTATTGAATTTCGCCGTAAGGCTAGCATAGATTTTTATTTATAAAATCTATGTTAAAAATTATTTCCATTGTGTCACGTTTGTTTTTAGTGTTTCAAGTCTTCCGCTGTGTGAATCATAATTTCTGATATTCTGCTAGAGTCAGTGTTGTACCAATTGTCACAACATTTAGTACAACATTATTCTGTTAAAACTTAAACACTTCATATACATACACCACACCACACACTTTCAAAAATCAATTAACTTACCAAATTCATTATTATTAGAAAAATTATTAACTTACCTGATTAGAAAAAAATTATAATTAATATAAGTATTATAAAATAAATTTTGAATATTAATTAAAATACTAAATAATATTTTAAAATATATGAAAATAAATTTAGAATAATATTTAAATAAGTAAATAATTTTTCATAATATCAAAAAAAATATAATATGAAAAAAAAAACCAAGATTTATTCGTCAATTAATTACTAGAAAAATCAATTAACTTACCTGATTAATAATTTAAAAACTCAATTAATCTAATTAAAAAAATAATTTAAAAAATCAATTAACATACTCAAATAAATATAAATTTTATCTTTAAAATAATAAAATCTCAAATAATATTTTTTATTAAAATTGTCAAAAACTCTTATTAAAACTTAAAAAATATTTTAATATTTTAAATAAATACAAAAATCCACAAATAAATCAAAAAATACTCAAATATATCCAAAATTCTCATCTCTTACCCACAGTAATTGGAAAATGATGATGGACATTATATTTTTTAACAATTTGTTAATTTTATTGTTTTTCATTTTTATTATACAAATTTTTATTTGATATTAGTTCGTACAAAAATATTTGGACCCACTTTATGTAATACTTAGATAATTTTTTTAATTAATTTGATTACTTTAAAATAAATAAATAATTTTATAATACTTATATTGTAATTATATTTTTTTCTAATTAGGTAAGTTAATAATTTTTCTAATAATGAATTAGGTAAGTTAATTGTTTTTTATAATAATTAATTAATTTATGAATAAATGAATTATTTTTTTATATTAAAATAAGTTAATTTATGAATAAATGAATTATTTTTTTATTTGATTGTATAACATAAACTATATTAATTTTATAGTGAATTGTACACATTTGTTGAATATTTTTATCTTTTTCGCATAACGTCCCATTTTAATTAAAAATTTAATTTACGTCCCATTTACATAAATTTGGGGATTTCCAACTAAAATTGGACATAAATTAAGCAATTGAAAAAGTTATGGGACGTAAATTAAAATTTTAACTATTTTGGGACGTTTTTCAAAAAAGGTAAAAATTACGGGACATAAATAGTTTTTTTCTCTATGGTTGGAGTGAGGATTTAAAATTTTCATAATTTTAATTAAAAAATATGTTAAGTATTTGAGATTTATTCATTTACTTTTTAATCTAAATAAGTGGAGTACGTAGGTTTAGATTGTAATTTAAAATTCATACTTAATTCATCAATCCAAATGAAGTCTTAGAGTGGGTTTGAATTGAAATTCTAATTATTAAGAGGATTTAAAATCTGTATATTTATAATAGTATGGGTTTGTTTTGATTAGTAAGTTAGAATTTAACGTTATATTATCAATTATTGGTGTTTATATGAAATTTATATATGGAGTTAATATGTATTTATTGAGTTGTTTTATTTTTTTATAGGATTTATACATCTCCTCATTAATGTTTCATTTTGTATTTTTTTATTGTTACTTACCTAATGATTTATATTTAAAATAGTAACAATCATTTTAATTATTCTCTTAAAATATTAAAAAATTAAATCAAATGTCACCACTTTATTCATCTTCATAATATTAATAAACAATTCATATATTAAAATGCATGACCAAAAGTTATGAATCATTAAGTAAGAGAAAGAGGGTAGAATTTTAATTCTAAAATTTCAAAGCAAAACTAGTGTTAGATTTTTAAAATTCTAAATTGGAACTTTAAATTTTAAAACAAAGATATCATTAGGGTTCGAAAAAGACAGAGACCCAAACTAAGTAAGTCCGATAAGCCAACATATTAATATTTCTACCAACACAAAGAACATGATAAAAATGTCTCGATATCTCAAGATATGCCTGCATTTAGCATCAAATTCCTCATTTAATTTGAAGTAACGATAAAATTTTCATCTAAAAATATTGTCAATTTCGACAATTTTTTAACTGTATGATTTGAACTTGTTATATATACATTTATACATGTTTATTAATGCGTAATGTATGCATATCTTCTAAGGACATGTTTTATAACTAAGAAAAGAATGAGTAAGAAAAAGTTTATATCAACAACTCAATTCGATCCATTCCCCTTCGGATTTCATTTTTAAATTTGAATCAGGACCATCTTTGTCCAAATTGCCCCTTGAGACTGTCTCGCATTTATCAACAGCAACAACAATCAATTCTTTCAAATCTTTTGTATCGACTTCGTGAGAGTGCAATTTGCCTTAATTTCCGTGTTCTTAAAATTTTGCAATGAAGATTCCTAGCGGGGGCTAAATTAGAATTTTCCACTAATTTTTCTTGTTTTCGTATGAATTACATAACATAGTCTCTAAATAAATTAAAAAAAAAAAAGTCAAACTAGTAACATATTGCCTTTCTAACGAGACTAATCCGAAAATCAATTGAACAAAGTAGTCAATCATGAAATCCATCTTCATGTAACCGAAAATTGAGGCGGCGCAACCAAATGGAATGCAGAATCATATTAAACACGTCGTATCTCTTGGGCGGCGAGTTCACCTCAAAGTGGCGGCGCATCTGAATCCCCCGCCGCTGCAATTTCAAGTAATCCGGCAGCTTAATCGCCGTCAAAATCTTCTTCAAATTGGGGATATCCTTCACCGGAATAATCACAGCAAAAGTCTCCCAATTCAGAACATCGCTGAACGGAATTACGTAATTCTCCTTGATCAAAACCGGTACGCACCCCAAATAAAGGCCCTCCACCATTCTCGGGCTTGCAACCTCGTACCCGCTAGGGCAAATGCAGTAGCGGCTCTTCCGCATCATATCGTAATAGTCGATGCCCTTAGGGAGGTATTGGTGGATCCGCACATCCGGGTCGGATTTGTTTTCCCAATGGTCCAGGAGAAGTGGCCGGATCGGGCCGTGGATCCCGCCCGCGTAGAACACCAGTATGGACCGATTAGACGGAGGCGGCCCGCCAATTAATCCGCGGGTCGTGCCGCGAGGGAGATGGATTTCGGGGATGGAGACGTCGCGGGAGGGATTGAATCTTTCCGAGGTGTTGGCATTGCATAAAGCCCGAATTGAATTGTTGTAGAGGTTCGGAACTGCAAATGAGATCTCTGGCCCCTGTCATAGTGATTTAATGAAATGTGAGAGAAAATAGTTTATTTAAAAAAAAAATAACTTTTAATGGGGTGGGTGGAGGGGGTATTATTTTGAAAACATTAGAATAAAGGTAACAATTGATAAAATATTGAGGTGTGTATATAGTTACCCAATCATGGCAAGCAAGCATGAAGTGATCAGCTCCAAGGCTTCGATTCCAATAAGGATGGTTGAGAGCAATGACATTGACATAATCTAGGGCAGTGTTCTTCATGAGACTCCATTCGTGGGATTCAGCCTCGTATATAACTTGAGTTATCATTGTTATACTCATCGGAAGGAAGAACAGATGTGCTTCCTCTGGATCCCATGTTCGATACCGGCTAACTTCCATCTCCGCCATGAAGATTCCCTCGATTGCATACGTATGTTTGCACGGCCCGAAATGGAAAACCGGAGGCTCTCCTTCTTCGTAGATAAACACCTTCAATTTCTTCTCCATTTCCCGATAACTTCTGCACATTACAATTAAGGATTGTTTCCAATTTAGAGATATGCAAATTTTTGAAGGACGGAAGAAGTACCAGAATTGCTCGTATACATTTCATAACTAAAATAATTGATAGTTTTACTAAGTTTTGGTCCTACATTCATATTATTTCATTATTAAACTATTAATCACTGAAGCACTTTAACATAACATCTAGTTCCATATTAAAATATATATATATATAATGGAAAATAAAAAAAAGAAATGGAAAATAAACCTGTGAAAGACTTTGGGATCCCAATACATTGGCCCGTTTGGTACATAATCAGGGTCGACTAATTCTGTCTGGTTTGTAGCCTGGGCTTCTCTAATGGCGCCTCGGGTATCTGCAAGATCGGCTTCCACCTTCTCCAATTTGCTGTATTTTTTCTCTGATTTTGTTTCATTTTTGTATATTCCTTCAATATTTTTTGTCACCTGTTAATATATCAAAATTCACATTAATTAATTAATTACACAAATTTCAGAAATATCTAGGATAATATTTACTCAGTTTCAAATAATTACTTAGCCTTCTGTGACATTTAATTTTTGCCAATTTAAATTACTCATTTTCTAGTATTAATTACTCATTGTAATTAGAAGTAACGTTGATATATTAGTGTGCCATAATGATTATTTAAATACAGCGAATGAAACCATAGAAAGGCATAAGAAGGTTTATATATATATTTTTAAATTGTATCATAGTAAAATAAATTATTGTCACATATACTCCAACAACTAGTAAAAAATACTACTCCATATTCCATTAATATGTCAGTAATGTTTAAATGGACCTACAAACTGCCTCGTAATTAACACGTAACAGACTTTTGATTAGGAAAGAATTTAATTACTCCATGAAATATATGGCATATATATACTATTAATACCATTTTCGTACAAATATACACAGAAAACCAAGTATGCCCATTCTTACGCCGATCCCCAAAAAAATGCAATATTTTGTTTTCCTAGGACATATATATCGATAATAGGCTAATAGCTAATGTAATATTATTACAGAGTAATAATTAATATGGTTCAAGGACGGTTCTTTTTTAGATAAAAAGAAAAAAAAAGCCTTCGGTGATAAGAAAATAAAAAATTATGTCCCAAAATCTTATAAACTTCAATAATTTTCACATCCATAAAATAGAATTTTTTTTATAAACTTGCCTCTCACAATATCTTCAATTTTACATAAATATCATTATTTTTTACTCACACATACACACAAGTCAACTCATTTATTTATTTTATACATAAAATTTTATAAAATTACTCCTCAAAACTCTACTCATTATTACATTTTCTTTAACATCTGCACACTACAATTTATATTAATTGACATTTGCCTCATGGCCCATATTTGGAAAATGAGTTAATTTCGACAGAAAATCAATAGAATTTATAATTACCAACCTATATATTGTGATATGTTAAAAATATAGAAGATTTTCGTAAATCTTGATTTATTGTGCTATATAATGACATAAGAGGTACTATAGAGGATACAAGAGGAACCACCCTTTAAATACTTAAATTCTTTACTCCTACACCTTCTTTCCTAGGGTTTTTTTTTTTTTTTTTAAATATGTTTACTTAAATTTATGGAGTACAAAATATCAAAAACAATTGTACAAGAAAAAAAATATCAAAAACAAGAAATCATGCACATTATTACAGAAATATGTAACAAAAAAAGAAAAAAGACTTACTGGTTTTTGATTCAATCCATCGTTTGCAACCGATTGATTGAAATTCGTGGCATTACTTTGAAATCTGGAGCGTAACAATTCCTGTAAATAACTGTTGAAAGAAGGAAAGTTGGAGTTCATTGGAAACACAAAAACCACCACCGCCGCCGCCACGAAAACGGCCACAAACAACCTTAAATTATTCAAACACAACGACGGTGACGAAGACATTATAACTTTGTATTTTGATATTTGTGTGTGTGTGTGTCTCTATCACTTCTGAAATGGGGTTTGAATTTTTTGGTGAGAGAAGATATAATGGAGTGTGGAAAGGGAAAAGAATTATGGGAGTTATTATTTTTTTCTTCAAGGCCATATGAAATGTTTTTTTAATTTAATTTCTTTCTGAATTCATGCATTAGGAAACTTAGTGATTACGCTTTAATGTATGTTTTCTTTACCTAGATTGTGATCGTTCAATTTTTGCCTTAATTTAGTGAATTAGAGATAATATTAAGCCATTTTTAATGTTGATTTCAGATATTATAAGTAATTATTTATTTTTAAAGGAAAAAGGCCAACAGTAATACACTATATATATAGTATTGTGTGCTACAAAAGGGAATTAAGAGCCACAAGTTTAGAACAATATATACATTCTTAAGGAATAGCTATTAGAGAATGTTTATTTACTTTATGCCTTTTTTTTTTTCCAAATAGGTTATATATATGACCTATTAAAACATGGAACGAAAGAGTATTAGTTTATATAAATAAAATTATTAATTAGTGTGTGCCCTAAATAGGTAGTGTTGTTAATTTATAGTTTTCAGTATGCAAATTATAATTCCCGCCATGTGGGGAAAAAACTTAGGTAAAAAATTTGTGGATCTCTTACTCTTAATTTATACTTCTTTCTTATTTAAAATAAGTGTCATTTTAAATTAATGCACTTATATTAAAAAAAAATTATATTTTTAATAAATGTTCATTAATTTTATTAAAATAACACATTTATTTAAGTATTTAAGTGATTATAAAGACATATTTGAAACAAATATAATAAATTTATATTAAAAAGTGTAAAATATCATTGTATTTACAAATAAAATGAAATATGTCAAAACATCACTTATTAATAACTTGAGTAATTCTTTTTCTCTCAAATATATACCTTTGTTTTCTTTCTGACGTGTCGTCTTCTTTTTATTTTTGTATAATGTGTTATATATATAGTTTTATAAATTATCTATTTAGATGTCATTATATATGGTATTATTCAGTGTCATTATTATATATGTTGAATTAATTTTAAATAATTAAAAAAAATGTGCAACTTGAAGACAATCAAAAAAAAAAAAAAAAAAAAAAAAATCCTAATGTATTAATTTAGTCAAAAAAAATATTGTCTTATAGCATATTAATATTAAAAAAATCGCTATTGAGTCAAAAATCGTATCTAGTATATATTCGAATTAATTTAGTCAATGATAAAATTTATGGGAATAACTTTAAATTAAGAAAATTGAAGGCACAAAATACTTAATTTTTTAAATTCCTTAAACCAAATTCCTTCCATATAAACCTAAATTCTAATTTCTAAATTCTGATATGCTAATATAATATTAACTTAATTTCAAAAAATTAATTTATGTTAATGAAATTGAATTTCTCTCAACTAATCTCAAAACTTTCTAGAATAGATCGAATAAACACTAATGTAAGAAAAATAGAATTTCATCAAATTTTAGAATTGTAATAATGCCGATTTTGTCTGTATCTAAACACTAATATATGTAGATAATTAATTAAATTTATTTTTTACTTAATATAAAATTTATGGTAATAACTTAAAAATCAACATGAAATATTAAATGTGATATAGTCAAAATCATTCTAATTTCAATAAATTCATTCAATTCAAATTTCAATTAATTCAGGCTTCACTAATATTAATATCAAATTTGTTGACCTAATTGTATTATAAATTCATAGTATACATATAGAGCGCAAAACTCTGGTTTTAAACGAGATCCTCGCAAGTGGATGGTGTGATTGGTTTCTCGGAATTAGTTGATTCTTTAATTGGACACCCGAGACTTTATAAAAAAAATTATATTATAAATTCATAGGTGGCTATATGTGTTTTTATATTTTATAATCTAAAACACCGAACTTTACGAATAATAAATTTTGAAGACAAAATATTAGTTGCCTCATTAATATTAGTTATTTTAATATAAATTTATATATAAGAGTGATTTTTTTTTAAATCTGATTTTCTTAATTTAATAGGAGATTATATTAGTGTATCAAATTTTAGAATTTCGGTTAAATTGAAGGAAGTTGATTTAAGAAATTTTGAAAATTTTCATATTATATATTATAGTTAAATAAAAATATATTTTTTGCTATATAAATTAAGCACACGTCAAAAATACTTTTAAGTACAATTCGTACTTTATTGTATTCAATCAGATTGTTAAATTTAATTTTATATTTCACAATCAGTAGTTTGATGAAATTCAATTTTCTTTAATTGAGTACACATATATTAGTGTTTTTAATTAAGTACACATATATTAGTGTTTATGTTATATATAAATCATATACGGAGTATGTGATATTTGAAGAAGTGTTAGTAATAAAGTTTTAGGACAATTTCATATTTTATTGTCTTTTGTAATGATGATAAATTAAAGTTAATGTCAGTCTATTTTCATGGTAAGTGTGTATCTTTCGAAACTTGTGTTGATCACACAGACATTTGTATGTTACAGTTTCTAAAGTCAAGTTCAAGATTGAATTGAAAATTCATTGTCTAAATTCAAATGAAAAAATATGTAAATGTACGACGAATGTTGTCTACAAGAAAGTTTTCCGAGATTTGTATTAATTTATTTTATAAATACATTTATAATTCTATTTTCATTTTTTTATACAAGCGTTAATAGAATAAATAAATTTAAAAATATATTTTTAATTAATAAATTAAAATATATTATAAATTTATTTTACGTAAAATGCTAGTTACGATGATATGTCAAATATATGGTAAGTATTTATTATCTTTAAAATAAATAGTTTTAAAGAAGAAAAAAAAAAGGCTTATTCAAGAAATACTCAATTATTAAATTATACTAATAAATTATTAAATATGTAATTAAATTTTATTCATTAATTTTAAAAGATTATGAAATACAAAATTTGTATATATTTTAAATTTTTAACATAAAGTATAACAATTTTTTAAAATAAATTACAATTAATTAATTTACTACCGTATTTTTGTTGAATTGAAAATTAATGAGCTTATACATCACTTTTCAATATACCCTCCTCTATACTAATAGAGAGTTTTGTGTGCTAATATGTCACCTTTTTGATAAGTTTAGACAATGTGTAAATTAATGAAATATTATATGTCATGATTATAAATAATTGCAGAAATATTTTAAATAAAATGACATGTAATGTAATCATTTATGGGTTGATTGAAATTTAGTTTAAAATGAATAATTTACTAAAATTTATTAATATTATTTTAATATCACTTAATTAATTGTTTGTTTTCTAAATTTTATCATTATTTTCATATAACTAAAGGATTTATCGAGAAATTTATTCTATTTTTATTAACATTCCCGAGATAAAAATATAAAAAATGAGCCAAACTAGACGCTTCGATCTAATTTTGGGGAAATGACGATTAATGTACGGTTGACTTATGGATAAAATTTTAAAACTTTGGATCCATCCCAGATCGATTCTTGATTTTATTTTAATTAACGTAATTTGTCAATCACGTTCGCTGATTTTAAAATAATTTCTCCATATATATAATTCATGGAAAAAAAGAATGTGCCGGTGACGGGACGGTGGCGCGTAAACAATTGTCATCCTAACTGTGCCAGGTATACGACTTTTATTTATTTGTATTTTAATAATTATATTGTGGGCAACTTTTATTTATACTCCTTCTAAAATTAAATTTTAATGTTATTTATCGATTTAATCTTTGACCCGACATTTGATCCAATAAATTAAAGTTAAATTTCAATTGGATAGGTGTAAACAATTACACTCAAGTATCACTCTATTTAAAGTAAAATACGGAGTAGTATTTTAACAATCCCCTTAAAATATCTCAAAATTACATTAAATGTATCACTTTATTTGCACTCAAAAAATATATTACTACTCACAAAGTTAAAAAGTTTTTACTACTCTCACTTTTAACTTTTATAATATTAATAAACAATTCATATATTAAAACTCGTGCTTGTACACAAAAATTATGATCCTTTAAATAAGGGATAGAGGGAGTACTAGATAACTTTTGCTATAACTTAATAAATTTTATGTATATATAAAATAATTTGTTAATTTTGTAAAATAATGGAGCATACTTATTTGTATACAGTAATATTTTTTTAGATATATATTTTAAAACTTTGATTTTCAAATACATTTAATTTATAAATTTAAATAATTCAAAGTGAGATATAAATAGAAGCAACTAAAAAAATGTAATTGTTTTTATTAGTTGTGTATGAATAACACGTTAGAGGCTTAACTCATTTATTTCTACAAATTTGGAGCCTAAAGTACGGAGGAATAGAACAAATATATATTTTTTTTTTAAATGAAATTTTCAGTAGTATTTCAATTCAATTAATATTGTGAAGCTCATGGGCATTTAGCCATTATTAGTTGGATAAGTAATAGAAAAGGCAATCTGGGATTTTAATCACTTTGCCTGTAGATCATGTTTTAGAAGAAAGGGGGAAAAACACCTCCATCAATTAAATCCTCAATCATTGAAGAAAACGATATGGGATATATATCAAGTATAGTCGAGGTAACCGGACTAATACTTAATTTTTTTGGCAGCCATATATGTTTATCGGGCTACCATAGAGTCAGTTCTACATAATCGCGGATTAAATAGATTAAGACCTTATTCAGTTTACTTCTAAAGGTTCGATAAAAATTGAGGAATAATCATGATTGATGTGAACAAAATGTATCGTCCTATCATAAATCGACATGTGGCATTCGAGTAAATTATATCTAATACGATTATATAATTATTCGTTTATTTGTCTTTATTATTATATTAATTATGGACTTTCGAGATATTGAGTTGGGCCTAGAATGGGCCCGGACACATAAAGATCAAGGCAAATGGACTGGATCGGCCTTAAGGAGAACAAGTCATGAGCTTTCCATCTTTATAGGAGGACTGTTGGACCAGAATCAGGAATTCCGGTATTCAAACCTGGAGGGCTCAAGCACCTTCAGGTCATCGAGGTTCAAAACCCCGAAACTTGCGCTACTAGCTATGACTCCATCATACAGATAATGGGTGGGCGAGAATATCGCACTAGTCCCCCTTTTTTCGGAGCTCAAACGCATTAACAAGAGTAAGGAAGTTGTGGGCTTAGCCAACAAGGTGAGAAGTTGAGGAAAAAGGGGAAGTGGATAATCATTCCCAAAAAGGTATTATTTAAGCATTTCACACATCATTTCTGGAAATATAACGACTTACACACTGAACCAACACAAATATACGGTAAAGTCTAGTATGCACTCGAGTGCATGCTGTGCACCCTAGTCCATATGCATTTTTCAGTTTACTGACTTACACTTTTTGGTAAATGGTGTTGCACTTTTCAATTATTACTTATACAGTTTAATAATTGAAAAGTGCAACACCATTTACCAAAAAGTGTAAGTCAGTAACTGAAAAGTGCAACATGGACTAGGGTGCACAACATGCACTCGAGTCCATAGCAGACCAACCCCAAATATACAGTCTCCCATCGGAAAAGTGTCCTCACATTCTTTCCAGCGGAGTTGTAAGAGCTGAATTAAACCTAAAATACCTCGAAACCTTATTTACGTCTACTCACTTTCACTTCGAGATATTATTGAGATGTTTTACACGAGGACTCTTCCTCAATGCCATTCCAAGATCATATTTCTGACTTGAGCGTCGAAGACCCAACGCCAGGGACCACTCCGGCAGGATTTTTGCAGGTTTCAAGGCTATTTGGAAATGAGGAGTGCAGTTATTATCTAGTGAATGCTTGCGTAATCTTGGACGTAAGGTTAGACAACCGTCTCAACCGTTGTGTTTTATTTTTGGACACATCACTGACCCTAGCGGGTCACGGGCTAAACGAGCCATTAACCGGTCAGAAAGAAAAAATTCAAAAAAATTGAATATTCCCAAAATACTCCATAATTTATGTACTTTATAAATTTAACAGTAAAAGCTCATATCATGCCAGTTTATGCAGAGTTTTTCACTATTTCATATGAACTCATTTAAATTCGTTCATTACTGCTACGTTGGAGCATATTGTTGTTGTAATGCCAGTGGTTTTTGGTGGCTTTCGGCTTCCCTGCTGATTGTAGTATCGGTTAAGGACAAAATCAAGTGATATTTGTAAATTGTGTCCTAATTCAATGAGTCATGAAATCTATATCAATAATTTAGAAGAAAAACAAATCTAAAATAATTAAAATTAAAATAGCTAATAATCATTGGCTAATCAATCTAAAGTGTGAGTCGTAATATCAAGGCTAGCCCTATTAGCCAGCGAGCTAACCAGTTCAGGTCAAAAGGACATAATTTAGACGGGCCAATAATTTACTAAATTACCTGCATATATCAGGATTAAACAGACCGACTATATTAACCTAACTCGAATAAACATCCCTACCCAACCCATGCCATTTGACCAAATTTTATGTTCAGTCAAAATAATTAAAAGAAAAAGAAAAGAAAAAAAAATAAAATTAAACCCGTTGTGTAGTGAAAGAAAAGGCATGTCTTCTTCGATTCTTCTTCAACACACCCGTCCTTCTTCAAATTGAAAGAGAAAAATTATGGTTCTGCAAAAGAAAATTTTCTTCTTTAAACCCAACGTTAAAATTATCCGTCTTCTTCAACTAAGAGGGAGACAAAGGGGTCGAGGGAGGAGAACTTGCTCACTAATACTCAAACGAGAGAAGGGGAAAAGCAATTATTTGCACTTTTTTAAATGAGAAAATGAATAACTTTCACACCATGCTCTGTCTTGCTCGAATTCGATTCTTCAAAGGAGAAATATTTTAAATTCAAAATTGCAGTTAGATTTTTCGAAATTTAGCTTTTTTCTTTGCCAAATGAGGCAGTAGAACTACTGCTCCAATTTTTCAACTGCTATAGCCTTTAGCTTGGTCACAACTTTTTATTTGCACCATTTTAAAATACCTATTGAAAAATTTGCCTATTGTCTAATGAAGGGGATCATAAATATACAATGCCTTCTATTCTATTTCTTTGATTGTATTCCTCAAAAAGAATTTTATTTATAAAAAGTATAGAAGTTGAAGACTTCCAAACAACTTACACTAATTTAAGTTAAACAACATAAACAATCTAAACAACTTGTTCAACTATAAACAACTCCAATCGCATGCAAAACTAAACAACCCTAAAATTGAAATAACTAGACAACCCTAAACAACTAGCAGGTGATGTTTTCTTTGAGTTTGGAGTCATTTTAAAAATTAATTTTTAAATTCTGGATTCTTGAAATTTTGATGAATGATACTAACATGTACTCCTATGTTTTTTTTTTCTTTCAATTTTTGAATAGGGGAATGATTGAAAGTTATGTCATATTAATGTCTTAAATTAATTAATTTTATGTCAAATCAATGTGTAGTTTTAATAGAATTGATTTTTAAATCTCATAGTAAAGCTTTTTTGATTACAAGTTAAATACCTCATCCTTTTTCCCCTCCCCATGACTCGAACCCAGGACCTGGGGCCTAGGTAGTGGTGCTCTAACCACTTGAGCTATCCCACTTCGTCAAAAATCTCATAGTAAAGCTGATGTAGAATCTTAAAAGTTAAAACTCAAAATCCGATTTATAAAATTAAAAGTAAACATCACCTGAACAATTCAAACAACCTCAAAAAATTCAAACAACCCAAACAAGAAGAGTTTGCATATATTTTTTAAAAATTACACATTACGAACACTAGAGTCGATAACTTGGGTGTGACTTGACTGGGATCTAAAATCACAAGCCCGTATAGACCCGGGCCTATTTGATCCGATGAGTTCGATGGGCCTAATGAACTAGGTTGAATTTGGCCCAACAGGCCGTGAGCGGCACGTTTGGCCCAAACAAATTTTTTTTTTCAACAATTAAAATTAGTTTACTCATTTTTTCTGTATACAAAAACTGAAGAAGATTGATGATGTCGAATAGTTTTTTAGCATTAAATTTAATCATTGATGTGTTTTTAATTTTATTTTGACTTAAAAGTTTGAACTTTAGAGTTATTTATAATTTTATTTTGGATTTGTCGTTTACTGTAATATTATAATGATTATGGTCATTTATGAATTATGTATAGTTAGTACAGTATATTAATAATGTATATTGTTATTATTATTTGTACAAATAAATATTACTCCCTCCGTCCAATTTTATTATGACAACTTCTACGGACACGGATTTTAATGAATATTGATTAGTTTATGTATAATGTAGATAAGTTGGGGGTATGATGAGATGTTGTGGGGTCCATTTATAGGTAAAGTGATTGTTTATGAATAAAGTTAGTGGCAAATTGAGTAAATAAGTGATGGTTGGAGGGTGGAGATAAAGTAGTGTGAATAATATTATTTTTAAAAATGGAATTAGCATAATAAAATTGGAAAAAAAAAAAAAAAAAGTAAGAACAATGAAATTTGATGGAGGGAGTATATGTGAATATATGATCAATAAATAACAAAGATTTTGATAGAAATATATACGGAGTATATTTTAAAAAATATGTCATGGGCTGTCTGCTAGCCCACTTGGTAGGATGGACTAGACTAGCTTTCATTTTGTAGGTCCAACCAGTTCATGGCAGGGACGGAGGGAGAATGGAACTGTTTAATTTAAGGTAAGGTAAAATCTGTACCTTCAAATTTTTTTATTTTTTAATTTAAGGTAAAAATAAAAAAGAATTAATTATTTGTAAGAAGAGGCCGCCCACGGTTGCATCCCCACCATTAAAAAGTCAATACAAATTTAATTACTCCTTTTAGGGACTGAGGCCTAAAAAAAAGTTTACAACTTTAAAATGCACTTAACCATTTAGTATTTTAGTCTATAATAATCGCTAATTGTTAATTTGCTACATTTTATGTTAATATATTATTAATATGCTACATTATGCTAATTTAATTTATTTTAAAACTTGAAATAAACAATGATTTGAATTATTGTTTTTATTGTAGCTAGATTTATTGTTTTTTTTTTTTTTTGAATTACATTAAATACCCATCCATTTTTCCCTCCCCATGACTCGAACCCAGGATCTAAAGCCTAGGTAGTGGTGCTCTAACCACTTGAGCTATCCAACTTCGTCTAGATTTATTGTTGAATTATATTTTTTAATTTATTAAATTATAATTTCTAATTTACTATATATTTCAATTTGAATGAAAGATAAGCTTATGTAAAAGAACTCAAGTTGATGTCGACTCTCCCATTAGCTACTGCAAGTGTGAAAATAATATTTTTCGGAATAACTTAGGTAAAAAATAAGTTGTGAAATAGTACTCCCTCCGTCCCGGAGGAATTTGCACCCTTTGATCGGCTCACATTTTAAGAAATGTGTAAGAAAATGTGTAATGATTGATGTTTTGAGGGGTAGTTTTGTAAACTTTTATGAATAAAGTAAAGTAAAAAGTAGATTGAGTGTGGAAAAGTAATGGCATATGGGTAAATATGAGTATATTTCAAGGGTGAGGGTTGTGAAGATATTTCCTTTTATGGAGTGTGCAAATTGTTATGGGACATCCATGTATGGAAAGTGTGCAAATTCCTGTGGGACGGAGGGAGTAGTATATATGAGTAATCAATTATTAAATGTTAGTTTGCTTACTTTTGTTGAGAAAGATGTGTTTCTACACATTTTTTACGATGATATCATAGATCGTTTTCAAAATATGAGAATTCATCGGTCTCAGTTGTAATTGTAATTTAAACGTTAAGTATTTTTTTTCTAAATTTTCTCAATTAGTATGATATTTATTATTAAATAGTATTTTACTTTATATTTCCTGTACTTCCAAATTAAAAATTCTGAATCTGCCATTGGTTCATGGATCGGCACGATCTAGCCCACGAACATCGCTTGACCTGATGGACCGGGTCAAACCCATGCCAGTTGCTATGGGTAAATATAATAAATAGGTAGTATATAAATGAAGAAACTATTTTTATATATTTTTGTATAAATAAGATAATTTTTTATAAGTTGGAAGTTTGGCAGCCCATTTTTAATAATACCCCAAGAAACGATCAAGATTTTGAAGAACTGTACTCTTAAATCATCAACTGCATCTTTCCGTTCCAATCTCGGAATACCATGCACGAATCTCGCAGACACCAGGTTCCTTTCTCCCCTAACATCACCAAACTTAAATTTTAGCAGTTTGAGTAGAATTTGTGACTTTTTTTTGGTATTTAACCACACCTTTTCGTCAATTGCACGATGAATTTTGAGCTTGAATTCTCGATCAGGTATCGCTGCGTGGTGCTAGCGCCAAGGAAATCACGAGAGATGCCCTTCTGGAGCGGGTTAATCAGGAGAGGGAACTCCGGAATTATACCAGGCGAGCAAACGCCGCCGTATTGCTCATTCAGGTAAAAAGCTTATATTGTCAATTAGAAAGCCTATGTTCCAATTGAGAATGTTTTCCATGGATTCAGAGGGTCTGGAGGCGGCATCACGCGGTAAAATCCGTGGCATTGCGGCTGCAAGAGGAGTGGGAAGTTATGATGAATAATCGTACTGGTGCTCTTACTGGGATACTGATATCGAGGGAAATTTTGCGACCATTTCTGTTTTTTATAAACTATTTATCTGTTCGATGCGGGAAGATTGGAGCAAGGCATAGGGATTGTATGATTAGTTGCTTCAAAATTGTTTTGGAGGACATAACTTCAAATGGTAAGCTGTTGCTTGGATATTCAGTTTTAATTGTAAGATTGTGGCTTTGGAATCAATCATATGCGTGAATTATGTGATTTACTGTGAGGAGATTGCACTATAAAATCAAGTTGTTTTATGACTGTTTTCATTGGATAAGGAGCAAACTGTGATCTCACTGACCTCAGTTCCAATTGGAATCAATGAGGAGAAGTTCTGTGAGTAAAAATGAAAAGAAAATCGAAGAAACCTGGCACCCCAGTGATATATTCCTCGTCATTTTGCCTTGCTTCAATGTCACTTATAATTTTGTTTAATCTTGCACTCGATAGTGAAACAGATTCTTAGCATTTACGACAAAATGTTTTATTAATGAATTGAATGAAGAATATTGGTGCTTTGAGTCTGATTTCTACCATTAAGGATGTGGTATTTTGAAGCTAAAGGCTACTAGTGGTAAGATGGCCGTTAGCATATAAAACTAAAATTAGAAGCACACAATTTTAATTTCTTTGTTTCCTTGTGAAATTTTTTTAGGTTATATTTGGCAAGTCTCTGTTTCTTTTTACCCAAATGATCATGCCTAGAAAAGTTTAAGATGGTTTCTTGTTTGTTGCCTGATGTATGACTATATTTGACTTGCAGATGTACATCAGAGCTTTTGCTCGATGGCAACTGGTAGCATAGAAGAGAGAAGATTATGGATTCATCAATCAAAGAAGCTGATTTCTGTTTGCTTGTTTGCTTTATCATTGTTTGACTACTCCAGCCAAAAGGTTCAAGATGTTGTTCTAACATCAACAGCAATGCGCTTATCGGTTCTCTTAACTGATTCAAAAGGTTGGAATTGTGTTGCTTTTGATGACCGTAAGGACGCAAATACCGCAGTGAAAAATCTGGTGCATTTTATTGGGTGTAAAAGAAGTGGGTTGTACAACTGCATTAGGAAATTCATTTCAAAATTGGAAGCCTTTTTTTCTTCTCAAGAATTGATGTCTTGTCACAGGGATGATAAATTCTTGATCGTTGCTAGTGCAATAACTTTATCTTTACGGCCATTCCATCTCATGGACATGGACATAAATGATAATAGGATGATGGCGTCCTCAGTAGAGCAGTATTGCATTTCATTACTCACAATACCTTGGTTTCCTCAACGCTTACCCGCAATACTTGTGCCTGCTTTAAGACACAAGTCTGTATTATCACCATGCCTCAGGGCATTACTGGTAAGTATTGG
Organism: Galeopsis tetrahit; assembly: GCA_963675135.1. Lineage (NCBI taxonomy): Eukaryota > Viridiplantae > Streptophyta > Magnoliopsida > Lamiales > Lamiaceae > Galeopsis > Galeopsis tetrahit. Next base: position 71,502,744 of record OY776128.1, on the reverse strand, counting down.
CTAAACAGAGAAAGCCTCCTGCATTATCAACTACTAAAAATGTCGAAAATGCTTTTTTTTTTTTTTTTGGAGTGAAAAGCCTTGTTTGTTGAAACTTTCTCACATGTCCCAGTATTTGTCTGCATCGTTACTCAACTTGTGTAATTCAGTGTGGCTTAATTGCAGATAAAACTACAACCTTTTCACAAATTGCAATATAATCTCTGAACTTTTGAATCTTGGTAAACAAAACCTCAATTAAAAATTTGTTTGCAATTTTAACCAACGGGCAATGACGTGTCACCCACCTGGAAACACATAATTAATCGTTTTAACAAGTTTAGATTTGTCCGGAATCCATGCAGGAGTGAATCTGCCTGTTGGTTCAAATTGCAAAAAAAAAAAAAAAAAACATCAATTGAAGTTTTGTTTACCAAGATTCAAAAGTTTAGATTAGATTGCAATTTGCGAAAATGTTGTGATTTTATCTGCTATTAAACCAATCACTGTACAACATATGGGTGAAAAATGTGTGATTTCTATTTTAACCAGCTTTTAGCTTTCCGAGATTAAGGCACTAGGAGGCTGATCAAACCTTGGCAGGTGATGACAGATCTCGAAGGAGAAGATTTTGGAAGAAATTTCTAAGATGGATCAGTTAGAGAAAAGTCCCAGAAAGATGCCATGTGTTGGCTGGGTTCTTGCCAACATCGTGTACCTTGCAACAGGGAGTGATACGACTGCACTAGATTTGGGGAAATTCACTGAAGGCTTAGACCATTCATCCTATTTACATGTGGTTATTTTACTGACAGATCACCTATTGGCTTCATTTGAGAACCTTGGACAGGTGGCAATGAAAAGTGATGACATCCAGTTTAGTTATGATCCTTCTGCTGAATCCTTGTTTATCATGGATGAAACAACTTCTGGGTTCCCAAAGTTGCCATATATGGACATTTTTAGGCCTGTTTGTCAGCAGTGGCATCTTAAAAAACTTCTAGCCTTTGAAAAAGATGCTCTCTCCTCAGACAATCCAGATTACCCCAGGAAACACGGGTTGCTTGACATAGCTTATTATTATTCATGTATGCTTCGACTATTTTCAACTTTAAATCCTGTAGTCAAATCTTTGCCAGTTCTCAACATGCTGTCGTTTGCCCCTGGGTTTCTTTTCAGTTTGTGGGGAGAACTAGAAAAATCTCTCTTTCATGTTAGAAACCATATTGCCAATTCAAAAACACTCTGTGCAAATACAATCTCTGGAGACAGTGATGAGGTTTCTGACAGAAGGCAAAAGAGATGTAACAAAGACAGTGGCAATAAGTGGGTCAACATGTTGCAAAAGATCAGTGGAAAGTCAACAATGGAGAATGATTTTGTGAGTTCAGTTGATGGCCAACCCAGCATTAGCCAAATTGAGGAGCATCCTTCTGATGAGTGGGACATTGAGCCACTAAGGCAGGGTCCTGAAGGCATATCAAAAGATATATCTTATCTGCTCCTCCTCTTCTGTTCCAGTTATTCGCATCTGCTGTTAATTCTTGAGGATCAAGAGTTCTATGATAAGCAGGTTATATAGTTTCTTGGAATAATATCAATTCGGGGCCTGAAAGTTAGTAGAACTATCAATTTAGGGACTAAAAGTTTTTCATGTTGATTTAGGACCTGAAATATAAGAAACTATCAATCTGAGGCCTGAAAGATAGAAACTACCAACTTAGGACTTAGAAATATTAAGACCATTAAGCATATTATAGTTTATATTCTTATTTATTTATTTACATTATTATTTTTTCCACTTGAGTGAAATTAATGTATCTTTAATTTTTTTTTTTGGGAATTGTGATTTATAAAAATAGTCTCTTAACTCCTAAATTGATAGTTTTACTAACTTTCAGACCCTGAATTAATAAAACTCGTAGTTTCTTTTTATCAAATGAGTTACGCTATCATTGGTTATTAAATTCCACGTATGGTGCTAATAGTTTTACTGATTTTGTTTAATTGATCAGGTTCCATTTACATTGGAGCAGCAGCAGAAAATTGCATCTATGCTGAATACTTTTGTGTATAATTCCTTATCCCGAGGTATTAGCCCTCAATACAGAGGTTTTGTGGATTCTGCTGTTCGATGCCTGCATTTGTTATATGAAAGAGATTGTAGGCGCCAGTTTTGCCATCCTTCTTTGTGGCTTGCTCCTGGTAAAAATAATAGGATGCCAATCGCTGTTGCTGCCAGGACTCATGAAGTTTTCTCAGCCGCAGATGGGGCACCCTCCTCAAGCATGGGTTCCATCATTACCACCATGCCACATGTGTTTCCCTTCGAAGAAAGGTAGGCTCAACTCATAAGATCATAATTATATAGGATGATTACAAGTACTAACCTCAATTTCTTAAAAAAGAGGCCAATAAATTATATCTATTCATTGTATATTTTTTTTTGCTTGGAGAGTCCCTGATGATTAAATAAACCAAGAGTATACCATGACTACATGTTTAGAGACATGGCGGAAGCGAAAACCTACGGGGTCCCTTCTGTAACTGGATAACCAGCTCCATTTTGTAATTTACAACTATCCTGAAGAGGGTGCTATTGTGATTTCAAAACATAATAGGATTCCTTAAATAGGTCAAACCTCAAGTTGTATTAGTTCTTTTAGGTCTTGAATCTGCTAACTCTGGTGCTTTATGTCATCAGTTTTCCTGGACACTTACATTTTATTTATCGCTCGACAATGTATGAAATTCTTGGTGCTTTTTACTTTTCTTGAATTTCGGGAACAAGCAAAAGCTACCAACTTATGTAAATTTATGAAAGCCGATTGAGATATCCAATTTTTGCTATGGTTTCTCTCTTCCCTTGCGACTACATTAAATAAAAGTATATGTGGATGATTGTTGATTGTACTGTTTGATGCAATGGAATTGGCAAAGTGGATTCCTTTTGCAGGGTCCACAACTCCATGGCATCTGGACCCACTTCTAACTCCTTTTCCATCCAGGCTTCGTTCTTATATATTTAGGTGAAGCTTAACACATGCCATCTTTGAACTTGTTCTTTAGTAATTTAAAAGTATACATAAATACACATTTGAAAGATTAAATGTGTAAAATGATATTTTTATTTGTTTCTATGGGACGTTAACAGTCATAGTATCACTTGTTTGGACGTCACTGAAGAAATTCTTTAAATATTTTGATATACTAAGTACGCCTACATAAATTGTTGCCTTTATATGTAAAAAGATAATCTGAGATGATTCTTTCTCAATTTGGCAGAGTAAGAATGTTCAGAGAATTTATCAACATGGACAAAGTGTCGAGAAGATTGGCTGGTGAGGGCACTGGACCTGGATCTCGATCAATTGAGATAGTAATTCGTCGGGGTCATGTTTTTGAAGATGGATTGCAACAACTGAATTCACTTGGTTCAAGGTTGAAGTCTGCCATCCATGTTTCATTTGTCAGTGAATCTGGTCTTCCAGAAGCTGGCCTTGATTATGGTGGACTCTCCAAGGAGTTCTTAACTGACATCTCGAAAGCAGCCTTTTCTCCAGAGTATGTTGTTTTGTTCTCGATTTTTTCTTTTACAAAAATTATCATCACTATTTGTCTCTGAAATGAATGCGTGTGTTCAGGTATGGGCTTTTCTCCCAGACCTCAACTTCTGAGAGGCTTCTAGTACCAAATGCGACTGCTAGATTTTTAGATAATGGAATCCACATGATTGAATTTCTGGGAAGAATCATTGGTAAAGCTCTGTATGAAGGAATATTACTTGACTTTTATTTTTCACACGTATTTGTGCAAAAGTTGTTGGGGCGCTATTGCTTTCTGGATGAACTCTCTACTCTTGATCCTGAGCTCTACAAGAATCTCATGTATGTTAAGGTGAATGCTCTATCAATTTTTTTTTTTTTTTTTTTCCTTTCTTTCTGGGTAGCTTGATATATACTGATGGAAGATATGAATTGGACATGCAGCATTATGATGGAGACGTCAAGGATCTTTCTTTGGATTTCACTGTTACTGAAGAATCACTTGGAAAGCGACATGTAATTGAACTAAAACCTGGGGGCAAGGATACGGGTGTCACAAATGACAACAAATTGCAATACATTCATGCAATGGCAGATTATAAGCTTAACAGACAGGTATTCAAGCATTTGTGTAGTGTTTTATGAAGGTTTATGCTTGCAACAAATCTTTACATGTTTCTGGCACTGATTGCAGATAATTCCTTTCTCGAATGCATTTTATCGAGGCTTGACAGATATAATATCCCCTTCTTGGTTGAAGTTATTTAATGCAAGTGAATTTAATCAGGTATTTTCCTTTAATATTTAACTGGGCTCTAAATTTCACTTCTGAGTAATATTTGAGAAACCTGTGGGGAGAGCTTGCTACAGATAATCATTTCTTGCGAAATTGGACTATATTTATATATATTTTTTGTATATGAAGTTATAAAATGTGTTTTTCACACCTATATGGAATATGGTTTGCAGTCACAGATGGATAACCAGACAAATTTATCCTAATGGCACTTTGAGGCACTATCTTAGAAAACATATTGTTCATACAAAAAAATATTGGTATTTGGGACGAACTTTCCATGTCAACTATATGAATTTTGTACTTTGTCATTTACAACCTCTCACCACTGGTGGACAATAGATGATAAAGAGCGAAATTCTTACTGTTGAGATGACAGAGTATAGTAGGTGGAGCCTAAAATTGCTGTACTTTGAATTCAAAAGCATTCTTATTTATTCTGGACTTTCATTTTCATGCTGATCTATATTTTTCCCTTGCAGTTACTTTCGGGTGGTGATTATGATATTGATGTTGATGACCTGAGGAATAATACACAGTATACCGGGGGCTACAACGAAGGGAGTCGAACTGTTAAACTTTTTTGGGAGGTATGAGCAACTACTTGCTAATAGTTTTCTTGATTTTGATTGAATTAATGTTTTCTCCATTTGAAGCTAGATCTTTCAACTTCTAGTTCACTGGTTTATGCTTTTTGGGTAAGTTCATGCTAGACCAAGAACTTAGGAAGGATACGTCTTATCACCTCGCTCCTATTTCATGGATACGTAAGGATTTAATGGCCAGAAGCATTACCATTTAAGCATAGTCATTTGGGGCTTATGAAGTCAAAACGATAGATGCTTATAAAAGCTTATATGTTCCTTAGATAGTGAACCAACTTGACCTGACCTCATATTAAGATCTAACAAGCCCTTTTAATTTTTGGTTATATGGATGACTAGATTACGCATGCAAATTAACCCTTCTGTTTGATGCAAGTATAACTGTGCTAATTAATTTAAAGCCTCTTTTCCGATCTAAGAGCTTACTGTTAATTTATGATCCAATATCTTGTGAGCTCCACAGCTTGTATTATTTTTTTATTTGGGTTATTCACTGTCTCGAAGTTCCTTCACCTTGCTCATCAGATGCATTGAGATTTTAGTGGACTTTTGACTGTTAACTGTGACACAGACTCTTGAAGGAAAATACTAACACTTAGGGTATCATTGTTTTGGGATTTAAAAACTGGATTTGGGATTTTGAAATCTAAATCCAGTACTACTTTGGAATTTTAGAATCCGGTTTTTGTAAACCTAATACACTCACCCTACAAATACCTATAAACCCTGTATATAACATTTTTTTCTACACCTCTCCAGTGACCCATATGATCTTTTTATTCTCATATTTCATTTATCAATTTTCAAACTTTTTATCCTCACTTTTGCAACTTTCAATGAAGCAAACTAATCATTTTACAATCATCTAATCATTATAATCACACTCAACAAATTATATAATAATATAACACTACTCATTCTTATCCATTAATTGACATAAAATTAAATCATTCCCTACTTAAATCCCAAAACAATCACATACCATTACAAGTCATCAAGATTTTGAAATCCAGATTTCAAAATCCCATAACAAACATACCCTTATCTCTTTCCGAAAAGCTCCAAGTGTATATTTAGGTTTACAGCATCAATTAGAGGACGGAGATAGTTTTACTGTCTATATACTTTTAGCAAGGGCTGTACGCGATTCAAGAAAAAGAAGGTGCATAATGAAGTATATTGACTTAATTACATGGGGAATCTTTAGGTGATACTACAGCCTTTTTAAGGACGCTGCAAGCAAACCTATTTTGTGTCCACCTCATATTGATGTTCCTACAGTAGTAGTTCTTAAGCTCTGTCTGCATATTATAATGGACATTCTCCACAAATTAGAGTCTGATTTTCTGGAAATTCCCACTCGTGGATCTCTGGGGTATTTGAGGAGGAAATTTTACTTGATTGTTTCATAGTTGGACACAAAATGGGCCTGCAACTGCACTTGAATCTTGATGTGTCTTATCATATGTATAAGTTGATTTCTGTATCCGATTCTAATCATACATATGTATACGATGTTACTGCTGTTGAGATTATTATAATTACACTCCAATCATTCAGGTCTCTTTTGGTTCCCTGTTGATAGGTACTGGCAGGATTTGAGCCAAGAGAGCGGTGTATGCTTCTTAAGTTTGTAACCAGCTGTTCACGAGCACCTTTGCTTGGTTTCAAACACCTTCATCCAGCTTTTACCATTCATAAGGTTTTTTCCAACTTAAATTCATTTGTTTAGTCTTAAGTCGTATAGGAATTTCTATTGATAGATTATCTTCATGGAATTAACAGGGCCACCATCAAACTTTTGAATGTTTGCATGTTCTTGTATTTTAGACATTAAGGTAAATCGATCCAATCAGATATAATTCTAATAGTTACTAAAAGAATTCATATTTTTATGCTGAAGAGTAGATTTTGCATGCACTAAGGCATGCAAACTGAATATTTCTATAGTCACTTTACTAGTAAGTAAACGAATCATAGCCTCAGATAATATTTGTGTTTTTAAGAATTTGAATGGAATTGATGTTTTATATTCACGTGGCCAATGTACTTAACTCTTTTAATGCTATTCTGATCATATCATCATGGCCTATGTACTTAACTCTTTTAATGCCATTTGGTAACGTTAATCGTCCTTTCAAAAAAAAAAAAGGTAACGTTAATCGTAAAGCACATTTCTACCATAGCTCTAAATTAGGAAGAAATCTTGCAAAAATTACAATTGCTGAACTATGCCTATGTTCTGTTACTTCTCAGATCATTTCAGTATTCCTTATAGCTAATAGATGAAGTTTAGTACACTTCTAGACTCGTGGATTTGTGGTGGTGCATACACATCATGCATATAATATGCATTAATATTAGTATTTGTTTTATATCTTCTTGTGAAAGAACTTTCCTTTTATTATTCAGATAAGTACTTGTAAAATTTCGGACTTTATTTTTACTGAAAACATTCATCTCTTTGATTGATTACAACATCCCTTTCTATGCAATTTATATAGCTTAATTGGTAGTTTCCACGTGACCACGTGTAAGCAACCTTTTGTCATTCTAAATGTTTGTTAATTGGCTCAAGACTAGCATATAAGAAAAATATTGACAAAGAAAAGTTCATATTCTCAAGTGGAGAAAAAACAGCCAGTACAGAGTCAACAACATAAGTAAAGTAGAAGCTCCTCTCAAGATAATTGAAAAAAGTTACTAATGTGCATTGTGTGAACTAACTCACAATGTTTTTGATGAAATAGGTGACTTGTGATGTCCCTCTTTGGGCTTCATTTGGAGGACAGGATGTGGATCGGCTTCCATCAGCTTCTACTTGTTATAATACTTTGAAGGTACTCTTCATAAGGCCATAAACTGGCCCATTCTTATTGTCACCAGATATTCTGATGTTCTAACAGCCATATTTTTAGTAAAGGAGTAATTTTATTAATTTTGTCTAATCGTTAATGGATATTATGTTGATAACGCATCCATATATTTTATCTAGTGAACGAATAATTTATTATTCTTGTAGAGTCTTTAATGGATACTGTGTCGATGTATTACAGCTACCAACATACAAACGTTCGAGCACGTTGAGAGCAAAACTTCTATACGCCATTAATTCCAATGCCGGATTTGAACTTTCTTAGTTTGTGGCAACCATATGATGATAAGGTAGGTACGCAGGGACCTTTGGTTTTAGCATTGACTTTTGTGTTGTATTATATCACCCTCTCTTGTGTTATATTTAGGGAAAATAGATTTTTTTTGTCCTATAAGTTACCTTGAATTGAAAATATCCTGCAACTTTCAATTTATCCACATTTTGGTCCAATGAGAGGTGAAACATCTAATTGACCAATCAGACTTTGTCACGTCGACAAATTAGATCGTGCCACGCTAACCCAACCAGATGTTTCAACTCTTATAGCTCTTTACCGTACCAAAATGCCAAAAATTGAAAATTACAGAACTATTTTCAATATGAAAGTCGACATGATTGAAACCAAATCGGGATAACTTACTGGACTGAAAAAACTATTTTCCCTTATATTTGTATCACCTCTAACTTAATGAAAGTTTCCGTGCTTTTGCCTCAATCTATAAATCTCAAAAAGCTTTGTCAGTACGAAAAACCCTGGAAAACAGTAAAATTTGGTGATAGAATTATTAACTAGTACCCGTAAATAAGAGCATGAAACATCAACCTTTTTTGTGCAATCCATGTGTGAATGCGCATCTTGTTTCTGTGTCTGTGTTTACTGTTTTGCGATTAGATAAAGGTCTAGGGATTCTTGTAAAAGCATCGTTCTGATGAGACTTGAAGATGCTTTTAGCTGACCAATTTGGCATTTGATCGTGCAGAAGTTGGAGCGGAGCGTCTTGAGGATATTGTAAATTTGGAAAGTGCACCATTATTAGAGTAATTAAAACTCTCTCTTAATGTTATTACCACACTGTATAGTTGTGTCAAGGATATGCATTATTGCTAATGCGATACACTTGTGATGACGGTTTTTGTATGTTTTTCTTTTGCATTGTCGGCTTTGATTTCTCTGCTCAGTTTTCGTTTTTCTTTACATTTTTCATCATCTGGATCCTTAACATGTACACATGTGATATAAGATAGGCCATTGGCTGTTTTTTTTTAATAGTACACATGTAATGCATTTATAAATAAGGTTTGAATTATCACTTTTATGGTCCGGACTTAAAGTTGGAAATTCCTACGACTAACAAATTGACTTCAAAAATATTATCGATTAATATCTTGTTTAGTAATTAATTGAAGAAACTAATTTAGATGAAATACCTGATGAGATACATTTGCAGTTATTGATCTTGTGACTGTTAAAGAAAATTGTATCAAAGTCCTGTTTAGCACATAGCTGCTAAATATTTGAGGGACAGTTTACGCACACTAATGCCAGAATCAAATCAAAGTCTCCAATAATCATAATGATGAACAACCATAATGTAACTTGAACTATGGAAAAAGCAGAACTAAACTACAGTCTAGCTTGTTAAACTATTGAGGGCAATTTTTCACGAAGATAATAATAAACCAAGCACCCACCAGATGTCGTGGAATATCTTTCATCAAATCATTTTTCTGCGAGGTTAATAGACGTAGTTGAGCAGATTTCAGTCTCTGGACCACAGCTTCAAGTTATAAATCAGCATGGAGGTAAAAAGCAAAAGAATATATCAATAAAATATCTCACTCCATAATTGTAAACTGTAAATTATCGAGGAACAACGGTCATGATTTTCCTTTATCTGTATTCAAGTTCAGTGAATATTCATAGGTTCACCTTGGTATAATAAGAACGAAAAAAATCGAAATTAGTTGGAAAACTCACAAGCTTGAACAAGTGTTTAATTTAAGGCCTCCAGGTCCCTCAGGCATAAGCTGCAAGTTCAGTTATCAATTTCAACTGCTCCAAGTCCATTTTTCTTCCTTGATATCATCTGTTCCAGTTTACCAATAATCTTTACACGAACAAATCCCATCTTGAAAATGGTGGAAACGGTACGTATCACGTACAACAATAGTTCGATCCACAACTTTTGATACAAATTTAATCCAATTATGGCAATCATTGCAAACACGCAGATTCTTCATAACATGCAAGGGGATGATCATGTTATGAAGGCTCATAAGTCCAAAAGCAATAGCCAACTTTTCACTGTGTATGTATGCGTTTGGATCCTTCTGCTCCAGTTCCAAATCATTCCATAGGCTATTACGGTCTTGTACATAACCATTTTTAGCAGCACTCTTGTTCAGTTCTTCCAAATACTTGTAAATCTCGTCTGCAAGAGGATGGAGCCTATCACCAACAAAAAATGCATGCACTGAATTCTTTACTTCAATCCAACTTCGACCAGGCTCTTTCTTCACACCTCTCTCTTTCATGAGTCTTCTTACACGATCTCGATCATCCCACTTACCAGTAACAGCATACATATTTGCCATAAGAACATAAGTAGCTGAGTCTTTAGGTTCTAACTCTACAAGATTCTTTGCAGCAACTTCACCTATATCTGTATTCTTGTGAATAATACATGCACCTAAGAGGGTCCTCCATATCATCGCATCGGGATCAACTGGCATAGACTGCACAAATTCTCTTGCACGGGAAAGTTGGCCTGCCCTCCCAAGAATATCAACCACGCATGCATAATGTTGTTGTTTTGGTACTAATCCATAGTGTGCACTCATGGATTCAAAGTAACAAAGCCCCTCTTCCACCAAACCTACATGGCTACAAGCCGATAAAACTCCCACAAATGTGATACGACTTGGCATCAATTGGAGCATTTTCATATCCTCAAAAAGCTCTATAGCCTGCCTACCATATCCATGTTGAGAATATCCAGTAATCAAAGCATTCCATGAAATTTCGTTTCTCTGAGGCATTTCAACGAACACCCTCCTGGCACCATCAAGGCAACCACATTTCGCATACAATGTGATCAATACGTTGCATACTTCGATCTCGTTTTTGTACCCTGTCTTAAGTGTTCTGGCATGAATTTGTTTACCAAGTTTCACATTCGTCAAATTTGCTGCTGCGCTAACTGCAGACCCGTATGTGAACATATTAGCCTCCTCTCCAACTTGAATCATTTGAGCGAACGCCTTTAGTGCTTCCTCACTCTTTCCACTCTGTGCAAATCCTGATATCAACCCGTTCCATGAAATGTTGTCTCTAACATACATTTTCTCAAACACCAAGTGTGCATCGAGTATGCAACCACATCTAGCATAGAGACATACAAGTGCATTTCCAACTGAAATGTCTGAAGAGTAGCCAGAGGCAATAGACTGGGTATGAATTTGACGTCCTTGATTGAGAGCTTGAATTCCAGCACATGCACTAATAGCACTCGCCAATCCTACATTATCTGACCGAATCCCTCGTTCTTGCATTTCTTCAAAAAGTCTAAGAGCCGCATCGAACATATCATGTTGCGTAAATCCAGCAATCATGGCTGTCCAGGAAACAACGTCGTCTTCATTAATACGTCTGAATATTTTTAAGGCAGTTTCCAGTTTCCTATGTTTGGCGTACATATCTATAAGCACACTACAGACATACACATTTGGCTGGAATCCGGATTTTATAACTTGGGTATGAACTTGCTCTCCCAGGTCAACCGCTCCAACAGAAGTACACGTTCGTAGAATACTAGGATACGTGTATTCATTAGGCTTCAGGCCCTCAATCTGCATCTGTGAATAAATATTCAACGACTGTTGAAGGTCGCCTATCTGTCCATATGCCACCAGCATCACATTCCATAGTACCACATTATCTGTATTTGTTGCTAGGAAAAACTTATGGGCTGTTCTAACATCAGAACATTTTACATAAAGGTCTAATAGAGAACCCTCGATGATGATATCTGAACACATTCCTGTCTTGATTGCATACGATTGCAGTTGCATTCCCTTATGAAGATCCCCCATTAAAGCACAAGAGCTCAGTAGAGACGAAACTGTAATACTATCAGGTTTTAAGGACTCCATCTGCATCTTTTCGAGCAATTGGAGAGACTTGTCAATTGATCCTTTCATAGAAAAGCCTGAAATCAGAGTATTGTATGAAACTTTATCCCTAAGCTGCATTCCACTGAAAATCAGTTCTGCAGATTTCAAATTCCCACATCTGGAATAAAGTGAAACGAGAGAGTTGCACACGTAAAGCTCTGATGAGAAACCCCACTTGAAGATTAAAGCATGAAGTTGCTCCCCAACTTTATATAAGTTTATCTTCGTGCAGGCACTTATAATGCTTGTGAAAACATATGGAGTGGGGAATACTCCTAGCTTTCGCATCTCACAGTAAAGGAGGATAGCCTCTACTTCTCGACAATTATTGGACAAGCCTGACATCATTGCAACCCAAGAAACACTATCCCTTCTGCTCATATTTTTAAAAATTTGAACTGCAGAATCTACACATTCGTTCTTTAGATATAAATCAATAATAGGATTGCAAATGTGTTGGCTTGTACTTAAGCCGCAACGAATAATCTTAGCATGAATCTGTTGAACAAAGTGAAAATCAACTTTACTGCTAATGCATGCCCGCAAAGTATTAGCAAGTGCAACATCATCTAGAGGAACAGTGATGTCGAATTTTCTTGAAATAAGGTCCAATTCTTCACCGTACAATTTCTTCTTGCAATATACTGCAGGAGCACTAATATCAACAGCGTGCTCAGAAATTCTGTCATCTTCACACGATTCGATTTTCAAATTTTCTCTCTGAATGTTCTTGGAATGTGATGAGTTTTCGATCTCTAAGCACTCATCCAGCATCCCTACATGGTGGTAAGTTCGATTGGTTTTGTGAATTCCCTGCAGTTAGATAAAGAACAAAATGGTTATATCTTATTTGTCTAGGAACTCATTCACCAAACATGGATGTGGGAGATTCAATCCACCACAAAGATTTATCAACAATTTTACATTCTACAGAGGACATTGAATTAAAATGCACTAGAAGGTAATTAAATACAATCCATACAGTGTGACTAGACACAAAGGAACAGTTGGAATAAAATTAAATGAACCTTGTAAAAGAAGTTGGCTGAAACTTTGAACGGGAATCGACGTATGGAGAAGTGCGCAAAGTACCCACGAACCCTTGTTAGAAGCATCGAGTGAGCCAAGAACCCCGTTTTTCATAATGCAGTTTTTTCATAAATCGAAACCTGTTAACAACAGCTAGTTTTATGTAATTCAATCAAAGCCAAGAACTCAAATCCACAAGTAAAATAGTCACCACTAATCCTAATCCATCAAAGCTCATCAAACTAGTACAAATTCTCTACAAGTATACCACAATCTCATCAGACGTGTAAAAAATTTCACCAAAAATCCATCAAACTAGTAAAGAGCAACATAAATTCATACACCCTGAAAATAATTATCTTCTACAAACAATTCTCTTGTGTAAACAAACAGCATTAATTCGCACAGTCTGGAAGAATCAACCATACCTACTTATGCAACAACGCACTCTGAAATATGCTGCTGCTCTGCTTTTTTTCTTAAGTTAAAAAAAATAAAATTTGGGAGACATTTATTAAATGCTTGATGAGCAGTATATACTAGTTTGATAAGAGGTGAAAGAAATCAAAAAAGAAACTCAAGACAACCTTGTGAAAATTTAATGAAAGTTTACATTCTCAGAAGACATTAAGCATATAATTACAACCCCATAGCTGAAACATACTCAGACGCGGTTGCTGGACGTCGCAAGTCCGAAGTCGACGGTGCGGCTGAGGGAGAGAGAGAGAGAGTGAAAATTTCAATTGAAATTTGATTTCTGGTGGGTTTAGGCCCAAATGATGAGTGTTAGCCCAAAATCTCAATGACTGTTTTTTTAAAGCCCTCTGATATTTGCATCCCCCTAATTAATAAACTACAAATTATTGTATGAAATTAGGTTCATGCAATTAGATTTTAAATACTTTAAACATACGTATCTTTCAATTGAATTTAACATGTATGTATAACTATCTATTTAGATTCATTAATTTCTTTTTCTTACGTTGCATTACTCTTTGCACTTGTCCATTTGTTTAAACTTTTATTTCAAAATTTAAAATCTAATTCAATGGCAGATTTACACAACTACACGGCGTCATGATTTCAAAAAAAAAATCTGTGCTAAGGGTGAAGATCCTCTACTGCTCTGAAATTTTGTTTTTTAAAAAAAATATCGTGACCAGACAAAAACCTCGGTCGGAGAGATTGATGGAACTTGGAAATGTTTTCTTTTTTTGAGATAAAAAGCTTGAAGTTGTAAATTTGTTATTGGCATAAGTTTTTAATACAAGTACATAATAGTATAAAGAGTACGAAAGAAAAATAGAGAGAGAAGATCTCGAAAGGTCTAGTCTAGTAGCCTCATCACTCCCTCCATCCCACTATAAGTTTTCCATTCCATTTTTGGTAAATTATTTTCTCGCTCTCAATCACATCACTTATACTTTATCTATTATTTTATCATACTTCATCTCATACTAATCTATTATTTTCTCTTTCACCATCACATCACTTTTACTACATCTATTATTTTATCATATTCCTTAATCAAAACACCCAAAAAAAAAGTGGGAAACTTATACCGGGACGGAGGGAGTACTATATTACAGCTTTCAGAAATGATTAGCAACAACACCATCGCATTGAAAATAAAAAGTCCTCTAAATCTATATCTATATATATATAATAACAGAATAGTCAAGTTCTCGCCTAAATGTTAAAGTATTAAAATATTATTTTTGTGGGCTCCATCATTAAAATATCCTCTTTTAAATTTTTTTTTCTCTCTCTTCCTTTATTTTCATTTTCTCTCTCCTCCTTTTCGGTTGGGCCGATCAATTTTATTTTCTCTGTAATTTTCGATTCTTTTTATCATCGTTCTTCAGTTCTTCTAATAAATTATCCCCAAAATTGTAGATTTCAAAATAAATACTCTCAATATTGTTCTTTCTCTATTAATGGTCTTATCTACATCTCTTCTTTTCTGTGAAACCCCTTTCCCCAATATTCATGTCTAAAATTGGGTATTGATCTTAACAGTGTGAATTATTTTTTTAAAATTAAATGATTTATCAGTGTGTATATTACGAGTACATAGCAATAGCACAGTTCAAATACCTTTTTTTTTTTTTTTTTTTTTCATTTCAAAATCAAATCTAATATTATGTAATTAATGATATACAATAGGATTTTTCATGTAACCATTTACGGGCCAAGTCAACCATTCAATTTAAAATGTGTATTTTTTTTTTTTAATAACTCAGAAGTATTTATAATAAAAAAAAAAAATTGATTTGCTTAATAATTAATACTGGAATTTATAAATTATTTAATTTTTTTATTCATATTGTATATAAAAAAGTAAATGTATATATTATTGAAAATAAATGAGTTACCTCCATATTAAAAAATGCATGCTGATAAATGAATGTTTACTAGGGTCTTTCTATCGTCAGGAAGAGCATTCGCACTTCCTGACGACAGGTGACCAATCAGAAATTAACATCTCATAAATCTTCGTCATAGAGCAATGAAGCTTCGCAAAATAATTAAATAATTATTATTTTAAAAAAATATATAAAAGTACTAAAATGCCCTTACAATATTTTTAATTAAACACCTCTTTAATAAATTACTTAATAATGATATATGATATATATATTCTTATTAACAATAACATAAATGACGGTTTCTTATCTCCCCAAAATATGAACAAATGAAAAGAAAATAAAAATTTCCCAGGAACCGATCCTTATGCAAATGTTCTCATCTTTCATTTCAACTCATAGGTGTTTAGGGTATGGAGCCAGAACTGCACGAGATTCGCTTGATTTAGCGTTTCACATGTCACACATTCTTGAAAGTGGTTTGGATCGTCACACTCTTTCGATTCTCATTGCGCTTTGTGAAATGGGTATCAATCCAGAATCATTGGCCACTGTTGTTAAGGAGGTTCGCAGATAATCGCCGCCTTCTTCTTCCCAAGAAACAGTTGCACCGCCTCCCTAATCAGATTCGTAAAGGGCAGCCAACAGATTGTTCTGATGAAGGAGATGATTCAAAGCAAAGGTTGCTGGTGTCTCTTGATACATTTGTATGTAGCAATAGGGTAAGAACTAAAAGCGAAATTCGTGCTTCAGACATTTTCAACTCTTTATATTCATATATGGTGTTTGCAATTATTGTTAGATCTGCAATCATCTTCAAGAAAATTGTATATATCTGTTTTTTTATTTGTTACATATTGGGAGTTGAGTTGTCATGTAATTTAATAATTCTATTCTTAAGGTTTGTGTTCTTTACACTGTTTTATGCTAATATCTACATCACAGCCTTGTAGGCAAGCCGTAAGCCATAATGCAATCTTTAAAACAAATCAATTTTATGTCATTTCAACGTCATATAAATTGTTAATCACTTTTTAGATTTCGCAAGTGTCTAAATTTTTAGCTTTCTTTTTCTGATGTCAAGATAGATGGATACATATCCCAGAATTTCAAAGATAAGTAGTCATGAACGTGGAGCTCTTAGTGTCTTTTTTTTTATGTCAAGATAGATGGTTCCCCTAGGTGCATACAGACTTGGTTTTATTGATTGTATATATTTTGTGCAATATACATCTTAGTGTCTTTTATTTACATTTTAGTGTTTTAACATTGAACTCTCTTTATCGTGGTGGGGAGACGTGGTAAAAGCAACCGGGACAAGGGAAGGGAGTAGAGGATGGCTGTGGGAAGGGGTTGATAGAGTTTTAGAAAATGGAAGTAATACAATATTCTGGGAATGCAGTGGGCAGGGTTCTTAGGAGCAGGTTTTATAAATTAATGATTATATTGTCTAAATCTCGATAAAATGAAAAACGTAGGGGAGTGGAGGGATGATGGTTAGGAGTGGAAGTGGAGATGGAGAAGAGAGTTAAGGGATAGAGATTTAGAAATATTGAACAATATGCTTTCTGTGATTAATTAACAGGTGCACTTTGAGGAGAAATCAAGAAGACCAATGGTGATGGAAATTTGAACCGGATGGCAAATTCTCGACCAAAGGAGCATACGAGTGGCTACAAAGCAGGAACATGACAAGAGCAGAAATGGCAGCAGATCACAAGGCTTTAAAGGCAACCTGGAACAAGTATACACCTCAAAGTGGAGATACACGCTTGGAGGTCAATACTAAAGAAGTTACCGACAAAGAATGCCCTTCAAAGACGAGGAGCACTGGATTCAAACACAGATACAAACTGCACTTTCTGTGGAGACAACTCAGAATCAGTCAACCATGTACTGTGCACATGCTCATTTTTTTACCAATTATGGATGGATATATGTAAATGGTTAGGTGTTGTGACTGTAATATTGGCTTGTCTGATTTGTACTGCTTTCTTTTTTTTAATAGGTTAGCTGGGTTTTTTTTTATTGGTTTTATTGTTGTTATAATAAAGACACGTATAATTTTTTACTGATTTATTTTTCCTGTCTTACTGATTTATACTTGTTTATTTACTGGATTTTAGGCTGATTTATTCTTGTTTATTTACTGGGTTTTAGGCTGATTTCATAGGTTTAATAATTTTTATTTTTCAATAATTGTTTACTGGTGTTTTTGTTAAAAATAATTTTATTTTTATTGATGACTTGCTGATTTTTGGATGTCATGTTAAATTAAAACTCAATAAAATAAGCAAAACAAGAACCTTTCTGTTTCCAAAACCAAACACTTAAAAAAGGGAGGAACACTGAGGTTGAGATCAATTTCTTGTTGGCCGTGTGAAAAACGAATGTCATGTGATATCAAAATGTCAACAAAACACAAATTTTATAATTAAAATACCCACTAGTATAGAGAGTCTAAGAACAATAAAATCAATGCTCAACACAACTGCTGATTTAACCTCTCCACAATACAGTAGAGTTAGAAGAAATGGGATGAAGAAAAATAAGCATCAGAGACAAAATTTGATATTTAGACAATGGCATTTGCAGCACTAGCAATCCTAGGCCACATATCAGCACACTCATTTCAATGGGACCAGTGATTGCAGAGACTTTCATTTCACCCTTAGGATTGACAATGACACCAGCATTATCTTCGAAGTACATGAATACTCTGTCCTTTCGGCGCCACGTCTTCCTCTGGTGGACGATGACGGTCGGCATAACATTCTTACGAAGATCAGGCTTACCCTTTGTAGGTCCCCAAAGTTGAGTTAATAACGAGTAAGCTAGTGAAAATGTCTAGAGGGGGGTGAATAGACTTTTCAAAAATCTATCGAAATATCAGAATACAATATGCGGAATAACGAAATTAACAATGAGCCCAATCTAAGTTTATACTCAACTTCAAAATTCGAGAACTCTGTTCTATACTCAACTACTCTAGTACAGTTAAGTATGTAAACAATTAAACAGTTAAGCAATTAAAACAGTAAACAACACAAACAATTTATAGTGGTTCGACAACTTGTCTACGTCCACTCTCACAAACCCAGTTGTGATGTTTCCACTAAACTCTTCCAATCGAGTACAAAGTGTATTTTCCTGTGATTTTAAGTCCCAAGAAGAAGACTTAGATCTTCTAAGACTATACCACCAGATATGTCTATGATCTAACTAGAAATTTAACAAGTATCTAGCACCTTGATAAAACAACAAAAACTAAAAACTTATTCAGTTGTAGTCTTCTGATTCTTCACTTCACTTCTGACTATCTTCCTGAACTTTAATGAACTCTGTGAGTAAGCTTCAGTATATCTTCAGTATGTAGCTTCAGTATGCGTAGTTGCAGTAGTCTTTAAATGATCAACACCTTGAAGTATTTATAGACTTCGATCTTCAAGAACTCAGTTAGTTGTAACCAACTCTTCTTGAACACTAACTTCAACTGAATCTTCTTATCAATCCACGCGTTTCTTGTTACGAATTAGTTATTCCCATAACTAACTTCTTCATTCTTATCTTTACACGCGTTGTTGTAACTAACTTCAAGTTGACTTGTCTTGTGTAGTCTAGTAGATGCACTTGTCTTGTAGTCCACCAGTCTTGAGTAGTAGACTTCAACTCTTCTTCTTCAGTCTTCACGTGCGATCTTCAGTAGAAAACTATTCTAATCCTAACAAGACTATTACATTACATTAAGCTTGTAGCTTAGTCAACTTATAAACTATACAATCAATCTATCTATTACATTCAAAAATCATGAGCTCTATACAACAATTATCATAGCTCAATAACAATCTAATACATATATGAATAGCACATATGAAGTACTTATAAATCCGTACTTATCTTTTAATATAAAACAGTACTTGTCTTTCATGTGAACTCTACTGGTCTGTTCAAGATGACTTCAACTCAACTAGACTAAATTAGTCAACACTTAGAAAATATTCAAACTACTTTTGGCTTATCAAAACTTCATCTTTTAATCTTTTAATCATCATGTAGGACTTGTTCTAGGATTCATATCCCAACACCCTTCTTCACAGTGGCCATGACCATGTCACCGACGATGACACCTACATTATGCATCCTTTCTCTTATACTATGAAGATAAATAACTTCAATCGCAAATATGAATGTTGAGTATTAACACGAAAAATCATTCAATAAAAACGTAAATACAATATTCTTGAAAACACAAAGCACTAACCTGTCGAACTTGCATCAATTGGTAGAAGCAATGCTCCTAACGCTCATATTAATTCCTCCCAATTCTTTCGATTTCTGATATCCACCAACTCCTGTGTATCCTCACTCCACCCACCAACCAATGTATAACTAGAATATAAATCAACCAAAATAGGACAGCTCACTATATCTAATCTGCAAGAGTGCAAATAGAAATAAACACAACAATTTGCTCAAAACCCATTAGTATGAAATGTTTTCTTTAAATGTACAATGTCATCATACACTGCATAACTGACTCAACACAGAATATAGTTCTTTGAGAAGTCCTAAGTTAGAAATACATTGGTATAAACTAAATGGATGCAACACAAGAACGTATAATAATATGCAAAATTATATTGAATAACTTTCAATAGAAAATCCCAAGGCATGATGAAATTGTTCAACACAATTATATAGAAATATGACACAACCTATTTGTTGTTACAAGAACCACAATGGTAAAAATATCAATACCAATCAGTAATTAACAAAAATAACTGTGTATGAGACAGAGAGTCTTTACAGAACTCTAGATCTTAGCCATAGAAACTAAGAAATGAAGAATTAGACAATAAAAAATTCAATGTAATTTCATAAAAAGGTACACGTCGTATAGGGAAAAATACAGATCAAAAGGCCCAATATGTACTTCTTAACACAATTCATCTAAAACTAACATATTCCCTGCAAAACCTAAACATCTGGGCACAAGAGTACTAATTCCTTGTACGGACGAAAAAAAAAATAGTATGAAAACCAACAATTAGCAACAATTAAAGATGATACAGAGCTTAAAACACAGAACATGAGTATTGTCAATCATTTCGAATAAATTAACGAGAAGAAGAAATAATTTGTCAATACCAGAATTAGCATCCCCCTCAGCAGCAGCAGGAGTATCATCATCAGATTCCTCAACGGAATTAGCAAGTGCAGCAAGGTCCTCCACCTCCAAATTGAATATATCTGCGAAGGTCCCCTCCATCTTCATCATCCTAGTCTCAAAACTGATTTTAAAATTTTCAAAATTCTCATCAGCTTCAACCTTTTGACGCTTCAGAGCGTCTCTCTTCCGCCTCAAAAGCGCAATTTGAGGTTTCTCCTTTGAAGTGCGCGCCCCCATTTTCAACATTTCTTCTTCCCCTCGATCTCCACCTTCCTCCTGGAATAAAAAGAACGAATTCACATCTTGGCCGCAAATTTGAAATTTCTCCTTTGAAGGAGGTGCCCCATTTTTAACATCTCTTTCTTTCCCTCTTCATTCATCTTGGCCGCTCCTATCGATCAACACCGATGAATTGAAAATAGTGAAAGACTTACTCTCTTTTACCCGTTTGATACTACTATTGATATTGAAAGACAGCATTTTCGTTTTTTGCTTTGCATCGAATTAAACCACATGCTGGATGAACATAGTATTTTTTTTTTTTTTAGATCACTGAAATTTTGATTTTCTTAATTTACATTTATTTAAACTTTAACTTTAATAAGAATATATATTATATATTATTAATGTTTAATTTAAAGGATATTTTTGTCATTTTATATTTATTATTTTAATTTATTAGTGGAGCGAAGCAATGCGATTGCACATTGCATAGAGCAAACGCACTATTGCGAAATGCAATTATATATAAATAATTATATTCGTTGGATCATTGATCTAACGATATTTGATGAGTTTCCTGTTATCAGGAAGTGCGAAGCCTTCCTGACGATAGAAAGACCCATGTTTACTATTTCTATTGAAATAAAAAGATTAAAACTTGAAATAATATAATTCTAAAAAACATATAGATAGTGGGAAACTTATATGCTCTATATATAATTAAAGATTAACATATTTACCATTTAATTTTTATTATATTTTTGTTGGAAAGCACGTTTTTAATTTAATTCTAATAGCCATTTAATTAAAATAAAATTAATCTATTAATTATGAATTCTTCTCTCTTAAATTTTATTTGCTTTTAATTTCTCTATAATTTCTTCTTTGTCCTTAATATTTTTTCATTGTACGTAAATCTATTTTTGATTCACTATATATTAAATTAATCATTTTTTACCATCTTTTTGTATGACATCCATATTGCATATATACAATAAAAAGTATATCTAAAATATTAATTTTTTTATTCAATAAGTCTTTTTATTGTAAAATGTAATACTCCCTAGGCTTCGTCTCTTCAATAAAATAGAAGTTTGAAGGGGAATAAAATTTAACAAAAGTTTGAGATGATGATTTATTTTAAAAATCCAAAAGAATACTTATGATAATGTTAAAAATATAATACTAATTTATTGTATAAAATGCTATAAAATAAATCTTTAATTAATGTAGACACATAATAATAATAATTTTATAATTAGTAACATAACATTTATATAGTAGTAAAATTCATAAACCGTGAGATCGGGAGAAGTACTAGTTAATTCAAAACAATAGAGGATAAGTAAATCTATAGAAATGCAAACCTCACTCACTGTTTGTAAATAATCGTAGATGAGATACAGCACACACAAACCTCACATAAAAAGAGTAGTAAATCCGCGCCTATTCCTAATCCGTCGAGGCAGTTTTAACGCAACTTGGATGAGAAGTTACACAAAACTAGCAATTATACCTCCTGTCCTGGCCTATCTGCTCAACAGAAGAGAATTTCCTTGTAGCCCCATCAACGCATTAAGAGCTTAAATGCTTCATTACTCGTTTCCAGTTCATATTCGTACCCAAGACTGTTTGCACGGTACCTGAACTCATCCATCTCACTTGGACCAACTTGGATTCCAACCAACACATTCGCACCAGTTGCTCCCTGCACGAGGTGTGCACCCAAAAGGTTAATTAATTGAACGCCTAAATACAAGACTTAATTGCTGCTAAAATCAACACATTTTCCAGGCTGTTTGACTCTTGCCACTTTTCTGACATGTCATCCTACTTGACAACAATTTATATCCCAAACAATGTCCTTCAGCCTAAAAACTACCCAAATGGGCAAGGAGTCAATCTGTCCGGAAGTTCGAATTGCAATTTTTTTTTAAAGTTGAGGTTTTATTTGTAAAAACTCAAATGTATAGATTAAATTGCAATTTCTGAAAAGGTTGTGATTTTAGCAGCAATTAAGCCTAAATATAATATTAGTACAGAACTACATAACATATATAGCCAGTCATTTGAGATAGATTAGTACCTGTCCACGGTAATGGAACAAACTTATATTCCAACGTGGGCTCAGAGCATCCAAAAATTTCATCAAAGCACCAGGCCTCTCGGGGAAAATGAAACGGCATAACAGCTCGTCTTTAACGTTTGATCTTCCACCCATCTAAAATGGATTGAAACAAAT
Source organism: Galeopsis tetrahit (assembly GCA_963675135.1). Lineage (NCBI taxonomy): Eukaryota > Viridiplantae > Streptophyta > Magnoliopsida > Lamiales > Lamiaceae > Galeopsis > Galeopsis tetrahit. The sequence continues at coordinate 71,479,742 of OY776128.1, read as the reverse complement.
CAAGCACATAATAATGAATATAGCATACTGCAAACTACACGCGGAGGTGTAAATTTAAGGGTAACACATCTCATTCAAGAGACATGCTGACATTAGATTGAACTTGATTATGTGTCACCTTATTCATTAAATCCAGAAAAATGTTTTGCATCACTTCACATAACCTAAAAGAAGTGGGACTATGTGATATAAACACATATATCTGACTACATTCCGGGAAAGAATCTAGATCAAATAATACACAATACAATGGGAAGAAAATTTCCAAACCACTTCAATATAAACAAGATTAATTAGTTATTTCCTAATTCCGAACATAATCTATTGGGATACATGAATAACACAGACACGAGGACCAACAAATACACAAGTCGCATGCTACAACACGATGGGAATGGGGTCCAACTTTGCTTTGGGTGATCAGAACTATTAAATCAGAATGGGGCTGTAATACTACCAACTGCATTTGTATCAGTTTGATGAAAATGTTTTTAAAATTTGATGGAATAACATCATCATCAATAGTCGCTGGGTATAAGAATATTCAGATTTTATCATTAAAAGATAAGTGAATTAGTGAATATAACCTAATCTCCTCAACCTACTGTATCTAAGCAGGAATTTTGAATGGGAAAGGCATAATTTCACTGTCGTAAGAATGAACATCAACATTTGAACACCAAAAGAAAAATGCACAATTCGAATCTCAGACCAACAAATTGTCATTCAAACCACTTTGCACTTGAGCTTAATTTTCTTTTGAGTTTAATATTTACGGAGAACTTTATTAATGGAATGCTAATCACGCTGAATATCAAAATCAATCAACAGTGCTTAGCAAACCAATCAGCTGCCTAGGGACTGCTCATTTCAATATTGTAACATCATGGAAATAATCTTGTTGAATTATTAAAAAAATGACCTTATTGAATAACAATACACAAAACAAGGTTCAGCAAGAAAGCTATTGAGTGCCTTCCCCATTAAAAAGGAAAAAGATGCCCATACCAAATGTCGCAAATGATCTTTGACCAAGTCATTTTCTGTAAGATTCATGGTTTGTAATCGAGAAGATTCCATTCTCTGGATCATTGCTTCAAGTTCTAAGTCAGTATGAAGGCCAACACTGTTAAGAAAGCAAATATAGAGGTAAACCAATCACTGGTAGAATTTCAAATGCTGAGGGCCAACGAACATAGTTTGTTCCTTGTGAAATGAATAGAAGCACATCAAACAAATCTTGCCTGTATAGTACTAAAGCTTTTTCCTTATCTGAATTATATCTGTATTTGAACTCAGTAATATTTATAGGTCCCACCTGCAAGCCACATCAGCAAATACTTCAACTTGCATTCTTGATCGAATAAGAATGCAAAGATTTAGATAGATTAGAAAACTGACAAGCTCGCAGAATTGTTTAAAGCATCCAGGCTCCTCTGGCATGTAAGTTGCAAGTACAGCTTCTCGACGTCTACCAACATCTGCAAGTTCAGTTACCAATCTCAATCTATCAAAGTTCATATTAGCTCCACTGGTCACTGCAATTACATTTGCCCCCTTGAGTCCAAAGTACTTGCAGTAAGCTTCAGCTCCAGCTAGGGCAAGAGCACCTGCTGGTTCTAAGATGCTCCTTTTCTCCTCAAACATGTCCTGGGCAAGGCCACTTAACATTTAGCAGGATGTTCTGAAGCTTTGAGACCATAAATATCGAGCATTGAATATAAAAAAATCAACTCTTTTGATTGGTAAAATGAACCTCTTAATTTGTATAGGAGATATCACCCAAAAAATTCAAGAATTAGGAGAAGAAGACAAACCTTTATGGATGCACAAATAGCATCACGCCCAACAAGAACTACACCATCTACCAGTTCCCTGCAAAGTCTGAAAGTCTCTTCCCCAACTACTTTAACTGCTACTCCATCAGCAAAACCTCCTACCTGGTCCAGCACAACTCGCTGGTCATGGTGAAGAGATAATGCCATCGCATTTGCATCAAATGGTTCCACTCCAATAATTTTCACATCTGGAGATACCCTTTTCACATAGGCAGCAATACCAGCTATAAGCCCTCCACCCCCAACAGGCACGAATATTGCTTCTACTGGGCCTTTCATTTGTTTCACAATCTCCATTCCAACTGTTCCCTGCCCTGTGATCACATCTGGATGATCAAAAGGAGGTATAAATGTGCGCTCCTCCTCTTCTGCTCTCTTTTTGGCATAAGATTGAGCTTCATCGTATGAATCACCAATGAGTACAACAGTCGCCCCAAGTCTTTCAACCGACTTCCACTAACGGTACCAAGAAAAAGGGATTTAGAATGCCATTACAGGAAAACATATAACCTGAATAAATAAGCAATAACCTTAATCTCTGGTGTAGTAACAGGCATTGCAATAACGGCGTTGCATCCCAATCTCTGTGCAGATAATGCCACACCTTGAGCATGGTTTCCAGCTGATGAACAAATTACTCCTTTTTCCAGTTGTTCCTTTGGAATTTTTGCCATCATATTATAAGCGCCTCGGATCTTGAATGAAAATACCTACATAGCAGATCGTTGGATGTCAGAGAACTTTATATTTGGAGGATTGATGCCCAGGTTAGTAGAAATGCTCGGTAACAAATTGCACATTTCAAACCATGCTAATTACTACAATTAGGAGATAACAAGTTCTAAAAACAAACGAAGAAAATGTAAAGATGGATTGATTCTTATAACCAAGAACAAAACCTTTGGGATATTTGATAACCCTTCCACATTCAGCTGAAAACTCACTAATGATATATTTATCAACGAAGCTCAACCATTCTAAAGAACAAGAATCCCAGCGAAATCATATAAAAGCACGCATACATTACATAAGTAAAGAGGAGTAATATAAAACAGATAAACCAAACACACAGAGAAATCAATTAATACATACAGGCTGAAGATCCTCTCTCTTGAGCCAGATATTAACCCCCCACCTCTCAGAGAGCTTCGTTGCCTGCTGCAATGGCGTCTCATACGCCACATCATACACCTTCGACGCCAGAATATTCGTGAGATACTCCATAGCACTCAGCGTACCGTCCCCAACAACATTCCTACCCATATTCACATTCGGCAACAGATTCCCGCTCTCGCACTGGAGAGAACTTGGAGAAACTCTCAACAGAGGCTCCGACGCGGCCGGAGAAGGCGGCGGAACCCTATGAACCTTTTCGAGCGGCGGTAGAATCTCCGAACCCTGCTTTGACAGCGTGCAATAGATTAGCGGCTTTTGGCGGGAGGACGCGAGGGCATTGGAGGGTGCCTTGACGACGTCGTTGGAGGAAATCTTGGTCTGGAGGAGGGGCGATTGGCCAGGGGTATAACGGAGAACCCCCATTTTCAGAATCTATAGATACAAATTTGTGTATGTCGACAGTGTTGGCGCCGCCGCAGAAAGGAGGATTTCGTGAGCGGGTAGGGGTGAATGGTGGGTCGGTGGCGGCTAGCCTTGATATATGTTAATATTACACTACTAGATGAGCATATCCGCGTATACTAGATGAGCATCCACGTATTACGCGGAATGTTGACAATTACACTAAGAAGAAAAGAATAAAATAAGTAGCGACTTTTTAAATAAAATGTATCTATCTCATTTTTTTAAGCAATTAGTAATATTAATATAATTACTTATTTAATTATAATTAATATTGTGATAGTCAAACTTTCTATATTTTATGAACTTAATACAATCTTAATATATGAAAAAAAATCACACAATAATTATGACACATATAAAAATCAATCAATAAAATCATATTTACCAAAATATGTAACTCTTTGAGATAACGACACATCAGCCAAATTAATATAAGAACCACACGTAAGCAAAATTAATATAAAGACGACACATAAGCATTCTAAACTCGCTATTAGTAATATAGGGGATATATTTGCAAACCAATTACACATGTCACAAACTTGGTCTATCTCCACTACTTTCTATTCTAAATCTCTCGATTTTCATTAATTTAATTTTATAACACAATTTTCAATATTTTATATAAGTTAATTTAAGTACAATTTATAAATAAATTTTCTTGTTTGATTTTTTGCTTGATTTCTTTTAAAATATCTGTTTGATTTGGTATAACTCGCAAAAGGTCTGTCAATTTTTTACATTTCTTAAATTAGTTGTACTACTAATATTTAATATGAAAAATCAATTTATATATTATTCGTAAACATATATGCTCTTACAATAATATATAGTAATTAATTTCATAGTAATACAAATGGAACACATTTTTCTGTTAATCTTGTGCGCAAATTTTTTTGTTACCTTCCTTCACTATACTCATATTACATGTGAAATGTTTCCCATAATTAGTGTGTAATAACATATTTTGAATGGAGAATATTCACATCTTTTGTACTTTCTCTATCCACTAAAAGTGTGCTCACTTTTTTTTATATGTGCTTTTAAAAAAATTATATTTTAATTATAAAAAATATATTTAATATGATGAGTAGTTTTAAATAGAATAAGCACGTTTTTGTGGACCTCAAAAAAAGAAATGAGCACACTCTTGATGGACGGAGGGAGTATAATTTATTATTTGTAATTTTTTTAATATTTGTAATATTATCGAAGACGGTTACAATATACTCCGTACAAGTTTATTGATTATACGTTTGGAAATCTAAAGTCTAATGAAAGTTGAATTCAAGAGGATAAATTGCCATAATTGACAATTTAAATGAAATTTGATTCTAATTAGTTGCAGTAATGTTAAATATTTGCTTACTTTCATTTAATTTAGAATTTGGAGATTAAATTTATATATACTGAAATCTCACTATTAATTAATTGTTATAACTTTTTCTTAGAATTTATAACATAATCGCGTTGTTGTAAAAAAAAAAAAAAAAAGAAAGACATAATCGCGTTTGACTAATCTTAAAATGTGATTAAATATTCAAATTTCACTTAATTTAAAAAATTGGCTACAAATCTTAGAAATATCTAAATTTTGAATTTATTTAATGTTGAATAATCAATATTAGATTATTTTTTTATCTAATATTACTTTTACTATATATATTTGTAGTGTTCCAAATGTTGGAGTTGTTATTATTGGCAATGGTTATATTAATATTATTATTTTTTTATTTTTTTAGATACAAAATTTTCTATAATGCGGAGTATTAAATTGTTGACAAATTATATGGAAATTACTTTTAAGTTTTAGGTGCTCTCGCGCTATAGATTGTAATTAAATTATTGTTTGAAAATTTTAAAATGATGAAAAAAAAGTGCCATGTAATTAAATTATTGTTTGAAAATTTTAAAATGATGAAATTTTTTATTACTTTGAAGTTTAATTGATTGACTAATTCTCTAAAATCCTCAAAACATACCACGACGAGTTGATGAAAATTTTAAAGTATAAATAATAAAATTAATTTAACTAAAAAACAATATAAAGTTATTAAAATAAATATTACAAAATATCATATATTAATATGTAATGACATTTGCTAACATTTTAGGATGTTCATGTAGTTTTTAATATTTTAGGATGTTCATGTAGTTTTTAATATATGATATTGAGTTGATGAATATTTATTTTTAAATTAATTAAGGATATTTTTAAATTAAAATTACAACATTGAAGGTTTGTGATAAAAAATTCAGATTATAGGCTTGGTGAAAAAGCAAAGAGCATTACCCTTGAAATTGTTTTAAAGCTTTGTTCTATTTTATTTTTCTACTTCTGTAACTAGACTACATGTGGTTTTAAGGCCCCCCTCATACCTTGGTACCTCCCCTTATTTTTATTATTTATAATATTGCCCGATAAGTTGAGAAGAAGCCATTTTTGTATTTTTAAAGTTTTATTTAATTTGTAATGTGACGTGGAAAATAATATAAGATGAAAGATCGATAAATTAAGTCTAAAAAAGTTAATTAGCATGTGGGGTAGAAGATGAAAAAAAGAAAATCTCATATATAATATGAGAGAAATAATGATAAAAAACAATAAATTATGTCAAAAAATCAAGTCTAAAAAGGTCCAAAAAAATGAAAGCGAAAAATGATGTTGTCTTGGTTGGAGAGTCTGGCCTCGCGAGCACCTGAACAACCTCTCACAAAACTAGTAGTAGTAGCTGCTCCTTGCAAAAGTGTCCGACCACCCCCTCCTATTCATTCTTCTCTCTCAACAAGCCTGTTCATCACCTCTCTTCTCTTTCAACATGCCTCTTCATGCTTCTCCTCGTTCTGAGGATAGGGATTTGTTGAACGAGCCAAATAATAGAGTTAGTATATCCACAAAAAGAATAGGAGCATATATTAGTTGTAACTAAGCTTGTCTATCCTCTTTAGGAGATGGCGGTCCTGAAAAACATGGTATACGATATGTGCATATATTAGTTAGTTGTAACCGAACTTCTTTCCTCTGGGCAATTGACCCGTATAACGGCCTGGCCTCGTTGACGAAGGAGGCTGATACATGGGTATATGGATTTGTTGAACGAAGCCTGGTGCCGAATAATAGAATTGACCATATCCACCTGGAAGAATAGGGGGCGGTCCTGAAAATAGTAGTTGTAACCGAGCTCGTCTCTCCTCTTTCTTCTGAGCAATTGACACGTATAACGGCTTCCTACGATTAATATTACTAAATCCTGAAAAAAAAAAAAAACATATGGCATTCACAACAAATACTTTTCAGTGCAAAATAAAAAAAGATCACTACTACACTACAGATTACTCACCACGGAAAGAAGATAGAGCTCTATTTGCCTCCTCCGGCGTAGAGAAGCACACAAATCCAAACCCCATGCTCAATCCTTTATCATCTCGCATAATCTTAATAGAGGTAATTGTGCCACACCGACTGAAGTGTTTCCTCAACTCCTCATCAGTGATGTCGTCATCAATATTCTTCACATACACGTTGGATTTCTGGAATTGAGATAAACTGAATGAAAAAACTGACCACAAGACAACATAAAAATGAAATAATCAAACTGACGAACCTGGTATTTCAAGGTCTGTTCCTTCTTTTTCTCCTCAGTCTGGAGGCGTCTTTCTGACTTCTTCTGTGCCCGTGCAACGTACAAAACCTTCGAGCCTGTCGTATGCATATATTATATTTCAAAATATCCAATGACACAATCATAATAAAAGTTTAATGGGCATCTGTAATTGTACCCCATTGTAATCCATGCAGAGCTTCCACTGCACATTTGGCATTTTCTGGTTTATCAAAATTGACGAATCCAAATCCTTTTGATGCACCATTCTCATCTTTTGTGATAACTAAGCTCATAATTTTTCCGTATTGCGAAAACTTCTCCTCAAGGACTTCCTCGGATACACTAGGATCGAAATTCTTCACGTACAAGTTGGTGTACTCAGCTGGGTCCCTCCTTCTCACAAACTTACCAACATACCTATATAAAAGGAAATTATATTGCATAATACTATCATAAACGAAAAACACAAGGAGATACTAAATAGGAGGGTCTGAAATACATTTCTTTGCCTCCTTTAACTAAGCCATTGAGCTCCTCAATGGCAGCTTTTGCAGAGTCCTCAAACTCAAACTGGACAAAGCCATATCCTTTGCTCTTCCCATCATCAGAAGTGGCGACTTTACAGGACAATATCTTTCCAAACTTGTGAAACATTTCTTCAAGTTTAACACTAGTATCTATTGAGTCACACAAGTTCTACACAAAAAACATAGAAAAGCAAAGTGAATGCCAAACAAACAAAATACAGATATCTCAATAACCATAAAAGATAGAAACCTACCTTGACAAAAACATTTCCAACTCCACTTCTTCGGGCATCTGGATCACGGGTAGACCACATGACCCTTATCGCTTTTCCATTCAATGTGGAAAGATTTTTCAACTCAATAGCACGATGGGCTACTCAAAACAAATTAGAAAAAGAATATTCAAAAAACTATTGTTCAACGAAGGTTTAAGCTCCACAAATTGCCATTATTAGTGGTCTAGGAAAACAAACGAATCACAAAATTCAGATCATGAATGATGCCAATTACATCTCACTCCTACTAGTTTATGTACATTTACAAAAGAGTAGCAATAAAAATATTCCATGAGAACAGAATCACACTGTACATAAAAATCAAAATCAGGCAATCCTCCCCAGTCAAATAACTTTCCAATTAAAAAAAGTTATGATTAGATCCAAATAAAATTTAAAACATGCATGCAATGACAGAAAACACATTGATGATTGATGCATCAATGTATACACAGCCTTTTGTTTTATCAAATTAGAATTCGATTAGATAACATATAGTGATTGATTTCGCCTCTGTTCATGAATTGATCTGGCCATTTGAAAAGTGTAGATCTCAATCATACCAGTCACAATCAGTCGCGGCCGAAATTCACAGATGATTCATAAATTTTAATAAAAAATAAAAAAAATCAGGGGATCAGCAGGATTTCCGAATCACTTCCGCACAGAGTAGAAATCAGACATAATTACCATCTGTATGAGAGATAAAATTAACGTATCCATAACAGATGGGGCGGCCGGTGGGGGAATCACGGCAAACGCGAACAGAGTCTAGGCTGGGAAAGTCCTTGAAAGCCTCGAACAACTCAGCGTCGGTCAAACCCAGCGGCAGATCGCCGACGTACAGAGACGCCTGCGTCGCTGGTGGCTGTGTGGTCGGTTCCGGCGCCATTAATTAATCAATTAAAAAGTAGAAGACGAAACGAATACTAGAATTTAGGCGTTACAAGGAAAGGAGGAGAGTGAGTGAAGAGAAGAGGTGTGTTGTTGTTAGTTTTTATAAGGGTAATTTGCAGTAGACGCGGGAGTTTGGTGCCTTTTCAGTTAAAGACCTGACCGTTTCAATCGCCGCATTCATTGCATCAAGAATAACCAGTTCTTATAGTTATGTGAAAACTCATAAATCATATTCATTGATATATTAAATTTTTCTAAAATATTTAAAAGTTGTTATGACTATGAAATTAACTTTTATTTTGTGGAGATGAGATTTGAGAAAAGATTAATGGGATGATGGAAGGATTTTGTGGAGAAGATATTTGAGAAAAGATTAATGGATGGATTTGAGAAAAATTAATAGCTTTAGTTAGTTAGCGTAATTTGATTGATAGAGATAATATTAAATTAAATGTAAAAAAAAGATTTTATAATTCTGATATAGATAAAATAAAATATTAATATAAGATTAAATTTAAATTAAATATAAATATAAATAAAAAAGAATTTATTGACATAGGGGAGCCAGCTAGCCAGTTTAGTCCAATCCAACACCCATTTTTTTTATATATATTATAAAACATAAAAATACAAACTCTCACAAAAAAAAAAAATAAAAAAAAATTAGATCAATCAAAGATAAGATTAATGGCATAGAACTCCAAATTATTAGATAGATAATAGAAGAGATTGAGTGCAAATGAACTATAACACAATTTTATGACTAATACATGTAATTCCAATTAGTACTCCTCTTCTTGATATAACAAATTCAACTTCAATTAAAAAATGCAATTAAATAAAACAAGACCCGATGATGTGCTTTAGTTTATTTATTCTGAATACCCAAATTACTAATTTACCCTTGTACAGAGCAAAGAGATTTTTAGCACAAAAGATCTCTCTCTTACTCACTCACATTTTGGAAGAGTTTTTTCAGCATAGACGTCCGGTTACCAATGGAGTTTACTATATTCTGAAACCTACATTAATATACAATGACATTTATTTACATGCATGTTTTATAATTCTTAACATACCTTTTCTTTTGACATCTTTTGGAAACTAAACTTGCCTGTCCAAATTGACTCTGCTCATTCAGTTGTTGGGAGAACAAAGTTTTTCACGTCTAGGGACGCCAGCAATTTCTCGATGCACCCTAATGTTGGGTTTTTTAAGTACGAACACCATGTTCATTGCAGCGGAAGTTTAAAATTTTCTTTCACCAACACAGATTCCTAATATGACTGTATAACATAATTGAAACATTAATAATCCTTAAAGTAATTCGTATGCGAGATGCTGATCCTCTACTACGGTATCCACGTAATCCTCGTCTACGAACTTGTGATCCAAATTGCAATTCTTTCTAGGAGAATTCTATAGAGAGAGCTGGAGAAATATTATGACTGATAAATTGTTACTAACTCATAACCTCTAACCCTATAGCTATTTATATATAGTAAAGCAGAAACCTATCTGTGCACATGGGCTTGAGCCAAGTATATATTTTACCATATTTATGATATATGTAATATATCATCTTATTAATTAAATCTAATTTAATTAAATAAATTATAATTATATCCAATAGAATTATTCTATAATTTTTCATAAATTAAATATCTTGATCAAATCAAATAATTAATTCATCCAACTTTAATTCGTAAATTAGGACAACTTATTGTGTGACCCATAGGCCCTCACATATCAAGCGATGATCAAGATCAAACAATTAATTCATCCAACTTTAATTCGTAAATTAGGACTACTTATTGTGTGACCCATATGCCCTCACATATCAAGCAATTAGTCAAACTAACGGTCTTAGCAGAACCCTAGACAATGAACCAGACAATCTCAATATGTGAGGTACGTTGCGAGGAAATAGCAACAACCTGTAATGTGAAGCTCACAATGATATGATCCTTTCATTCACGAATACTCCGATTAAATCTAGAACATGATGATGTGTCTATTTCAATAATTTAATCATGTTATCTCATTCTACTAATTGATCACATTGTCGCATTTGAACACCATTCCAAATGTGACGTGCATTGGCCAGTGACTAACGATCCAATTAGTTATGAGAAGACGAGTATTCTCTCTAAATCTATTTGATGAATGAATCCTATTCTTGGCTCAACTACCGCGCACATGTACTTTATGGTGTGCCCAACACATGCCTAATCTACCCCGTAAGGAGTGCAAGCGTCGGTCATGGTCAAAGCCCATCACACCATACATGTCGCGTGTATTGACCTCAAGTCGAAGGACATTACATTGCTTCACAAATCGATATTCGCATAGACACGTAAATAGAATACACCAAACAGTTTCTCGATTGGGCAAGTCAATACTCTCAAAGTATCCGTGCATCCATCATGAAATACCTAGTATCTCGTAGTTGTGAGAACCACTACATCCTCTAAGGATATGATGCAGATCAAACACCAATCTCAATCGCATCATCGATATCCCAATCTCGATGATCCTTAATTGGGGCTACTTTAAGAACCATGTTATAATCAATCGAGATCTCACATCTCAATGACATCATTGGTTCATGGGAACACATATAAGAATAAATGCAAACAATCAAACATAACATTCTATAAGTGTATCACCGAATATTATTACTAACGTCAATAATACTTAAATAACTGGATATGATCAAGTACAATGTCCTTATAATGATTGTCTTTAGGGCATCTATACTAACACTGAAAAGAACTTTGAAGTATCCCTACAATGCAAACACTTTCATTAGAACTTGTATTGCATACATCAGAAACAATCAATTCGAAATTAAAATTCACCTTGTTTTGATAATCTTTGCGCGTAGCAGCCAATGGAAGTTCAGCTATTTCACGTCCAAATACGTACTTGCACGATGCCGGTTAATACGACTTTTAACCTACAACCATTCATAATTACTAAATTGACTTGAGAGATATGAGAGATATGCACTAGTGATTTTATTACGAAAAATGGATATTGGATTAATTTATGAGATGGCCCCCTTTTGCAATTGAGTTAAAAATGGGCGGCTTAATTGGGCCAAAATGTGCTTTGGGCCTTTAAAATTAATTCCAGCTGTGTTGTGGGCCTTCTATTTAATTGAATAGGCCATTAAAAAATTAAATGGACCAAACAAATGGTTTGTCAACCCCAAATACGTGGTTTAGCTTCCATCTTATGTCATTTCGACTCTATTTTCGTCTAACTCCTTCAATTGACTTCATAAAATAATTGAGATGTATTTTTTCCAAAAAATCCTCATTTTCCCTATAAAAATAGCAAACCACACTCTTTCTCTAAATCAAGTACAATTAGTCAATTTAGTGTAAAAATGCAACGGAACTATATAAAATTATGTGAATTAATCACAAGAATTTCGAGCAATTTTCACACTAATCAACCCCCCCCCCCCAAACTTAAAGTGTTGCTCGTCCTCGAGCAACGAAAGAAAAATAGAACAAGTGGGAAGATTGCGAAGGAATTCATTCAAGACAAGATAGAATAAGTGATTGTCGACTTTTCCAACTTAGTCAAGCCAAGAGGTAGAAATATCCACAAACAAATTCACAAGCTATGCTCAAATTCATGCAAGATTAAGTGCTCAATTCACAATTTCCTCACAAGTAAGTGTATCTCTCGTCACACAAGTGCACTTCCATATGCTTGCCAAAAATCTAAGTTCTCCACCACATGTTATGTGCTCAATTCATGAATTAACAAGGACTTATCATTTGGTTGTAATGTAGGCTCTTTGGTTAGGGTAGGGAAGATTTGGATAAAGTGACTCGTAAACTAGTGGAGCGAGAACTAAAGACATCCCGTCGAATATCTCTAAAACTCAAGAGGAAAGATACAATTGATCAAGTTGCAACTCCAAATTTCAAACTCCAACAATTCATTTGCTCACTCTTTTAAAGCACATTCTTCACCACCAAACATTTTGAACACTTTTGAACTTGAAATTCTACCAAATTATTGTACACAAGAGAGTTTCTTTTTCAATTTTTTTCTTTTTTCAACAACTTTTTTTTTTCTTTTTTCGTGTACAACTCTCAATTCATTTTTTTATCTTTTTTTTCACTCTTTTCACTTTCCAACCAAACAAATCCACCAAATTCACCTTTAAGCACAATTCAACCTCATTTGCCAACATTCAAGCTCCACTAATTCATAGGAAATTAGGCTCACAAAAGATGGACAAATAGGCTAAATTTGTAGCTTGCCAAAGAATGTAGGTCAATAGGCTCAAAGTGGCTAACTACGGAAAAATATCATTTGGTATTGAAAATTTGGCTAAGCGACTATTCAAGAAAAGATGGCCTTGTATCACTTTCACAAATCTCACACAAAAAAATAGCATCAAACAAGACCATTGGCAAGTTCTAGAGCACACAAGCATGAATGATACTCACATGAAGGAAAATAGACCAAAATATATGAAAGTCTAAAGGCTCTAAAGCTCACGGGCTTGTCTATCATGAATTAAAAACATCAAACCAAGCAAAGATTTTCACATAAGCAAATGAACAAGCAAGTATCAATCAATACCAACAAGTTCAACCAAATTTCAAGAACCAACAATGAAGCCTCAAACACTTTCTTCTACAAAAAATCTCATCCAACAAAGCTAAACAATTATAGGACAAACTGTGCAATAAAAAATAAAGGTAAACACACGAAATCTCCCCCCCAAACTTAAATGAAACTATCTAGTTGAATGCAAAATTTGGAGATGAGTGTGTTACCTTAGAAATTTCCACCAACGAAGCTCACCAAAGAAGTAAGCTACCACAACTGTTTTGTCCATTGAGCCTTATAGCACCAAAGCATCCCATCTATGAACTTCACCATGCACATCTCCCAACCTTGACCACCAACACAACACCCATCCTACAAAACAAAAGCTCAACAAAAAAGATCAAACATACTACAAAGCTAAAATAAAAAGAAAAGAAAACAATAAAGAATGGGTTGCCTCCCATTTAGCGCTAAGTTTAACGTCTTCTAGCCAGACGGAAAGAAATAAGCTCATCGGAATGGTCAAGGATATCGGTCCTCCTTGCCTTATATTTCAATCTTTTTGCCTCAAAGTTAAGGAGACTCTCATGGATAGTAGGCCAAATCCTTGCATCTTTCATGTACATTTTCATCAATTGAAGCTCATTTTGCTCTTCCTCCATATTTTCTTCCCATTCCTTTCCTTTTAGTCCAAGGATGCCCAAGCACTTCTCCACTTCCTTCTTTGGGTCGAAGTGATAAAAAGGTAAAATAAAATCAATAGAAGCATCAATATCCTCTAAAGTGAAAATTGAAGAGTGTAAAGATTTAGAAATGCTCATTTCACTCTTCAATGTGTCATCTAATGCTTCTTGATCTTTTTGTTCTTTGTTGCTCGTGTCCTCCATCAAGGGACATTCTTCCTCCTCTTTGTCATCTTCATCAATCTACAATAAGCTCATATCATCATCATCATAAATAAGAGAAGAAGAATAGTCAATCTCAATATCAAATAAAAGGTTATCATGACTACGAGGAAAGTAAGGCTCAAGAGACATTTGAAGTGTCTCTTGAACACAAAGCTCTAAACCATCAATTGTTTTACATTCATAGACTTCCAAATGATGTTTCTTAGCACCGTGAGTATCCAAAACAATCTCATCTTTGGTAAGCTTGAGAGCCAAATCTCTCGTGCTCATGTCCTTAAATGAATCTCTCTCTTCATCTTCATCCTCATCCTCACTTGAGCCGTCTTCTTCATCAATCGGCATGCTTGGCCCCTTTTGATTCCCTCTACTTGAAGAAGCCATTTGAATCATATAGAACTCCATATTCTTCATTTGGTTCGAAAGTGAGACAAGTTTATCATCCATCTTTTCCAATCTATCATTGAATTGAGTCATGAAAGTGGCTAACAAATTTTCCAAGTAAGCATTCCTCTCATCATTTGGTGCATGTGCACTCGAATCAACTTCTTGTGGGTAAGGTTGTCTTCCCATGTAGTTTGCCTCCTCAACTTGGTCCACCATGTGTGGTACATCCATCCATCCATCATTTCCTCTCCTTTGATTACTCTCTAGAGAGTCAATCTTATCAAGAAGTATCTTAATTGTACCACTCAATGTTGTTGAGTCCCCTCCAATTTGAGCAATTCTTTGATATTCATCCCCCTCAATAGACCAATCGTAAGTGTTTGTGGTAATGGATTCAATAATTTCTTTTGCTACCTTTGCACTTTTTGCAAACAATTGACCACCCGCTGAAGCATCAATATATTGCCTTGAAGGAAGTCCTAATCCATTGTAGAAGAAACTAATCGTTTTCTCTTCCACAAACCCGTGTTGGGAACATCTTCTCAATAGATTTTGGAACCTCTCCCATGCATTATAAATACTCTCATTGTTTCTTTGGCGAAATTGGGTGATATTGGTCATGCATTGAAGAATCTTCGATGGAGGAAAGAACTTCAATAAGAACCTCTTACTAAGCTCGTCCCAAGTGGTCACCTAGTTGTTGATCATAGAGGTTAGCCATTCTTTGGCCTTCTCTTTCAAGGTGAAAGAGAAGAGCCTCATCTTCAAAGTATCTTCATGCACCCCATTGATCTTAACCGTATCTGCATACTCCAAGAATCGAGACAAGTGTTGATAAGGATCTTTGAGTGGCTCACCTCCAAATTGCCTCTTCTCTAACAATCGAATTAGACTCGGGTTAATCTCAAAGTTGTTGGATGCAATTGGAGGGCGCTCAATCCCATCATAATACCTTTGAATCGGGGGTTCAAAATAGTCACGAATTGTCCTCTCTTGCCCACGTTCAAATTCGACTTCATTCATCCTATAAAAACAACCAAGTATCAAATTCCAAATGACAAAGCAAACCAAGAACTAAAACAACGAAAAGTAAAATCACTAGTAATTACCCTCAACTAACACTAAGTTACACAAAAAGCAAAACTAATCCCTGGCAACGGCGCCAAAAACTTGACACGTATTTTTCAATACTCACCTCTCAAGTGTAAGAGGATCCTCGTAGTAAAAGTAAGTGCCCGGTTAAATTATCGAACCATATGACTAGTTAGCTTGCGTAGCCTTAGTGCTATGTGTGTCGCGTAATTATAGTGATAAAACATGGGGGTGAGCTAAAGACTAAATGTAAAAATCAACCTAGGAAAAGCAAGTAAAATGATGATCAAGATCAAATGGAGAGAAGTAGTGTTCGGGTGTTCGTCATTGTGTGAAAAATTGAGTTAAAAGTCGACTTTTATGTGCAATTCATTAGGTAGAACTTGATAGAAGCAATCACGAGTGCATTTGTCTACTAAATCACCTAGGATCGAGAGGATGAATAGAGGCGTTCTTACCGGGGTAATCACAAAAATAGGGGGTTCTACTCTATCTAATTAACTAAACTAATCCCTAATCATGTTTTTCCACTTGAATACTAACAACCAAGAGCTCCTATGGCCTTCTCACTAATCACTCAAATTCTCATTCAAGCAATCAATGTAGATAGATGAGGTTCTAATGAAAATTACTCAACTCTCGTTGCGATAACCCAATATTTACTCATTCACTCGATTCCCAACCCTCGATTATACTATCTACCCCAATTAACTAACTCTCGTTGCATTAATTGAGCTTCACATATAACCTACTAATTGAGTTCTAACAAATGATCTATCAAAACCCATAAACCTAACCAATATTCCCTCCAATGAATTACATAATTAAAATTAAGCTAATAACACAAATTCCATCACAAATCAAAACACCCAAACACCAACAAACCTAATCAATAATTAA
This sequence comes from Galeopsis tetrahit, assembly GCA_963675135.1. Lineage (NCBI taxonomy): Eukaryota > Viridiplantae > Streptophyta > Magnoliopsida > Lamiales > Lamiaceae > Galeopsis > Galeopsis tetrahit. The sequence continues at coordinate 71,463,154 of OY776128.1, read as the reverse complement.
ATTAATAAAAGAAAGCAAGCTTATGAAAAATAAATAGCAAAATATGAAATTTAAGAAAGGTATCACCTCAATTGGTCTTTAAATCCTCCCCCACTTACAATAAAATAAAATACTTCAATAAAATTAGCTAATAAACTAAAACCAAGTGTATTGAGTGAAGTGGGGAGGAAATGGTTTCCCCAGTGAGCTGCGTGCTCTGCGCCTCCCTTCTCGCGTGCGTTCGTCTTCCAGCTACTGTGTGTTTTGGCCCCCAAACTAATTTTTTTTTTACGGATTCTGTGCATTTCCCTTCTTCATCCATTGAGGATTGGGCCTCAAACTAATCATATGCAGCTGAAATGGGATAAATTGATGGGCCTGCAATTAATTTCAGCTGCGTGCTTTTGCTTTCATTCCATTTTAATTCATGCTATTTGGAGCTCGGCCGTGCTCCACGATTTTCTCCATTTTCTGTCTCGGGCACGCCAAGCTCGAGCTTAAGGCTCGGCCGTGCCCCTCCTCAACCCTCTTCTTGTTTTGTTCATATCTTTTGATCCAGGTGTCCGATCGACTCGATTCTTGTCTCGTTTCGATCCTCACTTCACCTTCTTTTATGTGGCCAACTCATGGACTCGATTCAACGACTGAATTTTTCGTGATTTGATTCAAAACATCTCGTTTTACCTACAAAAATAGTAAACTACACCATTACTCTAAATCAAGTGCAATTAGTCAATTTAGTGTAAATAATGCACGAAATCCTATAAAATTATGTAAATTAAATACAAGAATTTCGAGCAATTTTCACACTAATCACTCAACCATCAAAAAATAAAACATATATAAACTAGTAATGGTTCTGGTTTGGGGATATGCGGAACCAAAACCATCCCAAAATGGAAATCGAACTTTGAAATATATGATTTTGGTTACCATTTGTCACGGTTCCGGATGGTTTGGAATCGGTGAACCAACAGTTCGAACCACCAGTTTGAAACCGGTTGGGCAACTATTCCTAAATCCCAAAACAAACATAACTTTGTATATATTTTTTTCAATGTTTGTCCTTTGATTTGGAATCTTTTTGGGCCGACCTTCTTTGGTGTTCAATTTTAGTCTGGTATGTTTTTAGTCTAAAGTTAGAGAAGTTGAAAATTGGTAGTTGGGCGAATTGACATTGCCTAGCGTCTAATCAAACTGCCTAGTTGGGGCCAAGGCACCGCCATATCAGTCACCTATATATATATTTTAATATTTTATATGTAAAATTTTCAAGCAATAAAGAAACCATAGTTTTTCATCTTATTTTCACCCTTAAACATATAATTTTACCAAAAAATGTTATATAGCATGGCAAAGTCATTTATTTTGCACAAAGCGACGATTCCACTTGAAAAGGTGTGTTCGATCGCTCGATTCAGACTTCGACGCTGAAAAGTCTAAAAAAGAGGCGGGCGGTAGACCGAGGTCTAGCGCCTAGGCGGCGTCTAGACGGGCCTATGTGGCGACTTTTGCAACCGTTGCTTTTACTGAACTCTAATTCATTCAAGATCTTTAAAACAACAACATTTTTCCCAAAACAAAATAGAAACGGAAAAATCAAAATAGCCGCAGCATTCTAAAACACTCCATCCTACAAATCTACATCCATAGCGGCGAAGATCGAACCATTGATCCAAAGTTTCAACAACTGAGAAAAAATGTGGTATATCATGCCTTATTGGCCGCCCAAGGAGAAAGAAGTTATCTAAATTAAAAGACGGTTGATTTTTAAATGGCAGATTCAGAAACTATTGGATACTTAAATTGAGTGTTGGAAGTTTTAAATGTTTGAGCCAATTAGTGATGTTTGTTTCGCAGAAATTAATGATAAAAGGGGAAGATTTGGATTGTTTGCATAAGGAGCAAGACAAGAAGAAATCGAGAAATTTATGAATCTTGTAGGATGGGTAGAAATAAAGATAGTTTAATGGTAAAATTGTTGTGATTTTTGGTTGAATTCATTCATAAACGTGTTAATGTGCAATATATGTGTAAATGTGCAATATATGTATAAAATGAACTATTAACACAATTTTAACTATTAACACAATATATGAGTTAATGTGCAATATATGTATAAAATGAACTATTAACACAATATATGAGTTAATGTGCAATATATGTATAAAATGTGCAAATGAACTATTAACACAATTTTAACTAATACATGTAACTCCAATTTCTTGATATAACAAACTTAACTTCAATTAAAAATGTAATTAAATCAATTAGTTATTTATAATTATTTACAGTTAAAAAAAACACAACAGATGATGTTGCTTTTGTTTATTTATTTCGAATACCCAAATTACTAATTTGACCTTCCCCAGAGCTAAGAGAATTTTACAAGCACAAAAGATCTCTCACTCACTCACATTCTGGAACGGTTTTTTCTGCTACATTCTGGAACAGTTTTTTCTGCTTTTGTTTATTTATTCCTGATATCCAAATTACTAATTTGGCCTTCCCCAGAGCTAAGAGAACTCACTCACTCACTCACATTTTGGAACAGTTTTTTCCAACATCCAACATGGAGGTCCCGTTGAAGGTCATGATTTGCCACATTGACTATGCTCTTTCAGTTGATGGGAGAACAAAGTTTTTCACGTCTAGGGACGCCAACAACTTCTCGATGCACTCGAAAAGGACTTTGAAGTATCCCTACAATTCAAAAACTTCCATCAGAACTTGTATTACTCCTACATCAGAAACATTAATTAATTTGAAATAAAAACTCGCTTGGTGTTGATAATCTTTATGCGTAGCAGTCAATGGGAGTTCAGCTATTTCCCGTCCAAGTACCCGCACGATGCCTGCTGATACAACTTTTAACCTGCAACAATTTATAATTACTAACTCAACCATCACAATTCACAATTATATACATTTTATAACTAAAGAAGAAATAATACATACATTCCAGTAGTGTCTTTTATTGTCAGCATTGCACAATACATCCCTTTAAAGTCTTGCCCATTTATAGTTTTCCTGCAGCCATTAGAAATTATAAGGTTAGGAGTTGATGAGTGATAGATGATTAATTGAATATCTAACACACATACCCATACACCAGTGATGGGATGAGATCATCATTAGTTACTAGATCTTTAATGGGCTCGAAATAATCCTGAAAACACAACAAACATTTGTATAATCAATATTTAAACTAAGTAACAACTACTTAGGAAATGAAATTAATCAATACTACTTACTTTAAATATGTTTCGGACCTCTGACAGTAAACTTTTGAGTTCCTTTGAAGCACTACGTTCTTTACCATTCAGAAGCCTCCATCCCAACTCAAAATTATAATCCTGGCCGAAAATATTTTTCAGTGGCTTCTCCCCCTCATCTACCAAATTATGCAAGCTAGTGTACAGTGATTCACAATCCTCGCAACAAAACCAGTTTCCTTCAGGAATTTTCTGTAGCATATTATATTCATTTTAGATTAATGTATGATTTAAAAAAAAATAAACAATTCTTTTGAAAAAGCATACCTTAAGATCTTCCATCTTGTGTTTTTTCAAACACCGCACATGATATTCCTTCTCGCACTGCAAATGCAATGCCCGAATTCAAATAATTAATTAATGTTTTTAAATACAACTGAAATTAGCTAGTATGGATCCTGCAAGGATATATAATTACCTGATCACATATCATTGAAGTTCGTGGACCAAAATATGATTTGCAAAAATCATATTCTCTGCAAACAAACAAGACTTCATGATTTGCAAGATACTATACTAACCAATATATTCATTTTTAAAATTTTATGGGTGTTACCTGCAGAGTACGCAGGCTATTTGTTTAGAGAGTTTTTTGAATAAGTCGTGGAGGGACTCAATTTTAGGTGTAAATATATACATATAACTGCAAGAAAATGGAAACCAAGGTTTGATTAGGTAAAAAAGGAAGAAACAAATAATATTAAATTTTCTGGCGTGGACTCACAGGTTAATTACAGCGAAATTTAAATTTCGCATGAAATTCAAATTTTGATGGACTTATCTGCCCAGTGAACAAAAACAAATCATAACAGTACTATCTATAATAACATCCCTGTCAAAAAAAAAAAAAATCTATAATAACATCCAAAAATTTAAAATGAAAAAATCAACACTCTTACATTCTCTTTGCAATGGTCACAAAATATTCCTTTTCCCATTTTTTCGCCTTCAAACACTTTCTACAAACAAAATGGAGACAAGTGTATCAAACATAAAATAAATAATAATCAAATGGACGAATACTAATAATTGTTTGGCTTGAGTCAAACTTTAAAATGCTTGCCCTTAATTTTTGTAAAAACATTATTGTGCAAATTTGCATGGCACGCACAGTTTAATTATTCTCATTTGCGAAATAAATATTATTTTTTAAAGGAAAATGTTTTTTTTTTCGTTTATTCGAACGTTTGATTGAATTGAAATATGACCAGAAATAAACAATAAAAATGTAAAAATGTTAAATATTTTATTTGAAATATTTGGATTTATTAAATTGGGTTTTATGATTTGTTTTTGTATTCTGATCAAGTAAGTTCCATCTAAATTTGAAATCCATGTTAATTTTGCATCTCGTCCGTAATCCGTCAGTCGCTACACTTGACTTAAACATCAATATTTACATCCTTCTTTTCATCGGAGACCTAGAATTCCATTTTTATACAGGTATATGTATATATTTACACCTAAAATGATGTTCATTTTGTTGCTAAATGACAAAAGAGAACTCTAGAAAAATAGAGTGCGTACTCTGATGTAACACTTGGGATGAAATTCATGCTCTATTTAAAGTTTCATATATATTTAGAAATTAATTTATTGGTTAGTAAAAATTAATATCTTAAATAAATTACTAACCAAAAATTTACTTTCTAAATTTCAACGAACATATAAATATATCATAAATTTCATTACAATACGCACATTATTTTTATTGAGCTCTTATGCTTAACATCAAGAATGTAGACACACCATGTTAGATGGAAAAATATACATATAGCTATAGACAAATATAATTCAGGGTCCAAACAAAAAAAAAAATGTTAATTATAATGTAAAATTTTAAAGTGTAGAGAGTGACGATTTACGTATAGAGACAAAATCAACATGTTTCAAACTTAGATGCACTTTTTAGCTCAGAGTAAAGAACAAATCCTGAAACCATGTATACTATCCACACGATTTCAAATAAAAATTCAAGACTCTCAACGTCTGTTTACTTTTTCAAATCCCATTCTATAGCAATTTATTCTAATTAAATAATAAGAAATAAGAGGTTACAGACACAAAATAAAATGAATGTTGTCCAATTAAATAACCATTCTTTTCGAAAAGGATAAATATCTTTGCAAAAGTACCAAAAGTACTTATAAAAAAGAGTACAAAAAGAGACAAACCATGTTTCAGCAAATCATGAAACCAAGTATACCATCCACACATTTTTAAATAAAAGATATGAAATAAGTTTTTTGTTGAGACATGAAAGAAATTTTTTCAGATTCCCATTTTAAAGCTATTTAGCAATTTCTACAAATTAAAAAAATGATAAAAAATCAGGGTTACAAACACAAAATAATAATAATAATTCAAGACAAATATGCATATAAAAATGAAATAAAAATTGAAAGTGAATTAAGTTAATATATGGTGATATGTATTTATTAAAAATACAAAACAAATATTTTGATAAAAAAATTATCCTACAAAACTTATTTTCACACACAAAAGAAAGTCATTACCTCTTTCGACATATGTATGAAAAAACAACAATTGAAAGTCGAAATTATTGGAAGGTAAAATTAAAATATATTTATTTAATTATTCGTGATAATTACAAAACAACAATTGTTTTGATAAAAAAAGTTTTAATTTAAATAGTTATAATAACAATAAATAATCTTCGTATAAAAAGATTGAGGTAAAATTTGAATGTATATACTTATTTGATTCTTCTAGCTAGATATATAATTACAAAATAACAATTAATTTGAAATAATTATTTTTCTAAACCAACTGTTGAAATGCGAATTAATTAAAATGGAAAGAAGAAACAAATAAACAAAAAAAAATCTAAAACTATGGAATCAAAGAATTAATAATTATTTTAGCTTTAGAAGAGAATCATACCCTCGCCGTTCTTCAAAGGAGAGACCAAAGAATTAATAATTATTTTAGCTTTAGAAGAGAATCATACCCTCGCCGTTCTTCAAAGGAGAGACCAGATATAGTGATTTTCGGCAACATCTTCAAAAGGAGAGACCAGGGAGAGTGATTTTCGGCAACATGGAAGGAAGGCGGCCTCTTTAGGTTTGTGAGAATGGGAATAGTTGTTTGTGTATATTTCGCTGACAAATTGGGCTAGCTCAGTCCATTCAGCCAATTGACATCGTTGGACTGGATCAGTGTGTTCAATATATTATCAGGCGTGTAAAAATGTAGTCTCTAATCCAGTCTAACGAAAATGATAAGAGCCCACCAATAACCACTATTTCTAAAGCTGACAAATTGGGTTGCTAGTTCTGTCTATTCAGCCCATTGACATCATTGGGCTGGATCAGTGTGTTAATTATCAGGCTTGTAAAAATGCACTCCCTAATTCTAATTCAGTCTAACGGAAATGATATAAAGTCCACCTACACGTAGGGGTGGAAGTAGGCCGGGCTACCCGACAGGGGCCTACGGCATAGCCTATTAAGGGCCTTGTTAGGCCTAGCCTATTTATAATATGAGCCGGGCTAAGGCTTTTTAAAAAGCCTATTTAGTTAAGTAGGCTAGGCTTAGGCTTTAAATAAAGCCTTATAAATTCTTAAAATTTAGTACTAACATTTATATTAAATTAAATTAAAGTAAGTTAAATTTATTTTAGTACTTTTGAAATCATTATAATGTTTGTATTTAAACTCATAGTTGTAATGCATTTATTTTGGTAGTAAATTTTATTTGCAACTTTGAATATTGAACTACGATTCATATTTAATAGGCTTCTAAAAGGCTCGTAGGCCTGGCCTATTTACTTAAAAGGCCAGGCTTAGGCTGCAAAAAAAGCCTATCACAGATAACAGGCCAGGCTCAGGCTCAATATTTATAAACCAGGCCCAGGCTTTTTCATGTAAAGCCTAGTCTAGCCCAGCCTATTTCCACCCCTACCGGCTACACGCACTATTTATGTACCTACTGTCTATCAATAAATTATTTCTTATTTATATTTATATTTAATTTCATATTAATATTTTATTTTATCCATATCAAAATTATAAAAAAAAAAATTACATATCTTTCTATTGCCATTAATCTTTTCTAAAAATCCTTTCTCCACAAAATAAAAAATAATTTCATTCATCACAACCTTATTAAATTTTTTGATAACTCATTAAATTAAAATTGAAGGTATTATATACTAATTATGAAATAGTCGTTAGATCGGGACGGTTTGGGGTTCGAGAATTCGTTTATCATGGCGCTTCGACGACGGCATGTCATGTCCTTCGGGTTCGAGAGTTCGTTTATCATGGCGCTTCGACGACGGCATGTCCTACTGATTTGTATCATTACTATATCTTTGATTATTTAAGTCGTTTTTCCACGTCTTAGTACGAACAGGTTTATATGTTTTTACATATATAAATCTATATATAAAAGATCTTGAAATTAAATTATTTATATACTGTGAAAACAGAATTTGTGAATTAAATATTCAAGTTGTGAATACAATTTACAAGGGGTTACTGCTAGTTCGACTTCCAATCTCTAATTTTCTCCTCTATAATACTCTAAAATTATTAGAGTCCACTTATAATTTCGTATTTTAAATGAGTGGAGTGAGACCCCTTTTACATAGGTGTAGAAGGTTTTTATGAGCTCAAATTTAATGGAACAGATTAATGGCAAAAAACTCTCTAAAATTATCAATTCATTTTAAAAATATTTCAGAAACTTCTTTTTCTTCTTTCTTTTTTATTCTATATATTTTTCTGTTATCATTATTGCAAATTCTTCGTACATACTCAATATCTTGTAGATCAGTAATATTAATTGAAGATAAATTCAGTAAATATTAAAAAAAAATTGGGATTAGAGATTTAGAAATTAAAATAGGGGAAATCATGTCAATATTTGTGAGTTTTGCCCCACACCAATAATATTAATTGAAGATAAATTCAATAAAAATTTAATTAAAAAAAATTAGTCTAAAAAGTGATGAAGTTCGGTGACCAAAAATGATGTTTTTCCATTTAATTCATAATTTCCACACATCTGAATTTAACTTGCAATTTAATTTTGGTAGTCTACATACCAAAATTTATATGAATTCTAATGTCACATATGTTATATTATACTCAATGATAGCAATAAAATATGTATTATTTTCTTTATTAATTTCAAATGTTTTAGTTATATTTTATTTTATTCCTATTAAATACTCCATCTGTCCCGTGAATGAAAGCTACTCAACTTTTTTTTTTGGTCTGTTCAATGAAAGCTACTCGTTCATTTTTTGAACATTTCATTATCTCTCCATCCATCATACATCTACTTATTATATTATATTTTTTAACTTTCGTGCCCAAAGTTCATGGGAAGCTTTTACCGGAACGGAGGGAGTATTAGATTATATTTCATATAATTAGTAATAAAATCTTTTCATTCAACAAATGTACATAGGTGTGGGTTCGAACCCTTCATTCGTGTGGCGTCCTCTTTACTGGAGCATGAGCATAATCGAGAAGGAGGCAAGGTGGAAAATTGGAAGCGGCGATTCAATTCATATTTTTAAAGATGCTTGGGTCCAGCACCTTGTGGAGGGCCGTATAGGATCAAGAGTTGCGTCTGGATCCACAGTAAACATATACTTGAATGATGATGGGACTTGGAATGAAACCCTGATTAGAGCAGCATTTCTTCACTTTGAAGTTGAGGCTATATACTCGAGATTCGAGGTTTTGGAGTTTAATTTGAACACCAAAGGGGATTATACGGTGTAATTTGGGTATGTATTGTCAAGAAAGGAGCATTATAAAGAGAAACATAAATTAAGAACAAATTTTGGAAGCATATTTGGCAGCTCAAAGTACCACCTAAGGTTAAAGTATTCTGTTGGAGACGATTTCATCCGAGTGGGAAGGGGAATGACGAAGTTGTCGTCTTGTTTGATTTGCAATGTTGTAGATGCTTCCACTATTCACGCACTACGACTATGCAAACCAGTGAAGAAAATGTGGTATAAGATTGGGATTGGCACAAGTGACAGGGTTAAGCGGTTTAACAACTCAAGTGAATTTTTGGGATATCTTTGGAAAAATTACGATACGTACATAGGAGGTGGAGAAAATTATAATGAGAGTTTGGGGGAGATTTGCAGAAGAACCCACGCCTCGAATGATTGCAACATGGCAAGAAGTTTTCACTTTGATACGCATTGGGTTCTTGACTATCTTAAGGAGTTTCAACAGGCACGATGTGGACAAAAGATAAGAAATCTCATTCAAAGTCGAAGAAGAAGCGGGAACTGGGCGGAAGTGGAGGTGGACGCGGCCTATCACGATACATCACATCGTTACGAGTGGGGGGTTGTGTTAAAGACGTGAAGGAAATATTGTTCGAGAATTTGGAAAGAAGATCATAAGACCAGGTTCGGTTTTGGGAGCGAAATTAATTGCAATCTTAGAAGGAATTAACAAGGCCATTGATCTTAAATTGGATAAAGTTTGCATTTTGTCTGATTTCCTCGAAGCAATTAATTTGTGTGATTATCAAAGGGGGTATTGTCGCTAGAAGGAGTTTGGTTGAATAAAATCAGGGAGAGAAGGAGCACGCGCAGGAGGATAGCGAATTGAGAATGTGTGTGGGCGATTTACACCTTGGAAAGTGCGATTTGGCGTCTGACAGAGGAGAAAGGGATTAACATAGGGTTTGGCCTAAAAACAACGGTAATCATTCCTTCTGAGCAGCATTTAGAGTGTGGGTTTTAATTTGTCGAAAGTATGGCCAATGGCATTAATGAAAAGGATATTGGCGTGATTTTGGAAACTTCGATCGCCGGATTTTGCCTTCTCCCAAGACGACGCTCCATATGGGGGAAGTTCTCCGAGGCAAAAGTTATGATTACCTGGTTCCCAAGTATATTTTCGTATTTTTGGATAAGTTTTACCAAGTATATTTTCGTTCCAAGGACTTAATTGAGTATCAATGAATCCCTAAAGTTGCAAGTTATCATGCTATTGTAGTAGCTAAGCTTGTTTGTTTGGATTTTCGGGAATTAAAAACACAAGTACGAAACTAGTTGAACTAAACAAGAAGAAATGAACAAAAGCAACAACAAGATATCTAACTTCCTTTCGAAAGCGCAAAGTGAGAGAGTATTTCCTCGGGTGTATCCATTTTGTAGGTCGTGTGGTGAATTATTGGGCCAAAATACACAAATTAAACCTAATGAATTGGGTAAAGCTAAAGGCTATCACTCGTGTGTGTCGACCAATCCCTTGTGAGGCCTAGGTGAACACGTGCATCAACTAGCAATTATATCGTTTAATCAATGCCATAAGATCTTAGGATAGTGTCTCATAAACACGTTCAACACGGTTACTAATGTTTATGAGACGCCCTTTCACTAATCTAATAGACGACCTCTAATCGATTAGTGTCTAGTGTCGTCTATCTAAGCAATTAACCCCCGGTCGGTGTAGCTAATTACTATGTTAATTCTAATCGATTAATTCAAGCTCATACACACATTCTTAATCATGCAACCCAATACGGTCGTTGAAATCGACAAAACTAATAATGCTAGCTAATAGGGTGAATTAACCAATTGAATCATGCAAATTACCACACTAGAAACATATACACCCAATTCCTAAGCTAATCATGCAATTAATCCATAATTACACCACTTAACCACCAAAACTTCAACACCCTAGGCAATTAGAACTTAGCCCATGGTTTTATGAGAGAAATCCATGGCTACAATGCAAGAAATCACAAAACCTATAACAATTAAGAAATAAATAGCAAGAAATAAGAGAATTACTAAATTGAAATGAGAATTAAAGAGATATCACCTTAAAACTTGAAATGTAGCTACAAACTTCAATTACTTACAAAGCCCAATGGAAATCTTCACTTGAATTGTCAAACTAAACAAGAATCTAAGTTATCTATCAAAGGAAATTGCAAAATATGAAGAACACATATGACTATGTGTGATTGTGTGTGTGAATTCCTCTCCAAGGTAGTATGTTGTCCTCCAAAACTGAAATAGGGCTCCTTTTATATGTTGTAAGGATTCCAAAAATGAGTTTTTGCACTTTAGCCCTTCGAAATTGGAGAAAATAGCCAAAAACCCCCGAAATGTATGTCACCCGGGCACCCCACCCGGCCGAAATACGAATCTCATGGAAGTGTGGCCTTGCCCGGGTGGAATCCACCCGGCCGGGTGGGTTTCACCCGGGCAAAATACGAAAGTCATGGAAAATTGGCCTTGCCCGGGTAGAATCCACCCGGCCGGGTGGGTTTCACCCGGGCAAAATACGAAATGGGTGAACTAATCCAAAATGTGGGTGTACAGCACTGTGGCCGGGTGGAAGCTACATGGGCGGGTCGAAGCTACATGGCCGGGTCGATTTTACCCGGCCGGGTGATGTCTACCCGGCCATGTCATTTTCGTTCCGTTGTATCTCGAGCTTCCGACCTCCGATTGAATCGATTCTTTTTTTCATTCCACTCCGTTTTTCGAGACGAATCCAATGGTCACCTTCTATTATTGATCCAGTGAAGTATGGTTGGTGGTTTGCTTCCAAAATACATTGTTTTTCCTACAAAATCGACAAAACACCACCTTTCTCTCATTTTGACCAAAACAATGATAATTGACCAATAATTCAATGAAATCAACATCAAATGAGCTTCAAATATGTATCTAAATCATGTAAATTCCATCCGAATCACCTGGTTTCTTGGGCTTGTTGCTTTCGTCGGATTGGGCATCGGTGTGACGGAGGGGTATATAAATAGAGAAGGGGGAAAATTACTTCTCATCACTCTCAACTGTGAACCCTTCTGTGCTCTTTCTTTCATCTTTCTGCTCATAACATCTCTCACCATGGCTGATAACCTTCACGAACCCCTAAGAAACATACGTATTTCTGATGCGGAAGATTCAAATCTCAATGTTAATGAGAATGAACTTGCCATCCCTCAATTCGCTCTGCTTGGTCACTTCACTATCCGCAGACAACAAGGGCTGATCGAGATCCTCAACATACTTAAGAGGATCTGGAAACCGGAGGGTGTGGTTCGAATCATTCTGGTGGCTGAGGGTTATTTTATGCTGGACTTCGAAAATGAGGTGGACTACAATAGGGCCTTCTTTAGGCAACCATGGGTTGTCAATGGCCCAATGCTTATTCTGTCGAAACTACAAGGAGACGAACTCCCGAGGGATCTGGTTATCAACAGGATCCCTTTATGGGTGCAGTTTCATGGGATGCCCATTTGCAGCATGACAAAAATCTTGGCTCAAAAACTAGGAGAAGTATTGGGAGACGTCATCGACATCGACTGCCCGGAAGATGGGGCGGCTTGGGGACGCTGTCTGAGGGTAAGAGTGCTTATTGACCTCCACCAACCACTCAATAGGAGCACTAATATCACAGTCAGGGGCGAGAGCATTTTGGTGGCACTAAGGTATGAAAAACTAGGAGAATTTTGTTACAGATGTGGCCTTCTTACTCACATCGAAAGAGATTGTATGGATCGATATATGGGGGAAAGCAGCCGCAGGGGAGAAATGTAGGAGTACCCAATGTGGCTTCGGGCTGATGGACAGAAAGGTCTTAAAGAAGCACAATATGAGCACCTGAGAAGCCTCCTTGAGAACAGGACTCCGACCCAAACACCATCATACAATGCTGAAGCAAGGAGAACGGTGAACTCTATTGTCATTAGGCCTAATGCTCGTGTCGGGGGACTTGTGCTGGCGGACGAAGCATGGCACGATCAAAATCAAGACAGTTCGATGGAAGCAGATCGTTTTGCGAACTCAGTTCTCATGGAGGAGGCACAGCATACACTACAAAATAATGAAAACATGTATCTTGCAAATGTTGAACACTCTTTACGTGCTGATTGGGAAGGAATTGCACAAGCAAGTTATTTTACAGCGCTTATTGATGATGAAATCAATGGAGATCAAAGTAGACTACAGGGACCGGGGGCAGGAAAGGATCTATGGAAAGCCAAACAAGAAAAAGGAAAAGAGATCATGATGGGCACACACATTAAAGGACAAAGAAAGAGAGGAAGGGCAAGTGCATGGGGAATCCAGATTATGACAGATAAGGAGATGGAGATACAGGAGACTGAAGAGAAGAACATGGAAAGGAAGGAAGAAGGGGGTTACAAACGACACAAAAGCGAGGAAGAGGTGTCGAGCTCAAGTGCAGCGGAGGAGGGTGAAATCCCACTCCGCTCTTATCCATGATCGTCACATGCTGGAATGCAAGGGGTTTGAGGGGTCCCATTGCATTCCAGAAGCTAAGGCAGGTTGTAGCCCTAAATAAACCCTCACTTTTGTTTGTAATGGAGTCGAAACTCCCCAGTAGAATAGTAGAAGCTTGGATGAACATGCTTAACTTTGCTTTTTGTTTTTCGGTAGAACCAAGCGGTAATAGGGGGGTTTACTTTTGTATGCTTTGAACGACATGAATGTTAACATTGGCTCCTACTCAGCGTGTCATATAGATGCTAAGATCAGTGATGATAATGTTCAATGGTGGTTCACCGGATATCATGGGCCTTCGGATCAAAACGATCGGCACCTTTTCCTGGACCTTTTTAAACGGATTAAAGCAACACATCAAAGTAACCAAGTTTGGCTAGTGGGAGGGGATTTTAACGAGATCTTAAATCATAGAGAAAAGAAGGGGGAATTAATAATGGAAGGACATATAAATTGATGGAAAGATTTCGAAACAGCCTCAATTACCATGATTTGCACGATCTAGGGTTTTCGGGACCAAGATTCACTTGGGATAATAAAAGAAAAGGAACCAACAGAATTTTGGAACGACTTGATCGATATGTGGCAAGCCCAGAATGGATAAATTTGTGGAAAATGCATAGAGTACAACATTCTCATTGGTTCGGATCAGATCATAGAGCAATTTCGATCAAGATACATAGTAAGAGTCACGGATGGAGCAAGAACAGGTTTGATTTCTTTAGATTCGAAAACGCGTGGTTAATGGAAATAACTTTGGAGAAAGAGGTCAACATGTGCTGGAACACAATGAATATTAACAACAATCTGCAAACAAAGCTCTCAAATTGTGCACAACGCTTACAAAAGTGGGCAAAAGAAAAAGTGGGAAGTTTGGAAAAAAGAGTGAATGCCTTGTCTTCACTGATCTTACAAAGGAAGGAATCGGATGATGGGATTGACCAGGGAGGGGACCCCATGGAGAACAGATTGGAACTACTACTAGCCCAACAAGAAGAATTTTGGAAACAAAGGGAGAGGACAAACTGGATGGTCAGTGGAGATAGAAACACAAATTATTTTCATAAAAGAGCAACGGAAAGGAGAAACCGTAACTTTATTGATAGCATTCGGAAAGAGGATGGATCGTGGGCACACTCCAAAGAAGATATTACCAGTACCATAGTGGATTACTATCAAGCCCTTTTTACTTCAAACGCCCCAAATCAAAGGCAGCTGGAGACTATCTTGAACCATTCGGAGACCATGATTACGGAGGAGATGACAGAGTTCTTAGACAGGAAGTATACAAAAGACGAGGTCAAAGCGACAGTTTTTGAAGTTAACCCGGATAAAGCTCCCGGCCCGGACGGATTTAATGCTAGATTTTTCCAGGAGATGTGGCATATAGTGGGGGAGGATCTAACAAAAGGGGTTCTGGACATCTTAAATAATAAAGGGGATACAAGAGAATGGAACGAGACATGGATAACTCTCATTCCAAAAATTAAAAGCCCGACGTCTTTAAAAGATTTTCGGCCAATTAGCTTATGCAATGTGAGCTTCAGGATTGTTGCAAAAGTAGTAGCTAATAGGCTTAAGAAAATATTACCAGAGGTTATAGATGATCATCAGAGTGCTTTTGTGAAGGATAGATAAATATCCGACAATATTCTCATTGGATATGAGTGTATGCATTGTCTCAAGAATAATAAAAGCAAAACGGGCTACGCGGCGATGAAACTGGATATGAGTAAAGCGTACGACCGGATTGAATGGAGTTTTTTGGAGGGGCAGTTAGTTAAGATGGGTTTCCCAAGTTCCCTCATCGATATTATCCCCAGGTGCGTGAAAACAGTTACATACTCTTTTAAAATTAATAATACAGTTGTGGGCAAGGTAATTCCATCTAGGGGTATCAGGCAAGGGGATCCTTTGTCCCCGTTCCTGTTTGTGATTTGTGCACAAGGACTATCCTCGTATCTGAAACACAATGTGAGCATCAAGAACATTGAAGGCATCAAAGTGGCCAGGGAGGCACCAGAAGTTTCTCATCTGTTATTTGCTGATGATAGCATTTTATTCTTCAAAACAAAGGAGAATAGTGCGGAGATCATTAAGAGAGTCCTGACGGATTATGAAAAAGCTTCGGGGCAGATGATTAACTTTGAAAAAACTACCATCCTTTTTAGTCCAAACACAGATGAAAGACTGAAAAATGATATCAAGCAGAAGTTGAACATTCGTGTCACGCAGGGGCACCAGATGTATTTGGGACTCCCGACTTTCTCGATGAGATCCAAACGAGTACAATTTTCGTATTTGGTGGACAGGATTAAAAATCGAATTGACAACTGGAAAAATAAGACATTCTCGAAGGGGGGGGGGGAGAGAAGTGCTCATCAAATCAGTGTTACAAGCAATCCCTACTTATGCCATGTCATGTTTTAAGATTCCATTGCAAATTTGTAAACAAATGGAGTCTCTCATGGCTGACTTTTGGTGGGGGAAAAACGAGGAAAGAAAGAAGATCCAGTGGCAAAAATGGGAGGATTTGTGCAAGACAAAAAACGAGGGAGGAATGGGCTTCAGGAGAATGCACATCTTTAATGATGCATTATTGGCAAAACAAGTATGGAAATGTATTCAAGATCCGGAGTCACTTGTTAATAGAGTTCTTAAAGTAAGGTACTATAAGAACATGGACATTATGGAGGCAGAACCAGGTAATAACCCCTCATTCACATGGAGGTCACTTTGTCGAAGCAAATATATTTTAGAAGACGGCATTAGATGGATAGTGGGAAATGGGGAGCACGTTAAGCTCTATAAGCACGCGTGGGTTCAGGGACTGGAGGAAGGAAGAATAAAGTCGAATATAGCAGCTATCCAAAACATCAATATTCTCCTTGAAGATGAACGATGCTGGAATGAAGAATTAGTGAGGAATGCCTTCTTACACTTTGAAGTAGAAGGGGTGCTAAGAACTCAAGTAGGGGAGAAGAATGAGGCAGATAATAGATACTGGAAAGATGAGGAAATGGGCAGTTATACGGTGAAATCAGGATATAGGAGGGGAATACTAATAGTAGGAAGAGAAAAGAATAAACCATCCTCCTCATTGACACAAGAGAATGCAAAATGGTGGAAACGAATATGGGAATTGCGAGTCCCCCCGAAAGTACGCATTTTTGGATGGAAGATGTGTCACGATTTCGTACAAACTGAAGGTAATCTGGCTCGAAGACACATTCCTATTGCGTCGGTGTGTGGATTGTGTGGTGGCAGTAATCCGGACACTTGCCATGCCTTATTTCATTGCAACAATGTCAAGTCAGCTTGGAAACAAACGGGGCTTAAGGGGCATATTCAAGTAGGAAAAGGTATGAATACTATTGACTTCATTAATCATATGAGCAATAGAACTTCGAAAGAAGATTTTGAGAAGTTTATTATGATTGCATGGGCAATATGGAGGGAGAGATGCTCGATTACTCATAACACTGGCCCGAAAAATAGGTGCATTGACAAAAAGACGGGAGAGAGAGTGTTGGCATACCTTGACGTCTTTCATAATCAGACTAAGGAAAAACAAAGGGCACCCATAAATTGCAAAAGTAATTCAAACGTATTGCAAGAGAAAGCACGCAAATAGTCAATGTAGAAGTGGATGGAGCCTTCAATAGTGAGCGTCGTCGCTACGGAGTGGGGGGTATCCTTCGTAGACATGACGGATGCATCATTGATAAAATCTGCACAAGGTTAAGGCCTCAACGGAATCCGCTTGGAACTGAACTTATGGCTATATGGCATGGGATGAGTAAAGCTAAATCGAGAGGTCTGACGCATGTGATGATCAAATCAGACTCTCAAACAGGAATTGCCTTATGCCTCAGAAATAAGAGTACCATGGGACCAGATGCCAGGATCATAAGGGACATTATAGAATTATCTAAGCAATTTGTAGTGTGCAAATTCCAATACAGCCCTAGGTCCAAAATGCAGGAGGCACATAATCTGGCACAGAAGAGTGCTGACTCTACCACGTCACCAGGATGAAGTGGAGTAGTCGTTGGTAATCCAAGAGCGCAGATTTTATCGTACAAACTTTACCCTGGTAGTATGAACCAACCCCCTCCCCCCCAAAAAAATAAAATAAAAAAAAATAAGGGAGAGAAGGAAACGGGTCGTTGTGTGCGATATTCGTCATCACCCTCGGTTATAAAATAGGCGAGCCCATCAACTGGCCAGAGAGGCACCTTTAGCTCCATGAGAGAGTATTGGATGCCATATTTGAATTGGTAGGACGTTGAGAGTGTTAGCGGACAGAACGTAGAAGAGAAGATATTGTACAATGTTATTGTTATCCGTGTCCTACCCTAAAAAAAATGTACATAATATAAACACAAAGCATGAATCCGTCATTAATCCACGTAAGAAATTATTCATTTAATTGGGTTAGGTTTTTTAACTTTATTAATTGATAGGGATTAATCTATTTAATTTGTTCACCTCTAATATACTCTATATCACATATACATTGATGTATGCATATATATATAAAAAAGAGTCAGTGAAAAAAATTAATAGGTCTAAAAAAGTTGTGAGTCAAAATAACTCGGATCGAGTCTGTTTTAGAATAAAACAACGTAAATAATTATGTTGGTTAATTAGATTTAAAAAAAAAAAAAGATCAAGTCACTTGTATAAGCGCCACGTAACAGTATATGGACAAATACATTGGTCATACGAGTAACATTGGCTTTTCTAAATGCAACTAAGGATGAAATATATCGTAAATTTGGATATTGATGTTTAATGTATTTATTTTTTTGAGTATAGTAGATATATCGTAAAATGTCACAAAATATTGATGTTAATATCGATATCGTTCAATCGTAATGTAAAATTGAATAAAAATCGAAAAATATCGCTGATATATAGCATGATATCACACAATATCGCAAAATTTGAAATTGTAAATTTATTTAATTTGTTTTTATAAGTATAAAATTATACTCCATTTTTTATTTTATTTTTAATAATGTAAAATAGACATGGGCAGTTTTTAACCGGCAAACCGTCGAACCGGCCAAACCGCCGGTTTGGTAAACCAACCGTATCCGAAAATGGCGGTTCAGTTTCGGTTGCAAGTTTTGGCAAACCGAAACCGCCGGTTTGTCGGTTTTTTTATTTTTTTAATATACAATTCTTCTATTTTTTATGTATAAATTTAAGTTATATAATTTTTATTAAATTCTAGTAATGTAGTTTCTAAAACAAGAGTTGAAACGAACAAAAAACGAGCGAAAACGGAGAGAGAAAGGAAAAAAAAAAAAAGGAAAACCGTCTAACCGCCGGTTAGAAAACCGTAATCGACATTTTGCCGGTTCGGTTTCGGTTACCAAAAACGCAAAACCGAAACCTCCGATTTTTAACCATAACCGACGGTTTTGTCCGGTTGAACATGGCTAATGTAAAAGAATAGAAAAATTGTGTAGATCAAACAGTACTTCTGACGCCTATTATTTTCGATGATGTTTTTTTCAGGGAGGCCACGTATTTGTAAAAGAAATAAAATAAAATATACTATAAATACATTTAAATTAATAAAACTATTCTGTCCCACCAGCAATTCCTACCAAGTTAATCTGAAATATTGGCTTCCAAATATAAATTGGTCAACAAAAATGGGAAAATTATCTACAAAGAAAGAGCAGCAATGAATTCAGCAACAAAGCAATATAACTTTGTTTAGTGGAAGAGCTTCTGCTCACACTCAGCTCACCAGCATTTACATATTCGTCCTTGCCAGAAGTTATCGAGACATTAACTGATAACGAACCTGATCAATTAAAACCGATATATAAAATGTTATACGAGAGACAATTGGATTTTAATTTCAAAAAAGTCGACTTACAATCATAGTCTGCCCATCCTATTCTTTGATGAGCCAAATCGTAAACAAAGATTTTGTCTTTGAGGACAAGATCTGAAAATTAAAATAGATGACCAAGCTATAAGATTAGGATTAAATTCATCCAATCCTACGATGTTATTTCTAGAACCAAATAAATAGATGGGAAACGATTACGAACCTCCCAAAATTGTTGTGCCTTGATTCTCAACTTTAAGAAAGCCAATGCACCAAGTTGCAGCACCATCCTGAAAGTACCAATTAAGAGTTTTGGAACAGTTAACTACTTACTAAAAGCAACAACATTAAAACATATTATAAAGAAAATAAGCACAAGACTCACAACAAATCCCATGTGCACAAGGTAGTCGATTGGTCTTAAAACCATAGATGCACCCCCGGCAAAATTAAAAGCAATTGCTGGAAAGACTTGAGCTAAGCTATTAAGAGAACGCAGCAGTCGTGTCATGACTCATGTGAGTGAGTGAGAGAGAGGAGAGAAGAGAGAAACAAACCTTGTAGAAAGTAGGTAGCATTGATTCCCTTTATACACAATTGGTTTTGCAGATTGAGAAACAGTAGCTGTTATCTGCAACCATAGCAAGAAACGTCGACTTTATTTATGATTTACCATAATGAATTAGCTTCATAAGACCTCATTGAAAGCAACTGGAAGAATCAAAAGATACTGATTTTTTTCCCTTTATTTTCTTGTTAATTCTTTTAATTGCAAGTCCTAGATGCTTACAGCATCAACAAGAGGATCGTAAGCTTCTTCGACAAGGTATGCCAAAGTTGTTCCAGAATCAATAATGGTTCCTCGGTTGCCTGATGTAGTAAACACTGCTTCATCAACCGGTAATAACTGCCCATTGACAGCAATGCTTTGCAGATATAAATTATAATGAGGCCTGTACAAATAAAATTTCGAATTTAAAAAAAAGTCTCCATTAAGTTGTTTTCTGACAAACTACAGCATGAAGAAAATCATACACTCAAAAAAATGTCATGAAATGGACAGTAAATCAGGGATATCACTAAACAGATGAGCATGACATGGATGAAATATCACAATATTGCAAATTGCAAATATTAATATACGTACTGTGAAGGAACAAGGGGAGTATAAACGATTCTTGGATCCAATATCTCACCAAGAACTAGTATACCTCCACCACTACCCTCCCCTTTCAAGCAGTGGGAAAATATTTTAGGTGTTATCCCACGTGACGCTAATTGTGATGTCACCGAAAGACTCTGTTGACCAAACCCAAATATTCCATCAACTGCTCTATCGGATTTAGTCAAGTCCCCGAAGAGTGAGTTGCTGCACCTGTTTACATGTAAACTCAGGGCATGTTTGATAGCAAAGATGGATTATCTAAGATTAGGATGATAACTAAACTTTATAAATTTTAAAGCATAATCTACCCTTAATCTAAGTTATCAAACAACCAATAAAAATGATATATAGTTAATCTAAATTTAATCTAAGCTATCAAACATGGCCTCAAATTAATGCTCCCACATATTGACATTCTATCGAGTTAAGCTAGAAAGTAGAAGAAAATATATAAAGAGACGAAAAGAGAGATAAGTGCATGTCAAATATGGTACTGTATACAGTGTGTATTGAGATTTATGGTATACCTACTGAATCACTCCTAAGTGTAATTCAACTGGGAGTGCGAAAAATTGGGTATACTGCACTTATCAAACCAAAAAATACCGAGAATACTGGCATTTTCAGTACGGTATGAAAACTTTTGTAATGCATACCATTTTATCATGCATATCATTTTAAAATGCATACCAATACCCTATATGAATTTCGGATACATAGAAATTTCGGTAATGCATCAGTATGAATGTTCATAAAACGAAAAACTTGGTACAGTATTACTATTAGTATGAAACTTTATTTACCAAGGTTTTCATTACGGTATACGCTATCAAGGGGTATTTTTGGTATATTTTGTTACTTAATTTATATAGGGCAGGATACATAGAGATCAATACTGAATAGGAAACAACATCGGCTTACCCAAAAACAATAGGAGCAGAAGAATTTGGTAGCACTGATGTACCCAAAACAGTATCAAAATAAAGCATATCAGTAACATAAAAACCAGTAGTGCCACTTCCATCTCCATATTGGAAAGTGTAAGCACACTGATTGCTTTCACTAGAGCATTCAGCAGATGCAGTTTGAACAATGGAAGCACATATGTTATTCGAGCAGGAGATAGGAGAAGCAGTTGAGGATGCAGCAGAATCAAAAAAATTGAGAGGAATCTGCAATCGAAATGCATAATCAGTCTATTAAAAATACTTCAAAGAGTAACACGTGCCACTGGTGCAATTTTGACCCAAATTTTCAACCAAACTGTTTTTTTCCTATACATTTTTCACGAATTATAGAAAAAGGCCGTCCATACGATGAAAAGTATCTCCTGTTTATTGAAAAAGTACTAATATTGTTAAACCTACAAACTAACATATATATGTAAGTTTTTTCGTGGTTGAATCAAACTTTGGTCAAAATTGCACCGGTGCAACTAGTGCGTAGAAGTTTTGTCAACTTCAAAAGGTATCAATAACTAACAAAACGAAACAAAATGGGAGAATCGTACACCCAAACCACTATTTTGGGGGCAATCTTTACAGGAACTGCAAGTTACCCACAAGATGTCACTCCCGGTATCAATCTGCACGTTGAACTCTTGTGGCGGAGATCCCAACCTCACTTTGGTGTAATAAAGTCTATAAAATTGAAAAACATAGTTCAATCACCCAAAAGAGAATCAATTTTACAACTATTACATAATCGTACACGTTTGTATTAATAGTTAGATTACAAGTGAATTATGTGAGAACAACAAAGTTCAAATATTGCAGTCAAAGCAGCCATATAATAATTTTTAAACACAACTTCAACGAGACAAATATCACACAATCGGTAATAGCAATGTCCAATGACCACCATTTTAACATTGAATTATCTGGACCAAACTAGGAATCTTATGTAGAACTTACCCAACTAAATGACCTATAATCATACTTTTCTAAGCAATTAAAGCCAACTTCTTAATTAGAAAAACACAATGTAAAATTGTAATTTCAATAGCTAACTTAGCCAATGTATAAACACAGGAAACAAATTTTGAGAGATACGATAAAGTTACCCAAAGGCGTAGGGATCGGAGGCACCGCCGACCGGAAAATCTACAATGCCGCCGGAGAAGCTCTGCAATATCCGCGCGTGCCTCGCACGGTCCCGAGCTTTAATCACCTCTAGGTCCAACTTCTCCTCCACCGGAAACGCCCTTTCAAGAGTCAATACTCTCTGAAACTCGGCGCCGTCAACGGCGGCGGAAGCCAGTGCAATAAGCGCCGCCATTATCAACAAACCCCGGCCAGCCATCGGCGGTTATATGTATGCACTGACTGCTAAGTGCTTAATCTGAAGCTATTTGCAGCACGTATGCTTTATTTTTTCTACACACCTCAAGGATTCGAAATTGAAATTAAAATCTAAGCAGTTTGTTGTTCAATTGATTGAATATTTATAGAGGAAAAATGGTGCAAGTTCATGATGATGTATAGGATATTTCGCACACAGTGTCACGCGTGTGTTAGGACATGGGATTGTTTTTTCATTAGTTTTTCAGAGGAGCAGTATGAATTGTGTAAAGGGGCAAAATGGGCATTGTAACGGTGAAAGCATAACGGGAATAAATGGGCAAAGTGGATTATTGTCTCATCTTTTTTTATTCGGGTGCTGCACTCCTACTACTTTTTTGGTCTAACAATTTAACCATCATTTTCATAGTAATTTTCATGTCATTTGTTGATTATCATTTCTATTCTCTTTAAGAATTTGAATCAAGCGTCCCTTGATTGTCAAATTCTGACTTTCTTATTCGACACTTCACTGAATTTAAACTCGTCATGTTCACTTAATCTACCAACTAAAACACACACAAAATAAAAAAATTAGCCCGTAAATTGTAAATATACAATTGCTAGTCTTACTTAACATGGAGTAAAAGATTTGCATAATTTTATTATTATTCTAAGAATTCAGTTTTGATTTTCTCAAAAGATATTTGAATGTAATGTACAACACTATAAACCTATATTTCGTAACCATGAAAATTATTGCTATTCATGCTTAGGTGCATTTGAAGAAAATTTGGTACTGATCTCACAATTTCGCAAACAACACGTCATATAAATTTGAACAATATTCTCTCTTTTTTATACTACTTATTTTAAGATTTACTGTAACTTTTTAGGGATAAAATATGTTTATTGAATTAATTTAGAAGACACAATGATTCTGATTCTCCGCAGTAAAGCAGGGTTGTACTTGTACAACAAATTAATCGAAACAGATAGCTAGGAACATGAATTCCCTTTTCAATTGTTGTACTATTGTAGTAGCTTAAGGACTAAGGTATTATACATTGGAAGACTAATTACATTACTTCTTTTAATTTATAATAAAAAATGTGGTTGAATAATAAACATATTACAAGAAAAAAAAGATAAAGAGAAATTTAAATATAAAAATTAAAATATACTCCTTTCCTTCCAAAATAATTTTCACACTTTCTCTTTCAAGACGTCTCACAATAACTCATACTTTTAAAATGGAAAATCTTTTATAATCATCATTCATCAATCTCACAATATCTTCAATTTTACATAAATCAATGTCATTACTTTTTACACACGCATACACACAAATCAACGCATTCTTTTACTTTATACATAAAAGTTGAGAAAACTACCCTTCAAAACTCTACTCATTATTACACTTTTTTAATATGTGTGCTCATTTAACCTATACAAATTAATATGGGACGGAGGAAATATTTATTAAAAAAAATATGAAAAACTTATAAACGAACTGACCAAAATGGAAAGTTTATAAAGGGATGGAGGGGTACTTATTTGTATTTATCAAAGTTTTTTTCATTTTTTACTACATTTTTTTAATGACAAACAAATAAAAATTAATAACAGGAAATATCATTAAAATTATTTTTCGTTGACAGAAAGGTCAGTTTTTTTTATAGTGCATATACTTATACTTGTTCGTGATTGTTATTAGTGTATTTTATCAAATTTTACATACATAGAGAAGTGGAGTAATATTTTCTAGAGGATGTAAAATTCCATTGATTCACTCGTTAAATTACTTCCTCACGATTGGTGGTGACAATGACGCCGTTTGAATCTGTCTAGTTTGAAGATCTTGAGCTTAGAGCTTGGATTAGACTTTTGTTATATGATCTTTGTAACCATGTAAAAAAAAAAAATCCATTGATTCAACCAATTATATCCATTATTTTTATAGTTGTAATACCAATTTACTACAATAATAACTATATATCTAATATTAATATTATTCTCACCTTTCTCTTGAGGGCACGCTTTTACTTGTAATTAATAGTAATATACTAATGTGCCTGCAG
The DNA here is from genome assembly GCA_963675135.1 of Galeopsis tetrahit. NCBI lineage: Eukaryota > Viridiplantae > Streptophyta > Magnoliopsida > Lamiales > Lamiaceae > Galeopsis > Galeopsis tetrahit. The sequence goes on along the minus strand of OY776128.1, from coordinate 71,438,248 downwards.
AGTGGTGAGGTGGGGGGACTTATTTGTTGGAATTTTGTATGTCAGCAAAATATTTACCAATATCAACTGTCCTCACAAAGATCTGGTGATCTTGATTCAAATGTTAGGTTGATCAATATTAAATCATCGACATGAATCATATTTAACCAAAATATAAGGTACATTGAGGACTCCACTTTCCTTTTCATGTTAAATTTGGGGTGATTTGCGATATGCTAATTTCACTTCTTCCAATGTTTCGATATGTCACGACTCAAATCTATTATTCATTAATAGGAGTACAAAATAGTTCTGGTTTCTTCAACTAGTAGCATGGTTTAGGATTAGGTTTATATAACATCAGAACAATTGTTGGAGTTCGTATATATTGCTAGTATTTTAAGAAATTGTATTTTTGTTAGATAATGAATATATATATATTTTTTTTTTTTGGAATTCAATCTTTCTACATCAAATTCAAGTACCTTTTTTTAGAGGGAAAGTAGCATTGTTGAGCAATCCCTTTCTGGGAAAAGGATGGAAGCAGTGACAACTTTTTTGTGTACTTGCGGTGTCTGACTCGAACCGAGAAATTCCATAGATATGATGCAACATGGATTTTTAAATATTTGATATTAGTTAATTGATTATTATTTTTTTTAGGAAAATCAATCAAATTGTTAGTATTATTAATAGATTTTATTTTCATTCAATATATGTGCGAATCAATATCTACATAGATATTTTTTCACAATGATGTTATTTATTGAAGCGCATATATATATATATCTATTCCTACTTAAAAAATCTTATACTAAAGACTAATTTAATATATTTGGACTTATTTGATAGTATATGTTTTATAGTAATCAAACAATATTAACATTAGATGATCCAAACTAAATGCATGGATATTACATTTCAAGAATTCATGGATTATAACTTATAAGCAACATCTCGTCGCACACAAATGGGACCACAATATTCTAAGTAACATTTTTTAGTCTAGCATGCTTTTCTCCAATTGGGCCCATTCAAGAAATGATTGATGCATGTGATCAACTTCACATAATTGGGTTGAATAAAGGGAGAAGAAAAAAAGAAGTGTTTTTGGTTTTCTTATCCCACAATTTTGCAGGAGTATAGGGATGTCCAAAAGAAAATCAAGCAATATGGACTGCTAATTAATTATATATTTTCCTACATTATTGCCATCCCGGTTGTAAAAGCAGCTATTAAAATTTTGTTATTTTTTGATTGATTGTTGAAGATTATGGTCAAATTATCATGTATATATATACTTCTTCGATCGAGCATGCATGTAACATGTTGCGTAGGATATGCTTCATGTGATTTACCAATTATTCCGCTATGATGAAGTTTATAATTCATTACATATTTACGAATATTAATACTTACTCTCAAAAAAAATAAAAATACTAGTTGTGGATTTTAAAAGTATTGAAACTTATTTATTGACTCTGAGTATATGGAATTGACAGTTGAGAGTACCAAATCTATGGATATAAAGAGATTGAGAGAATGATATACTCCGTCGTCCTGTAAAATTTTGCTCAGACCCATTTTTGGGTTCACAAAATATATGTTTATTCTATTTAAATAATTAACCTTTGAATATTTTTTCTACTTTATTAACAAGACTGAGTATGTACCAATAATATTCTTTTTTCGTTATCCCACATATATTTTTTATAATTAAAATATGATTTTTTTTAAAAACACATATAAAAAGAAGTGAGCAAAATTTTATTGGACAGAGGGAGTATTAGTACAAAATATTTTTAGCAACTTTTTAAAATTTTAAATATTCCAAAACTATTTTTTTTTTTCAATTCACCTCCATACCTTCTACGCCTTCTTCATCATTTTGTTCCATCCTTTAGTGATAGACGCAATTAGACTACTCTATTCCTACGAAACGAGCCAATAGATAGAGTGGGGGAATGGAATGGACGGATTTGAGACTACCGACGTCTCTAGCGCTGTTGAGCTAGGGTTTGTTCTTATTGTTTTGTGAACATTAACTGAACCATTACCTGATTCAGCTAGAGAAGGAATCCCCTGTGTTAGGGGAACTGGGGTAGCCTTTTCTATTGATGAGATCAAGCCAAAAACAAGCAATCCAAAGGACAAGAGTCACCCGATATGTAGCACGACCGTTAGAGCTTTGACCGCCTTTCCTAAGTGTAGTTCTGTATGGGATACAAATATTGCCGCAGGGGATAAACAATCAACATCTTACTAGCTAGCAGCTCCGTTGTTTCCAGCCTAAGGTCTATAATAGCCTATAGCAGTTGTGGTTGTAGCTCAATCAGTTAATCTTCGTTCATCCCCTTTTCACTCGGCTGTCTGTCTCCGTTAGCGCTGTGGCAATCGGTGTCCATTGACTTGTTCGTATTTTTTGACAAGTTTTCCCAAGTATATTTTCGTTCCAAGGACTTAATTGAGTATCAATGAATCCCTAAAGTTGCAAGTTATCATGCTATTGTAGTAACTAAGCTTGTTTGTTTGGATTTTCGGGAATAAGAACAAAGATATTGAACTAAATTAACTAAAGTAATAAGTGATAGTGACTAGAAATAGTGAACTAACTAACTTTCTTTTGGAAAGTGCAATAGAAGTGTATTGCCTCGGGTGTTTCCGTTTTGTTAGGAATAAATGAACTAGTGAAGCAATTACATGAGCTAGATATGAATTCGGATTAAGCTAAAGGCTATCACCTAAGTGTGCACACCCCCTCGAAAGGCATAGGCGAACATCGTGCATTGATTAGCAATTATAGGATCTAACCAAATACCATAAGCTCCTAGGATAGTGTTTCATAAGCACTTTCAACACGGTTACTAATGCCTATGAAACGCCCTCTCACCAAACTCCTAGACGACCTCTATTCGTTTAGTGTCTAAAGTTGTCGGTCTAGCCATTAACCCCCTCTCGATTAGCTAATTACTAATTAACTTCTATTCAATTGACCAAAGCTCACACTCACACCCCAATCATGCAAACCCAACTCTCGTTGCAATCAACACAATCGAAAATGCTAGCTAATAGGGTTGATCAATCAAATGAATCAAACAAAATACAACTCTAGAAACATTCACACCAAAATCCTAAGTGCATCATGCAATTACTTCACAATTACACTAAATTCCCATCAAAACATCCACACCCAAGGCAATTGGGGATTAGCCCATGGTTCTAGAAAAGAATCTCATGGCTACAACACAAAACAACATAAAGCCCATGCTAATTAATAGAGAAATTGCAATGTAGAAAGTAATTACCAAATTGAAACTTAAAATTGAGAGATATCACATTGTTGATGGAATTGTAGCTACAATATGATGAAATAAGCAAAGCCCACTTACAATCCTTGATTGAAATGACAAATTAACTAAATACTAAGCTAATCTATGAGAATCTATATGGAAAAATGCTTCAAAACCTATTACTATGTGTTACTATGTGTAGAGACTTCTCAATGTGTGGAATCCCCTTTCAAAAACGAACTTTGGGCCTTATATACTCTTCCAAAAGTGCTTGGCATGTGCCCTAAGGTAGAAACACGATTTTAGGCGAAAATAAGAGGTCACACGGCCGAATCGGGTAACTCGGCCGAGTCGGGCACTTCCAAAAGCGTGTTTTCCATTTTTGTTCACTCAGTAGCTCGGCCGGATGCTGTAGCTCGGCCGAGTCGGGCCATAGAATGCATTGCCCTCTTTTTCAGGCAACTCGGCCGGATGGCGTAGCTCGGCCGGATTGCCAATCGTTCCAGATTCTGCATTCCCATTCCACTCGGCCGGATTGGCGAGCTCGGCCGAATTACCAATCTTTTCCACTCGGCCGGATTGGAGAGCTCGGCCGGATTGTCCGTCATTCCAGATTCTGGATCAAAATTCCACTCGGCCGGATTGGAGAGCTCGGCCGAGTCGTGCCTTAAACATATCTTGAGCATTTTTCAGGCCACTCGGCCGGATGGTGTAACTCGGCCGGATTGAAAGATGTTCCAGATTCTGGACTCTTTTTCCACTCGGCCCAGTTGGGAGCTCGGCCGAGTTGCACTCCGAACTTGTTTCGTGCATAACTTTTGCTTCCGACCTCCAAACGACTTGATTCTTTTGGCCATCCCACTCCGTTTTTCGAGACGAACCCAATGGTCAGCTTCTCTTCTTGATCCAGTGAAGTATGGTATGTGTTTTGCTTCTAAAATTCATCGTTTTTCCTACAAAATCGACAAAACACTACCTTTCTCTTATTTTGATCAAAACAATGATAATCAACCAATAATTCAATGAAATAAACATCAAATGAGCTTCAAATATGCATCTAAATCGTGTAAATTCCACCCGAATCAGTCGTGTCAAGCACCTTCCCTCCTGTAGTTTGTAGTTAAGGAAGTTGTTGATCTAGAATCAGTGCTGGGCATATATAACAACAGATCGGAGTAACCGCCACCCAGGGGCGTTGCCCCATCCCACCAACCGGTCGTCGTTGCCTAACTCTTTGTTCTCCATTTTTTTTTTGTTTATCGTCGCCCCCTAACCACCCACTCGTCTCTACCGCATGGTCCAAGATGTCGGCTGCCCCACCCTAGGTTTGTGCAACATTTTGGTTTTTAGGTTTAGAATTTTCTGCAGAAAACGTTGTTTTTTTTTTCCCAACAATTTTAGGTCGACCATATATATTTTCGTCGATAAATTATTGTAAACCAAAGTATATATGGTCTACCTAAAATTGTCGAATATTTTTTTATATAAAAATTCAACAAACCAGTGTCGACCATATACACTTTCGTCGGCTTCAAAAAATATACTCCCTCCGTGGCTCAGTCCTACTATAAGTTTCTCACTTTCCTTTTTTGGATGTCCCACAATAAGTTTCTCATTCCATTTCTAGCAAATTATTTTCTCTCTCTCAATCACATCACTTATACTTTATTTATTATTTTATCATACTTCATCTCATACTAATTTATTATTTTCTCTCTCACCATCACATAATTTGTACAATTGTACTACATCTATTATTTTATCATATTTCTTAATCTAAACACCCAAAAGAAGTGGGAAACTTAATAATGTAGAGCCACATTAATATACTTAATCTAAACACCCAGAAGGAGGGAGTATGATTTAACAAATATATTTAATTTACTTTTAGGGTCAAAAGATTATTAATAATAATGTAAATAAAATCCACATTAATATAGATTGATTTTAAATGAAGAGTCAACACTTTCATTTTAATAAACAAAGTTATCATTTTTTTTCTTGTTTCCATAAACTTGAAAAAAAAAAAGGTCCAAATCCGGACCAGATTGGACCGGAATTTACCGGTCCGATCTGATCTGGACCGGATTAATTACGATCCGATGTCCGGTCCAAACTGGTCCCAGTCCGGTCCGGTTTCGGACCGCTACACACTCCTAATTGCCACTAGGGCTGTTACACGAACCGAGCCGCTCGTGAGCTCGGCTCGGCTCGATAAGGCTCGAGTTCGGCTCGGCTCGTTCGCTAAATGAGCCGAGCTCGAGCTCGTTAGATACTCGATTTACTAACGAGCCGGCTCGAGCTCGATTTGTTAGGCTCGATATCTAATTTTTTTTCTTTAAATTCCATTAGGCTCGTTAGGCTCGGCTCGGCTCGATAGGCTCGTTAGGCTCGTTAGACCCTTTAGCGAGTCGAGCCGAGCTCGTTTCTTAGCTCGTCAATGTTCGGCTCGGCTCGATAAGAGCTCGAGCCGAGCTCGAACCTCAAATACTCGGCTCGGCTCGGCTCGAATAACAGCCCTAATTGCCACCAGGCCATTAGCAATCAACGTGTTGATTTGGGCCTAAATTTTCTTAGCCCCACTAGCCTTGCATGGCCATCGGCTACCCCCGCCCAAATACATTTCTCAAAATAAAATAAAGTTGAACTGAAAATATATTTTCTAACATTTGTAGCCATGTTAGTTACTACATTATTAATAATGTTGTGTAGACACAACACTAAATCAACACAAAAATTATGTGTTAGTATTTTATCTTATTGTGTTTGTGTTGTTATCACGTGTGTCGACACGATAACAACAAAACAATGTGTCGACATAATAACCACAAAAAAAAAAAGTGTTTGGTCAACCATTAATACGATAAAAATATCAAACTATAACATATTAACCCGTTAAACAACCCATTACAAGTTAGTGACCTGATACAACACGACATAATAATGTCGTCTTACTGCTAATAACACGATGACTTTATATATTTAAACAAATATTTTAATTTTTATATATCTAAATACAGTTTTAAATTTATTTTCTAATCATAGTCAAAAGTGAAAAGTATTATATTCATGTCGTGTCACATATTTCTTATTGTGGTATGGTTGATCTTATTATGTCAGATCACTATTGCGTCAACACGAAATACGAGATAACACGAACCTAGATGATGGTGACAACATATGCGATTAATTGAAAAGTAACTTTAGTGGAAAAAATGGGGTAACAATTACCTTATTTAAGAAAAAAAATTAGTAGTATTATAAATTCTCATCAACCGTTATAATTACTCTCCTAAAGCTTCCACTACTTAAAAAAATTAAAGACTCATAATTTATTTTTAGCCACCTACTGATCGATAAAAAAAATTAAAGACTCAAAATTAGTAGTCATGTGTTCATTAATCAGCCACGTAGTGATCGATAAATAAATCTAATTAGGCCTCCTTTCATTTTATCCAGCAAGGCCCAATTTTCAAAGCCCAAAAGCCATGGCGTTCCGGAGAACTGTCGCTTCTTCACCGGCGTTTGTTCAGAAATCGGCGTTCGCCGGAGATCTATCGGTCTTTGGCCACTACAGATGGGGATCGTCTACATCTTCCAGTAAGAAAGTTCCCGACGATCGTCTTGCCTCCGTAATTGACGCCGTCAACGACCGTAAACTTCCGCCGGAGCTCCGTGGAAAACGTAACAACGTCAGGTGAAAATATTTCTTAACATATTTCACGCGGACAATTTATCCGACTTTGGTTTGATTAGTAAATAATTGTTGAATTCAGTCCCTAGTTATGAAAATCCGCCGAATCTGTTTGTTGTAAAAATTGTTCGTGTACAATTATATATTTTGATATACTTATCTAATATCTCGTTATCTATCAAACAAGAAAAGAGAGCATTCTATCAAGATTTCCGTTAGTGTGAATTTGGTACAGGGCCCAGAAATTGACTCTAGACTCTACAGTTGTATAATATGGTAAAGGGGGCTGAAAAATATTGTACACACGAGCATATTGAACAAAAATATGGTAAGGATGCAACATTTGTTGTAAGCAATGGGACTATGCAGCAAAATATTGGTGCTTTTTGTTTAGTTTGAGTTGATCAATGAAACAAAGTTTGTAAGCCATTGTAGTTTTCCAATTCAGTTGATACCGGTGTTTCATCTTGTGTTTCATAAAACGATATGCATATTCATGATGTCACCATGTACATGCCGTGCATAAGCTCATCATGATCATTAATTGAACTAAGATGTTCTCTTACGCTTATGAATTAAAAATTGATTTGAGTGTGTGGTTATGATGATGATGGTGTTTTCCAGATCAGAAACCGACATTATAAACGTGGTGGAGCAACGAGTATACCATGCTATGGAAGAAGGTCAATTTGAGAATTTGCCTGGGAAAGGAAAGCCCTTGAACCTCAACACTAACCCTCATGCCGACCCTGCTGAAGATACATTATATCGGATTCTTAACAAAAACGGGTGTGCGCCACAGTGGGTTGAACTGAACAAAGAGATACGGAGTAACATTGCTGGATGGCGCATAGCCCTTCGCAAAGCTTGGACGTATAAAGATGGAGTTGATGATTCCAAATGGCTCAACTCGTCTGAGGCTTTGAAACTCCAGCTTCGTGATCTAAACAACAAGGTAATATTCTTTTGGGTGATGGATGCAACAAGCCTATGGACAGTTTTTCTTATTTAAGGTATTATTTGTAGCCTAATCGATTGCTCCCAGGTGCACCTTTTAATTCCAGATAAGTGTTTATGTGTCTTCTTGCAGGTCCTTCATTACAACTTGATTGTTCCCTTTGGTCGCCAGATGAATGGGTTCAAGTGGGAGAAAGAGATAGATCGACTCGAGGAGGAAATTCAGATGGAGAAATGATTTAGAAGCAGGAGTTGGCGTCTCCTTCCATGATGGTAGATGGTAGTTTATGTTTCCTTGGGTTCTCCCTATGATAAGTGAGAGCTCATTTAGTCACATACATCTATAAGATTTCAGGGGTGTTTGCAACTGCTATTTAAAAAAAAAAGCTTCATGGAAATATCAGAACCTCCAATGGTTGTGAGTGTGCAAAGTCAATTTCCATGATTATGAGAGTGCATAGAACCCTCTTGAACCAAATCCGTCCCTTGTATAATATTGTTGGTGATGAATCGGTCTTTTTGGTCTTAAGAGACAAGTTGCACTATGTTCACATTCAGGAAGCGGACACTTATCTCGTTACTAGATAATTATTGCAACACTTTAAACAGGCCAAATGCAGAGTTGTAAATTTCAAGTGCAATGCAGAGTCAATTCACCTATATATGATTTAATTATGAATCACAAGACGTTTTAGCCTCTCACATACATAGGCACATTTAAATTGTTTGCTATGAAGGCTATGTAGTTTTCAGTTGGTGGTTAGGGATGTAATCATAGCAAGATTTGTAAGTGCTCGTTTATGATAAATGTGGCGCATCTTCTTGTGTTTCTGTACAAAGGCTGTAATATCGAGCTCCCCGTCAAGAAGCTGCCTGTGCAGGGTATCAGATTCCTCGTCTGATTTATTAATTGCTTCTGAAAATACAGATACAACTGATTAGACAAAGATATTACGCTCGCGCACACACAAAAAAAGTATTCATCTTATAGATATTAAATTTCCACATAAATATCTGTTAAAACCATCGGCTGATTAGACAAAGATGTTACACACGCATGACTCATTTACCATCTCTATCGATAACACAGACAGTTTTCTCTCGGTAGACATTCATTCAGAAATTTTACATAATTGAAAAAATACAAATAGCAAAACTCTGAGACAGTTCAGCGAATTTTTTTTGATGTATACATACGGGGAAAAAAAAATACTATAGTCGTGGTAGTTACCTTGAAGACGATGGAGGAGGGAAGAGGGAGAATAATACTTCAGAGTGTCATCTTTCTTCCTTTCTAATTCATGCAATTTTTCCTGAGCAGATGCCAACTCTGTTGTTCGGATGATTCTACACTGAAGCCACGAGTAAAGAAAACAAACATCACTATCTGCAACTGAAGTCAAAATATCCTAGGAAATTTATCACGAATGGGTTCAGAAACGCAAATCACCTGATTTCTTAGCTCCACTATGCATGATTCGTTTTCCAGGTTTTCTCCTACAATATAGGTCATTAATTTGTTCAATGTCAGTTGACAATGTACTCTATCTAGACGTTGAAAATAAAGTAAACAAAGACTTACTAGCAAGCTGCAGCGTTTCGTTTCTAAGTTCATCTCTCACCTGATTGAGTAACATATGCACAATTAGAATTGTATAAAAAAATAAATGTAACGCCTTTAATCCACAAGCGCGCACACAAAAACGAAGGCAAGAAGAGAAAAATCCATTTATTTGAGAGATTGATATTGAATAAGGTAAAACTTCAAAAAATGCACTCTCATGACAGTGTATTTCAATACAATAATCAAAGAAACTGACAGGCACTTATTAGACCACCTAACGGTCAAGTTCATTAAAACTTTCAGTTTTTTCAACCTTTAGAAGAAACAGTCTTAGAAATATATATTCATGTGGTGCTTTTTATATTAGGAGAAGGTAGACCCATAAGACCCCAGATGTAACATTTTACCCATTTTTTAAGGGACTTCAACACGTACACATATAAAAAAAGAAAGAGATCAATTGTAAGTTACCCTGTTTTGAGTTTTGACAGGTTCAAGCAAAGGTAAGAGGTTCTGATAAGCATCGTTGTCGGACAGAAGCCTTCTTAGCTCATCAACACTGAAAAACATAGGCAAATGTAGGATGGCAAGACACTATGTTAGGCCAATTCATTAACATCTTTACATTACCTACACATGCTCCCTATATCGATGTCAGAAAGCTGACGGCACAGAATTTACTGAATTCACAGTTCTGACTTAAGTACCAAATGAAAGAAAACAGCAGCCACAAATCAGTAACTAAATTGAAATTACAAGTTTTATCACTTTGTCACATGAGGAGCTCATAAAGTCTTCAATAATTCACCTAAACATGAAATAAAGTCCAATTCAAACTCACCAAAATTGAATGGGAAGTGTGAAATGTCATCTCTATATTAGATTGAGCTCCTCCATATAGTACCACTCTAAAGGGTAAAGTAATAAAGTGATTTTGCAATTCAAGATCAGGCATAGATAGAAATTATAATCTAATGAGAAGTTAATGTTTCTGCCTGCCTTTTATCTTTCAATGTAGCAATGATGCTTGCTGCCTCTGCGGGTGAAACATTTGGTGAAGAATTAGGTCGATATGTAGGTGTCATGGGGCGCGAAGCAGTGGAAGAACCAACAACAGATGGCGGACACCATGAATTTGTGACCATTCCTTGTGGGTGTGGCTGAGCTTGCTGCTCTTGAGAGCCCCTGAAGGAATTGCAGTGGCAAAATGAAAATGTAACTCCAACTGGTGAAAAATGCCAGCGAAAAACACTTAAACAGAAGCAGAGACTTAATTCACCGAAAAACAATTTTATTAGATGAAATTGCAAACGGAGTAGCAGATGCTAGAATTTAAATTGAAAAAAAAAACTGAAGTTCCTACATCCTATAGCATTATGTAGCAATCAGGTTCTAAACTCCATTTTGAAGAATATTCATTAAAAACAAATTGAGTCTGTCTGCAGAATCATTGTGTGCCAGCAGGAGGAAGCGCTCACACTGCTGCGATTGGTCACGCCTCTCTGCAAAGACGCAGTTGTCATACCCTCTACTGAGTGATCACTTTCCCAAATCTATCGTGTAGGCATACATTCCGTAATTTCATTATTTTTCCCAAAGTATTCTCAATGCAAAGCATTCAGTGATTTTGGTTCATACAGGATACAACATAAACACAGGGTATAGTAGCTTTCATTCCATTATACTAATTGTAGCTTATGCCATATCATTTCTACATGAGACCTAAGTAGAAAACTGTCTATAGAAAGCTTTAAAATGGAAAATCATGCCCAGAAACTAATACGGTGCATCCGGAACATCTTTAGCCATTGCGTCATCTACTTAACCTAAAAAGGACCCAAGAAAAAAAAAAGAAAAAGAAAAAAGGAATCACCTACGAATCACGTGCTTATAGAATTCAATTCACAGAAATAAATTGTGATGTACAATTGACTGAAAATCCAGAACTATTGACCTCGAGATCGTTCAAACAAAAACAAAAAAAAAGGAGCAAAATAATAGAGCATTTCTCGGATAATTGAAATAAAGTATAAATCGCAGTACACTGCATCGATTTGGTTACCACAGATCAAATTTTAAAGGAAATAAAAGAGAGATCGGAGTTGGAAGGTTACCAGAAATTTTTAAACATGGCTTCGAAGAAGTCTCTCAATCGTTGATGAGCGGTGGAAGAAATCAATAGAATCAAAACCCTAAACCTTAACCTTAAGCAGCTCAATCTAATCCGGAAATTATATTGAAAAGCAGCGTGTGAGTATCGTTCTCCGGTGTAGTAGTTGCTCGAAGTTAATTCAACTGGAAAATCTAAACTGTCAAGTCTCAAGACTATCTTATTACTCGATCTCTTGCAGATATTTATATGATGTGCGAAATTCATCAAATCAAATAACATATCATTTTAATTAATATTGATTTTTTTTTTAAAGTAATATTGATTAGTTTAATATAAAAATAATCATGTATGTTGTAAAATAAATGACAATTAAATAAAATGATTGGTAAATTGTGAAAATAAAGTAACTAGAATAAATTGATATCGAATCTTTTTTTTTTACAATTTTTATTGGGTTATAGAGTCTCATTAATTGGAATTCGATACAAATCATCTCTCTCTCTCTCTCTCTTTTTTATTTATTTATTTATTTTACAAAGGTTGGAACCGGATCAATCAGTTACTTTTCGGTCATCGTTCCATCAAATTTTAGGATTTCGAATTTTCGATCCGGATCGAAAATTCAATTTTTTTATTTATATTAATTCTTTATATTTTTTTAATAATACACTTCCTATTATTCTCAGCTAAATAAAATTAAAGTTGTTAACTTGAAAACTTTGAAAGTATTTCTTCCCTTAAGATTGAAAAAATAATAAAAGCACAATATGCTTGGAACCTAATTGGTGAAGATGTGAAGTAGAATTATTGAAATCTATTACTCCCTATGTTCATCAAAAGTGTGCTCACTTTTTTTTATATATGTTTTTAAAAAAAATCATATTTTAATTATAAAGAATATATTTAATATAATGAGTATAAAATATACTGTATGTATTTGGTAGATACTCAATCTTGTTAGTAAAGTAAAAAAAATATTTAAAAGTTAACTACGGAGTATTTAAATAGAATAAACACGTTTTTTGTAGACCCAAAAAAAGAAATGAGCACACTTTTGGTGGACGAAGGGAGTACATTTTTTCTAGTATACAATTTAACAAAAATATTCAATTTTATTTTAATATTAAAAGACCATTATAATATTGTAAATAAAATTCAGACCAGCGGAGATGAGTCTCCAATGAAAACTAACACATTAATTTTTATACATACATTTATCATTTTTATTCTCATTTCCATAAATTTGAAAAAAAAAAAAAAAATCAAGCCCAATCTCCGATTCATGTTGATTTCGGTCTCAGCCCGATTTCAAATCAGTGCACACCCCTATGGGCATAAATAGGTCTTTTATCTAGTAAATATGTTGAATTGTTAAGACCTCAACATAATTATTCTCGACTAACTTAGTCAATAAATTTGTATTCTCTATTTTGTTCTTATTATTTTCTCGTTAATTTCAGTTAAATTCCTAACAATTTCATAAAAAAAAAAAAAAAAAAGGTTTCTTGACAATTTACTATTAACGTGAAAATTGTGCAATTGTGTATAAATCATACCCCTTCGCTCTTACTTTTCTTTTTGGTAGCTCTCACAAATGTTTGCATGTCCTAAAATAAAATAAGACTCACAATTATTACTTTTACTATAAACTCATATTTTACTATTATTGGATCAAACTATTGGACCTATATTAAGTAAATACACTCTTATTCTTATTTATTGTATAGGCTCATCTTAGTTTCCTATGGGCTCTCTTATAAAGCCCATTAGGGTTAGGTTAGACCTAAATATCTCTTGTATAAATACCAATTGTAAATCACCTTTACAACTAATCAAGAAATTATATTTTCTATATTCTCTATATGGTATCATCGAGTCATTTGGCTCACGCCTGATCCAAACCCTAGCCGCCGCCGCCTTCGTCTCTGAAGCGCCGCCGCCGCCATCCGTCTTAAGACGCCCAACTCATTGCTGCCCCTCTCCTCTCTCCGCTGCTCTACTCAAAACAATGGCCGCTTCCTCTCAATCGCCGGCACCAATCACCTTCAAAGGACTTGCAAATATGTCCTTGAAACTCACCTCCACCAACTATGGTGCTTGGTCTTTCCAGCTTCGTCTTCTCCTCACTGGACACAACCTCTTTGGCTATGTCTTGGGCACACAACCATGCCCCCCGTCCACAATCCCAGCTGCCGACGGCACCACCAACACCACCGCCACCGTTCCCAACCCTGCACACGATCTGTGGGTGTGTCAAGACAACCTTATTTTCTCCGCCATGGTTGGATCCATGTCTCCGGAACTCATTCCCTTTGTGGCATCGACCAAAACCTCCTGCGAAGCCTGGTCGATGCTTGAAAGCATGTATGGGAAACCCTCCAGAGGCCGCATCCTTGCCCTCAAAACCAAGTTTCGCTCTCTGACCAAAGGTGCTCGCCCAATTTCTGACTTCCTAATGGAAGTTCGCTCGGTGGTCGACGAGCTTGCCCTCCTCGGCGTTTCCTCTGATGCCGAGGACGTCACTCTCCAAGTCCTAACTGGCCTTGATGAATCTTACACTGACATAGCAAATGTCATCCAAGCTCGCGAACAGCCCATCTCCTTTGCCGAGCTCTGCGACAAGCTCCTCAGTGCCGAGGTTCAAATTGCCTCGCGACCACCCTCGGCCTCAATACCTGCATCTGCACTCACTGCCAGTAAACCTCATCATCGCTCCTCGCGACCTGACTCGAGGTCTAAAACTGCTGACACTCGTCCTCGCCAGTCCTCGCAAAGACCCTATCTTGGCACCTGCCAATATTGCCGAACACCAGGTCACACTGCTCACACCTGCCCTGAAATTCCTTCATCACTCTCGCCCACTGCTCCTTCTATGGGTCCTCGCCGCCCACATGGACAGTACACACCACCCTCTCGTCTCAATCGGACAACTGCTCGCCCGGCATACTCGGCTCACTCAGCCTCCTCGGCACATCCTGCCGATCACTGGATTCTTGACTCAGGTGCTTCGCATCACATCACCAACGACCTCGCCAACCTCTCTCTTCACTCACCATTTGATGGGCCTGACAATGTAGAAATTGGTGATGGTAAAGGATTACACATATCTCACACTGGCTCTATGTGTTTTCCTCAACTTGAGTCTCTCAGTTTTTCGAATGTCTTAGTTGTCCCACACATCTCGAAAAACTTAATTTCAGTCTCCAGTCTCTGTCGTGATAACAATGTTAATGTTGTTTTTGATCGCTCTTCCTTTCAGGTGCAGGATGGTCACTCGGGGAGCATTCTCCTCGTTGGGAGTCGTATCAATAACTTGTACGTCTGGCCGGCACACATGTCCACCACCTCCCCGCAAGCCTTCGCCACTCAACACCTTACAACAACCACCTGGCATGCTCGCCTTGGCCATCCGTCGACAAAAATTCTTGCTCACACTCTCTCCAAACTTAGCTTATCCAATGCACCTTCCAAACATTTTAACTGTAACTCTTGCTCATGTATCAAAAGTCACAAACTACCTTTTTATGATTCGAGCATTATATCTACTAAACCACTTGATATTATCTTTTCTGATGTTTGGTCGTCACCTGTTCTATCTCCTGACAATCTCAAATACTATGTGTTATTCGTTGATCACTTCAGCAAATACATATGGGTTTATCCCCTAAAACGGAAATCGGAGGTTCTCCCCACATTCATCGCCTTCAAAACCCTTGTTGAAAACAACTATCAAAACACAATTAAAACCTTTTACTCAAACAATGGGGGAGAATTCGTTGCTCTTCGCCCCTTTCTTCAAACCCATGGCATTGCACATCTCACCACCCCACCTCACACTCCCGAGCATAATGGCATGTCTGAACGTCGCCGTCGCCGTCGCCATCGCCATGTGGTCGACACAACCCTTGCTCTCCTTCACCATGCTTCTATGCCCCTCACTTATTGGCCCTATGTCGTCTGCTCGGCAGCCTACACCATTAATCGCCTCCCCAAAGTTAACCTTGACATGATTTCTGCCTATGAAAAACTCACTGCTCGCCCCCCGAATCTGACCAAACTCCGTGTATTTGGTTGTCTCTGCTATCCTCTGCTTCGCCCTTACACCACCCACAAACTTGACCCTCGCTCTACTCTATGTGTCTTTCTTGGGTACTCACCCACGCAAAGTGCCTATCTCTGTCTTGATCGCTCCACAAACCGAATCTACACCTCGCGGCATGTTCAATTTGCTGAACATACGTTTCCCTTCTCCATCTCTCCTCCCAATCAACCATCTCCCTTGGCGACCTCCAACTCCTCGCCGCCTACTGATTTCAACTCCTCGCCTATTCTTATGGCACCTCCACTTCCCAACCCTGCCACAACTATCCTCGTCCCTAACTCAGTGCCGACCACTGCCATTCCCCAACATCCCACACTGGTCGACCAAATGACCATACCCCAACCGACCACACCTACCTCCCCGCTGACTACCATCACATCCGACATCCCTGTGCCGACCAATGCTCCCTTACGACCCCCTGCACCTCGCAAGGTAACTCGAGCTCAGAACAACGTGTTCAAGACAAATCCAAGGTATGGACTCACTTCTGTCATCACTTTTGACATTGAGCCGAGCTGTGTGTCGCAGGCACTTAAGGACAAAAACTGGCGAGCAGCCATGTCGGCTGAGTTTGATGCCCTTCTTCAGAACGGCACCTGGGACTTAGTTCCTCCCAATACATCTCAGAACGTGGTCGGCTCCAAGTGGGTTTTTCGTATCAAACGAAAACCTGATAGCTCTCTCGATAAGTACAAAGCTCGCCTGGTTGCCAAAGGCTTCCACCAACGACCAGGTGTTGACTTCACTGAGACCTTTAGTCCGGTCGTCAAGCCGGCCACTGTGCGAGCAGTTCTCAGCATCGCCGTCACTCAGCATTGGCCCCTCCAACAGTTTGACGTCAACAACGCCTTTCTCCATGACACACACTCAGACACAGTCTTCATGGCACAACCCCCCGACTTTGCAGATAAGACCTTTCCATCTTATGTTTGCAAATTACACAAATCCATCTATGGCTTGAAACAGGCTCCTCGCACGTGGTACTATGCTCTTCGCTCCTTTCTTAAGGAAATTGGGTTCACTCTCACTCACTCGGACGAATCTTTGTTCGTCTACAACAACTCTGGGATGGTCGTCTACTTCCTCGTCTATGTCGACGACCTCATCCTGACGGGCAACAACACACCCATGCTCGCCCGTGTGGCTGCCAACCTTCGTGCCAAGTTCTCGGTCAAGGACCTTGGTCCTCTATCTTATTTCTTGGGAGTGGAAGTTCTCAGATCTAAAAACTCATGCTTCCTCTCTCAACGCAAGTATGTTACTGACCTGCTCGCCCGGTACAACATGCTCACTTCAAAACCTATTCGCACTCCTTTACCAACCTCTGCTCTCCTGTCTATCTCAGATGGGTCCTCGCCTGCAGATGCCACCCAATATCGTCAGGTCCTTGGTTCCCTTCAATATCTACAACTCACCAGGCCAGACATTGCCTTTGCCGTGCACAAGCTATCGCAATTTATACATGCACCCACCATCACTCACTGGGGTGCTGTCAAACGTCTACTGCGGTACTTGAATGGTACAAGGAACGTTGGGGTCACCCTCACCTCTAGTCCATCTTCATCACTTCACTGCTTCACTGATGCGGATTGGGCCGGAGACACAGACGACCGAACTTCCACCAGTGCCTACATTGTATTTCTAGGGTCTAACTCTATCTCATGGTCATCTAAGAAACAAAAGTCTGTTGCTCGCTCCTCGACTGAAGCTGAATATCGAGCACTTGCTGCTGCTGCCTCTGAAGTTCAATGGCTCAAATCTCTATTTCAGGAACTCCACTTCCCCACTTCACCTACACCAGCCCTTTACTGCGACAACATTGGTGCCACCTACCTGTGCTCGAACCCTGTCTTCCACTCACGAATGAAGCACATTGCCATCGACTTTCACTTTGTTCGTGATCTCATCAAGACAAAACAACTACGTGTGTCTCATGTCTCTTCTGCCGATCAACTTGCGGATGCACTCACGAAACCTCTCTCCATCACTCGCCTACAACTTCTCATGTCCAAGATTGGACTCACCAATGGTGCTCCATCTTGAGGGAGCGTATTGGACCTATATTAAGTAAATACACTCTTATTCTTATTTATTGTATAGGCCCATCTTAGTTTCCTATGGACTCTCTTATAAAGCCCATTAGGGTTAAGTTAGACCTAAATATCTCTTGTATAAATACCCATTGTAAATCACCTTTACAACTAATCAAGAAATTATATTTTCTATATTCTCTATACAAACAAGTTCCACATTGAAAAAACATTAAAGAATCATGGGCTATAAAACGATGAACTAGTATTCCCATATTAATGAGTCATTACATTTTTTTCCTTAAGATTTGTACAATTTTTAAAAGTCAAACACTTCAAGAATTTAAAACGGTTTGATAGTATTTCTGAATAGGAGTGTTCAAAAAAAAAAAAAATCGGACCAGAACCGGATCGGTTTGGACCGGAATTTTTTTTAATTTTTTATTTTTTTTTTACTAATGAACTCTCAATTATTTTTCAAAACCAAGTAATTGGTGAAAATGTGTTAAGATCTATTACATTTTTTGCAAATATATAATTTAACAAACATATTTAATTTATTTTTAGAGTCCAAAGATCATTAATAATAATGTAAATAAAATTCACATTGACGTAATGAAGAGCAAACACTTTAATTTTCATACACAAATTCATCAATCTTATTCTTACTTCCATAAACTTAAAAAAAAAATTAAAAAAAAAATTCGGTCCAACCGGTCCGTTCTGGACCGGATTAATTACGGTCCGATCTCCGGTCCGCCCTTTAGCACAGATTCCGGTCCTGATCCAATTTTAAACCGGTGCACACCCCTATTTCTGAATAGCGATTCGACAGGTCCGACCCATCTTTTAAAACATAACCCGATCAGGGAAATGGGATGCTTCTACTCATCTATCCAGACAAGTCCTTGCCAAGAAATTGCTTAGAAGTTGGAAGGCTACATTTTGGTTCACGCTGACGTTGCACTATTAGGACCACCACGTAAAAATGAAGAAAGCATGGGGGTAGTTTAGACAAGGAAAAAAAATCAAACAACTAAGCCATGACATCATGGGCGTCCCACGTAAGAAAAGCACATGTGCGCCCCAAACGGCACCGTATTAGCGACTAAAGTGGTGGACCCTCTTTGCCAACGTACAGACGCCAAGAAGATCCACAATATTTAATTATTTATATATATATCGTACGCGCCAACCCTTTTTCCAACTATTTTCTCTCTGTTCATAATAGATCCGACGGCTCATACAATTCTCGACCCACTCCTTTTGATCCCAGCCCTTCGTTCCTAATTTATTATTTCAAAAAATTAGGCCTTGGTCCCCAATCTAAGAGAGAATTGATTTTAGAATATATATAATCCTTTTTCATATTACAATTACATTTTAAAACATTTGCTGGCCAATGTGCAAGTCTTTGTAGATAAAGTAGACTACTTATGAGTCAAAACTATTTTTAATGAAGAAGTTAAATTATTGAAAAAGACTTAAAAGTAACAGTTAATGGAGTATGAAAGTTGATTTTCTTGGTAAATAAGATGGTTCCTTATAACATTTATAGTTGCATCTTGCAAATAAATGTAAGCTTAGCTCAATTTTAAATTCACATTTTTTAACAATTATAATATTATTTTATTAAATCTTTCTATTTTTCCTGGGTTATAAAATGACTCATTAAAATATGAATCAAAGTTAATGTAATTTGTGCATAAATTTGTCTTTTTTTTTTTTTTTTAGGGCAAATGAGTGGATAATTTAATGGTTGAAGTTGTTTTTATAGGAATCTAACCTGACCAGGATGTGTGGGCATGTGCTTGAGCTTTGAGGCTCTGATATTATAAAATAATTTTATCTCATCTAAAGTTTGAATTTATATATAGATAAGTGTAAAATTAATTCATTTATACTAATTCCCTAATACTAATTACAACCAATTTTTTTTACTAATCTTTCAAAATCTATTTAAGTTTAGAAGAAAAACAACAAATACACGTAAATTTGTCATATATGATACGTAGGTGTATCTTGAAAAAAAATGTTATACACACATGTATTATTATACATAGATGATTTGGAGTGAGGTGAAATATAATTCATGTGGTTTATTCAAATATGGTTGATTGCTTAGGTTAGTCCCCTCTCTCTCTCTCTCTCCTTTTCTTTCTCTCTCTACAATTCTGTCTTCCAATTTCCTTAACTTCTAGTTTCCATATTCCCACCTACAATTTTAATTTGGTAATGCCAATGTCTATGTTGAATGAAATATTTTATCTTTCCTTCTTTAAGATTCTTGCCTTCTCATCTCTCTATATATATTTTAATTACTTTAAAGTTTGTAAATTAAGCAAATGGTTTTTTTTTTCTCAAGGAAGGTAGAGGGAATGGCGGTGCCGCCGTGGCTAGAAAAACTGTTAAGCACCGGCTTCTTCAACCTCTGCCGGACCCACGGCGCGGCCGCCCGGAGTGAATGCAACATGTATTGCATTGACTGTAACGCCGACGCCTTTTGCTTATACTGCCGCTCATCTAAGCACAGAGATCATCAAGTCATTCAGGTACGATTTTAATTTCTTGCATTGTGTATTATATTATAATTAAGTTGGGAAAACTTGTGTGAGACGGTTTTACGGTGAATGTAGATAAGGCGATCTTCGTATCATGATGTGGTGAGGGTTTCGGAGATTGAGAAGGTTTTGAATATAAGTGGAGTGCAAACTTATGTAATAAACAGCGCAAGGGTTTTGTTTCTGAATGAGAGGCCTCTGCAGCCTAAGGGTACTGGGAAAACTGTTTCTCTTGTTTGTGAAATTTGTCAGAGGAGCCTCTGTTCTTTGGGATGTAAGGTTAGTCCATCTCTCGAGGAAGTATTTGTGTGAGACCCTTTTTACGGGTTTTTGTGATATTTTTTAAATTTTAGTGTCATAAAAATCGAATCATGTATCAAAGGCTGTTCTGTCATTAAACGATTGTCTCATATAAATTTTTGTATTTGATCCTACATCAAAGGAAAATTTTAAAGTCATCTTAGTTAATTTCACACACAATCATATATATATATATAAACAATTAATCCCCATCACCCTCATGATAGTAAGGTGCAACAAACCAATTTTTTATATAGTCATCACCTACTTTGGATTAGTTACACACTTATGTGGCCCTAAACCGTAATTAATGCATTGATAAAGAGTGATCAATCAAGATAGAGCCACACAATGGCAAAACCCCCCTCTAATAGTTAAATTCATCATAATTAACCATCACTACAAGAAGATTGATTATTAGTGACAAAAATCAATTAATTCTCAATTTTCTGTCACTATATACTTTTAGCTAGAGAAACAATAATGAAAGAATTTTATTACTAAAAATCAATTTTTTTGTAGTGCATCTTTTTGCCATGTAATGTATGTCATCATCATAATTAATTAGCATTATGGGTTGTACTATTTTCTTTTTAATTAGAAAGAATATAAAAATATTTATGGTTTGAAACAATTAGGTTGTAGGAATAAAGAGGAATGGGGATGCAAGCTTTTCGTTAGACGCCAAGAATGAGGTGGAATATTTCCAAAGAGGTGAAGGGATCATGATATCAAGAGAAAAGAAAGAATTGCGTGAAGAAATGTACCCTCCTCCACCTCCAAATGCAAGAAGAAGAAAAGGGATACCTCAAAGGGCACCTTTTGGCTCCTAATATTTCATTAATTAAATATTTATTATAATCTTAACCTACTTTTAAATTAAGCCCATGACTTGGGGATCATTAATTTTGTCCCTACATCAACAAATTATGGGTCAAATTTCTTATTGCTTAAGTTCCTTATATTGTACATTGTGTTTAGTTTATTTCGTATTTTATTATATTACTCAAATTTATTATTGTTTAAGTTCCTTATATAATTGTACATTGTGTTTAATTAATTAGTTTATTTGGTATTTTATTATATTATAATTAGTGCATTTACATGATATGCATGTACAATACAAACATATAACGACATGATCATGTTAATGTAGGTATATGTGAACATGAAATAAAAATATTGTTCTAAAGTGCCGAATTCTTGTTGTGTATAATTAGGGGATGGGAGAGGAATAATGACCAAAACAAAAGGGTGGCATTTTCACTTTAATTGTAAAATAAGAAAAAGTAAGGAAAAGAAAGATTTATTCTTGAAAGAGCAATAATTAGTGGTTAATTAATTGCAAGGTGTAAATGTGATTTAAGAAAATAAAGCAAGCAAACCCTTTGTGGAGTTCTTTTTATATTATTTGTTTCCGATGGACGTCCAACAACCCACATGGACCGTTCACGTAAAGAACAACGCCTTTAATTAGTTTGAGGAAAATTGATATTCACTTAATTATTTGTTTACTACTTGTATTTTTTCAATAATAAATACTAAAACGAATATTTGTTGGAAAGGATGATTGTGAAAGATGTAACTATTTATTAATTCCAAATATTAGTGCTACATTTCTTATTTTATTTGTGTGTCATAACATATACTCCCTTTTTACTCAATGCTATCAAAATATATCATCCTATAAGAAATTGACACGTGAAGATAAAATGAGTTATCTCTATTATTACTCTCTCCGTCCAATTTCATTATTCTCACTTTTCTTTTTTTGGTTGTCCAATTTTATTATGCCCATTCCCTTTTTAAAAATAATATTATTCACACTACTTTATCTCAACCCTCCAACCATCACTTATTTACTCAAATTGCCACTAACTTTATTCATAAACAATCATTTTACCTATAAATGGACCCCACAACATCCCATCATACCTCCAACTTATATACTTTATACATAAACTAATCAATATTTATTAAAACTCGTGTCCGGAGAAGTGGACATAATAAAATTGGACAGATGGAATATTATTTATCTAATTATAGTAGTTTGACATGTTTTTATTATGTATGTTGTTATTGGGCTAAGGGGCCTACGATTGAGCCCATTGATTAAGTTCTTGGGCCTTAAATTAAGGGCCACGGATAAATAGCCCCCATTTATTATGTCTTCATCCCCACCCCAAATTATATTTTGAACTCACAGGTAAAAAGACTAAACTACCCTGGTGTGCTGAGTTCGATCCCACCCCTAAACATAAAAATAAACAGATTTTTTACATTCTTCTTCCACTCAAAACATAGTATTTATTTGTAATTGATTATTATTCATATTATTATTTTATTTGACTATATTGTTGCATGATTGTGTAGTTGTAATGAATATATGTGTAGTGTATTTCGTTTTCGAGTTTTTTTAAAAAAATCGCGTTTTGCAAAAACTCAGCACTTGTTCGCCGAGTTTGGTGAGATTTTTTGGAAAAAAATTCCACGTTTTGAATCAAAACTCGGCCAACTTTTCCACGTTTGTGATTCAAAACTCGGTCAACTTTTCCACGTTTTGATTCAAGGCCAACTATTCCACGTTTTGATACATAACTCGGCCAACTTTTCTACGTTTTGATTCAAAACTCTGCCAACCAGTGCCAAATCGGTACAAAACTCAGTTTTTGACGCTTCGTCTCCCTCATGTCCCGTTTTGTGCAAAAATCAAGTTTATTCAACGATTGAAAGCCAAAATCATTCTCAATAACATTGAAGCTTTAACATTTAAATAAAAAACTAACATTCAAGCTTTAAAATTCAATTTTAAAATCTAAACTACACTTACCTTTATCCATTGTAGAGCACATTGGCGACACGTCAACGGAGCTTCAGGTGGTCGGCGGTAGACGACACGTCAAAAGATCTTTTTGAAAATGTGGGTGGGGTGGGGTGAAGTAAAAAAGTATTTCTAATGTGTATTTTAGTATTGGTAGGGAAGAAGGTTATTTATGGTATTTTATGGAAGTGTGAATTCATATTTGGGGGTTGAAGACATCCATGAGGTGAAAGACATAATAAATGGGGGGCATTTATCCGTGGCCTAAATTAAGTCCAAGGTGAAAAGCCTAATGGATGTAATTGGCTGAATATGTGTAAAGATGGGCTTGGAAAGGACAATTTTGGGCTCAATTACGAATATAAGAAGCTTTTTGGACTTTGGACCTAATGGTGATGGCCAGGGGCAAAATGGGCTTGAGCCCCGTTAGCCCTTTGAAGGATAAATTTCGATATTTACGTAAGAGATTGAGTTGAATAGAGGACCACGATAATTGTGGGCCAATTCCTAGAATATCGGAACTGAGAGTTGAGGGACGAAGTTGGGAAAACTGGTGAACTTAGTCAAAAGCTGAAACGGTTAAGAAAAGGAAAATGATAAACTTTCCCCCAAGGTACATTCCTCAGCCACGATTAATTAACAATAACATATATGATAACGGAGATACAAAATATACACACACATAAACACGAAAACACATTTTGATCGAAAAATATACTTAATCATATTCTCCGGTGACCTGAAAACACTGAGATTGAGCCTTTTGAGGAGCTTTTCATCGATAATGATTGCTCCTCTTCCATTTATTGTGGGTTTTCGGTTCTAATTTGAGCGTTAGAGTCCCCGCGCTGGAGATTCCTCTGACGTGTTTTTGCAGGTGTTGAAGTGTTCGAGGAAGACGATCGAAGAACAATCCAAGGGGAGGGATTTTGTCCTAAGCAACGGATTGCCAATCTTGTGTGTCATCTTGTGTGTCATTTTTTGACACATCAGTACCATTTAAAGGTTTACACTTGTTTTTTTACACAAAAAATAAAGAATATAAAATTAAATGTAGA
The DNA here is from genome assembly GCA_963675135.1 of Galeopsis tetrahit. NCBI lineage: Eukaryota > Viridiplantae > Streptophyta > Magnoliopsida > Lamiales > Lamiaceae > Galeopsis > Galeopsis tetrahit. The sequence continues at coordinate 71,413,779 of OY776128.1, read as the reverse complement.
AGAAAATGTAGAAAAAGAGAGAGAAGGATAGAAAAGAGAAAAATAGAAATAGATCAATAAGAAAAGGTTGAGATAATAGATTTTGTCAAATAAAAAAATATTTTTTTTATATTGAAACGAACTAAAAAGAAAAGTGCATGAGAGGACTTAAACTGAATGAGTATATATTTAATTTTACGTGCACACCCTCATATGCCCTAACTTGCTAGATCTAGTAGAAATGAAGTCCTAAGCTATCATTTTCAGCCTAAGTTATAATCTCAATTTACTAAAATGGTCGAGTTTTAATTAAAAATAAAAACATAATTTTGATGCAAGTGCAACCAAACAAGTAGGTAAGTTTCCATTTCGGTGCATGCGTCTTATTTCGTCTAAAAAATAGGAGGTCTGGTTTATACGCTTTGGTCAGTTTGGTGCATGGTTTAGGGAAACGCAATTTAACACACTCGATTTTCGTCATCATTCTATCAAAAAATCATATTTTTATTATGTTCTGGATAGGGCTGTTACACGAACCGAGCCGCTCGTGAGCTCGGCTCGGCTCGGCTCGATAAGGCTCGAGTTCGGCTCGGCTCGTTCGTTAAATGAGCCGAGCTCGAGCTCGTTAGATACTCGATTTATTAACGAGCCGGCTCGAGCTCGACTTGTTAGGCTCGATATCTAAAATTTTTCTTTTATTTCCATTAGGCTCGGCTCGACTCGACTCGATAGGCTCGTTAGGCTCGTTTGACCCTTTAACGAGTCGAGCCGAGCTCGTTTCTTAGCTCGCCAATGTTATCGAGCCGAGCCGAGCTCGACTTCTGGAGTATTAAATAATTAAACTCTCACTTTTTTATATTAATCTTTATTATTATTATTATTATTATTATTATCATTCACTATGTCGAAAAGACCGTTGTCGTAGTTGTTTTTCACTTGTTATCTATTCAACTATATATTGTTGTGGTTCCAGACGTTTTGACAATAGAAAACCTTCTTTATAACACGTCTTAATTTATAATAATGAAAAAAATTCGCTGTCGTAGGCCATCAATTACAAGAGTTCTTAATTTATAACTATGGGGAATCCTCAATGTCATCATAGGCAATTTATTATAACATATGGATCTTAATTTATAACAAGTTTAATTCCACCGTTTTTATGAAAATTTTATTACAACCTATCTTAATTTATAACAACCGTTTTTATGAAAATTTTATTACAACCTATCTTAATTTATAACAACGAAAAATCCCAATTGTCAACCATTTATTACAATAGATTTTAATTATGGATATTCACCGTTGTCATATGCATGATTACTTTTTTGGGTAACAATACACATCTAGATTCTGGATATCCAGAATCTGGTAAAAGATCAAAAATACCCCTAACTGAATATTATACTTCCTCCGTCTCGAAATTATTTGCATGGTTTGACCGACACAATTTTTAAGAAAAAATGATTTAGTGGTTGGTGATGTACGATTGATTTGATGAGGTATAAAGTAAAATGTATGTAAAGAAGGAGTGACAATTTTAAAAATAAAATGATGTTGGGAGGGTATTACTTTTGGGGTGCTGCTAAACATCCAGAATCTGGATATCCAGAAAAGGGCAATTTAGTCAATTTCTATTTTAAGTTGTGTTAAAATGACTAATATATCCTTAATGAAAATATAGGGCTGAGTTATTATTTTTGAATTAAATATTGAAATCTAACACTTCTTTCTCTCTCTTCTTATTTGTTCAAGGTAGATAATAATTACACAAACACAATTTTCAATGTTATATTTAATTCAAACTCTTCTTATTTTCTTAACATTAATTACCTTTCTTCTTCTAATAAAAAATGAAAAATAATATAATAATAATAATATTCATTATTTAAATCTCAAAATCTAATTTTAAATTTAAAAAATAAAAAATTGCTCAAAAATCTAATATAACAACAATATTCATTATATAAAATTCGAATAATCTTTACATAAACTAAATTATCGAATCATTAATAATATTTAGTACTATAAAATTGGGCTTAACTCATGAAATAATTTGATAAGATTAGTCCAATCAAATATTTTGTAATATGTGATTAGTGGAATAATTAGTAATATAATTCAAAATTATTATGAAATATTCATTGCACAGATTAACTAAATTTTATTTATCTAGATTAATTTAATTTCTAACGTGTATATCGTTTAGTGATGAAGTGTCCAACTATTTATTTATTCATATTTTATTAAAATATTTAGGAATTGAATTTTCTAAAGGTTTATTATTATATTCTAAAGATAATGTAATTATTATTATTCTAAATTTAAAATTTTCTAAAGGTTTATGAATTGAATTTACCGTATTTAATAACTTATGATTTTTTTTTTTAATATTTAAGTTAACTTTACTTAATTTAAATAATGTATCCTACTAATCATTTCTCACATATATTATTTAGTAATGAAGTGTTCGATTACTCGTTTCTTAATATACAGTGGTAATGTTAATGTAAAGTGTTTAGGGTTTGAGATTTAGGGTTAAGGGTTTGGGGTTTAGGGTTCAGGTTTAGGGTTTGGGGTTTAGGGTTTGGGGTTTAGAGTTTAGGGTTCGATTACTCGTTTCAATGTGTTGATTCCATTAAATTAATTTTTAATGTATACACTTAGTGTCCGACTACTCGTTTCTCATCGTATATGGTTTAGGGTTAGTGTTCGATTACTAGCTCGTTTCAATGTGTTGATTCCATTAAATTAATTTTCATTGTGTTCATTACATTAAAATTCAATAGCGTACACTTAGTGTCATATTACTCGTTTCTCACCGTATAGGGTTTAGGTTAAAGTGTTCGATTACTCGTTTCAATATGTTGATTCCATTAAATTAATTTTTCTACCATATAGTGTTGATTAAATTAAAATCTAATATTTAGGTTCATTAAATTATTTTTTCACCACATAGTATTGATTAAATTAAAATCTAATAGTTAGGTTCATTAAATTAATATTTTTACCACATAGTATTGATTAAATTAAAATCTAATATTTAGGTTCATTAAATTAATTTTTTCACCATTTAGTGTTGATTAAATAAAAAATTAAAAGTTAGGTTCATTAAATTAATTTTATCACCATATATATGGTATGTTAGATTAAATTAAAATCTAATAGTTATATTGGTTCATTAAATGAAAAATATAATAATTAATTAAGATATGAAAATTTTATAATTGCATACCTAACTCAATCTCTTTCCATAAAATTAGGAATTAAAGATATGAGAAATATATAATTGTATACATATCTCAACTCTTTTCCAAAAAATTAGGAAATAAATTGCAGGATAAAAAATGCATGTAGCCATTAAAACCCGTTAAAATGCACGTAGTTATTATTTCTTAATTCATTATATTTCATATATTTAGTTTAATTTTTGTTATTAAAAAAAATACATATATAAATTATGTTATTTTTTAATTTATTATTTTTTATATATTTTTAACGTGTAATATGTTATGTACTAATCTTAAAATATTTATTTTCTAATATTAATCCAAAAAAATACAAGCAAAAAAAAATCTTAAAATATTTATTTTTTAATTTTATGAAAAGAGGTTTAACAATGCTAAAATTCTTTCTTTTTACATGTTCATGATAATCTCTAAACAACTCATCAATGGTCACATAAATTATTCCAGTTTCTACAACAGTTTCGTCGTTATTAACTTGTTGCTCACTAATAACTGTAGGACATGGTGAGTGAGTCGAGTGATCTTAAATATTTTCTTCGTCGTCGGAATCATTTTCAAAAAGTGATCGATTGTTGGTAATGTAATATGAAGATTTGGTGTTTAATGGAAAAGGAAAAAATCGAGAACTTATTACCGTTTCAAATTTACTTATTAATGGGTGGTGCACACGTTAATGGTGGGATGATGGTGGAAAGTGGAAACGGTAATAAATTAATGGGAGACAATGATTGTATTTATGGGGAAATTAAGTCAACTTGTTGATAGACGAGAAAGTTGGGAGAGTGTGAGCATTAATTAATTGTCATTGTATATAATAAAGGGTATAACAGTAATTAAGTAATTAATAAAACATTAATTAATTAAAAAAAAGATTTCTGGATATCCAGATTCAGGATGAAGATCATTTCCCTTACTTTTGTGGGGAAATTGTTATTAGGTATGGTTCATTTCACTCTTACTTTTTACAAATAGAAACTAGCTTTTTTTCCTAATTGGCTTAATAAAACAAATATGCCCTTTTTTAATTTGAATTTTTTGAATTCGTATATTTTAGTCAACATTAACATCTAATCATCTTATAAATGTAGATTTTTGAAATTTGCGTAATTTTATCACTTTCCAAATCTTCCCAATTAAATCATTATATTATAATTCACCTAAAATCACGTTAATTTATATTATTTTATAATTTGAAACTTTTTTAATTAATTAGATTTTCAAATTTATTTAACAAGTTATTTATCTGCATTTAATTAACTTTACAAAATTCAAATCATTTCTTACAATTTGATTAAAATATGATATTATTTTACATATAACGTTATGCATAATTCAAAATATGATGATTATGTTGCATATCACGTTATGCATAATGCATTCGACTGAAATATGATGACTATTTTGCATATCACATTATGCATAATTTAAAGCATTTCCTAAAGTTAAATTGAAATATGATGACTATTTTGCATATCACATTATGCATAATTTAAAGCATTTCCTAAAGTTAGATTGAAATATGATGACTATTTTGCATATCACATTATGTATAATTCAAATCATTTTCTAAAATTAGATTAAAATATGATGACTATTTTGCGTATTACATTATGCTTATATGCATAACGAAAAATTACATAACATTTAAGTATAATTGTTACTTTTTTCATATAAAATGTGTGACAAAATCATAAAGTGTTAGATTCAACTTTGATTTCCATTCAAATTAGTAAATAACCACTATTCTCAAAACCAGATTGACAGGAGAAGAGAAAATGGGGTATAATTTGATTTCCGTCAAACAAAACTATCTCATAGAATTTCAGAAAGAGTTCTATCTTTGGAGCCCAATTTCATGACGCTTTGTCTAAATTTAATATCCTCCACTGAGACTACCATTTCTAAAACAAAACTTCATCACAAATACATGGAGTAATTCCCATTACGAAAATTAAATTAAAGACATTAAACTATTCACACTCGATACTATGGGATCAGGGTTTACAGTCGAAAAATCTGATTTTCACCTCATTCAAAATTTATACGGGTCTAATTGAAATTTGGTTCGAAGTTGTCAAAAAACATTTATACGGGTCTAGTAGGAGTTATAGCAGTGTAAGCAATAAAGCAGACAACCAGCAGTAAAAACAGTATTCAACAGTGTAAATCAGATTTGAAGTTCCACATCAAGTAAGTAAAGGACCCCATTCAAGAACACCGGAGAACATTTAGGGACAACAAGTATCAACTGCATCCGTAGCCATAGGACTGATTCGGGTGGAATTTACACGTTTTTGATGCACATATGAAGCTCATTTTGATTGTGATTTCATTGATTTATTGGTCGATTATGGATGTTTTGGTCAAAATAAGAGAAAGGTGGTGTTTTGTCGTTTTTGTAGGAAAAATGACTATTTTGGAAGGTAAAAATACATACCTAATTTTCAGTGAAGTCAACGAAGGAAGAAATCGAGTTCGTGGGTAAAACGAGTTAAATTTATTCAAAGAAATAATTTGGGCCAATATGTAGCTTGAGCCCCAAGCCAGTGACCGAGAGAAGAAAAGGAAAGAGAAAAGATTTAGAAATTTGAAGAAAAAGGAAAGAGAGAAGATTTGGAAATTGAAGAGAGAAAAGAAAATTATATTTTTGGAAATAATTTTTTCTAGAAGTTTTAGCCCTAATTTTCAAGTTATAAATAAACCCTCTAGTCATACTTTGGGGGGGGGGGGGGAGAAAATAAGAAGAAGGAGGGAGGCATACGTTTGGAGAATCCGCTCACGACCATCCATTAGACTAAACTTTCTATTTCTCTCTCTTTTTATTTAGTTATTTCATTTGGTTTTGTTAATTTGATTATGTTGTTGATTGGCTAGAACACTTTTGGTTCTAGGGCTTTGTAAATATTTAGATTGAAGTTTATGAACTAATTTTTTACTTTAAATGGTGTTTGTCTCTTATTTGTGTGCTTAATCCTTATATGAAAACATGTTATTATTGGCCATGATAATGTGTTTTATCTATTGTTAATTGGGGTAGTATCGAGAGATTTACTCCATTGATCGTACATAAGCATGCAACCCAATTTATTATGAGCTCGAAAGAGGATTAATTATTGGGAGGGAATTGAATGATCCTTTGGGCTAATTTGGGTGATACAATTTGTGTGAGGTAGAGATACGAACTTATATTGTGTTTTCCTTTGAATTAATTAGATCGAGAGATTAATTAATTCTTCTTTAGTGGTCAACCCTATAAGAACAAACTTAATTGCCATTTGAATGAGTCATTAACCATAGATGAATATCTAAATATTTCAAATGCCTTGGAACATACCTTCTCTTAATTGAGTTTTCATTCATTTTACTTCTCGTTTTCTTGATTTGTATGTTAGTTGATCGATTTTACATTACTCTTTATTGCTTATTTGTGACAATTTGATAGGAAATCTTAGGGTAATCACACCATTCTCTTTAATCGATTGCGTCTATTTAGAATTCCGTCAACAAAATACACTTTTATACTATACCTCCTCGTGGGATCGACCTCATACTTACTTCTCTACGATAGACACCGTTTAGTGTTGTAGAATACGTGAATCAAGGACAACAAGTCTTCATATGTGACATATGCAAACAAGACAGTAAGTAGCAGAAAGTGGTTCATGATTGTAAACATTGTTCAAGGTTTTGCATATCATACCCAAATCGGGAACCCCCAGAACTTCGGCGATCATATGGTTCAACACGGTCAAGGATGTTAAGAGTTGTTCTAGTGAGGCTTCTGATTCGGGTGTAAATTGCATGACTTTAGTGCATATTTAGAGCTTATATTTCTTGTATTTTCACATTATATTGACCAATTGTGGATGATTTGATTTAATTGTGAGAAAGGTATGTTGTTATTGATGTTTGTAGGTAAAACGAGGCTTTTAGGAGCAAAACACATGTCTATATCTCACTGAGTCAAATGTATTATTGCACCATTGAATTCGTCTCGAAAAATGGAGTGGAATGGAAAAAAAGAATCGAGTCGATCGGAGATCGGAATCAAAAGTTATGCACGAAACAAGGGTCATAAATGACTCGGCCGAGTTGCTCAAAAACTCAAAATTTCGAACTCGGCCGAGTTGCACAGATCCGGTCGAGCTCGAGGGATGGACTGAGACTAAAAACTTGGACAACTCTGTCGAGTGGAAGCTGGACATAAAGGAAACTCGGCCGAGTTGCACAGATCCGACCGAGTTGGGACCATGGCCCATTTCTCGGAGGTTTTGGCCTATTTTCTCCATTTTGAAGGGCCTAATTGCAAAATTCACCCAAGACTTCTACTTCAACTATAAATAGAGCCAACTTGAGTTTTAGAAAGGGGTCTTACTCCTTTTACAAAATATTCTCACACACAATCACATAGTTATAGGTGTTTTTCATGTTTTAGTTTAATTTATTCATAGAACTAGATAAATTAGTGGTTTTTACTTAGAATCAAGCTACGATTATCATCGGGCATCGTCTATTACATTGTTTTGTAGCTACAATTCCATGATTAAGGTGATATTACTTTTGTTTGCATTTCAATTTGGTAATTTCTTAATTAAATTCTCCAATTACTTACTATTTTGCTATGAGTTTGATGCTTGTTTTTGTTGTAGCCATGAGATTCTCTTCTAGAACCATGTGCTAAATTCTCATTGCCTTGGGTGTGGATGTTTTGATGGGTGTTTAGTGTAATTATGGATTTATTGCATGATTAGCTTAGGTTTTGGGTGTTTATGTTTCTAGAGTTGTGCTGTAATTGATTCATTTGGTTAATCAACCCTATTAGCGAGCATGTTCGATTATGTTTATTGCAACGAGAGTTGGGTAGCATGATTGGGAGTGTAAGTGTGAGCTCTGGTTAATTGAATAGAATTTAAGTAGTAATTAGCTTAACCGAGAGAGGGTTAATTGCTAGACCGACAACTTTAGACACCAAACGAATATAGGTCGTCTAGAAGTTAGGTGAGAGGGCGTTTCATATGCATTAGTAACCGTGTTGAAAGTGTTTATGAAACACTATCTTAGGAGTTTATGGTATTTGATTAGATCCTATAATTGCTAATCAATGCACGTGTTCACCTATGCCTTTCGAGGGGGTCTACACATATATGTGATAGCCTTTAACTAAAATCAAAACCATAGTTAATTCATACAATTGGTTCGTTAACTCATTAAATTACCCACAAAACGGAAACACTCGAGGCAATACCCTTCTCTTGCACTTTCAAAAGAAAGTTAGAGAGCTTGTTATTTCTTTTGTCTATTTCTTATTATCTTAGTTAATCTAGTTTCATACTTGTGTTTTAAATCCCGAAAATCAAACAAACAAGTGTCGTTACTACAATAGCATGCAAACTTATAACTTTAGGGATTCACTTTCACTCAATTAGGTCCTTGGAACGAAAATATACTTGGTCGTACTTGCGTACTACAATCGGACTCATACGCTTGTGTGGATCGTATTGTAACGTACTTAAAAAGTGTTAAAAAATGATACAAGTCAATGGCGCCGCTACCGGAGACCTAAGCGAGTGTTATTTGTGAGACTTAAAGTTTGTTAAGTGTTATTGATCTGTTAGTAGCATTTCTTTTTCGTTAATTTTGTTTTTCGTTTCTCTTTGTGGGCTTTGATACTTGTTTTTTGTAGGTGTATGATCACAAGATCTCGTGGAGGCAGCAATTTGGAATCATTGGATCTTGAGATCGAGGTACACGCAAAAAGAAGAAATCGAAGTAAAAATCGTCAAAGAGCACACTTTTGGTGGACAGAGGAAGTATGTAAGAAAACTATATAATATAATCATCATTAATCAAAGTAAAATATTTAAAAGTAATGTCATCGAGAAATGCTTTTTTTTTTTTTTTTTTTTTGTAATTTCCAGCTATTAATAAAATATGTTCAAATTCGGTTGAGAGATACTTCCGTACTAGTGTACTACTATTAGGTTTGGATTTAACGTATAACTAATTCCTCACTTAAAAAAATTGAATTGACATATTTACCCTTGCTCCTAAACCTGAGAGGATAAAATGGGTATTTTAAAAGATTCCAACCACATACAGTGTGAGTGAGAGGATAAAATAGGCATTTTAAAATATTCGAACCATTATATAAGAGTATACAGTGTGATTGAAGGTTGCAGAAGAAATTGAAGCGATAATGGAGTCGGAGAGCCAGTCAAACAGCTCAGTAGTAGCTATAATGGAGCTAGCAAACATGATAAGCGTGCCCATGTCCCTAAACGCTGTCGTTCGCCTCAACGTGGCGGACGCCATTTGGCAGGGTGGATCCAACACCCCTCTCTCAGCCGCCGAGATCCTCTCTGCCACCGCCGCCCCCCCTACCGCCGACCCCGAAAATCTCCAGCGCATTCTCCGAATGCTTACCAGCCACGGCGTCTTCAACGAACATCTCAGCAAAGATAAATCGGAGAGAAGGTACTCACATTTTCTCTAAAATCATCTGCTAATCAAATTTTCAACCACGGATTTTTGCTGAATATGTGAATTGATTCTGGAAGTTTTCACGTTTGTTAGATATTCATTGACGGAGGTGGGCAAAACCCTAGTTACCGATGAGAATGGCTTATCCTACGCACCGTACGTGCTCCAGCACCACCAAGACGCGCTGGTACGCGCGTGGCCGTTACTGCACGAAGCGGTTGTTGATCCTTCATCTGAGCCGTTCGTTAAGGCCAACGGTGAGCCGGCGTACCTTTACTACGGCAAGAAGCCGGAGATGAACGGTCTGATGCAGAAAGCCATGGCCGGTGTATCTGTGCCGTTTATGAAAGATTTTTTGGACGGCTACGATGGATTCCAGGGGGTGGGAACACTGGTTGATGTGGGAGGAAGCTCAGGGGATTGTTTGAGAATGATTATGGATAAAAATCCCAGTATTCAACAAGGAATCAATTTCGATTTCCCTGATGTCGTTGGCAAAGCACCCAAATTTCCTGGTAACAATTACTACTTCATTAATTGTTTTTAGATTTTCAACGAATGAAATTGAAAATTAAATCTGGATTTACTTGTTTGCATAAATGAATATGAACTGAAATTTTCATTTAGAAATTCTAGTTTTAAATAAGTTTTCCAAACTCATACCGACATAATTGCTTTGCAGTAGTACTAATTTGATTAAATATGAAATGAATTTCTTATTAAAAAAAGTGGTATAATTGGTGTGACAACTGAAATGCAGGGGTAACCCATGTTGGTGGTGACATGCTCAAATTTGTGCCAACTGGTGATGCTTTTTTCTTTAAGGTGCTTCAATTCCTTATTACTCCTATATATTTAGATTTTATATGTATTTTATTTACATTTTAATTGTGTCCTACTCCTACCTAACAAGATTGAATCACACTCATAGCTGAATACATGCTGGTTGGTGTCGCCGGGTAGGTGCATATTTCAATTTGTCGGAGTCATAAATAAAATGTCAGTAGGTAACCAACATAATTTCCTCAAACTTACAGGACTAATTTTAAGGACTGGAAATTGAAATAACTTACATGACCAATTTTCAGAATGTGGCCGAGTTACCCTCAATATTAGGTCACTGGACAAAATGTCAATTATGGTAAACTTACAAGAACAATTTCAAAGGTGAAAAGGGCCCGGACCAAAAAAAAAAGAATAAAATTACTGGTAAAAAAATCCATATTTAAATAGGTATGCATTTATAAACTGGAGTGAAATTGTACAAAAATAGTTGTACTAGTCGGTATAAATAACTTAGCTAAGCCTTACTGATTGAACTACATCAGGCCTTCAACTAAACTCTACAGGAAATCAAGTTCAGGCAAACTTGAGCCTAAAAGTTCACCATTGGCTTGAGTTTGAGCTTGATTGAGTTCAGATTAAGGTCAAGCTTCGAGTTTTCAATGAAGCTCGAGCTTGAATCAAGTCAGTGTATTGACTCGATTGCTCGGTTACAACCCAATTCTAATATACATTTATTTTCAGTGGGTACTAACAACATTCACTGACGATGAATGCAAGCAAGTGTTGAAGAATTGCTACAATGCACTTCCACTGGGAGGCAAAGTCGTAGCCTGTGAGCCGGTGCTACCTGATGACACAGACGACAGCCACCGCAGTCGAGCCCTTCTTGAAGGGGATATCTTTGTTATGACGATTTACAGGACTAAGGGAAGGCATAGAACTGAAAAGGAGTATAATGAAATAGGCCTTTCTGTTGGTTTCCCTAAATTTAAACCCAAATTCTATTTAAATCATTTCTACACTGTCTTGGAATTTCAGAAATGATTTACGTTTTGATTCGTGTACTACTTCTGTGGTTTTATCGTCTTCTGTAATGTTAATAAAGAATCGTCACAAGATCTATTTTGTTCACTTTATGCGTTCAGTAATAAAGATTAGTTGTTCATTGTTTGTCCAACCTCAAGGGCATCTTTGATTTGGGATTACTCCGATTGGACTTGAGATGTTAGCTTTTCTTTTTGTTTTGGTTTGAGATTTCAATTTCAAATTTTAACCACATCTACCTCTAAAAGTATGATTTTTTTTAGTTTACCAAATAAAATTTGTAAATTACTTTGTAAAAAAACATCAATATAAAATTATTCAAGTAAATCTAAAATAATATAAATAAAATAGGGAAAAATTAATTTATTTGAAGGGCATTAAGGGTTTGTGCAGCAATTATAAAGTCAACAGTCACCACTCACCCGATTATTAAATAAATAAGAAACAATTACAAAATATAATTAGAGATTTACTTTAATAATTTTATGGAAATCATAACCCCACTATTCTACCCTACCCTTATTTTATTTATTATTTTCTTAAAACACTTCTCTAATGAGACTACATTAAACATGTAAAATATTTTATACATGAAATAGACCTAATTTAGATAGTTTTTAAAACTTCACTATTTTACCATTAACATTTGGTGAATGAAGGGAGTAATTTATTATACATTCAAATAATTTTTTTAAAATAACAGCGTATTCCTATATTTGTTTTTATTATATAAGGTAATATAATTATATTACATAATAAATATATTTAAATAATTTGTGTATAAATTTATAAAATATATTTCTAATTTTCAATAAATATATTTAAAACTATTATTTTCTAAATATAGTAATTACTAAATAATTTAAATAATATATCATACAATATAAAATACACTTATTATAAAAGTTATTTTTTTATTAATAAATAGTTAGTTAAAATTACCTTTTCAACTAATACTTCCCACCCTAATGACATGTCATTATTTAAAATAATAACTTAATTTAATTAAATGACATGGCAGACTCTAATTATTTTTAAAATGACCAGAAGTTAAATTAATACGTAATTGACACATTATAATAAAAAAAATCTTTATTATATAATAGGAGACATGAAATGATTATATGTTTTACTTCAATATTTTACTTTTGCTTAATGTTATTTAATAAATATTAATGATACAACAATCCATACATATGTTTACCCAAAATAAGAAAATGCTAAAATAAAATAAAATTGTGTTGGTGGCCCCCTATTCCCCAATATCACCAATGACACGGAGCTGGCTTTGTTATTTCCAAAGCTTGTCTAGCTTAGTTTATTAAATAATTCTAAAACCTACCTATTTTATTAATTTATTTTTATAACTTTAATATTTTGTTAAAAAACCGAAATAGTTATTTCAACTAATTTTCGAGAAATAATGACACCCCTAAATTTGTGGAAACTCCCATAACAATCCATACTAAAAAATTCTTTTTGTTGAGATGTTTAATTTTTTTTAAAGAGAAATGTTTTTTTTTTTCCAAATATTTTCTTAGAGTTATTGACTAGTCCGTACTAGGGACGGGCCTACTCAGTGCCCAGGGGGCCGTGGCCTCCCACTAATTTTGTAAATTTGTTAAGGGTATTTTGATAATTTTACACATATTAAAATTAATACGATGTTCTATAATTATTTGAACACTTCTAATATAAAAATAATCCACAAAATTAATATATATTCGAACATCATTTTATTTTAAAATCGTCACTCATTGAGTCTACATTTTACCCTACATTTCACTAAATCTATTTTACATATCCTACTAAATCCTCCTCACACCTTATCAAAAAATCACTCAAAATACGCTTTCTTATTTGACTCTACACCACTAAATTCAATTTTTTTTAAAGTGAATCGGTTAAAATGTGCAAGTTATCATAGAACGGATGGAGTATTAACTTCTACCAAAACATAGTAAAAGTAAACTTATTCGATCAATTTAATTTAATTAAATGTGACGTATTGACAATTTTATAATATGAAATTTTGATGAAAATAATGAATACATATTATTTTATCTTTATAATAATATTAATCGGGTCCCCCTATCGAAATTTTCTGGGTCCGTCACTACGTACAACCATGTTAATCAACTTGTTTCACTATTTAATTCAGCTTGTACCATTGTTTTTAAGCATGTACCACTATATATTAACTCGTACTGCCATTATTTTTTAGTTCGTACCATCATAGGTTAATCTCGTATTCCCATTATTCTCTCCAAATTTTTGTTGACTTCTTTAATTAAATAATGGTCCAAAAAATTATTCTCTGGACTAAAAAAATAATGATTTTCAACTTTGTTACTGGAAATATGTTTTTCTATATTTGGTTATTTATAAATGCATCCCCCCAATTTTTTACTAGTTAGGTAAACAGTGGCTTTTGCGCCAACTAACAATAAATAAAGAACGATCAAAATTAGAAATAATTAATGCTTTCAACTAATTTTCTAGATATAAATAAAAAATGGCAGGAATTATGTTGGATCACATGGTTCCCACTAAAAGATTTTCAAAATGTATACATGTTGCACGAGCCCAACTATATGGAGTAGTTGTGAACTCATACAGCTAGATTTTTCTTTGGGCGCGGCTAAAGGCACCCGAGGATCCTATGAGGACACCCACGCGATGAGGACACCCATAAAACGGATGAGGACACTCACGTGGAAATTCCCACTATACCCTTAATCTACATAAAACCCTAATTCTTATTTCATTCCAAAAAAACAGTACACCCACTTCCTCCATTTTTCCTCCGCCTCTCTCCTTCTCCTTCTTTCCCATCCACCACAACGGCAACCCCTCGCCGCCGTTCGCCATTCACCGCAGCGCCGCCATTCGCCATTCACCGCATCGCCGCCATCGACACCCTCGCATCCCTCCTCCGTGTCGCAAACCGCGTCTGCCGCGGCCGCCGTCGCCTCCTCTCAGAGACGCGGCCGCCGTCGCTCTCAGCGCCGCCGTTCGCCATTCACCGCAGCGCCGCCATCGACACCCTCGCATCCCTCCTCCGTCTCGCAAACCGCGTCTGCCGCGGCCGCCTCCTCTCAGAGACGCGGCCGCCGTCGCTCTCCTCTCAGAGACGCAGCCGCCATCGGCCTCCCCTCTGAGACGCGGTCGCCGTCGGCCTCCTCCCCCAGAAACGCCGTCGCCGCCGCTCGTTTCAGGTAAGATTGGGGGTTTTGAAAAAATTAAGAAAATTAGGGTTTGTTTTGGAAGTTCTTGAATTATTTTCGAATATATTAGGTTTGTTTTGAAAAAAAATTCGAACAACTAGGGTTTGTTTTGAAAAAAATTTCGAACATTTTTTGTTTGTTTTGGAAAAAATTTCGAACAAGATGTTCGATTTTTTTTTTTCGGACAAATTTAAATTGTTTAGGATTTTTTTCCGAACATATTGGGGGGTTTGTTTTGTAAAAAATTTCGAACATCTTACCTTTGTTCACTTAAAATTTTCGAACACATTCATTTTTTTTTCCAGAACATTTTATCTCTGTTTCTGTTGTTTTCTTTTGTAATTTGGATGCTCTGTTTCTGTTGTTTTCTTTTGTAATTTGTATGTTATGGTGGTGGTGGGGGAAGATTTTTGGGGGTGGTGGTGGAAGATTTTTGGGGCAGTGGTGGTGGTGGTGGAAGATTTTTGGGGCAGTGGTGGTGGTGGGGAAGAGTGTCGTTCAATATAACGGTGGGTGTACTCATCTTTTTTTTTTTTTAAATTTACACGAGAGGTATATGAGACATTTTGCAAACTCTCTTGGATGAAAAAAAAGTTTGGTGGGTGTCCTCATAGGATTCTTGGGTGCCTTTAGCCGTGCCCTTTTTTCTTTTTCTAAAAAATATATAGATTTTACTATTTAAAATGATCATTAATGGTCAACTTTTTGAAATAAAATTTTAATATTTAAAAGGATTTTGTTTTATTTGAAATATGCTCATATAGTTATATGGATTTAACCCATCATATCCAGTCTATCTGCACCCTCTATATGGACCGACTCTTTACATTGGATGGCCACAATTATTTTTCCTCTATTTTATAAGTCACTCCCCTATTTTATGAGTTAACCATCTTTCTAATGCTTAAACTAGCATTTGACATATATTTAATATTTTTAATTTACAAAAAATTACAAAAATATAAAACTAAGAATGGAATAATATAAAATTATATGTGGACCTGTTTTTATTAAAAATTGATTATTATGTATTTTGTAATTTTAAGGATGAACTATTCAAGATGCGCGGATCTAAATCTATATTTTTTGTTATGGGATGAATTGAGTATTTAATTCACGCAGTAATGTCATTTTATTCATACAATAACACATATTTTTCTATAAAGTAATACATTTGTGCTTATATAGTAAGATAATTTCCAAAACCTTACATGTGGTCCTTACAGTAACACATACCTGAAACCCGTTTTTCTGTTTGTCTTTTGGGTGATTTTTTTTTTTTTTTTAAGATTTGGTTGATTTAGTATGACTTTGGTATGACTTGCAAAAAATATGCAAGTTTTTATCCTTCTTTAAATTAATGGTACTAATATTTTATGTGAAAAGTTAACTTATGTGTTATCTGTACTTACAACAACACATATTTACCCTTACACTAAGATATAATTACCTTAATAGTAACACAGACCTGAAATTCGTTTTTCTATTAGCCTTCTGCGTAATTTTTGGCGATTTTTTTTGAAAATATCCGTTTAATCCGGTCAGACTCGCCAAAGATCCTTAGGATCGGACATGTTTGTTTTGGAACTCACACGTCCGGATGTGGGACGTAACGTCCTCCGTCTTGTTCTACTTCGGGATTTCACATCCGGATTTCAGCATCCAATTACATCCATCCCTAAAAATACCTATATATTTTACTATTATAATAATACAACATCACTCACTCTTACTAATTGATTTGACATAAAGTTACATCTTATAATACAATATCACACACTCTTACACAATTGATTTGACATAAAGTTACATTCCTCTCCTACTTAACATCTCAAAACAAACATACACAATCACTATTTATCAAGATTTCCACATTCAAGATTTTTCCATCCAAATTTCCTCCATTCTACATAATCCCAAAATAAACATTCCCTTAATTTTTTTAATCCTTCCTTAAGTGCCTGTTTGGTAGGCATAGATAACCTGGGTTATCTTCATTAACTGGCATTTGGTTCGTTTCTACAAGGCCCAAGTTAGTTTATTGGCCCGCCGCTATTCACTGTTCCTCTGTGGGGGAATTAACGCTCCATTTTGGCCAGATAGCGTAACTCATTTGAACAGTGTTTCGCTTCTATTCTGGAAATTACACATTTACCCTTCGAGTATTTAAAGTTGAAAATTGTAGTACCCATTTCATTTGCCCTAATTTATGTATCCCTGTTGATGCACCGTCCGAGTTCTTCCATCATTTTGAGACGAATTGACGAATTGAGGTATGTCTCCATGTCGATCTTCATATCATAATCTTCAAATCTCGGTTGTTGCGTCGTCCGAGTTCTTCCACCATTTCGTAGATCTTCATTTCCTCTTATGGCCTCCCGAAAATAAAGCATAAGTGAGGGAATCAAGAAATTAATTTTCAGAGTGAAGAGGGGGATCTGGGTTCGTCTCTGTATACGAATATTCTTCATTATAAGCAGTAACACAGATCTGTTTTCTACATTTTATTAAAAAAAATGATTTTTGTTCTCGGTTTTGTGGTGTGTTCAAGACATTAATTAATTTTCTTGGCATTCGTTTGTGTAGACCAACCTTGACTCATACTGAACAAACATCTTGTGGTGAATATATGCTTTCTTGGCTCTCGTTTCTGCGGATCAGGTCAAACGCCGGGAGAGAATGACAAGGGTCCAGGGGTTCAGACGAAATTTTATTTCCTATCAAAGGACAATTTCGTCTTTTACACAATGAACAGTAGATCAACATAATATGATTTCAAATGCAAGCTGCAGTTAAAAATTATGTACCAAACGACAGTCTATTAACTTAACATGGAGTAAACATACCAAGTTAACTATCTGGGCTAAACTCTTTTTTTTTTTAACTGGGCCTACCAAACAGGCACTAAATATACTAAGTGCTCGTTTGGTTGCCCCAGATTAATTAACTTAAGATAGGCCCAGATAGTTAACTGGCCCAGTTTGCAAATATAAGTTATTTTACACCGTCGTTTGGTTACTGAATTTTAAGTCCACGATTCATGTCAAAGTAAGTTATGCTTTTGTACTGTTCATCGTGAAATGACCAATTTGCCCTTTTTATTAAATAAAGTTCAGTATCTACCTTTTGAGTTTCTCCGCATTGTTTTCAATTTATTTCATTAATAAGGCAGCATCCACCTCTTCATTTCAATTAGTTGGGAAAATTAATGAGTTCATTTCATTATATTCTGCCGAATTGTTACACCATATACACCTTTAGTTGGAAAATTAATTCAAAAGATAAGTTGTTCCGTAATGACGAAGGAAAAAAATAAAAATTTATATTGAGACTGATTTTGTTCTAACTTTTACAATAGCTTAAAGGCAAATTGATAATAATGAGCACAAGTTGTTAATATTACCAGAATATAGCAGAATGAAGTTGTTAATATTACCCAAATATAGCAGGATGAAGTTTAACATGTATGTTACTTTAACCATGCTATATCAAAGGATGGTGTTCCATTTACCAACACTCTCTAGAGACTCTCACTTCCTAGCAAAAGATTTACATATACCCTCTAGCATTATCCAGGTATCTCATGAAAATCTCGACTTGATTCAGATTTGCTCCTAGCAATGCATTGTGGTCAGTGGCGGATCCAGGATTTTGGATTCGGGGGTACGAAAGATTATAAATACTCCATTTGTTCTATAACTGTTTGCACTTTTTTTTTATTAGTTCGTCCAACAATTGTTTGCACATTCTTTCATAAACCTCATCCTCACAATATTCACATATTTACACAAAATGTCATTACTTTTACACTCATTTCAACCACTCTCTTTACTTTATTAATTTAACTTTACAAAATTACCCCTCAACACTCCATTCATTACATTTTTTTCTTAAAAAAGTGTGTCCATCTTGTGGTTCAAACACTTATGGAACGGAGGGAGTAGTATATTACTATTAAACAATTAAAATTCATACAACTCGATCAAACAAAAGAAAAAAAACACATAACAAAACATGCAAATCAAACTATAAATACAATACAACTGATATTTTTACATTAAAATTAGGATACAATATTTTTTTGCAGGGTATATTAGTAGGGAAATTTCAATTTTGGGGGTACGACTGTACCCCCAAGTACCCCTCTGTATCCGCCTCTGATTGTGGTCACATCAACCTTGTCTTGTAAGCTCAATCCTGAAATGTTATCTACTGCACCAACTTTGAAAAGCCACATGGGATCAAACACCTACAATTAATGTCCTAGATTATTACATAAAGTTTGAAAAGCTAGATGTTAACAAACACCTGCAACTTGCACGACATAATCTAATTACATAAAATTTCAATCAACCACAAAATAAATAAACATGTGAACAAAAAACACCCACAATTAACTTTAAAAAAATCATGATAATTGTAGTATTTGTCAAGTAGCATATAATTTGGAAGAACATTAACAATAAATCAAGATAATTATAGTATCAGTATAGCTCAGTAAATATTGGAGAAAATGATATTATCCAAATAAAAATATTGCAACTAAAAATCTTCTCATCAGACCGACAGTCATATGTTCTTAACTTCTCTATAAACTATAAACTAGTATATACCATAATCATAACCAAACTTTGGCTAAAGCATACAAGACAAAGATTGAACCTACTTATCAGAGCATGGTTAACTAGACTGCGAGACAAATTTAATTGGAAAGAAAAGAAAATGATGAGACAGTAGAAAATAGCATCCATAACAATGCTCAAATCTATTTTAGCATAAACAAGTCAGACAGAGCTGGACATAGATATATCTAACAACAAACAACAATAACATTAGAATAAATATGTTCTGAAACAAAGGATACATACACAAAGTTAACGTACCACCGGAACCGTAAGACCCTAGAGGCCTGCCAATCATGTATTCACACATACATCACACAATATTTAGGACTGACCACACATCGCATATTTGACAAAAATTTTAACCACATTATTTTTCTCAATAATCAACATACAAGTTGCATATAAACTACCACTAGCATATGATGAGTTGAATGTGTGAATTGTATCATTTGAAATGAGCAACACGATCTTTACACACACACCAAACAATGACAAATGAGCAATTTAAGCCTAATTCATCACCAGCCATTTGAGATTAAGAAATACCAATGCAAAAAAGTAAAAAAAGGTAAACCCTAGCGAAATAGAAAACAAAGTGGTACCCAGAAATTCCCGATTTCAATACCCATCATCGTTGAGAGATCTTGAAGTCATTCTTAATACCAAGGTGCAGGTACACTACGAATCATCACTATCCTCCAAACTATGTGAAAGTGAAGTTCCGATTTAGGTTTGGGTACTCCTGACAACACGACTCAGTCGACACCGCAGAAGATGAGTAGGTTATGGCGTATATGAGAGGAATGCCAAAGAAACAAAAATGGATGAGTGCGAACAAATTGTATGATACCTGGAATCGCTTCCCTTGATTCGACGCCGGAGAGTGTGGATAGTAACATTCGCTAAAAATCGCCTCCCACGACTCGCAAGAAAAAAAATAGGGCAAATGAATGAATGTGTTGATTTTTGACTTTAAATACTAAGAGGGTATGTTGGTCATTTCGTATTTAGACGGGGTTTACTGTACAACGTAGATGGCCCAACGCTACCATGAGACCCGCTAACTCTGCCGAAGTGATACAGTGTTTAGGTGCGGGCTTTCAAACTAACGCAGGCCGTCCAATAATAAACCAAACGCAAGAATAGCCCAGTTAACTTAACTGTCGGGCGTTATCGTGAGCAACCAAACAAGCACTAATATTTCACATGAAATATTTCATATAAGTGTTGCTCAAATTTATGAAGTAGTTCAGTAACCTTTCAAAATGAAAAATAATGGTAAACATGCACTTTTGAGTTTTAATTTTTTTTTGCAGGTTTGATCCATCTTATAAAAAAAAAAAGTATTTATATGTACTTTTGAGTTAAAAATAATATCACCTTAAGTAAACGATCGCAAGTATATTGTACTCGATCCACGTGCATTTTTAAATAATATATATATTTTTTATTGTATATCTGCAATTATTTTCACTGAATAGTGGACTACGTACTATAAATAAAAATATACTGTAACTAACTTTAGTACATATATATTAATATTTCTTTATAAATTTGAATTTGAATTTGGATTTAGCACTCAATGTCGTCACTTACCTTAAATAATTATAACTATAACTATTAAGTATAACAATATATCACAATTCACATATTCCCCTATAAATAATCAATCAGCTTGCCCTATTAACCACAATAGATTATATATATATATATATATATTAATTTCTTCTGAAACTAATTTAATGCAGGAAGAGTCAATTGGCCAGCAATGGTGTAGATATTGGTGATGTTGACAAACCTACAGGAGGGGTTGCGAACCAATTTTACGGTGTCGAAGCGGCGGTAGGTCGTAAGTCGTAACCGTAAACTGATCGGGGCTCAAGACGACATCGTTTAGCAACAAATGTTGATCAATTGATAATGTTATCTAAATTAGATCATTGATTAAGAATTGCACGTTGTTACTTGGATAGTACGTATATAATTAATTAAATTAAATTCCTATGATGATATAGTTAAACGCATAAAAGAAATTAGGTTGATGCATGCATGCCATTTACGAGTTTTTGAATGATTTTATTTGATAGCCTAAAAATTCAGCACAAATTATATTAAATGATTAGGATTTCGAGAAAAATGGCAAAAAAATAGTGTACTTATAATGAGAATATGAAAATACCCATAATACACACGAACAAATGTACAAATTCAATTAATTAGTTGATTCTCGAAAGAATACTGAATTTTTTTTTTTTTTTGAGAGAAAGAATACTGAATATTAATTGTACGTATAAGTTATAACGAGATTAAATGTGTTAATCGGTTTATTCAATATGGATATCGGAAGAACACAAATAAAATACAATAAAAGGAAAGGGTGCTGCTAAACATCCAGAATCGGGATATCCAGAAAAAGGGTATTTTAGTCAATGTATATTTTAAGTTGTGATTAAATGACTAAAATACCCTTAATGAAAATATGGTGCTGAAATATTATTTTTGAATTAAATATTGAACCTGACACTTCTTTCTCTCTCTTCTTATTTGTTCAAGATAGATAATAATTACACAAAAACAAGTTTCAATGTTGTATTTAATTCAAATTCTACTTATTTTTCTTACCGTTAATTTAACCTTTCACTACTTCTGCTTCTTCTCCTTCTTTCTACCCTTCTCATTTATCTATGAACTTGTATCTTCTACCTTGATAGAAAACATAAAAAATAATATAACAATAATATTCATTATTTAAATTCCAAAATCTAATTTCATATTTGAAATATATAAATTGCCGAAAAATCTAATATAACAATATAGTAATATTCATTATATATAAAAAAAAAATCCTAAAATAAATTATCGAATCATTAATAATATTTGGTACTATAAAATTGGACTTAACTCGTGGAATAATTTGATAAGATTGGTCTAATTGAATAATTTGTAATATGCATTCATGAAATAATTAGTAATATGTTTCAAAATTATTCTGAAATAATCCATGGCACAAATTAAGCTTTATTTACCTACTTATATTAATGTAATTTCTATCATATACTATTGTTTAGTGACGAAGTGTTGAACTTATTATTTATTTATATTTTATTAAAATATTTAAAAATTGTACGGAGTATTGATTAAATTAAATTCTATGACTTACTTAATTTAAGTTAATTTAATTTTAGTAAATTTTGATTAATTTAAGAGTCAATCTTAATTTTATTAAAGATAATGTAATTATTATTATTCTAAATTTAAAATTTTCTAAAGGTTTAGGAATTGAATTTACCGTATTTAATAACTTATATTTTTTTTTAATATTTAAGTTAACTTTACTTAATTTAAATTATTTAAGTTAATTATTTAAATAATGTATTCTACTAATCATTTCTCACATATATTGTTTAGTAATGAAGTGTCTGATTACT
Source organism: Galeopsis tetrahit (assembly GCA_963675135.1). Lineage (NCBI taxonomy): Eukaryota > Viridiplantae > Streptophyta > Magnoliopsida > Lamiales > Lamiaceae > Galeopsis > Galeopsis tetrahit. Next base: position 71,390,962 of record OY776128.1, on the reverse strand, counting down.
CGTTTCTTAATACACAGTGGTAATGTTAATGTAAAGTGTTTAGGGTTGGATTTAGGGTTAAGGGTTAAGGTTCAAGTTTAGGGTTTGGGGTTTAGGGTTTAGGGTTTGGGGTTTAGAGTTTAGGGTTCGATTACTCGTTTCAATGTGTTGATTCCATTAAATTATTTTTTAATGTGTACACTTAGTGTCCGACTACTCGTTTCTCATCGTATATGGTTTAGGGTTAGTGTTCGATTACTAGTTCGTTTCAATTTGTTGATTCCATTAAATTAATTTTCATTGTGTTCATTACATTAAAATTCAATAGCGTACACTTAGTGTCATATTACTCGTTTCTCACCGTATAGGGTTTAGGTTAAAGTGTTCGATTACTCATTTCAATATGTTGATTCCATTAAATTAATTTTTCTACTATATAGTGTTGATTAAATTAAAATCTAATATTTAGGTTCATTAAATTATTTTTTCACCACATAGTATTGATTAAATTAAAATCTAATAGTTAGGTTCATTAAATTAATTTTTTTATCATAGTATTGATTAAATTAAAATCTAATAGTTAGGTTCATTAAATTATTTTTTTCACCATCTAGTGTTGATTAAATAAAAAATTAGAATTTAGGTTCATTAAATTAATTTTTTCACCATATAGTATGTTAGATTAAATTAAAATCTAATAGTTATATAGGTTCATTAAATGAAAAATATAATAATTAATTAAGATATGAAATTTTTATAATTGCATACCTAACTCAATCTCTTTCCATAAAATTAGGAATTAAAGATTTGAAAAATATATAATTGTATACATATCTCAACTCCTTTCCAAAAAATTAAGAAATAAATTGCAGAATAAAAAATGCATGTAGCCATTAAAACCCGTTAAAATGCACGTAGTTATTATTTCTTAATTCATTATATTTCATATATTTAGATTAATTTTTGTTATTAAAAAAAATACATATATAAATTATGGTATTTTTTAATTTATTATTTTTATATATTTTTAACGTGTAATATGTTATGTACTAATCTTAAAATATTTATTTTCTAATATTAATCCAAAAAAATACAAGCAAAAAAAAATCTTAAAATATTTATTTTTTAATTTTATGAAAAGAGGTTTAACAATGCTAAAATTCTTTCTTTTTGCATGTTCATGATAATCTCTAAACAACTCATCAATGGTCACATAAATTATTCCAGTTTCTACAACAGTTTCGTCGTTATTAACTTGTTGCTCACTAATAACTGTAGGACATGGTGAGTGAGTCGAGTGATCTTAAATATTTTCTTCGTCGTCGGAATCATTTCCAAAAAGTGATCGATTGTTGGTAATGTAATATGAAGATTTGGTGTTTAATGGAAAAGGAAAAAATCGAGAACTTATTACCGTTTCAAATTTATTTATTAATGGGTGGTGCACACGTTAATGGTGGGATGATGGTGGAAAGTGGAAACGGTAATAAGTTAATGGGAGACAATGATTATATTTATGGGGAGATTAAGTCAACTTGTTGATAGACGAGAAAGTTGGGAGCGTGTGAGCATGCGCATCCAATTAATTAATTGTCATTATATATAATAAAGGGTATAACGGTAATTAAGTAATTAATAAAACATTAATTAATTAAAAAAAAGGTTTCTGAATATCCAGATTCTGGATGAAGATCATTTCCGTAAAAGGAAATGAACCCAATTTTATTTAATTAAAAACAAATATTTTAAACATAAATTTCTAATTAAATATTAACAAATGAGCCTTAAAATAAGTAGACGATATGGATTTATTTAAAAAAGTGCCAAATCGCAAAATTTAGTAGTGGACTAGGTAGTGGAATGTATTGAAAAAAGGGAAAGTTTACAAAATGGTAGCATTATTTATGAATTTAAAAATGTTAGTATAAGTGATTTCTAAAACTCATTTATATAAAAATTTAAAAATAATAGGGGAAATTATTGTTTAGGTCATTTCACTAAGAGATTTATCTAATAGGGCATATATTTTTTTTTAAATCTATTAGAGTCAAAATGGCACCTAATAAGACATTGTTGCCCTTTACCAATTTAAATAATTTGAAATTAATAAATATTAATAATTTGAAATTAATAATTTTGAATTAATGCAGTTCCTAGTCATACGCACCTTCCAATTATTAAAAAATTCCTAAAATTAAGCAATTTGAATTAATTGTTAATTATTCAAACAAATAAAATTAAAAAATCTGCATTTTATGATCCTTCCAATTATTCAAATATTCCTAAAATTAAGCAATTCGAATTAATTGTTAATTATCCAAACAAAAAAAGTTAAAAAATCTGCATTTTATGATTCAGAAATAAGCGTGTGATAGATTATACAATTCCCCATATGTTGAATATGCATATATATATATATGAAATAGATTATGAATTTTAATATGAACAGTGAAATGAAATTTGGTATGTAGAAATGGGTTATGAAGACATATGTTCATTTCAATATGAAGTTTAAAACGGCATACAGGACTGAATTTTTTGGTATGCATAAAATAACATGAACCAATATGCACAGATTGACATGCATATCAATATGCAAAATAGATGTGCACATTTGTAAATGGCATATTCAAACAACGGTTTGTTGTGATGTAGAGATTTCATACTTAATTCAGTTAATATCACTGAAAAGAATTATTCAGAATAATAAGACGAAGACATAAAATGATAATGACTACATCGGTATCCATGTTTCATATGGAAAGTTCATTTTGATATGAAGTTGTAAGAGTAGTATATGCACCTTTCAGATGCACTGCGAATAGCAATTGAATAATAAGTCTATCGAAATTCAAGCTGGAAAAGCTGATTGTAAACCAAACAACATGTGAATAAACAACTTTTTTTTCCATAAACTCAAGTATAATCGCATAAAACAACACCAAAATTACATGTTACATTCTTTCCCCATGGTGCTTTTGTAAACCCCTCTGCTGTTGCACCCTCACGGCCTCTCACCAGCTGAATGAACTTATCCGCCTCATTCGAGTCCATCACTAGCCTTGACAATACCGTTCCTCTCTTGCCGTGCTCGCACCGAATCCTCTCATTGAGATGCATATATGTCAGATAATCAAACCACTGGAGCAAATAAGGTATCAAATTACACATAGGAATATCAAGATTTAAATATGACTACTAGTTACAAGAAGAGCAAAAGCTTGTTTCAAATAATAAAAACAAGAGAGAATCAATAAGATCATAACCGAAGACATATCTAAAAAAAATTTAAATACATCATGGAATTGTGATGACAAGAATGCAGAGGTGGAAGGCATTCGAGTCATGGGGATAACATAATCACACAAGTATCCCACTATCACAGAAATTAAGTCCTAGAGCTACATATATGATGATAAACTCTGAAATCTCGTGCACAGTTGTGAGCGAAAAAGTGGTTTAACTTTTGATGCATAGTTTGGGGCGAAAAAGTTGAATCCAATTTTATATAGACTGACAAATCTGGAGAGTGCTGCATAGATTTTCAAAGGTGGTTTTCATGGACTCAAGAGATTTGTTGAATGTTCACAATCATAGGTTGAATGTTCACAATCATAGGATCAACAAGAAAAAGGAAAGAGGGAAATTCTACTTCTTTCTCACGATTAACAAGTCTTCAATTTGTAACATTCAGATCCAGGTCAAGAGAATCTGGTAAATCCCGACTACTTTACAGTCTAACAAGCTATCAAAATTAACAGCGTAAAACCATAAACAATATTCACTTTAGTTATTCAAAAATGTTACGATAAAGTGAATTATAAAAGAATTTACCTGTTGGATCGGGGGGTACATTACGTTCATACAAATAGGGCATTCAAGTAGTTCATGGACAGCAGTATTCGATGATATCCCATGCCTTGAACCATTAAGAGTCGAGAATTTCCTAAGTGGAGACCTTCTGACTTCAACAATTTCAGATGTACTATCATATTCGACATTGTGAGACTCCATTATGCTCTCACAGGAGGTCGAATCCTTTGCCGATTGCACTGAAAACGAATCGAGCAGAAGTCCTATGTAAACGGTAAATTGCAGCAATTCGTTAATATGTAGTGCATGTCCTGATAACAATAAGCTAATTGCATAAAATTATCTCTATATAGGAAAAATGAACATCAAAATTAAAGCCACATATGTAAACATGGGCAGCTTTTCTGAAAATGATCAAAATGAAGGCAATTGTTGCATTAGAATCAGACATTTCAATCACATAAAACCAACGGAATACAAAGTGCTATTTTCATAAAAGGAAAACGAGTATATATCTAAAGAGAAAACGAAAACTAATATGATAGTCAAGATTCCCACTTCTTGGACCAGTTGAGTTTTTACCTTTCTAGGAAAATAAGATAAAGAGAAAAAGCTTTCAGTGGAATCCAGCACAAAAGAAGCTCTAATACAGAAAATGGTATGTAATATTTCACCACACGAAGAAGAATACAAATCACTCTCACACTCCGAAATTATGAGTTTATTGTTTGATGCTTCTCTCTCATCAATGGAGTGTATTTTTTCTAAACTAGGGTTCAATTTGAGGGCACATGTTTCTGGGTCTAAAGCAGATTCAAGTGAATTAAGGTAAAACAGATCAGGCCCCGGATCAGAAGTTACCTTTTTAACATTGTTTTGCGAGATTATAAACTTCTTACTTCTCCTCTGCCTTCTCCTCTGTTTCTTGAATTTCCGGCACCCGAAAAACAGAGCAATGGCGCATAAAACTAAAGTAATTCCGACCGACGAAATAACCGCCGTTAAAACCTTAAACCCTTTTCCTCCATCTTTGTTCCCAATCCTATGCGGTTGCTCCGACCACGATTCCGGCTACAGATCGGCGACGATTTCAGCCCCCACGGGTGCCGCCTCATCTATTTTCGTACCCTCCTTTTTGCTCAATTTTCTCCGGCGACTAGCGGCGGAAGGCCTCCATCTTCATCGTCCCTCTGTCTAGGTTGTCGATCTGGGGTTAAATCCACTAGGAAAATGAAAGGTCAGACCGGCCACCACGAACCACCAGAAGCATCTCCGCCGGAAACATCACAGCCATGGTGGGGGAAGACCTCCGGCGAAGGTTTACAGCGACTCAGCGTGGGAGATGGAGTCCACGGCGAACAGATCAGCCATGGCGAAGGGGGCGACGACCGTGGCCATGGAGGGGGCGGCGGGGAGGTCATGGGCAGCGATGACGGTGGCAAGGTGGGTGCGGCGGCCAAGGTGGGGGAGGGAGCTCGACCGATTGGGGTGGGGAGAGGGATCTAGGTTTTGTTTTTTTTGGGAATGAATGTGCCTATAATTTAGGAATTAATTGATAACAATTAATTATGATTTTAAATTTCGAATTAAATTTCAAATATATAAATTAAAGGAGTATATGAATATTAAGGGTAAATACGGTTTTTTGACACAAAAATGACCTTATTAGGAAATTTTAAAAGTTGTATGTTTTAGTTGTTTAATAGTCTATAAAAGTGACCTTATTAGATAATATTCTCAAAAGGGGAAATAATCATGATATTGTTAAACTGAGAAAAGCCGAGTCACATTTCCAACTCGGTAACGTTATCAAGCAAGTTCAAACTTAATTCGAAACATGTTTTAGTCGAACTCAAATTTCAGATAGTAACGCTCACTCTCGCTCTACTCAAATAACAAACACTATTTATCGGTAAAGGATGAGTGTGATTATGAATGTTTTGAATCATGAGTTAATAACATATCTAAACATATCTTGGTGGAGGGTAGACATGTTCAACGTAGAGATGTTTATCGGGCTAGTCCTAGTCATATAGGGTCAGCCCTATAGGGCCACAGGCTAAATAGTTTTGGGGTCTTATCCGGTTCATTTTTAATTGGTCCATCAGTAGTTGAGACCTAACCCTAACCCTGCTAGACCATAAGTTAAACGGGCCACATCTAACAAACAAATAAAATAGAAAAATAAATAATTAGTTAATGATTTGTAAATGAGAAAACAAAAGTATGATTTAAACACAATTCTAGAACTCATTGGTCCTTAAATTGCCAAAAAAAGCTAAACAAATATCATAATTTAATAAAAAAAATCAACTTTCTTGAGTTTCTACATCATTCGATCCATCCTTGGTCAAAGACGAAGCATCATCTTCAAACACATCATCATCATTAGAGATGTTTATCGGGCTAACCCTAGTCCTATAGTTAGCCCTACAGGGCCACAGGCTAAACAGTTTAGGGTTTTATCTTGTTCGTTCTTAACCGCGCGATCCATCAATAGTTGAGATCTAACCCAGTAATTTTTAGGGTTAAACGTGCCGACTCAGTTAGCCCGGCCCGGATAAACATCTGTAGACTTCAACGGTTAAAACCGTCGATTTCGATCTTTGAAAATTACAAACTGAAACTGAATCAGTTTTTTTTTCCGTTTTTTCACACGATTTTTTTTCGTTTTCACTCATTTATAAAAAAAAATACTTATAAGAGGTAATAGTCTAATACGGGATAAACAAGATAACTAAAGAATAAATATATTCAAATCAAATTTTAAGAGTGAGGCTACTGTGCATTCGAGTGCACACGGTGCACTTGAGGTCACTCCTCCTTTTATTTCACACTTTTTATTTAAATATTTTTTTATTATAAAAGTGCGAGTAGTAATTATTAAAAGTGTAACATTAATAATAAATAAAAGTGTAAGTAGTAATTACCAAAAAGTGTAACATTAATAATAAATAAAAGTGCATTGTGATCGTTTTTATCAAATTGTTCGATTAAATATAAAAAAAATGCAAAAATAAAATAAAATGGGGGACATATTCAAACCGTGTAATCCAACCTTATAAAAATATTCATTTACTATCTAAGTTGTTGACATAATCATTTCTTATTTTTTTTTTTCAGTTATAGTGACTTACACTTTTCACTAATATTGTGTTGTTTTCAGTTATACTCACTTTCACTTTAAAATAATGTATTACACTTTTCAGTTATAAATATTTACACTTTTCAGTTATAGTTAGAGCTAGGAGTGTTCAAAAAAAAAATCGGACCGGAAAAATGACCGGAACCGGACCAACCGGTTAGATTCCGGTCCGGTTTCCGATCCGGCAAATTTTGGATTCCGGTCTTCCGGCCCGGTCCAAGACCGGAATTTTCCGGTCCGGACCGATTTGGACCGGAAATTTTGTTTTAATTTTTTTACTAAAGCACTCTCAATTATTTTTCAAAACCAAGTAATTGGTGAAAATGTGTTGAGATCTATTACATTTTTTGCAAATATATAATTTAACAAACATATTTAATTTATTTTAGGGTCAAAAGATCATTAATAATAATGTAAATAAAATTCACATTGGCGTAATGGAGAGCAAACACTTTAATTTTCATACACAAATTCATCAATTTTGTTCTTGCTTCCATAAACTTTTAAAAAAAAAAAAACCGGTCCAAATCCGGACCAGAACGAAATTTACCGGTCCGGTCTGGACCGGATTAATTACGGTTTGGTCTCCGGTCCGTAAAATTTTAAAATTCCGGTCCCGGTCCGGTCCGGTGCACACCCCTAGTTAGAGCTGTCAAAATACGGATTGGGCTCAACTTTTTTCAGCCCGCTAGGAGGCGGGCTAGATGGGTCCTGATCTATATCAGACGAGTTTCTTGAAGGACCAGTGGACTTGGTATCAGTTGATAGAGTTAAGTGTAGAAAAAAAAAATTAACTCTTTTAACAGATGACTTTGTCAACTGATTCGTTGGGATTGTAGAACTATCTATCATTTATAGTGGTTCGGACCTCAATGTCCTACATTCACTCTCACTAATCAGATAGTGATATTATATTCATTGGTAACTTTAACGTCCCAAGAGAAAACTTTTGATCAAGATACACTCGCCTTTTTGTATATGGATCTACTTGTTGGGGAGGAAAAAAGTACCCTTTATAGTGGTTAACTTTGATGTACCTAGTTTGAGAAACTCGACCTATCTTCTAAAGGGATGAATATAAGGAGGATTCGAGAAAAAGACTAAGTATGAGAATTTCCCTTACAATCTGATTTAGCCTTAAGCTAGAATTGGGAAATTATCTCTAAGCTTCGAATATATATATGAGGTTATGCTCGCTTAGATATACCGAGTTCATTCACTGGGGGTAAGGGTATGGATGCTTGTTGTATTCTTCTATGGAGGTGTTCAGCTCTTCTGTTTTGATGAACACTTAAGCTCTTTCTGCTCGGCCTTTTGCATCACCCTCACTCGTGTATGAGATATGAATTGAACTCATATTTATAGATGAGATTATGAATGTTACCGTTGGAGGATAACATTCGAATCCCACTATTTCGGGAATCACAATCTTCTAGGTTGATGTTATTGATTATTACCGTTGCCTATTAATAATCAATGCATCATAGAATTCCTTGAGTTTTGTGTCTTGTCAGAATCTTGATGTCTGTTGTTGTCTTCTGATTCGGTTGTAAATTGCATAAGATTTCATGTGTTTTAGTGATAAACTTTGAGGGTTTTTCATGCATTTTCACACTAATATGCTTGATTTGATTGAGAAAGGTGTTTGAGCCCGTTTTGTAGGAATATGAGGTGATTTAGGCATTAAAATCGTAAAAATGAGTGTTCAATCATCATTTTCACTCACTGGACTGAAGAGAGGATTGCACCATTGGATTCGTCTCGAAAAATGGAGTGGAATGAAAAAAAGAATCGAGTCAATCGGATGTTGGAAGCTCAAGATATGAAGAGACGAAAAACTTGGCCCCATAGGTCCACTACAGCTCTGATTTTACCATACAATGCTTGATTCAAATGACCTTCGACTCTGCTGTTTTACTCAGCTGATCTTAGTATCATCTCTTCTGATCTTAACAGTTGGCATCTTGATTGTTTCCCCAACTGTGTAGACTTCGTCTGATTAGTCAGGCAGACTTAGTCTCAGTTGTCTTTGGCTTACTTAGCTGATAGTGTTTACTCAGCTGATACGTCTTCTGATTTTGGTCTTCTTCTCTTCTCTTCTCTTCTTGAGCATTGACGTGTCTCTCCACTACATAAATTGAGTTCCATTTCAGCTGAGTTGTTTGTACAATGTAGCAGATTTGGTTTATCAAAACAAGACATAAGGGATATTGATATCCCAACAGGGCCTACAGAGACCGCCCCATTTGGGCCGCGGGTTTTGGCCCGCCAGCTCGCCTTTTTTTATTTTAAATAAAAAATTAATAATATTATTATTATTCTATTATTATAACTAGTTTAATATTATAGAAAAATAACAAACGTTTATCACAACTAAAATATAGAAACAATAAAATAGTTAAACACAACAAGTCTCTGTCTCGCATTACAAATCCGGGCTGCTCGCGCCGCTTGTTTTAATTTCAATGTCAAACGACGACCTTTTAGTTATAGTTTCATTGTTAAGAGACTTTAAATTTTGGAAATGAAGATGATGAATTTAATAAATGCATTTTTTTAAAACTCGGGTTGGTCCGTCAAAACCCGCGACCCGCCTATTTGTGAGTTGGGTTAAGGTTTTGAGAGCTCGCCTAGCAAATGGGCCGGCTCACCCCCGCCCCGCCAATTGACGGGCTTTTGCAGTTTTGGTCCGCCCCGCCCCGTTGGCCTGTTTTGACAACTCTAATTATAGCGACTTGCACTTTTTAGTTATATTGACTTAGACCTTTTGTAATATTGTGTTGCACTTTTCAATTATACTAACTTGCACTTTTTTATAATATTGTGTTGCATTTTTCAGTATTTGACTTACACTTTTTAGTACTCCATATTGTGTTGCATTTTTCAGTTATATTGACTTACACTTTTTTAGTAATATTGTGTTACACTTTTTAGTTATATTGACTTACACTTTTTATTAATATTGTATTTGTATCACACATTTCAGAAATATTGTGTGTCATTTTTAGTTATAGTGACTTATACTTTTAGTAAAAATAAAATGAAAAAAAAGAAAAACTACAACGAAAAAAAGGTATCCATTTTTTTAATTAACAAAAAAAAAAAAACCAATTTTTTTACAAAGAAAAGGTGAAAAAAAAAACTACATAAAAAAAAATGCTATCCATTTTTTAATTAACAAAAAAAAGGCGGAAAAATGGAAAAAGAAAAATTATAGCGAAAAAAAGGGGAAAAAAAAACAGGGGAAAAAAGGCGCACCAAAAAAAAATAAAATAAAGTCAACTTAAGTGCACCATGTGCATTCAAATGTATTTGAGCGTTGGCCAAATTTTAATAATTAACTTCAAATGATATACTCCATTACTACATTACTTAACAACATATTTTTTTCTACATTAATCAGTATTCTTATTGGACCATAATATTTCTTGGTAAGTTAATTAATGTAATTTCTTTATTTATTTGATCTTGTACTTATTAAAAAGGATAATCTCCTTTTTCATATTAATATTTCTTTATCTATTTGATATTGGAATGTGCATTCAAGTACTCCGTATTTGATAAAAAATAACGCAAAACTTTGGAAAGAAAAAAAAACTTGTTATCTATATATATCTATCTTTCACTTGAGAAATTCAAATCAATTGAGAAAACAAGATAGCAATCAATCAATCAAGCATGATGAAGATGTTGATAGTAATCCTAATGACATTGTTTGCAATTAACAATACTTGTCTTGCATCTTCTTCAACTTTAGAAGTGAAGAACACAGCGAGTAAAGCCCTGATTTATATGTTTCCGCCATTGCCTCCAAAAGCTCCAAAGATTCCCGCTAATCCGTACAGGAGGGGTTGCAGCGCAATCCGTTATTGCCGTGGCGGCCATAATCGTAAGCTACTCACTCTTCGTGGGGTTCAAGATGCCCTTCACAAATGATCAATTCCACATGTTTTATTATATTCCAAATTTTAAATTTGCTATAGTTGGTTTTCTCTAAGCCAATAGGTACAATCTTGATCCTATTATCAACCACGTGTTTAATAAGTATCGATCAATATAATTAATATTAATTGATGCTATAAAAGCATATAAAACAATATATGGATCATGGGATCGATGTGCATGCATGTTTACATGGAATGATATAATGAAATTTTTGATCTTACTCTTCCCACTTTTCATTTATATAAATTCATGTTTATTTTATAATTGATTTATTTAATTTCATTTATATATTATGATGCACAAACTTACTTCAAGCGCATACCTCGATCTCAAAAAAAAAAAAAAAAGCCTACTTCAATCCTACCCTATTTTAAGTCACCATGATCGATTTATCAGTTCAACTTCAGCACTAAACAAGATATATAAGGCTAGTTGTATCAGTTCTCTAATATTATCATTGTCATTAATTGCTCCAAACTAAAAATATCAGAAATCAAATAGTATTATATACCAAATTTTCTTCTAAGTCGACCAACGGTGAAATCTAAATAATTTGAGGTTGATAGTAAGTTGTCGAAAAATAGTTTCATATATGGAAAATAAAAAGAGTTATGTATTATATGTTCAAATTTAAAAATCATGATAAATTGAAAAAAAAAAAAAAAGATGGTGGATTTATTTGCATTTTTTTAGTATTATTAGATAAAAAAAAAGATATATATATATATATATTTAAAAAAAAAAAAAAAACTCAACATCATAAGATCGTGTGGAGTTTTTTTTTAATGAGACTTTATGTTAAGCTAGGGAAGAAAAAAGAATAATTGGGTGCATATTTGGGGAAGGATTCATCTTACAAGCATGCGTATTAGCGCATTCGGCCTCAATTAATATTCCCTCGGGCTAATTTTCAATATACCGAAAAGGGCACGGTTATATTCACTCCCGTTGTTTATGAGTTCACTCCCAAAGTTTTGGAAAAAATTACTTTCAGTAAACTTTTATTAATTTAAATCAAATATAACTCGATTAACATTAATTTATACAATAATGACTTGCACTCGTGGAACCGTCGAATCACAAAAGTGTCCACCCATATTAATACTTATTTTCTAGATGTCGAGCATTTAAACCAAACAAATAAATAGGAGCTAATAAATTTGGTAAAGTCTAGTATGCACTCGAGTTAATACTTATTTTCTAGATGTCGAGCATTTAAACCAAACAAATAAATAGGAGCAAATAAATTTGGTAAAGTCTAGTATGCACTCGAGTACATGTTGTGCACCCTAGTCTAAAGAAGAAAAGTGTATGTTATTAAACTGAAAAGTACAACACAATATTACTAAAAAGTATAAGTCACTATGACTAAAAATATTATTATACAGTTTAATAATAGAAAAGTGCAACACCATTTATCAAAAAATGTAAGTCAGTAAAATTGAAAAGTGCAACATGGACTAGGGTGCACAACATGCACTCGAGTCCATAGCAGACCAACCCAATAAATTTTTAACTCGAATCAATGTTTGAGGTGGGTGAATGAAAGTTGAGGAAGAGGAAATGTATAATATAATATGTAAATAAATGGTGGCGGGTAAGAAATTAACCCTCGGGGATGAACCCAGCCAGAAGGTGAACACATAAAAATGGAGAAATAATTGTGGCCTAACAAAAATTAATGATCTTTTATATACTTATTTTCACTTTTTTTTTTAAAAAAAAATATCATTACAAGAGATTAATACAATCCTAAGTTCAAGACCTTCAATCTAATACAGATCAACACGATATCGTTGTCTCCTCTAATCATGAGAAAGTGGAGAAACTAGTCACTACAAAAAATATCCAAATAGAGAGAAATTTGGCTAGAAAAAAGTCTTATTTAACATGAATAACGAGGGAAATGGCTAGCATTAATTCCCTCGCCAGAATTTTCTCGCTATTTTTTGTCGAGCATTTTAATTTATCCCTCGCTTGGCCGCGAGCATTAAATCCCTCGCCCTTTATTATTTTTAAACAATGTCCCTCGTTAAATGGTGAGGGTTTGTAATTCCCTCGCCATTTTGCGAGAGTTTTTTGAACCGTTGGTATTTCTCTCTCCATATGCTCCCCTCGTAAATTTCCCTCGCCATTTAACGAGGGATTACATACCTTCGCAATTTTCTCTTGTAATTTTGACAATTATTTGTAGTGAGTGTACCATTTGCAAGTCCAAATCTTTATTCTCAATACGAGACAACTCCACACTAAAATATTTTTAGTAGATAGTAATAGCAATTTTAAGTAACTATATGAACTTTTCAGTAAGTATATTAGCATCCAAGACAAAGTGGGATAGCTCAAGTGGTTAGAGCACCACTACCTAGGCCTTAGGTCCTGGGTTCGAGTCATGGGGAGAGAAAAAAGGGATGAGTATTTAACTTCCATCAACCGATAAACGGTAAAGACAAAGGTGAAGTCAGTCTCATGTAATAATTTGAAAATACGAGACTGATATTTCAGCACCATAATCCTACATGGCCTACAATTTATTGCACTACTTAACCCTTTGCTTTTGTACTATACGTCATTTCCAACCCCTTTTCTATTTTATCTAATTTTTAACTATATTTTTTATATTTTATTTTCAATTCAAATTTATTCTTATTTTAATTACATTTCCAACTTATTTTAATAGCAATTTGACGTCTAAACAATGTCTTATGCTTAGTCGACTTACTTATTTAGTATTATCAGTATATATTATCACTGTAATTTTTTTTTATATTAACGTAGAAAATATTTGTGTCAGTTTTTTAAAAAGGGTTAGTCTTGGGTGAGACCGTCTCACAAAATGAGATCCGTGAGACGGCCCTCATATATAAAAAGTCTTGGGTGAGACCGTCTCACAAAATGAGATCCGTGAGACGGCCCTCATATATAAAAAGTGATAATGTTTGAGCAAAAAGTGATAGTGTTTAAGTAAAAAGTGACAGTCACTTTTGTTAAAAATATTATCACTTTTTATTTAAACATTATCACTTTCTTTACAAACCAAAATTTGAAAAAAAATATGGGTTATCCTACCCAAAATTTTAAAATATGGGTTAAAAGGGATCCGTCTCACAGAAAAAGATCCGTGAGACGGTCTCACACAAGTTTTTGCCTTTTAAAAAATAAAACTTTTGAAAGATCATGAATACATCATGGATATTTTTATCATATACTGTACTTCGCAAATTATTCTATTAGGCTGATTTGAGTGATCAGGCTAAAAGTGCGAGTGCAAATATAATTTATCTAAAATCATATTTGAATCCAGATTGTAAAAGAGGAAAAAAAAAAAAAGAAAGAAACTGAAAATAATTTCCCTTTTTTTTGTTTTTAAAAGTGATACTCCATATATAAAATCATATTTTGAGTGACAATTAATCGCACGCACCCTAAATTAAAGGATAATCAAGTCCAAACTATTTATGAAGATTTTGGAAAATATAATCAATTACCAAAATTATTGTGAGTTACTTTAAAAATCATAATCACAGTTCCCCCTATAAATAAGTAGCTTACCCCGTTAATCACAAGGGGGGTATATTTTTGTGAAATAATTAAGGTACCAGCCATGGCCAAAGTATTGCTATGTTTGGCAGCTTTGGTTGTGATTAACAGTTTTGTTGAATCTTCAGCTAATTTGGATGTGAATGTGGTGGGCAAATCCGTCATTCATTTTCCGCCGGTCACACCAAGGGGTCCACCAATCCCTCCTAATCCCTACAGGAGAGGCTGCTCACCAGAAATACGCTGCTGATGCTGCACCCACCGTAAATTTCTCGACTTTCAAGATGTCGTTCAGGGACGGATCTAGAATTTCATCAAAATTTTCCTCATACATTGATCGATGATTTGGATTGTAATGCTTATGCAATCTAAGTGTTTTAGTACTTAGCAACACTTGAACGTAATTGAACTACAATTTTAATTTATTTTTATATTCAATTGCATACAAGAATTTATGTACGAATATTTAGTTAAATTTATATGATATAGTTACAATAAGCAAAAAAGGGACTACGACAAAAGAATTTTGATAACCTTAATTTCCGCATTTCTCAAGTAGTGTTTTTTTTTTTTTGGAACGACAAATCACTACAAGAAAAAGGGTCTATTAGTACATTAATTTTAATACACTTTTAGACAAACGTAGTGAAAAATAGTTTATTAGTATATTGAATTCAAAAAATCTAAAACTACATTACCCCATATCCTATCAATACACTATTAACTAAATGTCATAATACAATACACTCTATTAACACACTATTAACTAAATGTCATAATATAGTGCGCAATCATGACAATTTGAATAGTGTATTATTAACCTTGTTCTTACTTTTTCGAATTAATAATTTTATACTAATTATAAAACTTACTTTTAGTTTTTGAAAACTAAAATAACATTTTTTAAAATTTTAAAAAATATTTTATCCAGTAATTTTATACCCCTATTCTTTGAACGCCTTTTTAAAAAAAAATTATACCTTTAATTTTTTTAATATTTAATCATAATAATTGTATACTGAAATATTTAATAAAATCAATCTTCTTTTGTCTGAAGTAAAATATAATTTTTATTTTATTTTGTGTGTATCCTTAAAATAGACACGTAATCATTATTGTAGAACCCAAAACGTGAAAATAATTAAATTATAATCTAATAAATAAAATAAAAACATATTTTGATATTTTGAATAATTAAATCAATATACTAATAATATAATGGGATAATTGATAGGACACGCTAATACGCTATGCAGTTAAAAAAGGAGTGGAGAAACTCCCAACTTATTTTTTACTTTTGTGCACGCCTCTGCGATCCTTTAATCAACATTTTAAATAAATAAATAAATAATCTCGATACAGATCCAGAAATACAGTGAACCCTGAATTAGGGTTCCCTTTAATCAACATTGAATCTGCGGAAAATAGTAAAAAATTGATCTCAGAGGAAACGCTCTTAATCAAATTCGTTAAGGTATATATTCTTTTCATGAGAGTTTTTTTTAAATCTTTGATCATCTTTTTGGTATATTATTTGGTGTCACTCCCTTTTATCATATAGTTGCTTCTCGTTCTCATATCAGGGTTCTGCAATTTAAACAAAGTGATGGTTTTGAACATATATAATTGTGGGCATAGGGGTCAGATTTTGAAATTAGGGTGGTGGGGGTGGTGGAGGGGTTGGTTCTAAGTGAATTCTCTAAAACAATTGAAGAAAAATTAGGTGTTTGAACTATAAATCCATTAATTTTTTTAGTTTGTGTTAGAGTTCTTTACTGTTTTCACCTTTATATTGTAGTTAGGATTAGTTAATTATGTCATTAATTAGCTGGGTAAGAATGTTTATTCCATTTAGTTAGATAAGATGGGTTAGCTAGTAGCAATTACAACTAGCCTGTTAGACCTAAGTTGATCAATTCATAGTTGAATAATGTATGCACCTGATGGATGTATAATTATGAGTATACATAATGTCTTTATGTATTTATATGATAAGTGCTTAATTTTTTATGACAAATAGTTGATGTCATCTTGGTAAAGAATGAGACTATTTAATAAGAATTTGATGTCTAGAAAAGTTCATTCCATGGTTATTTCAGGTGATATCCATGAACTCTCTTCTAAAGAGCATACATCTAGTTTGTTTATATCATGCTTCATTAGATTCTATTAAACATTTATGTGCATTTGTGAAGCTTCGTTATGCCTGTAAGTTATTACTTGTTGAATAGAAGATTTTTGGTATCTTCTTGATTGTGGTGTACTTTAATTTTAGGAATCATGAAGTCAGATTTGTCCAAGTTGTTGAGTTTGGCTTAATTGTTGCGCGCTTTTAACATGTTTTGCTGGCTTGCTGTAGTGATGGATACCTTTTTTTTTTGTTGTTGTTAAGAAAGTATCTTTGCTTGATCAATTGGATGAAGGAAAGCAGCCGATTATGCAATTTGAACATGTGACTAATATCTTTTTGGTGTGATAATCAGTTTGTGTGAGATTTTTTTCATTAAAATCACTTTGGTGAATAAAATGCTTCCATAACTCCAGGAACTATATATAAAGAGTTATTTTCCTACGTGTTAATGATTCCCCTGGCCTTATGCAGTTGGGGGTGTTAGTTCTTCTATACAAGCAGTGGTGACATTCATTTTGCACGGGCCCTTTGATGATTAAAATTATTTGCCTACATTGTCTGATTGTGAATTGAAGAGAATATATGAATTATGTATGAGACTTTGAGGAATTTGAGATATACATCTTTTTTTTTAAATAGCATGTTCAGTGCAATCAATATTACGTACATTCTCAAATCATGGTTCTGCAGTATTATAACTTATAAAAAAATGTTGTGTGTTTTTACAGGGGAGGAGCATAATATCTAGACTTAAAAGGACGAAGACCGGTCGATTTGTTATTTCTAATTAAAGATCAGAGAATCGGAGAGCCTAATACACTCAATTCACCATTTTAGTTTTTTGTATAGAAATTATATTGGGTATTTCTATAGAAATTATGTGACATTCTTTCACAAAATGTACGATATCAAGTATTGTTAGACGGTTAATTTACTATGGTTAATGAGAAGACACCTTCGATATTATTCTTTTTACATAAAAATACTTTTTCATTTATTATTATTGTGATTATTATTTAATTATTAGTAATGTTGTTATAAATTCTATTATTACTGTTATTAATTTAATAAAAAAATATTTATAAAAGACACTACAATTTGTATTATTAATTAATATTAAAAGAAATTATTTTAATATGAAATTATACAACACTTAATCATGTAATATTAATTAAGTTGAGATTCGTGGTAATTTAAAATAATTTTAATAATAAATATATTATGATAATTAATAATGCATTGTAATTTAATATTGTTTATTAAGTGTAGTCTAAACTATTTATTCATGACATTTAAGAATGTCTTAATAGATTGATATCTAATGTTACATTAACTTAGAGGACACTATAGTGAAATGTCATGATAAATAAAATGTAGTGAAAAATGATCTATAAATACAATTTTAAATGTCAAGAAAGACCTTTTTTCTTGTAGTGAATATTATTATTAATGGGTATCAGAAATACTCCAAACAAACAACATCTAGTTACAATATGAAAAGAACAACTACACAATAGTTTCTCGAATAGTGTTAAAACCCATAAAATTAACATTAGATTGATGCATCAATTTTGGAATGCTACCGTTACTTATTTTTCGATCTTTATATATCTTGGTTGTTATTGATCTTAATGCCTAAAAATTCAGAACATAATAAAATGATTAGGATTTGGAGAAACATATAATAAAATGTAATTGATCTTAATGCCTAGATGTAGCACTTGTTTAAGATGAAATCATATGCACACTTTTGATGTTCTATTTATTACTTATTCAACATTTTGAATGTATGCCATGTGTATGATAATAAAAGAAAATCTATGAAATCGACATTCTACATGAATACATGCTCTAATGTGAAGTGGTACCGAAGAATTGGGCTGAGGATTGATGAGCTACTACCCGTTTAAATATATCTATTCTTGTTTAATGAGTAATTAGAGAAGTTAATTAAACAGGGCACAAGAGAGCAACTTACGTACCCATAAATATATCGAAGAAAAATAATTAGATGACTTGAATACTTTTACAAACAAATCTTACAATATTCTAGTTAACAAAAATTACGTATAATATTTGTGTAATTGATTTGTATGCATTCAGACTAGACACACTTTAATTTGACACGATTATTTCCAACATTACTAATTGATACAATTAGAGCATATAATTGATCACATAAAGTTATTACGTTAGGATAATTTGAGATACAAAATTGTGGATCGAACTTAATTAAAATAGATTTTTATATTTGTCTTACTACAAAGTCCGTACTCATTTTCTAATGCAATTATTTTTTATGTAATTGGATGCATACATACTATTTATATGTATTTTTAATTGTACAATTGAATTTTTGACCAACCAAATTCCAATTAAGTTAAAATTGCAACTTAATTGCACCAATTGCATGGTGCAATTGAATGCATACAAGCGGAACTCAATTTATGTACTATTTATATGTGTGGTGTTTGTTCTTAGAAGATTAATTTTCCCATCAAGTTGAACAAATTATTATAGAAGAAGTTTATTTCAGTGAGAACTCAAGGATGCGGACAACAAGCCTATAATCTGAGAGCATAAAAGAAATTAATTTCACCTAATTTTTTTTTTTGAGACGTGCAAATAATTGTGGAATGGACGAATAAAGAAAATGTGTAAATAATTGTAAAACAGATAAATAAGGTAAGTGTGCAAATAATTGTAAAACGGAGTTCAAGCCAAACCGATCGACTCTATGAGATATACCGTCATGAGAAAGGAGATCCGAGGTCCCGATGGTTCGTGGTGCTGAAACAGTGCAAAAGTTGTGGGATAGTACAAGTACGAACCCACTAACTAAATTAAAATAAAGAGTACTACTACTACTTTTCGAGAATATTATTTTTCTATAGATGACATAATTAAGTAACCAAGTATAGACTTTTGTAATTAAATTTAGAATTATGAATGATATAATGGAAAACCAAAGAAAAAAAATTGAGTTACCATTTTAATAAAAATCTCTAATTATTTAGATAAAAGAAAAATTATAAGCATTTATGAAATTAGGCATCAAATAAAAGCAAATGTAAGATTGAGATGTATAATGTGGAGTGGGAGATATGCTCATGGCATATCCCTAGAAGATGCCACCCTAGCTATATTTTCACTCTTTTTCCTTTAACAAAAAGTGCTCAATAAGGTCACCTCAATCTTTATAAGATCCAACTCATCTTTCTTGATCAACCCTCTTGAAATTCTGTGACCATCGGGCGGAAGAATGCAGGCGGCGATGGTGGCAGCAGACGGGCCGGGCTGCACCGCCCTGCATGGATCAAATTAAAATGGTGCAGCTAATTATGTTGTTAAATAGGGCAACTTCTATCCTTTGGCATTTTGGCTTTTCTGTGGCCTATCTATCTATCTATGTATCTGTACGATGGGAGGCTTTGAATAATGTATTTGGTTGCCTCTTTTTAATTTTATGCTATATATGGTTTTGTATCATCTACTCCCTATCTTGTGTTTTTATTGGTATTTCAATGAATCGGAATTATATATTCATGTCAATAATTGTATTTACTTTTTTGGTACTAATATTTATGTTGTGTTGAATCCTGGCTCTGAACATCAAATGCCAACTTATATTTGGAACTAATATTTTATATTTTTGGTGCAACATTTCATATGGTTTTGCTCTATTATAAGTATATATATAGACTGAATTAATAAGCACTGGTGTAATTAGATCGCTCAGGCCTACTAAATGTTGCTATTATATAGTGATGGACATATTTAAATTTAATCACAAATATTAAACTTTGTAATTTACAACAAAAATTTCTAATCCCTCACAAAACAAATGATTTTAGAGATGCAATTTACTTTTGCCGTTGAAATAAGAATGTCATTAGTCAGACTTTTGTGTACAGTTGCAACTTATATTTAACTTAAACATTAAATTCGTAATTCAAATATAAAAGTTCGGTCCATATTTAATTATATATTCAATTCATTTATATAAAATAGATTCAGTTACATGTTATGTGATAGTTACACAAAAGTATTTATGTAATAGTATTGGATACAGTCCTCAAACATTAACACAATTATATATTTCTATTTTTTACTGTATTACTTAACAAAATATCATTAAATTTGAGTTTTCAAAAACTAAATAAAATTCTATCATTAATGAATTTTTTATTTTATAAATGAGTTAATATGAATTGCCATTATATCTTCACTCATATACAGCAGTGTAATAACTTTTGCACACTTTTCTTATTCGTCCGTTTCACAATTGTTTGCACACCTTAAAAATGAAATTTCTTCATAAACTCCGCCCTCACAATATTCACATATTTACACAAAATATCATTACGTTTACACTCATTTCGACCACTCTTTACTTTATTCATTTAACTTTACAAAATTATCCTTCAACACTCCACTCATTACACATTTTTTTTTAAAGTGTGCCCACTCTGTGTTGCAAACACGGGAGTGAGGGCGTATATATTAATATTAACTCTTGTAACATGTGGAACACTAACCCACTAACTCTACTTAATTTTTATGGAATTCAGCCCATCTTTGATGTGGGCTCAAACTTAAATCCCGCATTTTGAACAACTTATATATTAATATTAACTCTTGTAACATGTGGAACACTAACCCACTAACTCTACTTAACACCTCTATCATTGGTAGATACGCCTTACCTAATTACAAGGGCCCAAGCTGATGGGCCAACCCAAACAACCAAAAGCTCATTATGGGATGAACTTAAAAGGGCGCGGTTATACACACACCAACCTATTGAGGACACTAACCAGACTTTTTTTTCATTCTAAAGGACATGTAAAATGTCCAATATACCCCTTCCGTAATTTAAAAAAAAAAAAAAACGAAGATGAGTACATGCACCCATTTCATTTTGCTAAAATCATTCCCACCATCACCATTTTACTGTTTCCAAAAAAAAAAAAAAAATCCCACCATCACCATAGTCTTAAAAAAAAAAAATCTTAACAAACACAAAATTAGAAAAATATACAAATCAATATTGTCCAAAAAAAGAGAAATCAACATTGTCCGAAAAAAAAGAAATGTTCGGGATTTTTTTTCGGACAAATCAATATTGTCTGGAAAAAAAGAGTTGTTCGAAATTTTTTTCGCACAAATCAACAATGTTCGAAATAAAAGAGTTGTTCGAAGATTTTATGTGAACAAAGTTAAGATGTACTAAAATTTTTCACGAACAACTTTCCAAAAAAAAAACACATCAAAAAATCTACTTTCCAGAAAATTCATGAACAACTTTCCAAAATTTTCACGAACAGATCAAAAAATTCACGAACGAATCTAATTTTCCAAAAAACAAAAATACAGATAAAAAAATTGTCCGAAAAATACAGTTGATACATCTACTTGTCCGAAAAATAGCAAAAAATTTGAAAAAAAATTGTGTGCCCTGAAACCTAATCAGATCAAAAAAATCAAAATTTAAATTGCGTGCACTTACGGAAAGATGTCGACGTGTACGACTTGGGCGGACGAGGGGCGGCGAGTGGAGGGGTGGTGCGAACGACCGTTCACAGCCGCGAATTGACAGTGAAGGGGAGGGGGTGCGGCTGCGTCTTCAAACAACAGCGGCCGCGTCGGAGCTTTTGCAGGTAGCGGCCGCGTCTGTGTGCGCGGAGAATGGCGACGTCTACGTGCTCGCCGGGCTTGTTGCAGGTGGCGGCCAGGCAACGACGAGGAGGGGCGCGACCAGGCGACGACCTGAAGGGGGTGCGTGAAACGCTTAAGCTAAGCGATTCAAAAATTCCGAACAATTAACACAGAATCCTAGAAAATTGAGATGAGAGAGATAGAGAATTGGAGGGAGAATTGGTTACCAGATGCGAAGAATTGAGAAAATACCAAAACTGAATTAATGGGTAGGAGCGGGTCAAATATATACCCGTCCTCAAAACGGTTACAAAGTCGCGAGTGCGACTATTAACAACCCAACACGCGTTTTATTCTAATAAACGAAATACTCAAAGTTCTCAATACACCCCTTAGTTCGCACCCTTCAGATACACCTTCGTCCTTCTTCTTCCCCATTCGTAACATACCCTCTCCTTCAGACAATGCTTGTCCTGAAGCAAACAAATAAGGATACAGAGCGCTGAAAGACACAAAATCCTCCCACGTCGCCTCGGAGTCCGGCAAGTGAGACCAGCGAATAAGAACTTCCGTCGCCGGTGAGTTACCTAGGCGAACAATACGGCGAGCCAACACCTTCAAGGGCAAGGGAAGAACTTTGCCATCCTCGTCGAACTCAGGTAAGTTCTGCGACACCAAATCCCCACACCCCACCTTTTTCTTCAATAAAGAGACATGGAAAGTAGGATGAAGCTTAGATGTTATTGGCAGTGCCAATGTATATGCAGCCACTCCCACCTTTTGCACAACCTGAAAAGGGCCGGCAAACTTGGGGCTCAATTTCCACAGATGACTCTTACGTAGTGAGAGTTGTCGGTAAGGTTTGAACTTCAGGTAAACCCAATCACCCACTTGAAACACCCTATCCACCCGATTCCGATTAGCGTAGAGCCTCATCCTGTCTTGTGCTTGGTATATTAATTGCTTTAATTGTTGCAGAATGTGTTGATTACCTCGAATCATGTCCTCCACCCCTTGAACTTTACCCCGAATCAACGGTCCAAAAGTGAGAAACTTTGGACTGTACCCATACAAAGCTTCAAATGGGGATCTCTTTATAGCTGAGTGGAAGCTGGTGTTGTACCAGAACTCAGCTAAGGGTAACCACTGGGCCCAATGTTTAGGACTCTGCCCACTCATACACCTCAAGTATGATTCTAAACATTGGTTGACCCTCTCTGTTTGGCCATCTGTTTGGAGGTGATAAACTGTGCTCAACAACTGCTGAACCCCCAAGAGCTTCATCAATTCTTGCCAAAAATGGCCAGTAAAAACCTTGTCTCTATCAGAGACAATGGTTGAAGGTAACCCATGGAGCCTGTAGACCTTAGTAATGAAAATTTTTGCCAGAGTAGAAGCTGTAAAAGGGTGTGCTAGAGCAATAAAATGACTGTATTTGGTGAGTCTATCCACAATCACTCAAATAGTGTCCATTTTATTAGAACTAGGAAGCTTCTCAATAAAATCCATGGATATGTCAGTCCAAGCCTGTTCTGGAATTGGTAGTGGCTGTAACAATCCAGGGGTCTTAAGTAGTTCATGCTTGCAAAGTTGACATATGTGACATTCAGAAACCACCTTGTGCACTAACTCCATCATTTTAGGCCACCAAAAAATGCTCTTCAATCTCTGAAAAGTGACATGTTCCCCTGAATGACCTCCTTCAGTGGAAGAATGAACATGCAAAACCAATTTTGACCTCAAATCTGTAGCTGATCCCACATATACCTTCCCCTTATGTCTGACTATGCCACCACTGTAGGAAAACCATGACATATTATAGGGTGTAGAAAGGCTATTTGTGATAACTTCAGAAACCAAGTCATCTCCTTCATAATTATCCTGAATTTCTTCCACCCAATGAGGCTTAACAGCTGAAAGTGCCTCACACTCCCCATTCTCATGTCCTCTTCTTGACAAAGCATCTGCAACAATATTCTCATGGCCAGCCTTGTACTCAATTTTGTAATCAAAACCCAACAGCTTAGTTAAGTACTTATGTTGGAGTGGTGTAGAAATCTTTTGCTCCAAAAGATATTTGAGGCTTTGGTGATCAGTTCTGATAAAAAATGGAGCATGGATAAGATAGCACCTCCACTAATCCACTGCCATCAAAATGGCCAGAAACTCTTTTTCATAAATGGATAACCCCAAATTCTTGACCCCTAGAGCTTTACTGAGAAAAGCAATGGGCATTTTCCCTTGCAGTAACACAGCTCCAATTCCCCCATAGCAAGCATCAGTTTCAACCACAAACTGAATGTTAAAGTCTGGTAGCTGTAAGATAGGTGCTGATACCATAGCCAACTTAAGTGCCTTGAAAGCCCCATTTGCTTCATCACTCCACTGAAATTGTCCCTTTTTAGTCAGGAAGGTCAGGGGTTTGGCAATGATGCCAAAATGCCAGATAAACTTCCTATAATATCCTGTCAGCCCAAGAAATCCCCTTAACTCCTTCAGATTCTTGGGAATTGGCAAATCTTGCATCACCTTAAGCTTGTTAGGATCAGCCTGCACCCCTTCACCAGATATTATATGTCCCAAGTATTCCACTTGGTCCACCCCAAAAACACATTTAGAAGCCTTAGCTTTCAATGTGTACTCCACCAGAATTTCTAACACCCTTCTCAAATGACTCTTATGCTCATCCAAACTCCTACTGTACACCAGAATATCATCAAAGAAGACTAGGATAAACTCCCTTAGAAAAGGTGCAAACACCTTGTTCATAATAGCTTGAAATGTGGCTGGTGCATTAGTCAAACCAAAAGGCATCACCACAAATTCATATAGGCCAGATACTGTGGTGAAAGCAGTTTTTTGAATGTCAGGGGGGTGAACCCTGATCTGGTGATAACCAGCTCTAAGATCTATCTTAGAGAATACCTTGGCTTGGCCCAACTCATCAAGCAAGTCTTCAATTAAGGGAATAGGGTATATATCCTTAATTGTTATATTGTTCAATCTTTTGTAATCCACACAAAATCTCCATGTGCCATCCTTTTTCTTGACCAACAACACTGGTGAAGAATAAGGTGAATTGCTAGGTTGGATTACTCCACTGTCCAACATCTCCCTTACTAGCTTCTCAATCTCTTGCCTCTGCAAGAATGGGTATCTGTATGGAGGTTGCTTCACTGGCTTCTCCCCTTCTTTGATGCATATTCTATGATCCACCAGTCTCTGAGGTGGTAGTTCAGTAGGTGGTTTGAACACAATTTGGAATTCCTCAATAAGTGGTTCCAAATCACCATGTATAGTGCACTTCTCAAACTCAGGGTTACTCCTGATATAGCACAGATACCCCATGTCCTCATATTTTCCCCTTTTTACCATCTTCTTAAGCTGCTTGCCTGAGATCATAGTAACTCTAATCTCATCTTCATCATTTCCCTGTAACACCACCTCTCTCCCATCCTTCTTGAACTGTACTTGATGTAGTCTGAAGTCAAAAGTAATAGGGCCCAGTTGACTAAGCAGATCTACCCCCACCACCATATCACAACCACCTAATTTGAGAATTCTCACAGGTGCTACAAACTTACAATTCCCCATCACCCATTCAAATTTAGAGCATTTGGTGTTACACTCAATTCTATGGCCATTGGCAATAGTGACCATCAAGGGACTTGTATACTCCACCAAACAGCCCAACCTCCCTGCTGTGTTGGGATCTAGAAAACTGTGAGTGCTGCCAGAGTCTATCAAGATGGATATGACCTGTGAGCCCACCTTCCCAGTGATTTTGATAGTATCTGGATGCTTCTGCCCATCTACACCATTCAAGGATACTATTGGTTCACCCCTCTCTCCTTGAGCTTCCTTCAGAATTAGCTCATCCATTTCTTCTTCATTATCCTCCCCAAGCACCACAAACAGCTTCTTCCATTTGTGCCCAAAGTGGAAAGTTTCATCACAATTGAAACATAGTTTTTGTTTCCTCCTTTCTTCCATTTCAGCTGGGGAGAGCCTTCTAGCAGGTGGTACTTTGGATACCCCTGGTGCTGCACTCTTCTCAAAAGGTTTTGCTTCTCCTTTACCCTTATTACTGCCTTGCCACTGATTTCTGTTAGAAGAATTCTAATTGTTTTTGTAGTTTTTTGCTCCTCTTTCTCTACTCAAGAGAACCTGTTCTTGCCTTATAGCAGATTGCATTGCCTCTTCTAAAAATTCAGGGTGAAAGCTCCTCACCATCCGACTGATCTCATCCTTCAAACCACTTATAAAGCTCATAGTATAGAACTCATATGTCTGCCATGGCACCTTTACCACCATAAAAGATTTCAACTCTTCATACTCTCTTATATAGTCCATGACAGTGCCTGTTTGAGTTAGCTTAGTGAATTTTCCAATGAGATTCTCATCCTCCACATTGATGAATCTCTTATAGACCATCTTAACAAACTTCTCCCAAGGCATGTCTTCTCTCCCATCAACATAGTCCACATACCAATGATCTGTTGGCCCTTCCATGTTAAATGCAGCTAACATGATCTTCTCCCTATCTGACATTGAATTGAAAGTGAAATACTTATGGCATTTCCTAATCCATAGTCTAGGCTTTTCTCCATTGAATTTAGGAAAATCCATTCGAGGTTTCCTATTATGACTGAAAAGCTCACTAGATCTATGATGATCATTCATCTCAGCACCTCTATTTTTTCCAATGAATTCAGTCTCTAAATCTAGAGATGAATTTGGATTCATACCTCCTTGCTGAATGAACAACCTCTTGTGGTGTAGCTCCAACCATAGATTTACCATGTGAGTTCGCATCTAGGCCTTTAGAAGCACCACCTCCTTTTGAATCGAACAACCTAGCCTGTGGTGGTGGTGTGGGTAGCAATCCATCACCCATACCACTAGAAAAGTTCACAGCTGGTATTTCCTGATCCTCCTCTGCTATGGGAGCCTTCCCTTTATTCGAGCACACCTGCTTGAACAACTCAGTTAATTGCTCTCGCAAGAGCTCTGCTTCTCTATTCTGTTCCTTTGCTTGTTGATCAAAGTGTTTTAACAATTCATTTCTTCCATCTGCCTGGTCTTTCTGCAAGTCCTCTATTCTTTTTTCCACCGAAATCACACGATCTTCCATCGCATCAAATTGCGACTCCAATCGGACGATTCGGTCTGTGTGTGACGCCACCATTTCCACAGCTCGCGTGAATTAACCTAGCTCTGAGGCCACTGAAACGCTTAAGCTAAGCGATTCAAAAATTTCGAACAATTAGCACAGAATCGTAGAAATTAAAATTGAGATGAGAGAGATAGAGAATTGGAGGGAGAATTGGTTACCAGATGCGAAGAATTGAGAAAAAAACAAAACTGAATTAATGGGTAGGAGCAGGTCAAATATATACCCGTCCTCAAAACGGTTACAAAGTCGCGAGTGCGACTATTAACAACCCAACACGCGTTTTATTCTAATAAACGAAATACTCAAAGTTCTCAATACACCTCTTAGTTCGCACCCTTCAGATACACCTTCGTCCTTCTTCTTCCCCATTCGTAACAGTGCGGTGGTGAATGGGCGACGCGATGAAGAGAGAAGGAGAGGAAGAAATTGGGCGGTTGAGTGGGTGTACGCAAAAAGAAAAGGGAAATTAGGGTTAAGAAGAAGGAGGAGAAGAATAAGGGTATTTTTAGGTTTTTCACGTGGTGTCCTCATCTTACATGGTGTGTCCTCATCTAGTGGGTGTCCTCAATAGGTTGGTGTGTGTATAACCACGCCCAACTTAAAAATTACAGGACCATATAAAAGGGCCCTGGCTATATACCCCTCCAGACTTGTTAAATATACTCCCCCGATTGATGCACCCCTCTTGAAATTGATTATGTTAGATGTACTCCCCATAAAATACCTCATTTGCCCTTTTTTTCTAAATTCATACATGATACATATACCCCTCTTAAATCCTAATTTTTCCATTCTTCCTCCCTCTCACGGTCTCACCCCTCCCTCTTCTCCTCACTGCTTCGTTTTTTTACGGCGGCGGCGCCTCTCTCTCGCAGGGCCGCCGCCGCCTTCTCCTCGCTCGCCCAGCCGCTGCCTCCTTCTCTCCAAGGCCGCCGCCGTCTGCAACCACAGGTAGGGTTTATTCCATTTTTTTTTCTTTTTTTTTTCCTACTGTCTGTTTTTTCCTTTTTTTTTTATTTTCGACAACCATAGTGTATATTTTCGATTAACATTGCCGAAAACTTTTAATTATTTTTTTAAAAAAATTCGATGAACAGTTGCCGACAAGAATGTTTATCGTCAACAAACCAGTGTGAACAAGAGTGTTTTTTTCGTCAACAAACCGATGTCGAAAAATGTATATATTTTTTTTAAATGTAAGTTTTTATTTTTTATATTTCCGGAGGTGAGCTGACGGCGGCGGCGCCTTCATTAGTCAGGGTTTTAATTTAGAAGGGGTGTATCTATCTATAAATATTTTACTAAAGGATAAATTAGATATTTTACATGTATATTTAATTAATAAATGTAGATGGAGAGTATATTTAAAAAGTCTAGGATAAACTTGATGGACTAGGTTAAATTTGGCCCAATAGGCCATGTGCAGCCCGTTTGACCTGAACAATATTTTTTATTTAGAAAGTTAAACAATTAAAATTAGTAAATTACCAATTATCATATACTTAAATATTATTGTGTTTTAATTTTATTTTGACTTTGAAATTTAAACTTATGAGTTATTTATAATTCTATTTGCACTTGTTTGTATTGTAATGTTATACTAGTTGTGTCGTTTATGAATTATTAATAGCTAGTATATTGTTATTTATAATTATTTGTATAAATAAATATTACTTTGTATATGTAAGTGTAACAACAAATTTCGTGAAATTAATATAATAACACGAATTTGCGAAACAATGTATTTAATTTCGGATTAAACCGAGAAATTTTGTGGTTTTACAAATCTCTAATTTAAATCCTTTGATTCTCCTCTTCGATCTTGACTTTGACTTGGAAGATTTTGTGGCGTGATCTTCGCTTCGATCTTGATCACGATTGAACTTGAAGTTTCGTCGTCTTGTTTTGGATCAAACGCTGATTTGGGGAGCTTTTGGACGAACGCCGCTGAAGATCGTTGAAGATCCACGAAGAACTTCCTTGAAGAAACGCCGAATTGAGGGGCTTAGCACCTTGATCTTGAATCGAACGCTGCTTTTGGCCGCTTTGCACGAAGAACGCCTTTGAAGATCGTTGAAGATCCACGAAGAACTTCCTTGAAGAAACGCCGAATTGAGGGGTTTAGCACCTTGATCTCGAATCGAACGTTGCTTTTGGCCGCTTTGCACGAAGAACGACTTTGAAGCTCCTCCGAATGCTGAAGAACACTCTAAATCTTTAGAGAGAACTTTAGAGTCTTGAAAGCTTCTTGTGTTGTCTCTTTGAAATGAATGAGGGAGGACCCTATTTATAGGGTGAGGGAGTGAAGACTTTCCCTCCTTACCATGCCACGTGGCGCCTTCTTATTGGCTGATGCCGATTTGATTGGCTTGATTGGTTCTGATTTAATTCTCTTCCCTTTTTGAAGAGATGCGATTTGATTTCCCCCATATATGGTAAGTCA
Organism: Galeopsis tetrahit; assembly: GCA_963675135.1. Classification (NCBI taxonomy): domain Eukaryota; kingdom Viridiplantae; phylum Streptophyta; class Magnoliopsida; order Lamiales; family Lamiaceae; genus Galeopsis; species Galeopsis tetrahit. Next base: position 71,361,132 of record OY776128.1, on the reverse strand, counting down.
CATTTATTCTTACCAATTACGAGTATTTCGATACTCGTATAATTTGACCGACTTGTAGCGTGTATGTTAAATATCAATAATTTAACTATTTAATTCGAGATTTAGTTTTATTAAATTCTCAAAATTAAAATAGTAAATCAATTTAATTTAACATATATTTGTCCACGTGTCACTATTTGATTGGGTGCAATTTTAATGTGCTTACAAATGCCCCCTCGTGCTTTGTTCACGGACGATTTATGTCTTGGAGTGAATGGAGCACGAAATTTGTTGAACTTAAAGTTCAATCCCTTTTTTTTTTTCAATTTTTTTTTATTTGGCCCACGAAATTTGTTCTTCTAGGTCCAATATGGGTGGTGGAAGCCTACAACATTTTCTGGGCAGAGAGAGACGCCCACTTTTTTTTTTTTTTTTTTTATCCATAATCCTTCTAAGTTGGTCCCAAAGCCTTTTTCTAACATTCAGCCCCAAGAAGTTGACCAGCTGTGATTGATTCCTTACTGATTTTAGGAAATCAATTCATTTCTTGCCTTCCTCGCCATTCACTAACAATCAATCCCATTTTTTTACGGGATTTAAGTTCAATCTTTAAAATTTTCCTTGTAAATCCCCCCAAACCATCCTATAAAAGGGGCATGGTTGTTCTTTCATTCTCACAACAAGGGATTCTTCTCAAGGGACTTCTTCTTAGAGGATCGACTCGTCTCAACGGCAGGCACCGTACTTCTTAAAATTTGAAAATGGCACTGTACTTCTTATCAATTTCATAGGTGAAATTTGAAGAAGAATACAGTGGTCTCTCCACAACGATTTCTTCTCAAAGATCGACTCGTCTCAATGGCACTGTACTTCTTATCAATTTCACAGGTGAAATTTGAAGAAGAATACAGTGGTCTCTCCACAACGGTTTCTTCTCAAAAAAAGGATCGGCACGTCTCAACTTGAAGAAGAATACAGTGGTCTCTCCGCAAAGGTTTCTTCTCAAGGGCATGTTACACGCTCAACGCATCATTCGACTTCTCTCAAGCATTTTATCGACCAGGTTTTGTGCAAGCAAATGGGCAACACACTTTGATCATTGACAGCTGGGGAACTTCGGGTACAGTGCATACATCAGTGACGGCTTGTAGTGTGGCGGTGTTGTGGTGAGACAAGGGGAACTCAAGCTACGACTTGTAGCAATGACGGCCAGGTAGCTGCTCGATTTCTGGTTGCAGTCGGCGGCTGATTTGAGTCTAGGCGTGAGTGGCACTTGTGGCGCTACTATGGCCTCGATGGTGGGGCGAATCGCAGCTGCGGCGGTTACAGGCAGGGCGACACGACTTTTTCTGGGCGGCGTGAAGTTGGCGGCTGCTGCGGTTTCTGGGAGAAAGACGACGCAGTGATGTGGCATCGGCGGCGACGGCATGGGTGAAGTTTGTGGTGGAGCGAATATGCGTGGCTTGTGGGGGCGACGAGTTACCGCGTCGGCTGCGGCAGGCTGCTGCGTGAAAAGAGGGAGGATTGTGCTCTGTTTCTGAGCACGAGCGTCATTCACAGTGAAAAGCATGGAGTAATGGGCTGACAACTTGATAGTTGATACCCAAATGAGCTAAAGTCGACTCTGGTCAATAAGTTTACTCTTGGACTTTAAATAAATTGGGCTCTTTTTACCCTTTTTTTTCTTCTTCTTTAAAGCCCAATGAAGATTCCAATATTACACATAGGCTTCAATGAATTAATTTGAGTTAGCTGAAAACTCGTGTCCACCCCCCCCTTTTTTTTTAACCCAAAACAATTCGGCTGAAAAATGATGAAGGTTTCTGATTTCAGCACCCTTTTTTTTTTCTTCGATCACTCGTTAAGTTAATGGTCTTAAACGAGATAATTGAATAATGACTGTACTTAGAGAATTTCTAAGTTGCCTACGTACCTCAAAGAGGATCAAGTCATAACGTAGTTCAAGCGGATGAAACTTAATTTGTGATATGCAGTTTTAAGCTCGTGCATCAAGGAGCTTTACAATTTGAATTTGTAGATAGTTTATACTCATATCAAGGAGGCTTCAATTTAAAATTTGTAGACAGTTTATTCTCTTATTAAGGAGCTTTGATTTGGATGACTCAATTTGAGAGTCTCAGACAGTTTAGTCTCTTTGTCAAGGAGAATCGTCTTGAGGAACTTTAAATGGTTTCATCCAACACAATTTCTCCTTGTTGGACTAGTTGCATGATCTTTTCCTTGAATGTGACACAATCATGAATCGGATGACCTACTAGTCGATGATACTTGCAGTACTTCGGGTCATCAACTTGTCCAGCTTCTTCTGGTCGTTTCATCTTAGGCAACTCAATGAGCTTTGCTTCGAGCAAGTCGTCAAATATCCCAGAGACATCAGAGTCTAGAAACGGATATTGTTTCTGTCGCATGTCTTTCAATGTCAACCTGCTTTGCCCCCAGTCTCGAGGCATGTCTGTAATGTATTCCTTATTTGAAGGTTTAACATAAGTCTTACTGCGATTCTGCGAAGCTCTTGAACCGGCGGTGATGCGACTCCACTAGAAAACATGCTTAGCTCCATGTCGTGAGCTCTTGTTGCTAATTCTTCGAAAGTATTTGGTCGGATTCCTTGCAGGATGTATCGGAGGCCCCATTGCATTCCTTGAATGCACATCTCGATCGCAGAAGATTCAGTCAACCTATCCTTGCAATTCAGGCTTAAGTTTCTCCATCGATTGATATAATCAATCACAGGCTCATCTTTCATTTGACGAGTGTTGGTTAGTTCAATCATGCTAACCGTTCTCCTTGTGCTGTAGAAACGGTTTAAGAATTCTTGCTCCATCTGATCCCAACTATCGATAGAGTTAGCCTCCAAATCGATGTACCAATCGAAAGCGTTACCTTTCAAGGAGCGGACAAACTGTTTGGCCAAGTGATCACCGTAAGTTCCAGCATCATTGCAAGTTTCGACAAAATGAGCCACATGCTGCCTTGGGTTCCCCTTACCATCGAACTGTTGGAACTTAGGGGGTTGATAGCCTGGTGGCATCCTTAAACCATCAATTCTCTTATTATATGGTTTAACATAAGTGAAGGATGACTTTGAGCTTTCTTCAAATCTGTCTTTGATTGTTCCCAATATAAGTTCCTTGAGTTGATCAACATCCATCCCTTTCTTAGAAGAAGTCTGGAGCTCTCTAGCAGTGATTTCGGTTTCAGCTGCTTGATGCTTGGTTGAGGTCTCTTCATCATCTTGTTCCTCAACTTGCTTTCCATTCGTACGACTAGTATCACCGTTGTCCACTTTATTCGTCAAGTGGGAAATTCGAGTATCTTGATCTTGGACATGCTTTGAGAGTCCTTCAAGGGCTTTCATGATGCTAGCCAGTTGTTCTTCAATAGTTGAGGCGTTCGCCATCATGGCTGGAGCAACGCTTGAAGTTGATGAATGGTTCGACGAGGAGCAAGGAGTGGAGTTAGTGGAATTTTCTTCTTCACCTTCGGCAACGTAGTGTTGAGGTTGGTTTGCAATTGTTTCAGTTGAAGTATTTTCTCCTGAAAAAGCATGTGACAACGTTGACATCAACTGTCTTGGAAGGACCTGTCCTTATAAACAAGATATTGCGCTGAGACATCTTAATGGCCTTGAATTTCGCTGGGAAGAGAAGAGATGAGAGGTAGAGAGGTCCCACTGGGCGTGCCAAATTTGTAACAACAAATTTCGTGAAATTAATATAATAACACGAATTTGCGAAACAATGTATTTAATTTCGGATTAAACCGAGAAATTTTGTGGTTTTACAAATCTCTAATTTAAATCCTCTGATTCTCCTCTTCGATCTTGACTTTGACTTGGAAGATTTTGTGGCGTGATCTTCGCTTCGATCTTGATCACGATTGAACTTGAAGTTTCGTAACGTTTATCCAAGGACTTGACGTCTTGTTTTGGATCAAACGCTGATTTGGGGAGCTTTTGGACGAACGCCGCTGAAGATCGTTGAAGATCCACGAAGAACTTCCTTGAAGAAACGCCGAATTGAGGGGCTTAGCACCTTGATCTCGAATCGAACACTGCTTTTGGCCGCTTTGCACGAAGAACGCCTTTGAAGATTGTTGAAGATCCACGAAGAACTTCCTTGAAGAAACGCTGAATTGAGGGGTTTAGCACCTTGATCTCGAATCGAACGTTGCTTTTGGCCGCTTTGCACGAAGAACGACTTTGAAGCTCCTCCGAATGCTGAAGAACACTCTAAATCTTTAGAGAGAACTTTAGAGTCTTGAAAGCTTCTTGTGTTGTCTCTTTGAAATGAATGAGGGAGGACCCTATTTATAGGGTGAGGGAGTGAAGACTTTCCCTCCTTACCATGCCACGTGGCGCCTTCTTATTGGCTGATGCCAATTTGATTGGCTTGATTGGTTCTGATTTAATTCTCTTCCCTTTTTGAAGAGATGCAATTTGATTTCCCCCATATATGGTATGTCACATTTATTCTTACCAATTACGAGTATTTCGATACTCGTATAATTTGACCGACTTGTAGCGTGTATGTTAAATATCAATAATTTAACTATTTAATTCGAGATTTAGTTTTATTAAATTCCCAAAATTAAAATAGTAAATCAATTTAATTTAACATATATTTGTCCACGTGTCACTATTTGATTGGGTGCAATTTTAATGTGCTTACAGTAAGTATGTGATTAATAGGTAATAAGGTTTATTTATAAAAAAATTGCTAGAATTTTTTTTTTTTTAAAAATTATACTCCCTTCCCTCTAGTAATTGGCTCATTTTGTTATTTTTATCGTCCTAACCTAATTGACTTATTTCTTTAAATGTCAACATGGGTCTTTCTATGGTAAGACAGGTTTCGCACTGTCTTACAAAAGACAATACTTAAAATACAGTTAGATCGTTGATCTGACGTATTGAATTTAATTTATATGATTGCACTTCGCATTACTGCGTTTGCTCTATGCATTATGCAATTGCACTACATCGCCCTACTAATAAATTAAATTGATATATATATATATATATATATATATATATATATAAAATGACTAAAATACCATTTTATTTTAAAATAAATAAAAATATTAAATTAAAAAATTACGTAAATATTCAAACATCTTTAAATAATTGCGGGTACCGTGCCCCCTGCACATTTGCAACTTCTCCACACCTGCTTCATCTTCCAAAATCCGGCAACCTCCTCCGTCGCCTGCCCCAACCGTCGCTAACCCATGGAAGTCGGTTTCTTCTTCGGCCGCTGCAACCAACGGGAAACTCCCATCGCCGTCCGCTGCTGCTTCTCATGGCCGGAAGATTGAAGTTGTGCTCGCCGGATTTTGAGCTCAACGCCGGAGCCTCCCTTCTCTCTCGCCGGCGAGGCCCCTCACACGAAAACGACTCGGGCTCCCATCCTCCCGACGCCGACTTGGCTCTGGCCACCACTTGCACGGCGGTCGCCGTCGAATCTTCTTGCCGGAAGTCGCGGGAGCATCCCTTCTCTCTCCGGCGAGGCCTCTCACGCGAAAATGACTCGGGCTCCCATCCTCCCGACGTCGACTTGGCCTTGGCCTTGGCCACCACTTGCACGGCGGTCACCGTCAAGTCTCCTTGACGGAAGTCGCAGCCCGCGACCTTGCCGGCGGCAACCCTTCCGACGAGAGCGGCTGCACTTCAGCCAGGGTTCCCAGCCACTGGGCCTTCCATGGAACTGGGCCTCAGATTCCAGTCACACACCCACTTGTTTACTCATTTCACTCCTCAATGAACTCGCACCCACAAAATTCTGCAGTTCACCCCAGTGATGATTCGCACACACTGAATTCCTCCGATTTTAGCTATGTGAAATTAGATGTAATAAAATATTACTAATTAATGTTCATGGTATTATTGATTGTTGTTTATGATATTATTGATTATAATAAAATCATACATATAATATTATCTTGTATTAAAATTTAAAAAAAAAAAAAAGTAAAAGGGAAAAAAATGAAGAAATAAAGAGTTTGAATTTTTTTTTTGAAAAATGAGAAGAAAAAGGGAAAACAGGAAGGGAAAAAAAAAAAAAAAAGAGATCAGAGATTTGTGCCTAATTCTAGGGTGTTACAATATCTAATGGTGTATTTTTAATTGAATTGAATTATAATCAAAAAGATATTTGGTTGAGATTATTTGAAATAAAAGAGGGTTAATTTTGTAAATTTTGCAAAGTGACGTGTCAACTCTCCATTGGACGCCTTTTATAAGACAGGGCGAACCCTCTGTCTTACGATAGAAAAACCCTGTCAACATCTCACTATATCTCTATCTTTTTATCTTTCTCTACCTTTTATCTTTTCTTATTACTTTCTACCAACTTTATTTAATACTATAATATATATATTTTTTAAATCTTGTGCCAATTAAAAGAAAATGAGTCATTTACGAGGGGTCGAATGGAGTATATGTTATGTGTTGAGCTGACCCGATAGCCCGCTAGGCTAGAATGGGCTGAACTCCCATTTTATAGGCCCGACCAATTCATGGACCTACCCAATCCAGCCCATGAACGTTGCTTGGCCCAATGGGCTGGGCCGAACGGCTCGAATTGTCAACCCTACCACTTCACACCCACTCATTTATATAGCCCACCCAAAACTACCATTTTTAACCCTCCCTAAAGCAATCCACAGTATCTTCTCTTCCTTAGCGCCACCTCTTGCTTTGAGAGTCGGTGCCGACGTCGATATACATTTAGTTCCACCGCTATTGATATGAAAAGGACAGTTAATTACGTTATCGTCATTATCGCCCCTCGTGCTCCTTTTGTTTGTTCAATGAATTTGTATAGAAAAATTAGATTTTCTATCACATTTTTTCAAAAGAGAATGGGCCTTTAAATTGATTAATTTTTACTTATGATTTTGGCCAAATTTAACAAAGATTTTCAATTAATTTGATCAAATGTCACAATAACTTTCGGCTTATTGTGGAGGACATGGTATATGTTCAAATTTAATTTTGGGTCAAATTAAATGTCAAGATCTAAATAATCTGGTTTCAATTTTAAGAATTGCTATAATATTTTTTAGATTTTGTCTTTGATAAGATCGCAGATATTATGCATCAAAACTGATTCGGTATATTGCGATAAAAGACTTGAAAATAATGTATGTACATCCACGCATATATATAGCCAAATAACAGGCCTGTAAACAACAGATAAGTGGGTCTAACATATATATCCCACGATCCAATACTAAATAATATATATATACGAAATAATAGATACTAAATAATATATACGAAATAATAGAATATTTCGTCCCAATACTCCCCCTCAAGTTGGAGTGTGAAGGTTGCGAACACCCAGCTTGCTCCTAAGAAATTGGAATCGAACAGTGCCCAACGGCTTGGTGAATATATCAGCGATTTGTTGTTCGGTGGATATCATGCATGGTCGAACGTCGCCATTTGAAACGCGCTCACGAACGAAATAGCAGTCAATTTCCACATGTTTCGTGCGCTCGTGGAAGACTGGATTCATGGCAATATGCCGGGCTGCTTGATTGTCGCAAAAGATAGGAGTTGGTTCAGACAAAATGACATCAAAATCTCGAAGCAACCACCGGAGCCAAATGATTTCACAAACCGTAGTCGCCATGGCTCGATATTCTGCTTCCGCCGAAGATCGGGCAACGACTGATTGCTTCTTAGTCCTCCAAGAAATGGGTGAACCATCGATGCTAATAAAATACCCCGTGGATGAGCGCCTTGTGAATTTGCATCCTGCCCAGTCCGCATCGCAGTGCGCCTGCAAGGAGAAGGTACCGTTTGCTGATAAGAGAATGCCTTGCCCAGGCGTCCCTTTAATATACCGAAGAACTCGATACACAGCAGCAAGATGAGTTTGACGCGGTTGGGCCAAAAACTGACTTAATTGGCTTATTGCAAAGACGATGTCAGGGCGAGTCACGGTCAGGTATAGTAAGCGTCCGACAAGACGACGATATTGGGTCGCATCAACCAAGGCGCTGCCGTCGTCGGGTTCCAACTTCAGGTTTTGCTCCATTGGGAAATCGCTGGGCCTGCTCCCTTGGAGGCCACTCTCCTCCAATATGTCCAATGCGTATTTTCGTTGGCTTAGGACAAAACCTTCAGGCGACCGGGCGACTTCGATTCCCAAAAAATATTTTAACTTCCCAAGGTCTTTAATGCTAAATTTGTCATCAAGATGCCGCTTGACGAATGAAATGCGGTCGGAGTCATTACCGGCGAGTAGAACGTCATCAACGTAGATTAGCGCGGAAACGAAAGTGATCCCATCCCGGTAGATGAATAAAGAATGATCCGCTCGGGATTGGCGAAAACCAATAGTAATGAGAGATTGGGTAAACTTCTCGTGCCAGTTTCGAGAGGCTTGACGAAGTCCGTAAAGTGATCTTTCAAGTTTACATACGCGGTTGTCTCCCACCTTCGCGAAGCCTTGTGGGACATGCATATAGACGTCTTCAATTAAGTCGCCGTGTAGGAAAGCATTATTGACGTCGAGCTGGTGAACCTCCCAATTACGCTTTGCCGCGATCGCCAACATACAACGAACGGTAACCAATTTGGCAACGGGGGCAAAAGTCTCGTGGAAATCAACCCCTTCAACTTGAGTGAACCCTTTTGCGACCAAACGTGCTTTATATCGTTCAACGTCCCCATTGGGTTTGTATTTGATTTTGTACACCCACTTTGATCCCACTACCTTTTTTCCTGGAGGGAGGTTGGTCAGCTTCCATGTTCCATTTTGCTCGAGTGCTCGGATTTCGGCTTCCATGGCAGCCCGCCACAGGGGGTCCTTGGCAGCCTGAGAAAAATATTTTGGTTCGTCCCTGGAGGTGATGGCCGCAAGGAATGATTTATGGGATACGGAGAATCTGTCATAGGAGACATAGTTAGCAAGTGGATGCGCCGTGGACGGTGGGTGATCGACCGAAGGAGGCAGGTCGGTGATGTAGTCCTCAAGGTGCTTGGGGCGTCGCTTATTTCGTGCAGCTGCTGGTCGCGGATCGAGGACAGTCGGTTCGCTGACTTGAGCTTGCTCGGGGAGCATGGGAGTATCATGGTCAGGGCCGTGACTTAAGGGTCCGGTATTTGCTGGGACGGAGCCTGAATGAGTGGGTTCAATGGAGGTGTTGACGTTGTTAGGAGGTGGTCTAATGAAAGGGCGTGGAGTGAGAGTCGTGGAGGCAGTCTTGACATGGATATTCCCAATGTTATTTCGGGCATCGGTTATGGCTTGTGCAAAATTCTCGGCGTCGACCCCTTTGAAGGGAAAAATATTCTCGAAGAATGTGACATCTCGTGAAGTGTAGAACTTCTCGCTCCGAAGGTCAAATACGCGATACCCTTTCTGGCCATTTGGGTAGCCGACGAACACACAAGCACTCCCCCTTTCGTCAAATTTATCTTTTCGCCGATTTTCGTGTGCATATGCTAGGCACCCAAATACTCGGAGGTGATCATATCTTGATTGGGTTCCAAAAAGAACCTCATATGGTGTTTTGTTAGAGATGGCCGTTGATGGGATTCGGTTGATGATGTAGACGGCAGTAAGAATGCATTCGCCCCAAAATTCAATTGGCAATCCTGACTCGAAACGAAGGCCTCTAGCAACTTCCAATATGTGCCTGTGTTTTCGTTCAACCACGCCATTCTGCTGCGGGGTGTCTGTGCATGAAGTCTCAACGATAATTCCATTATCTTCATAATGTGTAAGAAGGGCGGACGAACGGAATTCCAGTCCATTGTCCGATCGCACACGCATAACTGACTGACCAAACTGAGTGTGTACCATTTTACAGAAGCGAATAAGGCATGCAGGAATATCAGATTTCTGGCATACAAGAAAAACCCAAACTCCCCTACTGAAATCATCAACAATCGACAAGAAGTAACGAGCACCGCTAAAAGAATCGCATTTATAAGGGCCCCATATGTCGCAATGAATTAATTCGAAACAGCGAAGAGTTTTAATTTTGCTATTAGGAAAGGGCAATCGAGTTTGTTTAGCGCGCACACAAGAATCACAAAAAGTAGTATTGTTTTTAAAGTTCTTTAAAAAAGCAAGGTGATGCAGCTTCCTATCCGAGGTGTGCCCTAATCGTTTGTGCCACAGACTTGTATCTCCTACAGCGCTGAGAATCATTCCATCAGATATGCTCGGATTCATGTAATATAGGCCATTGCGACATTTACCCGCTCCAATCGGCCTCCTCGAGCGTGAGTCCTGTATAATAAAGAAATCCGGAAGGAAGGTGAACACACAATCCAATGTGTTAGTGAGGCGACTAACCGAGAGAAGGTTACAATGGAATTGTGGGATATATAGCACGTGATCGAGATATAGCCCATTACCCATGGTAACCTTACCAACAGAGTGTACTGGGATGGTTTCATTAGTTGGAATTTTAACAGATGGTTGGGAGTGGTTTGGCACGGATTCAAATAAGATATCGCTTCTACATGTAATGTGATCGGTAGCCCCTGTATCAACGATCCAAGAATTTAACAAATCTATGCCCGTACCTGCCATGTTCACAGTGGGACCTGAGCTCGCTCCTTCGTCCGACTCTGTTTGCATAAAAACGGCCAGCCGTTGCAGCTGCTCGGATGTCAGGCCTGGAACTGGGCTTGAGTCCGTGGTGTGAACCGCTCGTGGGCGTCTGTTGGTCTTGTCGTTCGCGGGGCGTGCAGGGGTCTGGTCTATAGTGTAACGAGTATCGCGCGCGGCACCAGGCCTGCCTTCCTGACCTCGACGCTTCCAGTTCGGAGGGTATCCGATTCTTTCAAAACAAGCATCATACGTGTGATTGTTTTTCCCACAGTGATCACAGTGCCGTCCATCTCTTGAGTTCGTGCGACGGGTTGTATCGGGGGCTCGCTTGGATTGAGTGTGAAACGCACTTGTTCCTGCGTCCGTAGTTGGTTTGCGAGTAGAGGAAATTGAACGATGTTGTTCATCTTCGGCAACGAGGTGATACGCTGTTCCAAGCGTCGGAACCGGACGCATGCTTAAGATCTGGGTTCGAATGGCACTATGCACCTCATTCAGGCCCATCAAGAAATCGTAGAGTCTGTCACGATCAATCCGTTCATTCAAGAGTTTCACCATGTTGCACTTACAACCGCCGCACTTACAACCGCCGCAAGAACACGTGGGAATTGGTGAAATAGAGTTGGCCTCATCCCATATTTCCCTTAACTTCCCGTAATATGACGAAACTGAATCATCGTTCTGCCTTACTAATCCGAGTGCACGACGTAGCTCATAGGCCCTTGGCGCACTCTCTTTGCCGAATCTCTCCTCTAAATCTGCCCAGATTTCACGAGCGGTCCGGAATTTGACGCTTCGTCTCACCTCCGGCTCCATGCTGCTCAACAGCCAGCCCTTCACCATGGCATTCGAACGCATCCAATAAGGGAAATAAGGATCATCTACATCGGGTTGTGGAATTTCTCCATTGGCGAAACCTATCTTGTTTTTGGCGTAAAGGGAATTTGACATGTCGTCCAACCAGTCGCCATAGTTCCCATCTTTAAGGAGGGAACCCACGAAAACATCACCCGGTTTATCCGAGGCATGAAGATAATACGGGGACATGGCGTCAATCACGACAGCCGGCGCTTTCAGGCCACTGCCGGAGCCAACTTCCTTCTCGCCATCTTTTTCATTGACCATGTTTTAGATTTTGAAACGTAAAAACTGTGATGTGCGATGAGGGGGAAGAGAAACTGTTTTCTTGAATTTGATTCTACCAAGAACGTAGCCGCTCTGGTACCATGATAAGATCGCAGATATTATGCATCAAAACTGATTCGGTATATTGCGATAAAAGACTTGAAAATAATGTATGTACATCCACGCATATATATATAGCCAAATAACAGGCCTGTAAACAACAGATAAGTGGGTCTAACATATATATCCCACGATCCAATACTAAATAATATATATATACGAAATAATAGATACTAAATAATATATACGAAATAATAGAATATTTCGTCCCAATAGTCTTTGGCTTTCAATCTGATTTTATTTTTTAGAGAGGTGGGCGAGCTATTTGTGGTGATCACGACAACAGTTTCTCTAGCGGCGGCAAAGGATATAGGTATATAAACTAGGGTTGAGTTTGGGTAAATTTAGTTAATGTAGTTAAAGGTTAATATAATACTTTTACAACTATATTAAAATTACAAAAAATGAGATGGGTGTATCTACCTATTATGGAGGTGTACACAACCACTCTTATTCAATATAGAGTTCAGCTCATCTTCACTGAGTTTAAATTGTTGGGTCTTGTTCTTTGTGATATGGGGGTGGCTAAAGGCACACAAGGATCCTAGGACACCCACCAAACATTTTTTTAATCTTTTAGAACATGTGAAATGTCTCATATACTAGTAGGGTAAAATTTATGAAAAAATGAAGATGAGTACACCCACCCATTCTATTTCACAGAATTCTCTCCACCTCCACCTTCACCTCCGCCACCATCACCACCAAAACAAACACCATTCTTCAACAAAAAAAAAACTCCAAAATTTCAACAAAAATAACTAGGACATCTTGTTCGAAAATTTTTACCCAACAAACTGTGTTAAAAAAAAATTCATGAACAACTCAAATTTGTCCAAAAAAAAAGATCGAACAAGATGTTCGAAATTTTTTCCAGAACAAACACCAACAGTACGAAAATTTTTCCAAAACAAACATGTTCGAAATTTTTTTCAAAACAAACTCAATATGTTCGAAATTTTTTTTCCAAAACAACTCAAATTTGTCCGAAAATTTCAAAAGACTGTATTTCGGAATTTTTTTTCAGACATATCAACATTGTCCGAAAAAAAGGGTTGTTCGAAAATTTTAACCCAACAAAGTGAATATGTTCGAAAGTTTTTCCTAAACAAACTCATTGTGTTCGAAAAAAATTCCAAAACAATTTTCATTTGTGCGAAAAAAAAAATTGAACACGGTGTTCGGGAAAAAAAATCGAATAAAGTAACTGGATTAGGAAGAAAATTTCGGACAAATTCAAAAACCAAAAAAAAATTCAAAACCCTAATTTTTTTTGTTTAGATCTGTAACAAAAATTCCAAAACCCTGCTTACCTTCGTTTGACGGCGGCGACGACATAGGAGGGGGTGTAGGCGACGACTTTCTTGGAGGGAGGAGGTGGGGGGGGGGGGGCGGCCGCTTGAAGGAGGAGGTGGTGCGGCCGCCGCAAATAGCAGCGGAGGGGACGAGGTGTGGAGAGGGGGCCGATTTCTTACAGATCTGGTGGCGGGCTTCTTCAACGGATGCCGACGGCGACGTTCTTCACACAGAGCGACGGCGATGTTCTTCACACAGAGACATACACGACTTTTTTTTTTTCCAAACGGGGTGCAAGGCTTCGCCTAGGAGGGAGGAGGTGGGTGGGCGGCGGTCGCGCCTGGGTGGGAGAAGGGATGGGCGACGACCATTGGAGTGATGGGGAGGGAGTGGTGGCCTGGTGGGTCTATTGAAATGGAGAGAGGAAAGGAAGAGAAGAGAAGAATGAATTAGGGTTTTAATTGAAATGAGGGTAATTTTGGATTTTCCACGTGGGTGTCCTCATCCATTTTGTGTGTGTCCTCATCGCGTGGGTGTCCTCGTAGGAACCTTGGGTGCCTTTAGCTGCGCCCTTGTGATATCAATATGTATTTTTCTTCTACAAATTTGTTGATATAATGAGTATATCAAAATTAATTCATACGGTATTATCACTACAAGATAAAAAATGTATTACTATATGTCAAAAAAATCTGAAAAAGTAAAAATTAAGTGTTTAGAATATATTTGTACTTGTATTAATACACTTTTAACCTTGTAGTGACAATATTATGGTCGTATAGTAACGTAGCTTTGATCATATATATAGTAAAACAATATTTGAAAGTTAAAAAAATATTTTAGTTAAATTTGATCAGCATTGACTCACGTTTGACCTAAGTTTAATCCACAAATTTTGTCTCAAATTTTTCTAAATTAACTATATTTCATGTATGCAATATTTTTGGTATATTTTCCAGAACTATCCCAGACTTGACTTAATCTGTTTCCAACCTATTACTCCATTAATTTCAAAGCAAAGTTGCATATATTGCAATATTTTGAAATTTCTCATTTCTTGTTTTCTCCGACCTAGTCTGACCTGACCATCATTCCACACCCATTTATTACCTATTTTAAAGTATCAATTTCTTGATTTTTCACACAAATTCTCACTAAAGAAGTCAAAGCCAAAAGGCCATTTCTTCTACAATTTAGGTTAGATTTCGACTAGATCTTCTCATGATCAATTCATACTTTAGCAATTTAGGAAAGAGATGAAGGAAAACAGAAGAAGTAAGAGAATTTTTTTTATTTCACCAAAAATTTCCATGACAGCCTCAAATTAAGCTTTTAGTTCTCCGGTATATTAGGTTACATTACAATGAACCCATTAATACATTTCATTAATTATTTAATTGCATCTGATTTACTTTTTTCTTTAGTTCATTTGGACTGATCGATGGGAGTACAACTTGTATTCGCATAATGACATTTTTTTAAACAATGTCATTTAATGGATACTTGTGAAGAAGCTCACGAAAAAATCATTTCTCATCGATTCCAAAAATAAGTTTTTTTTCAGAGGCAGTTAAAAAAATCAATCGTCTTTCAGATAACTTCTTTTTTATGGCAAAATAAGTTTTTGAAGTGTTTTAGTTCTTAAGTTATTTTAATTTTTTCATTTCTATTTTGTTTGTTTTGAAGATCTGGAATGAATTAGAGTTGATTAAAAATATTTGTTGCAAAAATCGGCACCTAGGCCCGTCTAGGCGTCGCCTAGGCACTAGTCCCCGCCTACTACTCCCCGGTCTACCACTTGCCTAGCGATTTTCGACTAGATGCCTTTTTATTTTTGGACTTTCCGACGTCGAAGTCTGAATTGAGCGACCGAACACACTTTTTCAAATGGAATCAACGATTCGAGCAAAATATGTGGTTTTGCCATGTTGTATAACACTTTTTAGTAAAATTCAAGTGGAAACTGTATTTTTATATTTTTTGGCATTCATTATTTTGCAAGTTTTAATTTCTTTAAGAACATCTATGCAATTTTTTACTTTTGTTAAACTATGGTTTCATATTTATTGCTTGAAAATTTTACACATAAAATATTAGAAAAAAATATTATAGGCGGCGCCTAGGCCCTGACTAGGCAGTTAGGTGTCAATCCGTCCGACTACTGATTTTCGACCTTTACAATACTAAAAACATGCAAGACTAAAATTGAACACCAAAAGAAGGCCCAAACAGATCCAAATCAAAGGACTTGAAAAAAAATATATACAAAATTATGTTTGTTTTGGGATATTGGTAGAGTTAGCCCAACCGGTTTCAAACTGGTGGTTCGAACTGTCGGTTCACCGGTTCTAAACCGGAATCATATATTTTAAGGTTCGATTTCAATTTTGGGATGGTTTTGGTTCCACATATATATCCCCAAACCGGAATCAGTACTAATTTATATATTTTTTATTTTCTTTTAAAATATTTAAAGCGGACATCCCAAATAATTTGACCGTTGGAGCTCGAAGGTCGATAAAAAACTAGCCGTTGTATATGATGTAACTGGCGTTTTCAAATAGAAATCGTCAATTTCATCGCCTTTTTTTTTATCGGTCTAGATTATTTGACCGTTTGAGATCAACGGATCAGATGATTTGAATTTTACCAAAATGGATTTATTTTTATTTTTCATTAATTAATTCTTCTCTAAATAGTACTAGCACGTTTGATTGGAATATTCACACTCAATTCTTCTCCTTTTCAATCTTGAGCAGTTTTCATCAAAGAAGGCGAGTATTAATATTTATATATAAAGACGTACGAGGAAACAACAATGGTCAGCTCCAGAGCCATGAATCTAAATAAAGTCCAGCCTAATTCCAATGGTGGCAAGAGGGTAAGATTCTCTACAAATTAAACGTTATACTAATTATTAATTACTCCAATGGAGTATTATTCTAGCTTGTTTTTGTTGTGAATATTGCCTTAAATAATTATTTTTCCCAACTTTGGCAGAAATCGCAGGAAAATATTATTGATCGAGCTGGAAGGAGAATTAGTGATTCTTCTTCATTTTCATCTTCCTCTAAGCACACAAATACTACATCATCAAAGATAACTAAAACTAAAGGGTACCTCTTTGTAATAAACCTTACATTTTGCATGTTGTACGATATCGATTATTAAATTAATTATTAATTCTTATTCTTATATAGAGATCATAGCCTGCACAAGTTACTCTTTGTGGATGGTTGGTTAAAAGATGACACCCTGGTTACTTATTATAACAAACGTAAAAATGGCAAGGTAATTCAGACAACGTACATTTATCCTTTTTTGCTATTTCATGAGCTTTGTGATTTTCTTTTTCTTTAATTGTGGTACATGCATTATTGGGTACGATATACTTTTCAAATTAAATGTCTTTTTTTACTCTAAATAATTATTTGTCCTTTTAATTAATTAATTTTTTCCCACATGTCACTTGCACCTTTTCAATTTTTTTGGTCCTATGATCCCGGCCAGGTTACCTTGATTTCCATTTTTTCATTAAATAAATAATACTACAAAATAATAATTAATTTATAAATAATTAAAAATTATTAGCATGTATCAATACTTATAAAAAGAATTCTATATATTTGGTCTTTTCCTAAAAATAATGAGATCAAAATTAAAATGTGATTAATATTGATTAATTATACGAGTGTATATAAGAATAAATTAGAGTAAGCCTCATATGCAGATTTGCACTATTTAAATCATCTTAAAATTGAAAAGACAAATAAAACGTTTGTGGAATTGCCCATTTCTACTTTGTTCGCAAATGATAATACACTGTATTTTAAAATTCGACTCAAGCCAAACAATTATTAGGATCGGCCTTGATTGAGCAACATTCGTCCATTGGGATTATTATTTGTTTTGTGTTTGATACACTTGTCTCCATTTTGTTTGTAGAAAATTCTTGAGGGCACTAAAAAGGGAAAAGGAATAATTTGTGACCATTGCAAGGAGAATGTAAGAGTGTTGATTTTTTCATTTTAAATATTTGGATGTCATGTTATTATAGATAGTACAGTTCTTCTGATTTTCATTTTACCCTGATCAGATAAGTCCATCAAAATTTGAAGACCATGCAAAATTTGGACGTCGCCGTAAGCCGTGAGTCTCCCGCTTGAATTAAAATTTAATATTATTTGCTTCTTTCTTTTTCACCTGAGAACTAATTGGTTACCATTTTCTTGCAGTTACCAGTATATATTTACATCTAACATGGAGTCCCTCCAAGACTTATACATCTCATTGTTAAAAGAGAAACAAATAGCCTGCGTACTCTGCAGGTAACACCCATAGAATTAATTCACGCTTTATTTATAGTTGCATAAAATTTAAAAAATGAATATACGTACTGGCTAGTAGTATCTTGCAAATTAAATCATGAAGTCTTGTTTATTTGCAGAGAATATGATTTTTGCAAATCATATTTTGGTCCACGAACTTCAATGATATGTGACCAGGTAATTATTATATATCCTTGCTTGATTCATACTAATTTCAGTTAATTAATTATATGATCATTTTTGTGCTCAAAACTCACCTTGAATTCGGGCATTGCAGTGCGAGAAGGAATATCACGTTGGTTGTTTGAAAAAATGCAAGATGGTAGATCTTAAGGTGTGTTTTTTCAAAACAATTGTCTTTTTTTAATTTTTTATCATACATTCTAAAATGAATATAATATGATACAGAAAATTCCTAAAGGAAACTGGTTCTGTTGCGAGGATTGTGAATCACTGTACACTAGCTTGCATAATTTGGTAGATGTTGGGGAGAAGCCACTGGAAAATATCTTCGCCGCTGAGGATAATTTTGAGGTGGGATGGAGGCTTCTAAACGGTAAAGAAGGTAGTACTTCAAAGGAACTCAAAAGCTTACTGATAGAGGTCCGGAACATATTTAAAGTAAGTAGTATTGATTAATTTCATAAGTTGTTACTTAGTTTAAATATTGATTATACAAAACAAATGTTGGTTGTGTTTTCAGGATTGTTTCGAGCCCATTAAAGATGTAGTAACTGGGGATGATTTAATCCCATCAATGGTGTATGGGTATGTATTTTAGATATTCAATTAATCATCTGTCACTCATCAGCTCCTAACCTTATAATTTGTAATGGCTGCAGGGAAACTATAAATGGGCAAGACCTTAAAGGAATGTATTGTGCAATGCTCACAATAAAAGACACTTATGGAATGTATGTATTATTTCTTCTTTAGTTATAAAAGATATATTAATTGGGATGGTTGAGTTAGTTATAAACTGCATTATAAATTGGTGCAGGTCAAAAGTTGTATCAGCAGGCATCCTGCGGGTACTTGGACGGGAAATAGCTGAACTCCCATTGGCTGCTACGCACAAAGATTATCAAAACAAGGCGAGTTTTAATTTCGGATTAATTGTTTCTAATGTATGCAATGCAATACAAGTTCTCATGAAAGTGTTTGCATTGTAGGGATACTTCAAAGTCCTTTTCGGGTGCATCGAAAAGTTGCTGATGTCCCTAAACGTGAAAAACTTTGTTCTCCCCGCAACTGAAAAAGCAGAGTCAATGTGGACAGACATGTTTGGTTTTCTAAAGATGCCAGAAGAAAAGGTATATATGTTTTGTGGTTTAAACTGATGGATGAAGAGTTATAAAACATGCATGTAAATGTCATTGTAATGTATATTGCAGGTTTCAGAATATAGTAAAGTCCGTTGGCAATGACCTTCAACGGGACCTCCATGCTGGAAAAAACTCTTCCAAAATGTGAGTGAGAGAGAGATTTTTGGCTCTGGGAAAGGCAGATTAGTAATTTGGGTGTCCAGAATAAATAAACAAAACCAGCATCATTTGTTGGATTTTTTTTTTTTTTTTTTAAACTGTAAATAACTAATTAACATTGGTCCTTATTTATTTAAATGCATTTTTAATTGAAGTTGAATTTGTTATATCAAGAAATTGGAGTTACATGTATTAGTTAAAATTGTGTTATCATTTGCACTTAATCTCTTCTATTATCTAAGAATTTGGAGTTCTATGCCATTAATCCTTTTCTTTGGTTGATCTAATTATTTTTTTTGTTTGAGAGTTTGTATTTATATGCTTAATTTAATATATAAAAAATGGATGTTGGACTGAACTAGACTGACTCGTTAACTCCCTAGTCCAAATAAAACTAGGTTAGGGATTACATTTTTACAAGCCCAATTAAACTGGCCTGCGTCAATTGACTCAATGGGCTGAACTAGAAGGCCTAATTGTTAGCTTTAGGGTTTTTAATGCTTAAAAATATACAAATAACTATTCTTATTCTCACACACCACTATTATTATTATGTTGTTGGAAATCACTCCTCCTCTTTACTTTGGAATTTCTCTACTAAAGCTAAAATAATTTTTGTTTGTTTGTTTACTCTTTGCATTTTAATTAATTCCCATTTCAACAGTCAGTTTAGAAAAATAATTGTTTCAAATTAATTTTTATTTTGTAATTATATATATATAGCAAGAAGAATCAAATAAGTATATACATTCAATTTTTTATCAATTCAAATTTTTATCAAAACAATTGTTATTTTGTAATTATAAGAAGAATTAAATAAATATATTTCAATTTTACCATCAATTAATTTCTACTTTCAATTGTTTTTTGTCATACATATGTCAGAATGATTAAATGACTTTCTTTTTGGGTGTGAAACTAACTTTTGGAGGGTAATTTTTTCTATCAAAATTGTTATATTGAATTTATTTTTAATAAATACATATCACCATATATTAGCTTCACTTTTAATTTTAATTTTATTTTTATAAGCATATTTGTATTGAATTATTATTTATTTTGTGTTTGTAACTCTTGTTTCTTATCATTTTATTAATTTGTAGAAATTACTAAATAGCTATAAAATGGGGTTCTGGAAAATTTTCTTTCATGTGTCAACAAAAAAATTATTTCATGTCTTTTATTTGAAAACGTGTGGATGGTATACTTGGTTTCATGATTTGTTGAGACATGTTTGTTTCTCCTTTTATACTCTTTTTTTAAGTACTTTTGATACTTTTCTAAAGATATTTTTCCTTTTCGAAAAGAAAAAAAATGGTTGTTTAATTGGACAACATTCGTTTTATTTTGTGTCACACCGTGCAAGAAGGCATTGTTGACATCCAACTGATGTAGGGACCATCCATTTCGAACATCGAGAGAGAGCACAATGCGAACAGTGCGGCCTTGACGACCGGACTGAAAGTGTGGAAAAAGTCGAAGCTAGGAATCTGAGAGAAATCCTGGGCGACCAGGCGAGCCTTGTAGCGATCAACTGAACCATCACTGTGAAACTTTGTCCGAAAAACCCATTTGGAACCAACTATGTTTGTGCTCGGCGGGCGAGGAACCAGATCCCAAGTTTGGTTCGCGTGGAGAGCGTCAAGCTCCGAGCGCATAGCCGCCGTCCAATGAGGGAGCTTGAAAGCGGACTTGAACCCCTTAGGTTCATCAGAGACAGCGAGAACAGATAACAAGCTTGTGGTCGCAATGTCAGCCACATAACGAGATTTGAAGATGCTAGATCGAGCCCGAGTAACCATCGGATGGGTGGATCAGGGAGCGGCGGGCAGGTCGGCATGCTGGTGCTCGGCCGACGGCAAGGCGGGACGAGCAGGAGGTCGCTCAATAGGCGGGACCACGAGTGGGCGAGGAGGCATATATCGAGGAGTCAGATCTGAAATAGCCTCCGAGGGGTGTGGGCAGAGCGAGCAAGGCTCGGTGCGAGCAGGAGTAGGGCGAGCAGCAGGTTTAGGGCAAGGAACTGGACTGGGAGCAGGAGACTCCGGAACCAGAAACGAGCTGTAATCAAGTGACCGAGAATCTGCCGAAGAGCCCTTATCGGAGAAAGGGAACGACGACTCATCAAACAGAGCATGTCTAGTAGTATAGAAGCGGGAAGCGACCGGATCGTAACACCGAAACCCTTTATGAGAAGAAATGTAACCCAAGAAGATGCATGGAACACTAAGAGGAGCCAACTTGTGAGGAGAGTAATCCCGAAGGTACGGAAAAACACGACAACCAAAGGTTTTGAAATTTCCATAAATATGAGATGTATGAAAGAGCAATTCATACGGAGACTTGTCATCAAGTATAGGTGTAGGCAAACGGTTTATAATGTAAGCTGCAGTGGCAAATGCATCAACCCAAAAATGAGATGGAACACTGGAGTGAATCATGAGAGACAACCCAATTTCAGTGATATGTCTATGTTTACGCTCTGCACGACCATTCTGTTGAGGAGTGTAGGGACATGACAATCTATGGTGAATACCTTTGGCGGAAAAGAAATCCCGAACTCTGCTGTTAACAAACTCCGTACCACCATCACTCTGAAATACTTTCATGGAGACAGAGAACTGATTGCACACAAAGGTATGGAAGGCGACCAAAACACCAAAAAAATCGGACTTAGCACGCAAAGGGTAAAACCACGTGAAGCGAGAAAAGTCGTCAATAAAGATAGCATAATAACGATAACCATCATTAGAACACACCGGGGCAGGCCCCCATAAATCACAATGAATAAGATCCAAAACACGGGATGCTCACTTTTTATTCAAAGTAAAAGACAAATGTTTGCTCTTTGCCAGCTGACAAGGAGTACATAGAGAAGGTTTAGGCAAAACAGAAGTAACATCCAAGTACCCCAAACGTTTCAACAAATTAATAACTGAAATAGAGGTATGTCCTAGTCTATGATGCCAAAGCTCAAACGAAGCTCGCCGAGCAGCAGTGTGCAACGCGGCGACCAGGGCTGGGCGACCATGCTCCAGAATGTAAAGATCGCGACTACGTCTGCCGCGAGCCAGATGTTCCTTGGTTACTCGGTGCTGAACCACAAACGAACGATCAGAGAAAACGACGTCGATAGGATAATCTGAAGTCAGCTTGCTTATGGATAATAAATTTTTAGTGAGATGGGGAACAACCAGAACATCCAATAAGCAAAATTTATCATGAGCACGATAAGAACCAGTGTGAGTAATGGGAATAGAAGTACCGTTCGGGACAATAACATGATCATTACCATTATAAGGTGCGAGATCATCCATAGCAGTGGAGTCCGGAGTCATGTGGGCAGAGGCACCGGTGTCAAGAAACCAATCTGAACCAAGGGAAGGAGCAAGCGAGCACTGTGACTCGAAGGCCTGAGTAAGGTTGACAGAGGGCTGAGACGAGCGAGCATATCTCTCGGGACAGCGACCAGCATAGTGGCCCGGTTGGCGATAAATCTGGCATGTAGGAGTGAAAGACCGTTTGCCTCGAGCGCCGTGCTGGGCAGGGGAAGGGCGACCACCATGACCAGAGGAGCGAGCATGAGAGAAAGAACGGGGCTGCGAGGAGCCAGAGCGCAGATCAGTGGCAAAAGCAGGAACATGAGCGGTTGGGGCGTCCATGGAACGCTGCATAAGGTCAAAATTAACAGCTTGATGAATCAAATCGCAAAAAGAAGGCATCGGGGTCATAGACATACGGGTGTCAGAGAAACCAAGAAACTGAGGGCCGAGACCGTTGAAGAACCAATGACTCTTGTCAACGACATCAACAGGGCGACCAATAAAGGTCAACTGGTCACAGAGAAGTCGAAATTAAACTTCTTGCTATATTCATCAACCGAGGAAGTGCCACGGCGGAGGTTGAACAATTCACTACGTAACTGGTTGAGGCGAAAGGCAGAGGAATGACTAAAAGCCTCCTCGATGGTTGTCCAAACAGATCAAGATGAGGTGAGGCCGATCACTTCGGCCATGGTGTCTTCAGAGAGAGAATAAGGCTCAGAATCTTCTAATCCAACGCAAACCAGGCAGTATAATCCGGGTTTGAGACATCCTTGCCATCAGACTTGACAGTTTTGGGCGGTTTCGGGCAAGAACTGTCAACGTGGGAGAACAGATCGTGGTTGGTGAGAACAAGAACGATCTGATTACGCCAAACAAGTTAGTTTGACGCAGAAAGCTTCACGGTAAGCATGTGCACGAGAGTGTTAAGGGAAAGAGAGGAGGAGGATTCCGCCATGGCGCCGGAAGAGGAGAAACGGGCGACGGCGGTGTAAGGAGAGGGAGAGGGAGAATTTATCGTGAGGCTAAGAGTGACGGCTAGGGTTTAGGTGAGTTTGACTGATAACATGTGAGAATAGGTATGAGATCACCGTTAATGAGGTGATTGGGAAGATCCAATATATATAGTCAAGGTACAAGAGATTTACAAGGAAATAATAACAAACAAATAAAATGAAATATTTACAAGATATGGTAAATAATAAAGTGAATATTTATTTACTATTAGTAACCCCTTATTTCTTATCATTTAATTAGTATAAATTGTTGTAGAATAGAATTGAATCTGAAAAAGTAAACAAAAGTTGAGAGTCTTGATTTTTTATTTGAAAACGAGTGGATGGTATACTTGTTTCAGGATTTGTTTTTTACACTGAGCTAAAAAGTTCATCTAAGTTTGAAACGTGATGCTTTTGTCTCTACATGTAAATCGTCACTCTCTACCCTTTAAAATTTTACATTATAATTAACATCTTTTTTTGTTTGGACCATGAATTATGTTTACCTATAGCTATATGTATATTTTTCCATCTAACATGGTGCGTCTACATTCTTGATGTTAAGAATAAGAGCTCAATAGAAATAATGTGCGTATATTACAATGCACAATGATAAAATTTATTATATATTTATAAGTTCGTTGAAATTTAGAAATTAATTTTTTGGTTGGTAATTTCTTTAAGATATTATTTTCTACCAACCAATAAATTAATTTCTAAATATATATGAAACTTTAAATAAATTAAGCATGAATTCCATCATTTAAAACAAGTGTTACATGCAGAATACGCACTCTATTTTTTCTAAAGTTCTCTTTTTTCATTTAGCAACAAAATGAACATCATTTTAGGTGTAAATATATACATATACCTGTATAAAAATGGAATTCTAGGTCTCCAATAAAGTTAGGATTGAGAATTTCTCTTCTAAACTTGAAATGTGTATAAAACTATGCAGGCTTAGATATCATGAGTTCACTCACTGGGGGTGTGGGTATGGATGCTTGTTTGATGTCTTCTATTATGGTGTTTTTGAGCTCTTCTGATTTTCTGAACTTAGAACATTTGCTCAGCCTCTAAGCATCACCCTTACACTTACATGAGATATGAAATGAACTCAATATTTATAGTGTGATTTGCTTGAATGTTACTGTTGGAAAGTAACAAGCAAATCCCACTATTTTAGGAAAACAATCGTTTGCTTGATATTCTAAATATTACATTTCCATATAATATTTAGAGTATCTTTGACTTTACAGATTCTGCAGCCTTTGTGTCAGATTCGTACTACTGTTGTCGCGCTTCCATTGGTCCACGTCAACTTGTATAGTTGCTGTCAAATGGATAATCAGCTGATATACCACAGCTAATTTTCAAAATCAGCTGATATATCACAGCTGATTTTCCACAGCTGATTTCTGCTGTCTTTCCACTGCTGTAGACCACAACTGATTTTCCACAGCACATTGTACTATGATGTCTTTACTCAGCTTATCTTTTGGACTTCTTCTACCGATCTTGACACTTGACTTCTCTGATTGTTTCCTCAGCAGTGTAGACTTGTCTGGTTAGTCAAGCAGACTAAGTCTCAGTTGTGTTTGGCTTTACTCAACTTATCTTCTCTGCTGTCTTTACGCAGCTGCTGTCTTTTACTCAGCTGATTTTGTCTTCTGATTTGGTCTTCTGATTTATCTTCTAATTTGATCTTCTATCCTAATCTATTACAAGATGAATAATGAAGTTGTCTATACAATACAACTTATTCTATTACAAGTACGTATATTTGATTTATCAATACAAAACATAAGGATATTGAATATCCCAACAGTGTCTACCAATTATGTAGGTGTGAATAACCAGACTCATTCAAATATAGAGTTCATCACATCTTCACTGAGTTTAAAATTGTTGGTCCTTGTTCTCAGTGATATCAATAAGTACCATTTTTTTTATATAATGAGTATATCAAAATTCTAATATGGTATATGGTCGGAATTGAAATTTTGGTCTATTTTAAAGAACTATCCTATATCAGTAAATTTTTTAAGATAAAATATTTCACAAGTGTTTCTCTTTATTATTATTTCCATAACAAAGTTGCATATATTGCATTTTTTTGGTATTTCTCATTTCTTATATTCTCCGCACAAATCCTACTCTGACCTGACCCCATTCCACACCCAATTATTACCTATTTTAAAGCAAAGTTGCAGACATTGCAACTTTTGGTATCAATTTCTTGATTTTTCACCCAAAATCTCACTAAAAAGAGACAAATCAAAGGCCGTTTCTTCTACAATTTAGGTTAGATTTCAACTAGATCTTCTCATCAATTTGTAGTTTAGCAATTTAGGAAAGAGATGAAGGAAAACAGAAGAAATAAGATAAAACTTTTTTATTTCAACAAAATTTTCCACGACTGCCTCAAATCAAGCTTTTAGTTCTCCGATATATTAGATTACATTACAATGAATCCATTAATACATTTCATTAATTATTTAATTGCATCTGATTTTCTTTTTTCCTTTAGTTCATTTGGACTATTGTAAGGGTTGGAGTATCCGCATAATGGCATTTAAAAAAAAAAAAACAATGTCATTAGTGGATACTTGTGAAGAATTGTTAACTTGTAAAGAAGCTCAAGAAAAAATCATTTCTCATCGACTAAAAAAATAAGTTTTTTTTCAGAGACAGTTGAAAACAATCAACCGTCTTTCAGATAACTTCTTTCTTCTTGGGCGGCCAATAAGACATGATATATCACATTTTTTCCCTGTTGTTGAAACTTTGGATCAATGGTTCGATCTTCCGTTTCTATTTTGTTTTAGAGTTCAGCGGCTATAGATGTAGATTTGTAGGATGGAGTGTTTTAGAGTTCAGCGGCTATTTTGATTTTTCCGTTTCTATTTTGTTTGTGGTTGGGAAAACACTACAAAAAACGCGCGCTTTTGGGACGGACACATGCTGACGGATTTTAGTCCGTCAGCATTTCCGACGGATATGCTGACGGAATGCTGACGGATTGAAAAGTCAACATCAATGCTTACGGATTTCCGTTCCGTCAGCATTTGCCGAGGGAAATGCTGACGGATTTCCGTTCCGTCAGCATTTACCGAGGGAAAATGCTGACGGATGTTTTGAAATTTGTATCCTGACGGAAATGCTGACGGATTATCCGTCAGCAAATGGCATGTTGATTTCGCACCGCCTCGTTTTCCAATAAGGTAACCGTTGGCTTTAAAGTCGGCGGTTACCGAGGGAAATGCCGACGGAATATCCGTCGGTATTTCTTTTTTTTTTTTAATATATAAGGGCCTCAAATCAATCAGATCCTCGTTTTAGAGAAAAAAAAAAGGGGCGTGCGTGAGGATTCGGTGGGGAAGACGAAGACGAGGACTTGGCCATTGAAGCAAATTTCTTCGATTACATTGATACGGTACGTTTTCTTAATTAGTTCTATTACTTAGTTTTAATACTTATATATGTTTATGCATGGATATATGTAAATATGAATAATTTAATGTTGATTTGCATGTTATATTGATTTAGTTAGTTGTTAAAATATTATGATCATGTTAGTATGTACGTTAGTTAATTTAATTTGTTGATTAAGAATAATTTTGATAGATCGAGTAGTTTTTTAAGGTTAATTAATTAATTAATTGTTATATGTATACATTAATTAATTGTTATATAGTTAATTACTAGTTTAATTTAATTGTGTAATTTTGATATAAAATATTTTTAATGTAGGTAGTGCATGTTTGAATCAATTGTTTAAATTAGTTTAGATATAGTGGTTCGACCGTTGGATCACGTTGTAATTAGGAATATGTTGATTAAATTAGGAATACGCTATATTAGTACAAATTTTTAATTAGGAATATGTTCATTAAATTGATAATTATTGACCCAATTAGAAAATTATTATTTTAATTAGTTTTAGGTTTGTTAATTTAGGAATATATATGTTCAATTTTTTATTATTGATTAAGTTAGGTAGAAAAATAATAATTAAATTAGGTTATTGTTGATTAAATTAGGAATATGTTGATTAATTAAATTAGGAATATGCTATATTAGTAAAAAAATTAAATTAGGAATATGTTCATTAAATTGATAATTAGAAAACTCCAATTAGAAAAGTATTATTTTAATTATGTTTAGATTTGTTAATTTAGGAATATGTTAATTTAGAAATATTTTTAATGTAGGTGATGCATGTTTCAATCAATTGTTTAAATTATTAGTTAATTAGATGGTTCGACGGTGGTATCACGTTGTAATTAGGTTATATATATATTGTTTTGATTTAAATTAGGAATATGTTGATTAAATTAGGAATATGCTATATTAGTAAAATTTTTAAATTAACAATATGTTCATTAAATTAATAATTAGTAAAATTATGTATTTTTTATTGATTGAAACAGATGAGTGAACAAGTACCGAATCAGGGTTCGGGTTCACGTCGTAGGTCGTCACTTTGGTCACGTTCAAGGAGGTCTCGGGATGAATCAGTTCCTGTGACGGCTCCTCCTCCTCCTCCTCCTGTGGCAGTGTCGCCGCCGCCGCCGCCGCCGACGACTACGATGTCGGTTGGTTCGTCATCCTCTTCTCGTCAGCATCCTGTTCGAGACAAAAGGAAAGACATTCTGAAGCTTTCAGTCTCCCGGTGAGTAGAAAAGTTTCATGGTTCGATAATCACCGTAGGTTCTTACCTCAAGGTCACCCGTTTCGAAGAAATAAGAAGAACTTCGTAAAGAACAGAGCAGTCACAAACAATCGACCTCCACTTCGAGATGGTATTTTATACATTTATTTAATGAGTATTTAACGTATATTTATCTATTGCTTTTAGTGTCACTTATAATTTACTCTCCGTACAGGACGTAGGTTGTTATATGAGATTCAGTGGACGGGGTTGAAAAAAAGTACTGAGGAAAATGCAGCGGAACACAACAGAAGAATTGAGGGTGGTTGGAACAAAAGGAGTATTTTTTGGGATTTACCATACTGGAGTTCACTATTGATACGACACAATTTGGATGTGATGCACATTGAAAAGAATGTGTTTGACAATGTGTTCCACACAATCATGAACACCGAAGGCAAGACGAAAGACACTCCAAAGTCTCGGGAGGATTTGGACACTCTTTGTCGCCGTCCAGAGTTGAAAAAGGATGAGCGTACAGGTAAATTTCCAAAGGCTAGCTACACACTGGATAAGCCACAAAAACAAAGATTGTGTAGGTGGATAAAGGAGTTGAACTTTCCGGATGGCTACGTGTCGAACTTGAGTCGATGCGTAGACACAACAACGGGTAAGGTTGCAAGGATGAAGAGTCATGATTGTCATGTGTTTATGCAACGCTTGATACCGATTGCGTTCAAGGAACTTCTTCCTAACAATGTGTGGAGGGCTATCACTGAATTAAGTCTATTTTTTAGAGATTTAACGGCTACAACGATCACGATCGATGATATGATTCGTTTAGATGAAGACATTCCAGTGATTTTGTGTAAGTTGGAACAAATTTTTCCACCTAGCTTCTTTAACTCGATGGAACACTTACCCGTTCACTTAGCGTATGAAGCGAGAATTTGTGGTCCGGTGCAATACAGGTGGATGTACCCATTTGAAAGGTAAAATCTTACTTTTTTTTTATTTCATTACAATTACACATGCATTCTTATAAGTTATATATATATATATATATATATATATATATATATATAATATATGTGTGTGTATATCAGGTATCTCCACAACTTGAAACGTAATGCTAAACAAAAGGCAAACGTTGAAGCATCGATTGTGAATGCTTATTTGAATGAAGAGGTTGGCATGTTTTGTTCTTATTACTTTGAAGACCACGTCAACACAAAGTTAAGAAGTGTTCCACGTAACTTCGGTGGTACATCCGCTGACGATATCAGTGAAGAGGTCGATGGAATGCTATCCATATTCAAGTCTAAGGGACGGCCAATAGGAAAACCCACTGAACGATATTGGGAGACGAACTCGGAGGCGGAAATAGCACAAACGTATGTGTTATTGAATTGTGATGAAGTTCAGCCATACATCGAGTAAGTATTTCATATATAAATCGTCTATTTAAATACCACTTCATTTATGTCATTTAATATTAACCAAGTTTTTGAATGTTGTGAATTAGGATGTACGCTCAAGAACTACGACGAGCAGAACCAAACATCTCAGATGCATATATAGATGCTCGTATTCAACGTGAATTTTCCCGATGGTTCGAACGTTATGTGAGTACCATTTAATTAATTATGTTTTACGTAAATAAATTAATATTTATTTTAATTAATTTTAAATTGAGCCGTATAGGGACGGGATAACGCTCTAGACAGTCCATTCTTACGAGATCTCAGCAAGGGACCACTACGTCGTGTAAAGAATTACAACGGTTATATTGTGAAGGGCTACAGATTTCATACGTCTGGGTATGCATCGACAAAGGGGACTACCAACAGTGGCGTCTGCGTTAGCAGTGCGAATTACAATGCAGATGCAAGTGATTACTTTGGGGTGTTACGGGAAGTCGTCGAAGTAGAATATCCAGGATATCCAACAAAGACTGTAGTGTTGTTCAAGTGTCATTGGTTTGATTCAGGCCATCTAGGAACAAGAATTCACCCGGAGTACAAGCTCGTTGATGTTAGTTCGAAAAGGACGTATGTTGCGGATGATCCATTTGTATTTGCCCATCAAGTATCTCAAGTATACTACTGCACATATCCGGGAGCTCCACGTGGTTATAAATGGCACGCTGTTTGCAAAGTAAAGGCAAGGTCAATGGTAGAAGTCCCTAAAAAGGACAGAAATACTGAAGATGAATCTCCATTTCAAACAGAACAAATAGAGACTCCAACTGAAGTCTTTACGGGAAATTTCAATCTTTCTGTACCCTTGACGGCTGCAAATCCCCAATTAATCGAAATTGAAGGTGAAGAGGAGGGGGATGAAGAAGAGGATGAAGAGGAGAATGAAGATGAGGATGAAGAGGAGAATGAAGAAGATGAGGATGAGGAGGAGGATGAGGATGAGGAAGATGATGATGAGGAGGAGGAGGATAAGGACGAAGAGGAGGATGAAGACGATGAAGATGAAAATTAATTCAATTAATGTAATGTATTTATTTCTTATTTTATAAAAGTTAATTAATTATTTATCATTTAGGTACAAATTATAAAAATTAAATTTACTATAAATATAAGCCACAACCAATATATTTATTAATATATGTGGAAGAAATGAATTTCGTGATTTTTAAAAAAAATATTTTGGTAATTTAGTAAGTATATAGAAAAAATTGAATTATTTAAAAAAAAAAAAAAAAAAATCGCCAAAATGCTGACGGAATTCACTTTCCGTCGGTATTTACTTTTTGAAAAATACCGACGGATTATCCGTCGGTATTTACCCTTATATAAAACCTCAACCTAGGGTTTTCTTTCCGAAATTTCCTCTCTCCCACATCGCCTCCCTCCACCTCCTCGCCTCCCTCGCCCAGCAACGCCGCCGCCGCCGCCTCCTCCCCCACCCAAACCTCTGTATCCACCTTCTCCCCCCACTCCTCCTCCCTCCTTCCTCCCCTTTTACCCGAAACAAGTAGGATTTTTTTTTCGGCAAGTGGCCGTCGCCTCTCTCGCACAGTGGCGGCGCCTCCTCCTCCTCCCCTCCGCCGTCCTCTCTCCGCGTCGTAAACCATCGTCCGCTTTCATTTTCTCTCTCGCATAGTGGCGGCATATGGCTCATGTAGTTGTTTCCCTTTTCTCTGCCGTGGTACGCTTTCCTTTTTTTTTTTTTGAGTTGTCAATTTGTATTTTGTTGTTTGAACAAACTGATTTGATTTTGTATTTCAGTTTCGAAATACAAAACGACGAATTGTGGGCTCAAAAGCAAAGACGAGGCCTTACTTCCGATGCTGTTCTCATTCCACTTTCGATTTAATCATTCCAGATTCCAAGCTATTCACCCACGCATCTTTGAACACATGTATTTTTTTACCATCCCCCACCACTTCTCTACTCCAACACATAGAGCGCCATGTATAAGAGGGATTCGAGCCCACTCCTGCTTCCATAATAAATTCATGCTTAAAATACCTGGATTTTAAAATTCTAGCCATCAATGAAGTTGGGTTACTCATAATTCTCCATACTTGTTTTCGATTTTAAAATGCCTGCTTTACTACTCTTTCCCCCCTCTATTTGTTATAGATTCTAGTGTAGTATATGTAATTTATTGGTTTGTGTTAGTGGTAATTTTGTCACCAATTATATATGAATATCTTTAGATAACAATTAAAAATATCTCCCGATAGACTTGCATATATAGTGCAGTTGGTTAGAATTTCTGTTATAAATTAAAGCCTAAATTGTATCCATGCATTATATTTCGACAAACCAAATCCAATTAATTGTGGTCGGAAAATGAAATTCTGGTCGGGGCCTCCCCGGCCACCCATATTTTTTTTATTAATATTTTGTTTTACTGACGGATATTCCGTCGGTAAAATGCCAACGGATATTCCGTCGGTCAATGGCGACGGATATTCCGTCGATATGTGAATTTCGAAATCATACTTTTTTATTCATTTTTTGTTTTACTGACGGATATTCCCTCGGTAAATTGCCGACTGATATTCCGTCGGTCAAATGCCGACGGAATTTCCGTCGGCATGTGAATTTCGAAATCAATATTTATTCAAAAATTAATTTCTTTTATAATTATTTTAATTCATTCTAATTTATTTTATAATTATTTTAATTCATTCTTTCCGACGGAATTACCGACGGAATGTTGACCCGGTTTGTTAAACGGGTTGTTCGAAATACCGACGGAATATCCCTCGGTAAATCCGTCGGCCATTCCGACGGAAAATCCGTCAGCAAATCCGTCAGAAATTCCGACGGAATTCAAAAATCCGTCGGTAAAAAATACTGACGCCGAAAAAGGGGACAATCAACTTTCCGTCGGCAAATCCGTCGGTAACATCGGCGGCCGACGGAAAATCCGTCGGTAAATCCGTCTCTAAAACGCGTTTTTTTTGTAGTGAAAAATGTTGTTGTTTTAATTAAAGATATTGAATGAATTAGAGTTCAGTAAAAGCAACTGTTGCAAAAGTCGCCACATAGGCCTGTCTAGACGTCACCTAGGCGCTAGACCTCGGTCTACCGCCCGCCTAGCAAATTTCGACTAGACATCTTTTTTGAACTTTTCGGTGTCGAAGTCTGAATCGAGCGATCGAACACACCTTTTCAAGTGGAATCGTCGCTTTGTGCAAAATAAGTGACTTTGCCATGTTATATAACCTTTTTTGGTAAAATTATATGTTTATGGGTGAAAATAAGATGAAAAACTATGGTTTCTTTATTGCTTGAAAATTTTACATATAAAATATATATAGAGAGGTGACTGATTAAGCGGTGCCTTGGCCCCAACTAGGCAGTTTGATTAGACGCTAGGCAATGTCAATTCGCCCAACTACCATTTTTCAACTTCTCCAACTTTAGACTAAAAATATACAAGACTAAAATTGAACACCAAAGAAGGCCGACCCAAAAAGATTCCAAATCAAAGGACCAACATTGAAAAAAATATATACAAAGCTATATTTGTTTTGGGATTTAGGAATAGTTGCCCATCCGGTTTCAAACTGGTGGTTCGAACTGTTGGTTGACCGATTCCAAACCATTCGGAACCGTGACAAATGGTAACCAAAATCAAATATTTCAAAGTTCGATTTCCATTTTGAGATGGTTTTGGTTCCGCATATCCCCAAACCAGAATCACTACTAGTTTATATATGTTTTATTTTCTGATGGTTGAGTTAGTAATTATGAATTGTTGTAGGTCAAAAGTTGTATCAGCAGGCATCGTGCGAGTACGTACTTGGACGTGAAATAGTTGAACTCCCATTGGCTGCTACGCGCAAAGATTATCAAAACAAGTCGAGTTTTAATTTCGGATTGATTGATTCTGATGTATGCAATGCAATACAAGTTCTCATGGAAGTGTTTGCATTGTAGGGATACTTCAAAGTCCTTTTCGGGTGCATCGAGAAGTTGCTAGTGTCCCTAGACGTGAAAAACTTTATTTTCCCATCAACTGAAAGAGCAGAGTCAATGTGGACAGATGAATTAGAATTAGAAAACATGCATGTAAATAAATCTCTGCTGGCAAATCATGACCTTCAATGGGATCTCCATGCTGGAAAAAACTGTTCTAGAATATGAGTGAGTGAGAGATCTTTTGTGCTTGTAAAATTCTCTTAGCTCTGGGGAAGGCCAAATTAGTAATTTGGGTATCCAGAATAAATAAACAAAAGCAGATGCTGGAAAAAACTGTTCTAGAGTATGAGTGAGTGAGAGATATTTTGTGCTTGTAAAATTCTCCTAGCTATGTGGAAGGCCAAATTAGTAATTTGGGTATCCGGAATAATAAACAAAAGTAGATATTGAAAAAACTGTTCCAGAATGTGAGTGAGTGAAAGATTTTTTGTACTTGTAAAATCCCAAACTAAATATTTGGGTATCCGGAATAAATAAACAATTTGTTGGGTTTTTTTAACTGTAAATAACTAATTAACATCGGGTTTTGTTTTATTTAATTGCATTTTAATTGAAGTTAAGTTTGTTATGTCAAGAAATTGGAGTTACATGTATTAGTTAAATTTGTGTTACAGTTCATTTGCACTCGAGAATTTGGAGTTTTATGCAATTACCTCTTATCTTTGATTGATCTAATTATTTTTTTGTAATTATCAAGAAGAATTAAATAAATATATTTCAATTTTACCTTCCAATAATTGTTAGTATTTTTTTTAAACATATGTCGAATGATTAAATGAGTTTTTTTTTGTGTGAAACTAACTTTTGAGGGATACTTTTTTTTGGGCCTATTCCTAATCTCACGATTGGTATGTTTTTTTTACACGGAATCGTGATTCTTTATGGAATAGTGATTCCAAAAAATAAAGAATTATAATTCCTCTCCATCCCCCTATCTTTACCCATTCCATTCTGTGTAAAATCAAATTATTTTTATTTTCTAAAAAAAAATCATAACTCATATTTTATTTTTACAAAATTATCCTTATCAACAATTAAAAAATAATTAAAAGGATATTCATTAACGATCTTATCCAACCCTAATCCACGATTAAAAATATATTCATTAACCTTCTTTAACCTAATTCATTCAAGAGAGAAGGACGCTGAGAAAGAACGCAAAAGAGAAGAAAACTGAAAAATAACGCACTATCTTTCTTCTATCCATCTCTCCCTGTTTAATTTTTTATGAATGCCTCTGTTTCATGTTATGCATATATATATATATATATATATATATATATATATATATCATGAATTTCTAAAGTTGATATTATTGATTTATTTTATATGTGTTGTTTGATTTTTTTTACAGATATTATAATAATGTTTAAAATAATGGTTAAATTTTATTTATATAAAATTACATCTTATAATAATGTGTAAAAATATACACAATTTTTTAAAATTGAACGTTTATTTATGTTTAGTTTTATTATTAAATTAATAGCATATTAACTAATTTAATATGTTTCTATAAAATATGTATAAGGGTATTTTAGTCATTTAAGATAAACTTCTTACATTATTTTACATTCATTTTATTATACCAATCATGAGAATGGAATCAATCAAGCAATGAATTTACCATTCCTTGTCAATACCAATCGGGAGAATGACCATTCTGACTTTCATTCCATTCAAACCTTCATTCCATTCATGAGTTCATTCCATTCAGTCACATTTTCATTCAGTCATACCAATCATGCCCTTAGATGTTAATTTTTACTATTCAATAAATTAATTTCTAAATATATATGGAATTTTTAATAAAACATAAATTTCATTATTTTAAATCAGTGTTACCTGCAACACTCTATTTTTTTCTCTTTTGTCATTTAGCAACAAAATGAACATCATTTTAGGTGTAAAAATATACATATATCTGTATAATAATGATGCAAATACTCAGCTGAAAATAATGATGCAAATACTCAGCTGAAAATAATGATGCAAATATTGTTGTTCAAGTGTAGAAACTGACAATTTACGGTGAAATGCGAAACTAGCATGATTTTCAAATTCAGAATACAAAAACAAATCATAGCACCAACTTTAATAACATCCAAATATTTCAAATAAATTAAATATCTAACACTTTTACATTCTTATTGCTTTTTCCTGGTCATATTTCAATTCAATCAAGCATTTTCTACAAACAAAATGTAGACAAATTTTTCAAACCCGAAATAATTAATAGTCCTAAGGGAAAATGTTGCTCAAGAAAATTGTTGTTTGCTATAATTAACCTCAACCAGGGTTGATCCCGGTAATTGTTTAGCTTGACTCAAATTTTAAAATTTAGACCATTAAATTTTGCAAAATTTGTACCTGGTTTTGGAAACGATGGTTTGACCTAGATTGTGTTGTAGCTAGACGAAATGTCTTACATTGGTTGTAGATGAACTTATCTGCTTAGAGTACAAAATCAAATCATAACACCAGGTTTAATAACATCCAAATTAAATATTTTAAACAAAAGATTTAACACTTTTGCATTCTTGTGGCTATTCTTGATCATATTTCAATTCAATCAAGCTTTTTCTACAAATAAATTGGCGACGAGTTTTAATGATTTGAAGTGCTTACTCTCGTCCCACGTTAAAATTTATTAAATGTGCAAAGAATTATCTAATTTTAATAGACATATCTAGTGTACAAATTTGATTTTCGGATCTGATCGATGCTTCAGGAGGCAGAAAATTCAGGTTAAGATATCGGCCTTGAATTTGGATATAATAATAATTGTACAATGGTTGGGCGGAGCCAGGAGAGGGTCGCATAGAGGGGAGAGCGGTGGATCGGAGAAGAAAGTTTGGAGGCTCTAGTGTGCGGCCGGAAAAAGAGGGGGGTCTGAGGAGTATTCTGGACCCTCAGGCCATTCTTTCCCCCCTCACTTTCATGCTTTTCCCCTTGGGCCATGGTATCAGCCTAACCACCTGGGCCATTCTTTCCCCCCTCACTTTCTTGCTTTTCTCGTCGTCGATCATGGAGGAAAACCCCACCATCAGGTCCGTTTTTGATGCGACATTAACTCTCCATGCCATGACTCATCTTCTTTCTATCAAATTAAAACCTACCAACTACCTTATGTGGTATGGTCAAGTCTTCCCTCTTCTTGTTTAACAAAAGTTTCTTCCATACATTGACAGTTCAATGTCGGCGCTGCCACAAACTATAATCACCGCTGGAGTTTCCTCTCCCAACCCTCTTTACACTTCTTGGTATTCTCGCGATCAAATTGTGAGTGTCTTCTTGACTTCGACTCTCACTAAAGAAGTCGTGGCGGTAACGATTGAATGCTCGTCTTCTTTGGATATTTGACGTGCTCTTACTACTGCCTTTAATCAGCCCTCCAAAGCACGTGAATTACGTCTCAAAGATGAGTTACAAATGATCAAGAAAGGCTCAAGACCTGTCTCCGAGTATAATGTTGCGTTCAAGAATTTATGTGATCAACTAACCTCAATCGGTTGCATCATTGATGACACAGATAAGTCGCATTGGTTTCTTTGTGGCTTAGGATCTGAATTTAATGGGTTTTCCACCTCTCAAATCAATCTCACCACTCTTCCCTCCTTTTCTGATCTGCTCGCCAAAGACGAATCCGATGATTTGTTAACAAGATTGCTGGAATCTCTCTTGTCTTCATATCAAGCTCCTGCGTTTTTTGCTCGCTCCTCGGATCCTTCCAGTTCTGGTCGTGGAAACCCTTCTCGTCTGAACGGTGGCCGGACTCAGGTTGCTTCTCGAGGCCGAGGACAGTTTGGTCGTGGTCGCGAGCGAACCCGAATTTCACCCCGTTGCCAGATATGTCGGTTTGATGGCCATTTTGAGAATTTTCACCCCATGGTCGATTTTCAACCTGATTGGTTCGTCGACATTGGAGCTTCCTCGCACATGGTATATTCTTTGGCTACTCTTGATTCCTCGCACCGTACACATGATCCGATAAAGTGATCGTCGCTAATGGTAATATCCTTCCAATTACTCATACTGATACTCATCGTTATAATTCTCAATTACCCTTCTTTGATGTTCTGGTCGTCCCTTTGTTTACCAAAAAATTACTTTCCGTTAGCAAGCTCATTCATGATTTTCATGTTCGTCTTATATTTTCTAATGATTCCTTTGAGATTCAGAATCGAAATACAGGTGTGGTTCTAGTTGGGGGAAGACTTGATCATGGCATATATATTTTGGATAAATATCATTCTGTTTTTGCTTCTTCCCTACGTGCTCGCACTTCTTGTGGTTCTTCTGAATTGTGGCATAATCGTTTAGGACATGTAAACATTGATATTGTAAATCTTCTTAAGAATAAAGGTCTTCTCACTTCTTTTCTTTCTCGTCCTATTGTATGCTTGCCTTACCAAAAAGCAAAAAGTGCTCGACTTCCTTTTGTCATTAATAAAAACGAGCATCAATGTTCTTGATCTTATACATTGTGACCTATGGGGGCCTTCCCCAATTAAATCTTCTGATGGTTTCTCCTATTATGTTGTATTCATAGATGATCACTCTCGCTTTACTTGGTTTTATCCGCTTCGACAAAAGTCTGATTTCTTTTCTATCTTTGTTATCTTAAAAAACATGGTTGAAAATCAACTTACATGCAAGATAAAACGATTCCAATCTGATGGTGGAACTTAATTCACAAACCATAAACTTCGAGATCTCTTTCACTCCTCGGGTATAGTTCACACTATGTCATGTCCTTACACTCCGACTCAAAACGGCTGAGCAGAACATAAGCATAAGCACATTACTAAAATGGGGCTCACTCTTTTATTTAAATCCTCTGTTCCTACCAAGTTTTGGGTAGAGGCATTTGGAACGGTTGTCTATATTATTAACAAACTTCCTACTTCCATTCTTGAAAACAAATCCCCTTATGAAATACTCCCTCCGTCCCATACTTGAAGGCACAAATGAATTGGGCACGAGTTTTAATGAATGAATTGTTTATTAGTATTGTGTAAGATAAAGTGGGGGTAGTAAAGACTTTTCAACTTTATAAATAGTAATAAAGTTACTTTTTAGTGTAATAAAGTAGTGGCATTTGTTGTAATATTGTGATGTTTTAAGGAGATTGTTTGTAAGTGTTTTTGCTATTTTAGGTAATGTGCCTTCAAGTATGAGACGCCCAAAATGGTAAAATGTGCCTTCAAGTATGGGACGGAGGGAGTACTTTTTTCTTATCCTCCCTCTTATGAAAACTTCTGAGTATTCGGCTGTTGTGCATATCCTTGTCTTCGAGACTATGCTGCTAACAAATTCTCTCCTCGTAGTCTTCCTTGTATCTTTCTAAGTTATAGCTCGCGTCACAAAGGTTTTTGCTGTCTTGATCCTCGCTCCCAACGCATGTACATCTCGCGTCATGCTCACTTTGATGAGACACGTTTTCCCTTTACTGGCGACCATCATTGCTCAGCGAACTCTCCTCTTGACATTTATGTTTTTGATACTTTAGTGTCGGATACATTTTTCACATCCCCACCTGATCGCCTTGAAGACATATCCTCCACTCCTTCATGCTCGTTGTGTCTTCATCCTGACACCAATCAACACCCTTTGCGTCCTCCTCTGCCCAATCCGCTTCCTCCTGCTGCTCGTCCAATTGTTCGCCCACCTGCTCCTCGCCCTGCACGAGCACGCCCTCCCCTTCCACGTCCTCATGTCTGGGCAGCTGCCACTCCTACTCATGCCAAGCGTACTCGCTCCCAGGATGGAATCTTTAAACCAAAACATCCTATCGACTGTTATCTCCTTGAGACCACCTCCCTCATCGCCTCAATTCATACAAATTCAGAACCCAAGGGGTTCAAATCTGCTGCAAAATCTCCGCATTGGTTAGCCACCATGGACGACAAAATTCAAGCTTTGCACCAAAATAAAACATGGGACTTGGTAGCCCCACCACTAGGTGCTAATATAGTTGGTTCTAAATGGGTCTACCGAACTAAGTTTCTTGTCGACGGGTCCATTGATCGTCACAAAGCTCGTTTGGTCGCTCAAAACTTTACCCAAATTTCTGGCTTTGATTACGACCACACTTTCAGCCCGATCGTCAAATCCTCTATTGTTCGTATCATCGTCTATCTGGCGGTTATGAACAATTGGTTGCTGAATCAACTAGATGTGAACAGTGCTTTTCTACACGGACGTCTTCAAAAACCTAACTACATGCAACAACCTCCTGGTTTTGTCGATCCTCTTCGTCCAAATCACATCTACAAAATTAACAAAGCTTTATACTGCCTTAAACAGGCTCCTCGTGCTTAGTTTCAACGTTTTTTTTATTTCCTTCTTGCCCTAGGCTTCACTAAGAGCAAATCCGACACCTCACTGTTCATATACACCTCAGGTCGTACCATCCTTTATCTTCTCGTTTATATTGACGACATAATAATAACTGGAAATGATCAAACTTTCATTACACGCCTTATCTCCAAGATCAATAAAGAGTTTGCGATAAAGGATCTTGGTCGCCTAACATACTTTCTAGACCTTGAGGTCACATACACCCCTTCTCTGACCCGACTCTCTTTTGCTCCTTGGTCAACGCTCTACAATATTTGACGATCATTCGACCAGATCTCTTCTTCGCAGTCAACACTGTCAGTCAGTTCCAAGCACATCCCACAATCGACCACTTTCAAGCGGTCAAGCGTATTCTTCTTTATGTTAAAGGCACGCCAGACCTTGGCTTATCGTTCTCGCCCGGACAATCCACCTTGCTCGCCTATTCCGACGTTGATTGGACTCGTTGCTTAGACTCTCGCCGATCTACTTTCGATTATGATATCTTCCTCGGTCCAAATCTGGTTTCTTGGGCTGTAAAAAAACAACCCATCATTTCTCGCTCAAGTTGTGAATCTGAGTATCGAGTGATGGCGACTACTACTTCAAAGGTCATTTAGCTCTGCTCCCTGCTCAAGGAACTTCACGCTCTACCTCGACAACCTCCAACTCTTCTATGTGACAACTAAAGTGCCATTTTCTTATCCCAAAATCCGGTTGCACACAAACGAGCAAAGCATATTGATATTGACTACTATTTTTTTCGGGAACTTGTCACTTCTGGTCGCCTACTCACCAAATTTGTTCCCTCGACTTATCAACTCACATACATTTTTACTAAAAGTCTTGCTCGCCCTCTGTTTCAATACTTTAGGTACAAGCTATGCGTATCTATGCATCCGCTTTGCTTGAGGGGGGATGTTAGTTAAAGTTAGTTTAGAGTAGTTAGTTAGATGTCTTATGATTTCAACTACTCTTTGTAAACTATAAATACTTCTCAATATACTCTTCCTCTCTGAATTGAGAGAGTCTTCTTACTTTACATCTTTGCTTTAGTCCACATAATGACACTTTTTTTTAAACGATGTCATTTAATGGATACTTGTGAAGAATTGTTAACTTGTGAAGAAGCTCAAGAAAAAATCATTTCTCATGGACTCCAAAAATAATTTTTTATTCAGTGGCAGTTAAAAAAAAATCAATCGTCCATCATAAATTCTTTCTCCTTGGATGGCCAATAAGACATGGTATACCACATTTTTTCTTTGTTGTTGATACTTTGGATCAATGGTTCGATCTTCTCCGCTATGGATGTAGATTTGTAGGATTACGTGTTTTAGAGTTCTGCGGTTATTTTGATTTTTCTGTTTCTATTTTATTTGTGGGGCAAAATGTTGTTGTTTTAAAGATCTTGAATTAGAGTTCAGTAAAAACAACTGTTGCAAAAGTCGCCACCTAGGCCCGTGACGTCACCTAGGCGCTAGACCCTGGTCTACCGCTCGCATAGCAAATTTCGACTAGACGTCTTTTTTGGACTTTTCGGAGTCAAAGTCTAAATCGAGTGATCAAACATACTTTTTCAAGTGGAATCGCCGCTTCGAGCAAAATACGTGACTTTACCATGCTGTATAACTTTATTTAGTAAAATAAGATGAAAACTGTATTTTTATATTTTTCGACATTCATCTTGCAAGTTTTAATTTCTTCAGGGATTTCTTTGCAATTTTATATTTTTTATTTTCTTTTAAATTCAAAACGGATGTCCCAAATTCAGGGATTTCTTTGCAATTTTATATTTTTTATTGCCGAAAATCACTCCTCCCTGGTTTCCCTGAATTGAAGAACGGCATGAGGGTATTGAAGAACGGCATGAGATGAGGGTATGATTCTAAACTTTTACTAAAGCTAAAATAATTATTAATTCTTTAATTCCATAGTTTTCGATTTTCTTGTTTATTTGTTTCTTCTTTTTTAATTAATTTGCATTTCAACAGTTGGTTTAGAAACATAAATAATTGTTTCAAATTATTTGTTATTGTGTAATTATAGATCGAGCTGAATCAAATAAGTATATACATTCAAATTTTACCTCAATCTTTTTATACGAAGATTATTTATTGTTATTATAACTATTTAAATTGAAACTTTTTTTGTCAAAACAATTGTTGTTTTTTAATTATCACGTATAATTAAATAAATATATTTCAATTTTACCTACCAATAATTTCTACTTTCAGACAAAGTGGGATAGCTCAAGTGGTACCTAGGCCAAAAAAGGGATGGGGTATTTAACTTGTAATAAAAAAAAAAAAAAAAATTCTACTTTCAATTGTTGTTTTTTCATATATATGTCGAAAGATTAAGTGACTATCTTTTTGGGTGTGAAAATAACTTTTG
The DNA here is from genome assembly GCA_963675135.1 of Galeopsis tetrahit. Classification (NCBI taxonomy): domain Eukaryota; kingdom Viridiplantae; phylum Streptophyta; class Magnoliopsida; order Lamiales; family Lamiaceae; genus Galeopsis; species Galeopsis tetrahit. The sequence goes on along the minus strand of OY776128.1, from coordinate 71,319,035 downwards.
GAGGATAATTTTTTTATCAAAATATTTGTTTATTACATTTTTATTTGTATATCCAATATATATTAGCTTCACTTACAATTTTTATTTCATTTTTATATGCATATTTGTCTTGAATTATTATTATTTTGTGTTTGTAACCCTTGCTTCTCATCATTTTTTTTTTAATTTGTAGAAATTGCTAAGTAGCTATAAAATGGGGATCAAAAAAAAATTCTTTCGTGTCTCAACAAAAAACTTTTTTCATGTCTTTTATTTGAAAATGTGTGGATGGTATACTTGATTTCATGATTTGCTCTTTTTTATAAGTATTTTTGGTACTTTTGCAAAGATATTTATCCTTTTCGAAAAAGATGGTTGTTTAACTGGACAACATTCGTTCTATTTTGTGTTTGTAACCCCTTATTTCTTATCATTTAATTAGTATAAATTGCTATAGAATGGGATCTGAAAAAGTAAACAGAAGTTGATAGTCTTGATTTTTTATTTGAAATCGTGTGGATGGTATACATGGTTTCAGGATTTGTTCTTTTACTCTAAGCTAAAAAGTGTATCTAAGTTTGAAACATGCTGATTTTGTCTCTATACGTAAATCGTCACTCTCTACACTTTAAAATTTTAAATTATAATTAACATCTTTTTTTTTGGACCATGAATTATATTTGTCTATAGCTATATGTATATTTTTCCATCTAACATGGTGTGTCTACATTCTTGATGTTAAGCATAAGAGCTCAATAAAAATAATGTGCTTATTTTACAATACAATACACAATGATGAAATTTATGATATATTTATATGTTCGTTGAAATTTAGAAATTAATTTTTTGGTTAGTAATTTATTTAAGATATTAATTTTTACTAACCAATAAATTAATTTCTAAATATATATGGAACTTTAAATAGAACATGAATTTCATCCTTTAAAACAAGTGTTACATGCACATAGTACGCACTCTATTTTTCTAGAGTTGTCTTTTGTCATTTAGCAACAAAATGAACATCATTTTAGGTGTAAATATATACATATACATGTATAAATATGAAATTCAAGGTCTCCGATGAAAAGAAGGATGTAAATATTGATGTTCAAGTCAAGTGTAGCGACTGACGGATTACGGGCGAGATGCAAAATCTGCATGGATTTTAAATTTAGATGGAACTTACTTGATCAGAATACAAAAACAAATCATAACACCCAATTTAATAACATCCAAATATTTTAAATAAAATATTTAACACTTTTACAATTTATTGTTTATTTCTGGTCATATTTCAATTCAATGAAAAAAATTCTACTAACAAAATGGAGACAAGTTATTCAAACACAAAATAATTACTAACAAAATGGAGACAAGTTTTTCAAAAACAAAATAATTACTAATCCTAAGGACGGAGCAAATTAAAATGTGGTAAAGTTATAAAGGACGAAGCAAATTAAAATGGGGTAAAGTTAAAGGACGAAAAAACGAAAAAAACATTTTTCTTTAAAAAATAAAATTTATTTCGCAAATGAGAATAATTAAACTGTGCGTGCACAATAATGTTTGTACAAAAATTAAGGGCATGCATTTTAAAGTTTGACTCAAGCCAAACAATTATTAGTATTTGTCCATTTGATTATTATTTATTGTATGTCTAATACACTTGTCTCCATTTTGTTTGTAGGAAATGCTTGAGGGCGAAAAGATGGGAAAAGGAATATTTTGTGACCATTGCAAAGAGAAGGTAAGAGTGTTGATTTTTTCATTTTAAATATTTGGATGTTATTATAGATTTTTTTTTACGGGGATGTTATTATAGATAGTACTGTAATGATTTGTTTTTGTTCACTGGGCAGATAAGTCCATCAAAGTTTGAATTTCATGCGAAATTTAAATCTTGTCGTAACCTGTGAGTCTCCACGCACGCTAGAAATTTTAATATTATTTGCTTCTTCCTTTTTTACCTGATCAGACCTTGGTTTCCATTTTCTTGCAGTTATATGTATATATTTACACCTAAAATGGAGTCCCTCTACGACTTATTCAAAAAACTCTCTTGCGTACTCTGTAGGTAACACCCATAGAATTCACGCTTTATTTATATATAGTTCTATAAAATTTTAAAAATGAATATATTGGTTAGTATAGTATCTTGCAAATCATGAAGTCTTGTTTGTTTGCAGAGAATATGATTTTTGCAAATCATATTTTGGTCCACGAACTTCAATGATATGTGATCAGGTAATTATATATCCTTGCAGGATCCATACTAGCTAATTTCAGTTGTATTTAAAAACATTAATTAATTATTTGAATTTGGGCATTGCATTTGCAGTGCGAGAAGGAATATCATGTGGGGTGTTTGAAAAAACACAAGATGGGAGATCTTAAGGTGTGCTTTTTCAAAAGAATTGTCTATTTTTTTATTTTTTTAAATTATACATTCTAAAATGAATATAATGTGCTACAGAAAATTCCTGAAGGAAGAGGATTGTGAATCACTGTCACTGTACACTAGCTTGCATAATTTGGTATATGAGGGGGAGAAGCCACTGGAAAACAAGGATTATAATTTTGAGGTGGGATGGAGGCTTCTGAATGGTAAAGAAGGTAGTGCTTCAAAGGAACTCAAAAGCTTACTGTCAGAGGTCCGAAACATATTTAAAGGAAGTAGTTATTGATTAATTTTATTTCATTTCATTTCCTAAGTAGTTGTTAGTTTAAATATTGATTATACAAATGTTTGTTGTGTTTTTAGGATTGTTTTGAGCCCATTAAAGATGGAGTAACTAATGATGATCTCATCCCATCAATGGTGTATGGGTATGTATGTTAGATATTCAATTAATCATCTGTCACTCATCAGCTCCTAACCTTATAATTTCTAATGGCTGCAGGGAAACTATAAATGGACAAGACTTTAAAGGGATGTATTGTGCAATGCTGACAATAAAAGACACTAGTGGAATGTATGTATTATTTCTTCTTTAGTTATAAAATATATAATTGTGAATTGTGATGGTTGAGTTAGTAATTATAAATTGTTGCAGGTCAAAAGTTGTATCAGCAGGCATCGTGCGGGTACTTGGACGGGAAATAGCTGAACTCCCATTGGCTGCTATGTGCAAAGATTATCAACGCAAGGCGAGTTTTAATTTCAAATTAATTAATGTTTCTGATATAGGAGTAATACAAAGTTCTCATGGAAGTGTTTGCATTGTAGGGATACTTCAAAGTCCTTTTCGGGTGCATCGAGAAGTTGTTGGCGTCCCTAGACGTGAAAAACCCCTAGACGTGAAAAACTTTGTTCTCCCATCAACTGAAAGAGCAGAGTCAATGTGGATGGACAGACATATTTGGTTTTCAATAGATGCCAGAGGAAGAGGTATGTTTTGTGGTTTAAACAGATGGATGAATTAGAATTAAAAAACATGCGTGTAAATAAATGTTATTGTATATTGCACGTTTCAAAATATAGTAAACTCCGCTGGAAAATCATGACCTTCAACGGGACCTCCTCCATACTGGAAAAAACTGTTCCAGAGTATGAGTGAGTGAGTGACCGATCTTTTGTGCTTGTAAAATTCTCTTATCTTTGTGGAAGGCCAAATTAGTAATTTGGGTATCCGGATTAAAAATAAACAAAAGGAGGAAAAAAATATTCTAAAATATGAGTGAGTGAGGAAAAAACTATTTTAGAATATGAGTGAGTGAGAGATTTTTCGTGCTTGTAAAATTCTATTAGCTATTGGGAAGGTCAAATTAGTAATTTTGGTATTCAGAATAAATAAACAACTGTTCTAGAATGTAATAAATAAACAAAAGCAAAAGCAGCATCTGGATTTTTTTAACTGTAAATAACTAATTAACATCAGATTTTGTTTTATTTAATTGCATTTTTAATTGAAGTTAAGTTTGTTATATCAAGAAATTGGAGTTACATGTATTAGTTAAAACTAGTTTTTCACCCGTGAAATGCACGGGTCTGTTGTAATTTTATTTTAGGAATAGTCTTGGGTGAGACCTTCTCACGGAATGAGATCCGTGAGACGGGTCTCCTTTAATCCTTATGTAAAAAAAGTGACAGTGTTTAATTAAAAAGTGATACAAAGTAATTTTTAAGTAAAAAATGATAGTCAATTTTGTTAAAAACATTATCACTTTTTAATTAACCACTATCACTTTTTTTACAAACAAAAGTTCTGAAGAAAAAATAAAGATCATTCTATCTAAAATTTTAAAATATGGGTTAAAAGGAACCCGTCTCATACAATTTTTTGCCTTTATTTTATGTGGTTTACAAAAAATAAATAAATGCTCTTTATACTCTCTATGTTCACTAAAAATATGTTCAATTCTATTTTTTTGTCCACTTTTGTGGACATTTGGAGTACATAGAAAACGCTTAAAAAAAAAAAAAAAAAAACTTCCAGGTTTTTGTTTTGGTTATCATCTAGAGTCATATGTATGTATAAATGTTCTCAACCTAACCAATAATTCAAGGTGTGATTATTTTATTTTCTTAGCAAAAATATATTTAATGTTGCGCACAGTCGATAAATATATATACTCTACATGACTTCAATCCACTACTTCGTCAAACATGTCGATTTGGCTTCTTATAAACTTCTGACTGAGAATTTTTTAGTTGCGCACAATTAATAAATAAATTTATTGTTTGAACATAATATTTGTTACTTGAAAAAGTATAAGATAATATTTTGTTAAGTATAAATGTTGGTGCCTTATATTGCATTGTGCATGGTTTAAGTCAACATTAATTATTCTTTAAAGACCAACCTTCATCGATTCTTTTGCATCCGGCAGTATTTACGTTTCATAAATCAAAATAATGGAGTAACAATTTGTCTCCTCTATCTATCTTAGAAACACACAACTCAATACATTTCAAGCTCAAAAATAACAACAGATGAACCTTTTTGTTCGTTTTGCAACATTCAATGTAGCACCAAGCCCAACAGCTACAACACAACCATTCATCATTACTTCATTTCTAATTATACATCAAAGACCAATAAATTTTAAAATTAAAATATAACTTAAATGATTACCTATAAAAATTCCACAACTGAGCACATAGTTTTTATCTAGAGAATCAAACAGATTAATTTTGGCAGCACAACCCACACGTATTCCATGAATGTAGATGTCCCGGAAAAAGGATAAACCAATTTTATATTGATGGCTCATTGCTCTTTCAAAAAATAACTGTATTAGCATTAGCTAATTAACCCAAAATCTAGTGTGGACCCAATTACCTCGGCTTATGCTTTCTCTGCCAAATGTTCAACTCATACCTTTAGAATACACATTTCTATCACATACAGAACTACAATGGATGAGCATATATGGACATAAAGTTACTATGTGACATATGTACAATCTATAAAAGTGACCTGATTGATAAACCAATTACCATGGCAATTTAGTGGTATCAACACAATTTCTTGTATAATTCTCATAAAAGTAACAATTCATAAAGATCGGACACATATGCCGATATTCATAAAGTTACATAAGCTAAATAAACTAAACCAAGAAAATAAAGAAACTATGTAGATTTTAGCAAAGAGGCTTTAATTGTGTACTTTTCAATCTCTTGAGCAGAGCTACTGAGTTGGGTGACATTGGGGATAGGCATAAACTCATCCGACGCTTTTAAAATGACGCTCTGGAAAGGGAAAAATTATAAGAACTTTGAAAAGCTCAATGTTAGAGAATACAAAGACTTTGTCTTGAAAAAGATACAAAACAATTACCCGAAGAAGCATCACTACAAAAAATGCTTAAATTAGAGACCAAAGTTTTGAGACCGTCATAAAACGGTTTCAAATAAAGACTGATTTGAGACCATTTTGAAAAAATTACGAATTTTGAGACCGATTTCATTCCAGTCTTTAATTTTATGTATTCAGACCGTTTAGAGGCCGTATTGGCGGTCTCTAACCCGAAATTAAATTTCTGATTTTAAATTTTGTTTTGATGCGGTCTTTAATTGGTATTAAGAATTCCAATTCCCAAATTTTATTTTAACCGCCATTTTTCCCGCTCATTTAGAGACCGTTTTGTGAATACGGTCTCTAACCCGTTTATAAACTCGTTTGTGACCCGTCTATAAACCCTAGTTCATTTGTACCGCCTCTTTCACTTTCACCCTATGCAATTTCTCACGGCCCTCGCGATTCTCTCTTGCTCTCTTGTAGCGACAAGAGCTGGCAAATTGGGTCATCCGGCCCGGCCCATCTGGCCAAGCGATGTTCGTGGGTTGGGTCAGGCCGGCCCATGAATTTGTCAGGCCTATAAAATGTGAGCCTACCCTAGCCCATCCTAGCCCACTAGACTAGTGGGCCAGCCCAGCCCATGAAATTATATATATAAATGTTGTATTGGTCACATACTCACATATAATTTTTATTTATACAAATAATAATAATTAAAAATATTCAATACTAAAGTATTAACTATACATAATTCATAAACGGTCATAATCAGTATAACATTACACTCTATAACAACTTCAAATAAAATTATAAATAATTCACAAGTTCAAATTTCAAAGTCAAAATAAAATAAAAACACAATAATATTTAAATATAAAATACTTTACTTATTTTAATTATCTATTTGTTTAAAGAAAAAATATTGATCGGGCCAAACGGGCTGTCCATGGGCCAGCGGACCAAATTCAGCCTAGCCCATTAGGCCCACCGGTTCCATCGGGTCAGGCCAAATAGGCCCAGTTCTATATGGGCCTCTAATTTTAGAGCCCAACCCATACTATGTTTCGGGTTGATCGAGCTAGCCCATCGGATCGGGCCCAAATTGCCGGCTCTAGCCGTGACGAATCCAACTCCGTCCCTGTTCTTAAGAAGATATCGCTGATGCCTCCTCTTCGCCGCCGCCTGTTGGTTATCAATCGTCTCCACCGAATTTAAGTTAAGGTAATTTTTGGGTTTTTCTATTTTGAGATTATGTTTGAAAGAATTAATACTAGAATATTAAAAGATGAGAGAAATAAATTGATGAGAAAAAAATATTAGATGAGTATGAGATTAAATATAATAAAATTATAAATAAAATATAAGTGATGTGATTTTGAAAGGGAAGGAGAAGAGAGAAAATAATATGAAAAAAAAAATTAATGAGAAACTTATTGTGGAATTTAGAGTGGGATGGAGAGAGTATATAATAAAGAAATTAATTAATATATACATAATTAATTTTAAAAATTACACAAGACAATTACTTGTCAAAGTGGTGGGTGCCCAGTAATGGGCACTCATCCACCCCGGATCAATTCCCACCAAGACCAAATAAATGGTCATTTAAATAAAGTGAGTGTGGGTGGGTATGGAGGTCGGGTCGGGTCATGACAGGTGTGGGTTCGGGTCGGGTCAGGTCGGGTGGGTCGGGTCATGACAGGTGTGGGTTCGGGTCGAGTCAGGTCAGGTGGGTCAGGGCGGGTGTAGGTTTAGTTCGGTCGCGTGAGTCGGGGTTCGATACCGGATGTGGCGGTCTCTAAATTAAAGACCGTTTTGAGACCGTTTAAGGGCCCGAAAAAAGTTCGGGCCGACCAATTGTTTAAGACTGTTTGTAGACCGCTACAATTTAGAGACCTAAAAATATCGGTCTATAATTTGAGACCGATACATGAAAACGGTCTCAAAATATTTAAAACGAACCTAATAGTGACCAACCAAAAATGGTCTCAAAACGGTCTCTAATGCGTTTAGAGACCATTTTTACGGTCTCTAATTGATTGTTAATTAAGGTGTTTTTTGTAGTGCATAAGCCTTTTGTCCGAAGGTAAAAGTATATAATAGCACATGAATGAAGTCCCAATTACAATTACAATGTTACTGCAAGTAGAAGAGAAAAAACCAAACCCTGATCGAGGGAATGTAGAACTCTGCATACCACTTGAAAGACTGCAATTAGAATAAGGTTGAAAGAGCCTTGCACACACGTTTACAGTCGTTCACATCTGAATTGTAAGAAGTTAGAGTAACAAAGTAGGCAGGACCCATTATTATTAACCCTGTAAAAATCAAATAAATAAAATTAAATACTTCCTACTATTTTTAATATAAGTCGTTTGACCTTTCGTTTTCTTTGTAAAATATAAGTCGTTTTGCACTTTTCAATGCAAATTAATTGCATTTATTCCAAATTTACCCTTAAAATCAATAAATATTTGCATGCATGTATTTTTTTTAATGAAAAATTACAAGCATTGATTAAGGGTAAAATGAGAAGTTAATTATTTTCTTAATATGTGTGCATAAGCTTAGGATGACATATATTTTGAATAGGAGGGAGTATCATTTACACTGAGGCTATCAAAACCAGATGACAAAAAAATTACACAAAGTGAATCATTGTACATGATCATATTTAGCATGTTCTTGTTCCTATATATATTGTAACATTGGATTAACTTACAAAGCATATGACAAAAACAGGAAATAATTACCCAAAAATGGAGCATGTTCTTATTCCTATATTGCAACTTACAAAGCACAGGACGAATAAAGAAAATATTATATGATCCGTGAACTTATAAAACTACAATTCAATCATATTTTAAAGGGAAAAATGACTTTTTTCTCCAAAAATATTTATTAGAGCATCAAAATTCTAACACTAAATAGAAAATGAACAAATTATTCTTTTCAATTCCTTGTCAGGAAAAGGCAATAATATATATACCTTGCGAGGGAAAATTATTTTTTCAGGACCGCATCTTAGGGGGGTTTGCAAAAAGAGGACCGTAATTTTACGGGCTGGCAAAATTAGGCCTGTAACTTCTTTTTTTCTCAATTTCAGGACAAATTAGCCCAATCAACCCAATTTCGGGCTAATTGAAGCCCATTTTTCAGGCCACACTTATTTATGGCAAAAAGAGGACTATAACTTTTTTAATGCAATTTTAAGAAACATGACAAAATAAATAAAAAATACTCATAAACTTTTAAAAATTAAATTTGAAAGTTGTAGATGTAATATTTTTTTATAAATTAGACAACATTATTTATGTTTAAAGAAACAAATATATACTACATATAAATTATAGTGAATTGAAAAGAACAAACTATTATAATTCGGGATGATAAATTTTTAATTGTTAATTAAAAAGATTGTCACAATTTTTAAATATAAATATAATTTTTAAATGTTTAATTAGTACATTTTAGATTGTATTTACATAAATAATGCTTATAAATTTTATTGAAGAAAAAAATTTCATAGATTTATTATTGAGAGGATTATAGTAAACATTAATTACAAAATTTCGATCAAACATTTTCCAGTATTTTTATTTAAACTATTCGATTCGAAATTTTATGGAAAAAATTTGTATAATATTTTAAAATAATATAAGACATGAGAATGAATCTAATTGATGAAGGGAATATAAATTAGAGTATATTTTAACACTTATAAATTTTATGATGTTGTGAAACTAATCCTTTTATTCCTTTTTCATCGAGTGTACAAAATGGAGTGGCATACCACCCTTTTATATGGAGCAAGAGAAGCTCCTAGAATTCTAACATAAAGATCATCATAAGTGATCATCATAAGTGCTTATACTAGAATCATCTAAAAGTATTTGAAAGGACATCCATTTTATATATTATTTTATAACACTCCCCCTTGGATGTCCGTCATTACACAAAGAATATGTCTCGTTAAAAACATTACTAGGGAAAAACCCAATGGGACAAAAACCTAGTAAGGGAAAAAGAGTACATATTACTTAGTGTATTCAATCTCCCCCTGATCCAAGCATCATGTGGAATCCTTTAATCGACGCATTCCGATACGCTTCACCAGCTTCTCAAATGTTGCAGTAGGTAGTGCCTTGGTAAATAAATCTGCTAAATTGTCACTTGAGCGGATTTGTTGCACATCGATCTCACCATTCTTTTGCAACTCATGAGTAAAGAATAATTTTGGTGAAATATGTTTAGTTCTATCTCCTTTAATGTATCCTCCTTTTAGTTGAGCTATACAAGCTGCATTATCTTCATATAATAAAGTTGGAGGATTTTTATTGTCATGAGACAATCCAAAATTCTTTCGAATATAATTAATCATTGACCTTAACCAAACACATTCCCGACTGGCCTCATGAATTGCTATAATTTCAGCATGATTTGAAGAAGTGGCAGCAAGTGACTGTTTTGTAGATCGCCATGAAATGGCTGTACCACCACATGTGAATACATATCCAGTTTGAGACCTTGCTTTATGTGGGTCAGATAAATACCCAGCATCAGCATAACCAAGCAATTCAGTTCGAGATTTATTTGAATAAAATAGGCCAAGATCAACTGTTCCTTGGAGATAGCGAAAAATGTGTTTTATACCATTCAAATGTCGCCTTATGGGAGATGAACTAAATCTTGCTAGTAAATTAACTGCAAATGATATATCTGGCCTTGTGCAGTTAGCAAGGTACATAAGTGCACCAATTGCACTGAGATATGGTACTTCAGGACCAAGTATCTCTTCATTTTCATCTCGCGGTCTGAAAGGGTCTTTATTAGGATCGAGTGACCGGACGACCATTGGGGTACTTAGTGGATGTGCCTTTTCCATATAGAACCTCTTTAAAACCTTTTGGGTGTAAGCAGTTTGGTGGACAAAAATTCCACCTTCGAGGTGTTCAATTTGCAAACCAAGGCAAAAAATTTTCTTTCCAAAATCCTTGATCTCAAATTCTTTCTTTAAATATGCAACTGCCTCTTCGAGCTCTTCAGGAGTCCCGATTAAATTGAGATCATCAACATACACTGCAATTATCACAAAACGTGATCCATTTTTCTTTATAAAAACGCATGGACATATTGGATCATTGGTATAACCTTCCTTGACTAGACATTCGGTAAGACGATTATACCACATACGTCCAGATTGTTTGAGCCCATACAAAGACCTTTGCAATTTAATGGAATAAATTTCTCTTGGATTTGATTTACATGCTTCAGGCATGTTGAATCCTTCAGGGACTTTCATGTAGATATCTTTTTCAAGATTACCGTATAAGTATGCAGTGACTACGTCCATTAGACGCATCTCAAGTTTTTCATGCACGGTAAAACTTACAAGATATCTAAATGTAATTGCATCCATCACAGGAGAGTATGTTTCATCATAATCAAATCCAGGTCTTTGTGAAAAACTTTGGGCTACCAATCGTGCTTTATATCTCACAACTTCATTTTTCTCATTTCTTTTTCGCACGAATACCCATTTGTATCCCACTGGCTTTACACCTTCAGGTGTTTGGACTACAGGTCCAAATACTTTTCGTTTTGCCAGTGAATCCAACTCGGATTGAATTGCATCTTTCCATTTTGGCCAGTCATTTCTACGCCGACATTCATCAACCGATCTGGGTTCATGATCCTCAAATTCTTCCAAAAAATCAAGTGCTACATTATATGCAAAAACATTGTCAATGACTGTTTCTCTTCGGTTCCAACTTTTTCCCGTAGTGATATAATTTATTGAAGTTTCTACAACCTCATGCTCTTCAGGAGCAACATCTTCTGAGACAACTTCTTCAGGAAGCTGAATTTTCTCACTACGTGCGAGTTGTTCATCCTCATTTGACTCGTCGATCTTAATTATTCCTCTTTTCTTTCGAGGGTTTTTATCTTTGGAACCAAGAGGTCTACCACGCTTCAGGCGTGCTTTAGATTCATTAGCACTTGTTATTTGTCCTTCAGGGACATCAATCTTAACCGGAACATTTTCTGCAGGAATATGTGATTTAGTAACTCTTCTGGAGTCACTAAATGCATCCGGTAATTGATTTGCAATTTGTTGCAAATGTATGATCCTTTGAACTTCTAGTTCACATTCTTTTGTACGAGAATCAAGGAAATCTAATGCAATTTTCCAATTGATTTCTTTTTTCGGTTGATCCTTACCTCTCCCTAATGTCGGGAAATGAGATTCATCAAAATGACAATCTGCAAATCTAGCAGTAAATAAATCACCTGTTAATGGTTCAATATATTTAATTATAGAAGGTGATTCATACCCGACATATATTCCCAACCTTCGTTGGGGGCCCAATTTAGTTCGGTGAGGCGGTGCAATTGGAACATAAACCGCACACCCGAAAATTCTTAAATGGGAGATATTGGGCTCATAACCAAATGTTAATTGAAGGGGAGAAAGGTTATTATAACTTGTCGGCCGAATTCTCACAAGTGTTGCTGCATGTAGTATAGCATGTCCCCAACCAGATAAAGGGAGTTTTGATTTCATTAACAATGGTCTAGCAATTAATTGCAATCGTTTGATAAATGATTCGGCTAGACCATTTTGTGTGTGAACATGAGCTACAGGATGTTCAACACTTATTCCAATCGACATGCAATACTCATAAAAAGCATGTGATGAATATTCACCAACATTATCTAAACGAATTTTCTTTATTGGGTGATCTGGAAATTGTGCTCGCAACTTTATTATTTGGGCAAGTAATCTTGCGAATGCCAAGTTGCGAGAGGATAAGAGACATACATGTGACCATCTCGTTGATGCATCAACTAGCACCATAAAATATCGAAATGGTCCACATGGTGGATCTACAGGCCCACAAATATCACCATGAATTCGTTCTAGAAATGCAGGGGATTCAATCCCCACTTTAGTTGGTGAAGGTCTAACAATTAACTTCCCTTGAGAGCATGCAACACATGAGAATTCATTAGAATTTAACACCTTTTTATTTTCTAATGAATGGCCATGTGAATTTTCAATTATGCGCCTCATCATGGTGGAACCAGGATGTCCAAGGCGATCATGTCAAACCATAAAACCATTGGGAGTAATAGACTTCTGGTCTATTAGGTGATATGTTTCAGCTGTATTTATATTCGTGTAATATAGGCCAGAAGAGAGTGAATACAGCTTTTCTAACACACGTTTCTTTCCAGAAACAACTTGTGTAATCAATAGACATTCACTGTTTTTCTCATTTAGAGTCTCGATATGATACCCATTTTTGCGGATATCTTTAAAACTTAACAAATTTCTTTGAGACTTGGGAGACAGTAGTGCATTATTTATAACTAGTTTAGTTCCTTCAGGGAGAAATATTGTGGCTCTTCCGGAGCCATCAATCAAATTTGCACTACCACTTATAGTGTTAACATTTGTCTCCCCCTTTTGCAAATGAGAAAAATATTTTTCATTTTTAAGTATAGTGTGTGTAGTAGCACTATCAATTAGACAAATATCACCATCACTATTCATTCCCAAATGTTTGGCATCCATTGCTTCTTCATAAAAAAATAAAACATAAATTAGAAATTAATATTAATAAAAGATGCAAAATATATAAATATTTTATTCATCATGAAATACTTATAGGGTATTCATTATATGCTTAGTTAACATTGTTAAAGAAATCGGCTACATCAAGATGGGTCATAACCACATCATCACCATCAAGAGCAATATTGTTATCAATAAAATTTGTCTCAACATTTTTTGCCTTATTTTTCAAAGAAGCTTGATAAAGCTCAACAAGATGATCCGTTGTTCGACACACGCGGGACCAATGACCTTCCATTCCACACCGGTAACAATGTTCCTCATATTTCTTCTTTTCTCCATTCTTTTCTCCATTGTCTCTCTTCTGGGAGACAGCTTGTTTCTTGTCACGATCATGGTTGTTGTTATTATATGGAGTAAATCTACCACGACCGCGACCACGATTATTACCACGTCCTCGGCTACCACCACGTCCACGTCCACGACCACGACCAGAATTTTGAGATTGAGTCGCATTCGCTTCAGGGAATGGACTAGAACCGGTGGGTCGGGACTCATGATTTTTCAACAATAATTCATTATTTTGTTCGGCTAAGAGAAGGCATGCAATTAGTTCAGAATATTTCTTAAAACATTTTTCTCGATATTGTTGCTGCAGGAGCATATTCGAGACATGAAAAGTAGAGAATGTCTTCTCAAGCATATCATCATCAGTTATGGTTTCACCACATAACTTTAATTGTGAAGTAATTCTGAACATAGCCGAATTATATTCATTGACAGTTTTGAAATCTTGCAGACGTAGATGAAGCCAATCATACCGGGCTTTTGGAAGGACGACCATCTTCAGGTGGTCGTATCTTTCTTTTAAATTTCTCCACAAAACTAGTGGATCTTTCACTGTTAAATATTCAGTTTTCAATCCTTCATCCAAATGATGACGAAGGAAAATCATTGTTTTGGCACGGTCTTGATTTGATGCACTATTATTTTCAACAATAGCATCACCAAGACCCATAGCCTCAAGATGAATTTCAACATCTAAAATCCATGACAAATATTTTTTTTCGGTGATATCAAGTGGTGCAAATTCAAGTTTTGTGAAAGTAGCCATAATGAAGAATGAAATGAGAAAGGAGAAAGAAAAAACACTACCTTAATCTACCTTGAAGAGGTTCAAGTATATAATACTTGAAAATATTATTTTGGCTCAACGTAGAGACTCGTGCTGATAACGTGTTGTGAAACTAATCCTTTTATTCCTTTTTCATCGAGTGTACAAAATGGAGTGGCATACCACCCTTTTATAGGGAGCAAGAGAAGCTCCTAGAATTCTAACATAAAGATCATCATAAGTGATCATCATAAGTGCTTATACTAGAATCATCTAAAAGTATTTGAAAGGACATCCATTTTATATATTATTTTATAACATATGAAGTATTATAACCTTATTTAAATCGTATTTTAAAATAAAGACTATATATAAAGTAAAATACAAACTCTAGAGTAAAGTTCAATCCCATTCATGAAAGTCAATTTCACACAAGATATTCATTGTTTTAAAGTAATATTAAAAAATTAATATTTTAAAGTTTATTTTATTATAAAAGTTATATTTGATTTTACTTTAAAAAAAATTCCTCGTGAGACCCAGTTTAGCTCCAAAAGAATAAAAAAGAGTTTTATTTTTTATTTTTTTAAGATTATAAAAAATGCATTAAAATACAAACACTATTTTTAGAATTTAAATTGTTAAAAATTGGGGAAGATGAGCGGTAGAAGGGAAAAAACTGTTTTAAAAGGGAAAAAAAGTAAAATTATGAGAAAATTATAAAATATGAATATTGAATTTGTGTTGAGACACATAGAAAAAAAATGATTCCAAATTATTATAATAGGGATATTAATTGATTCTAAAATTGCATTAAAAAAAGTTGCGGTCCTCTTTTTGTCATAAATAAGTTTGGCCCGAACAATGGGCCTCAATCAGCCCGAAATTGGGTTGATTGGGCTAATTTGGCCTGAAATTGCGAAAAAAAGAAGTTATGAGCCTAATTTTGCCAGCCCGCAAAGTTACGGTCCTCTTTTTGCAAACAACCCTAAGTTGCGGTCCTGAAAAAATAATTTTTCCTACCTTGCGATGCAGCCCCTTCTCATTTATACCTAATCAAATGCATTTCTAACAACAACATTGTCATCAGTACCCCAATATTGCCTGGCTATGTCCAAACTCAAAATTAAGTTCCATCTACGCGAGATCAAAACTGCCTTTGAGTAAGCATGCCTGAGACTGATGAAACACGCATAGATGGTAAATCGCCAGAGGTATCAGTTCTCTCAATTAATTCAGGGTGTTGAACGATCAATGCACGCCCTCTAAAGCATACAGAACGCCTGCTCGTTCCAAATCCTCGCTCTTCCCATCATGAATTGCAAGGTAAGTAGGTAACATATAAGAATCAATCCATGTAACTGTGCCTTCTCGTTTTCCCTCAACAATCTCATAAGAGGAGGAACACCCTTAAACTCAATGATTGTTGAGAGTAACAACGCCACTTAATCTTCAAGGGTTTGGGCTTTGCCTTTTCAAATTCATTACCAAATGCAACAACGTCATTACAAACCACACGATTGAAGATATGATTGGGTGATCTGAGAGATCAAAGAAGCAACCGTTTATTTCTCAATCATCAATTCTGAAACTGCTCATTAATTCTGAAACGGAAATAAACAAATAGACTTAATAAAATAATAAATTAGAAGACGACGTGGCGTCTTTATAGCATGAAAGTGACATGTGTAACGCCACATGGCGAAATTCTAGTATGAACAAAACGACACATGGCAACACCAGGAGAGTCGCATCCTCCTTTTATTATATAAGATAAGATTGTGTTATAGTTCATTTGCACTCACTCATTCTCTTCTATTATCTAAGAATTTGGAGTTCTATGCAATTACCACTTATCTTTGGTTGATCTAATTATTTTTTTGTAATTATCAAGAATAATAAAATAAATATATATATTTCAATTTTACCTTCCAATAATTGTTACAGTATTTTTTTTCATACATATGTCGAATGATTAAATGAGTTTTTTTTGGTGTGAAACTAACTTTTGGAGGATACTTTTTTACCAAATTCTTTCGTACACTCGTATGCACGTACATAATTTTAATGGGAGCCACTAATAACACCCCAATAAATGTTAATCACATCCCAATTGTTAAACCCACCCCAATAAAATTTAAAAATAAGCATATATCACTAAACATACCCCATTCTCTTCCTATTTTACCCTTCCATCCATTTTTTACCTTTCACCTCTTTCTCTCCACATTAGCGTCATCTTCATTAAAAAAAAAAAAATGCAAGTTGAAGCTCCTCTAACGACGATAATGGCTCCCATCGATTTCGACATCGGCCTCGGCGGCCACTGTGCTTTCTTCATCAAAGACCTCGCCGATAAAGCCGATGCCCGCAACGCCACCGCCTCGCCGCTTC
Organism: Galeopsis tetrahit; assembly: GCA_963675135.1. Lineage (NCBI taxonomy): Eukaryota > Viridiplantae > Streptophyta > Magnoliopsida > Lamiales > Lamiaceae > Galeopsis > Galeopsis tetrahit. Next base: position 71,302,225 of record OY776128.1, on the reverse strand, counting down.
TCAGGATATCGGCGCTCGTTCCCGACGAGTACGCCACCGAATCGACTCTCATCAAAGAGAATCTGACTCAATTCGCGCGGGATCTGAACATCAGATTCGAAATCGATTTCGTATTGATACGCATCTTCGAGTATTTATCTTGTCTGGAAACATGGAAAAAATTGAAGGAGGGTGAGCAATAAAATAATTTATTAGTGGCCGGCGACATAGAAGTGCCGCACTTCAAATATTTGATGAGCTAATTTGAGTTTAGTTCATAAAATATGGGATTTGTTAATTTTAAAACAAAAAAAATTGGTTAAAGAAACAAGTGGCGGCCGGCGATATTATGGTGGAGGGATTTAAGGATGGGGTGTAGATAACACTTTAAGGGGTGTATTTAATTTGTAGAATTTAAAAGGATAACTTAGTCAATATACATATGTCTAATTTAGTCCTAAAAAAATTGGGGTTTGTTTAACACTTTTTGGGGTGTTAGTAGTGGCTCCCAATTTTAATTTCGATTTCAAACTTATAATTGACTACACTCCACTTTTGTTAACTTTACCCCCAACAAATTATAAAAACAATTGACCACAATTATTTACACCCCACTTTTGTTGACTTCACCCCCACAAATTATATAAACAATTGACCACAGTTATTTACACTCCCACTTTTGTTAACTTCACCCCCACAAATTATATAAACAATTGACCACAGTTATTTACACCCCACTTTTGTTAACTTCACCGCCTAAATTATTATTTTTTAAAATTATACCTAAAATTACTATAATGCCCTTCTATTAATATTACTCAAAGGGTATTCTTAGATTTTTGTCTTATTATTTTATTCATAAATTAATTGGGGGAGTACATCTCTTCGAAATGGAGGTGTAAATAGTCAAGCCCAATGAGTATATCAAAATTCTAATATGGTATATGGCCGGAAATCGGAATTGAAAATTTTGGTCTATTTTACAGAACTATCCCATACCCGTAAATTTGTTAAGAGACTCGAATTCAAACTTTTGACTCGTAATTTTTTTTAAATGTCTTAATTAAATATATTTCTATAAAATATTTCACACAAATGTTTCTCTTTATTATTATTTCCATAGCAAAGTTGCATATACTGCAATTTTGTGGTATTTCTCTTTTCTTATGTTCTCCGCACAAATCCTACTCTGACCTGACCACCATTCCACACCCAATTATTTTTTATTACCTATTTTTTATTTTTGGTATCAATATCTTGATTTTTCACCCAAAATCTCACTAAAAAGAGACAAGTCAAAAGGCCGTTTCTTCTACAATTTAGGTTAGATTTCAACTAGATCTTCTCATCAATTCGTAGTTTAACAATTTAGGAAAGAGATGAAGGAAAACAGAAGAAATGAGATAAAACTTTTTTATTTCAACAAAGTTTTCCACTACTGCCTCAAATCAAGCTTTTAGTTCTCCGATATATTAGGTTACATTACAATGAACCCATTAATACATTTCATTAATTATTTAATTGCATCTGATTTTCTTTTTTCCTTTAGTTTCATTTGGACTAATGTAAGGATTGGAGTATCCGCATAATGACATTTTTTAAAAAAAAAAAACAATGTCATTTGTGGATACTTGTGAAGAATTGTTAACTTGGGAAGAAGCTCAAGAAAAAATCATTTCTCATCGACTGAAAAAATAAGTTTTTTTAGAGGAAGTTGAAAAAATCAACCGTCTTTCAGATAACTTCTTTCTCCTTGGGCGGCCAATAAGACATGATATACCACATTTTTTCTCTATTGTTGAAACTTTGGATCAATGGTTCGATCTTCGCCGCTATGGATGTAGATTTGTAGGATGGAGTGTTTTAGACACTACAAAAACGCTCATTTTTGCCGACGGACGTATACCGACGGATTACCTTTCCGACGGCTGTACCGACGGAATTCAAAGTCAGAAGACTCTGCCGACGGAATTCAATTTCCGTCGGCTTTCCGGACGGAATGCTGACGGATATGCCGACGGACACTCAGAACTCTCTACACGGTGTCCTTTTTGGGTCACCGGCCGACGGATTTTTCAGTCGGTATTGTAAATTTCCGTCGGTAACCGACCCGCATTAACTAACCGCCTCTTGATCGACTCCCAAAATTAAATGTGGTCATTACCGACGGAAATTTCCGTCGGTAACCGACCCGCATTAACTAACCGCCTCTTTATCGATTTAATCTGGTCATTACCGACGGAAATTTCCGTCGGTAAAGGCAATTTTTTTTGTATATAAACTGAAGAACAGATTACTTTCTTTCTCTTTCGAGAGAAAGAAAGCCCCCTGCCTCCTCCCTCCTCCCTCCTCGATCCCTCCTCCCTATTTCTATCTCCTCTATTGCGCGAAGAAGAGGCTCTGTCGAGGTGTTCTCTCAACTCGATTAGAAAATCTATACGGTACGCTTTCTTAATTTGTTAGTAATTAATTTTTAAGTTATATTGTATTTGTATTGCCTATAATTATGAATTAAATTGCATGTGTTAATTTAAATTGTTATATATATTCATATGAAATTGTTTGTAGTTGATGTATATAGTTAATTATTTTGAATGTATGTAGTTGATATATCTAATTAATTAGTTGATATTGTAAGTGGATAATTGCCTATATATAGCTAGTTGATGTATATAGTTATTTATAATAAATTAATGTGATTTGTTAAGATCGATATTGCATGTTTTGCATAATTGATGTTATATATATAGTTGATATTATTGTTTAATTTGCATATACGTTGGAGTGGAGTTAATTACATAATTAAATTATGATATTGTAAGTTATAATTAGCTCGATTAATATTGTTGATTTACTAATTATGAAATTATTGATTAAATTAGGGGCTTTGTTAATTATATTAGGAAATTGTTATTTTAAAGTTAGAAAAAATTGTTACTAAATTTATTAGGTTATAGATTGTTAATTAAAATTGGAAATTATTGAATAAATTAGTTATTGTTGAATAAAATAGGAAATTAGTTATTGTTGAATAAAATAGAAAATTATTTATTAAAATAGGTTATTATTGATTAAATTAGGTATTGTTGATTGAGTAAAAAATTATTTATTAAAATAGGTTATTGAATAAAAAATTATTGATTAATATTGTTGATTTACTAATTATGAAATTATTGATTAAATTAGGGGCTTTGTTAATTATATTAGGAAATTGTTATTTTAAAGTTAGAAAAAATTGTTACTAAATTTATTAGGTTATAGATTGTTAATTAAAATAGAAAATTGTTAATTAAAATTGGAAATTATTGAATAAATTAGTTATTGTTGAATAAAATAGGAAATTAGTTATTGTTGAATAAAATAGGAAATTATTTATTAAAATAAGTTATTGTTGATTGAATAAAAAATTATTTATTAAAATAGGTTATTATTGATTAAAATAGGTTATTATTTAGGGATTAAATTTTAATTTATTAGATTATTGTTTTTTATTAAATTAAGAAATTTATTATTAATTAATTAGTATTATATATATAATTTATTAATTTAAATGTTTAAATTAAATAGATGACTGGAAATGGTGCTGGTGCCTCTGGTGGCTCGGGATCTCACGGGGCCTTCGGGTCACGTAGCCGATCGAGGAAGAGTCGATCGAAACTTAGACCCGAGGCGCCGGCGCCTACACTGCCACAAACACCATTATCGTCGCCTCCGCCACCCATTCCACACCCGTCGCCTGATCAGCCGTCGTCTCATTCGTCTGTCCGGGACCATCCTGTTGTTCCTGCTCGGGATGGCCGGGAGCGCATTTGGGCTACAGATGGAGGAGTGTAAGTAATTAAATACTTTTATTGTTTAATAATTAATTAATTTCGCACTCGTTTTAATTTATAATGTGTTTTGTTTGTTAATTAATGGCACAGATTGTTACCTGGTAACGAGGTCTCCAGGGCATGCACGATTGCTTTTGGCTCTTTACCGATCTCTGCGGGTGCAATTACCTGGTCGAAGGTCCCAAAACAAAAAAAGTTGGCGTACTTCGAGGAATTTCAGGTAGTAATTAATTACTTAATTATTTAATTAATGTTTGTTAATTTGTTCAATAATAAACAATTTATTATATGTGCAGAAACAAACCACTTGGGATCGGAATATGTACTCAGACCAGGCTATGTTCAAGTATTTCTGTAAATCGGCGCAAGAGCGGTATAAGGATTTAATGTACGAATGGAGAATGGCATGGCGGAGCGATGGGACGACGCACGGCTTGGGTAAGGATGATAATGATGTTGTGTTGTGGGATTCATTGACGAGGGAGTGGCTGGATCCTGCGTACATCAGGAAGTGTGAGATTGCTAAGGCCAACCGGAGATCCGACGTTGGGGGTGGGATGTCCAGGCATCGGACTGGAGCCCGGTCCATCCTTGAGCAGTCGATGGTCATTGTAAGTGTTTATTAATTTTTTAATTAATTTCAATAAATTTAATTATATATTTAATATATATAATACATAAATTTAATTATTAGGAACGGGATACGGGGCGTGTACCCACTCACTTGGACCGGATGAGCATTGCTCATCCGTTTAATGCTGATACACAGCAATCCACATACGGGCGCACAACTAACCTCCACGTAAGTAATAAAATTGTTTAATTAAATACATTTTTTATAATTTATTCTATTAATTTAAAATTATTAATTATGTAGTTGGAGATGAATCGGAGGATGGCCGAGATCGGAACTCAAGTCGACCCTACTCAAGTCGGAACCAGCAGTGCCCCTACAGTCGAGGAGGTGGACCGGGCTTATTTGGAAGTTGCCCCCACCACCCGCGGACGAGTTCTGGGCCTTGGTCGTATGAGCGCTGATGTCAGGTCCGGCGCTGGTCCGTCCCAGATGGCATCGCAGGGTTCCGTATCTTCCACCCCAACTCCTGATGTGACGATGGCACAATTCAACCATTTCATGCATGTGATGCATGTGAATATGGGTCGAGAGATGGGGTGGTCGGACGAGAGGATCGAGGAGGTTTATCAGAGAACCATGCAAGCTCCTCTACCGACGGCGTCTGTTCCCCCAGGCGCCCCCCCAGCCTCCTCAGACTATGTCCCGACCATGCAGCAGGATGATGACATCGATCTGGGTCAGCAGTTCGTTGGCGACCCTGATATTGATTTGTGGACCTTTGGTCAATAAGTGTCTTTGAACAATTTTATTTTTTATTTCTGTTGAACAATTTTATTTTTATGTCTCGTAGAACTATTTACTTTTATGTCTTGTAGAACTATTTATTTTTATCTGCATTATTGTTGAACTATTTACTTTTATGTTTAAGTATTAGTTGTTTAATTTTAGTTATGTGTGTTTTATGTGTTAAGAATGTGTATATTAATTTTAGTTATGTTTTATGTGTGATTTTGGATGTGATCTGTATTGGATCTTCATTTATGTTTGAATGTACTCTGTTTTTTCATGTTTGTGTTTATGTGAATGTGAATGTGATGGGAGACTCTATGTGATAGATAAACAACATTTTCATTGAAAATTGCCTTGAAGAAAGGCTGTTGTTGTGGTTACATTACATGCATACACTTAGCATTACATAAACTTAGCAATACATATTAGAGACATAAACTTAGGATTACATCCAACCTATAAACTTGAACACATAGGGTAGAACACAGAATACTATGGCCACAATAAGAAAGTTCATCTGCTTCTTTAGCTCTTCAACTTTTCCAGCTTCAAATCCTAATTCTGAGGTTAGTTGGTCAGATGTATCCTTATACATATCCCCAACTAGTTGCGCATGATTCAACTTGTTGTTGAGCTCTTGATTTTCAAGCAAAAGTGAGTCAATTCTCCTCACCATGCCCGGAAACATTCCGTGTGAACTCGTTCCTTGTCCGTGAATTTCGTGTTCATCGGCCCAAACAAAAAAGGAGCATCCAGAACCATTTAGTGAATCTGGGCAAGTATAAAATAGTCTACCTCTGCTTTTTTCTTGCTTCGACATGCACACACGAGCTTCTTTTCCACAATGGCATACCACAATTTTCATGGATGCCGAAGATGAAGACATGAGTTTCTGTATTTTTTTATTTTTTGATGTTTGTGAAGAAGTAGGTTGTTTTGAGTGTGGTTGGAGTGTTAAGAATGCGCATTTTAATTTTTTTTATACGCGTCAATGCCGACGGATAATTTCCGTCGGCAATGTAAATACCGACTGAAATTTGTTCAACGGAATCTGACTGATTTGACATGCATTTGAAATTGTTGGTACCGACTGAAATTATCCGTCGGTATTGACAATACCGACGGAATTTAGGCGCGCGATATACCGACGGACTGACATTTCCGTCGGCATGTAGTATTGAAAAATGATCCAGAACCTCAAAACACGCGAAAATTTTGGAGTGGAGCAAAAAATTAAGGGAAAAATTTGGATTGGAGCGAAAATTTAAGGTATGTTTTTCTATTAATTAAGTGTACATAGTTTAATTTTCAGTGTGTAATTTTAATTTGGTGTTTAATTTTTTAGTGTGTAATTTTACTACATAGTTTTTACTTTTAGTGTTTAATTTTTAGTGTGTAATTTTAATTTGGTCAAATTGTTTAACAGATGGATTTGCCGGATCGTCGGTGGATGTATTGTACTCCTAGGCTCGTTTTAGGAAATGTGAATGTTGAATTTTATGATAAACTCGTGTCATTTGTTGAATTTGCAAAGCTACACCCACATTACATGTTTGAGGATTGTATTAGGTGTCCGTGTAATGCTAAGAAATGTAAGAATAGATCATTTAAAAGCATTGATGAAGTCTTATGCCACGTTGTTATGAATGGGTTCGTTGATAATTACTATAATTGGACAAGTCATGGCGAACAACGGTGGCCTTATAATTTTGATCAAGTTTTGTACTATTACACTACTGCAATTTATGAACAACCAGTACACGTTGAGCATGTCGGCACCAGTAACGATCAAGAGTTTGGGGTGGAAGAACCCGATATGTATCAAACAATGGTGATGCTCAAATTAGTCGATCAAGATTTGTACCCAGGGTGTGATTCTCATTCTCAGTTGTCATTTAATGCTCGACTTATGGCTATCAAGACGGAGAACAAGCTATCTAACAGAGCATATGAGCAAATGACACAATTATGCAGTGAGATTTGTCCTGTCGATAATAAAGTACCTACGACGTTTCATCAGAGCAAACAACTGATGAAGAATATGGGTTTGCCGGTTGAGAAGATTGATTGTTGTGTGAATGGTTGCATGTTATACTGGGGTGATGACGATAGCGATCTTCTTATGTGTAGAATGTGTGGCCATCCCCGGTACAAAGAGCCACGACGGAAGGGACCAGGTGGTCAATCGAGCAAGACAAAAAAGAAAATGCCACATAAGAGGATGTATTATCTTCCTATCATTCCTCGTTTAATGAGATTGTTTCAATCTAGTGCTACAGCTCAACACATGACGTGGCATGCAAGAAATTCTGAAGATACTGACTCTGTATAATCTACCTCCATGGATGTGCATGAAACCTCAAACAATGTTTCTGACTGTATTGGTGTTGGTCCTGAAAGGAGTAGATAACAAGTGTATGGGGGGGGGGGGAATACACTTGTATGCAAATTCTTTTCAAACTTAATCAAACCAGAGCTCAGCAAGGTTGTCTTGGACAACTCTGCTGAAGAAGATTAACTCTTCTAAGATAATCAATCTACTAAGTACTATTGAGTACTTAGTTGAATAACTATCTAGGGGAGTTATATGTGCGGAATAGTGGTTGGCCCTTTTAGTTTAAACTCCTTTAATTTCTGAAATCACTTAGTCAATGTAACACAGTCCAGTTTTCAGGGAACTTGTCCAAATAGGTTTTTGCACAGTCTTTGAATGTTTATCCTTGAAAGATCTGTTTTGTGTGCAGTGTTGATGTATTGTAAGTACTTGAAATGTAAATCAACATAAGAGTTTATAGTGGTTCAGAGACTCAAGCTCCTACATCCACTTTCCCTGATTTAACAGGATAATTCCTTCACTCTTGGAATTAACTTGTTTTATAGTGCCAAGGTGCACTTGATCAAGAACACCACTCTTGGTGAATTGATCCCTAGGATGTCTAGAGTCCTAGTACCCTCTTCTCAACTCAGAACTGAACTGTTCTTCTCTCAACAGTCAGCTCCTACCACTTCTACTACTACAACCTTCTCACTTTCACTCTTGAAAGATATGAGGATTGAAGTAAGGTTCCAACTAATGAGATATCCTTTACAATGGAGATCAGTGTATAAGGATAGGATATCTCTCTAAGCTTGTGTATGGATGTACAATGAAGTTCAGCTTAGATGAAGTGTTTGAAGACTAAGATAGTCTTTGAAAGCTTTGAAAGCACTCTAGCTTGTAAGAACTTGAGCTTAGTTGGTTTGTGTTGAGATTAGTTGGATGCTTTCAAATGGTCTTCACACTTCTGTATTTATAGACAAATGAAGGATTTGCCCGTTGGAGAGGCAGCCTCCAATGTCCATAAATGTCTTATTTCAGTTCTTCAACTTTGAAGACAGTTTCTTGATAGTGACATGTCCTCATTTAGGAAATAAACGGCTGTAAGAGCTTTGTCTTCATTCTGCAGCACTCTTCCCAATATCTGACTTTCAGATTCTCTTGTTAGAACTTGGACATCACTTCTGAAGGTTGTTCCAATGATAGGACAACATTCCTCAACATTTGGACAACACTCCTTATCACTATCAGCAGTCTTGCTTTTCAGCAAGGTTGGCTTGCTCTTCTTCAGATGACTTGGCTCTTTCCCTTTATTTCTCTTGAAGATGATCTTAGCTTGTTTCTTTGAAGATCTTTAGGGTGTGGTTGTCTCTTTCTCTTCAGCATAGTTGACCTCAGGCTTTCAGAGCACTTGATCTTGATTAATTGAGCTGAGACAACTCCTCTGGACAACTCTCCTGATCAGCATACTTGTCTTTCAGCAGACTTGATCATGATTCCAGAGTTTGAGCCTTGAGGGGACTTGTTCTTGATGTACTTCAAAGCATATGTTCCCCCTCAATTTGTGCATCTAATCATCTAAGAGCTACCTAACATATTAGCTCCTCATCTAGCCTTTATACTATATGTTCTAACATGTCTAGAGCATATTCAATCATAACTTAGGCATGTCTCAGGGGGTTTTGGTATTCAATCAAAACATAACTCATTTTATTCCCAACAATTTCCCCCTTTTTGATGATGCCAAAACCTATACAGCTTGTGCAAAAGTGACTTAGCTACACCTATTACATTAATCTTTAGAAGACATGACTAAGGTCAGTTATCCTGAAAAGCAATGTGTTAGTGTATTCACCATTCATGTTGCACATAGGTTTCATAGATAGGCATAGAGAGATGAGTGTTTCTTGATTCAAAATAAGTTCAACTATCATTCATTACAAGACATTACAAGCATGTTGATAGTTGAATTTAACATATCAGAGCATGAATCATCAACACTAAATACATCAGAGTTCAACACATATACAAGATTTTTCAGTATCAGAGCATAACCTTGTATCAGAGCACCAATCTTATATCAGAACAAATACTAACACTTCAAGACATATACAAGATTTTCAACATCAGAGCACAGAGCTTGTATCAGAGCAATCCATATCAAGTCAGAGCAAACAGATTAGCACACCACATCAGCAAACTTGACCAATTTTCAGCATAGTTGATCAATTAAGATAGGTCAGAAGACTTAGCCATTTAGAGATCATCCTCTCGAGGTGGCACCATCCCATACTGTGCCCACACTCTCCTCTTCAAGGCCATGGCTTCTTGGTTGGTTCCCTTAGGACCAAGAACCATCTTGTTCAGCTTGAGGATCTCAGTGAATTCTCTCAGAATCCTTGATTGATCAATCCATCCATCAAGCTTTGGAGGTAAGTATATGATTGGCTTGGGAGCTGTGAGTTCAAATCTTGCAATATCAGCAGCTGCAAGCAATTGTTGGTAGAGTTCTCTGTAGTACTCAATCATGAACTCAGCAAAATTGATGTTGGCATCTCTTCCATTCCATCTGTCAATGACATACTGATCATAGACAAACTCCCTTTTTGCTTCCTCCCATGAGTCATTCAGCTGAATTGGCACCCATTTATCCAAGTGAGGATATTTGGTGTCCATTGGGATCAATAGCTGTGGCTTCATCTTGTTGTAAGTTGCTCTCTTCCTTCTTGGCTTCTGGAAGTCTGTTCTTCTCTTATCTCTTGCTCTGTTGGCCTCTTCCATCAAGTCCATTTTCTCTTGGGCCCTCATCATGGCCAGTTTCTGTTGTGTTTCAGGGTCTTTGCCATACCCTTCATGAAACAGCTTTGATGGATCATTGAGTACCACAATCTTTGTCTTCTTTGGTCCAGGTCCAAAGCCTTCTTCATATAAGATTTCCACATCTTCAGTGACTTTGGTACTTTCAGTGGACTTAGTCTCAGTAGACTTGTCTTTTTCAGCATTCTTGGGCTCTTCAGCTGTTTTGGCCTTCTTTGAGATAGGCTCATCATCAATAACTCTGAATTCAGGTGGAAGATCAAGGCTATTGGGAAAGTCAGTGAATTTCTCAACTTGTCTTTTCTTTCCTTGGGCCTTCTTGATCTTTCCTCTAGTTTGGACACCTTCAGCATCCTTGTCCAAACCAGATACTTCACCACCTGGTCTTTGTTGTAGCCTCACTTTTTCCTCTTGAGCTGAGGCCATAGAGTTCTTCAATGCCAGTGCTAACTGCTCCTCTTCATCCAATTCTTCCAAGTTCAGCACTGCAGGCTCTTTTCCCTTTCCTACAGGGGTTTTGTCCTTCCCTTTCACTGGACTCCCAATCACTAAGGCACCTTTTGCCCTTGCTCTTTCCCTTTCCCCCTTTTTGGCAGCATCAAAACATTCTGGCTTCAGTTCACTCATAGTGGATGCCAATAAGGACTGGGCTTGGGTTAGAGACTTCATCTCCTCCAACAGGTATACATTCTCATCATGTATATTTTGCATCCTGTCACTGCTTAAGCTAAGAAAGGCAAGAACAGACTTCATTTTCTGTTGAACAACCTCCTCCATGGTTGCCTTAAGAGATGCATCCAATTGGGCTTTCAGGAGCTCAGTGAGGTTGGCCACTGCACCTTCAGCAATGTTGGCCAACACTTCTTGGGAAAACTTTTCTGAGGCTGCTTTGACCATAGCTAGCCTTTGCTCTTCAGCTCTTCTCTTCTGCAAGGCTGTCTTCTTGCCAAGAGCTTGCTTGATTGTCAATCTGATAGCTTGAACATTTGCATTATGATTGTCTCTTAGCCTTTTTTGATCCTTCTTGACCTCCTTTGAGATGTTTTCCATACTGACTTTGGCTTTGTGAACTTCAGTAGAGATGGTTTGAAGACCAGATTCTACTCCTTCAATTCTTGCTTCCAATGTGGGTAGCACCACATCTTCAGAGCCAGTTAGTCTCATTTCAACAGAAGCTAGGGTTCTTCCATGCTCATCTAATGCTCCAGAAGTTTCTTCATGAGCTGTTTGAACTTGTTGAGCCAAGGAATCCAACTTCTCTGATTGCATCCCAAGCAAGGCTTGTGCTGATCCAGTGTCAACTTGGATGGGAGCATCTGTCAAGAGATCTTCTGCAAATATTTGATCAAAGCTTATCCCTGCAATATCAGACAAATCAAAAGCATCAGTGAAAACACACTTATCTCCCTCATTTTCTTTTTCATAAGACTCTGATACATCAGCAGTCTTCTCCTCATTTTCAACTATTTCTTTTCTTCCTTCAATAAAAGTTTCCTCACTTAAAGAAACAGGCCTCCTCTCATCAAGGGATTCTTGAAGTTCAGATTTGACTTCAAGAATAGCCTGTCCTTCCTCACTTATACCACCCTCATATGTTGGTACACTCACAATCTTAGTGATAACTACCTCTCTTTCATCCACAACTCCCTCTGATTTTTCAAATCTACTTTCCTTTTCAACTCCTTCTCCTAAACCTGCAGCATCTCCACCTTCAGCAAGGTTCAAAGATGGCAGTTGTGGGGAGATCACAGTGCTCATATCAACAGCCACTGAGTCATCCCGAATGATTAAGGGCTGATCAGTGTCCAACTCTTCTGACACTGAATAGGCCTTAATCAAACTAGCCTCTAGAGAAGGAACCTCCACATCTTTAGGTTGTGCCTTGGGTTCAAAAGAACCTTCATTGGCAGATGTGTCCTTGGTTGTGTTACCATCCTTGGTCAACACCTCTGAGATGACAGAGCCTTTCCTATGATAGGTTCTAGGGGGGTTGGAAAGTCTTTCAGAGACAGGAGGCTTAAGGAGATTGGCTTGAGGGGTTTCAGGAGGGTTTGGTTTATAGGGGTTTGAGGGATCATCTGGGGAGTCATCATCATTGGAGCTGCTTTCAGGGTGTTTGATGCCCTTAGCTTTCCTTTCCCTCTCCTCATTGATCTTGTCATCCACCAACTTTGCAAATACTTCCTCATCAGTGAGGAATCTTGTCTTTGAAACTCCAGCAAAGTGTAACAATCTGTTCTCCTCCACTTGCCACCAGTTTGCACCCTTATCTTGGATGACTTGTGATATTTCCATCAAGGATTTATCTTTTACATCAACAAGCATCCTTAGATCATGAAAGGCCTTCTGAATTCTTGGAAATTCAGCAAGTTGTGGATACAAACTGTCCACAGTAGCCTTGGCTCCTCCTCTGAGCATACTTTCATAAGTATACTCCTCCCCATCTCCACTTGAATGGGGACTTTGGGTTATAGGGGAGTTGGCTCTGGGTTCTCCTAATGCGGCTTCAGGCAGATTAAGTTCAGGAATGTTGGCTTCAGATGGGTTGGGTGCAGTAGAAGGATCTTCAGTTGCTTTTGAGAGCAATGGATTTGAAGGGGCTTTACTCAGGGGGGTTGGTTCAAAAAGTGCAGCTTCTAATTGCTTTGAGTAATTGAGCATAGATGAGTCAAGGGGAGATTGTAATCTTGTCTCATCTACAGCTATGTCAGCTAGCACATCTATCATACTTCTCTACACACTTCCCTCAGGAGAGTATCTCTTTGTGAGATTTATGGGAGTGATAGGTTGATTGGTTGGGGTTATATGGGTTTCAGGGGAGTTGGGCTCAGGATTCTGAATTTCAGGGATGTTGGCCTCCATTGGTTGGCCTTCAGGGACCCTGGATTCTGGAGTTCCAGAACCAGATGAGTTGGTTCTTGACTTTGATTTGGTCCTGCTTTCAGCTCTGCTCTCTCTTAGAGCAAGTTGTAGAGACCTTTCTTCCTGAAGCTCCAACACCTTGTCAGTAGGCTTGACCCTTCTCTTGCTAGCCCTACTGCTTCCACTCCCTTCCTCATCCTTCTCAGGGACAACCTCCCTGATCCTTTTATCACCCCTAGACTTTTGTCTAGTCTCATTGTACTTTTGCCTTAATTCTTCTGAGTGATCAGATGGCACTTGTACACCTTCTCTAGCAACTTCTTCAATCTCAGTTGAAGCATCTGAGTTCTCTTCTGAGATAATCTGAGACATTTTCCTTTTCTTCACCACTCTTGCTTTAGTCCTCTTCTTCATCTTTGGCTTCTCCTCCACCTTTGCTTCAACAGGCTTGGCCATTAACATCCTCCTTTGCTCAGTTTTCTTGCTGAGCTTTTTGAATAGAATCTTTTGAGCTGGGAGAGGCTTTGCAAAGGTTTGCATTTGGGAGTAGTGGGAAAATCTCTCAATCAACAAGCTTGCCCTAGTGCAATACTTGAGTTTCCCTTCTAGCACAACCTTATTGTGAGATTTCACTTTGAATTTTGCCTTTTCCTTCATCATCTCAGACATGATGAAGGTCCTCCAATCAAACTTGATGCCTTTATCACTGGCATCAATGACTGCAGCCATGATTCTGATTCTTGGATGGCTGACCTGCTCCAAACTTCCAGTATTACTCAAGAGACTTTTAGCTACTACCTCAAAGAGGTTGAGAAATTCTGGCTTGAGAGTCTTTTTGTTTTGAGTTGAGGAGAGAGGGCCTGGTGTCAGTAGCCATTCTTGAGCTATTTCTTCTTCATGACCAGTGCCATAGATTTCTAGATTCCTTCCCTCAGAAGGCAATCCAAAAGCTCCTTCAAGATCTTCTGAAGAGAATTTCACTCTATGAAATCTTTCTTCCTCTTCTCCTTCAGCAACATATGACAGTCTGGTGGAAACTTCACCATCTTCAGGCTTGCCCCTCCATTTGAGAAAGGCAAAGAATTCAGCCATGTAGCTTTCCAAGCAGGAGCTTGGTCTTTCTTCCAAAAACTTTTGAAGACCAGCCCTTCTCAACCATCTCAGGGTTGGAGTAATCTCAGAATCTTCACTTTCAAAGGAGATTATGGGTTCAAAATGAAGATTGTTTTTGTTGCTTAGGTATCCAAAATCAAGGTCTAGAGCCTTGTTGGAAAAATCTATTATCATCTCTGGTCTAACTTTGGGGGCCATTGAAGATTGCAGAGATGAAGTTTAGAGAGTTTTGGGAGAGTTTGAAGAGAATAGGTTAGGGTTTCGAATGCTTGGGAAAGAAGAGTGTGTGGTGAGTTCTTAAGACTTGAGAATATTCTAAAAAGAATGTTTGTCAATGAGTTGGTGAGTTTTGTGTATTTTCAACTGTTGTCAAATATGGAAAGATACACTTGGACGACCAGGATGAATTTCAGGGGAGTTGGCCAGTTTTGATCCAATGGTTAAAAACCAATGTAACAGTGACTTGTTGGTTTTATTCAAAACGTGGAAGGTATTTAATATTAGTTAATGGTTGGGGAGTTTTCGAGATAGATCATGGTTTGAAAAGGTGTAATGCAAACAAGAGTTAAATCTTGGCATTTAATGCATGGAAAGCGACCTTTTGGGTGGGGGACAAATTAAATCCCACAGAAATGATATCTGTAGTTGGGACATGTATCAAGGTAGGCAATGATTACCCAAAATAGGTGCTTATCAAACCAAGGAAATAGTTTGATAGCCAAGACAACTTATCTGACCCCACTTGGACAAGTGTCCTGAAGAGATGTGGATAATGGTCCTGAATTCCAATGGACAAGTGTCCTGAATAATTTCAGCCATCTCTTCTGATATTCAGTAGACTTGACCAAGTCTGCTGAGAACCTTCTCAGTTTCCATATATCCATTAACTTTTCATGAGATTTACTTGTCCAACTTCCCTGGATCAAGTAATCCCAACTCTGCTGATAGCTCCAGAAATCTTGCCTCTGCAAGTGGCTTAGTTAGAATATCAGCTTTTTGATGATCAGTGTGGATCTTGACCAACTTTATGTCCTTCTTCTCCACATGGTCTCTAATGAAGTGATGCTTGATGTCCACATGCTTGCATCTTGTGTGCAATACAGGATTCTGTGATATAGCAATGGCACTATTGTTATCACAAAATATTGGCACTTCAGTAGAGTTGACTTTGTAGTCTCTCAGTTGTTGTCTCAGCCAAAGGATTTGAGCACAACAACTTCCAGCTGCAACATATTCAGCTTCAGTGGTGGAAGTAGCCACTGTGTTCTGCTTCTTGGAGAACCAAGATATAAGCTTGTTGCCCAAGAATTGACAAGTCCCTGAAGTGGACTTTCTGTCAATTTTACAACCTCCATAGTCAGCATCTGAGTAGCCAGTTAACTCAATGTTGTCATCAGCAGGGTACCAAAGGCCTAGATTTTCAGTGCCTTTGAGATACCTCAAAATCCTCTTTGCAGCCTCAAGGTGGCTTTTCTTAGGATTTGCTTGGAACCTTGCACAAACACCTACTGCAAAGGTGATGTCAGGTCTGCTGGCAGTGAGATAGAGGAGTGAACCAATTATTCCTCTATACTCAGTAGAGTTGGTTGAAATACCACTCTCATCAGGATCCATCTTCCAATTTGTGTTCATTGGGATCCTTACTGGCTTGCTAGTTGTACACCCAAACTTCTTGATCATTTCTCTGGTGTACTTAGCTTGGTTGATGAAGATTCCTTCTTTTGATTGCTTGACTTGAAGACCCAAAAAGAAGTTCATCAACCCCATCATGGACATCTCAAACTTGCTTTGCATTAGCTTTGAGAATTTCTCACACAGCTTCTCATTGGGGGATCCAAATATTATGTCATCCACATAAATTTGGACAAGCAAGATGTCCTCTCCTTCAGATATTCTGAAAAGAGTTCTGTCCACAGTTCCCTTGGTGAATCCATGATCCAAGAGAAATTGTGACAGTGTATCATACCAAGCCCTAGGGGCTTGCTTGAGTCCATATAGAGCTTTCTTGAGTCTGTAAACTTGGTTTCCAACCTCAAAACCTTGTGGTTGCTCTACATAGACTTCTTCCTTCAAGACTCCATTCAGAAAGGCACTCTTGACATCCATTTGGTATACTTTGAACCTCTTGTGGGCTGCATAGGCTAGAAAGAGCCTTATTGCTTCTAGCCTTGCCACAGGTGCAAATGTCTCATCATAGTCAATGCCTTCATGTTGGCAATAGCCTTTTGCCACAAGTCTTGCTTTGTTTCTGACAATCACATCATTTTCATTTTTCTTGTTCTTGAACACCCACTTTGTTCCAATAACATCTTGATGTGAAGGCCTATCCACCAGCTCCCATACTTCATTTCTGGTGAATTGATTCAGTTCTTCCTGCATGGCTGTGATCCAATTGGCATCTTGAAGTGCTTCCATAATATCACTTGGTTCTTGCTCTGACAAGAAACAACAGAAAAGAGCACTTTCACCATGAAATCTTCTGGTTTTGACTCCAATACTTGGGTCACCAAGTATTAGATCAGTAGGATGGTCTGATAACCAAGTCCTTCTTTTTCTGATCTCTTCAGTAGAGTTGTCCTCTACTGAAGTTGAGTCAATTTGATCATAGAATTCAGGATAATTGAATGCAGGATCTAATTCAGGATCATAATCAGGGGTGTTGTTCTCAATGTCAGGGACATTGGTATTTTCAACATTTTGAGTTCCCCCTTGATTATTTGACCTGTTGACTACCTCAGCAGGAACTGCTTCTTCATTGGTAGTTGTTACCTGGATATGAACTGGGATTGGATCATTCAGTTCACCATTCCTTTCAGTGGGATTTGCCTCAGGAAGGTTGCCTTCAGGATGGTTGTCCAACATAGAGTTTTCAGGTAGATTGGCTTGGACAACATCTATGAATTCAGTGTCTTTGTCTTTTAGGCTTAGTCTGGTTGTTCTTTGTGTGATTTCTTCTGATTCCAAGTTCTCATTCCTGAACTCATGAGTAGATTCATCAAACACAACATGAGGTGTTTCTTCCACAATAAGAGTTTTCTTGTTGTAGACCCTGAAAGCTTTGCTGATTTGGGAGTATCCAAGAAACACTCCTTCATCAGCTTTGCTATCAAAGGCTTTCAACTGATCTTTCCCATTATTGTGAATGAAACACTTGCAACCAAAAATGTGAAAGTAAGACACTTTAGGCATTCTTCCTTTCCAGAGTTCATAGGGGGTTTTGCCTTGCCCCTTAATAATCAAACATCTATTTTGAGTATGGCATGCAGTGTTTATAGCTTCAGCCCAAAACCTCTTAGGTAATTTTGAATCAGCAATTAGAGTTCTAGCAGCTTCTTTTAAAGTTCTATTTCTTCTTTCTGCAACTCCATTCTGTTGGGGAGTTCTAGCTGCTGAGGTTTCATGAGCTATTCCATTAGATGTGCAATACTCATTGATGTATGAGTTAATGAACTCTGTGCCTTTATCAGATCTTATCTTGATAATGCTAAGGCTTTTCTCATTTGACAATCTCTTTAGAAGTTCAGGCAGTTTGACTTGAGTTTCCTTCTTATTAAGGAGAAATACTACCCATGTGAACCTAGAGAAGTCATCTACTACAACCAATGTGTATTTTCTACCATTTATGCTTGCAGGGGTAATTGGTCCAAAAAGGTCCATATGCAACAGTTCAAGTACCCTTTCAGTAGAGATGACTGGTTTTCCCTTAAATGAGGCTTTGATCTGTTTTCCTTCTTGGCATGGTTTGCAAACATGCTCTTTAATGAAACCTCATTAGGTAGTCCTTTGACTAATGCATTTCTAGCAATTTTGTTCATTGTTTTAAAGTTCAGGTGGTTTAATCTTTTATGCCATAACCAACTTTGTTCACTAGAACTCTTAGCAATGAAGCATGCAGCATCAGTAGACTTGTCCCAGTCTGCAAAATACACATTTCCTTTCCTAGTTCCAGTCAATAGAATTTGTTGAGTCTTATTCTTGATTAAGCATTTTCCACTTGAAAACTCAACATTGAAGTTTTTATCACAGAATTGACTGATACTTAGGAGATTATACTTGAGACCAGCCACATAAGATACATTGGATACTTTGATGTTACCAATCATCAAAGTACCATAACCTTTTGTAGTTGCTTGTGAGCTGTCTCCAAAAGTGACATTTGGGCCTTCTTTTTCAATGAAATCAGTGAGAAGTTCCTTGTTTCCAATCATGTGCCTTGAACATCCACTGTCAAGATACCATGCTGACTTTTTGCTCATGCTCCTCTTCTTGTGGCCCAATGGTACCTACAATTAGATGGGTTTAGGTACCCTTTGAGTTTTGGGTCCTGAGAGGTTAGCTGTACCTTTAGGAACCCAAACTTGCCTAATAACCCTGATTGATTCAAGGTGGCTAAGTTGTCTTCCTTTAGCATCTAAATACACTGTCTTTCCCTTAAATGCCTTTGGGAAAGTGTGTGTGAATGTGTTAACTCTATAAGTTTCAGGGGAGTTGTCAAGTCTCCTGAACTTTTGAGTTCTTTGTGCAGCTTGAGGGAATCTTTGAGGAAAGGCTTTCTTATGACCATTACCCTTTGGTATGAAGGGTTTTGGTTGTCTCATTTTATTCTGCCTTTGAGGAAAGTTGTCCCTAGGTCTATTCAGCTGAGGCTTTCTCAGAAGAGTTGGCCTAGACTGATTATACCTTGGATACTTCCTCTGAACATTGTTCAGTAGAGTTGCCCTACCATTGGGTCTACTCTGCTGACCAATATTCCTCTTGTGTTCGGGAGCTTTGGCCATTTCCTTAGGTTTTGGCCTAATCTCCTGAAGCACTTGAGTAGGCATAACATCCATTTTGCCCTTTCCTTTGCTCAGTGGCTGAATTATTTCATTTTCAGTTTGTGCCACTGACTTAACAAAGATTCTCTTAGTGTTACTCACAGAAGCAACACTAAGACAAGGTGAAGATTCAAATGGATCAAAACCTAATCCACTTCTTTGAGCCATAGGTCTTTGATAACTCTGAATTTCCTCTATTGCTCTAGAGGATTTCTTCAGAGCAGACATCTTTAATTTCAGGCTCTCTTCACTTGATTTAAGAATATCATATTCATGTGAGAGGTTTTCAAACTTGGCATTGAGAATTTTGATTTCAAAATCTTTTCTCTTCTGAGAGAGAAGTTGATCATCAATCTCCTTTTGTTGATCAACTATCCTGAGATTTGCTTCCTCAAGCTCTCTCAAGACTTGTTGATACAACTCAGTAGACTTGACATCAACAACTGCCTCAGAGTTTTTGGCAAGTTCAATAGCCAATCTTTCATTTTCCCTCACACAGTTATCATGAAATTCTTGTAACATAGTGAAATCTTCCATCAACTTTCCAAGGGACAGTTTCAAGTTGACCTCACTATTGTTTTGTGAGATGAATGATGGTGAGCTAGAAGTGGAGGATACCTCATCATCCTCAAGAGCCATGTTGCAGACATCATCATCATCATCACTGTTGGAGAATAGTCCATCAGAGGAGTTGAGGCTTTCAGCACTATCAGATTCTTCACCAGCCATCATGGCCTTTCTGTTGGTGAATTTCCAATCTCTTTTGGCCTGCCTCTCCCTTCTCTCCTTAGAGCTTAATTCAGGGCAATCATACTGGAAGTGCCCTTTCTTTTTACAGTTATAGCACAGATCTTCATCATCTTCTTTCTTTGATTCTTCTCTTCTTTTTGATGATGAAGGTTCAGCTCTACTGGACCTTCTCCTATCAGAGTACTTGTCCTCTGATCTTTTCTCTTCAGGCTTTTTGACTTCAGCCTGTGCTTCAGGAGAGTTGTATCTCCTGAATTTGTTGTCCTGGTAGAATTTCTTGTATCTACCAAACCTTGAGTTTAGCTTTTCAAACCTTCTAGCCATCAAGGCTAGTTCTTCCTTCATTTCAGTCTTTGAGACTGACTTTGATGATCTTGGAGTGGACTGCATCTCTGGTTCAGCAGTTTTGGCTTTGAATGCCACTCCCTTAGTAGGATTTGAAGGTTCCTCAATAGGCTTTCTTCTATTGAGGTCGAACTCATAAGCTTTGAGTTCAGAGAAGATTTGTTGCATGGGCATGGTGGAAAGATCTTTGGTGTTTTGCATCATTACAGCATAGACATCCCACTTTTGAGTGAGACTTCTCAAGATCTTCAACCCCACTTCTCTCTTGGTGTAGACCTTGCCCAGTGAGTTGATTTCATTCATCACATCAGTGAATCTACCAGCAAACTTATCAATGGATTCCTCAGACTCCATTACAAACTGTTCAAATTTCTGCACAGCAACTTGGAGCTTGTTCTCCTTGATCTTTTCAGTACCCTCACACATTTCAGCAAGAGTATCCCAAATTTCTTTGGCTGTTGTGCAGTGGTAGACTCTACCCATAATTGCATCTGGAATTGTTTGGTAGAGGGTGTTCATTGCTAGATAATTCAGATTATCTTTCCTCTTTTCATCAGTAGTGAAGTCATCTTCATCTTTGGGTAGTACATCTCTTGTATCTGCCCTTTGAGCCTCTGTGACTCTGGGATTGACAAAGGTGAACACAAAAGGACCTCTTGTGATCACTCTCAACATATCAGTATGAAGAGATGCAAGATGAGACCTCATTCTGATTTTCCAGAAATCATAGTTATCAATTGAGAACATGGGCAGTTTGTGATGTGAAATGTGGTTGACTGGATTTGTGGCCATGTTGTCCAATCCTTGGATAGTAGGAGGTGGAACAGCAGCATTGTTGTTGGTCATAATTCAAGAACAAATAGTCAGTCAAAATACACTAAGGATTTCAGAGAGATCAGTTCAGTGACCACAGCCAATATGTGATTTTGAAAACCAAAATGGCTTTTCAGAAGCAGTGGTCTTTGAACCCCTGCTCTGATACCACTTGTTGGTCCTGAAAGGAGTAGATAACAAGTGTATGGGGGGGGGGGGAATACACTTGTATGCAAATTCTTTTCAAACTTAATCAAACCAGAGCTCAGCAAGGTTGTCTTGGACAACTCTGCTGAAGAAGATTAACTCTTCTAAGATAATCAATCTACTAAGTACTATTGAGTACTTAGTTGAATAACTATCTAGGGGAGTTATATGTGCGGAATAGTGGTTGGCCCTTTTAGTTTAAACTCCTTTAATTTCTGAAATCACTTAGTCAATGTAACACAGTCCAGTTTTCAGGGAACTTGTCCAAATAGGTTTTTGCACAGTCTTTGAATGTTTATCCTTGAAAGATCAGTTTTGTGTGCAGTGTTGATGTATTGTAAGTACTTGAAATGTAAATCAACACAAGAGTTTATAGTGGTTCAGAGACTCAAGCTCCTACATCCACTTTCCCTGATTTAACAGGATAATTCCTTCACTCTTGGAATTAACTTGTTTTATAGTGCCAAGGTGCACTTGATCAAGAACACCACTCTTGGTGAATTGATCCCTAGGATGTCTAGAGTCCTAGTACCCTCTTCTCAACTCAGAACTGAACTGTTCTTCTCTCAACAGTCAGCTCCTACCACTTCTACTACTACGACCTTCTCACTTTCACTCTTGAAAGATATGAGGATTGAAGTAAGGTTCCAACTAATGAGATATCCTTTACAATGGAGATCAGTGTATAAGGATAGGATATCTCTCTAAGCTTGTGTATGGATGTACAATGAAGTTCAGCTTAGATGAAGTGTTTGAAGACTAAGATAGTCTTTGAAAGCTTTGAAAGCACTCTAGCTTGTAAGAACTTGAGCTTAGTTGGTTTGTGTTGAGATTAGTTGGATGCTTTCAAATGGTCTTCACACTTCTGTATTTATAGACAAATGAAGGATTTGCCCGTTGGAGAGGCAGCCTCCAATGTCCATAAATGTCTTATTTCAGTTCTTCAACTTTGAAGACAGTTTCTTGATAGTGACATGTCCTCATTTGGGAAATAAACGGCTGTAAGAGCTTTGTCTTCATTCTGCAGCACTCTTCCCAATATCTGACTTTCAGATTCTCTTGTTAGAACTTGGACATCACTTCTGAAGGTTGTTCCAATGATAGGACAACATTCCTCAACATTTGGACAACACTCCTTATCACTATCAGCAGTCTTGCTTTTCAGCAAGGTTGGCTTGCTCTTCTTCAGATGACTTGGCTCTTTCCCTTTATTTCTCTTGAAGATGATCTTAGCTTGTTTCTTTGAAGATCTTTAGGGTGTGGTTGTCTCTTTCTCTTCAGCATAGTTGACCTCAGGCTTTCAGAGCACTTGATCTTGATTAATTGAGCTGAGACAACTCCTCTGGACAACTCTCCTGATCAGCATACTTGTCTTTCAGCAGACTTGATCATGATTCCAGAGTTTGAGCCTTGAGGGGACTTGTTCTTGATGTACTTCAAAGCATATGTTCCCCCTCAATTTGTGCATCTAATCATCTAAGAGCTACCTAACATATTAGCTCCTCATCTAGCCTTTATACTATATGTTCTAACATGTCTAGAGCATATTCAATCATAACTTAGGCATGTCTCAGGGGGTTTTGGTATTCAATCAAAACATAACTCATTTTATTCCCAACAATTGGTGCCTGGTCCGTCGAATCCAAAGCATAAACTTGATATTGATCTCCAGCCTCTTATTAAAGACTTGATCTTCCTATGGGATAACGGAGTCCAAACGTATGATGTTTCTAGGAAACAGAACTTCACGATGCGTGCTGCTTTATTGTGGACCATTAGCGACTTTCCTGCATATTCTAACATTTATTAATCGTACAGGACAAAGTCTGTTACATGAGATTGAGTGGACGGGTTTGAAAAAAACTACGGAGGAAAATGCAGAAGAACACAACTAGGGCTGTTATTCGAGCCGAGCCGAGCCGAGCCGAGTATTTGAAGTTCGAGCTCGGCTCGAGCTCTTATCGAGCCGAGCTCGGCTCGGCTCGATAACATTGACGAGCTAAGAAGCGAGCTCGGCTCGACTCGTCAAAGGGTCTAACGAGCCTAACGAGCCTATCGAGTCGAGCCGAGCCTAACGAGCCTAATGGAATTTAAAGAAAAAAATTAGATATCGAGCCTAACAAATCGAGCTTGAGCCGGCTCGTTAGTAAATCGAGTATCTAACGAGCTCGAGCTCGGCTCATTTAACGAACGAGCCGAGCCGAACTCGAGCCTTATCGAGCCGAGCCGAGCCGAGCTCACGAGCGGCTCGGTTCGTGTAACAGCCCTAAACACAACAAAGGAATCCCTGGTAACTGGAAGAAAAAGGGTATTTTTTGGGACTTGCCATATTGGAGTTCACTATTGCTCCGACACAATTTGGATGTCATGCACGTTGAGAAGAATGTGTTTGACAATGTGTTTCACACAATCATGAACACAGAAGGCAAGACGAAAGATACTCCAAAGTCCAGGGAAGAGTTGAACACTATCTGTCGCCGTGATGAGTTGGAACAGGATACCCGTACAAGTAAATATCCAAAGGCTTGCTACACACTAGATAAGGCACAAAAACAGGAATTGTGTAGGTGGATTAAAGAGTTAAGATTTCCAGACGGCTACGTGTCAAACATGAGTCGATGCGTAGACACAACAAAAGGCAAAGTTGCAGGGATGAAGAGTCATGATTGTCATGTTTTTATGCAGCGCTTGATACCTATTGCGTTTCGAGAATTTCTTCCTCTGAATGTGTGGAGGGCTGTCACTGAATTAAGACTCTTTTTTAGAGATTTAACGTCTACAACAATCAAGGTTGATGATATGAATCGTTTGGAACTAGACATTCCAGTTATTTTGTGTAAGTTGGAACGTTTTTTCCCACCTAGCTTCTTTGACTCGATGGAACACTTACCTGTTCACTTAGCGTATGAAGCTAGGATTTGTGGTCCAGTGCAGTACAGGTGGATGTACCCATTTGAGAGGTGAACAATTCTATTTCTCTCATTTAATTAGTTTTTAGTATAAGGAGCCTTATTTTAATTTGTTAACTATTATAATTTTAGGTATCTCCACAACTTGAAGCGGAATGCTAAACAGAAGGCAAACGTCGAAGCATCGATTGTTAATGCGCATTTGAATGAAGAGGTTGGCATGTTTTGTTCATATTATTTTGAAGACCATGTCAACACGAGGATCAGGAATGAACCACGTAACTTCGATGGTAGAGGTACGCAACAAGAAGTCGATGGCATGCTCTCTGTATTCAAGTCTAAGGGGCGACCTATAGGAAAAGCCACTGAACGATATTGGTCAACACACACAGAGGCTGAAATAGCACAAACGTACGTGTTATTGAATTGTGATGAAGTTCAGCCTTACATTGAGTAAGTATATATTTCATATATTTATCATCTAATTAAATAGCACTAAACGTGCGTCATTTATCATCTAATTGTGTTGTGAATTATTAGGATGTATACACAAGAACTACGACATGCAGATCAAAACATCTCAGATAAAGACATAGATACTAGTCTTCAACGTCAATTTGCCCGATGGTTCCAACGTTATGTGAGTATCATTAATTAAATTTTACGTGAACAAATAATTGTTTTGATTAATGTTAATTTTAACTGTACGTATAGGGACAATCGCACGATTTTCAGAGCCGGTTCTTACAGGATCTCAGCCAAGGACCACTACGGCGTGTGAGGACTTACAACGGCTATATTGTGAAAGGCTACAGGTTTCATACATCAGAGTATGCATCAACAAGAACGACTAACAACAGTGGTGTTTGTCTTAGGGGTGCGAATTACAATGCAGATGCAAGTGATTACTTTGGGGTGTTGCACGAAGTCGTTGAAATTGAATATCCGGGATATCCAGTGAAAACCGCAATGTTGTTCAAGTGCCATTGGTTTGACACATCCCCTTTAGGAACCAAAATTCATCCGGAGTACAAGCTTGTGGATGTTAATTCGAAAAGGAAGTATAGCGGGGATGATCCGTTTGTATTTGCCTCTCAGGTATCTCAAGTCTACTACTGCACATATCCAGGAGCTGGAAAACGTAATAGATCAGAATGGCACGCTGTTTGCAAAGTGAAGGCAAGGTCAATGGTGGAGGTCCCCCAAAAGGAAAACAACGATGAAGATGAACCTCCGTTTCAAATGGAACAAATAGAGAATCAAACTGAAGTGTTTGCGGGAGATTTTAATCTTTCGGTAGACTTGACGGCTGCAAATCCACAATTGATTGTTATTGAAAACGATAGTGGACATGAGGAGGAGGATGAACATGACGAGGGGGAGGATGAAGAAGATGAGGATGAAGAAGATGAGGAGGAAGAGGAAGATGTGGCAAATAATGAAAATGAAGACGAAGATGAAGATGAATATTAAATTAATGTAACCTAGCTATTTTATTTTGTACAATTTATAAGATTTCATTATTTATCATTTGGTTATAACTTATAATTTAATTATTTATCATTTGGTTATTTTATTAATTAACTTATAATTTAATTATTTATCATTTGGTTATAAAAATCCAATGGCGACGGAACATATCCGTCGCCATTTCCGTCGCTAACGGCAACGAGCCAAAGCCGACCGAAATATCCGTCGCCATTTCCGTCTCTAACGGCAACGAGCCAAAGCCGACCAAAATATCCGTCGCCATTTCAGTCGCTAACGGCAACGAGCCAAAGCCGACCGAAATATCCGTCGCCATTTCCGTCGCTAACGGCAACGAGCCAAAGCCGACCGAAATATCCGTCGCCATTTCCGTCGCCATTTCCGAATATAAATGTAACTTTCTCTCATTTCACGCGTATTTTCCATCCCTCTCTCTATGTCTCTCCCGCTCCCTCTCCCCCACTCCGACCGTCTCCTCCGCCACTCCGACCGTCTCTCTCTATGTCTCTCCCTCTCCCCCACTCCGACCGTCTCCTCCGCCACTCCGACCGTCTCTCTCTATGTCTCTCCCTCTCCCTCTCCCCCACTCCGACCGTCTCCTCCGCCACATGCTGCCCCTTGCCCACGTTCGCAGCGGCGCCACCCCCTTCTCCGGCCGTCCTCACTGCGACCGTTCGCCCATCCCCACCATCCGCGACACCCTACCGTCCCTCCCCGACACGCCGCCGTCCAAGTCAGGTGAGCACATCCCTTCTTTGTTTTTTTAGTTTTATATTTGGATGTATGGTAGAAGATGAACATGTTCTTTTTGTTTTGATTTGGGATTTTTTTTCTTCTTTCCTATTTTCTACCCAATTATTTATCCATTTTTTAGTATTTTTTTGAAGATATTTTCCAAATATTTGATTCTTTTCTGGAATAATTTTCGATTCTTTTCCAGTTTTTATGTGTGATTTTTTTTAAAAAAAAATTTGGGGTAAAGTCAAAAAAAATTAGGGTTTTGAATTTTTTTTGTATTTGTTCGAAAATTTTATTGTGTCCGATTTCTTTTCTAACATTTAATCTGTTTTTAAAAAAGCTTTGAGGGAACGACTTAAAAAAAAAAATTATTCTATCCCTTGCAAACACAAATTAAAAAGAAAAGCTTTAACAAATTTGAATTATTGATTTATTTATTGTACTCTAAATCTCTTATCCAGCATGACCGAAACTATGCGAGCCTAATGAAGTTACTTGATCTCTGTTGAGGTATGTTCAATTTTTATGATAATTTAATTTATGTTTAAATATATAAAATGACAATTGAATCTTGATTCTTTGGAATTGATTTTGAAATGGCAGGGATGCAGTCGAGTCAGTGAAGGACAATTTAATATACTCCACGGTACGTATTAATATACTCACATTCTTGTTAAATTATTTCTCATATAAGTTTTTGTTAATGTTTACTACGTTGTTTTAATATTTCACAGAGCTTTTTCAAGCATTCTAGTTAGGGGTATAGTTGTCATAATTAGCAGCAAAATTCTATTTGCTTCTTACTTGATCGATCCTCTGCCAATTCCGGAACACCATTCGATGCCTTAGCACTCTGGTCTACATCATCAAGTTTTTGTTGTTTGCTCAAGCAAAGGACGACGATTTTGTTTATTCTGTTGGATGTAATGTAGATTTGTGTATTGAATTATTTAAGCAATTTTGATCGTGTATTGAATTATTTAAGCAATTTTGATCGGGTCGGATCCCGATCGCAAATAATTTTTTTTTTTAAATTTTTGGTACTTACCGACGGACTATTCCGTCGGTTTAGCGTCGGTAATACCGACGGGCGAGCCGACGGAATATCGTTTTTTTTTTAAAAAATTAATACTTACCGACGGAATTTTCCGTCGGTAAATTAAAATAATAAAATTTAAGTCCAAAATATACTGACGGATCTACCGACGAAAAATTGATTTGGGATCCGTCGGTACAGGCGACCCAGTTTGAAAATTTGGTTTGAAAACGGGTTGGCTTGACTGCCGACGGAATTGAATCCGTCGGTATAGGCGACCCGGTTTGAAAACGGGTTAGTTTGAATCCGTCGGGAATCCGTCGGCATATACCGACGGACGCATATTTTCCGTCGGTAACCACTACCGACCAATTCATTGACGACGGATAAAATTCGTCGGTAATTTCGTCGGTAAGAGCTAATACCGACTGAATATCCGTCGGCATAACCGTCGGTAAAACACCTCTTTTTTGTAGTGAGAGTGCTGCGGCTATTTTGATTTTTCCGTTTCTATTTTGTTTGTGGTTGGGGAAAAATGTTGTTGTTTTAAACATCTTGAATGAATTAGAGTTCAGTAAAAGCAACTGTTGCAAAAGTCGCCACATAGGCCCGTCTAGACGTCGCCTAGGCGCTAGACCTCGGTCTACCGCCCGCCTAGCAAATTTGGACTAGACGTCTTTTTTGGACTTTTCGGTGTCGAAGTCTGAATCGAGCAATCGAACACACCTTTTCAATTGGAATCGTCGCTTTGTGCAAAATAAGTGACTTTGCCATGCTATATAACCTTTTTTTGGTAAAATTATATGTTTATGGGTGAAAATAAGATGAAAAACTATGGTTTCTTTATTGCTTGAAAATTTTAGATATAAAATATTAAAAAAAAAATATATATATATATATATATATATGGTTGAATGATTAGGCAGTTTGATTAGACGCTAGGCAGTGTCAATTCGCCCAACTACCAATTTTCAACTTCTCCAACTTTAGACTAAAAAACATACAAGACTAAAATTGAACACCAAAGAAGGTCGGCCCAAAAAGATTCCAAATCAAAGGACTAACATTGAAAAAAATATATACAAAGCTATGTTTGTTTTGGGATTTAGGAATAGTTGCCCAACCGGTTTCAAACTGGTGGTTCGAATTGTTGGTTCACCGATTCCAAACCATCCGGAACCGTGACAAATGGTAACCAAAATCATATATTTCAAAGTTCGATTTCCATTTTGGGATGGTTTTGGTTCCGCATATCCCCAAACCAGAACCACTACTAGTTTTATTTTCTGATGGTTGAGTTAACAATTATGAATTGTTGTAGGTCAAAAGTTGTATCAGCAGGCATCGTGCGAGTACGTACTTGGACGTGAAATAGCTGAACTCCCATTAGCAGCTACGCGCAAATATTATCAAAACAATGCGAGTTTTAATTTGGATTGATTGTTTCTGATGTATGCAATACAAGTTTTGATGGAAGTGTTTTTATTGTAGGGATACTTCAAAGTCCTTTTCGGGTGCATCGAGATGTTGCTGGCGTCCCTAGACATGAAAAACTTTGTTCTCCCAGCAATTGAATGAGCAGAGTCAGTTTGTACAGGCAAGTTTGGTTTCCGAAAAATGCCAAAAGAAAAGGTATGTTTTATGGTTTAAACAGATGGATGAAGAATTAGAAAACATGCATGTAAATAAATGTCATTGTATATTAATGCAGGTTTTAGAATATAGTAAACTCCGCTGGCAAATCATGACCTTCAACGGGACATCTATGCTGGAAAAATTCTTTCAAAATGTGAGTGAGTAAGAGAGAGACCTTTTGTGCTTGTAAAAAATATTTTGGCTCTATGGAAGGGTAAATTAGTAATTTGGGTATTCGAAATAAATAAACTAAAGCAGCATCATTTGTTGGGTTTTTCTTTTTAACTATAAATAACTAATTAATATCGGGGGTTGTTTTATTTAATTGCATTTTTAATTGAAATTGAATTTGTTATATCAAGAAGAGGAGTAATTGGAGTTACATGTATTAGTCATAAAATTGTGTTATATTTCATTTGCACTCAATCTCTTTCTTAGTTCTTATGTTTGGTTGACCTATTTTTTGCCACGCACTATTTCTATGCCCACAGGGCCGTCAATAAATTATTTTTTATTTATATTTAATTTAATTTAAATTTAATCTTATATTTATATTTTATTTTATTTATGTCAAAATTATAAAAAAAAAAATTACATTTAATTTAATATTATCTCTATCAAAAATCACGCTGAAGCCACTAATCTTTTCTCAAATCCGCCCATTAGTTTTTTCTCAAACATCTTATCCACAAAATCCTTCCATTATCCCATTAATCTTTTCTCAAATCTCATCTCAACTTTTAAATATTTTAGAAAAATTTGATATATCAATTAATATAATTTGTGAGTTTTAACATGGTGTTCAAAACCTGTTCGTACTACAGATGTGGAAAACGACTTAAATAATGAAAGATATAGTAATGAAACGAACTCTCGAACCTAAGGTTGTGATGAATGAAATTAATTTTTATTTTGTGGAGAAAGGATTTTGAGAAAAAAATTAATGGCAATTAATAGAAATATTTAAAAAAAAATTAATGGCTTGGTGATTTGATAAAGATAATATTAAATTAAATGTAATTTTTTTATATAATTTTGATATGGATAAAATAAAATATTAATATGAGATTAAATTCAAATTATATATAAATAAGAAATAATTTATTGATAGGCGGTGGGCACCGAAATAGCTGATGGGCTTTATGTTAGACTGGATTAGGGACTAATTTTTAAAAGCCTATAATATATTGAACTTACCTGATCCAGCCAACGGACTCTATATCATTTTCGTTGGACTGGATTAGGGACTAATTTTTGATCCAACCCAACGTTGTCAATTGGCTGAATGAACTAGACAGACAATGTCAATTGGCTGAATGGACTGAACTGGGACAACCCAATTTGACACCTTTAGGGTTTTCCTAACCCTTATAAATATACACAAACAACCATTCCATTCTCACAAACCCCTGGAGAGAGGCCGCTTATGTTACCGAAAATTACTCTTCCTCCCTGGTCTCCCCTGAATTGAAGAACGATTTTGAAGAATGGCAGGGTATGATTCTCTACTCCAAGGCTAAAATAATCATTAATTCTTTGATTCCATAGTTTTAGATATTTTTTTTTTGTTTATTTATTTCTTCTTTGCATTTTAATAATTCGCAAAAAACATAAATAACTGTTTCAAATTAATTTTTATTTTGTAATTATATATCTAACTAGAAGAATCAAATAAGTATATACATTCAAATTTTACCTCAATCTTTTTCTTTTTATACGAAGATTATTTATTGTTATTATAACTATTTAAATTAAAACATTTTTCGTCAAAACAATTGTTGTTTTTTAATTATCACGAATAATTA
This sequence comes from Galeopsis tetrahit, assembly GCA_963675135.1. Classification (NCBI taxonomy): domain Eukaryota; kingdom Viridiplantae; phylum Streptophyta; class Magnoliopsida; order Lamiales; family Lamiaceae; genus Galeopsis; species Galeopsis tetrahit. The sequence goes on along the minus strand of OY776128.1, from coordinate 71,271,395 downwards.
AATAAATATATTTCAATTTTACCTTTCAATAATTTCTATTTCAACTGTGTTTTTTCATACATATATCGAAAGATTAAATGACTATCTTTTTGGGTGTGAAAATAACTTTTGGAGGATAATTTTTTTATCAAAATATTTGTTTATTTCATTTTTATTTCACTTTCAATTTTTATTTGCATATCACCATATATTAGCTTCACTTTCAATTTTTATTTCATTTTTATATGCATATTTGTCTTGAATTATTATTATTTTGTGTTTGTAACCCTTGTTTCTCATCATTTTTTTTAATTTGCAGAAATTGCTAAGTAGCTATAAATTGGGGATCTAAAAAAATTTTCTTTCATGTCTCAACAAAAAACTTTTTTCATGTCTTTTATTTTAAAACGTGTGGATGGTATATACTTGATTTCATGATTTGCTCTTTTTTATAAGTACTTTTGCAAATATATTTACCCTTTTCGAAAAAGATTGTTGTTTAACTGGACAACATTCGTTATATTTTGAGTTTGTAACCCCTTATTTCTTATCATTTAATTAGTATAAATTGTTATAGAATGGGATCTTAAAAAGTAAACAGAAGTTGAGAGTCTTGTTTTTTTTTTTTTTTTTGTATACATGGTTTCAGGATTTGTTCTTTTACTCTGAGCTAAAAAGTGCATCTAAGTTTGAAACATATTTATTTTGTCTCTATACATAAATCGTCACTCTCTACACTTTAAAATTTTACATTATAATTAACATTTTTTTTGTTTGGACCATGAATTATATTTGTCTATAGCTATATGTATATTTTTGCATCTAACATGGTGTGTCTACATTCTTGATGTTAAGCATAAGAGCTCAATAAAAATAATGTGCGTATTTTACAATACACAATGATGAAATTTATGATATATTTATATGTTAGTTGAAATTTAGAAATTAATTTTTTGGTTAGTAATTTATTTAAGATATTAATTTTTACTAACCAATAAATTAATTTCTAAATATATATGGAACTTTAAATAGAGCATGAATTTCATCCTTTAAAACAAATGTTACATGCACAGAGTACGCACTCTATTTTTCTAGAGTTGTCTTTTGTCATTTAGCAACAAAATGAACATCATTTTAGGTGTAAATATATACATATACCTGTATAAAAATGAAATTCAAGGTCTCGGATGAAAAGAAGGATGTAAATATTGATGTTCAAGTCAAGTGTAGTGACTGACGGATTACGAATCCGAGATGCAAAATCAGCATGGATTTCAAATTTAGATGGAATTAACTTACTTGATCAGAATACAAAAACAAATCATAACATCCAAATATTTCAAATAAAATATTTAACACTTTTACATTTTTATTGTTTATTTTTTGTCATATTTCAATTCAATCAAACATTTTCTACTAACAAAATGGAGACAAGTTTTTCAAACACAAAATAATTAATAATTTATTGATAGACTGTGGTACATAAATAGTGCCCATTAGTGGACTCTAATCTAATGGGCTCTATATCATTTTTTATGTCAATTGGCTGAATGACTGAACTAGACAGCCCAATTGGTACTTTTGGGTTTTCCTAACCCTTATAAATATATACAAACAGCCATTCCCATTCTCACAAACAAAGTAAAGAGGCGTACTTTAGGGTTTTCCTAACCCTTATAAATATATACAAACAACCATTCTCATTCTCACAAACCCTAAAGTAAAGAGGCGTAAAGAGGCAGATCCCTGGTCTCTCTTAAAATAATTATTAATTCTTTGTTTCAATAGTTGTGGATTGGGAAAATATCAATTTTGGTCACTCAAGTTTACCTCTTTTCATATTTGATCACCTACATTTAGTCACTATCAAAATTGGTCACCCAGTTATTATATTCTATCAAAATTGATCATCCCGTTAGTTAATCTGTCACTGATAGTTAATCTGTCACTGACTAACGGACAAATCTGTCACTGACTAACGGACAAAGAGTTTTGAGCAAGAATTCTGATGCATCTTCTAGTACATGATTCAATTTGCACAATTGTTTGATTTATGAAATTTTCTTGAATGGATAATTTTAGAAAATTATTTATAATTAATCTGCACCACAAATTATGCTCAGAACACAAATAATTTTCAACCACAATTAATACAATAATTATAAACCATTCAACTACACACCATAATTATAAAAACGAGTACATCAAACTAATACATAACCACCATAATTTGACTTGTTTTTCCTTTGACATTTTCCTTGCCTTTTCCGTTCCTTCTATTAACCACTACCACTCTTTTCCATGTAATGTAAGTAGCTAGGTTTGACAATGTAATTCGCTCTTCCTTTCACAATAATTGGACTATGTACACAACCTATAAAATAAGAAATTAGTCCCATAACATTACAAAAATTATAAAATGAAATTGTAAACCAAACACACACATTTACTTCACTGTGATTTTTGTTTTGGCTACCCTAAAAAAGTTTGATTGAATCACATTATAGAAGATGTATGAGAATTCCTTTTAACCTATTATTACAGATAAATATAATGAGAATTCTTTCTAACCTATTACATAAATATAATAAAATAATTTAGTAAACATGGATTTTTTGTGATTGACTTCATGTTCCACATGTTTAAAAGATGTATGAGAATTTTTTAACTTAGATTTTGAGAAATCTAGCGCTCAAAACTCTTTCTCCGTTAGTTAATGACAGATTGACTAACAGAATGATCAATTTTGATAAAATATAATAACTGAGTGATCAATTTTGATAGTGACTAAATGTGGGTGACCAAATATGAAAAGAGGTAAACTTGAGTGATCAAAAATGATATTTTCCCTTTTCGATTTTATTTTTATTTTTGTTTATTTGTTTCTTTTTTGCATTTTAATTAATTCGCATTGGTTTAGAAAAATAATTGTTTCAAATTAATTGTTATTTTGTAATTATATATCTAGCTAGAAGAATCAAATAAGTATATACATTCAAATTTTACCTCAATTTGTTTATACGAAGATTATTTATTGTTATTATAACTATTTGAATTAAAACTTTTTTTACCTTCCAATAATTTCTACTTTCAATTGTTGTTTTTTCATACATATGTCGAAAGATTAAATGACTTTCTTTTTGGGTGTGAAAATAAGTTTTGGAGGATAATTTTTTTATCAAAATATTTGTTTTGTATTTATTTTTAATAAATACATATCACCATATATTAGCTTCACTTTCAATTTTTATTTAATTTTTATATGCATATTTGTCTTCAATTATTATTATTATTTTGTGTTTGTAACCCTGTTTCTTATCATTTTTTTTAATTTGTAGAAATTGCTAAATAGCTTTAAAATGGGGATCTGAAAAAATTTCTTTCATATCTCAACAAAAAACTTATTTCAAAAACTTATTTCATGTCTTTTATTTGAAAAATGTGTGGATGGTATACTTGGTTTCATGATTTGCTGAAACATGCATGCTGGTTTGTCTCCTATTGTACTCTTTTTTATAAGTACTTTTGGTACTTTTGCAAAAACAGTTATCCTTTTCGAAAAAAAATGGTTGTTTAATTGGACAACATTCGTTCTATTTTGTGTTTGTAACCCCTTATTTCTTCATTTAATTAGTATAAATTGCTATAGAATGGGATCTGAAAAAGTAAACAGAAGTTGATAGTCTTGATTTTTTATTTGAAATCGTGTGGATGGTATACATGGTTTCAGGATTTGTTCTTTACTCTGAACTAAAACGTGCATCTAAGTTTGAAACATGTTGATTTTGTCTCTATACGTAAATCGTCACTCTCTACACTTTAAAATTTTACATTATAATTAACATTTTTTTTGTTTGAACCATGAATTATATTTGTTTATAACTATATGTATATTTTTCCATCTAACATGGTGTGTCTACATTCTTGATGTTAAGCATAAGCGCTCAATAAAAATAATGTGCGTATTTTACAATACACAATGATGAAATTTATGATATATTTATATGTTAGTTGAAATTTAGAAATTAATTTTTTGTTTAGTAATTTATTTAACATATTAATTTTTACTAACCAATAAATTAATTTCTAAATATATATGGAACTTTAAATAGAGCACGAATTTCATCCTTTAAAACAAGTGTTACATGCACAGAGTACGCACTCTATTTTTCAAGAGTTGTCTTTTGTCATTTAGCAACAAAATGAACATCATTTTAGGTGTAAATATATACATATACCTGTATAAAAATGAAATTTAAGGTCTCCGATGAAAAGAAGGATGTAAATATTGATGTTCAAGTCAAGTGTAGCGACTGATGGATTACGGGCGAGATGCAAAATCAGCATGGATTTCAAATTTAGATGGAATTAACTTACTTGATCAGAATACAAAAACAAATCATAACACCCAATTTAATAACATCCAAATATTTCAAATAAAATATTTAACACTTTTTCCATTTTTATTGTTTCTTTTTGGTCATATTTCAATTCAATCAAACATTTTCTACTAACAAAATGGATACAAGTTTTTCAAACACAAAATAATTAATAATCCTAAGGACGAATGTTTCTCAAACAAATTAAAATATGGTAAAGTTAAAGGACGAAAAAACGAAAAAAACATTTTTCTTTAAAAAATAATATGTATTTCGCAAATGAGAATAATTAAACTGTACGTGCCATGGAAATTTGCACAATAATGTTTGTACAAAAATTAAGGGCATGCATTTTAAAGTTTGACTTAAGCCAAACAATTATTAATATTCGTCCATTTGATTATTATTTATTTTATGTCTGATACACTTGTCTCAATTTTGTTTGTAGGAAGTGCTTGAGGTCGAAAAAATGGGAAAAAGAATATTTTGTGACCATTGCAAAGAGAATGTAAGAGTGTTGATTTTTTCATTTTAAATTTTTTGATGTTATATATTATATATAGTATTGTTATGATATATATATTTTTTACCCTGATAAATAAGTCCATCAAAATTTGAAATCCAGGCAGAATTTAAATCTTGCCGTAACCCGTGAGTCTCCACGCTAGAAAATTTAATATTATTTGCTTTTTTTCTTTTTTACCTGATCAGACTTTGGTTTCCATTTTCTTGCAGTTATATGTATATATTTACACAAAAAATGGAGTCCCTCCATGACTTATTCATCTCATTGTTAAAAGAGAAAAAACTCTCTAAACAAGTAGCCTGCGTACTCTGCAGGTAACACCCATAGAATTCACGCTTTATTTATATAGTTCCATAAAATTTAAAAAATGAATATATTGGTTAGTAGTATCTTGCAAATCATGAAGCCTTGTTTGTTTGCGGAGAATATGATTTTTGCAAATCATATTTTGGTCCACGTACTTCAATGATATGTGATCAGGTAATTATATATCCTTTCAGGTTCCATATTAGCTAATTTCAATTGTATTTAAAAACATTAATTAATTATTTGAATTCGGGCATTGCATTTGCAGTGCGAGAAGGAATATCATGTGGGATGTTTGAAAAAAACACAACATGGAAGATCTTAAGGTATGCTTTTTCAAAAGAATTGTCTATTTTTTTTTTAAAAATTATACATTCTAAAATGAATATAATATGCTACAGAAAATTCCTGAAGGAAAGGATTATAATTTTGAGGTGGGATGGAGGCTTCTGAATGGTAAAGAAGGCAGTGCTTCAAAGGAACTCAAAAAGGTTACTGCCAGAGGTCCAAAACATATTTAAAGTAAGTAGTATTGATTAATTTCATTTCATTTCCTATGTAGTTGTTACTTAGTTTTATATATTGATTATACAAATGTTTGTTGTGTTTTCAGGATTGTTTCGAGCCCATTAAAGATCTAGTAACTAATGATGATCTCATCCCATCAATGGTTTATGTGTATGTATGTTAGATATTCAATTAATCATCTGTCACTCATCAGCTCCTAACCTTATAATTTCTAATGGCTACAGGGAAACTATAAATGAGCAAGACTTTAAAGGGATGTATTGTGCAATGCTAACAATAAAAGACACTAGTGGAAGGTATGTATTATTTCTTCTTTAGTTATAAAATATATAATTGTGAATTGTAATGGTTGAGTTAGTAATTATAAATTGTTGCAGGTCAAAAGTTGTATCAGCAATCATCGTAGGAGTACTTGGACGGGAAATATCTGAACTCCCATTGACTGCTACGCGTAAAGATTATCAACATAAGGCGAGTTTTTATTTCAGAGTAATTAATGTTTTTGATGTAGAAGTAATACAAGTTCCAAGGAAGTGTTTGAATTGTAGGGATACTTCAAAGTCCTTTTCGGGTGCATCGAGAAGTTGTTGACATCCCTCGACGTGAAAAACTTTATTCTCCCATCTACTGAAAGAGCAAAGTCAATGTGGACAGGCAGATTTGGTTTACAATAGATGTCAGAAGAAGAGGTATGTTTTGTGGTTTAAACAGATGGATGAATTAGAATTAGAAAAACATGCATGTAAATAAATGTCATTGTATATTGCATATTGCAGGTTTCAGAATATTTCGCTGGCAAATCATGACCTTCAACGGGACCTCCATGCTGGAAAAAACTATTCCAGAATGTGAGTGAGTGAGAAATCTTTTGTGCTTGTAAAATTCTCTTAGCTCTGGGAAAGGCCAAATTAGTAATTTGGGTATTCGGAATAAATAAAAAAAAACAGAAAAAACTGTATGTGAGTGAGTGAGAGATCTTTTGTGCTTGTAAAATTCTCTTAGCTCTAGGAAAGGCCAAATTAGTAATTTGGGTATCCGGAATAAATAAATAAAAGCTGCATCATCTATTGTGTTTTTTTTAACTGTAAATAAACTATAAATAACTAATTAACATCGGGTTTTGTTTTATTTAATTATATTTTTAATTGAAGTTAAGTTTGGTATATCAATAAATTGCAGTTGTATTAGTTAAAATTGTGTTATAGTTCATTTGCACTCAATTTGGAGTTCTATGCAATTACCACTCATCTTTGATTGATCTAATTGTTTTTTTATAATTATCAAGAAGAATTAAAAAAATATATTTCAATTTTACCTTTCAATAAGTATTTTCTTTCATACATGCGTCGAATGATTAAATGAATTATTTTTGGTGTGAAACTAACTTTTTGGAGGATACTTTTTTTGTGTTAATTTTTACTAATCAATAAATTAATTTCTAAATATATATGGAACTTTTAATAAAACATAAATTTCATTATTTAAAATCAGTGTTACCTGCAGAGTACGCACTCTATTTTTTTCTCTTTTGTCATTTAGCAACAAAATCTGGTATTCTTAGGTAAATAAAATTAATATATTTGTATAAATATGTCATTTAGCAACAAAATGAACATCATTTTAGATGTAAAAATATGCATATGTATAAAAAAAAATTGGATTTTAATTTTAATAGACATATTGATGGAGATATTGATGAGAATCAATATTAAATATTTAATTAGATATTTATGCTTATAGTTAGGAGATTTGTTTTGATTTTATTATATTTAGATTTATATGTTTCTTATTCTCCAAGTATATTTCATATTATAAATAGATGAGTTCTAAAATGTTATTAGGGAGTTGAATTCATTAATAAAATAGATGGTTAATTATCGTCCCTTCGGTTAATTATCGTCCCTTCGGTTTAATTATCGTCCCTTCGATTTATGTGTTCGTTGTTCTTGATCGTTGATAATATTGAGGCTTGCGCTGCGTCAGTTGGTATCAGAGCCTAGGTACGATTCTCGATGATGGTTCCGAGATTTCAACCGGTTTACAATACTATTCGTGATGAGCAATCAACGTATGAAGATGATAATATGCAGATCTGTCATGGTGAATATAATGGACCACCAATTTTCGATCAATATTTTGATGAAGATTGTAGTTATGATGGACCACCAATTTTTTATAACTATTTTGACGAAGATTGTGGTTATGATGGACCACTAATTTTCGATAAATATTTTGATAAAGATTGTGGTTATGATGTACCACCAGTTTTCGATGAGTTTGTTGATAGGTTGGTTGATGGTGTTGATGATGGTTATTGTGGCCCCCAATTTTTTATGAGGAAAAAGAGAAGATAAATATTTTTGTAGTTAAGAATGTTCGTGTTCATCTCAATATTTCCGACTTAACGATGGAGGTTCTTATCGTCTTATGGTTAAAAGAATACAAAGATGTTCCAGCTCGTATTCGTACCTTTTCGATGAGAACCAATATGATTCGAGGGCGAATCATTTTCAAGAAGAGGAGAATGATGGAGATATTGATGAGAATCAATATCAAATATTTAATTAGATATTTATGCTTATAGTTAGGAGATTTGTTTTGATTTTATTATATTTAGATTTATATGTTTCTTTTTCTCCAAGTATATTTCATATTATAAATAGATGAGTTCTAGAATGTTATTAGGGAGTTGAATTCATTAATAAAATAGATGGTTAATTATCGTCCCTTCAGTTTAATTATCGTCCCTTCAGTTTAATTATCGTCCCTTCGATTTATATGTTCGTTGTTCTTGATCGTTGATAATATTGAGGCTTGCGCTGCGTCACATATGTAGTGTACAAATTTAGCAACAAAATGAATATCGTTTTAGGTGTAAAAATTTATTAAATGTGCAAAGAATTTTTAATTTTAATAGACATGTAGTGTACAAATTTGATTTTCGGATTGATCGATACTTGGGAAGCAGAAATTTCGGGTTAAGATATCGTTTAATAATTATACACTGGAAAGGGTAAAGGAAAAGTATAACCTGTTAAACCAATCATACTGATTACTGACTCTATTTTAAATTTGTACTCCCTCCTTAAAAGTTTGTGACATTTGTCATTTTTTATAAAATTAAGGAATATTTTTTTGACACATGTATTCCTCATTAATTTTTCTTTCTCCCCATTGAAAGAAAGTTAGAGGAAATGACTCATTAATATATTTTCAATTAAAAGTGATATTGTAGGAGTTACAAATGGGCATTTTAAGAAAATTTGTGGTAAAAATAGAAAAAACGACAAATATTTTGAAATAAAAATAAAGACCAAATGCGACAAATTTTATAAAACGGAGGGTGTATGTATTAAAATATTAAAACGTAAAAAAAAATTCTGAATTTACACACGACACTTTGAGGAATTTGTTCACACATCTTGATCTCAATGTCTTTTCTTTGAAAACCGTCTTCACGACCATTTGCCTGATCTTAATTCTTCTTGTAAATTTCTTGTTACCTAAATCATTTTTCGGCTGGTTTTTGCCTATGTGCACATTTGATTTTTTTCGATTTAACCATCAAGTGTAACTGTGTAATATTATTTCATATAAATTGTTATATTTTTATCTAAAACATTATTACTTTGGATGTAGAACAATATTCATAAAAAAATAATTGGTATTACTATGTGTGGTCGATATTGTTTAGACAAATGAATAACACAGCTGATCCAAAATATTTAGTACTATAAGGTGGATTAGACATGTTCGCTGGTTGAAAACCGCCGGTTTCGGTTAGAAATCTGCGGTTACGGTTTTCGGAAATGGCGAACCATAACCGAACCGCGAACCGCCGGTTTAGCGGTTTGATTTTTTTTTTTTTTTAATATTATCTCCGTTTTTGTTCATTTTTTATTCGTTTTAACTCATTTTTTAGATAATACATTACTAGAATTGAATAAAAATTATATAACTTAAATTTATACATTAAAAATAGAAGAATTGTGTATTAAATTTTTTTTTTTTTTAAATAAAAACCGCCAAATCGGCGGTTTACGGTTTGTCAAAATGTCAAACCGTAACCGAATCGCCATTTTGCGGTTACGGTTCGGTTTGTAAACCGTAACCAGCGGTTTGGCCGGTTTGGCGGTTCGATTTTGCGCATGTCTAAAGTGGATCTAGATTTTTAGGCTTTTGATCGAGAGAAATATCTTTGAAAATTCTTGTTTTTTACATAAGTGTTTTTGTGCTAGAGATAATTATTCAGTTTCATTGATGCATAAATGGATTGGCATCTAATCCAATTTATTCATTTTTCTTCGAAATTACCTTCACTATACGTCCTACACCCTACCATTTCCCATTGCCGATATGCCATGTATTACACTTCCCCTATTCAGATATTATAACATGAATTTCTCAAACAAAACACCCTCTATATCCAATTTGCAGATCTAAGAATTTCATTTCAAAAAGACGAAACTCATTGTATTATACTCCCTCCGTCCTGTGATTACTTGCACACTTTTCTTATTGGGACGTCCCAAAATTATTTGCACACTCTTAATATGGAAATACCCCACAAAATTAATAACTTCACAACATCATTTTATCTTCAAATTTGCCACTCATTTTTCACATACATTTCACTTTACACATCATCAAATTACCTAAAGTACCACTCCTTTATCTTACATCATCAACCATTAAATCCACTTTTCTTAAATAACGTGTCGGTCAAACTATGCAAGTAATTTCGGGACGGAGGGAGTAATATCTTTAAATTTTAAGGGAATGAACCCTTATAAATTAAATGTCTCAATAAAAAATCTTAGATTTAGTGATTTTTTTTTAAAAAAAAAAACAACGAGGGAGACCGCTCCACTACCCCTTCATTATCTTAGCGTAACACCCATTCAATCTCCAATATTGTTTTCCATGATAAAGTTGTGTTTTTCTTACCTCCTACGTACGTTTGATCACACCCACTGACCCCACACATTGCACCAATAAAAACAATTGCAACTACACCTGACCTTAGCTAGCTATTAATTCAAAACTTCATTAAAACCTAAGCAAAAATGAACACCAAAACCACCACCTTTTTTGGAATCACCACCATAGCCACCCTGCTTCTTTCCATCATACTCTACCATTCTCATTCTAGTCTCATTATTAGTAGCATTTCGAGAGTCGAGTTTTTCGGTAGGATAGCAGGTAAACTAGGGTTGTTAGAAGATAGCATTTCCATTTATGTAGAAAGAATTCATGTGTATAAGAGTACTTTATGTAATGACAACCAAGGGAGGAAGTCTAATCTCATATCCTTGTACAACGTTAGTCTCGTTTTAACGGTTGATTCAAGATCAGGATGCGCCAATTTTAGCACTGTGCAGAAAGCGGTCGATGCTGTGCCCGATTTTAGCCGTGATTGGACGCTAATCATCGTTGATTCAGGCACATACAGGTACTCCTCACAACTCTTAAGGGACGGATCTAGAATTTTGTTTTAAAGAGAGATTTTTTTGAAGTACTAATATAATATCATATAATTAATGCTATAAAATCAAGGGGTATATAATAAAAATATTTTCACACAATATAGAGTATTTTTTTTATTAAAAAATATCTAAGGAGGCGACCGGCCAGGCCACTAATATAGATTTTATTCTAAGGAGGCAAAAAAAAAGGATGAAATTCATAAAATTAATCAAAGGTCTAAATTGGTTTTCTTATTGCTTATATATACTTTAAGTTATACAATAATTTTCTATATTTAATTTATTATTATCAAATTTTCAAATTACTTTTCACATTCGATCTTTTTATTTTTCAGATTAATTGAAAAATGCATTACTACTATATAATTTTCAAAGGATATTATTAACTTTAAATATTAGGTTGAATTTGATAAATTTATATATAGACAAAAATTCCTTATAAATCCTATATATCTTGAGTAAATTAATAATAAATATTCTTTACGATGGGTGCAGGGAAAAAGTGGTAGTAAACGATAGCAAGAGGAATTTGATAGTTGAAGGACAGGGCTATCTCAACACTGTGATAGAATGGAATGACACTGCCAATTCCACTGGGGGAACTATCTACAGCTCTACATTTGCTGTCTCCGCTCCCAACTTTGTAGCTTACAACATTAGTTTTCTGGTATTTATATTATATTTATTTAAAAAAATAATTAAGTGGATTTTATATATATATATTAATTAATGTGTGAATTAATAAAGAACACAGCTCCAGCGCCAGATCCTGGGGAAGCAGGAGCACAAGCAGTGGCATTAAGGGTTACGGGTGACGAATGTGCATTCTACGGTTGTGGCTTTTATGGTGCTCAAGACACACTCAATGATGATCAGGGCAGACATTATTATAAACAATGTTACATTCAAGGATCCATTGATTTCATTTTTGGTAACGCTAGATCGCTCTTTGAGGTACATATTTATTCACTATTCAGGGGGTTCAATTAGCTAGCTAGCTAGAATCATATTTTAAAAAATACTAGTAATTAATTAAATCTGCAGGATTGCACGATAAATTCGACAGCAAAAGAGGGTGGGGGTGTGAGTGGGTGTATCACGGCTCATGCAAGAGACTCGGCCAAGGAGAAAACGGGGTTTTCGTTCGTGAAATGCAGCATCAGTGGGAGTGGAAAAGTGTTGCTGGGGCGAGCTTGGGGGCATTATGCAACTACAGTGTTTTCGAAAACATACATGTCGGACGTTGTTGCTCCTCAAGGCTGGAATGACTGGAGAGACTCATCTAGAGACCAGTCTCTACTTCATCCTTATTCCTGTACTTTCATTTCAACTTTATTTAAATGGGAATTATTAACTAAAATGGATTTTATATATAATATGGGTCATCCCAATGGAACGGTAACTTTTAACCAAAAAAGATAAGCATACGAATATAGTTCTGATTTTTTTATATGTACGTTCTTTGGAATGTCGTCGTTTTTGGTCATCAACTTAATTTGCTGCAATCAACCGCTCACATGCCGAGCACAAGACCAAAAACAACGTCATTCCGAGGATTCCGGCAACTTTGAGACAAATTGGTACATATTAATAACAATTGGGACTAAATTTGTACTCTTATGCTTTTAGGGACCATTTTGAAAAGGTGAAAAGTTATGAGACGAAAAAAAATTATATCCTAACTTTTAGGCATAGAGACATTAAAGAGTGGTTTTTTTTTTTCGGCAGTAACTTACTCGTATTTTGATTCACTATTGTTGGCTTTCACGGATTAAAAATAGTCTTGTATCATTGTTTGACACCTTAGTTCGATGACCAGTTGTAGAAGGTGAAACATCTGATTGACGTGGTGAAGTGGTAGAGCCTGGTTTATTAACATGATATTTCCCCACCTGCTACAACGGGTTATTGAACTATGTCAAACAAAAAATTACAGGACCATTGTTCAATTCGTGAAAGTTGTCAGGACTGAAATCGAAATAGAAAAAATTGTCCCTATTAGGTATAACTGGTTGTATATATTTGTATTTAATAAAATTGTTTATGTTATATTAATTTGAATAAATTTTCAGAACGGTGTCATTCGGAGAGTACGAATGCTACGGGGCGGGAGCCAACTCTACGAATAGAGTAACATATGGGAAACAGCTGACGCAGTCTGAAGCAGCTGAATATGTTGCTACCTCTTTCATTGATGGACAAGACTGGCTTGTTTCTGCCTCCACAAATTATCTGCATCAACAAACCAATGTGATTCAAGATGCTCAAAATTAGTCTCACGCGCGTATATTGCATGTGGATTTGGTACATATTTATATCGGACCCAGGATTTTAAAATTGGGGTACAGTCAATAGATAATTTAAAAATATTTGTACATAAGGAAAAGTCTCAAATGTACCCTACACACCAAAGTAGAATCCGTGCACATGCTTTTGACCCTATATCCTACCCGCTGACCCATCTCAAATTAACCCAACCCCACAACTTATGTACAATATTTTTATTTAATATTTTCTCTCTCTATTTGTCTGAATTATCGTGCTTCTTCCATCAAATATTACGTGGTTCTTCTTCCCCAAATTTCTTCGGCTAGTTTCCTCCTCTCAAGATTCTTTTTGTTCTTCTACTCAATCAACCGTTTCTCCCTTCTTTTCCTCTGTTTTGTTCATCTGTAATTGATTCATTATTCCATGAATTCTATGAGTGCAGTAATTTAAAGAATTAGTATTAACTTCAATTATTGGAGGGTTTTGCTATTGCTATAAGTTCTTGTAACTTTTAGGTTTTCTAATTCTTATAAAAAGTTATACCGTTGCGGAGGAAGATGCATTCCATTCGTTCAACCTTTACATGCCTCCTCCACGATAATGCAAATAATAAATATAATTTTATTAATTATTTATTGATTATTGATGGATACAGGTGCACATATGTGTTTTTTCGTCACGCTTGTTCTTGATCTTAGTGCATATCAAATATTGCAATTGAACTACAATTTATTGCAATACCCTTTCCCACGCTAATAGTTTTTGATAATGTGTTCGATATTTTATTTAGAAAAGTATTATTCTTATTATTGAAAAGTACTGAAAGTGTAATTTTTATTATTAAAAAGTGGTAAATTTTATTAGTGAAAAGTGTAATTCTTATTACAGTATTGAAAAGTGGTAAATTTTTTAACTGAAAAGTGTTATTCTAATTATTGAAAAGTGATCAATTTTATTAATGAAAAGTGTAATTCTTATTATTGAAAAGTGTAATTCTAATTATTGAAAAGTGATAAATTTTATTAATGAAAAGTGTAATTCTTATTATTGAAAAGTGGTTGATCTTTTAACTGAAAAAATGTTATTCTTATTATTGAAAAGTAGTAAATGTTTTAACTGAAAAGTGTTATTCTTATTCATGAAAAGTCATTAAAAAAACATTAACATAATTTTTATTATCGATTTATTAAAAAAAAACATTCACGGCTGAAAAGTTATTAAAAAAGTTAATGTCATACTATATTTATATATAGGTCGACCTCGCTGGAAAATATGAATTAGTGTGCACCGTGTACACTACACACAAGAGACTAACCCTTGTACATAAACATTGTTTTGCTGTAACTTGTCCGATGGGCCTTCATTTTTTGCAAGCAATCTATGACATTTTCATCGAAAATTTGTAAAAACAAGTATTTCTCAATGATAGTAATCAAGCAATTATTTAATAATTGATCACTCATAATATTTACCGACCTATTTTTTACATAAGTCATTCTTGAAAACACTCTTTCCACATAATAGATTTTGATTGTTCATCTCTCATTTCTTAATTCAATTATACAAAAACGAGAATACAATCAAACATATAAACTTAAAACTTCTACAATTCTATTAAAAAAAACACACACACACACAATTGTAAAATACAACAAACCCTAAATTCCCAATTTTTTTAGTATCAATTTCCTAATTCAATTATACAAAAATGAGAGTACAATCACACATACATACATATATATATATTATAAATTTAAAACTTCTACAATTCTATTAAAAAAAAAAAAAAACACACACACACAATTGTAAAATATAACAAACCCTACATTCTTAATTTTTTAGCATCAATTTCATTTAAGTAACTTGTACATTTAACAAAATAAAATTATAATAAAAAATAAATAAAAAAGTAATTTTCTTTTAATCTCGGTGAATTGAGTATCAATCAAATGTTAATTTTCCTGCCAGCTGAGAGAGCCTCCTAGAAACAGGGGTCCTGTTGTTAATGGACTATTGACTAATCTATTAAGCCCAAGTAAGTATAAGTGTATAACCTATTTTTTCGGCAAACATTATATAAATTCGGTGTCAAATATATATAGTAAAAAAAAAATTGGGGGTACAGCTGTACCCCATGTCTCTTAATAGGTCCGCCTCTGTCATCCCGCCTGCCCGGCACATGGTCGTGACCAATAATTTGAATAAATATAATTTTTTTAATTATTATTGAATGGAAAAGTAATTAATAGGCTGGCTAAATGGTCGTTAGTTTCATATGAAAATGTGTTCCACGACATTCATAATTTGGTGCGCTCTGCTTTATGGATAAAGGTGAAACTTCAGATTAAAAAAATGAAAAAGAAAAAGGAAAAAGGAGAGATAACCAATAATTTGTAAAAAGCAGGGAGGGGACAGGGTGCACATGGGATGGGATATCAATAATGCAGAAAAGGACCTGTACCTCTTCATGTCTTATAGTAAAAGTAGTACCACCTCTAATGTTTTCATTCATCATAAAATATTATTTACAAAGAAATTAAACAGCTGAGATCACAGCTAGCTTGTAACCATGGCGGAAGTTGTAGTCTCTGCTT
The DNA here is from genome assembly GCA_963675135.1 of Galeopsis tetrahit. Classification (NCBI taxonomy): domain Eukaryota; kingdom Viridiplantae; phylum Streptophyta; class Magnoliopsida; order Lamiales; family Lamiaceae; genus Galeopsis; species Galeopsis tetrahit. Next base: position 71,255,329 of record OY776128.1, on the reverse strand, counting down.
TGGTCGAGCAACTAATAGCCACCATAAATGAGCAGATCAAAAGCGAAATCAATTTGGTGAGAGGTGTGGACAAGGAGGTTCTCAATCTTTCCGACGACCTCAAGAGCCTCGGGAATGTGTTGGATGATGCCGAGAATCGATGATTTCAGGACAAAAACATCAACCAATGGTTGTCGAGGCTAGAGCAGACGTCTTATGAAATGGAGGACGTTCTGGACGAATGGAGTTATGCTCTTCTCAAACTCAAGATGCCTGCTCCTGCTCCTCCTAAGCACATGGTATGCTCCTTCATCCCATCTTCATGTTTATGTTTCAACAAAGTTGTTGTTCGTCATGATATCGGTACAAAGATTAAAAATGTGAAACAACAACTTGATCAAATTTTGAGGGAGAAAGATCGACTTAATTTTGTCGAATCCGTGCCCATCATGGATCGTTTGCCTGGATCTTGGCGAGTTCAGTCCACTTCCATGGTTGACTCAGTAAAAGTCCATGGTCGGGATACTGATATGAATTTTCTTGTTAGCAAACTTTTGGATAATGGTGCTAGCCAAGGCATCCCAATTCTGGGTATAGTGGGTATGGGCGGACTTGGGAAGACGACTCTCGCTCAACTAGTTTATAATCATAGTCGAGTGGAGGAATCTTTCGACTTAAGGATCTGGATTTGTGTTTCTGACCCTTTTGATCCTGCTGTCATTGGTAAATGTATTCTCGAGAAAGTAAAAAAACAGACTTCTCCAAATACTATACAACTTGATGTCCTGTTAGATCTTGTAAAAGAGTCTATTATAGGAAAGAGGTTTCTTCTTGTCCTTGATGATGTTTGGACAGAAGACCATAACAAATGGGAACCCCTAGAAAACTCCCTCAGTTATGGTGGAGCTGGAAGTAAAATTTTGGTGACGACGAGAAATGAAGGGGTGGTGAAAATGATGGGATCGAGGGAGGGTGAGATATGTCATCCAAGGGGGCTCTCGGACAAGGATTGTTGGCTATTATTCAGCCGTATAGCCCTTTCTAAAAGGAACGAAGTCGAATTTGAGGAGATTGGTAAGAAAATAGCTAAAAAGTGCAATGGCTTGCCTCTAGCCGTGAAGACTTTGGCAAGTCTTTTGCGTTTAAAAAGTAGCTTGGACGAGTGGGAAAATGTGTTGAATAGTGAAATATGGAAACTGGAGAAAGCAGAGGTAGACATTTTTCCTCATTTGCTTTTGAGTTACAATGAATTGTCACCGACACTTAAGCGGTGCTTCTCGTACTGCGCTGTCTTTCCCAAAGATACTGAGATTAATGTTGAGAGCCTAATAGAAAATTGGATGGCACTTGGTTACTTGGGCTCCAATATCAGTGACATGAAACTTAGAGGGAGAGAGTGTTTTGACGTTTTAGCAATGCGTTCTCTATTTCAAGATTTTGAGATAGATTATTGGGGTGAGAAAATAATTAGATGTAAAATGCATGATATAGTACATGATTTTGCTCAATTTGTTAGAAAGAGTGGTAAGGTGGAGGGCACTAGAATGAATAAGACAACCTGCCAAGTTTGTGACCCTTCATTTGTTTCCAATGTTAATCAATTTTGTAGCTTAGTTTGGGGTAAGAAAGAATGTCCTCCAAGTAGTCTTTGTGATTGTGTGACACGTCGTCTAAGGGTATTAAGTATGAATGGTTGTCACTTGCAAAGTATTCCACTGGGGCTGGAAAATTTGATTCATTTGAGGAGGTTGGACTTGAGTGGAAATACAATATCCCAAGAACACCTTAGAATTATTTTTCAGCTTTATTACTTGCAAACACTTAAATTAAGTGAATGCAAACTAGAAGCGATTCTAAAGGAAATTGGGAATTTGATTCACTTGATAGACTTAGACTTGAGTCGGAATGAGTCTTTAAAGGAGTTGCCAGAGAGCATATGTGGTTTGCATGAATTGCGAAACCTGAATGTTAATTGGTGCAGGAGTCTGAGCAGAATTCCTGAAGGACTGGCCCAGTTAACCGGTCTTAGCGAATTGCGTGGATTTCGAGGAGGAAGTAGTGATAGCAAGTTGGGATTTTTGAACAAGTTAAACCATCTTAGTTTTCTAGACTTGACTATCAGATTAGGTGATGAAGAAGTGGTTGAGGATGCTAGGGAAGCCGAATTGAGGAAAAAGATACACCTTCAGAAACTGTGGATAGAATTTGAGAATGAGATGGATGATCAAAGTGAGGGGGTGAGGATGGATGTGATAGATGCTCTCCAGCCCCATCTCAAGTTGAAACAACTGTTGATTGTGAAATATAAGGGCTCCAAACTTCCGCTGAGCTGGATTGTCTCGCCCCTGAACCAACTAAGGTGTATTGAGTTATGGGAATGCAATCAGCTGTCATCACCGCCGCCCCTTGGAAAACTACCATGCCTAGAACAGATTGTAATTTGGGGAATGGAAGGATTAGAAAGAGTGGGAGGAGAATTGTTGGGAGGTTCATCAAATAGTAATGCTCATGTTATTGCATTTCCCAAATTGAAGAAACTGTCATTTTTCTATTGCCGCGAGTGGAAGGAGTGGGAGGACATCACGGGCGAAGAAGAACAATATTCTACCATCATGCCTTGTCTTCAACAGTTAACCATCCGTAATTGCCCTGGCCTGAGGAAACTGCCACGCTCCCTCCTCAGTAAGGCATGGCCATTGGGCAAGTTGGAGATTTCTTATTCACAGGAGCTAGAACAACATTGCAGGGACAATGGTGTAGTGTTTACTGATTCTTATAGGGGGTAATTAATGTATAAATCAGTTTGTTTGGTGATTTCCACAATCAAGTTTATGTATGTAACGTTTTCATCCATCTAATTAAACACTATAAATAAAGATTGTAATTTCTGATTATAACTCATTTTATCTTCTCTAGCTTCCATCCATCTAATTAAACAGTATAAATAAATTCTTAGGATTTAGAGCATCTCAAATTATATATGGACACAATTTCATTTTACAGACAACATGTTTGATTTAATGAAAATATAATTGTGGCTAAAGCTCGATCATGTTTTAGTTGATGGCATGCTGGAATTGAATACACACAACTTAAAATTCTCTCTTCTTGTATTTCTTGTATAATTGGATAGCTAGGCAAGACAACCATGGGCGAATGTTTTATGTTCAACGACATGGTGGGACGACGAAAAACAGGAGGCAATAGCTAGCTGCAACATTAGCATCACAATCGATCTTGTCAATTTTCTCCATATCCATCCAGCTGATTCACAAGAAGTTGACGACGTTTGTGCAAATACTCAACCCTGTCCTACCTCCGGCAGTGTCGCTTTGTCATCTGGTTCGAGATAACGGAAAGTTGTCTTGCACCAGAGTTTATATATAGTTCGTACAAGTCCACTATTGTCAAGTTATATACCTTCCGTCTGCTGGTACTCCATGTAATGTATATCGGTGATCCTCTATAAAATTCGGCTCCCACATTTTTTCTTTTCAAACTTATCTAGGCCCCTTAGTAGACGGTACAGTGGGTGAGATTGGTCATCCGAATTAATCGGTTCTTGAGTCGGAAATTGAGACTTAAAAAATATATTAACATTTTGCTTTCAATCTCGAGATGGTGTAAATTTATGAGTGTTGAGCAACGGCAATAAGTGAAGAACGAGAAGAATTTAAATTTCAGCAAACTAGAGCCCAGTTAAAGCAAGCCAATAGCAACAAGGGTTGGCTATATACCCCTCTCTTTGTTAAGTATACTCCCCCTTCCCATTTATTAATTTAATAATGATGTAAAATACTTAAACTATTCTTATACTAAAATGACCCTATAAATACACCCCCATTCAATTTTAAACTCTAACCCTAATTTTAGTTGCAACTTGCAACCTTCGTCACAACCACTTAAACCATGCCAAATAGTGTCAAAAATTACATAAATCTAAAAGAAAGACATATTCTCGACAAACCAGTGTCAACAATAGTGTATACGGTCGATACATATTTGTCAATAAGATTTCGATTTTTTTTTTAATCTAAAATTTTCGACAAAACAATGTCGAATAGATGCACTATTGTCGACAATAGTGCATCCATTCGACACTAGTTTGCCGAAATTTAAAAAAAAAAATTAGTGGAGGGGGAGGGAGAGGCGGCGGCGGCGCGAGAATGAAGAGGAAAGTCGACCTCCATGGTGGCGGCTTGATTTTTGACAGAGAAGATGGTGGCCGGCCGCGAGATTTGTTGGGGCGTGAGGAAGGTGTAGGTGATGGTGGCGGTTGCTTGAAGGAGAAGGTGAGAAATGAGAGAGAAAAAAATAGGGTTAGAATTTTGAACGAGAGAGTGTATCTATATCTGAATTAAATAGGTAAAAAGACATATTAGGTATTTTGTCTGGTACATCTAACTGACTGACATATGTCACATAGAGGGGTACAAAAATTGGGGGTATATTTAACAAGGCTGGATGGGTATATAGCCAAACCTTAGCAACAAATATGAGACTCACATTCAGCAATTAATGAGGCCCAAAATCTGAGCCCAATTTGTTGGCCTATTCTAAAACGGTCAATGTCGGATCTACATTTAGTTAGAGGCCACGGATAAATGCCCCCAAAAAAATCTGTATCTATATATTATACTGTATATATAAAAACAGCCTTGACTGGGCCCAACTTTTTTTTTTTTTTAAGCAAAGGCCAACTATTTTAATTTTTGTGTTATATCATTCATTGAGTCATTTTTTTATTAAATTCGCAATCCAATTATAAATTAATTATTAAAAAATATTTGTAATTAAGTATACCCCTATAAATTTTAATTAATAAAAAATATTTATAATTAAGTATACCCCTATAAATTTTAATTATTAAAAAATATTTGTAATTAATTTGTGTATATTTATACATATACTTTTGTTTCTCAAGATTATATATATATATTAATTATAAGTTAAAATTTGTATGAGATAGTTTCATGAATCTATTTCGTAAAATTGAATTTTAATTAATTACTTTATTTCGTCAGAAGTTTCCATCTTTTCATTTAGATGTCTCACAGAAAAAATTCTCATTTTATTTGTGTATACATTGTGACTCCACCTCTTTTACTCTTAAATTATTCTACACTCCATTTTATTCCCTCTCTTCAATCATGTCAATTTTACTACATCTCATTTTATATTAATGTTTTTCAAATTCTGAAAATAAATTTTAAAAAATGTAATTGAAGATTCACTCACAAGATGAAATCAATGATATGGTTTCACATAATATTATTGTTCTTCAAATTCTGCAAAATTTAACTATTGAAAATTTTAAATTGTATTAATGTATTTTATAAATAATGAATTAAAATTTATTAATTATCAATCCGACGGGAGAATACTAGATGTAAAAACTAAAAACCTTTTATTGGTTAAGGGTGTGCAAAGAATATATCCAACAACATGTTCTTTTTAATATGCAATTGGATATAGAATAAAAAAAAAAAATTAATTGATGTAGATAAATATGTCTATCTTGGAAAAGTCGACACGTGGAAACGGGATAAATTATGATAGTCTTAATTAGGTCAATAAGCTGGAAAGAAGGATTAATACACCCCTGGGCCTAAGAAGGGAAATTAGAGTGATTGGGCCTTTAGCCCACATTTGGGGAATTAATAGTCTTTGGGCCCAAGGATCTGGCCCAAAGGGAAACGCATGGTATGGATTAATCTTTCCTAACTAAGTCAAAAGAATGGGTCAGTCCACGAAGATAGGGGGTGATACGTTGAGGAACCAAGTCTTCAGGGATATGGACCAAGTCTTCAGGGATATGGACCAAATCCTCAGGGACTTGGGGCCGGATTTACAGGAATGGGCCGAGAATATAGGGAGAACGAGTCTTTCCCTCTCCGGAGAGAGGGCCAGGTATATAAGCAGGCTATTTCTATATTCTTAATTACGTTTTGATATAATACATACACATTCTGACAAAACACACACTGAATTGAGAAGAATCACCACTGTATTCGCTGGAATTTCCCTAGAAATACAGGGGAATTCCTCTTTGATTTCTCCTACGATCGAATCTGACTTGAGCGTCGGAGCTTCTACGCCGGAGCCTCCCTCCGGCGTACTTTTGCAGGTCATTTTCGGATTCTCAAGGAGATTTACTTGAAGATTGTCAAGGATAAACGAGTGATTTGATTCGTGATTATCAGTGCTTGTAGAGGAACGGTTGATATCTAAAGGCGTTCTTTTTCGACGCATCAATTGGCGCCGTCTGTGGGAACATTTCAAGCTAAGGCGTGAGAAAAGTTCCGTAATTAAATGGGTGGAGGACAAGATCTAACGAAGCAAACAAAGGAGAAAGGGGATTACACTCCTCCTCCTTTCCCTCCGCCCCCTCCAGGTTTTCCCTTAAATTGAAATTTAGGGAAACAACCTGTGGATCATACACCAGAAGATATCCCTCCTACCCAAGAGGGAAATGTAGAAGGTACCTCAGGAGCTTCGGGGAGTGGGATCAATAAGGATAACCCTAATGCTCCACCGGAACTCCTGACTATCTCTCAAGATCAGTTGGATGAGATGATCGCGCAATCGGTTGAAAGAATAATCGCTGCTCGCGGACTTCGCCCTCCCGGACCTATTCCACCTGTCCATGAGAGTACAAAGCAGAATCCCCCAGAACATGTCATCGATTCTGCTCCAGTCCCCTCCAGGAATGAGGATCCCCCTCAAAACCCAGAAGAAAAGATACCTTCTCAGGCCGAAAGAAGTATCCTTGAAAGACCCCCTCAGAGGAATATGGAGAGGATCCTCGGGGATACCACTCTGGATACAGGGATGGGAGAAAGCACGGACGACACGTATCAAGGAGCCGTCAGTGATCAAAACAGGCCTTACGTAAAGAGATGAGGGATATGTAGAGACATATTACCGACAACGTAAGTAAACCCTCTTACACCACTGGATATCAATTCTCATCTAATATTTTGCAAGATGAACTGCCCTCTAACTTCAAATCTTTAAACTTTGAATATGATGGCACCACGGATCCTTATGAACATTTGATGAGATTCGAGAACGCTGCCCTACTGCACCGATATGGAGAGGGCGTCAAGTGCAGGGTATTCCTAACTACCCTATCCAAGGCTGCACAACAGTGGTTCACACAACTAGGGCCGGACACTATCCACTCATGGTCTGAATTCAGTGAATTGTTCTTGCATCAATTCGCCAGCGCTAGGAGACAACCTAGAGCCACCCTCACCTTGTTTAACATGCGACAAGGAGAGAACGAGAGCTTATGGGCTTTCTTGAAGAGATTCAACCAAGCGGCCCTAGAGGTACCCACAACCTCTTCAGAGGTCAAAATCAATGCTCTTACCAATGGATTAAGAGATGGAGACCTGTTCAAATCTTTAGCCAAGAAGCCAGTACGGACCTTTGATGAGTTATTAAGGAGAGCAAAGAAATACCTCACCCTGGAAGAGGTAAGGAAGGCTAAGCGTTCGGAGACCAGGACAATAGTGGGGAATAGAGAAAGGAGAAGAGAAATCCCACTGATAAGGTCAAGTCCAGAGAGGCACGGGACCTCAAGGAGATTGGAAAATGTAAGAAGAGAGGAAGTTGCGCCCTGGAGCCCCAGGGGAAGGGCGAAAAGATATACCCCTTTGAGGATAGAGCCAGCCGAAGTTCTAGAGGTGGCAGGGGACCATCCTGATATGAAGTTCCCCTACTCAAGAAGCAGGGGTCCTCAGAATCCTAAGTCAGACAGATTTTGCAGATTCCATAACGACTATGGCCACGATACCAACCAATGTTGGCATTTGAAAGACGAAATAGAGAGAATGATTCAAGCAGGCCATCTGAAAGAATTTATTTTTAGAGATCGACAAGGCCCCAGGGGACAAAAGAGAAAGGACCCCGAGGGGAAACAAGAGGATAACATAAGAGATCAGAGGAAGAACACCGAGGAGCAACCACCACCTCCCCAAAAGAGGGGAACTATTCACATGATCGTGGGAGGCCCTGCTGATGGGGACTCCTTCAGGCAGAGGAAGCAGAGCGTTAGGTCGCTGAAGAACGAGAGGAATATAGAACACCATGAGGTGGGAAAGATGACAGAGGGTCCGGACATTCATTTTGGACCAGAAGACGCTGGGGAACCCAGAGAAATCCATAATGACGCATTAGTCATTACCACGGATATAGCGGGATACGATGTAGCCAGAATTTTTGTAGACACAGGGAGCTCTGCCGATATCATGTTCTTGGAGTGTTTTAAGAAGATGGACCTAAATATAAAGCTCAGACCAGTGGAGACAGCCCTTTATGGATTCTCAGGGGGAGCCATTCAACCCCTTGGTTCAGCGTTACTGCAAGTAGGGTTAGGAGTCGCCCCTAACCGTCGCGTGCAAGTAATAGAATTCCTGATTGTAGATGTCCCATCTTCGTATAATGTAGTAATGGGAAGACCAAGCTTGAATATCTTTCAGGCAGTGATCTCCACCTTCCACATGAAGATGAAATTCCCTGCCTCTGGGGGTGTGGGAGAGATATGTGGGGACCAATACCAGGCAAGGAAGTGTTACGTAGAATCGGTCAAGATAGCAGACAGGGCCGTATTCCGAGGAATGGAGAGATTTAAGGGTGAAGACCCTGAATTGAAAAGACAGAAAGTGGGTGAACTAGCACAAGAGCAACTCAAAGCCAAAGCAGATGAGGAGTTAATGAGCATCGAGCTCTACCCAGGAAAGGAGGGATTCACAACCAGGATAGGTACAAATATGAACCCTGAGCTCCAGGGAAAGATGATACTCACCCTCCAGGAGAACGCGGATATCTTCGCATTCACGGCGACGGATATGACGGGTATCCCTCCAGAAATAGCAGTGCACCATCTTAATGTGGATCCCAAAGCTAGGCCAGTGAAGCAGAAGTTAAGGAACTTCGACAAGGAGAAGAACCTCATTGTGAAAGAGGAAATCGATAAATTGTTGAGTGTAGGGCACGTGAAGAGAGTGCAGTTCCCTGAGTGGCTCTCGAACGCAGTGCTGGTGTCCAAGGGAGCCGACAAATGGAGGATGTGTATCGACTTTAGGGATCTGAACAAAGCATGCCCTAAGGATCATTATCCCCTGCCTAGGATTGATCAACTGGTAGATGCTACGTCCGGATTTGAACTACTTAGCATGATGGATGCATATCAAGGGTACCATCAAATCCAGTTGAACCCCCTTGATATACCAAAGGTATGCTTTATTGCAACATGTGGTACTTTTGGTTATGTACGTATGCCGTTTGGACTGATAAATGCAGGAGCCACCTATCAAAGGATGGTAGACTCGGTGTTCCGAGGACAGATAGGGAGGAACATGGAGGTTTATGTAGACGATATGCTAGCTAAAAGCGTCAAAGCAGAGGAACACATTAATGACCTGAAGGAGATATTTCAGGTAATTAGAGAAAACGGTATCAAACTTAACCCAGCTAAATGTTCCTTTGGAGTAGGGTCAGGGAAATTCCTGGGATATATGGTGACTCAAAGAGGAATAGAGGTTAACCCTGCCAAGGTGAAAGCGGTCCTTGACATGCAACCTCCTCGAAACCTAAAGGAATTGCAGACCCTGAACGGTAGAATCGCAGCTCTTAGCAGATTCATAGCAAAATCAGCGGAGAAGAGCCACCACTTCTTCAGAACACTAAGGAAGGGGTCAAGATTCGAATGGGATGAGCAGTGTCAAAAGGCTTTTGAGGAACTGAAGCTCCATCTGGAACAACTCCCGAAGCTAACCAAGCCTACTCAGGGAGATGTTTTACTCCTATACCTCTCAGTAGGGGAACATTCCCTGAGTACAGCCCTGATGAAAGAGGAAGGCTCCACACAACAACCTATATATTATGTGAGCAATGTCATTCAAGGGGCGGAGATAAGATATTCAGAGGTGGAGAAGGCAGCCCTGGCAGTGGTGGTAACGGCTAGGCGACTACGCCCTTACTTCCTGTCTTATAAAGTTATGGTACGAACTAATTTCCCTTTGAAGCAGACACTAGGGAGAGCAGACTTATCAGGAAGAATGGTCAGATGGGCAGTGGAATTACAGGAATACGATATTGATTATGAACCAAGGAGGGTCATCAAAGCCCAGGCTTTAGCAGACTTCATCCAAGAGTCTACCAGAACGGAAGAGGAACAAGGCTGGAAAGTATATGTTGACGGTTCAGCATCCGCTGTAGGATGTGGAGCAGGGATAGTGTTGATTCATCCTGATGGCCAAGAAGTATAGATAGCCGTTAAATTCCGGTTCTCAACCTTAAACAACGGTGCAGAATATAAAGCCCTGATTAGAGGGGCTAACATGGCAGCAGAGTTAGGAGCACAAAAAGTTACCCTGTACTCTGACTCAAAGCTGGTAGTGCAACAGGTCATGGGGGAGTACCTCGCCAAAGATGAGAGGATGATCTCCTATTTAGAACAGGTAAAGAAACTAAAGAATAAATTTCATACTTTTGAGGTGATACAGGTGCCTAGAGAAGAGAACGTGAAAGCAGATGGGCTGTCTAAACTAGCTAGTTCCACTGAATTCGAGGGTGACGGAAAGGTAACCCTGTTAGTGGCAGATCAATTAGCTACAGAAACCCTGATCGGAGAGATAACAGCAGGGGATGACTGGAGGAAAGAAATATGGAAAGAGTTGAACAGGGGGTAAGTAACCCCAATGTCCAGAGAGGCCAAAGCTTGGAGAAAGAAGTATTGTATCCTAGGAGGCCAATTATACAAGAGATCCTTCACTCAACCCTATTTGAAATGTCTTTCAAAAAGAGAGGCGGAGCTAGTGATCAGGGACATCCATGAAAGTTGCGCATCTAGCCATGAAGGCTACCAGACTATGGTGAAGAAGGTATTTAGGGCAGGTTTTTACTGGCATAATATAATCAGAGACGCTAGGGAATATGTGAAGAAATGTGAGAAGTGTCAGAAGAATGGACCTTCGATACGAGTACCTGCAGAAGAGATGGGTGCCATGTACTCACCCTGTCCCTTCGCCAAATGGGGGATAGATCTAGTGGGACCCTTCCCCTTGGCACCCGGAGGGAGAAAATTTTTGATCGTAGCCGTGGATTATTTCAGTAAATGGGTAGAGGCTGTGCCCTTGGCCAAAATAGAGGAAGATAATGTAATTCTTTTTCTTGCTAGACATATTTGTTGCAGGTTTGGAGTACCCAAAATCTTGGTTTCCGACAACGGAACACAATTCAATGGAGAGAAAGTAAGGAGATGGTGCGAAAGATGGAACATTGTACAGAGATTTACTTCAGTAGCCCACCCACAAGCCAATGGGCAGGTGGAAGTTACAAACAGAATCTTAGTAGATGGCATCCGAACACGATTGGAAGAGGTAGGAGGAAAATGGGTGAAGGAGTTAGACAACGTCCTCTGGTCCTACAGGACCAGCCCTAAAACAGCTACGGGCGAATCTCCCTTCTACTTGGTGTATGGGGCAGCGGCAGTGATACCTCCTGAAGCCAGACTCAAATCGCACCGAATCACCTATTTTGAAGAAAAAAGAAATGAAGAATTGATGAGGGAGGCGCTGGACCTGGTAGATGAAGAGAGGGAGATGGCGAGATTGAAAGCAGAAAGGTACAAGAGTCGGATCAAGGCAGCATACGATCGCAGGGTAATCCCTCGTTCCTTTAAAGTTGGAGATTTGGTCCTTCGGAGAGCAGATGCCTTGAAGAACACTGGAAAGATGGAACCCAATTGGGAAGGTCCTTACAGGGTAATACAGGTACTAAAAGACGGAGCATACAAGCTCCAGGATATGACAGGAAAAGAAATACTAAGGCCATGGAACGTGTGCCACTTGAAGAGATTTTATGTTTGAAGAAGGTGCTATTCCCCTACCATCTTTCCCTTTATGAACGATTTTGAATGTTTATTTCTTACTCGAATAATTGCTTCACCGGCACTCTTTTTCCCTCTACGTGGGTTTCCCTTTGGGGTTTTACCACGGAGAGGTTTTTAATGAGGCCGGCATAGGTTCCCCTTATTTGCCTATGTTGATGAACACTTTTGATCAATGGAGCATCGGTTTTGGAAAAGTTTCAGCGATTTCCCTTAATGCATGTTAATGTGATGATGAGATGATGCTTATATTTTGATTTTAAGATGAGATGACCCTCATGCATTCTGATTTTATGATGAAGTGTAGCTCATACGGTTAATATTGTGTTGAGATAACTGACAAGTGTCCATAAGATAATAAATGTGTCCTGAAGACTAAAACATAAGATGATAGAGACATTGCAAGATAGAGAAACTTACACCAACTCACAAATATTTTGCCTAAGGATAATTCCCAAAGTTTCTATACGCGACAGCCTATAAAGCTAGGGGGAGTAGAGGGTAGGGTAGCGGAAGATATGATTAATCTGCCAATAATCCCTAAAAACTCTTACGAGTATAAACAACTTAAGGGAGAGTATAATCCCTAAGAACTCTTACGAGTATAAACAACTTAAGGGAGAGTATAATCCCTAAGAACTCTTACGAGTATAAACAACTTAAGGGAGAGTATAATCCCTAAGAACTCTTACGAGTATAAACAACTTCAGGGAGAGTATAATCCCTACGAATAAATAACTTAAGGGAGAGTATAATCCCTAAGAACTCTTACGAGTATAAACAACTTTTGGGAGAGTATAATCCCTAAATATTCTAACTTTTGGGAGAGTATAATCCCTAAACATTCTAACTTTTGGGAGAGTATAATCCCTACGAATTCTAACTTTTGGGAGAGTATAATCCCTAAACATTCTAACTTTTGGGAGAGTATAATCCCTACGAATTCTAACTTTTGGGAGAGTATAATCCCTAAACATTCTAACTTTTGGGAGAGTATAATCCCTACGAATTTTAACTTTTGGGAGAGTATAATCCCTAAGCACTCAACTTTTGGGAGAGTATAATCCCTAAAACGTCTAACTCTAAGAGGGGAATTAATAGTCTTTGGGCCCAAGGATCTGGCCCAAAGGGAAACGCATGGTATGGATTAATCTTTCCTAAATAAGTCAAAAGAATGGGTCAGTCCACGAAGATAGGGGGTGATACGTTGAGGAACCAAGTCTTCAGGGATATGGACCAAATCCTCAGGGACTTGGGGCCGGATTTACAGGAATGGGCCGAGAATATAGGGAGAACGAGTCTTTCCCTCTCCGGAGAGAGGGCCAGGTATATAAGCAGGCTATTTCTGTATTCTTAATTACGTTTTGATATAATACATACACATTTTGACGAAACACACACTGAATTGAGAAGAATCACCACTGTATTCGCCGGAATTCCCTAGAAATACAGGGGAATTCCTCTTTGATTTCTCCTACGATCGAATCTGACTTGAGCGTCGGAGCTTCTACGCCGGAGCCTCCCTCCGGCGTACTTTTGCAGGTCATTTTCGGATTCTCAAGGAGATTTACTTGAAGATTGTCAAGGATAAACGAGTGATTTGATTCTTGATTAGCAGTGCTCGTAGAGGAACGGTTGATATCTAAAGGCGTTCTTTTTCGACGCATCATTAATATAATGCAACAATACATTTTTCAGCCAATTTTAATATAATTGCTAAAAAAATGTCAAACTCGCCATGTTGGTGTCACGTAGACTGCTAGCGAATAAAATCACTTTTATAATAAAAAGCATGTTTGAAAATTCACTAAATCTTCAAGTCTCAATGCCTAGAATTACAAACTCAAATCCCTCAATTTTGATTTTGAAGGAGCTAATCAAATTAATACCCGTAAATCCGTATTGTTAAAGCGTAAAGATGTGAAACCACCTAAATCAAAAGAATTTCGTTGAAAAAAATTTGTAGGCAATTCGAAATCAAAGAAAACGTTGAATGGATCAGGTTTGTAATTTATGTTTAAAAAAAATTTTAAAAAAAAATATTAATGCAAAAATATATTAATGCATCGGAATTAGCTTAATTTTGTCTCAATTGTAAGGTATGGGAAAAAAAATCAATTTAAGTCATAAAATATTACAAAGTGTGATATGTCTTGCACGGGAAAATAAAAATAAAAAACCAATACATTGAAATTAGCAAAAAATTATAAGCGGCTAATTTTACCCACCTTTTTGTTAAATACATTCACAACTCATTTAAAAAAAATGATGAATACATGTACACCGTAATTCGTGTAATAAGTTAAGGGTTGGTTTGCTATGGACTCGAGTGCATGCTGTGCACCCTAGTCCATGTGCACTTTTCAGTTTACTGACTTACACTTTTTGTACTTTTCAATTATTAAACTGTAGTTTAATAATTGAAAAGTACAAAAAGTGTAAGTCAGTAAACTGAAAAGTGCACATGGACTAGGGTGCACAGCATGCACTCGAGTGCATACTAGACTTTACCATAAGTTAATGAGGTATGTAATAATTTAATTACATGTATTAGTCATAAAATTGTGTTCATTTGCATTCAATCTCTTCTATTATCTAATAATTTGAAGTTGTATGCAATTAATCTTATTTTTGGTTGATTTTTTTTATTTTTTTTTTGAGTTTGTATTTTTATGCTTAATTTTCATCAGCATAAATATATTTTTATAATATATAAAAAAAAAAATGGGTGTTGACTGGACTATTGACTCTCCTTATAGAGAAACAATGATTTATGAAATTATATTTTCATTGAATAATTGTAAAAAATACATGAGAGGAGTATTTATAGATACAAAACATATCTACTATATATCTCTAATTTTAAGGAAATAAAGATTTACAAGATATATAAAATATATTATACAAGATATATATAATATCTCTTAATATATTTATATATGCCTAATACGCCCCCTCAAGATGGAGTACCATAGGAGAGTCCAATCTTGATCATCAGCATTTGAAGACGAGAACGAGCAAGAGGCTTTGTGAGAGCATCGGCTAGTTGGTCTTCGGAAGACACATGTGAAACACGTAACTGAGTTGTTTTGATCAAATCTCGAACGAAGTGATAGTCAATGGCAATGTGTTTCATTCGAGAGTGAAAAACCGGATTGGAGCAAAGATACGTCGCACCAATATTGTCGCAGTAGATGGCAGGGAGAGTTTTAATGGTAAAACACAGTTCTTGAAAGAGAGATTTTAACCATTGTACCTCAGAGGCAGCTGATGCAATGGCCCGATATTCTGCTTCAGTGGAGGAGCGAGCAACCGACTTTTGTTTCTTGGAAGACCAAGAGATGGGATTTGGTCCAAGAAAGACAATATAGGCACTTGTCGACGTACGATCATCAGCATTTCCGGCCCAATCAGCATCCGTGAAGCAGTGAAGTGAGTCAGATGGGTTGGGGCGGAGGGTAATTCCAACATCTCTAGTTCCATTAAGATATCGAAGGAGGCGTTTTACAGTGCCCCAATGAGTTGTGGTGGGAGCATGCATGGATTGAGACAATTTATGCACAGCAAAAGCAATATCAGGTCTAGTAAGTTGGAGGTATTGGAGACTTCCAAGAACTTGACGATATTGGGTGATATCAGTGGGCGGTGTTCCATCCGAAAGAGATAAATGAGTAGAGGTGGAGAGAGGGGTTTGGACAGGTTTGGAAGTGAGCATATTATATTTGGTGAGTAGGTCAATGATATACTTACGTTGGGAGAGAAAGCAAGTTTTCTTAGTACGGAGCACTTCCACACCTAGGAAATAGGAAAGTGAGCCTAAGTCTTTGACAGAGAACTTTGTACTAAGGTCTGAGGCCACTTTTGTGAGGAACAAGGTGTTGTTTCCTGTAAGGATTAAATCATCAACACACACGAGAAAGTATGCAGTTATACCGAATTTGTTGTATACAAAGAGAGACTCATCAGATTTGGTGTGAATGAAACAAATACTCTCCAAGAAGGTTCGAAGAGCAAAATACCAAGTTCGAGGTGCCTGTTTTAGGCCATAGATGGATTTATGTAACTTGCACACATATGTAGGGAAGGTTTTGTCAACAAATCCGGGTGGTTGAGCCATAAATACAGATTCAGCTAAGGAACCGTGAAGGAAAGCATTATTCACATCGAACTGACGAAGTGGCCAATCTTTGGTGACTGCAATACTCAGGACTGCTCGAACGGTTGCTGGTTTGACCACAGGACTAAATGTTTCAGAAAAGTCAACCCCAGGGCGTTGGTGAAAGCCTTTGGCGACAAGTCGAGCTTTGAACTTGTCTAAGGAACCGTCTGGTTTTCGTTTGATGCGGAAGACCCACTTCGAACCAATAATGTTTGTAGAATCATCAGGTGGTACTAAATCCCAAGTACCGTTTTTTAGAAGGGCATTAAATTCAGATGACATGGCCTCCCTCCATCGTTCATCTTTTAATGCCTGAGAGACGCAGCTAGGTTCAGTGTCAGAAGATAAAGTAGAAGATAGACCATACCTCGGATTTGGTTTGAAGATACTGTTTTGGGCTCGAGTGACCATTCGAGTTCGTTTTTGTATAGGTGGGGATGGCAGTGAGGGAGCATCTGGGGACTCGAGATCAAGGGTTTGTATAGTGGAATTAGGGTTTGGAGTTAATGGGGGTGTACTTAGTGATCTGAGGGGTGCAACAGGGCTGGACGTTGGGCTGGGAGGTGTATTAAGTGGAACATGGGGTGCAGGTAACGGGGGTGGTGGCGGGACTGGATTCTCGTCGAGAGATGGTATATTTTGGGGCGGGGGTGTATTCGTAAGGTTTGTGGGTGGGACAGGATTGGGGGAAGGGGGCAGGGGTGTATTGGTGGGTGCAGGGGGTGGATAAATTAAAACAGTGGGTGTGTCTGGCAGATTGGGGGGTGTACCAGGAGCAGTTTTAGGAGTGGCTAGAGGAAAAAACATTTTCAACAAATTGAACATGACGAGAGGTATATATTTTGTTGGTTTTTATATCAAGACAAAGATAAGCAGCTTGGGTAGGAGAGTAACCAATGAAGACACAGGGAGTGGATCTAGGGTCTAATTTATGGGAAGTGTAGGGGCGGAGCCAAGGATAACATAAGCAACCAAAAACTCTAAGTTTGGCTAGGTTGGGAGTTTGTTTTAGGAGGAATTGATATGAGGACAACATGTTAAGATTGGGTTTTGGTAGACGATTTATAATATAGGTAGCAGCACAAACTGCATGAGGCCAATATGTAAGGGGCATGGAGGCATGATGTAAAAGGGCTAAGGCAGTATCAACAACATATCTGTGACGACGTTCAGACATGCCATTGTGTTCAGGGGTGTGGGGAGGAGTTGTGAGATGAGATATACCATGAGTTTGAAGGAGGGATCGTAGGGCAATGAATTCGCCCCCGTTGTCAGTATAGAGGGTTTTGATTTTGGTGTTGTAGAAGTTTTCTACGATGCTTTTAAAGGATGTAAAGGTGGGGAGGACATCAGATTTGCGTTTTAGAGGGTAAATCCATATATATTTGCTAAAGTGATCAACAAAAATGACATAGTATTTGAAGCCTTCAGTTGACAGGACAGGGGACGACCACACATCAGAAAAAAGAACCTCAAGAGGGGAGCTAGATATAATGCTTGAATCGTAAAAATGAAGTTTATGACTTTTAATACAGTTGCAAGAATCACAATAATGCAGTTTTGAGTTCGTGATAGGTAAGCTATACTTGGATAAGGTATGGGAAAGGATTTTGGAGGACGGATGACCTAGACGAGCATGCCAGATTGGTGATGGTTGTTTTTCCGAGATGGAGGCTGTGGGGTTAAGAGATGCTCGAGTCGGCCATACGTAGAGATTATCCACGCGACTCCCCGTGAGGAGAATGGTCCCCGTTTTGCCATCCCGCACTTGAAAATAAGTAGAACCAAAAATAATGTTAACATCATTATCTCGACACAAGGTTGAAACAGAGATAAGGTTTTTGGCCATTTGTGGGACAACAAGGACGTTTGAGAATTTTAGCATAGAAACATGAGGAAACGATAAGGAACCAATATGTGAGATATGCAAACCGTTACCATCACCGATGACTACGTCATCCGAGCCAGAATATGGGGAGTGGAGGGATAAGTTTTGGAGGTTGGTGGTGATGTGATGCGACGCACCGGAGTCAAGAATCCAAGGAATAGAGTGGGTACGTGAAATAGTCGAATGGGCGGAGGTGGTGTATGTACTAGGAGGGTGGGTGTATATACTGGATGGGGTGTATGTAGTATTGAGGTGGGTGCGTAAATGCGGAGGAGTGTATTTACCGGAGTTTGGGGTGTATAGAGCAGTGGGGTGAGGGTGTAAATTCGAGGGGGTGGAATTACCAGAGTTGGGGGTGTTGTAACCTACAGAGGAAGGACTGAGTCGGCTCGGTGAGTGGGGACCGAGTCGACTCAGTGAGTTGCGGATCTGTGCCAGAAGCAACTGCCGGAGTTCGGGGCATGTTCGGCCGGTGTGCCCCTGGACACGACACCATTGACAGGTGGTAGGCGGTCGTTTTGGGCCGACAGAGATGCCGGCGATCATGGCCGACGCCGGGCACGACGCGGCGGAGCGACGCACTGCAGTCTGGGCAGCAAGGGATAGGGACGCGTGCGCCGAAGAGTTTGGCGCCGCGAGGGGTAGCTCAGGCTGAGAAGACGAGGCGGCCATGGGAGGTGCTGGATGGTGGAGTTGCAGGGCTGCCCTGGAAACAGAGGTTGGGCTTCACAAATTAAGTATGGAAGACATGTGTTTAATTGGAGAGAGTGTGGACCGGTGGAGTATGTGATTGGAGAGAGGGTATTTGATTTAGTTGTGAACAGTTAATTAAGAACAAAATAGGAAAAGTTGCTGGATTTCTGTGATGAGTTCTTGAATTGGAGAGGGTGGAATGTGTGATTGGAGAGAGGGTGGAGTATGTGATTGCGTTGAATTGAGAACAAAATAGGAAAGGTTTCAAAGAACAGGATTTAAAGCAAGAATATGATTTCTGGGATTTATTATCTGGGATTTAAAAGCAAGAAGAAGATTTCTTAATAATTTCGAAGAGTACTGCTGTGATGAGTTCTTGATAATTTCTGGAAATTAAAGCAAGAATAGGATTTATGTACAATAAGTGGAGGTTTTCGAACGGGTAGGGTGGTAGTCGGGAGTTTGGACGACGTCGAATGTCGAGCAACGACTACGAGGGAGGGTGGGTTTCGGATCTAGGCGTTAGCCGTAAGACTCGTTGATACCATATAGAGAAACAATGATTTATGAAATTATATTTTCATTGAATAATTGTAAAGAATACATGAGAGGAGTATTTATATATCTACTATATATCTCTAATTTTAAGGAAATAAAGATTTACAAGATATATAAAATATATTATACAAGATATATATAATATCTGTTAATATATTTATATATGCCTAATACTCCTAATTCAAATTAGACGGGATAATGGACTACATTTTTATAGATTGAACTGACCTAGCTTTTAGGGTTTTCCTAACACTTATAAAAAAAACCCTAAAGAGACAGCCTTCCTTATGTTGCCGAAAATCACTCCTCCTCCTGAAGAAATCACTCCTCCTTCTGAATTGATGAATTGAAGATGTCAGCACGAGGGTATGATCTATAATTGATCCTGAATTGAAAAACGGCATAAAATAATTATTAATTCTTTAATTTCATAGTTTTCGATCTTCTATTTATTTATTTATTTATTTATGTTTATTTGTTTCTTCTTTGCATTTTAATTAATTCGCATTTCAACATTTGGTTTAAAAAAATAATTGTTTCAAATTAATTGTTATTTTGTAATTATATATCTAGCTAGAAGAATCAAATAAATATATACAAGTGAATTTTCTAATCTATGATAAATTAAATCTTTCTAAAATATTTTAGAAAATAACGGCTAAAAAATTATACATAATATAACAGACATTACTCTCTCTATATATATATAATAGTGCAAGACCCGCGTATTACGCAGGTTGAAATAAATTTATAATTTATTTTAATTTTAATTTATTAATTTAAAAATTATTTTTAAAACATATATAGATTTATAAATTCATTAT
The DNA here is from genome assembly GCA_963675135.1 of Galeopsis tetrahit. NCBI lineage: Eukaryota > Viridiplantae > Streptophyta > Magnoliopsida > Lamiales > Lamiaceae > Galeopsis > Galeopsis tetrahit. The sequence goes on along the minus strand of OY776128.1, from coordinate 71,235,329 downwards.
TATATTAAAAGATAAAAAAAAAATATGTTATAGCAATATAGTAGCATAACTAACTCCTTCTCCATCCAACGATATTCTCAAATTTTCATATTAATGTTAATTTTAAATTTAAATATTTAAAAGAGGAATTTGAAAGTGAAATTTGTTATAGACTTTTAAAAAAAAACTACACATGAATTTCTTATTAGGATTTTTTTTAATCCTTCGCATAAGGATATGATATAAAGATAAAAGATAATTTTGTTTCCTATTTATACGGAGAATATTGTTTAAGAATAGGATATTGTATTTATATGGAGAATATAATAATTTTATTTCTTGTTTAGGTTGTTTCATTTTAAATTTTATTTCCTATTTATGTGGAGAATATAATTTTACTTCCACGTAATATTGTGTCCTATCTATACCTAGAGTCGTAGAGAATTATTATTTAACGAAAATTAAGGATAAAATATTAATTAATAAATATTATAGATTTCAATTTCATGATATTGAATGAGAAATAAAATAAAGAATCAAATAATAAAATTATATGCTATGAATATTGATTTATTTATATAAAAAAAAAGGAATATTAATCGTTACAACACCTAAAAGTAAATAAAAAAAAATTATATTGAATGATGTTGAAGCTAATTCTAACAAAACTGTCTTCAATAGTGTTGAAGATAGTCCAAACAAAAAATTCTACTTTCAAATTTAAAAGATGATTAGATATAAAAACTAAATACAAATTATATCTAATCATCTAGTGTAATTATAGAAACTAAATACAAAAGAATTTGAAAGTGGAATTTGATAAAATGAAGTACGGAGTATAAATTATAGAAGACCTAAATTTAATTAAATGTAATTATTTATTAATGAAAATTGAATTTCTACGTGGATCGAAATCTAACTTAAGTAATTTAAGTAAGCATTAAATTATTTTAGATTTCTAAATCAAATTTTATATTAAAGTGTACAGTTATATGATTTGAACAAATTTTTGGAATTTATTTTATGGAATTTCAAAATTTAAGGAAATTAACAAATTCAGTAACTTTGATAGTAAAAAATATTGTTTGAAACAATTTTTAGGTTAGCTGCTTAGTTTAAGGATATCGAATTTAAATATTAAGTAAATTATATTTTTATTAAATTATTAGGTTACTATAGTCAAAGATATTTTCTGGGCTAGTCCAAGGAAATTTAAATTATCGAATAATTTATGTAAGATGTATTATACTCCAGGTAAAGAATAGTCTAAAATAGTGAAATTTAATTGAATAGATTATGAATGATCTAAATTTAATTAAATGTAGCCCTTCAAATAAGGAAATTCAAAATTTTAGATTAAACGAAAAACAATAGTTTAATTTTTACGTAAAATTCGATTTCCTTAAAGTGTATAGTTATATAAAGGAAATATTAGATTTATTAGAAATTTCAACTTCTTTAATTTAAAAATTTTAGTTTTTCATTGTGTATACGATAGAATGTTTAAATATGCAATTACTAAAGTTTATGGCATGATTAAAGTAAATTTAAAAATTTATCTGATAAATAAGTGTAGAACAACATTAAAATATAGTACAAAATTTAGAGTTTGTGTGGAAGGAGAATCCTAAATACAGTAGCCCCGTGAATGTTTGTTTGACATTAATTAAATTTTAAATTTTAAAAATTTAAAATTTATTGAGAGATTTCCTAATATAAGATAAATTGATAAATTCAATTTTTAAGATTAAAGAAATTACTGAAAAAATACGAATTCTAATGTCATAGTAAATCCGTCAATTATACAATAAATTAATTTTAATTAAAAATTATAGAATAAAACAATTCAGGGCCCTTCTCATTTTATGTGTATCTTCCTAGCAATGTCAAGCCGCAGAACCACAACTAATTCAGATCCTCAGAGGGGCCATCGTCACGCACCACCATCGCGGCATTGCCAACGAAGACAAACCCGCCGTCGATCCCGTTCTCGAGTATTCAAAGAGTGATGCCTATGAGGAAGAATTGTCCAATAATTGTAATACAAACTGTTAAAAAAAACTGAAAATAAAAGATGATTAGATATAAAAACTCAATATAAAAAACAATCGGTAAAAAAGTCGATCCGGTTCTCGAGGACTGCCTTATGAGGAAAAATTGTCCAGTAATATAAATTGTTAAAAAACACTGAAAATAAAAGATGATTAGATATAGAAACTCAATATAAATAACAATCGGATGCAAAAAAATCAAAATATAAAATTTGGAAAAAAGAAAAAAAAAAGAGCGTAAATTCTAGATTAAAATATGCTGAAAAATTATCAAATTATATTTAGATTAGACAATGAAATGAAAATAAATAGAAATGACTTTTATATAGGAGTGAAAATAAGAAGGGAAAATATCACTTTTGATCACTCAAAGTTTACCTCTTTTCATATTTGGTCACCCACATTTAATCACTATCAAAATTGGTCACTCACTTATTAATCTGTCATTAACTAACTGAGAAAGAGCGCAAAATTTCTCAAAACCTATGCATCAGAACTAATGAAACAAACCCAGTAGTAAAAATTACCCATATATACTTTTACCATATGTATTTCTTATTTCAATTTAATATTTATGTTTTTTATGACTAAATTATTTTATTATATTGATCTCAAAAGTTAGAAGAAATTTTCATTATATTTATCTGTTAGGTCAGAAAGGAATTCTCATGCATCTTTAGAACTTTATTTTACAGAAAATGAGAAACTCAAATATAGTAGAAAAATAAATAATCACAGTGAATCAAATGTGAGGTTTACAATCTCATTTTATAATTTTTGTAATGTTATGAGACTCTTATTTTATGGGTTGTGCAATCATCAATGGTACATAGTTCAATTATTGTGAAAGGAGGAGTGAATTATATTGTCAGACATTGTGTTCTTTGTAGTTTTTTTTTTTTTTTTTTGAGCAATTCCTTTTTCAATTCCTGGTTTAGATTTCTTGAAATGTTAGTCAAACAATTGGGCATTTAAAATGGATTGATATAAGCTTCTATCTCTTGAGTTTCTCATTTCCTGATTATCTGTAAAATAAAAGGTAAACCAACAATAGATTGATTGAATTACGTTCTACATATTGGTAATTTTTGTAAATGTACGTTCTACATATTGGTAATTGTTGTGATTGACTGACATTCTTTAATGGGAATTTCATGTTTCATTCTTGTTTCTGGTTTGTTTCGTTAGTTCTAAAAAGAAGCATGAAATTTTTTTAACCTAGGTTTTGAGAAATTTGAGCTCAAAACTCTTCCTTCGTTAGTGAATGACAGATTAACTCATCAATTTTGATAGAATATAATAACTGGGTGACCAATTTTGATAGTGACTAAATGTGGGTGACTAAATAAGAAAAGAAGTAAACTTGGGTGACCAAAATTGATATTATCCCAAATAAGAATTTATGGTTGAGATTAAAACTTAAAAACACCCCTTAAGCAAATAGAGACACCAACTTCAATAGTTTTCTAATAGAGACAAATCAAAGATAAATTACCCATAATACCCTTAAAATAATTTTTTTAAAAAAATTCGTAATTTAAACTAATATGAATTTTGAAATGAATTCCTGGAATTTAGTCTTGATTACCAGAAAGTTTCTGACTTTTCAAATTCGAAAATTAAAACCGAAGTTTCTTGTTATGCGCTTAAATCAAATTAAGGAAATTTCTCAAATTCCATCTTCAATTTCAATTTACGAGATTCGGATATGCAATGAAATCAGACTAAGATATTTCCCAAATTGGATTATCAATTTCGATTTCAATTTGTCATTTTCGATTATGCATTGAAATCAGAATTAGGAACTGCATTTTTCAATAGATCCAGATTCTGGTACGTCTCCAATACTTGTCTATTGTTTTTTTATCGTTCGATTATTGTTCATATCCTGAAGCCAATCATTGAATTCCTTAATCATATGCAGTCATTATTGTTACTACACAATTCATATCGCATTTGACATCGTAAATTTATTATTATGATTTTTAGTTCTTGCACTGTAGATTAGGTATTCTGGTACATCAATTAATTATTTTTCGAATATATTTGCATTGGACAGACTGTCGATATCGTCCAGGATTCAAATGGATTATATAATTTTCTGCAAGGTTGATTTCAATGGGAAGAACAAGTTGATTCGATTGACTGAATCGTCATCCTTTGCAAATTTGTTGGCTGAAATAACAAATATGCGTCCTCTAAATATATGCCTATTACAATGCATATGTAGTAGCCACCGATTATGCATACCGTGTACATATTCAACTCCCTATGCATTTTGTGGATTGGGCTACAGAAGTTTGGGGTGATGGAGAACTTCATATAAGATTAAGTGTAATGCTATATTTTATTGAGTTTTCTTATGTAAACTTGGATGATAAATTACTGTTCAACCCTTTATTTTCTACCTATCAAATGTACGAACAACGTTCTATGCACATATCCGTGCATATGTAGTGTGCATACCCACAGGCATACCGGATACATATGCAAATCTTCGTGCATTGTCCGGATCGTGCTCGAGAAGTTTGGGGTGATGGAGAACTTTATATAAGATTTAGTTAATGCTATATTTTATTGAGTATTCTTATGTAAACTTGGATGATTATTTACTTTTTCAACCCTTTTGTTTGCTACTTATCAAATGTATGAACAACGTATTTTATGCACAATTCCGTGCATATATATTGTGCATACATAAGATTCTGCAGAATCGAAGTACTAGTCGCCGGAAAATGCAGATAACGATGAACAATCGCTGGAACAAAATCAATATTCTGCAGAATTCTCGAAGCTAAGCAAGTGAAACGCATTAATTAGAATACCTATTATTTAGGAATTTTTTAAAAATTTGGAAGGTGTGTAGGTTTTATTAGAAAAAACTAGTAGTAAAATGACCTTTAGTTTATAACCAACTTAAAATGAAGGATTGAGATTAAAAGATAAAGTCAAATTAATGAGAATGAAGAGATTTTGAAATTGAGTGATTTGAAAAGAGAGATTGTGACAACATATGTCAAATAAATAAAATTCTTAAAAAAAAATGTAAATGAGAATTTATAGATTTATAAAGATATTAAAATAAATAATATAAAAATAATTTAATACAAATCTTCCAACCTTCAAAATATCTTTAAAAAAAATTATCCATCTTCTAATAGAAATTTTCAAACTTTCAAGATATTCATCTAATAAATTATAATCTTTACCATCCTCTAAAATCATACCAAATAAAAAAAAAAACTAAACTATATATCAAATTAAAAAAATATACAAAAATACATAATAAAAGAAATTGATGGTGGTAAGAAAAGAAAAAGTGTAATTCTAAAAAATAAAATAAATAAATAAACAAAACTGTTAAAAAAAACTGAAAATAAAAGATGATTAGATATAAAAACTCAATATAAAAAACAATCGGCAAAAAAGTCGATCCCGTTCTCGAGGATTGTCGATGAGGAAAAAATCAAAATATAGAAATTTGGAAAAAAGAAAAAAAAAAGAGAGTTCTTAAAAAATTAAATAAATTAATTAAAAGAATCTATAAATACATTAAAAGAATCTGCAAAAATCAAATAAATACCTTAAAATAATCTATAAAACAAAATAAAGGTTAAACAGGAGAAAAAACACAAAGAGTAAAAGAACTAAAAGTTGAGTAACTATACTGGACATATTCACGGTATTATTGTCCATCACCATAGGTGAGATCGACATACGCCACAATTCAAAAATCGGCCACCAGCCATGGCTATCGGTGAAAAAAAATGTAGGATAAAAATTGGCAGAAAAGTCGATCCCGTTCTCGAGGATTGCCGATGAGGAAAAAATCAAAATATAGAAATTTGGAAAAAAGAAAAAAAAAAGAGAGTTCTTAAAAAATTTAAAAAAATATAAATAAATAAATTAAAAGAATCTATAAATACATTAAAAGAATCTGCAAAAATCAAATAAATACCTTAAAAGAATCTATAAAATAAAATAAAGGTTAAACAGGAGAAAGAACACAAATAGTAAAAGAACTAAAAGTTGAGTAACTATACTGGACATATTCACGGTATTATTGTCCATCACCATAGGTGAGATCGACACCACGATCGGCCACCAGTCATGGCAGATCGGCGAAAAAGAAAATGTAGAATAAAAATTGAGAATTAATTTGTGAGTAATAGAAATTATATATTTATAAGTGGAATGAATAAGAAAAGAGATATTTTGAAATAGAGAGATTTTAAAAAACCTATCGCGCATTAATATTAAAAAATGCGTATTTAAGTTTAAAATTATGGGATAAATTAATTAATAAAATGTGAAATTAATGAGAAAAAATAGATTTTGAAATGGAGAAATTTGAAAAAAAAAATAGATTGGATAGACCAATCATTTTACACTCTGTTAAAATGTTTGCAAATATATGATATAAAGATATTTTACCAAATTAAAATTTGAATATTGAAAATTGATTTGTTAATAAGATATTTTTAGAACATAGGCGGTCCTAAAATTACCTAAAATTATGTTTTATTTAGGATATTTAAATATCTATGTATAATTAAATTTATATTTATAATATATATACACGATTTTTAAAACTCATAAATTAAGTAATAATTAATTATGTCCTAATTCAACAAATTTATCAGGGTATTAAAACCTTAGATCTCTTCAAGAGAGTTGCAAAATCATCTTAATCTTTAGATGTAGAATAAAAAATCGAAAAAATGGATGAAAGTGAATAATTACTCTAATTAATTTGATTTGACTGAATATTAATTTATTTTGCTGCTATTAGTGAAATTTCATTCAAGATGCTGAATTGCATGTTAAAATGGAAAGATACACATTTTCACGTTTCTCATCAATCTTCCCGGTCACTTTTATTTTTTAATATATTTAAAGTAATTAAAAAAATTATAGGGATATGTAAATATGAACTTTTTGACTCGTGTTTTTATATTTTGACCGAAAATTAAAACGTTTTTAGATTCTTTTCGGACCGATTCCGTGACCGGTTCACGGTTGAACCGATTGGACCGGTCCAGTTCCGAAATTGTGCTTTTGATAAATATGCAAAGAATATAAAACTTACCAGATTTAATAGAAATAAATTCAAATTTTAAATTGTTGACTAACACGACACGACCCACTTGAAATATTATTTTACACCCCAACAAAAAGCTTAAATATAGACAACTAATTAAAAAAAAAAAAAATTACCCAGGGTTGGTTACAAAATGCGAAAAGAAGAATTATTTTGACTTAGTAAACCAATTTAGAAAGGATAAATTTTTAATGTTGCCTAAATTTTGCTTCTTAAAAATACGTAATATATACCTTCAAAAATAAAAAGTAATATATTATTTATTTATTTTTTAAAAAATACGCCGCAATTTTAAAAAAAATTGTAGTATTAGATTAGATCCCTTGAAAATAGGTTAAAATATATTTAAAAATATGTAAAATCATTATATATCTCTATCTATTATATCCTGTATATATTAGGTGTAGAATTCATTTGTAGGTCAAACTCAAGTATAATTAGAATGTACAAATTAAAGAAATAATTAATTATATCATAATTCAACAATTTTATTCATAAATAAATATAGAAACAAATACTCCGTATTTCTTTAAATTATTTCTTAATCTAACTATTTTCATTCATGTTCTTAATATATTAATCTTTCATTCCTGTATTAAAAAAAAAAAAAAAAAGCTTCTCCATTTTAATACTTTATATTAATCTTTCATGTTTTTAATATATTTAATGTGAGTAATATTTATACAATCTAATGAAGCTACACATACAAAATATATTATTACGACAATTTGCAAAAAAAAAAAAATTAAATAAAAAATTGTATCTGGTCAAATTTCATTACCTACAAAATTTGAATGCAAACAATGTTTGATTTACAAAAGATATTTAAAATAAATATTACTCCCTCTGTCCACCAAAAGTGTGCTCACTTTTTTTTATATATATTTTTTAAAAAATCATATTTTAATAATAAATAATATATTTAATATAATGAGTATAAAATATATTTGGTAGATACTCAGTCTTGTAAGTAGAAAAAATATTCAAAAGTTAACTATTTAAATAGAATAAGTATGTTTTTTTTGTAGACCCAAAAAAAGAAATGAGCACACTCTTGGTGGAGTATATCAATAATCAAATACAAATCTTCAAAATATCTTTAACCCGCAACATCTTCATAAATTATAATCTTTAAAACCTTAGTGTGAATCTCAACCCAAAAAAATTTAATTTCTGATATAAATCTTTAAACCGTCAACATCTTCACTGAATTAATTATAATCTTCTTGTGAATCTTAACCCCCAAAAAATTAAGAATAAAATAAAGATGTTACATCAATATCAATTACAGAAAGTGTTGGAAATAAAATGAGATATGTTTTGATTCAATACCAAAACCCCCTGAGACATGCCTAAGTCAAGTTGAATATGTTATAGAGATGTTAGAACATATAGAATAAGGGCTAGATTAGAAGTTGATATGTTAGGCAGCTCTTAGTTGATTAGATGCACAATTTGAGGGGGAACACATGTTTTAAAGTCTATCAAGAACAAGTCCCCTCAAGGCTCAAATTCTGGAACCATGACCAAGTCTGCTGAAGGACAAATATGCTGATCAGATGAGTTTTCCAGAGGAGTTGTCTCAGAACAATCTATTCAGAAGAAGTGTACTGAAAGCTTGAGGTCAACCATGCTGAAGAGACAACTACACCCTAAAGATTCTTAATGAATCATGCTAAGATCACTTGCAAGAAAAGCAAAGGGTAAGAGCCAAGTCATCTGAAGAAGAGCTAGCCAACCTTGCTGTTAAGCAAGACTGCTGATAGTGATAAGGAGAGTTGTCCATTTGATAAGGAATGTTGTCCTATCATTGGAACAACCTTCAGAAGCTATGTCCATGTCCTAACAAGAGAATCTGAAAGTCGGACATTGGGAAGAGAGCTGCAGAATGAAGACAAAGCTCATACAGCCGTTTATTTCCCAAATGAGGACATGTCACTATCAAGAATCTGTCTTCAAAGTTGAAGAACCAAAAGAAGACATTTATGGAACTTTGAGGCTGCCTCTCCAACGGGCAAATCCTTCAATTGTCTATAAATACAGAAGTGTGAAGACCATTTGAAAGCACCTCAACACAATCCAACATTTGATAAGTTCTTACAAGCTAGAGTGCTTTCAAAACTTTCAAAGACTATCTTAGTCTTCAAACACTTCTTCTAAGCTGGACTCAATTGAATATCCATACAAAGCTTAGAGAGATATCCTAATCCTTATACACTGATCTTCATTGTAAAGGATATCTCATTAGTTGGAACCTTACTTCAACCCTTATACCTTTCAAGAGTGAAAGTGAGAAGGTTGTAGTAGTAGAAGTGGTAGAAGCTGACTGTTGAGAGAAGAACAGTTCAGTTCTGAGTTGAGAAGAGGGTACTAGGATTCTAGACATCCTAGGGATCAATTCACCAAGGAGTGGTGTTATTGATCAAGTGCACCTTGGCACTATAAAACAAGTTAATTCCAAGAGTGAAGGAATTATCCTGTTCAATCAGGGAAAGTGGATGTAGGAGCTTGAGTCTCTGAACCACTATAAACTCTTGTGTTGATTTACTTTTCAAGTACTTTCATACATTCAACACTGCACACAAAACTGATCTTTCAAATGATACATACTCAAAGACTGTGCAAAACCTATTTGGACAAGTTCCCTGAAAACTGGACTGAATTGAATTGACAAAGTGATTTCAGAAACTTTAAAGGAGTCTAAACTAAAAGGGCCAACCACTATTCCGCACATACAACTCCCCTAGATAGTTATTCAACTAAGTACTCAATAGTACTTAGTAGTTTGATTATCTTAGAAGAGTTAATCATCTTCAGCAGAGTTGTCCAAAACCTCTGAGGTAGTTGTTGATGTCAAATCTACTGAGTTGTATCAACAAGTCTTGAGAGAGCTTGAGGAAGCAAATCTCAGGATAGTTGACCAACAAAAGGAGATTGATGATCAACTACTCTCTCAAAAGAGAAAAGATTTTGAACTGAAAATTCTAAATGCCAAGTTTGAAAACCTCTCACATGAATATGATATTCTTAAATCAAGTGAAGAGAGCCTAAAATTAAAGATGTCTGCTCTAAAGAAATCCTCTAGAGCAATAGAGGAAATTCAGAGTTATCAAAGACCTATGGCTCAAAGAAGTGGATTAGGTTTTGATCCATTTGAATCTTCACCTTGTCTTAGTGTTGCTTATGTGAGTAACACTAAGAGAATCTTTGTTAAGTCAGTGGCACCAACTGAAAATAAAAACAAACAACCACTGAACAAAGGAAAGGGGAAAATGGATGACTTGCCTACTCAAGTGCTTCAGGAGACTAAGCCTAAACCTAAGGAAATGGCCAAAGCTCCTGAACACAAGAGGAATGTTGGTCAGCAGAGTAGACCCAATGGAAGGGCAACTCTTCTGAGAAAGCCTCAGCTGACTAGACCTAAGGACAACTACCCTCAAAGGCAAAATAAAATGAGACAACCAAAACTCTATATGCCAAAGGGTAATGGTCATAAGAAAGCCTTTCCTCAAAGATTCCCTCAAGTAGCACAAAGAACTCATAAGTTCAGGAGATTTGACAACTCTCCTGAAACTTACAGAGTTAACACCTTCACACATACTTTCCCAAAGGCATTTAAAGGAAAGACAGTGTATGTAGATGCTAGAGGAAAACAACTTAGCCACCTTGAATCAATCAAGGTTATTAGGCAAGTTTGGGTTCCTAAAGGTACAGCTAACCTCTCAGGACCCAAAACTCAAAGGGTACCTAAACCCATCTAATTGCAGGTACCATTGGGCCACAAGAAGAGGAGCATGAGCAAAAAGTCAGCATGGTACCTTGACAGTGGTTGCTCAAGGCACATGACTGGAAACAAGGAACTCCTCACTGATTTTATTGAAAAAGAAGGCCCAAATGTCACATTTGGAGACAGCTCACAAGCTACAACAAAAGGTTATGGTACTTTGATGATTGGTAACATCAAAGTATCCAATGTGTCTTATGTGGCTGGTCTCAAGTATAATCTCCTAAGTATCAGTCAATTCTGTGATAAGGCTCAAAGATAAGGCTTAATTAAAGATAAGGCTCAACAAATTCTATTGACTGGAACTAGGAAAGGAAATGTGTATTTTGCAGACTGGGACAAGTCTACTGATGCTGCATGCTTCATTGCTAAGAGTTCTAGTGAACAAAGCTGGTTATGGCACAAAAGACTAAACCACTTAAACTTCAAAACAATGAACAAAATTGCTAGAAATGCATTAGTTAAAGGACTACCTAATGAGGTTTTCATTAAGGAGCATGTTTGCAAACCATGCCAAGAGGGAAAACAGATTAAAGCCTCATTCAAAGGAAAACCAGTCATCTCTACTGAAATGGTACTTGAACTATTACATATGGACCTATTTGGACCAATCACCCCTGCAAGCATAAATGGTAGAAAATACACATTGGTGGTAGTAGATGACTTCTCTAGGTTCACATGGGTAGTATTTCTCCTTAACAAGAAGGAAACACAAGTCAAACTACCTGAACTTTTAAAGAGAGTGTCAAATGAGAAAAGCCTTAGCATTATCAAGATAAGATCTGATAAAGGCACTCAGTTCATAAATTCATACATCAATGAGTATTGCACATCTAATGGAATAACTCATGAAACCTCAGCAGCTAGAACTCCTCAACAAAATGGAGTTGCAGAGAGAAGAAATAGAACCTTAAAAGAAGCTGCTAGAACCTTAATTGCTGATTCAAACTTACCTAAGAGGTTTTGGGCTGAAGCTATAAACACTGCATGCCATACTCAGAATAGATGTTTGATTACTAAGGGGCAAGGCAAAATCCCCCATGAACTCTGGAAAGGAAGAATGCCTAAAGTGTCATACTTTCATATCTTTGGTTGTAAATGTTTCATACACAATAATGGGAAAGAACAGTTGAAAGCCTTTGATAGCAAAGTTGATGAAGGGATATTCCTTGGATATTCTCAAATCAGTAGAGCTTTCAGAGTCTACAACAAGAAAACCCTTATTGTGGAGGAAACACCTCATGTTGTGTTTGATGAATCTATTCATGAGTTCAGGATTGAGAACTTGGAATCAGAAGAAATCACACAAAGGACAACCAGGCTGAGTCTAAAGGACAAAGACACTGAATTCATAGAAGTTGTCCAAGCCAACCTACCTGAAAATCTCTCATTGGACAACAATCCTGAAGGCAACCTTCCTGAGGCAAATCTCACTGAAGGAAATAGTGAACTGAATGATCCAATCCCAGTTCACATCCAAGTAACAACTACCAATGAAGAAGCAGTTCCTGCTGAGGTAGTTAATGGATCAAATAATCAAGGGGGAACTCAAAATGTTGAAAATACCAATGTCCCTGACATTGAAGACAACACCTCTGATTATGATCCTGAATTAGATCCTGCATTTAATTATCCTGAGTTTTATGATCAAAATGACTCAACTTCAGTAGAGGACAACTCTACTGAAGAGATCAGGAAAAGAAGGACTTGGTTGTCTGACCATCCTACTGATCTAATACTTGGTGACCCAAGTGTTGGAGTCAAAACAAGGAGATTTCATGGTGAAAGTGCTCTTTTATGTTGTTTCTTGTCAGAATAAGAACCAAGTGACATTGAAGAAGCACTTCAAGATGCCAATTGGATCACAGCCATGCAGGAAGAACTAAACCAATTCACCAGAAATGAAGTTTGGGAGCTGGTGGATAGACCTTCACATCAAGATGTTATTGGAACAAAATGGGTGTTCAAGAACAAGAAGAATGAAAATGATGTGATTGTCAGAAACAAAGCAAGACTAGTGGCAAAAGGTTACTGCCAGCATGAAGGAATTGACTATGATGAGACATTTGCACCTGTGGCAAGGCTAGAAGCAATAAGGCTCTTTCTAGCCTATGCAGCCCACAAGAGGTTCAAAGTATACCAGATGGATGTCAAGAGTGCCTTTCTGAATGGAGTCTTGAAGGAAGAAGTCTATGTGGAGCAACCCCCTGGTTTTGAGGTTGGAAACCAAGTTTACAGACTGAAGAAAGCTCTATATGGACTCAAGCAAGCCCCTAGGGCTTGGTATGATACATTGTCACAATTTCTCTTGGATCATGGATTCACCAAGGGAACTGTGGACAGAACTCTCTTCAGAATCTCTGAAGGAGAGGACATCTTGCTTGTCCAAATTTATGTGGATGACATAATATTTGGATCCCCCAAGGAAAAGCTGTGTGAGAAGTTCTCCAAGCTTATGCAAAGCAAGTTTGAAATGTCCATGATGGGGTTGATGAACTTCTTTTTGGGTCTTCAAGTCAAGCAATCAAAAGAAGGAATCTTCATCAACCAAGCTAAGTACACCAGAGAAATGATCAAGAAGTTTGGGTGTGCTACTAGCAAGCCAGTAAGGATCCCAATGAACACAAATTGGAAGATGGATCCTGATGAGAATGGTGTTCCAACCAACTCTACTGAGTATAGAGGAATCATTGGATCACTTCTCTATCTCACTGCCAGCAGGCCTGACATCACCTTTGCAGTAGGTGTTTGTGCAAGGTTTCAAGCAAATCCTAAGAAAAGCCATCTTGAGGCTGCAAAGAGGATTTTAAGGTATCTCAAAGGCACTGAGAATCTAGGCCTTTGGTACCCTGCTGATGACAACATTGAGTTAACTGGCTACTCAGATGCTGATTATGGAGGTTGCAGAATTGATAGAAAGTCCACTTCAGGGACTTGTCAATTCTTAGGCAACAAGCTTATATCTTGGTTTTCCAAAAAGCAGAATACAGTGGCTACTTCCACTACTGAAGCTGAATATGTTGCAGCTGGAAGTTGTTGTGCTCAAATCCTTTGGTTGAGACAACAACTCAGAGACTACAAAGTCAACTCTACTGAAGTGCCAATATTTTGTGATAACAATAGTGCAATTGCAATATCACAAAATCCAGTATTGCACACAAGATGCAAACATGTGGATATCAAGCATCACTTCATTAGAGATCATGTGGAGAAGAAAGACATTAAGCTGGTCAAAATCCACACAGATCATCAAAAAGCTTATATTCTAACAAAGCCACTTGTAGAGGCAAGGTTTCTGGAGCTATCAGCAGAGTTGGGACTACTTGATCCAGGGAAGTTGGACAAGTAAAACCCATTGAAGTTAATGGGAGAAAAGTAACTGAATTAGTCTTCAGCAGACTTGGTCAAGTCTACTGAAGTTCAGAAGAGATGATCACAATTACTCAGGACACTTGTCCATTGAATCTCAGGACACTTGTCCACATCTCTTCAGGACACTTGTCCTAGTGGGGTCAGATAAGTTGTCTTGGCTATCAAACTATTTCCTTGGTTTGATAAGCACCTATTTTGGGTAATCATTGTCTACTTTGATATCTGTCCCAATTACAGATATCATCACTGTGGGATTTAATTTGTCCCCCACCCAAAAGGTCGTTTTCCATGCATTAAATGCCAAGATTTAACTCTTGTTTGCATTACACTTTTCAAGCCATGATCTATCTCGAAAACTCCCCATCCATTAACTAATATTAAATAACTTCCACGTTTTGAATAAAACCAATAACTCACTGTTACATTGGTTTTTGACCATTGGATCAAAACTGGCCAACTCCCCTGAAGTTAATCCTGGCCGTCCAAGTGTGCTTTTCCATTTTTGACAACAGTTGAAAACTCACAAAACTCACCAACTCATTGACAAACATTCTTTTTAGAATATTCTCAAGTCTTAATATCCCCCACAAACTCTTCTTCCCCAAGTATTCGAAACCCTAGCCTTCATCTTCTTCAAACTCTCTCAAAACTCTCTCAAATTAACTTCTGTAACCTTCAATGGCTCCCAAAGCTAAGCCTGAAATGGTTGTTGATTTCACCAATAGAGACTTAGACCTTGATTTTGGGTATCTAAGTCACAAAAACAACCTTACCTTTGAGCCAATCCTCTCTTTTGAGAGTGAAGATCCTGCAGTTACTCCAACTCTAAGATGGCTAAGGAGAGCAGGTCTTCAAAAGTTCATGCAAGAGAAGCCAGATTCTTGCCTTGAATCTTACATGGCTGAATTTTTGCCTTTCTAAAATGGAGAGGCAAACCTGAAGATGGTGAAGTGTCAACAAGATTATCTTTTGCTGCAGGGGGAGAAGAGGAGGAAAGATTCCATAGAGAGAAATTCTCAGTAGAAGAGGTTGATGCTGCTTTTGGATTGCCTTCAGAGGGAAGGAATCCTGAATTCTATGGAAATGGACTTGAACAAGAAATTGCTCAAGATTGGCTAATTACTCCAGGGCCATTATCCTCTACACAGCACAAGAAAACTCTCAAACCACAATTCCTTAATCTGTTTGAGGTTGTTGCTAAAAGTTTGCTTAGCAACACTGGGAGCTTGGAGCAGGTCAGCCAACCCAGAATTAGAATCATGGCTGCTGTGATTGATGCTAGTGACAAGGGCATCAAATTCGATTGGAGGACCTTCATCTTGTCTGAGATGATGAAGGAAAAGGCCAAGTTCAAAGTCAAAGTTCACAACAAGGTTGTGATGGAAGGCAAACTGAGATATTGCACAAGGGCAAGTCTCCTGATTGAAAAGTTTGCTCATTATTCTGAGATGCAAACCTTTGCAAAGCCTCTCCCTGCTCAGAAGATCATGTTTAGAAAGTTTAGCAAGAAAACTGAGCAAAGGAGGATGCTAATGGCCAAGCCAGCTGAAGAGAAGGTGGAGGAGAAGCCAAAGTTGAAAAAGAGGACAAAGGCCAGAATGGTAAAGACAAGGAAAATGTCTCAAATCCCCTCAGAAGAGAAGTCAGGAGCTTCAGCAGAGATTGAAGAAGTTGCTGAAGAGGGAGTGAGTGTGCCTTCTGATCACTCAGAAGAGTTGAGACAGAAGTATAATGAAACTAGACAGAAGTCTAGAGGTGATAAGAGGATTAGGGAAGTTGTCCCTGAGAAGGATGGAGAAGGTAGTGGAAGCAGTAGGGCCAGCAAGAGAAGGGCCAAGCCTACTGATAAGGTGTTGGAGCTTCAGGAGGAAAGGTCTCTCCAACTTGCTCTTAGAGAGAGCATAGCTGAAAGCAGGACCAAATCAAAGTCAAGGACCAACTCATCTGGTTCTGGAACTCCAGAATCCAGGGTCCCTGAAGGTCAACCAATAGAGGCCAACATCCCTGAAATACAGAATCCTGAGCCCAACTCCCCTGAAACCCACATAACCCCAACCAATCAACCTATCACCCCCATCAATCTTACAAAGAGATATTCTCCAGAAGGGAGTGTGCAAATAAGTGGGATAAATGTGCTAGCAGATATAGCAGTAGATGAGACAAGATTACATTCTCCCCTTGACTCATCTATGCTCAATTATTCAAAGCTTTTAGAAGCTGCACTCTTTGAGCCAACCCCACTAAGCAAAGCCCCTTCAGATACATTGCTCTCTAAAGAAACTGAAGTACCTTCAATTGCAACCAACCCTTCTGAAGCCAATATCCCTGAACTCAACCTTCCTGAAGCCACCTTAGGAGAACCCAGGGCTAATTCCCCTATAACCCAAAGTCCCCATTCTAGTGGAGATGAGGAGGAGTATACTTATGAAAGTATGCTCAGAGGAGGAGCCAAGGCTACTGTGGACAGTTTGTATCCACAACTTGCTGAATTTCCAAGAATTCAGAAGGCATTCCATGATTTAAGGATGCTTGTTGATGTGAAGGACAAGACTATAATGGAAATCTCACAAGTCATCCAGGATAAGGGTGCAAACTGGTGGCAAGTGGAGGAGAGCAGATTGCTACACTTTGCTGGTGTGATGAAAACAAGATTCCTTATTGATGAGGAAGTTTTTGCAAAGTTAGTAGATGACAAGATCATTGAGGAGAAAGAGAGAAAAGCTAAGGGCATCAAACACCCTGATAGCAGCTCAAATGATGATGATTCCCCTAATGATCCTTCAAACCCCTCAAAACCCAACCCTCCTGAAACCCCTCAAGCCAACCTCCCTGAATCTTTTCAACCCAAGCCTTCTGTATCAGCCAGACTTTCCAACCCTCCTAAAACCTATCATAGGAAAGGCTCTGTATCTTCAGAGGTGTTGACCATGGGTGGTAACACAACCAAGGACACATCTGCCAATGAAGGTTCTTCTGAACCCAAGGCACAGCCTAAAGATGTTGAGGTTCCTGTTTTAGAGGCTGGTTTGGTTAAGGCCTATTCAGTGTCAGGAGAGTTGGACATTAATCAGCCCTTAATCATTCAGGATGACTCAGTGGTTGTTGATATAAGCACTGTGATCTCCCCACAACTGCCATCTTTGAACCTTGTTGAAGGTGGAGATGCTGCAGGATTAGGTGATGGAGTTGAAAATGAGATGTTAGTGGAAAAACCAGAGGGAGTAGTAGATGAGAGAGATGTGGTGATCACTAGGATAGTGAGTGTACCACCAAATGAGGGTGATATAAGTGAGGAAGGGCAGGCTATTCTTGAAGTCAAATCTGAACTTCAGGAATCCCTTGAGGAGAGGAGGCCTGTACCTTTAAGTGAGGACATTATCAATGAAGGGAGAAAAGAAATAGTTGAAAATGAGAAGAAGACTGCTGATGTATCAGAGTCTTATGAAAAAGAAATTGAGGGAGATAAGTGTGTTTTTACTGACTCATTTGATTTGTCTGATATTGCAGGTATAAGTTTTGAACAAATCTTTGCAGATGACCTCTTGACAGATGCTCCCATCCAAGTTGATAGTGGATCAGCACAAGCTTTGCTTGGGATGCAATCAGAGAAGTTGGACTTCTTGGCTCATCAAGTCCAAACAGCTCATGAAGAAACTTCTGGAGCTTTAGATGAGCATGGAAGAACTTTAGCATCTGTTGAGATGAGGCTAACTGGCTCAGAAGATGTGGTTCTACCCACCTTGGAAGCTAGGATCAGTGGAGTTGAAACTGGGTTGCAAACCATCTCCACTGAAGTCATCAAAGCCAAGAATACCATGA
This sequence comes from Galeopsis tetrahit, assembly GCA_963675135.1. Taxonomy (NCBI): domain Eukaryota; kingdom Viridiplantae; phylum Streptophyta; class Magnoliopsida; order Lamiales; family Lamiaceae; genus Galeopsis; species Galeopsis tetrahit. Next base: position 71,217,223 of record OY776128.1, on the reverse strand, counting down.
AGACAGTATCAAAGGATGTCAAGAAAGAGCAAATCTTGCTAAGAAACAACCACAACAGGAATGTGAAAACCTTGAGATCAGTGGTTAAACAAGCTCTTGGAAGAAAGACAGCTCTGCAAAGGAAAAGAGCTGAAGAGCAAAGGCTAGCTATGGTGAAAGCAGCCTCAGAAAAGTTTTCCCAAGAGGTGATGGCCAACATTGCTGAAGGTGCAGTGGCCAACCTCACTGAGCTCCTTAAGGCCCAACTGGATGCATCTCTGAAAGTAACCATGGAGGAGATTGTCCAACAAAAGATGAAACCTGTTCTAGCTTTTCTAAGCTTGAGCAGTGACAGAATGCAGAACATACATGATGAAAATGTATATTTGTTGGAGGAGATGAAGTCTCTAACCCAAGCCCAGTCCTTGATGGCATCAACTATGAGTGAACTCAAACCTGAATGTTTTGATGCTGCCAAAAAGGGGGAAAGGGAAAAAGCAAGAGCAAAAGGTGCCTTAGTGATTGGAAGCCCAGTCAAAGGTAAGGACAAAGCTCCTGAGGGAAAAGGGAAAGAGCCAGCAGTGCTAAACTTAGAAGAATTGGATGAAGAAGAGCAGTTAGCACTTGCTTTGAAAAACTCAATGGCCTCAGCTCAAGAGGAAAGAGTGAGGTTACAGCAAAGGTCAGGTGGTGAGGTGTCTGGTTTGGACAAAGATGTTGAAGGTGTCCAAACTAGAGGAAAGATCAAGAGGGCAAAAGGAAAGAAAAGACAAGCTGAGACATTCACTGACTTTTCCAACAGCCTTGATCTACCACCTGAATTCAGAATTGATGATGATGAACCTATCTCCAAGAAGACCAAAGTTGCTGAAAAGGACAAGAATGCTGAAGTGTCCAAAACTGCTAAAAAAGACAAGTCTTCTGAGAAGGAAAAGTCTATTGAGACTAAGTCCACTGAAGGTGCCAAAGCTTCTGAAGATGTAGAGGAGTTGTATGAAGAAGGTTTTGGACCAGGACCTAAGAAGAAGAAAGTGGTGGTGCTAAATGATCCATCAAAGCTGTTTCATGAAGGGTATGACAAAGACCCTGAAACTCAACAGAAACTGGTCATGATGAGGGCCCAAGAAAAGATGGATTTGGTGGATGAAGCACAAAGAGCAAGAGATAAAAGAAGAGCAGACTTTCAGAAACCAAGAAGGAAGAGAGCAACTTACAACAAGATGAAGCCACAGCTATTGATCCCAATGGACACCAAATATCCTCATTTGGATAAATGGGTGCCAATTCAGTTGAATGACTCATGGGAGGAAGCTAAAAGGGAGTTTGTCTATGATTACTATGTCATTGACAGATGGAATGGAAAGGATGCCAACTCCACTTTTGCTGAGTTCATGATAGAGTACTACAGAGAGCTTTATCAACAACTACTTGCAGCTGCTGATATTGCAAGATTTGAACTCACAGCTCCCAAGCCAATCATATACATGCCTCCAAAGCTTGAAGGATGGATTGACTAGGCAAGAATCCTGAAAGAATTTACTGAGATCCTCAAGCTGAACAAGATGGTTCTTGGACCCAAGGGAACAAACCAAGAAGCCATGGCCTTGAAAAGAAGAGTGTGGGCACAATATGGGATGGTGCCACCTCCTGAGGATGATCTCTGAAAATTGGCTAAGTCCTCTGACCTTTTTTGAATAAAAGCATATCTTATCTGAAGATATTCTTAATTGGTCATATATGCTGAAATTTGGACAAGCCTGCTGATGTGTGCCTTGACATATTGTTTGCTCTGATATGCACTGGTTACTCTAATACAAGCATTTGTATTGATATCCAGTATTCTGCTCTGAAACTTAAAGTATTTTGGTTTTGCTCTGATACCAGAAGATGCTCTGAAACTTGAAGATCTAAGTACTTTTAAGTGAAATCATGCTCTGATACTCTAGATCTTATGTTTAATGCATACTCTGAAACTCTTGTAATGATGTCTTGATTTCATGCTCTGATAAGTTATCATTCAACTATCAACATGCTTGTAATGACTTTTATATGAATGATAGTTGAACTACTTTTGAATCAAGATATATTACTGCAGAAATTTCTCTATGCCTATCATTGAAACCTAATTACAACCTGAACAGTGAATACACTAACACATTGCTTTTTAGGATAATTGACCTTAGTCATGTCTTCTGAAGATAAATGTAATAGGTGTAGCTAAGTCACTTTTGCATAAGTTGTATAGGTTTTGGCATCATCAAAAAGGGGGAAATTGTTGGGAATAAAATGAGATATGTTTTGATTCAATACCAAAACCCCCTGAGACATGCCTAAGTCAAGTTGAATATGTTCTAGAGATGTTAGAACATATAGAATAAGGGCTAGATTAGAAGCAGATATGTTAGGCAGCTCTTAGTTGATTAGATGCACAATTTGAGGGGGAACACATGCTTTAAAGTCTATCAAGAACAAGTCCCCTCAAGGCTCAAATTCTGGAACCATGACCAAGTCTGCTGAAGGACAAATATGCTGATTTGATGAGTTTTCCAGAGGAGTTGTCTCAGCACAATCTATTCAGAAGAAGTGTACTGAAAGCTTGAGGTCAACCATGCTGAAGAGACAACTACACCCTAAAGATTCTTAATGAATCATGCTAAGATCACTTTCAAGAAAAGCAAAGGGTAAGAGCCAAGTCATCTGAAGAAGAGCTAGCCAACCTTGCTGTTAAGCAAGACTGCTGATAGTGATAAGGAGAGTTGTCCATTTGATAAGGAATGTTGTCCTATCATTGGAACAACCTTCAGAAGCCATGTCCATGTCCAAACAAGAGAATCTGAAAGTCAGACATTGGGAAGAGAGCTGCAGAATGAAGACAAAGCTCATACAGCCGTTTATTTCCCAAATGAGGACATGTCACTATCAAGAATCTGTCTTCAAAGTTGAAGAACCAAAAGAAGACATTTATGGACCTTTGAGGCTGCCTCTCCAACGGGCAAATCCTTCAATTGTCTATAAATACAGAAGTGTGAAGACCATTTGAAAGCACCTCAACACAATCCAACATTTGATAAGTTCTTACAAGCTAGAGTGCTTTCAAAACTTTCAAAGACTATCTTAGTCTTCAAACACTTCTTCTAAGCTGAACTCAATTGAATATTCATACAAAGCTTAGAGAGATGTCCTAATCCTTATACACTGATCTTCATTGTAAAGGATATCTCATTAGTTGAAACCTTACTTCAACCCTTATACCTTTCAAGAGTGAAAGTGAGAAGGTTGTAGTAGTAGAAGTGGTAGGAGCTGACTGTTGAGAGAAGAACGGTTCAGTTCTGAGTTGAGAAGAGGGTACTAGGACTCTAGACATCCTAGGGATCAATTCACCAAGGAGTGGTGTTATTGATCAAGTGCACCTTGGCACTATAAAACAAGTTAATTCCAAGAGTGAAGGAATTATCCTGTTCAATCAGGGAAAGTGGATGTAGGAGCTTGAGTCTTTGAACCACTATAAACTCTTGTGTTGATTTACTTTTCAAGTACTTTCATACATTCAACACTGCACACAAAACTGATCTTTCAAAGGATACATACTCAAAGACTGTGCAAAACCTATTTGGACAAGTTCCCTGAAAACTGGACTGAATTGAATTGACAAAGTGATTTCAGAAACTTTAAAGGAGTCTAAACTAAAAGGGCCAACCACTATTCCGCACATACAACTCCCCTAGATAGTTATTCAACTAAGTACTCAATAGTACTTAGTAGTTTGATTATCTTAGAAGAGTTAATCATCTTCAGCAGAGTTGTCCAAGACAACCTTGCTGAGCTCTGGTTTGATTAAAAGTTGAAAAGAATTGCATACAAGTGTATTCTCCCCCCCCCCCCCCCTACACTTGTTATATACTCCTTTCAGGACCAACAGAAAGATATTAAAAACAAACAATATATTTTCGTGTGAATCTTAGGAAATCTTCAAACGAACAACAAAAAGAAAATAATATGTAAGAAAAAGAAAAAAAAATCTTAACTACAAATTTATAAACTTACAAAAGATATTAAAAATAAACAATATATAAATATTAAAAATCTTCAAATCTTAAAAACAATATATTGATTAGAGAAAAAATAATGCAAAACAAAAACATTAATATTGAATAGGAAAAAAAAATCTTCAAAACAATATATTGATAACAGAAAATTCTGCAAAACAAAACAAAATGAAATATTTGATTGATTAAAATGAGAAGAAATGTCTTGATATTTATATAGTACAAATAATGGGCCGTTGAGATGTTTGCGTATGAAGAAATTTTGTTTCATTTAAATTTTAATATTCAAAATTAATATTCAAAAGTGAAGATGAGATTAAAAAAAATGTAAGGTTAAGATTAATGATTAAAATTAATATTCAAAATCGGGCATTTAAAAAATGAGATTAAAGAATGTACGGCTAAGATTAATGATTAAGATTAATAAAAAAATTAATAAATATGAAATTAATAGGGAAAAAGAGATTTTGAAATAGAGTGATTTGAGAAAAAATAGACTGAAATAGACCCATCATTTTACATGGGGCACCTAAAATGTTTGCAAATATATGATATTAAGATAAGATATATATAACTATTTAAATTAAAACTTTTTTTTATCAAAAATATTGTTATCAAGAAGAAATAAATATATTTTAATTTTACCTTTTCCTATAATTTCTGCATTCAATTTTTTTTTTCATTCATATGTTGATTAAATGACTTTCTTTTTTGGTGTGAAAATAACTTTTGGAGGATAATTTTTTTATCAAAAATTTTATTTTGTATTTATTTTTAATAAATACATATCACCATGTATTAGCTTCACTTTCAATTTTTATTTCATTTTTATATGCATATTTGTCTTGAATTATTATTATTTTTTGTTTGTAACCCTGGTTTCTTATCATTTATAAAGGATTTTCCATTTAAAGGGTGTAAAAGTTATTGTGGAACGTCCTAAAAAGGAAAGTGTGAAAGTTATTGTGGGACGGAGAGAGTATCATTTAATTAGTATAAATTACTATAGAATGGGATGAAAAAGTAAACAGAAGTTGAGAGTCTTGATTTTTTATTTGAAATCGTGTGGATGGTATACATGGTTTCAGGATTTGTTCTTTTACTCTGAGCTAAAAAGTGCGTCTAAGTTTGAAACATGTTGATTTTGTCTCTATACGTAAATCGTCACTCTCTACACTTTAAAATTTTACATTATAATTAACATCTTTTTTTGTTTGGACCATGAATTATATTTGTCTATAGCTATATGTATATTTTTCCATCTAATATGTTGTGTCTACATTCTTGATGTTAAGCATAAGAGCTCAATAAAAATAATGTGTGTATTTTACAAATCAATACACAATGATGAAATTTATGATACATTTATATGTTCGTTGAAATTTAGAAATTAATTTTTTGGTTAGTAATTTATTTAAGATATTAATTTTTACTAACAAATAAATTAATTTCTAAATATATATGGAACTTTAAATAGAGCATGAATTTCATCATTTAAAACAAGTGTTACATGCATGAAATTCAAGATCTCCGATGAAAAGAAGGATGTAAATATTAATGTTCAAGTCAAGTGTAGCAACTAACGGATTACGGGCGAAATGCAAAATCAGCATAGATTTCAAATTTAGATGGAACTTACTAATCAGAATACAAAGACAAATCATAACACCCAATTTAATAACATCCAAATATTTTAATTCAATCAAACATTTTCTACTAACAAAATGGAGACAAGTTTTTCAAACACAAAATAATTAATAATCCTAATGATGAATGTTTCTGAAGCAAAATAAAATGTGGTAAAGTTAAAGGACGAAAAAACGCAAAAAAAAACATTTTTCAAAAACATTTTTCTTTAAAAAATAATATTTATTTCGCAAATGAGAATAATTAAAAACAGTAAATATGACTGTGGTCAATTCCCGCTCAATTTGCGGTGGGCCCAACTTTTCCTTCTTTTTTTTTTAAAGCAAAGGCCCAACTGTTTTATTTTTTGTGTTGAGTCATTTTTTTATTCTATTCGCAGCCTAATTATAAATTAATTATTAAAAAATATTTATAATTAAGTATACCCCTATAAATTTTAATTATTAAAAAATATTTGTAATTAAGTATACCCCTATAAATTTTAATTATTAAAAAATATTTGTAATTAATTTGTGTATATTTGTACATATACTTTTGTTTCTCAAGATTATATATAGATTTTAATTATAAGTTAAAATTTGTATGAGATAGTTTCATGAACCTATTTCATAAAATTGAATTTTAATTAATTACTTTATTTCGTCAGAAGTTTCCATCTTTTCATTTAGATGTCTCACAGAAAAAATTATCATTTTATTTGTGTATACATTGTGACTCCACTTTTACTCTTACATTATTCTACACTCCATTTTATTCTCTCTCTTCAATCATGTCAATTTTACTACACCTCATTTTATATTAATGCTTTTCAAATTATGTGATAATTAGACGGATGGAGTAATATTCCATCAATAATTATAAGTGAAAATAAATTATGAAAAATTTAACTATTGAAAATTTTAAATCGTACGAATGTATTCTATAAATAATGAATTAAAATTTATTAATTATCAATCCGACGTGTAACGCACGAAAGAATTACTAGTATGTTGTAAAAACTAAAAACCTTTTATTGGTTTAGGGTGTGCAAATAATATATATATCCAACAACATTTATTAAAAAAACATGTTTGAAAATTCACTAAATCTTCGTAGTGAAAGTCTCCATGCCTAGAGTTACAAACTCAAATCCCTCAATTTTGAAGAAGCTAATTAAATCAATACCCGTAAATCCGTAATGTTAAAGCGTAAAGATGTGAAACCACCTAAACCAAAAGAATTTCGTTGAAAAAAAATTTGTACGCAATTCGAAATCAAAGAAAACGTTGAATGGATCTGGTTTGTAGTTTATGTTTAAAAAAATTAAAAATAATTTTATTAATGCAAAAATATATTAATGCATCGAAATTAGCTTTTGTATCAATTCTAAGGCATGAAAAAAAAATCAATTTAAGTCATAAAATGTTAGAAAGTGTGATATGTTTTGCACGGAAAAATAAAAATAAAAAACCAATACCTTGAAATTAGCAAAAATTATAAGCGGCTAATTTTACCCACCTTTTTGTTAAATACATTCACAACTCATTTAAAAAAAATGATGAATACATGTACTTCGTAATTCGTGTAATAAGTTAATGGAGGTATGTAATAATTTAATTACATGTATTAGTCATAAAATTGTGTTACAGTTAATTTGCACTCAATCTTTTTTATTATCTAATAATTTGAAGTTGTATGCAATTAATCTTATCTTTGGTTGATTTTTTTTTTTTTAAGTTTATTTTTTTATGCTTAATTTTCATAATCATAAATATATTTTTATAATATATAAAAAAATGGGTGTTGGACTGGGCTAGACTGGCTAGTTGACTTCCCTAATTCAAATTAGACGGAATTAGAGACTACATTTTTACAAGCCTAATAATAGATTGAACTGACCTGACCCAGCCCAACGATGTCAATTGGCTGAATGGACAGCCCAATTTGTCAGTTTTAGGGTTTTCCTAACCCTTAATTATAACAACAAACCGAAACAGCCTTCGTTGCACTCCTCCTCATGAAGAGGGTATGATTCTCTACTAAAAGCTAAAATAATTATTAATTCTTTGATTCATAGTTTTCGATCTTTTATTTATTTATGTTTATTTGTTTCTTCCTTGTATTTTAATTAATTCGCATTTCAACAGTTGATTTAAAAAAATAATTGTTTCAAATTAATTGTTATTTTGTAATTATATATCTAGCTAGAAGAATCAAATAAATATATACAAGTGAATTTTCTAATCTATGATAAATCAAAATTTTCTAAAACATTTTAGAAAATAACGGCTAAAAAATTATACATAAGAAAACCAGAAAGTTGGTATTGTTATTTTGTAATTATCAAAAAAAAAATTAAATAAATATATTTCAATTTTACCTTTTTCAATAATTTCTGCTTTCAATTTTTGTTTTTCATACATATGTTGAATGATTAAATGACTTTCTTTTTTGTTGTGAAAATAACTTTTGGAGGATAATTTTTTTTATCAAAATTTTTATTTTGTATTTATTAAAAATAAATACATGTCACTGTATGTATTAGCTTCACTTTCAATTTTTATATGCATATTTGTCTTGAATTATTATTATTTTTTGTTTGTAACCCTAGTTTCTTATCATTTTTTTAATTTGTAGAAATTGCTAAATAGCTATAAAATGGGGATCTAAAAAAATTTCTTTCATGTCTCAACAAAGAACTTATTTTATGTCTTTTATTTTAAAACGTGTGGATGGTATAGTTGGTTTCATGATTTGCTCTTTTTTATAAGTACTTTTGCCAAGATATTTATCCTTTTCGAAAAAAATGGTTTTTTAATTGGACAACATTCGTTATATTTTGTGTTTGTAACCCCTTATTTCTTCTTCTTATTATTTTTTTGATGGAGAGTTTACAAGATCATAAAATAGAGTTACAAATCACGAGCCTAAGATCTTGATCTTCAAACCAAACGGATATCGTCGTCCACTCCGATCACGTGAAGAGGAAATACGAGCTTCCCTTTGCCTTAACAGGATATCGCCGTCCACTCCAATCACGTGAAGAGGAAAGACGAGCTTCCCTTTGCCTTAACAGGTGTCCAGGTCTTTCAATCTTTAAATGAGACAACCCCACACTAAGGTGTTCTCCTATCAAGAATAAAAAATAGAATAATCTTTAAATGAGACAACCCCACACTAAGGTGTTCTCCTATCAAGAATAAAAAACAGAATAAACAGACAAAGTTCCACGAGTACCCGATCCAAAAGTACCTGAGCACCAGGGCTCTCGAGACTATCTCAAGGAGTCCAACCATCAAAAAAATCTCACAACCGCAACAAAGCCCGCGCAACAGAGACAACTAACAGAAACAAAAACATAAACTAAGCAAGCACCAAAACTATCTGTTGGGAATAAAATGAGATATGTTTTGATTTAATACCAAAACCCCCTGAGACATGCCTAAGTCATGATTGAATGTGTTCTAGAAATGTTAGAACATATAGAATAAAGGCTAGATGAGAAGCTGGTATGTTAGGCAGCTCTTAGATTATTAGATGCACAATTTGAGGGGGAACACATGCTTAGAAGTTCATCAAGAACAAGTCCCCTCAAGGCTCAAACTCTGGATACAACACTAAGTCTTTTGAAGACTAACTATGCTGATCAGGAGAGTTGTCCAGAGGAGTTGTCTCAGTACAAGAAGTCAAGATCAAGTGCTCTGAAAGCCTGAGATCAACTATGCTGAAAAGATAGAGACAACCACACCCTAAAGAACTACAAATCAACATTCTAAGATCGTCTTGAAGTGAAGCAAAGGGTATGAGTCAAGTCATCTGAAGAAGCGCAAGCCAACCTTGCTGATAAGCAACACTGCTGATAGTGATAAGGAGAGTTGTCCAAATGATGAGGAATGTTGTCCTATCAATGGAACAACCTTCAGAAGCCATGTCCAAGTCTTAACAAGAGAATCTGAAAGTCAGACATTGGGTAGAGTGCTGCAGAATGAAGACAAAGTCTTAACAGCCGTTTATTTCCCAAATGAGGACATGTCACTATCAAGATTCTGTCTTCTAAGTTGAAGAACTGAAAGAAGACATTTATGGACATTTGAGGCTGCCTCTCCAACGGGCAAATCCTTCATTTGTCTATAAATACAGAAGTGTGAAGACCATTTGAAAGCACCTCAACACAATCCAACTAACCTCAAGTTCTTACAAGCTAGAGTGCTTTCAAAGCTTTCAAAGACTATCTTAGTCTTCAAACACTTCATCTAAGCTGAACTACATTGTATATCCATACACAAGCTTAGAGAGATATCCTATCCTTATACACTGATCTTCATTGTAAAGGATATCTCATTAGTTGGAACCTTACTTCAATCCTCATATCTTTCAAGAGTGAAAGTGAGAAGGTTGTAGTAGTAGAAGTGGTAGGAGCTGACTGTTGAGAGAAGAACAGTTCAGTTCTGAGTTGAGAAGAGGGTACTAGGACTCTAGACATCCTAGGGATCAATTCACCAAGGAGTGGTGTTATTGATCAAGTGCACCTTGGCACTATAAAACAAGTTAATTCCAAGAGTGAAGAAATTATCCTATTCAATCAGGGAAAGTGGATGTAGGAGCTTGAGTCTCTAAACCACTATAAACTCTTGTGTTGATTTACCTTCAAGTACTTTCATACATTCAACACTGCACACAAAACTGATCTTTCAAAGAATAAACATTCAAAGACTGTGCAAAACTGATTTGGACAAGTTCCCTGAAACATGACTGTATTGAATTGATTAAGTGATTTTAGAAACTAAAGGAGTCTAAACTAAAAGGGCCAACCACTATTCCGCACATATAACTCCCCTAGATAGTTATTCAACTAAGTACTCAATAGTACTTAGTAGATTGATTATCTTAGAAGAGTTAATCATCTTCAGCAGAGTTGTCCAAGACAACCTTGCTGAGCTCTGGTTTGATCAAGTTAGAAAAGAATTTGCATACAAGTGTATTCCCCCCCCCCCCCCCATACACTTGTTATATACTCCTTTCAGGACCAACACTATCTAAGAAAGCAATAAAATAGGATCAACGAAGAAATACCCGAACGATCACCATGGCTCCGTTACGGACAAGATCTACGTTGATCCCTAACAAGAACTGAAAAAAACTACACCAGGTCTACAGATTTACAACTCAGATCTGTAGATCTACAACTTAGATCTGCAGATCTACAACTCAAATCTAGCGAAAACTAAAATAACAGAAGAGATCGGAGAGAAGCGAAAAATTTACAGATCTGAGGCGACAACAAAGACAGAGCAGCAACAGAGACAAGAACTATGACGACAACTTGAACGACAGAATGATGACGGAGGCCGGTGAAGAAAGGGAGAAGCACTTTCTAGAGAGAGAAGCTCTCCCTTCTCTCTAAAACCCCCCCTTATTTCTTATCATTTGATTAGTATAAATTGCTATAGAATGGGATCTGAAAAAGTAAACAGAAGTTGAGAGTCTTGATTTTTTATTTGAAATCGTGTTGATGGTATACATGGTTTCAGAATTTGTTCTTTTACTCTGAGCTAAAAAGTGCGTCTAAGTTTGAAACATGCTGATTTTGTCTCTATACGTAAATCGTCACTCTCTACACTTTAAAATTTTACTCCCTCCGTCCGCCTATAAGTGTTACGTTACTTTTTGGCACAAAGATTAAGAAAAGTGATTAAATAATAGATATAGTACAAGTGATGTAATTGAGAGAGGAGAGAGATAGAGAGAAAAAGTAAGATATAAAGTGAAGTGTAAGAAAAAATACTTACCAAAAAAGGTATGGGAAGCTTATAGGCGGACGGACGAAAATGGTAAAATGGGAAGCTTATAGGCGGACGGAGGGAGTACATTATAATTAACATCTTTTTTTGTTAGGACCATGAATTATATTTGTCTATAGCTATATGTATATTTTTCCATCTAACATGGTGTGTCTACATTCTTGATGTTAAGCATAAGAGCTCAATAAAAATAATGTGCGTATTTTACAAATCAATACACAATGATGAAATTTATGATATATTTATATGTTCGTTGAAATTTAGAAAATTAATTTTTTGGTTAGTAATTTATTTAAGATATTAATTTTTACTAACCAATAAATTAATTTCTAAATATATATGGAACTTTAAATAGAGCATGAATTTCATCATTTAAAATAAGTACTGTTACATGCACAGAGTACGCACTCTATTTTTCTAGAGTTCTCTTTTGTCATTTAGCAACAAAATGAACATCATTTTAGGTGTAAATATATACATATACCTGTATAAAAATGAAATTCAAGGTCTCCGATGAAAAGAAGGATGTAAATATTAATGTTCAAGTCAAGTGTAGCGACTGACGGATTACGGGCGAGATACAAAATCAGCATGAATTTCAAATTTAGATGGAACTTACTTATCAGAATATAAAAACAAATCATAACACCCAATTTAATAACATCCAAATATTTCAATTCAATCAAACTTTTTCTACTAACAAAATGGAGACAAGTTTTTCAAACACAAAATAATTAATAATCCTAAGGACGAATGTTTCTCAAGCAAAATAAAATGTGGTAAAGTTAAAGGACGAAAAAACGAAAAAAAACATTTTTTAAAAACATTTTTCTTTAAAAAATACTATTTATTTCGCAAATGAGAATAATTAAAAACACTGTGGTCAATTCCCGCCCAATTTGCGGTGGACCCAACTTTTCCTTTTTTTTTTTTAAAGTAAAGACCCAACTGTTTTAGTTTAGTGTTATATCATTCATTGAGTCATTTTTTATTCTATTCGCATCCCAATTATAAATTAATTATTAAAAAATATTTGTAATTAGTATACCCCTATAAATTTTAATTATTAAAAAATATTTGTAATTAAGTATACCCCTATAAATTTTAATTATTAAAAAATATTTTTAATTAATTTGTGTATATTTGTACATATACTTTTGTTTCTCAAGATTATATATAGATTTTAATTATAAGTTAAAATTTGTATGAGATAGTTTCATGAATCTATTTCGTAAAATTGAATTTTAATTAATTACTTTATTTCGTCAGAAGTTTCCATCTTTTCATTTAGATGTCTCACAGAAAAAATTCTCATTTTATTTGTGTATACATTGTGACACCGCCTCTTTTACTCTTACATTATTCTACACTCCATTTTATATTAATGTTTTTCAAATTTTGTGATAATTAGACGGATGAAGTAATATTCCATCAATAATTATAAGTGAAAATAAATTTTAAAAAATGTAATTGAAGATTCACTCACAAGATGAAATCAATGATATGATTTCACATAATATTATTGTTCTTCAAATTCTGTAAAATTTAACTATTGAAAATTTTAAATCGTACGAATGTATTTTATAAATAATAAATTAAAATTTATTAATTATCAATCTGTTGCACGTGAGAATTACTATTATGTTGTAAAAACTAAAAACCTTTTATTGGTTAAGAGTGTGCAAAGAATATATCCAACAACATATTCTTTTTAATATGCAATTGGATATAAATTTTTTTTTTTTTTTAATTTAATGCAACAATACAATTTTCAGCCAAGTTTAATATAACCACTAAAAATGTCAAACTCGTCATGTTGGCATCACATAGACTGCTAGCGAATAAAATCACTTTTATTAAAAAAAACGTGTTTGAAAATTCACTAAATCTTCGTAGTGAAAGTTTCAATGCCTAGAATTACAAACTCAAATTCCTCAATTTTGAAGGAGCAAATCAAATCAATACCCGTAGATCCGTAATGTTAAAGCGTAAGGTGTTGTTTGGTTAGGGATGGTGGTGGATGAGATGGGGATGGAGATTGGAAAAATATGGATGGGGTAATCCATGAATAGTAATTGAATAAAAATTGTGTTTGGATTGAAATTGAAAAATAGGTGTGGATGGAGAACTTTATGTCAAATCAAGTTAGAGAGAAAATAAATGTGTGGAAGAAAGTAGAAGAGAGAATAAATGTGTGAAAGAAAAGTAAGAGAGATATGTACATCGTAATTTGTGTAATAAATTAATGAGGTACTATGTACTAATAAAAAATGTAGGTGCAAATATCGACGGCTAAAATAATTATACAGTAGAAACTCTTTAAATTAATACTCCATAAATTAATAAACTCTCTAAGATAATATTTTTGGCCGGTCCCGACTCGGGAGCGTGCTAAATTAATAAACTCGCTAAAATTATAAGATAATACATTTTTTGTAATTTCTATAGACCCCAAATAAAATATAAATTAATAATTCCATATATACTACCTATTACATGAATGATTCATGAATGTTTCTTAAAAAATGACTCAATTGTCTTTTATTTTTTTTGTTGAAATCAATTTCAACTTTAATCTCGTCTCTAATTTTCCTTATCAATTTCACCTAAAAGTTTCACCATAGTTACTAAGAACTCATTCTTGCAATTGCTTTTGAATGAGACTTTGATTATCCTTGTTGTGCTTGCATGATGTTTTTCGAATCTCGTCGGTCATTGTTATTTTTTTTTCACACCTGTAAGATGAGAAGTCATGTTGTGTGTGTGATTTGTTTGTGTTAGCATATTTTGATATTGTATATTTATATTGAAAATAGTTTTTAATGTTCATTTGAATGTTCATAAAGTGATACAATGAAATAATTAGAAGTGGAAGTTTGAAAGAGTGTTTCTATAAATTAATAAAATATTAATTAATATATAAATGAATAATTATTAATTTATAGATAAATTAATAACTCTTTTAATTAATAAATTTTGGTGGTCCCAAGATTATTAATTTATGGAGTTTCTACTGTATATACAGATCCTGCAGAGAGTATAAATTGGAGTAACATTTATTTAGTGGTTAATAGTCCAAAGACTCCAAACCAATGAGGAAAGACAACTGGGAAAAATACAAAATACTCCTACTAGCTTTGTTAAATGCTTTTAACACACAATCTGGAATTTTAAATGACATTGATGTTTTATTCTACAGATCAACACGAGTCTTTTTACTCAATTCTAAAATTACTTCAAGTCAAGCATGTTTAATCTTGAAGCTTATCAGAACTCTTTTTAGAGTAGAAAAAGATGCATATTTTTATTGGTATACGTAGTATACTAGTAACATTTTTTTTTTTTAATGTGGACCACTTGTTATACATAATGTTGAAAAAAAGGTTAAAAAAGTGGTCCACATCTCTGAAACATTGCATAATGAAAAACATCAAGGAAGTAGAATATAACACGTCTATCTATACAATACTGACAAGAATAGCGTGATATCAGATATGCATGAACATAATCGGCGGCCATGTGAGATGATGAAAGTGTTTGAATGGTTAATCAAATCCCACATTGATTAAATATAATAGGATATGAAGTATGTTGATTAATGAACACAAATCTCCATCATACACTATTAGACCTTTCAAAGCAAGTCTAAGAAATATATTTGTATGCATCAGTTGATTGCACAATTAAAGTGCATTTTCATAATGTATAAATTGTTTTACAAGAAGATAAAAAGTTGATTGCACAATTAAAGTTCATTTTTATAATGTATAAATTGTTTTACTAGAAGATAAAAATTTGTGTGAGATCGTCTCACGAATATTTTTTCCCTTTGATCCACATTCCACATTTTTTAGTTGGACAACCCATTATTTTCTCCAAATTTTATGTTTAAAAAAAATGGAAGTGATACTCCAATATTTACTTTTGTTATAAACATTATAACTTTTTTTACTTAAATTGTGTCAAATGAGACGGTCTCACCCAAGACTAACTCCGTCTAGAATGTATTAATTGTGCACTAATTATGTTGTGCAACTAGTTCACCCAAGTGTTACCCCGACTTAAAACAGACAATCACCAGGTTTATATATCTATTGAAAAAACTACTATGATAGTACATCATAGAAGTAATACAAAAATTTAGTTAAAAGAAGTACTTGTTTTTGTTTTACCTAACATACATTTGATTCATAGAATACAATAATTTTTTCAAAATTAAAATAGTTGATTACAATTAACGGCTTGTTTGTTCTTCGTCACTTCCTTAATATCTTGAATTAAATTCGTAATATTAAGGTAAGAAGACCCTCCTTCCTCTACTGATTTCTTCGCCATTTCTCCAAGAAATTGTGCTTTTTTCCTTCTCTCACATCCTTCTTCTCTCTCATCCATAACTCTCAAAACAGCCTCTGTAATCCCATCACTCATCACCTTGTTCTCTGCCCTTTCTTCATCGCCTAATTGTATAACACTTTTAGCACCAACTCTCACACCTATCTCCAATTTCTGCACAACTAATTTCTCATTCAAAAACTGATCAGCAAAAATCGGCCACGTGATCATTGGCAAACCGGCACAGATCCCTTCAAGAGTCGAGTTCCATCCACAGTGCGTCAAAAACGCTCCTACTGCAGAGTGCGATAAAATCGGCACTTGTGGAGCCCACCCCCTAATGAAAAAGCTTCTTCCTTTAGTCCTTTCCTCTACCCCTTCCTCCAAAATCCACCTCTCTATCTCTTCCGATTTTACCCCTCCTTTCACCACTATAATGAACGGGTGATTCGACGCCTCCAAACCTAAAGCAAGCTCGATAAACTGAGGAGGCGAGAGGCGGCTAAGACTTCCGAGGCAGGCGAAAACGACCGACCCTGCCTCCCTACCATCAAGCCACTTCAAACACCGATCAGAATTAGATTCACGTGAACTCTCTATTTTATCCCTGCAAAGTGATAAAGGTCCAATACACCATACTTTACTTCTTAAGGTACGAAACTCTTCCACGTACCCTTCTTCCAATTCTTCAAAGCTATTAACCACCACACCAAGGGAATGCAACTCGGTTTTCTTCACTTCTTCGCGAAAACCCGGGGCGTCATTCGGGCTGGGATTGAACAATCCAGGCAGCTGAAGTCTAGTGAACTCGATTTTATCCGCCAAACAGGGCACTACAAAAGGCTCATTTGGTGGAACAGATTCATAAACTTTTGAAACATATAAAATGTGTGTGACTAATTGAGTGAAGCAACTCATTCCATCGAACACAATCCTCGGAATTCGAAACTTATGACACGTGTCAGCAGTCCATGTTATATGCTTATCGCATATAAGACAACTTGGACTCGGGGTCAGCTCGTTTAACATCTCTTCTAAAGGCTGTTGCAGCATTTGGATGGCGGTGAAGAAATTCCCCATTAATGGCATACCGTAATTTCCTAGAAGATCCGCACTTTCACACCCCGGGGGCAGCCCCGCCTCCCGACAGGGGAATCGGATTTTGACGAGGCTGATTGATAGTCCGGCCTCAGCAGCTCGATCTACTGCTGGGGCAAAGCGCGTGGCGTCAAAGTGTGTGACGATGATCTTCGCGTCGACGCCACGTTTGGCTAGTGCTTTGGCCATGTCTATCATCGGAATAATGTGTCCTGAGGCCATTAGTGGTATCAAAACGAAGCTCACATTCTCTAGGGGAGCCATTGAGGAAATTTTGATAGAGATTCTCTATTTCAAATAACGTTAGTTTAAAAGAAAGATTTTTTAAAATAATTGAGATGCACCGGTAATTTTGGGAGCCTGAAATTCAAGCCGCCCCTATATTTTATTTGTTTGCCGTAGAGGATGAGTTTAAATTGTTGTACTAGTAAAATATAGTATGGGTTATATATATGTAGCCTGCAGTAACATGCGTACAAAATTGATCAGTTTATCGATTCAAAGCATGCATATGTAAGAGCTTACGTACGTGAACTTCTATTTGGAGTCAATTGATAAAGACATCCGGATAGGGTTAGTAGTACTATTTAAACATTTTACTATGTTGATTTTTAGAAGCCAATAACATGCGTACAGTTCAATTTATTGTGTTGATTTTCAATATATGTTACTTTTAATAGTCTTTTTAGTAGTCTCAAATACCATTTGGTAAGTCATTCACATAATTAAAAATAAAATAAAAATTGAAGCACATCCACATAATTTTTTAAGAATGAAATTTAGCAGCAATTAGTTTATGGTCAGCTGGTTGATGTTAAATTCCGCATAATTCTTTTCTCTCCATGCCTTAGTTGCAAAATTAGATTTAATTTTGTTAAAATTTCATTGAAATTATAAGGGTTTTAATTTTAAAGCTATTATAGTTTTTTAAAAATGTACTCCATAATTCTTTTGTTAAAAAATTTAGTGAGTGTGTTTACTAACGATCTGGGTGCAAATAGGCGTAGCCTTATTAGGCTGAAATTGACCGTGAGCTTAGCCTTCAAAAGATGGGCTAATGGCTGGAAGGTTGCTGCTGCAAACGGGCTGAATTGAGGGCTGATGACCTTGAAAAGGAGTCTTCTTTAATAAAATAAGGGGTGCAGTTATTTGCACCTCTAGATATGTTAGATACTCCGTATATCTTTAAAAATAAATTAGTAGATACACCTATAACATAAAAAGACTACTCCTATTACCAAGTATTTACCTATAACATTTAAATCCTAATTTATATTTTAGTAGATACACCTCTAACACATTGTACCCACCGCCCAACAATGGCAGCCAGCCGAGTACCTGTACCACCCATTTAATTAGTCACCCCAACTCAATTGTCCCAAAAGGAAAAAATTAATTACATTGCTAATTCCTTGATCTGATGACATATACACACAACCCCGAAAGCTTAAAATATTCACCCTAGTCATTTAGAATTCAAAGTAATGGAGTACTAATATATATATATTACAACTTACAAGACATGCAGTATGATGCATGCATTATATCTAATTTAGTATTCAAAGTAATATCAATAGTATTATTACCTTGTAGTATTTCGTATAGGCCGATCAATTTCAAATCCATAGAAAAATAAACTAAAACTCAAGGAGAAATATAATATCATTGATTTCATGAGTTTTTAGCTAGCCAAACAAGTTGGTTGAATTTGATCTGGGATTTTAAAAATGTCCTCAAAAATCCATAATCCAAATAAAATTTAGTACTAGTATATTAATTGTTTCCTTATCTTATGTGGACTGGGGAGTGGCCTCAAAGCATTTAGGAATTTCTTTTACTTAAAAAATACTACGGTAATATCTATGAGATGTTTTTCCACAAGTTTTGATAACTTCAAAAAATTAATGTTGTATCCTGCTTAATTTGTGTAATGTTTGTAACTTGCAGGTGTCGATTGCTCACGTTTCAATTTTAAGTCTTCATTTAGATAGAAAATCGAAAAAGTGGTTTTGATGAATAAAAAAGAAAAGCTCGGATTAATTGCAACTGATTAATATCTTTTGATTTTTCGTGTACTACACTACACTACTTCTTAATAATCTCTACCTTGCCCAGATATGTAGCTAATCTACTTTTTTTTTTCTTTTTCCTGTAAGGCCATGGCAATGGGGCAGAGCAGGGCGGGTATCTCAATATCCAAACATGTCCCGTGCATATATGTATCCGCTCTGCCCTTGCCCCATGATCTGCTACGGGGCATCATTTTATGCCCTGCCCCGCGCGGGTACCTGCACTACCCCGCCCTGCCCCAAGTCTCATTTTATATGTATATAAATTATTTAAAATGATATAAACTAAACATTAAAATTCATTATTAAATTAAACTAAAATAAATATTGGTATAAATTAGGGTTAGTTTACTTAATTAAATTATTATATATTTTTATATATATATTTAAATTCAGTACAGGGCGGGGCAGAGCAATAAATATGTAAATTCATGTCTGCCCTGCTCTACACGCAGGGCGGGGCTGACTTGCCCCATTCTAAGAATGGGGCAGGGCAGGTCAGATCAAAATCTCTCGGGGCAGGGCGGGGCGACTCCGGGGCAGGTCATTTTGCCATCCCTAAACCCATTGACTCAAATTGCCACTAAAATTTTCAATTTATCAATAAATTTGAGTCAAACACTAAAATCATTTTCAACCATTCAACTCAATAAGCCTGTCAAAAAAAAAATCAACTCAATAAGAATATTTTCAATTTTTTATATTTCATTTTATCAAATATTTTTTATAATTTAATTTTATAGTATGTATGTTTTGTTTTTTTTATTGTATTTTATAATTTAAATTATATGTTTTCAATTTTTAAAATATCATAATATTAATGTTACATAATATCAAGTACAAAATAATAATAAATCTAAAATTAAATACTACCTCCGTCAAATTTTATTATGTCCACTTCTCCGGGCACGGGTTTTAATGAATATTGATTAGTTTATGTATAAAGTAGATAAGTTGGGGTGTGATGGGTAGTTGTGGGGTCCATTTATAAGTAAAGTGATTGTTTATGAATAAAGTCAGTGACAATTTGAGTAAATAAGTGATGGTTGAAGGGTCGAGATAAAGTAGTGTGAATAGTATTATTTCTAAAAAGGAACGTGAATATAATAAAATTGGACAACTAAAAAAGAAAAGTGGGAATAATGAAATTAGAATGAGGGAGTAATATTATACATAGTATTAAATTAAATAAAAAACAATAAATACAATACAAACATTTCAATACAAAATAAAAGAAATAACTTCAAAACAAAATTTGCGTTGCTGTTCAATTGTAACAAATTGAGTTGAATTTTGACTATGCATTGGAGGTGGTATTGCCACTAAAATTGGGCATGTTTGTTTTGGGACTCACACGTCCGGACGTGGGACGTAACGTCCCCCGTCTTGTTCTAGTTCGGGATTTTACATCCGAATTTCAACATCCATTTTCATCCACCTCTAAAAATATATATATATTCTACTATTATAATAATACAACATCACCCACTCCTACTAATTGATTTGACATAAAGTTATATTCTACTATTATAATAATACAACATCACCACCCTTATTATCTTACTCAACATCCCAAAACAAACAAACACCATCACTATTCATCAGTATTTCTCCATCAGAATTTCCCCATCCCCATCTCCCCCATCCTACATAATCCTACATAATCCCAAAACAAACATCTCCCCCATCCTACTATTATAATAAAGACTTGTAAGTTGCAACTATCTACCCAAAAATTTTGTTTGATAAATTTTTGTTTGATTTTTGTGTTCCACTAGTGTCACGGTGACATCAGTATAGTAACTGGTTGTAGCATATCATTGTTCCCAGTTCCCACAATATCTTAATACAGTATATTAAAGAATAATAAATACACGTTTAAAATGAAAAAAAATTTAAGTACAAATTATACTTTTACAATATCCACAATTTTACACAAAAATCATCTCTTTTTTTTTATTGTATATATAAAAGTTTATAAAATTACCCTTCGAAATTCTACTCATCATTATAATATTTTAATATTTTTTTCCATCTACCTATGAAAATTATTATATGAAGGAGTGAGTATATTTTATAGACAAATGTATCATATTAAAAAATTAGAAAAAGAAAGGTAAATGAACTAATAATTGTACGTGTTTCAACTTACAACAACAAAAAAACAATCACTAAAAATAAAAGGTTGAAAATAAAATAAGGTTTTAAAATGTGATTTTTTTAGTTTTTGGGTTATCGTTATTTTCGCGATAATTAGGAAAAAAATACATTAACACCATATTACAATATTTAAATGTAGGGCTAGTGTTATGTGAAATATTGCATATATGTATTCAGTCATTCATACTCACATTCTTTATAAATACACCAACTGACAGTTTAACCCACATTTTTTATAAATACACCCACTGACAGTTCAATTTACATCCATATTTTTTATAAATACATCCACTAGCAGAAATTGTACTTAGTCGTCTTCTCCGAGCAGTTTTCGGCCACCCCAGACCGCGGCCGAACGCTACAATTTACGACGGCCTTAATCTTTAAATATTTTCTATTTTTTAAAATATTCTTTAATAATTATTATGGATCAAGGTTATTTTATATTACTACATGCAATAATATATGTTACTATATGTTATAATGTGAGTTACTTAATCAATAAAAATTCTAAAAACAAATACTAAATAAAAGAATCGGTATTACTATATAAAAAATTATATATTACTACATACTATAGTTTGAATAACTACATTGAATATGCGTTTGTTACTTTATGTAACTTTATCAAATGATTTACATTAGAACATGGTTATTGTGTTTACTACATGCGATATTATAATGTGAGTTACTATATTAACAAAAATACTAGAAAAAAACGTGTTACTAAATAAAAGAATTCATTAGAATTTTAAAATCCACTCGATTTTAAAATCAAAATCCTCAAAATCTCAAAATAAATATCCGAAAAACGAAATAAATATTCAAATTTGAACCATTTACACTTTAGAAAAAATTTGTTACAAATATATGTCAGCTTTTGGATTTTCAAGAGATATTAGATGTTTTTTTAACTATATATGTCCCTTTCTTAATTTTTGCAGTAGGTAGGATATATAAATGATTGTAAAAATATTATAATTAATAATATGCAAGAGGATATATTAGTCTACCAGTATATGAGTCAGCTCATTTGTTGATGAGAATAATTAATTTGAATGGCTTCTCAACTTCACATGCTTTTGATTCCTTTAATGTCACAAAGCCATATTATTCCCTTAACCGATTTCGCTAAATTACTCGCACAACGCGGTGTAATCGTTTCCATCATCACCACACCCTCCAATTTCATAAGATACAAGCCGTCAATCAAACATGCCATGGACGATGGCCTCAACATCCGAATGATTCCCCTTGAATTCCCGGGTCCGGGTCAAGTACCCGGCCTTCCTCCGGGTTGCGAAAACATGGATTCTCTAACTTCACTCAATTTATCTAAGGAATTTTTCCAAGCTTCTGAGATGCTCAAGTCTCCTCTGGAAAAACTGATCCAAAACTTGGATCCCAAACCAAGCTGCATCGTTTCCACTAATGCCCTTCCTTGGACACAGCAAGTTGCGGAGAATTTCAAGATTCCTAGGTATGTTTTCGAGACAATATCATGTTTCACTCTCTTGTGTTCTCACATTCTCTCTCATCATGAGATGAGAGAGAGTGAGACGTTTGTGTTGCCTGATATACCTCACAGGATTGAGTTCACCAAGGCCCAGTTGCCGGAATCCATGAAGAAATCATCAGATAATAATAATAATAATAATAATATATCAAAGATTATAGATCAAATAAATGAAGCTAAGCTGTCTGCTAGGGGCACTTTGGTAAATACCTTCGAGGAGCTTGAGCATGGGTACGTGGAAGGGTATGGAAAGGAAAGGCAGAGGCTTTGGTGCATTGGCCCTGTTTCTCTATGTAACAAGAAATTTGATGAAAAGTTAGATAGAGGTAACAAGGCCGAAATTGATGACAAGTGTTGCATATCGTGGCTCGACTCAATGAATCCAGGATCCGTGGTTTACTCGTGTTTTGGTAGCTTGTGTCGTGTATCTGGTGCACAGATTAAAGAGATCGGGTTAGGGTTGGAGGCATCGAATGTCGCTTTTATTTGGGTAATAAGAGGGTTGGATTGTTCGGAAGAAGTGGAGAAATGGTTAGGTGAAGAAAAGTTTGAAGAAAGAGTTGAAGGAAGAGGCCTAATAATCCGGGGATGGGCGCCTCAAGTTTTGATACTATCGCATCCGTCCGTTGGAGGATTCTTGACGCACTGTGGGTGGAACTCGACTCTGGAAGGTGTATGTGCTGGTGTGCCAATGATCACATGGCCAATGTTTGCGGAGCAATTTTATAACGAGAAATTCATTGTGCACGTGTTGAAGATCGGGGTACAAGTTAGTGCTAAGCTTGGAGTGGATAAAGATGAGAAGAAAGAACTAGTGAAGTTGGATCAAGTGAAGAAATCAATAGAAAAATTGATGGATGAAGAAGAGGAAGGAAAAGAAAGAAGAAGAAGAGCCCAAAAATTAGGGGAAATGGCAAAAGAATCATTAGAACAAGGGGGGTCTTCTTACATGAATATCTCATTGTTGATTCAAGATGTGATGGAGCAGGTAAGTAACAATTAGGATAAAATCAGGGATTCAAATTGCAAAATGAATTAATATGCACTGTATACATTGAATACAAGAGATCAACTATTTATTTTATGTGACAAAGTGGGATAGCTAAGTGGTTAGAGCACCACTGTCTAGGCCTTAGATCTGGGTTTGAGTTATTGGGAGGGGAAAAATGATGGGTATTTAATGTAATTCAAAAAAAAAAAAAAAAACTATTTATTTTATGTTGTAATTTTTTTAAATATGTATTATTTGTCATAAAGATATTAACACATTGTTCCAATGGATTCGATGTGGGGAAGGAGTAGATCAAGCTAGGGACCTTTTGACGTAGCGGAAGGTTAAAACACGAAAAAGATGAACACCTTGAGGTGACGGTTTTAACTTTATTCAATATCAGATTCAACTCCCTTACAATGGGAAATACCAAAGCTAGACGTGATTTGATGAGATTATGTCAATTTTGTTATTTTTTGTTATGTTTTTAATTTGTGCAATAGTTTCCTTTTTGGTATAAGCCCACGTGTTGAGCGTAGGAGTGTGTTTTAAAGTTTGCTTATTTATAGCTTTGGTATTTCACATTGTAAGAGAGTTGAACCTTATATTGAATAAAGTTAAGATCGTCACCTCAATGTGTTCATTTTTTTGTGTTTTAACCACCTTCCGCGCGCTACGTCACCTTTCAATATGCTAAGAATTTCAATGTCATCATGTTTTGCTGCTTTTTTTTATTTTTTTAATTAATAATAATAATGAGTATTACATTGGAATTTAAATTAAATGAAAAAAATAATAATCAGGACTTCATATCTTCATGTTTTGCTTTTTTGTTAACAAAGATTTTAAAAAAATTGGGTCTGGTATATAAGTTTTAGGCGAGATGAGGAGAAGGCAAAATAGGAGTTTAAATGGGTTAATTAATAGGCAAATAATTTGTGAATTGGAAGCAAAGATATTCATTATTTACAACAAAATTACAAGAGGAAGATCTCATGAATCGATCAAAGATTCAAAATAATTATAGAAAGGTTAAAAGAGTCCTCTCATCCGCATGGCCGGCCCATTATTAGAAAAAAGAAAAAGTGTTAGGACTAGCTCTTTCTTGTCCACAAATGCGGGCCATTTTGACGGATTTGGATCAGCCCTCAACCCGTTTAATATTTCCAATAAAAAAATTATGCAAAGATAAAAAAATGCATAAAGAAGGATAAAAATAAAAATATAAAAAAATTTAAGAGTATATTTTATATGAACTAAGTTTATCATAAGTTTAACATGAATCATGGGTTCAAGATCCACAATAATGACCTACACCAGTGATACATTTACATAACCTATCATATTTTTATGATAAGTTTTAGTATGAAAACTGTTCGTATAATACTTTTTTAAAAATTAATATCAAATAGATATTTTTATGTCAAATCAATGTGTAAAATTTAATTTTATGTAAAATCAATAAGTTTAATAGAAGTGATTTCTGAAAGTCTATTTTTAAATCACGAAGTAAAACCGGTGTATGATTTTAATATCGAAAACCTAGTTTTTAGGTTTCTATTCCTCCGTTCCACCTGGTGTTCCATCTTGTTGGATGATTAACACATGTCGATGTGGTGTATATAGTCCATTGTTTTTTATTTTCACCTTTAGATATCATTCATCTACACTTTTTTTTTTGACGGGATTCATCTACACTTTTAAATACAAAGTGAAACACCAAATATAGAAAAAAAAAATTCTTAATTTTTAAAAACAAAATTAAACATCAACATAATATTTGTTTGCACTCAAAAAAACATACTGTACTTAAATATGAGGTAATAGTGGGCATGAATGCATCTTAAGTTGTTAACCAGTTAACCCAAAGCAAAATACATCTGGCAGATATTTCTCACAGAAAAAAATGGAAATATTCTTTTAAATTTGGGAGATTAGATTTTTGTTTAAGGTGAGAGTTTTAAAATTATTCTTTGCATTCAATGTGGTACTTAGTTTCTAACAGTTACAGATAATCATTTTAATAATGATTTCCATAAAGAAATAGAATTAATAATGAAAAAAGGTTGTACAGGTTGGAGCACAAGAGACGAGTGAACAGAATTGTGTGTGTGTGTGTGTGTGTGAGAGAGAGAACTAGCGAGAGAGAGAGAGAGAGAGAGAGAGAGAGCAGAGAGGAAAGGCCGGCGGCCGGCGAAGAATGAGACGTCATCCCGGAGTAGCAGCTCTTCCACCTTACTCTGAATATGGGCAATTGCGGCACTAGGGAGGAATCCGCCGTGGTTTCTACTGCTCATCAACAAGGTTCGCTTTTCTGCACTTTTACTCACTCACATTACAACTTATCTCTCTCCAGATCTAGGTTTTCAAGTCAATTCATGCTAAATGCTACTTCTGCTCTCAATTTTGCAAAATTCGCTGCTTAATTCATTATCACGGAATCTTCTGTATGCAGCTTCTGGTTCTCCCTCTCTCTCTCTCTCTCTCTCTCTCTCTCTCTCTCAAAAGATTGAGTTGGAGAAAATAGTGTGATATTTCGCCTAATTTAGCATGTAAACATTTGGTAATTTGAAGCTCAGTTCATCAATTGAATGTAGGAGATCGTAGTTAGGGTTTCTTTCTTGAATTAGCTGTTTTTTTTATGTACTATATAGTTCAAATTTGGAAAAGTATTAATTTAGAATGCAATGAGCAGCTCAGCAACAGCTTCAGGGATTGTCGTTACCCACTAGGAGTTCAGCTACAGATAAGAAGCATAACCGTTCCACTTCAGATCTGAGTGATCCTTCAACACCTCGCAACTTTGAAGATTTCCGTAAAAACGCACTGCTTTATACTCACGTCATTGCTTTCACTCTCTTTGAGCTTGAGACCATCACCAAGAGCTTCCGTTCTGATTACATTCTTGGAGAAGGTGGTTTTGGAACAGTCTATAAAGGTTACATTGATGAGAATGTTAGGGTTGGACTCAAATCTCTCCCTGTTGCTGTCAAGGTGCTAAACAAGGAAGGCCTTCAAGGCCACCGTGAATGGCTAGTGAGTTTCCGATGTCTGTTTTTGGCTCTTTATTTATAACGCTTTCTATTGATCCTTTTATCTGCTTCATTAATGAATATGACTAGATTATATATCTGAATATCTAAGTTGACTGCTTCACTAATGATATGACTAGATTATATATCTGAATATCTAAGTTGACTGTTTCAGACTGAGGTCAACTTCCTTGGGCAGCTCAGGCATCCTAATCTAGTGAAGTTGATTGGATATTGCTGTGAGGATGATCACAGGTTACTTGTTTATGAATTCATGTTTAGAGGAAGTCTTGAGAATCATCTGTTTCGAAGTATGTTCCATTTCTTTCCGATTATGCTTTTTTGTTGTGTTTACTTCTAGGTTTTCTTGTTATATAATTGATTATGATATTTACTTGCTGTTTTGGCCATAATGTGGTGACACAGAAATCTTGTAGATGTGAATTCATAGAAACTTCTCATGTAATGGCATACTTATAAAAAGACTGTCCCCCGTCTTAATCTGATATATATTAAAATTTTAAAATCAGATGCTTCCTAAGTTGAGACTTCCTTCAAATGTTGGGTGCAGAGTATTTGGTCAGTTGTAAGAGTGCATTTATATGATATGCTTGAGTCTAGATCAAGCTCCTGCAAACCAAGCTGTACTTTTTCAATGGCATTGAATGATGATAGATTGACTTGTAGTTGTAATAAGCAATCCTATATTAAAATAAGGGACTAAACTTTACGTGAAGCATTTGGCCTGTAGATATCTTTTGAGCTAAACCATTACTTCGGTGTAGACTATACTATTTGATTTTTTCCTTGCACTCTATAAAGCTCCCTTCTTCTCTTACTAAACAAGACATGCTGTCTTATATATTGGTTGTATTCCTTCGTATGGAATTTATTGTTTCTCTGGTATACTTGCAAGCATGAACATTCAGCATGCACTATGTGGCAATCAGTGTATACTTTATTTTCTTTTTTGAACTTTTCCTGAGTATAATTGACCTCGAATTTTTCTGAGGCATCAGAAGCAACAGTTCCATTATCTTGGTCAACAAGAATGATGATTGCTCTTGGGGCAGCTAAAGGGCTTGCTTTCCTTCACAATGCTGAAAGGCCTGTTATCTACCGAGACTTTAAAACTTCTAATATTCTGCTAGATTCGGTAAGTTATGCCAGTGGAACTATTTCTCCAAGGGATTTGTTTGAAAGTAAACTATTTATAGACTTAACCTTGATTTTGCCAACAGTCGTATCTATTCATCACTTTGATACTGGATCATTTGTTTTTTCAGCAGTGATTGCATCTTATACTTTATTGCAAATTCTCTTTGTCACAGGATTATATGGCCAAGCTTTCTGATTTTGGCCTTGCAAAAGCAGGGCCGCAAGGTGATGAAACCCATGTATCAACTCGAGTTATGGGTACCTATGGTTATGCAGCTCCTGAATATGTCATGACTGGTACTACTTAAAATTTGTTGTATCGCTTGTGCCAAATTATCTTATATATCAGCTGTCAGCTGTTGAAATAGGGATGTTGGGAAAGTGATTTTATCTCGATACTAAAAGTTAGGAGCTTGATTTATTGATTTTTTAATGGCATTAGTAGAGACTTGTGTTGGCTGCTTTCTTTAATTTTCTTCTCATCTCATTCCATAAGCTCACTTCAGATATTCGTGTTTAGAGCTAGTATATCTGAAATAATTAATCAATTAATTGCACAACCAAATAGTTTTTTTTTTTTTTAAAGAAGTTGATTTTAGCTTTGATGTCTCTGCTTCATTATTACTTCACCATATTCTAAATATTTTCATGAGTTAAAATCACGAGACCCAATTTAGTTTGAGTTCTATTTAGCCAATCAATCCTAAAGGAAAAATCTAGTATGGTTTAGTTAGGATACCAGGATAGACTTGAAAGGCTGTTTCTGCTAGACCTGTGCAGATTTGATTGAGCTTTCACAATAGTTCTCATCTACATAGAGTTAGCAATTTTTCACACAGTGTTTGTTTATGAATTACATTGCATTTGAAATCAGTATCTGGGTTTTGTGAATAGTAAAATGTGTATTTGGATTTTGTATATAAACGTTTTGGAGGGTAGAATTTTGAAAATATAGGTGATAGATAATTGATTGTATAGTGGAAATTGTGTGTAAAGTAGGGAAGAGAGTGTGTAAAGTAAAAAGGAGGAGAGGGAGTGTTGAGTTGGGTAGACAATAATTTAAAAGTGGGAGATAGATGATTGCTTTTGTATCCAGAATTGTGTTTGAAAAAAGTAAAATAGGTGTATTGTAGGGTAAGATTTTAGGTTGTGTTTGGATGGAGGGATTTATGTATGGATTTTAAATCCATAATCTAAATTCACTCTACTTGTTTGGATTAAAAAGTAAATGAATGGATTTCAAATACTTAGCATCTTTTTTTAGTTAAAATTGAGAGGATTTTAAATCCTCACTAAAACCATGTCATTTGAAATCCATCTATTTTTAAATCCTTTCATTTGAAATACCTCCACAAATCAAATACCATGTCATTTGAAATCCTATACAGCTATTCCAAAAACCAAAATCCGGTTTCACAAACAAGGATTTGGATTTGAAATAAAAATGTGGGGTGGGGGGCCATAAACAAACACACCTAAGTATAATACAGTATTGAATATATGCATGTGCTCACTTATCTAATCAAGGTTCTAATGAGATACGCAGGGCACCTTACTGCCAGAAGTGACGTCTACAGCTTTGGAGTTGTTCTTCTCGAGCTTTTAACGGGGAGAAAGTCCGTAGACAAGACGAGACCAAGCAAGGAACAAAGCCTGGTAGATTGGGCCAGGCCCAAGCTAAATGACAAACGAAAAATGCTGCAGATTATAGACCCTAGATTAGAGAATCAGTACTCAGTAAGGGCAGCCCAGAAAGCTTGCAGTTTGGCATATTATTGTTTGAGCCAAAACCCTAAAGCTCGTCCCTTAATGAGTGACGTCGTTGAGACATTAGAACCGTTACAATGCAACGGTAATGAAGTCTCTTCATCGTCTTCTTCAACCCCGACTCTTCTATGTAGCGGCAGCCCGTTCGTCACGGGACGGATGCCCGATTACCGTCGGAGGTTTGGTGGGGCCGTTGGAACGGGTGTCGGTTGTCGGTCTTCGAACCCGAGTTGTTCCCCTGGTGGGCCTGCTGCGTGCCGAGTTAGGTGAGCCGAGTTAACTCGCATGTATGATGATGTATGTATACTGTGTGTAATTTTCTTGGGATGGATTGACTGCTTTATACTTGGCCTAACTTGTATTGGTCATTGCAAGCTTGTTGATTGTGGAATGTAGGAAAATGCTTTTGTGTTGGTGATGTTTGTTACAAATTTAAAATTGCAGTCTGGGGAGATGTTTACACGCAGTTTTTATGTGGATGTTAATATAATTTGTTTTCTTTTTCAATGAATTATATTTTTTTGAGTTTATATAGAACTAGTACTTATTTAAAGTTGTTGAGATAATATGTTATTAAATTATGGTAGTAGTGAATTAATTTTTCAGATGGTCAAATCAATGGTATACTATACATTATGATATTCTAACAACTCATGATCTATATTATTATAAATTACAGTACATAATTGTAAAACCTTTGAAACGTCATAAGAATTTTGTTTAACTCAGTTTTAAAAGTTTTGTTGGGCTCCGCTGTGTATATATATATATATATATATTTTTTTTTTTGAAAGGGTATATATAATTGGTGATATTTCTTAATTTTTTGTCATGATTAATTAAGTAAATAAGATCAAATTGTAAAAGAAAATTTAGAATAATACGACTTCTAATTTAATACTTTCATACACCTTTATTTCTCTCTTTAACTAGATACAGATTTATGGTTCACTTTTTTTTTTATCAGTAAAAAAGGGTAGTTTATTTTTAAAGTAGACAAGGATACTATATATATATATATATATATATATATATATTATTATTATTATTTTCTTTTTAAACCCAGGATAAGAAAACATAAATTAGACCCCATTTACTCTCAATTCAATTACAATTCAGTTTGTTAATTGTTTATATTTTTATATGTGATGTTAGATAAAGTAAGAGTATTTTATGTGATTCGGTGGGGTTTAAATTGGATTTGGTGAAGTGTAAAGTAAAATGTATGTAGTACAATTTTAAAAATAAAATGATATTTAGAGTGTACTTCACATTGAAAATGTGCAAATAATCTTAATATGTACCAATAAAAAAGATGTGCAAGTAATCATGGGACGAAGAGAGTATCATATATGTGAAATATTTTACATAAAAATATGTCTAATTAAGACATTTTGAAAAAAAATTTAGATCGTCTAAAAAAATTTGTGAATTGCAAGCAGATGATTTACTATAAGGTCAAAATAACTCATTATTATGACAAAAATAAAGTTACTACCTCTGTCCGCAATTATTTTCAAACTTTTCTTTTCGGGACGTCTCACAATAACTTTCACACCTTAAAAAATGGAAAACACTTTATAAACTTTACCCGCACAATATCCTCAATTTTACACAAACGTCATTACTTTTTTTACCCACATACATAAAAGTCAACTGATTTATTTATTTTATACATAAAAATTTACAAACTTACTCTTTCAAATTTCCACAAAATTTTATTTTCTTATTTTGTGTGTCACTTCACGTGTGAGAAGAAATCATGGGATTGTGTGTGTGTAAAGTTAAAATATGATTCTACGAAACAAGAAAATATAATGCAAGGTTTTAAGAGTGTGAAAATGGGGTAGGTCCGTAGGTAGGGGTGTGCACGGGTTCAAAATCGGACCGGACCGGATCGGGACCGGAATCTTACTAAAAGGTCGGACCGGAGATCGGATCGGAATCTATCCGGTCCGGGTTTGGACCGGTTGGACCGGAATTGTTTTTTTTTTTTTTTTTTTTTAATTTATGGAAGCAAGAACAAGATTGATGAATTTGTGTATGAAAATTAAAGTGTTTGATCTTCATTACGTCAATGTGAATTTTATTTACATTGTTATTAATGATCTTTTGACCCTAAAAATAAATTAAATATGTTTGTTAAATTATATATTTGTAAAAAATGTAATAAGATCTCAACACATTTTCACCAATTATTTGATTTTGAAAAATAATTGAGAGCTCATTAGTAAAAAAATATAAATTTTTTTTTTAAAAAATAAAATAAAAAATATTCCGATCTAAACCGTCCGGACCGGACCGGAAGACCGGAATCCAAAATTTCCCGGACCGGAGACCGGAATCTAACCAGTCGGTCCGGACCGGTTCCGATCTTTTTTCCTGTCCAGTATGGTATTTTATTTTGGAGTGTACTAGTAGGGTTGGGCGGTCTTAGTTACTAGTATTTCCTCAATTTTTAAAAATGAATAGTAAAATAATAATAATAATAATAATAGGATGTGTGGCCTAATATATCTCACTTTTTTTTTTTTGTTGTTGTATTGGTTTTTCTGTTTTTGCCTCAAATGTAAAATAACAACCCCTATGAGCTGCGGAGAATAATAAGCGTACAAAAAGAACGATCAATCATATTCCGATGTTGGAATAATTTGCGAATAATCTCAAATATCCTCAATTACAAGGAGGAGAGTTTGCATTTTTATGTTTTTAGGATTTATGCCAATCGGATTGAGCATTTGAACGGTGGGGTATTAACAAGGAAAAATGGGGGGAAACGCCCACTGGATTCCGGCGTCATGGTTAATCGGAGGGCTTGTAATCGGAGTTTCTCTGCTAGGTTTCCGCTTAGCTTTGCCGCAGAATAAGAAGAAGAAGCGGCCGATTAGGGTGTATATGGATGGCTGCTTCGACATGATGCATTACGGCCATTGCAATGCCCTTCGTCAAGCGCGAGCCCTCGGCGACCAATTGGTGGTCGGCGTTGTCAGCGACGCCGAAATTACTGCCAACAAAGGTCCTCCCGTTACTCCTCTTAAGGAGAGGTTTGAGCTCGCTTCCTTGATTCATATATCTTGTTTTGTTCCGTACTTATTTGTAATAAGTGGGTGTATAAATTTTAGATGATATGATTTCATGCGTGTTTGAAATTGTTTGATTTTTTGGGCTTGCCTTATTTTGAGATTCTTGCCCTGTTGTTTGAATCCTGCTTCAGCTCAGTGTCTTTACTTGATTTTCATATGCTTATCTTATGGATTAGTTATCGCTGATGGAAAAGGGAATGAATTGAGACATCCGTTTAGACCCTGAAGTGAAAAAAATTGTTGGACTCAGTGATGTATCTGCTTATTTCTTTGGTTTAATTAATTGCTTGTGTGTTTTTCTTTGGGTGCTTCCACACTAATCGAAATTAATAGAAGGAATTGATGCAAGCAGAAAAGTAAAGACGTAAAAGGTATCAAGATTGTTTTTTAATCTTCCTGTTGGAATCTGCTTTCCAACTTCCTAGCTGGTTTTAAATTTTCACTCTCTATTTAATTACATTCGAATTGCGACAAAGTTTTTGTTTGTCATGTTTGTATTTATTTAATGCATGGTCGTGCATCCAGCTTTTTTCTATTTTTCATAAAGACTAATATTGGATTTTGCTGGGGTATTATACAAAATCAGTACAACAGTTTTTCCGAACAACTAACACATTAATTCTTGCTGTTATTTCTTCTGTAGGATGATCATGGTTAGTGCTGTAAAATGGGTGGATGAAGTTATTCCTGATGCTCCCTATGCTATCACAGAAGAGTTCATGAGAAAGCTATTCGATGAGTACAATATTGATTACATTATTCATGGGGATGACCCCTGTGTTCTTCCAGATGGGACTGATGCCTATGCTCTTGCTAAGCAGGCTGGCCGTTATAAACAGATAAAGCGCACAGAAGGAGTATCAAGCACTGACATTGTTGGTCTGTACTTGCAACTTTTGTTTATTACTTTATTTAATTTGAACTGCATATGATAGGAAAATGATGGTTCTTTCTCAAAATTTGGTGTTTACTTATTTTGGATGCTGGTCCAACAGTTTTTTAACTTATTGTGTATTTCAATAAAAAAAACAGTGTCTTATTTGTTCTGTCTCATCATCAACACAGTCACTCACAATCTCACCACCACCACCACCAACAAATAAGCCTTAATCTCACTATGCTCGGTCAAGACACATTCTCATTTATATTTAAATATTTGTCTTCCTCTTCCCCTTTCAATGTAATTTAATGAATCTACACTCCTATACAATGTATAGAAGCATCTAAAGATCTCCTATGTATGGCCATACTCATCTGTTGTGACTACCCCTACTTTCTTTCTAATGCATTCATATCTTTCTTTCTTTTTTATCTAATTTAGTATCCGCACATCCATCTTAACATTCTCATTGTTGCTGCCTTCATTTTTCTGTTCATATTCATATTTACTCGTCCAGCACTCTGATCCATATATCACCGTTGCTCTTATTGCTTTTTTTTTTTAATTAATTTTCTTTTTAATTTCATGATCATATTTGTCGCCCATCACTCACTCATTTACACCAAACTGGAACCAAACTTATAGTCCTATTAGTTATTCACTCATTATGATGTAAAATGAAGAAGTATTTAAACTCTCCATTTGAATACTTTGTTTACCAGGTCGTATGCTTCTCTGTGTGAGAGAGAGGTCGACGGCAGATAGCCCTAAACACTCATCTCTGCAGCGGCAATTCAGCCATGGTCACAGCCACAAATCTGAAGATGGTGCCTCTGGTAGTGGAACACGAATATCTCATTTTCTACCTACTTCTCGCAGGATTGTCCAATTCTCCAATGGCAAGGTACATATATTAATCTTTGGGATTCCACAGCTTATCTGAAGAAAATTCCTTATAACTCACCAGTATATGATATTAAGAGCCTTTTGAATTTATTGAGATGTTCTTTAGCTTTTACTCTCACGTTTCTAGCTTGCTAAGTCATATGTTGTATTCTTGGTCTATTCTCTTGTGGTATTCAGTTGCAAATGTGTATTCTTAATGCATATATAGCTTTGACCTTTCTTTGCAACATGCATGCATATTGATGACTTGTTGGATTGGTTCTTGTATTACTGAATGGGACCAAGGAAGCTTGTGTAAAGGAGCATGACCTGAACGTATGGTTCACTAATGCAAAAGCCTAAGCAATCTGAAACAAGACTTCACAAAGTTAAATCTTAAAAAAGGTTTATGAATGACAATATTTGATAACTTCCCTGGTAGTTTGGTGTGACCTTTACCACTACATCCTAAGTTAAAAAAGTTTGTTGTTGGGGTTTAGAATTAAAATGGGTATTGCAGACATGCATATCTATGCGGCCTTAAGGTTAGACATCCAAATTTTGAACCCAAGCCATCCATATCTGTGTGAATCTTCTAATTACAAACAAATCCCACTCCCCCGCCCCACCCCTAAACCACACGAAAAGAATGCACTCATACACGAATGCACTCATACCCACCCAAAATCCCAAACCAAGGAAAGGAAGAAGCAAATAGAAACATGTGAGGATAAAACTCAATTGGAGGGGTAAAAGAAACATATTTATTATGATCTGTTCCAAAATTGATATAAGTCTTAAGCCTATGAGCTTTTCCACTACATTTACTTCATTGTGATATTGGACTGCAGTTTCAATTCATGGCAGGATGAGCTACTGATCTGTTTTGCTAATAATGCTAGAATTCCTTCTCTTAATTCTTTATCCATACTAAATATGATGAAGAGTGATAAATAGATATCTAAGCTCTCACATAACTTCTAAGATTTATGTTGACATCTTTTAGGGGCCTGGACCTGATGCTCGCATAATATACATAGATGGTGCTTTTGATCTTTTTCACGCTGGACATGTGGAGGTACGTATGATTCTATCTACTTTTTTTTAATTGGATTTTTTATTGATCAAATCTATTGCGCAGCAGGAAGACTTTGGTCGAGAGACTGTTTCATTCTCAGACTTTAATTTCTCTTTATATGTCTCTATTTATTCACCTTCTGCTGGTTATATCTCATAGTCAGGGGCTGTTTCATATTGCATTCTCTATCGAATTATCTAATAACATTTATTACAATAAATTCTGGAATATGTATTCTTCATTTCTTCATTGGACTTTTTTTTATTTAAAATTAAATATTTGCATATTATGCGGTCATTATTTATGTGTTGTAAAACAGATACTCAGGCTTGCGCGAGGGCTTGGTGACTTTCTTCTTGTTGGTATCCACACCGACCATACTGTCAGGTCTAATATTTATTTCTTACCATTCTTTAAATGATCTATCTTCTAATAGAGCTCACTTGTTTGATTTTTAAAATTGGGTCTCAATGATTATTTATGAGAAAATGGACTATCCTTTTCTAAAATAATGAACACCGTTACTAGGTGAACCCTTCTGAAAGCTAGCATCTTATAAACAGATTTCTTGTCTCTATTTCCCCAAAATGACATGTAATTCATGACATTTTATGCACCTATATTTAAGCTATAATCTTTTACCAATCTATTTTACACATAATTATTTCTAATGGAATAGACTGTAAGTAGTTAGTGATATCACCAAAGTGAGCTAATTGCTGCCTGAACAAGCTTTTCTCAGACACATACTCTTGGGGACTATTTACTTTCAAGTTCTGATAAGGAATGACCATCAGACAGGGTGCAGAAATAAAACATGCAATAACTAGCATCTTCTTCATAAGATTGAATGGTGTTATTAACTTTCTGTCTTTTTAAAGATGCTCTTGATGACAATCTTTCTTCTCCAAAGGTTACTTATTCCTTAAAAAAAATTATCTACCTTTCTTTTCTTCTTTCATCTTATTCTCTCATTTGTCATTTTAAGAAAAAAAAATTATATGGCTTCAACCCTCAGTTTCTTGCTTTTTTTATCCTCTTTTGTTGATTCTTCCCATAAGTCAGTTAACTTTAAAATTTTCAATAGAGCTGTTAAGCCAAATTCTAAGTGGTGCTGTGGGTGTATTTTCTGCTCATCAATTGTAAAGAAATTTTGTGTATAATGTTGGTATTTGTGACCTCAAGTTATAAGAAGGATAATATTGTATGTATAGTGTTCGAGACAGATGACAGTTTTCCTGTATATTGTCTATTGTAGTGCAAAGAGAGGAAGTCACCGTCCCATTATGAATCTTCATGAAAGAAGCTTAAGTGTTTTGGCTTGCCGATATGCAGATGAAGTAATAATTGGTGCTCCACGGGAGGTGTCGAAAGATATGGTATGTATAATTTGTCATAATCTTTACGAAGTAGTTATCTGCATCAATACATTTTGATCTCCTGTGTCATAATTTAAGTCTGATAAGAGGTGAAGAGATTACTATTGTAGAACAGATTGCAGCTGATTATAGATGGTACCCACTGCTTACATATGATATAAAAGGACATTAAGAATGCTACGCTGGCTAGCTACTTATCTCCCCTTTGGTATCCAAAAATAGCTGATTCATTTGCTTTTGGTTCTTAATTAACAAAATAGTCCCCTTGTGGCTTTTGTGAACTTGGCATTATTTATCTCCGGCGTGTCCAGTATTTGCTACTTTTGAGTTTGTCTTGTTTACTTTCACAAGATCATCCTTCCTTTTCGTGCAAGCAGGAATTTTAAGGATCCTCATAAAATGATGTCAACAATTCCCAAATAATATAATGTTACGTTTAAAATGTTCCTGTTGTCCGTCTATATGCTTCTTTGAATTACTATACTGTAAATTTTCAGAAAGAGCAAGTGAATTTAAAGAATGCTATAACCTGAGCACTGAGGATCTAGTGTCAATTGCATTAAAGATTCTTTTTGTTTGAGACTCTCAAATGTGGGATCAGTTTGCGTGCTTGATGTTCTACTAGTTCTTTGAATTTCTGTAAATGCTTAGGGCCACTATATAAAATTGAACATTTTGATGTGATCATCAAAGACATGCTTCCTTATCTTTTCAAGATTAAGAAAGAAGCTTTCATTTAAAATGACAAGTAGCATTTCTGTGATGTCTTATGGTTCATTTTCTAAACTTGCACAAACCTAAGTGAGGAAAGTGTTCATATTTAGGGACAAGCTCTTTATTTATGTGGGTAAATCTATTTTGACCAAAAATTTACAAACACTGTTTATACCTTTTTTCCTTTTCTTAGGACCCATTTGCCCTTAGTAATGGTCAATCTATCCCACAAACCTATTCCCACTTATTTCCCCCTCAAACCTTATTCAATCTCGTCATTTCATAAATTCACAGCTTACTTCTCTTTCAATCGCCGCCATCGCGCCTTGCCAACTGAATGTCAACCCAATACCAACTCATTACCAACTAGATGTCAATCCCAATTTTTTAAAACGTGATTTTTGAATCTCGATCTTTGGCCACTGAACCTTCACACACAGGTTCGTCGAATTAATGGCGAATCCGAAGTGGTGAGCTCTGCAGAATATGACCTCGAACAGAGGTCTGAAACACGCTGCGGCGCATATCTGTTCCTCTCTACAAAGACAGAAAACCCATGATGGGTGGCGGCACAAAGTGATCGACGATGGCACTGAGGAGGGCACTGCAGTGCTGCAGGTAAGCGGTGGCGGCTGTAGTCACGGAAGAAACCCATTCTCCTTGCTCAGATTTGAGGGTGTAAGTTTTCCAAATGTGTGGGAGTGGTATGAATGGAAGGGTTTAGTGATGAGAGTCAAAGGGGGGTTTGGACATTTCAACCAAAAAAAGGGTAAGAAAGAGTTTTTGTTAATGTACGAATAAAATAGATTTACCCACACATATACATTGCACTTTTAGGTATTGGGTCTAATATATAATTTAACATAGAATGATGTTGGTTACCACTTTGATCTACTATACATAACAAGGCTCATGAAAATAAATGCTTTAATATGTGTCAATATTATATTAATTCTTATCAACTATCAAGCCATCATATAGCCAAATATATATTTGTTGTTTCGATTTCATTTGTAATTATTATTGCTGTAGATGACGACCTTCAATATCTCTTTGGTTGT
The DNA here is from genome assembly GCA_963675135.1 of Galeopsis tetrahit. Classification (NCBI taxonomy): domain Eukaryota; kingdom Viridiplantae; phylum Streptophyta; class Magnoliopsida; order Lamiales; family Lamiaceae; genus Galeopsis; species Galeopsis tetrahit. The sequence goes on along the minus strand of OY776128.1, from coordinate 71,178,568 downwards.
GCACGGATCTGTGGCAGAGGATGTTGATTTTCAGAAGGTATACAGCTAAATCATCTTGTGAAATAACTTTTAGTTACCAAATGGTTATTTACATTGCAATATTGCAGGACAAGGAGAATCCATATGCTGTTCCAATTAGTATGGGTATGTTTGAGCTATTGGAAAGTCCTCTGGAAATTTCAACTAGTACGATAATCAAGAGGATTTTATCAAATCATGATGCATACCAGGTTTGACCTCTGTTGTATTTAGAGTTGAAAAAATTAGTGCGGTTATACTATTGCTTTGAGTTTATTGGACAAAATATGGATTAAAATTGGGACTTGCAGAAACGAAATGAGAGAAAAGCTGAAAGCGAGAGAAGATACTATGAAGATAAAGGTTATATTGCAGGAGATTAATCGACTTTAGGCTCTTAAAAGGTAAGTGTACAGTACCTGTACTTTATTCGCAACAATTTTGCATACTTTATAGCCAAGTGTTTATGGGATCTAATTTTGGTTTCAGTTGCAAAGATGTTGGTGATTTGAAGCTACATAGATATTATAAAGATAACAAGAGGATGCTAGTCTCAGATGCTGATGCTTTCTGTATTAGTTTCATTGTTTCCTTGTTTGTTGTTTGAAGCTGTATATCAAAACAGCGTTTAGTTTCTTTCATTTAGACGACAGCATATTTAATGCTTTATGGTTTCCTTTAGGGATAATATGATTTAATGTTGTGTAAGCTTGAATATTGCACTAGTTTAGTTTCAGTGAAATAGGAAGAGTAAGAGGAAAAAATAGTGACTTGGAAATTTTGCTTTATTGAGAAGCACATTTGTTGTTATGTGCTTGTTTCCCGTTTTAGTTATTCGTTAAGCTGCTGTTTGCACTCCTTTTAATTTCTTCTCTTCTTTTTTCTGACTAAAGCTGATCACACTTTGTCATACTCTAAGTTAAAGGAACCGAACTTTCAGTCTTTTACATTAATTTCGATATTCATTAGTATTAAACACGATATTAGTAGTCTTACATTAATTTATATTTATTTAAGCTCATTTAAATTTAAAATAAGCTCGTGAGCTATGAATAGACTAATAAATAAACTAAACTGAAACTATTTGAGATGCAATCAAATTGAGCCAAGCTCAAGCTGAACTATTGAACTCACAAGCTTTTTCAAAGTTAATCGAACGTATATAGACCTATATGAGCTTTAATAACATTAATTTGAACTTAAATCATTATAATTACCAAATTAAAATTATACAGCATATTGGTAAAATTCATATATAGCTTGCTAACAAATCTGTTGGCAAAAGATTTAGTTTCATTACATCCCTACAACTATCAACCGCTGAGCATGTCACAATTACAACCTAACTTCAATATAAGCTTAGAAATAAATAAACTGTTCTACACGGCATTACATAGATTAGCAGAGAAAACTGTAAGCTAGTTCCTGGAATCAGTGTACTTACAATTTTACAAATGCTCATGTTACATTACAATATCAAAAGGATAAATACTAATATGCCACAGAAGCATCAGTCTCAGCTCCTTTTCAATCCTTAAAATTCAAGCTTTCTGCATGATTCGATGTCAATGTCTCTAGACTTCCTCGTGGACTTCATTGGCGCTCCAGGGCACGTTTCAGCAACCCAACTGAGAATTCGAGCAGATTTAGGCGTCCTGGGTCTTTCAAAATCTGAATCATCAGATTTTGCCTGCTCCATGAAAATAGCATCCAGTATAGTGCTATGAACAATCTCAAACAAACGATCTTCATCAGACAACGTCTCACTACTTGTTTCAAGACTAAACTCCTTCGCTAGATTTGTCGCACACGAGAAGTTTAATCGTCTCACAACAAGGTTCTTCGACTCTTCCCCGTATTTCTTGCGTTGAGGAGCACGCATGAACTTATCAGGACCCGGAGCAAATGAATCAAACAAGGCCTCTTTGGGGGTTTCTAACGCACTCCCATCTGAAGAATCAGAGCATGGAGCAGCATGTGATTGAGGCAGTGGAAGCGCCACTGTTAGAGGGGATGACAAATCTTGATTTTGCTCTCCATTCTCTCTGTTCGAATCTGGAGTTACAGGCACTATCGAAGGTCTTTGATTGTCCAAAGATTGAGATAGTAATGTGACAGATTTCATCGGCTACCTTGGAAATGGAAATTAAACCGGGATACTTGAACGGATTTTCATTCATTAATTCATCAGCAGGCGCCTCAGATCCCATGTCTAAAATGGCTTGAAAATTAACAGTCACCTAAAAATTAAGGAACATTTACAAATCAGAATCTATAATCAAACAAATAAACAAAATTTTAAGGTTCACATAAGTTAGCCTTCAAGCTCGGATCCTCTAGTCAAATACCCAGAAAACTTGACAGACAAATACACAACAAACATATATAAACAGAAACAAATCAGAACAACTTCTGAGCATCTAAAGCAGAAAACATAGAGGACTATCTGCAGATGTAAATTCATTGAAAACGAAAACGGGAGCAGACAAAAGGGTGAAAAACCAACCTGAACACAGCAACAAGTGCGAAAATGTTAAGTTAAACCCTAGTTCAATTGTACACAAAAGAGGACAAAGCTCTAGCAACCGAAAGGAATTTCTCAATCCTGAAAGCAAACATTGAGATTGCGGAAATTAGTTATACGAACAGGAAAATAAGTGCTGACAATTAGGTTAAAACACATACCTTTGAGGTAAAGTACTGACTAAATAGCTGCGATATGAACGAGTTCTGCAGAACAAAACAGCGAATCTGAAGAACGTCCGAGGTTGAGAGCAGCAAGGTGTTAAGAAACACCGACCTACGGCGGCGATGCGGCTGCGACGGCCGACGATGAAGTTATTTGGGATGAAATTTTGGCTCTGCTGCTTTAAAATTACGCGGTCTACTTTTCACACGATTTTTAGGGGTATTTGTTTGCGTTGTATACGCGGTCACAGCCCGCCCGAATTGGGGACGTGCTCTTCTAGTTGATTCCTCACGTGATGTCATGTGCCCCACTCAATTATTTTCATAAATTTATTTAATATTGTAAAATACACTTTTTTTTTTTTTTTACACTTTTTTTATTTTATTTATATATATATGTGTAGTAATTTTTTCATATTGAGACTTATATAAAATCATAGTTATAATTTTACTCGTGTAATGCTAATGCACGTTGAAATTAATACAAATGTACTGAATATATTTTGAAAACGGTAGTATTAATACTTCTTTATTTGTAAATAACAAATTATTTTAAAAAAAATTGTAGAATAAATTTGTGCAATATTTATTCTTAAACACTTGCAATATATATTGTGAATATTTGTAATTTGTAGTCCAAATATATTTTATAATCTCACCCCTAGCACAAAATGTACTTTGTTTACAAATTAAATATCCATCTCTTTTCTCCTCCCATGACTCGAACCCAGGATCTAAGGCCTAGGTAGTGGTGCTCTAACCACTTGAGCTAATTTGATACTCCCTCCGTTCCGGAGGAACTTGCACACTTGTAATGACACACATTTTAAGAAATGTGTAAAAAAGGTGTAATGATTGATGTTTTGAGGGATAATTTTGTAAACTTTTATGAATAAAGTAAAGTAAAAAGTAGAATGAGTGTGGAAAAGTAATGACATATGGGTAAATATGAATATATTTCAAGGGTGGGGGTTGTGAAGATATTTCCTGGAGTGTGCAAAATTGGTATGGAACATCTAATTATGGAAAGTGTGCAAATTCCTGTGGGAGGGAGGGAGTACAATATTATTTTTAGAAAATGGAAAAAAAAAAAAGGAGTGGCCACGTCCAAATCCAAAAGACAGGCACACTAATACTAAACCGTAAAAAGAAAGACTAAATCGTAAAAAAAGTTACCCCTCAATTTCACAATAAATTTTACACTCTACTTTTCAAACATTTTATAATATTTTTTACACTTTTAAAATGAAAAACTATTTTCACCATACATACAAATCAATTCATTTATTTACTTTATACTTAAAAATTTACAAAAAATTATCTCTCAAAATCCTACATAAAAAACTGAAAACCCTACACATATAAAATGTATTCTCTCGTTCTCCACCCTCCATCCAACATGTATGCTTTGATCGATAAAAATGAGATTTAGTAATGCGAGGTAAAACAAGTAATCTTGAAACGTTCGGATAAAAAATTGTGCTAGTAATCATGAGACGGATGGAGCATTAAGAAATAATAAATGAAAATGTTTATTTCTCCAATACACTAAATAGTACGAAGTGACAAAGTGGGATAGCTCAAGTGGTTAGAGCACCACTACCTAGGCCTTAGGTCCTGGGTTCGAGTCATGGGGGGAAAAGGGATGGGTATTTAACTTGTAATTAAAAAAAAAACTAAATAGTACGAAGTACTATCTTTATCTTTCACTTTTTACTTTCTACATTTACTTTATACCTAAACAATCAATATTTTTTAAAATATTTGTCAAAATAAATTATTCTTATTAACTTTGAACAGAGTAATATAAAAAACATTGTTACTCACACTCCAAATTCTATAAGAGCATGTTTGTTTTGGGATTTGTACGTTCGAACGTGGAGCGTAAGTTTTCCATCTTATTCTAATTCGAAATTTAACATTCGAATTTCACCATCCAACTACATACTCCTAAAAATACTCATAAACCTTACTATTACAATAATACGACATCATCCACTCTTATACAATTGATTTGACATAAAATTACATCACATACTCTTACATAATTTATTTGACATGAAATTACATCTTAATCTAATCAAAATCTCAAAATAAACACACTCAATCACTATTCATATTAGAATTTCTCCACTCAAAATTTTTTCATCCGAATTTTCTCCATTCAATATAATCTCAAAACAAAGTACTTCATTTGTTAGACATATTTCAATAAAATTTAAAAATTAACCTGCATTGACTAAACACCGACCTCATTTAATTCATGTTACTCAGTTACTCTTTATCCGTCACATGATTATTTGCACACTTAAAAAAAGAAAGTAACTCACATAATTTTTACCCTTAGAACATTCATCTAATTTAGAAAATGTCACTTTATTTGGACCCCCAATTTATAACTTTAGTCAAATCTCCATCCGCTTTTATTGAATTATCAATAATATCCCTTTTTTATTTTATATTACACATCACTATATTCCATTTTCTTAATGATTCTTAATGAGGAGTATAACTTATTAATGTCCCTCACCTATTGTTTTAAATTAAATAGATCTGAAAATATTATTTCAAATCCATTTGAAATCTAACAAAGTGTAAAAAAGTATGGAGTGATTAATAAAACGAAACTTGCAGTTGTAAATTAACGTAAGCACCTTTGCATTTTTAATTTTGTGCTTTTTCAGGATCATAAATTATAGTTATAAATATAAATATATCATGAAAAAAAAGGAAGTTCGTTAATACGTGAGCTCACATCCGAACATCCATTTTCCAACTCCCTCTCTCTCTTCATGCCCCTTTCGTGTCAAATCGCTGCAACACAATCCTTGATTTGATTTATGGTGGTCTTTCCGGTGGTACTCGCGGCGTCCCCGGACATCGTCCTCATTCAATTGTTCAACAGAATTAAACATAGATCCCTAAAACATTATACTACTCGTGTTGATAAAGAAGAAAAGGTAAAAAAATGGCCTACAGAAGGAAACAAGGGCTGGGAAGATCATCCACTTTCAAGGATGATTCTTACACGCCGCCAGAAGACGGAGACAGGGCGCCTCCGCACTTGCCGTCGTCGTCTCTGGCGGCTCAGGCCATAATGGCCGCCGCGCATCGCGACTCATCCCATTCCGGTTTCAAAGACCACGAAAAGGTTCCACCACATCTTTTTTATTTTTGTTTCAATTAATTGTTGATTTGCATGTGAGGTGCGAGATCAGATTCTCTCTATCCTTTTCAATGATCACCTATTTTTGTTACAATACGCTATAGCTGATGATCTGTGAATTATTTCAAAACAAATGCATATATTTTCTTTTTTCTCGACAAATTGTAGCAATTGTAGCATCGAATAAGACTTTTTTTCCTTCCCCTGATAGATACAATACTAATCCGTGCAATTTGATCTGCTTCCTGCTGTAATCATGTATGAGAGCTTTTTTCACTTAGAAGTCATGTTCATCTAATGATTACTCATGTTCTGTATATGTTGTATGAGAATATTTTTTTTCTGCTTTTTCCACCTTACTATATTATAAAAAAACTGATATCTAGCTATGTGTGTTATCATTATGATTTGAAATTAATTGAGCACGTAATTTCTAATTTCAGATTTTTTTTTCTGCTAATTATTACTCATGTTCTGTATATCTTGTATGAGATTTTTGTGCTTTTCCACATTATTATCCTCAATTACTGATATCTAGCTATGTGCATTGGAATTATGACTTGAAATTAATTGAGCACACAGTTTCTAATTTCAGATTTTACTCAAACATAGAAAAATTGAATAATTGAATTTCAGTGTTTGTTTATGTGATTTCAATAGGGAGGTCCTACATATGACTATACATCAATGGGGAGCTCAAATGAAGCAGGGAGCTTCTGGGGGGTTCTTGCTAGAAAAGCTAAAGCGATTCTTGACGATGATAATGTGCCTTATGAACCCGATGATCCTATTTATAGAAGATCACAAACGATGTACCCATTGCATGATCAGGTTAACAACCACCCCTGCTTTTCATTCTTTCCACCTACTTCTTTCATTCCACAAAGATAGTCATGTTTGTAAAATTACACAGACCAATAAAACATCATTTGTTGTGTTTGCAATTCATTATTTACTCATAAAATTTCAAATATGCCCTGAATTTATACAATAAAGACTTCATGTACTATAATAAACATGTTTATTCTCCAGTACGTTAAATAGGAGTATTTTAAATATTTTACTCACTTCATTTATGGAAATGACTATAATTTGAGACACCAAAATGGAATACATCATGACTATCTTTGTGGGACGGAGGAGTATATAATATGATGGATGCTCTCTATTTCCATAAGGAATAAAAATATCTCCATTTGTTTAATTGCAGACAGCTATGGGTCTGTAAGTAACACAGGCTAAATATCTGACTGATTGGTTAAACTTCATTATCCTACTTGCTATGCCTTTTGATTCATTTTCCCTCTGTTCGCAGGTTGATACCTCTCCAAATATGGACAATCCTACCCTTCGTAAGGGACTGGACGCATTTGCATCATCCATGAACCGTATTGGGGACTCCATTGGAAATGCTTTGGAGGTAGGTTACTCGAAGATTGCCCCACAAGGTTGTTGAGGTCATTTTATCCTAATGTTCTATTAGGTTATTTCCCTTCTAAGATGGATCGTATAAGAATTCTTAGCTATGCATCACATTTAGTTATGTAAGAGGTGAAATGGCATTGGGAATGAGAAGAATAATAGCCAACACAAATTTAGTCCTGGGCTTACAAATCTTGATAATGAATTGTGTTATATATATCGTCATATCTTTGTGATGTTTTAATTGCAGGAAGGACGTACAATGGTCGAAAATAAGACAGCTGATTTTATCCAAGAAACTCGTAAGATACAGATAATCAGGAAAGGGACCAATGACGGGATGCAATCAACGAGCCAAGAAGATAAGCTGAAGGCATCACGCGACGTAAGGTGGCCACTGTGTAAAAATTATGTTATCTTATTCATGCATCACAATGATGGATATTCATTTATATTGTGTTGATTCCTCATTGTGATGCAATTCATACATTCTTGTTAAAAATTATGTTATCCTATTGGGTAAGCTTTATCGTGCAACTGTGAAAAGTACATTGAGTCATTCATTACCTCACTGTTCTTTATGATCATTAAGATGAATGATCTTGTTTGTGATATTCTTGTCATTTCAACATAAAACGGCATTGCACGCCTTTCTCTTGGATTACAGGTGGCAATGGCGACTGCTGCTAAAGCAAAACTACTGCTTCGAGAGCTCAAAACAGTAAAAGCAGATCTAGCGTTTGCTAAACAACGTTGTTCTCAGTTAGAGGAAGAGAATAAAACCCTTAGAGATAATCGTGAGAAGGGCGTTCATTACCCTGCTGCTGATGATGACATGGTATTTCCTTACACCCTTTGTTACTCTCAAAGATCTACACACTTGTACAGGAGTAACATTTGCTAAAACTTGATCAATGAAAAAAACTATTAGTACTGTTCAGTGAAAACAACTACAGTTGCACTTGAGTTGCATGTTGCAATTGTTTTCATAGAAGTATTTGTCTTGTACAAGCAACAAATTAAGCATTTTTTTTCTGTTTTTGTTTTTCAAGATACGGGATCAACTGGAGACGCTCTTAGCAGAGAAGGCTCGATTGGCTCATGACAACTCGGTGTACGCACGAGAGAATCGTTTCTTAAGGGAGATTGTGGAATACCACCAACTCACCATGCAAGATGTTGTGTACTTGGATGAAGGAATCGAAGAAGTTACAGAAGTTTATCCTATACCTGCAGTAGCAAGGAGGCTCTCCGTCTCACCACCCTCCCCTCGCTCTTCACGCTCGTCTTGTGAGCTTACTCTCTCTAGAACCTCTTCTGTTCATAAGGACATGATGTTATCACAAGCACCTCTTCCTCCTCGAGAGTCTTGTGAGCTTTCTCTCTCTAGAACCTCTTCTGCTCATAAGGACATGATGTTATCACAAGCACCTCTTCCTCCTCGAGATAGAGCAGATTCATCCAAGAATGAGGGGCGAAGCTTCTAAAATTCAAGTTCCTGCACAGGTTTTTAACTGATGCTGTTTTTTTTTCCAATTCTTCCTTTTATTTTGGTTAATTAAGATTTCAGTTTAGAAATTCTTATCTTGAATTCATGGTTTTCATCAAAAGATTTGTTGATCCATGATCCTCTGCCCTGTTCCTGTTACATGCATTTACTATACAATGGGAAGAGGATGTGGAAATACATAGTTTTTTATCCCAAATTCTTCATGTGTACGTGATAATGTGTTAATTTGAAGAGTTTTTTTTTATGAAGCTTGTATAAATAATGCCAGCACAATTTTAATATTGCTCGCTCTTGAACAAAAATAAACAAATCAGGTTTCTTAAAAGTTTGTCCAAAGAATTCTGTTTTAAAAGTCAAATTACACACTGTCCATAGATTTTTTTCAAGAAAATGTGAGAGAATTTAAAGCAACCAGCAAATAGAGAGACAAATTGATAAGTTATACTACTCCCTCTATTCCGTGAATTAGTACTGATGTGATGAAATAATATAATGAAATGTAAGTATTTTACCAAAAAAAAAGGAATAAGTAGATTTTATTGGAACTGACGAAAAAATAAAGATAAATAGCTGGGAAGTATTAAACTAACAAAAAAAAAAGTACTTTTGAAGGAACATGTCTTTTATTGAAATAAATGAAGAACATTAGTTATACATATCATTTAATAATACGGAGTATTAAATTATGTTTGGGTTTTTTTTAGACTTTAATTTAATTTTTAATAAAGAATGACGTAGTCTTAAAAAATATTAAATCTAATGTATAGACAATTATATATATATATATAAAATGAATCAAATTTTGATGCAAACAAACATTTATAAAGGAAAGTAAATAACGGACTAAAACGGTCAAAACTCAAAACCATATAGTCGTCCATTATAAAACAATATTCTCTATTTTGTTGGCTAAATAACTGGAATTTAGGTTAACTCGTTGTTCACACAAGACTCAATCCTTGAAAATAAAAGCAAAGGAATAAGAGCTTTTTCCAATAACAAATTTTATAAATGCTTTCAAAAAAAATTACAAATAAATATTAAAATCGATCGATATTGTTGTTAAATTAACTCAATTTGTCCATTGAACTAGTACTTTACATGCTATTTTATCAATAAAAGTATTATTATAAGGCAAAAACTTGTGTGAGACCGTCTCACGGATCTTTTTCTGTGAGACGGATCCTTTTAACCCATATTTCAAAATTTTGGGTAGGATAATCCATATTTTTTTTTCAGATTTTGGTTTGTAAAAAAAGTGATAATGTTTAAATATAATGTGATAATATTTTTAACAAAAGTGACTATCACTTTTTACTTAAACACTATCACTTTTTGCTCAAACACTATCACTTTTTATATATAAAGACCGTCTCACGGATCTCATTCTGTGAGACGGTCTCACCCAAGACTAGCCCTTATTATAATATTATCAACATCTAATGGAACAAACATATTTTTACTTTCCTCTGTAAATCCTTTTCTTCTTTCCTCTACAAAAGATAATACTCCTACGTTCCACAGGAATTTGCACACTTTTTATAAATGGATGTCCATACCAATTTGCACACTTCATAAAAGGAAATATCTTCATAACCTCCCCCTCAAAATATACTCTTATTTATCCATATGTCATTACTTTTCCACACTCAATCTACTTTTTACTTTACTTTATTAATAAAACTTTACAAAACTACCCCTCAAAAAATCATTTTTTACACTTTTTTTTACACATTTTTAAATTGTGTGCCCACCCAAGTGTGCAAGTTTCTATAGGAGGGAGGGAGTAATATTTATTTGTAATAGTCTTTTGTGTACTTCCAACTCAAGTGTATTAATGCACTTGAGTTAGATAAAAAATTCAGAAGAAAAATATCATGAATGCATAGCTTGCATAATAATCAACTTTAGAATCAATATATATTAAAGTACTTATTTTATTATTTTTTAAGCTAATTCACTACTAAACTATTCTAAAAAGGGGTGCCTCTAGGCTGTAAACACAACTTTTGTAATCTCTCAATTCAGAATTCTTTAAAAAAAAAATTAAGAAGCACTCTCTGCCTCTGGTTTATCAAAATTTATTAATTAAATAATAAAAAAAAGTGTGTAAATATTAATTAAAAAAAAAAAAAGAAGGGTAGTGTAGATAAGGCTTAAAGAAAAGATTAGTTAGATGAAAAAAAGGGGGAAAAAAAATAGGTTTGTTGCGAGCCCTGCGCCTCCTGGAGATACCCAGTTGCATGTGCTCCCGGTGAATGTGATAACGAACCCAGCCGCCTTCTTCTCAACCCCCCAATACCCTTTTCTCTCTACCTACTTCCTTTTCACTTAGATCTTGCTTCTTTTTTACATATACTATTTCTACGCATTGTTTATTCAATTATCAGAAGAGGGTAATTAATGAACATACCTGAAGCTATTTTTAGTCTGAAATTGAAGCTGGAAATGAAGTAATCTTCAAGTTTCTCCACTCCTTTGACTCTGGCCTACACCATTTACTTCAGATCTACAGTTTCCGTTTGATAATTGAGCAATGATTCTTCCCTCAATCTGCTTACTCTCCATATTCTCTCTCTACACAGTCACTGCACAGTTTAATACCTTATCCACAAACAATGCACAACAGCTCAATGCTCTTCTACAGAACTATGCTTACCAGTCATTTCACCGGCCAAGGACCGGCGTCGTCTTCAACGGCTCCGTCCCCTCGAATCTCGACGGAATTCAAGTTTCGGCAATGAGGCTCCGAAGCGGTTGCTTAAGGAAGAAAGGGCATAGTATGTTCAAGGAATTTGAAATTCCTAAAGGAGTGGTGGAGCATCCATACGTTGAGAGGCTTGTTTTAGTGTACCACAACTTGGGCAATTGGTCAAACACTTACTATCCTCTTGTGAATCACACGTATTTAGCTCCGGTTTTGGGGCTTCTCGCCTACGATGCGTTGAATTTGACGGAGAAGGACTTGCCGGAGCTGCACATCCGCGCATCCGATCAACCGATTTCTATCCGATTCCCGGAAATCAGAGCGGCGCCGAACGGTACAATTCCGAAATGCGTTTCGTTTTACACAAACGGATCGGTGAGTTTCAGCAATCTGTCGTCAGATTTGACTTGCACAACATCTGAACAGGGGCATTTCTCGATCGTAGTTGAGCCGATCGAACATCCATTTCCGGTGATTAACGGTACAAAGCGAAGTCCGATTGAGATCGGAGAAGCGAAGAAGGATAATCCGAGAGTGGGAGTGGTGGTTGGTTCAGTGGTGGGAGGAATTACAGTGTTGGGTGTGTTGGGACTCTTGGGGGTTCAGATTAGCAAGTATAATTTCAAGAAGAAAATGGATTATATGGAGAGAGCTGCGGAGATTGGTGAAGCTTTGAATATGGCGAATGTTGGCGGAACTAAAGCGCCAACTGCTGCAGGGACTAGAACGCAACCAAGACTAGAGACTGAATTCATGCCTTGAATTTTTTTATTTGATTTTGATTTTTTTTTTCTTTATTTAGTTATATGAATTGTTTTGTTAAATCTGCATGTTTTTTATGCGTGAAATGTGATGAGTTAGTGTAGAATCTTGCAATCTGAGTTGTACTAACATTTATTTGTGTTGAGAAATTTTGCATTCTTGAGTTATTAAAGTAAAAAGTGAGAATGTATTAGTGTATGGAGAGAATAATTAAATTTCACATACAAAAAATAGAAAAAGTACATATTAAATGCGCATATAAATCAATCAACACTTTTCACAACATATATTTTGCACACATTGGGCACATGTAAAATATATGGTCAAATGTTGTGTTCTCCTTCGTGCTACCTATGCCCATCATTCCTTATTTCAAAATCTAAAATGTTTAGTGTGTGTTTCCTTTTAATCCGAGTTTTTTTTAGTTTTAGTTTTTTTCTAAACTCTAAACAACACCGTTGTTAAATTTGAATTGAATTTTAAACAAGATTATTTTTGCTAAAACCTCATTGTTTAAAACAAGACTAAGAACACAACTTAGTTGTTTAAATAACTTGATTATTTAAAATGGTTAGGTTATGTAAACAATCCCATTATTTTAAACAGCGCCCATTTTTTATTGTTCAATACCAATTATCTCATCATTTTCAATTCAAGTCTTTTCAATCATCATAGTTGGTCCTCGGTTGTTTTTGTCAAATGAATATATATATATATATTACAAGTATTGAAATAGAACATAAAACCATTTAAAACTGCATAATATTATCATTAGACTTCAATCACTACCAAGAATCCAATGATGTATCAACTTATTTGACTACTTTTGCAGAGAGCAAATGTACTTGGAAGGCCCCTTGTATACCAACACCCATGAACATAACACTGATAAAACTTGATTGAAAATTACCCTCAACAAAATGATAGATTGGCTATTTGAATGTCCAAAAACTCCGTAAAAGATAAGGTTGTATCAAAATTTAGACAAAAACTTGTATAAAAAAAAGATGATTTAAAGGCAAAGCTCAGGTATCTGAAACTATTTTTCTGTGAAGAAAAAACCAACACCAAACAAACAAACATTAGAAACATGTCTCCTACCATCACACAACTAATCTACAAGACTGGTGGTCCACAATTTTTTTCCTTTGTGCTTAAATACACCAACCAAACCATGTGACGTGCAAATTGAACCCTCTCTATACTTTGAAGAAAAAAAACTCAATCAGAAATAAGTAGTGCAAGGTTGTCTTATACCCATCCTTTTTTCTTGACATGCCTCGGTCATAAGGTTCCCACAAATGATTATTTGTAATATGATACAACATACCTGAACATTTGTAATAATAACATACTGGTTTTCTAACCCTTGTACACATAACACCATTCCTAGTTTCAGAGAGAACAGAATGAAAACTGGAGTCCATAAGGAAATGAAAAAGGTAATATGTAGATTAAGACATTGCTCCACATCTTTGGTTAATTTTCTTGTTTTTAACTTCAAGATTTTCATAACAGAAAATAAAAAATGAACAATCATCTCAACAAAATAGATTTATGAATAGGAAGTTATACAGAGTCTGAACGGATGCAGTCCACGCGTCTGCAATATCACACATTGGTATAACTCCAAGAGAAGAAACAGACAAGCACATAAGAGTTCATAAAGAGATCATTCGCCAGTCTTCGAACATTATTCATTCCCAATAAGCCCTTAAACTAGATTACCTGCACTTCAACAACGAAGCCAAAATAAGTGAGATTTTCTAAGAAATGTATGTGCACAGAAATTTGCCAAAACAGTAATAAGACAGCAATGGGTGTAAGTTATGGAATAAATTCCACAGCCACCCCTACCACCCGCCCCAAAATGGAAGGGTAAGAAAAACAGAGGAGCAGCATTAGATTTTTATTATTTTCATAGGGAAAAATGCTTTCCGAAGAAATGGTGTACTTTCAGAATTGAAATAACATGAACTGTAAACAAAAGCAATGACTAATAACTAAATCAGAACTGATCTTCGGAAGAAAACCATGAAGGCCAAAACTGAAAGCAAGCACCATGAACATTGAAATCCTCACAACCAAGGAGGTATACTTGAGCAAGAACTGACTGAATCTTTTTCCATCCAAAGTCAAAAGCTTGTGAGAGATGCACTTAATTTGTGAATGATCTCCAAAGACTGACAGAACAAATCTTTGTGTACTGATCCCTAATCAACTATAAATTTATTAGTGCAAAGTCATAAGTCTCTCTTCAGTTACCAACTTAACATAACTAGCAGAACTCTGTGCAACCTAGTGATAAGAGGTCATAGGAAAAAGTGGCTCCCCAAATACATGTTAAGTGATATATTGGTTCAATAAAAAAAATACAGAAAATGTGCTTGATGATAAGCAGGTTCACTCCTAGTCCTAGTCTAACTTTTAAGGTTACTTCATATGTCTGGCAATTAGGCATAATCCAGTAGTTGAGGGATCTCAACACTAAAGTATAAATTCAGCATAACCGTATTTGAAGGTTCTGTATCACATTTAACTTCATGAAATAGGCTAGCTGGAGAAACTGTGGCTAAAATTAAACATGAACATATTTTATATAAAAACAGCGCCTCCATCATACTGGAGAACTGCACTAGCAAGGATGCGAGACGCGTGATGACTCTACCAGACAGGCACCAAATCCCATTTCGGCTGTGGGTTCTGAGTTTGGGAATTCAGAAGAAGACACTTGAAACCTTATAACTATTAAATACTAGTAAACACTTAATAACTATTATAGTGCCATGGGATTTCAAAGAGTAAGAACTTGAATGTTCCCTTCACCGAACACACAGCATCCTTAAAAGACAAGACACATGCATAAAAATGGAAAGAGAGGGGTTTTTTCAATGTTCATTCAGCAATGAAATTTTAAAGCTTGAAATGCTGCAGATATAATTATGACAGAGGGGTGAAATAATGTATCCATTTATACAACTCCACAGCAATTTACACAGTATATATACATTTATATAATAAACAATATAGTTCTGCGCAAAACATTTGGATATTGAAATTATCGCCAAGAGGCATGCCTACTCCATCAAATTTCGAATCGTTTAAGTATACAGAAAACATACATTTGGGGTAAACTAGAATCATAAGTAAAAATCTACTCTGGGTAAACGGGTATCAAATCGCAATTCGCACACAGAGGAAGAAATAAACAGAAAAAAAAATATAAAAGTAAAGGTAATCGCAAAAGGAATTACCGAATTTAGTTGGAAGAAGAGAGCATCTCCGTGATTTTCTTATCGCGTCTCTCCATAGCCACGTCCCAGACGTCGTTACCGATGTGCTTGGGCTGCCATAGATTTAATCATTAAATCAAAGCATCAATAAAAATATTCTAATAGAAAAACTACGGAAAAGAGAGCATGGATTTGGGGGTACGAACACGGCCATGAGCAGCTTTGTGGATGAAATATTGAGTGTTTCCCATTATGCAGAGAAACCCTGCTATTATACCCAGAGGTAAGAATGCTTCGAGAACCCTAAACGCCATTGATGAAGATCGATTCTTCCTCTTTCACTGTGTTACGATTGAAATGGATGGTGATTGACTCTGCAGATCCCCCGATTTTGTTCTAAGGAATTTTGTGCTCCCCTCAGTTACAGATATTGGGCCTGGGCCCAATATAAACACGAGCTTACCGCCAGCCTCATAGATTCTTTATGGGTCCGACTATTTACACCTCCATTCCAGTTTAGAACACTCCCCCGATTGATGCACCCCCCTAAAATTTGTCAGGATGGATGCACCCCTCTTGAATTGTCTTAAATACCCTTTTATCTCAAAAATACATTTACTAAACACACCCCTAATTTTCCACCTTCTTCCTCTTCCTCTTCCTCTTCCTTCTCTCTCCATCGTCCCTTCCTCTTCCCCTCTTTTTTTTTTCCTCCACTCCCTCTCTTTCTCCCAGCTGCTGCTGCCGCCGCCCCTTCTCTACTGCCGCCGCCCCTCCTTGGTCGCCGCCCTCCCCTCCCTCAACAGCTGCGCACAGCAGCAAAAAGAAAAAAAAAAATCAACTCCCCCACCCCCACACCCACCCCACCCCACCCCAGCCCACCCACCCCCCTCACCCTCCACCCATCACCCCTGCCCACGCCCAGCCTCCGGCCGCCCCACTCCGATTTGTCGCCGTCTCTCGTCTCTCTCAGGTTTGAATTTTAGATTTAGGGTTTTTTTGCTTTTCTTCTTTTTTTTGGTTTTTATTTTTTGTTTCCTTCTTCTCCCTGCCTTCTGCTGCAAAAGTAAGTTTTTTTTTTTCTTTTCTTGACACACCGACACACCAGGGTCGACGCTTTGCATTCTCGTCGACAAGGTGTTGTCGACGAGAATGCACATGGTCGACCAAACTGTTGTGATTTTTTTTAAGAAAAAAAATTAAATTGTTTTCGACCTTTGTAGATCGATCATATACACTCTCGTCGATAAATTGTTGTCGACGAGAGTGTATTTTGGTCGATCTACAAAGGTTGAAAAATTTTTGATTTTTTTTTTAAACTTTTCGACAAACCAGTGTCGACGAGAGTGAATATGGTCGACACTGGTTCGTCGAAAATTTAAAAAAAAAAATGAAAATTTTCTAAGATCCTGAATTTTGTTGTTTGATTGTGATGGTGGTGGTGATGACGGTTGTGGCGGTAACGGCAGCGGCGGTGGTGTCGGGTAAAAATTATGTTTAGAGTTTAAAGGTGAATAAGTGGTGCATTTAGTAATAGGGGTGCGTTTAGTAATGTAATATGATTTAAAGGGTATTTTTGGTTTTTTACATTATTATTATATTATTAAACTAAAAGGGGGAGTGTTCTAAACCGAAATGGAGGTGTAAATAGTCAGACCCATTCTTTATCGGGCTTGGGCTTTCTTACAGCTGAAAGGGCCGCAGTCAGAATAAGGGTCCGATTATTTACACCTCCATTTAAGATGGATGCACTTCCCCATTTATTTTATTAATATAATAATCATGTAAAAAATTAAAAATATCTCTTCAATAAAATGCATCATACTAGATACACCCACTTACTGAACGCAAGTCCTTATTGTTATTTCTTTCACATTTACCCTAAATCACCACTTCCGGTCGCCACTAACACCATTTTCGGTAACCACCAAACCAAAAAAAAAATCAGAAATTCCAAAACATACTTAGAAAAATCACATTTTTTTCGATCAACCAGCGTCGACCATATACACTCCCGTCGACAACAATTTATCGACGAAAATGTATATGTTCGACACTAATTGGTCGGAAAAAAAATTCGACCCTTTTTTGTCGACCATATACACTCTCGTCGACAAATTATTGTCGACGAGAGTGTACATGGTCGACAATAAAGGGTTGAATTTTAAAAAAAAAAAAAAGCAAAAAAATTATTGGAGAAAAAAAGGAAAAAAACTCAAGGAAGAAAAAAGAAAAAAAACTTACGGCGAAAATCGGGAACGGCGTCGGTAGTTTCTGGGGTCGGCGACGCCGGTGGGTGGGGGAGGGGGCGGCCGACGGGGGAGGAGAGAGAAAAACAAAAAAAAAGGAGAGGGGGGCTGCGGCAACCGGTTGATTCACGTATTTAACAACTCTAAAATACACGACCGAAAGTATACGGTGTATATTATAGTGAAGTAAGTACGAGGTCGGTCCCACGAAGAGGTGTAGTGATAAAAGTGGAGTTTGTCGATATAAGTTCTAAATAGACGGCAATCGATAAATTTGAATGGTAAATTACCCTAAAATTGCCTACCAAATGTCACGAATAAACAATAAAAGAGTAATATGAAATCGATCAACAAATACTCATGCAAATCACAAAACAAGAGAAATACGATTAAAACTCAAAGATGAGAAGGTGGGTTCTAAAGCACATGCAATACTAATGAATCCATCTATGATTAACTATCTACTCAAGTGGTGTTTATGATTTGTCTATAAGATTGATCACATAATAATGAATTAAAAGTTTCTTCAATCCAAATAATCCAAAGGAAATATCATACAACTTAGTATCTCTACCTAAATTGCATCATAGAACCCAATCAAACTCTTAGGATCATCACAAATCTTCCTAATCATTGAACATCTTTCAATCTCACAATAAAATTAGGTCAAATGCTTGTAATCAATCAATCAAAATAGATTTCTCAACCCAATTTCAATTAACTAAGATTAAGATATCACTATTGTACACTAATGACATGTTTTGCAATGAAAATCAAGCATCCAAATAGAATTAAGCCACACAAACACCAAATAAGCAAAACATTAATTCATAAACTTCATCAAAAGTATTTACAAGGCTCTAGAACCAAAAGTTTTCTAGCCAATCAACATCATAATCCAACTACAAAGAAAACTAAGATAAAAGCAATAAAAAGTGAAAGTAAAAGAAAGCTTAGACAATTGTATGGTGAGGAATGAAATTCCTAAGCTAATGGTGGCCTCCTTGCTTGATTTGATGAAGAATTTAAGAAGTTGATGACGAAAACCTCCAAACGTGTGTGATTGTGTGTAGAACTACTTGAGAAAGGGGTAAGATGGTTTTGAATTTAAAAATTGAGGTATTTATAGTGTTCGGGTAGGGTTTGGGTGTAAGAATTGCAAGTTGGTCCCTTGAAAATGGAGAAAATATGAGTTTGGCACCGAAAATGGGTTGGCCCGCCCGGGTGGGAGTGTTGGCCAAAATTTACAAAAACAGGGGGCTAGTGGCCCGGCCCGGCGAGTGGTGCCGCCCGGCCGGGCGAAAGCTTCGTAAATGGAGGGGTATGTTGGCATATTCGGCCGCCCGACCGGGCCATAACTTCGTAAATGGCAAAAAATTGGCATTTTATTGCCCGATCGGGCGAGTGATGCCGCCCGGCCGGGACAAACCTTCGTAAACTTGTCCAACAATTGGGTTCGGCCGGGCGGGTGATGTGGCCCGACCGGGCCAAACTTTCGTTTTGGCTCCGTCCTTCGTTTTCGTCCTCCAACTTCGTCCCTCCGTATCTTGAGCTTCCGACCTCCGATCGACTCAATTCTTTTTGCTATTCCACTCCATTTTTAGAGCCGGATCCAATGGTGCACTCCTATTTCCGATCCAATCACTTGTGGTATGTGTTTTGCTCCCAAATTCCATCATTTTACCTATAAAATCGACAAAACACTGCCTTTCTCTTATTTCGACCAAAACAATGATAATTAACTCATAAATCAATGAAATCACACTAAAAATTAGCTTCACATGTGCATCTAAAGTACGTGTGTAAATTCCACCCGAATCACCAGTGCGGTGGATATAGGGCGGTTGGCGACGGAAAAAGAAAAAAAATGGAGGGGAGAGGGTGGGGGCCGCGACTGGTGCGAGGGCTGCATTAATGAAATGATAGAGGGTGGGGGACGCGACCGGCGAATGGGAGTGCGAGGGGGGAGGCGACTGCTAGTGTTTGGGGGAAGGAAATGAAATGATAGAGGGAAATTAGATTTTGGAGGATAAATTAGGGATTGGGTGTGTGTGGGGGGTTAGTAGTAGGAATATTATGATGAAAAGGGTATTTAAGACAATTTGAGGGGGTGCATCTATCTTAAATCGATTTCAGGGGGTGCATTAATTAGGGGAGTGCATCCATTTGAAATGGAGGTGTAAATAGTCAGACCCTCAGAATAATTAAGTTGGGGCCACGGATAAATGCCTCCCACATATTATGCCCACTCAAATTTATATTTTGAGCTAATGGGTAAAAATATTTTATTACCCTTGTATGTTGAGTTCACCCCACCCCCCTAAAAAAAACAAACTTTTTGCAGCCCTTTCCCACCTACATAGTATTTCTTTGTAATTGATTATTCATAATGTTATTATTGTTTTGTTTGACTATATTGTTGCATGATTGTGTAGATGTAATGAATATATGTGTAGTGTATTTCATTTTCGATTTTTTTTAAATCACGTTTTGCAAAAACTCAGCACTGGTTCGTCGAGTTTTTGTGAGATTTTTCGAAAAAAAAAAAATTAGTCAACTTTTCCACGTTTTGAATCAAAACTCGGCCAACTAGTGTTGAATCGGTCAAAACCCCGATTTTGAAAATAATTTTCGAAATTTTACTAATTTTCGAAGAAAAAAAATACAAAAAAAAAAAAAAAAAGAACCAAGAACACAAGAAATCCAAAAGGGGGGACACCTAAATCTTCTATTATCACACAACTAAAACACCAAACAATATAAAAAAATAAAAAATATCCAAAAAAAAAAAACATTGGGCAGCGGCAACCACCGCGACGTGGCGAGCCTGGGCGGCGACGGTCGCAACGTGGGCGAGTTGCAACGCAGATGACCTTGTGCGGCGATGGGTGTGTCGCCGCTGCGTTTGTGTGACATGCGTCAACGACGTGGACGGCAGGCGAACGACGCGACATGTGGGGGCGACGGACGGAGGCGAAGTGGAGGGGGGGGGGGCGGTGGACTATAGCTTGTAGAGTGGGAGAGAGAGGAATGAAGAATGAGAGAAAAAATGAGTAAAATTAGAAGACCAATTATATCCCATACTTTTCACTTTTTTACTAAATCTAGCACATACTTTTTTTTAAACTAAATTATACATTTATACCTATACTTTTCATTTTGTTATTAAATTTAGCACAAACTTTTTCTTTCGCACTCATACTTTTCATTTTTAATCAAATGTAACACATACTTTTTATGTTTTTATCAATTTTAGCATATATTTTTATCAAATAATTTAAAATCCCAAAAAAAAGTACTCCTTATCTAATAATTAATAAGAAAAAAGAATATATTAATTATGTTTAAATTAAAATTCAATTTAAAATCTACAATTTTAAAATAATTGAGAATTGAAATTATCTATAACTATTAAATTAAAAAAGAGATTTACAAAATATATACAAAAATACAGTAATTAAAACAATTGTACTCCCTCAATCCACCATAATATTTTTTTAAAAATAATGCTTTTAGATTCTTTAAATAATTTTTTATATTTTCTAGAGAAAAAAATATTAATACTATATAATTTTAGATTTTTTTTATAAAGTAAAATATACTCTCTCCGTCCAATTTCATTATTCTCACTTTCTTTTTTTTGGTTGTCCAATTTTATTATGTACATACCCTTTTTAAAAATAATATTATTCATACTACTTTATCTCCACCCTCCTACCATCACTTATTTACTCACTTTGTCATTCACTCTATTTATAAACAATCATTTATTTATAAATGGACCCCACAATACTCCATCATACCCTCAAATTATTTACTTTATGAATAAACTAATCAATATTCATTAAAACCCGTGCCCGGAGAAGTGGGCATAATAAAATTGGACGGAGAGAGTATTTATTAATTAATTAATTTAATTATATTTATAAATAGTATGAGTATAAATTGAACAAGGGTAAAAAAGTATGTGCTAAATTTAATTAAAAATGAAAAATATGAGTATAATTTGGTTAAAAAAAAGTATGTGTTTGATTTGAGGTAAAATGAAAAGTATAGATATAATCTGATTAAAAAAAAGTATGTGCTGGATTTAATAAAAAGTTAAAAGTATGAACTAAAATTGATAATTGACTAAATTAGAAGGAGGGTAGCGTTAAAAAAATGTGAGGGATGAACTCACCCTGGCCCCGGGGTTGAAATCAACATAAATGGGGGCATTTATCCGTAGCCTAAATTTGGAGGGTTAAATTTTTGGTTAAGTGTATAAAGGAAAAAATCAATTTTTTTTGGTAAATTTTCTATAAATACATTAAAGTTAACTAATTTTTTTATTTTATACATAAAATTTTACTCATTATTATACTTTCTTAATATGCGTGTTTATCGTGAAAGTAATTATGAAACGAAGGGAATAGCTGTGCCCAAAACAATGGCTCTGTCTGATTAGTTTAACAAATATGTGGGGTTTAAACATTTTTCAAAATTTATAACTAACGTTTAAAATTGACGTTTTATTTACAATTATCCAACTAATTAGGTTAAATTGAAATTGAACTTAATGCATTGATTATAATAATCACTCATTTTTTAAAATAGCAATACATATTCTTATGATTTAGTTAAAAAAAAAAATTATAAGTAAAAGGTGAGTAAGAAAAAAAGGCGTCATCGTTGCAGAGGATCTTAGGCTTAGCCAAGGACGGTGAAATTGATAAAACAAGGAAGCAATATTGAGGGATCTTGGTCGCTATAGAAACGACGCCGTATGGAGGATGTCGGGCGCATTGTCAGTCCAGCTAAGACTGGGTTGGCGGCATCAATTGAAATTGTTGAAATGGGACCCACTCCCCTTCCCCTTGCATGCACAAACACGTGTTCCTTCTCCACCGCTACAATCTTCACTATTTCCATGTTTAGTTTTTTACCTCCATTCTTTCCATCTACTGCTCATTCATTTCCTCACTCCTTTTCTTTTTTCTTTTTTTTTACCTCCCCATTCAAAATCCCTCTCTCTCTCTCACCCACACACACATTCCTTTGTACCAAGTATTTATTGATGCAATAGCTGGATTTTGGGTCCAATAATTTGGGTTTTGGGTTCGGGAATTTGGGTTTTGGGTTTTCCTTTTCTGCTCATCTTTTCGCACTTCCCTTTTATATTTCAAAACCCTTCTTTTTGGCCCCTTTTGGGGCTTCTCTTCTCTCTCCCCTGTTTCGTTGTTTTGGATTGCTGCTGCTTCTGATTTATAAGCTATGTCCGGCCTTTACAATCCCAATTTTTCGCCGGCGAGGGCGGCCTCGCCGCAGATTAGAAGTACCCCTGATGTGGACAGGTGTGATTCATTCTCTAATTCTTTTTTTGTTGTTTTCGTTTCGTAGGTTAAGGAGTTCCTGATCTATCTGCGTGTTTGTTTATTGATGTTTTTTTCATTTGAATCATATCTTATTAGTAATCAGTACTTGTCAGAGCTGTTAGCAGAGCATCACAAGCTTGGCCCCTTCATGCAAGTTCTTCCAATCTGTAGCAGACTTTTGAATCAAGGTAGTTGATTCTCTTGATTTTATTGCAATTTATTTTTTCCTGTTTTTGAATTGGATCTAGGCTTTTACTATTTCGATTGTTTTTAGCTCCCTGTTTGTGGGGAAGTCCTCTGATTTTGTGTCTGGTTTGCTGGTTGATCTTTGAGATATGAAATTGAGCATGTTTGCTTCATCATTTCTTTGAATTGTTGAGTTATTCATCAACTGCTGGTGAAATCTTTGTTTATAAGACTATATATCCAGATTAATGGAATCAATTCACCACAATCACGAGAGGAGAAGAGCGAAATGTTGTAACTAATACTTATGTAACATTTTACATTACGATTTTCATGTGACTGCTGTTGAAGGATCACCATCACCTCATCTATAAGCAGATAGAAGAGAATATAATTTATTTTTTAATTTAATATCATCGAACAATTGCAATTTTTATACATGGGTAGAGGTGAGGTTGAACTTTGAAAACAGGGCCTTTTATTTGGCCTAGTTCTAGTGTTACTTATGTTGAATTAAAACCTCATCTAAAACCTTAAGTTGGTAAATTGAATGCTTTGTAAAAGCTAATTTGAGTGTTTTCAAATTGAATGCTTCTATTTAAATTACCTAGAATCTAAAACCTAAAAGCTGAGAAGGGTATGCTTCTAACTGATTCTGCCTAATATTAACATTTTTTGTTACTCCGTTTTTGGTATTATTCTTCTCTCTCACCATTGATCCATGTTCTAATCTTTCAGAGATCTTACGAGTTACTGGGATGATGCCAAATCACGGCTTCAGTGAGTTTGAGAGACTAAGGCATAGAAGTCCCAGCCCTATGGCCTCGACAAATCCTTTGTCAAATGTAGCTGGGGCAGGATTATCTGGCTGGAATGGACTTCCACAAGAGGTAATTAATTTTCATAAATCAATGCTGAGAGAGAAGGAGAGAGAGTGACTGTGAGAATGGGAGAGGGAGAGAGTAGGTATTTTATTTTTGAAATAATGTTTTTTGATGGGGAGGCTAGAACATCCACCCCCACATGGTTGTGGCATGACCAAATCATGCAAGATGGATAGGGTGGAGTAAATTCTCTAATTTTAAGAGACTGCACAATCTTCTAAACTCTTGAATATACTTAAAGAATATGTATGGCTGTTTGAAAGTTTGAATCTTGCTGTTATTAACAGTAAACTTCCGGTTTGCAATTTTTGTGCAATAACATGGCTTTGTGTAGGTAATGGGCTAGGAATTGTGAGCATAATACGTTTTGAGTAAAGTACAGTAGTAATTCCACTTTTTATTGTTTCTTGTGTATATTTCTTTCTTTATTATGAAAAAGATGCAAGGATTATCCGGGAATACTGTCATTCAAGATTCAACAGCAAATGTATCAGTTCAAGCTAGAATTCTGTTATTATCCATTGGATACTTTGGCTCTCATCAAGCTGGATTCAATATAGCATTGGTTCAAATGTGTTTATATTGTCCATGATAATCTACACTTTTATGGAAGTCTAAACAATTACAGGAAAATATGTTTTTTTAGCTAGATGCTAATGCCTTAAACTCAACTAGTTTCCTTAAAGTTATCAGTGGTGTAAAATTACTGGAGCCTATGTTTATGCTGGATCCTGAGTTAACTCTTAGTCCAGTTTTGATCTGAGTGTTTAATATGCTTGACTTGCAATTTATGTTTGAGGGCAAATCGAGTCTTGAAATTTATTATCATCTTATAAATAATGCAAATTGGAAAGCTGGATAGTGATATATTACAACTTCACTCTTCTTGGGCCTTTTTTTTTTATCGGATTGGTAACATACTTTGATATTTATCTATATGGAAAATGGCTTAAAACCTTACAGAAGCTTTAGAATATGATCATAAAATACAGAACACCCTCTCTACTTGGTGATACTACTAGAAAAAACACTCAATTGTCACAAACCTTTACAATCTGTTTGCTACGTTCTGTGTTTGGGTGTTATGCTTGATGAAACTGTGTTCTTCATTAACAATAACCTACAGTTGCTAATAGATTAAGAGATACTTTCTAAAACTTGCATGCACATGTTGATTTGGTTTGCCATTATTATTTCAGTTTTACTTTTCTTGATTTCGTTGATGTACATTTGTTTGGAGAGTGGCTTCAGTTATTTATGTAATTATATTTGCTAATTTTCTGCTTGTAATGTATTCTGCATATTCAGGGATGCTAATCATGATTATGGGTTATGATATCTGGAACTTTGCATGTAGTATCGGACAATAGGTCACGGTTTTGTCTGTGTAGTCTTAGTTGCTAATTTGTTTGCATATGTGCACTATTGTAATTACACTTTGCCTTGGTAATGGTGATGAATTCCAAAGAGTCTTTTTTGGCTCATTTCATTATGGGGAAAGTCATTAAGAACAAAAACTTCTATGAACCTGGTTCATAGAAGCATTATGGTGAACTTGGTATATAGTTTAGCATACAAAGTAATACTGTTTAACATACAAAGTATCATTATCTAGTGATTTTGAGAAGAATAACCCATAAATCAAACTTTTTAAAAAAGTGATACTTCCTATGCTAAAATGTGATACTTAAATGCTAAAAGGTATTACTTTGAAGAAGAAAGTTCACGTGAACCCGTATCACATGAGACCGACCCCAAATTAAATATTCTATAATATTTTTGTGTTGAATAGGTGAAGTTCTACTTATCATATGTGTTGCCCATAGAACATTATATATTTCTGGGTTTTTTTTTTCCTATTCTTTTCATAATTAACAAATTACCTTCTACTTTGTTACACTCAGAGATTGGGTGGGCCCCATGGAATGACAATGGATTGGCAAGGAGCACCTGCAAGTCCAAGCTCGTACACTGTGAGAAGGATTTTGCGCTTAGAAATTCCTGTGGACAACTATCCTAACGTAAGATCTCTCAGTGAGCTGGCTATATTAATTTTCATTGATGCATCAAAGCTTGTCTTGTTCTTTACGGACAAAATGCTTCATTTCCTCCAAACTTTCTTAATTAGTATTCCTGTTGTTTGGTAGTTCAATTTTGTAGGGCGACTTTTGGGCCCAAGAGGAAATTCACTGAAACGAGTTGAAGTCACTACAGGTTGCCGGGTGTATATTAGAGGGAAAGGCTCAATAAAGGACATTGATAAGGTAGCTTTATTTTACTCTTCTTTTTCATTAAGTTATGCAATTGATATACAAATGCTAATGTTTTTTTATGACAAAAAATTGTGTGAGACCATCTCAAGGGGTTTTTTCCGTGAGACGAATCCCTTTTGATCCATATTCCAGATTTTTGGGTTGGACAATCCATTTTTTTTCTCAGATTTTATGTTCGCCAAAAAAGTGATAATGTTTTTAACAAAAGTGACTCTCACTTTTTACTTAAACATTATCACTTTTTTTATATGGGGTCAAGGGAGATCCGTCAGACGGTCTCACGACTCTCACTCAAGACTAGCTCTTTTTTTATATAGTTATGTATGTCTAGCAATTTTTATTCTTTTCAATCAATGGCTACATTCGTCAATTTGCAGGAAGACAAGCTACGTGGACGACCTGGTTATGAACACCTTAATGAACCACTTCATATACTCATTGAGGCTGATTTACCAGCCAATATCGTTGATATGAGACTGAGGCAAGCACAGGAGATAATTGAAGAATTGCTGAAGCCTGTGGTATAATTTCCAACCAATTTTTGGTGTTGAAGTATTCAGACTATTTTTGTTTTCATACGATTTTTTTAGTCCATATAATTTCATTTGTAAACATTAGTGTTAAATTTTGTTTGTGTTATTGGTCCTTGTATATATCATTTGTGTTAATTTCAAATGATACCAGTATTTAACTTTAATCATACATGAGTTAGAGTTTATATGTTGTGCCATGATCATGTTCTAAATCTGATGTTGCTTTTGTGCAGGATGAGTCCCAAGATTTTATAAAGAGACAACAATTACGCGAGCTTGCTTTGAT
The DNA here is from genome assembly GCA_963675135.1 of Galeopsis tetrahit. Lineage (NCBI taxonomy): Eukaryota > Viridiplantae > Streptophyta > Magnoliopsida > Lamiales > Lamiaceae > Galeopsis > Galeopsis tetrahit. The sequence goes on along the minus strand of OY776128.1, from coordinate 71,151,297 downwards.
AAATTCAAATCTTAGAGAAGAGAGCCCTGGACCAAGTGGCAGCGTCTCGCCTTTCAATTCCGCTGGTATGAAACGTGCAAAAACGGGACTTTGAGATAATCTACAACCTCTTCAAAGAATTTTTGTCCTGAATCATGCATGGGTATACCTTTGAACTACATCGTATCCACATTATGATACACCACATATGCAAAGGGTAAACGGGATATGAGGTCGAGTTTTTTGCATGGGTTTTTTCTTTTACATGGATACATGAACAGCGTGTCTAAAAGAAAAACAGGTTATCCTATGTGTTGGTTTTAAACCAGGTTTTTTCGTGTCAGTTGTTGAAAAATGCGTTCGTGTGAGATGTGTTATTATGGGTACAGAGTTGATTTATAAGTCTGGTTTCGTAGATATTTTTTTTAGGGCCCATGTCGATAATTATCATTCCATATTGATTCGATTATTTTCAGGTTATCTAGATATAAAGGTGAGTGCAAATGCGTGTCATTCTAAAATGCAAGTCTTGATCATGTAATCGATTAAAATCTCGTTATCCGTATGTGTTGCTACTACTTCTGTTTCTTCAGGTGTGAACTTATTGCATTATGATTTGTCAAAATAAAAATAAAAATGCAGGATCAGGGTCTGCATCGGTCAGTTGCACTAGTTGCCGTACATGTATAGTTGATTTGTGTGTATTTATGGATGCATAATTCTGTATGTCCGCTATATATATCCTAAACAATTTGAGATGCCTCTTGTGAGATGATTTTATTGTGAGAATTGAGAAAATAACACCTGCATGAAGTGCGTTTATTTCTGAATGAATCAAATTAATTGTTCGTGCATTATTTCCAAAAGTAGTAAAATCATAAAGGAGCATTACATTTGGGACAATGATCCAAAAAATTAAAATAGTCACCCGGCAGGCAGCCTAGCCTTCATTCCAAATTCATGTGCATTTAGCCGCAGAGATGCTTGCGAATCTCGGGAAGTTTCTTGCGGAAGATGACGTCGAGTCGAGCATCGAGAGTGTTCTGAAATACGATCTTTCCATCTCGAGATGCCAAAACCACCCCTCCAGAGCTTTGGCCAAAGAAAAGAAGAAATGAGGAAACAAATGAGGAGTGTGAAGCTACAGCAGAATGACATGAGGACTCACCAGGTAGGACCAACACCAATGGAGTTTGTCCCATCAGGAGGAGGTGGGAGGTATACTTGGTCGACGACAACTGTCGGGGCCTGTACTCCGGCTTTCTTAGCATACTCGCACTTTGCGTCCTCCAAAACCGAGTTTACTAGATTCAAATCCATCTCTCGACATCTCAGAAGCACGGATGGCTCCTTCAATCGTACTAGACTCTGGAACACGATTGATTGATTAAGTGAGTAGCAGATATATTAAGAAGATGAGGTTTAATTACCTGAACAATCAAGCCTTTGAGAAGAGTTTTATAAGCAGTTTTATCATCAGAGAGATTGAGTAGCTTCTTCCTTGCAGTTTCTTTCATGTCATTGACCACATCATCTTGAGCTTGAAGCACCTTAATACGCGCCGCGTTAAGCTGCACCGAGTACTCACTGCACACTCATAATGTAACTTTGCAGCAGTTGCATATATAATTCCAATTTCCATGGACCAAACAAGATATAATAGAAATTGATGGCTTACATCTTCTTACGAACTTCCACCTGCTTTGTCTTGCGCTCATAATCTTGTTTTACTTTCTTTTTTTCAGCTTCAACTAGTTGCAATTTCTCAATGTTGAATTCCTGGCACCCCAATACTTAATCATTCCATTTAAAACCGTAACAATTAATTTATTAATCTTTACACATTTTCCTTTTTATGAATTTTAACCATCTCACAAGAAACAGAGAGTATGATTTTATTGAGTAGACTGACTGAGTTATATATAGTAGGATTTAAAACACATCCTGAGACAAACACATTTGAGATTTCAAATAAAATAACAAATTCTAGGTTGTAAATAATTAAATCAGGAGAAATAAATATTGAACCACAAAATTAAACAAGAATGATGGCAAAAATCATGTAATTTATAATCATATGTGGTAGAATTAAAGAAATAGAGACCTCTTCAGCTGAGACAGAGATTTCATTGGCTTTTTCTTGGGCTTCCTGTCTTATAAATCTAACCATCTGCTGTATTTGCTTCGATACATCAGCGTCATTCATCTTTCCTTTATTTATTAATTTTCTTTGTTTTCTGTTTCAAGAAGATATTCGATCAAACTGCATGAAAATAATGGAGATAAAAAAAATAAATGATGAAGAAGAAGAAGATGATAGAAAGAGAAAAGAAAGGCGGGAAGAGCGTGATCGGACAGGACAAGTTGTGGACAAATTCTCCGCTCATCATCAACTGCCAACTCATCACTCCAATTTACGGAGTAATTATTTTAACACAAAAATCTAACACCAAAACTTATTTATTATAGTCTCTAAATTGTTTTACAGAATTTTGGGATCAAATAATATTCTTCCTCATATCCAAAATACATGTAAAATTAACGACTACTTATTATATTTTTAATGTAATTCAAAATAAATAATAAATAAATTATACTCTTAATTAATTTCTTTAAAATGAATATTGAAGACTATTACTATTTAAATTGTTCTTAATAAGTTTTAGGTGCGCACAATTATGTCCCAGAAATGGCATCGCCCGGCCGATGGGTTTGTCAAAATTAACGTTGATGCAGCCCTTTTTAACGACTCACGTGAAACTGGGGTCGGGATGATTGTTCGCAATCTCACCCTTCCCTGGGAGTTTTCGAGTGGATGAGGCTTAGGTTATTGGGATACACGAGGCGTTGTCTTGGGTGAAGGGGTTAGGATTCGAGTGGGTGGAATTAGTGGAGTCGGATGCGAAGGGATCGAGTTGTGGACGTAATCAACGAAGCTTCAGACGCCGCTACGGCTTTTGATGATTATGTTCAAGGTTGTTTTAATTTATGGAACCAATTCAACGGTTGGGTTATTCGTTTTGTTTCTTGATTCGTCAATACTATGACACACTCTATTGCTCGGGCATCAAGGTCTTTTTTGAGCCTCGAGCCTCCAACTTTTTTTTTTTATGATTCTTGTAATTCTTGCAAATAAATAAAAGAATGTAATGCCTTTTAAAAATATATAATTTCATGAAATGATATTGTACTTGATAGAGTTAAAAGTGTTTATGATGTAAAATCGTGTGTGATTCTTCCTAAAATGTTTAATTGAGTTTAAATCGCGTGAGCATACTTTTGCCTAATGAAATAATTTCATGAAATGATATCACTTTTAAATCACAACTGAATTTGCCACAACATTTTTAAACCACAGTAGGTTTGATTTGACGCAACCCAAATTTATAAAGTGTGTTGTTTCGTTTCGTCATCCACATGAGAGGAAATATTTTTTTTTAGTCCTATAAGAGTTTGTGTGATTCCAAAATATATCCTTTAAGTTTTAACTCTATAAAATACATTCTACATCTTATAAGTTATTATTTTTAATCCTTTTTAAAATCTATTTTAGTCCTTTAAGTTTAAACTCCAATTTTCATCCTTTAAATATATTAAAATCTAAAAACTTTAATAAAATTTGACAAAAAATATTTAATAAAATAAAATAATTAAAAACCAACAAAATAAAATATAAAAATTATTATATAAATCATAAATAAATCTACATTTTAGCAAAATAATATTAGTACCAAATATATTTATTTAAAACAAGAATTTTTTTTGTCAAAAAATTATGAAGATATTAAATTTTAAAAAACAGAAATATAAAAATTTTAAAATGAAATAATTCTAATTTTTTTTATTATATTGATAAATCAAAAAAATATAATATAAATCATAGGTAAATTTTAAAAATAAATTCAAATATGAATATTTCATCATTATGACAATATAATTTACATTTGGGGAATATGACGGGGGTTGGAGTTGTCCTTTTTTTTAATACATATTTATAAACTTCTTTCAAATTTCTAGATTTTAGTATATATTTTTCTTTTTTTTTTTGGATTTTTATATTTTTAATTAATTAGGAAAAAATGGCTAGGTAGAATTCGAGAATAATTCAGATTTTAATGATGTTTTTATTTAATTTTAAAAAATATTTTAATGATGTTTTAAAAAAAATATACATTAAAATTAGTATTTTTTTCAAATTTTATTAAAGTTTTTAGATTTTATTATATTTAAATGATCAAAATTGGAGTTTAAACTGGACTAAAATAGATTTAAAAAAGGACTAAAATTAATAGCTTGTATAAGATGTAGGATGTATTTTGTAAAGTTAAAACTTATAGGATTTATTTTATCTCATTCTAAAATTAGTTTTGAAACATTAATCAATCGTCCAATATAATTGATTCCAAAAAAAAGTATGTTATTATTTCTTAGTAGGGACCTTTTACCAGTAGTCAGGGTGTCGTAACGTGTCGTAATGACTACCTTAGTCAGTTAATCTAAGCCATTAAAAATCTAATCTAAAGGTTTAAATTTGATGACCTGTTACCTTTTGTAAATTTTACGGTATGTATCGTCGTAATGTGTCGTAATGTGTCATAAATTTGTATTTTCATTTAAATTAAATTAATTAAAATATATTATTGTAAAATTACATTTTTATCCTTATACAATAAAATAATTTATTATATTTTTGTTAATGTAATTAAAATATATAATGTTAAAATTACATATTTACCCTTATGTTATTAATAACAAAAGAATAAATCAAATCAATTAATTAATAAAAAATAAATCAAATTATAATTTAAAGGAATTAAAATCATTAAGTCTTAGAAACATAAAACCCGATGTGGTTGTGGAGAAGACAGTAATGTAATATTCTGGAATTTGTTTATTTCATTTTTTAAATTTAAAATTATAATATTTGTATTAAAAGGGTAGGATAGTAATTTTATTATTTTTTATAAATTAAACTTTCTTATAAATAATTTAAATAAAAGAAGGGTAATATAGTAAATAACAAAATACAATTTAAATAATGATAAAAATAACTTAAACCTGTATAACAGGTAGCAGATCATTACGACGTTTACGACGCCACATGGCGCAATTCGATAAAGTGACTATGTAGTCACTTTGTAAAATGTGACTACCGTAAGAATTGTTCATCTGAGTAAGGACCTTCTACATATAGTCAGAGTGTCGTATGATGTCGTAATGACTACCTTATCTTAGTCAGTTAATTTGAGCCATTAAAATTTAAATCTAAAAGTTTAAATTTGATGATCTGTTACCTTTTGTATAATGTGTTGTATATATTCATCGTATGTGTATTTTTATATTTAATTTAATTAATTAAAATATATAATTTTAAAATTACATTTTTACCCTTATATAATTAAAAAAATAAAAAAACGTATCTTCATTTTTTAATTTGAAATCATTAATGATAATCATAATAATACTTACATCTATTTTAATTTAAAACCATTAATCCAAAATCTGTTTTCACACCTTGCGTTTTTTTTTTTTTTTTTTTTTATCAGTAAATAAGATTTTCATTGCAGAGTACAAGGGTGACAAAGTGGGATAGCTCAAGTGGTTAGAGCACCACTACCTAGGCCTTAGGTCCTGGGTTCGAGTCATGGGGAGGGGAAAAGCGGTGGGTATTTAACTTGTAATCAAAATTGCAGAGTACAAGGGTACTCAAAACCCAATACACATCAAAATAGTTTCGCATTTACGGTACATAAATTGAAAGTAGATGAATACAATAGGAAATAAGCAGCAGCAAACAATGTGAAATACGGCAAGTTCACAATCGTCGGCAGGGGGAGAATTAGGGGAGAAGAAACCTTCTAATTTCTGATTAACTTGTTGGTTCCGGTTTACGCCGTGTAAAGTGCAATATCAAAAATATCAGAATAAACAGAAAAACACAGAATACCTCAAATAAGTCGAGTCAAGGGAATCCCTTTTCCCGCAGAACAGAATAGTGTAAAGTGCAATATCAAAAATATCAGAATAAACAGAAAAACACAGAATACCTCAAATAAGTCGAGTCAAGGGAATCCCTTTTCCCGCAGAACAGAATACGCCCAGGATAGTGCTCGACTGTTACGGCGTTCCGTTCCCAAAGGTAAAACGACTTTCACTTAATACACAGTAGCACCACTGTGTAAGAAGTATCGGCGAACGTACTTAGTTACGAACTGAACACTCTTCGGATATTAATCCGTCACAAGAAAGAACAGTGTAATGCTTTCGGTAGCTCAGTACACTGTGTAGGGACGAGAGGAGAATAAAAGGTTGAGGGGCGAATTTCAGCAACGCGTGGGCCCAGGCCCGATTTATGGGCATATATCTCGAAAATATCGAAGCGGTTGAGATAATATCTCGTACGTGGATAAGTCTTGAAGATTCAATCTTGAAGACCAAGTTTGAGATTTCCAGATGATTCTGGAATATTCTTGAAGTAATTCGAATGGGCCGAGCCCATTCCTGAGTTGGGCTTTTCGGAGTTTTTGGGTCTGCAAAAAGATAGGCGGGCCCCAAAGACCAATTGCCGAGCCGAGCCGGCCGGACGGGCGGGCGCGCGCGCGTGTGGCTCTTAGATGAGTGTACCTCTTTTAGATAGTTGAACTACCATGCTACTTCAATACATTTATACATCATAAATGTTTTGTAGGTTTCCTATGTGGGACAATTTCCCACATTCTCAAACTTCCAAGTTGAAACCCTTCAACTTCTACAATTAATTTCTCACTCACCTTAACTCGGTTTTGAGATATTAAATATACCACGTTCATCTACTCCGCGAGTAGATCGACTATGTCACGTTCAATTATTTCTTAATTAACGTTTAGTCCGTCTAATTAATTAAATTAGATAAGGGTGTCAAAACCCAATTAATTCCCATTAATTCCAACAATCCCCCACATGAGTGAAAATCGTATCTATACAACATCAGACTCAGTGTTCAGTTCGAGTGAGATCTCCGTGCGTCCGGATAAGTGGTTTTTGGCCTTGAACTTTCCGTAGCCAAACACTATCGGATATACCGGCGGCTTAGTGGACGCGATGCCTTGAACTATTCCACCATAGTGTATACCTAGACAACAGTGTCAGCACACTTTGATCTCGTCTTCGTATCGTTCTCACGTTTTTGTCCGTTTTGGCCATGGACGTCCTTTGTACTTCATAAATGTTTGGTCGAAGCGGCCCTCACTTCTCATTTATATAGGTAACTTCCTCTCAAGTATCCTGTTATACTCTAGGAATTATTAAGAGTCCAAGACTCAGCCTTTACCACATCTTACGGGTCGTTAACACTTGAGATAGTGCTGTCCGGAATAGTCATATTTTTCAAGTGTTTTCTCACTAACCTCCACAACTTCGTTTTCCCATTGAACCAAGTTCTTGGGATCTCCAGTCATCATGGTTGGGTTACCACTGCTTTGGTTTTTATTGTGGGTTTTAGACCCATTCCTTCTACCAGCTTGTCCAATTGATCTCGATTTATGCTTTTCGTGAGCGGATCCGCTATATTGTCCTTCGTATTGACATAATCAATGGACATTACTCCAGTGGAGATCAATTCTCTAACGGAGTTGTGTCGACGACGTATGTGTCTCGACTTTCCGTTGTACATGACATTCGTAGCTCTCCCAATGGCAGCTTGACTGTCACAGTGTACCGTCACCGCAGGTACCGACTTTTTCCAACATGGAATGTCTTCCAGAAAATTACGCAACCATTCAGCCTCTGCAGCGGCTAGGTCTAACGCTATAAATTCTGATTCCATTGTGGAACGAGTAATACACGTTTGTTTCTTGGACCTCCACGACACTGCTGCTCCTCCAATAGTGAATACATATCCACTGGTGGACAGCGAGTCTTTCGTGTCTGATATCAAATTTGCATCACTGTATCCTTCGACTACAGCTGGATGTCTTGTGTAGTGAAGCCCATAATCAATGATGTACTTCAAGTATCGTGATACCCTTTTCAACGCTTTCCAGTGCTCATGACTTGGATTCTTCGTGTATTGACTCAACTTGTTTACCGAACATGCAAGATCAGGGCGTGTACAGTTCGTGATGTACATCACACTTCCAATGATCCTTGCGTATTCCAGTTGAGCCACTGGTTCTCCTCTATTCTTTTTCAAGTGAACATTGAGTTCCAAAGGTGTCTTAGCAGGTGGATCGTCAAAGGCTTTAAATTGCTTTAGTACCTTCTCCACATAGTGAGATTGTGTCAAGGAAATTCCATTGGACGTTTTCTCTATCTTGTTTCCAAGAATCACATCTGCTAGTCCCATGTATTTCATGTCAAAGTTTATACTTAACATGTTCTTCGTATTAACGATGATATTGTGATTGTTACTCATGATTAACATGTCATCGACATATAAGCACAGAATAACAAATCCATTAGGTGTATCCTTCACATACACACACTTATCGCATTCGTTAATTCGAAACCCATTTGACAGCATTGTACTGTCAAATTTCAAGTGCCACTGTTTTGGAGCTTGCTTATGTCCATACAGTGATCGAACGAGATTGCACACCTTTTTCTCGTTTCCAGGAGCAATATATCCTTCAGGTTGCTCCATGTATATTTCAGCATCCATCTCACCATTAAGAAACGTCGTCTTAACGTCCATTTGGTGTATTTCGAGATTGTGCAACGCAGCAATGGCGACTAACACCCAAATGGAGGTGATCCTTGTCACTGGTGAGTATGTATCGAAGAAATCATACCCTTCCTTTTGTTTAAACCCCTTGCAACAAGACGAGCTTTGTACTTATCAACAGATCCATCTGCTTTGTACTTTCTTCTAAGGATCCACTTGCATCCTAAGGGCTTACAACCTTTGGGGAGGTCAACCAACTCCCATGTGTGGTTTAAGAGAATAGACTCGTATTCACTTTTTATGGCTTCCTTCCAGAGGTGTGCATCTGGTCTTGCCATAGCTTCTTTGATAGTTTTAGGTTCATCTTCCTCCAAAACATAAGTAATGAAGTCTGAACCAAAATCTTTATCAATTCTAGCTCTCTTACTGCGTCTCAGTTCTTCACTCTCTTGAGTGGAAGGACTAACAGTGTCGTCTGTTGCTTCGAGAGTTCTCTTACTCGAACTCACTTCCTCTTTCTCCTTAAGAGGAAATATACTTTCAAAGAACACTGCGTTCCTTGACTCTGTTGTAGTGCCTTCTGTCATATCCGGTACTTCGGATTTGTGAATCAGAAATCGATAGGCACTACTGTTTGAAGCATATCCTATAAAGATACAATCGACTGTTTTAGGGCCGATCTTAACTTGTTTAGGAAGTGGTACTTCAACCTTAGCCAAACACCCCCACACTTTGAGGTATTGGTATGAAGGTTTTCGTTTCCTCCATATTTCATAAGGAGTTTGATCCTTAGTTTTGTGAGGAATCTTATTCAGAATGTGGTTAGCCGACATAATGGCTTCCCCCACAAGTTTTGAGGTAGACCAGAGCTGATTAACTTGCGTTCATCATCTCCTTTAGTGTTCGGTCTTTCCTTTCCGCAACACCATTAGATTGAGGTGAGTAAGGGGCTGTCGTTTGATGTATAATCCCTGATTCAATACATAATTGTTCAAACGGAGCTACGTGCTCTCCACCTCTATCACTACGAATTGATTTAATTCGAGTGTCCAATCGATTCTCTACTTCATTTTTATAACGTTTAAAAGCTTCTATAGCTTCGTCTTTACTTCTTAAAGGATAAACGTAGCAGAATCGTGTACAATCATCAATGAAATTAATAAAGTATTTTTTCCCTCCTCGTGTGGAGTTTTTACTCGAATGTGATTTTTCAAGATGAACAAATCCACATTACTTGTGGAAAACATTCCACTGAATTCAACCATTTTAGGTTTTTCCATATTTAGCTTTAAGGTCACACCTTAGCTACCCTTTTCATTCAAACATGTCGACGGAGACCTCTCTCCCTCACATTTGAATATTTCCATGTGAAGAGATGCATATCCCCACATTCGAGCTGCTTGCCACTTTATTTGTGAATTTCTCTTATTCACCAAATTTGGACACAGCCTCGATACATTAAAAAATTGATCTTTGATTTTTCTTTTATTGGAATTATTTCCAACTTCAAAATTAATTTAATCTTTGGTCAACATACCAAAATTAAATTCAATTTCAAATGTGACTTTTATTGTCACTCGTGACTCGAGCATAAACAAATTTATGCTCTTGAGCACAAATATTTAATTCCCATAGATAATTAATAATTACAGTAATTATCCAAAATTTAATTAATTATTAATTTATTTTATTCTATAATTAATTGACAAAGTCAATTCTGCCCAAGCCGGATAAACTCTTCTCAGAGTCAAATCCATGAGTAAGCGCCTGCAGCTCTCAATGGATCAGCTCAATGGATAATTCCAATTTAATTGAATTTCCAGGCGTCCTCTCAGAATTCTGCGTGCAGAAACTCTTCTCAGAGTCACCAGATCCCTCAAATCTCAAATCCATGAGTAAGCGTCAGTAGCTCAATGGATGGAGACCACCTCCCATAATATAGGTTACATAATATAGGGAGGTTTAGACCAACTCTCAGAATTTAATCTAGAGCTTTATACCAACTCCAGAATTTAATCTGGAGTAAGAATTGGAGAAGGCGGTTTTTTTCCTTTTTTTTATTAAGGAGTAATTATCCAAAACTTAATTAATTAATTATCCGAAGATAAATAAATTAATATCAAAAATCAATTCTATTCTCAGACTCACCAAATCTCATCCCGCGAGAAGCGCCTGCAGCTCAATGGATAGACAGAAAGTCCCAATATCCAAAAGGGAGACGCTTCATTATTAGCATCGTTGCCAATATTTTCAGTACCATTATTAGCATCGTTGCCAATATTTTCAGTACCATGTACTGCTTCCGTATCAACGGGATCAACATCAATGTTATCATTCATCTTTGATATTGCAGTAAATTAATTAAATTAATTAGTTCCGAAAAAATTAATTAAATTCGAAAATATTAATTAAATATTATGTTCTGCGATTGTTGGTTCCGGTTTACGCCGTGTAAACTGCAATATCAAAAATATCAGAATAAACAGAAAAACACAGAATACCTCAAATAAGTCGAGTCAAGGGAATCCCTTTTCCCGCAGAACAGAATACGCCCAGGATAGTGCTCGACTGTTACGGCGTTCCGTTCCCAAAGGTAAAACGACTTTCACTTAATACACAGTAGCACCACTGTGTAAGAAGTATCGGCGAACGTACTTAGTTACGAACTGAACACTCTTCGGCTTTCGGTAGCTCAGTACACTGTGTAGGGACGAGAGGAGAATAAAAGGTTGAGGGGCGAATTTCAGCGTAGGATGTATGAGGGACTCGAAGATTCAATCTTGAAGACCAAGTTTGAGATTTCCAGATGATTCTGGAATATTCTTGAAGTAATTCGAATGGGCCGAGCCCATCCCTAAGTTGGGCTTTTCGGAGTTTTTGGGTCTGCAAAAAGATAGGCGGGCCCCAAAGACCAATTGCCAGCCGAGCCGGCTGGACGAGCGGGCGCGCGCGCGCGTGTGGCTCTTAGAGGAGTGTACCTCTTTTAGATAGTTGAACTACCATGCTACTTCAATACCTTTATACATCATAAATGTTTTGTAGGTTTCCTATGTGGGACAATTTCCCACATTTTCAAACTTCCAAGTTGAAACCCTTCAACTTCTACAATTAATTTCTCATTCACCTTAACTCGGTTTTGAGATATTAAATATACCACGTTCATCTACTCCGCGAGTAGATCGACTATGTCACGTTCAATTATTTCTTAATTAACGTTTAGTCCGTCTAATTAATTAAATTAGATAAGGGTGTCAAAACCCAATTAATTCCCATTAATTCCAACATAACTTGTATGATGGAGAATTGGGGGAGCGACTGCCGCTAACAGAGAATGAGGGAGACACCTAATCTAATTTTATGAATGAACTCGACGATGATAATGTTTTTCAGTTTTTGTTTGATTTTTTTTTTTTTAAATAAAGTAATTTTTATTAAAGAAAGGGAGAAAGGGTAAAATAGTAATTTTATATAATTTGTTTATTTTATTTTTTAAAAAATTATATAAAATAAGGGTAATATAGTAAATAACAAAATACAATTTAAAAAATAATATAAATAACTTAAACCTATATAACAGGATCGTTACGACGTATACGATGCCACGACAAAGTAACTAGATAGTCACTTTGTACAATTTCACTACCGTAAGAATTACCCACCTTAGTATCTTATAATAAGAGTAGTTAATAAAAATTTGTATAAAATGGAAGACATCCTAGACTTTTAATGTAATATTATTTATAAGGTAAATTATTTTTTGCCAGACTAGCTATAGTATATTGATACGTTCTAGGCTTGCTAAAACTTAATTAAATTAATTTTTTAATAGAAGTTAATTATATAATTTTATGAAATCAAATCACTTATACAGTACGTTTCTATGTTTCACAGTTATAAATTAAAGCATGGGTGGTTACATATGTGTATTTAAAAATTGAGAAATTATTACTCCGATCTGCATTAAATATTTTAAAATCTTACATATCATTTATACAAATTAGTAACCCTACTTCCTTATGAATAGTAATTAGATTGACATAATCAATTATTTTTTACATTATGAATAGTGATATTATAGTTGTAATCTTTTGAGATGAATAATTTGGTTATGTCTTATAGTCGAAATTCATTTGAAATAAATTTTCATTTTACTGATAAAAATAAAGATTCAATTGACAAAATTAGTTTCTTATCGTAATTTATTACTTATATTATTATATTATTAATTTCAATAGGGAATTGTGCACATTTAATTACTGTATTTGTTAACTTTATTCTATTATTAAATTTTAGTTTTTATAATGTTGTGAATTGTGATTGTAGGAGTAATTAATTAGTGTAATTACTTAAATATAAAAGAGTTATTAAAAGTCCTATATTCAATGTTAATTTCTTTCCATAATAAGTGTTTACCTTTTCAAATCTGTATTCATAAATCATACATGATAAAGTGGGATAACTTAAGTGGTTAGAGCACCACTACCTAGGCCTTAGGTCCTGGGGAGGGAAAAAAAGGGATGGATATTTAACTTCCAAAAAAAAAAAATCATACATGAACATATATTTTTATGTTGCAGAATTAAAGGCATTGTAATTCTCTATTCTATTATATATATATATATATATATATTTATATATAAATAAAAGATGTAATTTATATTGCTACACCATTTCATTTTTTATCTCTTAATAATAAATTTACAAATATATATATACATGTTTTAAAAAAAAATTAATTAAAATTTATTTCTAATTAATTAAAAAAATGTAGATAAACGGTGTGTGACTGTCAAAAAAAAAAAAGAAAAAAAAGGAGAAACTTTACTTTGAATGTCTATTTTGGTAAAAGGGAAAGCTTAATGGTTTACAAATTTTTGATGTTGATGAACAGTTCAACAAAGGAACTCGAGAAGAAGCCGGTGCATATGGCTCAAACATGAACTTGACATTGACAAGTGATGTTTAAAACCTAAAAAATATATATGTATACTACTTATTCACGAGTCACGACACCAATTATTTGAATTCATATAATGCCAAATTCTTCAAAACATACATATCATCATTTTTTAAATATAATCAGTAATTAAAAGAAATTGTACTTAATTTTTGGGATCACAGGTGTCATCGTGATGTGGAAGGAGGATGAGGGACGTCTATGCTCTTTATTGGTATTTGGTAGTTTTGTGTTCGTCATTTGTGAATGGAGGGAGTATGATGGGTTTCCAAATACTTTGTGTAATAAATATTTCAATATAATTGCAACACAGTATTTCATTTATATATTGGTTTAATTGTGAATTGTACTGAATAATAATAACATTTCGAATTTCTATACTAATTAATTTCTCTTTTAGTAGCTGGGTTTTTTACATTCATCATTGAAACTTACTTTTGTCAAATACGGACTAATTTTTATGCTAATTAATTTAAAGATGCGCATAAGTGTACTGTTTTTTCACAATATAGTTATACTAGTCCTATGCCGCGTAAAACGCGGTCGATTTATTAAAATAATAATTTTTATATTTTTTTTCATTTAGACAGTGTGTGTTAAACTTTTCTATTCTAATATATTTTTAACATATAGTATATTTCTACAAATTTTAATCTTTGTATTTATATTTTTAATATATTGCAATATTTTTTAATATATGCATTAATAAAATTATAGTTTTGATTCTAAGATCAAGAAAATATTTTTATTAAGTAATGACGATATAAAATATTTTTATAAATTATAATAAAATAATTTTATTAATAAAAAAGTAAATATAAGTAGTATGCTTACTATTTGTCAATCATTTCTGGATTGTTTTGTCTCCGCCCTATTGATTCGGTTGTAAATTGCATGAGATCTTGTGTGTTTTAGTGAGAAACTATGGTGATTTTACATGCATTTTCATGTTAATAGGCTTGATTTGTTGGAGAAAGGTTTGTGAGCTTGTTTTGTAGGAATACGAAGCAAATTAGGCGTCAAAATCACAAAACGAGTGTCAATCTTTATTGACACTCGTATGAGACGTAGCAATGAGGCTAGGGAGCAATGGACAAAACGTTTGAGAAGACTCGAGGCGGAAAACTGATGAAAAGGACGGAAAAATGGCCAAGTCGAAGGTTCCGCCCGGCCGGGCGGCATCACTCGCCCGGCCGGGCCGTTCATACTTGCAATGGGCAAAAACGAAAGTTCCGCCCGGCCGGGCGGCATCACTCGCCCGGCTGGGCCGTTCACGCTAAAGTTGACAAAGCTCATACGAAGTTTTCTTGCATGATTAGGAATGTGTGTATGAGCTTGAATTAATCAATTAGAATTAACATAGTAATTAGCTACACCGACCGGGGGTTAGTTGCTTAGATAGACGACACTAGACACTAGTCGATTAGAGGTCGTCTATTAGATTAGTGAAAGGGCGTCTCATAAACATTAGTAACCGTGTTGAACGTGTTTATGAGACACTATCCTAAGATCTTATGGCATTGATTAGACGATATAATTGCTAGTTAATGCACGTGTTCACCTAGGCCTCACAAGGGATTGGTGACACACACGAGTGATAGTCTTTAGCTCTACCCAACGCATTAGGTTTGATTTGTGTATTTTGGCCCAATAATTCACCACACGACCTACAAAATGGATACACCCGAGGCGAAAGGAAGTTAGATACCTCGTTATTGCTTTTGTTCGTTTCTTCTTGTTTAGTTCATCTAGTTTAGTACTTGTTTTTAAATTCCCGAAAATCCAAACAAACAAGCTTAGTTACTACAATGGCATGATAACTTGCAACTTTAGGGATTCATTGACACTTAATTAAATCATTGGAACGAAAATATACTTGGGAAAACTTATCCAAAAATACGAACAAGTCACCTATCTCACTCTCTTCTAATTATTCGAATAAATTGCTTATTTTCTCATATATTTTTATTTTAAATTTAAAAAAATTATCTTGACGTACACTTTTAATATTTATCTTAAATAATTTAAATGTCAATCTTTAATTTTAATTTGGTTAAATAATCTTAAATGAAATAATCATTCTCTTCTTCAAATTTGTCCATTTCAAATTCATTTTTTTTTTAAATTTCGAGACATTAAATATAAAATATTCAATTTTTTCTTAAATTTTGAGACATTAAAAATAAAATTAAGAGTGTATAATCATTTTCTTTTAAATTAAAATAATTATAATTTTTAACTTTTCCTCGAAAATCACCTATAAAACCAATCACATATAAAACTAAAATTAAATTAAAATTTAAAGTATAAAATCATATTCTTTTAGAATTAACTTAATTTAACTTTTGCTCTAAAATCACATATAAAACTAATATTAAATTAAAATTCGAATGAAGTTGTATTTCTTTGCACACGATATCATATATTTAAGAACTACATGTATAATTTACCATATATTATCCGATGAAATAAAGAGAAAAATATTAAAACAATCAATTAATAAAGTATTAAAAATATTTAAAAAAAATTAAATTTTATACATTTCATTCTGATGTACTAAAAAGGAATTAATAAAGTACTAAAAAAAATATAAACAATATTTAAATATAAAAGTCAATTAATAATGTATTAAAAAATATAAACAAAAAATTTAAATTTAAGGAATTTATTAGCACCATTAGAGGGAATCACAAAAATCGGGAACGATAATGGCTCGAAAAAAAAAACAATCAAGGATTCATATTTTTAGATTTAAAAGATTTGATGGTATTTAATTAGGACTTAATTCAAGCATTCTTATTTTTAAATTGTGTATTGGGAGAGTATATATTGGGTCTTAAACAATGAATTAAAAGAACTCGTGCATTATTATAATTTGTTTATATTAATAATTAAATTCTAATTTATTTAAGATTAGTCAACTTTCTTGTTCAATTCGATTTTCTTAATTACGAATATTATATTATATTAGCCTGATTTAGAATTTCAATTTATATAATAGAAATAATTAAAATATATACCTTTTACTATATAACATTCATTATCGGATATAGGGTAATTTTACTTAGTTTCGAATATCTCGAGTTTTAAGTCATTACCATAACAGAAATTTGATTATTGACCGGTACCTAATATTAAAAATATTATTTGGTCCTTAATTTCAGGAAATTCGAATATCTTTGATCAATATCTCCTATATTTAATGCATATCATAAAAAAATAAAAAAATAGAGATCTACAATATATCATAAAATAAATGTTATGTACAAATGTGTTTTGAAAATAAATTTTATATCATAAAAAAAATAAAAGATTAGAGATCTACAATATATATAATGCATATCATTTTGCTACTTGAACGCTTGTTTTAAGAAGCGCTATTTGAACTGCTTAATTAGAATATCTCGCATGAAGAAACGAACGAAGATAGGAAATTTATCCCGCATGAAGAAACGAACGAAGATAGGAATCAAAATTTCTGCAAAAAAAAATTATTAAAAATGAAAAATTAGAGATTTACAATATATATAATACATATCATAAAAAAAAATCAATGAATTTAAAATTTACAAAGAGATCTGTAAATTGATAGTAGATGGAAAATAATTAATGAGGAAAACGAAGATAGGAATAAAAAATAATGAGAAAAACGAAGATAGGAATCAAAATTTCATTAAAACAAAATATTAAAAATGAAGTACGAAAAGAATGTCAATATATCATAAATTAAGAAAAAAATTATGCATAGATATTGATTAGAGAAAAAAAATCTACAAAACAAAAAAATAATATATTGATAAAAAAACAAAAAATGTGAGAATTGAAATGAAATAGATGAGATTTATATAGGAGATGAAATTAAAAAAAAAAAAAAATATATATATATATATATATATATATAAACAAATTCTGCAAAACGAAAACAAAAAATGTGAGAATGGTTGAAATGAAAGTAGAAGAGATATAGGAGATGATTTATATAGAATACTTCATATATAAGATTATGCGGAAATTCTGTTTCATTTTGAATTTTAATATTCAAAATTAATATGGATTTTAAGATTATTTATTAAGATTAATAAGATTTTTTAATAAAAAGTGAAATTAATGAGAAAAGAGAGATTTTGAAATAGAGGAATTTGAGAAAAAATAGATTGTGATAAATCAATCATTTTGCGACACGTGTCTCTGAAAATGTTTGCAAATATATGATAAATAAGATTAATAAATAATAAATATTAATATTAAGATTTGAAATGGAAGAATTTGACAAATTAGGAGAATTGATTTTTTTTTAATAAGAATGGTTGACAATATTGAGATTTTGAAATTAAAGAATTTGAAGGGGGAAGAGATTAAAAATAATAATTATAATTTAAAATTTTGAATTATAATTTTGAGATTAAAATAGATTTTTTAATCAGAATGCCTGAAAAATGCAGGGATTTTGAAATAGACGATTTTGGTGAAGAGAGAGATTGTGTAGAGTGATAAAATTGTGACACGTGTCCCATTATATTCTCACAAATATAGAGTATTAAGATAGTCTTACGTATACCATTTTACAAATGAAACATTATAAATTTGAATTATGTACATATATGACTAATACATATAACTTCCTTTGTTCTCCCTAAATTTTTCCTTTCTTGAGTGTTTTTATTAAAAAAATATGATAAAATAATAAATATAATATAAATAATGTGATAATTAAAAAGAAAATAGTAAATAAGTATGAGATGAATTATGGTAAAATAATATATAAAATATATAAGTGATGTGATTGAAAGAAAAAGTAATACGGAGTATATAAAAAATGAAATGAAAAATTTATTGTAAAACATCATAGAAGGAAATGAGAAAACTTATAATAAAAATTTATATAAAATTCCGTGTAATACAAGGATTCTACACTAGTTTTAATTGATATTGATTAGTTTATGTATATAAAGTAGATAGATAGGAGGTAAATGAGTTATTGTTGAGTCCACCTACAAATAAATTGATTATTTATAAATAACAGAATTGATATATATAAATGAATTGATTTTACATTTCTCTATAAATTCAGACTTTTAGATGAAAGATGCAATTTTGTTTAATGAGTCTTATTCTCAAATGATAGAAATGATAATTCAACTTACAAATGAGTCTTATCACTCTCCAGACATTAAATACGAACGAGTAACGTCTTTGGTTATTGACAAAATTGGCTTGGTTTCTAATGTTCGTGGTCCTCTTGGCAGGCTCCATAAAAACAAATGGCCAAATTACAATTTTTCCATCAAAATTTCTATTAGAAGCAACATCAAACCTGGGACGAGCCACTGCAGCCAAGAACATAATTTTTGAAATAAATCTCCATTTCAGATGGATGCAGATAAAACTTTTGGGACGTCTTCGTTATATAAAACCACTTTTCGTCAATATGAATAGGATCGTACATGCTCTTGAAAGAAGGTCTGGAATTCAGCGTACCCTCGTTGATCATTGACAAGCAAAATTTCAATCTTGCTTTCTTGTTCTCATCCGTCAAAAACGGCTTCACTGGATTTGATTTGAGTGTGGTATAATGATTTTTTCTTTGACCCTTCTATGCAGGGTAGATTTGCTAGCTCCCAATGCCGTCGCCAACGATCTGATCTTATATTCGTACGACGTCGTAACAGGATATCTTTTCATGATTTCGAAATCAAGTTCCACTCGTTTACGACCAACTCTTTTTATAAGTTTTGAAGAAACATCAAACACATTAACATTTTCTACAGAAAGACATGCCAAATGCGTGAAACTGAATGTCTAGATAAAGAAAATTGAGCTGCAACTTTACTGATATTACCTTTCTATAATTTTCCATCTCGACTGCTTTGGAGCAACGTTTCCGAAATTAGTCTTTTTTGATCAGGGCGTATATTCTTTTTCTTCCTTCAAGGTGAATTTCATGCGTTGGATCCTCATCAGATGAGATATCGGGATCTTCGGGGGTTTGGTTTAGATCAATAGACAATGGTTGAGTATTGACTTGATCTTCAGGATATAGGTTCAAGTCTATGTTGGTTTGTTGTGGAGAGGGATTCATTTTCTTTGATTATGTGTTAAAATCATCTATCTTCAGGAGTGCTCGTGAATTTTGGCTCCATACCATTCAAAAAATTTAAGCATTTTGGCTCCAGACTCCAGAATATTAAAAAAAAATTAAGCATTTTTGCTCTTAAATTTGGCTCAGAAGATTCAAAAAATTTTAGCATTTGTCCTCTTAATTTTGGCTCTAGAAGATTTAAAAAATTTAAACATTTGTGCTCTTAATTTTGGCTCCAAAAGATTCAAAAAAATTTAAGCATTTGTGCTCTTAATTTTGGCTCTCGAAGATTTGGCTCCTTAATTTGGAATTCAAGTTCATTTCAGATGTTTTATATATAAAAAAATCATCATTTTGGAATGAACCAACTGCAAACACTTTGATATAATGACACTTCGTTTAGTGTGATATAATGAATTCGCACGTGATTTGTGGAAACTTACATGTTATATATATAAAAAAATCATCATTTTCGAATGAACCTACTGCAACATTTTAGACACTTCGTTTAGTGTGATATAATAAATTCGCACGTGATTTGTGGAAACTTACATGTTTTATATATAAAAAAATCATCATTTTGGAATGAATCAACTGCAACATTTCAGATACTTCGTTTAGTGTGATATAATGACACTTCGTTTAGTGTGATATAATGAATTCGCACGTGATTACATGTTTTATATATAAAAAAATAATTATTTTGAAATGTTGTGAAGTGTTCGCTAGCCACATAAATAATGACGGATATTGTTTGACGGAATGTTCGTCGTGAATAAAAGGGAAAATATTTTTTTTAGTCCTAGTTTGAATGATTCCAAAATAAATTATTTAAGTTTTAATTTTATAAAATATATTAAGTTATTAATTTTACTCTTTTTTAAAATATATTTTAGTCATTTAAATTTAAACTCACCGGAACGTTTTAAAGTCGTTGGAAAATTTAAGAGTTCCGATCAAAATTAATATCCAATTTTGATCATTTATTAAAATCTAAAAAACTTTAATAAAATTTGAAAAAAATACTGATTTTAATGTACAATTTTTTCTCTAATTAATTAAAACATTTTTTAAATATTATTAAAACATTATGCTCGAATTCTGATGTACATTTTAAAGCCTTTAATGTACAATTTTTTAAAAACATTATTATAACATTTTTTAAAATTAAATAAAAGTATCATTAAAATCTGAATCATGCTCGAATTCTATCCAATCATTTTTTCCCTAATTAATTAAAAATATAAAAATCTGTGAAAATTAAATTGATAGATTTTTCTAGATTTGAATTTAGAAAATGTATTAATAAAGCCTAAATTATATATATTAATAAATCAAGAAAATTATAAATATGTATTAAAAAGATAAAAAAAAAAAAAAAAATCTCCAACCCCGTCTTATTCCCCAAATGTAAATTATATTAATATAATGATAAAATATTCAAATTTAAATTTATTTTAAAATTTACCTATAGTTTACATTATATTTTTTGATTTATCAATATAATAAAAAAATTAGAATTATTTAATTTTTTAAATTTTATATATATATATACATATATATATTTTTTTTAAATTTAATATCTTCATAATTTTTTTAGCAAAAAAAATCTTATTTTAAATAAATATATTTGATACTATTATTTTGCTAAAATTTATTTATGATTTATATAATAATTTTTATGTTTTATTTTGTTGCTATTTAATTATTTTATTTTACTAAATATTTTTTGTTAAATAAGTTTTATAATTTCAGATTTTGAATGATTTTTTGTTAAACTGAAAATTTTGAATTAGTGAGATATTTAAATAATTTTAAATTGATATTTGGGTAGGGGCGTATATTTCAGATTTTAAATAAATAAGTTTTATAATTTCAGATTTTAAATAAATTATTTAGCGTTTACTTTTTATATATATATATTTTTTTTCATAACTTTTTATAAAAATATACAATAAAAAATTATTATTTTATCAAATTTTCAAACTTTAATATACTTAAAGGATCAAAATTGGATATTTGACCGGAGCCCCTATATTTTCCGACGACTTTAAAACTTTTCGGTGAGTTTAAATTAAAAAGGACCAAAATAGATTTAAAAAATAACTAAAATTAATAACTTATAAAATATAGCATGTATTTTGTAAAGTTAAAACTTAAAGAATTTATTTTGGAATCATTCAAACTTTATCTATATATATAAATATATAATAAGAGGATAGTCTGACCAAAGTCAAATCCCGCTCAAATGATATGTGGGCCCATCTGTTCCTTTTTTATTGTTTTAAGCAGCTGTTCTAAATATTGTCACTGGGCCAGCCTTTTTTTTAAACAAATGCCCTGTTATAATTTTAGTTATATCACTACTGAAGTTTTTATTTTTTTATTTGCAGTCATTAAAATATTTTTAAAATACACAATTTTATTTTTGTGGATATTTTATAATTTAAAAGAATTAAATATTTTTGTGACATTCTATTATGAGTATTATTATTTGAACAATATATATTGTTTAACATTGTTTAATTAATTATTTGACTTAAATCTGTTTTATTTAAGAATATTTTATTTAATTACAATTCTTAAAATTTTAAAACATATAAATTCATATAAATCTTATAATATACACACTAATAATTCTATAACATAAAGTTAAATTATAATTTACTTAAATTTTAAAACAAACACATATGATTATATGTATTAGAATTTTAATTATTAAAAAAATCATTTGTAATTAAGCATACTTCTATATATTTTAATTATTAAAAAAATATTTGTAATTATTTTGTGTATATATACTTTTTTTTCTTCCTAAAATCAGATTCTAATTATAAGTTAAAATTTGTATGAGATAGTTTCATGAATCTTATTTAGTAAATTTGAATTTGAATTAATTACTTAGAAGCTTTCATCTTTTCATTTACATGTCTCATAGAAAGTTTTTTTTTTTTTTTATACATTGTGGCCCCACCACCTCCCGTTTCATTTCCTCTCTTCAGTCATATCAATTTTACTACACCTCATTTTATATTTAATGTTCTTCAAATCTATATCTATCTATATATATATATATATAATAACAGGATAGTGGCTTCTCTAACAAGTTCCGCCAAAATGTTGCAATAGTAAAAATATTATTTTTATGGGGCCCATCAGTAAAATATCATTTTTTAAATATCTTTTTCTCTCTCTCTCTTCCTTTATTTTCATTTTCTCTCTCCATTTTCTATGGTCATTTTTTTTTTTTAAATTTCTTAATTATTCTCTATTAGAAATATAATATTGTATCATTCATATAATATTATAATTCATATCTATCTTTTAGTATATTTGATCAAATCTTCATGTCTATTTTATAGATATGCTTTTTTTTATTTATAAATATAACTATTGTAAAACATTAAAGCATTACTTATCAAAGATTATATAAAGTTCAATTAATTATTTTTGACAAATTTTGATTTTATCCAATATTATTGTGACGTTTATTTTTTAAATAAAATATTAAAATTAATAGTCCTAAAAAAAATCCTTATAGTATTGTATGTATAAAAAAATTATTTATTAATTTATAAACCGTGCATCGCACGGGAGAAATACTAGTAGGACTAAAAAAACAAATTTCCTCTCCACATGATGTCAACGTGACAAAGATTGACTATTCCAATTCTTAAATAGATAATAAAAAATTTAACGTCTACTTCGTAATATGAAAATGAAATTTTTTGTTAGGTATTATTAAAATTAAAAGATTAATAATTTAATATTATATTTAAAATTCAATAAAAAAATATGATTTGTATGCAATAACCTAATTAAATTCCCTTTTATTTCCGAAAGAATCTATAAATTCTTCAAAATAAATATGTCAAATAATCAATTTTAGCCCATACTTTTCACTTTTATTAAGGGGGTGTATTCAATTGAGATTCTGTTGGATTTTTTTGGACTTTAAAAAGTCTTTTTATTGATTTATATGGATTTTTATAGATTTGACAGGATTCTGAAATACACATTTTTTTATTGATTTACATGGATTTCCATAAACTACGCCCTAAAAGCTAGTTCAAAAAAAAGATTATTATTTATCATTATTATTCTCATCTTCATTTTCATCACAGTTATACCTCGGTCTCATTTTCATCACAGTTATACCTCGGTCTCATTTTCACATAGTTAGCAATACTAGTTCTCCATGCATTAGCTTAAGTTCTTTGTTGTAGTTGTCTTTTAGAAAACAATTCCAAATTTTCCTCTTTCATGTCGAGATGTGGTGAATCTTGATCTTCTTTCCGAAGAAAGTTATGTAATCCAGCGAACTTGTGAATTGCAATTTGAAAATACCAAAAATTCGATTGAATAATTGTATTTCTAGGGTGACGACCTTGACCACCAAAATCTTTTAGATGATATCGAACACCACGTGGGAATTGACGTCGATTAGATATTATAGATATTATTGACGGTGTCCGGTATACTATAATTTTTAAAGAAATAACATAATTTTAAAATACAGAGATGTAAATTTTTTTCACGATAATAATGGTGGATGCTTATCAAAGAACATAGTTAACAACGTTTTTTTTTTCTTCTCTTTTAGAGTCTTCTAAGAGAATCCGTTGAAATCTCTACTTTTTAGAAGAGATTTTGATTAGTGAAATTTATTTATATTTTTGAAAGAGAATCCAACGAAATATCATTGTTGAATACCTAAAGATTTCTAAAGACTTTTTAAAATCTGTATTGAATACCTCAAAATTTTGAAAGACTTTTAAAAATCCGGATTGAATACCCCTAGATTTTAAAAGTCCAAAAAAATCCAACAGAATCTGAATTGAATACACCCCCTAAATTTAGCACATACTTTTCGTTTTAACTAAATTATAACAATACTTTTAATTTTGTTATCAAATTTAGCACAAACTTTTTCTTTCATACTCATACTTTTCATTTTTAATCAAATGTAGCACATACTAGCACATGTTTTTATCAATTAATTTAAAATAAAATAAAATATAAAAATTATCTAATAATTAAAAAGAAAAAAGAATATCTTTAAATATGTTTAAATTAAAATATTCAATTTAAAATCTACAAATGTAAACATAATTGAGAATTGAAATTATCTAAAACTATTGAATGAAAAAAAAAATGATTTTTACAAAATTTTATAAAAAATATGGCAATTGAAATAAGTTGTACTCCCTCCATCCACCAAAAGTATGAACATACTTTTGTGTTCATACTTGGATGGAGGGAGTATAATTTTTTTTTTTTTTAAATAATGCTTTGAGATTCTTTAAATAATTTTTTTTTATATATTTTCTAGATTAAAAATTATTACTATATAATTTTAGAATTTTTTTTTATAAAGTAAGGTATATTCATTAATTAATTGATTTAATTATATTTATAAAATGTATGAGTATAAATTGGATAAGAGTAAAAAAGTATGGAATAAATTTGATAAAACATGAAAAGTATGAGTATAATTTAGTTAATAAAAAAGTATGTGCTAGATTTGAAGACAAATGAAAAGTATAGGTATAATTTGTTTTAAAAGAAAAATATGTGATAAATTTGATAAAATGTGAAAAGTATGAGCTAAAATTCATTTGGCCAAATAAATAAATAAATAAAGGCCACGGATAAATGCCCCCCTCTTATTATGTCTTCACCCCTAGGTGAAATCACCCCCCACATTTGAATTCACCCCCCTTTTATATTCCACTACTACCCTCTTTCTCATAAATCTAACCCTAATTCTCTCTTCCTCATTTTTTCTTCAGCCGCCTCCCTCTCCCCCTTTCTCCCTCTACTGCCCTTTTTTGATCGGTCTACCATCGCGCGCTGTCGCTCGACGCCGCTGCCACTCCAATCGAACATAGAGCCCTTCTTCGTCACACCCCATGCCTCTCTCCTCCGTCGCGCCGCACGCACTTCTCAACCGAGGCCGCTGCAAGCACGCACAACTCAGCCATGGCCGCCGCCGCTGCTTCTGTCATGGTATTACGAAGGCAGAAGAATGCGAGGCAACATAGTAAGGGCAGAAGAGTAGAGGCAGATGAGATGAGTGCGAGACAATAGAGACAGGTGAGATGAGTGCGAGTCAGCAGCGTTGAAGGGGTGCAAATTAATAGAGTGTATTAATCTCGTTAGTTAAACGTGTTAAACAAATAAGTCGCAAACGCGACTTTACTATTTTCTATAACCATTTCTGGAATGGGTCGGGTATATATACCCGGGGTTATACCCTGAACCAGATCTTAGAACTCATATTGAATGAAATAATTGTTTTCTTCCCCAATTTCGTCTAATTCTCCCTCCATTTATGTTCGCAATTCTCGATTCCTCGAACGGTTGCTTCGAGCGTTTCAGTGGCCTCAAAGCCAAGTTCGTCACGTTGAAGCTTGTGCAATCAACAAGGGTAACTAATGCTGATAGGGTTAACTCGCTGGAATTCTCTATGGGTACGGTGTAGATTCATATCGCGAAAATGGATGAAAAATTCAATAAATTAAGGAGTGAGCAGCAAGATGGAATGAACGAAGTGCTTAAATGATTTGATCAGCAGACTAAGGAATGGAAATTGTTGAGGCAACAATTGGCTGAAACACTGAAGCAATTGAGTTCAAGTAAGAGTGAACCACCTGTGGTGAACGAGGAAATTGAAATCGAAGATGAAGGCAAAGAAAATTGTGAGGATGAACCGGAAGCACCAAATGTCAATTCATTTAGTAGAATTGGTACGGGAGTGATACCTACGCCACTACCAAAGACTCGTTTACCTGATCCATGAGGTTTTGGTACTCCTAGAGGCTCGGATGTTCACTCAATTGGGCGATCTAAAGCTGGAGTTATACCAAGGGTAGTAAAACAATCAAGTGAAAGCTGGAACGCGATGGAAGCTAGATTCAAAAAAGAAATGTTACGGAGGTTCGATTGGCAGACGAAAGAGTAAAAAACCACCAATACAGTAGATGATGGAAGTGGAAATATACCAAAATACTCAACTATCCACTCATATGGTAGAGGAGAAAGGGGAGCGCTGTCTACCCCACCATTGTCAGGAAAAGCACCAATGAATGAAGGAATTGGAGTGGTTGGGCATTTAGATGGGAATTCTGCTGGTAGATCTGGAGTGGGTGCATTATCAAAACCACACGCTTAACCAATTGTGGAAAAGCATGGAGGTAGTCCAATTCCAAGGAGTTCCAAGTATAACTCTAATGGTAGGTTTGAACCGGGAATTGGTAATAATCCACCTGGAAATTTTAGTAATCAAACTATGGTTGATATGATGCTAGTTGCTAGGCCTAATGAATATTATGCTGCAATTAGAAAGGGAGTTAGGAAGGCTTATATTGTTGGATTTAGGTTTGATGTAGTCGTGAATAATTTCTCATTAGCGCTAGAAGGTTCTGATTGGTGCCATCTTAACTTGTCCAACAATGGTATGGGTGAAAAGAGCATTAGAGTTTTTTATGCTATTTTGAAAGTCCAATTTGATTTGGAGGATGAAGGGTCTGCTGCTCTTGGGAATGCCCTAAAGATATTTGCTCCATTTGTAGAAGTGTTGGGTATGAGTAGAAATGAAATCACTCATAAAGCTGATCATGTTCTTGCTTATTGTATAACATCCAAACAGTTTCTTACCAAGCTTTATTTGTTTGAGGATTCTTTGGGGAAAGAGATTACTATCTTGATTGCAATAACATTGGAAGAGAGGCATGGTCAATGGTGTGAGGTTTTTTTCAAGGAGCCTCCCCAAACTAGCAAATAATGATTTTTACATTGTTGGGGAATCGCATGTTGGACACTATATCCTTGTTTTTGCTGAGCATGTCCATCAAATAATTATTATTTAAACTGAGCATGACTGTATCAACATGGTGTTGCCTCTCTGTGGAATTGTAGTAAAGTTTTGCTGCCGTGATGGAACAGTGTTTTGCATGACGGCTTATTTTGTTTGCAACACAATCTTCAATTCTATTACTTCACATGCTGGCGATGTGAATTATTACGATATTAGAAAGAAGTGCATAGGCAGCCTATGCTATTACTTGTCAAGCTTGGAGAAATTCCTCAACCAAAACGAGGAGATGGACGACGTCAATGACCATAACGTCGTCACCAAGTGTGCTGAGATCTGGAGCGCAATCTCCAAAGGTGCAACATTTTTCATGTTTACTAGAATATCAATATGTGGCCATTTTCATGGTTGTCCTCATTTTCCTTTTCCTCGGTTCTGTTGAGGGTTTCAGCATAATGGGCCAGGCATGTACCTATGACAAGGAGAAGTTGTGCAAGTTTGCCCTTGCAACTGCTATTTTCAGCATTATGGCCTTTTTGCTTGGTGCTATCACTTCAGCCATTTCTGGTTTCCTTGGCATGAAGATTGCAATATATGCAAATGCAAGGACGACTTTGGAAGCTAGAAAGGGTGTTGTGAAGCTTTTACCGTCGCATTTAGATCTAGTGCAGTCATGGATTTTCTCCTCGCTGCAAATGGTCTATTGGAGTCAATTACTGGATATGGTTTTGGTGGATCGTCAATGGATTTGTTTAGGAGAGTTGGAGGTGGTATTTACACTAAGACTGCTGATTTCGGTATTGATCTTGTTGGGAAGGTCGAAAGAAACATTCCAGAAGATAACCCCAAAAATTATGTTGTGATTGCTGACAATGTTGTGGATAATGTAAGGGAGATTGTTGGAATGCGGTCTGATCTTTTTGGTTCATATGCGGAAGCTTCGTGTGCTGCTCTAGTTGTGGCCTCCATATCTTCTTTTGGCATGACTCATGATTTCACCACTATGATATATCCATTGCTCATTAGTTCCCTGGGAATCCTGGTTTGCTTAATCACCTCTCCTTTTGCTACTGAATTTTTTTAGATCGAAGCTGACAAGGAAATCGAACCAACTTTAAAGAGTCACCTGACTATATCCACTGTCCTTATGATAGTTGGAATTGCATTTGTCACATGGACTTGCCTGCCATCGTCTCTTATCATCGTTAACTTTGGCGCTCAAAATGTGTTGAAGAATTGGAAATTGTTCCTCTGTGTTTGTGTTGGGCGTTGGGTTGGACTTATCGTTGGGTTTGTCACTGAATATTACACCAGTAATGCTTACGGCCCCGTGCAAGATGTTGCTGACTCTAGTAAAACTGGTGTTGCAACCAATGTCACATTTGATCCTGCCTTGGGATACAGATCAACAATAATTCCCAATCTTGCCATTGCCATTAGCAATTATGTGAGTTTTATATTTGCTGCTATGTATGGTGTTGTAGTAGCTACTATTGGAATGTTGAGCACAACAGTTGGGTGTATTGTTGAGATGATTGGCATAAACCATAGAGTTAGAAAGATAACTAATATTCTTGATGCTGCAAGAAAACCCAAAACAACTCTAATAAAGGGATTTGCAAGTGGTTTTGTTGTCCTCATATCTCTGGCTTCGCTTGGTGTGTTTTTGATCCGTGCAGCCATATCAACCATGGATGTTCTAACTCCATTGACATTTGTTTGCTTGAGGGCAAGCAAAATGTAAGGGGGGGGGGGTAATGTTACGAAGGCAAAAGAGTGTGAGGCAGAAGAGTAGAGGCAGATGAGATGAGTGTGAGACAGTAGAGGCAGATGAGATGAGTGTGTGACAGTAGAGGCAGATGAGATGAGTGTGAGTCAGCAACGTTGAAGGGGTGCAAATTAATAGAGTGTATTAATCTCGTTAGTTAAACGTGTTAGACAAATAAGTCGCAAGTGTGACTTTACTGTTTTTCTGTAACCATTTCTGGAATGGGTCGGGTATATATACCCGAGGTTATACCCTGAACCAGATCTTAGAACTCATATTGAATGGAATAACTGTTTTCTTCCCCAATTTCGTATTATTCTCCCTCTATTTCTGTTCGCAAGGTTCTCGATTCCTCGAATGGTTGCTTTGAGCGTTTCACATGGCTATAGCAGCCGTCTCGTTTTTCGACCTCTCTCCCCGCCTCCCTCCTCCGACGCGCCCCACCGCCTCGTTCTTCAGCCTCTCTCTCTCCCCGCCTCGTTCTGTTTTTCTGTCCCCTTTCTTTTTTTTTTTTTTTTGTGTGTGTTTTTGGAAAATTGTTCCGAGTTTTTGCTGATTTCTCGGAAAATATGGCCGAATATTTTATATTTTTTCGAAATGTTTTACAAAATCATATTTTTCGTAAAATAATTTCGATATTGGTGGCTTATTTTGATGATTTTTTTCGAAAATCAAGTTTTTTCGATTTTTTTTCCTGAAAGTATGTGTTATTTGGCGGTGACTAGACTGTAACTCAACGGAGACTCGGTGGTGACTCGAAAGCATGTGGTGGATGCAAAATTAAGGTTTTAATAAATTTCACTTTAATTTAATTAATAAAAGGGTGATACAGTCATTTTACATGTTTTTTTTTTTAAAATTTTGGGGGTGAAGTCATAACAAGAAGGGGGGCATTTAACCGTGGCCACAAATAAAAGGACTATATAACCAATATACATGGGCAGGCCCAACCCGTCCCATTTTACATTTAAAATTAGCCCGTTAAGCTTTTACGTCATTTGCTTTCCCAAAAAGCCCATTACTTTATCTAAATTCTTAATTCCTTCCTTTTTTCACTCAACTCTCCAATTTCGATTTCCTCTGTAACAAGTCACTGAAAAACCAGAGAGAATCAAAGTCATTACGAACTGAAGAATAAGAAAGACGAAAACAATAACTGCACCAAACTCAAAACAACAATGGCGGCATCGGCAATGTTACTGGATCCGAAACCCTTGCCTGCCTATGAGCCGCCGCTATCCTCCTTCTCCGATGAAGAAGATTTCTACGGCCGTCTCAAATCTCTGCAGCGGCAGCTCGAATTTTTGGATATCCAAGAGGAGTACGTGAAGGACGAATTCAAAAACCTGAAGCGAGAGCATTTGAGAGCGCAGGAGGAGGTCAAGCGGATTCAATCCGTTCCATTGGTTATTGGCCAATTCATGGAAATGGTTGACCAGAACAATGGAATTGTCGGCTCGACCACCGGGTCGAATTACTACGTTCGGATCCTCAGTACTATCAATCGCGAGCTCCTCAAACCTTCAGCCTCCGTTGCTCTTCATAGACACTCTAATGCTTTAGTCGACATTTTGCCGCCGGAGGCTGACTCCAGTATTTCGCTGCTCAGTCAATCTGAGAAGCCTGATGTCGCCTACAATGTGAGTGAGTTCTTGTGTACGTTAGTTTTTTTTTCTTTTCCAAATTCTGATTATTATTCAATTGGTATGATTATGACGTAGATTAGCTTATTGACTTTTCCCGCTGAATAGAGTTTTTTCTAGCCGTTGTGGTGCATTTGGAATTTTGAAGATTTAAACTTGTTTGAAGTTGTATTTTTGTGGGTCGATCGGTTTACAATCACTTTTGGCAACGGTTTATGTTGAAGTTTGTGTGTTTTTTTTAAACATTCACAATGATTCTTGGTTCCAATACCAGTCCTACTATATGTTTGTTATTTTATGGATTACTGCTTTGAATCTTGGTAATGAGTAGATAATAAAGTTGAATTTTCTGTAATTAGGATGAATTGTCAATCCACCCTTGTTATTGCGCCAATTCTTACATTCTGTAATTAGGAATGATTTCTGGATTTCACAGATATTGGAAGTATTTATTAAACAATAGTTATTTGCAACAAAGAATTTGGGTGAACCAAAAAGGTTTCTTTGTTAACTTGTTTCCCTTCTCTTCTTCATAAATTGAATGTATGATTCAGCCTGCAATTCTTCGCAATTTTCTGAAAGTTTTTTTTTTTAATTATTAATTATTATTATGTGGTCAGGATATCGGTGGATGCGATATTCAGAAACAGGAGATTCGGGAAGCTGTTGAATTGCCCCTCACTCATCACGAGCTGTACAAGCAGATAGGTATTGATCCTCCACGTGGTGTGTTGCTTTATGGTCCTCCTGGTACAGGTAAAACTATGCTTGCAAAGGCTGTAGCAAATCATACAACTGCAGCTTTCATAAGAGTGGTGGGCTCAGAGTTTGTTCAGAAATATCTTGGCGAGGTACCTCCCAAATTGCATACAGATGGATACTCAGCATCATATTAATAACTTTATGGGTAAATTGAAAAAAATGTCCCGTAACTTTTGAATTATATGAAAATGTCTTGTAACTTAAAAACGTTGGTAAAAATGCTCATTAACCGGTTTGTATCAAGTTATTGAGCATTTTTTTTCAATTTTCCCATAATTTTTTATTGCCTTCTTCTTGTTTCCATTGGAGTAAATGACAGTCTTAACATATCTGGAATAATTGTTGCTGCTTTCTTAATGAAGGGTCCTAGAATGGTTCGTGATGTGTTCC
The DNA here is from genome assembly GCA_963675135.1 of Galeopsis tetrahit. Classification (NCBI taxonomy): domain Eukaryota; kingdom Viridiplantae; phylum Streptophyta; class Magnoliopsida; order Lamiales; family Lamiaceae; genus Galeopsis; species Galeopsis tetrahit. Next base: position 71,119,262 of record OY776128.1, on the reverse strand, counting down.
GTTTGGCCAAAGAGAACGCACCTGCAATTATCTTCATAGATGAGGTTGATGCCATTGCAACTGCACGATTTGATGCCCAAACTGGGGCTGATAGAGAGGTTCAAAGAATTCTCATGGAACTTCTTAATCAGGTATGATATTCTGTATTTAGAAATATATGAGTATTAAAGAGTATTATTTAACACATTTATAATATTTGATCGTTGCCTCATATGCACATTCTTTAATGCTGCGGCAGATGGATGGATTTGATCAAACTGTGAATGTGAAAGTCATCATGGCCACTAATCGTGCTGACACTTTGGACCCTGCCCTTCTTCGTCCTGGAAGACTTGATCGTAAAATTGAATTTCCTTTACCCGATAGACGGCAAAAGAGGCTGGTTTTTCAGGTCAGTATTTGCACAAACCTATAATAAGATCTAATCATTTTCCAGTTTTCATTAGCTTGATTTTGATGGAAAGTATTTTATTCCTTTTGATCTGGATTGCAATAGTATTTTTAAGCACCTCCTCTCTGAAAACTGCCTTCCATTTCCTTTCACTTTGTGATTAATTTTGCTTAAATTTATCTAAACTGCAGTGAATGTTGCATTTTGTTAAACAGGTTTGCACTGCCAAGATGAACTTAGGTGATGAAGTTGATCTAGAGGACTATGTCTCTCGACCTGATAAAATAAGTGCTGCTGAGGTTTGTTTTCATAACTACAGTACTGTGTTATATTTTAGACTCACGGGTCTATTGGATTTTGCCACCATCAATATTTGCTGTTACTGGTTTTTCATAACTATAAAGTTTTGGTGGTTTTGTGTAGATTGCGGCTATATGTCAAGAGGCAGGTCTCCATGCTGTTAGGAAAAATCGGTACGTCATACTTCCTAAAGACTTTGAGAAGGGTTACCGGAGCAATGTGAAGAAACCAGACACTGATTTCGAGTTTTACAAGTAAAACTTCGATTAGACGAATTATGGCGTTTTCAAGTTTATATTGAATTTGTAGCCTCTTTCCACATGCCATGCTTATTGTAATCTGAACATCCTCATTGTTTGTTCATGTCAAGTTTGAGTTCTCTATTTTATGATCAAACTTACATCATTCTTTAAAATCGAGTGACTTCTACACCTTTTCAACATTTGAGATGATATTCTCTCAGGAAAAAAAAAAAAACATTTGAGAGGATATTGGAGCAAATTGAACTAAATTCCCTCTCTATACGAGATATTGCCTAGGATAAATTTGATTAAATATATTGCGATCACTCCAAATGTAAATTTAAATTTGAGTTTTGCCTAGATTTTTCGGGTAATTAACTTTACACAAAAATTTGTATGCAATATTGTATATATGCAATATTGACCAATTAAGTCAATTTGACTGAAAATATTGACTTATTAAGTCAATGAGCTGGAAATATATATTGTTGGACCATTCTTAATTTATTTGTCGCTTGTGTTCTAATTTTCACCAAAAATTTTAACCTGTTTATTTTACAAGTTTCTAATTTTTTTATCTTTTATTTTATTGACGAACGCGGGATATTAAATGTAGTAATTCAATTTGTAATATGTAGTAGCACGCATTATTTTATATAGTAATATTACAAACTATTTTATATAACAATACAAATTCTTTTATTTAGTAACCCGTTTTTTTCTAGTGTTTTTGTTAATGTAGTAACTCACATTATAATACGTAGTAACATATATTATCGCATGTAGTAAACACAATAACCATGTTGTAATGCAAATCATTTGATAAAGTTACATATAGTAACAAACGTATATTCAACGTAGTAATTCAAACTGTAGTATGTAGTAACATATAATTTTTTATATAGTAATATCGATTGTTTTATGTAGTATTTTTTTCTAGAAATTTTATTGATTAAGTAACTCACATTATAACATATAGTAACATATATTAGAGATTATTACATGTAGGTTGATCCATAATAATTATTAAAGAATATTTAAAGATTAAGGCCGTCGTAAATTGCCGTGTTCGATCGCGGGTTGGGGTGGTCGAAAACTGCTCGGAGAAGTCGACTAAGAACAATTTTTGCTAGTGGGTGTATTTATAAAAAATATGGGTGTAAATTGAACTGTAAGTGGGTATATATATAAAAGATGTGGGTTGAGCTGTCAATGAATGTATTTATAAAGAATGTGAGTGTGGGCGACTGAAATGCATATATACAATATTTCACAAAAGACTAGCCCTTAACTTTAAAGGTAAATTACTAAAATGTCGTGGGTTGTTCAAAACTGTAAATTACTAAAAGAAATTCATGGCAATTTAAAAGCGTTTTTTTTCCTGTAACAAATTTAAGGATCTACCATGTATATAACATTGTCTTCATCGTCCTAGTCTTCATCAAATCTGTAATAACATATAAAGATATTAAAATTTTTAAATGGGTACAACTAATAAATAAACATGCTGAAAAATATTTGATAAGTATAAACCATTACCATTCTCAATTTCTTCTAACTCACCCAAATCGCTCAAATTATCTTCCATGTCACGTAAATCCTTGCCCTTGGATGCTCTTTTGGCACGAAGCCAATCTTGTGTAAAAATAAGTGCTTGCACAGTCTATTATTCTCACATGAAAAAATAAATAAATTAGATATAATAAAACAAAAAATTTTGAATGAAAAGTTCTTAATAAATTACATATAATAAAACAAATTTTTTTGAATGAAAAGTAAAAAGAACGGAGCTGAACGCAAAGGGTGGGAGTGGAGAATGAAGATTGGAGAAGGTTTGTCGCGGTTGGGTGAGCGCCGTTTTAGAAAAATGTTGAAGAATTTTGAGAATGGTAAAAAAGGGGAATTAGATTTAAGAAAGTGGAAGAGGAATGAGATTTGTAATTTCTAAAATTCAAATAAAAAAAAAAAAAAAATGTAAATCCGGGTTTCCGGTCCTGGACCGGAAAATTCCGGTTTTAGACCGGACCGGAATCCGAATTCTTAAAAAATTTCGGACCGAGGACCGGACCGGAATCTAACCGGTCGGTCCGGTTCCGGACCGGACCGGTCCGGTTTTATTTTGCACACTCCTTTACACCCTTTGACTGATGTTTTGAGGGGTGGTTTTGTAAACTTTTATGAATAAAGTAAAGTAAAAAGTAGATTGAGTGTGGAAAAGTAATGTCATATGGGTAAATATGAGTATATTTCAAGGGTGAAGGTTGTGAAGATATTTCCTTTTATGGAGTTTGCAAATTGATATGGGACATTCATATATAGAAAGTGTGCAAATTTCTGTGGGACGGAGGGAGTACTGTTTTTTTTTTTGGGTCCGGTTGTTTGGGCCTAGTTTTTACCCTTTGGGTCCCAAAATTACTGTTCATAGTTTGATAGATGCAAGATCATAAATAATAAGAGTATGTTATTGAAGAGTAATTTCATAAAGTAAATAAATTGATTTATGTTTGAGCCGAGAAGACTAGTACTCCGTATTATTTTCAGGGCAGAAGTTGGATTAATATACTGCGTTGAAGCAACAGCTGTGAAATCACTTTCATCTTCACACAAATATTTAAGAAAACTATACACTATACTATGTTGTGCTTTCAAGTTAAGATTATAAACCAATGTTTGGTGGACACGTTGCATTATGCATGATTGCATAGGTTTAGCTTGTATTCAACTCTAAACATTTTGTCTCCTGCAGATATTGCAAACGTCTGATCAAAGCAGTGCCTATTAAAATTCTGAATTAACCCAATTTTCCCAACTTGTTACTACTTCTTAGTATATCTTGGACCATCTTAATTAACAAGCTCTCCAATTAATTCAATATTTTTTGATTTAATCAAGTGGAGTAGAAATTGCAGCTTTGCTTTGAAGGGAGACTTGTTCCTACACCACTCACACAATGCATTGCATATATATGTTGAGTGAGATATCAAGTCCTAAAGTATCTAGGAAAATATGGAATTTAGATATATAGTTAGAAACAATATTTGTTTGGCTTTAATCACTCTCATAATTCTTCTTCACCATGCAACATCTTTACTTATTGATACTAGATACCAATTCTCAGAAAACTTGGAAGACATTGCAGACCATCTTTTATCACCTCCTACCTCCGCCAATAGGTAATCTTACATGTTTTTTCTTTCTTCCAAATATAAAATGAGAAAAAATAATAACTGTATATGGTTTGAATTGATGTGAAATCGTGTGTTTTTTTTTATGAAGTTATAACACCTGCATAAACTATATATGCATATCATGTTATATATAATTTTTTTTTTTTATGAAGTTATAACACCTGCATAAACTATATATGCATATCATGTTATATATAATTAATGTAAATGTTTTATGCAGACTTTAAATATTATTTCAAATTAGTCTTCCGAATAGAGCCCTTTGTAGCCGGATTTGACGTGGCACCCACTTAATAAAATGATGTCATTTTTTAATTTACAATTAATTTATTTAAAGTTAGTAATTTATTTGCAATTATCTAAAGTTGAGTGAAAGGTGATAATAAGTATAACAAATTCGAGCTCTTTGAAGTGAATTTTTAGATCCGTGCAGGATTTATGATGTGGAAAAGATGGAAGAAGATGAATGGAGTATGGTGCAGAAAAAGGGGAACCAATTTACACTAAACGGGCAACCGTTTTATGTAAACGGGTTCAACACTTATTGGCTAATGGTTTTAGCTGTGGACGAATCCACAAGACCAAAAGTGAGTGAGGTTTTTCAACAGGCCTCAGCTGTGGGGCTTTCGGTTTGCAGGACTTGGGCTTTCAATGATGGTCAATGGAGAGCTCTACAGAAATCACCTTCACTTTACGACGAGGATGTTTTCAAGGTACACTTTACCCCTCACTCCGTCCCCTACTTGATGATTCATTTTGTCATTTTTTACGTCCTTACTTAATGAATAATAATATGATGAAGGGATTGGATTTTGTGGTGAGTGAAGCAAAAAAGTACAAAATAAGGCTAATATTGTCCCTAGTTAACAACTGGGAAGCATATGGAGGGAAACCACAGTATGTAAAATGGGGCAAAGATGCTGGTCTCAATTTAACTTCTAATGATGACTTCTTTTCACATCCAACCATGAGAAGTTACTACAAAGCCCATGTTAAGGTATATTTTCACAACATCTTTTGTTTCATGATCAATTTGTTCTCTACCTAATTCCTTGTCTTTATAGACTGTGCTAAACAGAGTTAACACTATAACAAACATAACCTACAAGGATGATCCTACTATCTTCTCTTGGGAACTCATGAACGAGCCTCGTTGCGAATCTGATCCCTCCGGAGATAAGTTGCAGGTTTGTACTTCCCATTGATTAAATTTTTTGTTGGCAAAATGCATCTTTAGGCATAGAAATGGTTGCAATTTGCAGAATTGGATAGAAGAAATGGCAGTTTATACCAAAAGCATTGATCCAAAGCATTTAGTGGAAATTGGACTCGAAGGTTTTTATGGTCTCTCTACACCAAATAAGGTTCAGTATAATCCAAATACATATGCTCAACAAGTTGGCACTGATTTCATTCGAAATCATCAAGTTCTTGGAGTCGATTTTGCTTCCGTTCACATCTACCCCGATTCTTGGTAAGATACATCAATCCAAGATATTAAATTTTGGGGCTAGTGAGACGGCCCTCATATATAAAAAGTGATAATGTTTGAGCAAAAAGTGATAGTGTTTAAGTAAAAAGTGACAGTCACTTTTGTTAAAAATATTTTCACTTTTTACTTAAACATTTCCTACCAAAATTTTGAAATATGTGTTAAAAAGATCTGTCTCACAGAAAAAGATCCGTGAGATGGTCTTACATCTCGTATGAACAAGTCATACATGTTTGTCGTTTGTTGTTTTTGAAGGATTTCCCCAACAATTTCGGGTACACACATTGAGTTCACAAAATCATGGATGCAATCCCACATAGAGGATTCAGAGAACTTCCTGGAAATGCCAGTGGTGTTTTCTGAGTTCGGCATTTCCAGGAAGGATCCCGGGTATAACATAACCTACCACGACACACTCATCAGCACCGTTTACAACACGCTTTTGGAGTCTGCCAAGAAAGGCGGGAGTGGAGGCGGAAGCCTACTTTGGCAGGTCTTTCCTGAGAACACAGAATACATGGATGATGGATATGCAATTGTTCTAACAAAGGCTCCTTCCACCTCTAAAATTATATCCACTCACTCTAAAAGAATGAACATCTTCAATTCTTTGTGTTCTTGGAGATGCAAATGGGGTTGCAAGAAAAAGCACCCACTATCTAACGACAACTTTGCTCAACATGATGACCTCTGATTTGGCCATGGAAATTATGCTACTCCTATCTGTAATTATATAATTTGATGTTTTTTTTCAATTGTAAAATTATGCCATTTTCTGCCATCTATAAAATACTCCCTCGCAATAGATTGTGTAATGAGATATTTTTATCCTTTTGCTTACCTAAATGAAATAAATTTACTTCATTAAAGAATACTATCACAGAAAAAAAAAAGTAGAAGCAAAATTGAAAATATGATACTCCGTACTATATAATTATAATCTACAATTATTTTGAAAAAAAAAATAAAAAGTCTTTTCTAGAGAGAATTAAAATGGAACAGAACTCAAGAATAGTTTCAATTACTTACAGGTAACGTAGTCATAAAACTTAATAGAAATAATATATGATACACCTAATTCAATATGCAGAGGTAAAATCATAAATTAACAATATATATTAATTTATATTTCGAACAGTATAAAGACAAGATAAAAACTTGAACAAGTGTTAATATTGGAACATTTGCATTGCATTTAATCTAAAATAAGAGACGAATGTTCAAAGTAAGTCATATAACTTCAATACCCGTAGCAACAGACATTCGGTAAAACCATGTTAACTTACTAAAAGTCTAAATAGGAAACCAGTATATATTTAGGACTTACTGATCCTATTGAGAAAGGAGGAACCAGGCCTCACATAAGTGAAACCTAGGAAGGGATTTGCACCGCCTTTCGGGGTTGAAACTGGGGAATCCACCAACGTCATATCAGTGTATCGCGCATCGAAGTTAGCAGTACAATGGTTTCCAGCTACTTCAGGTCGGAAACTTAGTGTTATCTCCCTTGCCAGCAGTTTTCTCCAGTTGATTGACTTGAACCATTTGTGGTTCTTAATTTCATCACTGCCCTTTGGCCCACTACCCAGCCGCTTACGTGGATCCTTTTGGAGGAGCTACAAATTGTAGAGATGGAAATTCTTTTCAAATACCAAGATAAAAATTCATATAGGTAAAGTAAGATAATATTATTTCTCTATGTTAATCAAGACTTATATAGCACTAATTATCTTGCAAATTCAAAGATCTGGGATGAAAGAGTTTATGAAATGTATGATGATAAGGGTATGTAGGATTACCCCTTTCAAGAGTGAATTTGCTTCATCAGTCAGATATTTAGGCAGCTGCAATCTGTCTTTAATTATCTTCTGCTGAATTATATTCCTGTTTCCGCCACAAAATGGAGGCTGCTATACAAAAGAAGCAAATTATTAGAAGATAAGAAAAATGAATTTTATATCCTAATTCCTCACAAACGATTACAAGACTTTACTTACAGTGCACAAACAATATTTTCCAAGTAGGCTTAAGTGTACATATCTTCTATTTTCAACTTAGCTTTTTTTGGTTTGGGGGGTGGGGCAGCTAGGGCTATTACAAATAGAACCGGCAATAAAAGAGAAGTAGGATAATCTAGCTATCTAGATGCGTGTTTAATAAACGCACCCCTTCTTATACAATACACTTCCAAGTGTATTCTACTAAAAAAAAAAAAAGTACAAATATCTCTCTTTGAATCGTTTTTTTGAAGGAAATCCCTAAGCTAAGGCGGTTAAAGTGCTAAAAAATGGATTCTATCGTGAGACAACTGTAGCCAATCTAACTGCAAATTCATTAAAATGAGCATGCAAATTGCAAAGAGTAGGAAAAATGCAGGGTGGTTCAAACAACTAACGGGTTTATTGCGAAACTGGTCCCCAGAGAAATTTCTCATAGCACTTTTGGTACCCTATGTTATGGTCCTTTTGTGTGTATTTTAATTGCAAAACTGGTGCCACAATTTTTTTTTTGTACTGTTGGGACTATTATTAGTTTAAAAAATTACCACTTTTGCAATGGCCCGTAATTAAAGGGTCTATTTGACATACACAGAGAGCATACAACCATGACATAAACTATAAACATAAATTTAAATTTAAGAACATAACCTTTCCAGTGAGCATCTCGAACAACAGGATTCCAACACTCCACCAATCAGCAGCCTTGTCATGACCCTTCCCAAGAATAATTTCAGGTGACATATATTCTACAGTTCCACATATGGAAGTTGATCTTGCATTCTCTTCCCACTCTTTTGCTAATCCAAAGTCAATGAGTTTAGCCTAAAATAATACATGCCAAGATTAAAATTACACTAAAATCACACATTAAAAGTGCAAACATCACAAGCATAGAAAATATACATGGCCATCTGCATCCAGTAGGACATTCTCAGGTTTGAGATCTCTGTGCATTATTCCATTTGCATGAAGGTGTGAAACAGCTGAGATGATTTCGGCTGCGTAGATTCGTCCCAGTTCCTCTCTGTAATGATAAAATGAGATTACCGACTAAAATTACCAAGTACCAGAGAGTAAATTAAATCCACATTGCAATCAAATTAACTACCTGAAAAGACCTTCGCGGAAAAGCTGAAAGAACAGGTGTCCACCATTGACAAAATCCAGCACAAGGTAAAGTTTATATTTTGTCTGCATTATTAAAAAAGATGTAAATTCAAACAAGGGAGAAACATTAAAGTTAGAGGAGGAAAATCAGTTGAAGGATACAGCTCTTGAAAGTGGTACCTGAAACGAGTATCTCAGCTGGACAATAAAGGGGTGGTCGATCTTCTTTAAGATATCCCTCTCTGCTATAATGTACGAAGCATTCTTCATGATTTTTTCCTTCCTCATGACCTTCATTGCGTATATTTCAGAAGTGCCCTTCTTTCTCACCTGATAAACTTTTGCAAATGCACCCTCCCCAACAAACTTTAATAACTCAAAATCATCAAGACCCACTGTATGGGTTTTCACCATATCATCATCACAGACTTCAGCAACAGATTCATCGCTTGAGATGCCCTCATCTTTTTTGATAACACAGTCCAGCAATTCCACACCCTCATTCTCATGTATGGTTAACCCACTTAGTTTCAGAGATTGACTAACACATGCAGAAGGACCAACCAGTGTATGGGATCGTTTGCAAATAACCTCTGGATCATCATATACAAGTTCATTCACTTCTTCATTTTCATTAATGAATTCATCTGAGGGTTGAATAGGTAGAGGGCCAAACACATCAGAAAAGTCTAACTCGAGCTGATCTGAAGAAACATCATCAGGAGGACATGCAGGCAACAGCACCATGCCTTCGAAAGGTTTGCACTTACCATCTTTTCTCCGAAAAGGTGGTATTTGAGAAGAAACCATGCTGAAATATATTAAGTTTTGGATGCAGATGGCCAATTATGAATCACCCCTACAGATGAATCGCTTTCAAGTTGTGTAACAGTGGAGGGATAACCTTAATCAAGTGAAAATCTATGTTAAGGTCCTTCAGGGTAAGAGATTTTGAGATCTTCAATAGCAAGCAAACGAGAATCCAGAAAAAGAAGTCGTCTCTGTTTCCCAATTTGCAGGAAACGATGGATGCCACAGTGGATGTAGAATTCATGAAGATGGGGTTGTCAAGTCTGCAAACCAAATTAGAACACATCATTAGGAGCTCTTGTTTTAGCAGTTAAAACTAACAATATTTAAAAAAAAAAAAAAAAAAAGATCTTGAATTCTAGAAAAGAGATTAATAATAATACAGTATCAGCTCTGTGATGACCTAAGTAGATTATGTTTACAAACATGTACATGAAGTTCAGCTCTTTATTATATGCCACACAAGAAACCAGACACTTAATATTTAAAAGGGCATAAAAGGTATAGAACGAAACAACTAAACAACCATATGGAGTATAAGATCAATGAACGGCTACATAATCCTCTAATTTCCAAGTCAATTCTGTGTTTGATGCAATTTGAAAGTAGTAGATGTCTAGATGAAAACAATGGTTACGTTCATTTAACGAGCATATGAAAAATTACACAAGTCACCCACAAAATTATACACTTTGTTTCATTATTATCGTTATTCCCAACCAAAGCTGAAACATGCAGCAAGATTCTTGTTTCTTCAAGTACACAAAATCATTTCTTAACAAGATGTAGACGCCTAACACAAGTTAAACAAAGTTAGCAAGTTACAGCAAGGGAAAATTTTACATAAACAAAAACATAGATTCCTTTGGTGCACAAGTACAATTAATACAGAGTGAATTATTAACAGAATTCGGGAAAAAAAAGGCAATAAATATAGAATTGTCAAGATCTTGCAAATCAAAATATAAAAACAAACAACCGCAGAAGAATGTATCTGAAGAAAATCACCTCTGGCGTTTAAACCAAACCAAAACTCAACGGAAATCTATAATGAGTTTTAAGATTATTGGGGAGAACTTAGAAGAAAATAAAAACTTATTTTCAGTAATAATAAGTGCAAAACAATTGTAGAAGCATCGGATCCAAACGCTTGATCCATCTTCAATCACTACAAAAGGGGATTCCCTGAATGATTCAAAAGCCAACAAGTGAATTTACACAAACGAGCAGTCAAGATTTGCCGTACAAGAATTTGAATTCCCCAAACATAAAAAAACAGATAAGATCTGAGACGCAGACTTCATTTTCAAAATTCCGATAACCAAACACACAGGCGGAGTCAAAATTCATAAACCAGAAAGAGAAAAGAAATCAAAATCAAAATCAAAATCAAAATGAAGAGAAGATGCGTACCTTGGGAAGGCTGAAGGGGGATGAATGAGGAGCTTTTCCGGAAAACGTCGAAGAAATAAATAAGCCCTCTTCTCCAGATTTATATCTATACACGCCTCCAAATATTAAATTAAATTGAAATCTGAAATTAGATGTATTTGAGACGTGGCGCAAAATTAGTGGTTAGGGAGTTGGGAACCGAAAACCCGAAAAAGGTGTTGGCAATTTGATATGAGAATATGCCTTTTCTTAACCATATGCTTAGATAGCGGTGCATATTATATTATATTGTAAATTTAAATCAATTATGAGATATAACCAAAAATAAATAAATAGAAGAATCTCATACATATCTCCCCTATATACTAATTTTGAAAATGGATGACGTGACTTCTTCAAAATTTTCCGTTATGAAATTTCTTAAAATCTACAATTTGATATTTTTTAAAATTATTTTCTCTTTCATATCTAACTTCTCTATTATACATCGATGGGTTTTATACAATTCTAATTTTATATTATTCTTTTATTTTTGTCTCTATAAAAAAAAATTATATACATATATATTTAAATTTTTTGTATTAAATTTTAATAAATAATATATTTTTTTACAATCTCACATAATTACGCGGATCTTATTATATTAGTTATATTGCAAATTTAAATAAATTATGAGATATAACTAAAAATAAATAAATTATGAGATATAACTAAAAATAAATAAATAGAAGAACCTCACGTACTCATTTTTACTTTATTTTTAATTTAAAGTTTGATTTAAATTCTTTTATCTCAATTCAAGTTCCTAACATTTAATGTTATGGCATAAATTTTTGCACAAACAAGTAGGATGTATTTGAGACATCCGGAGTGGTATAACCCTCCAGCCTTTATGATGATCATATTGAGTGTCATTTGAAAAAAAAAAATGCAAACCAATTTTATGATAAAACAACATTTTGAACAATAATGCTTTATTTAACATTTTTTTTAAAAAAAGAAGGTAAATTTTAAATTTTGTGATCGGTGATAGAGTGTTTGTCATCATTTTATAATATGGCAGTATATGCATGCATATGTTGTGACACGATCCCATCATTAGAAGTTGCTGGCATCTCCACCACAACTTAAATATTCCACAATTCAGCCAACGTGGTGTAAATGTTGTAAATGAGATAACTTCATTCAACCTTTTTGGATTATTATCATTTTTATTCCATATATTGAGCTTGGGCTTCAACTTAAACTTATTTTTTACTAATAATAAAAGTTTGTCAAATAAAATTTTCTATCATATCAAGTCCTATTCAAATTTTATAAATTGAAAATCAACAAGTTCATATCTGTCAATAAAGCTAACATATAAAAAATATTGTAAAGAGTCCAACAAGTCCTATTCAAATTTTATAAATTGAAAATCAACAAGTTCATATCTGTCAATAAAGCTAACATATAAAAAATATTGTAAAGAGTCCAAATTTTATGAAAAAAATAATTTGGCCCATGCAGGTCTCAAACCTGCAACCTTCGCGTTATTAGCACGACGCTCTAACCAACTGAGCTAATGGGCCTTATTGATAGACTTGTATAATATTGATAGGTTATTGAGAATATTAATTATATTACCCGTCAACACTCAACAATACCTGTCACTTACTTTAAAATAATGATTACTAGCCGTTGCCCATATTCCCTTTTCAAATTCAAACCCTCAATCACTCCCAAAACCTTCTTTAATAATCACACTCCCTCCCCTCCCCTCCTCACTCACAAAACACACATCATAAATTAGTAATAATGTTAGTAGCTCAATCTCCAATCTCCGGCAACCACCAAATCCAACGCCCCAAAAGCGGCCGCAAGCCTCTCCAGCCCAGCAACTCCTTGTCAAGTCCTTTCCAAACTTCAAAATCGAAACCGAAACCGAAAACCGATGATGGGTCTGAGATACACATCTCCAACAAGGAGAATATTGATCCCAATTACTCTACCCCTGTCAAAAAGGAACCTTCTCTGTTCGACGCCTCGCTCGCGGAGGAGCTGATTGCAATCCGTGAAAAGCTGGAGAGATTAAGGGCTGACAAGGAGAAGACTGATAAGATGCTGAGAGAAAGGGAAATTAAGCTCGATTTGCAGATGCAGGAGCTTCTTCAAAGAGGGGTGTTGCAGAAGCACTTTGAAATCGAGGTTGATCGCCTCTTTCGGTTGAAGGAGATCAAACTTTCTTGTTTGGTAAACATTCTTTATCTTAATAATGTTGTGGAAAAATTGGATCTTTATGAATGTTACTCCATTAAAGATTCAATCTTGCCCATAGATTTGGCATTAATTCGTCTTTATGATTATGCAGAGCAAATCTCCGCTTCGATCCTTGAGAGACAGGGAGAAAGAGAAGAAGATAAAGCAGGATCAAACTAAGGTAATTTCTTACTTTGAGCTGTTGATTAGTGGAATTTCTTTTGAGCAATTTATTTATGAAAAACTAGCCGTGAATTAGAGCTGTTATTCGAGCCAGATGAGTTCGATTCGATAACATTACCGAGTTAAAAATTGAGCTCGGCTCGACTCGTTAACGAGCTTAAGGAGCCTATCGAGTCGAGCCGAGCCTAATGGAATTTTTTAGAAAAAATTAGTTATCGAGCCTAACAAGTCGAGCTCGAGCCCGTTCGTTAGTAAATCTAGTACTCCCTCCGTCCCTGAAAAGTTTTCATACTTTCCTTTTTAGTCAAAATAGAAATAACCATCACAATCTTCACCCTCACAAAATACACATATTTACCCTTCATGCTATTACTTTTGGGGCCCACCATACACTCAACCCACCTACTTTATTTACTTTATATATAAAAGTTTACAAAATACCCCTCAACACTCTCGTCATTACACTTTTTTCTTAAACCATGTGCCCAAGATTCCCCGCAAACTTTTCGGGGACGGAGGGAGTATCTAACAAGCTCGAGCTCGGCTCATTAAGCTAAACGAGTCGAGCCTTATCGAGCCGAGTCTCGTTAAGGCTCGATTCGAATAACAGCACTACCGTGAATAAACTTTATGGTATTGGTTGATAATTGTTATGATATTTACACACAAACACATCAAATTCTGTTAATAAATCATAAATGCTAGTTTATATAAGTGTAGGCAAAAAAAAATTAATACATCAGCTAGTTGTAGTTTCTTGTAATTTGTAATGTCATTGTGTTATTACTTTATAAGTGTATTGATATTACTTGATAAATTGTGTGGGATTATAAATTGAAAAAAATTGCATAGTGCAACTTACTTTCCCACTTTGTCCATAGTGCAACTTACTAGTTTCATAATCACACAATTATTCATTTTGAGCCGTTTATTTATTCATCTTCAGGTCGAAATGCAAACCGAAAACCGAGATGAAACAAAAGAAGAAAGTGGGATGAAGAGTTTAAATTCAGAAATAAAGGCAGAGAATTGATTGATGTAATTTGAAAGATTCAGAGAGAATCACTATCTCTGTTTTTCTTCTGGAAAAATTAGGGGCATATTCCCTCATTCAAGTAAATAGAGTTAGTTGAGAATGTTTACATTATAAATTAAGGGAGAAATATTTTCTGTTGAGTTTTTCTTTCTTTTGAATGGGTTTCTCCTCATTTTACTGCAGTCTGTTAAATCCCAAGGGCATGTTTACTTTTGGTTTTAAAAACCAGGTTTTGGATTTCAAGATCCAAAACCCGTGTTACTTCGGGATTTAAAAACCGGTTTTCAAAATCCACTCAAAACCACCCCTATCAAACATATTGATTTGACATAAAGTTATATCTATATAATATTACTTCAATCATTATATTCTTTCTCAACAATAATATAATAATACTATAATAATATAATAATACAATAATATAATACATTTAATCATTACACACTTAATCAATCATTATAATCTCATCAAACAATAATATAATAATACAAATTCATTCAATCTTACAATTTGATTTGACATAAAGTTAAATCCTTCACTATTCCAAAACCCAAAAGAAACACTCATATTACTCTATTCATCGGGATTTCAAAAACCAGGATTTCAAAAATCTGGTTTTTAGAACCACCCAAAGCCCAAAAGAAACACCCCCCAAGTGTTTTAAGTTTGTATTAAGAAATATAATAAACTAGTGCAAAACCCGCGTATTACAGCGGGATACTAAAAAAAAAAAAATGATAAAAAGAAAAATTAAAAAAATGAAAATTGATATTATAAATTAAATTATAATTATTTAAGAAATTTAAACGGATGAAGAAGTTAAGAGAAGAGAGAAAATTAAAATAAACCGTTTAATAAAAAAAATGCAGAAATTTAAGAAAAATAGAAAATTGAAAAGGAAAGATTAGGGAGAGCCACGTAGGAAATAATAGATTTAGAATTAGTATATAAGGGTAGATAATTATAGTAACATTTTGAACTCGGAGTTGCAAAAAGTTTATTGTAAATTTGACACTAATTTGCGGCAAACCCTCTTAAAACCAGCTAAGATGATTTTAAAGTGGGTTTATTTCCCTATTTAATTTGATGCAATAATTAGATACAGACTAGGTGCATCACAGTTTTTTTTTTTTTTTTTTTGGCTACATCAAAAATGTATATAAAAAATTACTTTATTCGCTGAAAAAAAAAATTGACCAACCATTATTCCTGATTTAGAAATGATCAACCAACGGTTTCTTAGATCTACACCATTTTTTCGCTCCCAAATTACACGTCATTTTTGAGTTGACATGTAAAAAAAAATAAAAAAATCATGAACTCACTGAGTATACTAGTTTACAATAGTGTGTAATCACACACTTACAAAAATATTCTCTCTCTCCTTCAATTCTTCTCTGTAAATTCACGTTAAAAATTTTACGAAAATTTATTGATCACAAACAGCACTGTGTTGTCACTTGAATTTTATACAAAAAAAAAAAAAAAAATGAGATTAAGGTTTGCAGATTTGTGGTGCGTTTTTGTGATTATGATTATGAATGGATCGAGGTGTTGGGGAAGATTTGTAGTGGAGAAAAATAATCTGAGAATATCAACTCCAGAATCAGTGAAAGGTACATACGAATGTGCAATCGGGAATTTTGGTGTTCCACAGTATGGTGGAACAATGGTTGGATCCATTTTCTATCCAAAATCAAATGAAAAAGGATGTCGAAATTTTAAAGATGCTGATATTTCATGGAAGAATAAGCGTGCTGGAATTCCTGTCTTCCTTCTTGCCGATAGAGGGGGTATGTATCTAATTTCTCACATCTTTCAATGTATTGTGAAATCAGTGACGGGGAGCCAGAAACTTTTTTTCTGTTATAAATTATTTTTGCTTGTTACAACTCAATAGAGTAAAAATATTGTCACGATTGTTGAGATAATAATATCAAAATGTTTTAATAAGTATTATAGTTGACAATTGATAAAGTTGAGCTGGAAAATGATGTAAAACAAAAGTTGTCGCTCAAAACTTTTTTCTCCGTTAGTCAATCTGTTAGGAATTAAACACAGCAGCATCAAAATTGATAGAAAATAATAACTGAGTGACCAATTTTGATAGTAATTAAATGTGGATGACCAAATTTGAAAAGTTGATAAAATATATTGATCAAAAGTGATATTTTTGCACATGTTTGTCATTTTTTACTTATGGAGTTGAACTTTGATTTTCAGATTGCTATTTCACACTAAAGGCATGGAATGCACAAAGGGCAGGAGCGGCGGCGATACTGGTGGCAGACGACAAAATCGAGCCATTGATCACGATGGACACGCCAGAGGACGGAGAGAGGCAGCCGAACTATCTTCAAAACATCAGCATTCCATCAGCACTCATCAGCAAGTCCCTAGGGGACCGTATCAAGAAGGTTCTATCCAACGGGGAAATGGTGAGCATAAGTCTCGACTGGCGGGAGGCTCTGCCACATCCAGACGAGCGAGTCGAGTACGAGTTTTGGACCAACAGCAACGACGAATGCGGGCCCAAATGCGACAGCCAGTTAAATTTTGTAAGAGACTTCAAAGGAGCTGCTCAGATTCTTGAACAGAAAGGGTACACCGAGTTTACGCCACGTTACATAACGTGGTATTGCCCTGAGGCTTTTGTACTTAGTGAGCAGTGTAAGTCACAGTGTATTAACTATGGGAGATACTGTGCCCCTGATCCTGAGCAGGATTTTAGCAAAGGGTATGATGGGAGGGATGTTGTTGTTCAGAATTTACGACAAGCTTGTTTTTTTAAAGTTGCAAAGGAAAATGGAAGGCCATGGCAATGGTGGGATTATGTTACTGATTTTTCTATTAGGTGTCCCATGAGAGAAAAAATGTACAATAAAGAATGTGCTGATAAAGTTATTATGTCACTTGGTATGTATGAGTTTCGTGCAATTTAACCACCCTACCCCCTCGTTGTTTACTTATATCAAATCTTGATTCAGGATACGACGTTAGGAAGATAGACGATTGTATTGGGGATATCGAGGCTGACGAAGACAATCCAGTGTTGAAAGCAGAACAGGATGCACAGGTTTAGTGTTGTTACAACAAACCCCTAGTTACTTAATTGTAGCATTTTTATTTTTTAAAAGCTATTAATTGCAGATGCAATTTATGCTATGCTCAGATTGGAAAAGGCCCTCGAGGGGACGTCACGATTTTGCCGACTCTATTTATAAACAACAGACAATATAGAGGTTTTTAATTAAACACCATCAAGTTTATAGTGAAGTAGAACATTTTAGTTAAGTCTAATTATCATTTATCATCAGGGAAACTGGATAAAGCAGCAGTTATTAAGGCGATTTGTTCGGGTTTTGAAGAGACTACAGAGCCCGCCATTTGTTTGTCAAGAAGTTAGTATATCTACTATTAAGTTATAACTGAATTGTATGTTATAACTGAAATGATTTATGGGGGCAGATATGGAAACAAATGAGTGTTTGGTGAACAACGGCGGTTGCTGGCAGGACAATGCTGCTAACATTACTGCTTGCAGGGTATTTTAAAATTTTTCATCTGCAATTTGGAGTGTATTATGGTGTCTAGTTCGTTTAAAACATAAATTTGTTGCAGGATACTTTCCGAGGGAGGGTGTGTCTTTGCCCGACTGTGCAGGGCGTTAGATTCATCGGCGATGGTTATACCAATTGTGAAGGTATTTGTCATATGTTATGCTTATTTGAAGTTCTTTATAAGTTATGGCCATTTTAGCCTCATGTTGTTTCTGCTCGTTTTCTCGTCTCAGCTTCTGGACCGTTGAGATGTGAAATAACCAACGGAGGATGTTGGAGGGACACTAAGTATGGGCAGACATACTCGGCATGCTCTGTGAGTTGAATGTAATTTTTTTAGTTAAAACGAGATGAAAGCTGAATGTTTAGTGAAATTGTCAGGATAATCATCTTACGGGTTGCAGTTGCCCTCCAGGATTTAGGGGTGATGGAGTTAAATGGTGTGAAGGTAATGTAAAATGCTTGCATAAACCTGGTTCACATATATGAGATTTGTCAACTACATTGATTATATCCTGCATTTTAGATATTGATGAATGCAAGGAAAGGGCGGCATGCCAATGTCCCGATTGCATCTGCAAAAATCTGTGGGGAAGCTACGAATGCACCTGCAGACGCGACTTGCTTTACATTCATGAACACGACACGTGTATCAGTAAGTACGATCACAAAATGTACGAAAATTGTCTTGTTAAAACTAATATAATATTTTTGTGGTCCATGTAGACAAAGAGGGTGGTAGTAGGGAAGTAAGTTGGGGCATATTGTGGGTGATCGTTCTTGCAATAGCTCTGGCAGGAGGTGTTGCATATGCTCTTTACAAATATAGGATTCGGGTAAGCATTTTAACACCCCTTTTAAATTTTGACAAGAACTTTTATGAACTTGGTTAACAATACTCTTAGATTTTGCAATCGATAAAGTTCGTGTGAACACATGATACTCGTGTTGGTATGCAGGGATACATGGATTCGGAGATTCGAGCTATCATGGCCCAGTACATGCCGTTGGACAATCAAGGGGAAGTGCCGAATCACTTGACTCACGTGGGCGTATGATTGACGATAAACTAGCACAATATTTAAGTGAAGGAGACACATTTTGTGGTCTAAATCACATACATTGATTTAGTTATCTCATTTTAGATACCCTGAAAATTTATTGTTGTTTTACAGGGTGATTTTCGGTAAATGAGAGTCCGAATACTTTCTATCAACTCTGATTTAATTTGGAAATTTTGAAATATCAATTGCAATGCAAGTTCCACCTTAAGTTTTAGATGACGAAGTCTGCTTAAGTTGCAAATTGAAAAGGGTCTAATTTAAAACTATATGATTCAAAACATGTAGTAATACATTTAAAAAGAAAAAAAAGATCTAATAATTTATACGAGAATGTAATACAGTAATAGCATTGAAGTTAAAAGTGATACTCCATATATTAAATCATTCTCATCATTAATCAAAATCACAAATCCACATTTTCATCTCCGATTTTAGAAACATCTTTTAGGTCTCATCATTAATCAAATCACAAATCCACATTTGCAATTTAAATATTTATGTTCTTCATCTTGCTCCTTCTAAATTAAAGAAACAGTGAAGAATCTGAATTGAAATTCCAAATAGATAAGGGTTGGTAGTTGTGTTTGAACTTTGAACTTGGACCTTTAGACTTAAATGCCTTTGGTCTAACTTTTTCAAAATTGTGCAGTGAATTTACACAAGAGAATGTTCTGTCAATTAAATTAATTAAGTTCAGAATTGATGTGTTTCAAAGTGGAGTTGCATGCAAGTGGTGGGTCACAAGACACTTGACGCACATCATAGTTCGATGACGTGTCAACTTCAAAATAGGGGTGCTACGACATGATAATGTTTGTTAATTGAGCAATGCACTTTTCATATAGAGTTGACATTTGTGTATCATTTATGTAAAATTGAATATATTGTGAGAATGAATTTATAGAGGATTTTTCATTTTAAAGATATAAAAGTAATTATAAAACGTTTTAAAAAGAAAAGTGTTATAACTAATTGTTATAATAATGTTAACTTTTACCTCAAATATTTGCACCGCAAAACGGTTGCATACAATTTTTACACGTTATGATGTAGAAGCTCCAACTTTCCTAATGAGCAAGTGAGAAACTTACTCACCAAACTACTAACTCAATCATTCCTACCCAATCTTAAAACATATTTACCTTCTATAAAGTAAATAAATAAATAAATTAAACGACAACCACTACTGTATCGACAGTCAGAACCCCTCCACACTCGATCGACCAACAGACGTCGATGATGATCTCCGTCTTTCCTGTCGATCAAGCTCCTCCAATGAGAGCACAGACGAACAAGTTCTTGGCGGCAAAGTCAGTGGCACACCAGACATCCTCGTTAAAGAAACCAACGGTACTTTAGGAGAGTAATCTGTCCTCGAACCTGAAACAATAATACCATTCATACTGAATGATTTCGTCATATATTTCCTACTAATGGACCCAGGTTCTTGCAGTGGAAACCGTGAGGTGTACTTTATCTCTTGTATCGTTTTCAGATGGTCCACAACACTTCTCATGGTGGGCCTCTCCGATGGATCGACTTGGAGACAAAGCTGAGCGATATCAGCAACAGCCCGTGCGGCTTTGGCTGGGAAACGCCCTTTTAGTTGAGGGTCCATGATGAGGGAGAGTCTGCCATCGTCTGCTAGAAAAGGTCGACTCCACTTAACTAAATTCCTCTCTTCTTTTGGATGACGACTATCCAGATTCTTCCTTCCGGTAAGCAATTCAAGAAGCACTATTCCAAAACTCCAGACGTTGCTCTTGGGGGTTAACAGCCCTTTCTCTAGTGTCTCAACTGAAAGATTAGCCATGGCCTGAAAAAAATATAGGTCATTTGAGATGGCAGAAAGAAAAGGGACAATATCATTTGGTCCTTAAAGTTCGCCTTTTTACAGTTTTAGTCCCCTTCTTCACTCACAGTCACAGTCAAACTTGGTCCTATAAGTACCCTTTTACTCTCACAATTGGTCCCACCATTAGTGGAAGTTTGTTTGATTGATGGAATCAGGTAATTATTTAAAAATTATTAACTACAGCACCCTAAAATCATTATTAATTACATTTAACACCCCAAAATAATTGCATTTAACACCCCAAAATAATTGCATGAGAGGAAAAAGTTGGATAGTGAGTGAAAGGGATCAAAAATGATATTATCCAAAAAAAACTACCCAACAGTCCAACACACAGACAAACTAAAACGAGGGACGAAAAATATGTTTGTGAGTACATAAAGGCACTTACTGGTGAGCGGCTGGAGATATCGGTCTCTGGGATATGACTAATGCCACCATATCCAGAAAGCTTTGCACTAAAATCCTTGTCAACCTGTATATTTGCAGTTGAGAATTCGTGGAACATCGCCTGTCCAACATTTATAAAACAACTACATGTCATTTAAGGAGATCCCCACATAGGAATTCTGACTCATATTCAAAGGCGAAGGAAATCTTTATTACCTGAAAAGGGCCTTCCTCGTGAAGAAAAGTAAGACCTAATGCAGCACATAAAACGACTTTCATCCTACTATTCCAGTCAATAGGTGGACCGTCTGATCTTCCATACAGAAGCCTATCCAAGCTTCCATGGTATAGCCTCTCATATACTAACATTCTGTTTTCTGAGCCTTCCCTTGCATGAAAACCGATCAATTTGCAGAGGAATGGATGTTGCAAAGACGAGAGTGTATTTACATCATTTACAAATTCCTTCAGCCCCTGAAAAGGCACCAATATTGTTAGACTAACCCCACTGATAGAAGAAGCGCACAAAAATTCAGGGCTATGTTTGTTTTGGGTTTTGTAAACCAGGTTTTGGGTTTAACAAAATCAGATTGGATCGATTATACATTAGGATTTTGAAATCCGATTTTATAACCACCACTACAACACTTATAAATCTACTATCACGCTTTTCAATACAATCACTTCCCTCTCCTTACACTTTAATATATTTGGATCATAACCCACATCACCCAATCATTACAAATTACAATCATACCCAACAACAATATAATAATACATCATTCACTCTTATACATTAGTTTGACATAAATTTAGATCCCACCCTACTCACGAACCCAAAACAAACACACATCTTACTATTTATCAGGATTTCAAAATCAGTTTTTTTAAAAGTTACTTATATCCCAAAACAAACATCACCCAAACGTTTTTACTGAAAATGAGAACCTTACTAGAGAACAATTTAAAAGGGGAACAATAACAAAACACTGAGTAACCATATTGCTTTATCCATTAGAAACTATGGCTTTAAATATATAGAACTCAGTGGCAGCAAACAAAATTACAGATTCCAGCGAGGGAAAACTGGAAAAGAAAATTTGACAAAATGCAGGGTTGTATACTCCCAAAAGTAAACAAGTTTTACCATGAAAGCTAAATTTTAGAGGATATAATTTATAGTGTAAAAAAAAAAATCAATCAGTGAAATATACCACCATCAGATCTACAATACCTGGTTGGAAGGGTGAAGGCGAGTTACAGAGGCTTCAAGCTTCCTTGAACCTGTAGGGTCCTCCCAAAATGAAGCCCGATAAATGACTGAAGAGAGGCTTTCAGACATGTATCTCTCCGGAGAAAAGTTATTACAAGCTGATGTAATTTCCTCAAACGAAAAGTTAATCAGGTTTCCTTTAGTTGACAGAGATGGGGGCAAAGTACGTGGCATAGGAAGAGGTTCAGATGTATCCAGGGGGCCACTAGCACTCATCTTGAAGCTCGTTGTAGCCTTAAGAGCATTATTACAACGAGATGATGGAAGAGGTAGAGGTTGTGGACTTGGAGAATTATATTCTTTTGACGATCCAAAACGGCTCTTGGGCTCTTCTGGTTCATCGCATCCAGACGAGACAACTGTCTCGTTTTCAGCATCGAAAAGAGCTGATGGGGCTGACAATGTACGTGTCTTAGTACTGCTCATGCTCTTACACAAATGAACAGGTTCTACTCTGGTTATAAAGCTTGGGGGTGCAGATTGTAGACTACGTCCCTGAGTTTGGGGCTCTGGTAAAACAGTGGGTGACTGCTCTTGAGGGTTGACACGTTTAATCCCTGTGTGCTGTAGAGATTTCTTCTTCCTGCCTCTCAAAATCGTAAAGCATCCCATCTTGCAAGCTAAAAACTTTGAGCCCTAACCACGAGCAATACGTTTCTGCCAAGTGAAAGAATACTAAATTGCATAAGACAGAGCAGATCATAAAACTAAGGTTTCACATATCCTCCTTCAATTAATCAACAACAAGAAACTGTGTCTTTAATCCCACTATATTGTTAGCCTGTCCAGATCTATCTAGCCATCGCGTATTGGTCAAGACAAATGCTCTCAGTTTGAGGACTGCCATAAACTTCACACGATTTCTTATATGATCCATACTATGGATATCAAATTTTATGTTAGCTACCAACCTAAATCCCAATGCAACCCTTCTCTGTATCACAGTTGGAACCAGAAAAACAAGGTTGGGGCCAGCTCGTTATAGTCTATAGGCTGGTGAAATTATCACATAATTCTAGCATACTACAGGAAAATTAATATTCTTGCTTAGAGGAAGTACTGATATATAAACCAGAAAGAAATGATCCCGTGCGTCAAATGACTCAGGTATTGGTATACAGTTGCTGCCCTTTATGGATTAACATGGATTTGCAAAATCAAAAACATTTGAAACAGAGATTCCTACAAGAAACAAAGCACATTTTTCCCAACTTGAAAAAGAATATGACGATAACTACATGATGGAATAACTTTTTTCTTGATCCTACATTGATTTGCATAATCAAATTAAAAGTTAACCTATTTGCCTTGTGGAACGGAAAGTTGAAGGGTGAATGCGCTGCCTCTGGCTAAAAGCTCAAAAAAATAAATCCAAAACGGAATATATTTTTTATATTTTGAAAAACTCAGAAATTTTAAATGCCACACAATAATGCTTACAGAAAATGAACTACTCAAGGCTTTATAGACTATTTAGAGCCAAAATGTGTTTCAACCATGTTTATCTTCAGATTTTCAAAAGTACAGATTAAATCAAACGTAAGATTCCGTCAAAATAAAACGTTAGATCTCGTCCAAGATCAGAAATCTTGACAAATTCAGCCTAGAGAAAAATAGCCAAAATTAAATAAAAATGCTGTTCGAATAACACGCTGAAAATTTCGTTGATGAGATTCCGTATATCAAACCTAATATAATCCTCAAAATGAGTATTCCACTGCAGAATGCATATCGTATATAAGATTTATAAGAAGAAAAAAATCAGAAACGAACCTTAGAGCCAAAAATTCAGCTGAATTCTGAACTGTTGCGGAATATCACTTTCGTTTGGGGAGGTTTGGAGATTACGCAGCTACCGAAATGTCGAAGTTCAAATCACGAGAATTATAAACAATTTTTTTGGAGAAACATAAAAACCCTAGAGAGAAACAGATTTTAAACGAGAGAGAATGATTATTAGTTGGAACGAGTGAGAGAGACATAATTAAATAAAGCGGCAGTGGTCAAACCTAAGCCCCACCTTATTACGAAACGTATATTACACCTTAAGTAATTGTTTTCGTTTAGTATATATGACGCTTTTGCCCTCAAACCACCTTCATTCTATATTGGTGGTTTTATTGTGACATTGGAATCTTTCTTATACTAGAAATTTAATTCCGCACGTTGATTTCATTTAATTAAAATTGTAAAAAATAAATATGTACTTGAAGGGGAGAGTCTATCTAGTTTCACATATATTCTTTATTAAATTCGGTTCAACTTAACTTATTTAACACGTTTACGAGTCAAATCGATCTTCATGTTCAGCTGATAAATGTTATCGAGTTAACTCAAGACGATATTATATTATATACCATTCATACATGTTATTCAAAGTTTCAAATATTTTCAACCACATGCCGACTTCCATATGTGACGCGGCCTAGAGAAATCCAACGTACTACTCGAATCATTTCATGACATTACTAATTAATCTATTCTTTATTTAAATTTCTGAAATTTCATTTTCATAGTCCAAACATTTATGATATTTAAATAGATTTGGCAATATAATCTCGTTTTCATATTTTTGTCTCCGGTTCCCATCACACGAACAAGGCAACATTGGTTTCGCTATTAGATTTTCTACTTAAATTATTGAAATTTACTAATTGTAATACTAAAGAACATCCCTTTAAATTATTGAAATTTATTAGTCATAATGTTAAAAATATCACTTAAATTATTGAAATGTATAATTCATAATACTTAAAAATATCGGTTAAATTAGAAAAAATATTAATCGCAATATTAAATGTATCACTTTTTTTTTAATCCAAATATGATTAGATTTTTTTAATCCATACAATTTAGAGGATCTATTCAATTGATATTATTCTCAAGTGAATGAGAATCCCTAACTAACGTATTTACTGAAAGGAAAAATATCAATTTTGGTCACCCAATTTTGCCTCTTTTCATATTTGGTCACCCACATTTAGTCACTATCATAATTGATCACCTAGTTATTATATTCTAGTTATTATATTCTATTAAAATTGATCATTCTGTTAGTCAATCTGTCATTGACTAACGGAGAAAGAGTTTTGAGCCGTGAAATTTCTCAAAATCTAAGCTTAAAAAATTCTCATGCATCTTCTAGAACTAATCAAACAAACCATCAGAAGTAAGAATGAAACATGTGCAAAAATTATCAATATTTACATTATATTTATAACAGGTCAGAAGGAGGAGTTCTGATGCATCTTCTAGAACGTGATTCAATCAACCATATTATTGGTTTACTTTTTATTTTATAGATAATGAGAATTCTTTCTCATGCATCTTCTAAAACATGAAACTTGCTGGGTAGTCAGAAAATTTCAGTAAGTTTTTAATAATTATTTAACTCAATTATGAATTCATTTTTGTTTGTTTACTTTTTAGTTTACAGAAAATGAGAAACTCAATAAATAGAATGGTATTTTGGTTTTTTTTTTTTTACAATTGTACTCTGTTTTTCAATTCTTGGTTTCATATTAAATTTGTATAATAATTGGAGATATAAACTTATTTCAATTCATTTCCCAATTTATAATTATTGGAGCATAATTTGTGGTGAAAATTAATTGTAAATAATTTTCTAAAATTATCCATTCAAGAAAAATTTCATAAACTTATTTTTCATTCTAAATATTTTTCTATTAAGATCATTATTGCAGATTTCTTGAAAGGTTAGTCAAACAATTGAACATTTAAAATTAATTGAAATAAATTTCTATTTCCTGAGTTTCTCATTTCCTAATTATCTATAAAATAAAAAATAAAAAGTAAACCACGTTCTACAAATGCATCAGAATTCCTTCTTACCTATTATGACGTTCTACAAGATGCATCATAATTCTGACATATTATAAATATGATGTAAATATTGGTAATTTTTGACCATGTTTCATTCTTACTTCTGCGTTTGTTTCATTAGTTTTGGAAGATGCATGAAAATGTTTTAACCTTAGTTTTTGAGAAATTTCACGGCTCAAAACTCTTTCTCCGTTAGTCAATGAGCGGAGTGATCAATTTTGATACTCCCTCCGTCCACGAAAAGTAGTCCCATTTGACACATATTCTTTGTCCACCAAATGTAGTCCCATGCACTTTATGGAAACTATCACCCTTCAACTATCACTTAATTACTCAATTTGCCATCAACTTTATTCCTAAACAATCACTTTATTCACAATGGACCCCACAATACCCTATAATACCCTTACTTTATCTACTTTATCTACCATTTTCTTAAAACTTGTGCCCCATCCCTATGTCCCTACTTTTCATGGATGGAGGGAGTATAATATAATAATTGGATGACCAATTTTGATAGTGATTAAAGATGGGTGACCAAATATGAAAAGAGGTAAAAGTGGGTGACCAAAATTGATATTTTCCCTTACTGAAACATTGATATTTTTTTAATAAAAAGAGATTTGAGAAGTGATTGAAATGTATCCCTTAAACTATTGAAATGTACCAATGGCATGAATCCAATTTTATGGTAAATTTTTGTGTAGGAACCCTACCCCACCAATAAAAGAATATTGGGAAATTCTTAAATGCACAAGGTGCACCTAACAAAGTTCTGTGCACACGGTTTTGACCCGTTTGCACACATGACCCGGTCCAGCCCATATAATTATATTCGGGTCAATATATAAACTGAATATTTTATTTTTTGTATTTTTTATCATATTCTTACGCCCTTTGCTATTCGCGCTCTCTATCATTCTCTTCCTTCTTCAATAAGCTAGTACTCTTCCTCTCGTTGCTAATCTACTGTTTTCCGGCGATTTTGCTCTCCCTTTTCTCGTATTTCCGACAGTCATAATGTTTATCGTGTTATCGTTTTTCCGGCGGTTATTGTTCGTTCACCACCACGCGCCACCATTGTTAAGCTCTGTATCGATTTCACTCTCTTCCTCTCCTTTTAACACTCAGGTACTATGTTTTATTGTTATTTTTACTCTTTATTTCATTTTTATTTGATTTTTAGGGTTTAGATTTTTGTTTTACAGGTTTTTACAGTGGGTATGTTTCATCTGCTTTTATATTTGTTGCGTTGTAGTTCGTATCTCGTTTTTGTTGTTGTTTATATCATCTTCTATATTTGTGCTTTGTTTATTTCTATTTTTTGTTGTTGCATGTGTTCTTTCATTTTTGAATTTTTGTTAAATGTTAGATCTATTACTGAAATTCGTAGATAACCGCCGGAAAACCGTAGATAATCGCCTGAAATTCGTAGATAACCGCCGGAAAATCGTAGATAATGGCCTGAAATTCGTAGATAACGACCTGAAATTCGTAGAAAACCGACTGAAATTGTATTATTACTGAAATTCGTAGATAACCGCCTGAAATTGCATGCTCTCCTTTGTTACATGTATTTTGTATTCTAAATTTTGTATATTGTAAGATTTATTATTGAAAAGTGGTGGTTATATTACTGAAAAGTGTAATTGTGGATATTGAAAAGTGTTGTTATTGTTACTATTTTTTTATCAGTATTTGTTTTCATTTTATCTGTTTTTTATAGTATTAGTGATCATTCATCTACTGATTTTTGTTTTTGTTGTTGTTTTTATGTAGTTTGATATGTTAAATTTTGTAAAGTGTAAGATTTTGGTTACTATTTTATGAAAACTGTTTGTTTCATGTTGTTTAAAAGTTTAAATGTGGATATTGAATACTGTTATTATTCTTAATTTATTTTTTTATGAGTTTATGTTTTTGTTATTGTTTTATGTAGATTGTTATTGAAAAGTGTTGTTTATTACTGAAAAGTGGTGGTTATATTACTGAAAAGTGGTGGTTATATTACTGAAAAGTGTAATTGTGGATATTGAAAAGTGTTGTTATTCTTACTATTCTTTTATCAGTATTTGTTTTCATTTTATCTGTTTTTTATAGTATTAGTGATCTTTCATCTACTTATTATTGGTAATTTTGTGCTGTTTGTGTGCCTTTTTGGGGCTGTTTCTGCACTCTGTTACTATTTGCGTGCGCGATTTCACCTAATGTATGATGTATGGAGTGCTGCTTTCTTGTGTACTTTTTAATCGTTATGTGTTTATGCAGATTGATGATTATTTTTTGCTTGTTTGATCATCTTGGAATTCATTCATGGGTTTATTGAATGCTTTTATGTAGTTTATCTGAGAAGATGAGGTGGGGTGGGGTTAAGAATTGACATTACAATTTATTTAAAAATTTCCTTATTGCATTGTACTATTGTTGTTTCATTTCTGGGAAATATTGTTGTCTGTGGTTTAGCAGCTCACTATCTGCTGATCAATTGTGATTGATGAACTTGAAGTTGATTCTTGTTGGCTATCTTATTAATGTTACAATTTACAACTTTTTATGTTTTTTAATAGGGTTAATTGCAAATTAAATCACCACCTTTCACTAGATTGCAATTTAATCTAAACTTTTGAATAATTGCAAATAAAATCACCACCTTTAAATATTGTTGCAATTTAAACTTCTTAATAGTTTCATTTGTGCTCAAATCTAACGTGGTTGGCGAATGTGACACCTTCTTAATGAAACAACATTGTTTTTTATTTCGATCTAATCTCGAAACGTCAAATTCGGGCACAAATGAGATTGTCTAGAAGTCTAAATTGCAACAATATTGAAAGGTGATGATTTTATTTGCAATTATTCAAAAGTTTAGATTAAATTGCAATCCAGTGAAAGGTGGTGATTTAATTTGCAATTAACCCTTTTTAATACTATGGTAGTGAGGAGAATGTATACTAGCTCTGTAAGAAGCTGCAAGAGGATGGGATAGCAAAACCAGATGGTTCTGATCTTTATGTGGTTATAATTTCCAATGAAAAGAAACAAAAATTTCCACAATGCATTTCAACTTTTTGGTTACTGTTTTATGAAAACTATTTGTTTATTAATAGTTTGCTATGAAAAGTGTTGTATACTTAATGAATTTTTATTAATAAGTGTTGTCATGCTTTTTGTTGCAGTTCAAATTTATGAAATGACCAGGAAATTGGCAGATTACATGCCTTCGTTTAGGCTCTTGACACCGTCTCCTGAAGATATTTCAAAATATGGATGGACCGAATCTGTTTTGAAAGATCTTTTTGCAGATGAGAATAGGAAGGACTCTGGTACCTCAAATGTGAAGGATGTTCATGATAGAGGGAATCTTACTGATGAATGTTCCGATGAAGATTTAAATGAAACTTTGATCTCTATTTCTTCAAAATACAAAAGTGTTGATTTATTATTAATGAAAAGTGTTGTTTATTATTACTGAAAAGTGGAAATAATTATTATTGAAAAGTGTTGATTATTATTAGTGAAAAGTGGTGTTTATTATTACTGAAAAGTGGTGTTTATTATTAGTGAAAAGTGTTGATTAATATTAGTGAAAAGGGGAAATAGTAATTAGTGAAAAGTGGAAATAGTTATTAGTGAAAAGTGGTGTCTACAATTACGGAAAAGTGGAAATATTTATTAGTGAAAAATGTTATTTATTATTCTTGAAAAGTGGAAATAGTTATTAGTGAAAAGTGGTGTCTATAATTAGTGAAAAGTGGAAATAGTAATTAGTGAAAAGTGGAAATAGTTATTAATGAAAAGTGGAAATAGTAATTAGTGAAAAGTGGAAATAGTTATTAGTGAAAAGTGGTGTCTATAATTAGTGAAAAGTGGAAATAGTAATTAATGAAAAGTGATGTTTATAAAAAGTGAAAATTGGAAATAGTAATTAGTGAAAAGTGGAAATAGTTATTAGTGAAAAGTGGTGTCTATAATTAGTGAAAAGTGGAAATAGTAATAAGTGAAAAGTGGTGTCTATAAAAAGTGAAAATTGGAAATAGTTATTAATGAAAAGTGGAAATATTTATTAATGAAAAGTGGAAATAGTTATTAGTGAAAAGTGGTGTCCATAATTAGTGAAAAGTGGAAATAGTAATAAGTGAAAAGTGGTGTCTATAAAAAGTGAAAATTGGAAATAGTTATTAATTAAAAGTGGAAATATTTATTAATGAAAAGTGGAAATAATTATTAGTGAAAAGTGGTGTCTATAATTAGTGAAAAGTGGAAATAGTAATAAGTGAAAAGTGGTGTCTGAAAAGTGGTGTCTATAATTAGTGAAAAGTGTTGTTTTATTATATTAAATTTTTTTAATTCGGAAAAAAAAAAATTAAAAATATTTCAGGATAATTAGTGAAAAGTGGAAATAGTAATAAGTGAAAAGTGGTGTCTGTAATTAGTGAAAAGTGTTGTTTTATTATATTAAATTTTTTTAATTCGGAAAAAAAAAATTAAAATTAAAAAAATTAAAAATATTTCAGGGCCTGTGACCTTATATCCGTTATCGTAACCGCTGGACTGACAGTTACTTTGCTTTTGAAATTTCGCGTTTTAGTATGTTATTGTTGGTCACTGGTCGCATAGGGTGCACGTGCACCCTATGCACAGGAGACCAACTCAAGAATATTTGGTCACGTTGTTTTTTGTTATTAAATTAATCATTCTGCTAAAAAAAATAGCTGCAAGTACTAATGAATATGTATATCTATATTAAAATTTAAAAGTAGGTTAAAAAAATTATTTTCCGTCAAAATCAAATTCTAAAATTAAAATATACTCCGTATTTAACAATAGTTTTTTACCGACGCTTGTTATAAATTGTTACATAAAATAATTTTAATAAAAACAGGTTCTAAAAATTTACAAACAATTGTATCAAATATATATTACTATAAGTTAAAAATAAATTAATTTTTTTTTTTGACAGAAAAGTAGAATATATTAAAAAGCCATCAAATCGGCTGCAAGATCCTGCTCAATATGAGTTGGTACAATATTCGAAATGTGGGTTAATGCAGAAATAAATCTTTAATTAATTATAATTTTTTACTCATTTTTCTAAATGTTATTAACTCTATTTTTTTTTTTTAATGTTCTTTATCGTAAAATTAATTCACATACTTCGACAAATAAAGATCCTGCAGTATGACTAAGAAAATATAAAAATGGTCAGAGATCAATGATGATTTTTTAATAGAAGCTTGAAATTTATTTGTGGTCAAATTGGCAAACCTTTATAATGATCAAATTTGAACAAGGAAAGGGGCAATTCGGGCATGATAGTGTATGGAATAATATCAACAACACATGTTTCAAAGTAGGACGTATTATGTGTCAGGTTTATAATTTATAATTAGTAAAGCTATGGATATTTTCATAATTTAATAGGTTTCAAATGGAATATTCAATGGGAGGGGGCCTCGTTTGAGATCCCAGTCAAAGTGTGCAAAGTAATACAAATGTTTCCTTCCTTCTCATTATTAAGAAATTAAGAAAATATCCTTTTTTTTAATTATGGATTTAAAATAAATAAATATATTGTGTAATTGGGGTACAAAATTGAAATGTAATTGAATTTGAAATATTAAAAGCGAAAGTAGAAATCGAAATGGTTGGATAGGGCCTAGTTTGACTTTGACCAGAGTTTTGATTTGGCGGTGGTGGTGCTCGTGCCGCACTTTAAAGCGCCTTTGGCCCCAAACTTAGCGACTTTTGCGGTGATAGCTACTCCATTTTATTGAAAGAAAGAAAAAAGTTATTACTCCCGAAATTATTTGTAAGATTTGACCGGAAAAAAAAAGAGATTTAGTGACAGACTGATGTAAGATAAATTGAGGATATTTTGGATGATTTAGGGGGTGTTTTCAAACTCTACTGCTTTAGAATCACTTTTTTTAAAGCTGCCCTCTCACAGTTTTTACTTTTTAGAATCACTTTTTTTAAAGCTGCCCTCTTACAGCTTTTACTTTTTAGAAGTGCTTTTAAGCTGTTTATAGAGTTTGCAAACACACCCTTAGTTAGTAAGGTGTAAAGTAAAATGTATGTAAAAAATGAGTGACAATTTTAAAAATAAAATAGTGTTGGAAGGATAATAATTTTATGGGGGTATTTTCATTCTAAGAGTGTACAAATAATTTTAGGACATTCTAAATAAAAAAAGTGTACAAATAATCGAAAGACGGAGAAAGTAATACTCTATATTCTTGCAAATGTAATCAATGATTCATAAATCAGTAGTGACGTCAAGCTGAAAATTTGAATTGCACGCCGCCCTTTGTTGGTACGTAGTATGAAAAAAATCAACATCAGTAATGATATGGATTATGAAATGCCACGACTTCAAAATAAAACAATTTGATTTCGAATATAAAATGCATTATTTATTTCGTCAACAATCATATAAATATACTAGGCACGGGTGCATTTTAATGTTACGAAGTACTTATCACAATATTATACTGTGTACTGTCATTTTAATGTGTATTTTTTTTTGGCTTCAATATTTGTTGAATAATCAATTATTAGAGTGAGCCTCCAATCCATATTAAAACCCTCGTGAAATAATGGTTCATACCAAATTAGAAATGAACCTTCTTATTAACTTTTCAACTTCTATTTGTAATATATAATTGTAGTAATACTGTTTGGAGTTAATGCAGTTATAATACCTATTAATAAAATAATATTTTTATAGTATTTATTAAGAATTAATTAATATATAAGAATTAATTTTACATCTTTCTCTATAAATTTAAACTTTTAGATGATACGAATTTTTTTTCATAGTATCAAATCCTACTGACAAACTACCTGGACCTACAATTTCACACAAGAACTTGTCATTTTATTTATTTTGTCTTTCTTTCTTTTTTAGTAGAGGGTGTCATATTCTTGAAATTTCGTTGAAGTTTTTACTTTCACCTCATTTTATTTGTGAAAAAATAGACCCAAAATTAGTAAGTTCATCCAGAAATTCTAAAAGATTTAATTATAGTACTATATTCCCACCATGTATGTAATTACAAAATTAGTAGGAGTATTATATTTTTAATTTTGAAGAGTCCAAGGGTCCATTTTTCATCAACTTCATCAGTTCAAAATTCAATACAACCAAAGTAAATTCAAGGCTATCCGAAAATCCCAAATAAGACTTAAAAGATTCCTAAAAAAATTCTTATTCAATTTAGTACTAAGCCAATACAATAATAATAATCAGCAGATTATAATATTTTCAATTAATTAATATTAAATGAATAATACATGATACATCTCCCCTATACCAAAAGACTCTTTCAGCAAATTAAACTCGATCGGCTTTCTTGGGCGAATTATATATAGCATCAATTATTTATTTAGGAATTGTCAAAAAAAAATTTATTTATTTAGGTAGCGAATATCTATGAATATTGACATTCTGCATCATCATTAATATTATTAATAGAAAATTATCAGTACATGTTGGAAATCTCAGTATATCTCAATTTTTTACGAAAATTTATTACTAATATTATTGTGACTGTATTCAATTTAAAAAAAAATTATAACATGATAACACATATTCGAAGCTTACGAAAATAACAAAATGATATGTTGGTTAGCGATACATGCACATATATACACCATTATGTAGGTAATTTGTTACTTACATTGTAGGTGTCATAAACCGTTAATTTATACTCCAGTAGTTAAACCGTGTTAGCGTCTATGAATCATTTATACATTTTAATCATATTAATTTTTATATTTTTTTTGTCAAAAAGTTAATATCACGTTTCATTGAAGATAATGCACATTATACTATATCATTATAAATTATAATGATAATGCTGGACAAATTTAATTAACTTCTTACACTGATTATGTTAATTTGAAATGAATAATAAGAATAATGATAGATTAAATTTAAAAATAAATTGAATATTGAAATTGTTTAAACCTATAACTTTTTGGTAATAAATGGAAATATAAATGTATAAAAATTAAAAATTAAAAATGGCCAAATATCTATGATTCTTCATTCCAGAATTGTATTAACTGTTCATATGGTATATAGACATAGTGGCCAAAATCTTTCAATCGGACTTTATTAAAATTAAGGGCGCGGCTAAAGGCACCCGAATTTACTATGAGTACACCCACGCGATGAGAATACACACAAAACGGATGAGGACACCCACATGGAAAACCCAAATTTACCCTCTACTCAATTAAAACCTCATTCACTCTTTCTCAATTTTGGACACCCCCTTTCCCACAAATCGTTGGCGAGGCCTTCCCCCTTTCCCACAAATCGCCGCCTCCCTCTTCCCCCTTTTCCCTACCACCCACGCGATGCAGCCCCAGCCGATGCGACCCCACCGCTGCCCTCTCCCAGCCGCAACACCAGCCGCCGGCCGTCGCTGCCAACGCGCCCCCACCGCAACCCAGCCAACGCGCCCCCTCCCTCCAAATTTCTGTAAATTTCCCCCCTCCCCGCAACCCCGTCTGGCCGCTCCCTCCCTCTCGTTGGCCCCGCCCTCGCCGCGGCAGCCCAGCCACTGCCTTGGGCCGTCGCGGCCGTCTACTTTTTTTTTTTCTTTTTCTTTTCTGTAATTTTCTTCGCCTGACACCGTTCGCAGCCGCAACCTCTCCCCCCTTCATCGCACGTCGCCGGCACCCACGCAAGGTAAGTTTTTTTTTTTTTTTAGGGTTTTGAAAATTTTAGAAAATTTAGGAAAATTAGGGTTTTTAGTAGTTCGGGAATTATTTTTGAACATATTGAGTTTGTTTTGGAAAAAATTTCGAACATATTGGGTTTGTTTTGGAAACAATTTCGAACAAGATGTCCGATCTTTTTTTTAGAACAAATTTGAGTTGTTTTGGATTTTTTTTCGAACATACTGAGTTTGTTTTTGAAAAAAATTCGAACATATTGAGTTTGTTTTGGAAAAAATTTCGAACATGTTTGTTTTGGAATTTTTTTTCGAACAGTTGGTGTTTTGGATTAATTTTTGTTGCAATTTTGGAGTTTTTTTTGTTGAAGAATGGTGGTGGTGGTAATAATTATGTGAAATAGAATGGGTGGGTGTACTCATCTTCGTTTTTTCATATATTTTACCCTAGGGGTATATGGGACATTTCACATGTTCGGAAAGATTAAAAAAATGTTTGGTGGGTGTACTTATAGGAAATCCGGGTGCATTTAGCCGCGCCCTAAAATTAAACATTTGAGCCCAAGAAGCCCATAAGCTTTCAAGTCGACTTTATTAAAATTAAACATTTGGGCCGAACTAAAATAAAGGGATGGGGGTATATACCCCTCCAGCTTTGTTTAATACACTCCTCCTAATTTTTATTAATTCAAAATATATATATATAAAATACCAATTTTACCCCTTTTACTAAATCAAGTTAGATACATACACTCCCCCTAAAACCCTAACCCTAATGCATTAACCCTAATTTTGCAACCCAGCCGCCGCCGCTCCTCCGGCAACCACCATCACCTCCGGCGGTTAACCACCATCTCTCTTCTCTTACATCCACAAAAAAAAAATTAAAAAAATAAAAATTCAACAACTAAACTTAGAAAAAACTTCCACTGATCCACAAAACTCAACAACAAACCCTAAACCAAAAACTTAAAAATTCAAACAAAACAAAAACTTATTTTCGACAAACCAGAGTCGACCAAAAATTCTCCCGTCAACAATGGATTGTCGACCAAAAACAATTCGATCGACTCTGGTTTATCGACCAATTTTGTTTTAAAAAAAATTAAATTTTCGTTAATATTGAGTAGACCAAAAATAATCTCGTCGACAACCATTTGTCGATGAGAGTGTTTTTGGTCGATTCAATATTATCGAAAAAAAAACCCCTGGAGAAGCATGGGCAGCGCGGCCAACGAGAGAGTGGGGAGGGGGCACGGCGGGTAGGCGGCGCGAGCTCAACGACGGCGACGGATTTGGGGGGGGGGGGTTAGTTGCAGAAAACGAAAAAAAAGAAAAGAAAAAGAAGATGATGCGGGGGCATCTTGCTGCGTACGGCGACAGGGCGGATCTGTTGCGGGGGCTTGTCGGCGGTGGTGCGGTGAGGGGCTGGGCGGCGGCGGCGGTGGATGGGATGAAAAAAAGAGAAGTATGGGAGAGAAGAATGAGAAGAAGATAAGAAAAATTAGGGTTAGGGTTATAAGGGGGTGTGTATGTATCTATAATATTTTATTTAGGGGTAAATTTGGTATTTCATATATATTTTGAATTAATAAAAAGGAAGAGGAGTGTATTAAACAAAGCTGGAGGGGTATATACTCCATCCCTAAAATAAATCACACGCTCAATATTGCAAACACTTTAGTTAAAATATAGGCGTGGTCGTAGGGTTGTAAACGAATCGAATAATTTTAGTCGATTCGGTATTCGTATTCGAATTTTAATATTCGGATTCGAAATTTTATGATTCGAATTCGAATACAAATATTTTTTTTGATTCGATTAATAAACGAATAGAAATACAAAATTATGATATTCGATTCAATATTCGTAAGTATTCGATTAAATAAATAATTAAAAAATATATATATATATACATATATACATAAATATATATTCTTAAATTATATATTAAATTAAAAATATATTGTATTTATTAATTTAACTAATATTATATACAAATACAAGTACAGGCCCAACAAGTACATGCCCACAAAAAGTAAAAATCATAATTCTTTAGTTAATGTTCAATTCCACATTTTCCCCCATTTTCACTTCTCCCTATACGCCCTTTCATACAGTTGCCCGCCCGCATCTAGTCTTCCACGACCAGTCGGCCACCAACTGCACGCACAGGCAGCGCGCATAGGCGGCAGTCGGGCGAATCGTCCACGCATCGGCAGCGCACTCAGCACAAGCAACACACATGTTTTTTTTTTTTTTTTTTAGGTGTTGTTTTGTTTTGTATTATGTTGATTGTGATTTAGTGTTTATGCTGTTAATGTAAATTTTTTAATTTAATTTGTGATTTTGTAATGCAAGTTGAAACAATATATTAGTCAATTTAGTATTTATTATTTACTAGTGTTTTATTAGTTAAACATATTGGTTATTTTATAGATTTTTTCTACAAAATTTCAAATTGAATCGAATATTGCGAATCGAATCAAGTTGTATCGAATACGAATAAATTTCTAATCGAATACTTGAAAAATATTTTTTAGAATATGCTTTTAAAAAATCGAACCGAATAGTATCGAATATCCTTTCGAATCGAATACCGAATCAAATTTATTATTCGAAAAATAAACGAATACGAATATTCGAATATTTTCACGAATCGAATCGAATACAGTGGTATTCGCTTTGATTCGATTCCTTTACACCTCTAGGAGTGGGTTATTTGAAGGCATGAATATTAGATGCACTCCCATGATATACATACTCCCCTCACGTAAGAATAAGATAAATGCACTTTTCACAAATTACCTACTCCCTCCGTCCCACAATAACTTTCACACTTTTTTTTTGGACATTCCACAATAACTTTCACACCCTTAAAATAAAAAACTCTTTATAAACTTTACCCTCACAATATCCTCAATTTTACACAAATGCCATTATTTTTTCTCCACATATACACAAAAGTCAACTCATTCTTTACTTTATACTCCCTCCGTCCGCCTATAAGTTTCCCATTTTACCATTTTAGTCCGTCCGCCTATAAGCTTCTCATACCCTTTTTGGTAAGTACTTTTTCTTACACTTTACTTTATATCTTACTTTTTCTCTCTATCTCTCTCCTTCTTCCAATCACATCACTTGTACTATATCTATTATTTAATCACTTTTCTTAATCTATGTGCCAAAAAGTAGCGGGAAACTTATAGGCGGACGGAGGGAGTACATAAAGTTTTACAAAATTACCCCTCAAAACTCCACTCATTATTACACTTTCTTAATTTATGTGTCCACATACCTATGAAAATTGGGCAGGTCTCTTGTAGACTCAATTCCTTATAAGGAATTGAGTAAATTTTAAAAAATTGGTAGGATGAATAATAAAAATAAAATACGCGAAAAATATTTATGATAATTTATGTAGCTTAAACGGTTGAGAATAGTCTTTTTTATGTTGAGGTCTAGTGTTCAACTCTTACATCTAACAATTTTCACATTTACAATTTTTTAGCGATGTGACTTACTATTTTCAACAATATTTTTTAGTTATATTGACTTACACTTTTTAGTAATGTTATGATACACCTTTTAGTCATATTTTGTTGCACTTTTCAATTGTAGTGACTTACAATTTTCAACAATATGTTCAGTTATAGTGACTTACACTTTTTAGTAATGTTATGTTACACTTTTTACTCGTATTTTGTTACACTTTTCAGTTATAATAACTTACACTTTTCATTAAAATATTGTGTTGCACTTTTCAAGTATATTGACATGCACTTTTTAATAATACTTTGTTGCACTTTCTAGTTATACTAACTTACATTTTCTAGTTATAATGACTTATACTTTTCATTAAAAGTTGTGTTGCACTTTTCAATTATAGTGACTTACACTTTTTAATAAAAAAATGTGTTACACTTTTTAGTAATATTGTGTTACACTTTTTAGTAATATTAACTTACACTTTTCAACACACACAATTTCGAAAAAAATTTATCAATAATAAAAAAATAATAATAAAAAAATTAATCAAGTCAAAAATTTTATTCACAATAATCTTGAATATTTAGGGTTCACAATATTCTTGAATATTTAAGATTTAAGTTGACCAAGTCAACTCAATTCCTTATAACTATATAAGACCAATCCAAGAAAATTATTTTGAGACAGAGGGAGTATTATACTATTTTCTATTAAAATTCGACATGATAAATGCACACTTCCATAAAATCTTACCTTCCTTTCCCCAATCAACCGTCTTCCTCCTTCCATTATGTCAGCGTCGTCCTCCTTCGTTCCTTTTTTTTTTTTCATTTCTACACGCGCACAGGCGGCGTCGCCACTCATCCTCCCTCGCCCAGCGACGCCGCCGCCCCAGTCCCACCAAAACCGTCGTCCTCTCCTCCCTTTTTTTTGTTTTATTTTAATTTATGCAACAAGCAGTGCCGCTCCCTCCTCCTCCATGCCACCCTGAACCCCACTCGAGTTGGGTGCCATTTCCAACTTCTCCCTCGTGTGCTCGTTTTGCGAAACAAGTACGATTTTTTGGTTTTTTTTTTAATTTTATTTTCGATAAGAAATTGTCGACCATAATGTTTATGGTCAACAATTTCCTGTTCAAAATTCTGATTTTTTTTATAATTTTTTTTTCCGATAAAATGTTGTTGACAAGGGTGTTTTTCGTCAACAAATTATAATTGACGATATACTTTATGGTCGACAAACTAGTGTCGATCGACACTGGTTTGTCGAAAAAAAATAATTTTTTTTTTTATATTTCTAAGTTTTTTTTTTAAATTTCTATATTTGTTTGGACGGCGACGACTGCCGGAGTTGGGGGCAGCTACTACGGCGACTGCTTCTTCTGGGGTTAGGGTTAGGGTCTATGTTTGAATTTTAAGAGAGTTTATTTATCATGAGATATTTTATTAAAATAACAAATTGAATTTTTTACATGTATATTTAATTAATAAATGTGGAGGGAAACTTCATCTAACAATCGTGGAAGAGCAAATAACACACGCCTAAAATTCACACGAATTTAATCAATCTTACACTACACCAATCTTACTCAAATTATTTAGATTATATTAAAATAGGAGTGACATCCGCTGTGTGGCGGGACTGGTTTATGCCTCATCCGGCCCCGGCCTCAACGGTTTTTTTTTTTTTAAATCATCATTCCAACTCTGATCGGTATCCCCAATTTGAAATTTTGAATTTTATTATTTTTCTATTTTAATAATTATTATATTTTTTTAAAAATATTATTATGTCATTGAGAATCAATTAAATTATAACATTATTTATAGAAATAATTTAAAAGAACAAAGCATAAATAATCAAAACAATTTTTGAATATATAGTAATATAGAGATGTATATACATACATAAGTATAAAAAATATGCACATATTATATTTCAGGGCGAGACATATAAATATCATTTCCGTCCCGTTCCTTATTTAAAGTTTTTCGGTTTTCACAAAAATAATAAAATAGACAAAAAAAAAAAATGCTCTGATCGAAGTGGGGGCATGACGAGTCACCATGGATTCGGTATAAATTGTTCCCTAGATTAAAAACAGTTGCCCCATCATTTTAAAATGATTTGTTGGGTGAATATTTACATACGAGTCTGAAAATACATAACTCATAATTTCAAAGTTATGATTAAATTAACACAATACAATGAACTAATTCACAGGCTCCAAATATCGAGTCGTACATGAGACGAGGCTCCACCACCACACGACGGCGGCTCAACCAAAGAGACCCGACAATTGGGGCACGAACCATTTGAAACAAGCCACGTGTCAATACACACAACATGAAACCCGTGACTACATTTGGGCAGTACCCGGATCCGTTCTCCATCTAAAAACTCCCCCAAACAAATCGGGCATTCATTCAATGAAACATCGGGACCCGACCCGTATACCGTCACCGGAAGCTGCTTCAAGGCCCGCTTCTTCATGCCCGGCGCCGCCGGTTGCTCCGGCGACGAGCTGCGGCGAAACAAAGGAATAAAACCACATCGAGCGAATGCGTTCAATCCGATTGTGAATAGTAAAGCGCAAAGGAGGAAAGTGAGAATTATTACCATATTTGTATCAAACTGCGATTCATCGCCGCTGTAAGAGTTTAGTAACCGGCGATGTTGAAGAATTTGTTTTTGTTTCATTTTATTAAGGATGTTACGTTTTTTGCAAAATGGGAAAATGAAGCGAATTAGCTAGCCATATTTGGGTATAATATATGGTGTATATATGGAACAAAAAATTAGGTTGTTGAAAAAAAATTGGTATGAAAAGGGGAAATTAATGATAGTTAATTAGTTGTTTGAGTAGTTAGTTATTATGACGCTAAAAGGCCAAAAATTAGGGGAGTTATCTTACCAAATCTTTACAGATTAAATTGGCCAACCAATCCAACGTGAGTATTAATTTTAAGAGTCAGTCTCTTGTTAGGGGTGAAACGTGCACTAGATTTAACTGAAAAATGTAAAATTAAAAGGTGTATACTAATATAATAGAAACATGTGACGAGCTAGTGACACATTTTAAAAGATTTTCTAATGAAAAGTGACTTATAAGTCTAGTATACATGTCTTGTTTTACTATCTTTAAAGAAGACTTTCTTCAAGGTAAAACCTTGTCTTCTAAGTTCTCGTTGAAGAAAAAGCTTAAAAGTTATCGTTAGAAGATGTATAAGACATTTGTTATGTTGCTTTTCAAAAGTAAAAAATATGCCCTAATTTATCTCCTATTTTGATATATATATATATGTGTCAACTTTTTTTTTTTTTTAAATATATATAATAAGTGGTGAAGTGCTAGAGAGTGAGTAGCTTTAAGTTGTCATAATTCCCAATAGATATAATTTGAGAAAAGTAATGAATAGTTTGCTCAAACTCATGATTACAATGATATCGACACTACAAATATTTTTCATGATCAAATAATTAGAGATATATAATAAACTAAATGCTAATTTAAAAAAAATTAGGTCGTAAAAGCAGATGTAACAACTCCTGTTTAACTAATACATTTTCCTCTTATTTATTTTCTCTTCAAATTTGAGGCTACTTTGTTCCACATTACCAAACCCATATAGGATAATCCTGAATGTCTTACTTAGGTCAACTAATTAACTAACATACGTACTCACGGATACATTTGACCAACTACTTATGGATAATTTTCTAAATTCAACTAAAATAATCGAATCAAATGGACTTAAATCAACGGTGCAAATGTTGTATATAGGAATAAACTCTAAATAGTAGAGTAATAAAAATTTACGATTTCACTGCGATTCAGAAGTAGTTATATTTAGAAATACACTCCACATTATAATAAGTTATATTTTATTTTGGGTCCCATCTTAAGGATTTATGCCTCCATGTATAAATAAATGTCATTATTAATTATAAAAAAAAATACATATATTATTATAATAAGTTTAAGATGACAAAAAATATTTATCAATGGTTGATTGTAAGTTGTAATTATCTTAATTTGTTGGTACATAATAACTCCGCATACACACCTTGTTGAAGCCAAAATGGTTCCAACTTATCAATTAAATTAAACATGCTTAAAAGTTAAAACTATTGTATTGAACAAACATTTATACACATATGAGCAAGAACTACTGTACTGTAGTACTGTTTAGTTCCTAATATACATGATTAGTTCATACATTTATTTTATATACTATCAAAAAGTGCATGCATTTATTTTACTTAAATTCATATTAGTCAGTTACATGAATTTGTTATTAATGAATTTATGTATACATGTAGTATAACAATTATTATATTGAATATTATTTATTTAAAATAAAAATTCTATGGAAAACTCTTTTTAAGAATAACCTTTTTATAGTAATATTTTTTTTTTCGATTCCAACAATATAACTATATGAAGTGAATTTACTGTATTTTCCATCCACTTTCATATATAGGAGAGTAACTATGTTAGGAGGTAAGAACTAAGAATAACTAAAGGGAAAATTACATATATCTACAATGGCCATTACATATATTTACAATCCAAAAATTTTAATACTAATATCTATAAAGGTGTAGTTAAAGTGACCATTATGCCCTTCATCTACCCTCTTTGTCCCATTGTGAATTTTTTCAAAACTTTCAAGCTTCCTCCTCTCCTTTGAATTTAATATATTAATTTGTTTTATTCAAAAATCATTTATATTCAAATTTTAAATTATAAAATATTTTTTTAATTGTTAATCATTAATATTTTCTTTCACTAGAGTAGATGTTAATCAAATATTTTAATAATAAGCTTTTTTATTCCGATTTTTTTTGTTTTTTTATTCAAAATTTTTAATTAAGATTTATTTTTCAATTTTTTTTATTCAACTTGCACCTTACATTGTAAATCAAACATTGCATACGTTACACCTTACTACATTGCATTCGCATAACATTGCATACACAAAATAAACCTTGCATTCGCAAAACAAACATTGCATACTAACAATAAACAATGCATATATCAAGTAAATTATGCATATTTGCAGCACACATTGCACAATACAGAAAAATTGCAGAAGAAGAGGATTTCCTGATTTCCAATAGTCAAGTTCTTGTTGTATACCATTTCAATGACAAAAAATTCCAGTTTAAAAAAAAAAAAAAAAAAAAACTTATAGACTTGCTTAATACAACATTTCTCTTCAGAAATAACACAAAAACACTCCCTAAGTCCAAAAAAAGAAAAAAAAGCCAAATCAGAAGAAAAGTGAAAATTATTTACCGTTACCCTAGATCCGTCGCTCCACCTTATTCCTAAAAAAGTCTTAAATCAAGAAAATCAAGAAAAAAAATACAGTTTTTTCGAATATGCCGAAATTTAGGCAAAAATACAGTTTTTTGGAAAAATTCTTAAATCAAAATTTTGCACACAGGATAGGTGTATCGAGTGAAACTGAGGGTGTGAATCTTTGGGGTGTATTAAATGAAACTGGGGGTGCACATCGGGGCTGGCAAACCCTAGCCCATTAGGAGGGTAGAACCCTAGTCTCTGCCCTAGGACCTGTGGCCGTCGTCGCCGCCGCCTTGGAAAACGCCGGCAACAGTAGACCTCCGGCAACACTATCACAGTCGGCACACCACCATAGTCGGCAACTGTGCGACGCGCAAAGCTCCGCCGCCTCATTTGTTGCAGCAACACCACCACAGTCGGAAAAATGAAACACCATCTGTTGTACGCCCACCATGGCCGGAAAAAACGAAACACAAAGCCGGAAAAAATACCATCAGATTCGAAAACGTAAAAAGTAATACTAGAAATCGAAAAAAATCGACAAACCCTTCGTCTTCGTCTTCAGTCGCCGCCCTCTTCGACTCTCACGGTGGAGTTGCAGATCGGCAACGGCGTCGGCTGACTCCCCATGACACAGATCGGCACACGCTTAGTCTTCCCCGTGAATCTGACTTCGAAAAAAATTGACGGCGGCGATTCTTCTCCCTCGCCCAGCCG
This sequence comes from Galeopsis tetrahit, assembly GCA_963675135.1. Lineage (NCBI taxonomy): Eukaryota > Viridiplantae > Streptophyta > Magnoliopsida > Lamiales > Lamiaceae > Galeopsis > Galeopsis tetrahit. The sequence continues at coordinate 71,074,697 of OY776128.1, read as the reverse complement.
CCACCAAAGCTACGCCCCAGCGCCGCCCAGCTTCTCCACCAAACGTCGCCATCCCCTCCTCCTTCCCTCCCTCGTTTTTTCTCTTCAGATCTGTTACATCACGACGGCGGCGCCTCTTCTCCCTCGCCCAGCGCCGCCGCCGCCCTGCCTTCCCCCACCCAAACCCTCACCTTCTAAAACGCGTCGGACATGGAGCCTTCACTACCTTCTGGGATATGGGAGAGAGTGTGCTGAGATGGGAGAGAGAAATTTTGAAAGTAATATGAGAGAGAATGAGATTGGAAAATGAGTGATTTTTGAAGAGAAGAGAGACAAAAGGGTATATGAGGGATTTTGCAGTCATTTTGAAGTTTTAAATAATAAAAAAAAATTGTTGTAGATTTTAGTTTTAAGGGGTAAAACTGTGTAGATATGAGTAAATATTCACATAACTAAATAGTATAAGTTGGCAAAGCAATTCAATGGGCTGTTAATAATCAGACGTCATTTTTTATGTTAAAAAACTCTATCTTAATTTGCTGTATATTTCTTTGTTTTGCTTTTGCATTAGGGTCTGACTATATGCACCTCCGACTTGTTTAAATGCACTCCCTCGATTAATGGACTCCCCCTTAAATTTGATTAAAATAGATGACCCCCTTAAATTGTCATAAATACCCATTTTATCATTTTAATATATTTTCAAGCACACCCCCCATTAAATGCACCCCAAAACACTAATTTTTTCCTCTCCCCCTAGCTGTTGAGTAGAAAAAAAATTGCTCTCTCTCCCTCGCGCCCCCCAACTCACTCACCCTCAGCCCACCCACCCTCCCCATCGCCCCCGGTCCCCCACGACCACCACCACCGCCCCCAGCCCCCTACCCGCACCGGTCTCTCTCTTCTCTTCCTCTGCTTTCAAGCTCCCCAATCCAACCCCTCCCCCTTTCTCTGTGTACGTTTGGAGCAGAAACAAGGTAAGTTTTTTCTTTTTTTAAAAACAAATTGACACACCAGAGTCGATTTTATACACTCTCGTCGACAACAATTTATCGATGAGAATGTATATGGTCGAACCTGTTTAGTCGAAATTTTTAATTTTTTTTTCAAGCAATTGTTGGTCGACCATATACACTCTCGTCGACAACAATTTATCGACGAGAATGTATGTGATCGACCTTGATTTGTCTAATTTTTTTTTTTTTTTGAGATTTCAAATATATATATATATATATATTATTTTTAATTTTTGAGTTTTTTTTTTTTTTTTTATGATGTTGGATAACTTCTGCAAAAAATGGGGGTGTGGTTTGGGAGAAGGTGAAAAGATAAGAAAATAGGGGGTGCAATCAGTAAGTAGGGTGATTTAGTATCCTACCTTTTACCTTTTACCTTTTACTGAAGATATTTTCAATTTTTTGCATAATTATTATATTATTAAATTGAAAGGGGAGTGCATCTCTCCAAAATGGAGGTGGAAATAGTCAAACCCTTTGCATTATTGCATAAAAATTGAGCTTTGTTTTAATGTGGGCTGAAGCCCGTTGGGCTTTCTTCGGCTTAATAATTTCACATTATGGAGCAAGTTAAATTGTGTTTTTTTGTAAAACTAAAGTCCTAACTTTTAAAAGACTTGAAAGTTCAACGGTCTAGTTAATTTCAATCCTTATCAAAATCTCAAAATAAATTCATAAAAAATTATTTTGACTTTACGGCTTTACAATACTTACAAATTGATCTCAAAACAAATATAGGCCAAAATTGTCAGGAGAATACCCCTCCTTATCCTTCTAAGACAAGAATTGAATTTACATATGTACAGGAGGATCATGTGCAGGAGAAAATCATTGGATCATACACACATACATACATAGGTTTGTGTACAAAGGGATTTTAAGACCGTGGACATTGTTAGTCCTTTTAGTCAAATTTTAAAAAAATGTGGTGGATTTTGAAATCCAATCAAATGTGATGAAATTTCGAAAGTAAGACATTTTCATCATATGACATCTGATTGGTGTTTCTAAAAATGTATTGACCCTTCCATGCAGTTCGTTAGATCTCTTAACATGAGTAACCAACAATATTTAACTATGTTGACTACGCAGTCCAAATATTCATTGTTTACTTTTTTTTGCAAATTAATTTCTTTGGATCTGCATTTGTTTAATACTTTGCTTGGAAGAATTTGAATTGAAATTCATAATAGCATTATTATTATTATTATTGCTGCTGCTTGAACTAATACACTGTTTAATGAATTTGAAATACCACATTCATGAATCATGAACTACATTTTAGGTTATTTATAGTCATGATTCATGCACTACGCTTTAAACGATATAAATATATTTAAAATATTTTCATTTCAAAGAATTTAAATCCACTTAAAGCCGGTTGAATATCCTCAATGGGAATTGCATCTTTAAATCCAAATTCCAAAATAAGTTCTTAACTTTACAAAGGAAGATTAACTTGTTTAACTGAATCTATGAAAGACTAAGAAACTCAAAATAAACCAGTACAAAAGAACCATGACTTTATTCTAACAAAACTACCCTTCTAGAACTCATGCCCATACTTGTTCCATCCTCTCCCATTAATCCAGCTGCCCATCTCCTCAAAATCCTCAATAATGTCGCCGCCTTTCGTTTCGCTCTCCCCGTTCCCATCCCCATCACTTCCCAAATTAACCTCTCGATTCCCGTAATCACCGCCAGCTGCTCCACCACATCTGATCCCCCTTTTCGACACATATTAACAAGTGCGGCAGCCGCACTCTCTCTAGCGCCATCGCACCCAGCTCTCAATACCACCGCCAATATTTTCACCATATTTAAATGAGAAGCCTCCACAATCGCCACCAAGCCACCCCGTCTCACCACCACTTCAAGAACGGCTACCGCCTCCTCAACTATTGAATCCATAAGATCAACTATCAGACTCATCACCCCTCCCTCAATCAACTTCCCGACCGCCTCCCTATCCCCCGCCAAATTCAAAATTGCCATCATGGCATCCCTCTTCGAATATATAGGCCCATTCTTCGCTAAATCGAGCAACGCCTTGATGGCACGTGGCTTTTTCCCAATCTTCTTTCGATTAGCGTGCCCACTCGTTAGGCTGAATATTGTGGCTGCCGCATTCCCTTTCGCCTCCCACGTGGCACCCGACCTCAACACTTCAATAATCCCATTTATAACACCATCGGTTTCCACAATCTTGGCTTTGTTCCCTTCAAAGATGGACATGTTTAGAATTGTGGTGATTGTGTTTATTTGTAAGCTCGGATTATTCGAACCTAACAACTTGACCAACAAAGGCAACGCCCCCGCCTCCACAATGCAAGCTCGACTATCCGAGTCAGTCTTCGCCAACGCACGAAGCTCGTGAACTACTCGATTAGCCACGTCAGACGATTGCGACACCATCAACTTGCTAACCAAAAAGTAAATGGTCATCCTTGTTGCTTCTAACGCCGTTTTATTTATAACATGACTGTTACGTTTGACGTTAACATCCGTTGACTCGAACGGAATCCTCTGCTCGCGGCACCACATAGCAATCAAGTTCTGCAACGCCAAATTAGGAATTAGCTGCGTGTGGGCCAGGGGCTGACCCGTCTTCGGACACGTGGCGTGCCCTGATTCGATCCACGGACTAATTGACCAACGGTCGTACGTCTGCCCTGTAGACACAATGACTGGCTCTCTCATCAAATCGAGAGAAATCGGGCACCGGAAATCCGCCGGGAAATTGACTTCCGCCGCCGTTTTCTGCCGTCCGGTGGTGGCTCGAGGAGACGAGGCGCCGTACAGAACACACTTCCCGTAGCGCACGAGTCCAATAAGTGCGACTACGTCGTTTTGATCATGAAATTCATCTTCCAAATTCTGGATTTCATTTCTGCAGCTTGCGGAATCGATTAAATTCAATTCCGTGAAAATCTTCGACAGTTTGGAATGATCTGGAACAATTTCTCTTTTAATCTCCTCCAGAATATTCAAAACCTCTCTTCTTAGTATTTCATCTTTTGAACACGCGGAATAAGGAGAATTTTGTGAAAACTGTTTTTTCAACAAACTAACCAATTCTGCAACGTCTTCACTGACATTCATTTCCTTCGATGGGAAAATATCGAGAAGAGTCGACAATTCAACTCTCAATTGATTAAACGAATTCGAAATCGAAGGAATTTGCATTAACAGCCACATCCGACTACACGAAGAACAATCTTCCAACAACACTTTAATTCTCTGCAAAACTATGTACAATTCGTCAAAGCAGAGAGTAGCAGAAGGCGGGAAAGGAATTACCGGATTTCGAACAATTTCTTCCAAAACGACTGAAATTACCCGAGATTTTCTGATAATCGAAGCCGATTCAGTCCTCAGAAGAACAGTTAGCGGCTCAACGGATGAGATTTCGTTAGACAGTGAAAGCAGAGATTGAATAAGCTTACGATCGGAGAAATTCGGAAAGAGGAAAGCTCCGGCCGACGGGCGCCTTTTTCTGACCGGAAAACTCCCCTGCTCCACCGCCATCCACCACCACCACAAATAATTAGAGAAATTGATTGATGGAATAAAAGAATCGATGGAATGAGCTGTGAATGGGGACCAAAGGTTTATGATGAAAAATAAATGCTGAAAAGATAAACTGAGATTTTTTTAAAAGTTGTATGCATTCGTGATTGTCTGCGCGCGGTTACCAAATATTACGTAGATGTATGAATAATTTAATTAAGAGGTAATTAGGTTTGATTATATAAATAAGAATAAGATGATCACAATTTTGAATATTTGTATCAATGACGTCAATGTATCGAGACAGACTAACGAGCTTCATTCAGATTTTAAATTGCACACTTCTTGAAATGGTTCATGCACCATTTTGAGAAAAAAAAGATAAAAAATTAATTGCGATTTTAGTGAGAAAAAATGTTTAAACCAATAACTTTGCGGCAATGAAAGAAGGCGAAAAGGGTACAGTTTTGGTGCGAATTTGGACACGGAAACTTAAATGCCTACTTTTTTGCTAAGTACGCCAACAATTGAACATAGAATAATGTAATGTGTATCTAGTCACCTAAACTATAAACACAAATTGCGTGAATCGCTTTTACATAAAAACAAAAGGCATGGTTGAAGGCTTCAAGCATAGAATCTTTTAAAAAAATAGATATATTAATTTACACGTTTCAATTAAAATTAATGTTACATTTCACTCCATGTTCAGTAGCAGAGTGTGCACCATAAGTGACTGAGTAGATGAATATATATACACATCTCAACGGATGTATTTTACATGTTTAGACTTAACCAAAGACAAGCCTCTATAATTTACATATATAGCTATTGTTAAATGGAAAAGAAACTAAAACAACACCTTAATTAGTAGCAATAATATTAATAAAAATTTAGTACAAACAAGTGTATTATCCTTATATATCCATGCTGCCCTTTGTTATGTTCAAGCGCCACTCTTTTGTACTCCATCGTGCAATAATGTTCTAAAACATAGGCAAAAATCTCACAAATTAAAAAATATCTCAAGGGTCTGGGGGATTTTGATTGGGACATGGAGACAATATTGTTTGTATACTTTTAACATTATTATATGTTTATTCATATAGTATTTGGTAATAGCAATAATACATTAATAACAATTTAATATTGAATGTTGAGTATTTAATTTGTATTGCAACTAATTGATGTAATATTATATGTGCAAACAAATAATACTATTAGGGTCCACAAATAATATTATTTTCATGATTCTATTCAATTTGAATTTAACTCGAGCATTTATTTTCCCTACATATTTGAAATATGATTTTTAACGATAATTATTAAAATTAGATTTTAGATTTTAATTTGAAGACAAATAATATCATGAATTGCATGACTAATTTATAAGCTGACCATCTTACCTTTTAATTTATGCTCTCTTCAATTCATTTTAAATGTAATTTTTTATAAGATAATTTACTTAATACTATAAATGACGTTGTGAGGTTTTTTTTCCTCCATTATCTCACGTTGACCCCAATAAAATTCCACCTTTATTAAATCTAGACGTCTGAAATATGTCAAAGTTAATTTTTATTAATTAAGCTTAATTTTAACATAAACATAGTCTTTATTTGTGTGATAAAATTCAGACATATAAAAAGTATGGAAGGTATATTTATTTAACTTTTGAGGGTATTTATGTTTTTTTAAAAAATTTAAAAGTAAAAGTGGTTATACAATATTTTTATTATTTGGTGGGTGTATAGTGTAAATGAGATTTTTGATAATTGAAAATAGGTATTATTGTGCATTCTCATTATACACACAGTATTAATTTAATAATTTAAATAGTGTAATTTATTTTTTTTTAGAGAGAGCAGAATGAGAAGGTAAAAATGCGTTTGGTTGCAACTACTTCCATAAATAAGGAGGGGACAATCAAAAATGACTTGTAACTCTCCCCATATTAATTACTTCCTTATCTACCAACCAAACATAAATTTGCCAAAAACTATATACATTGATTTATCTGTTTTATTTTTTATGTTTCCTTTTTTAGATATATTATTTAAAAATATTCAGTAATGAGTAGTATTTTAAGATTTTTTTTTTTTTTGAAAACAGTATTTTAAGATTTAAAATAGTGGATTTATTTTTTTTGAAAATAAAATAGTGGATTTATTGATAGACAAATGAAAAGATGATTCGTTATATTATGCTTCGCATTTAAGTACAATTGTACAAATACTGTTTCAAATTTGAAAGTCTATTTCTCCTCAATAATGTAGGCTTTCAATCAATACTGATATCGCGACCTGCGACGCGGCGAAATTCATCATGTAGTGGGTGCGAATTACACATAGTAGAGGTGCGATTTCACGCTTAGGTTTTTTCCCCTCTTTTCTACACACATTCTCTTGGGTAGAAATGAAGTGAATCCTTGAATTCTTGAACTTCTGCACACTGTACAAAGCTTTCTTCCATTGTTTCCTTCCCATCTTTGCATCGGCAGAGACAATTGGTATAAGGAGCCTACTATGGGCGAATTACACCGTTTCTAGGTGTGATTTCTCCGCGAGGTAGGTACGTTTTTTCGCGAATTTGTAAACAAATGTGGTAGAATTTTTTGGGTTCTTCACAGTTTCATGGGCAATTAAAGAGAACAGTTGTTGCGACTCTATCACCAAACAAAATCATCACCACAAGTACGCTGAGCATCATCTTCCAACGGAAAATCGTCGGCCTTATCCGTGCCCGATCATTAAATTAATTGAGGGCTTTTGCTCCTCTCACCAAGAGCTTTTATTGAGACACGGTACGCGTAGGAGTGGTGACGGCGCTCAGGAACATATTACTCTTCTTTGTGGTTGTACAATAGCCAACGCCTCTGTGCGGCTCTTCAAAACTTTGTGCGTCTACTCGGTTTTAGCCTCAACTTCTATGTAGAAGACTGGTGTTTCTCGACTCCGCTAATCCACATGAGAATTGTATCGTGGAATGCGAGAGGCTTGAGGGAGCCAAATGCACTCCAAAAAATTAGGCGAGTTATCGCCCTAAATAACCCTTCTGTGATGTTTGTTTTGGAATCGAAATTACTTTCTAGGGTAGCTCACCTTTGGAAAACCTTGTTGAATTTTAATTACTGTTTTGCGGTTGATGCCCATGGAAGAAGTGGAGGTTTAATTTTATATGCAAGAGATGATGTTTTAGTTAACTTGAAGTCCTTCTCAAGTGGACATATTGATGTTAATATTCAGTGGAATGGGGTGGCTTGGCAATTTACAGGTTTTCAAGGAAATCCGAATGCAAATCTTCGGCACCACTCTCTTGAACTCTTACGTAAGATTAGGAGAACACATGATTTATCGCATGAATGGTTGGTAGGTGGGGATTTCAATGAGGTCCTATACTGCGAGGAAAAATTGGGAGGTGTGATTAATGGACGAGTCAGAAGGAATATGGAAAACTTTAGACAAACTTTGCTTGATTTGGACTTGCATGATTTAGGTTTTAAGGGACCAAAGTACACTTGGACAAATAAAAGGAGAAGGCCACATAACATTAAAGAAAGACTTGACCGATTTATTGCTACAACAAATTGGAGAACACTCTTTGATTCTTTCTCAACTCAGAATCACCAATTTTTCGGGTCGGACCACAGGGTGGTAAGCCTCACAATAAATATGAGACAAGTCCGGTGGAAACAGGTTAGTCCAATGTTGTTTCGCTTTGAAAATGCATGGCTTCAAGAGAAGTCTTTAAAAGAGGAAGTGAATAAAATTTGGAATTTGGATTCGGGAAACATATCATTGCCTTCTAAGCTACGGTTTCTCAGTGAGAAGCTTATGCAGTGGGCAAAGAAGAATGTAGGAAATGTGGATTAACGCATAAAAACAGTTTCGAACTTGATACTTAATAAAGAGGAGAATGAAGAACCGGAAAGTGATGACAATGAAATTAAGGTTTTGGAGGTTGAATTAGAGAAATTATTTTCTCAACAAGAGGATAAGTGGCAACAAAGGGCAAGGGTCAATTGGATCAAAAGTGGAGATAGAAACACCACATATTTCCACAGAAGAGCAACAGAAAGACGAAGTACAAATGCAATCATGAAAATTAGGAATGATGAAGGCCAGTGGATATCTTCGGAGACAGAAATTACTCAACTTCTAAACTCCTTCTACGAGAATTTATTCAAAATTAGTAACCCGACGGCGGAGCAGATTAATAAGATAACCAGATTTACGGAGCCGGTTGTGGCCAGAAATATGAATAACTTCTTGGATTTGGATTTTACAAGGGACGAAGTAAAGCAAGCGGTGTTCGATATGCATCCGAATAAAGCTCCAGGTCCTGATGGTTTTAATGCTAAGTTTTATCAGGAATTATGGCCGGTCGTTGGGCCACAAATGACGGAGGCGGTCCTTGATATCTTGAATAAAGGAAAGGGGGTAGATGAATGGAATGAAACACTGATCACTTTGATCCCAAAACACAAAACACCAGAAACAATTACTGTTTATCGGCCTATTAGCTTGAGCAACGTCAGCTATAGGATTGTAGCTAAAGCAATAGCCAATCGGTTGAAAAAGGTAATGCCTATGGTGATTGATGATAAACAAAGTGCTTTCGTTGCAGATAGACAAATTTCGGATAACATACTCATTAGTTATGTGTGTATGCATTGGTTGATGCACAACACCAGTTCATCAGGATACGCAGTAATGAAGCTTGACATGAGCAAAGCGTATGATCGAGTGGAATGGAGTTTCCTCGATGCCCAACTGCATAAAATGGGCTTTTCTCAGAAGATAATTACCCTGATTCTTAAATGTATAACGACAGTGACATATGCATTCAGGGTAAACAACAAGGTAATAGGAAGGGTCCAGCCGACGAGAGACCTAAGACAAGGAGATCCGCTATCTCCTTTTTTGTTTGTGCTCTGTGCACAAGGCCTTTCAACGTGTTTTAATAAGGCGACAGAAAAAGGCAATCTTCAAGGATTAAGGGTAGCAAGGGGAGCTCCAACGATTACACATCTTTTGTTTGCAGATGACAACATACTATTTTTCAAAGCAACAAAAAACAATGTAAACACAGTGTAGCGAATTCTGAAGAAGTATGAGTGGGCGTCGGGACAAAAGATTAATTTAGACAAGACAACAATCATGTTCAGTCCGGGTACGTGTTCAAGGAATAAGATGGAGGTCCAAAATACTTTAAATGTGCGATTGACACAAGGGCATCAAATGTATTTGGGCTTACCAACTTTCTCTTTGAGAGCAAAAAAGACTTAGTTCTCATATCTTATTGATCGACTAAAACAGAAGATTGATAACTGGAAGAATAAAGAGTTCTCGGAAGGGGGAAGGGAAGTGCTTATCAAGTCGGTGCTGCAAGCATTACCCACCTATGTTATGACCTGCTTTAAATTGCCAATACAGACATGTGCACAAATGGATTCTTTGATTGCAAATTTCTGGTGGGGAATGAAGGAAGGAGGAAATAAGATCCACTGGCAAAACTGGAATGCATTATGTCGATCGAAAGAGGAAGGGGGTATGGGATTTCGGAAAATGGTTCATTTTAACCAAGCTATATTGGCAAAACAGGTGTGGCGAATAATTGAAAATCCATCGACATTATTAGCGAGAGTCTTTAAAGCCCGATACTTCAAACATGTGGATATTATGGAGGCAGAAATCGGAAGTAATTCTTCGTTCACATGGCGATCACTATGCTCAAGTAGACCGGTATTACAACGCGGAATCCGATGGCTTTTAGGGAATGGAAATATGATAAAATTGCATAAGCATGCTTGGGTCCAAGGACTACAAATGGGGTGCATTACATCAAAGATAGCAGCTGAGAATAATGTATCACGCTTTTTAACAGAGTTGAGAGAATGGAATGAAGATATGGTCAGACAGGTCTTCTACCCTTTCGAGGTAGAGGCGGTGCTTAGAACGCCAGTCGGAGATGCACATGAAGAAGACAAACGTTTCTGGCAACATGAGGTTAGTGGACGGTACACTGTTAGATCGGGCTATTGGGAAACAATGGAAGAAGAGAGGAGGATAAAAAGTGAGGCAACAACATCTAACGAAGGGACAAAGAAACAATGGTGGAAGTCGATTTGGAAAATGCAATTACCACCTAAAGTACGAATTTTTGGTTGGAAAATGTGTTGGGATTTTATTGCAACAGAAGGAAATTTGGCAAAACGACACATTCAAATTCAACCACATTGCGGCTTATGTGGACACTACTGGCCAACAACAACACATGCTCTTTTTTACTGCACGGGGGTAAAACAAATCTGGAAGAAGCAAGGGCTATGGTGGATATTAAAGAAAGGACAGAATTTACAAACCATTCAGGTTATGAAAATTTTGAAGGAGGAGTTGCCACCACTTAATTTGGAGAAGGTGATAATGATCGCTTGGGGTATTTGGCGAGAAAGATGTATGTTAATCCATGACACTCATAAGAAGACAAACCAGATTAATAACGGTGTTGGGGATAGAGTCTTACAATATTTGGAATGCTTTTGTAACACAAACTCAAACGTCAATCATTCCACGTCGGAAGGGGATGTGAATTTGAGAACGTATCAGCAGCTGGTGGAACAACAAGAAGGCATTGTTATAGAAGTTGATGGTGCATTCAATTTGGAGGAGAGAAGATTTGGAGTTGGAGGCATTGTTTGTAATATGGATGGAGTGAACCTTTTCAGGTTCTTTGAAAAAATTCCACCACAACGTAGCTCGCTTGGTGCTGAATTGAAGGCAATTGAGATAGGAATGCGAAAGGTGAAAGCGATGAGTTATGAAAAAATTGTGATACGGACAGACTCAAAACAAGCAATCGACATGATAAACGGGAGACATAAGGGAGTAGGACCAGAAAGTGGTATTGCAGAAAAAATTATTGGAATGAGTCATGAGTTTGTAGTGTGCAAATTCACGCATATACCACGAGTAAGAAATGAGAGGGCACATCAACTGGCCCAACGAGCGGTACACTCTACCATTTTACATGATTGAAATGGAGTAGTCGATCTAGAGCATAGGAAATTTATGAGGGACAACCCATGTGCGAATTGTTATTCCTATGTATCCTCAAAAAAAATAAAAAAAAAAATAATGTAGGCTTTCATGCAGCTTCAAGGTTTTGACTATTTACACATCCATTTCGATTTAGAACACTCCTCCGATTGATGCAGCCCCCCTAAAATCGGTTTGAGATAGATGCACACCCTCTTAATTGTCATAAATGTCATTCTCTCATAAAATTCAATTACTACTCACCCCCTAAACCCTAGTTTCTCCTCAATCTTTCATCTTCTTCTCTCTCCCTCCCCAAACCACTCCACCAGTCCCCGCCGGCGACACCCGCCCTCGCCCCCACCGTCGCCGCCGGCGACACCCACCCTCGCAGCTCCTGCCACCGCGGCCGCCCTTGCCCCACCCTTCCGCCCCTCGCTGCTCTGTAAAAAAAAAAAAAATTGTTTCCAGCGGCCGCCCCTTCCCTGGTGCCCCGTCCATCCTTCCGCCGCTCTCCCTCTCCCTTCTCGATCTAAAAAAAAACAGCAATCGCGCGGCCGCCACCCCCGCCCATCGGCCCCCTCCCAGGTTTGATTTTTTTTGTTTTTTTTTTCTTCTTTTTCTTAATTTTGATCAAAATACACCCCGTCGACAACAGGGTGTCGACGAGTGTATTTTTGGTCAATCTAAAGTTGTCGACGAGTTTTTAAATTTTTTTTTTCGATCAACAAATGTCGACCATATACACTCTCGTCGACAAACTAGTGTCGACGAGAGTGAATATGGTCGACACTGGTTTGTCGAAATTTAAAAACAAAATTTGAAATTTTTCTAAGTTCTGATTTTTTTTTTTTTTTTTTTTTTTTTTTGTGTGTTGTTTCGTGGTGGCGGTGGCGACAGCGATGGTGGCTGAATAAAACTTAGGATTAGGGTTTGAAGGTGAAGGAAGGGTGCAGTTAGTAATAGGGGTGCATTTAGTAATGTAATATGACTTAAAGGGTATTTTTAATTTTTTACATCATTATTTTATTATTAAACTCATAGGGGAGTGTTCTCAACCGAAATGGAGGTGTAAATAGTCCCAACCCAGCTTCAAATGTGGCTTTCAATTAACGGGCCCAATATACTTCTATGGGGCATTAACTAGGACCACAATAATTCCAATATTTAGGCCCAATGATTTATTGTTGTATTCAATTTTAATACAAAAACTTTGTGAATCTATAATACTTTTAACTAATATTTTTATTTTTTTATATAGTATTTTGTATTTAACTTATTATAGGCTGTTGTTTTGATATATCCAGCAAAATGTGAATTTCTTTCCCTTATAATGTTCATCTCTAGCACGGTTCCTTTTACTGAAATTCTTGTAATTTCATATTTTTATCATTATATTTGTTAGTTCATATAACATTCCTTTTTATTTTTTTATTTTTTAAATTACGGGTGCAGTTTCAAAATTCATAAATATTCAATGTTTATTTATTTGAAAGTTTCATTTTTTTTTTATGAAAGTTAAATATCCATCTCTTTTTTCCCCTCCCCATGACTCGAACCCAGGACCTAGGCCTAGGTAGTGGTGCTCTAACCACACATGAGCTATCCCACTTTGTCATTTATTTGAAAGTTTCAGTTATTCGTATTAAAGGGACCAAATGTATTGGACTGAATATTGACCATAATTTGGGCTTATGTGGTATGACTTATACGTTGGAAAATAGATTGTTGAGCGGGTTATATTTTATGCTATTATTGGGCTTTACTTTTCATATCCGAATTAATAGATCATTCGATCATTACTTTTTTATTTTCAACAGAATAATACAACGAATCAATAAATCAATTTGTGTATCCACATAAATGTCACACGTCTCTTCTAAATTGTCTACCCAACTACGCCTCCAGCCGGGAGGTCTCTCTTGCTCAATTGGGCTAGAGTAAACTAGTGGATAGAGGTGAAAATGGCTCCCGCTATTTGACAGGAATTTACGACTCGACTTTTTAAAAGGTTAGGCTTAGTCTTTAAAAGGTTTTGGGTCAAACCTATTTACTAAAAAAAATCAGACATAACCTTTAAAAAAAAAAAAAAAAACTTATAATAGGTCACAAATCAAGCTTGAGCCCAAAAATTATATACTAGTCCACACTTTTTTTTTTTTTTGTTAAAGTCTGACACGATCTATTCTCACCCTTACAAGTGGAGACAAACAAGTTTGGATCCAACTCCTCTACTAACAGTGCAATCAAAAGACATTGCCCGACTTATGAGCGGATTAATCCTGTGCTTGTAAGTCAACCAGTGTCTCCTCTCCTTTCACTGATAGAATATCAAACCATCATAGCATTAGATGCCAGCGACATCTAAACCTCAGTAACAAGATCATTGTTCGTACATAGTCATTTTTTGAGGAGGTGTCTTGTCTCGTCGTGTGGATGTCACTTGAGATCAAGAAGGTCCTGACAACCGACGATCACCATACACCTTCGGTGACGTATTGACAATAGTTAACCGTCACGTGGCCAATAATTTCACAACCATAGTTACCCGTCACGTGGCCAATAATTCCACAAGCAGTACAATATTTCGACATGCCCTCGTTAAGCAATTTCAGCCCCACAAGCTTTCGAACATAATGACGCATAAACCTCTTTATTGTACGCTCATCGATAATGATTAGAGAGTCAATAATTGATGCCATCAAACATGCCCAAAATTTATTTGAGCACAACTCTTTCAATATGACATTTATCGCTTTCTCCATCACGTAGCACTTGCCTAGATTATGCATAATTTGTAAATTACTATATAGAAATAAAATTTATTCAATTTATACTTTTAAATATCGATAATGGATATTCTTGTATTGTAATATGCGAGTCCCTTAGTAGATCATCTCACCAAAAAATATTTCATAAAATAGAGAAAACACACACTACATTTCAAGTAATATTTCCTGAAAGAATAATATTATGCATTTCAAAATAGTATAAAAAATACTATGGGAAAAACATAAGTATTATTTTCAAATAAAAATTGCTTTAAATAATATTATTGTTGCATACCTTTTTTTTTATGTGTTGATTTTAAGTTGTTTTTTTCTAGATTATCTTTTAATAGAATTTGAAAAGGGCTTCAAAGTTCAAACACGGTTGAATTGAATGGTCTCTCTTCTTTCCACATTTCGTTCTGTTTAGTAAACGGAATATAAACGAGAATTTTCTCTCCCAGAAAAAGAAATTAAGAAAAGGAGAAATCATGCAATATTTGATTATTATCAATTTATCACATTCAATGTTGGGTTAAATACAATACTACAATTCAATGTCCTCCTGCATCATTCACCAATTTGACCCAATTTGTCAGCCCATTCACATGCTAATTATACAAGTGTTCTCATTTCATTTACCAACATTTTCTTTTTTTTTTTTCCTTGTTAGGTTTATTTTTTCATGATAATATTTGCCGATTTTGATCATAAAATTTCAAACAATTTGTTTTCTTATTATTTTTTTTAAAAAAATTGTTTTTGAAAAGAAGTGAAAAAATTCGGTTCATATGATGAATAATATTTCTAACAAACTAGTAATACTTAATTATATGTTGTACATTTACTTTTCTTTATGAACTGATACTTTTCAATATATATTCTAATGTATTTTATGAATCAATTAAAATGTGGTTAAAATTAAATTGAAATTACGACGTTGCAAGTTGCAACTTGTAACTAGTGTCTAGAAGTTTTTACCTTTATTTCATACTTAATACGTTTCATAATAAGTGTTATTTTAAAGAATTTTTATCAAATTAAAAAATTTAAAATTTTGACATATTTATTAGTATCAATTAATCTCACATTCCCTCTACATTTCTCTCTCTCCAATTTTGAAATTCACGTTATAATTCTTCATTAAAGGTGTGAGTGATTTTTTTTTCATTAAATAAGAAATTTTTAGAAATATAGGGTAAATTAAAAAAAAAAAAAAAAAAAAAGTTAAAATCACACTTATGAAACGGGGAAGTATGTTGTTGTGCCTACTCTACCATCTGAAATTATGTAACAAATTACACGAGAAAGTCAAATAATGTAAGATGACCTCATTAAAAAAAAATGTAGAGTTTTGTTTGAACTAATATTTTTTTAATTGTCGGTTTCATCTAATTTGGTATTCAAACACCGTTATAAGGTTGAAAGAAATAAAGGGTGCAAATGTCATTATTTTTAAACTATATATACGGTCAAACCAATTCATTTATTTACATTATACATAAAAATTTATAAAATTAACCTTAACACTCAATTTATTATTACAATCAATATTGGAGTGAGTTATTTAATACACCCTCCATAACATTTTTTATTCAACATTTGTCTAAAAAAAATGAATGTTCTAAATTATATTTATTATTATTTTATTATTCAAATTTTTTTTTATATTTTTTACCTTTTCAAATGTGGAATAATAAATATTTTCTTTATTAAATTTCATGTAAACATTAAATATTGTACTCTCTCCATCTATAAAATTTAGTCTCAATAAATCGTACACATATTTTAAGAAAAAAAAAGTTAATGATAAAATAATATTATTGTAGATTATTATGAGAACCAATCCATCTTAAATAAAGTGATTGTTTCTAAGTAAAGTTGAATGAAAATTTAAGTTATTAAATGTATGTTTGTTTTGAGACTCCGAGATTTGAATATGAGACGTAACGTCCCTCGTCTTATTATACTCTGGTATTTACCATCTAAATTTCACAATTCAACTACATTCACTACTAAATATATCTATATATTCTACTATTACAATAATACAACATCATCCACTATTACACAATTAATTTGACATGAAATTCAATCAAATCATACTCAAAATCTTAAAACAAACCAACACAATCAATATTTATCAAAAGTTTTTCATTCCATCTCATATAATTCCAAAATGAATAAGATAAATAAAAAGAAGTGAGTATAAATTAAAAAATGGAACTGACATGAGTGCAACTTCGAAACTCTTTTGAGTAGTACCAAAAACAGGAAAAAAAAAAAAAGTTAAACCGAGTTGAAATGAACTTTTAAGCTTCTCCGATGGTCAATTCACACGCCGGTCGCCGCGTTTCAAGATTTTAGGGCCAATCAGAAAACTTGTGGTCACAAATAGACAAACAAAAAATAAATAAAAAATTAACTTGATAATAATACTACTCCTATAACCAATATTGAAAATGACAATTTTCATTAAACGTAATAAATACAAGACGACTTATTAAAGGTGACACGTATAATTGTGTGGCACCACTTGAGCCACGTGGACCAGGGCTCCACTCTTGAGCCGTCCAATTTTTGGCTTTTGATTGCAATCTAAACAAAATATCAGATTAACAATTTGCTAAATATCAACCGCACATGAAATTATCCCTTGGTAATTAAGAAAGGTCGGGATATAATTAAATTTAATTAAATTATAGTTTTTTAATTAATTGAATTAATGTTGTTCCACCGACTCATCATCCTACATTGAATCAACTAAGTTGAAAAGTAAATTATTTGAATCGTAATGTAGCAGTAATATATTGATTTTTTATGGGAAAATATCAATTTTGGTCACCCAGTTTTACCTCTTTTCATATTTGGTCACTCACATTTAGTCACTATCAAAATTGGTCACTCACTTATTATATTCTATCAAAATTGATCATTCCGTTAGTCAATCTGTCATTACTAACGGAGAAAGAGTTTTCAGCTCAAAATTTTCAAAACGTTAAAAACTCTGATGCATCTTCTAGAAACTAATGAAACATGTGGAACTACCGAAGCGTGAAAAAATACTCATTGAAGAATCTTAGTCAATCACAAAAATTATACATTATTTCTTATTTTAATTTAAGTTTTAAGTTTTTTATGACAAAATTATTTTATTATATTTATCTTATATATCAGAAGGATATTTATCCAGGTCAGAAAGAATTCTGCATTTAGAAGGAATTTTCATTATATTTATCCTTAATCACAAAGAATTCTCATGCATCTTCTTCTGAAACGTGATTCAATCAACATGCATCTTCTTCTGAAACGTGATTCAATCAACTTGTTGGGTAGTCAAAAAAATTCAGTAAATTTTTAATAATTATTTAACTCAATTATGAATTCATTTGTTGTTGGTTTACTTTCTAGAACGTAATTCTGGTAGTCAAAAAATTTCAGTAAGTTTTTAATAATTATTTAACTCAATTATAAATTCTTGTTGGTTTACTTTTTATTTTACAGGAAATGAGAAACTCAGGAGATAGAATTAAACTTTGTACTCTGGTTTTTTTTTTTGAACAATTGTACTCTGTTTTTCAATTCTTGGTTTCATATTGAATTTATATAATAATTGGAGATATAAATTTATTTCAATTCATTTCCCAATTTATAATTGTTGGAGCATAATTTGTGGTGAAGATTAATTGTTAACAGTTTTCTAAAATTATTCATTCAAGATTTCGTTCTAAATATTTTTCTATTAAGATCATTATTGCAGATTTCTTGAAATGTTAGTCAAACGCATTTGAAATTAATTGAAATACGTAAATTTCTAACTCCTGAGTTTCTCATTTCCTAATTATTTATAAAATAAAAAGTAAACACTAAAAGATAAGATGCATCAGAATTTCTTGTAACCTATTATAAATATTTTTGCACATGTTTCTTGCTTCTGGAAGATGCATGAGAATTTTTTAATCTAGGTTTTGAGAAATTTCACGGCTCAAAACTCTTTCTCCGTTAGTCAATGACAGTTTGACCAACAGAGTGATCAATTTTGATAAAAAATAATAACTGGGTGACCAATTTTGATAGTGACTAAATGTGGGTGACCAAATATGAAAAGAGGTAAAATTGAGTGACCAAAATTGATATTTTCCCATTTTTTATATTCAATGAAAAAGGGAAAACAAAATTTATATTCCTATATACCAAGAATAATAGAATTAGTCAACTATGTAATTAATTTAGTATCCGTCGGATACAATAAAAAGGGATACCCTTAAAAGACGTCCCATAATCCGGACGAGAAAGTATTATTTTATGAATTATATTTATACATTTTTCTTAATAAGTGTGCCCACAAAGTGGTGCAAACACTTCCGGGACGGAGGGAGTATAATATTAATTTTATATAAAAAAAAAAACTCCAGAAATGTATGATAAATTAGATTTATATAATACTTTGTCATCACGAATATGTTTTAATATCCATGGTGGAACTGAACTGGATAGGGATTATGGAATTTAATTGAGTATAAACCTTAATATCTATTCCAGCTGCCAGCTGGTGTGGGATTTGAATTGAAGAAATTTTGTTAGCTCTCTTGTAAGACCATCGCGAAATAATTTTAGGTTGGAGTAATTATTTTTTGGTTGATTGAGAGTTCTCTAAACTTATATAGTTATACATCGACTTTTCATTCATGTATTTTTTATTTTTTATTTTTTTGATTTACAAGATCAATAGATCATACAATACAATTTTAAGCTCACACTCATGATGTTATTGAAGGGGACGCAAAAGTTGTGGTCGATGCTATCAACTCGGACTTTACAGTATCAACGGTGTTTGGAGATTATGTCCGCGAATGTAAGATCTTATTAGCTAGTTTCAATAATGTTTCTATTGCTTTTGTCAAACGGAGTGCCAATGAAATGGCTCACCAATTTGCTAGGGCTTCTCGCCAGTTTGAGAGCCCGTTTGTTTGGGTAGATCCGCCAAACTTTGTGGTTGGACTTCCTATTATCGAATGCCAATGCAATAATGGAAGCTAAACCTTCCTTCCCTCGAAAAAAAAAAGCTCACACTCATGATCTTCAAAATCAAACCGAGTTTCTATGGTATTGTTGTCAACTCCAATCGCGAGGAAAAGGAAAACGAGTGTACTCTTTGTCTCACAATAACGTCATGGTCTCCCATTTAAATACGAGACAACCTCACACTAATGTATTTTTCTATTAAAACTTGGGCTCCATTTGGATGAAGGGACTCCACTTGTTTGGATTAAAAAGTAAATGAATGGATTTAAAATCCTTAGCATATTTTTTTAGTTAAAATTGAAAGGATTTTAAATCCTCCCTAAAACCATGTCATTTGAAATCCATCTATTTTCAAAACATTTCATTTGAAATATCTCCTCAAATCAAATCCCTCCATCCAAACACAACCTAAAAGTAAGTGACAAAAATCCACCAAATACCTAAATCCTACATGCCATAAGGCCACTAAAAAAAAGTGAGGGGGTGGGGGCTCCACAAAGGAACATGAGCAAAACTCAACAGAAAATAAAACTACAGAAGAAAAAACAGGAAATAAAAATTGAAAAGTAGATGGGATCAACAAAACACTTACCCAAACGGTCACCGTAACCCCGTTAGAATAATCTATCCATTGATTTCCACAAAACCCAAAAAAAATATACATAAAACGGATACAGATCTTTAAAAGAAAAAAAAAACTTTTATATTCCTCTCTAACTCAATACTAGTTAGTACTATATTTCATAAAACTTGTGTTAACCGTAAATGAGTAACTTAATATGGAACAATGAGAGTATTTGATTTGTTGAAACTTGTTTTTGTTGAGAAGTAAATTAATCAGATGAAACTCATTGATGGTATCTAAGCCTCTAGCTCATACCCACGTTTTAGTTCAAATTCCGTTAAAATCAACGCCACTCATTAAACTCTCTATTCAATGAGACTCTTTCAAGAGGATATAGTCAATAATCAGGATCACGAATGAAAAGAAAAGTTAATAAAAATGATAGTTTTACATATATATATATAAATTAATTTCACACCTTTCTATAAATTTAAAATTTAAAATTTTGGTTGTAATGGGATTCTTTTATCATTGTCCCACTAGAAATTGAGTGCCCAAGTGAATTTCCTGTGGTTCTGTATCGCAATAAGTGACTTTATTATTATTATACATAAATGCAATATGGATCGGAACTTGGGAGCTAACTCAAAATAATTGCAAGAAACGTCAAAGAAACAATAAATGGAGAGAGAGAGATAGAAAAATAAATAAAAAAATAGAGTTGATTAATTAGGTCCATAAGTTATTGGGAATTAATAGTACAAGATTCTGATTCGGCATTGAAAGTATGGGTGCTAATGACACCTAAGTATGTGGGTAGGATGTTTTTTGGATTGATGATGCATGATGAATATTCCAATCAAAGAAAGAATAAAGTTGATTAATAGTATGATGCGAATGTTAATTGTGTGAAGCAACAGAATTTTGGACTTGTAAGAAAAGCATACACTTAAAACAATATATATTTAAAATTATTTATTTAATTAGAAAGTGTACTTGAGTGATCTATATATGAGGACCATAACTGATGATATAGTTTTAATTAGTTTTTTTTTTTTTTTTATGCATTGTAATTTAATTAAATTCAACATAAATCTGAACTACCTCTGTGCAAATTAAAGTAAAAATATTGATGAATCTGATTAATTTTTTTTTATATATTTTCATGATGTGGCCTTTTTCTAGTGTCTTATCAGTATGATTATATATATTGACAAGTTTGAAATTAGCATTAATTCATTTTAAAAAGAGAGGAGATATGTATGCGTATATAACAAGTCATGTTATTATTAATTACATGCATGCTGCTAGCTGCCATTTAAATTTAATGCATCATCACGTTATGTGTCTTATGACTAGGGGTGTGCACCGGTCCAAAACCGGACCGGGATCGGAGACCGGACCGTAACTAATCCGGTCCAGATCGGACCGGTTTGAACCGGATTTTTTTTTTTTTAAGTTTTTTTTCCAAGTTTATGAAAACAAGAAGTAAGAACAAGGTTGATGAATTTGTGTATGAAAATCAAAGTGTTGCTCTTTATTTTAAATCAATCTACGTCAATGTGAATTTTATTTATATTATTATTAATGACCTTTTGACTCTAAAAATAAATTAAATATGCTCGTTAAATTATATATTTGAAAAAATTGTAATAGATCCCAACAATTTTACCTCACATCCTCACCAATTACTTGGTTTTGAAATTTTTTGAAAAATAAGTGGAAGTGTATTAGTAAAAAAATAATAAAAATAAAATTCGGTCCAAACCGGTCCGGACCGAAAAATTGGAATCCAAAATTTAAATGACTGGAGACCGGACCGGAAACTATCGGTCCGGACCGATTCCGATCTTTTTTCCGGTCCGATTTTTTTTTTTTTGAACTCCTACTTATGACTTATCCGCTAGTATTTTCATCATGTCCATTAAGTGACAGTCTTTTATTTAATTTGCATATACATCTACTTATACACTTGTTTCGCTCAATACACTCGTGTCTACAACAATTTAAAACACATTTAGAACGAGTGATGTCATTCGAATAAATTCATTCTAGTTCTAGAACACACATAGTTTAATCATTACTAAATTTTCAGTCATAGAAACTACATAATCGATACATAAATAAGTTGTATATATATGTAGTCTTCTTACATCTGATATCTATGTAAATATGTTATTCAATTTATGAATGAAATCACTAGTTTTAATTTAATTTGTTGTTTCACATTTTAATTCATTATATGAGGGGTTAATATATTGTATAATTAAAAAAATATAATCAACGTTTTATAATATTGGAGACAACATGTGTTAAAAATTCAACAAGTTAATAAAACAATGTAAAACGAAGGAATCAAACCGCCCAATTTATACATGTTAATTAGTAAGAAAAGGCGCTCGTAGTCAAGTTTTATAGTTGGTTATCCGTGTAATTTCTAATAGTTGGTTATTCTTGGTCAATTAAAATTGAAGTCGTCTGGTCCAGTGGGTGTAGATCACATTGATTGAACCACTTAATCTTTTGTGTGTTGTTTTACTTATTGATTTTTTTCTGAATTACTATCTTAGTGTTGGGTTATCCTATCTTCTGATCTTTACGTGTTTTTGAGACGTCTTAACTCGTAGATTTCTTGACAATTGTCGCTCTGTGAAAAGCGAAGGTAATTGTCAGAGTCTAAGATGGGGAATTCTACCAAGTTCAACATATAGAAGTTTACCGGTACTTGTGATTTTGGACTATGGAGAGTCAAGATGTTGACACTCCTTGAACAACATGAATTATACGAGGCTCTCGATGATCCAAAATGAATCCGCAACAATTGCGACTGAGAGGAGCAAGATGCTCAGAAAAGCTCGAAGCACGATTCTGTTATTTCATTTCGTCTAAAACACTGATGTGATAAAATTTAAATGTTTACACAGCCTATTAACAAAAATACAAAATTAATGAAATAAAAAATGTAATATCATATTTATTTAACATATAATTTATGGACATGAAATTGTTAATGATTGATATGTAGGTAGATGGATAAAATGACACATGCATATATGGAGTACATTTTGCCTAATGCGGCGATTCAGTCAGTAGTCACGATCTTGTTGGGAACTATATATATACAGTATGCAATCAACATTTATTATAGCTGTGGTCCGTGTGGATATTAGTAGTAATTCTTATCCATTCTCATTCCATCATTAGTTTTAGTAGTTTTAATTTTCACAATTAGTTTCTTAAATCACTTGATTGTGTATATGTTAGTAATATGTTTTCTGCTAACTTATTTCTGTTCATAATCAAAAGGTAAATACTACTTTCAAAGTCTAAATTCATTGGGTTCATTTTTAAGTATAAATTTTAATAAATATTGATTAGTTTATATATAAAATAAATAATTAAATTAAAAGATGAAATTTTTTATGAATAAATTAAATGATAATTTAAAAAATTAAGTGATAGTTGAAGAATGAAAATAAATTAGTTTTAATAAGAGAGTAATTAAAATTTGATAAATAAAAAACATAGTAAATTAATAAAATTAGCTAGCTAGGTTTGTTATTAGTTGTCACATTTAACGTGATGGGTGATCCTGTTTGAGAATTTCTGAACAGTTTTTTGTACATAATGATGTGAAATAATTAATAATGATATTATAAATAAATACTTTCACAGTCGAATCAGTTTGGACTAAAGTGTAAGAATAATAAAGAGTTACTTAAATGATATTGAAAGCAAAATAAAAATTGTTTTACTATTAAAATTTTCATTCGACACGTAACAAAACCACCATCCTCATTGTGCACTACCACACCTATTAAATTATAGTAGTATATTTTTCATTGATTAATAAGATAATGTGTACACGGAGTAATATATACAGTTCACATGGCATGGCACGCAGTCCTCACTGTGATTGTAATCCCTAAATCGGTGGGATACCAAGAAGACCAAATCTGTGAAATTTTAAATTAATGTTAAATTTCCTAGTTATTTTATACTATCAATACCAATTCTTATTTGCAAGGCACGGGGTGGATGTATTCGCAGCCACCGAAACGCGTCATCGACGAGTTAGAGGTTAGGGTCTTCAAGGTCTTCACTATCGATCCACTGACAGGGATTGACAATGAGATGAATTTTATCGCCAAATACGTGAGATGATGCTTTTGATTTTGTTAGGTCTTTTTTACTGTTTCGATCATTTTGAATTTGATTAATTTCCCCGACCTCTGAATTCGACTTGTGAATCGAACTTATGACTTTTTGTCTTTTCCTTTTCTTTTAATATATACTTCGTAACATTTATTCGTCAATTCTCATTTGCAAGCTCTCCCACTAAAAGAAAGCATCAACATTGATGTTGTTAATTTACTCATTTTTATTTTTTGTCAACACATTCTTACCTTTTCTATAGAGAAAATTACATATTTGGTCCCATTAATCATGGGTTCATTGGGTTTTGGTCCTATGGTATATTTGAATTTAGTCTCATATGAAATAAATCTTGCAAACTTAGTCTCATACGAAATAAATTTTGCAAACTTGGTCTCACAGAAAATAAGTCTTGCAAACATGGTTCCATACGAAATAAGTCTTGTAAATTTGGTCTCATACGAAATAAATCTTGTAAACTTTGTCCCAAACGTTACAAAAAATGCAAAATTTATTCATTTACTTTTTAATTCAAACAAGTGTAGTAAATTTAGATTATGGATTTAAAATTCATACCTAAATCCCTCCATTCAAAGTCCAAACACATCCTAAATTTTTTTTTTTTTTTATTCAGATTTTTTTTTTTTTTTTGTAATCATAAGGATAAATGTAGTAACATTATTCAGCCACCATAGTAGCAGGCTGAGAATTCAGAACAAATGGTCGACGGGGAAAGATAATCATGATTTTATTGCACCATATATATATACTTGTAAGTAAGGTAGCCTAATTAAAGGCATTGTTTCACGTTGGATATACTTAAAGTTAGCTGGCACGATATGTGGAGTACAAAATTGCATTATTGCATATACAATTAATTTAATTAGTTTCGAAATCACTACTTAATCCATTTTTCTTTCTTTAACCAATAATAAATTGTACTATTAGATTCCACTCTTTCTACGTCATTCGCATAATTTGTTTATAAAATTTAGAAAAAATGTCACGTCGCATCATTATTAGTTTAGAAATGTGACGCATTCCAACGCTAAAATATAAGTTGTGATGTTTGTGGGAGAAATTGGTTAGAAATTAATTAATTTTAATTAATTAATTGATTATAAAATGAGAGTGGAGAACACTCGTCTTTGATCAATTTATTGAGGGCTATAAATGTAATTTTAAGGAAATTAAATGACATAAAACTGTTCTACTCTCGGAGTAGATGGTCGTAGTGTATTTAAAATCTCAAAATTGAATTTCGGTGAGTGAGAAATTAATTCACGAATCTGAAACGTCAAATAATACACTTTATGGGATAAAGTGTTACATAATGCTAATTGTCTCACATTGAAACTTTGAAAGTTTAATGGGGCTAATTACTCCTTATAAATAGGAGGATGTTACAATGGTTCAAATAATAATGACTAAAGAGCAATCCAATAATCTATACGGATGCACGTGTGTGCTTGTCCGGTTGAACTTGGGCCTAGTCTTGGGCTCGTGACTCATGGGTTTTAAATTTGGACTTTCAGACCCATCTATAATTTTGGAACTTGAATATTTGGGTTTGACTCATAAAATTCAAGTTTACAGAAAGTTGAAGTCCAATTTGTAATTGGGTTAATGATTCGGGTGGAATTTACACTATTTAGATGCATATTTGAAGCTAATTGGATGTTGATTTCATTGAATTATACATTGAATATGATTGTTTAAGCCGAAATGAGAGAAAGGTTGTGTTTTTGTCAATTTTATAGGAAATACGATGGAATTTGGAGCAAAACACCAACCATACTTTACTGGATCAGGAAGAGAAATGCACGGTTGGATTCGTCTCGAAAAACGAAGTGGAATGAAAAAAAGAATCGAGTCAATCGGAGGTCGGAAGCTCGAGATACGAAGAGACGAAAAAGCATACCCGGGTAGAAACGACCCGGGCGGGTCACTTCGACCCGGGCAAGGGCAGATTTTGTGGAGGTTCGAATTTCGCCCGGGTGAAACCCACCCGGCCGGGTGGTTTGGACCCGGGCAAGGCTGAAATCTCACTTGCTTCGTCTTTTGGCCGGGTGGCATGCCCGGGTGGGAGCCACCCGGTCGGGTCACATCATTTTCGGGGTTTTTGGCCCATTTTCTCCATATTTCAAGGGCCTAATTGCAAAATTAATTCAAGACTTCTACCCCAACTATAAATAGACCAAATTTGAGTTTTAAAAGGGAGTCTTTTACTCCTTTTACAAGCAATTCCACACACACATTCACATAGTTGTAGGTGTTCTTCATTTTTAGTTTAGATTCTTCATTAAATTAGATAGATTAGTGGTTTTTACTTCAAATCAAGCTACGATTATCATCGGGCATCGTCTATTACATCGTTTTGTAGCTACATTTTCATGATCAAGGTGATATTAATCTATTTTGCAATTTATTTTGGTATTTTCTTAATTTCTTCAATCTCTTGTTATTCTACTATGAGTTTGATGTTATTAGTTGTTTTAACCATGGAATTCTCTTCTAGAACCATGGGCTAAACTCTTATTGCCTTGGGTGTGAATGTTTTGATGGGTGTTTAGTGTAATTATAGATTAATTGCATGATTAGCTTAGGAATTGGGTGTATATGTTTCTAGTGTTGTAATTTTCATGATTCAATTGATTAATTCACCCTATTAGCTAGCATTGTTAGTTTTGTCGACTTCAACGACCGTATTGGGTTGCATGATTAAGAGTGTGTGTATGAGCTTGAATTAATCAATTAGAATTAACATAGTAATTAGCTACACCGACCGGGGGTTAATTTCTTAGATCGACGACACTAGACACTAGTCGATTAGAGGTCGTCTATTATATTAGTGAAAGGGCGTCTCATAAGCATTAGTAACCGTGTTGAACGTGTTTATGAGACACTATCTTAGGAGCTTATGGTATTGATTAGACTATATAATTGCTAATTAATGCACGTGTTCACCTAAGCCTCACGAGGGATTGGTCTACACATAAGAGTGATAGCCTTTAACTTAACCCATAATCATAGGTTTATTCATGCAATTGGTTCGTTAACTCATTGAATTACCCACAAAACGGAAGCACCCGAGGCAATACCCTTCTCTTGCACTTTCTATCGAAAGTTAGATAGTTCGTTATTTCTTTTGTTATATTCTTGTTATCTTAGTTAATTTAGTTTAATACTTGTGTTTTAATTCCCGAAAATCCAACAAAAAACGTTTAGTTACTACAATAGCATGAAAACTTGCAACTTTAGGGATTGATTGACACTCAATTAAATCCTTGGAACGAAAATATACTTGGGAAAAACTTATCAAAAAAATACGAACAAGTCAATGGCGCCGCTGCCGGGGATTTAAGCGAGTGTTATTAGTGAAACTTAGAGTTTGTTAAGTGTTATTGGTAGTAGCATTTCTTTTTATTATTTTGTTTTTGTTCATCTTTGTAGGCTTTGACACTTCTCTTTTGTAGGTGCATGATCACAAGATCACGTGGAGGAAACCTTGAACCATTAGACCTTGAGATCGAGGCACACGCAAGAAGAAGGAATCGAAGTAGAAACATTCAAAGAGTCATAGAAGAACCACTTGAGATGGAAAACATTGAAGAGATGAATCCTCCACCAAATGGAGAAGATGAGCTTCAAAGATAGAATCATCAAGTTGGAAATCAAGTTGGAGGGGATCCACCTCAAAACCCATATCCTCCACTTTACCAATATCCTCCACCTCAACAAATCCAAGAAGAATACGTTCCTCCACCTCAACATATAGAAGAACCTCAACGTGTGTACCATGGAAGGCCAATGAGGGAATATTTTGAGCCTCAACCTAGGGAGCATTACGATGGGTTGGCAAGACCAAGGGAGGAGGCAAACAACTTCGAGATTAGTGCCTCTTTATTAAGGATGTTGAGGGAGAGACAATTTGAAGGAAGGACGGAGGAAGGATTTGAGGAAGACCCGAATGAACATCTTGCTCAATTCTTGGAGATAGCCGACACTCTCAAGCAAAATGGAGTGTCGGAAGATGCTAAAAAGATGAGGCTATTTCCGTTTACATTGTCGGGGAAAGCAAAAGCTTGGCTACAATCAAGCATTCCCGCCGGAGAAGTGAGGACGTGGGAAGATTTGAAGAAAAGATTTCTATTGAAGTACTACCCACCTTCAAAGACGATGGAAGCCAAGCAAAAGATCTCTACGTTCAAACAAGGTCCAAATGAGGGAATCAAAGAAGCATGGGAAAGGTTTACGAGTCTTCTCATCACATGCCCCCATCATGGTTTCCCAATAGAACAAACAACTTGTTGGTTCGTTGGTGGGTTACGATTGGAAGATCAACACCATATTGATGCTTGTGCGGGGGGTTCAATTTGGATGAAATCGGTGGAGGAGATCAAGGGGATAGCAAGCAATACTTTCAAGACGAGAGTAGACCGTGGAGCACAAAATCGGGTAGCCCAAGTGGATGCTAATGATAGCATAAGAGCAATGATGTCTACACTCATTGAAAAAGTAAATGTTTTATCTCAAACAAGAGATAATCATTTATCCTTTGTGCAAGAAGATCCTCAAATGGGACATATGGAAGAAGTGCAATACATGGGTCAACAAGGACATCCACAAAATTTTCAAGGGAATCGACAATATCAAGGCCAACCACCGTATCAAAATCGTGGTCAAGGATATCAAGCTCCTCCTCAAAACCGATTCCAAGGGCAATCTTCATCATCTCAAGGACAAGGGGGACCATCCCCTCAATACCAAGCTCCTCTAAACCCGAATTTTCGGAGGAATGACAATTTGTCATATGCCAATCCTAAGGGTGCTATTCAATATCCTCCCGGATTTGATCCCGGAGCAAAACTCCCAAGTGGAGAAGGGAAGTCCTCCACGGATGAGCTTCTTGCACTCCTCATGAAGAGAATGGAGACAAGTGAGAAGAAATCTGAAGCATCCGACTCCATTCTTGCCCAACTCATGAGTAACCAAAAATCTACCGACTCGATGCTTGCCCAACTCACGAGTAACCAAAAATCAATGGAATCCATGATTAGCCAACTTATGAGTAATAAAAAATCAATGGAATTCCAATTGGGACAATTGGCAACTTCCATCGGATCTCAACATACAAAGGGTAAATTGCCCTCAAACACCGAGGTAAACCCACGTGAGCATTGTAATGCTATTACAATTTCAAGTGGTGAACATTATGGAGTTTCTTCAATTGAATTGGAAGAGGGTGAAGTGTTGAAGGCAAAAGAAAGGGAGGAAGAGGAAAAGAAGAGGATAGAGAAAGTTGGAAGTGAAGAGGTTGCTCCAAGAATTCCAAAGTGGAGAATTGCAAAAGATTTGAAGAAGAAGAAGCTTGAGGTACCTTGTGATAAATGGGGGCTGCCCATTACATATGAGCCACTTCCATACCCGGGAAGATACATGAAGAAAATGGATGAGAAGTTTGGGAAGTTTTTGGATATCTTCAAGAAAATCCACATTGATCTTCCACTTTCGGATGCTTTAGAGCAAGTACCTCATTACATGAAGTTTCTAAAGGATGCAATAGCAAACAAGAAGAAACTAGTGGATGATGAGAAGATCAAGTTGACCGAAGAGTGTAGTGCTATCCTTCAACGAACTCCTCCCGAAAAGCTCAAGGATCCGGGTAGTTTCACTCTCCCATGTGAGATTGGTGATGGTCCCATGATGAAAGCTCTTTGTGATTTGGGAGCTAGCATCAATTTGATGCCACTTTCAATCTTCAAGCGTTTGGGACTTGGAGAAGTAGTGCCCACATCAATTACTCTCCAATTAGCGGATCGTTCCATCACCCATCCTAAAGGGATCATTGAAGATGTATTGGTGAAGATTGACAAGTTCATCATTCCGGCCGACTTTGTGGTATTAGATATGAAAGAAGATGCAAATATTCCATTGATTCTTGGGAGACCGTTTCTTGCCACGGGGGGAGCAAACATCAATTTGAGAAAAGGGGAGGTAACATTGGAGGTGAATGGAGAGAAAGTGATTTTCTCCAAGTATGGCTCAATTGAGAGTTCCCAAAGAAAGAAGGAATCCCCCTCCATCCAAGAATGTGACATTTATGTGAAAGAGCCATTACCAAAAGTCCCATTGAAAGATCCGGGAGATGATAACAAATTGAAGCAAACTCCCAAACTTGAGCAAAACTTAAGTTTGGGGGAGTTTTATAAGGAGAAGAGTTTTGATAAGTTCCTTGAGGGTAGTGAAGATGAAGAGGGAAGAAGAAAGAGTTCAAAGGAGAGAAAGATTGAGAAGGGATTTGAAATTGGAGATACGGTGGTATGGGGCACCTTGGGAGTGATGGAAGTCCTTGGAAAGATGAAGCTCAAAGAACGAAAAATGTTGGTCATGAAGAAATTGGTCTATGAAGGAGGCATTGCATTGGAAAGTGAGGAGGATGAAGTGTTCATCACCGATGAGCACAATGTCAAGCACTATCATCCTCCATTCAAAGAAAGGGAAGTTTGAACTTGTTAAGTTCCGTCCGGCATAGGACGTTAAACCTAGCGCTAAATGGGAGGCAACCCATTTTTACTTGCTTTCTTTCATTTCTTGTTCATTTTTATGCTTTGTTAGATTAGTTTGATGTGTTTGTGAGTTTTGATGTAGTTGGAGAAGCTTGGATCGAATGGACAAGTGGATTGAAAGTGGAACTTTGTGCTTAGAAGAAGGTGTAGCTATAGCAATCGTAAGAGGTACGCCCACCCCAATTCTTAGGAATTGCATAGCAATTACTAAGTTTGGGGGGGGGGGGGGTAGTGGAATTTATATTCTTGTTCATGACATTGATTGCTTAGCTACTCTTAGTGTTAATTGTTGGGATAGTGACCCATGTGTGTAGATTTGTATGGTTAGCACTTGGTGTCAATATCATTGCAAAACTATTTTTCCAAACTTTTAATTGCTTAGCAATGAAAAAGTTTGGGGGGGTATGTTCGTTTTTACATTTTCTATTGACACCAATGTGTATTCTTGTGTATGTGTGTAATTTGAACTTAAATGATCATTGAGACACATTTGATGGTGATTTGTTGTGAATTTGATTCCTTGAATGTGTACATGATTGGAATGAATCATCTTGTTTGTGTTGTTGTCATCTTGTTGCCTATGAATGATTTGCATGCACAATGAGTTATGTGTGGTGATGATTGATGAATGTTTGAGTCTTGAATGAACCGGTGAGAGTTGAGCTTTGAACCGAGCATTAATCCGGTTTATTTTATTTTTGAGTGGATCAATTCATTGCTTGCTTTTCTAGAACTTGCCCAAGTTCTTGCTTGAAATCATGCTTGTGTGATACTTTGAGATATGATGTAGGCCATCTTTCGTACTACACGTCACTTAGCCAAAATTTTCCCAATAACCAAAGTAATATTCCGTAGTTAGCCCGTTTGAGCTTGATTTCCCATTTTCTTGGCAACCTACAATGTTTAACCACTTAGCCTTTTGAGCCTTTGATATCCAAATCTAGTGGAGAATAAAAAGAAAGTGGTAAAACATGTGCTTTAGTGCCTTTGGTTTGAAGAGAAAATTGGCAAAGTTGTGAAAAGAGAAAAAAAAGAGATGGAAGTGAAAAGAAAATAATTGAGAAAGAAAAGAGGGACAATGAACCCCAAGAGCTTAAAAAGAAAAGAAATTTTCTACAAAAAGATGAGGAGATGATTGCTTGTGAGAAAGTTGAATGAAAAGTGAGAATGAAGGTGTATAAACCTTAAGAGCACGAGCTTGAATTGTTGAATAACAACTTTCGTTCTCCACTAGACGAGTCACTTCTTCCATATTCATCATACCCCATCCAAAGAGCCAATGTTACGTCCTTGGTTAAGACCTATTGATCTCATAGTTGAACATGTTTGTGGTGGAAAGATGGTAGAGCTTGGGCAAGCTTATGGTAATTGCAATGCGTGATTTGATTGATGAGTGTCTATTGTCCTTAATTTATTTGAGTGTTTGAGAGAAACACTATATCTTGTGAGTTGAACTTGAGCATTTGGATATTGTCATCACCATCACTTGTTATTGTATGTTGAGCATGTGTGGGGTAATTAGTTTGATTTTCAATATTGAACTTGTGATCATTTTTGAGAATATATCTTGAGGAAGAAGAATTCATTTCATGTCATTTGATACGTGGGATCTTTCATTGATCATCTAGTTGTAAATTTCACCCTCACGTTGTAATTCTTTCGTTGCTCGAGGACGAGCAACACTTTAAGTTTGGGGGAGTTGATTCGGGTGGAATTTACACTATTTAGATGCATATTTGAAGCTCATTGGATGTTGATTTCATTGAATTATACATTGAATATGATTGTTTAAGCCGAAATGAGAGAAAGGTTGTGTTTTTGTCAATTTTATAGGAAATACGATGGAATTTGGAGCAAAACACCAACCATACTTTACTGGATCAGGAAGAGAAATGCACGGTTGGATTCGTCTCGAAAAACGGAGTGGAATGAAAAAAAGAATCGAGTCAATTGGAGGTCGGAAACTCGAGATACGAAGAGACGAAAAAGCATACCCGGGTAGAAACGACCCGGGCGGGTCACTTCGACCCGGGCAAGGGCAGATTTTGTGGAGGTTCGAATTTCGCCCGGGTGAAACCCACCCGGCCGGGTGGTTTCGACCCGGGCAAGGCTGAAATCTCACTTGCTTCGTCTTTTGGCCGGGTGGCATGCCCGGGTGGAAGCCACCCGGCCGGGTCACATCATTTTTGGGGTTTTTGGCCCATTTTCTCCATATTTCAAGGGCCTAATTGCAAAATTAATTCAAGACTTCTACCCCAACTATAAATAGACCAAATTTGAGTTTTAAAAGGGAGTCTTTTACTCCTTTTACAAGCAATTCCAC
The DNA here is from genome assembly GCA_963675135.1 of Galeopsis tetrahit. Taxonomy (NCBI): domain Eukaryota; kingdom Viridiplantae; phylum Streptophyta; class Magnoliopsida; order Lamiales; family Lamiaceae; genus Galeopsis; species Galeopsis tetrahit. Next base: position 71,041,750 of record OY776128.1, on the reverse strand, counting down.
ACACACATTCACATAGTTGTAGGTGTTCTTCATTTTTAGTTTAGATTCTTCATTAAATTAGATAGATTAGTGGTTTTTACTTCAAATCAAGCTACGATTATCATCGGGCATCGTCTATTACATCGTTTTGTAGCTACATTTTCATGATCAAGGTGATATTAATCTATTTTACAATTTATTTTGGTATTTTCTTAATTTCTTCAATCTCTTGTTATTCTACTATGAGTTTGATGTTATTAGTTGTTTTAACCATGGAATTCTCTTCTAGAACCATGGGCTAAACTCTTATTGCCTTGGGTGTGAATGTTTTGATGGGTGTTTAGTGTAATTATAGATTAATTGCATGATTAGCTTAGGAATTGGGTGTATATGTTTCTAGTGTTGTAATTTTCATGATTCAATTGATTAATTCACCCTATTAGCTAGCATTGTTAGTTTTGTCGACTTCAACGACCGTATTGGGTTGCATGATTAAGAGTGTGTGTATGAGCTTGAATTAATCAATTAGAATTAACATAGTAATTAGCTACACCGACCGGGGGTTAATTGCTTAGATCGACGACACTAGACACTAGTCGATTAGAGGTCGTCTATTATATCAGTGAAAGGGCGTCTCATAAGCATTAGTAACCGTGTTGAACGTGTTTATGAGACACTATCTTAGGAGCTTATGGTATTGATTAGACTATATAATTGCTAATTAATGCACGTGTTCACCTAAGCCTCACGAGGGATTGGTTTACACATAAGAGTGATAGCCTTTAACTTAACCCATAATCATAGGTTTATTCATGCAATTGGTTCGTTAACTCATTGAATTACCCACAAAACGGAAGCACCCGAGACAATACCCTTCTCTTGCACTTTCTATCGAAAGTTAGATAGTTCGTTATTTCTTTTGTTATATTCTTGTTATCTTAGTTAATTTAGTTTAATACTTGTGTTTTAATTCCCGAAAATCCAACAAAAAACGTTTAGTTACTACAATAGCATGAAAACTTGCAATTTTAGGGATTCATTGACACTCAATTAAATCCTTGGAACGAAAATATACTTGGGAAAAACTTATCAAAAAAATACGAACAAGTCAGTTAACCCAAATGAATTTAAGTTGAATTTGAACTATGACGAATTTGGACGTTGAGCATGTCTAGGTACATTGACGTTATAAATTGTGATGAACTTTGACGTTTGAGTGTCCAGGTTCATAGACGTTTCAGTAATGAATTTGTAACCGCAAGGAGTTACAAAACTATGAATGTCATAATTAAATCTTGTAACCATAAGGGGTTACAAATAGCATAAATGCCAAAATAAATGTGAAGACCCCTCACATGTTGGAACATGCCTATAAACAGGGTGCATGTTTCATGTTGCAAAACACTCATACACACACTTGCATACTCACACAAAGAGACACAACACTTGATTTTCTAGAAAAAATCATAGCATTATACATATTTGCATTGAGCATATAGAGTCCAGTCCAATTTCCGTGTTGATTCAGTTCGTTGGAACTCTACACGTTGTGGTGCTGCTCGTATAGAGGCGAAAGTCGTTTTACCTTTGAAAACGTTACGTCAAACTGTGAGCACTAGTCGGTACGTATTCATTTTGCGGGAAAAAGGTTTCCTTGACTCGACTTTAACTTGCTCCTATTGTTCGTGAGATGGGGTCGTTGCTGCTGATTTTGAGAACCTGCCTGTTTTGGGAAACTACTAAAGGAGAAAAGTTGTTAAAAGAAGAAAATCAAATACTCTGTGTAATTATTAATTCAATTGTATTTACAATTTTGTTACTCCCTCCGCCCACCAAAAGTGTGCTCGTTTCTTTTTTTGGATTTACAAAAAACATGCATATTCCATTTAAATAATTCACTTTTGAATATTGGGTTGCACTCTTGTGTACCAGTTACATACATGTAACTGGATCCAATAATAACACATTACTCATTAATATATCTAATCCAATAACCCATTACAAATAACACATGACCCATTTACTATATTCAATCTATTTAGCACATAGATTTTTTCATGGACCTTTATTTTACTTCAATTAATTTTTTTTTAATTTTATCATTAAAAAATAATACTTTATTAATTTTTTAAAATTTTATTTATTTTACTCCAATTTATATTTATACTAGCCCTATACCCGCGTTTTACTCCAATTTTATTTATTTTACTCCAATTTTTATATTTTTAAATATTATATTAATTTTTATATCTTTTTCAATGTTAATTAAATTATTTTTTATATTTTTAAATATTTTATTAATTTTTTTTATATCTTTTTCAATGTTAATTAAACTTTTTTTATTCTAATACATTTATAACATATTCATTTCTACAAATTTAAATATATTTATATTTTTGTATTATTATATATTATAATATTTTTTAAATATATTAATAACATATGCATTAATAAAATATGATTTAATTTATAGTATAGAACTATAGGTGTTTATATATGTATCTATATTATTTATAGGATTTACTTTTGTAGAATTTAATTATAAGTCTTTTTAGGGTAAGATTTTAAAATTCTAAATCTAAATTCTAAAGTAGATCATGGGTTGATTTTTTCAAATTCAAAAATTTCATCCCAAAACAGACATCCCCTAAGAACTGACATCTCTATAACCTATTTTCATGGCATAAATCACACTTTAAATCAAGGGAAAATATCAATTTTGGTCACTCAGTTTTACCTCTTTTCATATTTGGTCACCCACATCACTATCAAAATTGGTCATCCACTTATTATATTCTATCAAAATTGATTACTCTGTTAGTCAATCTGTCATTGACTAACGGAGAAAGAATTTTGAGCCGTGAAATTTCTCAAAGGTTAAAAAATTTCATGGATCTTCCAGAAACTAATGAAACAAACGCAGAACAAGAATGAAACATGGACAAAAATTACCAATATTTAAATTATATTTATAATAGGTCAGAATTCTGATGCGTAGAACATGATATAATAGATCAGAAGGAATTCTGATGCATCTTGTAGAACGTGATTCGTTGGTTTACTTTTTATTTTTATTTTATAGATAATTAGAAAATGAGAAACTCAGGAGATAGAAATTTATTTCAATTAATTTCAAATGTCCAATTGTTTGATTAACATTTCAAGAAATCTGCAATAATGATCTTAATAACAGAAAAATATTTAGAATGAAAAATAAATTTATGAAATTTTCTTGAATGAATAATTTTAGAAAATTCTTTACAATTAATCTTCACCACCAAATTATGATGAATTGAAATAAGTTTATATCTCCAATTATTATATAAATTGAATATGAAACCAAGAATTGGAAAACAGAGTACAGTTGTTTAAAAAAAAAAAACAGAGTACAAAATTGCATTCTATCTCTTGAGTTTCTCATTTTCTAAAATAAAAGGTAAATCAACAAAAATAAATTCATAATTGAGTTAAATAATTATTAAAAACTTACTGTAATTTTCTGACTACCCAACAATTGCATGAGAAAGAATTCTCATTATCTATAAAATAAAAAGTATAATGGATTGAATCACGTTCTAGAAGATGCATCAGAACTCCTTCTGACCTGTTATAAATATAATGTAAATATTGGTAATTTTTGCACATGTTTCATTCTTGCTTTTGCGTTTGTTTCATTAGTTCTAGAAGATGCATGATAATTTTTTAACTGGTTTTGAGAAATTTCACGGCTCAAAACTCTTTCTCCGTTAGTCAATGACAGATTGACTAACAGAGTAATCAATTTTGATAGAATATAATAACTGGGTGACCAATTTTGATAGTGACTAAATGTGGATGACCAAATATGAAAAGAGGTAAAACTGGGTGACCAATTTTGATAGTGACTAAATGTGGATGACCAAATATGAAAAGAGGTAAAACTGGGTGACCAAAATTGATATTTTCCCTTAAATCAATAATAAACTCTCAATTGAACAAACAATCAAAATATATCTAGTATTCACATAATTAAAATGTGTATTTTTTTTTTAAACATGATAAAACCATTTGTGTGTAGTCTTTCATTTTCACGTCAAGTTTTTACAAATACAATAATATGTTTAAATATAGTAAATTAATATTATATAAACAAATTTATAATTTTTTTTTATTAAAAACAATTATATTATAACAAATAATTGCATAAATATTCTCTCAATTAAGTCAACGTACATCTCTAATCCCCTTTCCTTTTATACGTGATCAATTAATCAAACTTAGTTGAAAGATTTTAAATTTTTTTATTAATCACTAAAACTTAAAGTTTTTAAAATTATTTTAGAATACATTCACACCCTATATCTCAAGAAAATAATATATATATATATATATATGATTATTTCGTAGTTTACTCCATATTAATTGATCATTTTATTTCATTTATAATCTATATTAATTGATCATTTTATTTCATTTATAATCTATAGTTTACTCTATAAAATAAAAAAATAGAAAAATACTTTATATGTATCAATTTTAATAAATGATTGAATTTACTTAAAATCCTTAGATAAAATGTTCTCGCCAACCATGGGAGTTGGGCGTTTGAATATTTCCTAGTTCTCAGTCATTTCGTGGTGTGAACTACTCCCTCCGTCCGCCTATAAATTTTCCATAGTAACGTGAAACTTAGGCGGACGGAGGGAGTAATATATAGATCTTGGAAAGACCTATTATATTAATTTCTTTATTAAAAGCATCCTAGGATATTATACATTCACGCGTGAATTGACCTTAATGACTTTTTAAAATCATTCATTGACCTTTTTGAAAGATTGTCATTAATGATAGACCGAATTGATGAGAATTAGAGACATATTGCTCAAAAATAAAAAAGAATAAACTATACAAACCTAAACATATATATATTATATAAATTACTAAAAGATCGAAAAAAAAATCATTGTGCATAACTCAAAGAAAGAATGATAGGCTCATCTGAATTTTTTATATTATAATCTAATAATGGTTGACCACGGGAAGATCGCCATTAATGATAAGTCCATTTACATACATTGAAATTGAATTAGAGACATATTGCTCTAAAAAAAAATGAATAAACTATACAAACCTATATATATATATATATATGCCAAAGTCTTGTATGTACTCAAGTACACCATATACAAACCTATATATATATATATGCCAAAGTCTTGTATGTACTCAAGTACACCATGTACTTGAGTAGACTTTGACTAGTCAAAAGTTGACCGTTGACCGATCAACGGTCAAACTTTGACTTTTTTTTTTTTTTTTTCAATTTTTTTTTTCGATTTTTTTTTTCGATTTTTTTTTCAAAAAAGTGTATGTTATTATAACTAAAAAAATGTATCTTTTTTTTTTAATGAAAAGTGTACGTTACTATATTGAAAAGTGCAACATTGTTTTTAATGAAAAGTGTATGTTATTATAACTAAAAAGTTTATGATCTATTAATGAAAAATGTAAGTTATATATTAATGAAAAGTGTATGTTATTATAACTGCAAAGTGTATGATCTATTATTGAAAAGTGTATGTTATTATAACTGCAAAGTGTATGATCTATTAATGAAAAGTGTATGTTATTATAACTAAAAAGTGTATGTTCTATTAATGAAAACTGTAAGTTATATATTAATGAAAGGTGTATGTTATTATAATTGAAAAGTGTATGATATTATAACTGAAAAGTGTATGCTAATGATACACCTTTTGGTTATTTGTACTTGCACTTTCATAATCTAATCTAGAAAAATTGGTGCTAATTTTTTTTTAAAAAATTATTATTAATTTGACTCGTTTTTTTTTTACTTGCACTTTTATTACTATTAATGATATTATTAGTAAGTGCAATTAATGATATTATTAGTACTTGCACTTTTTTTTATAATGGATAAAAAAAATTGGTGCTAATTTTAAAAAAAAAATTATTATTAATTTTATTTAATAATATTATTAGTAAGTGTAATTAATGATATTATTAGTAAGTGTAATTAATGATATTATTAGTACTTGCATTCTTTTTATAATGTATAAAAAAATTGACAAAATTTATTATTTATTACTTGCACTTTTATTATTATTAATGATACACCATTTAGTTATTAATTGTTGCACTTTTATTAATAGGGTAAATTACACTATAGGACATTTCACCCTAAGTCTTTGTAATTTAAGGAAGATTTTATTACAGTTACAAATCAAGCCAAATTAACAAATTAAAGTAAAATTCTACCCCTACTGTTTTGATAAGAATTTCAATTTTGAAATAAGAAGATTTAATTAATTTAAGCAAAGGAAAGTCAACTAAATCCAAAACCTTTAATAAAAATTTGAAATATTTCTTTGCTTGATAATCACGCCCAATTCTTAATTCAAATAACTTTCCTAACAACTCATCCAACATTAATTCCTAAAACATTTTTTATTCTCTCTCCATTGAAGCTGGAAGAAGAAAACGAAAAGCAAGAACAACGCTTGTGCAGGAAATCGTTCAAGGTATTGAGTGGAAAAATCATCTCCTGCATATTATTGTTGTTCGATTCTCTGAATAAATGATATTGGGTTTACGGAAAAAATCTGATTTTTAGGGCTTTGCATGTACTGGGTTTTTCGTTGATTTTAGGGATGATTAAAAAAAATTCGAGTACATGCATTTTATAAAATGTTTCCTTCGTTGATTATACTGGCTTTGCATAAGATGTTTCCTTTTCTGTTTTCTTAGTTCTAACGATCTCTGTTTTTTGCATTTTAGAGAAACATAATAAATAACATATGAGGTATATTCGATTCGATGATTAGATCATTTTATAAAATCATAGAAACGTATTTTACTATAATTTTTCTGTATTTATAAGAAAATCTATGTATTTAGTATGGATGGGGCATATTCGTTTAAGATGTGTTTGCATGTGGCTAAAGATTTTAATTTCCATACAATTTGGTAATATATTTTTTGCAGATGACTAGACGGAAGAGATCCGACATTCATATTAATGAAGGAGGAAGAAAAATTATGAAAAAGCGCTTAAAGAAAATAGATAGCAGACTTAGTGAGTAAAGAAAGATGCATACATATAGTGTTATTATGTTCAAGTAGTACATATTGACATGTTGTTTGGGTAAAATTTTTAATTTATCATATGACACTGAGAAAGCATGATCTGCATTTGATTACATTCGGTTTCATCATATGATACAATACATATAAATTATATTTTATTGGTTTGTTTGATTTGTTTTATCATTGGTTTTTGCTTGTGGTTGAATTAGAGGTATTTGTTAATAATCATATGCATAAAATAAATCATATATTAAAGAACATGCACAAATATAATACATATAATATAGTATATGCATACATCAATACATATAAATTATATAATACATAAATTATTCATATTAATATTCAGTATGCACAATCATGAGGATAAATGCAGAAAATATTATCCAGATTGAAATTCATATATAGTTCTCTTTTAGTTCAAAATTTTTCGTTTATTTGAATATATATTTCTTTTAATTAAAATTAATTAGAAACATAAAAAGGAACCTAAGGTATAAACACTATTATTTTTTTAATATAATTACTATACAACAAATATGCATATCAAACTAAATGTAGTATAATATATGCACAAAGTAGTTCATATATAAGTTAATATGCGAAAATTTAATACATATAATAGCATATATGCATTAAAAATACATATAACATATAATATGTATAACTATAATACATAACAAAATCGAATATATATTCTTTAATTTAATATTTTCGTTATTGTTATTTGGAAATATAAACAATAATAATATAGATGCTATAATAAAGGATACTTTGACTAATTTGAAAATTGATATATTAAGTTATATGACAAAAAAATATTAGAATTTATTTATAAAATGATACAAAAATTATTAGAGATATATGTCAAAATTATTAAAATTATTAAATTATAAGAATGTGGTTGAAGTTGTGTATAATCCAAGGAAAGAATGATAGCTCATCTAGATTTTTTTTTTATATTGTAATCTAATAATGGTTGTTAAAAAAATATTTTTTAAATTATTGACCAGTGAAAGATCACCGTTAATGATAAGCCATAGGCCGAATTGGAAATTTGGAAATTGAATTAGAGACATATTGCTCAAAAATAAAAAAAAATAAACTATACAAACCTAAACATATATATATATATATTATATATAAATTACCAAAAGATCGAAAAAAATATCATTATGCATAACTCAAAGAAAGAATGATAGGCTCATCTGAATTTTTTATATTATAATCTAATAATGGTTGACCACTGGAAGATCGCCATTAATGATAAGTCCATTTACATACATTGAAATTGAATTAGAGACATATTGCTCTAAAAAAAAAATGAATAAACTATACAAACCTATATATATATATTTTCAAAAGATCGATTTTTTTTTTTTAAATCATTGACCTTTTGCAAGATCTATTGCTCTTGAAAAAATGAATAAACTATACAAACCTAAACATATATATATATTACCAAAAGATCGAAAAAAAAATCTCTGTAATGCGGTTGAAGTTGTGCATAATCCAAGGAAAGAATAATAGGCTTATCTAGATTTTTTTTTTTTTTATATTGTAATCTAATAATGGTTGTTAAAAAAATCATTTTTAAAATTATCGACCACGGAAAGATCACCGACTTGCATACATTGAAATTGAATTAGAGACATATTTCTCTAAAAAAATGATTAAACTATACAAACCTAAATATATATATAAATTACCAAAAGATCGAAAAAAAAAACAGATTTTTTATATTGTAATCTAATAATGGTTGTTGAAAAAATCATGGGTATTCAAAAAAAATTATTCGATAACGACAATCTTAAAATTTAAATTTAATGATAGGCTCATCTGAATTTTTTATATTGTAATCTAATAATGGTTGTTGAAAAAATCATGGGTATTCAAAAAAAAATTATTCGATAACGCCAATCTTAAAATTTAAATTTAAAAAGATACGTGATTAATTCTGGATATTAAAAAAAAAAAAAAAAGAGAGAATAGAGAATAAAAATTATTGATTTAAATAATTATTATAATTTAAAATTTAAAAATAATAATTATGATATAAAATTTTGATTAAAAGAATACTGTAATTTAAAATTTAGATTAAAAAAATACGTGATTTATTGATTTGAATAGAAAATCCATAGACTCTATGCAGAGTTTGCCTGACTTTTTTATTGATTTATATGGATTTTTATAGATTTGACAGGATTCTGAAATACACATTTTTTATTGATTTACATGGATTTCCATAAACTACGCCCCTAAAACCCCTAAAACCGAGTTCAAAAAAATATTATTATTTATCTTTATTATTCTCATCTTCATTTTCGTCACAGTTATACATCGGCCTCATTTTCACATAGTTAGCAATACTAGTTTTCCATGCATTAGCTTAAGTTCTTTGTTGTAGTTGTTTTTGGCAAAGCAATTCCAATTTTTCCTCTTTCATGTCGAGATGTGGTGAACTTGTGAATTGGAATTTGAAAATACAAAAAATTCAATTGAATACTTGCATTGGGTGACGACCTTGACCACCAAAATCTTTTAGATGATATCGAACACCACGTAATGGAGAATTGACGTCGATTAGATATTATTGACGGTTTTCGATATACTATAATTTTTAAAGAAAGAACATAATTTTAAAATACAGAGATGTAATTTTTTTCACGATAATAATGGTGGTGAAGAATCTGTGATGCTTATTAAAGAACATAGTTAACACAGTTTTTTTTTCTTCTCTTTCAGAGTCTTCTAAGAGAATCCGTTGAAATCTCTACTTTTTTGAAGAGATTTTGATTAGTGAAATTTATTTATATTTTTGAAAGAGAATCCAACGAAATCCATAGAGTATTAAAATCCATAGATTGTTGAATACCTAAAGATTTCTAAAGACTTTTTAAAATCCGTATTGAATACCTCAAAATTTTGAAAGACTTTTAAAAATCCGGATTGAATACCCCCAGATTTTAAAAGTCCAAAAAAATCCAACAGAATCTCAATTGAATACACCCCCTAAGAATAGAATAATGTGATTAAATTTTAAAAAATAAATAATGTTGCAATTAAAAAATTAAAAAAAATATAGTGATTAAAAAAAAAAAAAAAGGAGAATAGAGAATATAAATTTATTGATTTGATTAGAATGGTATTTAGAATACATAATTAAATTTTAAAAAATAAATAATGTTGTGATTAAAGTTTAAAAAATAAATTTAAAAATAATAATTCTGAGTAGATAATATTTAAATTATAATTTTAAGATTAAAATAGAAAAAAAGATTTGAAATGGAAAAATTTGAAGGGGAGAGAGATTAAAAATAATAATTATAATTTTGAGATTAAAATAAGAAAAATAGATTTTTTTAATCAGAATGGCTGAGAATGCAGGGATTTTGAAATAGACGATTTTGGTGAAGAGAGATTGTGTAGAGGGATAGAATTGTGACACGTGTCTCATTATATTCTCACAAATATAGAGTATTAAGATTTCTCTTTTTAATATTATTTTTTAAATTTATTTTTCTTCCTATTTATCATTTGTGTTTCAAAATTTTTTCACGTACTTTCTTTTTATGCCACAAATAATTATTCTAAAATTTTAAAGTCTAATAAGAAAATTTTAAAAATAATATTAATTATTTTTTTAAGTATTAAATAGAATAATAATAATTTGTTTTAAAAACTAAAAATATCTCTTGGGTGCAAGTGTTCAATTCTATTGGTACTATTTTACTTTAATTAATTGATGTATAATTTTCACCTTATCCTTTCAAAACTTTACTTCATTCCTTACAAATTTCACTTTGTTTTACATTTTTTAATTATTTTTTTCATTCGAACTTTCATTTTTTAATCACTTTATTTTAGTTTTTTTATGAATATAATTTTTTTAGTTTATAAGTGTTATGATAACAATTGATAAGTATTATGGTATATTATTAGTTAATATGCAGTACTGTACGTATTAGTTCATACACAGTATAATACTGTATTAGTTTATATTGGTACAAGTTCTAATGTTTTCGAGTTTCGAGTTCACATACTTTATGGTTTTTTTTTTTTTTTTTGTCAGGCAAATAACTTGTATTCTCATTTCTCAAATGTAGTTTTTTACAATATTACAAACAGGCACCAGTAGTACCTCAATAACCCTTGTTGGGATATGAACTTTGGGACCAACAACCCTTATACAGAATCAGAAAAAAAAGATAAAAAAATGTACCTGTTTGCTTCCCTTTTTAACTCCCAGTACCCCAAATACCTCTAATCTTTCAATAATTTCCTTGCGTTTAAGATCCACTCTTCGAACGACGCCTTCTCCATATTTTTGTCATAGCAAGATTGCCAACTCCACATTCTACCCTTGATTTCGTCCACTATCTTCGTCGCGTCCCATTCTATTCCTTCGTGGAAGACCTTGTTGCGCCATTTCCACATAACCCATACGATGCAGATCCACATACCTATAGCCCTTGCTCGCCCTATCTTGCTTTCCCAAATGCCCAATTGTCCTTTGAAGTGTTCGCCAATTTGGTTGTGAATTGGTGCACAGTACTCTATCCATTTGTAACATTCATACCATATCCCACTCGACACCTTGCATGTGAGGAAGAAGTGTGCTACTGTTTCCGCCTCCTCCCCACATAACAGGCACCTAGCTCCCTCTATCGTTGTTATAACCTTCCTTTTCCGAAGATTATCTCTTGTTGGGATTCTATTGTGCAGAAGTCTCCACGCCATTGTAGCGGCTTTTATCGGGACTGTTTTGTTCCACACCAGAGTCCAGTTTGCGTCTCTGATTTCGTCTGTGCCTGCTTCGTTTGCAATGGAGTCGTATACTGCTTTTGCGTTGAACGCCCCATCCGTTCTACCCCTCCATCTCCAACCATCGTCGACATCTTCAAGCAGTGGGTACCTGTTCAAGATGCAAATCAGCTGGTCATGCATGTTGTGTTCCCTATTGAATAACTCTCTTCGCCATCTCCATGTCCACTCCCATCTCCCCTCAACCCATACCCCCATATCACTGATTTTCGCTTGTTTGTCCATGCTCAACCCGAACAGTCTCGGGAATTGTGCTTTTAAATTTAACTCCCCTGTCCAGTATCCTTCCCAAAACTTGGTTCCGTCTCCACATCCCATCCTATGCTCTATGTTACCCCAGAACCATTGACCCCTTTGTCCCGAGACGTTGTGCACTACATCCTTCCACCAACTAGACCCTATCCTACTCCCCGTTCCCTCAGTTACGCCCCCTGCCCCTAGCTCCAACTCTCCATGTAGTGATTTAATTACCCTAGCCCACAAGCTGCTCTTATTCGTAAGGTATCGCCACACCCATTTACCTATCAGTGCAGCATTAAACCACTTCAAGTTCCTCACCCCCAGCCCCCCCTCTCCCCTAGATTTGCACACCGTTTCCCATTTGACCCAAGATATTTTCCTTATGCTCTCCCCTCCCCCCCCATAAAAACCTGCAAGATAAAGAGGTTAATTTTTTTAGCACACATGAAGGGATGATGTTGAAAGAGACGTGATAGATTGGTATAGACGTTAGAACAGATTTTAGAAGAGTGATTCTTCCCCCTAAGGAGATCTTCCTGCCCTGCCAAACATTGATTCTCTTTTTCATTCGTTGTATTAGATCCTCCCATACCACTGCCGTTTTATGTTTCGCACCCACCCTCACCCCCAAGTATTTGAACGGTAACTTGCTGGACATACATCCCAATATCCCCGCCATCTCTTCCAGTCAGGTGTTCTCCACATTCGTCCCGCATAAACAACATTTATTATAATTAACCTTGAGGCCTGAAAGTAGTTCAAAATTTCGGAGAATATACTTCATCGCCCGAACATTGTCGCTGCTTGCTTTACATAACAGAATGGTGTCATCTGCATATTGGAGATGTGACACCCTTATTCTATCCCGTCCTACTTCTGCAGCCTCGAATGCTCCACCCTGGACTGCATTCGTAATCATATTATTCAGCCCTTCTGCCACAAGCAGGTATAATAGTGGTGATAGTGGATCCCCCTGCCTTAGACCTCTCTCGAGCTTGAATTCTTCCGTTGGTGAGCCGTTCACCAATACTGTGGCGCTTGCTGACGAGACACATTCCATTATCCACATTCGCCATTTCACACTAAAATTGAATTTTTCCATCATTGTATTCAAGAAGCCCCAGTCCACGGAGTCGTAGGCTTTTGCAAAGTCTATCTTGAAAAATAATCTTTCTAGCTTCTTTTTCTTGGCCTCTTCCACTGCCTCGTTTAGGATAGTCGAGAATGTACCTATTGCCCACAAAAGCGTTTTGGTTCTCTGATATCAGGTTCTCCAAAACCTTGCTCAGTCTTCCTGCAAGTATCTTGGCTATAGTCTTGTAGATGCAGCCTATCAAGAAAATTGGTCTGTAATCCCCCACTACCATTGCTTCTGCTTTTTTGGGTATCAATACAATATATGACGGGTTTATTCCCCGGACCAACTTTCCATGTGTATGGAATTCATTCAGTATTCTATGGAAGTCCTCTTTTATAATCTCCCAGCATTCCTTGATGAATCTAAAATTAAATCCGTCCGGCCCCGGGCTTTTCGAGCTATCACACTTCCACACAGCCTTCTTAATCTCTTCTACACTGAAAGGTGCAGTCAGCATATTATTTTCCTCCAGTGTCACCTTTCTGTTTACAAATCTGTCCTCAGTTGTTGGTCTGGTTTCCATCGACTTGCTGTAATGTTTCTTGAAGAATCTGCTAACTTCAGCTTTTCCCTCCCGGACGTTCTCAAACCAATGCTTATCAATTTGAATCCCCACCATCTCACTTTGCTTTCTCCGGTAGTTAATCACTTTGTGGAATAGGCTCGAATTCACATCCCCCTCTCTTAGCCATTTGATTTTAGCCTTTTGTGCCACTAGACTATTACATAAATTCATGCCTTTGAGCAGCTCAGCTTGCGCTTCTTTCCGTCTTATATTTTCTTCCTCTTCCAGTCCGAAAGCATCGTCTATCATATCTGCCTCTCGAATTTCATTTATGAGTTTTTCGATGTTTCCATTTAGTGATCCAAATACCTCAGTGTTCCATTTTTTTAATTCTGATTTTAGAAACTTGAGTTTCTCTTTGAGCACGTATCCACCCCATCCGTCGACTCTATGGTTGTTCCATCTGTCTCTTATAAACTCCTTGAAATCCGGATGGGATAACCATGCATTGTCGAATCTGAATGGTTTTGGACCCCAGCCGATTGACGTTGTTTCCAATAGAATTGGACAATGGTCTGACACCGATCTCGACAGTCCTCTCATCTTTACATCCAGCCAATTTTCCATCCATTCGTCATTGATAAGAACTCTGTCGATACGACTCTTGCAAGTTCCATCTGATTTGTACCATGAGAACTTCCTTCCCTGAATAGGGAGGTCAGTGAGTTTTGCCATAGATATGAAGTTAGCGAACCTTCTTATCTCCCCATTGCATTGGTTCAGCCCCCTTCCCACTCGTTCCCCCTCATTTCGGATCGAATTGAAATCACCCATAATACATATGCAGCTCCCCACGTTTTGGTTGACTATCATCCCCAGTCTATCCCAAAATTCTCGTTTTCCCATTCCCGAGCAAGGGGCGTATATGTTGATTATGCAGCACCTGGTCTGAGATTCTCCCCACACCCCGTTCACCAAAACCCCACCTTCCATATGCCACTTGCTTGAACACCTGAAAACCTTTGGGTTCCACAAAGATAATATACCTCCTGCCCTGCCCTCAGATTCCCTTGTTGCCCATTCAACATCCCCATCACCCCAAATCTGTTCACATATTGTTCCATCCACTTTCTCCAACTTTGTCTCTTGAATGCAACAGAATTCAACCTTATGTTTCCTAATCAGCTCTCTTAGTTCAGCTTTTTTAACCCTGCTCCCCAGCCCTCCAATGTTGAAGGAGAGTATCTTCATAAATCACAATCTTTAGCTTCCACCTTGCCACTAGCACTACTCTTAACATTTGTGTCGTTTTCAACCATTTTGCTTAGATTACTAATAGTTATGTTCTCACTAACCTTGCTTCTCAGGCCGAGAGACTTTCCGAACTCCCATATTCGCATGGCTATCTCGCTGGCGTTTTCCGGTTTCGAAACCACAGAGCCTCTCGACTTGTGGTTACGCATATCCCTTTCAAAATCTGCGATATCCTCCTTGGTTACAATATTGGTCATGAATTTCGACCACTCTTCTTTCTCTCGATTTCTCTCCTCGAACTTTTTCTTCCCCTTTGATTTTCTATTGTTTTCCTCCCCTTTGTTTTTTCCCTGTTTCTGTGCCGCCGTGCCCCTAGTTTGTGTCTGGTTGTTTTCCACATTTATTTATATTTACAAACTTTATTAAGGTATTTAATTAATTTGTAATAATTTGAGGCAAATTAATTTTTATAACTATCCATGTGTTCAACACAAGATCGCTCGAGAAACAAGGACCGGACATTGTACGCAATTAATTGTGTATTTATTATATTTCGATATTTATACTCCTCTGATTAAAAATAAAATAGTATTTCATTTTGTTTGTCTAAAATTATGTATCTAAAATGTTTTTAAAAAGTCTATTATTCCCTTTATTTCAACATTTTTATATAAAATGTCCAATTTTATGGTTTTTGGGATTAATTGTTATTGGGCATCTTTTTTATAAGTTCCGGCCAACTTTCAAATACAAATTTGTCATTTCTTCAAACAATGTTCCTAATAAATCAAATGTGCCCCAATATTCATTCAAGAAATAAAAGGATTGTGACTAGTTCAAGTATTCTGTTCCACTTTTTATATTCGATTTGGTATTCTACTCTATTAAATCTTAAAACTTGTAGCTCTAATTGCCCAACGAAGTGCAACGGACTAGAAAATACTACTCGTCTTGGGCGAGCCATCCAATCAAATTTATTCCATCAACAGATGGAAGCTCCATCCTAGGGGCTTCAACATAAGTGCATTTAGAAGTACAAAAAAATTAGACGACAAAGAAGTACATGCTTGTATTTTTCATCAAAAGAACACATTTATTTAAATATTTGTTGATTTTAATGGTAAATTTGAAAGAAATACAATTAATTTACAAAGAAAATGAAATGTTAGAATGTCATATATCAGGAATAGTTGAGAGCATATATGAAGTTGAACGGATTTGATGTTTCACCTTACTGATATTAGGCATATATAAATATATTAAGAAGAAATCCATTGCTCGTTTCTCAACAGAAGCTGAATACCGTGCTATTGCCTCCGCTGCCTCTGAAGTTCAATGGTTAAAATCTTTGTTTCATGAGTTGTGCTTCACAGTTTCAGACGTACCTGTCATCTATTGTGACAACATTGGAGCCACTTATCTCTGTTCAAATCCTGTCTTTCACTCTCGAATGAAGCATATTGCAATTGACTTCCACTTTGTTCGAGACTTGATCAAGTCCTCTCAACTTAGGGTCTCACATGTCTCCTCTGCGGACCAACTTGCTGATGCCCTTACAAAGCGTCTTCCTCGACCTCGACTGCAACTTCTAATGACCAAGATTGGACTCTCCTACGGTGCTCCATCTTGAGGGGGCGTATTAGGCATATATAAATATATTAACAAGATATTATATATATCTTGTATAATATATTTTATATATCTTGTAAATCTTTATTTTATTTAATTAAGATTTAGAATAGATATGTTTTGTATTTTTAAATACCTCTCTTGTAAACACTTTACATTCATTCAATGAAATTATAATTTCATAATTCATTGTTTCTCTATAACTGAATCTTTAACAAAAGTCGTCTTCATTATTATACGACGTTGATTATTTAAAAAAAACAATTAACTTCAATAATTTAAATTGATGAAAATATAAAATACAATATTGTGAAACACTAATGGATAGAATGAAATATACATAATGGAAGGGAGGTATCTTTCTTATAAAAGAAAACAGTGCTATCGACTTTAATTATATTCTTATAAAATAATAACTACACATTACCCGAATTGTATTGCTTGTTTAAAGATTATAAAATACAAAAACTTGTCGAATTGTGAAAGTTCAGATTTGTGTTGCTTCAACTGGAAAATTTCAATCGTTGAAGATACATCAAACTCTTTCAATAATTCTGTGTTACTTATAACACAACTTTTCCCTTTTATCTTTATTAATTTCCATCTCAATCTTCTCTAATTCCAAATACGAAAGGAATTGCAAAATATATACACTTACTTTAAGTTGTAT
Source organism: Galeopsis tetrahit (assembly GCA_963675135.1). Classification (NCBI taxonomy): domain Eukaryota; kingdom Viridiplantae; phylum Streptophyta; class Magnoliopsida; order Lamiales; family Lamiaceae; genus Galeopsis; species Galeopsis tetrahit. The sequence continues at coordinate 71,024,425 of OY776128.1, read as the reverse complement.
AAATGAGTGTGTATTAATATTCAGCCCTTCCAAATATTGTCTAGTCAATCTCCTTCCATTTAAAAAAAAAATGCAATAAGAATATGAATGACTGGGGCACATCAAGATATTGAATCTTATTTTAAAAAAATCATTCATAATTGAACTGTAACAAATGAATATTTTATTCGATATATATATAAAAATCTGTCAAGTATAAAATTCATAAATAGCATGTCTGCTAGAGGAAAAAAATGTTAATACATTAAATATGAGGTCTCGATTTTTTAAAAAAAAAATATAAGTCCGTTTTGATTTTTGAATGACAAGATATCACCGGCTGAAATTGTTCAACATTCATAGAATTTTTTTCTTTCAGTAGAGCTCTATATTTTAGAACTAGAGACCTCTTTTGAATTAAAATGTCTATTGAGTGCTCAGGCGAGTTGTTCATGGGGTTAGTTAACATTTGCAACTATTAGAAAGATAAGAGCTTTTGGTAACAAATGATTATAAGTTGAAATTAATTGGGATTACAAATGAATTTGTGGTGTTAAGCAAAATATTATTACAGTTTTATGTGATAATTAAAGTATCATTCACTTATAAAAGATTGAATTAGGTGGGTCAGATGAGATGACTAGGGAGAGTTATCTCAAATAAGTTGGCTCAAAAGAGTTGCTTCAGACTAGTTGACTCAGAAAAGTTAGTTTTTTTTTTTTTTTTTTGACAATAGGAAAGTTGGTTAAGATATACAACTATTGGAATATAACAACTTATAAATAATGATTTTTTTTTTTAATTTTACAATAATTTTCTGTTTTGATGGTTACAAGTTGAAATTAACCAATTCCAAAGGAAATTGAGCTCAAGAATGATTGATTGTAGTAGTATTTTACTTTATATCATGGTTGTAACTCCACTAAATTTCTCATTGTAACACGTTAAATTTAAACTTAATTGTTAAATTAGGAATTTAGAGAGAAAAATAACTCGAAATTGTGTTTGAGCAATTGAGAGCTTCGTGCCTGATATTTGTGTGAACATTTTATATTGGATTGTCGTTTTCTTCTTTTATGGATGTAGATTATTCTGATCGAACCACGTAAGACTGGTGGATCTGCCACTACATAGGAGGAAATTCACATGGTACAGGGACAATGGGGCATGCTGTAGCAGAATTGACAGATTTTTGGTCTCGAAAAGTTGGCTTCTATCTTGGCCGAACACGAAACAGGATGGCCTTGTTAGGCTATTTTCGGATCACGCCACAATTTCTTTGAGCATGTCTGAGGTGATCGATTGGGGGCCCTGGAATCATTGTTGACTGGTGGATGGACGAACCTGGATTTAAAAAGCTGGTGGAAGATTCCTGGAATCATAGTTCGATAAGTGGCTGGGGCTCTTTCGTGGTAAAGGAAAAGCTAAAGGCGCTTAAACAAGCTATTCGAATTTGGAGATGTAAAGGCTGTTCAGATCTGGAAAAAGGCATCAAGGAATCAGAGACCCTGCTTCAGGATTTGGACGCGAAGCTTGAGACCCTAGGTTGGAACAATTCTGATGCTACTTTAAGACGCAAAACCTTATCTGATCTGGACTCATTCAAAGTCAAAAGAAACAGAATGGCGTTCCAAAAATCAAGAGTGAAGTGGATACTTAAAGGGGATGCCAATTCGAGTTTTTTTCACTTCGTCGTTAACAAAAACTAGAGACGCAATGAGATGAAATGCATATATGTAAACGGAGAGTGGGTCGAAGGTAGGGGTGGGAATGGGCCAGGCCTTGGTAGGCTTTAAGAAAAAAAGCCTGGCCTGTTATATATTTCTTAGGCCCGAGCCTGGCCCATGACCTGTCATAGGCTTTTTTTAAAGGCTCAAGCCTGACCTTTTTAATAAATAGGCCTGGCCCGAAAACCTTTTAAAGGCCTCTTAATCTTATTAGCGTATTTTTAAAAAAAATCTACAATAGTATTATAATAAAATTATAAAAATTAACTCTTTAAATCTCAAAATGAAGAAATGGAAGTAATAGAATGTTCCAAAAAAAATATTCAACTATTTTTTTAACTACTCCGTATTACAAAAAAAATATAACTAGTGTTACTAAATTTTCTTATTTATTTATTTGAAAATCACATATTATATAAGTATATACTTATAATATATACAAAATATATATATATATATATATATGTGTGTGTGTGTGGGTGTGAAGTTATATAGGTCGGCCTGTTGAGTTTAAAAGGCTTACGAAAAAGTTTGAGCCCGGCCTATTTAGCTAAATGGGCTTCTAAAAAAGCTTGAGCCCGACTTGTTTATTAAACGAGTCGAGCCGAGCTTTAATAGGCCGAGCCGTAGGCCCCTGTCGGGTAGCCTGGCCCATTCCCACCCCTAGTCGAAGGAGTTCCTGAAGTGAAGATGGTATTTTAAGGTTCTTCAAAGAGTCTTTCTCCAACCCGATGAAGTCGAGACCTCGAGTAGAAGGGATAAGAAGTCAAAGGATAGACGACGTCGCTAACTTAATGCTGTGTGGCAAATTTTCTAAGGAGGATGATGTAGGCAGCAGAAGCGTATAAAAATAACAATACGAGAAACACACACTAGTTCGTTGATTCTAAGAATACCCGAAAAAGTGACAAGAATTCAAATACGTTGATTCAATAAGAATACCGTAATTGCAATTCAAAAGAAGCAAATTTGCTCTTTATTTTTTTATCATTAAAAAACTTCATCTCTATTACAACTTTATTCTCCATCCTTTTATAATAAGGTGGATTGAATTAATAATTGATCATCTCGTAATTGTACTAAATTTAAGACATGTATTATTGGTAAAACTAAAACAGAAAAGGAAACACTCGTTAATTCTTCAATTAGCTAACCTTGCCACGATTCTTCTTGATTTGGTCAACTTGTCAAAAAGAGGTCCAAGGGGGCCGTATCTCCATCATTCTCACCCGGTTGAAAACGATTCGTCCTCGAATCGCGGCTAGCTTCATCCTCATTGTAAAGGTACGAAAGCGAGCTGGAACATCTTTGTATTCTTTTGGCCACAAAATAAAGCCAACTTGACATTCAATCGCCGGAGCAGTGTGATTTTCATCACCATTAGTAAATAACACAAAACAATTTTTTTCAACCCCCATCGTTGAGTCAAGGATATTGGGATGAACACCCTCAATTATAAAAATATTTTCATTCTCCTCGTCAAAAATTGGAGGGCCGATGTAGCCAACATCAACATTATCAACCAAAATATCGACAAAATTATCGAAAATTGGCAGTTCATCACAACCACATTCTTCATCATAATAATCATCGAAAATTGGTGGTCCATCATAACCACAATTTTCATCAAAACATGCATCGATAATTGGAATCATCGTCAAGAATCGTACCTGATCTCTGAATACCAACTGATGTAGGCAGCAGAAGCGTATAAAAATAACAATACGAGAAACACACACTAGTTCGTTGATTCTAAGAATACCCGAAAAAGTGACAGGAATTCAAATACGTTGATTCAATAAGAATACCGTAATTGCAATTCAAAAGAAGCAAATTTGCTCTTTATTTTTTTATCATTAAAAAACTTCGTCTCTATTACAACTTTATTCTCCATCCTTTTATAATAAGGTGGATTGAATCAATAATTGATCATCTCGTAATTGTACTAAATTTAAGACATGTATTATTGGTAAAACTAAAACAGAAAAAGGAAACACTCGTTAATTCTTCAATTAGCTAACCTTGCCACGATTCTTCTTGATTTGGTCAACTTGTCAAAAAGAGGTCCAAGGGGGCCGTATCTCCATCAGAGGAGGTCAAGAGCTGCTTGGGGTTGTGGGAGTAAGAAGAGTCCAGGGCCCGACGGTGTCAATTTTGGATTCGTGAAGGCTTTCTGGGAGACGTTAGAGAATGATTTCTACCGTGCTATATCCGAATTCCATTCGAACGGAAGGCTCGTAAAAGGGATTAATGCTTCTTTCGTTACCCTGATTCCCAAAGTTCGCAATCCGGTGTCCATTAGAGAATACATGCCTATCTCTCTTGTGGGTTGTCTGTATATGATACTCACAAAAATCCTAGCCACCAGAATATTGAGAGTTCTGGAGCAGGTGATCTTGCCCAACCAGTCTGCCTTTATTGGTAAGAGAAATATTTTAGATGGAGTGGTCATTGCAAATGAAATAGTTGACGAGGCAATCCGGGTTAAAAAGAAGATATTCTTATTCAAGCTGGACTTCAAGAAAGCATACGACTCTGTGGATCATGGGTCTCATTGATATGCTACAGCTCTTAGGTTTTAATTCCACTTAGTGCCGGTGGGTCAAAGAATGTATTCAATCAGCTTCGGTGTCCATATTAATCAACGGGAGCCCCACAAAGGAGTTTAAAATGGAGAAAGCCCTTAGACAGGGGGGTCCGCTATCACCCTTCTTGTTTACTATTGTCGGGGAGTGCCTCAGCCTTATGATGAACAAAGTTGTGGATAGAGGCATGTTCATACCAGCGGACGTGGGCAAGAATCACACAAAAGTCTCTCATCTTTAATTCGCTAAAGACACTTTGTTCTTTGGGGGGGGGGGCGAACAAGAGTAACATATTGGTATTGAAGAGTATTCTCAGAACCTTTGAGGTCTGGTCTGGGCTCAAGATTAATTATCATAAGAGCACCCTCTCTAGCATCAATGTTAGCGAGTCAGATTTGAGTAGTTGGGCAAACTTTCTCAACTGCAATAAATCAGCCATGCCACTCAAGTATTTGGGTCTGTTGATAGGTGAAAGAAAGAGGAATGCACAGAGCTGGGACGATATCAGAAACAAAGTGGAGAAACGACTGGATCGTTGGAATGACAAATCTCACTCCTTCGGAGGTAAACTTACACTCTTAAAAATCTGTTCTTTCCCACCTTCCTACCTATTCCCTGTCCCTTAACCGAGCCCCTGTGCCAAAACCTTATCCTCTATCACTACCATCCAACGAAGATTCCTATGGAGTAATGGCAATCTAAAGGAGAAGAGAATATCGTGGGTAAGTTGGGAAACTATTTGTAGAGAGAAACACAAGGGATGTTTGGGGGTAAAAAATCTCAATCTTTACAACCTAGTTTTGTTAGGGAAGTGGGGGTGGAGGTGTCTTAGGAAAGGGGAACATCTTTGGAGAGAGGTTTTCGAGTCTAAGTATGGGTCTTTTCGGGAGTGTGTCGAATTCTTTAAGAATTCTGGTAAGTGTCACAAGAACTGGTCTAACTGGTGGGCTAGCATTGTTAAATGTGTCGGGGTGAGTGAGTGGTTCAATAATAATATTTCTTTGGTTATTTGCAATGGTAATTCAACTAAATTCTGGGAGGATAACTGGGTTAGGGGAGAAAAGTTGAAAAACTTATATCCTAGATTATATAGGCTAGAGTATGAGAAACACTATTCGGTGTCGGATAGAGTTAGGTGGTCTAATGGTATCAAGAGTCTTGTCTGGAAGTGGAACAAAAGCTTACTGGATAGAGAAAACATTGTTGTGTGCGATATATGTACGATCATTGACAAGTACATTAAGCATTCAGTGGAGGAGGGCTACTAGGTCTGGAGCTGCGAGAACGATGGAAAATACTCTGTTAGATCAGCGTACTCAATTCTGCAGGAGGATCATACCAAGGATAACCCGAATTTGGAAGAGCTTTGAGGCATTTGGACGAAGGGCGTTCCCAGCAAAGTGACGGCTTTCTCCTGGAGACTCTGTCAAGACAAGGTTCATACGCTACTTAATCTAAGGAAAAGAGGGGCATACAACGAGCACTTCTCTCTTAACTGTAAATTTTGTTGTTCTCAACCAGAAGACACTGATCACCTCTTCTTCACATGCTCACTCTCCAAGCGGGTGTGGGGAAGGATTTATGATTGGTTTGGCAAACCTGCTCTACAAGGTTTCTCAAGATTGTCTCACTTCAAGAAGCACAAGGAAATGATGGACAAAAGCAAGGAACGCATATGGGATAGCTTATGGCACGAAACTATTTGGAATATTTGGCTTAGTAGGAACGAAGCTACGTTTAAAGGGGAGCAGCCCGACGACGAGAGGATTGTGGAGAATATTAAAATTTATACAGCAGATGGTTCAAAGCTCATAAATTGATTCAACAATGGATGTCTTATGAGGAGTGGAATAGAGAACCTTCGTTGTGCTTGAATAGAGTCTATTTCTTGTGTGTGGTTGTGGGTTTGTTTCATTACTTTGTAACTTAACGTTGTATTTGTTGGGGTATTCTTGATGCCCATCAATAAAATTTTACCGTTTCCAAAAAAAATAATTCATTCAATTTTATTATCGTTTTCTTTTAAATTTCTAGTTGTTGAGTTTAGAATATTTTATTGATTCATCCTTCACTTTCACAAGAGTGTTTGATTGATATTGAAAGTTCTAATAGGTTGTCTTTAAATTTACATGACATTTTATAATACACGAAAAGTTACATTTTTATATATATTTTTTAATTTTAAACCATTAACGAGAACACCCATTAAATTTATTTTGTTGTACAGTCTTTTATATAATATGTCTAATTTCCTCCTATATAAGAGAGTCGTATACAATAGTTGAACATTGGATCACATACATCCGTGTGGGTCAATGATATGAGGGGATATTCTTACCAATTGTAGCCGGTAGTAGGATAGGCGTAGTTATAAGTGTCTTAATTTTGTTGAGTTCATTTTATTTTTTATGAAAATTCAACGCGTAATGAAAGTATTGTTTAGGAGTTACCATGCAACTGTGAAAAACCATTAATTGTTTAGGAGTAATTATTATTGATCAACAATGCACTAAAAGTAATACTCCATAATAATAAGTTTTGACTAATTTAATGCTTAAAAGTTAAAATCAAATACATCCTTAATGTTATGATTGACTATTTTATGAAGATGGAAATTTGACCAGATTTAATTTTCAAAATTTTATTCTCAATTTATTTCACATTTACATATTTATTTTGTTATTGAAGATTAATACTATGAATTATAGTAATGCATTAATATACACTATAAATTTGATTAACATTTAATTTGCTAATTTGCAATAAACAAACAAATATGTTAATAATTAAATCTATTATATGCTGTTAAGATTGATTTTTTTAAAAAATCTCCCGATGTTGTATTTCTGTGTGTGCTAAAGAAAAACAAAAAATACATATGAAGCCAAAATTAGAATATCCTCCCGTCTTCCAAAATCTTATTTTTAATATTATTGAAATTAGATGCTGTTTCAAATTAATTTTCATATATATAGTATATTTTTATTGTTTCACATTAGATTTCTATTAAAAAATTAAAGTTTTGTGTAAGTCTTGCTCAATTTCGACTTATTTAACTTCTATTTTTTTTATTTTTACCAAATAACTTTATTTTTTCAATTTTAAAAAGTAAAAAATTAAAAGGACTTCAATATTTCTAATATAGTGTGAAAGCTGATTGAACGTGTAGGGAGTACTAATTGTTGAAAAAGAGTTCTGGTTGAACTAATTATTTATAGCAAGAAAACACGTGTGTGGTCGCGGCAGACCTTAATTATAATTAGTAGAGATAATTACAACTTACCCCCATCAAATAAATATATTTACAATATCCAATAAAAATAAATAAAAGCTTTCTAGAAAATCTTTTAAATATTCAGGTCAGTTCCTCCCATATAAATACAATCCCGAAGGCTAAGCCCCATCATCAGGTTTTTTGGCTGCTTGCTTTTTCGATTTTCAAATCTCTCACCCTTTCTCTCTCCTCCATCTTTCTAGTCGCTATTTTGTTTTCTTTTCTAGAATTTTTTCTTAGCTTGTTTTCCCCGTGATTCTCAACTGTTTGTTGATTATTTGTTCGAATAGGAATTTTTCTGAAGATACATTCCGTTTGGGGAATTGCCTTGTTGTTTCTCACATAGTTCAATTTTGTTTTGGAAATCTGATTTCCATCCTATTTTGAATTTACTTCATTGTTTTGGATTCTTTGCTAGATTAATTCATGTAAAACAGAGAGACATTAAAAAGGAATTGTATACGATCCATCTCTGGATTAAGTTATGCCAGAGATTATCGATGAAGAAGGGAATCAACTGCCACGACAAACCAACGCCGTGGCTGGTAGCAGCGGCGACGTTTCCGCGGAGGAGGAGCAGAGCGAAAATCTCTTCAGAAAGTACGAGCTCGGAAAACTCCTCGGCTACGGCGCCTTCGCCAAGGTCTACCATGCGCGCGTCCTCCGCACCGGGCAGAGCGTGGCGATTAAATCCATCAACAAGCAAAGAATTCAGAAAGGAAACCTTGCGAAACACATTAAGCGCGAGATAGCTATCATGCACCGCCTGCGCCACCCACACATCGTCGCCATCCACGAAGTCCTCGCCACCAAATCGAAGATCTACTGCGTGATGGAATTCGCTAAAGGGGGCGAGTTATTCGCGAAAATCGCCAAGGGAAGATTTAGCGAAGATCTCAGCCGTAAATATTTCCAGCAATTGATCTCCGCCGTCGATTACTGCCACTCGCACGGCGTATTCCACCGAGATCTGAAGCCGGAAAATCTGTTATTAGACGAGAATTGGGACTTGAAGGTAACCGATTTTGGACTCAGCGCAGTTACGGAGCAGATCCGACCCGACGGGTTGCTCCATACATTGTGCGGTACTCCTGCGTACGTGGCACCGGAAATTCTCGCGAAGAAAGGCTACGACGGCGCGAAAATCGACGTCTGGTCCTGCGGTATCATTCTGTATGTTCTGAACGCCGGCTATTTACCTTTCAACGACACGAATTTAATGACAATGTACCGGAAAATCTACAAAGGGGAATTCCGTTGCCCGAGGTGGACATCGCCGGATCTGAAGCGGTTTTTAACCCGGATACTGGATCCGAACCCGGATACCCGAATCACGGTCCGCGAGATGTTGACCGACCCGTGGTTCAAGAAGGGTTACAAGGAGGTTAAACACCTGGTTGATAGAGAGTTCGAATTCAAAGATTCAAGTGGAGAAGCGCGTTTCTTAAATGCTTTTGATTTGATTTCGTTCTCCTCCGGTGCGGATCTGTCCGGTTTGTTCAGTTACGGCGAAAGTCGCGTGAACTCGGAAATGTTCGTGTCGGCTGAGTCGCCGGAGAGAATAATCGAGAGGTTCGAATCGGTGGCGGGGGAGGAGGGCATGAGTGTGACCAAAAAGAGAATGGGAGTTAGGCTACATGGGCAAAACTGGAAATATGTTGTTATGGTAGAGATTAACCGGTTAACGGAGGAGCTGGTGGTGGTGGAGGTCAAAAGGAGTGGATTTGGACGGGATTTGTGGCTAGAGAAATTCAAGCCGCGAGTACATGATTTAGTTTATGAACCGGACACCCGAGTTCCCGGTACCTGAAAAACTAAAAAATAAAAATTGTACTCTTGCTTACGCAATTAATCATTGCTATGTGTGATTAATGCCTCTAAACCTATCCCTTGTAATTAGTGAAGAAAAAAAAAAAGAAAAAAAGAAGGGATTTCGTTGACTGGGAAATCAGAAATCTGGTTTGGATATGGGCGAATTACCAGAGCTCTGTGTAAATTGTTTTTACCCAGTAGTTTCCAAACCGTATATATTATTTATATAATTGATACTCCACTGATTTTAAATCAATTCTCACTTTATTTTTAATTCATTTTACTGTACATTAGTTTCTCGTAGCATTTACCTTTAAATTTCGAACTAATTTTCATGTCATTTTTTTTTTACACAATATCCTAACTATGTTACTTTTAATCTTTTACCCAATATTCTTACTATTTTACTTTAATAAAGTTGTGAGGATACAATTCTACTTTATTTTTATTTTTTTTAGTTTTCGTGTAGCAATCAGTGTGTTTTAACTTGGATATACTTCCCAAGAATTTGTGCATTTATCACAAATTTTTTTATTTTATTTTTAATTAGAATTAATTCTCGCAACGTTTGAAAATTTGATAAGCTATGTCACTATACATTTTTTCAATTATTAGATGTTAATTCTCGAATGTTTGAATATTTGTTTGGCTGCTTAAACAAAGGATGTCTATGTATTTGTATTTCAATCTTGATTTAGGTTTTGTCTATGTATTTGTATTTCAATCTTGATTTAGGTGAAATTGGGCTTTTGAATTATGGCGGTGATTATTTGGTACTTATAATTTTAATCCGTCTCACATTATAATATTTTTTCATTGTCCATCCATGGAACAAGACACACTTTAATCACTCCCACTTTGCCAATTAGAAGTTATATAATTGATGAATAAATTTCCTACGAGAATAAGCATTGAAATATGAAATATATGTAGTGGTAGATATGCGATAAATTTTAGAACTAGCTAGCTAGACAATTAGGAAGAGAGTCAATCTGTCCATAGTCTATACCGTGTGTAAATTTAAGTCTTGATTTTTGTACAAATGTATTATATATCCTTTATCATAAAGTCGTATGGTAAATAGAAGTTTGCATTCTATTCTGATAGAGAAATCCAAAAATGGCTAAAGTGGTGAAATTAGGGGAGAAAGAGGTTGAGTTAAAATTTAAGTGGATGAGATTGTTTAATAGGCATGTGTAATGTGTTAGTTAGAGTTTTTTGGATTATGACAAATTACTTTATGCAGGTACCATATGAACAAGGAGGGGTCCAATTTTTTGAGTTGGAAGAATTTTAACAAAAGATTAATCTTTACGACGAAATTAATGCATACGATCTCTTCGTAATCAAAGGAATGAATTCAAAGTTGACGAAATTAATGCATACGATCTCTTCGTAATCAAAGGAATGAATTCAAAGTTAACGATGAGTGATCTCATGTTTATATTGTATTTGATGTAAAGATATCACGCGTTTTAAGTAAGTTTTTTATTTTCACTTAAAAGACTTTACAAAACAAATATACATGAACGGAAGATAATTTAAAAAAAAAAATAGACATCTCCTTTGATGAAAGCCATGAAAGCAAAAATTATGCATTCTTTGTCAGAATTAAGAGGAATATATCAATTATTTTTCTTGCACATGCTCATTTGCATATTATATTTGAAAAATGTGTTACAATTGCCTTGATCTGTTTCATTTCTCTCTCCTATCACTCTGATCAATATCTTCATATCCTTTAACTAGATACTTTTAAGTTGGTGATAACATGTGTTTGTTGGTGCTTAATTATGTAAATGTTGAAATGATTAATATGATATGAACTGGACAAAGGATGACATTAAAGTGCACTCATGAAAATGAGTTCCAAAAAATTTATCTTTCAAGTGTAATCTATATATTCATAAGTTGGTAAATCGTTCTTTAAAAAATGAACTCGTACGTGACCAACAATCATGGGGCAGATTGCATTGAAATTTTTTAATTAGGTCCTCCCTTTTAGTTTTAGAAAATCTCTTCTAATTTCTAACTTACTTTTATTAACTAATCTCCTCCCACTATAAATCTTTTCCCTATACAAATTTATCTTCATTATTTAAAAGTATACTTGTCAATACATATTATTTCTTAATTTTCAATAAATTTTATGAAAATATCATTTTTAAAGGGAGTAGATATTAATTGAGATATACTTCTATAAAATGATTTTTCATTAAATTTTTGCGGTGAAATTATATTCAAGGAAGATTCTCGTGTAGACAGATGTCTACTAATTTTAATATTAATTATATTCACATTGAATTGAGTTTAATATATAAAAATCGATCCCAGAATATTCTTTCTCCTCCCGTGGGAACAATGACACAGAATTATGGCTTCAAACGTGTTCTCACATTAAACAATGGATTAATAATATAGTTGTCTTACCTCATGATTAAGATTAAATATTAGTATTGCGCAATTATCTTCTAAAATAAAATTAAATAGAAATAGCTCAGAAAGGACAATATCTTTATAGAACATGTAAAGCATAAAAAAGAAAAGATTTTTATTCTCGTTTGTCTGTTTCTCGGCCATTGCCCATTGGTAAGTAAACGTCGTTATCAGATAAGTAAGAATACTCTTTTTTAAAAGAATATATATATTCAAAAATCGTGTTGGCCACATGTCAATGAGAATACTGCTAAACATAAGTCAGGGATTATTGTCACATTTTTTATTTTAATTTATAAGCTAATAAACAAAATTAGCTTATAAATTAGTTTTCTAGTGTTCTCCTTCTCTCTTCTCTCTAAGAGTTGAGTGTTGTTCTTGATAAATTTCTATCCTTGATTTCTAATCCTCCAAAAGGTTTTTCCTTTAATTTGGAAGCTTTAATTGTTTCATCTCCTCATTTATTGTGTGTTCTTCTCTTTCCAAACATCCTTTCTCCCTTTTAAATTGCATTGGGAAACAAATATACTCCTCATCATTTGATTTCCTCGAGTGGCACAACTAAAGCATTGGAGCGTGAGAAATACTTGCTCAAATACTGGGCGTGATCGTTACGGTGGTGCTGCCGTTTGGAAATAATCTTTGCATGCCCAAGATTTACATTGATTCTCGTAATGGATAGCCGTATTTTTGGTTCAAAAATTCGACAGAATACTGCTTTTCATTTTAAGCCAATGGTAATTCTTCTCTCCCATGGTTATCCAATGAGAAATGGTTCTATATATTTGAGGGTGGGAGAATGTAAACAGTCACACTCAAAACTATTTCTTCTCTTATACGATAAAACTAAACATTTTCCACCCATGGCTATGGCTATCCAAGAACAACTGAGTGCATGCACTATCTCGGAGAAAGAAGGATCTAACACTGAGGTCCAAAGCAACGAGCTCATCGTCCCCACAAAATCTGTTGCTCTTAAATTTGTGGCCAGAAGGTTCTTTAACACGGCTGAGTTAAAAAGGCTTCTTCTATCTTCATGGAAGATTGCTTCTCCCATAAGAATTACTGTGGTGGGGGAAGGCTTATATGTGGTGGACTTTCAGGAAAAAGCCGATATGGAGGAGGTGCTGGACATGCAACCATGGAATCTGCGCAGATCTCTGATGATGCTTAGGCAGCTGACTGGTACAGAGAGATTTGCCACCATAAAGATGGATCGTGTGCCTTATTGGATCTAGATCCATGGGCTTCTAGTGCATGCAATGATAAAAACCACTGGACAAAGGCTGGGGAATATCATAGGTGAAGTGTTGATGGTAGATGCAAAAGACGGTGAGAAAGCTTGGGGTGAATCTCTTCGTGTTCGCGTCCTAATGAATACGGAAGCCCCTTTGTGCCGATTCACTTACCTAACAGTGAATAAGGTGAAATATGTCATCTTTTTTAGGTATGAAAGACTATCTGACTTCTGTTCTTTCTGTGGACATCTTAACCATTCTGTCAAAGGGTGTTTTCAAGTTAGGGACAGAGATGATGACTGGCTTGAAAGACATAAGCTATTTCCGGAATGGCTCCGCGCTGATAAACAAAAAAAATCCAACCCAGAGTGACATGCAAAAAAATTTCAGGCTACTGGGTATTGATGTGGATGAAGATTTGATATTTGTTGGCACGAATGAAGATAGCAGTGATGACAATGCTGGTGGTGGAGCTATTCAGGTGCTGAACGAAGGAAACGAGGGGAGTCTGGAAGAAAGGTGGGAGCAAAGAGGACGGGGGGTGCTTCAAATAAAGGAAAACACTCAAGGTAATAATGAAAATATGGGATGTTCAAAGGGACAAGCTGTGTGTGAAATAGGGGGCCAGTCATGTACGAAATCTGAAAGAAGAAGGAGAAAATGAGGCGGAGCTGTAAGAGGCAGAGGTTCGAAGGAGAATTGATGTCAATGTTCGAGACTGTCAAAATGAGAGGGAAGTGGTATATAATTTTCAGGAACTTATGCCAAGAGGTGAGGTAGGGGAGCAGGCAGTCGGTCGGGGCAGAGCAAAGGTAGATCCCAGAACAGGTATGATTTTGGAGCCATTGAATTTTACTATTCCGGCTGGGTTTGAATATAGAATGGCAAAAGAACCACTTTGGGGCCCAGAAAATGATAATGGAAAAGATTATAGGGTGGTTCATCATGTTGGCAGAAATTTTAGGGCATTTTATTTTAATGATTTTGTTGAGGTCATTCATGAAGGGGAGGAGCCATATGTACTTTATAGGGAGGAGGTTGGCTAGAACCAGTTGGAGGGGGAACAACACAATGCTGCAAATGATGGAAATGTAAACGGAGATGAGGACATTATCATACCAAATGATATGAAGGCTGGAAAAAAAAGAATTTGGAGGAATTTCTCTGCAGATCTTGCTGATTTTGAGGGGGCAGAAAGAGTTAGAGCTGAGATTGATAGCTTGATCTTTTTCAAAAAATCCAAGAGTATGCTAGAAACTTATGGTACAGCTCTTGGCTACCCAGATATGGCGGAGGTTGAGGTGACTCAACCCTGCCATGATGAATGAAGATCCTATGTTGGAACGCACGGGGCGTATGCAGCCCGAATGCGTTCGGAAGGCTTAAAAGGCTTGTTATGATGCATCATCCTTTTATTTTCTTTATTTCTGAATCTAAATGTAGTTCTTCTTTTGCTGATGGTCTTAGAACTAAGTTAAGGTTTTCTTCTGGTTTTTATGTTGATGCCAATGGACGTTCTGGTGGTTTGGTACTTTTGTGGAATGAATGTGATGTTTCTATTTTGTCGTACTCAAAGGGCCATATTGATTGTGAAATTTTGGAATCTTCTGGGAATTGGAGGTTTACGGGCTTCTATGGGCACCCAAATATGAACAATAGAAGTGCTTCTTGGCAATTGTTGACAAGACTAAAAAACTACTTACCAACTTTACCTGATCCTTGGATTATTGGAGGGGATTTTAATGAGGTGCTTTTTAATGATGAAAAGAAGGGAGGTATTAAGTTGCAGACCTACGAAGATATATCTTTTTCAAGAGGCTGTGCTTAACAATGAACTAAAAAGCCTTAAGATGCATGGTCCAAAATTTACTTGGCCTAATCGAAGGAAAGGAAACCAGTACATCAAAGAAAATATTGATCATTTCCTGGCCACTGAAAGCTGGTGTGAGATGTTTCCAACTTATACTGCAAAGAATTTGGGTTTTTCAGGATCAGACCACAGACCTATTATGATTGAGCTTGGTAATCAAAGCACAAATTGTCAAAGAAATGCCTCTAAAGCTTTCAAATTTGAGAATTATTGGATGAAGGAGCCTGACTTTGGTAAAAGCCATGTCTATTGCTTGGAATAAGTATGATTGCTGGTTGCAGCTGCCTGAAAAATTAGAAAGATGTGGAAAGATTATGTGTGAATGGGCAAAGCACAAGGGTGGCACAATTTCTTATAAGCTTAAACATGTCCAGGAGGAAATTAACACCATTTTGGATAATGAGAATGCAGACCCAAACATGGAAAAAGTTGAGATGTTAGAAGCTGAGCTAGCAAGATTATCATCACAAGAAGAGTGGTTCTGGAAATAGCGTGCTCGGGTTTCGTGGTTAAAAGATGGTGATCAAAACACAAAGTTTTTCTACCCCAGGGCCAATCTGCGCCGAAGAATTAATAAGATCTCGAGGGTGCAAAATGAAAATGGGGAATGGCAGTATGATGATGGAAGGATCAAAACAATTTTCAAGGAACACTATGAAAGATTGTTTACCTCTGGTGGGCCATCAACTGATAACATTAGAAGAGAAACTCAATTCTTAATAGGTAAACTATCAAGTATGGAAGCAAGCACGATGGATTCCCCATTCACCAAAGAAGAAGTCCATAAAGCTGTTAAAGATCTTTCACCATGGAAAGCGCCAGGCCCAGATGGATTCCCAACATCCTTTTTTCAATATAACTGGGATGTGATTGGTGAAAATGTATCATCTGCTATTCTCGATGTTCTTAATGGAGATGGATCTCTACAATCATGGAATCACACGATCATTACACTCATCCCGAAAATTGGTAATCCTTCTTTACCACAACATTTTAGGCCTATCAGTCTTTGCAATGTCTGTTACAGAATCCTGGCTAGAACAATAACAAATAGATTAAAGAATACATTGGAGAGATTGGTTGATCAACATCAAAGCGCTTTTGTGCCAGGGAGGATGATTACGGATAACATTCTTTTGGCATATGAAGGAATGCACTATCTTAAGACAACAAAGAGTAAGATAGGGTATGCTGCATTGAAATTGGACATGACAAAGGCTTATGATAGGATAGAATGGTCATTTCTTAGGACAACTCTTGCTGTAATGGGATTCTCTCAGAAATAGATCAACTTAATATGGAAATGCATCACTTATGTGAAGTACTGTGTTAAAATCAATGGTTCCATTTCAGAATACTTTGCTCCCTCTCGTGGTCTTCGTCAAGGTGATCCACTATCTCCTTACTTATTTATTTTGTGTGCACAAGTGTTCTCTTCCATTGTCTCCTCGGTTGTAAACTCCAAGCAGGTTTCAGGAATTAAAATTGCAAGATCAGCACCGGTTCTCTCACACTTATTTTTTGCTGATGATAACCTGTTTTTCTTCAAAGCATCTAGAAATGAAGTACAAGCGATGGCCAACTTGATATACACATATGAGAAGGCATCAGACCAATTGGTGAATAGGGAAAAATCTTCGATTACTTTCAGTAGTCTCACTTGTCAAGCTAATGTGGATCAGGCAAAAATGATTCTGGGAATTCAATCATCACAAGGTCATGATCTATATTTGGGACTCCCAACAATGATCCCCAAAGCAAAAAGATTGAAATTCAGCTATTTGGTGGATAGGGTGAAAAAGCATGTGTTATCTTGGAACAATAAACATTTTTCTGAAGGTGGAAGAGAGGTACTTATTAAAGCTGTTCTTAAGGCGATTCCCTCTTATGCTATGTCTTGTTTTCGAGTTCCAATCTCAGTATGCTTGGATATAGAAAAAAATATTGCAAATTTTTGGTGGGGTAACAATGGGAAAGGGAATAGAATACATTGGAAAAAATGGAATGACATGTGTGCACTGAAAGAAATGGGTGGAATGGGCTTTCGTAATATGGCTCATTTTAACAAAGCTTTGTTAGCAAAACAAATCTAGAGAATCATCACGATGCCTAACAGCCTTATTGGAAGGATCTTTAAAGCTAGGTACTTCAAACATTCCACAATTTCTGAAATTGAGGTGGGCTCAAATCCATCATTCGTATGGAGGTCACTTTTATGGAGCAGGGATCTTTTGGACATTGGAGGAAGATGGAGGATTGGAAGTGGCAAGGATGTCCATGTTTTCAAAGATAGATGGGTCAGTGGTCTTTATGATGGAAGAATATCCTCACGAATTGCAAGTGCCTCTTTTGTGAGTCGTTTTGTGCTTAACAATGGTGGTTGGAATGAACAGTTGGTTCGTTAGGCTTTTTTACCTTTTGAAGCTGAAAGGATTTTGGGAATGGAAACACTAGGAGCTGAGGAGAATGATGAGTTATTCTGGTCAGAAACGTCAAATGGAAAGTATACGGTGGCATCAGGATATTCCTTATCCCGAAATTTGGCGCAACGGAATAAATGCACAAGCAGGGCTGGCACATCGAATCCAAAAACCATGTCACGAGTATTTGAGAAGATTTGGAAGCTCAAAGTGCCACCAAAGGTATGTATCTACTGTTGGAAATTAGCTTCAAATATGATTGCTTCGGAGTGTAGATTAGCTATGAAACATATTCCAGTTAACTCTATATGTACATTCTGTGGCTTTTTCTGGGCTGACTTCATGCACTGCATTTTTAAATGCCCTTTTGCAAAAAAAACTTGGAAGTGTTTAGGCTTTTGGCAGGAGATTAAAGATGCAATTCATGGGGAATGTTGTGAGTTTGTGGACTGGTGTGTTTGTCATATGAAGAGCAATCAAATGGCTTTAACTATGATGGTGGCTTGGGCAATATGGAAGGAGAGATGCAGGATTGTACACACGAATATGCATAAGCCTGCATGCCTAAGATTTGAGGTAGGATGGGTTGTTTCGTATTGGCAAGAATTTATGAATGCAAAAAAGGTAGAAGGTATCGTGCTGGACTTTAATGCCAAATCAAAAGAAGTTGGGATACTTGAAGGGTGTGGTAATGTGCACTATACAGATGCGGCTTTCCAACCTAATACTAATTTCTTTGCTATTGGATATGTGGTTCTTTGCAAAGAAGGAAAGACTAAAATGGCAGGGGCTCAAAATATTTTGAACAGTGGCACAGTATGTGGGGCAGAATTAAAGGGAATCGAAGTTGGTTTGGAGAAATGTATTGAAAAACAACTTCGAATTCAGGGAATAAGATCGGATTCAGCCGATGCAATAGGTGCTATTATGAGGTCTGGAGAAGTGGGTGTTTTAGAAAAGAAGATGGTGAACAATATTTTGAACCTTATGCAAACTGTCCTAGTGTGGGATTGCATACAGGTGCCGAGAGAATAACAAAATTGCTCATGAATTGGCTCAAAGTGCTTATTACACTTCATCGCCTCAAGATTGGTGTGAAGATGATTGTCCACAGTATTTCAAGGATCTAGCATTATCTTTCTCTTTCACTTAAAAGTATATTCAACATCCTTGTTGTATTGTCAAAAAAAAAAAAAACAAAATTAGGAACCCTTAACCTGACTTATGAAATATTACACTAAGAATTTTTGAAGGGCTCACACTAATAATCTGACTTATGAAATATTTTTAAATGAATATATAACATTGGGTTGGTCTGCTGTGGACTCGAGTGCATGTTGTGCACCCTAGTCCATGTTGCACTTTTCAGTTACTGACTTACACTTTTTGATAAATGGTGTTGCACTTTTTAATTATTAAACTGTATAAGTAATAATTGAAAAGTGCAACACCATTTACCAAAAAGTGTAAGTCAGTAAACTGAAAAGTGCACATGGACTAGGGTGCACAGCATGCACTCGAGTGCATACTAGACTTTACCTATAACATTACATTAGAGTTTTTGTCAGAAATATTTTTTAGTTAATAAAAAAAATTTACATTTAAATGACCGGAACGGTGAAATCATGGAAAATTCAAAATGTCAAATAAATTTTGATTAGTGAAAGTATGTTTTATACCTCCGCCCACTCTAAACCTTTCATTTTTATTTCAAGATGTCTCACGCTAAACTTTCTATTTTATTTTTAAAAAGTTAGTGATCCTATATTCCTATGGGTGGGGCTATTAACACTCCATATAATGTTATACAAACCCCATTATTTTAAAGACAAAAATAGATATGAATAAAATGACTAAGTAACCCTTATATAAATAAGGAGTAAAATAATTAAAAAAATATCTGAAAAAAATTATTTTAAATTTGAAAATGTTTTGAAAAAGTCAACAAAATATTTAAAGTAAAAAATCAATTAAATTTTTTGAAAAAAAATCTGAGAAGATTTAATAAAATTTAAAAATATTCAGAAATAAATAAATAATTTAAAAATCAATTAGAGATAACAAAAAACGTAAAAATATTTAATAAGTTTGATAAATTGTAAAAAATATTTAAATTAAGAAAACAATTAAAAAATTAAGAATTCAAATTAATATAAAAAAGATAAATAAATCAAAAATAAATATTTAAAAAATCATCTAAATCTTTAAAAATTAATTAATTAAATAAGTTTTGAAGATTTAGTTGATTTTTAATATTTTTAAATTTTTTGTAGCTTTAATTTATTTTTGAAGATTTTTTTTATATTTGATTTTTTTTATTTAGTAATTTTTTAAGATTGAATTGATTTTTCTTAAATTGATGTTTTTAATTTAGTTATTTTTAAATTTTATTTGATTTATTTAATTTTATCCAGACTTAATTAAAAAAATCAATTTAATTATTTTGAAATTTTAGTTGATTTTTTAAACTGTTTTAAATTTTTTTAATTGATTTTTTCATTCAAATATTTATTTAATTTTTTTTATATTATCGAATATAATTTTTTATTTTTTTTAGGATATCTTTTGTCCAGATTTTAAAAAAAATATCAATATATTTTGTCGAGATTTTTTTTTTAATGATATATTTTTAAGATTTACTTAATTTTAATAATGTTATTTTGGTTTTTATTTAATTTGTATTTTATTTTAAGTGTTAAAGGGCAAATAGGAAAGAATTGGAGTATGTTTAGTAATAAAAATTGATTTTTAAATTTTAATGGGGTGTGTTTAACATTTGGGGTGTCTATAACATTGTATGGGGTGTTAATAGCCCCACCCTATTCCTATTCCTACTTCATTTAATAATTATTCATGCATTTCATTTTACTCGCATCAATTATTATTCATTTTACTCTTTATTATCTCTACATTTCACTTTATTATCTTACTTTTAATCAGATTAATTGTACTATACACTATATCTCATTTTATATTAAGAGATTAATTGTACTATACACTATATCTCATTTTATATTAAGACTTTTTATATTAAGACTCTTTAAACCGTAAAATTTTACGTACATAAAAAGGTTGATGGGGACATGGGCAGTAATTTTTGCAATGAAAATTAAATATATTTGTCACAAACATATTAGTCACGAGGGCATTGTGACAAATTGTGCGATAAAAAATTTTCATCGTTAATTCACATAGCAACGAAATATTAGAATTCAGGGTGATTTTTTTTTCTATAGTAAATAACAGTTTTTGTTGTAGTGTAATATTTTAGAATAGGAGTTCTTTCGATTTGGAGGGCCTTTGTAATTTTATGATTGTTAATTAAAAAGAAAACAAAAAAACATGAACCACAAAATAAGGTTGTGGACAATAATGCACGTATCATGTGCTGTCGAGATAATGTATCGTATAAGTACGGGAATTATTATCATCTTGATAATTCTCTGTACCTTTTATTTTTATTTTTTTCTGATATATTTCCACTGTATCATTGGGTTTTGGTGTTTTGCTTGTAAAAATGTGTTTGGTTGTTTTCATAGAATAGAGGCAGCCGACGTGGTCTGACTGGCCGGCAATTATTTGAGAGAGAGAGTCCAACCAAATATTACACGAACTTCAAATTTATGTACTTTTATCTACTAATTTATTTAAATCTAAGAAAAAGAAGCTTAACTATTCTTTAAATTTATCTATTATTCATATTCAAAAGAATTAATACCTTTATTTCTAAAGTTATTAAAGAAATTGCGTATATATCTCAAATATATATATAAACTATTTTCTTTACTAAATGATGATCATGTGATAGTTTCGAAACCATCGTGTTAGTAAAGGGTAAAACGTTTAAATTATGAGAGTGGTGGATAGTCTTTTTAATCAAAATATTTTTTTTCGTGAAATTTATTAAGTCAGTTGAAAGATAAAGTTGTTTGAGTGTGAAAATTGAAGCTAGGAGCCTAATATTGATAATCAACTTACTAATTGAAAGTTGATTATAATAATATTAATTAAGTGTGAAAAAATGTAGGCTCTTAAATCGAACTTGATTGATTACGTACGTAATTAAACTTGTTTTTTAATTTAGTGAAAACTCTTAGTTTTATGCAAAATAATAATAATATTAATTACTCCGTGTTTGATACTTAGTTGATTGTGTGTTAATGTTATTTAAGTCGATCGATGAATAAATAAACATAATATCTAAAGTTGTAAGGAAGAAACATAAATAGATTTATAATGGTTTAGAGACTTGAGTTTTTAATGAATTGATTAATAAACATTATAAATATCAATTACACTACTTTCCATCCTAAAAAAAGTTACCAACATAAAGATCAATTACACTACTTTCCATTCTGATTTCAAATGTCACCTTAAAATTAAAATAAAATGTCTATAATTAATTATGTGATAACTAAAAAAGAGCAAGATATATAAACACAACGACGGAGGCACCAAGGGCCCGGGGGGCAGTGGGCCCCCCACCAATTTTGTAAAAAAATTGAGGGTATTTTAGTAATTTTACACATATATATATTTAAATAATTAAAAATTAAATATATGGTAATATGTGCCCTATTTTCTCTGGCCCAATACTGTACACGCAATTTTTATTATAAAATTCTCAACCTATTTCCCTTCTTTCATTCACGACGTTTATATATTATAATCCTCCACTCCTCCAAGGTAATAATTTTTTATATTATTAATTTAATTATATATATTCTTTATTGTTTTAATTAGTTTATAATTAAATTTATTTCTAGTCTTTTGTCTCCTTGTTGAATTTTAAATTTGTAGGATTCTTCATATTTAAAGATCAAGAATATATATACACCTTGTTGTTACTCTATTTTCTATAATTATAGAGCAAAAATTTATTGGATTGTGAATTTTGTGACATCATGTGATAGGAGAAATAATTATTTATTTATGTAACTTAAATTATAGTTATTAATTAATGTTCATGCTTTATGTTATTTTAATTTGCTAATTATCTTTAAAAAATTAGATAATGGAGCGATATTACAAGAAATCTTCGATAATTATTGAGGATTTTCGGCCATGAAATTCATCAAGAGTTCACTCCGTAATCGAATGGGAGATCGATTATTGAATGATTGTTTGGTTACATACATTGAAAAGGATGTCTTTCAGAAAGTCAGTAACGAAGCTATCATGCAACGCTTCCAAAATATGAAGAATCGAAGAGGAATGTTATAATTTAATTATATTTGATTTTTATTTTTAGATGTTAATGTAATTAAATTTATCATTTTTATTATATAAATATTAGTAGTACTTCATGAGCTTATTTTAAATTTTCACTTTTTAATTTTTTTTTAGTGTTATTTTTTGGGCCCCCGACTTAAAAATCCTGGCTCCGTCACCGTATAAACCTAATTATGTTGATAGAGAATTAAAAGAAATATTAAAGAATATTGGCAACTGGCAAAGGACCCATTCATCTTCAGCAATCAAAACTCATGTTGGTATGTTTGATAGATAGGGACTACTAGAATAATATATGATCACTTTAATTAGTATGCATGAATTGAACTTTCCTCAAAAAATAAATTTAATAATTAATAAATCCAGTAAGTATTTTATTGGGAAGGTTGGGCAAAAGATTTAATGCATGCCAGACAATTCAAATAGCCAGTAGTACTCTTATGACAATAATATTGTTTGTATGAAAAATATATAGTTACAGACTTACAGTACTGCAGATAATAACATTAGAGTAAGAAATTAAATGACAAGTTTGTTAGTTGATGATGATCGAGAGGGTTTCAATTCGCATGTTACGTTGTTGGATCAAGCTACAAAAAATAAATAAAATTTCACATGCATGTTGTTAACTTTATGTCATGTGCAAGTGCAACTACCCGATTTAGACCCTTAATTTCAATTTATATAATTAGCGTTTTATTAATTTGTTTGCATTCACAAACAAGTAATATATATTGTGTCAAGCCAATAAAATTGCAACAGCGCGCTAGAGATCGAAGCTTAATAATTAAATAGCACAATCAATCAATGTATGTGGCTTGCATTGATCGATCTTCGTACCTAGTTAATTTATTAATGTCTATTAATTTTAAACACGTGACCATTAAAATAATGTATACTCCATCCGTTGTTTGTTTTTTTACACAAGTTTTAAAATATATTATTAATTATTTATAAATACAGTAAATAATAAAATAAAAATAAGATAAGATAAAATAAATGTACAAACGAAGAAGTACATTTTTTTAAAAATGAAATAGACATACTCCATAAGGACATTCTAAAAAAACACATTTTATGCTAACAAATGAGTATGTCTTCTATCAAAATCCTCGTCATTCACGTACCAAAAGTCCACATTTAATAAGCAAAAAGTTGAAAATGATGTATATTAATGATGGGCTAGCTATATACATTAACCCAATGTATCAAGAGCTACCACTTATAGCCCAAAGGGCCAGGCTATATACCCCTACATACTTGTTAAATATGATCTCCAACATTTATTAATTTAATATTTAAAAAAAAATACTATTTACCCTTTTAATAAAATACACAGGTTAGATACACTCCCTCAACTTTTAAACCCTAACCCTAATGATTCGATCGTCGACAGAACCACCCAAACAATACAAAAAAAATAAATCAGAAATCTTAGATTTATAATTGTTGACACACCAGGGTCGATTATATACCCTCTCGTCGACAATAATTTGACGACGAGAGTGTATATTGTCGAACCTGGTGTGTCGAAAAAAACATTATTTTAAATTTTCGACACAACAAGGTCGACCATATACTCTATCGTCGACAACAATTTTTCAACTAGAGGATATATAATCGACTCTAGTGTGTCGAGATTTAAAAAAAAAAAAAAAAAACAGAGGAGGGGGCGGCGATGGTGGCCGTGGGAGGGAGGAGGCGACGGTGACAACAACGGTGGGAGAGAAAAGGGCAGCGACGACGCTTGTTAATAGAAATAGAAAAAAAAAGTGGTGACTTGGATGGGGGGAGAGGAGGGGAGACGGCGTGGGGTAAGAAAAGAAAAAAGAAGAAGAAGAAGGGGGCGGCAACGTTGGGCGACGGAAGTTGGGTGACAACGGTTGGGCGGTGGTCGACGGAGTGGTGAGGAAGAAGAAGGTGGATGAAAATGAAGAATAAATTAGGATTAAAGGGTATATGTATCCAAATTAATTTTAAGAAAGGGCATAATAGATAATTTAGGAGGGTAATTCATTATAAGGGTGTGCATTATTAGGGGGTATATTTAACAAAGTATGGAGGGTATATAATAGCCTGGCCCTAGCCCAAAATGATTCTTCACTCCAGAATATGCTTTGAGACTTTGAGCAAGCCCAATTAGAATTGAGAATCCTCGTAAGATGCATGTAAAATCCTTGATACATTGAGTCGTTTATGATTGATTTAAAATATAAGTACACAATTATTTCGGATTTAATTATTGAATTGAGCTCAAACTAAAATTAATACGTATTTAACTTGATAGGTTTGCATGTTTAATCAAACTAAAATTGTTTAAATATTTTATTTTAATATAAAATGGATAGTGAGTAGTTAAGAGTAGAAAGAGATACAAAGAAAAAAAAAAAGATAGAAGGAGGTAAGAAAGAATAAAAGAAAAAAAAGGAGATAAAAATAAGAAAAGGTAGAGAGATAATAAATTTTATCATTTACGAGAAGCTAATGACGAGACGTCCAAAATAAATAAGTGATAAGATTATTACAAAACGAGTTGCCAATTGATCAAGCAATTCGGGCTTGAGTAGACTGCAATCAAGTTCAAATCACGTACTCTCCGTTCCACAATTGCTTGTACTAAATCTGTGGCACACACAAAAAAGAAAAAAAGTGTAATTAGTGGAATTTTAAGGGGTAATTTTGTAAACTTTTATGAATAAATTAAAGAAAGTGATAAGATTGAGTACATAACTATATTTTGTATAAATATGTGAATATTGTGAGAATAAAATTTATGCATAAATTTCCTTTTTAAGATGTATAAACAATTGTGAGACGAACAATAAAACACGTATGCAAATAATTGTGAAACGAATGAAGTACATTCATATATTTACGTACCATATATATACATACACAAAAATATAGACTTATATGCAATATCCCCTAATATATAACATAAAACTTTCATGAGTAAAAAAAACAAAAAAAGTTGAAATAGGGTTGGATCAAATTTCGGAGAGAGTATTATGAATTGGTCTACTAGATACAAGGATAAATATGCAGATTAATATGACTAAAACACTCACTATATTTGACTGAAAAATATAAAACTAAAACGTAAACGTCACTGGTATAATTTAAAACGTGTGGCAAGTTCACTTGACACCTTACAAAACAATATATAATACTCCTACATAAACATTTATTCTCAACACTCTGAAATACAATTAATCAACTTATTAATTTAAATTCTAATTAATTAACCCTCCTGCAATTGTATCGAATCTGGCCTTGTTCTCCGGTCAATGGCTTTATATTCCCCATCTTGACCATCGAAGTCGCAAAATCAATTGCAAAAGCGCCAATGCTTAGGCTATACGCCGCTACTCGAAAACCCGTTTCTGGGCTACTTAACAAGGCTTGATCAGAATGCAAAAGCCCCCTCCTCGCCACAATGTCACTGAAATACTTGGAGTCGAAGAACGCCGGCGTAGGGTCGAGAGAAGAGAGATTGGTGTCGCCACCACTGGGGGGACAAATGGATTGCATCTGGCGCCGGAAGTCGGCATCGATGTTGGTGTCGTTGTAAATGTGAGGGCGGAAGAGGCGACATTGAGCGAAACCGAGGGTGTGGCCGCCGGAGAGGGCAACAAGGTCTTTAACGTTGAGGCCTTGTTTAGCGAAAGAGGTAATGAGACCTGTTAAGTTCGACGATGGCGCCGGAATGTCATTGTTGGCGGCTGTTATGTTGCCGGAGGTGGCGTCGCGCCGCCCTAGGAGGACGGACCATGATGGACCTCCTAACTGCACGCGATCCATGAATCATCGTAAATAAAGTTCATTTACAAGATAAAACGAGAGCAACTTAAAGCATCACTTATCAAGTAATATCACTATTCTTATAAAAGTACTAACACACTACTACAACATTTTATAAACACAAACATTTTAAATTGTGTGGAAAAATATTGTAGTATTACTCTATAAGTGTAGCTTGATAAGTGATGCATTACAAATTGCAAAAGAATAATTTTTTTTTAAAATACATTAAATTTACATATTGTTTGAAAATAATCTTTATCACATACTAATATAAATATACTTCTCATTTAGTGTGATCATTGATACATATTTTTCAACTATTAAATTAATTAGGATGAAATTAATTAAATCAATTATATTTATTTTTAAGATTATACCCATAATACACAAAACTCTGTATAATTGCACATGATTCAAATTAACTTATTAATAAATTGACACATATCATAAAAAATTGATACATAATTAAGTAACATGAACTCACCGCAACCACCGAATCCCGAGCGGCAACAGCCAGAATGTCAGCGCACGACACCACCGGACCACCACAAGACTGGTCGACCTCGGCCTTAATTCTGTCAACAACTTCAAATCCTCTTGCCGAATTATTATTAGGAGCCGCAAATTTTTCGCTTACAAACTCTGGAGTTGAATCTAAAAGAATGGAACCATCACAACCCTGCATTGTATTATAGTAATTACATTAACGTTAAATAAAAAGTAATTAAGCGCGCTATTGGAAATTAATTAATTTAATATTATATATATATGCGTGGTAAAATTAAAAAATTTAGTCGATCATACTTGAACAAAGCAGTCGTGAAAATGTAGTCGCAATAAAGAAGCACCGATGCGCTTTTCTTGCTGCACAGCTTCCTCGATAACACGCTTTATAGTTGGCAAAGCTAGAGGACACGTTTTATCGTAAAAATCTAGATATAATGGCTGAGCAAAAGCTGTATTAGCTAGAGCAAAACTGATGAATATAAACCCTAATGGAACTTGCATGTTCATAGTTTTGAGTAATTAATTAATTAATGAAGCTTGGTACCTAAATTAGGAAATCGATCGAGGTATTATATAGGCTATAATATGATGAAGCAATCGGAGTGGTTGTGTTAAATTAATGGAAATTAAATCTTATGGGACAAGAGATCACATGACTTCGTCTTCAAAAATAAATGATTATTAAAGTGATTAAATATGTAAAATTAAATTGCCAATCATAAGTCAAAAGTAATATTCATGCGGTGTTGCAATTATAGGTACGTACGTACGTAGATTAATTGATGCTATATTTTCGGCAATAAATTTAATTGTTTATGAAAATAAAGTGGTAGCTAATTCAAAACTTGTCATGCATGTCATAAGTTTTACTTAATGAATTAATTAAGCGGTGGAGCTAATATAAATTTTAATTCTAGAAATTAATAAAATAGAGAGTACTCTTGATATGTTCAAATTATTTACCCAAATGGAGAGTAGAAAAGAAAAAGAAGTTTAAGTTGAAATTTGACTGAGTCTAGCGCGCTTAATTATTAGTATACTCTATTTCGACTCATGTAATTATATTTTTATTTTCTTTTCATGGTAAAATAGATTTTATACAACCATAAAAAAGAGGGCATCTACAATTCTGAATTATTAATTCCAACTTCATCATGATTTTGCAGCTATACGTGAACCATCAAAACAAATAAATAAATAAAAAGTAAAAATTTATTTTAGTTGTGGTCACATACATGATACATATATGAGACGGGTTTCTACTACTATCAAATAGTGAATCTATTCAAATAATGTTTTGAAGTAAATTGATGTGTAAATTATAACGCAAACTTCATTTCATTTACGGGACTATCGACGTTAAGTCGTTAATGACCAAAGATTACTCTATGTCAATTATACATGGGTGGGAGCTGGGGAGTATATTGCTAAATTCACATTATGACCAAAGATTTCTTTATACACATTTCTCGAAGTATAATACTAAATTCACATTATAAATAATCAGATATAATTATCTTATTTAACTAAAAAAAGAATAATTAATGTCTATGATATAATTTTGACACATCTTATTTATTACTCCGTAGTATATAGTTTGAACAAAAAAAAAAAGCAATTAATTAATTTTAATGATATAATTTATTTTGACACATCTTATTTATTAGTTTGAGCCCATAAATGAATTTTTCCAACTTGTGATTGCTTAGCACGAAAGTTATGAGTAGTTCGACTGTGCAAATCACATTAAAATAGATAAATTAAAATTCGTGGACAGTCCATATTTAATTGGAACCAATATATAGATCGAATTTGGTTGGGGGTATGAATTTATTTACACGAATTTTAGATTCAATTAAATTTGTAGGCGAAGTTACATATAAATTCAGTTTTAAGTCTATTTATATATATTGCCCTGGATTTCAACTGAGAAATAAATTATGATTTTTTAAAACATAGATATATACAATCATACAAAGGACGGGTTGAAATGTTTTTTTGTCATAACCATATAACTTATCTACAGTCGAATTTTTATCCCTACAAAACACCATAAAATTAAAAATAATGTTATTTTATGTTACTGGAATGTTTAATTTTGACCCCACGACTTATTTCTGTTTGCATTTAACCCCATAAAATGATGACGTTTTCAAAATTTCAGCGATTTTGGCCCGAAATTGCATATATTTTTTTAAATATTGGAGTAGATGGAATAGGTGAACTTTTTTGGAGTATTTTTTTAAATATTAAATAGTTTATGAGATCAGGAAACTTTTTAATTAACTCTAGAAAGGACTTTGTAAACTATTGATCATAATGACACCATGCATGACATTTGACTATTCAGAGGCGGTGCTAATCAAGTATTTGAATTGGTATAATTCAGATTCTTTCAAATTTAAATTGTGGTTAGGTGACATGAATGACACCAACTTTACTCTAGCTAATTTCTTGCGGGTCACTTTTTTTTTTTTCGTTTTTTTATATGTTTGAAAGTTGAAACTAGTAATTTTCTTTTTTCTTTTTTACGTTAAAAAGTTTGAACAGCGTTACTGTTGAGTGTTGACGTTAATTTGTTACACAATTAATTTGTTTATTTTTTTGGGAAGGGGATATTGAGGTACAACTAGGAGTCTAGGATCATAAGATAAGATCTCGTCTTCCAACTTCTAGAATTTTTTCTTGTTTCTGATAAATATAAAATCTAACAAACAAATAGTATTGATATGTTTATGATATAACAATTAGAAAGTTTATATACAAAAATTAATTTTTAACCTTTCTACAAATTCGAACTTTTAGATGTGACGAAATTCTTTCATAATTCACATCCTAGAGCCTTAAAATGTGTTTTCTTAAGATACTCTCAGGAACAAAAGGATACAAATTGCTAGAAATTAGTATTGAAAACATATCTCCTCATTCGAATAAAGCTCTTACAGACAAGTTCATAGAAGAATTGTTTGCTAAAGATGTCTTAGCTGAATCTTGTAACATTAGTGAGATCACTTTTTGCCTAATATATCATATTCTAATTTTCAAAACAATGAAATACCTGTCATAGATATTAATTCTAGAGAAAATTCATTAAAAAACGACCTTGAAAAATCTACAGAAGATACTCACCTAATTTGATTTACAAGAAAAGTTCAACTCAGGTTTTTAATCAAAATAATATTCAAACTAAATAAAGATCCTTTGCAAGATAACGAAGAAATTTTGATAAGCATACCCCTGCCTAGATGTTTGCAAAACGGGTTGGTCTGCTATGGACTCGAGTGCATGTTGTGCACCCTAGTCCATGTTACACTTTTCAGTTTTACTGACTTACACTTTTTGGTAAATGGTGTTACAGTTTTCAATTATTAAACTGTATAATAATATTTTTAGTCATAGTGACTTACACTTTTTAGTAATATTGTGTTGTACTTTTCAGTTTAATAACATACACTTTTCTTTAGAATAGGGTGCACAACATGCACTCGAGTGCATACTAGACTTTACCTTGCAAAACAAATCTACTACTACAACACTTATCCTTTATTAAAAAAAAAAAAAAACACTTATCCTATTTCTACTTTCTTGTCTACTTCTGACACTTTACGATTGTCAATTTCATAACAAGAAGAAATTTAATAGAACTTAGAAATACATAAATGATATTGAATGAATTAAAAAGGAATTAGATTGAAATTACATTATCATCCCTCTTCTATATAAGATCGGAGAGATTTACAATAAAAGAGTTACACCTAACATATGAGTTACACATTATTACACATTTAAGCTTGGAGAACTGCACTTAGAGAACCGTTTGAAGAACAGTTTTATTAAAAAATAATAATAATAATAAATAGCGGTTTAGAACCACTGTGCAAAGTAACTTAGAGAGCGGTTTAGAACCGTTGTCCAAAAATTGGTATTCAGTCAACATATAACAAATCCCCAAATTCCAGATCGAAGCTCGATCTATTTTCTCCAATTCAAAAAATTGTTCTCCCCAAATCGTTTTCCTCAAATCCCCCGTTGACGTCGTCGTCGCCGTCCTTACTTGATTTAAATCATTTTTTTGGTTTTGAAACCAGTGTTGATTTGTTTGATTTATTGTGTATGCATATTGAATCTGATTAATCAAGGGAATGTTGGCGCTCCGTACAACTCGCAGCAGATGCATTCCTTTGGTTTTTCAGAATTGCCGAAAAATCCGGCTTTTTATCAATCAACGGCCTTTGATTCCGTTCCGGCCAAAACTTCTGATGAGATGATGATCAACGGCCAAGATGAGGAGTGCACAAGAAAGCTACATGATCGCACAAACAGAGGATGATAAATTGATTCTGGGATATTCTCAGATTTATTGTTACAACTGCAATCTCTGATTTATTGTTACAGCTACAAGCTGTCAACATTTGTTTTGTAACTACAGCAAATAGAGAATAGACAGGTGTCCATAGTACAAACCTTAGTCTAGGCTATTTATATGTAAGATGCAGAGACTACTTTATCAATGAAGAAAGAGTGTTTCCATATTATATGCAAATCTGCAATTCACGTTACAGCCTTCAATTAATACATGGAAACAAATCATTTTCTTAATATGGTATCAGAGCTCTAGGTTTCTAACCTAGAGTTTCTGTATCGTTTTCCTTCACCCTCAATGTCGAAATCAGAGAGTAGCACAAAAACCGATGGAAAATCGGAAAGTAATGCCAAAACAGATAGTATTCCTTCACCTTTTTCATCACCTCAATTTCATATACCATTTCACCAACTCTTCACAGTCAAACTTACTGAAGATAACTACTTAATTTGGAGACAACAAGTTCTTGCAGCAGTCAGGGGTTATGGACTCGAAGGGTATCTCGATGGAACGAAAGTTTGTCCACCTCCTACTATGGATAATGGCGATGAAGACAGAGGTGCAGAAAGTGTTGAGTTATCATTGTGGAATAGGCAAGATCAACTACTTGTTTCTTGGCTTCTTTCATCTCTCTCAGAAAACCTTCTAATATGCACTGTGGGGTTACAAAACTCTAAAGAAATCTGGGAATGCTTGGAGTCTAACTTCTCTAGGCAGTCTAGAGCCAAGACAATGCACTACAAGCAGCAGCTACAAAATATCAAGAAAAATAACCTTGGTATGAGAGAATACCTAAACAAGGTCAAAGGTTATTGTGATATTTTGAATGCCTCTGGATACAAAGTCTCCACAGAAGATCACCTCCTTTACATCATGACCGGTTTGGGTGCTGAATACAATCCTGTCATGGTGTCGATTAGCTCCAAAATCGACCCCATCTCTGTGTCAGACGTGAGTTCGTTGCTGTTGAGTTTTGAAGCTCGCTTAGAAGGTATCTCTTCCACACCTTCTAATTTCAGTTCTGAAGGTTCCACTCCCACCGTTAATGTTGCTCAACGAGGAAATGGTGGAAGAAACTTTAACTTCCATGGTAATAGAGGCCGTGGAGGTTATTTTCGAGGCGGAAGGGCTCCATTTCGAGGCGGATTCCAAAGAGGCAGAAGTGCTAGGGGTGGACACACCAACAACACTAATAATGCTGCAAATAGCATTGAGCCTGAATGTCAAATTTGTCATCGAACCAACCACACCACCGATAGATGCTATTATAGAGGGAACGTTGGGTATGACCCTTCCAACCATACTCAAGGCCATCAACATCAGTTTCCTCCTAGACCCTTTGCTCCTTCAGTAAACACAGCAAGCTATGATGGTGGAGAATCATTGATGGAAAGCTCTTGGTATCCAGACTCCGGTGCTTCAAGTCACGTCACCTTCGACCTAAATAATCTTGGTGTTGGATCGGAGTATCAAGGTTCAGAAAGAGTCCACATGGGAAACGGTACAGGTTTGCAAATTTCTCACTTTGGTAATTCCATTGTAACTGTGCCAAATGCTACTTCTAACTCCCATTCTTTCCTCTTGAAGAATTTGTTACATGTTCCTCACATAAAAAAAAATTTGTTAAGTGTCTCTCAGTTTGCCAAAGATAACCATGTTTATTTTGAATTTCACCCTCTTCATTGTCTTGTGAAGGATCAAGTAACCAATCATATTCTACTCCGAGGCACTCTTGAAAATGGCCTCTACAAGTTTAGCTTGGCAGCTTCTTCACCAACTCACTTGTCATCTTTCCACGTAAATTCAGCTCAAAGAAGTTCATCTCTAGTCCTTTGGCACAAGAGACTTGGACATGCCTCCTACCCTGTTACAAAGAAAGCTCTTGCTAATAGTTCTATCTCGTTTATTGGTGATGTCTCCACTTCAATCTGTACTGCTTGCATGACGGCTAAATGTCACAAGCTTCCTTTTTCTTCTTCTGAAACTATCATTACTCAGCCTTTTGGTGTAATCCATTCTGACCTTTGGGGGCCTGCCCCTATCACATCTTTAAATGGATTCAAGTATTATGTTAGTTTCATTGATGCTGCGACGAAATACACTTGGCTATATTTGTTGAAATTAAAATCCGATGTAAAGGATGCTTTTGTTCACTTTAAATCCCTCGTGGAGACGCAATTCAATGCAAAAATTAAAGTTCTACATACAGATGGAGGCACTGAATACAAACCCTTAATTCCCATTCTTAACCAATCTGGTATTATACCCCAATTATCTTGTCCTTACACTCCCGAGCAAAATGGTTCCGCCGAAAGAAAACACCGACACATTGTTGAACATGCATTAGCCATGCTTTCTCAATCCCAAGTCCCTCTACTACATTGGGATGATGCCTTCACCACAAGTGTGTATCTCATCAATAGAACACCTTCTCCTTCCCTTAATCACAAAAGTCCCCTTGAAGTCCTCACTGGTTTAAAACCCGATTACCATCGCCTCAAAGTTTTCGGCTGTCTTTGCTTTCCCCTCTTGCGACCATACGCCAAGAACAAATTTGAAGATAGTCATCTTCTTGTGTATTTCTCGGGTACAGCCTTCATTATAAAGGTTACAAGGCTCTATTACCAAATGGAAAAATTGTCATTACCCGACATATCACTTTCGATGAAAATTCCTTCCCTTTCATTCGTTCTCCCGTTATTACTCCTCAGCATACACCCACTGGTCCTTCACTTTCAGCCCCTCTTGTTCCTATTTTTCCATGGCGTTCTCACAATTTGGACCCTCCGGTTCACTCACCCCTTGCTTCAGATTCTCCCCCTCACTCTCCTCTTTCCACTACTTCTTCACCATCTTCTTTGCATGGCCAGTTGCATGTCGATTTACCGAGTGTTAAATTTGTTTCCTCACCGTCTACTAATGTGGGTTTGGACTGTGCAGATACTCAGGTTTTACATCAGGGTTCTACGCACCCCATGGTCACACGGGCTCGAGATGGCATTAAGAAACCTAAGGTCCTCGTGGCTACTAATCTCTCGGAAATAGAGTCATCTAATTATTTGGAAGCCCTGTCTGACCCAAATTGAAAAAAGGCTATGGATATGGAGGATTCTGCTCTCATAAAAAATGGCACATGGGAAACATGCCCTCTTCCTTCGACTCATTCCCCCATTGGTTGCAAGTGGGTGTTCAAGCTGAAACGCCATGCAGATGGCTCAATTGCTCGCTACAAAGCTCGTTTGGTGGCGAAAGGTTATACACAAATTCCAGGTTATGACTTTACGGATACTTTCTCTCCCGTTGTTAAGCCTGTTACTGTCAAGATCTTGCTTTCCATTGCTTTAACTCATTCATGGCCTTTGCATCAACTTGATGTTGATAATGCATTTTTAAATGGTGATTTGGAAAATGACTTGTATATGCTTCAGCCTCCCGATTTTGAGTTGGCAAAGGGGCAACATATGGTATGCAAACTCAAAAGGTCCCTCTACGGCTTAAAACAGGCTTCACGAGCATGGAATACTAAACTTACATCAGTTCTCAAAAACATTGGTTTCAAAATTTCTCAGGCTGATCATGCATTATTTTATAGGCATTATCAAGGTACAACCACCTTTCTAATTGCTTATGTGGATGATATAGTAATCACAGGATCAAGCCTCATGAAGTGCAAAAGATAATTCAAAGTCTGAAAAGTTCCTTTTCAATCAAAGAACTAGGCGAGCTGAATTTTTTCTTGGGGATACAAGTTACCAAGACCACTGATGGGATATTCTTATCCCAACAAAAATACTTGCAGGATGTTCTAAAAAGGGCTGGAATGGAGGATGCAAAGAGCCTCACTACACCCATGATTTCTAGCAACCAACTCTCCAAATTTGAAGGTGATCCCATCTCTGATCAGCAAACGTATAGAAGTATTGTAGGGGCATTGCAATATGCCACTATAACTAGACCAGATATAGCTTTCGCAGTCAACAAAGTGAGTCAGTTCATGCAGAATCCGTTGCATACACATCTTAAGGCAGTAAAAAGAATTTTGAGATATCTGGCTGGAACAATTGATTTTGGTTTGAGAATGAGAAGGCCCAAAGAGTTAAATATTGTGGGATTTGCGGATGCGGATTGGGCCTCGGATTTGGACGATAGAAAATCAACTTCGGGATATTGCATCTTTGTTGGAGGAAATTTGGTGTCATGGAGTTCTAAGAAACAACAAACTGTCTCAAGATCATCCACAGAAGCAGAGTATAGAAGCTTAGCATTGGCAGCGTGTGAAGTCGTATGGATCCAATCATTGTTGAAGGAGATACTTCAATTTGGAAATAAAATCCCAACCATCTGGGTTGATAATCAAGGGGCAATTTCTTTGGCAGCAAATCCAGTTTATCATTCGAGAACAAAACACCTTGAGTTAGACCTACACTTCATACGGGAAAAGATAGCGAAGAAAGAAATTCAAGTCTTGCATGTTCCTACCATTGATCAAATTGCCGATAGTCTCACAAAACCACTCACAGGGCAATTCTTCAGTCGAATGCGAAATAAGTTAAATGTTGTTGCAGGCACCTCCTTCGAATTGAAGGGGCATGATGAGATGATGATCAACGGCCAAGATGAGGAGTGCACAAGAAAGCTACATGATCGCACAAACAGAGGATGATAAATTGATTCTGGGATATTCTCTGATTTATTGTTACAACTGCAATCTCTGATTTATTGTTACAACTACAAGCTGTCAACATTTGTTTTGTAACTACAGCAAATAGAGAATAGACAGGTGTCCATAGTACAAACCTTAGTCTAGGCTATTTATATGTAAGATGCAGAGACTACTTTATCAATGAAGAAAGAGTGTTTCCATATTATATGCAAATCTGCAATTCACGTTACAGCCTTCAATTAATACATGGAAACAAATCCTTTTCTTAATAACTTCCCTCAACACCGATAGTGGCTTAACGTACAACGTTCCGGCACCGAGAAAGCGATCCAGAGACTACTTTAATCTTCCATCGCAACAGAAAAGCGCTAATATGTTACCGTTTTTGGGTGAAGACGTGTTGCCTCAAATCCAGCAATCTCAGTTTGAGATCAATGACATTATCAACTAGCACCAAGGACAAAAATATCGGTGTCGATGGAAATATCGAGACCTTAAATTTGTGGAAATATTATCGATGGATATATCGAATATCAAATATCGATATCGGTAATTTTAAAAATTGTGGAAATTTAATAACTAACTTTTAATACATAAATTCAAAAAAAAAAAATTAAATCCATTTACATCTATGATAAATTTATATAAAATATAGCATACAATGTTATTTCATATGATATTTTTTGAAATTTATTGACATTTATCGACATTTTTCGATTTTTTTTCCGATATTTTTCGATATTCTTTCGATATTTTACCGATATTAGTCTCGATATTGTTATTGTATATCGATTTTTATCGATATTTTCGATTTTTTTTCAAATATTGTGGAAATATCGTTTATTCTCAATATCGATATCGGTGACTGCGAAAAATGGATATATCGAGGATATATTGGGAAAATTTCCGGATATTTTTGTCCATGACTGGCACTTAGGTGTTTATATAACTTCAAAATTGTTTATACTTCTACCACATTTGTGACTCCAACTTATTTGGATATATTTAATTTTTTATTTTATTTCGGTACGTTGATTTGCGGATTAAGAAAATAAGATTGGAATTAGAAGAAAGGCAAAAACAACAAGCTAGGTTGTTAGCGGCGGCTATCCTGAGAAGAAATCAGAAATTGAAGCCCTAATGCTAAAGGCCCTTTCCATGAAGAATTTAAAAAAAAAAAAAATTATTTAGACAGCGTTTGTGAACCGCTGTCCAAGTGAATCACTTGGAATGCGGTTCATAACCGCTGTCCAAGTGAATCACTTGCAAAGCTCTTCAAAACCGCTGTCCAAGTGCTTGTTAAGCTTGGAGAGCTGTTAAAACAGCTCTCCAAAGCCCTTTTTAAGGGTTGTACAAAACCAAATCTGTATTAGTGACAACTACTCATGAACGAAAATATCTGGAAATTTCCCCAATATATCCTTGATATATCCATTTTTAACGATCATCGATATCGATATTGGGAAGAAACGAATTTTCCACGATATTTGTAAAAAAAAATCGATGTACGTACAATAACAATATCGAGACTAATATCGGTAAAATATCGAAAAAATATTGGAAAATATCGGAAAAAATCGAGAAATGTCGATAAATCTAAAAAAATATCTCTGTAACGGAAAGTGCTTTTCCGCGTGTTGTTTCAGAATCACTAGTCGATTCAGCTTTCCCACGTCACTAGGCGTCACCGCCTTCTCGAAAAGTTGTTTCCTCGCCTTCGCCGCCCAAACCGAACCCCCCGTCGTCGCCGGAACTCCTCTTCCCTCCGTAGTTTCTCCGGCTCTGTTCAAGCTCGTCATTGTAAGTGTGTTTCCTGAGCATATCGACGATCTCGGCTTCCGAATGGGAATTCCAAAAAGCGGCCTCCACCTCGTCCTCTTGAGTAGTTTCCGACAATGGCTTGAAATTGGTTACGGCGTCGCGGCCGCGGAAGCGCTGCGCCACCGTGTCGTAAGCTCTGGTGGCTTCTTCTTCCTAGTTGAAAGTGCCTAACCAAACGCGTAGATGCTTCTCGTAGATTTGGGCGCCCCATCTTCCATTAGGCTCTGAAGAATATAAATTTATCATAGATGGTAACTGTATTTAAATTTTTTTTGTTGAATTTATGTATTAAAAGTTAGTTATTAAATTTTCACAATTTTTAAAATTTACGATATCGATATATCTATCGATATTTTCACAAATTTAAGGTCTCGATATTTCCCCCGATGCCGATATTTTTTACCTTGGGGAGATTTAGGATTTTAATTTTCCACTGGTTTTTATTTTTGTGATTGATTGTGAATCGAATTACTGTTTTTCCATTTATTTTTCGTGATTGATTGTGAATTGCTACTTTTATGTTTCTACTTCTTTTAATATTTGATTGTTTAAGGGATTGCTATTCTATTTAGGGTTTCACTATTTGATTGTTTAAGGGATTGTTGTTCTAGGTAGTGTTTTACTATTTGATTGTTTAAGGGATTGCTGATCTATTTAGGGTTTTAATATTTGATTGTTTAAGGGATTGATGTTCTATTTAGAGTTTCACTATTTGATTGTTTAAGGGATTGTTATTCTATTTAGGGTTTTACTATTTGATTGTTTAAAGGATTAAACTTTTGTTCTATTTCGGGTTTTAATATTTGTTTGTTTAAAAGATTGTTGTTCTATTTAGGGTTTTACTATTTGATTGTTTAAAGGATTGTTGTTCTATTTATGATTCTAATATTTAATTGTTTAAGGAATTGTTGTTCTATTTAGGGTTTTAATCATGGATGAAAATATTCGGAAATTTCCCCGATATATCCTTGATATATCCATTTTCACGATCGCCGATATCGATATTGGGAAGAAACGATATTTCCACAATATTTGTAAAAAAAAATCGAAAATATCGATAAAAATCGATATACAATAACAATATCGAGACTCATATCGATAAAATATCGAAAAAATATCGAGAAATGTCGATAAATCTAAAAAAAATATCATATGAAATAACATTGTATGTTATATTTTATATAAATGTATCATAGATGTAATTGTATTTAAATTTTTTTGTTGAATTTATGTATTAAAAGTTAGTTATTAAATTTCCACAATTTTTAAAATTTACCGATATCGATATTCGATATCGATATATCCATCGATATTTCCACAAATTTAAGGTCTCGATATACCGATATTTTTTACCTTGCAACTACTAAAATAGAAGTTATAACTACTCTAACTAATATTCTCATTTATTGTTATTTTTCACAAGAATCTAGGAGTTATTAATTAAAGCCATCTCAAAAAAACCATGCACACATTAAGACCAAGCCTAAAATGGAATTGACAAATATTCACCCACATTTTGAGGGGTCTTAAGATATAAAATAGTTAGCTATTTAGTTAGGAAAGTTGCATTTATACTGTTTCTAACTACAATATATAAATATTATTATGTAATTACTTGTACATTTTTATTTTTTTTTGTTGAAACAAATTATTTGTACATGCACTTTTAATAGGAAATAATCAACAAAATTAATTCCTTCACAAATATCATTCTATTTTTTTAAAAGTGAGTTGATTGACGAAATGGAATAGTTCTAGTAGTTAGAACAACACTTACATATAGATAATGAGGTTTTGAGTTTCGAGTCATGAAAAGGGATTGAAAATATTAAAAAAAAATAAAAAATGAGTTGATCAATGTATGCAAGTTATGCCTACCGAGGATGAGTGTTTATTAGAATCTAAACTTGAATAGTGAATTATGATCTCTAATTCCAGTTCACGTTTTATAATATATAATTATTTTGTGCAATTAAAATTTGTATTGTGACTAAAAAGCACCGCACCCAAATTACAATGAATGTGCTTCGTTCACTTTGTCCTTTTTACTTAGTACTAATAAGGTGGGATATGAAGAAAGAGGAATTCTCTCGCTCTAAAACTCTCCCCCTTCTCTCTATATTGCTTACAAAATAAGTTGCCTCCATCTCTAAAATCCCAAAACCACCACTGCCCACCGGTCTGCGTATAACCCCTCCATCTTCAACCCCAATCAAAATCACACAACATAGTCTATTTTCTGCACAGAAGTTAGAAGTTGAGCCGTCGCGCCGCTTGAAACTCCGCCGCCTGCC
Organism: Galeopsis tetrahit; assembly: GCA_963675135.1. Classification (NCBI taxonomy): domain Eukaryota; kingdom Viridiplantae; phylum Streptophyta; class Magnoliopsida; order Lamiales; family Lamiaceae; genus Galeopsis; species Galeopsis tetrahit. Next base: position 70,984,400 of record OY776128.1, on the reverse strand, counting down.
GCCGCGCCGCTTGAAACTCCGCCGCCTGCCGCCGCGTCATTTGCAACACCGCCGCCCGCCGCCGCGCCGCCTGTAGCGCCGTTGCACCGCTTTTCTATTGGGCGAAGGGGTCTCTTTTAGGGATTTAGTTGAGATCAATGGGTGAATCTCCCCGTCGGAGTCACGGTGACCGATCGGGTGACTCATCCGTCTGATCCCATTTTATTTTCGTTTTTTATTTTAGTATGCTTTTTAGTTTAGATCTGGTGTTTTTAGGATGGTTTTTCTTTTCTTCTTCCTATGTCGTTATTTTCTGCTTTGGTATTTTCCCTGTACCCGTTGTGGGTATTTTATCTTTCCCCTGGTTTGTTTTCTTCCCTGTTATGATGGGTTTTTTTTCCCGTTTTCGGGTTTTCCCATGGTGGCACTTTGTTGTGCTTGTTGGAGCTGGTAGGCCTTGGGTCCGTACTTATGTGGTTTGGGAGGTTTGTAGCACGGCCGTTGCTATCTTCTTAGATCGCGGAGTCTCTTCTTAGATCGCGGAGTCTCAAGGTATGCTCGTTGATCGTTGATCCTTCCAACCTCTCACGATTGAGTCTGGAATTTGTGATCTTTTGGTAGAATTTACTGTTTGGATAGGTAAGGGCAAGTGATATGTAATTTAACCCCTATATGTAATTCTACTACTTAAAAAAAAAAAAAAAGGTGGGATATGAGATGGATAAAGTTGAATTAAAATAGTCTCATTATTATTTATGCAAACTGCTACATGAATTTGCGTATATTTATTTATATGGACAAGTATTACTAAATGAGTCTAACAAATATAACAACTTAATTTGATTATATAAGCATTTTTTTCACTAGAAGTGTGCTTAGCGAAAAAGCAAGATCATGAGCTACAACTCTGGGCCGAACCATTTGAAGTTCGAAGTTTACCATGTTTAATTTTGGGCGCGGTTAAAGATACACACCATTGTATTGAGGACACCCACGCGATGAGGACACACACTGAAGATTAGGACACCCACAGTAAAAATTCAAAAATACCCTTTCCCTATTAAAATCTTAAACCTAGATTTCACTCATTTGGTACACCCCCTTTCCCTCACCTCCTCTCGTCGATGGAAGCGTCGCCGTCATCCCCCTCCCCTCCTCTCGTCGTCGGAAGCGGCACTGTCATCCCCCCTCCTCTCATCGCCGTCTCACCCTCCCCTCGGCGCCGGCGACCTCCTCTCTTATAAAAAAATAATTCTGCAACTCCCGTTGTTTCTCTCGTCGCCGGCGGCCTCCCGTCGCACCCCCTCCCCTCCCCTCTGTGGCCGCACCCCCTCCCCTCTGTGGCCGCACCCCCTCCCTTCCCCTTCGCACTAGTTCGTTGACGCAACAGCGCAACCCCTCCACCCTCTCTCGCAAACCTCGTCTGTCGCGGTCGCCGTCGCCGTTCCTTCCTTCCCTTGTGTCGCCGCTGCGTTCAAGTCACCTCCAAGAAACGCTGCCCGTTCGCCGCCGCTCGTTGTTTCAGGTAAGATTAGGGTTTTTGAAAATTTTAGAAAAATTAGGATTTTTAAAAGTTCAATAATTATTTTCGAACATATTGAGTTTGTTTTGGAAAAAATTTCGAACAATTTAGGTTTGTTTTTGAAAAAAATTTGAACTTGAGTTTGTTTTGGAAAATATTTCGAACAAATGTTCGATTTTTTTTTCGGGCAAATTTAAGTTGTTTTGGAATTTTTTTCGAACATATTGAGTTTGTTCATTAAATTTTTTCGAACCACTCCTTTTTTTCGAACAATGTTGATTTGTTCGAAAAAAAATCCCGAAAATTTTGGTGTTTGTTTTGTTGTAGATGGTCCGATGGTGGGATGATTCTGTTGAAATGGAAGTTGAAAATTCACGAGGGGTGTACTCATCTTGGTTTTTTGTTTAATTTTGCAAGAGGGGTAAAAGGGACATTTTACATGCCACTTATCATTAAAAAAAAGTTTTGGTGGGTGTACTCAATAGGTTGGTGTGTGTCTTTAACCGCGCCCTTAATTTTTGGGCCAATATTTCAGAAAAGGCCCACAACTCCATTTTTGGGGAGCCCAATACAATTAATCAATGACAATCCACACATTCTTCTCTCTCCTTTTCTTTTTTTTTTTTCTTTTCTTTTCTTCTTTCTTTTTAGGGGTAGCCCTTTCTTTAATTTATCTGTTGGGTGACATTTTCTTTTAAAAAATAATACAGTACATGTATCAAATTAGACCGATAGAAATATTATAAGAAAATTATTTTTTAATAGAATTCCACAATAACTTCACTATCTTAAAATTTTCAACAATAGAAATTAAAAATTAATAACAGAGTAAAAGGTGTATAGAAAATATGTGGGGTAGTCTGGAAGAGCATCCTTTTTAAAAAGAAAAATGAGAATACTAAAATTGAAATGCCCAAAAAACACTAAAATTGGACTAAGTGAGATTTTATTTTTTTAAAAGTCAATACTTTGTAGTTGAAAATTGATACTTATATTTTTCTCCTAAAATATTTTTTTATATTGTTTTAAAAAAACTACCACTTTTTCCTTACCTTCAATTTAAAGAATTGGTTTTTGTTGAAAATAATACTACTGAGTACAGGAAAGGTCCAATTCCATGTGTTGCGCATGATTAGGGATTAGACTTAGGGCAATCGGGTGGGCGCCGGCCGGTCTTTCGACCAGATCCCCCTAAAAACCGTACTACATTTTTCTATGCTGCACATACCACATACTTGCTGAAAAGTTAAAAAAGAAAAATCAATCACCTTCTAATGGCAAAACTTAACGGAGTGGGATTAATTATTGAAATTTTCACAAGTATGAATTTAAGCATATTTCTTTGTTTGATAACATCGACAAATGCGGGAGAATGTAATGTATAATAAACTAAATTTCATATTGAATTTGAGATTTAAAGCAGAATTGACCTAAAAACTCCCTAAACCCTAAACCCTCCCTTGCCAGCAAACTTTTGCCAAAAGCACAAGTTTGGGTGAGAAAAATATCAAACTTCTTGAAATATTGAAAAATATTTTTAAAAAATTCAAATGAATTTCAGTATATTGGTATATAAGAGTAAAATTGGTATTTCAGTATTACGATATTTTGGTACCATGCCGTAAATACTCTAATTTATTTTGGTATGTATGGATGGTATCACTACAAAACATAGCCCATTTAAAGAGGGCAAAGGCGAGGGAATTGCCCTCTTTAAGCGTTTTGGCGACAGAAGAGGCGAGGGGCAGTCGCCGTCGCCCAAGTGCTCCTCGCTAATTTATTGGCGAGGGCACCCTCGCCTGAACTTGTGACCTCCCGGATCTGAAGAGTTTATGCGCCCCCGTGTGCCAATTAAGCTAGGAGCTTTAGTCGTAATATTTTAAATGCATTATATATTTATCCCTTTTAATTTCTGTTTTTATTCTTTAACTCAATTAATTTAATAAATTACCAACTATATGTTATTAACTCAATTAATTATATTAGCTCAATACTTAATTAATTTAACAAAGCCCCTCATTACTAAATTTAATAACTTATACTTATATATCTATTAATTAACTCAATTTATTTAACAAATCCCTTTATTAATACTAAATTTAATAATTTATACTTATGTATGTATTAACTCAATTTTATTCTTTTATTATTAATTAAGTCAATTAATTGAATAAATTACTAACTCAATTAATTTATATATTAGCTCAATACTTAATTAATTTAACAAAAGTCCTTCATTACTAAATTTAATAACTTATTAACTCAATTACCAACTATATGTTATTAACTCAATTTATTTAATAAATTACCAACTATATGCTATTAACTCAATTCATTTATATATTAGATCAATACTTAATTAATCACACACAAGCAATATGAATTAAAACAATACTTAATTAATCACACACAAGCAATATGAATTAAAACCATTAAAATAAAACATTGTCTCGTACGTTCACTTCAATTCAAGTACACAACATAAAAAAAAAATCCCAAATAACTTCATCAATTTTTTAAAATCCAACAAGACAACATAACTTAAAATGTATCAATCATCGACCATCAGCAACGTCATCATCATCGCCATCATCATTCCTAGCACCCTTCCCGTTACCCGACCCCCCTCTGAACTGGCTCATCATTTCTTCCATCTGTGATGCCATCTGACGCGCAAACTCTTGACGTAAGCGCTCCTCCGTCTGAGTGACTGATTGCTGCAGTTCTTCACGTAAGAGACGCTCTCTCTCTTGACTAGCCCTCCGCTCTTCCAAAAGAGCATTGTCGATGTCGGCCTGGCTAAATCGTCCAAACGACGTACCGAAAGATGTCTCACCAGGACCAGAAGTGACACGTCTGTTCTTTCCTAGTTGCCCAAGACCCTTCACGCGACCGTGAGATCTTCCAACTTTATTCACGAACAACTCAGACATTTCCGGCAAGGGTGGGGTCTGGCTGCTGGAACCATCATCTGAAGGATCATGATCAGATGACGGCTGGGTGAGATGTGACAATTCCTCTTGCACCTGATCCTATATGTGCATATGTAAAATTTTGTTAATATACATGTCAATACAATTAAATATTATATTTAATATAATATATGTATACACTTACCAGAATATCACCCATATGCCCGTATGTGTACGTTCCGTTAGTGTAACGGTGGTAATATTCGATAATCTCCCAGTCGTAAGCTGGTCGTCCCGTCCTCTCCTCCTATATTTTGAAAAACATAAAACTAAATTAATTAAAATGAACTCAAATTACTTATAATTGAACATAAATACTTACAATCCGTCTGGCCACCTCGGCTGCCCCACGAGATCCCCCTTTATGTCTAGCAAAACTGGAAAGTCGCTAATGGTCCAAATCAGTGCAGCTCTCATCAAAAAGTTTTGCTTCCTAGAGACGTCGTACGTTTGCACCCCATTTTCCCATAAAAATTTCAAATCAGCTATCAGAGGTTGTAAAAACACATCAAGCTTGTCCTTCGGACTTTTTGGTCCGGGCACAAGAATCGAAAGAAACATGAATTGATCTTTCATGCATAACCACGGGGGTAGATTGTACGGAGTAAGAATAACTGGTCATGACGAATATTGCTTCCCCGTCATTCCAAACGGTGCAAAACCGTCTGTGCTCAAGCCCAACCTAACATTCCTAATTTCAGCTGCAAAATCAGGATACGAACGGTCCAAATGCTTCCAAGCCAACGAGTCTGCAGGGTGACGCATAACACCAGAGTCATCAGAACTGCACGAGGCATGCCATGTCATATCCTTCGCAGTGGCCTTGGACATGTACAATCTTTGCAAACGAGGAATTATGGGAAAGTAGAACATCTCCTTAACCGGGCGTTTCATTTTCAACCGACCATCTGCATCAACCCTACTCGGCTTATACCGTGATCCACCACAAATCTTACAGAACTCTAGTTCGCTGTCTGCACCCCAAAATAACATGAAGTTCTGTGCACAACAATGAATCCTTTCTACCGGAAGACCCATCCCACTCATCAAGTGTTTGGTGTCGTTAAATTTCTTGGGAACCTTATTTTCTGAAGGACAAATCTCACGAATCAACTCAACGACTTGATTGTATCCCCTTTCAGAAAATCTGTTTTCGGTTTTAATATTCAACAATCTGGAATTGAACGACAACTGCGAATGAGATTCACAACCGGGATACAAGTCTTGGTCCGCTGCACGAAGCATGTCGTAGAACTGTGACGCATTCTCGTTAGGGGGTTCTTCATTATGTGTCTCCTCTTCCGCGTTGATTCCAAAATCAATGTTTGTGTCACCCATTAATTCTTCTACCATAGTGTGGTACGAGCTAGATCCCATAGGGTCAACTTCATTTGAAGTTAACGCAAATTCACTAGTGTTTTGAAATGGACGTGGACCCCAACTCTCTTCACCGTGATAAATCCAATTATAATAATTTCGTGTAAACCCATTTCGATATAAATGAGACTTCACTTCATTAGGATCTCTATAAGTCTCATTTCGACATCTAGCTTTCGAGCAAGGACACCTAATTTTTCCTTCCCAAATCGAATTCGGATTACTAGTGGCAGCTACAATAAATCCATTTACACCACTAATAAATTCGGGGCTCATAATCCCATTGACCAATCTTGGGCTATACATCCATACGACTTGAATAATTCATGTTAATCGATCTGTTTCAAATGTATTTTGGAAATTAAACATTGATTACTATACTGTTCTAATTAATATAAATATATATAATTTATATATATATTTTTAAAAATTTCGGCAGAGTTTCATCTAAATCTATCGTATCACCAAATATTTAGGTTCCTAGTGCATCCATTTCCGACTCGAGTAAAATTACTCAAGTCGGAACGCACAATCTACAACAAACAAACAACTCATCCCGGCCTCCAACATCGATTTAATTTCACTTATTTCCAACAATTAATTATAACATTAATTCTCCCAATTAACACATTCATGCATAACAATTAACACACCAATTAATAATTAACACATATATATACATGCATATATAAAACATAACAATAATTATATTAACACATTCATAACAATTAACAATTTTTATAACTTTCATCAATTAACAATCTTAATTAATCCTAATTAACAATATACATATTTTTCTAACATAATTACAATCCTAACATTACGCAACAAAACTATATACATGCATATATATATATATATATGCATGTATAAACATATATATACAACTTTTAATTTAATCAATAAAAACACATAAATTTACCGTAGAAATGAACCCCTCGAAGTGTAGAACACAAATATCCAAAAATTAGTCTCGATCAGTAGCTCCGGCAGCAGCGGTGGCGGGGTGGAGGAGGCAGCGGCGCATATGTTTTTGTGGGGGAGGAAGCTACGGCTGTACGAATTTGGGGAACGAAGTGGGGTTTTAATTGGGCCTTAGGCGAGGGCATTTATGAGGGCCCCACCCCCCTCGCCAATTAGCGAGTGGGGGACCGTCGCCAGTTTTCGAGGGCCACAATGCACTCGCCAATGAGCGAGTGCAAAACACGTCGTCGCCAAATCCCTCGCCAATACGCAAGTGCATCTTTTTCCACTCGCTAATTAGCGAGTGTGATTCCGCCCCTCGCCAATTCCCTCTTTATTTGTGCCCCTCTTTAAATCCCTCGCCAAATAGCAAGGGTGAAATACCCCTCGTCAATTCCCCTCGTTATTTGAACAATTTTTTGTAGTGTATGAAATATATCAAAATTTTGACGATATTAATTTTTCAATATGAAAAGGTATATGTATATTAAATACTCTAATTTCTTTTGGTATGTATGGATGGTATGAAATATATCAAAATTTTGACGATATTAATTTTTCAATATGAAAAGGTATATGTATATTAAAATTTTGACGGGATGATTCGATATTTTCAGTATACTCTACCCAATCAACCCAAAATATGTAACAAAATATTGTATACATACTTTGTATTAGGCATATATAAATATATTAAGAGATATTATATATATCTTGTATAATATATTTTATATATCTTGTAAATCTTTATTTTTCTTAATTATAGATTTAGGATAGATATGTTTTGTATCTATAAATACTTCCTTCATGTACTCTTTACTATTATTCAATGAAATAATAATTTCTCCATTCATTGTTCCTCTATATGATATCAACGAGTCGTACGGCTAACGCCTAGATCCGACACCCTCCCTTGTAGTCGTTGTCCGACGTCCAACGTCGTTCAAAACTCCCGGCTACCACCCTTCCCAATCTCGGTTCCTTCAACCGCCCACATCCTCTTCTTAATTCTTTAGTCACAGAAGATTTCTCAAGAAGAACCATCATCTTCTTCACATACCCACGTGAATCCCAAGAAAAGTAATTCTCTTCTGCAACCCATCCCACAAACAATCTAAACTAAAGAGTAATTCTCTTCTGCAACCCATCCCACAAACAATCTAAACTACATACTGCCTAAGAACTTTACTCCACAGCAATCTAAACTTCCGATTGCACCTCCCCCAACAATTTCTTCATCAAAGCTCCCATCAATGGCAGCTTCCCACCGCTCATCCATGGCAGCCTCGTCCCGTGCACCCCAGCTGCTTGCAGCCCACCTTCTGCCGCTCGTATCCATGGCGTCAAGCCCATCGTCGGCCATGGTTGCCGACGCCTCCTCCCGCAAAACGGACATCTTTATTGCATTGCGTTCGCTCGCGGACAAATCTGCAGCCCACTTATTTGCGTCGAATAGATCGGCGTCGGCCTTGTTCGCCGGAGTTCCCTCCAACCGCCGGTATCAAACACCACCCACATGTCAATTGTGTCGCGTTCAAGGCCACACCGTGAAGACATGCCCAGAACTCCCACCTACGCTTGCTGCCCAGATCCAGAACTCACCGAGTCAACTCGGTCCCAACTCACCGAGTCAACTCGGTCCTTACTCACCAGGACATCACACCCACCATTCTGGTAAATACACCCCACCAATTAACCTCACCCACTTATCCAGTAAACACAGCACCCCCAACTCTGGTAAATACACCGCCCCCCCGCATCTACGCACCAACTTCACTACTACATACACCCCACCCAGTTCATACACCCCACCCAGTTCATACACCCATCCTGCTAGTACATACACCACCTCCGTCTACTCGGTCATTTCACATACCCACTCCATCCCTTGGATCCTAGACTCCGGGGCCTCTCATCATATCACAACTCACCCTCAAAATTTATTAGTTTCCTCTCCATATTCCGGTTCGGATGATGTAGTCATCGGTGATGGTAACGGTTTACATATTTCGCACGTTGGTTCCTTGTCGTTTCCTCATGTTGATATGTTGAAATTCTCAAATGTCCTTGTTGTTCCACAAATGGCCAAAAATCTTATTTCCGTTTCAACCTTGTGTCGAGATAATGATGTTAACATTATCTTCAGCTCTACTTATTTTCAGGTGCGGGATGGTAAAACGGGGACCATTCTCCTCACAGGGAGTCGCGTGGATAATCTCTACGTATGGCCGACTCGTGCATCTACTTCACCCACAGCCTCTATCTCCGAAAAACAACCTACCACCATATGGCATGCTCGTCTAGGCCATCCATCCTCTAAAATCCTGTCTCACACCTTATCCAGGTTTAGTTTACCAACTACGACCTCAAACCCTTTGCACTGTAACTCCTGCAATTGTATAAAAAGTCATAAACTCCCATTTTACGATTCCAGCATTATCTCTACCACCCCCCTTGAGGTCATTTACTCTGATGTTTGGTCATCTCCTGTCCAGTCAGATGATGGCTTCAAATATTATGTCATTTTTGTTGATCACTTTAGTAAATATATATGGATTTACCCCCTAAAACGCAAATCTGATGTCCTCCCCACTTTTACATCCTTTAAAAACATTGTGGAAAACTTCTACAACACCAAAATCAAAACCCTCTATACTGACAACGGGGGTGAATTCATTGCCCTACGATCCCTCCTTCAAACCCATGGAATCTCCCACCTAACTACTCCACCCCACACTCCTGAACATAATGGCATGTCTGAACGTCGTCACAGACATGTTGTTGATACAGCCTTAGCCCTCTTACATCATGCGTCCATGCCTCTCACTTATTGGCCTCACGCCGTCTGTGCTGCAACCTATGTTATAAACCGCCTCCCTAAACCCAAGTTAAACATGCAATCCTCTTATCAATATCTCCTAAAACAAACTCCTAACCTGTCTAAACTTCGTGTCTTTGGTTGCTTATGCTATCCTTGGCTTCGCCCCTACACCTCCCACAAATTAGAACCTCGATCCACCCCTTGTATCTTCATTGGATACTCTCTTACCCAAAGTGCCTACCTATGCCTTGACTTAAACACCAAAAGAATATATACATCTCGTCATGTTCAATTCGTTGAAAATATATTTCCTTTAGCCACTCCCACAGCCATTTCGAATACACCCACTGAATTAATTGATACACCCCCCGAATTAGTAAATACACCCCCCTGCCCACCAAAAAACTCTACTGTTATGCTCTTTCCACCACCCAATCTGCTTCATACACCCCCTTCCTTACCTACTAATCCAGCCCCACCCCCAACATTTACGAATACACCCCCTCCCCAAAATATACCCCCTCTCGACGTCAACTCAACCCCCCCACCACACCCGCTTCATGCACCCCCTGTTCCGCTTAATACACCACCTAGCCCAACGTCCAGCCTTGCTGTACCCTCCAACTCACTAAGTACACCCCCCAGCCCAACGTCCACCCCTGCTGCACCCCCCAGCCTACTAAATACACCCCCATCACCTCCAAACCCTAATTCCACGATACAAACCCTTGATCTCGAGTCACCAGATGCTCCCTCACTGCCATCCCCACCGGTACAACAACTCACTCGAATGGTCACCCGAGCCCAAAACAACATCTTCAAACCAAATCTGAGGTATGGCCTATCTTCTACTTTATCTTCTGACACTGAACCTAGCTGCGTCTCTCAGGCATTAAAAGATGAACGATGGAGGGAGGCCCTGTCATCTGAATTTAATGCCCTTCTAAAAAATGGTACTTGGGATTTAGTACCACCTGATGATTCTACAAACATTATTGGTTCGAAGTGGGTCTTCCGCATCAAACGAAAACCGGACGGTTCCTTAGATAAGTTCAAAGCTCGACTTGTCGCCAAAGGCTTTCACCAACGCCCTGGGGTTGACTTTTCTGAAACATTTAGTCCTGTGGTCAAACCAGCAACCATTCGAGCAGTCTTGAGTATTGCAGTCACTAAAGATTGGCCACTTCGTCAGTTCGATGTGAATAATGCTTTCCTTCACGGTTCCTTAGCCGAATCTGTATTTATGGCTCAACCACCTGGGTTTGTTGACAAAACCTTCCCTACATATGTGTGCAAGTTACATAAATCCATCTATGGCCTAAAACAAGCACCTCGAACTTGGTATTTTTCTCTTCGAACCTTCTTGGAGAGTATTGGCTTCATTCACACCAAATCTGATGAGTCTCTCTTTGTTTACAACAAATCCGGTATAACTGCATATTTTCTCGTGTATGTTGATGATCTAATCCTTACAGGAAACAACACCTCATTCCTCACAAAAGTGGCCTCAGACCTTAGTACAAAGTTCTCTGTCAAAGACTTAGGCTCACTTTCCTATTTCTTAGGTGTGGAAGTACTCCGTACTAAGAAAACTTGCTTTCTCTCCCAACGTAAGTATATCATTGACCTACTCACCAAATATAATATGCTCACTTCCAAACCTGTCCAAACCCCTCTCTCCACCTCTACTCGTTTATCTCTTTCTGATGGAACACCGCCCACTGATATTACCCAATATCGCCAAGTTCTTGGAAGTCTCCAATACCTCCAACTTACTAGACCTGATATTGCTTTTGCTGTGCATAAATTGTCTCAATTCATGCATGCTCCCACCACAACTCATTGGGGCACTGTAAAACGCCTCCTTCGATATCTTAATGGAACTAGAGATGTTGGAATTACCCTCCGCCCCAACCCATCTGACTCACTTCACTGCTTCACGGATGCTGATTGGGCCGGAAACACTGATGATCGTACGTCGACAAGTGTCTATATTGTCTTTCTTGGACCAAATCCCATCTCATGGTCTTCTAAGAAACAAAAGTCGGTTGCTCGCTCCTCCACTGAAGCAGAATATAGGGCAATTGCATCAGCAGCTTCTGAGGTACAATGGTTAAAATCTCTCTTTCAAGAACTATGCATTTCCATCAAAACTCTCCCTGCCATCTACTGCGACAATATTGGTGCGACGTATCTTTGCTCCAACCCAGTTTTTCACTCTCGGATGAAACACATTGCCATTGACTATCACTTCGTTCGAGATTTGATCAAAACAACTCAGTTACGTGTTTCACATGTGTCTTCCGAAGACCAACTAGCCGATGCTCTCACAAAGCCTCTTGCTCGTTCTCGTCTTCAAATGTTGATGATCAAGATTGGACTCTCCTACGGTACTCCATCTTGAGGGGGCGTATTAGGCATATATAAATATATTAAGAGATATTATATATATCTTGTATAATATATTTTATATATCTTGTAAATCTTTATTTTTCTTAATTATAGATTTAGGATAGATATGTTTTGTATCTATAAATACTTCCTTCATGTACTCTTTACTATTATTCAATGAAATAATAATTTCTCCCTTCATTGTTCCTCTATACTTTGCACAGGAACAGTGGTATCCAGCAGCAAATGCATATATAATTGTTGTAGGTGGAAAATATGATTTCTTACATCACATGCAACTTTGCTTGTACTCCACTTTATAATTTTAATTTCCATACATCATATGTAACTTTGCTTGTACTCCACTTTATTATTCTATTATCTAAATGTATGATACAAAGGAAAAATTAAGGATACAACCTTTTGAAATAATTTAGTGCAATTACTATTTCAAAAAATATATGTTCAAGTCTCCTTCACAAAAAGTAAATATTAGACATCATATCATAAAAAACTCTTGCGTATTGTTATATTCTATGTAACTGAGTCTAGCTATTAATTCGAATATATGTATCAGATTATTAGTAGGTTACGCCGGTAAGGGCAAGAGCGGACCTATGTGGCTATGTGATGGCTGGGAAGGGCTGTAGCCCGCCCAGCCATCTAGATTTCTCTTCTTTTTTTTTTTCAATTTTATAAGCATCTATATATATAGTTGGATACGCCCGGGATAGTGCTCAACACAACAGGTTTGAACGCGGGCCTCAAATAATTGCCGAAGCCAAACCTGTTGGACGGGGCGCGCGCGCGTGTGGCCTTTTGGGGAGTGTACACCTAATACATGGTTGAATTCCATGTTCATTTCAATGTCTTTAAAGTTCTTAAATGTTTTGTGGACTTACTATGTGAGATAGGTGACCCTTCACCTTCCCACCACTCAAACTCAAAGTTGAATCATTCGTTTATCTACTCCAAGAGTAGATCGACTATGTCATGTTTAATTATTTAATAATTAATGTTTAGTTCCTCTAATTAATTTAATTAAATAAGGGTATCAAAACTCAATTAATTTCAACGCATGTAACATAAACAAAGAGACAAACTCAAATTTGGTTGAGTAGAAGATTGTGAATTCACCGAAAAATAACTCACTAATATTTTTACAAAAACTCTTGATAATTTTCCTTGAACTCTCATCTGCAATATTACTAATTTATTTATTTTTTTGGCAGGGAATATTACTAATTTATGTTAGCAATGTAGGAGTATTACATATTATATATTTGAAGAGCACATCAATACACACATATATTGTTAATTCGAAATAAATTTTTATATGGTGAGGTGGGGAATGATAAAGCAAAGCACTTGATGGATCTGTATATCCACTGCAGCTGCTTATTACTTTATCGATTGGATCTGATCAATGATCTCCAGGCAAAATTATATGGAGGTATCATTCCATTTGTCACACCCTTGGCCCATGGGTCGCGCCTTAAAGACCCATTTTGGTAAACATAACTAAAAAAACAAAAATTAAAATTGCTAAGAATACAGCATAGTTCATAAAATGACAAACTAAATGTGGCCTATATATATATATAGTAGATAATCGATCGTATGTATATTGTGTGGAATGTTCGTAAACCCAATAGAGTATATGGTACTTAAATAATTTAAAGAGTATAATTTGTATTTAAAATAATTATAAATAGTAATAAATTTAATTTTTCATAATTCCAAATTTTAATATATAATTACTTAATTTCAATCATTTATTGAATTACCAAATAATATTAAAAATTAGACATGGTATAATTAATTTTATTAAGATGGATATAATAGGTTTTAGGTAAAAAATAATAATAATCTATAAATAGTATGTGTCTCATTTTTAGGCCACTGGTATGATAATATAATTAATTATTTGGTTGCGATAGTCCAATATAATCTTCCAAAATTAAATTTAAAGTATATGTGCAATACTTTGTGATATTGACACATGCATAGGATGAAAGTAATCTTCTGAACCACGCATAAACGAGAATGAATATGAAGATGAGACGTAAAATTTTCAAACTTAATTATGTTGAGAAGTATATTTCAAGTTGAAGATGATGTTTTTAATTAGCTAGCTAGCACAGAGATATATTGCCGCTAATCTTGACAAATAACTTTCAAACATATAAATCAATAACACCACTAAAACTTCATCGTTATCGTTTGACAATCTCATCTACTTAATATTGACAAAAAAACGTCTTGATGATAATCACGACTTCAAATCATTAATTATCATGCACGCTTTGAAATTTTATTCGTCTTTATTAATTATTCATGTGGTACTAAATTAACCAAATGTCCATTTGTGCAAAACTTGCCTGAAAATGTGAGGCTTAATATTTACTTACTCTATCATGAGCTTTGTCGTGTTTTCGAACAATTAAGATTGAGGGATCGTGATGGGAAAGCAGGTCACATGAAGTAATAACTCATTGCTAAGACTCCTTTGGAGAAATTGCAAATATGAGTTAGTAATGCACGTGCCCTGCTTCTCCATCGCGCTCAACTCTCATCTTCTATAGCCGGAATGAAACCCGACCTACTTTCTCATGCCCTCTGCGTTTCATATCATATATTATAAGAAGGTAGCCGCTTAGGGTTGTAAGGGAATTGCTTCACAATCTATGGAGTGTGTGTGCTCTCTATTTATATTGGAAAATTGAGAGTATATATATTAATATAGTACACGGGATTCTTTATTTTACATATATAGTAGTATTGTATGTGTTATTAAAATGAAAGTGTATTTATAAACACGCGGAATGTATGGAAAAGTAAAGTAAAGTATGTTTGGGCACACATTCTCTATAGCAAAAGAATTGAAGTTACACAACACCACAGGTTAAGTCAACACTTGGTCAATTTGATAACCTTGATTAATTAGCTAGCCCTTGTATTCTCTAGCTGTGTAAAGGAAATATTAGAATTTTCAAGAGCTCACTTTGGGGACTTAGATCAAGCTAATTAAATCATTCTCTCCTTTTTTTTTTTTTCTTTTTTTTTTTTCATTTAAAACTCGTGTGTTATCTTTTAGTTTAGGGTTTATTTAAAAAAATCACAACTTTAAGTATCTATTTATCAATTATAACATATCATTTTTTTCACTTTTGTAATTTGATAATATATGAAATTGCATAAAAGGGGTTAATTTGATTAAATTGAAATAATAATAATACTAATAAAAAGTCATGAAGTGAGGTGGGGCTCCATTCCATGAGTTATATACTGGAGTAAATAAGATCATCTCATTTATGATACATTTTTCTCCCTAAATATATTTGAGATAAAATACTATTCGAAATATATAAAAAAGATTTCTTGTGATTGAAAAAGTAGATTCGATAGAGATCGAACGAATTATTTGTAGCGGGACCTTTTTACAACCTAAAAAATGTTTTTCAACAAAAAATTATAAAAGGTCTACTTTCAAACCACTTATATGAATGATGTTACATCACTAACCTTTTATAATAATTCCATACTGAGTATAACTATCGATCAGAATGAGTGATACTTAGTGCAATTAGTTGCATTTATACAATTTATATACAATTAATTGAATTAAATATTAAATTAGATAAATAAACATTAAAATTTAAGTGTATCCATTCACTTTATCAATTGTATGAATTTATTTCATTAACAATAGTATACTTTCGAGTAGCTGAATTAGTTGCATCTCTATGTGAGGATTCTAGAAACTAAAGATTTTAATTTTATTGATTTAGTCAAATATCTTATACACATATTTAGGAGATTTATTTTTTTTCTTACGAATCTTATAAGTGTGTATTGTTACAGTTTTATTTATCACTAAATATTACTCCAGGTTAAAAAAATAATACTATAGTTTACTTATATAAGTATAAAAAATTATAGATATATATAATTAAGTTAAATTTAATTTACTTATTAAGTAATGAATTTTTAATATACTTCATTAGTATAAGTAAAAAAGGATCACTAACTACCTCCGTTTTTTAATAAGTATTGTTTTTATAAAATTTGTTGGAATTAAGAAATTGTATATATTTACAAGTATTGAAAAAATGGAGGGAGTATATATACATGTGTTAGAAATTATACATAGGTAAAAAAGGATCACTAAATTATAATATAAGTAAAGAATTTTTGAGACAAGAAACTCACGAAATTAGAGAAGGTATTCGTCCACTTGGCCAAGGTGTTTGTCATCTTTATTCTTGCAAAATTATATATATATATATATGCTAGAAATTATGAACTCCTAAAAATTCGCATTAGTTCGGGTATGAGTCGAACTAATTCGACTCAGGCTAGGCATGATCTTGTTCGCTCCTATCATAGTTTTACGGTAAAAATCATTATGGTTCTATACTTTTTGTCCTTTTTTGTAAAATATTTAAAAAATCAATCTCTTAACTCTTTAATTGATTCAATTTTTGTTCAAAAGTCGTTCAAATTTGAAGTATAGTGTTATTTTGGAACAAAATTTTTGGATCTTTTGCGGAAAAGACAAAAGTCATGTGTGTAGACCGTGCCTCAAAATGACTTTGTACTTTAAAATTTATGCTCTTACGACTTTTGAATCAAAATCGGATCAAATAAAAAATTGTGAGATCAAATTGGAAAAATATATTTTATGACCTTTTACGGTGAAAGCAAAAATTATGAACCAAAACATATTTTTTAAATGTAAAATATGGAGTAATAATAATCAGAAAAAGGAATGCTTAAGAATAAGTAGAAACAAACAAGAAAGCAACGTGGCTGGGGATTTTGTAGCAATTTTGACACTAATTTTCCTTTGTGGTGTGATCACATTATTCATTCTTCCAAAATAACACTGGTGACCTCACACACGCACACACACCCAAAGGGACCTTTTGGTCTTTTCCACTCTATTGATTTTCATTTGTCATTTGTCGATTATTAAGTTAGTGACTTAGTGTGCATGCATATGCATACATATTTAAATCTATAAATCCTATGTGATATCATTTGGGATATCTTAATACAAAGTTTAATTAACAAAAAAAGCATTTACATGAATTTCAACCTTGGACTCCATAAATAATATTTTCAATGCATATATTTTGAAGCTTTAAATGGTTATTTTATTTCATGTTTCTTGATTTTACATTGCACACTTCTATTTATGATCGAGTTCAATATGTCTATGTGTCGTCTCATGATGCATCCACTGCCATTTGTCGACTACTTGTGCATTCATTGTCACGCGTAGTCTAATTATTAATTCAGTGTACATATGCATACATACATGCATGTCAATATATATATATAATCATATGTACGTACATGTGATAACTCAATATTGAATATAATTAAAAAATGCATACAAATTTCTCTTTTTTAACTTAAAAATATAATTTTTGAATAGGAAAAAAACATAAAAACATGGAGTAAATGTATATATATATAAACGGATTAGATCAAGTAGTTTAAACACCACTATTTAGATCATGAGGTAACGGGACGGGGTTAGGATTTTTTTTTTAAAAAAAATGGCTAGTCTTTTCTAAGTTAACTTCATCTTGTATGAAATTTGAATGTAAGTCCGTTGTACACTAAGAACCGGATCGCCCCATGACCGGTTCCCAATTCAACTGGTCGGACCGACTAGTTTGCTCCAATTTTAATTATATCGATATTTTAGGGATTAAAGTTTTTTTAGTCCTTTAAGTTGGACTAATTTTGAATTTGGTCCCAATGGAATACACATTTTGATTTTAGTCCCATAAGTTGGTCGAAATTTTGAATTCAGTCCAATTACTACAATTTGAGGTAAATAAATCGATCAAATCCATTGATTTTTGCATTTTTCTGCACATAAGCAAATTCACAGTTGATTTGAATTGCACACGAGCTAAGAGTTTGATCGGTTTATTTACCTACAATGGTAGTAATTGGACTGAATTCAAAATTTCGGCCAACTTATGGGACCAAAATCAAAATGTGTATTCCATCAGGACCAAAATCAAAATGTGTTCAACTTAAAGGACTAAAAAAACTATAATCCGATATTTTATGTTCTCATTAACTGATGTTTTGGGATTTTGTAAAAAAAAAAACTAAACTAATAATAAATAATTATAATTACCATTAATTTACAATGAAAATCATAGGGCAATTAACTAGAACACAAAGGAGTATAAAACATATTAAGATTTCTCAAAAATATGTTAATGCAAATTTATAAGGATTTAATATCCGTCTCTTACAACTCAATCTCTTCGGATTCGATTTTCTTTAGAAGTAGCAAAAATTTTATTTATGGGTATCAGGAATACCGCAACAAATACAACATCAAATTTATAAGTCAAAAAGATCTAATTCAAACATAAGATAGATTCTTTAATCAACTCCTTAAAAGAATTTCAGTGATTAATTAACTTGTGTGTTTTGAACCATCCGTATGTTACTAGTTTATTTTTCTCCACAATCCTGTCATCATTGAATTATTCCCCTTTAAAAGTCACTTCATTCCTGCTAAGCCAAATATTTCAAATTGTTCCTATTTTAGAATGATTTGCATGGTGAACTTTAATATAAAAATGAGTGTATGTTATAAGAATATAATTGCACAAGTTTCTGTTTGAAATAGTAGACTAATTAATTAGAACGAATGGATATCCATATTTGTTGATTGAGGATTTTGAAAATCTGTATAACCAATAAGAAAAACGATTGACCAACTGTAGTCTAATCTGCAGGCAAATATGACCAATTTAATAATTAAACAAAAGGTAGATTATAAAAAGATTAGTGGTGGACTAGTACAGGCTGCAAACACGTTTCTATGATCATAATAAGGCCTATCTGGAAAATAAAATGGCCTTCAAATATTAATTAATTTGCACCTAATATTTGCCACTAACAATTTGTTCGTAATTTAATAATATCTTAATGTACACTAGATTTTATTTTATAAACAAGTAAAACCACATAAAATGAGTTAATTACAAAAGTAGCCTAGTAACTTTTGTGAGTTTGTCTGATCCATCTAGAAGTAATATTATTTAATCTTTTTTTATATATCAAATATGAGTTATTTTTGTATTAATTTTAGACAATTTTGCTTGAATTTTCGAATTTGTTAAGGAAAATTTGACATGCATGCACCACAAGTACCCTCTTCAACCTATGAAAACAACTAATTAAGTAAAAAAAAATTAATACAAAGACGGTGCACTAAAACAACTATTCCCTATTTCATTATGTTTATTTGTCCTTTTTGTTATTTTATACTGTATAAAATAATTATGGGATAAATTATTTTGCCAAATTAAGGGATAAATTCTTTTTGCAAATCTTTAAAATATGTTGTAATTGAAAAATCTAAAAATGTTGTAATGTTTTATACAATTAAACGTCCTTCGAAATAAATACAATATTCACTACAAAAAACGCATCGATTAGAGATTGATTTTGAGACTGTAAAGGCAGTCTCAACACACGTTAGAGACTGATTTGGGACCGATTTATGGAGGTCCTTATTTCGCGATTTATGGAGGTCCTTATTTCGTCGGTACCTAATATTGAGAGACCGAATTTATTACACAGTCTCAAATTAGGGACCGATATTCGTTCGGTCTCTAAATGAGAGACCGACAATTCGGACTTAAAACGGTCCCTAAACGTGAGTCGGCCCGACCTATTTCCGGGCCCTAAAACACAAATCGATATCTAGTCTATAATTAGGGACCGAATATTCAGTCTCTAAATAATAAAATACAAACCCGACCCGACAACCGACACACCCACCCTCTTTATTTACCCACAACCACCCCTGACCCGACCCGACACCCACACCCACTTTGTTTAAATGACCATTTTATTTTGGCCTTTGTGGGAATTGATCCCTAGTGGATGGGGTGCCCAGTAATGGGCACCTACCACTTTGACAAGTAATTGTCTTGTGTAACTTTTAAAATTAATTATATACATATATAATTAATTTATTTATTGTATATGATCGGAAAATGATATAGTGTCCACCGCCTAGTTTGCATGCCCACGTCAATAATTTTTTTTTTATATTTAATTTAAATTTAATGTCATATTAATATTTTATTTTATCTTTTTTAAAATTGTAAAATCTTTTTTACAATTTAATTTAATATTATTTCTATCAAATCACACACGTCATTAATTTTTTCTCATATCTTGCATTGCCATTAATTTTTTTCTCAGAATCTCTTCTCCACAAAATTAAAATTAATCTCTTGTCTAAAAAATAAAAATTAATCTCATTGTCATATATAACAACATTTTAGAATATAGACTTTTGTTATCAAATGAGAATTTCATTCATCACAACCTCATTAAATGTTTTGATAATTCATTCAATAAATCAACTAAATGTCGACAAAGTGAGGAAATATAAAAACTCTGCATCAAAAGAAACATAAATAATAAACAAAATTTGTTCCGGAGTGTTTAGAGACCGCTAAAATCGGTCTCTAAAAACAAACAACTTGATTTTGATACCGATTTGAGACCGCTAAAATCGGTCTCTAAACACAACCGCCTGATTTGGGATCGAAAAATCGGTCTATACTGTTTAAAATTATCTATATATACAATATTAGGGATAATATTTTAAAATTTTGTATCTTTAAATATTATTCATATTTCTTTAATCGCTAATCTGATATGTCTCTCCCAACGATGGACAAATATTTCTATACTCCTAAATTCGATTCCTCTATCTCGAACAAAGTCATAGAGCCAGATTCGTTGGAAGTGGAGACGGTGGTGTCCGATTCAATTGATTTAGAGATCGTAGTGCTTGCTTTAGTTGATTTAGAGGATGTAGTGAAAGATTCCACAGATTTAGATAGCGTAGTAAAAGATTCTTTTTCGGATGTGGATACTTTGTCCAAGCTTAAAGGATTCTCTCCTGATCCCAACGGTAAGTGATCGATTCACATACGTATAAAACATTTATACCAATTAAAGACTGAATTTTTGGTCTCCAATTAAAATTCAAAATCATAATTTTAATTTCGGTTTAGAGACTGATATTCGGTGGCTAAGTGGTCTGAAAAACATAATATTAAAGACCGAACTGAAAACAGACTCTAAACGAGCAATCAAAATTGGTAGTCAATTAAAATTTTGGGATTCAAAATTTTTGATACCAATTAAAGACTGAATTATCGGTCTCTAAACAAAATTCAAAATCAAAATTTTAATTTCAGTATTTCGGTCTCTAATCGATCTGAAAACATAATATTAAAGACCGAATTGAAAACAGTCTCAAAATTCGAATTTTGTTCGGATCGGTCTCAAATCAGTCTCAAATAGAGACTGATTTATGTCGGTCTCAAAATTTTTGTCTCTAATTGATGCATTTTTTGTAATGATTAAATAATGTTCTAAAATTTACGTGTAGTTCGTGAGACCTTAAAATATAATTTTCAATTAAAATGAAAAATTGTAGGTAGAAATGCATATAGGCAATTTAAAGACAAGTTATATATGAAAAAATAGTTAAATAGTTAAAACAATAAATATTTTAAAATAAAATTTAAGAATAAAAACGATAAACAATATAAAATAAATGAATTGATATTATTTAATTAAAATAATTAATATTGTATAAAAAATGCAAGTGAGTTCACGTGATAGTGTAAATTTTAATTGCTCCACACATTGCTTATTAAAAAAATAAAAAATCCACACCCACCTACTCTAATTGCTCAATATCAAATTGCCGATGAGATCTACTCTAGAAACTTACTTCCACTGATTGGAGAAACAAATAATTAAGATCAAGATTTTATAATGATCGACAGGAGAGGAAAAAGCACAAAGTGTTAAAAAAATTATTTGAAAAATGGTGATATTTCCAGAGATGTCAGTTTCAAAACTATAGTTGACATCAGAATTAGTGAATAATGAGGTGTTAATCCCATGGATTAAGGGGAAAAGGTATATTAGGAGACAAAATTCTAAATATAATTAATCAGAGAGTTTAGAATTAATGCGCAAATGGCACCAATCAACGTAATAATTAAGGGGAGGCAAATGTTGGTGGGGTGATAGTTAATTGATGCGATGTAAGTGATAAAAGTTGAATTAAATAAAAATTGATGCGATGTTAGTGATAAAAGTTAAATTAAATAAAAATTGATGCGATGTAAGTGATAAAAGTTAAATTAAATAAAAATTGATTTGATGTAAGTGAAAAATATGGACCTACAATTAATATATACCAGGATTTAGTTGTCCATGTTTATTTTACGAATTGACAGGACAATCATTGTCGTGATATAATTAGCTAGTGTCACATTAATAATGCCCCATTTGACTATGTGATTTTCATAATTACAGATAAAAGCTAAATATTTCATAAAGAATAGAATTAAGTATTTGTTCGAGAATACGAGAGAAAAAAAAAAGTACAAAAAAAAAATTGTTGAAAAAAAAAAATCGCCAAGACTTTTTTTTCAAAATGGCAAAATATGTAAATGGAGGGTATTACTATAGGAGAATTCCAAGATTTTAAAGTGGGAAACACTCTCCATGTTCTGTGCAATTTTTGGTTGAGTAATACAATCGTCATGGTGATGTTGTTCAATACTTCAATAAATAAATAAATAAATTAGTCGTGGTAGTATAATTTTAAATGTATAAAAGTGTACTAACACAACACACCCTTATTTTTTTTTTTTTTTTAAATACTATGCATAAAGGTTTTTTTTTAATATTATATTCGTTGAATTGCCACCACCCAGATCCATTCAACATTCTACAACATTCTACAAAAATATATTTTGTAAGAAGATTCATACAAAGTGAGAACCCACTGTCTAATGTTCTCCATTGGATTTATTGTTTTTGTCCATGTTGGAATTCAAAACTAAAACCAGAAATTCTCATATACTTTATCAAATACTCTCTCCGTCCATGGAATGTAGTTTCATTTATCTTATATTCTTTATCCACCAAATATAGTCTCATACATTTTATGGAAACCATCACCCCTCAACCATCACTTAATTATTCAAATTGCCATCAATTTTATTCACAAACAATCACTTTATTCACAATGGCTCCACAATACCCTATAATACCCTTACTTTATCTACTTTATCTATTTTTTTCTTAAAATTTGTGTCCACCCTCCATGGGACTACATTTGGTGGAGGAAGGGAGTATATTTTACTAATTACGTATAACTATTACGAAACTCATTTATTGCATTTGCATCAGTGACATGGACATAACATAATCATGGAGCTACATGTGATGTTTGAATCTTTGGTACTGGAAAGTTCTGGACCCTACTACCCACGGGGCATAACTAAAATGTTAAGCAAATTAATTTTAAATTAAAAAAAAAAAAGTTCTTTTTGCTATACCCCATTATTTGGAATTTTATTTAAATCCACTGCCATCAGTAAAATAATGATATTTAGTTCAATTTTTAAATCTCGTTTTAATTTATAATGAAAATTAGTATTTGAATCTTGTGCGAACAATTTTTTTTATTGTCAGGTTTTAAATACTTGTAATCAGAGACGGATCTACACTAGGGGGCATTGGGCCCCATTCAATTTCTTAATTTCTATAATATATAGGAATTATATTTTTTTTTAGTCCATTAAGTTACCACAATTTTGAATTTAGTCCACCAGGTTACCACGTTTTGAATTTAGTCCATTAAATTTCAATTTATTTTGATTTTGGTCCAGTTACCTGCTACAGCAGGTTTAACAGGTCATTTTTTAAAATACACCTCATTAAATGTTATACACACCCCAAATGTTAAACACACCATACTAAAATTTAAAAATTATTTTTTATTATTATACACACCTCCAACTCTTTCCTATTTAATAAATTGTCAAAAATAATTAAATTAAAAAAATAAGAATTCAAATTAATATGAAAAATATAAATAAAACCTATAAAAAAATATGTTATCTTCAAAAATTAAACAAACCTAAAAAAAATTAACTAATTTAATTAGTTTTGAAGATTTAGTTGATTTTCTACTATTTTTAAATTTATTTAACCTTATTTTCGAAGTTTTTTATAGAAGTTAGAACACAAATAAAACATTAATAAATCAATAGAATTTTAATTTTTTTTCTTTTAAATATTTCTTTTATATTACATGAACCTTCTAACATCCCATAAATTTTATATACACTCCAAACGTTAAACACAAAAATTCAAAAATCAAATATAATTAAACAAAATCATAAATATATTTATTAAATTGTCAAAAATAATTTAATTAAAAAAGTAAGAATTCAAATTAATATGAAAAATATAAAAAATACATAAATATTCAAAATTTTAATAAAGCTAAAAAATTAATTAATTTAATTAGTTTTAAAATTTAAGTTGATTTTTTAATACTTTTAAAGATTTTTTTATTTAATTTAATAATTTTTTCAAGTTGATTATTTTTTAAATTTATTAAAAATCTTCAAAAATAGTAAAAAAATCAACTAAATCTTCAAAACTAATTAAACCAATTAATTTTTTTAGCTTTGTTTAAATTATGAAGTTTTTGGTGATTTTTTATAGGTTTTATTTATATTTTTTATATTAATTTAAATTCTTACTTTTTTAATTTAATTATTTTTAACAATTTATTAAATATATTTATGATTTTATTTAACTATATTTGATTTTTGAATTTTTTTGTTTAACGTTTGGAGTGTATATAAAATTTATGGGGTGTTAGTAGGTTCATGTAATATAAAAGAAATACTTAAAAGAAAAATAAAATAAAAGAAAAATTTATGGAGTGTATATTTTATTTGTGTTCTAGCTTCTATAAAAAAACGTCGAAAATAAGGCTAAATAAATTTTAAAAATAGTAGAAAATCAACTAAATCTTCAAAACTAATTAAATGAATTAATTTTTGAAGATAACATATTTTTTATAGGTTTTATTTATATTTTTCATATTAATTTGAATTCTTTTTTTTTAATTTAATTATTTTTGACAATTTATTAAATAGGAAAGAGTTGGGGGTGTGTATAGTAATAAAAAATGGTTTTTAAATTTTAGTGTGGTGTATTTAACATTTTATGGGGTGTGTTTTAAAAAATGACTTGTTAAACCTGTTGTAGCAGGTAACTGGACCAAAATCAAAATAAATCGAAACTTAATGGACTAAATTCAAAAAGTGGTAATCTGATGGACTAAATTCAAAATTGTGGTAACTTAATGGACTAAAAAAAATATAATCCCTAATATATGTGTTTATTCTCCTTTAAACGTATATATTTGATGTTGGCCCAAGGATTACATATTTTGATATTATTTTTAGCGTAATGTTATTGGATCCCCCTATTCCAAATAACTGGCTCCGTTATAATGTTAATGAGACCTTTAATGAACCTAATATCATAAACTTGTAAGAAAAAGTGAATTGGGTTTTCTATGGGCTGGAGGAGGAGATATATAAAAATTGGGCCTAGGTATTGTTTTAGGAAACAGTTTTACCCCGATTTTTATGTGCCTAAACCCTCGACTTACCAGCCTAAACCCTAATTCTCTCCACCCTCAACCCACACGCCACAACTGTTTCCCCGATTTTTATGTGCCTAAACCCTCGACTTACCAGCCTAAACCCTAATTCTCTCCACCCTCAACCCACACGCCACAGTTCAGCCATGGCATAAATTTAATTTGGTGAAAAATGAATATGTAGAAACATGGTTTTTGGTGAAAAATAATTCAAAATTAAAATGCATATGGTCTGGTACCGTATGGTTTTTTTGGAATTTCAGAAATAGTAAAATTTTCAAAGGCAGGATATCAAATCAGAGAAAACTTTCGAAGAGATTCGAGCTAAAGTATGAAGTTTTTTTTCTTTATCTTTTAGTGGTGGGAGTCCTTATTCGTTTCAGGATTTGTGTTATAATCTCAGATTATGTTGTAAGAAGTTCTAAGGGACGGTCGCAACTCGACTTGTCTATTTAGCAATATCTTTGTAAAAAAAATGCATAATTTTTTTTGGATTTGGTTTTTGATCCGAATGAATGGACTCGAATTTTTTTCCTAGATTTTTATCTAATTTCGCAATTTTTTCGAAAGTTTTTGCCTAACTCAGTAGATTTTTTAAACTATTTTTTTTTGTCAATTTCGAATTTTCTGAAATTTGTGGCTGATTTCAAAAGTGTTTTACGAAAATCATGTTTTTTCAGATATGACTTTTTTTTTTTCTTTCTGAAAATGGTGTTGACTCGTTGGCAATTGGTGGGTGTACCATTAGAATTTTAATGAAGTTTATTTTGATTTAATTGATAAAAGGCTAATGTATTCTTTGATTTTTTTTTTTTTTAATTCTGGAGTGAACTCATAAGAAAAAGGGGTCCAAATAACTGTGGCCATTGTTTTATCAGCTAGGTAGCCCAAGAGGCCCCAAGACCATAGCAATACGCAATTACGAAGGACTTACCTAAGGGTACGGTTATACGCGCACACGACTAAGATGAGTTCACCCTCGTTGAAAACCCCAATTTATCCTTACGCGTAATAAATTTTCCTACACTATTAATTAGCTCATATATTTTGGTACACCCAGTCGCCCATCATCCCCTTCTCTCATTCTCCATTACCCCCCGTAATTTCTCTCATTCTCCGTGTCCTTTAAAAAAGACGAATTGTGTACGTAGAAGAAAGGAGAAGATGAATTGTCGTGTAGAAAGAAGGAGACTGCTTACAAAAAAATTATAGGTAGAGGTTAGTTCTAATTTTATTTAGGTTCTATGAATTATACTTTTGAAAATTTATATTTTTTGTTTCAAATCTATGTATAATGTAGAAAATAAACATGTGTTTGGATAAAAATAATTGATGGGCATGTGTCATTCGATACACTAATTTTCGAGTCTGATTCTTTAAAATTGAGTCACTTTCCGATTTTTTTTTTGAAAATTGTTCATAATATTTTTTTTTTTGGAAATTAGTTCATATATATATATTTTAACATTGTTATTTTTTTTTTCAAAACTTATTTATTTGTTAATGTTTATTTTTTGAACATTAATATGTTGTTCATATTAACAAGGATTTTTATTTTTGAAATATCATCATTTTCTCAAACAATCAGAGTCAAAATTATATTAGTAATTATTCAAAAAAACATTACGAAATATGACCAACTTTTCATTAAACAAGAGCCGAAATGTTTATTTTTTTTCAAAGTATCTAGCACCTCCACAAAACTTCATTGCACCAACATCCATTGTCTTCTATGACTCCAACATCGCCTAAGCTACATTTTAAAAAAACATACTCCGTACTAGTTTTTTCTTTGTTTCTTGATGAAGAATTGATTCCCATTCCCTTTATTCTCGCAACAGTACATAGTGGGTGTAATTATCACATGATTTTTAAAAAAAAAATTTGAGTAAATGTATTTCGGACATTTCACCCATCATTAATTTTAAAAAAAAATTACAGGTGGGTGTCCTCATCAAAGCCATGTGTGCATATAACCGTGCCCCTTACCCCAAATCTCCCTATCTTCTATGGGTTTGTTCATTATTTTCTCCTCTCTTTCTAATTTTAAAGGAATGTGTTTTCATAGGTCAATTTGTGCTTTTGTCAAATAAAATTCATGACAATGTATTTTATTAGGCAAAATTGCATTTGTCATGAATTCTCTATGACCTTATAGTTTTATTATTTTCTATTTTTGTTTATATATTGTAATTTGTTTATTGATTTTTTTACCCTTTTCACACTTTCTTCTAGTATCTGTATTCTTTATTCTTTTATGCTTGCAATTTCCCTCTACTTTGGAGTATTGTTTATTTGACCGTTGAACTTTCCCTTCTCAAATCTTTTGTTCTTTTTTTTTTCTTTATCATTTGTCCATTTTATATATTTTTTTTTTTAGTAGGGTAAAAAATATGTAATATTATTGAACATACTTTTGTGTAAAGTTTTGTGTAAAGTATGAGAGTAAGTAAAAGTAAAAGTAAAGTAAAATCGGAGGTCCAAAATGAGTTGCACTTTTGTGTACTAGTTACATACATGTAACTTATTTTTATTTAGTATTTGAACTAATACTATATAATATGTGAGGTAATACTATTCTATATTTGAACTAATATTATACTCTATTTGAACTAATATTATACTGTATTTATCATAACTCATTAGTAAAATTCACTAATTTAAAAAAAAAAAGATTATTCCTTGATAGAGTCATTTATATATCTACAACTTTTAAAATTCTCTAATAGGGTCAAATTAGTGTAAAAAAACCTTAAATGCCCTTAATATTCATATACCTCCTTAATTTATATATTTGAACATTTAATTCGAATTTTAAATTCATAATTAATTGCAACCCATTAATTCCCCAATTTTAGGGCATATTCAAAAAATTCTTGACTTCCCAAAATTGAATCTTGAAATTTTATTTCAGCAAATCTCTCAATGCAGAAACCAAAATAGGAAGTTTCTATCAAGGCAAATACTTGTATACACTTGGATGCACCGTGCCCCTTACCTATGACTTTTCAGCTATTGGGCCTTCCTTGGGACTGGGCCTCAGATTCCAGTCACACACCCATCTGTTTACTCAGTTCACCCTCAATGAACTTGCACCCACAAATTTTTTTAGTTCACCCAATAATGATTTGCACCCCCCTAATTTCAATTTCGATTTTTTATTTATATTTTATCTGCACCCACTAATTTAATGAGTTCACCTCCTAATCATATTTTTACAACAGTTATATACACCCGCTCATTTTATGAGTTCACCCCCAAATTATTTTTTACCACAGTTATCTATACCCGCTCATTTTATGAGTTCACCCACATATTAATGTTTTACCACGATTATCTGCACTCGCACATTTTATGAGTTCACCCCAAAATATTTTTAGAAAAATAATCACATTTAAAAGAATATATTATCCTTTTATTAATGTACACAAAATATAATAAAATAAACTCTAAAAAATCGATTCACTACCAAGTCACCCATATTTTTAAAAAAAATCGTAAAAATATAATTAATAAAAAAAATCGAAATTAGCCATAAATCTCGATTTTTTACTTTTTAATTTTCCTTTCCCCTACTCTTTTTCCATTTTTAATTTTTTTTTTCCAAATTTTTTATTTCTTCATTTTTTTTTCCTTTTCCTTTTTTATTTTAAATTTTCCTACATTTCATTTACATTTTTTGCATGTGTATTTTTTAAATTTTAATACAATATAATATTATAGGCATGATTTTATTATAGTCGATCGGCAGTGCACTTGAATTTCAATTTTAATTTGATGAGTAAAGGACATGCCGATCGGCGGGTGACCCAACCACCACCATGCCCGACCACCCCCTTGACGGCGACAGCGGCGCTTCCGTCCCGGCCGCTGAAGCCCAAGACCC
The DNA here is from genome assembly GCA_963675135.1 of Galeopsis tetrahit. Taxonomy (NCBI): domain Eukaryota; kingdom Viridiplantae; phylum Streptophyta; class Magnoliopsida; order Lamiales; family Lamiaceae; genus Galeopsis; species Galeopsis tetrahit. The sequence goes on along the minus strand of OY776128.1, from coordinate 70,954,928 downwards.
ATATTCGAATCGCAATCGCGATTCTTCACTTCCATGACAATCGACATCATCTTCCATCTCAGCAACGATCCATGGCGGTCGAAATTCTCTTCTCATTTTGACCACCGACGCGACTGCTTCGATCAATCTCCCTTGTGTTCGCGATCCAGGAGCTTCTTCGGCATCAATAACTCTCGCCTGCAACACTCGGATCGACGCCGCCTCTCTCTCGTCGTTCATCTCTGCCTAAATCGAAGCTATATTGCTTTGTCCGTCTTCTTCATCATGCTACTGTGCATCCTCTTCCTCCGGCTGACGGCAGCCCGACGGAGAAATGTGAGTATGTTGCCGATGGATCTCTAACCGGCCGACACTCAAAGTCGGTGACCTTGCTGATGAAATCTCAAACGACGACTGCTGACCTAGGGTGCCCTCCCATTGGGCTAGGGTTCCCTTCAATTGGGTTTGGTAATGTGCACCCCCTATTTTCTTCAGTACACCCCGATTTGCACTCCCTCCACATTTTTTTTATGGTACTATTAGTTATTGGTACTGGTATTACTATTTATTGATTGTAGTATTACTATTAATATACAAATGAATTAAAATTAATGATTACTGATTACGGTATTATTAATTATTAATTGTGGTATTACTGGTTATTGTTTGTGGTATTACTGATTGTGTGAAATTATTTATTATTGTTTAAGACATTGGTGATTATTATTATTATTTTTTATGGTATTACATATTATTGATTATGGTATTACTTAATATAATGAGATTTGTGAAATTATTTATTATTGTATAAGATATTACTGATCAATGTTCATGATATTACTAATTACTGTTCATTGTATTACTAATAATTGTTTTTGGTATTATTGAATATAATTGGATGTGTGGAATTATTTGTTATTGTATAAAATTTTATTGATTAATATTAATGGTATTACCGATTACTGTTCGTGGTATTACTAATAATTGATTTTAGTATTATTTAATATAATTAGATATGTGTAATTATTTGTTATAGTATAAGATATTGGAGTACTAATTATTTTTAATGGTATTAGTGTATTACTGATTATTACTTATTGTATTATTGAGTATAATAAAATCATACATATAATATTATTTTGTATTAAAATTTTAAAAAATACTAATGAAAAAAATGAAGAAATAAAAATTTTTGAATAAAAACTGAAAATGGGAAGAAAAATTAAAAAGAAAAAAAAATTGAGATTTGTGCCTTATTTTGATAGATTTTTTAAATTATGTTTTTACGATTTTCTTTTTCTAAAATATGGGTGATTTAGTGGTGAATCGACGGTAACTCGACAATGACTCGACTACATATTGTAAATGTATAAATTATGGTTGATTTTATTATTATATTTTCTGTAAATTAATAAAAAGATAATATAGTATTTTAAATGTAATTATTTAAAAAAAAAATTGGGGGTGAACTCATAAAATGAGTGGGTGCAGAGAATTGTGGTAAAAAAAATTAGGGGTGAACTTATAAAATTAGCGGGTGTAGAGAACCGTTGTAAAAAAGAAATGATTTGGGGTGAACTCATAAAATGAGCGAGTGCAGATAACTGTAGTATAAATATGATTTGGGGGTGAACTCATAAAATGAGCAGGTGCATATAACTGTAGTAAAAAAATATTTGGGGGTGAACTCATAAAATGAGCGGGGTGCAGATAACTGTGGTAAAAAAATAATTTGGGGGCGAACTCATAAAATGAGCCGGTGTAGATAATTGTTGTAAAAAAGAAATGATTTGGGGGTGAACTCATAAAATGAGTGGGTGCAGATAATATTTAGGGGTGAACTCATTAAATTAATGGGTGCACATAAAATATAAATAAAAAATTAAAATTAAAACTAGGGGGTACGGTGCACTAGGGGGTACGCAAGTGTGATCCTTCTATCAATTTTGTTCAATTTTTCATATCATCATCTGTAAATGGATTCTCCGGTCTTCTCCCGTTTCGAGTTTTTCTTCAACATAAATGGATTTTGAGTTTTTTTTTTTTTTTATCTTTGATTTTGTGTTTTTGATTTGTATTTTGGAATTTTGATTTGCAGCACTCCGACGAAAACGCCATGGCCGCCGCCCCACTTTGATTCACTCGATTTTGTTACAGATCGCCGTCGCCGCCCTAGCCTAGCCCTAGTGGCTGCCGCTGTGAAGTCGAAGGAAGTCGATCTGTTCGTTGCGGACGAGGATGACGAAGCGGCCGCGACTGTAACAAATTTGTTCTCCGTCGCCGTTCTTCTACCCCCTTCTCCTACCGAAGAAATTCTTCATTCTTTCTCTCACGCGGATCGCTGGAGAAGACGAAGCCTCACCGGAAAAACTCTTAACATCCCTAATTTATTTTAAGGTTCAGCCTTTCTGGGCGAGAAAGCTTCATGTCTAGTTTTTTTAGTGAAATGGGGTTACAGAGGTTACAGAAACAGAGTTGTTGTCTAGTTTTTTAGTGAGATGGGTTCATTTGCCTATTTCTGTTCGGTAAGCTTTGCGTGCGTTTAGAGATGAGATTTGTTGTTTTTTGACGTGTGGTTGTTCCTGTTTTTCTTCTAGAGCGAGAGAGAAGAAGGAAGAGAGTGAAAGGGATTACTATGGGGTGAAAATGGGTGTGGGGCAGTGTTGGCGCGGTGGCTGGGAGCGGCGGACGGTGGTGAAGATGAGAAGAGGGCGGAGATTGAGGTTGTGGTTGCCGGAGACGAGGAGGTGATGTCGATTAGAAGTTCTAGAAGGCACGTTTTCGAGGATATCATTGTAAATGAAGAAGAAGAAGAAGCTAGAGTGAGCATTTGTATACCTCCTAAAAATGCTCTGTTGCTAATGAGGTGTAGATCTGATCCAATGAAGAAACTTGACATTGAAGAAGAAACTGAATATGTGGATTTTGAAGAAAAACAGAGGTCAAAGACGAGATTTCAGTTGTTGCCTATGTTTTTTTATTTTGAGTTTTTTAATTAGTTTGATTTCGTTACTGAGTTTTTTAATTAGTTTGATTTTGAATATGTTCGGAATCTATTTTTCCTTTTTGTCGAGATCAATTTTATTTTTTGGTTTCGGAACGATGAAGATGGAAGAAAGATTAAGTGTTGATGACGATGAAGATGGAAGAGATATGATATGTCAATATGCACATATGTAAAATGCATGTACCCCGATTAAGCGTTGATGAATCGCCCTAATTATTACGTCTTTAGGGTGCAACTTAGTACTCGGGGATTAGGCGAAAAAAGGAGAAGTTTCATGGATACAGCAGCTTGACATGGAGGTGAACATTAGATATGCACATTACCGTATGCATGTATACATGCATATCGTATAGTGCATTTCACATATGTACATATGTAAAATGCATGTACCCCGTTTTCGGTGCATATTAGTATGCATATTCATGTATGAACCTTTTTCTAAGCTTATAAACTCATAATTTTATTATGACCTATTTCTACATACCAAAATTCATTTCATTGTTCATATTAAACTTCATAATCTATTTTCATATATGTATGCATATTCAAATAACTAGGAACTGCATCCACTATGGCACGCTTATTTAGTCTTTTTGTGATTTAATTGTGTTATGAGTCTTGTGTAATTTAATTCTGGATCATAAAATGCAGAATTATTAAGATCATAAAAGTCAGCTAATTAATTTGAAATGCCTTATTTTTAGGAATATTTGAATTAAGGTAAGTGGGAGATTTTTGCGTTTTTCAAGACTATGCATTTATAAAATTGATTTGATGTTAATTAGTCTAATATTAATTAATTTGAAATTATTTAAACTAGTATTTCTCCCGTGCGCACGGTTTATAAATTAATAAACTTATATAAACAATGATGTTAATAAATAATTTTTTGTATACATACAATAGTGTAACAAAATTTTTAGGACCATCAATTTTAATATTTTATTTGAAAAATAAACGTCACAATAATATTGGATAAAATTAAGATTTACCAAAAATAATTAATTGAGCATAATTAATAAATATCAATTTTATATAATGGAGTATTTAATAAGTAATAATGTTTTACAATAGTTATATTTATAGATAAAAGAAACATATCTAAGATTTTATCAAATATAATAAAAAGATAGATATGAATGATACAATATTATTATATACTCGGTCTTATTACTCCGCTAATAGAAAATAATGAAGAAATTCAAAGAAAAAAAATTGACTGGCATAGAGAGAGGAGAGAGAAAATTAAAATAAAGAAAGAGAGAGAAAATGAATTTTAAAAGATGATATTTTATTTGTGGGTCCACAAGAATAATATTTTACTACACCATTTTAGGCGGGAACTTGTCAAGGAAGCCACTATTCTGTTATTATATATACTAGTATTTCTCCCGTGCGATGCACGGTTTATAAATTAATAAATTTATATAAACAGTGTGATGTTAATAAATGATTTTTTATACATACAATAGTATAAGAATTTTTTATAGGGCCATTAATTTTAATATTTTATTTGAAAAATAAACGTCATAATAATATTAGATAAAATTAAAATTTGTCAAAAATAATTAATTGAGTTTTATATAATATTTGATAAGTAATACTGTAATGTTTTACAATAGTTATATTTATTTATAGACAAACAAAAATATATTTATATAAAATAGACATGAAGATTTGATCAAATATACTAAAAGATAGATATGAATTATAATATTACATTCCTAATAATGAATAATGAAGAAACCTATAAAAAAAAAGTGACCATAGAAAATGGAGAGAGAAAATGAAAATAAAGGAAGAGAGAGAAAAAGAAATTTTAAAAATGGTATTTTATTGGTGGGCCACGAAACAAATAATATCTTACTATTGCAACATTTTGGCGGGAACTTGCTAGAGAAGTCACTATCCTGTTATTATATATACTAGTATTTCTCCCGTGTGGTGCACGGTCTACAAAATAATAAACTTATATAAAAAGTGTGATGTTAATAAATACTCCGTATTTTTTTATATGGCAAAAACTTGTGTGAGACCGTCTCACGGATCTTTTTCTGTGAGACGGATCCTTTTAACTCATATTTCAAAATTTTGGGTAGGATAACCCATATTTTTTTTCCAGATTTTGGTTTGTTAAAAAAGTGACAATGTTTATGTAAAAAGTGATAATATTTTTAACAAATGTGACTATCACTTTTTACTTAAACACTATCATTTTTTGCTCAAACATTATCACTTTTTATATATAAGGGCCGTCTCACGGATCTCATTCTGTGAGACGGTCTCACCCAGGACTAGCCCTTTTTATATACATACAATAGTATAAGATATTTTTTTGTAGGACCATTAATTTTAATATTTTTATTTAAAAATAAACGTCACAGTAATATTGGATAAAATTAAGATTTGTCAAAAATAATTAATTGAGCATAATTAATAAATATTTATTTTATATAATCTTTGATAAAGTATATGCGAAGACGAATATTAATACTTAAAATATATTAAAACATATAAAGTCAACAAAATTTGGGTCTTTTTAACTGCATTGTTTTTCGTTGATGTAGCTTAAAATTTTAATTAATTTATAATTGTTCATTAAGCTCAAAAAAATTTATATAATAAAAAAACATCATATATTTAATCTAATTGAATTTAGTTCCATCATTGATTTGGAGACAAACAAAGAAAATAGAGTACAAAAATGAGTTCAATCTAATTAAATTAAGGATTGCAAATTATTTGCGAAATCTTGTTTAACCGTACTAAAAAAAAATAGTAGAAAGTTAGCGACTAAGAAATGATGTTTAATAGTACAAAACCAATATATATATATATCAATTTGCAAATTAACTTAGGCAACAACAATTGTGTAAATTGAATCGTTTCAAAATCAGCGGTCAAAGGCGTTGGACAGAGAGGAAGCAAATCGGAAATTAAAAATTCGGAATAATTTGTTAGAAGAATCGGACTTTAAAAATGAATAGGCAAAACGATTAATGGAGAAAGTACAACATTGAGAGTATTTATTTTAAAATCTGCAATTTTGAAGATAATTTGTTAGAAGTATTAATGTTGATAAAACATACTATGGAGAAGAAAATAACAGAAAATTACTGAGAAAAATGGTGTTGAGAGAGTAGAATGAAGAATGAGTGGATAATGATTTTTTTTTAAAAGGTTCACCATAATTTGTTTTTTTTTTTTTTAAAAGGTTCACCATAATTTGTTTTTTTTTAGGGGTATTCATCATAATTTGTTAGGAAAGAAGATTACAAAAAAAGAAAATTGGTGGAAAAGAGAATAATGAACAGGAGAGAGGAGAGAGAAAATGAAAATAAAGGAAGAAAAAGAAAAATAATTTTAAAAGATGATATTTTATTGGTGGGGCTCACAAAAATAATATTTTAATACTTTAACATTTTGGCGGGAACTTGCTTAGGAAGCTACTATCCTGTTATTATATACTCCCTCCGTCCCGGTATAAGTTTTCCCTTTCTTTGAAGTGTTTTGATTAAGGAATATGATAAAATAATAGATAAAATATAAGTGATGTGATGGAGGAAGAGAAAATAATTGATGAGTGTGAGATGAAGTATAATAAAATAATAAATAAAGTGTAAGTGATGTGATTGGGAGAGAGGAAATAATATGCCAAAAATGGAATGAGAAACTTATAGTGGGACATCCATAAAAGGAAAGTGGGAAACTTATAGTGGGACGGAGGGAGTATATAATATAGATGGAAAAAAGGCAACTTCGTCTTCTTAAGTGCCAATTTGACTCTATTGGATAAAAAATAAAAATATATTCCCTATTAGATAAAAGTCTTAGTGAAATGACCTTATTAAGAATTTACCTTTAAAAAAAATATTGAATCAAATAGTACCAGTTACATGTATGTAACTGATACACACAAGTATTTAACATCCAAAATATTAGAAAAGTAGGACTAAAAAAAAAAAAAATCATTGGCATTGTTGGCGCTAGGAAAGCCATAGTAGTGTTTCTTGCCGACTACTTGAATTATGGCAGTGGTTCAATATTCACTATCGTATGTATATATACCATTGCTCGATCGTGGATATATACTCCCTCCGTGTTGTAAAATTTTGCTCAAACAAGATTTTGGGTCCATAAAGTATATGTTTATTTTATTTAAATAGTTAACTTTTGAGTATTTTTTCTACTTTAATTACAAGATTGAGTATGTACCAACAATATTGTTTACTCGTTATTTCAAATATATTTTTTATAATTAAAATATAATTTTTTTAAAAACATATATAAAAAGAAGTGAGTAAAATTTTACTAATATATTATGTGAGAATCTTGATTTATTGCATTGAATGTTTATGGGCTCCACCCACATTCACAAATCACAATATATACCAAATGTTTATATCTTTGTCTAATTAATGATTAGCAATACTCATCAAGATTGATCGAGACTACTCTACACCTGCTTCTCCGGTTTAAAATTAATCTGTTACAACTTTATTTTTTTTGAAGTCCTGATATTTGCAGATCTAAGATTCGACTAATTTGTTACAACTTAAAAGGGTTTGTTAAGAAAATATTTTAGACAAAGTGGGATAGCTCAAGTGGTTAGAGCACCACTACCTAGGCCACAGGTCCTGGGTTCGAGTCCTGGGTTCGAGTCATGGGGAGGGGAAAAAAGGGATGGGGTATTTAACTTGTAATCAAAAAAAAAAAAAAATATTTTAAATCACATAAAAAATATTTCTTAATTTTGAAATTTATAGTACACACGAATCTAAATTAAAGATCATATAATTTTTTTTTAAAATTTTAGTGTATCAGATGTATCAAAACGAACTTGAATGAGGTAGAAGATTAGCAGAATCATGACATAAGTGTTAGATCCAGCTAGGGTAAACTGCAATATTTATACGAAATAATAAATCAAAAGCAGCTGCAACAGCGTAACAACGAACGTACTGAAAGTTTTCTAAACTGAGCAAAAAAGGGAACAAAAATTATAAGGCAAGAAGGTTGTGAAAAACTTTGTGGCTATTAAGGAAGAGTTCTGATATTTATAGACAAACCCTCACTCGAAGGTTGAGAAAAAAGTGGCTCAGTTCATGAAGATCATAGTGGGCGAAAATTGTGGCGGTCAACAGCCTTGAAGCCCACGAAATGTCCAGGTTCAATGAACCTGGTTGATGAATTTGAATTTCGAATACAAATAAGCATTCTAGAACCTTTCGAAATTATCTTAAGTGTTCAGGGTTTAACCCACATCTGAATATGCTTAATTGGGCCGGCCCAATTGCAAAATGGATTTTAGGAGTTTTATGGTATACAAAAAGATAGATGGCCTCAAAGATCAATTGTCAAACCCGGGCCGGGCAGACGGCGTGCACATGCACATGTGGTGTATGGGAGAGTGTGTACCAATTTATCATAGTTGACCTTCAAGAACACTTCAATATTTAAAAAGTTTTCAAAACTTTTATAAACTTTCCGGGTGGTACAAGTTGAGACTTAATTTTCACCTCCCACTCATAACTCATCATTATTTCTAAAAAGATGTGTAACCACCCGTCTTAATAAATTAATTTCTAACTCACCGAAATTTGATTTTGAAACTTTAAATATGTCACGTTCGACTATTCTACGAGTAGATCGACTATATCACGTTTAATTTCTCGATAATTAACGTTTAGTCCATCAAATAATTAATTTTTTTGTCAAACATGGGGTCAAAACACATAATTTCCAACAATAACGAGGGGGAGGGGGTTGATATGAAAACGAGATTATCCCAATAAAACGAACATGAACAATGCTCAAAATTTTGATTTGCAACGCAACAATAAATGCTTAAAATGTAAAAAAATGGAGTAAAGGTTTATGGAATCAATGGAAGGCGGATAAATGACAGGGTTGAAATTGGGCGATTCTGCCTTTTTAACTTGTTTTTATTTTTATATTTATATAAGATTTACATATATTTTTAAAAATGAATTTAATTACAATTTTTGTACTTAATCTTTATAATTAGTTAATTGTGAAATTTGGCGCTAATTAATTAATTTCAGGCCAACACTTGCATATTACGTAACGTTCATCTTTTGTTTGGGCGATTCGGGCCAAAACTGGTCTAATAAAACGATATTTTAATTATCCTCGTATTGCACCATCAACAAACCAAACCTAAACAAATCCATCCCATGTATGAAATAATGAAAAAAAAATTAATTCAATTAAAAAAATATATATCAAACAAAACTATGTACACATGATTTTGTGGATAAGGTGTTTGTATAAAATGTAAGACGATTTCGTGTGTAAGATCAATTAGGAAACCAACCTAACACTCGTACCATGAAGCCACACGTTAATTAAGGCCATGCCAAATTATGAACCATATATAATTTTCTGTGGAAGTGAAATTATAACGTACGTGTAGTATATGCATGCTTTGAGACCCATTTCACATGCTTTAGTTTTTGGATTAATTTCCGTCTAATCCTATTATATTGTTCGTAATTTCAATGTTTTTTTTTATAAATGTATAGTGTTGAGTATATTATAATGGTGTAGTGTATGTTCTCATTATTCCTATCCTAACATTTACACATGATAATAGAATTATTACACTGGTACATGGACCCATCTGGACTTTCTTTCTTCTTCTTTTTTTTTTTTTTTTTTTGTTATATATATAGTACTCCTATTAATTAATTAATTAATTTGCTCTAGCTCTCAAGAAAAATTAAAAAATGCCGTCCTAATCTTCGAAGTGTCAATTTTGAGATGTAGACTTTTCTCTTTTCAAAGCTATTTTGAGATGTATACTAAGGCAAAAACTTAACAGTATTCAATCTATTCTTAACAATGTCGACAATAAACATCGATTATTTAATTACCTTAATTATGTATATTCAAGTAAGAATAAAGATGGGCATGGTGATTAAATAATTATTTAGTCAATATCAAAAAATCATCTTTGAACTTAAGTCTAGTTCATTTCAATTTTAGTTCTATAGTTGCACTTTCAATATCGGTCTTTATATATATATTTTAGCCTTTTTAATGTCAATTTTATTTCAAAAGAATTAAAATTGGACACAAAAATAAAATTGTAACAGAATTCATGAACTTACAAAACGATCAAATATATAATTTTAGTCCGTAATTTCATCACTTGAACAAACACATTAATCATATATGCATACATAGTCACATTAATCAAATGGCAAGCATTAGTCCCGGCAAAGACCGTTTGGCGAGGTCCTGGGGGTGGCTCTGCCACAAAGTGGTGGCGCTCAGCCAGTTGAGGGGCCGCAAATCCCTGACAGTGAGCCACGTGTTGAAGTACTCTCTAAACTGAGTGATGACGCCATCTTTGAGGGTCCACACGTGCACCCAATAAGCCTGTGCCCCTTCCCACCCTTCCACAATCACGCGCCCCTCATCAATGGCGTCGATGCTCCGCGGCTTGAACATGAAATCGGACGGCGAGGATTTGCCCGTGAGCTTTTTCATCATGTGGTGGCAGTTTTGAGGGCCGTGGAACCACCATTCTAAGTCACTAGCTATGAGATTGGACATATCGCCGGCGCCGCTAGATAGCACCTTGTAGAGGCTGCGGACGGTGGCGACGTTGGAGCTCTCCGGCGGCATTGAGGGTGAATTCGTCATTTTTGCTTCCATTTAAGATGTGGGAAGAATGGTATTAATGAAGAAGAATGAGAATGTTTAGTTTGATGATTTATTGCATGGTGTATGTGGGGGATTTTATAGTGAAATATTGGGAGGGAGTGGGACCCATGACAAATAATTGTAAATTGAGTTGTATCGTCATTATGTGAGAGAAAGAGACCTATATGTATTTTAAATATTAATTCATCGTTTGGTATAGTATATACCCATAGAATAAACGAGACCAATTACATATATATAGCTCCATTTATAAATTAAGAGGGGATTTTTTTTAAAAATAATCGTGCAAAGATGAGTCAACTATCGATTTAAGGCTTTACAAAAAAACTTGTATTGATATGAGGTTCGATTTACATTATATTGTCAATTAAAGGCTTAAAATTTTAGCATCGTTATAACAAACTATTTAACGAAAACTGACGAGGTAAATTACACCATGAAAAAAAAAAAAAAAGATTGTGTTTTCTTCTTCAGTAGACGCTACTGCGCGCCTCCATGGAAATATAACACTAGCTAGAAAGATTTTAACAGAGAAAAAATGAAAAATATGGATATATGAATTAATGCTGCACATTTTCTTGACAACGTCCTTGATCATTTCCATTTTATTTTATTTTCTTGTACTTGTACTAATTAATTAATTAGGTTGTCTTATTTTCAAATCTTTCAATTCTAATCGAAGTTAATTAAAAAGACAGAAAAAGTTATTACGGCCGGGTTACAACTAGGATGTAATAAGGCCAAAACACTTTTAATGTTTTGGCAAAATATTACTATGTTTTAGTTTGCTCCGGAACTATATATAGATGATAACAAAAATTGCATAGTAGAATAATAATTTATAAATAAATAAACTACAAAAGTTCGTAAAGTGATCGACGCCTCCTCCTCTTGTATTTGTCACATTCTGCCAACATATATTAAAATATTTCATTTTCGTTATATATAATTGGCTTTTTTAATCTATATGTGTTTCTCTCATTTGAGTAATTATACGCTATAATGTGTTGTCTTAACATAAAACATGTGATAATTACAATAATTATATACTCCTATTATATTGGAAGGACTGATCATCAGATAAATTGACCTTTTTGTCCTAGTTAGAATCCACTTATTTGTTTGGGTATCTCTTTCTCTAAAAAAAAAAAAAAAAAAAAAAGGAATACACATGAGAACTAGGGACTGAAACATGAGTTTAGGTCGAAGCTATAAAGTAATACTAATACTAATTAATATGCATAATACTAATAATTTTAATGTAATGACTTGGATCGATCCCTTGAATAAATCCAATTTTAGTACTCCAACAAATACTTTGCAGATTAATTTCAGTACATGACGTTGGTAATGACATGGATCCATTGAATAAATCCAATTTTAGTAATATACATAATCTCTGAGATACCATAAAATAAGTACTAAAAATAAATATTAAAATCACCTCTTCTCCATTAATTCCAACCTGCAAGCTGAAAGGACAATAATTGTAGTATATATTAATTGTAGTTGTAAAAAATGAGATAAAGATGCTGGGGCTCATTGCATTTAAGAATAGCGCCAGTTGGATCCAACCCTACTGCCCTCGTGCACAAGATTTTGACATTCTTCAAACCTTCCCCACGTCTACACTATACCAACTGGACCATCAATTTCTTTTTTATTAATTGGACCATATATCAATAATTCAGATGAAGGTACATTGATATATTGCTGAATTTGGGATTGAGTCCTCTAAATAACCAAATTTATCTATTTCATCATTTAATTCTATGCCTCTTTTATTTATACATGAGATCTACCTATCTTGTGAAAGAAATTCATTGATTTGATTTGAATGATATGGAAATGTGTCAAGTGCATAGCCAAATAGTTTAGGTTGAGTCTAAGATATTTTTGTGCATATTCCATTTTTTATAAGTATACCCTTCTCATAAGCATATACTATTCCTATGAGATCTACCTTTAGCCCCAAAATCAGCTCATACACTTACCCTTCTCATAATTGTGCATATTTTATTTCAATTTTTTGAATCCCTCATTAATCCTTAAATTTTTATTGAAATTTAACATGGGGTGATTCTAATAGTGTTTTAAAATATAGTCAAACGCGTTGCAGCTACACAAGATTAACTCTCGGGATTTAGTTTTTTTTTTTCTTAAATTAAAATAGCGAACACAAACGCCCTTATCAATCGTCATTGGCAAGTGTCACCTACTCTCGTCAAAGGGCGTGACGAGGGTGTCTCTATTATCATAATGTGACAATTGACAAGGGTGTATCTATAATCACAATCTGACAATTTGCGAGGGCATAACCCTCATCTTTGACGAGTACTTTTTTTCTTACCCTCGTTATTTCTCGTTAAATGACGATGACGAGGGTTACATTTTCTCGTCAAACCCTCACCAACCGTGGCGAGGGTTTCCCGTCTTTGCCCTAGCCGCAAGAGGGTTTTTTTTTTGGTAGTGGTATACTTATATAAATTATGAAATTAATAAACTCAAAATTCTGAATTAATTAGAGTACTTGCCAAATCAACCCCATTCATCGGCCAGAATTCTCTTGAGTTCCACGATCCACCTAAAAGTATCTGCCAACTATAAAAGCGATCATGCCTCAATTAATATTATCAATGCATGGAGTTGATTTGATTGAACTGGGATAATCATGATGCATGTTACTATACTAATTGGTTAGGATTTTCGAATTTGGTAGATAAATAAAAAATTAAATGACAATATTTATAATTTCAGTGTTAATTAGTTATCTTTGTGTGATGAAATTTGATATCATTCAATAATTAATATGTATATATAATAAAATATAAATTGTACAAAACATTATATAAGCGGGCGAAATCAATCTGTCGTTATTCTAATATATTTAATATATATATTAATATATATATATATATATATATATATATATATATATATATAGATGGGTCCTTTTGCATAAGCCGACTCTTGACCTTGTCTCTTGGGTTAAAAGACCTGGATATCAAATGTACAGAGACAGAGTTTTATTTTAAAATTTATCTAATAAGAAAATAAAATGTTGTTAAATGTATAAATTATAAAAATAAAATAAAATGGAGTAAAATAAAAGATTCAATGGACCAGCTACATGAAGAAATTTGCCTATATATCGGATATTGTTGTCTGAGAGAAATAAATATGTCGGAACCCTATAATGATAGTATATGTGTATTATAATCCTTCTCCAATTTTATCAATTAGACTGCAGTATCCTATCAAGATTGTGTTTCTGTCTAGACGAACTTTTAAAAATGAAATATATTTATTGTTTAAAAAAATGAGATTTTTTTAAAAGTGGTTCGGAAAGATATTGATATATAGAATTTAAAAACACGCCCTTAATTATATGATAGTTGCATTTTATTTTGTTTTGTTTATCTATATACATTAGTACTACATGATAAAATGATTTCGATAAAACACGCATTAGATTATCAAACAAGATTTTTTAATTAAAAAAAAAGGGTTGGTCTGCTATGAACTCGAGTGCATGTTACACTTTTCAGTTACTGACTTATACTTTTTGGTAAATGGTGTTGCGCTTTTCAATTATTAAACTGTATAAGTAATAATTGAAAAGTGCAACACCATTTACCAAAAAGTGTAAGTCAGTAAACTGAAAAGTACACATGGACTAGGGTGCACAGCATGCACTCGAGTGCATACTAGACTTTACCAAAAAAAAAATAGCTTCTAAAGTTTTGTGGAAACTGCAGGCAATCAAAGAGTGACATTTGTTGTCTCACTAATCACTATGCGAAAGCTTGTGTAAGAATGGGGTTGTGGTGTCGTGACACCCAAAAACTCTCATATTTTCACTGATCTTGGGTTGGGTTATTTCGAGTGGGAGTCATTCATAAAAATGGGTTAAATGAACACTAAAGTCAAATTTAGTGTGGTCTAAAGATGTTAATTTAACTAAACTTTCAGGTTCATTAGAGGTAATAGGTAAAGTTTGAGCATAATAACTATAATCAGGTTCGAATTTTTCAACTAAACGCTCGCCCTTCCCACTCTTAGTAAACACTATGTTATTTATTAACAACACTACAAAAAAATGCGAGAAAAATAGTGTCAAAAATTTTTTTGCGACAACCAATATTTTGTTGCTATTAGTGATGAATTAACGACGAATATTATCAAACTGATCAAGTCAAACAGTTTAGCGATGGATTTTAATCCACGACAAAATGGCATCGTTTAAAGCTGATTAGCAACGATTTAAAATATAATTTCTCCGTCCACCAAAAGTGTGTTCATACTTTTAGGTATTAATTTTAATAAAAAATAGATAAAGTAAGGATATTGTGAATTATTATGGGGTACATTTATAATAAATATAATAAAGTGATATTTGTGTAAATTGAATGGTAATTTGAATAATTGACTGGTAGTTGCATGGAAAGATAAAATAAAGTGATTTCAATAAAATGAATTAACATATATTTTTTTTGTGACTTCCGTGTATATATATATATATATATATATATTATATTGTGATTCATGTACTTGTATAGAGAGTTTATGACAAGTTCACAACCATGCAAACGAAAGGAACTCGCGCGTTTTAATTAAATTAGTGAATTATGAGTGGTTGCTATGTGACAGCTGCGAGAGTCCTGTTTCTTTGACTGACAAAATTGGTACACCTTACCTAACATTAGATTTAATAATTTCATTTGCTTAATAATTACTCCAATAATATTATTATTATTATTAATATTAATATTATTCCAGAAAGAGACATTTCATTGAAGTTTGAACTCATTTATTTCACTTTTTGGTTTTTTGGGTGGTTTTGTGGTCTTCATTCATTTTGAAATCACTACTCATCTAAAACCATGCATCTAAGTCATTGTCAAACCTTACTTCTCACATAATTCTAACATCCTTAATGTAGGGTTCACAAATTTTAGTAGCAATAGTTAACAAGAAATTTCATTACAATTTATGGATTTAGAACTTATAAATGACATAAGGACAAAGTGGGATAGCTCAAGTGGTTAGAGCACCACTACCTAGGCCTTAGGTCTTGGGTTCGAGTCATGGGGAGGGAAAAAAAAAGGGATGGGTATTTAACTTGTAATAAAAAAATATATATATATAAATGACATAAGAATAAATTGTCAAATTAATATATATATATATAAATATACATTTCAAAAAAAAAAATTGTAAAACTATACATATATGTAGTTGATCACAATCATACCGACGACGAGATAAAACTCCTTGTTAATAAAAGAAGACTTGAATTTGAAATGAAAACTCTCGTAAAAGAGTCTTTAATTTGTATAAGAATGAGAGTTGAGACAGGTCTTAGTATTTGAATTATAATTTAATTTAAAATATGATAGGCTTAAAACTTCATAAGCACATTAATTAACAACCATGATAATGTAATAAACGAGAACCATCTCAAATTTGTTGCCGTAGGATAAATGAAGAAAAGATCATATGAAATTGATGTGGGCCAACATAAATATTAATTTGTATTCATATTTCAATAGTTAATTTCTCATGGCAATGGCATCAAATTGGGTTGCTCAAATTTGTTATAAGGTGGGCCTTCAATGGGCTGAAATTAGTGCCTTCAAGTGGCTTCAATTTGGGCCGATAGTTGGGCTTCACTTGAGCTGACATTCAAATAGTCTTGCACCTTTTTAGCTATGATTGTTAGGTTATACAGTAATAAATTAAAGATATTGTAGTATGTAGTAAATAAAAATCTATAATATGTAATATTTTACAACGTTCAATGAATTGATGATGAATATATGTAATATGCTTATTAAATATACATTATAATAAATGTTAGATTGCCTGCATAATAAATACACTAGATTTTTTTAGCTATTACAATTTCAATTTTTGCCCTAAAAATTTATATGAACTCGAACAAGTGAATTTTTAATTATAACTTTTTTCAGTTATCCCTGTTATGTATACAAAATATCACTGTGGAATTTGAACACCGAAATTTTATTACTCCACTATTCTCCGTGCAAACTTATTAAGACGACAAATTTAACTAAGACTTAGTATTGCAAGTTGACAACTAATAATAAGTAGTTTCCTTGAGTTTTAATTGTTTTCCTTAAAAAAGAAGTGTTGAAGTTATTTAAGGTAACATTGAATTTGAATGATTACTTATTTGATTTGATGGAGTTATTTAAGGTTTTTCTCATTCAATTCTGAAAATTTTAAATTCAAATCTGTTGTTGATTCTTGTTATATTACAGCAATTAAATTCAATTTATCTAAATAGAACCATGTAACACACTAACTAATAACAAAACAATTTCAATTTCAACAACACTACATATGATAAAACAAAAAATATCATCGAGATTGTCTAATCTCATTCCACCTCTTAATGATATTATCTCTTGACTTAACCAATGCCTTCCTCTTCTCTCTCAACAAGCAGAGCATCTCCCAAACTGCACGAACCGGATTTCCGTTACCAACGAGCAGTGGCTTTCTAGATAACTTTCGAATAAACGCCAAGTTAAGCGGCGTGAAATGCTCGTTGAACCGAATGTCCAACTCCGATAAATTTCCACGCGACAAGTATTTCGTAAATCTCATCGCGTTGTCGTAAGTCGACTCCAGATTCGACAACTTCACATCAACAGTCTTCCATATTGAAATCCATCGCCTCGTCCCTGCTTACAATCCTTTCATGTGTCGTTGTGGGACGACGATCATCAACATTCCTCCTTTTCTTGGCGTGTGGAATGTAAGATAAGGGCACGAAAGATTTGAACAGGGTAACAAGGTCTTCACGTTTTCCAAACAATTTAACCACTTTCGCGAAAACACCCGAACCACTAATTTCTCCCAACCGGTGAGACTCCATCAACCCCAAGAACTTGATGTACACGTCATCGCCGCCGGTCCGAACCCGTTTCAAGAAATCAATGAACACCTCTAGATTACGGAGGTCCCCTGCTGCCACAACGGCAGAGTGTTTGGTGGGGGCCATATCTGGGGGACTTTTTCCACTGTGAATCCCGGAGGAACTGGTGGCTGTTTTACTTAAGATCGAAGAAAAGGAACATTTACTAGTAGTACCTTCTTCTTACCATATTTAACTCGCGTTTCAAATTTTGGTTTAGGCCGTTTGGTTTGGTCCCACAATATGTACACGCTAAATGCACCCTTTCTTTTATTTTTTTTTTGTAAATTTTTAGAGTTTTTTTTCGAAATTTATAGAATTAAGATTTTAACGAGTTATGTTTAATTTAAATTAATGAAAGGGTGATACAGTCTTTCCAAAATATTTTTTGGGGGATAATGTGTGGTTCTAATTACTCCGTATTTAGCCGATTTACTCTGTGTATTGCATTAATATATCTTCTTCCATTGTAGAGATTTTAATTGAAATTGAAATTGAAACTGAAACAAATAAGAAGATTTTCAGGTTTCGAATTAATTTGAGAAGGGAAAATGGGGCTACAGTATTATTCGTATCTGGGACGCCGATTCGAAATTTCTGGGACATTCATCTCTTTGAAATTAGTTATAACCATTTAATTTATTTATTTTTTGACAGGGAACCATTTAATTTTGAAAAAGCTAAAAATACGTGTTTCAATAAGTTAAAAATTGAAATTTACAGTGAGCACTTTTTCTTCTTAATATGTCACGTTTTATTTTAAAAAATAATTATCTTGTCACCTATTATCAAAAGAGTTACATTAATTAGCTCGTTAATGAATTAAAACATTAAATTTTATAAATATAGATAATTAATTTTAAAATATAAAAAAATCAAAATTAAAATAGATATTCTCTCCATTTCTAATTAAATTTTCCTTTTTACTTTAACATTTAATATAAGAGTGGTTTATTAATATTCTTCTTATTGAAAAAGTGTTTTGTTCATTGTTGGAAAAGTGATTGTATCTCAAGAAAATGAAAAAAAAAAAAAAAATTACCATACTTAACTCCAATAAAAGTGCGTTTCAATTTAGGTTTAATGTACAAAAATAAAGTGATGGCCCATGGCCAAGTGGTTTTTGGGCTCATTTCCACTTCACTAGTAATCCATTTCGGCTTTTATTCTCTATAAATTTCTTAATATTACCTTTTTATATATAAATCAATATTTTGTTCTTCTCATTTAATTTAATCTGATTATATTTTTTTAGAACAATAAATTTATCACACCTTGAAATTTATTCATAATTTTTTGATTTTGGTTTAAATAGTTGTTGTGACATTATTTGTTCTAATAAATCACTAAATTCAAAACTATGAAAAATAAGGAAGATTATTATAATAAATTAAAATTGCATCCTTATAAATATAAATAATTAATTTTAAAATAAAAAATATAAAAAACGAAAATCAAAATTGATATTCCTTCCATCCATAATTAAATTGTCCATTTTGACTTTGACATTTTTTTTGTTGAGAATGTACTTATCAATTAAGGTGAAAAATACAAAAATAATGATAATTTTTAAATATTTAACAAAAATAATAAAATCATGTTTTTTATCAATTTCGAAAACAATAATAATAGGTAAAGTCTAGTATGCACTCGAGTGCATGTTATGCACCCTAGTCCATGTTGCACTTTTCAGTTTACTGACTTACACTTTTTGGTATTATTACTAAAAATATTATTATACAGTTTAATAATTGAAAAGTGCAACACCATTTACCAAAAAATGTAAGTCAGTAAAACTGAAAAGTGCAACATGGACTAGGGTGCATAACATGCACTCGAGTCCATAACAGACCAACCCATAATAATATAATAAGGAAAAGATCCAAATAGAAAATGGACAATCCAATTAAAAAAGTGACAGCAAAAAAGCTTCGAATTCCTTTTGTAGACACGTGTGCTTCATGTCGTAAAATACATTTTATGTAAATATATTAAGAAAGTGGAATATTGAGTGGAATTTTAAGGAATAATTTTATAAATTTTTATGTATAAAGTAAATAAATGAATTGATTTATATGTATGTGTGTATAAAAATTAATGATATTTATATAAATTTAAGGATATCGTGAGAATTGAGTTTATAAAGTTAAAAGGTGTGAAAACTATTCATAGATATTCTAATAAAGAAGTTGCGATATTATTATGGGATAGAGGGAGTAGTATTTCATATAATCTATTGCTTATTTTTATTTTATTTTTATAGATGTTCCATTTAAATAAATTTGTTTTTATATAAAATAATATTTTTAAATTCATTTATTAATATAATCTATGCATTAATTACATTAAAAAAAAAGGTATAACCTTAGTTAAATAGAATTATAATACAAATTTTACTGATCTAATGCGAAAAGTGAAACAAGCTTAATTTTTGTGAGAAGTTAAACAAATGTATCCAAATGAAGGGAGAGTAGTTAATAAAAAGTGAATTACAAAATATAGACTTAAATGCATAATGATCAGTTTGTCACCTAGCCTAGTCCTCGTCCGCCGGAAATATGACCCACTCATCTGTAAAGGGGGTCGGATCATCATCAGATTTGTGAACATCCAAACACGGCCCTAACACATTCGAAGTTTCCGTGGATTCATTAACGGCGTCGTGGACTTTCTTGGTGTCCAAAGACTTCAAAAAGCCTAGCCACCACGAGTAAGAGGAAGACACATTATCAAACCACTCAACCTCCAGAACATCAACTGCAGGAACCGGAGCAGAGAGCACCGCAGGTGCGGTGGTGGACCACGTGGGCTGGGGGATAGGCATGGACTCCGTTAACTGACGGCAGTAGCTCCGATTGTTGGACGATGATGATTGACGTCTGTGAAGTTGTAAAGCATTCACAATCTCTCTCCTGGCTTCAGCCGTGTTGATCAAAGTGCGAGACAGAGCAGCTTTCCTCGTGTAGGCAGCTCGCTTTCTTGGGCGTTTTTTTGAAGAATCACTTTTTGGCCTGCAAGAATAATCTTCTTCCATGGGATTTTTTATTTCTTGTGTTGTTTCTGTGCAAGTGTAAGGAAGAAAGAGCAGAGGATGATTATATTTATGTAAACCAAGGAGAGGAGAGGAGAGGAGAGACAGTGGGGAAGTAAATGAGAAGGAAATTAAAGATGGAGGGCAGAAATTAAAATTCGTTGTCAGAAAAGTAAAACCATGTAGCTAGATTATTGACACCTGGTCAAAAATTCTGGACACCTGGGATACTACTCTTTTGTATAATCACTAAATATTCACCTACCAATTTGTTTTTGTTTTTTTTTTCTCTATCTATATATTCATATTTGTAAACAAATGTTTTTCTTTCTTATAACCCTAATTCAATTGTCTGTTTTTATTCACCAATTTATTTTTACTGAATTTGCAACTGTTCAGTTAAAACATGAGAGATTTAGATTTTTTTTATTTTATTTTAAATTCAGTCCATTTTTTTAGATTAAAAATTAAATGAATGAATTTTAAATTTTTAAATGGATTTTTCTTACTGTAGTTGACTACACGCAGTCCTATGAACTTGTTACTTATTCAACATGTTTAAGTTAATGTATTTATTTTTTAAATTATATTTTATTATATTATCTCTCTTTAATATAAATTGTTTTTTTTAAATAATTTATAGAAAATAATAAAATTACTATACCTACCATTTTAATACAAATTTCATTAGTTATTATTTTAAAATTAAATACATACAATTCCAACAAATACATAAACAACATTTATATATAGTCATACATTTTTTCATGAATTATTAACATGACACGGTTTAATTAACAAGACTTACAAATTAATAACACCGATGGGGAGAGGGTAAATAAATAGTTTTAACAATATAGAATCAGAAAACGCGCAGAGACGTAACAAATGAACTCTTCTTAATGCTCTTTTAGATTAATCTGATTTTTTTTTAATTTTATTAATGATATAAGGATAAATAAGTAGTTTTAACATTATATATTTTAATTAAATTAATAAATATAATAAAATATTTTATTGTATAAAAATAAAAATGTAATTTTAAAATTATACTATATTTTAATTAATTAAATTGAATTGAATATAAAAATACAAATACAAATGTACAGCACCATATAACATACTCCGTATATGATGAATACATATGACACATATTTCAAAAGACAACAAGTCATCGAGTTTAAACCTTTAGATTTAATTTTTAGTGGGTGTTTGTTTTGGGACTCACACATACGAATGGGGGTTGTAAATTGTAACATCCCCATCCTGTTCTAGTTCGGGATTTCACATACGGATTTCTCCATCCACCCCTAATAATACATAGTATATATTACTCATATATTGTTATAATAATACAACATCATATATTCTTACATAATTAATTTGACATAAGGTTACATTATATAATATTATAATACAACATCACTCACTCTTACACAATTGATTTGACATAAAGTTATATATTATAATACAACATCATCCACTCTTACACAATTGATTTGACATAAAATTACATCCTATCATACTCAAAATTCCTAAACAAACACACATAATCAATATTTATCCTAATTTCTCCATCCAAAATTTCCTATCCAAAATTTTCCCGTCCTACATAATCCCAAAATAAAATGACTCAAATTTAACTAATAACGATAGGCATATGATTACTGAGATTTGAGTCCATCTTTTTTTACTTTAAATAGAAAAAAAAAATTAAATCTTCACTAAAACTATATTATCTAAAATTTATGTATTTTTAAAATGTCTTCTCAAATTAAATCATCAAATTTATGTATTTTTAAAATGTCTTCTCAAATTAAATCATCTCATCCAAACACAAACCATATACTATTTAAAAATGTATTTAAGTATACCAAGTACATATTTTTTTATAATCATCGATTGACTAAATTAGAAGTGATTAGAAACGGATTTAATAATTTATGTTGTGCCAAAACTTAGGATTGATTGATTTTATCCAAATCAATTAATTTTGTATGAGACAACCTCGTATATAAAATTAAATTTCAATTTATTATTTGAATCATTTTTTTTTTAAACATATGTTAGATTTAAGCTTCATAAATTCATAAATCATATATTAAATTTACGAATTTATGTATGTAATACATTTTCTATTTTAAATCGGGCAATTTAATTTCAAATTTATAATAGGAATAAAAGTTAATTAGTCTCATAATTAATTAAAGTGATATTAAAATTTAGATAAATATATTAGAAAGTTATGAGACTGAATAAAGTGATGTCAAAATTTCACTTGAGATAAACCCACAAGTCTGATATTGTGAGATGGTGGGCTTTTAGCCCGGCCAGGAAGAACATGCATAGAATCCAACCAATTGAAATAGCCAACTGGGGGACCTATTGGGCTGTAGGAGGAACTATATGAAACATTTTATATTTTATATATAAAATATAGTTAATAAAATTTAAAATAGGTCAGCTATATCGATCTTGTTTTTTAATGACAAATAAAATGGGATAGAAAGAGTATTATAGATAGAACATTAAATATTTAATTTAATTTTTCATGTTACCTTTGTGTATAATAGTTTCTCAAAATAATTACCGGAACTAGAATATTTCACACGAATTAAAAAAAACTCATTGAATAACAATAAATATGTATATTAGGTCATTTTTATCCTTTTGTTTACCTACTATTGTAAAAATAAATATACGGGCAAAATTAGTACTGCCATTTCATTCTCATTGATTAGTGCAAAATGCCAATTATTTAAGGTCAAACAAAATGAAACAAAGGAAGTAACTTCTGTTTTTTTTTTTATACGTATGAAAATAAGTATAGATTTATCTTGAATGCAAATTCTGTGGAAATTGGGATAAAATTGAATTTTCCCTTTTCTTTTTTAACATATAAATACAAATTCCTGTTAAAAATATTTCTAATTAAATTTACAATCCAACCAAATTCTTAGACGTAGTAACTCCACCATCGACAACCAGATTATGTCCACTGATATACCTCGATTCATCACTCGCTAGAAACAACGCCGCCTCCGCCACATCCGTCGTTCTCAACGTCTCCCCTTTCAAATTCCCCAAACACCTCACAAACTCCTCCATTTTCTCCACCTCCTCCTCACTCACCCCCTTCACCTTGTCTCCCTCCTCCCGCCACGCATCCACCAGCATCCTCGTCGCCACCCCGAACGGCGATATGCAATTCACCCGAATTCCATACCTCCCCAACTCACACGCCGCGTTCTTCGTCAGCCCCACCATCGCGTGCTTCGACGCCGTGTACGCGTGCGGCCCCACTCCGCCCATCACCGCCGCCACACTCGCCGTCGAAATTATACACCCTCCCCCTCCGCCGCCGCCGATCATGGCCCGGGCGGCGTGTTTCATCCCCAGGGCGGCGCCTCTGACGTTGACGCTCATCACCGTGTCGAATTCGTCGGCGTCGAAATCGAGAATGCTCTTGTGCTTCGATTGGTTGCCGAGGACGCCGGCGTTGTTGAACAGGATGTCGATTTTGCCGTGTTTCGTAACCGTCGAGTTAATTAGGGTTTCGATGTCGATCTCCGATGTGACGTCACAGTGGGCGTAACTGACGTGTGGGGATAACGACTTCGCCAGTGCGGTTCCGATTGCGTCCGCCACGTCGGCGATTACGACCTTGGCGCCGTGGATCGCGAAGAGGCGTACGGTTGCTTCGCCGATGCCTCCCGCCCCTCCGGTTACGATTGCTACTTTTCCCTCCAATCTGTGCGTAAAACGTACGCGTTAATTGTAAACAAACTGGAGCGAAGAATTTAAAATGAAATTAAGTTTAGTACATTTGTGAATTACCTTCTGCTGGAGATGGGGAAGCTTTCTTTTCCGTGGAAATGGGTTGCTGGGAAGACAAGTTCAGGAATCATTTCTGCAAGCATGGTTGGAATGAATGAGGAGGGAATTAAAGACGACAGGAAGAAACACGTTTTATTAAGGAATTGGAGTGGTACAGTTCCTGAAGAACGGGAGAGGAATTTATAGCCCTTTGGGTGGGGGGTGGGTTACCTTGACTAACATATTGCATCCAAACTCCTATCGTGTGACTCTATATACATACTGTCGGAATGTACTTGTGGGTTTATTTTCTAAGCTCGCGCGAATTCTTGATGGGTTTATTATTTGTATACCTATTTTTTATAATTTTATACGGTAACATTAGCGTAGCGTATGATTGGTATGATGAAATCATCATTCATGGGTTTATGAAAAGAACACAAAAGTTAAAATTTACTCATTATCATACTTTCTTAATATGTGTATTTACATCCATATAAATGTTATTATGAGACTGGGGAGTATGAACTTTGAGGGGTTTTGAAAATCAATTTTTGAATTTTTGGTGAATAGTCATACTCCTCCATCCCATAATAATTTTTACACCTCTAAAATAGAAAACACTTGATAAACTACACCCTCGCATTATCCTCAATTTTACACAACATGTCATTACTTTTGGTCTCATACATACATAATATAAAATTACCCATTTTTGAATTTTATGAAGATTATCATGAAATGGAAGGAGAGTATGTGTTTTTCTTGTGGATTTACTAGTATGAAAATATTTAATTTTATGTCAAATCAATATATAATATTTAATTTATATCAAAATCAATGATTAGATTTAATAGGGGTGGGTTTAGTGATTTTAAAAATCAATTTTTAAATCTAAAATTGGGTTAAATCGAAAGTAAACGCCCTTAAATTATACTCCTATTACTGTATTATGTAAATTCATTAAAAAATTTATAAAAAAAATTCAGTCTCGATTTAGGACGATGTAAAAAATGATCAATTTCGATAAAATAATATATATATATATATTTTAAAACATTTATATAAACTAATGGTCCATGTATTGAAAATTAATAAATCTAAAAAACATACATAACTACAAATATATAGGATAATTAAGGGCCGCTTGAATTCTTAAAAGGAATATGAATATCAATGGTACGTAAAATCGCGTTTTATAATAATTTATAGAGATTAATTTATAGGACATTTATTATTCATATTACTAATTTGTTGTCTCATTGACAAAATAATTCACATAAATTTAGTTGCAATTGTAAATTAAATACTCCTATATAGGGCTGTTTTTTGCAAAAAGATGTCAAGTTTTAAATTGACATTTAGCTAATTAAGTTGTTAGAAAGGGAATACAATTATAGTTATATGTGTAAAGGCACTTCAATATCAAATATAGTCAGAGGTTGCAAGTTGTAACAGTGATATTACCAAGGAGTCAATCTCAAAAGTCATCAACTTTGATCCAACGTACAACACGTGAAGCGGACAGCGTGATATTGGATTGGATCTGCATATGTATAAGAATTTTTTTGTTTATAATTTCAAACCAAAACATTAAAAAAATAACCATGTTACTCATGCACAACTAGCTTAGTCAACCATATTTGTCGATTCTAATTTCTTTATCAAAGTAGCTAGCTTTTCAACATAAATTAATTTGTTAGGGATTTTGATGTCTCAAATATCACCATACTGCATGCAGATTAATTAATCACATATAGTTTTTCAGCAGTGCTGTCCAATTGATTATACAGAATCGATAAATTAGATGGAATAAAATTAAATATAATATTTAATATAAAGTTGTTGATAGAACGTATAAACAAAGTAAAAATGTAAAGTGAGAAAAAAAAATATAATTAATTAGTGAGAGATAATCAATTAACAAAGATAAGTTATAAATTAAGAGTTTTTTTTTAATTTAAAAAGGATAAAATTGTAAAAATGATGCAAGAAAAGATTAAAATGTCATTTAATTATGTACAATCAGTTCTAAAATGTCATTTATTTAACAATTACTCCTCTCTTTTTTTAATTTAAAAAACTACTCCTACCAAATGATCGAGTTTAAAGTAGTGAAAGAATCGCAACCAGGATTTCATTCCCATTTAGATTAAGAATATAAATCCTGTCAAAATCTAAAAGTACGTTAACTACTGAAAGAATCATATATAATGGCGATTTCATTTCCACTATAATTATGATTATAAAATCATGTCAAAATCTATACAGTCTGTACATAGGGAGGAGATCCCTTACAACATCTACTATTGTAGTTGGTGAATCTTAACAACCTTACAAAATTCAAGCCCATATCTAGGTTGAGTAGTATTATTGAATCAATTTGAACTAAAAAGACATTAAATGTACAGGTAGACCCATGAAGAAACAAATACTGATATTCAAGCCCATATCCACAAAAGGGATACGAAGACGGAAGATATGCCCAGCCATTCTATTTTCCTTTTCTTTTTTTTACAAAAAAAATGATGGTATAATTAGGTACTCCGATATTGATGTTATAACCGGAAGATAAAGTCTCAAATACACTCAGTTTAGTCAGTTATGCATTTAAATTTAGCAAAATTTTGTGGATCTAAACCTCCTTAAAAATGTGTTATTATTATACTGAAAACGTGGGCAGCATTCAAATCGGGACCTTGCGCTTAAGAAAGTTTGTGTGTTTCACTAAGCTACTATCATATTTTATATATAGTTAATTGAATTTTTTTGATATATAAAAAACTGTTGTCCCTTTAGTTGAATTTGAGTGTATGAAATGCATAAGAGTCCTACTCTATTCCAACCCTTTAATTGAGAAAAGAAAAAGGGGGCAAACTTTAACCGGAGAAAGCAAACTTTATTGCAGAAATCAAAATTGAAGGACATGATGAAGATGACACCTCACGTGGGATCTTCGACTTAAGAAGAAAAGTGAAACTCAATTGAAATGATCTTCAACCCAGTTGCAAAAATTAAAATTCCAGAAATTATTAAATCAAAAAATTTAAAGGTAAAATGGGTTTAAAAGACTTTAGGGCATGTTTGTTTTGGGACTCACACGTCCGGACGTGGGACGTAACGTCCCCCATCCTGTTCTAGTTCGGGATTTCACATCGAATTTCAACATCCAACTTCATCCACCCCTAAACATACCTATATATTTTACTATTATAATAATACAACATCACTCACTTTTATTAATTGATTTGACATAAAGTTATATAGTATATCACACTCTCTTACACAATTGATTTGACATAAAATTACATTATATCCTACTTAACATCTCAAAACAAACATACACGATCACTATTCATCAAGATTTCTCCATCCAAGATTTTTCCATCCGGATTTCCCCCATCCTACATAATCCCAAAACAAACATGCCCTTAAGGCTCCATTTGGATTGAGGGATTTGGTCCTGATCCAAATCCACCTCATTGGATTAAAAAGTAAATGAATGAATTACAAATTCTTAACATTTTTTTTTAGTTAAAATTAAGAGAATTTTAAATACTCATTAAAACCATATCATTTGAAATTCATCCATTTTTAAATCATTTCATTTGAAATACCTCCTCAAATTAAATTCCCCAAACCAAACCCAACCTAAATAAATTTTATGCTCCGCTTCATTTATTAAAAATGTCCCGCACGATCCCAATCCACATTAGGTATGATATTATTAGTTTTAGCCGCACAAATTTAATTTATTTTTAGATTTTTCTCAGAAGGTTTATCATACTAATAAAAACATTTATTCATTGTTATAAATCCTTTGATCCTCTCATGTTCATTTGGATGTGACATATTGTTTGATATCCAACAAAATTAAAAAATATAAACGTCTGAGTCTAACAACTATATATATCAAATGTGCCTACTTCCCAACGTAATTTTCTTTGGGGGTGGGAGCAGTGGAAAGGGAGTGGCATGGATTGATTAATGAAAAAGAATATGTAATTTGAAACATCTAGGAGGATTAGGGGTAAGAGATTTAAGGGTTTTCAATGAAATATTATTAGAAAAATGGGGCTGAAAATTCATAAATGAGAGGAATAGTCTGTGGGTGAGGGTGATACGGTCTAGATATATATGGGGTAGCATGGGGAGATGGTTTCGGCCTCTTCCCAACAGGAAGGGAGGGGAGGGTGTCTCTATGGTGGAGGGATATTCTAAAGGTGATAGGTGAGAGTAGCGGGGGGTGGTTCCATGGAAATTTGACTAAGGTTCTAGGGGATGGGAAAAGTTCGTTCTTTTGGGAGGAAAACTGGACGGGGGAAGGTACTCTTAAGGATAGATTTAGGAGATTATACTTAATTAGTATAGACAAGGGGAAAACTGTAGGGGAAATGGGAGTTTGGGAAGGGAATACTTGGTGGACTTGGAGATGGAGAAGGGCACTATTCGATAGGGAACAAATATCTCTTAACGATCTCTTATTTGTGATGGACAGGTTCAAACTAAAAGCAGGAATTTAAGACTCATGGAAATGGAAAGCATCGAAGACAGGGGAGTTCTCCACAAAAGAGACGTATTCAATTTTATTCAACCAAAACCAAGACACTCAACCAGAAGACAAGCTGTTGCAAGAGTTCAAGCTCATACAAAAGAATTTTGCACCATCGAAAGTCAAGGCTCATGCATGGAGACTGTTATGGGGAAGACTACCGACTCGGTCCAACCTCAGAAGAAGAAACATCCTTAACCAGAATGGCGATCTAAGGTGCGTACTCTGTGGAGACAGTGAGGAAACCGAAAAACACATCTTTCTGGAATGTCCCCAAGCATACCAAGTATGGATGGAATGTCTGTCGTGGCTCAAGTCCCCGTCAGTACTCCCGTCAAACATCCTGGACAACTTCCTAGGCTTTGAGGGCATGTTAAAGTGTAAAAATGGGAAAAAGATAGCTACTTGTATATGACTTTGTGTGGTTTGACTGATATGGAAATGGAGAAACGCAGTACTCTTCAAGAATGAAACCTTCTCGATCACAAAAGTCAAGGAGGAGATGAGAGCAAGAATATGGAGCTGGTTCACGGTCAAATATCCCAACCGTAACAACCTACCCTTCAGGCCATGGGTGTTAGATCCAATTAAGTGCATGATTTAAAAATTGTGTAGTGTAAGTGTTATTACGTCTCTCTTATGATTTGTCTTGTACACTGAATTTTTCGGGTATCTCTTGTACCCAATAATAATATAATATTTTACCGATAAAAAAAAAAAACCAAATGTGCCTACTTTTAAATAAGAAGTCTAACCCGTCTCGGTGCATTACATCCCTAACAAAAATCCATAGTTACTGCTAGTGGAGACAAAAAAAAAAAAAAAAGTCTAACCCATCTCGCGCATTACATCCCTAACAAAAATCCATAGTTATGGCTAGTGGAGACACAAAAAAATAAATAAAAAATTAGGAGAAATTTATTTGAAGTAAGATAAAAACTTATATAAGACGTGTCATACATTAGGGGTTCGTTTGCTTGGTTGATTTAGAGGGTAGGTTAGGTGTGTAAATTCACCATAACCTAACCTAATCTACCCTCTAAACTCACTAAGAAAAAGAGGCCTAGATGAGTTTCTATCACACACATATCATATAATCCGTAGATTTATAAACCTATCTGATTGAAGTTTTGAAACAAATAAGATGTAAATATTTAAGTAGAGTTTCATCTTATACGTAAGACTGTCTCACACTAAATTTTATCTCGGAATATTATTCCATCCCTACATGTTTTTGGAAGGAGAAGCTCCCAATCTTCAACTTAACCATCACGCACGTGAGGGGTAAATATGTGAGTAAAAATATGATTATAGAAATTGTTACCATTTAATTTTTTAATTAGATATTTATATTAGCATTGTTACCATTTTATTTTTTATTAATAAAGAGAATACATTAATATAAGGTTCTCTAGTAAAAAAAAAAAAAAAAAAATTGAACGAGAAACGAGTAGAGAAAAAAAAAGGTTCTAACTAATCAGCCATATTATTCGTGGTCCATAGCATATGTGACAGACTTCTTTAAAAATAACTTCATAAATATGTTGCTTCGTCACTGGCTTAAACGATCAACAAGAATATGATCTTAAAAAAAAATCATTAAAATATGAATTATTATTAAAACACATATAAAAAAAGAAGTGAACATATTTTTATGGAGGGAGGAGAGATTATTACAATATGACATGTACATAGTTTGGAGTGCAACTTTTAAAGCCCAAAATTTGGGTGTCCCATGTAGGTCTGTCAAGAAGAGCGGACTGTCAAAACCTCAATCGAACCTATGAACATGTCGCGAGATTTGATAGTTCAATTTTTATTTTTATTTACAAAAGTATTTATTAAATTCATTACAAAACATAAAAAATTACATTAATATATACTCCGTATTATACATAATAGAAATAAATATAAAAAATTACAATAATTACTATTCAAGAACAAAAAATAAATAGAAATAGGGTGGGGCTATTAACACCCCATAAAATGTTATACAAACCCCAAATGTTATACACACCCCCATTAAAATTTAAAATACTAAACATACCTCAATTATTTCCTATTTACCCATCATCTTTCAAAATAAATTCAAATTGAATAAATTTTTAAAAAATATTATAAAATTCAAATAAATCTTCAAAAGTATATATAAATTTAAAAAATTAATTTATGTTTTTTTCTATAAAACGAAAAAAACTAAATAAAATCAGAAAATATTTTAAAAAATCAACTAAATATTAAAAAATATTTGAATGAAAAAATCAATTAAATTTAAATAAAATCTGAAGAATATTGAATAAATTAAATAAAATTTATAGAATAAATAAATTTAAAATATCAATTAACGTTTCAATTTTTTAAAAATTTAAATAAAATAAAGAGTGAAAGAAAAATTAACTCGATCATAAATAAATATCTAATTAAAAAAATTAAATAAAAACATTTTTTATTGATTTTTTATTTAATTATTTTTTGATAATTTATTAAATATTTTTATTCATTTTTTTATTTTTTTATTTTATGATTTTTTTATTTTTTTTAATTATCTGTTTATATTTTCTCAGAATTTTTTCAAAAATATTAATTGATTTACGTAAATTACTTTTTTTTAAAGATCTAATTGGTTTTTTAAAAAATACTTTTAAATTTTAATTACATTTATTTTTAGATTTTTTTAAATTATTTTTTTAATTACTTTAATCCTTATTTATGTAAGGGATATTTAGACATTTTATATTTATCTATTTCTGTATTTTAAATTATGGGGTGTGTATAGAGTATTTTGAGTGTTATTAACCACCCATAGAAATATTGTCATTATTAATGGTATAATGCTATATTATAAAATATAGTAATAATATACATATATTTTGCAGTAATATATTATCAGGTGGCTGGTGCAGGTAGTGGCATCGTGGAGTACATAAATTCAGAAAATAAAGGAAGAAAGGAAAAAAATGTATTTAATCTATCATGCGCTAGGGTTTACTTTTAGTTAAGTTTATTATATTTTTTTAATTAAATATAATTTTTTAAAAATGGCAGATCAGCCTATCAAAGCCTGTCCCGCCTCGTCAAAGACCGCAGCACAAACGGGTCGGCCAGTCTGGGCCCGCCTCTTGGTGGGCTACGCGAGTAGCAGTCGGTAGAGTCGGAGGTATGTATATTCTATGAAATGTGGATAAATTTAGTTGCTCAAGCTATTGGGATATGCAGGGTGCGGTGATCATTAATGGGTTATGGGGTGTGGAGAGATTTCCATGTTGTATTGTGAATGTGTATGCACCATGTGCACTCAATGAGCGCATCGAGTTATGGGATAGATTGAGTTTAGTGATCCAGCAAAACCATAACATTTGCACTTGTGTTCTAGGAGACTTCAATTCATCAGACATGAGTTTGAGAGGATAGGAAGAAGCGGGTGACGCGGGTCAATTAACAGAAACGACATAAGGCAGTTCGATGAGTTCATTAGTGGGGCACTACTGACAGACCTCCCACTCAACGGGAGGAAATTTACATTGTACAAACCAGATGGTAGTTGTAAAAGCAGGATCGACCATATCCTCGTCAACGATGTATGGCTGCAATGGTGGCCCCACACGGTTTAAAAGGGGTTGACTAGAACAGTTTCATATCATTGCCCCCTTCTTCTCGAGACAGTTGAGGTAGATTGGGGGTCCAAAAACCTTATAATTCATAAACGTGTGGATGTCCCACCCGGACTTCAAATCATTTGTAATCGAAAAGTGGAGAGAATTCCAAGTTGAGGGGTGGGGTGGATACGTGGTGAAAGAAAAATTGAAACTTCTTAAAAGTGAGTTGAGAATTTGGAATAGGGAGGTATTCAGATGGATGGACAACAAGATTGAGAGCCTAAAATCAGAAATTCAGTAGCTTGATATTATGGACAATGTCTTCGGGCTTGATGAGGAAGAAGTGATTAGAAGAAACGAAGCAACAACAAACCTCCTGCTGAGCTTGAACAAGAGAGGGAGCTTGCTTGCACAAAAAGCCCGAATAAAATGGTTAAAAGAAGGAGATGTTAATATTAGCTTCTTCCACAAAATTGTTAATCAGCGACGAAAGAAAAATGAGATTATCGGGCTACAGTTGGACGCCCAATGGGTGGAAACACCCAACCTAGTGAAGAAGGGGATCAAAGACTTTTTCGAAAAACACTTCAGGAAGATCCGAGGAATTAGACCTTTAGTCGCGCACGGCTTTTTGGATAAGAGAGTGAGCCTAGATGACAACGATATGCTGACCCAGCCATTCTCCGAACAGGAAGTCAAGGCAGCTATTTGGAGCTGCGATGGATCAAAAAGCTCGGGGGCTTAATGACTTCAATCTCGGATTCATCAAAGAATTTTGGGAAATGGTGAAAGAGGATTTTATGAGGATGATGGCAGATTTCCATGTTAATGGAAAATTGGTACACGTGTCAAACCCCTCGTTCATTGTCTTGATACCCAAAAAGGAGGAGGTTGTTTCGCTTAATGAATTTCGACCCATCTCTCTTATTGGTTGCACCTACAAGGTCCTAGCGAAAGTTTTGGCAACCAGATCAGTAAAGTAATTGACGACATCATCTCGGAAAATCAAAGCGCTTTCATCGGAGGTAAACAAATACTAGATGGGGTAGTAATCCTTAATGAAGCAATCGAGGAAGCCAAACGCAGAAAGATAGAATGAGTTTTCCTCAAAATCGACTTCGCAAAAGCATATGATTCGGTGGATTGGGATTTTTTTGGATACAATGCTCGAGCAATTTAAATTCAGTAGAAAATGGAGAGATTGGATCAAGGAATGTGTGTCGACTGCCACGACTACAATGCTTGTAAATGGAAGCCCCTTGGGCGAATTTGCATTGGAACGGGGGTTGAGACAAGGTGATCCTCTTTCACCTTCTCTCTACTTAATTGTGGCGGAAGGACTAAACTCCCTCGTTAACAAGGTTGTACAACAGAACCTTTTTACGGCGGATAAAATAGGCAAAAATAAGGTGAAAGTTTCGCATCTGCAAGCCGTGAGAATTCTTGGATTATGCGTGGGATCCTAAGAAATTCCTAGCTCTTATCAGGATTGAAGGTCAACTACAACAAATGCAGCCTTATGGGGTTCAATGTAGAACGCAACAAAATTGAAAATTTGGCGAGCATACTCGGGTGTGTGGTTGGGGAGGTGCCTTTTTCATATTTAGGCATCCGAGTCGGTTCGAACCACAAGAAAATCTCGGAGTGGGGGAATTTGGTGCTGAAAGTGAACAAAAGATTAAAGGCCTGGGAGTCGGAAAAAATTTCTTTTGGAGGGAGAATCACTCTTTTGAAGGCGGTCTTGACTTCTATTCTTGTCTACAATTTTTCCTTTTACCTACTACTTAAGAAAATCCTGAAATCTTTAACCATTATGTGATGTAATTACTTGTGGGAAGGCAGGGAAAGTGTGAAGAAATTGGTGTGAATCAAATGGGAAAATATTTGCAAGGCAAAACAGAAGGGGTGCTGGGGGTTAAGGACTTTGGGGGCTTTAACAGGGCTTTGTTGGGTAAGTGGTTGTGGAATTTCTTGAGTAGTGGATCAAACTTATGGGCTAAGGTGGTAGATTCTTTATATGGGGGGTTTAGTAGATATTGGGGAGGGTTTTCAATTTAGAGAAAGAGGTAGGATGTCTCAGTGGTGGAAGGATATAGTGTCCAGTGGGAATAGGGTGGGAGGGAGCTGGTTTAGAGGGAGTATGGTGAAGGTTATTGAAAATGGTGTTAGAACGTGTTTTTGGGAGGGGGTCTGGGCGGGCGAAACTGCTCTAGCTTTATCGACTGAACTTAGATAAGGATAGATTCATTAATGAGTTGGACTTTTTGGGAGGGGGGAGTTTGAGTTTGGAATTGGAATTGGAATTGGGCGTGGCAGAGACCATTATTCGAGAGAGAATTAGAAAGTTTTAATAATTTGTTGTTTGTGATCAACAAGTATACTTTGACGGAGGACGAAAAAGACGGGTGGATATGGAGGAGGGATCCGAAAGGAATATATACGACAAGGTCGACATATCAGCTTCTACACATAACAGTGGGATCAAGGGACTTGGAGACATCTAAGGAAAAAGCTATGGAACAAATTTGGAGAAGTCCATGTCCCGCTAAGGCATCGGCTATGGCATGGAGGCTCGTTTGGGATAGACTACCGACAAGATCAAATCTGAGAAGGAGATCAGTAATTTCTACGGACGAAGAGACCAAGTGCACGACCTGTGACGCGACGCCCGAATCTGCAACCCATTTCTTTTTCAATTGCAAGACGACACATCAGGTTTGGTCTGAAATCTTAAATTGGCTTAAGTTGTCGTCCACACTTCTCAATCAAAATCCAGATCACTTCTGGCAGTTTAGCAACCTTCTCAATTCAAAAAATGGAAACAAATTTATGGTAGGCATGTGGATTTGTGTAGTGTGGACATTATGGAATTGAAAAAATAAGGTGATTTTTTAGAATGGAGAGTGGAATAACAAGAAGATCATAGAGGCAATAAAGAATCGATTTTGAAGTTGGTGTTCGACGAAAAATCTGGTCATGGAGCATCATTTAGGGGATGGATTTCTGATCTTGTGCGGTCCTTATGTCATAATTAGGCATCATTACTTCCAGCCTATTTCAAGAGTTCGAGAGCATGTTTTGAGCACCTGTTGTACCCTTATACCTTCAACTTTTTCTTTTTTTCTCATCTCATTCTTTCATAATTTTACTTTAAAAACTTCACCTGGTGGGCACTACTTGTACCTTGCAGAACAACATCAATGGAATACTTTTTACTGATCACAATTTTTTTTTAAGAGAAAGTGTGTTACTGTATGAACAAGTAATACATATTTGTCATTACAATGACACATATTTTTTTCTTTATAATAATACATGCAAGACATTATAAAATGGTTTACTTTATGAACACAAATGTGTTACTGACTTACTGTATGAAAAAAAAAAATTGTAATTAAATGATAAAAACCAATAAAAAATGTGAAAAAAAAAACTATTGATTAAAAGAAATAAAGAACAAAATAAGAAAAACAAATCAAATTTGATTTAAGGTAAGATGAGAACACTTTAAAAAAACTGAAGCATTGAGAAGAAAGAGTTTGAGCTAAAAAAAAAAAAAAAGGGTAAGAAAAATACTGTGCAAAGGGAGGAAGAAGAAAGAAGTCGTAATTTAAGACATTGTTGTAAATATTGATATGATACTACCCGTTTCTGAAAAGTTTGTTTAGTCACTCTCATGATATATACAGTACGTATTTATCATTCATACAATATTTTTTGTGGTTCATCATACATTCAATCAAACTATTTTATTTACTTTATATATAAAAGTTTACAAAAAAAATTATCTTCAAAACTCTAATTATTATATTTTTTCCTTAAACTTCGTTCTATGAAATGTAAATTTTTCAGGGACGGAGAGAGTATTAGATATGAGTCTTTGACAACTTTTAATGTTTTTTGTACATCAGTTTTTATCTGTAGGATCAGTTGCAAGAACTAATAAATCACAAACAATGTATTTAGTACGTATAATGATGGGAAGATTAGAATAATGTTAGAAGATTTATGGGCGTCCCAACCAAAGATACGCTAATTATTTGTATTCTACTGGGACATATATAGTTCTATTTCTTTATTTCCACGGGGATTAATTAATTAAGGAATATTTAAAAAGAAAAAATGAAAAACACAGGAGTACTTCATTTGAAGTCAACCAAGTTAGCTGTGAATGCGTTGGAACTTGTGGCTTACCAAACAGGTCACTATTTCTAATTTTCCACGCTCATTAATATTTTCTCCAAAAATCGAGCCTTTTCACGCTATCAGAACTCAGAAGAAAATAAAGACGTCAAAGTTCGTGACATTTCACCAGCTAATATTCATCAAATAATTACTCACACCGTTCCAAAATAAGTTGGACGATTTGATCGGTATAATTTTTAAAAATAAAAAATTTAATAGTTAATGATGTAAAATAAATTAGAGGTATTTTAGGTGATTTGGTGTGGTGTAAAGTGGATTTGATTAGATGTAAAGTAATTTATGTAAAAAAATGAGTGATAATTTTGAAAATAAAATGATATTGAGAAGATATTTATTTTATGGAGGAATTTTTATATTAATAATGTGCAAGTAATCTTAAAACGTTTCAATAAAAAAAGTGTGCAAGTAATCACGCGACTCGGGAGTAATACAGTAGGAACTAGGAAGTAAATACGAGTAGGCGGATCAAATGCATATACTCCAATTGTCTTTCTTTTACTTTTTTAACCTTAATCACAAATTGTATAATAATGCACTGTCTAGTTGGATTCGATCAAAACTTATGTTGGTTGTTTTGGTGGTGATGGTGGGGATTCGGGTGTGAAATGATGAATAAGGTGTGAAATGAAATAGATTGGTGTACTTATCCGTCCTTTTTTTTTTTTAAAAAATGTAGAATGGGAGAATGGGTATAAACGTCATTTCGCATACCCTTTTGATAAAAAAAAAAAAGTTCCCATGGGTGTCCTCATAGAATCCTTGGGTGCCTTTAGCCGCGCCCAAAAAAAATAGCTAGCATAAAATATGCATAGGCCATGGCCCAAAAACATATCACCCGCTTTACTTATGAATCATCAGTTTTGCGGCCTACGACACACTATTGGGCCCAAATATCCTGAAGATGGTTGGTTTGTAGTCCAAGGGCGCGGCTAAAGGCACCCTGGATTCCTATGAGTACACCCAGGAGATGAGGACACCCACAAAACAGATGAGGGCACCCACCTGGAAAACCCAAAAATGCCCTCTATTCAATTAAAACCTTCCTCCCTCTTTCTCCAACAATTCAGACACCCACATATTCTCAACCTTCCTCCCTCTATTCGCCGGCACGGCGGCACCCACTCCGCCAACGCCGCTGACATAGCGCCACCCTCCACGTCGCGTTTGCAACCATCGCGCCGCCCTCCCCGTCGCGCCTGCAACCATCGCGCCGCCCTCCCCGCTCGATATCGCGCCTGCAACCACCGCCCCTCGTTCGCGGCCGCCCTCCCTTCTCCCCACAGACACGGCCGCCGCCCTCCCTTCTCCCCACAGACGCGGCCGCCGCCCACCCCCTCCTCCCCTTCGCCGCGGCCGTAGTGCTCCTCCTCTCGCCGCCGCCGCCGCTAACAGGTAAGTTTAGGTCTGAAAAATTAGAAAAAATTAGGGTTTCTGATTTTTTTTAAAGTTTGGGAATTATTTTCGAACATAGGGCGTTTGTTTTGGAAAAAATTTCGAACAACTTGAGTTTGTTTTGGAAAAGATTTCGAACAAGATGTTCGATTTTTTTTTTTCGAACAAATTTAAGTTGTTTTGATTTTTTTTTCGAACATATTGTGTTTGTTTTGGAAACAATTTCGAACAACTTGAGTTTGTTTTGGAAAAAATTTCGAACAAGAAGTTCGATCTTTTTTTTCGAACAAATTTGAGTTGTTTTGGAATTTTTTTCGAACATATTGAGTTTGTTTTGAAAAAAATTTCGAACATGTTGAGTTTGTTTTGAAATTTTTTTCGAACATGTTGGGTTTGTTTTGGAAAAAATTTCGAACATTTTTGTTTTGGAAATTTTTCGAACATTTGTTGTTTTTGATTAATTTTTGTTGCAATTTTGGAGTTTTTTTTGTTGAATGGTGGTGGTGGTTGAGGAGAGGTGGAGGTGGTGGTGGTGGTGAAATAGAATGAGTGGGTGTACTCATCCTTATTTTTTTCATAAATTTTAACCTAGGGGTATATTGGACATTTCACAGGTTCTGAAAGATTAAAAAAATGTTTGGTGGGTGTACTCATAGAAAATCTGGGTGCCTTTAGCCGCGCCCGTAGTCCAATCATACATGGGCCTTTCATGTGGGAGGTTAGCCAAGAATTTTGGATCATTTATTAGTTTATGCGTCCTCATTCTAATCTTATCTGTATCATTCTAATTTTTATGGACAGTTTAGCCAAGAATTTTGAAACATGAGGCTCCACATATCCTTTTCACTTGTTTTTTCTAGTAAATTAATATATTTCGGAAACAGAAAAAAAAAACTCATAAATACCATGGAATTCCATAATAAATTTATACTGCACGAGTTAGAGCAATGCAAAACTATCCTTGTTACAAGTTGCAATATATCAATACGAATTCAATTTTTTGTTAGATATCAGACTTTTAGGTAAAAACACTTCTGATCTTTTAAAAGACTATATTTAAAAAAAAAAAACATGAATAAAAAATAGAATAACAAGTCACATGCCGAAGGAAGGGTGGCGGTGTAGAGATTCAAAAGACAAGGATAGCTCTTGCCAAAAGTGAACAATTACATTTGATGGCGATTTAAAAGGTCCTTTGACATAAAGGAAAATAATACCCCTCTAATTGGAGAATATTTCTATCTTGAATACTTACACTATTTTGCTTTAATAAAGCAACTTGTTTTTACAAATTTACAAGTTAAGACGAGTTATTCCGTCATTAATTTACTACGGCCACCGTCGTCGCAAATTGATCATGACCCATTACTCAAATGGTCAAAAAGTCGTTGGAATGTAACCGACTATTGAGTTCATTTAACTTTTGATCTCAATTTAATTGATGAAATTCGACTAGGAAGCATAAAACATCCAATCGTGAGGAGCTTATCAATTTATTTTAATCAGTATTCAATAAATCTTGTCTTCATTCAAACAATCACTAATCTAGTTTGAAAAAAGAAAAGAAATGGCACATGCCAACTAGGCAACTAGAGAGATTCTTTGAAGCTTTTTCACCTTTGTATCATAAAGGTTGAATGATTTTATACAAATAGTTTGGAATTTGTACCCCAAGTCAAATGGGAAATGCATATATAGAGCAAGACATTGCATATGACTAATATCTCTTAATTAATTTAATCTTTTTTTTTTTTTTTTGTAAGAATTAATTAATTTAATCTACTTGAGTCCTTGTCAATATGGCATTAACACCAAATTAAATGTCTTACAAAAATAAACCTACGTGTGTTAGACATACAGCAAAGCAATTAATGGGCTCCCCATGATGGGAAACCCATCAAAATTGGGTTTTAAGTTAATATGATTAAATAGTAAGTGCTTGCTAAGTACGTAAAATACATAAAGTAGAAATTACTTAAGATGTGAAGTAAGTGATTTAATTGGAAAAAAAAGGTTGCTTTTGCAAACTGTATCATTACAAATACTTAAATACTTAACAAGAATGAAATTTAAGTTGAAATGTGATAACAACGCAAATGATATATAACAAAAAAAAAAAAAAAAAAAACTTAAATAAAATGTCAATATATTAAAACATACTTCCTTTCCTCCGTCCACACCAAAAGTGTGCTCATTTCTTTTTTTTGGTCCACAAAAACCGTTCTTATTTTATTTAAATAGTTAACTTTTGAATATTTTTTCTACTTTACTAACAAAATTGAGTATCTACCAAATATATTTTATACTCATTATATTAAATATATTCTTTATAATTAAAATATAATTTTTTTAAAAATATATATAAAA
Source organism: Galeopsis tetrahit (assembly GCA_963675135.1). NCBI lineage: Eukaryota > Viridiplantae > Streptophyta > Magnoliopsida > Lamiales > Lamiaceae > Galeopsis > Galeopsis tetrahit. Next base: position 70,914,347 of record OY776128.1, on the reverse strand, counting down.
AAAAAGTGAGCACACTTTTTGTGGACAAAAAGAGTACTGTAATAGATGTAATAGAGATTGGAAAAGGTGATTATAAATTATTCAAAAAAAGAAATACTAAATGAGAGGAGAGGAACTTCGTTATAAGTTTATTCTTAACACCTTTTATGTGAGTTTTTTTTCGTATGTAATTATTATAATGTGTTTGAAATGTTTTAATATTTTGTGTTATTTTTCTAGTGATGGTGTGTCCGTTCAATGACAGTATTTTATTTTGTATTAACTCATATTAAACTCGTCTCGTTCGAAAAAAATGTTTAGATCCGATTAAACAGATTTAAGACGGATCATGATTTTTATAAAATTCATCTTCGAACCTGCTACATTTATATAAACTTATATTCATCTTATTGGAGTACTATATAATTGTATGCATATATATGAATTTAATGTATTATTTTAAGTACTAAGTACTGAACATTAAATATTATTCCATGTTTTAAACAAGTATATATTTTTAAATAAAATCTTTTAGGGTAAAATTTAGATATTTTATGAGTTATTATTAAAAAATTCACTAAACTATAACATTTCGTATTAGTACTTTGTGTACTCCATTCGTCCCAAGATTTTATGCACACTTTCCTTAATGAGCATCCCAACATTTTTTGCACACTTCAAAAAAGGAAACAATAATACCAATAATACCCCTCCTTTATTTTACTTTTAATCAAATCTCTTTCACTTTAATCAATGAATTACCAATAATACTCCTTATTTATTTACCTTACACATGACTTTATTCTATTTTCTTAATTTCCGTGCCGATCAAAGTGTGCATAAAATCTTGGGATGGAGGGAGTATTAAATAGTGATGTTGAGTATTAAATAGTGATGTTGAGTTCACTATAAAACCAAGTTCGACAAAAAAAAAAAATCAAATTTATTTAATACTACGAGATATTTTTTAGTAGAGGATTGTATTAACATTCATTCATTATTAACTCATATTTTTACTAAACCTAATAATTCCAGTTTATTTCTATCTTTTATTTAAATAATTTTATCTATTTAATGTATTTAAACAATAAAATACATATGAAAATTATTACTTCCTCCGTCAAATTCCATTATTCTAACATTTTTTTTGTTGTTGTCTGATTACATTATGCTCGACCCTTTTTTTTTTAAATAAATTATTCACACTATTTTATTTTCACATTTTAAGGTTATTTATTTACTCAAATTGTCTTTCAATTTATTCTTAAATAATAAGGAGGGTGTATTCAATTGAGATTCTGTTGGATTTTTTTGGACTTTTTAAAAAGTCAGTGGATTTAGAAAATTCATAGACTCTATGCAGAGTTTGACTGACTTTTTTATTGATTTATATGGATTTTTATAGATTTGACAGGATTCCGAAATACACATTTTTTTATTGATTTACATGGATTTCCATAAACTACGCCCCTAAAAAATTATTAGGGGATTCTACTAATAAGTGCATTTCACATAGAGTTTTTTCTATAAAGCTCAACGTTTGAATATTGTTACTAATAAGTCCAAAGCAACACTTAAATTGTCAAAGTTACCCTTGAAATTAAGATTATGGTTACTATATCTTCATTATTAGAGATTTTAATATTTTATTTATAGCTTTTAAAGATCATCGAAATTTGTGCTTAATTAGTGGGATTACCAAATGTAAAAACTTTCCTAATTTCAGCTATTCAACATTTACTACTCAACGTACACCAAATGTGGTGGAGACAAAACATTGCATTTCACTCCTACTTTTTAAAAAGAGGACGGCGATACAACAACCTTTGACGGACACTTGAAGGTATCGTTTTATGATTCCGCCTAATTTTTTTTTTGTTTGTTTTGCTCTTATCAAATGGTATAACTAGTTATTTGAAGTAGGATAGGTTTTTTTAAATCACGTTGTTGCAATTTTAGCCAAGATCTATGAAAATCACACTGCATACAGAACCATCTAACATTTTTTCTGTGTTTTGAACAAAAATATTGCATTATTAAGCATATAATCGCCTTAGGAACCATAGATTCATATTTTAGAAGCCATAAGATTGAAATATGTCGGGTATTCAGTTCCCGATTTGAACTTATGTTAACTATTTTTGTTTGGTTTTAACTGGAGCGTTTGTCAAGGTAAGCGAAATGAGGGTCTGCTTTTGATGGTCTCAAGGCAAGCGAAATGAGGGTCAGAATAGCCGGAGCGTTTGTCAACCCATTACGTTACTTTATAGTTTAAGTAGAAGACTTCGTTTTCACTGGTTTTTGAAATTGCACCATGTTTCAAATTATTATGTTTATGCACTGCTCAAATTTTAATTTCTCAAGTTTTTCATTTGGTTTTGGACTAGACTATATATTTCATATCTTATGAATGTGTGACAAATGAACTAATGTAATTTGGGTTGGATACCTTTTTGTTGACTTACTTTTATTTGTAATGCCTTTTTCTAAGGTCACTGATACATGTGATAACTTTTTTTGATAATGTTGCGGGTTATTTTCTTTACACTGCAATGATTTCTGCACACGAAGTTGATATATGTATATTTGTCTGCATCTCTAATATTCATATGTAAAAAAAATTTAGAGTATTATGCAGAAAACTGTACATTAAATTTTCGATACTCTGTTTCCTTGTTATATATAGTGTATTTTTTATTTTATTATCATTTTCCCTCACATACAATTTGTGATTATATACATTACAAGATGGATTTTAGTAATATTTATTTGAAATAGAAAATATAAGAAAAAAATAAAACAGTGACTACGCAACAAAATAATAAATGAATTTTCTTATATATGTATTATTTTTAAATGAATATTGGAACTAATATGAAATTAATTTAATTAAACTATAAAAGAATTTTATGTGTGCATATGCCGTCGTTGCATATGCGGATGCAAAATTTTACACATATGCAGATGTTCCATATGCATATGTATATGCACGTGCATAATTATGTTTGGTAGAGTTTTTAAGAAATTAGATATTTAAATTTATAAATGCATATGGAGATATTTCATATGCATATGCATATTCAAATGCATAATAATTAGGCGGTTTGGAAACTGTAATGAAAAGAAAGATTGGAAACTAATGGACGCAACTTTTTTAACTTGAACGGTTATGACATGAAGAGTTCATGGGAGGTGTACATTCCCATATATTTAGGCGGTTTGATAAGATTAATTGAAATTATTTACATTTTGCTTATAGCTTAATTAAAATTATTGTATGCAATATTTTTTTGTGCAAATTATGTAAATTAGAGTTTTTAATAAATTAGATATTTAAATATATATACATGCTTGACATCCAGATTATAATATTCATATTAAATCAATATACAATCGAAGATTTTTTAAAATTGACACGCTCAGATTATGTAATAAAAACGACTGATATTATATTGAAATTCGAAATAAACTGAAATTAAAGAGAATAAAAATTCATTTGTTATAAGCAGATTAAATCAAACAATTGTATAAATAGCAAGCAATTACCCATTTGACACAAAACACTACTACGTATGGAACATGACGTAGTTAAATAGCAAGCAATTACCCATTTACTCGAACCAACTTCGATTTGCCATTAAAATGGATCTTGAAAATAACATAATACTCCATAACTAAATGTTGATAATGTGAAAAGAAATTGAATCGATTTCACTTGAAATGCAATACGCATATAAAGAATTAGTCAAATTCAAAAGTAAATAACATTCAATTTTAAAAAAAACATTCCAAAATTTGAATGAATAAATGTTACCTGATTTCAGCCGATAAGGAAGATATTCATCAAGAAAATTGGGGAAGAAACTATAATTAAGGAGGAAATGTATTTACAAACGATTTAATCATATTATGAAACATAAGGGTATAACTGAAAATTTACGTGGTTTTTGTCTTTTATAGCAATGCTGAAAAAATGATGTATTTATTAGAAAAAGGGTATTAGTAAATGACTCTTAGGGTAGAAATTCTCAAATTATTATTTATCATTATTATTCTCAGCCATACTAGTTCTCCATGCATTAGGTTGTCTTTGAAAAAGCAATTGGTGAATCTTGATCTTCTTTATATTCGATTGGAAATTCATCAGAGCAACCTTCTTTCCGAAGAAAGTTATGTAATCTAGCGAACTTGTGAATTGCAATTTGAAAATAAAAAAAATTCGATTGAATAATTGCATTTCTGGGGTGACGACCTTGACCACCAAAATCTTTTAGATGATATCGAACACCACGTAATGGGGAATTGACGTCGATTAGAGATATTATTGACGGTGTCCTATATACTATAATTTTTAAAGAAATAACATAATTTTAAAATACAGAGATGTAATTTTTTTCACGATAATAATAATAATGGTGGTGAAGAATTTGTGATGAGAACATAGTTAACACAATTTTTTTTTTCTTCTCTTTCAGAGTCTCCTAAGAGAATCCGTTGAAATCTCTACTTTTTAGAAGAGATTTTGATTAGTGAAATTTATTTATATTTTTGAAAGAGAATCCAACGAAATCCATAGAGTATTAAAATCTATAGATTGTTGAATACCTAAAATTTTTTAAAGACTTTTTAAAATCCTTATTGAATACCTCAAAATTTTGAAAGATTTTTAAAAATCCAGATTGAATACCCCCAGATTTTAAAAGTCCAAAAAAATCTAACAGAATCTCAATTAAATACACCCCCTAACTTTATTTATAAATGAACCTTACAATACCCATCATACATCAACTTATTTGTTTTATACATAATCTAATCAATATTCATTAAAATTTGTGTATAGAGAAATGAAACTAATAAATTTGAACAGGGAGAATATATATATATATGGAGTATATATTATGTCAATTTCTCCTTATACAAATTTTAATGAATATTAATTAATTTATATATGAAATAAATATGTTGAGTATAATGAAGTATTGTGATAAATACAATAATTATTTATAAATAAAGTGAATACTAATTTAATTAAATAAGTGATAATTAGAAAATAAAAATAATTGTGTGAATAATTATTATTTTAAAACAAATGAGAATAATAAAATAATTTATTTATGTACAGGTAATATAAGGTGGACTGACGTCCAAAAAAAGAAATATAGAAATGGAATAGCGGTCCACCGTCCAACCCAGTTACCCAAAGGCACGAGGAGCGTCTAAGTAACCTGCGCACCAAGCGCATTTTAAGCCAACGTGCCCACTGTTTATTATCTCAATCAAAGGAAAAAAAAAAATTCAATAGGAAACAAAAGAATAGTGGGAAAAAAATGAATAATATATTGACAGTTATTTAAAATAGTCAAAACAATACTCCGCCTGAGTCCTCAGCCTCGACTCATCTCCTCACCGTTAAAATTGAGGAAGTTGGAGTTTAATTTTCAGCAGAAAGAGAAAAATGTCGATTAGTAGATACGAGATAAGGAATGAGTACAGCCTAGCCGATCCGGAGCTGTATCAAGCCGCCGATAAGGATGATCCGGAGGCTTTGCTTGAGGGCGTCGCCATGGCTGGGTTAGTCGGTGTTCTTCGCCAGCTTGGCGATCTTGCCGAGTGAGTTTTTGTTGCAAATTTTATTTATGTTTCCATCTTCTCGGTTTCCTTACTTTTTATGATTGATTTTATTGGAATTTTTGTGTTTTGTTTAAAACGTAAGAATTAGGGATTCTATGTAGGTAATAGACTAATAGTGAACTTCAAAGCACGTAGTTGTTATTATTCAGTGGTTTGGATAATAATGTAATTGTTATATGTTGATTCTTAATTTACCAGTTCAGTTTTGTGTTGCTTTTGGTGGTTTATGTTTGGATTTTGGTGTTATGGATAACATGCGAATAAATACTGATTTGTTTGTGATAATTAATTACTAAGAAACCCCGAAGTGAGTTATTAGATGTTAATTTTAAATTATAGTATAATTCTGTTCAGTATCTACTATTTTGTGCCTGTTTTATTTGGATATTGTGTTTAGATGAAATTTGAAGGAATTAGGGCTCTTTTGATTTTTCTTCAGGTAACAGCTCTGCAACCTGGCATTGTCAAGTTTCAATGATCTAATGCTGTAACTTTTTAGCTTATGGTTTTTACTTTTTCTGTTTTTGATCTTTTGAAATATACTAAATTTGCTTAGATGGGATTTGTTTTTGTTGTCTTGGTCTAAAATGTATGTTTTTCTAAATGAATTTGGTTTCTGTTGGTATTTGGTGTACTAATAATTGAAAGTGGAGTTTTCTGTTATTACTTTTTGACTCGTGAAATTAAAATGGCCATTTTGGTTGGTAAATAGAGTGCATGCATGATTGCATTGCACAACTATCCTATAATTGAGGAGGAGCATGGATCTACTTGGAAATGCTCCAGTATTTCACAATATTCGTAGAGTTAGGTTATGTTCTGATCATCTGAAGTGGCAGTGGAAATGACTTATCTGTTTCCCCTGCGCTAAGTAGTGCCTATGCACCAATGATTTTGCTATTGGAGTTATGGAAAGTTTGTTACCTCATTGGAGAGTTTCACTGGTGGGCCCTCTTTCGATATATGATCTCTCTCTGGTTTGAGGGGTGGGAAGCTACTGTGAGCTTAAATGATAGCATTCCATCAGTTAGACCTTTTAAAAAAAACATTCTAAACATTCCGTTAGTTGGACTATTTCATCTTCTAAAACATTTTTTTCTCTTCACTGAGTTGAAGCTGCACCCAGATGTAGAAGGGTGCAAGCCAACAATCTTGTGCAGTTAAATCCATTTTTAAAAGAAGAGCCTCATAATTGCTTGTTTTTTGTGATTATTGAAGGTTTGCTGCAGAAATATTTCATGATCTACATGAAGAAGTGATGGCTACTGCTGCAAGAGGGCACAGTCTAATGATTAGAGTCCAACAACTTGAGGCTGAGGTTCCTTCCATTGAGAAAGCATTTCTCTCCCAGACTGATCATTCCTCATTCTTTTACAATGCTGGTCAGCGCCTGTTCTTCTATTGATTGTACATAGCATCAACCTCTCTTCTGTTGTTTTTTTAGGAGAATTTTATGTGGATCCTTCCTTAAGGTTTCTATCTATGTCACTAAATTTATATCATACAGTAATATGTTTGAAGCTAGACATTTATGTGGTTGTTCATCTAGGATCTTGGGGGATTTTTTCTCTAAGCTCATTAAAAACTAAAAATGTATAGGTTACTTGTTTGACGTATACTGTTTCAGGTGTTGATTGGCATCCTAATTCACGAATCACCCAGAATCTAGTCACGCAAGGAGATTTACCCCGTTTTGTAATGGACTCATATGAAGAATGCAGGGGTCCTCCTCGATTATTCCTTCTAGACAAGTATGATCTGTTAATTTTAAGTCGACTTCATAATATTTCTTACTAAAATAATACCTCAGACAAAATTATTGACTTAGGTTCGATGTTGCGGGTGCTGGAGCATGTCTAAAACGTTACACTGATCCTTCATTTTTCAAAGTAGAAACCTCTGTAATGGCTAATGCAGATGTCCGGAGGGAAAAGAAGATCCGGAAAGCAAAGGTGAATCCTTGTCAAAGATGTGTAGTTTCCTGACCAAGGAAGGAATAGTGCTGAATAAAATGAAATTTATATGCTCTCTTATAGCATTTGGTTCTTCAAGTGATTATATTTGTGTGTGTTTTCCGCACAAGTGATTATGCTCTCTTTATGCTCAATAAGATATGCCCTTAAAAAGTATCAAACCTACAATACAGTTGAGTATCTTGAATAGAATACCTAAGATTTTTTTTGTTCTGACTAAAGAGTATGATGGATGTTACTTCCTCTTTAATTTCAAAACTGGGCTCCTTCTCCTTGCATTTGTAAAGATTGATAACTGTATTACTGGTATTGTTAACACAATTTTATCATGTAATGTTGCGTCAAGTAGTAGAATACAGATCTGAAACATCTCCTTGCTTATTTATCCTCTTTATTGTGAACACGGACTCCATCAATTATCACTTCATAATAGTGACTATGCTGCCCATCTATTGATTGACATATTCCTTAATGATTGTCTGCATATTTAACAGAAGAAAGGACCTCGTGGGGTATTTGGTGAAACACCGGAAGGTTTGCCAGCATCACATGCAAAGTGAGTTTATCTTTCTTCTGCCACATATTTATCTTTTCAGTGCTTGCTGGTGGATGATATATGTCTTGTTTGATGTATTTTTATAGACTCCATCGGCTTTTTCTCGAGGAACCTGATGAAAATAGTGTTAAAAGACATGCACATCGTGCAAAACTGAAAAGAAGGCTTAATGGATTTCCATTTGACTCCAAAACTGGGAAGAGCTACATGGAAAAATTATTGAAGTCTCCTTCCCCAGAGCATAAAGAGATCACTGCAAGTTCGCCATTGCTTATGTCTACAAATGATCATAATGAGGCTGATCTTGATGTACCTGAACTTAGATCAGTTAGACCTTCTAGAGAGAGTGAAGGGAGAAAGATAAATTTTCCACCTCCAATTACAGAGGACATTGTGCTGACTCCACGTATAAATCAGACAGATGACAAATCTGTAGACATTAAAAGCTGTGATGTTCCTTCGTATCTTAACGTTGGAACAGATGACATTCCTTCTACCTTTGATGAGGAGAATGATGAAAAGGATATAATTGTTTATGGAGAAAACATAACAGAAAGCAGCTTAACTGGTTACCAATCTGATGAGATCGCCAGTGAGATAGACAATTATATGGATGCACCTTCAAACATTGAGTCAGAAATCGATACAGACTCTGAGTTGAGAGTGAAGAATGATTCCGCAACCTCATGTATCAAAAGTCAACCATTGGTTTCTGTTGAAAGTGAAGAACATCTTCCCCGTCAATCGTCAGATTCTTCAAGAACCTCATCTGAACACCCACAATCAGAAAAACCATCTTCTGATATTCCTGAGATTGCCTTGGTGGACCAATCAGCTTTCCAGAAAACTGCTGATGAAAATTCCTCAAGGGATGGGCTTCCCAACAACAGAACTGGCTTTGAGCAGCTGAATTCTGATTTGTCCACTAGTAATTTAATACCTATTTCACCACATAATGATTCAGGAGTAGTAGTAAGAAAAAGCAGGTTAATGTGGTTCAAGCCTGAAAAAACAGCTTCTACCTCGGATGTTGAAGGAAAGACAGATCTAATCATAGATTCTCAATGTTCTCACAATGTTTCTTCTACCAAATCGCTGTCAGGGAATGATTCTCTGAGGTCCTCTTCTGGAAAACATCTAGTAGATGGTGAGGATACACACACCTTTGATAGTCCTGCTGCAATATCTGCTTATTTGCTGCCTGAAGATGACGATGATCTAGCGGATCGTAATCAGCTTGGGAACATGACTTCTACTTTAAATACGAGTTATGTTCTTTCGCAGAACAGGAGCAATACTGAAGACATCATTACAAATGAGAGCACAAATCTAGGTAAACTGGATGATGAGGTTTCAAGGTTTCCCGAGAACTCTGCGTTGGATTTTACTGATATAGCGGATAGTGGAGAAGATATCACGTTGGAGGTGCCTGAAGGAGAAAAGCAAAATGAAAATTTATATATTCAAGAATCAACTGTTGTTTCGGATGCTCCAAATCGTTTCTCAAGCATCGTGGGTACTTCCATTGGGAACGAATTCACTGAAACATCGTTCACAAATGCTGAATCTGACTCTGAAGAGCATTACTCTAATAGCTTGATTGGGAAACAGATTAGCTCAGAAACGTTGATTGTTTCAGGAGGTCTTGATGCTCATGACAGAGATTTTATTCCTGAAAATGGGACAACAGATGAAATTCTTGAACTTGAAACTCCCAACTCCTGTGAGACAGGCATAGCAGATGATGTCACACCAAACGATGTTGTAGATCTGAAAAGTTCATTTTGTACGCCAGCAAATCTTGAAGAATCTCTAGGGACATCAGAAAGTGATGCTGAACTAGGATGCACTCAATTTAATAGCCCTTCAGATCTTGAATTACGAAGTGAGGTGCATGTGCTGTTGGATGAGTCTGAATCAAAGACCGATCAATCGGAGACTGCATTTTCTGTTAATTGTAATGGGGAGAATGCTAAATTGGTTGAAGAGCATATTTCTTGCTTTGAAGATTCAGGTTTGGGTGAACATAAGGCTGACAAGACCAGTCTCTCTGGAAGTAATATGGAATATGAGTTGGTGGAGGAAGATGAGAATTATCATGGGTGGTCAGGTTTAGTGGAAGAAGTGGATGAAAGAGAAGCGGCTACATTAGATTGTCGCACAGTCTATGATGATCCCAAATCAGAAGTACCAGATACGGTAGGTTTTCTTGACGCTGCCCAAATTCAGTCACCTCTGGAGCAAAGTGGCTTGGTTACAGACCATGATTCTTTCCTTAAAAATGGTGTAGAGAATCCACTCTATGTCACTGAAGAAACAGTGTTGCAAGAAAACATTGAGTTACCATCTAACAAAATTGATCAAGAGTTGCCAGATTCTGGTGAAATAAGTGTAGAGTTGACATCTCTATCACCTATCAATCACCAGAAGACTTTAGATCATGATAATGACGAAGGACTCAACAATTTTGCCTCATCATTTCCACTTGTTAAGGACCCATTGGGTTTCGTATTTCCCCCAAGTACTCTTTTCTCCGAAACAGATCAGACTGATCCGGATGAGTTGCCTCCTTTGCCACCTCTACCTCCTCTCCAATGGAGGATGGGAATGCTTCAGCATGTCTCATCTACTACTGAGTTAAAGAAAACAGAACACAAGGAAGTATTCCCACAAGAAATTTCCCAATCTGCTGCATCAACGGGCAATCTTAGTTCTTTACTTGAGCCAACAAACCATTCTCTGGTCCAAATTATCCCCCAGATCTCATTAAAAGAAAAGAGTGTTGTGCAAAGTTCTAGTTTAGAGGCTAATACTATGCATGGGGAAAATATTGACCTGCCACCAAAGATGGAAAATGAGCAGCAGCAGCTGCTGCAGCTTGTGATACCTGCACAGATGACTGATGAAGTTGCATCATTGCCTCTCACAGCTTGTGATGAAGTTATCCCTGTGATCTCATTACAAGAAAAGAATGCTGAGCAAAGCTCTCCTAGTTTAGAGGCTAATTCTATGCATGAGTTAATTGACCTCCCACCAAAGATAGAAAACGAAGAGCAGCAGCAGCAGCTTGTGATGCCTACTCAAAAGAGTGATGAACTTGCATCATCAGCTCCCCTGGTTTGTGATGAAAGTATCCCTGTGATCTCATCACAAGAAAAGAATGTTGTCACAATTGACCTCCCGCCGAATATGGAAAACGAAGAGCAGCAGCAGCTTGTGATGCCTACTCTGAAGAGTGATGAAATTTCCCCTCAGAGCTCATTAGAAGAAGAGAATGTTGAGCAAAGCTCTTCTGGAGATAATTCCATGAACGAGACAACTGGCCTCCCACCAAAGATAGAAAAGGAGCAACAGCTTGCAATGCCTACTCCAAAGAGTGATGAAGTTGCATCATCAGCTGATGAAGCTGGAGTTGCTAATGGAAATCGGACAATGAAATTGCCATGGTCTTGCAACCCTCTTATTGGTTCTGCTGCTGCTCTTGATAAGAGTAAAGTAAGTATCCTCAGGTTCTTTACTAAAGTGAAAAACACATTTAGTTTCCTGTGATTCATATTATTCATGATGCTACGTATTTGCAGTTACGGAAAGTTACAGAACGAGATAGACCGCAAATACAGAAGCCAGATGAAAGAGATTCACTTCTTGAGCAAATAAGAACCAAGGTATTAGTGAACAGATTTGAATTTAGTGATGCAGTATATACAAATTATTTAGTGCTGAAAACTCACTACCACCTTTATTTGGTCAGTCCTTCAGCTTGAAACCTGCAGTAGTATCAAGACCTAGCACTCGGGGTCCTAATACCAATCTTAAGGTTGCCGCAATTTTGGAAAAAGCAAATGCAATTCGCCAGGTCTCTTTCTTTTCTTCCTAGACATCTTAATCTCCCTGATTTCGTGTGCGCGCATGTGCATATTTTAAAAATTAATACAAGGGAAAAAGTTTATTTTAGTGCTGTAAATTTGTTCATTTTTTTGTTTCAGGACACTTCATTTTACTGAGATGAATTTCGTCCTGTTAACTTTTAAAATCCAACTTCTAGTCCTTTGACTGGCCACAGCGAGGTTATAACCGGTTTTGAAAGTTAACAGGAGGAAAATTCAAAATTAAAAAAATTGAAAAAAAATGTCGCACCAATTCAAAATCGGTTGCTCACCCATTGTAGCCGGACAAATGACTAAAAAGACTAAAGAGTAGAATTTTGAAAGTTAACATAATGAAATTCAGTTCGAAAAAGTGGAGTGTCCTAAAATAAAAGCAAACCCCTTAATACAAATTTCTCACACTTTAACAAAAATTAGAAGTAGGGGAGGGAAAGAGTTCAAACTCTTGGTCTCTTTAGCAATAGAGGGGGCTACGTATCCTTAATGCCCTAATTTTGTGATAGTTAAGGTCATTAGTTAACATGGATTTATGAAATGCTACAGGCCTTGGCTGGTAGTGATGAAGATGATGAAGATAATTGGAGTGATTCATAAGCATTATCCATGCATGGCATTCCTGTTGTGGAATTCTATTTCACACATCGACTGGTAGATAATTTGTTGTACCTTTCTCCACCAAAGCAGCCAACTTTGGACGTTTCCGGACTAGAGTAAGGTGGGTGTAAATATGCTTGTCGCTTGCATAAAGCCAATGCTGACAAGCACAAAATGATACGGTTACTTCTCATGATCACTAAATGGTTTGGTTTCGATGTACACGTTGGATGTAAATTGTGCAGTTTGGTGTAGCAAATTTTGTGAAGCTATACTTCAGAGGATAAATTGTGTAGTTTGGTTTAGTAAATTTGGTGAAGTATATATAAAGCATGCCTTTTCACCTTTGTCATTGGTAAATACTTGCATTGTATTCTTGAACAGACTGCTATAAGAAAATAGCAACAATTGTTGAATATAGATAGCTATATGTGTGAATTGTATGGATCTGAATATGCTGATTTTTTATGGGGTTAATTTGTTCGTAGATTTTTATTGAAAAGAGTGATGTAGAATTTTAAAATAATATCTTTAAGTGAAATCTTAATGCTAGAAATGATACTTAAGACATTAGGAGTATTTAGCTTGGTTTCATAAAAAATAAAAAATAATAATAAAAAAGTATTTAGCTTCAGTTTTAAAATTTAATAAGTAAATTGGAATTTATACCGTGGCGTCTATACTAGTATAACATAAGTGAACTGAAATTTGAAGCTTGTGTAAGCTCGAACTTAATTCACTTTAGCTTCTAATAATGGCACTCAGATTCAGATGAAATTTACTGCTTTTAAATAATCTCAAGCCGATGTACAATAGTGAAATAATTTCTCAACGACAGTGCACCACCTACCTTTTTTGTTAAGGAAAATATATTTTGTTCATGTAAATCTCTATAAGTAAGCCCTCCGCAAGACTTTGAGAATCGGACCATTCAAAAGGACCAGAAACGTTCCTAGCAGCTCTAATAAGAGTGTTTTAACATTGTATCTTCAAAAAAAGAAGTGTGTTTTAACATTGACAACATGACTGACATATGTAACAAAACAATATGGAATTGAGGCTAAAAGCCTCTTACATTCAGAAATGAAATTACTAAACATAGAGTTAGCCACATGATCCAAATTTACTGCATCCGTTGCCACATGTGCATCAACCTCTATCTCAATCAATCGAAACCCTTTTGACAGTGCACCACTTAAATACTAGTATAAAGTATAAATTATTGTTTGATCTTCTTTTATTAAAATTTTAAATTATTCAATAAATTAATATTAAATTAAAATTACCACTCAATTGCTACATGATTATAGGGCTCAAGATTGGTGAGGTCGGCCCAAATTTGAGCCCCAGTCGAGTTTCAAAGGGTCCGACTATTTACACCTCCATTTGCGTTGAGAACACTCCCCCCCTATGGATTTAATAATAAAATAATGAAGTAAAAAACCAAAAATACCCTTTAAGTCATATTAAACTACTAAATGCACCCCCACCTTTAAACCTAAGTTTTATCCATCCGCCGCCGCCGCCACCACCACCACCACCACAAACACCAAACACCAAATACCAAACACCAAAATTTCTCCCCAAACAACAAAATTTCTCCCCAAACAACAAAAAATTCAACTTAAAAAATTTAACTTTTTTTTTAAGATTTCGACAAACCAGTGTCGACCATATTCACTCACGTCGACACTGGTTTGTTGACAAGATTGTATATGCTCGACAATTGTTGATCGAAAAAAAAAAAAAAATTTAAAAACTCGTCGACAACTTTAGGTCGACCAAAAATACACTCGTCGACACCCTGTTGTAAACGGAGTGTATTTGGATCGACCTAAAGTGGTCGAAAGGTAAGAAAAAGAAGGAAAAAAAAACAAAAAAAAAAAAAACAAACCTGGATTTGGATTTGGCGATGGATTGCTCGGCGAGGGAGGGAGGAGGAGGGGACTGGCTCGGCGAGGGAGGGAGGAGGAGGGGGGAGGGAGGGGACGGCCGCGGCGGCCGCGATTTGTTTTTTTTTTTTACAGGCGGGGCGGGGGGTGGGGGTGGGGGCGAGGGAGGAAGAGGGGGGAGGGAGGGGACGGCCGCGGCGGCCGCGATCTGTTGTTTTTTTTTTTTTTTTACAGGCGGGGGGTGGGGGCGACGGGTTCGGCGAGGGAGGAAGGGGGTGGCGTCGCCGGCGACGGGTGGTGGAGGGGCAGGTCGCCGGCGGTGGTGGTGAGGGGTGGGGGAGAAGATGAAAGAAGAAGATGGAGGAGGAAGAAGATGGAGGATTTGGGGGAGAAAGTAGGGTTTAGGGGGGGTGTGAGTAGTAATTGGAATTATATAAGAGAAGGGCATTTATGACAATTTGAGGGGGTGCATCAGATTTTAGGGGGGGTGCGTCCAGAGGGGGAGTGTTCTCAACGCAAATGGAGGTGTAAATAGTCGGACCCAGTTTCAAATAGCCTATGACTGGCCACTAGAGTGGCGTTGGCTATATACCCCTCCAGCCTTGTTAAGTATACTCCCCCATCCAATTTATTAATTTAATAATAAAGTTAAATACCTATTTTGCCCCTCTAGTAATTTTAGGCAGATAGATACACCCCCTACAAAGATTACCAAAAAAAAAAAAAAATACAACTTCAAAACTCTTCCCCAAAAAACCTCACGCTGGGTAGAACAAAAAACTCACACTCGTATTGTTGTCGTCACTCCAAGGTCAAGGGTGGAACATAATGGTTAAAAAATGTGAAGGAAGCTATAAATACGTGAGTTCTTTTTTCTTATGTTTTATTTTTGTTTAAGTTTTGAAATGTAGGCATAAAAATCAAGGGTTTGGGGTTTTTTGTTAATATTTTTAGGTTCTTGCATGTTTTTTGATATTTTATGACTTAAACTGAGATGAAAATGGTGTGTGGTTATTTTTGCGCGTTTGGCTATGGCGTTTTTGTCCGTTCAAAATTTTCGACCCTGGTTGGTCGACGGGAAAGCTTATGGTCGACATGACGATGTTGATGAAGTTATGTTTCGTCGACCAACCTATGCTGAAAGTTTATTTACACATATAATCATATCGTGCAATTTTCATCAACTAGTAACCGACAGAAAGTCTTTTGGTCAATAACAAGATGTCGGTGGAACCTAATTCCGTCGACACATGATTGTCGACTGAAACATCTTTTGTTGGCATGTATGTGTTGAAAATAGTATAGTTTTGTTTATTTTCCTTCAAAATTATTTATTGTCAACTAAATTGTTTTCATCTTTTTTTTTTTTTTGCAGAGTATAAGCGAGTTAGGCCAACGACCTCTAATCGAAAGAGAAATGTGGAGGCTCTCACACAAGAAAACCCTCCTTCTATTCAAGAGGAGTGTATTCCATGGAAAGAGTGAAAACAAGATAAAAAACACACACCACACACATTACCCGACTTGAAGTCATTCTTTCAGATTTTTTTCCAAGACAAGTATCATAACTTTTACTTCCTTCACTATTTATCAACATTGCTTTATCATGCATGATGCTGCTCCAAAAGACATGAAAAAATCTCTATAAAAATTTATATAGAAGTACACAACATAAACTTTTATATATGGATAATGATTACAACTTGACAGGTCCTATAATATCATTCATGGTAATGACTAATGATTCCTCATAACTTTTTAATATTTTACAAATCTCAAGTTCAAGAGGCTTGTTAAAGCCATTGGATGGTTGGCTCCCTTACAAACTCTTTAACCAAAATATTAACTCCATGTGCCGACTCAATCACCAAATTTAGCTTCGGTGAATGAACATTGAAAGTGTGCGTGCGTGCGTTATACAGAGATGTTGTCTGTAGTGTTGGCACAGTCCAGACAACAATGAGCAGCGGAATTTAAACAAACAATTTGCAAAGAGTATTTCAAAATTTGTGTAGATTAAATAATTAATCTACACGAATCACTTATATTAACTCTTAATATCAGTGAAACAAAATCATCAACCTCGAGAGGTTAAGAACAACTACAACTCAGATTTGAGTTTGAAAAGTTACTAGAAAAATACGAAACTATCTCCCTTATAGATCTAACATATTTTCCTAATAAACGACTATGATTGAGTACACAAGTATTCGGGTTTATAAGAGTGCACTAATCTACAAGAAAGAACAAAATATTTTTCTAACTAGAAGCGTTGCGCATTCCATAGATAGTAATCTAGTTTAGCTTTCTCTCTTGTTGTCTTGTGTTGTGGCAGGATCTTTTTTTATATGCTTCGAATCCTACTGCCCCAACATCATGTAGATCGATTTTTACATGATCTACAATGGAGAAGAACCACAGATTTTCCTAAAGCTAAATGCACTAAGCACTCGATAGCTTTAGTAATGAATGTGTCTTCTTTCTTCTCTTGTATTTGCGTTGAAGCTGCCTCTATTTATAGATAAATTTCGTCAGCCTTCAACTCCCATAGATCACATGATCTATGTAACTTCCCCTTAACTCCTTAACATAAGGTAACTTCCAATTTAGGCTTAACTTCTATTTGTGCTTGCAATTCTCTCACTCCTTATGCAATCTGCATGACCTGGACACGTCCACATCTTCTAACTGCATCAAAGGAACATTACAAACAACATAGAAAATTCGGAGTTAGGCGAATTATGATGTTGACCAAAGTGATGGAACATTCTGCACATCACGGGTACAACATCAACAACAACCTTTCAGAAAGGTTTGAAAAATCTAATTGACTATATGAAACTACCTCCCTTTTAGGTCTATACATATAATCTCCTAGACAAAATAAGTATGATACATATGTTGATTGGGTCTACAACAATCTATCATACTGTTGCATCGATCCTCTATTAATTGACCACGTTTTCAACTGCATGCAACCTTCATATATCAGTTTTTACTTGATCTATAACCTCCTCCACAAACTCCTTAAAAGTAGGAACCACCATGCATGCTCTTAACTTCTCACTCCTTGTATTTATGCAACCGCTTGACCTGGTAACTTCCACGTCTTCAATTCTGCATACAAGGACATTAAGAACAACATCTAAAATCGGAGTTAGTGTTAGGAGAAAGGGCAAATTATGATGTTGACCAAAGTGATGGAACATTTTGTACAACACTCGACAAACAGAGTTGCTAGGAGTGTTGGATCAAAATAAGCATCACATGTACAACATCAACAATCTCCCCCAATTTGGCCTTTCTACTACAACACTTCTAATGTTAAACATACAAAAATATTCAAAGTAGAAATATACAAAATTTACATCAAGTAAATGACATAAAATCGTAATCACCAAATTCAGTAACAAGTCTTTCTCTAAACACTACAAACAATGTGTTTAGATTAAAAACAGAAATAATAAAGAACAAAATGAAATCCTAAATAATAAAGGAAATAATAGAAATATAAATCCTACAAGCATTACAAACAAATAAAGAAAAGTTATGTAAATAAGTAAAGGAGAGGATTGAGCTGAATAACACTTCAGCTGCATCTTCATGGATCTGCACAAACTCCCCCACACTTTATAACTTATCTAGTTTGTATGCTTTCATAAATCTCCATGCACGGTCTTAATGACATCAACATCTTGTGCATCTTCAGCTACTGCCTTATCACTTTCTTGTACAACTTCTGTTTCTTGACTGTCACCATCAGTGTTGATTGTGAAAGAAAGGACGAATTATTAATGATGTTGTGACATTCTTCACAACATTGACACAACATCAACAATCTCCCCCAATTTGGCCTTTCGACAACAACAAACCTGATGCAATAATAGATAACAGAAAGTGTAGAATAGACAACAAGAATAGAATGTAATGTTAAACAAAAGTGAATTTGAACCATTGAAAATAACTCCCCCTAAAAATGATCTTTCCAAAACTCCCCCATAGATGTAAAACTCCCCTTTTCAACAAGTAGGATAATTTCCATCTACAACAATTTGCATTAGGTGCAGCATCTTATGCAGCTTCTCCCCCTGTTGGTGTGGAAAGGAGAAATAAATAGATTAAAAGATCATGAACTGCGGTAATGCTGGCATGATTGTTCCATCATTCTCAGAAACATTCAGTGAAATCGCCATTGTTGTAAGAAGATTCAGAAGACTTTGAGTAGCAGTAGAGTTTTGAGTAGTTTCAGGTTCATGGTTTCAGTAGGAGGGTGAATGCTTTGCATTTTAGAACAAATGTCTTAAGGTTTGAAACGTCATAGATGTAGATGTTTGAGAAATTTCAGTGGAGGTTTCAAATTTTGGAATAGGTAACTTAATCGAACTGACCATAAGGTATGGTGATCCCGATGTCGTTGTTTCAACATTTTCTGAAACACGTAGGGAAATCGCCATTGAAGCAAGTAAGTTTAGAGGGTTCGATTTTCAGAGGAAGAAGAGGCTTGAGAATTGGAGTTTTGATCGAATGGTGAAGTGTTTTCCATCCTTTAAATACATGTAAACTAGATTCGAATTAAATGAACAATTCAAAGTTTGAAAATTTAAACACTTTTGAATTTAAATGCAGTGATGAGAAATCAATAATCTGTGAAATACCACTGGATATAATATCTTCAAAATCAGTGCATAAATTATAGAATATAATAACATTATAAATATTTAGACATTTAAATTTATTAAAAGAACTTAAGTAGAGAAGATCAATTGGAAGTTGTACGGATAATGAGAGTAATTCAAAAAAAAAGGAAGTGAAATGAATAACTTCTCTCATGTAAGTGATCATGTGAAATTGGTGGGAGAGAAACAAGGAATTAAAAACTACCCAAATTAAATAAAATACTGAAAATGCAATAAATATAAAAATAATGACCTGGAAATATCCAATTTAATAATTCTGAAAAATTAATCTAATATTCAGAAAATAAATAATTCATAAAGGTAACTGAAATTCGAGTCATTTTCAATGTCGCTCATAATGTTGGCCCACATACATCTCAACACTGTTTTTACATGAATTTGCTTCATTTGTGTTGCACATATATATTTTTTTTTCACAATTTCATATTGATCCATCTTTTGAAAAGAGTGCATCGTAGTAGCGAACTCCGTGCCCCATAGTTACTTAATGGATATATGAATAATTTGATGCAATTTTTAATCACCTTTTGAAAAGAGAAAATCGTAGTAGCGAGCTCTGTGTCCCATAGTTACTCAGTGATTTTTAAGCATCTAAATTGTGATTCTTTTTTGCATTTAAGAGATGTATGTCCAGAACAGAAATTTTTGCAACAAATTTTCCAGGCTCAAACAACATTTACACAGAAGAATTATCTAAATTCTAACACAGAAAAATGTCCAGAAAAATTTAATAGATGATTCCATATGTTGTCTCAAATGTTCCCACATTTGATACAACATTTAGTCAGAATTTTTCAGATAGTGCATAAACAAGGAGATTTTCGAATGGATGAAAACCTCTTATCATCAAGGGCTTTTGCATAAATATCAGCAAGTTGTTTCTCAGTAGTAATGTATTCCAACTTCACAATCTCCTTCTCAACAATATCTCTAATAAAATGGTGTCTAATACTTATATGCTTTGTCAAAGAATGTTGCACATGATTCTTAGATATATTAACAGCAATAGTATAATCACAAAATATTTTATTTTCATCATTCAAAGCTTCTTTTATATTTTCAGGCTCAATCAAAGAATGATAACAAACATGGTTTACCTTGTTGCATATGGATGACATGCATATAGGCCTTACCACATCTTCTGTGTTCATACCCAGCCTTCTTCTAGTTTGTACTCCAGTATTCAGTTCTCCAATGATTTGGTCTGATGGATGATCTTTCAAAATTCTGGTAGATGGAGTTCTCTGAGAATCATAAAGATTTTCTGATAATTCTAATTTTTCAGAGAATGTTTGCTCAGATGTGGCCTCATCTGAAGCAACAGTTTGAGTTTGATCAGAATTCTCAGAACTCTTTAAAATTTCAAAAAGATCAGAGACGTCATCTTCAAGACATTGACCTGTACGACTAGAATTATCATCTACTACCACATTTAGACATTCTTGCACAGTACATGTTCTCAAATTGTAAATTCTATAGGCTCTACTATTTCTAGAATAGCCTAAGAATAATCTTTTATCACTTTTAGAATAAAAATTATGCAATTGATCTCTATCATTCTGAATGTAACATATACAACCAAACACATGAAAGTATTTCAAAGTTGGTATTCTATTATTCAGAATTTCATAAGGAGTTTCAGTGGAATCGGTTTGAATATAGATTCTATTTGAAATATGGCATGCAGTGTTTAAAGCTTCAGCCCAAAATCTTTTAGAAAGTTGTTTGGATAAAAGCATAACTTTAGCCATTTCTTGAAGAGTCCTATATTTCCTTTCACAAATATCATTTTGTTGTGGTGTTTTAGGTGAATAAAACTCTTGCATGATACCTGTACTTTCACAAAATTCAGTAAAAGAACTATTTTCAAACTCTCTTCCATGATTAGACTTAATTATGCAAAATTTAGAGTTAAAAACAGTTTTGAATCTTTTATAAAGAATTTGGAAAACTGAAAAAGTTTCAGATTTCTCGTTTAGAAATTCAATCCAAGTGTATCTTGAGTAATCATCAACCACAACTAATGAATATCTCTTACCACCAATACTCTGAGTTTCCGTTGGACCGATAATATCCATATGTAGAAGTTCAAAGCAGTGTGTTGTTGAACAATGTTCCAACATTCTGTGAGACACGTTCATCTGCTTACCTTTTTGGCATGAATCACAAACTTTGGTATTTCTTAACTGAAGTTTAGGTAAACCTGTAACAACTCCTAATTTCATCAATTTGTGAATATGTTTATAATTAGCATGCCAAAGAACATTCTCATCAAGTTTAGCATTATTGCATATATCTTTAGATTCAAACAAGTAATAATTGTCAACAGATCTAATTCCAGTCATAAGACAATAAGAATTTCTATCTAGAACATAGCAAGAATATTTATCAAACTTAACATGTAGATCATCATTACATAATTGACTAATGTAGGTCCTCAAAGTTGAGTTAATAACGAGTAAGCTAGTGAAAATGTCTAGAGGGGGGTGAATAGACTTTTCAAAAATCTATCGAAATATCAGAATACAATATGCGGAATAACGAAATTAACAATGAGCCCAATCTAAGTTTATACTCAACTTCAAAATTCGAGAACTCTGTTCTATACTCAACTACTCTAGTACAGTTAAGTATGTAAACAATTAAACAGTTAAGCAATTAAAACAGTAAACAACACAAACAATTTATAGTGGTTCGACAACTTGTCTACGTCCACTCTCACAAACCCAGTTGTGATGTTTCCACTAAACTCTTCCAATCGAGTACAAAGTGTATTTTCCTGTGATTTTAAGTCCCAAGAAGAAGACTTAGATCTTCTAAGACTATACCACCAAATACGTCTATGATCTAACTAGAAATTTAACAAGTATCTAGCAACTTGATAAAAACAACAAAAACTAAAAACTTATTCAGTCGCAGTCTTCTGATTCTTCACTTCACTTCTGACTTGCTTTCTGAACTTCAACGAACTCTGTGAGTAATCTTCAGTATATCTTCAGTATGTATCAGTATGCGTACTTACAGTAACAGTAGTCTTCAAATGATAAACACCATGAAGTATTTATAGACTTCAATCTTCAAGAACTCAGGTAGTTGTAACCAACTCTTCTTATAACCAACTTCCGTCTCTTCGGCCTTCCTAGATCTTGCATAGTTGTAGCAGCTTCCTCAGCTTCTGGTTCAGCAGCTGACTTTCCTTTTTCACCTTCAGCAATAACTTTAACTCGACTTGTCTCTTCCCCCTTTTTGGCTTCATCAGTCGCCTTGAGAGAGAATAGAGAAGTGAACCGAGTCATCTCTTCCATCATAGCTTGCTTCATAAGGTTTGTAGCATTTTCAATCTGCCGTTGATTAGAACCATCTTGACTCAACTTATCTAGTTTGGTTGCCACCAACTCCAGCTTCTGAGTAGATAAGTTCAACTCATTCTTAAAATGGGTTGCAGTCAGACGCAACTTCTTGTTCTCTTCAGTCATAGCACTGATAAACTCTTTAGCTTGTGCTAACTGATCAAAGGCTTCCTTTCTTTGAACATCAGCAACCTCGATTTTAGCTCTATAGACTCTTTCCATCTTCCTGGATTCAGTAGCTAGAACACGAGCAAAATCAACTAAGCTCTTCTCTGAATATTCAATTTGATTCTGGAGTAATCCTTCGATCTGGTTGAACATTTCTTGCCTGAAATCATTGTCCAACTGATTGACTTCGTTTATGATCATCTCTTTTGAACTTGTCACAAGGACACTGTTCTGTTCAACAAGAGTCTTTTTCAATTCAGTCTTGAGGAATTCATCAATAGACGACTTAATGACAGCTTTCAAGTCATCTTTCAACTCATCTATTGAAGTGGCTGGGATAGCTTGAGATGTTTGTCCAATATCAACATGAACAGCTTCTATCATAATCTCATCACCTGGAATTGATAAAGCTTCCACCAACTGGCCTTCTGGAGTAGTAGTCAAGACCTCGTCTTCAACTAGTTCAGCCTCTGGAATCACACTTCCAGCAATAGCTTTTAGGTTTAGTTGGGGAGAATAAGGAATGATAGCTAACCTTGCTTCATGAGCCTTCCTTTCAGCATCAGCCAATTCCTTTTTCAATAAAGCGTGCAACTTCTCCATGTATCCACATATCTCAATGGGAAGTAGAAAACCAGTGTATCGATTAATAAACTTGAAGTCTGACCTTGGACTATCAGCATGGTCCATTTGAAATCTGAACACAATGCCTCTCAACTGATCTGAGACATTGTCTAGCTCTATGACCGGATCCGTAGACTGGATCAACTCAGCTTGTTCAGCTTCAATCATCACAATATCTTGCACAAAGTCAGATTCTGAAACCTGAACGCCCACATCAAACTGAAATTCTGAACTCATCAAGTCATCAGAAATACCCAGTAACCTCTTAGCAAGAGCAGTAATAGCATGATTTGGGAAAAGCTCGGAGTGATCATGAACACCACTATTCTCCTTCTGCTCCATCTCCCAATCCATGAAGTTAGAAATACCACCTTTCCCTAAGATGACTTCGAACAAGTCGTCTGTTGAAGACTTCTTCAATGCAACCCAGGTGCATATACGTAGAAGCTTCTCAAACTGCTCTGACGAGTAGTCGACTTCGATAGATGAGAGTTGCTTCTTCAGATTCTTGCTCATCTTCGATCGAATTCTCTTCTCTCTTAAACACATCGGGTAGTAGACCAATGATTCGAATCTAACTTCAGACGGGGTCTGAGTAGATGGGGTCTCTATCTCAGCTGTTGCAGTGGCAACTGGCGTCTTGTCTGAAGTAGATGGGTTGATAGGTTCAACATATTCTGTTGAAGGTAAGGATAGAATTTGGTCTGTGGTTTCTGTGGGCTTTGATGTGTCTAGGATTGGTGTGACAACTGTCGGAGTATCAGTTGTGTCAATTATGGGAGTGTTTAGGGGTAGGCTGGCTCTCAGCGGATGTGCTGCCAGCACTTGCGAGGTTGAGGTAATAGGTCTGGGCCTAGATCGATGTGATCTAGCCTTGGTTCGAACAGAAGAGTGAGAGAGAGGAATTGACAAAGGTTGAGAAGATGTACCAACCTGAATACTTGACTCTTCTGGTGGAGAGGACGACCCAACTCGCACAAGAGTGTACAATTCTGGAATTTGAGCACTTGGCTCCTTTTCTCGTTCGGACTCCTCTTCCGACTGAGTCTTCTCAGAGTCATCTGCACTAGACGAGTCTTGTGCAGCTTTCTTCGATTCTTCAATTGACTCATCCTCCGATGCACTAGTCGAGGCAGCATACGGCAAGGCTTCCATAGGATCAATGCGAGCTTGCCTAGATGCAGCTGGCCTAGCAGCAACCTGCTTCTTCAAGGCTTCCTTTTTCAAATAAAACTTCAAAGGATGGAATGGCTTACCCTTACTCCATTCCGACTTGTTTGGCATTAATAATGGAAATAGAATGCTAAGCTTGTTTCCATATCCAACCACATTAGATACCACCCAATTACGAGTATCGGTGTCCACCCGAACACTTCGCTCGAAATACATGATCCCATCAGCTATCAATTTGAACCAATTGCCTTCTGTAATACCATCATAAATGGCAGCCATCACCCTTGCTTTTCCCAAGGTTACAGAGTCATGGGAACCAGTGGCACATAGCAGGATTTTGCTGGCTATGTCCAAAAGGGTTCGATATTTCTCTAGAAGTTCCATCTTCTTGACGGCAGGTAGCTTGCCATCTGGTTTCAGCCTCATCTTCCTTCCACAAAATATACTCAGATATCTTGTCTCTTGCCCAATGGCATAATTCTCTACATCAATTGTTCCGGTGGGCAACTTCAGATGCTCGAACATGGCTTCTCGAGTAATTTCTACTGGACTTCCACCAATAAACGATCCAATTGTGTCACCTCGTCTGGTGGCGTTGGCATAGAACTCCAGCACTTCCTCCTCCAAGACGATTTGAGGAAACGCCTCCAAATAAGGCTTTAGGCCACATCTGGTGCATTTGGACAGAATTTCGGCATTTCCATCTGTGTGATTGCCCTCAAAGAACACAGAAGGTTCAACATGCACTTTATTGTCGGAAATGTATCTCCCTAGATCGAATGTAGCCTGCATGTTAGTTCTCACATCGAAAATGGAGCGAGTCGACATTCTTAAGAGTTTGAATAAGAATGAATAGCTTGGATTTGCAAGAGAACAAATGCTCGAAGGTAGGAGAGTTAAGAAATTGTGGGGTAAGACGTGTGTAAGTGTTGGGTTTTGTTCAAAACAGAATTTTTTTTGATCCAATGGCCAAAATCGAAGGATGAGATCCAACGGTTGGGGCTTTTGGTATTCGGTTACGGAATCGAGAATATTATGTGATTTGATATTGGAAAATTTGAAATCCGTCTCTTCTTAGTTAGGACAGGGGAGTGAACTCATCTGCCCTAGTAAAGTTGAGTACGAATTGGGTGAATACACCTCATTAAATGGAGTGTATAAATCCAATTCTGGGGTTTTTCAAATTTTGGCATTATCGAGTTACTATAATACCCTTAATTTATTTTGATTAAACACTTAACATATTTCAAAAAGAGCACTTAGCTTGTCTGTTCGAGTCTATCCAGAACAGACGAGTAGATTTAAGCTTCACAAGACGAGTTGGCTTAAGTACACAAGACGAGTTCCCCCTTCGCCTGTGCTTGTCTATTCTGAACGTCGAACGACTTCATGTACCTATCTTATCATTTGCAATGTGTAATCGTAGGTACAAGTAGAGTAACATAAATAAGATGAATATCAATCTAAAGCAAGGATCAAGGTTTCGAACAAGATGACCTTTAACAAACATAAGAGTCAACATAAGGATATTTAAGAAGTCAAAGATTCCCCCTTAAATGTTTATTCCCTTAGTATTACCCTCAGCTTTACCAGCTTCCTCATCGGGTTGTTTGGTCATCTAGTCTAGTCTTGTATACCTGTCTGTTGAGTGAGTAGACGAGTGCTCTGGTCTAGTGATCTTGTCTCATTTTCTTGATGTACCTGTCTGTTTAGTACATAGCTATAGGCAAGTAGGATCTAAATCAATTAGCCCTAGACTAATGCATAACTCACGAAATCGTGCCTCAGCTAATGGTTTTGTAAAAATATCAGCTCTTTGAAAATCAGTATGAATCTTTTCCATGCGAATATCCTTCTTTTCTACATGATCACGTATGAAATGATGCTTCACATCAACATGCTTACATCGTGTGTGCAAAACAGGATTTTGTGTAATGACAATTGCACTATTACTATCACAGAAAATAGGAACATTTGATTCATGTATGTTGTAATCTCTAAGCTGTTGCATGAGCCAGAGTAGTTGACTACAACAGCTACCAGCAGCCATGTACTCGGCTTCGGTAGTTGAAGTTGCAACACTAGTCTGCTTTTTAGAAAACCAAGATATGAGTTTTGTGCCTAGAAATTGACAAGAACCAGAAGTAGATTTCCTATCTATTCTACAGCCTCCAAAGTCTGAGTCTGAATAGCCACTTAAGGATAGATCATCATTTGAGGGATACCATATACCACGATTGATGGTCCCTTTCAAATATTTCAAGATCCTTTTGGTGGTTTCCATGTGACTTTCTTTTGGATTGGCTTGGAATCGAGCACAAACACCAACAGAGAATGCAATGTCTGGTCTACTAGCAGTTAGATACAGTAAGGAACCAATTAAACCACGGTAATAAGATTGGTCAGAACATTTACCGTTCTCATCTGGATCCATTCTGTAAGTTGGTTGCATTGGTACGCCAGTAGACTTACAAGTTTTGATCCCATACTTGTCTAGAAGATTTCTAGTGTACTTCGCCTGATTTATGAAAATACCTTCTGGAGTTTGTTTTACTTGAAGACCAAGAAAGTAATTCATTTCACCCATCATAGACATCTCAAATTTACTTTGCATGAGTGTTGAAAAACTTTCACTCAGCTTTTTGTTAGGTGACCCAAAAATGATGTCATCTACGTAAATTTGGACGAGTAAAATGTCCTTCCCTTCTTGTCTTCTGAACAAGGTTCGATCGACCTTGCCCTTAGTAAAACCATTTTCCAATAGAAAGAGAGAGAGTGTCATACCATGCTCTTGGAGCTTGCTTTAGTCCGTATAAGGCTTTCTTTAACCTGTACACCTGGTTGCCTTTGACTTCGAAACCTGGAGGTTGTTCAACATACACTTCTTCCGCAAGAATACCGTTAAGAAATGCACTTTTGACATCCATTTGATATACAATAAACTTCATGTGAGCAGCATATGCAAGGAACAATCGAATGGCTTCTAGTCTAGCAACAGGAGCATATGTTTCATCATAGTCTATGCCTTCATGTTGGTCCCTGAACGAGTAGTGAATGGGTTTAAAGTCTAGAGGGGAGGGGTGAATAGACTTTAAAACTTTTTCAAACAGAGTTGGGAACCTCTTCTGATTGCTATGTCAACTGGACTGCAAGTCTGCTGGTCCAGATGACTATAGTGATCTGACTGAGGAGGTTATATGCGGAATTATGGTGGCCCTGGTTTAGACTCGTTCTTGTAACTTGTTTTACTTAATGAAAATACTCAGCTGATGCTGGTTTGAAAGTTATGGCCTTGTTTTGAAGAGTGTTGAAATCACAGTATGCACTATATAATAATGAATGAAAAGGCAGAAATGTAAAGTGCAGAAAGTAAATAACACCGGATTTATAGTGGTTCGGATATACGTTCCTACGTCCACTCTCACGTCCTAACGTGATGTTTAATCCCTTTAATTTCCACAAATTACAAGGGTCTTGACCTTTATAGTCCCAAGGTTAGGACTTTGAGATCTGAGCCGTCCTAACAGCTACGGTCTCCACAAGTGATTGTAAGCACTTGCACTTTAAGGGGTTTCAAAAACTTTAACCTTTCGGTGAGGGTTTGGGGTTTTTGAGGTGTATCCAACTAATGGTTCAAGCTTATAATTTGCTTAACCACTATGCCTAAAACAATTGATATACAATATGAACAGGTTTCAGGTTCTTAAGGGTTGGATAGAAATCACTTAAGAGCTATAGATAATCTAGTGGTTTCTGGCTCTTTTGAGAATTCTTAGAACTGTATGGCTTTAGCTTTGATTGCTTGCTTGGCTTGTTGAATTCTCTCTTGTGACTCCTTCTTTGTGATTTCTCATCCTCTTGTATTTATAATGGAGATTGGTTGCAACTAGCCGTTGGAGTTGACTAGCCGTTTGAGCAATCTTTCCATAATAGCTTGATTCCTTGATTCCAGCCGCTTGATTGCTTCAATCCTGGGATCATGTCAATCTTCTAAATAAGGTAGGTCTTCGTTTGAATTGCAAGATGACTTAGGAATCAGCCGAGTCCTGGAAGAGCACATAGTCTTCTGATCTGTACTTCTAGTCTTCTGACTACTCTTCTGGCCTTAGGTCTTCTGTCTTCTGATATCAGACGAGTAACACTCTTCTGATCTGGAAATTCTTTGTACTGCTTTTAGGCCATCTTCAATCTGGGACTCCATCAGATAGGTAGGTATACAAGCACCTTAACTTATCTGGTCTTCAAGGATCTTCTAGTCTTCATGTCTTCTACTCTTCTCATCTTGAGGATAGGCATGTAAGCCAGGACTGTGCTGATCAGCTGATATCAATACAGTTGATCACACAAGACTAGTCTAAGTTGTTATATACAAGTCAGCTGATCCTATTACATTTATAAACTCTAAGTGTTTTGGCCATCAAAACTATTCTAACATCAAGTGGGGCTTAGGATGAATTTATATCCCAACACTTCAGCTTGTGAATAGCCTTGGGCAACTAATCTAGCCTTATTCCTGACAACTAAATCATTCTCATCTTTCTTATTCTTGAAAATCCATCGAGTGCCAACTACATTATGATGTTTCGGCCTATCGACAAGTTCCCAGACGTCGTTTCGAACAAACTGGTTCAACTCGTCTTGCATAGCGATGATCCAATTACTATCAGCCAATGCCTCTTTAACAGTGGTAGGCTCAATAGATGAGAGGAAACAACACCAGCAAAACATAGTTGGACTCGACTGTTCTTGCGACTCAAAGAGTTGTCGTCTAGTCTTCACACCAATAGTAGAGTCACCAATGATATTTTCAGTATCATGCGCAGATTTCCATGTTTTTCTATTCTTAACAGGAATACTATCATCATCTATATCATGTACAGAATCATGCATGTCAACATCATTTGTATCATCAACAGATTTACCAGGAGTAGATGAGTCAACTAGAGCAGGCATGTCAACTGGTCTAGAAGACTTACCTTGAGCACTTACTTTCTCCTTGTCATCAGATTCGAGAGCTTTCATGAATGGATTGTAGGCTTGAACGGATTCATATACCTCTGAATCTTTGTCAGATTCGATCGTTAGATCAGTTACCTTCTTACTGATCTTGTCGGCAGACGAGTCCTGTTGAGATTCATCGAAAACCACATGTGGTGTTTCTTCCACACAAAGAGTTGAGTAGTTGAATACCCTAAATGCTTTGCTAGTCGAGGAGTATCCTAAGAATATCCCCTCGTCTGCTTTAGCATCGAAAGTATTCAACTTGCTCTTTCCATTGTTGTGAATGAAACACTTACAACCAAATATATGGAAATATGAAACTCTGGGTTTTCTACCTTTCCAAACCTCATAAGGTGTCTTGCCTGGAGCCTTGTTGATCGCGCTTCTGTTTTGTGAATGGCATGCAGTATTGATAGCTTCGGCCCAAAACTTCTGAGGAGTGTTGAACTCAGCTAACATGGTCCTACAGGCTTCTTTAAGTGTTCGATTCCTCCTTTCTGCTACACCGTTTTGTTGTGGTGTCCTAGCTGCACTAGTAAGATGCTGGATACCACATTTAGTACAGAAATCTTTAATATAGCAATTAATGAACTCAGTTCCCTTGTCACTACGAATCTTGACAATGGACTGGTTCTTCTCAACTTGTAACTTCTTCAACAGTTCAGGCAGAAGTGTTTGTGTATCACTCTTCTTGTGTAGAAAGACTACCCAAGTGAACTTAGAATAGTCGTCTACAACAACAAGTGTGTACCTTCTACCATTCAAGGTTGGAGGAGTTATTGGACCATGAAGATCCATATGTAGAAGTTCTAGGACTCTACTAGTTGAGAGAGTAGGAATTGACTTAAAAGAACCTTTAACCTGTTTACCCTGTTGACAGGCCGTGCATACATGTGACTTGTAGTAAACTTCATTGGGAATACCTTCAACAAGGTAATATCTGGCTATCTTATTAAGAACCTTAAAGTTTAGATGACAAAGGCGTCTGTGCCAGAGCCACCCAAGCTCTTTAGGATTCTTAGTAAGTAGACAGGTGTCCCTCGGACAACTGTTCCAGTTCACTATGTACACACTTCCTTGTCTTACGCCGACTAGTAGGACTGTGTGCGTCCTTTTGTCAATGATTTCGCATTTGCGGCTCTTGAACTGCACCTTGTAACCACGATCACAAAACTGAGAAACAGAGAGTAAATTATATTTCAAACCTTCAACATATGAGACATCTTGGATCTCAACGTCTCCATTCCGGATGTAACCAAATCCTTTAGTGACAACAGTGGAGCTATCACCAAATATCACTTTTGGTCCTTCTTGCTCATGGTAGCTTGATAAGAGAGCCTTGGTACCAGTCATGTGGTGCGAACAACCACTGTCTATGTACCAGGTTTCTCCTACTGAGCCACCCTTCTTATACAAGTCAAGTCGACCCTGCAATGAAGATATTCAATAATTTAGGTACCCATTTGTTTATTGGGGTCCTTGGGGGTTAGTCGTGTTCAGAGGAATCCAAATATACATTGGAGTCTTGAACAAGTTCGATTTTTTAAGCTTTCGCCCATATTTGTTACAAAATAAGACCTTGTTGTCCTTAACTGGCCTATCAGTCGAGTTCGGGTCTACTCTTTGGAGATAGCCTTTCGACTTAATCTCTACTTGAGCAGGCACTGGTCTATGATAGTCAGAGTAGGGCTTGTAAGCATTAGGTCCATACGGTTTATAGACGCGTTTGGGTCTTTCCTCACTAATGATATCATATGATAAAGGTGGAGGATATAAAACAGCTTGTGTACGATATTTTGGAGCTACTTGTCTAGGTCTAGACGAGTAGAGCTGAGACTGCCTTATGAAAGGAGGTCTAGGCTCTTGTCGTCTAGTCTGTACCTGTCTAGTACTCGTCTCCTTAGGATACCAGTCCTCGTATCTAACCTGGTTGGGTCGTCCACGATTAGTGGTCCTTTGAAGATTAGTTCTAGGTTGAACAGGCTTGCTGTTACCATTCTTTTTACCTCCCTTGGTAATCGGAATGTTAACTCGAGCTTGTTTAGGTACAGTACCTTGAGATGGAGTACCAATGTCGTATAACATAGGTCCTTTCCCTTTATCATTTGGTAAAAGTCTTGCGTTAGTAGTAGTAGGGTTCTTAATGACTCGAGTAGACGAGCTAGATGACTCAGCACCTATACCTGTCTTGTCACCTGGGTCTCTATACCTATCTGACAATTCAAGGTTAATCTTTGAAGAGTTAACCAGGTCAGTAAGTTTGAGATCAAGTGTGACAACCTCGGTCTCTAAGAACTTATTACGTTCTTCAAGTCTATTGCACTTGCTCTTTAAAACATTAAATTCATTTCTCTCAGTTGCATGTGTCTTAAGTAGGTCTTGATATAACCTGTCTGTCAATGCACACTTTTCTTTGAGTTGTCTTAACTCTTTAGTCAAGCGTTCATTTAGGACTGTTATATTAGGATCTACTTTGGACTGAGCTTCCTTAAGATCAATGATTTCTTGTTTTAATGCAATGTTTTCATCACTGACTTCGATGAATGCTTGGTTAGCAAGTAGAAGGTCGTCTTCAATAGCACTAGTCGAGTGCTGAGGACTACTTCCTACTTCACTACTAGCAGTGTCACTTTCATCAGTTTCTGAATCATCACAAGATTGAAAAGATGTAGCAGATGATACCTCTTGGTCGATTTTAGCCATACAACATAGGCCATCATCTACTATGAATGCTTCGTCGTGGTCTCGATCAGTCGAGTGGCTAGATAAGGACGATGGCAACTCGTCTGAATCCAAATCAGAGTCATCATTGGCCATCATTGCCTTCTTGCCACGGTTGTATCTTCTTTCCCTTCGAGCTTTACGTTCTTCTCGATCGTCAGTGCTCAAGTCTGGACATTCATATATGTAGTGACCTGGCTTTTCGCAGTTGTAGCACAAGAGATCATTAGTAGCCTTTTTAATAGGAGATTTATCCCTACGCTTATCACGTCTATCAGAACGTTGAATCTTCCTATCGTCAGACTCTCTATCTCGCCTATTACCTTTCGAGACTTCGTCTCTCCTTTCGGACGAGTTTCGGTCTCGTCTGGTCTCAGACGAGTTCTTAGAAGTAGACGCTCTATGATCCCTATAGAACTTCTTGTATCTTCCGAAACGTTTATTCAGCCTATCAAACTTTCTAACCATGAGGCTCACCTGATCCTTCAAACTAAGATCAGTATCTAATTCGTCTTTTACAGAGGCAGACTTAGTCTTAGACTTAGACCTATCTACCTTGGAAGACTTAGAAGAGCTAGACTTAAAGGCAACGTTCTTAGATACAGCATGTTCTCTATCGCTACTGGCTAGTGGTTCATCTTCGTCTAAATCAAACTCATGAGCCTTCAGAGTTTGAAACATGGTCTCTGCACTCCAAGCATCTATGTCTTGGGTATTCTTAACTATCATCTTTACCATTTTCCATCGAGAATCTAAGCTCTTAAGAATCCTAAGATTGATTTCACGAGGAGTATAAGTTTTACCAAGAACTTCAAGGTCATTCATGATTTTAGTGAAACGAGTATCCAGCTGGTCGATAGTTTCGCCAGCTTTCATCCGAAATGATTCAAATCTTTGGACAGCAGTGGATAATTTGCTCTCTTTGATCAGGGATGTCCCTTCACAAATGATAGCTAATCTGTCCCACATCTCTTTGGCAGTCTTACATTTTAACACTTTTCCTAGATACTCGTTAGGAAGGGTGTGTAAAATATAATTCTTCGCCAAACTATCCAAATTATTTTGACGCATTTCTTCTGAGGTTAGATCAGACCTTGGTTTCTTGACGAGGGTGCCGATTGGTTTGTCTTTGTCAAGATTTGCAGTGTTTGGAACCATTGTCACGATCGGACCCTCGGTCACAACAGAGATCATTAGATCGTGCGTGGAGCTGAAGATAGCCTCCATTCGCAACTTCCAGTAGTCGTAGTCTTGAACCTGGAACTTGGGTAACTTGTTAGCGCTGATCTCAAGAGACATGATTTCAAGAAATAAGTGCTAAGTAGTTTTATGATCAAGAAGCAGATAGATCAGGAACAGGGAACAAGAAACAGATAGAACAAGTATAGATCAAGAACACGTAGGCAAGTACAATCACGGACCAAGACTTCACCCTTAGTCTTAAGTCGGTTATCAAGAAACAGCAGTTCGAAAATCACTGCTCTGATACCACTTGTAGGTCCTCAAAGTTGAGTTAATAACGAGTAAGCTAGTGAAAATGTCTAGAGGGGGGTGAATAGACTTTTCAAAAATCTATCGAAATATCAGAATACAATATGCGGAATAACGAAATTAACAATGAGCCCAATCTAAGTTTATACTCAACTTCAAAATTCGAGAACTCTGTTCTATACTCAACTACTCTAGTACAGTTAAGTATGTAAACAATTAAACAGTTAAGCAATTAAAACAGTAAACAACACAAACAATTTATAGTGGTTCGACAACTTGTCTACGTCCACTCTCACAAACCCAGTTGTGATGTTTCCACTAAACTCTTCCAATCGAGTACAAAGTGTATTTTCCTGTGATTTTAAGTCCCAAGAAGAAGACTTAGATCTTCTAAGACTATACCACCAGATACGTCTATGATCTAACTAGAAATTTAACAAGTATCTAGCAACTTGATAAAAACAACAAAAACTAAAAACTTATTCAGTCGCAGTCTTCTGATTCTTCACTTCACTTCTGACTTGCTTTCTGAACTTCAACGAACTCTGTGAGTAATCTTCAGTATTTCTTCAGTATGTATCAGTATGCGTACTTACAGTAACAGTAGTCTTCAAATGATAAACACCATGAAGTATTTATAGACTTCAATCTTCAAGAACTCAGGTAGTTGTAACCAACTCTTCTTGAAAACTAACTTTTAACTGAAACTTCTTATCAATCCACGCGT
The DNA here is from genome assembly GCA_963675135.1 of Galeopsis tetrahit. Lineage (NCBI taxonomy): Eukaryota > Viridiplantae > Streptophyta > Magnoliopsida > Lamiales > Lamiaceae > Galeopsis > Galeopsis tetrahit. The sequence continues at coordinate 70,879,883 of OY776128.1, read as the reverse complement.
TTCTTGTTACGAATTAGTTATTCCATAACTAACTTCTTCATCCTTATCTTTATACGCGCTTCACTTAAACTTTACTTCAAGTTGACCTGTCTTGTATAGTCTAGTAGATGCACTTGTCTTGTAGTCCACCAGTCTTGAGTAGTAGACTTCAACTCTTCTTCTTCTGGTCTTCTTGTGCAATCTTCAGTAGTAGACTATTCTAATCCTAACAAGACTATTACATTACTTTAAGCTTTTCTGAATTATAAAGCTTAGTCAACTTATAAACTATACAATCAATCTATCTATTACATTCAAAAATCATGAGCTCTATACAATGATTATTCATAGCTCAACAACAATCTAACATATACAAATAGCACATATGAAGTACTTATAAATCGTACTTATCTTTTAATAAGAAAACAATACTTTCTTTTCATGTGAACTCTACTGATCTGTTCAAGATGACTTCAACTTAACTAGACTAGATTAGTCAACACTTAGAAAATATTCCAACTACTTTTGGCTTATCAAAACTTCATCTTTCATCAATATTTAGGACTTGTCTAGGATTCATATCCCAACAACTAATGCTAATCAAATTTGCACGTAATCCTTCAACATGTAAAACATTTGATAATTTTGGAAAACCAGAAACATTGAGTGTTCCTTTACCAATGATCCTACCTTTAGAACCACCTCCATATAAAACATTTCCACCATCATATGATATATAATTTGATAAGAATTCAAGTTGACCTGTCATGTGTCTAGAACAGCCACTATCAAAGTACCATAAATAAATCAGGAACACATGCTTTTAATGACATATGAACAACATTACATGACATATCAGATTTTGAAACACATTCTGTTTTCTGTAAATGTTGTTTGAAATGATGTGTCATTTTAGGCAACTTTTCAAAAGAATTCACATCTCTTTTCAGTTTTAAGCAATATGGACGTTTATAACATTTTTCAGAACAGTAAAAACATGTAAAATCTTTTTCAACCTTACCAAGAGTAATTTGTGTCTTAGCAGAAATATTATAACTATCCATTACTTCTGCCTTAACAAACACAATAGGCTTTTTATCATTAGAAGGTTTAAAAGACATATCATTGTAACCAATACCTGTTCTTTTTATGTTACTAATCATTAAGACATTATCCAGCTTTGACAAATTACAGTTGTGACTTTTTCTCGAAGTACCTGTCTCATCATAAATAAATTCATTAAAACAGTTCAGACTGGTAATCGAAAATAATGGATACCTAGCAAATGTTATAGCAGATGTTGGCACATCTGATGCAACATCAGAAGCAGAAGATTCTGGATCATCATCAGCTTCAGTCCGTGGTTGAATCCAGTCAGCCAGTATACTCCTCCATGCTCGTTCATCAAGATATTTGGTGTACACAATATAAGGTCTAAGTGCAGGAGAAATTGAATATTCCATTGCAATATACACACTCTAAGCAAGATCTCTACTTAGTGTATCAAGTAGTTGGCTCTGATACCAACTAAAAGTGTGCGTGCGTGCGTTATACAGAGATGTTGTCTGTAGTGTTGGCACAGTCCAGACAACAATGAGCAGCGGAATTTAAACAAACACTTTGCAAAGAGTATTTCAAAATTTGTGTAGATTAAATAATTAATCTACACGAATCACTTATATTAACTCTTAATATCAGTGAAACAAAATCATCAACCTCGAGAGGTTATGAACAACTACAACTCAGATTTGAGTTTGAAAAGTTACTAGAAAAATACGAAACTATCTCCCTTATAGATCTAACATATTTTCCTAATAAACGACTATGATTGAGTACACAAGTATTCGGGTTTATAAGAGTGCACTAATCTACAAGAAAGAACAAAATATTTTTCTAACTAGAAGCGTTGCGCAATCTGCATGACCTGGACACGTCCACATCTTCTAACTGCATCAAAGGAACATTACAAACAACATAGAAAATTCGGAGTTAGGCGAATTATGATATTGACCAAAGTGATGGAACATTCTGCACATCACGGGTACAACATCAACAACAACCTTTCAGAAAGGTTTGAAAAATCTAATTGACTATATGAAACTACCTCCCTTTTAGGTCTATACATATAATCTCCTAGACAAAATAAGTATGATACATATGTTGATTGGGTCTACAACAATCTATCATACTGTTGCATCGATCCTCTATTAATTGACCACGTTTTCAACTGCATGCAACCTTCATAGATCAGTTTTTACTTGATCTATAACCTCCTCCACAAACTCCTTAAAAGTAGGAACCACCATGCATGCTCTTAACTTCTCACTCCTTGTATTTATGCAACCGCTTGACCTGGTAACTTCCACGTCTTCAATCCTGCATACAAGGACATTAAGAACAACATCTAAAATCGGAGTTAGTGTTAGGAGAAAGGGCAAATTATGATGTTGACCAAAGTGATGGAACATTTTGTACAACACTCGACAAACAGAGTTGCTAGGAGTGTTGGATCAAAATAAGCATCACATGTACAACATCAACATGTGTCTTCTTTCTTCTTTCTTAGTAATGAATGTGTCTTCTTTCTTCTCTTGTATTTGCGTTGAAGCTGCCTCTATTTATAGATAAATTTCGTCAGCCTTCAACTCCCATAGATCACATGATCTATGTAACTTCCCCTTAACTCTTTAACATAAGGTAACTTCCAATTTAGGCTTAACTTCCATTTGTGCTTGCAATTCTCTCACTCCTTATGCAATCTGCATGACCTGGACACGTCCACATCTTCTAACTGCATCAAAGGAACATTACAAACAACATAGAAAATTCAGAGTTAGGCGAATTATGATGTTGACCAAAGTGATGGAACATTCTGCACATCACGGGTACAACATCAACAACAACCTTTCAGAAAGGTTTGAAAAATTTAATTGACTATATGAAACTACCTCCCTTTTAGGTCTATACATATAATCTCCTAGACAAAATAAGTATGATACATATGTTGATTGGGTCTACAACAATCTATCATACTGTTGCATCGATCCTCTATTAATTGACCACGTTTTCAACTGCATGCAACCTTCATAGATCAGTTTTTACTTGATCTATAACCTCCTCCACAAACTCCTTAAAAGTAGGAACCACCATGCATGCTCTTAACTTCTCACTCCTTGTATTTATGCAACCGTTTGACCTGGTAACTTCCACGTCTTCAATCCTGCATACAAGGACATTAAGAACAACATCTAAAATCGGAGTTAGTGTTAGGAGAAAGGGCAAATTATGATGTTGACCAAAGTGATGGAACATTTTGTACAACACTCGACAAACAGAGTTGCTAGGAGTGTTGGATCAAAATAAGCATCACATGTACAACATCAACATGTGTCTTCTTTCTTCTTTCTTAGTAATGAATGTGTCTTCTTTCTTCTCTTGTATTTGCGTTGAAGCTGCCTCTATTTATAGATAAATTTTGTCACCCTTCAACTCCCATAGATCACATGATCTATGTAACTTCCCCTTAACTCCTTAACATAAGGTAACTTCCAATTTAGGCTTAACTTCCATTTGTGCTTGCAATTCTCTCACTCCTTATGCAATCTGCATGACCTGGACACGTCCACATCTTCTAACTGCATCAAAGGAACATTACAAACAACATAGAAAATTCAGAGTTAGGCGAATTATGATGTTGACCAAAGTGATGGAACATTCTGCACATCACGGGTACAACATCAACAACAACCTTTCAGAAAGGTTTGAAAAATCTAATTGACTATATGAAACTGCCTCCCTTTTAGGTCTATACATATAATCTCCTAGACAAAATAAGTATGATACATATGTTGATTGGGTCTACAACAATCTATCATACTGTTGCATCGATCCTCTATTAATTGACCACGTTTTCAACTGCATGCAACCTTCATAGATCAGTTTTTACTTGATCTATAACCTCCTCCACAAACTCCTTAAAAGTAGGAACCACCATGCATGCTCTTAACTTCTCACTCCTTGTATTTATGCAACCGCTTGACCTGGTAACTTCCACGTCTTCAATCCTGCATACAAGGACATTAAGAACAACATCTAAAATCGGAGTTAGTGTTAGGAGAAAGGGCAAATTATGATGTTGACCAAAGTGATGGAACATTTTGTACAACACTCGACAAACAGAGTTGCTAGGAGTGTTGGATCAAAATAAGCATCACATGTACAACATCAACATGTGTCTTCTTTCTTCTTTCTTAGTAATGAATGTGTCTTCTTTCTTCTCTTGTATTTGCGTTGAAGCTGCCTCTATTTATAGATAAATTTTGTCACCCTTCAACTCCCATAGATCACATGATCTATGTAACTTCCCCTTAACTCCTTAACATAAGGTAACTTCCAATTTAGGCTTAACTTCCATTTGTGCTTGCAATTCTCTCACTCCTTATGCAATCTGCATGACCTGGACACGTCCACATCTTCTAACTGCATCAAAGGAACATTACAAACAACATAGAAAATTCAGAGTTAGGCGAATTATGATGTTGACCAAAGTGATGGAACATTCTGCACATCACGGGTACAACATCAACAACAACCTTTCAGAAAGGTTTGAAAAATCTAATTGACTATATGAAACTGCCTCCCTTTTAGGTCTATACATATAATCTCCTAGACAAAATAAGTATGATACATATGTTGATTGGGTCTACAACAATCTATCATACTGTTGCATCGATCCTCTATTAATTGACCACGTTTTCAACTGCATGCAACCTTCATAGATCAGTTTTTACTTGATCTATAACCTCCTCCACAAACTCCTTAAAAGTAGGAACCACCATGCATGCTCTTAACTTCTCACTCCTTGTATTTATGCAACCGCTTGACCTGGTAACTTCCACGTCTTCAATCCTGCATACAAGGACATTAAGAACAACATCTAAAATCGGAGTTAGTGTTAGGAGAAAGGGCAAATTATGATGTTGACCAAAGTGATGGAACATTTTGTACAACACTCGACAAACAGAGTTGCTAGGAGTGTTGGATCAAAATAAGCATCACATGTACAACATCAACATGTGTCTTCTTTCTTCTTTCTTAGTAATGAATGTGTCTTCTTTCTTCTCTTGTATTTGCGTTGAAGCTGCCTCTATTTATAGATAAATTTCGTCAGCCTTCAACTCCCATAGATCACATGATCTATGTAACTTCTCCTTAACTCCTTAACATAAGGTAACTTCCAATTTAGGCTTAACTTCCATTTGTGCTTGCAATTCTCTCACTCCTTATGCAATCTGCATGACCTGGACACGTCCACATCTTCTAACTGCATCAAAGGAACATTACAAACAACATAGAAAATTCGGAGTTAGGCGAATTATGACGTTGACCAAAGTGATGGAACATTCTGCACATCACGGGTACAACATCAACAACAACCTTTCAGAAAGGTTTGAAAAATCTAATTGACTATATGAAACTACCTCCCTTTTAAGTATATACATATAATCTCCTAGACAAAATAAGTATGATACATATGTTGATTGGGTCTACAACAATCTATCATACTGTTGCATCGATCCTCTATTAATTGACCACGTTTTCAACTGCATGCAACCTTCATAGATCAGTTTTTACTTGATCTATAACCTCCTCCACAAACTCCTTAAAAGTAGGAACCACCATGCATGCTCTTAACTTCTCACTCCTTGTATTTATGCAACCGCTTGACCTGGTAACTTCCACGTCTTCAATCCTGCATACAAGGACATTAAGAACAACATCTAAAATCGGAGTTAGTGTTAGGAGAAAGGGCAAATTATGATGTTGACCAAAGTGATGGAACATTTTGTACAACACTCGACAAATAGAGTTGCTAGGAGTGTTGGATCAAAATAAGCATCACATGTACAACATCAACAATCTCCCCCAATTTGGCCTTTCTACTACAACACTTCTGATGTTAAACATACAGAAATATTCAAAGTAGAAATATACAAAATTTACATCAAGTAAATGACATAAAATCGTAATCACCAAATTCAGTAACAAGTCTTTCTCTAAACACTACAAACAATGTGTTTAGATTAAAAACAGAAATAATAAAGAACAAAATGAAATCCTAAATAATAAAGGAAATAATAGAAATATAAATCCTATAAGCATTACAAACAAATAAAGAAAAGTTATGTAAATAAGTAAAGGAGAGGATTGAGCTGAATAACACTTCAGCTGCATCTTCATGGATCTGCACAAACTCCCCCACACTTTATAACTTATCTAGTTTGTATGCTTTCATAAATCTCCATGCACGGTCTTAATGACATCAACATCTTGTGCATCTTCAGCTACTGCCTTATCACTTTCTTGTACAACTTCTGTTTCTTGACTGTCACCATCAGTGTTGATTGTGAAAGAAATGACGAATTATTAATGATGTTGTCAGATATGTTGTGACATTCTTCACAACATTGACACAACATCAACAAACATATTTAGAATTATGGATAGTAAGATCTTATGTTCCACTTGAGCCAAATTTTGTCCTAGACGTTTTGCAATTTTGAAAATTTCCCATTATCGGAACGCTTCACAATAATCACCATATTGTGTTCTCTAGATACAACAAGTACCCACTCTTAAAGGGCCTCCCGACTTGCAAAATAATTTCCATTTGTGAAGACGTTCGTATAGTCCATCACAATTTCATTACCCGGAGCCTCTTTACCTTGATTTTCTTCACCAGACATTGGATCTTCGATTTCCTCATCAACAACAGTATCATCGTTGAATACATTTGTTTTCTCAACATATTCCGGATCGTTGTTTGAATCATCCGACAAATTCTGAAAAAAATATTGTTATTCACTTTTTCGAGAGGGTATAATCGACCAAATACGGTTTGGTCGACAACACTTTGTTGACCAAAAGACTTTATGTCGGTTACTAGTTGATGAAAATTGCACGATATGATTATATGTGTAAATAAACTTTCAGCATAGGTCGGTCGACGAAACATAACTTCATCAACATCGTCATGTCGACCATAAGCTTTCCCGTCGACTAACCAGGGTCGAAAATTTTGAACGGACAAAAGCGCCATAGCCAAACGTGCGAAAATAATCACACACCATTTTCATCTCAGTTTAAGTCATAAAATACCAAAAAATATGCAAGAACCTAAAAATAATAACAAAAAACCCTAAACCCTTGATTTTTACGCCCACATTTCAAAAATTAAACAAAAATAAAACATAAGAAAAAAGAATTCATGTATTTATAACTTCCTTCACGTTTTTTAACCATTATGTTCCACCCTTGACCTTGGAGAGACGACAACAACATGAGTGTGAGTTTTTTGTTCTACCCAACGTGAACTTTTTTTAGAGAGGGGTTTTGGAGTTGTATTTTTTTTTTTTTGGTATTTTTTGTAGTATGCAAGAAAAGTCAACATTAGAGATCATGTAATAGGAAAGAGGAGGTGTATCTATCTGCCTCAAATTAATAGAGGGGCAAAATAGGTATTTAACTTTACTATTAAATTAATAAATTGGATGGAGGAGTATACTTAACAAGGCTGGAGGGGTATATAGCCAACGCCCACTAGAAAAGTTAGGCCCATTGAAGTTTGAACTAATAAAAACGTTTACGACGCTGTATCTATTCTTCCCGCCGTGAGTGAACAGTCTCTGCCAACGCATCCGTGACATCAGAAGCAATTTGTCCTTTAGTGCGGCTAACTCATCCAATCCAAAAAGGAAAAAAGACGTAATATTTACTCCCTCCATTTTTGAATAAGTGTCATATTGGCTTTTTTTCAACAAATTAAGATTATAAATTATGGTCTATATTACCCTTCATTAATTATACTAATTTTAATATAGAAATTTTGTTTGATAAAGAATGTGGTCAAGAATGTAGCTAGTATTAATAAATCAAATTAAATTTGGTATAAACATTATTTGTGGAATTTAATTATGAAAAATATTTATGGTAAATGAACAAGGGTAAAATAGTCAAAATTAAAGAAAAAACTCTAGAATGACACTTATTTTAAAATTAATTAAAATGTCAAAGTGACACTTAATAAAAAACTGAGGGAGTATTTATTAAAAGAAAAGTTTAATTAGGAGTTATTGCTATTACTCTATAGTATAAATGGGAAAATAATTTTTCACAGCTGAGCAGAAGGCGGCGGGAGGTTTAGGATAACAACGAGGGCCGCTACGAAGCGGAAGAAGAAGACGACGACGATGGAGGCGGGACAAGGAGGAGAAACTGCGGAGCAACGAAGAGTGCCTCTGGCGGCGGTGGTTTCCGATTGCATAAACCGGTGGTTTCAGGACACGCTTAAGGAGGCAAAAACTGGTGATATCAATATGCAGGTGCTTCTCGCCCAGATGTATAATACTGGATATGGAGTTCCCAAAGATGTTCGCAAGGTTCAATTTCTTCTAAGCTTATCGTATTTTTTGTTATTAAGATGCTCGAATTGTTGCCCCTTTTGGGGGGTAATTTTTTTTTTTTTTTTTAATTGCATTATTGGATTGAAATTCCCTTGTTTATCGCTCGCACTTAGTTTTTTCTCAGTTTATGAACTTTGGAATTTAGGGGAGAGTTTGGATAACTAGGGCTTCAAAAATGAGGTCATCGGTGTGGAAAGTAAGCCATAAACGTCCCGGTGAGCTCAATATACTCCTTTTGTGTGCCTTCGTTTGCGTGTGTGTGTGTGTGATTGATAGCACAATTCCACGAGTTTTTGTTTGGTGTCGTACTTTCTTCTGATTCTGGAACTTGCGACTGTTTCAGGTTACAATGCAAGTGATTCAGATTCCGATGAGTTAGAAGATGATCCTTTGATTTGATTTTGGTGCTTTGCTTATTCAATTTGATGGTGAGTTGCATTTGAAGCTCTCCTACTTACTCTATTAAGGTGCTTGATGCCTGAGTCTAATCTTCCACACATGTCATGATATCCTGGCTCTCTAAATTCTCATGAATTGATTATCTTCGTACTTGTTCTGCTTCTGCTGATTATGTCTGTTTTTCTTAAATCAAATTGTTTCTCTCTTTTGGAAATTATATGTACAAACAAAGTCAAGAGAATTTACAAGGATGCGACTTTGAGGCTATGCTTTCTAGACATGAAACCAGTTGCTGTGAAATAAATCAATGAAGCAGTCATGATCTAATTGCCTCATCCATTATCTTGATCTGTACAACCTTATACGCCCTAAAGAATCGACATTCCCCAAACTAAGGTGACATTTGGGTCTGAAGTTCATGTTAACTCATCTAGTCACCATTTGGGGATTAAGTTTACAAAATTCATGACAAGCAGCTGCTTAACTGCCTGCGTTACCACATGCCCCTAAATTATTATTGACACCTGCGATGACTTAGTGATGCATGATAACTGAACCTGTAATGTAAATAAATTTTACATGATATCATTGCCATCCCTCTTTTGTGCCTGTCTCTGCAATTTCTTTGACCTAATGTACATGTGATTTTCAAGGTGGTTTTAGAAATGATTGGTGAGTTCATCTTCTTTTAGATGGCTCGACATTAAAATTTTCTACCATAAAGGCTAAACACAAATGAAGAATAACGAAAGACTTGAAGCACATAGGTTATAGTAGGTACTGAGCGTTGAACACTAAATCATGAGTAAGCAACAAATAATCATTGATCTGCTATGAGTGAGAAATTGGACTTTCTCTAATGATTGCAGATATTATTCAAGAAAAGAGAAAAATTAAGCTTTGTGAACAAATTCATCTTTTCAGATTGCAGATTCTTCAATACATTATTTTTCCATAGCCTTTTTTTTTTCCTATTAGTTTGTTACTGTATTTCTTTTGCTTTTAGCTTTGCATTGGTTGGTCTTAAATTTTCTGTTCTGTTTCAGCTTAAAACTTATATTTGAATTTGAATAGGGCACAAAGATCACATTTCTTTTAGGGAAAATAATATTTTAGTCCTGAATAAGTTACCTATATTTTCAATTTCAGTCCCGTCGACTTTCATGAATTGAAACATAACTTTTAATTTGTGTTGACATTTTAGTCCAGTGACGGGCTGTAGGAGGTGAAAAATTGGGTTGACCAATCAGAATCTGTCATGTAACGCCAACCATATGTTTCACCTACTACAGCCGGTAATCAGACTAAACAGTCGAACAATCGAAAGTAACCATATTATTTTCAATTCGTAAATGAAACCTAAATAGAGGCAACTTACAATTACTAAAAAACTTAGTATTGAAAAAAAGGGTTGAGCATTGCCATGTTTTCTTTTTGCAGGATCCTCGTCGTTTGATTTAAACTGGGTTGTGATGTTGCTGCATCTGGTGGTGAATCTATAATGGGTTGTGGAGATGTTGATTCATTTGTGCTTAACTTCATTCATTGTGATTGACAGTATCCTTGTGTAATCATCTGTGTCGTGGAGTCCTTGTTGAAATTGCTGCACCAGGCGATCAGATTAGGACATGCGTGTATTTGTGAACTGATGTGAAATATAACATTTGGTTTTAGTTAACAAAATTCCGGCACATTTTATATGCTTATATCAGAAAATGCAGATTTAGTTGAATGTGATATGCTGTTCTTATGATGGAATTTTAAAATTTAACTCGAATGATGTACTGTACAAATTAGTATAGCTTAAGTTGATTCATACGACTGCAGAAGCCAACCCTTGATGGCTTACTTTTTGGGTACCAAATTTCCACAATTTGGAAATTGTTACTTTTTTTTTGTTCATCATTTCCACTGATTGGGGAACCACACATTCCAACTTGAAATGTCAATTTATTTTGAATTGTGGTGAGCCTGCAAAAACTTGGTTCCAAATGATGGGGATTTAATTTAAATCATGTTTTCTTATATCAGGTTGTTAACGAAATTGCAACGATAGAATATAATTGGTCATTTGAATTAGTCGATCTTTAGATTGGATATGAGACATAAAAAATGTGTTTGTTTATTTTTTTGGTTATTTACATATGTGTGCTATTTTCTTTTGTGGCAAATAAAAAGTTTCATATTAAGAGAAAAAAAGAAAAGGAATTGCTAGAGCCATAAGTTCACGGGCCGAACCAGAGGCCGGGATGTCATAAAACTGGGCAAACCCGGGCCAAGGAAAAAAAGAACACCCCTCTAAGAACAACTGGATACGAAAATAAAAAAAACTACTCAAACTCATAAAGACTGTAACAACAGACTCATGAGAGATCAAAAATTTTGCTTCATCGGCCCTTATACTTGAGGACAACGCTCAACTCATTGTCAAACTTTCATGATGGATCAATAGTCAAGACCGCAGAGGTGATGACCTTTAGTTCATTGTCAATGATGATCGGGTGTAGCCATCGCGAATCGCCCACCCTAGACACGCCGGAGCCTCCGAGTTCTATCGAAGCAAGTGACGTAACCGCAAAAGTAAGATGGCCAACGGATGGCTCTAACAAGATAGCAGCCACCACCTCATGGGTGTTATCCGAGGACTCGTCCTTGCAGTTGTCAGTGAGGACCGAGAAGGAGTTATGCATTGGGATCGTAGTGTCCACGATAGTCGAGGTTGGAGCGGGATTCTTAGCCGGACGGGTGTCCATTTTGTAGGTCGGGAAGAGCTTCTACCGCGTTTGTCCGAGTCACGAAGCGGTGAAATCTTAACCTTATGGGAGTGGACAATCATGTGACCAACTATTGCACAGTGACCGCAGTACTCCGAATTATTTTATCTCTACTTTATTTACTTTATCTCCATTTTATCTATTTTTAAACAATACTTGAAAATTTTAAAACTTATGTAAAAGAAAAAAAAAATTACACTATATATTGAGTATGTAGGGACAGAGGGGGAAAAGTAGCAAATAAAGGGGGAGAATTGAGCCGCCGAGAAGTAGTCAAACCCACAAGTTTTGACCGAAATTGCAAATTCCACAGTCAAAGCAAAGGTGTTGTTAGCTTCTGAGAAGAAGCTCAAAGACTTTCTTATCTCTGCAATTAATCAACTCACTTATATATACACTATATATTTTGCCCCTTACATCTGCAGCCAAACCTTTCTTGTTTTGAACAATTCAAACTCCAATAAATAAATGGCTTCTTCAGGGGGCAGTTTGAACACATCTGCAAATTCTAACAACCATCACTTCTCCTACCTGTCTTCTTCTTTCACTGATCTTCTTACATCCAACAAACAAGAACAAGAATCCAAATCCAAATCCAAATCCTGGGGGATGAATTCTGATTCTAGTAATAAAAACATTGAAGTCCCACCAAAGTACAAGTCTTTCCCACCTTCTTCGTTGCCTCTCTCTCCTCCCCCTCTCTCTCCTTCTTCATACCTTTCCATTCCTCCTAGTTTGAGCCCTTCTATTCTTCTTGATTCCCCTGTTCTTTTCTCCTCCTCTAATGTGAGTGTTCATATCTTTATTTTGTTTTATCATCTTCTTTAATTTGATGATATATTGGAAATTGATGTTTGTACTTTGCAGGTTCTTCCGTCTCCGACCACCGGAAGTTTCGCCGGGATGCCGCCCAAGGAGGAGGAGAGGAGATTTTCCGATTTCTCTTTCCAGGCCACCCAAACAAGGCCTTCCGATTCTTCATCTTCTATCTTTTCCTCTTCTCTTGGAATTAATTCAATGGTTTGTTTTCTTGGTTTTTTTTTTTTTAATTATTATTTAAAAATGAATTATTCTCATGGGCTGTGTGAGTTGACTTTTAGGATAGAAACTAGACTCATATTTATCATAATCATAGGTTCTTGCTTCCTTTTAAGACATATACACATGATATATCTAATTGATTCATTATTGTGGTAATATTTCATATTCAATTATAGGTTGGTTGTTTGAATTAGATTTAGGGTGGAATTGTTTTACTACTAATAATTTAAAATAAAACAACTAATAATATTAATATATTAGAATAAAATTTGTTCTGCCTTCTAGGACAAGTTGGATTAAGAGATGAAATAGTATCGTTGATAAAGGAGAATAATTTGAGATGTTTCCTTGAATTTTCACTCATCATTATCTTGGTCATTTTTTAATCAGCGCAAGATGGATATATCAAAATTTTGTTACTTTTGATTAAAATAAAATATTTTAGCATCATTAAGTTTTTAAAGTTGACTCGTAGCAAGTCTTGTTCCATTTTGTCACGGTAGTTGTCCATACTATTAACTTGTAGTACTTTTCTTCAAAAAAAAAAAAAAACTTGTAGTACCATTCAAATTAAATTAAATTAAAATAAAAAACAACTCGTCATCATGGCAGTTGCACATACTTATTAACTTGTACTCCTATTATTTAAATTCAATTAAAAAACTTCTGGAAGGTTATTCTGAAAACATTTGTAATATTTTTTCTCCCTTCACTTTCATACACATAACGTGGCAATGATATTCAACGTTCATTCGGCAACTTGAAGATTTTTTTCATTACAGGTCATAAAATTTAACTTTTAGAGTATTGCTGAGAATTAATCTGAATAATTATTTAACAGGATTCATTCAGAAGAAAACAAGAAGATGAAACATTCGACTCACTTGTAAACAGGCAAGTTGAATATTCAACAATGAAATCTGGATCAAAACCGCCAACACACAACTTTTCTTCTTCTCAAGATATTCACATCAATGGAGATTCAACCTCCTCACAACCTCAAGTTCATTATCCACAGCCATCACAGTATGTTAGAGAGCAAAGAAAATCAGACGATGGCTACAATTGGAGAAAATACGGACAGAAGCAAGTGAAGGGAAGCGAAAATCCTCGTAGTTATTACAAGTGCACGTTTCTCAACTGTCCGACGAAGAAGAAAGTTGAACGCAATCTTGAAGGACACATCACTGAGATAGTGTATAAAGGGAGCCACAATCATCCCAAGCCTCAGTCGACTCGAAGATCGTCTTCCAATAGCATGGGGATGTCGAACCAATCGAACTCATTGATGGAGAACGATCAGATGGAATCTGTGACTACCCCGGAGAACTCATCAACTTCGTTTGGTGAGGATGATTTCGAGCAGGGATCCTCGATGAGTAACTCGAGACATGATGATGAGAACGAGCCGGAAGCCAAGCGATGGTGAGTGTGAAATCTAATATTGTACTCCTAAATTGACCGTGAGTTAATCTCATGTGCATCAGTTGTACTGTACTGTGCACCAATTGCATTGTATTGTACAACTAATACTTTTCATTGAAAGTATAACACATTTATCATTTCTTAATAAAACAAGTAATACTTTCGGTGAAACAGGGTGCAACTGGTGTATACAAGACATCGTCATTCATTAAATAAATTTAGCTATATCTTACAACATTCTTACAATTTTGTTGATGTTTTCAGGAAGGGGGAAAACGAGAGCGAAGGCATATCAGCTTCGGGAAGTAGAACCGTTCGAGAGCCTAGAATTGTGGTTCAAACAACGAGCGATATAGACATCCTTGACGATGGCTATAGGTGGAGGAAGTATGGACAAAAGGTGGTTAAGGGAAACCCTAATCCTAGGTATGTTACCGGGCTTATCTACTTTCCAAAAACATGATTAAAACCTTTGGCTCACTACTTAATTCTCATATTCTTATAGGAGCTACTACAAATGCACGTTCAATGGATGCCCGGTTAGGAAGCATGTGGAACGAGCATCTCATGACTTAAGAGCAGTGATCACTACATACGAAGGAAAGCACAACCATGACGTCCCTGCAGCACGAGGCAGCGGGAGTTACGCCATGAATAGACCTCAACCTATGACTAGTAATGCTGCTCCTATGGCTATAAGACCATCTGCAATGAGTGGCCATCTAAACGGGATGAATTATACTAACCCTGCTAGGCAACAACAAATGGCGCAGAACCAAGCACCGTACACACTTCAGATGTTGCAGGACACAAATGATTTTGCATTCTCGGGTTTTGGAAACTCAACAGGGACTTATGGTAGTAATCAGACGGGGAATTCCATGAGCATGGCGAAGGAGGAACCTAGAGATGACTCATTTTTCGATTCTTTCATGAATTGAAAGATGAATGGGGATCAAACAGCTAGAATTGGCCATTCTTAGCTACTAGTGCTGTGTGACAATAATTTATGATGACATTCACATGTTTTGTTGTATATGTAGTATTGTTGTAATAGGAGATAGGGGATATTTTTTCATTTGTTTAGAGCCATTTACACTTAGGAACAAAGAAAAACAAGAATAAAGAAAATCTTGATACTATTTTTATTTCTTTCTACTAATCACTTATGTCAACCACAATAAAATGTCCTCATTTCATGATTCAGTTAAACGCGAACAGTCGGTAAATCTATATTCTTATATCAAGAGGTTCTGCATCTAAACAGAGCTTTTTCTAGCCAAGATGCAACCAAGACATATAAAGCAGAAAAATTGAGACAGAACGGCGTAAAGAAATTGTTACATTATGGAAACATAGTTTTTTCATCACTATACAATTACCATTGCAAGAAATAAAAGCAGCCTTTATATAAACATGAATATACAAGTAATTGAATTGAATTGAATTAAATGTTTCGATGATGAATAAATCAATGAATCAAAGAGTGTAACGAAGTTGTGATGTGATCAGATGTATGTTTGATGAGAGAGTTTGTATCCAGAAAGGAGAGCTGACAAACCAAGTGAGAAGAAGGCGAAGAACTCCATGCTGATTGCTGAGGCAGACGAATCCGTAAATATGTTGTCTGCAGCTTCTCGCATTCTGTTTGTTAAAGGTACTGCTGATGAAGCTGCTGATATCAACAAATACGCCACAATCTGCAATTTCACAAAATTTCATATCCTTTATCTGTCAAACTGATTTGTTTCTTTTTCATTGCAATAGAAACTTGAATTGTCAAAGGTGAAGATTTAGGCACTGAAACATGAAAATGATGGTTGAATTTACACTATAATCATCTGATGCAATTGTGACCAATATTTGTTTCGTTCACAAAAAACATTGAAATATATAATGAGAAATATTTTCGACAGTCCTAGTCCATGATCAGCGAAAAAATATAAACAACTCGACTGCGAAGAAGTATTACTCATAAGCTAGTTTCCGTTTTTCTAATAATTCAACTTGGAACAACTTACACATGAACTTCAACTTAATGCACTGAAACATTGAAATGCTACCAAAGAAGAATATTAGTTACTTTTCATCACATGAACTAATACTTTTCGACAATTCTAGACCATGATCAACGAAAAAATACAAACAACTCGAATGCGAAGAAGTATTACTCATAAGCTAGTTTCCGTTTTTCTAATAATTCGAGGTGGAACAACTTACATATGAACTTCAACTTAATGCACTCAAACATTGAAAAGCTGATTGAATTAACAGAATTCTTTCATCAAATTCCCAATTTAGTGAATGAAGAAATTCCTAGTTAATATTAACAAGAGACTAATCACATTATTAGGACCTGATCACCAACAAAATCAACGATGGCTGTATTCTGGCGCAGTACAATATCTCTTCCGGTGGAATTTTCTTGATATTGTTTCCACGATTGCAATCCTGTGTACAATGTTGAAAGAATTGCGATCGCCAAAACATACCTAAAAACAAAAAACAGAGAGAGTAAAATCACCGACCCATAAAAAGGAATATTAAATTTTGTTACCTGTATTCTTCGTATTTATCAAAATCTTTCCAATCACCATGCTTATTACTGGCCATTATCACGAAAGCCATAGCAGAGAACAAAAAGGCTAAGCCACGCAATACTATGGACCCCTTCTTCAGATAATCTTCACGCTGCCACCGCCGCAAGATATTCGTGACACCGCCGCCGCCTGCTTCCCTCTGATTTTCTACATCCCCGGCGGGCGGAGGCGCTGGTGGTGGCGTCGCATGTTCTTCCGGCTTCGACATGAAATTTTCTTTTATTCCTTGTGATTGAAACAAATTGAGAAGAAGAATTGATGTACAAGGAAAGTAGCAATAGTGGAAAGAAAACGAGTAATCTCAGACTCTGGGTGTATGTGGTGAGCCACGCCTTAATTCCGGCATGACAACTCAGCTTTTGATATTTTATTTTATATTCCCAGTTTTTCTAAAATAAAATTCAATATTTTTTTTAAAATAATTACCCTATTTTATTTTCTAATTATCACTTTTTTTTTTAAATACTCATTTAAATTTTATTTATAAACGAACTCCCTTAATATATAAAATTTATATGTACAGTTTTTTTTTTTTTAAATTATATCTTCTAATAATATATAAAATTTTGCCTCTTATATCATGTTGGTAAAGTCTAGTATGCACTCGAGTGCACACCCTAGTGCATGTTGCACTTTTCAATTTACTGACTTACACTTTTTGGTAATGGTGTTGCACTTTTCAATTATTACTAAAAATATTATTATACAGTTTAATAATTAAAAAGTGCAACACCATTTAACAGAAAGGGTAAATCAGTAAACTGAAAAGTACAACATGCACTCGAGACCATGGCAAGTTGGCAACCAACCCTATCATATTTTCTATTAATATTAGGAGTATATGATATTGAAAATTTTCACTCTTTTGAAATGAAATTCTAGATACGTCATGCCCTCAATACTTCATAAAAATTGCGTCCAAAGAAATTAACATAATAAAGAATTTGGGTGGAAAAGTATTGTATTTAATTTCTTAAAAAAAAAAAAAAAACTCAAAATAATTTGTAAAATCACATAATACAAGAGGAGTTAGTTGAAATTTTATAAAGTAGTAGCTGTCAGGGCCATCTACTTTACACAGTCACGAGCTGATGACTTGGTTTATTGGTCAACTTGCAGTAATAGTATATGTTTAGACTTTTCCTCTTTACCCTATTCTGTTTAAGAATTTTTTATGTGAATATTAAATCACTTAATTTATTTTTTTACATTTTTTTGTTAAGAAAATTTATTGGGAATACTAAGCTTGTAACTTCATCGTATTAGTCTTATGACAACTTGTATTTATGTTGTAGAATTATCCAACTGTTTGTTCGCTTAGAATAATATTGACATTAACGACTTAATAATTTTGAGAAATACTAATATTTAATATGACCTAGAATGAATTAGCATATTCTAGATGAGATGGCAAATAATTTGACCACTTATAGCTTCTTCAGCACGTGACAAACTAATCATCACCTGACATGTAATTAGATTCTACTAAACTTTCTTACGTTTATTTAGCTTTTTTTTTTCTTAATAATTCTTCAATCAAAACACTCCAAATATAGAAGAAATATAAAATATATTTACTAAGCACACCCCCAAAATCTAATTTATAACCCTAGAACTCATTTTCCACCGCCACCGCCCTCCCTCTCCTTTTCTCCTTCCTACATTTTTTTTGTTCTTCAGCGTTTTTTTTTTTCTTCTTCCTTCTCCTCTCCTCCCTTCCCTTCCCATCCACCCCAAGCCGGCGCGTGCTGCACGAACCAGGTTTGTAATTTTTTTTTTAAAAAAAAATTGATACACCCAAATCGACCATATACAAATTGTCGACGAGAGTGCATATGGTCGACCCTAATTTGTTGAAAATTTTAAAAAAAATCTAAGATTCAAAAGATTTTTTTTGGGGGTGGAGGGGTTTGAATGATGTTGGAGGCCGTAAGTAGTGGTTGTGACGGTTGCAATTAGGGTTGGGATTTAAATGTTGAAAGGGGAGGGTACATAGTAATAGGAGTGCATTTAGTAGTGATATTTTACTCACGATATTTTAGATTTTTTAATTTACACTATTATTAAATTAATAAATTGAGGGGTCTAGACAACTACTAAGTCGGAGGTGCAAATAGTGGGACCCGCCTAATAATAATGCTGCAGCCTGCAATATTAGCCCAATTGTCTTTTAACAGGCCCAATTTTCTTTTAACAGGCCCAATTTCAATATGCATGGTTCGACCTTGTGGTAAATTCAGTTTGTGGGCGTAACTATCACTTACGATTATATTTAAAACAATAATGTAAATAATAACTACAAAAATTAGGGAATATTAAATAAAATAATGTAAAAAATGATAAAACCAGAGAGAGATGTAAGGCAGATGCACCATTGGCCATTTTGTCATCCAAAAGAGCCCTTCTAACTTTTCTTTTTTTATTTTGGCATGGTTTGAGATTTGCACGTTGTTTATTACCATTGTATATATTTGACCAAATTCAGACCCCTCAATTTAACAATACAAACATTTGATTACAACCTTTTTATTCAATTCCTCTTGATGTCGAAAATCTGAATGAAATCTTGATCAAAATCTTGTTGGTTAGATCAATTAGGCATCAAGAATCTTGATATTTCTGCACTTTTTGCATCCATCTTTGTCCCGTTGAGACAAGAATTTTAGGGACAAAAGATGGGTGCATGTTGTTCGTGTCATACTAGGATTGGAAGGGCTGAAGGCTTCTTCATCGACGAAGAAGCCCGACCTAGGGAGGTCGACGATGACAACATTATTTTCCAAGGCGACGGAGGGGCCCGTATTCGTTTGCAAGGCTGGTCTAGGCATGTTTCCATGCATAGCCAACAGGGCAGAAAGGGTGTCAACCAAGATGCTATGACTGTTTGGGAGGTACCTAATTATAATTAATATATTATATAGCTATTAATTTTTTCATTTTGCAAATATATTTGGTTAATTCATTATATTCACCCTTGCATGTACAGATTGTGCTTGTTATGATTAATATTGGTCTATTTCAATATATAGTTTTTACCAATTTTCATTTGAAGCATGAAATGTTGTGTTCAGAGGTTTTCAGGGGAACGAGACATGTTCTTGTGCTCTGTGTTTGATGGACACGGCCCTAACGGCCATAAGGTGTCGCAATATTGTCGCGATTTTTTGCCAGCTAAAATTTCAGCTTATTACGAGCAATCGAGGGACGAGGATCAGCAGCTGAAAAACGATGATTATGGGAACGAAAATCCATTTTTCGATGCATGGAAAGATAGATTGATAAATTGCTTCAAGGAGATGGATGAAGACCTTGAGGCTGATTCTTCAGTTGAAAGCTATTGCAGTGGTACAACATCAGTTACAGTGCTTAAAAAGGTAACTTAATTTAATCATGTCTATAGTCTATATAAGGAAAGGGTCTTTAACTGTTGGTATATTTTTCATAGGGTGAACACTTGGTCATTGCAAATTTAGGCGACTCTCGTGCTGTTCTTTGCACGAGGGATGGAAACAACGACCTTGTTCCCGAGCAACTCACAGTCGATCTCAAACCAAATCTTCCAGGTGCAACTGGCCATTATCTCTTTAGCATCAAAATTCATGAATTTATATTGCAATGTTATTGATTTGATTTGTCCTAAACCTTTAGTATGATGTATATGTGTGTGTACTAATCAGAGGAAAGGGAGCGAATAACGAGATACCAAGGCCGAGTTTTGGCTATGGAAGAAGAGCCAAAAGTGTTTAGGATTTGGTTGCCTGATCAAGATTGTCCTGGACTTGCAATGGCAAGAGCTTTTGGAGATTTTTGTTTGAAAGATTATGGCCTCATTTCAACCCCTCAAGTCACTTATAGGAAGCTCACAGACAAAGATGAATTCGTCGTTTTAGCAACGGATGGGGTAAGATTATAATTAAATAACCGTCTAATAGTATTAATTTTGATATGAAATCAGAAAGTGTGTTGTTTAAGGAGGCCTAACTTGTCAAATAGTTGACTAATATATCAGTTGGGTCCTTACAAAGTTCAGTGTTGGATAGGGTTGTAAATAGGTTGAATGCAAACTTGTTCAAGTTTGTTCAATCTTATTTGAATTCTATGTTGAATCGAGTTCAAAATGTTTTTTTTATAATACTAAAATTTCTTTGAATGCATGACTAGATATGGGATGCTTTATCAAACAATGATGTGATAAAGATAGTTGCATCAGCAAGTAAGCGATCAATGGCGGCTAAATTGCTAGTAGACGAAGCCGTTAAAGCGTGGAGGTACAAGTTCCCTTGTGCCAAGACCGACGATTGTGCTGCTGTGTGCTTGTTTTTCAAGCGTCAGCGACCTCTATTGACAAAATCTTTATCGCAAGTGACTCATCTGAGTTTGAATTATAAAGATCTCGGGCCTAATAGTTATGAAGACAACGACAAAATTGATGATGGACTTGATACGGTTTTGAATTGTGATGTTAACGGGAGCCCAGGGGAGGAAGGCGGCGAGTTGATCAAACGGCAAAGGAGAAGAAGGCCATCAAGGGGAACTGAGTATGGTGGAGAGTGAAAGGTTGAATGTTGTATATTGTTCTATGTTTATGTAGCATTAGTGAATGCAACGAGTGAGAGAGAGAGAGGGTTGGATGTAATATGAGTTAACATATACCTTGAATGAGCAATATATATTGCTTGATCTTACATTTGTTTAAGGACTGGCAAATGTAACATGATAAATGATCAAATTTTGTGTTTTTAGTAGTATTGTATGTGTGTAAGGGTATTTATTTGATAATATGTTGTAATGCCATTTTATCATATTGAATTATTTAATTGAATATTAGTATAGGTATGAAACGATTTGTGCACCTAGGAACTTTTTTTTCTTCTTATAATCATATATCTGAATTTCCTTGACTCGTTATGGAAGAGAACTCCATTTTTTTATGTAGGGTTAGTGAGTGAATTTGGGCTGCTCAATCTATATCAGGCCTATGGGCCCAAATAAACATGGTGTGGATTTTGATTTTGGATAGTAAAGTTTGAAATACATATGATATGGATATGTATTGTATATATTCATGATTTTGGATAGTAAAGTTTGAAATACATATGATTTTGATTTAATGTATTGTATATATTTATGTGCAGGTCCATCTCATGTTATTATGTGTCTCTGTTATAAGTCCACTTAGATTAGGTCAAGACTATTGTATTGTATAAATACCCCTTGTACATCTCTTTGTAAAGTAATCAAGAAAACATATTTTCTATATTCTCTATATGGTATCAGAGTGAAACCAATTTTCTCAAGAAATGTGCGGAGTGCATAGTACCAGGTGCGAGGAGCTTGTTTTAGGCCATATATGGACTTACGTAACTTGCAGACATAGGTGGGAAAAGTCTTATCTTTGAAACCTGGAGGTTGGGCCATGAAGACAGTGTCAGATAGCTCGCCATGGAGGAACGCATTGTTAACATCGAATTGGCGAAGAGACCAGTCTTTAGTAACAACGATACTGAGGACTGCTCGCACAGTGGCAGGTTTGACAACGGGACTGAAGGTTTCCGTGAAGTCAACACCTGATCGCTGATGGAAGCCCTTGGCGACCAGTCGAGCTTTGTACTTGTCCAAGGTGCCATCTGGTTTTCGCTTGATGCGAAATACCCACTTGGAGCCAACGACGTTTTGAGAGGTCGTCGGGGGTACCAAGTCCCATGTTCCATTACGGAGAAGAGCATCAAATTCAGTAGACATGGCATCTCGCCAATGTTTATCCTTTAGTGCCTGGGAAACACAACTTGGTTCACTGTCAGAGGAAAGTGTTGATGTGAGACCATATCTCGGATTGGGTTTGAACACTTTGTTTTGGGAGCGAGTGATCATACAAGATACGGGAGGTCGTGGGAGAGCATTGGTCGACACTGGGGTGTTGAATGTGGTGGTGGTCGGCAAGGAGTTGGTAGGTGGTGTGGTCGGCTGTGGTGAATGTGGTGCAATTTACTCTAGTTGCATAAAAGGTACAAATGTTATAGGAAGGGGTCAGGGGTGGCTATCGGCAAGAGTAGAAGATTTGAAGGGCACATCACTAACAAATTGGCTAACTGGGGTGAAAATGGGTCGGACGGCCGGGCCTTAAAAAAAATTGGGTCTAGTATATAATTTTTGGGTCAAATCTGCTCCAGCCTCCATGGCCTATTGTGGATTTTTTTAAAGGGTTTGAACCTGACTTTTTTAAGTGCATTTAAAATAAAATAAAATAAAAAATATAACAATTGAATTATCACAAAATTATAAAATAAATAATAACAAATTTATCAAATGGTAAAAAAAAAAAAAAAAAACAATGTTAAAATGTTCTTTTCAACAATTACAAAAAAAAAAAAAAAAAAAAAAAAAATACATAAATTATTCAAAATAATCTCATCTTCAAGTATGATCGCATATATTATATTTTTATAAATTGTATATTTATATATATAAATTAATTTAAATAGATCGACATATTGCATTTAAAAGGCCTACGAAAAAATTCAAGTCCGACCTATTTAATTAAATTGACTTCTAAAGAGGTTTAAGTCTGACTTATTTATTAAACGAGCCGACTCAAACTTAAGTAGCCCGAATCGTGGACCTCTATCGGATAATCTGATCCATTCACACTCCTATAGTGGAGTAATCACTAGATTGGGAGGCCCATCTTTATATTCAACAAATAGAAATAATGAATGATGACTATGTTTTTCAACTAATTATTATTAATAAATTTATATATTTTTTGAAACAACTAATCAATAATTCATTCATCACAAGTTGTCTAGATTACTTTTCCAACACTTTTTAAGGAGTAATATTATTAAGTGAATAGTGGATATTGAAATATATAAATAGGAAAGAGAAAATGTTAAAAGGGATAGAACCGAAAAAGTTAAAAGAGAAATAGGAAATAAAAATATAGAAAGATGTAGTTGATTACTTGATTGTTGTCAAAGATGAAAAAATGAATAACTTAATTTGGGATGCCTTAAATGGTACTCCCTTAGTCCCGGAATGACTTGTTCAATTTAACTGGCATATTTTTTAGAAAATGGAATTTAGTGATCGATGATATAAGATTAAAAAAAAAAGTATTTAAGGTGATTTAGTGAACATTAAATGGATTTGGTGAGTTGTAAAGTAAAGTATAAATTAAAAAAAAGTGGGAATTTTGAAAAAAAAATGATGTTATGAAATTATTGATTTTATGAAGTATTTTCATAATAAGAGTGCAAATAATATTGAAATGTTCCAATAAAAAAATGTGTAAATAATCAAGGACGAAAACAGAGGGAATATAAATTATAATGCGCCACGTAGCCTGAAATGTAGTGAAATTTAAAATATACTCCCTTAATCCCACAGGTCTATAAAAAAAGAAAATATATTTATAACTCTCACCCTTAAAATATACTCATATTTACATATATGTCATTACTTTTTCACACTCAATCTACTTTTTATTTTACTTATTCATAAGTTCACAAATTTACCCCTCAAAACATCACTCATTACACCTTTTTTTACACATTTTTTTAAAATATGTGTCATTCTAAGAGTGCAAATTCCTCTGGAATTGAAGGAGGACGTAAATGCAAGCATTTTCTGTAACTTAATAGAAAAATGTAAATTTGGAAATCAAGTAGTGAAAAATCAAACTTTATTTACAATAGCCCCCCAGCAATGGACCATTTTGAGAAAAGGTCAAGAGTGGTGTGTGCTGACAAATGAAGCAGCAGAGTATAGAGTAGAGGAGTAGGGAGTACTCGAATTTTGGATAAGTAAAAAGGTAAACCAAAAGAATACGCAAACCAACCAATTGATAAAGTACACTGCATTACTACTGCAGTACCATAAACAAAACAAAACAAAACATGACATCACATTAAAAATTAACTGCTTCCATCGCATCACCTTCATTGTCTCTTCCATTTTTTTAATTTCAGTCAAAATTTTGGGTTAACATCACGTGTAGGTCTATGAATTCATGATGATGTCCGAATCATATTTTTGAGATAAATTAAAATGTACTCCTACCTATAAGTTTCACGTTAACATATAAAAATGAAGTGTAAGACCATGTTCATTGGTGACATTTTCTATAAGGTCATAGAAAAATGTCACCAATATATTACTCCCTCTGTTCGCCTAAATAATTTGAAATTAATAAAAATTAATTGAATTTACATCAAATCTTTTGAATTAATGCAGGTTATACGCATATTCCTAAAATTAAACAATTCGAATTAATTGTTAATTATTCAAACAAATAAAGTATTCAAATATTTCTAAAATTAAGCAATTCGAATTAATTGTTAATTATCCAAACAAATAAAGTTAAAAATTCTGAATTTTATGATCCAAAAATAAGCGTGTCATAGAGTATACAATTCCCCATATGTTGAATATGCATATATATATGAAATAGATTATGAATTTTAATATGAACAGTGAAATGGATTTTGGTACGTAGAAATGGGTTATGAAGACATATGTTCATTTCAATATGAAGTTTAAAACGGCATACATGACTGAATTTTTTGGTATGCATAAAATAACATGAACCAATGTGCACAGAGTGACATGCATATCAATATGCAAAATAGATGTGCACACTTGTAAATGACATATTCAAAAAGCGGTTTGTTGTGATGTAGGGATTTCATACTTAATTCAGTTAATATCACTGAAAAGAATTGTTCAGAATAATAAGACGAAGACATAAAATGATAATGCCTACATCGGTATCCATATTTCATATGGAAAGTTCATTTTGATATGAAGTTGTAAGAGTAGTATATGCACCTTTCAGATGCACTGCGAATAGCAATTGAATAATAAGTCTATCGAAATTCAAGCTGGAAAAGCTGATTGTAAACCAAACAACATGTGAATAAAAATAAAGGTTGTTTCAATTTTGATGAATTTCCAACAAGTACATACTACAAAAAAAATACAGTAAATACATACTAGGGAAAATGTGGGTGTTCATATAAGCAGGCTAGATTGTGTATTTTGTTGGTGCCAGAGGATTGTCAATTCCAGAATCGAAATCGGCAGAAGTTGGTTGAAACTGTTCAAATTAACACTATTTTTTGCAATAGCAATCAATCCCTCATCGCCTATCCTATTAGTTCTCCACCCATCGATATGAAGCTTCCTCCACTTCTTAAGAAGCTCCTTCACAATACCTGGATACATAAATAATCAAGAATTACAACTTCATTTACAAGACTATCATAACTGAACCAATTAACAATATATACTTTACAAACAGGTCCCTTCTGAATTGTAAATTACGTAATTTAATCTTATGGATTGAACTTTTGGACGTCCCGACGGACTGCAAACACCACGCAACGAACTAAAAGAAAATAAAACAGGACATTATTTATATTAAAAACTGCAAACTTGGATTTTAGTAAAAAGATCATGAACAACAAAATAATACAAACCTACCAATCCTCGGACGGAATTAGAGTCTGTCAAATGGAGTGTGAATCCAACTAGACCAGACCTAAACGTTCGTGTTCGATCAAACTCAAAGATGGGCTTCCCTTCATAACACTGAAAATTTGTAAGCAATCATTAAAGATGTTGGTAGAATTTCACATGATTATCCAATTCAGAAAAAACAGTGCTTACTTGAGCAATCCAATCACCAAAAGAGTAAACAATCCCACTAATCACCATTTTCGATAATACAGGGTGTGTTTTAAGGGCTTGTTCATATGCAATCCAATTATGCTCAGGTGCATATCTCAACACCTCATAGAAAGTCCATCCCTATAAATTGAAATCACAAAGCAAAATACATCTCAAAACAGAATTTTGCACTAATTTCACAAGTAACTAAACTTGATTCCAATTTTCACTTCTTAAAATGTACAGTAACAAGAAAGCTTCAAAAACATAAATACTAGTAATACATTCAATTATTCAACATGAAACTAAAATCCCATCCAAGAAAATCATCAAGAAAATTGAAAGCACTTACATGTCAATAATCCTGATCAATGTTGAGCAATTTGGTGATGGCAAGAGACCCAGCACCAAGAACAATAACAGCATTAAGTAATCTATCAGTAGAATTAATATAAAAAACATTATTCTTAATTCCTGAAACTGGGCCATTTTGTTCATAAATCGGCAAACACAGAATCACACTTAATTCAAACCGCGGAGGCAAAGCAAACAGCAGATCAAGAAATTGGAGAAGATTCACCTCGATTTCATCGTCTTCGTCTTTGCCTCCGTAAAACAGATCGGCCACAACTTCGGCCCAGCCACGTCGAGACGTCGAACGGAACAGAAGGGCACCGCTCTAAAATGCGCCGACGTGCGGCCATGGCGAAGCTTCGATCTGGGGGTTAACTCCACTAAGAAAATGAAAGGTCAGACCGGCCACCACGAATCACCAGAAGCATCTCCGCCGGAAACATCACAGCCATGGTGGGGGAAGACCTCCGGCGAAGGTTTACAGCGACTCAGCGTGGGAGATGGAGTCCACGGCGAACAAATCAGCCATGGCGACGACCGTGGCCATGGAGGGGGCGGCGGGGAGGTCATGTGCAGCGACGACGGCGGCAAGGTGGGTGCGGCGGCCAAGGTGGGGAGGGAGCTCGACCGATTGGGGTGGGGGAGGGATCTAGGGTTTTGTTTTTTTGGGGAATGAATGTGCCATATAATTTGGGAATTAATTGATAACCATTAATTATGATTTTAAATTTCGAATTACATTTCAAATATATAAATTAAAGGAGTATATGAATATTAAGGGTAAATACGGGTTTTTGACACTAAATTGACCTTATTAGGAAATTTTAAAAGTTGTATGTTTTAGTTGTTTAATAGGCTATAGAAATGACCTTATTAGTTAATAATCTCTTCCCATTTTACTATTTTAGTCTGTCCGCCTATAAGTTTTCCATACCTAAGTACTTTTTTTTACACTTCATTTTATATCTTACTTTTTCTCTCTATCTCTCTCCTCTCTCAATCACATCACTTGTACTATATATATTATTTAATCACTTTTCTTAATCTCTGTATCAAAAAGTAACGTGAAACTTATAGGCGGACGGAGGGAGTATTTAAATAATGGTAGGATGTCAAAATTGCATGACATTGGGTTGGTCATCCAACCTAATGTCAAGTTAATTTAAGTTTGGATAATGTGACACGTGTCACAATTCTATTGGTTGTTGTAATTTTTTTTGTGATATAATTAGATTTGTAGATATTGAAGATAATATGTATTAAATAAAAATATACTCCCTTCGTCCGCCTATAAGTGTTACGTTACTTTTTGGCATAGAGATTAAGAAAAGTGATTAAATAATAGATATAGTACAAGTGATGTGATTGAGAGAGGAGAGAGATAGAGAGAAAAAGTAAGATAGAAAGTGAAGTGTAAGAAAAAGTATTTACCAAAAAAAGTATGAGAAACTTATAGGCGGACGGACCAAAATGGTAAAATGGGAAGCTTATAGGCGGACGGAGGGAGTATCTATATATCAAAATTCGTAAAATTTTTTCCTCTATAAATAGAGTCCAATGTCGAACTATTTTGAAACACAAACTAAAATTCTCTTTTTTATTTTCTAATATTTCTAGCATTTACTATTATGGATCCAATTATCCCAATTTTTTTTCAAACTCTCAAAAAAATTTAAACTCTCAAGATTATCCAAATTTATCCACTTATATGACTAATAGGGAACAATTTCGCAATAGAGAAGCTCATATTGCTCTCAAGAATTCGACCCTCAGAATTAAATAAGTAATTTTTGTTTTCTCTATTTGTAATTTAATATTTCATGCATCCATTTGTAGCTTGTTTATTATTGCTTTTCAATTTCGTATTTTCAAATCTTGTAATTTTAATTTCGTTATTAAGTTCATTATTTATTTTAAGTGTGTGATAAAAAAAATTATATTATAATTACAAATTTAGAATATCAAGTAATTTTTATATACCAATTTACACATTAAAATATAGTAAAAATTAATAATATAATATGTATTTAAAAAAATAATTATTATTGAATTGGGTGATAAAGTATGATAAAGTTAAATTTGAGTTGGATTGTAAATTGTATATGTGGATGAAAGAGAAATTAATATAATATTAAAGGGTTGCGTTGGGGTTGGGTTATGGATGAGGATAAGAAAAAGTACTTACCAAAAAAAGTATGAGAAGCTAATAGACGACGGACGGACCAAAATGGTAAAATGGAAAATTTATAAACGGACGGAGGGAGTACATCCTTCTCCGTATTAAAGTATTCATGATTAATTTTACACAAGTATTCATCCTTGATTTTTTTTTTTTTTTAAATACATTTTTTTAAGACAATACTTCCGCCGTTCAAATGTCTAATTTTATTTTTTATCATTTAAACTTAATATGCATTTTTATATTAAAAAAATCATTTCATCAATACACTAATATATTTTTTATTTTTTTTAAAATAATTGGAGTAATATTTTCTTAAAATTTATGTAAAAAAAAACATACTTCTAACTTTGAATTTATAACTAAAAATTGAAAGGTTATTACTTATAAAGCATCACTGATGTTGCCCCGAGACAAACAGTGGACATAGAAAAGGATCAAACCTATATTTGACAACACACCTGCAAAGTGCAAACCAAACAAAGCACTGCCACCCGCTTTTGTCAGAATTTTTTTAAGAAACCATATGTAAATATGGTTCATGAGTTCATCATATGTATATGTGTCTTATACTATGCTCCCTCCATTAAAAAAAAAATCATAGAACTATATATACATTTTAATTTAAAAATTCTAAAAATAAACAAGTACATAAGAATTAATCCAACTGTGAAAAATAAGTTATTGTATCGTGTTTCTAATTAAATATATTGATCAAGGTTAAGATTCTTTATGAATTACTCCCTCCGTCCGCCTATAAGTTTTCCATTTTACAATTTTGATCCGTCCGCATATAAGCTTCCCATACCTTTTTTGGTAAGTACTTTTTCTTACACTTCACTTTATATCTTACTTTTTCTCTCTATCTCTCTCATCTCTCAATCACATCCCTTGTACTATATCTATTATTTAATCACTTTTCTTAATCTATGTGTCAAAAAGTAACGTAACACTTATAGGCGGATGGAGGGAGTATTACAACGAGCTTGTCCTATTAACAATTGTCAAAGACAGACGAATTAAGAAATTAGGACAACCAATTGTTAGCTCCTTAATATGCTGTACAATTACTTTACAATACGTACGCGTGCTTCAGAATGATTGATATCAAGTGTTTAATATATACAATAGAAGCTTCAAAATATATATATATATATATATATATAGAATGAATGAACGTTAGGGTGTATATATATATTTTACGGTAGGTTTTAAAAATGGTGTATGATATTTTGAAATTTAACAAATATATTTGGGTGCAATTAATTATACATATATAAATGATTTTTTTTTTAAAATATAGATATACAAATGAAATTGGCTCAATAAATTGAGTTAAATTTTGAGGTCAACGATTAAATCGAATAGTATTGAACATTAAAATTCAAGTATATTTATACATTTAATTGCACAAAAAATTTTATAAGAGAGAATTAGAAAATACGTGTACATATCTTTGATTGATTATTGTGGAAGTTAAGAATCAAACTTCATCAAGAAAGGGAAATGTGTATATTGAAGAAGATGAATCAAATTCAATCTCAAATGAATACAAAACCATGTTCTAATCATTAGCCCTAATTAGCTTATATAGGCTAAGATTGATTAACAGTTTTAAATAACTAACTAACAACTCATACAAGTGAGAAGTGTATATATCTATACAAGGGCTATTTTGGGTATGAGTGGGGAGGTGTATCTACTAAATAGTAGGTTTATTGGATAAACCTTTATACCCCCTCAAAATGGGAGTGGATATCCAAAAGGCCCATTTTGGATTTCTGATTGAGGAAAGCAGCTGGAGGCAGTGGCTTTGTAAGAATGTCTGCCAAATTGTCTTGAGTAGGAATGTGAATGAGTGTGATGATGCCTTCCTTGATCTTTTCTCTAGTGAAGTGGTAGTCTAGAGCAATGTGCTTTGTTCTTTGGTGAAGACAAGGGTTGTGGGCAATGGAAAAGGCACTCTTGCTGTCAGTGTACATAGTTGAGGGAGTTGTGTGTTGAACCCTCAAGTCTTGAAGAATGTAGTGCACCCATTGAAGTTCACAAGTTGTGGCAGCCAAGGCTCTGTACTCAGCTTCAGCAGAGGACCTGCTAACAGTAGATTGCTTCTTGGATTTCCAAGAGATTAGGGAATTACCAAAGTAGATACTGAAGCCAGTAATGCTTCTCCTTGTTTGGAGACATCTCCCCCAGTCAGAATCAGAAAAGGCATGCAATTTAAAAGTATTAATTTTAGGATAGAAAAGGCCAGTACCAGGGTTACCTTTGATGTACCTTAAGATTCTGTGCACATCCATGAGATGTGATTCAGTGGGAGCTTGCATATATTGGCTAACAGTCTGTACAGCATATGAAATGTCTGGTCTTGTGACAGTAAGGTAAAGAAGTTTACCCACCAACCTTCTGTACTGCTCAGGATTCTTGAGGAGAGGGGAGTGATCATCAAAGGACATTTTGGAATCCATGGGAGTGGAGCAGGGTTTGCTCCCTAGATAACCAGAGTCCTGCAACAAGTCAAGAGTATATTTTCTTTGGGAAAGGGTCATGCCAGTGGAATTTCTAGCAATCTCAATTCCTAGAATATATCTTAAAGTGCCTAGGTCTTTTATAGTGAATTTGTTGTGCAGATGTTCTTTAATGGACTGAATAATGCTAAGATTAGTGCCAGTGACAATTAAATCATCAACATAACATAAAATGACAGTGAAATCCTGATTTTGCTGTTTGGTAAACAAAGATGTGTCAGCTTTGGACTGAGTAAAGCCAATGGATAATAAAGAGGTAGTTAACTTGGAGAACCACTGTTTAGAGGCTTGTTTAAGGCCATAAAGACTCTTGTTAAGCCTACAAACTCTAGTATCATTGGGGGAACAGTAACCAGGGGAGGGGTCATGTAAATTTCCTCTTCCAAATCACCATGCAGAAAGGCATTATTAATATCCAATTGATGAATGTTCCAATTCTTGGAAACAGCAATAGCAAGAAGTATTCTGACAGTAGTGATTTTGGCAACAGGGGAAAAGGTATCAAAAAAGTCAATGCCCTCTTGTTGGGTGAAGCCCTTGGCCACTAATCTAGCCTTATATATGTCTAAGGAACCATCAGAGTTGTACTTGATTTTGTAAATCCATCTGGATCCTATACAGTTTTTATCTTTAGGTAAAGGCATGAGAGTCCATGTGTTATTTTTAGTTAGAGCACTTAATTCTTGATTCATAGCATCAATCCAATTCTTATCTTGAGCAGCTATTTTATAAGATTTGGGCTCCTGTTTCTGAGAAATGGAAGCAATGAAATGTCTGAAAGAGGGAGACAGTTTGGAAGGGGAAAGGTAGTCATGTATAGGATATTGCTTACTAGTGTAAGAGGAATTGAGGTGTGCATGATCTACAGAAGCAGGTAAGGAGGTTTGATAGAGTTTAAGATAAGCAGGTTGAGTTTTCACTCTAGTGGGTCTGGAACTGGTTTCAATAGGAGGAACAATGTTATCAGTCTGATTATGTTCAGGAGCAGATTGATCAGGAGTGAGATTCTCAGTACTGGGAGAATGAGTGTCACAAGTGCTTATAGGATGCATGTCATCATCAACAAAATCATCACAAACAGGAGGAACAAATGTGCTATGTGAATTAATGGATTTATCAGCAAATGGAAAATCATTCTCAAAGAAGGTAATATTTCTGGATATGAAAATAGTACCAGTATCAATATTGAGCAGTTTGTACCCTTTAGTTCCAAAAGGGTAACCAACAAAAACACATTTAGAAGCTCTTGGTGCAAATTTGTGTCTGTGAGCAAGTAAAGTATTAGCAAAACAAAGGCAACCAAAGGTTCTAAGAAAAGAGTAATCTGGCTTTTTATTGAATAACAATTCAAAAGGAGATTTTTGGTGAAGCATGTAAGAGGGAATTCTATTTATAATGTATGCAGCAGTTTTGATGCATTCACTCCAATATTTAAGGGGTATGGAAGACTGAAACATGAGGGCTCTAGCAACTTGGAGTAGGTGTTGATGTTTTCTCTCAACTATGCCATTTTGTTGAGGTGTTTCAACACAAGAAGTTTGGTGAATTATACCCAAGTTATGATAGAAGTCAGTAAGGAAAAACTCAGTACCATTATCACTCCTTAAGATTTGGATTTTGGCATTAAAGTGAGTTAGGATCATGTTATAAAAATTTTGCAAAGACAACTTAACATCACTTTTAGCAGTTAGAAGATATATCCAAGTGCATCTACTAAAATCATCCACAATAGTAAGAAAATATCTATGCCCAGAAGCAGAAATAGTGGAGAATGGGCCCCAAATATCACAGTGAATTAACTGAAAAGCATGAGAGGACACAGAGTTGCTTAATGGAAAAGACTTCTTCTTTTGTTTGGCTAAGGGACAAATAAAGCAATTGTTATGAGTAGAGCTAGCCTTTACATTGAGTTCAGGGATATGTAACATGCATTTCTTAGAAGTGTGTCCAAGTCTTTTGTGCCACAAGTCAAAGTTACATTCAGATTTAACAGAAGAGATAAAAGGAGCAATGTTTCCTAAAGCAGATTTGCTATGTGGAAGAGCAGTTTGCAAGATGTAAAGACCTCTAACTTGATCAGCAGTACCAATCACCATCTTGGTGGTATTGTCCTGTAAAAGGCAATGTGAGGAGAGAAAACATACAGAACAGTTGGAATATCTAGTTAAATGGCTGATGGATAAGAGGTTAAAAGTAAATTCAGGCACATAAAGAACATTGTAAAGAGTTAAATGTTCATTGATAACAATATTTCCCATATGAGTGGCAGTAGAAACAGCATTATTAGGCAAAGAAATCTTGACATTGGCTATGGATGGGGGGGTGGTAAACAAAGAGATATCAAAGATCATATGGTCAGTGGCCCCAGTATCCAAAATCCAAGAAGATATAGTGGGAATATTTGAACAAAAGCTAGAGGACATACCTGAATCAGTTGGAATTTTGTGCTCTTCAATATGGGAAGTGGATGCCCCTGCAGCAGAATGAGGAACATCCCTGTTTTCTCCAATATTCTGCATCTTAGAGAAGCTCAAGAATTTATCATATAACTCTTGATCAAAAATGGGGTTGGAGACCATGGGGGCATCTGTGATGGAGAGATTGGCAGATTTTGGAGGGTCTTTAGGTGGGAGACCTCTGGGACCTCTCCATCCAGGAGGGAAGCCTATAATTTGGAAACATCTATCAATTGTGTGGCCAATGCCATCACAATGGCTGCACTTAAGGGGTTTTCTCTTATCCCTAAAAAATTTTGTATTTCTTGTTGCCATAGCAATGGAATCAGGATGAGTAGGGTCAGAGGCAGAATTCAATGTTCTTTGGGATTCTTCTTGAAGTAAGAGGCCATATATTTTGGAAAGTGGAGGGAAGGGAGATTGCAGCAGAAATTGGCTTCTAAGAGTGCTATAGGAATCATGCAAGCCAATCAAGAACTTCATAACTGCATCCTGTTCTTGAGTGGTGGTCATAAGCTTTGGTAAATCACACGTACAACCATCCATAGCACCACAAGAACACCTAAGAACAGGCCTAAAGCTAACATACTCATCCCATAAAGATTTAAAATGGTTATAGTATGCAACTAAGGATTGAGAACCTTGGTTGATGGCACTAAGGGATTTCTCTAAATGGTAAACTCTAGTTCCATCAGATAATGCATAACGAATCTTTAACTCATCCCAGACATCTTTGGCCAAAGAAAAATATTCTAGGGTCCTCTTAATATCAGGAACAATAGAATTTAAAATCCACATTAGAACTAAATCATTGGCTCTTACCCAAGCAGCATAGATGGCTGAATCTTCGTCTTCATCAGGCACAGGTAAAGACCCATCAATCAGTCGGACTTTGTTCTTGACAGAAAGGCCACGTTTAATCGCATGGCTCCAGGACACGAAATTTGTGCCATCAAGTGGCTCAAGAACGATGGCGACGGCGGGGTTGTCGTTCTGGTGAAGGGTGAGAGGCGAGAATGGGTTGAGAGCAGGGTTCAAGGACTCCGGATCGGTGACGGTGGGTGCCATTTGGGGAAAAAGAAGGAAACTCGATCAAGGATCAAGACGATTTGGCCAGTAATTGAGGAACGAAAAATCTGGCATCAATGGAAAAAACTGATACCATGTGGAAGTTAAGAATCAAACTTCATCAAGAAAGGGAAATGTGTATATTGAAGAAGATGAATCAAATTCAATCTCAAATGAATACAAAACCATGTTCTAATCATTAGCCCTAATTAGCTTATATAGGCTAAGATTGATTAACAGTTTTAAATAACTAACTAACAACTCATACAAGTGAGAAGTGTATATATCTATACAAGGGCTATTTTGGGTATTAGTGGGGAACCAATCTACTAAATAGTAGGT
Source organism: Galeopsis tetrahit (assembly GCA_963675135.1). Classification (NCBI taxonomy): domain Eukaryota; kingdom Viridiplantae; phylum Streptophyta; class Magnoliopsida; order Lamiales; family Lamiaceae; genus Galeopsis; species Galeopsis tetrahit. The sequence goes on along the minus strand of OY776128.1, from coordinate 70,844,610 downwards.
TTATTGGATAAACCTTAATAATTATGTATCCCTACATTATAAAAATTCAATGCATTCAAGTGATTCAACCTTGAAGAAATTTGGATTGAGGATATTCATGATAGTTGTAGATCTTTTGTTATCAATAAGGCGCCGAGCCAAAAATTTCTACTTAATAATATTCTTTCTTTCGTTAAAAAAAAAAACTTATAAATTCTACATAAAGTATATATCATATAAATTAAATTTTAATCTATACAAAACAAAATCGTATTATTATAAGTATTAATTTTTTAAAAAATTCACTAGATTTTGAATCCTGAATTTTAAAATTACAAAATTAACGTAGCCTTAAAGAAACGTATTTTATTTTCATGATTATTTGTAGTTGCTAGTGTTTGTGTGGTCCTTTCTCATTTAAAAAAATTTAGATGATCTACGTTTTGATGTTAATTTTTGTAACTATTTCAAATTAAATTTTATTAATATTATTTCCGGTTTCATTATTTAATTACTCAATATATAGCTAGCGGAGACACTAGTCAGAGTTCAGTCAATATCCCTTTGCTTTGGCCTGACTTTTCTTCTTTCTCGTTCTCCAATAAAAATATGCACAGAATCAGAAAGTTCATGAACCAAAAAAAATTTAAAAAAAAAATTCCATTAATAGATACCTGGTAGTATAATATTGATATTATTTCAACGTTTAAACTTTGTATCTACTTATTTCCTTTTTATCCATAAAAATTTAATATATATGTGTGTTCAAATAAAAAAAAGTTATCTAAAATTTTAAACTATTATTTATTTAAATTATCATTTACTTTATTATATTTTATATCTTATAGTAATATTTTCCAACTCATATACACTTTATAAGGACGGAGCTGAGTATAATTATATTTTTAAATTTGAGAGCAGCGGAGACACTGCTTTCAAATTAAGTCTTGATTCAATGTCCCACGAAGAGAAGAAACTCACCACCTTCTTCTTCTTCTTCCTTATAAATTATTCACATTTACTGAATATACCCCCCACGCTTAATTATTGCACCTCGCTCTTTATTTAATTTAAGTACAGATTATACAAATCCCAACCCCATCTAAATGCATGGTCCTACTCATTATAAATAAATGGACCACCACACACTTTTTTTAGCAAAGGTAAAAAATAATAATTGGATAGAGAAAATACGAGTACTATTCATAATTGAATTTCAAACAATTTTTTTTTTTTTAAAATGACAAACTAATTTGAGGGAATCAATTTTATCTTCCATTTATAGGAACCCTTTTTAATGTCAGACCTTTTGCTCTCTGTATGGACATGACCTTATATAAATTTCACACATAATTTATTATTCATTCCGTCTCAGGATTATTTCCGCACGTTCAATAACATAACAATTCAAAAAAAAAAAAAAATAGTAATATGTGGAGTCAAATAAAGAAGGTGTATTTTGACATCAGTTACTCTGTTTCATTAATCTGGGCAAGAGTAAGGTGGCAAGGAGTCTTCTCATGATGATTAACTCGTGAAAATGAATTCACGCTAACAATTTGTGTGTTTGTCCAGTTTGTTTTTCCTATAAACTCAAATCATTTTCGGTTAATTTATTAAAGTATGACAGTTTTGAAATTGAATTTCGAAAATGTGATATTTTTCCGTTATTTTAAGCGACTATGTATAAGATGTACTCCCTCTTCCCTACTATGATTGTTTTGATATATGATTGAAAAAGAGAGAATAATATGTTATAAAATGAAAAATTTATCGTGGCCAGAACATTCATAAAATGAAATTGAGAAACTTATATACTTTTTTACCATAAAAGTTGCAAGTCGTGCATGTGTTGTTAAATTGTATTAAGATTAAAAGGTCATGTTCAACATGTACAAGAAATACTTCGTACTCGTTTCTTATGTCTCTGGGTATTGTATTCCTTGCACTCTGGAAACGATTTTTGTGAATAAAGAGAAAAAAAGAGTGCAAAAATATGTAGCCCAATGATGAAAGGTTTTTTATTAGATTATTGTATATTAAATAAATAATACATCCCTTTTCCCCTCCCCATGACTCGAACCCAGGATCTAAGGCCTAGGTAGTAGTGCTCTAACCACTTGAGCTATCTCACTTTGTCAATGATGAATGTCTTGTGGAACTAAATATATTAATGTTGAACTCGATCCATAAAAAAATCACGATCAGTTTGTTAATTGGGAGTTTAACATCAAAATAAACTACTACAATGCATGAATAATTTATGTTGATATTACTCTATAAGAAATTCACATCGAACTCCACACCAAACTCTCTCTATATACACAAATATGAATACTAAACTATATTGTTTTTTAAATAAACAATACATACATATCACGTAACAAAAAATTAGGAACTGATTAGTGTGAGGTGGGAGACAAGTATTAGTGCCAAAGCTAATTTCTTTCTAAATTCTTGCGTATTACAATACCACCATATACATACATATCAGAGTACATAAAGCACTGTCAGCCCTAGATTTCGTAGGATCCAACCAATTAATTCCAAAAAGAAGAAAAACACTCTCCAACAAAAAAACAAAAAAAAAACTTAATTCAACATAATTTATGCGGATTTTCGGACAGTATATCGGTAAGCAGCCACCTTCCGGCTGCGTGAGGCGGTGTTATCAACGGAAAGGACCATTTTCCCGGCTTCTCTGGCCGCAAACGAGTTGTGCACCGCCTCCTCATCCGCCGCCATCCGCCGTGGCTTCTCCACCGCAATGGTGTAGCCACCTTCCGCAGTCGGCACAAACTCGGCCGAGTATTCCAATTCCCATCCTCCCACCACTATGTCCCATGTAATCGTTGAACCACCCTTTTTTATCAAATAAATAATAAATTAGTAAAATATACTCCTATTTATTAAAGTTAAAGATAATCTGGAAGAAAAAAAAGTACTGATTTCAAAAGTTACCTCAATGCCCTCAATTTGAATGTTAACTTTTTCACCTCCTTTGATTGTGAACTCCGACGCCGGTTTAGGTGGACCGTTGAGCGAATCACTGGGTCGACTCAGTCCGCCGTACTGAACCGGGACATACTCCGGCCTAATAAATCTGAACAAAAACAACAAATTTATAATCCGTACATCCATAAATACTCTTCTTCAATGCAACTGAAGATGAACATTAACAACACTTACTTGTACAGAGTCTCAGCAACATTTCCCTCTTTTGAAATCACGAACTTACTCTTTGTTCTTTGTGTAAGAAAAGGACTAAACATCGAGTACATCAAACTGAAGTACCATGGAACATTCACAAAGATCTGAATCAAGAAAATCCATTCAAAATTAAAACCCATAAAAAAATAAAAATTGCATCAATAAATTAATTTTTGAAAAAACAGAGTACCTTTCTGGCAACCATTTCAGGGTAATTATCTTGAAACAGAGAGAGAATGTGATTGGAAGCAACTCTGAGCTCCCTTTTAGGCATATCTTTAAGATCGGTAACCTGAATAATGGAATTAACTCCACCAGGTTTAAAATGCAGAAGCTTAATCCCTCTCTCAAGAACTTGAACTCTCCAACGCAAAAATTTCTTCAATTTCTCATCATCCCCAAAAAATTTATCATACATCTCCTTATCTTTGAAAACCCCATAGGCATTATAACAAACAGGATGTGTGCATTTGTCAATTCCCTGCATATAAGCAACAGATCCTTCAAGCTCCTTGAACCCTAAATCCTCCTCCAGAATGGCGTCGGCCCCGAATTCTTTCCTCCAATTTAGGCATTTCAGAAGCATGTTCAGCGAATCTTGAACCTTGAAATCCCTAGCGCGGAGGAATTTTAAGAGAACGACGTCGGCGCGCTCGTCCACGTTTCCCAAGAGTGGGATGCCCCACATGGAATCGGGGCCGTGGGAGGACATGAGCTTGTCTTTGAGTTCTTTGAGGGCTTTTCGTTCGGAGGTTTTGAGGTGGGATATGAAGTAGGTGTCTTCTTTGAAGGAAGGTGTGCGCAGAGCTGCGGCCGCCATTAGTGAGTTTACGAAGCTTTTCTTGGAGGGCTTTGGGGAGGATTCTGGAGTTGGGGTTTGTTTCGTAGATGCTGGAGATGTGGATTCCATTTTTTTTAACAGTTTTAATTTAATATTAGACAATTAATTCACTCTAAAACCTAATTTACATGTATTCATACTTTCAACAGGTTTAATTGGACATATAATAGTACACATAAGATTATGATATCTTTCAAAATAATTAATTCTAATTAGTATTTGATTTGATATCATAACAACGTCAGTGGTCTATCTTATTTACTACTATTATACATATCTATTAATTATATGAAAATAAAATTATCAACGAACACTTAATTAATTAATATGAGAAAACCTTAATTTAAATAAAGAGGGAATGAGAAATCTTACGGTTGAATTCGAAACGAGATCTTCAAACTGATATTGGAGAGTAAAATCAAGGAATTGTCTATTTAGAAGCTAGTTTGTCGGTTTAAATTGAGAGAGTGACATCTGGGACTGACAATATCGGTCTATAACCACAACCGCGTGATTTGGGACCGATTTGGGACAGAATTATGCGGTCTCTACTATGTTAAAAATTATCTATAAAACAAACAGCTTGATTAAATACCTATTCGTGACCGAAAATATTGGTCTATAAAAACAACCACCTGATTATGGGACCGATTTGGGACCGAAATATGCGGTCTCTACTGTTAAAAATTATCTAAGAATATTCTTCTGAAGTGTTCAGATACCACTAAAATCGGTCTCTATAAAATAAACAGTTTAATTTGATACCTATTCGAGACCGAAAATATCGGTCTATAAAAACAAACGCCTGATTTGGGACCGATTTGGGACCGAAATATGCGGTCTCTACTGTTAAAAATTATCTATATATACAATATTAGGATGAATATCTAATATAATATAGATATAATCGCCAACTTATTTATCTCTCTCAATGATGGACGAAAATTCCTCTTCTCCTAATTCTGATTCCTCCCTCTCGAACAAAGTCATAGAGCCAGATTCGATGAAAGTTGATACGGTTAATTAAAATTTTGGGATTCAGAATTATTTATACCAATTAAAGACTGAATTTTCGGTCTTCAATTAAAATTCAAAATCAGAGTTTTAATTTCAATTAAAATTCAAAATAAGAATTTTAATTTTGATTTAGAGACTGAAATTCGGTGGTTAAGTGGCCTGAAAAACATAATATTAAAGACCGAATTGAAAACAGTCTCAAAACTCAAATTTTTTTAGGATCAGTCCCAAATCAGTCTCAAATTGAGACTGATTTATGCCGGTCTCAAAACTTTGGTCTCTGATTGAGGCAATTTTTGTAGTGAAAGAAGAACCATTAGCTATCAGATTATCCGTCACGCACCAACTCCCATAACGTCCAATAATTTTCTTCCGAGATATTCTTACTCTTCCACTCTCAATTATCAAATATTACTCTATTTCTCCAAGACCACGGGGTCAACACCACACAGATCCACGGACCAACTAATTTTATTTTTTTTTCAATTGATGAGTCAATAAGGCTACTAAACTGTCCAAAATGTTCATGTATCTGCACTCTCGTCCCATATTATCAGCTTTTACTATATTATAAGTTTTGATAGATGAGTACCACGGTAGAAATAGTTTTCCATATGAAAAATTTTCTAGTACCCCATATTCATACAAAAAGAAGACTTCACCATCACGGGAACAAACAATTACTTCAAGTATTTTTTGTATAGAACATCACTCTATTCGACAGTTAGAGTTGAAGAAAACATGTTGTAGCATCATAACTCAACTCTTCAAGAATGAGTGAATTGTGTTGTAGAGATATCAGATCTCGGTCTGGAGCAGACATTGATGAAAATCAACTTAAACCACTCCCATTTTTTTTAAGTAACTCATCAATCTCAAACAGTGCATAATTTTTCAATGGCTCGTCGCTCAGACGTAAATCTAAAAAAAAAAGGTATTAGATTAAAATATAGTTATAAAGCAATCCACCAGTCTCCTACTTAATGACTCATTTTACCATTTTGATCGTCTCTTACTTAACAACTCATACTTAAAACAACAAAATAACATTTTAACTATTCCCTTAAAATATCATAATATTACATCAATTGTCATTATTTTATTCACACTAAAAATCAACTTTATTACTCATAAATATGAAGAGTCTTTAATTACTACCCTCGCTTTTTATTTTTACACTTCACTTTATATCTTACTTTTTTTTCTCTTTTTCAACACACCACTTGACTATATCTATTATTTAATTATTTTTCTTAATCTATGTGATCAAAAGTAGTGAAAATCCTATAAGTGGAGGAAATATAATTAAACTATATAACTTTATTTTTTAAATAAATAAAATGTGTAACTTAATTGGTATATATAAACTACTAAATTAATATACCTAATTAATGACATTTCTCAAATTTAATGGTTATTTAAATCTACAATATTCATAATATTACCTTATAAATCAAGATTTTGCGCTAGGGGTTACATTAAGGATAAGTAAGTATATTTATTTCGCTTATTATTTTTTGATTTGCGCCAAATAATTTAAATTATCTAAATTTTATCTACTGAATATAAGGACTTTTGTGTGTGCGAATTCTTCTGGAAAATTTTAAAATTAGTCAACTATGATAGAAATTTAATTTTCTTACCTATTTTCTTATTTGGTCACTCACATTTAGTCACTATCAAAATTGGTCACCCAGTTATTATATTCTATCAAAATTGAACTATGTTAGTCAATCTGTCATTGACTAACGGAGAAAGAGTTTTGAGCCGTGAAATTTCTCAAAACCGTTAAAAAATTCTCATGCATCTCCCCGAACTAATGAAACAAACGCACAAGCAAGAAAGAAACATGTGCAAAAATTACCAATATTTATTTACAATATATATTTATAATAGGAATTCTCTAATACATCTTCTAGAACGTGATTCAATCAACATGTTGTTGGTAGATATAAATTTATTTCAATTAATTTCAAGTGCTTTTACTAACATTTCAAGAAATCTGCAATAATGATCTTAAAAGAAAAATATTTAGAATGAAAAATAAGTTTATGAAATTTTCTTGAATGGATAATTTTAGAAAATTCTTTACAATTAATATTCACCACAAATTATGCTCCAATAATTATAAATAGATAAATGAATTGAAATAAGTTTATATCTCAAATTATTATACAAATTCAATATGAAACCAAGAATAAGTACAATTGTTAAAAAAAAAAAATCAGAGTACAAAGTTTTATTCTATCTATTGAGTTTCTCATTTCCTAAAATAAAAAGTAAACCAACAAAAATAAATTCATAATTGAGTTAAATAATTATTAAAAACTTACTGAATTTTTTTTACAACAAGTTGATTGAATCACGTTCAAGAAGATAAATGAGAAAGAATTCTCATTATAAATAGGGAAATAAATTGAAATAAGTTTATATCTCCAATTATTATACAAATTCAATATGAAACAAGAATAAATACAATTGTTAAAAAGAAAATCAGAGTACAAAGTTTTATTCTATCTATTGAGTTTTCTCATTTCCTGAATAAAAAGTAAACCAACAAAAATAAATTCATAATTGAGTTAAATAATTATTAAAAACTTACTGAATTTTTTTTACAGCAAGTTGATTAAATCACGTTCTAGAAGATGCATGAGAAAGAATTCTCATTATCTATAAAATAAAAAGTAAATCAACAACATGATTGAATCAAGTTCTAGAAGATGCATCCGAATTCCTTCTGGCCTATTATAAATATAATGTAAATATTGGTAATTTTTGCACATGTTTCATTCTTTCTTCTGCGTTTGTTTCATTAGTTCTGGAAGATGCATGAGAATTTTTTAACCGGTTTGGAGAAATTTCACGGCTCAAAACTATTTCTCCGTTAGTCAATGACAGATTGACTAGCAGAGTGATCAATTTTGATAGAATATAATAATTGGGTGACAAATTTTGATAGTGACTAAATGTGGATGACCAAATATGAAAAGAGGTAAAACTGGGTGACCAAAATTGATATTTTCCCTTTTAGAAAATTCGAAATTAAGTATATATGAGTATCATATTTCGGGTAATTTTAATTGGGTTAGTCTTATGTGAAATATTGCATACATGCATTTCATCCCAATTAGACCAAGTCAAAATCCTAAATTCATTTAGCCCAAAAGTCAAATTAAGATAATTTTAAAAAAATCGCGGGTCATAAGTTCGGATCCGGGTTGTCCAGAAAATTCGCGTGTCGCAAACATGTGGTTTACTATATGACCAAAATATTGTTACTACAAGGTCAAAATATTACCACTACAAAGCCAACAATTTAATACTCCTACATGTCAAAACATTCTGATAAATTCACCCAAAATATTAAGTGTTCAGAACATTTTTGGACATGTAGTAATACAGTTTTGACCTTGTAGTGATAAAAATTTGGTCTTGTAGTAACATTGTTTTAGTCATGTAGTATCCGAATAAGTCATAATTATTTTAATAATTTTGTCCAAAAAAAATAAAATAAGTGTCCACAACATTTTTGAACTTGTAGTAATACACTTTTGACCTTGTAGTAACAAAATTGAGATCTTGTAGTAACATATTTTTGGTCATGTAGTAAGATAATATTTTGTCAAGTCTCATGTGCACTCAAGTACACAGTGTACTTGAGTGGACCTTGACTATTCAAAGGTCAAACTTTGACTTCTTTTTTTTCAATTTTTTTTTTGAAAAAGTGTATGTTAGTATATTGAAAAGTGTATATTTATTTTTTAATGAAAAATGTATGTTACTATATTGAAAAGTGCAACATTGTTTTTAATGAAAATTATATGTTATATTAATTAAAAATGTATGTTTTTATAACTGAAAAGTGTGTTATTATAACTGAAAAATGTATGTTATTATAACTGAAAAGTGTATGATATTATAACTTAAAAGTGTATGATTTATTAATGAAAAGTGCAAGTTATATATTAATGAAAAATGTATGTTATTATAACTGAAAAATGTATGTTATTATAACTGAAAAATGTATGTTATTATAACTGAAAAGTGTGTGTTATTGTAACTGAAAAGTGTATGTTCTATTAATAAAAAATGTAAGTTATATATTAATGAAAAGTGTATGTTATTATAACTGAAAAGTGTATGATAATATAGCTGAAAATATTTTTGAAAAATGTAAATTTTCAGTTAAAAAAATTGAAAACAAAAAAATCGAAAAAAAAGTCAAAGCTTGACCGTTGACCGGTCAACAGTTGACTAGTCAAGATCCACTCAAGTACACCGTGTACTTGAGTGCACAAGAGACTCACCCTAATATTTTAGAGCGAAAATAAATATTTTAATTAAGGTTGACCCGCTTTGATCCGTGTTGACTCGCGTTGACCCACGTTTGACCCACGAATTTTGACCTAATTTATCTTAATTGGTCAATATTACATATATGCAATATTGTGACAAAGTGGGATAGCTCAAGTGGTTAGAGCACCACTACATAGGTCTTAGATCCTGGGTTCGAGTCATGGGGAGGGGAAAAAAAGGGATGGGTATTTAATGTAATTTAAAAAAAAAAAATGCAATATTGCATATAAGTTTTTGAATACTCATATTCTCTAGAGTTTTAAGTCATTACCATATAAAAGATATTTAAGTATAATAGAATTAGAGTTGGATGATTGGGGGAGTGTGAAATTAAGTAATGAACAATAATTTTGTAGTTGTTTAAATATTTTGTAAATTAAATTTCAATGTAAATTAACAATAACTTTGGTAATTATTTGATATCAAGATTAATGGTAACTAATTATGTGATAAAAATGGTATAGTTAATTCATTTTGATTTTAAAAGACAGTAATTTTATAAATTTTGTGAAATTCAAAATTTAATATTATTACAAGAATTAAGGAGTAATTCTATAAGGACGGATTGACTAATATTGATTAGTATAAACATACTTGGAGATATTAGTATTATTATTTGATTGATTTTAGTAAAAAAATTGTGGAGTTCAATATTTAGTACTACATAGCAACAATTAAGGACTAATTCTATCTATATTCAAGGTTGACTAATTTAAAACATGTTCCTAAATATAGATTTTGCCAATTAATTATGAGTTTATTTGAATGTTCTTGTATAATTCTTATAAAATAAATTTATATAATAGGATGTATATTCTGATTTGAGATCAAAATGAATTATAAATTGATTTATAAAATTACTACCCCGTATTCATTAATTTAATGTGTATACACCCCTATAAACACAATTCATTCTAAAATTATTCAAATTTAATGTAGAATTAATTTAAAAGAATAATTCCAGAGAAACAATCAATGTCTATATTAAGATTCACATTTTTTGTTCGAATAATGATGGTATGTATTTTTTTTAAAAATCAATTTACCTAAAAATATCTTGTTTTATAAAAGTGTATACAACAAAAAAAACCCATTTATTCATCTATATATAAATACAACAAAAATTGATATGTGAACCTGCAAAAAAAATATATATTATATTGATTAGGGGTGGGAATGGGCCAGGCTACCCGACAGGGGCCTACGGCTCGGCCTATTAAAACTTGGCTCATTTAATAAATAAGCCGGACTCAAGCTTTTTTAGAAGCCTATTTAGCTAAATAGACCGGACTCAAGCTTTTTCGTAAGCCTTTTAAGCCCAACAAACCGGCCTATATAACTTCACACACACATATATATATATATATATTATAAGTATATACTTATATAATATGTGATTTTCAAATAAATAAATAAGTAAGAAAATTTAGTAACACTAGTTATATTTTTCTTTGTAATAGTTGAAAAAATATTTGTATTTTTTTTTTTTGGAACGTTCTATTACTTCCATTCCTTCATTTTGAGATTTAAAGAGTTAATTTTTATAATTTGATTATAATACTGTTGTAGATTTTTTTTAAAAAAATACGCTAATAAGATTAAGAGGTTTTTAGAAGGCTTTCGGGCCATACCTATTTATTAAAAAGGTTAGGCTTGAGCCTTTAAAAGAAGTCTATGACAGGCCATGGGCCAAGCTCGGGCCTAAGAAATATATAACAGGCCAGACTTTTTTTCTTAAAGCCTACCAATGTCTGGCCCATTCCCACCTCTTATATTCATCTAAACTTCCAAAAACATATTGGATATTTGGTATTTTGGAATAAGAGAAAAAAAAAAACATATATAGTCATCTCTAGTTTCCTAATAATGTCTGATTTATAAATTTTAAATGATCTAAAAAAAAAAATCTCAGATTTGGTCCCTAATGATTGACCAGTAATGTATACAATTATTTTTGTTGTCATGTATCATTTTGATTCAAAAAGAAAACAATCAACTCTCAATATTATTTCTCTTGCACTAAGATTCAGTATAACATGTTTCTTTAATTTCTCGAAGATTCATAAGGAATAATATGGAATGATGACATTTCGTTGAAGCTCATTGATATGAGCTTTACTTCACCATTGAAAGACAATTTTTTCCCATATGTAACAGTTATCTAGAGAGGAAGAGGAGAAAGTAACAATAAACCTAAAAAATACATCAATTGAACGCCCCTTTGAGTGCACATTAGTAATTAGATATCTAATATATATATATATATATATATATATATATATATATATATATATATATGTGTGTGTGATGAAATACATAAATTGACTGATTGAGAAAGTAGAATGCATCATACACATTAGAGATTGTAAATTTATGCAAAACAACATTACATATTAGAGACCTAAATTCTGCAAAATGAAAAAAAAATCAAATAATATTAATTAGAGAAAAGTGTGAATGAGTGAGTGATTGAAATGAAAGAAGACGAGGGTTTATATAGGAGATGAGATTAAAAATGTAGGGTTAAGATTACAAATTAAAATGAATGAATGAGATTAAAAGATAAAAGTTAAAATAAATGAGAAAATAGAAATTTTGAAATGAAGAAGAGAGAGGTTGAGATAGTGAATGGAGTTGTAACATGTGTCCTATAATAGGTTTACACATACTGTATATAGTATTGAGATGTGTTAACTTAAAAGAACATTTGGAGATGTTCTAGCACTATTGTCTTAAATGTTGTGTCACAATAAGATATTGGGATTTAGACTCATCATAAATACTACCTCCTCCGTCCCGAGATTATTTGCACGATTTGACTGACACAAATTTTAAGAAAAGAGGATTTATTGATTGGTGATGTAAGATAAATGAGGGGTATTTTAGGTGATTTGATGAGGTGTAAAATGAATTTGATGAGTTGTAAAGTAAAATGTATTTAAAAAATGAGTGACAATTTTAAAAATAAAATGATGTTGGAAGGGTATTAATTTTGTAGGGTATTTTCATATTAAGAGTGTGCAAATAATTTTAGAACGTTACAATAAAAAAAGTGTGCAAATAATCATGGGACGGATTCCATTTTTCCTTTTCTTTTTACAATTTTAAAGTTATTTCAAGTACTAAAAAAAATGAAGGAAGATCATTGCATCAGATATTAAAACGAAATGTTAACTCTGCATGGACGTTATGAAAACGATAAGTCACCTATTCATCAATTGCAGGCATTCCCATCAAGTATGGACACAGTGACGGAGCCAGACTTTGTGTGTCGGGGGGCCCGATTAACACTATTATAAAAATATAATAGATAAAAATAAATGTAACTTGACGTAACAATATATCTCATTCATCCACATAATCAACTTTATTCATAAACAAACAATATTTTTTTAAAATAGGTGTAAAAAAGAAATAAACACAATCTCGTTATGTTCCAAAGGAAGATTTTATTGTTTCAGCAGAAGTGATGAAATAGTTTCAAAATTGTTAATAGTAGCAATATGAAAAACTAAGAAATAATTAATAATCTTTTTTTTTCTTTTTTTTCGCATGGGGTTATTCTATTTTTTTTTAATTAAAAAGGTAAAAATGGAAATAATATAAGAGCATCCACAATGGGAGGTAGAAGTCTCATGTGGATTCCTACTTCTAACTCAAATTAAGTAGTAATTCATGATCTTATGTACTTTCTCAGTCCACCAAAAATATGTTCACTTTCTTTATTTGTCTGTACATTAAAAGTATGTTCATTTTTATGAAAACAATCACTTTAATTTTAAGGTTTGAGCATACTTTTAGTGGATAGGGTACAATATTTTAAAATTAAACAGACAAAAATGAAAAATGGAAATTATAAAATTGGACTGAGAGGGTATAATATTATTATTTAAATATATTTATATGTATATGTAAAATTACTAAAATACCCTCGAAAAATTACAAAATTAGTGGGGGGCCAGTGGCCCCCCTTGCCCCATAGTGCATCCGTCCCTGTATGGACATACATAATAAATTGGATCCACATATCATCGATTTTCCAAATAAGTATCAAAGAACATTTATATCATTTCTGCAGTTTATTTTCTTCAAAAGTTGGTGGAAAATTTATACTGGGAGTATGGATATGTGTAGTATGGGTACTCTTGGAAGAAAAAAACAATAGAATGTATTTTGAAAGTGAAGAATATATGGAACAAGAACAGAGTTGTGGACGAAATTAAAGGCAGGCTATGGAGTTGGGCTACGGTGGCGGAATTGTTGAAAAGCATGACCTCGTTCTCAAACTAGCTGCACAAGTACCTGATCAACTCTAAAAAAATGTAAATATCTACGAACGCGTTGTACAACCATCTTCAGTTGAACAAATTAGAAGGGAGTTAACCCTAATAAAGTCACGTTTTTTATGCCTTGGCCCTCGTCCAAATGCTAATTAATTCGGGGATTAACCCCAACGTTTATTTGTGGGGCTCATTTAAAGTTAAAGTTTTACGCACTATATAAACTTGACCCTTAGAAATTACTTGCACTTTAGGGGTCTGAACCTAAGATCTAGAGAATAACACACTCCTAAATTTCAAACCTTACACACCCTCCTTTGGGTTACAGTTGATACACTTAGGGTTAGTTTAGATTGATGAATGAGATAATGGGATAAATTAACTCATCCCTCCCCTATGATTAATAATCCCACATATGCATAAAAAATAGTATAAAATTGTAGGGCCTTGCATTAGTCCCGGGCCATAATCAATCAAACCAAACGTTTGGGCGGTGTTTGTTTTGGGATTGGCCAATCCGGATTTGGATTGGCCCAATCCCAATCCAATCTCTCTCAATCCATCTTAATCCAAATACAAATCCAAATACCAATCCACCTCTATAATACACCTATACACCTATTTTTATACAATCAAATCACTATTTTTCTTTTCAATCACTTTCTTCTCTCTCTTACTTTTCTTTCACACACTCATTCTCTCCTACTTTTTTATCTCTTACTTTTCTTTCACTACTAACAATAATAAAATATTTGATGTGACATAAAGTTACATCTACACCTACTTCTCAATTCTTAACTAAACACAACTTACACACACAATTACTATTCATGGATTACCCAAATCTCAATTCAATCCACCACAATTCCAAACCAAACACCACCTCGATTTGTTGGAAATAAAAAATCAATCAAGTTTAATCCAACCTAATCAAGCAAATTAAACTAGGTCTTAGGGGATTAAAACAGAATATTGCACTTAGGTGACATTTTACAAAAGCAATCTCGTTATTAGTGTTAGTTATATAACCTTCCGTCAAATTTTATATATATAATTCATTTTATAAATTTTAAAAAATAATTATTATTTATAATTTATATATAAAATAGATGAGTTAAAGGATGTTATAAGGTATGATCACTTATAAATAAAGTGATTGTACGAATAAAATGAATGATAATAGTAAAAATAGCCACGTATATTAAATTTGAATTGACCTTTTTTTTTTTTTTTTTTTTTTTACCAGTCGTCATTTGAAATTGTGAATTTGATACATTTGATAAAATTTTCTTGTTTGAAAGATAAGTGATCTGTAACTGTCACGTTTTTTCTTTTCTTTTTTCAACCTTTTATTTTTCTATAAATTGTTAATTTGTTGTTGTATATAGTAAGAAAAAGCAATTATTAAAGGGGGTGTGGGGCGTATTTATCGAGTCCAAAAGCACTATTATCCGTGAAATACCGGCAAAATGTGGTCTCTTTCCTTTCACTTTTTGACTTGTATAATTCTTTTTTGACTATTCTCACATTTTAGGCAAGCTCACAATTTTGAGTCATACTTTAGGCTACAACATGAATGATAATACGAGATAAAGTCTGTTTTGTACGAGATAAAAAAATTATATGCAAAAAGATTTCATTTCATTTATTTTATGATTATTGAGTTTATAGGGGCAGTCTGATCAAGGTTTTATCTCGATTTGCGAGATTATAGGTTTCAGACTTTCAGTTCAATTATATCACACCGTCGTCTTTAATATCATCTTTAAGGATCAAATGACTCTCTTAGATTAAGACTTAAGGACATGATTGGTATGACGAAATGAAAATGTGATTGAATGAAATGAACTTGAAATGAAGGTTTGAATGACCATTCTCATGATTGGTAAAATGAATGCAAAATAATGTAAAAAGTTTATCTTAAATGACTAAAATACCCTTATACATATTTTATAGAAATATATTAAATTGATTAATATGCTATTATTTTAATAATAAAATTAAATATAAATAATCGTTAATTTAAAAAAAAGGGTTAATTGCAAAAAAAATCACCACCTTTTGAGTATTTATCAATTACAACATATTCTTTTTTTCTTTGCAATTTGATGCACCACCTTTTTAAGTTTTGCAATTCAATGCACCGATATATTTTTCGATCAATTTTAATTTGACGTGGCTCCTTAAAATTGCAAATTCGTCTATATATATATATATATATATATATATATATATATATATATATATATTGCAGAATAACATAAAAAAATGTTTTATTTTTATTTTTTGTGATTAAGAAAAAATAAGTCAATATAATCAAGAAAAAATATTAAGACAAGGAATAAATATGATTTTAGTTAATGCACAACTTGTGTGATTAGAATTTTTTTTAGCAAAACATGTTAATGGACATCATAGGAATAAATATAATTATAAGAATTATTTTATTTTGCAGAATTTTTTGATTAGATTTTTTTATATATAAAATTATTTAGATATTACATTTATGTAGAAGATAAGTGAGTTTTGAAATAGAAAACATCAAATCAATATTCATAATATTAAAGCGTAAAGTTGGAGAATTTTGTCAAAAAATTATAAAAATATAGATGAATTCGGTGTGCAATTTATATAAAAAAACGTTTTTTTAAATGTGCATATGTTTTTCATTAAAAAAAAATTATTAGTGATAGTTTATGTGTTGATAACGTGGTGAGTTCGCCGTTTTTCGGCACCAAGTTAAATTAAAATTGATTGAAAAAAAATATTTGTGCATCGAATTGCAAAACTTAAAAAGGTTGTGTATCAAATTGTAAAGAAAAAAAGAATATGTTATAATTGATAAATATACTAAAGGTGGTTTTTTTGCAATTAACCCTAAAAAAAATGATATACATTTTTTCCCATTATTATAAGATGCAATCATGAAATATATATGTATATATATATATATATATAAAAGTAAAAATGAAACATAGTATATATATATAGGGAAAATATCAATTTTGGTCACCCAGTTTTACCTCTTTTCATATTTGATCACTCACATTTAGGAGGGTGTATTCAATTGAGATTCTGTTGGATTTTTTTGGACTTTAAAAAGTCAGTGGATTTAGAAAATAAGTCACATTTAGGAGGGTGTATTCAATTGAGATTCTGTTGGATTTTTTTGGACTTTAAAAAGTCAGTGGATTTAGAAAATAAGTCAGTGGATTTAGAAAATCCATAGACTCTATGCAGAGTTTGACTGACTTTGTTATTGATTTATATGAATTTTCATAGATTTGACAGGATTCTAAAATACACATTTTTTTATTAATTTACATGGATTTCCATAAACTACGCCCCTAAAACTATGGATGCAAACGTATATCGAACACACTTGTATATAAAAAAAATTATCTAAATTATTTAGAAAAAATACCAAAAATATATTAGTTCAAAAAAATATTATTATTCATCATTATTATTCTCATCTTCATTTCCACGGTTATACCTCGACTTCAGTTCTGTATTGTAATTGGCTTTGAGAAAGCAATTCCAAATTTTCTCTTGAGATGTGGTGAATCTTGATCTTCTTCTTGAAAATTCATGACATTCTTTCCAAAGAAAGTTATGTAATCCAGCCAATACTAACTCTGTTTGTGTTTGAAATGGGAACAAAGGTGGGTTTTGAAAATTGTGAATGACGATTCGAAAATACCAAAAAATCTCTCGCGAAGATTGAATAACTCAATTGCATTTATGGGGTAACGACCTTGACCATAAAAATCTTTTAGATGATATCGAACACCACGTGTTAACTTTAATTAATATCGTGAATAAATGTTCTTGAGATCTTAAAGTTGGCATTAATGCTATAAATTAGGCGATCAAGAATATATTATTGCTAACCTAACAGTGTCAACTGTGCCGATATACTATAATTTTTAAAGAGAGAACATAATTTTAAAATACAGAGATGTAATCTTTTTCACGATAATAATGATGGTGAAGAATCTGTGATGCTTATTGAAGAACATAGTTACGTTTCTTGATATTATTTCGTTTGAAGAAGAGGGCTGTGTAGGATTTTGTGGTTCAAATTACAGCAAGAATGTCTGTATGTGCTTTCGAAGGAGACTTTGAAATTTTTGTTAGAAGAACAACAAATTTTTTTTTCTTCTCTTCCAGGGCCTTCTGAGAGAATCCGCTGAAATCTCTAGTTTTTAGAAGAGAT
Source organism: Galeopsis tetrahit (assembly GCA_963675135.1). NCBI lineage: Eukaryota > Viridiplantae > Streptophyta > Magnoliopsida > Lamiales > Lamiaceae > Galeopsis > Galeopsis tetrahit. The sequence continues at coordinate 70,826,708 of OY776128.1, read as the reverse complement.
TTTGAATAGTGAAATTTATTTATATTTTTAAAGGAGAATCCAACGAAATCCATAGAGTATTAAAATCCGTAGATTGTTGAATACCTAAAGATTTCTAAAGACTTTTTAAAATCCGTATTGAATACCTCAAAATTTTGAAAGACTTTTAAAAATCCGAATTGAATACCCCCAGATTTTAAAAGTCCAAAAAAATCCAACAGAATCTCAATTGAATACACCCCCCTTAGTCACTATCAAAATTGTTCACTCAGTTATTATTTTCTATCAAAATTGATCACTCTGTTGGTCAATCTGTCATTGACTAACGGAGAAAAAGTTTTAAGCCGTGAAATTTCTCAAAACCGCAAAAATATTTATAATAGATAAGGAGGAATTCTGATGTATCATCCATCCAGTGTTTACTTTTTATTTTATAGATAATTAGGAAATGAGAAACTCAGGATAAAAATTTATTTCAGTTTGACTAACATTTCAAGAAATCTGCAATAATGATCCTAATAGAAAAATATTTAGAACGAAAAAAAGTTTATGAAATTTTCTTGAATGAATAATTTTAGAAACCTCTCTACAATTAATCTTCACCACAAATTATGCTCCAATAATTATAGATTGGGAAATGAATTGAAATAAATTTATATCTCCAATTATTATACAAATTCAATATGAAAACCAAGAATTGAGAAACAAAGTACAACTGTTCAAAAAAAAACTAGAGTACAAAGTTTCATTCTATCTCTTAAGTTTCTCATTTCCTGTAAAATAAAAAGTAAAATCACAACAAATTAATTCATAATTGAGTTAAATAATTATTAAAAATTCACTGAATTTTTTTTTTTACTAGTTGATTGAATCACGTTCTAGAAAGTAAACCAACAACAAATAAATTCATAATTGAGTTAAATAATTATTAAAAACTTACTGAATTTTTTTTACTACAATCAAGTTGATTGAATCACGTTCTAGAAAGTAAACCAACAACAAATGAATTCATAATTGAGTTAAATAGTTATTAAAAATTTACTGAAATTTTTTGACTACCCAGAAGATGCATGAGAATTCTTTCTGATCAACGATAAATATAATGAAAATTCCTTCTAAAAGATGCATGAGAATTCCTTTTGACCTATACGATAATTATAATGAGAATTCCTTCTGATCTATAAGATAAATATAATAAAATAAAGAAATAATGTATAATTTTTGTGATTGACTAAGATTCTTCAATGTTAGGTTCACATGTTTCATTCTTGCTATTGCGTTTGTTTCATTAGTTTCTAGAAGATGCATCAGAAGTTTTTAACGTTTTGAAAATTTTGAGCTCAAAACTCTTTCTCCGTTAGTCAATCATTGACTAACGGAATTATCAATTTTGATAGAATATAATAAGTGGGTGACCAATTTTGATAGTGATTAAATGTGGGTGACCAAATATGAAAAGAGGTAAAACTGGGTGACCAAAATTGATATTTTCCCATATATATATTACAGCAAAAATGAAACATAGTAGTATATATATATATATATATATATATATATATATATATATTAATATATATATATATACGAAACAGAGAGTTCTTCTCTATATATATAGAACAACAATACACTACTATTCTTTGACTAGTTCTTCTCTTCTGCGTTTTTTTTTCTCAGCGTTCAGCTATCATCGTTCTTCTCTTCTGCGTTTTTTTCTCAGCGTTCTCTTCCGCGTTTTTTTTTTCAGCGTTCTTCTCTTCTGCGTGTTTTCTCTTCTGCGTTCTTTCTTAGCATCCTTCCCTCTTGGATGAATTAGGTTAAAGAAGGTTAATGAATATCGTATTTAATCGTGGATTAAGGTTGGATAAGAGGGTTAATGAAAATCTTTTTTTAATGGTAGATAAGGATAATTTTGTAAAAATATTTTTTTAATGATTTTTTTTTTTTAGAAAATAAAAATAATTTGATTTCACGTAGAATGGAATGGGGGATGGAAAGGAATCAAAATTCTTTATTTTTGGGAATCACCATTCCACGAGGAATCACGTGTAAAAAAATATATCAATCATTAGATTAAAAATAAGTCCATGAATGTTCATTCCATTCTAAGCCCATTACCCCATACCAATCATGTCGTAAAGGGGTTATTGGTTGTACATTCTGTATGATTTTTTTTATTAGTAAAATATTTTACATATATATATTATAAATTAAAAAAAAAAACTCTTCACATCAATAGTTTCAGTGCCACAATTTATGAAAAATATATGTAAATCAATAAAAAAAAAAATTACACATTCCTGTCAAATTTATGAAAAATCATATAAATCAATAAAAAAAAATCAGTTAAACTCTACATGAACTGTGTAAATTTTATAAATTCACGTATTTTTTAAAATAAAAAAAAAATCCAATAGAACCACAATTAAATACACCCTCTAAATTTGACGAAAATGGCTAATTTTTTTAATTAAAAATAAAGTTTATTTGATCCCAATTTTTTATAGTCTATTTGATCTCAAGTTTAGAGGCTGATATTGACTTTTTTTCCCATATTATTTTTATCCAATCAAATATTGTTCAAAGAAATATAAGTAACAGTGAACATACGGCCCATCCAATTAATTCAATTAGGCCTGATACCAATTCAGCCCAGTCCAGCCCATTTTTTTTGCCAAGATCTTTTAAAAACCCCACAAATTTATGAGTACACCCTCTCGCTTAGTACTCCCCAATTTCCCCTCTGATTAGGAGTGTGCAAAAAAAAAAAAAAAATTCGAACCGGAAAAAAGATCGAAATCAGACTGAAATCAGACTGACCGGTTAGTTTCCGATCCGATCCATTGAATTTTAGGATTTTGAGTTTCCGGTCCGATCCGGGTTAAGACTGGATCGAATTAATTTTTTTTTTTATATTCTTTATATTTTCTAATAATACAACCTTAATTATTATAAACTAAATAAAATTAGGATTGCTAATTTGAAAACTTTGAAAATATTTATTTCATTAAGAGTCTATAAAAAAGAATGGAAACACAATATGCTTAGAATCAAATAATTGGTGAGGATGTAAGGTAAAAATGTTGAGATTTATTACATTTTTTCAAGTATATAATTGAACACAAATAGTCAATTTACTTTTACTGTCAAAATACCATTAATAATATTGTAAATAAAATTTACATTGGCGGAGATTAATCTCAAATGAAGAACCAACACTAATTGTCAAAATTAATCATTTTTGTTCTCGCTTCCAAAAACTAAAAAAAAAAAAAAAAAAAAAAAAGGTCTGAACTGGTCCAGGTTTGGACCGGATTAATTCCGGTCCAATCTCTGATCCACCCTTTAATGTAGATTTCGGTCCCGGTCCAAATCGGTTCTGGACTGGTGCACACCCCTACCTCTGATTATTGCCTAATTCCCTATTTTTTTTCCATCCCATTTGCGCACACACCTTGTTCTCCTCCCAAACCTCGTTACCCTCTCATTCAATATGACTGAAAGGACTCAAACACGCGACATTGTGCTAAAATATGTATGAGACTATCATTGATCCACAATCTGATTTTTATAATAGCGTCTTCTTTACTAATACATATTCACATTTGACCCGATTTATGTACTTGAATGCACATGAGCCCCACACTAATTTTAATTTGATAGATAAAAAATTCAATTAGACAATTGAGATTATATCCAAATAACTTAAAACTCAACTGTATGTATACATCCAATTGTATACAAGAATTTATTGAAACTTTTGAGAATTTATGAACTTTTGATAGCATATTAGAAAAATATAGAAGTCACCACTGATTTATTATGAGACTAAATTGCAAAATCACAATAATTTTGGATTAAATCCTGGACGATGCCATGACAATTGACAAACCACTTGCCCTTAAGCTCAATTTGCTCACATATTATGCTTCAAACCTTCAATTACAATGAACTTAAAGGTACTATGTCCAATCATACTGTTTTTGAAAACAACGAAAAACAATTTCATCAAACATTTCGTGGGTAGAACTCTTTGACACTCTATTTTCACGGGTTATATATTATCACGTGGCTTGCACAATTCATTACGTGGCAAACTCACTCATAGACATCGAAATTGAGGGGTGGAATCGTCAAAACTAATTAAAAAATGGTCTCCAAAATCAATTATCCGTCAGAGTTTACCCAATTTTAAAAATTAGAGGGCTTGGGGTTGTTGATGTTGTCCAATTCCATAATCCACTCGTAAATAATCACCTCAAATCTAAAATTAAAGCCAGTTTGTTTGCTTCCTATTTTGTAGAAACATTGTAAAAAAAAAAACACAGAATACAATATACAAAATTGGTAAAGTTGTCTAAAGTAATTAAAAAATCACTGTAGTTTACCAAAACCTCTCAAAATTTGCTCTGTACATTCATTTCATAATTATGTTTGATTGTCCGAATAGCTAAACAAATTTAGTACGAAGTTAAGTTCTGTATTTTTATTTTGATGTAATTTTTTTGTTATTAACATCCATTTTAAAAAATTTGTGTATATTAAAGTTGCCTTTTTAATAATCCATCCGTCTCATACCTGTTTACTCATGTGTTAAAACGGTCTATCCAACACTCTCTTCGGCTCTCTTTAAATTGGAGTACATTTTATCATTTTAAGTGCATCACTTAAAACTTTACTTTTTTGGCAAGTTGGACCCCCACATTTATTAAAAACTATCCACAATTTTTATAAAAAAATACTTCCTCCGTCCCTGAATAAGTTTATCACTTCTTTTGGATGTTTAGATTAAAGAATATGATAAAATAATAGATGTAGTACAAATGGTGTGATGGTGAGAGAGAAAATAATAGATTAGTATGAGATGAAGTATAATAAAATAATAGATAAAATATAAGTGATTGATTGAGGGTATGTTTTGAAACTCTACAAACTTCTTCCAAATCACTTTTTTTTGAAAAGTTGTGAGAGACAGCTTTGAAAATAAGTGATTCTGGAAGCAGTTCGTAGAGTTTCAAAACACACCCTGAAAGAGATAAAATAATTTGCCAAAAATGAAATGAAAAAGACATCCATAATAGAAAAGTGGGAAATTTATAGTGAAATTAAAAAGACATCAAAAATTTGTCATTTGTCATTCACTTTTCCTTTATCTTTCCACATTTTTACTTTTCTTATACATTCTCTCTCCAACTTTTTACTTTTTTTTACATTTTTTATCAATAATTTTATATAAAATATTATAGAACAAGTCACGTGTGAGACAAATATCACTTTATAATTAAATGTTATATATATATTTTTAAAATGTATCACTTCTAAAAAAACAATTTTACACAAAATTTTGTCGGAGTATTTCTTAAAACTCAGGTTATCCCCAAATGTAAATCTTAAGAACAACACATTTTTTTAATTCATATATTTCACAAACATTTTTTATTTTTATACATGACATTATTTTATTACTTAAAATACTTTTATATTTTTTTAATACTAATAAACAATTTAATTTAAAAATAGATAAATTTTAAATTACATGGTTTTAGTGAGAATTTAAATTTCTCTCAATATTAACTAAAATTTTTTTGAAATCCATTTATTTGAATTTTTATATTATGAATTTAAAATTCATACCTAAAAATCTAAAAAAAAAAAAAAAATCATACCTAAATTCCCATCCAAACAATCTTAGATTTAAATTCGTGCCGAAACCAAATAATTAAACTAAGGATGGAAAAATGATATTTTTTCTTTTAATCCAATTCTCTAGTGCCATGTACCTCATGCTAACCTGCACCATGGGCGCAGGCTAATTAAATTACACACTACAGTTACAGTACAAACTCCACTCGCTAATCTGCACTGTGGGCGAAGGATAATTAAATCTCACCCCTCGATTTCCATTTCGCGCTATTCTTTCACAGCAGTTACTACTCCTATTTAGAACCCTTCACGCTTAATTTGCAGCAGGGTTTTATTCTCCGTGTAACTCCCCCGATTCTTGCATGCCAGAATTACAAACCAGAGACACAAAATCCGTATACTTATAAACAATGTATGTGTTTGATTCGAAAAATAGTGGATTGGTTGAATGTTTAGTTGCTCAACTTTATTGTTTCTCGAAGAACTTTGGGGGTTCTCTTATCATTTCTTTTCATTCTTGTAGTGGGCCTTGTTTCTGTTTTTATCTGTTTTTGATATGCTGTTATTTCGGGTTAGGTTCATCGCAGGGGCAATCTGACGAATTGAGTTATTTGATGATACATTTTTGGTTTTTTCCTATTTTTTATATATAAAAAGTTACGATCGTTAGTTCCGAATGTAGCATGATTGTTTGGTAATGGGTAATACTTGCTTCTGTTTCTTATTTGTTGTTTAGGCAAGAGCATTTCTCCTAGAGTAACTAGTAAGGAAAACATATGAAGTGAGCAACTGAATAACATTACTCGAAATCGAAAAAATAGGAAGGGATTTGTTGAATAATTAGTTAAATTTGAATTAGACCCCAAATGTAATTTGTTTTGGGAAAGAGAGGATTTATCATTGATTTTAAATGCCACTATCATTTTCTTTTGGTTCATGAGGATTCTTACTAGTTATTTATTGAATTTTCTCATTCCGTGGCATGGACATTTTACTATCATAAGCTGAACTCAGTTTCAAATTATGATGATTTTTTTATGACTGCAAAATAATATAGCAGTTTTAGTTTAGATTTTAGATGATGTTGGATAGTCCCTTGTTTGTTTGAGCACATTGTTTTGATATTTTGATGTAATCTTGTGGAATTTCTTTCTTTTCTTCAATATACTTAGCAGTGCATTACATTTAGTTAATCAACTGTATTTTGACAGTTTTTGGAAGATAAGAGCAGCGTGGAGTTTTTCACATTAAATTAAGAGAGGTAAGAACTAGCAAGGGGTTGGCAGTTGAAAAGAACGCGCGTGTTCAGGTTATTTTAGTTAATGATTTGGGATTTATCTATTTGATGTCCAAAATGAGATTTATGGTTGTTTATCTGTTTTGCTCTCATAGACCTTAATGAATGGACTTTTACAGCAGCTAGATCAAGTGTGTAGATTATTCTTTTAAATAAGAAGCAAGTTAGAGAAATAAGTTCAAGGCTAGTCATTTATTTTGTCATATTCTACCATCCCCTTTATTTTCCAATTAGTAGCCACTTTTGGGTGAGTAGAAGTTATTGTATATGGAGGTATCATTCAGGGATTTTGCAAGTGTTTCAGTCAGTTTTCTGCACATATCCAATGGATTTTTTCCCCCATGGCTGTATTTTGTTCTTTCTAGTTTTCTTTTAGAAATTTTGTTGTACCTTGTTATAAACTTAGAATTCGTGTATTGAGGTCATGATATCTTCATGTTATAAGACATGCATTTCTAATTTAGAATATCTTGCATAACACTAATTAGTCTGATTGCATTAACATTTTTCACTTTCAGTTGGATTTTTGATCTTTATGATATTATTTTAATCCAATTGCCTATGCAGAATGGGAGCTGGGAGGAACAAACATACCTTTTCCCCAAATGAAACTTCTCCTTCTCTATGTATGACATATAACTGGAAATCGGCAAGAAATTTGAACAAAAACCAACTCGGAGGTGTCATATTTGGTTGTACTAAAAGCACTATGAGGGAGTGTCTCTCTAAGCAACTCTTTGGTTAGTCTTATTAGTTGTAATCTTGATTTTTCCTTACCTCACATATGACATTGCATGAACGACCAACTGTATATATTGTGTTACTCTCATTAATTTTGTTAGATACTTGGACACGCAATCTGATACATTTCAGTATACACTTAATCTCCTGAGACTCACCTCTGTTAAAATCATCACAGGCCTTCCAGCACAGCACTTTTCATATGTAAAGAACATCGAGCCTGGTTTGCCACTATTTTTGTTCGACTACAGTGAAAAAAATCTTCATGGAATCTATGAAGCTGCAAGCTCAGGGAGAATGAATATTGATTCATATGCTTGGACAGCAGATGGTTCAGACAGAACAAGGTATCCAGCTCAGGTATTATATGGAAATCTGGTTAGATATCTTTACTTTACCAAGTTGTTTAATGTACTTCCACCTTTTCTCTCCTAAGAAAGATAAAATATATAATTATTTTTTCCTAATTTTGCATTAAGGTGCAAATACGCCTCCGCCTACAGTGCCAAGCTATTCCTGAATATCAGTTTAAGCCGATAATTATTGACAATTATTACAGTCAAGCACATTTCTGGTTTGAGTTGGATCATGCTCAGGCCGGCAGGTTGATGTCCAAATTCTCCTCTTTTGCAATTGCTCCAAGTAGATTCATACCAAATAGTACCCCAAAATGGACGAGATTACCCTCAAACAACAAGAAAGAGGAAATTGGAGCTTCTGAGCCACCATATCTGCCTGATAACTTTTTCAGTTCCACTGATTCTATTGCTACATCAACCACTTCAGATAATTCCCTCAGTCTGAATGAAAACACCCAACTAGCGGAGGCGTCGCTATCCAACCAAGCTTTAGAATTGGAGGAAAAGGATCTTATCTTCATGAAGTTGAAAGAATTGGCTTACAATCGCGAGTTTCCAGATGCGAATATAATGGAAACTGTGGTAGGAGAAGCATCCACAAGTGGCATGAACTTGGAGAATCGAACTCGTGATGATTGGGGGAATGGTGGAAGTCATTCTGATGTACTTGATTATCCTGCTATCGTAGAACAGGTACTTAAGTATTCAGTCATTATACACAATTACACAGATGGATAGTTATTTGCTTAATTGAGTTCTATAGCAGTGTGCATTTTGACTCCATTCAGCCTAGACTTGGACTGAGTTTGATGCATTTTAGCTACTCTCAGCCTAAATATACTGTTTTGCTTGCCTTTCAGCTTATTATGTTTTATTTATTGTATAGATCAATATCTGCACCACAAACATGCACTGTTAGCTCAGTCATTTGATGGAATCAATAATTGATATAGAAAAGGCCTTTCCTTACTGTGCTTTGCATTACTGAACTCTCTGCATTACATTTAAATCCTTTGTAATCTGCTTCCCTGCACTTTAGCTATTAACCACTGTCAATTTACTTTTGCTAATAAATGCGAGATAATTCTCTGCATTCAAATCTTTTGAACTATCCATGTTTCCCTAATGTGTTCGATATTGAAGTAGAACTATCAGAAAATAAAATGTTACCATCGCTTTTTAGGAGAGCATTAGATGGTCTATCATCCGTGTCTGTGTGAGCACATTGGAATAAGTCAAAGTTGATCCAACCCCTTTCCTATTAAATTTCTACAAACACGCTAGAAGTTTTTTCTCTGAAGTTACTGATTCATGTGATATAATGGTCAAATAAGATTGATGTATTAACCCAAGATTATCTTTCATTATATTTAAAAGCAATTTCATAGATAATTTGAATTACATTGTTGACATTACTAACCCCTATATCTATGTGCAATGCAGTTGTCCTGGGAGTTAGAAGAACTACAGACCTTTAAGCAAGAGCAAACTCGGAAGATGGAAAGTGTTGAGAAGAAGCTGGTAATGTTTTTTCTTTCTGTAACATTGTCTTCATGAAGTATTTAACTTGTTATTTAAAATTAAGTCTTTCATACTTGGCTATTGTGGTAGTATCAATGTGAACATGCAGATAGAAATGAACATTTTTAAAGACTACAGATTAATTTAGAGACTTCATCTGTGTTATGTATTTGAGATTTGCGTTCTGTTCTGGGGACCTAAATTACTCTTGAAGCTTGGAGATCTGGCCATGATTGTATGGGCCATAAGCTGCCAGAATCGCTAGCTAAAAAAAAAAGTAAAGAAAAACAGCGATATTTTCCTAGATTTCTACAAGGAATTACTTCTGTACCAAGCTATAAGTTCTTCTCCTTTTGTATTATCGACTGTGTTTTAGTTGATTAATCTAGTGGAACTTTAAACTAGTGTGATGATAATTTTTAGTTGATTTAATTCTTCAAACTGGAGTTAGTTTATATTTTGAAATCAATATTCAATTGCTTAGTAATCCTCAGACATTCAGAATAACGCTCTGAGTTGCCCAATCTTCTAGGAATTATAATTATAATAATAATACTAATAATTATTGATGAGGCCAAAAATATGCCATCTACCGGTTTTGTCTTAATCCTTTGATCCGATCCGAACTTGTTCTGTTGAACCTGCAAAAGTCACATCAGGGGAGTACCCCGGTGCGAGGACTCCGACGCTCAAGTCATTTTTTTGTATAATATGTGGAGAAAAAGTAACTTAAATTTGTTAAAGTGAGAAAAGGTTGTTCTTTACCTAATGAGCTTACTGGATTTATAGGTTTTCCATACTTGAGGGTATTATGGTAACTTTGAGTGATTAGGGGACCATTAGGGTTGATTAGGGCTCCATTTGGATTGGGCCAATAATGGGCCATTACTTTGGGCTAAGCCACTTATAATTGTTTATCTAATATGAGCTTGAATTGAGTTTGAATTGAATTAGACTATTAGACTTATTTAGACGTGCTTTTCTTGGACTTGCTACGGGTCAATCAGGTTGAACTCAGTCAAGCTCTTGAGGTGGGCTAGACTCCTTTTTAGGACTAGCCCGTTCTCAATTATTTAGACAATATTGTGGGTTGGGTTGGTCCAATAAGGCCTAGTCTGAATTAGCCCACATCAATTATTATTAATATTTTTTGGGTGGGACCGTGAGTGGGTTTTGAGGTTATACTCACAGCCCTGATGAAGCAAGGCAATGCTATCTTTAGCATAAACGTAGAATTTATGCTCGTAATAGCTAAATGGTTTAGATGGTGGTGTTTATTAGTGTAATTGTGCAGTTTTGATTCATTATCACATTTCAGGCTGAGGCAGAAAAAGAAATTCATCGACTGGAAAAGAGATGCATGGAATTGGAGTCAATATCTAATAACTCCACACAATCCTTTGGTGTCCAAATGCCGGTTGAGTCACCTGACGAATTTAACTTTAATCTTAGCGAGTCAATATTAATAGTGGGCGGGTATAATGGTGTATCGTTTTCATCAGCATTGGATTCCTTCTCACCTTCAGAAGATGTCTTAAGATCTCTTAAGACAATGTCTTCTGTTCGATCATATGCCTCACTTGCGAACTTAAATGGAGAACTTTATGTATTTGGTGGTGGAAGTGGTTCTATGTGGTATAATTCAGGTATTGTTAATCTTTCTCTCTCTCTCCCTCTCTCTGTTTTGACACTTAGATATCTGTATGTGCAGTTGAGTCTTATAATACAGTAAACAATGAGTGGACCATGCGTCCTTCCCTGAACAAAGAAAAGGGTAGCTTAGCTGGTGCAACTTTAAATAATAAAATTTTCGCAATTGGTGGAGGAAATGGGGTTGAATGTTTCTCAGATGTAGAAATGTTTGATCCATATGTTGGACGATGGATTCCTTCGCGTTCTATGCTACAAAAGGTAGTCTATTATTCTTGCATTTCAATTTTGTCCTAAATGAATTAGAAATATTATGATGGTAAACAAAATATGTAGTAGCATTTGAATAAGGCTAATGCTAGGTATAATGTATGATGTATGCAAAGCTTTTGCAATTTTGTCCTAAATGAATTAGAAATATTATGATGGTAAACAAAATAGTAGCATTTGAATAAGGCTAATGCTAGGTATAATACTATGAAGTATGCAAAGCTTTTGCAATGAAAAAAGATATACAAAAAAAGCTTATTGTTTTATATTCTGTGTAGTTTGATTGGTTTTTGTTGACATCCAGCCAAGAGTAATATTACATTCGGTTCAAAGAAATAATAACATATACCTCACTGAACATTAGAAATATATATTTAAAAGTAATTAAAGTTATTCCTTATGTTCCCGTCTCTTTTACAGAGATTTGCTCTTGCTGCTGTGGAGCTCAATGGTGCGCTCTATGCTGTAGGTGGATATGATGGAAATGAATATTTGAAGTAAGTTCTGAAGCCCGTTTGCAAATGATCTTAGGGATAATTTCAATAACGACCCTTGAGGTTGAACCTAATTATAAAAACAATCCAGTGGTTTTTATTTTCTCCTTGCAAATGCCCCTTTTGTAACACTCCAACTTAAAGTGTTTTCTGTACTAGTACCCCCCTTAATCACTTCAATTTGTAAGAAAACAAACTTTAGTGGGTTTTCTTTTCTTTAATTTATTTACTTTTTTTTTTGGTAATTCGTCTAATCTAGATTTGTATTGTGTAGGACTGCTGAAAGGTTCGACCCTAGAGAACATTCTTGGGCCAGAATTGGGACAATGGAATCTAGAAGAGGCTGCCTCTCTCTTGTTACCATGAATGAGAAGCTGTAATAAGTTTTTTTCATCTATTGCCTTTTTCTGGGAAAATAGATTTTTTTTAGTCCTGTAAAATTCCCTTATTTTGATTTTAGTCCTGTCGACTTTCACAAACTGAAAATAGTCCAGTAACTTTGACATTTTGGTTTGGTGACCGGTTGTAAGAGGTGAAACATCCAATTGACCAATCAGACTTTGCCAAGTGGACAAATTAGACACTGCCACCTGCTTCGACCAGATGTTTCTCCTCCTATAGCTGGTTACTGGACCAAAATGTTAAAAATTGAAAGTTACATGACTATTTTCAATTCTTGAAAGTTGACAGGACTATAACCAAAATAGGGACAACTTACAGGACTAAAAAAACTATTTTCCCCCTTTGTCGAATATGTGGAGTTTTTCGTTTAATTTCAATGCCACATTCTGGATTGGATGGTGTATTGGTCCACAGATATGCACTTGGTGGCTATGATGGAACAACGATGGTGCCAAGTGTTGAGATATACGACCCTCGTTTAGGAACATGGATGCCTGGGGACCCTATGAACTATGGCAGGGGCTACTCTGCTGCTTCTGTTCTCAACGAATCGATTTATGTTATTGGAGGTGTTGAAACTGATGAAGAGATTGTGGACAAGGTATACATTAAATTTTTACCCCTCTTTCTCTCTCTCTCTCTCTCTTAACTTCTCGTTTCTGATACAATGACAGGTTGAGTGTTACAAGGAACGTAAAGGTTGGGAAGCAACAAACTTGAGGGCAGTAGGAAAAAGGTGCTTTGCTTCAGCCATTGTTGTAGGAGGGGATTGAGTTGAGGTGATATGCTGAATATCTTATCATCTACACTTGTTTTTGTGATAATATTTTTTGAAGTGTTTTCTTAATTTGTAAACTAAGATGAGGTTGAAAAATCAACATATAAATCAGTGCTTCACAATCTGACCAATGATGATGCCTTGTGACTGCTGCAGGTGGAGGTCTGGTTATGTAATCTAAGTTGCCACAAAAATATGAACCAAGTATTACGAGAAATTCATCTGAAAATGTTACTAAATTTCAAGAAATTACCACTATGTAGGAGTAGTTATTTAAGTATAACATGGCATTATTTAATAAGACATTTAAGTATAAGTAAACTTACTACTAGTAGTTTCCGATAAAATTTGCCACATTGCATCACTTGTGATGTTATAGCGAAGTCTATTTTGAATTCGTGCAGTACATATGTCATCTAGTACTTTTTACATGTAAAGATGCTATTACTAGGTCTATGCATGTTAACTGGTAAGAAATATGGTAACTGTATATCCAAAATGATATTTGCAATTAAAGAAGAATGACACTTGAATTAGAATTTTTGTTGGTTGTAATGTGAATTTATATAGAAGAATGGCATTTGTCAAAGGTGACACTTGAACCTACTAATAAACTACTAGTCCATTCGAAAGATGTAGAGAGTGCCCTCTCACCTTTAAGCCATGCCTTACTATTATCAGACAATTATTAAAAATTATCCAAAGAATACATCAAATTCTTCCAAGTTCCAAACCCCTCGTGCATGTACTTTCTCAGTTTGCAGATAATTGTTCGAATGTAAAAAGTAATGCATCACAAGAGAGAGCCTATTCGAGCGCTGCTTTGTTTGAGTATTGTTTGTTAAGGACTTGTACGAGGTAAAGCTTGTTAAGATTTTTAACCCTATTCGAGCTTAGCTCATATTCATATGTTAAACATTGAATTTGTTTGTGAACAAACAAACAAATTTTTGTTCATATGAGCATCAAAGTAACTTTAATATCTTATGATATTAAAATAAAATATTTTAGTTTTTTATGTATATTAATAAATTAACAATATAATTATTAAGCGAGTTCTTAACGAGCTTGTTTTTAAACGAACACTAAACATATTTGTTTATGAGTTTTTAACAAATGTGTCTATCTAATGTTCAACCTCTACTTATTTATCATATGAGGTCAATAATATTGTTCTTTAATATCTGTAACTAAATAAATATGGGTAGGTCTCTTGTAGACTCAATTCCTTACAAGGAATTGAGTAAATTTTAAAAAATTGGTAGGATTGATAATAAAAATAAAATACGTGAAAAACATGTATGTTAATTTATGTAGCTTAAACAGTTAAGAAATAGTCTTTTTTATGTTGAGGTATAGTGTTCAACTCTTACATCTAACAATTTTCACATTTTTTTTTTTAATTATAAAAGTGCATGTTGAAAATAAGGAAAAGTGTATCATGCAATTTACAATTTTTTAGCATGTTATTTGCAATAATAATTTCAGTTATAATGACATACACTTGCAATAATAATTTCAGTTATAATGACATACACTTGTTAGTGATGTTATGTTACACATATTTTGTTGCACTTTTCAGTTGTAGTGACTTACTCCCTCCGTCCCACAGGAATTTGCACACTTTCTATAAATGGATGTCCCATACCAATTTGCACACTCCATAAAAGGAAATATCTTCATAACCCCCCACCTTCAAAATATACTCTTATTTACCCCTATGCCATTACTTTTCCACACTCAATCTACTTTTTACTTTACTTTATTCATAAAACTTTACAAAACTACCCCTCAAAACATCACTCATTACACCTTTTCTTACACATTTCTTAAATTGTGTGCCCACCCAAGTGTGCAAGTTTCTATGGGACGGAGGGAGTACTATTTTCAACAATATTTTTTAGTTATATTGACTTACACTTTTTAGTAATGTTATGCTACACATTTTAGTCATATTTTGTTGCACTTTTCAGTTGTAGTAACTTACAATTTTCAACAATATGTTCAGTTATAGTGACTTACACTTTTTAGTAATGTTATGTTACACTTTTTACTCGTATTTTGTTACACTTTTCAGTTATAATAACTTACACTTTTAATTAAAATATTGTGTTGCACTTTTCAAGTATATTGACATGCACTTTTTAATAATATTGTGTTGCATTTTCTAGTTATACTAACTTGCATTTTCTAGTTATAATGACTTATACTTTTCATTAAAAGTTGTGTTACACTTTTCAATTATAATGACTTACACTTTTTAATAAAAAAATGTGTTACACTTTTTAGTAATATTGTGTTACACTTTTTAATAATATTAACTTACACTTTTCAACACACAATTTCGGAAAAAAATTATCAACAAAAAAAAATTACAAAAAAAAAAAATAATAATAATAATAAAAAAAATCAAGTCAAGAATATTTAGGGTTAACAATATTCTTGAATATTTAAGTTTAAGTTGACCAAGTCAACTCAAGGAATTGATTCTATATAAGATCAATCCAATAAATATACATTTTCATCTTTATCCTTAATAATGTATCTTGTTTTCTCCAAATCAATCAATATTAAGATACTACTCATATTAGGAATAGATATAAGAGTTAAAATGGAAAAAATAAAACAAAAATTAACTATAATAATTTCAATTTATAATTAGTATAAAAAAAATGTACATTTAAAAAGAGACCTGTTAATGCGATTCAATCCCGTGTTCTCTAATTTTTTTTTTTTTTTTTGACAAAGGTGTTCCATATTTTTATTACTGTGAATGTGAATAATTAAGTATAGAAATTACCAATCGTTTTACACAGTACTCCTACATATTAAGAAAGTGTAATAAGTTTTGAGGGGTAATTTTATAAAATTTTATGTATAAAGTAAATAAATGAGTTGACACATTTATATAAAATTGAGAATACGGAGAATGTAGTTTATAAAATATTTTTCATTTTAAAAGTGTAAAAGTTAATGTAAAACATTAGAAAAAAAAGTGTAAAAATAATTGTGAAATTAAGGATGTATAAGTAGAGGGGTTTGACCATGCCTTATAGACGACTTAATAAGAAATAATTTAACCAGCTCTTAAATCACATGCAGCATATTGCATCCACCGACGCAATTTGTTTGTATATACCGTATTTGCTAAGCAACGCGTGTTCAACAGCCGTGGCCCATACGATATTCTTTCCTCTATAACCCCTTGCCTCAATTTCCCCCAAAATCAAATCTCAAAATCACCCGAAAATATGGCCGCTAACTCCTCCCCCGCAGTCCTCCCAATCTCCAACGCCCAATCCACCGCCGCCGGAGAAAATCAAACATTATTACCCTCCTCCGCCTCCAATTCCGCCCTGCGTGCTTTCTTCGCCGGCATCTCCGACACTGTGCGCTCCGGTCTCACTAACCGCCGTCCATGGCAGGAACTCGCCGATCGCTCCGCCTTCTCCAAACCTGAATCCATATCCGAAGCTACCCTCCGATTGCGCAAGAATTACACCTATTTTCGCGTCAATTACTTCACCATCATAACCGCCGTCATCGCCATCTCCCTCATAACGAATCCCTTCTCTCTGATCCTCCTTACCGGCCTCCTCGCCGCCTGGATATTCCTCTACCTCTTCCGGCAATCGTCTGATCAGCCGCTAGTCCTCTTCGGCCGTCAATACTCCGAGCGCGAGACTCTCCTCTTCTTAATTGTTTCATCCATTGTCGTGTTCTTCCTTACCAGCGTCGGATCCGTTCTTATATCTGCTCTCATGTTTGGAGTCGGCATTGTTTGCTTGCACGGTGCTTTTAGGGCTCCGGAGGATCTTTTCCTTGATGAGCCCGAGCCCCAGGCAGGAGGGGTTCCAGGGTTCCTCTCTTTATTCACCGGCGCTATACCCGCTGCTCCCCAGCCTCCCGTCGCTGCTAGAGCTTGATCGCCTCCGCGGTAGCGAATAAATTCAATTTGTTTCTTTTTGTTTTTCTCTTCTAGATTTACTACAAGCCTATGTCTATATCGGATTACTGATACAGTAATATACGTTTATATATATGTGTGTTTCTAAGTAGGGGATGCCTATATTTGCATCTATGTTGTTGGATCTATCATCTATACAATTCACAATTTTCTTGCAACCCTTTATGGTCATATCTATCATTTTGTTTCCTTCAGGATTATTTTGCTGTATATTTTCTGTATGGTAGAGACTTCTTGATGACTGACAATAAGATACATTCATTATTAAGTTGTGTTTTTCCTGCAATTCGAGCTCATCTTGCCATTGAAGTTTTGATATAAGTGTGGACTTTACTGTGATTTTTATATCACAGTTTTCGTGCATTATAAGTTCTTGGTAATCATTTTGTATGAAAGGGACATCCAACCTCCACTTTTGAGAAGTCTCCCCTGCAAATTATACGAATTCGTTTCTTTGTTTTATGATTATGGAGT
The DNA here is from genome assembly GCA_963675135.1 of Galeopsis tetrahit. Taxonomy (NCBI): domain Eukaryota; kingdom Viridiplantae; phylum Streptophyta; class Magnoliopsida; order Lamiales; family Lamiaceae; genus Galeopsis; species Galeopsis tetrahit. The sequence goes on along the minus strand of OY776128.1, from coordinate 70,809,136 downwards.
CCATCACTTGGGAGTGAATTTATTATAGTTTCCTTCAGATGTTTTGAAATCTTCTGTAGTGCCGCTTGTTAAGAAAATTAGCTAACACATAGAATGAAAATGTTTCTGCAATTCCTCATAATCTGAGTGAGGTGGAATGTGGACGGTCTCTTGATTCATTCAAGGGCCATGAGGTGAAAGAGAAATTGGACTAGTCCTGTTGTACACCGACCCTCCCCAAGAGAAAAATATTAGCTAACATCAACTCTAAGTTGTGTATAATACCTCTGCTAGTAGGCGACAGCGTTAAGGTTGTGATGCTGTTGATTTTTAGATAGTTGAGTACACAAATGTTTGGTAGACATATTATGGTCCTGATCGTAGAGGTCCAAACTTTGTTCAATGTGATGACTTAGTATTGTGATTTGAGTTGATTAGATTTCCTTTCAAGGTGAAAAGGACTGGATGGTTTCCCTGCTTGCTGACATGATTAATTAGATCACATCTGAACAATGAAACACCGATTGGTTAACCTTAGGTACTACTTGTTTACTGCCTGAAGGATATTGACTTGTGTAAGCAGATATTTGCAGTTTCCCCCACCTGCCCTCTTTTTTTTTACCTAGTTCTACTTCTTGATTATTAGAAAGCATTTTCTGTTGGTTATATTGTCCCTGTAAGGTGCTGTATCCGTTACATTAGAAAGCATTTTCTGTTGATTATTATCATGGTTTGTTGCACTGATTACCTCCCAGTTGTATAAGGTGCTGTATCCGCTGTACCGATATCATAGCTAAATCCCTTAATATTGAGCCATGTCTCATATATGCTGAAGAATTAGTTGGTTGCATGTAGAGTGGGGTTAGTGTTCTGAAGATGAAATCTTCATACGATATGGTCTCTCCTCTTTTCTTCTCTGAAAATCAGTGTTAAAAAAAATGGTGCTCGTTTGAGGTGTGATTTTCTTGACATAATGAGGGAGCTGAGCTCCTCCTATGTGGAGATAACAGCATGAAAACCACACTTGAATGAGAGACTAAGAATTGTTTGTGGATTTTGGTATGGTTTAGTTTGATTTTTTCGAGTGATTATGAACTGTCATTGACTGTTGGGCTGTGCAGGATCAGTCCAAGGGAAAATGGGGGAAATTACAACAGGTGTAACTTTTCGATTCAGTGTTGGAATGTTACGGAGGAGATGCATCAAATGCAATGGTGAATTCAAGGCCAAAATTTTGTGCCCTTTCAAGTTTCTTTGGATTTGTTTCATTTTAGTTTCTTATTTGTTGGAGAGGTTTGTTTCACTCGAATACTCGACCTTAGTTCCACCTATCTGAGTTATTTGCAATGCAAATGTTGTTGGTCTTCCAGTTTATGTGTCCTCTGTCGTTTTTTTTTTAAAAAAAAAAAAATGGAATGGATTATGTAATTATTAAGTGAAGGGGGCTTGTTGCAATGCAAATATTAATTAACATGCATGGATGAATGGTAGATGTAGCTTACAAGCAAAGCGAGTAGGCATTAAAACGCAAAATTGATGAATGAGGTAAAAATCAATAATTCTGAATTTGTCTCTCAAGTCACATAACTCAATTTTATACCTTCTACACTCATACAAGAATTTGTTGGGGAAGTGAGTGATCAAATAGCTATTAGTGGGCTCGTGTGATTTTTATTTCTTCATTTGTAAGGTATGAAAGGGTTGGAGCCCTTATATTTTAATAGTGATTATTTAAATGAATCTAGTATGTTTAGATAATTTTGAACTTGTCGAGGTTACCTTTTTTTTTCTTCAGTTTATTACCGTTTAATTAGATAATTTGTAAAATGATATGTACTTTAAAAACCTTTTGAAAATATAGTAAAATGCTCAATAAACATGTGTTTCTACCTCCAAATTTGAGCATAACGCTATGCTGCAAAGCATGATACAAAAAATATTAACACTTTTTACTATTATCACATTTGTTGTCAAATTACTTTTTAATGAAAAAACAGATATCTAGCCTTTAAAGTTTTACCTCATCCTACCCTACCCGAACTCTAGCCTTTAAAGCTTGAAACTTAACTCGATCGCTATTAGAACATTTTGCTTAGATTTGAAGAGATAATGCGCGGTAACCAATCGTTTTACTGTATTTTTAGAAAGTTTTCAAAATGCGCAAATTAATTAAACTACAATAAATCGATAACAATAAAAAAAAAAAAAAATTGGATTTTTAAATTCCTTTAATTCCAAAGTTGGTAATTCCTTTTCTTTTTATGGGGAAGCCAAATTATAGTCGTTCATTAACATTAAATTAATTCTTGAATTAAAAGTGCTTTCTTAAATCTAATTACACTTAAAAGTTAACTCTATTAAGTCAAAAATGTTGGAAATTAGACAAAGCATTTCTTAAATCTAATTACACTTAAAAGTTAACTCTATTAAGTCAAAAACCCTAAATTAGACAAAGCAACGTAGATATAATATTTTGTAATAAGAGAATAAAACTATGGTAACATCTCTCAATCGCAAGGTGACAAAAACCATCATTAATAAATTCTGAAAATAAAAGGAATCAATAATTTGATAGAATAAGTCAAAGTTTTATAACGGTCGCCGGGTACATATCGGGTCAGGTTCCATGACCGGTATGGCAAAATATAGCCGTTGGGCTCGTCCCGCGTCAAACACGGGCTGGTTTTTCAACATAAAAGAATTACTACAACGTTTTTTTATTATCAATCCGAAGAATACACACTGCACACAAAATAACTAGCCGTTGGGCTCATCCTGTCTCTAAACCCTCGCTATTCTTCTTTCATTAACCCCTCAATTTCTCCAAACCCCTTCAATAAATCTTCTGTACTGAAAAAGCAATCACCAGAGAAAAAATCTTCTTTCTTTAACTCAAAATCTTTCATTTTTTTTACTTCATAGTTCATGGATGAACAGATTCAGTTGCGATTTTCATTTCGCAGCTGCGTCGATTTTAAGAAGAAAGAAAGATCGAATCTTGATGGCATTTTCTTCACTTTTACCCTGCTATTTCTACTCTTCAATCTCAGTACAGTTTCCGGCGAGAAATGGGACGGTGTGATTGTTACACTTGGCGATTTTCAAGCACTAACGGCTATAAAACATGAATTAGTCGATTCGAGAGGAGTTCTGAGAAGCTGGAATGACAGCGGAGTTGGAGCCTGTTCCGGTTGGATTGGAATCAAATGTGTTAAAGGTGAAGTAATTGCTATTCAGCTTCCATGGAAAGGTTTAGGCGGTCGAATCTCCGAAAAAATCGGCCAATTGCAAGCTCTCCGGCGGCTGAGCCTCCACGACAACGCGCTCGTGGGGCCCGTCCCTACGTCTCTAGGATTCCTTCGGAATCTTAGAGGCGTATATCTCTTCAATAACCGCCTTTCAGGTTCTATCCCTCCTGCTATTGGTAACTGCCCTCTTCTTCAAACTCTTGATATTAGCAACAATCAAATAAATGGGATTATTCCTCCAAGTTTGGGTAATTCCACTAGGTTATATAGGCTTAATTTGAGCTTTAATAGCGTTTCTGGTTCAATTCCTTTGAGTTTATCTAGTTCCTCTTCTCTTACTTTTCTTGCTCTTCAGTATAATAATCTGTCTGGCTTTGTTCCTGATTTTGTTGATGGTTCTTACCAACTTCGGTTTTTAAGCCTTGATCATAATCTCCTTTCTGGAAATATTCCAGTTTCTTTGAGTAAATTAGTACTTCTTGAAGAGATTAATTTGAGTAACAACCAAATTGGAGGGAGTATCCCTGATGAATTGGGTGATTTGTCGAGATTGAAATCAATTGATTTGTCTAACAATGTTATCAATGGGAGTTTTCCTGAGAGTCTTTCCAATTTGCCTTCTTTGATGACATTGAATCTTGAAAACAACTTTCTTGATAGCCAAATTCCGGAATCCATTGGGAAATTACAGAATTTATCAGTTGTGAACTTGAGTGGTAACAAATTCAGTGGCGAAATCCCTGGTACAATTGGGAATGTAACCTCACTCACCATTCTTGATTTGTCTGAAAATGATTTGGATGGTGAAATTCCAAATTCCTTTTCTGATTTACCAAATCTTTCTTCCTTCAATGTTTCATACAACAATCTATCCGGGGCTGTTCCATCTGTTCTATCCAAGAATTTTAATTCGAGTTCGTTTGTCGGAAATCTCGAGCTGTGTGGATACTCAAGCTCGACCCCATGCCCGTCTCCTCCACCCGAAAGCAACAATCTTCCTTCACAAGGGGGAGATAAACAGCATCATCGTCAAAAACTAAGTACAAAGGACATAATTCTGATTGCAGCTGGTGCACTTCTTGTAGTTTTATTGATACTATGTTGTGTATTGCTCTGTTGCTTGATTGGGAAGAAGGGGGGGTCGAAGACGAAGAAGGGGGCGGGGGCTTCAACGAGCAGAGGTGGTGTGAAGGCGGCGGCTGCAGGGATTGAAGTGGATTCAGGAAATGAAACTGGGGGGAAATTGGTCCACTTTGATGGGCCTTTTGTGTTCACTGCTGATGATTTGTTGTGTGCGACTGCGGAGATAATGGGGAAAAGCGCGTTTGGAACGGCGTATAAGGCGACATTGGAGGATAATAATCAAGTTGCAGTGAAGAGGCTAAGGGAGAAGATCACAAAGGGGCAGAAGGAGTTTGAATTGGAGGTTTCTGAGCTTGGGAAGATCAGACATGCTAATATCTTGGCCATGAGAGCTTATTATCTTGGCCCCAAAGGCGAAAAGCTTCTTGTCTATGATTATATGGCTAATGGAAGCCTTGCATCCTTCCTCCATGGTAATCAATTGCTTGCTTTTGACATGTTTCTTTATTTTTGTTAAAAGTTCTAACAATTATTGTCCTGTTTCTTGATTTTTGCAGCTAGAGGGCCTGAAACCATCATTACATGGCCAACAAGAATGAACATAGCAATTGGAATAACACAAGGATTATGCTACCTTCACACTGAAATCAACATGGTGCATGGGAACTTAACCGCGAGCAACGTCCTACTAGACGAGCAAAACGACCCCAAGATCGCCGATGTTGGCCTTGGTCGTCTCATGACGAGCGCAGCCAACACCAATGTGGTGGCCACAGCCGGCTCAATGGGGTATCGAGCCCCCGAGTTTTCAAAGCTCAAGAATGCAACCCCTAAAACCGATGTTTTCAGCCTTGGTGTGATCATCTTGGAGCTCTTAACCGGGAAATCTCCGAGTGAGGCGAAAGACGGGCTCGATTTGCCACAGTGGGTGGCTTCAATAGTGAAGGAGGAATGGACTAATGAAGTTTTTGATGTGGAGATAATGAGGGATGCATCGAATAATGGTGATGAGTTGCTTAATACATTGAAATTGGCGTTGCATTGTGTTGATCCTTCGCCTTCTGCAAGGCCTGAAGCTCAACAAGTTCTTCAGAAACTTGAAGAGATTAAGGCAGAGGCAGCAGCTGAAGTTTCTACAGCAGCAGTTGAATCAAGAACTGAGTGAAAGAAATGGTTTATTTTATTTATTATACATTCTTAATATTGTTTTTATTGATTTGATGTATATAATATTCGTTAATTTTTTGGTGTTGTTGTTGTATTGAATTATATTTTTTGGTTGATGAATCATGAATGTAATAAGTCGTGGCATCTGATGATTATTTTATATAGCAATGATGTATTTTGAATATCATTTTGGATTATAAATTCTTGTTATTTATGTATGTATTCTCTTTATAAAAACTTATTATTGTCGTGCTTATATATAAATGAAATTTCAAGTATTGAAAATAATTTTTTTTAGATGGGGGGTTTACAAGATCATAATTGCCTTAACATGTGTCCAGGTCTCCAATCTTTAAATGAGACAACCCCACACTAAGGTGTTCTCATATTCAGAATAGGAAACAAAATAATAAGACAAAGTTCCACGAGTACCCGAATCAACAGTACCAGAGCACCCAGGGCTCTCGAGTCAATCTCAAGGAGCCCAACCATCAAAAAAGTCTCACAACCACAAAGCCCGCGCAACGGAGACAACCAACCGAAACAAAAACAAAAACTAAGAAAGCACCAAAACTACCTAAAAAAGCAGTAAAATAGGATCAACGAAGAAATACCCGAACGGTCACCGTGGCTCCGTTACGGACAAGATCTACGTTGATCCCTAACAAGAACTGAAAAAAACTACACCAGATCTATAACTCAGATCTGCAGATCTACAACTCAAATTTGCAGATCTACAACTCAAAACTCAAATCTGCAGATCTACAACTCAGATCTAGCGAAAACTAAAACAATAAAAGAGATCAGAGAGAAGCGAAAAACCAACAGATCTGAAGTGACAACAAAGACACAGCAACAGAGATAAGAACGATGACAGCAACGTGAACTACAGATCTGCGACGGCGGCGGAGGCCCGTGAAGAAAGGGAGAAGCAACTCTCTAGAGAGAGAAGCTCTCCCTTCTCTCTAGATCCGGCAATTTAAAGTGATAAGAATAGAAGACTTTGATATACTCATATAAGTATTGAAAATAATTGACAAGCAGCAAAAAATTCGCTCTCTAAAAAAAAAAAAAACCCTAAACCTCTAACACCGCCGCCCACCTAGATCTGCCACATCTCCTCCTTCATCTTCATCTTATTTTTCTCTCTCCGACCAGCCCATCCCCCTCCTCCAAATGTAGATCTCAGTAGCCTTCACGTGTGTGGTGCTCTCGGATTCCCTCTCCGACATCGCTGAAGGCCGCATAGATTCGCCGCCGTCGTTTGTCGCCCAGATCCGTCGCTGCAGTCGCTGTCCTTCGGGTTTTTTTTCTATTTTTTGATCTGTGTTCGTTTTATGTAGATTTTTGTTAGAGTCTTGTTGGGATCAATGGGTCGATTTTTTCAAACAGAGCCACGGTGACCGTTTGGGTAAGCGGCTTGTTGATCCCATATTTACTTTCCTGTTGTTTTTATTTTCTGTGTTTTATTTGTGTAGTTTTATTCTCTGTTGAGTTTTATTTCGGTAGTTTTATTCTCTGTTGAGTTTTTGCTAGTGTCCAATGTGGAGCCTCGTATCCCTTTGTGGAACCTCGTATCCCTTTGTGGAGCCTCGTGTCCCTTGTGGAGTTTTTTTTGAGTGGGTTTAAGGCCTGTATGATCGTGGTACTTGGTGGATTTTTGTCTCGTATCTTTTTGTTTTTATCTTTTTAATAGGAGAACACCTTAGTGTGGGGTTGTCTCGTATTGAAATTGAAGACCTGGACGTCACAGTGAGACAAAGGTTCGCTCGTTTTCCTCTTCCTCATGATTGGAGGTGGCAGCGATACCATAGAGTTTCGATTTAGTTTGAAGATCATGAGTGCGAGCTTGAAAGTGTATTGTATGATGTATTGATCTTGTAAACTCTAAAAAAAAAAAAAAAAAAATTCAATTATTGGGCAAGATAGAAAATGAGTTGAGCGTAGTGGACTAAATTGGGCCGCACTTGCAGGCCCAATATGCCTATTAGGTGGGAGAGAATATCCATGAAGAGATTGGGCCCAAAAACTGGCCCAAATTTCTCTATGGACATTAGATTTCAAATTATTGAGCTCTTATTCGAGCTACCCACATAATAACGATTGTGAACAAAATATTTTGAACATATAAAAATCCTTAAAATTTTGTGAATAAATATTTAAATACTCTTGTAAAATGTGGACAGTAGTCAGTGGGTAATTCCACCTATACATTCTCTAATTTAAATACCTGAAATGGTGGTACTGGCAACAACAATTCGGGTGGAACTAATCGGAAATTAACCCCTTAGAAAATGCAGCCTCTAAGCTAGTTTGGTTGACAAATTTACTAAGATAAGTCACCATACACTTCTCTTTTTTACAACAAGAACACAATCTTTTGGACTCAGAATTCAGTTTCACATAAAAGGGCAAAGCATATTGATATTGATAGTCACTTTGTTCATGAGCTTATCTCTACGGACAAACTTTCGACTAAGTTTGTCCCGTCTCACTTGTAGCTCACTGACATCTTCACTAAAAGTCTTTCACGAACGACTTTTGTGTCTCTACGATCCTAGCTTCATGTTTGCTTTCACACCAAGAATATTCTAGAAACATCCTTTTTCTATCTTTAGATTTTACATATCCCGTTGTCAACATATCTTAATACTCTATATTTGTGAGAATATAATGGGACACGTGTCACAATTCTATCCCTCTACACAATCTCTCTCTTCACCCGTCTATTTCAAAATTCTTGCATTCTCAGCAATTCTGATTAAAAAATTCTTTTTTTCTATTTTAATCTCAAAATTATAATTCAAAATTTTAAATTATAATTATTATTTTTAAAATTTAAATTATCTTCTCATAATTATTTGATATCAAAATAATAATTCAAATATTATCTTCTCATAATTATTTTTAATTTCATTTTGTGAGACGGTCTCACCCAAGACTACCTAATTTTAAAGATTTTAAATGTACATAATCTTGAAGGTTTTTGTATTAGATTATCTATATACAAATTGAATAGATTTTTGTATTAGATTATTGAGAATTTTTATAAAAATGGATCATTGCTAGAGTCACTTTTTTAATTAATAACAAAAATTATAATAATTTTAAATATCTATTTACAATATTAATTTTTATAATTTATAACATTTATAAATTTTTCAATAACAATTTTATCTCTTTTAATTATTTTAAATTTTAAATTTAAATAATCACATGATTTTCTCAACTAAGTTAAAAATCTAATCTTTTTATACGCTACTCATTATCAAATCTAATCTTTTTATACGCTAATCATTATCTTATCTGAATCACCAGGTATAGAAAACAACATCTTGATCATTCTCTTGGTGCATAAAAAGTAACTTTTTTTTTTTCCTCTTTCATTTAATTTAAATTTTCTGTAATTTTTTTTTTGGAGGTTAATGATTTTTATCTCTATCTGAATTCATTTGAGTCTCAATTTCAATTGAAGAGGTTTCTGTTTGCGATTTTTTTTTTCAATTTTATCTTAGTTCTTATGTGTCTTCCTGCAATTTCATTTCATAGAGAAACAATTTCATTTCATAGAGAAAAAGAGGTTCACATTCTCTATCTCCTTATTATTATGTTTTTTGTTTTACTTCCATTTTTTTAGTAATTTTTTCTCATTCTTTTTCTATTTAATAATTTTTTGCTTTTATTTTTTTTTTTCAATTTTATCTCAGAGAAAGTAGAATGAGGATTGACAATTCATTCAATTTTCTCATTCTCTATCTTCTTATTATGTTTTTTGTTTAACTTTCATTTTTTTTCATGTAATTTTTTCTCATTCTTTTCCTATTTAATAATTTTTTGCTTTTTTATTTCAATTTTATTATGTTTTTTGTTTTACTTTCATTTTTTTTCCTTAATTTTTTGTTTTTTTGCTTTCATTTTTTTTTTCAATTCATCATTTATTTTATTTTATTCAAGATACCGATCGAGTTATTGACGATCTACATTTTACATACAATTTTTTGCTGTAATTTTTTCTTCATTTTTTTCAATTTTATCCCATAGTAAAATTCACAATGTGGAATTAAGAATTGTGGTTTATTTTATTCATTTTTTTCAATTTTATCCCATAGTAAATTAAATTCACAATGTGGAATTATGAATTGTGGTTTATTTTATTTTATTCAAGATACCGTATTCTCAATCGACTTATTGACGCGATTTATTGACGATCTTAGAATGATTTTAAAAAATTTAAAAAATAGGTCGATTTATCTGCGATCTTTTCGAAGTGTGATTTTAAAAAAAAAAAGGTACCGACTCCAGACTAAACAGTTCTTCGATCTTTCAGTGAATGAATTTAAAAAGAGGTATCGGCTAATTCGACGATAATATAATAGGTCCTTTTTAAGATATATGACATTAGAAGATCTCATTTCAGTTGATTTATCATTGACTATTTTTTTTAGAGATAAATAATTTAAATTATGTATGTATAGTTTTCTTATATATATAGAGTGTGAAAATTAAGAACAAAAATTATAATAATTTTAAATATTTATTTACAATATTAATTTTTATAATTTATAACATTTATAAATTTTTCAATAACAATTTTATCTCTTTTAATTATTTTAAATTTTAAATTTAAATAATCACATGATTTTCTCAACTAAGGTAAAAATCTAGTTCCTATGTGACTTCTTGCAATTTCATTTCATAGAGAAAAAGAGGTTTTCATTCTCTATCTCCTTATTATTATGTTTTTGGTTTTACTTCCATTTTCTTAGTAATTTTTTCTCATTCTTTTTCTATTTAATAATTTTTTGCTTTCATTTTTTTTTTCAATTTTGATGAGGATTGGCAATTTATTCAATTTTCTCATTCTCTATCTCCTTATTATATTTTTTGTTTAACTTTCATTTTTTTTTTTTCATGTAATTTTTTCTCATTCTTTTTCTATTTAATAATTTTTTACTTTCATTTTTATGTTTTTTGTTTTACTTCCATTTTTTTCCTTAATTTTTTGCTTTTTTTTGCTTTCGTTTTTTTTTTCAATTAATAATTTATTTTATTTTATTCAAGATACTGACATACAATTTTTTGCTGTAATTTTTCCTAAAATTCACAATGTGGAATTATGAATTATGGTTTATTTTATTTTATTCAAGATACCGTATTCTCAATCGACTTATTGATGTGATTTATTGACGATCTTAGAATGATTTTAAAAAGATTTTAAAAATAGGTCGACTTATCTGCGATTTTTTCGAGGTGTGATTTTAAAAAAAGTACCGACTCCAACTAATTCGACTAAACAGTTCTTCGATCTTTCCGTGAATGAATTTAAAAAGAGGTACCGGCTCCAACTATAATAGGTCTTTTTTTAAGATATATGACATTAGAAGATCTCATTTCTCAGTTGACTCATTATTTTTTTTTAGAGATAAATAATTTAAATTATGTATGAATTATTTTATTTTATATTATTTCATAATAAATTTAATTATAATTTTTTATCTCTTCAAATTTGAATCTATTCTATGTATGTATAGTTTTCTTATATATATATATGGTGTGAATGTATTCTAAAATAATTAAACTTATATATAATTGTCAATAAATGTATTTTAGAATAATTTAAGAAACTTTACTTAGAAAAAAAGTTTTAGTAATTGTTAATAAAAAAAATCTAAAATCTTCCAACAAAGTTTGATTATGATTAGTTAATTGAAGCATAGAATAAATATAAAAAGTGATCAATCTAAAAAAGGGAAAGCAATTAGAGATGTACACGGACTTACTTGAGAAGATTATACAATTATTTGTTATAATCATTGGAAAAAAAATTGACGGGAAATTTGAAGACTATATTGTACCATGAAAATAGGTTATTAGAAAGATGTCACAATTTTTTAAGGGAATGTTTGTTTTGAAATGAAAAATTTCGTCCATGTTCTACTTTAAAATTTAGATATATAATTTTAAAATCTTACCCTACAAATAAAAAGTTAAATCATACAAAATCGTCAAAATCCCAAAACAAATATCCCTTAGTTTTGTAGAAGACGGTTTCCTATTTTATTGTATTTTGTCAATTTTATATACTTTTTAGGGAAAATATCAATTTTGGTCACCTAGTTTTACCTCTTTTCATATTTGGTCATCCACATTTAGTCACTATCAAAATCGGTCACTCACTTATTATATTCTATCAAAATTGATCATTCCGTTAGTCAATCTGTCATTGACTAACGGAGAAAGAGTTTTGAGTTCAAAATTGGTCACTCACTTATTATACAAATTCAATATGAAACCAAGAATTGAAAAACAGAGTACAATTGTTTAAAAAAAAAATACAAAGTTTCATTCTATCTCTTGAGTTTCTCATTTCCTGTAAAATAAAAATAAACCAACAACAAATGAATATATAATTGAGTTAAATAATTATTAAAAACTTACTGAATTTTTTTTGACTAGCACCAGCAAGTAGAAAAGTAAACCAACAACAAATGAATTCATAATTGAGTTAAATAATTATTAAAAATTTACTGAAATTTTTTGACTACCCAGCAAGTTGATTGAATCACGTTCCATAAACAAGGATAAATATAATGAAAATTCCTTCTAAAAGATACATGAGAATTCTTTTGACATATTACTATAAATATAATGAGAATTCCTTCTGATCTATAAGATAAATATAATAAAATAATTTTGTCATAAAAAAATTTAAAACTTAAATTGAAATAAGAAATAATGTATAATTTTTGTGATTGACTAAGATTCTTCAATGGGTATTTTTTCACGCTCCAGTAGGTTCACATGTTTCATTTTTGTTACTGCGTTTGTTTCATTAGTTCTAGAAGATGCATCCGAAGTTTTTAACATTTTGAAAATTTTGAGCTCAAAACTCTTTCTCAGTTAGTCAATGACAGATTGACTAACGGAATGATCAATTTTGATAGAATATAATAAGTGGGTGACCAATTTTGACAGTGAGCAAATGTGGGTGATCAAATATAAAAAGAGGTAAAACTGAGTGATCAAAATTAATATTTTCCCTACTTTTTATTAATAAAATTATTTTATAATACTTTTACCTATTAAAAATAATTTCTTAATTTTACAATTAAAATCATAATTTTGTTAATGCACATGTTATTAATATAGTAAAAAATATTATAATATATAAAAATATAAATACAATAATATAAATTTAAATTTGTAGAAATGTATATGTTATAAATATATTGGAATAAAAAAAAGTTTAATCTCACCATTCTAATAATGAAAAAGATATAAAATTAATATAATATTTAAAATTATTATTTTAATAAATGAACTCTAATATAATAATTAATGTTATTATTTTAATAAATCGACCCCGCGTAAAACGCGGGTATAGAGCTAGTGTAAGTTTATTGTAAAAATAATTCCTTTAATTGGAATACAATAAGATATGATAACGCGATAGAAATGTGGACTATCATAATCGATATGATCTTGGTTAAGACTGAACCATCTCACATGAGGAAAACATCATTGATGAATTAGTGTTTGTGGGGTGCGTTTGGATCGAACTAATATTAGATCGATCCAACCGTAGTTAGTTCAATTATATATGTAGAGCATGCATCATAGCATTATCATATATACAATGAAACAATAGTTTGAAATGTGAGTCGACATTTATAAATTAGTTTACAACAAACTTGATATCACTATTTAATATACAAAATATTATTTAGCATACTAAGTCTCATATTTAATGATTTTGAAAAAAAAGAATGCATACATTTTTTAAGATATGATACTTGTATACTAAAAAAATGATATTTTTGAACATGAGATTATTAAGTAGGGCAAATGGGACAGTTATCAATGAAGTCATGGATTATTAAGCTAATGAATGAGAAAATATCTAAACTAATCACTCACTAGCTAGTACAAGAGAGCAATGATTTTAATAAGCGAGTGGAAAATTTCACATCTTTAATTAAATGAGTTGGCCCTAAACTTCGCTCTCAATAAATAAGTATCAATAAACTATTTGATAGAGATAAATTTTATTTAGATAATTGGGGTGTGTGTGTTGTGTTTGATAAAAAAAAAAAATGTAGATAAGAGCAACTTGTGGTCTTCAATTCACAATGACCGTCTACTTCCAAGTACATGCCTGCATCTAGTCATTTCCATAAATGTTTTCCTTTTAATTCCATTATTTCCATTTTTTTTCAATATTATTATGTTCATTCATTTCTTTGAATAATATTATTCATATTGTTTTATGTCAAATCTTCAATCATTATTTATTTTGATTCAAATTGCATATAAACAATCACTATATTTATATTTATAAGTGCACCCAATACTCTATCACATCTCAAAACTATCTATTTTATATATGAACTAATTACTAATCAATATTTATTAAAAATTACTCGTATTATACCAAAAAATGATATAATATGAAAGTGTAGTGCATTATTGACAATCTATATTAACTGTGGAATTAAGCCAGTGATGCGATGGATTAAGACAATCTCAAGATTAATTTCTCACCAATCATCACATGAGTCGAATCTTTTATGAACAACAAAATCCTTGACATAGAAAGTGGTATGTTGAAAAGGTCCACCATGATCTAACAATAGATTTGACATATTAATACGTAGAGCTATTAAAATAGGTTAGTTCAACTTCATTAATAAAAAAATACGAATTGGGCTCAGCTTTTTTCAGCTTGCTAGGAGGCGGACCTACAGGAATCGCAGATTTTGGTGGGTTGGGGAAGGGCTAGCCGCCAATTCGTCTTTTTTTAAAATAAAAAAATTAGTAATATTATTATTATAATTAGTTTAATATTATAAAAAAATAACAAAAGTTTATCACGTTTTTTTTAGACTTATTCAACAATTCAAAATCTAGTTGTTGCATGCAATTACCAACCAAAATTTAGAAGAAAAAAACAATCAAGCACAACAAGTCTTTGTCTCGCATTACAAATTCGCGCCGTTTGTTTTAGTTCCAACGTCAGACGTCGACCTTCTAGTTATAGCTTCATTGTTAAATTTTAGCTTATAATAATAGATTTAATAATGAGCAAGCAGTAAGAGATAAATATTAAGAGACTTAAAAAAACTCGGTTGGCCCGCCAAAACCCGCGAGCCGCCCCTTTGTAGGTTGGGTTGAGGTTTTGACATTCCGCCTAGCAAAAGGGTCGGCCCACCCCGCTCCATCAATTGACAGACTTTTGCGATTTTGGCCCACCCCGTCAACCTGTTTTCACTACAAGAAATGGGGGGAATAGCGACGAAAATTTTGCAACAAATCTAAATTTCATCGCTAAAATCAATTTTTAGCAACGAAATATAAATTTTCGTTGCTAAATTGTTAGATTTAATATTTGCAACAAAATATATATATTTCATCGCTATATTAGCAACAAATTGTTTCATTTTGTTGTTAATAATCAAAACAACAATGAAAATTATATTTCGTCGCTAATATTTTGCGATGAAATAGAAATTTTCGTGGCTAATTTCTTGAAATTATTTTTTACAACAAAATTTATATATTTCATTGCTATATTAGAAACAATTTACTTCATTTTGTTGTTAATAATCAGAAAAACTATGAAAATTATATTTCGTTGCTAATATTTTGCGATGAAATAGAAATTTTCGTGGCTAATTTTTTTAAATTAATTTTTGCAACAAAATTTATATATTTCATCGCTATATTAGCAGCAAATTGCTTCATTTTGTTGTTAATAATCAGAACAAAAATGAAAATTATATTTCGTTGCTAATATTTTGCGATGAAATAGAAATTTTTGTGGCTAATTTCTTGAAATTAATTTTTGCAACAAAATTTATATATTTCATCACTTAATTAGCAACAAACTGCATCATTTTGTTGTTAATAATCAGAGCAACAATGACAATTATATTTTCTTGCTAATATTTTGCGATGAAATTGAAAATTTTGTGGCTAATTTCTTGAAATTAATTTTTGCAACAAAATTTATATATTTCATTGCTATATTAGCAACAAATTGCTTCATTTTGTTGTTAATAATCAGAACAACAATGAAAATTATATTTCATCACTAATATTTTACGATGAAATAAAAATTTTTGTGGCTAATTTATTGAAATTAATTTTTGCGATGAAATGAAAATATTTCATCGCTATACTAGCAACGTACTGCTGCATTTTGTTGTTAATAATCAGAACAACAATGAAAATTATATTTTGCGATGAAATATAATTTTTTGTGGCTAATTTATTGAAATTACTTTTTGCGATGAAATAAAAATATTTCATCACTAAACTAGCAACAAATTCTTTTATTTTGTTGTTAATAATTAGGGCAACAATGAAAATTATATTTAGTCGCTATTATTTTGCGATGAAATATATTTTTTGTGGCTAAATTTTTGGAATTAATATTTGCAACAAAATTAAAATATTTTATCGCTACACTTTTATCAAATTATTTTATTTTGTTGTTAATAATAAGAACAACAATGATAATTATATTCCGTGGCTAATATTAAATCAACTATGCTTATTAAATCAAGAAAATCGATTTATATAATTAAATGTTTAATAATTCTCCAAATTTTATGTCTTACAAATCAGTATGAATGTTTATAAAAATATTTATAATTATGATGATGCAAATGAAGATGGACATAATTAAAGATGGGAGAATGAAGATTGGCTCTAATATTTATTATTTTTTTTAAATTGTTAAAGTAACATTGATTTTTTACAATTGGAATTGTTTTAAAAATTATGTATACACATGTATATATACATATATAGTTGTTACAAGTTAAAAATTAATCAATTAATAAATGTGAAATAAATTATTAAATGAGTAAAAATAACTAAATTAGTAACAATTGAATACATATATAATTAATATTAAAAATTGAACCAAAGAGCTGTCTGCTCGAATGGTAGGCGCCCAGCTATGGGCGCCCATCCACCCGGGATCAATTCCCACTAAGACCAAATAAAATATTTATTTAAATAAAATGGGGGAGGGGGTATGTGGGTGCGGGTTGGGGCGGGGCGGGTCGAGTATTGGTGCGGGTCGGGGCGGGTCGAGTATTGGTGCGGGTCGGGGCGGGTCGAGTGCAGAAGTGGGTTTAGAGAACGATTGAATTGGTTCGGTTGGGGTGGGTCGGGTGTGGGTTGGGGCGGGTCGGGTGTCGGTGCAGGTTGGGTTGGTCGAGTACGGAAGTGGGTTTAGAGAATGATTCGTAAATCGGATGTCATAGCTAAATATTAGCAACAAAAATTCTAATATTTTTGTCTCTAATGTGAGTTAGCGATGAAATAATTTTGTCGCGGGATTTGTTGCTATACACCCGTCGCTAACGTGTTTGCGACAAATGTTTGATTTTCCTCGCAAACATTTTGTGATGAAACTCATATTTTCGTCGCTAACATTTTGCGATGAAACTTATATTTTTGTCGCTAATATTTTGCGATGAAACTCAAATTTTCGTCGCTAATATTTTGCGATGAAACTCAAATTTTCATCGCAAACATTTGCGACAAAATTAATTTTTTTGTCGCAAACACGTTAGCGACGGGCGTATAGCAACAAATCCTGCGACAAAATTATTTCATCGCTAACTCACGTTAGCGACGAAAATATTAGAATTAGCGATAAATTTTTTCGCGGCTAAATTGCAGTTTTCTTGTAGTGTTTAACCGTTCTATTAAAACGTTAGAAAATATTGTTAATAAAATCACAATATAGAAAATTGACTTGATGTTATAGATTTGTAACTTAAAAGTATATTTATTTCTTTAAATTTTAAGTCCAAAATCTTCAAATCTAAACAATTTCTAAGTGACTCATACAAATTATATTCCCATTAGTAAATTGTAATCTAACACTCAATTATATTTATTATGAATTTGTAATTATTGGATTATAGAAAGAGATGGGGAGGTAATAACTATAGTTCGTGGTATTGATTGTTGTTTAGAAAGCTTGAGAATTTTTGCGAAGAGAAATGATATTTTTTGTCCATTTAGATTGTTTTATTAATTAGGTCAAAGATCATTCTTTTATTAGTCCGTGTACTTAAAGAAGAACATGTATTAAACTAGGTGGTACATAGTCCCTTCTAATTTAATGACTAAGTAAATGACGTGGTGATAGCCGAGCTGACTTGTAGGCTTGATCGGTTGAGTGGATGAAGTCTTTATCGAGGTGGTTGTTCCTCCCAGATGAATATTCATGTGGGATGAGCTCACCAACTAGGCCGATGAGGTGGTCGATCAAGATTTAAGATGGTCATTCAGGAGATGGCCTATAAGGTGGTTGTTCGTTCTAAATGGACATCCATATGGGATGAGCTCATCGACTAGCCTGCTGAGATGGCCTATGAGGGGATTGTTCATCCTAGATGAATAATCATGTGGAATGAGCTCGCCGTCTTGACCGATGAGATGGGCAATAAGGTGATTGTTCGTCCTAAATGCACAACCTTGTGTCGACTGGGTTGTTGAGGTGGCTAATAAGATGGTTAACAAAAATATTGAGGTGGCACTATGATTTGTCGAGTTGTTGACTCTTGATCGGTCTTAGCTGACTTTGAGTTGTTCTTTTTCTATTCGCTGATCGTCCAGTAACTAGGACGAGCTCGTTCACTTAACTTTAATTGGGGGTGGTGTAAACACTTTCTTTTATGAAGAATTTAATAAAACTTTCTTTTAAGAACAATTTGATAAATTTTAATCACTAGTTCACTAAGCTAAAAATAAGCAGTACGTTCTTCGTTCACCGGAACGTACCCCATAAGTTTTGGCTACGAAGATTAAAAAATAGGAGTATGATAAAATAAGTAAATATATTAGAAGTGACATTATTGATAGGGAAACAAATATAATAAAATGTGAGAGATAGTAATTTGTTAAAATGAGAATTAGTACTTCGATCATTCATCCGCTTATAAGCTTCTCATTTTGTCATTTTGGTTAGTACTTCCTCCGTCCGCTTATTTATTTATTTATTTTTTGATCGGTAAAATGGTGTTATCATTAACTCATTGAGTATAAGGGTACTCAACTCATTACATGGAAAAGAAAGTAGTAAACAATTATTATCCAAAACAGATTAGGGACAACAACTCCCATCTATTTAGTAGTAGTAATTAGATACCAATGAAACCATTCACTTAAACCTTCGTCCGCTTATAAGCTTCTCATTTTGTCGTTTTGGTTCGTACGCCTATAAGTTTCACATATCTTTTTTGTCAAATATCTTTTATTCTTTCACCTCACTTTATATTTGTTTTTTTTCTCTATCTATCTCTCTCTTTCTTTCAGTTTCATCACTTGTATTATATCTATTAGTTAATTATTTTTTTAATTCGTGTACCAGAAAGTAAATAATGAGAAACTTATAAATAAATTTTTTTACAAATACGGACAATTTTTTTTTTGTCTTGGTTAAAGGCCCAAATTGGGTGACAGTAAACTTTAAGGCAGGCAGGCAGGCCCCTTTCCTAGGTAGATTGCTTAATACTACATGCCCACATATAAACCAAATTCACATGGGAGAAAATCAATCATGCACCACTTAATAATTCTCCTACCTTCATACTATCCAGTACCAACAGTTGTTTTGTACACATACCTCAAAATACACGAGTGAGTTTTTAATTTGTTATTATGCTAATAAGATTAAAAAATATAAACATGTAGCTGCAAAGAAAGTACATGAGACAAAAACTTAATTATAAAATCTGTAATACATATCTCACATTTTAGTAATTTAAAAAAGAATTGATATTGGAAAGAATTATTTTATATGCTGATATTGCTTTGGAAAAAAACTCGAAAAATATTAAAGTGATGTCGACCTACTCTGCAAAAAAAAAAAAAAAAAAAACCACAGATAGATGTTCATTGTAAATTGATCCACCATATCTCCTTTTATATACTACTCTGTAACATGCATGTAATTAAAAAAATGAGTATATTTGTAATTAAGAAAAGTAAGTAATGAATGGGAAGAAAGAGATATATAGTAGCAAAAAATCCATGAAACTCAGGATGGATAGCGCCTACACCGACGGGCGGCGGCGGAGGAGGGGTGGCGCTATCCCTCTTGAGCTTTACGGGTTGTCTCTACTTTTAACTCCATCAAACAACATATGCATACATAGATATTTATAAGTGTATATATAGGCAGCTAGCTAGGAAAAGTGAGGAATTAATGAATGGTGGAAAAGAAATGGTGATTTTATTTATTTATAGGAAAATGGGAGAGCAACGTCATCCAATCCAGAGAGGCCCCCAGCTAGCTAGCTAGGCCTAGGCTACCTCTCCAAATCTTTGACTCTATATATATATATGCATTTATAATTCTCTTTTCACTCCTAATAATTCATTATAAAAGCAACTGCCTATCATTATACCAATCAAATTATTGCCACTAGCTGCCCCCTGCTGCACTTCTAAAATTAATTATTACTCCTTCCTCTTGGTTGTGCGATTATTTACACACTTTTTTTATATTGTAATGTCTCAAAATTATTTGCACACTCTTAGTGTGAAAATACCCACACTCTCAATATTATTTTATTTTTAAAATTGTCACTTTTTATTTTTACATATTCCCTCCATTCCATAAAAGATAGCCACACGTTCCTTTTTTTTTGATGTTCCAAATTATAGTCACATTTCCTCTTTTATTTTAGTATTAAATGTTTTATTGTCAATTTTACTCATAATTAATAAAAGTATGAGATTACAAGGGTAAAATTGATATATTAGCTAAACTTGATTATATTTATTGATTTTTCTTAATTTGTATGTAAAGTCAAATGTGACTATTTTTGTTGGACGGAGATAATATATTTTACTTTACACCTAATCAAATCACCTAAAATACCCCTTTATTTTACATCACCAACCGCTAAATTATCTTTTTTTTAAAATTGTTTCTATCAAACCGTGCAAATAATCTCTTGACGGAGGAAGTACTTCACCAATCCAGTTCATACCTATAAATAAAAGTAAGAGTATTGAGTTAATACGGAGTAATTATTTTCATAAAAGAAAATTTCTATACATTTTGATGGATGGGTAAATAAAAAAATGAATCATACAATTAGTGTACGTTGCCACTACTTAATTAGCTGGCTACTCTCATTCTACTCCATTCTATACCAAGCATTGTAATAATTGAATTCCGCTGTGTTTGTGTAATACGAATAATTTTACTTAAGCAGTACCCTCCTCGGAGCCTCTTCCTATATACTTTCTCTATTTCACAATTGTTTGAACACTTACCTTATTTGTCCGTCCCACAATTGTTTGCACGCCTATAAATATAAACTCTTTCATAAATTCTATCCTCATAATATTCACATATTTACACAAAATTCCATTACTTTTACACTCTTTTCAATCACTTTTTTACTTTATTTATTTAACTTTACAAAATTACCCTCAACACTCTACTCATTACACTTTTTTTCTTTTACTTTATTTATTTAATTTTATAAAATTACCCCTCAACACTCTACTCATTACACTTTTTTTTTTAAAAAGTGTGCCCATTCCATTTTATGGTGCAGACACTTATAGGACGGAGGGAGTATAATATTCCGTATGTTTTTTTGTTTAGTACATATACATAATATGGTTGATGATACTTTTTATTTGATAAATTGACAGTATTCTTGTTCGAATCATGCCAACCAGTAATGATTAGTATCTTATAGGTCAATTTAAAATCAGAATTCATAATATAAAAAGTGGTTTATATCTTAAAGTGTGTTTATATAAGGTTTGCGGCAAACTATTGGATTTTGACATTAAATGACATTTTCTTTTTTGAAATTGCCCTGACATAAACTTTTGATCAAAAATGTTGAATACACAGAATTTCCCAAGTTCTAACAACTGAATTTAGTGTTTTAAAATAATTCTTCGAGTTCTCCGTGGAAGTCAACCAAGAATGGCTTTCAATCCGAGATTAAAGTGCTAAGCCCTCCGATCGACATTCTTTAAGTCCAAGTTCTACGTGAGTCAACAACATTTTTCAAAATTCAACGATTTGCATCACGAAAGTCCCCTAAAAACGAAGTTTAATAATAATAAAAGATATGGTTGCGGATACTACTCTAAAAATTACGGAAGTAGTCAAAGTTAAGATCGAAAAGAGAATCAAAAGATAAATTATAGATTATACCATAATTCGCGGTTTGATTCAATAAAGATACATTTTGTAATTCCGTTTCATATTTATTCATTTATTAAATACGAAATTTGTGTTTATGCATCCAAACATAGATAAATTAAATATACATAATACTAATTTTAACTAAAATTGTCAAGCAAACTTGAGCTATGAAATCTCAATCACTCAAAATACTAAGCCAAGATAATCAAATAGGAGTATGAAACATGAACTCGATCAAACTAGAACAATACATAAAAATTTAAGTGGTTCGATCAACGTGATTTACATCCACTATTACACTCACAATAACTCCTTTATTATGAATGAATGAATAATATTGTGTTAGTGTTACAAGATACACCTCTTGAATCATGGAAAGAATTGACCTTTTATGTAATTAAACACAATTACACTAAAAAATGAACAACAATCATAAAGTTGATTTATGTTGATCTTCAAGCCTATTTATCAAAGCCTTCCCCTCTGTAATGACGACAGTTATTTGCACTGATTGTTAGCTTGCCACATCAGCTTCATGTTGCAAAAATCATGTGAGAAATAGTCTAACTGTTTAAAAATTATGACACCTCAAAGATTCAACCGCAAAGTAATTAAGAAATCCCTAATTCAATTCTCTTATAGTTTCTTTTCAAACGACTTAACAATCTCAACTGATTAATAATTCATCTAAAAAACTCTTCTACAACCAAATAGATAACCACTGAATCTTTTTTCGCTGAAACCTCAATCAGATGATCAATACAACCTCTAACTCATCTATACGAGTTCATGATCACCTCGTTTGATCCCAACTGAGGTAATCCACATCAAGTGAATATTAACATATGTCATCTAAATGTCTCGGTTGTCTTCTCATCTGATTTACCTCAACTAAAATTTCCTAAATTGAAAAACCTGAACTGATTTTGAATTTCCTAAATTGAATAATCCAAATTGATTTTGAGTTATATGTGGCTATATTTTTAATTAAAAGTTAAAACGAGACCTTGATGTGGCTATATTGTTTATTTAAAAGTTAAAACGAGACCTTGGCTTAGGGGGTGTTTGCAAACTCTGCAAACTGCTTCCAGAATCACTTTTTTTGAAGCTGCTCTCTCACAGGTTTTACTTTTAAGAAGTGTTTTTAAGTTGTTTATAGAGTTTGCAAACACTCTCTCAACTCAAAGGTTGATGTTGATACAAATACTACTTTCGTCCACTAAAAGTAAGTGAACATACTTTTAATGGATTGATAGAATAGGAAATACGGAGTAATAAATTAGCCCTAGTTTATAAAGAGCGAAATGACTAGGCTGAATTGAAACCTAGAAATGTGTACTAGGGAAGGAGGTTTTGGAATTGACCCCCCCATACCAAATACTACCTGGTTTAGCACTACTTGATTGACCCCTCCCCCTCCACATATAATAAAATATTATTTATCCCAATTCAATATCTACTAGTATGATTCAGTCACTGCATTTCACCAATTGGTGAAGATTTTTACTTTATATTTATATTAAATTATACTCCTACTCATGGATGATGGTTCCCATCATGACTAACTCTGAGGAACGTAGGCATCGAAAATTGTAAAGTGGCCTCAGACTGTAATATTATACTATACAGAAACAAAGTCCTACAAATTTATCCACCATCCCAGACCTAGCTATACACCTACTTTCACCAGCTACCTCCTTGACCTCACACATAAAACACACACGCACATAAATACTTTTTCAATTTAAGATTTTCAATTTATATTCTACTAAAGTACTCTCTTCATCCAAATTTATTATTCTCATTTCTTATTTAAAAAGTTTACTACTTACACTACTTAATATTCCGACAAAAAAAAATCGTGAATTACACTTCAACTTATTTACTGTTGGAGTAATACACAGATGTTGCAGATAATGTTGCAGCATGGAATGCAGCAACACACACATACATGCAAACCTTTGCATTACACATTGTATATAACTCACACATGTAATGCATACACACACTTAAGAAGTGTCTAGAAGAAGGGTAGTTATAACTAACCAATAGTTGTTAGATGGAAGACTCTAGAAGAGAGTCTTCTCTATATATATTGTAGATACTACACATTAGAATTTTGAGTTGAATATACACATTTTAAACATGGTATCATGAGATCCAAAACTCTTTTTTGATTTTGGTTTGTGTTTTGCAAATTTTTTCCCTTCTTCGCATTTTTCAACCTTGATTTGTATCTTCAACCTTGCTTCATATCTTCAAGAGCAGTAACCGCTCTGTTCTTCAGCCAACTAACTTCTTCTTCATATCTTCAAACACACTCCTTCACATCTTCAAGAGCTGTAACCGCTCGAATCCAATTCAACTCCTCGATCCAACTCATCTATCTCTTCCGCTCGAATCTACTTTGTTCTCATGGCTACTACAGTCATCTCTTCTTCCACTCTTCCTCGATTTATTACTCTTTCAATCCGTCTTGATACTGAGAATTATCCTTTTTGGAGAAATCAAGTTCTGGCTTCAGTTCGTGCACATTGCTTTGAAGATGTGCTATTATGCAAAGCAGTTCCGGCGAATCCTACTGATTCTTCGTCGGATTCTCTTTCATGGCAGAGGAAAGATCAGTTTCTCCTCAGCTGGTTATTAAGCTCTGTTTCAGAATCGATGCTCGGTCATGTTAGTCGTTGTGAGCATTCGTTCCAATTGTGGATGATCTTTGAGCTGCTATTTCAGTCGCAGTCGAGTGCCAAGGCTATGATCCTTCGCTTGCAGCTTCAAACACTGAAAAATGGTGATTTAAGCATTGCTGCTTTTATTCTGAGAATGAGGTCCATTGCTGATGGTTTACACCATGCTGGACAGCCTATTAAAGATGAAGAACTGGTGCTGTATATTCTTGGTGGCTTGAGTGCTGAGTTTGATGCTGTGGTGGTTTCACTTACCACTCGAGGCACTGTTCCTACTCTTCCAGAGGTACAATCGATCCTTCAGGCTTATGAGGTGCGTTTACACAATCACAGTGCTCATGCCATTCAACTTCCAGGAGGTACTATCTCTACAGCTTTATCTCCTTCTGCTCATATTGTTTCTAGAGATGGTGGTAGAAACAATGGCAAAGGAAAGGTGTATTCTAAGCCTAGAATTGTGTGTCAATTATGTGGTAGAAAGTTTCATGTAGCTGCTAAATGTTACAAACGTTTTGATCATTCTTTCCATGGCCTTGAGAATGCTAGATCAGGTCCTTTGAATACATCTTCTCCTCGTCCACCTTCCAATGCTCCATTTCAAGCTCACTTCACTCAATATCAATCCCCTCAGCCATATTATCAGCCTTCTTCCTCACACTTTCAGTCTCCACACTCAAACCTTTATGTAAACTCTCCATCTCCTGCTCTTACTGGTCACATGGATCATGGAGCTTCCACTTCCAATACTTCTTATCCTCACTCCTCATCTCCTTGGTGTGTTGATAGTGGGGCCACACATCATGTCACCTCTCAGCTTGCTAACCTTCATATTCACACTCCATATCAAGGTATGGATTCTCTTCTTGTTGGCAATGGTGCTTCCACTCCTATATTGCACACTAGATCTTTCTCTCCTACTTTGCATGATGGATCTAGTCAAGTTATCATGAATAATGTGCTGCATGTACCTGCCATTACCAAAAATCTCATGAGCATTTCTCAATTTCTGAAAGACAATGATGCAGTTATTGAATTTTATGCTGATTGCTGTATTGTTAAGGATCTGAAGTCACACAAGATACTCTTGAGAGGGGTGCTTAAGGAAGGTCTATATGTGCTGGATTTTGGATGTCTACAGTCTGGAAAAGCTTCAAGTTCTGGGAATAATGTTGCAGATAATGTTGCAGCATGGAATGCAGCAACACACACATACCAGCCTAGTGCTAGTGTGAATAATCACTACAGGAAATTTGAGAAATCGCGACGACAACAATTCGTCATAAAAGCATCATTTTTCGTCACAAAATGGGTTTGACGACGCTTTTTCTCCGTCACAAAGAAGGTCGCCGTAGGTGCGTCGCATTAGGTAAATGTGACTTTATTTGAATTCGTCATCAAAAGTCATCTTTTGGCGACGCTAAAGTTAATCGTCGCTATATTATTCCATCTATGGTGACGAATAAAACGTCACATTTGACATTGAATTTTGTCGCTAAATATGATATTTCGTCACTAGAGGTTCAACTTTAAATGACGTTTTGTTTATTGTCACTAAAATATTAATTTTTAGCGACAATTATCCATTTCATATCAACCTTTTAAAATTGTAATGACGAAATTTCCGTCACAAATAGATTAATTATTTCGTTGTAATTTATATAGTTCGTCACCAAATAGTTCAACCTTACATGACGATTTGATTTATTGTCACTAAAATGTTAATTTTAAGTGACGCTTTTTTCCATTTTCTACCGAATTTGTCAATTTTTAGTGACAGCATCATCGTCACAATTAAACGAATAATTTCGTCACCTTTTATATAGTTCGTCACCAAAGAATAACACTTTAGTGATAAAATTTTAATCGTTGTTATATATATGTATGTATAATGACGACGAATGCGTCACGAAAGGGTAATATTCAGTGACAAAATATTTTTGATCACTAAATAGCGTAGAAATGGTAACGAAACATTTTTGTCATAAGAAATATTATTCAGTGACGAATATGATAATTGTCACTAAATTTCTAGTTATAGTGACAAAATATATTTCGTCTTCATATATAACGAAAATAAAATTTGTCATTAATTAATAATATTTAGTGACAAAATAGCAATCATCATAAAAAATATATATATAGTGACATCTATCCTCATTACTAATTAGTATACGGTGACAAAAAAAATCTCATTAATTGCATATATTTTTACCGTGGCAAATAAATTATCATAAAATAAATATTTTTTATTGAGATTTCAATTGAATTGTAAATATCTATATTAATTATCGTAATAAACTAATTTAATTAATAAATTATAATAAATAAATATTTACACGGACCACAAAATTAAAGAACATAGATAATAAATGCAATAATTAAAATTGTATTGAAAGTCAGAAGCATCTCGAGTTAGAAATAAAAAGAAAAACAGAAAAAAAATACTTAAAAAAAATAGAAAAAAATATAAAAATATTCTCCTATGTCTTATTTCCAGGCTCTCCACTGTCCATAACTATGTTCTTCAACTCTTAACATACGGTAATCAAAATCTTGATCACAATTCGAACTTTCTTCCTTGGTGGGCCTTTAGGTCCTGAAAATTAATAATAAAGAAAGTATGTGCTAATCTTTCATAAAAATTTTCTACAAAGATATATTCGCAAATTAAAAAAAAATCACATAAACAAGTAAGCAACAAAAAGCTAGTTATTCAATTGGTGAAATGTGCACATAATTAATTGAAAAGTGAAGTGGAATAAAAAGAAAACATGCCCACACAAAAGACGGTGAGAGATCAATTGACAGGTAACTAGCAAATCACAGTGAACAAGTGATAATTTGAGATAATATAATTGAAATACAATAAACATGAAAGAAAGGAACATATAATTTCCTTTAACAATGTGAATGTGCATGTAGTATCTGTAGAATGAGAATCAAATTGAACAATATGTGAATCAAACTCAAACCAGAACATATAGTCTCCATAATAAACCGCCAACTCAACCAAAAAGTTCACTACAATTCAAACCAAAGCATAACTAAATCAGATTCCAGCACATGACACAATAAGATAGATTTCAATGAATATGTGATGTGGGAGAAAGAGTATATTAAGAAAGTTGGCTTTCAAATCCACATCAGTCCAAACTTATATTTAAATCTAAAAGTTAATCGTCATTGCTTTGGTTATACATTAAGAAAAAGTCAGTGATGGATTTACAATACACTATGTTAATCATGTTCCGTACAGGCCATCCAACAAGTTTCTCCTACTGTAATGAAAGTATATAATCTAACCTGTGTAAGATCTTTGAGCTTTGAACAACTCGGTGCCAATATGGATATGCCTCTCATAAGATATGTTCAAGCAGATTCTCAACCTAAAGATTTTGAGTTGGGAGCACCTTGAGATGAATTTTAGGCCTGATTGGATACAATAAATCATTATTAGTAAAAATCTTCCAAGCTTATGCAATATTCCACAAAAACCTCATCGAACTAAAGAAATTAGTTACCTTCATCAACAAGTTCATTATGTAAAAGGTGAAGTTCCTCTAAAAATGAGCATTCTTGCCCTATCCAAACAAAAGCTTCAGCTAAAAGTCTAAATGCAAGGTGCATCTTGAGAGAAGCGAGAGAGGTACATTAATTTGTGAAGTTACAATCAATGCCTGAGTTATTTTGTGATAGCAGGTGACGTCTAGCGTTCTCAAGTTGTGGAGTTTAGTAACGAGGGAGGAAAGTCCTTCTGTCACTCCCTCCAATGTGCTTGCTTAAACTCAGTTCCTTTAGGATTACACAGCATTTTTCAATGGCTCCCCCAGAACAGCAAGAGCAAGATCCACCTGAAAAATCAGTAAAACATTTTTTTTTTAAATTAAAAGTTAGAAATAGTTCAAGGATAAGATGCTAGGACTGACAAGAGAACCATACGATAGGAGACAAGCTCATGTCATGTGACTTATGAAAGATTGGCATATCATGCTAGCGTCTCTTAAATATCAACATCACATTTTTCTTAGCTTATAATAACATAATCAGCAACTCACCATATACAAGTACAACTCAACAGTCTCATGTTCTTCAGTTGAGTACATAGAAATTATAAAATGTAGTTAGAAAATAAGAAACAATCGTAAGAGTTACTTATAATTCACAAAGCAGTTGCCAAATATATTTCATATGGATTGCTAGCTGATTAATTTTAATGTATGCCTTGTAAAAACTTATACCAAAATTGTTTCTATAATGCGAACACAGTGTGTTTTTGTTTTTATTTTTTACAATTGGAGAAACTAATTAAGTTGAATCAAAACAAACTTCAATAAATATTCCTGGAATTGATACATCCAATGATTTGCGTCCTTGCTTGAGAGATGCAAGGTTGTCGTCATAACATTTATGGTAAAACATCCTTCTAGAAAGGAGCTGCAAGTTGCAATATATTCTAGGATCTGTGATAAGCATTTGTTGGTGATCTACACAGAAGAAAAACAATTTCAATAGCATTGGAGCATATTGTCAATTAACTAGACTTGTGTATATTTAGAGACAAAGTTTCTAGATACCTACATTGTCATTTGTCAGTTAAATGATTTTTGTTATAATAAAAAATTATATAAAGCCAGCATGCTCATGACCAAGTTTTCGACTTTTCGTCCAACTCTTCTCACGCTATGATGCCTTGTCATTTTTATAGCCTTAAGCCCCACTACAGTAGAAAAATATAAATTATTTTTGCGAAGGACAAATACATATATGCATGGAAAGTTACAGTATTGGAGGTGAAACGTTTATGAATCCAATATCTTTTTTTCACTCTGTAATACAATGTGATACTCATGTACTAATTCACTCCCTTTTCTTTCGTCCCTATTTTTTTTATATAAAAGATAGTCACACATCCTTTTGGTAAACCAGGCTATGTTACATCTTGAACAATCACTGCAGAAGGTTAACTTTCTGCAGAAGAATAAATTTCTTATTGTTTTTTCCCCAGTTCATCCCAGATCAAATTTCTGGACAAGATAAGGAGATTACTAAGGCCATGTTTGTGATAGGTAAGATGGATTAAGCTGAGATTAGGATGATATCTAAACTTTACATATTTTAAAGCATAATCTACCATTAATCTTATCTATCAAACAATTTATAAGGATTGAGATGGAGTTAATCTACCTTTAATAATAGCGCTATCAAACATGGTCTAAGTTGATTTTTTTTAAAAACTAAGCATCTAGACGTTGATACTTGTATGGGCTAATATAGGATCTAGCTCATCTATTTTTCAAACTGAACCAACACAAGCGCAAGCATGGATGCAAATTCTCATTAATAAAGTTTCTAATTATTACATATGTTATATTAAACAACTCTAAATTGCTATAAATTCATTGGAAATGAAAGCCTATTTCTTTCACTTTTACTCAACAAAGCATCACAAACAATTAATCATGAACAAAATATGAGAAAAGGTAGAAACCTATAACTTTGGATATATACGCATATATACAAGATTTTGATGATTGAATGATTCACCTAAAGATAAGTTCTAAAATCTGAAGGGATTAGGACCCCTGCAATA
Organism: Galeopsis tetrahit; assembly: GCA_963675135.1. Taxonomy (NCBI): domain Eukaryota; kingdom Viridiplantae; phylum Streptophyta; class Magnoliopsida; order Lamiales; family Lamiaceae; genus Galeopsis; species Galeopsis tetrahit. The sequence continues at coordinate 70,779,178 of OY776128.1, read as the reverse complement.
TTCCTAAACGTAGTCTTCCATAAAAAATTCACAAGATAAACATATATCAAATTATTAAATCAAATAAATTATAGTTTCCAAAGAAACTTCTAATCAGAACTCTAAGCATATTTCGCACACTTAAATACTTGATACATATGTTTGTAAATACTTCCACTATTAACATAATTAACAGCTTGTTTCAAGTAAAAGCCAACATATTATTTGTTTCTTTCTGTCGCATACCTATGAGTGACTTAAAATAATGAAATGAGTGAAGTGTGGTAGGGGCCTATGGATGTTTGTCATGCCCAGAATCCATAGCACTTTGATCTAAAAAGTCAAAGAAAGGCATACAAGTCTGTGGTATGCTACACAAGACTTGTGTTTATTATTCTTACTTCGATCTGGTAATGGAACACGTAAATCCAATTTATTGCTATCCAGGTTACACAATTCCTACGACAATATTATTCTCATTTGAGTTCGACTCAATAAATAAATAAATTAGGCTGAGAATTACTCTTCCATTTGGTAATATTTGTACTTAAATTTTGACCTCAAGTGGTGAAAATTATCAAGTACATCTATATACATCAAAGTCTTCGAAATAATGATTAGTCCAATCATGTTCAGAGATTACATTAAAAACTCGGTTAAATACTCAAATATAAATGTGAACAAATATATAGAGAGAAGAAAACAACAAAAATACACTCCCTAAACCATAAAATATCCTTAAACAACTTAGGCATTTTATCAAACAGATAGAAGACGTGAATAACTGAACCAATTGCTATTAAATTTTCACATGATTAAACATTCAGAAAACAGAGCATACAAAGACAGTGCATAGAGAAATATGTAATTGAATCCATACTGAAATCAATAAGAGAGAGACAACATAGGGTAGTAAATGAACCACGACGAAGCAATAACAAATACTCGTATATGACATTTGAAACAGAAACTCACTGTATATTTGTATCCGAGAGAGAGGCCATCGGAAGAATAGATTTAAGAAAGGGAGGGTATTTGAGATTTTGATGTTAATACAAAATCGCCTTAAAACCTTGATATTCTTCCATAATTAAAATCTATTTTTCTGGGATTTCCTAAACAAAATCCTAAAAATCTGTTTGAAATTTTTGAAAGACCGCTAAAAATAAAAATCTGGCTCCCAAAGTCTTTTTAGCTCTTAATCTGTGGATTTTTTTGGCTCTCAAATCAGTTAAAGATAAAAAAAATCGGCTAAATTTAACTTTTTGAATATTTACGAAATAATGTTTCATTTAAGTTTTAAAAAGTATTACAGAATTGTTATGTATATATAATAAGAGAATTATAGTAAATATTTTATTAAGTATCAATCAACAATTATGTTTTGTTCTAAGTTAATAAAAAATTAGGGCAAAACTTCATTTTCTTTTAATATTTATAATACAACCTTATTCAAAAATACTTTCATTTAATTTATTATTCCATTATTCACATTATCATTCTCATGTAAAGAATTTGAATAATCATTTGTGATGGAAATAAATAGTGTAGGTCCCTAAACGAGTAGTGAGGGGTTTAAACTCTATAAGGGAGTGGTGAATAGACTTTACTATTTTTCAACCTCTTCGACTATAAATCCTCTCGAAACACAGTTGTGCAGAGTGAGAAAACAGTTGGTTAGAGCGCGAAGCGAGAAACACAGTAGGATGATATTCAAGAGACTAAAAGTTTTCTCAACTAGTTCGAACTCTCGAGTACCTTCCAATTGTGAGTGCGAAAATGTGAGTGACCCAAAGTTATTTATACTCACTTATGTGAAAAAAATCTTTTACATAAATCGATTTTCAAAATAGGCATGAGCTTGACGAAACTACTCTTTATGCTTTGAAGAATACAAAATATTTGAGAATGATATGAGAATATAAAATCACCAGGAGTATTGAAATAAACTGTAAATCATAAGACACAGAGATTGTTGAATGGTTCAGATGTAAGTATCCTACATCCACTTTTTTCACAATTGAACTGTGGATGATCTCTTAAAAGATCTTGAAAGATGCTACTCTCTTTACAAAGAAAGAGAACCGATATTGTGATGAATATGATTTCTTAAGTGTACGATCCTAATATATCCAATGGATATATTCTAAAGGCTCATAAATTTAAATAAGTGAATCTAGCCTTTCTATTGAAAGTAGAAACTGTCCGGAGCTCTATAGATTTCTAGGAATCAAAACAGGCTCTCTCAAACTCTTTGAGCCCTAAAGGTTGGTATCAGTTGTTTGAGTTATGAGTTTCTCCCTCACAAGGATCGTCTCTCTAGTAATTCGTGACCATTTCCATGAATGATTTCTTGGATTTATAGGTAGAATTGAAAAATTAGTCGTTGTGTAGAAACTAGTTGTTGCACAACGGGTTGCCAAGTAAACATAATAACTGAAAATAGAAAATACTATTCCAAAACAAAAAATATGTCCAACGAGTTGCCAAATATTGAATGTTAAGCTCACGAGCACTCATGTCATCACACAAGTCGTCTCACAATCTACTCGTACTTGACTTGAAAAAAGCTCAAAATCTACTCAAGCTCGAGCTCAGTAATACTAGTCTCGTTAGGCTTGCAAGCCTACTCAAGGTCACATGATTTTACAATTTTACTCATAAAATATTAATTATTTATAAAATACACTCTAATTATTTCGAGCTCAGTAATATTAGTCTCGTTAGGCTTGCGAGCCCAATCGACTTAAGCTTTTTTTTTTTTTTTTAGATTTCCATTGAGTTAAGCTTGAGTTCAATATATTAGAGCTCGATCAAAGTCGAGTCAGGTTTGAGCTTGGCTTGAATTGTCTCAACTCGTTTACATTTGTTGTTCAAAATACGCATCTTCAATTCAACCCATTCCACGCATACTCCACCCACTCAATTTTGATTTTTTTAATTAATTGATTAATTTTTTTGCAAAAGATCATGATTTACAAGTATTTTCGTATAAAAAAATCATATATGAGACAATACATACAATACTTGTTCATTTTCGTGAGGACAATACTTATGACAAACTTACTATGGTATTCACCTACGAAATCTTAAAATTATTAAAAAGTTTACTCACCAATTTTTATAATATAAATTCAAGTACCACCTAACAAATTTAACCATAAAACACAAACTAAAATAATTGTTTAAATTACATCAGATTAGACAATTGGTAGAATCTAGTATGCACTCGAGTGCATATTGTGCCTAGTCTAAAAGAAAAGTGTATGTTATTATCCAACCCTAAACAATTTTATCATCCTTAATTTGCAAATTGAGAGCTTAAATGATTAATTTGGAGCCAAAAATTTAGCGGTTTTTTTTTATATATATTTCACAGATTGAGAGCCCCAAAAAATTCAAGATTCGGGAGCCATTTTTTTATTTTTAGCGGTATTTTTCAAACAAATAGATTTCTCGAATCTTTGGTTAGGAAATCCCAAAAAAATAGATTTGAATCGTGAAAGAATATCAAGGTTTTAATGTGATTTTGATATGCATCAAAATCTCAAATATCCTCTCTTCCTCAAACCTATTCTTCCGATAGCCTCTCTCATATACTGTGAGTTTCTGTTCAAAATGTCATATCTTTGTTATTGCTTCGTCTTCGTTCATTTACTATGCTATGCTATCTCCCCTTGTTGATTTCAGAATGGCTTCGATTACTTGTGCACTGTCTCTCTGTATGCTCTATTTTCTGAATGTTTAAGCGTGTGAGAATTTAACAGCAACTAGTTCAATTTTTCATGCCCTCTACCTGTTTGAAAAAATGCCTAAGTTGTTTTAAGGATATTTTTTTTACGGTTTTGAGAGGATGTTTTGTTGTTTTCTTCTTTAAATTAATTATAATATATATATCAGTACATCAAATTTATTTGATATTTAATCGAGTTTTAATGCATACAGATGTACTTCATAGTTTCAAATACTCAGATGTATGTCATCAAATATATATATACATATTTGAGCATGATTGGACTGTTCATAATTTCAAATATTTCGATGTATACATATGTACTTCATAATTTTCACCACCTGAGGTCAAATTCAAGTACAAATATGCTAGGAAGTAAGTACCATTAAATTGCTTGAAAAGCCCCCCATCAGAATTTCAACCATTATATATGCTCGGAAGTGTAAACATAACTTGATTGAAAGGCCACACTTATGTTTAAAACAATTTAAAATTATTTATAAGGTAGCTCTTATTTTTTAAGCTCCTTGCTTTCTCAAAGACGGAGCCTACACACAAGATAGTGGACTTTCATTTTCTCTATCCAGCTATAAGCTCGTTGACACGGTGCTGAGCCTTAGTTTATGATTAAGACGAAATCTATAAATGTAGTGAAGATTTACTCTGTTTAAAACACAATAACAACTTTTATTAGATAAGATTGATTCTTCAGTTCTATTGCAAATACTTACTGCACATTATGATAATTAGATTGAAATTTTTTAATTTCTACTAAATTCCCATTTTAGTGATTGCCTAAAATGTCTTTCTGTCCATGGTATTGCAACTATTAAGGTGGTATTACAATATCTTTGAATATTTTAGTTTAGGTAATCAGAACAGTAGAACTTGAAAGTAGCTTAAGCAGACAAAATTCATAATCTAATATTCACGAGATTTGCAATTGATACTCCAAATGAGTAAGCAATATAGTTTAGACACTCATAAGCATGCTTTACAATTAATAATAGAATTTTCCTGACATTGGACACAACTCAATAAGACACCAATAGTTAAGTAGAAATTCAGAAGTTATTGGATTAACCCCCACAAAAAAGGGCCCCTTGTGTGAAAACTGTTTTTCAGCTTTGATCATTTTAGATACCAATACAACATCCAAAAACACCAGTCTGAGATAACCACTCAAGTCGTTTTATCATGGGGAATGGATTATTACCTTATACTATAATTAATTATGTCAACAAGTGTAGTGTTGGGTTAATGATAATACATAAATGGAAACACGCCTTACTTTCCAAGCTTCCCAACACCAAAAGTGCAAACTATTCATCATCAATGGATATATTCAGCTGGATATATTCCTAATCTAAAGAAAACAGAGAGCCCAATATATGCATATATTATCTAAATCGTATTTTTCAATGTGAAAAGTATTTCAAGAATATAAAGAGAAGCCCCAGATTCAGTCACCAATCATTTATCCTAACTCCTCTGAAATATATCCTAACTCGTGTCAATCTATCTTCTCTTGATATGTTTCTCATTTGAGCCTCTTGTATTGCACTCAACTAGTGTCTTGTGGTATGACTGTTAACTCTTAAACTTCATATTGAATTAATAACATGGAAAAATGAATACATGATGCCATCTTTAGTCTGATTTTTTAATATATACATCATTACAAAGCAATTTCATCTGGAACTGCTTGTGGTTGGTCCTGCTGTAGAGGTGTGCTCATAGTCCAAAGTGTTATGATAAGTTATGTGCTTATATTATTCTTTTGTGTACAGAATTTTGTGTCCCGTTTTCTGTTTGTAGGGTGAAATTTATTTTGGTTTAATAGAAATAGCAAAAAGTAGTTTTGATGTGTAATTGATCATCTTGAGGGTCACATAAATATGATTGGTTGGACATGCATATTTTTGCATCTGCCATGTTTCTTCCTCTCCTGGGTGTCTGGGTTAGTTTTGTTCCAACCCTGTAGTTGTTTTAGTAAATATATTTATATGTGAAAAATTTGATCGCTTTGTATTGTTTTACCTAGGTCTCTTAGGTACATCTGGTACGACTCTTTTGACTGTCAGATAGAGAAACTTAAGTAAAGTTTTTGACTCTTTGATCGATTGAAATTTGTTAAGCTCTACAACCGGTAACAAGATTGTTGATAGATTGGAATGTCTTTCATATGAGCCATTTTCCTCATTAATGTGTTGGACGTTGCTGATAATTATTTATAGGAAAAGTTATCCTAAAGTCTATTATTTTAACAATTGCAGTGGTAGTAAAGCCTCACTTTATATACATTCTAGGCTGCATTTGGGTCAAAGTCACTTGCTTATTTGTTGCTCTGTTGCAAATACTTGTACAGAGTATCCAATTTGAAAACTGACCCTTCTCCATACAATTTTTTTGTTTAATTTACGCCAGTAATTGTCTTATAGCAATAATAGTATATGTTTCTCCAAATTGTAACTTTCATCTTTTTTTTTTTTTATTTGTTTTCTCGAGTGTACAATTGACTTGCAAAAAATTGTCATCTCACCAGCTATGTACAAACTGCAAATTTTATTTCTTATTTTGAGTTGATATATCGATTCTGCATTATTTTTCCAATGAAATCATATTTTATCTACTTTATTTTTAATGTTGCAAGAATAAAGATGATTTCATATATTCTCAAGATTCCGATATTCACAAATCCCTTGTTTTACCCTTGACTTCCAAACAAATTCTATATGTGTTTTCTTGTTCATGCTGATATCCACAAGGACAATGAAGTGATTCATGTGTGTGGGTGGTCCCTTCTGGTATATTTAATTGAACCTTAGTTGCTATGTTTCTAACTTCTCTCGATTCAATTTGTTGTGTGAATTATGGAATTTTGTGAGTGAAAATGTTGTTTTGGATGTGTGTAGGGAATGTGCGTGCAAAATGCGTTGGATTCACGGGTTCCAGAGCTTTGCTAGGTGATACAACCATAAATTTATCAATGTCAAATAATTAATGACGAAAATTAACAATCGTCATGTAAATATATTATTTATGATGACAAATATTGTAACCACTAATTACTAAAATCATCACTAATTATAGTGACGAAAAACATTTGTCATTGACTTCAAAAAAAAAACATTTGTCACTAAATATTTTAAATAATTAATGACGAAAAATAGTATCGTCATGAAAATATATATTTTTATGACGTTGAATATCGGCATTAATTATTATTAAAATCGTCACCTATTATTTTTGTGATGAAAACATTTAGTCACTAAATATTTTGAATAATTAATGATGAAAAATAATATTGTCATGAAAATATATTTTTTATGACGTCGAATATTGTCATCAATTATTATTATATTTGTCACAAATTATTATTGTGACAAAAAAAATTTGTCACTAAATATTTTGAATAATTAATGACGAGAAATAGTATTGTCATGATAATATTTTTTTATGACATAGAATATCGTCATTAATTATTATTGAAATCGTCACCAATTATTTTTGTGACGAAGACACTTTGTCAATAAATATTTTGAATAATTAATGACGAAAAATAGTATCGTGATAAAAATATATTTTTTATGACGTCGAATATTGTCATCAATTATTATTAAAATCGTCACCAACAATTTTTGTGATGAAAACATTTTGTCACTAAATAGTTTAAATAATTAATTACGAAGAAGAGTATCGTCATGAAAAAATATTTTTTATGACGGTCGAATATCGTCATCTATTATTATTAAAATCGTCATCATGTATTATTGTGACGAAATAATTTCATCACAAATTATTTTTATAATTAATGACGAAAGTTTAGCATTGTCAAGAGAAAATAGAATTCATGATGTCGAATTTCGTCACCAATTATTATTAAAATCGTCACATATTATTATTGTGACAAATTAATTAACGTCGTCACGGAATATACAAGCTTGTGACGAAAAAAATTATAAGTGGTGACGAATTAAAAATTTATCACAGTTTCTAGTATTTTAATGACGAAAAATAAAATTCGTCGCCTTTAAGCAACAAATTGTGACGATTTTTGTGTCGCCGCAAAAAATTTCGTCACGAAATGCGTGATTTTCTGTAGTGAATGCTTCTATACATGAGAATAAGTGGAAGCTATGGCATTGTAGGTTGGGACACCCTAGTGATTCAGTTTTATCTACTGTTTTGAGCAAACTGAATATTCCTTGTAAGCATTTTATTGATGATTTCTGTGATGAATGTAAAATGGGCAAGATGCATTTGAAGCACTTTAATTCAGTTGTTCATCATTCCACATCTCCTTTTGAATTGATACACATGGATGTGTGGGGACCTGCTAGTTGTGCTTCTATTGAGGGATACAGATACTACTTGTCTATTGTTGATGATTGTACAAGATTTACATGGATATTCCCTCTTATGGCCAAGTCTGATGTTGTCTCAGTTTTTACTCAGTTCATGCATACTGTTGAGAGGTCTTTTGGTTTATTGATAAAGGCTATTCAACATGATATGGGGACAGAATTTCTACCAGTTGCAAGTTTAGTTAAGCCTCTTGGAATTCAGATTAGACTCTCTTGTTCCTACACTCATCCTCAAAATGGCCTAGTTGAAAGAAAACACCAGCACATCACTGAGTTTGGCTTGGCTATGCTTGCTAGATCTAAATTGTCAATGGCTTTTTGGTGGCATGCCTTCTCCACTGCTGTACACCTCATAAACTTCCTGCCTTCTCCTATCACTCAGCATCTTTCCCCTTTTGAATTGTTGTTTCACAGATCACCAAACTATCTATCCCTCCGAGTTTTTGGCTGTGCTTGCTTTCCCTTCTTAAGGCCATATAATTCCTCTAAACTACAGTTCAGAAGCTCCAAATGTATCTTTCTTGGATACAGCTCCACTCACAAAGGCTATAAATGCCTCCATGAATCTGGTAAGATTTTCATTTCTGCTTCTGTTCAATTCAATGAACATGAATTTCCCTCTTTTCTCACCACTAAAGCCCCCTCTACACCAAATTCTCCTCTTTTCTCAGCACAAATTCCCATTGCTACAGCACAAATTCCCATTGCTACTTCTCCTCCTCCTTCTACACACTCTCCATCTGTCTCCTCCCCTTTCCACTGCTCTTCTCATAATCATACACAATCCTCATCCAGCTCATCCAGATACATTCTTCCTCCAATATCTGTTCCATCTATCCCTCCCTCTCCTCCTGTCACTTTACATCCTATGCAAACTCGTTCTAAGTCTGGTATTCATAAACCAAAGGCTCTCTTATCCACTACTCTCATTCCTGAACCTACTTCTGTCACTGAGGCTGTTAAAAATCCAAACTGGAAGAAAGCAATGCAACTTGAATATGATGCCTTACTAAAGAATGATACTTGGATTCTTGTCCCTCCCTCTTCTGATATTCACCCTATCACAACCAAGTGGATATTCAGGGTCAAATACAATAAGGATGGATCAGTTGAGAGATACAAAGCTAGATTGGTGGCTAGAGGCTTCCAGCAGCAGGCTGGTATTGACTATTTTAGCACTTTTAGCACTGTGATCAAGCCTGTTTAGGGCTGTCAAATGGGCCGGGCCGGGCCAGCCCGGTGTCGGCCCGTCGGGCCATGTGATTTTGTCGGGCCAGGTCGGCCCGGCCCGGTTGCTATCGGGCCTGGAAATATGGAGCCCAGCCTGGCCCTGCTCGGGCTGTCGGGCTATCGGGCCATTTTGGCCCGTTTGTTGTATAATTAATATAAAAAAAATCAAACCCACGCTATTAATTTTGAAAACCGAACCAACTGTATCAATAATTACGATGCCACGGTACTGCGCAAAGCACAAAGTGCGTACAAAGCCACAGGCACAAGTTTCTCTCTACACCAAAAAAAAAAAAAAAAAAAGATACCTTCTCTTAAAGTGCGTACACAGCCACATGCACAAGTTTCTCAAATTTCAATTGTATTCAACTTTCAAGATACCTTCTCTTAAAGTACACAGAATTAAGGCTACACAAAAGAAAAACCATCTCGTGGATGTGAATCTGGGCGTGGGCCGTGGAGGACTGGAGCCTGGAGGCGGAGTTGTGCGTCGTGCGCGACTGCGCGAGAGCGGCTGGAGGTGGGTAGTGCGACGACTGCAGCCTGAAGATGTGCGGTGCGGCTGCTGCTCGTGCGTCGCTCGCGGTGGATATGCCCGGCAGTTTTTCTGAAATTTGGGAGAGAGGCAGCGGCTTCTGATTTTGGGAATGAGATTTAAAAATGGGACTAGGGTTTTTCTGGGAACAGTAAGTTTTAATTTAATGAAATTAATATTTATTCTAAAAATTAATTATAATAAATACATAATTTAAAATATAAAAAAAAAACAGAGGAACCGGGCTGACCCGAAAAATCGGGCCAAGCCCGGCCTGAGCCCGATCGGCCCAGCGGGCCATCTGGGCCGGGCCAAATCGGCCCGAATTTTTTTGGGCCACTATAATTAAGGCACAGCCTGGCCTGATGGTCGGGTGGGCCGGGCTAGTTTTGACAGCCCTAAGCCTGTTACTCTAAGAATTGTGTTCACTCTTGCTGTTTCTAGAGGATGGTCAATACAGCAAGTGGATATTAACAATGCCTTTCTCAAGGGACTGCTACATGAAACTGTTTACATTGCTTAGCCTGAGGGTTTTGTGGATAGCTCTCATCCAACATATGTGTGCAAACTTCACAAGGCTCTCTATGGATTGAAACAGGCACCCAAGGCCTGGTATGACACACTCAAGGCCTTTCTACTCCAGCATGGGTTCACACATTCCACCTCTGATCACTGCTTGTTTCACAGATTTGTGGATGGAAAGATCACTCTTCTCTTGGTTTATGTGGATGATATCCTACTCACTGGAGATGATCCTGCTCTTGTGAAACTGCTTATTGAGGCACTACATTCTCAGTTCTCTCTCAAACACTTGGGGGAGGTGAACTATTTCTTGGGCATTGAAGCTCAGTCTACACAATCTTTCATCAAGCTAACACAGTCCAAGTATGCCAGTGATATCATATCCAAAGCACACCTCACTGATTCCAAACCTTGCTCTACTCCCTTGTGTCCCTCATCCAAGCTTTCTATATCTGACAGCCCTCCTTTTGATAAACCCACCCTCTATCGTAGCATTGTTGGAGCCCTTCAATATCTTACCCTAACAAGACCAGATCTTGCCTTTAGTGTCAACAAACTATCCCAATTTTTGCAAAATCCAACCCAAAATCATTGGAGAGCTTGCAAGAGAGTTCTTAGATATATCAAAGGCTCTCTTTCTCATGGTATTTCTTTCTCTCCTATTTCTGATTTCAGGTTACAGGGTTTTGTAGATGCTGACTATGCTTCGAGCTTGGATGATAGACGTAGCACCTCTGGCTTTTGTATCACTCTTGGTCACAATCTGATTGCATGGAGCTCAAGAAAACAGTCTGTAGTTGCTCGCAGTAGCACGGAGGCTGGTATAGAGCTCTTGCCCTTGCCACAACTGATCTGCTTTGGATCACAAGTCTCTGCACAGAACTACACATTCCAGTTTCTACACCTAGCATGCTTTGGTGTGACAATCAAGGGGCTATCACCTTAGCATTTAGCCCTGCCTTTCACTCACGCACCAAACATATTGAGGTCGATGTACACTTCCTTAGGGAAAAGGTCCAAAATGGTGTTCTTGATGTTCGATTTATCCCATCAGAAGATCAACCTGCTGATCTCCTAACTAAGCCTCTTGCTCCAGCCCGCTTTGCACACCTTCTGTCTTGGTTCAATCTCACATGAGGAGGTCGCTTAGTTTCTTCGGGGACGTGTTGGAGTAATACACAGATGTTGCAGATAATGTTGCAGCATGGAATGGAGCAACACACACATACATGCAAACCTTTGCATTACACATTGTATATAACTCACACATGTAATGCATACACACACTTAAGAAGTGTCTAGAAGAAGGTAGTTATAACTAACCAATAGTTGTTAGATGGAAGACTCTAGAAGAGAGTCTTCTCTATATATATCGTAGATACTACACATTAGAACTTTGAGTTGAATATACACCATTTAAACATCTACTTTATACATAAATTAATCAATATTCCTTATTTGTGATTTACAATTTTTTTTGTCTGAATCTGAATTTGTGACGGTCGCAAGCCACGAGCCGGTCTAGAAAATTTTGGCCTTAAAGTATCACAAATTTACCTAAAAAGTTAAGTTTATGTTATTATTTTTACAGTAACCCAAATAATTTTTTAAATAAGTTAGATCGTATATTTCTGACCCCTCTCTTGGACACGTTGCCGTTGGTTAAGAAATTAAATTATGAAATTATATTCTCATTTAAATATGAGAATGATTTAAGTTTATATTGTTTACATATTTAAACGTGTGCGCTTAAATTATGAAATTATATTCTCAATAAATATGAGAATGATTTAAGTTTATATTGTTTACATATTTAAACGTGGGCTTGAGATATTTGGCATACTCAGGGCCTCCAGGTCAGGAAGGACCTGCAGCCCATTTATTCACTAACAAGCATTGTAACAACTTATAATGGCCCGAATTATTATATGAAGGCCCAATATTATAATAAGCAAATACTCCAATAATTGATAGAATATTATAAATATAGAAGGAATAATATAAAATGGTACTATTTCATCATTAAATCAAAATGATATTACCGTCCTCTATATGAATATGAATTTGTCTATTATATGATCATGTTACTTATGTAACATAGTACTATATAAACTTATTATCATATTTGACCATCTATTTTAGCATGGTTAAATAGTTTAATTTATTTAACATTAGGAATTAGTAGTTTTGGATGTGCAAGTCTGTAAGATTCCAAAAACCGACATGGTTTTAGTAGTCAAACACTCAAACTCAAATCAACACCTCATTAGAAAGCATGGTTTGAATATTCTCAATTATATTCCTCAAAACACTCATTCAACTAGCTCAAAAACAGAAGGACGGGTTATATCCTTGAAAAGAAAAGGGAAATAACTTGTATGAAATGAAAAAATTATCTTTCAATTAATAATTAAAAAAAAAATTACAATACTTTTATCTTGAGATTACTCCGTCAAACATAGTTATCAAATATGAATATTGCAGTTAGAGGGACTCTTCACTCAATTGTATGAATGTAATTGAACTATAATTTTAATTTAATTTTAATTTGAAGATAAAAAAATTAATAGAACAATCATTTTAAAATTCAACTGCATGTATGTATTCAATGGTATATAAGATTTTGTCTTAAAGTTAATGTAAAAAAATATAATTTGGGTTTTTTTTTAGAATTTTTAATTTACATGATTTTTTAAGGAACGTGTAAATTCAGAGTTAGTGATTTTCAATTTTTTTTTTTTAAATGTAACAAAATCTTTATTTCACATTTATAATGGTACGTATATCTTTGTTTTTAAGATTGTGAAATTATTTAGGATCGAATAGAAGTATTGAACTTAAAGCTAGTAATTTTCGTAAAGATTAAATTATACGGAGTATATGAAATCGAGTAAGTATGCGAGCACATATAATAGTTTAATACCGATCGATGTCTTTAAATCAGACAAATATTCCATCTAACTATTAAATTGAAAGATATATACCTCCAACTATTTTCATAACTCCGCAACTTTTTGGTGACACTTTTTCCCTTGGCCTTCACAAGTTTTCTCACAACCTTTTTTTTTTTTTTTTTTTGAATCGTACATGTTGTAGAAATGTATGTAAGTCCAATTTCACATATTCTCCAAATCCCTCTTATAAAGGAGGATTATGTACAAATGGAGAACCCTTAGATCACACACATATATATATATATATATATATATTTCATTTACACATGATCTTCATGTATAATAGGGGAGCCGAGAAACCCCACCCTAATAACTAAAGCTCCTAACAAAAACTTAGCTTGTTCGTTCTAAGCATTCAAAAAAAAAATATAGGTTCTAAAATACTTTTACATATTAAATAATTTTAGGAAAGGAAAAAAAGGTATCTAAATATATAGTTGGCGAGCGAAGATTTGTTTGATTTTATTAATTAGAAGATATTTATTTGATTTTGAATATACCGTGTTTATTCGTAAAAATAATACTTAGAGTTTATATTTTACCCGATACAATAGTTTAAAGTTCAAACGGTACTTTATCCTTTTTAAAAAAGGCACAAAATCTGCCAGCGAACCCTTTATTTTTTTATTGGACCAGAGAATTTTGTAAAGCACATGATCCAAACCCTACACTCCTTTTATAATTGAAAAATATGTATCACTATTTTTGTTATGATCATTGATTAATTTAGGATCAATAGAAAAGCTTTGCCTACACTTTTTCCTGATTTTGATAACGATGGGATGAAACATCTCTAAATTCCTTTTGATTGCACTATGCCAGAAACATCTCTAAATTTTTATTATTTTTTATTTATTACATCTCAATATTTTTAATTATTAAATAAATTATGATTACTAAAATTAAATTTTATTCTCACCTCACCATGCAAGTTTAACCCAATTTTAACTGCGTGCACAATGCTTTTTTGCCCGCCGTTTTGCACCAACATGCACAATTTTTATTTATTTTTTAAATAATTAATTGGTCAAAATTGGATAGAGTGCGCTGCACATCCGGTGACACAAATATTCACTTCGTATCCATTTAGATTTGATATATATGTTGAGTTATTTAATTATAGTCAATTTAAATATTTTAACAGACATACATTGAATCGTAAATAATGTATTTTTTTATCATTTGATATGCACATAATCAAATTCTTCTTCAAATTTAATTAATCACCAACCTTGTAGCTAGGATTAAGAAAATTAAGGAAACGATTATCCAGTGTTGCTAATTTTTTAACGAACAAATTAATCATATAAAAAATCTAAATGGATTAATCACCAACCTTGTAGCTAGGATTAAGAAAATTAAGGAAACGATTATCCAGTGTTGCTAATTTTTTAACGAACAAATTAATCATATAAAAAATCTAAATCCCATTATGCAATATATGTATGAGACAAATTGTTTTTTATGGGAATGGGATCAATCTGACCTTTTTTTTTTAATTAAAGAAAACATAATTACGTCGCTCTTGCCCACTTGCACTCCAACTTGCCAAGAACCGTCCTAGTATATTCTATTATATTTATTCTATTTTTTCTTAAAGCACAACAAACAAAATCTAGAAAAAGAAAAAGAACAAGTTACACACATAAACACCACATCTAAAATAGAGAGGGTAAAAAAAGTTACCTCAAGAATGTTTAAATTGTTAAAAAAAAAAGCCTAGAAAAAGGAAAAGAAAAAAAAAGAAAAGCAAGAACAAGTTACACACATAAACACCGCCTCTAATAGTAGAGATAGTAAAAAATAAGTGACCTCAAGGATGTTTAAATTGGTAAAACCTAGAAAAAGAAAAAGGCCGGGGAAAAAAAAAAGAAAAATAAAGAGCAAGACCACCTCTAATAATAGAGAGTGTAAAAAATAAATAAAAAGTGACCTAATTAAAATATACTCCATTTGATTAGTATGTTTTGATCTTATCGATCTTGTTTGTGGATTATTATAAATAGTGAGTATAATTATATTTATTCAGTAAGCATCCATGCATGACGATTTATCACAAACTGTGTCATTGATTTTTTTTTTTAAATTAATAAAAATGGAAAAGAAATTGCAACTTGCATATATAACTAGTAGCATTATTTTCTTTTCTTTAACAGCTCACCCAACTTGCTGATATAGCTAGCTGTTTGATTCCATTCACCTTAATTCTTGACAAATTTTTTTATTAGTTTAATTCTATTTGTAGAAAAGAAAAGTAAAGTCACAAGGACAAGGTGCGTCCCCTCCAAACCTCATTCACATTTCGAAATTTGTGTGTTTACGACTGATAATTTTGACTCACAAAACATGACTTAAATAATAATCTCATTTATTTTCTATGCATACATTTTTAGTTTGATCACTATTTTACCTTTTCATTTTAGTTATTTCGTCTCATCATTTTTTCAGTGTAAAAGTAATAATCGAAATACAAAAACATACATATTATATACACATAAATTGAACAATAATATTGATATATGTGGACAAACAGTTAAATATTACTACTTCCTTTTTGTATATATTTTAGTATAACGTCTTGCTAACAAGTTGCATTATTAGGAATGGTCCCTCGCTTAAAGCTTAGGGATTTCGAACACAGATGAACACAATTTGAGTTCTAAGTCTAGCTAGTGTCAACTCTTTCGGGTGATTATTAATTATATACATTCATTATTAATTATTTTGATCTAATTTTTTGAGTGATTAGAGAATTGACCACTTTACTTTCTAGGTCAATAAGAAAGATTAAAAAAAAAACCTAAAATGTAAAGAGAAATTCACTTTAAATATTTCAATAGAGATTTGGATATTTTTATTTTCAAGTCAAATCCCTTCAATTCACCATAATGTTAAGCAGCATCTTATTAGAAGGGAAGGGCCACCTTAACCTCTACCTTCGTCCAAAGGTCACCCAATTCTCGCGTAATATACACTTAAAATATTTACATGCATGCATTAATAAAATTTCGTGCCCTCTGGGCTAGAATCTATTAATAAATTAATATATAGTCGGAAAACAGGCTTCATTCACCAATATATTTGGGCACACTGCTTTCCAGATCAATTTCTGTAATATTTTTCGACAAATTGAAGTACGAGTCACATATTAAAATGACAGACTTTGAGACAAACAATGTGATATATGACTTTACCTTTGATTCGTGGAATTAACTAAAGAATGACGACAACAACAAAATATAGAATTAAGTTTCTAGGAAAAGAAAAAAATAAACATATAAAATTGCGAAAAACTGATAATTGTTAGACATAAATTGCTACCTTTACATAAAGGACATGTTTTGCCACACCTAATTTGATGAAACTATTTTTCAATTTCTTTAAAAAAAAAAAAAAAATTTATCCTTATCACTGGAAAGTGGAAACTATGCATTTCAATATTTTTATGATCGCGACTATTGATACACAATTTTTCACTTAATAAGTTCACTTCATAACTTTATATTGATTGTACATAAGTGCTTTAAATTATTATATATCGCATATTATGTGTACAAACTAAAATATTAATTACGCTACCATCAATCATATATACGGAGTACAATACAATGCAAAATATTTACTTTTATTTGAAATGTTTTGTCTGCGATTACACTAGTGTGAAATGTTTTGTCATTCGATTGTATGCCTATCAAATGATAAAAAGAAAAACACTCTATTTCATCTACGGTTTAATGTGAATCGATTAAGATATTCAAACCGACCACATCATGTCCATGAATGTAGGGTTGAAGTATTATTTACTAAAAGTACAGTACATTTATTTAAATTATTGGAACAAATGATTAACGTGGCGTAATCCTGGCCTAATATTGTGGCATAATAGATTAATAGTAATGTGGCATAAGCCTGGCCTCTAAAATGGTAACTCGAAGTGGGCTACAATATTATAATCAAAAGCTGGCTCTACAACTAGAGAAATTCTACCAATTGAGATAACGAAAAAAATCCTTCACAATTTCGGTTTGAATCGTTTTCAAATTTCGTTATTTAGATTAACAACAAATGCATAATGTAAAGATATTCACCAATCTGTATATATTTAATACATATATTTGTGTCCTTTCAAAAAAAAAAAAATACATATATTTGTGACAAAAAAAAATAAAAATAGCCCGAGGAGGGTGAGGCAGATAACTCGATCAAATTACTGTATGTACATTTCGTACACCGTGCACATATATAATACTTTGCCTATAAAAAAATGTGCTTCAATTAATCCTTTCAGATCTTGAGAAGAACTCAACTAAATATTGATAAAATTGTGACAATTTTTGGGACAACTTTCCTTTTTTTAATAATAAAATAAAAAATACACTTTTCTAAACTCATTCAGTTTTCGGGGATTATCATTGGGTTATTGAGGGGTTGTTGAGTAAGATTTAAGTGCAAAGGGGAGTGAAGATTTCACGGATTTACACGAATTGAACTGAAATAAAAGAACTCAATTTCAGGTCTTTATTACTATAATAGAAAATATGTATTATTATAAGGAATGAAGAGATATTTTGTGTTACTATATGAATTGAACCAATAAAAATGTTAAAACATATATAAAAAGATATATTCAATTAATACTCAAAACCTACCCTCAAAAAAAAAAAATTAATACTCAAAACCTTGATCCATTTATTGAAGCAAGTAAAATTATACAAATCTAATGAAGAGAAAAATATGTCTCTTTGAGAAAAGAAGTAAGTAGTGCATTTTATATTTTTTTTAAACCATATGGTCCATATCGCAGAAGATTGAAATTGAGCAATATTGTATAATTTGTTTTTGTCAAGGGTAAAATGGTAAAAAAAAAATTAGAAAAGAGAGTTTTAAAAACGTGAGTAAAAAATGAGTTAAACAGGCTAATAATACCTACTTTTAGTATAACCACATAATTTTTTATAGTCTCTAATTCAAAGCCACATGAAAATGAAGAATACGTGGAATCGAGATCAAGATTAATTAAAGTGAAACATCATTAAGAAATAAGTAAGAATATTCAAGACAGGAACCAATAAACAATCACTCGATCGATGTACATGAACAAATGTTTATGATCATAGTTTTAATTTCTCTGCATGATTTACAGATAAAAATAAATAATTATTATTTTAATTAATTTCAACAAATCAAGAAATTACGGAATTAATTAATTCTGTTTGCTGAATTCTGAGCGATCTGAGCTAAAGACTGTAGATTACACTTAACAATGGTGTCCACGAAAACACACGTTTCTTCTTTAGTATTCCCTTGCGGCACGTCAACCACGTACGACTCCACCACCACCGTGCTTCCTCCGCCGTTCGCCGCCGTGTGCAGTGTCGTCACCGAACGGTAGTTCGCTAACCTGTGGTCCCCACCCACGACGCTGAAGCTGATGACGTGGCGCTCGTCGTCAAGGATCTCCAACCGCTCCGTGCTGTTCACCGCCGGCAAGCCGGAGATGACCCGAATCTCTCGTAGGGTTCCGACGTCGCCGTCGCCAAGGATGACGTGGCAGCTCTTCACGAAGTGTTTGTACGCTTGCGGGTTGTCGAACCGCCGGACCACCGACCACACGGTGGAGACGGGGGCGGAGATTTGTTGTGTCACGGCGGAGCAGCACTGGTTGGGCCCCACAGCGTGGTTGTGGTAGCGGGCCACGTGCTCGGGGACTTGGGCGGGGTGGCCGTAGGCTTGCTTACATGCGGCGGCGGTTGTGGATGGCGTTTCGGTAATTCTTTGAAATAGAAGGGAGGATTTTGGATGATCGGAATGCATTTTTGATAGATGATATATGGATCTTGAAGAGAAAGAAAATAATACTAGTAAGAATTAAAGAATGGTGTTTACTTTATGGTTTTGTGTTGTAAAGTGAGATTTATATTGAAGAGAGAGGGGGGTTTATTTCAATTGTTTAGGCAAAGTTGCTTGTCATTAGGAGAGAGAGAGGGTAGTTGGATATTGTAAAGGGGTTGTAAAGATTCATGTGAGGGCAATAAAATAGGATCTACTTGCAAATTCTCAAGTTACCAAAACAACCTTATTAACCGACATACAAACTTATTAACCGTCCCACTTTTAGTGTGAGAATTTTTTTATGGCCCCGGCTAAACAAACCCCCAGTTCTACTATACACACCCCAACTACTATTCACACCCCATATAAAAGATGATTTTAAAAAAAAATTACTATCCACACCCCAATATTTTACAATTATACCCATACTTTAAATATATATATGAAAAAAAAGCCAATCGAAAAAATAAATCTCCAATTTTTGTACACACCCCAATTACTATTCATATATATCTCAATCATCAATATATCTATATTTTTAATTTACTGCACAAACCTCATTTTAAAAATAAATAAATAATAATAATAATTAAAAAAAAAAAAAAAAACCCACACAGACATCTCCACCATTGTTGAGAATAAAGAGAAGTTAATTTTATTTACTGCAATTTCGTCAATTTCTGTTATTTTTCCATCTTTCTCCCTTCAAAGATCATTAATGATCTTACTCATTAGATTTAAAAAAACTTCATATTCTGTTTTTGTTGGCTAGAGGAGGAAGGAATTAAAACAAGATTTTGATCATTGTTGAAAACACCAAACAAGCGTGAATTTGCAAACTGTTTTTTTTTATTAAAAAAAAAAAGAGTTATATTATGATCTACGAAATATGGACAGTTCAAATGGGAGTAGCAGATTTGTAGGATGAATTGTTGGGATTATGGGTAATATAGACATTTGATGTAAAGGTATTTTTGTCCAAAAAAATCTTGGGTTGCGTACAGTAATTTCGGGGGTTTGTTTAGTCGCGGCCTTTTTTTATTTTAGTCCTTTAAGTTTCAACTTTATAAAATACGTCTTTTACCTTTCAATTTTAATCTTTTTTACTTCAATTTTAATTCTTTATGTTTTAAATTATTGTTAAGGTCATTTCACTAAAAGATTTATCTAATAGGGCATAGATTTTTTTTTTTAAATCTATTAAAGTCAAAATGCACCTAATAAGACATTGTTGCCCTTTACCAATTTAAATAATTCGAAATTAATAAATATTAATAATTTGAAATTAATAATTTTAAATTAATGCAGTTCCTAATTATATGCACCTTCCAATTATTAAAAAAATTCCTAAAATTAAGCAATTCGAATTAATTGTTAATTATTCAAACAAATAAAGTTAAAAAATCTTTAAAAAATTCCTAAAATTAAGCAATTCGAATTAATTGTTAATTATTCAAACAAATAAAGTTAAAAAATCTGCAGACATCGTCGGAGAGATTTCAAGGAAAGAAAATCCATTGTTTCCGGCAAAAAGTTCATTCAAGAAAATCAACACTGTGAAAAAAGGAAAGAAAACCCATTGTTTGAATATGCATACATATATGAAGATAGATTATGAAGTTTAATATGCACTGAAAACGGGGTACATGCATTTTATATATATATGTGCATATGTGAAATGCACTATACGATATGCATATATACATGCATACGGTAATGTGCATATCTATAGTTACAGGGAAATATGCACATCAAAACATTTCCAAAAGCTACATAAAAAATGACGATCAGCAAACCATACCCGGAATCCATCATCAGAATGAGTTCATTTCAAGAATGTAATTCCTGCTTTTCAGCAATCTTTCATCTCTCCGTCTTTTTATCCATCGTCTTCGTCTTCATCTTCATCACTTCGCCTTCTTCATCTCTCCAGCGGACGGCTAGGGCGGCAACGGCCACAAATTCAGATCTCTTCGTCTTCTTCATCTCTCCGGCGGAGAGCAGCGATGGCAACAACCACAGACGGCAAGGACGACGACCATTTCACAAACTTGCTAAGAACCTCGAAGTGCAGTCAGACAGATCTTTATCATAATTCCCAAATAAAAAACGCAGAAAGATCATTTGATAAAATATGTTTACAACAGTCATGAATTATATAACAATTTACTCATCCAAATCAGCAGCAAGAAGAAGAATTGATATAATCTACTAAATAAAACGAAAATCCCAAGATCCAATACAATCAAACGAGAATTCCAAGATCAAACAAATAGTGAATTAATTAAGCACAAGCACAAGGATTATCAACAACGGCCACATCCTCATCGCCGCGGAAAATCAGGTACCCGGCGGCCAGCCCCACCACGATGGCGATAAACACTCCGGCGTTGAACGACATAATCGCGAGCATCAAGAAATACCCGATCGCCGAGTTTATCCCGAACAAGATCGCCCCGGCGAATTGCGTTCTTCCAACAATGCTGAGAACGCCGGTTTCTGATGATGGAGATGAATTAAATGGTAATTGCGTTTTCTGGAAGATTTTAAGAAGGTCAAGATTTTTTTTTAATATGCAACTATAATTGGGGAATTGATGTTTGAATTTAAATTTCAAATTATGGTGTAAAATCTATTAATTAAGAGGTTATGTTAATATAAAGGGCAAATACGGTTTTTTGACACAAAAATGACCTTATTAGGAAATTTTAAAAGTTGTATGTTTTAGTTGTTTAATAGTCTATAAAAGTGACCTTATTAGGTAATATTCTCTTTGAAGGAATTATAATTGACTAATTTGGTGGCACATATATTAAAGGGTTAATTGCAAAAAAAATCACGAACTTTAGTGTATTTATCAATTACAACATATTCTTTTTTTCTTTGCAATTTGATACACCACTTTTTTATGTTTTGCAATTCGATGCACCAATATATTTCTCGGTCAATTTTAATTTAACTTGGCGCCGAAAATAGCGAACTCACCACGTTGTCGACACATAAACTATCAACTAATAATTTTTTTTTAATGAAAGACACACATTTTTTAAAATATTTTTACATAAATTGCACACTAATCCATCAATATATATTTTCTATAATTTCAGATAAAATTCTCCATCATTAGACTTTGATATTATAGGTATTAATTTGGTGTTTTCCATCTCAAACTCTTATTCTCCATACAAGTGTGATATCTATATAATTTTATTTTTAAAAAATCAATCAAGAAGTTATGAAAAATAAAAATAATTCATATAATCATATTTATTCCTCTGATGTGCATTAACGTGTTTTGCAAAAAATAAATAAATTATAATCACACAAGTCGTGCATTAATCAAAAACATATTTATTCCTCTATTGTCTTAATTTTTATTCCTTTATGTTGCTTTTTTTTTTTCTTAATCACATAAAATAGTTTTTTCGTATGTTATGGTGTATTTTTTTTCCTTATCGCACACAACATGGCAAATTCACAATTTTAGATCACCATGTCGAATTAAAAATGATCGGAAAATATATTGGTGCATCAAATTGTAAAACTTAAAAAAATTATGCATCAAATTGCAAAATTTAAAAAGTTGGTGCATCAAATTGCAAAGAAAAAAAGAATATGTTGTAATTGATAAATACTCAAAAGGTGGTGATTTTTTTTGCAATTAACCCTATATTAAAAAATGCCAAATCATCATGCCACATCACTACCTCTCTTTTATATATATATTAAAAAAATAGAGTTAATAACACCCAAAAATACTCTATACACACCCTATAATTTTAAATATAATAATAAATGTATATAAAATGACTAAGTAACCCTTATATAATTTTTCTCTATTAATTGAAACGTATAACTAAATTTAATTATAATATCATCATTTTATCAAATATTCATGGTAAATAAATATATTTCCAAAAAATTAATTAATTAGTTTGAAGTAGATGCAATTTTTTTTTATATATCATTAAGTCTAGTATGCACTCGAGTGCATGTTATGCACCCTAGTCCATGTTGCACTTTTCAGTTTTACTGACTTACACTTTTTTGTAAATGGTGTTGCACTTTTCAATTATTATTAAAAATATTATTATACAGTTTAATAATTGAAAAGTGCAACACCATTTACCAAAAAGTGTAAGTCAGTAAAATTGAAAAGTGCAACATGGACTAGGGTGCATAACATGCACTCGAGTGCATAGCAGACCAACCCTTTATATATATAGAGGAGCAAAATAATTAGTTGAGCAAAATAATTAGTTTGGAGTAGATGCAAATAATTTTTTTGTGTAAGGCTACTAACATCTAATAAAATGTTATATAAACCTCAAATTTTATACACACCCCACTAAAATTTAAAAATCAATTTTTATTACTAAACACACTCTAATTCTTTCCTATTTACCCTTTATCCCTCAAAACAAATACAAATTGAATAAAAATTAAAAATATAATTAAAAATTCAATTAAATCATTAAAACTATATATAAATTTTAAAAATTAATTAAAAAAATATTCAATAATAGGAAAAAATAAATAAAATTTAAAAATATTTTAAAAAATCAACTAAATATTAAAAAATATTTAAATAAAAAAATCAATTAAATCCAAATAAAATCTATAAATACTCAAATAAATCAAATAAAATTTATAAAATAATTAAATTAAAAATACTAATTAATGATTCAATTAAAAAAAACAAAATAAGATAAAAAAATGAAAGAAAAATCAATTCAATCAAAAATAAATATTAAGAAAATTAAATAAAAAAATAAAATCTTACTTTTTATTGATTTTTTTAATTTACCTTTTTTTTTACGTTTTATTAAAAAAATTCAATATTTTGAATTTTGTATTGATGATTTATTTTTTAATTTTGGATTCTATTTAATTTTCTAAGATTTTTTTCAAAAAAATTAATTAATTTATGTAAATTAATTATTTTTAAAGATTTAGTTAGTTTTTTAAAATACTTTTAAATTTTAATTACATTTTTTTTTCAGATTTTTTGAAGTTATTTTTTAAAATTATTTTACTCTTTATTTATGTAAAGATTATTTAGTTATTTTATATACATTTATTTTTGTATTTAAAATTATGGGGTGTATTTTTTTAAATATATATAGAGGAGAGATAGTGATGTGACATTTTTTAATAAATGTGGCACCAAATTAGTCAATTGTAATCCTTCAAAACATAAAGGATTAAAATTGAAATAAAAAAATGATTAAAATTGAAAGGTAAATGACGTATTTTGTAAAGTTGAAACTTAAAGAATTTTTTTTTTGAAATATCTCAAACTTATAGTACTGAAACAAAAATATTGCCTACCCCTTTTAGTGTTAACAACTTTTTACATTTTAGGTTCGCAGTTTTTATTTACGGTTATCAGTGTGTATTTCAATTTATAGTGTGCAATATCCATTTTAGATTCGTACTGTAGTATGAATGGTGAAGAAATAATTAATTGCGTATCTCATATAGATGCATATTAATAATTCAGTAGGTGAAATAAAGTAATTGTGTTGATGTATATTTTTTTATAAAAAAAGTATGACTTTATGTGAACAACTTTAAATAAATAGACATACCTTATGGGGAGGGAGTAAGTATAAAAAGTCCTACTAAAATGATGTAATTTTTGCAGTGAAATTTCTAGTGGAAATCAAAATCGTTTTTGGGACTGATTTTCAACACGTTGTAAACAAGATGATATATTTCATAATATTATCTACCATTGTATTTCATTGATTTTTGTTTTATAACTTAAATACCATGTAATATCTTTTAGAAGTTGTTTGCTTACATAATTTGCTTCTTGAAAATTAATTAATTAACATATTATTTTAAAGTAATTATTAGAAATAGAATAAAGGTGTCATTTTTCTTAATTTATAACTTGATTTAAAATATTAATGATTACATATATATATGCGTATACGTATATATACTTAGGATATGGTAAATGAGGATTTATTATAAAATAATTAAAAGCATTATTGATTTTGATAGATAAATTAGCACAAAGATTATATGCAATATTTCTTAAATATAAAAAAAATGTAGGTAAAAATGTGGTCATATATATGAACAATATTTCTTGTTTATTCGTATAGTGTGGTCATCACTGCTAAAGTAATACTCCCTCAAATTCTTTTTAGATGTCATTTTGAGCTATATCACACAAAGTAATGCTATTTTTATGTCAAAATTAATTATAATATAACCTTGAAAAAATTGAAACTAGTTTTAATGAATGTGAAAAAACATATTATGATATGAATCAATTATTTGAAGAGCTTCAAAAATTCAGCAGTACTCAAAAACATAAAATGACATGAATCAATTATTTTAAGAGCTTAAAATATTCAACTTAAGTGCATGAAATCTTCAAGTTTGTATCAGGCCCGGCCATAAGAGAAATTCTAGTCCTCTTTTTTTTTTTTAATTCCAAATTAGTGCTATACACTATTTCCCAATGTAGAAAAAATGCATACTTCTTACGTTATCATGAATTTAAATATGTGACTGTGTGCTCGTAACTTCAAAATTGTGGTGCTACGAACTAGAGTTTACACACTGCCAAATTGGGAAAGGGGTATGGGGGGTGGGGTGGGGTTGTTTAACCACAACTAGTGTTTATACTATGCCAAATTGGGTAAGGGTGACCCCTTTGGCTCTTTCAATTTTATTTATTTATTTTAATTATTTAATATAAACGAACATGCAACTTGCCGGAGAAAATGGGGCAGGAAGTTGGACAAATTCAATGGAATGGACGAATTTGATTTTGAAATTCAATGACGACTGTCAACTTGCACAGCTTTTCTTACTGTACCTTAGTCATTTCACGTGTGCTATATAAATTTCCTAATAAAACAACCTATTATTTTGTAATATACTATATTATTATGTATATCCAATAAATGCGTTCTTACATTATCTCTTATCTTACTTTATCAACAGAATATACCCTCCATTCCAATTTGTTAAACTCTAGGAAAATAGAGTTTAAATCAATCTTACAATATTTTGCGTTTTTTATTAAGCGAATTTATGATGCAAGAAAGTTACTAGAAGCATTTCTTTTTTTTTTTTCAAATTAAAAAAGTTGTACGTTGATCAAGGCTAAATTGGTCATTGAAATTGGCAGGCATATTTGAAGTTAATAAATTAAATAATAATAATATTTGGTCACATAATGACATTAGAGATTGAAAGTTTCATGTATGATAGATGCGTTGCACCGATCAGTTGCATCTGGTCTCACGCTGCAACTTGCAAGTAGTTTCTGATTAATAAATTCAACTTGAAACATCATCTATCAACTTTAAAAATAAAATAAAAAAAATACTAGTGTATCATCTTATTGCAATCACAATTCATACTTTTATTGCATAAAAATTGCAAGTGTGACAGGCCGGGCTTGATTGAATTATTGGTATAAATTATTAACAGATACTCCCTTGAACTTTCACTAATATGGAATTTTGGAATCTACTTGATATATACCTATATATGTGAAACTTGATCCAGTCAAAATCACTATATAATGCGGAATTTTTGTTGGCTGAGTTATGATTTGTTAAAGTAGTTGCATTTTTAATGTGATTTTTGAATTGCTATTTGAATTAGAGCTTGTGACTTGTTCGTATTTTTGGATAAATTTTCCCAAGTATATTTTCGTTCCAAGGACTTAATTGAGTGTCAATGAATCCCTAAGGTTGCAAGTTATCATGCTATTGTAGTAACTAAGCTTGTTTGTTTGAATTTTAGGGAATTAAAAACACAAGTACGAAACTAGATGAACTAAACGAGAAGAAATGAACGAGTGCAAGAACAAAATATCTAACTTCCTTCCGAAAGTGCAAGGTGAGAGAGTATTGCCTTGGGTGTATCCATTTTGTAGGCTAAGTGGTTAATTAATGAAGTGAATCACACAAATCAAACCTAAGACGTGGGGTAAGCTAAAGGCTATCACTCGTGTGTGTCGACCAATCCCTTGTGAGGCCTAGGTGAACACGTATATTAATTAGCAATTATGACGTCTAATCAATATCATAAAATCCTAGGATAGTGTCCCATAAACACGTTCAACACGGTTACTAATGTTTATGAGACGTCCTCTCACTAATCTATTAGACGACCTCTAATCGATTAGTGCCTAGTGTCGTCGATCTAAGCAATCAACCCCCGGTCGGTGTAGCTAATTACTATGCTAATTCTAATCAATTAATCCAAGCTCATACGAACATTCTTAATCATGCAATCCAATACGGTCGTTGAAATCGACAAAACTAAGAATGCTAGCTAATAGGGTGAATTAACCAATTGAATCATGAAAACCACAACACTAGAAACCTATACACCCAAATCCTAAGCTAATCCCCCAATTAATTCATAATTAGACCACTTGACCACCAAAACTTCAACACCCTAGGCAATTAAGACTTAACCCATGGTTGTAAAATAGAAATCCATGGCTAGAATGCAAGAATTCAAACAATCCATAACAATTAAGAAATCAATGGAAAGAAATAAGAGAATTACTAAATTGAAATGAGAATTAAAGAGATATCACCTTAAAACTTGAAATGTAGCAACAAACTTCAATTACTTACAAAGCCCAATGGAAATCTTCCTTGAATTGTAAATTGTAACTCTAATCTATGCTAATTTCCAATTGAAATTGCAAAAAGAACAAAAACACCTAATGCTATGTGTGATTGTGTGTAGATGTTGCCCTCCAAAGTGTATTCTATGTGTGGATTTGAGGAATTTGGGGGTGAATGGCTTGGATTTCAAGAAAGGGAGTTTATATAGTGTTTGGGTAGGGTTTGAATGACATAATTGCAAGTTGATCCCTCAAAAATAGAGAAAATACAAGTTTGGCACCGAAAATGGGGTGACTCGGCCGAGTGGAACACTTAAGAAGCGTGTAGCAACTCTTTCCAGCCGAGACTCGGCCGAGTTGGGGTCACTCGGTCGAGTGCGCAGTAAATGTGAAACTTGCAGATTCGGCCGAGTAACCTTACTCGGCCGAGTGATGTCCGATTCCAGGGGCTACGCATTCAACCTTACTCGGCCGAGTTGGCTCACTCGGCCGAGTGCGCAGTTGTGTGCAAAGTTGCAGATTCGGCCGAGTTGAGTCACTCGGCCGAGTTGCCTCTTCCCCTTCTCGTTCCATTCATAACTTTCGCCTCGGATGTCGGATTGACTCGATTCCTTTGGCTAATCCACTCCGTTTTTCGAGACGAATCCAAACGTGCACTCCTCTTTCCGGTCCGATCACTTGTGGTATGTGTTTTGCTCCAAATTCCATCGTATTTCTTACAAAATCGACAAAACACAACCTTTCTCTCATTTCGGCTTAAACAATCATATTCAATGTATAATTCAATGAAATCAACATCAAATGAGCTTCAAATATGCATCTAAATCGTGTAAATTCCACCCGAATCAGCTTGTCTAGTACGCATTGATTTTAAAAGTCCAAATTTATAAATCGATATCTTTCTAATATTATACTCCACATCACAAGAAGTTAGTCGTAGATTTTTGAGATTGATGAGTGTATTCCTCTCTAAAATGAATGTTAATTTGTAATAGTAGTCTTTGATAATTTTATTTATAATCATCGAGTTATTATATTTATATTAAAATTGAAATTATTATTATTATTTGAACATTTTCATTTTATTTATTATTCATCAACCTAGTTGGCCTCCAAGAATTACTTGGAAAAAAAATTAATTTGCATTTGATAATATTCATATATCATAAAATTACAAATAATTTTATTGGGGTATTGTGTGAGATATACTTAACTTTAATATTTTTACATCTTACTTTAAAATATAGTTTGGATAGAGTTCATAAGCCATGGATCATAAAATTATAAATAATGAGAAATTGTTTGATGTATACTCGTGCAAGTTTTTTCCGTCGGTTAATCTCAAACAGAGGAGGACTGAGAGGGGTACATGGTACCCCAAGTGTTTTTTTTACTATATATATTACATGTTTTTTTTTTTTTTTTTTTTTTTGAAAATAATAGTCTATTATCTAAGTCCAGTGAAAATAAAGTCCATTAGTTTTATTTATTTATTTTTATTAGGATAAAGTTCAATTTTTTTTATGCCACGATATTTGGTTCGAGAATCGATTAATTCGGGGGATTAATTCCACTGTCCACTTGTGAAGGCTCCGTTTAAAGCTAGAGATTTGTGTTCTGTATGGACATGGTCCCATAAAAATTGTTTGTACCTTAGAATTTTTGAACCTGAGATTTAGAGAGAAACACACTCCTAATCCCATTAGCTCAATTAACTTGTTTGCTAGATCACAATTAGAATTTCATTCACCGTTTCAATTACTCTTCTTTTTCTGGTCAATTTTGTGACCTCATTAGAGGTAATTTTTTGATTAATTTTGTTTTAACAAAATTGTGTATAAATATTAAATGATTGCTTAATTAGGGTTGGCAACGGGGCGGGTATGGGACGGGTTTGGCCTGTCCCAGGACCCGCCCCGTCAAAATTTTTAAGACCCGTTACCCGCCCCGCCCCGCCTCAAAACCCGCCTCATCCCACCCTGCGAACCCGGCGGGTATACCCGCCCCGCCCCGCCTTCACTTTTTTTTTTTTTTTTTAAATTTATTATTTAAGAACAGTAAATTAAGGGATTGAAGGATTGAAATAACGTAAGAATAAATTAAGAATTGAAAAAAATTAGAAAACTAACCTTAACTAAAAGTGGAGAGGGACTCTCGGCGAGCGGAAAGAAAGCAGAGTACGGTGTGGTTTGGAAGAGAAAGAAAGCAGAATGTGTTCTGTTGTTGCCAACCCGAGAAGACTTATGTTATTTTAATAAAGTATATATTATATATTTTATTTATATATATATATATATATATATATACGGGTCGGGTTCGGGTCGGGTATATGCAATCCCATTACCCGTCCCATACCCGGCGGGTATTGTTTGACCGGGTAAATATCCGACCCGGAACCCGTTTGACCGGGTATTTACCCGCCCCGTGCGAGCCGGTTTTATGCAGGTCCGGGTTTTTACCCATCCCATTGCCAACCCTATGCTTAATCACTTTTATTGTAAAACACTTGTTTCTACAATTTTTTGATGAAGATGTTATAGATTGTTTTTATAAAATGGAGAGTTGTCAGATTTAGTTGTAACTTGTAGTTATAATTTTATTTGTACTTTATGAAATAAATTTTACTGAGTTATACTTGAATACAATTGGTTGCACCTATACCATTGTAATTTAATTCAAAATAAATTGGGTCAAATGTTGAGATTAAAGATTAAATCGAATAAATTGAACATTAAAATCCAATACACTCAATTGTATAGAAAAAATTATCTATTTTATTTATATATAAACCAAGGTTTATGTACAAATATTTTTAAATGATATCTATCGGTACTTCCAATTTAAAAATTCTGGATCCGCCACTAATCTCAAAACACGTTTCTTAAATTCTATTGAAAATACATGCAAATTTATATATTGTGAACACAACATATATCGAACAACAAAAAATTGTATGAAATGGTCATATATTAAAGCTTTCACAAATTAGTACAAATTAACATTAATGCTTCTTCAAGTATTAAAAAAAAATCATATTCAAATTATGTGTCTGGACCATTCTCATAGAAATATCAAGAATTAAAGAACGCAAAAACTTAGTATAAACATTTAATATATGAAATATATCTAATTAATGTAAATTTGGAGCAAAATTTTACTGATTAAATTGGGATCAAACATTGGTCAACGCGTCAACTTAACTTAAATAGATTTTTTCGATCTCAAGTACTCCTTTCGTCCCGTATTAACTTTCATAGATAGGTGGACACGTAAATTAAGAAAATGTAATAATGAGTGGAGTTTTGAGGGGTAATTTTGTAAAACCTTATGTATAAAGTAAAGAATGAGTTGACTTTTGTGTATGTGTGGAGAAAAAGTAATGACATTTGTGTAAAATTGAGGATATTGTGAGGGTGGAGTTTATAAAGGGTTTTCCATTTTAAGGGTGTGAAAGTTATTGTGAGACGTCCCAAAAAGGAAAGTGTGAAAGTTATTGTGGGACGGATGGAGTATTATGTTACTATAAGACCAAAACTATGCTACTTCAATATTAGAATATTGTCACTACAATGCTAAAAGTAATATATGTGTTTCTTTTAGATTTCTGAGTATGGTAGTATTTAACTTTATGTCAAATTAATGTGTAATATTAAATGAGATTATATTATTTTATTATTGTTGAGAGAAATTTTAATAAGTACGGAGTATATGATAAATTTGATAAAGGTGATTTTTAGTGATTTTTTAAAATCGATTTTTAAATTTCAAAGAAAAACTGATATAGGATGGAGGACTATGTAGGATGGGGAAAATTTTGGATGAAGAAATTATGATGAATATTGATTGTGTATGTTTTCTTTGGAATGTTGAGTAGGATAAGATGTAACTTTATATCAAATCAATTATGAAAAAATGGATAATGTTGTATTAAAAGATAATATAACTTTATGTCAAATCAATAGTATAAGAGTGAGTGATGTTGTATTATTGTAATAGTAGACTATATAAACATTTTTAGAGATGAATGTTATTGAATGGTGAAATTCGGATGTCAAATCCCGAACTAGAACAAGATGGGGGACGTTACGACAGTTACGTCCACGTCACGTTCGGACCAAAATAAACACGCCCTTAGTTTTTAAATTCGAAAGTAAACACCCCATTTTTTTGGTCAAATTTATTAAAATATTTTTAGTCTTATAGGAATATATTTTTGACATAGTAGCAATACTCTGATCTTGTATTAATAATAATTTGACCTTACAGTAACATACAAAGTAATACTCCTATTTTTTATTCTTGGAGTAAACTTATTTTTTGACCTTGTATTGACATATTTTTAACTTTTAGTAGCAGAATATATATATTACTGCAAATGCAAAATATAATACTACAAGGTACAAGTTAAAAAATGTTAGTGTACATTTAAAAATATTATCAACACTTAATTTTTTTAAATGAATTTATGAGAATGCTTTTGAATTTGTAGCAGATTTTGGCCTAATTTTTTTTGAGCCCGATCGAATTTAAATTTGTTAATCGCGAACTTATTAAACTGCGTTAATTAGACATATTATAGGTGGAAAATTAACGCGTGGAAGAAACAATTATACTTGAGCAACATTATGATAAAGAAGAGGTCAGAGACTCAGACATGCGAACTGCTGAAAATTCGGGAAGGATGCCGATCGTGGACACCTCTCTCTCTCTCTCTCTCTCTCTCTCTCGCTCGCTCAAATCAAAAGTCAGGGGAAGAGAGAGAGGGAAACAGGCTACATCATCTGATCCTAAACATAATCGTTTTCTCGACCCTGAAATTACAAAAAACGTTGTCGTTTGATCTGTGAATATATGGATCAAGTATTCGGCAAGGTTGGTTCCTACTGGATGGGTAAACAGGCCACCCAGCAGTTTGGATCTGTCGGCGATGATGTCAATGTAACACTCTCAATCCTTCTTCTTATTTCTCGCTTACCTCGAATTACATTTTATTTCATGGAATTTCAGCTTTAATTTAGGTTATTTCAATCCTGATTTTGCTGCATTTGGTTTAATTTTGTGGATACCTAACCTAATTATTATATTGGGCATAAATTTATGGTTTTGATGTGTAGAAAGAAAACAAATTATAGCACATCAATGAGAAATTTAACTCTCTCTTGTATTTCTTGTTAGTCATTATCAACAAGCATTGAAGGAGGTGCCAAATGGTTGGTTAACAAAGTTAAAGGTTGGTTGTCTTCTTCCCTGTTTGCAGTCTTGTAGATGGAAATGCTCTAAATGTTGTATTAGTATATCTATTGTTCATTTATACATATATGGGTGATTGCGTATTTATGGATAGTAGATAATACATACAGCTAATATATTTCACCAAAACGTAGCATCTACATCCGCCAAGTAGTAAGAGTGTGTTTGCAAACTCTAATAAGTAGGTAGGAGATAAATCACTTAGCTACTCACGTCTTTTGAAAATAAGTGATTCTACGAAGCTATTAATAGAGTTTGAAAACACGCTAGCTTTTAGAAACACTTATTTAAAAAAATTGGGAAGAGAAGCTCAAACAAGTGACTGTTCACTATTCTTTAGAGTTCACAAACACTGCCTAAGCTGCTTCATTGATTAATTCATTATGAAGCAATGCCCGAAAAATGTAACAAGAACAGTTATGAAAGCTTTGAGCATCTAGTATCTTAGAATCTGTTCTAAAATTATATTAATGCTGCATACACTAAGCCGGGGTGGATTCGTGCAGGGTGGTCGAATTTATTATTTAAATCTTTAATTATAGGCAAAATTCTAGATCCGTCCCTAAAGTCCGCTTTCTTCTGATTTGTATATAAAAATCTGTATGTAATTAATCCCTTCTTGTTCAGAGATGAGGTGTTCTAGTTATACACAATACACACCAAATTAAACATATCCCTTTTCAGGAAAAATTCAAAAACCATTGACAGAACTCCTCAAGGAGCATGACCTAGCAGTAGGCATATTCCCTCGTGACATGACGAACTACGAGTTCGACGAGGATTCGAAGAAGCTAACGGTCCACATTCCATCTATTTGTGAGGTGTTTTACAAGGACCAATCTGTGCTGCGTTTCTCGACCACAGTAACCGGTTATTTAGAAAAAGGAAAGTTGTCTGAAATAGAGGGAATGAAAACTAAGATGATTCTTTGGATAAAGGTGACTTGTATTACTTCCGATGAATCGAAGCTCTATTTCTCTGCTGGTATGCGGAAATCTAGAAGTAGAGAGGCTTATGAGGTTCATAGGGACGGGATAATTGCAAGCAAGTTTTAATGTAGTTGTTTCCTTTTGTCAAGAATCGATGTATATTAATTTTTCAATGGATTGTGCAGCAAAAAAAAAAAAAAGAATTATGCACCAGCCGGGAATCGAACCCGGGTCTGTACCGTGGCAGGGTACTATTCTACCACTAGACCACTGGTGCTTTGTTGAAATGTAATCTTACTATTTAATTATTCTATCAGAACAAAATCTTCATACATATAAATTGTATACTGCACTGTTTATTATTCATTAGCTGATAACTTCTTTTCTCTATCATCTTTTAATTATACTATTTTATGAGTACAAACTATACAATGATATTACAAGTCGAGATACGAAATCTACACAAATCCAACTATAAACATGGTCAGAAATTTGTGTTGAACCAAATTGATGAGCACAGTTTCACCAATTGAAAACTATAAATTTGTGTTTTGTCATTCCACAGATGAAGCCTGATTACTTATGGAAGAAGGTCTTGACAGATTCATATGTAGACCAGCAGATTGCAGCAGCTGGTGCATGAAACAGCATTCTCGGAGCCCATCCACGCATTAGCCCTCTGTATCCATCCTTTTTCTTGATCGTCCGAACCACATCCACAATCGAGCTACTCGAATATCGTTCGCACCCACAAACACCCTGCATCATCAAAATACCTTCAATTTTACTAAGCCTCGGTAGATAAACTTTGATTAAGTCGAGCTATGAATAGGTTATTGTGATTATAGTGGATAGCATTAAGAAATCATCAGACTTGAAGCCCTATAAGTGATTATTTAGGGTTCATGATCACTTTGAATGGTACCTGGGCCAAAATTCTAACGTTTAGACCTGTTTCTGACCCATTTAAGTTTGGTTTTTATGCATGAGCAATGAAGTCATCCTATTATGCAAAGCTTGTGTTGTTGCCAAGATTATTTGTCCATGTCACATCGATTCAAATACAGTTTATAACCCTTTACGTACCTGACATTGCAGCTGAGTCTTAACGACGTCTAGAGGAGTCGTTAAGACAGCAGCCAACGCGCCAGCTGCAGCGCCAGCCGTGGCGTGCACCAACAAGTTCTCATCTTCGCCTCCATTCTCGGGCGAAACCTCCATCAGTCCTCTCTTCGCTGCCTCATAAGTAGCAAAGTGAACGGCTGTAAAAGGCGCGTTCATGACAACCGTCGTCCTATAACTCGCGTAAAATGCCCCGATCCCTTCTTCGAAAAACACCCTCTTCACACAATCCCACACACCCCGATAAGGACTACCTTTCAACTGCAATCTCTGCTTCACCACATCCATCGGTGTGAAAACCGCGTCACTCGCCACCGTAGCTAACACGCCAGAAGCTGCATGAGCCACCGGGTTGTTCGGATTTCCCGAGGATAAAAACTTCTTAGACGACTCGTAGACAGAGAAGTAGATGGCGTGTGCCGGGCCTGCACCAAGGCCCATCGCTGCAATGCCACGGTAAAGCCCGATGGGGCCTTCGAGTTTGAGGATGGAGACGAGCGATTGGCGGAGTGTTAAAATGGAGGAGGCTTTCGTTGAAGAAGTGATGGCTTGCATTCGAGTTTTGAGAGTATCGACTGGGAACATAGCCATGTGCTCTATAGAGCCGGCGATGGAGCCTGCAACCATGTACTGCCAAAACTCGAGGCCGTCGTGAATTGGGGTGGTTTCCCTCGCAGTGGCGGTGGCTGCCATGGATTGGTGGTGGTGGTGATCCTAAGTGTTGAGAAACAGAGTGAATGGATGATGTGTTTAATAGTTTGGCATTTGAGATCGCTTTCGATATGAATTATATATTGTCTTGATGCATAAATTGAGCATATGTTTGCTTTATTAGTTTATACATATCTCAACTCCAACTTTTGAACAAATACTATTACAAGGAAATTTAGCATTAAAGCAAGGAAACAATTCATAAAAACAGAAATTAATTAGCTGATTTTTGTGTAGAGTTGTCCTTGTCGAATGCTTCTTGCAGCAATAATACTGTAGTATCGTATTGCTTAAATCTTAATAATAATAATAATGCCAATTGTTAATGCACATAATCAACTGTATATAATTTCAAAGGGGGCATCAACATTAATATCAAATTGTTAAAGACTATATATAATCGTCATAGAAAAGTGATAATCAGAAAAGGTTGCCATAAACAGGTTTAACTATATTAGAATTATTATCTTAAATAAGTGGGTTTAATGAACATCAACTCGTTTTATGAGCAGAATCTAGAGATGGAGACAAGAAAAAAGCAGAGGCAAATGGAGACAATGTTTTATCCATACGCATTTCCTTTAGTGCTATCAAGACTGTTGGGTTTTCGGGCTGGATTTGGACCCTTCATAGTATTTCACTTGGTATGATATTGTTTATTTTGAACTAGCTAAAGCCTCATGGTTTTGCTTTTTGGATTTTCGGAAATATTAGTGCACCCTTTTATACTCCATGATCCTCAATGACTTTTTCGATGTGCGACATTGTTTGACCCTCAATAAAGACGTACTCTCAGTCGCCATCACAGCTTTGATACTCCATTTACCTCTAAAAGGAAGAATCAACGTGTGGCATCCACAGGTTCGTCCATGACGCATTTTAACTTAATAATTTTCCAAATTCTTCCCATGCAGATAGATAGAAAGAAAAGAAAAGGCCAAAATCACGAATTTTATGTCCTCATTTTTAGCAATCGACAAAACAATCACTCCCTACATGCCTGATTCCTTGCGTGATTCCACCACCATTTTGGATGTTAATAAAGCTGCTTCTATTCCACTCGTATATACTCCATCATTAAATCCAGCGGCCACATAAACTTTTAAAACAATTTCATGTTTTCATCTTAATCATAATACATGTGATAGTACACAATAATTACATATATAGGGAGTGTACTTTTTTTAGTGCCTAAGTTACTTCTATTTCAATTCGAGTGCTATCAACTTTCATGAATTGAAAATAATGTTTTCAACTTTCAATTTTTCGACATCTTTGTCTATTAATCAGCGGTAAGAGGTGAAACATATGGTTAACCAATCAGATTCTGACACGTGAACAAATTACCTCCAATCGGATGTTTCGCCTCATATGGTTGATAATATATTGAAGGGCGTCTAATACAGGGAGTGATTAAAGATAATCATAAAAGTGTTGTTACTAGGAATAATTGTTATTTCTTCACTTTATATGTAAAACAGACATGGCATATATGTATTGCCTGAAAATACATCACAGAGGAGTTTTGCACTTACAGGGAATTTTTGCATGAGATCCTTTCATACATATATACCATTTCATATAAAAAAAAAAATCTGAAATTTTGGCATATATTTTTGTGCAAGTAGCATCGATTTTAAAATTCATATTTTCGTCTATTTTAATACTCCTATTTTGACCAGCTACAAAGAGTGAGCAATTGATGTGATATTTTTCCTTTTGGAAGTCCTCCACTTAATTACTACAAGCAGATCTCTGTTAATAATCAATTCAAGATGTGAACCAGATTATTAAATTAAAGCAATAATACTAATATTACAAATTCTTCAATACAAATTCCATTAAAAAAAAAAAAAAATTATTTTTCTAATTACAAATTCTTCATACTTGTTGGAAACAGAATCTCCAATACTTGAACTTTCTGCTGATTTTATTCTTGTGCACATAATTAGGAGGAGGAGAAGAAGAAGAGTGTATCATCTCCCACATCACCTGTATATCTGCATATCCTCCACATGCCTCCATGTCCTTATACAAACTAACAAGCCCCTCACTTTTTTCTGCAATTAAAACACACACTTATTGTTATAACATATGCAAGAAACATAAATAAACATAAGAATTAATAAGTAGATTTATATTGAAATGAAATTATGTTATATAATCATATATACCTTTTGCCTTGAGCCTGAGATTTGCAAGTGTATCCTTTGTTAGGACAAAAATTGATTTCTTGATTATCACACTTAACCAACATTTTCTCCTCTCCATTTCCATGCTACTAATCTAGTAACTAACTGACTATCTCTAGCTCTACTTTATATTCTCTCACTTAATTAGCTTACGTATATTAAATAATGTTTTCGAGCTAAACAACACAAGCGATCAAACAAAGAAGCAATACCAATCAACAAGACAGAGACTTTCGATTTTTTTTTTATTTTTAACTATAATTTTCTATGAATAATGTGAAATATTTCGTGGAATATTCCAATGTGATCAAAGATTTAGATCAAGATTTAGCTATTATAAAAAACCAGACCCATTGGAGAATTGTACTCCAATTTCCGGATTTAAATAAGATGTGATTATGATTTGGAGAAGATGTGATGTAGAGAGAAGAGAGACTTCAAAGGAAACAAACATTTTAAGCTAGCATGGAGTAATTAGTTACTATATTGTTTTTTGGAATTTTGCTAATTTAATTTTTCCAAGAAATTAAAATTATTGTCTAGTGTTTGTTGAAGGGAAGGGCCCCTGGTCAAACAGTTGGTTTGGTTTTTGCATCAATGGCTTTCTGCTTGGGTGATTAAGGAGGAGGTGATGTACAAACGAGATCCTATATTTTAATTTAAAATTGTAATTATTCTTTCAATTATTGGCACGTGTATTTTATTTATCTTAATTGTTATTAGTGGAGCGTTAAATGAAGTGTCAAATACAATTCAATGATTTAACCATATGAAAGATATACTCCATAATTTAATACTAATGATTTGGTCGCGGGAGCCGGGAATGGGCCAGGCTTTGGTAGGCTTTATTAAAAAAAAGTCTGACCTGTTAAATATTTTTTAGGCCCGAGCCTGGTCCATAGCCTAACATAAACTTTTTTTTAAAGACTTGGCTTGGCCCTTTTTAATAAATAGGTCTGACCCGAAAGTCTATATTAGATACTTTTATTTAAAATGTTTTCTATATTTAAATATAATCATATATAGAGTAGTGATTTTTTATGGAACCAAATTAGTAAGGTGTCTGCGTCATTATCCACGTAATTCTTATTAATATATTTTAAAAGATAATTTAAAATAAATCTTATCCATTAAAATATTTTTTAATTTTTTAATATCTAATCTCTCACTTAATCGTTAGTAAAACCAGAAAACATTTCCAAAGCAAATCAAATCTTCATAGAAAACTTGATTTGTTTTGTGGGAAAGCTTTGTGCTTTTCTTGATTTTTTAGGAAAAATAAATCGTTGGTTGGTGGACATATGGTTGGTGGACATATGGAAGATTTGATTTGCTTTGGAAATGTTTTCTGGTTTTACTAACGATTAAGTGAGAGATTAGATATTAAAAAATTAAAATATATTTTAATGGATAAGATTTATTTTAAATTATCTTTTAAAATATATTAATAAGAATTACGTGGATAATGATGAGGAGTGACACCTCACTAGTTCCATAAAAAAAAACTCGAATGTTGGTTCTATATCACTACTCATCATATATATATATATATATATAGAAATGATATGGAGCCCATAATGGGCTCCTGGAGCCAAATTGATGATGTGGCATTATCCACCACATTCTATTTAATTAATTAATACTTATTTAAAAAATATATGATATATCTCCAGAAATATAGAAAAGTCACGCATGTTTCCTAATATTTAGGATGAAAAAATTTATGTGGATAATAATTAGTTTATAATTAATATTTATTATATTAATATTACATTAATTAAACTCACGCCACATATATTATTATTATTATTTAGGCATAATTATATTTAGATGGAAAATATATTATCAAATCTTAATTGAATCTTAGGGTTTAGAGGTTTAGGGTTTAGGGGTTTTAGGGTTTAGGGTTTATGAGTTTAGAGGTTTAGAGTTATGTAAATTAATGTAGTCATTATTTTTTATAACTTTAACTTTACATTTTTGTTATTAAAAAAATAAAATATATAAATGAATGATTTTTTTTAAATAAAGTACAATAAATATTTATTAATTATGTAGCAATTTTTTACACTAAGTATATTTATTAAAATATACATGACTACATTAATTTACATAACCCTAAAACCCCTAAACCCCTAAAACCCTAAACCCTAAAACCCCTAAACCCTAAACCCCTAAACCCTAAAACCCTAAGATTCAATTAAGATTTGATAATATATTTTTCATCTAAATATAATTATGCCTAAATAATAATAATAATATATGTGGCGTGAGTTTAATGTTATATTAATATAATAAATATTAATTATAAATTAATTATTATCCACATAAATTTTTTCATCCTAAATATTAGGAAACATGCGTGACTTTTCTATATTTTAGGAGATCTATCATATATTTTTTAAATAAGTATTAATTAATTAAATAGAATGAGGTGGATAATGCCACATCATCAATTTGGCTCCATAAGGAGCCCATTATGGGCTCCATATCATTTCTGTATATATATAAAAAGTATAATCATATATATAATTATTTAGGTCGGTCTGTTGGGCTTGAAAGGCCTACAAAAAAGTTCAAATCCGACCTATTTAACTAAATAGACTTTTAAACAAGTTTGAGCCCGACTTATTTATTAAACGAGTTGAGCTAAGTCGAGCTTTAATAGGTCGAGCCGTAGGCCCCTGTCGGATAGCCTGACCCATTCCCACCTCTAGCGGGAGGGGTATCTCATTGAAAAATACAAGGAAATTGGTTGGTTAAGGCTAAGCATCCTAGTTAGATGATTGTATTTGTGATCAATAGGAATATCAGATCATACTATTCTTTCTTTTATTTTTTTTAATCACTATTTTAGTATTTTGAGCACAATAGGCCGAGCTGATTGAATTAAGGCGAGTACTTGAAGTTCAAGCTTGATTCGATCTCTTTTGTCGAAACGAGCTCGGCTTGATTTATTAACGAGTGAAAAAATGAGTTTGATTTGACTCGTTAACGAACCTATTGAGTCTAGTCGGACTTAACGAGTCTAATGAAATTGGAAAAAAATTAAGATATCAAGCTTAATAAATTGAGCTCAAGGTGACTCATTAGTAAATTGAGTATTTAACGAACACGAGCTCATTTATTTATACGAGTGAGACGAATTCAAACCTTAACGAGTTGAGCTCATGAATAGATCGATTACTTAAAAACGCTATACACTAGTGTTTTATCTCACACAAGACAAGACACCTATATTTGATGATA
Source organism: Galeopsis tetrahit (assembly GCA_963675135.1). Taxonomy (NCBI): domain Eukaryota; kingdom Viridiplantae; phylum Streptophyta; class Magnoliopsida; order Lamiales; family Lamiaceae; genus Galeopsis; species Galeopsis tetrahit. The sequence continues at coordinate 70,737,959 of OY776128.1, read as the reverse complement.
TAAATAAATTGCACAATGCAAATGATACATAAACCATTAAAAATCAATTCTTGAATGTTATCTCTCTCATATATTTGTTTAATTTTAATTTCAGTTTCTATTTGGTGTAATTAATTATACGTATGTTAGAATTTCCACCTATATTTATGATAGACTAAAACATTATGGAAAATAAAAGATTGAAAATAGATAACTTCGTTGCATTTTAATATTATGTTAAAATTGTAACTAATTAAATACAATAACACAACAATATTAATAATATACACTTTTAATTGTATTATGGCTATATATATTTTCATTGGTGTTGTATTGTGTAATTGTATTGTACTTTGGTGTTTAATTTAATAATAACATTGAGGTCAATATGTATTTTTTTAATTAAATTTAATATGTTTAATTACTAAAATGTATAAAGGGAATGTTCTGAGATTATTTCTATATATTGAGATAAAATTAGAAGGTGAATATATGGTCGGAGAATATTTATTGTTTACCTCAAATTTAGAAGCAAAATGATTTTTTTAGTCTCAAATGGAATTTGAAGATGGCCTTATTATAAAGATGTTACTCCACCAAGAATAAGACATTGTTTGGTTAAGTTTTTTTTTAATTTTGTGATTTAAAACTATAGCAGTTATACTCCACTAAGCATGTGCAGTGTTAACAAATATTGGTAGTGTAGTCACCTAATTCATTACCAACTCATCACCATATATCTCTTATCCTGTTTCTGTACTTCTATCCTATCATATCCCTGTGACTTACTAATGTTTTTTATGAATGAATTTTGCTTTCCCAAGTCCCTACTCCCCGCCAAACGGTTCGTTGGTTTTTCTTTTCAATGAGTCGAGCCAAGTTAATTATGACAAATCTAAAATACATTCATGGATACAATTTTTTTTTTAAGGAGAAAGAAAGCATAGCTCATGGCTTTTGAAACTATAAATCAATTAAGTTGTTTATACTCAATTCAAGATTATTCGATAAAAGCTCATTTGAAATCGGTTCGATATAAATATCAAACAAGCTTGAACATTTATGTTTGGTACAGTTTGAAGCTCGACTCGAGTTCGATAAATAAAAAAATGATAAAATTATTGTTAAAATGTCAAACTACTCAAGTTCGGCCCGTGTTTGACTCGATTAAAGTTCTTTCGAGCTCAACTCGTTTAATTATCAAGCAAACTCAAATAATAATTTTTTTTTAGGGGTTTACAAGATCAAAATCAAATGTTTATACAATTTTGCACCCAAATCTAATGATCTTCAAACCAAGACAGACAGTCTTTTACGTCACAGTCGCTGCCCCATCCAATCGTAAGGAAGAGGAAAACGAGTGTATCCTTTGCTCCACATGAACGGCCAGATCTCCATTCTCAATACGAGACAACCCCACACTAAGGTGTTCTCATATTAATAAACCGGAAAAAAAAAAAGGAACAAAGTTCCACCAAATACCATGACCTAGCAAACTTCAAACCACTCAAAAAAAACCAAAAGTCCCACACAGGGGAAAGCAAATCCCACACTGGGGAAAAGCAATCCTACACAAGGGAGAGCAAAACCCACAAAAAAAACAAAGTCCCACACAAGCCAACCGAGAAAAGCAGTAAAAGGGATCAACAGATAACCTCGCCAGATCGGCCACCGTAGCGCCGGTAGGGAGGAGTTATCCATTGATCCCACCTAACTCTGAAAAAAATTACATAAAACCGAAAATGGATTTGGGGAATGGCCTGGTGGGGCGACCGAGCGACAACAAGCGGAAGTAGCCGACGAGACGACGAAAACGTTGAACTGCGGTGGTGGTGCGACGAGACGACGAAAACGTTGACGAGAGCGCCGAAAAACTAGTACCTAAAATCGATTTACATGGACAGAAGAAAGTAGATGTAGATAGTGGTGAGGAAGATGGTTTGACGACGGTGATTAAAGGAGGAGAGAGGGGGTTATTTTCCTGAATAAAGAGGAGAGAGGAGAGAGACTATCACATTTTCTATCACTGCGTGTAATTCGCACCTGCATTTTCTGCCGCACCCAAATAATAATTTCAACTCGATAATATTTCAAATAAGCTTGAACCTTATCGTATTTGACTCGGTTTGACTAATTTACAACCCTATCCTTTCAAGTTCCGAGCTAGCTCTTCCACCGAACGGAGAAACCCATCCTATATCCAATCGTGAAGAATAGAGGAACAATTTGAAAATCTAGCAAAAACATGAGCCACTCCATCTATACAATCAAAATTCCAATTAAAGAACATTCGAGATGGAAGCTCACCAACTCCCCAAGTCTTGTTTTCCTTATATTAAAAGTCATTTACTATTTATTTGTTTAATAGTTGATAATTAAACTTCAGCAAAACCATCAACACTTAATAGGTCCCATAAATCGGCAAACAATCAACATAACTTAATAAAAATAAAATAATAATTAAAATGATTTATTCAACCTTATTCAATTGGGAAATTTATACAAACAAAATTAAACTAAGATAAAATATAATTTTTGCCAAGTAAATTGTTGAAATTTTACCTTTATATAGTCAACGTAAATCTTACATTTGAATTTCCTTGTCAGAAAAAAAAAATCTTATTTTTGAATTTCAAATTATTAATACACTTTATATGCTCATGCAGTCAATACGATCTAATGTATCTTGTTCGATCAAATTGAAATCATGGACTTCCCTAAAAAAAAAAAAAAAAAATTGAAATCATGGAGTCATGGACCAATTAGGGTAAAACGGCACCTGTGAATCTTGGATCAATCGAACTGGGCCTCAGGACTGGCTATATACCCCTCCAGCTTTGTTAAGTATATTACCCTTCTCATTTATTAATTTAATAATCATGTAAAATACATAAACTACCCTTATACTAAAATGGCCATGATAAATACACTCCCTTCTAATTTTTAACCCTAAACCTAATCCTAATTAAAAGAGCCACCGTCGCCACACCCCCGATCGTAGAAAAGGAAAAAAGGAAGGGACGGTCACGCGGCCGCCGTGAGAGTGGGGAGGAGGGTTTAGGGAGGAGGTTGACGTGGGAGGGAGACGGCAGTGGCAGCGGCGCTGGGCAAGGGGACGCCGCCGCCGCGTGAACAGAAAAGAAGAAGAAAAAAAACTACCTTCGATGGCGGCGAGGAAGGGAGCGGTGCGCGGGGGAGGCGGATGGCATTAGAGGCGGCGACGACAAGTTTGGGGAGGAAGAAGAAGTGTGGAGAGGTGGGAGGGGGAAGAAGAAAGAAAGAAAATAGGGTTTTATGATTTAATAAGGGGAGTGTATTTATAAGGGTAGATTAAGTATTTTGTTGGGGTATGTCTAATGTATAACATTTTAAAGGGGTATGAAAATCGGGGGTATATTTAACAAGACTGGAGGGGTATATAGCCAGGGCCAAGTCCAAACTAGGAAACTATATGCCCATTTTCTGTGGGCCTTCCAAACCAGGAGTATAGGAAGCCCATTTTCAGTGGTCCTTCCAAAGTAGGAGTACTTAAACATTTTCAGTTTTAAACTCCAATATAGTGTTTACTAACTTGGTCAATTAATCATAAAATTAAGTATTGCTAATTATTCATTTTTTTTAGGGTTAATTGCAAAAAAAATCACCACCTTTTGAGTATTTACAATATATTCTTTTTTTCTTTGCAATTCGATGCACCATCTTTTAAAGTTTTGCAATTCAATGCACCGATATATTTTTCGATCAATTTTAATTTGACGTGGCTCCTAAAAATTGCAAATTCGTCATGTTTTGCGCGATTATATATGTATATACACATTTTTTATTTTTTTTGTAGCATAACATAAAAAAATGTTTTATTTTTATTTTTTGTGATTAAGAAAAAACAAGTCAATATAATCAAGAAAAAATATTAAGACAAGGAATAAATATGATTTTAGTTAATGCACAACTTGTGTGATTAGAATTTTTTTTAGCAAAACATGTTAATGGACATCATAGGAATAAATATATATAATTATAAGAATTTTTTTATTTTGCAGAATTTTTTATATATAAAATTATTTAGATATTACATTTATGTAGAAGATAAGAAAGCTTTGAAATAGAAAACATCAAATCAATATTCATAATATTAAAGCGTAAAGTTGGAGAATTTTGTCAAAAAAATATAAAAATATAGATGAATTCGGTGTGCAATTTATATAAAAAATGTTTTTTTAAATGTCCGTGTGTTTTTCATTAAAAAAAATTATTAGTGATAGTTTATGTGTTGATAATGTGGTGTGTTCGCCGTTTTTCGGCGCCAAGTTAAATTAAAATTGATTGAAAAAATATATTTGTGTATCGAATTGCAAAACTTTAAAAGGTGGTGTATCGAATTGTAAAGAAAAAAAGAATACGTTGTAATTGATAAATACACCACCTTTGCAATTAACCCTTTTTTTTATATACTATATTGTGCATTATTCATCATCATTTACTCATAATTGTTAGTGGTTGATCACTAGATCCTTTAACAAACAATTTTCTGCGCGTAGTATCCTAAGACAAAAATGGAATATCCCAATTCAAATTAAAATACAAATTGACTTTGCGTACCTAAAAGACGAAGAGTAATCTAGATTTGTTGGCTTAAGAAATACTTGAAAGACTGTTGTTCACAATGATCAAACGAAGTACGAAGTTTAAATATCCTACTTCGATAAAAGCAGAAAATTACAAAAAGAATCCAAAAAAATGAAAAATTACAAAAACAACAGTGAAAAACATAAAAAGACAATTTTCAACTCTTAAAAGATGGAATGTGGCCAAAAAAAACTTTACATCATGGAAAAGCTATCATCAGAGTATCAATACTTGAAAAGGAAGTCCAAAATCAACTCAATTTTCTTCAATTCCGTAAAATATATTATAGCATCACAAATTTATACAATCCCATTATCAAAATGAGAATCAAACAAGTAGAATAGAAACAAACTCTGCTTTGTGGATAAAAAAAACAGGCAGAGTGTGGGTTGTAACACCTAACTAACCCTTAATTAGTACTACATTGAAAAAAAGGACATGGGAGAGAAATAGAGGAATTAGAAAAAGAAACTAATTAATCACGAACAATAGAATGAATCAAAATAGAAGCCTCGTCTGATGCAGGAGCTGCATCATCTGTAATGTGACATATGAATTGTATTAAGAAATATACTAATAATATGAAAGTATATAATATAGTAAGAAAATATATATATACGTACCAGCAAGAGGTGAAGGCAAGTGAGAAACAAGATTATTGATCAATCCACCGCCTGCCTCATTCCCTTGATCCTCATCTCCATCTCCGTCGTGATGCAATATTCCAGAAATCAAATTGTTGAAGATCCCTCCTCCAGCTCCCTTTTCTTCATCTTCTTGTAATTTAATTTCTTCCTTGTCGTCGTTACCATTCTTGGAAACCATTGCAGAAATAAAATTACTTAAAACCCCAGCACCTGGATTTTTCTCCTCTTTCTCATCTGCTCTATCCTGATCTTGAGAGAAAACCATGTCTTTCATTTCAGGGACACCATCTTCTTCCATGTTGATATATAATTCTGTCTGATCCAGTTTAATTTGCAGATTAATTATTTGGGTATGTTGTAGGATAGGAGGGACAAACGTTCTTTATATAGAGTTCCACGCACCCAAATAAATGCAGCATCCAATGACTTTTCTTGTTTTTGGTTCATAAGTCGGTTACTCGAACACCACAACTTGCTCACATTCTTTATTGTCAATAAATAATATTTTATGTTGGAATCACGAATCTAGATTTACTGTGTTAGAGATTGATATAAGAAGACATAGTTTTTTTTCAAGATTAATTAATATTACTATGATACTCAGTATAAAACAAGACAAAATAATATTTTACTGCTATCAAATATTTTTTATTTGAATTCCTTGCTAAAAACAGACCTCAAAGACTTCAACTAACCTATGACCATGTTGAGATATTAACCATTATTGGGTAAATGTTGAGCTTCAAATATACTTTCCTCCTCTTTGTTTTATGATAACTTGGTTTTATGATAACTTGCATATTTTAATTAATTGATTCATTTTTAAGAAAAGAAAGTGAATTTAATTGGGGTGTTGGATCAAATAAAAATTATACGGAGTATATTTTAAAAGTGTACAAGCAATTTTAAAATGTCTCAATAAAATAAATATACAAATAATCAAAGATGAAAGGGGTACATACAAAAAAAAAAAAAAAGGGAAGGCTCAGCCGCCCAGTGTTCCTGCTGGGCCCATATTGGTTCTGTCCCTTATCCAAACCTAAATGTAGTCAAAATTGTCACATGCACTTGTCTATATCAAGTCTCATGAATATTACTCCGTAGTATTAAATTTGTATCTCCATTCTAGCTTCCACATGGATTTCGTATATATCAGTATTGGATTTCTTATTACTTTTTTTCCCTAGTACAGTATAATTCTTGCTCAATTCACCTCACAAATATCTTTCAATGATAGGTTCAAATTCAGTTATGATAATTTCAAGTAATCTTCAATTCAAGTCATATCAAAATAAAAATGTTACTAGTTCCAATGGTTAGAAAGTGAAGAGACAAATACAAATGAAAGCATATGGAGTTTTACACCAACCAGCACTAAAGAAAAGTAGACATGATCAAATACAATACTCCACTCCACCCCACCTTACTAACAACACAAAAACAAAAAGCATAATAATACTCCCTAAATTTGACTGGGATAGAGCTTGGCCTGTTGGCGAACCCGGTCCTTGTACTCCTGAAGGTTGTGGGTGAAAAGCCGATTGCAATCCGGTTGAGCCGCAGAGCTTGGATTTGGCTTGTCGAGAAGATCCTGAATACCCACCAGAAGTTGCTTCACAGTAATAGAGGGTCTCCAATGGTGGCCGAGGAGAGAGAGGCAGACGGCTCCAGTTTTGTAAACATTAGGATGAAAGAAATTTGGAGGAAAATTGCAGTTGGGAGGTCTCGATGGATAATCTTCACTGAAATGCAACGTTAAAGGATAGTAACCGTCTTCCCAATCGGTATTCGATTTTCCGGGGATAATGCACTGCCACGTCAACAGATCAACGGACCCGTCCGGTTTTGTCACGGGTCGGGCCACAAAACCATGAGGGTGATTCTTCCGCCATGTTTTCCGCTCCTCCGCCAGCCGCCCTCGTGCTATGCCCCCTGTCGACATTTTTTTGCCCTAATTTGAAAAAACAAACTCTGTTTACAAAGGAACAAAAAGGAGGGGTGACCTCTGAATTGCCAAGGAGAGGAAAGAGTGTTTACATTAATTGCGGAATTTAAATCATTTCTTATATTTACAAAAAATGATTTCGTTCTATCTTCTTCTGAAAGCTAAAAAATAAAAGTGCTTCAAATGTATTTTTGAAATCGGGATACTATTAAAATAGTTTAGAACAAGAACTACTAAAATCCTACATTCAGAATTATTTACACCCTCAAAATTAATTAGTTCACTCAAATAAATATTGAAAATATAATTACGACTAAAATTGTTATATTCTCCATTTATTAAGTTAAATAAAATCAAAACCTAATTTATTTACATAACAACTGTGAGTCCGCCACCCGTTCAAAAGCTAAAAATATAAAAAAATTATACAGATTTTAGAAAAACAAATCGAAAAAATACCAAATTTTCAAAAAAGTGAAAGGCACAATTTCGTAAGGAAAAATATTGAACCAAAATTCGAATGTTACATTAAATGTTGCTCTAAATGTTAGCTCTTAATGTTTTCAAAAAAGAGAAAGGCAATCTTGCTCTTAAAAAAAAATATCATAAAAATGCTAGATTTTGGAAGAAAAAAAAAATCAAAAGTTGTACAATTTTTTTAGGAAACCAAATTCGAAAATAGACCGTATCTCGTTTTTTTCTTTCCCTTTATATAGATCTAGGTATGTTTTTCTACCTACTATTATTATTCATGATTTGTTCAAACAAAATTAAATAACGGTCGCAATCTCAAAGATCTGCAAAGTAAAGGAAATTTTGCATATTTATTATGATTTTTTTTACGAATCTAAAGAAAAAAAAAACATGTTTTACTCAAGTTATTTCGAATTTTTTGGATTTGAAAAAAAAAAAAAGAAGAATAGGGATCTAAGAGCAGAGGGATAGAGAAAATTTTGTACCTGTGTAGCAGTGGCACAACGCAACAGCTAAACGATGCTTGGTGGAGGCGACGGAGAAGGAGATGCAAAAAAAGAAAGAGAACTGAAACATAATTAATGAAAAGCGAGGGTGAATTTAAAGTATATCATGAGAGACATAAGGGTAGTTTGGGAAGTTCGGGTGGGTTGCTATCATACTTTCTCCGTCCCTTCGAAAGTTGAACATTTGCTTTATACGCATTGATTAATGAAATATAATATTATATATGTAGTAGGTTGTTAGGTAGAGATAGATAAGATGAAGAAAAATGTAGAGAGAAGTAGAAAGATAGGAAAGAGAAAAGGTAGAAAGATATAATGAGTGTTGTCAAAAAAAAAATCGGTAACTTTCGGTGGAACGGCCAAAATGGTAAGATTTGTAACTTTTCGGAGGGAGGGAGAGAGTATATAGTTTCAAAGCCCATTAAGTCCAGTTCACATGGTCGCAGATTGGCCTTCCCTCGCAACCAGTCTCCGCCCCTAGTCCGCTGCACTCCACTGTTGCTTCAATCCTTACTGCAGTGCTTGCATAGTCACTCCATGACGAGGGCCGACGCGACCTAACCTCACCCCTGTCGTCCCCTTTGAACGGGGCCACCCCTCCCCCTCCGGCTCGGTTTCACCTCCGTCGCCGATCGGACTGCCGTCCACAGAGTCTCTCGGCTTCTCTAGTCGTGTCCTTGCCGACTCAAAGCTTCTTGACTCTTCCATTCGCGCTGCCCTGGGTCGCAGTGTCTCTCACGCGGCGGTTACGGCTAAAATAACGTTCGGCTGGCCTTCCCTGATGTTGTCACCATCGATGCCCTCTGATGCTCCTTCGACTTCATCGAGGCACATATTTTCGTCAAATTCCCGGGTCTCCTTGCCTATCTGGATTCACTTAACTCATACGTTCCCATTCAAGCCTATTTTCCAGAATTGGAGGCACAATTTTCAGGCCTCCTTACCTTTCTTGAGCCCCTGGTTGCGAATTTACCCTTATGTCATCTCCTACTTCGGCTATCTCTAAACTGCTTGGGAGTGCGGGTCCACCCTCAAGCGTGGACAGCGTGGTAGGAGCTCCTCTCGTCTTAAAGGACAGGCCCCATTGGACCCCCACCCGACACAGACTCTCGCGCCTCCTTTGTTTCCTACCGCGGCTGGTGTCCCCACTTCGGTCCCAATGGGCAACACTTTCTCAGTACTCGCAAACGACTACATGGATGAGCCCTCGGAAAACACCCAGAATTTTGTGGTTGCCGCATTATTGGAGTCGTTTGGCGACGACACGCTTAATCTTGCGCTTGTGGTCTCTCCCCGCTCTATGGAGAAGATCTGATGCCCTAGGCTGTCCGGGGTGGTTGTACCCCAACGACAACCACCGAAAAGCGTCATCGACGAGATAGAGGCTAGGGCCTCTGAAGCCTTCACTGTTAATCCCTCGACGTGGATTGACAATGAAATGAACTGTATTGCCAAATACGCAGGACGATGGGGCAACACTTTTGAACCCCATAGGCCCCTTTTTCTGTTTTGATCATTTTAAGTTTGGATGTTTTCTCGGCCTCTGGTTCGACTTGTGAAACTTTGGATATCTTTTCTTTCCTTTTTAATATATAACTATTACAGTCCAAACAAGAGGTCATTTAGAGGGGTTTTTTTAATAGAAGAATAGTGTTTGAAAATTATAAATTAACTTAATAGAAATAAGAAAAAAGATATAGAAGATTGAAAATAGCTAAAAAAAAATTAATTTAATTAGTGTTCTAAATCTTGAGTTTCTTAAATTTTTTTCCTTTATTTTTTTATTTTTTATGTAAATAGCTAAAAAAATATTTTGTTTATCACATTTTAGATTTACTACTATCTAAACGAGGTTATTGTTGATCGTTGAAATTATTTATTAGTATTGAGCTTGAAAAAAAAAAGTTATTTATTAGTATTAAAGGATAACATTAAGGGTATAAAAAAAAATTGAGTAACAAAGTAGTGTAGTAAATGAAGTTTAAAGTTATTTTATTATTAAATCAAGAAATTATAAATCTAATTTAAAATGTTTATGTTTTACGAATGATTAATTTAAAATAGAATGGAGGAAGTAGTACTTAATAAGAAAAATGGAAAGATTGGAAGAATGTACTTTACTATTTTTAGATGTGGATGATGTTTGGATTTTGAAACGGGGTTAAATTCCAAAAAAAATCGAACGAGAGAAACGTAACATCCTAAATTTAGATGGAGAAATCTCAAAGCAAAACATTGATGTGGAAAAGAAATGACCGAACAAAGAAAATTGCCATTTGTGTAAAAAAGTCCATCAATTGGGTCATTTAGTTGAGTTGCATGCCATATGGTTTCAAAGCCCATCGAGTCTAGTATCTAATGGTGCAAACCAGAGATCATTTGGAGCTTTCTAGAACAAGTTCTGATTTTTTTTCTGAAAGGCGACAGATTTATGCAAAATCTGTAAACTTCATTTCATTTGGTGTGATGAATTTCGAGTTAAACCCATCTTCAACAAGTATGTGGATGTTATTCACCCCAGTAAAAATCAGTTTAGAAGTGAAGGGTCAACAATGGCTTTAAATACATGACAGAATATTAGTACAGTAATGGGATTTATTTGGTTTCACAATATGGAAAGACCAAAATCTAAAAGAATAATCTTATACCACGACTTCTGGCCGTATCCTAAGTCCTAACCATTACACTATTTCTTATATGATTCATACCATAAAGTGTCACAATATTACACTAGTTCTCAACCTAATGCAACCATCCGATTTTTTCCGACTTCACACCAGAAACTTGGGGCTTGGAACGGGCTGATTAAAAAAAACCATCAACTGCAAAAAAAAAGTGGCATCTTTACAAGTTCAGAATTTGTAATGTCCTCCCATCACCCATTTAAGGAATTCTCAAGCCAAAATTCATTGCCAACGGCCAGCCCCACGATAAGTGTAGTTCAATAGTGTGGTGTGTATTATTAAAATAAACCATGTGTCGAACAATATTTTCAGATTTACATCCCGATTGCTACTAAAGAAGCAAACATCAAAAGGAAACAACTTCAGCAGGGATAAACAAAGAAGGGGTCAGAACTGCACCTAAGTGTGAGACATTAGCTGATCAGCTGCTATTGAATCGGCCAGATGAAGATTGCTTCTCTTTTCGTGCAGCCCTCATCCTCTTCCATTTCTTAGCTTTTTCAGCAGCATCCGCTTGTACTTTTTCCAAAATCTTGTCGAAACCTGGAATTGTCTCCACCAGTTTGTCATATGCATCATTGCTCAGGTCATAATAAAGGTCCCAAAATTCCTGCAAACATAAACCAGTTGATGAAAATGTTAAATGACATACATTCAATCCAGAATAAAATATCTGAGTTTCTCTTCTTTTTTCCCCTCTTTTTTAGTGCACGTACCAAGTTGTCTGTGTTGGATTCAGTGATGTAAGGAGGGCCTGTTGTGAAGGAAGTAAGAGGCTCGCGGTACCACTCGCCACCAAATGTTATCTGATCCATGGCTTGTTCGACGCTCAGAACCTCCCAAGGCCTCAACCCCGGAATTATTTTTGCCAATTCTTGCCTGTCCCAAAACAGTAACAAGAATACACTGAAGTTAACTCAAATTAATGCAATTTCTTATATGCTTGATATTTACCCTTAAAAAAAATTAAAAAAAGAAAAATACAGATACCCCTTGAGGTATTACAATCAACATCTTGAGGTTTATATTTTTCTTACAAGTAACCCCTTAATAGGTGCAATTTGTAGGGAAAACACAAGACACACACAACCATCAAGGGTGTATTAAAGAGTGATGGGTTTAATTTGTAATTAGGCTAAATGTATTTTTGTAATTATCCAGTTTCAATATTCTGAGGAAAAGTATATTGATTTGTTAATAATAAGCAATAGAGAACGATATAAAATAATGGAAGCCGGAGAGAGTACCTAACATCTTTGGGGATGAATTTATTGGGCATGTGGTCTTCTTCTAAGAGAGACGTAAGCTCAGAGCCACCTGCCCAAAGAAACAGTGCATGACTGGGAGTCCTAACACCCGGGTAAACACCATTATTAGCCTCTAACACAGCCAAATCGCGTCTTTTGTCCTCATATGCTTCGTCTTGAAGCTGCTTATAAGTTTTAGGTTCATGCCCCTTGAGAGGAACCCAAGGGGGTAGTCCCTTTTGTAGCTTATGAATTAAAGCTGTAGCAGCAGCCCCTAATCTAACTGAAATCAACCAATTAGAAGTAAGTTTGTGTATTACATTTGATTTGACTGATTCATATGGATACAACTATATAGATTCAAAATCAAATTTTAAATCAGACTGAATATGCCAACAATCACAAGGCGTATAAAATTTTGAGGGAACAATCACAAACCTTCCCAAGTGGCAATTGCACGCTCCATACCATAGATCATGCTAATAGGTACCCATTCATCCATGTCATCACCCCAGATAAATGTATGCTTGTCAATTATTCCGGCACCCCAGGCTGTTTTGAGCTGTATTAGTTCCATTGGTCCTCTTGAACGACCCAATCGATCTTTATAGAACCACCCCCCACTTCTCATGATAACTACGATAAGCATAATATAAACACATCAATTCACTGAAACAGCAATTAATTGAACAATCCTCCCAGAAGACAGAACATAAACAAGATGAAACGAGAAAGCAAATAAAAACAACACTAAGAAATAAACCTTGCAAGTAGCATGCACTCAATTGTTAAAAGGACACAAGATGAAGGATATTACATATGATAGAACAAAAACCAAATCAAGTTCAGTTGTCTGGTGGAGTATGGTTTCCAACATAATTTCGGTCCCAAAAACATAGAGCTAAAGCAGTGGGCATAGTCTTTAAACAAAAACACAGAGCCAGCTAATAAAGGATTGATGACTTATTGTACTTACAGTCATAGTACCGCCTCTCGAGTGCTTTATAACCGATAGCCTGAGCGACATCAATTGGTCTACCCGGTGGGTATGGCCGCTGCCGGAACCCCCAAAGCCCAAAAAAGAACTGCCTAGCAAAATCCCAAAACTTGTCATCCGCTTCCTGCTTTGTTTTAATAGCTTTTCTTGGCATTGGCCTCCCATCCAGCCCAATCACATTCGGCACTGCCTTCACAATCACAATAAATAAAACTTTTTAACAAAGTAACAACAGCAATCCTAAAACAGCAACTTAAAATATACTCCAGTATAACAACAAATATAGAACAAAAAGAAACTACGAAGGTAGAACCAAGGTTTTTCAAATCTTGAAATATACAAGTTAAAATATCTATAATCATAAGCAACACGAGCTCGCATAGATACATGCATATGTAGCATCTACATTACCAAAGAACCAATCCTTCATAAATAATTTTATTAAAAAAAAAAAAAAGGATTAAAGTACCTGCCAATATTTCTTATCTTCTCCCTTGTACGGAACCGAATTCGCCTTGAGCTCCATCTCATTAAGTTTATCATTTATCTCCTCACAACGGGCCAAAAACTCCACAACCGGGTTGCTCCGGAAATCGGCCCACCATTTCTCATTCTCTTCAATTTCTTCCTGTGTCGGGTTTTCCTTCTTTTCAGCGAGTGGATTTTCCTTCTCCTCTTGCAAAATTCTCTCGACCTCGGGGCTATGTCTATAATCCGGCAAATTTTCGCACTCCCAGTAGAACTGCTCGAGCATTTGGGTGTACTTCCCGGGTTTATCATCGGGTTCAGCTGTCGACTTCTTCGAAAATGGGTTGGAAATGGAAGCGAAGTTGGGGGTTTTCGAGCAGGGTTTAAAGAAAGAGGAGACGAGATGAATTGGTAGAATAGGGAGCTTCTGTGGGAATCTGAACCAGTTATCACTAAACGGGTTGAAATTTATTGACGCCATTAGCGAAGCTTTAGCTTGCCTTTCTACTCAAAATGTACTCAGAGCTGCAAATTTGGATGACAAGAGGGAGAAAATAGGGGTGTTCTTTTCTCCAGTTTCTTTCCTACGGAAACGTTCAGTTCTCTCTTTCGCTAAACTAAAAACCCTGTCTGTCATTTGGGGGCGGGAGTTACAAAGACTATTAACAATTTAATGGGCCGGCCCAATTAACACAACAATAATTGTAAGGCCACGGCTAAATGACCCCCTCTTTTTATGACTTAACCCCTAAAACTTTTTTAAAAAAAATACATGTAAAAAGACTATATTAACCTTTTATTAATTTAATCAAAATACAACCCATTAAAACTTTATTTGTACATTCACTGAGTAACACCTACTCGCCACTACCTAGGCCTTAGGTCCTGGGTTCGAGTCATGGGGAAGAGAAAAAATGGATGGGTATTTAACTTCCATCAAAAAAAAAAAAAAACCTAGTCGCCCAAATTTTCAGAAAAAAACCAATCGAAATTAGTCAGCAATCTCATTTTTTTAAAAACACAATTGGAAAAAATATTGTGAAAAAATATGAAATTTTCGGTCATAAATTCTGAAAAAGTTGTAAAATTTCGAAAAATATATTCCAAAAAATCTCAAAAAAAACCACATCCGAGAAGCGGCGGGCATGACTGTAAAAAAACCAAACAACCCAAATTTTGATCATCTACCACAAATTTAAAGAGGGGTAAACACCAAAGATCAAAAAAAAAAATCTAGCATCATAGATCAGGGCTGTGGTTGTGCACGACGGTGGGGCTGCGGCTGGGCGATGGAGGGGAATGGGCTGATCGGGAGAGTGTATCAAACAAAGACGGAGTCGGGGAAGTGTATCAAACAAAGATGGTGGTGAAAATAAATGTACCCAATAAAAGATCTTCTTGCTTAGGCAACTTCTTGCTTCCTCACTCGAGTGGAAGAGTGGCCCACAACTATTGATGTTTTGCTAGATACAGACCCCCACTCACCAGTCCCAATTTATTCCTTAGTTGTGGTGAAAGAGAGACGGAGGATGTTGATGTTGAAGTTGGTTGGATATTTTCATTTCTTTTTTAAGTTAGTTGGGATTTTTTAATAGTAATAAATGAGAAGATTTAACTAGCAAATCAATATGGGAAATCGTATGATGTGTGTGATTTTAGCAATTAAGGAAGCTCAACGGTATCACACCATGTTTTATGTAATTATATACTAACAAATTTAAATTATGGAATTGTGTTTATGTTGATTTATGATAGACAATAGAATTGAATATAGTTTGAGGATACATAAAAAATATGTTTAGATTAATTTCAGTAAAATATAAAAGAGTTACTCTCGAAAAATTATGTCTCATCTAGAGAAGTGGAGAATTAATTTTTGTACAGTATATTAATTCCTATTACCCCTCACTGGCCGAATTATTACTTCTTACCTAAAAGGTTCATCGAATGGACAATTTAAATATGTATGTAGAGTTGCTTTCAGCAGGAATCGAACCCAGGATGGGTAGGCGTTAGCCTTTAATTTTATTTTATCTAAAAGTCCGGTAGAGAGATGGAGAATTAATTCTTGTACAGTATATTAATTCCTATTAACTCTCTCCTACAATTGTGCGTGAATATTTAAATCGAAACCTATCTGACCTGACCCATCTTCATTCCCACAAGACAATCTCATACAAAAATTTGTCAAAAACGAAATGAAGAAAAGAATAATAACAAAAGGAAAAGAGGCATTAGTTAATTAGTAATCTAGAGGGAGGGGAGACTAAAAAAAGGGAGAAAAGCAATTAAAGGAGTTTATGTGAACAAGCCATGGATAAAGAAGCCATCATCATTACTTGATACCACAGATACGAACAAACATTAATGCCATCATCTACCACCATAAAACTCATACACACACCACAGTTTCATTTCATATTTCAAGAACACAAAAAAATATGGCTTCTCAAAGACACGTTCTTGAGTTAATTCTCATAATTTCACTAGCACTTTCTGCATATTCACAACCTCATCAGATTTCATCATCAGACGACGAAAATCGCGTTGACTTATCAGTTTACTACGAATCTCTCTGCCCATATTGTGCAGGCTTCATAGTCAACAATCTTGTCAAGATTTTTCAGACAGATCTCATCGACATTGTCAATCTCAGGCTAATTCCTTGGGGCAACACTCAAGTTCAATCCAACGATACCTGGGTTTGCCAGGTCCCATCTTCTTCTCTCCCCCCCTCTCTAAAGTCTATATATATGACTATATATGTCCTAACATGTCATAGTTAAAATGCAACAAATTGTTTTGCAGCATGGTGTGGATGAGTGTCAGCTAGATCTTGTAGAGGCTTGCGCCATAAACACGTGGCCTAAAGTGGTAGGTGTCGCTCATCGATAAATTTCAGTGAACACAACACTTGTGGATATAAATATGGGCAGGATTTTTATTGCAGGAGACACATTTTAGGTTTATATATTGCGTAGAGAGGCTGCATTTGATGAACAAACACACACAGTGGGAATCTTGTTTTAGTGAAACTGGTTTGGATTCTAAGCCACTCAATGATTGCTATAATAATGGCCTCGGTTTTCAGGTTAGTCTACTCCGTTCCAATTCATAAATTTCAAATTCTTCAATCAAAAAACGACCAAAAACTTATCGTTTGGCAACACAATGCAGTTAGAAAACTCATATGCTGATGAAACAGCTAATCTCAATCCTAAACACAGATTTGTGCCCTGGGTAGTTGTCAACAATTTTCCTCTTCAAATAGTTAGTATCTCTCTCTCTCTCTCCCTCTCCCTCTCTTTCTCTATACAATCATACATAGAACATATGAGTAAATTTTGCTTTCATGGATGCAGGATTATCAGAACTTCATAAGCTACATTTGCAAAGCCTACAAAGGAAATAAAGTGCCCAGTGCTTGCAAATCAAGTTTATTTGAAATCAACTTATCTAAAGCAGCAACATCTACACCTCAAGTTTGCACTCGAGAGACAAAAATTTGACACTGAAGATGATAAGCAGAGGATAGCAGATTTTGAGGATATGAGAGACTCCCAAATAAATCTCTTAAATGTATTAACTTAGTTTCACAACTGAGTTTTCTATGTTAAACCACATATATATATATGAATCAAATAGATTGATGAAGTACAAGTACAATATATGATTGGTGTTTAATAAACAATAAAACTATCTATTACTGTAGAAATAAGCTTAAGAATAATCAGTAAGAAGTTAAGCCTAATGGTAGCAACTACTCCGTACTCCTAATGAAACATATACTCCATATTGCAGCCAATCAAGCAAGTATTAGCAAGGTTTCAACAACTTTCATATTTCATAGAGAGAGAGAGACTCTTTATGCAGTAGGTCAATATATATAACATTGTGATTAGGTAATTAAATATGCACAACAGTTGTGATCTGCCATTTAGCAGCAAATCTGAAAAAAATGTGCATGTGCACACAAGTTACACTTGAAGCGGCATATGAAGCATAATCAATGATCATGACAAGTTTATCAACTTCCAAAGATTGTTACAAGTATCAAAGGAAGTGACCTTCGAAGGATCAAACTCAAAATCTTTACGCACCTTCTTATCTCTGTTTACAATACCTAAGATATTGAAGTTAAAAGAAAATTCATTGAATAGGGAATGCAGAAATGGTGAAGCAAAATGCAAATGCTTAAGAACTAATAGAAAATAAAACGAGTTAAGGCCCAAAAGATAGGTCAATTATCAATCTGGACCAAGTAAAAAAGTTAATCAATTTAAAACCTGATTCACATGAAATTGTCAATTTGAGGCCTAAAAATCTAACACCGATAGAAACCCAGAAACAGAAGTCCAAGGGCTAAGAATTTTTTATAGTTTAGTTGGTTGACCACAGAAAAAAGGATTCAGAATTAGGTTGACTTCCTTTACTTGTCTATTTAATGGTGTTAGAATTTTAGGCCTCGCAGTGACAGTTTCAACTTTCAAGTACTCAGGCCCTGAATCAGTCTATTTTTTTTTGCAGGCCACATATCGATCAAAACTAATTTGCATGCCTTGAATCGCTCAAAAAAAAAAATCAGGGCCTGGATTGATAGTTGTCTAATTATTTTGGGCCTTGCACGAATTAAACTTCAAAAATAAATGTTATGCTAGAATTTAGTCACTAAAACCAAGAAGGATACTGCCTGATATTCTGGATGGATCAACAAAGTTTGGTATTATCTTTGTGACAGATGCGTACATTTGAAGTTTCGTCCTGCAAAATAAAATTAAAATTAAAATTGGATAGGCTGTTGTGAGTCAAGAAGGAAATCAATAAACAGTGCCTTGGCCAATATAAAAGCAGGAAATAACTGGAAAGTGACATCGTATACTGATAATTAGATACAGGAAACAATACATTTGCATTCACCAAGTGTTTGTATGTAGAGCAGAATAGTAGATGTTTTCATCAAGTTGCAATAAGATACAATTGTGTGACATAGTTTCTCTTTATGATACAATTTTGTTTATGAGAGATCCGTTAACAACAATCACACCATGACCAAGATATTCGTTATTGAATCAGGGGAAGACCAACGAACTAGCAATATGTTTTGGAGGACTCTTATAATCAAGCATCGTGTTATTACAGCTAAACATTAACTAAATAACTACATATCAGATTTATAGCATTAGACAGAGACCCCAACGTATTGAAAACGAAAATGCAAAATTACAAGTTTCAGGTGACTTACTGAGCTCTCAGTTCATCTTGCTCTAATTTCTTGATGATTTTCATTTGTTCTTCAACAGATTCCCGCTTACACTCTAAGTCATCAATTTCATTGACCACTTCTGTGTTGTTTGTAACAATAAGAGTTGTTAACTGATGGTACTGCAAATAAATCAAGAATCAGAAAACACACAACAGAATAAACAAAACACTTATCTAAGCTCCTCCCTAAGCATCCGTTCTA
This sequence comes from Galeopsis tetrahit, assembly GCA_963675135.1. NCBI lineage: Eukaryota > Viridiplantae > Streptophyta > Magnoliopsida > Lamiales > Lamiaceae > Galeopsis > Galeopsis tetrahit. The sequence continues at coordinate 70,718,922 of OY776128.1, read as the reverse complement.
GATTTTGCTCCTCTTCCAACTCTTTCTGCACTGAGTCTAGCTCTGCATCAGAAGCACTCTCAGATTGTGCAGCTGCTGCTTTCTGCTTGCATGCCTGAATCTTCTTTTCATAGTCTGGAACAAGAATCAATCATAAGGAGCAGTAAAAGGTTACCAATTCACAATGCCAGCCTCTTTGAAACAAACTCTGTTTCCAAATTATACTATATGTTACACGTTCTAACAAGATGGATACACACTAATAAAGGGAGTAAAATGCAATTGAAGCAAGGTCATATAAAAAAATACAAGAAATAGGGTTTTTGCATCTCTAGCTTGTCAATCATTTTCACTTCATGACTCTGAAAGACTGTTGCTTTAAGATGCTAAACTATTGTTGAGGAAGATAAACCCAGTTGGAAAACATGGGCAATTTCATCATCCCATTTTTTCCATTTTCTGATTATTTAAAAAAAAAATCTCTAAACACAACTCAGGCAATCAGAAGCAGCTCAGACTACTGCTGATTTAATATTTTAGCTAACGGCTCTCGAGGGGAACCAAATTTAAGAATCATAACGGAAATATTCAGAGACTAAATAGAAAATCATGTAAAAATCACAACAAATTATAGCATTAAAGAAACAGACTAGTTAGCTGTTGGCCAAAGTAAAATTAAGCCCATTAAAGAATCGATTAAGATCAATTCTACTAGCCGTTAGGTGGTTTAATGTGGGTCTTCACTCTTCATAAAGGGAAATAAAGAATAAATATCAAAGAAAAAACATGAACCTTCAATGGATTTCTGGGTTTCGTTGAAGTCTTTGTCACACTGGGATTGGAGGGTTTCGGCCTGGCGGAGAAAATTCTTGACATCGACGATATCCTTCTCGTCTTTCAAAAATCCAATCAAATTGTCGCAATAAGTCATCATTTCCTCCATATTGATTGCTCTTGATGTTTCCCCCATTAAGCTCCGGCCTCTTCACCTTTTGATTAGTGAATTGTAGATGCAAAATTTGGGGGGAAAGGGTTATAATTCTTCAGAGAGTTCACTCAAAAAGGTACAAGATTACGAAGTAATGGAGAAGTAAATTCGTGTTTTTATGTGGATTGAGAGATCTGAACGGTAACAAAGTAGAGAAACAGTGAGAGGGGAGAAGAGGGGGAAAGGAAATATTGGAGAATTTCGAAATTTGAGTGAGTTTTTTTTTCCTGAAAATATTGAATGGCTTGTTATTGTACTATTACTACTATAGTCCTTTTCTTTCACGAAATTAACAATTCAGTCCTTGTTCCCTCAAAAAAAAAAAAAAATCCTAGTTGAACACTTGAAGTCTTGAATCAGTGTATGATTTTCATGTCCCGTTAAGTAATCCCTTCATCTTTTATTCATTCACTTATAATGATTTAAACTTAATTTTAGCGGTCATGAACTAAACTGACTACAATATACGGAGTATTTTTTTTTAAATTAAGTTCTTGTAGAGATGTAAACACACACTCATCTAATAATTGTAAAGAAGAAAATACAAAATAAAATGTATTTCATATATGGAGTGTTACAATGTTTACAATGAATAAAGTGCATAAAATGCATGAGAAATACAAAAGACCTAATCTATATTTATAGACTAAGTAGTTACTAACTAACCACTTAGTTACAAAAGTAACAACTCTATTTTATATCATTTACAAAACTCAATGACTCTTGGTTCCATCGCCACACCACACATACTCAAAAAAAACTTACAGTATATTGTTACGCCCTTCTATAAAACTATAATAAATCATCTATATATCTCTCTTTCCTTATTCATAATTGACTTTGTAAATTGATAATTTCACATGAACTCAAACTCGGTCTCAAGTCTATAAAATAAAAAAAACCCTTCGACAGTAAGTTATTTAACACTCAATAAATATAACATTTATCACTTATTGCTCAAGGAGTTGTTAAAGGGTTCTCAAACTCACTCTATTAATTAGAACACTACAAAAGTACAATCAACATTAATATGAGCGAATTAAAGAAAATCGGACGGAAGAAAATCTCACTAATTAAAAAAAACTGCAATAAACATGAAGAATAATTCATCATTTAAGCGAGTGCCGACGTTATTTATAAGATGATAATTGGCAACGTCCGTTGGACCCACAGGCCACAAGTATGATCAATGATTCAATGGTACTCAAAACATTATACTCTTACTTGAAGTTTAATACTTAAGCTTTCAATACAGAGCATCGAAGTCGATATGTCCGAGTGGTTAAGGAGACAGACTCGAAATCTGTTGGGCTTTGCCTGCGCAGGTTCGAATCCTGCTGTCGACGTTTTTTACTCGTTATTTTGTTTCAACATTCATGCAATAAGTAAATTTTATTTTTTTTTCAATTTTCTGCCCTAAAAATTTAGCATATTTATTTGATCGAATTTTCCCCTCAAATTGTAGCTTATTTCATTTCATGCAATAAAAAATTTATACACAAGTTGGATAATACAATAATAAGTAGGATTTTGAGAGACAATTTTGTAAATTTAAAAGTAATGACATTGTGTGTAAAATTGTGAATATTGTTAAGGTGAAAGTTTGTAAATAATTTTCCATTTTAAGAGTGTAAAAATTATAGTTGGATGTCTAAAAAAAAGTGTGAAAGTTATTATGTGACGGTCTGACTAAAGATTTAAATAACCTAATCATTTATATAATCTGATTATGAGAGAACAAAGTAATTATTTTTCCTCGTGTTTGAGGGTCCAATACTCCAATGCACCCTTAAAAAACCATTGGATTTGTTTTGCGTTTTTACAATCATAGAATACTGTACGTGAGACATATTCTTAAATCTTAATCCATTAAATGATATTTTGATGTTCATATTTTGCATTATAATGGGCTTCAAGATTCACATTTTTCTTAGGTATCGAAAATTTATGTTTGCACAATTGTATTTGAATAATTTTATCTCTAATAGCACACATACCCATACCCATTATAATTGCAATGAAATCATGAATGCACTTCATCAATCTGCAAATATAATTTTTTTTTCTTGGAATTATGTTAGGCCTTAGTCGGCCCCAAAAAAATAGTTGAGGCCTAAAAAAATTACTCCATATGAAAACATTTATGTTAGGCCATAGATTATAAGATACAGTAACATTTTTCTTAAGACAGTTATTTTTTTAAGTCGTGTTAGGTCTTTTTGAGATGACAATTATATAAAAAAAAACTAGTATAAAATAATCATGTTTCACTCTGAGACGTTTCATTGAATACTAATACTGTTTGTGGGCCTCATTTTTTATTTATCACATTAATTATTAATATGAATAATAATATTATCATATGAAAAAAAAAAAAACCGAGTCTGCCCTCTACCATCAGTAACTCTAACAATTTTCTCAATAACTCCAACAATTTATTAACGTCACGCGTTCTCAATTCATACATCACAATCAAATTTCCCATTTTATTTTTATACATTAATTTAATATGAATGTTAAACTAAATTTTCTAATAATTTAACAACATAATCTCGAAACTAGGAAATAGGAATCATGGATTGAATCAGTTTCACATTTCTTTTTACGACAGAACTGTAGTTTCTCTTGTGCTATATATATAGACCACACATATACATTTTTAAAATATTAGATATTTGTATTTTAAATTAAATTTAAAAAAATGATAAAAAATATTAACCACTAATCAAATAATAACACTTTTTGCACATTAATTACAAGATGATAACAATTGAACTAAAATAGTTTTAATCGATCTTGTTGCGCAAGTTCAATAAGATAAATTAACCCAAAATAGATGGGGAATCATTAAAAGAGTACAATAAAATTTATACTAAACATTCAAATTTACACTTGATTATATGTATATTAAATTAAAAAAAAAACATTATTTACGTACGATTTAATTTAGATCAATTAAAATATCTGAACTTGACAATAAATAAAAAAGCGGAGATTTTATTTTTATTTTTTTTAGTGCCATTATTTTCCAGGCATGAGATGATTGGTGTATAACTCCTTCCTAACTAGGTGGAGTCTACACGGTCCACCAACTCTTTGTGTGAGTTAACTAAATCCTTTTATCTCGAATCAAGATTTGACTTGACTTCAAAATAATTAACTGTTGATTAATTCATATTCCTACATGTTTACATCTTCAAAGTTCAAAATCAAGGGAGGTCAACTAATCAAATTAAGTCAGACTCACTATTTAAAATTAATCTGAGTTTTTTTTTTTAATCACATTGTAAAAGTTGTGTTTGTATCTTTGAGGAAGATTATATATGAACTTTGACAATTGATTGTGAATCAAATTGTTTTGAGTAAAAATCAACCCCATGTAATGTGACATTAGAAGGATATATGCCACTTTATTAATTTCCTTAGTCTTTGCTTTAAAAAAAACTTTGCAAAATTATAAATTTATTATACTATGAATTTTTTTTTGACAAACTTCTATAAATTCGGGTCACTATAGTATGGCCACGGATAAACAAACCTCAATTTTATTGTACACACCTCATATGAAATTTAATTTATTTTTAAATTTCTACCTACATCCCAATTTAAAACAATTTTACCCAAATAAAAAAAAATCACAAAAAATCTTTTTCTCTACGCTGTGAAACAAGAAGAAGAAAAAATTGAATTCAAGATATTTAAAATTTCACAAAAAAATAAAATAAAAATCACAAATATTAAAATCCTAAATTTTGATATAAACAAACGAATCTGCTTAAAAAAATAGAGATTAGACGTACCAACTTTGCTCATTTTGTTCAATAGAAAACTTTGAATGTCAAATATGTACGATTGTAACTCCTCCTTTAAAACTTGAACTCACTTTTTTCTTTTTCTCATTTCACCGCGTCTATTCCATTCCGTCAGTGGAGAATGATTTTTTAATAAAAAATTTTAGAATTTGATTATAATTGCCTAAAATTGAGGTGTGTCTATTAATTTTTTTAAAAAAATTATATTTTATAGGAGGTGCATGTATATAATAATTGAAGTCATGGGGTATGTATAGTAGAATTGAGGGTTTGTTTAGCCGTGTTCCAATAGTTTTATAGTGAACTTGTTAATATTATTTTAACGGTTCAGTAACCAGTTGAAATTGGGATTAAAAAAAAAACGTAGGTGGAATTCTAGTACGATTGCAAACTTGCTCATGTATGTATACTTTCATGTATACATTGAAGGCTGCGTGGAAACTTCTGTAACGTGACCTCTTCTACACGCGTGTGAAATTGTGAATGGACTTGAGCTAGCCCTCATAATCATAATTCCTTAATATTTCTAAAAGAAAGACTTTATTAACAATTATATATTTTGGTTTCCAAATTTCGATGAATTAATAAGGAAAACTTGTAGGGTTGACTCGCTAAATAGGCTAAGGGTATGTTTGGTTTGTTAGATTAGTATGAATTATGCTTGATTGACTTTTTATTCCTGACTAATTAAACATTTGTTTTGATTGATTGTGGTCCGGGTTTAATGCAAGTCCCGCAAATTTTGTACTATTTGTCATGCATCTGTAGGACTAATAGTCCTAGGGGGAGGGTGAGTTAATTTGTCCCATGTTTTTTCATTCATCAATCCAAACTAGCCTCAATAGTATAAATGATTAGGGGAAGACAAAGTTGTTAATAAGTCACTAATCTACTTTAATTAGATGCTGAAAATGACAGTTACAACGTACAAGCAAGCATCCGTAGTTATATATGCATGTTTAATCTCAAGCTTATAATTATTTACTACTATTACATACTTATGTGACAAGAGTGTAGATTAGTGAGTTAAAATTGAATTAGAAAGAAATATTTATGGGTAGAATATTTGTATGTACGATATCTTTATGAAAATGCACGGGGATAAGAAATTAATATGGGGGCCAAATAATAAAATTCAACATTTTTTTTTATAAACTGAGATCATTGATCTAGTAGGCAAGTCATGAGATATTGATAATTCCAAATGAAGTTATAACTAGTTTAATTATACATTCAAGGATTTCGGGAGGGGGAGGCAACCCTCACGTTAATTAAATATAGCTAATTCCAAATGAAGTTATAATTAGTTTAATTATACATTCAAGAATTGATAATTCCAAATGATCTAGTAGGTAAGTATTTTTTTTTTTACAGCGTGTGAAAGTAATTGAAAAATACATTTTCCCCTTAAATTGTACTCAATCAATTTTAATTTGTATTCCCTAATTTTTTTTTATTTTGACATTAGTCTCTAGGTTTGCCCAAAACTTTGTGTTTTAATTTTTAATTTAGTCCATTTACCCGTAAATAGGGGTAACCCATCCGATTTAAAGAGGATGATATGTTACACAATTATGATGATTTTGATAGTGCAAAACACTTAAATAGCGACAATATTCGATCATAATTAGTATCCAATCTTTAATTCAGATAAAAAATAACTTATGTATTTCGATAAAATGACTAAAATATTGAGTTTGTAACACAGATGAATGACTAATTTCAAAGTCAAAAAATTTAAAGGAAAAAATTAAAATTAGTACAACTTAAAGATAAAAAAAAAATGATATTTAATAGGAATTAATATACAAGAATTAATTATCCACCTCTCTACAAGTTACTTTTTGATGAGACGTAATTCTTTCATGGTTTCAAAGCTTCAAGACTCATGCCCAGACGTCCGGGTTCGCTTTCTGTTGAAAACAACTCCACTCATTTAAATTGTCCATTTAATGGGTCTCCTTTCCAAATAGTATATGTGATAATCCGGCTCATGAGTGAGGGGAAATAATAAGAATTAATATACAATAATTAATTTTCTACATCTCTATATATTCAAACTTTTAGATGAGACAAAATTCTTATAATATTATTGTAGACACTGAAATTTTATTAAATTTTGAACGTGTCTAATATTATGTAAATCCTAGTTTTGGAGATAAAAATATAAAATAATATGTTTTTCTTGCTCTCTAAGTCGTTCATCTCTTATAAATAAGAGAGTGAAAATAGTATTTTAGTAGGTCAGATGGAATAAGTCAGTCACGACTCCATCAACTCCCTACTACTAAATTGTAGGTCAAATCGAGTTTGATGGAATAAGTCACACACGGCTCCATCAACTCCCTACTATCAAATTGTAGGTTAAATTCAAAATACGGAACACGTCGCAGAGACCCCGGTATCAAATTATGTTTAGAGAGTGGAATCAAGAGATCAACGAGAGTTGTACCCCAATTTTTAAATAAAAATATGTTTACCTTATTTTTATCACCATCTTTTATACATTTTTGCAGGTGTTTAAATTTATTGGTTTACAAATTGGCACGCCCAGTGGGACAATTTTCGCTCTTCATCTCCACTCTCCAAAAATTTCATGGGGGCATGCTAAATCACCGTTAGGGGCATGCTAAATCACCTTTTGAATTCTACATCAAGATTTCGAGATCAAGTTGCATTCGAAATAGATCTCTACAACAGATCTCGAGGGGGCATTTGTAGACACTGAAATTTTATTAAATTTTGAACGTGTCTAGTATTATGTAAATCCTAGTTTTGGAGATAAAAATATAAAATAATATGTTTTTCTTGCTCTCTAAGTCGTTCATCTCTTATAAATAAGAGAGTGAAAATAGTATTTTAGTAGGTCAGATGGAATAAGTCAGTCACGACTCCATCAACTCCCTACTACTAAATTGTAGGTCAAATCGAGTTTGATAATTGTAGGTTAAATTGTAGGTTAAATTCAAAATTCGAAACACGTCGCAGAGACCCCGGTATCAAATTATGTTTAGAGAGTGGAATCAAGAGATCAACGAGAGTTGTACCCCAATTTTTAAATAAAAATATGTTTACCTTATTTTTATCACCATCTTTTATATATTTTTGCAGGGTTTAAATTTATTGGTTTACAATTATCAAACGTTTAAAATAGATAAATGGAAACCCGTGACAAAGGAGAAGTATTAGTTTGCCCAATATATTTTTCTTTTATGATAACCTCAAAATCATCATAAACCAACTTAATTCGCACGGCGGGTGATGCATCTCTCAATTTAAGACAGACATAAACGTTGATGTTCAATATTAGGAATATAATATTATAAAGATTTGTATCTTTTAATATTATGATTCATTCTTATCTCTTAGAATATTTAATGTAAATATTTATCCATTTCTTGTAAATATAAATACACTTTATATCTATAAATACCTTTCTTGTAAACACTTTACAATCATTCAATGAAATAATAATTTCCCTATTCATTGTTTCTCTTTATGGTATCAGAGCCTCTCGGCTCACGCCTCGATCCCACCCGAACCCTCGTAATCGTTGTTCGATGTTTTTCGTCGTACAAAACTCACGATTGCCCCAACCTCAAGAAGATAAGTTTCTTCTTCCCCGTAATCGTTGTTCGACGTTCTTGTCGTACAAAACTCATGATTACCCAAACCTCAAGAAGACACGTTTCTTCTTCCCCGTAATTGTTGTTCGATGTTCTTGTCGTACAAAACCCACAATTATCCCAACCTCAAGAAGACAAACTCCTTCTTCCCCGTAATCGTTGTTCGACGTTCTTGTCGTACAAAACCCACGATTACCCCAACCTCAAGAAAACAAGTTTCTTCTTCCCCAAGCTTACATCTGTGACTGCTTCCCCGTTGCTTCACAACTCATCCATATAAGCATCGCGTTCCTACACCTTGCAGCTCGTTTGTTCCTCTACGGAAGCCGAGTACCGTGTCCTCCAGTGCCTCTGAAGTTCAATGCATTTTGCAATTGACTACTATTTTATTCGAGATCTGATCAAGACTTATCAACTTCGAGTTTCACATGTTTCGTCTGTGGATCAGCTTGTTGATGCTCTTACCAAGCCACTTCCTCGTTCTCTCGTTCTGGCCTACAACCACTTACGATCAAGATTGGACTCTCCTACGGTGCTCCATCTTGAGGGGGCGTATTAGGAATATAATATTATAAAGATTTGTATCTTTTAATATTATGATTCATTCTTATCTCTTAGAATATTTAATGTAAATATTTATCCATATCTTGTAAATATAGATACACTTTGTATCTATAAATACCTTTCTTGTAAACATTTTACAATCATTCAATGAAATAATAATTTCCCTATTCATTGTTTCTCTTTATTCAAAACACCTCATCTCAAAAACTAATACGGAGTACATTGATAGACTCCTGTTCAAAAAAAAATACATTGATAGACTTCTTTGATTTTTCACAAAATATTAAAAAAAAATTATTGAAAAGATACATTAGTCAAGCAAAATTCTATTAAAACTCTATTTAATGAATGTTATATTTTTTAATATAATTAATGTATATGAATATTACTGTATATGAAAACAAGTCCATTTAATTGGGACATGCATAAAAAAATAATACAAATCTATATAATTGAAACGAAAAGAGTAAGAGGGTATTTGTTTTGGGACTCACCCGTCCGGACGTGGGACGTCCTGTTCTATTTCGGGATTTCACATCCGAATTTTCCCATTCAATTACATCCACCCCTAAAAATACTTATACACCTTAGTATTACATCTCATCCAACTACTCTTACACAATTTGATTTGACATAAAGTTCATCCAGAATTTCCCCCATCTTACCTAATCCCAAAACAAACATAAAAGTTTGTTTATTGAGATGAACTTGAACTTAATTATTGAATTTTCGTAAAAAAAAAATTGTATTTAATTGAGCTTAGTGCTGTTATTCGAACCGAGCCTTAACGAGACTCGGCTCGGCTCGACTCGTTAAGGATCGATAAGGCTCGACTCGTTTAGCTAAATGAGCCGAGCTCGAGCTCGTTAGATACTCGATTTACTAACGAGCCGGCTCGAACTCGACTTGTTAGGTTCGATAACTAATATTTTGTAAAAAATTCCATTAGGCTCGTTAGGCTCGGCTCGACTCGATAGGCTCGTTAAGCTCGTTAGACTCATTAACGAGCCGAGCCGAGCTGAATTTTGAACTCGGTAATGTTATCGAGCCGAGCTCGGCTCGGCTCGATAAGAGCTCGAGTCGAGCTCGAACCTCAAATACTCGGCTCGACTCGACTCGAATAACAGCTCTAATTGAGCTTAAACGTAATGAATAAGGTCAACTTTAAATAATACTCCATTTGTCCATATTGGAGTATTAAAAAATTTATATTATGCACTTCTAAAAGTCATATATATGTATATATACTTATATATTGATTAAAAGGAAAAGTCTCATATGCACCCTACACACCAAATTAGTTCGGTGCACCCTCTTTTTTTTAACCGTTTATTTCTACAGATTTATCCTTTCTTTCTTTCATCTATATTCTCTCTTCTGAGGTCACGAAAGATTTGTGAGCCAAATCAAATCTGTAGAAAGAGAGAGAAGTCAAGGGTTTTGGGTTTATCAATCCACTATCAAATTTGGTGGCTTCCGTAGCCTCGGCGAAGGAGAGTTAGTAGAGTACTCGGTGGAGTACGGCCACGACGGCCGTGCTAAGGCAGCCAACGTTACTGGACCTGACGGCGATGTGTAGTGTGGAACCCACGGTGGAGGCGGCGATGGTGAATCTTATGGCGGAGCAGATCTTACGGAGGCGGTCGAGGTAGTTATGGAGGCGGAGGCGGTGGTGGTGGAGGCCGCGGGAGCGGCTGCTATAAGTGAGGAGGCGGTGGAAGTTGCTACAATTGTGGTGAGGATGGTCACTTCTCCATCTCTATCTTCATAGTTTCTATTTTTTTTTTTCCAGAAAGTGAATTAACCTTTCTCTTAAGAAATTGTATGATTTGACGTGATAGAGGATGAGTTGATATTTTCATTCTTCTGTAGATTTAATTCTTTGTTAAGAATGAATTAGGTTTTTTTTAGACGAAAACGACGAGATGATTTCTAGATTTTACAGTGGTAATTGTTTTTATTGAAAAGTGGTAAGTATTATTATTCAAAAGTGGTAATTTTATTAATGAAAAGTGGTAATTATTATTATTGTAAAGTGGTATTGAAAAAAACATTGAAAAGTTGTATTAAAAAAAACTATTATTAGTGAAAAGTGGTAACTATTTTTATTGAAAAGTGATATTTTTGTTAATGAAAAGTGGCAATTATTATTATTGAAAAGTGGTATTGAAATAAACATTGAAAAGTTGTATATAAAAAAAATTATTATTATTGAAAAGTGGTAATTTTGTTACTGAAAAGTGATGATTATTATTATTGAAAAGTGGTAATTTTATTATTGAGAAGTGATAACTATTGAAAAGTGGTAATTTTGTTACTGGAAAGTGATGATTATTATTATTGAAAAGTGGTAATTTTATTACTCAAAAGTGTAGGTAATCTCTATTACTGAAAAGTGTAAATACTAAAAAGTGGTAAATACTGAAAAGTGGTAATCTGTATTAGTGAAAAGTCGTAATCTCTATTACTGAAAAAATTTGCTGAAAAAATACAAAAGTGGAAATTCTGAAAAGTAGTAAAAGGTCACGTACTCACAAGGACAACGTTGTATCTGTTCCAGCAACAGTTATTTAATTTAAATTCTTCTCCTTTACAAATAATAAGGATTGAGTGGTATACTGTGCACCAGAGATCAACTATGATTAAAAAAGTTATATTATGCACTTATAAAGTCATATATATGTCCTCAATTCTATAATTTTAATAAAATAAAAAGTCAAACTATTACTACTATTTATCTTTTGAGAGAAACATTCAAATTCTACACTCAAAATGGGTTTATTATCCCAATCACGCAACTAAACTAGTATCCCACAATTAATGAGTCCTCCAATATGGTTGCCCCAAACTTTCTTCCATTGAGGAATGACAAACAGCGTTGACTTCATCTACCATATTATTGACTTTTCATTCTATATTTATTCCCATAATACCTTTCATAGCATTATTATCCCTCCCTCCCACAATCATTCATTTCTCCAATATCCATGGCTGATTCTAAACCCTTCATTCTTCTTCTCTGCAACCTTTTCTTCATCTCTCAATCCCAATCCCTTAACAACAACTTCACCTTCCATGGATTCAACGACACAAATCTTGTTCTTCAAGGAGCCACCATTATCAAACCAAGCACAGCCCTACGCCTCACAAATAAATCCGTCAACGTCGTCGGGCACGCATTTTTTCCGACAACATTTCCGATGCGACAAATCACTTCCTTCAGCACTAATTTCGTCTTCCAAATAAACCCTTCTAGCTTAACCCGAGGCGGCTTCGGCCTAGCCTTCACTCTCTCGCCGTCTCCGGACTTTCCCGGCGCGGAGGCCGGCCACTTCCTCGGAGTAGTCAACCAGTCAAATGACAAAAACCCGTCAAACCATATTTTCATGGTGGAATTCGATACTGTGAATGGATACAACGAGGAATCCGACAAGGCTGGAAATCATGTCGGAATCAATGTCAATGGAATGAACTCTACTTTTACTAGATCTGCTGTTTATTTTGTTGATGGGACTCAGGGGAAGGAGGAGGAATTCAGTTTGGATAACGATGGCCCTATTCAAGCTTGGATTGAATATGATGTATTCACAAAAACGGTGAATGTAACAGTTGCTCCTTTGAGCATTACTGTCAAGCCAAACAGGGCGTTAATAAGTGAATATCTTGATCTATCCTCTGTTTTGTTGGAGAATATGTACGTTGGATTCTCTGCTGCAACGGGTGAGGAGAAATCCAGCTCTCACTACATCCTCGGATGGAGTTTTCGCCTCAATGGGACCGCGGACCCCCTCGATATGTCTCGACTTCCTGTCGTGCCAGTTGAGAAATTGTCATCATCTAATGGTGGTGTGAATGTGAGAAAAGCATTTATTGCAACTTTCTCTGTTCTGCTTTTTCTCTTGGTAGCATCACTCATATGCATGAGATTGTATCGTAGAGTGATGAGGTTCGAGGTGCTCGAGGATTGGGAGATGGACTCGCCTCATAGATTCCGGTATAGGGATCTTTACAAAGCCACGAAAGGATTCAAAGAAAGTGAGAAAATCGGGGAAGGAGGGTTCGGAGCTGTTTATAAAGGCGTTTTGCCGTTGAGTGGAGGGGAAATCGCGGTGAAGAGGATCATGTCGAATAATCCATTACAAGGGATGCGAGAATTCGCAGCTGAAATCGAGTGTCTAGGGAGGTTAAGACACAAGAATTTAGTGAATCTTCAAGGGTGGTGTAAGAACAAGAATGATCTTCTTCTAATCTATGATTATGTCCCAAATGGAAGTCTTGATTCAATACTTTATCATAATGGGAGCATTTTCTTGAATTGGGAGCAAAGATTTAACATCGTAAAAGGCGTTGGATCGGGGCTTTTGTACTTGCATGAGGAATGGGATCAAGTTGTGATCCATCGCGATATAAAGTCGAGCAATGTTTTGATAGATGGCGATATGAATCCGAAGCTTGGTGATTTCGGGCTCGCTAGATTGTACGATCACGGGAAAAACTCCCACACGACGAATGTGGTTGGGACGATAGGCTACATTGCTCCTGAATTGACTAGAACGGGGAAGGCCTCAACGAGCTCTGACGTGTTTGCATTCGGGATTTTGCTCCTAGAATTGGCGTGTGGGCGGGCCCCGGTGGTGTTCGAGGCCCATCGGAACGTGATATTGGTGGATTGGGTGGCGGAGTGTTTGCAAATGGGGACAATATTTGATGTAGTTGATCAAAGGTTGAACTCGATGTATGTAGTTGAAGAGATGGAATTAGTGTTGGGATTGGGGCTTCTTTGTTCATTTCCAAAGCCAGAAGCTAGGCCAAGTATGAGACAAGTGATGAAATATTTAAATGGAGATGAGATGTTGCCATTGTTTGATAGATTGAGCGAAGCTGGATCAAGGAGAGTTGATGAGATAACTGCAAGGTTTTTGGCACTAGGCTTGACGGATAATACTACTGCTAGTACGACGTCGTATCGGTCGGCCTCTGTAGGGGAGATTTCTTTAGCTTCTTTTGGCTCTGGTAGATAAAACACACTCATAGGATAGTAGTAGCATAAACATAGGATCTCCTTGTATGTGAATTATTTGTATTTAGTAACCATTTGCGAAATGAAATACAAAAACTATTTTAGGCAAATTAAATAGCTCTCGACTTCTCTTGAGCGTTCCAAATAGAGCAGTCTTTGAACAAATCATTTCCAACTCAATCTATGTTACAAGTACAACTTCTTATAGTATATGATAAATTTTCTTCATACTACAATAATTACTAGTAACCCAATTTCGGATTAAATGTTCTTTTAGTGATTTGAAAAAATTTAAGAAAATTCAGGTATATTGAGAATAAATGAGGAGAAATAGTTAAAAAAGATACAAAGTCTTATAGTAAGTTGTTAAAGATGTATATTTAGTTATTTACCAAACGCTTTTAAAAAGTTTAAACTCATAAATATCCTACACAAGGCGAGTTCAGTCAAACACCATTAAATATAGTTTATTTAGACTTTTTCACACGTCAGATCTTTCCCTCTCACTTTTTTGTAATCAAACATAATTTACCAATAGATTATTCAAGATTAGGACTAACCCAGCTTCCAATAGAATACTGACCGAAGAGTGCGTAGGAAATCAATGGCAGCAGTTGACTTCTAATCCATCAAGAAACTGTCGACATTAACTAGAATTTTATTGGGTTCCTTTGTGACTCCAAGTATAAAAAATTACAAATAGATATACTATAAACTAAATTTAGAAATTGCCTGTAATTTGCCCCCAACTAAACAAACGAGAAATATATATATATATATAGTCGTTTTCCAGCTGTTTGAAATCGATATGAACCTGCCCATTACTCCATAATTACTGGAAATTTAGCTTAAGATCTACTCGAGTCACTCACATGTCGAGCAAAGCACGATGAAGCTTAAGGCCATGTTTGATAGCTTAGATTAAACCTAGATTAACTATATATCATTTTTATTGGTTGTTTGATAACTTAGATTAAGGGTAGATAATGCTTTAAAATTTATAAAGTTTAGTTATCATCCTAATCTTAGATAATCCGTCTATGCTATCAAACATGCCCTAAGGAAACATAATATATTAATCCAATATATGTACGAAAACTATTTTGAAATTTCAGACTTTTGATTTTTCCTCTTTTTTATAATATAATCTCTATTCAGTAGTAATATTTTATTATATATAAAATTTTCTAAAAACATGTTTCAGATTAAGCTTAAGCCTAGAAAATTCAAACTTGTTGCTAACTGAATTTGGAAGCCTTCGAGTTGTAATATGATATGAGTAACCATTTTAACCAGAAAAGCATGAGAAATGACGTGATATACTGTGAAAAACATGCAAAATAACAATAAATAAATGCTTCAAATCATGCAAGAAATTAACATACGAGCGTTGACCTGGTGTAAGTTTCCATGTGAAGTCAATTTCACAAAAAGAAGACTTGGACAAAATTTCTTCCAGCAGTTCAAATTTTGGGACAATATGAAACATAAAGCAGTGAAGGCAAGATGCAAGCATAAACTTAAGATACAATTTTTAGTCCTTGAAATTGGGACGCAAAATTCTAGGGTGACACTTAAACTTTTACCTTTCCATGAAGAATGCTCGACTCAACTATAATAACAGGCCACTGAAACATGGTGGCCATAACAAATAAAGACGCAAAAATTGCCATACTTAGATGACCG
The DNA here is from genome assembly GCA_963675135.1 of Galeopsis tetrahit. Taxonomy (NCBI): domain Eukaryota; kingdom Viridiplantae; phylum Streptophyta; class Magnoliopsida; order Lamiales; family Lamiaceae; genus Galeopsis; species Galeopsis tetrahit. The sequence continues at coordinate 70,703,247 of OY776128.1, read as the reverse complement.
ATTCAAGATTTTCAGACCCTTCATCCAAATTAGACAAGACTCGAACATGACCAGAGAGAGACAAATAGACGGACACAGCTTACAGAAACAATCAGCTCTGGACAGAAAATGCACGACCAATCATCCCCTGAGTCCATGTAGCTGTTTCTTTGAGCTGCTCATCGTCTGACTGGAGGCACTCACCCAACAGATCTTTGCAAAACTTACTATCATTGAACAACATCTTTACATTCGAACCAAGTGCATCTGCCAGGTCACCCAAAACCGCCACAGCTGCCTTAGTCACATTCTCATCCCTGAGGAGCAGAGTAACATACACGTGAACATATATATATATATATTGAATGAGAATAATGTGTAAGAAATACAAATGACAGAAGGTATTTAGATTGGTGAGAGTACCTATGTTGATCTTGGGCGACCAATTCTACGAACTGCAAGAGATGGGGAGCATGAGGTACCATCAATTGAGCCTTGGAATTCTTAAATCCCTGAAGAATTCCGGAATAAGCCTCAAGAATACTGCGCCTGAGCTGGTTTGCATAGTCTATCATCTCCTCATCACTATTGTCCATCTGAGCACACACTTCTGAGGCGCTTTGCATCATTGGTAGAGCATAACTGATATACTTCTCAAACTGATCACCAATTGCAAGAGCAACATCACCAAAGCAGGCAAATATGGGAGGCTTAACAGATCGGTGCAGTTCACCACTGGAGAGATCTTTGAGGAGATGCGTCATGATCCCATCACAAAATGGTAAGATCTTTTCATCCAATGCTCGGCAAATGTCACCAACCACCCCAACTGAGATGGCACAAACCTGATACTCCTCAAAATTCTGCAATCCCGTTTCTAAATACTTGTAGAACTCTGGCATGTACTTCTCAAACCCCTGCCCAGTAGCATAGGCAAGAGCACCAATAGCCAACATAGCTTCTTCATGAACAGTAGAGCTACGACAAGCAAAAACTTTTAGGAAAAGAAGCATAATCTGGTCCGCCCCCTGCAATATTACAGGCTTAGTTTCATCAGCACTGCTTAATTTTTGGATAATAACCTGAAGCACACCACAAAGAGAGGCCTGCAAATCTCCTTGCTTTTCCCTGTCATCAGATGATACGATTTGAAGACTTAATGTTTGTTCCAACTTAGTCATGATAGCAGGGAGAAGTTTGGCAATTATCTGAGATGTCTCCAAAAGGTTCGAACACCTAACAACCTCATTTAGGGTTTCGTATGCAGAAGATCTGAGTTTAGAGTCGCTGCCATCCGTTCGATCGGCTGTGGTGATTAAATTACTCAAGATATCTGGCATGTAAGGTGTGAGCAGAGAAGAGCTAGGACCAGCATCCTCATATCCCTGAGCAAGAAAATAGATAGCTCCACAGACCTTTTCTGACACATGTGGAGCATCTTTTAAACTCTCCAATAAGACCCCCAAAATCCTTTGGAGATTAGCTGGGGTAATCACCGAGAAACCAGTAGCTGGCGAGTGAAGTAATTCAAAGATACGACTAAGAGTCCATGCAGTTGTATCTTTTACATGGCTGTTCTGGTCATTCATTGCATTGAGCAGAAAATCCAATCCGTTATTAACCATAGGGGATAGCTTCTCAAGACTTGGTCCTTCAAGGATTGAACCAAATGCATATGTAGCTGCCTCACGAGATCGCCAGTCAGGCTTTGATATGTTGGACTCTACAAATGGCATCACCAAAGGAACAATAGCATCTCCAACAGTCCTAGCAACAAGACAAAGACACGTGCCACCAGCCATGGCCAGATTCCAAATTCCATCCTCCTGATCTTGGTCCTCATCCTGCTTAAGTAGAGTCTCGAGTAGCATAGGCACTAAAGTGGGAAGAGCCTTTTGAATGAACAGAGAGTGTGGAGCACCTGAATCTCCACTTTCAAGGACCTCGTAATCTTGAATCTCTAATTCTTCATCACAAATAGAGCTCCAAAACTCTACTGCTTGAAGGGCAACAGACTCCTCATCTCCTTTGACCGCATTAGATGTCAGCTCAAAGATCTTTTGCATGTAAGGTTCAAGAACGTCATAGTATGTAGATGCAATAGAAACTAGACACTCAAATGCAGCCTGTCTGATCTCAGTCTCTTTTGCATAGGCAGCATCACAGATTACCTTCATTATATAGTTCCTCTCCATCTCATTTTCAAAATTGGTCTGAGCAAAATCAAGGGCATTATATAAGGCCCTTGTCGCAGCAAGCCGAACCTCATGGTTTGCCTCAGAGATATTCATTCCTTGAGCAACTGCAGTAAGAATAGCATTTACTTCATCCTGCACAAGATCTACATGTGATATCTCCTCACATACAAAACCCAGTGTTTCCAATGTAGCTTGTTTCAGGGATGAGGGTGCATCTGGACGTGTCATATTGGCAAGCAGTAATCCAACAAGCTCGGGCCATTCTTTTCGGGGAATTTCAATTGAAGCAATCTTAGCAACCACCTGTGAAGCTGTATGACTAGCCTCTCGAACAGAAGATCCAAGGGTGTTCAGAAGAGAGCCTTTTATTTGAGATTTAAACGAAATATCAATTGCAACCCATTGTTGGACAAGCTGGTCCTTTCTTGCAGATTCTTTAGCATCCAAGGAGTTCTTAAGGACAATACCAGCAAGTCTACGTGTCTCGGTTGGTTTCCCATCATTTGAGAGCTCAACAGATAATGACAAGAGAAAACCCGGCAAGTTTTGCTCCTGAAACTGTCGGAGTATGGTCTCCGCATCAGTTCGAACTTTCGCATCTGGTGATTGAGCAGACAATAGATACTGGGTAATCTCCAATGCCATTTTACCTATACAGGAAAGAACCACAAGAAATCAGTAATATTTTAAGACAAAGACATGCAAATCTAAAACAAAAACTTGATCAAAAGATTATGAAATATGATTTACAAAATATGTCCATTACTATAAAGTTATATTTTCAGAAAAAAATATTGATATAGCTCAACACCAAATCAATTAAAAGGTTTTAGTAAAAATCCTAAACGAATTAAGGAAGAACCACACAACAGATTGAATTCTACCGCACGCAATACAATCATGTCATTTATAATAATCCGAAACAACAGGAACAGTCTCACTATAGAATAGCGGAAGCTAAAACCCCGGACCAAAATTTCAAAACCCTCAATAAACAGATCCATATTATATATTCAACTTAACAACTAAAACAACATCAATTTACTATGTCCATCGCAAAACGAGACAAAATTAGATAAAAACTTCGAAAATGAATTCACCGGATACCATTAAACCTAAGCCCTAAAGCGAATAATCCAAAAATAATCGAAAAAAGTAACAAAATGAAGTTAAATACAGACAGACACAGATCCAAATAAACATGAACTAAGAATAAGAAATTACCCGAATAAAATCCGTTCGAATCTCAGTCGAAGCAGGTTGGTTTCTCCCCTTCTCCTTGTTCGTTCAAAAGCTTCGTCGGTTGTACTCCTAGACTTAAAAATCAATTATTTGCTTAAAATAAGCTTTTAGAGTTGGATTGATACAGAAGATATGCAGAAATTATGTGCGAGAAACACAGAAATGTGTGTATGAGAGAGAAGGGAGATGGATTTCGAATGCAGAGAATAAGCGGGAGGAAGGGTTAGAGGTATGGCTTAATAGTGAATTCAGAAAACGGGCAGCGCCTCTGCCTGCCCGGGTTGCCCGACCTGACTCATCTCTAAAACCCTAAATCCGCTTTTTAAAATATTATTATTATTTTGTTTTATTTTCTCTTTTACGTTATGTTTGGCAAATAAATTCATTTAAGAAAAATAATAAAAACTTCTCTCAATTTCCTGGTTAGGAATAATAAAAAAAGGAATAGTATGGAAATTAGGAAAGTTGTGATTGTAATGTGTGTGATTAACTTGGGTATAATTTCAATTATATACTTAAAAAGGGAGATATGGATAATTTAAATTAATTGTGTTTAGTAAGGGAATTTAAAATTTAAACTCAGGCTGGAACGTGTCTTATGGTATTCCACTAGGTTAATTGGCCACTACCTCTTGACTTCTCAAGGTTAAAAATATTGTTTTACATTTTTGTTAGTCTTTTTTGTTTTTCAAATATTTTTAATTGGAAATCAACTAGGATGCTCTCTTATGATATATTTTGGATTTCGGGTGATTTTTAAAATTTTAATAAATAATAATATGTGAGTTTCTTTTGAATTTTTGAATATAAAAGGATGTTAAATCAATATATAAGATTGAATGCAATTTATTTTATTATATTATTATTATGTGAAATTTTTATTTTGAGATCTAATAATTGAATTTATTATATTATTGTTGAGAGATTATAATGAATATGTTTGATATGGGTGAATTTAAATGATTTTAAAAATTCAAAATTTAATTTTTAAATTCGAAAGTATAGATGAATCATAGGAGTACGAAACTACGAATTAGTCGAGCACTCTAAGATCACCTTGGTAAAAATAAAAATAAAAATAAAAATAAAATCATAAATGAAATGTTTGAACTCAATGACCATTTATGATTGTGATTACCTGGAGTAATAATTTATGATTGTGATTACCTGTTATAATAATTTATGATTGTGATTACCTGTTAAGAAACTAAAACGAAGATTACCATTAAATTTCTCCACAGTTTTTTGAATTTAAATTTTCGGGATACGCTTACTCTGCAAGGAAATACGGAGTAATAAATTAAGAAACTAAAATGAAGATTAACATTAAGTTTCTTTATAACTTTTTATTTGGTATCTTGTGAGTGTTATCCTTTAATAAACACTTATATGCAAGTATTATTTTGTACAACATACCTTTAAAACACGTTGAAGGACGTCCGTCACTTTTCTCTTATTTTTTTCATTTTTTTATTATAGACTATTCTGGCTCAACAAATATATATTTTTTACTTATTGAATTGCATTTTAATATGATGAATTAATGTTTTGACTATCAAAGTCTAATTATATTTTTTTTTTCATTTTTACTAGTTTTATTTTATTTATACGGTAATATGTTTTTTCTTCATAAAGTAACACATTCGTATTTATATAAGTAACATGAAACGATATTTTACATTTATTAGTATAAGAGCAAATATATATTAATGTGAAGATAAGCGAATATTTTCGCTTTACACGTTTTTTTTTTTTAAATTCACTTAATCTCACCCGCATAGCAACCACGAGATTTTCCATCAAAATAATATGGATATCAACTTATCTGGAAAATGTAAAATTTCCATCAAAATCTACACAAAATCTGACTTTTCCCAACTCACAAACATCCCCCCTATTCTATCATCATATATAAAAATCTCTATACAATAAATATTCATAAAACAAACTCTATAACCTGAGATGATGATCAACGTTTGTGCTTCAAATTTGTTCCAATGATGGTATCACAAACCGGGCTCTTAACACACGGTTTACTCCTCATTCTCCACGGCAAGAAACTACCTAGCCCACAACCTTTCGATGAATGGTTCGATCTCCGAATGCTAACTGCTCGAGAAAACGAAGAATTAGACTCAGGAGAACTCGAATACGAAACCTTATTATTCATAACGGATGCTTCAGCCAAGGCTCGAGCATCTGGTAAAAATCTCTGTATAATGAAACTCGGTGAACCATACTCATTGTTAGGCGTCTGCATCCCTGAGCTTCTTCCCTTCGTCGCTTTATAGTCTGTTTCCATATCATCATGATCTATCGACTCAGCTAATGAGAAGATGTCAATGGCATCCGAAAAACGTTCATCATGACCATTCTCATTGTGTCCTCCTCCATCACATTGGTCAGTATCACCGTCTACCACCTCCAGGGGTGGTGGCTGCCGCCACCCTGGTGGCAGTCTTGGTGTTGGCGGTAGATCAAAATCTTCATTTGTTTTTTTATCTTTAGGTTCGCCTGGGATTCTCTCCCATGAAAACGGGACCATGTTGGTCGTGTTGGATTTGGAAATCGAGAGCATTAGCGTGTCGTTCCAAGGGTTGATGAAGGGGCGCCTTGTTGATAAAGGAGGGACATTTAAGTTGAGCTTTCTTGGATGTAGAATATGGTTCTTGTTTTCTTCCTCCATGAGTGCTAGCTAAGCTAAACCAAGGGAAATGTTGAGGAAATTTGATATTTGAAGTAAATGAATAAATTGGAAAGTTTTTAAATGGTAGCTGAAGAAGCCATAAATACTTGCAGTTGGAATGTGTAGGTATCTCGTGGGCTAGGTTAAAAGTTGTCACTTTATAAGATACATCTGGTAAAATAACAGCCATAGATGAGAAATCTGGTAGAAAATGCAACAGAGGATGAGAGAGAAATCCATAATAACTCAAATTTATGTACATATTTATACTTCTAAAAATGTGCATCAACTTTCTTGTTCGACCAATTTCAGGACCAGTTTCGCTGAATCCTATGTGAGCACATCAATTAACTATTACAAAAAAAGAGGGAAAAAAATAAAACAAGTACATCAGTTTTACACAGGGATTTGCTCTTTCTATTCTCTTCATTTCATTTGTTCCCCTCCAATATACACCTTCGCTTACTCGTTTTTTCCAAGACCTGATCACGATGGTCCGTCTAAGAACGATTGTTCTACAAGCAAAAGCTCAAAGGAGGTAGGTAGAGTCGGGCTGTATGGGCCATAAGAAGGCAACAGCTGGAGAATTTACACTGGTTTCTTTCCGTCTCATTTTGGTTGTTCTTCTTCAGCAGCAGCTCGTTTTTGTGCTTTTCGATAAAGTTCAAGTGAATCTGCATGGTTAGGATCAAGGCACAGGGCTGCCTCACAGTCTTGGAGGGTTGAAGTGGTGTCACCCATCGAATCGTGGAATGCTGAACGAAGATGAAGTAGCTGTAGGTCGGGTTTGAAAGCTATTGCCTTTGAGAGCTCGTTTATTGCTTCAGCTTCTTTATGGTCGTCCATCAAGACTGAAATGCATAAAGGAATTTCAATATGTGTCCATAGAAGTATTTTTTATCATCATTTAAAATTGTCCAGCCAAAGTTTTGGTTGAGCATTTCTCATATTGAGGTTTTATCTTGAAAAAAATTGAACAGAGCCATGCATTATTAAACTCAATCAACAAGTCGTAAATCGATTTCTTCTTTAGTTCAGAAAATTTATTGTAATAACCTTTGAAATTCAAATTTCGAAAAATATAGGGAAATGGGGCATAGGCTTGTACACAATGTTTCTAAAATAGATGAGCACATAATATTTTGAAGATCATCCATGATATAAATAAGAGTGTGTTTTTCGATTGAACACATTTTTATGAACTAGATACAGTTAAAAAATGGGGCATTTGAGATGACAATTAACTAGACAAGCACTTACCAAATTGCTAATCCAAGATATAATTTAGTGTTTTTTCAACTGCCCAGTTTCACATTTTTATGGTTTAATTAACAAGTATAACCACATTATTAGAAATTAATGATCAGAAAATTCCTAACATTTCTCATATTTAAGTTGAGCAACGGTGTTTTAGTTATCAAAGTTTTGCTGAATCAAAGAATTTAGGACATAGAAACTGGTTTCTATATCTTACACTCATTGCATAATCTGCTACTATGGCAAATTGGTTTCTGAAATACATAACCAAATTGCAGTTTATAACAAGTAATTATTTTTTATCCAACTTATCATTGATTGATTAAAATAATCATGATCAAGAAAAAAATAAACACAAAAACCACATGATAAAGATTGACGGGTCCAAAACAAACATTATTGAAGAAGATGAAATAAGGGGAAATAGTTTTATAGTCCCGTAAATTATCCCTATTTTGGTTCAGGCATGTTGATTTCCACGAATTGAAAATAATCATGTAACTTTCAATTTTTGACATTTTGGCCCGGTGACTAGTTGTAGCAGCTGAAACATTCGGTTGATACCGACGTGGAAAAGTCTAATTGATCGACCGGATGTTTCACCTCTTACAGCCAATCACTGGAGCAAAATTTAGAAAAATTGAAAGCTACAACACTATTTTCAATTCGTGAAATTCGACAGGACTAAAATCAAAACAAGGGTAACTTTTAAAAAAACTATTTTCCCTACAAATAATATGATGGCAAGCTAAAACTTACCAGCTGCCCGATACCGATACGGAAATGTCCTTAGAGGGTCCAAACGGGTTGCCATGCTAAGATCACTTTTCGCCATTTCTCGGTCACAATATTCTGAACGTTTCTCATAAGCTGATGCATTATTTCTGGCCTTCTCAATCAACTTTGTCATCTCATCATATGCAGCTTTTCTTAGATTCTTGAGATGATATACACGAGCTAAACCTTGATGTGCTCTTGTATGCTTAATGTTCAACGCATTCATATAGCAGTCTACAGCATGGTCTAGTTTATCCACATCTACATAGATGCTTGCCAAATTACTCAAAGCCTGAAAAACAACATAGTCATCAGTACTCTTGGTTAAAACCTTAGAGACCATATGGCTGAGCTTATAAGATCTTAAAATAAGTTTTTTACAACTAACAAGCTCCACAACAAAAGTGTTTACACTCCAACTTATTTTTCTAAAAAAATTTAAACTATACTTAAATTATACTCAAACTCACCAAATTAATTATTTTATATTTAAAAATAAAAAAATATTTCTTTAAAGAACTTATAAGTTTTATAGTAAAATGTTTTAACATCTTATAAGCTCCTGAAATAACTCGCGAGATGTTTAAAATAAGCTTAGTCAAACAGGCTCTTAGATCAATAATACGACTTACTTGTCCTTTTCTAAGGCCATCAGACGGGCACCTTAGAGCTTCCTCAAGGAGCTTGATAACATAGAACGAAGACTCATGATCCGTTGTTGTTTCAGAAAGAACATATGCTTTCAGGAAAAAGGCTTCAAATGATCTCTGGATGGAGATGGACTTTTCAGCTTTAGCTATGGCTTCTTCACGATAACCCGTATCATATAATATCCAGCCTTCATAGATAAGTTTTTCGTGCTCAGAGGCTGCATGATTTCGAGCCATTCTCAGACTTCTCATCGCAGCCTTGTGGCAATTTAATCTGGAACAGCTTATAGGTTATGGTCTTGCCATACAAGTAATCGAATCAAACTAACTAAGATAAACAATTGAAGCTCCTAAAATTGAAAATCCTCATGTAGTAATTAGTAAGTGCTTGGGAAACATAATATAGATTGGAAACTTATAGCAAATATCACATTCCCCCCGAAACATAATCATACCAAACTACTCTATCACATTTAATCCAAAACCTTACAAATTACAGCATATCAGCATGATTAGGGTATCTTTGATTTAGGATTTGGAAACCGGAGTTGGGATTTCAAAATCTAAATCCGGATCTACTTTGGGATTTTATAATCCAGTTTTTAAAAACCCAATACATCCATGATCCACGCCTACAAATACCTATAACCCCTATAAATAACTTTTTTTTCTACTTTTTTATTTATCCTTTTTCACACATTTTTTTCACTTTTACAACTTCCAACAAAACAAACTAATTATTACACTATCATTCGATCATTACAATTACAATCAACATCAATATATTAATATAACTTCTCAAACTCTTACAAATCGATTTGACATCAAGTTAGACCTTACCCTATTTAAATCTCAAAACACACACACACACACTGTTAATCTTTATCAAGATTTTGAAATTCCATACCCTAAGTCAAAATTTTGCCAAACATTTGTTGAATGCAGTTGATCAAGGAAATTATGATTCATAAGCTGAAAAATATAGAACGTAAACTCACCGTAATAGGAGGAGAGATTGCCGAAACCGTAAAAGGCTTTTGCCGGGATCATTAGCCAACATATGATGCACAACAGCTAGAGAGCCAATATCATCTACAGATGACCACCTATCGTAAAGTTGCATCCAGCAATCAGCTTGACTACGCTGCTCCACGTTATGACGTAGAAGCTCTACCAACTGATCACCGTGCAACTTTCCATGAAACACCATATATTGAGGTTCCAAAGTTAGTAAAGCACGAATATCAGTTAAAGCTCCTTCATAGTCCCCCAAAACAATCAAGAACCAAGCTCGTAACTCAAGGCAATCAGGAGACGCTTTGAAGCCAATTATCTTGTTAATCTCAGATATAGCAGCCCCAATTTTGTCCTCCTCCATCATTGAGATAGCTCTAAACTTATAAGGATATGAAAGGGTGGGGTCCATTTCAGTAGCTGTATTCAAATCCATCGTTTTCTCTTTCCCACTACAGTATAAAGATCGTTCTTGATACATCCATCCGCAGGGATTATGGCCGGAAATGAGGGAGTTCATCAATGTATACGCCTTATACTTGTGCCCACGCTTGTTTTTCGCTCTTGCTACGCCCACTAAGGAATAAACATGCCCTGTTTCAACAGCTGCTTCGAACCATTTCTGGGCATCCTTATATTCCTTCCTTTCAAGCATCACACAACCCAACTGGTGGAAAGCTAGTTGCTTCTGCCAACTCTCTGTAGCACATTCTCCCATTCTTTCCAAGAGCATTACCGTTGTGTTCGATTTTAAGTCTTCTTCCATGGCTATTAGGCTCAAAAAGTTGTAGAGCAAAAAAGAAGCATGCCCTACTGATGCTAGTCTTTCCCTAGCTTCAGAACTACAGAACACTTTCATTACATTTGGGTCGTGCATTGAATTTGGTAGCTCCCTCAGAATCACTTGCATACAAGCTGCCACCAATAGATACGCAGTTTCATCCAAACCGTATTCAATGAAAAGCATAGCAGTTTCCAAATCATCAATCAGAGATGCTAGATAAGTATCACAACAAGATCTCATTTCATCACAACAGAACCTATTAGCCAACACTAGGAGTTCAACAACAACATTTGGATCAAAAGAATCCACACTTTTTACCCTGCTGAAAATCTCAGCTGCTTTCATTGCCTTGGCAGATATCCCATTCTGTGTGAAATGTATTCTCTCCTTCCTCGACTCCATAAACGAACCATACAACATTGATTTAAACGGTCTAGAAAGTGAAGCCATCTTAAACCTATTGCATCTAACCTCATCATCCCCAATACAAAACCACATATTGTAATCATCATCGTCATCATCTTGAACATCAGCATTACTAATTGACGTCGAACATTCTTGACCTTGGTCATTGGATTCCATACCCTCGTCTTCTTCCATCGGTTGAGAACATGTACACGTATCATGTGCAGACTCAGGGTTGTACCCTGCTACCAACGAGCTTTTAGGGCATTCCATACTCCACCCACTACAATCCATTGCAGATACCCCTAATAACTCATCCTCTCTTCTCTCAAACCTCAACCAAGCTGAAAGTACAACTTTAGAATGCACATCCACGGCGTTTTGCCTAGCTGAACGAAGACATCTCCTAAACAATTTGGGGTCCGGTAACCCTCTGAAGATTGCGCATTGCTCCATATATGCTCCTGATCTCTCAAATTCAGGGCAATTTTGAAGTCTCCTGTATACATCAGCTATAACCCCCACAAAATCAGCAAATTTAAGACCCGGATCAATTTGGGGCTCAATGAGATCCGTTTGCGGAAGCCCATAAATCGCGAGAGCCTCTGCTAGAATCGTTGGATTTACATTGTTTGCCTCGGAAATACTCTGATAACGCCGATGAGATTTTGACCTAATTGAATTAACCCTTAAATGGTCTTGCAAATGATGCAGGAATTTCTCTCCAACGCCACCGCTGCCGGCCGCTCCTCCTCCGCCTCCGCCGCTGGTCATGGGGTTAAGGGCGTATACTTGGGTGCCTTTGCACCCATCAATCATCTTCAAACTACGCATGGTGTTGAATATATGTTGCTGCATCTTCCGTCAATCAAAATAGACCACATTAACAAAGCAATACAAATAAACAGGGAATCGATAAAATGCAATGGGCTTCAGCTAAAGTCGAGATAGATCAAAGCTTTACCTGCAAACACCGCCGTTGACCAAAGGCGAAAACTTCTGTAATTAATTAAAAAAAACACGTTGCCGCGAAAAATTATTTTGAGACAACAGGAAGAATAAAGGTTTGCGAAATCTTCTCCTAATATTTAGGTTTCAATAATCTTGTAATCTAATGATGTCGATAGAGAGGGTGGTGGTGCTGGTGGTGGCCGTTAATTTACACGGCCACTCTCTCTCTCCTCTCTCTCTCTCTAAAAATAATCCATATATATTATGCAAATCAGTTGATTCGTTTCTGTAATTGTTTTTGTTTTTTTTTTTTTTTTTTTTGCTTTTTTCACAGAAAAGAAAACGCAATAGGTGCGCGTAAAGGATGCTTCAGAATTTTAATCAAAAGTAGGAGTAGAAAAAAAAAACAAGTCGAAAATGAAAAAAGTAAAGATGGAGTAAAAAACCCGTTAGAAATGGAGAGCCACTGAAATTAAAAATAATTAATGAATAAAGAAAAGTCGGGTTCTGCTTTTCTTTTTTCCGACCCGAATTTGTCGGGCCTATCATGCAGATGAACTTCAGAATTTGTCACGCGCTTCGGCTCGCGCGTGGGGCTATCATCCATGGTCTTTTTTATTGTGGGGAACAATAGGAAATGGAACATTGGGTGTGGGGTTTTGACAGAAAGCTGAAACATAAAACGACAACGTATGATGATGGGTAATAATCGTGTACATGGGCTTCACATATATGATTTCTAATTCTAATTATTGGGGTTTCTTACTTCTTTTGGGGCTTTAGCCCATTTCTGGACGAACTTTTTCCTTTAAATACGCGAAAAGTACATGAGTACAATTTAAGATTGTGAATTTGTGGACTGGTGAAGTAAATAAAACTTCAATATTGTTTTTAAAAAAATTATGTCATGGAGTACATACAACATTAATACTATTATTCCTAAAAATTAATGAGTTGAATCAATTTGAGGGTGAGGTGAGTTGCTCTGAGCTAAATGAGTTGAATCAATTTGAGGGTGAGTTGAGAGTTGGAGTTGAATCAATTTGAGGGTGAGTTGAGAGTTGCTCTGAGCTTATTTAGGTCAAATAATGGTATAAATAAAAAATTGGCCCATGCAGGTCTCGAACCTGCGACCTTCGCGTTATTAGCACGACGCTCTAACCAACTGAGCTAATGGGCCTTTTTGATATATATTTTTACCTTAACATTTATAATCCAAGAATCTCTTGTTTCTACTACTATATAAATGGAGTATAACAATCGCTCTCATACGTAGGAGTACATGATAAGATAACCTCGGGAAAGGTAGACTACATTATTGTCATATGACAGCAATCAAATTTAAAAATGGAAGTGGGGAATATTTACATTTTGAGTGTTTATTTTAATTTTCTACAGGTGTGCTTCTATTATAAGTTAAATTAAAATATACAGAATTATATAAATGCATTATAACTAACAGTAAATTTTATACATTTGGTTGTCTCCTTTCGAGTATATGTCGGCATGAGTATCTGGTTACATGTTTTTGATCATGTATTTCAAAAAACTCTATTTGAAATAACTAAAACCCAATCTTTATTTATAGTTACAAAATCATTTGGGACTCATGGTCCAAACAAAACAAAAAAAAAAAAGAAAAGACGAAAGTCTTTGAGAGTTGCAGTGGAATTAATCTTAATCCCTGGCCAATTGCACATTATAAATCATTAGAAAAATGAAAGTACAAGGGTGGGGATCCACGACAAAATTTAAAAATATATAAAATTAATTAAAGATAAAACTTGAATTAAATATAGTTGTAGGTCAAAGGTCAATATCCGGAGTGTGTGAGTTTTCCCACCTCATTAGACAGGTATTAATAATAATAATAATAATAATAATAATAATAATTGTTAGGATAAAATTGTTTAATTCTGATTTGAGGTCAAAATAGTCTAACTATTGATAGGACAGTTAATTTAGAATAATTAATAAATTAGCTTTTACAATCAGTACGGATACTCAGTTAGGAAAAACACAATTGAAGTTCATTTAAGTAAATCTAGCTCAATTGTTGATTAAGAGAGTCAGTTGATGGATTTAATGGTACTTAAGTCATTTGACAACGTGTTGAATGTAAAAAGAAAGTCAATTTTGAAAACTTAAAGAGGTACAATTAATATAAAACAATTGTCAAGTGGTCTTCTAGTCAATTGAAAATAGTCATTGACAATCAATAAAATTGGCAATGTGAAGTCGACAATGCTTTAGGGAGTATAATAGCAAATAGACTAGTCTACTGCAACATTGTAGCAAACAAACATTTAATACATATCTTCTTAATGCTAGTATTTGTTTTAGGATTTAAGACATACCTTCTTAATTGTTTTAGGATGTAAAATTGGATTTGAGATTTTAAATTTAACTTTTGTAGACACTGAAATTTTATTAAATTTTGAACGTGTCTAATATTATGTAAATTCTAGTTTTGGAGATAAGAATATAAAATAATATCTCCAAAATTGAGGAATTATCTCTTTCCTTATTTTTAGGATTTTTGAATATGTTTTTCTTGCTCTCTAAATCATTATCTCTTATAAATAGATAGGATAGTGATAATAGAATTTCAAGAGGTCAGATGGAATAAGTCACAAATGAGATTAACGAGAGTTGTAACCCACGTTTATAATAAAAATATGTTTACCTTAATTTTATCGTCTTTTATGTGCATATTTGCAGGTGTTTAAATTTATTGATTTACAGTTTTACTTTGATATTTTTTAATTAACATTTTAAATTATACTCTACAAATATCTATAAATTTTATAAAAGTTAATTATATACTTTGTAATTACCTACAAATCTTATATATATACATATAAATATTATATAAACCTTTAAATCTTATAACATAAAATTAAATTATATCCTACTTAAATCTCAAAACAAACATAAAATATATATATTTCACAAAAATTTACATACAATATTGACCAATTAAGTCAATTGGACTGGAAATATTGACTTATTAAATCAATGAGCTGAAAATATATATTATTGGGTCACCATTAATTCATTTGAGTTTATCTATTTGTCAACTGGTCCGCTTGTGTTTTAATTTCGACCGAAATTTTAACCCGTTTATGTGATTTTTTTATTTTATTGCCGAACGCATGATATTAAATGTAGTAATTCAAATTGTAATATGTAGTAACACACATTATTTTATATAGTACTCCATAATATATATTCTTTTCTGTAGTAACATATTTTTTTCTAGTATTTTTGTTGATTAAATAACTCACATTATAATATACCGTAGTAACATATATTATTGAACATAGTAAGATTTGATGTACTAATATAAAATAACCTTGACCCATAATAATTATTAAAGAATATTTACAAAATAAAAAATACGGCCGCGACTTGGGGTGGTCGAAAACTGCTCGGAGAAGACGACCAGATACAATTTTTGTTAGTGAATGTATTTATAAAAAACGTGAGTGTGAATTAAGCTGTCAGTGAATGTATTTATAAAAAACATGAGTGTGAATTGAACTAAAATGCATATATACAATATTTCACACAAGATTACTCCTATATATTTTACTCCGTATGTTTGTTTGTTTTACTATATCAAACCCTTTTGATTTCAAGACTCAAAATGGAAATTTTAAATTAATCTCACTCTATTTTATCATCGACAATTCGACAACTATTCTTCTTTTTATTATCCCAACAATTCACATCATTTATCTTCTTTTTTTTTTTAATCTCAATTCCCAATACAATCATAATAACAATATAATAATAATACAATATCAATCCACTTAATATACCCTATAAAATAGCAAACAAAATTAATATTCATTTTAACTATTAATCGAAATTTTCAAATATTAGGATTTTAAAGTTTTAAATTTTATCCCTACAATCCCAAAACATAATAGATGAGATTTGGTTTGTCTCTCTAACGGAGAGAATTCAAACCTCATGTTATAAATACAAAAAGACCATTCAACCATTTAAGATTATGAAAAATTCTCAAGAGAGCAATAATATTCAAGATCACAAGCATATAATATTCAAGATCACAAGCATTCAGACAATTTGCATACACTATGCTCACTTATACATATTCTAAAGTTTAGAAGAAATTAATATCCTCGTCAGTGAATATTCACTGTAAAGGAATTTCTACATAGTTTAGAAAGTTAGGTCCTGATTCTTTTTATATACTCTAAGAGTTAGGTTTGTAAATGCGCGAGTTAGAAAGTTGAATATGTTTCAGTCCGAAAAACATAGTAATTTAGTAAGTTGAGAGGACTAAAATTGAACTTGAAAAATTACTATGATCAACTCCGTGTGAAAGAAAAATTAAGTGCACATCTCTTAAAATTATAAAATAAGAATTTCAAGTGAAGGAATCACCTCTACAGATAGAAAAAAGTGAAAATAGGAGCAATTGACTTCGAACGTACACTATAAAAATCTAATTAACTTTGAAAAATATACAAAACAATTTATCTGCATATGCAAACCCAATTACTTACATTACATTAATAGACACACAACCATTAAAAATATGTTTCCAAGTCTAAGTATAAAAAGGGGTTTTACTAATTTTGGGATAGCTAAACACTTGTTAACAATTAAGTGTCAATATATTACTTATCAACTTTAATATTTTATGCTCGTATATATTCCTCTCCCACCATACAATTGTAAATAACGTGTGGGGACCAATAATAATAACAACAAAACTAAATCAACCAAGTAAACAAACTGTACTTATTTTATCTCTTAACCCGCGGACATTAATTAATATTAATGATATTTGAATAATAATAATAATAATAAAAGTATGTGAAGAACATATATTTACACATTATAATGTAGGAGATTAATAAAGAGGGGTTACTCCGGCGAAGTGCAGTGTTTGGAGGAGTAAAAGCGACGTCGTATGCATTGGAAGAAGATGACGACGGTGAGAAAAGCAGCCATAAGCGTGATAAGCACGAACATGGTAATTTTGCCATCAAATGCAAAGTCGCTATCATCCTTTAGCGACAACACCACCACAGCTGCAGCTGCAGCAGGAGAAGGCGATATCAAACTCATACTAATTGATAACAACAAACACGATTCTTCTCCCAGATGCAGCTAGCTCGCGCGCATATATTTATAGAATAAGCTGTTAATAATATTATAGTACAGTATATGGGAGAAATGGATGTTTATATATATATATATGCGATAATATGTAAGGGCCACAGTGTACAACATGTGAACCAAATACTGAGATAATCACATAGCTTCAAATTTTAATCTGTCCAATTCTTTGTTTCGGTTGGAAAAAAACAAAAATACTATATAATACTCCCTCTATTTCCCAATTTATCCCCCCCAAAAAAGTGTCGTGCTTCAAAAACACCAGTTGAATTTTCTGGAATAATTGTATGACAATTCCAAACAACTAGTATTTCTTTATAAGAAGGTAAATATAAGTGAAAACTAATAACCCCCTTCGTACCAAGATTTTCTGCCCATACAGTGTGACCCAGAAAAATAACTTTAATGACATAAGAAGTCAAATAAAGGTGATTTATTGTGTATTATTTCCATATTAATAGTGTGTAAATATTTTGAAATTGATCGAAAAAAGAAGAGTGAAAATAATTGTGAGATGGATAAAATAGTCTATTGACAACAACTTCTATGAACTTGGGTTATGTGATTTTTTTTTTCAAATATCACTGATGTACGTACAAACAATCACTGATATGCAATATTAATGTTATACATATGAAGTGTTACATAGTGACATTTCATATGGACAATAGTGATAGTTTATATGAATAACAATGAAACTAAAAAAAAGAGTTCACGTGAACTTGAATTTACACAAATGTTACTCTAATTTATTAAAAATTGTAACATAAACTTATATACTAGAAAGGAGGCGAGGTACGTACGATTCGAAATATATAAGCAAATAAAAATCTAGAAATCCGAAACTAAAGATTTAAAAAAGAAATCTAGATAAATTTGAAAATTTAAAATGGGCCATAGTAAATGATACTAGAATTTTGAATATGTCGACTGTCGTAGTCTCGATCTAGAAATAAGTGGCTTTTATAGATTAGGCGCCCTTGCTTTTCTCACGAACCATTTTTTTAGCTCAACCTCATTCTCACTTTTTCGTCACTTGTTTATAATTTTAATGATGTATTATCGATTTTTTAAATTTTAAATCTTGATAAATAATAGTATGTGTATTTCTTTTAGTTTTTTTAATAGAAATTATTTAATTTTATGTTAAATTAACGAGTAGATTAAATATTTCAAGTGGTTAGATCATTACTACATAGCTCGTAAAGTACAAAAAAAAACAATAGTATTAGTGGTGTATAATAATACTTTACTTAAAAAAAAAAAAAAAAACTTAAGTGTCATTTTTTTATATTTCTTCTTAATTTACTCAATGTGTATCACTATAAAATCTCTTATTTGATGAAGTTCTTTCCACACATTTAATGAAGAAGGCCCTAAAAAAATGTTCATATATTTTAAAAGAAAAAAAGTTAGAAAGAGAGAGAGATTGATTAATTATGAAGAGGTTACTGAAACTAATTTCCCTTCTTAATTTGATAATAATTTAAAAAATGGCATTTATTTTGAAAGTATGGAGTATTAATTTTACCATTTCTCCAATATACACGGTAAACGCAATGTGCACGTTTAAGCATGACAATCCTAATGGGACAGCCCTACATATAATTGGGCTATTACTGATCTCAGTGGGCCAAAAAATATGTCATATTTGCCAGTTCAACTTGTCTACTAAGGACAAAGATAAATAAGGGCTGGCCCCATAACAAAAGAGGCCAATTTAAAGTTCCATACTCAAACTCGTTAAATTATACTCTACTAACATTCAAAATCAATCGATAAAGTCAAGACAAATATTTGTGTGAAATAGTTTTACGATAAAATCGTTTATAAATTAGCATAAATAAATCATACTATGTCTCACCGTTATTCGTCTCACGAAAGACTATATATCTGCAAAATTATTGACTAATAAAAATAGGTATTTAAAATTATATTTTGTGATTAATAAATGGAGTTTGCTATCGTTCCTCAAGTCAAAATAATTATAATTAAATCCCCATGCCTTTCTTGAATCCATGGACTTTGGGCACTACAATTAAATAAGCCATCATCATAGTACAAGGAAAACCACACTTCACCGAACACTCCGTATGTATTTAAAGAAAAGTTGTTTTCATGTATACCTGGAATGACTATATTGACACCTAAATTTTATTTTCTTTTATTTTCTCTTAGTACTAGAATCTGAGGTCAAAATAGCAGTACGTCATAATTAAATCTATAGATAATTAGTGCATAAGTTATCTCAAACGTCCTTTCATTTTCATACGAAGTTTGATTGATTGAGGGCCACACAATAAGAATTGGGTTTTGCGTTCAAGTTTCATCCAACTAACTTATACTAAACCACTCCAATAATAGTCAAAACAAAATAAATAATTGATTGTTTGTTTGCTTGCTTTTTTTTATTATTATTTTAAATCAAAGCCGTGAAGGGGTGGGTATATTTTTAGTAGTTACATATGAAATTTAATGAGACCATTAGTATAATGTAGACACGCTCATATACATTTAAAAAAAATAAAAAATTCAAGTGTCGAACCCATCATGTCAAAATTCTCTTAAAATCGAGACACTGCGTAAAATATTGTTCTATTTTTCTTTTTCTTTTTTAAACTAAAGTGTACATTCGGAGCTCCAGGAAAGTTTGTATTTTGTGGCACGGAATTTAGGAAAAAATGTACTCCATAATTAGAATTTTAGAAGTAATTTTATAAACTTTTATATATAAAGTAAATAAAATAGTTGGATTGAGTGTGTATAGTGGACTACAAAATAATGACATGAATGTTAAATATATGTATATTGTACATTGTGAGAGTGAGTGTGCAAACTTTTTAGGACGGAGGGATTATAACTTACATGCAATATTAACATAAGTTAAGACAATGGTATGAAAATTCGCTGGTCGAATCGATATTACAACGGTAAATTTTTCCAATCATTTTTTAATAGAATAATATTGCATTTGCAATATTACAAATACATTTTTATATTCTTCCTCGAATGTTCATGAGTAATTTTGGATGCATTCACACATTTTACATTTGCTCTATTTAATTAATACGAAACTGTTTTTATATAAATGAGTAAATATCAATTTTAATCATGTAATTTAGATTGAGTTCAATTTTGGTCCTATAATTTTACAATTTTTTAAATTGCAGCCCTAAAAATATTAATTTTAGTCATGTAATTTGCACTTTTTCAATTTTGTCCTACAAGTATTAATTTTAGGAGAGATTATTTTTTAATTACGATCCGTAACTTTCTCCTTTTTTAAAAACGTCCCAAAAAATATAAAAAATTAATTTACGTCCCATAATTTTGTAATTTGATTAATTCACGTCCATTTTTTGTTGGAGACACTCAAACGATATCATTTCACTCACATTTTTGTCACGTGCGCATAAAAATTATGGATAACCGGCGTAAATTGGAATGTGGTCGATCTTGAATTGTATAGTATGGAAAAACAATGTTCACGTTGATTTAAAAAAATTACAAGTCATTATTAACAATTTGCAGAATAGAGAAAAATGACGTAAATTAACCAACTTACAAAATTATGGAACGTAAGTAATATTTTTTAGGACATATTAAAAAAAAGGTTCAAGTTACGGGACACAATTTTTTTTCTCGTTATTGGACGTAAAAAAGCGAAAATTGTACATAAATTAACTAATTTAAGAAATTATGGGACATAAATTAATTTTTAAAATCTTTTTTGGAACATTTTTTTTTAAGTGAAAGTTACTGTATTTAAATAAAAAAAATCTCCAATTTTAGTGCATAGTTACGGGACTAAAATTAGAAAAAATGCAAAGTGTCAAGATTAAAATTGAGCTTTACTTAAATTATAGGACTAAAAGTGATACTGTTAGGACTAAAATTGATATCAGTAGGATTAAAATTAAAAAAATGCAAAATTACATCGATCTAAGTTAAATGACTAAAATTAATATTTTATCTTATATAAATTGTTGCATTTGAGCTATAATAAGTTTACTTGAAAAGGGGACTAATTCTATGGAGAGACAATAGTTTCCAATTTTACTAAAATTCCATTTTACATGTCGAGTGCCATATGCGAATGATATTGTTAGCTCTAAATTACAACTTGCTAAAAATTCGTTACAAAGTTAATTATACCTGAAGTGGTGGATACAAATTCTTCATTTTATTATTGAAACACAAACTAATATCGAGTCTCAAAACAATCTCATTTGTATGGAGAAATGACATTTTGAATTGTTACACCTCATCTCATCTCATCTCAGACCAACTCATGTTCCAACGTGGCGCAAACAACTCGTCACCATAAATCTCTCTCTCAAACTTCTATTTTTTTCAAGCAGAATAAATAGGTTGACAAATTCTCAATTTTTTTCTTTCAAATGGAGTCGAATTGTGACTTACTCGGTTTGATCGGTCACCGAATTTCACCGTTTTTTCGGTTCAAGGCATTTTTAGGGGGCAGCTCGATAGGTGCGCGGCTGACCCATTTAAATATAAAATCAGAATTAGTAAGAGCTGTAAATGTTTGTGAGCTTTGGGAAGTCTTTGAATAGTACTGTATGATGCTAGCTATTTCTTTTAAGTTCCCTTCCACCGAAGATTAGTCTACACTTGACACCTAAAGATTCTTCTTCAATTAAGTTTACTAGAAATTTAATAAGTGAACCCATCATAAAATCCAAAATTATTGATGCAAAAACAATAGTAATTTAGTGTCGTAAATTTACACGAATTCACCACATGCGTTGACTAGTCGTCTATGAAAACCGCCACCTAACCCTCGGTACGCCGGTTGACTAAAGTCGACTTCGTTTGATTGCGTCATTTTCCCATTAATTCCCCCTTCAAAAACAGAGTTCATCACATAAATAGAAATAAATTACCAAAATCCAATTTGTATATCTCTGATCGATGGGCGAGAATCTACGCGGAACGGCGGTATGGCTGAACAACGGCGACAACGCGTGGCAGATGACGGCGGCGACGCTGGTGGGCCTCCAGTCGATGCCGGGGCTCGTCATCCTGTACGCCAGCATCGTCAAGAAAAAATGGGCCGTTAACTCCGCCTTCATGGCGCTCTACGCCTTCGCCGCCGTCCTAATTTGCTGGGTTCTTGTCGATTTCCGCATCGCGTTCGGCGACGAGCTCCTCCCCTTTTGGGGCAAGGGCGCCCCTGCCTTAGACCAGGAGTACTTAACTGGACGCGCCACCGTGCCGGAAAGCACGCACTACTACGCAAACGGCACGGTGGAGACGGCCACTAACATGCCGTCTTTTCCGATGGCGACGCTTGTTTACTTTCAATTCACGTTTGCTGCAATCACTACGATTCTGTTGGCGGGTTCTGTTTTAGGGAGGATGAATATTAAAGCGTGGATGGCGTTTGTGCCCCTGTGGTTGACTTTCTGCTACACCGTCGGCGCCTACAGTTTGTGGGGCGGCGGATTTTTGTACCACTGGGGTGTCATTGATTATTCCGGCGGCTATGTTATTCACCTTGCTTCCGGGATTTCTGGTTTCACCGCTGCTTACTGGGTCGGTATTCTATCTTAATCCTCTTCAATTTCAATTGGATTTCAACCGTTGGTACATAATTAATGGGAAAATATCACTTTTGCCTCAAGTTTACTTTTTTTTTTCATATTTTGTCACTCACATTTAATCACTGTCAAAATTGGTCATCACTGTCAAAATTGGTCACTCAATTATTATATTTTATTATTCAGTTAGTTAATCTGTGGCGGACCAAGACCAAATATGAAGAGAGTTAAATTTATTATATTTTATTATTCAGTTAGTTAATCTGTGGCGGACCAAGACCAAATATGAAGAGAGTTAAATTTGGGTGATCAAAATTGATATTGGTTGTTGGTGGTGTAAGATAAATGAGGGGTATTTTAGGTAATTTGTTGAGGTGTAAAGTAAAATGTATGTAAAAAGAAGTGACAATTTTATATGGTATTTTCATATTAAAAGCGTGCAAGTTTTGAACGTCTTAATAAAAAAAGTGTGCAATTAATCATTAAAAATTAATTAGTTGATTGTTGGAAATTAAATAATTAATAGGTGGGACCAAGGCTGCAAGCTGATAGGGATAGATATGTTCCGAACAATATACTGCTTATGCTGGCCGGAGCAGGGCTGCTGTGGATGGGATGGTCGGGGTTTAACGGCGGCGCTCCCTACGCTGCAAATATAATTTCATCAGTTGCGATTTTGAACACTAACATATCTGCGGCAACGAGCCTTCTTGTTTGGACTTCGCTCGATGTTTTCTACTTCGGAAAGCCTTCTGTTATTGGGGCTGTTCAGGGCATGATAACTGGCCTTGCTTGCATTACTCCTGGTGCAGGTATCTATTCTCTTATATTCACAATTACACGGTGTAACTTGTGCATCGAAATGTTACTCAATAGTTTTTAGATAGAATAAAATGTTACTCAATATAATTGTATCAAGTAAACTTTTATTTGAATTGACATGAAAATCATGGTTAGTTTGAATTAAAGTTAATTAGGAGGAATTTGGACATGACTGCAGGTGTGGTGCAATCGTGGGCGGCTATGATATATGGAGTGGTCGCTGGCAGCGTTCCCTGGTTCTCAATGATGATTCTTCACAAAAAGTCAACTTTATTACAAAAGGTATGGACTAGTACTTGCAAGAAGTTGAAATTATTTTCTTTTTTATTTTTCTATCTAGTCAGTCTTTGTTTTATTACTCGGTGTGGGCACATATGGAATAGAATCTTCTATTAATATCATCAAATACTACTCCTAAATTCTTGGTTTCTAAAAAAAAGAAAAAATAATTACTAAAATCTTAAAAAGAGAGAGGAAATGACCATCTGTAGTATAATGAAATTCCACTTGTAATGAACCAACTAACTAATTCTTCCAGCCAATATTTTCTTTTACCCTTATCAACATATCATACCAAATTTAGTGTCTGAATTTCATTTCAGTTTTGATTGAGCAATAAGTGATTGATTTGTCATTTGTATGCCACAGGTGGACGATACATTAGCAGTGTTCTACACGCACGCCGTCGCCGGAATCCTGGGCGGCCTTCTAACAGGGCTGCTAGCCCACCCCACCCTCTGCAACATGATACTGCCCGTCAAAAACACCAAGGGCGCATTTTACGGCGGCGGAATGCTATTCGTCAAGCAATTAGTCGCAGCGCTCTTCATCATTGGTTGGAACTTCGTATCCACAACAGTGATACTTCTGTTGATCAGAATAGTGATACCATTGCGAATGCCGGAAGAGCATCTCATGATCGGAGACGATGCGGTTCACGGCGAGGAAGCCTACTCCCTGTGGGGCGATGGCGACAAACACGCCTGGAATAATCCGGCTCAGGCCGACGAAATGGGCCAGGCCGGGCGGTTCAATGGAGCCAGGGGAACTACTATAGATTTATGAGTATTTTTCATTGTTTATATCAATTTTTTTTCCCACTGGTTATGTAGAGATATATATTTGTTGTGTAGAAGATAGGATTGTGTAAAAGTAGAATGGAATTCCTTCGACTGTCGCTGTATTTTTTGGGGATACTCTTACCCTTTTATTCAATGTTTTCATAATCTTACAGATTGACAATTGAATGTTTTGCTTCGATTGAACCATGATCTATAGCTTTTATTAAATCTAGATTAACTATATATCATTTTTATGGATGGTTTGATAACTTAAATTAAGGGTAGATTATGCTTCAAAATTTATAAAGTTAAAATTTATAAATTTATATCATCCCAATCTTAGATAATCAATCTTTGCTATCAAACATGTCCTTAATGGTTAAATGGCGCACACAAAAACTTGTACTCCGTAGTATGTAACTAATGCAATTTTGATCTCTAATGTTAATAGTGGGAGCCAAAAAAAAAAGGATATAGTATAACTTTCTATGTTATATGTTCCACTAATTTATGGAGTCCAAGTCAATCGTGATTAAAAGTTAATTATGACTCAAATGTTTATATACTACTCCTTAATTATCCTTCATCAAATTTCAAATGCAAGGATAATGATATTTTTATAAAGAAAACTTATTTACTAAAGCTTGATATTTAATAACATGTACTCCGTATCTACTTTCTAAAAGGTCATTGGAAACGAAAACAAGAGTTTGATACAAGGGGGAAACTTTTATTTAATTCACGTATCAGTAATCCAAACCAAGCAGTACATTGATCAAAAGTATAATATATCAAAAGTACTTGCTATAAAAAGGAACTCATAATTCACGATCCAAAATGAACTATTTGAAGTGTTCCCAATTTGGTGTTACCTCGGAAGAAGGTGGCATAGCGAAAGGATTAGATGACGGCATATGGGACGGGTCATAATATGGCGCATGGGAATGGGTAGAAGATGGTGGAATAGACGGGTTAAAATGTGGATTTTGGGTAGGGTCATAATATGGAACAGGGTAATGGGGATAACATGAAATTTGTGAAGGGTCATAGTATTGCATATGAGAAGGGTGGAAATATGAATATTGGGAAGGGTCGTAATATGGCACATGAGAAGGGGTAGAAGGCGTAAAATGTGGCACGGGATAAGGTGAAGAAGACGGTATATGTGAAGGGGTATTTACACTTTGACTACCAGAATTGAACGTGCTCGATTGAGTGGGTTCAGTCAAATTCACGTGTGTTTTGCTGAAGGAACTTTTGTTTCTCGACTTCAGCATGTCCAGTGTGTCCACCATGCTCTGAACACGACGCACCTGAACATAATGATGATCAGGTTGAGAAAATCAATTCTGTTTAGAAAAAGATACGAATAATACCCTTTTGTAAGTTGAGTATCAAAACCTAGCTGATTTAAGGTGTCTGAGGAAGCGTAATACCAAAACACAAGGGATACTGCTAGTGTTTATAAATTAAAAAATGTTACTACTCACACAACATAATCCATAAACTTTATATACACCCCATAAATTTTGAGACTAAAATATGCATATGTGACATGACAATTTTACTAATTTACCGTCATATAAAAAGAAATAAAACAACTCCAAGTTGTGTTCGACCAGTATGTCAACCGAACGGACAAGGAAATGTTCGACTGGAATCTTGGTTGAATGCTTAATTCAAAAAAATATCCCACTTAGTGTTCATCCAGAATTTTGAGTAAGCAGATAAGGCACTATTCAATGAATTTCTAGGCCAAACATTATGTGCACAGAAATTAGTTTTGAAATAGCGGTTTCACCATGCCAAATTCAAATTTTATGATGCAATTCAACCAAAAATCATTCTCTTATGGTTTATGTACACTAATACAACAAATATATCAAACTTTGAAGCGTTCTTTGTTCTGAAATGGAGAAAGAAAAAGTAGTAATGACGGAGGGGAAGGAAATCCTTATTTTCTTTTCTTTTTTGAGGGAGGGGGTAGAGCTGTCTAATAATTATTGGGTGTGTATTGTAATGTTATTTAATGTTTTAATTTTACTATTTTAGTGGGGGTGTGTATAGAGTTTTATGGGGTGTGACTTGTGAGTAGCGGTACTCTAAATTAAATAAGCCGAAGATGCACATTCAGAACCCGAGCACACACAGAAAGGTAAAAATACAAGAAATTAGAACTAAAAACAAGAAGAATGGAAGAACAAGATGCTATGCATAATGTTCCATCAGTTTCAGCAGAAGTAACATTATCATAACAATAAGATGAAGATAATTTTTATACATGCGTAGAATAACACAAGAATAACTAAACAAGTAAACAAAACAAATGGTGGTTTCGGCAATTCTTAAGATCAATAGAATGTATGCCAAATTCAATCAATAATGATAAATGTAGAGTTTATTGGACATGGATACTAACCTCCATTTTCCTCTGAGTTCTCCCTTCTCCTTCAGCTTCGATACCATCCAATTTAAGCAACTGTCTCATAAGCATCTCACTCAAATAAACAATCTCCTTATCATCAACCTTGTTTCCACCATCCACAACAGCTTGCAATTCAGTAACCTAGCATCAAACAATAAAGGCAGCTTCACATATCATATGAGGTAGTTCTGGTGGTTAACGATAATAAAGATGATCAATTCACCTTCATCATTACCCCATTTTGATTAAATACCTTATACCAGCAATCATTTTTTATCCCCACTTATTCTAAGATTAGAGCAAAACATTAACAACATAACAATTATTCTCATTGTAATTTACTTGTTCAATGATACCACCCCCATTGAAGAATTCAACCTTCTGTGCAAGCTTGTCGACCTCTTTCCTGACATCAGCAACGGCATCCTCTCCTTTTGATATTACACTCGTTTCCTGAACTTCCTCGGGGATTTTCTGGTCCCATTCCATAACTTTGAGTAACACCTCAGAGTTGTTCATTACACCAGCTACTAGGAGATCTTCATTGTCTTCTTTTTCCACACCTCTGAAGATGATTTTGCAAGTCTCAGGCTTCAAACCAATGTATTGAGAAATAATAGATTTGAGATAACCTGATTGCATAGAAAACATTCAACCAAAATAACTTAGAGAAAGTGCATTGGATTTAGCAGATGAACCTCCACAAATTCAAATGGTGCGTGCCGTTTCAAATTCATGATACGCAGATAGTATTGACATGCAATTGTGCCATATTCTGCCTGTAAGCACGATACAACATGAACATTGAAATGATCATCAGAGTTTTAACTTATCCTACAAATTCACAAACAGCAACCCAAAGTGAGATCTTCTTGATTACAATTCTTAATTCATACATAATCTTATTCTGTAAACACAATATAAAAATTGAACTACTAAAGGATCATCCGAGTTTTAACTTATCCAACAAATTCACAGTGAGATCTTCTCGATTACAAATCTTAAATCATACATAATCTCATAATCATTATACATTAAGGTAATAAAAAGAATAGCATGATTATTCATAATCACCACAAAGAAAATGAAGAATAACAATGTGGCACACTATCAGATTATTCATCGAATTAACTCTAAACAACCGAAGGAAATTATCTTCATAAAAAATTACAAAAAATGGAATTCGTTGATGAAGGCAACGAAACGAATTGAACAAACAGAAATTGAAAAGAATGCAGCAAATATATTAATCAATGAACTAAAAATCAACACTAACGCAATTCATACACCGTCCATTTAGATTTAAAAAAAAAAAAAAAAAAAAGCATACGCAATTCAATAATGAGAAGGAAACAATTTAGTACCAAAATTGGAGTTGGATGGCACAACAACTTGGTAATAGCTGTTCCCATGGTAGACCTTGATGTTGATGTTGATAGTCGCGGGCTCATGACCAGGAATCAAGCCCAACCCTAGAACTCCATTTCTCCTACAATTTTCGGGGCTGGCATTCAAATTCAAACCCTTCATTGATTAAAATCTGTGGAGAATTGTGCAACAAATCGTTTGAAGAATTGTTGTTTGGGGAAAGAAGAACGCTGGTTGGGTTGACTCTTGACTCGCCTTGTAAAAATTAGGCTCGTATCGTGCTAATAATTAATTACTCGATTCATAGATAAAAGCGTTGAAGGGAAAATGATTTTGTACCTGTCTGTAATGCGATTTCAGCGTAAGAACTAAGCGTGCAATTGGATGCGGGTCGCGTAAATGTTGGGTTATCGCGGCCGGGCCGGGAATTTGGGCATGTTTGGGTCAGGCCCAAATAGGTTTGAATAATATTGATTTAAAATCTTGGGATTTAGAAATCCAACTAGTATGAGACTCACGCAGACTCGCGCGAGACTATAAAAATAAAAAAGAGAAGTTAGAGGAGAGAGAAATAAAAATAAAAAAGAGAAGTTAGAGGAGGGAGAAAATTAAGGAAATTGCCATGGAGAGGAAAGAGAAAAATATTTTAAAAAATAAATTAAAATTACAGAATTTAAGAGATTGTGAGACGGAGACTTTTGAGAAGCCATGTCTTCATAATGAGATTTAGAATTATTATATAAAGGAGATATGCTTGCTTGTAATGGAATTTAATAAAATATAAGCATCAATATGGTTTGAGAAGTATGTGTTGTATAAAATAAAATGTTACAAATGTTGAATTTAACATTGGATCACATTTGAAAATCTTGATAAAAATGAAATTCTAAATTTATCAAGGAATTTTATAAGGTAAGTTATTTTTTAGGTGGTTTTTTTTATGAAATACTGTATCACATACTTAAAAATATAATTGTATTTAAAAAGTATAATTAAAAATTGTATCTGTTGGGTAGAGTTCTGCTTAAATAGTGCTGAAAAATAGAAACTTGCACACTTGAAATGACACACAATTTAATAATTGTGTAAGAAAATGTGTAATTAGTGATGTTTTGAAGGGTAGTTTTGTAAAGTTTTATGAATAAATGTGCAAAAATACTAAATTAAAAAACATGAAATTCTAAAATTCTTCATAAATGTTGAGTTATATAGTTTTTATTTTGGCTAAGAAATACAAAAAATAAATGATACTCTTCAAGGGTGCAAGACAGCCAGTGACGGAGCCAGACTTTGTGTGTCGGGGGGGCCGATTAACACTATTATGAAAATATAATAGATAAAAATAAATGTAACTTGACGTAACAATATATCTCATTCATCCACATAATCAACTTTATTCATAAACAAACAATATTTTTTAAAATATGTGTAAAAAAGAAATAAACACAATTTTGTTATGTTCCAGAGGAAGATTTGATTGTTTCAACTCAAAAGTGATGAAATAGTTTCAAAATTGTTAATAGTAGCAATATGAAAAATTAAGAAATAATAAAAAAAAAAAATTCATTTTGCGAGGGGTTATTCTATATTTTTAAAAAAAAAATTAAAAAGGTAAAAATAGAAACAAGAGCATCCACAATAGGAGGTAGAAGTTTCATGTGGATTCCTACTTCTAACTCAAATTAAGTAGTAATTCATGATCTTATATACTTTCTCCGTCCACCAAAAATATGTTCACTTTCTTTATTTGTGTGTGCATCAAAAGTATGTTCATTTTTATGAAAACAATCACTTTAATTTTAAGGTTTGAGCATACTTTTAGTGGACAGGGTGAGTATTTTAAAATTAAACAGACAAAAAAGAAAAATGAAAATTATAAAATTGGACTGAGAGGGTATAATATTATTATATATATATATGTAAAATTACTAAAATACCCTCGAAAAAATTACAAAATGAGTGGGGGGCCCAGTGGCGGCCCCTGGCCCTAGGGATGGCAAAATGATCTGCCCCGAGGTCGACCCGCCCTGCTCTGAGAGGTTTAGATCCGCTCTGCCCTGCCCCATCCTTAAAACAGGGCAAATCTGCCCCGCCCCGCACGCAGGGCAGGGCAAGCATGGATCCATGTATTATAAAAATCTGCCCTGCCCTGCCCTGATTATTAAAAAAAATATTATATTAATATATATATATATATTATATATTAATATATATATATTATTTAATTATGGTCACTATTCCACTAACCCTAATTTAACTTACCCATCCCGCCGCTCACTCTCTCACTGTCTTCAAATCACAATTTCACAAAACACATTTGTTTGATGTTAAGTATTTTGGAT
Source organism: Galeopsis tetrahit (assembly GCA_963675135.1). NCBI lineage: Eukaryota > Viridiplantae > Streptophyta > Magnoliopsida > Lamiales > Lamiaceae > Galeopsis > Galeopsis tetrahit. Next base: position 70,672,568 of record OY776128.1, on the reverse strand, counting down.
ATGATTTAGTGAATTTCTAATGTTTAATTTAGTTGTGGATTTTTAATATTTATTTTATTGTTTAATTTAATTTAATCTCCATGTTTTACGTGGACTTTTGGAGTGCATGGGGCAGGGCAGGGCAATGACTTGCACAGGGCAGGGCAATGACTTGCACAGGGCAGGGCAGGGCACGAAATGTTGCCCCGCAGCAGGTCGCAGGGCAGGGCGGATACTTATGAACGCAGGGCAGATTTGGATATTTAACTATCTGCCCTGCTCTGCCCCATTGCCATCCCTACCTGGCCCCAGTGTGCATCCGTCCCTGATGACAGCACTTGATTTTGGCGTAGACATATTCAACAATATGCTCATGTTTAATAGCTTAGATTAAACTTAAATTAACTATATATCATTTTTATTGGTTGTTTGATAACTTAGATTAGGGTAAATTATGTTTTAAAATTTATAAAGTTTAGTTATCATCTTAATCTTAAATAATCAGTCTTTACTATCAAACATGCCCTATACTCAGGGGCGGACCCAGGATTAACTAGTGGGGGGGGGCCAATATAAAGAACGAAGAAAATTAAAGAGAAGATCAAGTCCAACTAAAAATTGATAGAATAAAAAAAAAAAAGATATACATGATATATATTAAATATAAATACTCTCTCTCTCTCTCTATATATATATATATATATAGAACCCGATGTTGAATTTTTATGAAATAAATTACTTGTACACTTTAGCATGTACATAAATTTTATGCATGTAATTGGTTACATATATATAAAAATTCACCATCGGGTTTCATAATATATTCAAAGTTTCAGTATCTGACCTAAAAATCGACTAATTCGGGAGATCGATTACATTGTTCACTAGCGGGGTCCCAATTGAAAACAAAATAAAGCTTTGCACTTATAATTTTCATAAAATATACTAATACATGATATATACATTTTTTTTGGAAGAGATGACACACATATATATAGTAGTAAATTGCAAAATATTGAGGGGGGCCATGGCCATCCCCAACCAAGGCGTGCGTCCGCCCCGGGCTATACTTATATAAGCTCTTCGTCACACCATATATTTCCTCTATTTTTATTTTATTTTTATGTTTTGATTAAATAATATAATAAAATAATCTATATAGAATAAGTGATTTGATTAATACAGACACAATAATACTCATTCTATCTCAAGAGAAATTCTCATAACTTTTTGCTACACAAATTAGAAACCATTCCGAAGCCTTAATGTCTGGTCAACTCACCCAGAGTTCAAAGATTTTGTAAAGGAGAAGTGGGAAAGCTACCAGATCCAGGGCCGGGGGAGCTATGTCATCAAGGAGAAATTGAAAAGACTCAAAGCAGATCTGAAAGAGTGGAACGTCAATAAGTTCGAGTTTATTGACCGCAATATAGAAGACCAAAGGGCCTAAATACAAAAGCTGGACACACTCGACGAAGTTTTTGGGCTAGATGACACTGAAATCATTAGTAGGAACAGGGCCACCGCCCTACTGATTCGAGAGCTAAAAAAGAAAAGTATGCTCAACTACCAAAAATCAAGATGTAAATGGGTGAAGGAAGGGGATTGCAACACTCGATTCTACCACAATTACATCAATAGGAGAAGGAAAATGAACGAAATCCTGGGCCTGATGGTGAATGGTGAATGGACTGAAGAAGTATTAGCAGTAAAAAAAGGGGTCTTTGAACACTTTTGAAGTCAATTCAAAAGCCAAGGGATAGCCAGACCAGTTCCTGAGGCAGGTTTCGCAAGGAGACAGATATCCACCATAGAAAACGACATGCTTATAGCACCGTTTTCAATGGAGGAAATTCGAGAAGCCATCAAAGATTGCGACAACACGAAGAGTCCTGGACCTGACGGATTTAATTTCAGCTTCTTAAAGGAGCACTGGCACCTACTAGAACCTGACTTCGTTAGACTAATGGAGGAGTTCCACACCCATGGACGGTTGGTGAAAGGCTTCAACCCGACCTTCATTGTGCTTATTCCCAAAAAGGAGGTAAGTACAAACCTGAACGAATTCGGGCCTATCTCTCTAGTGGGTGGTATGTACAAGATTATTGCAAAAAATATGTCCAAAAGGCTTGGCTCTGTCCTCCCAACCATCATATCAACCGCACAGACTGCCTTCATAGGAGGGAGGAACATATTGGATAGTGTGATAGTCCTGAACGAAGCAATTGACGAAGCAAAGCGGGAAAGAAAAGAAAGAGCCTTCTTCAAAATCGACTTCGCAAAAGCCTACGACTCGGTTGATTGGGGTTATCTAGAAACCATGATGGAGAGATTCAACTTCCACCCCAAATGGAGAAAGTGGGTGATGGAGTGCGTGACGTCGGCATCAGCATCGGTCTTAGTCAATGGTAGTCCGTCTGGAGAATTCAAATTGGAAAAAGGACTAAGGCAAGGGGATCCATTATCCCCTTTCCTATTTCTGATCGTGGTGGAGGGTCTGAATATTCTCATGGAGAAAGCAACGGAAGAAGGAATATACAAGGCGACAGAGATTGGTCGGGAAAGGATAAGAGTATCACATCTACAGTTTGCGGATGACACAATCCTCATGGGGGAAGCCAACATTGAGAACGCATGGGTGATGAGACGAGTTCTGAGAAATATGGAATTGATGTCTGGCCTGAAGATCAACTTCGATAAATGCTCGATCATAGGGGTAAACGTGGAAGGAGACAGGATAAACCAAATGGCAGAGATACTAGAATGCAGGGTTGAAAGTATCCCATTCACATATTTGGGAATGAGAGTCGGATCAAACCATAGAAAGGTAGCGGAGTGGGCCTCGATCGTGGAAAAAATAAGGAACAGGCTAGCAAGATGGGATGACAAGAAGATCTCGATGGGTGGCAGGATCACGCTGCTAAACTCGGTTATTTCTTCTCTTCCAACGTACTATCTGTCCTTCTACAAAATTCCAAAAAAAACCATGAGTGAGATTGTGTGTCTTCAACGTAATTTTCTGTGGGGGGCGGGAGTAATAGGAAAAAAGTGGCATGGATTGAGTGGGAAAGGGTGTGTAATATGAAACAACTGGGAAGGCTAGGGGTGAGAGATATAGGTTTCTTTAATAAAACTTTATTGGGGAAATGGGGCTGGAGATTCTTACATGAAAAAAATAGTTTGTGGGTGAGGGTGTTACGTTTTAGGTATGGGTCAAATTGGGGAGACGGCTACGGCCTATTCCCAACAGGGAGAGATGGGAGGGTGTCATTATGGTGGAAGGATGTACTTAAGGAGATAGGGGAGGGGAATGAGAGCTGGTTCAATGAGAATTTGACAAAAGTCCTAGGGGATGGGAGAAACTCATTATTTTGGGAAGAGAACTGGATGGATGAAGGGGCTCTTAAGGATGTTTTCAAGAGGTTATACCAGGTAAGCGTAGATAAGGGAAAAACAGTGGGGGAGATGGGTGTTTCGGAGGGTGAGGAGTGGAGATGGGTATGGAGATGGAGAAGAGCACTCTTTGACAGGGAACTAACGCTTTTTAACAATCTTTTATCTATGATTCACAGGTTTCAACCTAAAGAAGGAATCGAGGACTCGTGGAAATGGAAGGCATCAAAAACAGGAAGCTTCTCCACAAAAGAAACGTACACGAGCTTGTTCAACCAAAGTCAAGAAACGCAATCGGACGAAAGTTTAATCATGGGGTTCAAACGCATTTGGAAGAACTACGTCCCCTCAAAAGTAAAGGCTCATGCATGGAGGCTCTTATGGGGGAGACTACCGACTCGGTCCAATCTAAGAAGAAGAAACATCCTCAATCAGAACGATAATCTAAGTTGTGTCTTGTGTGACGAAAGAGAAGAAACAGAGAAACACACCTTCCTGGAATGCACACACTCTCACCAAGTATGGATGGAGTGCTTGACTTGGCTCAAGATACCATCGGTACTCCCGTCAACATTACTTGATAATTTCCTTGGTTTCGAAGGTCTCATTAAAGGAAGAAACGGGAAGAAAATTGCTACAAGCATCTGGCTAAGCGTCGTGTGGCTGATATGAAAAGGGAGAAACGCAGTGCTCTACGAGAACGAGACATTCTCAGTTACTAAGGTCATGGAGGAACTCAAGGCAAGACTCTGGAGCTGGTTTACCATCAAATACCCATCGCGTAACAACGTACCTTTCAAGACCTGGGTGACAGATCCGCTTAAATGTATGGTCTGAGTTTTGAGAAGCTTAAGTATTTAGTTACCTCGATTTAATATTATGATTGTATACTGAAATAGTGGGTATTCCTTATACCCAATATCAATAAAATACCTTTTACCGATCAAAAAAAAAAAAATGAGTGGATGCATTAAATTTGAAGAAAAGTTGTACTCCGTATATCGAAAAAATCGAAAAAAGAATGCGAAACTTTTATTAGGAATGAACAAAAAATAAAAAATAAGAAGCTCCTGCCGGGATGGAGGGAGTAGTTGAATATGAAATATGATATAATAATAAATATAATACAAGTGGTATAATTGAAAAAAATAAAATATTATGAAAAAAAATAGAATTAAAAACTTATTACTCTCTTCATCCACCAAATGTAGTCTCATTGGGGTGGGGCACAAGTTTTAAGGAAAAAGTAGATAAAGTAAGGGTATTATAGGGTATTTTGGGTCCATTATGATTAAAGTTGATGTCAAATTGAATAATTACGTAATGGTTAAAGGGTAATACTTTTCATAAAGTGAATGAGACTACACTTTCATAAAGTATATAAGACAAATGAGACTACATTTTTTAAATTAAAGTTAAAAAAATATATAGTGTAACGGATTGAGTATACCAACTTTCAAAATTATTTCTTAATAAAAATTCCAAAGTATTAGTACTCTCCATCCGTCTATAAGTTTCTCATTTTTCCATTTTGGTTCGTCAGTCTATAATTTTTTCATACCTTTTTTGGTAAGTACTTTTTTTTAGCCTTCACTTTATATCTTACTTTTTCTCTCTATCTCTCTCCTTCTTCCAATCACATCACTTGTACCATATGTATTATTTAATCACTTTTCTTAATCTCTGTGTCAAAAAATAACGGGAAGTTTATAAACGGACGGAGGGAGTACTGTTTTTTATTTTACTAGTAATTCTCCCGTGCGTTGCACGACATATTGATTATTAATAAATTTTACTATAATTAATTATTTATAGAATACATTCATGCTATTTAAAATTTTCAATGGTTGAATTTTACAGAATTTGAAAAACAATAATACTATGTGAAACCATATCATTGATTTCATCTTATGAAGCTTCAATTACATTTTTTAAAATCTATTTTCACTTATAATTATTGAGGGAATATTACTCCATCCGTCTAATTATCACAGAATTTGAAAAACATTAATATAAAATGAGGTGTAATAAAATTGATATGATTAAAGAGAGAGAATAAAATGGAGTGTAGTAATTTAAGAGTAAAAGAGGTGGAGTCACAATGTATACACAAAAATAAAATGAGAATTTTTTTTGTGAGACATCTAAATGAAAAAATTGGAAATTTCTCACGAAATAAAGTAATTAATTAAAATTCAATTTTACAAAATAGATTCATGAAACTATCTCATACAAATTTTAACTTATAATTAAAATCTATATATAATCTTGGAAAACAAAAGTATATGTATAAATATACATAAATTAATTCCAAATATTTTTTAATAATTAAAATTGATAGGGGTAACTTAATTACAAATATTTTTTAATAATTAACTTATAACTTGTGAATAGAATAAAAAAAAGACTGAAAGAGTGATATAACTCAAAAACTAAAATAATTGAGTCTTTGTTTAAAAAAAAAACAAAACAAAAAAAAGAAGAAGAAAAGTTGGGCTCACAGAATTTGAGCGGGAATTGACCAACGATCAAACTATGTTGTTTTTATATATATATAGATATAGATTTTAAATCACATGTTCAAGATTCACCCAAACTTTTTAGGAAACAGAAGAATTAATATAATATTGCAAAGTAGAAAGATGAAGGCATGAAGCTCGATTGCTTCGATCTTTTCACCTAATTTCAAAAGAAATGAATTTAGTACTAAAACAAACAAACAAACCAAGAAGGAACTGTTTGTTGGTCAGGTTCATCTTCTTTTGACATGGGCTTAGTTAAAATGTCTAATCTAAGACATTAATACATGCACTGTAGATGCATACAAACATACATTTTTCTAGTATCATCATCATCATCTGTAAAATTTACAGAAAATGATGAAAAACTGCGAGTGATGTGATGGTAATTTTTCTGAATTGGGATTGACTGACGGTTGAGATGACACTTAATTAAAATTAAGAATCTACCCACCCTAGCCTCTCCACGAGAATTCCGGGTATTCATCATTCATCTTCCTTTTCCTGCAACAATCTTTTGCCCATATATTCAAAATATTTTGATTCATTTCAACAATTGTCTTTCCTTGTATTTAATTTTAAGAAAATGTTTAATAATTTTTTTTAAAGAACTTATCAATTTAAATACATAAATATATTTTTAAGCACAATATCTATAAACTGAGAAGACAGATTAATTTAGTATTGCTATCCACTCCAATATTTTTGAGAAGTGGAGACGTGAGTATACACTTTATCCATAAGTTATGCTTTTTGTACTGTTTTTCTGTTGCCTTTCTCTTTTTATGCATGATTATTATGTTTAAATGTTTTGGATCTTGGTGTTTGTCTATGACTTTTATTTTTGTTTGTTTATCTTAACAATAAGCTGGAAAAAATGTTCAACAATTAACTTGATTTAATATCAAAATTTTAAAGTGGTACAATAGTACTATTAAGTTACTGATACGGTGATACTCATTTGCATAAACGATTATGCCCAAAATGCGATTTATTGACCAGCTACCGAGTCATAGAAAAGTCAAACTTTCCTAGCAGACCACATGTCACTTAAAGTGTTTTTTTTTTAACATCACATTAAATAATTAAAATATTCTATCAATAATTTATATATTCATTTTTTTCAATTATAAAAACCAGACTACACCAATATTTTTTCTTACAACTTAATGTCATCTTTTTTAATATACGGATCCATCTGTTAGTTTTTTGTATGGTCCTTGAACCATTAAAATTTAGAATTTTGGGTTCCCGTCTAAAATTGGAATCTATCGATCTCGAACTGAAAACACGAATTTTTCATTTATTATTATTAGACTTTCTAAAAAAAAAAAAGTTACTTAAAACATTGATAAAATTTAAGACCATTAAATGAATTTGCATAACAATTTTTTTTTCCCATGAGAGTATATAAAGTATTTTTCTTTAAACTTGTATTAATTTCTATAAAATGTGTATTGATTTTGAATATTTTTTATTAATTTATTATATTGGACGTCAAATTTTATGTATGAATGAACTAAAAAAAAGTCAATCTGAAACGCCCGATTTTTGATCCACCCATTTTGGTGGATTTCGATCCCGACCCGATTTTGAGCCCGCACACCCATATTTGTAGGCTATATCGTAAGGCTTATATTTACCGACCGAATTTTAACTGAAATATTTATAAATGATTTTGAGTGGAATATTTAATCATTTTAATTTGATATTAAAGACTACAGGCCGTGATTAATTCTGCGTCATAAATGAGCAGATTTGTTTCACGAAACAGACATTGACCATGTCGTAGGGGGTGACATGCATTGGAACAAAATTTCAAGCTTTTTAATACATGTGACACATGGGAGTGTTGGAAAATAATATATATATATATATATATATATATATATATATATATATATATATAAATGTTTAAAAGAATTACTTAAACATAAATAAAATAATAATTTACATTCCATCCTGAATGACACTGTCGAAAAAGGATATGTAGTGAGGAGGGTCTCTTAGGTCTAGGAGAGGGGGATTTGATATCTGGGTAGGAAGGGAAACGTTGTCATCTTGTTCACTCATATGGATTAAAAGTTTAACTAATCAAATTATTATACGACTATAATTTATTTATTTTATAAAATTTCGATAGAGTCTCGAATGTATATAATTAAATTCATTCTTATAGTCAACCTACAATCTAACAATCTAGTTACTTAAGTCAACTAACAAAATTTAACTAATTATTACAATAATTAACCTCCGTTAACATAATCTAACAAAAAAAATTCAATTAAAAAACTAATTAACATAATATAAATAACATAAAAACTAAATATAACATATTCTAACTCCTTAAATATAATCTAATTAACATAAAATAATTAAATATATATATATATATATATAATGCAAGAAAAAAAAAACGGTGAGAACACAAAAATTTAAGACTAAAATGTAGAGTGAGGAAAACTTTCGAGGTACGAGAGAGAAAGAGGGAGATAATTTGCAATGGATTTGTGCATTGCAAATGGTGCAACAACGACATTCATTCTTTAAGTGACGATTGATGAAAAATCGTGGCAAACACCGTTGTAATTTGCGACGAATAATAATGTATAAATCGTTGCAGCTCTAGAAAATTGAGAAAAATTAATTAAAGTGAAGATTAAAGATATCCCTTTATAATGTTAATTTATGCATGATTAGAAAAGCCATTTTGGAAAGAAGTGCTAATTTGATGAATTGCTTTACTCTATAAAGAGAAAGCAACCAAGACCAAGATCCAAAAACCACCCAAATAGTATTTTTCATTAGTGCTTGATCTGATAAAGCGTGTACCGTGATTAAATATCACAAATTTTTAAACATTATTATGTCTATAATATCGAGTCTATCTTGATGGAGCCCATAATGCATGAATATCATGGCTTATTACTATTTTTTTTATGATTTAGAAACTATTGTAAGAAATAAAATCTATACAGTGTGCATTATATATATAAATGATTAATATGTGATTCAAACTATTGTAAATGCAAAGTCTGGTTTGTAAAATAAAAAAAAAATCCAACGTATAAAAATAATTGAAGAAGAGATTGTGAATCCGATGATGAAGAGACAAGAAATATGCATAGTTGGTCATCGTCTTACTTTGGATTCAGGGGATGTGAGGGAGGGGCCCCTCTTTTTCTACAGTAGTATTCATCTTCTTTGGGATTCACTAAAATTTTCATTGGGATTTGTCCCCTTTCATTCCTAACCAAACCCAAACAGTACCCACCCTCTCTTTCAATCTCTTCAATCTTTACTTTCCCATTTCTGTCAATATGACTTCACTTTACCAAATATTAAAATTGCTCCTATTAAAATGTACTCCCTCCGTCCCGACCGGCACACATTTTAAGAAATATGTAAGAAAATGTGTAATGATTGATGTTTCGAGAGGTAGTTTTCTAAACTTTTATAGATTGAGTGTGTTCCTTTTATGGAGTGTGCAAATTGGTATGAGAAAGTGTGCAAATTTCTGTGGTACAGAGGGAGTATCCACCAAGTTTTGTGTGGGAATTGTGGGATGTTGTTAGGGTGTGCAAAAAAGTGATTCATGAATCCAAAAATATCGATTAAACCGAATTAAAATATGAATTCGCGCGTTCAATTTTAATTATTTATTAAGATTTGTTCCTTTTCAATTTTAAAAATTAATTGAACTTATTTTATTTTGATTCGATTTTCTCAAATGAAAAATTCATATTTACTGAATATTAATAGAATTTTTTATTTTTTAAATCTCTAATCTCATTACCTAAGTTTTAGAAAATTCTCATAAATTTTAGACATTTTATTCATAAATCATATATGCGAATGATATTTTTCTTATTCTTCAAGTTTACTTGAATTATGTCTATGTTTCGGTGCTTTTTTAATTTTTGTGAAAGAATTAAAAAAGTAAAAATTATTTCGATTTAATGGAAATTGAAAAATCAACCGAAATACTATGACTGAACATTTTTCCACTTATTTAGTTAATCAAATCGAGTGTTGCACGTTTAAATATTTGAGTCAAATTGTTTATTTAAAATGTAATAGTAATAGAGCTTGTTCATCACTTCTTTCCAATTCTCTTTAGGTCTTGATTTATATAAAATTGTTCTCTTTTAATTTGAAAAGAAAAAATTGTCAAATTTAATTGTGTGCTTGAAAGTCTATTATATCGATATATATGTCCAAACTAATTTATGCTACCACATACTCATGGGACATAAATGTAAATGAAATCCGACTCAAGTTTGAAACTGTGTCGTACAATTTCTTATACGTCTATTCAATTCGTCCCCCTCTTTAAACTTACATTTTGTCATTTTTTACCATTCGGCCCACATTAATTAATTTCTACCTTTATTTTTTTAATTCTTGTACTTTCTGCTTTCATTATTTTACTTTACTTACACTTACACTTTTCACTAACAATCTTATAAAAATACAATCTTCAAATGTAAAACTTAGGGTGAACGAAGTTAGAATGAGTATATTTTCAATTCCTCCATTTTAGTGGTGTATTTCCTTGCAATATATATTTAATCTTTGTAAGTCACTTAAATTTCCAAGACAGGGCTAGGTAGAGTAGAATAGGACAGATGAACCAATGTCGAAACCCCTTTTGCTGGTCTATCCTAGTCCTAACACACATTGGCTGACTTTCACATATCTATAGACCCACCCCCCAATAAAATGTCATCATTAAGTAAACCTAACTTCAAATGTTCCCCTGTCAAAAAAAAAAAAAACTTCAAATGTTCCAAGTATAAATACAATCAAACTTCACAACATCAATCAATTGCAAAAATTAAAATGGACATTTCTTCATTTTCAAACCCTAGTTCATGTGGGTCCACTTCAGTGATGAGTAAGAAGAAAAAGGGGGTGAAGTTGTCGACCGACCCTCAAAGCGTGGCGGCGAGGCAGCGGCGCCACCGCATCAGCGACAGGTTCAAGGTTCTGCAAAGCTTGGTACCGGGAGGGTCGAAAATGGACACGGTTTCCATGCTGGAAGAAGCCATACAGTACGTGAAGTTCCTCAAGACTCAGATATGGCTTCACCAAGCCATGATCAACTTTGTTGAAAATGATAGTACCACTGCTGGTCAGCCCTTTTGTTATCATGAGAATGTTCATGATATGTGTGGTGCGGGTCACGTGCATGGGGAGGCGGCGGAAGTGGGGTTGTCGGAATCTTGGTTTTCCGGTAAAGAGAACGGGGGGTATGATGCATATCCTTGGGAAGTTGATCATTTTTAGGGAAATGTTTGGCTTGTATGATTACGTGTTTATTTACGTCTTTAGTTAATTAGTTTAATTAAGTTCGTAGTACTTAATTAGGTTATTTTGGAAAATGAAATCATGGCCTGTTGTAGAATTTTTATGTTAGCAGTGTTGTTATATGAGAACCATGATGATATGTACATGTACTTGTGAGTAGTGACTAGGGGAGGGTAAAATGAGTTTTCAAGACTTTACATTAATTATGTAATGTGACAAAAATTAACTTGTCTTATTTTTTTATACTAATCTTATTTACTACTCGTACTAAACTAATGGAGCTCAAATCCAATCATATTTTAAAAGAAAATGTAATATAACTCAAATGTCTAGGGTTAATTGCACAAAATTATTGATCTTGTGGTTTGAAAATATTCTGCGAAATATTCTTGCGATTGAGTATTAAATTATGCGAATTTTACCTTTTTTTAGAAAGGAGTTAACTATTATTTTCATTTATTTTGAAAAACAAAAGAATACGAGAAATATACAAAATTATCAACTCATTTAAAATAAAGAGAGGATTTATTTAATTTAATAACTCAGAAGTAAGTTTCCTAAACTTTTCGAACCACAAGAGAATTTCATGCCATATTATCAAAACCATGATGAAGTTTTGTGCAATTAACCTTAAATACTACTCTCACCATCCAATTTCATTATTCTCACTTTCTTTTTTTAGTTCAAATTTTATTATGTCAATTCATTTTTTTGGAAATAATACTATTTACACTATTTTATCTCCACCCTTCAACCATCACTTATTTATTTAAATTGTCACTACCTTTATTCATAAACAATCATTTTAACTATAAATAGACCCCACACATCCCATCATACCCCCAACTTATTTACTTAAATATAAACTATTAATCAATATTCATTAAATCATGTGTCCGGAGAAATGGGCATAATAAAATTGGATGGAGAGAGTAATTAATTAGGTCGATTTCCATTTCACAATTATTAATTGTTTTACTAATTATAATTAACCTAATACTAAATGTGTAAAAGTTACTGTACTTTTCAACCTAATACATCTATAATTTTTCTCGAACAAAAGTTGATAAGTTGAAAGATATATAGTACGGAGTAATAAAATTTTAGTCAGCAATATGTAGCTATCCTATAATTTGAGTTAAATAATAAACGCAATGATTTTATAACGTAATTGGTCCCGTAGCTCAGTTGGTTAGAGCGTTGGTCTTATGAGCCGAAGGTCGCGGGTTCGAGCCCCGCCGGGACCTATCAAATTTTTTTTATTCAAGTTTTGTGCATTTGATATTATGAAAGTACTTCTTCCTTCCCTATGCAACTCCACGTCTATTTATTAACTTGTAGTTTTGAAATGACAACATAAAATAAAAAATACCAAACTATATTTGCTCTGGAGTCCACTCACAAATTCCACCAAAATTAAACAAGAAATAAACAATTAAGCAGCTAGGATTCATCCCCTTAAAATAAGAAAACAACAAATAAAGGTAGTTCTTGGATAAGTGACCTTTATGGCTTTATCCATAGTTGATTAAAAAACTGAATTTGGTATTCATATATATCCACAATTTTCCTTTTCACTAGTAAAACAAAAGCTATGATTCTCGATCAAGTATGATAAAATACACAAGTAAGAGGATTAATAAATGATGGAAAATTAAATACTCCGTAACATATATTCGAGCTAATGGTCGACCTCTTGTGTATTACGGAGTATTAAATTTTTAAAAACAATAAAAAAGATTGCATCCACTTTATATATTATAAGTATACCACCCTTAAGCCAGGAGCTTATATCCTCTACCAGAATTGATGTTTAAATATGTACACCACATGAAATGAAATACTCTTGACTTGTACTGAAACAAACACGTACTATGGCATCCCTAAGTTCCCAGCAAATTCATTTCCCCGACCTTAAAGACAAAATTGGCGGCAAAAGCCCACTTATCGGTAGAGTTGTAAACGAATCGAAGCGAATACTGCAGTATTCGATTCGTGAAAATATTCGAATATTCGTATTCGTATTCGTTTAATTTTCGAATAATAAATTTGATTCGGTATTCGATTCGATTGATTATTCGATACTATTCGATTCGAGTATTCGATTCGAATTTTTAAAACATATTTTTAAAATTATTTTTCAAGTATTCTATTTGAAATTGATTCGTATTCGATACTATTCGATTCGACTTGAAACTATTCGATTCGAAAATTTATGAATTTTTTTTTTTAAAATAATAATTTAAATAATATTATAGGACATGATATAAATATACATTTAAAAATATATTTATGTATATATATTATAAATATAATCGAATACTTACGAATATCGAATCGAATATCATAATTTTGTATTTATATTCGTTTATTAATCGAATCAAAAAAAATATTTGTATTCGAATTCGAATCATAAAATTTCGAATACGAATATCAAAATTCGAATACGAATACCGAATCGAGCAAAATTATTCGATTCATTTACAACCCTACTTATCGGTGCCCTTTTCTTCTTCACCTTGTTGTTCGTATACTTTATATACATATGCACCCACCGCAGCCACCTCGACTCCGTCGACGGCGTAATTTCGGGGCTTCACTACAAAAACGCTCGTTTTTGCCGACGGACGTATACCGACGGATTACCTTTCCGACGGCTGTACCGACGGATTACCGACGGACTTCAAAGTCAGAAGACTCTGCCGACGGAATTCAATTTCCGTCGGCTTTCCGGACGGAATGCCGACGGATAAGCCGACGGACACTCAGAACTCTCTACACGGTGTCGTTTTTGGGTCACCGACCGACGGATTTTTCAGTCGGTATTGTAAATTTCCGTCGGTAACCGACCCGCATTAACTAACCGCCTCTTTATCGACTCCCAAAATTAAATCTGGTCATTACCGACGGAAATTTCCGTCGGTAACCGACCCGCATTAACTAACCGCCTCTTAATCTGGTCATTACCGACGGAAATTTCCGTCGGTAAAGACAATTTTTTTTGTATATAAACTGAAGAACAGATTACTTTCTTTCTCTTTCGAGAGAAAGAAAGCCCTCCTCCCTCCTCCCTCCTCGATCCCTCCTCCCTGTTTCTATCTCCTCTATTGCGCGAAGAAGAGGCTCTGTCGAGGTGTTCTCTAAACTCGATTAGAAAATCTATACGGTACGCTTTCTTAATTTGTTAGTAATTAATTTTTAAGTTATATTGTATTGCCTATAATTATGAATTAAATTGCATGTGTTAATTTAAATTGTTATATAGATTCATATGAAATTGTTTGTAGTTGATGTATATAGTTAATTATTTTGAATGTATGTAGTTGATATATCTAATTAATTAGTTGATATTGTAAGTGGATAATTGCCTATATATAGCTAGTTGATGTATATAGTTATTTATAATAAATTAATGTGATTTGTTAAGATCGATATTGCATGTTTTGCATAATTGATGTTATATATATAGTTGATATTATTGTTTAATTTGCATATACGTTGGAGTGGAGTTAATTACATAATTAAATTATGATATTGTAAGTTATAATTAGCTCGATTAATATTGTTGATTTACTAATTGTTGAATAAAATAGGAAATTATTTATTAAAATAGGTTATTATTGATTAAATTAGGTATTGTTGATTGAGTAAAAAATTATTTATTAAAATAGGTTATTGAATAAAAAATTATTGATTAATATTGTTGATTTACTAATTATGAAATTATTGATTAAATTAGGGGCTTTGTTAATTATATTAGGAAATTGTTATTTTAAAGTTAGAAAAAATTGTTACTAAATTTATTAGGTTATAGATTGTTAATTAAAATAGAAAATTGTTAATTAAAATTGGAAATTATTGAATAAATTAGTTATTGTTGAATAAAATAGGAAATTAGTTATTGTTGAATAAAATAGGAAATTATTTATTAAAATAAGTTATTATTGATTAAATTAGGTATTGTTGATTGAATAAAAAATTATTTATTAAAATAGGTTATTATTTAGGGATTAAATTTTAATTTATTAGATTATTGTTTTTTATTAAATTAAGAAATTTATTATTAATTAATTAGTATTATATATATAATTTATTAATTTAAATGTTTAAATTAAATAGATGACTGGAAATGGTGCTGCTGCCTCTGGTGGCTCGGGATCTCACGGGGCCTCCGGGTCACGTAGCCGATCGAGGAAGAGTCGATCGAAACTTAGATCCGAGGCGCCGGCGCCTACACTGCCACAAACACCATTATCGTCGCCTCCGCCACCCATTCCACACCCGTCGCCTGATCAGCCGTCGTCTCATTCGTCTGTCCGGGACCATCCTGTTGTTCCTGCTCGGGATGGCCGGGAGCGCATTTGGGCTACAAATGGAGGAGTGTAAGTAATTAAATACTTTTATTGTTTAATAATTAATAATTAATTAATTTCGCATTCGTTTTAATTTATAATGTGTTTTGTTTGTTAATTAATGTCACAGATTGTTACCTGGTAACGAGGTCTCCAGGGCATGCACGGTTGCTTTTGGCTCTTTACCGATCAGTGCGGGTGCAATTACCTGGAAGAAGGTTCCAAAACAAAAAAAGTGGGCGTACTTCGAGGAATTTCAGGTAGTAATTAATTACTTAATTAATTAATTAATGTTTGTTGTTTGTTCAATAATAAACAATTTATTATATGTGCAGAAACAAGCCACTTGGGATCGGAATATGTACTCAGACCAGGCTATGTTCAGGTATTTCTGTAAATCGGCGCAAGAGCGGTATAAGGATTTAATGTACGAATGGAGAATGGCATGGCGGAGCGATGGGACGACGCAGAGCTTGGGTAAGGATGATAATGATGTTGTGTTGTGGGATTCATTGACGAGGGAGTGGCTGGATCCTGCGTACATCAGGAAGTGTGAGATTGCTAAGGCCAACCGGAGATCCGACGTTGGGGGTGGGATGTCCAGGCATCGGACTGGAGCCCGGTCCATCCTTGAGCGGTCGATGGTCATTGTAAGTGTTTATTAATTTTTTAATTAATTTCAATAAATTTAATTATATATTTAATATATATAATACATAAATTTAATTATTAAGAACGGGATACGGGGCGTGTACCCACTCACTTGGACCGGATGAGCATTGCTCATCCGTTTAATGCTGATACACAGCAATCCACATACGGGCGCACAACTAACCTCCACGTAAGTAATAAAATTGTTTAATTAAATACATTTTTTATAATTTATTCTATTAATTTAAAATTATTAATTATGTAGTTGGAGATGAACCGGAGGATGGCCGAGATCGGAACTCAAGTCGACCCTACTCAAGTCGACCCTACTCAAGTCGACCCTACTCAAGCCGGAACTCAAGTCGAACCTACAGTCGAGGAGGTGGACCGGGTTTATTTGGAAGTTGCCCCCACCACCCGCGGACGAACTCTGGGCCTTGGTCGTATGAGCGCTGATGTCAGGTCCGGCGCTGGTCCGTCCCAGACGGCATCGCAGGGTTCCGTATCTTCCACCCCAACTCCTGATGTGACTATGGCACAATCCAATCATTTCATGCATGTGATGCATGTGAATATGGGTCGAGAGATGGGGTGGTCGGACGAGAGGATCGAGGAGGTTTATCAGAGAACCATGCAAGCTCCTCTACCGACGGCGTATGTTCCCCCAGGCGCCCTCCAGCCTCCTCAGCCCCCCCAGCCTCCTCAGACTATGTCCCGACCATGCAGCAGGATGATGACGTCATCGGCCATCTGGGTCAGCAGTTCGTTGGCGACCCTAATATTGATATGTGGACCTTTGGTGATTAATGAGTGTCTCTGAACAGTTTATTTTTTATTTCTGTTGAACAATTTCATTTTTATGTCTCGTAGAACTATTTACTTTTATGTCTTGTAGAACTATTTATTTTTATCTGCATTATTGTTGAACTATTTACTTTTATGTTTAAGTATTAGTTGTTTAATTTTAGTTATGTGTGTTTTATGTGTTAAGAATGTGTATATTAATTTTAGTTATGTTTTATGTGTGATCTGTATTGGATCTTCATTTATGTTTGAATGTACTCTGTTTTTTCATGTTTGTGTTTATGTGAATGTGAATGTGATGGGAGACTCTATGTGATAGATAAACAACATTTTCATTGAAAATTGCCTTGAAGAAAGGCTGTTGTTGTGGTTACATTACATGCATACACTTAACATTACATAAACTTAGCAATACATATTAGAGACATAAACTTAGGATTACATCCAACCTATAAACTTGAACACATAGGGTAGAACACAGAATACTATGGCCACAATAAGAAAGTTCCTCTGCTTCTTTAGCTCTTCAACTTTTCCAGCTTCAAATCCTAATTCTGAGGTTAGTTGGTCAGATGTATCCTTATACATATCCCCAACTAGTTGCGCATGATTCAACTTGTTGTTGAGCTCTTGATTTTCAAGCAAAAGTGAGTCAATTCTCCTCACCATGCCCGGAAACATTCCGTGTGAACTCGTTCCTTGTCCGTGAATTTCGTGTTCATCGGCCCAAACAAAAAAGGAGCATCCAGAACCATTTAGTGAATCTGGGCAAGTATAAAATAGTCTACCTCTGCTTTTTTCTTGCTTCGACATGCACACACGAGCATCTTTTCCACAATGGCATACCACAATTTTCATGGATGCCGAAGATGAAGACATGAGTTTCTGTATTTTTTTATTTTTTGATGTTTGTGAAGAAGTAGGTTGTTTTGAGTGTGGTTGGAGTGTTAAGAATGCGCATTTTAATTTTTTTTATACGCGTCTTGTACCGACGGAAAGGTATTCCGTCGGTATAGACACATGTTCAATGCCGACGGATAATTTCCGTCGGCAATGTAAATACCGACTGAAATTTGTTCAACGGAATCTGACTGATTTGACATGCATTTGAAATCGTTGGTACCGACTGAAATGATCCGTCGGTATTGACAATACCGACGGAATTTAGGCGCGCGATATACCGACGGACTGACATTTCCGTCGGCATGTAGTATTGAAAAATAACCCAGACCCTCAAAGCACGCGAAAATTTTGGAGTGGAGCAAAAAGTTAAGGGAAAAATTTTGGATCGAAGCGAAAATTTAAGGTATGTTTTTCTATTAATTAAGTGTACATAGTTTAATTTTCAGTGTGTAATTTTAATTTGGTGTTTAATTTTTTAGTGTGTAATTTTACTACATAGTTTTTACTTTAAGTGTTTAATTTTTAGTGTGTAATTTTAATTTGGTCAAATTGTTTAACAGATGGAATTGCCGGATCGTCGGTGGATGTATTGTACTCCTAGGCTCGTTTTAGGAAATGTGAATGTTGAATTTTATGATAAACTCGTGTCATTTGTTGAATTTGCAAAGCTACACCCACATTACATGTCTGAGGATTGTATTAGGTGTCCGTGTAATGCTAAGAAATGTAGGAATAGATCATTTAAAAGCATTGATGAAGTCTTATGCCACGTTGTTATGAATGGGTTCGTTGATAATTACTATAATTGGACAAGTCATGGCGAACAACGGTGGCCTTATAATTTTGATCAAGTCTTGGACTATTACACTACTGCAATTTATGAACAACCAGTACACGTTGAGCATGTCGGCACCAGTAACGATCAAGAGTTTGGGGTGGAAGAACCCGATATGTATCAAACAATCGTGATGGAAGCCGGTATGTCAAATATAGAGGAGGAACCAACGGATGAAGCATTTCAGTTTTATGAGATGCTCAAATTAGTCGATCAAGATTTGTACCCAGGGTGTGATTCTCATTCTCAGTTGTCATTTAATGCTCGACTTATGGCTATCAAGACGGAGAACAAGCTATCTAACAGAGCATATGAGCAAATGACACAATTATGCAGTGAGATTTGTCCTGTCGATAATAAAGTACCTACGACGTTTCATCAGAGCAAACAACTGATGAAGAATATGGGTTTGCCGGTTGAGAAGATTGATTGTTGTGTGAATGATTGCATGTTATACTTGGGTGATGACGATAGCGATCTTCTTATGTGTAGAATGTGTGGCCATCCCCGGTACAAAGAGCCACGAAAGAAGGGACCAGGTGGTCAATCGAGCAAGACAAAAAAGAAAGTGCCACACAAGAGGATGTATTATCTTCCTATCATTCCTCGTTTAATGAGATTGTTTCAATCTAGTGCTACAGCTCAACACATGACGTGGCATGCAAGAAATTCTGAAGATACTGAGGCTGGGGATATGAGACATCCGTCCGACTCTGAAGCCTGGAAACACCTTGATAACGTGTTTCCAGGATTTGCTTGTGAACCGAGGAATGTGAGATTAGGCTTGAGTACTGATGGTTTTGCACCGTTTGGGAGTTATGGAAAGAAGTATTCTTTGTGGCCGGTGATACTGACTCCGTATAATCTACCTCCATGGATGTGCATGAAACCTCAAACAATGTTTCTGACTGTATTGGTGCCTGGTCCGTCGAATCCAAAGCATAAACTTGATGTTTATCTCCAGCCTCTTATTAAAGACTTGATCTTCCTATGGGATAACGGAGTCCAAACGTATGATGTTTCTAGGAAACAGAACTTCACGATGCGTGCTGCTTTATTGTGGACCATTAGCGACTTTCCTGCATATGCTATGTTGTCCGGGTGGAGTACAGCCGGAAAGCAAGCTTGTCCGTATTGTATGGAATATTCTGAAGCTTTCAGTCTCCAGAAGAGTAGAAAAGTTTCATGGTTCGATAATCACCGAAGGTTTTTACCTCGAGATCATCCATTTCGAAGGAATAAGGTGGACTTCACGAAGAATGTAACAGTCACAAACAATCGACCGCCCCTTCGAAATGGTATTTTATACATTTATTTTAACATGTTTTTTTGGGTTACATTTATTCTAACATTTATTAATCGTACAGGACATAGTCTGTTACATGAGATTGAGTGGACGGGTTTGAAAAAAACTACGGAGGAAAATGCAGAAGAACACAACAAAGGAATCCCAGGTAACTGGAAGAAAAAGGGTATTTTTTGGGACTTGCCATATTGGAGTTCACTATTGCTCCGACACAATTTGGATGTCATGCACATTGAGAAGAATGTGTTTGACAATGTGTTTCACACAATCATGAACACAGAAGGCAAGACGAAAGATACTCCAAAGTCCAGGGAAGAGTTGAACACTATCTGTCGCTGTGATGAGTTGGAAAAGGATACCCGTACAGGTAAATATCCAAAGGCTTGCTACACACTAGATAAGGCACAAAAACAGGAATTGTGTAGGTGGATTAAAGAGTTAAGATTTCCGGACGGCTACGTGTCAAACATGAGTCGATGCGTAGACACAACAAAAGGCAAAAGTTGCAGGGATGAAGAGTCATGATTGTCATGTTTTTATGCAGCGCTTGATACCTATTGCGTTTCGAGAATTTCTTCCTCTGAATGTGTGGAGGGCTGTCACTGAATTAAGTCTCTTTTTTAGAGATTTAACGTCTACAACAATCAAGGTTGATGATATGAATCGTTTGGAACGAGACATTCCAGTTATTTTGTGTAAGTTGGAACGTTTTTTCCCACCTAGCTTCTTTGACTCGATGGAACACTTACCTGTTCACTTAGCGTATGAAGCTAGGATTTGTGGTCCAGTGCAGTACAGGTGGATGTACCCATTTGAGAGGTGAACAATTCTATTTCTCTCATTTAATTAGTTTTTAGTATAAGGAGCCTTATTTTAATTTGTTAACTATTATAATTTTAGGTATCTCCACAACTTGAAGCGGAATGCTAAACAGAAGGCAAACGTCGAAGCATCGATTGTTAATGCGTATTTAAATGAAGAGGTTGGCATGTTTTGTTCATATTATTTTGAAGACCATGTCAACACGAGGATCAGGAATGAACCACGTAACTTCGATGGTAGAGGTACGCAACAAGAAGTCGATGGCATGCTCTCTGTATTCAAGTCTAAGGGGCGACCTATAGGAAAAGCCACTGAACGATATTGGTCAACACACACAGATGCTGAAATAGCACAAACGTACGTGTTATTGAATTGTGATGAAGTTCAGCCTTACATTGAGTAAGTATTTCATATATTTATCATCTAATTAAATAGCACTAAACGTGCATCATTTATCATCTAATTGTGTTGTGAATTATTAGGATGTATACACAAGAACTACGACATGCAGATCAAAACATCTCAGATAGAGACATAGATACTAGTCTTCAACGTCAATTTGCCCGATGGTTCCAACGTTGTGTGAGTATCATTAATTGAATTTTACGTGAACAAATAATTGTTTTGATTAATGTTAATTTTAACTGTACGTATAGGGACAATCACACGATTTTCAGAGCCGGTTCTTACAGGATCTCAGCCAGGGACCACTACGGCGTGTGAGGACTTACAACGGCTATATTGTGAAAGGCTACAAGTTTCATACATCAGAGTATGCATCAACAAGAACGACTAACAACAGTGGTGTTTGTCTTAGGGGTGCGAATTACAAAGCAGATGCAAGTGATTACTTTGGGGTGTTGCACGAAGTCGTTGAAATTGAATATCCGGGATATCCAGTGAAAACCGTAATGTTGTTCAAGTGCCATTGGTTTGACACATCCCCTTTAGGAACCAAAATTCATCCGGAGTACAAGCTTGTGGATGTTAATTCGAAAAGAAAGTATAGCGGGGATGATCCGTTTGTATTTGCCTCTCAGGTATCTCAAGTCTACTACTACACGTATCCAGGAGCTGGAAAACGTAATAGATCAGAATGGCACGCTGTTTGCAAAGTGAAGGCAAGGTCAATGGTGGAGGTCCACCAAAAGGAAAACAACGATGAAGATGAACCTCCGTTTCAAATGGAACAAATAGAGAATCAAACTGAAGTGTTTGCGGGAGATTTTAATCTTTCGGTAGACTTGACGGCTGCAAATCCACAATTGATTGTTATTGAAAACGATAGTGGACATGAGGAGGAGGATGAACATGACGAGGGGGAGGATGAAGAAGATGAGGATGAAGAAGATGAGGAGGAAGAGGAAGATGTGGCAAATAATGAAAATGAAGACGAAGATGAAGATGAATATTAAATTAATGTAACCTAGCTATTTTATTTTGTACAATTTATAAGATTTCATTATTTATCATTTGGTTATAACTTATAATTTAATTATTTATCATTTGGTTATTTTATTAATTAACTTATAATTTAATTATTTATCATTTGGTTATAAAAATCCAATGGCGACGGAACATATCCGTCGCCATTTTCGTCGCTAACGGCATCGAGTCAAAGCTGACCGAAATATCCGTCGCCATTTCCGTCGCTAACGGCATCGAGCCAAAGCCGACCGAAATATTCGTCGCCATTTCCGTCGCTAACGGCATCAGCCAAAGCCGACCGAAATATCCGTCGCCATTTCCGTCGCTAACGGCAACGAGCCAAAGCCGACCGAAATATCAGTCGCCATTTCCGTCGGCATTTCCGATTATAAATGCAACTTTCTCTCATTTCACGCGTATTTTCCATCCCTCTCTCTATGTCTCTCCCTCTCCCTCTCTCTATTTCTCTCCCTCTCCGACCGTCACCATCATGCTCCGACCGTCTCCTCCTTTTAGGCTTCGCCACATGCTGCCCCTTGCCCACGTTCGCAGCGGCGCCACCCCCTTCTCCGGCCGGAGTCCGCCCATCCCACCGTCCGCGTCGCAGTCCGGCGACACCCTACCGTCCCTTCCCGACACGCCGCCGTTCAAGTCAGGTGAGCACATCCCTTCTTTGTTTTTTTAGTTTTATATTTGGATTTATTGTATATAATCTTATGAATATGTATATTTAGTAGATTTTTATTGTATATTTAGTAGATTTTTATTGTAAATCCCTAAATTAATTCTTTCCTTATATTTCAAGATCGTAAAACTTATATGCTAATATGCTATAAATAGGTAATTATAATTATTTGTATATTTAATTAAAAAATGATGGATTAAATTAGGAAATTGTTTAATTAGATAATTGTTTATTTAATTAGGAAATTATTTGTTTAATTAGATAATTAACCCTTATAATATTAGCCCTCGTCTTTCTCAGAGACGTGTGATTTGGTTAATTAGGTTAGGGTTTTTAGAAACTTGGTTAACAAAAACAATGTCAGATTATATTTGTGATGAGATTTTGACTATCATTTATTGGCCGTCTCAAAAAGAGAAGGTCCATTGACTATCATTTATTGGCCGTCTTGGCCGGCGATTGATATGCCTGCAATTGAGTATTACAGAATAGTGGCATGTTGCAATGGCGTCATATGTTTATCTTCTAATGAATGCATCGATCCTTCGCTGCATGTAATAGTATGGAATCCCACTATTTTAGGCATATCAAAAACACATCAAAGAAAATTGAATTTCCTTCATATCTCCTTCAGATTGAAACTCTAATTTGTGTTTTAATTCATGTTGTTGTAGTAATGAAGTTTGCTGAAACCGACCGAAACTATGCGAGCCTAATGAAGTTACTTGATCTCTGTTGAGGTATGTTCAATTTTTATGATAATTTAATTTATGTTTAAATATATAAAATGACAATTGAATCTTGATTCTTTGGAATTGATTTTGAAATGGCAGGGATGCAGTCGAGTCAGCGAAGGACAATTTAATATACTCCAAGGTACGTATTAATATACTCACATTCTTGTTAAATTATTTCTCATATAAGTTTTTGTTAATGTTTACTACGTTGTTTTAATATTTCACAGAGCTTTTTCAAGCATTCTAGTGAAGGGTATAGTTGTCATAATTAGGAACAAAATTCTATTTGCTTCTTACTTGATCGATCCTCTGCCTATTCCGGAACACCATTCGATGCCTTAGCACTCTGGTCTACATCATCAAGTTTTTGTTGTTTGCTCAAGCAAAGGACGACGATTTTGTTTATTCTGTTGGATGTAATTTAGATTTGTGTATTGAATTATTTAAGCAATTTTGATCGTGTATTGAATTATTTAAGCAATTTTGATCGGGTCGGATCCCGATCGCAAATAATTTTTTTTATATAATTTTTGGTACTTACCGACGGACTATTCCGTCGGTTTAGCGTCGGTAATACCGACGGGCGAGCCGACGGAATATCATTTTTTTCAAAAAAATGTAAATACTTACCGACGGAAAATTCCGCCGGTAAATTAAAATAATAAAATTTAAGCCCAAAATATACCGACGGATCTACCGACGAAAAATTGATTTGGGATCCGTCGGTACAGGCGACCCGGTTTGAGAACTTGGTTTGAAAACGGGTTGGCTTGACTGCCGACGGAATTGAATCCGTCGGTACAGGCGACCCGGTTTGAAAACGGGTTGGTTTGAATCCGTCGGGAATCCGTCGGCATATACCGACGGATGCATATTTTCCGTCGGTAACCACTACCGACCAATTCATTGACGACGGATGAAATCCGTCGGTAAATCCGTTGGTAAGAGCCAATACCGACTGAATATCCGTCGGCATAACCGTCGGTAAAACACCTCTTTTTTGTAGTGCTTGATCACGCCACCATCAGCTCATTGCCTATCTCCTCGTACGGCCGCGCAGGGGAGTGCTGCTCCATTTGCTTGAGTATGTTTCAGGAAGGTGATAGGATCAAGATTTTGCCCCTTTGCCACCACTGCTTCCACTCGGACTGTGTCGATATGTGGCTCAGAACTCGCTCGAGTTGTCCACTTTGTAGAGGCGGAGTCGTCCAGTGAGTCCCCTGCTTGACTCGGGATTTTGTACGAGGGAACTACCGCTACATGTATAAATATACTACCTCCTACTCCTTTTAAGTTTTACATAGATAACACATGTTTTATGAAATATAATATTATTGATGGAAAGTGCAAGTAAAAAAAAAAGGGTAAAGAAAATAGTGTAATAAATGTGGCGAAACAACTTACAAAATAAAAAATGTAAAACTTTAAATCACACCTACGGAGAATAATTTAATAGAGCGGGGAGAGTATTAATTTTTTTAGTCTTTGAGGATGGCTCATTACCCGTTCAACTATGGAGTGAAAAGAAGCTACCGTAATAATTTGTGAAAGAAGTGGAGAGATGGGAGACGCGTATTTTCTGGGAGAGTGGAAGATGTGCGATTTTTGTAAAGGGGGAGGGATGTATCTACTATACATCATAATAGAGAGTGTATCAGCTAAAAGGGTCTAAAGTGATAAAAGGGTATATTGGGTAATCAGGGTGTGTCTAGCATTTTCTTTAATTGGGTGTGCTAAACATGATAGTGTATCTAGCATTCAAAGAGGTCCAAAATAACCGTACCCCGGTCAAATGGGTCTGACTATATGCCTCCATTTCGGTTTGATGCACTCCCCCGATAGATGCACCCCCCTAAAATCGTTCCAAGATAGATGCACCCCCCTGAAATGTCATAAATGACCCTCTCTCATAAAAACTCCTATTACTACCCACACCCCCCTCAAACTCCTATTACACTCCACCACCAGCCCCATCGCCGCCGGCACTCACCCTCGCCCCCACCCTCGCAGCCCCCGCCAGCGCGGCCGCCCTCGCCCCCACCCTCGTTTTCTGTAAAAAAAAAAAAAAAAAACCCCACTGCTAGCGGCCACCTCCGTCCATCGGCTGCCGCGGCCGCCCCCGTCCCTCGAGTTCACCGGCCATCTGCCCCCGTCCCCCAGCCTCTGCCATGGCGCCCCCGCCCCGTCCATCTGTAAAAAAAAAAAAATTGCAGCGGCCTCCACCACCGTCCCCATCCACCTCCGCCGTGGCCGCCCCCTCCCTCTTTTGTCCGTTTTTGTTTTAAAAAAATCTGCTTTCAGCGGCCGCCCCCTTACCTCTCTTCACCGGCGTTGGCCCACGCTGCTCCGTCCACGGCGTTAGCCCACCCCGATTTGTCGGCATTAGCCCCAATTTTTTTTTTGACACTGTAATGTCGACTATATTCACTCTCGTCGACACCCTGTTGTCGACGAGAGTGTATATGATCGACATTACAGTGTCGATCGACCTTTGTTGGTTGACCATATATCCTCTTGTTGGTTGACATTTTTTTTAAAAAAATTGTTGAATATGGTTGATTTGTTAATGCTGTTTGATAATGGTGTTTTATGGATGAATATGGTTGATTTGTTGAAATTTTTGTTTTTTTTTTTAATTTCTTGCCATCGGAAAAAATTGTGACGGTGGCCGGAAGTTTGGTTTAGGAATAAGGTGAAAGAAATGATGATAGAGGGTGCGTTCAGTAGAGGGGGTGCATCTAGTATGCTGTATTTTAATGAATGATATTTTTGATTTTTTACACTATTATTATTTTATTAATATATTGGAAGGGGGAGTGCATCTCTACGAAATGGAGGTGCATATAGTCAAACCCCAGTCAAATAGGTTAATAGCCCAATGAACTAGACAATCAAAAGCTCAATAGCGCAATAAAAGCCCATTAGCTAATGAAAAAGGGCGCGGCTAAAGGCACACACGGATCTTATGAGGACATCCACTCGATGAGGACACACACCAAATGGATGAGGACACCCACCGTGAAAATCCTAAAATTACCCTTCTCTCAATTAAAACTCCAAAATCATTCAAATTCTCATTCTCAGTACACCCACCTCCCTTCCTCTCCCACACTCTCCCGTCTCCTCTTCCCCCGTCGCCGCCCACGTCGCACCTCCCCCACAGTGTCGTCGCCGACGTCGCACCTCCCCACAGTGTCGCCGCCCACGTCTCTCCTCCCTCACCGTGCCGCCCACGTCGCAGATCGCGTCGGCCGCCTCCCTCCTCAACCGCGCAACAGCGAACGCCGACTACACCCCCTCCCCTCTCCTCGCCGGCAGTTCGACGCCGACTGCACCCTTTCCACTCTCCCCTCGGCGGTTCGCGACCCCGATGCCCATTTGTGTTTGTTTTGGAATTGAATTTTTTTTCGAACATATTAACTTTGTTTTGAATTTTTTTTCGAACAATCTGTGTTTGTTTTGGATAAATTTTCGAACAAGATGTTCGATATTTGTTTTCGGACAAATTTAAGTTGTTTTGAATTTTTTTTCGAACATATTGAGTTTGTTCATTAAAAAATTTCGAACATCTCAACTTTGTTTGGGTAAAATTTTCGAACATATTAAGATTTTATTTTTGTTGTTGAAATTTTTGGGTTTTTAGGATTTGATTTATGGTTGTTTTGGTGGTGATTCCGGTGTGAAATGATGAATCGGGTGTAAAATGATAACTTGTGTGTGCAATGGAATGGATGGGTGTACTCAACCGTCCATTTTTTTTTTAAAATTTACAGGAAGGTTACAAACCACATTTCATGTGCCCTTGTGATAAAAAAAAGATTCTATGGGTGTCCTCGTAGGATCCTTGGTGCCTTTAGCCGCGCCCAATGAAAATTCCCAAGACAGCTCTGATTCTCAGTTTCTCACTGCGTTGTAGTCAAATATGCTCTTGTCGTTGTTCCATCTTCTAGTCCCGCGCTTGCTCTACTTTCATCATCAATTCACAAATTGAACCGTGATTCTATAAAATTACTTTACTACAAACTTCTGCTTTTCGTCGACGAGGAATGATTGAATGTATCAACCTTCGCTGGGAGGTAGTGGTTCAATTCTTCTCACCGATTATCTTAATATGCCATCTCCATATTTCATATATATGCTAATGTTTCGTTGTTTTGTTTTATCTTTTCATGCTCTGTTCTCCTATCTGAACTTTAAAATCTGCATCTGTTCTTTGAATTGTTTTTATTTTTTAACAATGATTCAGTCGATTGTTTTTCGGTTTATTCGTCTTAGATGAAGATTTGTCTATAAGGTATAAGAGTATACGGCTGCAACGTGTTTGATAAAATTACTCAACGATAAGATTAGTATGAAAATTTGTTTTTCGTTTTGTTCGTTTTAGTTGAAAATTTGTCTATAATGTGTAAAAGTATACGAGCGCAACGTGTTCGATAAAATTACTCAACGATATGATAAGTAGTAGTAATTGGCAAAACTTATTTTTCCTGTGTGCATAGTAACAAATGCACCGTACGTAAACATCTAAAAGAATGTAGTTTCATCAATGCTTCCACTAATGCATTTTTCTAGCTGTGTATCTATACAAAGTGAGGAAAAAAATGATTCAAAAGTTTTAACGATATGTGACTAGTATAGAAGATGATGATGTAGGGGAAGATGAGAATGTGGGCGGTGAGTAATGGCATGTACATTTGGAGTTGTGAATGGCCGTTGTTATTTGAAAATCTAATTTTGTGCAAAATACACAGTACCTTCCACCTGACAATCCATCTCCAAGGTCTTCTTCATCATCGTCCCAATCGTCCCAATCATCATCCATCAACTCATCGTCAATTTTTTCAATCGCCTCAATCTTGGCATCATATCTGATGTATCTGAATCCGTATCTGGGAATGATCAGCTTCGTAAAGTGATCCAGTTGCTCTTCGCACTGTTCCCTCCACTGCTTGCAGAATACCAAAGGTGCAAGAACTAATGATGCTCCAACCCCATATCCCAAACCGGTGGATATGAATTGCCAATTGAAATCTATCTTACTGAAGCTTGATGTCGACCTCTCTTCTGGTGCGGCAGAGTCACAGCTTATGTTCAATTGTAATCCACATAGCCCTGTGTTTCCTGCAAAGCTTTCTTCCGAAAAGGTTTGGAATTGGCGAGCATATGGGATTCTTCCAACTAGCTTATTATGGGATACATTCAAGTTTGACAGGAAGGTAAGCTCCGTAAGCACCTCTGGTATTTCCCCTGTTAGCTGATTCTCTGAGAGATCAAGCGATTCAAGCTGTCTCAAGTTCCCAATTGAGTTTGGAATTTCACCTGTGAAAGCATTGTGTGATATGTTGAGAACGTAAAGGGAAGTGAGATTTCCAACTTTGTTGGGGATCACCCCGGTGAAATTGTTGCAAGATAAGTCGATGGCAGTAAAGAGCGTCAGAATCTTGACAAGCTCCATTTCTAGACCTTTGAAGGTAACTGTCACAGCATCCTGATAGTAGAAGCTATTCAGTTTCAGAAATTCAAAGCGTAGGTGGTTGCCTCCCATCTGTGGATAATCATCTAGCATCATTCCTCTCCAAGTTGTAACGCACCCCGAGAGTTCACCACTGAAGTGGTTGGAAGCTATATCAATGATTTGAAGATTTGTCCAGTTCCCATTTACCATAGAACAATTGAGGCCCCCATGAAAATTGTTGTTGCGCAGCACAAGAACACGCAAGCTGGAAACATTTTTCAGAATACACGGGAACGTGTCATCAATATTGTTGTTTCCTGCATTCACGACTTCTAAAGATTTGCAATTGGCCAAGGCTGGTGGGAATTTCCCAGCAAGGTTATTATTACTGAGGTCCAAAGTTTTCAGACCACAGGTGCCAGAAAATGTATCTGGTGGTATATGACCACTCAAATTGTTACTCCTCAGGTTCAACACTCCAAGACTGGTGATATTGCCTAGGCAAGGTGGGATACTACCATTCAGGTTGTTGGCAGACAAGTCGAGAACTTGAAGGTAAGTTGCACTGCAGAGAGATGTAGGAATTGGTCCAGTAAGGCTATTGTTTGCAAGGGAGAAGAATATAACAAAAGTGTTGAAAATGTTAGCTGGGATGGGCTCTTGAAAGTTATTGTTGGAGTAATCCACATAGACAGCTGATTCTGGGAGCTTCGGAATCTGACCTTGGAGTCTGTTTGAGTGCAAGTCTAGTACACCAAGACCCCGGGGCATGTCGGAAGGCTTTTGAAGATCCACCAGATGATTATGAGAAAGATTCAAATGTAGGAGCATTCCATTTCCAACACTCCAAATCCAACTAGGTATGTCTCCCTTGAGACTGTTGTTCGAGAGGTCCAAAAATGTCATTTTGGATTGATATCTCAGGTCAGGGAAACTGGACAAGTTGCAGGAAGCTAGATTTAATCTGCTTAGCTGAGGAAATTGGGGCGAACTTGAATTACTGCTGCTTCTCATGTCAACTGACAAGTTGTTGGACCCAAGTTCCAGCCTTGTAAGATTGTGAAGCCTTTGAATGGTTTCCAACCTTACAGAGCCATTGAAGAAGTTTGAAGAAAGTGAGATGACATTAAGCTGCTCAAGCTTGAAAAAAGAATCTGGAATGGGACCCTCCAAGCGGTTACTGCTCAAATCAAGTGTGTCCAGAGAAGTATTTGAAATGGAAAATTCATCAATGGGGCCACTAAATTTGTTGTTGGAAAGCTGAAGTTTCTGCAGTGAAGGGAGAGCAAAGAGAGACACGGGAATGCTCCCATTGAGTGAATTGTCCACTAAATTTATGCTTTCCAGACTGGAGAGGCCTTCAAAATGCTTGGAAGCCAGTGAACCCGTTAGAGAATTACGGCTGAGATCCAAATAAGCAAGATTCTTGGACATGTAAAAGGGCGGTATAATACCGGTGAAGGAGTTAAATGAGAAATCCAGGTGAATCAGTTGTGTGAGATTGGATATAGAGGGTGGAATCACCCCAGTGAAGTTGCAATTAGAAAGGTCTATCTTGGACAACATTCTAAGATTGTCCATGGATTCGGGTAATGAACCTGAGAAGTTAGTGTAACCAAGCAGCATAATCCTAAGAGAAGTATTGGTAGGAAGCTGTGGTATAGCACCACTGAGTCCCTTATTCAAGGATAAATCCAGAATTTGCAGAGTGGGTACCTTGAATATAGACTCTGGAAATGGACCTTGGAGAAAGCAATTACTGAGAATCAGGCTTGTCAAATTAGACAACTCTCCAAAGAAGTTGGGAACAGTGGTTGACAGATTGTTCCCTTCTAGGCGAAGAACCGACAGAGAGCGAAGATTCGAAAGTGAAGAATCCAGAGGGCCTGATAGACCACAATAGCGCAAGCTCAAATTCTTTAAATTGGGTAACGAAGACAAGGCTTGGCACCAATCACTTTTTTGAGATGAAACATTCACATAATCAAGATGAAGGTCTCTGAGCTCTTTAAGATTTTCAACAAGCTTATGCAAATTTGGATTCTCGAGTTTCAGAGGCTGTTTTGTCTGAAATAAAGAAGATAGATCAAGAACAACAAGCTTCTTCATTGTTGAAACTTCAATCGGAACCTGTCCAGCAAAACCAGCATTTGACAAATTCAGGTACACCAAATTTGTTAAATTTTGAAGTCCACTCGGAATCTGAGTACCGTTGAAGACGTTGAAAGCTAAATTTAGCCTTCGAAGATATTGAAGGCTGAAAAGACTAGTCGAGTTGTCGATTCCACCGGAAATCACCTCGTTCTCCAGGTTCAATCCGATCACTTGTCCTGAAGTATTATCACAGTCCACCCCATCCCAGCTGCAGCAATCAGCACCCTGATTCCAAGTCACCAGTTTGGAAGACAGCGTCGTGTCGAACGCAAGGCTGTTCTTCAACTGCAACAACAACCTTCTTTGATCATCAAGGCATTGACCCGAAACCTGAACAACACACAAGATTTGGAACAAGTATATCAAGAGAAGGCATGAAAAGAAGTGAATTTTTCTCATTGGAGTGAGTTTCAAGAAACTCCCACAGACCAATCTAGTGAAGAGATTGTGAGAATATAATCCATCAACTAGGATATTTCTACCCTTTGGAATTCAGAAAACGAAGAAAAGAAGCAAACTTTCGGTTTTGGTCTGTGGAGACTTGAGATAGAGATAGAGATAGAGATAGAGATAGTAAGGGAGAAAAGGGGATGAGAAATGTATGAGGTTGGATGGTCAGAGAAGGAGTTTTCAAGGTAAAAAAGTGTTAACTGCGTGTTTTGTGTTTGATTAGGCTCTGGTAGTACAAATGTATTCAACGCGTTTAATGTGGACCCTCGTTTATTTTTATTGCGTTGGATTGACTTTGGATCTACTCTTTTATTTTACATAGTAGGAGTAGTATTAAACAAATGCTTTGGGCCATTTGTTTTGAATTGATGACAATCATAGCCCATAGGTATATTTTTAAACTACTATTTACATATAATAATAATATATTGTAGAGGGTCGCAATGGTTAGTGGGGTTGGCTTCTTTCCATTCTTAAACTCCATTGACTAATCCATTTTCTTCTCTTGTTTTACTGTAAACGGAGATAGAACAAGACAAAAGGGAAATAGAGTTGATTTTATTTTTGTTAGTATGATCAAATTGAATTGAAAATTGAGCTCACCGAATATATTTCGTAATTTAATTAATGATATTTGTCATGTGCATAAGTTACGAGAATAGTATCTAAAAGTTGCTGCCTCAAATAATTAAATACACCATTGAACCACTATCTTTTAAATTGCATTTTGTAATGAGATTAGCATGTAACTCCCCCAAATTGTCCAAAGTACCCTTTCTCTATAAAAAATCATTCGCTAAATGCACCCCACCTCAAAATCCTAAAATATATCTCCTTCTTCCTTTCTTTTCTCTTACTTCATCTTTCAAAAAAATACAATTATACAAACACACCCCATCTATATATATATTTTGCATCTTGAGAATGGAAGAGATGAACAAAAAAAAAAAAAGTTTTTAAATAAATAAATAGAGATTAAATAAGTTTTAATTTAAAAAGGAGTCCAACTCAAATTAATTTATTAAAGTTATCCTTTGGCTTTTCAAACTCGAATTTGTTGTTGTGTTAAGCCTTTATTAAATCTTCTGGCTATCGATCGAGATTTGATAATAAATAAGTTAATCTGATTTTCAATACGTGAAAGTTTAAATCTCCAAATAAGCAAAAAAAAGACAACCAACATTGAAAATAAATTGTCAAAGGTAAAAAAAACGTGTTGGTGATTTTACATATCTTAATGTGTACAGAATATAGCTGGCAAGTGAGCATTAGTGTATTTGGTTGGGCTAAATTTACGTTTAAAGTTTTTGTTATTTTAATTTTTGGAATAAAAGTGACTTCTTTACTGGCGTTGAACAATGAATCTTGAATCCAACAATCGTCTTACACTACACAAGTCTTTTTTTATTATTCATTTGTCTCTATTTTATCATTAAAGTTCATATGTCAAGTGTAATAATAACACGATTAGATATGAGAGACGAGCACATTGACAACGTTGATTCACTCACAAATAACTCAATATATTAACCTCAATATTTTGAAAAAAAAAAGGTGGCATAAGTGCCAATAAATATTAGGAAACAAAAATTACAAACTGAGTAAATAACTCCAAAAATCTAAACAAATCTATGTAAATAAATACTAATCTAGATAAAAATTGATGATATTATTTCCTTGTAACTTTGCAGCTCCAAATTGAGTTCAAATCAGAGTGATATCATCTTCATCATTCTCTCGATAGGTGGAAAAATTCACACTCAATTCGATAATGGTATCATTTTCGAGTGGTGACTCGATCTCGCAGGGCATTAGGTGCTTAACTTTGAAAGCATACAAAATGCGGGTGTGGCTAAAAAACTTCAGAAATCGATAAAGCCTTAGATTCAGATAACAGACTTTCACAAGCAAAATCTATTCTGGGTTTTCTATAACATAAAATGATTAAAAAAAAGGGAAAATAAACCAATGGAGAGATTTTTCTAGGCAGAAGTTCCTGGTTTTCAATAATATAATAAAATGATTGAAATAAGAGAAAATAAGCAAGGGGGTGGGGAACTCGCAGAAGTTTCCGTCGTTTTTTAGAAAGTCTTATGCGAGGCGATCTAATGTGCAAGATGGAATTTCACTTTAGTAATTTATATAAGCTTTAAAATATAATTTGTATAAGACCAACTTATGTAAGATTTTGTCTTCTTTGTATACTATAAAATGATAGTGGAATACAGTTTAATCTAACAAATACAGTTTCATAAAAAGCAATAATCGAACTAATACAACATAACGAACTCACGAAACAGAAAGCAGCATAAAGAAAAAGAAAATCCTGTAAAATGAAGCTAGGATCTTTTCCTCGTCTTTCAGAAATTGGTCTTCAATATCCTGGTCTTCTACGAATGTCAAAAAAAAAAAAAAAAATGTAAATAGTAGCAGTGCATATAATTAGCATTAATGAGCAATTTTTAATGGAAATAGTGGATGTTCAAATTTAGTTAAAAGTACTTTAATAACTGATATTAGACCTTTTGCGCAAACAATATTCAAGAATGGAAGTTGTTTTTAAGTATTGATTTTGTGGTGGTAAAACTTGTTTATTAAAATTGCTATCACAGAAAAAAAAATGTTCCGAGTTGGTAGATTTGTTACGCTTGTCCTAATAATAGTGGAGGTCGAAATACACGGTTTGGATTGTGGAATCAAATATTGGAAGGAACATTAGTACTATTATACAAGAGAGGAAACTCATTAATGATACCTGAGGAAACTGAATCAGTGGCTGGGAATGATGAGGTCAAGAAATTTGTTGAACTGATACCTCCACTTGTTGCAGAACACCAGGGAAGCAAAAAAGAATGATAATCCTACCACATATCCCCAACCGGCAAAGATAAATTTCCAGACGAATTCTATACTATTGGAGCTTGAGCCGGATGATGAGTCTGTTGAGTTTACATTGGGTGCACTACAGCTCGTGTTGAGAGGAAAACCACATAGCCCTGAGTTATGTTCAAAGCTTTCTGCTGAAAATGTTTGAAATTGGGAACCACCTGGTATTCCTCCGACTAGCTTATTGTAGGATAAATTCAAGAATGAAAGGAAGGTGAGACTAGCGAGCTCTTGTGGTATTTCCCCTGATAGCTGGTTCACTGAGAGGTCCAGTGATCCAAGCTGTCTCAAGTTCCCAATTGAGCTTGGAATTGCGCCGGTGAAAGAATTGTGTGATAAGTTGACAACATAGAGCAGAGTGAGTGATCCAACTGTTTTGGGTATCTCTCCACTGAAATTATTGCATGAAAAATCGATGGATGTAAAGATTGTTAGAATCTTGACGAGCTCCATCACTTGACCTTTATTGGCAACTGTCACTGTATCCTGGTAGTAGAAGCTGTTCAGCTTCAGGAAATCAAAGCGCAAGTGATTACCTGTCAACTGTGCATTATTGTCTAGCACCATTGCACTCCAATTTGCAATGAATCCTGGAGGTAATTCACCTGTGAAGTTGTTGGAAGCTATGTCAATGATTTGAAGATTTAGCCAGCTCCCATTAACCCCAGAACAGCTGAGGCCCCCATGAAAATTGTTGTTGCGCAGCACAAGAACACGCAAGCTGGAAACACTTTTCAGACTACACGGGAACGTGTCATCAATATTGTTGTTTCCTGCATTCACCACTTCTAAAGATTTGCAATTGGCCAGGGCTGGTGGGAATTTTCCAGCAAGGTTATTATTACTGAGCTCCAAAGTTTTCAAACCACAGTTGCCAGAAAATGTATCTGGTATATCACCACTCAAATTGTTTCTTTTCAAGTTCAACACTCCAAGACTGGTGATATTGCCTAGGCAAGGTGGGATACTACCATTCAGGTTGTTGGCAGACAAGTCGAGAACTTGAAGGTAAAATGCATTGCAGAGAGATGCAGGAATTGGTCCAGTAAGGCGATTGTTTGCAAGAGAGAAGAATATAATAAAAGAAGTGTTGAAAATGTTAACTGGAATGGGCTCTTGAAAGTTATTATTGGAGTAATCCACATAGACAGCTGATTCTGGGAGCTTCGGAATCTGACCTTGGAGTCTGTTTGAGCGCAAGTCTAGTACACCAAGAGCTCGGGGCATGTCGGAAGGCTTTTGAAGCTCCACCAGATGATTATGAGAAAGATTCAAATGGAGGAGCATTCCATTTCCAACACTCCAAATCCAACTAGGTATTTCTCCCTTGAGACGGTTGTTCGAGAGGTCCAAAAATGCCATTTTGGATTGGTTTCTCAGGTCAGGGAAACTGGACAAGTTGCAGGAAGCTAGATTTAATCCGCTTAGCTGAGGAAATTGAGGCAAACTTGAATTACTTCTGCTGCTCATGTCAACTGACAAGTTGTTGGACCCAAGATCCAGCCTTGTAAGACTGTGAAGCCTTTGAAAGGTTTCCAACCTTACAGTGCCATTGAAGAAGTTTGAAGAAAGTGAGATGACATTAAGCTTCCCAAGTTTGAAAAAAGAATCTGGAATGGGACCCTCCAAGCGGTTACTGCTCAAATCAAGTGTATCCAGAGAAGTATTTGAAATGGAAAATTCATCAATGGAGCCACTAAATTTGTTGTTGGAAAGCTGAAGTTTCTGCAGTGAAGGGAGAGCAAAGAGAGACACTGGAATGCCCCCATTGAGTGAATTTTCCACCAAATTTATGCTTTCAAGACTGGAGAGGCCTTCAAAATGCTTAGAAGTCACTGAACCTGTTAAAGAATTACGGCTGAGATCCAAATAAGCAAGATTCTTGGACATGTAAAAGCGCGGTATAATACCGGTGAAGGAGTTAAATGAGAAATCCAGGTGAATCAGTTGTGTGAGATTAGATATAGAGGGTGGAATCATCCCAGTGAAGTTGCAATTAGAAAGGTCTATCCAGGATAACATTCTAAGATTGCCCATGGATTCGGGTAATGAACCTGAGAAGTTAGTGTAACCAAGCAGCATAATCCTAAGAGAAGTATTGGTAGGAAGCTGTGGTATAGCACCACTGAGTCCCTTATTCCAGGATAAATCCAGAATTTGCAGAGTGGATACCTTGAAGATAGACTCTGGAAATGGACCTTGGAGAAAGCAACTACTGAGAATCAGGCTTGTCAAGTTAGACAAGTCTCCGAAGAAGTCGGGAACTGTTGTTGACAGATTGTTCCCTTCTAGACGAATAACAGACAGAGATCGAAGCTTCGAAAGGGAAGAATCCAGAGGGCCTGATAGACCACAATAGCTCAAGCTCAAAGTGGTTAAATTGGGTAAAGAAGAAGACAAGGCTTGACACCACTCACTTTTTTGAGAAGAAATATCGACATAATCAAGATGAAGTTCTCTAAGCTCAATAAGATTCTCAACAAGCTTATGCAAATTTGGATTCTCGAGTTTTAGAGTCTGTGTTGTCTGAAATAAAGAAGATAGATCAAGAACAACCAACCTCTTCATTGTTGAAACTTCAATCGGAACTTGCCCACCAAAACCCGCATTTGACAAATTCAGGTACACCAAATTGGTTAAATTTTGAATTCCCCTCGGAATCTGAGTACCACTGAAGACGTTGAAAGCCAGATTCAGACTTTGAAGATATTGAAGACCAAAAACAACACTGGAGTTGTCGATCCCACCAGAAATCCCCTCGTCGGCCAGGTCCAAAGCGATGACATGCCCCGAGGTATCACAAGCTACCCCATCCCAGTTGCAGCAGTCTTCACTCTGCCTCCAACTCACCAGCTTTGTCGACAATTCCGTATCGAACACGAGGCTCTTCTTCAACTGCAGCAACAGAAGCCTTTGATCATCAAGACGCTCACTGGAAACCCAAACAACTGACAAGATTTGGAACAAGAATATCAAAAGACGCCATGAAAAAGCTTGAATTCTCATTGTTCCAATAACTTACAAGGAACGCCTATAACTTCCTTACATGCATAAAATGAGATGGTAAATGAAAATCGTCTCACGTAGTTTTTTACAAATAAATTAATATGTATATACTGGTCTCCCTGGTAACCATAAAATCAACGCGTTTGGATTTTAATTGAATCGAGGTGCCGCTCTTTCATGTGGCATAGAATCAAGCGACTACTTGACCCAGTCTTGAATCTTTTATTAAAAAAACAATAAAATATAATCCCCAAGTCTCATATTAGATTCGTACTATCAACACAAATTTAATGTTAGTTTTAATAATATCAAAAGATATAAAATAGAGTATAGTAAATTGAAAACATTGTTTTATTAGAAAATCAATAAATTATAAATTTCATTCGAAACATCAATATTTTATAAATAAATTTAAAATGAGACGAAGGCATCAATATTTTATAAATAAATTTAAAATGAGACGAAGGTAGGTAGTATGTATAAAATAACTATAGGATCCATTTCGATGCATTTATAAATTAATTCGTTATTATTTATAATAAAGTAATTTGCTAAAATAATTAATATAAATGTAATAATAGTGCAGATTATAATTTAGAGGGAAAAAGAACTCATACAAACAAGTATCGCCCAGAGAGGACAGAGCAAAGACAGTTCGTAACTAATTGGGGCTTAAAAGTTAATTTCTTGGATAGAGAAACGATAGGTTGACACCAAATCAAGAAACTTCTTTCTCAAAACGAAAATAATTCTACAGCAATTTCAAATAACTTTCACCCACGAAACACAGTTCAATTTTAAAATGTTAAAGAGCACAGAATAAAAAAGAATAATTTAATCTGCAAGTCGTATAATTACAAAACAGCAATAACTCAAAAACAGCACTGAATTAAAAAAATTATTCAAAAACAAAACTCAATATGTACAATAATTGTACACTACAGCCAGCAATTGTAAAAACTTGAACAAGTAAACAAAACACATTTCAATTAAGATAAAAAGCTAAAAATCATGTACTATAGTGTAATATGTACAGACAACTTTCAACTTTACAAGTAGCGACCATCAGTGTAATATGTGCAACTTTCCAACTTTAGAAATGTCAAACAATCTACAGTTCAATTCACTAAACATTGTTCGATCAAGCCTGCTAGACATGACCATGAAAAAACACAATAATAATAGACTCTATAATTTCCGAACTTTATAAAACATATAGAACATAACATGTTAAGGTAGAAAGGCTTCTTATCCTTTTATATCTGGAATGCAAGTATCCTAAAATTGCGTCGAGATTGTATGCAATCCCCAAAAAAAACTACAAATGAAGGATCATCAAACAGATGCGCAGACATGGACTAATAAAGACCAAGTACAATGCCTACATATCCTAGATATTCATCTAATAAAAGAAGAAGCTAGAAGAAGAAGCTAGATAAGATGGTTTGCTCAATGAGCTAGTGGAACAAAAAAGAGCTAGAAGATCAAAATAAATTTCTTAACGTAAATAGACAGCGTAATCAAAACGTGATCAACTGACTGCTCACAAGAACCTAAACATATCTTTAACTAAGACTCAATTTCAACAAATAATTAAGGCAATTTGTATCGATTTAAGAGGCAACAGACCGATTAAACAGAAAGCATTAACAAATTTAAAAATAAATAAACAATAAAAATAATAATAAAAATAATTAACATTGAATCTAGCAATAGTAGTCATGGATAAACAAAAATAAAGCCAAAAATGGCAGAAAACTCAACTCCTGATGTAGTTGTTCTACAAAATGTAGTTCTTAAAAGCAATAAAAAGACAGTACTAAGATTCGATGTTGATAAACCGGGAAACAACACAGAAAGCTGAAACCCTAGATATGCGACGCCAGAGACTACTTAGATCGCTGCCTCATCTTTCGGCGCTTCCTCTTCAACCTCCTCATACGCTTCTTCTTCCACTGTAAAACAAAAGCATTTTAATCGTAAGCGTAACCATAGCAATAAAATTACAATCGATT
The DNA here is from genome assembly GCA_963675135.1 of Galeopsis tetrahit. Classification (NCBI taxonomy): domain Eukaryota; kingdom Viridiplantae; phylum Streptophyta; class Magnoliopsida; order Lamiales; family Lamiaceae; genus Galeopsis; species Galeopsis tetrahit. The sequence continues at coordinate 70,632,878 of OY776128.1, read as the reverse complement.
AACTGTGAGAGATTAAGAATCAGTGTAATCACCTTCGCCCTCATTGCTGAAAGAGAAACTCTGGTGAACGAATGCTCCGACTTCGGAAACCCTACAAGGGAAAAGTTGGAGAGAGGCCGCAATGAATAAAACCCTAGGGTTTGCTCCTTTATATATAGCAGCCGGTTTAATGACCCTGGGACGCTTTGGGCTGGCCCAACTAAAATTAAGCCCAGACCGTAGAATTATTCTCCTTTAACAAAATTTTTGTAGGGCGTAAAAATCGTTATCAAATATGTGTGAGAATTATTTTAATGGGAACTTTTATCGAATTTTTGTTCGAGTTTTTATTATTTAAACAAATTTTAATTAAATTCGTATAGGTCAATTTCAAATAGTCTAATCTCTTTAAGTATTTTTTAAAAAAAATTGAACTTTTTTTTAGCTCAAACTACGAGCTTATGATCTTAACAGAGTTGTATGCCTCATGCCTGCATTTTAATGTATAAGGACTAGTTTTATGTGAAATATTGTATGCATTTCAGTCATTCACACTCACATTTTTTATAAATACATCCACTGACAGTTCAATTCACACCCATATTTTTTTTAAATACACCCACTAACAGAAATTGTACTTAGTCGTCTTCTCCAAGCAGTTTTCGACCACCCCAATTTACAATAGACTTAATCTTTAAATATATTCAATTTCTTTAAATATTCTTTAATAATTATTATGGATCAAGGTTATTTTATATTACTATATGCAATAATATATGTTATAATGTGAGTTACTTAATTAATAAAAATTCTAGAAAAATAATATTAAATAAAAGAATCGGTATTACTATATAAAAAATTATACTCCCTCCACTTTTAAATAAGTGTCATTTTAACAATTTTCAACATATTAAGATATATAATTATGGACAATTTTACCCTTCATTAATGATAACTAATTTTAATATTAAATTTATGTTTAGTAATGAATGTGGTCAATATTGTAGATGATATTCATGTATACAATAATTAAGGTTTATGCATGATTTATGTTATAATACTATATTCTTAAGGTTTATGCATGATTTATGTTATAGTACTATATTCAAAAGGGAAAAAACTTAAATCAAGGTAAAGAAAATGGAGGGAGTACAATGTACAAGGGTAAAATTGTCAAACTTGAAGAAAAAAGTGTAGAATGACACTTATTTAAAAAATATTGAAAAAGGCAAAGTGACATTTAATAAAAAACGGAGGGAGTATGTTACTACATACTACAGTTTGAATTACTACATTGAATATGCGTTTATTACTATATGTAACTTTATCAAATGATTTGCATTACAACATAGTTATTGTGTTTTCTACATGCGATAATATATGTTACATATAGTCAGAGTGTCGCATGGTGTTGTATTACTACTGTAGTCAATTAAATCTGAACCATTAAAAATCAAATCTAAAGGCTTAAATCTGATAACCTGTTACCTTTTGTACTTTGTGTTGAAAATATTCATCATATGTGTCGTATTTATAATTAATTTAATTAATTAAAATATATAATTTAAAATTTACATTTTTATCTTTAATATAATAAAAAAATTATTATATTTATTAATTTAATTAAAATATATAATGATAAAACTACATATTTAACCTTATATTATTATTAAAATTAACAACAAAAAAAATTAAATTAAACAAAAAAAAGTCATATGAACCTAAACCTAGAACACGAATACGTTGGTTTTCTTCCCCCCTGCGAACACGCACTCCACTCACGTCGTCAAGCCGCTACCCTATTTGTGGCTCGAGCACGTGAACAAGAAAATAACATTTTTTTGGTTTGCAAGGTTTACGGAGATCGTGCAACCATGCACGGCTGTTGGACCGTGAAAGTGAGCACTTACAACACATTTTTTGGATTGCACAGTTTATTGAGTATCGACCGTGCAACCGTGCACGGTTGTTGGACCGTGCAAGTTGAGTACTTCCAGTACATGTTTCGATTTACACTGGTGACTGAGTATCGACCGTGCAACCGTGCACGACTGTTGGACCGTGAAAGTGAGCACTTACAACATATTGTTTGAATTACACGGTTTATTGAGTATCGACCGTGCAACCGTGCACGGTTGTTAGACCGTGCAAGTGAGTACTTCCAGTACATTTATTATTTAATTATTTTTTTGATTGGTTTATTTAATTTTTATAATAATAATATTTGTATAAAAAAGGATATAATAGTAATTTTTCTTAATATATATATATATATATATATATATATATTAAAAATAATTTTAATAAAAGAAGGGTAATATAGTAAATAATAAAATACAATTTAAAAATGATTTAATTAATTTAAACCTGTATAACATGTAGCAGGTTAATACGACGCATACGACGTCACGTGGCGCGATTCGACGTGTTGACTATATAGTCACTTTGTACAATTTAACTACACTAAGAAAAATCAATGTGAGTTACTACATTAACAAAAATACTAGAAAAAAATGTGTTACTAAATAAATTTTTTTTTGTATTATTATATAAAATAGTTTGTGTTATTACTACATAAAATAATATGTGTTACTATATATTACAATTTGAATTACTACATTTAATATCCCGCATTCGCCAATAAAATAAAAGATAAAAAAATTACAGAAACTGGTAAAATAAACGGGTTAAAATTTTTGGTTAAAATTAGAACACAAGCGTGCCAGTTGACAAATAAATTAAGAATTAACTCAAATGAATTAATGGAGGCCTAATAATATATATTTTCAGTCATTGACATAATAAGTCAATATTTTCAGTCCAATTGACTTAATGTCAATACACAATGACGGACCTAGGTGGTGCCCAGGGGGGCCCGTGGGCCCCCCACTAATTTTGTAAATTTGTTAGGGGTATTTTGGTAATTTCACACATATTAAAATTAATACTCTGTTTTATAATTATTTGCACATTTCTGATATAAAAATAATTTATAAAATTAATATATATCCGAACATCATTTTATTTTAAAGTCGTCACTCATTTCGGGTCTACATTTTATCCTAAATTTCACTAAATCTATTTTACATCCTACTAAATCCTTCTTACACATTATCAAATCACTCAAAATACGCTTTCTTATTTGACTCTACACCACTAAATTCAATTGTTTTTTCAAGTGAAAATGTGCAAGTTATCACGGGACAGAGGGAGTATTAACTTGTACCAAAACATTGCAAAAGTCAACTTATCCGATCAATTTAATTTAATGAAATGTGACGTATTGACAATTTTATAATGTGAAATTTTGATGAAAATAATGAGTACATATATTTTTTTATAATAATGTTAATCGGGTCCCCCTACCGAAAATTTCTGGGTCCGTCACTGTCAATACATATAAGTTTTTGTGAATGTATAAATGTTTGCAACTTTCTTCTATTTTTTTTTTAACTATATTGATTATTTTAAATAACATTATTTACCAGAATCCTTCAATAACTAATTTGGATAAGTTGGATTAACGTAATCGATTGCAATTTTATATTATTGTCCATTGCCTGATAAAATATTTTGGATCATCAAATGAAGATGGGTGGAAAGTTAATAGAGATGATAAGTTTTTATTATGTCTAGTAAAATTTAATTGATGTTCATGATTATTTCAAGCGATTTTTGAGAAGAAGAAGATGAATTGATGTTTTCAAGGAAGATAAGATGTTTTTTTTTTTTCAAGGAAGATAAGATGTTGACATGCCTTAGATCACAACAAGCTTTGAGAAATATCAAAAGAATACTTTGCATATATATAAGACGTAAGCACGCCTATTTTAATTAAGTAGTTTTCTATTATTTTAATTATTTGTACATGGAAGAATACAAAAAATAAAATGTTTATTTTTCGAGTGATACTTGAGTACAATTAGTCGCATCTATACTATTAAAATTGAGCTCCTTTAATTTGATTTAAATTTTGAGTCAAATATTAAATTGAAGGCATTTAATCTTTTTACCAGTTTAATTTTCAATAAGAATTTTTCAATCCTTAAACTTTGCAAGCACATCAGATTTGTTTTTCATTAAGAAAAATCAAACTTTCTTAGAAAAATCATCAATCACAGATAGAAAGTACACATTTTCACCATTAGTGGTCACACCAAGAGGACCACAAACATCAGCATGCAAGTACGCAAGAATATAAGTGAAAGAAGAGGTATTGGGGTAGGGGTTTACAGGAAATTTCACTTTATGCTGCTTTCCTAACACACATGAATCACAAAATGGCATGCAGGACAGATTTTCATCACCAAATGCACCAGATTTATGCAAAATTTTAAGCTCTTTGTTACTCACGTGTCCTAATCTCTTATGCCACAATTCAGTCTTATCAGATTTGACAACATTCACAAAATTCACATAAGAATCAGATTTGGTAAAGCAAACATACAAATTGTTTCTTTTAACAGCTTTGAAAAGCACCAAAGAACCCCCAAAATTTTTATGCAACCTTTCTCCCACTTTCCCTCATAACCATCATCTTCTAACGCAGCACAAAAAATCAAATTATTGCACAAGTCAGGAACATGCCTCACATTTTTCAAAGTAAATGAAACACCAGAGTCATGTTTTAAGCATGCATCACCAATTCCAGCAATATGACATTTTTTCTCATTAGTCATAAACACACAACCATGCTTAACTTCTTCATATGATGAAAACATATTTTTAAATGGAGACATATGAAACGTGTCATTAGAATTAACAAGTCATTCATTTTCACACATTGTTCATCATGTATTTCAGTCAGCATATAAACATCACCATCATAATTATAAATGGCAGTGAGACATTGTTTAGTCTAGAAAATGGTTGTTTTGCATTGTCCATGAAACATAATCCCAACTCTTATCAACTTCAGCCCGATAATGTAATCACTTCTTTGAAGGGTTTGATTTGGCAGAGGATGTAAGGGAAGGGATGCTGTGAAATAGTAGGAGTTTAGTTTATTGATTTTTCTTTTTTTTGTTTTATTGATAAATAAAAGAATTTCATTTGATTTAAAAGTTCAAACTTACTAAGAGGTGGGGATATCTAATAGACTAATAGTATTTCTTGATATTCTTTTTTTTCTATTTTATATTTGAATGAAAGAGAGTAAATAATTGAACAACTTGTGCTAGAGTGAGGTGTGGGTAGGGAACAGGGGTTTAATATGTATAGAGTTGCAACTTAATTGCAACCTTGTTTTGGAGCGGTAGCATGCATTAAAAAAACTAATAAAATAAAAATACATGTGAGACGATCTCATACATTATAGACGATCTCATACATTATAGTAGTATATGATTCGTAAATTTATAATTCTATTCGAATTATATTTGAAAAAAAATGAAGTTACATTAAGCTGTTAGTATTGTTTGAAAACAGACTTTTAGGGGTTGTTTTCAAACTCTACAAACTGTTTCCACAATCACCTTTTTTAAAGCTACCCTCTCACAGCTTTTACTTTTGAAAAGTGTTTTTAAGTTGTTTATAGAATTTGCAAACACCCCCTTACAATCTTAAAAAAAGTGCTTTTGTATTTTAAATTTTTGTTAAAACCAGTTTTGTATTAGTATTAACTATCAAGATTAATTATGGATGAAATGCAAACAATAATATTGGAGCAGGAGAAATCAAAATTGGTGAAGATGAATAGAGCTGCTTCTAAATCAATTGACTAACACCAACACAAATGAGTTTTTGTAACTTATTTTTAAATACCCGATAACAAAATTTTCTCATCAAGAGAGAAAAAAATACAATGCTTAAAAAACTTAAGCATAATAATAGTGAATAGAGATTTGACATTACGCATAAAATTAAACTACATTAAAAAAACAAATCTTGAGACAGCAGGTTGTGGCATGATATGCAGCTTAAGCTGAGTCTACTGAGGATTGGGTGGACGACTATTAGCTGCAGAGACCCTCGAACCCCATTCTAGAAGTTCTTTGCTCGTATCGTCCTTGTGAACAATCACTTCTATGAAGCAGAAGCAGTCTTTCTTGTCTCCAGTTGCAGTGTCAATTGCTTCAATCAGTTCTTCCTCACATCGGACCTAAAAGAAAAGAAACCCGAGAATGAGTTAAAACGGAGCAATTTAATTGAAGTGTTAATCCATTTCACAATTACTCACCTTAGTCGTCCAGCATTTGCCTTCATCGTTGCAGATTGCATCAACCAAGGCCGTGTAGTTCCAGTTTTTGATCACATTATAAGGTCCATCGTGGATCTCCACTTCAATGGTGTAACCTCCGTTGTTTATAAGGAAGATGATTGCATTCTGCTTGCATCGCAGCATTGTCGAAACTTCCTGGGCCGTCACCTGCACCCATTACAACATGCCTATTAGCAATAATGATAAATACAGGAAATTGGAATATAGCTGTTGGATTTTATACACATAATATACCTGAAAGCTACCATCACCAATGCAGGCAATGACTCGTTTCTCAGGTACAGCCTGAGCATAACCAAGGGTTGCACCGACTGACCAACCGATGGAACCGTACTGCATCTGGAACTCGTACCTAGAAATCGAAACTTACATCAAAATACTGCCAATGTTGTAACAAAGCAAAAGACAATTTTGGTGCTACTTACCCACACCCTTGTGGTAATTTGAGTTTCTGGCAATTAAACCAAGAGTCCCCAGTCTCAGCAATGACAGCCGTATCCCCAGACAACATCTTCTGAATGTGCTGAAACAGGACATTAACCCTCAATGCCTCTTTAGGAATACATTTCAAAGGAAGCCCTTCTGGCACATATATTCTATGGTAGTTCTCATAAGCAGTTGAGTTGGGCGTGATTCGTTTTGCAAGGGCAGCTAGGAAATCCTTCATCAGAACACAGCCAAATGTTGGCCCATTACCAATGATAACACGATCAGGTTTCACGATGATTGCCTTCTCTCTGTTGAGAAGCAGGGAGTATCCTACTGAACTGTAGTCGTTAAATATGGGTCCAGCAAAGAGGTAAGCGTCTGCTGATTCCACGATTTCTGAACAGAATGAAGTGCTCACGGCACCCCAGTAGGTACCGATAAAATGGGGGTGGTTCTCGGCGACCAGTCCTTTAGCGGATGGCATAACAGCAACGGGGTAACGAGCAGCATCAGCCAATTCAGCGAACGCGTTGCAGGCTTTTGCAACGCGCAATTTTGGCCCTCCCACCATGACTGGTTTCACCGCCTTGTTCAGGAACTCCACAGCAGCATCAACTGCGGCTTTTAGACCCAATTTGTTGCTCACTCTACAAATACAGCCAACAAAATTATACTCCGTACATCATTCGTTGAGAAAATCAAAATCAAAACCCCAAACGGCCACAACATTGCATGATTTATTCAGGATTCTTAACTAATAACTCAAAACAAAATGTGACTATTCTGAAACTGATTCTTTCGGTATAAAGATCAAATAATAATGTGGTTACCAATTATTGAACTAATGAGCATCTCATATGTTTCCGTGGTTTCAAACATAAGATCTGGACACACAATAATTCTTCGTAATATTAAACAGAGGATAAAATCGACGCTTACTTTGGAGATAGCGAAAATGGAACAGGCTGACGACTAAATGAGGGATGCGGGATCGCCGCCAAGTTGCAGCTCACGCTAATATACACCGGCTTACTCTCCTTCAAAGCTGTCGATATCGCTGTATCTATTAACTCATGCGAATCCTCCAAATTATTCACCACGGCCTAAATTTTGAAAAAATGGGGAAAAGAAAAAAAGTGTAAATTAGGTAGCAGCTTGATTCGATTGCGAAATTAATAATGCGTACAAGTATAATATACTATACCTGATAGCAAGTAACAGTCTGAAAGCAGCGAAGCTCCTGGCTAAAATCGGGTAACCCGATAGTGTGATGCAGGATCCGGTTCGTACCGTAATCGTTCGAGTTCGGGCCTCCAACAATACAAATCACCGGAAGATTCTCGCTGTACATGCCGGCAATCGCATTGAGAATACTCAACCCTCCGACAGTGAATGTCACGACGCAGGCGCCGACGCCTCGAGCCCGGGCGTATCCATCGGCGGCGTACCCCGCATTGAGCTCATTGCAGCAGCCGATCACATTAAGTGCCGGCTCGGCTATAAGATGGTCGAGCAGCGTCAAATTGAAGTCGCCGGGAACTGAGAACACGTCCTTGACGCCGATCTGCACGAGGCGCCGCGCCAGGTGGCCACCGAGCGTCGAATCGGCAGTGTTGAACGGGACGGCGCATGGTTGCACGGTGGAAACGACACCGTTTGAAGGTAGGCATCCGACGCCGTTTGATGGTAGGCATCCGACGTCATTGCAGTTGGCGACCTTGCCGTTTTCCAACGAACCTATTTTAGTATCCATTGCGAGATTTTTCAACAAAAAAGAGAGGAATTAATTTGGAATTGATTTTGAAAAGAAAATGTTTGTTTTGTGTGTGATTATAGTGGGGAGTGAGTGGATCAATTTATAGTATGGTGATTGGGGAAGATACTGGAACATGTATTTTACATAAACATGGGGCGGATTAAAGTTAGAGTGGCGATTGGTTTGTTTAGCGGTAAACAGGGAGGAATTATTTCAAAGGTGGTGGACTCTTGTTTCAATATGTTGGTTTTCATGATGGGACAATTTATCATTAATTATAGGGTTAATTGCAAAAAAATTCACGACCTTTAGAGTTTTTATAAATCACAACATATCTTTTTTTTCTTTGCAATTTGATACACCACCTTTTAAAGTTTTGCAATTCAATACATCTGTCAATTTTCTGACAACAATTAAAAGTATGATGTGATTGTCAGACTTGTCGAGGTGCCACATAAATGTCACGAATAATGAATAATTTATTTTTTTAATTTTAAAACGTTTTTAATTAAAAAAAATACTAAAAAAGTAATTTTAAACTAAAAAGAATACTAAAAAAAATTATTTTAAACTAAAAACAATACTAAAAAAATTGTTTAAAAAAAACCATAAACCAATTTAATTATTAGTATCATTTCTCCAAAAACTAAAAAAATAAGATCGCGTCCTAGTCCAAAAAAAATAATGTAAAATGTTGTATATTATTTTTATTTAAAAAGGTTTTTAAAATAAAAAAATACATTTTATTGATCAGTCATGACATTTACGTGGATATTTGTGTAGAACTTTAATGCGGCTTCAGTGTATACACATGAATTGTGTTGCCGAAAAATAAACACATGCATCGAATTGTAAAACTTAAAAAGGTGGTGTATTGAATTGCAAAGAAAAAAAAGATATGTTGTAATTGATAAACACAGTAAAGGTCGTGATTTTTAATTGGGCTTTCGTAATCCAAATTAATTCTACTTATTTTAGTCGATTTTTTAAAACAACACAATCAATAGTATAAATACCTATAAATATTTCAGTTGATATAAATACATGCTTTTATTAACTTACTCCCTCCGTTTCAAAAAGTTTGTCGCATTTGTCATTTTGTATAGAATTAAGAAACATATTTTTTTGACACATTTATCCCTCATAAATTTTTCTCTCTCCCTCATTGACCTTTCCTTTCTATAACACTCTTACCTTTTGAAAAAGTGAAAGAAAATGAATCATTAATATATTTCCAATTAAAAGTGATATTATAGAAGTTACAAAAGGGTGTTTTAGGAAAATTCTTGGTAAAAATAGAAAAAGCGACAAACTTTTTGAAACAAAAATAAATATCAAATGCGATAAATTTTATGAAACGGAGGGAGTATGTTATAGAATTCTCAGCTCTAACATCTCATATTATTTGATGTATTAGAATTTACTAGTGAAAATAAGGATGAATGAATTATGATAGATATATAAGCGAAAATAAAATAAATAAATTTAAATTTATAAAAATATGTGAAATTAATTCATTTATATTTATATTAAGTTTCAAGCATTTTACTTGTCAGCTATATTCTCAATTCTACTTACTCTTCCAGTCTTGAAAATATAGTTCACTATTCATCTTTTGTTTATCTTAAATTATAGTCACTTTATTTTTACTTTCAAAATTTTATCTAAAATACTTTTATTTAATAATTGATGAATTAATAATTAGGCATATTCTTTTATGCAATTGAGTTTACAGATACACTTAAATTTTAATTTTCAATTTATTCAATTTAATATTTTATCCCACATTTGATCTAATTCATTAGAGCTCAATTTCAAGTGTATATGCGCACCCAATTATACTGAGAAAAAAAATTATTTACGTCCCGTAACTTTTATCTTTTTTGAAAAACGTCTCAAAATAGTTAAAATTTTAATTTACGTCTCATAACCTTTTCAATTGCTTAATTTACGTCCAATTTTCGCTGGAAATCTCAAATTTATGTAAATGGAACGTAAATTGGACAATTAAAGAAGTTATGGGACGTAAATTAAATTTTTTATTAAAATGGGACATTATGCGAAAAAGATAAAAATATTCAACAAATGTGTACAATTCAATATAAAATTAATGTAGTTTATGTTATACAATCAAATAAAAAAATAATTCATAAATTAATTATTATAAAAATCAATTAACTTACCTAATTCATTATTAGAAAAATTATTAACTTACCAAATTAGAAAAAAAATTATAATTACAATATAAGTATTATAAAATAAATTATGAATATTAATTAAAATACTAAATAATACTTTAAAATATATGAAAATAAATTTAAAATAATATTTAAATAAGTAAATAATTTTTCATAATATCAAAAAAAAAATATAATATGAAAAAAAAAACCAAGATTTATTCCTAAGTCAATTAATTACTAGAAAAATCAATTAACTCACCTAATTAATTATTTAAAAACTCAATTAACCTAATTTAAAAAATAATTTAAAAAATCAATTAACAAACTCAAATAAATATAAATTTTATCTTTAAAATAATAAAAATTCCAAATAATTTTTTTTATTAAAATTGTCAAAAACTCTTATTAAAACTTAACAATTATTTTAATATTTTAAATTAATACAAAAATCCACAAATATTTAAAATCCCTAAATAAATAAAAAAATACTCAAATATATTCAAAATTCTCACCCCTTACCCACGGTAATTGAAATATGGTGATGAACAATATATTTTTTTAACAATTTGTTGATTTTATTGTTTTTCATTTTTATTATATAATTTTTAATTTGATATTAGTTCGTACAAAAATATGTGGACCCACTTTGTGTAATAATTAGATAAATTTTCATATTTATTTGATTACTTTAAAATAAATAAATAATTTTATAACACTTGTATTGTAATTATAATATTTTTTCTAATTGGGTAAGTTAATAGATTTTCTAATAATGAATTAGGTAAGTTAATTGATTTTTATAATAATTAATTAATTTGTGAATAAATGAATTATATTTTTTATATTAAAATAAGTTAATTTATGAATAAATGAATTATTATTTTTATTTGATTGTATAACATAAACTACATTAATTTTATAGTGAATTGTACACATTTGTTGAATATTTTTATCTTTTTCGGATAACGTCTCATTTTAATTAAAAATTTAATTTACGTCTCATAACTTCTTTAATTGCTCAATTTACGTCTCATTTACATAAATTTGGGGATTTCTAGCGAAAATTGAACGTAAATTAAAATTTTAACTATTTTGGAACGTTTTTCAAAAAAGGTAAAAGTTATGGGACGTAAATAATTTTTTTCTCCAATTGTACTCAAGTATTACTCTTATAAATAATATTGTCCATGAACATTAAATTGGAGAATAACGAGAATGTAAAAGTAAATTATTGATTTGATATGAAGAGTGAAAGTGTACTATCTTTTTAGACTGAAAAAATACCGTATTTGATGATATAAAAGTTGTTAGTGAAAGTAAGGATTCATTAATGATAAATTTAGCCTTTATTAATTATGTGAGATGACAGATTCTTGTGATTGAAAAATGGGTAATATGAAGAAAAAAAATTGAGTTGAAAGTCGGAAGTTTTGTAAAATTAATTAATTAATATTAAAATTTAATAGAGAAAAAGATGAAAAATATTTTAAATATAAACTAGTTAAAATAAGAATGCTACCATAAAAATTAAATAATAAAAATGGGAGAGAGTATTAATTTATTTGCACTTGCGTTACTATGATTAAATATTATAGAATGTTGTTTCTTGGGAAAAAAGTAAAGTATCTTTCATTTTCTCATGTTTTGAGAGAGAAGAAATATGATTACAGCTAACTGAAAGAGATGGAAATTACAGGGCAAAAAAACAGGAGGTTGTCTCTTTTAGACTGTTTTGGTGAGATCAATCGAAATCCTTATATGGTAGGTTTTGAGATTCAGATGATTCAAAAAATTTAGTGCATTTCAAAATTTTGATAAATATTAATGGTATGTGTTTATTTTAAAATTTAAGTAGTATAAAATTTAGAAAAAATAGTATAAGATTTAATTTTATGTTATATTAATGTATAAGAATGACCTTTAAAAAAAAGTTGATTTAGTGGGGGTAGGTTTGATACTTTTTGAGAAAATTATTTTTGTCTCTTTTGTTATCTATTACATAGGTGCTCATCTAGTAGTTATTTATTCGGTATTTATAATTATTAAGTAATTATGTGTTGTAATAATTAATGTATTTTATTGAATTTTTTTAAGTGAATATAAAATGTGTGAAAAATGATAAATAAAATAAGAGAAAAAGAAATTGGGGTAGAAAATAAATAAAGGTTTATAGGAATTTAGGGTGGATGTATTCAGTTTTTAAAAATTGAATTCTAAAATATTAAAATAGAACGAGATTTAAATTTTCAAATCTCAAACTCGATTTTATAATTCCAAATCAATATACCCAATGACGGACTTAGATGAGGTCGGGGTCACTGGTCTAGGCAAATTGGAAAACATTTTAGGTAATGTACAAGAAAGAATTTAAAAAGGGATTATATTTTTTTTTAGTCCATTAAGTTACCATAATTTTGAATTTAGTCCATCAGGTTACCACTTTTTGAATTTAGTCAATTAAATTTCGATTTATTTTAATTTTGATCCAGTTACCTGCTATGCTACAGTCTACAGTAGATTTAACAAGTCATTTTTTAAAATACACCCCATAAAATGTTATACACACTCCAAATATTAAACACACCACACTAAAATTTAAAAATTATTTTTTATTACTATACATACCCCCAACTATTTCCTATTTAATAAATTACAAAAAATAATTAAATTAAAAAAATAAGAATTCAAATTAATATGAAAAATATAAATAAAACCTATAAAAAATCGTCTAAATCTTTAAAAATTAAACTAAAATAATTAATTTAATTAGTTTAGAAGATTTAGTTGGTTTTTTACTATTTTTAAATTTTATTTAGCCTTATTTTCGACCTTTTTTTATAGAAGTTAGAATGCAAATAAAACATTAATAAAGCAATGAAGTTTTAAATTTATTTTATTTTATTTTATTTTTATTTTAAATATTTCTTTAATATTACATAACCTACTAACACCCCATAAATTTTATATACACTCCAAACGTTAAACATAAAAATTCAAAAATCAAACATAGTTAAATAAAATCATACATATTTAATAAATTGCTAAAAATAATTAAATTAAAAAAAATTAAGAATTTAAATTAATATAAGAAATATAAATAAAACCTATAAAAAATCACTAAAATCTTTAAAAAATTAAATAAAGCTAAAAACATTAATTAATTTAATTAGTTTTAAAGATTTAATTAATTTTTTTTACTATTTTTGAAGATTTTTAATAAATTAAAAAAAATCAACTTGATTTTTTTTAAATTAAATAAAAAAAATATTTAAAAATATTAAAAAATCAACTAACTTTTTAAAACTAATTAAATTAATTAATGTTTTATCTTTATTAAAGTTTTGAAGATTTATGTATTTTTTATAGGTTTTATTTATATTTTTCATATTAATTTGAATTCTTACTTTTATAATTAAATTATTTTTTACAATTTATTAAATATGTTTATGATTTTATTTAACTATATTTGATTTTTGAATTTTTATGTTTAACGTTTGGAGTGTATATAAAATTTATGGGGTGTTAGTATATTTAGGTAATATAAAAGAAATATTTAAATAAATATAAAAAAAAATTTAAAACTCCATTATTTTATTAATGTTTTTCATATTAATTTAAATTCTTATTTTATAAAATTTATGGGGTGTTAGTAGGTTTAGGTAATATAAAAGAAATATTGTTTTATTAACGTTTGGTGTGTATTTTTCATATTAATTTAAATTCTTATTTTTTTAATTTAATTATTTTTGGCAATTTATTAAATAGGAAATAGTTGGGGTGTGTATAGTAATAAAAAATGGTTTTTAAATTTTAGTGTGGTGTGTTTAACATTTGGGGTGTGTATAACATTGTATGGGTGTGTTTTAAAAAATGACCTGTTAAACCTGTTGTAGCAGGTAACTGGACCAAAATCAAAATAAATCGAAACTTAATGGACTAAATTCAAAAAGTGGTAACCTGATGGACTAAATTCAAAATTGTGGTAACTTAATGGACTAAAAAAAATATAATCCCATTTAAAAATATTACTCACTCCGTTAACATTTCTTTAAATGAAAATAAAATAACTACTTACACTATCTCCCTAAGAGCATGTTTGTTTTGAGATTATGTAGGATATGGGAAATCTTGAATGGAGAAATCCTGATAAATAGTAATTGTAGGTGTTTGTTTTGAGATTTTGAGTAGAATGAGATGTAACTTTATGTCAAATCAAATTGTGTAAGAGTGGTTGGATGTGATGTAATAGTAATATGTAATAATAGAATGTATAAGTATTTTTAGGGATGAATGTAGTTGGATGGAAAAATCTGAATGTGAAATCTCGAAGTAGAACAAGGACGTGGTGAGTCCCAAAACAAACATGCCCTAAAAGAACTGAGAGAAATCCTCCATCGAGTTGACATACATGGTATTCACTACTTACCAAGACGTAGACAAAGTTAGCGCAGATCAAGATGACGACTACCTCTCCTTTTTCTCAAGTTTGGATAGGAGCAGAGATCGCTAGATGAGTTCGAAAGATGGCTCGTGAATTATTGTTAGCTTGCTAATGTTAGAGATCTCTTTCTGATTAAAAAAAAAAACTATCTCTTTTAAATATCTAAAAGTTATATCAATGTCATTACTTTTTTTACATCATCGCTTTTTTTTTTTTTGTCACACGGTATTCTCTTCAATTGACCATCATACTCTATCCAAAAAAAAGTAAATTTAACATTTTAATACTAATAAACATTTTTATGTTAAAACTCGTGTAAGTAAATAATCTTTTTAATACAAGACGGGAAGAGTCTTGAACGAAGCGATCTTACATATAAGATGTAACTTCATTTTGATATTTAGGTCATGTTTTCTTTTAAAATGTGATTGAATTAAAACTAATTTATTTAACTCATGAATTATATAATATAATAAATGTAACTCCATCTTATATTCCAAATTTTTGGCTTATATAAAATGAGATACTTCAACTGATTCTTTTAAGAGCAACATTTGTATCAAATATTTCACAAATGAAATAGGTGTAATTAAGGTAAATTTTAAAAATTTGTGAGTTTATAACATGATCAATATATTGTTACTACAACTTTACAAGACTAAATTATAATCACTTCAAGATCAAAAGTGTACTATTACATATTAAAAAATATTCTAAAAAATTTATCCAAAAAATTAAGTATTCAGAATATTTTTTGACTTAGTACACTTTTGACCATATAGTGACAATATTTTGGTTATGTAGAAGTAAAATAATACGTGAAACAAAAAAATATATTTTAGTTAACTTTGCCCGCAAATTTTTTCCTCAAATTTATTTTAATTATCTATATTTTATATATAAAATATTTCATTGGAGTATAAGTTTTTATGTTTTTAATCGATAAATAAAAGTTTTATTTCCAAGATAAAAGAGCTGGCATCAGGAATCCCCAGGAGTTACACAGTACCCATCATCACAAAAGAGCAAACTTCAACTCAAATTTAAAAGTTGAACTATTATGTCAAATAACATTATTATTAGCAAGTTTACATAAACACACAAATTTATTTATATCCACAGAATAAATAAGGTTAGAATTTATATATTCTTATATTAAAATGCCAACAGTCAATTTTAAATTGAGAAAAATTGAATATGATTATTTCTCAAAATTTAGTTTGAAGGGATTAAATAAATGTACCCCCTATGTTATTCCCCTTAAATAAACGTTAACATGTATCGCCTTTTGCCTTAATAATCCAAAATTAAATTGCGGATAATTATTTAATTTTCAATTTTCTAGATTCGGGCAAATGCATATAATTTTGAAATCCTACCCATTTTTTTTTCCCTTCAAAAGCACCATCAATTGCAAACATGGTTTTGTTTTGTTTTTGTTTTTTTAAATTATATATAATAATATTAAAGTAGAAATTGGTTTGATGAATAAAACCAGCTGCTCCTGAATACCAACAACACATTTAGAGTGAAATTAGTGTTACGCAGCTAGGTAGCAACAAGTTTATTATTATAATAATTATTATTAATGCTCTGAAATGGGTTTTGGATGCAGATATGCGATGATTCGCTGCACACCTGGGCAGGCCTGTTTGTGTTGTCGGAGACTGATTGCATTGGCCAGATTAATTAACCCTAATCTAATAATCAATGTGCTCAACTAGTATTTTGAAAACTGTTTTACTAATTAAAGCTACCTTTTTTAAATTACTTATCTATTCATAGGAATAAAATATATTCTCAAATATATGATTGTTGTATTTAGCTCAATTATCTCATTTGTAAATATTTATAAATAATGAATAATTCATATTAACTTATTAACGGTGATCATATACATATTTTTACAAATATAAGCAAAACTAGTGATTTATATTTAATTTCACCAAACAATTTCATGACAAATTTGTGTGAGGTCGTTTACAAAGTCTTACTTTTTAGAGACGAATCCATTTTAGAGTCCAGCATGTTGGCACAACAAAGAATATCGCGAGCATACTTGTATTGATTGAGAAAAAGGCCTAACGAAGTGTAAATAATTTCTAAGCCAAGAAAATAGTTGAGCTTACCTAGATCTTTAATGACAAACTATTTTTGGATACGAGCAATGAGGCGAGCAACAACAAAGTCGTCGTTTCCATTGATGATGATGTCATCAACGTAGAAGAGTAGGTAAAGAGTTGTGGTCGCCTGATGGAGAATAAAAAAGGATGTGCTAGATTTACTTTCAATAAAATCTAAGGAGAGAAGAAATGTACTGAAGCGAAGAAACCAGGTCCGAGGAGCTTGTTTTAAACCGTAAATAACCTTGTTGAGGCGACAGACGTAGTCTGGGCGAACAAGATCAGTATAACCGGGAGCCTACCCCATGTAGACCGGTTTAGTAAGTTGGCCATGAAGGAATGCATTGTTAACATCTAATTGACGAAGAGACCAATTTTTTAGGACCGCAAGACAGAGTATAATGCGAACAGTGGAAGTTTTGACAATCGGACTAAAGGTGTGGTCGTAATCGAAACCTGGAAGTTGAGAAAACACTTGAGGCGAGCATTGTGGTGATCGATGCTTCCGTTAGATAGGTAATTTGTTCTAAACACCCATTTGGAGCCTATAATGTTTTCAGTGGAAGGGCGAGAAACAAGAGTCCACGTGTTGTTGGAATGGAGGGCATGGAGCTCGGTATCCATGGCTGCAACCCATTCTGGAGATTTGGAGGCAGATTTGAATCCCTTAGGTTCTTTAGTAGAGTGAATTGAGGAGAGCAGGGCATTTGTGGCGAGGAAGGAAGCATATGTTTAGGTTTGAAGATGTCATCTTTAGAGCGAGTGCGCATAGCATGAGTTGGGCGAGAAATGTTAAGACTGTGAGGTGGAGAGTGAGTAGGAAGAAAGGGAGAATGACGAGGAATAGGCAAAAAAGATGGTGTAGGCAGAGGAGCAAGAGAGGGAAGACGAATTATAAGATATGTGTCAAAGGTCTCAACCCAATATTGGGTAGGAACCTAAGAATGAAATAAAATAGATAAGCCAATTTCAATAATCCTTTTGCTCGGCGATTTTGAGCAGGAGTGTAAGGACAAGACATAACATGAATAATACTCCCTCTGTCCTACAGGAATTTGCACACTTTCTATAAATGGATGTCCCATACCAATTTGCACACTTCATAAAAGGAAATATCTTCAGAACCTACACCCTCAAAATATACTTTTATTTACCCATATGTCATTACTTTTCCACACTCAATCTACTTTTTGCTTTACTTTATTAATAAAACTTTACAAAACTACCCCTCAAAACATCACTTTTTACACCTTTTCTTATCTTACACATTTCTTAAATTGCACATTTTCTTACACATTTTTTAAATTGTGTGAATCTCTTAATTGTGGTGCTTAGTTGATTTTTCAGCGATTGATTAAATTGAACAAACACAGAGTATAAGTCAGATTTTTGTTTGAATCTCTTAATTGTGGTGATTAGTTGATTTTTCACCAATTGTTTAAATTGAACAAACAAAGAGTAAAAGTAAGATTTTTGTTTGAGATGATAGAACCAAACAAAGTAAGAAAAGTCATCAACAAATATAACATAATAATGATCATAAGATGTAGTAAGAGAAGGACCCCATAAATAACAATGAAAATATCTAACAAAGAATATGCACGATTGTTATTCATATGAAAGTACAAGATATAGAAAAACAGAACTGACAAAAATATGTACTAAGCTAGCAAGTAGATTTACATTGCTAAAATAAGTATTTCAAAGTCCATCATGCCATAATTCATAATAGGCCTTTGTTTTATCTTTAGTATGAAGTCATAGCTCAATTCTGTATTTCATATGAAGAATTAGTAAACAGAATGGTCAAAGTGGACTAGCATGTGAATGTATTTATAATAACTCGATTCTCATTTGGGAAGCAAAAAACGAAACTATCCATAAATTATTTTCTCATTGTTTTCTATAAAAACAAACTATATATAATGTTATATAAAAAAGACAAGATGAAGACACCATAAGTAGTTTCATTAGATCAACAAAATTCATGAGACGTGGGGTTTCTAATCCAGTATTTGACTACAGTGGTTCATTGAAATTTATTCATCTTTTACATAGTGTTCATCATGCACAATATTATACATGTCAACCTTTAACCATTATATATTAGTAAAAACAAAAATTTACAACAAAGAAACAGAACCTGTTTCACTAACAAAACAACCAATTCTCAATAATAAACTAAAACAACTATACAAAAACAAAATTACCAGTTTTAAAAGAACTACATACACTATTCAGTAAACAAAAACTTCTACATTTATGATATTTTCAACCTTGTTCGTCTGGGACCAAATCAAGAAATTTACCAGACTCCTAAATCCAATCATGTTTCTGAGTGACAAATATTTTTCTATAACCACTAATCTATAATTAGTTTCTTCAAAAGTTCTATTTCATTGTTCGAGCTTAGTATTTAAATGAAAAAATATATTTTCAAACAAAAACAAAAACGAAGTATTGACAAACACATCAAAAGAAAATGTGGAGGAGCAACAATCAAATCGTCAACAGGGATAAATGACAAAAGAAACGATATCTCCCCATCATTGTTGTACCTCCATTGCTCGATAACAGAACAGAATTAAGATACTGTTTCATTAATTAATTACAAGCATGGAGGAACTGAAAATGAAATTAAAACTTCATGAAATCAAAAATGAAATTAAAACAGAAAACACAGAATCAACAAGAACACAGTATTAACTACAAGGCACCGGCGAAGATTTTGAAGAAACATCGCTGAGTCAAAACAAGTTGAATGGTAGAGTTAATATTAAGTACAAAGAAAAAACCTGGTATAAATTTGATTGCAATGAAAATAATCATTTTGGCTTCAAATAACAGAAAGACTGATAGCATGCAAAATCAATCTCGAAAATTAAATGAGGCCTATCAAAATATAGGCAACAGGGAAAAGAGGAAACCAAGAGAAAGAGTGATCGCCTCGGCAAAGTTGCCTCAATGCAAATACAAAAGTGATGGATAAAAGTTATGGATACGACAATCCTAATAATGAAATTATAGCAACCAATGCAAAATTTTGAGAAGTATATAAAAAAATGAAGTCATGAACCTCTATCAGTGTAACTATGACCATACAGTGCATCATAGGAATAAATCCATCACTCACGAAAATGATCATCATGTAGAGGGAGTCACAAACGATAATAACCTTTTTCAGAAAATAAATTAATTGATGTTGGCCATGAGAAAGGGATGGTATGACAAATATAACACAGCATCCAGATAATCAAATCTAGCCAATGACATTATAGGCAACAGGGAAAAGAGGGGATTAAAATGGGACTTAATCACCTGGCAAACAAATAGAAAAATAAGGAATTCAAATTAAAAATAATACTCAAATAAACAACTGAAAAACAAATAGAATATGTAAGCAGTGATAATCTATCAGTGTAACTATGAATATAGAGAAATTCATAGGACATAATATCCATAGCTCACGAATTTGATCATCATTTAGCGAATCACGCTTATCATTCTACCAAAAATTACAGTCTTTAAAAATTGAATGTCGGCCGTCAGAAAGAGATGGTAGCGTTAATTCAACTAACCATCGAGAATTCTGAATCTGGACAATGGCATTATAGGCAACAGGGAAAAAGAGGAGATTCACAAAACACTCAATCACCTCGGCAAAGTTGCCTCACCTCACTTAAAATCACCATGTTTAACAAAACAGAGGATTTAATATCCAATGAAAATCACCATGTTTAACAAAACAGAGGATTTAATATCCAATTAACCGTAGATCTACATATCTTAAAACATTGATTTCAAATTCTATTAATTTCTCATAAATATTCAAAAAGTAAATCAGATCAAATTAGAGTACTCACTCTCTGATGAAAGCATCTCCATTTCATATAAAGGGAGAAAAACTTAGCATTTGCTTATAGTGCCTAAAGAAAATAATGTTAGTAGATACTCAATCTTGTTAATAAAGTAGAAAAAATACAAAAGTTAATTATTTAAAACTAGAATAAACATGTTTTTTGTAGATCGAAAACAAAAAATTGAACACACTTTTGATGGACAGAGAGAATATTTATTAAAACTCTTTTCCTAAAAAATGAGCATTTGAACGAAGGAGTAATTTATAAAACTTTGGGACACCAATACTTACAATTTACATAACAATAGAGAATAATTTTTTTACCTGCGTGTTGTAGAAAATCGAGGGTGTAGAATGATACTAAAACAGCATAATTTATTACAATCAACCATTGTCATATGACCAAATCCGATTAAAACTTGTGCTAAAGTTCAGTAAAAACAAACGAAAATATTCATAAATTATTTTCTCATTGAATTCTATAAAAACTAAAATATTGAAAATCTTACAACAAAAAAGACAAGATGAAGACACCAAAAGTTGTTTCATTGCATCAACAAAATTCATTAGACGTAGATATTTGACTACAGTTGATCATTGAAACTTATTCATATTTACATTTAAACTTGGCCTCTATTCATTGTGCACAATAATATACATGTCAACCTTGTTGTATTAGTAACACAAAAATTTACAACGAAGAAACTAAACCCGTTTAACTAACAAAACTACCACTATTAAATAATACTACACTAAAACAAATATACAATTACAAAATTTCTCCATCTGTCCCTGAAAAGTTTTCATACCTCAAAAATATAAATAATCAATACAATCCTCACCCTCATAATGTACACATATTTACCCATCATGTCATTACTTTTAAGCATAATATACACATATTTACCCATCATTCCATTACTTTTAAGGCCCACCAT
Organism: Galeopsis tetrahit; assembly: GCA_963675135.1. Lineage (NCBI taxonomy): Eukaryota > Viridiplantae > Streptophyta > Magnoliopsida > Lamiales > Lamiaceae > Galeopsis > Galeopsis tetrahit. The sequence goes on along the minus strand of OY776128.1, from coordinate 70,610,953 downwards.
ACAATCAATATAACTACTTTATTTACTTAATATATAAAAGTCAACAAAATTACCCTTCAACCATCACACTGCTCAAAGGGAGTACCAATTTTCAAAACAAAAAGATCTACATACAACCATTCAATAAAACACTTATCAATAAACAACTTACTCCATTCATCCTATAAAATTTTGCTCAAACCCATTTTTTATTTTACAAAATATACATTTATTCTATTTAAATAATTAACTTTTAAACATTTTTTACTGTTATTACACATATATATTTTTATAATTAAAATATGATTTTATGAGTACTAATTTTCTATATTTATTATATTTCCAATATTGTTCGTCTGTGGCAAAATCAAGAAATTTACCTAGACTCCAATCATTTCTCTTAGTGACAAATATTTTTCTATCACCACTAATCTAAAATTACTTTCTTCAACCGGTTCTATTTCATTGTTCGAGATAGTATGGACAAAAACACATCAAAAGAAAATGTGGAGGAGCAACAATCAAATCGTCAACGGAGATAATGACGAAAGAAACGATATCTCCCCATCATTGATGTACCTCTATTGCTAGATAACAAAACAGAATTAAGATACTGTTTCATTAATTAATTACAAGCATAGAGGATTTGAAAATGAAATTAAAATCGAAACTGCAGAATCAGGAAGAGGAAACATTAAGCTTTATGAAATTAAAAATGAAATTAAAACAGAAAACGCAGAATCAACAAGAACACGGTATTAACTACAAGGCACAGGCGAAGATTTGGAAGAAGCATCGCTTAGTCAGAACAAGTCGAATCGTAGAATTAATATTAAGTACAAAGAAAAAACCTGGTATAAATTTGTTTGAAAAGACAATAATCATTTTGGCTTCAAATAACAGAAAGACTGATAGCATGCAAAATCAATCTCGCAAATTATATGAGGCCTATGGAAATATAGGCAACAGGGAAAAGAGGAAACCAACAGAGAGTGATCGCCTCGGCAAAGTTGCCTCTTCTCATTCCAAATACAGAAGTGATGGATACGACAACCCTAATAATGAAATTATAGAAACCAATATAATTCATAGAATTAGAAGCTTAAAAATTTTGAAAAGTATATAAAAAATGAAGTCTCGCCTCTATCAGTGTAACTATGACTATATAGTGCATCATACGAATAAATCCATCACTCACGAAAATGATCATCATGTAGAGGGAGTCACAAACGATAATAACCTTTTTCAGAAAAAAAAATTAATTGATGTTGGCCATGAAAAAGGGATGGTATGACAAATATAACACAGCATCCAGATAATCAAATCTAGCAATTGACATTATAGGCAACAGGGAAAAGAGGGGATTAAAATGGGACTTAATCACCTGGCAAAGTTGCCTCACCACATCAAAATTTAAAATGAAAGGCTGAAGAATTGTGAAAAACTTAAGTTCAAATACAAAAATGAGGAATTCAAATTAAAAATAATACGCAAATAAAAAGCTGGAAACACATAGAATATATAAGCCGTGATAATCTATCAGTGTAACTATGACTATAGAGAACTTCATAGGACGTAATATCCATAACTCACGAATTTGATCATCATTTAGCGAATCACGCTTATCATTCTACCAAAAATTACAGTCTTTAAAAATTGAATGTCGGCCGTCAGAAAGAGATGGTAGCGTTAATTCAACTAACCATCGAGAATTCTGAATCTGGACAATGGCATTATAGGCAACAGGGAAAAAGAGGAGATTCACAAAAGACTCAATCACCTCGGCAAAGTTGCCTCACCTCACTGAAAATCACCATGTTTAACAAAAACAGAGGATTTAATATCAATTAACCGTAGATCTACATATCTTAAAACATTGATTTCAAATTCTATTAATTTCTCATAAATATTCAAAAAGTAAATCAGATCAAATGAGAGTACTCACTCTCTGATGAAAGCATCTCCCTTACATATAAAGGGAGAAAAATTAGCATTCGCTTTGAATTCAGAGGGTACCAATTGTAGTGCCTAAAACCTAATTGTTAACGATTTAAGCGACGAATTTGTTTTCGGTTACAAATTCAGAAGAGTCGAGATCTAATTCGACTCTCCTCATCCGCCATTGACTCAACCTACAGATCCACAAAAACAATAAGCAACCACGAAGTTTTGAATTGCTTCAACATTAAATCTAATGAACAAAAGGAGCTAACGTCGGATGGACGAAGAGAAAACAAAGCGCTGAAAGGAATTAGGGCTTAGGAGTGAGAGGGGCGGCTGAGGAATGGAGAGGTTGTGCAGGTGCGGTATGCATTATATAATGTGGTTTTGGCCTTGAAATAGTTTCGGGTAGGGTTTTTGCAGCCCTACCCACCCAACACCCGCGGCCCAACGTAGAGACTACAAAGGTGGAAATTATAAGTATGACCGGGATTTTTTTGTGGGGGTGGGGGGGTTTGACCATTTTTATGACAGTAAAATTAATTTAAAAAGAAAAAAAAATATTGCGAGAGACGAATTTTATCTAGAGATAGCAAAACTCACCTTGCCCTTGTCCCATTCTGAAAACGGGCAGGTCAGCCCCGCTCCTAGAGCCGTCAAAACGGGCTGGGCCCGTTGGGCCAGACCGCCCCGCCACTAAAGATAGTGGGTTGAGCCAGGATTTTCCAAGCCCGCCAGGAGGCGGGCCCAGACGGGCCGGCCCGTTTGGGCTGCGGTTTTTGGCGGGTTGGTGCGGTCTTTGGCGGGCTGGCCCGCCATTTTTTGATTTTTTAAAAAAATATTATGTTTAATTAAAAAATAATGCCCTTTCTAGGAATCGAACTCAAGACCTTACTGTTTGACTAATAGTGCTCTAACCACTTAAGCTATCCAACTTTATTTAATAACAATATATAATAAACCTAACTAATATTAAAAACTCTAGCGCATAACAGATTATATAAGCAGTTTCATTTTTTTTCTTCTTTCTTCATGTACTCATAATAGGGTATATAAAATATAAGTATATTACTTTAATATATAGGTATATTATTACTGTATTTATAATATATTATACAAATAAATATATATAAGATAAATATAATAAATATTTTGTAAAAAAAAAAAGTTGGCCCGCCAAAACCCGCGGCCCGCCTATTTTTGGGTTGGGTTGGGGTTTTGGTAGCCCGCCTTGCAAACGGGTTGGCCCGCCCCGCCCCGCCAAATGGCGGGCTTTTGCGGTTTTGGCCCGCCCCGCCCCGCCGGCCCGTTTTGACAGGTCTACCCGCTCCGCGCGCAGGACAGACATGAATTTACATATTTATTATTCTGTCTTGTCCCTCCCTAAATTTAAATATATATAATATGAAGGAGGAGTTGAGCTCATGGTGGAAATTGTGGAATTTTAATTTTTATGTAATAGTTATTGTTAATTTTGAATATAAAATTGTTATGGATTTGATTATTTAGTTGTTCATTTTGAATATAATTTTGTGAATTTTTAATGTTTAGTTTAAAGGTGACTTTTAATGTGTAGTTGATTTAATTTTAAATATTTTCATTCATATATATGTAAAATGAGATATGGGACAGGGCTCAAAATGCTGCCCCGTATCGATCGTGGGGCGGGGCAAGACATGTACCCGCCCGGGACAGGGTTTAAAATGTTGCACCGTAGCAGATCATGTGATAGGGTAGGGCGGATGCGTATATGCGTAGGGTAGATTTGGATATTAAGATACCTGACTTACTTTGTCCCATTGTCATCCCTAATTTTATTCGGGGTAATTTAAAAAATGGCATAGTCAAACTACTACTTATTAAAAATGATCTTATTTATACAAAATATACAAAAATGACCTTATTTTAGTTAATTGAACAAAGAAAAGAAATAAATTCTCACGTTAAACAAACCTAAACAACATTAAACAACACTAAACAACCATACACAACAACAATAAACAACCATATTAAACAACCTTAGCCAACTACATTAGACAACCCTAAACAATGCAAAGGGAAATTTTGGGTGTAAATCTAAAAAAATATTCATTTGAATTGATAAAACATCAAATACCAACAAGATCAAATAAAATAAATATAATAGAAATATGTTTTTTACTTTCAATTCAACTTTCTATTATATTATGATAAAAAATGAGAGAATTTAAGTGTATAGCTAATGAAAAGAAGAATGAGAGGATGTGGGGATAAAACTATGGAAACTATCAAGTATGGCCAATTGACCTGATCAATAATTGGGTTTTTTTTTTTACAATAAAATTATTTAATTAAGAAAAAGGAAGGATGTAAAATTTCCTAAACCTAAAATGAATATTTAAATCTCTCGAGTCTAATTAAAGTATTAATTAATATTATATTATGCGTATGTGGAATATGATTCATTTTTTTGAATAAATATGATTAACATTTCTTAGTTAAATTAGCAAATTTAATCTAATTAAAGTAATAACTAATTATTGATCAATTTGCAACCATTCATTTTTTTAAGATACAATATATGGTGTGCATTGTAAGTGTATTTTCCAATTGATATAACTTTTAAAATTATAATCACAAAATTATTTAAAGTAGTATTTGACAAATTTTTTTTTTAATCTTGAGTATCCGAACCGACTAATTTTGGAGGACCAATTCTTATTTATGACTTCAAATGCTTATAATAAACCTATATAATTAATATTTAAATTTAATTAATTTAATTATTTGCTCCAACATTCAATGAGTTAGTGTTTTTATGCTTACTTTTAACCAACAACTACATTTAGTTCATAAATATATTTTTTAGTAAAATAAATGAATTGTTGAGGAAGTTTTCTCTTTACTTTTTTTAGCTAAAGGTATCATGTAGGGGGGCGCCATGACACGCGCTTGTAGGGGCGATTTACACAGTTGAATGGTGCGATTTTTCACGTTGAATGCGGGAGATTTTCACACAACTTTTTTGGGGCAAATTTGATCACAATTTTGAAGAACACAAAATAATCAGTAGCTTCAGGCCTTTGAAGGTAATCAATCTGATGTTCTTTGAGGGCCTTAATTAGAGGGTTCTATACGGAGCTTCTCTCTCCTCTAGTGAGATAAACACAGTTCAACCCCTATTTCTATTTGGAAATTTGATAATCTCATCGATGCCCGATATCTAAATTAAACTAGGGCTTTTATTCTACTTGTCAAGATCTTTCTATTACTGCTGGAATCGAGTCAATTAACGCAGCACAGAGACGAAGTGCTTCCCCCCCCACCCCACGCAGTCGTGCGTCTCGAGTAAGTTCTTCTTCGACGCCGTCAGATTAAATTATGTACCAAGGAGAAGATGCTCTGTTGCCAAACCTGCTAGTGTTATGCACGAAAATTTGTTCAATGTTTGCAAATGACCATCATCGTCTTCATCAATGGTTTTGAGTTCTGAGTAAATAAAAAGGGTTTCATCTTATTTGTGTATAGAAATCCAATCTATTGTGGAAATCCTGGGAACTGGAATCTGAATTTGGGAGTTTCAGAAAGTAACCTTGAATAGGTCCCAAATTTTGCAATCAATTTTTTACCGTCGCCGAAGCAATAAAATGACGCCACGGTGAGAACATATTGATTTGGATTTTTTCTCTGTTTGGTAGGTGTTTTGGAGAGAGTGACTCTCGATTTTACATTGTTGGTGTCTGGTGTGGAGGTATTTGCACGAGGGTTGTGGCAAAAACGGGTCTTCCAGAATTTGAGGTTCTCATTTTCTGCTTGAAACTAATCTCTTATAATGTTGCACAAAAAAATTCACAATTCCTCCACTCTCCATGAATATTGTAAGCTGGAATGCGCGAGGTTTGAAGGGCCCGAATGCATTCCATAAGCTAAAGCGAGTGATTGCATTACATAAACCCAGTGTGTTATTTGTTATGGAGTCTAAGCTTTCTTCTAGAATAGCTCAAGTTTGGAAATCATTGTTACATTTTGATGTGTGTATTGTTGTTGATCCTGTTGGTTCCAAGGGAGGTCTGCTCCTTTTTGCTAAAGATGTTGAAATGCAAGTAGCTTTGAGATCCTTTTCTTCCGGACATATTGATGTTTTGGTGAAGAATCAAGATTGTAGTTGGTATTTCACAGGTTTTCATGGAAACTCGAACCCCAACTTTCGAAACCACTCTATGGACTTGCTTAAAAAAATTCGAAGCACACATAATCCAACATTGGCATGGGTTGTGGGGGGTGATTTTAATGATATTCTTTTTACTAGCGAGAAACTAGGAGGAAATATTGATAGTAATTTGAAGCATATTATGGCCAGATTGGGCAAGACACTAAATGAGTTGGGGCTTTTTGACTTGGGCTTCAAATGACCTGCGTTCACTTGGACGAATAAACGGAAACGACCTCATTTAATCAAAGAATGACTGGATCGTTTCGTAGCTACCAAAGATTGGATTGAATTCTTTGACTTGCACTATGTTGAGAACTTGCACTGGTACGGATCAGACCATATAACTATCGCATTACATATCAAAAGACATAGATACATTTGGCCACGAGACTCGAAGAAGCTTTTTTTCTTTGAAAATGCTTGGCTTCAGGAGAAGAACATCAAGGAAGTTGTTTACAAGGGCTGGAAAAGGCATGAACACAACATTCTATTGCCAGACCGTTTGCAAAAGTGTGGAGCAGAACTTGATACTTGGGTCATGAACACAGTGGGTAATATTGATAAGAAAATTATTAAATTGACAACATTACTCAAAATGAGTGATGATCAACAAAATAGTGACTATAATGAGGAAAAAATCTAAGACATGGAAGAGGAACTCGAGAAATTATTTTCACAACAAGAGGAGATCTAGCAACAAAGGTCGAGAATTAATTGGATGAAAAGTGGTGATCGAAACACAACTTACTTTCATAGAAGAGCAAAAGAAAGAAGGTCGAGAAATTAAATTTCTAAGCTAAAAAATGAGGAAGGAAGTTGGGTGTCAACAAAGGAGGGCATTACTGATTTATTGGAAAAATATTATGGAGACCTTTTCAATTCTACGAACCCTTCCGAATCGCAAATTGAGATGATTACAAACTCTTCAGCTGCTCTTGTGGATAGAAGGATGAATTCAACATTGGAACTTCCTTATACTAAGGAAGAAGTGAGAGAGATTGCTTTTTAAATGCACCCGAACAAAGCGTCTGGGCTAGATGGATTCAATGCCCGTTTCTTCCAGGAACTGTGGGATGTGGTGGGACCGGCTGTCACAGAGAGAGTCCTCAAGATTTTGAATGAGGGGCAGGACTTGCATGCATGGAATAAGACCCTCATTTCTCTCATTCCCAAGGTTAAGAAGCCGGAAACCTTGAAAGACTACCGTCCAATCAGTTTGAGCAATGTAAGTTATAGAATTGTGGCGAAAACTATTGCTAATAGATTGAGGGAGGTTTTACCACTTGTGATTGACGATAAGCAAAGCGCTTTCGTGCAAGATAGACAAATTGCGGATAATGTGTTGATCAGTTTTGAATGTATGCATTGGTTGAGACACAACAAAAGTCGAACGGGGTATGCAGTTTTGAAGCTTGATATGAGTAAAGCTTACGACCGTATCGAATGAAAATTTTTACAATCTCAAATGGCCAAGCTGGGCTTCTCTCCAAAGGTGGTGGAGCTGATTCTAAGGTGTATCACTTCGGTTAGTTATGCCTTCAGAATTAATAACACAGTGGTGGGGAAGGTGAATCCTACCAGAGGCCTCAGACAAGGAGATCCGTTATCTCCCTTTCTTTTCGTGCTTTGTGCTCAAGGTCTCTCTAGTTATATTTCAGATAAGGCTAGTAACGGGAGATTGGAGGGCATTAAGATTGTTAGGAGTGCAGCGTTGATCACACACATTTTCTTTGCGGATGACAGTGTTATCTTCTTTAAAGTTACTAAGGAAAATGGAGAGGAGATAAAGGAGACTCTACGACAGTATGAAGAAGCATCGGGTCAGATGATCAAGTTTGATAAGTCTTCTATTTTGTTTAGCCCCAATACAGCTGATTGTAATACGGACGAGATCAAGAATATTCTGAATGTTAGGATGACGCAAGGGCACCAGATATATTTAGGTCTTCCTACTTTTTCAATGAGGGGCAAAAGGACATAATTTTCCTTTCTAGTGGATCGAATGAAGCAGAAAATCATGAACTGGAAAAATAATGATTTTCGGGGGGGGGGGGGGGGGGGGGAAGGAAGTCTTAATCAAATCAGTTCTTCAAGCAGTACCAACCTATGTCATGATGTGTTTTAAGGTGCTAGGAGCGATTTGTGATCAACTAGAGTCCTTGATGGCAAACTTTTGGTGGGGACAACGACATGATCACAACAGAATGCATTGGCAGAAGTGGGATGATTTGTGTAAACCGAAAGCTGAAGGGGGAATGGGCTTCCGTAAGATGACTTATTTTAATTAAGCATTACTGGCTAAGCAAGTCTGGCGCATGATTGAAAATCCTCAATTATTAGTGGCGAAAATATTCAAAGCACGATATTTTAAGCATTGGGATATCATGGAAGCTGATGTGGGAAACAACCCTTCATTTACGTGGAGATCTTTATGTGCAAGCAGAGAAGTGTTGCAAGAAGGCATGAGATGGAAAATTGGTGATGGTAATATTATTCGGTTGCGTAAGGACCTATGGGTTCTTGGCCTACAAGGTGGGAAGATTGAATCGACAATTGCAACTGGAACAAATGTTTCTAGATTTCTCAAGCAAAATAGGGAATGGTATGAGCCGATGGTCAGAATGGCTTTCTTACCTCACGAAGTTGAGGGGATCCTCCTAACGGCAGTTGGAGACGAAGGTAAGGAGGATTCAAGGTTTTGGTTATTTGACACGCTTGGCAAGTATTCGGTTAAAACAGGCTATAAAGTGGTCTTAGAGGCGGTGAAGAGAAAGAGAGATACGCCCATGGCTTCTAATCTCGATGGAACCCGTAGATGGTGAAATTTGATTTGGAACTTAAAAGTTCCACCAAAGATTTGAATCTTTGCTTGGAAAATGAGCATGGACTTTGTAGCAACGGAAGACAATCTTGCAAAACGGCATATCCCAATTGCCCCATCATGTGGCTTGTGTGGACATCATATGCCTAATACGGTGCACGCAATTTTTCAATGTGTAGGGGTGATGAAAGTTTGGAAAAATCGCGGAGTGTGGAGCAGTATAAAGAATGGACACAATTCCTCAACAACCGATATGCTCCAGGTCTTGCATGGCTCGGTCCCAACTAATGTTTTTGAGGAAATTATTATGATTGCATGAGGTGTATGGAGGGAAAGATGATCGATATTACATGACCACGAGCATAAAAGGCGGACCATTGATATCAAGATTGCAGAAAGAGTCCTTAATTATCTTTACTCTTTTAGGGAGGCCACTGAGTTTAAAAAGGATAATGAGGCAAGGAGTGTTGACAATGAAAAAGAAAATGGCATGACCTTCGACCCCGAGAGCGATTCTTTTGAAGTTGATGGGGCTTTTAATGCAGATGATTTGAAGTTTGGGGTAGGAGGAATTTTGTGTCGAAAGGATGGAAATGAAGTATTGAGATTTTCTAGAAGAATCCCACCAGAACAAGGCCCTTTGGGAGCGGAATTGAAAGCTATTGAGATTGGCCTACAAAAAGCTAAAAACCTTAATCGAACAGTTATTGAGGTGAGATCCGATTCCATTCAAGCGATTGGAATGTGCAATGACAACAAAAGAGGTCTGGGACCGGATTTTGACATCGTGGAAAAGATCATCAAACTTTCACTAGAATTTGTAGTGTGCAAATTCAAATTTACTCCACGGTGTTTTACAAGGCGAGCGCATGACTTGGCACAACTTGCGGTTCACTCTACCATTTCTCTTGATTGAAATGGAGTAGTGCGTTGGTTCATAGGAGTTTTATTTTCCTTTCCCATTTGATGTACTCCCTAATCCGTATTTTTTGCCTCATTGAACTAGATAAGATTTAGTTGTACTACATTTTTACATTGGCGTGGTCGCCCCTAATGTTTGATACACTCCCCCTTTACTTTTATTATTTTTTCATGTAAAATACATGTTTTGTCCTTTTAATAAAATATAAATGAATAGATATACTTTCCTAAAATTTAATCTAATCCTAACTCTAATTGGAGAGGTAGCTCCAGCCGCCCCCACCTCCGGCAGTTCCAAATAAATTTAGAAATTCAAAAATAAAACTTAGAAATTAAAAAGAAAAAAAAACTTTATTTTCGACAAATCAGAATCGACCAAAAACACAGCCGTCGATACTAACTTGTCGACCAATAACACTCTGATTGATAAAATTTTGTTGAAAGAAAATTTTAAAAAAAAATTAAAAAATTGAAAATTTTGACAATAAACACTCTCGTTGACAAATTGTTGTTGACGAGAGTGTTTATTTCCGAGACTTTATAGTCGAAAATTCGAAATATAAAAAAAACAGAGGCATAGCGTACCTGTGTTAGGCCACGGCGGAGGCTAGGCGAAGGGAGACGAGGGGCAGCGCTGGAAAGCTTGGGGTGGGCGAAGGAGGGCGGCGGCGCTGGGAAGCGGGAGGATGGCCCCCGCTGACTATTTTTGTAGAATAGAAAAAAAAAAGTAGGTGGTAGTCGGCTTGGGCAAAGGGCAGCGACGCCAGATGGTGCTGGGTGACGGCTGCGCTGAGGCAGAGGGCGACGACGACTATTTGAGAAAGAAGGATGGAGGAATAATGAAGTGGGAAGAAGAAAATTGGGGAAATTAGGGTTTTTGTGGGGGTGCATTTATCCTAGGAAATTTTGATAAAAAGGGGCATAAAAAGTAATTTTAGGGCATCCTACGTCTGTTTTGAGGGGGGTACGTGTATCGGGGGAGTGCATCAAACATACATGGAGGGGCAAACATGTCATGTGAAAGTGTAGCCCGACCCAGTTCAAAAATATCAATTTACTCGATAAATTAGACTAGATTGTTTGAATTGTCAACTTTATGTGTTAGTTACCGGTTCAACAATATCCTATTTATTCGATTCAAAGATCGACTAATTTGAAGATCAATCACACCGTCCATATTATATTTGTCATAATTATATTGAGTGTAATGATTTTTATTTTGTGAGATAGTGATTACATAAATGATGATGAAAATGAGATTTTTTTTTTTAATATTTTAAAAATAAATATTAGTAATATACAAGAATACATACTTACACAGTGGGAGTGGAAGGGCCGACGACCGCGAAGGCAACGACGACGGCTGGAGAGGGGGAAGGAGGCGACGGCTAGAGAGGGAGAAGGAGGTGACGGATTTGGCACTTGTACGTGTTTTTGAATTTGGGGAGAAAGCTATTAATGCTTCAATCTGTATATACGTGTAGTATTAATATTGACCTAGCTAATATCTTCACTTGGACAGCGGTTTTGAACCGCTGTCTAAGTATTTTTTTTATCAGATTTAACTTGGACAGCGGTTCATAAGTATTTTTTTTTATCCTCTTAATTTGCACAGCGGTTCTAAACCTCTCTCTATGTTTTTTTTTTTTTAATAAAACCGCTCTCCAAGCGTTTACTTGGAGAGTTGTTTGAAAAAAAAAAGGCTCTCCAAGTGTTTACTTGGAGAACTGTTTGAAAAAAGGACTCTCCAAGATAGAATGTGTAGTAGTGAATAGTCGGGGACCCAGGATTAATTAGTGAGGGAGGCCAATTAAAAAATAAAATCAAAGAGAATATCTAGTTTAATTAATATATATATATATATTAATTAATATATATATATATTTATTTTTTTATATCCCGATTTGACTTAAAAACCAATTAATTTGAAGGACCAATCTTACCGTCCCAATTAAAATCAGAATAAAACTTTACGTGAATTGACCCCTTAAATTTTCTTTTATTAAATATATATAATAATTATAAGATATATATATTTCTTACATTACATATAGAAGTATAATAAACCATGTCACTGTTCCATGATAAATACATTTTTTATTTAAAAAAAATAATGATACACGCATACATAATACTCCCTCCGTCCCACAATAAATTTCACACTTTCCTTTTTGGGACGTCCCACAATAACTTTCACACCCTTAAAATGGAAAACCCTTTATAAACTCCACCCTTAAAATATCCTCAATTTTACACAAATGCCATTACTTTTTCTATACACATACACAAAAGTCAACTCATTCTTTACTTTATACATAAAGTTTTACAAAATTACCCCTCAAAACTCCACTCATTATTACACTTTCTTAATTTACGTGTCCACCTACCTATGAAAGTTAATACGGGACGGAGGGAGTATCTAATGGGAATTGGAAGAATATTGAGGGGGCCAAGGCCACCCCACTGTAAACATACGGCCACCCCTGGTAGCTTTTGAAAAAAGAAAAAATTCCCTCCATATACATAAATTTTGTCTGTTTTTTTTTTCATATAAAACCGACCATGTTTAATTTTTTGAAAAATATTTTTCATTACACTTTATTTATTTTATTTATAAATATATTTTTTTAAAAATTTCTATATAAAAAAAAAAAAGCTGGACGAAGGAGTAATATTTTTTGGTTAAACAGTGGTCACCTTTTAAAAATGCAATTAGTGTACATTTAACATGATGTATACATTTTTTTAATCATACTTCGTATTTCTTACGATATAAACACACAATATTGCAATAATACTGTATTTCGATTTCCGTCTAGTAAAATTGACATTTTTTTTTGAGACAGTCTCATATATATATATATATAGACGAAATTTATTTACTTCATAGTATGATCCATGGGTTTGACCCCAAAAATATGACTTATATACTAGAGTGGAAATAAATGAGATTGTTTCACCACACACCTCCTCTAAAATCAAATGTAGCACACAAGGATTGGTCTTATATAAAATCAATTTTTTATTCCTTGAGTTGACTTGGTCAACTTAAATTTTAAATATTCAAGAATATTGTAAACCCTAAATATTCAAGATTATTGTGAATAAAATTTTTGACTCGGTTAATTTTTTTTAGTATTATTTTTTTTTTGTAATTTTTTTTTATTGATAATTTTTTTTCGAAATTGTGTGTGTTGAAAAATGTAAGTTCATATTACTAAAAAGTGTAACACAATATTACTAAAAAGTGTAAGTCACTATAATTGAAAAGTGCAACACAACTTTTAATGAAAAGTATAAGTCATTATAACTAGAAAATGCAAGTTAGTATAACTAGAAAGTGCAACAAAATATTATTAAAAAGTGCATGTCAATATACTTGAAAAGTGTAAGTTATTATAACTGAAAAGTGTAACAAAATACGATTAAAAAGTGTAACATAACATTACTAAAAAATGTAAGTCACTATAACTGAACATATTGTTGAAAGAGAATATTACCTAATAAGGTCACTTTTATAGACTATTAAACAACTAAAACATACAACTTTTAAAATTTCCTAATAAGGTCATTTTTGTGTCAAAAAACCGTATTTGCCCTTTATATTAACATAACCTCTTAATTAATAGATTTTACACCTTAATTTGAAATTTAAATTCAAACATCAATTCCCCAATTATAGCGCATATTAAAAAAAATCTTGACCTTCTTAAAATCTTCCAGAAAACGCGATTACCATTTAATTCATCTCCATCATCGGTTTCTGGGCTGAGACAGGCGTTCTCAGCGTTGTTGTTTACGACAAGGATGTGGTAAACGAGCAGGAATCGCTTTCCCATTTAGTCGTTTACGATAAGGATAGTGAGGGCACTGTCATTATGGACAGAGACGGCTTGCGCGAGTTCAGGGACAGTGACGCAGCAGAGGAAATCGGCAGCGGCGGTGCTTGGTGGCGGAACAACCGGACGACGGTGCCTGCTGTGGGAATTAGAATGAGGCACGAAGCTAAATTAGAGCTGTCTTCAGGGATGGTGATGGAAGGAGCAACGTTGGTGGTGGTGAGGCCGGTAGGAGGGCGGCGTGAGACAGAGGACCACCGTGAAGACGAGGGGCTGGCGGCGGAGGCCTTTGGGAAGGAAGGAGGAGTGTATGCAGAGGCGGTTGAAAGATTGCTGAAAAGCAGGAATTACATTTTTGAAATGAACTCATTCTGATGATGGATTCCGGGTATGGTTTGCTGATCGCCCTTTTTTATGTAGCTTTTTGAAATGTTTTGATGTGCATATTTCCCTGTAACTATAGATATGCACATTACCGTATGCATGTATATATGCATATCGTATAGTGCATTTCACATAGGCACATATATAAAATGCATGTACCCCCGTTTTCAGTGCATATTAAACTTCATAATCTATCTTCATATATGTATGCATATTCAAACAATGAGTTTTCTTTCCTTTTCTCACAGTGTTGATTTTCTTGAATGAACTTTTTGCCGGAAACAATGGGTTTTCTTTCCTTGAAATCTCTGAAATCTCTCCGACGATGTCTGCAGATTTTTTAACTTTATTTGTTTGAATAATTAACAATTAATTCGAATGGCTTAATTTTAGGAATTTTTTAATAATTGGAAGGTGCATATAATTAGGAACTGCATTAATTCAAAATTATTAATTTCAAATTATTAATATTTATTAATTTCGATTTCAGTCACACACCCATCTGTTTACTCAATTCACCCTCAATTAACTCGCACCCACAAATTTTTTTAGTTCACCCAATAATGATTTGCACCCCCCTAATTTCAATTTCAATTTCGATTTTTTATTTATATTTTATCTGCACCCACTAATTTAATGAGTTCACCTCCTAATCATATTTTTACAACAGTTATCTACACCCGCTCATTTTATGAGTTCACCCCCAAATTATTTTTTACCACAATTATCTATACTCGCTCATTTTATGAGTTCACCCACATATTATTGTTTTACCAAGATTATTTGCACTCACACATTTTATGAGTTCACCCCAAAATATTTTTAGAAAAATAATCACATTTAAAAGAATATATTATCCTTTTATTAATGTACACAAAATATAATAAAATAAACTCTAAAAAATCGATTCACCACCAAGTCACCCATATTTTTTTAAAAAATCGTAAAAATATAATTAATAAAAAAAAATCGAAATTAGCCATAAATCTCGATTTTTTACTTTTTAATTTTCCTTTCCCCTACTCTTTTTCCATTTTTAATTTTTTTTTTTTCCAAATTTTTTATTTCTTCATTTTTTTTCCTTTTCCTTTTTTATTTTAAATTTTCCTACATTTCTTTTACATTTTTTGCATGTGTATTTTTTAAATTTTAATACAATATAATATTATAGGCATGATTTTATTATAGTCGATCGATAGTGCACTTGAATTTCAATTTTAATTTGATGAGTAAAGGACCTGCCGAAAATTCATGCTGATCGGCGGGTGACCCAACCACCATCATGCCCGACCACCCCTTGACGGCGACGGCGGCGCTTCCGTCCCGGCCGCTGAAGCCCAAGACCCATATTCGAATCGCAATCGCGATTCTTCACTTCCATGACAATCGACATCATCTTCCATCTCGGCAACGATCCATGGCGGCCGAAATTCTCTTCTCATTTCGACCACCGACGCGACTGTTTCGATCAATCTCCCTTGTGTTCGCGATCCAGGAGCTTCTTCGGCATCAATGGCTCTCGCCTACAACACTCGAATCGACGCCGCCTCTCTCTCGTCGTTCATCTTTGCCTAAATCGAAGCTATATTGCTTTGTCCGTCTTCTTCATCATGCTACTGTGCATCCTCTTCCTCCGGCTGACGGCAGTCCGACGGAGGAATGTGAGTATGTTGCCGATGGATCTCTAACCGGCCGACACTCAAAGCCGGTGACCTTGCTGATGAAATCTCAAACGACGACTGCTGACCTAGGGTGCCCTCCCATTGGGCTAGGGTTCCCTTCAATTGGGTTTGGTAATGTGCACCCCCTATTTTCTTCAGTACACCCCGATTTGCACTCCCTCCACTTTTTTTTTTTTTATGGTACTATTAGTTATTGGTACTGGTATTACTATTTATTGATTGTAGTATTACTATTAATATACAAATGAATTAAAATTAATGATTACTGATTACGGTATTATTAATTATTAATTGTGGTATTACTGGTTATTGTTTGTGGTATTACTGATTGTGTGAAATTATTTATTATTGTTTAAGACATTATTGATTATTATTATTATTATTTTTTATGGTATCACATATTATTGATTATGGTATTACTTAATATAATTAGATTTGTGGAATTATTTATTATTGTATAAGATATTACTGATCAATGTTCATGATATTACTAATTACTGTTCATTGTATTATTGATAATTGTTTTTGGTATTATTGAATATAATTGGATGTGTGGAATTATTTGTTATTGTATAAAATTTTATTGATTAATATTAATGGTATTACCGATTACTGTTCGTGGTATTACTAATAATTGATTTTAGTATTATTTAATATAATTAGATATGTGTAATTATTTGTTATTGTATAAGATATTGGAGTACTAATTATTTTTAATGGTATTAGTGTATTACTGATTATTACTTATTGTATTATTGAGTATAATAAAATCATACATATAATATTATTTTGTATTAAAATTTTAAAAAATACTAATGAAAAAAATGAAGAAATAATTTTTTTTGAATAAAACTGAAAATGGGAAGAAAAATTAAAAAGAAAAAAAAAAGAGATTTGTGCCTTATTTTGATAGATTTTTTAAATTATGTTTTTACGATTTTCTTTTTCTAAAATATGGGTGATTTAGTGGTGAATCGACGGTAACTCGACAATGACTCGACTACATATTGTAAATGTATAAATTATGGTTGATTTTATTATTATATTTTGTGTAAATTAATAAAAATATAATATAGTATTTTAAATGTAATTATTTAAAAAAAAAAATTGGGGGTGAACTCATAAAATGAGTGGGTGCAGAGAATTGTGGTAAAAAAAATTAGGGGTGAACTTATAAAATTAGCGGGTGTAGAGAACCGTTGTAAAAAATAAATGATTTGGGATGAACTCATAAAATGAGCGGGTGCAGATAACTGTAGTATAAATATGATTTGGGGGTGAACTCATAAAATGAGCAGGTGCATATAACTGTAGTAAAAAAATATTTGGGGGGTGAACTCATAAAATGAGCGGGGTGTAGATAACTGTGGTAAAAAAATAATGGGGAAATTATTGTTAAGGTCATTTCACTAAAAGATTTATCTAATAGGGCATAAGTTTTTTTTTTAAAATCTATTAGAGTCAAAATGGCACCTAATAAGACATTGTTGCCCTTTACCAATTTAAATAATTTAAAATTAATAAATATTAATAATTTGAAATTAATAATTTTGAATTAGTGCAGTTCCTAGTTATACGCACCTTCCAATTATTAAAAAATTCCTAAAATTAAGCAATTCGAATTAATTGTTAATTATTAAGCAATTCGAATTAATTGTTAATTATTCAAACAAATAAAATTAAAAAAATCTGCATTTTATGATCCTTCCAATTATTCAAATATTCCTAAAATTAAGCAATTCGAATTAATTGTTAATCATCCAAACAAAAAAAGTTAAAAAATCTACATTTTATGATTCAGAAATAAGCGTGTCATAGAGTATACAATTCCCCATATGTTGAATATGCAAATATATATGAAATAGATTATGAATTTTAATATGAACAGTGAAATTAATTTTGGTATGTAGAAATAGGTTATGAAGACATATGTTCATTTCAATATGAAGTTTAAAACGGCATACAGGACTGAATTTTTTGGTATGCATAAAATAACATGAACCAATGTGCACAGAGTGACATGAATATCAATATGCAAAATAACTGTGCACATTTGTAAATGGCATATTCAAACAACGGTTTGTTGTGATGTAGGGATTTCATACTTAATTCAGTTAATATCACTGAAAAGAATTGTTCAGAATAGTAAGACGAAGACATAAAATGATAATGCCTACATCGGTATCCATGTTTCATATGGAAAGTTCATTTTGATATGAAGTTGTAAGAGTAGTATATGCACCTTTCAGATGCACTGCGAATAGCAATTGAATAATAAGTCTATCGAAATTCAAGCTGGAAAAGCTGATTGTAAACCAAACAACATGTGAATAAACAACTTTTTTTTCCATAAACTTAAGTATAATCGCATAAAACAACACCAAAATTACATGTTACATTCTTTCCCCATGGTGCTTTTGTAAACCCCTCTGCTGTTGCACCCTCACGGCCTCTCACCAGCTGAATGTACTTATCCGCCTCATTCGAGTCCATCACTAGCCTTGACAATACCGTTCCTCTCTTGCCGTGCTCGCACCGAATCCTCTCATTGAGATGCATATATGTCAGATAATCAAACCACTGGAGCAAATAAGGTATCAAATTACACATAGGAATATCAAGATTTAAATGTGAAGGAACCACCGGGTCACTACCGAGTTTTCATAAAAAAAATGTGTAACCCAATTTTTACCCCATATTGTTTCACTTGATTACAGAAATAAAATGCAAATGCTCTGACTTCAGGAAATATGAATATACTGCATACTGAAGCATTGTTGTATAGAAGAATATTGCTTCGAATCTCATCAACTCAACCATGATCTATCTAAAAACCGAAACTTTTATATACATCTGAATTTAGCAATTCCAGCATACTTAACTAATAAGCATGAACAGTAATAATGTCTGTCTTTTCCTACAAGTGCAAACTATTCTAACAAGAATGATTAAAACTTCAATAGTGAGTTCATTCAGCTGGTTACCTTGCCATACACATTGCTTGAAAAAAGGCCTTCACAGTTGACACATTATTTCCTTTAGCAATGTCCATAAAGTTTCTACAACAGAGTTCTGCGTTTCAAACAATCTCAAAATATTTGCTCCCCAGTGTGTCCAACGCCTGCCGAGTTTGACATACGAATCAAAACAATGCATGCTCCCCCATCCCACCCCAAAAGGTCATAGTTAACAAATTTCCCAATCCGAATAACATTATTAAAGCACATATATACTCTACTCTACTTCAACAATTCACTGCAATCTAAAGACTGATCAATGAACCACACAAAACAGAAACAAGAAACCCCATCTAATTTCGTATATAGCAATCACCATAACATCAAACAGGGAAGCAATTGTCACCATAACTTGCATATGAAACATTTTTAGCCACAACGAATAGAAGAACCTCAAAATTAGTTGATGAAAAGAGCATCTGACTGTGGTTACAAAACCATAACAATGGGTTTCCTTCTCCAAACTTAAAAGCAAAACATGTAGTAGTACTATACTAATAGGTCGAATTAAAGCTATACTTAAAACACTTTTTGACCAAACCACAAATCAAATCTTCAATTAAGCATTTTTACCCTTGTCGGAATCATCGATAATAACTCCGCGTTGCACTCGACGCTGCCTAGTCCTCGACGACAAAATGTTATCCAAATCAACCTCTGCAAGCGGATCATCCTCCAGATCACTCTCATCAAGCCCATCGGAGAAATCACTACCGGAATCATCACTCGAATCATTATCATCATTAACATCATGGCCGTCAGAATCATCATCGTCGGAGTCTTCAATCATTTTCCCCTTTCCTTTATCGTCTCTCATGATCCCCTTCCCTTTTACATCCACGATTTCCGCTTCCCCACTCACATCCTCATCCTCCGCATTGTAGTCTTCTTCATCGTCCTCCTCTGGACGCTCGTCGGATTTCGCTACATTATCAACGGCGGGGAGTGATACAGAGCCATTTTCTCCGGCGACCATGGAGGGGGCGGCGGGGAGGTCATGGGCAGCGATGACGGCGGGGAGGTCATGGGCAGCGATGACGGCGGGGGCCAAGGTGGGGAGGGAGCTCGACCGATTGGGGTGGGGGAGGGATTTAGGGTTTTATTTTTTTGGGGAATGAATGTGCCGATAATTTGAGAATTAATTGATAACAATTAATTATGAATTTAAATTTCGAATTACATTTCAAATATATAAATTAAAGGAGTATATGAATATTAAGGGTAAATACGGTTTTTTGACACTAAATTGACCTTATTAGGAAATTTTAAAAGTTGTATGTTTTAGTTGTTTAATAGTCTATAAAAGTGACCTTAGGTAATATTCTCAAAAATAATTTGGGGGCGAACTCATAAAATGAACGGGTGTAGATAATTGTTGTAAAAAAGAAATAATTTGAGGGTGAACTCATAAAATGAGTGGTGCAGATAATGTAGTAAAAATATAATTTAGGGGTGAACTCATTAAATTAATGGGTGCACATAAAATATAAAAAAAAAATTAAAATTAAAAATAGGGGTACGGTGCACTAGGGGGTACGCAAGTGTGATCCTAAAATTAGTACACTTTGGAGCACATCACGCGTCTGGAGAATGGGTCAAGTCTTTGACTCTTGGGAACCCTTTTTTTTTTTAAAGAATAAAAAAAAGTATTGGGAATCCTATTAAGCGAGCTGTTGCCAATTTGTCCTGAGTTTAGAGTTGACTTGTAATAAGATTTAGTTTTACACTCCCTTTAGTTCTACGATTCATATAATATACTACCAAAACAAAATCTAATCCTACAAACTCGCACTTTTTTTTTTTGCTAAAAGCCCAAACAACTTATTATTGGCAACTTTTCAAGTAGAAGAAGTTATATAATTCGTACCAAATTAAAAAAAAAAAATCACATAATTAGATAAATGACTATTGACGGATGTTAAATTTTTTTTTTTTTTTTTCTGACAGTTCACTCCTTAAAAATTGCAGTCTATTGCATTATCATCACGCGTTCAAGTATGCTAAATGCTTCTTCTTCGTTTGCAATAGCAGGATGCCTTTTTAATTTTTTATTTGCTCTTACTTTTTTAAAAGTCAACTCTAAAATTTTTTCAATTGAAATTAAAAAATATACTCCCTCTTATTCAAAATATATGTCATCCTAACCTCATTCACACATATTAAGAAAACAATTGACTTCTCATTTTACCCTTAAACAATGCTTGTAATTTTCATTAAAAAAAAAATACGTATGTAAATATTTATTGATCCTAAGGGAAAATTTGAAATAAATACAATTAATTTGCATTGAAAAGTGCAAAACGACTTATACTTTGTAAAGAAAATGAAAGGTCAAAACGACTTGTAATATGAATAAGAGAGAATATTTCTTTTTAGATTCAGATTTAAAAACTTAAGATGTAAACTAATTTCTTTAAAATTTTATACTGATTTCATTTGGTTTCAAACATTAATCGGTCCTTATGGGACATAAAAAAAGGTTTTGTTTGACATTTTTGTATGACTTTTAAAACAATTATTTTAATTTTAATATAATTTAATAACTCGTTCAAATCAAGCACGATCTTTACTCAAACGAATTAAAATGGTTCAATCATATCAGCTGAAAATATGGACAAAGCATATTTGCTACAATTATTTAATCAATTTAAAAAAACTGTTATTTTCAAGCTTACGCGTAGAATGAAAGAAAATAACAGTTCTGAAGACTGCTTCGCTCACATGCTCAACTTGCTCTTGTTTAAATGAACAATGGCGACCACTAATACAGCATATTCATGAATATATATCCCCAAAGCAATACTCCTATTACTTAACATGCAGCTCAATAATACAAAAGAAAAAAAACACAGTCAATTCATGCCCTTGTAGGGCTATCCAAATGTAAATTTAACTTCGATGAACGAATGTCACGAGTTCAAATGATTTGTCTTATATTGAAAGAGCTACACTTGTTTAGTTTAGTAGTAACATATCTTAAAAAATTAAGGGAAAATGCGCACAAACTTTGCAATTATAAGAAAATATCTTTTAATTTAAAAAAAATTGTAAAAATGCCCTTGATCGGGGTTGTATCACGTTGTTGAATTTTTTTTTGTCAAGTTTTTTTTTATTTTTTATATATAGTGCAACTTATTACTCCTATTAAATTGTGATGCAGCGTGCGTGATCAAAACAAAGAACAACATGAATAGTTGATTCACAGAATAATATTCCAATCTTCAAAAAACTGCTCAACAATTTTTGGAAAACGAGAATAAAACCAAACCTAGTGTATGGAATTATGAAATTACAAAAAAAATCCCAAAACAATTAAAAATTGCAAAAATAACACCCAAAAAGCAATAAAACGCGTTTTTGACCACTCAAACGATGGAATTTGGCCAAAAAGCGTCACACATCACAGGGCTGTGAGTTTGACTCGTAGCATCGATTCCACCCGAAAAAGTGTACTCACACGCCAAAATCGGGTTCCGACTCCCAAAACTTCAAAAATTCTTCGGATGCTCTCATTTTTTTAAAAATTGTAACACCACTCGCGCTACATCAAATTGTCAACTCATAGTTCACCGGTTGAATAACAGGATATAGTCGATCTATTCTCATTGCCATTCCCTAAAAAATATAAATAATAAACAAAGACATTTCATCGATGACTTTTGGTTTGAGATATAAAGAATCACAATATCTCTGCTATTCTCATTGACATTCCAATGAACACAATGTCTCTTCACGCTGCTCTCCTTTTCCTCTTCCAATGTCTTCTCCTTCCATTATCATTATCATTAACAACAAGCAGCAAACTCATCACTGAAGCTCCCACCTTCACAAAGCCCAATTGCCCCACCAAATGTGGAAACTTAACAGTCCCATACCCCTTCGGCATGGGGCCGGGCTGCTCACTCGACCCTTCTTTCGACATCATCTGCAACACCTCCTTCACCCCTCCAAGGCCCTTCATCCCCGCAGCCAGCTTAGAAATCGTCGAAATCACAGACGACGGGGCCCGAATCAAGAACATGGTAGTTTCAATCTGCTACGACGCATCAGGCAACATCACCAGCAGAACTCGAGCCAAGATCAACCTCACAGACACAGCCTTTTCCTTCTCGGACACCAACAGGCTAACTGTCGTAGGCTGCGATGACACCATCATGCTTCGAGGAACCAATGGCCGTAGCTTCCTCTGCGGGGCAATGTCTGTGTGTTCCAGCAAAGAGGATTTGATTGAAGGCCAATGCTCCGGCATTGGTTGCTCTCAGACAGCTATTCCCAAGGGGTTTAGGACGTTTAACACGAGCCTTTTCGCCCTCGATGATCATACGTTGGTCCATTCTTTTGACACTTGTGGATACGCGTTTCTTGGAGATCCTGAGAGGTACCGATTCAGTGCGTTTGATTTCAATGATACGAGCTTCAGACAGAGGATTGAAGAGACTGTGCCTGTGGTTGTTGATTGGGCAATTGGTGTTCGGAATTGTAGTGAAGCTAAAAGCTTTAAGGACTATGCGTGCCTTGGAAATAGCTACTGTGTTGATTCGGATACGGGTTTGAGAGGATACCGGTGTAGGTGCACGGAAGGGTATGGTGGGAGTCCCTATATTAGTCCTGGCTGCACAGGTATGTTTTTAAAAAAAAAAAATTTCTTGAAGAATATAATAATTCGGTTGAATTAATCCATTTTTGTCTTGCAGATATCAATGAATGTGCAAATAATCCATGTGATGATGAACATGGGGTTTGTACAAATACAGCAGGGAGTTTCAGCTGTAAATGCAAGAAGGGGTATTTCGGCGATGGGACGAAAAGTGGGAAAGGTTGCATAGCTAACAACTCTGGATTTCCTGTAGCCAAGTTTTCATTAGGTATATTTGCTTGACTCTATTTACAAAATGTAGTAGCATAGTTCAATTTGTACTAATGAATATAGATAAATTAAATTTGCAGGTATTAGCTTTGGATTCTTGACCTTAATAATTGGTATACTTGTTCTGTACTTTGGTCTAAGGAAAAGGAAGCTTATAAAATTAAGAGAGAAGTACTTCCACCAAAACGGTGGGCTTCTTTTGAAGCAGCAACTTTCCTCAAATGAAAGCAGTATGAAATCAACCAAGATTTTTACAGCTGAGGAGCTCGAAAAGGCGACCAACAACTACGCAGAAGATCGCATACTAGGCCGTGGTGGCTATGGCACGGTGTACAAGGGAATCCTCCATGACCAACAAGTTGTTGCAATTAAAAAGTCGAGAATAATGGACCAAACTCAAATCGAGCAGTTCATCAACGAAGTTGTCATCTTGACTCAAGTCAACCACCGAAATGTTGTGAAGCTTTTGGGGTGTTGTTTGGAAACCGAAGTCCCTCTTCTTGTGTATGAATGTGTTTTGAACGGAACTCTCTCTCATCATATTCACAGCAGTGGGGGAATGCCTTGGTTTTCTTGGGACAGTCGTCTGAGAATCGCGACTGAGGCTGCTGGCGCTTTATCCTATCTTCACTCTGCAGCTGGAATGCCTATTATTCATAGAGATGTCAAATCTCCCAACATATTATTAGATGAATATTACACAGCTAAGATTTCAGATTTCGGGGCCTCAAGATTGATTCCCATTGATCAAACAATGGTGTCGACTTTAGTACAAGGAACGTTAGGTTACTTGGACCCTGAGTACTTCCACACGGGCCAGTTGACAGAAAAGAGCGATGTGTACAGCTTTGGAGTTGTCCTGGCTGAGCTGATGACGGGTAGGAAACCTCTTTCAAACACCAAGGACGAACAAGAAAAGAGTTTGGCTACCTTTTTCGTTGTGTCTGTGAAAGAAGACCGTTTGTTTCAAATTATTGATCCTCGTGTGTTGAGGGAAGGAAGTATTAATCAAATCCAGGCAGTTGGGGAGCTAGTTAAGAGATGCTTGAAGATGAACAGTGAGGATAGACCGACTATGAAGGAAGTGGCGATGGAGCTCGAAGGTTTGAGGAAGATCAGCAAGCATCCTTGGATTGAACACGAAGTTGTGGAGGAAGGTGTTGCGTTGATGAGTGAGCAGTCCGATCTGTATGCAGTGCCAATAAGTTCTGGTTTTAGTAACAGCGCGACTGAGAATTCTGGACAACAAAGTTTTGACAGCCGCCAGATTCATCCGATCAACTTACCTCGTTGAATGACAAAGAATGATGATCAGAGTGCCTTAAATATTTGATTCTAGTCCTGTCTGTGTTCGTTCTTCAATTGCACGCATGTTTCACTACATGATGAGTTTAACTGTTTTATTTTAATTGTATTTTGTATAAGAGAATGTAATTCCCAATATTTGTTTTAAACTGATCATAGTTTTCATTGTCTTGAGTACTGAATGTTCTTGGAAGAAAATGAAGAAGCATGATGTCGTAAAAGGGAATATACAGAGTACACAAATAATTTCTAATGGTAATACCCATCTTCTTTGGAATATACAGGGCCTATTTTGTGTATCATTTAAGTCTTTCAAAATCCAACTCACACCCAATCGATTTTACATAAAGTGTGTTCAACAATAATAGTACATCACTTACTTTTAATTACAAACTTAATTTGATATGAAGTTACATCAATCCCAATCACATACTATCTTTATCCCTAGATTTCACCATTTGGATTTTCACCATCCACCATAATCCCAAAACAGTGCACTCTTTTGTGAAAAAATGGCTGACAAGAATGGAAAAATCACGCAGTGTACTAAAATTTAGCCTAAAATGGATTAAAAGATTTACATGGTGGTTGGAAAGATTCTTGAACTGAAGTCTAGGCTCGTGTTGACTGCTGAAAAGTGTGATGATGATGATCTGGATTGCTCACCTGATAAGCTCTGATTTGTGCATCTTCTGAGTGCTTCCAGTTCCATTGCAACTTCTTTCATCGTCGGCCTTTCCTCGCCTTTTAAGTTGAGACATCTCTTTACAAGATCACCTATTGTTTGCAGTTGCTCAAAACCGCCCTCCCTTAAGATTTCAGTGTCAAGGATCTGAGACAATCTGTCTTCTTTGATAGATTGGAGAAAATATGAGGACAAGTTTCTATCTTCCTCGAAATTTGTAGGCGAAAGGGGTTTCTTTCCTGTCATAAGCTCAGCAAGAACCACTCCAAAGCTGTAGACGTCGCTCTTTTCAGTTAACAGACTTGTCTGGAAATACTCAGGATCCAAATAGCCTAAGGTCCCTTGCACAAGTGTTGTAACTTGAGTTTGATCCAAAGGGATTAATCTCGATGCTCCAAAATCCGAAAGCTTAGCAGTAAACGAATCGTCTAATAGTATATTACTCAACTTGACATCTCTATGAATAACAGGCATAGAAGCTGCAGAGTGGAGATAAGCAAGTGCACCTGCAGCTTCAGCAGCAATTCTTAACCGACTGTTCCAAGACAACCAGCTCACCTTGTTGTGGATATGGTCGTAGAGCGTTCCGTTTGAGATATATTCGTATACTAGTAATGGAATTTCAGTCTCAAGACAGCATCCTTGAAGCTTCACAACATTTCTATGGTTAACCTGTGTGAGAATAATCACCTCATTTATGAAGGGCTCGATCTGGCTCTTATCCATTATTCTCGACTTCTTAATGGCGACTACTCGTTCATCAGAAAGAATTCCTTTGTAAACTGTGCCGTAGCCCCCCCTCCCAAGAACACGAGATTCAGCGTATCTATTGGTGGCCTTTTCAAGGTCTTCAGCAGAGAAGATCTTAGATGATTCAACCCCACCTTCAATAAAACTCTGTTGCTGCTTCAAAAGAAGCCCCCCATTTTGTCTGAAGAAATTTTCTCTCATTCTTGTGAGATTCCTCTTCTTGATGCCAAAATATAAACATGCCATTCCGATCATTATGGAAATCGATCCAACACCTAAACCTGGAACATCATATATATTCAAAAAAAAAAAAGAGATTTGTGACATGCTACAAGTTACAATTTCATAATCAGATAGTAATATTACCTACAGACAACTTTATCATCGGTAACTTGGATTCCACAGCGATGCAACCATGACTGTTTTTTCTGCCATCACCTTTGTATCCACGTTCACAAGAGCAACTATAGCTACCAGGAGTATTAGTGCAGATTCCATGTTCAGAACATGGACTATTCTTGCATTCATCAATATCTGCCACAAACAGGACGATGCTATAGATATCTTGAATTACTTTATCAACTAGAAGCCTTGGGTTCAATATTTTTAAGGAATTGAAACATCATTTAAGTGCTCCTAAGGCATTTTCTACCCAGAAAACTGACTTCACCTAAACAGGTTCAAGTCCACGTGATATGACCATTACACAGGTTGCTAGTTAGGTAGGGAAGATTAACCCAAGATAGGTGGGTATTTGACTTTTAAGATAGATGTCTAATCAGATTTAAAATAAAATTTATACACAACACGTAAAAACACACTCGATTATGTGTATACCAAATGATAGAAAGATATACCAATTGCGATTCAATCTGAACAAATTGAAATATACCTCAACATATCTACTGTAGATATCTGGCTGACAATTTTTTTTTATCAACTTGGTTCACACAAGTTTGGTAATATTGTTTAACATACAAAAGTACAACAATTTAGTAATTTTGAGAAAGTTAACACATAAATCAAACATTGTTTTAAAGCATGATATTTCATATTGTATAACAATAAGTATGTTTTCGAATAACAAACAATATCAATTTGATGAAAGAAAGTCTACATAATGAGTTGGTCTCACATTAATTTATTTTGCAATTCGAATAGCCCGTTTAAATATACAATATAAAAGAAGAGATATTGAAACACGACACGATAAGGCCAAATACAAATACGACACGATAAGGATATGTGTCGACACGACACGAACACGATAATTTTTGTGTCGTTATCGGGTCGACCCCATAACGATACGAATGCGATACAGCCAATCACTAACCCGCAATTTTCGTGTCGTGTCGAAAATTGATACCCCTACCTACAACTGAAAACAGATTACCTGTGCAGCCTGTATTTAGATAGGGATTTCCTTCATACCCCTCCCAGCAATGACACCTATATCCACCAAACCCGCTATCCGAATCAACACAAGAACTTCGATCTCTACACGCCGAATCAGCCACCTGAGCACAAGTTTGGTTCCCAAAAGCCCAATCCAGGACCAGCGGCACATTCTGGACAGTTCGGTTCTGAAAATCCGCGTCCCGGAAATCACTAACACGAAACTGAAACGTGTCCCGATCTGCGATAAACGCATAGGCACACGGGTTAAAACTATGAATTAGTGTGTGATTTGAAAAGGATTGAAGTCGGGTGGTGAAAGCCTTCTGCCCTTTGATTAAGGGGGTTTGGCAGCATCCAGTTCCGTCACACGACCCGTCTACAGGCATGCTTTCCGTACAAGACAGAACACAAAGTTTAAATAAATTTTGGTCACTAACGAGCAGCCCTATATCATCGCAGCCGACCAATGTGAACATGTTGGAATTGGAAAAGGTGTAAGGAGTGGAGATCAAGCTGAGGGTTAAGTTGTTCTGCCGGGTGATGTTGCCGGAATCCGAGTAGCATTTGGCTGCAACTTGGTTCTTGATTCTCACATGATCGTTTGATATTTCGGTTATGTCGGCGTTGCCTGATGGAAGCAAGAGTTTGGGCGTGGAGGAGTCGCAGGTTATGTCGAATAATGGGTTAATGGAGCAGCCGGAGTTGATTCCGATGCCGAATGGATATGGGATTGTTATGTTGCCGCACTTGGTTTGGCAGCCCTGTTTTGCGGTGGTGGAAGCTTCAGCTAACGATTTCTGTGCGGCGGCGATGGTGGTGGTGGTTGAAAGGTGGAGCAACAAAATCAAGATTGCAGATTTATGCACCTTCATTTTTTCAGACATGAAATTAACAGGGCAAATTTCATCCCGCTCTTATTATAGATTTGATTTAGCCCGTATCTGAAATAAACAAAGAAAAAACAGCTTTCACTCGTAACTAATGATCTAATTCTTCAATTATATTTTCGATTAATTTTGGTTGAATTACGACAATTCTCAATATATATTCTTAAATGCAAGGTTATGGTTTTAATATTGAATAGAGAAGTGATTGTATCTAGGGGTGGGAATGGGCCAGGCTACCCGACAGGGGTCTACGGCTCGACTCCTTTAATAAACAAGTTGGGTTCAAGCTTTTTTAGAAACCTATTTAACTAAATAGGCCGGACTCAAGCTTTTTCGTAAATCCCGGTCTATATAACTTCACACATATAAGTATATACTTATATAATATGTGATTTTCAAATAAATAAATAAGTAAGAAAATTTAGTAACACTAGATATATTTTTCTTTGTAATAATTGAAAAAATATTTGAATTTTTTTTTTGGAACTTTCTATTACTTCAATTTCTTCATTTTGAGATTTAAAGAATTAATTTTTATAATTTGACAATAATACTATTGTAGATTTTTTTAAAAAAAAAAATACAAAATAAGATTAAGAGGCCTTCTAGAAGGCTTTCGGGTCAGGCCTACAGATGAAATATTAATGTTTGTAAAAAGAAAAATCAAGGGTAGAAGAGACCTTTTATCTTGGATTTTGTATTGACAAGTGGAATAATTTTTTTTAAAAATGCTAATGTATCAGCACACACTTAGGGGACAGATTTTGTACTCTGGGGTTAATAATCTCTTAAAAATATAGGCTCGGGACAGTTTCTCGAATTAACGGACCGATATATCATAATTAAAAAAACTTTAATGGCACAAGTAGAATTTGTTCATGAATCAATGCAGCTTTTCATTTTTATTTAAGTAAAGTTATTCAATCATATAATATATATATATATATATATATTGAATTGATCTGGCTTGGAGCTTGAAACTGATTGAATCCATTTTTAAAAAGAAAATCTCTATCAAATAATCATTCAAAGTATATAAATAAATTCATGAGATATAAGTAACACCGATCGACATGTTTAGTCTAAGGGTAAGTGTATTAAAAAAAACTACATTTATGATTTATAGCATCATGGACGTTGAATTTTCTTTGAGGCAAGTGGTGAATTTGTTAATTTCTTACTATTTCATTTTGTATAATCTTTATATTTATGTCTAAAAGTCGAATAAAAAAGAAACAAAAAGTTTATAGTCAACAAATTTTAGTTGTTTAAGATGACGTGTATATGTTTGAAGAGGTTATTGATATAAATATTTGATGATAGGATTTTTTATTTTTTTTCAGATCTTTTTTCGAGTTGAGCACAAGTAGCTCGCGAGTAGGCTCGACTCACTTACACTCCTACCCTTGAATCTTGATGATACAATTAGGGGTGGGAATGAGCCAGGCCTTGGTAGGCTTTAAGAAAAAAAGTCTGACCTGTTATATATTTCTTAGGCCCGAGCCTGGCCCATGGCCTGTCATAAACTTTTTTTTAAGGCTCAAGCCTGGCCTTCTCTCTTCTCTCTTCTCTCTCTTCTCCCCTCCAGAAATTGGAGTGGTCTATCAACACGCCTCTTCATTTCCGGCGGCCCTCCAACGACGACGGCGACACGGGTGGTGGGTTCACGGTTTCCATCTTCCTCGGCCCGCTCCCGGCTTCGTCTTCTAACAGCGGCGACCATAGCGATGTGGCTTCGTAACGTTTGTTCGAAACCCTCCTCCACGCCGTTGCAGAGCCTGAATGCTCCGTCAAGGGGCTCGTCTTCAACGATCGCGTGGTGGCGGCGTAGATCTAGGGTTTTGTGGGTGGTGTTGACACACTGAGTTGACTCGGTAATTTTTTTTTTTTGGTGCCTCTCTCTCTAAAAATCCATCTACTTTCTTTACTTTAGAAAATATTGTTAAAATTCAGCTTCTGATTTGGGGCTTTTGTTTTAGTTACTCTTCTTTTTGTTTATTCTTAGGTAAAATTGTGTTCCTGGGTGGATGTGTATATCGATGACGAAATACCTGTTCCTGGGTGGATGTGTATATCGATGACGAAAATTGTTTATATCGATGTGTAAAACAGGTATTTCGACCACGTTCTTGGGTGGATGAAGAAATCTGTAAACCCTCTCATCAATGGCGTTTTGGGATCTGATTGTTGTTTTGTTTCTGTAGTTTTTGAATCAGATTTGTGGTTTTTTTTGGGAGTGTTTTCTTGATTTATTTCTTTAGTTTGTGAATCAAATTTTGTTTCTTTAGTTTTTGAATAAAATTTGTAAACCCTTTCGACATTTTTCCAGATACTCTGATCTGCTTCCAAGGGTATTAAACCTCCCAAGGGTGTTATACTCTATGGGGAGCCTAGAACTGGAAAAACTTTACTTGCAAAGGTGTGTACTGATTGTTGTTTTGTTTCTGTAGTTTTTGAATCAGATTTGTGGTTTTTTTTGGGAGTGTTTTCTTGATTTATTTCTTTAGTTTGTGAATCAAATTTTGTTTCTTTAGTTTTTGAATAAAATTTGTAAACCCTTTCGACAATTGTGTTATCGTTGATTTTGTATATCAAGTGAGTGTGATGGAAAAATTGTGTTATCGTTGCTAGCTTATATTCATAAACAAGTTAAGGAAGTTTTTCCTATCAACATGAACAAAATAGAGGAGGATTCATAATTTTTACTGCACCTTATCAGGGCTGTCCTCAATATTTGGTTCTTCAGATGAATGCTTCTAAGGAGAAAGAACGAGGGAAATGAACTCTGTTTAAATTAACAGAGTTCACAGCATTACCTAGCAACTAATGATTTGGCAGCTGTTTGTATAATTGGATGACCATATCTTTAGGAGCTGCAAAATCAACTTATATAGTCTAGCCACTAAAAGATAAATTTAAGAAAGGAACAAATAGAATATTTGAGGAATTGAAGGTAGTTCTGTATCAGTACACCAGGAAAAGCTGAAGCAGCAAATTGCGAACTATGTTGTCACTTGTCAGATGGTCATGTTTTTTATTGTGACCACTTGATGGCTGGACCACAGGTTTCAATCAACATCCTCCCTTTTGAACGATATATGAGGCATCTGTTGAGATGCAACTGTATTTATGCCATATATTCTTTGGAAAAGTACTGTGTCACTACTCACTGATAAGTTGTTTCTGGTTGCTTCCAAGGGTATTAAACCTCCCAAGGGTGTTATACTCTATGGGGAGCCTGAAACTGGAAAAACTTTACTTGCAAAGGTGTGTACTGATTGTTGTTTTGTTTCTGTAGTTTTTGAATCAGATTTGTGGTTTTTTTTTTGGAGTGTTTTCTTGATTTATTTCTTTAGTTTGTGAATCAAATTTTGTTTCTTTAGTTTTTGAATAAAATTTGTAAACCCTTTCGACATTTTTCCAGATCCTCTGATCTGCTTCCAAGGGTATTAAACCTCCCAAGGGTGTTATACTCTATGGGGAGCCTGGAACTGGAAAAACTTTACTTGCAAAGGTGTGTATTCGTGTATATTTGTATATACATTTCATATGTCAAAAGTTAATGTCCTCAAATCAATTAGCATGGGGTGTCTCGTGTCTGTTTGTTGTCATTGGCAATGCTTTGTTTACTTAACAAAAAAAGTTTGAATTTTTAACTGCTTCAGTGCTTTGTTGGCTGCTAGTTATGACTTCTCCTCAGATAGTAATGTGAAGTATGAGGATAGATTAGCTTTTACAATGTTTATAGAGTTGACTTTTCATCTTTGTAAATCTTTTACAATGTTTATAGAGTTGACTTTTACAAAGTTAATGTCATCAAATCAATTAGCATGGGGTGTCTCGTGTCTGTTTGTTGTCATTGACAATGCTTTGTTTACTTAACAGAAAAAGTTTGAATTTTTAACTGCTTCAGTACTTTGTTGGCTGCTAGTTATGACTTCTCCTCAGATAGTAATGTGAAGTATGAGGATATATAAGCTTTTACAATGTTTATAGAGTTGACTTTTCATCTTTGTAAATCTTGGTTTTGGATCAACTCTTCACCCCCGGGTTTTGGATCAACTTTTTGGATACAACCCCCTTTACAAACATATGAGGTTTTTGTCTGTAAACGTTTATGAAACATTACATTATCAGTCTTTGCATTTTGAAATTAATCAGATTGTGTATTTGAGAGTCCATCCCAGACCTGATTTGTCAAAAAAATTCAGAGATTAGGATCTGCAGGGTTCAACCTGCCGTCTACATTTTAATATATATTCAATATTTAATATATATGTCGATATTCAATATAGATGTTGATATTCAGTATTATGTGATATTCAATATTGTATTATATTCAATATATATCGGTGTTCAATATATATGTCGATATTCAATTTATATATATACATATATATTTTGATGTTCAATAAATATATATATATATATATTTATTGAATATATATTGATATTCAATATTTAATTATATTCAATGTATATATCGATGTTCAATATAATTTGACATACTGATTATGTATGAGTTATACATATTATTTTCTAAATCAAATAAATATTTTTATATAAAAAAATTGAATAAAGAAAATTGAACTAAATATTTTTTACTTAAAATTTCAAAAAAAAAAAAAATCAATAAAAATCAGAATTAAAAAAAATTGAATAAATTTTTTAAGTAAAAACTGAATAAAATATAAATAAAAAATTGAATAAAAATAATTCGTCTAGTGAGAGAGAAACAAAATTTAAAATCAATTTTGAATTAAAAAATTTAATAAAATATAAATTAAAAACTAAATTTAAAAAACTTGGTAATAGTGGGAATTAATAATGTGGAAAATGAATTGGAATTGAAAGGGTGGAGTGAGAGGGATATAGTTGCAGATTGATGTGACTGATTTTTTACAAATTATGCGGAAGGAAATTTAAGGGCCCAATGGTCTTTTCCCCCTTAAGAATTGTATCTCCTCACACTTTATTAATCACATGTATCAGCACACACTTAACCTCTCCCAATTGTACTAGAGAAAACTTTGCCCTATTTTTAATTGCGTTTAGCATGTTTAACAAAGTTTATTTCAAACGTCTCAATATCTCTAACATCTTATAAGTTGTTTCAAGAGCTTATAAAATGTATTTTAAAGTAATTTATAAGTTGTTTTTTACGGGCTAACACATTTTTTTTTAAATTACTTAAAATTAATCTTATACACTCTTGAAACAACTTATAGGTTGTTAAAATGTTTGACTAATAAAACTTATATGTTATATGATAATTTAAAAGACATATTTAATTTTAATATAAAATAATTCTATTTTTAGTGGGGGTGAGAGGGGTGGGATGAGGTGGATTTCTTGCAACAATCTTCTCTAATATTTATGATTATTAAAGTTGACATTATCAAATTTTGACCCTGTAAACAATTATGAGAATATATACAATAGTATTTGCACATGCAATATTATTCTATTTAAAAATTGATTTAACAATGGTGCCGGTTAACAGAAAAGAGCTATGCGCACAGCTTTTGGAGTTGTCCTGTTGAGCTGATGACAAGTACAAAACCTCTTTCAAACACACCAAGGCACGAACAAGCTAGAAAATAGTTTGGCTACCTTTTTATCGTTGTGTCCGTGAAAGAAAACCGTTTGTTTCAAATTATTGATCCTCGTGTGTTGAGGGAAGGAAGTATTAATCAAATCCAGGCCGTTGGGGAGCTAGTTAAGAGATGTTTGAAGATGAACAGTGAGGATAGACCGACTATGAAGGAAGTGGCGATGGAGCTCGAAGGTTTGAGGAAGATCAGCAAGCATCCTTGGATTGAACAAGAAGTTGTGGAGGAAGGTGTTGCGTTGAAGAGTAATGAGCAATCTGATCTGTATGCAGTGCCAATAAATTCTAGTTTAAGTTGATTGATCGTATTTGCATCGTCACGAGGAGCACATGTCCCCGTGATTTGTAGCAGCCATTCTGATTGTAGAAAAAAACTAAAACAGCACTCTTTTGCAAAAATATGACTGACAAGGAATGAAAAAATCATGATTGTTTAGACTCTCTTACATGGAATAGGTTTTAGTACTAAAATTAGCCTACATTGATTGCATGTAAATACAATGTTATGGCAAATTGGCAATCCAGCTTAAAATGGATTACATGGTGGTTGGAAAGATTCTTGAACTGAAGTCTAGGCTAGTGTTGACTGCTGAAAAGTGTGATGATGATGATCTGGATTGCTCACCTGATAAGCTCTGATTTGTGCATCTTCTGAGTGTTTCCAGTTCCATTGCAACTTCTTTCATCGTCGGCCTTTCCTCGCCTTTTAAGTTGAGACATCTCTTAACAAGATCACCTATTGTTTGCAGTTGCTCAAAACCCCCTTCCCTTAAGATTTGAGTGTCAAGGATCTGAGATAATCTATCTTCTTTGATAGATTGGAGAAAATATGAGGACAAGTTTCTATCTTCCTCCAAATTTGTAGGCGAAAGGGGTTTCTTTCCTGTCATAAGCTCAGCAAGAACCACTCCAAAGCTGTAGACGTCGCTCTTTTCAGTTAACTGACTTGTCTGGAAATACTCAGGATCCAAATAGCCTAAGGTCCCCTGCACAAGTGTTGTAACTTGAGTTTGATCCAATGGGATTAATCTCGATGCTCCAAAATCCGAAAGCTTAGCAGTAAACGAATCGTCTAATAATATATTGCTCAACTTGACATCTCTATGAATAACAGGCGTAGAAGCTGCAGAGTGGAGATAAGCAAGTGCACCTGCAGCTTCAGCAGCAATTCTTAACCGACTGTTCCAAGACAACCAGCTCGCCTTGTTGTGGATATGGTCGTAGAGTGTTCCGTTTGAGATATATTCGTATACTAGTAATGGAATTTCAGTCTCAAGACAGCATCCTTGAAGCTTGACAACATTTCTATGGTTAATCTGTGTGAGAATAATCACCTCATTTATGAAGGGCTTGATCTGGCTCTTATCCATTAATCTCGACTTCTTAATAGCGACTACTCGTTCATCCGAAAGAAATCCTTTGTAAACTGTGCCGTAGCCCCCCCTCCCAAGAACACGAGCTTCAGCGTATCTATTGGTGGCCTTTTCAAGGTCTTCAGCAGAGAAGATCTTAGTTGATTCAACCCCACCTTCAATAAAACTCTTTTGCTGCTTTAAAAGTAGCCCTCCATTTTGTCTGAAGAAATTTTCTCTCATTCTTCCCATATTCCTCTTCTTGATGCCAAAATATATCCATGTGATGCATATAAATAGTGAAAGCAATCCAACACCTAAACCTGGAATATCATATCATATACAATCAATCCATATCAATAAAAATTGAGATTCATGACATACTACAAATTACAAATTTCATAAACTGATATATTACCTACAGACAACCTTATCACCGGTAACTTTGACTCCACGGCGATGCAACCACGACTGTTTTTCCTGGCATCGCCTTTGTATCCACGTTCACAAGAGCAGCTATAGCTACCAGGAGTATTAGTGCAGATTCCATGTTCAGAACATGGACTATTCTTACATTCATCAATATCTGCCAAAAACAGAACAACATTAAGGCATTTTCTACCCAGAAAATTGAATTAAAAAAAAAAAAAACAGATTACCAGTGCACCCTGGACTTAGATAAGGATTCCCTTCATACCCCTCCCAGCAATGACACCTATATCCACCAAACCCGCTATCCGAATCAACACAAGAACTTCGATCTCTACACGCCGAATTAGCCACCTGAGCACAAGATTCATTCCCAATAGCCCAATCCAGGACCAGTGGCACATTCTTGACAGTTCGGTTCTGAAAATCCGCATCCCGGAAATCAGTAACACGAAACTGAAACGTGTCCTGATCTGCGATAAACGCATAGCTACAGGGATTAAAACTATGAACAAGTGTGTGATTTGAAAAGGAATCAAGGGTGGTGTTGAAAGTCTTCTGCCCTCTGATTAAGGGGGTTTGGCAGCATCCAGTTCCGTCACACTCCCCGTCTACAGGCATGTTTTCTGTACAAGACAGAACACAAAGTTTAGATAAATTTTGGTCACTAACGAGAGCCCCTATATCATCGCAGCCGATCAATGTGAACATGTTGGAATTGGAAAAGGTGTAAGGAGTGGAGATCAAGCTGAGGGTTAAGTTGTTCTGTCGGGTGATTTTGCCGGAATCGGAGTAGCATTTGGCAGCAACTTGGTTCTTGATTCTCACATGGTCGTTTGATATTTCGGTTATCTCGGAATTGCCTGATGGAAGCAAGAGTTTGGGCGTGGAGGAGTCGCAGATTATGTCGAATAATGGGTTAATGGAGCAGCCGGAGTTGATTCCGATGCCGAATGGATATGGGATTGTTATGTTGCCGCACTTGGTTTGGCAGCCCTGTTTTGCGGTGGTGGAAGCTTCAGCTAACGATTTCTGTGCGGCGGCGACGGTGCTGGTGGTTGAAAGGTGGAGCAACAAAATCAAGATTGCAGATTTATGCACCTTCATTTTTCTAGACACGAAATTGACAGGGCTAATTGATACTTGGAATATATAGTACGTGTGTGTATTGAATACTGAATACTTTAATATTTGTGTGCATTGATTCACGTAATTTCTATCGTATCCTAGTTTTCACTCATTATTATCCTTGCATCCCATCCTAAGTACATGGACATACTTATTAAAAAAAAGTATAAAAATATCGTATTAACATCAATAACGTAGCTCTTCAAACATATACGCGTCGTCGTCGTTAAACAACTATAACCTTTTAATTTAACTGTTTCTTTCTTAATTATTTGATTGACTCTATACATATCAAAATGTGAAAAGAAAATAACAAATTCTCCACTCCTCTAAAAGAAAATTCAACGTGCACGATGCTATAAATCATAAATGTAGATATTTTTGTTGTCATGATTTCATACCTGCTTGTTTCTTTTTTATTTTTGAGGTCAGTCGTTGACTCTCTATTTATAAACACAAAGATTAACAAAACGTACTTCACAAGAATCAAACTCTCTACTTCTCTCATGGAAAATTCAACATGTATAATAGTACTATGAATCATAAATATTGACCTTTTGGCATGATCTCGTACCAATCTTGTAAAAAATCATATTTAAAAATTAAATATGTAGATATATTTTAAAAGTCAGTAGTAGGAGGAATCAAACTTAAGTCGTCGTTTAAATTGACTATATTTATACTTTGAATGAGATTATTCGATAGAGATTTTGTTTTTAAAAATGGATTCAATCTGTTTCAAGCTCCAAGCCAGATCAATTCAAAATATATACTGTATATGATCTTGACGTGATTGAAAAACTTTACTCAAATAAAAAATGAAAAAGCTTTTTATGCATGAACATATTCTACTTGTGCCATTACTGTTTTTTAATTAGGATCCATCCAACCGAGAAATTGTCCCCAGCCTATTCCAATTACATTTAGCCTGTTTAACTAAGTTTATTTTATAGTATTTCTTATACCTAAGTTTTTTCAAGAGCTTATAAGATGTTTAGTGTTTGACTAGTATGCTAATTTAAAAGAAATGTTAATAATTATAGGGTGAATTTCTCGCAACAAGCTTCTCTAATTTCTATGATTACTCAGAGTTGACATTACTAATTTTGACAATGTAAAGAAGAATGATGATGTACGAAAGAGACCCATATAATATTCCTTTTAGACTGGGTTAGTGCGCTAATGCTTACTACGGGTTTACTTATTAAATGTCTCTTACAGTTTTAAATGTATCCAATCCTAAAATAGAGATCAATTTCATCATTCACTTACAAGAATTCTGTTTATAGTCAGAATTTTGAGCTCTATATGAGTTAACCCCTTAAAAATTGTTTGCACTTTAGAAGTCTCTTCTAATATTTCATAAAATATAAGAGTATAAATTACGAGGCACATTTATATTTTACTTTTACATATTTTTCAAATATGAACATTACAAAAATATGCAAAATTAACTTAATGGTTAGAAAGGAAATGCATACACATTAAGAATATGAAATATTTATCCTATATTTGATTCCTGACAAAATAAAAAATGAATCCAAGTGAAACTAAAATTAACATGGAATTCAAATTGATTAGATCAACCTATATTTCCAATATTGATATAAGTGAGCACAAAATTTAGATAATATAAGCCATCAATCAATTTTTACTTCAATTCATCCGAGAAACTTCTTTGAAAAATACTACTCATTGATGTATTTTGGCATGAATTTCCTAGTGTATATAATAATGTGAACTTATCCGGGGGTTTCCACTCAATTGACTCAAATATATTACTATACGTTCAGAATACCCTTTAAAAATAGTAGTATATAATAATACAACATTGTTACTAATTGGTGATCACAATATGAATTATTGAATAGTGAATTATTCTAATGAGAATAATAGTTGTATAAATAAACTAGAGTAATAATTAACTTATGATAAAATTAATATATTAATCATCTTTTATTCTCTATATTTTTTGAAACAAGCGTCTCCGGAATTGTTGGGACATGAAAATTCCAACAAAGATTACAGAAGTAACAAATAACTTCATCATAATTAATGCCATAGTCCCCGAACTATATATGTTGTGTATTCATTTAGACAGTGTATAAATCCGATGATTCCTCATTCATCAATCCCACAGTTTCCTCCTCAACTTCTTGCTGAATCCATGGATGCTTATTGAACTTCCTCGCGCTTTCGAGTTCCATCGCAACTTCTTTCATCGTCGGTCTCTCTTCACTGTGCATCTTCACACATCTCGTCACAAGCTCCCCAACACTCTGCAGTTGTTCCAAGCCCCCTTCTCTCAAAACACGAGGATCAAGAATTTGAAACAAACGGTTTTCTCTCATCGACACCACAAAAAAAGTTGACAAGCTCTTTTCACGATCAACTTTCGTGTTGGAAAGAGGTTTCCTTCCCGTCATAAGCTCAGCAAGAACTACTCCAAAACTATAAACGTCACTCTTTTCTGTCAACTGGCTCGTCTGGAAATACTCAGGATCCAAGTACCCAATCGTCCCTTGGACTAAAGTACTCACTTGTGTTTGATCAATAGGGACCAATCTTGACGCCCCGAAATCAGATATCTTAGCATTGTAATAATCATCTAACAATATATTGGCAGACTTGACATCTCTATGTATGATCGGCTTTGCAGCTGCTGAATGAAGATACGATAAGGCCCCCGCAGCCTCTATCGCGATTCTTAAACGTTTGTCCCAAGAAAACCAAGGCATTTCTCTACTGTTTTGGATATGATGAGAAAGTGTATTATTCGAAACGTACTCGTAAACCAACAGAGGAACCTCTGTTTCCAGACAACATCCTAGGAGCTTCACAACGTTCCGATGACTAACTTGTGTTAGTATAATCACTTCATTGATGAACTGCTCAATTTGACTATGGTCTATTATTTTAGATTTCTTGACAGCAATGATTTGGTGTGGATCGTGCAAGATGCCTTTGTAAACAGTTCCGTATCCTCCTTGGCCTAGGATACGATCTTCTGCGTACTTGTTGGTAGCTTTTTCGAGTTCTTCTGCAGTAAATATCTTGGTGGACTTATTGATACCCTCATCTGTAGAAAGCTGTTGCTTCAACAACAGCCCCCCGTTTTGCTCGAAATTTCTTTGTCGTCGATTTATGAGTTTCCTTCTTTTTATGCTGAAGAATAGCCAAGTTATAGCAATTATTATGGCCAAGAAGCCAAAACTCATCCCTGCAGAAAATGAAATAGGTAACAAAATTCAGACTCAACTATACTTTTTTGATACCACAACAAGCAACAATCAAAGCTTAACTGCACGTTGTGCTGTGAAACGACGTCGTTTCACACCACATATACAGAACAAACATGATACCTAATGCAAATTTGAACACTGGGAAATCAGAGTTGTCAGCAATGCAGCCACGACCGTCGTTTCGCCCATCTCCCAAGTAGCCTTGTTTGCACGAGCAAGTATGACTGCCCTGAGTGTTGGTACATATCCCATTTTCATCACATGGATTACTTTCACATTCATCAATATCTGCAAAATATCAAATAAAATTCAAAAAATATGTTTCTTTAAACTAAAATAAAGAGAGAGGGGGTAAAAGTAAAAGAAAGCAAGTACCTACACATCCTGGATTAAGATACGGATTCCCACCATACCCTTCAGAACATCTACATAAGTACCCCTCTACCCCTGTCTCAGAATCGACACATTCGCTATTCTCAAGACAGGCGTAATCATCGGAGCCCCGAGCTTCACTACAATTCTGAGAACCAAGTACCCACTCAAGAACAAGAGGCACAGTCTCTTCAGTTGTATTCTTGAAACCCGGGCTGTTGAGATCAGACGCGGTGAATCTGAACCTGCCCGGGTCTCCAAGAAACGAGTAACCACACGGATTAAAGGACCAACTATTCACATGACCATAAGTAGTCAAAGGATTTGCAAGATACAACTGGAGGCCCCTGGGAATAGCAGTTTGGCAACATCCTATCCCAGAGCAGTCTCCTTCAATAATATCCTCACTACTATAACAATTCGAAATGCATCCACCTGTGAAATTACGAGCTTCTAAACCGACTATGAGTGAGATGTCATCACAGCCTACAACTGTGAACCTGTTAACAACCGAAAAAGTGTAAGGGGTGTTTGTGAGATTGATCAATGCTACATTTTCGCTCACTTTGTTGCCTAATCTGTCGTAGCAGCTCGAGGCGACCGTGTTTTTGACACGTACGAGATTGTCGGATATTTCGAGAATCTCGAGACTGCCTGTGGAGATGAAGGGCTTCGG
Organism: Galeopsis tetrahit; assembly: GCA_963675135.1. NCBI lineage: Eukaryota > Viridiplantae > Streptophyta > Magnoliopsida > Lamiales > Lamiaceae > Galeopsis > Galeopsis tetrahit. Next base: position 70,569,475 of record OY776128.1, on the reverse strand, counting down.
AGGAGAGAAGGAAGTGTTGCAATTTACGTCGAAAAACCAGTTCAACGAGCAGCCTGACCCGATGCCAATGCCGAAAGGATACGGAACGGTTAAGTTGCCGCATTGGCTTTGGCAACCAGGCTTGGTGGTGGCCGAAGCTTGTGAAAGGAAGGCCAAGAAGATTAGTAGACGTATGAAAAATGAATCAGGAGACATTCTTCAAATTAATTCATTAAAATATGTGTGCTTTTCTTAAATAAATTAAAAAAATTAGCTATTGGCTTGTTTGTTACATGTTCGAATTTGAAGTAATTATATAATACTGCTAGCTATGATATCTCAAGATTGGGTTAGACTGAATTATTGAATTATTTGCATTGCAGTTACCACGAATCTAGACAATAGTGGGCAGACAAATCCAACTCCAAGTTCCCATAGTTTTTCAACTAGTTGACCCAAAAAAATAGTCAAATAAATGGTTTTGTGTATTTGCAACTCAAATACAATTTTATACAATATTTTTTAGTGGGTTGGTCTGCTATGGACTCGAGTGCATGTTGTGCACCCTAGTCCATGTTGCACTTTTCAGTTACTGACTTACACTTTTTGGTAAATGGTGTTGCACTTTTCAATTATTAAACTGTATAAATAATAATTGAAAAGTGCAACACCATTTACCAAAAAGTGTAAGTCAGTAAACTGAAAAGTGCACATGGACTAGAGTGCACAGCATGCACTCGAGTGCATACTAGACTTTACCTTTTTTAGTGATAAAATACTCTCATTATTATTTTTTTAATTAAAAGTTTTTAGTGATAGAAAATTGAGAATTAATAACAGTACATAAAAGTCAATTTATGTCATTAAAGACTTTTAGTTAAAGTAATTATAGTGACATTATATATCATTAAAAGCTTTAGGTAGAGAAACTATAGTGACGTAATTTATGTCATTAAAAGACAATTTTTTCGTAGTGCAAATATTTTCATTGAACAATTTAACTTGAATTGTTTGTTGCACCATATACACAAGACCTACCCATAATTTATTTTGTATTTATAGTTTGTTAACTCTTTTCCTATATTAACTTTTTGTATGGCCAATTGACCCAAAATAGAGGTCTACATAACACCATTACATTTTGACAATATGTCGATGGGGGACTGAGAAGAAGACTTGCTATCTTTTTTTGAGTCCTTGTATTTACGGGATATTATCTAATTTAGTCCCAATTTCTTTATAATAAATTAATATATAAATTTGTGGGAACTCATCTTGTTTGGAGGCCTAGCTTTTAAATTTCTAATAATTAAATTTATAATGTGGACTAAAAATGTACATGACAAAATTAGAAAAGTGAGATGCTAAACGAAGAGGGAAACAACCCCTATCTTTACATATTAATTTGGAATTATAAATGAAAATATAATCATTTGTTAGTCATTTAATATATACAAATTGATTAATTAAAATCAAACTAAATTAATCAGCTGTTTGAAAATGTTTAATTAAATGAAATTCGATCGAGTGGTGTGAGTTGGTTAACAAATAATTTATCTTACTTCATCATGTGGATGCAAAACGTAATCAACATTCTCAAGTTGACAAAAAGGATATTTGTTCTTGTTTGGTACTTAAGTTGCAATTGCATAGTTGCATGTTAATTGTTACCAATTACAAAGTCTAATTTAATTTCTTTTTGTCCAATTTACCGACTCATTCAAATTTCATTGTCATGGACTTTTGGGGATTCTAATTTGTCCAATGAAGAAAAGTAGTGTACAGTTTGCTGATAATAACGTGTTTATAGATGCTATATCAAGTCAAATAAAATACAATATATATGCATAATTATATACTGATAATAAAATCTTCGTCCTTTCAAATTGCATATCCTTGAAAAACACTGTTGGTTAATTTCTTTTGGGATACCAATCTGAATACATTAATTAGGAGTCCTCAAGTGTGTTTATAGCCTAATTTAGAAACATAATATAATCACTACATATTACACATATTTTATCAACTACGTTTATACTATTCACTATCCTTTCTTTTGTAAACAACTTACAATTTTTCACAATATTTTCTAACAACAACACCTGCTTTAATTATATTACTGATGTAATATCTTAATTTGCAAGATATGTTAGTACGTACAGAATCACAAAACAAATATGCATTTACACTATTCATCTTCTTATTCAAAGGGGTAGTCGCCTAAAGAATTTCAAGATAGAATTTGTGCAACCCTAACTCCCTTAAACTCGAAACAAACATACCCATCAATATACTTCTTTTGGAACCACGAAATCCTTCTTTCAAAAGCCCTTATTAAGCTTTAAATTAAAAAATTACACGGAAACTCCAAATTTAGTTTATGAACAACAAAGATTACAAAAGGCATGCAATTTTCTTATAATATCAATCAACGAGGGCTGTGAGCAGAATACATCAACGGTGTAGTCCCGGAACTACGTTGTCCCGAATACTCCCCTGTACTAAAATGTGTATCGATTGAGACAGTGTATAAATCCGATGATTCCACATTCATCAATCCGACAGCTTCCTCTTCAACTTCCTGCTGAATCCAAGGATGCCTATTAAACTTCCTCAAATTTTCAAGTTCCATCGCAACTTCCCTCATCGTCGGCCTCTCTTCACCATGCAACTTTAGGCATCTCTTCACAAGCTCTGCAACTGCTTGGATATGTTCCAAGCTCCCTTCTCTTAGAACACGAGGATCAATTATTTGAAACAAGTGATTTTCCTTCATTGAGACGACGAAAAAGGTGGCAAGGCTCTTTGCTTCTTCAGTTTTAGAATTGGAAAGCGGTGTTTTACATGTCATAAGCTCTGCCAGAACTACTCCAAAACTGTAAACGTCACTCTTTTCTGTTAACAAACTCGTCTGGAAGTACTCAGGATCCAGGTACCCTCGCGTCCCTTGGACTAGAGTGGTTACTTGTGCTTGATCAATAGAGACCAATCTTGAAGCCCCGAAATCAGATATTTTCGCATTGTATAAATCATCTAACAATATATTGGGAGATTTGACATCTCTATGAATAATAGGCATTGCAGCTGCAGAGTGAAGATAGGCTAATGCACCAGCAGCTTCAGCAGCAATTCGCAGACGATTGTCCCAAGAAAACCAAGGCATTCCTCGACTTTTGTGAATGTGATGATAGAGTGTATCATTAGAAACATACTCATACACCAGAAGAGGGACTTCTGTTTCCAAACAACACCCTAAAAGCTTCACAACATTCCGGTGATTGACTTGAGTCAAGATGATCACTTCATTGATGAACTGCTCTATTTGAGTTTGGTCCATTACTCTCGACTTTTTAATAGCAACAACTTGTTGGTCAAGGAGGATACCTTTGTACACTGTACCGTAGCCACCTCTGCCCAGAATCCGATCCTCTGCATAGTTGTTGGTGGCCTTTTCGAGCTCTTCAGCTGTAAAGACCTTGGTCGATTTCGTACTGTTTTCCTTTGAGGAGAACTGCTGCTTCAAAAGAAGCCCACCATTTTGCTGGAAGAACTTCTCTCTTTGTTTTATAAGCTTCCTTTTCTTTATGCCAAAGAATACAACAATTAGCCCAATTATTAAGGTCAAGAAGCCAAAGCTAATACCTGCAAATTTCATCTGGATTCATTAGTACAAAATGAACTATAATCAAGAAAAGGTAATGGGCCAATTACACATTTTCAGTAGATTTTCATAACAAAATGTACCTAGTGAAAACTTGGCCACTGGAAATGGAGAATTCGTAGCAATACAACCCTTCCCATGTTTCATCCCATCCCCAAAATACCCCTTCTTGCATGAACAGCTGAAACTCCCTGCCGTATTCGTGCAAATCCCATGTTCATCACAGGGGTTGTTGTCACATTCATTGATTTCTGCAAGTTGGATCAATTAATTCATAAAACTATTTAAAAAAATAAATAATAAGTACCTGTGCACCCTGGACTAATATATGGATTCCCTTCATACCCTTTGAAACATTTACACCGGTAACCTCCAAGACCCGTACCAGAATCAACACAATTGCTATTTCCAAGACAGGCACTACAATTCAGACCACCAATTCCCCAATCCAAAACAACAGGCACATTTTCCTCAATCCTTTGCTTAAACCTCGTATCGTTAAAATCAAGTGCACTGAAGCTGTACGCCTGAGGATCTCCAAGAAACGCATACCCACAAGTGGCGAATGACCATATCTTTAAGTGCATATCCATGGAATCGAGACTCGTGTTAAACCATCTAAAGCCGTTCGGAACAGCGGTTTGAGCATTGCCCCTGGATTAAGTCCTCTCTGCTCGACACGGACCCGCTGATGAAACTGCGCCCGTTTCTTCCTGCTAGCAGGATCATATCGTCACAGCCTACTACGGTTAACTTGTTAGCGTTGGAAAAGGAAAACGCCGTCGTGTTGAGGCTGATAGAGGCTATACTCTGGCTCACTATGTTGCCTAACCTGTCGTAGCATTTTGCAGCCACTTTGTTCTTGATTCGGGCTATGTCGTCTGTGATTTCGACGATTTCTAAGGTGGATGTAGGGATGAAGGGCCGTGGAGGGTCGAAAGAAGGGTCGAGTGAGCAGCCCGGTCCCATGCCGAAGGGGTATGGGACTGTTAAGTTTCCACATTTGGTGGGGCAATTGGGCTTGGCAATGGTGAGTTTGCTGCTTGTTGTGGCTTTTACAGATAATGGAACAAGACAATGGAGGAGGAGAAACAAGAGAGCAGTGCTAAGAGACATTGGAATGCCAATTGAAATGAGAATAGCAAGATTAAATATAGTATACACCTCTTTTTATACTAGTACAAATCAGAAGTTTACCCCCTCCATATATATTTTTATTGAGTAACTGACTTTTTTTTCTTCACCATTTTACTCATAATACTCCACATTTTAACTCAGGCATGCCGTGAGATCACATGTGTCAGTTTTAGTGTAATTTATTGATACATGTTATATCAAAAAATAATCAATATCTCATAATAATAAAAATAATACGTGTCCAACATGATACAACACCAAACAAAATACTAAGATAAATGGAATAGATTAATTGATCTAACAAATAAAATTAATTTCTCTCTAGCAACCATATTAGCGACCCATCCACGATTGTCCGCGAGATTGCCACTGTCCATGAGGTTACTACCTTCTATACGTGACCGTTTGTGAAGTCGCGACTGTTCGCAACTTCATACAAGACCACTAACAGTCTGACAATATCCATAACTAGATACAAGACCACCAACAATTATTCGCGACCATATATTTACAATAACTTGTATTTCATTAAGAATAATAAGGTAAAATATTATAAATATAGGGTATTTTCACAATAAAAACAAGGAGGAGCGCAAAAATCCAATTTCATTTACATAGTGTTTAGTGGCAGCCATTGTTGATTAAATGAGAGTCTTGACTTCAGAATTGTTATGTATTTTCCGGTGATTACTTTTTCCTCTTCTATGACATGGGATTAGAGTGGTCACTGAAATTAAGATTATTTGGAAAATATTATGAATAGGTTTGTCATACCTTCAGCTGATAAAATAAAAAAGATGACCATGATTTCAAGTTTGATCGATAGTTAAATAACTAATAAATTATGACAGATTATATATTGCATCTACGTTATTTCATGGGCATAATTCCCTATTTGTCCCGCGCTTTTTTTATATATACTTTTACAGTTTACTCCATCCATGCACTTTAATTTTTTAAATTTTAATATTTATCTTAATTTTATTCAATTTCTTGCTAATGATAGGTGCATTTTCATTTTCCGCGAATCTCACACCAGTGAACAAATAAGTCCAAGTGCATACACCACTGTGCCGATATGTACCAAATGGTACCGAACCCTTGGTTTAATACCGGCACATAATTTTAAAGAAAAAAACATTTATTAATTATAAACCACTTATTGATTATTACATTCATCGATAATTAACAAAAAATATATCGTCAATAGTGATGTAAAGTACTTAGTAGGACTATAATATATTTTTTTAAAACAAATAGGAATGAGTATAATTTTTTTAAAGTGGAGTGGATAAAAAAATAATTAAGGAGTGACAATTGGAGGTATATTCTCAGTTAGTTAACTGATTTTTAAACTAACCCGCTTATATAATTATTAATCAAATCGATCTAAAAACAAATTTAATTGAAACCAAAATCGAATATTTAGAGTTGGGTTACAAATAATTTAGTTTGTTGTCGATGCAAAATCCAAATGAAAGGCCGTAATTACCACGCTATTCAAAAGTTGACTGGAAGGGTCAACTGTAGTATCATGTGTGGCCTTAGAGTAGCGAGGAAGTCAACTTCATAATCGTTATCAATTGAAAAGTCAAATTTAATGGCTCATCAGATTTCATTGTCCTGGACTTCTCGGATTTTAAATTGGTAGTAGAAAACAAACATGCAGTGTACAATAATATTGATAAATGCTGTATATCGAATGAAATATTAACGACAAGGTGGGATTGCTCAATTGGTTAGAGCACCACTACCTAGGCATTAGGAATGAAAAAAAGGGAGGGTATTTAAATGTAATTAAAAAAAAAAGAATGAAATATTAACGTTAGATAATCATTGAAGTCATTTTTAATTATCTCAAGCCTTTTTAACACGTTTAAAGTTTTTTTTTTTTTTAATCAGTCAAAAGATTCCATATGGTAAAAGTGAAGTACAAAGGTACTCAATTCTTACCATATTCAAATAATTTCATAAGAAAAACAGTAAAAACAACACAAACAAATAACCAAACAACACCTATAAATTCAAGGTAGATTTTGAGTTTTGTTCTCACAGCCTCCTAGGTCAATCTCCATTGCTCTCCAAACATAAGAGCGGATTTCTCCTCCACTCAAAAATAGTAGATTCTTTAATTTTCCTTATTTTGTTTTTAAGCCATAATTTCAACGACACGTTTATAGTAAAAAAATAATTAACGCTCAATAATAATTATGATGAAATTTGTCAATGATTCAAATAGAAAACATGAAAAATGACAAAAAAATGAATGAAATCATTTAAATCTATGTGGCATAACTTATCCCGTTTGGCAAGCTTAATGGATTTTGAAAGCAAGCTCATGATGAAGGGTAAATTTGTCCAAAATTTATGTTCCTTAATTTTTTTTAAAAAAAAACTTTAAAATGACAAGTATTTATAAACGGTTTTGTGATGTGCTTTCCTTATCCTAATTCCTAACTACTATCATACCAAAGAAATAACTACCGAGGATTTGGAAAAATCATAGGATTCTCCAAACTATCTTCATTGTTTCACAATACCGACTGATTTTATTGTGATTACTAAGAGTAATATTTAATTGTTTTCGAAAAATTTCCCTTTTTTTAGGGTTTTTTTTTATTAATTTACATATATTTTCATAAATTTTTCTATTCATTGTTTCACGTGAAGTTACACAAGGCCGACTGATTTTATTGTGATTACTGAGAGTAATATTTAATTGTTTTCAAAAAAAAAAAGAGTACAATATTTAATTTAATATTCTGCCGATACCAGTTCAAATTATTTATTCTTTTTCAACCATTTGAATTTAAATATTGTTTAATACACTTTGGTTGTCACACGTGTGATTCACATGCAATGGTGGGCAGGATTGGGGTTGCACACGTGTGATTCACATGCAACTTTAATCGGATGGGTGCGCAGGGAGTTGCTAAGGTGTCATTGTGATTGGAAGATTCAACTTTAATCGAATTGGTGTGCAGGACTGGAGTTGCACACGTGTGTCATTCTGAAAACTTTAATCGGATTGGTGGAATTGCACACGTGTGATTCACATGCAATGACATGCAATGGTTGTCATTCTGATTGGAAGATCCAACTTTAATCGGATTGGTGTGCAGGGAGTTGCACAGTGTCATTCTGATTGGAAGATTTAGAAGATCCAACTTTAATTGGATTGGAGTTGCGTGTGATTCACATGCAAAAATTGTACGATTGAACGATGTTATTTTAATTTAATTTGAATATTTTATTTATACTTTTTTTTCTTTCTAAAATTGCACGCTTGCACCCCTAAATTGATGAGTTGGAGTACAATGACACAAGTATATACAATGACAAATGGGGTCTTGAAAATCAAGGAACGTGAAATTCTAGTAAAGTTAAACAATTTTAACGTATTTCATTTTTAATCAGATGAATTTCATATATATATATATATATTTATTGGAAAAATATCATTTTGATCACAGAACTTTACTCCTTTTTATAGATTTGATCACCCATATTTAATAAGTGGAGAAAAGATTTTGAGTTCTAATTCTTTTTTTACACCATTTCTTCTATTTTAATTCCTAAACCCTCAACTTCAATTTTTTAAAAATTTTTACTGTATTTTTTTTAAAATTTTAATGTATTTTGGAGTGCAGAAGCGTTCTTGTTTTTTAGACGCCTTTGTATAAACTCAAAATAACTCTCTATTTGGTGATTTTTTTTTTCTTAACTCATGGTAATATTAAGTTTTGGAGTTTAGGTATTAAAAGAGGAAAAATGATGTCAAAAAAATTTTTGTTGTTCAAAACCTATTCTCCATTAGTCAATGACGAATTTAGCATTAAAATTGATAGAAAATAATAAATCTCTAAAATTGATAGAAAATTATTAGAATTAATTTTCTCATTTATAATTATTGGGCATGATCATCTACTAACATTGTGGTGAAAATTAATGGTAAAAAACTCTTTAAAATTATCAATTCATATCATATTAAGAATATTTTAAAAACTTATTTTTTTTTCTTTCTTTTATATTTTAGGGGTGTGGCTGTTGTGAACTCGAGTGCACACGTGCACTCGAGTTCAACATATATATATATATAGTAATTACCGTTTTACTACATATGCTTCCTTATAGCTCAATGGTAGTACCTACCTTATTCTACACTATTGTCACTTTTCAGTTATGTGACTTACACTTTTTGATAAACGATATTGCACTTTTTTTTATTGTATTTGCAATATTTTTTATTTTAATTTTGGTGTTGCACTTTTATGTGACTTACACTTTTTTTTATTGTATTTGCAATATTTTTTATTTTAATTTTGATGTTGCACTTTTCAATTATGTGACTTACATTTTTTGATAAATGGTGTTGCACTTTTTTATTGTAGTGTCCTACACTTTACGATAATATTTTTTATTTTAATTTTAATGTTGCACTTTTCAGTTATGTGACTTACACTTTTTGATAAATGGTGTAACACCTTTTTATTATTGTAGTGTCCTACACTTTAGAATAATATTTTTATTTATAGTGAATTACATTTTTTTAGTAATATTAAGTTACACTTTTCAGTTGTGTGACTTACAGATTTTTGTGAATGGTGTTGCACTTTTCCATTGTAGTGTCATACACTTTACAATAATATTTTTATTTATAGTGACTTACACTTTTTAGTAATATAGTGTTGCACTTTTCAGTTATATGGACTTACACTTTTTAGTAATATGTGTTGCACTTTTCAATTATACTGACTTGCACTTTTTTATAATATTGTATTGCATTTTTCAGTAATATTGACTTACATTTTTTATTAATATTACGTTGCACTTTTCAACTACATTAACTTACATTTTTTACTTATATTTTTTATTAATATTGTGTTGCAAGTATGTTAGTAGTCTAAATGCCATGTGTAAAAAAAAAAATTAATGTTGAGGGACATGGTTCGATTTTTTTTTTTTTAATACCGATTTGTTATATGTGGGCGTGTGGGCGCACAAATTAAGGTGATTTGTTAAATTGACATGTGGGTGTGTGACCCGCAAATGAGGGTTTTGAATGCATAACCTGAATAATGGAAAATAGGAAAAAAAAATAGTCGACTAATACACTTTCCCATGCATTAATGCCTCTCTTCCTAATAACTTCACCTATTCCCCTCTCTCATACAATTATTTTTGAACACGCGCGGAGTAATACACTTTCCCTTCTCATTTATCTGAATAGAAATTGCATGAGGGCAATGCAAGTAGGTAGGTATAAGAGGGACGGCGGAAGTAGGTAAGGGAATTGTGTTGTCTTTCTCCAAAAAAAATAAAAAATTATATATATATATATATATTAATTGCAGACGGCGACTCGGAGCATAAAATCGCGGAGGACGGTGGGCGCCTACAGGGCAGCTTAGTCCGATTTCTGCAACAATGGATAATACACTCTAGTAAGTGATGTTTTTTAATTTTTTTTTTAAATTTTCTGCTGTATAAATACGTTACATATATTTTTACTTTTCTAGTAATTTATTTTTATGGCTGATTAGTGAATTGTATTCGAAAAAATTGTGTTATTAGTGGCGTTTAATGCTGTTTAATACAATATTGCACTATTTTGTATTAATACAAAGTATTAGGAATAATATTGTTTAAAAAAAAAAATGAGTATAATAAAATTGGATAATTAAAAAAGAAAAGTAAGAATATATAATGAAATTGAATAGGTGGGTATTTTTATTTTCTTGGAATTTTTGAACTTTTGCGTCAGTTTTTGCTTAAAGTTTGTAACTTTTTCGAATTTTTTTTTCAAGATTTGTGTTTTATTTAAAAAAAGAAAAATTATGTTTATTCTAAAAATTGTGATTGGTATAATTTATGAAATTAAATTATCATTCCATTATTATTAATAAACAATAAAATTTTAATAAAATAGTACTATTATTTAATAATATTAGAGTGTACAAATAAGATTTTACTGAATATAATTTTGATTTAATTAATAAAATAGTACTATCGATCTTTTTACATGTTATTTAAAAAAAAAAAAAAAAAAGGATGAACTCATTGGGGGCAATTTAACCGTGGGCTTATTGGAAGCTCATTTATTGGCCCATAAACCCCATTCTTTGACTTTTTTTTTTTTTTTTTTTTTAAATTATATTAAATACTCATCCCCTTTCTCCTTCCATGACTCAATAAGGATCAATTTTTTTTTTTTTTGAATTACATTAAATACCCATCCCTTTTCTCCTCCCCATGACTCGAATTCTGGAGTGCTGCTATCCCACTTTGTCAAACTATTAGTAATAATATAAAACTGCAAACCGATTTAAAAGTTTTTTATTCACATAAATTAACCAAATTATCATTGTAATTGAAAAAAAAAATCCCTTTTATTATATCCTCTACATTCTAGACTAAGTGTCTCCATTAATCATTTAGGGTATCTTAGGCTAAGTTACTCATTTACATTTTTATTGAAAGTCTACTACTTTTTTCTATTTTATCTCTATATTTTCTCTTTTCTACTTTTTCTAACATTTTCTTTTTTTTATCTATATCAATCACTACAAAAAAAACACCTCAATTAACAACCAATTAGACACCGTAAAAATGGTCTCTAAACGCATTAGAGACCGTTTTGAGACGATTTTTGGTTGGTCACTATTAGGTTCGTTTTAAATATTTTGAGACCGTTTTCATGTATCGGTCTCAAATTATAGATCGATTTTTTTAGGTCTCTAAATTGTAGCGGTCTACAAACAGTCTTTAAACAATTGGTCGGCCCGAACTTTTTTCGGGCCCTGAGACGGTCTCAAAACGGTCTTTAATTTAGAGACAGCCATGCACATCCGGTATCGAACCCCGACTCACGCGGCCGAACTAAACCCACACCTGACCCGAATCGAACCCACACCCGCCCTGACCCACCCGAACCGACACACCCGACCCCCATACCCACCCACACCCACCCACACCCACTTTATTTAAATGACCATTTATTACTGGGCACCCACCACTTTGACAAGTAATTGTCTTGTGTAATTTTTAAAATTAATTATATATATATATTAATTAATTTCTTTATTATATACTCTCTTCATCCCACAATAAATTTCTCATTCAATTTTTTTTAATATTATTTTTTCTCTTCTCCTTCCCTTTCTCAATCACATCACTTATATTTTATTTATAATTTTATTATATTTAATCTCATACTCATCTAATATTTTTTCTCATCAATTTATTTCTCTCATCTTTTAATATTTTAATATCAATTCTTTCAACCAGAATCTCAAAATAGAAAAACCCAAAAATTGTCTTAACTTAAATTCGGTGGAGACGATTGATAACCAACAGGCGGCGGCAAAGAGGCGGCATCAGCGATATCTTCTTAAGAACAAGGACGAAGTTGGATTCGTCGCGGCTAGAGCCGGCAATTTGGGCCCGATCCGATGGGCTGGCTCGGTCAACCCGAAACATAGTATGGGTTGGGCTCTAAAATTAGAGGCCCATATAGAACTGGGCATATTTGGCCTGACCCGATGGAACCGGTGGGCCTAATGGGCTAGGCTGAATTTGGCCCGCTAGCCCATGGACAGCCCGTTTGGCCCGTTTGTGGTCTAGTGGGCTAGGTTGGGCTCACATTTTATAGGTCTGACAAATTCATGGGCGGGCCTGACCCAACCCACAAACATCACTTGGCCAGATGGGCCGGGCCGGACGACCCAATTTGCCAGCTCTTGTCGCTGCAAGAGAGCAAGAGAGAATCGCGAGGGCCGTGAGAAATTGCATAGGGTGAAAGTGAAAGAGGCGGTACAAATGAACTAGGGTTTATAGATGGGTTACAAACGGGTTTATAAACGGGTTAGAGACCGTATTCACAAAACGGTCTCTAAATGAGCGGGCAAAAATGGCGGTCAAAATAAAATTTGGAATTGGAATTCTTAATACCAATTAAAGACCGCTAATGCGGTCTCAAAACAAAATTTAAAATCAGAAATTTAATTTCGGGTTGACGGTCTCTAAACGGTCTGAATACATAAAATTAAAGACTGAAATGAAATCGGTCTCAAAATTCGTAATTTTTTCAAAATGGTCTCAAATCAGTCTTTATTTGAGACCGTTTTATAACGGTCTCAAAACTTTGATCTCTAATTTAAGCATTTTTTTGTAGTGAATACTGCATTATTCGTTTAATATTATTATTACTTAAAAAATGTATAAATAGTAATTGAGACATTTAGTCGGGCACCGAGAAGTATGTTTTACCTAACTAATTTTGGGGATTGATTGATTAATTGCAATTCAGCTAAAACCATTTTTTTTTTTATTCTGAAGGTTTTTATTATTATAAACATATTGTGTGACGGGAAGTTCAATCATAAAATTTGGAGGGTTAACCCAATAAAAAGAGTTCTCATAAAATTGGGCATATCCTTTAAAAGAATTTGGCAATAGGTAAATTACCCCACAACAGAACAAGAAGAGTTAATGAAATTAATTTAAGACACTATTAACAATTTTGCACTATGTAAAACTGTATTTCAATGGGATTGGGAATTGAGGGGATGTATTCAATTCGATTATTTTGAACTTTAAAAAATACGTGGATTTATAAAATTCATAGAGTTCATACAGAGTTTGACTGACTTCTTTTATTGATTTATACTCCTTCCGTCCAATTTTATTATGCCCACTTATCCGGGCACGGATTTTAATGAATATTGATTAGTTTATTCATAAAGTAGATAAGTTGAAGGTATGATAGGATATTGTGGCAAAGTGGGTAAATAAGTGATGGTAGGGGGGGTGAAGATAAAATAATATGAATAATATTGTTTCCAAAAAGGGTATGAGCATATTGGACAACCGAGAATAATGAAATTGGACGGAGGGAGTATGAATTTTGATAGACTTAAATGGATTATGGAATATATATATATTTTTTTATTAATTTACATATATTTTCATAAATTCCGTATTCTTCCAAAAGTTTTTTTTAAGGGTTGGTCTGCTATCCACATAGAAAATGACAAAAAAATAAATGAAATCATTTAAAACTGTGTGGCATAACTTATCCCGTTAAAAAACTTTAAAATGACAAGTATTTATAAACGGTTTTGTGATGTGCTTTCCTTATCCTAATTCCTAACTACTATCATACCAAAGAAATAACTACCGAGGATTTGGAAAAATCATAGGATTCTCCAAACTATCTTCATTGTTTCACAATACCGACTGATTTTATTGTGATTACTAAGAGTAATATTTAATTGTTTTCGAAAAATTTCCCTTTTTTTAGGGTTTTTTTATTAATTTACATATATTTTCATAAATTTTTCTATTCATTGTTTCACGTGAAGTTACACAAGGTCGACTGATTTTATTGTGATTACTGAGAGTAATATTTAATTGTTTTCAAAAAAAAAAAAAGAGTACAATATTTAATTTAATATTCTGCCGATACTAGTTCAAATTATTTATTCTTTTTCAACCATTTGAATTTAAATATTGTTTAATACACGTTTGGTTGTCACACGTGTGATTCACATGCAATGGGCAGGATTGGAGTTGCACACGTGTGATTCATATGCAATGGTTGTCATTCTGATTGGAAGATCCAACTTTAATCGGATGGGTGCGCAGGGAGTTGCTAAGGTGTCATTGTGATTGGAAGATTCAACTTTAATCGGATTGGTGTGCAGGACTGGAGTTGCACACGTGTGTCATTCTGAAAACTTTAATCGGATTGGTGGAATTGCACACGTGTGATTCACATGCAATGGTTGTCATTCTGATTGGAAGATTCAACTTTAATCGGATTGGTGTGCAGGGAGTTGCACAGTGTCATTCTGATTGGAAGATTCAACTTTTAATCAGATTGGTGTGCAGGACTGGAGTTGATGAAATTATGATGAAATTTGTCAATGATTCAAATAGAAAACATGAAAAATGACAAAAAAATGAATGAAATCATTTAAATCTATGTGGCATAACTTATCCCGTTTGGCAAGCTTAATGGATTTTGAAAGCAAGCTCATGATGAAGGGTAAATTTGTCCAAAATTTATGTTCCTTAATTTTTTTTTTTTAAAAACTTTAAAATGACAAGTATTTATAAACGGTTTTGTGATGTGCTTTCCTTATCCTAATTCCTAACTACTATCATACCAAAGAAATAACTACCGAGGATTTGGAAAAATCATAGGATTCTCCAAACTATCTTCAACAGGATATGATCCTGTACTAAACTCTGAACCTACATTGGTTGCATATAAATCTGATGGCAAACTTGATTGGCCACCTAAAAGAGCCTCATTTTCTTCACTCTTTTCTTGTTGAATCCATGCACTTTTCGAGAATCTTCTTAGCCCTTCTAACTCCATTGCCACTTCTTTCATCGTCGGTCTTTCTTCACTCCTTAAATTCATGCAGTTCTTCACAAGTTCCCCAATCGCTTGCAACTGCGCAAAACTACCTTCCCTCAAAACTCGAGGCTCGAGAATTTGAAACAATCTGTTTTCTTTAACCGAGATGATGAAATGCGTAGCAAGATTTCTTTCTTCCACAGATTTTTCAGGCGAAAGAGGTTTCTTTCCCGTCATAAGCTCAGCAAGAACTACACCAAAGCTATAGACGTCGCTCTTTTCAGTTAACTGGCTAGTCTGGAAATATTCTGGATCCAAATAGCCTAAGGTCCCCTGCACAAGTGTTGTGACTTGAGTTTGATCCAAGGGGACTAATCTCGACGCCCCAAAATCTGATATCTTTGCAGTATACGAATCATCTACCAATATGTTGCTCGATTTTACGTCTCTATGGATAATTGGCATTGAAGCTGCGGAGTGAAGATAGGCAAGAGCACCAGCAGATTCAGCAGCGATTCTCAACCGATCTTTCCAGGAAAACCAGCTCGTCTCTGTGCTGTTGTGGATATGGTGAAAGAGCGTCCCGTTTGAGATGTATTCGTACACGAGTAAAGGGACTTCGCTCTCGAGACAACATCCTAGTAACTTGACTACATTCCTATGGTTAACTTGTGTAACAATGATCACCTCATTGATAAACTGCTCCACTTGGCTCTGGTCCATTATTTTGGACTTCTTGATGGCAACTATGCGTTGATCGGATAGAATTCCTTTGTATACTGTGCCATAGCCACCCCTTCCAAGAACACGATCTTCCGCGTATTTATTGGTGGCCTTTTCAAGCTCTTCAGCAGAAAATATCTTGTTTGATTCTACTCCATTTTCAGTGGAAGAGATTTGCTGCTTTAATAGAAGCCCTCCGTTTTGTTTGAAGAATTTCTCCCTCATTCTAGCAAGCTTCCTCTTCTGGATGCCAAAATATGTCCATGTGATGCCTATAAACAGTGAAAGCAATCCTACACTGCTACCTAGAACATCAAAAAAAATTATCAGCCCAATCAGTAAACGAGTTATGATATTGGAAAATTGATCTAATAATCTAGAATTCCAGATGTGTTACCTATGGAGAACTTAATGACTGGGAATTGGGAGTTCGTAGCAACGCATCCACTGCCGCTTCTTCTGCCATCGCCATTGTATCCACGTCTGCAAGAGCAGCTATATCCACCAATTTTGTTGGTGCAAATTCCATGTTCGACACATGGATGAATACTATTACATTCATCAATATCTGCCAAAAACAGAACAATATGTTAGCTTATTATAATACTATCCATTTACTTTTAGTTGACTGTTGGCTAGCAATTTTCAACTTCAAATGTTCAAATTCTTGACAAAATTAAGAACTCAGAAATGAGAATTGGCAGCTAACCTGTGCATCCTGGAATAAGGTAAGGATTTCCCTCATACCCCTCCGTGCAATTACATCTATACCCCCCAAGCCCTGCATCCGAATCAACACAAGAACTATGATCCATACAAGCCAATTCAGCAGATTCCATCACCTGTTCACAACTTCGATTCCCAATCGCCCAATCAATTGCAATCGGCACATTCTCCACCGTCCGATTCTGAAACTCCACGTCCTCAAAATCCGATCGTTGAAACTGAAACCTCCCCAGATCAGCCAGAAACGCATAGCCACAACGATTAAAGCCGAAAACCCTCGTATGGTTATTCCGGCTCTCGACTTCCGTCTTGATCGTCTTTATCCCTTTCGGCATCGGAGTTTCGCAACACCCGATCCCCGTGCAAAATCCGTCCGTCAAATTACTGGTACCCGAACAAACCGACAAACAGCCGCTGCTGAAATTCCCGCCGTCGAGCACCGCCAGATCGTCGCATCCCACCACTGTGAACTTGTTCGAATCGGAGAAGCTGTACGGCGTCGCCGTCAAATCGATGGAAACGGTTTCGTGCAGCGTGATTTCACCGGACTCCGAGTAACATAAGGCGGCGACGGAGTTTTTTATTTTCACCTGGTCGTCGGTAATTTCGATTATTTCTAAACTTGTGCCACGGATTAAGAGCTTTGGTTCGTTATCGGAGGAGTTGTCGCAGTTAATGTCGAATAAGGGGTTTAGAGAGCAACCGGAGTTGATTCCGATGCCGAATGGATATGGAACGGTTGTGTCGCCGCACTTGGTGGCGCAGCCAGGTTTGGCCGTGTTGTTGGCATCGGAAAAGGATTTTCCGGGTTTGGGTGGCGGTAGGGGCGGCGGACTCGGGCGAGGATGATGAGCTGCGGCTAGTGAAAGGTGCAGGAATATCAGGATTGCAGATTGATGGACATTATGAAGCTTCATTTTTTGGTTTAATTTTTTCTGGAAATTAGGAGCTGAGTTTTATTAATAATAGCTAAGTAAGAAATAAATGAAATGTGACATGCATGAGGAGAGTGCCCCCATCACTGTACGTACCGTTTGATATCATATCATGACAGGTAGCCGTTTAATTTTGATTTTTGGATAGCATAAGTAATGTTTAAAATTAATCAAATCTGATAAATATATATCTTGGGTTTTCCAAATAAAGTACAGTATCTTTTTTAAATCTTAAAATCAATGCAGATTAATTCAAAGAAATAAAATGAATGCAGATTTAACAATGTCTTCTGGAATTGAATGTAAGTTTGGGTCCCCCTTTTTAATACTCTGGTTCGGGACACCCTGTTCGTTGTGGTCCTTGTCGTTATTAAATTCATATGCAGCCTAACGAAGAAAAGTAATACTGAAATAAAACTAATTTGTAGATAAGGAATTTTCAATTTAAAGGCCAAGTCCAAGAATGGATTGAAAAGTTGGCGAAAATATATATGATCAATTATTGAATTCAAATAAAATTTCGTCTTCGATCAGGCATTTAATAATCATATATCTTACAGAAAAACGTTGAATAATGATGCATTACGGGTCATAATGGGTATCGACGAGGTCGTGTACTTTCTTAGTCCCGGTAACACTTTTTTTTTTGATGGTGTTTTCTCGATTATTTAGGGATGGTGGTTTTTTATGTTTGATTGAATTTGTTCATCTTCGAAGTGGTTTCACACTCATTGTTACAAGTTAATAAGTGTTTGAACCTTTTGTTTTAGGTGTATTGTTTATCCAAGTCGGAATGTTTTTTGGAACTTGCATGTATATAATGAAAGTGAAGAATATAGTTGATCACTTGAATTTTCTTTTACATTAAAATGTTGCAGTATCATATACATGTTAAATGTGCTCCAGTGCATCTGTATATACATCAGCCCCCCATAAAACAAATTTGCAAGTGACGGACCTAGAAAATTTCGGTAGGGGGGCCCGATTAACATTATTATAAAAATAAAATAATACGTACACATTATTTTCATCAAAATTTCACATTATAAAATTGTCAATACGTTACATTTCATTAAATTAATTAAATTGATCGAATAAGTTGACTTTTGCTATGTTTTGGTAGAAGTTAATACTCCATCTGTTCCGTGATAACTTGCACATTTTAACCTATTCACTTTTAAAAAAAAAATTGAATTTAGTGGTGTAGAGTCAAATAAAAAAGCATATTATTTTGAGTGATTTGATAAGGTGTGAGGAGGATTTAGTAGGACGTAAAATAGATTTAGTGAAATGTAGGATAAAATGTAGACTCAATGAGTGACGATTTTTAAATAAAATAATGTTCGAATATATATTAATTTTGTGGATTATTTTTATATTAAGAGTGTTCAAATAATTATATAACGTAGTATTAATTTTAATATGTGTGAAATTACCAAAATACCCCTAACGAATTTACAAAATTAGTGGGGGGCCCACGGGCCCCCCTGGGCACTGAGTAGGTCCGCCACTGTTTGCAACCTTAATACATTATGTGTATATATATATATATTTTTTTTTTTTTATTTTGCCATTTATAGTGATTGTGAATTTCACTGTAGTCTCCTCAAAAAAGAATCTCAAAGTTAGAAAATTTATATTGACAATGAGGATTGTTGGTGTATATTGTCAGTCTCCTTAAAAAAGAATCTCAATGTCAGAAAATCTATATTGACAATGAGGATTGCTGGTATATATTGTTAGTCTCCTCAAAAAAGAATCTCAATATCAGAAAATTTATATTGACAATGAAGATTGCTTGTATATATTATCCACGTATAGTGATTGTTGAATATCTACTGTAATGTATAGTATATATCAAATAAGTGAAATTATTCATTAATAATTAGGGATATTTATTATTTTAAAAAAAGGGATATTTGTTTTCTTTACTTTATTTTTTTGTGTGGATATATATAATTCCCTATAGTTTATCCAATATGGTATATCAAATGGGGACTCTAGGGATGACTTTATTCAATTTAAAATAACTTTAATAAATAGGAGGAAGAAGTCTCTTTTCCGAATAGCCAGCACTAATTAATTATAAGAACAGAAAAAATAAATTAAAAAATGCAACACTCTTGTTTTCATGGGTCATGAGGTCCACGAGGTTGCAGAAGTGTCATATTTCCAAAAGTTTTTGTTAGGGTAACATTTTTTTACAATTTTTGTGTGAAAATAACTTAAAACAATGATATACCTCAACCATTAATATACATTTTTTTGTTCACTCTAAACGGACTTTATAAAAATATTTGTTTCCTCAATTTATTAATACACCTTCACTTTTTACACATCTTCTTTTTACATAAATTACAAATATTCATTAAAACTTATTGCACAAAAAAATGTATATTAAATGTGGACGGAAGTGTGTATATGGGTTTCAATTGTGATTATGTTCGTATTTACATTTACATATAAGTTCAATAAATTAAATTGCTTCGAAAAGGCCGAATTTCTCCAGTTCAATATTTGCTCACCCCTGATATTTACACAAAAAACTTATATGTAAATTTGATGGGATCCCTATTACGCTTCATGTAATACTTCTTACATTATTGTCACTTTTAATACTAAAAAGAGTTTTCAAATATTTGTCATATTTAATTTTAAGAAATGTTAATAAAGTTTTTTCAACTTTGTTCTTCTCTTTTTTTTTAAATATTTTTTTAACAGGATATAAGAATCAAAGTTTTTCATTTAATACTACTTGTACTAGGATATAATAGTCATGTTACACAGATAATCATTAATATTACTATTAAATAACTTTTTTAATTTGTGTAAAATCTCAAAAGTGACATATAAAATGAAACGGGTGGAGTAATGATTTCAACAATCATTTTATATACACATACTGATGGAGAATGAAGCTGCAATCGAAGTTCGTGGAGAAATTTGAGCCTTTAAAGCCGCTGAAGAAGAATATGTGATATGATTGATAATTATGTTTCCTAATTGTAATTGATAATTATCAGCAATCTTGTTTTCTAGTTATCTTGTTTCCTAGTTTATATAATTTTATTATTGCAAAATAAACCCTTCTATTATAGCGTGATTTGTGAGGGAGAATTCATGTTGTCGTCTTATAAATGAGAGCTAGAATTGTAATAAACGCAGTTTTTTAAGATTTGACATTATTGAAGACGTTTTCTTCGTTTATTCAATATTTTGGTGTTTTTTGAATCAACGAATTTTAATTTGTGTTAGTTTTAATCACGCACGCTGAATCACGTACACTTCTGTGCAAATTTGCATACATGGATGTAAGATCCGTCAAAACAATTTACACACCTCTCTTAACTCAAAACTAATCTAAAGAAATAGTTTGACACGCTAGCTAGTGTTTAGTATATATATTAGGGTGATTTCCATTGTTCAAATTTGGGAATTAAAAAGATTTGAGGTTGAGAGGATATATAATTCAAAAATGGAAAATCTACACACATGGTGTGAAATAAAAAAAAATGTAAAAATTATAAATAAAACAAGCTAGCCTTTCTACTTCATTTAACACACGCACACACATATTTTTCCATTGAAGATAGCTATAACAAAAACTAATGTCACACAAACAGATGATATACTAGTATTTTGAATGGAAGTAAGTTGTCACAATAGAATTTAAAGTATTAAGGTAATTTGCACGGGATGCGTTATCTTTATTAAAAATACTGAATCTTAGATGAAAATATGTAACTTGAAATACATGAGGCGCATTAAAAATACTGGATCATAAACGAAATGTGTAACGCGCGCTACACACCGAACGAGGCTGAGACTAAACGTATAATATATGCGCACAACACACCGAACGAGGGTGAGACGAAATGTGTAACACGCTAAACGAGGCTGACGAACGTGTAACACGTGGCACACCGACCGAGGCTGACGAAGCACTAAGTGCACGCACGTGTCTTGCTATGAGGACTCATATTCCACCGCCGCGTCTGCACCTCACGAAAACGTGTCACCTTCTCCTAATTCATTCAGCTACACTCTGCATGCAAGGTTGGGTTATATTAATTTATACACCAAAGTTGCACATATCTTCTCCTCTTCCATTTCCATACCTGCTTTCAATTATTAATTAATTAAATAAATATTGTGCTAGCTTCAAGATATGACAACACCACAAGAGCGAGCAGAACTCGACGCTCGGGCCCGTCTCGGTGAGACCGTTGTTCCCGGCGGCACCGGCGGAAAGAGCCTCGAAGCTCAGGAAAATCTCGCTGAGGGTAATTAATTATCATTTCCCCTGGCCTTTTTGTTAAATTAATTCATGCTTAATTTATACCTGCAGGTCGTTTTATTAAGTTCATGAAATTTAATTTGGAATTTTTTTTTTTTAATTTTATTTGGGAATGAATTTCTGAGACGAAATTGAGGCTCGATTTGGGGAGGATTAAATTTTTTAATATATATGGGGGTTGAATTTCTGAAACAAAATTAGGAAACTGAGCAAGGAGTGGGCTGGGGGTATTAAAGTTTGTTTTTATTGTAATTATTTATTAATCAGATTTTTGCCCTTTTTGAAGTAAATTTTTGGAGAGTTTTTTATTGTAATTATTAATGAAATATGGCTGCAGGGAGAAGCCGGGGCGGGCAGACCCGACGGGGGCAGCTGGGGACGGAAGGGTACCAGGAGATAGGGAGCCGGGGCGGGCAGACCCGTCGGGAGCAGCTGGGTAGGATCGGGTATCAGGAGTTGGGGCGGAAGGGCGGGCTCGCCAAAATCGACAAGTCCGGTGAACAACGTGCTGCAGAGGAAGGGATTCACATCGATGAATCCAAGTCCAGGACCAAAGCAGACTGATTATATATATATATATGTATTGAATTATAGTATAGTAGTATATAATTATGTTGTGTACTGTACGTATTTCTTTTGGTATGATAGGAAGGCGTTTGTTGTGTATTGCATCATACTCGTTTGGTGCTACTATTGTATTTATGTTTTGGTTGCTTCTATTATAAGTTGTGTTTAAAAAGATGTTAACTAGTATATATTTGTGTCCTCTTTTATAAGTATCTTTTATAAGTATTACTTATCTATTTGTTGTGGTATTCTTAAATTGGGATTAGTGTTTACTAGTACCTACATACATAATGATGTTATTGTGTCCTCTTTTATATAAAAATATAACAATAAAAGGTAGATCATATAAAAGAAAAGAAATCTAGGACCAGGTTGAGCCAGAGGTCAGAGCGTCATTAAAATCTTGTTTGAGAAACCTCTCTTAGAAATAAAACTCAGGTCAAGGAAAAATGTACACTCCTCTAAAAGTCAATGTCTATAGAAAGTTGTATATAAATCATTATGTAGATATGAGAGTAAAAAGTTTGGAGGTAGCCTCTCCATACACAATTAAGGAGAGTCTTGGCCACAACATCCGTCGTCTGGTTGGCCCCTCTAAAGAAGTGTGAGTATCTGATGTGCATGTCATGTGTAAGAGGGTGGATCTGGCTCCAAAGACCTTGCATATTCCAAGGAATAGAGGGATTGGTGCTCATAAAAGTGTCATCCCTGATCATGTGCATACTTGATGGCCATAAGAACAGCCGTCAGCTCAACCTCAAGAGGGAAGCTGCAACCCACTTTAGTAGCGACCGCAGCCACGAATAAATCCCTGAATGTCCTGCAGACTGACCCCGCATGCAGACTACCCGGAAAAGAAGAGGCACTACCGTCCATGTTAACCTTGTACCAACCCGGATCAGGCGGGAACCAAATCACAGATGAATCGTGTCTCATTGGCCTGTGTGTGCTCGAAACACCAAGAGCCCTAACAATCAGTAGATCCCAAACCGTGTCTTCTGAATATCCCCTAGCAATTTGATGGTCTCCCTGATGTCTGTAATGTTCTAATTCATACATCTCCTAACAGAGGGCGAAATCCCATCGAATATCACCCTATTCCGCAGAGTTCAAACGACCCAAATAGCAGTGACGAAGCCCGCCCTCCACAACTCCAAAAACTGCGGACCCAACCGAACTCTAGTGGTCTAAAGCAAGATGTCTAGGAAGCTGACCTCTATGTGAATCGTGACCCCAAACATGTTAGTCAAGCTGCGCAAAATTTCCATTGTGAACGAACAATGGGCATGCAGATGGTCTAGCGACTCAAAATCCCCGCGGCACAACACACAAATCGATGAACCCTAAATCCCAAAAGACGAGAGTCAATCCGTCGTGAGCAGCTTGCCCCAAACTACTCCACAAATCGCAATGGAGCGACTCATGGGCATAAAGGTGCCCCAACTCCATGATGCCCAACCAAGCCTGGGAAGGGGTGATCTGAGCAAATCATATGCCATGCTGGAGGAGAGTTCCCCTGAAAGTGAGCCCTCCCAAATACGTTTGTTAGGTCCCCTAAGCACCGTGATCTACAGGATATCTTTTACAATCTCCGTAAATCTCATGATAAAGCACTTCGGGAAGTGCCAACAATCATCATAGAAAATATCCACAACCGTGGAAGTAAGGGTAGAAGCGAACCAGTCATGCAGACTCATTCTCTCAAAGATAGTATAACTGAGCCAATTATCGTTCCAAAAGCTGACACGGGATTCTCTGTCAATCAACCACCTCGAGCCATCTCTAAGTCTTGTATCATGCCGATAAAGACTCGGTTCAATAGAAGAAACTCTACCATAAGGTCTCAGTCTGTGCTCTGAATTAAAGTGTCTTCGATGCAGGAGCTCCGTATCTAGATATTTGTTCTGAAGAATATCCCAGTTCAGCTTATAGAGAAATGAGGCATTCGTCATTCGAATAGAACGAACCCCAAGTCCTCCTTACCCCAAAGGACACAGACTCGCTATAGAGAAACAATGAATAGAGAAATTGTGATTTAATTGATTGATTGTAAAGAGTTATTTCTTAATTAATTAGAGATATAGATTAGATATGTTTTGTATCTATAAATACTCCCTTCTTTACCACCCATCAATGAAATCATAATTTCCCTATTCATTGTTTCACGGGAAGTTCGCCCGACTGATTTTATTGTGATTACTAAGAGTAATATTTAATTGTTTTCGAAAAAAAAAGTACAATATTTAATTTAATATTCTGCAGTTAGATACGAGTTCAAATTATTTATTCTTTTCCAACAATTTGAATTTAAATATGGTTTAATACACGAGTTTTGTTGACATTCTAATTGGTAGGCAGGATTGGATGACATTCTGATTGGTAGGCAGGATTGGAGTTGCACACGTGTGATTCACATGCAATGGTTGTCATTCTGATTGGAGATCCAACTTTAATCTGATTGGTGCGCAGGGAGTTGCGCAGTGTCATTCTGATTGGAAGATTCAACTTTAATCGGATTGGTGTGCAGGACTGGAGTTGCACACGGTGTCATTCTGAAAACTTTAATCGGTGTGCAGGATTGGAGTTGCACACGTGTGATTCACATGTAATGGTTGTCATTCTGATTGGAAGATCCAACTTTAATCGGATTGGTGTGCAGGAAGTTACACAATGTCATTTTGATGGGAAGATTTAACTTTAATCGGATTGGTGTGCCGGACTGGAGTTGCACACGTGTATCATTCTGATTGCAGATTGGAAGATCCAACTTTAATCGAATTGGAGTTGCACACGTATGATTCACATGCAAAAATTGCACGGTTGAACGAGGTTATTTTAATTTAATTTGAATATTTTATTTACACTTTTTTTTTATTTTTTAAATTGATGAGTTGGAGTACAATGAGTCAATGACAAATATGGGTCTTGAAAATCAAGGAACGTGAAATTCAAGTAAAGTTGAACAATTTTAACGTATTTCATTTTTAATCAGATGAATTTCATATATATATATATATTTATTGGAAAAATATCACTATCACATAACTTTACTACTTTTTAGATTTGATCACCCATATTTAATAAGTGGAGAAAAAGATTTTGAGTTCTAATTCTTTTTTACACAATTTCTTCTATTTTAATTCCTAAATCCTCAACCTCAATTTTTTAAAAATTTTTACTGTATTTTTTGAAAATTTTTACTGTATTTTGGAGTTCAGAAGCATTCTTATTTCTTTTAGACACCTTGGGATAAATTCAAAATAACTATATTTCTAATATTAATTGAATATAAATTCAGTAAAAATTGAAAAAAAAATGAGTTTTGGAGTTTAGGTATTAAAAGAGGGAAAATGATGTCAAAAAAAAAAAAAATTTGTTGTTCAAAACCTATTCTCCATTAGTCAACGACGGATTTAGCATTAAAATTGATAGAAAATAATAAATCTCTAAAATTGATAGAAAATCATTAGAATTAATTTTTTCATTTATAATTATTGGGCATGATCATCTACTAACATTGTGGTGAAGATTAATTGTAAAGAACTCTTTAAAATTATCAATTCATATCATATTAAGAATATTTTAGAAACTTATTTTTTTTTCTTTCTTTTATATTTTAGGGGTGTGGCTGTTGTGAACTCGAGTGCACGTGTGCACTCGAGTTCAGCATATATATATATATAGTAATTACCGTTTTACTACATATGCTTCCTTATACTCAATGGTAGTACCTACCTTATTTTACACTAGTGTCACTTTTCAGTTATGTGACTTACACTTTTTGATAAACGGTATTGCACTTTTTTTTATTGTATTTGCAATATTTTTTATTTTAATTTTGGTGTTGCACTTTTATGTGACTTACACTTTTTTTTTTTATTGTATTTGCAATATTTTTTATTTTAATTTTGATGTTGCACTTTTTATGTGGCTTACATTTTTTGATAAAAAGGTGTTGCATTTTTTTATTGTAGTGTCCTACACTTTACGATAATATTTTTTTATTTTAATTTTAATGTTGCACTTTTCAGTTATGTGACTTACACTTTTTGATAAACGGTGTAGCACCTTTATATTGTAGTGTCCTACACTTTAGAATAATATTTTTATTTATAGTGAATTACATTTTTTAGTAATATTATGTTACACTTTTCAGTTGTGTGACTTACAGATTTTTGTGAATGGTGTTGCACTTTTCTATTATTGTAGTGCCATACATTTATAATAATATTTTTATTTATAGAGACTTACACTTTTTAGTAATATAGTGTTGCACTTCAGTTATATGGACTTACACTTTTTAGTAATATGTGTTACACTTTTCAATTATACTGACTTGTATTTTTTTATAATATTGTATTGCATTTTTCAGTAATATTGACTTACATTTTTTATTAATATTACGTTGCACTTTTCAACTACATTAACTTACATTGTGTTGCAAGTATGTTAGTAGTCTAAATGGCATGTGTAAAAAAAAATTAATGTTGAGGGACATGGTTCGATTTTATTTTTTTTTTAATACCGATTTGTGATATGTGGGCGTGTGGGCGCACAAATTAAAGTGATTTGTTAAATTGACATGTGGGTGTGTGACCCGCAATGAGGGTTTTGAATGCATAACCTGAATAATGGAAAATAGGTCAAAAAATAGTCGACCAATACACTTTCCCATGCATTAATGCCTCTCTTCCTAATAACTTCGCCTATTCCCCTCTCTCATACAATTATTTTTGAACACGCGCGAGTAATAAACTTTCCCTTCTCATTTATCTGAATAGAAATTGCATGAGGGCAATGCAAGTAGGTAGGTATAAGAGGGACGGCGGAAGTAGGTAAGGGAATTGTGTTGACTTTCTCCAAAAAAAAAAAAAATTGCAGACGACGACTCGGAGCATAAAATCGCGGAGGACGGTGGGTGCCTACAGGGCAGCTTAAGTGATGTTTATTAATATATTTTTTTTAAATTTCTGCTGTTTAAATACGTTACATATATTTTTACTTTTCTAGTAATTTATTTTTATTGCTGATTAGTGAATTGTATTCGAAAAAAATGTGTTATTAGTGGCGTTTAAGGCTGTTTAATACAATATTGCACTATTTTGTATTAATACAAAGTAGTAGGAATAATATTGTATAAAAATAAAATGAGTATAATAAAATTGGACAATTTAAAAAGAAAAGTACGAATATATAATGAAATTGAATAGGGTCACAGGGGTATTTTTATTTTCTTGGAATTTTTGAACTTTTGCGTCAGTTTTTGCTTAAAGTTTTTAACTTTTTCGATTTTTTTTTCAAGATTTGTGTTCTATTAAAAAAAAAAAATTGAAAAATTATGTTTATTCAAAAATTGTAATTGGTATAATTTATGAAATTAAATTATCATTCCATTATTATTAATAAACAATAAAATTTTAATAAAATAGTAGTACTATTATTTAATAATATTAGAGTGTACAAATAAGATTTTACTGAATATAATTTTGATTTAATTAATAAAATAGTACTATCGGTCTTTTTACATGTTATTTTTTTAAAAAAATAGGGATGAACTCATTGGGGGCAATTTAACCGTGGGCTTATTGGAAGCTCATTTATCGGCCCATAAACCCCATTCTTTGACTCATTTTTATTGAAACTCTACTACTTTTTTCTATTTTATCTCTATATTTTCTCTTTTCTATTTTTTCTAACATTTTTTTTTTCTATCTCTATATCTATACTGCATTATTCATTTAATATTATTATTACTTAAAAAGTGTATAAATAGTAATTGAGACATTTAGTCGGCACCGAGGAGTATGTTTTACCTAACTAATTTTGGGGATTGATTGATTAATCGCAATTGAGCTAAAACCGTTTTTATTTTTTTTAATTCTGAAGGTTTTTATTATTGTAAACATATTGAGTGACGGGAAGTCCAATCATAAAATTTGGAAGGTCAACCCAATAAAAAGAGTTCTCATAAAATTGGGCATATCCTTTAAAAGAATTTGGCAATAGGTAGAACAAGAAGAGTTAATGAAATTAATTTAAGACACTATTAACAATTTTGCACTATGTAAAACTGTATTTCAATGGGATTGGGAATTGAGGGGATGTATTCAATTGTGACTATATTGAATTTTTTTGGACTTTAAAAAATACGTGGATTTATAAAATTTATAGAGTTCATACAGAGTTTGACTGACTTCTTTTATTGATTTATACTCCTTCCGTCCAATTTTATTATGCCCACTTATCCGGGCACGGATTTTAATGAATATTAATTAGTTTATTCATAAAGTAGATATGAGGGTATGATAGGGTATTGTGGGGTCCATTTGTGGGTAAATAAGTGATGGTAGGAGGGTGGAGATAAAGTAATATGAATAGTATTGTTTCCAAAAAAAGGTATGAGCATATTGGACAACCAAAAAAGGAAAGTGAGAATAACGAAATTGGACGGAGGGAGTATGAATTTTGATAGACTTGAATGGGAGGAAATGGGCGTTTTGGTCCCACCTGCCACGCACCCTCGTTTTTTTGGTCCCATGACTTTCACATTTAGTACCAATAGGTTAAATTTTATCACATTGAGTCCCACCGTTAGTCAGCCGTCAGTCAGCTGTTAGCGTTTTTGGTCCCGCTAATATTTCTTCCATTTTGGAGCGAAAATTGTCGCCAACATTGGATACTAACACAATTGGAGGGAAAATTTTCTACATCTATATATACACTCTCCAACCTCATTATTGTGCTGCATCTACACCTAAACCACATAAAAACAAAAAAATCCAAAAAATCATGTCCACATCCTCCACATCCAAGCCGAAAAATGTGGTATGCCATTGTGGAATAGAGGCTCGTACGTGCATTTCCAAGCAAGAAAAAAGCAAAGGTAGGCTGTTTTATACCTGTTCCGATTCACTAAGTGGTGTTGGATGCTCGTTTTTTGTTTGGGCCAATGAACTCGAAATCGCCGAACAGGGAATGTTTCCGGGCATGGTGAGGAGAATTGACTCACTATTGCTTGAAAATCAAGACCTCACCAACCAACTGAAGAATGCAAAACTAGTTGAGGAAATGTATAAGGACTTATCTGACCAACTAACAACAGAGGTAAGCTTTCAAGATGGAAAAGTTGAAGAGCTAAAGAAGCAGATAAATTTTCTTATCATGTCAATAATATTCTGTGTTCTACCCTATATGTTCAAGTTCATAGGATGAATGTAATCCTAAGTTTATGATTCTAATATGTATTCCTAAATTTCAGCTTCTATGCATGTAATGTAACCACAACAACAGCCTTACTTCAAGGCACTTTTCAATGAAATTGTTGTTTATCTATCAAACAGAGTCACACAACACATTCACATAAGCATGAACAAATATTCAAATAACAATTCAAGTAAAAAACAGTGTCTGCATTAATCTCCATTAATAATACCAACATCCAAATAACAAAAAACAGAGTCTCCATTCCCACAAATTCCAAATACAAATCCCATAGAAATCCCACACAAATTCCAAATAAAACAGAGTCTCATAAACAAAAGCCATACCAAAGTTTCATCAATAAAACAGAGTCTCATAAACAAAAGCCATAAACCAAAGTTTCCATCTAACTAACTCTTCTTTCCCTTCCCCTTACCTTTAGTCTTTTTCTGATTAGCAACCTCCAATAAGCTAGACATTGCAACAAACTTCTTACCTCCTGAAATTGTCACCCTCATTCCATCCTTGTTGGTCGTTGAACCACCACTGCCCCCCACATTCACATTACATCCAATAAATGTATTTGGACTAAAAGCCATTTTGTTGGATGGTGAAGGTTGCTTACTTGTGCCTCCAGAAGACACCAATCCTGAACCAATAAAATTATGGGGATAAAAACCCATTGATGCAGGTGTAGGTGTACTGATTTTAACACCACTTCCAGTGCTTGAATCAACATTTTCCCCACTCAATGTTTTCTGCAAATTCAAATTATGGATCATGTTTAAATCACACAAAACCAAATAAAATCACACAAGACCAAATTATAACTTCATTTAGAATAATACCTTGCCAACCTTGCCCTTTGAAGACATTGATGATGCATTTTTTTCTTTTCATCTAGATAATTAACAAAACATCTTAATGAGATACATATTTGAGTCAAATTCATTAAACCATGTATATCAATAAATTAAAATTTGCCATGACTTTTCTCCCTGCCCTAGTGCTTAGTCTAATAGGCCTTATCTCATCACCACTCTCTTCTGGCACCATGCTCTGCATTTTGTAAAATAAAATGTATAAAAATTCCACAACAAAGGACAATATTCAAACAAATACAACACTTACAGTATCTTGGTGGTCTTCTTGTGTGTCAATTGGAGGAATATCTTGTGTTTGTGTCATCTCTTCAGGTACTTCAGGAGGTGTCCTGTCTTCATGTACCTCAGTAATGGACCTCTCTTCTTGTGCCATACTTGTTGAAGCACCCAATGCCCTTTCTTCTTCATCAACCTCTGCCATAAAATCTTCAGCAAGCTTCTTCCACTCACAAGTTTTTTCCATGTGACCCTCATCCTTACAAAACTTGCAAACAACCTTTCTCTTTTGTTTTGGTAAGTCTTGACCACTTTGACTCTGACCACCTTGCCCACCTTGACTTTGTTTCTTCTGCCTCTTCTGCCTTGGCATTACTAGCACACTCTTTCTCTTTTTTCCATTTCCACCTTCATCTGCTGCCATTCTTCTTTTCATGGAAGGCCTACCACGCTTTTTCTTACCAAAGTTTGGAGGCAGGGGTGGTATGTACCCTGTTTTCTGCCAGAGCTCTTCTCCATTCATTGGACTAATTGAAAACTGATACACAGCTTGATATGCCTCAACAGAATAACAATGGTTTACATAATCCTCAATGTCATGGTTCTGAGAAAGGATTGCACTTACAACATGCTTGCAAGGTATACCAGACAACTCCCATCTTCTGCAATCACACGTATGAGCCCTCAAATCCACTGCATATCTTGAACCATCAAAAACAGAAATCTCATAGTTGAAATCATTTGACTTCACTGGGATACAATCCTTTGAAGCATCAATTTCTTTGTAAATGAGAGCAGTAATCCTTCCACAAGTTTTTCTGCCTTCTCATTTTCTCTCACATTTATCTCTATTCTTCTGAAGTTTTGTCATCATGTATTCTCTGATCCATTCTAACATAGTCAATATTGGCTTCCTTCTTGCTTCTAAGATCATAGAGTTAAGTATCTCACACATATTGTTCACCAAAGTATCACATTTTGCAAAGGTGGAGAAATGTGACCTTGACCATTGAGAAGCCGGTTTCTGTTGAAGCCACTGAAAGCATCTAACATCTATGTCTTTCAATTTTTTCATACATCTGTCAAAATATGGGATTGTTGTTGCTTTGGCAGCAAACCACAAAGCCTTCTTGAATGCATCGCCTTTGAATCCTGCCTTCTTCATATTCCCATGCAAGTGCCTAACACAAAATTTGTTTTCCACACAAGGCAACACCTTCTCAAAAGCTGGGATCAACCCTTTTTGCTTGTCTGACATAAAAATGTATCCATCTTCCCTTCCTTCAATGAAGTCTTCTTTCAATAAGGTCAAGAACCATTCCCATGCTTCCTTGGTTTCTGATCCAACTACTGCATATGCCAATAAAAGGGGTTCATTGTTTGGATCAATGCCAACTGCAGTAAGCAGCACACCTTGAGCAAGCCCCTTTAGGTGACAGCCATCAACACCAATCCATGGTCTGCATCCAGCTTTGAAACCCATCTTCAATGCATTCAAGCACACATACAACTTTGAGAATCTGTTACCAGTGGGTGTTTGATCCAATTTCAATATGACTGTTGAACCAGGATTCTTCTCCCTTAAGGTGTTGTAGTAGTCCCACAATTTGGTGTATTGATCTGTGATTTCACCCTCAATTGCCATCATTGCCTTCTTTTTTGCCCTGTATGCTTGATTGTGAGAGATGAAACATCCAAGTTTCTTCATTGCTTGGTTTTTTAAGCCACTGACTTCATTGTTTGGTTCTACCCTCAAATCTTCCTCATAAATCTTGGCCAACCATCCAGATTTCACATTCTTAACATGGTAAGTCCTAGCACAAGTGTGATCTGGATTGTATTGTCTGATTTGAAATTGTTCCTCACCTGCCATCTTTAGTGCATTAATGTGCCAATCACATCCTTCTGCCTTACATCTTACATAGACTCTCCTCCCATCATTCTTTGTTATTGCCAAACTTCTCCCTGTTTTCACACTGTGGTAGGTAATTGCATCTTTGAATAGCTTTTTTGAGGCAAATATTTGCTCAAGGACGAAACAAGGGTTTTCAACTTGAGATCTCCTAAAAACAAGATCTGGCCTATCACCATCTTCATCACCTTCAGATTCCCCAAGACTCTGAAAATCAGATTCATTGTCTTGGTCAATTTCTTCCCCCTCACTGGATGAATCAGACTTAGAATGGTGGTCATCAATACCACCCCACTCAACTCCACTGTCAACATTCTCCTTATAAATAATATCATCTATCATTTCCTCATCACTTTCCTCTCTACCAATGAAATCAGAATCTTCATTAGAATCTGAAGTATGCATATCATCTATCATTTCCTCATCACTACAAAGCTCCTTCTTCACCTCTAAAATGTGTTGAGTTTGAGCTTCATCATCAAAGATGTCTTCATTTTGGTCAAAATTACCCCACTCAAACTCCTTCTCAGTTTCTTTCCCTCTATCTTCAGTCTGCACCTCAATCTCCTTCTCAATTTCTTTCTCCTTGTCTTCAATCTGCCCCTCAATCTAACCCTCAATCTGCCCCTCAATCTGCACCTCATTCTGACCCTCAATCTCTTC
The DNA here is from genome assembly GCA_963675135.1 of Galeopsis tetrahit. NCBI lineage: Eukaryota > Viridiplantae > Streptophyta > Magnoliopsida > Lamiales > Lamiaceae > Galeopsis > Galeopsis tetrahit. The sequence goes on along the minus strand of OY776128.1, from coordinate 70,536,209 downwards.
CTCTCTGTCTTCAATCTGTCTCTCAATCTGCACCTCATTCTGACCCTCAATTTCTTTTTCTCTGTCTTCAATCTGCCCCTCAATTTGCACCTCAATCTGACCCTCAATTTCTTTCTCTCTGACTTCATTATGAACCTCAATTTCTTTCACTCTTTCTTCATTATGCACCTCAATTTGCACCTCAGTTTCTTTCTCTTTGTATTCATTCTGCACCTCAATCTGAACCTCAAACAACTTGAACACCTCATTCTCTACAACATCACCTTCAGTGAAGAACTCTGCCTCCCCTAAATAATCATCACATTCATCTGGTATGTTTATTTTTATGCCAACCAAGCACACTTTGAACACCCTAGTTTCTATGCCTAGGTTAAGTAACTTCTGTATGTCAGACAAACCTTGGACCTCCTCTAACTTTCCCTCTTTGTTCTTCCAATAATACTACTTATCCCCAATATAGCCTAGTTGCTCACATAACTTACCTATATAGCCAATATCTACCCTAGTTCTATCCACAAAATTAAAAACACTCATTGACCCACCATTATATACTAAATCTCCATTATCATCTGCACTAACAGTTCCCCCATGTTGCAATAACATTGTATAATATTTCCTCATTCCAATGGCACCTATAAACGTTTAAACAAGAATTTTCGCTAACATAAACAAACATGCATGTGAATTCGACCATATAAAACTCAAAACACTAATGATATTTTCCAAACTAAATCAACAAATTACGAGTTACAGGGAATTCACAGAGAAAATTTCATTTTACGTCCTATAACTTAGGTCTAATCCAGTTTATATCCTTTAAATTTTCACTTTTTCAATTTACGTCCTAGGGTGTCCAATTTATGTCCTTTTAAGTCCAATTTATATCCTTTTCGCCGGAAAATTGGAATTCCGGTCAAATAGTCCAATTTACGTCCTTTAAGTTTAAAATTAGAAATTAATAATTAAAAAATTCTGAAAAAAATTAAAAATATCATTAAAAACAAAAAATATCATTAAAATTTATAAATTGTGTAAAATAAAAATAAAAAATTCTAAAAAAAAATTAAAAAATCTAAAATTTGAAAAATTTGTAAATTAAAAATAAAAAATTTCTAAAAATCTCAGAAAAACATAAAATTCTAAATATAAAAAATCTATAAATTAAAATTTAAAAAATGTTTAAAATAAAAAAAAAAATTATACCATTCTAAAAACCTCATTAAAATGAATTTGGCACGGTTCTACAAGCAATCAAGGCGTGGAATACAAAAAAAAATTAGGAGTTCTAGAAAAACTTTAATGGCGGATGAGTCCGAATCAAGTCTAATTTTTTAATAATTTTTATTATTCTTATTGGGTTTTTAGAATTTTTAATATTTAATCTACACATTTTTTTAAAATTAAAGAGATTTTTAAAAAATTTAATGACATTTTTGAATTTCTTAATTTTAAGTTAAACATTTTCGATTTTTTGAATTGTAAAATTTTTTATTTAACACATTTTATAAATTTTAATGAGATTTTTAAAAAATTAAATAATATATTTTAAATTTTATTTTACACATTTTATAGTTTTTAATTTTAATGATATTTTTTTATTTTTAATAATATTTTAAATTTTTGAATGATATTTTTAGAAAATTTATTTATTAAATTTTAATTTTCAAACTTAAAGGACGTAAATTTGACTATTTTGCCAGAATCCCAATTTATTCCTCAAATTCCGGTGAGTTTGAAAATTTTCCGGCAAAAAGGACGGAAATTGGACCAAAAAGGACGTAAATTGAAAAAGTGAAAACTTAAAGGATATTAATTGGATTAGGCCTAAGTTACAGGACGTAAAATGAATTTTACTCGAATTCACATTTTAAAAAATGAAGAAATTTGAAAAATCTAAAATCGACTGAAAACAACAACATTCGTTCACATTTAGTTACAGTGAAAACCCATCTAAAATCGACCCAAAACAACCACATTTAGTTCATTCGCAAGAACATACTACCATTTTCTCCAAAAATCGACCCATAAACTTCATTCTTGAGCAAAAAACGAAACAATTGTTTGTAAGAATAAGAATGGTGGAAGTGAAATCGAAACTTAAAATATGGGGGTACACCTTTCTTCAACTTACGCCTTTGTCGCAACATTTCGCGTCGATTTCACACGAAATCGTTGTTTGGAATTTGGGGATTTTGAGTTTTTGACTTTGGGGATTTTTGGCACGATTTAGGGTTCTGGCACGATTTGGGAAATTTTGTTAAGTGTTAACGTTGGGGAGAGTGAAAAATAACTGACTGACGGCCACGTGATGGGCACGTGAGTCTGTCCGTTAAAACTTAACGGGGCTGGGACGAAATTTCAAAATTTGCACAATACGGGAACCAAAAGTGATAAAATTTAACCTATTGGGACTAAATGTGAAAGTCATGGGACCAAAAAAATGAGGGTGCGTGGCATGTGGGACCAAAACGACTTTTTTCTCCTTGAATGGATTGTGGAATATACTTTTTTTTTATTAATTTACATATATTTTCATAAACTCCGGTATTCTTGCGAAAGTTTTTTTTTTTTATTGTGAAGTGTTTTTTTTAAAATTAGGGTTGGTTTGCTATGAACTCGAGTGCATGTTGTGCACCCTAGTCCATGTTGCACTTTTCAGTTTTACTGACTTACACTTTTTGGTAAATGGTGTTGCACTTTTCAATTATTAAACTGTATAATAATATTTTTAGTCATAGTGACTTACACTTTTTAGTAATATTGTGTTGTACTTTTTCAGTTTAATAACATACAATTTTCTTTAGACTAGGGTGCACACCATACACTCGAGTGCATACTAGACTTTAACTTAAAATTAATATTATATACTCCGTATATATATATATATACTATATAAAGTTTATATATTAATTCGGGTCGAAGTCCCGCGGGTCAGACCCAGACCCGACCCATACTCAATACAGGATGGACCCAACCTGATCCAAAGCTCACGATGTGGGGTGGGTACCCGCGGGTCGGGCCAATATTGACATCTTTACTTCTGATCTTTCGTCTTCTGAGTTTTTTGAGAGAATCCATTGAAATCTTTGATTTTTAGAAGAGATTTTGGATAGTGAAATTTATTTATATTTTTTTGAAGAGAATCCAACAAAATTTTGATTGAAAAGATATCCAAAATTATTAAAAGGTTTAACTATATGCACCTCCGTTTCAGAGAGATGCACTCCCCTTAAAATTGAACACACCCTTTTTTAATTGTCATAAATGCTCTTTTCTCTATAATTTCCTATTACTACCCACACCCTTCCTAAATCTAATTTACACATCAAAATCATAATTCCTCCCTTCATCTTCATTTCTCTCATTTCCTCCCCAACCTCACACCAGCTACCGCCGTCGCCTCCCCTCCCTCTTTCCCCCTTTTCTTTTTTTTTTTTCTTTTTTTCTGTGATTTCCCCCCTCCCCCCCTCCTCCCTCGCCGCCATGATCCCTACCCCGCCCCAGTCGTTGCGGCCCCTCTCTCTCCCCTTCTTTTTTTTTTCTGTATTTTTCCTCCCTCTACCTCGGCCGCAACGGCTCCCCCTCTAGGCCGCGCCTCTCCCTCGACCGCGACAGATCCCTCTCCGATTTCTGCAAATTTTTGTTCATCTCGTCGCCCGCTCCGATCGACCTCACCGTCGCCGCCTCCGAGTCCAAGATGCCGCCCACTCCCACCCCACCCAGGTATGTGCATCGGTCGCCGCCTATTGGTCGGGATTTGTTCATTTTTGGGCCTTGCAATTTTTTTAGGGTTTTCTGCAGACGCAGAAACCCTGTTTTTTTTATATATATATCTTCGACACTGTAACGTCGACCACATAAATTTTTCGTCGACACACTGTTGTCGACGAGATTGTATATAGTCGATATTACAGTGTCGATTTTTTTTTAAAAAAAATTAAGTTTGTTTTCGACCTTTGTTGGTCGACTATATACACTTTGTCGACAAGAGTGTATATGGTCAACACTGGTTTGTCGATTTTTTTAAAAAAAAATTGAGAAATTTCTAAATTTTTTCATAGATTTTTTGTATTTTTTTTGTTGGTGGTGGTAGTGCCGCCGACAGCGACGACGGTTGCTGCACGAAAATTAGGTTTAGGGATTAAAGGTGGAATAAGGGGTGCATTTAGTAGTGGAGTTGTCTTTGGTAGTATAATATTACTTAAAAGTTATTTTAGGGATTTTACATTATTATTAAATTAATAAATTGATTGGGGGAGTGCATCTCTCCGAAATGGAGGTGCATATAGTCAAACCCATTATTAAATTGTGTGAAAATGAATATGCCAATACAAATAGGGCGCGGCTAAAGGCACCCGGCTTTCCTATGAGTACACCCACGCGATGAGGACACCCACAAAACGGATGAGGACACCCAACTGGAAAACTCAAAAATACCCTTGTTCCATTAAAAGCCTAATACATAACTTATTTGGTACACCCACACAGCCACACTATTTCGCCTCCTCACCTTCCCTCTCCCACGGCGACGACGACCTCCAAAAAATTCGCCAGCGCCGCCCTCGTCTCCTCTTCGCCAGCACCGTCCCCGTTTCGCCGGCAGCTCCGCCTCCCCTCCCCACGCGGCGACAGCGCCGCCCACCTCGTCGCGGAGGCCGCAGCCCCTTTCCCTCCCCTTCGCGGCCGCACCTCTTCCCTCTCCCCTTCCCGTCGCGCCGCCCTCCCCTTCATGCCGCCCTCTTCCACAGCAACCATCTCCACCGCCCCTCGTTCGCGGCCGCCCCCTCTCCTCCCCACAGTCGCGGTCGCTGCCGCCGCCCTCCCTTCTCCCCTTCGCCGCGGCCGTAGTGCTCCTTCCCTCGCCGCCGCCGCCGCCGCCGCTAACAGGTAAGTTTAGGTCTCAAAAATTAGAAAAATTAGGGTTTTCTTAAGAAAAAAAATTAGGATTTTTTTTGAAGTTTGGGAATTATTTTCGAACATAGTGCGTTTGTTTTGGAAAAAATTTCGAACAACTTGAGTTTGTTTTGGAAAAAAATTCGAACAAGGTGTTCGAATTTTTTTTTCGGACAAATTTAAGTTGTTTTGAAATTTTTTTCGAACATATTGTGTTTGTTTTGGAAACAATTTCGAACAACTTGAGTTTGTTTTGGAAAAAATTTCGAACAAGATGTTCGATCTTTTTTTTCGAACAAATTTGAGTTGTTTTGGAATTTTTTTCGAACATATTGAGTTTGTTTTGTAATTTTTTTCGAACATGTTGAGTTTGTTTTGGAAAAAATTTCGAACATGTTTGTTTTGGAAATTTTTTCGAACTGTTGGTGTTTTGGATTAATTTTTGATGCAATTTTGGAGTTTTTTTTGTTGGGTGGTGGTGGTGGTGGTGGTGGTGGCGGTGGTGGTGGAGGAGGAGAGGTGGTGGGGGTGGTTGTGGTGAAATAGAATGGGTGGGTGTACTCATCTTCGTTTTTTTTCATAAATTTTACTCTAGGAGGTATATTGGACATTTCACATGTTCTGAAAAATTAAAAAAATGTTTAGTGGGTGTACTCATAGGAAATCCGGGTGCCTTTAGCCGCGCCCATACAAATATGGGCAACTTGGCCACATAGTGTACAACGTGGCCGGCAAATATTGGGCCGACGTTTTGAGGGGCTGATGTTGGGCCATGACGTCAATTCTTTCAATCAAAATTTCAATTATCACACAACCACCTCGATTCAATCGTAGTATGTCATATATAAATTATTACTCCAGTATTATATTTTTACGGGAATTATTAACTCCATCACCTCAATTTGATTATTCTCATACTCTACATTTTTTTAAGTACAATTTCATTATTCAAAGAAATTAATACTCCCTACATCCCATACTTGAAAACTCAAATTAATTGAACACGGATTTAATAAATGAATTGTTTATTTAGTATTGTATAAGATAAAGTGGGATAGTAAAAAAAAATTAACTTTATAAATATTAATAAAGTTACTTTTTAGTGTAATAAAGTAGTGACATTTGTTATAATATTGTGATGTTTTAAGGAAATTGTTTAAAAATGTTTTTTCTATTTTAGATAAGTGTCTTCATGTATGGGACACCAAAATGGTAAAATGTGTTTTCAAGTATGGGATGAAGGGAGTATTATTCACACTATGTTATTTTTATCCAATCAACACTTATTTATTTAAATTATTATTATTTTATTAATAAACAATCACTTTATTTATAAATTAATTTTTCAATATTTTATTACTAGATAGAATTATCGTGTATTACGCGAAGTATTAGTAAAAGTCAATATTAATAAAGCACTATGTTATTACTCCGTATTTAATAATTTAAATAATAGTACATATATTTTCAACGATATATTAATAAAATTTTAATATAACACCTATTTTTTATATTTTCAAATTTTATTATATAATTAATTATTTTAAATATTTTATTAAATTATATTTACGGATAAAAATTAAACTAATTAAATTGTTTTTTTTATTTGAATTAGGTAGTTCTATAAATAATTTTAAAAATATTGATTAATTAAATTAACATACTTTACAAAATGTTTAATTAAATATATTTTTAAATAAAAACAATTTAAATGAAGTGTAGTTAAAATAATATATTAATTGATTTTAATTTAATTTTTTTGTATACATATCGTGCATTTAAAATGAAATGTCTTATTGATTGTGACCATACTTCAAATTAATTTAATGTTTGGTGATTCGTGAACAAGCAAATTGTGATAGTGATGATGCTTCAAAGTCGACCAAATATTGAAAAGTTGATAATAAAATGAAACAAAATATTACTCAAAAGTTGATGAGGAACAAATTCCCCTGCCTAGCTAGTTTTATGAAGGAATATTCTTTTTTTTTTTTTGGACAATTGGTCATTCTATATTTTTTTCTATCAATAATCCCATTGAAGAATATCTGAATTTGATCGGTTTATCTATTTCTACTATATATATATATATATATATATATATATAATCCAATTGAAGAATAAACTCGTATGGATCTTATATTTCCTCATCATTTTCATTTTTCCTTTTCTTTTTTAAATGAATTTGCATCTATTGGAATTTAATTTGTGCCAAAAACATTCTACCTTCTAGAATTCATGCTTAAAGCATGTCGATGATCGAATTCAATTTCTTATTCCTTCAAAATTCTTGCAAAAAATATACGGAGTATAGGAGAATTAATACATCACAAAGTATAAATGAGAATTCAGATCCATTAAAAAAGAGAGAGAGAGAGAGATTCTTTAATCTTATCATGCAAGCTTCAAGTAAGTCGTAGAATTGGATTCCTTATATATCCACAAAGAAATTCTAGTTATTTTCTTCCCTCAGTTTAAATATGTAATAAAATGCTGCCTAGTTTAATTAGCAAGGATATGCCACGGGGTTAATGCTATCATGTCATGCAATATGTATTTTTTAATAGTAGGTTTACCAACACAACGTACAACTTAATTATAATGTCGTTGAGTAAAAATGTGTAGGCATTTTGAGTAATATTTTGTAGGTATTTCGAGTAATGAGTACAAATAATTTTTTCTCAATTAATAATTTATCATACCCGTTTTTTTTTAATTTTACAATTTTATATGTAACCAGCACAATAAGTCAACAAGTAATTGTTAAATTTAAAGATGTACAATATATATTGTGCATGCACTCCGGTTCCTCCATCCCATCATTTCTTTCGCATATTAAATAGCACACAAAATGAGAAAAGTGAATTTAGTGGAAATTTTGTGGAGTAATTTTGTAAAAAATTTATACTCCATATATAAAATAAAGAAATGAGTTAATTTTTGTGTGTGAGGAGAAAAAGTAATATCATTTGTGTAAAACTGAGGATATTGTGAGGGTGGAGTTTATAAATGATTTTCCATTTTAAGGTTGTGAAAGGTATTATGGGACGTCTCGAAAAGGAAAGTGTGAAAGTAATTGTGGGACGGGGTAGTAATATTTAAGGTTTAGTAAAACTCCATCCGTCCCATAATAACTTTCACACTTTTCTTTTTGAATGTTTTACAATAACTTCCACACCCTCAAAATTAGAAATCTTTTATAAAGTACACCCTCACAATATCCACGATTTTATATTACAAAATGTCATTGCTTTTAACCCTACACAAATTAACTCATTTCTTTATACATAAAAATTTACAAGATTAACCCTCAAAACACTACTCATCATTCACTTTCTTAAAATGTGTATATCCACTAATCCACATACCTATAATTATTATTATTATTTATTTATTTTACAAATGGAAAAAGAAAGTTTAAACTCCTAACCAATCCAAAATTTTATCACCACTTCAATTATGAGAAGAGGGCGAACTATAAGTGAAAGTAGCTAGCTTACGTGCTCTCTTATTTAAATTCTGCGGAACGTTACGATGTGTGAAGAATAAAAACAAGTCAAGCAAGATTATTAGTTAGGGTAGTTAGTGGAGTAGTTCATTTGTTAGTTGTAACTCATTTGTTAGTTGTAACTCCCCTTTTGTAAATCTCCCTCTTATATATAGAAGAGGGGTGATAATTCAATTTGATCATGTAATTCTCTATTCAATGTGATTCTTTCAATATGTCTTCTATTACATTTCTTCTCGTTATGAAATTCCACATGGTATCAGAGCTGTGTATCGATTAATTTATGATCGATTAGACACGTTCGTCGATCTAGGTACGCTTCCGCAATTCAATTTGAATGAATCTCATGAGTTGTATACTCATTTCTTAAAATTCTTGAGTTTTATACTAATTTTTGTCAAATCTTTGATGGATTTGAATTTTGTGTCTTTTGAGTTCTATACTCATTTGTAAAATTTATAGAGTTCTATACTCATGTTTTTGAGTTTCTTGAGTTATATACTCATCTCTTTGCGGGTTCTATGCTCGTAAATTTTAGATTCGATTTCATATTGATTCGAATTCTTCTTTATGTTTCTTGAGTTTTATACTCATTTCTTTGCGAACTATATGCTCGTGAGTTTTATATTCGATTTCATGTTGATTCGGAATCGAATTCTCTAGAGTTCTATACTCAATCTGGTGTTTTCTCTTCGTGTATATCACGATTCTATTTTTTTTTTTTTTGAAATATTGGTGGAAATTTCACCATTGATTAGATGCATGGGTTGCATCGTTTGTCTACTCTCTACATCAACATTCAAATGTTCAATTTTGTGTGAGATTCTATTCTCGAAGGCCACCTCTTCATTGCTGATATCATTGCACCCACATCGTGCTACTCGTAATGGTTTGGAGCTTTTTTTTTAACAAGTTCAAGATGTGCTTGATTACCATCCATGCTCATCTTGTGGGAGGGTGTGAAGAATAAAAACAAGTCAAGCAAGATTATTAGTTAGGGTAGTTAGTGGAGTAGTTCATTTGTTAGTTGTAACTCATTTGTTAGTTGTAACTCCCCTTTTGTAAATCTCCCTCTTATATATAGAAGAGGGGTGATAATTCAATTTGATCATGTAATTCTCTATTCAATGTGATTCTTTCAATATGTCTTCTATTACATTTCTTCTCGTTATGAAATTCCACACGATGTCTTGTGTTGTATGGCTGCAACAGCTACATTAGACTCCGATCTAATATGGATTCTCAAGATTTTTTTTAATCATTAGGCAATATCATTATAGATGTTAAACGAGATTACCCTAATTCATTAATCATTATGATTAGTTTTATACGGGAATGATATAATGCCCACTAGTGGACACAAGCCCACCACTTATGTGGCAATGCCACATAATATATATTTTATTCCATATTTTTAGATTATTCATATTTACATCATAAATCTTATTTTTCCATGTAAATAGGATTAAAAAAATATAAACAAAAATTATATTCCAAAAAATTCATCAATGTTTAGTAAATAAAATTATATTAAATCAATTTTAAAGTTATTTTGAATATTTATTAATAATTAAATACAATAATTATTATTAAAAAAAATAGTTATTTTGAAAAACTAAAACAGTATTTTTAAAAAATGATAACCATTTCAAAAGTATTTCCAAATTTATTTTAAAAAAAACTTTAGATTAGAGTATATCATTTTTAAATGAATAAGTTTGCAATATAAATTATATTGAAACATCTTCCGTAAATAAATTATGTATTAGAGTGTTAAACATTTTTTTTCACAAAATTAAATTATTTATGCATAACAGTAAAAAATTATTATGATAAAATGATTTATTCCATACATTGTTAAAGTTGTTTATTTTATAAATCATGTATTATTATTATTATTTTTATAAATTTATTTATTTTAAAAATTATGTATTTTTTTTTAGGTATGATTTTTTTTTTTTTTGTTTTTTAATCCTATTTACATGTAAAGATAAGATTTATGATGTAAAATGGAAATAATCTAAAAATATAGAATAAAAAATATATTATGTGGCATTGCCACGTAAGCAGTTTTATGCCCACCGATGGGCATTATATCATTCCCGTAGTTTTATATGGTTGCGGAATAATGGATTACATACTATGGTGAAGATTTAACTCTTAACTCTGACGGACTTTAGCTAGGAAATAGAAAGAAAAAAATCAAAATAACTACACTCCGTACTATATATATAGCATGATGACATTTATATTCATGATATAAAATTAAAGAATGCATATATAATAATATAACTCATTAGTCATTACTCATCATTTATTAATCGAATCCAAAACCAATTAATTACATCCACGGTCCACCAAATATTAAAAAATAATCAAATGTTGACGAAGAGATTGTGTAATTAATACTCTTCTAAAAAGTAATTTTTTATTATATATTACTCAACATTTGTATCCCTATTTAAATAAAATGTTATCTCAGAAACTCATATCATCTAATAATATATATATCAATAAACTTTTATAATTAATGTGAGTTTTTGACCATTAATTTTTGTAAGAATCTAACCTCCAATTTTTAGCACATGGTACATACCTATCTATTTTTGTGGCCAAGAATCATTATCTCCCTCGGCATGTTCCGTTTCTTCTAATTTGGGAATCCTAAAATTCATCCAACTAATCTAATATTGATTTGAAAAAAGAATTAGAATAATCAGAATATTTAAGGCATATACGCTTTATGTATTATATGTCAAACCTATCTATCATATACCACTAATATTATTGATAAGTAAGATTCATATCACAATTCATCTCAAATTAAATTTATCGTTTTTTAAACCGTGCATAGAAAGGAAGACTTACTAATTAGGTTAAAAATGCATAAATATCATGGCATATTTGAACATATTTTTATCATGCAAAATCCATGGTTCACAATTCACAAATATTTTAATGTAAATAATTGATTAGATAATTAGATAAGTTAATAAGTGGATAACATGGGACCAGATTTTGCTTTTCAGTAAAGCTCATACTTTCTGAGAAAAAACAAAATTTATAAATAAGCTAATAATGAAATATGAATTTAATATTATAACACTTTCAATCATAATCGATAACTAAGTGTGAAACAACTCATCATAAAAGTATTTAATTATATATTCTGAGTGACAGAGATGGGGAGAACATGAATAATGTGAGGGGATCGAAATAAAAGTTTAAGAAATAAAAATCTAGATAAGATCATATATTTTTCTTTGCATGTTTTATAATGTATTTCAATTTGGTTTTTGACACGTGTGAGTGTTAAATATAAGATGTTGAATTATCACGCATCTAGACTCCTAAATTAATGATAAAATATATGAAAATTTAAACATATAACTTCTATAATCTGATGTCAAAAAAACATATTCTTCACACCATACTATTAAAAAAAAAAATGAAGCGCACTCTACAAACCAAAATAGGCATGCTTTAAGAATAGATTAAAAAGGGTTAATAAAAAGAAATTACGGAGTAATAGTTTTGGGGAAGAAAAATTAAATTAAAGAAGTATATCGATTATCCAATACGGGGTATTAATTATAGTGAGTATATTACATAGAAATATACTTTTTTTTAAGAGGCGAATATACCTAAATTGGCCGGAATCTCGAAAAAAAAAATGTAACGTACTCCATGTGTGGGGTATGCACCTTGCTTGGACCATTAAAACAAGTGTGTATTTTAAAGAATGGAAAATAGAAAAGGCGAAAGTCACTTAAATTCACATTTATATATTTTTCAATTCCAAAAATTATTTTAAACAAAATTGTGTATAAATTAAATATAGCGATTTCGAATTCTGTGTGGCACATATTCCTTTTTTGCTTCCCAGTTGATCGAAGAAGGGGATGATCTCCCCATTGCACTTGGGCATCTTATGATTTGATTCCATATCCTCACCATGTAACTATGTACACACTTGTTTCATTCTAGCTGAATGGTTGATTAATTATAGTGTTAAAATCAGCTAAGTAAAATCTAGAGTTAGTATTCAGGGTTGTATTGATGCGGTATATCTTTTTTAACACCGATATGAACTATATTAGAGCGGGACTAGTTAGTTGATATGTCTATCAATTAATAAAGTTTAAAAATATAACCAAAAGAATTGGTGATAGTGAGCCTAAGCCTACTAATTAGTTGGTAAAGATATTAGGGCTCGTTCCAGATTTGATCCCGTATTTACAATTAAGAAGAGCTCGATCCAAGAGTTCAACAATCGACATTGCATCATGACTTGAAGTGGTAGACACTCGAAGGTCATAGCTGAATAGGAACACGGTGTTGCCTTGTCAAATTGCGACATCGGGAAAGCTAAATCAATTAAATATTATGTCAGAATAGTACATCTGACGTGGGGAATATGCGGTTAACCGATTAGGTTTGAAAGGACTTTCCTATCATCGTAGCAATATAGTATAAATACTCTATTATTCTATCTCAAATGTAACTATTCACAACTCTTAATACTCATAAAACTCTTTTGCATATATTTGAATATTTCACTGACTTGAACGTTAGAGGCATGTCACCGATATCCTTATGACAGGTTAATTGTTTACCGGATTAGAGCGCTAATGGAGCAACAACGTAATCTCAGTTGAAGGATAATATCTTTACTTCCACCAAAGCTAAAAATAAAAAATGTACGGTGTAGCAATTTTAACTTTTTAGATCATTTTATGACATAAATACCCATAAACGTAATGATTGAGTTCACCTCAATCCTATTCCAATTTGTCCAGACAGCTCCATTAATTGAAATTGTATTTATTTATGGGGTGAGAAAGTGTATAAATGAGTGTATACATTTATCGACCAAAAAAAAAAATTCGATCGAGGGGCTCAATTAATAATATAATTCTTAAAAAATAATAAAAATTGATAACAGTATTTTGAAGTTTGAAGATAATCTTAAAAATGTTTTAAATAAAATATGAAAGTTTAATAGTACTATGCTAAGAAGATAAAAATGCATAAATGAAGACACGCCTATTGCTAATAATAAAAATTGGAGTAGAATGTTTCTCCAAGTTGAAAGAAAATAAATACACTTGATTATAAAAATAAAATAACTTGGGGATAGAAACGTCAACCGAGCAAGCCAGTGACCAAAATAAAATATAAGCCCATCTTCAAAACATTTAACCATTTTTCAAGACAAATATTTTCCCAAATTAATACTCCTTTAAGAGAAAATTTAGTTTCTCATTTTCCCCAACTTCAAATCTTGCAACACAAAAGATTTATTTTACTCGCATGCCCACCCAACCCTCATGACCCCACCCTCCCAAAAGAAATTTAATTAGCACATTCAAAATTTATGAAGGAAACTCCATTTACCTTGTTCTATATTAACTCCGTCCAATTTCATTATTTCCACTTTTTTTATTTGGTTATCCAATTTTATTATGTTCAACCCTTTTTGAAAACAATATTATTCATACTACTTTATCTCCACCCTCCTACCATCACTTATTTACCCACTTTACCATTCACTTTATTCATAAACAATCATTTATTTACAAATGGACCCCACAATACCCTATCATACCCTCAACTTATCTACTTTATGAATAAACTAATCAATATTCATTAAAACCCGTGCCCGAATAAGTGGGCATAATAAAATTGGACGGAGGGAGTAATTATTTATATATTAACATATAATTATTTATACAGTATCACATAATTATTCTTATAGTTAATACATATGAAATATTGAAAAATATGTTATTATATAAACACAAAAATATTAATATATGAAAAAAAATATGTTACTACACAGTCTATATAAATATAATTAGTACAAAACACTATATTTTTTTACTTAGGTTTAAAAAAAATGAACTTAAAAAATATCAGATTAAATTGAAGCCTGAAATGAGAAATGCTGACAAAAATTTGAAATATGGAGAAGAAATGGTTCGCCAAAGAAGAAGAAGCACAGTTGAGGGAGTAAGAAAAACGAAACAAGCATAATTTAAATCTTAATATATAGTATGATATTAGTATTACACATGAGTGTTTGTGTTCTTATATAAATAGTGTTATTGTATACTCCAATTATACAAATACTCCGTATTATTTTACGGAATACATAATTTTAATTCTACAACATATTTACATAGATAATGCACTATCTTACAAATATAACGGTTGAAATTTGGACATGTGCGTTTCTTCTCATCAGCACATTTCGCTGTCGAATGGATAACGAAAATGACCTCATAATTCTCATTAGTCATAAGTTTTTAAACCTTATTTTTTTAGTTGGGATCTTCTATATGTAGTCAGGGTGTCGTAACGTGTCGTAATGACTAATGTAGTCAGTTAATTTAAGCCATTAAAAATCTAATTTAAAGGTTTAGATTTGATGACCTGTTACCTTTTATAAATTTTACAATATTGTCGTAATGTGTCATAAATTTATATTTTCTATTAAATTAAATTAATTAAAATATATTATTGTAAATTTACATTTTTATCTTTATACAATAAAATAATTTATTATATTTTTGTTATGTAATTAAAATATGTAATGTTAAAATTACATATTTACCCTTATGATATTAATAAAATTAATAACAAAAAATAAATCAAATCAATTTATTAAGGGACCATTCTATTCTAGTGCCTTTTGGACTTGGCAAAACCCATTAAGTGCTACAAAAGAAAAAAAACTCCTATAGGTGCTATTTGGGGGTCAAGATTACATTCTTGCCCTTATAGAGGAGGAAAGTAAGAAAGATGTCATCTCATATCTTCTTCCCACTCCCTCTCTCTCCACAACTCATCGTCTCCCAAAAAAAAAAAAAACATTACCTTCTCCCCTCCATTTTCGAACGCCGGCCGCCTCCAACTCTCCGGTGTAGACGGCCCACCACCATCGCCATGGCCAAGCTGTTCACCGTCGACGCCCCCACCATGGCCGTCGGCCTTAAACTCCATGGCCGCCCCCCACCTTTGCCGCCGCCGCCCAAGCCGTCCACCTGTACCACCGTCGAACACCGCCGCCCACCTGTAAGACGAAATGAGTGTGTGTCGTTTTGTTCTCGTTTTTTAGTTGTTGTGATCTGTTCTCGATTTTTCCTCCGACGTCGATTCAATTTTGTTACATACCTGTTCTCGTTTTTTCAGATCTGTTACTTTCAACGCGTTGTCTCCTTTTTCTTCTGTGATTTTCAACGTTGTTTGGTTACCACAAAGGATGTTTGAATCTAAATAATTTCGACGAAGACGCCATGGCCGCCGATCTGCAGCACTCCGACGAAGACGAAGATGAAGGGAGCCTTGATATGTGCGTGGCGAAGGCGAAGAAAGTTCGTGGTGGGGGCCGGTCGGCGACGGAGGACGAAGGTGGGGGCCGGCCGGTCGGCGACGGAGGACTAAGGTGGGAGCCGGTCGACGACGACATTCGTGGTGTGGGCGCGCGGCGGCAGCCAACGTGGGGTGGTGGTGGAGGGCTAGGGTTAGGGTTAGGGTTTTGGCAATTGGGCCTGGGCTAGGTTTCCCACCCCTAATGTGCACCCACTTTTTTCAATCAAAACACCCACTTTTTCTAACCCCTAATGTGCACCTACACTTTCTAATGTTTGAAGAATCGTCGTGGTGGTGGTGGTGAAGAATGAGTTCTTGGTAATACATTTTTTTGAATTTTGAAACTGTGTTGTAAGACTCCATTTTTGTTAAGTTGAAAAAAGATAAGGGATGAAATATTGAAGGAAAATTCTTAAAAGACGATGAAGAAGATTGTTCATCTTTTTTTTTTCGATTTTACTGATTTGTCCGGTTTGTGCTCTAGTTTCTAGATTTTTGTATTTTTCTTTTTTCATGGGACTCGAAAATGGATGGTTTTTGGTTCTGATTGTGTAATAATTTTGAAGAAGACGTTTTTTTACTGGAACTGTTGTTGGTGCAAATATTTTCTCCTTTGATTCAAATTATTTCTTCTGTCAAATGCAAATATTTTCTTCCTTGTTGCAAATATTTTTTTCCTTGACGCATACATTTTATTTGGTAGTGGTCAAGTCCCTAAATGCAGAAAAATACAGAAATTAATACTCCCTCCGTCTCAGAGAAAGCTACCCAACTTTCCATTTTAGTCTGTCCCAGAGAAAGCTCCCCATACCTTTTTTGACAAACTATTTCATCTCACATTTCATTATATTCTTCTCTCTCTCAATCACATCACCCCTAATAAATCTACTTATTATATTATATTTCTTAACCTCCGTGCCCGGAGCTCATGGGGAGCTTTCCCCGGGACGGAAGGAGTATAAAACTAACAAAATCACAAAAAATACAAAAAAAAAATTTTGCATCAATGAGAAAATTAATATAAAACTCAAAAATAAATTTGACAAGTCCCTAAATTCACAAAAATACAAAAATTAATATAAACCTAAAAAATCACAAAAAATACGAAAATAAAATTTGCATCTATGAGAAAATAATTTGCATCAACGATCAAAAATTTTACCCAAAAAAAATTTTGCATCAACGAATAAAAATAAATTTGCATCAACGAAAAATAAATTTGAATCATCGAACGAGCTTTTTGCAACAACACAACAATTCTTTTTAGTAAAAAAAAAAAACAGACTAGCAGGACAAGATCTTTATCTTCTTCGACACAAAAAAAATTAAAACTCAAAATCTCCATTACAAAAACTTTGCAGGACGAAGATCTTCATCTTCCTCAACACAAAAATATTAAAACTCAAAGCCTATATCTTCTTCAGCACAAAAAATTTAAAACTCAATACCACCATCACAAAAATCTGCACCCTCTTAACCTTCAAAAGACTGTACAAAAAAAAGCAATTCAAGTGTTTCAAGGGGTGTATTGATTACAAGAGTGGGTGCGCATTAGGGGGTGGAAAACCCTAGCCCACTAGCAGTCCCAAGTGGGGGGTGGGAAACCCTAGCCGCCGCTTAAGAAAATTCCGGCAACGGCGATGGAGGTTCGTCGGCCATGGCGAAGGGCACCATCTTCTTCAAGGAGATCGCGACGGTGCCCTCGTCTTCTTCCAGTCTCCGGCAAAGGGCGGCGACTTCGTCTCCTTCAAGGAGCCACCACGAACCGACCCTTCGTCTTCACCACGAATCAAATAAAACAATAAAAAAAATTGTTGCAGAACAAAATCTAAAAATTTATAAACAAAAATCAAAGATTCAAACAAATCATTGTTTCGCCCCCAAAGAATTTCGACGAAACAAAAACCAAAATGATGCTACCTTTTGCTGGGAGGCTCGTCGGCGAAACAAAATTCCCAGATCTATTACAAATCTGATCCTTGCTAAGAAAATTCCGGCAACGGCGATGGAGGTTCGTCGGCCATGGCGAAGGGCACCATCTTCTTCAAGGAGATCGCGATGGGTGCCTTCGTCTTCTTCCAGTCTCCGGCAAAATGGCAGCGACTTCGTCTCCTTCAAGGAGCCACCACGACGAAGGGAAAATCGATGGGGGAGGCTCGTCGGCGATGGCTCCTGCAAGCTCTTCCACAACGGCGGCAACAGGGGAGCCTCGTCTTCAAGGGCGGAGATGGGCGGCGGCCATGGAGGTTCAAGGGCGGCGGCCATGGTGGGGGTCTTCACCGGTGCTAGGCTAGGGCGGGCCGCTTCGACTTCCTCGTGGCGGTGCTCCGTTACAGATGCCTAACTTGATGATAAATCAAAATCTAATCAGATTCTTTGAAGGGGATTTAGGAGAAGAGGGAATGTGTAAGGAGAGAGAAAAATCTTGATGATTGGACCCGTCTGCAATTGTGTAAGGAGGGTGGGAATGTGTAAGGAGAGAGAAAATTTAAGTAAGGGCAATTTGGGTCTTTCACATTGTTTTTGCACCTAAAATAAACTTTTCAAAAAAGTAGCACCTACATAGAGTTGGGTGGTGGAAATTGCACCTAAGCAGCAATAAACTCTATATTTTTTAATTTTAATACAAAATAATATTATATGTATGATTTTATTATAATCCCTCCATCCCAGTGAAAGCTCCTCATGAGCTTCGGACACAAAGGTTAAAAAATACTCCCTCCGTTTTTTATTAAGTGTCACTTTGTCTTTTTTTATATTTTCAAAGTAAGTGTCATTCTACACATTTTTCTTTAATTTTGACAATTTTACCCTTATAAATTATACTCCCTCCATTTTCTTTACCTTGATTTAAGTTTTTTCCTTTTGAATATAGTATTATATCATAAATCATGGATAAACCTTAATTATGGTATACATGAATATCACCTACAATATTGACCACATTCATTACTAAACATAAATTTAATATTAAAATTAGTTATCATTAATGAAGGGTAAAATGGTCCATGATTATATATCTTAATTTGTTGAAAATTGTTAAAATGACACTTAATTAAAAGTAGAGGGAGTATGATATAATAAGTGGATGTATGAGAGGTGATGTGATTGAGAGAGAGAAGAATATAATGAAATGTGAGAGGGAATAGTTTGGCAAAAAAGGAATGAGTAACTTTCATCGGGACAAACGAATAAGGAAAGTTGGGTAGCTTTCAATAGGAATGAGGGAGTAGTCGGTAATACAACAAGTAATAAACAATAATACCATAAACAATAATCAGTAATACCATTAACAATAATTAGTAATACCACGAACATTAATCAGTAATACCATTAATATTAATCAGTAAAATTTTATACAATAACAAATAATTCCACAGATCTAATTATATTCAATAATACAAAAAATAATTATCAATAATACCATGAACAGTAAATAGTAATACCATGAACATTGAATAGTAATATCTCATACAATAACAAATAATTCCACAAATCTAATTATATTCAATAATACCATAAACAATAATATGTAATACCATAAAAATAATAATAATCAGTAATAAATAATTTCACATAATCAGTAATACCACAATTAATAATCAATAATCATTAATATTAATTAAATAGTGTTTTAATAGTAATATCGCAATCAATAACTAGTAATACCAGTATCAATAATACCAATAACAATAATACCATAAAAAAAGTGGAGAGAGTGCAAATCGGGGTGTACTAAAGAAAATAGAGGGTGCACATTACCAAGCCCAATTGAAGGGAACCCTAGCCTAATGGGAGGGCACCCTAGGTCAGCAGTCGTCGATTGAGATTTTATCAGCAAGGCCACCGGCTCCGAGTGTCGTCCGGTCAGAGATCCATCAGCAACATACTCACAGTCCTCCATCGGGCCATCGTTAGCCGGAGGAAGAGGCTGCGTAGGAGAAGGGTGAAGAAGACGGATGAAGCAATGTAGCTTCGATTTGGACAGAGATGAACGACGAGAGGGAGGCAGCGTCGATCCGAGTGTTGTAGGCGAGCGCCGTTGATGTAGGAGAAGCTCCTGGATCGCGAACGCAAGGAAGATTGATCGAAGCAGTCGCATCGGCGGTCGAAATGAGGAGAGGATTTCGGTCGCCATGGATCGTGACCGAGATGGAAGATTATGTCGATTGTTATATAAGTGAAGAATTGCGATTGCGATTCGAGGAGGGGTCTCGGGCTTCAGCGGCCGAGACCGAAGCGCCGCTGTCGCCGTCGAGGGGGTGGTCGGGCATGGTGGTGGCTGGGACACTGGGTCACCCGCCGACATGCATGGATTTCCGGCAGGTCCTTTACTCATCAAATTAAAATTAAAATTTAGGTGCACCGCACCGCCGATCGACTATAATAAAATTATACCTATAATATTATTTTGTATTAAAATTTAAAAAATACACATGCAAAAAATGGAAAAGAAAGACAGAAAAATTTAAAAAGGAAAAGAAAAAAAAACAAGGAAATAAAAAATTTGGAAAAAAAATTGAAAATGGGAAGAAAAAAGAAAAAGAGGAGGGGAAAGAAAAATTAAAAAGAAAAAAATCGAGATTTGTGGCTAATTTCAATAGTTTTTTATTAATTATATTTTTACGCTTTTTTTTAAAATATGGGTGATTTGGTGGTGAATCGATTTTTTAGAGTTTATTTTATTATATTTTGTGTAAATTAATAAAAGGATAATATAGTCTTTTAAATGTGATTATTTTTTTAAAAATATTTTGGGGTACACTCATAAAATGTGTCAGTGCAGATAACCGTGGTAAAACAATAATTTGAGGGTGAACTCATAAAATGAGCGAGTGCAGATAATTGTGGTAAAAAAATAATTTGGGGGTGAACTCATAGAATGGGCGGGTGTAGATAACTGTTGTAAAAAAGAAATAATTTGGGGGTGAACTCATTAAATGAGCGGGTGCAGATAACTGTAGTAAAAACATGATTAGGGGGGGTGAATTCATTAAATTAGCGGGTGCAGATAATTGTAGTAAAAATATGATTAGGGGGTGCACTTATTAAATTCGTGGGTGCAGGTAAAATATAAATAAAATTTAAAAAGAAAGGGTAGAACATTAATTTTACTTAATATATATGTATATATAAAATAATTTAAATAAAAGAATGGTAATATAGTAAATAACAAAATACAATTTAAAAAATGATATAAATAACTTAAATATGTATAACAGGTCGTTACGACGTTTACGACGCCACGTGGCGCGATTCGATAAAGTGACTATGTAGTCAATTCGTAAAATGTGACTGCCGTAAGAATTGCCCTTTTTAGTTTGTTTCTCAAATGTTTGTATACTTTAACAATTTTCACTTACACAATACATATATTTATTTTTATGTTGTTACTTTTAGGGTTCACTTGTATATGTAAATTTTTTTTAAAAATAAATGGTCGTTTTCATTTATGTGTTAGTTTAACTTATGCAGGTATATTTTTATTTAATTTTACCCGTTTATATGATCCATTATAGAAATTCCAATTTAATATAAACTCTAACTTTTAACCTATGTTGTTTAATGAAAATAAAATTACGAGGAGCAGATATAAAAACTAATAGTATTTCTCACTTATGATTGAAAACTCTAATATGTGGTCTAAATAACTCTCAATTCTCAAAATACACAACTTAATTAATAATACTAGCTGATAAATAAAACAGAACTAGTTTTTTTATACAACTGATCACTATAAAGGTTAGTAAAATAATCAAAATTAATTCCCTTCAAAATATAAAAAAAAAATCGTTAAATTTAAATTTAATGAAATATATTGAAAATTTTATAATGAAATATTTTTGTAGGTATAATATTATTTCTTCTTTATATGTAATGTAAATCGAGCCCTCCAATCTAAAATTTATGGGTCCGTCACTGTCTCCAACCATCACTCATTTATCATCTTTCTCATTCACTTTATTTATAAAGAGACTTTACAATATCTCAATGTAAATACCATTAACATATATTACAATTCGTACTAAAAAAAAATGAGTATAATGGATTTAGACGGAGAGGGTGGAATAAATTAGACACTTTTCAAAATATATCAGGGGTTGAAGTGATGATACGTTAAAAGTAAAAGAGGGTCAAGTAATAATACAAAACAGTAAAAGTTTAGGGGATTAAATTAATACAAAATAAGTGTACAAGGGCGTCAAGTTATACTATAGGTAATAATGCGAAATCTACCTTTCTATAAGACCCACTTCCTACATTTAATATTTATTTAACCAGACTAAAAATCAAGTTTATTAAAAAATATACTTACTTTTTTTAATCTTAAATTCAACTTTTTTTTTAAAAAAAATTTTATTGAAGAACTTTTAACTTTATGATCAATATAATATTTTAAGTTTTTAACCTCTAGTATGAATTTACTGAATAATCGTTGAAGATGAGATGACCATCTATCTCTAACGTGTCACAATTATCTAAAATAAAAAGTACTAATAAATAGTTTTTGAGTGTTTGAATTTGTGAACGTGATGTTATTTGATTAAATATTATTTCTACTCTTCGAATGAGTCGATCTCATTGATTTATCTATTAATCCTTATTTATTCCACTAAATGAGAGTAAATTTTATCTAATATGCATTTTTTCGAATAGTAATAAATCTTAGTTGTTATATATAATCTTATTATATACTAGTAATAAAAGAATGTTGGTATATTTATTTAAATAATGTAAATTTGAAAGGTGGTATCGAAAATGTGGTGATTTTTTTTAAATTTAAACAAAGAAGCGCATATGTACATGAAGTTGTGCGTGAGTATTATTTAAAATTCTCCTCTCACATTAAAACTTTAGAGTAGTTAATATTTTAATGAGTAATTATTGACAGTTTCTCACAAGTTGATTATATTATTTTTTTGTTTTTTTAATATATATATATATATATATATATTATAGGGATTAAAGTTTTTTTAGTCCTTTAAGTTGGACTAATTTTGAATTTGGTCCCATTGGAATATACATTTTGATTTTGGTCCCATAAGTTGACCAAAAATTTGAATTTAGTCCTATGACCTGCAATAGCAGGTAAATTTACCGGTGACACCTATTATATATATATTTTTATTGTTTTGAATTTTCACATTGCATTATTTTAGTGTTTATTTATATTAAATGGGTTTAAGTCGTGGGTCGGGTCACCAAAGCGGGCCAGGTCAAAACACCAAAGCGGGCCAGGTCAAAACAAAACAAAATTTGGATTGAACAAAATACACAATCAATGTTCTCACACACAAACAGAACAACTCCACTATTTTTTTATTTTGTTGATGCTGAATAATTTTTTGACAACTCAAGATCATGGCATTATATAAAAATTGCAAATGAAACTGCATTCTAAAAAAGTGTCTACTGTAAAGTTTAATTTCTGAGGCACATGGAATACAAAAGATGTAATCCTCAAATATGTAATCTACTACCAAAAAAAAAAAAACAGGGGACGACAATTGCTTAACCCTTTTACTCCTTGTCCTCCCAAAATACTCATACTTTCCAGATTACATCCACCAAATTGCCGAGAATAAAATTCGCGTTCTCGCTTCAGCAATAAGCGCATTACATCCTTAGCTCTTGGCTTCATTGGAGGGGTTTAACCATTCAAAATAATTTGATCCACTCCCATTTCGCTGAAAATTGGAATAAAAGTAAAACATTAAAATACTTGTGATTTTACCATGGAAAAATCGAGACCCTGAACATTGTGAAAAAATTACCATAGAACATTCTACCAGGATTATGTTCAATCCAAGATGTGTGTAATCGTGCCTCATTTCCACACAAACACATCGAAACCCAATCTCTTTCATCTTGTTTTACGATTTTAGTTGACAACGAAACCGTAGCTCTTGCAGTGGAAAATTACGAAGACGATGACATTCTTCGTGAGAATTTTATTGCGATTCTATTTGATTCATGACCTATCTTCCTCGATCTATAGTGAAAGAGCAGAAAATCCACCTCTATCTATATGCGGTCAAAGAGATAAAAAAATCTAGGGTTCAATCTGGATTTTGTTTTGTTTTGACCCGACCCGCTTTGGTGACCCGACCCATGACCTAAACCCATTTAATATAAATAAACACTAAAATAATGCAATGTGAAAATACAAAATAATAAAAATATATATATAATAGGTGTCACCGGTAGATTTACTTGCTGTTGCAGGTCATAGGACCAAATTCAAATTTTTGGTCAACTTATGAGATCAAAATTAAAATGTATATTCCAATGGGACAAAATTTAAAATTAGTCCAACTTAAAGGACTAAAAAAACTTTAATCCCTCTATTATATTTATTTTACAACCTCACGTAATGTGTGGTCTTTCACTAATATACAAAACAATTTCTAACATTCCATGAATACTAAATGAGTTAAAGCATAATGACAAAAGCTTTACCATGCATTTAGGTAGGGTTCAAACCCACATTAACTATTACACATATATACATTTTCCAGTTTTCTTTAATACGGAGTACTAAATATACAAAAAACTTCACCATGCATTTAGGTTGTTCAAGTCCTATGAACTTTGTACCTTTGGAATGCATAGTGATATCTTATACTCATTTGGGTATGTTTGTTATGATTTTAAAATTTGGATTTTAAAATATAGTAGTAAATTATTTTAAAATCATAATGACATGTATAATTTTTTATGATAATATTTTTTTGTGCAATTGAGTGGGTAAATACACTTGAATTTTAATATTCAATTTATCCAATTTAATGTTTAACTCAACATTTTATTAAATTCATTGAATCAAATTTCAATTGTATAAGTGCACCAATTATATTCCTCTTTTTTTTTTTTACCGATTTAAGTGCAATCAATTGCACTCAAGAGATGCATTTCATATACATACACACATGGTATGTTTGGTTTGATGGAAAAGTGGGAAAAACCTTTTTATTCATTTTTTCCATTGTTTGATTTTCTAAATTAAGGCCCGAGAATTTATTTAGGCCCGAGTAAATTTTCACATCTTCTCCCACATATGCATAATTATTAATTTTAGCGGTGGAGGGGGATGAGTTTATTTAAACATACAAATTAATTCAATATTTATTTTAATTTCTGAATGGTGGAATACTTAATCATATCCTGTTTAACCAATCAAACTAGCCCATAATGTTTATATATCATTCTGTTCTGACATATTTAAACAGGAGTCACGACTCCAACGGACGCCTTGATTTTTTACCACATTTTTTATAACACATTTTAAATTTACTCCAATACTAAAATAAATATAATACCAATAATAGAAAATGCTAAAAAAGAAAGGGCCTACCCTATTACTCCTACCAAATAAACAAAATAATGAAATTCGCTTTCCAACATTATATGGATCACAAGGCTACTGGGCCCAACTACTCAACAACACAGTCACTCACCACCAACGCAAAATACAAATTTTCTGATAAAATAGAAAGATAAAGACAATGCTGCAATGGTAAATATATGAATATTTAATTTAGTAAGGGTAAATAAATAAATCACTAATACAATCCCGGAAGCCGCGGCCCGCGACTATTCGAAGATGCCTGTCTTGCCACTCATGGCAAAATCTCACTGCACGACCGCACCTAAACTAATATATTTTATATATATATATATATATATATTTTATCTTACGGATAGTATTTTTTTATTAAAAAACAATAGTCTCTTGGAAATTCATTAAGGTATTTTAACACAATTTTTTATTTTTATATCTCTATGTATGTATTCTATAGGAATAATAATATGATATATACTTTTTTTTTTTTTTTTTATCAGTGGTAGTATATATGTTAAATTTCATAACAAGAAGGAATTGAATAGAGTGCATATTGAGATAATTTAGAAATATAGAAAAGGGGTAATTAGTATATAGGACATTTCACCTATAGAAACTAGAAATAAGGACAAAAAATTTTAAAGTTAGGAAGAAGGACAATTTGATTTATAAAAGTACAATTTTAACCCCCATTTATAAATAAAATAGAAATTTGAATATTCAATTAAAATAGAATACAAAATTCAAAACATTAGCTGAATATTAAATGGCCTGAAATTCCGGACATAATTGTGTTCGAAATTCAAACCTTCCTAAATCAAGCTGGAGTATTGGAGAAGCTTCTTTCAGAATTTCGAGAGAGGAGAAGTTGATTCTCTGAACATTTGCGAATCCGTTAGTTGAAAAAAAGTTTGTTTTCGTCTTCCTTAGCAAGGTATGTATATTTTGATGAAATGAAATTTGAGATTTTTTGAAGATACGAAATTTGTGGTTTTTCGAACATCGGCGAAAGCGTTTAATGTTCTATGATGATGGGTTTTTGGGTTTTTGTCAAATAAACTTATAAAATTCGACATGCACTCTGTTTTTGTATATGAAAAAGTTTGGGGTTTTTCTGCACAACTTTGTGTATGACTTATTGGTGTATTTTTGCAATTCTTTGAGACAGTATCTGCAGGTCTTTGATGAAGGTTTTTAATTTGTGCATAAGTAGTAAATCTAATTTTTTGGATTTCTTTGATGATGGTTTTATTGATTTTTTGGTTTAAATTTTGAAACATGCAGTTGAACTATGTTTTCTAATTTGTAAAACTTACAGTAAAATTGCACTTTGTTAGTGGATTTGGAAATTTTGTTGTTTGCAAATGTTTTATTGGTGATTATATATGAGTCGTACCAAGTTTGTATGTTTATTAATAAGATCAACAAACTAGATTCCAATTTATTGTTAATATACTTGTATTTTCCAGAAACAACATATATTCTACTTTAAGAAGATTGATTTGTGTTGGTAATAGATATGTATTGCTTGACCATCAGATTCGTGTAAGGTTCTGGAGAAATATTATAAATCGAATTACAGATTAACCGAGTTTTAATGTAATGCAGATGCCAAGGGTGAAGAGAAGTGGAATTCACATCAATGACAATGGTGATAGTGGAGGTAGCAGGAAAAGGATAAAGAAAGACGACAGACGAAAGCGTAGAAAGACAAAGATAGGTATACGTATTTGGTGGGATAGTTATGCATTTATATTCAGCACATTCTCCTGATAGCATTCAACATTGTTATATTATGTAAAGCATTAATTTGACTATTCTATAAGCATTACACAATTGTTACCTTCTTATAATACAATAATGTCACTACTGTATTATAAAAACTAATAATTGTTCTTGATTTTTGTGTGTGAAGCATTGACCGATGCAAAAAAGGCTAAAGATGCAAAGCGTAAAGGTTTAGTTGTTATTTTTTTTTTGAAGTCTAGAACATAATTTTAGTTAGTTGTGTAACCTTACTTAGCATAAATGGAATGTCCCTTATAGTATATTTGTCAATGCAGGAAAAAGAGTGGTTGGTTACTATATAATGTCCTCTGACTCAGGTGATTTTGCAATAACAGGTCAAGTATGTAACAGATTATAGAAGCATCTATGTATATAATTTTGTTTACTTATATTTCCAGATTTCGAAAGTGATGAGGAGGTTGTTTCTGATAGCGATGATGAGGTTGTTGCTGATAGTGATGATGAATCGAAATCTGTATCGGAAGGTATAAAATAGATATGATGTGGTTACATTCTGTTAGGAAGATTATATATAGTTATTAAAAGTTTATGCAGAGTTTCATTTTGTTAATGAGTTTTAAATTGTTTCTGAAGATTCTGACAGTGAGGAGGAAATGCGAATCAAGAAACAAATAAAAGAAAGATGTAAACGTTCGCGAAGTAAAAAATCTGGTATGATATTTTATAGTTTACCTTTGTTTATGATATTGGAGTTTTAGTTGAAATAAGAGTTACAAGTCATTCTGAATATATTTTTTATTTTCTTTGTTAGATGATGGTGACGCTAAAAATAGTCAGAACTACTGTAGATCAAATATGCATACTTGTTTCAAGGACTTAAGTGTGATGCAGTTGAATGATAGGCATTATAATGAACTGAAGAAGATGCCATTTTGGTTCATCTTAAATTCAATATTGGTGAATGGGAATGATGAGATAATTGAAAATTGCAAGAAGGTTGAGCGAGATATTCAGGAGATTGTAATGAGGTTCGATGACAAGTCTGGCAGCTTGTTACTTGGTTCGAATGAGTTGAATATAAGAAAGAAAGATGTGGAGCTAATATTTGGTATTACGTCTGGTAGTGAGAAGGTTCCGTTGCGCAATGAAAATTATGCTAATCCAGAATGGATTCGTAGGTGCTTCAGAGAGGAACTAGTTATCAGGACACCTAGCCTTTCAATGAATAAACCATTGCTAAAGTCTAAGAATCCATTTGACAACTCTTTGGATACAGTTAAGAATGCCCTCGTTGAGTTGAAAGATCAGATCTACAAAGAACTCGTGGAATATGGTTCGAAGTAAGTAACAACCTAATGCATATTTACCTCACCTTCTACACATAGTCAACACAACAATTGCAACTTCCACAATATATTCATTATACATACTTTTGTTTATTCATTGAATAATATTTGTGTCTTGTTTGTTTATAAATACAGTCATTCTGTATACGTTGGGAATCGGCCCCTTACTCACGTCACGGTTCGAATGCTTATTAATTTGCTAAACAACAAAACTATGGATGATCACGGTTCGAATGCTTATTAATTTGCTAAACAACAAAACTATGGATGATCAGGTAATTATTAGTTGAATTATTTAGAAGTTTGTATGTTTATTAATAATGTAATTTTTTTAATCTTATAGTACGGAATACACTGTTATTTAGGTGATTGATGCATGGTCGGACATGGTACAATCGGCCCTTATACAAAAGTGTCCTACCGCTAAACGTGTAACGATATTCACTTCTGCTTGTTGGGTAATGTACATTGACACTGTAGCATAATGAGTTTAATAATTATGAAGTACAATCCTGTATATTAATTTTTAAATATATTTGATTTATCATTGAATGACATATTTTTTTGTTGACAGAGTATGATAAAGAAACGTGATATATCAAAACAGAAAATCTTTGAATCTCTCATTGAGAAAGTTGTAGAAGAAAGTATCGGTCAAGATATGCTGCTATTCCCAATTATTATCACTGAGGCTGGGTACCGTACGAGATCGAACATTAAAGGGCATTGGACGCTGTTGACGCTTGATCTTAAGAGGAAGGAGTGGATGTTTTTCAACTCAATGCAGCCAAGGACAAGTGGGAACGTTGACCATCATCTAAAAGAATGCGTATATGTGGTATACTCTTTCACTAAAATCAATAGTTGATTAAATTTAAATCTGAATGTTTTGACTAGTAGAAACATGAAATATGTGTTGACTATATCACCTTGTTGTGTTTATTATATATTATTCTACCAGGTCTATGTGGTATACTGTTTCATTAAACTTATTATTTAGTTAATTTGTTAATTGTTTGTTATCAATATATCACAAATGACTTAGCTACTAAGATTGTTGTATTTATTAACTATACTTCTGATGTAATAAATTATAGGTTAACTATGTGGAGGCAAGGTTGAGGTACGTGTTCAAGCTGTCCTCTCCGAATCACCCATTTTTGAAGGGCCCGTGTAAGAAACCTACTGCATCGAGAATTATGCAGCAAGGGCATGGCACGCTGGACTGTGGGATAGTTGTGTGCAGGCTAATTGAGTGCTTCTTAAGAGGTGAAAACCCTCAGACTGTTAATTTTGATGTGGAAGAGGCAAGTAAGATGCGTGTGAGGATCGTCGGGACATTCGTCAACCCTTTTAAATATGGAGTTTGATGCACTTGGGTGCTGTATTTTGGTGAAGACTTATTTAACTTTTTTAGAACATATTTGTCAGGTTTACTTCTACTGGTTTAAGTTATTTAGGTTAATGATTCATATGTTATGAATGTAAGACCTGTGAACATGTTATGCATTTTTGGTTTAAATTCTATTTTGGATGATTATTTCTTTGTTTTTTTGAATGACTTATTTTAATACTTTACAATATTTCTTCACAGTGGATATTAATATTATTATGTTTAATCTTAGGTAAAACATTATTGTAATAGAATTTTGATTAGTTTACATTATACAGTCTAAAAGAGGTGATTATAATTTATTGAATATTAGTTATTTATGATTCAATATACTATGATATAGATTCTGTTAATATTTACAATGATTAATTTTTTGTATATGTTTCCTTGTTAGTTTGAGTTTTGATCGTATTTGCAAGTATATATGCCATTTATTGGATGTCAATGTATTTATGGAAACTAATTAATATAAAAGGAATATATTATCAATATAGATATATGTAAATAGTTAGAAAACAAAAAAATAATAAACTATAATTTAAGTGGTATGCTTTAATATATGGAAAATAAAACTAGGGTTTACATTCCACTATGCACATATATATATATATATATATATATATATATATATATATACGGCGGCCTGCCATCACATACATTTGGTAATTTATACAACAAAAAAAGTGTGATTACATTTTTTAAAAGAATGCCACCATCCAACCAGAGTGAGAGAGAACTGGTGATATGCTATTGCAACCGGAGAGCAAAAATAGTTACATCTTGGAAGAATCGGAACGTTGGAAAAAGATTCTATGGTTGTGCATCGTACCCGGTAAGATATTCGGTGAAGTATGATTGTTTTTTTAAGAAGCACATGCTATATTCATATAATTTCTGATATTTATACGTAAATAGATATGATTATAATTTCTCATATTTTTTTTTGTTTTATTGTGTAGAACACTGGTTTTTGTCAGTATTTTGAGTGGATTGATGATCCTTTATGTGATAGAGCAATAAATATTATTCATGGGCTGTTGAATAAATTAAACGAAGAAAGATCAAAGGTTAATGATTTACAGATGACTACTTTGAAGCTGCACGATGAGATCACTGCACTGAAACTCGAGAAAAAAAAAAGGACTGCTGAATTGATGAAAATGAATACAAAGTTGGAGGTGAAGAGTGAGACAAGTAAAATATGTGAAAATGGTTTTAAGTGTGTAAAATATTTTGTGTTATTGTATATTTGTTGGTGTTTAGCAAAAATGGGATAACGAAAATAAGTCAACGGAAACGGTAGAGAGTGATTTGAATATATTTTAACGATTCAAATATATTTGATTGATTGGATATGTATTATGAATTCGTATTTTTTTCCATATGTATTTAAAGAAGATAATAACATTTTATAATCTTTTGACGTGTTTATAGTGTTCATATGTGTAATTCATATACATAATGTTGAACGTTTTTTTAATCAAACAAAATAGGAAACAGGCGTCTTGTCATTAATATTATGTTAAATGATAGTTGAAAACACAATTAGAATAATATGCATATAAACGAAATGCCAACTGCATATGTGATAAAAAAACAGGAAAATGTATAAACATATGTTGTACCATATTTATAAGTTTGAACATATGCTAAAAGAAAAAAGATAAAATTTCCAACTAAAATGAGTAAATTCATATCAGATCACTTCATGTTTTCAAAACGGCGAAACAAGACTTTCAACGTACTTGTATGTGTGCTGAACACCATAAACCCCGTCGACATCATTCAAATCAATAAATACATTCTTTCGAACATCGTACGAACAAAAAGTACCATTGGGATCAATTCTAAACATCAATTTTGTACATTCATTGTTTAAGAACTGAATTGGAACAAGATTGTAATACTTGCTCAACCGCTCTTCCTTTATAATGTTGAACTTGGACCATGAATGACCGGAATTTGTGTAAGAAAGTATGTGCATCTCAAAAAAGTAATGACCTGGGCCTTGCTTTGGAATACATAGACGACTTCCGTAAAGAGCCAAATTGTTATCATCCAAAGTTTCGAGAGTCAAACACCAAGTGTCGCATAGAGATTTAGGAACTTCAATAACACCATAACAGTTGTGGCTATAGTCGAAAGTTATAATTGAATAAACACTGTTGCCATGGTTTACATTCCAGTGAAAGAGGCCACCTACGAAACATGCATTCGAAATTGGAGGATATTCACCTGGAAAAGGTTTTATCGTAGACCAAATGTTCAAATTTCTAGAGAATAACTTAACCTGAAGTTGATTGTCATGAAGAGAACGTACATGTGCAACTCGCATTATTATATAGTCATCATTGTTCTTATCATAACCTAATCCAAAGTAAACCCATGCTACACTAAAATTGTTGTGAAAAGTTATAGGGTCATTAGGAATGAATAAAGTCTTTTTGATAGTTGGGTTAGACAAAGAGTAGACATCATGTATATCACAGTACAGTACCAAGCCGTTTATTGTTCCTAAAACTTCTTCGTCGTCATCGCTATCTGAATTGTCTCTATAAGTCGATGGGTTTCTCTTAGGAAAGTACTCGTATGTTATAGGAGGATCTGCAACACGTTGCTTATGGATATATGAAAAGAAAAAACCATCTTTCATTTTCATCAGATTTGCTTCAATAAACAAACGTGAAGATATTAGAGCATACAAAGATTTAGACAAACCTATCAAATGTTTAAGGACAGATGCTGGCAACCTCTCCAAAATATGAGATGTGATGTCGTCTGGAATGGTGGATTTCAACATGGATGACCGTTTTTCCTATGAATTTGAGTATGTATGTAATTATTCAAGTATATTAGAATATAGGATAGATATACAATATATATAGAGGAAAAGTAATATAGTAAATTAGTTTTAATTATATATAAAACCCCTTAGAATTCGCCACCACGTGGGATATAAATAGCGAGTTTATGGAGAGGTGGCCATCGTGATATACAAAGATTAATTAAGACTTTTTCAACTATGTACATGTTTAAATATATTTATTCAAAAATAAATATATGCAATGGTTTATAAAAAAATATACAATAATGAGTTCAAGAATTACATATAATAATTTATAATTATATAGAATAAATATTAAAGATTGTCATATTAATTATAATTGTAACTTCTCCATTAAAGTAAAATGCCTTAATGTTATCTTTATGGGAACTAAAATAACGGATTATGTACCCGAATAGGCAATATTAACAAATCTGGTTAGGAACCCGTAGCATAAACAAAAACAAACAAAAATGAAATACATATGACGTAATTAAGTGAGTAACGTGGAACGTGTCGTAATGGAATATATGCGCACGTATATGCAAAACAAGTATGCACATTGTGATATGTGCAGTATGGGATAAAAATTAGACCATTTTTTTATATAATCATGATTACTACGATAATCATATTATTATTACGTGAATCAGTTGGTTATAGATGTTAAATATAAAAAGTATAATTATAATATTGACGTGTACATAATATGCGAGCGTGTATATCAAAATAAACTATTCATTTTAGAAATTGTAATTATAATATTATTTTATAGAAAAAAATTACCTTTGAATATAAGTATGTTTGAAAATATCAAAAATATATTGTTTGTTTGGATTACGTGACATAATTGTGGGGAGTAGTGGGTATATTTTAAATTAATAAGATTGTATTAATCTTTTAACATTACCTTTATAATTGTATGGATTATTTTAATATGATATTCATTATTATGATATTCCGTGATATCATTCGATGGCATATAAAACATTACATTATGGCTTAAGTTAAGTATATCTGGCCCTATCATAATTAAAGTATGAAAATACATATCTAGTTACTGCATATAGTGAAATATATGCTATAAGATTTAATGCACATGTGTTAATATTAGTTGAATATAAGCTAAACCTGGTAATCATATTCAGAATAAGAATAAAAATAATACTCTAAGCAAAAAAAAAAAAAACAATATGGAAAGTATAACAAAATATATTTGGGAAAAATCGTGTTAAAATACTATAGACTGTTTAACAAGTACTTGTTATTACAAATTGTTCACAATGTTAATTATCCACTATAAAAAACGTATTGAATTATATTTAGTACTCCATAATACAAAATAAAATTTCTTTAAAATAAGAATAAAAGATTATACATTAATAAAAATGCAATCTGCAACATAATATAAATATTAATATTTAATTCAGATAAACATAAGACTGATAAGAATACTACTGAATATATAATAATGTGATTGATGAATACATACTACATGATCAGTCCATGTTAATCAATATAATTAACCAAAAACCACATTACAGAAATTAAATATATTAGGAACTTGAGAAAATGTATACATCAGTATATTAAATTGATATTTATTAATAAATTTGAATGTCATATATAAATAAAAGTGGTAAAACACCAGTACACCAGCATCATAGTGCATCAAAATACTTAAACATTATAGACAAGTTACTGCAGCTGGACTACTCAGGAATATTAGTTTTATCAGTTCCAAAAACTCTGGCACATGTCAAAGAATCGTGCCTGCCCTTTTTACCACATCTCTTACAGATAGTAGATTTTACTTTTGAAAATTCACCATAGGACGTAATCCTCTTCTGCTTAGGTCTACCTGGGGGCTTCGGAAGGATTGGAGGAAGTATTTTATCAGATTCTTCAGCAGATTCAGCCTCAAATCTTTCTGTTTGGGGAACAGGGAACAAGTCTACCTCATAACATTGTTTGTATTTAGATGTAAAAAAACACTCTTCAACAACACTATGAATTGATGTGCAGTGCTTCTTAATCACAGTCACTGCATGGGCGCATGGAAACCCTTTGATTTGCCATTCAAAACATGTACATATATTATATTGAAGATCAACAGTGACAGATGTTTTTGAAGATACCTCAAACTGACCGTTGGGATACAACGAGACAGGCCATGATGCACTGATATTTCCCAATTCATGCCAAAGAGTCTCTTTACTAGGAACCAGTAGACCTGTCCACTTATTGCTGGATTCCCGCCTCTCTACGAACATCCCAGAAATCTTTTTCCTTATGGAGTCAATCATATGAGTGATAGGAAGAGATCTAGCTTCACGTATCCAAGAGTTAAATGACTCAGCTGCATTAGATGTCATTTCCCCATACCTTTTAAGATGCGGAGAGTGTGAGACTGCCCATCTTGCATAAGGTAAATCTTCAAGCCATTTTTCAGCAATTCGACCGCCCACTTTCGTAAACAGCTCAAGTTTCTCTTTGAATATAGTGATGGTAGGTGCATATGCACACTCTTTGAACAATCCAGCCATATTTTCACGATGTTGAGTATTCCATCCACCACCGTACCTACCCTTAAGGTTTGACAACAAGTGATACATGCAATAAAAGTGGGCAGGATCATTCCATACATCGTAAAAGGCCGACATCAATCCTACATTTCTGTCAGAAATGTAAATTACCCTTTTGGGGTGAGTGATAAGATCACGAAGTTTAGTTAAGAACCAAGCCCAATTGTTACGATTCTCGGAAGATACAATAGCAAATGCAACAGGAAACAATCCTAAAAAGATACAAAATAATATAATAAGCACGCATTAAGTGGATGCAAAAAATTTAAACCATACAAATTCACAAATAATATACATTCAAAGTATGTTTAAAGGTCACAAATAGCATATCTGGAACAAATATTAAACAAACAGTTTATAGAATTATTACCGTTGTTCCCGTCCTTTGCGGTTGCGGCAAGCAATACCCCTTTTGACCTTCCCTTCATAAATGTACCGTCTATGAAAAACATTGGTCTACAACTTTTAAAGCCTTCCTTGCAAGCATTGAATGATATGAAAATTCTTTCAAAGTGGTTGGTGATAATGTTGGTCTCTACGTCCACTATGCTTCCAGGATTGGTACGTTTAATTGCATCACCATACCAGCGTAATTGATCGTACGAATCGTCATATCTTCCAAATATGTCGTTTCTTGCAGCCTCAACTCCGTACCACGCCTTCCAATAAAGGACTTCAAATCCATAATCATCATTAATATGTTCAATTACCTTTTTTCCAGTAATTGTAGGATTGGACTTCACATTTTGCAGAAGAATATCTTTGATTATTTTTGTGCCGAACCTGTTTTTTTTCTCGTTTAACAGGTTGCCGACACAATTATGTACTAGGTTGGCCTTGGAAACAATAAACCCTGAATTCATAGGTAAGTGTTTTCCTTTAATAAACCACTCACAACCAGTTGACACTTTCTGATTGCACTCAGCATATATGTACCTAGGGCAGTTCTTAACATATCTAAACTTGAAATTGAGCTTGGTCGAGTACTTAATCAACTCGATCCTAAACTCAGGTGTACCACCAAAGACTGCCCCCACTTTCATTATATTACCCCAATTATCGGACAAATAAGCTTTAGTCTTCTCCTTAGGGCATATATCAAAATTTGGTAAACTACCCAATCCAGTAAATTCTGTTGAACAAGCATTTGATAGTCTATGATTGAAAGCAATGTCAACACGATTATCAGGTATATTTGACAATTGAGTTTGGGATGCAGAAGCATCGACACGATCATCACTGATTGCCACACAAACACCCAAACTTTGTGAATTATTGGTATCAAGTAGTAAATTCTTAGACTGTGTAGAACAAACAGACACTTGAACTAATTTTTCCGATGAAATCTGACAAAATTCAACTAAACTGACCAAATCAGAATCAGATGATAAAGAACAATTCTTTATGCAACCAACAGAATAACACATGCCTAGATTAGAAGAAGACAATATGGGCCACATACCGATTACTTCATTAACAATGTCTTCGAGCTTTGAAGATTGTTGAACACGGATCAACTTGGTTTTCTTCTCGAATTCGAACTTTAAAATCACAGCATAATTCATCTCTGATTCTGCAAATTAGCTTCTCCAATTAACAAGATCAATATAGCCCTAAATCGCATAAATTAAAACAGGGGAGAATTAGAAAAAATCGAAGATCGAATCGGACAGGGTATAAATTGGAATAACAATGAACCAATCGAATTATTGATTATTGAATTAAAACAACCCGGAATAAAATTGCATACCTAGATAATGTAATGGATCTCGGATGAGATTTAGAAACTCAAAATTCAATCTATTTTGGGTATTTCGGTTATGATCGAATATCGAAGATGGGATTTGAAGATCGAATTATTGATTATCACAGTTGGAAATTGAATATGGAATCATTGCATCAAAACAGAATTCATACCTCCAAAATGGAATGATTCTGGTAGATTTGCAGATGGGATTTGCAGCAAAATGGAGGTGGTTCGGTGATGATCGAATATCGAGGATGGGATTTGAAGATCGAACAGAATTCGTACCTCTTGGAGATCGATTTATTGATTATGCGCAATTGAGATTTGGAGATCAATTTATTGATTATTGAAGATATTGATTATTGAAGATGTGATCTGCAGATTGGATTTGCAGCAAAAGGGATTTTATTCAATGTTGACCATGAATAAAATATAATTTTAATTTACATTGATTTGAAATTACAAAATACCGATAGCATTAATTTAAATTATTGTTTTAATTTAATATATTGGTGTGATGAAAGAGTAAGGGCATAATTGGTCATTTGTTTAAGAATTTGACCTTAATCCTAATGCTATAATTTATTGTCTCTTTTCCTAGTTGTGTCTATAGGATTGTCTCTAATCCTAATTAAACTCTATAGAAAATGATAATGAATGAATTGAAAAAGAATTATATTGGAATTACATGAACAAAATGATTTACATCCCTTCTCTTATATTTTATATAGAAGAAAGTTTACAATATGGAAGTTACAACTAGTAAAATAGAAGTTATAACTAAAACAACTACTTTAACTAATAATCTTTCATTTGTAGACTTGACTTGTTGTTATTCTTCACACCCTCCCACAAGATGAGCATGGATGGTATCAAGCACATCTTGAACTTGTTAAAAAAAAAACTCCAAACCATTATGAGTAGCACGACGTGGGTGCAATGATATCAACAATGAAGATGTAGCCTTCGAGAATAGAATCTCACACCAAATTGAACATTTGAACGTTGATGTAGAGAGTAGAAAAACGATGCAACCCATGCATCTAATCAATGGTGAAATTTCCACCAATATTTCAAAAAAAAAAAAAAAGTAGAATCGTGATATACACGAAGAGAAGAGACTAAATTGCGTATAGAACTCTAGAGAATTCGATTCCGAATCAACGTGAAATCGAATATAAAACTCACGAGCATAAAACTCGCAAAGAAATGAATATAAAATTCAAGAAACTAAAAAAAAATGAGTATAGAACTCCAAAAATTCGAATCAAGATAAAATCGAATAAAAAAATTCACGAGCATAAAACCCGTAAATAATAAATCTCGAAAAGAGAAAAAATAGGATATAAATCCAAATTCATCAAAGATTTTACAAAAATGAGTATACAACTCATTAGATTCATTCAAATCGAATTGCATAAACATACTTAGATCGACGAACATGTTTAATCGATTATAAATTAATCTATACACAACTCTAATACCATGTGAAATTTCACAATATATGTTCGTTACTTGGTTGATTTTCAACTTTAACATTAGTCAATTGATTCTACGGTACACGAGTAAGGCTTCCATAATTTGTTGTTCTTTATTGTTTTATTTAATGCTTACCGTTTAAAAATAAATAGTTCACATTTTTTTTAAAAAATGAATAAAATTATTTGAACATATAAAATTTATATTTACATTTTTATTATGTCCCTGTGTAATGACTAATATTAATGATCCATTCTAAATGGTATATTGTCCATCCATGAACACTATTATTCTGTGACCTCACCTTACATGACAATGTCACGTTAATAAATCTTTCTTTAATAAATTTTAGTTTAATTTTATCCTTATCATTATCTCCATGTAATTAGAAATAAAATATATCCACCAATAATTTTATCATTGATCCTTATCATTATTTCCATGTAAATAGGAAACATTGTTAGAGAAAAATTAAATATTTATAAAAAATTATGAAGATATAGATAAGAATAAAATTAAATTAAAAAATGAAAGATTTATTGATGTGGAGTGGACAAAATAAAAATAAAAATAGTGTCCACTAATGGATACTATTACATTATTCCCGTCTAATTTTTATTTTTTTTTGACAGACCGTCTAAAATAATTAAATAGAACTATTTTAGACAAAAAAAAAAGTTGAAGTAAAAGAAAAGCGTTTTTAAGAATTATGAAATATTCTTCAGATTTGAATATTACAAATATATGCAAAAATATCACATTTTATATAAAATTTTGTGATTACTAATTACAGGATGTTATTTATTTTTTCAATAATTAAGATATAAGACCAAGTTTGGGAAGATTGTTTCCATCTTTTCATGAAAGTGCAGTTCCTTTGCGTTACGGTGGCATACTTTATTAGTTTTCCTGCTATGCCCCCGTGGGGGTAAAAAAGAGATTTTAAAATTTCGAGCTTAAGAAAGAAAGGAAATACGCATATAAACGAATATTAATGTGCTGTGCTCTTCCTCCGGTTCCTGCCTATAAATACCGCCACTCTCCCCTTCACCCTCCTCTCTCCTTCCAAATAAACAACAGCCTAAATTCACTACACTCTTCTGTTGTAGGGTTTTTCAATTCTCTCTCCGCTGGACACACGCTGAATCTCTCTATTACACTTCCACGGACGTGGTATTGTGTGTATTTCTTCAAACAGAGTGAGGAATGGACGCTTATTCTCTGCATCTAGCAATGGCGGCTCTCTTTGGAGCCTCCTTTGTCGCCGTCTCGGCGTATTATATGCACAGGAAAACCCTAAACCAGCTGCTCGAGTTCGCCAAGGCGATAGAGAGGGATAAGGATGACTTTGAGCCGGACGACGTCACCGGCGATGCGGCGGAGCAGCTTAAGAAGTATCCCTCGCGGAGGCGGAGGAAGGCAAACGGAGCCTACAACCGCCGAGGTTCTGCGTCGTTGCCGGACGTCACGACCTTCTCCGGCGCCGGCGGAGGTGACGTGGAGGATAGGAGGAACGGTCCGGTACGCGTGGATTCTATTCCGGCAGGTTTGCCCAGGCTTCACACGCTTCCTGAAGGTATGGCAATATCCGATTTTTCTCTTGAATGATGTAGTGAACCGATTTCATTTAGTTTTGATTAATTAAAAAATAAAAATTTATGCAAGTGATTCAGGATTGGTTCCAGTTTCATACTGTTGAATAGTGTACTCTTCTAGAAATTGCAAAAGGTTTCCTTTTGTTGGTCTAAATAGAAAATGAGCTTGATAGCAACTTTCTATTGGGGTTGGGCGGCGGCTATAATACTCCAGGCAGGGCAGTTGTCTGGTTGATGATCCAATTCAGCTAGATAGTTTGTGAAACTCATTTGCCTTGTTGAAGCTTAGTGCATGGATAAGCTTAGTTTGATTTGTATTTCAAGCTGTTGGTCCCATATTAGTGATATAATTTTGGAGGCTAAATTCAAGTGGTCAGTCATGTGTTTCCACCTGGCTTTAATTTCCTATATCACTGCAATCTTTGCCACCATAATAAGCATTCTTTCAATTCTTTTGGTGGGCTTTTGTGAAAATACTAATACTTGAGAAAAGTTATTACCTAGCTGCTCTGACCTTGTTTAACCTGTTATTATTATTATTACTAGATTTTCCATTATTGTTGGAATCATCGTCAAACGGTTTGTATCATACGTGGCAAGATGCCGCAGGTCGGAGTATCCATCCATCCTTCCATCTCTTAGAAGGCAACCAAAGTAGACAATTAATGGACAAAGAAACACAGTTTCCAAAATTTTGAATTAATAAGATGGTTTTGGGGACATTTTAGAGTCTTAGCTTTTTTATGCTTTATACTACTTCGTGTTGCTGTTTATACTCAGGCAAGTTGATAAACTTCTGAAATATTATTTCCCAATCAATTTAATGAAAGAAATATTACGTTTATATTGTTAGTTCCTTTTAAGTTATATGGTTGATACAAAACTATATTATGCTGATGGAACACTCTACCACCTGGAAATCAGGGTCCAGATACTCTTGTTTTAATTTTTAATTTATCTGTTCCTCAAATCTGTCTCAGTATATAACAGTAATTACTTCTTTTGTTTCAGGAAAATCTAGTCATTTGAGCTCAACTCCCCGAGCGGGTCATCTTATGCGGCCTACTTCTCCTAAGTCCCCTGTCGCTAGTGCAAGTGCATTTGAAAGCATAGAGGGTTCAGATGACGAAGATAATATGACTGATGCTACTAAGCTAGATGCTGAGTATCTTCATACCAATGGAAATTCGGTGAGTAAAGGTGATATACAGGAAGTGCTTAGTTAGGTTAAACTGCAATCCGTCCTTCACTTCTCACTTTCAGTCATAACTATGAAACTTTTCCAGATGTTTGTTATCTGTATTATATGAAACATGCAATGTTTCTTTAGTAAGGTTCTATATCTAGTTTAGTCTGTAGTTGAAGTCTGATTGCTTAAGCATGTTTCAGAACTTACCTGATCACATAACTGCGAATGGTGAACAAATGTCCATGGCTACACCAAGTATGATTCGCTCGCATAGTGTATCTGGTGACCTGCATGGTGTTCAACCTGACCCTGTGGCTGCTGATATTCTAAGGAAAGAGCCAGAACATGAAACCTTTGTACGATTGAGAATCTCCCCCTCCGGTATTTTTCTTATTTCCCTTTCTCATGCATGCAATTTGTACAGTTGGTTTTGTGCCCAAACATGCCCTAGGGTATACTGACATTGCTTATGTGGGGAAACCTTAACCAATTGTCTTTTTCCTCTTTTCGACACCATCAGTTAATACCTTATTCATTCAAAGCAATCATACCTTTCCAGTTTCAGTTATTTTTTACTTCATTCTTTATTAACATCTATATTCACTCCATTTTTCTAATATTCTCTGAGTTAAGTTTTTCTGTTTATCACAATTGTATGCCAAGAATGTAGCTAATAGCTATAGTGCTTATTAATATTGTTTAGATGTGTAAAGATGAATCTTTGTCAAAAAGTTATGTCATAACTTTTATGCTTTTGAGTAGTAATACTGCAGGCGAGGATAATTCCCCTTCTTTTGTCCTGTTATCTTTACCTATATATAAGTCGTAAGAAGATACTTTCGAAGATATATATATATATATATATTAACTAACTTGCACATCACATTTCATCTTGCATAAATTTGACACTCTCTGAGCTAAACACTCTGTATAACCAGTGTGGTTTTCACTTTTTTCCCACATGACTACTGTTAGAGATACCATCTCCAGATGAAGTGGAGGTATACCGTGCAGTACAAGATTGCCTTGAACTGCGGAAAAGTTATGTTTTTAAAGAAGCTGATGCTCCATGGGAAAAGGAAATTATATCTGATCCCAGTACTCCAAAGCCAATGCAGAACCCTTTTGATTTTACTCCAGTTGGGAAGTCTGATGTAAGCCTCCTCTCTAAATTACTGTATCTACCTCGTGCTTTTTGTGCTTGATCTTGTCTATTCAAAACTATTGTTCCAATTTCATGATTGAATCATTGAAATATGCTTTCTACTATTGGTGTTCTGATGAATTATAATCAAATCCTTGCAGCACTATTTTCAGATGGAAGATGGAGTTGTTAATGTTTATGCCAACAAAGATTGTAAGATATTTTTGTGGAGTTGGGATACTCTTGAATTGGATTTTCTCTTTCTAATTGTAGCTTGTTTTCTTCCCAGCAAAGGAGAAACTTTTTCCAGTAGCTGATGCCACAACTTTTTTCACTGACCTGCATTATATACTTAAGGTTATAGCAGCTGGGAATATCCGAACTCTTTCCCACCATAGACTAGTTCTTCTAGAACAGGTGGAAGCATCCTTCTGATAATAAATTATTTGTTACTGATTATTGATTTTGAAATATGGAAATCGTCTAATACTAACGGTGTATATGTGACCCCAGAAATTCAATCTTCATCTGATGCTTAACGCAGACAGGGAGTTCCTGGCTCAGAAAAGTGCACCCCATCGAGATTTTTATAATGTAAGGAAAGTTGACACACATGTTCATCACTCAGCGTGCATGAACCAGAAACATCTTCTAAGGTTTATTAAATCGAAGTTGAGGAAGGAACCAGACGAGGTAATGATTTTGTTTATTTTTGTTGATGTCTCCACCTGACATTTATGTTCCACTATTCATATTCCAAATTATCTGAGGTCAACATGGGTGAACTGTGAAGAAAATAATATACAGAAAGACTGATGAAAATAATTGCAGTTACCTCTGCTGTAATACAAGTTGATTGCTCATTTGCAGGTTGTTATATTTCGAGATGGAACATATCTGACCTTGAAAGAGGTGTTTGAGAGCTTGGATTTGACGGGGTAGGATTTTTTTTTTAATATCTGTACTTCTGGAACAAAGATAAAAAATTGAGAACATGTTTTCAATAGTTAATTCTTTAGGCGGTGTAGTAATTATCTCACCATTATTCCCTTAATTCCTTTACTTTATACCGAAGCTAATGAATGTCTTCTTGAACAAAAAAATAAAATAAAATTGACAGGTACGATCTGAATGTTGACCTACTCGATGTTCATGCTGACAAAAGCACCTTCCATCGATTCGACAAATTCAATTTGAAGTATAATCCCTGTGGTCAGAGTAGATTGAGAGAGATATTTCTGAAGCAAGATAATCTTATTCAGGGTACATTCGGTGTTT
The DNA here is from genome assembly GCA_963675135.1 of Galeopsis tetrahit. NCBI lineage: Eukaryota > Viridiplantae > Streptophyta > Magnoliopsida > Lamiales > Lamiaceae > Galeopsis > Galeopsis tetrahit. Next base: position 70,492,762 of record OY776128.1, on the reverse strand, counting down.
CCTTTTCTGCAGTAGATGTGAAAGTTTCTACCAAAATTAATGTGACTTTCAAGTCTATGTATAGCAATATCGCACATCTGCATTTTTTTGAAACGAGAAGTTATACCTGCATTAGAGTTGTCATTAGATCATTTAGTGGTGCCCATTATTCTGGTTTAAAACACTAAAGCATGTTTGGTTAATCTGATGACATGTTCTCTGCTGTTTTACACCTGGTTTAATTATGTTATGTTTTCAACAGGCCGTTTCCTGGGTGAATTGACTAAGCAGGTCTTTACGGATCTTTCCGCAAGTAAATATCAAGTGGGTACCTCATAACCTATTACTGGCTTTATTTTCCATTGGCACTTGATTAATATGAAACCGTGCATTATTTTTTTTATTCTTTACGGGGTATGCGGTTAGGAGATGGAGGGGAAATGCTTGAAAGTTTTACAAAGTCCAATTTGTTTGCTCGAATTTTGAATTTAGTTTCTAAGGCTGTTGTCTTGCTCGTCTGCAGATGGCTGAATACCGAATATCAATATATGGCAGAAAGATGAGTGAATGGGATCAGCTTGCAAGTTGGATAGTTAATAATGACTTGTACAGCGAGAATGTTGTATGGCTGATTCAGGTAAGAAGCATACTACCATCTTCCAGTTTCTCGCGATGATATGACATCTTCAGTTCACAATAATTGCAGATTGTATCATTGATTTGAATATTTTGCTTCTTGGTGGATCTGCTGTAATTCCAGATAACAATTTTTTTAAATCATTGGGCTTAATTAATAGCTAGTGAAGTAAAATCTATAAATTGTGAACATCTTCAGTTACTTGGGTCTTCAGCCTGAGAAGTAATCACTTCGGCTATGTGATTTGCAGTATAAATATAATCTTATATATACTGCTCTTAGTATCAAGCTAGACAGGTCAAATCTGGCACAAATATTAACTCCTGTATTAAACTTCTGAGACTGATCATTTTTAGTATTGAGAATATCATATAACTGAAGAAGTTTATCTTATTACATTTTCCCTTTGATTTTCCACGCCTGCTTTATGTGCACATACATTCTTTTGTGCATCAGAATTTGATTGATAATTTTCTTTTTTTTGAAATATATGGTCTAGCTTCCAAGACTCTACAATGTGTACAAGGAGATGGGAATCGTGACCTCATTTCAGAACATCCTTGATAACATCTTTCTGCCTCTGTTTGAGGTTACTGTCAATCCCGATTCACATCCTCAGTTGCATCTTTTCTTAAAACAGGTTTGTCGTCTCCAATCTCGCAACTAATTATAATTCCAATAGAGGCATATCTGTGAGGTTTTCATGCCAATTTTTCATGATCAACAATTATTGCTTATTTGCACTTTATTAAACTGATTTTCATCTTAGACTTGTGTTGAACTACCATTATCTGTTGTTTTAACAGGTTGTCGGATTGGATCTTGTGGACGATGAAAGCAAGCCTGAAAGGCGACCCACAAAACACATGCCTACGCCGGATCAATGGACCAATATATTTAATCCTGCATTTTCCTACTATGCATACTATTGCTATGCTAATCTCTACACTCTGAACAAGGTGCGCTTCTCTGTAGTGGTTAATTGAATACGCATTGTTTATGACTCCTTTTATGTTGGCAATTCTAGTATTATGTCTATCTGTTGTGGTAGTTTTTTTTTAAATCCCTTTTGCTGGGAACTGGGTAAAATGCCAGAGTAACTTTTTGGTTGATTTTGATTTCTCTGCATATGATTCGAATATTATATTGTGATCTCAGTGATTTGGTGAATCTACTTGTGCTTCATATTTTGGTGTTGGGGTATAGTGGGATAGTAGGATGTGGGTTATATCATCTATTGTTTAAATTATGACATGTAAAGTCATTTGTTTTTTACAGGGTAAAATTTTTTTTTTTTCCCTTGAAATTTGTCATCCATCGTCTTTACAGATATGATCATGTTTTCTGTATTAATCAAACTAAAAGTTTTCAACTGTACATTTTCAGCTTCGTGAGTCAAAGGGTATGACCACAATTAAATTCCGGCCCCATTCTGGAGAGGTGAGTAATGAAGTTTGATGCATCATTTTGCCTTAGATTGTGTACGTTTCTAAGATACTCTTACATGATCAGGCTGGTGACATAGACCATCTTGCAGCAACATTTCTCACGGCTCATAATATTGCTCATGGAATCAATCTTAGAAAATCCCCCGTTCTTCAGTATTTGTACTACCTAGCCCAGGCAAGTAGAAAAGGTTTAAATAAGTTGTGTTCCCTATTCATATTTTTAGTGTCCCTTGCCTGAACTTACTTGTGTATTCAGATTGGTCTGGCTATGTCTCCTCTGAGCAACAACTCCTTATTCTTGGACTACCATCGTAATCCTTTTCCAATGTTTTTCCTACGGGGCCTCAATGTATCCCTCTCAACTGATGACCCATTACAAATTCATTTAACAAAGGAGCCCCTGGTGGAAGAATACAGTATAGCTGCTTCAGTGAGTTTGCACAAATCTAGTTTTCTCCTTGAATATTAAAACTATTAAAACTTTGTACAGATTCCTTATTAACGTTCTTACAGGTATGGAAGTTAAGCTCATGCGATTTATGTGAGATTGCTCGTAACTCAGTGTATCAGTCTGGTTTCTCTCATGCTTTGAAGGTATGCAGTATTTTCATGGTCTTGTGAGTTATTCAGAGGATAATCTACATTAACAATCTATAAATAAATTTTCTTCTATATTTTTCTCTAAATAAATTGGGAAAGTGTTGGTGTTAATTGGGCCCCACTCATTTCTGTGCAGTCTCACTGGGTTGGTAAAGAATACTACAAGCATGGACCAGATGGCAATGACATTCACAAGACTAATGTGCCTCATATAAGGCTCGAATTTCGTGATATGGTATGTGTGCTTAAATCTGCTGTGAAATGGGATTCACTAATGATTTCCTTCTCATGCAAGTTGAGTCTTGAAGTTTTACTAAATGTGTTACTGCTGTAGATATGGAGAGAGGAAATGCAACAAGTTTATCTTGGAAAGACGAACTTCCCCAAGTTTATCGATCCATGATGTGCTTGGCTAATTTTCACTTGATGCATTATCAATTTCTTGTCCTGGAGGTAATTCTCTAGTTACATCTCGATTTTTACTTTTAGAGCTAGTAGTAAGAGCACCACTACCTAGACCAGTGTCAACGTCACCGGGGGGAAAACATATTTTATTTTAATACTTGTTGGTGGTGGTTTCAGGACTGGGTAATTACTTGCTGCTTATAATATATATGAGAAGAGCTTTTCTCCTGTAGATTATACATGGCGAAAAATTAAGGTATGAGAGAGCGCATGGGATAAGTTGAATCTCTGTAGGTGAAGTGGATCCAAACACAATCCAGAGTCACAGCAGAAGATCAATAGAATGTAGTATGTATTATAGTAATCAACTGAAGTTCAAGTGGTTGTGTAAGATTATTGTTACACCATATACGCCTTCCCCAAATAAAAGAACCAATGGCATTGCAATGAGTGGTTTTTATTTAATCGTCAGTGAATTATTCGTTCTTTGTTTTTAAATCACCACAACTGCGTATTGTTGTTTTTGGATTTGAATCTTGTGTTGAATGAACTAAATTGTGATTGCATGAATTCCAATTAAAGTTAGGACTCTAGTGATGGACTGATTAATAGCCTAGTTTGACTGGAAAGACTAAATACAAGTTAAAAGTAGAATGAATTTAAATTGAAGAGAAACCAAATACCCAGAACAAGAAGAAAAAGAAGGAAGTAGGCGAACTGCCAAAGGTTTGTCGATATATTCTTCAATAATTTTATGAAGCCTCCTCCACAGTTGAAGATTGTTTCAGAATAATGCGTGGTGATTTTTGGATTGAGTTTCGTGGTTGATTATTTAAGAATTCAGGTTTAGACGTGGTAATTATACTGATTAGACATGTGCAAAACTGAAATTGTAATCGGACGAACCGGCCAAATTGTTCGGTTTTTAACTGCCGGTTCGTTGAACCGTTGGTTTAGATTTGAAAACTGAACCGTAACCTTAAAATTAAGGTTTGGTTTTGGCTACGGAAATTCAAAATCGAAACTGGCGGTTTGGAGTTAAACCGGTTCGACAGTTAAACCGGTGCTTTTGCCCTATTTTTCTATTTTTTATTTTTAATTTTTTTTTATATATATACTTCAATTTCAACTCATTTTTTTCACACCGATCTCTCTCCTATATTACTCCCCCCGTCCGCCTATAAGTGTTACATTACTTTTTGGCACAGAGATTAAGAAAAGTGATAGTACAAGTGATGTGATTGAGAGAGATAGAGAGAAAAAGTAAGATATAAAGTGAAGTGTAAGAAAAAGTACTTACCAAAAAAGGTATGAGAAGCTTATAGGCGGACGAACCAAAATGGTAAAATGAGAAGCTTATAGGCGGACGGACCAAAATGGTAAAATGAGAAGCTTATAGGCGGACGGAGGGAGTATGTTGTAGTTTATTTTCTAAAAAATGAGGGAAAAACAAATAAAAAACGATCGAAAAAAAAAAAACTCAAACATGCAAAATCGGCGGTTCAAAATCGTAATCGATTACGGTTCAATTTGGGTTTGGTGTCATCGCCACTCAACCCCAACCTCTGTTTTCTTTGGTGTCCGCCGCCCTCAACCCCACCCCCTATCCTCTCCGTTATCCGGTCCCAAACCTCCATCTAGTTTCAGATTTTAATTGTTAGAAGTAATTCAATATTGAAGGTGTCAGCTGATTGTAGTGTCTAGCAGAAGAGAAGTCGTAGTCGTCTGGTTGAGTTAGGGAGCAGCTGAGTAAGGTCAACTCAGCTGATAAAGTTTAGTCATCTGATTAGGATCAACTCATCTGATAAAGTAAATGACAACTCTACTGAGTAGGTGTCGTCTGATCTGTATCAGCTGTGTTAGAGTCCAAGTCGTCTGAAGCCATATCAGCTGAGTCAAGTCTACTGATTTAGTTATTTCACAGTTAGTTATATGCGGTTATTTCTGTTAGGTAGTTATTCAGTTAATGTCGTATCTCTATAAATACACCACTTAATGCATATGATTAGTTCACTTCGTGTGATCATAATCTTAGTGATTAATTCTTTGTGAGTTGAGCGAGTTAGCAAGTTTCTTAGTGAGTCATACTTGTAATTGTAAACACTTGTTCAAGTTAGTAAAGAAAGCCTCTATCCTCTGTGGACGTAGATCATTTGATCGAACCACGTAAATTCCGTGTTTGTTCTCACTTGTTCAATTCATAGCGTTCTTGTTGTCTTATTTTATCATTTGTGATTGTAATAGCTTTGTGCAAATTCCATAACAATTGACGTCGTCTGTGGGAACCGAAGATAAAGGCAAGAATCAAGAATGGGTTCTGTGAAGTTGGAAGTGGAGAAATTTATAAGTAAAATGATTTTGGTTTATGGAAAGCCAAGATGAAGGCGCTCTTGTCACACAGTGGGCTAAAGGATGCCCTAGTCCCTCTTGATCTTGAACCGAAACCGTGAAATTCACGGTCGGGTTTTAGTTCGTCCTTCCCAAGTTTTGGGACCGCCAGTTACGATTTTTTTAATACCCAACATATATAAATTCAAACGGACAACCGAGATTTGATCTCAAAATGTGACCGTTGGGACTGGAACCGGGGGTTCGAACCGCCAAACCAACAGTTCTAAACCGAAACCGACGGTTCCACCCGATTTTCAGATTTTTTAAAAATAAATTTGAATCCAACAGTCCGAATTGATCTAAAACTAGCCATTTTTTTTATCAAACTGTTGAAAAAAAATTAGCCATCATTTTGGCTACTATAAATACCCCTCAATGGTGAATGAAAAAATCACACCTACTTGATCCAAATTGATCAATTATTCTTCATCTCCCTCAATTCTCTTTGCTATCTTGAAGTGTTTTTGTTTGCAAATTGCACTATTTCAATTCTCAACTCTCAATTCTATAAATAATATTTATAGCTTTAGCTTATACTTATAACTTAATATATTTACTTATAACTTAATATATTTATTATTTTGCATACTATATATTGTACATATTACAAATTACATACTACACTTTATATATTTTATTACTCAAAAATAAAAAAGTCAAGAAGAGGATCATCATCTTCATCTAGAGGAAAGGGCAAGAGTCCGATGACTTCTACTCCTCCGGTTCCACACTTTGACGACGAAGATATCATCATTCAGTGGAGTGTGGAGGAAATAGAGACGGCGACAGCGGATTACACTTTTCCTCCAAATGAAGAGCAAAATGTTACCGAACCGAAAGCAATCGAAGGCGAAGCCAAACCCGAAGAAGCCACTCAAAGAGAGAGAGGAAGAGGAAGAGAAAAAGGAAAAAGGGCCACTCGAAAGATGTTCAAGATTGACCGTTGAACATTTAGAAAATCAATGTTTGATCGATGATTGGGTGAAAGCCGAAGATCGAACACAAGATATAACTCTTAGCACTGATTCAAGTAAGTAAATGAACGACGACACAACCAACGAAAGTGATTGCTAAACGGACAAAAGGTAAAATACAAGATAAGAGAACTACTGTACGTAGACTTTGATTCCGAGAGGATACGTAAGCAACATAATTTTAAGTTTTGAACTTAGAATTTTCTAAGTTTGAATTTTAAAATTATGCTCAATTCCATTTTTTTTTTCCTTTTTCCATTTGAATTGTAATGTTTAATTTTTTGTATTTTCTTGTAAATTGTTAGTTTGAAATTAAACATTTGTAATTTTTAAGTAGTTTCAACTTTCAATTTCATATTTTAAATTTTAATGTAACATTTTTTAAAGTAGTTTCACTTTCAAGTTTCAAAAATATGTAATTTGTCTTATTTTAAATAGTTGAATAAAATTTAATTTTCATTTAATTGTAGTATTGTTACCTTTGTAGTTTGTACATTTAAATTTTTAGTTGGTAAAAATTTGAAAAATCATTTTAAAAACACACACAAAAAAAAAATATAAAAAAATTGGGCAGACGGTTAGACCGGAACCGACTGGAATCGAATCCGGCGGTTCCAAACCTGAACCGAAATCGTCACCTTCTTTCTCACAGTCCGATTCAAGCTTCCCGAGACCGTCGAACTGGCTGTTCGTGAATCGTGAGCAACTCTAATATAGATGACTAGAGAGGACATTTAATTTAAGTGCTTTTAGTAATTAATAATAGGAGTGTTATGGTAATCTAATATTTTGCATGACCATTTTATCCCTTTCCCTTCTACATCCAAAAATCAACCATTATTTTGAAATAATTTTTTTTTTCCATCTCTATATTCTCTCCCTCATCTTATATTTCATCCTCTCTGATCTCCTGAAACCTAACCAGCAATGTGTATATGCATGCGTTTGTGTCGACGAACAATGTATATTTTTGACTTGTCAATTATATATATATATATATATAAAAGTTTTGATAGTCAAAAACAATATATAATTTTGAAAAATAATAGTAAGATTTATATTATCAATTGGAAAGAAATTTATTGAATTATTTGATAATACAGTATACACACATGACTATTTAGCTCAGTCGGGAATCCACATCACATGAAAGGAGTGATACCCAAACGGGCCAAACCCGCACCAACCCACTACAGGACCCAAAAAGGGATGACCCAAACAACACGGGTCAGGACAGGTTTGGTTGAAATTGTCAAACCCAGCCTTATGTTCGGCCTTGCACCTCACACAAGTTTAACTCAAAATCAATACAGTATATATAAGCAGATTCAAGCTGAAAATACAGTAAGGTACAATCTCAATTTGTTTTCCCTCTTCTAATTGTAAGAATCATTTGCCCTCTTTCTATCTGAAAACTTTTGAAATTTTTATAGATGCACAAGCCATTGGTACAACTTGCTAATTTATTCACCAAAAAATGTTTGGACGAATGATATCTTCAAAAGATGAACTCTCGAAAGTAGTCCGAAATTCATGATTTTCTGGATAAGAAAGATGCAAAATGCAGCTATGCTTTCACTTTTTTGTACTGCTTTATCTCCTGAATTACTCCATCAGCAAGTGAAGTGTCATCAAAATTCTTTCCAAAGAACTTAACAAATTCCATATTTGGATCCATCAGGTACCTGCAATTATTGTTGTTGCTATGAGAATTTTTGCTAGAGAGTTCTATAATTCTTAAAACTTAAGTGTGCGTTCCATGATGCAATTTGAAAAGTAAAAACTGGCATAAATAAGATAATTCATGTCAAATTAGAGAGCTCTGATACTGGACCACTTAATCGGTTAACAATGTAACGAAATGATGGTGTCTAGTGTAGCATTAAAAAAAAACCATAATGATCGGCTATCACTTATTAAAAATGCTTCAACTAACATCCTGAATATACGAAGATTTTAATTGCCAGGCTAAACTTCCTGAAGTAGCAAAAAATGTATATGTCCTTCATGCTTCAAGTGTTTTAACTTTTTGTGGATTAACTGATGTCTGATGAAACTTGTACCTCATTGATCTCTAGGCTATTACTATTGAGGGGGCACTTGGTTCAAATTCTCCAATGAGATTAGTGATGAGAATCATTGAATAGTGAATTTCAATGAAAATGATTGTTAGATTTTTGGTGTTTTGCTCTAATCTAGGAATAAGTGGGGATAAAAAATGGTTGTTGGTTGATGAATAGTGGAATGATTGAGGAGAAATGATTATTGGAGGGGAGACAGTTAAATACAAAATGGGTAATGGTTAACTTATTTGAGTCTCATAAGCTCGTATGAAGTATTCTCAAGGTGAATTGATCATCTTTTATTTTCATTAAGCACCACAATTACTCTATACTCATTCTTATTCTCATTGAAGAATTTTGAACCAAGCGCCCCCAAAATGGTGGTAAATTATCACGGAATCACCTAATGATTTCCAGGAAAAAAAGCAGTTGCAATCTTATTATTCATTTGGAAGTTAGGAAAAGGTGCATAAGACGTGAAAGATATTCACCCCCAAAACCAACCCAAACATACTCTTGACATGCATTAGTTACACAGCATACTTGAGTAAGATTAGATGGCAAGCAATTAATTTTAGACTGAATGTATTCAGTCTTGCCTAAATTAAATAGTTTAGGAAACTTACATGACTATAGAGTGATCAACAAGATAGTCTGAACCTTCTTCTTCTGTCTTCATATAGTACACACGGTAAGCACGCGCAGCCTTCTTGATTTCATCAGGGGAACCAGTGATGCCAATTAACTTTGGGTGGAACTCTGCAAGAGTGAAATGCAAAAGACGGTTAGTTCAGGAAGAATTAAAATAAACACAATCCAGTTGGTGTCATTTTAGATTGCACTTGAATCCCATGATCAAACCTACCTTTGACGTATTCACGAACTTGCTCAACAGTATCTCTTTCGGGATCAACTGAAATGAAGATTGGAACCACTTCGATCCCAGACTTTGCTTCTGCAAATGTAAGATAGATAGTTAACCCAATATGCTAGCACACTAACGACAAAACAATATAAATACAATAAGGTTTCAGTGCATATGAAACCCCCATACATACTTAGTTAACTCACTTATTTTATCAATTGCTGATGCCATCTTTTGTAGCTCATCTGGGCATATATCAGGGCAATGAGTGAATCCAAAGTATATCAAGTTCCATTTCCCCAGAAAATCTTTATCAGAGACTGATTTCCCATTATGGTCAATGAGGTTAAATGGACCCCCAATAGCTGCTTTTCCAACAGAAGGTCCCTGCTTTACTGTGTTTGAGGCACTATTTATCCCTGCAGCCATCACATGAGAAACTCTATCTCAACTCATACATAAAGAATATTCATACGGTGACTGCCGAGAGAGAAAGAGAAAGAGAGAGAGGGAACTATGCCTGAAAGAAAGGTCCAGCATTTCAATAAAGTTGAAACAATAGAAGAAAATGAATATAACTAGCAATGCTTGAAAAAGGTTCTCTTGAGTCTCGATCAGCATGCAAGAAAAAAATATTGCAATCCTTGCTCCATTAATGAAAGTATTAAAAAAAAGGCCATAAAACAGCAATTAGATGGTGCCATATTAAAAGCACGATGACCCCTTCTTTTGTCAATATATTGAAAACATGACTGGAGCTGGAGTACCTAAACTAGGCTTGCAATTATCTGTTTATAGTAAAACAGTTTCTATCGATCAAAAGAAACCACACACTTGAACTACTTATAAATGGCTAACAAGAAAAAGGTAACTCGAATTTCTTCACATGTATCTACAACTAGGATTAACAATTGGATGGAAAGGGGCTGGTATTGGTGGACATACCGTCCTCATTCCAAATCTCATCCAAAATACTATCTCAGTTCAACTCCCAATTTGGAGAAGTTGGGGGTGTTTGTTTTCGAATTCCTAACACCAGATTTGAGATTTTGATACTCTAGACAAAAAACAAAATAGATTTAATAAATTCAAGTTACATAAAACAACTAACCTTTTATATACAGACTCTAATCAATTTGAATTTTTTTGTGAAGCCATCATATCCTCAAAATCGAGAAATGAAATGTATTCAAGCATCAACATTTTCATCAAAACTCACCACAAATATCTAACCTTCAATACGCCTCTTCTTTTCCCGGTCGTAATAGTAGACCAATCCCGCTCCAGTACAGAGAAGCAAAAAGAAGCTCAACCACGAAACAGGCTACACCCAGAACAGACATTAACGTTCATCAAAGAGAAAACCTATATGAAAAGGCATACCTCCTTTCTAGAATTAGCATTTGAGCATGAATGACGAAAATAAGATGTGATAGAATTATTCAGTTTATTTAAACAAAAAAAGAATAAGTAATTGCTTCCAAAACATTAACTAGATTTGTGAAATTGGAAACAACATATGTTCATAAACTAATAGGCATGAACAAACAATTTGAAACAAAAAGCAGAGGAAACCGACCAAGAAGTAAATAATTAAGGGTTTAAGAAGAGGAAAAAAGAAAATACCCCTCCTCGGACAGGCTTTCCTTCCTGATGAGTATTCTGCGATCCGCCGGAATTCTGCCCTCCATCATTCTTATTTCCAGAAGTAGCCTCAGCCGGCCCACTGGCACCCACATTTGAAGTCGCAGATTGATTAGCAGCAGGAGTATTTGTACCCGTGCATAAGAAGCGATGATTCATCGAAAAAGCAGACATCAATTTGTATTGATTGGCAGTGAATTCGGGGGATAGTGAAGCAAGAGGTGAATTGGGGAATGATTCGTGGGCGAACTTTGATGAATGCATTCTGGAATTGAAGGAGTAGAAGAGATGACGGAGAGTAGAGTTCCGCAAAAATGATGAAGCCATCGTCACGATTGGGATTTCTGGTTCTGTTTTCTAAAACCCTAGTTCTGGGTTTAGGTTGGGAGATTTTGTGCTACTTTTCAATGACAAATTTACAGAGCACCTTCTAAAACATGGGCAATTTTTTTTATATAAATATTTTACAAATAATTTAATAGAAATGATTAAATATTTGGTAAAGCCTTTCTTTTATGCGAACAAAAGTGACAGAGTGGCTGGTTTAAATTTGATTGGCTGTTAATTTTTTCATTTTAATATATATATAATTTTTTTTTCCCTAAAATCAGGGTAACTTTATCTTCACCCTCGTGTCATTACCCACTTTGTCATTCTCTTTATTCATAAACAATAATTTATTTATAAATGGACCCCACAAACCATATCATACCCTCAACTTATTTACTTATGAATAAATTAATCAATATTCATTAAAATCCGTGTCCGGAGAAGTGGACATAATAAAATTGGACGGAGGGAGTAATATTTTACATGTTTAACACTATTTTTTATAAAAAGAAGATCACTTTTGTATATAAAAAGAAGATCACTTTTATAGTATTTTAGTATTTTTTAAACTCTTTTGCAATTAACTCATATACTTAGTGCTTATATATATATATATATATAAAAAAAAATAGCCCTTAAAGTAAAATTGATAAGAAAATATAATTGTGAAAAAAATTGGCCTCCCCTAACCTTCATAGTGACGGCAATTTGGATTCGATCCAATGGGTCGGCCCGATCAACTTGAAGCTCTAAAATTAGAGGTTCATATAAAACCAAACCCATTTGGCCCGACGGGCTATGAGCGTCCTGTTTGGCCCAATTTTTTATTTTTTTATAGATAGATAAACAAGGCAAAAACTTGTGTGAGACCGTCTCACGGATCTTTTTCTGTGAGACGGGTCATTTTAACTCATATTTTAAAATTTTGGGTAGGATAACCCATATTTTTTTTTTCAGATTTTAGTTTGTAAAAAAAGTGACAATGTTTAAGTAAAAAGTGAAATATTTTTAATAAAAGTGACTATCACTTTTTACTTAAACACTGTCACTTTTTGCTCAAACATTATCACTTTTTATATATAAAAGCCGTCTCACGCATCTCATTCTGTGAGACGGTCTCACCCAAGACTAGCCCGATAAACAATTAAAATTAGTAAAGTATTATATACTTAAATATTATTGTGTTTTTAATTTTATTTTGACTTTGAAATTTGAACAATTATTTATAATTTTATTTGAACTTGCTATATAGTGTAATGTTATACTACAAGTTATGGTTGTTTCTGAATTATGCATAATTAATATATTAGTCATTTATATTTTAAATTATAATTATTTGTATAAATAAAATATATACGAAGTATGTGAGTATGTAACCAATACATAATAAGGTTTATATCTACGAAGTATAATTTTTGCTAGAAATATAAAAAAAAAAAAAAAAATCTCATGTGTACATTAATGCTATAATGGTTATGGCCAGTCTAGCCCACCTAGGCTCTCAGGTTCATTACATTTCTATATTTTTAACATATTATTTTGTTTTCGTACTTTGATATTACTTGTTTTTTTATGTAATTCAGGTTTAATTGAAACATTTTAAAAGTATATGGAACTGGCCAAATGTGTAGATACATGAGACGTGAGTCGATGGAGCAAAAAAAAGAAACCCAACACTGAGGAGCTCTAGACAATTTAGCAATGGGTTTGACTATATGCACCTCCATTTCGGAGAGATGCACGCCCCCAATAGATGCACCCCCCAAAATTTATCTAAAAAAATGCACCCTCCCTTCGAATTGTCCAAAATACCCTTCTCTTATAAAATTCAATTTACTACCCACACACCCCCAAACCCTAATTTTTACTCCATCTTCTTCCCTCCCCAAATCACTCCACCACCTGCCGCCGCCGCCGGCAACACCCTCCCTCGCCCCCACCCTCGCAGCCGACAACACCCTCGCCCTCGCCCCCACCCTCGCAGCCGCCGCCGGCAACACCTTCGCCCTCGCCGCCTCCGCCGCCCTCGCCCCTCTTTCGCGTTTCTACAAAAAAAAAATTAGAAAAAAAAATTATGCCGCCGCCGGAATCGCCCCACCACCCCGATCTGTAAAAAAATTTACAGTGGCCGTCCTCTCCCTCTCTTCTCTCCCCTTCATTCCCCCCACCATGGCGCCCCCGCCCCACCGCCCCGATCTGTAAAAAAAAAAAAAAACAGCTTTCAACGCCCGCGCTGTTGCCCCTACCTCTCTTCACTGGCGTTGGCCCACGACGTTAGCCCACCCCGATTCGCCGGCGTTAAACACCCGTTTTTTTTCATTTCGACACTGTAATGTCGACCATGTACAATTTAGTCGACAAAATGTTGTCGACGAGAATGTATATGGTTGACATTACAGTGTCGATCGACCTTTGTTGGTCGACCATATATCCTTCCGTCGATAAAATGTGGTCGACGGGAGGATATTGTTGGGAATTATATTAGAGATTATATACAATATAAGACAATAACTTAGTGTCTTAAACAAAGAAAGACAAAAATTTATACTAAAACAACCAAGGACAAAATTAATTAGTTTGAGACCAATATGCCCCTGTTTTCAAATTAAGCTGTATATTCGAATTCAATTAATATAGTTTAGCAAAATTAGGAAAGTCAACCAATTTAAAATTCAATTGAGGTATTAATTATATTCCCTAGAATCTCGCGCTGCTTTTCTTCCAAAAACATATTACCAAATTCCTCTCAGCTTGACTCGAGTGCATATTCACGCGGTGGCTTGATATTCAGAGATTAGTTCGAAGCTTCGAAGGGTTGAAACTCGAAATCGCGTTCGTTACCATCTTTATTCCAGGTTTTTTTGACTGCATGTCTGTTATTTTATGATCAATGGTATAAAAAAACGAAATCTCATAGTGTATATGTTTTCGCAATGTTTTAAATATATGTGATTCATGTTTTTTTTCGATTTTCAGTTGTTTTTCTGATGATTATATGTTTTTTATAGATACTGGTGTTTGATAAAATGATTTTTGTTGTTGAAAATGCTCTGTTTTTGTAGGGGTAGTACTGTAGATATTTGGTTAGGGTTTTGCATATTCATAGAGAATAGTTCGAAATATGGAACGCGTATTAGCGATGTTGATTGTTTTCTGGTAATGATTTTTGTTGATTAAAAACAATAGATTGAAAATTGAAGTGCCTAGCCGCATATACAATTTAAATTTTAACAATAGGATAGTTAATGTCTGTATATTGAAGAAGTAGTCTTGGGCATTTTAAATTTTCAGAATTTTGTATTATTTTTTTCAAAATTATGGGTTATAGACAAATACAAGTTGTTAAAACAAGATTCGACATTTATATGCACTTACTTTAAGATTGAGAATTCTTGTGGAGATATGAAAAGGGAAATAAGTTACTTGTTATTGAATATATATCTTTAACAAGTGTTTTCATCTGCATGTTTTTCTGTATACATATATGAAGATGGCAAGAGGTAAAAAAGGTGTTATACAAATTAAGGAAGGTGGAAGAAATATCAAAAAGAAGAAAGCAATTAAAGCTGTTAGAGCATCTACAAGTAAGTGTTTATTATTAGATTTCATTTATATATGGTTGTTATGCAACTTTAGTTTAAAATAATAATTATATGCAATCTGTGTCTGATTCTTTAGTTGTTTTCTGTTTTTGGAAGGAAAAAGGAATAAAAACGTAACCGTTAAGGTCAGAAATGACAAGGGAAAAGGTTGGATCGTATAACATTCTTATACAATAGCTTTTCTATTTGTTTTATTATGAAATATACATATATAACTAACTTAACCTTGTTATTCAATATCAGGAAAAAAGCAAAAAGTTATGCGATGCAGAGTATTATCGGATGATTCAGGTTATGTTTATATGTTTGTAATGACATTTGTTGTATGAATACTTTATTCATACATGAAATTGTTTTACATCTATTAATATGAATACATATATTGTTAGATTTTGAGAGTGAACCGGAGATGGACTTGGATATAGATGAACACACAATGTCTGTCTCTGAAGGTAAATTTAATTATCGTTTTAATCTGTATTGTAGTTTTTATTTGTATGTATATTTAATTCCATATCTTAATTATTATTTAATACTATATGACTTGGTTTGATCAATTCGTAATTCAGATTCTGATATTGGAGAATGCAGCAGAAACAAACGTAGACAAACTAAGTTGAATATAAGAAAAAAGAAGATAATTAAAGGTAAGTGATGTATGTTGGACCATTTTATTTTTTGTTAAGGGGTAATTATGCATAACTATATTAACTACATTTTTGATGATCATCAGTTGCTGATTGTGAAAGAGGTGGAGAATACTGTTTTCGATAAAATATGCGTACATGCTTCAAAGAAATGCTGTGTTTCAGGTTTTCAGACATGCATTATGAAGAAATGAAACTGACACCTTTCTGGTTCTTAATGGAAGCAATTTTAAAAAATGGAACTGAGGATATGGTTATTAAATGTACTAAGTATGAGGAAGATATCAGACAAATTGTTTCAAAATACGACAAGGTCTCTGGTGGTTTTTTGATTGGGGGAGAGGAATTGGATTTGAATAGAAGTGATGCAGAGTTAATCTTGGGATTAACATCGGGTAACGAGAAGTTGCCATTTCGAGTTGATAATTATAGTCACCCTGCCTGGATTAGAAGATGCTTTGATGGGAGGTTCTTGAACAGAAAGCCTTTGCCATCTTTATACCGTCCACTGATAAAGAACAAGATTCAAGAAATGCAACATCGCACTGATAAAGAATCGTTGCAGGATGTTGCTAGACTATTGAGTTGTTATGTTATGTGTGGTATTCTATGTCCGGTTAAGAGTGGTGCTTTACCATGGTATTTGACATTATATTTGGAGGATTTTTATGATGTATGCAAGTACGATTGGAGTATGTTTGTAGTTCAATATCTGAAGTATCATGTTAAGAAAAGTAAGGATACCAAGTCAGGTGGTTGTGCTGCATTATTACCTGTAAGCATTTACTTCTATATTATATTGTTCCATGTATATTTATATGCAACATTGATATATAGTTACAGTTACTAATTTTAATTTTGTATGCAGTTTTGGCTTTGTGAACACTCTTCCTTAATAGATCCGTTGAACGACAGAGCTTTCCCGAGATTTTTGAAGTGGGATTTAAACGCTCTTAATGCTGTTCTAGACAGGGGAATTCTGAACAAACATTCTAAGGTAATACTAACTCTACATATTTTTCTATCACAAATATTATTGAAATGATTAATATGGAGAATTTGTTGAAAATGTTATATGCAGTTTACACTGTCAACCAATTGTTTGAAAAAAACTGCTTGGGAGGAAGAACAGTACAATACACTGAATGCATTCAGAGATAATGAAAGATCAAATAGGATAGCAAGGGCTGACAGTAATCCTGGTGATTTTACGAATGCTCGTGGACAGTCATGCGCAACTGCTGATGTAAATGCAAATGCAGAGTCTGTAGACAGGCAACGTGTTTTGCCCGATAAAGAGCAAGTTGTAAATTTTGATATTGGATCGAGTTCAAAATTGAAGGCTACAAGCATGGATGATGGTCCTTCTTTTGATATAGGATTTGGTAATAATAATGAACCGGACGATGTGGACGTTGATAGAACTGTAATGAGGGTTTGCAGTGATCTGAAAAAATCTTTTGTTGAAGATCATACTGAATTTGGTGTTATTAAAAAAAGGGTAAGTATTGAAGTTGATAAGGTTGTACAAGATGAGGTTGACAAAAGTTTGGATGATATTGTTCATTTGAGAAAGTGCAATGAGAAGCTGGAACTTGAAATAAAGAAGCTCAAAGAAGAATTTGAGAAGGAAAGAGCTACATATGCACTGGATAAGAATGCAAAAAATCAGATGATTTTAGGACTGGAGTTTGAAATAGAAGTGCTAAAGGCAGAAAATCAAATGCGCAGCAAGCCTTTGAACAAACTAACAGAAGATGAGTTGATGATGGAAGAACTAGACAGAGTTGAAAAAGAAGAGTTGGGTAAAAAGTCTAGTAGTGTGTTTGAGGAAGAGAATGTTCTTACAGCAGAACCTGTTATTGCTACAGAATTATTGGCGACAACTTCGGTTAGTAAAGTTCAGGTTGGAAGTGAATGCGAACGGGAAATTAATTATGAGAGTCCACCAAGACAAGTTGTTAAATTAGGAAGAAGGAATAAGGTTATTCGATCTCCTAGTTCTATGGTTGATCGAATCAAAGGGAGAACCTTTGCAAATAACAGGAAGCCTATTCTGATGTCTCCGCAAGTTCTGACCCAGGAATTAGATTTGGTGCACGAGTTAAGCGACACTGAAGAATTGATAGAGGAGGGCCAAAAAATAGACAACACATGTCAAAAGTTGATAAAGTCTCCGTTCAATGTTTCTGTCCAAACTGTGAAGAATGCACCGTTAGGGTTGAAGAATCAATTGTTTAGCGAGCTGTATGATTATGGAGCTAGGTAAATTGAAACTTTAATTATATGCAGCCTTACATATTTAGATTTTGTCTTATTTTTCTCAATTTGTGTTTATGCATAATATATCTGTTTTATAATGTTTATACATTTTCAGCCATTCAGTGTACGTTGGGAATGGTCCGTTAACTGATGTCACCGTTCAAATGCTGATAAACTTACTAAATGAGATGACAGTTGACAATCAGGTTAATAAACATTATATCATTTAGTAAAATGATTGTTCAGTTTTATAAAAATCGACGGATCGTCTGACAGCATATGTCGGTTATCATATTTTTTGTTGTATGTAAAACAAGTTATAGATGCATGGTCTGATTGCATACGATCAACTGCATCGGAACAATATCCTTCTTCTCACGGTGTCACTATACTGACCTCATCATGTTGGGTAATAAACTACTTAAATAATCCAAGTATTTTCTTATTTTAGAGATTCAAATAATAATTTTCTGTTTGTTTTTTAGTCAATGATTTCAAGGCGCGAAATCTCCCAGCAAAAAATATTTGGAAGTATGATTGAAAGAGTTCTTGAACAAAGTTTTGATAAGAATATACTTCTCTTCCCTATTATCATAACCGATGTTGGTAGAAGAACGAGATCAAATGTTACAGGGCACTGGACACTATTGAAATTGGAAATGAAGAGTAGGCAATGGACGTTCTATAACTCCCTTCGTCCAAGGAAGCTTACATCTCCTGATCCATACTTGAAAGAGGCTATGCATGTTGTAAGTTGTTCAATTCTTATAATTAAATATTATAAGAAATTTATATATGTTCAATACAAACTGTTATTAATATAAATATTTCATTCATTTATCCAAATTACTAGGTTAAGTATGTCGAGGCGAAGTTGACAACAGTGTTCATCAAATCAGCACCTAACCATCCGTTTTTAAAGATTAAATTCTCAAATCCTATTCAATCTGAGATTATGCAGCAGGTACCTGGTTCACTAGATTGTGGGATTATAGTTTGAAAATTACTCGAATGCTTTGTAAAGGGTGAAGAACCTCCGGTAGGCGATTACAATGCCGATGCTGCAAGTGCTATGCGTGTTCGGATGGTTGGGATATTTCTGAATCCGTTCGTTTACAATTAGTTATGTGTGTTTATTTTAAACAATGTACTCATCTCCTACGAATTGAACTCCCTGTCACTCAGTTGGTTTTGCTATTTTGGTTTATTAGATGTTGGCAACTTTTTGAGTTCATAACTTATGAATGGAATGACATTGTTCGATTTCATCTATGAATTGTCTTGATTTTATTCTTAGTAAAACATATGTATATATTCAGTCATACAATTACCTTAATTATATTCATTAGATATGCATATTTATATATGTATATATTCAGTCATACTATTACCTTAATTATATTCATTAGATATGCATATTTATATATATTGTATATAATCTATATATATATATATAAATTAAATACGAATTGTATACTAGTATACATATTATATATGCAATATGTTGAAAAATAATTTCGTTATAGAAACTTATTTTAATTGATTATTTCCCAATTATAAATTTGGTATTTATTAATTGAATAAATTATTATTATATTTTTTATTATTTCGTTTCTAAAATTAGGGTTAATCACCATTACTCAACGAATTCCCCTATTTATTTAGATACCTACGCTTTATATATCCCAGAAGGGAACCATTTTGCCCTACTTTTATATCTTTAACATTCGAATACCTATCTAATATAATATTAATTCGAAGCGATATGAATCGTGAGGATAATTGGGATGTGAATGCAGTGCATCGGCTAAGATGCTATTATGGAATCGATGCTAAAATCGTCACATCTTGGAAGAATCAGAATGTGGGTAGGAGATTTCATGGCTGCGAATCGTACCCGGTTAGTTGTTCCATTTAATGATATGTATTTTTTATAACAATGTTCAACTGGTTTAATTTACGCATATATGTAAATATTAAGTTTTACTGCAAATTAATTTACAGAAATCTGGATTCTGCAAGTTTTTTAGATGGATTGATGATCCATTGTGTGCACGAGGACAACATATTATACATGGACTGATTAAGAAATTAAATGAGGAGAGAAATCAAGCCAATGACCTGCTGATTAATATCAAGAAGCTAGAAGATGAGATTGCATATTTTAAGGTTGAGAATGCACATATGTTGTCTGCTCTGATTGTTGAGGGAAATACTGTTGACAACAAGTCTAAAAAAGGAACACTAAATTTAGCAGCTGTCTATTTTAAATACACGTTGTTTATCTTTGTAGTTTGGGTATTATGGTATCTATGGATGAAGTCAATCTCTAATGTCAAATGCGATATGCTTATGATAGATTAAATGTTTTATGATATTTAATTCTTGCAGTAAACACTTTCAATTTTCATTGGTTGATTTTCTGTATTAGTGTTTTGGTAATGAAGCTATTATGATATATTTTTTTTTACTTCATTCATAGGTTTCAACGCTTCGCATAATAAGAATACCAAATATGAGATTGTTCAGAAATAACATTTACAACATATATTTCACTTCAATATAGCTTACAAAAATAAATATTGTAATACTCATTACTATACATATTTGGGGAATGGAGAAACAAGGCTATGCAAAACACTATATGTACGGTCGACCCCAGGGGCTGCATCTATGTAATCCAGCGCTTGGAATTCTCTCTTTTCTATATCATAAGAGCAAAATGTACCATTTGGCTCTTCTTTGAACATAATCAAAGTCTTCGTAAAATTCAAATAGCAAATCGGGTTGATAGTGAACATAAAAGGTAAAACTTCTTCTTTGTATATCGTCAAGCTTGTCCACTTAGATTGATCGTTTTGATATGTTAATATGTGCATCTGAAGAAAGTATCTATTCACTAGGTTCACTTCTGGGCTAAGCTTGCTGGAATAAACAATAATAGTAGTCTCGTCCAAAGCACGAATATCCACATACCATGTCGGGAGTATAAAATTTGGAATATCTATTAGGTCATAAACAGACTTATTTGCATCGTACGATACAATTTTATATACTCCACCATCAAATTTAACCTGCCAATGAAAGCGACCACCAACAAAAAAACCATTTGCAATAGGAGGCCTATCATACGGATACCGTTCAACAAAACACCAAGAATCTGAATTATGTGAATATAGCTTCACCTCAAAATGATATCCTTGTAAAGACCAAAATCTAGCTATTCTCATTATCTTGAAATCATTTAAATCGATGTTAAAACCTATGCAAAAATAAACCCATGCTTCACGAAATTGAGGAGGTATTGATATAGGGTCATTTTTTATAAAAAATGTTTCATTTGAAGATGGATTGACAAGAGAATACTGATCATCAGTGTTGCAAAAAAATACTAACCCATCGTATGTACCAAGTATTTCATAATCTTCATCTTCAGAACGAACAAACCTTCTATACGATGGATCTGCAAGAGGAACCAATTCATAACATATAGGTGGATTTGCCTCCTTTACTTGATTGAGCACTGAGAATCTATTATCTTCTTTCATTCTACGGAGGTGCCTTTGAACAAACTCATCAGTAGAAATCAACCTCTCCCATATGCGAGAAACGCATTTGAATCTTATGAGTGATTTGGGAAGAAGTTGCTCAAGTATTTGAAATGAAATGTCTTCTGGTATTGGTTCACTCATTTTTTTTTGATAGCTCTTTAAGAAAGATGTTAAATTTACCAGTTTAGAGATGTTCCTACTCGAAAAAATGATGATGGAGGTTATGTTCAATTTTTGTTTAAGAGGCCTGTTAAATAGCATTTAATGCATTGCAACTATTCGTTTCATTAGTTAGTTTAAAAAACAATTTTAATTGAATAAGAAATTACCTAACATTTTAAACTTTAATCATTTTAACTGAAACTACATATGATATGAATATTTTACAAAGATTTAAAATTTTTTATCTCACAAATAATTAATAAATAATGTACGTGATGTTCACGTACGTGGGAATATTATATGCTTTGCATAAATACCACTATGCACGGCATATAATATGTATATGCATTTAGTTTAACCATTGAATTTTTCCAATATATTATTTTCATTTAATATAATATTTTTTATTCTAAATTATATTATTATAGAAATAGTTCATATAGCATATTTATTAAATAATATATTACTATAATAAAAAACAATTCAGAAAATAAAAAAATAAAAACTTAACGCATAAGCAAAACTAAATTAATTTAGTTTCTGTAAAAATTGCTACATTGGGAAGTCCAAACGACGTGCTCTTTGATATGATGTGTTCTGTCTTAAATTAAATCCACGAAACTTAAATGATGAATCAACCGCCAAATTGTAGTTAATATTAATTAATATATAATATTATATTAATAATTAATGCGTAAGCTGAGGTTAAATGCATAACCCCACTACAAATTATGTAATTAACTGCTGTACATGGGGAAGCGCAACAGTTTTTCACTTTTGAAAGTTGACAATGGAGCATCAATTATAGCATATCTTTCACACTCGATTCTCGCATTCATCACATTTGAAAAAATTTAGGGAAATTTTTTATCTTCATTTAATTTGTAAAAGAACAATGAGACGTTTTATTGAAAATTCATCAATCCCACCCGAAATTTCAGCGGACATCCTTGTCCTTCTTCCGCCAAAGGCATTAGGGCGATTCAGGTGCGTCTCGCTGGAATGGAGAGCATTTATCTCCTCCAGTTCATTTGTGGAAGCACATCTCAAAAGAATGAAACATTTGAAAGAGATTTGCCTGATTCACAAGGTAACTGTTGCTAACCCTCCAATAATTTACATTTCTGTACCTACAGAGGTTCCCCCAATAAGAAGATCGATTTCAGAGCATAATGAAGAATATGAAATACTTGGAAGTGATAATGGTTTGATTTTAATTGGTGATGTTCATGACAGATTTTTCTTAAGGAATCCATTGTCAATGGAGTCATTTCTAATTGAAAATGATATCCCTGTTATCCCTAATGGATATTCTGAAGCTTGGGTGTTTTATGGTCTAGGTTATAACATTGAGAGTGATGATTATATGATTATGCGAGTTGCAAGATTTTTTGATCCAGAAGGAATACTTTCAGAACCTAAATTATACTCAAGAAACTCAAACAGTTGGATCAATATTCCACCTTTTCCATTTAATAACCCCTTGATAATGCCTGTTTTGTTGGTGGTCTGTTCCATTGGAAAGTATATAAAGGTCACGGTGAAAACGAGTTTATCACTTTCGACCCTAATCGTTTAACATACAGTGATTTTGAAGCTCCGTTGTTTATATTGTCATCGTGGTTTTTATCAATTATTGCTTTGGACGAATCTAGTATTGGTATTTATGCATGTCAGCTTGGTCCTGAAGACGAGGGTGGAAGTAGTTATTTCTTTGAGATGCATATTCTGACGTATGAATCAAGGCGTCGTCGTTCGTGGTCTAGAGTTGTAATTTTCAAGAAAGAGATACTACCTAATTATTATAAACTTGTACCAATATGTTTCAAAAACTCCAAAAAAAGAATATTGTTCTGGGAAGAACCGCCTGGGAGATTCCAGATTTATGATGTAATGAAGAAGGAATTCGAGCCGTTGATGTATATGGACGATCAACCACATATTGGGTGCTCGTATTGGTACACTCCCAGTCTAGTGAGGCAATTCAGAAACTAGTGTCTTAAACACTTAACTGTTTTAACTATTTGTCTATGATTTTGAACACTTTTTGTTTGTTAACTTGTTTAGCCCTGTTGTGTAAAATTTTTTATCTTATTGTTTTATGATATTCAATATGGTTGTGTATATATTTATTTTTGCAATTATCTTAGTTTTTTTTTATTACAAGTTAAATACCCATCCCTTTTCCCCTCCCCATGACTCGAACTCAGGACCTATTCCCCTAGGTAGTGGTGCTCTAACCACTTGAGCTATCCCACTTTGTCAAAACGTAAAATAGTTTAAGTTGCAATTATCTTAGTGTCTTATGATATTCCATATGTATGTTATTTGTTTTGAATTTCATAAATATATATTGACATTTTTGAAAGGCACTAAAATTTATAATGATACAAATGCACTCCAAGTTGATAATGCACTGCTAGTTGAGCCGAATATGCAGTATCCCTTCATATATGCACCTGACATGTAGTATATGCATATGTGATTACACATATGCACTGAATATGGACTACTTCTTTTTTGGGCTTTTGCAAATTTATGTGCATTATTTTGTTTCCTATTTTATTAATAAATATGTATTTTATCCGTTTTGACTTTCATGAATATATATTGTTATTGTTTAAACGCACTAATATCAAAGGATATGCGAGTTAATCTGAAATATGCATTAATATCAAAGGATATGCGAGTTAATCTGAAATATGCATTGTCAGTGTCATCCTCATTTACATATATGCGTTGCAGGAACAATAATGTTCGTGCATATCTGCCATCTGTGAAACATCTTGTTGATCTGGGCCATTAGATTCAAAATATAAAACTGATCATTTAAAGTATTTTACAAAGTGTTTTACAAATTTAAGATCCATACATCAGAATAACGATGTTTTCGATATGATACTGAAGTGTTACACGAATATGCAGCGCATACATAGAATTTTTAAATTTTTGATTTTTTTTAATGTTTGATGGACCGAACAGTATGATACCCAACTTAGATTTGATCAATTACAGATCTGATACACATAATTTATTTGATCATTTAATCTTTTTAAACAACACTTAACTATCTTCATATTTATTATTTAGTGGGTCTTAGACATTTATGACTATAAATATTCATTAGATTATGGATACAACTGAGGAAATTATTATGGGACCACATTCCCCATCTCCTTTGTGGGGAATTATTGGCACTTGTGGGGTATGGACCATCACGCTAGGGATCCTTTGAGACTCCCGAGAATCTTTTGAGATGCCTAGGGATCTTTTAAAACTCTCGAAAATCCTTTGAGACTCCTTTAAAATTACCAGGATCTATTTGGGACGTAATTTAAATATGAATTATCATAAATCTAATTTCATAATTTAAACAAATTAAATCAACTAATCCATGTAATGAATGTACGAAAGAATAATAACTTCAACCCAATTGCCTTCTCAAGTATTCCCTAAGTCCTAGCCCCTCATGTAATGAATGTACGGTAAATAATTAAATCCCTAAACATGCGGAACTAAGGGATTACATGTTTACCTTTGAATCAGAGAGATACCGTTGAGAAGAATAATAACTTCAACCCAATTGCCTTCTCAAATATTCCCTAAGTCCTAGCCCCGTTGATCCGGTGGGAGATCTCACGAACTATTAACTCTCAAGGAAGAATTAATTTTATCTCTTTTTTCTTTTGTAGAGAGGATCGATTTTTTTTTTTATCTCTTCTCTTAAGAGTGGCGGTTTTCCTATATTTATAGGAGAGAGAATAGCTAATTTATTTATTAAAAAATATTAGAGATTTAGAAATATTTTATTCTACAAGAGATATTATATTATTTCCATATCTTTCTCCATAATATTCTCTACTTAAAATAAGCGCTAATTTTCTCTATTTCTTGCAACAAGATTAATTCTTATCTTTTTAATTATCTTAGTTAATGGACTTTTATTGGGCTACTTGAGGGGCCTTTAGGAGAATTAATATTGGACCTCCCAATGGGCCCAAAAATCAATATTCAACCACAATATTTTTCCAGCCCATTAATATTAATTCATGAGATTATTAACTCCATGATACAAAATTTGCCCCCTAAGTGTGTGAAGATACACAAGATTTTTTTAAAAATTCTTCCACTTGGTAATACAAAATCCCAGGTAAATTGTCTCTTATACCCCTTATTTTTTATTAAGTTATTGCTTTTCTTTTTCATCCACATTTTTCATTTCTCCTGTCGAGTCAAGGTGTCCCTTCTTGGCCCTTCAAATTCAAATATATCATGAATTCTTCTCATATCATTTCATATGTCCATCGTCTTCGTTTTCGATTTTATTTTTTGTTTGATCGAGATTCTATTTTCGGAGTAATCGAGGGTTTCAGCAATACAGATGTAATTCTTCATCTCCTCTCAAATTTCCGTCGTCTCCTTCTCCTCCTCGCCGCCCCGTCGATCCCCATTGCCTCGCGCTGCCGCCCCTCCCACACCTCCGATTATCCGCAAGAAGTCGAAGAGCAGTCACGATGGAGTCTTGATCTTCGCGGAGTCGAGGTCGCTCTGTTCGGCGCCGGAGAGATCGACGAAGACGAGGCTCTCGAGGTCCGGTCACGATCGCAGTAGATCGTTCGTCGGAGTAGATCCGAGTTATGGAAGAAGAAGCTGTCGACGAAGGCCCGATGAAGCAGATCTGATCTTTTTACTGGCCGGAATATTGTTGAGGCGAAGGAGTTCAGGCTCGTTCGCCGGAGTAGATCGTCTTCTCCGATCTACGCAGAGCCTGAATGCCCCGTCAAGGTGCTCATCTTCTCCAATCTACGCCGCTCGCGTGATGGCGGCGTAGATCTAGATCTAGGGTTTTCTGAAAATAAGTTTTCCCCTATTTCTTCCATTATTTCTTCCTACGCATTTTCAACTTGATTATATATGCTAGAAATATTTTTGGAGTGGGAATTGAGAAAAAAAGATAAATTCGTGGAATGGGAATTACAGGTAAGCCCTTCCTTCTCTCTTCTACGGATCTGTGCTTTCTCGTTTTCGGTACAACATCTACTTTACGTATCTCATTCGACTCTGAGATGTTTTGAATTTTTTTGTGTCTGAAATAATGGATTTGCTTATTTGATTGTAATTCCAACTCTATCGATCCGAGCTGTAAATTCTGGGTATGATTTTTTGTTTCCGAAGTTTCTTTTTCTCAAGTCCCAGATCTATGAGAACAGAGTTTTTTACTCTATTTTCAAAAAAGCTTTTAATACATTGTTTATTTTTAATTAAAAAAAAATTTTAAATTCGAGAGAGTCGCGTATGACAGTAAAATGTTGTTCCAATAGTGTTTAATTTTTTCTCAATTAGTTGAATGTTCTTTCGTTTTACACAAATGGACATTGTCGAAGAGCTGGAGAATACTTTGTTGGGAAGTTGAATATGTAATAATTAATATAGTATTTTTCTGGTTGTTGTGAATCGATAAACATAATCTCGGTGTTCAATAATATATCTGAAATTCAATATATATATATATATGGATGTTCAATATAATACACATTTTATTTCATTTTTTCTGGGTATATCTAGTCTTGTATGTGAACATTTTAATTAAATGTAATTATATATGTTCAATGCATTTAATTATATATGTTCAATAATCATGTCACCGTATTTAATATTAAAATGTAATTATATATGTTCAATAATCGTGTCACCGTATTCAATATTTAAGTATATTCAATATATATTGATATTCAGTGTTCAATATTCAATATATATATCGATATTCAATATTTAATTATGTAAAAAATATAAATTAAAATATTTGATATAATTTGACATAGTGATTATGTATGAGTTATTCAAATTATTTTCTAAATCAAATAAATATTTTTATATAAAAAATTTGAATAAAGAAAATTGAACTAAATATTTTTTACTTAAAATTTTGAAAGAAAAAAAATCAATAAAAATCAGAATTAAAAACTGAATAAAATATAAATAAAAAATTGAATAAAAATAATTCGTTCAGTGAGGGAGAAACAAAATTTAAAACCAATTTTGAATAATTTTTTTTAATAAAATATAAATTAAAAGCTTATCTTCATAAACCAAAATTCTAAAACACTTCAGAATGTCTAGTTGGAAATAGAAAACCCCAATAAATTAAACAAACCCTATAACTTGGCCGTCTCTTAATTTATGAAGTTTCCAAAAAAGCTTCCGATATAATCATCTCTTAAAACAATCCAAATCCATATTTAAAGGGTATTTGACAAAAAATCATTAATAAACCCCCTTCTGGTTCGAAATTTTTCATAGAAGGTGAGAATCCCAAGCTAAATAATATCCCTCCATCTAAATTATAAGAAAAATCGGAGCTTACTTTATAGTCGAAAACTTGTTTCGCCTTGAGAAATCAAGAAACCAAGCTGTCCGCTTTCTTCTTTCGCGAATCGCCGACTGGGAAAAATTGGAAGAGTGATGAACTTGTTAAGGGAGTTAAAGGTTAAAAGTCTGAAAGTGGGAAATGAACCGAGAGTTGAAAGGTTGGAGTGAGATGGGTGTCATGCAGGTTGATTGGACAGGGGGGCTTTACTTCTGAAAAATGGTGTTGGTCATTCCAAGATAAATTATGCAGAAAGGAAATTTAAGGGTATAATGGTCTTTGCCTCCTTAAAATTTGTATCTCCTCCCCCTTTATTAACCACATGTATCATTACACACTTAAAGGCTCCCAATTGTACTAGAGAAAACTTCTCCCTTAATTCATTCCACTATAGAATTAATATTGCACTATCCATCCTAACCTATATTACGAAATATGGCTTCCGGTTATTATTTCCCGTGTTTAAGATTCAATGTCCATTAATTAATTTAAGCTACTGAATGCTTTAATTAATTAATATTTTTTATTCCTCGGAGTAAGGACAACTCAACATTATTATCATATCGGAAATAAATTCCACTGATCAGATTTGATATGATAAACCTTCTGAGCCTACCAAGGGGACATAATCAACTTGACACCCCAAGACACGATTCTCTGTATCAATTTTGACAATCTGTCCTATAATTAATAATATTGCCCAAAATACAAAGTATTGAATCACATTGATTCTTTACCCATAATAAATCAAAGCAATACTTCTTAACTACATACAATTCCATTTAAGTGACAGAGATTAAGAAATCAACAACCACTGAGGTCTAATTCTTCATTCCTTAAGCCAGTCTATAAGAATTACCTCTCTGTAGGTCCTATTCAGCACATCATAATGCACTAGTGTAATCTCTTAGTCATGACAAACCAATCCAAGCCTTACACCTCAACTTCTACCAATGGATTGTTCAATTCCATCTAAGTTGTGAATCAATTGTACTTATATACAAGGAACTGACAATGCGATCTTCTGTGATCTTCTACACACCACATTGTCTACAATGTAAAGTACATCTAAACGTTTATGCAATAAATAATTACCATTCATTATATTTAAAGAAACCAGTGACAAAAAATTATTCTCATTAATAAGTGCAAAAATCAGTTTGTATACATAAGTCGCACTAAAAGCATACTTGCCAGTATAACCCTAACATATATATGGTCGGCACTGGTTTGACGAAATATTTTAAAAAAATTGTTAGTTTTCTAAGTTTTGATAATGGTGTTTGTTAATGGGTTTGATAATGGTGATTTGTGGATGAATATAGTTGATTTGTTGAATTTTTTTTATTTTTTGTTACCGGAAAAAAATGGTGACGGTGGCCGGAAATATGGTTTAGGGATAAGGCCGTGAAAGAAATGATAGTAGGGGGTGCGTTTAGTAAGGAGAGTGCATCTAGTACGCTGTATTTTAAAGAAGGGTATTTTTGATTTTTTACCTTATTATTTTATTAATAAACTGAAAGGGGGAGTGCATCTCTCCGAAATGGAGGTGCATATAGTCAGACCCTTTAGCAATGTAGAAGATTTACTGTTCACAACCAGGCCACTAATTTGGCCCATTAGTTGGGCTTTTAATTGAGCCCGGCCATTTCGTGATTTCTATGTAAGAATCCAATTGATGGGCCCATGAGAGTCCAAATCTTGATAGGGTGCGACTAAAGGCACACACGAATCCTATGAGGATACCCACCAAACATTTTTTTAATCTTTCAGAACATGTGAAATGTCCCATATACCCCTAGTATAAAATTTATGAAAAA
This sequence comes from Galeopsis tetrahit, assembly GCA_963675135.1. Lineage (NCBI taxonomy): Eukaryota > Viridiplantae > Streptophyta > Magnoliopsida > Lamiales > Lamiaceae > Galeopsis > Galeopsis tetrahit. The sequence continues at coordinate 70,463,015 of OY776128.1, read as the reverse complement.
AACGAAGATGAGTACACCCATCCACTTTCTTTCACATGCGTATCTATGATGTTTCGTGCTAATCTTCATGCTCAATTTTGGTTTGATGCCTTTTCCGCAACTACTTATGTCATAAACCACCTGCCTTCTACTGTCTTAAGTGGCTCTTCCCATTTTGAGGTGCTTTTTTCTTCTTCGTCGAATTATGGGAACTTCAAGCCCTTAGGGTGCCGAGTCTTCCCTTTCCTCCGTGACTACGCACCACATAAACTTGCTCCTCGTAGTCACCCGTGTTTTTTCTTGGGCTATAACAGTATGCACATGGTTTTCGATGTCTTGATCGCACTTCGAACAAAATGTTTATTACTCGCCACGCCATGTTTGACGAGCACTGTTTTCCCTTCTCTGACTCTGCTCGCTCTTCCCCGCTGGATATGATAAATGTATCCATTTTTCTGGAGACACCCTGCTTGCCCACCATTGCTCGTCCTGACGACCAGTCAACCTCAACCCTTCTGAGCTCGCCTGGTCCTTGCTCGCTGTGTCCTTCCGACCCTGACCCTATCCCTGGTACGGCTGCCCCAGAGGGCGTTCTTCCGCCCTTTGCCCCCTCGGCCTCTGCCTCCTTCACACCCCACATGGTTACTCGGGGCAAGGCTGGGATATTTAAGCCTAAGTATCCGGTTAACATGGCCTCCTCGACATTGCTCTTTGCCCTGGCTCTATCTTCTGAACCTCGTGGGTTCAAATCGGCTGCTAAGTCTCCTCATTGGCTAGCAACTATGCAAGAGGAAATTGATGCACTCCGTAACAATGATACTTGGGATTTGGTTCCTCGTCCCTCTGGTGTTAACATAGTCGGGTCCAAATGGTTCTTTCGGACGAAGTTTCATTCAGATGGCTCTATTGAGCGCCACAAGGCGCGCCTGGTCGCTCAGGGCTTCACTCAGATCTCAGGCGATGATTTCTCTCACACCTTTAGCCCGATAGTCAAGGCTGCGACTGTTCGAGTTGTTCTCGCCATTGTTGTTCAGTTCAATTGGCTTGTTCTTCAACTGGACGTTAAGAATGCCCTTTTTAATGGTGTCTTGGACAAACCGGTTTTCATGGCCCAACCACCAGGCTACGTTGATGCTCGTTTTCCGGATCATGTCTGTCACTTGAAGAAGGCCCTATATGGCCTAAGACAAGCCACTCTAGCTTGGTTCCAAAGGTTTAGTACCTTTCTGTTAGGCCTCGCCTTCTTTGCGTGCAAGTCTAATTCTTCGCTATTCTATCTGCACAAGGGCGTGTCTGTCATTTTCCTCCTTCTTTATGTGGATGACATCATCGTGACATGTAATGATTCTTCTCTCCTTGCTCGCTTCATCTCCCAGGCGCACAAGGAATTTTCCTTGAAGGATTTGAGTCGTCTTAATTATTTTCTTGGGCTCGAAATTTCGTATACTCCAGATGGTCTCTTTATTGGCCAATCAAAGTATGCTCGTGACATTTTGGATCAAACATCCTTAACTAATTCTCGCCCTATTGCTACTCCTCTGGCCGCGGGTGAGTCTCTGACAAGCACTGGCGATCCCTTCCCGGACCCGAATATATATCGTTCGTTGGTTGGTGCTCTTCAATATCTAACGATCACACGACCTGATCGATCTGTCCTTTGCCGTCAACCATGTCAGCCAATTTCTTCAGTCCCCTTCTATGGATCATTTCTCTATGGTCAAGCGCATCATTCGCTATGTCAAGGGGACTCTCAACTACGATTTTTCGTTTGCTCGCCACTCTGACCGTGCCATCGTCATTGTATATTTGTAAAGTTTGACTACGATGCAATTACTCCCCTATATATATTCAATTACCTCAATCACCTAGGTTTAATGGTGATCATATTTGATTCTCACTGAAACAAATAGATTATTGATTTCGAAATAACTTTAGCCAAATAAAACGCATAACTCACGTAATAGTACTGACTCATCAAGAGCATTGGAATGTTGATTTTATGGATGTTCTCGAATATTATAATTCAACTACATATGTAGACTTTGAAACAACACTTGTTGATGGTATTATAATCTCGACAAGATGGTGCGGCTTATAATGATCGACGGTCCGTGGCTCAATGGTTCGAGGCCTGCCCAGGCGCTCGCCTGGCACTAGTTCATACCACTTGAGCCCATTTTTCTTTTAATTTTGGATTTGTGATATCCTGAACCGTTGTTATTTGCAACGGCATGCGACAATTATTTCATTGCAAATTTCTAATATATTAAATAAATAAATAAATGCGACGAACAAATTTTTCATCGCTAGCTAATTAACGATGGAATTTACGACGACATCTTGACCCATCGGGTCATGGGTCATGACCAATTTACGAAGACGATGGCATTCGTAAATTTGCGATGGATTTCAAAAAACATTTGCGACGGTTTCTCTGTCACAAAATTCGTCGCTACACAGTCTTTTTTTTAGTCCTCTTGAAAAGTACTCTCAACTGCCACAACCTTGTGGTAATCCTCTTGAAAGACCATGCAATTTGTTCCTAATGTACCATAACATCCCTGGAGACGTAGTTAAAATGCAACGCTGCTCGCAATCTAATTGATTTACCCATTCGAACTTGTTCCTTGACCGGAGCCATTTCCCTGCACAACTGTCGCACCCACTCACATTCTCACAAGGCATGCTTAGTAGTTCCAATTTCAGTCCTGCATACATCAACAAACCGGCTAACTAGATTCTCCAAAGAAAATACTGGATTTTTGGCATAACTTACAAAGACAAGATATATCCTTTTGCCATATCATAAACCTGTCCAGGCTAGTACATCCTTTTTATGGGCTGCAATTACATTAATTGATCAAGAGCATAGGAAACTGTCAAATGGTTTTCAAGTTTATTTCTTGACTTCGTGTTGATCACTGATTTTTTAGTTGTGTGTCCGGTTTCCATGGCAAAGGTTTAAAAGTTTTGTATGCTTTAATGAAAGAGTATGCTCGCTGTGCCATTTTATCTGAACTATATATATATGTTTTGGTTAATTAAGATAAAAAAGAAAACCTTCTTGTTTCAAGTTTTTTTTTTTTTAACATAAAAGAGACTTGTTATTAAGAGAGTACCAGCGGTACTCGAAGATCAAAAGGTTACATAGTTTGAGTTACATATCGACGAAAAAAGTAAATGAACACCAAGGCACCAATACTTAATTAATTATGGCTGTTTACAGCATAGACGACTGGGGTTGCTGATCCAGTCTCTTGAAAGGAAAAAAGATTGGCTCCATGGTGATTCAAGGAGAAGAGGCTCCATGCTTTAGTTCTGATTTCATCGAAAGTTCTCACCGGATTGATCGTCTCTCCCTTGAAGATTTTATAGTTTCTCGCTTTCCAGATGAACCAAGATGTTGCAACAAGTCCATATGCATTCCAGAATGTGTTTTCTTCTTTTGCCACCTAAGATATCCAGATGTTGCAGCAAGTGTTGAGCGGGCTTGGGATTTGGTAGTAAATGACCCGTCGCCCGAAGGTTTCCAACGCCAAGAATCCGGAAGCTCCTGCAATTTTATGTTAGCCAAGATAGACAATAGGTTATCTAACATATCTTGTTCCCATGAGAATAAATTACGCCTCCAGTTAAAACTCCAAAACCATATACAGTAGCATCTTTATTACAACATAAGGAGTATAGCCAAGGAAAAGCAATATATAATTGTGTATCCCCAACCCAAAGATCTTTCCAGAAACAAGTTCTTGCCCTGTCCCCCATCTTCCTAAACAGATTTGACTCAAACCTTCTTGTTTCAAGTTAACCTCTTTTAGGAAGTATTCATTAAAGCCTGCAAAATTGCGGCCTTGAAGATTGATGAGTTGAAATCACTACAAGATATAATGTTTTTAGCATCATAATTTTTTTTATACCAACAATGAAGGTAGTATCATAATACAAAATAATAATATTTTGGGGTCCTACTCAATGCAGTCCTTACTTCGGTGCCCATCTACTACCTATCATTTTACCGATTACCCAAGCAAACCTTGAGAGAGCTCGTAAAAATGCAAATGAATTTTCTGTGGGGTGGGGGAGAGGATATCAAAAAAATACCGTGGGTGTCTTGGGAAGACATCTGCAAACCTAAATCTGATGTCGGCCTTGGCGTGAAAAATCTTAATTTCTTCAATATTTCACTGTTATGCAAATGGGTGTGGAGGATCCGAGTTGAACCCAAATCCTTTTGGGCGAGGATACTCGTATCCAAATATGGCTTTGATTGTTTTTCAGATTTTATAGGAGGCTCAAATAGAAACCATATGGCGGGTTGGTGGAGAGGGATTATTGATTTATTTTCTTCTACTTCTAGTTGGTTCGAATTAAATCTGTGTAGAAAAGTGGGGAATGGGGCAAACACTTGTTTTTGGACAGACCTATGGATTGGGGATACTCAATTAAATGTTTCATTTCCTAGGTTGTTTTCCATTTGTTCAGAAAAAAAATGCAAAAATAAGTGAAATGGGTCATTGGGAGGGTGGAACTTGGTTGTGGAATTTTCCTTGGAGGCGTGCTCTATTTTCCTGGGAGCAAGACTTGTTAGTTGATCTACTCTCTCTATTGTCTAATACTAATTTGCAGGAATTCGTCCCAGATTCCTGGCAATGGAGGCCTTCGAGCAATGGAATTTTCTCATCTAAATCAGCTTACTCCCTCCAGGCTATTACGACACGTACTACGGCTACTCTCGACGAGGCGACAACTATAGCTCTCCCAAAAATCTGGAACAAAATGATCCCCTCCAAGTGGTCCGGACTGGCCTGGAAGGTCCTGCGCAAGCGGCTACCCACACGATTGAGCTTGAAAAGAAGAGGAGTCCTCGGTGATTGAGACGATATCGGTTGCGGTCTCTGCGGGCAAGTCGAAGAAAGCGTCCAACATATGTTCTTCGAATGCACATTCTCGCACCAGGTCTGGTCACTTTGTCACTCTTGGCCGAATTGTCCCATGCCGTGCAGCCCCAAACCCGCTTCACATTTGCTTCAACACCTTGGTATATTGGGAGGCAACATGAAAAAACACATTTTGGAATGCATTTGGGCTGCTGTCATTTGGTTCATTTGGAAGGCGAGAAATTACCGAATATTCAAAGCAATAGAGGTTAATCCGGCGAGGACCTTCGACGAGATCAGAGCAAAGGCGTGGAACTTATTCTCCGTGAATTATTGTGGTGTCACTCCGTTTTCCTTTCAGGATTGGATCCACAATCCTAGATTATGCTACAAAAAAGTTTAAGCTTTTGGGGTCCTTCTATCTTCGTATCGATAGTTATATGTAATTCTCCCTCTGTAACTTTTGATCTCCGAGTACCCCTGGTACTCTATCAATAAAAAATTGAGTTTAATCACTAGGAAGGACAATCCTATAGACCAATATTCAAATAAAGGAAACAAATTAAAACAATACAATTAAGGTCAAATTAACTTGTTAATACCCAATTATGCCCCTTGATCTTATAAAACAATATTAATTAATATCAACATTAAACTACATTCCCCTAGCTTTCAAATTTGAAATTGATATTATTCAAATTCAAATTAAACTACATCCCCATAACTTCCGAAAATTACTCAACATTTACTAAAATACCAAAACTACCAAAATTTCCTAAATAGCATTTCCTAAACTACATTCCCCTAGCTTTCGTATGCCCATTGACACAATTCCAAAAATAAGAATTTAATTTGCAGAACAATCGCAGTTTATTCGGTCTTTTGAATTCTGCAATTCATCGTTCAAGAATTAGGGATTCTGCAATTCAATATATATTGGCGCATCAAACGTCGTCGACGATCTGCCTCCCTACAAACGTCGTCGACGAAGACGATCGAAACCCCCCCAAACGGAAGACGAAGCGTCATCGTAGATGGCAGATCTGCTTAGCCGCCGTCGTCCACCATCGAACCCCATCTCCTTCGCGGAGACGTGACAACACAGACGCGGCGCACCTGGTTTGATTTTTTAGATCTTTTTTCCTTTTATGTGGCTGAAATTCGAAGCGTATAATGCATCTGGATACACAAAATCAAAACTATGTGATAATAGAGTTTGCCTCTATTAGTTTGTTTAATCTGATCCTGATTTTTTCACTACTAGAAAAGTACCCCTTTAGTCACGCTTACTTGTTGACCGTTTTAAGTAACCGTCACTGTATTGAATATATAAAGACGCTTCCAATTTCTAGTACTATTTAGTGACGCCCTAGTGGTTCGGGGCTCCAATGTTTGTGTATGTAAGGTCCTGGGTTCTACTCCCAGTTGTTGGTTTTTTTTTCTTTTAACTCTCTTTTCAATAATTTTTTTCTTTAATTCTAATTAATTTTTCCTTTAGTCCCGCTGGTTTTCTTTCTAATTATTCTCTAAAGAGTTTTCTCCATTCTCTTATCCTGCCCTAATCCCATCATTTACCGCCGATCCAATCGCCAGAACCAGAAATTCCGGAATTCTCCCCCACCGAAATTGACGACGGCGACGACGATGATGAGAGAGGAGAAGAAGGTTAAACTCGTTGTTCGCTTGCCTGAGTCGGAAGAGAACAATCAGAAGCACGAGCGGCATTCTCGAGACGACGATTCGGCGTCGGAGTCGGCCTCTGATTCCGGCCCGGAGTCTGAGGATCGGCAAACGCATGCCAAGAAACGCAAGATCAATGTCGTTGATCGCGGATCTGACGATGCCGTTTCTCTTCAGGTAGAAATTTTGTGGTCTGAAACTTTGAATTTGGGAATTGAAGGAGAATTGGGTGTGGGTGCGTGTCAATTTTGGTGGAGAAATTGAATTTTTGTATGAGTTTGATACGACATAATGATGTCATATCTCAGAAGAAACCTTAAAGACACATCCTCTGATCACCTCAGCTAAAAATTATCGAATATTAAGGGACCTCTTGGACTTGAGATAATCATCTAGAGCATAAATGGACATAGACTCCTTAAGGGCAGAGGAAAGGTTCCCTGACCTCTCATCTACCAGAGCAGATCACACCACGTCACCTCCTTGGATGACCAGATCTGATATGAAGAATTTGTAGAGAAGACACCTCAACTCCTCCTCTGAATTGTCAGAGGAGAGTCGATTCAGCTCAGAGCTGAAATGATATTTCCTCGTGGGTAAAATCGGTTCTCTCCTTTGCACTTCCAGAGGAGAGAGGGTGGACCTATGAATTCACAGTTTTACCTCTAGGAGACAAACAAGTATAAACATAATCTCTTAATGTTAGAGTATTCTCAGATATCTGAGGGTGCACTGCCAGAGCACTTATGGCGTGTCAGATTCGTACAATGATGTGATTCCCAGCTGATATCAAACCCTAGCTCTCGAATTGACCATTTTAACCCCAGGTAAAAGAGGTATATAAGCTTCCAATCAATTTCTTGAAGAAAAAGTCTCTATTATTACTCCATTACTCTCTCTCTCCCCCAAAAAAAAAATTCGACTCTTTCATATTATCTCCTGATTATTCATAAAATGGGACTGACTTGAGCGTCGGAGGGCCGTCGCCGGAGCCCTCTCCGGCCCGGTTTTCTGTGCAGGTCAACCAATTTGAAGATCGAGATGTCCGAGGTCCGTCTCTCAACTACGAACGAGACTTGGTCATATCAAATGGCGCCGTCTGTGGGAAATCCGGGTTGAGGCGTGAGGATTTCCAGAATTCTGGGATGAGCTATTCCCAAAAATCTTCAAGAAATTGAAGAAATCAACGTTATCTATACGATACTTCAAATGGCCCAAATCATTTGAAAACTCTTGTGTAAAGTCTAGTGGAGCATCAATCGTACGACGATGCTACCATGACTGTGGTGGCGGTATTCCTGCATTACCTTTTCCGTTGCCCCCATAGTGACATCAGAGCTTCGCACAGAAGCAGAACCCGCCCAGATCTGCGCCGCCGCCCGATTGAGCGCCCCTACACCGCGGCGCGCTTATGTTGCTGTTTCTCGCTTCCATAAAGTCGCCCCTAACCACCGCAGATCCTCTGTTGGAAGCGTTGTCCGCATCGAGTCGCCGGAGCCTTGCACGCGGGCAAGGGGAAGACTCAATAGCCCCCAAAATGATAAAACCCCAAATTTTTAAGATGCGTGAATCTACCGTCTGAATAACCAGAAAACTTCCCAAAATCCAATGACAGGGAGAATTTCGTTCTCAGCTTTTCATTTACAATTTTTCGTTTAGTTAGGTGTTTGGAATTTTAACACCTTGGCTCTCCTTACTCGTGTATCAGGCCAGGTCTGCTCGCGGTTGAGCACGACCTGAATTTCAAGGAAAACGAGCTGACAGAGCTCTGCCTCAACTTCTTAATTCAATGGTGGAAACACTACATGGACTCTAAGTACATAGCCGATTATTTATGAGATTCTGGGCAAAGGTTTGGCTGTTTTAACTCCATTCCTTAATTCGCCTTTGATCAGGTACTCCAATTCATACTGTATTTGCTCTTGAAATTTATGAAATTCATACATCTGAAGTTTGTGAGATTCTATTGAGATAGAGGAATATATTGCGATACAGTTCAAATTGGTGAGAATAAATATTTTATTATTGAAATTGGGAATAATTTCCATACATATAAGCGATGCATCTCGTAAACATCTCTAAATAAATTTGTATGTATGTGATAGGGAAATATGGATTGTGCCTATGACATGCTTGAGATAATCCCTAAAAAGAGGAATGACTCCCCAACTAATTGAATCAGTGATACTTTGAGGTTTACTCAAACCTCTTGGAAATCTCTGGAATTCATATGTTAATAATGCAGTTTCTCTAACTGGGAAAATGATTACATTGGACATATGCATATGCTGGATTTTACTGAAAATTCTGGTAGTATTAAAATGGGCATGGGAATGGTAATTGTGTGGTAATATATAATATTTTTGAGACGATCTGGCTTCAGGAATTTGAACAAAGTGTATAATGAGAACTTAATCCAATAATTCGGACACTAAATTTGGGATTTGTATTTAAGTCTGAATATACCTTTTGGGTTTTTTGATATGTTTAATTCAATTATCAAGGTTGAATAAAAATATGTTAATACTCAACAATCTGTTTATTTTTTTCGAGGGAAATGCTTATGACCTCTGTATTGAAAGAAACATCAATATTCGAGAGGATTGTGCGAACAGATGCTGCACATAAAATGATGGAGGAATGAAGTCTGCAGATAATTAATTGACTCAGTCGATACATGCTCGACAACTTGAGGGAGGTATCTCTACTCTTTTTATGTGAATCAAAATGGAAATATTGCTTGAAAACGCACTTATGATTGATGAGCTAGTCATAATTACTTTTGAAAAATTAGTTCGTATAAGAAATATAAACCTAGCATGGGAACATGTGTTAAATATGATAAGATATGATCCTTGTAAGTACTTAAGAATAAATACTCAAAGCGAAGCTTCTATGTCCAGAAATGTGTGATATTCTAGTTCCTAAAGGGCATGGCATGCTGTGATCGAAATTCTGGATTCGATCTTTCGAGGTGAAGCTCAAGCGTTATTGAGTTATTATTTTTTGGCCATCATTGTTGAAGAATCAAAGATTGTAAAAAAAAAAAAAAATATGGCTATCAAATTGTTTTATTGCTTTATATGGGGATGTTATAACATTCACAGTCTGTATTTCAAAGAAAAATACTTGATTCTAGACCATAGATTGTAGCATAACACTCTTCCAATCAATTCAGTAGATGGCTCATAATAAAGTCAAAACTTGTAACTTGATTAATTCTTTCTTTGAGGGGGCATTGCTTGATATTGATGGTGTGTTGTTTGACATTTGTTGTGAAGATCACATGCTAAGCAAATTAAGTAAAAAGTAATGAGTTATCAACATTTGTTAGTCCCTGATATCTTATATCCAGCAAGTAGACTTGCTATGTCATGAATATTATATAAATGTGTCAATTGGTTATATGGTTTTGCTTTCTGCTAAGTTCTGTGTGTGACTGGTGAGTGCAACTGTCTTATTATGCCCTCTATTTGATTCTCACTTTTGGTCATGAGACAACAAAGGTATGAAATGGTAAGTTATTATGAAAATTGCACGCTCGCTAAATTAAGAATTTTATTGATCGCAAATGCATGCTGCTGAATATGATGTTAATTCTATGTCTAACAAGCCCGAAAGTCTGAGACATTCAATTGCTTTGATTTGCTTTTGAGAATTTATTATAGAAGCTTGTGGAAGAACAACAATGTTCCGAAGAAATGCGAAAAAAAGAAGAATTCCGCTCCACAAAAATGATGGGGGAATGAATGAACCCAACTGATTCATGCTTGACAACCTAAGGGAGGTATCTCTGCACTTTTATGTGAATCGAAATTGTAATATTGCTTGAAGAAAGATAATTGATTGATACGTTATTTAGAATTAATTTTGAAAAATTAATCTGTGAAGGAAATCCGGAGTAACATGCAATCTATTTGCTGATTAGTTATAAGACTAATCGGATACTTGAATGGGGCTTGTTGATATGATGAATTTGAGTGAGAAGAATAATTTATCTGTAATAGATAAGTGAAAGAATTTGGAAGAATTCCGTCTCATCTAAAAGTCCGAACTGGTAGAGAGGTGGGGAATTAATTCTAGTATATTAATTCCTAACAATAAGAACGCGTGATTGTGATGGAGTAAATTTGAATCATCCTAGAATTGATCTCTAAAACTTGGTTTAAACGAATGAACATCATTTTGGAGTCTTAATTTCTGAGAATAAATGGTGTTTGACCTTATACTGAAGAGATATGTTGCCTTTTTGCTGAAAATTTTCTGATTATGTGGCTAGGAAGCTTGATCTAGATAAACTAGTACTCCCTCCGTCTCGGATATCTTAGGTAGGTGGACACGTAAATTAATAAAGTGTAATAATGAGTGGAGTTTTGAGGGGTAATTTTGTAAAACTTTATGTATAAAGTAAAGAATGAGTTGACTTTTGTATATGTGTGGAGAAAAAATAATGACATTTGTGTAAAATTGGAGATATTGTGAGGGTGAAGTTTATAAAAGGTTTTCTATTTTAAGGGTGTGAAAGTTATTGAGGGACGGAGGGAGTATATGCTTCGATTTGCATAAATGACAACTCCTTAACTAAGATATTATGGAAAATGATTTAAATCTATTTGTTTAGCGTGAATGTTAACCGTCTCAATCAATATGATATGATATGTATTGAGTATGTGATAAGATTTGCATGAGAATGCACTTTTTATTGAATGTACACTAGAATATTGACAAAACATGTACCAAATCTTGGTATAAATTGTTATTTAACCTTTATATTGTGAGGTTGAATGGTCAGGAGCAGAAATTCTTGCAGGAGAATTTTTGAGAAGGTTGCCAACACTTATGTAAATTTAATGACTGAATGACAGATCCATCGTTGAGGAATGAAAACAATCTCGCCATGGGACAATGCTCGACACTGGATTTTCAACGAGATACACAACTCCCCGAGGAGTATAAACAACTCAGATAAGAGTATAAAATCTAACTCTGAAAGAGCAAGTGATGCTCATTATATTTGGAGTATAAACAACTCCCCGAGGAGTATAAACAACTCAGATAAGAGTATAAAATCTAACTCTGAAAGAGCATGAATTGCTCATTATATTTGGAGTATAAACAACTCCCCGAGGAGTATAAACAACTCAGATAAGAGTATAAAATCTAACTCTGAAAGAGCAAGTGATGCTCATTATATTTGGAGTATAAACAACTCCCCGAGGAGTATAAACAACTCAGATAAGAGTATAAAATCTAACTCTGAAAGAGCATGAATTGCTCATTATATTTGGAGTATAAACAACTCAGATAAGAGTATAAAATCTAACTCTGAAAGAGCAAGTGCTGCTTATTATATTTGGAGTATAAACAACCCCCGAGGACTATAAACCCTCTGCTTCAAAGTTCAAAGCTTGAATCAAGAGGAGTTCCGAAAATCTTTGAAGGAAATATCCATCTAGAAAGAGAGTTCATCTCATACCGGGGGGAGTAGTGCATGCAAACATAAGTACTAATATCAGAAAATAACTTGGAGAATGGAGAATCCAATAAGGTACACGATGAACTCCCTCTGAAACTAAGTAATCACATTGAAATATTTTCAAGATCTAGAAAATATTTTTAAGTTGAGTTAGTGTTGAAAGATTTTCAACTCTAATGTGAATTATAGCGTGAAATATTTTCAAGTATTAGAAAATATCTTGAATTATTGAGTGTTGAATTACTTCAACTCTAAAATAAGTTGTTGCACAAAATATTTTCCAGTGATAGAAAATATTTTGAGTGATTGAAGGTTGATTAATTTTAACTTTGAAGTGAATGCATTGGGCTATCTTGCTTGAAAATTGATTTTCAATGCTTTTTGGGAAAAAATGCTAATTGGTGATATGATTTTTGAAATGAAAATGCGTTGTGAGATTGATGTTTCAACTGTGGGATGTTGAATGTGCTTTTGGATCATGTGATGAAATAAAATGATATTTGCATGAACATATGGTTTATGTCCCCAAGTAAGATATGCTCATTAATATGCTCAATATGTCAATTATCAAGATTGAACAAAAATGATTGGATGTCGAATCATTTGTTTGGTTTGTTGTTGAGAAAAACACTTGTGGTGGTGGATCACATCCTAGTTGCATCTGTGCGAACTGAGCTTGGATCAGAGAAAAATTGATCAATCCCATTACAAGAACTCTTAGGAGTATATATTACTTTTGGGAGAGTATAATCCCTATGAACTCTTAGGAGTATAAATCACTTTTGGGAGAGTATAATCCCTATAAACTCTTAGGAGTATAAATCACTTTTGAGAGAGTATAATCTCTATGAAAACAACTCCCCGAGGAGCATAAACCATCTAGAGTGTAAAATCAGAATTTTATGAGGAATAACATTATCGAGCTCAGAGCAAGCTTGAGAAAAGAAAAATGAAAGTAAAGAGAAACAATGAAGATGAAAATTCAAGAGGTGAATTATTTTCAAGTAAGAAAATATTTTTAAGTTGAAAGATTTTCAACTAAGATGAGAATTCAAGATGTGAATTCAATACGTGAATTATTTTCTAGTAAGAAAATATTTTTAAGTTGAAAGATTTTCAACTAAGATGAGAATTCAAGATGTGAATCCTAGACGTGAATTATTTTCAAGTAAGAAAATATTTTTAAGTTGAAAGATTTTCAACTAAGATGAGAATTCAAGATGTGAATTCAATACGTGAATTATTTTCTAGTAAGAAAATATTTTTAAGTTGAAAGATTTTAAGTTAAGATGAGAATTCAAGATGTGAATTCTAGACGTGAATTATTTTCAAGTAAGAAAATATTTTTAAGTTGAAAGATTTTCAACTAAGATGAGAATTCAAGATGTGAATTCAATACGTGAATTATTTTCTAGTAAGAAAATATTTTTAAGTTGAAAGATTTTCAACTAAGATGAGAATTCAAGATGTGAATTATTTTCTAGTAAGAAAATATTTTTTAGTTGAAAGATTTTAAGCTAAGATGAGAAATCAAGATGTGAATTATTTTCAAGTAAGAAATTATTTTTAAGTTGAAAGATTTTCAACTAAGATGAGAATTCAAGATGTGAATTCAATACGTGAATTATTTTCTAGTAAGAAAATATTTTTAAGTTGAAAGATTTTCAACTAAGATGAGAATTCAAGATGTGAATTCAATACGTGAATTATTTTCTAGTAAGAAAATATTTTTAAGTTGAAAGATTTTCAACTAAGATGAGAATTCAAGATGTGAATTATTTTCTAGTAAGAAAATATTTTTTAGTTGAAAGATTTTAAGCTAAGATGAGAAATCAAGATGTGAATTATTTTCAAGTAAGAAATTATTTTTAAGTTGAAAGATTTTCAACTAAGATGAGAATTCAAGATGTGAATTCAATACGTGAATTATTTTCTAGTAAGAAAATATTTTTAAGTTGAAAGATTTTAAGTTAAGATGAGAATTCAAGATGTGAATTAAAGACGTGAATTATTTTCAAGTAAGAAAATATTTTTAAGTTGAAAGATTTTCATATAGACGAGAATACAAGATGTGAATTAAGACTTGAATTATTTTCAAGCTAGAAAATATTTTTGAGTTGAAAGATTTTTAATTTAGAAGTTAATTTCGGAAGTGAAATATCTTCAAGTGTTAGAAAACATTTTAAGAGTTAAAAGAGATTCAATTCTGATTTGATTTGAGAACTGAAATATTTTTATGACTTAGGAAATATGTTAAGTATTGAAAGTTGAGAGATGTTCAACTCTAAATTGAATTAATTCGTGATATATTTCACAACTCCCAAGAGATGTTATTCTGAACAATCACATCAGAAACGATGATAGTCCAGAATAGGGGGGAGTGGATGATACGACATAATGATGTCATATCTCAGAAGAAACCTTAAAGACACATCCTCTGATCACCTCAGCTAAAAATTATCGAATATTAAGGGACCTCTTGGACTTGAGATAATCATCTAGAGCATAAATGGACATAGACTCCTTAAGGGCAGAGGAAAGGTTCCCTGACCTCTCATCTACCAGAGCAGATCACACCACGTCACCTCCTTGGATGACCAGATCTGATATGAAGAATTTGTAGAGAAGACACCTCAACTCCTCCTCTGAATTGTCAGAGGAGAGTCGATTCAGCTCAGAGCTGAAATGATATTTCCTCGTGGGTAAAATCGGTTCTTTCCTTTGCACTTCCAGAGGAGAGAGGGTGGACCTATGAATTCACAGTTTTACCTCTAGGAGACAAACAAGTATAAACATAATCTCTTAATGTTAGAGTATTCTCAGATATCTGAGGGTGCACTGCCAGAGCACTTATGGCGTGTCAGATTCGTACAATGATGTGATTCCCAGCTGATATCAAACCCTAGCTCTCGAATTGACCATTTTAACCCCAGGTAAAAGAGGTATATAAGCTTCCAATCAATTTCTTGAAGAAAAAGTCTCTATTATTACTCCATTACTCTCTCTCTCCCCCAAAAAAAAAATTCGACTCTTTCATATTATCTCCTGATTATTCATAAAATGGGACTGACTTGAGCGTCGGAGGGCCGTCGCCGGAGCCCTCTCCGGCCCGGTTTTCTGTGCAGGTCAACCAATTTGAAGATCGAGATGTCCGAGGTCCGTCTCTCAACTACGAACGAGACTTGGTCATATCAGAGTTGTTCAAGTTGCTGGGAAATGAATGTTTTCTATTTTGGGAATTCGGCTTTTTTAAGAAAAAAAATTGCAGGATATTTTCTTCGTGGATGTTATTCTCTCCCACTCACACTTCAGCCTACCCGCTGGTCTTCCTTCCTAAATTGTGGGAGGGAGTTAGCCCTAATCTATAATTTATACCAATCGAACAAATTAGTGTTTCAGAAAACACCAAGAATCGCTCAGGTTTGTCAATTAATTTTTGTTTAGCGCAAAATTCCTTTGTCGTTATTCTTTCTTTCTTTTGATTTTCTACTATTTTGTTCTTCTTTTTTGTTCGGCCATGGTCGTATTTGATTTCTGTTTCAGTTTGTTTTTATTTCACGCTCTGATTTAGTGTCTTGATTTTCTGTTTCAAATTCACGAGTTACTTGTCCATAAAACACCAAGAATCACTTAGGTTTGTCTAATCTTTCTTGTTTAGTAAAAATTAGAGTATACTATTGAAATCTCCATACAATTATCGTGTTATTTAATAATTTTCTCTTTTATTTTTGGTTCAGACGTGTGATTAAATGATTCATTAACAAAAAAAAAAACATTTGCCTCCCAGAAATATTCGATTAAGCACTAGTTTAATAAGTACTAGTAACACTCTACACCCTGCAATAAATTAACCACTTGATTGGTTGAGCACTTTGGAGTATAAGGATGAATATGAAATTGAAGTTATATGTTTGGTATAGAGTGCGAAATGGATTGTAACCCCATTTTTTAGTTGGTTTTATTCCTCAAACTACTCAAAAATATACTCCCTCCCAATCCCTTCAATTGTACCAAACACGGTGCAGAGTTTGTGTGCCTAATGCTATTATCTGCAATGTTCACCGGTATAGAGTGCTATTATACCCTCTTCAATAGAGGCATTGACGCATCGTGGGTTGTAATGTCTTTTCATCGGATTATAATTGATGTATTCATTTTCTTGATTGCTTTGTACATGGATAGAGGAGATATATTGACTTAATGTCTTTGTGATGCATCTTAGAATATTGATCATGGAGACTAAGAATATGATGTCCTACTGGAACAATTTGATGGTAATATAATTGGTGTTTCTAAGGAAAAGTAAATTTTAGAGGGTTTGTAGATCGAGTACATAGTCTCTCCCTCTCAACAACAAAAAGTTGTATAAGATTCAGAATATAACTTCACCATTGTATTGTGATTATGAGGAGATGATGATGCTTGATAGGTCTTATTTGGCTTAGTCACTTAGCACAAGTTTGGTCAGTTAGCTAAGTTTGCCTCCAAGTTTTCTCATTTATTGACTATCTTTCAATTAGATATAAGTTACAAATGTGATAAAAATACAAATGGGCTAACTGTCAAACTAACTGACTGAGACTTTCTTTAATTTTTTATAACATTCTAGCTTGATGCAATCAGGTAAATCTTGAGATTCCTAAAGTTAGCTGGAAAGATGTTGGTGGTCAAATAGAGGTTAAGATGCAATTAATGGAAGTTGTGTTATGGCCTCAAAAGCAGAAGGATGCTTTTGATCGCATTGGAATTCCTCCCCATAGTGGAATATCACTATTTGGTCCTCCAGGTTGAAGCAAGACCCTTTTAGCTCGTGCAGTAGCTTCTGAAGTAGGGTTGAATTTTCTTCCGGTAAAGGGCCCTTGAGTTATGAGAAGGTCGTACGTTCGCCAAGGCGAGGGCAAATGCTCCTTCAGTTATATTTTTTGATGAGATTGATGGACTTGCTATAACTCGTGGAAAAGAAAGTGATGGAGTTTCAGTTGTTATTAGTCAACAATGAGTTGCTTTTTTTGTTGCTTTTATGCAATTGTTCATAAATTTAAAATTCTTATTTTGCAATTTTTCCAAAAATGAATATATTCCAAATATATATTTATTGCATATATTTGTATGTATAATGCATATTTCGATTATTTTTTAAATAAAATTAATATTTTAGAACATATGTAGTATTTTATTGCATATTAGGAACTATTTTAGGTTATATGCAACATATTTTTGCATATGTCACTATGTTATGCATATACAACTAATTGATTTCGGGATTTCTGAGAATTGAATTGTTGGGAGATTAGTAAATATTTTGAATTTTGGAAATATAATAAATGAGTGTGATTTTCGAAATTGTGTTTCAGAAATCGTTTTTTAAGTCATATGCAATATATTTTTGCATATGTCACTGAATATGCAACAATTTTTTCTATATGCAACTTTATCGTCAACTGTTCATTTATTCAAATAATATAAATTTATATTTAAATGGAGATTTACTATTAATTATTTTTCTTTATTATCTGTATTACATATACATTCTCCTAGTCTTCCTATTTAATAAGTACTATTATACAAAAAAAATTGTGACTGTATATGCAAATTCACGAATCTCCATTGATTTATTTTTCTTCTTTATATTTTATTGGGTGTATTTATTTAACATTTTTTTTAAATGTTTAAGAATAATTTAGAATTTTAAAAATAAAATTTGGTTTTTAAATTATTATAAGCATCCTTTTCACTTCAACCGTGCAATGCTACATACATATTGACTTGTTCAGACAAAAAGATTGATTCTTATCAGTTATGATATGTATTATCGGAATTAATTTTTTATATAGATATATACATGATAATATTATAATTTAATCATGTAAGTGGTCCTTTAAATAATGAAATTGACTATTTTCACTTCATCTGTACACATTTGAAATAGGAGAGCTAGCTGTATGCGTGAATATTGTTAGATTTGGGTTATATGAATGTCCTTGACTCTTGTTTTCGTAAATGTGCGTGATTGAATTAGTTTTTAAATTTGGAAAGATGATCAATTAGTGCAATTACCGATTTTGTGTACATAATTAATTTTATTAATATTTGACTAACTAAAATAGAATTTCACTAATTATATAATTAATTATAAGGGTAGATTAGTACATTTATCATCGATTTTGTCCTTATTTGAATTAAAAAAAAAAGTTGTATTTCTATATAAATTCTATAGGTGAAATGTCCTTATGAACAATTCCCCCTAAAAAATTCTCCCTTTTCAAAAAAAAAAAAACAAAAGAATAATATTTTAGTATCCGCAAATGAATCGAATACCAATTTTCCGGGGATTAAAGTCAATTTGGTCCCATAACTTTTTAATTTTTTTGATTTAGTCCCACAACTATTTTTGGGAATGATTAGTTCCATAAATATTTGATTTTTTCAATTTTGTTCTCACGTTGCCAGTAAGCCTCAAAATTTAAAGACAACATGACTGACACGTTGAAGGAATGACGTTGTTTTGGCTATTTTCCGGCGACTTTCCAACGACTTGGGACCAAAATTGAGCAATTCAAATAGCCGTGGGACTAAATCATTCCAAAATACAGTTGTGGGACTAAATCAAATAAGTTTAAAAGTTATGGAACCAAATTTGCTTTAGAGCCTTAATTATTCAAATATTGTCTAATGTCGATTTTTTTATATATAGATCTAATTTAATTGTATATCATTAGTATGAGCATGGCCCTATTTTTACATATAATTAGTTATTTTAGACATATTGTTAATTAATACCATTCAATTTAAAACTAACTACCTAGCTAGCTCCATTACACGGTGTTTTAAGTACAAATGATCAATAAAACTCCCATTTTCTTTTATTGTGTTTCATTCAAACTAATACATTTATGCATACAAACTTATATTTGTGGCGTGCTAACTAATAATTGAAAATTATTGAATAAATAAGTCATAAGAGAAGAAAATTAAAGGTATCGTTTAAATATATATACAACATTTTACAAGGAAAGTTGAAAAATTGACTTGCATCATATTATTCATATATATAAAAAAGTATAATGATCACTCAAATGTAAAATTGTGTACATTGAAATATATAAAAAGAAAGAAATTAACAAACTTCTTGGTCCCATAACTTTTTAAATTTAGTCCCACAACTATTTTTTGGAATGATTTAGTCTCACAACTAATTGAACTTTTGCACAATTTTGGTCCCATATTGCCGGAAATTAGCCAAAATGACGTTGTTTCTTCAGCGTGCCGGTCACGTGGTCTTTAAATTTGGGGCTTTCCGGCGACATGGGACCAGAATTGAGCAGTTCAAATAGTTGTGGACTCAACCATTCCAAAAAATAATTGTGGGACTAAATAAAATAAGTTAAAAAGTTATGGAACCAAACTAGCTTTAACCTCCAATTTTCCGATACTAAAAATGACATTTCTTGTAGTGAATTTGAACACTACAAATTGTTAGCAGGGGAGTGTCTCCCAGCCGGTGCTACCAACATATGCAACTTATAAGCTGCTAGCTATTGATTTGTCGCCGAGGTGTGGTACCATGAAAAAATGGTGAGGATGGTCATTTGAGTCTTGGAATTGTGAAGGGGAAGCCCGTGCCATGGAATTGCTACACGGGGTGAATTTCCTAACATTTTCGTCATTGAAGTCGAGATCACAAGAGTGATTATCACGTGCAGTTTGGTGAGGAGCAATCACATTTATGATTGTGATGTTGATCAAATTAAATAGAGATCTCACGAGGGTTTGATTCAGAGTTATACTCTCTTTCATAGCAATCACATTAATATGTTTCAGAGCATTTAAACATTTCTTTAGGTTGATACTTCAATTCATTTTTATCGAATTTAACAAAAATAAAATAAAAAAAATAGTCAACTTCATGAATAAATTAAATTGTTTTCGTGGCATAATCAAACAAATGAAAAATACAAGAGTGAACGTAAAGTGCATTAACATGAATCAAACAGGCAAATAAAGTTGTATATAAAAGAAACCTAAAGCCATTAGTCCACAAGTCGAACCAGAGGCCGGGGTGCCATTAAAACCTTGCCCAGAAAAACCCTCCTTAGGGATAAAACCCGTGGCGAAGGAAAAAGGTACACCCCTCTTAAATCATACCGGAACCATACTTTCACCAAACTGGTGAAAATTTCTACAATCAAACTGCATTAAATCATCTTGGTAAAATGGAAATTGATCTGTGAAATCAATGAGCTCCTCATAATTCCTATCAAAGAAACCTGTAAGCCCTTATTTTACCGGGGACATGAATCACCAATGTGCACGTCTCAGCATTATCTCCCCGTATGAAACCCAGTATACGAAACTCACGAGGAAGCTGATAAGTTGCATCATAATACTTAAACAACCACCGAGAATGATCATCTTTCAATTCGTAAACTTGCATTGAATTGTCACCATGGCGTGAGGTACTGAAAAAGCTGTATAGATGACCACTGGACTCTTGGAGTTGGAAATTACTAGCACGATCATTACGCCAAAGAGTTTCCAACACTACAAAAAACGCGCGCTATAGGGACGGACAAATGCCGACGGATTATAGTCCGTCGGCATTTCCGACGGAAATGCTGACGGAATGCCGACGGATTGAAAAGTAAACATCAATGCTGACGGATTTCCGTTCCGTCAGCATTTACCGAGGGAAAATGCTGACGAATGTTTTGAAATATGTATGCCGACGGAAATGCCGACGGATAATCCGTCGGCAAATGACACGTTGAATTCGCACCGCCTCATTTTCCAATAAGGTAACCGTTGGCATTAAAGTCGGCGGTTACCGAGGGAAATGCCGACGGAATATCCGTCGGTAATATATATATATATTTTTTTATATATAAGGGCCTTCAGATTGAGAATTCGTTTTAGAAAAAAAAAAGGGGCGTGCGTGAGTGAGGATTCGGTGGGGAAGACGAAGACGAGGACGAGGCTATTGAAGCAAATTTCTCCGATTACATTGATACGGTACGTTTTCTTAATTAGTTCTATTACTTAATTTTAATACTTATATATGTTTATGCATGGATATATGTAAATATGAATAATTTAATGTTGATTTGCATGTTATATTGATTTAGTTAGTTGTTAAAATATTATGATCATGTTAGTACGTACGTTAGTTAATTTAATTTGTTGATTAAGAATAATTTTGATAGATCGAGTAGTTTTTTAAGGTTAATTAATTAATTAATTGTTATATGTATACATTAATTAATTGTTATATAGTTAATTACTAGTTTAATTTAATGGTGTAATTTTGATATAGAATATTTTTAATGTAGGTAGTGCATGTTTCAATCAATTGTTTAAATTAGTTTAGATATAGTGGTTCGACCGTTGGATCACGTTGTAATTAGGAATATGTTGATTAAATTAGGAATACGCTATATTAGTAAAAAATTTAAATTAGGAATATGTTCATTAAATTGATAATTATTGACCCAATTAGAAAATTATTATTTTAATTAGTTTTAGGTTTGTTAATTTAGGAATATATATGTTCAATTTTTTATTATTGATTAAGTTAGGTAGAAAAATAATAATTAGAAAAATAATAATTAAATTAGGTTATTATTGATTAAATTAGGAATATGTTGATTAATTAAATTAGGAATATGCTATATTAGTAAAAAAATTAAATTAGGAATATGTTCATTAAATTGATAATTAGAAAACTCCAATTAGAAAAGTATTATTTTAATTATGTTTAGATTTGTTAATTTAGGAATATGTTAATTTATAAATATTTTTAATGTAGGTGATGCATGTTTCAATCAATTGTTTAAATTATTAGTTAATTAGATGGTTCGACGGTGGTATCACGTTGTAATTAGGTTATATATATATTGTTTTGATTTAAATTAGGAATATGTTGATTAAATTAGGAATTGATTAAATTAGGAATATGCTATATTAGTAAAATTTTTAAATTAGCAATATGTTCATTAAATTGATAATTAGTAAAATTATGTATTTTTATTGATTGAAACAGATGAGTGAACAAGTACCGAATCAGGGTTCTGGTTCACGTAGGTCGTCATTTTGGTCACGTCGTTCAAGGAGGTCTCGGGATGAATCAGTTCCTGTGACGGCTCCTCCTCCTCCTCCTGTGGCAGTGTCGCCGCCGCCGCCGACTACGATGTCGGTTGGTTCGTCATCCTCTTCTCGTCAGCATCCTGTTCGAGACAAAAGGAAACCCATTGAAATCATTTCTGGGGCGTAAGTCAATAATTCTAATGTTTAACAGTATTCAATAACGATTAACTTTATTTATTTATAATGTGTTAGTTTATAAATTTGTTAATAATTTTACAGGTTGGTGCCCGGTAATGAGGTGTCCAGGATGTGCACACAATCCTTTAAGAAGTGCAAGATTTCTAAGGGTGCTATCACTTGGTTGACGGTGCCACAATCTAAAAAGGATGAATATTTCGAGGAGTTCCAGGTATATAATTACAATAATTAAAGTTTATTAAATAACTAATTATTCATATTATTTGATAAATATGTTGAATATTTATTTGTATAGAAAAAGGCCCATTGGGATACGACGATCTACTCGGACGCCGCTATTTACGAGAAGTGGTACGGTCTTTGTTCTACTCGGTACACGAACATGATGTACGACTGGAGAACGGCCTGGCGTGATAAAGACAGAAATCTTGTTCTGGGGGTAGAGGATGGTGTTGACCTGTGGGCTGTGGGAGTCGTTGGTTGAGAAGTGGTCGGACCCGGCTTACCAAGAGAAGTGTGACAAAGCTCGGGCCAACCGCAGAACCGACGTTGGAGGCGGGATGGCAGTGCATCGGGGGGGAGCTCGGTCCGTCCTCGAGCAATCACTTGCTATCGTAAGTTTTCATTAATTTTTAAAAATTAAATAATTATAGTTAATTATTTTATATTAGTTATCTAAATTAATTTGTATATGTTTATTTGATACGTAATAGGAGCGGGAGACTGGACGTCCACACACCCACTTGGACGTAGATGTCTGCTGAGCAGATCGAGGCCATCTATCAACAGACGATGGGGCAACCACCGCCAGCTCCAGCTCCAAGTCCAGCTCCAGATCAAGCTGCAGGTCAAGATGCAGGTCAGGCCGACGGTGGCGACGTCAACTTGAATGAGGATGTGGAACAATTTTTTAACTTTCCGGGCACTGACAACTATCCTGGCAACTATCCTGGTTGAACAATTTGAACAATTTAATTTTGTGTTGAACTAATTTATTTTTCTGTTGAACTTATTTAATTTTCTGTTGAACTTATTTAATTTTCTGTTGAACTTATTTATCTTTATGTATATATTTATGTTTATGTTGAAAAATATGTTGAACTATATATTGCAGTTTATTTGTGTAGTTTATTGGTGTATAGATGAAAATAGGGTGCATTCATTTGTTTCATTGAGTACAAAATAATCTCATTTAGAGTGCATTCTAGATATAGATTTAAACCACTTGAAGGTGGAAGTGAATTTTAGTACAAATTAAAATAGCCTCATATAGAGTGCATTATACATATATTTAACCAAACCACTTGAAGGTGGTAGATGCAACCATGACAACTAGCACAATCAAAATGATTTTGTTCACTTTGATTAAATCCTTGATTTCTTCAGCCAAATTCTTGATTTCTGTAACCAATTTCTTCATCTCTTGAGTCATTTTCTTCATGTCTTCAGTTTCTTGGTCACTTTGATTAGATCATTGATTCTTGTCAACACCACAGTTTTCTAGAGTATCAGCCCATACAAAGAAACCACATCCACCACCACAACCATCACTTATTGAATTGTGATGAAGTTCAGCCATACATTGAGTAAGTATTTCATATATAAATCGTCTATTTAAATACCACTTCATTTATGTCATTTAATATTAACCAAGTTTTTGAATGTTGTGAATTAGGATGTACACTCAAGAACTACGACGAGCAGAACCAAACATCTCAGATGCATATATAGATGCTCGTATTCAACGTGAATTTTCCCGATGGTTCGAACGTTATGTGAGTACCATTTAATTAATTATGTTTTACGTCTGGGTATGCATCGACAAAGGGGACTACCAACAAGAATTCACCCGGAGTACAAGCTCGTTGATGTTAGTTCGAAAAGGACGTATGTTGGGGATGATCCATTTGTATTTGCCCATCAAGTATCTCAAGTATACTACTGCACATATCCGGGAGCTCCACGTGGTTATGAATGGCACGCTGTTTGCAAAGTAAAGGCAAGGTCAATGGTAGAAGTCCCTAAAAAGGACAAAAATACTGAAGATGAATCTCCATTTCAAACAGAACAAATAGAGACTCCAACTGAAGTCTTTACGGGAGATTTCAATCTTTCTGTACCCTTGACGGCTGCAAATCCCCAATTAATCGAAATTGAAGGTGAAGAGGAGGGGGATGAAGAAGAGGATGAAGAGGAGAATGAAGATGAGGATGAAGAGGAGAATGAAGAAGATGAGGATGAGGAGGAGGATGAGGAAGATGATGATGAGGAGGAGGAGGATAAGGACGAAGAGGAGGATGAAGACGATGAAGATGAAAATTAATTCAATTAATGTAATGTATTTATTTCTTATTTTATAAAAGTTAATTAATTATTTATCATTTAGGTACAAATTATAAAAAATAAATTTACTATAAATATAAGTCACAACCAATATATATATTAATATATGTGGAAGAAATGAATTTTGTGATTTTTTTTTAAAATATTTTGGTAATTTAGTAGTCTAGTATATAGAAAAAATTGAATTATTTAAAAAAAAAATAAAAAAAATCGCCAAAATGCTGACGGAATTAGTTTTCCGTCGGTGTTTACTTTTTGAAAAATACCGACGGATTATCCGTCGGTATTTATATATGTCCGTCGACATTCACCATTTGATAAATACCGACGGAATATCCGTCGGTATTTGTACATGCCGACGGAAAATAAGCCCTTATATAAAACCTCAACCTAGAGTTTTCTTTCACTCTTTCCAAACTTTCCTCTTTACAATCCCTACTCCTCTTCTCCAACCTACTCTTCGGCCCCATTCCCCCCCACCTCGCCTCCCTCCACCACCTCAAAATCCTCAGAATCGGCGACAACTACCTCACCGGCCCTATTCCCGCCACCCTCGGCACCGATTTCTCTCCACCGTGAAGCATGGCCGCCGCCCAATCTGTGCTCCTCCGGCGTTTTAATAAGTGGTCCGAATCCGACTCCGACGTAAGTGATTTTGAGTTTAGATTGAAAATTTTTGAACTTCAACATCGATTTTTTTTTTTAATTTTTTGGTTGTTTCCTTGAAGAATTTTCTGGCAAGAATAGGCTCCAAATCAACTTTTATAAAATTTATATTAAAATACTACATCAAGTTATGAACCACTTATATTTATTTCATGATTTATTGATTATTATAAATAATTTTATAAAATCCTTTTCCAAAACTGCTCAAGCTGAAATTAAAAGCTACCTACTGTGATTTTCGAAAATGAACCAAAACAATATTTTCTGGCACCCAAATTGTATGATACAAAATTTTTATGTGTTCTATACTTCAAGATATACCAACTTTTTAAAATTCATAATTTTCTAACATGTTTTAGTATTTTATAAAAATGCTCAAAGTTAGTTGACTCTATGACTCATTTACATAAACTGCACTGCACTGTTTTAAAAACGAGTCCAAAACTCCTATTTTCGACTACCAAAACTTGTTACACAAATTTTATACACTTTAAAAACTTCAAGGAGCTCTTACAGTTTCAATTTCATAATTTTTCAAGGAGTTTTGATATTTTAAATAAATTCTAGAAGTTTGAGGTGTATAAACCATCTTACAAACTGCATACATTAGTTTTTATGAATCTTATATTTGTGTATTTTTCAAGGAATGTGATTGTACTACTGGTGCAGGTGTATGAATTGAAGAATACTTTTTGAACCACGAGGATATGTAATAAAAACAATGCCAATTTCTTCACATTCCCAACATAATATTTTATGTAATATTATTGTTTCATTACATAATATTTTAATTTTTACATAATGACATTTTTTACGAAATTTCTTCACATTCCCAACCTCTCGGAAAATGTAATTCTGGTCGGAAAATAAAATTCTGGTCGGGGCCTCCCCGGCCACCCATATTTTTTTTATTAATATTTTGTTTTACTGACAGATATTCCCTCGGTAAAATGCCGACGAATATTCCGTCGGTCAAATGCCGACGGATATTCCGTCGATATGTGAATTTCGAAATCATATTTTTTTTATTCATATTTTGTTTTACTGACGGATATTCCCTCGGTAAAATGCCGACGGATATTCCGTCGGTCAAATGCCGACGGATATTCCGTCGATATGTGAATTTCGAAATCAATATTTATTCAAAAATTAATTTCTTTTATAATTATTTTAATTCATTCTAATTTGTTTTATAATTATTTTAATTCATTCTTTCCGACGGAATTACCGACGGAATGTTGACCCGGTTTGTTAAACGGGTTGTCCGAAATACCGACGGAATTTCCCTCGGTAAATCCGTCGGTAAATCCGTCGGCAATTCCGACGGAATTCAAAAATCCGTCGGCAAAAAAAGATGACGCCGAAAAAGGGGACGGCCGACTTTCCGTCGGTAAATCCGTCGGTAACCTCGGCGGCCGACGGAAAATCCGTCGGTAAATCCGTCTCTAAAACGCCCTTTTTTTGTAGTGCAATGGGCTCAAATATCCAATGACATTTTTGATGATGCAAACAATCTTGTAATGAGGTGATACTGAAGGATCAAATGCTAAGGTAAGCCCCAAAACAAAAGTATGTTCATCACTAAAAGTAAGAGTAATCTTTCTTGATTGCTTAGTGGTGGGATTGTGGACATAGTAACTGTTTTGATCATTCGTAGTAATAGAAGGCCATTGCAAGAACTCAGTATTTTGGGGTTTGGAATGGTGAAAGTATAAGGTATAAGCTTATGAGGATTGAGAATTGGATGAAAGTAGAAGTGTCCTGCACTGCGGAGGATGAGAGACGGCTGGGGTTTGAGGTGACGGAGAGTGTGGAGACGACAGAATTGGTCGCTAGAGATGAGCAATAACCAGTGTTTGCATACAGATTTGAATCTGATTAGTGATTTTGCTGGAAGCCTTAGAAGGATTTCTATCAACACATCTTTGTTATAACAGGTTACACTCATCATCAAGATTACTAACAATTTCCCCAAGGAATGGTATAAGAGAAAGGATATCGTTACCACCAATGTGAGCCAAGCAACAAGATGAAACAATGCTAGCTCGTTCTGCTATTCGACCTCCTTGATCATATGAGCTCTCGGCGGAGAAAATAATATTTTTATGCTTCAGTCTAATCTCTGTGAGGAAGTGTCATATGCCTGCAAAATTATACCAGACAAGCAAGCATTCAAGAAAAAAATAAAAAGAAAGAAAAACAGCAAAAGACACAATCAAATTAATGAGGGAAAGTAAACCAGCCTAGCTAGATCAAGCACGACTCAAAACGAAAGATCGTTAATAAATTAATCAAACTTAATTTCTTGCTCAAGCTCGGAAAATGAGTTAAACACATTCAACAAAAATCATTCAAATTATTGAAAGCACCAAGGCAATTTTACAGCTATCAGACTAGATACTTGCAATAATGAAGGTGATAATTTTCACTTTCTTTGCAAAATTTCCTAATAAAATTAATATCTACTTACTTTCAAAGGGAAATCTAAATTGATACGCCAAATTCATGCCATACTGAAATGTGATCCACGTCAAAATCTTCCGCCACTTGAAGACTAGCTCGGACTGGACAGGAGTGGGAGACGGAGGTGGGCGGCGGTGAAAAAGTGTGTGTGGGTGTGGCTAGGGTTTCTTTGTGTGGAATTGGGGCTAATACCCCCTTTTATAACCAAAATAAAGTGAATATCCCCAACCATACTTTTATTGTGAGAATACCCTATATTTTTGGTTTTTTTTTTTACAATATTACCCTTAATGAATTAAAATTAGTATTTGGTCGTGGGTAGTCGCGATTGATCGCAGTTTCACAGTCGATCATATATACTCATTTGTCTAGTGTAGCCATGAAATATTTTAGTTTCGTCGCAAATATTAATCCCAAGAAATTAGCAACCAAAATTTATATTTCATCGCAAAATATTAGCTACGAAATATAAGTTTCATTGTAGTTCTGGTTATTAACAACAAAATAAAACAATTTGTTGCAAGTATAACAGTAAAATATTTTAATTTCGTCGCAAATATTAATTCTAAGAAACTAACCACAAATTTTTTTTTCATAGCAAAATCTTAGCCACGAAATATAATTTTTATTGTTCTTCTGATTATTAACAACAAAATGAAATAATTTGTTGCTAGTTTAGCGATGAAATATTTTAATTTCTTCGCAAAAATTAATTTCAAGAAATTAGCCACGAAAATTTCTATTTCATCGCAAACTATTAGCGACGAAATATAATTTTCATTGTTGTTCTGATTATTAACAACAAAATGAAGCAATTTGTTGCTAGTATAGCTATGAAATATATAAATTTTGTTGCAAATATTAAAGCTAAGAAATTAAAAACAAAATTTTCTATTTCGTTGCTAAAATTTGATTTTAGCGATGATATTTAGATTTGTCGTAAAATTTTCGTTGCTATTCCCCCTGTTTCTTGTAGTGTACTCATTTGTCTAGACATTATTACGTCAAAATTGTAATATTATTTAACTTAGAGGTGACACTATTTACAATACATGGTATCAAAAAATTAGTCTATGAATATTGTTTAACATCCAAATTAATATTTTTACGATTTTTAAAAGTTACAAATTTATCAATTAATATATGTGAAAGAAATTAATTAATTAAATAAATTTTAATGAAATGAGTAAAAAATGTGTACATATACAAATAATATTGCAAAAATAAATCAACCTTGTAGCATTGTTTATAGTTTGATACCATGAAGCAGTCTTCAACAACATTGTTAATAGAAGAACAATATCTCTTAATAACAGCAACCGCATGAGCACATGGGAATCCAGTAACTTGCCATTGAAAACATGAGCAGAATTTCTGTTCCAAATCAACAGTGACTGATGTCTTTGAAGCTACTTGAAACTGTCCATTGGGATATACATTGACCCTCCACGATGCACTAATATTTGCACGTTCGTTCCATAGTTCCTCCTTCGAAGGAACCAACAAACCAGACCAATTACTACTGTCAATTCTCCTATCAACAAACCACTTGGATAATTTTGCCCTTATTGAATCAATCATATGCGTAATTGGTAATCCCCTGGACTCCCGTATCCATGAATTGAAAGATTCAGCTGCATTTGAAGTCATTTCACCATATCTCTTGATGTTAGGTGAATGAGAAACAGCCAAGTGTGAATAAGGCAAGTCCTCAAGCCAGATTTCTGCAATTCGACCGCCAACTTCTTTGAATTTCTTAAGCTTATCGTCAAATATTCGTACATTGGGTGCGTATGCACACTGCTTGAATAAGTCAGCCATATTTTCTCTGTGCTGCGTATTCCACCCCCCTCCGTATCTGCCCTTTAGATTCATTATCAGATGGAATAAACAGTAGAAATGTGGAGGATTTTCCCATACATCATAAAAGGCTGACATAAGACATGGGTTCCTATCCGATATAAATATGATCTGTTTCGGATGGAATATGCAGTCCTTAATTTTGTGCAAAAACCATGTCCAGTTACTTTTATTTTCAGCAGATACCACAGAAAATGCAACAGGGAATAATCCTACATTAACATAAAATGCATTTCATATTTTCCACATAAATAAATGAATAATATTCAATGAGCATACAAAACAATATATTTTAGTATTAGAATGAGTTAAACATACCATTATCTCCATCTTTAGCAGTGGCAATAAGTAACACTCCTTTTGCCCTCCCTTTCAT
Source organism: Galeopsis tetrahit (assembly GCA_963675135.1). NCBI lineage: Eukaryota > Viridiplantae > Streptophyta > Magnoliopsida > Lamiales > Lamiaceae > Galeopsis > Galeopsis tetrahit. Next base: position 70,433,017 of record OY776128.1, on the reverse strand, counting down.
GAATGTACCGTTGATAAACAACATAGGTCTACAGTGTTTAAATCCTTCTTTACAAGCATAGAAAGAAATGAAAATCCTTTCAAAATGGTGAGTAGTACTATCTATCTCTAAATCAACTACACTACCAGGATTTGTACGTTTAACAGCTTCACCATACCACCGAAGTTGATCGTAAGATTCATCATAACTTCCAAATATGTCATCCCTCGCAGCCTCTATACCGCGCCAAGCTTTATAGTAAGGAATAGAGAATCCGTAATCCACGTTAATTCCATCTATAATATTCTTACCTCTAATGTTTGGATTGGATTTAACACTCTCAATTACAAGTTCTTTAATAATCTTAGGGCCAAACCTACCATTATCACCATCTAATAGATTTCCTACGCATGTGTGCACTAGGTTAGCTTTGTGAACAACGAATCCATTTTTCAAGGCACTCTGTTTAGCTTTAACAAACCATGAACAATTGAATGTTGCCTTCTCACTACATTCTGCATATACATACCTTGGGCAGTTTTTTAGGTATGTAAACTTGAAATTAAGGTTTGTACAGTACTTTATGAGTTCTACTCTAAACTCAGGGGCACCACCAGAAAATGTAGCTCCAACTTTCATTAAATCCATCCAGTGATCTGATAAATACGACTTCTTCTTCTCAGAGGGGCATATATCGAATAGAGGTAAGCTACCCAATCCAACAAATTCATTCGACACAGAAGTTTGACAATCACTCAAAATAAAATCCTTATTAGACAAATTGTTTTGAGTTCTATCTAAATATGATTCATGGGAATTAATATCAACTATATTTGCATTCCCCTCATAACCTAACATTGAATTTCCTGTTAAGGATTCAACAACATCAGATTGAATAACATCTTCAACAATCTCAATAGATATATTCACTAATTTTTCTGATGTCATTATGCAGTAATCTTTCATACTATCAAAATCTGAATCACCGTCTAAACAGCAATTCTTAATTTCCCCCACTGAGTAAAGAAACGAATATTTACCTGGGCATATAGAAGGCCACTTCCTTCTAATTACATCTGTAATATGTTGAAATGTTGTGGCTTCTGTAACTTGAATGAGTTTACTCCGCCCATCAAAATTGATCTTCAATATTAGTGATGAATCCTTTGTTTTCAAATTTCGATCCCAAACCAATTTCAGAACTGAATATATCAAACAAAAAAAGATCCGGGATATGCAGCAAAAAATTCGAAGAAGATGAATGTGTTTTACTAAAACTATGACGGCAGATTCTCAAAATGCAGTTACTAAAACTGTTTCAACCAAATACCCAAATTCAATTGAAACCAAAAAATGCAGAAACTCAAAACATTCTAGAAATTCATTCGCATAAATTTTTTGTATGTAATTTTGGAAATTTAGAAATTCTTTGGAAACTCTTTGACTACATGAGAGAGGAGACCAATCGATTTGAATTCATTTGAATTCAAATTGATTGAATTCAAATATGGAAATTTAGCCAAAAATTTTGGTAATATCTTAAACAACTATTGATTTTTCGAATTATATGGAATTAAGGGTATAATGGGGATTTTGAAGGCTGTTTTGTCCTTCATTGTTTTACCAAAAATTTTTGTCTTTAATCTTAAAGTCTTAGAGTGGATTGTCCTATTCTGTTTTTCCCCATTATATTAATACCCAATAATAGTCCCCCAACTCCTTTGTGGGAAATTATTATGGGACCACATTCCCCATCTCCTTTGTGGGGAATTATTGACACTTGTGGGGTATGGACCATCACGCTAGGGATCCTTTGAGACTCCCGAGAATCTTTTGAGATGCCTAGGGATCTTTTAAAACTCTCGAAAATCCTTTGAGACTCCTTTAAAATTACCAGGATCTATTTGGGACGTAATTTAAATATGAATTATCATAAATCTAATTTCATAATTTAAACAAATTAAATCAACTAATCCATGTAATGAATGTACGGTAAATAATTAAATCCCTAAACATGCGGAACTAAGAGATTACATGTTTACCTTTGAATCGGAGAGATACCGTTGAAAAGAATAATAACTTCAACCCAATTGCCTTCTCAAGTATTCCCTAAGTCCTAGCCCCTCATGTAATGAATGTACGGTAAATAATCAAATCCCTAAACATGCGGAACTAAGGGATTACATGTTTACCTTTGAATCAGAGAGATACCGTTGAGAAGAATAATAACTTCAACCCAATTGCCTTCTCAAATATTCCATAAGTCCTAGCCCCGTTGATCCGGTGGGAGATCTCACGAACTATTAACTCTCAAGGAAGAATTAATTTTATCTTGTTGCACACTGTAATTTCGAAAATTACAGATCTCTCTTTTTTCTTTTGTAGAGAGGATCGATTTTTTTTTTTTATCTCTTCTCTTAAGAGTGGCGGTTTTCCTATATTTATAGGAGAGAGAATAGCTAATTTATTTATTAAAAAATATTGGAGATCTAGAAATATTTTATTCTACAAGAGATATTATATTATTTCCATATCTTTCTCCATAATATTCTCTACTTAAAATAAGCGCTACTTTTCTCTATTTCTTGCAACAAGATTAATTCTTATCTTTTTAATTATCATAGTTAATGGACTTTTATTGGGCTACTTGAGGGGCCTTTAGGAGAATTAGTATTGGACCTCCCAAAGGGCCCAAAAATCAATATTCAGCCACAATATTTTTCCATCCCATTAATATTAATTCATGAGATTATTAACTCCATGATACAAAATTTGCCCCCTAAGTGTGTGAAGATACACAAGATTTTTTTTAAAAATTCTTCCACTTGGTAATACAAAATCCCAGGTAAATTGTCTCTTATACCCCTTATTTTTTAATAAGTTATTGCTTTTCTTTTTCATCCGCATTTTTCATTTCTCCTGTCGAGTCAAGGTGTCCCTTCTTGGCCCTTCAAATTCAAATATATCATGAATTCTTCTCATATCATTTCATATGTCCATCGTCTTCGTTTTCGATTTTATCTTTTGTTTGATCGAGATTCTATTTTCGGAGTAATCGAGGGTTTCAGCAATACAAATGTAATTCTTCATCTCCTCTCAAGTTTCCGTCGTCTCCTTCTCCTCCTCGCCGCCCCGTCGATCCCCATTGCCTCGCGCTGCCGCCCCTCCCACACCTCTGATTATCCGCAAGAAGTCGAAGAGCAGTCACGATGGAGTCTTGATCTTCGCGGAGTCGAGGTCGATCTGTTCGGCGCCGGAGAGATCGACGAAGACGAGGCTCTCGAGGTCCGGTCACGAACGCAGTAGATCGTTCGTCGGAGTAGATCCGAGTTATGGAAGAAGAAGTTGTCGACGAAGGCCCGATGAAGCAGATCTGATCTTTTTACTGGTCGGAATATTGTTGAGGCGAAGGAGTTCAGGCTCGTTCGCCGGAGTAGATCGTCTTCTCCGATCTACGCAGAGCCTGAATGCCCCGTCAAGGTGCTCATCTTCTCCAATCTACGCCGCTCGCGTGATGGCGGCGTAGATCTAGATCTAGGGTTTTCTGAAAATAAGTTTCCCCTATTTCTTCCATTATTTCTTCCTACGCATTTTCAACTTGATTATATATGCTAGAAATATTTTTGGAGTGGGAATTGAGAAAAAAAGATAAATTCGTGGAATGGGAATTACAGGTAAGCCCTTCCTTCTCTCTTCTACGGATCTGTGCTTTCTCGTTTTCGGTACAACATCTACTTTACGTATCTCATTCGACTCTGAGATGTTTTGAATTTTTTTGTGTCTGAAATAATGGATTTGCTTATTTGATTGTAATTCCAACTCTATCGATCCAAGCTGTAAATTCTGGGTATGATTTTTTGTTTCCGAAGTTTCTTTTTCTCAAGTCCCAGATCTATGAGAACAGAGTTTTTTACTCTATTTTCAAAAAAGCTTTTAATACATTGTTTATTTTTAATTAAAAAAAAAGTTTTAAATTCGAGAGAGTCGCGTATGACAGTAAAATGTTGTTCCAATAGTGTTTAATTTTTTCTCAATTAGTTGAATGTTCTTTCGTTTTACACAAATGGACATTGTCGAAGAGCTGGAGAATACTTTGTTGGGAAGTTGAATATGTAATAATTAATATACTCCCTCCGTCCACGAAAAGTAGTCCCATTTGACACATATTCTTTGTCCACCAAATGTAGTCCCATGCACTTTATGGAAACTATCACCCTTCAATTATCACTTAATTACTCAATTTGCCATCAACTTTATTCCTAAACAATCACTTTATTCACAATGGACCCCACAATACCCTATAATACCATTACTTTATCTACTTTATCTACCATTTTCTTAAAACTTGTGCCCCATCCCCATGTCCCTACTTTTCATGGATGGAGGGAGTAGTATTTTTCTGGTTGTTGTGAATCGATAAACATAATCTCGGTGTTCAATAATATATCTGAAATTCAATATATATATATATATATATATGGATGTTCAATATAATACACATTTTATTTCATTTTTTCTGGGTATATCTAGTCTTGTATGTGAACATTTTAATTAAATGTAATTATATATGTTCAATGCATTTAATTATATATGTTCAATAATCATGTCACCGTATTTAATATTAAAATGTAATTATATATGTTCAATAATCGTGTCACCGTATTCAATATTTAAGTATATTCAATATATATTGATATTCAGTGTTCAATATTCAATATATATATCGATATTCAATATTTAATTATGTAAAAAATATAAATTAAAATATTTGATATAATTTGACATAGTGATTATGTATGAGTTATTCAAATTATTTTCTAAATCAAATAAATATTTTTATATAAAAAATTTGAATAAAGAAAATTGAACTAAATATTTTTTACTTAAAATTTTGAAAGAAAAAAAATCAATAAAAATCAGAATTAAAAACTGAATAAAATATAAATAAAAAATTGAATAAAAATAATTCGTTTAGTGAGGGACAAACAAAATTTAAAACCAATTTTGAATAAATTTTTTTAATAAAATATAAATTAAAAGCTTATCTTCATAAACCAAAATTCTAAAACACTTCAGAATGTCTAGTTGGAAATAGAAAACCCTAACAAATTAAACAAACCCTATAACTTGGCCGTCTCTTAATTTATGAAGTTTCCAAAAAAGCTTCCGATATAATCATCTCTTAAAACAATCCAAATCCATATTTAAAGGGTATTTGACAAAAAATCATTAATAAACCCCCTTCTGGTTCGAAATTTTTCATAGAAGGTGAGAATCCCAAGCTAAATAATATCCCTCCATCTAAATTATAAGAAAAATCGGAGCTTACTTTACAGTCGAAAACTTGTTTCGCCTTGAGAAATCAAGAAACCAAGCTGTCCGCCTTCTTCTTTCGCGAATCGCCGACTGGGAAAACTTGGAAGAGTGATGAACTTGTTAAGGGAGTTAAAGGTTAAAAGTCTGAAAGTGGGAAATGAACCGAGAGTTGAAAGGTTGGAGTGAGATGGGTGTCATGCAGGTTGATTGGACAGGGGGGCTTTACTTCTGAAAAATGGTGTTGGTCATTCCAAGACAAATTATGCAGAAAGGAAATTTAAGGGTATAATGGTCTTTGCCCCCTTAAGATTTGTATCTCCTCCCCCTTTATTAACCACATGTATCATTACACACTTAAAGGCTCCCAATTGTACTAGAGAAAACTTCTCCCTTAATTCATTCCACTATAGAATTAATATTGCACTATCCATCCTAACCTATATTACGAAATATGGCTTCCGGTTATTATTTCCCGTGTTTAAGATTCAATGTCCATTAATTAATTTAAGCTACTGAATGCTTTAATTAATTAATATTTTTTATTCCTCGGAGTAAAGACAACTCAACATTATTATCACATCGGAAATAAATTCCACTGATTAGATTTGATATGATAAACCTTCTGAGCCTACCAAGGGGACATAATCAACTTGACACCCCAAGACACGATTCTCTGTATCAATTTTGGCAATCTGTCCTATAATTAATAATATTGCCCAAAATACAAAGTATTGAATCACATTGATTCTTTACCCATAATAAATCAAAGCAATACTTCTTAACTACATACAATTCCATTTAAGTGACAGAGATTAAGAAATCAACAACCACTGAGGTCTAATTCTTCATTCCTTAAGCCAGTCTATAAGAATTACCTCTCTCTAGGTCCTATTCAGCACATCATAATGCACTAGTGTAATCTCTTAGTCATGACAAACCAATCCAAGCCTTACACCTCAACTTCTACCAATGGATTGTTCAATTCCATCTAAGTTGTGAATCAATTGTACTTATATACAAGGAATTGACAATGCGATCTTCTGTGATCTTCTACACACCACATTGTCTACAATGTAAAGTACATCTAAACGTTTATGCAATAAATAATTACCATTCATTATATTTAAAGAAACCAGTGACAAAAAATTATTCTCATTAATAAGTGCAAAAATCAGTTTGTATACATAAGTAGCACTAAAAGCATACTTGCCAGTATAACCCTAACATATATATGGTCGGCACTGGTTTGACGAAATATTTTAAAAAAATTGTTAGTTTTCTAAGTATTGATAATGGTGTTTGTTAATGGGTTTGATAATGGTGATTTGTGGATGAATATGGTTGATTTGTTGAATTTTTTTTATTTTTTGTTACCGGAAAAAAATGGTGACGGTGGCCGGAAATATGGTTTAGGGATAAGGCCGTGAAAGAAATGATAGTAGGGGGTGTGTTTAGTAAGGAGAGTGCATCTAGTACGCTGTATTTTAAAGAAGGGTATTTTTGATTTTTTACCTTATTATTTTATTAATAAACTGAAAGGGGAGTGCATCTCTCCGAAATGGAGGTGCATATAGACAGACCCTTTAGCAATGTAGAAGATTTACTGTTCACAACCAGGCCACTAATTTGGCCCATTAGTTGGGCTTTTAATTGAGCCCGGCCATTTCGTGATTTCTATGTAAGAATCCAATTGATGGGCCCATGAGAGTCCAAATCTTGATAGGGTGCGACTAAAGGCACACACGAATCCTATGAGGATACCCACCAAACATTTTTTTAATCTTTCAGAACATGTGAAATGTCCCATATACCCCTAGTATAAAATTTATGAAAAAAACGAAGATGAGTACACCCATCCACTTTCTTTCACATGCGTATCTATGATGTTTCGTGCTAATCTTCATGCTCAATTTTGGTTTGATGCCTTTTCCGCAACTACTTATGTCATAAACCACCTGCCTTCTACTGTCTTAAGTGGCTCTTCCCATTTTGAGGTGCTTTTTTCTTCTTCGTCGAATTATGGGAACTTCAAGCCCTTAGGGTGCCGAGTCTTCCCTTTCCTCCGTGACTACGCACCACATAAACTTGCTCCTCGTAGTCACCCGTGTTTTTTCTTGGGCTATAACAGTATGCACATGGTTTTCGATGTCTTGATCGCACTTCGAACAAAATGTTTATTACTCGCCACGCCATGTTTGACGAGCACTGTTTTCCCTTCTCTGACTCTGCTCGCTCTTCCCCGCTGGATATGATAAATGTATCCATTTTTCTGGAGACACCCTGCTTGCCCACCATTGCTCGTCCTGACGACCAGTCAACCTCAACCCTTCTGAGCTCGCCTGGTCCTTGCTCGCTGTGTCCTTCCGACCCTGACCCTATCCCTGGTACGGCTGCCCCAGAGGGCGTTCTTCCGCCCTTTGCCCCCTCGGCCTCTGCCTCCTTCACACCCCACATGGTTACTCGGGGCAAGGCTGGGATATTTAAGCCTAAGTATCCGGTTAACATGGCCTCCTCGACATTGCTCTTTGCCCTGGCTCTATCATCTGAACCTCGTGGGTTCAAATCGGCTGCTAAGTCTCCTCATTGGCTAGCAACTATGCAAGAGGAAATTGATGCACTCCGTAACAATGATACTTGGGATTTGGTTCCTCGTCCCTCTGGTGTTAACATAGTCGGGTCCAAATGGTTCTTTCGGACGAAGTTTCATTCAGATGGCTCTATTGAGCGCCACAAGGCGCGCCTGGTCGCTCAGGGCTTCACTCAGATCTCAGGCGATGATTTCTCTCACACCTTTAGCCCGATAGTCAAGGCTGCGACTGTTCGAGTTGTTCTCGCCATTGTTGTTCAGTTCAATTGGCTTGTTCTTCAACTGGACGTTAAGAATGCCTTTTTTAATGGTGTCTTGGACAAACCGATTTTCATGGCCCAACCACCAGGCTACGTTGATGCTCGTTTTCCGGATCATGTCTGTCACTTGAAGAAGGCCCTATATGGCCTAAGACAAGCCACTCTAGTTTGGTTCCAAAGGTTTAGTACCTTTCTGTTAGGCCTCGCCTTCTTTGCGTGCAAGTCTAATTCTTCGCTATTCTATCTGCACAAGGGCGTGTCTGTCATTTTCCTCCTTCTTTATGTGGATGACATCATCGTGACATGTAATGATTCTTCTCTCCTTGCTCGCTTCATCTCCCAGGCGCACAAGGAATTTTCCTTGAAGGATTTGGGTCGTCTTAATTATTTTCTTGGGCTCGAAATTTCGTATACTCCGGATGGTCTCTTTATTGGCCAATCAAAGTATGCTCGTGACATTTTGGATCAAACATCCTTAACTAATTCTCGCCCTATTGCTACTCCTCTGGCCGCGGGTGAGTCTCTGACAAGCACTGGCGATCCCTTCCCGGACCCGAATATATATCGTTCGTTGGTTGGTGCTCTTCAATATCTAACGATCACACGGCCTGATCGATCTGTCCTTTGCCGTCAACCATGTCAGCCAATTTCTTCAGTCCCCTTCTATGGATCATTTCTCTATGGTCAAGCGCATCATTCGCTATGTCAAGGGGACTCTCAACTACGATTTTTCGTTTGCTCGCCACTCTGACCGTGCCATCGTCATTGTATATTTGTAAAGTTTGACTACGATGCAATTACTCCCCTATATATATTCAATTACCTCAATCACCTAGGTTTAATGGTGATCATATTTGATTCTCACTGAAACAAATAGATTATTGATTTCGAAATAACTTTAGCCAAATAAAACGCATAACTCACGTAATAGTACTGACTCATCAAGAGCATTGGAATGTTGATTTTATGGATGTTCTCGAATATTATAATTCAACTACATATGTAGACTTTGAAACAACACTTGTTGATGGTATTATAATCTCGACAAGATGGTGCGGCTTATAATGATCGACGGTCCGTGGCTCAATGGTTCGAGGCCTGCCCAGGCGCTCGCCTGGCACTAGTTCATACCACTTGAGCCCATTTTTCTTTTAATTTTGGATTTGTGATATCCTGAACCGTTGTTATTTGCAACGGCATGCGACAATTATTTCATTGCAAATTTCTAATATATTAAATAAATAAATAAATGCGACGAACAAATTTTTCATCGCTAGCTAATTAACGATGGAATTTACGACGACATCTTGACCCATCGGGTCATGGGTCATGACCAATTTACGAAGACGATGGCATTCGTAAATTTGCGATGGATTTCAAAAAACATTTGCGACGGTTTCTCTGTCACAAAATTCGTCGCTACACAGTCTTTTTTTTAGTCCTCTTGAAAAGTACTCTCAACTGCCACAACCTTGTGGTAATCCTCTTGAAAGACCATGCAATTTGTTCCTAATGTACCATAACATCCCTGGAGACGTAGTTAAAATGCAACGCTGCTCGCAATCTAATTGATTTACCCATTCGAACTTGTTCCTTGACCGGAGCCATTTCCCTGCACAACTGTCGCACCCACTCACATTCTCACAAGGCATGCTTAGTAGTTCCAATTTCAGTCCTGCATACATCAACAAACCGGCTAACTAGATTCTCCAAAGAAAATACTGGATTTTTGGCATAACTTACAAAGACAAGATATATCCTTTTGCCATATCATAAACCTGTCCAGGCTAGTACATCCTTTTTATGGGCTGCAATTACATTAATTGATCAAGAGCATAGGAAACTGTCAAATGGTTTTCAAGTTTATTTCTTGACTTCGTGTTGATCACTGATTTTTTAGTTGTGTGTCCGGTTTCCATGGCAAAGGTTTAAAAGTTTTGTATGCTTTAATGAAAGAGTATGCTCGCTGTGCCATTTTATCTGAACTATATATATATGTTTTGGTTAATTAAGATAAAAAAGAAAACCTTCTTGTTTCAAGTTTTTTTTTTTTTAACATAAAAGAGACTTGTTATTAAGAGAGTACCAGCGGTACTCGAAGATCAAAAGGTTACATAGTTTGAGTTACATATCGACGAAAAAAGTAAATGAACACCAAGGCACCAATACTTAATTAATTATGGCTGTTTACAGCATAGACGACTGGGGTTGCTGATCCAGTCTCTTGAAAGGAAAAAAGATTGGCTCCATGGTGATTCAAGGAGAAGAGGCTCCATGCTTTAGTTCTGATTTCATCGAAAGTTCTCACCGGATTGATCGTCTCTCCCTTGAAGATTTTATAGTTTCTCGCTTTCCAGATGAACCAAGATGTTGCAACAAGTCCATATGCATTCCAGAATGTGTTTTCTTCTTTTGCCACCTAAGATATCCAGATGTTGCAGCAAGTGTTGAGCGGGCTTGGGATTTGGTAGTAAATGACCCGTCGCCCGAAGGTTTCCAACGCCAAGAATCCGGAAGCTCCTGCAATTTTATGTTAGCCAAGATAGACAATAGGTTATCTAACATATCTTGTTCCCATGAGAATAAATTACGCCTCCAGTTAAAACTCCAAAACCATATACAGTAGCATCTTTATTACAACATAAGGAGTATAGCCAAGGAAAAGCAATATATAATTGTGTATCCCCAACCCAAAGATCTTTCCAGAAACAAGTTCTTGCCCTGTCCCCCATCTTCCTAAACAGATTTGACTCAAACCTTCTTGTTTCAAGTTAACCTCTTTTAGGAAGTATTCATTAAAGCCTGCAAAATTGCGGCCTTGAAGATTGATGAGTTGAAATCACTACAAGATATAATGTTTTTAGCATCATAATTTTTTTTATACCAACAATGAAGGTAGTATCATAATACAAAATAATAATATTTTGGGGTCCTACTCAATGCAGTCCTTACTTCGGTGCCCATCTACTACCTATCATTTTACCGATTACCCAAGCAAACCTTGAGAGAGCTCGTAAAAATGCAAATGAATTTTCTGTGGGGTGGGGGAGAGGATATCAAAAAAATACCGTGGGTGTCTTGGGAAGACATCTGCAAACCTAAATCTGATGTCGGCCTTGGCGTGAAAAATCTTAATTTCTTCAATATTTCACTGTTATGCAAATGGGTGTGGAGGATCCGAGTTGAACCCAAATCCTTTTGGGCGAGGATACTCGTATCCAAATATGGCTTTGATTGTTTTTCAGATTTTATAGGAGGCTCAAATAGAAACCATATGGCGGGTTGGTGGAGAGGGATTATTGATTTATTTTCTTCTACTTCTAGTTGGTTCGAATTAAATCTGTGTAGAAAAGTGGGGAATGGGGCAAACACTTGTTTTTGGACAGACCTATGGATTGGGGATACTCAATTAAATGTTTCATTTCCTAGGTTGTTTTCCATTTGTTCAGAAAAAAAATGCAAAAATAAGTGAAATGGGTCATTGGGAGGGTGGAACTTGGTTGTGGAATTTTCCTTGGAGGCGTGCTCTATTTTCCTGGGAGCAAGACTTGTTAGTTGATCTACTCTCTCTATTGTCTAATACTAATTTGCAGGAATTCGTCCCAGATTCCTGGCAATGGAGGCCTTCGAGCAATGGAATTTTCTCATCTAAATCAGCTTACTCCCTCCAGGCTATTACGACACGTACTACGGCTACTCTCGACGAGGCGACAACTATAGCTCTCCCAAAAATCTGGAACAAAATGATCCCCTCCAAGTGGTCCGGACTGGCCTGGAAGGTCCTGCGCAAGCGGCTACCCACACGATTGAGCTTGAAAAGAAGAGGAGTCCTCGGTGATTGAGACGATATCGGTTGCGGTCTCTGCGGGCAAGTCGAAGAAAGCGTCCAACATATGTTCTTCGAATGCACATTCTCGCACCAGGTCTGGTCACTTTGTCACTCTTGGCCGAATTGTCCCATGCCGTGCAGCCCCAAACCCGCTTCACATTTGCTTCAACACCTTGGTATATTGGGAGGCAACATGAAAAAACACATTTTGGAATGCATTTGGGCTGCTGTCATTTGGTTCATTTGGAAGGCGAGAAATTACCGAATATTCAAAGCAATAGAGGTTAATCCGGCGAGGACCTTCGACGAGATCAGAGCAAAGGCGTGGAACTTATTCTCCGTGAATTATTGTGGTGTCACTCCGTTTTCCTTTCAGGATTGGATCCACAATCCTAGATTATGCTACAAAAAAGTTTAAGCTTTTGGGGTCCTTCTATCTTCGTATCGATAGTTATATGTAATTCTCCCTCTGTAACTTTTGATCTCCGAGTACCCCTGGTACTCTATCAATAAAAAATTGAGTTTAATCACTAGGAAGGACAATCCTATAGACCAATATTCAAATAAAGGAAACAAATTAAAACAATACAATTAAGGTCAAATTAACTTGTTAATACCCAATTATGCCCCTTGATCTTATAAAACAATATTAATTAATATCAACATTAAACTACATTCCCCTAGCTTTCAAATTTGAAATTGATATTATTCAAATTCAAATTAAACTACATCCCCATAACTTCCGAAAATTACTCAACATTTACTAAAATACCAAAACTACCAAAATTTCCTAAATAGCATTTCCTAAACTACATTCCCCTAGCTTTCGTATGCCCATTGACACAATTCCAAAAATAAGAATTTAATTTGCAGAACAATCGCAGTTTATTCGGTCTTTTGAATTCTGCAATTCATCGTTCAAGAATTAGGGATTCTGCAATTCAATATATATTGGCGCATCAAACGTCGTCGACGATCTGCCTCCCTACAAACGTCGTCGACGAAGACGATCGAAACCCCCCCAAACGGAAGACGAAGCGTCATCGTAGATGGCAGATCTGCTTAGCCGCCGTCGTCCACGATCGAACCCCATCTCCTTCGCGGAGACGTGACAACACAGACGCGGCGCACCTGGTTTGATTTTTTAGATCTTTTTTCCTTTTATGTGGCTGAAATTCGAAGCGTATAATGCATCTGGATACACAAAATCAAAACCATGTGATAATAGAGTTTGCCTCTATTAGTTTGTTTAATCTGATCCTGATTTTTTCACTACTAGAAAAGTACCCCTTTAGTCACGCTTACTTGTTGACCGTTTTAAGTAACCGTCACTGTATTGAATATATAAAGACGCTTTCAATTTCTAGTACTATTTAGTGACGCCCTAGTGGTTCGGGGCTCCAATGTTTGTGTATGTAAGGTCCTGGGTTCTACTCCCAGTTGTTGGTTTTTTTTTCTTTTAACTCTTTTTTCAATAATTTTTTTTCTAATTATTCTCTAAAGAGTTTTCTCCATTCTCTTATCCTGCCCTAATCCCATCATTTACCGCCGATCCAATCGCCAGAACCAGAAATTCCGAAATTCTCCCCCACCGAAATTGACGACGGCGACGACGATGATGAGAGAGGAGAAGAAGGTTAAACTCATTGTTCGCTTGCCTGAGTCGGAAGAGAACAATCAGAAGCACGAGCGGCATTCTCGAGACGACGATTCGGCGTCGGAGTCGGCCTCTGATTCCGGCCCGGAGTTTGAGGATCGGCAAACGCATGCCAAGAAACGCAAGATCAATGTCGTTGATCGCGGATCTGACGATGCCGTTTCTCTTCAGGTAGAAATTTTGTGGTCTGAAACTTTGAATTTGGGAATTGAAGGAGAATTGGGTGTGGGTGCGTGTCAATTTTGGTGGAGAAATTGAATTTTTGTATGAGTTTGATACGACATAATGATGTCATATCTCAGAAGAAACCTTAAAGACACATCCTCTGATCACCTCAGCTAAAAATTATCGAATATTAAGGGACCTCTTGGACTTGAGATAATCATCTAGAGCATAAATGGACATAGACTCCTTAAGGGCAGAGGAAAGGTTCCCTGACCTCTCATCTACCAGAGCAGATCACACCACGTCACCTCCTTGGATGACCAGATCTGATATGAAGAATTTGTAGAGAAGACACCTCAACTCCTCCTCTGAATTGTCAGAGGAGAGTCGATTCAGCTCAGAGCTGAAATGATATTTCCTCGTGGGTAAAATCGGTTCTCTCCTTTGCACTTCCAGAGGAGAGAGGGTGGACCTATGAATTCACAGTTTTACCTCTAGGAGACAAACAAGTATAAACATAATCTCTTAATGTTAGAGTATTCTCAGATATCTGAGGGTGCACTGCCAGAGCACTTATGGCGTGTCAGATTCGTACAATGATGTGATTCCCAGCTGATATCAAACCCTAGCTCTCGAATTGACCATTTTAACCCCAGGTAAAAGAGGTATATAAGCTTCCAATCAATTTCTTGAAGAAAAAGTCTCTATTATTACTCCATTACTCTCTCTCTCCCCCAAAAAAAAAATTCGACTCTTTCATATTATCTCCTGATTATTCATAAAATGGGACTGACTTGAGCGTCGGAGGGCCGTCGCCGGAGCCCTCTCCGGCCCGGTTTTCTGTGCAGGTCAACCAATTTGAAGATCGAGATGTCCGAGGTCCGTCTCTCAACTACGAACGAGACTTGGTCATATCAAATGGCGCCGTCTGTGGGAAATCCGGGTTGAGGCGTGAGGATTTCCAGAATTCTGGGATGAGCTATTCCCAAAAATCTTCAAGAAATTGAAGAAATCAACGTTATCTATACGATACTTCAAATGGCCCAAATCATTTGAAAACTCTTGTGTAAAGTCTAGTGGAGCATCAATCGTACGACGATGCTACCATGACTGTGGTGGCGGTATTCCTGCATTACCTTTTCCGTTGCCCCCATAGTGACATCAGAGCTTCGCACAGAAGCAGAACCCGCCCAGATCTGCGCCGCCGCCCGATTGAGCGCCCCTACACCGCGGCGCGCTTATGTTGCTGTTTCTCGCTTCCATAAAGTCGCCCCTAACCACCGCAGATCCTCTGTTGGAAGCGTTGTCCGCATCGAGTCGCCGGAGCCTTGCACGCGGGCAAGGGGAAGACTCAATAGCCCCCAAAATGATAAAACCCCAAATTTTTAAGATGCGTGAATCTACCGTCTGAATAACCAGAAAACTTCCCAAAATCCAATGACAGGGAGAATTTCGTTCTCAGCTTTTCATTTACAATTTTTCGTTTAGTTAGGTGTTTGGAATTTTAACACCTTGGCTCTCCTTACTCGTGTATCAGGCCAGGTCTGCTC
This sequence comes from Galeopsis tetrahit, assembly GCA_963675135.1. Lineage (NCBI taxonomy): Eukaryota > Viridiplantae > Streptophyta > Magnoliopsida > Lamiales > Lamiaceae > Galeopsis > Galeopsis tetrahit. The sequence continues at coordinate 70,417,674 of OY776128.1, read as the reverse complement.
GCGGTTGAGCACGACCTGAATTTCAAGGAAAACGAGCTGACAGAGCTCTGCCTCAACTTCTTAATTCAATGGTGGAAACACTACATGGACTCTAAGTACATAGCCGATTATTTATGAGATTCTGGGCAAAGGTTTGGCTGTTTTAACTCCATTCCTTAATTCGCCTTTGATCAGGTACTCCAATTCATACTGTATTTGCTCTTGAAATTTATGAAATTCATACATCTGAAGTTTGTGAGATTCTATTGAGATAGAGGAATATATTGCGATACAGTTCAAATTGGTGAGAATAAATATTTTATTATTGAAATTGGGAATAATTTCCATACATATAAGCGATGCATCTCGTAAACATCTCTAAATAAATTTGTATGTATGTGATAGGGAAATATGGATTGTGCCTATGACATGCTTGAGATAATCCCTAAAAAGAGGAATGACTCCCCAACTAATTGAATCAGTGATACTTTGAGGTTTACTCAAACCTCTTGGAAATCTCTGGAATTCATATGTTAATAATGCAGTTTCTCTAACTGGGAAAATGATTACATTGGACATATGCATATGCTGGATTTTACTGAAAATTCTGGTAGTATTAAAATGGGCATGGGAATGGTAATTGTGTGGTAATATATAATATTTTTGAGACGATCTGGCTTCAGGAATTTGAACAAAGTGTATAATGAGAACTTAATCCAATAATTCGGACACTAAATTTGGGATTTGTATTTAAGTCTGAATATACCTTTTGGGTTTTTTGATATGTTTAATTCAATTATCAAGGTTGAATAAAAATATGTTAATACTCAACAATCTGTTTATTTTTTTCGAGGGAAATGCTTATGACCTCTGTATTGAAAGAAACATCAATATTCGAGAGGATTGTGCGAACAAATGCTGCACATAAAATGATGGAGGAATGAAGTCTGCAGATAATTAATTGACTCAGTCGATACATGCTCGACAACTTGAGGGAGGTATCTCTACTCTTTTTATGTGAATCAAAATGGAAATATTGCTTGAAAACGCACTTATGATTGATGAGCTAGTCATAATTACTTTTGAAAAATTAGTTCGTATAAGAAATATAAACCTAGCATGGGAACATGTGTTAAATATGATAAGATATGATCCTTGTAAGTACTTAAGAATAAATACTCAAAGCGAAGCTTCTATGTCCAGAAATGTGTGATATTCTAGTTCCTAAAGGGCATGGCATGCTGTGATCGAAATTCTGGATTCGATCTTTCGAGGTGAAGCTCAAGCGTTATTGAGTTATTATTTTTTGGCCATCATTGTTGAAGAATCAAAGATTGTAAAAAAAAAAAAAAACATGGCTATCAAATTGTTTTATTGCTTTATATGGGGATGTTATAACATTCACAGTCTGTATTTCAAAGAAAAATACTTGATTCTAGACCATAGATTGTAGCATAACACTCTTCCAATCAATTCAGTAGATGGCTCATAATAAAGTCAAAACTTGTAACTTGATTAATTCTTTCTTTGAGGGGGCATTGCTTGATATTGATGGTGTGTTGTTTGACATTTGTTGTGAAGATCACATGCTAAGCAAATTAAGTAAAAAGTAATGAGTTATCAACATTTGTTAGTCCCTGATATCTTATATCCAGCAAGTAGACTTGCTATGTCATGAATATTATATAAATGTGTCAATTGGTTATATGGTTTTGCTTTCTGCTAAGTTCTGTGTGTGACTGGTGAGTGCAACTGTCTTATTATGCCCTCTATTTGATTCTCACTTTTGGTCATGAGACAACAAAGGTATGAAATGGTAAGTTATTATGAAAATTGCACGCTCGCTAAATTAAGAATTTTATTGATCGCAAATGCATGCTGCTGAATATGATGTTAATTCTATGTCTAACAAGCCCGAAAGTCTGAGACATTCAATTGCTTTGATTTGCTTTTGAGAATTTATTATAGAAGCTTGTGGAAGAACAACAATGTTCCGAAGAAATGCGAAAAAAAGAAGAATTCCGCTCCACAAAAATGATGGGGGAATGAATGAACCCAACTGATTCATGCTTGACAACCTAAGGGAGGTATCTCTGCACTTTTATGTGAATCGAAATTGTAATATTGCTTGAAGAAAGATAATTGATTGATACGTTATTTAGAATTAATTTTGAAAAATTAATCTGTGAAGGAAATCCGGAGTAACATGCAATCTATTTGCTGATTAGTTATAAGACTAATCGGATACTTGAATGGGGCTTGTTGATATGATGAATTTGAGTGAGAAGAATAATTTATCTGTAATAGATAAGTGAAAGAATTTGGAAGAATTCCGTCTCATCTAAAAGTCCGAACTGGTAGAGAGGTGGGGAATTAATTCTAGTATATTAATTCCTAACAATAAGAACGCGTGATTGTGATGGAGTAAATTTGAATCATCCTAGAATTGATCTCTAAAACTTGGTTTAAACGAATGAACATCATTTTGGAGTCTTAATTTCTGAGAATAAATGGTGTTTGACCTTATACTGAAGAGATATGTTGCCTTTTTGCTGAAAATTTTCTGATTATGTGGCTAGAAAGCTTGATCTAGATAAACTAGTACTCCCTCCGTCTCGGATATCTTAGGTAGGTGGACACGTAAATTAATAAAGTGTAATAATGAGTGGAGTTTTGAGGGGTAATTTTGTAAAACTTTATGTATAAAGTAAAGAATGAGTTGACTTTTGTATATGTGTGGAGAAAAAATAATGACATTTGTGTAAAATTGGAGATATTGTGAGGGTGAAGTTTATAAAGGGTTTTCTATTTTAAGGGTGTGAAAGTTATTGAGGGACGGAGGGAGTATATGCTTCGATTTGCATAAATGACAACTCCTTAACTAAGATATTATGGAAAATGATTTAAATCTATTTGTTTAGCGTGAATGTTAACCGTCTCAATCAATATGATATGATATGTATTGAGTATGTGATAAGATTTGCATGAGAATGCACTTTTTATTGAATGTACACTAGAATATTGACAAAACATGTACCAAATCTTGGTATAAATTGTTATTTAACCTTTATATTGTGAGGTTGAATGGTCAGGAGCAGAAATTCTTGCAGGAGAATTTTTGAGAAGGTTGCCAACACTTATGTAAATTTAATGACTGAATGACAGATCCATCGTTGAGGAATGAAAACAATCTCGCCATGGGACAATGCTCGACACTGGATTTTCAACGAGATACACAACTCCCCGAGGAGTATAAACAACTCAGATAAGAGTATAAAATCTAACTCTGAAAGAGCAAGTGATGCTCATTATATTTGGAGTATAAACAACTCCCCGAGGAGTATAAACAACTCAGATAAGAGTATAAAATCTAACTCTGAAAGAGCATGAATTGCTCATTATATTTGGAGTATAAACAACTCCCCGAGGAGTATAAACAACTCAGATAAGAGTATAAAATCTAACTCTGAAAGAGCAAGTGATGCTCATTATATTTGGAGTATAAACAACTCCCCGAGGAGTATAAACAACTCAGATAAGAGTATAAAATCTAACTCTGAAAGAGCATGAATTGCTCATTATATTTGGAGTATAAACAACTCAGATAAAAGTATAAAATCTAACTCTGAAAGAGCAAGTGCTGCTTATTATATTTGGAGTATAAACAACCCCCGAGGACTATAAACCCTCTGCTTCAAAGTTCAAAGCTTGAATCAAGAGGAGTTCCGAAAATCTTTGAAGGAAATATCCATCTAGAAAGAGAGTTCATCTCATACCGGGGGGAGTAGTGCATGCAAACATAAGTACTAATATCAGAAAATAACTTGGAGAATGGAGAATCCAATAAGGTACACGATGAACTCCCTCTGAAACTAAGTAATCACATTGAAATATTTTCAAGATCTAGAAAATATTTTTAAGTTGAGTTAGTGTTGAAAGATTTTCAACTCTAATGTGAATTATAGCGTGAAATATTTTCAAGTATTAGAAAATATCTTGAATTATTGAGTGTTGAATTACTTCAACTCTAAAATAAGTTGTTGCACAAAATATTTTCCAGTGATAGAAAATATTTTGAGTGATTGAAGGTTGATTAATTTTAACTTTGAAGTGAATGCATTGGGCTATCTTGCTTGAAAATTGATTTTCAATGCTTTTTGGGAAAAAATGCTAATTGGTGATATGATTTTTGAAATGAAAATGCGTTGTGAGATTGATGTTTCAACTGTGGGATGTTGAATGTGCTTTTGGATCATGTGATGAAATAAAATGATATTTGCATGAACATATGGTTTATGTCCCCAAGTAAGATATGCTCATTAATATGCTCAATATGTCAATTATCAAGATTGAACAAAAATGATTGGATGTCGAATCATTTGTTTGGTTTGTTGTTGAGAAAAACACTTGTGGTGGTGGATCACATCCTAGTTGCATCTGTGCGAACTGAGCTTGGATCAGAGAAAAATTGATCAATCCCATTACAAGAACTCTTAGGAGTATATATTACTTTTGGGAGAGTATAATCCCTATGAACTCTTAGGAGTATAAATCACTTTTGGGAGAGTATAATCCCTATAAACTCTTAGGAGTATAAATCACTTTTGAGAGAGTATAATCTCTATGAAAACAACTCCCCGAGGAGCATAAACTATCTAGAGTGTAAAATCAGAATTTTATGAGGAATAACATTATCGAGCTCAGAGCAAGCTTGAGAAAAGAAAAATGAAAGTAAAGAGAAACAATGAAGATGAAAATTCAAGAGGTGAATTATTTTCAAGTAAGAAAATATTTTTAAGTTGAAAGATTTTCAACTAAGATGAGAATTCAAGATGTGAATTCAATACGTGAATTATTTTCTAGTAAGAAAATATTTTTAAGTTGAAAGATTTTCAACTAAGATGAGAATTCAAGATGTGAATCCTAGACGTGAATTATTTTCAAGTAAGAAAATATTTTTAAGTTGAAAGATTTTCAACTAAGATGAGAATTCAAGATGTGAATTCAATACGTGAATTATTTTCTAGTAAGAAAATATTTTTAAGTTGAAAGATTTTAAGTTAAGATGAGAATTCAAGATGTGAATTCTAGACGTGAATTATTTTCAAGTAAGAAAATATTTTTAAGTTGAAAGATTTTCAACTAAGATGAGAATTCAAGATGTGAATTCAATACGTGAATTATTTTCTAGTAAGAAAATATTTTTAAGTTGAAAGATTTTCAACTAAGATGAGAATTCAAGATGTGAATTATTTTCTAGTAAGAAAATATTTTTTAGTTGAAAGATTTTAAGCTAAGATGAGAAATCAAGATGTGAATTATTTTCAAGTAAGAAATTATTTTTAAGTTGAAAGATTTTCAACTAAGATGAGAATTCAAGATATGAATTCAATACGTGAATTATTTTCTAGTAAGAAAATATTTTTAAGTTGAAAGATTTTCAACTAAGATGAGAATTCAAGATGTGAATTCAATACGTGAATTATTTTCTAGTAAGAAAATATTTTTAAGTTGAAAGATTTTCAACTAAGATGAGAATTCAAGATGTGAATTATTTTCTAGTAAGAAAATATTTTTTAGTTGAAAGATTTTAAGCTAAGATGAGAAATCAAGATGTGAATTATTTTCAAGTAAGAAATTATTTTTAAGTTGAAAGATTTTCAACTAAGATGAGAATTCAAGATGTGAATTCAATACGTGAATTATTTTCTAGTAAGAAAATATTTTTAAGTTGAAAGATTTTAAGTTAAGATGAGAATTCAAGATGTGAATTAAAGACGTGAATTATTTTCAAGTAAGAAAATATTTTTAAGTTGAAAGATTTTCATATAGACGAGAATACAAGATGTGAATTAAGACTTGAATTATTTTCAAGCTAGAAAATATTTTTGAGTTGAAAGATTTTTAATTTAGAAGTTAATTTCGGAAGTGAAATATCTTCAAGTGTTAGAAAACATTTGAAGAGTTAAAAGAGATTCAATTCTGATTTGATTTGAGAACTGAAATATTTTTATGACTTAGGAAATATGTTAAGTATTGAAAGTTGAGAGATGTTCAACTCTGAATTGAATTAATTCGTGATATATTTCACAACTCCCAAGAGATGTTATTCTGAACAATCACATCAGAAACGATGATAGTCCAGAATAGGGGGGAGTGGATGATACGACATAATGATGTCATATCTCAGAAGAAACCTTAAAGACACATCCTCTGATCACCTCAGCTAAAAATTATCGAATATTAAGGGACCTCTTGGACTTGAGATAATCATCTAGAGCATAAATGGACATAGACTCCTTAAGGGCAGAGGAAAGGTTCCCTGACCTCTCATCTACCAGAGCAGATCACACCACGTCACCTCCTTGGATGACCAGATCTGATATGAAGAATTTGTAGAGAAGACACCTCAACTCCTCCTCTGAATTGTCAGAGGAGAGTCGATTCAGCTCAGAGCTGAAATGATATTTCCTCGTGGGTAAAATCGGTTCTTTCCTTTGCACTTCCAGAGGAGAGAGGGTGGACCTATGAATTCACAGTTTTACCTCTAGGAGACAAACAAGTATAAACATAATCTCTTAATGTTAGAATATTCTCAGATATCTGAGGGTGCACTGCCAGAGCACTTATGGCGTGTCAGATTCGTACAATGATGTGATTCCCAGCTGATATCAAACCCTAGCTCTCGAATTGACCATTTTAACCCCAGGTAAAAGAGGTATATAAGCTTCCAATCAATTTCTTGAAGAAAAAGTCTCTATTATTACTCCATTACTCTCTCTCCCCCAAAAAAAAAATTTGACTCTTTCATATTATCTCCTGATTATTCATAAAATGGGACTGACTTGAGCGTCGGAGGGCCGTCGCCGGAGCCCTCTCCGGCCCGGTTTTCTGTGCAGGTCAACCAATTTGAAGATCGAGATGTCCGAGGTCCGTCTCTCAACTACGAACGAGACTTGGTCATATCAGAGTTGTTCAAGTTGCTGGGAAATGAATGTTTTCTATTTTGGGAATTCGGCTTTTTTAAGAAAAAAAATTGCAGGATATTTTCTTCGTGGATGTTATTCTCTCCCACTCACACTTCAGCCTACCCGCTGGTCTTCCTTCCTAAATTGTGGGAGGGAGTTAGCCCTAATCTATAATTTATACCAATCGAACAAATTAGTGTTTCAGAAAACACCAAGAATCGCTCAGGTTTGTCAATTAATTTTTGTTTAGCGCAAAATTCCTTTGTCGTTATTCTTTCTTTCTTTTGATTTTCTACTATTTTGTTCTTCTTTTTTGTTCGGCCATGGTCGTATTTGATTTCTGTTTCAGTTTGTTTTTATTTCACGCTCTGATTTAGTGTCTTGATTTTCTGTTTCAAATTCACGAGTTACTTGTCCATAAAACACCAAGAATCACTTAGGTTTGTCTAATCTTTCTTGTTTAGTAAAAATTAGAGTATACTATTGAAATCTCCATACAATTATCGTGTTATTTAATAATTTTCTCTTTTATTTTTGGTTCAGACGTGTGATTAAATGATTCATTAACAAAAAAAAAACATTTGCCTCCCAGAAATATTCGATTAAGCACTAGTTTAATAAGTACTAGTAACACTCTACACCCTGCAATAAATTAACCACTTGATTGGTTGAGCACTTTGGAGTATAAGGATGAATATGAAATTGAAGTTATATGTTTGGTATAGAGTGCGAAATGGATTGTAACCCCATTTTTTAGTTGGTTTTATTCCTCAAACCACTCAAAAATATACTCCCTCCCAATCCCTTCAATTGTACCAAACACGGTGCAGAGTTTGTGTGCCTAATGCTATTATCTGCAATGTTCACCGGTATAGAGTGCTATTATACCCTCTTCAATAGAGGCATTGACGCATCGTGGGTTGTAATGTCTTTTCATCGGATTATAATTGATGTATTCATTTTCTTGATTGCTTTGTACATGGATAGAGGAGATATATTGACTTAATGTCTTTGTGATGCATCTTAGAATATTGATCATGGAGACTAAGAATATGATGTCCTACTGGAACAATTTGATGGTAATATAATTGGTGTTTCTAAGGAAAAGTAAATTTTAGAGGGTTTGTAGATCGAGTACATAGTCTCTCCCTCTCAACAACAAAAAGTTGTATAAGATTCAGAATATAACTTCACCATTGTATTGTGATTATGAGGAGATGATGATGCTTGATAGGTCTTATTTGGCTTAGTCACTTAGCACAAGTTTGGTCAGTTAGCTAAGTTTGCCTCCAAGTTTTCTCATTTATTGACTATCTTTCAATTAGATATAAGTTACAAATGTGATAAAAATACAAATGGGCTAACTGTCAAACTAACTGACTGAGACTTTCTTTAATTTTTTATAACATTCTAGCTTGATGCAATCAGGTAAATCTTGAGATTCCTAAAGTTAGCTGGAAAGATGTTGGTGGTCAAATAGAGGTTAAGATGCAATTAATGGAAGTTGTGTTATGGCCTCAAAAGCAGAAGGATGCTTTTGATCGCATTGGAATTCCTCCCCATAGTGGAATATCACTATTTGGTCCTCCAGGTTGAAGCAAGACCCTTTTAGCTCGTGCAGTAGCTTCTGAAGTAGGGTTGAATTTTCTTCCGGTAAAGGGCCCTTGAGTTATGAGAAGGTCGTACGTTCGCCAAGGCGAGGGCAAATGCTCCTTCAGTTATATTTTTTGATGAGATTGATGGACTTGCTATAACTCGTGGAAAAGAAAGTGATGGAGTTTCAGTTGTTATTAGTCAACAATGAGTTGCTTTTTTTGTTGCTTTTATGCAATTGTTCATAAATTTAAAATTCTTATTTTGCAATTTTTCCAAAAATGAATATATTCCAAATATATATTTATTGCATATATTTGTATGTATAATGCATATTTCGATTATTTTTTAAATAAAATTAATATTTTAGAACATATGTAGTATTTTATTGCATATTAGGAACTATTTTAGGTTATATGCAACATATTTTTGCATATGTCACTATGTTATGCATATACAACTAATTGATTTCGGGATTTCTGAGAATTGAATTGTTGGGAGATTAGTAAATATTTTGAATTTTGGAAATATAATAAATGAGTGTGATTTTCGAAATTGTGTTTCAGAAATCGTTTTTTAAGTCATATGCAATATATTTTTGCATATGTCACTGAATATGCAACAATTTTTTCTATATGCAACTTTATCGTCAACTGTTCATTTATTCAAATAATATAAATTTATATTTAAATGGAGATTTACTATTAATTATTTTTCTTTATTATCTGTATTACATATACATTCTCCTAGTCTTCCTATTTAATAAGTACTATTATACAAAAAAAATTGTGACTGTATATGCAAATTCACGAATCTCCATTGATTTATTTTTCTTCTTTATATTTTATTGGGTGTATTTATTTAACATTTTTTTTAAATGTTTAAGAATAATTTAGAATTTTAAAAATAAAATTTGGTTTTTAAATTATTATAAGCATCCTTTTCACTTCAACCGTGCAATGCTACATACATATTGACTTGTTCAGACAAAAAGATTGATTCTTATCAGTTATGATATGTATTATCGGAATTAATTTTTTATATAGATATATACATGATAATATTATAATTTAATCATGTAAGTGGTCCTTTAAATAATGAAATTGACTATTTTCACTTCATCTGTACACATTTGAAATAGGAGAGCTAGCTGTATGCGTGAATATTGTTAGATTTGGGTTATATGAATGTCCTTGACTCTTGTTTTCGTAAATGTGCGTGATTGAATTAGTTTTTAAATTTGGAAAGATGATCAATTAGTGCAATTACCGATTTTGTGTACATAATTAATTTTATTAATATTTGACTAACTAAAATAGAATTTCACTAATTATATAATTAATTATAAGGGTAGATTAGTACATTTATCATCGATTTTGTCCTTATTTGAATTAAAAAAAAAAGTTGTATTTCTATATAAATTCTATAGGTGAAATGTCCTTATGAACAATTCCCCCTAAAAAATTCTCCCTTTTCAAAAAAAAAAAAAACAAAAGAATAATATTTTAGTATCCGCAAATGAATCGAATACCAATTTTCCGGGGATTAAAGTCAATTTGGTCCCATAACTTTTTAATTTTTTTGATTTAGTCCCACAACTATTTTTGGGAATGATTAGTTCCATAAATATTTGATTTTTTCAATTTTGTTCTCACGTTGCCAGTAAGCCTCAAAATTTAAAGACAACATGACTGACACGTTGAAGGAATGACGTTGTTTTGGCTATTTTCCGGCGACTTTCCAACGACTTGGGACCAAAATTGAGCAATTCAAATAGCCGTGGGACTAAATCATTCCAAAATACAGTTGTGGGACTAAATCAAATAAGTTTAAAAGTTATGGAACCAAATTTGCTTTAGAGCCTTAATTATTCAAATATTGTCTAATGTCGATTTTTTTATATATAGATCTAATTTAATTGTATATCATTAGTATGAGCATGGCCCTATTTTTACATATAATTAGTTATTTTAGACATATTGTTAATTAATACCATTCAATTTAAAACTAACTACCTAGCTAGCTCCATTACACGGTGTTTTAAGTACAAATGATCAATAAAACTCCCATTTTCTTTTATTGTGTTTCATTCAAACTAATACATTTATGCATACAAACTTATATTTGTGGCGTGCTAACTAATAATTGAAAATTATTGAATAAATAAGTCATAAGAGAAGAAAATTAAAGGTATCGTTTAAATATATATACAACATTTTACAAGGAAAGTTGAAAAATTGACTTGCATCATATTATTCATATATATAAAAAAGTATAATGATCACTCAAATGTAAAATTGTGTACATTGAAATATATAAAAAGAAAGAAATTAACAAACTTCTTGGTCCCATAACTTTTTAAATTTAGTCCCACAACTATTTTTTGGAATGATTTAGTCTCACAACTAATTGAACTTTTGCACAATTTTGGTCCCATATTGCCGGAAATTAGCCAAAATGACGTTGTTTCTTCAGCGTGCCGGTCACGTGGTCTTTAAATTTGGGGCTTTCCGGCGACATGGGACCAGAATTGAGCAGTTCAAATAGTTGTGGACTCAACCATTCCAAAAAATAATTGTGGGACTAAATAAAATAAGTTAAAAAGTTATGGAACCAAACTAGCTTTAACCTCCAATTTTCCGATACTAAAAATGACATTTCTTGTAGTGAATTTGAACACTACAAATTGTTAGCAGGGGAGTGTCTCCCAGCCGGTGCTACCAACATATGCAACTTATAAGCTGCTAGCTATTGATTTGTCGCCGAGGTGTGGTACCATGAAAAAATGGTGAGGATGGTCATTTGAGTCTTGGAATTGTGAAGGGGAAGCCCGTGCCATGGAATTGCTACACGGGGTGAATTTCCTAACATTTTCGTCATTGAAGTCGAGATCACAAGAGTGATTATCACGTGCAGTTTGGTGAGGAGCAATCACATTTATGATTGTGATGTTGATCAAATTAAATAGAGATCTCACGAGGGTTTGATTCAGAGTTATACTCTCTTTCATAGCAATCACATTAATATGTTTCAGAGCATTTAAACATTTCTTTAGGTTGATACTTCAATTCATTTTTATCGAATTTAACAAAAATAAAATAAAAAAAATAGTCAACTTCATGAATAAATTAAATTGTTTTCGTGGCATAATCAAACAAATGAAAAATACAAGAGTGAACGTAAAGTGCATTAACATGAATCAAACAGGCAAATAAAGTTGTATATAAAAGAAACCTAAAGCCATTAGTCCACAAGTCGAACCAGAGGCCGGGGTGCCATTAAAACCTTGCCCAGAAAAACCCTCCTTAGGGATAAAACCCGTGGCGAAGGAAAAAGGTACACCCCTCTTAAATCATACCGGAACCATACTTTCACCAAACTGGTGAAAATTTCTACAATCAAACTGCATTAAATCATCTTGGTAAAATGGAAATTGATCTGTGAAATCAATGAGCTCCTCATAATTCCTATCAAAGAAACCTGTAAGCCCTTATTTTACCGGGGACATGAATCACCAATGTGCACGTCTCAGCATTATCTCCCCGTATGAAACTCAGTATACGAAACTCACGAGGAAGCTGATAAGTTGCATCATAATACTTAAACAACCACCGAGAATGATCATCTTTCAATTCGTAAACTTGCATTGAATTGTCACCATGGCGTGAGGTACTGAAAAAGCTGTATAGATGACCACTGGACTCTTGGAGTTGGAAATTACTAGCACGATCATTACGCCAAAGAGTTTCCAATGGGCTCAAATATCCAATGACATTTTTGATGATGCAAACAATCTTGTAATGAGGTGATACTGAAGGATCAAATGCTAAGGTAAGCCCCAAAACAAAAGTATGTTCATCACTAAAAGTAAGAGTAATCTTTCTTGATTGCTTAGTGGTGGGATTGTAGACATAGTAACTGTTTTGATCCGATCGTAGTAATAGAAGGCCATTGCAAGAACTCAGTATTTTGGGGTTTGGAATGGTGAAAGTATAAGGTATAAGCTTATGAGGATTGAGAATTGGATGAAAGTAGAAGTGTCCTGCACTGCGGAGGATGAGAGACGGCTGGGGTTTGAGGTGACGGAGAGTGTGGAGACGACAAAATTGGTCGCTAGAGATGAGCAATAACCAGTGTTTGCATACAGATTTGAATCTGATTAGTGATTTTGCTGGAAGCCTTAGAAGGATTTCTATCAACACATCTTTGTTATAACAGGTTACACTCATCATCAAGATTACTAACAATTTCCCCAAGGAATGGTATAAGAGAAAGGATATCGTTACCACCAATGTGAGCCAAGCAACAAGATGAAACAATGCTAGCTCGTTCTGCTATTCGGCCTCCTTGATCATATGAGCTCTCGGCGGAGAAAATAATATTTTTATGCTTCAGTCTAATCTCTGTGAGGAAGTGTCATATGCCTGCAAAATTATACCAGACAAGCAAGCATTCAAGAACAAAATAAAAAGAAAGAAAAACAGCAAAAGACACAATCAAATTAATGAGGGAAAGTAAACCAGCCTAGCTAGATCAAGCACGACTCAAAACGAAAGATCGTTAATAAATTAATCAAACTTAATTTCTTGCTCAAGCTCGGAAAATGAGTTAAACACATTCAACAAAAATCATTCAAATTATTGAAAGCACCAAGGCAATTTTACAGCTATCAGACTAGATACTTGCAATAATGAAGGTGATAATTTTCACTTTCTTTGCAAAATTTCCTAATAAAATTAATATCTACTTACTTTTAAAGGGAAATCTAAATTGATACGCCAAATTCATGCCATACTGAAATGTGATCCACGTCAAAATCTTCCGCCACTTGAAGACTAGCTGGGACTGGACAGGAGTGGGAGACGGAGGTGGGCGGCGGTGAAAAAGTGTGTGTGGGTGTGGCTAGGGTTTCTTTGTGTGGAATTGGGGCTAATACCCCCTTTTATAACCAAAATAAAGTGAATATCCCCAACCATACTTTTATTGTGAGAATACCCTATATTTTTGGGTATTTTTTTACAATATTACCCTTAATGAATTAAAATTAGTATTTGGTCGTGGGTAGTCGCGATTGATCGCAGTTTCACAGTCGATCATATATACTCATTTGTCTAGTGTAGCCATGAAATATTTTAGTTTCGTCGCAAATATTAATCCCAAGAAATTAGCAACCAAAATTTATATTTCATCGCAAAATATTAGCGACGAAATATAAGTTTCATTGTAGTTCTAGTTATTAACAACAAAATAAAACAATTTGTTGCAAGTATAACAGTAAAATATTTTAATTTCGTCGCAAATATTAATTCTAAGAAACTAACCACAAATTTTTTTTTCATAGCAAAATCTTAGCCACGAAATATAATTTTCATTGTTCTTCTGATTATTAACAACAAAATGAAATAATTTGTTGCTAGTTTAGCGATGAAATATTTTAATTTCTTCGCAAAAATTAATTTCAAGAAATTAGCCACGAAAATTTCTATTTCATCGCAAACTATTAGCGACGAAATATAATTTTCATTGTTGTTCTGATTATTAACAACAAAATGAAGCAATTTGTTGCTAGTATAGCTATGAAATATATAAATTTTGTTGCAAATATTAAAGCTAAGAAATTAAAAACAAAATATTCTATTTCGTTGCTAAAATTTGATTTTAGCGATGATATTTAGATTTGTCGTAAAATTTTCGTTGCTATTCCCCCTGTTTCTTGTAGTGTACTCATTTGTCTAGACATTATTACGTCAAAATTGTAATATTATTTAACTTAGAGGTGACACTATTTACAATACATGGTATCAAAAAATTAGTCTATGAATATTGTTTAACATCCAAATTAATATTTTTACGATTTATAAAAGTTACAAATTTATCAATTAATATATGTGAAAGAAATTAATTAATTAAATAAATTTTAATGAAATGAGTAAAAAATGTGTACATATACAAATAATATTGCAAAAATAAATGAATGACTTACTTGTTTGAGTGGCGAGCGCCCCTCACTAGGTGCCCGCATGCCTAGGTTTGAATTTGTTTGAGGCCAAAAAAATTGCTATTTATGCCAAGGCCGCGCGCAGATCATATATACTCCGTGCAGGGTGGGTTGATTGCCATCCCTCTTGTGGCCCGGCGATTTGATACTCGCCCGAGTGCTCCACTAGCGTAGGTTCGAACCTAGTCCATTTTTATTTTTTTTTATTTTGTGGCGGTCAAAAACCGCCGCCATTAGCGACTATTTGGTTTATCACAAAACTTAAATAATTAAAACCATATTATTGTTATTAGTGATGAAAATAAATGTCACTAATAAAGACGACATTTCCCGTCACTAAATAGTGACAATGGGCGACTAAATAAATGGTTGCAAATATTTATTAATTAAAAAAAATAAAAAAATATTAGCCACGAATATTCATTAACCTAAAATCGAGACAAATTAATAAATGATCATGTAATTTTGCCCGAATCCGTAAAAGGTCCTGTAACTTTTTACTTCATCAATTTTAGTTCTTTGAGTCTAAATTTTAGTCTTTGTAATCCAATTCAGTCATTTTAGTCCAATTTTAATCCTACTCACCGAAATATAACGTATATCTTACGTGACAAAATTTTCCAACGTTTTTTACACATCATTCTCCACAATAGCTGTTTGAGGGGGAAATAAGAGTGTTATTTATGTCAATGTACATGATCATGATTCTTTCGTTCGTGTATTGACCTGTCCCGTTGTAGTTTTTTTTTAATATTATGTGCAATTAAAATTCAGAATGATCTTAACATTGAATCCATGTATATTAGTATAAATGTCACGCTAGATATTTTCCTCCAAAATGGCTTATGTGGCGGATGAATATGTGTCAAAAATGTCAAAAACTTTTGTCACGTGAAAGTTGAAACACACATGCTCTATTCTGGCAGGCGGCAAGTAGGACTAAAATTGGACTAAAAGGTTTGAAATTGGACTAATAAAATTATCCAAATTGAAACTAAAATGACTAAAATTGATAAAGTAAAAAGTTAAATGACTTTTTTTGCGAATTCGGGCAAAGTTGTTGAACCATTTATGAATTTGTCTCCCTAAGATCAAAACCCAAAATAATCCCAATATGAAGACGAAATTTGTTTAGAGTTTTATTACTATTAGGGGCAAAATATTGCGGCATAGTACAATTTCTATATTTTTAACCGATTAATATAATTAATTTCTGAATTGTTTTTATATATGGTTTTATTATTGTTGACTATTTATGTTGAATTTGATACACTTGAATACAAGTGAAGGCTAAGGGTAAGAAAAAAAAAAACACAAGGAATACTAGCTATTCCTTATGCATAGAGAAAACTAATTTGTGTAACGACGTCGTTTTATTAAAGTTTAGCTGGCGGCCCCTCACCTCGACATCCCTTAGATGAAGGGTCAGGGATTGTTGGAGCGCTGGTCTCTCCTATGGCTATGGGGGTTCGGAAGAGAAGGATATATACCCAATGTATGCTTTTACAAATATTGCTAATCACCGTAATTAATGCTACGTACTGTCATCTTCCTCATGCTTGCATGATAATTAAAATTCTTCTTAAAACCTGCAATTAAAATTTAATAATATAGTAGTTCGTTTCAAATAATAAAATACACATTACAAATTTGTAAAATGTCAATGTATGTGCATATTCATTCATAAACGATACACCGCCAGATTCTAACAGTCAACACCTCAAATGAGGAAACTAAATTTCTCTTAATAACAAAGTAGGGATCGAAAAATTCAAAATACGTCATGTAACTTAGGTTGATTCTATTTTAAATGCTTTAAGTTTTAACTTTTTTAAAATACGTTCTAAGGTGTCCAATTTACATCCTAAAAAATTTCAAAATAGGTCAATTTCATTTTAAATCATTTAAGTTTTCACTTTTTCAAAATACGTTCAGGTGCCCAATTTACATCTTTTTTAAATTCACAATCCAAATCCACTTCAATTGTTTGAATAAAAAAGTAAATGAATGTTTTAAATACTTAGATTTGAGCTCATCTATTTTTTAGTTAAAATTGAAAGAATTTTAAATCCTCACTAGAACAATGTCATTTGAAATTCATATATTTTTAAATCTTTTCAATTGAAATGACTCCTCAAATCAAATCCCCTCATCCAAACACAATCCAAAGTAATCTTCATATTTTACAAGATCAGATTATTCATTGAAAAAATGAACTTTTTTCACCCTGCCTCATAACCCCATGATTTTAGGTATTAGTCATAGGCCTCCGGATCCTCCTCCATCTAATTAGCTATTCACTTCCTAATATCAAGCCCCAAATCTGTAGGATTTACTATCTGTTATTAGGACATTATTTGTATTCTTTATGACTAAGTCTGTATATATGTATTGCGTACAACATCATTAGAAATCAATGAAAACAAGTATTATATTTTCTATATGGTATCAGTAGGGTTCAGATCATAATAAACCATGTGTCTCCTTTATTTTCTTCGCCTTGATCATGACTCGACTCTCAAACCACCACCACTGCCTCTGCTTCACCATCCTTAGCCACTCCGGCAATCGTTCCCATCTCGGCTCGGCATGATCTGCCTATCAAGTTGTGCCACAAGAATTATCCCTCTTGGCGAGCACACCTCATCGCCCTCCTTCGTGGTCACAACCTCCTCGGTTTCGTTGACGGTTCTCGTCTGCGTCCCACAAGTACATCTCTCTGATGGCTCTAATGCATCGGAGGTACTGGCCTGGATCCAACAGGATCAATTACTTCTCGCGGCCATTTTTGGATCCCTTGCCGCTGAAATTCTCCCGATCGTCTCCTCCTCCTTGACATAGGTTGATGTTTGGGCGATCTTGTCCCGCATGTTCGCTGGCAAATCTCGATCGCGCGTGAATCAACTCAAAAGTGAGCTCCATCGCATTACCATTGGTGATCGATCGGTTACTGAGTTTCTTCACTACGTCAAGTCTAAGGCCGATGAGTTAGCCTTGATTGACCAACCCGTCCCGAGTATGCGACCATTGTTGGTCCCATTCGGACACGTGAAACTTCTCTTCGATTTGAAGAGCTTCATGATCTCCTCTTTGAACATGAACTCTCCTTGAAATCTCAAGAATTTGTTGCTCGCTCCTTGGTCGCTACGGCCAACATCGCTAATTCTCGCCTAGGTCAGCGCCCCTTTCGATCTCGTGAGGGTGCTCCTCATGGCCCTAATCGAGGTCATGGCTCGGGACGCTCTCACTCATCCTTCTTAGGATCCTCCTCGCAGCAGTGGCCTGCTAATTCTCGCCCTAACTCCCGTCCGACAAGTTCGTCATCGTCTGCTCGCCTACCTATTATTTTTCAGGTTTGTGGTTTCAAAGATCACACAGCTATCACTTGCAACTGCTTGCCCACTCTCATTGCCAACTTTGCTCATTCTTCTTCTAGATCCAATGCTGCTTGGATAGTAGACTCTAGCGCGTCTTATAACATGACTGCAGACTTGAATAACTTATCCATCCACTCTAAATATGAAAGTACGGATGAAGTACGTATTTCTGATGGTACCGGTCTTTCGATCACTCACACTGGTGCTTCCTATTTATCTTATTCGTCTGGCAAAGTTGTTATTTTGGATATTTTATGTGTTCCCAATGCTAAGCGGAATTTGTTATTGGTTAGCAAGTTTACAAAATGATAATGATGTTACTATGGAATTTTTTTCAAACATATTTTCCTGTTAAGGATCGGAGAACGGAAGCGGCTCTAATTAAAGGCTCCTGTCATAACGATGTCTACCACTTGCCACGCCACTCCCTTGCTGCTGCTTATTTTGCCTCGGTTGATGTTCGTACAACGGCGTCAAATCGGTTAATGTCTCTGGATGCCAGTCGTTATATTATTCAAATTTTTAGTTTACCTATTTCCAGTAAGTCCCAAGTTTTGGGTGACAATTGTGTCTCTTGCCGTTTGAGCAAATCATCTAAATTGTCATTTAATAAAACTTCGTTTACTTCTTTACATCCTTTACATTTTGTATATGCGGATGTGTGGGGTCCAGCCTCCCCTGTTTCGGTGGATGGATCGAAGTATTTTCTCTTGATTGTTGATTCATTCTCCCGTTACTGCTGGTTGTTTCCAATGAATTCCAAATCACAGGTTGCTTCACATACACCGCAACAAAACGGCATATATGAACGACGAAACAGGCATATCTTAGAGGTTGGCCGGGCTCTCTTACATCATGTTAATTTATCAACAAAATTTTGGTCTTATGCACTACAGACTGCAGTTTATTTAATAAATCGCATGCCTACTCCAATACTTGGTCTCCGTTCACACTTCTTTATTTTGTTTGGGAAGGATCTGAATTATGCCCGCCTCAGAGTCTTCGGTTGCCTTTGTTTTCCATGGTTACGTCCGTATATTCCTGGCAAGTTGTCTTCTCCTTCAAGGAAGTGTTTGTTTATTGGCTACTCCACATCACAGAAAGACGTACGTAAATTAAGCAATTTACAATATTATGTGACGTAAATTAAAATTTTATCTATTTTGTGACGTTTTCAAAAAAGGTGAAAGACGGGACGTAAATAATTTTTTTCTCACATAAATACGACACGTCTAAAAAAATTAATAGCAAAAGTATTAATCAAGTAAGAATAATCAAGTTCAATAATTCATTTTGGTAAAAAACACTTCAAAATGATAACTTCAAAAAACAACTCATTGCTTTCAATGTCGAAAACACCATTATGTGCCAAATAATTTTGAATATTCTTACAAGATCTCAACAATCTTTCATCATCAGCACTTCACAACTTCTTCAAATTGAACAAAAATTATAAAGCATTTTCATATTTTTTGAACAATGTAAATCGGGGTTCTATAAAGAAAAAGTAATTAATTCAAACTCTCTTTAGAATCTTCCGTCTTAACACTTTTGTAACTTTTATTTATGCGTCTTTTGACTGACTGTAAATATATATATATAAATATATATATAAATATATATATATATATGTATATATATATATGTATATATAAAAATGGGCCCTACAAATATAGCCGAAAAGAAACAAAAAATGTTGGGAATATGATTATAAATATAAGACTAATTATAATTGATCAATCCTCGACTGGCCGCAAGGTTGCGGCCATCTATATATGATCGACTACGAAACTGCGATCAATCGCGACTACCCACGACCACATACTAATTTTAATTCATTAAGGGTACTATTGTAAAAAAAAAAAAAACCAAAAAATATAGGGTATTCACACAATAAATGTAAACACACTACAAGAAAAATTGCAGTTTTCGCTACCCACACCCACACACACTTTTTCACCGCCGCCCACCTCCGTCTCCCTCCACTGTCCAGTCCGAGCAAGTCTTCTAGTGGCGGAAGATTTTGACGTGAATCACATTTCGGCATGGCATGAATTTTGGCTATCAATTTAGATTTCCCATTGAAAGTAAGTAGATATTAATTTTATTAGGAAATGTTGCAAAGAAAGTGAAAATTATCACCTTCATTATTGTAAGTATCTAGTCTGATAGCTGTAAAATTGCCTTGGTGCTTTCAATAATTTGAATGATTTTTGTTGAATGTGTTTAACTCATTTTCCGAGCTTGAGCAAGAAATTAAGTTTGATTAATTTATTAACGATCTTTCGTTTTGAGTCGTGCTTGATCTAGCTAGGCTGGTTTACTTTCCCTCATTAATTTGATTGTGTCTTTTGCTGTTTTTCTTTCTTTTTATTTTTTTCTTGAATGCTTGCTTGTCTGGTATAATTTTGCAGGCATATGACACTTCCTCACAGAGATTAGACTGAAGCATAAAAATATTATTTTCTCCGCCGAGAGCTCATATGATCAAGGAGGTCGAATAGCAGAACGAGCTAGCATTGTTTCATCTTGTTGCTTGGCTCACATTGGTGGTAACGATATCCTTTCTCTTATACCATTCCTTGGGGAAATTGTTAGTAATCTTGATGATGAGTGTAACCTGTTATAACAAAGATGTGTTGATAGAAATCCTTCTAAGGCTTCCAGCAAAATCACTAATCAGATTCAAATCTGTATGCAAACACTGGTTATTGCTCATCTCTAGCGACCAATTCTGTCGTCTCCACACTCTCCGTCACCTCAAACCCCAGCCGTCTCTCATCCTCCGCAGTGCAGGACACTTCTACTTTCATCCAATTCTCAATCCTCATAAGCTTATACCTTATACTTTCACCATTCCAAACCCCAAAATACTGAGTTCTTGCAATGGCCTTCTATTACTACGATCTGATCAAAACAGTTACTATGTCTACAATCCCACCACTAAGCAATCAAGAAAGATTACTCTTACTTTTAGTGATGAACATACTTTTGTTTTGGGGCTTACCTTAGCATTTGATCCTTCAGTATCATCTCATTACAAGATTGTTTGTGTCGCAACGATGCAGCAGCCTTTTGATAGTGGGCGATGCTGTCAAATTGAGGTTTACGACTCAGAAAGCCGCACGTGGAAGCTGTGCCTGGAGACAGTTTTACGTACTATGGATTTCCGCTCTGGAGTACATTGGAACAATGTCATTCACTGGGAAAATTCCCCTGGTATACATATCTACTTTGACATCATCAAAAATGTCATTGGATATTTGAGCCCATTGGAAACTCTTTGGCGTAATGATCGTGCTAGTAATTTCCAACTCCAAGAGTCCAGTGGTCATCTATACAGCTTTTTCAGTACCTCACGCCATGGTGACAATTCAATGCAAGTTTACGAATTGAAAGATGATCATTCTCGGTGGTTGTTTAAGTATTATGATGCAACTTATCAGCTTCCTCGTGAGTTTCGTATACTGAGTTTCATACGGGGAGATAATGGTGAGACGTGCACATTGGTGATTCATGTCCCCGGTAAAATAATGGCTTAAGGTTTCTTGATAGGAGTTATGAGGAGCTCATTGATTTCACAGATCAATTTCCATTTTACCAAGATGATTTAATGCAGTTTGATTGTAGAAATTTTCACCAGTTTGGTGAAAGTATGACTCCAGTTTGATTTTAGAGGGGTGTACCTTTTTCCTTCGCCACAGGTTTTATCCCTAAGGAGTGTTTTTCTGGGCAAGATTTTAATGGCACCCCGGCCTCTGGTTCGACTTGTGGACTAATGGCTTTATGTTTCTTTTATATACAACTTTATTTGCCTGTTTGATTCATGTTAATGCACTTTACGTACACTGAGGTTGAGATTGGAAACACAACAAGAAACTGGGGGAATAGCGACGAAAATTTTACGACAAATCTAAATTTCATCGCTAAAATCATTTTTTAGCAACGAAATAGAAATTTTAGTCGCTAATTTGTTAGATTTAATATTTGCAACAAAATTTATATATTTCATCGCTATATTAGCAACAAATTGCTTCATTTTGTTGTTAATAACCAAAACAACAATGAAAATTATATTTCGTCGCTAATATTTTGCGATGAAATAGAAATTTTTGTGGCTAATTTCTTGAAATTAATTTTTGCAACAAAATTTATATATTTCATCGCTATATTAGCAACAAATTGCTTCATTTTGTTGTTAATAATCAGAACAACAATGCAAAATATATTTCGTTGTTAATATTTTGCGATGAAATAGAATTTTTTGTGGCTAATTTTTTGAAATTAATTTTTGCAACAAAATTTATATATATTATCGCTATATTAGTAAAAAATTGCTTCATTTTGTTGTTAATAATAAAAATAGCAATGAAAATTATATTTCATTGCTAATATTTTGCGATGAAATAAAAATTTTCGTGGCTAATTTCTTGAAATTAAGTTTTGCAACAAAATTTATATATTTCATCGCTATATTAGCAACAAATTGCTTCATTTTGTAGTTAATAATCAGAACAGCAATGAAAATTATATTTCATCACTAATATTTTGCGATGAAATAGAAAATTTCGTGGCTAATTTATTGAAATTAATTTTTGCGATGAATTAAAATATTTCATCGATATACTAGCAACGGATTGCTTCATTTTGTTGTTAATAATCAGAACAACAATGAAAATTATATTTCGTCGCTAATATTTTGCGATGAAATATATTTTTTTTGTGGCTAATTTATTGAAATTAATTTTTGCGATGAAATAAAAACATCTCTTCGCTAAACTAACAACAAATTCTTTTATATTTTTGTTAATAATCAGTACAACAGTGAAAATTATATTTCGTCGCTAATATTTTAGCGACAAAATTGAAATTTGCATGACTAATTTTGTGGATTTAATATTCGAGAGAAAATTAAAATATTTCATCACTATATTAGCAATACAATATTTTATTTTATTGTTAATAATCTGAACAATAATGAAAATTATATTTCGTCTCTAATATATTTTAGTGATGAAATAGATTTTTTCATGTTTAATTCTCATGAATTAAAAATGGTTGTCGTTTAAACATAATAAAGGAAAAAAGTCTTAGTGCATGCACAGTGAGAAATAATAGAGACGATTCCAATAATATGATATTTGAAATAATAGGATCAATATAATTTCATTTACTTTTACTCATTAAATTGACATATTAAATTTTTTATTTGATTTATTTTGGGGTATAATTTCTTGATTTCATTTAGTATAATTTGTTTTATGTTTTTCTGTTTTCTTGATTTCATTAATTATTTATTGTTATTCCCACTAAGAATGAGGGAAGATAACTACTTCAACTATGCATATTAAATCAAGAAAATTGGTTTATATAATTAAATGTTTCATAATTCTCCAAATTTCGTGTCTTATAAATCAGTTTGAATGTTTATAAAAATATTTATAAATATGATGATGCAAATGAAGATGGACATAAAGATGAGAGGATGAAGATTGGATGTAATATATATACATATATATATATATATATATATTTTGAAATTGTTAAAGTAACATTGATTTTTTACAATTAGAATTGTTTTAAAAATTACTATATATATACAAAAATATATACATATATATATAATTGTTACAAGTTAATATTAAATTAGTAAAATTAACTAAATTAGTAACAATTGAATACATATATAATTAATATTAAAAATTGAACCAAAGAGTTGTCTGCCCGAGTGGTGGGCGCCCAACTATGGGCGCTCATCCACCCGGGATCAATTCCCACGAAGACCAAATAAATTATCATTTAAATAAAATGGGGGGGGAGGGGGTATGTGGGTGCGGGTCGGGTGCGGGTTGGGTTGGTCGAGTGAGAAATTGGGTTTAGAGAACGATTGGGTTGGGGTCGGTTGGGTCGGGTGTGGGTGCGGGTTGGGTGGGTCGAGTGCGAAGTGTGTTTAGAGAACGATTCGTAAATAGGATATCCATAGCCAAATATTAGCGAAAAAAATATGGGTTTGTTGATATACACCCGTCGCTAACGTGTTTGCGATAAATGTTTGATTTTCCTCGCAAATATTTTGCGATGAAACTTATATATTCGTCGCTAATATTTTGCGATGAAATTCAAATTTTCGTCGCTAAAATTTTGCGATGAAACTCAAATTTTCATCGCAAACTTTTGCGACAAAATTAATTTTTTTATCGCAAACACGTTAGCGACGGGCGTATAGCAACAAATCCCGCGACAAAATTATTTCATCGCTAACTCACGTTAGCGACGAAAATACAATTAGAATTAGCGACAATTTTTTTCACGGCTAAATTGCAGTTTTCTCATAGTGAAACCATCACCACCAATAGCTTTTACTAGTCCTCTTCTCAAGCTCCAAAAGAACATATTCTTGTATTTTTCATTTTTTTGATTATGCCACGAAAACAATTAAATTTATTCATGATGATGACTATTTTTTTTTTGTTAACTTCGATAAAAATGAATGTAAGTATCAACTGCAGTGAAAATCACTCTTATGATCTCGACTTCAATGACGAAAATGTTAGGAAATTCACCCCGTGCAGCAATTCCAGGGCACGGGCTTCCCCTTCACAACTCCAAGACTCAAATGACCATCCTCACCATTTTTTCATGGTACCACACCTCGGTGACAAATCAATAGCGCCTAGCAGCTTATAAGTTGCATCTGTTGGTAGTGGAGACACTCCCCTGCTAACAATTTGTAGTTTTCGATCAAATTCACTATAAGAAATGTCATTTTTAGTATCGGAAAATTGGAGGTTAAAGCAAATTTGGTTCAATAACTTTTTAACTTTTTTGATTTAATCTGGGGGAGACAGTTTGTGGAGACAGCTCGTGCTCTCAAAATACGGTGACTTGGTGTTGTGTTTGGACCATTGGCGTTCGAAGAATAGATCGTGTAATTCCTGGTCTTCGTAGTGGAAAGACCTGATAAGCTCTATTGGGGTCGACGAGGATTGGCTTTTGAAAGGATGTAAGCGCATTGTAGGCAATAACACCAGTTTTTGGGCAGGCGATCAGAATCTTAGTAAGCGCTATCCGAGACATTTTTCGATTGAATTTGGGGTAATGGCAATAACACCAGTTTTTTGGAATGATTTAGTCCCACAACTATTTGAATAGCTCAATTCTGGTCCCATGTCGCCGGAAAGCCTCAAATTTAAAGATCACGTGACCGGCACGCTGAAAAAAAGACGTCGTTTTGACTATCCTTCGACATGGGACCAAAATTGAGCAAAAATTCAAATAGTTGTGAGAGTAGATCATTCCAAAAAATAGTTGTGGGACTAAATTAAAAAAGTTATGAGACCAAATTTTCTTTATAGGACCAATAAAGTACAAGAAGTTTGTTTCTTTCTTTTTATATAATTCAATGTACACAATTTTACATTTGACTGATCATTTATATATATGATGCAGGTCAATAATTTTTCAACTTTCCTTGAAAAACGTTGTATATATATATATCAACGAGACCTTAATAATTTTCTTACAACTTATTCAATAATTTTGGTGCATGACTGTATGGTTCATCTGGAAAGCTCAAAACGACAAGATCTTTGCGAACAAGGAGCCCAAACCTGAAAAAATCTTCGATGAAATCCATATTATGTCATGGAATATTTTTTCTCAACACAGGGACTGCCCTCCCTCTTGGACCTTTAATGACTGGTGTGCATTACCTAGATTGGCATTTATGTAATCGGATAGTGCATTCGGATATATAGGTGTATCCCTCCATTGTAAACTTTGAGTGCCTCACTCCACTATGAGTACCACTGGTACTCCAATAATACAACTCTCTTTTCCTTTAAAAAAAAAATATTTTTCAACTATTAGTTAGCACATGCATATATAAGTTTGTATGCATACATGTATTAGTTGAATGAAACACAATAATAGAAAATGGGAGTTTTATTGATCGTTTGTACTAAAACACTGTAATGGAGCTAGGTAGTTAGTTTTAAAATGAATGGTATTAATTAGGGATTATATTTTTTTTAGTCCATTAATTTTACCTATTTTTTTAATTTGGTCCAGACAAGTTTGAAATTTTGATTTTGATCAATTATCTTTACAAAAGTTTTGATTTTAGTCCATTGACCTACACTCTAGCAGGTCACCAAACAGGTCACGACTTTTTTTTTTTGAAAGGGAAAAGAAATTTTATTACTAGACTACCAGTGGTACTCAATGGAGTGAGTCGCACTTAGTTGTTACATGACAATTAAGATAAAATGCACAAGGACGCCAATTCTTATGAGTAGAGCACCTATACACAAGCTAGTCTAGGACTCGCACACCAATCGTGAAAAGAAAAGGAGGCTGGGCATTCTTTGTACTGTGAGAAAATACTCCAGGCCCTGGCCCAGAATTCGTCAAAGATTTTCTCGGGCTTTGGTTCCTCCGCTGCAAAGATTTTCCCGTTTCGTGCTTTCCAAATGTACCATGCCATCATGCACCAAAGACACTCCAAGATGTATTTCTTTCGTTTGTTTCCGAGAAGCCCACAAAATTGATGAAAATGCGCTGCTGGTTGGGAGTGCGAGGCAGTGTTGAGATTTAAACGCCTGTTGGAAACTGCTTACGCCGTGTAAACGGCAACCTGCAATATCGAAGATTTCAGATAACAAATACGATAACACAAATAAGTCGAGTCAAGGGAAACCCTTTTCCCGCAGAACAGAATACGCCCAGGATAGTGCTCGACTGTTACGGCGTTCCGTTCCCAAAGGTAAAACGACTTTCACTTCCTACACAGTAGCACCACTGTATAAGAAGTATCGGCGAACGTACGTAGTACGAAATGAACACTCTCGGATATAAATCCGGCACAAGAAAGAACAGTGTAAGGCTTTCGGGAGCTCAACACACTGCGTAGGGACGAGAGGAGAGTAGAAGCGTAGAGGGGCGAATTTCAGCGTAAGAAATTATGAGGGAAGAGTATGATATTTATAGGCAAGTTTGAGACTTCCAGATAAATCTGGAACATTCTTGAAGTAGTTCGAATGGGCTAGGCGGGCCCCAAAGACCACCAAAGACCAATTGCCAAATCCAAATCTGAAGCCAAAGCCGAGCCGAGCCGGCCGGACGGGCGCGCGCGCGCGTGTGGCTCTTTGAGGAGTGTACCTCTTTTAGATAGTTGAACTACCAAGCTACTTCAATACCTTTATACATCATAAATGTTTTGTAGGTTTCCTATGTGGGACAATTTCCCACATTCTCAAACTTCCAAAATTGAAACTCTTCAACTTCAACAATTAATTTCTCACTCACCTTAACTCGGTTTTGAGATATTAAATATACCACGTTCATCTACTCCGCGAGTAGATCGACTATGTCACGTTCAATTATTTTTTAATTAACGTTTAGTCTGTCTAATTAATTAAATTAGATCAGGGTGTCAAAACCCAATTAATTCCCATTAATTCCAACAATCCCCCACATGAGTGAAAATCGTATCTATACAACATCAGACTCAGTGTTCAGTTCGAGTGAGATCTTCGTGCGTCCGGATAAGTGGTTTTTGGCCTTGAACTTTCCGTAGCCAAACACTATCGGATATACCGGCGGCTTAGTGGACGCGATGCCTTGAACTACTCCTCCATAGTGTATACCTAGACAACAGTGTCAGCACACTTCAATCTCGTCTTTGTAACGTTCTCACGTTTTTGTCCGTTTTGGCCATGGACGTCCTTTGTATTCATAAATGTTTGGTCGAAGCGGCCCTCACTTCTCATTTATATAGGTAACTTCCTTTCGAGTATCCCGTTATACTCTAGGAATCATTAAGAGTCGAAGACTCAGACTTTACCACATCTTACGAGTCGTTAACACTTGAGATAGTGTTGTCCGGAATAGTCGTAATTTTCAAGTGTTTTATCACTAACCTCCACAACTTCGTTTTCCCATTGAACCAAGTTCTTGGGATCTCCAGTCATCATGGTTGGGTTACCACTGCTTTGGTTTTTATTGTGGGTTTTAGACCCATTCCATCTACCAGCTTGTTCAATTGATCTCGGTTTATGCTCTTCGTGAGCGGATCCGCTATATTGTCCTTCGTATTGACATAATCAATGGACATTACTCCAGTGGAGATCAATTCTCTAACGGAGTTGTGTCGACGACGTATGTGTCTCGACTTTCCGTTGTACATGACATTCGTAGCTCTCCCAATGGCAGCTTGACTGTCACAGTGTACCGTCACCGCAGGTACCGACTTTTTCCAACATGGAATGTCTTCCAGAAAATTACGCAACCATTCAGCCTCTGCAGCGGCTAGGTCTAACGCTATAAATTCTGATTCCATTGTGGAACGAGCAATACATGTTTGTTTCTTGGACCTCCACGACACTGCTGCTCCTCCAATAGTGAATACATATCCACTAGTGGACAGAGAGTCTTTTGTGTCTGATATCCAATTTGTATCACTATATCCTTCGACTACAGCTGGATGTCTTGTGTAGTGAAGCCCATAATCAAGGGTGTACTTCAAGTATCTTAATACCATTTTCAACGCTTTCCAGTGCTCATGACTTGGATTGTTCGTGTATTGACTCAACTTGTTTACCGAACATGCAAGATCAGGGCGTGTACAGTTCGTGATGTACATCACGCTTTCAATGATCCTTGCGTATTCCAGTTGAGCCACTGGTTCTCCTCTATTCTTTTTCAAGTGAACGTTGAGTTCCAAAGGTGTCTTAGCAGGTGGATCGTCGAAGGCCTTAAATTGCTTTAGTACCTTCTCCACATAGTGAGATTGTGTCAAGGAAATTCCATTGGACGTTTTCTCTATCTTGATTCCAAGAATCACATCTGCTAATCCCATGTCTTTCATGTCAAAGTTTCTACTTAACATGTTCTTCGTATTAACTATGATATCGTGATTGTTACTCATGATTAACATGTCATAGACATATAAGCACACAATAACATATCCAGTTGGTGTATCCTTCACATACACACACTTATCGCATTCGTTAATTCGAAACCCATTTGACAACATTGTACTATCAAATTTCAAGTGCCACTGTTTTGGAGCTTGATTAAGTCCATACAGTGATCGAACGAGTTTGCACACCTTTTTCTCGTTTCCAGGAGCAACATATCCTTCAGGTTGCTCCATGTATATTTCTGCATCCATCTCACCATTAAGAAACGCCGTCTTAACGTCCATTTGGAGTATTTCGAGATTGTGCAACGCAGCAATGGCGACTAACACCCGAATGGAGGTGATCCTTGTCACTGGTGAGTATGTATCGAAGAAATCATACCCTTCCTTTTGTTTAAACCCCTTTGCAACAAGACGAGCTTTGTACTTATCAACATATCCATCTGCTTTGTACTTTCTTCTAAGGATCCACTTGCATCCTAAGGGCTTACAACCTTTAGGGAGGTCAACCAACTCCCATGTGTGGTTTAAGAGAATAGACTCGTATTCACTTTTTATGGCTTCTTTCCAGAGGTGTGCATCTGGTCTTGCCATTGCTTCTTTGATAGTTTTAGGTTCTTCTTCCTCCAAAACATAAGTAATGAAGTCTGAACCAAAATCTTTATCAATTCTAGCTCTCTTACTGCGTCTCGGTTCTTCACTCTCTTGAGTGGAAGGACTAACAGTGTCGTCTGTTGCTTCGAGAGTTCTTTTACTCGAACAGTCTTCCTCCTTTTCCTTAAGAGGAAAAATGTTTTCAAAGAATACTGCGTTCCTTGACTCAATCGTAGTGCCTTCTGTCATATCCGGTACTTCGGATTTGTGAATCAGAAATCGATAGGCACTACCGTTTGAAGCATATCCTATAAAGATACAATCGACGGTTTTAGGGCCGATATTAACTTGTTTAGGAAGTGGTACTTCAACCTTAGCTAAACACCCCCACACTTTGAGGTAGTTGTATGAAGGTTTTCGTTTCCTCCATATTTCATAAGGAGTTTGATCCTTAATTTTATGAGGAATCTTATTCAGAATGTGGTTAGCCGACAAAATAGCTTCCCCCCACAAGTTCTGAGGTAGTCCAGAGCTGATTAACATTGCGTTCATCATCTCCTTTAGTGTTCAGATTTTCCTTTCCGCAACACCATTAGACTGAGGTGAGTAAGGGGCTGTCGTTTGATGTATAATCCCTGATTCAATACATAATTGTTCAAACGGAGCTACGTACTCTCCACCTCTATCACTACGAATTGATTTAATTCGAGTGTCCAATTGATTCTCTACTTCAGTTTTGTAACGTTTAAAAGCTTCTATAGCTTCGTCTTTACTCTTTAAAAGGTAAACATAGCAGAATCTTGTACAATCGTCTATAAAAGTAATGAAATACTTTTTCCCTCCTCTAGTTTGTACAAACTTCAAATCACATACATCCGTGTGAATTAAGTCTAGGGGAGCAGCGGTGTTCCTTTCAACAGTTTTAAACGGTAGTTTGGTCATTTTTGCTTCCGTGCATATTTCACATCGATCGTTTGGATGTTTCAACGTTGTCAATTTCAAGTAAATCGAGATTTACTAATCGCTCTAAGGATTTTAGATTCACATGTCCTAATCTAGAATGCCATAAAGAGGAACACTCAACGATATAAGTAGAAGTGGAAGCAATTTCATTAATAACTTGTTTGCCTTTGGGGCTTACAACCATTGTGCTTAATTTAAACAAACCATTCTTGAGATAACCCTTCCCGAGAAAGTGACCAAACTTACTTAGAACTATCTTATCAGATTCAAAGACTAGTCTAAATTGATTGCTAACTAGAAGAGACCCCGAAATCAGA
This sequence comes from Galeopsis tetrahit, assembly GCA_963675135.1. Lineage (NCBI taxonomy): Eukaryota > Viridiplantae > Streptophyta > Magnoliopsida > Lamiales > Lamiaceae > Galeopsis > Galeopsis tetrahit. The sequence continues at coordinate 70,386,964 of OY776128.1, read as the reverse complement.
TTCTTCCGGATGTCTGGGACATGCAGCACGTTCTTCAATGTTAGCTCTTTTCCAGATGTCAGTTTAAGTACCACTGACCCAATTCCAGCCACTTCAGATGAGGCTTGATTGCCCATGAACAACTTTCTCCCATCAGATGGAGAATAGTCTGAGAATGCAGATCTCTCCGAGCAGACGTGGCAAGTGGCACCAGTGTCCACAAACCACTCTTTCTTGTTGTCCACCATGTTGACCTTCGTCACCACTGCGGACATGTCCAAATCCGTAAGGTTCACAGAATCTTGTACTTTCTGTTTGCCCTTTCCCTTATCGTCACGACGAGGTTGACGACACTCACTGGACCTATGGTTCGGTTTCCCACAGTTGTAGCAATTTCCAGTGAATTTCTACTTTGTGGCTGGACCCTTCCCCTTCACAATCTTCGTTGTGTTGGCAGCAAATTCGTTTGGACGTCTCCTTTTCCTTGACGGACCCTCTTGTTCCATCAAGTTAGCTTTGGCTTCAATCTGGAGGGCAGATCCCTTGCCTTCTCTCTTCCGATTGTCCTCCTCAATCCTGAGACGGATAATCAGATCCTCCAAGCTCATCAGCTTTCGTTTGTGCTTTAGATATGATTTGAAATCCTTCCACGATGAAGGCAGTTTCTCGACCACGGTCGCTATTTGAAATGCATCAAGTAACACCATATCCTCGGCAGCAATCTTATGGAAAATAATCTGCAGTTTCTGGACTTGATCCACTACAGACTTGTTATCGTCCATCTTGAAATCGTACAGCTATGAAACGACGAATTTCTTCAATCCGGCACCTTCAGTTCTGTACTTCTTCTCCAAGGATTCCCACAGTTCCTTGGTAGATTTTATGTCACAGTAGACACTGTAGAGTGTATCGGAAAGTCCTCCAATGATGTGATTTCTGCACAGATAATCACCACTCATCCACTGATCATAGAAGATCCTCTCTTGTTGGCTAGCACTTGCCTCAGGTTGTGTAGGTTTCGTTTCGGTTAGAAACCTATCCATTCCAAGCATGGTTAGGTAAAATCTCATCTTACTTTGCCATCTCTTGAATTCAGTTCCGGAGAATTTTTCCGGCTTTTCTCCTTGTACGACCATTGGCCTCGGCCCGGGTGCGGAGAAGGTAAACATCGGATCCCTTATGGGATTGTGGAAAGCAGGAAACGGTTCAAGCGGATTGCTTCTGTTCCTAACTCTTTCCGCATGGTCACTCTGTTTTCCTTGTGATTTCACGTCGGAACTGTGCGACTCTGAACGATCAGGAGACGCTCCGTTATTAGCATCGTTGCCAATATTTTTAGTACCATGCACTGCTTCCGTATCAACGGGATCGACATCCATGTTATCATTCATCTTTGATACTGCAGTAAATTAATTAAATTAATTAAGTCCGAAAAAATTAATTAAGTCCGAAAGTATTAATTAAATATTCTGTTCTGCGATTGTTGGAAACTGCTTACGCCGTGTAAACTGCAACCTGCAATATCGAAGATTTTAGATAACAAATACGATAACACAAATAAGTCGAGTCAAAGGAAACCCTTTTCCCGCAGAACAGAATACGCCCAGGATAGTGCTCGACTGTTACGGCGTTCCGTTCCCAAAGGAAAAACGACTTTCACTTCCTACACAGTAGCACCACTGTATAAGAAGTATTGACGAACGTACGTAGTACGAGAGGAGAGTAGAAGGGTAGAGGGGCGAATTTCAGCGTAAGGAATTATGAGGGAAGAGTCTGATATTTATAGGCAGAAGAAACCCTAGGAGGGAGTTGGAAAAACGCGTGGGCCCAGGCCCGATTCTTGGGAATATATCACGAAAATATCGCAGCGGTTGAGATAATATCTCACACGTGGATAAGTCTTGAAGACCAAGTTTGAGACTTACAGATAATTCTGGAACATTCTTGAAGTAGTTCGAATGGGCCGGGCCCATTCCTGAGTTGGGCTTTCGGAGTTTTTGGGTCTGCAAAAAGATAGGCGGGCCCCAAAGACCAATTGCCAAATCCGAAGTCGAGCCGGGTGCGTGCATGCGCGCGCGTGTGGCTCTTAGAGGAGTGTACCTCTTTTAGATAGTTGAACTACCAAGCTACTTCAATACCTTTATACATCATAAATGTTTTGTAGGTTTCCTATGTGGGACAATTTCCCACATTCTCAAACTTCCAAAATTGAAACTCTTCAACTTCAACAATTAATTTCTCACTCACCTTAACTCGGTTTTGAGATATTAAATATACCACGTTCATCTACTCCGCGAGTAGATCGACTATGTCATGTTCAATTATTTCTTAATTAACGTTTAGTCCGTCTAATTAATTAAATTAGATCAGGGTGTCAAAACCCAATTAATTCCCATTAATTCCAACAACGCCAAAGTTTGCCGGAGAAGCTGCACATGAAGAAGAGGTGTTGAGCGGATTCTTCTTCCGTGCCGCAGAGGGGGCAGAGTAAGTCGTCTGTTTCGCCGAGGATGTGTCATTTTTTTAATTCGGTCCGTGTTGCCAATCGCTCCCGGATGAGTTTCCAGGCAATCACGACTTATGTGACATGCATCTTGTTTGAAAAAAATTGTTAAGTTATTTTAAAATAATTAAATAGTTTATAAATTACTTTTAAATATAAAATAATATAAAAAATAATTTTTTCAACATATTTTTACTGGAATAATTTTTCATTTATAAATTATTTTTAAAAATTAAATTTTGTAATTTTTTACGTATTTGTAAATATATTAAGAAAAAATAATTTTAAAATTTATAAATGAAAAATTATTCCAGTAAAAGTATGTTGAAAAAAAAAATTATATATTATTTTGTAAAGATAATGGATCAAAATCAAAATGTCGAAATTGTCTAGACCAAATTAAAAAATAAGCAAAGTTAATGGACTAAAAAATATATATATAATCCCGTATTAATTAACAATATGTCTAAATTAACTGATTATATGTAAAATATGTCCACGCTCATAGTAATGATATACAATTAAATTAGATCTATATATAAAAAAAAAATCAACATTGGACAATATTTGTAAAATTAAGCCCATAAAGAAAATTTTGTCCCAAACAGTTTTTTGGAATGATATTTAGTCCCACAACTATTTGAATTGCTCAATTTTGTTCTGAAGTAGTTGGAAAGTTGCCGAAAATTAGCCAAAACGACGTTGTTTCGTCAACGTGTTAGTCACGTTGTCTTTAAATTTTGAGGCTTACAGGCGACGTGTGGGACCAAAATTGAGCAATTTTTCAAATAGTTATGGGACAAAATCATTCCAAAAATAGTTGTGGGACTAAATCAAAAAAGTTCAAAAGTTATGGGACCAATTGTTGACTTTAATCCCTGGAAAATTGGTATCTGATGCATTTACGGATACTGAAATCTTATTCTTTTGGATCAACTGAATAGCTTATGATACTACCTTCATTGTTGGTATCAAAAAAATTATGATGCTAAAAACCTTTTTTTCCTGTAGTGATTTCAACTCATCGAGGTCGCAGTTTTGCAGGCTTAATGAATACTCCCTAAAAGAGGTTAACTTGAAACAAGAAGGTTTTCTTTTTTATCTTAACCAAACCATATATAGTTCAGATAAAATGGCACAACGAGCATACTCTTTCGTTAGTAAAGCATACAAAACTTTTAAGCCTTTGCCGTGGAAACCGGACACACAACTTACATTCTAAAAATTCAGTGATCGACATGAAATCAAGAGAAAAACTTACCACTAAGGCCAAGGAGGTTGAAAACCACTGGACAGTTTCCTATGCTTGCGGCCCATAGAAATGATGTCCTGGCCTGGAGGGATATATCTTGTCTCTGTAAGTTATGCCAAAAATCCAATATTTTCTTTGGAGAATCTAGTTAGCAGGTTTGTTGATGTATGCAGGACTGAAATTGAAATTACTAAGCATGCCTTGAGAGAATGTGAGTGGGTGCGACAGTTGTGGAGGGAAAATCAATTAGATTGCGAGCAGCGTTGCATTTTTGCTACGTCTCTAGGGATGTTATGGTACATTAGGAACAAATTGCATGGTCTTTCAAGAGGATTACCACAAGGTTGTGGCAGTTGAGAGTACTTTTCAAGAGGACTAAAAAAAAGACGTTGTGTAGCAACGAATTTTGTGACAGTGAAACCGTCGCAAATTTACGAATGCCATTGTCGTCGTAAATTGGTCATGACCCGATGGGTCAAGATGTCGTCGTAAATTCCATCACTGAATAAAACGAAAATTTGTTCATCGCATTTATTTAATTAATATAAGTTGTTCCGGCTTTCCTAGAAGAGAGAGGCACCCTTTTCGTAGCCAATTCATCCTTGAGTGTTGAGTTATTGGCACTGGTAACATCAGTATATTATATTCATCTCTATAGGATGTTTCTGCAGCAGGTGAATGACATTTACAATTAAAAAACGCAATAGCCTCTAATCCAAGAAATGATAACAGATCACATCTAATAACACTATATCTACATGCTACCTTTTCATGAATATAGATGTTTCCATCCACATACAGATATTTCAGTTTCACTTGGCAGATCAGTCTCATATACTTTTCATCTCATGATCTATCCTTTTTAAAGCATGAGCTAGTGTAATTGGCTTCTAAATATAACATGTGGACCTATAGCAGACTTGTATATATTAATCAATTTCCTATAATATTTCACCATCCCTAGTGGCAGGAGTTAGATAAGATGGTACAAGCCCACAGCCGCAATTGCGAAATGTGTTTTGTCAAGGCAGGAAAGAACATAATCGAAAACAAAGTAGTAAGTGTTGTAGGTGCTTTTTAGTAGATGATCTGGATGTGGACTTTGTTAAGCACTAACAAACATATATATTTATAGGGGTTTTACGTGGATTAAATGGATCAAAGATGAAGAACAAAAGGTGATGAATATGAAGAACAAGCAAAGCTTCTTAAGGAAGCTTAGAATATATAATAGAGTTGTAGAGAGTGTATCTCGGTTTCTATGCATATATTTCAGGTTATGTTTACATTCAGCCCAAATTGGCTTATATACTAGGTTTAGGGGAGCTTGCCTTTACAGTTGGCGAGCCCTTATTCGACCTACACTCTAAATCACTAAAGGCAATGGGACGGCCGCATTAAATGCGCCTCGGGCAAAGTATACTGCATTATTGTTGTACCGTTCTCATCCTCGACATAGGCGAGGAGAGCACATAACCCAATCTTGGTTAATAGAACTCTAACACTGGTGGTCGTCGGGGTGTATGGTCGCTGGTCGCCCGACTTCTATACTGAAATGTGGGGACTTGCCTTCACTCTTGACCATTTCCTTCTTCTCGTGCTCGCCGAGATCTCGTACATCTCTTCTTCCCTAACTGTAAGATTGAAATGAATGCATATATACCAAATTGAGAATTAATTTACAGTGTGAAGCAGCTTATAAAGTACTCCCTCCGTCCCGGGGAAAGCTCCCCATGAGCTCCGGGCACGGAGGTTAAGAAATATAATATAATAAGTAGATGTATTAGAAGTGATGTGATTGAGAGAGAGAAGAATATAATGAAACGTGAGAGGGAATAGTTTGTCAAAAAAGGGATGGGGAGCTTTCTCTGGGACAGACTAAAATGGAAAGTTGGGTAGCTTTCTCTGGGACGGAGGGAGTAATTAATTGTTGAATTCTACAGTTAACCTTATCGAACCGACATGATTCGAGACTGCGAGTACATCATGACATACGATATGAGGCAAGGCACGCAGCCTAATGCTGCACAGGCAGCTTTACGTGTTGGCCAGTCAGTGCTCTTCAGTGATTCTTGAATGCTTGTTAGTACTGTCGCAGTTAAAGAACTATGTAATGGAGCACTACCAGCCTTAAATTAACATTGTAGAAAAACAAAGATTGATTACTTTCTGCGACAAATGCATTATCAGAAGTTCCCACTATTAGCTATATACTAGCCAGTGAATGCATTCTAATGTATAATATAATAACTGCTAGCTTAAAGGAGATACTGTAAAAAACTAAACACAATAAACAAAGTTTTTTTGGACGGAAAAAAGGATAGTATTACTAGAGTACCAGGGGTACTCAAAAGTTTAGAGCAATTACATAGTTTACGAGAAGAAATGTTACAAGTGATTTATGAGCTGCAACTCCTATATTGATCTAGGGTTAATGGCACACCAATCATTGAAAGAAGAAGATGGTTTGCACAGTTTATGAGTTTGTATCAAATTCCACACCATAACTCTTACTTCGTCAAACAGTTTCTCCGGCTTGCTTTCCTCCTTTGCGAAATTTTGGTGTTTCTTGCCTTTCAAATGTACCAGACAATGCAGCACCACAGTCCCTCCATGACATGTTTCTTTCCTTTTACCTCAAACATACCTCTATGTTGGTGGAAGTGAGTTCTGCCTTTAAAGGAGTGGCCAAGGGAGAGTTAAATCATTAGTGGCATATAGTCTCCCTCCAAGTGACATATAGAGTTAAATCTGGAACAGCATGACACCCTCCAAGTGGTCAGGTTTGGCATGGAAGATCCTCCGTGATAGACTCCCTACCCGGATGAATTTGAAAAGGAGGAAAATACTCGATCGGCGACGGCGACGACATCAGCTGCGGATTATGCGGTCAAGTTGACGAAAATGTTCATCACCTCTTCTTCGATTGCATGGTCTCTCATCAAATATGGTCACGATGCTACCTGTGGCTTGGCTGCCCCATGACTTGTCATCCCAAACCAGCTTTGCACTTATTACAACACATTGGCATCTTGGGCTGCAAAAGAAGGAAACATGTCTTGGAGTGCATTTGGTCCGGTACTGTATGGTTTCTTTGGAAATCTAGAAATTGTAGAATCTTCAAAGGTGGGAATGTTGCCCCGGATAAGATTTTTGAGGAGATTCGAGCCAAAGTATGGAGTCTCTTTTCTTTACATTTTAGTGGTGTTAACCACTATTCGTTTCAGGATTGGTGTTGCAACCTAGACTTTGTTGCAAGAAACTCTAAGTGATAAGGCTTGATTATGCTTAGATTAGTCTTCGCGTCATCTTATAATTGTAACTCTGATTGACCCTTTTGAGTACCCCTGGTACTCGATAATATATTACCATTTTTGCTGTTCAAAAATTTTTTTGGGACATATAGTCCCCATACTTTAGACGAGAACTTGCAATTAAAGAATAGGTGCTGCATCGTTTCGTCTTCAGTGCTGCACAATCCACAGGATACGTCGTTTTCTCAACGCCGTGTGCGTGTGGCCAGCCTCCCCTTGAGAACTCTCCATGCTATGCTTGAGTATTTGGATGGGGTAAATCTGTCCGAGGTGTGTTCCTACAGATTAGTGGTTGCCAAGGAATCTAGCAATTGAGTGCACAGAACATCTTCCCTAGCAAGTAGATCACGTCTCCAGTTTAATTCTCAAACCCATCTGCCATTTACCCAGCTACCCATTTCACTAACTTTAGACTCCTTATTTGCACATAATGAGAATAATCTAGGAAATGTCGTACATAATTTCGAGTCTCCCATCCCCCAATTTTTTTGACATATTAGATTTGAACCAATTACAATTGGGATTTAAAAAATAGAGATAAAAAAATATCTTTCCACCAGTTTGAAAAAGAATTACGAGGTGCTCTACACAATGAATCAGTAGATGAAGTTACCCCATATTTTGATTCGAGTATCCTTACCCATAATGTATTGGGTTCAATCTGAATCCGCCATGCCCACCTGCCAAGAAGAGATTTGTTAAATAATTCCAAAATTTTAACTCCAAGGCCGACCTCGGCCTTTGGTTTACAAATATCACTCCACAAAATCCATGGAATTTTTGTAGAGTTCACCCCCCAGGAAATTCCTTTGTAGCCTAAATAGTTCTCTCAGGGTATTCTTTGGTAAAGGGTAGAAGGATAGATAATAAATAGGCAGCGAATTGTCAACATTAACCCCATCTGAGAAGTTTATCTTAAGCCCAGAAATGAGCTCAAAGTTAATCAGGATGCATTTTAGTGTCCAGATGTTCTCCCACTAAGATGGTGTCATCGGCGTACTGAAGGTGTGAGATCGGAATGTTGTGTTGTCGAACTTGTAGAGAGGTTGAAAATTAATTCTTGTATATTAATTTCTAATACTCCCCCTCACTCGTGGGCCGAATTATCACCTCTTACCCTTTGGGGAGGAGGCCCATCGAGTGGACAATTTAAATGGGGTGGAGTTGCTTTCAGCAGGAATCGAACCCAGGACGTGTGCGCGTGAACCTTATGACTTTGATACCATGAAAGAATTTCATCTCATCTAAAAGTTTGAACTTGTATAGAGGGTGAGAATTAATTCTTGTATATTAATTCCTATTACCCCCCTCACTCAAACGATGACAAGAAATTAGGCAAGAAACACTTTCACGTGTAGAGGAAGCAATTGATCTGAGCACAAACCAGATAGATCAGAGGGGCAAGAAGCCAATGATGTTGGCCATGGGCTCTCTACAGAGAGAGGAAAGTAGAAAAAAAGAAGATGTAGCGTGAAGCTAAAGAGAAAATTAGAGTGTAGAGAAGTGTGACTAACACTATATGAGTGAAAACGGTCATGAAGACAACGTGAACAATCATGAGAGGGAACGAGGAGACTAGCTCGCTCGAGAAGAAAAAAAAGGGGGGTGATGAGGGATACAAGCTCGTCGGGGCGGCGACAAGCAGTCAGGAGAGAGAACGAGGGAGACCAGCTCGTTCGAGAAGAACATGGGGGACGAGGCCGGAATTAATACTAGCTCGCTAGTGGCGGCTAAAAGCGGCCAAGAAAGGGAACGAGGGAGACTAGCTCGTTCGAGATAAACAAGGCGGCGACGAGGGAGACCTGCTCATCGAGGACGCCAAAAAATAGTGAAGAAAGAGGAAGAGTATATGGGTTTTTGTGTGAGGCAAGACGACAACGGGGGATACCAGCCAGTGTATTAATCTGATACCATGTGAGAATTATATTCAATCACCGTTAATGAGATTATATGAGTGATCCACTATATATACTATATATAGAAATTACAAGAGAGATAAATAAGAAAATAAATATAAATCGAGAAAATTTCATTTTACGTCCTGTAACTTAGGTCTAATCCAGATTATATCCTTTAAGTTTTCACATTTTCAATTTACGTCCTAGGGTGTCCAATTTACATCCTTTTCGGTCCAATTTACATCCTTTCCACCGGAAAATTGAAATTCCGGTCAAATAGTCCAATTTACATCCTTTATGTTTGAAAATTATAAATTAATAATTAAAAAATTCTGAAAATATCATTAAAAATTAAAAAATCTCATTAAAAACTTATAAATGGTGTAAAATAAATCTAAAAAAAATTATAAATTCTACGATTCAAAAAATCTGAAAATGTGTAAATTTAATTTTTTTCTTCTAAAAACTCATAAAAATAAAATCTATAATTTCTACAATTAAAAAAATCTGAAAATGTGTAAATTAAAATTTTTTTAAAAATGTTTAAAATTAAAAATATCTATAAATTAAAATTTTAAAAATGTTTAAAATTAAAAATTGCACAATTTTAAAAATATCGTGAAAATGAATTTGGGACGGTTCCAAAATCGATCAAGGTGTGGAACTTCCACTCAACCTCCACGGTGAGTTGGAAAATCTCGTTTTTAGGAGTTCGAGCAAAACTTTAATGACAGACGAGTATGAATCAAGTTTGATTTTTAATGAAATGTTAATAATTTTTATTATTCTTATTAGATTTTTAGAATTAGTAATTTTTCATCTACAATTTTTTAATAAATTAATGAGATTTTTTTAGTTTTTAGAAATTTTAATGAGATTTTGAATTTCTTAATTTTTAAATTACTCATTTTCCATTCTTTGAATTGTAGAATTTTTTATTTTTTGTATTTTCAAAATTTTAGAATTTTTTATTTTTGTTTTAGACATTTTATAATTTGTAATGATATTTTTCAAAATTTTATTGATATATTTTGAATTTTATTTACACATTTTATATTTTTTTAATTTTAAGGATATTTTTGGATTTTAATGATATTTTAGATTTTTTAAATCTTTAATGGGGTTTTTAGAAAATTTTAATTTTCAAACTTAAAGGACGTAAATTGGACTATTTGGCCGGAATCCCAATTTATTCCTCACATTCCGGTGAGTTTTAAAATTTTCCGGCGGAAAGGATGTAAATTGGACCAAAAAGGACGGCAATCAAAAAAGTAAAAACATAAAGGATATAAATTGGATTAGGCCTAAGTTACAGGACGTAAAATGAAATTTTCTCAATATAAATCATATATATTTGAGAATATATTCTATTATATTCTCTAATATCAATACTAATTTATTATTTTAATTAATTTTATTTTATTCTTTTCACAATATATTATGTTACTTTGAGACTAAATGTCAATTTATGTTGATTACATTATAGAATAAATATTTAATCTTAATATTATATGGAGTATAAGATCTAAGACAAATGTAAGATTTATAACCACATAATTAACACAATACATATACTTGAGTTCACATTTGAAATCGGGTCAAAATTCGAACAGATATTACAAAGCACACATTTATTACAAAGTTAAGGTCATAGCTTAATGGTAGTCCCCTACCTATTTTACTACAGTACAACGTTGCGTGTTCGTTCGTAGCAATTTTTATTAATATTGCGTAGTCGTTTTTATCAAATTGATCGATTAAATAAAAATGGGGTTTAAATTTAAACCTTATAAAAATATTCATTTACTATATATCTAAGATGTTGACATACTAATAAATAAATAGTTTTCTTTTGTATATATCGTATTAATTGCAAAAAAATAAAGATGATCGATCACTTATCAACTAAATTGTTGTCAAACTCAATAAATAAATAATTTTATTTTGTAAACATTAGTACTCAGAGAGATGAATTTTGAACCACGTAAATGGACCTTAGAGTAATGCTCACTTACCATTTAGACAATAAGTCATACTCAATAAATTAATGATCATCTTTAGTATATACAATATTCAATAATATTGTAATGCACTTTTAAGTTACAGTGTCTTAAAAATTTTCAGTAATATTGTGTTGTATATTTCAGTTATAGTGACTTGCACTTTTAAGTAATATTGTGTTTCACTCTTCAGTTATACTAATTGATTTTCACTTTTCAGTTATACTAAGATCGACTATCTTTATCAGTTGGGGGCGTCACGCCCGCCCAAACCAACTAAAAGACAAAAAAAAAATCAAAATCATTTTATTTTGGACGCCTCGGTCTGTTGGACACCCGGGAAGGCTTGTCTCAACACCCTTCCAAAAAATGACACTTGTCAATACATAATTGGTTATCTAAATTTTATTTGAATAAATATTATAATTCTAATTTTATAATATTATTATTAAAAATTATGTATATATACTATATCAAAATTCATAATTATTTTTGTCTATAAATAGGAACTAATATGGATAGATTTTGTATTACTATTTAATATTCTTTATATTCTCATCTAGGTAGGTCTCTTGTAGACTCAATTCCTTATAAGGAATTGAGTAAATTTTAAAAAATTGGTAGGATTGATAATAAAAATAAAATACGCGAAAAACATGTATGATAATTTATGTAGTTGAGAATAGTCTTTTTTATGTTGAGGTCTAGTGTTTAACTCTTACATCTAACAATTTTCACATATATTTTTTTTAATTATAAAAGTGCATGTTGAAAATAAGGAAAAGTGTAACATGCAATTTACAATTTTTTAGCATGTTATTTTGCAATATTTGCAATAATAATTTCAGTTATAATGACATACACTTGTTAGTGATGTTATGTTACACATATTTTGTTGCACTTTTAAGTTGTAGTGACTTACTATTTTCAATAATATTTTTTAGTTATATTGACTTACACTTTTTAGTAATGTTATGCTACACCTTTTAGTCATATTTTGTTGCACTTTTCAGTTGTAGTGACTTACAATTTTCAACAATATGTTCAGTTATAGTGACTTACACTTTTTAGTAATGTTATGTTACACTTTTTACTCGTATTTTGTTACACTTTTCAGTTATAATAACTTACATTTTTCATTAAAATATTGTGTTGCACTATTCAAGTATATTGACATGCACTTTTTAATAATATTGTGTTGCACTTTCTAGTTATACTAACTTGCATTTTCTAGTTATAATGACATACTTTTCATTAAAAGTTGTGTTGCACTTTTCAATTATAGTGACTTACACTTTTTAATAAAAAAATGTGTTACACTTTTTAGTAATATTGTGTTACACTTTTTAGTAATATTAACTTACACTTTTCAACACACACAATTTCGAAAAAAAATTATCAATAAAAAAAAAAAATTAACCAAGTCAAAAAATTTATTCACAATAATCTTGAATATTTAAGATTTAAGTTGACCAAGTCAACTCAATTCCTTATAAGGAATTGATTTTATACACTACAAAAAAAGTCTTATTTTGATACCATCAATTTAGAGACGGATATTCAATCTGTCTCTAATAGATACATATTAGATACAAATTTATTAAAAAATCGAGATTTGAAACCAAAAATAAATGAAAATCAGTCTCTAACCGTACCTATCACAGACAGATTGGATATCCGTCTCTAAATTGATGGTATCAAAATCAGACTTTTTTTTGTAGTGATATAAGACCAATCATTTCTTCTAATTTATATTTTTCAATTTTTTACTCCATCATTTTCTATCAATTCATTCAAATTATTTTTCAAACTCCTCAAATATCCACTTTCAATATTATCCTAATTTTCAATCTTTTTTAAATACTGGAAATTATCTAAACTTTCAAGATTTTTCAAACTATTATGAATCCAAGTCATTTATTTATAGCATAATTTATTTATTTGCAATATATATTGTACTGTATTTTAAATTGTCAACTCTTCTAATTTAATTTTACTATTGAGATTGTAGGTTATTTGAATTGTATGGTAAAATGTATTTTTATAAGAAGGTTGGGGTGTGGGGAGTATAATTTATAAATTATTAATCTCAAATAATTTAATAGATTTATTACGTCTTTAAAATATAATTAAAATTGATATATTATAGATAATATATAATTAAAAAATAATATATTTGAAGGTTATGTTGTTGATAAAGTATGTAAAAAAGAAAATAGTAGATTATGTATGTGGAGGAGAGAAAAATGATTTATTTATTAGAAGGTTGGGGGTGTGGGGAGGGTATGAATAAAGATAGTCTAATTTAGAATTTGAAATTATCTAAAACTATTGAATTAAAAATTAAATTTACAAAATATATATAAAAAATTAATAATTGAAAAAAATTGTAAGATTTTTTTATATTTTTATAATGCTTTGAGATTCTTTAAATAATTTTTAATATTTTTTTAATCTAAAAAATATTATATAAATGTAGAATTTTTTAGTGAAGTTAGGTATATTTATTAATTAATTTATTTGATTATATTTATAAAAAAATACTATAAATTGAATAACAGAAAAAAAAGTATGTGTTAAATTTGTTGAAAAAGCTAAAAAAAATGATTTGGCCTGTTTTAGTTATAGTTGTGCACTTTGCGTATGGAATGCATGGTAATCAGGTATAATTCGATCTAATTATTAGAGATGTTTTAAGGGAAGTGAATCGGACTTATTATATTAATTGTGTGCAATTATGGCAGGTGAATTATTAATAAATTCGACCTCTCGCCTTAAGTCACAGATTGCATGCATATATTCCGTAATTATGTTTGCAATTTTGGTAGGTGATATTTTCATGCATATACTCCTTAATTATGTTTGGAATTATGGTTATATATATTTTCTAAGGTTGAATAATCAAAATCGTGTGATAAATTGGCTTATTAGCTTATACATACAAGGTTAACATGTAACTCGATCATTTTTCTTACAGTGTTTTCCTCATTTGAGGTGTTAAAATCTGGCGGTGTATTGTTTATGAATGAATATGATATTATCGATCGGTTATTTTATTATTTGAAACATTTTATAGACATAATCGGACAAGAAATAATTATATATATTTTGCATGCAGGTTTTAAGAAGAATTTTAATTATCAAGATTAGCATGGGGAAGATGATAGTAACAATTATGGCAATTACATTGCTGGTGATTAGCAATATTTGTTTTTCATCATTAGCATTGAAGATTAATAGTACTACTGCAGAGGTAAAAGCAATCATTGGGTATCCTGCTATTCCGAACCCCCATAGGAGAGGCGGTCCAACAATCCCTTCCCCTTCTAATAACCACACCAGGGGTTGCGAGCCATCTGAGAGATGTCGAGGGGGCCACCGCCGGCTGACAACGCCCAGTAGCCAGAATTAATTAAATGTTCTCATATGTCATTCTAAGGGAGTACTATATTAATTCCTTATGCATTGACATATATAAATTAATAAAGCTTTTTAAGCTATTAATTCCTTATGCATTGACATATATAAATTAATAAAGCTTTTTAAGCTAGCTAAACTTAATTTAATAAAGGGATTATATTTTTTTAGTCCATTAAGTTACCACGATTTTGAATTTAGTCCACCAGGTTACCACTTTTTGTATTTAGTCCATTAAGTTTCGATTTATTTTGATTTTGGTCCAATTACCTGCTATAGCAGGTTTAACAAGTCATTTTTTAAAACATAGCACACACCCCACAAAATGTTATACACACCCCAAATGTTAAACACACCACACTAAAATTTAAAAATTATTTTTTATTACTATAGACATCCCAATTCTTTCATATTTAATAAGTTGCCAAAAATAATTAAATTAAAAAAAGTAAAAATTCAAATTAATATAAAAAATATAAATAAAACCTATAAAAAATCAAAAAAATCTTCAAAAATTTAATAAAGATAAAAAAAAAATTAATTTAATTAGTTTTGAAGATTTAGTTGATTTTTTTTACCATTTTTGAAGATTTTAAATAAATTTTAAAAAATCAACTTGAAAAAATTATTAAATAAAATAAAAATAAAAATCTTTAAATGTATTAAAAAAATCAACTAAAATTTTAAAACTAATTAAATTAATTAATTTTTTAGCTTTATTAAAATTTTGAAGATTTGGGTATTTTTATAGGTTTTATTTATATTTTTCATATTAATTTGAATTCATACTTTTTTAATAAAATTATTTTTGACAATTTATTAAATATGTTTATGATTTTGTTTAACTATATTTAATTTTTGAATTTTTGTGTTTAACATTTGGAGTGTATATAATATTTATGGGGTGTTATTAATGTTTTATTTGTGTTTTAAAATTTGGAGCGTATAAAATAAAATAAATTTAAAACTCCATTGTTTTATTTGCGTTTTATTTGCGTTTTAACTTCTATAAATTAAAAAACGTTGAAATAAGGCTAAATAAAATTTAAAAATAGTAGAAAATCAATTAAATCTTCAAAACTAATTAAATTAATTAATTTTTTTAGCTTTGTTTAATTATTTAAGATTTAGGCGATTTTTTTATAGATTTTATTTATATTTTTTATATTAATTTGAATTCTTATTTTTTTAATTTAATATTTTTGGTAATTTATTAAATAAGAAAGAATTGGGGTGTGTATAGTAATAAAAAATTATTTTTAAATTTTAGTGTGGTGTTTTTAACATTTGGGATGTGTATAACATTTTATGGGGTGTGTTTTAAAAAAAATGACATGTTAAACTTGTTGTAGAAGGTAACTGGACCAAAATCAAAATAAATCGAAACTTAATGGACTAAATTCAAAAAGTGGTAATCTGATGGACTAAATTCAAAATCGTGGTAACTTAATGGACTAAAAAAAATATAATCCCTTTAATAAAACATGCGTTACACAAATTTATTAGTTTTCTCTATATATGCCTAAGGAATACTAGCTATTCCTTGTGTTTTTTTTAATTTTCTTACCCTTAGCCTTCACTTGTATTCAAGCGTAATAGTCAACAATAATGAACCATACATACAAACAATTCAGAAATTATATTAATTTAAAAATTAATCGGTTCAAAATTCAGAAATTGTACTATGTGTCTACGCGCCCACAATATTTTGCACCTAAGAGTAATAAAACTCTATTTCATCTTCATATTGGGATTATTATGGGTTTTGATTTTAGGGAGACAAATTCACAAATGGTTCAACAACTTTGTCCGAATTCGCAAAAGGTCACGTAACTTTTTTACTTTATCAATTTTGATCCTTTTATACTCGATCAATTTGAGTCCTTTTAATCCAATTTCAGTCCTACTTGCCGCCTGCTGGAATAGAACATGTGTGTTTCAACTTTCACGTGACAAAAGTTTTTTGGCATTTTTGACACATCATCCGCCACAAAAGTCATTTTGGAGGAAAATAAGAGTGAAATTTATGCTAAAATACATGGATTGAATGTTAATGTCATTTTGAATTTTTAATTGCACATAATATTAAAAAAAAAAAAACACAACGGAGCAGGTCAATACACGAACGAAAGAATCATGATCACATATATTGACATAAATACCACTCTTATTTTCCTCTCAAACAACTATTGTGGCGGATGATGTGTAAAAACGTACGTAGAAAAATTTTGTCACGTGAAATATACATGTTCTATTCCGGCGAGTTCTATTGAAATTAGACTAAAATGACCAAAATTGGATTAAAAAGATTAAAATTGAGACTAAAAGAACTAAAATTGACGAAGTAAAAAATTACAGAACCTTTTATGGATTCAAACAAAGTTACGTGATCATTTGTGAATTTGTCTCGATTTTAGGTTATTGACTATTTTTTAATCTCCCTTTCATTTTATAAAGGAAAAACTAATTTACTAATTTATTATACTCCCTCCGTTCTGCCATAAGCTTTCTCTTTACTCTACAAAAAATTGCCCATGTAAAGAGGGTAAGGGCGAGGGAGTCACCCTTTTTAAATGGAATAGTGACAGTATAGGCGAGGGGGACTCCCTGCCGGCAAAGAGGGCCTTCACCCTCGCCAATTTCATTAATTTAAAAAATGAGAAAATTTCATTTTACGTCCTGTAACTTAGGCCTAATCCAATTTATATCCTTTATGTTTTTACTTTTTTGATTTCCATCCTTTTTGGTCCAATTTACGTCCTTTCCGTCGAAAAATTTTAAAACTCACCGAAATGTGAGGAATAAATTGGGATTCCTGCCAAATAGTCCAATTTACATCCTTTAAGTTTGAAAATTAAAATTTAATAATTATTTTTTTCTAAAAATCCCATTAAAGATTTAAACAATCTAAAATATCATTAAAAATCCAAAAATCTCCTTAAAATTAAAAATATAAAATGTGTAAATAAAATTCAAAATATATCAATAAAATTTCGAAAAATATCATTACAAATTATAAAATGTGTAAAACAAAACAAAAATTCTACAATTCAAAGAATGGAAAATGTGTAATTTAAAAATTAAGAAATTCAAAATCTCATTAATTTATTAAAAATGTGTAGATGAAAAATTATTAATTCTAAAAATCTAATAAGAATAATAAAAATTATTCACATTTAATTAAAAATCAAACTTGATTCATACTCATCTGTCATTAAAGTTTTGCTCGAACTCCTAAAAATTTTGGGTCCCACGAGATTTTACAACTCACCATCAAGGTTGAGTGGAAGTTCCACACCTTGATCGATTTTGGAACCGTCCCAAATTCATTTTCACGATATTTTTAAAATTGTGGAATTTTTTATTTTAAAAATTTTTATTTATAGATTTTTTTTATTTTTATGAGCTTTTAGAAAAAAAATTAAATTTACACATTTTCAGATTTTTTGAATTGTAGAAATTATAGATTTTTTTTTATTTTAAGAGTTTTTAGAAGAAAAAAAAATTAAATTTACACATTTTCAGATTTTTTGAATTGTAGAATTTATAAATTTTTAAAGATTTTTTATATTTATTTTACACCATTTATAAGTTTTTAATGAGATTTTTTAATTTTTAATGATATTTTCAGAATTTTTTAATTATTAATTTATAATTTTCAAACATAAAGGATGTAAATTGGACTATTTGACCGGATTTCCAATTTTCCGGTGGAAAGGACGTAAATTGGACCGAAAAGTATGTAAATTGGACACCCTAGGACGTAAATTGAAAATGTGAAAACTTAAAGGATATATTCTGGATTAGGCCTAAGTTACAGGACGTAAAATGAATTTTTCTCTTTAAAAAATTGTGAAATCTGGTTGCGCTCCTTGTGTTCCGTTTAGGCTAGAAACTTTAGTCGTTATGTTTTGAATGCAATTAGTATATATATATATATATATATATATATATATGTTATAATTTCAGTTTTTTCTTCTTTCATTTAAAGTAACTTGTTTATCTTTAGATTGTCAAAACACATCTAATATATTTAATTTTAAATGTGAAATTATAATATTATGTATTACAAATAATTAATTATGTTTATTTTATTTTCCAATTATAAAATTAAAGTTACTTGTTTATTTTTAAATTGTCAAAACATATTTAATATATTTATTTCTAAATGGAAAATTATAAAATTATGTGTTACAAATAATTAATTGTGTTTAATTTTGTTCTCCAATTACATTTTTTTTTAATTCATGATTATTCAATAATTATGTTTAATTAATTTTCTCCACACACACATATATATAAATATATATATTTCAAATTTATAATTAAATCATTGTTAGTAAAAATTATTTGAATATATACACATTCAATATAATTAAAATTAAAATTTTAACATTAAAAATAAAAATAAAAATCAAGTATCATTAATAATTAAAATTAAAAATAAATACACCATTAAAATTGAAATTAAAAGATAAATATTTAAAAATTAATTAATCATTTTTTAATTTAATACACGGACAAGCACAACTCATCCTCTCAACTCCAACATCATCATATTTCTAATTAATAAATTAAATTACATATAACATAAATTAATAACATAATTAAATTATCATAACATTATATTTCTAATTAAATTATATAATTAACCATATTTAACTATTAATTAATCTAATAGTGATAATTAACTATTAAACTAATTAACAATATCTAACAATTAATATATAATAATATTAAAT
Source organism: Galeopsis tetrahit (assembly GCA_963675135.1). NCBI lineage: Eukaryota > Viridiplantae > Streptophyta > Magnoliopsida > Lamiales > Lamiaceae > Galeopsis > Galeopsis tetrahit. The sequence goes on along the minus strand of OY776128.1, from coordinate 70,367,859 downwards.
TAGCATATACTCCCTTGCAATCCCTCGCCACCTTCCAAAAAAATCAACCCTCGCCACTTTGCTAGCCATTTCGCGAGGGGTATTAATTTCCCTCGCCAATTTGCGAGGGATTTTGGTACCCTCGCCATTGCGCTTGTAAATTGGCGAGTGCACCTTTTTTCACTCGTCAATTCGCGAGTGTGATTTCAACCCTCGCCAATTTCGTTTTTATTTGTGCCGCTAGCTACATCCCTCGTTAAATAGCAAGGGTTCAATCCCCGTCTTTATTTGAGCAAATATTTGTAGTGTTACTTTTTGCACGGAGATTAACGAATATAATATAAAATACGTAGTGGGTAGTAAATGTAGAGAGATATAAGAAGAGAATGTAGAACATATAAAAGGCAGAGAGATAGGAATAGAAAAAGGTAGAGAGTGATGGTGAATTTTATCATTTAAAGAAATGAAAAGCTTATGACGGAATGTCCAAAATACGTAAGTGAGAAGCTTATGACGAGCTACACACACAAAACATTCTTTAGGCATTAGTGTATCAATTTTGGTCATTTTGTCTTTTTATCTCAATTTTGATCCTTTCAATCTCAATTTTAGCCATTAGTGTATCAGTTTTGGTCCTTTTGTTGATTTGAAGAGGCCACATACACAAAACATGCCACATCACGTCCTATCTATTATAACAGTTTTAGCCCAACAAAATAAGATTAATCTAGTCAATATAGCCCAAAAGAAACAAAAGAATGTGGGGAAATGATTATAAATATAAGACTAATAATGTGCACTGCAAAAAAACGCTCTATTGGATATAGCGACCTGAAAATCGTCACTAATCAGCTTAGCAACGAAAATAGCGACAAATATTTTTCATTGCTATTCAACTATTCGCTAATTATATATTAGCGACGAAATTTCAAAAATCGTCGCTAGGCGGCCGTAGCTAAATGCAAAACGACCCGTTAGCTACCGGGTCAAATAACAGTCGCAATTTCCATCGCTAATTAAAGACAGTCATATTCGTAACTAATATTTTTTAGTTTTTTAATTAATAAATATTTGCAACCATTTATTTCGTCGCCCATTGTCACTAATTAGTGACGGGAAATGTCGTCTTTATTAGCGACATTTTTTATTTTATTTTAGTACATTAAGTTACCATGTTTTTTAATTTAGTCCACATAATTATCACTTTTTTAATTTAGTCCATCAATTTTTTTTATTTTTTTTTGTTCACTTACCTGCTACAACGGGTTTTACATGTCATCTTTTTAAAACACACCACACACCCCATACAATGTTAAACACACCACACTAAAATTTTAAAATATTTTTTTATAACTATACACACCCCAATTCTTTCTTATTAACCCTTCATACCAATCATGTGGACTAAATTAAAAAAACGTGGTAACTTAATGGACTAAAAAAATTTAATCCTAACAATAATATGGTTTTAATTATTTAAGTTTTGTGATGAACCAAATCGTCGCTATTATCGACGGTTTTTTACCGTCACAAAACTAAAAAAAATAAAAAATGGACAAGGTTCGAACCTGTGCCGGTGGAGCACCACAGGAGGGCTGGCAATCAAGCAAATTCAAACCTTGGCATAAATGGCAATTTTTTTGGCCTCAAGCAAATTCAAACCTAGGCACGCGAGCGCCTAGTGAGGGGCTCTTGCCACTCAAACAAGTAAGTCATTCATTTATTTTTGCAATATTAATTGTATATGTACACATTTTTTATTCATTTCTTTAAAATTCATTTAATTAATTAATTTCTTTCACATAGATTAATTGATAAATTTGTAACTTTTAAAAATTGTAAAAATACTAATTTGTATGTTAAAAATATTTATAGACTAATCTTTTGATCATATTACCATGTATGTTAAATAGTGTCACCTCTAAGTTAAATAATACGGAGGAGTAATACAATTGATAGATCAACGAGTTAGTTAGCAAAATTCAGATTTTTGGGATTTTGACCGAAGTGAAAACGGATCAAATCCTTGAGAATCCTTGTTTCCTATTTTGAGGATTTTTCACCCTGCAAATTCGCACATGAGACCTTTTCATAATATATTGAGCGAGAAAGAGAGAGATGTGATCATATAAAAACAAAAAAATCTTTCCTAAAAAAATCTTCAAAGGATCTTATCTAATTAGGAAAGCATATGACTAAATCTTTCATGGGTTTCTTCACTAAGTTAACCATCCATAATGCCAAGCCCATCACATAATTCTCTCTCTTCAATCCAAGTAATCAAAACAGGCCCAAAAAGTCTAGCTCACTTTCACTTCAAGTACATCAAGTTGGTTCTTACAACAAAATAAGATCAGGGCGGTCCCACGAATATTTGGGCCTGAATCGAACTTAAAATAAAATTTCATTTCTTCATTTTTTTTTTTAAAAGACTAACAATATATAAATTTATCCAATACTTAAAATAATACGACAATGGTGTTCCAAGTAATTATATAAATAGAGAAAATTATTTACGTCTCATAACTTTCGTCTTTTTTTTAAAAAAACGTCCCAATAAAGATAAAATTTTAATTTACGTCCAAAAAAAAAATTAATTTAGGTTCCATAATTTTGTAAATTGGTTAATATACGTCCTTTTTCTTCATAATCCAAATTATAAATAGTGACTTGTAATTTTTTTTTAATCCACATGGTAATTGTTTTTCCACGTTATTCAAGCAAAGTTTGGCCACGTTACAATTTAAGTCGGTATTATATCTTTTTTTTTTTTTTTGCGCACTTGAGAACAACGTGAGTGCAACAATGTTGTTTTGGTGCATCCGCAAAAACAATTAGACGTAAATTAAGCAATTTACAAAATTATGGGACGTAAATTAAAATTTTATCTATTTTGGGACGTTTTTAAAAAAAATGAAAGTTATGGGATGTAAATAATTTTTTTCTCACATAAATACGACACGTCTAAAAAAATTAATAGCAAAAGTATTAATCAAGTCAGAATAATCAAGTTGTTCAATAATTCATTTTCGTAAAAAACACTTAAAAATGATAACTTCAAAACCAACTCATTGCCTTCAACGTCGAAAACACCATTATGTGCCAAATAATTTTGAAGATTCTTACAAGACCTCAACAATCTTTCATCATCAGCACTTCACAACTTCTTCAAATTGAACAAAAATTATAAAACCTATTCATATTTTTTGAACTATGTAAATCGGGGTTCTATAGAACTTGATCAATTATAAAGAGAGAGTAATTAATTCAAATTCTCTTTAGAATCTCCCGTCTTCACACTTTTGTAACTTTTATTTATGCGTCTTTTGTAACTTTTATTTAAAAAAATGGGCCCTAAAAATTGAATTACTTCTAAGCCTGAATCAATGGCCTCATTGGCCACATATTAGGACCGGGCCTGAATAAGATTAGTCTAGTCACTATTGCCCAAAATAAATAAAAAACATGTTGGGAATATGATTATAAATATGAGACTAATTATAATTGATTAATCCTCGACTGGTCGCAAGGTTGCGGCCATCTATATATGATCGACTGCGAAACTGCGATCAATCGCGACTACCCACGACCAAATACTAATTTTAATTCATTAAGGGTAATATTGTAAAAAAAATAAAAAAAATATAGGGTATTCACACAATAAATGTATGGTTGGGGATATTCACTTTATTTTGGTTATAAAAGGGGGTATTAGCCCCAATTCCACACAAAGAAACCCTAGCCACACCCACACACACTTTTTCACCGCTGCCCACCTCCGTCTCCCTCTCCTGTCCAGTCCGAGCTAGTATTCAAGTGGCGGAAGATTTTGACGTGGATCACATTTCGGCATGGCATGAATTTGGCGTATCAATTTAGATTTCCCTTTGAAAGTAAGTAGATATTAATTTTATTAGGAAATTTTGCAAAGAAAGTGAAAATTATCACCTTCATTATTGCAAGTATCTAGTCTGATAGCTGTAAAATTGCCTTGGTGCTTTCAATAATTTGAATGATTTTTGTTGAATGTGTTTAAATTATTTTCCGAGCTTGAGCAAGAAATTAAGTTTGATTAATTTATTAACGATCTTTCGTTTTGAGTCTTGCTTGATCTAGCTAGGCTGGTTTACTTTCCCTCATTAATTTGATTGTGTCTTTTTATTTTTTTCGTGAATGCTTGTCTGGTATAATTTTGCAGGCATATGACACTTCCTCACAGAGATTAGACTGAAGCATAAAAATATTATTTTCTCCGCCGAGAGCTCATATGATCAAGGAGGTCGAATAGCAGAACGAGCTAGCATTGTTTCATCTTGTTGTTTTTTAGCAAGTGTTGAACTTGCTTGGCTCACATTGGCGGTAACGATATCCTTTCTCTTATACCATTCGTTGGGGAAATTGTTAGTAATCTTGATGATGAGTGTAACCTGTTATAACAAAGATGTGTTGATAGAAATCCTTCTAAGGCTTCCAGCAAAATCACTAATCAGATTCAAATCTGTTTGCAAACACTGGTTATTGCTCATCTCTAGCGATCAATTCTGTCGTCTCCACACTCTCCGTCACCTCAAACCCCAGCCGTCTCTCATCCTCCGCAGTGCAGGACACTTCTACTTTCATCCAATTCTCAATCCTCATAAGCTTATACCTTATACTTTCACCATTCCAAACCCCAAAATACTGAGTTCTTGCAATGGCCTTCTATTACTACGAATGATCAAAACAGTTACTATGTCCACAATCCCACCACTAAGCAATCAAGAAAGATTACTCTTACTTTTAGTGATGAACATACTTTTGTTTTGGGGCTTACCTTAGCATTTGATCCTTCAGTATCACCTCATTACAAGATTGTTTGTGTCGCAACGAAGCAGCAGCCTTTTGATAGTGGGCGATGCTGTCAAATTGAGGTTTACGACTCAGAAAGCCGCACATGGAAGCTGTGCCTGGAGACAGTTTTACCTACTATGGATTTCCGCTCTGGAGTACATTGGAACAATGTCATTCACTGGGAAAATTCCCCTGGTATACATCTCTACTTTGACATCATCAAAAATGTCATTGGATATTTGAGCCCATTGGAAACTCTTTGGCGTAATGATCGTGCTAGTAATTTCCAACTCCAAGAGTCCAGTGGTCATCTATACAGCTTTTTCAGTACCTCACGCCACGGTGACAATTCAATACAAGTTTACGAATTGAAAGATGATCATTCTCGGTGGTTGTTTAAGTATTATGATGCAACTTATCAGCTTCCTCGTGAGTTTCGTATACTGAGTTTCATACGGGGAGATAATGGTGAGGCGTGCACATTGGTGATTCATGTCCCCGGTAAAATAATGGCTTACAGGTTTCTTGATAGGAGTTATGAGGAGCTCATTGATTTCACAGATCAATTTCCATTTTACCGCGATGATTTAATGCAGTTTGATTGTAGAAATTTTCACCAGTTTGGTGAAAGTATGGCTCCAGTTTGATTTTAGAGGGGTGTACCTTTTTCCTTCGCCACGGGTTTTATCCCTAAGGAGGGTTTTTCTGGGCAAGGTTTTAATGGCACCCCGGCCGCCTCTGGTTCGACTTGTGGACTAATGGCTTTAGGTTTATTTTATATACAACTTTATTTGCCTGTTTGATTCATGTTAATGCACTTTACGTACACTCTTGTATTTTTCATTTGTTTGATTATGCCACGAAAATAATTTAATTTATTCATGAAGTTGACTATTTTTTTTTTTTTTTTTGTTAAATTCGATAAAAATGAATTGAAGTATCAACCTAAAGAAATGTTTAAATGCTCTGAAACATATTAATGTGATTGCTATGAAAGAGAGTATAACTCTGAATCAAACCCTCGTGAGATCTCTATTTAATTTGATCAACATCACAATCATAAATGTGATTGCTCCTCACCAAACTGCACGTGATAATCACTCTTGTGATCTCGACTTCAATGACGAAAATGTTAGGAAATTCACCCCGTGTAGCAATTCCATGGCACGGGCTTCCCCTTCACAATTCCAAGACTCAAATGACCATCCTCACCATTTTTTCATGGTACCACACCTCGGCGACAAATCAATAGCTAGCAGCTTATAAGTTGCATATGTTGGTAGCACCGGCTGGGAGACACTCCCCTGCTAACAATTTGTAGTGTTCAAATTCACTACAAGAAATGTCATTTTTAGTATCGGAAAATTGGAGGTTAAAGCTAATTTGGTTCCATAACTTTTTAACTTATTTTATTTAGTCCCACAATTATTTTTTGGAATGGTTGAGTCCACAACTATTTGAACTGCTCAATTCTGGTCCCATGTCGCCGGAAAGCCCCAAATTTAAAGACCACGTGACCGGCACGCTGAAGAAACAACGTCATTTTGGCTAATTTCCGGCGATATGGGACCAAAATTGTGCAAAAGTTCAAATAGTTGTGAGACTAAATCATTCCAAAAAATAGTTGTGGGACTAAATTTAAAAAGTTATGGGACCAAGAAGTTTGTTAATTTCTTTCTTTTTATATATTTCAATGTACACAATTTTACATTTGAGTGATCATTATACTTTTTTATATATGTGAATAATATGATGCAAGTCAATTTTTCAACTTTCCTTGTAAAATGTTGTATATATATTTAAACGATCGATACCTTTAATTTTCTTCTCTTATGACTTATTTATTCAATAATTTTCAATTATTAGTTAGCACGCCACAAATATAAGTTTACATGCATAAATGTATTAGTTTGAATGAAACACAATAATAGAAAATGGGAGTTTTATTGATCATTTGTACTAAAACACTGTGTAATGGAGCTAGGTAGTTAGTTTTAAATTGAATGGTATTAATTAACAATATGTCTAAAATAACTAATTATATGTAAAAATATGGCCATGCTCATACTAATGATATACAATTAAATTAGATCTATACATAAAAAAATCGACATTAGACAATATTTGAATAATTAAGGCTCTAAAGCAAATTTGGCTCCATAACTTTTAAACTTATTTGATTTAGTCCCACAACTGTATTTTGGAATGATTTAGTCCCACGGCTATTTGAATTGCTCAATTTTGATCCCAAGTCATTGGAAAGTCGCCGGAAATTAACTAAAACAACGTCATTCCTTCAACGTGTCAGTCATGTTGTCTTTAAATTTTGAGGCTTACTGGCGACGTGAGAGAACAAAATTGAAAAAATCAAATTTAAATTTTGAGGCTTACTGGCGACGTGAGAACAAAATTGAAAAAATCAAATAGTTATGGGACTAGTCATTCCCAAAAATAGTTGTGGGACTAAATCAAAAAAATTAAAAAGTTATGGGACCAAATTGACTTTAATCCCCGGAAAATTGGTATTCGATTCATTTGCGGATACTAAAATATTATTCTTTTGTATTATGATACTACCTTCATTGTTGGTATATAAAAAAATTATGATGCTAAAAACATTATATCTTGTAGTGATTTCAACTCATCAATCTTCAAGGCCGCAATTTTGCAGGCTTTAATGAATACTTCCTAAAAGAGGTTAACTTGAAACAAGAAGGTTTGAGTCAAATCTGCTTAGGAAGATGGGGGACGGGGCAAGAACTTGTTTCTGGAAAGATCTTTGGGTTGGGGATACACAATTATATATTGCTTTTCCTTGGCTATACTCCTTATGTTGTAATAAAAAGATGCTACTGTATATGGTTTTGGAATTTTAACTGGAGGCGTAATTTATTCTCATGGGAACAAGATATGTTAGATAACCTATTGTCTATCTTGGCTAACATAAAAAAATTTTGAGCATGAAAGGTAAATATTTGGCTAACATAAAATTGCAGGAGCTTCCGGATTCTTGGCGTTGGAAACCTTCGGGCGACGGGTCATTTACTACCAAATCAGCATACTTCCTCCAGTCTGTTTTGTTCCAACCAACGACGACACTCGACGAGGCAGTTTTTAAAGCCTTTCCTAAAATCTGGAACTCTATGATTCGAGACTCCCCACGCGTGCAAAGAAGGGGACGGCATCAGCTGCGGCCTATGCAATCAATCGGAAGAGAATGTCCAGCATATCTTCTTCAGCTGCACGTTTTCGCATCAGGTTTGGTCTCTATGTTATGCATGGTTCGGAAGTCCTATGCCGTGCAATCCCAAGCCCACTCAACACTTGCTGCAACATCTGGATATCTTAGGTGGCAAAAGAAGAAAACACATTCTGGAATGCATATGGACTTGTTGCAACATCTTGGTTCATCTGGAAAGCAAGAAACTATAAAATCTTCAAGGGAGAGACGATCAATCCAGTGAGAACTTTCGAGGAAATCAGAACTAAAGCATGGAGCCTCTTCTCCTTGAATCACCATGGAGCCAATCTATGCTGTAAACAGCCATAATTAATTAAGTATTGGTGCCTTGGTGTTCATTTACTTTTTGCGTTATTTTTATTTTTAAGCATAAATAATCCATTATTTTTATTTTTTAATTAAAGAAGATCGTCTCCCATCACAACTCCTCGCCGTCCAACTCTTTAACCTGAAATTGTAAAATGATGGGGTGAGCATGCAAGCACACTCAGTGGGATTAAGTCATTCAATATTGAATGCTAAAAATAAATAATCAAGTAATTGCAACTTAGTGAATAACATTCACGTTGCCACATATACTTTGCCAATACCTTGCCAACTTTGTCATTGCAACCCTGCCAATAGATAATAAACTTTGCCACAAACTTTGCCAATATACAAACTTTGCCAATATATATACTTTGCCACAAACTTTGCCAATATATACTTTGCCACAAACTTTGCCAATATATATACTTTGCCAATCGAATAACAATAGAAATGGATTCACATAGTAAACAATTAACTCAAATCATTTATCTAAAACATTAAATAATGAATAACAAATGCAATAGAGCTCTACAAACCACCGTAGAGAATAAAGCAATTAAAACCCACATCGATAGACGATAGTAGCTACTAAGATACGTGAACCTTGCACAAATTAAACTAGTCCTCGTAATTGACGTTGCCTTGCATTTATTATCGTGTACAACTAATTAGCATAATATTCAAGAAGTAAGTAATCGAAACACTTGCGTAGCAATGAATTTTTATTACAAACCTAGGGGCGTAATCGCAAGGGTTAAAATATTGAAGGACTAAATTGAAAATAATGAATAGTTTGATTTGAGATACTTAAAACTCGTAAATTCGAAACCCTAATTTCCCAAATCAGTAACTTAAATCTCAAATCAATTAACCTATTTTAATAGAATAAATATATTACTACGGAATGATAACAATTAATTAAAACGTGTACCTAAATCCAAAAGAATAATCTTGAACTACACTTATGGAAGCAGTGTACAAAAAGTTCAAAGCTCTCGGTATTCTTTATTATAAGGCACATGCACTAAATTGATAGGATATTTAAAAAGAATTAAAATGGAAAAAGGTATAAAATGATTTGGCTAGTCTACACACTGTACACACAGCATACTAACTGAAAGAATTTCGTCTCATCTGAAAGTCCGAACTTGTAGAGAGGGTGGGAATTAATTCTTGTATATTAATTCCTAACACTCCCCCTCACTCGTGGGCCGTATTAACACCTCTTACCCTTTTGGGGGAGGAGGCCCATCGAGTGGACAATTTAAATGGGTGGAGTGCTTTCAACAGGAATCGAACCCAGGTTGTTTGCCTGGTTTGCTCGGATACCATGAAAGAATTCTGTCTCATCTAAAAGTCTGAACTTGTAGAGAGGGTGGGAATTAATTCTTGTATATTAATTCCTGATGCTTGGGCGATCTTGTCCCGCATGTTCGCTGGAAAATCTCGATCGCGCGTGAATCAACTCAAAAGCGAGCTCCATCGCATTACCATTGGTGATCGATAAGTTACTGAGTTTCTTCACTACGTCAAGTTTAAGTCCGGTGAGTTAGCCTTGATTGACCAACCCATCCACATTGACGATCTGACTCTATTCGTCATCAATGGTCTCGGTCCCGAGTATGCGACCATTGTTGGTCTCATTCGGACCCGTGAAACTTCTCTTCGATTTGAAGAGCTTCATGATCTCCTCTTTGAACATGAACTCCCCTTGAAATCTCAGGAATCTGTTGCTCGCTCCTTGGTCGCTACGGCCAACATCGCTAATTCTCGCCCAGGTCGGTGCCCCTTTCAGTCTCGTGGGGGTGCTCCTCATGGCCCTAATCGAGGTCATGGCTCGGGACGCTCTCACTCATCCTTCTCAGGATCCTCCTCGCAGCAGTGGCCTGCTAATTCTCGCCCTAACTCCCGTCCGACAAGTTCGTCATCGTCTGCTCGCCCACCTATTATTTTTCAGGTTTGTGGTTTCAAAGGTCACACAGCTATCACTTGCAACCGCTTGCCCACTCTCACTGCCAACTTTGCTCATTCTTCTTCTAGATCCAATGCTTCTTGGATGGTAGACTCTGGCGCGTCTCATAACATGACTGCAGACTTGAATAACTTATCCATCCATTCTGAATATAACGGTACGGATGAAGTACGTATTGCTGATGGTACCGGTCTTTCGATCACTCACACTGGTACTTCCTCTTTATCTTATCCGTCTTGCAAATTTTTTATTTTGGATATATTATGTGTTCCCAATGTTAAGCGGAATTTGTTATCGGTTAACAAGTTTACAAATGATAATGATGTTACTATGGAATTTTTTTCAACATATTTTCTTGTAAAGGATCGGAGAACGGGGGCAACTCTAATTAAAGGCTCTTGTCATGACGGTGTCTACCACTTGCCACACCACTCCCTTGCTACTGCTTATTTTGCCTCGGTTGATGTTCGTACAACGACGTCAAATTGGCATGCTCGACTTGGACATCCGTCTGTGGATGCCAGACGTTATATTATTCAAAATTTTAGTTTACCTATTTCCAATAAGACCCAAGTTTTGGGTGACAATTTTGTCTCTTGTCGTTTGAGCAAATCATCTAGATTGCCATTTAATAAAACTTCGTTTACTGCTTTACATCCTTTACATTTCGTATATGCGGATGTGTGGGGTCCAGCCTCCCCTGTTTCGGTGGATGGATCGAAGTATTTTCTCTTGATTGTTGATTTATTCTCCCGTTACTGCTGGTTGTTTCCAATGAATGCCAAATCACAGGTTGCTTCTATCATTCTCAACTTTCGTCCGTTGGTGGAGAATCAGTTTGGGCATAAAATAAAGAACTTTTATTCGGACAATGGGGGGAATTTCAAGCACTACGATCATCTTTTATTCATTTGGGCATCAGTTGGTTCACCTGCTCCACATACACCGCAACAAAACGGCATATATGAACGACGAAACAGGCATATCTTAGAGGTTGGTCTGGCTCTCTTACATCATGTTAATTTATCAACAAATTTTTGGTCTTATGCACTACAGACTGCAGTTTATTTAATAAATCGCATGCCTACTCCAATACTTGGTCGCCGTTCACCCTTCTTTATTTTGTTTGGGAAGGATCTGAATTATGCCCGCCTTAGAGTCTTCGGTTGCCTTTGTTTTCCATGGTTATGTCCGTATATTCCTGGCAAGTTGTCTTCTCCTTCAAGGCAGTGTTTGTTTATTGGCTACTCCACATCACAGAGCGTCTGTCGCTGCTATGATATTGATACGGGCTGTATTTTTATTTCCAGGCATGTTCAGTTCATGGAGTCAACATTTCTAAATATTCTCGAGTCTTCCAGCTCCGTACATGACACTTAGGATGGCTTGAATTATCTACATATTTTATCATCTAAACAACTGCTCATTTCTGGATCCTCTTCATCACACCCACCATTGCTTGGGTCTCCTACGGTAGTTGTCCCACTCCAATCGCCTAAAAATTCAGCTCGCTCTCATGCTACGCCAATTGCCTCACCTGCTTGGCCACCATCTCCCCCTAGCCCGCCTTTGCAACGAACACACATTATGCGCACTCAGTCTCATAATAACATACATAGGCCTAAGAAGTTGTTTGCTGCTTCGAAACACCCTCTTCCACATGATGACGAACCCACTTCGGTGAAACAAGCTCTAATTATTCCTCACTGACGTGTTGCCATGTCCGAGGAGTTCACGGATCTTCAAAGGCATCGAACGTGGGACCTTGTTCCTCATCCACCTCATGGGAACATCATTGGTTGTAAGTGGGTTTTTCGCACTAAGCGCAAGCCGGACGGCTCTATTGACAAATACAAGGTCCGCTTGGTCGCAAAAGGATTCCACCAACGACCCGGAGTAGACTTCACGGAGACATTCAGTCTTATTATTAAGTCGGCCACCATTCGCACGGTTCTTACGATTGTTGTTACACGTCATTGGCCTCTCCGACAACTAGATGTGAGCAACATTTTTTTGCACGGCAACCTTGATATTCTGGTTTATATGCAACAGCCTCCTAGTTTCATGATTCGACTCACCCATCTCACGTGTGCCTCCTTCGTCGATCCTTGTATGTCCTTCGTCAAGCCCCTCGGGCTTGGTATGATTCACTTTGTGCAGCCCTTGTGTCATTTGGTCTTGCCCGATCAAATGTCGACTCCTCCTTGTTCACTCTCCATAAGAATTCTGAGCAGTTGTTTGTTTTGGCTTATGTTGACGATCTGATCGTCACTGGTTCATCTATGATCTTAGTTTCTGCCCTCACTCGACATCTTCAATCCATATTTGTTGTTAAGGACTTGTGCTCTCTATCGTACCTTCCTCGGCGTCTGGCGTCGTTGATCCTTCTGAATACCGGAGTTCTCTCGGGGGCCTCCAGTACTTAACCATGACTTGACCGGACATAGCCTTTACTGTTAATCGCCTAGCTCAACATATGTATGCTCCTACAGTTGAGGTTTGGGCCTCGGTCAAGCGGCTATTTCGGTATCTGAAGAACACGTTGCATCATGGTATTTTACTCCAACGTACGTCCTCTCACATTAACAGCCTACTCAGATTCTGATTTTGGGGGTGATTTGTCTGATTGCAAGTCTACTTCTGCATATATCGTGTTCTTAGGGTCGACACCAATCTCCTAGTGCTCTCGCAAGCAAAGGGGTGTGGCTCGTTCTTCTACGGAGGTCGAGTATCGTGCATTAGCTACTGCAACTTCTGAAGTTTGTTGGCTTCGCCATTTATTCCAAGATCTGCGCATTACACTTGCTGCTTCACCAAGGATGCTTTTTGACAATATGGGTGATACTCGCCTTGCTCTAAATCCGGTTCAACATTCCCGAATGAAACATATAGCCATCGACCTTCATTTCGTTCGGAACCTATCCTCAAAGGGCATCTTTTCCATCGCATATGTTAAAACACAAGATCAATTGGCGGACCTTCTTAAAAAGCCACTTGCTCGCCCTCAGTTTGAAGATCTTCGTTCCAAAATCTATGTTGTCGATGGCACGTCAATTTTGCAGGGGCGTATTAGTCATAGGCCTCCGGATCCTCCTCCATCTAATTAGATATTCACTTCCTAATATCAACAGGGGCGGACCTAGAGGGGTATAACTGTACCCCCAATCCCAAAAATTTCTATTTTTTTTATATTAATTATGTATAAAAATTATTTTATAATAATAAATGGGTGAAAGATGATCAAAAGTTCAATACATTTATCTTTTAAGTTCATTTAAGTGTCTTGGGTTTATTTTATACTCCTTCCGTATCATTTTAAGTTCATCATTTGTAAAAAAATGGATGTTCATACATATACTCCCTATGTCCTGTACAGACCTATTTTTGGGTCCACAAAGTATATGTTTATTCTATTTAAATAGTTAACTTTTGATTATTTTTTCTATTTTATTAACAAGATTGAGTATCTACCAACAATATTCTTTACTCGTTATACCACATATATTTTTTATAATTAAAATATGATTTTTTTTTTTAAAAACATGTAGTATAAAAAGAAGTGAACAAAATTTTACTGGATGGACAGACACTACAAAAAAAGGGCGTTTTAGAGACGGATTTACCGACGGATTTTCCGTCGGCATCCGAGGTTACCGACGGATTTACCGACGGAATGTCGGCCGTCCCCTTTTTCGGCGTCAGCATTTTTTGCCGACGGATTTTTGGATTCCGTCGGCATTTCCGACGGATTTACCGACGGATTATCCGTCGGATTTGCCGACGGAAATACCGAGGGAAATTCCGTCGGTATTTCGGACAACCCGTTTAACAAACCGGGTCAACATTCCGATGAATTAAAATAATTATAAAATAAATTAGAATGAATTAAAATAATTATAAAAGAAATTAATTTTTGAATAGATTTCGAAATTCACATGTCGACGGATATTCCGTCGGCATTTGACCGACGGAATATCCGTCGGCAATTTACCGACGGAATTTCCGTCAGTAAAACAAAAAAATGAATAAAAAAATATGATTTCGAAATTAACATATCGACGGAATATCCGTCGGCATTTGACCGACGGAATATCCGTTGGCATTTTACCGACGGAATATCCGTCAGTAAAACAAAATATTAATAAAAAAAATATGGGTGGCCGGGGAGGCCCCGACCAGAATTTCATTTTCCGACCACAATTAATTGGCATTGGTTTGTCGAAATACTTTTTAAAATTAAATATAATAGTATGTATATATATATATATATAATGCATGGATACAATTTAAGCTTTAATTTATAACAGAAATTCTAACCAACTGCACTATATATGCAAGTCTATCGGGAGATATTTTTAATTGTTATCTAAAGATATTCATATATAATTGGTGACAAAATTACCACTAACACAAACCAATAAATTACATATACTACACTAGAATCTATAACAAATAGAGGGGGGAAATTCCAAGCAAAATCATCCAATATTATACGCATACAAATTGGGAATACCTCTGGCAATCCAAACAAAGAGTAGTAAAGCAGGCCACAATTCGTCGTTTTCATCATCATCCGAAATTGAAATACAAAATCAAATCAGTTTGTTCAAACAACAAAATACAAATTGACAACTCAAAAAAAAAAAGGTTGTATCACCAACTACTTTGTGATGAAGGTTGTATCGCTCAACAGGGCTTCTAAATATTCAACCCCCAAATCCTCCAAAACGACCCACATTCTCCGATTTGGCACAACTTTTCTTCCGATTAACCGATTTCTTCTTCTTCTTCTTCAAGACGAATCTTCTTCTTCTACTTATTCTCATACCCTTATGCTTTGCTTGTCGAAGAGTGGTGGAGGGAGGCGAGGTGGTGGAGGGAGGCGAGGTGTGAGAGAGGAAATTTCGGAAAGGGAGGAAATTTCGGAAAGATAACCCTAGGTTGTTGTTTTATATAAGGGTAAATACCGACGGATTATCCGTTGGTATTTTTAAAAAGTAAATACCGACGGAAAGTGAATTCCGTCAACATTTTGGCGATTTTTTTTATTTTTTTTTTAAATAATTCAATTTTTTCTATATACTTACTAAATTACCAAAATATTTTTAAAAAAAATCACAAAATTCATTTCTTCCACATATATTAATATATATATTGGTTGTGACTTATATTTATAGTAAATTTAATTTTTATAATTTGTACCTAAATGATAAATAATTAATTAACTTTTATAAAATAAGAAATAAATACATTACATTAATTGAATTAATTTTCATCTTCATCGTCTTCATCCTCCTCTTCGTCCTTATCCTCCTCCTCATCATCATCATCATCCTCATCCTCATCCTCCTCCTCATCCTCATCTTCTTCATTCTCCTCTTCATCCTCATCTTCATTCTCCTCTTCATCCTCTTCTTCATCCCCCTCCTCTTCACCTTCAATTTCGATTAATTGGGGATTTGCAGCCGTCAAGGGTACAGAAAGATTGAAATCTCCCGTAAAGACTTCAGTTGGAGTCTCTATTTGTTCTGTTTGAAATGGAGATTCATCTTCAGTATTTTTGTCCTTTTTAGGGACTTCTACCATTGACCTTGCCTTTACTTTGCAAACAGCGTGCCATTCATAACCACGTGGAGCTCCCGGATATGTGCAGTAGTATACTTGAGATACTTGATGGGCAAATACAAATGGATCATCCGCAACATACGTCCTTTTCGAACTAACATCAACGAGCTTGTACTCCGGGTGAATTCTTGTTCCTAGATGGCCTGAATCAAACCAATGACACTTGAACAACACTACAGTCTTTGCTGGATATCCTGGATATTCTACTTCGACGACTTCCCGTAACACCCCAAAGTAATCACTTGCATCTGCATTGTAATTCGCACTGCTAACGCAGACGCCACTGTTGGTAGTCCCTTTTGTCGATGCATACCCAGACGTATGAAATCTGTAGCCCTTCACAATATAACTGTTGTAAGTCTTTACACGACGTAGTGGTCCCTTGCTGAGATCTCGTAAGAATGGACTGTCTAGAGCGTTATCCCGTCCCTATACGGCTCAATTTAAAATTAATTAAAATAAATATTAATTTATTTACGTAAAACATAATTAATTAAATGGTACTCACATAACGTTCGAACCATCGGGAAAATTCACGTTGAATACGAGCATCTATATATGCATCTGAGATGTTTGGTTCTGCTCGTCGTAGTTCTTGAGTGTACATCCTAATTCACAACATTCAAAAACTTGGTTAATATTAAATGACATAAATGAAGTGGTATTTAAATAGACGATTTATATATGAAATACTTACTCAATGTATGGCTGAACTTCATCACAATTCAATAACACATACGTTTGTGCTATTTCCGCCTCCGAGTTCGTCTCCCAATATCGTTCAGTGGGTTTTCCTATTGGCCGTCCCTTAGACTTGAATATGGAGAGCATTCCATCGACCTCTTCACTGATATCGTCAGCGGATGTACCACCGAAGTTACGTGGAGCACTTCTTAACTTTGTGTTGACGTGGTCTTCAAAGTAATAAGAACAAAACATGCCAACCTCTTCATTCAAATAAGCATTCACAATCGATGCTTCAACGTTTGCCTTTTGTTTAGCATTACGTTTCAAGTTGTGGAGATACCTGATATACACACACACATATATATATATATATATAAAACTTATAAGAATGCATGTGTAATTATAATGAAATAAAAAAAAAGTAAGATTTTACCTTTCAAATGGGTACATCCACCTGTATTGCACCGGACCACAAATTCTCGCTTCATACGCTAAGTGAACGGGTAAGTGTTCCATCGAGTTAAAGAAGCTAGGTGGAAAAATTTGTTCCAACTTACACAAAATCACTGGAATGTCTTCATCTAAACGAATCATATCATCGATCGTGATCGTTGTAGCCGTTAAATCTCTAAAAAATAGACTTAATTCAGTGATAGCCCTCCACACATTGAGAGGAAGAAGGTCCTTGAACGCAATCGGTATCAAGTGTTGCATAAATACATGACAATCGTGACTCTTCATCCTTGCAACCTTACCCGTTGTTGTGTCTACGCATCGACTCAAGTTCGACACGTAGCCGTCCGGAAAGTTCAACTCCTTTATCCACCTACACAATCTTTGTTTTTGTGGCTTATCCAGTGTGTAGCTAGCCTTTGGAAATTTACCTGTACGCTCATCCTTTTTCAACTCTGGACGGCGACAAAGAGTGTCCAAATCCTCCCGAGACTTTGGAGTGTCTTTCGTCTTGCCTTCGGTGTTCATGATTGTGTGGAACACATTGTCAAACACATTCTTTTCAATGTGCATCACATCCAAATTGTGCCGTATCAATAGTGAACTCCAGTATGGTAAGTCCCAAAAAATACTCCTTTTGTTCCAACCACCCTCAATTCCTCTGTTGTGTTCCGCTGCATTTGCCTCAGTACTATTTTTCAACCCCGTCCACTGAATCTCATATAACAACCTACGTCCTGTACGGAGAGTAAATTATAAGTGACACTAAAAGCAATAGATAAATATACGTTTAATACTCATTAAATAAATGTATAAAATACCATCTCGAAGTGGAGGTCGATTGTTTGTGACTGCTCTGTTCTTTACGAAGTTCTTCTTATTTCTTCGAAACGGGTGACCTTAAGGTAAGAACCTACGGTGATTATCGAACCATGAAACTTTTCTACTCACCGGGAGACTGAAAGCTTCAGAATTCTCCATACAATACGGACATGCTTTCTTTCCGGCCGTACTCCAACCGGACAACATACCATATGCAGGAAAGTCGTTAATGGTCCATAAAAGAGCAGCACGCATCGTGAAGTTCTGCTTTCTAAAAACATCGTACGTTTGGACTCCATTCTCCCATAAGAAGATCAAGTCTTTTATAAGAGGTTGGAGATAAACATCCAGTTTGTCCTTTGGATTCGTTGGTCCAGGCACCAATACAGTCAGAAACATTGTTTGAGGTTTCATGCACATCCACGGAGGAAGATTATACGGAGTCAGTATCACCGGCCACAAAGAATACTGCTTCCCATGCATCCCAAACGGTGCAAAACCATCAGTACACAAACCTAATCTCACATTCCTCGGTTCACAAGCAAAATCTGGAAACATGTTGTCAAGATGTTTCCAGGCCTCTGAGTCTGCCGGATGTCGCATCTCCCTCGACTCAGCCGAAGAGGAATCTGTATCATGCCACGTCATGTGTTGTGCAGTGGCACTTGATTGATATAATCTCATCAAACGAGGAATGATAGGAAGGTAGTACATCTTCTTATATGGCACTTTCTTCTTTGTCTTCTTCGATTGACCACCAGGTCCCTTTCGACGTGCCTCTTTGTACCGGGGATGGCCACACAATCTACACATCTTCAGACTGCTATCTTTGTCACCCCAATATAACATGCAACCCTTCACACAACAATCAATCTTCTCAACCGGCAAACCAACATTCTTCAACATTTGTTTGCTTTGATGAAACGTCGTAGGCACCTTATTATTTTGAGGACAAATTTCACTGCATAACTGTGTCACTTGCTCATATGCCCTGTTAGAAAGCTTGTTCTCGGTCTTAATGTTCATGAGTCGTGCATTAAATGACAACTGTGAGTGAGATTCACAACCCGGATATAAATCTTCTTCGACTAATTTGAGCATCTCATAAAACTGAAATGCCTCATTCGTCGGCTCCTCTTCCATGTTTGAAAAACCAGCTTCCCTGATCATTGTTTGATACATATTCGGTTCTTCGTCCCCAAACTGTTGTTCTTCGTCCCCAAACTGTTGTTCTTCGTCCCCAAACTGTTGTTCTTCGTCCCCAAACCGTTGTTCTACCTCGTTACTAGTGCCAACATGATCGAAATTTGCTTCTTCTTGATAGATTCCAGCAGTGTAATAGTAAAACACTTCATCAAATCTATAAGGCCAACGTGTTTCGCCATGACTAGTCCAATTATAATAATTATCAACGAAACCATTCTTCACAATATGCACTAGGACCTCATCAATCTCTTTATATTGCTTATTCTGACATTTCTTAGCATTACACGGACACCTAATGCAATTTCCACTCATGTAATGTGGCTGGCTTTTTGCAAATTCAACAAATAACACGAGTTCATTATAAAATTCCACATTCACATTTCCTCTAATCATTCTAGGAGTACAATACATCCAACGACGGTCAGGCAAATCCATCTGCTAAACATTTAAGTGGAGCAACACATTACTAAACTAAACTTATAATAAATTCAAACAAAACTTATGATATATATAAAACATGTAATTACATTATATTGAATTTTATATATAGAGTAAATTAAAAATGGTAGAAAATGTACCGTAATTTGATGTTTCTGAATACCCGAGCATGAGCATAAAAAAATTAGGCAATAGAAAGTTTTGGTGTAAATTTGCAATACGAAAGTGAAGTGGAAAAAAAGAAAGTTTTAGGGAAACATTTCCCGACGGAAATGCCGACGGACTTATCTTTCCGTCGGCATTTCACCGCCCAAAATTTCCGTCAGTCAAGATAAATGCCGACGGATTATCCGTCGGCATTTATCAAATGGTGAATTCCGACGGAAACTTAATTCCGTCGGCATTTCACCGCCCAAAATTTCTGTCAGTCAAGATAAATGCCGACGGATAATCCGTCGGCATTTATCAAATGGTGAATTCCGACGGAAACTTAATTCCGTCGGCATTTGGCGTGTTATTATTATTTTTTTTTTTTAATTAATTCAATTTTTTGTATATATAGCAACACAAAGCTCACACACACCATATTCGTTTTTTTCTATTTTGCAAAGAAATATCATGTCTTCTTCATCTTCTATTCGATTTCAGCAAGGCCTTGTTTGTTATTGTGGAAAGGCATGTCGTACATATGCTTCTAAACAACCTAGAAGTAAAGGGAGGATATTTCATAATTGTCCTGACTCCCTAAGTGATGGTTGTGGTGGTGGATGTGGTTTCTTTGTATGGGCTGATACTCTAGAAAACTGTGGTGTTGACAAGAATCAAGGATCTAATCAAAGTGACCAAGAAACTGAAGACATGAAGAAAATGACTCAAGAGATGAAGAAATTGGTTACAGAAATCAAGAATTTGGCTGAAGAAATCAAGGATTTAATCAAAGTGAACAAAATCATTTTGATTGTGCTAGTTCTCATGGTTGCATCTACCACCTTCAAGTGGTTTGGTTAAATATATGTATAATGCACTCTATATGAGGCTATTTTAATTTGTACTAAAATGCACTCTTCAAGTGGTTTAAATCTATATCTAGAATGCACTCTAAATGAGATTATTTTGTACTCAATGAAACAAATGAATGCACCCTATTTTCATCTATACACCAATAAACTACACAAATAAACTGCAATATATAGTTCAACATATTCTTCAACATAAACATAAATATATACATAAAGATAAATAAGTTCAACAGAAAATTAAATAAGTTCAACAGAAAATTAAATAAGTTCAACAAAAAAATAAATTAGTTCAACACAAAATTAAATTGTTCAAATTGTTCAACCAGGATAGTTGCCAGGATAGTTGCCAGTGCCCGGAAAGTTAAAAAATTGTTCCACCACATCCTCATTCAAGTTGACGTCGCCACCGTCGGCCTGACCTGCAGCTTGATCTGGAGCTGGACCTGGAGCTGGAGCTGGCGGTGGTTGCCCCATCGTCTGTTGATAGATGGCCTCGATCTGCTCAGCAGACATCCCCAACGTCCGACCCGCATTGGTACTCCATGTGCGGAAGTAGTTCTCGAACGTTGCCATGAAGTTCGGATCCGGGACGGTAGTGGAGGATACGGACGGCTGCGATGCACTCCGGGCCGACCGACCACTTGGTGTCCTCACGGCGCTGCTCATCCCACCAAGGCCAAGGACCCTTCCCTTGGAGGTCGGGGCAACGTCAAGGTAACACTGGTCCACGTCAACAGCCGGAGGGGTACCGCTGCTTCCGGATTCAGCAGTAGTCGTGGCGGTGGCTTGCGTCTCGGCCTCTTCAATCCTCTGTCGGACGCTCAACTACATAATTAAAAAATTAAAATTAATTTATATATATATATATATATATATAATTTTATTAGGAAATTTTGCAAAGAAAGTGAAAATTATCACCTTCATTATTGCAAGTATCTAGTCTGATAGCTGTAAAATTGCCTTGGTGCTTTCAATAATTTGAATGATTTTTGTTGAATGTGTTTAAATTATTTTCCGAGCTTGAGCAAGAAATTAAGTTTGATTAATTTATTAACGATCTTTCGTTTTGAGTCTTGCTTGATCTAGCTAGGCTGGTTTACTTTCCCTCATTAATTTGATTGTGTCTTTTTATTTTTTTCGTGAATGCTTGTCTGGTATAATTTTGCAGGCATATGACACTTCCTCACAGAGATTAGACTGAAGCATAAAAATATTATTTTCTCCGCCGAGAGCTCATATGATCAAGGAGGTCGAATAGCAGAACGAGCTAGCATTGTTTCATCTTGTTGTTTTTTAGCAAGTGTTGAACTTGCTTGGCTCACATTGGCGGTAACGATATCCTTTCTCTTATACCATTCGTTGGGGAAATTGTTAGTAATCTTGATGATGAGTGTAACCTGTTATAACAAAGATGTGTTGATAGAAATCCTTCTAAGGCTTCCAGCAAAATCACTAATCAGATTCAAATCTGTTTGCAAACACTGGTTATTGCTCATCTCTAGCGATCAATTCTGTCGTCTCCACACTCTCCGTCACCTCAAACCCCAGCCGTCTCTCATCCTCCGCAGTGCAGGACACTTCTACTTTCATCCAATTCTCAATCCTCATAAGCTTATACCTTATACTTTCACCATTCCAAACCCCAAAATACTGAGTTCTTGCAGTGGCCTTCTATTACTACGAATGATCAAAACAGTTACTATGTCCACAATCCCACCACTAAGCAATCAAGAAAGATTACTCTTACTTTTAGTGATGAACATACTTTTGTTTTGGGGCTTACCTTAGCATTTGATCCTTCAGTATCACCTCATTACAAGATTGTTTGTGTCGCAACGAAGCAGCAGCCTTTTGATAGTGGGCGATGCTGTCAAATTGAGGTTTACGACTCAGAAAGCCGCACATGGAAGCTGTGCCTGGAGACAGTTTTACCTACTATGGATTTCCGCTCTGGAGTACATTGGAACAATGTCATTCACTGGGAAAATTCCCCTGGTATACATCTCTACTTTGACATCATCAAAAATGTCATTGGATATTTGAGCCCATTGGAAACTCTTTGGCGTAATGATCGTGCTAGTAATTTCCAACTCCAAGAGTCCAGTGGTCATCTATACAGCTTTTTCAGTACCTCACGCCACGGTGACAATTCAATACAAGTTTACGAATTGAAAGATGATCATTCTCGGTGGTTGTTTAAGTATTATGATGCAACTTATCAGCTTCCTCGTGAGTTTCGTATACTGAGTTTCATACGGGGAGATAATGGTGAGGCGTGCACATTGGTGATTCATGTCCCCGGTAAAATAATGGCTTACAGGTTTCTTGATAGGAGTTATGAGGAGCTCATTGATTTCACAGATCAATTTCCATTTTACCGCGATGATTTAATGCAGTTTGATTGTAGAAATTTTCACCAGTTTGGTGAAAGTATGGCTCCAGTTTGATTTTAGAGGGGTGTACCTTTTTCCTTCGCCACGGGTTTTATCCCTAAGGAGGGTTTTTCTGGGCAAGGTTTTAATGGCACCCCGGCCGCCTCTGGTTCGACTTGTGGACTAATGGCTTTAGGTTTATTTTATATACAACTTTATTTGCCTGTTTGATTCATGTTAATGCACTTTACGTACACTCTTGTATTTTTCATTTGTTTGATTATGCCACGAAAATAATTTAATTTATTCATGAAGTTGACTATTTTTTTTTTTTTTTTTGTTAAATTCGATAAAAATGAATTGAAGTATCAACCTAAAGAAATGTTTAAATGCTCTGAAACATATTAATGTGATTGCTATGAAAGAGAGTATAACTCTGAATCAAACCCTCGTGAGATCTCTATTTAATTTGATCAACATCACAATCATAAATGTGATTGCTCCTCACCAAACTGCACGTGATAATCACTCTTGTGATCTCGACTTCAATGACGAAAATGTTAGGAAATTCACCCCGTGTAGCAATTCCATGGCACGGGCTTCCCCTTCACAATTCCAAGACTCAAATGACCATCCTCACCATTTTTTCATGGTACCACACCTCGGCGACAAATCAATAGCTAGCAGCTTATAAGTTGCATATGTTGGTAGCACCGGCTGGGAGACACTCCCCTGCTAACAATTTGTAGTGTTCAAATTCACTACAAGAAATGTCATTTTTAGTATCGGAAAATTGGAGGTTAAAGCTAATTTGGTTCCATAACTTTTTAACTTATTTTATTTAGTCCCACAATTATTTTTTGGAATGGTTGAGTCCACAACTATTTGAACTGCTCAATTCTGGTCCCATGTCGCCGGAAAGCCCCAAATTTAAAGACCACGTGACCGGCACGCTGAAGAAACAACGTCATTTTGGCTAATTTCCGGCGATATGGGACCAAAATTGTGCAAAAGTTCAAATAGTTGTGAGACTAAATCATTCCAAAAAATAGTTGTGGGACTAAATTTAAAAAGTTATGGGACCAAGAAGTTTGTTAATTTCTTTCTTTTTATATATTTCAATGTACACAATTTTACATTTGAGTGATCATTATACTTTTTTATATATGTGAATAATATGATGCAAGTCAATTTTTCAACTTTCCTTGTAAAATGTTGTATATATATTTAAACGATCGATACCTTTAATTTTCTTCTCTTATGACTTATTTATTCAATAATTTTCAATTATTAGTTAGCACGCCACAAATATAAGTTTACATGCATAAATGTATTAGTTTGAATGAAACACAATAATAGAAAATGGGAGTTTTATTGATCATTTGTACTAAAACACTGTGTAATGGAGCTAGGTAGTTAGTTTTAAATTGAATGGTATTAATTAACAATATGTCTAAAATAACTAATTATATGTAAAAATATGGCCATGCTCATACTAATGATATACAATTAAATTAGATCTATACATAAAAAAATCGACATTAGACAATATTTGAATAATTAAGGCTCTAAAGCAAATTTGGCTCCATAACTTTTAAACTTATTTGATTTAGTCCCACAACTGTATTTTGGAATGATTTAGTCCCACGGCTATTTGAATTGCTCAATTTTGATCCCAAGTCATTGGAAAGTCGCCGGAAATTAACTAAAACAACGTCATTCCTTCAACGTGTCAGTCATGTTGTCTTTAAATTTTGAGGCTTACTGGCGACGTGAGAGAACAAAATTGAAAAAATCAAATTTAAATTTTGAGGCTTACTGGCGACGTGAGAACAAAATTGAAAAAATCAAATAGTTATGGGACTAGTCATTCCCAAAAATAGTTGTGGGACTAAATCAAAAAAATTAAAAAGTTATGGGACCAAATTGACTTTAATCCCCGGAAAATTGGTATTCGATTCATTTGCGGATACTAAAATATTATTCTTTTGTATTATGATACTACCTTCATTGTTGGTATATAAAAAAATTATGATGCTAAAAACATTATATCTTGTAGTGATTTCAACTCATCAATCTTCAAGGCCGCAATTTTGCAGGCTTTAATGAATACTTCCTAAAAGAGGTTAACTTGAAACAAGAAGGTTTGAGTCAAATCTGCTTAGGAAGATGGGGGACGGGGCAAGAACTTGTTTCTGGAAAGATCTTTGGGTTGGGGATACACAATTATATATTGCTTTTCCTTGGCTATACTCCTTATGTTGTAATAAAAAGATGCTACTGTATATGGTTTTGGAATTTTAACTGGAGGCGTAATTTATTCTCATGGGAACAAGATATGTTAGATAACCTATTGTCTATCTTGGCTAACATAAAAAAATTTTGAGCATGAAAGGTAAATATTTGGCTAACATAAAATTGCAGGAGCTTCCGGATTCTTGGCGTTGGAAACCTTCGGGCGACGGGTCATTTACTACCAAATCAGCATACTTCCTCCAGTCTGTTTTGTTCCAACCAACGACGACACTCGACGAGGCAGTTTTTAAAGCCTTTCCTAAAATCTGGAACTCTATGATTCGAGACTCCCCACGCGTGCAAAGAAGGGGACGGCATCAGCTGCGGCCTATGCAATCAATCGGAAGAGAATGTCCAGCATATCTTCTTCAGCTGCACGTTTTCGCATCAGGTTTGGTCTCTATGTTATGCATGGTTCGGAAGTCCTATGCCGTGCAATCCCAAGCCCACTCAACACTTGCTGCAACATCTGGATATCTTAGGTGGCAAAAGAAGAAAACACATTCTGGAATGCATATGGACTTGTTGCAACATCTTGGTTCATCTGGAAAGCAAGAAACTATAAAATCTTCAAGGGAGAGACGATCAATCCAGTGAGAACTTTCGAGGAAATCAGAACTAAAGCATGGAGCCTCTTCTCCTTGAATCACCATGGAGCCAATCTATGCTGTAAACAGCCATAATTAATTAAGTATTGGTGCCTTGGTGTTCATTTACTTTTTGCGTTATTTTTATTTTTAAGCATAAATAATCCATTATTTTTATTTTTTAATTAAAGAAGATCGTCTCCCATCACAACTCCTCGCCGTCCAACTCTTTAACCTGAAATTGTAAAATGATGGGGTGAGCATGCAAGCACACTCAGTGGGATTAAGTCATTCAATATTGAATGCTAAAAATAAATAATCAAGTAATTGCAACTTAGTGAATAACATTCACGTTGCCACATATACTTTGCCAATACCTTGCCAACTTTGTCATTGCAACCCTGCCAATAGATAATAAACTTTGCCACAAACTTTGCCAATATACAAACTTTGCCAATATATATACTTTGCCACAAACTTTGCCAATATATACTTTGCCACAAACTTTGCCAATATATATACTTTGCCAATCGAATAACAATAGAAATGGATTCACATAGTAAACAATTAACTCAAATCATTTATCTAAAACATTAAATAATGAATAACAAATGCAATAGAGCTCTACAAACCACCGTAGAGAATAAAGCAATTAAAACCCACATCGATAGACGATAGTAGCTACTAAGATACGTGAACCTTGCACAAATTAAACTAGTCCTCGTAATTGACGTTGCCTTGCATTTATTATCGTGTACAACTAATTAGCATAATATTCAAGAAGTAAGTAATCGAAACACTTGCGTAGCAATGAATTTTTATTACAAACCTAGGGGCGTAATCGCAAGGGTTAAAATATTGAAGGACTAAATTGAAAATAATGAATAGTTTGATTTGAGATACTTAAAACTCGTAAATTCGAAACCCTAATTTCCCAAATCAGTAACTTAAATCTCAAATCAATTAACCTATTTTAATAGAATAAATATATTACTACGGAATGATAACAATTAATTAAAACGTGTACCTAAATCCAAAAGAATAATCTTGAACTACACTTATGGAAGCAGTGTACAAAAAGTTCAAAGCTCTCGGTATTCTTTATTATAAGGCACATGCACTAAATTGATAGGATATTTAAAAAGAATTAAAATGGAAAAAGGTATAAAATGATTTGGCTAGTCTACACACTGTACACACAGCATACTAACTGAAAGAATTTCGTCTCATCTGAAAGTCCGAACTTGTAGAGAGGGTGGGAATTAATTCTTGTATATTAATTCCTAACACTCCCCCTCACTCGTGGGCCGTATTAACACCTCTTACCCTTTTGGGGGAGGAGGCCCATCGAGTGGACAATTTAAATGGGTGGAGTGCTTTCAACAGGAATCGAACCCAGGTTGTTTGCCTGGTTTGCTCGGATACCATGAAAGAATTCTGTCTCATCTAAAAGTCTGAACTTGTAGAGAGGGTGGGAATTAATTCTTGTATATTAATTCCTGATGCTTGGGCGATCTTGTCCCGCATGTTCGCTGGAAAATCTCGATCGCGCGTGAATCAACTCAAAAGCGAGCTCCATCGCATTACCATTGGTGATCGATAAGTTACTGAGTTTCTTCACTACGTCAAGTTTAAGTCCGGTGAGTTAGCCTTGATTGACCAACCCATCCACATTGACGATCTGACTCTATTCGTCATCAATGGTCTCGGTCCCGAGTATGCGACCATTGTTGGTCTCATTCGGACCCGTGAAACTTCTCTTCGATTTGAAGAGCTTCATGATCTCCTCTTTGAACATGAACTCCCCTTGAAATCTCAGGAATCTGTTGCTCGCTCCTTGGTCGCTACGGCCAACATCGCTAATTCTCGCCCAGGTCGGTGCCCCTTTCAGTCTCGTGGGGGTGCTCCTCATGGCCCTAATCGAGGTCATGGCTCGGGACGCTCTCACTCATCCTTCTCAGGATCCTCCTCGCAGCAGTGGCCTGCTAATTCTCGCCCTAACTCCCGTCCGACAAGTTCGTCATCGTCTGCTCGCCCACCTATTATTTTTCAGGTTTGTGGTTTCAAAGGTCACACAGCTATCACTTGCAACCGCTTGCCCACTCTCACTGCCAACTTTGCTCATTCTTCTTCTAGATCCAATGCTTCTTGGATGGTAGACTCTGGCGCGTCTCATAACATGACTGCAGACTTGAATAACTTATCCATCCATTCTGAATATAACGGTACGGATGAAGTACGTATTGCTGATGGTACCGGTCTTTCGATCACTCACACTGGTACTTCCTCTTTATCTTATCCGTCTTGCAAATTTTTTATTTTGGATATATTATGTGTTCCCAATGTTAAGCGGAATTTGTTATCGGTTAACAAGTTTACAAATGATAATGATGTTACTATGGAATTTTTTTCAACATATTTTCTTGTAAAGGATCGGAGAACGGGGGCAACTCTAATTAAAGGCTCTTGTCATGACGGTGTCTACCACTTGCCACACCACTCCCTTGCTACTGCTTATTTTGCCTCGGTTGATGTTCGTACAACGACGTCAAATTGGCATGCTCGACTTGGACATCCGTCTGTGGATGCCAGACGTTATATTATTCAAAATTTTAGTTTACCTATTTCCAATAAGACCCAAGTTTTGGGTGACAATTTTGTCTCTTGTCGTTTGAGCAAATCATCTAGATTGCCATTTAATAAAACTTCGTTTACTGCTTTACATCCTTTACATTTCGTATATGCGGATGTGTGGGGTCCAGCCTCCCCTGTTTCGGTGGATGGATCGAAGTATTTTCTCTTGATTGTTGATTTATTCTCCCGTTACTGCTGGTTGTTTCCAATGAATGCCAAATCACAGGTTGCTTCTATCATTCTCAACTTTCGTCCGTTGGTGGAGAATCAGTTTGGGCATAAAATAAAGAACTTTTATTCGGACAATGGGGGGAATTTCAAGCACTACGATCATCTTTTATTCATTTGGGCATCAGTTGGTTCACCTGCTCCACATACACCGCAACAAAACGGCATATATGAACGACGAAACAGGCATATCTTAGAGGTTGGTCTGGCTCTCTTACATCATGTTAATTTATCAACAAATTTTTGGTCTTATGCACTACAGACTGCAGTTTATTTAATAAATCGCATGCCTACTCCAATACTTGGTCGCCGTTCACCCTTCTTTATTTTGTTTGGGAAGGATCTGAATTATGCCCGCCTTAGAGTCTTCGGTTGCCTTTGTTTTCCATGGTTATGTCCGTATATTCCTGGCAAGTTGTCTTCTCCTTCAAGGCAGTGTTTGTTTATTGGCTACTCCACATCACAGAGCGTCTGTCGCTGCTATGATATTGATACGGGCTGTATTTTTATTTCCAGGCATGTTCAGTTCATGGAGTCAACATTTCTAAATATTCTCGAGTCTTCCAGCTCCGTACATGACACTTAGGATGGCTTGAATTATCTACATATTTTATCATCTAAACAACTGCTCATTTCTGGATCCTCTTCATCACACCCACCATTGCTTGGGTCTCCTACGGTAGTTGTCCCACTCCAATCGCCTAAAAATTCAGCTCGCTCTCATGCTACGCCAATTGCCTCACCTGCTTGGCCACCATCTCCCCCTAGCCCGCCTTTGCAACGAACACACATTATGCGCACTCAGTCTCATAATAACATACATAGGCCTAAGAAGTTGTTTGCTGCTTCGAAACACCCTCTTCCACATGATGACGAACCCACTTCGGTGAAACAAGCTCTAATTATTCCTCACTGACGTGTTGCCATGTCCGAGGAGTTCACGGATCTTCAAAGGCATCGAACGTGGGACCTTGTTCCTCATCCACCTCATGGGAACATCATTGGTTGTAAGTGGGTTTTTCGCACTAAGCGCAAGCCGGACGGCTCTATTGACAAATACAAGGTCCGCTTGGTCGCAAAAGGATTCCACCAACGACCCGGAGTAGACTTCACGGAGACATTCAGTCTTATTATTAAGTCGGCCACCATTCGCACGGTTCTTACGATTGTTGTTACACGTCATTGGCCTCTCCGACAACTAGATGTGAGCAACATTTTTTTGCACGGCAACCTTGATATTCTGGTTTATATGCAACAGCCTCCTAGTTTCATGATTCGACTCACCCATCTCACGTGTGCCTCCTTCGTCGATCCTTGTATGTCCTTCGTCAAGCCCCTCGGGCTTGGTATGATTCACTTTGTGCAGCCCTTGTGTCATTTGGTCTTGCCCGATCAAATGTCGACTCCTCCTTGTTCACTCTCCATAAGAATTCTGAGCAGTTGTTTGTTTTGGCTTATGTTGACGATCTGATCGTCACTGGTTCATCTATGATCTTAGTTTCTGCCCTCACTCGACATCTTCAATCCATATTTGTTGTTAAGGACTTGTGCTCTCTATCGTACCTTCCTCGGCGTCTGGCGTCGTTGATCCTTCTGAATACCGGAGTTCTCTCGGGGGCCTCCAGTACTTAACCATGACTTGACCGGACATAGCCTTTACTGTTAATCGCCTAGCTCAACATATGTATGCTCCTACAGTTGAGGTTTGGGCCTCGGTCAAGCGGCTATTTCGGTATCTGAAGAACACGTTGCATCATGGTATTTTACTCCAACGTACGTCCTCTCACATTAACAGCCTACTCAGATTCTGATTTTGGGGGTGATTTGTCTGATTGCAAGTCTACTTCTGCATATATCGTGTTCTTAGGGTCGACACCAATCTCCTAGTGCTCTCGCAAGCAAAGGGGTGTGGCTCGTTCTTCTACGGAGGTCGAGTATCGTGCATTAGCTACTGCAACTTCTGAAGTTTGTTGGCTTCGCCATTTATTCCAAGATCTGCGCATTACACTTGCTGCTTCACCAAGGATGCTTTTTGACAATATGGGTGATACTCGCCTTGCTCTAAATCCGGTTCAACATTCCCGAATGAAACATATAGCCATCGACCTTCATTTCGTTCGGAACCTATCCTCAAAGGGCATCTTTTCCATCGCATATGTTAAAACACAAGATCAATTGGCGGACCTTCTTAAAAAGCCACTTGCTCGCCCTCAGTTTGAAGATCTTCGTTCCAAAATCTATGTTGTCGATGGCACGTCAATTTTACAGGGGCGTATTAGTCATAGGCCTCCGGATCCTCCTCCATCTAATTAGATATTCACTTCCTAATATCAACAGGGGCGGACCTAGAGGGGTATAACTGTACCCCCAATCCCAAAAATTTCTATTTTTTTTATATTAATTATGTATAAAAATTATTTTATAATAATAAATGGGTGAAAGATGATCAAAAGTTCAATACATTTATCTTTTAAGTTCATTTAAGTGTCTTGGGTTTATTTTATACTCCTTCCGTATCATTTTAAGTTCATCATTTGTAAAAAAATGGATGTTCATACATATACTCCCTATGTCCTGTACAGACCTATTTTTGGGTCCACAAAGTATATGTTTATTCTATTTAAATAGTTAACTTTTGATTATTTTTTCTATTTTATTAACAAGATTGAGTATCTACCAACAATATTCTTTACTCGTTATACCACATATATTTTTTATAATTAAAATATGATTTTTTTTTTTAAAAACATGTAGTATAAAAAGAAGTGAACAAAATTTTACTGGATGGACAGACACTACAAAAAAAGGGCGTTTTAGAGACGGATTTACCGACGGATTTTCCGTCGGCATCCGAGGTTACCGACGGATTTACCGACGGAATGTCGGCCGTCCCCTTTTTCGGCGTCAGCATTTTTTGCCGACGGATTTTTGGATTCCGTCGGCATTTCCGACGGATTTACCGACGGATTATCCGTCGGATTTGCCGACGGAAATACCGAGGGAAATTCCGTCGGTATTTCGGACAACCCGTTTAACAAACCGGGTCAACATTCCGATGAATTAAAATAATTATAAAATAAATTAGAATGAATTAAAATAATTATAAAAGAAATTAATTTTTGAATAGATTTCGAAATTCACATGTCGACGGATATTCCGTCGGCATTTGACCGACGGAATATCCGTCGGCAATTTACCGACGGAATTTCCGTCAGTAAAACAAAAAAATGAATAAAAAAATATGATTTCGAAATTAACATATCGACGGAATATCCGTCGGCATTTGACCGACGGAATATCCGTTGGCATTTTACCGACGGAATATCCGTCAGTAAAACAAAATATTAATAAAAAAAATATGGGTGGCCGGGGAGGCCCCGACCAGAATTTCATTTTCCGACCACAATTAATTGGCATTGGTTTGTCGAAATACTTTTTAAAATTAAATATAATAGTATGTATATATATATATATATAATGCATGGATACAATTTAAGCTTTAATTTATAACAGAAATTCTAACCAACTGCACTATATATGCAAGTCTATCGGGAGATATTTTTAATTGTTATCTAAAGATATTCATATATAATTGGTGACAAAATTACCACTAACACAAACCAATAAATTACATATACTACACTAGAATCTATAACAAATAGAGGGGGGAAATTCCAAGCAAAATCATCCAATATTATACGCATACAAATTGGGAATACCTCTGGCAATCCAAACAAAGAGTAGTAAAGCAGGCCACAATTCGTCGTTTTCATCATCATCCGAAATTGAAATACAAAATCAAATCAGTTTGTTCAAACAACAAAATACAAATTGACAACTCAAAAAAAAAAAGGTTGTATCACCAACTACTTTGTGATGAAGGTTGTATCGCTCAACAGGGCTTCTAAATATTCAACCCCCAAATCCTCCAAAACGACCCACATTCTCCGATTTGGCACAACTTTTCTTCCGATTAACCGATTTCTTCTTCTTCTTCTTCAAGACGAATCTTCTTCTTCTACTTATTCTCATACCCTTATGCTTTGCTTGTCGAAGAGTGGTGGAGGGAGGCGAGGTGGTGGAGGGAGGCGAGGTGTGAGAGAGGAAATTTCGGAAAGGGAGGAAATTTCGGAAAGATAACCCTAGGTTGTTGTTTTATATAAGGGTAAATACCGACGGATTATCCGTTGGTATTTTTAAAAAGTAAATACCGACGGAAAGTGAATTCCGTCAACATTTTGGCGATTTTTTTTATTTTTTTTTTAAATAATTCAATTTTTTCTATATACTTACTAAATTACCAAAATATTTTTAAAAAAAATCACAAAATTCATTTCTTCCACATATATTAATATATATATTGGTTGTGACTTATATTTATAGTAAATTTAATTTTTATAATTTGTACCTAAATGATAAATAATTAATTAACTTTTATAAAATAAGAAATAAATACATTACATTAATTGAATTAATTTTCATCTTCATCGTCTTCATCCTCCTCTTCGTCCTTATCCTCCTCCTCATCATCATCATCATCCTCATCCTCATCCTCCTCCTCATCCTCATCTTCTTCATTCTCCTCTTCATCCTCATCTTCATTCTCCTCTTCATCCTCTTCTTCATCCCCCTCCTCTTCACCTTCAATTTCGATTAATTGGGGATTTGCAGCCGTCAAGGGTACAGAAAGATTGAAATCTCCCGTAAAGACTTCAGTTGGAGTCTCTATTTGTTCTGTTTGAAATGGAGATTCATCTTCAGTATTTTTGTCCTTTTTAGGGACTTCTACCATTGACCTTGCCTTTACTTTGCAAACAGCGTGCCATTCATAACCACGTGGAGCTCCCGGATATGTGCAGTAGTATACTTGAGATACTTGATGGGCAAATACAAATGGATCATCCGCAACATACGTCCTTTTCGAACTAACATCAACGAGCTTGTACTCCGGGTGAATTCTTGTTCCTAGATGGCCTGAATCAAACCAATGACACTTGAACAACACTACAGTCTTTGCTGGATATCCTGGATATTCTACTTCGACGACTTCCCGTAACACCCCAAAGTAATCACTTGCATCTGCATTGTAATTCGCACTGCTAACGCAGACGCCACTGTTGGTAGTCCCTTTTGTCGATGCATACCCAGACGTATGAAATCTGTAGCCCTTCACAATATAACTGTTGTAAGTCTTTACACGACGTAGTGGTCCCTTGCTGAGATCTCGTAAGAATGGACTGTCTAGAGCGTTATCCCGTCCCTATACGGCTCAATTTAAAATTAATTAAAATAAATATTAATTTATTTACGTAAAACATAATTAATTAAATGGTACTCACATAACGTTCGAACCATCGGGAAAATTCACGTTGAATACGAGCATCTATATATGCATCTGAGATGTTTGGTTCTGCTCGTCGTAGTTCTTGAGTGTACATCCTAATTCACAACATTCAAAAACTTGGTTAATATTAAATGACATAAATGAAGTGGTATTTAAATAGACGATTTATATATGAAATACTTACTCAATGTATGGCTGAACTTCATCACAATTCAATAACACATACGTTTGTGCTATTTCCGCCTCCGAGTTCGTCTCCCAATATCGTTCAGTGGGTTTTCCTATTGGCCGTCCCTTAGACTTGAATATGGAGAGCATTCCATCGACCTCTTCACTGATATCGTCAGCGGATGTACCACCGAAGTTACGTGGAGCACTTCTTAACTTTGTGTTGACGTGGTCTTCAAAGTAATAAGAACAAAACATGCCAACCTCTTCATTCAAATAAGCATTCACAATCGATGCTTCAACGTTTGCCTTTTGTTTAGCATTACGTTTCAAGTTGTGGAGATACCTGATATACACACACACATATATATATATATATATATAAAACTTATAAGAATGCATGTGTAATTATAATGAAATAAAAAAAAAGTAAGATTTTACCTTTCAAATGGGTACATCCACCTGTATTGCACCGGACCACAAATTCTCGCTTCATACGCTAAGTGAACGGGTAAGTGTTCCATCGAGTTAAAGAAGCTAGGTGGAAAAATTTGTTCCAACTTACACAAAATCACTGGAATGTCTTCATCTAAACGAATCATATCATCGATCGTGATCGTTGTAGCCGTTAAATCTCTAAAAAATAGACTTAATTCAGTGATAGCCCTCCACACATTGAGAGGAAGAAGGTCCTTGAACGCAATCGGTATCAAGTGTTGCATAAATACATGACAATCGTGACTCTTCATCCTTGCAACCTTACCCGTTGTTGTGTCTACGCATCGACTCAAGTTCGACACGTAGCCGTCCGGAAAGTTCAACTCCTTTATCCACCTACACAATCTTTGTTTTTGTGGCTTATCCAGTGTGTAGCTAGCCTTTGGAAATTTACCTGTACGCTCATCCTTTTTCAACTCTGGACGGCGACAAAGAGTGTCCAAATCCTCCCGAGACTTTGGAGTGTCTTTCGTCTTGCCTTCGGTGTTCATGATTGTGTGGAACACATTGTCAAACACATTCTTTTCAATGTGCATCACATCCAAATTGTGCCGTATCAATAGTGAACTCCAGTATGGTAAGTCCCAAAAAATACTCCTTTTGTTCCAACCACCCTCAATTCCTCTGTTGTGTTCCGCTGCATTTGCCTCAGTACTATTTTTCAACCCCGTCCACTGAATCTCATATAACAACCTACGTCCTGTACGGAGAGTAAATTATAAGTGACACTAAAAGCAATAGATAAATATACGTTTAATACTCATTAAATAAATGTATAAAATACCATCTCGAAGTGGAGGTCGATTGTTTGTGACTGCTCTGTTCTTTACGAAGTTCTTCTTATTTCTTCGAAACGGGTGACCTTGAGGTAAGAACCTACGGTGATTATCGAACCATGAAACTTTTCTACTCACCGGGAGACTGAAAGCTTCAGAATTCTCCATACAATACGGACATGCTTTCTTTCCGGCCGTACTCCAACCGGACAACATACCATATGCAGGAAAGTCGTTAATGGTCCATAAAAGAGCAGCACGCATCGTGAAGTTCTGCTTTCTAAAAACATCGTACGTTTGGACTCCATTCTCCCATAAGAAGATCAAGTCTTTTATAAGAGGTTGGAGATAAACATCCAGTTTGTCCTTTGGATTCGTTGGTCCAGGCACCAATACAGTCAGAAACATTGTTTGAGGTTTCATGCACATCCACGGAGGAAGATTATACGGAGTCAGTATCACCGGCCACAAAGAATACTGCTTCCCATGCATCCCAAACGGTGCAAAACCATCAGTACACAAACCTAATCTCACATTCCTCGGTTCACAAGCAAAATCTGGAAACATGTTGTCAAGATGTTTCCAGGCCTCTGAGTCTGCCGGATGTCGCATCTCCCTCGACTCAGCCGAAGAGGAATCTGTATCATGCCACGTCATGTGTTGTGCAGTGGCACTTGATTGATATAATCTCATCAAACGAGGAATGATAGGAAGGTAGTACATCTTCTTATATGGCACTTTCTTCTTTGTCTTCTTCGATTGACCACCAGGTCCCTTTCGACGTGCCTCTTTGTACCGGGGATGGCCACACAATCTACACATCTTCAGACTGCTATCTTTGTCACCCCAATATAACATGCAACCCTTCACACAACAATCAATCTTCTCAACCGGCAAACCAACATTCTTCAACATTTGTTTGCTTTGATGAAACGTCGTAGGCACCTTATTATTTTGAGGACAAATTTCACTGCATAACTGTGTCACTTGCTCATATGCCCTGTTAGAAAGCTTGTTCTCGGTCTTAATGTTCATGAGTCGTGCATTAAATGACAACTGTGAGTGAGATTCACAACCCGGATATAAATCTTCTTCGACTAATTTGAGCATCTCATAAAACTGAAATGCCTCATTCGTCGGCTCCTCTTCCATGTTTGAAAAACCAGCTTCCCTGATCATTGTTTGATACATATTCGGTTCTTCGTCCCCAAACTGTTGTTCTTCGTCCCCAAACTGTTGTTCTTCGTCCCCAAACTGTTGTTCTTCGTCCCCAAACCGTTGTTCTACCTCGTTACTAGTGCCAACATGATCGAAATTTGCTTCTTCTTGATAGATTCCAGCAGTGTAATAGTAAAACACTTCATCAAATCTATAAGGCCAACGTGTTTCGCCATGACTAGTCCAATTATAATAATTATCAACGAAACCATTCTTCACAATATGCACTAGGACCTCATCAATCTCTTTATATTGCTTATTCTGACATTTCTTAGCATTACACGGACACCTAATGCAATTTCCACTCATGTAATGTGGCTGGCTTTTTGCAAATTCAACAAATAACACGAGTTCATTATAAAATTCCACATTCACATTTCCTCTAATCATTCTAGGAGTACAATACATCCAACGACGGTCAGGCAAATCCATCTGCTAAACATTTAAGTGGAGCAACACATTACTAAACTAAACTTATAATAAATTCAAACAAAACTTATGATATATATAAAACATGTAATTACATTATATTGAATTTTATATATAGAGTAAATTAAAAATGGTAGAAAATGTACCGTAATTTGATGTTTCTGAATACCCGAGCATGAGCATAAAAAAATTAGGCAATAGAAAGTTTTGGTGTAAATTTGCAATACGAAAGTGAAGTGGAAAAAAAGAAAGTTTTAGGGAAACATTTCCCGACGGAAATGCCGACGGACTTATCTTTCCGTCGGCATTTCACCGCCCAAAATTTCCGTCAGTCAAGATAAATGCCGACGGATTATCCGTCGGCATTTATCAAATGGTGAATTCCGACGGAAACTTAATTCCGTCGGCATTTCACCGCCCAAAATTTCTGTCAGTCAAGATAAATGCCGACGGATAATCCGTCGGCATTTATCAAATGGTGAATTCCGACGGAAACTTAATTCCGTCGGCATTTGGCGTGTTATTATTATTATTTTTTTTTAATTAATTCAATTTTTTGTATATATAGCAACACAAAGCTCACACACACCATATTCGTTTTTTTCTATTTTGCAAAGAAATATCATGTCTTCTTCATCTTCTATTCGATTTCAGCAAGGCCTTGTTTGTTATTGTGGAAAGGCATGTCGTACATATGCTTCTAAACAACCTAGAAGTAAAGGGAGGATATTTCATAATTGTCCTGACTCCCTAAGTGATGGTTGTGGTGGTGGATGTGGTTTCTTTGTATGGGCTGATACTCTAGAAAACTGTGGTGTTGACAAGAATCAAGGATCTAATCAAAGTGACCAAGAAACTGAAGACATGAAGAAAATGACTCAAGAGATGAAGAAATTGGTTACAGAAATCAAGAATTTGGCTGAAGAAATCAAGGATTTAATCAAAGTGAACAAAATCATTTTGATTGTGCTAGTTCTCATGGTTGCATCTACCACCTTCAAGTGGTTTGGTTAAATATATGTATAATGCACTCTATATGAGGCTATTTTAATTTGTACTAAAATGCACTCTTCAAGTGGTTTAAATCTATATCTAGAATGCACTCTAAATGAGATTATTTTGTACTCAATGAAACAAATGAATGCACCCTATTTTCATCTATACACCAATAAACTACACAAATAAACTGCAATATATAGTTCAACATATTCTTCAACATAAACATAAATATATACATAAAGATAAATAAGTTCAACAGAAAATTAAATAAGTTCAACAGAAAATTAAATAAGTTCAACAAAAAAATAAATTAGTTCAACACAAAATTAAATTGTTCAAATTGTTCAACCAGGATAGTTGCCAGGATAGTTGCCAGTGCCCGGAAAGTTAAAAAATTGTTCCACCACATCCTCATTCAAGTTGACGTCGCCACCGTCGGCCTGACCTGCAGCTTGATCTGGAGCTGGAGCTGGCGGTGGTTGCCCCATCGTCTGTTGATAGATGGCCTCGATCTGCTCAGCAGACATCCCCAACGTCCGACCCGCATTGGTACTCCATGTGCGGAAGTAGTTCTCGAACGTTGCCATGAAGTTCGGATCCGGGACGGCAGTGGAGGATACGGACGGCTGCGATGCACTCCGGGCCGACCGACCACTTGGTGTCCTCACGGCGCTGCTCATCCCACCAAGGCCAAGGACCCTTCCCTTGGAGGTCGGGGCAACGTCAAGGTAACACTGGTCCACGTCAACAGCCGGAGGGGTACCGCTGCTTCCGGATTCAGCAGTAGTCGTGGCGGTGGCTTGCGTCTCGGCCTCTTCAATCCTCTGTCGGACGCTCAACTACATAATTAAAAAATTAAAATTAATTTATATATATATATATATATATATAATTTTATTAGGAAATTTTGCAAAGAAAGTGAAAATTATCACCTTCATTATTGCAAGTATCTAGTCTGATAGCTGTAAAATTGCCTTGGTGCTTTCAATAATTTGAATGATTTTTGTTGAATGTGTTTAAATTATTTTCCGAGCTTGAGCAAGAAATTAAGTTTGATTAATTTATTAACGATCTTTCGTTTTGAGTCTTGCTTGATCTAGCTAGGCTGGTTTACTTTCCCTCATTAATTTGATTGTGTCTTTTTATTTTTTTCGTGAATGCTTGTCTGGTATAATTTTGCAGGCATATGACACTTCCTCACAGAGATTAGACTGAAGCATAAAAATATTATTTTCTCCGCCGAGAGCTCATATGATCAAGGAGGTCGAATAGCAGAACGAGCTAGCATTGTTTCATCTTGTTGTTTTTTAGCAAGTGTTGAACTTGCTTGGCTCACATTGGCGGTAACGATATCCTTTCTCTTATACCATTCGTTGGGGAAATTGTTAGTAATCTTGATGATGAGTGTAACCTGTTATAACAAAGATGTGTTGATAGAAATCCTTCTAAGGCTTCCAGCAAAATCACTAATCAGATTCAAATCTGTTTGCAAACACTGGTTATTGCTCATCTCTAGCGATCAATTCTGTCGTCTCCACACTCTCCGTCACCTCAAACCCCAGCCGTCTCTCATCCTCCGCAGTGCAGGACACTTCTACTTTCATCCAATTCTCAATCCTCATAAGCTTATACCTTATACTTTCACCATTCCAAACCCCAAAATACTGAGTTCTTGCAGTGGCCTTCTATTACTACGAATGATCAAAACAGTTACTATGTCCACAATCCCACCACTAAGCAATCAAGAAAGATTACTCTTACTTTTAGTGATGAACATACTTTTGTTTTGGGGCTTACCTTAGCATTTGATCCTTCAGTATCACCTCATTACAAGATTGTTTGTGTCGCAACGAAGCAGCAGCCTTTTGATAGTGGGCGATGCTGTCAAATTGAGGTTTACGACTCAGAAAGCCGCACATGGAAGCTGTGCCTGGAGACAGTTTTACCTACTATGGATTTCCGCTCTGGAGTACATTGGAACAATGTCATTCACTGGGAAAATTCCCCTGGTATACATCTCTACTTTGACATCATCAAAAATGTCATTGGATATTTGAGCCCATTGGAAACTCTTTGGCGTAATGATCGTGCTAGTAATTTCCAACTCCAAGAGTCCAGTGGTCATCTATACAGCTTTTTCAGTACCTCACGCCACGGTGACAATTCAATACAAGTTTACGAATTGAAAGATGATCATTCTCGGTGGTTGTTTAAGTATTATGATGCAACTTATCAGCTTCCTCGTGAGTTTCGTATACTGAGTTTCATACGGGGAGATAATGGTGAGGCGTGCACATTGGTGATTCATGTCCCCGGTAAAATAATGGCTTACAGGTTTCTTGATAGGAGTTATGAGGAGCTCATTGATTTCACAGATCAATTTCCATTTTACCGCGATGATTTAATGCAGTTTGATTGTAGAAATTTTCACCAGTTTGGTGAAAGTATGGCTCCAGTTTGATTTTAGAGGGGTGTACCTTTTTCCTTCGCCACGGGTTTTATCCCTAAGGAGGGTTTTTCTGGGCAAGGTTTTAATGGCACCCCGGCCGCCTCTGGTTCGACTTGTGGACTAATGGCTTTAGGTTTATTTTATATACAACTTTATTTGCCTGTTTGATTCATGTTAATGCACTTTACGTACACTCTTGTATTTTTCATTTGTTTGATTATGCCACGAAAATAATTTAATTTATTCATGAAGTTGACTATTTTTTTTTTTTTTTTTGTTAAATTCGATAAAAATGAATTGAAGTATCAACCTAAAGAAATGTTTAAATGCTCTGAAACATATTAAT
This sequence comes from Galeopsis tetrahit, assembly GCA_963675135.1. Classification (NCBI taxonomy): domain Eukaryota; kingdom Viridiplantae; phylum Streptophyta; class Magnoliopsida; order Lamiales; family Lamiaceae; genus Galeopsis; species Galeopsis tetrahit. The sequence goes on along the minus strand of OY776128.1, from coordinate 70,326,935 downwards.
GTGATTGCTATGAAAGAGAGTATAACTCTGAATCAAACCCTCGTGAGATCTCTATTTAATTTGATCAACATCACAATCATAAATGTGATTGCTCCTCACCAAACTGCACGTGATAATCACTCTTGTGATCTCGACTTCAATGACGAAAATGTTAGGAAATTCACCCCGTGTAGCAATTCCATGGCACGGGCTTCCCCTTCACAATTCCAAGACTCAAATGACCATCCTCACCATTTTTTCATGGTACCACACCTCGGCGACAAATCAATAGCTAGCAGCTTATAAGTTGCATATGTTGGTAGCACCGGCTGGGAGACACTCCCCTGCTAACAATTTGTAGTGTTCAAATTCACTACAAGAAATGTCATTTTTAGTATCGGAAAATTGGAGGTTAAAGCTAATTTGGTTCCATAACTTTTTAACTTATTTTATTTAGTCCCACAATTATTTTTTGGAATGGTTGAGTCCACAACTATTTGAACTGCTCAATTCTGGTCCCATGTCGCCGGAAAGCCCCAAATTTAAAGACCACGTGACCGGCACGCTGAAGAAACAACGTCATTTTGGCTAATTTCCGGCGATATGGGACCAAAATTGTGCAAAAGTTCAAATAGTTGTGAGACTAAATCATTCCAAAAAATAGTTGTGGGACTAAATTTAAAAAGTTATGGGACCAAGAAGTTTGTTAATTTCTTTCTTTTTATATATTTCAATGTACACAATTTTACATTTGAGTGATCATTATACTTTTTTATATATGTGAATAATATGATGCAAGTCAATTTTTCAACTTTCCTTGTAAAATGTTGTATATATATTTAAACGATCGATACCTTTAATTTTCTTCTCTTATGACTTATTTATTCAATAATTTTCAATTATTAGTTAGCACGCCACAAATATAAGTTTACATGCATAAATGTATTAGTTTGAATGAAACACAATAATAGAAAATGGGAGTTTTATTGATCATTTGTACTAAAACACTGTGTAATGGAGCTAGGTAGTTAGTTTTAAATTGAATGGTATTAATTAACAATATGTCTAAAATAACTAATTATATGTAAAAATATGGCCATGCTCATACTAATGATATACAATTAAATTAGATCTATACATAAAAAAATCGACATTAGACAATATTTGAATAATTAAGGCTCTAAAGCAAATTTGGCTCCATAACTTTTAAACTTATTTGATTTAGTCCCACAACTGTATTTTGGAATGATTTAGTCCCACGGCTATTTGAATTGCTCAATTTTGATCCCAAGTCATTGGAAAGTCGCCGGAAATTAACTAAAACAACGTCATTCCTTCAACGTGTCAGTCATGTTGTCTTTAAATTTTGAGGCTTACTGGCGACGTGAGAGAACAAAATTGAAAAAATCAAATTTAAATTTTGAGGCTTACTGGCGACGTGAGAACAAAATTGAAAAAATCAAATAGTTATGGGACTAGTCATTCCCAAAAATAGTTGTGGGACTAAATCAAAAAAATTAAAAAGTTATGGGACCAAATTGACTTTAATCCCCGGAAAATTGGTATTCGATTCATTTGCGGATACTAAAATATTATTCTTTTGTATTATGATACTACCTTCATTGTTGGTATATAAAAAAATTATGATGCTAAAAACATTATATCTTGTAGTGATTTCAACTCATCAATCTTCAAGGCCGCAATTTTGCAGGCTTTAATGAATACTTCCTAAAAGAGGTTAACTTGAAACAAGAAGGTTTGAGTCAAATCTGCTTAGGAAGATGGGGGACGGGGCAAGAACTTGTTTCTGGAAAGATCTTTGGGTTGGGGATACACAATTATATATTGCTTTTCCTTGGCTATACTCCTTATGTTGTAATAAAAAGATGCTACTGTATATGGTTTTGGAATTTTAACTGGAGGCGTAATTTATTCTCATGGGAACAAGATATGTTAGATAACCTATTGTCTATCTTGGCTAACATAAAAAAATTTTGAGCATGAAAGGTAAATATTTGGCTAACATAAAATTGCAGGAGCTTCCGGATTCTTGGCGTTGGAAACCTTCGGGCGACGGGTCATTTACTACCAAATCAGCATACTTCCTCCAGTCTGTTTTGTTCCAACCAACGACGACACTCGACGAGGCAGTTTTTAAAGCCTTTCCTAAAATCTGGAACTCTATGATTCGAGACTCCCCACGCGTGCAAAGAAGGGGACGGCATCAGCTGCGGCCTATGCAATCAATCGGAAGAGAATGTCCAGCATATCTTCTTCAGCTGCACGTTTTCGCATCAGGTTTGGTCTCTATGTTATGCATGGTTCGGAAGTCCTATGCCGTGCAATCCCAAGCCCACTCAACACTTGCTGCAACATCTGGATATCTTAGGTGGCAAAAGAAGAAAACACATTCTGGAATGCATATGGACTTGTTGCAACATCTTGGTTCATCTGGAAAGCAAGAAACTATAAAATCTTCAAGGGAGAGACGATCAATCCAGTGAGAACTTTCGAGGAAATCAGAACTAAAGCATGGAGCCTCTTCTCCTTGAATCACCATGGAGCCAATCTATGCTGTAAACAGCCATAATTAATTAAGTATTGGTGCCTTGGTGTTCATTTACTTTTTGCGTTATTTTTATTTTTAAGCATAAATAATCCATTATTTTTATTTTTTAATTAAAGAAGATCGTCTCCCATCACAACTCCTCGCCGTCCAACTCTTTAACCTGAAATTGTAAAATGATGGGGTGAGCATGCAAGCACACTCAGTGGGATTAAGTCATTCAATATTGAATGCTAAAAATAAATAATCAAGTAATTGCAACTTAGTGAATAACATTCACGTTGCCACATATACTTTGCCAATACCTTGCCAACTTTGTCATTGCAACCCTGCCAATAGATAATAAACTTTGCCACAAACTTTGCCAATATACAAACTTTGCCAATATATATACTTTGCCACAAACTTTGCCAATATATACTTTGCCACAAACTTTGCCAATATATATACTTTGCCAATCGAATAACAATAGAAATGGATTCACATAGTAAACAATTAACTCAAATCATTTATCTAAAACATTAAATAATGAATAACAAATGCAATAGAGCTCTACAAACCACCGTAGAGAATAAAGCAATTAAAACCCACATCGATAGACGATAGTAGCTACTAAGATACGTGAACCTTGCACAAATTAAACTAGTCCTCGTAATTGACGTTGCCTTGCATTTATTATCGTGTACAACTAATTAGCATAATATTCAAGAAGTAAGTAATCGAAACACTTGCGTAGCAATGAATTTTTATTACAAACCTAGGGGCGTAATCGCAAGGGTTAAAATATTGAAGGACTAAATTGAAAATAATGAATAGTTTGATTTGAGATACTTAAAACTCGTAAATTCGAAACCCTAATTTCCCAAATCAGTAACTTAAATCTCAAATCAATTAACCTATTTTAATAGAATAAATATATTACTACGGAATGATAACAATTAATTAAAACGTGTACCTAAATCCAAAAGAATAATCTTGAACTACACTTATGGAAGCAGTGTACAAAAAGTTCAAAGCTCTCGGTATTCTTTATTATAAGGCACATGCACTAAATTGATAGGATATTTAAAAAGAATTAAAATGGAAAAAGGTATAAAATGATTTGGCTAGTCTACACACTGTACACACAGCATACTAACTGAAAGAATTTCGTCTCATCTGAAAGTCCGAACTTGTAGAGAGGGTGGGAATTAATTCTTGTATATTAATTCCTAACACTCCCCCTCACTCGTGGGCCGTATTAACACCTCTTACCCTTTTGGGGGAGGAGGCCCATCGAGTGGACAATTTAAATGGGTGGAGTGCTTTCAACAGGAATCGAACCCAGGTTGTTTGCCTGGTTTGCTCGGATACCATGAAAGAATTCTGTCTCATCTAAAAGTCTGAACTTGTAGAGAGGGTGGGAATTAATTCTTGTATATTAATTCCTGATGCTTGGGCGATCTTGTCCCGCATGTTCGCTGGAAAATCTCGATCGCGCGTGAATCAACTCAAAAGCGAGCTCCATCGCATTACCATTGGTGATCGATAAGTTACTGAGTTTCTTCACTACGTCAAGTTTAAGTCCGGTGAGTTAGCCTTGATTGACCAACCCATCCACATTGACGATCTGACTCTATTCGTCATCAATGGTCTCGGTCCCGAGTATGCGACCATTGTTGGTCTCATTCGGACCCGTGAAACTTCTCTTCGATTTGAAGAGCTTCATGATCTCCTCTTTGAACATGAACTCCCCTTGAAATCTCAGGAATCTGTTGCTCGCTCCTTGGTCGCTACGGCCAACATCGCTAATTCTCGCCCAGGTCGGTGCCCCTTTCAGTCTCGTGGGGGTGCTCCTCATGGCCCTAATCGAGGTCATGGCTCGGGACGCTCTCACTCATCCTTCTCAGGATCCTCCTCGCAGCAGTGGCCTGCTAATTCTCGCCCTAACTCCCGTCCGACAAGTTCGTCATCGTCTGCTCGCCCACCTATTATTTTTCAGGTTTGTGGTTTCAAAGGTCACACAGCTATCACTTGCAACCGCTTGCCCACTCTCACTGCCAACTTTGCTCATTCTTCTTCTAGATCCAATGCTTCTTGGATGGTAGACTCTGGCGCGTCTCATAACATGACTGCAGACTTGAATAACTTATCCATCCATTCTGAATATAACGGTACGGATGAAGTACGTATTGCTGATGGTACCGGTCTTTCGATCACTCACACTGGTACTTCCTCTTTATCTTATCCGTCTTGCAAATTTTTTATTTTGGATATATTATGTGTTCCCAATGTTAAGCGGAATTTGTTATCGGTTAACAAGTTTACAAATGATAATGATGTTACTATGGAATTTTTTTCAACATATTTTCTTGTAAAGGATCGGAGAACGGGGGCAACTCTAATTAAAGGCTCTTGTCATGACGGTGTCTACCACTTGCCACACCACTCCCTTGCTACTGCTTATTTTGCCTCGGTTGATGTTCGTACAACGACGTCAAATTGGCATGCTCGACTTGGACATCCGTCTGTGGATGCCAGACGTTATATTATTCAAAATTTTAGTTTACCTATTTCCAATAAGACCCAAGTTTTGGGTGACAATTTTGTCTCTTGTCGTTTGAGCAAATCATCTAGATTGCCATTTAATAAAACTTCGTTTACTGCTTTACATCCTTTACATTTCGTATATGCGGATGTGTGGGGTCCAGCCTCCCCTGTTTCGGTGGATGGATCGAAGTATTTTCTCTTGATTGTTGATTTATTCTCCCGTTACTGCTGGTTGTTTCCAATGAATGCCAAATCACAGGTTGCTTCTATCATTCTCAACTTTCGTCCGTTGGTGGAGAATCAGTTTGGGCATAAAATAAAGAACTTTTATTCGGACAATGGGGGGAATTTCAAGCACTACGATCATCTTTTATTCATTTGGGCATCAGTTGGTTCACCTGCTCCACATACACCGCAACAAAACGGCATATATGAACGACGAAACAGGCATATCTTAGAGGTTGGTCTGGCTCTCTTACATCATGTTAATTTATCAACAAATTTTTGGTCTTATGCACTACAGACTGCAGTTTATTTAATAAATCGCATGCCTACTCCAATACTTGGTCGCCGTTCACCCTTCTTTATTTTGTTTGGGAAGGATCTGAATTATGCCCGCCTTAGAGTCTTCGGTTGCCTTTGTTTTCCATGGTTATGTCCGTATATTCCTGGCAAGTTGTCTTCTCCTTCAAGGCAGTGTTTGTTTATTGGCTACTCCACATCACAGAGCGTCTGTCGCTGCTATGATATTGATACGGGCTGTATTTTTATTTCCAGGCATGTTCAGTTCATGGAGTCAACATTTCTAAATATTCTCGAGTCTTCCAGCTCCGTACATGACACTTAGGATGGCTTGAATTATCTACATATTTTATCATCTAAACAACTGCTCATTTCTGGATCCTCTTCATCACACCCACCATTGCTTGGGTCTCCTACGGTAGTTGTCCCACTCCAATCGCCTAAAAATTCAGCTCGCTCTCATGCTACGCCAATTGCCTCACCTGCTTGGCCACCATCTCCCCCTAGCCCGCCTTTGCAACGAACACACATTATGCGCACTCAGTCTCATAATAACATACATAGGCCTAAGAAGTTGTTTGCTGCTTCGAAACACCCTCTTCCACATGATGACGAACCCACTTCGGTGAAACAAGCTCTAATTATTCCTCACTGACGTGTTGCCATGTCCGAGGAGTTCACGGATCTTCAAAGGCATCGAACGTGGGACCTTGTTCCTCATCCACCTCATGGGAACATCATTGGTTGTAAGTGGGTTTTTCGCACTAAGCGCAAGCCGGACGGCTCTATTGACAAATACAAGGTCCGCTTGGTCGCAAAAGGATTCCACCAACGACCCGGAGTAGACTTCACGGAGACATTCAGTCTTATTATTAAGTCGGCCACCATTCGCACGGTTCTTACGATTGTTGTTACACGTCATTGGCCTCTCCGACAACTAGATGTGAGCAACATTTTTTTGCACGGCAACCTTGATATTCTGGTTTATATGCAACAGCCTCCTAGTTTCATGATTCGACTCACCCATCTCACGTGTGCCTCCTTCGTCGATCCTTGTATGTCCTTCGTCAAGCCCCTCGGGCTTGGTATGATTCACTTTGTGCAGCCCTTGTGTCATTTGGTCTTGCCCGATCAAATGTCGACTCCTCCTTGTTCACTCTCCATAAGAATTCTGAGCAGTTGTTTGTTTTGGCTTATGTTGACGATCTGATCGTCACTGGTTCATCTATGATCTTAGTTTCTGCCCTCACTCGACATCTTCAATCCATATTTGTTGTTAAGGACTTGTGCTCTCTATCGTACCTTCCTCGGCGTCTGGCGTCGTTGATCCTTCTGAATACCGGAGTTCTCTCGGGGGCCTCCAGTACTTAACCATGACTTGACCGGACATAGCCTTTACTGTTAATCGCCTAGCTCAACATATGTATGCTCCTACAGTTGAGGTTTGGGCCTCGGTCAAGCGGCTATTTCGGTATCTGAAGAACACGTTGCATCATGGTATTTTACTCCAACGTACGTCCTCTCACATTAACAGCCTACTCAGATTCTGATTTTGGGGGTGATTTGTCTGATTGCAAGTCTACTTCTGCATATATCGTGTTCTTAGGGTCGACACCAATCTCCTAGTGCTCTCGCAAGCAAAGGGGTGTGGCTCGTTCTTCTACGGAGGTCGAGTATCGTGCATTAGCTACTGCAACTTCTGAAGTTTGTTGGCTTCGCCATTTATTCCAAGATCTGCGCATTACACTTGCTGCTTCACCAAGGATGCTTTTTGACAATATGGGTGATACTCGCCTTGCTCTAAATCCGGTTCAACATTCCCGAATGAAACATATAGCCATCGACCTTCATTTCGTTCGGAACCTATCCTCAAAGGGCATCTTTTCCATCGCATATGTTAAAACACAAGATCAATTGGCGGACCTTCTTAAAAAGCCACTTGCTCGCCCTCAGTTTGAAGATCTTCGTTCCAAAATCTATGTTGTCGATGGCACGTCAATTTTGCAGGGGCGTATTAGTCATAGGCCTCCGGATCCTCCTCCATCTAATTAGATATTCACTTCCTAATATCAACAGGGGCGGACCTAGAGGGGTATAACTGTACCCCCAATCCCAAAAATTTCTATTTTTTTTATATTAATTATGTATAAAAATTATTTTATAATAATAAATGGGTGAAAGATGATCAAAAGTTCAATACATTTATCTTTTAAGTTCATTTAAGTGTCTTGGGTTTATTTTATACTCCTTCCGTATCATTTTAAGTTCATCATTTGTAAAAAAATGGATGTTCATACATATACTCCCTATGTCCTGTACAGACCTATTTTTGGGTCCACAAAGTATATGTTTATTCTATTTAAATAGTTAACTTTTGATTATTTTTTCTATTTTATTAACAAGATTGAGTATCTACCAACAATATTCTTTACTCGTTATACCACATATATTTTTTATAATTAAAATATGATTTTTTTTTTTAAAAACATGTAGTATAAAAAGAAGTGAACAAAATTTTACTGGATGGACAGACACTACAAAAAAAGGGCGTTTTAGAGACGGATTTACCGACGGATTTTCCGTCGGCATCCGAGGTTACCGACGGATTTACCGACGGAATGTCGGCCGTCCCCTTTTTCGGCGTCAGCATTTTTTGCCGACGGATTTTTGGATTCCGTCGGCATTTCCGACGGATTTACCGACGGATTATCCGTCGGATTTGCCGACGGAAATACCGAGGGAAATTCCGTCGGTATTTCGGACAACCCGTTTAACAAACCGGGTCAACATTCCGATGAATTAAAATAATTATAAAATAAATTAGAATGAATTAAAATAATTATAAAAGAAATTAATTTTTGAATAGATTTCGAAATTCACATGTCGACGGATATTCCGTCGGCATTTGACCGACGGAATATCCGTCGGCAATTTACCGACGGAATTTCCGTCAGTAAAACAAAAAAATGAATAAAAAAATATGATTTCGAAATTAACATATCGACGGAATATCCGTCGGCATTTGACCGACGGAATATCCGTTGGCATTTTACCGACGGAATATCCGTCAGTAAAACAAAATATTAATAAAAAAAATATGGGTGGCCGGGGAGGCCCCGACCAGAATTTCATTTTCCGACCACAATTAATTGGCATTGGTTTGTCGAAATACTTTTTAAAATTAAATATAATAGTATGTATATATATATATATATAATGCATGGATACAATTTAAGCTTTAATTTATAACAGAAATTCTAACCAACTGCACTATATATGCAAGTCTATCGGGAGATATTTTTAATTGTTATCTAAAGATATTCATATATAATTGGTGACAAAATTACCACTAACACAAACCAATAAATTACATATACTACACTAGAATCTATAACAAATAGAGGGGGGAAATTCCAAGCAAAATCATCCAATATTATACGCATACAAATTGGGAATACCTCTGGCAATCCAAACAAAGAGTAGTAAAGCAGGCCACAATTCGTCGTTTTCATCATCATCCGAAATTGAAATACAAAATCAAATCAGTTTGTTCAAACAACAAAATACAAATTGACAACTCAAAAAAAAAAAGGTTGTATCACCAACTACTTTGTGATGAAGGTTGTATCGCTCAACAGGGCTTCTAAATATTCAACCCCCAAATCCTCCAAAACGACCCACATTCTCCGATTTGGCACAACTTTTCTTCCGATTAACCGATTTCTTCTTCTTCTTCTTCAAGACGAATCTTCTTCTTCTACTTATTCTCATACCCTTATGCTTTGCTTGTCGAAGAGTGGTGGAGGGAGGCGAGGTGGTGGAGGGAGGCGAGGTGTGAGAGAGGAAATTTCGGAAAGGGAGGAAATTTCGGAAAGATAACCCTAGGTTGTTGTTTTATATAAGGGTAAATACCGACGGATTATCCGTTGGTATTTTTAAAAAGTAAATACCGACGGAAAGTGAATTCCGTCAACATTTTGGCGATTTTTTTTATTTTTTTTTTAAATAATTCAATTTTTTCTATATACTTACTAAATTACCAAAATATTTTTAAAAAAAATCACAAAATTCATTTCTTCCACATATATTAATATATATATTGGTTGTGACTTATATTTATAGTAAATTTAATTTTTATAATTTGTACCTAAATGATAAATAATTAATTAACTTTTATAAAATAAGAAATAAATACATTACATTAATTGAATTAATTTTCATCTTCATCGTCTTCATCCTCCTCTTCGTCCTTATCCTCCTCCTCATCATCATCATCATCCTCATCCTCATCCTCCTCCTCATCCTCATCTTCTTCATTCTCCTCTTCATCCTCATCTTCATTCTCCTCTTCATCCTCTTCTTCATCCCCCTCCTCTTCACCTTCAATTTCGATTAATTGGGGATTTGCAGCCGTCAAGGGTACAGAAAGATTGAAATCTCCCGTAAAGACTTCAGTTGGAGTCTCTATTTGTTCTGTTTGAAATGGAGATTCATCTTCAGTATTTTTGTCCTTTTTAGGGACTTCTACCATTGACCTTGCCTTTACTTTGCAAACAGCGTGCCATTCATAACCACGTGGAGCTCCCGGATATGTGCAGTAGTATACTTGAGATACTTGATGGGCAAATACAAATGGATCATCCGCAACATACGTCCTTTTCGAACTAACATCAACGAGCTTGTACTCCGGGTGAATTCTTGTTCCTAGATGGCCTGAATCAAACCAATGACACTTGAACAACACTACAGTCTTTGCTGGATATCCTGGATATTCTACTTCGACGACTTCCCGTAACACCCCAAAGTAATCACTTGCATCTGCATTGTAATTCGCACTGCTAACGCAGACGCCACTGTTGGTAGTCCCTTTTGTCGATGCATACCCAGACGTATGAAATCTGTAGCCCTTCACAATATAACTGTTGTAAGTCTTTACACGACGTAGTGGTCCCTTGCTGAGATCTCGTAAGAATGGACTGTCTAGAGCGTTATCCCGTCCCTATACGGCTCAATTTAAAATTAATTAAAATAAATATTAATTTATTTACGTAAAACATAATTAATTAAATGGTACTCACATAACGTTCGAACCATCGGGAAAATTCACGTTGAATACGAGCATCTATATATGCATCTGAGATGTTTGGTTCTGCTCGTCGTAGTTCTTGAGTGTACATCCTAATTCACAACATTCAAAAACTTGGTTAATATTAAATGACATAAATGAAGTGGTATTTAAATAGACGATTTATATATGAAATACTTACTCAATGTATGGCTGAACTTCATCACAATTCAATAACACATACGTTTGTGCTATTTCCGCCTCCGAGTTCGTCTCCCAATATCGTTCAGTGGGTTTTCCTATTGGCCGTCCCTTAGACTTGAATATGGAGAGCATTCCATCGACCTCTTCACTGATATCGTCAGCGGATGTACCACCGAAGTTACGTGGAGCACTTCTTAACTTTGTGTTGACGTGGTCTTCAAAGTAATAAGAACAAAACATGCCAACCTCTTCATTCAAATAAGCATTCACAATCGATGCTTCAACGTTTGCCTTTTGTTTAGCATTACGTTTCAAGTTGTGGAGATACCTGATATACACACACACATATATATATATATATATATAAAACTTATAAGAATGCATGTGTAATTATAATGAAATAAAAAAAAAGTAAGATTTTACCTTTCAAATGGGTACATCCACCTGTATTGCACCGGACCACAAATTCTCGCTTCATACGCTAAGTGAACGGGTAAGTGTTCCATCGAGTTAAAGAAGCTAGGTGGAAAAATTTGTTCCAACTTACACAAAATCACTGGAATGTCTTCATCTAAACGAATCATATCATCGATCGTGATCGTTGTAGCCGTTAAATCTCTAAAAAATAGACTTAATTCAGTGATAGCCCTCCACACATTGAGAGGAAGAAGGTCCTTGAACGCAATCGGTATCAAGTGTTGCATAAATACATGACAATCGTGACTCTTCATCCTTGCAACCTTACCCGTTGTTGTGTCTACGCATCGACTCAAGTTCGACACGTAGCCGTCCGGAAAGTTCAACTCCTTTATCCACCTACACAATCTTTGTTTTTGTGGCTTATCCAGTGTGTAGCTAGCCTTTGGAAATTTACCTGTACGCTCATCCTTTTTCAACTCTGGACGGCGACAAAGAGTGTCCAAATCCTCCCGAGACTTTGGAGTGTCTTTCGTCTTGCCTTCGGTGTTCATGATTGTGTGGAACACATTGTCAAACACATTCTTTTCAATGTGCATCACATCCAAATTGTGCCGTATCAATAGTGAACTCCAGTATGGTAAGTCCCAAAAAATACTCCTTTTGTTCCAACCACCCTCAATTCCTCTGTTGTGTTCCGCTGCATTTGCCTCAGTACTATTTTTCAACCCCGTCCACTGAATCTCATATAACAACCTACGTCCTGTACGGAGAGTAAATTATAAGTGACACTAAAAGCAATAGATAAATATACGTTTAATACTCATTAAATAAATGTATAAAATACCATCTCGAAGTGGAGGTCGATTGTTTGTGACTGCTCTGTTCTTTACGAAGTTCTTCTTATTTCTTCGAAACGGATGACCTTGAGGTAAGAACCTACGGTGATTATCGAACCATGAAACTTTTCTACTCACCGGGAGACTGAAAGCTTCAGAATTCTCCATACAATACGGACATGCTTTCTTTCCGGCCGTACTCCAACCGGACAACATACCATATGCAGGAAAGTCGTTAATGGTCCATAAAAGAGCAGCACGCATCGTGAAGTTCTGCTTTCTAAAAACATCGTACGTTTGGACTCCATTCTCCCATAAGAAGATCAAGTCTTTTATAAGAGGTTGGAGATAAACATCCAGTTTGTCCTTTGGATTCGTTGGTCCAGGCACCAATACAGTCAGAAACATTGTTTGAGGTTTCATGCACATCCACGGAGGAAGATTATACGGAGTCAGTATCACCGGCCACAAAGAATACTGCTTCCCATGCATCCCAAACGGTGCAAAACCATCAGTACACAAACCTAATCTCACATTCCTCGGTTCACAAGCAAAATCTGGAAACATGTTGTCAAGATGTTTCCAGGCCTCTGAGTCTGCCGGATGTCGCATCTCCCTCGACTCAGCCGAAGAGGAATCTGTATCATGCCACGTCATGTGTTGTGCAGTGGCACTTGATTGATATAATCTCATCAAACGAGGAATGATAGGAAGGTAGTACATCTTCTTATATGGCACTTTCTTCTTTGTCTTCTTCGATTGACCACCAGGTCCCTTTCGACGTGCCTCTTTGTACCGGGGATGGCCACACAATCTACACATCTTCAGACTGCTATCTTTGTCACCCCAATATAACATGCAACCCTTCACACAACAATCAATCTTCTCAACCGGCAAACCAACATTCTTCAACATTTGTTTGCTTTGATGAAACGTCGTAGGCACCTTATTATTTTGAGGACAAATTTCACTGCATAACTGTGTCACTTGCTCATATGCCCTGTTAGAAAGCTTGTTCTCGGTCTTAATGTTCATGAGTCGTGCATTAAATGACAACTGTGAGTGAGATTCACAACCCGGATATAAATCTTCTTCGACTAATTTGAGCATCTCATAAAACTGAAATGCCTCATTCGTCGGCTCCTCTTCCATGTTTGAAAAACCAGCTTCCCTGATCATTGTTTGATACATATTCGGTTCTTCGTCCCCAAACTGTTGTTCTTCGTCCCCAAACTGTTGTTCTTCGTCCCCAAACTGTTGTTCTTCGTCCCCAAACCGTTGTTCTACCTCGTTACTAGTGCCAACATGATCGAAATTTGCTTCTTCTTGATAGATTCCAGCAGTGTAATAGTAAAACACTTCATCAAATCTATAAGGCCAACGTGTTTCGCCATGACTAGTCCAATTATAATAATTATCAACGAAACCATTCTTCACAATATGCACTAGGACCTCATCAATCTCTTTATATTGCTTATTCTGACATTTCTTAGCATTACACGGACACCTAATGCAATTTCCACTCATGTAATGTGGCTGGCTTTTTGCAAATTCAACAAATAACACGAGTTCATTATAAAATTCCACATTCACATTTCCTCTAATCATTCTAGGAGTACAATACATCCAACGACGGTCAGGCAAATCCATCTGCTAAACATTTAAGTGGAGCAACACATTACTAAACTAAACTTATAATAAATTCAAACAAAACTTATGATATATATAAAACATGTAATTACATTATATTGAATTTTATATATAGAGTAAATTAAAAATGGTAGAAAATGTACCGTAATTTGATGTTTCTGAATACCCGAGCATGAGCATAAAAAAATTAGGCAATAGAAAGTTTTGGTGTAAATTTGCAATACGAAAGTGAAGTGGAAAAAAAGAAAGTTTTAGGGAAACATTTCCCGACGGAAATGCCGACGGACTTATCTTTCCGTCGGCATTTCACCGCCCAAAATTTCCGTCAGTCAAGATAAATGCCGACGGATTATCCGTCGGCATTTATCAAATGGTGAATTCCGACGGAAACTTAATTCCGTCGGCATTTCACCGCCCAAAATTTCTGTCAGTCAAGATAAATGCCGACGGATAATCCGTCGGCATTTATCAAATGGTGAATTCCGACGGAAACTTAATTCCGTCGGCATTTGGCGTGTTATTATTATTATTTTTTTTTAATTAATTCAATTTTTTGTATATATAGCAACACAAAGCTCACACACACCATATTCGTTTTTTTCTATTTTGCAAAGAAATATCATGTCTTCTTCATCTTCTATTCGATTTCAGCAAGGCCTTGTTTGTTATTGTGGAAAGGCATGTCGTACATATGCTTCTAAACAACCTAGAAGTAAAGGGAGGATATTTCATAATTGTCCTGACTCCCTAAGTGATGGTTGTGGTGGTGGATGTGGTTTCTTTGTATGGGCTGATACTCTAGAAAACTGTGGTGTTGACAAGAATCAAGGATCTAATCAAAGTGACCAAGAAACTGAAGACATGAAGAAAATGACTCAAGAGATGAAGAAATTGGTTACAGAAATCAAGAATTTGGCTGAAGAAATCAAGGATTTAATCAAAGTGAACAAAATCATTTTGATTGTGCTAGTTCTCATGGTTGCATCTACCACCTTCAAGTGGTTTGGTTAAATATATGTATAATGCACTCTATATGAGGCTATTTTAATTTGTACTAAAATGCACTCTTCAAGTGGTTTAAATCTATATCTAGAATGCACTCTAAATGAGATTATTTTGTACTCAATGAAACAAATGAATGCACCCTATTTTCATCTATACACCAATAAACTACACAAATAAACTGCAATATATAGTTCAACATATTCTTCAACATAAACATAAATATATACATAAAGATAAATAAGTTCAACAGAAAATTAAATAAGTTCAACAGAAAATTAAATAAGTTCAACAAAAAAATAAATTAGTTCAACACAAAATTAAATTGTTCAAATTGTTCAACCAGGATAGTTGCCAGGATAGTTGCCAGTGCCCGGAAAGTTAAAAAATTGTTCCA
The DNA here is from genome assembly GCA_963675135.1 of Galeopsis tetrahit. NCBI lineage: Eukaryota > Viridiplantae > Streptophyta > Magnoliopsida > Lamiales > Lamiaceae > Galeopsis > Galeopsis tetrahit. The sequence continues at coordinate 70,311,765 of OY776128.1, read as the reverse complement.
CCACATCCTCATTCAAGTTGACGTCGCCACCGTCGGCCTGACCTGCAGCTTGATCTGGAGCTGGACCTGGAGCTGGAGCTGGCGGTGGTTGCCCCATCGTCTGTTGATAGATGGCCTCGATCTGCTCAGCAGACATCCCCAACGTCCGACCCGCATTGGTACTCCATGTGCGGAAGTAGTTCTCGAACGTTGCCATGAAGTTCGGATCCGGGACGGCAGTGGAGGATACGGACGGCTGCGATGCACTCCGGGCCGACCGACCACTTGGTGTCCTCACGGCGCTGCTCATCCCACCAAGGCCAAGGACCCTTCCCTTGGAGGTCGGGGCAACGTCAAGGTAACACTGGTCCACGTCAACAGCCGGAGGGGTACCGCTGCTTCCGGATTCAGCAGTAGTCGTGGCGGTGGCTTGCGTCTCGGCCTCTTCAATCCTCTGTCGGACGCTCAACTACATAATTAAAAAATTAAAATTAATTTATATATATATATATATATATATATATAATGTAATTAATACATAAATTTAATTAAACTTACGTGGAGGTCAGTAGTGCGCCCGTAGGTGGACGTCTGTGTATCGGCATTAAACGGATGAAGAAGACTCATCCGATCCAAGTGGGTGTGTGGATGTCCAGTCTCCCGCTCCTATTACGTATCAAATAAACATATACAAATTAATTTAGATAACTAATATAAAATAATTAACTATAATTATTTAATTTTTAAAAATTAATGAAAACTTACGATAGCAAGTGATTGCTCGAGGACGGACCGAGCTCCCCCCGATGCACTGCCATCCCGCCTCCAACGTCGGTTCTGCGGTTGGCCCGAGCTTTCTGACACTTCTCTTGGTAAGCCGGGTCCGACCACTTCTCAACCAACGACTCTCACAGGTCAACACCATCCTCTACCCCCAGAACAAGATTTACGTCTTTATCACGCCAGGCCGTTCTCCAGTCGTACATCATGTTCGTGTACCGAGTAGAACAAAGACCGTACCACTTCTCGTAAATATCGGCGTCCGAGTAGATCGTCGTATCCCAACGGGCCTTTTTCTATACAAATAAATATTCAACATATTTATCAAATAATATGAATAATTAGTTATTTAATAAACTTTAAATATTGTAATTATATACCTGGAACTCCTCGAAATATTCATCCTTTTTAGATTGTGGCACCGTCAACCAAGTGATAGCACCCTTAGAAATCTTGCAATTCTTAAAGGATTTTGTGCATATCCTGGACACCTCATTACCGGGCACCAACATGTAAAATTATTAACAAATTTATAAACTAACACATTATAAATAAATAAATAAATAAAGTTAATTGTTATTGAATACTGTTAAACATTAGAATTATTGACTTACGCCCCAGAAATGATTTCAATGGGTTTCCTTTTATCTCGAACAGGATGCGTACGAGAAGAGGATGACGAACCAACCGACATCGTAGTCGGCGGCGACACTGCCACAGGAGGAGGAGGAGGAGCCGTCACAGGAACTGATTCATCCCGAGACCTCCTTGAACGACGTGACCAAAATGACGACCTACGTGAACCCGAACCCTGATTCGGTACTTGTTCACTCATCTGTTTCAATCAATAAAAAATACATAATTTTACTAATTATCAATTTAATGAACATATTGCTAATTTAAAAATTTTACTAATATAGCATATTCCTAATTTAAATCAAAACAATATATATATAACCTAATTACAACGTGATACCACCGTCGAACCATCTAATTAACTAATAATTTAAACAATTGATTGAAACATGCATCACCTACATTAAAAATATTTCTAAATTAACATATTCCTAAATTAATAAATCTAAACATAATTAAAATAATACTTTTCTAATTGGAGTTTTCTAATTATCAATTTAATGAACATATTCCTAATTTAATTTTTTTACTAATATAGCATATTCCTAATTTAATTAATCAACATATTCCTAATTTAATCAACAATAACCTAATTTAATTATTATTTTTCTACCTAACTTAATCAATAATAAAAAAATTGAACATATATATTCCTAAATTAACAAACCTAAAACTAATTAAAATAATAATTTTCTAATTGGGTCAATAATTATCAATTTAATGAACATATTCCTAATTTAAATTTTTTATCCAACGGTCGAACCACTATATCTAAACTAATTTAAACAATTGATTGAAACATGCACTACCTACATTAAAAATATTCTATATCAAAATTACACCATTAAATTAAACTAGTAATTAACTATATAACAATTAATTAATGTATACATATAACAATTAATTAATTAATTAACCTTAAAAAACTACTCGATCTATCAAAATTATTCTTAATCAACAAATTAAATTAACTAACGTACATACTAACATGATCATAATATTTTAACAACTAACTAAATCAATATAACATGCAAATCAACATTAAATTATTCATATTTACATATATCCATGCATAAACATATATAAGTATTAAAATTAAGTAATAGAACTAATTAAGAAAACGTACCGTATCAATGTAATCGGAGAAATTTGCTTCAATAGCCTCGTCCTCGTCTTCGTCTTCCCCACCGAATCCTCACTCACGCACGCCCCTTTTTTTTTTTCTAAAACGAATCAATCTGAAGGCCCTTATATATATAAAAAAAAAAAAAATTTGCCGGCGGATATTCCGTCGGCATTTCCCTCGGCAACCGCCGACTTTAATGCCAACGGTTACCTTATTGGAAAACGAGGCGGTGCGAATTCAACGTGTGATTTGCCGACGGATAATCCGTCGGCATTTCCGTCGGCATACATATTTCAAAACTTCTGTCAGCATTTTCCCTCGGTAAATGCTGACGGAACGGAAATCCATCAGCATTTCCCTCGGTAAATGCTGACGGAACGGAAATCCGTCAGCATTGACGTTGACTTTTCAATCCGTCAGCATTCCGTCAGCATTTGTCCGTCCCTGTAGCGCGCGTTTTTTGTAGTGAGAGGGAGTATCTTATTTTTCATATTTTATCATTAAACCATCTAAACCCTTGTTTTTATATTAAAAAAAATCTAATGAAAATTACAAGTATGTCATTAAACCATCTAAACCCTTATTTTTCATATTTTGTCGTGATACTTACAGCTCACACATTTATTTGCATATATCTTAAATTGTTCATACATCCTTATTTTTCATATTTTGTCGTGATACTTACAGCTCACACATTTATTTGCATATATCTTAAATCGTTCATACATCTATCTTATTTGTATTGGATATATTTTATTTATTTGCACATATTTTAGAGTATTTATTTGTATATGTCTTACTTATTCGTAAATATCTTATTTATTTACACATTTATCGTACCCCCATATTCATAATCCTGGGGCCGCCACTGAATATCAAGCCCCAAATCTGTGGGATTTACTATCATTTATGGGGGAATTTCAGAAATGGCCTAGTCAAACTACTACTTATCAAAAATGGCTTTACTTATACAAAATATATAAAAATGGTCTTCTTTTATTTAATTGATTAAAAAAAAGAAAAAAGAAAAAGAACAAACAACTAAACAGCCTTAAACAACCATAAACAATCACATTAAACAACCCTAAACAACTCTATTAAACAACCTTAAACAACATCAAACAAGTCCAGTAAACAACCCTAAACAACCTTAAACAACCCCAAACAAGCCCAGTAAACAACTCTAAACAACCTTAAACAACCCCAAACAAGCCCAATAAACAACCCTAAACAACCTTAAACAACCCTAAACAACCCCAAACAAGCCCAGTAAACAACCCTAAACAACCCTAAACAACCTTAAACAACCCTAAACAACCCTACACAACCCTAAACAACTCCAGTAAACAACTCTAAACAACCTTAAACAACCCTAAACAACCTCAAACAAACCCAGTAAACAACCCTAAACAACTCTAAACAACCTGAACGAAAATTTTGGGTGTAAACCTAAAAAAAAAATCCACTTGAATTCACTATGATAAAACATCAAATACCAACAAAATCAAACAAAAGAATATAATAGAAATATGTTTCTTACCTTCAATCCAACTTTCAATTACATTATGAGAAAAAAATGAGAGAATTTAAGTGTAGAGATTGAAAAGAAGAATAAGAGAATAATGAGAGGGAATATGAGATTTGAATATGAGATTTGAAAAAGAGATTGAAAAGAAAAATAAGAGAATAATGAGAGGGAATATGAAATTTGAAAAAGAGATTGAAAACAAGAATGAAAGAATTTGAGATTTGAATTTTTTTTCTTTTTTCTTTATTTTTATTACATTTAAAAGTGGTCAAATGAAATGAAGGCCAAAAATAAACATGGGTAGGGTTAAAAGGCCATACTTGATATATTCCACATCATTTATTAGGCCATTAATTGTATTCTTTATGACTAAGTCTGTATACATGTATTGCGCATCATTAGAAATCAATGAAAACAAGTATTAAATTTTCTATATTAGGGGTGGTGCTCTAACCATTTCAACTATTTTTGGAAAAGCCAGATTTATTAAAAGTTGGAGAAGAGCATCAGCAATGCTGCTCTCTCCAAGAAGCAGAAACATGATAGAAAACAGGGGAACTAAAATAGAAACAACCCTTCAAACCCAAACAACCTATTACTAACAGTAACAGAAACAGAACAAGAATTTGTTGTGCTTAGTAAAAGAGCATACGGTAGACTCAGATTGAACGAACCTCCCACGCCTTAAATACTGGCCATACAAACAGCAGGATTGGTTGAAACTCATGTAAGTGAGTTTGTCTAGAGGAAAACTGTTGTGACAAGAGTACATATGACTTGACCAAGATAACAATCATTCTGAAAGCTAATAAGAAATATACTTGGAAAACTATCTATTGGTACCTTAGTTAAAAACAAGAAAATAAATGTTTAAATTGGAAGATCTCATTATCTATTCAAATAATTCCTTACAAATATGCACACACTTGCAAGAAAATAAATGTTGAAATTGAGTTTAAATCAACTACGATGATTATTAAGCCAATATGTTTTCTTTTTTCTTTGACTTTTGGTAGGCAATTTTGGAACTCCATGGCCTTGCTCTGATATATTGGAGGCCATAAAGCTGAAAAATTTTATACAAGTACAAAATGGGAAAAAGGATCAAAGAAGGTATTGAAAAACTCGATGCTCTAGCAGATTGCCATTTGCAGGAAATTGTCATGAGACAAGCCTGATCAGGGATGAAGAAAAGGAGGAGATTGTAGATATGTTGGTGAAGGAGGTTATAGAATCGGCCACCGGAGATAGGCCAAATTTGGATATCCGACAAAAATTGAAGGAGAAAATATACTTGTCGATGTGTGGAATGAGAATGAAAACGATTGGGTTAAAATGAAAAATATCTTCAACAAGTTGTCCGATTGATTGTTGAAAAATGTTGGGGAGATATGGGAACACTTGTTGACAGGAGAACAAATGTTGAGGTCTTGAGTTGTGCGGTTTAAGATAGAGGAGTAAAGTCATTTGCAATCTGCAAATTCTAATATTAAATGAATGTGACTAATCTTGAGTGTCCTTTATTCATACTGCTATCTGCAACCTTTGTCTCCTCTGAAACATGCAGACCCTTCATTTTGCCTTCATTCTCTTCTTACATTACCTGAAGATAGATAATACAACTCCATTTAATTACACCACATTACCTCACTCCAATCTTTATAATTTCACTGCTTGGAATGACAAATCTCATGTATCTCAGGATGCCCACAATGTGACAAGGCAAATGGTGTGGCTTGGCCCAAGATTGCCCACATACCCCGAATGTACATTTCAAAATCTCCTTTTTAGACAAAGATTCATATGATTCACAGGTATGTATTATGCGTGTATGTGTGGTGTGTTTTGTTTTCTGCAATTGCTGGAAGAAACTTTTGTTGGGTTGGGTTTCCAACGTGTGGAGAAGCCCAATAGCCAACATACTTGGGAGGCCCAAGTAGGCCCAACATTTGGAGATTAATTTACCCTAACCCTAGAAGACATTTGGAAAGAGTGTAAGAAGATAGAGAAAAAGGAGGCGTTCACGTTTTGAGAGAATTTCAAGAGTGAGAATTTTGCAGAAGCAATAACTTGAGTTTCAACCGTTGGATCGAGATGATTTTTGGACAGCACGTTCAGGACTCGTCGAGGTACATTCTGAACGGTGGAGATCGTTGTTGGAGTTCTGTATTGTCGGGAAAAGCTACGAACAGAAGGTCTGTTTTTCTGGGCGATTCACTTCTGCGCAGCTGAGTTTAAGAGGCCGTTTCTCACAAACCAACCGTTGGATCGAGCTGTAAATTGGACAGCACGTTCAGGAGGCATCGTAGTGCATTCTGGACGGTGGAGATCGGATTCCGAGCTTTTGAGCGTCGGGAACAGTGACGGGCAGATTGGTGTTGTTGGTGAGATCTTTCTTATCTCATTGTAGTTATCAAGTATTGTGTATCTTGATAAGTTTGTAGTTGAATATCTGTTGTGACAGATTGTATTACTTGGATTCTTGTCATAGTGGAGCTTTTGGGTGGACTACGGTCCCGTGGTTTTTACTCCTTACATCGAGGAGGTTTTCCACGTAAAAATTGCTTGTGTTATTGTTGTGTTGATTGCGTTATTGTGCATTGCTGTTTAGTATTATTTCCTGCTAGATTCACACAAGAGAGGGATAATTGATCATTCCGCTGCGTAGACGAATAATTGTGTACTATTATTCGTGTGTTTATCCCAACAAAGTGGTATCAGAGCGGGTTTTCTGCTCTGTGCCTTGTGATGAATATGGAAACTAATACTAATAGGATGGTGAATCTAAATGGTTCAAATTATCATGTGTGGAAAGGAAAGATGGAGGATCTTCTGTATGTGAAAGATTTTTATCTTCCCGTATTTGAGACCAACAAGCCTGATGGTAAAACTGATGCTGAGTGGAATATATTGCATCGACAAGTGTGTGGTTACATTAGGCAGTGGGTAGATGATAATGTGTTGAACCATGTTAGTGGAGAAACTAATGCACGAGCATTATGGGAAAAGTTGGAGCAATTGTATGCTAGGAAAACTGGGAACAATAAGTTGTTCTTAATCAAGCAGTTGATGAACTTGAAGTTCAGAGATGGCACTCCTATGACTGATCACTTGAATTCATTTCAAGGTATCATTAACCAGTTGGCAGGAATGAATATCAAGTTTGAAGATGAAGTACAAGGTTTATGGCTCCTTGGTACATTGCCAGATTCATGGGAGACTTTTAGGACATCGTTGTCTAATTCAGCCCCAGATGGTACCATTACCATGGATTTAGTTAAGGGCAGCATTTTGAATGAGGAAATGAGGAGAAAATCGCAAGACTCTTTTCAACAGTCAGAGGTTTTGGTCACAGAGAGGAGGGGGAGAAGTAAAAGCAGAGGTCCAAAAGGTAAACAGAAAGGCAGAAGCAAATCCAACAGATATGGCAAAGTTGAGTGTTGGAACTGTGGCACTCCAGGACACATAATGAAGAATTGTAGAAAGCCCAAGCAAGATGACAAGAAAGATAAAGGAAAAGAAAAGAGGAATGAAGAAGCGAAAGATGATGATCGGGTGTCCGCCGTGACAGGTGACTTTCTTATCTTTCGTGATTGTGGAGTTGTCAATCTTGCACAAAGTGAGAGCAGTTGGGTAGTTGATAGTGGTGCATCCATACATGCTACATCTCGGAGAGATATGTTCACGTCCTACATGTCGGGTGACTTTGGGAACATCAAGATGGGTGATGATGGCTTAGCTAAAGCCATTGGTGTTGGAGATGTGTGTTTGCAGACAAGTAATGGTGGTACACTAGTTTTGAAAAATGTCAAACATGTACCTGAACTTCGTTTGAACTTGATATCTGTTGGAAAACTTGATGATGAAGGTTTCTGCAGTTTGTTCTTTGATGGTCAGTGGAAACTCACAAGAGGCTCAATGGTGATTGCAAGAGGTCAAAAGTACTCCTCATTGTACTTAATGCACGCAAAGTTACTTGATCGCTCCATAAATGCTATTGAGAATGAAGGAAAGATTGAGTTGTGGCATAGCAGACTCAGCCACATCAGTGTGAAGGGATTGAAGATTTTGGAGAAAGAAAATCGCATTCCAAATTTGAAGAATGCATCCCTAAAGAAGTGTGCTCACTGTTTGGCAGGAAAGCAAACTAGAGTTGCTTTCAAGACGTCCACTCCTTCCAGAGCGTCAGGTATTCTTGATTTAATATATTCTGATGTTTGTGGCCCTATGAAAACTAGAACTCTTGGTGGTGCTTTATATTTTGTTACATTTATAGATGATCACTCAAGAAAGACATGGATCTATTCGTTGAAGACGAAAGACCAGGTGTTTGATGTGTTCAAGCAATTTCATGCCTTAGTTGAGAGGCAAACAGGAAAGAAGCTGAAGTGCATCAGGACAGATAATGGAGGTGAATACATTGGCCCTTTTGATGAGTATTGCAAGCAGCAAGGTATCCGACATCAAAAGACTCCTCCAAAGACTCCACAGTTGAATGGGCTTGCTGAAAGGATGAACAGAACATTGGTCGAGAGAGTAAGATGTTTGCTTTCAGAAGCAGGATTGTCTACATCATTTTGGGGTGAGGCCTTGAGTACGGTTGTACATGTCTTAAATCGTACACCATGTGTTCCTTTAGATTTTGATGTTGCAGATAGAGTTTGGTCGGGAAATGACATTTCCTATGATCATTTGTGTGTCTTTGGATGTAAAGCATTTGTGCACATTCCCAAGGATGAAAGATCTAAGCTAGACATGAAGACTCGACAGTGTGTGTTTCTTGGTTATGGTCAAGACGAGTTTGGATACAGATTCTATGATCCAGTGGAAAAGAAACTTGTTAGAAGTCGAGATGCTGTGTTCGTTGAGGATCAAACCATAAAAGATTTTGAGAAGGTGGATAGATCAGTTCCTACTCCTAGTGGCGACTTGTGTGACTTGGATATAGTTCCTCATGATCAAGGTCCAATTGAAGATGGAGAGGAGAATCAAGATCAGCCTGATCTTGGTAATGATGATGGTCCTTTAGAAGAGGAAGATGGCGATAATCAACAGTTACCACCACCAGAAGCTCAAGAACCGCTTAGAAGAACAAATAGACCTCGTGTTCCTTCTAAGATGTATCCTCCTCATCAGTATGTGCTTCTGGCCGATGGGGGAGAGCCTGAATGTTATGAAGAAGCAATACAAGGTGAACACAAAAGTGAGTGGTTGGAAGCAATGAAAGACGAGATGAAGTCTTTGCATGACAATGACACATTTGATCTGGTGAAACTACCAAAAGGAAAAAGTGCTTTGAAGAACAAGTGGGTGTACAGGATAAAGCAAGAAGAGCACACCTCAAAGCCACGATTCAAAGCAAGATTGGTTGTCAAAGGTTTCAGTCAGAAAGCGGGGATTGATTTCGATGAGATATTCTTTCCGGTTGTCAAGATGTCTTCCATCCGATTTGTGCTTGGTTTGGCAGCTAGCCTTGATTTGGAAGTTGAACAGATGGATGTCAAAACCGCTTTTCTTCATGGTGTGTTAGATAAAGAAATGTACATGGCACAACCTGAAGGTTTCGAGGTGAAAGGAAAAGAAGATCATGTGTGCAAACTGAAGAAAAGTCTATACGGTTTGAAACAAACACCTAGATTGTGGTATGAGAAGTTTGAGTCAGTTATGGGGGAGCAAGGCTACCAAAAGACCATTTCTGATCACTGTGTATTTGTGCAGAGATTCTCAGATGATGATTTCATCATATTGTTGCTCTACGTTGATGATATATTGATTGTTGGCAAAAATGTCTCAAGAATTGACAAGTTGAAGAAGCAGTTGAGCAAATCCTTTGCCATGAAGGATTTGGGACCAGCAAAGAAAATTCTTGGCATCAACATCTCACGAGACAGAGCAAACAAGAAGTTGCACTTATCACAAGAGCAATATATTGAGAAAGTGCTTGAGAGATTCAACATGAGCAAAGCTAAAGTGGTTAGTTCTCCTCTTGCAACTCACTTTAAGCTTGGTGCTCATCACAGCCCTTCATCCGATGAAGAAAAGGAAGATATGAGAAGAGTTCCATATGCTTCAGCTGTTGGAAGTTTGATGTATGCGATGGTGTGCACGAGGCCTGACATATCTCATGCAGTCGGTGTTGTTAGTCGTTATTTGTCTAATCCGGGAAAGGAGCATTGGAATGCTGTGAAGTGGATAATGAGATATCTACGTGGTACATCTAAGTTGACACTCACCTTTGGAGGTGGAGAACCCGAGTTAGTTGGATACACCGACGCAGATATGGCATCAGATGTGGATACTAGAAAGTCAATTTCAGCCTACCTGATAACATTCTCAGGTGGTGCAGTGTCATGGCAGTCAAGATTGCAAAAGTGTGTTGCACTCTCCACAACAGAGGCCGAGTATATTGCTGCAACGGAAGCATGTAAAGAGGTGCTATGGTACAAAAGATTTATGGAGGAGATTGGTCTCAAGCAAGAAAGGTATGTAGTACTTTGTGATAATCAAAGTGTTATTCATCTTAGCAAGAATTCAGCCTTTCACTCAAAATCAAAGCACATTCACGTGAGATATCATTGGATGAGAAATGCAATCAATGATAAGTTGCTTGAACTTGAAAAGGTTCATACGAATGACAATGGTGCTGACATGATGACAAAGGCATTGCCTAGGGAGAAGCTTGAGGTTTGTCGTGAGATAGCCGGAATGGCTAATCTCTCCACATAGTCGGAAAGGGGGAGATTTGTTGGGTTGGGTTTCCAACATGTGGAGAAGCCCAATAGCCAACATACTTGGGAGGCCCAAGTAGGCCCAACATTTGGAGATTAATTTACCCTAACCCTAGAAGACATTTGGAAAGAGTGTAAGAAGATAGAGAAAAAGGAGGCGTTCACGTTTTGAGAGAATTTCAAGAGTGAGAATTTTGTAGAAACAATAACTTGAGTTTCAACCGTTGGATCGAGCTGATTTTTGGACAGCACGTTCAGGACTCGTCGAGGTACATTCTGAACGGTGTAGATCGTTGTTGGAGTTCTGTATTGTCGGGAAAAGCCACGAACAGAAGGTCTGTTTTTCTGGGCGATTCACTTATGCGCAGCTGAGTTTAAGAGGCCGTTTCTCACAAACCAACCGTTGGATCGAGCTGTAAATTGGACAGCACGTTCAGGAGGAATCGTAGTGCATTCTGGACGGTGGAGATCGGATTCCGAGCTTTTTAGCGTCGGGAACAGTGACGGGCAGATTGGTGTTGTTGGTGAGATCTTTCTTATCTCATTGTAGTTATCAAGTATTGTGTATCTTGATAAGTTTGTAGTTGAATATCTGTTGTGACAGATTGTATTACTTGGATTCTTGTCATAGTGAAGCTTTTGGGTGGACTACGGTCCCGTGGTTTTTACTCCTTACATTGAGGAGGTTTTCCACGTAAAAATTGCTTGTGTTATTGTTGTGTTGATTGTGTTATTGTGCATTGCTGTTTAGTATTATTTCCTGCTAGATTCACACAAGAGAGGGATAATTGATCATTCCGCTGCGTAGACGAATAATTGTGTACTATTATTCGTGTGTTTATCCCAACAACTTTTGCCTTTTAATGATGAAGCTTTAATACTCAAGGATTTTGGAAGAAACCCTCCTCTATCTTGGCCTAATGATCTAAACAATGCAACAACAAAAAATCAGGCAAATATAAGAAATAACTAGAGTAAGTAGATGAGCAAATCTATTGAAAATTGTTGCTGATTCATAAGCAAGAAGACAGTTGATGTAAAATGGGAGGTGTAAAACATCACCCAACCACGCATCACATCTGCAACTGTTAAACCATTTCCATCTCTTTGTAAATGCCAACAATTTCAAGACTTTTCTTGATCAATGTCTTTTTTTTTTTTTTTTGAAAAAGTGGGAATAGGAAGACATATGATGAAATGAATGAGATATGCTTCTTCTATGCTCCTATATCCACTGTCAAGAACTACTCCATATCAGTCGTGTGAGATGGAAGAGTGTGCCGTTTGTTGAGCCAGATTGTGCGCTCTAAGGTTCCTAGTCCGGGGCAGGTACTTGAATTTGCACACTACAAATTCATTTGCTTGCTGATAAATCTTCGCTGCCAAAGTACCTTCTGGTCCAGAACCATGCTTACCTTTACTAATGATTCGGATTGTTTGTTGTGAGTCCGTCCTGATCTCAATTTTGTCAAAACCCATAGTCTTTGCTTCATGCATTCCAGACTCTATAGCCTTTAATTCCACCCCAAGGGGGCACCTTTGTGGACAAATGGTTTCGGAAATACGTCGGATAACTTCTTCACTTTGATAACGTATAACTCCTCCAGTAGCATACCTTCGGTCCTCCATATTGAAGGCACCATCCGTCTCCACTATGATTACGCTTGGATCCCCGTCTGTTCTGCCATCATCATCCCTAGCCTCCTCTATCAATATTTTGTAGGTAGCCTCTTCCACATTTCTTTGAAACTCATACAAATAGGATAGGACTCTATCCCCCACCCGATCATTGATTCTCTTTTCTCCACCTTCTTCACTGTGAAGAATAGAGCATCTTTCTCTCCAAACTCCCCAAGCCACCATAAGAATCTCATCAAGGATGGTGCATTCAACCTTGTCCGCAATATGTGTAAGGAAATGTATGGTCCTTAGATGTGCTCCTTCCTTAATATGTTGTCCAATGCCCAGTTTTTTCCAAATTTTTCGCACACCCGGACACGTAAATATAGCATGCATTGAGTTAGGCATGTAGCTCCCACAGATTCCACATTCCGGGGCAACGGGGACATGTCTTCGAGCTAGGTTTCCTTCAGTAGCAATCATTTCATGACATATTTTCCACCCGAAAATTTTGACCTTTTGAGGAATTTTTGCTCTCCACAGCCCCTTCCACCACTGTTGAATTGCCCTCGTGTTGGATGGAGCCCCCTCATCTTTCTGAGTTTTTTCATGTTCAAGAATCTCCTTGTATCCAGATCGAACCGTATATCGCCCATCGTCTTCATAGGACCAAAACCTCTGGTCCTCATCGTTTCCATCTGCCACCATAGTTCGAAGGATTGCCTCTGCTTCAAACGAGAGAAAGGCAATCCTGATCTTGTGCTCATCCCACTGTCTATTTTCCATTAGGAAAACGGAAACGTTCTTGCCCGACGCAATCTTGGACTTGATGATTCCTGATTTTAAACCGAGTACCCAAGCATGTTTATGTAAGAAAATTGTGTTTCCATTTCCCAGAATCCATCTAATCCCTCGTTGTAGTATCTCTTTGCTCCAGATTAACGAATGCCATGTAAAGGACGGATTAGATCCACATTATGTTTCCATGACGTCGACATGCTTGTAATATCTGGCCTTGAGGGTTCTACTGGTCAGTGAATCCGGATTTTCAATAAGGCGCCAAACCTGCTTGGCCAATAACGCTTTATTGAAATGGATCATTCTTCTAAAACCCATACCCCCTTGGTCCTTTGGCTTACATAATTCATTCCATCTCCTCCAGTGCATCTTCGGATTTCCTTCTTTCTGCCCCCACTAGAAGTTAGCCATTAAGGAATCCAGTTGTTCACAAATTTGATTTGGTACTCGAAAGCAAGACATGGCATAGGTAGGAATTGCCTGCAAAACAGATTTGATGAGTACTTCTTTACCCCCTTCAGAAAACTCTTTATTTTTCCAATCGTCTATTTTCTTCCGCATTCTGTCAACTAGATATGAGAATTGGATCCTTTTTGATCTAAGAGTAAAAGTTGGCAACCCCAAATAAAGTTGGTGCCCTTGCGAAAATCGAACACCCAAGGTGTTCTGGAATTCCTGATTGTTGTCCCTCTTGGTGTTCGGACTAAAAAGGACAGTTGATTTATCTAAATTCACACGCTGTCAAGAGGCTTCTTCATATTCCTGAAGCGTTTTCTTGATTTCTAGCCCAATCTCTTTTGTAGCTTTGCAAAATAGAATACTATCATCCGCAAATAGTAGATGTGTAATTGTAAGGCTCCCCCTAGCCACCCGAATGCCATCAATCAGTCCCCTATTTGCTTTGTCAATCAAGCACGACGAGAGACCTTGAGCACAAAGGACGAAAAGTAATGGACAGAGCGGGTCTCCTTGTCTCAAGCCTCTCGATGGTTGGACTTTACCTACAATTGCATTGTTAATGCAAAAGGTATAAGTGACCGTGGAAATACACCTCCAAATCAAGGAGATTAGTTTATCTGAGAAACCAAGTTTAGTCATTTGAACCCGGAGATATTTCCATTCAATTCGATCATAAGCTTTACTCATATCCAACTTCAGGGTTGCGTATCCGGTTGTACTTTTATTGCTCTTCAACCAACGCATGCATTCGTAACTCAAAAGCACATTGTCCAAAATTTGTCTATTTTTAACAAAAGCGCTTTGATGTTCATCAATCACGTGAGGCAGCACCTATTGTAATCTATTTGCAATAACCTTTGAAACAATTCTATAGCTCACATTGCTAAGACTGATGGGACGAAATTCAGCCAACGTCTTCGGCTTCTTAGTTTTTAGGATCAATGTAATGGTCGTTTCATTCCATTCATGTAAGTCGCCTTCACTGTTTAGAATTTTCAGAACCTCTTGTGTTGTCACAGGCCCTACAACATCCCACATTCTTTGGAAAAACATGGCATTAAAACCATCTGGTCCCGGGGCTTTATTTGGATGCATATCGAACACCGCTCTTCTGACCTCTGCTTCCGTAAAATCCATACCAAGAGCTGTGTTCATATGATCTGTGACAAATCTCCTTGTGTTCATTGTGACCTTTTCCACTTGCTCATCCGATGGATTGGAGGAAGAAAAAAGGTTACCGTGGAATTCCTCCAGTAAACGGCTAATACCCATCCTGGAACTAACACAATTACCCCTCTCGTCCATAATTTCAGCGATGTTATTTCGATTCCGACGTTCCGTAGCTCGCCTATGAAAATAGGTTGTGTTACGGTCTCCATTGACCATCCAATTTGTTCGCGATCTTTGTTGCCAAACCATCTCCTGTTGCGAGAGTCTCTTCTCCAGTTCTTCTTCCAACCGTGAGTATTCCATCTCATCTTCAGCTGGATTTATGAGATTAAGTTTTGTGGTAATCGTATCAACCTCTTTGTCAATGTTTCCAATAGAGCTTATGGCCCACTGCTTCAAGTACTTTCCAAGTTTCCGGAGATGATGAGGAAAGTGTACCTGATTCGAAGTAGCTCTCCAGCCTGATGTCACCACTTCCTTAAAATCTTTTTCCCTTATCCACGCGTTTTCAAACCTGAATTCCTCATTTCTTCCATTTGCCCAGCTTCTGTTTGAATGTTTCAATTTCAATGAAATTGCCCGGTGATCCGACCCAAAAAATTGTAAATGTTCCACAACAGAGGCTTGGAACATCTCCTTCCATTCTGTATTGACCACAAACGATCTAACCTTTCCTTAATAAGATGGTGGCTTTTCCGTTTGTTGGTCCATGTAAACACTGGTCCCTTAAACCCAATATCGAAGAGTTGAAGGGAGTTCAAGGCTTTCCTAAATCTGTCAATATTGTATCTTACTCGTCCATTCAAGACTCCTCCCCTTTTTTCATTTTCACAGAGAATATCATTGAAATAACCCCCCACCACCCAAGGTCTATTTGGGGGATGAGTTTGTCTGATTCTGTGCAGCAAATCAAAAGAGTGTTGTCTCATAGTTTCATTTGGGTTTCCTTGAAATCCCGTGAATTGCCAATCACAACCATGCCAAGACAAAGCCACATCAATATGACCACGGGAATAAGAACATAAACTTGCATTGACTTCTTCATTTGCATACAAAATCAGCCCTCCACTATTTCCAATTGCATCCACAGCAAAACAAAAAGAAAAATGCAACATAGTTTTTCAAGACAGAGCTAACCTAGAGGGCACTTTGGAATCCAACAGAAACAATACAGAAGGTTTATATAAATTAGTAATACTCCTAAACCTATGGAATGCTTGGGGCCCCTTCAATCCCCTAGCATTCCAACTAATCATCCTCATTTTCCATGGCGGAGCTGGGTATCTCCAGACTCCGCCTTGTTTGAGCTGCCCGTGTCTTCCTCACTTTTGTGTCGTTTATTCCCACTTGATCGAGTTGCTTCATGTGATTCCTCCATTTCCCCTGCCTTAATTCTCAGTTGTGCATTAGATGGTCTGTCCCTTTTCTTGATGCATTTTCCTTTCTTCTTGGTTACAATCTCCTTTGGAATCTGAATTTGGAATCCAGTCAGCTCCGGTACTTGTGATGACTGCGCTACCCCCTTCATCTTAGCTTGAAAGATGGGCCCTTTTCCTGCCCCTAGGCCCTCTCTTCCTGGAGATAAATGTATCGGATTATACAAACTTGTTTCGGTGAAATGTCGAATCGGTACTTCGTGTTCCACCCCGAACTCAGGCCCAGTTGTTCCAAAGGTCAGGAATCGATTTTCTTCAAAGCCTTGTTGTTCCACTTCTGCAAACACTGAGTCCACAAACTGGTTGTCTAGCTGCAAATTTGCAACCTGATTGTCGGTCTCGAGGGCCAGTTGTAACCCGCCGTCCTCAGCATTCGGGAAGAACGATGGAGGAGGGGGAACAGCTTGATTGTTGAATTGGCTAGAGTGCTCTTGTTGGTTTCCTTCTTTCCGAGTGAGTGTTTTGAGAAAGTCGTACTGCTTCTGATCCAGCCCCTTTTGAAAATCTGCCCTCAGCCAAGTGGGATAGTTTTTCTCACCAGTTGATTGATATGCTCCCCCATTGAATTTCTCGGGGCATTCATCCTCTGTATGGCTCAAGAGTCCACAGTTGTGGCAGAACTCCCCCAATTTTTCGTACCTGAGTGGAAGGATAATTTTCTTCATTCGAATTGTAATGTAGGTATTCCTGTGTAGGGGTTTGCTCATATCCGGCAGCACCCTCACACGTAGGCACCTCCCCCACGCTGTTTCTCCTTCCGGACAGTCCAGCTCTATAACATCACCTAGTTTTTCAGCAAGTTTAAGCCCAATAGGCTTATTCATAGAGTAAATTGGTAACCCGTGGATCTGAATCCAGAAGGGGATGGTGTTAATCACCAAATCCCGAGGTTGTTCATCACCTCTGATTTTTGAAAGTACGAGCATGGGCCTGTTCATGATCCAGGGCTGTCGGTAAAAGACTTTGCTCCAGTCCAGATCATTTTCGAACTCGAACAGTTGATATCCTTCCCCCATTTGTGCCACTTTGACATTGCCTTCCACCTTCCAAATTTTCTTTAGTGTGGACAGAGAGTCCTTCATTGTTGATGATCGACGGATAGTGAACTTCCCCAACAGAGCGTTTTTGGGGATGATCAGTTCTCCATCTTCCACCTCAAGGGAGGAATCTTCAGCATCGGTCAGCGAGACCTTACGGAGTGGCTCTTGAAGGTGTTCCGCCATAGTGTTAACAAACGAAAAGAAGATATGATGATATCTAAGAGAGAAAATGATGTTACAATGTGAATGAGGGCGTGCACTCCTTGTACACCACCTCCGGTGAGATATAGGCCTCACCACCGCCTTTCCAACCAATAAAAACGTAGCAGATGTCATCGTGACGTGAGCGCTCGAAGAACTCAGGCTAAAAGCAATCCGGGAAATCGCAAACGTCGTTTTGAAAACCCCAATTTCTGCGGAATTAAATTCACTCAAACACGCTAATATCTCGGGGTAGAAAGAGTGTAATCAATACTCATATTCGCCCAATGGATAAACACGAATACTGACTTGGGGGCTAAGGAGCTCTTCAATAGCAATGATTTGCCCCTATGAACCCTAGAAATGTCTTAATATCTCCAGGATTTGGGAATCGCCTATTATGATTACAGAATCGCACGTAGTGAACGTGAAAATCGCCTAGCGTAGGCGCGTGATGCGCGTGAATAAACTAAGATCAGAGCTTGTTAACAGTCATAAAAAGTTCAAGTAACGGGATTTTCATGAATTGACTATTTTAGGTAGAAAGTACGCATTGTGTGAAAGAGGTTAGGTAAATGAAATACTGATATTGTAGACTGGCCGTTGGTCGTATAATCCCTTTTTTCCTGTGCATATACCCCATTCATATTAACAAAATGAATTACCATGATTTGTTATTTTCCAAAACATTTGCATGATTTGTTGTACCAACAGCCAAGCACAACGATACAATCATCAAAGGCACACTCGGACAGCCTGTAGTGGAGTCTCCCACTGAAACATATAAAAACTCAGATCATCTTTATCTTTATATAAGCAGTAAATGTGTACGAACTCTTAAAATTGTAAGAAGATAATACACCCATGTAGAATTTTCATTAATTGTCAATAATTGCCCAAATAAACATATAAAATGTGTAGGGATATACTCATATACGAAATGTAGTTATTAGAAAAAACAAACAATGAGAATCATATTCGCAATAGGTTGGAACCTTCAATATCAATTATTTTGTTAGCAAGCTGCATGCTTTACCACTCTAGACTGTTCGTAAATACGAAAAACATCAACCTAAATCTTCATCCACCAGATGATCATCCCTATTAAACTACAAGACACTGTACATTCATGCCAATAGAACAGCAACGAGCATCACTCATTCTTGAATGACCTGGAAGAACATAGAGGCACCTTCAGAGCTAAGCTATTCTCATTCCAGTTCTCATTCCAGTAGAACAGTGGACAGGCATCACTGGTTTTTGAACGACTGCAAGAAAGAAAACATTCCTTCAATTAAACATTTTACAAAAGAACTCAGTATTAGAAAAACATGTGTTCTATGCACTAAAAACTAATTCTAAATTAAAACCAGAAAAGTTCTGAAAACCAACATCAAAATTCTTGGAAGCATCCTTCAGTTGGTCAGCCAATTCTTTCTTCTTCTGAGCAGCTGCATAAACGAATACAAAATATTGGTATAACATCTCCGATTTATAAATCAAAATATGAAATCAGTAACAGCACACAAACATAAAAGTAAAGATTACCAAGATCAGACAATTCATCCATCTTCCTTGATGTCCTCACTGCAAACCTCTGGAATTTTGGACTGGGACAAAATGAAATATAACATGTTAGAAATAATTATTCACTCATAACAACACCACATTTTTCTTCACTCATAACACCAAAACTTCAATATGATGTAGGATGGAAGAAATTTTTCTAACATTTTCCTTCCGCTAGAGGTACACAAGAAACATCCGGCATTGCACCATCATAAAATCACATTCTCTCCATAGAACAAAGGGATAAATAAAATAAGTGTTTATGTAGGCAAAAAGACAAATAAATCAAGTACAACCCTCAAATTAAAAGCAGCAACCATCGGATTTTATGTTTATTTTTTTGAAGGGGATAAGAGGGGCCTCAAACGAGTTATTACAAGTACTGTGGTCATCTCAAGAATCATTACAAGCCTACGAAGTCATCACAGGGCTCCAATTTTAATTTGGTCTAAAACAAAATATAAGAACACCACAAATGCAGCAACAAGAAATCTAGTTTTATTAGATCAAAATGTTCTTCACAATACTTTCATCAGGACAAAAAGCGCCAAATAATTGCGCAATTTATCACACAGTTAACAAACACCTAAACAAAATTTAAGATTTAACAGGATATCTATAACTACTAAGAAAATATGAGACTAAAAAGCTTCAAGAAATCACAATTCTTAAACATGACTTTTTCAGAAAACAGGATGTGCCTCAGACCGATAAAATTTGACTTAAAAAAAGATAGCGATCATCAGCGCAATCATTACAAGCTTACGGAAATCATCATCAGCAAACATCCATAATTCAAACTCAGAATTTGCAACCCTAACAAATACATCTTAAGATTCGTTTTTACACAAAAATGTCTACAAGCTCTAAATGAATCATCGATACAAACAGCCAAAAACAAAAAAGGGGAAAAAACGATCTTTAGGTTAAAATCAAATTACCTGTTGGCAAGTCCATTAACGATAAGCTCGTTAGCGACATACGAAAGTACTCTGTGAAGGAAGTTTCCACCTCCGGCCATTCTTCAGAAATCAAGAAGAATATTTAAATAATTAAACGGAAAGAAAATATGAAGAACGATAATTTTTCGAATCCAAATTTCTTTTACCTGATTATATATCGGAAAGAGAAACCCTAGTTCTAGATTCTTCGGCTTCGACGATCAACGGAACCAGCTTGTATTCGCAATTGTCTGACCCTGCCCTCCACAAATCGGAAACTTATATCGTCGAATTGGGCCTAATGGGCCATTCTTAAGGAGTGATTTGGATTGAGGCAATTTTTGCGGGGGAGCGGTTATAGACACCCACCATTGTATTGAGGACACCCACGAGAAGTTTTTTTTGGAAAAGGGAGTATGTAAATGGTCTATTTTGCCCCTCCTTAAATTTTTTAAAAAAAAAAGCGGATGAGTACACCCACCACTGTATCTATCGCGGGAAGAGCTAGCGTCGATCAACATTCCACCTCCAAAACTTTCCAAAAACGCCGTAGACGATTTTGCTTGTGAAAGAACTCGAAAATGGCCGATAGTGATGCAAAAACGACTCGTGGGGGTGCCAAATATTCATTAGTAAGTTGTTTAGCATGTTTTCAAGGTTTTTTAGTTTTGAAAAATGGAAGTTTTTTTATGTGTAGGGTTTTGTTGTATTTTGGTAGTTTAATCTTGTTTTTTTTACATAATATGAGTTTATAATGGTATCTAGTTTAAATAGGATGCATTTAGGACATACATTTTGACAATCTAACGTTGTACAACAACGTGTTCTTGTTGAATGATTACGTCCATGTTGTGCTTCAAAAATTGAATTGCTTTACGGAGTTTGCACATAAAAAACATTGGTTCGGGTTGCCGTACATGGGATATCTAGTGGCTCACACTATAATGTGGCGGTGGTGGTTCTTGATACCCGTCTATCCCTTACGTATCTGCCGTTCAACAAAGAACCTCCTCAAGAACCGAGGAGTATTTGGTTGGGATTAATTAATGAGAATCATTTCGTCCAGGTATTTGATTGCATTAATTTAATGAATTTATTTACACGTATATGTTGCATATTTTATAAATAACACATAAATCTCGAATGCGTGTAGGTCATAATGGGTGCTGGGCGCACTTTGCCCCCGGTCATTACTTCGTGGAAGCATGAGGGTCAACACATTTCAGACGGATGGAAAAATGCATATGCGTCCGGAGGAATTAATTAGATGATAGTGTATGGACGTAGTTACCATCTTTTTGTTAGTTTTTGTGGTTAGAAACTTTGGAATACTTTTGTCTTTTTGGTGTAATTTGTGTACAAATTGTCAACAAACAACATTCATAGATAATTTGTGTACAAATTCTGGATGTGTAATATTTTTGGAACATGTATACGGTTTCAACGTTACAATTCCTCTATTTTTTGGAACATGATTTGTGTAATTTAATTCCTCTATTTTTTGAATGGTTTATCGTGCTTGACTTTTGAATGAGGCACTACAATTGTGTTAAAAGTATAATATGGTGTATAAAACCTATAGTTGGGATCATTTTTAAAAAAAATTGACTTTTGTTCGAAAATAAGGTCCCAACAATAAGGCCATGTTCGAAAAAAAGGTCCCAACAATAAGTCCATGTTCGAAAATTGGTCCATGTTCGAAAATAAGTTCCCAACAATTGGTCCATGTTCGAAAATAAGGTCCCAACAATAAGGCCATGTTCGAAAATTTGTTCCGCGAGTTTTACTTGGTCGAATTTTAAACCAAAAGTTGCTGTAACGAACTTTTTTTCGAACATTGGGGCCATGTTCGAAAAAAAGTTCCCAACAATTGGTTAATGTTCGAAAATTTGTTGGCTTTTCTCCGTGGGTGTCCTCATCCGAACGGTGTGTGTCCTCATCTCGTGGGTGTCCTCAATACAATGGTGGGTGTCTATAACCGCTCCCTTTTTGCGGATGAGAGAGGCCTTCTAATTAAATACACACCGAACTTACTGCCCTCCCTCAAAATTTTATACTCCTTACTTACAAAATTATTTTTTTTAAATGTTAATAAAATAGAAAAAATACTCAAAAGTTAATTATTTAAATAGAATAAACATATTTAGGTCTGAGCAAACTTTTGGAGGGAGTATAATTTTCTCCTTTTTATCAAATGATGCAAATTAAACTTAATAATTACTTTGAAAATCATAATATAATATAAACATCTCAATTCTGAATTACACAATTTACACGTACACACGCACCGATTGCACGGTGCATTTTTTTTCCATTTCTAGTATCACATTACTTATTAGGGTCTTTCTATGGTTAGGAAGGCTTCGCGCTTCCTGACAACAGGAAATCTATTAAATACCATTAGATCGTTGATCCAACGTATAAAATTGTTTTGATATGATTGCACTTCGCAATAGTGCGTTTGCACTATGCAATTTACAATCGCAATGCTTCGCCTTGATAATAAATTAAAATAATAAATATAAAATGACAAAAACATCCTTTTAAATTTAAATAAATAAAAGATATCATTTCTAACCTTTCATTTTTCAATTAAAACATTAACAAAATGAAAATATCAAGGAAAAAATTGTTCGTCTTCCTCCTAGAAATGAGCCGCCGTCTCTCCTCAAACACATTTTTCTGCAAACCGCTTTCGCTATTCCTGTCCATCCCTAATTCATTACTAAACCCAGCCTCGTCTCCTCCCTTCTCTTCTCCTAACCACTCTAAAAACCTGAGTTTCCAATTGTCTCATCTTCTTCCCAATCGTCATGTCACTCCACCCTTTCGAAACCGCCGCACACCGCAAAAATATTGATTTAATTAATTTCTTTATGTTTAACTACTGTAGCAATTGAAAACAAGAAGGGAGATTTTAAAATTTAGAGATTGGATTTTGAAGGAATATTTAATTCCTTAACAAGAAAACAATGGCTAGCAATTGAAATTTGGGGATTAATTTTTGAAACAAGATTTTAGTATTATGAAATTAGGAAACAATTGTTAATGATTTCTGAATTAAATTTGCTGAATTGGCTCCCTACAAGAAACGTACCACTGAGACCCATAAGAGGGCAAAGAAGTGAGGCATGATCTTTGATTTACAGTCTTTGAAACAATCTTCAAAAATGGGTATTTCTAGGAAACAATTATGTATAGTCTTTGATTTGTATAATAGATTTTTTTTTTTTACAGAGTTTGTATAATTGAATTTGGTGTTATTGAAATTTGGGGATTTGGTGCTGAATCCAGAAATTTCCGTAAAGAAGCGGCAAGAGGGAAGGTGGGGTCGTGGCGGCGGGATGTCCAGGGTAGGGACCGGCAGCGACAGGGTGGTGGTGGCCGGTGGGGGAAGGGGGCAGAGGCTGAAAAATGAAAATAAATGTTTTGTATTTTATATAATTAAATTTATAAATATACTGTATAAAATTTGAGTTTTTAAAAGATAGGATATTTTGGTAATTTATATATTTTATTTAAAAAAATAATTATTTTATTATATGACGAAGCTAAATCGCACTATGGCGAAAGTAAATGAGGTGTCAATTTTTTATTGGCTTCCTGTCGTCAGGAAGGGCGATCACCCTTCCTGACCATAGAAAACCCCTACTTATTAAGTGATTCTATTACAATTTTTTTAAGTAATACTACTACAACACTTTACACACAAAATATGTTGAATAGTTGTAAAACCAATTTTATTGATTTAACAAAAATTATTGGTATAGATAGATCAACTAATATCACATCATTTACTAGGTTTTACATGTTACTCATTAATTTATCAAAACACATTACAATTCAGTTTTATTTCCTTCTTTTTAGAAACCTTGTGTAAAACATGCACTAATTTTTTTTTCTAACCTTAAAATTATTGGTATAAATAGTTTTTTTATTATTGCAAAGATAAGGATTAGAAGCTAATTCCACCACAAAATTTGACGGGTCAATTCAAGTAAATGAATTTCTAAATAATCAAGAATTTCAAGTAAATGAATTTCTAAATAATCAAGAATTTTGTACTAACTCGTGTGTTATAAGGCCCATAACATTAACACTCCTTTTAGCAAAAAAAATAATAATACTAGAAAAGCTAGTGATGAGATCTCGGCCAGCCTTGACGTAATCCCCAAAAACCTATCTCCTGATGAGTTAATCGCATTCACTACTATTTTTGCATCACCCTCTATAATTATGTTGTCCATGCGAAGTTCTTTCAATCAGGAGAGAGTTCTTGCCCTTTTTTTTTTTTTTTTTTTCTAAGTTTGGTAAAAAGTTTTAGGAACCGATTTTATTGGTTTAACATAAATTATTGATATAAATAGATCAAATTGAAACATTAACACCCTGCTCGTTACACCCTCTAAAATCAAATCTAATTGTATAAAATTTAGAAAATAAATAAGGGTGGGGCTAATAACACCCCATAAAATGTTATACACACCCCAAATGTTAAACACATCCCATTAAAATTTAAAATTCAATTTTTATTACTATACACACCCCAATTATTTCCTATTTACCCTTAAATCCTCATTACTAATAAAAATTAACTAAATGTTTAAAAACATATAAAATTTAAAATTTAATAAACAGAAAATTAATAAATTTAATAATACAATTACGTGTAACGTTGATTTTTTTTTAAAAAAATTAGCTAAATTTTAAAAATCATTTAAAAATGGAACAATCAATTAAAAAAATGAAAAAAAAAAAAATTAAATCTGAAAAAAAAAAAAATTAACGTTTAACGATTTTTTTTAAAATTAAATAAAATAATAAAGAAAAATCAACTCAATATTAAATTAAAAAATAAAATCTTTAAAAATAAAATAAAGCTAAATAAAATTTACAAATTTAAACTAAATTTTTAAAAATAATTAAATCAAATATATTTTTAATATTTATAATTAATTTAATTAATTCTTAAGATTTAGGTGTTTTTTAATTTTTTAGATTTTATTTATCATTATTCGAATTCTTAATTTTAATTGATTTTTTAATTAATTATTTTTTATGATTTATTAAAAATTTTACGAATTTATTTATTTTTAATTTTTTTTATTTGAATTTTTTTTTTTTCTTTTTAAAAAACATTTATTTTTTTCAGATTATTTTTAAAAATATTTGATTTATTTAAATTAATTATTTTTTAAAATTTTATTAATCTTTTAAAATAGTTTTCAGATTTTAATTATATTTTTTAAGATATTTTCAATTTTATTAAAAAAATTATCTTTAATTTGTATAAGGATTATTTAGTCATTTTACAATTATCTATTTTTATTTTTAAAATGATGGGGTGTGTATAACATGTTTTGGGGTGTTAGTAGTGGTACCCAATAAATAATAGGGAGGGAAAACATCGTTGCAAGTTTACTTTGTGGATTCAATGATCAATTACATACGGAGTATGAGGATTTATATAAAATAACAAACAAAAACAATAAAACTAACAAAAGAATTATTATCGGATCTGAGAAAAATCATGAATTCTTCACCTTTTCTTCAGATTTCTGCTACAAGGACAACAAATGCGCATAAAGAATTCGATTCCACGTATCAGGAACCCCAGGTAAACACCAGTGTATACAATCGGCGTGGTGCAAAGGATCTTCCTTTTCTTCATCTGTCAATAATCTTCCCCCCGACTCAGTGTAAATCGACGAGTGGGCATCAATTCTGTACTCTGATAACTGAGTTATGTTTATCATTGTAACAGGAGTTTTCATCCTTCCGATAACATCGGCCACTGCGCTCATTATCCGCTTATCCGACCCGGTTCCCCAGTGCCATTTCTTTGTAATTGGCTTTGTTTCGTTGAAGCATTTGATGCCTTTTTCATTTCCCCAGTCTGCACTCCTGGTGTTTGACGAAATGCGTCAAGGTAAATTGAATGGTTTATTCATCATGTTTATGTTTATTAGTAGTATTGCTACAAGTTGGATTCTCATCAATATATGTTGTTTGGGCGTGCTTTCCATTTTTTGGGGGTAAATCAAGTCTAAGTTTTTTAATCTTCTGACATCTTGATGAGGATATGCTGACGATTTAAGATGACATTTTGGAATAATTGTTTAATCATAATATCTAAAGGGTTAGCTATGAGACTTGTTTTTTTGTTAGGCTTGTCATTTTATATGCAAAAATTATTATCAAGTTATGTTTATTTGGTGTTTCCACCCTCTTTATTGAATTCTTTTATCATAATTGAAAGTTGCAAGAGGGAAAGACTGACCTCTGATGAGTAGGAGACATTGTGGTGAAGAACACTTTAGTTTTATTGGAATCGACATTTGAATCCACCCAATTTGCCCATGTTTTGAGTCCTAGTGTGTAAGAAACGGGTGCATCCAGTTCGTGATATCCTTCTTCACCGTTTGCAAACGAACCCCATCTGCAGTTTATTGAACTTGTAAGAACAACAACTGCTCAATGGACATATAATAGTAATGAAACTAAAGATACTTGCAGTGACTTAATCTTCAGACCACTCATCCACCACACATAGGTGTTGAACACAAAAATATTGACTCCTATCCAGTGTTTGGCATGTTTGGCTACTGAATCGACCTTCAGGATTCTCTTCTTAGGATCTGCTATTATCTGAACATCTGAATTTGATTCAACTAGGAACGGTGCCCAGTAGAACTCGATTGACAAATTGTACTCCTATAGAAATAGTAAAAAAAGTGAGTTCTTTGTTATTGTATATTGTATAAGAATATAGTAGATTTTAGAGTGATGATGATTTAAATGCACCTTAGCTTTAAACACGTTATGAACACGGCCCCGTTTCATGGATTTCTCTTGTTCTGGTATCACAGATTCAACGATGCAAACAAATGATTCCCACTGTCCTCTCTGCAGTGAATCCCCTACGAACATCATCCTTTTCCCTCGAAGTTTTTGAAGTGCAGTTTTAGGATCAATCCTGGATAAAAAGTCATTTCAAGGTCAGTACAGGAAATAATGCTCAAATTCATTGTTTTTTTAGTTTGATTACAATTCTTTTTATAATGATGGGTTTAATATTACCTAGGCAATATGCAATCATCAGGCTCCCATTCCCAATGTTGGTAATCAAGATCGTGCTTTCCATTCTTAACGCATGAAACTTGCCTGTCCAGATACGGGCACGTCCTGTCTGTATAAAAAGGCTTTATCGTACGATTGAACACCCATTTTCCATTGTTAAGGGTGCACTCCTCTGGATCAAACTGAAATCGATCATCTGCTACATACTTGAATGCTGTCTTGTTGTTATCTGTCAAAGAAAAGGGTGACAATGTCATCAACATTATGACAACCTTTTAAAAGAATTGCCTTGAGAACTAATTGTGTGTATACCTTTGACAGATTTCTTGGCAGCATGCCTTTTGCCACAGGACTTAAACCTAAAGATGGAACTAGACGAAAAGAAACTGATTTGTTCGGTGAAAAAGAGAGCGATAAAGGCCAACGCAAAAATTGTGGTGATGATTATCGATAGAGGCAGCTTTCCTCTTGGAGGCTTCAGAATGGCCATTAGAAAAGATTGGACGAGGTTATGGAGGAAAGAGAATGGAAAAATGACAGGTGGTGAAAATGGGGGAGGCAGGTGGTAATGCAACAGAATGATATTAATCTTAATCAACACAAGTGTGGACATTATATCATGAAAGTTTGAGTAGGAGTAAAGCTAAAGCAATGCAAATTTAATCATGTTTTCTCCTCTTTATTTCAAGCTTAGTAGGCTGCAACTTGCAATTAGCAAGCTCAACATCTTGGGCTCCTCTTCTTTATTACATATAAAAAAAGAAGCTACATGGTGGTTCCACCCCTAACCGATACTAATCTTGTTGTATCACTAGAAATTCACATAAAAATCCTCTCCAAAAAAAAAAAAAATAACACATAAAAAATGGACTTGGATCGAAAAATTATTTAATTATGAAATTTCATTGGAAAATAAGTAATATAGAGAAACTTCACTTTAATATTTGAATCATATTTCCTTCAAAACATGATTTGAATGTGGGCCAATAAGTTCATGTGTCATATTATAATATAATAATTTTGGTTCGGTTCTTAGTGTTCTTCTCATTCTTTAAAACATCGCACTCTTATACATAGCTACATTTGAGTTGAGGTATCACATCTCTAGTGTTCTTCATTCTTTAAAATAGAGAACCCTAGTGATTGGTTCTGGTTCGTTCTTCTTCTGGTTCGAAACTTTAAAACAAAGCGAAACAAGGTATCGCGCTCTCTAATGTTCTCATTCTTTAAAACAGAGCGATATAAGGCATCGCGCTCTCTAGTGTTCTGTTTTATAATACGGTATTGCGCTCTTTGTTTCATGTATGAGATAACCTTAACTCTTATAATAACGACTTTTTTAACATAATTGTATCATATATTTATATAGGCAAAAGCCTTGTGTAAACCAGATTCATTGTGAAATGGTTTACATTTTATTTGTATATTTTAATGATATTAGTTGTTTTATTAAAATTTATTATTTTTTATTACTAGTTGTTTATTAAAAAATATTAGTAGTTGTTTTATTACTATAAAGTATTAGTTGTAAAATAAGGCATGATAAAATTGATTTACACTTTACCAAGTATTTATATATTATGACATGGTTTATTTTGCACTTAAATTCCTAATTTGATTTTGGGCTTTATTCAGAGATACTCTCTAAGACAATGATCATCTCTTATTGAGTGGAATATACATCCAATTAGAGTCGAATTTTATGTGTATGTTACAAAGTTTAAGACATGAACCCTATATAATACCACTTGTTGAGCCTCATCGATTGAGAGGATCTCCATAATTAGATGACATTGTCCACTTTCTAAGCCTCATTAAAAGGGGCATATTTGTTTTAGGCTTTACTCAAAACACCTATAATATCAATACTTAAAAAAATTATATTCCTTCTCATGAATAAGAAATTATTTGCACATAGGTGGTCCATCATCCTAATGTATACCTGATGAATATTCTATGGTAGAAATGGCAGTGAAAGGAATCATTAATTAGGTGGGAAAAGGTATTCTAAAAAATATTGAAACTCAGCTAACTTAAAAAAATCAATTCAAATCTACTGCTTATCTTATTATTACTACTGGCCAATCAAACTGTTCATTAGGCTTGGTTCGGCTCAATGGTCTCGTTAACGAGTCGAGTCGAATTCGTTTTTTTTGCTCGTCAATATTATTGAGCCAATAACAGCTTTAAACTCAGACGACTCATCTACACCGTGCGACTCATGAGCCAAAAGGTTACGTACGTTCAAGCTCGAAACATTGCTCACGTTGGTTGCATCACTTTGACCTGCAAGCAGGGGCGGACCCAGGATTAGTAATTGAGGGGGGCCGACAGTAAAATTTCAAAGTGATTAAATTTATACTCCCTCCGTTTTTAATTAAGTGTCACTTTGTCTTTTTTAATATTTTCAAAACAAGTGTCATTCTACATTTTTTCTTGAATTTTGACAATTTTATCCTTATACATTATACTCTCTCCATTTTCTTTACCTTGATTTAAGCCTTTTCCCTTTTGAATGTAGTAGGAGTACTATAACATAAATCACGAATAAACTTTAATTATTGTATACATGAATATCACCTACAATATTGGCTACATTCATTACTAAACATAAATTTAATATTAAAATTAGTTATCATTAATGAAGGGTAAAATGGTCCATGATTATATATCTTAATTTGTTGAAAATTGTTAGAATGACACTTAATTAAAAAAGTGGAGGGAGTAATATACATTATTAAGTTTATATATAGTATATTAATTATTATAAAATTTTCAGAATATAACATTAAACCTACAATCGATTAAAAGTATTACTCCCTCCACTTTTAAATAAGTGTCATTTTAACAATTTTCAACATATTAAGATATATAATCATGGACCATTTTACCCTTCATTAATGATAACTAATTTTAATATTAAATTTATGTTTAGTAATGAATGTGGTCAATATTGTAGATGATATTCATGTATACAATAATTAAGGTTTATGCATGATTTATGTTATAGTACTATATTCAAAAGGGAAAAAACTTAAATCAAGGTAAAGAAAATGGAGGGAGTACAATGTACAAGGGTAAAATTGTCAAACTTGAAGAAAAAAGTGTAGAATGACACTTATTTAAAAAATATTGAAAAAGGCAAAGTGACATTTAATAAAAAACGGAGGGAGTATTTGATATGGTCCAACTTAAGACTTTCCATACCGGTGGTCGTAATTTTGAGTTACGTTCTAAATCCACAATGATTTTACAAAACGACTTTCATCATTATTTATAAATGGATTTAACTTAGATGCTTGTGTATTTTTATTATTTCTTTCAAAGAAAAATTCTATTATCCCTAGGGTTTTCATCTACGAAATAATCAAATACAAATTAATTAATTGAAAGACTACATTAAATTTCAAATTCTAACTTTTAATCAGCCATTAGTTATATTAATTCATGTCTATCTTTGACCTAGAAAACAAAATTTATAAATACATCAATTAATATCTAAGAATTAATTTTAAATTAAATGTTAAATATGAATTAAATATATATTTGGAAAATTGGAGAATAATTATAAATATAAATTACAAGTATTGTATTAGTATGATTTAATTTAATGGGTGTGTGATTGATTGGGAAGAAAATGAATTAAATTAGAGGAAAGGAATGGGCTTGGAAGAAAAATAATTAAGCAATTAGTTTATTAATTGGGGGAGGCCAATTAAAAATATTACTAAGACATATATATCCCACTAGCGTACGTCCGCCCCTGCCTGCAAGTGTCGCTTGGGCCTTAGCCGACACATATATGTTAACAGTGGTGAATCCAGAATTTAGAATTTGGGGTACAAAAGATATTAAGTTTAAAATTGAGGGTACAATTTTGATTATCTAATTTTTTTTTGAGACATTATTAATTTTATTTTTATTTGTTACATAAAAAAAATTAAAAAATACTGTAATCAATTTGGAGTACAGTTGTACCCCAAATTATACGCTGGATCCGCCTCTGTATGTTAGGTGCAAAGTGCAACTCTAAGGGTGTGTTTTGAAACCCTACAAACTGCTTTCAGAATCACTTATTACGTACACGTAATAAGTGATTCTGGAAGCAGTTTGTACCCTAAATCTTTCAATGCAATCAAGTCTCAATTTTCATGTTTAAAGTTGTCACTTTTATGTATCAATACTCAAAATTACTTTTGAGTAAATTAAATAAATATATCAAATTAATTTATTCGAAAGGTAGATTAATTATGAATTTGCAATTTATTCTATTAAATGAAACATTAAATTTAAGGGATAAGTTTTGTGTCCATCTTGTACTCCGTATATCAATTGTACGGTGCAATTGTACATAATTAATACTCATTATTTAGTAAAACAATTAAATGTTGTTAAGTCAAAATAATGAATACGTAATAATTAATTATATTTAGTAACTTAATTAATAGTATTATTAAAAACAATGCACTTAAACTGTACGGTCAACCCTAAACATTTAGTAAATTTTAATCTAAATTAAAAGTGGTCAAAGTTTGGTCTCTAGTCAGATTATATTAAGTTATTAACCAATTTCCAACAAGTTTACGGTACTTAAATGTACCTAATCGAATGTAATGTACTACAAACCCCCCATTAATCAGGAAAATTAAGCGTTTGGCTTCTTGTTTTTTAAATGTTTGACAAGTTCTTTTCATTGCAATCAATTTAATACTAGGTCACTAATATTTTGTAAACTTCATCTCCAACACACAATAAAAGCAAGATGTTTATAGGTCATACCATAATGACTGACCTGTTTAACTTTAATAATTAAATGTAGAACATAAATTGTAAGCCCGTTTAAACACAAATCTTTTAACTCGAATTGGTTAGTTCACGAGTTAAACGGGCAAACCTATGGACCTGAGTTAATTTTTTTATTTATATTTCTAGGCAAAAACTTGTGTGAGACTGTTTCACAGATCTTTTTCTGTGAGACGGATCCTTTTAACCCATATTCCAAAATAAATTTTGGGTAGGATAATACATACTCCGTATTTTTTTTTTCAGATTTTGGTTTGTAAAAAAAGTGATAATGTTTAATTAAAAAGTGATAATATGTTTAACAAAAGTGATTATCACTTTTTACTTCAACACTGTCACTTTTTGCTCAAACATTATCCTTTTTTATATACAAAAGTCGTCTCACGGATCTCATTCTGTGAGACGGTCTCACCCAAGACTAGCCCATATTTCTATTGTGGAACATGACTCCGATCAAATCACAAATGTTGTTGTTCTTTTTTTATTAGGATTAATTGCATAAAAAATTATCATATTTAGGGTGCTTATAATTACAAATTTACAATATACACTGTCCCCGATTTTTTATTATATTTTGCAATTTGATATATATAGCAACCTGTTTTTTGGCCAAATTTAATCTGACGTGGATGCTGCAGGAGCCCGCCAAACATTTTTTGTATTATTTGTAATTCATGGAACTTTTTTGTAAATGTATTAATTATACACTTATGCTGCTATGCACCACTTTTAAAATCGTAACCCCTATTCCCTTCAAAGAATTAAGGTTTTGTTTCCCTTGCAATAGAATTATAGAACAAGTAGTAGTTTATAATTGAAATTAAAAAAAAAAAAACATTTATCAAATTGCGAGCATAAAGACACGTTGTTTAAAAAATTGTTGGCATCCTACGTGGAGTTAGAATGGCAGATGCGGCAATGCCTGACTAAATTTGATTGGAAAATAGATTGATGTGTTGTTTTGTAAATTAAAACTTAAAAAAGTGATGTAATGAAGTGAAAAAAAAATGTGATAAATAAAGATCCTAGATAGATAGTACTGTAATTTTTTTTTATTATTATTATAATTGATATGCTATGCCTATAACCACAAGGCCTAGCATTAATGTATGGGTGATATATGAAAATAAAAAAAGGATTAAAACTTACCTACACAATCTCCTTAATTACAATAATAATTTAATCTATAAAACAAACAATAATAATTTAATGGACTGCTCAACTTCTACAGGAAATATGTGCGGTTGGATGAGGAAATAAAGGGAAGGAATTAGCTGAGAAGTCATTTATCATTATTAACACTGTGTGGCTGCAGTGCGATCTAAGCTTAATTTCTGTATTATGAATGAACAGACAACTAGTTTGTTGCTCCAAACAACACACTTATGATCAATTTATGATTGTGGGATTTTTTTATCTGCATCCACTTTGAAGGATTTGAGATGTTGGAGTTTACTGTTGCGTTTTGATCGAGAGATTTCAACTTCATAAATTTATATTCATACATATATATTAGAATGCATTTTTTAAAATCAAAACTACATAAACATAGTCCTAAATTTCAAGTTTATACACGAAGTCAACAACAAAATTAATTATAATGTTTTTCTATTTCATTTAAATCAAAATTTTAAAATAAATATGCTAGATTGGAGTATTAATTAGAGCTCTATAAAAAGTACTAGGTCCAACCCAATTCACCAACGGGTCGCGAGTTTGGCGGACCAATTCACGTTTAAAATATGTATATTCAACTCAATTCTACAATGTGTAGGATGTACATTATATATAGAAGACTCAATATTTTAAAGTCTTCTATCTAACAACTTTATTTAGTTAAATATGTAAGTACCCTTCTTCTAGAATGTGTATGCATGTTTTACATTAGTATGTTCATTGTAATGCATGCTATACCCCATATGGGACTGTAAGTGTATATACTTCAACAGTTCAACATGCCCCCGGAAGAAACCAAACCACCATTGTTACGTGAGTTTGAACCAAGATAGAAGATGAATGAAGCGAGCTGGAGCAAGCGGTTTTATAAGAAGATCAGCAGGTTGATCATCAGATGAGATGAAGTGTACGTCAAGAACACCATTTTGAACCTTTTTCTCGTAGAAATTGAACGTCGACCTCAATGTGTTTGGTGCGTGAGTGAAATGCAGGGCTAAAGGCCAATGTGATAGCCCCTTGATTATCACACCAAAGCAAACTAGGAGTTGAAACTGGAATGTGTAGCTGCTTGCAAAGGCTGGCAATCCACATGATGTCTGTTGTAGCAAGAGCTCTGTACTCAGCTTCTGTGCTGCTGTGAGCAACCACAGACTGCTTTCTTAAGCTCCATGAAATAAGGTTGTGGCCTAGGGTTATACAAAAACCAGAAGTGCTGCGCCGATCATTTATGCTTGAGGCATAGTCTGCATCCACAAATTCTTGCAACCTAAAATCAGAAATAGGAGAAAAAGAAATACCATGAGAAAGGGAGCCTTTGAGATATCTAAGA
This sequence comes from Galeopsis tetrahit, assembly GCA_963675135.1. Classification (NCBI taxonomy): domain Eukaryota; kingdom Viridiplantae; phylum Streptophyta; class Magnoliopsida; order Lamiales; family Lamiaceae; genus Galeopsis; species Galeopsis tetrahit. The sequence continues at coordinate 70,277,365 of OY776128.1, read as the reverse complement.
ACTCTCTTGCAAACTTTCCAGTGATTTTATGTTGGATTTTGCAAGAACTGTGATAGTTTGTTTACATTGAAGGCTATATCAAGTCTGGTTAAGGTGAGATATTGGAGAGCTCCAACAATGTTACGATATAGAGTGGGTTTTTCAAAGGGAGGGCTGTCAGAAAGAGAGAGTTTGGATGATGGACAGATGGGAGTGGAGCAAGGTTTGGAATCAGTAAGGTGAGCTTTAGAAATGATGCCATTAGCATACTTAGATTAATTGAGTGAGTTTGATGAGAGATTGTGTGGTTTGTGCTTCAATACCCAAGAAGTAGTTGATTTCTCCCTAGTGTTTGAGAGAGAATTAAGAAATGAAGTGCATCAATGAGAAGATGTACAAGTGCAAAGTCATCTCCAGTGATCAAAATATCATCCACATAGACCAAGAGTAGAGTGATCTTCCCATTCAAAAGCCTATGAAACAGTTGAGTGTGTGAACCCATGCTGAAGAAGAAAGGCCTTGAGTGTATCATACCAAGCCTTTGGTGCTTGTTTCAATCCATAAAGAGTCTTACGAAGCTTGCAGACATAGTTTGGGTGAGAAGAGTCCACAAAACCCTCAGGTTGAGCAATGTAAATTGTTTCGTGTAATAAGCCTTTTAGAAAAGCATTGTTGATATCTACTTGTTGAATGGGCCAACCTCTAGAAACAACAAGAGTGAACACAATACGAAGAGTCACTGGCTTAATCACAGGACTGAAGGTGCTGAAGTAATCAATTACAGCCTGCTGCTGAAAACCTATGGCCACCAAACGAGCTTTGTATCTTTCAACAGTGCCATCTTTGTTATATTTGACTCTAAATATCCACTTGATAGTGATTAGGTGAATATCAAAGGAAGGAGGGACAAGCATCCAAGTGCCATTCTACCATAAGGCATCATATTCAAGTTGCATTGCTTGTTTCCATTCGGAGCTCTTAACAACCTCAGTAACAGAAGTTGGTTCAGGGATGGGTGTAGTAATCAGAAGAACCTTTGGTTTATAGATACCAGATTTAGACTTGGTTTGCATAGGATGTGAGATAGTAGGAATGATAGGATGGGAATGTGTTTAAAATGTGTATATTCAACTCAATTCTACAATGTGTAGAATGTACATTATATATAGAAGACTCAATATTCTAGAGCCTTCTATCTAACAATTTTTAGTTAAATATGTAACTACCCTTCTTTTAGAATGTGTATGTATATGTGTATGCATGTTTTACATGAGTATGTTCATTGGTTATGTTGCATGCATTGCATGCATGCTCTACGCCATATAGGACTGTATGTGTATATACTTCAAACAATTTTACCTAATAAATGTATTATTTCAATGAATCATTGAAAGAAAAAAAACAAAGATGCTAGTCTTGGAACGAGTGTGGTACAAGTGTATTCTTTTCATACACTTGTATAGAACATTTTACAAAATTTTGTGCGAGTTCAATGAACTTGACCGTACAAGTCGTCTAAACACTAATAAAAACATAATAGATAACCGAAAACTTGAGACTAGATCTAGATAACAAATCTACTAGGAACTACAATTAAGTTTGTTAGTGAGACTGTTATCTAAATGTTTCTTTAATGTAGTTGTCCAAAACAGTGTAGTAAGGGTTCGTTTGGTTTACTAGACATGATATATATTAGGATTGAATTTAGTGGAATTGTACTGTTTGAATTATTATTTTTTGAATTTATGTATATGTTTGAATTTGGTGGATTAAATTTTAAATATAATAGTGAAAAGTTGGTAATTGTCAATAATGCCACTTGTTTGTAATTTAATTTAATATGCATGGCCTTTTTCTTTTAAAAAAATGGAGGACAAATTTGAAATTTCACGTCCACTCCTAATTTAAATAAAAGTGGGATAAAATTATAAATTTAACTCACCCCCCACTATTTTCATGCCAAATGAGGATAAAAAACAAAAAGTAATTGGGCCTTGATTTAGTCTCGGGCCTTAAACCATCAATCCAAATGTTTGATTAAGTGTGACAAAAAAATCTATCTCACCTAATCAAGCAAATCAAACCAACTCTAACCCTAAGGGTGTGTTTGGTTTGGGATTGGCCCATCCGAATTTGGATGGGCCATCCCCCATCCCATCTTTCTCCATCCCTCTTCATCCAAATACTCATTCAAATACTCATCCACCCCTATAATACATCTACATACTTATTTTTATACAATCACATCACTCTTTTTTTTCTTTTAATCATTTATTCTCTCTCCTACTTTTCTTTCACACATTTATTCTCTCTCCCACTTTCTTCCACACATTTATTCTCTCTCCTACTTGATTTGACATAAAGTTCTCCATCCACACCTATTTTTCAATCTCAATCCAAACACAATTTTTATTCAATTACTATTCATGGATTACCCTCATCCATATTTTTTCAATCTCCATCCCCAACCAAACAGCACCTAACGTATTTTGATTGAGTGAACTGACATTTATAGTGGTTTAGAGTTTTAAACTTCTACCTCCCAACGTATTTTGATCTCTAGAAAGACCGAGTCTTATGCTCAATATTTCAAGCTTTCAAACTGGTATTATAAATCAATATACTTGATTTTCTCTACTTTTTCAACTTTAACCACTAACTCTCGAGTAGAAAAACCATTAAATCTCGAGCAAGGATTAGAGTTTTTATTAATTTATATTTTTTTATTTTAAAAAAATATTATCAAACTACTATATGCACATGCACCTTACATAGCTAGTACTCGTATTATTGTTTGTAAGAAAATACTCACTCCGTTTTTGTTTTTTTTTTTAATCTAAAAGGGTATCTCTTTTTGTTTATCACTTTACAAATATCAATGTAAATTTGACATATTTCTTCCCATAATGCCTCTAATAATCAATGAATGTGCACCAATATTTAAGAAATAATGTAATTGTGGTTTATCTTAATAAATAAGGCATACGAGTTTTTTGATACTGTGAATTGATAAAACAAAACAAATACGGAGTTAAAAGGAATGTGGATGAAGTATTATTATTCGAAAAAGTTGGTACTCCTACTTATGAAAACTTTACTAGATGCACGGTAAGTTATTCCCATAGCGGGATAAGGACTCTACCGTTGTAACTATTCAAGAGTCGTGTCACAGCAGTAGCGTCTTTAGCAATAACTGGACAAAACTGAAAAACAAAAACAAGATAGAAACGCAACATTCAACCTGATTATCAGATGGTAACGACTGTATCAAGCACAATCAAACCCAATCAATGGCCGCATTCAACCTTTCATCTCCGATTCATCTCTCATCTTCTGTTCGAAGCTCCTCCAGATTCCCTCCTTCCCGAAATACCCCCACCCTTTCCTTCTATTACCTTCCCAAACCCTATATTACCTTCCCCTCGACATCTTCTAAACACAAGAGCGCTCTCAAATATAGCCGTCGCACCGTCGTCGTTTCGGCTCTGAAGAAGCTATCGGAGGCTGAGTTGGTGGCCATTTCACCGGAAAACGACGGCGTAATACCGCCCTCTTCCGGTGTGTATGGCGTCTACAACGGCAGCGGCGAGCTTCAATTCGTCGGCATAACGAGGAATCTCGCCGCCAGTGTTCTTGTCCACAAGAACTCCGTGCCCGAGCTCTGTTCTTCCGTGAAGGTATATATTTTATAGTCATTAATTTGATGCCTAAATACAGTTTGCTCTGCCATTTTGGTAACGCATATTGCAAATTCTCTTTTCTTGTTTTGGAGGAATTCTCATTATTAAGCTAATATAATGAAATGTAAAAACCTACTACTGATGATTTGGTTTGCTCGATTAGGGATTGATTTTTAGTATTAGGCTAATTTAAACTCGATTGGTTCAAATATTTATCAAATTGAGCAAAAAAAAAAAAGGCAATCGATTTCTGTTTGATTATAGCTAGGCTTGTCATATAATTATTAATTATCAATTATCAAATCAACTCTGGATTAGATGAATTTATACACACTTTTTCCATCCATCGGAAGCCAACATCCAGAATAAATGTGGATCCCAGTTACAGTTGAGAAATTGATCACTTATCTGTATTGAAATAATACCAATACTAGTTCCTAGAAGAATCCAATTTTATGGAGCATCACACAGTAGAGGCAACATAGGTATGTGTTGATGAATTCATATGTTTCAAGTAGAATGCGAACACAGTGTATGTAGTAGCAACAGCTGAGAAAGTTGAATTCAAGGTTTGTGTTAGGCAAAGGTTAAGAGAAACTTGGTTTTGTGGTGAATCGAAGCCTCTGTCTCCCTCTTATGTGTGTCGTTATGATAACTCGTTTATCAGGATTGCAAGCATAATGCTTGGTATGATAAATCAGTTTTGATTTTAAGACCCCCTTTCTTCCAGTCCATGTGTGTAGATGCAAGGAGAAAATCCTGATTTGGGTTCAAATCAAATAACCATGTCATAATAAGATCAAAATCACTGTTTTTTTTTTTTTTGCAGTGAAATTGGTCCTAAATTGTAAATACCAGTTTCTTTATTGATGAATCTGCTAATGGAACGACTTCAGAGTCTTGATCTGCATCCCATGTAGAAGAGTTGATTAGCTCTCCACCATTGCCTTTTAAAATTGTACCTCTGGTGTGGATCTAAGAACATTTTAGGGGGGGGCTTTTGAATCATTGAATAGTGAATTACAATGAGAATGTGGTTACATTGAAGTGTTAGGCGGGGACATATTTAATCAAAATTGGGTTATTATTTTGGGTCTTATTACCACATACGCAGTATATGAAGTTGAATTGATCATCTTTTATTCTCATTAACCACAACAATCGCCCAATTCTCATTCTCATTATCATTCCCACCGAAGAAATTTGAATCAAGCATCTCCTTAGTTTTCACTTTTTACCCATCCTTAGTGTATTTAGTATGTGGCTGATGCAATAGATAACTACTCGTATTTGCTCTCTCTTTCTCCTCTCTCTCTCACACATATCAATGAAGGATTCCGTCGCAAGACTGAATTTCATTCATAAGGTTTTAGGTACGAATTTCTAATACAATGCCTTGTTATGGGATGTGTGATTAACCGATAAACACATTTAGGTTCATATTCTCAATCTTGTGCAGATAATTCATTTTATTTCAATACTTCTCATGGTTATCATTTGCTTTCCGTAGGTTGGTATAGTAGAGAACCCTGATAAAACTGCTTTAACCGAAGCATGGAAATCATGGATGCAAGAGCATATATCAGCCACCGGAAAAGTTCCACCTGGCAATGAACCTGGAAACTCAACATGGGTAAAGAAGGCTCCTACAAAGAAGTCCGACTTGCGTTTAACACCAGGCCCCCATGTCCAACTGACAGTGCCTTTGGAGGGACTGGTTGACCAACTAGTTAAAGAGAACAAAGTTGTAGCGTTCATCAAGGGATCGAGAAACGCCCCATTATGTGGATTCTCACAAAGGGTCGTGACAATTCTTGAAAGTCAAGGAGTAGAATATGAAAGTGTGGATGTTCTTGATGAAGAGTATAACAGTGGATTGAAGGAGACATTGAAGAAGTACAGCAACTGGCCTACGTTTCCGCAGATTTTTGTTAATGGTGAATTGGTTGGTGGGTGTGACATACTGACCTCCATGTACGAGAAGGGTGAGCTTGCTGGTTTGTTTAAACAATAGAGGGTTTTTGTTTTAGTAATCAGATTCTAGTTGCTTTACTTTTCTTTGTATTCTTTACTAAATATTTGAAATTGTGTACAAGTAAGAACACTTTCAAACAATTAAGGGTGTGGGTAGGAAAAGAGAAATATGTAATTTACAGTACATTATTTACATTGATTATCTTGCTTCTCTAGGAATATATAGTTGTTGAGTTGCATAAAAAAAATATCGAAAGAATACAATCTTGTCAAATACTGTATTTATGGTAACAAACTTCTTAGTGACTGACGTATTTTCTTTAATACTTGACCTGTGTGTATGTATGTACCATAAAAATAATAACATTAAATATAATATTTTAGATATTGTATGGTTAGAGTTTTTAAAGGATCGAAAAAGTAGGTATGAAAGTTAAACTGGGACGGAGGGAGTATTAAATATCAAACCCAAAGTACAGGATTCGAACCTATGGCCCTCTCTGTACCCAAAACCCCGGAGCATATAGATCCACCCGACTCAAATCGAACTTGCCCATCTTTTGGGCTCTGCCTCCGGCAAGACAAGATAGGGTCATAGGGGGCCAACCGTATAGTGCAGGAGCGCCATATAGTTGTACTCATTATTATGAAAAAAATGATGAGAGAATTACTAATTTACTAAATTACCTAAAATTAAATGCGAAAACAACGCATCTAACATTATTTTGTTTATTTTTTAATTAAAATTTTAATTTATACTATACTTCCTCGGTTCCTCCTTTGTTTCAAAAGTATTTTCACCCTAAGAATATACAAATTTTAAGAAAAATATAAGAAAAAAGTGTAACTAATAGAATTATGAGGATTAGTTTTGTAAACTTTTATTAATAAAGTAAAAAAAAAAAAAAGTAGATTCAATGTATGTGTGAATTCTAAAACTAATGTCATATGAATAAATGTGTATATTTTGAGAGTAAAGATTATCTGATGTTTAAGTATTTTTAGAGTGTGCACATTAATATTAAACATTTCACTATGACAAATGTGCAATTTTTTTGTGGAACCCCCATCCAAAGTTAATGTGTATGATTCATTTAACGTAAATTTTAAGGAATATTGATCGTTTATATATAAAGTGAATAATATATTGGGAGAAATAAATATTTATAATTAAAAAGTGTACATATTAAGTTTGAATAGACTAAAAAAAATAGACTTATCAAGTTTGAAGGGAAAAATATGTACTTATTTTTTAAAAACAGTTTTTTTTTTTTAATTAAAATGGGTCGCCAGCCCCATCCATCGTAGCGGGTTGCCCGTTCCAATAAAAAAGTGTGAGATTGGGCATTTAGCTATCCGCTCCGTATTATTGGTATCCATAGCTATGGTTGTAAACGAATCGAAACGAATATTGCAGTATTTAATTTGATACGTAAAAGTATTCGAATACTTATATTCGTTTATTTTTTTAATAATAAATTCAATTCAGTATTCGATTCGAATGATTATTCGATACTATTCAATTCGAGTATTCGATTCAAATTTTTTGGAACATAATATAAACAATATTTTTTGAATATTCGATTCAATATTTTATAGAGAAAACATGTAAAATATATATTTTTTAAATAATACTCCATCCGTCCATGAAATGTAGTCTCATTAAAGTGTGACACATGTTTTAAGAAAAATGTAGATAAAGTAAGGCCTCCCCAGTGGGGAGGTTTTTTGGTGACATGGAACACACAAAAACCTTGTGGGGAGGTTTTTAGCCATTGGGAAGAAAGTTTGGTGGTTAGGGTTTTTTGGGGAGGTTGTAACATTTAAACCTAAGTTTTTTGAGAGAGAGAGAGAGAGAGGTGGGCCCCCAAAAACCATATTTAACGCATTTTTATGTGTATCCTTTCAATTTTAATCATATTTACCGCATTTTTATGTCCTTTTTACAAAATATTAAAAATTAAAATAATTAAAATATATAATTATTAGAAAATAGATAAGTAACAATTTAATCATTTCGAAAAAAATTCGAAAATAATTAATAATGTAATTTTTCGAAAATAATTAATTTTTTTTTTCAAAATTTTATGAAATATTAAAATTAAAAGAATCGGAATATAAAATTATTTATTATGTATCCGAAAATTACATAATTAATATTGTTGATAAATTAAAATAAGAAATGAAAGAAAATGAGGTGGGCCTCCCAAAAACCTACTTTTTAGGTTTATTGTTGGGGGAGGAGTTTGGTTTTGGAGGTTGGAGTTTTTTTGCTTTTGAGGTGGCGCACATGTGGCAAGGAAAAACTTATTTTTTGGGGTTTATGATTGGGGAGGGCCTAAGGGTATTGTAGGGTATTGTAGGGTATTATGGGGTCCATTAAAGTGATTGTTTGTGAATAAAGTTGATAGTAATTTGAGTAATTAAGTGATGGTTGAAGGGTGATAGTTTCTATAAAAGGTATGGAAAAATGTGAACGAAAAACGTAAGGTAAATTAAACTACTTTTCGTGAACGGATGGAGCGACATGAAATATGGATATACTTAAGACTGTGTTTGGTTTGGGATTGGCCCATCCGGATTTGGATGGGCCATCCCCATCCCATCCCTCTTCATCCATCCAAATACCCACTTATTCCTATAATACACCTACAAACCTATTTTTATACAATTACATCACCATTTTTTTCTTTTAATCACACATTCTCTTTCCTACTTTTCTTTCACACATCTATTCTCTCTCATACTTTTCTTCCACACATCTATTCTCTCTCCTACTTTTCTTCCACACATTTATTCTCTATCCTACTTTCTTACACACATTTATTCCCTCTCCTATTTGATTTGACATAAAGTTCTCCATCCACATCTATTTTTCAATCTCTATCCAAACACAACTATTATTCAATTACTATTCATTGATTACCCCCATCCATATTTTTCTAATCCCCATCCCATCCACCACAATCCCTAACCAAACAACACCTAAGGAAGGAGAACATGTGTTGGAATTTTAAAGAATAGTAATATATAATCAAATATTATGGAGTATAATTTTATACTCTCTCCATCCACCAAATAAATGTAGTCTCATTGGGGGTGAGACAAGTTTTAAGGAAAAGGTAGATAAAATAAATAAAATAAGGGTATTATAAAGTATCGTGGGGTCCATTGTGAATAAAGTGATTGTTTATGAATAAAGTTGATGGCAAATTGAGTAACTAAGTGATGGTTGAAGGGTGATGATTTTCATAAATTGTAGTATGTGACTACATTTGGTGGACAAAGAATATGATGCAAATAAGACTACATTTCATTAAAGAGGGAGTATTTGTTTACTAATCGAATAAAAAAAATTATACACCCTCCATCCTGTAAAAGTTTGCTCAAACTTATTTTTTTGGTTCACAAAATATATATTTATTCTATTTAAATAGTTAACTTTTGAGTATTTTTTCTATTTTATTAATAAGATTGAGTATCTACCAACAATAATTTATTTTTTATTTTATATATATTTTTTTATAAATAAAATATAATTTTTTAAAAAAATGTAAAAAAATAAATGAGCAAAATTTTATAGACTAAGTATATAAATTCAAATAATAAAATTTAAAATAAGAATACCAAAATCGAACAAAATTATTTAATTTGATTATAATTTATAACCCCTCTAAGGCTACCTAAAAAAAAGTTCAAATTAAATAAAAGTGCGCGCACAAACAAACAAAATGCCAAAAACTGACAATTTATTACACTTTCCGGATCGGACGGTTGATATCTAGGATCTAGATCCCTTATCCACGGCTCTTAATCCACATATTCACATCACACGGATTTCCATTCCCACCCGTGGATAAGAATTTTAATCTAACGGTGACAATTCACCAAGTACCACCTATATAGCAGCTCCTTCACCCCTGCAGTACAGCACCACACACAAATCAAAATCCAACTCCCCTCAAAACAGAAGGAGCCAAAATACAAAAAATGTCCGGCAGAGGAAAGGGAGGCAAGGGTCTCGGCAAGGGCGGCGCTAAGCGTCACCGTAAGGTGTTAAGAGACAACATCCAGGGCATCACCAAGCCGGCCATTCGCCGTTTGGCTCGTCGTGGCGGCGTGAAGCGTATCAGTGGGCTCATCTACGAGGAAACTCGTGGCGTCCTCAAGATCTTCCTCGAGAACGTCATTCGCGACGCCGTTACCTACACCGAACACGCTCGCCGGAAGACCGTGACGGCGATGGACGTCGTTTATGCGCTCAAGAGGCAGGGACGTACCCTTTATGGATTTGGCGGTTAAGTTCTTAGGGTTAGGACTTTTTAGATCTGTATTTACGGTTGTTCATTATGCCCTAGTTGGTAATTTAGCCTTCTTAGATTGTCGAATGCTTGTTTATTTTTCAATTGAAAATGCAAACCGAATATATTGACTTCTTTTGGCAGATCTTAGATTTCAATTTAACTTCAATTTCCATACCTCTAAATACCTCTTCCGGTTGTTATACTGTATTTAATTGTTCACCCCTGTTTATGTTCATGGTACTTTAATTTGATTTTTGATGAATATTGTTTCTTGTTTAACCCTTTATGAGAATAGTTGGGTGTTTGTTTTTCATTATATCTATTCAATGGGAATATCGAGGGATCTTTTTTCAAATGTCAAATTTCTTAATACTGTTTGGTTGAAGTTGTTTTGTGTAGGCATTCTATCGTATTCGAAACCTTTCTTTCTATTTAGAATGAATTTGCATTATGGAACAAGCGTGAAAAATTGAATGTTGAACTCGAGAATGTAATTGAATTTTGTTTAGAGAACAATTAGATTTGAATTTCTTTTTCTTAAAAGAGAATTTTAATTTTATTTAATTATTGAAACATACTCACCCGTTCTGCAATAAGTTTTCATGAAATGGAAAAATGAAAAAGATAAGGAACATGGGTTAGTGTGTGCGATTCAGTGGTGCGATAGTGTGTGCGATTCAGTGGGTGTTTAGTTTGTGCGAATACACCTTCAGTAGGTGTGAATTGGCACATCGAGAAAGTGCGATTCACACATAGTCTCTCTCTTCTATGATTTGTTCAACAAATTTCTCCGATTCAAGCTTGCCGATTCTTCCGCCGGTGCAATCTTTCTACTTTGAAAAGGTGCGATTAACACCTAGCTTCTCTCTCCCTTCTCGCAAGCTCTATATTGATGATTCACGACCTCTTACATCGAAAAATCGTCGGCTCGATCTTTAAATTAATTGAGGGCTTTTGTTCCTCTCCCCAAGAGCTTTCTATCAATGCCGTTATTGAGACACGATATGCGACGACAGAGCTTTGGAATCAAGACATTTGAATCGCCCCACCCAAATTACTAGAATACCTTTCTTTCACTTGCGACTTTCCGCAACTTTGTCAATTTGGTACCGGCGATTCAAATTGATACCGCTGATTTCAGTTTTTTATCGGTGCTGTACAAACTCAGTTTTCCAGAGGAATACAAAATTAACCTTTTATTGCCACTATTGAAATTCTTGTCCCGTGTAGTTGGTAAATAATTTCGGCAAATCGGTATGGCATGTGTATACATACCAGTGCAGAATTCGGAGGAGGAGGTGAGAGTGGCGCTTGACCAGAGCAGCAGAATGACGCCGAGGTGAGAGGGGTTTGATCTGGATTTAGTCCCTTTCTTTCTAATTGGTTGTTGTGGAGGGTGTGACTTTCGAATATTCTGAGATGGGATTGGCCATTGGGGAAGGAACCACTGTAGCAGCACATCAACAATTAACTTTACAGGACTCTCGGTCTTCATTTCGTCCTCAAAGTTCTCACCGCCAGCTAAAATGCAGGTTATTCCCATGATCGTTACTTGTTGGAATGCGAGGGGTTTGAAGGGTACCAACGCATTTCAAAAATTACGGCAAGTTATAGCCCTAAATAAACCCTCACTTTTATTTGTTATGGAGTCTAAACTCCCGCGTAGAACTGTTGAAGCTTGGATGCATATGCTCAATTTCTCTTTTTGCTTTTCTGTTGATCCAAGCGGTAACAGTGGGGGGATGTTTTTGTATGCGATGAATGGAATGAAAATCAATGTTTGCTCCTACTCGTTTTGTCATATTGATGTACTTATTGAATTGGATGAATTACGATGGTGGTTCACGGGATACCATGGACCCTCAAACCAAAAGGATAGACACTTAATTCATGAATTGTTTGATCGTATTAAAGCAACCCACAACTCGACGAAAGCTTGGATAGTAGGGGGCGACTTTAATGATATACTTAAATTTAGTGAAAAGAAAGGAGGTAACCAAAACGGACGAACTTTGAACCTTATGAACAAATTCCGAGATAATCTAGATCACCATGAACTTCACGACTTAGGCTTCAAGGGCCCAAAGTTTACCTGGAATAACAAAAGAAAAGGTACACAACAGATTTTAGAGAGACTTGACCGGTTTGTAGCAAACTCTGAATGGATTAACCTGTGGAGTTCATACCAGGTTCAACACTCGCATTGGTGTGGATCTGATCATATGGCTATATCCGTTAAAATGGAAACAAAGAGCAGTGTATGGAATCAAAAGAAATTTGGACACTTCAGATTTGAAAATATGTGGACTATGGAACCAAACTTTAAGAACGATGTTGACACTTTCTGGAGAGACATGCAGAAAAATTTAACTCTCAACAACAAACTCTCAAATTGTGCAACATTCCTTCAAAGATGGGCTAAGGAAAGGGTTGGAAACTTGGAAACAAGAATAAGATCCCTCTCAAATTTGATTTTACAGAATAGCAACCTGAATAGTGGGGAGGAGGAAAGAGATAAACTTTTGAACATGGAGGAAGAGTTGGAAGACTTACTCGGTCAACAGGAGGAATTTTGGAAGCAAAGAGCAAGAACTAACTGGATGATTGGTGGCGATAGAAACACAACTTATTTTCACAGAAGAGCAACGGAGAGAAGAAATAGGAACACAATAAACAAACTCCTTAAAGACGATGGGAGATGGGCGCAATCCAAGGAAGAAATCAGTAGCACCATTGAGGAATATTACCAGAATTTATTCACATCCTCAAATCCAGATCAGAGCCACATTGAGCAAATTTTGAAACACTCACTCCCGGTGGTAACGACCACAATGGCTAATTTTCTTACAAAGGAATTTACAAAGGAGGAAGTTAGAATAGCAGCTTTCGATATGGACCCTGGCAAGGCCCCTGGCCCGGATGGCTTCAACGCCAAATTTTTCCAGGAAATGTGGCACGTAGTGGGAGAGGACATGACAAAAGGGGTGCTCGATATTCTTAACAATCAAGAGAGGAGCATGGAGAAGATTCAGGAGTGGAACGAAACATGGATTACTCTCATTCCCAAAACAAAGAGCCCAAAGACCATTAAAGACTTTCGACCGATTAGTCTTTGTAATGTTTCTTTCAGAATCGTCGCAAAAGTCATCGCTAACAGATTGAAGGTGGTACTACCTGAGGTTATAGATGAGCACCAAAGTGCCTTTGTCAAAAATAGGCAAATATCGGATAACATTCTGATTGGATATGAATGCATGCATTGGTTGAGAAACAACAAAAGCAAAACGGGATATGCAGCTATGAAACTAGATATGAGCAAAGCATATGATAGAATTGAGTGGAGCTTCTTGGAAAATCAAATGCACAGTTTGGGTTTTCCAAGTAAATTCACTGAGCTCATTTTGCGGTGTGTCAAAACGGTGAACTACTCCTTCAAAATCAATAACACGGTGATCGGAAAAGTAACCCCCACTCGAGGGATAAGACAAGGTGACCCATTATCACCATTCTTGTTTGTGATATGCGCCCAGGGTCTGTCGTCTTATATTAATAATCGAGTGGCTGAAGGTGAATTGGAAGGAATCAAAATAGCCATAGAAGCACCGATGATTTCGCACCTACTGTTCGCTGATGATAGTGTTATGTTTTTTAAGGCCAAGATAAATAGTGGGGATGTCGTCAAACAGGTTCTTTTGGATTACGAGAAGGCCTCAGGGCAAATGATTAACTTCGAAAAATCTACAATTCTTTTCAGCCCAGGCACAATGGATAGCTCTAAATACACGATCCAGCAAACATTAGGAATCAGACTTACACAGGGACACCAGATGTACTTGGGGCTCCCAACTTTTTCAGTTAGGGCAAAAAGCGTGCAATTCTCATACCTGGTGGATAGAATGAAAACCCGTATTGATAACTGGAAAAATAAGGAATTCTCAGAAGGGGGTAAGGAAGTTCTCATTAAATCAGTCTTACAAGCGATACCCACATACGCAATGTCGTGCTTCAAACTACCACTGCAAGTGTGCAATCAAATGGAAAGATTGATGAATGATTTCTGGTGGGGGAAGAATGAAAAAGGAAAAAAGATACATTGGCAAAAATGGGAGAATCTGTGCAAACCTAAAAAAGAAGGGGGAATGGGGTTTAGAAGGATGCATATTTTCAACGATGCATTACTTGCAAAACAAGTTTGGAGATGCATACAAGACCCGAACTTGCTAGTGAATAGGGTCCTAAAGGCGAGATATTACAAACATGTTGATATAATGGAAGCGGAAGCAGGAAACAATCCATCTAACACATGGCGATCATTATGTAGAAGTAGGTACATTTTGGAAGATGGGATTAGATGGGTGATAGGGAGAGGTGATCAGGTAAAATTATATAAACATGCAAGGGTTCAGGGACTAGAAGATGGAAGAATTAGATCTAACATAGCGGCGATGCAAAACGTTAACTTCCTGATTGATGGCAACAGAGAGTGGAAGGAATCTGTAGTGCGATGTGCCTTTCATCACCATAAAGCAGAAGGTATACTACAGACTCAGGTGGGGAGAGAAAACGACCAGGATAGGAGGTACTGGAAGGATGAGGACACGGGGGAGTACTCGGTTAAGTCGGGGTACAAAAAAGGTTCTCGTTTGGATGCTCACGATGAAAATCGAGCCTCCGCGTCGGGCAATGACACAATGGCGGAATGGTGGAATCGAATCTGGAATCTCAACATTCCCCCGAAAGTTCGTATCTTTTGTTGGAGAATGTGCCACGATTTCGTACACGCTGAAGGAAACCTGGCAAGAAGACATATCCCGATTCCACCTTCTTGCGGATTATGTGGAGAAGGTTTCTCGACAACTTGCCATGTCATATTTCATTGTCCCTGCGCAAAAAAAGTGTGGGCTTGGTCAGGCTTTAAAGAGATTATCAAAAAAGGTAAAGGCATGGACACATTGAATTTTCTGAATCATGTTTTTGGTCAAGCAAAAAATACGGATTTTGAGAAAATTATTATGACTGCTTGGGGAATCTGGAGAGAGAGGTGTACAATCTTGCATTCTACGAAGAATATAACTAGGGAGATCGATAGTATGACGGGTAGTCGGGTCCTTTCTGGACGCCTTTCAGACTCAAAATATGGATACAAAAGGACGGATAAACAGAAATAAGGGCACGAACCACCAATCTGACATTCAGAAGCACAGGACCACTATTATTGAAGTGGATGGAGCATTTAAAATGGAAGATAGACGATATGGGATAGGAGGAGTGCTCCGAAAGGATGATGGGAGGAAAGTAGCTACTTTCTCGGAAAGAATTAGACCCCAAAGAAGTCCTTTAGGAGCAGAGCTTATGGCGATTCTCAAAGGGCTAAAGAAGGCAAGATTATGGAACTGGGATCAGGTGGAAATAAGAACTGACTCCCAAAAAGCAGTATCACTATGTTCCCAGCGAGTTAATGTGCAAGGGCCGGAAAAATGTGTCATTCGGGAAATCTTTGACATTATTAATGAATTTGTAGTGTGCGAATTCAAATATTGCCCCCGAAATGAACTGAAAGAGGCACACGCCCTTGCCCAAGCTGGAGTTGACTCTACCATGTCAGAAGGATGAAATGGAGTAGTCGTTGGAGTTTCAGAAGTACTACCTACACTGATATCCTTTGGCTTCTGGACTGCTCACCAACAAACTCCCCCCACCCCCCAAAAAAAAAAAAAAAAAAAAGTTTTCATGAAATGATATGGAAGATTTTAATCAAATTATTTTAACCAATTATTTACAACAATACTTAGTGAATGTATTCAATTAGGATTATATTGGATTTTTTTTGGAATTTAAAAAGTGGGTGGATTTATAAAATTGATAGAGTTTATGTAAAGTTTGAACGACTTTTTTTTATAAAAAATATATATATATAATAAATGTGTAAGAAAAAGTGTAATGAGTGATGTTTTGAAGGGTAATTTTATAAATTTTTATGAGTAAAGTAAAGTTAGGTTGAGTGTGAAAAAGTAATGGCATATGGGTAAATATGTGTATATTTTGAAGGTGAGGGTTATGACAATATTTCCTTTTATGGAGTGTGCAAATTGGTATGAAACATCCATATATGGAAAGTGTACAAATTCCTATGGGACAGAGGAAGTATATTAATTCGGGTTGGGCTGCTGTGTACTCAAGTACACGGTGTACTTGAGTCCAGCCATATAGAAAATATTAAGTATATAATAAATAACAAAATATTTAACAAAAATCATTATAGCCTAGTGGTTGTCCTTTAATTGCCTACAATTTTCGAAATTTTAATTTTTAGCACCAGTTTTTCTATATTACTCCCTCCGTCCCATACTTGAAGACACATTTTACCATTTTGGACGTCCCATACTTGAAGGCACATTACTTAAAATAGCAAAAACACTTTTAAACAATCTCCTTAAAACATCACAATATTACAACAAATGCCACTACTTTATTACACTAAAAAGTAACTTTATTACTATTTATAAAGTTGAAAAGTCTTTACTACCCCCACTTTATCTTACACAATACTAATAAACAATTCATTCATTAAAACTCGTGCCCAATTCATTTGTGCCTTCAAGTATGGAACGGAGGGAGTAATAAAAAGTGCAACAATTAACAACTAAATTGTGTATCATTAATGCAACTAATAAATAATAAAATTTGTAAAATTAATAATAATTTTTAAAAAGAAATTAGCACCAATTTTTTTTTATACATTATAAAAAAAGTGCAAGTACTAATAATATCATTAATTGCACTTATTAATAATATCATTAATAGTAATAAAAGTGTAAGTAAAAAAATAATAAAACGTGTAAAATTAATAATAATTTTTAAAAAAAATATTTAGCACCAGTTTTTCTAGATTATGAAAGTGTGCAAATAACAAAGAGGTGTATCATTAGCATACACTTTTCAATTATAATATCATACACTTTTCAATTATAATAACATGCATTTTTCATTAATATATAACTTACACTTTTCATTAATAGAACATACGTTTTTTTTAGTTATAATAACATACACTTTTCATTAAATAGATCGTACACTTTGCAGTTATATATAATAACATAAACTTTTCATTAATATGACATACACTTTTCATTAATAGATCATACACTTTACGGTTATAATAACATACACTTTTCATTAATATATAACTTACACTTTTCATTAATAGTTCATACACTTTTCAGTTATAATAACATACACTTTTCATTAAAAAAAATGTTGCACTTTTCAATATACTAACATACATTTTTCATTAAAAAAACAAAGATACACTTTTTAGTTATAATAACATACACTTAAAAAAAAAAAAAAAAAGACTTTGGCTATTAATTCAGAGCGGGTCGAATATCTGCGGGTGATTCAGATGGAATTTACATACTTTAGATGCACATGTGAAACGTATTTTGAGGTGAATTTCATTGATTTATGGATTTAATATGATGATTTGAGCCAAAGTGAGGGAAAGGTTGTGTTTTGTCGATTTTATAGGAAATACGATAGAATTTGGAGCAAAACACCAACCATACTTCACTGGATCAAGAAGAGGAGTGCACCGTTGGGTTCGTCTCGAAAAACGGAGTGGAATGGCCAACAGAATCAAGTCGATCGGAGGTCGGAAGCAAAAGTTATGCACGAAACAAATTCAGAGTGCAACTCGGCCGAGTGCCCAAACTCGGCCGAGTTCGACCGAGGACCAGAATCTGGAATAACTTTCCATTCGGCCGAGTTCCCTGACTCGGCCGAGCTGCTGGGCAAACTCAGAATCTGGGATGATTTGTCATTCGGTCGAGCTCCCTGACTCGGCCGAGTTGCGAGGCAAAGTTAGAAACTGGAATGAATTGTCATTCAGCCGAGTTGTCCCACTCGGCCGAGTCACCCCTGCTCTCGGTGGTTTTTGCATATTTTGTCCAATTTTCAAGGACTTAAGTGCAATTTTCATTCCCAAGCCCTACCCCAACACTATATAAGCCCCCATTCTTAAAACCAAATGTACCTTCCCCCAATTTCTCAAATTCCACACATAGTAGCACATACGTGGAGGTGATTTGACCACATCTTCTTCATTTCTTCATCAATCAATGCAAGAAAGGAATCAATAGCTTGGAAATTCCATCATCCACCACATTTTAGACTAAGCTTTCTATTTCTTTCTCTTTTTATTTAGTTATTTCATTTAGTGTTGTTTATTTGATTATGTTGTTTCTTAGCTAGAACACTTTTGGTTCTAGGGTTATGTTTACACTTTGGATGATGTTTATGAAGTAATTTCTTGTTTATTTGGTGGTTGTGTTGCTATTTCTATTTGAATGCTTAACTTTCATTGCAAGACATGTTGTCAATGGCCATGATAATATGTTTTATTTATTGTTAATTGAAATTAGATTGAGAAATCTTTTTCATTAATCGTATTTAAGCATTCGACCCAATTTATTGTGAAGTTCGAGAGAATATCAATTGCTGGGAGGGTACTAGATGATCTTAGGAACCTTTTGGGGACTTATTATGCATGCTAGGTAGAGATACTAGTTGGGTGATATGTCTCTTGGATTAATTGGATCGAAAAAACTCTTAATTCATCATTTTGTGATCAACCCTATAGTAATAATCACAACACCACTTAAATAGACTTTTGCTCATAAATTGACTTCTTAGTGTGACATATGCCTTGGAACCTACCTTCTCTTAATTGAGTTTTACCCATATTTTTCTCTCGTTTTGTGATTTGCATGAGCATTTATTGATCGATTTCTATATTACTCTCTCAATTGTTTACTTGTGACAACCTTTGATAGGAAATTTTAGGGTAATTAACCTCTCCACTTTATCGATCACGTCTATTTGGAACTAAAATCGACAAACTTCACTTTTATCACTACACCTCCTCGTGGGATCGACCTCGTACTTATCACGCTACGATAGACGCCGTATACTTGCGGTCGTGTATTTTTGTGTTGCACAATACGTGAATCAGCGGGTCGGACATTATCCGACCCATACTCAATACGGTGCAGACCCGATCTGATCCAAAGCTTGCGGGTGGGGTGGGTACCCGTGGGTCGGGTCAATATTGTCATCTCTATTTCTGATCTTTTGTCTTTAGAGTTCTCTGAGAGAATCCGTTGAAATCTCTGATTTTTAGAAGAGATTTTGGATAGTGAAATTTATTTATATTTTTAAAGGAGAATCCAACAAAATTCATAGAGTATTAAAATCTTATTATTAAAATCTTGTTGAATACCTAAAGAATTTTAAGTATTAAAATCTTGTTGAATACCTAAAGAATTTTAAAAACTTTTTAAAATTCGTATTGAATACCTCAAAATTTTTAAAGACTTTTTAAAATTTAAATTGAATACCCCATACTTTGAAAGTCCAAATAAAATCCTACCGAATCCACAATCAATACACTTGTTCATGACATGTGCTCTAACATATGGGGAGAGTTAATCTTCAGTGTATCACATTCCTACTTTGACTAAGCTGTCAATTTGGGTCTGTCCTGATGGGCCTGCTGGGACAATCTGATCCATATAAAGTTGGGCCTATTTGGCCTGATCCGATAAGTTCGATGGATCTAATGATTTTGGCCCGACGAGCTATGGGCAACTCGTTTGACCCGATCAATTTTTTTTAACAAATAAATTACTAAAATTAGTAAAGTACTATATACTTAAATATTACTTCTATTGTGTTTTTTTATTTTATTTTAACTTTGAAATTTGAACTTATAAATGATTTACAATTCTATTTCAACTTGTGTTATATAGTGTAATGTAATATCCATTTATGAATTATGTATAATTAATATATTAGTAATGTTTATTTTTAATTATAATTATTTGTATAAAAAAATATACTTCCCCCGTCTCAAAAAGATAGTTCACTATTACTTTTTGGTTTATTTCAGATCGTAGTCCACTTTCCTTTTATTTCAATATTTTTTCCTAAAATACCCGGGATTAGTTAATAATATTGTTTATTAACATTAAATAAGGGTATAACAAGAATGTAAGAACAAATTTTATATGCTAAAAATGTTTGCATTGATTTGTGTGAAATAGTAAAGTGGACTAACTTTTTGAGATAGAGTGAGTATGTAAGTATGTTACAAATATATAATAAGGTTTATATATATCAAGGAGTATAATTTTTGTTAGAAATATTTAAAAAAAAAAAAATTATTTCATGGTGTGGGACTAGGAATTGTCGTGTACATTAATGCTATAATGATAAATTATGTATAGCCACTAGTTAGTATCTAGTTTTTGTAAGATTTAAAAAAAAAATGAAGTAATGGATCGAGTTGGCCCGCTAGTCTAGGTGGACTAGATTGGACTCCAATTTTATAGGCCTAATCAATTTATGGATCGGACCGACTTAGCCCACGAATATTACTTGGTCGATTGAATTGGACAGTCCAATTTTCCAGCTCTAACTTTGACAATTTTTCAATCAGGTTGTTTTTTATATCTTTTTCTAAATTATAGAAAAATGACTGAAAATTATTAGACCATTAAAATTGCACCCAATGTTACAAGGTTATTTAATTCGTAAGTTGAAGATTATTTGGAATATAATATTCCTTTGTTCCACTATTATCTGCAGACTTGTCTTTTGGACATTTTACTATTATTTGCAAATACAAACAAGTAAATTTTACTCAAATCTCTTACTCTCACAATATATATTTATTTACACTTCATTACATTGTCACTTTTTTTATGAGACCAAGTTCAACTCATGATTCAGAGGCGGACCTCGGACGCCATGATCTTTGAACTAGTGGACATGGACAAAAACCTATTTGATAGGGGCTTTGACGACGGCTTCCAACACTCAAGTCAGTTGGATTTTTATGAAAAATAAAAAGAGACATATATTCATGAGCAAAAAATATGTGTGTAGAGTCAAATATAGGGTTGCCTTCTTAGAATGGATAGGGAAGAATTTTTATACCTTTATTTTTGAAGGGTGTGAATAACTTTTCTCCTCTAGAGTTTGTGGCTGAATATACCACGTCATAGTACGATAGTGAGTAGTGACACATCTGAATTATCCTCCACGTGAATCGTTCACAAGTTCTATATGCGATGTACTCCCTCCGTCCCACAGAAATTTGCACACTTTCCATATATGGATGTCCCATACCAATTTGCACACTCCATAAAAGGAAATATCTTCACAACCCTCACCCTTGAAATATACTCATATTTACCCATATGTCATTACTTTTCCACACTCAATCTACTTTTTACTTTACGTTATTCATAAAAGTTTACAAAACTACCCCTCAAAACATAAATCATTACACCTTTTCTTACACATTTCTTAAAATGTGTGCCGGTTAAAGGGTGCAAGTTCCTCCGGGACGGAGGGAGTACATGATACTTTTTGATTGTGTGGTCTCTTCTAGCTAATCAAAAGTTATGAGTTTATATATCAATCTTCTCTCCTCTGGCACATCAAATGAGATATGAAAAGTTATAACTAAAAAAATAACTGATTCAGGTCAGGACAAATGAGGTCGGTAAGGTATCTCCTCTGGACTTATAAATGTCTTGTTCATCTCATATATTAGTTTTCAGGTGGTTACGACCAAAGAAGAGTTTCAAGCTAAAACCAACACTAAAGTGAGACACCGTCATATTTTATCATCATGCATGATGTTCAGTCATCAATTGTTTGTCTCTCCTAACACTTTAGAGAAGAGATGAAAAATCCTCCTTAGAAAAGTGGTATGTTCAGTTCAGATAAGGTCAGAGGAGAGATCTTCAAAGGAGAGATCTTCAAAGGAGATCTTGAAGATCTCTCCTCTGACCTTATAAATTTTATATCTATCTCTACTCTGGACAATTATCCCGAGTCTAAGAGGTCTTTTAACATTCTATCATTCTTAGCGGATGTGGTCAATTCTAAAGTGAAGCCTCTTCTGAGATGTGACACCATTACGTCATATCACTTTTAAAAGTCCATTCTAATTTATTAATTTCATTGAATACACTTATTTTTCTTTCATTGATGTGTGGTGTAGAGTAGAAATCACTTTATTCTTAAAATTTGTGACTCTATTTACTTGGAAATAGTTATTGGATAGAAGGAGTATAAAATTTAGTTGAAGTACATATAGAAACGTTAAAATATTGTAGACCGACCACATCCAAGCCCTTGCTAAAGTAGACTATCCGCCTCATTTTCCCCCAGATTAATGTATACTTCCTTCGTCCCACAATAACTTTCACACTTTCCTTTTCAAGACGTTCCACAATAAATTTCACACCTTTAAAATAGAAAATCCCTTATAAACTCCACCCTTACAATAAGCTCAATTTTACACAAATACTATTACTTTATCTCCACACATACATAAAAGTCAACTCATTTTTTTATTTTATACATAAAATTTTATAAAATTATCCCTCAAAACTTCACTCATTATTATATTTTTTTAATTTGCGTGTCCATCTAATTATGGAGATTAATATGGGACGGAGGGTATTTTTTTTCTCTCCAATCTTTTGGGGATCTCCGTCCTCACACCCTTCCTCATCCCCACCATTATGTTTTTCAATTTTTTATCAAACACCGTGATCTGTGGACCGGATGGGTGAAAATGGAGTGAGAAATACTTATTCATATTATATTAAAATTTTGGTATAACGATTTTTCAACGGCGGTCTCATATCGAAATTTATATTGAATATTGCTATGCATTTAGAAATAGAGTCCAATTTTTATAACGAAAAACAAAAAATTGAGTGTACTTACCGTATTTTTGTTACGATACAGGGAGGCCAACAACATAGCTAGGGAATATTCGGACGACACGGTTTGGGATCAACTAATTGCTAGGGTTCTTGGTGTTTCGAGTAGATACAGTCCAACGAGACACGATTTGATTGCCGCTTGATCCAGGTTGGTACAAGGTTAACACGGACGGTAGTGCCTCTTCTTTCTCGGGTAGTCTGCATGTGGGGGCGGTCTTCAGGACCTTCAGGTGTTTCTTCGTGGCTGCGGTCGCTACTAAGGTGGGTTGAAGCCACACTATTGAGGTTGAGTTGGCAGCGGTACTTATGGCCATCAAGTATATTGCACATGATCACGGATGACACTTCCTTTGGATTGAGTCGGACTCGACACTCACGATTGACACTTTTATGAGCACCAATCCCTCTATTCCTTGACGTCTGCAAGGCCTTTGGTGCCAGATCCACCCTCTTACGCATGACATGCACATCAAATACTCACACGTCTTCAGAGAGGCCAACCAGGCGGCGGATGCTGTGGCCAAGATTGGCCTCGATTGTGTTTGGAGAGGCTACCCTTGAATTTTTTACTCTCATTTCTGCATAATGATTTACATACTGTTTTCTATAAACATTGACTTTTAGAGGAGTGTACCTTTTTCCTTAACCTGAGTTTTATCCCTAAGAAGGGTTTTCCCAAGCAAGATTTTAATGACACTCTGACCTCTGGCTTGACGTGTGAGCTTATGGTCCTAGGTTTTCTTTTCTTTTATATGATCTACCTTTTATTGTCATTACGATACCACGGTGTTTGGAAAATCTCGATATACCACAAAAGACGAGTATTTTTTATATTCTTGGTTCGAAAAGTGTAATGTATCGAAATTTTCGGTTTTAACAAGTGAAATTTGTAGTTTTACCTCTGAGAAAATACTTTGAGCTCGAAGGTGCAAAGTGTAAATTACCTTGAGACGTATAATAAATCACTCATTTTTCTAGGTGTTCACAATTATTTTCATTTACAGTTCATAGGTTATTGTACTCAATCACCTGTTATCCATATAAACTTCTATCTGTATCATTATTACACATAATTAAATTAGTACTCCCTCCGTCCACGAAAAGTAGTCCCATTTGACATATATTCTTTGTCCACCAAATGTAGTCCCATGCACTTTATGGAAACTATCACCCTTCAACTATCACTTAATTACTCAATTTGCCATCAACTTTATTCCTAAACAATCACTTTATTCACAATGGACCCCACAATACCCTATAATACCCTTACTTTATCTAATATTTTCTTAAAATTTGTGCCCCATCCCCATGTCCCTACTTTTCATGGATGGAGGGAGTATTATTTATCACTTTTGCTTTTTTTTTTTTAATAATAATTTTAATTGCCACTAATAAAAATTACTACCTCCGTTCCTAAAAAGTTTACACTTGTTGAAACGAAGTTTAAAGAAAAAATGTAATAATTAAAATTTTGGAGATAATTTTGTAAATTTTTATATATAAAGTAAATAAAGTAGTTTGATTGAGTGTATGATGGACCCAAAAAAAATATTGCATGAAAGACAAATACGTGTATATCATGAGGGTAATTATGCAAACTTTTCAGGGACGGAGGTAGTACTATTTTTCACTAATAATAGTTACCACTTATTAGTATTAAAGATAATCACTTTTTAATAATAGTAACCCTTTCCTTTTTAGTATTAAAAAATACCACTTTTCACTAATAATATTTATCATTTTTCAATAATAAAATTACCACTTTTCAACAAAAAGAACTACACTTTTCATCAAAAACAATTATCATTTTTCAATAATAAAATTACCACTTTTCAATAATAAAATTATCACTTTTTAAATTTTCAATAATAAAATTACCAATTTTATTAATAAGAGTTATACTATTTTGAAAGCATCTTTCAAAATTAACATTCTTGATAAGAAATTTTCATTTCATCAACATCAGCAACATACTTATCGTAGAAAGGTGGGTAGCCATTAATTCATTTGATTTCTGTATGTGATCACAATTCACGATGATATTTCTCCATACAAAGAAACATGGGGATTAAAAGTAAAAATTGCATGTGCGATACTGTATTTTCAATGGATGATAAACAAAATAATTGAGTTCAAAATTTCTTCAATTTACTTTTTAATTTTCATTTCATAATTGAGTTCTAAATTTCTTAAATTTACTTTCTTAATTTTCATTTCATTTTTTTATTCTCTTGAGTCGCCTTACATAAATGTGATATACCTAAAGAAGCAGATACTTCCATTTTAAACTAAACTCATTTTAATTAGACTATTTATTAACATATAACTTTATATATTATGAACACAATTTTAATTAAATGGCTAACAAATGTTTTCTAAAACTCTTAAATGTTCTCTGTATTATTCTACAAACTTCTACAAATCACTAAAAATTTCATCTCCAAAGTTCATAATTGTTCTCCTAACAATGTTTCATATGCTTCCTTAATGTTGATAATTTTTATAAGTAAATCATATAATATTTTTTTTATTCATTTGTTTGCCTGATTTAATATTTATAAAGGTTTATCCAATAAACCTACTAATTAGTAGATACACCTCCCCACTCATACCCAAAATAGCCCTTGTATAGATGTATACACTTCTCACTTGTATGAGTTGTTAGTTAGTTAGTTATTTAAAACCGTTAATCAATCTTAGCCTATATAAGCTAATTAGGGCTAATGATTAGGATACGGTTTTCGTATTCATTTTGATTGAATTTGATTCATCTTCTTCAATATACAGTTTTCCCTTTCTTGATGAAGTTTGATTCTTAATTTCTACATGGTATCAGTTTTTTCCATAGATGCCAGATTTTTCGTTCCTCAATTACTGGCCAAATCGTCTTGATCCTTGATCAAGTTTCCTTCATTTTCCCCAAATGGCACCCACCGTCACCGATCCGGAGTCCTTGAACCCTGCTCTCAACCCATTCTCGCCTCTCGCCCTTCACCAGAACGACAACCCCGTCGTCGCCATCGTTCTTGAGCCACTTGATGGCACAAATTTCGTGTCCTAGAGCCATGCGATTAAACGTGGCCTTTCTGTCAAGAACAAAGTCCGACTGATTGATGGGTCTTTACCTGTGCCTGATGAAGACGAAGATTCAGCCATCTATGCTGCTTGGGTAAGAGCCAATGATTTAGTTCTAATGTGGATTTTAAATTCTATTGTTCCTGATATTAAGAGGACCCTAGAATATTTTTCTTTGGCCAAAGATGTCTGGGATGAGTTAAAGATTCGTTATGCATTATCTGATGGAACTAGAGTTTACCATTTAGAGAAATCCCTTAGTGCCATCAACCAAGGTTCTCAATCCTTAGTTGCCTACTATAACCAATTTAAATCTTTGTGGGATGAGTATGTTAGCTTTAGGCCTGTTCTTAGGTGTTCTTGTGGTTCTATGGATGGTTGTACTTGTGATTTACCAAAGCTTATGACCACCACTCAAGAACAGGATGCAGTTATGAAGTTCTTGATTGGCTTGCATGATTCCTATAACACTCTTAGAAGCCAATTTCTGCTGCAATCTCCCTTCCCTCCACTTTCCAAAATATATGGCCTCTTACTTCAAGAAGAATCCCAAAGAACATTGAATTCTGCCTCTGACCCTACTCATCCTGATTCCATTGCTATGGCAACAAGAAATGCAAAATTCTTTAGGGATAAGAGAAAACCCCTTAAGTGCAGCCATTGTGATGGCATTGGCCACACAATTGATAGATGTTTCCAAATTATAGGCTTCCCTCCTGGATGGAGAGGTCCTAGAGGTCTCCCACCTAAAGAACCTCCAAAATATGCCAATCTCTCCATCACAGATGCCCCCATGGTCTCCAACCCCCTTTTTGATCAAGAGTTATATGATAAATTCTTGAGCTTCTCTAAGATGCAGAATATTGGAGAAAACAGGGATGTTCCTCATTCTGCTGCAGGGGCATCCACTTCCCATATTGAAGAGCACAAAATTCCAACTGATTCAGGTATGTCCTCTAGCTTTTGTTCAAATATTCCCACTATATCTTCTTGGATTTTGGATACTGGGGCCACTGACCATATGATCTTTGATATCTCTTTGTTTACCACCCCCCATCCATAGCCAATGTCAAGATTTCTTTGCCTAACAATGCTGTTTCTACTGCCACTCATATGGGAAATATTGTTATCAATGAACATTTAACTCTTTACAATGTTCTTTATGTGCCTGAATTTACTTTTAACCTCTTATCCATCAGCCATTTAACTAGATATTCCAACTGTTCTGTATGTTTTCTCTCCTCACATTGCCTTTTACAGGACAATACCACCAAGATGGTGATTGGTACTGCTGATCAAGTTAGAGGTCTTTACATCTTGCAAACTGCTATTCCACATAGCAAATCTGCTTTAGGAAACATTGCTTCTTTTATCTCTTCTGTTAAATCTGAATGTAACTTTGACTTGTGGCACAAAAGACTTGGACACACTTCTAAGAAATGCATGTTACATATTCCTGAACTCAATGTAAAGGCTAGCTCTACTCATAACAATTGCTTTATTTGTCCCTTAGCCAAACAAAAGAAGAAGTCTTTTCCATTAAGCAACTCTGTGTCCTCTCATGCTTTTCAGTTAATTCACTGTGATGTTTGGGGCCCATTCTCCACTATTTCTGCTTCTGGGCATAGATATTTTCTTAGTATTGTGGATGATTTTAGTAGATGCACTTGGGTATACCTTCTAACTGCTAAAAGTGATGTTA
The DNA here is from genome assembly GCA_963675135.1 of Galeopsis tetrahit. Classification (NCBI taxonomy): domain Eukaryota; kingdom Viridiplantae; phylum Streptophyta; class Magnoliopsida; order Lamiales; family Lamiaceae; genus Galeopsis; species Galeopsis tetrahit. The sequence continues at coordinate 70,249,848 of OY776128.1, read as the reverse complement.
AGTTGTCTTTGCAAAATTTTTATAACATGATCCTAACTCACTTTAATGCCAAAATCCAAACCTTAAGGAGTGATAATGGTACTGAGTTTTTCCTTACTGAATTCTATCATAACTTGGGTATAATTCACCAAACTTCTTGTGTTGAAACACCTCAGCAAAATGGCATAGTTGAGAGAAAACATCAACACCTACTCCAAGTTGCCAGAGCCCTCATGTTTCAGTCTTCCATACCCCTTAAATATTGGAGTGAATGCATCAAAACTGCTGCATACATTATAAATAGAGTTCCCTCTTACATGCTTCACCAAAAATCTCCTTTTGAATTGTTATTCAATAAAAAACCAGATTACTCTTTTCTTAGAACCTTTGGTTGCCTTTGTTTTGCTAATACTTTACTTGCTCACAGACACAAATTTGCACCAAGAGCTTCTAAATGTGTTTTTGTTGGTTACCCTTTTGGAACTAAAGGGTACAAATTGCTCAATATTGATACTTGTACTATTTTCATATCCAGAAATGTTACCTTCTTTGAGAATGATTTTCCATTTGCTGATAAATCCATTACTTCACATAGCACATTTGTTCCCCCTGTTTGTGATGATTTTGTTGATGATGACATGCATCCTATAAGCACTTGTGACACTCATTCTCCCATTTCTGAGAATCTCACTCCTGATCAATCTGCTCCTGAACATAATCAGACTGATAACATTGTTCCTCCTATTGAAACCAGTTCCAGACCCACTAGAGTGAAAACTCAACCTGCTTATCTTAAACTCTATGAAACCTCCTTACCTGCTTCTGTAGATCATGCAAACCTCAATTCCTCCTACACTGGTAAGCAATATCCTATACATGACTACCTTTCCACTTCCAAACTGTCTCCTTTTTTTTCAGACATTTCATTGCTTCCATTTCTCAAAAACAGGAGCCCAAATCTTATAAAATAGCTGCTCAAGATAAGAATTGGATTGATGCTATGAATCAAGAATTAAGTGCTCTAACTAGAAATAACACATGGACTCTCATGCCTTTACCTAAACATAAAAACTGTATAGGATCCAGATGGATTTACAAAATCAAGTACAACTCTGATGGTTCCTTAGACAGATATAAGGCTAGATTAGTGGCCAAGGGCTTCACCCAACAAGAGGGCATTGACTTTTTTGATACCTTTTCCCCTGTTGCCAAAATCACTACTGTCAGAATACTTCTTGCTATTGCTGTTTCTAAGAATTGGCACATTCATCAATTGGATATTAATAATGACTTTCTACATGGTGATTTGGAAGAGGAAATTTACATGACCCCTCCCCCTGGTTACTGTTCCCCCAATGATACTAGAGTTTGTAGGCTTAACAAGAGTCTTTATGGCCTTAAACAATCCTCTAAACAGTGGTTCTCCAAGTTAACTACCTCTTTATTATCCATTGGTTTTACTCAGTCCAAAGCTGGCACATCTTTGTTTACCAAACAGCAAAATCAGGATTTCACTGTCATTTTATGTTATGTTGATGATTTAATTGTTACTGGCACTAATCTTAGCATTATTCAGTCCATTAAAGAACATCTGCACAACAAATTCACTATAAAAGACCTAGGCACTTTAAGATATATTCTAGGAATTGAGATTGCTAGAAATTCCACTGGCATGACCCTTTCCCAAAGAAAATATACTCTTGACTTGTTGCAGGACTCTGGTTATCTAGGGAGCAAACCTTGCTCCACTCCCATGGATTCCAAAATGTCCTTTGATGATCACTCACCTCTCCTCAAGAATCCTGAGCAGTACAGAAGGTTGGTGGGTAAACTTCTTTACCTTACTGTCACAAGACCAGACATTTCATATGCTGTCCAGACTGTTAGCCAATGCAAGCTCCCAATGAATCACATCTCATGGTTGTGTACAGAATCTTAAGGTACATCAAAGGTAACCCTGGTACTGGCCTTTTCTATCCTAAAGTTAATACCTTTAAATTGCATGCCTTTTCTAATTCTGACTGGGGGAGATGTCTCCAAACAAGGAGAAGCATTACTGGCTTCAGTATCTACTTTGGTAATTCCCTAATCTCTTGGAAATCCAAGAAGCAATCTACTGTTAGCAGGTCCTCTGCTGAAGCTGAGTACAGATCTCTGGCTGCCACAACTTGTGAACTTCAATGGGTGCACTACATTCTTCAAGACTTGAGGGTTCACCACACAACTCCCTCAACTATGTACACTGACAGCAAAAGTGTCTTTTCCATTGCCCACAACCCTTGTCTTTACCAAAGAACAAAGCACATTGCTCTAGACTACCACTTCACCAGAGAAAAGATCAAGGAAGGCCTCATCACACTCATTCACATTCCTACTCAAGACAATTTGACAGACATACTTACAAAGCCACTGCCTCCAGCTGCTTTCCTCAATCAGAAATCCAAAATGGGCCTTTTGGATATCCACTCCCATTTTGAGGGGGGTATAAAGGTTTATCCAATAAACCTACTAATTAGTAGATACACCTCCCCACTCATACCCAAAATAGCCCTTGTATAGATGTATACACTTCTCACTTGTATGAGTTGTTAGTTAGTTAGTTATTTAAAACCGTTAATCAATCTTAGCCTATATAAGCTAATTAGGGCTAATGATTAGGATACGGTTTTCGTATTCATTTTGATTGAATTTGATTCATCTTCTTCAATATACAGTTTTCCCTTTCTTAATGAAGTTTGATTCTTAATTGGGAAAATTGCATTTTAGTCCCGTAAGAATGCCCCCTCTTCAAATGTGGTCCTTTTTTCATCATTTTTGGTCCCGTATGATATTTCCGTTAGATTTTTAACAGAATAATAGTGTGAGCTGCACGCTCTGTTTACTTGAGGATTAAAAAAAAAATCTGAAAATTCCTTAAATTTTTCCCACGTCACATTTTCTCATTATTACCGATGAATATTCCGGCGGGCAAATTCCGGCGACTTCCCATCTCACACAGTTGCACCAGCACTATCCCATGTCACCCCACTCCACCAGACATTCTCAAACACCAACACAAACACGAGAAATTAGAAAATTAAAGTTGAGAAAACTGTCAATATTCTACAATCACTATGAAAATTCGCAAATCGGAGATGAGGAGACGTCGAAATTTAAAATTGATAAGGGGTTTTAATTCCTAACACTGAGAAGAGATTAAAGTGGGTAGCCTCGACGAACTCCATGGCCGAAACTTGAATTTCATACCCGAATTTTCCGTGAGGTTGTTTGGAAGAATGTGGAGTAACGGAGGCGGCGACGGCGGTGTGGAGTTGTGGTGGCGGGTAGCAGTACGGTGGCGACGAGGACGGGTCAGGGTGACAGCGGCATTGGCGACTTTGGGGGTGGGGAATAGAAAGAGCAGGAAAGGGGAGAGATACGTATAGTGCGTGTATATATTTTTTTGTTTTATAATTTACATTTTAAATATATATATTTTTATTTTTAATTCTGTTTGGTAAGTATACAGTATTAAATATTTAAATTTTATAAAATGTAGATTTTATTTATTTTAATATATATTTTTATTCAATTTAATTTTTTTAGAATATAATTTACATTTTAAATCATTTTTAATTAATAATTTTAAATTCTATTGGATAATTATTAAATATTTAGATTATATAAATTGTATTTTTATATTTTCAAATTAAATTCAAATAATTTTTATATCTTCAAATTATTAGCTTTAAAACATATTTTGTACTCCCTCCGTCCACCAAAAGTGTGCTCACTTTACTAACAAAATTGAGTATCTACCAAATATATTTTTTACTCATTATATTAAATATATTCTTTATAAATAAAATATGATTTCTTTAAAAACATATATAAAAAAAAGTGAGCACACTTTTAGTGGAGAGTATTCTTTTTACTATATCTGGTTTATATATATATTTATTTTTTATTTTAGAAGTTATTAAAATTATATAAATATTTTTTTAATAATACTTTGGTGAACTTAACGGTTTCCAACTTTCCATCCAAGTTTCCATCCAAAACCTAAACAATGGGACCAAATCTGCAATAAACAGGACCATTTTAAAACTATAGGACTAAAAGTGATTTTGAATAATTCTTACGGGACTAAAAGTGCAATTTCTACAATATTTATAAAAATATTATGTTACAAAAAAGGTTCCCATATTAGAAAAATAATTTAAAAAATTAAATCAAACAACTTCAATTTGATACTGAACAACAATTTTACTTATTAATGAAAGGAACTATCTTTGATTCCAGGAAAAAAAATATGAGTACTTCAGTTATGATAGAGGTGGGTTATAACAAGGTTAGGAATACATATTCTTGAGGCAAAAATCATTTACGAGAGAAACATTGAGAGTAAAATGCACATTCCAAGGACAATCTCTTTCTCCAATGAGAATGGTTGTTCCTTTCAAAAATCAATTTTTACACATGACCAACTTTATGTTGCCGTTTCAGAGTTAAGAGCAGAACGAGATCGAAAAATATTTGCCCTTGATGATGAATGCAAACCGTGCAAATACACTGCAAATTGTAATATATTATGTAGATATATACACATATAATAATGAATTTGATAATTCATGAATTAAACAAATCTTTAATTAAAATTTACATAATATTTTTTTAGGGTTTTTTTACGGTAGTCAAATTATACAAACTGACTACCGTAGTCAATATGTCGAATTGCACCATGAGACGTCTTATGAAACTACTACATGTTATACAAGTTTAAATTAATTAAATTATTTTTTAAATTGTATTTTGTTATTTATTATATTACACTTCTTTAATATAAATACAAAATTTTATTTTTAATTTATCAAAAATTACTATCCTACCCTTTTAATACAAATTTCATGGGATCTTTATTAAAAGGGTCTGGTCAACATAAAACTTCATTTAAAAACTTCCCTTCTTAATTTTTTATTTAAATGACCATTTTTTTCAAATTCATGGGATTTTCTGCAATGTCTTGTGAAGGGATATAGGGGGGCTTCTCATTAATTTTAGTCAAAGACCATTTAAACAAAATTTTAAGTGGAAAGGGTTACTGAAAATAATTTCCCAAATTTCATTAATTATTATTTTAAAATTAAATAAATACAATTCCAATAAAAATAAATTAAATAATAATAATACATTATTCAATCACAAAAACTTATATGCAATATGGACCAATTAAGGTAAATTAGGTCAAAATTCGTGGATCAAACGCGGGTCAACACGGGTCAAAGCGGGTCAACCTTAATTAAAATATTTATGTTCGCTCTAAAATATTAGCTTACTACATGACCAAAACTATGTTACTACAAGACCTAAATTTTGTCACTACAAGACCAAAAGTGCATTACTACAAGTCAAAAAATATTCTGGACATTTATTTATTTATTTTTTTGGCAAAATTACTAAAATAATTCTGACTTATTCGGATGCTACATGACTAAAACTATGTTACTACAAGACCAAAATTTTATCACTACAAGGTCAAAAGTGTATTATTACATGTCCAAAAATATTCTAGACATCTAATTTTTTGGGTGAATTTATCAGAATGTTTTGACATGTAGTATTAAATTGTTGGTCTTGCAGTGGTAATATTTTGACCTTATAGTAACAATATTTTGGTCATGTAGTAAATCACATGTTTGCGACCCGCAAATTTTTTTGGGCAACCCGGATCCGAACTTATGACCCGCAATTTTTTTTTTTTTTTTTTTTAAATTTGACTTTTGAACTTAATGGATTTAAGGTTTTGACTTGGTCTAATTGGAATGAAATGCATGTATGCAATATTTCACATAAAATTAGCTCAACATTCAAATTGAAAATATAAATAATAATTGAAATTAGGGTTCATCTCATATTCTCCCAATTCCATCGTGTGCGTGGAGATTCTCTCCGATTTTTAGCACTTTCAAATGGGTCGAGCCAGCACGGTACCGGCCCACCCGGCCAAACGTTTTTTGGGCTAAAAAAAAGTCCGACCAAAAAAATTATACTCCCTCCGTCTCATACTTGAAGACTCAAACCAATTGAGCACGAGTTTTAATGAATGAATTGTTTATTAATATTGTGTAAGATAAAGTGGGGGTAGTAAAGACTTTTCAATTTTATAAATAATAATAAAGTTATTTTTTAGTGTAATAAAGTAGTGACATTTGTTGTAATATTGTGATGTTTTAAGGGGATTGTTTAAAAGTGTTTTTGTTATTTTAGGTAATGTGACTTCAAGTATGGGACGCCCAAAATGGTAAAATGTGTCTTCAAGTATGGGACGGAGGGAGTATTTATAAAAAAGTCGGACTGGCCCGAAAAACCGAGCCAAGCCCGGCCTGAGCACGGTCGACCCCCCATGTTACTTGGACCGGCCCGATTATTTTTCGGGTCACTCTAATTACAGTCAAGTCCATTAATAGGGTGGGTCCGACCCATTTTGACAGTCATGTGTGTCTTCTCTCCCGCCGTGTGACAATTAATATTAATTATTTTATTTTAATTTGTTATTAATTTTATTAATAATATAAGAGTAAATAGGTAATTTTAATATTAAATATTTTAATTAAATTAATAAATATAATAAAATATTTTATTATATAAGTATAAAAATGTAATTTTAAAATTATGATATATGTTATCAAGTTTAAGCAGATTAGTAATCGTTACGACATTTTGATTACATGCAGGAGCTCTCTATTTTTTTTAGTTCGTAAATGAAAAGGTAATAACTATAATTTTTTTTAAAAAAACAAATCGCGCGTATAACGGGAGTGTTACACTAGTTTTTTATACTCTGGGTTCGAAAAGGGTAATGTATCGAAAATTTCGGTTTTATAAGTGAAATTGACAGTTTTACCCCTTAGAAAATACCTTGAGCTCGAAGGTGCAAAGTGTAAATTACCTAGACCAGACGTATAACAAAAGTAGAGGAGAAGTTGAAACGCAATTGCAGTGCAGGCTCGCTCGCAGCTAGTATCCTTAGTACTCGCCGCCGCCGCAGGTTCGCTCTTACTACTCTCTCTCCCTCACACACACCACAAACACACACACCGTAATATTGCACATTGGGATTTAGTGCCCTAGTTCTACGATTCCAATTTTATCTATAATTAATTTATTCAGAAGATAAAGCGAACACGATTTATATGCTTTACGGCCTTTAATGTTTGATTTTGCTTTTGTGATGAGATTTATGTTAGAATATGATTCTGATGATATTGGGCTAGAAGAGATTCAGGTTAGATGATGTTTCTGATGACTATTAGACGGAGCCTAGGTTTAGGATGAAAGTTAGTGGAAGGGCAATTTTTACGGCTTTCTAGTTACTAAGCGATTGTTGACAGAAAATGTGAAGTCTATGCTTGCTGTACCATCTATATTTTCAATTAGTGGACATGGTGAAATACAGTAGGTACAATAATCATTGTCTGTATCCACATATAAATCTAGGTATGAGCGATTGTGTGTTTCTGGATAGTAGCATTGATAATCGAATTCCTGAATGATGTCTTTATTCTCTTCTCATCATTAATATATTGTGGATTATCCTTCTATTGTTTTGTTGAAACCCTGTTTTTTTAAATTTGAAAATTGTGAACTGATAAGATTATATGCAAATGAGGCCAGTTTCTTGATTGTGTATTTTTGGATAGTGGATACTATTCTGATGTAGCATTAATAATCAAATACTGGTAGTGTGGTTTATCCTTCTATTGTTTTGTTCAAACCCTGGTTAAAAAAAAAAAAAAAAATTAGTTTGAAAAATTGTGAACTGATTTGTTTTTTACACGCAGCCTCTTGATAGCGCTTGCTAAAAATTAAGTTAAAGGGCTTATAGCTGTACTTTAGGCCTTTTAGTTCTGATTTCTTGATAATCCCTAAATGGTTGTTGAAAACATATAGTTACAGCTGAAGTGCAAGCTTGATAGAGATGGTGTTTACCAATTCTGAAAGTACATTCTGCTTCTTCTACAGGGTTCTTTATATATTTTTTTTTTTGTATGATTGATTTTTACAGAGAATAGTCAAGAAAGTGCTTTAGAAGTATGGCTAAGCATCACCCTGATTTGATCATGTGTCGTAAGCAACCAGGGATTGCCATTGGCAGGCTTTGTGAGAAAGATGATGGAAAATGTGTGATCTGTGATTCCTATGTGCGTCCTTGCACACTTGTACGCATATGTGATGAGTGCAACTATGGATCTTTTCAAGGTCGTTGTGTTATCTGTGGAGGGGTGGGGATTTCAGATGCCTACTACTGCAAGGAGTGTACCCAGCTTGAGAAAGACAGAGATGGGTGTCCAAAGATTGTCAATTTGGGTAGTGCTAAAACCGATCTCTTTTATGAACGCAAGAAATATGGCTTCAAGAAGAGATGATGTACCTGCTGAAAATGGTTCTCCCTTCCTATCCTAATGTGTTTTAAGCATTCTTGACGTTTACAGATGATGGAATTTTCGTAATGCTTACTTGCGTCTGCGCGACTATGAAAATTTATGACTTTACTTGCTTTTCTGGTGGAAAATGTATGACATTGATCTGCTGAAGTTATTGCCTGCTATTGTGCTCACCTGGTTCCTCTTTTAATTATATATCTTTGCTTCATTTTTCATAGATTGTTTGTGAAATTCATGCATCACAGAAAAGATACCAAACATTCTGAATTTGGGTGGGTAAGACTTAAGAGAGAGAGAGAGAGAGAGTCTAAGCTCTGCAAATTCTCTTTTGATCTTCCCATTTGGATTGCAAAGGCCAGTTTAATTGGAAACGGGTCGGCCTGGTTGATCCGATGAAGAACTGGTTTCTTTGGATTTTATCAGTCATTTTTATTATATTTCGGTTTAAGAATTTCTTAGAGACTTAGTGAGTGTGTTATCTGCACCAATCTAATCTTAAACTCGGAGGGTCATATTATAGAAGAAGCTGCACAAACTTGACTTTATTTATGTAATGTCTGAAGTAAGTAGGCATTATTACAAAAACACACATTATATAGGCATCTCTTGACTTTTATGAAATCCTTCTGACTTTTATTATTCTCACACTTTTTTACAAAGTCATTTTTAGATTACACACTCGGGCATTGAGAGGACAAGTTCATGCATTGCATTCTACGAGCGACTCTGCTTGCTTGACGCAGGTGGCCGGAAACTAGACACTCCGGTGATCTCCTTGCCGACTAGCAAGGTGTTGGTGTCGTAAGTACCTTCAAACGTATATATCGGCTCCAAGTCACAGAAAACCTGAAAAATGAAAAGGACATGAGCAAGATAACCGAGTCACTTAGCCTCACAATAATGAACTGAGACTTTAGTTTAACCTAATTGATTATAGGTAGGAAAATAAAACATAGTTAAATTTTATGTGCAATGACTTGTTACACTGCTACCCTTAGTTAACAATAAAAGCACGAGATGATGGATTTCTCGAGCTTCACTTGCTCAAGACAGTCTACATTGGGTTTTAAAATTTTGATTTTGAGTTTTGAAATTCTACACAAATTTTACCTTTGAATTTAAAAATTCACATATACTGATATAAAACACGTATATACTTCTATCACACTTTCCAATATAATCAACCATCCCTCCTTATATTTTAATATATTTAAATTATAATTTGCATCTCCTCCGACCTTTGCCAAAAATTGAAAATAATAAAAATAAAAGTGGAGATGCGGGGTATCGATCCCCGTACCTCTCGCATGCTAAGCGAGCGCTCTACCATCTGAGCTACATCCCCATTGTGACAGTCCTTTTCTATTATATGAATACATCTCAGAGTAATTGTTATTATATCGAAAAATGTATAGCATGATGAATTGTAAGTTTGTTTGCTAGTTTTAAGATAATTTGTTCTTACACAAATAGAAGTCTGTAAAAGATATGATTACGTATATACGTATAAAGAATCAAAGAGGATTTCACTTCACTCTTTCTAATCTTTAAACATAAAAGGATACGAGACTCTTCTATCTTTCGCCATGTGCTATTTGAGGTCTATTATATAGCTTCTGCAATCAATGTGTCAATATTGGTTCTTTAATGAAGCTGTAAATATCTCTTTGTTAATATTGACATTCGTTTGTGGGTTATGAAGTTTAGTTAGTTTTATTAATTTGTTCTCTGTCTACTACACTTGAGAGATATGGGGAGAAAATTCTTACACTGGCCTCCACTCTGGGAAAGAATTAAGATATACTCCCTCCGTCCAATTTTATTATGCCCACTTCTTCGGACATGGATTTTAATGAATATTGATTAGTTTATGTATAAAGTAGATAAGTTGGGGGTATGATGGGATGTTGTGGGGTCTATTTATAAGTAAATTGATTGTTTATGAATAAAGTTAGTGACAATTTGAGTAAATAAGTTAAGGGTTGGAGGGTGGAGATTTTCAAAAGGAAAATGAACATAATAAAATTGGACAACCAAAAAAGAAAAGTGGGAATAATGAAATTGGTCGGAGGGAGTATATATATTTGGTTTCCATCTTGTTAATAGCTCTAGAGGAAGTTGACGTTTACTAATGAACACTTTTTTTTTATCTTTTACATTTCTTATAAATTTGAACCTCAGCTTGGGTTCCTTTTTATATGACCTTGGGGCTTCATATTTGTATCTGGGATGAGTTTTAATGAATATTTTGATTAGTTTATGTATAAAATATAGTATAATTGAATGTATGGGGGTATTGTTGACATTACTTATAAATAATGTGAATGTCAATTTAATTTAAGTAAATAAATGATGATTGAAATAAAATAGTGTGAATAATATTTTTTTTAAAAAAAAAAGCAGCTTTATAAATCAAGAACATGAACAGATGTTGGTGAGAAGGTCATCCACAATATTCGTCCACACATGATGTCTAGAAAAAAAAATTTGAAGCCCTAGCCAAACAATGAGCTATAATATTAGCATCTCTACAATCGTGTACCACCCGAAACAATGAAAGTTATTGTAGCCGTTGTTTGCAAGCACGAATGTAATCCCAAAAAATCTTTTTGTCAGTTAACTCCTTTGTAAGACTATTGACTACTAGTTTTACATCAACCTCGATGATCACCCAGTCTAAATGGAGTTGTTTCAATCAAGAGAGAACTTCATAGAGCCTCATTACCTCAACTTAGTTCACTCGGAGCCTCCCTCCAATTAGCATCATGCGACTTTCCATGAATATAATACGCCTTGATCATCGCGTAGGACCATTCTCACATCAACCTGAGAAGCCGTGGCGGATCTACCCTATAATTTTGGAGTACAATTAAACAACTAAATAAATAAAATAAATTAAATGAATATCCAAAAAATAATGTGTTTTGATGAGATATGAAACAATTTAATGGTAAAAAAAGCGTGGTCTCCCACAATTTAATAACACGGCCCACACAGAACCGACACAGTGTGGACTTATATAAGTCAACAAATCCGGCGGCATGCTCAATATCCCCTGACACCAATTTTGCAGACACGGGGACTACGCACATTGAAAATTCCTTTCCAATTTTTATTTTTTTTTTTGATATTTGCTTGAAGTACAATTGTTATGATTGAAAAAAAAAATGTAAAATTGTAAAAATATTTATAAATTTTTTTATTAAAAGTTTATAGATGGAGAGAGGAAGTATATTTTAATTTGGATGTTTTTTTTTTATAGTAAAAAGAGATTATATTAAAACTGGGTACAAGAGATACCCAAGAAAATCAGTGTATAGGATATAACATATGAAAGTAGTACGGACTCTTTCACTTTACAATTTTCAGTTCATGCACTTGATTGGATCTAGCACCCATGACTTGAAGGATGAATTGTTCCGATTGGGGTATTTAATCGTGAATCAGCTCCACATTCTTGCTCTCAACTCCTCCTTGACTTTTGTGATCGAGAAGGTTTCATTTTTGAAGAGTACCGCATTTCTCCATTTCCATATCAGCCATACCACACATAGCCATAATACATGTAGCAATCTTCTTTCCATTTTTGCACTTTAGCATGCCCCCAAAGCCTAGAAGGTTATCCAAGATGTTAGTCGGGAATGCTGACGAGATCTTGAGCCAGGACAAACATTTCATCCATACTTGGTATGCTTGAGGGCATTCCAGAAAGACGTGTTTCTCGGTTTCTTCACCATCGCCACAGAGTACGCATCTTAAATCATCATTCTGATTGAGGATGTTTCTTCTTCTAAGGTTTGCTCGTGTCGGCAGCCTTCCCCATAAGAGCCTTCATGCATGGGCCTTGACCTTTGAGGGTGCAAAATTATTCCATATGGTCTTGAAACCTTGGGTCAGCTTGACTTCCGGTTGAGTGTCTTGATTCTGGTTGAATAAGATCGAGTATGTCTCTTTTGTGGAAAACTCCCCTGTGTTCGACGCTCTCCATTTCCATGAGTCTTGAATTCCTGAATTTGATTTGAACCTGTCCATCACAGATAAAAGATCATAAAAAGATATTTGTTCCCTATCAAAATGATACGGAGTACTAAATTTTATTAACTAATACGTATGAGTGTTCTTTCTCAACTTGTTCATAACTATTAAACTAAGTTTTAACTCTAATCGATCCAACTCAGCGTAAATAAATACATATCTCTTTTAATATGTTAAAAAAAAAAAAAAAATCAAGCTCAGATTATACTCAATCTCACATTGAGACGGTATTAAACAAAATTTTCCCAAAAAAAAAAAAAAAGATAACCATTCCTCACCTAAATAACAAAGTTCGTTATACCAAACACTAGTTTTTGATTTCATTCTCGTACTACCTTTGCTCCCATTGTATCCAACCAAACACCACTTAATTCTACTCTTTCACGTGAGTGAGCATTTAGTCACACTGACGCCTCCACAGTTGCAAAAGCCATTATTTTTTTTGAAGAGGCAAAAAGCATTAATATGGGCTGTCACTTTTCTCCAGTTTCCACCAAATTTCCACATCTAGAGTGTGAACTCAAAGACCAAAGTCTTGGCATTTTCCTTCTATCACACCATTTCATCAACTTAATTCATCTCATTTCCTCCATTTCATTAAAATTTCAAACACCCCCCACATTATAACTACAACCTTCACTGTGTAAAAAATTACAGTCTCAAACACTGAAAAACCATGCCTAATTCCGGCGATGTGCCTTCCCGGAAATGTTTCTCCGGCGTTGTAAGCCGGCTTCTGTGCTCCGGGAGTCTCCCGACGCACCCGTCGGAGCAATTAATCGAGAAGCTCGGTGATCAGAAGCCTGGGAAAGGTGGGAATATTATCAAACAGGTGGTGGGCACACCAGCAGCAGCAGCAGCAGCAGCAGCATCTTCATCTCCGGGAGTAGTTGCAAGATTAATGGGGTTGGAATCATTTCCCACTACTCCGATAGATAGAAGTTTGGGTGCTTATTTCAGAAGCAAATCTGTGAATTCCATTGATTTTCTCTCATATTTTGATCCAGTCAAACACGGTCAGCACAGAAGAGTAAGAACTTCGGTTTCATTTCGTTATCCAGAAGAAGTAAATGATGATTTTACCAGTATAATTCTACACGAAAAATGGGCTGAGAGACGAAAAAACAGGGAAAAATTCGAGGTTTGTAACAGGTCTGGAAAAAGCAGGGAAAATTTGCAGGATTCAGGGCCTGGAAATTTAGCATCTCCAAAGAAGGATTTACGTAGAAAGAAGATGAAGGAAAGAAGGCCAATTGTGAATTCAAAGGAAGATATGGTGAGATCAAAGTGCGTGAGGAGGAACAAGAAGAAAAAGATTTTGGCGCATTGCAATAAGAAAATACACCCACAAGGCATTATACCAGGTACTGCTTCTTGATTTTAAATATTTTTCTAATATATAGACATTTTTTATTATTTTAGAATATTCTAAAAAAAAAAAAATTCAATAAATTAGAAAATATATTTATAGAAATTCATTAATTTTCCCATTAATAGAATATATGAGAGATAATCGTAAGAAACATTACATTAGAAGATTTAAACATTCCCTGTTATAAAATATTTCTTTAAAACAAAATTCTACTCAATTCACACATTGAGTGAGAGGAGAGTGGTGATTTTTAAACTATATAGAGTGATTTGGAGAGGGAAAAAAATCACTTTTTAAAGCATAGAATCTTTTATCTTATATGTTTTCTTCAATTCTAAAGCACAATAATTTTGTAAGCCTCTCAATAATATGACTATAATTTAACCAACTAATTGAACTTTTATTGAACTAATTAAATGTTCAATATATTTAATCATAAAATAATGGTGCAATTTTTTAAAATTCCGCTGGTTATATACAATCTTTAGAGTAAGTAGTAACCCCTAAATTTGACCTATAGTTTCTTAAGAGAATTTCTAAACTCTCCCTAAATGGCTAAATTGTACAATAAAATATTAATTGTTCTCATAATCAAATCGAGCCGAGACGGGTTTACGGGTCCAACTGGATTTTAATGGGTTATATTAACCCAAAACCGGTTCGGCCAGTCAAAAATTTCCTCTCTATTTTTTGTTTAAAAAATAATTTAAATTATATTTGATTTTTTTGTTGCAGAAGAAGTAGGTAGTTCAAGGAATCAGTTACGATCCAAATCTGCCAAATCTCAAAGTCCATATCCAAGAAGTTCATATTCTGAAAATGTATCAATCAGAGAAAATGCAATTACTGCAGGAAAAATAGAAAGAAAATTAAAGATTGAGGAGAGTTGTTACTACAAAAGAATGGTGGAAGAAATCTGCATGCTATCAGAACAAGATGTGAAAGAGAATTGGATTGATGGGAGTTTGTTCAATTTTGAGGAGATAATTCAACAACTTGAACATGAAATTGTTGAAGTATTGTTGAATCACTTTGTTGATGAACTTGTGCTACTTTTTGGGTCAAGGAATAGGACTAGTATTTAGAATTTTAACTGATTACAGTTTAATGAAAAGTAATCAATTGTTCCTACAACACTGAAAATATTTGCAATATAGTAGTAGTTCGTTTCATGGAGCTGCAAAATTAAAGAATCGTGTTCGTAGATTTCTTTTTTTTCTTAAGAAGTCAAGAGTTTGTCATTAATCCATTTTTTTAAAATGGGGTGTGTCTTATCATTGAGATAGAGTGGTAGATGATGCAAATTAAGGCAATAAATAGACATAATAAGTTAGAAATAATAACTTATACAGTTCTCAATATAGAATAATTTCAATACATGAATGATGAATATATTTTTAGATTGACAAGAATATATAAGTGACCAAGAAGTATTGAGTGACACGTTTTTATGTATGAAACGATTTTATCATTATATTTTAATTTGAAATATAATTGTGTATGAACTCAAGAACACGTCAATTACAATAATATATAGAGCAGATTAACTTTATCTAATATATGATACTTCATTTTTCTTTGAAAATTACTCAATTTGTCATTTTTTTAAGTCATATTGAAAGTTATCAATTTTTTTTTTTTTTTTACAACACTCACCTTCTCCACCTTTTTCTTTTTACCTTTCTTCACTTTTCTTTTTCCTACCTATCTCCATCTTAACAATCCACCATACATTTTATACTCAGTATATTTCTTAATATATTTGTCAAAATTAAATTAACAACCTTCAAATGTACTAATGAAATTTGTTGGAATGCCTTGAACCCTAAGTTTCAGTTAGGGTTTATATTTGGTATGTCTTGAACTCCAAATCTGTTGGGGTTTATATTTGGTATGTCTTGAACTCCAAATCTGTTAGGGTTTATATATGGAATGTCTTGAACCCTAAGTTTCTGTTAGGGTTTATATTTGGTATGTCTTGAACTCTAAGTCTGTTAGGGCCTATATTTATATCCCTATTTTTACCTAGTGTAAAACTGTATTCTAAAATACTGTACTCTGAAATGTGTATGAAATCTGAAATCTGTCTGTACTTTGAATAATATGCGGATCCTCTCTTCTCTGCCGTGGACGTAGCTATCACATTGGTAGTGAACCACGTAAATCTGTGTTCTCGTTTATCGTTTTATTTTATCTTTCTCACATCCGTTATAACAAACTGGTATCTAGAGCCCGGTTAGGGTTTCCGCAATCTAGAGAGAAAGATGTCTGGGATGAGCGTGAAAATCGAGAAGTTTACGGGAAGGAACAGTTTTAGTTTATGGCAAATCAAGATGCGTGCTTTGTTGAAACAACAAGGGTTGTGGGCACCGCTGATGAAAAAGACGGTGGATCTGGACGAATCTAAGATGGCCACTCTGGAGGAGAAGGCACACTCAACAATTATGTTGTGCCTTGCAGACAACGTCATTACCGAAGTCGCGGAAGAGGAAACTGCGACGGGTCTCTGGTTGAAACTGGAGAGTCTGTACATGACGAAGTCTCTGACCAACAAGTTGCTTTTGAAGCAACGTCTGTTCAGTTTGCGTATGCAAGAAGGTCAGTCACTCCGTGAACACTTAGATCAATTGAATACAATTTTATTAGAATTGCGTAATATTGATGTTAAAGTTGAGGATGAGGATGCTGCGTTAATTCTGTTAGTTTCTCTACCTTTGTCGTATGAGAATTTTGTTCAATCTTTCATTGTTGGGAAAGATTATGTATCTCTTGAAGAGGTTAGATCATCTCTTCATACCAGAGAGTTGAGACATAAGGCCAGTGGTGGGGGTGTAGACAATCAGGCTGTTGGGCTAGTAGCCAGCGGGAGTAAGGGACATGGAAAATCTGGGAAAGAGAATTTTTCTAAGAAGTTTGTTTCCAAAGGTCCTAAACCTGATGACGTTTGTAACTACTGCAAGGAGAAAGGGCATTGGAAATTCGATTGTCCGAAAAAGAAGCCGGAAAATAAGATCGGTACTGTTGTTGTTGCAGAAGATGATGGCACCAATTCTGAGGAAGATTTGGCCCTAGTTGCTGATGAACAAACACATCACTCTGATGTGTGGGTTCTTGATTCAGGGGCATCTTACCACATATGTCCGCGGAGGGAGTGGTTCACAACCTACGAGCAGGTAGACGGAGGCAATATTAGTATGGCCAACAGTGTTGTTTGTAAGGCGTTTGGGTTAGGCTCAATTCAGCTACGGACATATGATGGTAAATTCTGCACATTGAACGACGTTAGACATGTTCCACACATGACGAAGAATCTGATATCACTAAGTCTATTGGACAGTAGGGGTTTCAGTTTCAAAGGTGAGGGTGGAGTTCTGTATGTCTGCAAGGGTGATAATGTGGTTCTGAAAGGTGTGAAACGGGGGACTTTGTATTTCCTGCAAGGTTCAACGCTGTCAGATTTGCTGAATGTTACAAGCTGTTAGTTGCCCTATTAAGGGCAAATCTGTGTACGAGGAGTCACTCGTACAATCTGGCATCTTTATGGTGCATCTGAAACATCTGTTGATCTGTGAGAGGATTCAAGTCAAGGTGGAGATTTGTTCTTGTTGAAGACAAATTTGTGTACGAGGAGTTGCTCGTACAATCTGGCATCTTTATGGTGCATCTGAAACATCCGTTGATCTGTGATAGGATTCAAGTCAAGGTGGAGATTTGTTGGAATGCCTTGAACCCTAAGTTTCTGTTAGGGTTTATATTTGGTATGTCTTGAACTCCAAATCTGTCGGGGTTTATATTTGGTATGTCTTGAACTCCAAATCTGTTAGGGTTTATATATGGAATGTCTTGAACCCTAAGTTTCTGTTAGGGTTTATATTTGGTATGTCTTGAACTCTAAGTCTGTTAGGGCCTATATTTATATCCCTATTTTTACCTAGTGTAAAACTGTATTCTGAAATACTGTACTCTGAAATGTGTATGAAATCTGAAATCTGTCTGTACTCTGAATAATATGCGGATCCTCTCTTCTCTGCCGTGGACGTAGCTATCACATTGGTAGTGAACCACGTAAATCTGTGTTCTCGTTTATCGTTTTATTTTATCTTTCTCACATCCGTTATAACAGAATCTAAACGACAATATATTCTCGCTAGACATAATAGCAAAAATTGACCAAGTAAGACAAATTTAATTCAATTAACTCATTTTATATTCTTAATGGGACATAATAGGATCCCAAAAAAAAAAAGTTATGAAAAATATTAATGCATATACAAAATATTAACTTATATATTACTAAACAATGTTATTTACATTTATAAATATACAATTTAATTTTATCATCATATATCCAATACTTTTCATGATATAAACTGGCGTGTAAACACAAATTCGTGAATTAAATATAAAAGAGATTATTGTCTAATAAGTCCACTATTATAACTCATTAAGCTAATAGAAACACCAAGATGTATAATTTTCTAATAGAGTCAAAATAGAGTTAAAAATACAAGAATACCCTTATATAAATAAATAAGAATCCTATACTCATTTAATTCATTCTCCACATTCACCAAAAATCAAAATTAAAATCGTAGCCCCTCCCCAACATCCCCTCTGCCGCCGCCCCCTTTTCCCACCGCCCCCCTCGATTTCGACGCTGGACCATGGCCGCCGCCCACCTTCTCACGACCGTCGCCTACCAAACCAAGACGAAGCAGCACCTTGATCGTCGTTGTTGCTTTGCCGCCGCACTGACCGGAGAAGACGAAGTGGCCGAAGAAGAAAGCCTCGTGGTCACCGCCGTCTGGCCGTCGAAGATGAAGCAGCCGTCGATCTGCAACCCTCTCGACTCCGATGCGCCGATCTATTGGCCGTCGAAGAAATGTATTATTTGCATCTCTTCAATTAATTTTGTTGCGTCAATATTTTTTTTTTCAGAGAGCCATCGCCGATATAACGGTGTTCATGACCCCGAGAGGGGGCTCTTTGCTCGGATCCGCCGTACAGACGAAGACGTCGATCGGAGGAAGCTTCTCGTATTCCGGCAACTTTTCGGGATAGGCAGTTCGTTGAACGGGCATCCATCGATAGACTTGGTGAAGAATCTAGAGAAAGGTGAGTATAATCTCGGAGATAATAACGATTAGATAGGGCAAAACCGGAATCTCTCCGGTGTGAAATATGCGGAAAAGAGTAGTGAATATGTAGTAGAAAACAGAGAGTATAGCAACTCCATTGAAGAGCATGTGGAGCCTATTGACGATGAGGTTCGTTAGCAGCACGCGGCGAACATGGAGAGGAGATGAAGAAGTGGCCGCAGCATCCATGGATTTAGTTGAATGCAGAATCAATTCAGTTAATAATAAGTTCAAAATAAGAGAAGCGCGAAATGAAGATGAGCTGCAATGACGATGGAGGTGTTGAATGAAGGTGAATGGAAAGATTCTGCTGCAAATAATAATTTATGTTTTCTAAAGTATGCTCTTCTTTTTTAATTAGAGCATCTCCAATGATATACAGCTGTCACATTAAAAGTAAATTATACCTATTAATTTTTACCTCAACTCTCCAATCATCTCAGGTGCAATTGCTTTTTAGGTTATGCAGTGTTATGAAATTTTGTTATTAGTTGATCGTTTATGCAATTATATTTAAGTGTTTTTTTAGGTTATGCAAAATTTTCATGCAAAATAATCTTCAATCTAATTTTAGGAAATGATATGAATTATGCATAATGTGATATGCAAAATTGTTATCATATTTCAATCGAATGCATTATGCATTATGCATAACGTGATATGCAATATAATCATCATATTTTGAATTATACATAATGTTATATGCAAAATAATCATCAGATTCTAATTAAATTGGAAGAAATTATTTTGAATTATGCATAAGTGTTTAAATGATATGCATTAACTTCTGCATTTGAAACATGTACAGACATGTCGACTCCTGTGCACAAACATATTCTACCGATATTTAAGTGTTTAAATGATATGCACCTTCTCACGCATATTATTATGTATGCACATGATATATGTCATACGGATATGCAATTTCTTAGTTGTTGATAGTTTACGTGGTTCTATAGTTAAAAGGTTACAAGTTCATATGAATATGCATTCGACACTGCATATACGTGGGTTGAAATGCAGATTTCCAGAATCCCTTAACTTAACAAAATTAAACGAAATAAATGGAGAGACCTACCTTTTAGGAAAGTTTTTAAATTTTAGAAAGTAATAGATTTTCGGGAATTCGAAAAATTGCATTTAATAATTGATTGGATGTTTAGTTGACTAATAATTATCTATTTTATAAATTCAAAATTTCAAAATATGGTGGAAGGGCATAATTGACAAAAAATTCAAATTTTAACTCTATTAGACAAGAATTTATGGTGTAGGTTTTATTAGAAAAAACTAGTAGTGAAATGACCTTATTAGTTTATAACCCAATATAAAAATGCAAAAATGCGAACAATTTTATTTAATTTCGGATTAAACCGATGAATGTTGCGGGATACAATCTCTAATTTGGTCCTCTGATTCTCTCTTCTTGAACTTCACTTGAACTTCTTGAGCTGGATTCGCAGCCGAATCCTTTCCGATCTTGTATTTGGGGCTTTTATAACGTTAATCCAAAGGCTTAGCACCGTATTTTGGATTAAACGCCGAATTTAGGGACTTTTTGGATGAACGTCATTGAAGATCGTTCTTGAATCTGGGACTTTGTAACGTTAATCCAAGGGCTTGACGCCGTATTTTGGATTAAACGTTGATTTTCGGGACTTTTCGGAACTTTTTCGGGACTTATTGGGACTTTTCCGTTGAAGATCCACGAAGAACTTTGAAGAAACGCCGAATCGAAGAGGCATAGTACCTTGATCTCCACTCGAACACTGCTTCTTGCTGCTTTGCACGAAGAATGCCTTGAAGAAACGCCGAATCGAAGAGGCTCTTCTTGCTGCTTTGCACGAAGAATGCCTTGAAGAAACGCCGAATCGAAGAGGCTCTTCTTGCTGCTTTGCACGAAGAACGTCTTTGAAGCTCCTCCAATTGCTGAAGAACACTCT
The DNA here is from genome assembly GCA_963675135.1 of Galeopsis tetrahit. Classification (NCBI taxonomy): domain Eukaryota; kingdom Viridiplantae; phylum Streptophyta; class Magnoliopsida; order Lamiales; family Lamiaceae; genus Galeopsis; species Galeopsis tetrahit. The sequence continues at coordinate 70,228,958 of OY776128.1, read as the reverse complement.
AAAATCTCTGCAGAGAATTTTAGAGCCTTGAATGTTTCTGATTTCTTGTTGATTTTGAAATGAATGAAATGAGACTTTTATTTATAGGTGTAGGCCTGGAGATATTTGTGCAAGTGGTTAGGGCTTTTAATTCAAATTTTTGAATTGCTTGATGGGCTAAGAATGCCCTTTGGGCTCAAATTATCAAACTTAGGCTCAATTTAATTTGTTGGACTTTAGAGGCCTGTTTGGATTTTCTGGTTTTTAGAGATCCGTCTTTACTTATCGAGTTTTAAAGACCCGTATTAATTTACCGGACTTTAGAGGCCCGTCTTGAATTTTAACTTGATTTATTAGGCTTTGGAGGCCCATTTATCTCATTGATCTTTAAAAGGCCCAAATTAATTGGAGGGAATAGTTAAATAATACTCCCTCCGTCCCTGAAAAACTTTCATTTGATGGAACGAAGTTTAAGAAAAAAGTATAATAATTAGAGTTTTGAAGGTAATTTTGTAAACTTTTATATATAAAGTAAATAACGTAGTTTTGATTGAGTGTATGATGGACCCCAAAAAATATTGTATGAAAGGTAAATACGTGTATATCGTGAAAGTAACTATGAAACTTTTCAGGGACGGAGGTAGTAATTAATTATATATTTACTTTTAGGAATTAAATTTATTCCAACAAATAAATAATAAATTTAATTAATATTTAACCCGTAATTTCCACGCGTCGTAATTTAATTCGTAATTGAATTTTACTCGTCTACAAAATATAATTTTTTAAATATTTTTTAATAAAAAGTTAAGTTAAAAGTGTGTTAAATGCTCAAGTGTTACTATTTACAAATATAGTTATACGTAAAAAAAATTTTAAATTTTAAAAAATACTCATAATATCTAATTTACTTTTATGATAGGTTAAAATCATTTCATAATTCTTTAATTAAGGTCAATATTGTCATTACTCTATACACATTCCTTCTTAATTTGATTAAAAAATTAAAACATCATTTATTATAGAACGGAAGAAGTATAATGTAATTACCAGAATTATAAGATTTACAATTGAATTATTAATAAAAAATATTAATAATTATGAATAGATACATAAAGCATAATTACTTAATTTTATTTTCTATATGTGAATACATATATAATACTCTCTCCATTGCACAAAAGTTTAAGGAATCTTTTGGAAAAGTTTTTTTTTTTTAAATGTAATAACTAGACAATATAAAAGAAAAGAAATTTATGATCATAAACTCACGGGTCGAGCTAGAGGTTGGAGTGCCATTAAAATCTTGCTTGGGGAAAACCCTTCTTAGCAATAAAACTCAGGTCAAGGAAAAATGTACACTCCTCTAAAAGTCAATGTCTATAGAAATCATTATATAAATCATTATGTAGAAATGAAAGTAAAAAGTTTGGGGTGGGTTTTTTATTAGTTTATTGTAGTTTAAATAAATAATTATTGAAATAGGGCTCATTTTTTAAACTTTAACAAAACATAATAAAACGCCTGAGGGCAAAGCGTTTTTGTAAGAAAAACGCGAGGCCCCAACACGTTTTGGGGCCATAATACAATATAAGATATTTGGACTGATTTAAAGTGGGAAACGCGGTGCCCCACGCGTTTCTCTTGTTTATAAACATTTTTTTAAGCCAAATAATACTTAACAAAGTAAAAAAAAAAATTAACAATTGAAAAACGCTTGACCCCTAAGCGTTTTCATTGTTTACCATGTATTTGAGTTGCATACCATGCATATATATACATGCATGCATTTTATCTACTACGTATAATTCTATTTTGCTTCCATGCATGCATTATGTATGCTAATTTTCTTTAAAAAAAATTAATAGTCTCTCAATTTAAAAAAAAAAATTAAAAATATATTTTTACCTCTCCCTTAAAATTTGGGAAAAGTCATGTTTTCTAATATTTAGGTTGGACAAATTTATGTTAATAATAATTTATTTATAATTAATATTTATTAATATTAATAATAAACTCAATCATGCATATTCATTTAAAAGTCCAAACTTTTAGGGCATGTTTGTTTTGGGATTCACCCGTCTGGACGTGGGACGTAACGTCCCACGTCCTTATTCTACTTTGGGATTTCACATTCGAAATTCCCCATCCAACTACACTTATCCCTAAAAATACTTATACATCCTACTATTACATCCCATCCAACCACTCTTACACAATTTGATTTGACATAAAGTTACATCACATCCTACTCAAAATCCCAAAACAAACGCACACAATTACTATTCATCGGGATTTTCCCATCCAAGATTTCCCCATCCAGGATTTCCCCCATCCTACATAATCCCAAAACAAACATACCCTTAGAGAGGTTGAGGTTGAGAGTTATTTTTTGTATATTAATTTCTATTACTCCCCTCACTCGTGGGCCAGATTTATTATTTATCACCTTTTACCCTTTGGGGAGGAGGCCCAGCAAGTGGACAATTTATGATCGATTTGATTTTTATTTTATTTAATTTTTAAAAAATTGAATCATTAATTGATTTTTTAAATTTATTTATTTTATACATTTTATTTGATTTATTTAATATTTTTCAGATTTTATTTAGATTTAATTGTTTTTTCCATTCAAATAATTTTTAATATTTAATTGATTTTTTAAAATATTTCAAATTTTATTTAGCTTTTTCGTATTATTGAAAATAAATAAATAAAATTTTGAAATTTATATATATACTTTTAAAGATTTAGTTGAATTTTATAATATTTTTTTAGTTTTTATTCAATTTTTATTTGTTTTGAAGGATAAATGGTAAATAGGAAAGAATTTGGGTATATTTAGTAATAAATTTTAATTTTTAAAACATTTTATGAGACGTTAATAGCCCACTCATAAATTTTTCATTTTATTTTTGATATACTATTATTTTATCTTTCTCAATCACTTATTCCATAGGTATTATATTATCATACTTTATCTAAAACCCCTTTTTTTTTTTTTCTTTCAATCAAATCAATTGTACAACCTATATTATTATATTATACTCCATTCGTCCCATGATTTTATGCACACTTTTTTTAACGGCTTTCCAATATTTTTTGCACACTTCAAAAAAAAGGAAACAATAATACCAATAATACCCCTCCTTTATTTTAACTTTAGTCAAATCTCATTTCTCTTTAATCAAATTTATCTCACTTTAGTCAATGAATTACCAATAACACATCACTTTATTCTATTTTCTTAATCTCCGTGTGTCGATCAAAGTGTGCATAAAATTTCTCATTTTAATTACACTTCATTTATATTTTACTTTTTTTTTCTATGGGAGAGAATATTATATTTATCTTATTTGACCCGTTCTCTCACTCTATCAAACCCACTCGCTCTCTTTCCTTCGGTTTTTTCGCTGCTTCAGGTAATTCCGTCACTCTTTTCGCTAATTTATATAATATTTTTGTTAATGTTATTATTTTTTTGGCTGATTAATGTTATTATTAGTATGCTTTATGTTGGTGTTAGTTGGATCCTTATACATTGTTGATTTTTCTTTCTGATTTTTGTGATATTTTTCTGTAGGGTTTTTGGTTTTTGTTGATTTTATTTGCAATTTTGAGTTTGGTTTGGTCTGGTCATATCAGATTTGCTGTCTAATTTTTGGGTTTTCTGTTGTTTAAAAGTATAAGATGCATACTGCCTTTGAATGAAAACTGATTTGAACTAATATATGGGCTTTTCTGTTGTCTCAGCTGTTAAGGAGATTGATTGAAGAGGACGAATTACGAGCAATGAATTATAAAGGCAAGTCTAGAGGACAAAAGAGGAAAGCAATGAATAATAAAGGCAAGTCTGTAGGAAAAAAACGGAAATATGTAATAGAGGAAGAAGACGACTACAGGTAAATGTATTTACTTTGCAATAATTCATCATAGCATGATTTTCATATTTATTTATAACCATTTACCTCAGTATGTTGTGTAATTTAATTATCACATTGTATCTAAATTGTTTGTTTTCTCAATCATTCTGATGGTATTAAATTAAGTCAGTTTGTTTCAGTGTGAGAGATGAAAATAAATCCTTTCTCGTTGAAGTAGAATTTCTTGTTATTAGAAGTAGAACTGCATGTTGTGTTTTTTGATCTGACTGTATTACCTTTGTATTTAAAAGTATTGGAGTAGTTTGTATATCAAATATATATATCGGGTTACTTTTAATATTAAGCCTTTGGGAAAACATTTCTGTTATTACTGTCATTGCAACAACCTGTATCTGTATATGTGTTGAATTAATAAACAAGTTTCACAAATAATAAGAGCAGCTACTCTGCCAAAACCACGTTTATTAGTTACATCTATTTGTTTACAATATAGATACACTTTCTCTGCAATTTCTGTTACTAGTTCAGCACGAGTATTTTAATACCTTTCTGAAATCACAGCGTGGTTTTGCCCTTCTTATGCCTCTTTTTGTTTACAACTTGAAAAGTTTATATTTTTGTTCCCTGTTCATAAACTTTAATATATGAAGTTACTTTTAAAATTCATAGTGATGATGTTTGAGTCCCATTGTAATTATAATCTTAAACTTTTCACATATAAATTTGTAATTGCAGTGATGTCAGAGGTTTTATTAACAAATGTAGACCACGAAGTCTTTGTGAGCTTGTGAAAAAACTGAACGAGAAACAAATAGAAGCTGTAAAAAGCATTGGTTTTGGTGGCCTACTTGAAATGTCTGTTTCATCAATCCCTGCAGCTTTTCTGAAAATGCTGGTAAAGAATTTCAATGGAATCAGTCGTATGTTGACCATAGATGACAGACATTTTTTTGCGGTTACGAAATACGACATTTGTGATGTGTTCTTGTTGCCTCTCAATGACGGGAATGATGTAATAGAGATGAAACACGATGAATCTTTCGAAATTTTATCTGTATGGAAGGAGAAGTTTGGCATTGATCGCATCTGTCCCTTAACCAAGTTAAGGAATGTGATAGAGGAGAGATTGACGGAAGGAGATGATGATTTCAAACGTTTTTTTGTTTTGTATAGCTTGTCTTCTTTCTTGACTCCAACAGCAAATCGAACGGTGGACTTCAATGCTCTGAAATCATTGCTCGATGTGGAAAAGATTGGGGAGGTTGATTGGTGTTCATATGTACTCAAGCAACTTTGTAAAGCTGTAACAAAGTATAATAGCAGTACGGAGATGAAGAATGTTAGTGGTTGTGTTTTGGTGCTGCTTATTTTGTATTTCCATAGGCTTAAGTGGCGTGGAAATGCTGAACCGTATTCACTACCATTGATTCAGCATTGGAGCAATGAAAAGTTGAAAAAGAGAGTGATGGAAGAAATGTCTACTGGAGCCATTGGTGAAGGAGAGTGGGTGGAAAATGTCTATCCGATCAGTTTGAATTCTTCAGCAAAAGTGATCGAATTATGGAAAGAAATGGATGACCCATCAAGATTCCTCACATTTGAACTGCCGAACAATGAACTAAGTGATTCGGATATTCACAAGATTGCTGCAGATGTAAGCTGTGTCTCTTTCTTGATCAATAAGTTTATGTTTTCTTATACTATTATTTTTATACTTAAAACGGGGTGAATTGCACGAAACCCCCTCGTGGTTTGGAAATGTTGCGTGAAATTCTCTTGTGGTTTGAAAATTGCACAAAATCCCTTGTGCTTTATTAAATAAAACTAACTCTCCCTTTTCTAAGAAACGGGTTAATGGTGTTATCTATTTCTTCTATTTTCCCTATTTTATTTTTCCAAATAATGAAGTCTTAGACTATACTATGAGTGGCATAATGGGAAATAGAAGAAATAGATAAAGGGCGAGTCAACTTTATTTTGTAACCACGTAGGGATTTTGAGCAATTTTCAAATTATGAGGGAATTTCGTGCAACATTTTCCTAACCATGAGAGGGTTTCGTGTAATAAACCCCTTAAAACAATACTCTTTTTACTTGAAAGTTTCACCTTTTTTCCTGAAAAGTATTTAAGTTACCACATGATGCATTGAGTAGGAATGAGTAATTTTGGGCATCTTCTTGTGAATTGTGATTGCAGGATATACATAAATGCTTTCTAATGCTGAAGAGGGACATGAATGTTGTAGTAAATGCCCACATGAAGAGGTTATTGAAGCTGACGGAAAATATGGCACTAAAAAAAGAATGAAATTCAAAATGAAATGTTTTGTGGTTGCAAGCAGAGCAGAAGAAGAAATATTCAAGATGTATGGTTTTGGTATTATGGGATTGAAATCATGTGCCTGGTATGAAAATAGTTTCATTCTGTTTTGTCAATATGAGATGATGCATAGGATTTGATATTATGCTTTAGAACTAGTACTTTGTTATAGTTAGCCTCATTTTCCAATTATTACAGTTCTGTTTAATCTTATGTTTCATTTTCACGAGTATTAGTTTTTTTAAGAGTGTTGAATAAGTATTATGCAACTAAATAATCAGGATGCCACATTTTTTACTGGCAGGAAGTGCTAGTACTTTTTACTTGGGAAGTATTGATGTTTATTCTTAGAACACAAATACTTATGTATAATTGTTATGCTATTAACTGAATTCACTTTGTATAAATAGACTGGATAATATAAAGTGTGGGTTGAACTTTTGTATTTGAGTTAAATATAAGTTACAACGTAAGTAACACAAAAGTTCAACTCTCGACCCTTGGACTTATGTGACTTCGGTACACTAATGGTGAGTTAAGATGTTATGGTCTTGAGATTTATTTTACTAGTTTAAATTTAGCTGCACGTTGATTAAAAACGAAAATGCATTTTTCATGCACGCTGCTTATCGAACAAAAAAAGCCATAGGGAACATGCATGTGCAGTAGTTGAAACATATATAGATTGAATAATTAAGATGTCGGGTGATTTTCCAGAAAATCTATTATGTAAATCTCTATCACCAAACATTGCAGCCATTTCTTTAGCTTTTTCTCTCTACTTGTTTCCTTCCATTTTGAGCATCAACAACCTTACTGAGTCAGCAACTGAGCTAGAAAAGCTATAGCGAGGGAATTGCTGTCACTAAAAATCAATTTTCTTGTAGTGACCATCCGGACAGTCCAGTCCGCTTTGGTATCGAACTCTACCCATTTTGGTGGGACCATAAAATCCTCGAGCTTGGTCCAATAATTCGACCCGCAAAGAAAGCCAAGGCAGGCCGTGATAGAAAAATCGTAGATGATCCAGGCCTCCTCCAAGAAACTGGCAAGCCCGGAGGTCATCGAAGGCTTTCTTGAGAAGGTCCATTTGTGCAACATCAATTTTCAACTTTTGGGAGGTGAATTTTGACAAAAGTGATATGTGGAAGGAACACAAAAGTATTAAAAAACTAACAAGTGTTCAGACCTAAGCTTATTGAGGGGATAAGGCAAGAATTTGGAGTTGGATAATAAACAAGGAATTTAGAAACAATGGGCAGGAGTTCAAGGAATGGATCTGCAAGGGAGGGTTTTTCTAGCAGAAGACACACAATTTTGTTGTTTTAGATGCAACTCTTTTAACTAAATCTTGTGTATTGCGTTTTAAATTTTTGGGCTGAGTATACCTTATACCCAAGCTAAACACTCCTGTATTATGGTTTTATCAATAGAATCTTTGTTCACCAACCAAAAAAATTGAGGGACACTGACAACCGACAAGTACATGTTACAGGATGAGAAAATGTGAAATGTCGATTGGATGAATTATTGATAAAGATTTTGATGTTTCGATTTGGGATGAATAATTGAAGAAGATCACAGCTTCTAGCATGATGTGTGTATATAATATGTACAGTACTGTTTTAAAAGAATTTATTTTAACACTACAGAATCCACTAACCGCAATATAGTGGGGCCTGGTAGCTTAACAAAAATTGAAGCTGTAATTTGCGACGAAATTATTTTAGTGGTTGCAAAAACGATGTCACAAATGTTTGTTACGATTTTTTTCAAAGCTGTTGCAATTTCCAATGACCTTTTTCGTTGTCGTCGTAAATTGGTCAAGATCCATGATAAATTGGGTCGAATATTCATTCTAAATTTCATCGTAATTAGTGATGAAATAATAATTTTTTTGCACTGCAAAGATCATTTATTTAACATCTCACAAGTTTGAGACGAAAATACACCATAATTTACAACGGTTTAAGCCGTTGTAACCACCATAAAGCCTAAAACACCATGGATATAAGGGCTTTTTGAAACATAAATCACAAATTTCACTCTCCACAGGCGTGTTGGTGCCCAGGGAGAGGTGCTTGGCCGCTTGGACACGAGTTTCTTTAGTTCATTTTATGATACTCCGTATAAATTATGGAGTATATGTATACCTAGTGATTTTTTTTAAATAATTTATTTCATATTTTAATTTGATTAAATTATAACTTTAAAAAACTATAATTATAATTTATAAACTCTAATTTTTATATTGAATATATTTCATATATCTAATTAAATTATATTATACTATTTTAAATATTAATTACTCCTATAATTTTTTTATTTTTTTTACTTTATAAGTTATAATTTCGTATGTTTAATGTATTTTATATATCTAATTAACTTATTTGAAAATGGTAGATGTAACTTTTTGTACTCTAATTCGCTTTCAATTTAAATTTATCTAATTACTCTATATTATACCCTTTTATTACATTGAAATTATTAAATTTAAGGGATCATTTAAAATCATAAATAAACATATTTAATATGTAAATTTAATTATTTATTACCATTTAAATAATTCTAATGCAGGCAAATAAAAAATAATTAATTAATCCTCATATTCATCTATATCTTCATCATCATCCTCATTATCTCTCCCTGAGCTATCTTTTGCATGCACCTCATTTTGAGTTGGGCAATTTTTATAGTAATCACATTTTACAAATTGACTATGCAGTCACTTTGTCGAATCGCGCCATGTGGCGTCGTAACCGTAAAAACGACCTGTTACCTGTCAGACAGATTTCAGTTATTTTTATCATTATTTAAATTATATTTTGTTATTTACTATATTACCCTTCTTTTTAAATATTATTTATATTTTACCTGCATCCACTAATTTAATGAGTGCACCCACTAATCATATTTTTACTACAATTATCTGCACCCGCTAATTTAATGAATTCACCCCCTAATCATATTTTTACAACAATTATCTGCACCCCCTCATTTAATGAGTTCACCCCCAAATCATTTCTTTTTTTACAATAGTTATCTACACCCGCTCATTCTATGAGTTCGCCCCCAAATTATTTTTTTCTACAATTATCTGCACTCGCTCATTTTATGAGTTCACCCCCAAATTATTGTTTTACCACGGTTATCTGCACTCGCACATTTTATGAGTGCACCCCAAAATATTTTTTAAAAAATAATCACATTTAAAAGACTATATTATCCTTTTATTATTTTACACAAAATATAATAAAATAAACTCTAAAAAATCAATTCACCACCAAATCACCCATATTTAAAAAAAAAAGCGTAAAAATATAATTAATAAAAAACTATCGAAATTAGCCACAAATCTCAATTTTTTTTCTTTTTAATTTTTCTTCCCCCTCCTCTTTTTCTTTTTTCTTCCCATTTTCAATTTTTTTTTCAAAATTTTTATTTCCTTGTTTTTTTTTCTTTTCCTTTTTAAATTTTCCTGTCTTTCTTTTCCATTTTTTGCATGTGTATTTTTTAAATTTTAATACAAAATAATATTATAGGTATAATTTTATTAAAGTCGATCGGCGGTGCACCTAAATTTTAATTTGATGAGTAAAGGACCTGCCGGAAATCCATGCATGTCGGCGGGTGACCCAGCCACCCCCTCGACGGCGACGGCGGCGCTTCGGTCTCGGCCGCTGAAGCCCGAGACCCCTCCTCGAATCGCAATCGCGATTCTTCACTTCCATAACAATCGACATAATCTTCCATCTCGGCCACGATCCATGGCGGCCGAAATCCTCTCCTCATTTCGACCACCGACGCGACTGCTTCAATCAATCTCCCTTGCGTTCGCGATCCAGGAGCATCTCCTACATCAACGGCGCTCGCCTGCAACACTCGAATCGACGCTGCCTCTCTCTCGTCGTTCATCTCTCGTCGCGATCCAGGAGCTTCTCCTACATCAACGGCGCTCGCCTGCAACACTCGGCAATGACTCGGTTGTAGATTGTAAATGTATAAATTAGGGTTGATTTTATTATATTTTGTGTTAATTAATAAAAAAATAATATAGTCTTTTAAATGTAATTATTTTTAAAAAAATATTTTGGGGTGAACTCATAAAATGAGCGGGTGCAGATAATTGTGGTATAAAAATAATTTGGGGGTGAACTCATAAAATGAGCGGGTGCAGATAACTTTGGTAAAAATATAATTTGGGGGTGAACTCATAAAATTAGCGGGTGTAGATAACCGTTGTAAAAAAGAAATGATTTGGGGGTGAACTCATAAAATGAATGGGTGCAGATAACTATGGTTAAAAATGATTTGGGTGAACTCATAAAATGAATGGGTGCAGATAACTATGGTAAAAAATGATTTGGGGTGAACTCATAAAATTAGCGGGTGATAATTGTTGTAATAAATTATTTTATTGTATAAGGATAAAAATGTAAATTTACAATAATATATTTTAATTAATTTAATTTAATAGAAAATACAAATTTATGACACATTACGACAATACATATCGTAAAATTTACAAAAGGTTTAGATTAGATTTTTAATGACTTATATTAACTGACTACGGTAGTCATTACGACACGTTACGACACTCTGACTACATATAGAAGGTCCCTTTTGAGTTTATGTTTCTTCCGTTTGAAACAAAGTTTATTCTTCCACACGTGCAAGCCGCATACTCACATTCCTGGCAAATTTAAAAAAATATAATCGACAAAAAATATCGTAAACTGGAAAATGATATAATTAAAAGATTTAAACAGGAACACTTGTTACTTCCTGGCAAATTTAAAAAAATATAATCGACAAAAAATATCGTAAACTGGAAAATGATATAATTAAAAGATTTAAACAGGAACACTTGTTACGGGATGTAAAATGAAATTATCCCTTTCAAATTCAAATCATATCATCATGGCAACAATAACTACAATTCTTAAAAACTTGACAAAGTTTCGACTGCATTTACAAATTATATTTTCAGTATTATACAAACCAACTCATCATCACCATATATTTATCTTCAACTCATTAATCAAACATAGCTAACTCATAATCTAATTTCATAAAAACTAAAAGGAAGAAATGTGAAAACGTACAATGAAATTAAGGGTGGTTGTGTCAAATAAATGTAGAGTAACTCCGATAACAAGCTTCATTGTCGACTTGACATGTGTTAGGGACGAGTGATTCAGGTGAAATTTACACGATTTATAAGCACATGTGAAGCATATTTTGATGTGGATTTCATTGATTTGTGCATTAGATATGAGTGTTTAAGCCAAAATGAGAGAAAGGTTGTGTTTTGTCGATTTTGTAGGTAAAACGATAGAATTTGGAGCAAAACACAGACCACAAGTGATCGGACCGGAAAGAGGAGTGCACGGTTGGATTCGTCTCGAAAAACGGAGTGGATTAGCCAAAGGAATCGAGTCAATCCGACGCCCGAGGCAGAAGTTATGCATGAAACGAGAAGGGGAGGAGGCAACTCGGCCGAGTGAGTCAACTCGACCGAATCTGAGACTTTGAGTTCTACTGCGCACTCGGCCGAGTGACTCAACTCGGCCGAATCTGCGAGTTTCAAGTTTACTGCGCACTCGGCCGAGTGAGCCAACTCGGCCGAGTAAGGTCGAAGGTCGTAGCTCCTGGAATCAGACATCACTCGGCCGAATCTGTAACTTTCGCATTTACTGCGCACTCGACCGAGTGACCCCAACTCGGCCGAGTCTCGGCTAAACAAAAGCGTGGCACGATTTTTAAGTATTCCACTCGGCCGAGTGACCCCAACTCGGCCGAGTTACCTCATTTTCGGTGCCAAACTTGTATTTTCTCCATTTTTGAGGGATCAACTTGCAAATATGCCATTCAAACCCTTCTCAAACACTATATAAGCCTTCTTTCTTGAAATCCAAGTCATTCACCCCCAAATTCCTCAATTTCACACATACTTTCACATACTCCAAGGTGTTTTGGCAATTTCTCCCTCAATTCTTCATCAATTCAAGGAAGGAAGGATGCAATAGCTTGCAAATTCCATTCCACATCACAATCTAGACTAAGCTTCCTTGTTCTCTTTCTTTTTATTTAGTTTTTACATTTGGATTTTGTAATTTCATTATGTTTGTAGTTGGCTAAACACTTTGTGATTCTAAAGCCATGTAAATACTTTTGTTGAAGTTTATGAATTAATGTTTTGCTTATTTGGTGTTTGTGTGGCTTAATTCTATTTGGATGCTTGATTTTCATTGCAAAGCATGTCATTAGTGTACAATGATGATATGTTAATCTTAGTTAATTGAATTAGGTTGAGAAATCTACTTTGATTAATTGATTGCAAGCATCTAACCTAATTTTATTGTGAGATTGAAAGATAAACAATGATTAGGAAGATGTGTGATGATCTTAGGAGCTTGATTGGGTCTTATTGTGCAACTTAGGTAGAGATACTAGGTTGTGTAGTATTTCCTTTGAATTACTTGGATCGAAAGGACTTTTAATTCATTATTACGTGATCAATCTTATAGACAAAGCATGAACACCACTTAGGTAGATAATTAATCATAGATGGATACATTAGTGTTGCATGTGCTTTAGGATCCACTTTCTCTTAATTGAGTTACATCCACTTTTACTTTCGTTTTGTGATTTGTATGCCATTTGATCGACTTCGTCTTTGCTCTTTATTACTTATTTGTGACACTTGGTAGGTAATTTTAGAGTAAACTATCATATTCAAAATTTCGATCACATCTACTTAGAATTCGACTAGCAAACTACCCTTTTACGCTTTAACCTCCTTGTGGGATCGACCTCGTGCTTATCACGCTACAATAGACGTCGTATACTTGCGGTTGTTTATTTAGTGTTGCATATCACGTGTATCAAGTTTATGGCGCCGCTGCCGGGGAGGTTTTTATAAGCTCTAGAGTGTAGGCTAGGAGAGTTTTAGTTTAGACAATTTATTGCTTTCTTTATTTGCAAAAATCCAAAAATATTTGAGTTTGTTATCTTGATCTTAATTACAATTCTCACTCTCGTTTGTTCTTTTGATAGACATGGTTTATGATCACACGATCTAGGAGGAACCACCAAGAAGTGCTACCTTTAGATCCGGAGATTGAGGCCAATTGTCGAAGAAGGAACGCCGAAAGGAGAAAACTAGAGTTGGAAAGAATGAACCGAAGGGAAAATCCGGTTGAAGAAGAGGAGGAACTTGAGAATCACGGGGTCGAAGGAGTCGAGGAACCTAACGGGAATGGAGGTAACCGACCTCAAGGGGTGCTAAGGGACAACTTTCATCGTAGAGTTGAAGAGAACATTGGGATGGAAAGAAATGTAGAGCAACGGGAGGAAAACGGGAATCAACGAGTTTTGAGAGACCATTTCCGCCCTATCCCAAGGCCCTATGGAGGAGCGGGTCGGGAACCCGTTGATGCTCATAACTTTGAGCTCAAGCCGGCCCTAATCATGATGGTTCAAAACAACCAATTTGGAGGGTTGTCAAAGGAGGATCCTAACCTCCATTTATCTCAATTCTTAGAGATAAGTGGAACGGTTAAGATCAATCGTGTCCCTCAAGATTACATCCGTCTCCAATTGTTCCCATTCTCCCTCCGTGATCGTGCAAAGCAATGGTACATGTCTCTTGATCTAAGGACAATCGAAAATTGGACCGATCTTGTAGACGCTTTCCTCATGAAGTACTTTCCTCCAAGCAAGACCATCAAGATAAGAGGAGAAATTTCTTCCTTCATGCAAGACGATGATGAGTCTTTAGCCGAAGCTTGGGAACGCTTCAAGGATCTCATAAGGAGTTGTCCTCAACATGGGTTCTCAAGAGACCAATTGATTTGTTACTTCTACAATGGGATGGATCATCGAACGAGAGGGATGGTGGATGCCTCGGCCGGTGGAGGTTCTTTGCTAGGAAAGACGACGGATGAGGGTTATGTGCTCCTAGAGGAGATGGCAAAGAACGGAAACTGTCACATCCCAATTTTAGGGCCTAGATGAAAACACCATATTTTTACATTTTGAAGGCCAACTAAATAAAATACTGTCTTATCTTAATTTTCAAAGGCATAAAATATTGTCTTATCTTGATTTTCGAAGGCATATGTAGATAAATTTATTAATTAACAAAAATATTTACAGCGGAGGTAAATATTAAAATAATGACAATTTTGAAAAAAAAAAAACGTTAACATCAATCACTCAAAATCTTTACAATATTATAAAAGAAATCTCACAACTGAATTACTAAAAATTCAAATAAACGAGTTCATAAAGATTCTTAATTATTAGTAAATAATGTAACTAACTAACATCCATCGCCACTGCCGCCGCCAACTCCTAGTCAATCTGAAATGTTTAAATGAAGGGTGAGCAAATCACAGCTCAGTGGGGACAAGTTTGTCAAAACTAAATACAACGAGTAATCAATTCGATAAATCACATTAACATGTATAATTTCATAACAATTCAATAACATCACCTCGTTTATAAAAGTCAAATGGTATATCCTCGTTTATAAAGGTCAGAAGACCTATCCTCGTTTATAAAGGTCAGAAGACCTATCCTCGTTTATAAAGGTCAGATGACCTATCCTCGTTTATAAAGGTCAAATGACCTATCCTCGTTTATCTTTCATGAACATCAAGATAATTTCACATAAACATCAAAATAATCACATATGGCATTTAATTGGAGTTATAAATCATATTTCACATGAATATCAAAATAATCACATATCACATTTAATAATGACAAACAATTCAAGATAGAAATCCCCACCTCTGAATGAACGTCGTTGAAGAAATTGATGTAAACCTCCTTAGCTTATTTCTCACAATTACCGTTACCTATAGGGTTTCAGAGTTCTCCAATGAACTTAAAAGCAGGTTTGTGTGTATAGAAAGATGAGATATCATTGAGAAAGTATATATAAGAAACTGAGTAACCAAAGAATAATTTAATTGAGAGAATTTTGGGAGTTATTTGTTGTTATCTACTCAACAAAAGTGGGGAGAGAAACTTAGGGAAAAAGTTAGAAGGTTTAAACAGTTTTATATTAATATATATAAATATATATATATATATTTATTTATATATATAAATCGATTTAAAAATAATATACGGAAAAAAAATCTGATTATGAATATATATATATGTATTATTAAACCTCTTAATCTAAAATAAAGATAATATCTCATATAATATCATTAAAATTTTATGGATGTTACATCCTCTCCCCCTAATAAAAATTTTGTCCTCGAAATTACATTCAAATTTAATATGATTGTTGACATCAAACTTGTAACACATGGAAACACACATTGAATTCTAAATTCTTTTCATACCTGGATATGACGCATGTGCATGTTCATTATCTTGACGAATCAAAGAGTAGACTCGTGCTTTCCCTCCTGAAGTGTTTGTCTTTGATCCCGATTCCTGATTGAGTTTAGGGCAATTGTGTGTTGTGTGCCCCGGTTCACGACATTTGTAACACTTTCCTTGTCCTAACAAACACTCTCCTTTGTGATTCTTCCCACAATTTACACAAAGTGGCGTGGTAGGTTGAACATTCGCACCCATAGTATCTTGATTTTTATTTGTTGTTGTATTACCCTGAAATCTTTCTTGCTGGTTTTGGTTGTCCTTTTGATCTTCTCGTTTTCTTTTTCCAAAGTTTTCAGTTGTCTTTTGATGGGTTCTCTCAGGTTCTTGACTTGCAACAATTTCTCCCGCTCTCCTCACCAAGTCACTGAAAGGCATATCCCCATGACTTGCAAGGATACTACGCACTTCAGAGCGCAATCTTTTTTTAAATTTTTGGGCTTTCTTTCGTTCGGTATCTACCATGTGTGGGGCGAAGTGGGCCAATCGACAGAACTCTCTCTCATACTCCTCCACACTTAAGTCTCCCTGTTGAAATTCAAAGAAATCAGACTCCATCCGTTCCCTATAGGTGTCGGGGAAAAACTTTTCCATAACTATCTCTTTAAATCCATCCCACGCCACCCCATTACGTTCATCCTCGGTCCTCGATCTCCAGTAGCCTTCCCACCAATGGTCTGCGTCCTCCACTAGTTGAAACTCAGCGCAAGTCACACGCTGGTGAGTCGTGCATCTGATGAGGCGGAAGATGCGCTCGAGAGCTCGAAACCACTCCTCAACGGCAGTGGGACCATCTCGTCCATTGAAAGTGGGTGGCTTATAGCGACGAAACTGCTCCACGATGGTAGCATTATTCTGAAAGTTTTGAGCTTCATTGTTGGCTTGATTCCGGTTGGGAGCATTTTGTGCTCGTAACATCTCTGCTAATGGAACATTTTCATCGTTCTCCTGATTTTGATTTTCCCTTGCTTGATCTCGATTAGGTCGTCGGCGCGGCGGCATCTAGCTTATCTGTCTCTGCTAGTCATTATCAATATATATATATATATATATATATATATATATTATTTTTCAATAAAACTTTAGAAAATATTTGTCCCGTTAAGATACAATGCTAATTTCTCATAATCAATATCAACATATCAAACAATATTCCATATCATACCTTATTGAAGTTGTAGCGGTGGGCAATGGTGGATGTCGTAACTTAATTTAAATTTATTTGTAGCATTATTTTATTTTAACAAGTCTACAAGAACGTAGACCTGCTCTGATACCACTCTGTCACATCCCAATTTTAGGGCCTAGATGAAAACACCATATTTTTACATTTTGAAGGCCAACTAAATAAAATACTGTCTTATCTTAATTTTCAAAGGCATAAAATACTGTCTTATCTTGATTTTCGAAGGCATATGTAGATAAATTTATTAATTAACAAAAATATTTGCAGCAGAAGTAAATATTAAAATAATGACAATTTTGAAAAAAAAAACGTTAACATCAATCACTCAAAATCTTTACAATATTATAAAAGAAATCTCACAACTGAATTACTAAAAATTCAAATAAACGAGTTCATAAAGATTCTTAATTATTAGTAAATAATGTAACTAACTAACATCCATCGCCACTGCCGCCGCCAACTCCTAGTCAATCTGAAATGTTTAAATGAAGGGTGAGCAAATCACAGCTCAGTGGGGACAAGTTTGTCAAAACTAAATACAACGAGTAATCAATTCGATAAATCACATTAACATGTATAATTTCATAACAATTCAATAACATCACCTCGTTTATAAAAGTCAAATGGTATATCCTCGTTTATAAAGGTCAGAAGACCTATCCTCGTTTATAAAGGTCAGAAGACCTATCCTCGTTTATAAAGGTCAGAAGACCTATCCTCGTTTATAAAGGTCAGATGACCTATCCTCGTTTATAAAGGTCAAATGACCTATCCTCGTTTATCTTTCATGAACATCAAGATAATTTCACATAAACATCAAAATAATCACATATGGCATTTAATTGGAGTTATAAATCATATTTCACATGAATATCAAAATAATCACATATCACATTTAATAATGACAAACAATTCAAGATAGAAATCCCCACCTCTGAATGAACGTCGTAGAAGAAATTGATGTAAACCTCCTTAGCTTACTTCTCACAATTACCGTTACCTATAGGGTTTCAGAGTTCTCCAATGAACTTAAAAGCAGGTTTTTGTGTATAGAAAGATGAGATATCATTGAGAAAGTATATATAAGAAACTGAGTAACCAAAGAATAATTTAATTGAGAGAATTTTGGGAGTTATTTGTTGTTATCTACTCAACAAAAGTGGGGAGAGAAACTTAGGGAAAAAGTTACAAGGTTTAAACAGTTTTATATATATATATATATATATATTCATTTATATATATAAATCGATTTAAAAATAATTTACAGAAAAAAAATCTGATTATGAATATATATATATATATGTATTATTAAACCTCTTAATCTAAAATAAAGATAATATCTCATATAATATCATTAAAATTTTATGGATGTTACAGAAACCAATGGCCATCCGAGAGAAGGCAAGCCCGGAAAGTTGCTTCCACTAAGGAATCAGATGATTTTGCCACTTTATCCAACAAGGTGGACAAGTTGACTTCGATGATGGCGGCCAAGTCATTAATGGGACCTAGTGATGATCAATATGAAGAGGCCCATTATATGAACAATCAAAGGGATCGTCATTTTCGAGAAAGAGGTTGGAACGAGAGGCAAAATCCCCCAAACCCAAATCATTACCATCCCGGATTGAGGCAACATGAGAACTTTTCCTATGCCAACACAAGGAATGCCATCATTCCACCTCCAAATTTTAATGTTAGAGATGGAGCCATTGTGGAGTCTTCATCAAAGTTGTCATTGGAGGACATGTTTGGTGCTTTTATGGGGGAAACCAAGAACTTCATGAGAGAAACTAGGGAGAATGCAAACATGACCCGACAAAGACTTGATGAACAAGGGGAAATGATCAAGAACGTGGCAAGTAATGTGAAAGCCATAGAGAAGCAAGTGAGTCAACTTTCTAATGTCATCGGTAGTCAACACACTCCGGGGCAATTTCCTTCAAACACGGAGCTCAACCCCAAGGAGCATTGCAAAGCTATTAAACTAAGAAGTGGGACGAGCTACGATGGGCCAAAGATGCCACAAGAGGAGGAAATGGTAATGGCACCCGAGGATGTCGACAAAGAAGATGGACAAGAGAAAGAGAGGCAAGAGGAGATAGTGAGGGAAGAAGAGAAAGTAGAGGAGAAGAAGAGTGAGGAGGCAATCTCCCCTCAAGACAAAGGCAAGAATGTGGTACCGCTCCCATACCCTCAAAGGTTGAAGAAGAAGGGCTTGGAAAACAAATTTGCCAAGTTTGTGGAGATGTTCAAGAAGATCCACATCAACATTCCCTTCGCCGAAGCTCTAGAACAAATGCCTCATTACTCCAAGTTCTTGAAAGAAATTATGTCCAACAAGAGGAAGATGGTGGAGTATGAAACGGTGCATTTGACCGTTGAATGTAGCTCAATCATTCAAGCAAAGCTACCTCAAAAGCTTAGAGATCCCGGATCCTTCACCTTACCATGTGTTATTGGAGATGGAGGTACATTTAAAGCTTTGTGTGATTTGGGGGCTAGCATTAATCTTATGCCTTTGTCCATATTCAAGTCACTTGGTTTGGGGAAACTTACACCAACCACGATGAGCCTTCAATTGGTGGATAGATCCATGACATACCCTTTGGGTATAGTAGAGGATGTGTTGGTTAAGATCGATAAGTTCATATTCCCGGTGGATTTTGTGGTATTGGATATGGAGGAGGATAAATACATTCCACTCATCTTGGGAAGACCATTTTTGGCAACCGGTGGAGCTATCATTAATGTGAGGAAAGGGGAGTTGGAGCTTCAAGTGAACAATGAGAAAGTGTTGTTCAATATTTACAAGGCCATCAAGTTTAGAGATGATGAGGATGAGGTCTTTGAGTGCAACATGATCAATAATGTGCAAGCTTGTGTGGATATGCACATGCAAAAGAGAAACTCAAAGGACCCACTTGATTTTTGCATAAGAGAATCTCTTAACTCACTCTCTTCTATTCCTTTTGATTTCAATTTTGATGAGCTTAATGATATAGAATTGTTTGAATATATGTCTTCTCTTGATGTTTTGAAGGAGCTTCCAATCAAGAAGGAGGAGAAATTCATGGAGATACAACAAGAAGCCAAGTTTGGGGGGGTTTTACTTGAAGAGTGTCAAAGATTTCCTCACAAAAATCTTGACACTTGGCCCTCATGTTACTCATTGGAAGCACCAAAGGAGGAAGCTAAGGAGAAACCAAAAGCTCAAGAGAAGGGGAAGAAGCTTGACTTGAAACCACTTCCGGAGCACTTGAGATATGCTTATCTTGAACAAGGTGAACTCTTTCCGGTTATTGTTTCTTCACATTTGCATGAGCTTGATCTAGAAAAATTGCTTAGGGTGCTTAGAACTTATAAATCGGCTATTGGTTGGGATATTTCGGATTTGAAGGGTATACCGGCTCATATTTGCATGCATAAAATTAGACTAGATGAGTCTATTAAGCCTAAAGCCCAGGGTCAAAGAAGATTAAACCCCATTATGCAAGAAGTGGTGAGAAAAGAGGTGTTGAAATGGTTAGATAATGATATAATTTTTCCCATAAGTGATAGTGAGTGGGTGAGCCCAACACAAGTGGTACCTAAGAAGGGGGGTATGACCATGATTACAACCGATGCTTTAGAGGCAATTGCTACTAGGACCATTGTGGGGTGGAGAGTGTGCATTGATTATCGTATGTTGAATAGTGCCACTAGGAAAGATCACTTCCCTTTGCCTTTTATTGATCAAATGTTGGATAGGATGGCGGGATACGAGTATTATTGCTTTCTTGATGGTTACTCGCGATACAATCAAATTTTGATTGATCCTAAGGACCAAGAGAAATCAACTTTTACTTGCCCTTATGGTACTTTTGATTTTAGGAGAATGCCATTTGGATTGTGTAATGCCCCCGCCACCTTCCAACGATGCATGATGGCTATTTTTCATGGTATGATTGAAAACATAATGGAGGTATTCATGGATGATTTTTCCGTGTTTGGTTATTGCTTTGATACATGTCTACGTAACCTCTCTTGTGTTTTACAAAGATGTATAGATACCAACTTGGTGCTTAATTGGGAGAAATGCCACTTCATGGTGAAGGAAGGGATTGTGCTTGGGCACAAGGTTTCGGCTAAAGGGCTTGAAGTTGATAGGGCAAAGATTGTAGCAATTGAGAAGTTACCTCCACCAACCAATGAGAAGGCGGTTAGGAGCTTTCTTGGACATGCCAGGTTTTATAGAAGATTTATCAAGGACTTTTCAAAGATAGCCAAGCCCATGTGTGCATTGTTGGAGAAGGGTGCCACCTTCATTTTTAGTGAAGAGTGTATAAAGTCATTTGAAATCTTGAAAGAGGCCTTGATCAAAGCTCCCGTGTTGGTGATACCCGATTTGAGTCAACCGTTTGAGATCATGTGTGATGCTAGTGATTATGCTATTGGAGTAGCTTTGGGCCAAAAGAGAGACAAGCTCTTTCGTGTGATATATTATGCAAGCAAAACTTTGAATCCGGCTCAAAGAAATTACACCACAACGGAGAAGGAGATGTTAGCTGTGATTTATAGTTTTGACAAATTTAGAGCATACTTGGTGGGAGCTAAGACCATAGTATACACGGCTCTCAAGTACTTGATTGAGAAGAAAGAAGCCAAACCGAGGTTGATAAGATGGGTGCTCCTCTTGCAAGAATTCGACGTGGAGATAAGTGATAGAAAAGGATGTGAAAATGTGGTAGCGGACCACCTCTCAAGGCTTGAGAATGTGGAGGAAAAGGACATCCAAGTCCCT
This sequence comes from Galeopsis tetrahit, assembly GCA_963675135.1. NCBI lineage: Eukaryota > Viridiplantae > Streptophyta > Magnoliopsida > Lamiales > Lamiaceae > Galeopsis > Galeopsis tetrahit. The sequence continues at coordinate 70,207,401 of OY776128.1, read as the reverse complement.
ATTAAAGAGTGATTTCCCGATGAGCAAATCCTTGCCATCAAAGAAACATGTCCATGGTTCGCCGATTTTGTGAACTACATAGCCACCGGAACACCACCACCAAACCTCTCATTCCATCAAAAGAAGAAATTCTATCATGATGTTAAGTTCTATGTTTGGGAGGATCCGTTTCTTTATAGATGGTGTTCGGATATGATTATGAGAAGGTGCTTAGGGGAAGATGAGTGGGAGAAAATGATTGAAGAGTGTCATTCATCTCCTTATGGAGGTCATTTTGGAGCAAATAGGACGGCTCACAAGGTTCTTCAAAGTGGTTTCTATTGGCCATCCATTTTTAGGGATTGTGAAGCTTTTGTGAAGAAGTGTGACAAGTGCCAAAGGATGGGAAACATTTCAAAGAGGCATGAGATGCCTATGAAGAATGTGATTGAGGTGGAGCTTTTTGATGTATGGGGGATTGATTTTATGGGACCATTCCCCACTTCTCATGGATTTTCTTACATCCTATTGGCCATTGATTATGTCTCTAGGTGGATTGAGGCCATTCCAACCACTACAAATGATGCCAAGGTGGTCCTCAACTTTTTGAGGAAGAATATTTTTACTCGTTTTGGTACTCCAAGAGCATTAGTGAGTGATGGTGGTTCACACTTTTGCAACCGATGGCTTGACCAACTTTTGACAAAGTATGGAGTAAAGCATAGGGTGACCACACCATATCACCCTCAAGCTAATGGGCAAACGGAGCTTGCTAATCGAGAGGTGAAGCAAATCTTGGAGAAAACTGTGGGGTTAAAAAGGAAGGATTGGGCTATCAAGTTGGATGATGCTCTTTGGGCATATCGAACCGCCTACAAGACACCCTTGGGCACATCTCCTTACCAACTTGTGTATGGTAAATCTTGCCATCTACCCGTGGAAGTGGAGTTGAGGACTCGTTGGGCCATCAATGAGTTGAATCTTGATCTTAAGGCATCCGGAGAAAAAAGGAAGATGATGTTTAATGAGCTCGATGAGTTTAGGAATGGAGCTTTTGAGAACTCCAAGATTCACAAAGAAAGAGCCAAGAGATTTCATGACAAGATGATTGAAAGGAGGGAGTTTCAAGTTGGAGAACAAGTCCTATTGTTCAACTCAAGGTTGAGGTTATTTCCGGGCAAGTTGAAGTCAAAGTGGTCGGGGCCCTTTGTGATTAAGAATGTGACGCCCATGGGAAATGTAGAGCTTATTGGTAAGGATGGAACAACTTTTGTGGTGAACGGACAAAGAGTGAAGCATTACTTTGGAAACGAGCAACTTCGAATGGTGGAGTCGCTTCGTTTGGATGAGGCTTGAAAGAAGAAGCAACCGTCCGGCATAGGACGTTAAAAATAGCGCTTCTTGGGAGGCAACCCAAGGTTTTATTGCTTTCTTGATTTTAGTAATTTGATAGTTTGATAGCTTGGTTTATTTTGTAGGTATGAATGAAGAGCACTATGGATACCTTGTCTTGGAGAATGAAGAAGAAACAAGGCCAATTTTGGAGAAAGAAAGCAAGTGATGCAATGGTGATCCTTGAAGAGCATTGGATGTGCAAGGAGGGAGGTAACAATTTGTAGCCCCAAACTTAGAATTTTTACATAGTAAAATTCTAAGTTTGGGGGAGTTATTTTTCTTTTATTTTTCTACTAATTGTTACCCTTGCACCGGTTCGTCATTCTACTTGTGTCACATTTTGCACCGGCGCACACTTGGCTTTCACATGCATTAGATTGTTTAAGTTGGTCTTGATCATATGTTGGGTAGTGGACATTTGGTGAAATGTGAGCATGAATAGTCATTGGAATCCATTGTTGAGTAGTTGTGGTGATGTTTATTTGCTTTAAATGTAAGCATGATTGATGTTGGATATAGTATCATGATTGTGTTCATATTTGTGATCTTTGATAGCATGGATGCATGATGTGTTGTTGTTGGGAACATTTGATGAATGTGAGGGTCCTATTGAATAAACCGGTGAGAATTGAGCCTTAAATCGAGCATGTAATCCGGTTTAGTTCATTTGAGAGTGGACTAGGTTATTGCTAGTGATCTTAGAACTTGCCCAAATTCTTGTTTGAAAGCATGATTGTGTGAGATGATGTGATGTGATATAGGTCATCTTGTTCTAAAAAGAGTCACTTAGCCAAAATTTCCCAAAACCAAAGTAATTTTCCGTAGTTAGCCCCTTGAGCTTAATTCCTCATTTTCTTGGCGAACTACAATGTTAACCACTTAGCCTTTTTGAGCCTTTGATACCTATATCTAGTGGGGGATAAAAGACAAAGTGAAAAAAAACATGTGCTTAAATGAATATCTTTGGTGAAAAGAAAAGTTGGAAAAGTTGAAAGAAGAAAAAGAGAAAGATGAAAAGAAAATCAAGGAAAAGAAAAGAGGGACAAAGAGCCCCAAAAGCTTGAAAAGAAAAATGGTTAAAAAGATGAGGTGATGAATGCTTGAAAAAGAATGAAAAAAGAAAAGTGAGGTTGGAGTTTGTAAGCTTTGAAAGTGAAAGCACAAATTGTAAAACAACAAGCTTTGTCCTCCACTAAAAGAGTCACAATTCCCAAATTCATCCTACCTTGTCCAAAGAGCCAATGTTACATCCTTGATTAAGTCCTATTGATCACATTGTTGAGCATTTGAGTGTGGGTAGAAAGTAGAAGTTGGGCAAGCATATGGTGATTGCATAGCATGACTTGGTTGATGAGTGCATTAATATCCTTAATTTGTTTGTGTGTTTGAGAGAAACACTCCATCATGTGAGTAGAGGATTTGAGCATTTGGATCATGTTTCCCATCACAATGTGTTGTGTACTTGTGCATTCTTTGGTTTATGAATGTGGATTGCAAGAGTGAGTCTATGACTTTCATTGAGAAATGCACTTGGAGAAAGAGATATCATTACATCTTACTTTGCATGTGTGATTTGCATTGAATATTCTATTGTGATCATTCCACCCTCATTGTTTTGAGTGCTTAGTTGTTTGAGGACAAACAACATTTTAAGTTTGGGGGGGTTTGATTCGGGTGGAATTTACACGATTTATAAGCACATGTGAAGCATATTTTGATGTGGATTTCATTGATTTGTGCATTAGATATGAGTGTTTAAGCCAAAATGAGAGAAATGTTGTGTTTTGTCGATTTTGTAGGTAAAACGATAGAATTTGGAGCAAAACACAGACCACAAGTGATCGGACCGGAAAGAGGAGTGCACGGTTGGATTCGTCTCGAAAAACGGAGTGGATTAGCCAAAGGAATCGAGTCAATCCGACGCCCGAGGCAGAAGTTATGCATGAAACGAGAAGGGGAGGAGGCAACTCGGCCGAGTGAGTCAACTCGGCCGAATCTGAGACTTTGAGTTCTACTGCGCACTCGGCCGAGTGACTCAACTCGGCCGAATCTGCGAGTTTCAAGTTTACTGCGCACTCGGCCGAGTGAGCCAACTCGGCCGAGTAAGGTCGAAGGCCGTAGCTCCTGGAATCAGACATCACTCGGCCGAATCTGTAACTTTGGCATTTACTGCGCACTCGGTCGAGTGACCCCAAGTCGGCCGAGTCTCGGCTAAACAAAAGCGTGGCACGATTTTTAAGTATTCCACTCGGCCGAGTGACCCCAACTCGGCCGAGTTACCTCATTTTCGGTGCCAAACTTGTATTTTCTCCATTTTTGAGGGATCAACTTGCAAATATGTCATTCAAACCCTTCCCAAACACTATATAAGCCTAGGGGTGTAAACGAGCCGAGTAGTGCTGAGCTCGAAACTCGACTCGATTGTTATACTCGAAACTCGATACTCGACTCGACTCGGTCGAGCCTAAAATTTTGAAGTTCGAGCTCGACTCGATAAGAAACTCGATAAACTCGAGCTCGACTCGACTCGATTACCTATATAATTTTTTAAATTAATTTTAAAACATATTTTTTCTAAAATAAACTCTAGCTCAACTCGGCTCGACTCGACTCGATTACTGGTATATAAATATAAATTATATATTAATGACAAAATAGTAAATATTGTCCAAGCTCGATTAGGCTCGCGAGCCTTTCGAGCCGAGTATTTATGAGCTCGAACTCGAACTCGGTCGCTACTCGAGTAGCTCGAAACTCGACTCGACTCGATTAACTTCGAGTCGATTCCGATCTTTTTTCGAGTCGAGCACGAGTAGCTCGCGAGTAGGCTCGACTCACTTACACCCCTATATAAGCCTTCTTTCTTGAAATCCAAGCCATTCACCCCCAAATTCCTCAATTCCACACATACTTTCACATACTCCAAGGTGTTTTGGCAATTTCTCCCTCAATTCTTCATCAATTCAAGGAAGGAAGGATGCAATAGCTTGCAAATTCCATTCCACATCACAATCTAGACTAAGCTTCCTTGTTCTCTTTCTTTTTATTTAGTTTTTACATTTGGATTTTGTAATTTCATTATGTTTGTAGTTGGCTAAACACTTTGTGATTCTAAAGCCATGTAAATACTTTTGTTGAAGTTTATGAATTAATGTTTTGCTTATTTGGTGTTTGTGTGGCTTAATTCTATTTGGATGCTTGATTTTCATTGCAAAGCATGTCATTAGTGTACAATGATGATATGTTAATCTTAGTTAATTGAATTAGGTTGAGAAATCTACTTTGATTAATTGATTGCAAGCATCTAACCTAATTTTATTGTGAGATTGAAAGATAAACAATGATTAGGAAGATGTGTGATGATCTTAGGAGCTTGATTGGGTCTTATTGTGCAACTTAGGTAGAGATACTAGGTTGTGTAGTATTTCCTTTGAATTACTTGGATCGAAAGGACTTTTAATTCATTATTACGTGATCAATCTTATAGACAAAGCATGAACACCACTTAGGTAGATAATTAATCATAGATGGATACATTAGTGTTGCATGTGCTTTAGGATCCACTTTCTCTTAATTGAGTTACATCCACTTTTACTTTCGTTTTGTGATTTGTATGCCATTTGATCGACTTCGTCTTTGCTCTTTATTACTTATTTGTGACACTTGGTAGGTAATTTTAGAGTAAACTATCATATTCAAAATTTCGATCACGTCTACTTAGAATTCGACTAGCAAACTACCCTTTTACGCTTTAACCTCCTTGTGGGATCGACCTCGTGCTTATCACGCTACAATAGACGCTGTATACTTGCGATTGTTTATTTAGTGTTGCATATCACGTGTATCAACGAGGGAGAAATGTGTTGAAAACACATTGTGGTTGAAATGTGGGAGAAGAAGACGTTCTGTTGGATTTAATTAGTACCAATATTTGCAACGGAAAAATATTCGTCGCAAATTGTCAACGGTATAATAAATTCGCGGCAAGTTTTTGTAACGAAAATTTCGTCACAAATTGTGAGCGGTATAAAAAATTTCGCTGCAAAGTTTAAAGTTTAAAATTTGAATTTGCAATCTTCATCGCAAATCGATCACATAAAAAAAAACGATGGTGTTTCATTTTCATGAAGAAATTCGTCGCAAATATAGTCGTGATTAATCTATTAGACTTATTTCGACCATTAAAAAAATTTCATCTTTAATTTCCGTATTTTTTGTAGGGTATGTCACGTACTCACACACATAAACTGGTTCTATATATATGTGTGTGTGTGAAATATCATGTCTATAATATAATACTACATTTAACGTGTACTAAAGAGAATGAATAATAAAATGAAACACCAGTTATAACATGAGAACATAACAATTTTTTCTTACCTTCAAAATCTAATAAAAATCCAAAGCTTCTACACATTCATGATTAATTCTTGAATAATCATCCATCAAAATAAAATTATACCAAACATTATAACAAGCAAATACATTTTTCTTATTTTAATCCACACCATTGTTACAAGAAAATTAACTTATAATAATGACATAAAATTTAGTTTATTTAGGTAAAAGTCTTTAATAATCGAAAATTAATAATAATAATAATAATAAATCTTGTTTTATATTTTCAATTAAAAAAACTTGAATGATAGAATATAAAATAAAATATTAGTAGTATACCATTATATATCTCTTTTGATCTTGTCCAGTAGAGCTGTAATAAGGGCATCCCTCCTGTGAGCCCTAGCTTCTTGTCTGACTTTCCTTTGTTCCTCTTTCTCTCTCCACCATTTGATCATCATCACTCTCTCACTCTCCAAATCCTCCATTCTCTGCCTCCACTCTCTCTCTCTAACTCTCCTCCTCTCCTCCCTCTCTTCATAAGCTTTCATCCATTGCATCTCCATTTCCATCTGCTGCTTCATGTACTCCTCCATCACCTCCTTAAATCCCTCGACAACCGAGCTCGTCTCGCCTCCTCCCTCGCTAATTATTTCCTTCTTCTTTTTCTTCTTCTTTTCTCGGCTGCAGCCTCCTTCGTAGTCTTGATCATGAATTTGCAGTGGCAGCTGTTGTGAAGTGCTGCCGGCGCCTTCGCCTTCGCCTTGCTCCTCGAACCATATCATTCTTTGCATTCTTGCGTTGAATATGTATTGCAAATCGTTGTAGAATGGAAATGTGTCTTGCCGTGTATCTCCTTCCATGCTTTCACATCCCTGCAGTATAATTAATTAATTCAAGATGTATGTAAGATTCATAATATCTACTCCAGCACACTTTGACCGGCCACAGAGATTAAAAAAATGGAATAAAGTGATGTGTTAGATAAAACAAAGGAGGAATATTATTGGTAATTAATTGATTAAAGTAACTAAAGGAATGAAAGGTAAAATAAAGGAGAGGTATTATTGGTAAAAATTATGTGAATATTTCCTTTTTTTTGAGTAGTGTGCATAAAATCTTGAGACGGATGGAGTATTTTTTTGTAAAATAAATTTACATTTTTTAAAAAGTAATTAAGTACGGAGTATTAATTTGTTATCAATATATTTTAAAAGTAATGATTAATTGCATAAAAATTCACAACGCTTACAACTTTTATCAATTACCCTTTTTTTTTTTTAAAGCACAATATAATGTGACTTCTTAGAATTTGCAATTTGACAAGAACTAGATTATTGTTGTAAATTGACGCACCTGACTAATATTTGGTGTGATTAAAGATAATGTGTTAGGGCATTGAATTGTAATAATTGATTAATTCTTGTGTCAAATTATAAATTTAAAAAAATTTGTTAGTAATTAAATAAGGTAAAGTCTAGTATGTACTCGAGTGCATGTTATGCACCCTAGACGTCCATGTTGAATTTTTCAGTTTTACTGACTTACACTTTTTGGTAAATGGTGTTGCACTTTTCAATTATTAAGTTGTATTAGTAATAATTGAAAAGTACAACACCATTTACCAAAAAGTGTAAGTCAGTAAAATTGAAAGATGCAACATGGACTAGGGTCCATAACATGCACTCGAGTCCATAGCAGACCAACCCATTAAATAATTAATAAACACCAAAAAGATTGTAAATTGATCTTTTAAAAATCAGTGACATATATAAATTGTAAGATCGGGATCGATGTATTTGGGGTGGTGCTCAATAAGGGCGATTATCCCTCTTGGATTGAAAATATAAATGATATTATAATATATTTAATTTCTTCCTCCTTAAGGTAAATTTTAGATCTGTTGTTGGTGCAGCTGATGAACATGAAATATTGTTAGTCATCAACATGTTTGATAACTCTCTCATGATTCTCAAATGCAGTACAAATCAGGATTAAATGAGTTTAGAAATGAATCATGAATTTTATTTATAAATAAAAGATATACCTTGTATCGAGTGACAAGGTTTTTCCACTTGCTCTTGCACTGCTGCGGGGTCCGAATATAGCCCATTTCTCTCATCCGGGCCGAAACCATCTCCCACAGAGGCTTATTACGCCTCGTGTCCATGAAAATCGGGTCAAGCTCGCCCCGAATCACCAAGAAATTCTGCGTTTCTTCACCACTCCATTGGCTAAACTTTTCACCTCTATTAAAACCCACAAGCACACTCGGGTCGAATTCATCATCATGATCCATTTCTCAACACTAAAATGAAAACAACAATCTTTTCTAAGTCAAAGAAATGCCTTTTGTTTCTCCTTTCAGATATTCTCAAAATATAATACTAGAAGATTAATTTTGACTCTTTTTTCTACTCGCTTTCTCTGTTTTATTTTTTTTGTTCTTCCCTGAGGCTCTTATTTATATATATATATATATCTCTACGCGGATTGCTTCATTACAACCGCGGTCATATTTGTAATTGCGTAATAACTTTTTAGACCGTCCATATTTGTTGGTCATGCTAACAAATACGGTGACATGTATCGGATTATACTTTATTACAAATTACGAGATTACAATATTGTAGACTAATTATTAATACTTAATGTAATATTCTCTCTTTTTCTTACCACTATCCTACATTTTATGGCATTAAATCATTTACACATTAGTAGGTCTTCTGTGAATTAAGTTGACGTAGCATATATGTGGCGAATCACATTTAAAGTACATGGAGTGTCATTATTTAAAAGTGTTTGATTTTATGTGTGATTCCTTTTAAAATTATGACTAAATAATGATATTTTGTGTGCTAAATAACTTCGTATGCAAGACAGTATATCGATCGATTTCACTATAAAATTTATATGAACTAGATTCATAGAAGTTTTTATCCTATTTCACTTTATCGTCTTATCGATCAAGTATACTATTTAACGATATTCCGTTCAGTGATTGAATATGAAAAGAAGAACGTGAGATCTTATTTAATACTTTTAGAGTGACGTAATAAATGTTTTTAACGTACAAACAAATCTATCAAACTGGAAATCCCGTTATTTTATTATTTAAAGCAAACTATACTGTGGTTAGATTCTATCTTTTAGAGGTACTTGTTAAAAAGCATTACGATCATAAAATTTACAGTCAAATCAAATTTTATTTAAGTTTAGAAGAAAAGCAGTTATAACCAAGGGCGGAGCCAAAAATAAAATTTGGGGTGGGCTGGATTATTTCAGTAAAAAATAAAAAAGGTTAAAAAAAATTTGTAAAAGGTGTGTCATTCGATTCTTTATTCGTTAGAATTAATTCATCCATAATTGAATTAGGATCAATGTTTTCAAATAATTATATTTTAATATAAACAATCATACAATTATAATATGATAGATTATCATTCTTCATTTTGTTTCGAATAACACCTATTGATATGATTTATAGCTGAAAATGTTTGTTCGATGATCGCAGTGATAAGATTAAGTGTCAAAACAAGGTAAATCAATTTTGTAATCAAATTATAGATTGCACCTTGTTTGTCTCAACTAACTTTTGGGATATTTCAGAAATAGTTAATAAATTTTGTAAACCTTAATAAAAATGCATATCAAATTTGTAATATGATGCAATTCAATTCTTAAACAAATCATTTTTTTATTAGTAAAATCACCTAGATAAAAATAGATTTTTTCTTATTATTTATATATATATATATTAATAAATCAAAATATTATGTGAATTAACAAAATTTAACATTAATTAAAGATTTTTTTTAACCAATTAATACTTGACACTAAATAGTTACAATAAAATTTGGATGAAATAATGGGCTCAACACAATTATTGAGTGGGATTTGGCCCATATACAATAATTATAAACGCATCTATTCGAGGGAATCAATCAGAATCAAGTTAACTTAGAATTTTTTTCGGTAAAATATTTTTAATGAATTTATATATATATAGGGTGGGCTATAGCCCACCTTAGCCATAACTAAGGTCCGCCCTTGGTTATAACGGATTCGAGAACCATTCATAAGAAGATATATAGCAAGAACTGAGAGGATAGCGTGTGCTTTAAGTCATTTCTAAGAGCAAATTTTGATGCAATCAACAATATATTATTGATTACGGGACACTCGCCTAAAAAGTTTTTTATTCATAACGTTCCACAACTTCCAACAAACACATTGTCAAATGAAATTGATCAGTATATTTTTTTCTTTTTTTGTACTAGTTCATTAAATTTCTTCTACCAGACTTTTTGTGTTGATCTATATCCGTACGAAAATGATCGACTAATTATAGTAGACAAGTACCAACATTAATTACATTGAATTTAAATTTACAAAGCGACAAATTATATTGCTATCTTTAGGATAGTGTGGTGTATTGTGGTGTCCACATATTAATAAATTAATTGTGTTTGAATAAAATGAATGACAATTTAAATAAATAATTGATGATTTGAAGGACGGTGATAAAAATATTATTTTCATTTTAAGACATATATATTAAGTTTAGACCGATTAAAAATGAATGTTTGCACACAAATTTTGAGTTTTTTTTTATGTATTTTTTTCAAATTTGTTTCTTAATACTTTATTTTTTTTTAAATAGTCAACAATATAGATTGATAGTGTATTTGATATTATTATCTAAATTCTTGCTAAGACTCGCAAAAATATTCTTAAAATTGAACAATATTTTAGTATTGATTTAAAAAAAAACAGTGTTTTCAAATTTTGTACATTTATATTTAAAAGTATTATATTGCATTAATTATAGAATAGAACACGTTAATGAATTATTTTAAAGACATTTACCATTCAATTAATAAACGGTTTAAAATTTGAAATTTTGATGTATGTTGGTGTTAAATTATAACTGAAAAAAAAAATATTTTTAAAAATAAATTAATGACATTAATATTTTAATAATTTTTTAATTGTTTCACATCATTTTGAGTATAATTAATACATATTGAAAATCTGTTTATTCAATTTAATTTAATAAAATAAAATGTATTCACAATTTTATTTTGAATTTTTTTGAGAAATATAACAAGTAAACATTATTTCCTCTTTATTCTACCGACTCTTTTTTTCTTCAAAAAGTAGAGTAGATGAATTGATCCTCCGGTTAATTCACAAGTCATGTAGTCATATTACACGTGTAAACTGGTCTCGAAAAAGAAAGTCAAAACTGAAATCGATTAATTCAATTCATTCAAAAAGATTATAATTTTGCTTGGTAAATCAAGCAGTTAAATAAATTACATAGATCTCTTGAAAAGGGGGAAAATATGCCATTGGATATTTGTTAAATTACATGTAATAACGAATAAGATTATTATAGTTTTAGTCTTCTTTTTTTTAGGGTAGTTTTAGTCTTCTTACTAAACACGAAAAACAACTTTTTAGAGAAAGTATTCTATATGCATATAAATTCAATATGTTTATAATTATTTAGTTACCCATTTTAATGAATATTGATAATTAAGGTATAAAATTTATAAGTTAAGGTATAATGAAATTCACTTATAAATAAAATTATTGTTTATAATAAAATAAATGATAATTAGAGTAAATAGTTGATGATTGAATGGTGAAGATGAAGTAATGTAAATAATATTATATTAAAAAGAAAAATGAGAACAATAAATTGAACAGTTTAAAAGAAAAGTAAAAATAATAAAATTAAACAAAGAGGAAATGTTTTTTTAGGATTGGACGGTTAAATTAATGAAATTGAACTATGAGAATAATGACATTTTATTTATATTATTTTATATACCATATCGTACTTTTTTCAATTTTTTGCGTGACACTTTATAGTGTCATATATAAGTGTTGCTGTAATATTATTTTTTTCTTAGTAACACTACTCGTTTTTTTTTTTTTTATTACAAGTTAAATACTCATCCCTTTTTTTTCCCCTCCCCATGACTCGAACCCAGGACCTAAGGCCTAGGTAGTGGTGCTTTAACCACTTGAGCTATCCAACTTTATCTTAGTAACACTACTCGTGCTTATCACATACAGTAGCGGACCCAGAATTTAAAAAATGGGGGTTACGATTAGTTCTATTATATGAACTGAGTTGCTCGTGAGCTCCACTTGTTAAACGAGTTGATTCCGTTAGATACTCGATTTATTAACGAGTCGACTCAAACTCGTTAGGCTAAATATCAAGAAAATTATTTTTAATTTTATTAGACTTGGTAACTAGTCAAGCTTTTTTTTTTTTTTTGCTCGTCAATGTAATTGAGTCGAGCTCGAACTTGAAGTACTTGACTCGCCTCGAATAACACCTCTAGGTATGCTAACATTTCTTTGAGAAAATTTTATACAGTGTTTTCTTTCATTTTGATGTTTCGTCTCTTATTTTCTAATTAAATTATACAAAACAAAAATACAATTAAATCGTATAAACTACTACTATAATTCTATTTTTTTTAAAAAACTCACAATAGAAAAATATGATAAGTTCTAAATTTTTTAACATCAATTTTATTTAATTAAATAAGATTATAATTAGATATAAATAAGATAAAAAAATTACCTAACAAAGGATAATATATTTATTGAGTTCTTAAATTTATTTGATAAAATGCTTAATCATAAAAAAAAATCGGTCATTTCATCATGTCTTCAAAATTGAGATATTTTTCAATTCTTTTATATGGTGTTTGGTTTGGGATTGATTTGAATTGGATTGAATTTGGATTGTGGTGGATTGGATTAGGATTTGGGTAATTCATGAATAGTAATTCTGTGTAAATTGTGTTTGGTTAAAGATTGAGAAGTAGGGGTGGATTTAACTTTATGTCACAAGTGATGTTATAATATTTTATTATGGATTAGTCTTATATAGACTCGATTCCTTATAAGGAATCGAGTTGACTAAGTCAACTTTCCATTTTTTATTTTTGATAATTTTTCCCGAAAAATGTGTATGTTAAAAAGTGTAAGTCATTATAACTAAAAAGTGCAACACAATATTACTAAAAAGTGTAACACATTTTTTATTAAAAAGTGTAAGATATTATAATTGAAAGTGCAACAGCAACAACACAGTTTTTAATGAAAAGTGAAAGACATTATAACTAAAAGGTGTAAGTCAGTATAACTAAAAAGTGCAACACAATATTATTAAAAAGTGCAAGTTAGTATAACTGAAAAATGCAACACAATATTTAATGAAAAGTGTAAGTTATTATAATTGAAAAGTGCAACATAATATTACTGAAAAGTACACGTCTATATAATATTACCAAAAAGTGTACGTCAATATAACTTATATGGGGAATGACTTATGTGAAAATACCTTATGTGTAATTATGTGCAAATAAAGCAAGTAAGGAAACATTCTAAAACATATTTCAATTTAATAAATTTCAATTTATTAAATTCGCGGGTCAACCCTTCTAATGCGGGTCAATCCGGTTTGGGCGGGTCCTTGAAAACATGAATATATAGTACAAATATCAATTACTCTTTAATTTTATCTATTTGGTCCAGTGGAAGTGCTTATGAATTTTACTCAAAATACATGGGTTCAATCCCCAACTATTGCATTTCATATTTTTTCAATTTCATCATTTTTTTAAATTTAAAATTCACATAATTTAATTTCATATTATTTAAGTATTATTAATTATTTAATGTCATTATCACACACTCTAACGAGCATTTTTTTTACAAATTATTTAAGTGTAACTCTAACGAACATTTCATCACTTTTTTTAATTTAAAAATTCACATAATTTAACATACAAAATCCCAACACAGTATCATTTTTATGTATACAGTAATACACAATTACACTTGACAGTATTACATATTGCACTTGCTAGTATTACAAAGTGAAAAACTAAATTTTATCACTGGATCATCATTATCTTCTTCTCTAACCACGTTCTACTTTGTTATCATCTTATTCATCTTTCACATTTTTTTCCATCACGACTGAACCTTCTTTTATGAGTATCACACCTGAAAAACATACAGTATAACGACATTACTTAACAGTATTACACAATTACAATTAACAATATCATGCAATTACACATAACAATTTGAACAAATAACAAACAAAATATCAAAGACATTAACACATATTAAAACATAACAATATATTAATGGCAGTATCATACAAAAAAACAAGACAGTATCATACAAAAAACAAGACAGTATCACATATTAATGTATGTCAAAAGCCATAGATGTAATTCATCTGCAAATTAGATACAAAAGCTTTTAAATTCTTCTATCTACCTCTTTTAGAGTAGACAGTATCATAAAAAAAATAAGACAGTATAAAAAAAAAAACAAGACAGTATAAAAAAAAAACAAGACAGTATCACACATTAATGCATATGAAATGCCCTAGTTGTAATTCTTCTGTAAATTAGATACAGATTTAAATTCTTCTATCTACATCTCTTAAATATATAATAATATAACAATTCATATGAGATAGTACTATACTATCACACTTGGTAGAGTAAAAATAGTTAGGAAATATAAGTTGCAATTACTACATTAGATACACTACATTGCAGAAGATTGCATCACGAATATCACAATCAAAAAGTTCACAGCAAAAATAAGAATTAAGTACAAAACTGAAGAAGCTTTAGAACCTGAGCGATATTTTTCCTGGAAAACATAAAAAAGGCACCACCATTTCTCACCAGCAAAGATCTAAACTAAGTCTTAAACCTGCAAAGATGAGATTTAATTATAAGATGAGAATTAAATTGGGGCATGGCTGTGCAATAAAAGACAAGGAAGATCCACAATTTCCTATCAAATTTTCTGAAAACTTGGGACAAATCTCCTGATTACTACTCTTTTATGTTAAGATAAAAAAGTAAAATCCTGAATTTTTTTCTCAAGATCCTGCAACCTTTTGCAGTCAGAAACAGGTAAATCAGAGAATAAAGTCGCCAAAAACCATCTGAAATAGGCCAGTCTCGTCATGATTAATACAAAACAATACGAGATCTTCATCTGTTGCAGATTTCCATGTGATGAAATATGAATTTTTAGTCAGAAACCATGAATTTATTCACAGGAAACGAAAGAGAAGATATGAAAATCGTACCTCAAGCTCAACATAAAGCACAAGAAATCCAAAGACGAAATCGACTTGAAACAGATTTTATTCGCCATAAAAATCATCAGATTCAGATCTTCAAATCGTAGATTCTAAACTCAAATCCGATTCAAGAAAACCCTAGAGAGAGTGTTGGGAAACACAGATCTTGATCTCCACGAGTAGATTCCTTGGCTGATGACGGTGTAGACAACAACAGAAAAACAACCACACAAATCACGCATAAATAAGTGGATTCCGACGAAGAGAGCGACTGAACTTCATCTCCACCGCCGATAGAACTGGCTCGGCGACGGAAGACATAGCGGCGCTACAAGAAGTAGAAAAATACGGTGACGACTGCCCACCTTGTTGGAGGTGAGATCTGATATCTGAGATGAGATGACGGTTTCTGAGAATTGGGGACGATTGCGAGCGAAGAAGAAAGATGCGCTTGATATCTCCGGGTCATAACATGAAACGGGTACAGTATATAACCCAGAAAACACAAAATGGGTAATTTTCACATAATTACACATAAACTATTTGCACAAAAGTTTTTGCGAACTTAAAATATTATTTTAAAAAGTGTAAGTCATTATAATTGAAAAGTGTAACAAACAAAAAAACAGTTGACTTGGTCAACTCAGTTTTGTTATAAGAAATCAATTCTATAAGAGACCTACCCTTTTATTATTGTTAGTAGTGAAAGAAAAATAAGAAAGAGAAGAAAGTAGGAGAAAGAATGAGTGTGTGAAAGAAAAGTAAGAGAGAGAAGAAATTAGGAGAGAGAATGAGTGATTTTGATTGTATAAAAATAGATGTATTATAGGGATGAATTGATATTTGGATTTGTATTTGCATTAAGATGGATTGAGAGAGATTGAATTGGGATTGGGTCAACTCAAATTCGAATTGGTCAATCCCAAAACAAACAACGTGACACTTTTTAGCTTTACAAGAGTTACTATAATGTTTTTTCTTTTAATTTTGTCTATATCAACTGACATTGTTCATAAAAATAATCGGTCATTTCAGGTTTTCAAAAAAAATAAGATACTCCGTACTTTTCAGTTTTTGAAGTGACATTTTTTAACTTTACAAGTGTTGCTATAAAAAAAAAAATTATTCTACTTAGTAACACTCCTCACGCTTAACACGAATATTTGAAAAATGCAGCTCTAATAATTTCAATTTGGCATATAATATCGACATTCAATAATAAAATTAATCGATCATTTCGTGTCTTTAAAATCAATGATTTTTGAAGTGACACCTTTTAGATTTACTAAGTTTTACTGTAATATTTTTTCCTTCTAAGTAGTAAACTCAGACCCGGTCTTAATGTTAGACCAACGAGACGATGGATTCAGGTCCAAAAATATCTCAATTTTTTAGAGGTCCATTTTTTTATAATATCTTTAATATATATATATATATATATATAATATTAATATAACTATATATGGAATAATTTCATTTCATCTAAAAATTTAAACTTGTAGAGAGATGAAAATTTAATTCTTGTATATTAATTGTTAATAATATAAGATGCATAAAGAGAAGTTAGAAGCTAAAAAAAGTAACAAGAATTAGTGAAGGAGAGGGGAAGAAAAAATTAGGAGAAAAAAGTCTCAACAAAGGCCTGAGATTACCCCTTTATATTTATCATCAAATATGTATATTTTAATTTATTGTTATTTAACTTGATTAATACTTTTGCTACTAAAACAGTTAGACGAATCATATTTATGTGATTGCTTGGAACACCATTGTCGTATTATTTTAAGTATTGAGAAAAAATACATATTGTTAGTCTTTTAAAAGTTGTTTTACATTATGTTTTATGAATTCGTATATAATAAAAAATAATAAAAAATATGTTGGGATGAGACTTTTTTTTAAAGCTCGAATCAGACCCAAATATTTTTAGGACCGACCCCGAGTAAACTCCCACACTTTTCAAACATGTTCTAAAAATGCAGTTATTGCTCCAAGGCAGTGAGGCACTATAGGTGCTCCGCATTGTTTGAATGTCACAAGAATAATTCAATTTGTAAATTTGCATGGGTTGATACTAATTAAATAAAATTGTGATACTAGTATCACTAATTATATTAAAAGGTATCAGATTCCCCTAAGCACTTAAAATGCTCAATTTTTTTTTTTTTTTTTTTTAACATCCGAGTCCTCTATTGATGACTCGATTTTAATTGGATGCAATCTTATTTTTCATCAACAAATTATAAGTATTTCTCAAATTTTTGTTTCCATTAAAAAGTGTGCACCGGTGCACGCTCTTGCATCAAAAAGTAAAAAAAAATAAAAATCTAGATGTTAGTCTAAATGACGCGACACTAAGGACATGTTTGTTTTGGGATTTTAAAATTCGTATTTCAAAATCTAGTGGATTTCAAAATCCTAATACTTTTTATGTTTTGTGTTTATTTTGGGATTTATGTAGGGTAGAATTTAACTTTATAGTATAGGTTTTATAGGTATTTATATAAGATTTGTAGGTATTTATAGAGTTGACTTTTATAGGGTTATAGGGTGGGATTTTGAAATCTTGAATCAAAATCCCAAACTATAACGGGGTTGGAGTTTCGAAATCCCAAATCCGGATTTCTCATCTCAAAACAAACATGCCCTAAGGTGCTACACATAGCTTGCATGTCACATAATTAGTTAAATCAATAAATTTGCATGGAGTGATACTCCAATGACGGACCCAGAAATTTTGAGTAGGGGGGCCCGATTAACATTAATATAAAGATAAAATAATATTTATACTTACAAAAAAAATTATTATAAAATTGTCAATATATCTCACTTCATTCATTTAAATTGAACAAGTGACTATCATTATATTTGGAGGAAGTTTTGATTGTTATGGACTTCCAGGTGTGAGGAAATAAAATAGTGTCGAAATTATTAAAATATTAATATTATAATTTTCTTTTTTTAGTTAAAAAAAATGTACAAAATTTTAACACTAAAATAAAACATTTGCTATGTACTAAATAAAGAATAATAAAAGATAGAAAAACATTAATTGCTGAGGCAAAAATTTGTGTGAGACTGTCTCACGGATCTTTTTCTGTGAGACGGATCCTTTTAACCCATATTTCAAAATTTTGGGTAGGATAACCCATATTTTTTTTCTAGATTTTGGTTTGTAAAAAAGTGATAATGTTTAAGTAAAAAGTGATAATATTTTTAACAAAAGTGATTATGACTTTTTTACTTAAACACTATCACTTTTTATATATAAAGACCGTCTCACGGATCTCATTATGTGAGACAGTCTCACCCAAGACTAGCCATTGCTATGAACTAGAATCGAACTTGTACCTAAAAGAAATCAAAACTCTAACACTAGTATTCTGAACCACCCGGACACTTGAAATTTATATTAACCAAAGCATTACGTAACCTATATATACTAATTGTTATGAAAAGGTGTGGGGGCCCAATGCCCCCGGGCATAGGGTAAGTCCGTCACTGATACTCCATTTGTTTTAAAAAAAAATAGTCCACTTTCTTTTTTCACACAAATCAATAAAGCATTTTGAACATATAAAATTTACCCTTAAATAATGATCAAATTAATCATAACAATCATTAAATAATAATATTTTAGATAAAAAAAAAGGTCGGAGTAAAAGAAAATCGAACTATAAATTGAGACAAACAAAAAAAATGAACAATGAACTTTTTTTTTTTTTTTTTGAGACGGATAGAGTTCTAATTAATAAAAGTTGTGATACTAGTATCACTAATTATATTAAAAAGTGTCGGATTTTCCTAAGCACTTAAAGTGCTCGATTTTTTTTGTTTGAGTCGTCGATTGATGACACAATTTTAATTAGATGCAATGTTATTTTTCAACGTCGGATTATAAGTTGCGCATAGCTTCATTTTCCCATGAAAAATCGCCTAACTTAACTTGTACTCCTACGCCAAATATATATGCCTGTCTAGGCACTTAGGTGCAACATATGTGTTTGCATGTTACAAAGATAATTAAATCCGTAAGTTTGATGGTAGTGAATCTAGTGATACTAATTTATAAAAGTTGTTATACTAATATCACTAATTATATTAAAAGGTATTCTTGTTTTCCCAAGTGCTTAAATTCTTGAATTTTTTAGTTTTCAAGTTGTTGATTTGATTGATTTACCGATTTTAATTAGAATTTTTTCGTCGTATTGAATCAGTTAATTTACGTGATACTAATTAATAAAAGTTGTAATACTATTATCACTAATTATATTTAAAAATGTCGGAATCCCTAGGCACTTAAAGTGCGATTTAATTTTTTGTGTTTGAATAGTTGATTGATGGTCTGATTTTAATTAGAGGCAATGTCATTTTTCACTGTTGAATTATGAATGTTGTTCAAAATTTCGTATTCCTATGAAAAAGTGTGAATAATCGTTCAAATAGAACTCATACAGTCATACGCCAACAAAAATTAAAAAATCAACAAACAAATTTACAAACAGTGCTTAATTTAATGCAATATTAAGTATTCAATTCACAATTTTCTCCCTAGTAAGTGTATTCATACAAAATGCATACTCTCAAAATCAATTTACACAAAAAATATTACTCTCTCCGTCCATGAAATGTAGTCCTATTGGAGTGGAGCACATGTTTTAAAAAAATGTAGATATAGTAGATAAAATAAGTGTATTGTAAATAAAGTGATTGTTTGTGAATAAAATTGATGACAATTTGAGTAATTAAGTGGTGATTGAAGGGAGATATATAAGATAAACGAGACTAGTTTTCTTGGACGGAGAATACTATATGTTTCTCCTCTACATGTCATGTGTTTAATTTAAAAATCAACAATGATTCCTTAGTTTAGTTGTACTATAAGCTACTATTTGATTAAGATAGAGAAAGTTTAAATAAAGTAATTCATAAATTAATAGAGCGAGAGGTAAAAATCTCGGTCAAACATTTCTAAAAGGAAAAAAAACTAAAAAACTGACCGATTGTAACTAAAATTTTCGTAAGATGCAACAGATGTACCCTATAATCAAGCAACATTGTAATTTGGTCCGTAATAGAAAATTGTTTCTAAAATCTCAATTATACCAATAGACACTTTATTAATAGTTTGTAATAACTTTGTTTCTAAATCAGAGGAATATAGTTTAACTGTAACATTTTTATTTTTCTTCTAAAATATCTTTTACCGACACTCGGAACAAATACAAAGACGTATTTTGTATTAAAATTATTTACGTGTAATTTAACCCATGTAGAATATAATGAACAAATAAATAATGGTTGAATAGTGAATGTAGAATATAGTGAATAATATTATTTTTAGAGGAAGATGAACATAATGAAATTGTACAAAATTAGTAAAATATTTAGAAAAGAAATAAAAAAAATGAAATGGTATATGGACAAAAGAAAAAATAATGTGATTCATTAGAATTTCTTATTACTACTAATTAATTAACGGAATTAAAACGTTAAATTATCTGTCGACAAAAGCATCTGAACCGTTACCATACCCACCACTAATTGCAGACTGAAAAAAAACCCTTTCCCTTTTCACACTCACACACTACACACACAGACCGAAATTCACTCTTTCTGTGTGAAAATTCATTCGCATTAGCTCTACTCTACTCTCAATAGGGATAGGGTTTCACTTTCCGGCCATGTGAAAGCCTAGCTTTTGCTTTAGAGTTAGGGTTTTTGGTTAATCCAAGCTTACTCTTCTTAAATCCCGATTTGGATGGGGAACTGCTGTAGATCTCCGGCGGCTGTCGCAAGAGAAGACGTCAAATCTTCCAACTTCTCCGGCCACGATCACGGCCGGAAGGAAAAGACCTCCGGGAACTCCAAGAAAGCAATCACTGTTCTACCAGATGTAAAGAAGGAAAACATTGAGGAGAAGTACATGATCGATAGAGAGCTTGGCCGTGGTGAATTTGGTGTCACTTACTTGTGCATTGATCGGGAGACGAGGGAGCTGCTCGCTTGCAAGTCGATATCCAAGCGGAAGCTGCGGACGGCTGTCGATATCGAGGATGTGAGAAGGGAAGTGGCGATAATGAAGCATTTGCCGAAGAATTCTAGCATCGTGAGCTTCAGGGAGGCGTGTGAGGACGAGAATGCAGTGCATTTGGTGATGGAATTGTGCGAGGGTGGGGAGCTGTTTGATAGGATCGTGGCGCGTGAGCATTACACCGAAAGGGCCGCAGCTGCTGTGATGAGGACAATTGTGGAAGTTGTGCAGCTTTGCCACAAGCATGGGGTGATCCATAGGGATTTGAAGCCAGAGAATTTTTTGTTCGCAAATAAGAAGGAGAATTCGCCTCTTAAAGCAATTGATTTTGGCTTGTCGATCTTCTTCAAGCCAGGTAAGCAAAAACAGTTTAGTTGCTTGTTTAATTAATTGCTATTGATATTTTTGGATACTGTAGTACAAAAACATAAATGTATGCTTTTTTGCAGATTTCAGTAGGGAAGTATCTGGTTGTGGTGTTTGTCTGTTTGCCTACGTAATTTAATTGTTATTAGTTGGCTGGTGTATTGAATAGAGATTCTAGTTATGGGTCGTCAATTCTACTCGATGGACCAAAAGTAATGCCTATATAATAATATCATGATATTTGAATGTGAGGATGCACGATTTTGTAATTCTGTTACATTATTAATAAAACGTGCATAGCTTCAGCTCCCTTGATTCAAAATAAGTCTTTTTGAATTGCCTCAATCTCATCCGAAATATATTGCTATTTATAGATTCTGCACCAGTAGATCAAATTATGAAGTCCAACTATTATAGATGAACTCTCATTTATGGTCTTGATAAAAAGCAGCAATGATTATTGATCATAATTTGGTTCTTTTTTCACTTTCAGCAAACATTACATCCAACACCATGGTTGTAATCTTTGTCCATCAAACCTTGTATTTATAGTATCAGAATGCTATGAGCAACCACGAAAGTACCACTAAAATGTCAGTGATGTTACCTCCAAGAACCTCCTTTACCCTTGTGGAAATCTTTCTGTTTGCTGGTGGTGTCTATCAAGGCCTTTTTCTTTGTTCTAGAAACTTCGAACAATGATACCCGAATCTAACAGCTTTACAACCAGAATAAGCAACCTGGATGCATGAACTATCTAACTAACATGGATGAGAAGTAACTTGTATTAAGGCTACTCCTTTTATCAGAACAGTGAAAAAAACTGCATTGAGCACTTATTCTCTGTGGTATCCGCTTCTTATTTTTGTTTCTAATAACCTTGTCTAAGCACATTAGGGTTAAAAATAAAGCCTATAGTTTTCGGAACACAGAAATATACTGATGAAGCAGATTTTACCGAGATCTTATATCTTTTTTATTATCATAAAATTTACCCTCATATTTTTATATAAAAAATATGAACTATATCATTCGTGCATATGTGTGTTGCTTTTTGTACTTGAGGCTATTGTATCTCATGAATGCCTTATGATTCTATTATTATTGCTGCGGATTAATTCTTTCTCCAGAAGTTTTGGTCCTAGCTGTTAATCAATATATTTTCTTTGATCCATTAATGAATTCTAGGTGAGAAGTTTTCTGAAATTGTGGGAAGCCCTTACTATATGGCTCCAGAGGTACTTAAGAGAAACTACGGTCCAGAGATAGATATTTGGAGTGCTGGGGTGATTCTCTATATCTTATTGTGTGGAGTTCCTCCTTTCTGGGCAGGTAACTTGGATATCTCTCTCTCTTTCTCTCTCTCTGTACTGCTTCTCAAGTCTCAACCTACGAATCCTTTGGGGGTTGTGTACTTGTGTCATTCCTATAAATATTACTCCCTCCGTCCCGAAATAACTTGCATAGTTTGACCGTCACGTTGTTTAAGAAAAGTGAATTTAGTGGTTTATGATGTAAGATAAAGGAGGGGTATTTTAGCTAATTTGATGATGTGTAAAGTGGATTTGATGATGTGTAAAGTGAAATGTATGGAAAAAAGGAGTGGCAAATTTGAAAATAAAATAATGTTGTGAGGTTATTAATTTTGTGGGGTATTTCCATATTAAGAGTGTGCAAGTAATTTTGGGACGTCCCAATAAGGAAAGTGTGCAAGTAATCACGGGACGGAGGGAGTATGTTTTTCATCATACAATGTTTTAGAGGAGATCATATATTTCGTGATGATATCGATTTTCATATGAATATCTTAAGTAACTTCTTTTACACAGAATCTGAACAAGGTGTTGCCCAGGCCATCATACGAGGGAAAATAGACTTTGAGCGTGAACCATGGCCAAGCATATCAGAGGGTGCCAAGAGTCTTGTAAAACTGATGCTTGAGCCAGATCCTAAGCTTCGTCTGACTGCAAAGCAAGTTCTTGGTATACCTTATCTTCTCTGGTTTTTTCTTTGGCCATCTCTAAACTTCTTTTTTTTAGTTGGTAAAAAACAAAACTTTATTCAATCTTTCGGGTACAATGAATACCCGAAAACTAGTGCTCAAAGTAAATCAACTAGCCTTCAATAACTTTTGTAGGATCTACGATCCAATCTCTAAAAGAGAAATTACAAAACATTACATTTTTCCTAGAGAACCAACTCCATAGTCTATTTTTAATGTATTCTACCATTTTTTCCAGTGTTGCAACTAACGCCTTCGAAAACAACCAAGTTTCTTCACTTCCACAAGACCCAAAGGCATGATGTCGTAAATGAGCCATAGACCGAATCTAAACTTACTCATGCTTAGTTTGAAAATAGGCAATTTCCTGATTTTTATTTTTTTTGTCATCATATCCTGTTAGTAACTTTAGTATACGTATAATACATTGACATGCTTACAGAAATGAGATACTATCGCTTTGTGTTTGAAAAATTATATGCCCTTTTTTGTGACAATATATTGTTTTAAGTTTTCAGGGTAATATGCTTAAGATGAAACATTAATATTTTATAGATTTTCTGTATTTGTGGAATAATAGTTTATGCATAAAATATGTAATGTTTCTCCCTAAACTCCATTATTTTGGCACATGCAGAACACACTTGGCTTCTAAATGCAAAGAAGGCTCCAAATGTTCCCCTTGGGGATGTTGTCAGATCAAGACTGAAACAGTTCTCAATGATGAATAGATTTAAGAGGAAGGCCCTTCGGGTCTGTTGATGCCTATACTTTATCAACAATTTTTATAGTTATAGTTTTTGCTGAGTTGTTTTAACCGTGCTTCTTTGCTTAGGTTATTGCTGATTTCTTGTCTGACGAAGAAGTTGAAGGTATAAGAGAGATCTTTACTAAGATAGATACAGATAGTGATGGCATTGTATCAACTGAAGAACTGAAGGCTGGATTGCCCAAGTTAAATTCACAATTGTCTGAGTCTGAAGTACAGATGCTCATTGAAGCTGTAAGTCTACTACTTATAAGCCAATATAGGAAACCTTTGATTTTTTCTTACTATTTCTGTGGGTGTATCAAAGCTGTTACTTTTATAAAGAGTAATTATAAAAACAAAACAGAAATTTCTATGTATTGTTATGTTTTGGTTAATGTTGGATAAACAAAAATAAATATCTTTACTGGAAACAGGTGGATACAAATGGTAAAGGAACGTTGGACTATGGTGAATTCCTTGCCATCTCACTCCATCTGCAAAAGATGGCCAATGATGAACATCTCCACAAGGCTTTCTCTTATTTTGACAAAGATGGAAATGGTTTCATCGAGCCTGATGAGCTTCGAGACACCTTGATGGAAGATGGAGAGGATTGTACAGATGTGGCAAATGATATTTTTCTGGAGGTTGACACGGACAAGGTGAATGAATACCAGTTTTTTTTTTTTTTTTTATTATAGTTGGAACAGGTTATCAAATTGGTTTTCCTACCGGTTACTGGTTTGACTGGTTTTAAAAAATAATGATAATATCAAACAAATTTGATAACCAGGGATAATATCATTTTTGATTCCTAAAGTTTACCTTTTTCCAATTTTGGTCCCCTTCTTTTACTCACTATCAAACTTTGTCCTTGAAGTACACTTTTACTACCAAATAGTTGACTCCATCAGTCAACTAACGTTGGACCAAATATGGAAGTAAAAGTGTACTTCAAGGATCAAACTTGATAGTGAGTGAAACAAGGGGACCATAAATGAAAAAGGGGGTAAGTTTAGAGACCAAAAATTATATGAGCAAGTCTTGTGTGAGACCGATATCACTTTATAATTAAATGTTATCACGTATCATAATGGTATCACTTTTTAAAAAATATATGTGAAGCGTACCATTTTAAGGCAAAAGTTTGAAAAGTGATACACTTTATGTTGAAAAGTGATAATGGTCTCACACAAGTTTTTGTCAAATTATATTATCCCTATTTTTAAAATTTAAACAAAGATAAACATATACGATGTATTTCCAAATATAAATGCTGAACTTTCTAAAAGAACAGCACAAGTAAAAATGAATAAAATTTTGATGGGTAAAACCTTTTTCTTTTTAGCCAGTTTTCCTGTTCCTTTGGGGCAAACCGGACCAGTCTGTTAACTGATTCCCCGTAACCAGTTGAACTGAATCGACGAACACACTGGTTAAAATACATCACTTGGTGTGGATCTGATTTATAATGTGGTTCAGTGCTGACCATATTTCATCTTAAATGCAGGACTATTAGCTACGATGAATTTGTGGCCATGATGAAAACTGGGACGGATTGGAGAAAGGCATCTCGACATTACTCTAGAGGGAGATTCAATAGTTTGAGCATAAAGTTGATGAAAGATGGTTCCATTAACTTGGGTGAGTAAATACACATTAGTTGTTTCTTTCTCTTTTTTTCACCTGTACGAGTTATCCACGTGTATTGAGCATTCCCTCATTATCATTATTTGCGGCCTGTGTTGTATTATTTGGGGTTTCAATTGGTTGCTCGACTTTGAGGATTATTGAGGAGGCAAAGTACATGATGCTACTTGCCGTCTTCAAGGCGTTGTTTTAGTAAAGCACAACGCCTTACAGCCCAACCCAGATAACCTCACTAGTCAAAACCTGTGTTTGATCGTATTCTCTCTTGTCTATTAGCTCTCTGGTCTTTCTTGTTGACAGTGAAATTAGATATTTGATTCTGTAGTAAATATTTGGTCGAAGAGTTTGCCCTTCGAGTGCATATTCCAGGTTTTTGCAGATGATTCTTCTTGCCTTTTCCGTTTCTGCATTAAAAAACAAGGTACATGATAATTCTCATTGTTTCTGCTCTCGTTGGACAAGTAAGAGAGTCAATTTCCAATAACAATGATGATAACCGATAAGAAACATCCCCCAATTATGGGCCCGTTTGCTGCGTTAGTAATGGGCATATGTTGTGGTGGGTATCTAGCAGCTGACAAATTTCAAAATTTGGTGGATTTCAAAATTTTAATGACTTGTATGTTTTGGAATTTAAGTAGGGTATAAATTTATTTTAATGTTTATGATTTGTAGGTGTTTATACATTGGTTTATAAATATTTATATTTGTAAGTATTTATAGGGTTGACCTTTATAAGATTTATATAAATTTATTGGATATAATTTTAAAAACTTAATTCTTAATCTCAAAATAAAACATAGGTTAGATTTCAAAATATTAAATCTGAATTTGAAATCCCAAAACAAGCCTACCTTTTAGGCTAGTCTTTTGTGAAAGGGGGCGGCTAAAGGCACCCGGCTTTCCTATGAGTACACCCACTGGAAAATTTTTTTGTCACAAAGGGTACATGAAATGTCGTTTATTACTCCTTCTGCACATTTTTTAAAAAAGGACGGATGAGTACAACTACCGTTTCGATTTCACGGCAGAACCATCCCCTCCACCACCAAAACAAACAACATTCTTCAACAACAAAAAAAACTCAAGAAACACAACAAATCAACAAAAATAATATAAAAAAAAAATCTTAAAATGTTCGAAAATATTAATCGAACAAAGTTTAGATGTACGAAAATTTTTACCCAACAAACTTATTATGTTCGAAAAAATATTCAAAACAAATTACATGTGTTCGAAAAATAATATCGAACAAGATGTTCGAAATTTTTTCCAAAACAAAAACAGATTGTTCGAATTTGTTTCCAAAACAAACATAGATTGTTCGAATTTGTTTTCAAAACAAACATAGATTGTTCGAAAATAATCCCAAAACATCCAAAAACACTAATTTTTTTTCACAAACCTAAATTTCCTAATTGTCAGAAATCTAAACTTACTTGGAACGGCAGACGAGGAAGGAGGCGACGAACTGGCGGCGTTGATGGTGGGGGACGGCGTCGATGCGAACGGGCGGCGTGGCGAGCGGCGTCGCCGTGGACGACATGTCAGACGGGCGTCGCGGCGTGAGTGGGGAGGGAGAAGGTGCGGCCGCGAACGACCGCGAAGGGAAAGGGGAGGGGCTGCGGCCGCGAAGGGGAGAGGGAGGGGCTGCGGCGTGGGCCGCCGCGACGATGTGGAGGGGTAGGCTGCGCCGCGACGAAGATGGCAAAAATGGAGGTGGGTGTCCTGGGCTGAATGTGAGAAGAGAAAGAAAGAATTATGGTTTTAATGGAAGAAGGATATTTTTGAAATTTTCATGTGGATGTCCTTATCCGTTTTGTGTGTGTACTCATCGCATGGGTGTACTCATAGGAAAGCCGGGTGCCTTTAGCCGCGCCCTTTGGGAAATATTGCATATATGCCATTCATACTCACATTCTTTATAAATACATTTATTGATAGTTCAACTCACATTTTTTATAAATACACCCACACTGACAATTCAATTCACACCCATATTTTTTATAAATACACTCACTAGCAGAAATTGTTCTTAGTCGTCTTCTCCGAGCAGTTTTCGGTCACCCCAGCCCGCAGCCGAACGCTGCAATTTACGACGGTCTTAATTTTTAAATATTTTCTATTTCTTTAAATATTCTTTAATAATTATTATGGATCAATGTTATTTTATATTACTACATGTAATAATATATGTTACTATATGTTATAATGTGAGTTACTTAATTAATAAAATTTCTAGAAAAAAATACTACATAAAAGAATCGGTATTATTATATAAAAAATTACTCCCTCCATCTTTTAATAAGTGTCATTTTAGCTTTTTTCAACAAATTAAGATTATAAATTGTGGTCGATATTACTCTTCATTAATTATAACTAATTTTAATATAGAAATTTTGTTTGATAAAGAATGTAGTTAAGAACGTAGCTAGTATTCATAAATCAAATTAATTTTGGTATAAACAATTTTTGTGGAATTTATTAATGAAAAATATTTATGGTAAATGAATAAGGATAAAATAGTCTAAATTAAAGAAAAAATCCTAGAATGACACTTATTTTAAAATTAGTTAAAAAGCCAAAGTGACACTTATTAAAAAACGGAGAGAGTATATGTTACTACATACTACAATTTGAATTACTACATTGAATATACGTTTGTTACTACATTTAAACCTCTATAAATTAATACTCTATAAATTAATAATCTCTCTAAAATAATAAAATCCTCCGGTCCCGACTTGGGCCTATATAAAAAATCATCAAATTCGATAAGATAATAAGATAATAATTTTTAGAAAAATCTCTTTAGAAATATTAGGTCCCATTAAAACTCTAAATTAATAATTCATAAATATTACAATTATAAATATTATAAATTCATAAATATTATAATTCATATTGAGATTTATATAGTATATGTTGCATTCATCATGCATGAATATATTTAATTGGCTATAATAGTTGTTTAAGTTCAACGAATTAATGTACACTACAAGAAAATTAACTTTTAGTGACATAAACCATGTCATTATAACTTCTCTAGCTAAAAGTCTTTAGTGACGGTAATTGACTTTTAGTGAGAGGTCCTGTCATTAAGTCTCGAATTCCTATCACTAAAGACTTTTAACTAGAGAAGCAATAATAAGAGGATGCTATCACTAAAAGTCAGTTTTCTTGTAGTGGTAAACATGTATATTTAAGTAATTCCAATGAATTGATACATGCATCTATGAATATAATAGTTAATTGTATACAATGGATTGATATTATACATGAATATATTTAATTAGTTACAAAGAATTGATTGATGCATGAATATAATCAATGAAACATATATGAATTCATTTATTTTCAATACATATGTACTAAATTTGCTGAATTTAAAAAGTCTCTCTTTTAATTAATAAAATATTAATTTATCGATAATTTAATATCTCTCTAAATTAATAAAATTTTATGGTCCCAAGGTTATTAATTTATAGAGGTTTTACTGTATATGTAACTTTTTTTTTGATCAGTAAAAGGAAAATGTATATTGATTGTGATGTTTATTGGGCATGAGAAGTACCCTACAAAGCTTTCAATACAGGAGCCCAAAAATAGGACTTAAAGTTTCCCACTCAATTCAAATGCTCTCTACTGCATACCATGGATTAGAACTCCAGTCCGCAAATGATGTGGTTCTTCTTATTAAATTCTTTGACTTGCACCAGTTCCATGCATACATCTTCACTTCCTCCAACAATCTCTCCATTCCTCCTTGCTGGTTCTGGAAAATCAGCAGATTTCTCAACTTCCATATCATCCAAATAGTGCACTCCCATATACAAGTCGCTACTCTCCTTCCATTTTTTCCTTTCACCATGCCCGTGAACTGAAGCAGGTTCGTCGCCGGATCCGAGTGCAGCTGTGACTCCGCGCCCATCCATTTAATGATCATCATCCACCTACGATATATCTCGGGGCATTCAACCATGATATGACATACCGTTTCTGTTTCTTGATTACAAAAACAGCATGATGTGTTTGCCCCATCTGGTAGCATGCCTCGTCTCTGTAGATTCGACGATGTCGGGATTCTATTTCTTAGAACTCTCCAGGCGTGGATTCGTACTTTCAGCGGCGCTGCACTCCTCCACACCATCTTGTAGTCTCCTCCCTCCTCTTCCGCCACCCCTTGCTGCATCCGGAACAGCCTATCGTATGCCTCCCTTGTCGTATATCTCTCCTTGGAACCATGTGCCCAAATCCACTAGTCCTCCATACCTTGTATAGGCCTGCACCTGTTTATCACACTTAGCAGATCATTAAACATATCAGCCTCCCTCTCCAACAAAGGACGTCTCCAGCACCACTGTATATGTAACTTTATCAAATGATTTGCATTACAGCATGGTTATTGTGTATACTACATGCGATAATATATGTTACTACGTATTATAATGTGAGTTACTACATTAACAAAAACACTAGAAAAAAAATGGGTTACTAAATAAAAGAATTTGTATTATTATATAAAATAGTTTGTGATATTAATACATAAAATAATGTGTGTTACTATATATTACAATTTGAATTACTACATTTAGTATCCCGCGTTCGTCAATAAAATAAAAGATAAAAAAATCACAGAAACGGGTAAAATAAACAGGTTAAAATTTTTGGTGAAAATTAGAACACAAGCGGCCCGTTGACAAATGAATTAATGGTGGCCCAATAATATATATTTTCAGCCCATTGACTTAATAAGTCAATATTTTCAACCCAATTAACTTTTTTTTTTTTTTTTTTTTTTACGGAAGCCCAATTAACTTAATTGGTGAATATTGCATGTATACGTACAAGTTTTTGTGCTTAAAATTCAGAGAATGGACAACCTTTTAGTGTTGCTGGACAGATTACCGGATAAAATGTTAGCTTTGGGCAGAATGGATAACTAATGGTTATGGGATTAAAAAACTACCAAATCTTATTTAAATTTAACATAATTATTACTAGAGGAATTTTAAATACACCGTAAAAAATTAAAAAATATACTGTATAATAATGAATTAATTCATGTGTTAATTGAATTCAATTGCATTAATCAAAATCCAAATTGTTTGTGAAGAGATGACTTTTTAGTACTTAAAATTCGATAGTGCTAAATATTGTGTAAAAAAATGATATTAGTCAATATTCTTATCGCTTTCAAAAAAAAAAAGTCAAAATTCTTATCCTATTTTAACGTCTCTGTGTTCAAAATTACACTTTATTTTATTTTGAGTTTGATTTACTACAAATTTTTGGATTGGATACTGCCTAATCAATCTTTCAAATTATTGTCAAATTTCAGAGAATCAATTTACAAGTGTGTATTACCATTACAAGTCATTGATCTGACCATGACCAGAGTCCTATTTGAGTTAATCGTGTTGGAACAATCATGTAATGAAACACATTTCTAGACTTCCACAAACTTCAACAACAGAAGCTTTCCCAATCCCATGGCCATAGTCAGAGCACCAAAGTACCAAAAAAAAAAAAAATGATGACGAAGGTAGCCAACATGACATGACACATTCTCTCGTTTTCATGGTTATTAAAAGATATGGAATTACATCTTAATTATTTTATAAATTCATACTAAAATATGTAAAGGAGGAGCACCTATACTTTATTGGGGAAAGTCTTATATGCACCCTACACACCAAATAAGGTTTGGTGCACTCTATTTTGCACAGGTCAATTGTTATAGGTTAAGAAAATGTGAGTTATCAACAAATTAATTATTGGTGCAGCGTTTTTGGCGATTTAGATAGATAAGAGGTCATAAGGTTCGAACCCTGTGATTACCAATTCGTTTTTTAATTAACAAAAAATCAGTAATATTTTTTAATTAAAATAATTTTTCAGTTTTTAATTTCAGTTACACTCACTATTTCTTAATTTTTTAATTAAAATAATTTTTCAGTTTTTTACTGAACGTTTTTAATTTCAGTTACACTCACTATTTCTTAATTTTTCAGTTTTTTTTACTGAATTTTAAATTCGTTTTTTAATTAAAAAATTCAGTAATAAATTTTCATTTTTTAATTCATTATTCATTACACTTTTCAATAATAATAGGGACCACTTTTTTAGTATTAGAAATTACAACTTTTCAATAATAATAATCACCACTTTTCAGTATTAGAAAATACCACTTTTCAATAATAATAGTCATCACTTTTCAGTATTAGAAACTACCACTTTTCAATAATAATTGTCACCACTTTTCAGTATTAGAAAATACCACTTTTTAATAATAATAGTCATCACTTTTCAGTATTAGAAATTACCACTTTTCAATAATAATAATCACCACTTTTCAGTATTAGAAATTACCACTTTTCAATAATAATAGTCACCACTTTTCAGTAACAAAAATTACACTTTAATACTGAAAAGTGATAACTATTATTATTGAAAAATGGTAATTTTATTACTGAAAAATGGTAACTATTATTAGTGAAAAATATAACTCTTGTTATTGAAAAGTGGTAACTATTATTAGGAAAAAATGTTATTCTTGTTATTGAAAAGTGGTAACTATTATTAGTGAAAAGTGGGAATTTTAATTACTATAAAGTGATCTTTTTAATTACTGTAAAGTGATATTTGTTTTTAATAAAATATGTATTTAAAAACTGTAAAAAGTGATAGGAGTAATATTCATTACTGAAAAGTGGTAATCTACAACACTGAAAAGTGGTAATTTGTTTACTGAAAATTGATAACTATTACTCGTATTAGAGAAAAGTGTTATTTTTGTTATTGAAAAGTGGTAATTATTATTAGGAAAGTATGTTATTTTTTAATTGAAAAGTGATAATTATTATTAGTGAAAAATGATAATATTTAATACTGAAAAGTGAATTATTTTAATTTTAAAAATTTTAAAAATTATTGTAAAATGGTTTTTTTTTTTTTTTTTTACTGAAAAGTTAATTATTTTAATTAAAAAAAATTAAGTGGTGATATTTTTTTATTGAAAAGTTAATTATTTTCATTAAAAAAGATTAAAGTGTATTTAATACTGAAAAGATTAAAAAATATAAAAAATTAAAGTATATTTAATATTGAAAAGTGAATTATTTTAATTAAAAATTAAAAATAAAAAGTGAAAAGTGAATTATTTTAATTAAAAAACTGAAGTCACAAGGTTTTGAACCTGTGACCTAAAACTTGGGTAATGCGGCTATAACCACTATAGCATGGTTTACTTTGAACGCAAATTTCGTTTTTGCTAAGTAATAAAGATCACTTGTGCATTAGTGTGCACGGTGCACACTGTGCGCAGGAGACCAACTCTACTTTATTTTGCTGCTTATCCTCATCTCATTGCAGCTTAAATCCCCAATTTGCAATAAATACTACCTTTATGTATAAAATAAAGAAATGAATTGACTTTTATGTAAGTGTGAGAAAAAATAATGACATTTGTGTAAAATTGATGATATAGTGAGAGTGAAGTTTATAAAGAGTTTTCCATTTTAAAGGTAACGTTTCAAAAAAGAAAGTGTAAAAATAATTGTGGGGAGTATAAAATACGTACGACCTAGATATTTCAATGCAATGGATTAAATCTAACTAAATAAATAGAGGCAAGCCTAAGCCCTAGCGATAGTTTATATCCTCACCACAAACAATGAATATTTGAAACAACTATGACATTTAACGGTGAATTTCCTATATGGAGCTCATTAAAAACACAATTGATATCCTACCTCCATCCAAATTCATTATACTTATTTTTTGACATAAATATTAATAAATATTTATTAATTTATATATAAAATAAATATATTATCCATCCAAATTCATTATACTTATTTTTTTACATAAATTTTAATAAATATTTATTAATTTATATATAAAATAAATATATTAGAGATATGATGATATATTGTAGATTTCATTTATAAATAAAATAATTTTTTTATTAATAAAATAATGACAATTTGAGTAAAATATATGTCATTGATTTACGTACATTAATGCTCAACTCAGCGTATATAAATATATATTTGTGTAGTTAATAAGTGTGTATTTTTATCAGACAAAAAAGTGATAATCATTAATGTATATTAATATGTCAATATACCTGTATTTAATTAAAACATTTAATCAAAGTGCATAATTTTACTATAATTAAACACAACAAATTATCTGTTCTAAATAATGCAATATTCTACATATAAACGTTGTTTGTAAGAAAGGAATCGAACCACAAATCAAATTCTTTGAGATTATATATATTGATTCCCAATTAAGTTCCTTATGTATGGTAAACTGACAGTACTTTATTTTATAATCAAACTTATCACAAGAAATCGATTTAAATTGTCCTAATCATATAAATACCTAAAAATAACTTTGAAAAATAAAATGTTGCTTATAATAAGAATGTTATAATTATTTGAGAAGCAACTAATTTATATATCCCATGAATTAACAACATTAATTTATTTTTAAGTCTCAGTATTGACCGACTAATAAACTGCATTTCTGAATACACCACATGAATCATATCCTGGGACTAACAGGATTTTTTTTTTCAAGATAATGGAATGATTTACTACAAAATAATATAATGAGGTGATTATTAATCATTAGGAACATATATCTTTCAAAGTTTATTACACAACATAATACGGTCATTATTCAGTGTAACACAACGTGACCATTAATTTCAAGCACCACAAATCTGTTAAAATTCCTGTATATATATTTATTTCACTGCAAGAAACATATGTTTTATTCTTACTGATTCAAAGGGTTGAAGATGGCCGGAAGCAGGGGAGACGAGAATGATCCGACGCTCCAGGGGTATCCGATTTCTTGATCTGCATACACGTCACCATTGATTCCACCAAGGCAGAACATGTTCAGATTTTGTGAATCTGGATAGAGTGATGGAAGCTTGTGTATTGGTGGAAGAATATTATCCTGGATTTTGATCCTCTTTGGAGCTCGAAATTCGTCTTTGGATGTTATTTCACTTGTTTCCACTTCTTCAGAATCCGATTCAAATTCCATCCCATCTGATTCTTCGCTGAGAGATGGTAGCGATAAAACAGGAGAATACGGTTTCATGGGTTTGGTTCCAGGTGATCGGTTCTTGAATTCCTCCATAATTTTGTCAAGAAATCTTCCTTGTGCTTCGATTTTCATCTTCAAGTTTTTCTGAACCTACAGATAATTTTCCAGTTTTTTCCAGTTCTTTTTCATCAAAACCAATGATCAAATTCAGTGATAAATGACTTTACCTCAAGCTGATCGCTCAATCGTCTTTGTGCTTCCATTTGAATAAGCAATGCTTCGTTTAGCTGCACGCCCCTATACGTATTATGAAAGTATACATTAAAGATTGTACAAATCTAGATTTGTATAAAAAAGAAGATTTAATTTAATCTTGGATCAACTCACGCAAGAGCACCAAAATTCGGAAGCATTTCAGATGCACTTCTTTCAAGCTTGCCTTCTGCATGTTAAAAAACAGAGTATTCTTAGGAGCAAGGATAAAGAAGTTGGTAAATAAAATGGTATGTAGATATGAATAGTTTCTTTACTTGTGTGGTCTTCTTCTCGAGTAAATACCGACATCCTGTATTTCTGTAGGAAAGAACAAATGTGAGACTGTAAAAGTGACGAAAAAAAACTGTAGAGAGGAAAAAGAACCTGCAAGTGACTCTTCACATGAAAGATGGTCAATCCAGGGATGGCCATAGCCCTCAGAATACCTTTTGGAGTTGCTCCTGTGGGAACGAACAAAAGCAACAGAAATGCAAAAACGAACATTAGTAAAACTACATAAAGATGCAATCTTACATGTAGCATTTAGTGTATTTGTAAACTCTACTAACAGCTTCTGAAATCACTTTTTTTTTCAAAAACTATAAGGATTGAAAAAAGTGATTCCGTCTCATACTACCATAGTGTTGTATAAGCTCATGATCAAATTTCACTTACTATCTGGGCCTCCAATCTGATTGACACATTTCTCAAACAAATCATGCAACTCTTTAGTCCATTTCAGCCTCTCCTTGGGCAAACCATTAGCCCGATTTGAGCCCATGATGACCTTGCACCCCTGCTAGGCAATGGCATGAGAGAATATTAATCACTTTAAAAGGGCTGCTAAATAGACAAAACAGAAATAACAAAAGCAATTTACAGGAAAATACAAGTCGATATGAACTAAGAATTTTTTTTGTAAATGTGAAAGATACCGAAAAATAGCTGCAATCATAGTAAGATAAAAAAGAGTTCCAACCTTCTCAAATCCAACATCAGATTTCTCTTGTTTATATCACCTGGTGAAGAAACCTAAACTTAAAAAATGACAACCAGCTGACAAATAAAGACAGCTAAAACCAAAACACATGATTCTACCAATATTGAAACTGTACCAAAACAATAACTACAAGCCAAAGAAACATAATCATGAATTTAGTAAGATAAACATATAGAAAAAACATAAGCAAATATTTTGAGTTGAAAGAGAGCACAAATAAATATAAAGTTAATGATACATCAATACCATAGCATCTGAATGAATCAGAATCCTATATATGAGCTATAACATCAGTACAAACAAGAAGTAAATACAGAAAGAAAAAAAAGACAGGCTTTATCCCCTTCAGGACAAACTGTTATGGACTACAGGAAGTTGAAAAGCAATATTGCTATACTACTTTGTCAGGCACTGAATAAACAAGCATCAATCCTCCATTACTGCCTGCCTCGTTTCATGCAAGAAGGGCATTTGTATTGCTTGATGTTCTCAGCTTTTGCAGGGGTTATCTTGACGCACTTTCCATGGTACCATCGTTCACAGATGTCACAGCCAATCCAGAACTCATCTGCATTGTAATTTCCACCACAGCTTCCACATTGTGCTTCACTATGTTCGTCTTCCTCTTCTTCAAAACTTTCTTCAGTGAGCTTCGGGTTACTCTTAACTTGACCATCAATAGATCTCTGCAAACATAGACATTATTAAGCTCAATAAACCAAGTGCAAAGTTAAATGGGAACGAAACTAAGAGATCATTTGACTGAGCATATAAGCTCCATATAACAGCTTATAAGATGTTGTAGAGCTTATAAGCTCTCCAAAAGTGTGTTGTTAAAAAGAGATTTTTTAACAACTTATAAGATCTTAAAGAAGCACTTTACAGCTTACAAGCTTCAAAAGAAAAAGTATCAACACCCAAACTTCTTTTTCTAAAATCTTTTAAGCCGTACTTAAATAATACTACTAGATTTTTTTTTAAATACGAGTATCTTTTTAAAAAACAATATCACCCCACCCCACCTCAACATCAAAATATGAAAATTAATACTCCCTCCGTCCCACAATAACTTTCACACTTCCCTTTTCGAGACGTCCCACAATAACTTTCACACCCTTAAAATGGAAAATCCTTTATAAAATCCACCCTCACAATAACCTCAATTTTACACAAATGACATTACTTTCTCTCCACACATACACAAAAGTCAACTCATTTCTTTACTTTATACATAAAGTTTTACAAAATTACCCCTCAAAACTTCACTCATTATTACACTTTCTTAATTTGCGTGTCCATCTACCTATGAAGATTAATATGGGACGGAGGGAGTAATTATTTTATATTAAAACTTAAAAAAATGCTTTTCTCAAATTATGAAAGAACTTGTAAGTTTTATTAGCCACACACTTTAACAACTTATAAGCTGCTTAAAAAATACATCTATAAGCTCTTGAAACAACTTATAAGATGTTTAAAATAAGCTTAGCCAAACGGGCTCTAAGAACATTTGATCTCATGCTAAGCTTTTAATCAACTTAAGGATTAAATCGACATTGTACTTGCTCAACTTAACACTGAGAGGTTGGTAAGATAAAAGCAAAGGAAAAGGTATATAATATTGAACAGTTTAAACTTGATGTGTTCCTACCTTTGTGCCGCCACGAGATTTGCTTCCACTGTCTGTATTTGGCTTGTCTTTTACAGGCTTTCTCTCTGTTACCACTTCAAAGACTGTTGGCAACTCATTGATCATGCTGAACAGGCGCTTCCTGCATGTTCAGTCAATATATTATGCACATAGCCAGAAAGTTTCGGTATAAGAAGTTATGTATAATTGCTGTTCCTTCTTCAAGCATGCAGATACTAGCAAAAATAGAATGTTATAGTGAAATACAACAGACGGAAGTAATTTACAACCACAAGGAGTTATCAAATTTAAACAATGACAGACATTAAGCAGGTCAGTGATTTAAAAATTGGTTAATCCCTCATGAAAATATTTGTACATGTTTAAGTAATGTCATAACTTAAATTGGATATAGATTATAGACCTTAGGCAATGTTTGCTTTGGGTTTTAAAGACCGGTTTTAGGATTTGCAAATCTAAATCTGGCTCTACTTCGGGATTTCAAAATATGATTTTAAAAAACCACCACTACAACGCATATAAACCTACTATTAACACTTTCCAATACAATCAATCCTCTCTCCTTACCCTTTAATATATTTAAATCATAACTCACATCATTCAATCATTACAATCACACCCAACAACAATATAATAATACAATATCATTCACTCTTACACATTGATTTGACAAACTTAAATACCACCCTACTTAAGATCCCAAAACAAACACATACCTTACTATTTATCAAGATTTCAAAATCCCCTTCTCAAAAATAATGATAATAAAGATTTCAAAATCCCCTAAATATAAAAAACCACTATAAACCCAAAATAAACATTGCCTTAGTGTTTTTCATGAATGGGAATGTATGGTGAAAAACAAATGGTTTATGATCTCGAGAGGGAATAGGGTGAAAGCCAACAATAGAACTCCTAAATTCTGTATCTCAGTAAAGCTATTGCAATTCTTTGAGCTTTACACACATGAAAAACTGAATTCAGATTCATCATGCAACCTCTATAAACAATTGATAAGAGCTAGCCAATGTACCAATAGAGAAACCATAACCTGTAGTTTTGAAGAACGTAGGAATTTAACTCTTACCTTTCATTGTGGTTCAACTTGGCTCCAAGGTAAAACGAGACAGAGAGCAACCAGCAATCACTGTGCACAGCAATTAACGAAAGCCAATCTCTTCGGTTCATCCCATCCCTGGCAAAGTTGATCCCAAGTGCTGGCTCTGGGAGCTCAGGTGGTACTTCCTCAGCTGGGAGATTTACTTCCCAGGTTTCATTTGGGTGACCATACAGACACAAATTCTCCTTCTCTGCAATAATTTAAATGGAGAAACCAAACATGATTGACTAGAGAAATGAAACATTAAAAAGAAGTCACAAACCATCTAAGTAAAGCATATGATGGGACAATGAACGGTGTACTAAATTCATAATGCAAGTACATTGCACTCTTTGAAAGGTAAATAATAATGTAGATAAGAAGGTAATGTGTGATATAACTGTAATTTTGTTCAAGTAATAATGGCAGTAAGGAAGAGCAAAATCATTTCAATTGTCAAGAAACTGATTTCAGCTAAATTACATTTTAAAAAACTTTAATATATGTAACAAGAATTGCTGAAAGTGACAACTCGATTACCAAAAGTTACCCTCACCTACAAAAACCCACTCTACCAAGCACACAC
The DNA here is from genome assembly GCA_963675135.1 of Galeopsis tetrahit. Taxonomy (NCBI): domain Eukaryota; kingdom Viridiplantae; phylum Streptophyta; class Magnoliopsida; order Lamiales; family Lamiaceae; genus Galeopsis; species Galeopsis tetrahit. The sequence continues at coordinate 70,168,078 of OY776128.1, read as the reverse complement.
TCACACGCATTATTAGGATCTAAATCAATATCGAAATCTTTCTTATCAACCAATTGAAAGAAATAGCAAAGCTACGCTGTAGATATTCTGCTGTAGATATTCTCCCATCTCATTTCCACCTAAACCAAAATAGTTAAACAGACCCCCATTAAGAAAAGCTAGGAAGAAACCGGCAATGAATGAGGACAAAAACAACGCCCATCCCAGTCTAACAACCTTGGAAAACAGTAACGAACTTTCTATCTTCTTCACTCTTATTTACCCAAAAACATTGATAAGCAAACAGAAGCATCAAATATTAATCAAACTCCCATTTCATATATCGATTTACAAAATCGCACCAAAGTCAAAAAGACCTAACTTTGATATATGCAAGATCAAAAAGGTAAATTGAAATCAAGTTTCAAAAAGTCAATTAAACTACAGATGAACTAAGAAAAATTACCTGGATCACACAGTCCGTAAAATTCATCCACATCTGAAAAAAAAAAAAAAACACATAAATAAGTGAAAGAGAAATCATCACACCCGTTTACAGGTTCATAAAAAATTCTCGACGAGCTTGTTCTTGTACAGATACTAATTTAGAGAAAAGTACCATAAGTTAAAGCACGAACGATTCCAACACGACGAGCACTGTAATCTTTGAAGATCTCCTCCACAGTTCGAGGACTCGAAGAAACTGATGCCATTTGCGAAAACAAAGTGCGAGATCTAGATTTTATTGAGCAAGTAGTGACAATTTACATAAAGAAATTGAAAGAATTGTATGAAATCGCAGAGAGTTGAGTGTTGCATGTATGTAACGGTGGGTGAAACACAAGACAGGTGAAAGGGCAAAAAACCGGACCGGACGACGCCGTTTTATCTCTTCGGTGATGCCATTGGCCTACGGCACTTCAACTCTCCTCTAGCTCCGCTTTTACTTTAATTCCAATTTCTTTATATATATATTATTTTATTTTGAGGGTCAATTTCTTTTTATTTAAGTAGTAAAGAAAATAAGACTTTTGATTATAAATTGATTTTTTAAGATAATCGTGCATTTATTTTTATCTTGTAATGCAATTTTCTTCCCAATTTTTTTAAGAGTAGAGTTATTTAAGGAATACTTTCATAAAATTAGGCTTGGGGTTGGTTGTACACGTGTACAGGCTATTTTGGGTAATACATGTTCGTTTTTTAGTTTTCTTTTAAGGGAATGTACATTTAGTAGTTTATTAAGATTTTAATAGGGGTATATACTTTTATCTCGTAAATATTTTAGAAACTTTATATGTTGAATTTGATAATGAACAATCACTTTTTAAATAAATAAATAATCATTTAAGATTAAGAATCGACAATATTTGTAGGTATAAAATCTTTCATCAGCCAATAGATAAAAGAGAATCATGTCACTACTCGCTAGCAAATGAGTTAACTTTATGTTACACCATCTATTTATTTAATAAGAAATACGCAAAGTTCCATGAAAAAAGAGAGCAGAAAGATGTCATAAGTTGTAATTTTTTTCTTTTAAAGAAAAAATTTCTTACAAAATTCGGAAATCTTCAAGAATTCAAGTCAGAATCACTGTTTTTTTCAATTGTGAAGAATGGTGAGACAAGTGTAACCTTTGTCTACGGCCATATAATCTAATCTATATTGTCGAAGTAAGACAAATATTATGCACTAAGATATCTCTTACCAAGAATAAGAGACAGAAGAAAAGTTAAGTTTTAACTAACATCATCAAGTGACTAAGAAAATCATAATTCAAAACAATAAAGGTCCATGGAAGAAAGAAAATTAAGTGTGGAAAAACTCACAAATGATAGAGGAGAAACTACAAGCTAAGATATAAGATCTAAAAAAACACTACGAATTAAAAAAACTACAAACTAATACCAAAAACTAAAAATAAAGAAATAAACTGATCAATCTACCAAGTGGTCCCCGTAACAACGACGTCACTGAAAATATCAAACGGTTGACTCAATCGACTACAGCTATGAAGGACTTATAAACTATGTGGCTTGTGAATCTATTGCGAGAGCAACGAGGGACAATGGCGACGAGGGCAGTGATGCGGTAGTGGCAGTGGATTTGGGAAAAGGCGGTAGGGCGGCAACTTACCGGCACAGGCAAAAGGGAAGGAAAGACGAAACGACAAACAATCTGGGAAAGGAAATGCACGGCAGTAAAGGTGGGTTAAGTGATAATCTTAAATTGAAGGGATGGATTATAAAGAAGGATCATTCTTGTGTGCACTACTCAATTGCATGATGCAATTGAACAATAATTTTGATTTGATTCTAATGTGGAGATTAAAAATTCAATTGAATAATCATTTAAAATTCAATTTTGATTTGATTCTAATGTGGAGATTAAAAATTCAATTGTGCATACGCATCCAATGCATATAAAAATTGTTGATATTGTAATGAATGGATGAATTATAAATTAAATGGACTTAGGGTATGATTGGTATGTGGTAATAGATTTAGAATGGAATAAGCATTCATGAGTCTATTCCTAATCTCACGATTGATAGAATTGTGATTCCTCTCCCCCCGGAATTAATTATTTTTTAATTTTTTAAAATAAAATCATCACTTATATTTTATTTTTACAAAATTATCCTTCCTAATAATTAAACAAGATATTCATTAATCACGATCTTTAATCAAAACCTTGAACCCTAATTCACGCAATGATTTTCATAAACCTAATTCTCTAATCTCTACAACCCAATTGACGGCTTCACGCAAGAAAAAAGATGTCAAGGAGTGAAGGACGTTGATTCTCTAAGAAAGAAGAACTATAGACAGATGAATTAGAGAAATATCCAGAAATTTTGTTCTATACTATATATCTGTGCGCGTATATATATATATGAAACAAAAGAAGAAGAAATAATTATAGATATAATTGCAGTTTAATTGTGTTCATTCATGATTTGAAAAGATATAATATATATATATATACACACATAACGATATATATGATATATGCATATATATATATATATATGAATCGTTTCTTGATTGAATCGTAAGATGTTCACTATTTTTTCTAAATTAAAAATTATTTATCTAAAATTTTATTATTATATTAATAATAGCATATTGACTAATTTAATATATTTTTATAAATATATATTGAAGGGTATTTTAGTCATTTAATATAAACCATGTACATTATTTTGTATCTCATTTATTATACCAATCATGAGAATGGAATCAACCAAGGAATGATTTTTCCATTCCTAGTTAATACCAATCATGAAAATTTCATTCAAACATTCATTTCATTCAGGCCTTCATTCCATTCATGAGTTCATTCCATTCAGTCACAATTTCATTCAGTCATACCAATCATGCCCTTATAGAATATATGAGATATTGCATATGATTTTTTGAAACATGTATTTCTTTTTTTTTGTTGTTGAATTTATGAATAATTAAATTTATGATTAATATTATGGTCAAGGAATCTGAAATATTTAAATTAGTAAGATACTCTATATTCTGTATTATTATATTACTCAATTATACACAAACAAGTCTATAGTTTATTTATTAATCCCCTATTATATTAATTATATTTAATTAATCATATAAAATTAACGGCAATAATGACTGTGTAGAGTTACTATTAATTTAATTATAATAACTGTGACTAATTAAATACATGGAGTTAATTGTAAGAATATAAATTTATATTTATTGGATGTGTATATTTATAGTAATATATACCTTTAATACTTTTAATCGAACTCAACCGAGGGTCAGCCTAACCGTGGTTTAAAAAATGCAGCCCCAAAAAATTCTCGAGCTCTTTTACTAGATTATTATATTCTATTATTTTATCTATAATAAAAAAAAAAAGGTCTCATCATTTTCCACATAATATACCTTATTATCTATTTTTTCACTTTATTATCTATTTTATCACTTTAAATATTCAACAACTTTTATATTAAAATCTGTATTCAAATTAAATGGATAATCAACTTAATGGCGGAAGTAATAATGAAATATGGAGTATTTGAAAGCTTTAATTAAATTATATGCATTGATTTAATGTAAATTTTTATGAGTAATGCTGAATTTTGAATGCCTATAAAATAATGACATGATCAGTAAATTTAAAGAAGTATCTAAATTAAATTTAGAGAAGTATGTAAATTTTTAAGCAACAACCTAAAAAGGAAAGGTTTTAAAACTTTTGAGGAATTGGGGTGTAAATGTGTTTCAATATGAGTAGCGTTTTATGCCTAATTTTCATCACTAAAAACGATTTTTTTTTTTTTAAATTTTGTTATACTTAATAAATGTAAAAATATAAATTTGGGAGTTGTGCTACCCACATTCCCAAGTTAAGCTGAGTTGTACAATATTTTTGTAAGCCCGATGATGGTCATAGTTGTCCTGATCCAACCCAAGAATGTCAATTGACCCGACCCGGGTTGAAAAAAAAAAATCACCATCCATTAAGATAGTTTAAGATAGTTGTAAGATACAGTAGTTGTGGCCTGTGGGTTAGTACAAATTGAATTAAGATAGTTGTAAGATACAATAGTTGTGGCCTGTGGGTTAGTACAAATTGAATAAGTGAAATCATTGGTACGAAATTCAAAAAAGAATTGTAAAACTTTAAATAAACATTTAGGTATGTATTTTATGATTTTATATATATCATAGCAACTTATGTTTTTTAGGCTTGAAATCTCCAAGTTTCATACATGTATTTTATGTTCCATGTATTTTTTTTTAAAGTATTTGTATTGTTATTGAAGGAATGAAATTTTACGTTTAAGGATAAAAAAAAAATTAATATCTACCAAATCAATTACACATTTATTAGCTATAAATAAATAAAATAATCAGTTACAGTATAAAATAATATTAATCAGTTGTGCAGAGTCACGAGGCAAATATGGTTGGACTAAAAATTTCAACCAACTTTGTTACTTTTCAACTACCACATTTGAGGTCGAATTACATCTCACATAAATAAATAAAAACATCTCACATAATTTTCTAAGATGTATTTAGCACTATCTGTTTGGTTTTAATTGAGGATTTGCCATCTATTTCGTGTTGAAAAACTAACAACTACTTTATTTTTTAATCGGAACTATTATTATTTTACTGGTTTTTTTTATCTAACACCCACAGAATTATTATTTTAAATCTCATATGTATCACATTTATAATTCCTTGTATCTTCGTACACCTGTAAAAGGAATGTATATAGGGTTGAAAATCAAATCAAATCAAACTGTTTGATATTCAATTCAAGACTGGTAAGGCTTGTTTGACCTCGGTTTAATGTTGATATCATACAAACATTAACATACTTTTATGTTCGGTAAAGTTTGAAGTTTGACTCGAGCTTGAACAAGTAAAAAAAGTTAAAATAAGTGTGTAAATGTCAAACTACTCAAGAATCAAGATCAACTTATGGTCAGCTTTCGGACTCAATTAATTATCAAACAAACTCAAACATAAATTTCAAAGCTCATTACCATTTCAAATAAGCTTTAATACCTATATATTTAACTCATTTACAGCCTTTAATGTATATCCATATATAATAAATTTATGGGTACAAATAACCGCAAGTTTTTTTTTTTGCTTCTATAACTGTTCCCTATTCCTGTCCTTTTTTTGGTACTATCTACTTCTTACAAATATGGAGCAAACTACTTCTCCTACCAATGTTCTAAAGGCACTAGACGCTAGGAAGCCCCAGCAGGCAGCAGTAGCGCCCTCGGCAAGACCGATATGGCAGATTTGATGGCGCAAGTCGGGACCCAAATCCTGGACGAGGCCTTTCAAAGGCTACCTGATACTAAAAGAGGGTTATATCCAATCTACCATGCTGGGTGCTGGGTAGTGCCCACCAGTGCTTTAAAGTGTTGTACGGTACAACACATTGGTTGTGCCCCTACAACAATTTAAAACCCTGCTGGGTAGTGTGTTGTGCCCTACAACAATTTAAACCCTGCTAGACACTACCCAGCAGGGTAGCAAAAATAATTTCCTAAAGGATAGTGCCAAAATGGGGTTTGGCAGGGAGTTTGGAGGTAAAATGCAGACGCAGTAAACTTGGACACTGTGCCTAAGTGGGGCCTTCTAGAACACATGCTCGTACAAAAATAGTCACATCTCAGTATATAATCTTGAAAGTACGAAACTTGACTATGCTCATATTATTTGACCTGGAAATGGAATCGTCTAAGACACAACCAAAAAGTAAAGAGAAGGAAAAAAGAAGCATGTAATGGTTTTAACAAGAAACATACCGATGAAGATAATTGTAAGACAAAACAAGACCAAAGAAGCTAAAGTAAGAGAAGCATCTGAGTTGGCATAGATCACTCACGTCAATCAAGGCCTGATGATGGCAAAATGGATCAAATAAATTAGGAAACAAAACAAGTTCATATGTAATCCATCTGAGAAAAAAAAACCTAAACAATTCTTTATGAAAGAAACTGTGGTTCTGACTCAGGATAACACAAACCAGGGGAAAAAAGGGCAATCTTACAATGGTAGAGCACTCCACCTTCACGAAGTTGTCAACAGTCGCTTGATGCCGGTTTTCTGCTCAGGAGTAAGCCTGCTCGGAAACTTAATATTAAACTTGATCCTTAAATTCCCCTTTTTGCCTGGTTCTTTGGGAATCGGCATTCCTTCTCCTTTAACAACTTCTTCATAGGTGGGACTAACAATGCTGTTTATGGGTATTGTTAGATTTCGCCCATCAAGCGTAGTCACTTGTGCAGTAAACCCAGTGAGAGCTTCAACCAAGGAAAGCTTTTGGGTGACGATCAGATCATTTCCATCTCTTTTGAACACGCTATGAGGCTTTTCATCGATAATGAAGACTAGGTCAGAGGGTATGATCCCTGGTTGTTCATTTCCCTTCTCTGGAAATGTTATTTTTGTGCCCTTCTTCCACCCGGGCTTAATTTCAATGGTAAGGATTTCCTCCATGGTGTTTCTCCTGTCAAGGAATAATAGAAAACGAGATGCCATAAGTATTGTTGCTCAATATAAGTATGAACTGGTAACAAAACAGGAATATACAATATATAAAACATGTGTTAACTGGTCAAGTGATGAGTTCTCTTTTGATTATGCAATCAAGAGGATGGATAACTCAACTCCTGACCTAATGGTATTAACAATAGGGCGTCCTAAAATGGAACCATTGGTACTCCTAACGTCACAACACGTGTTCTCAATTTTATCTAAGTACAACATGTCTTTTTAAAGCTATTATTTGTTATAAATCTAGTAATATTTGGTAGACCAACAATTTGATCCATAAAACACTCTAGTCTTATACCTAGTTAGCAAAACCAAGGGAAGTTTTATCAGACTCAAGTATAATTGTTCTTTAGTGTGTAGATCATGTAGTAACATATATTCCTGAGTGCGTTGAGTTGTTCACCATGGCCTGAATTACACCCTCTAAATTTGCACCCTATAAGTCATAATGTTTTGTTAATACTAAGAAATGAGAAACATCATAATAGCTGGAGTATTAGTTACTTAATGTGGTTTATTGATAAAAAATTGCAATTCCAAGTAAAAATGCTTCTATATATGGGCTGCTACTATCAAGGAATGAAATATGATGGGAAGTCAAACATTTAAAAAGTTTTCTGCAATGCAATGAATTTCTACATTCCAAAAATAAAGAAGAGAGCATGGAGAAGTGACCGTGTTTGATACAAAAGTTTCGGACATTTACTAAACCGGTAAAGCAAAGAAAACATACTTATACAGTTATACAGAAACCTAAACAGATAACCAGTACCATGCATCACAAAATGATTCACTAAGATTATATCTTCCATAAAGATAATGTGTCTGCATAAAAAACAAAGACAGAATTACTTCAGGAAAAATAGACTTCTGAGCCTTTAGGTTTTCAATTCTTTATGAAAAAACACAAGTTTTACAAGATGTAATAAGTTTGTGCCTTGAATGAGGATAAACTTTCCAGCCAGGCAGCAGTGAACATGATATCAGAACACAATGAGACCATCATGTTGACAAATTCAAAATGATTGAAGATGATAAGCTCCCAAAACAACAATTCTCACTTAAAACTTAAAAGATTATCTTTCCATGAGAAAAAGATAAGATACTCCAAGAAGCCTGTTTGTAGAGATTAGAGAAACAAATGTTACACAAAAAAAATGTTCTATAACAGCTTAGAAATACAAGGTAAATAGTTGAGTGAGACAAAATCCAAATTATATACATATGTACACACTTATGACTTGCCCAATAACCCGGTTTGATATTTTCTTTTGACTAACTGATGAGTTTTGATTTATCTCATGTGAGACGGCACACAAGAGAGTGTCTCAAATACATTATTGGGAACAATTACGTAATTATTTAATTATTTGACAAAACACATAGCAAGTAAGTCAAGCCTCATAATCTTCCATGATCTATACATTCATCATCATATTTCATAAACAAAAACTTCATAGAAGTTTTAACCATATGCTGAAATCCAACATGTAGGAAAACCTGCAGCATAAAGTTCTTACCCAGATACATTAGGTATAATCTATTTTCTACTATTGATCAGAATTTTTTTCACTAACTGAGTGAAAGATCTACTGAAGACGAAATTTGGTGAATGTGGAAGAAGCAACTTTGTCGAAGACAGTGAGGTTCTGTACTTAATTTTGCAAGAATACAGTATTTGATGCAAGGAATCTGATAAAGAAACAAGTCTAATATTTTCGAGGGGGTTTCCCATGCATATATCTCTCTAGGCAAGACAGATACTTACATTCCCTATTCAATTGACATTGTTGTCGCAGGGCATGCGGAAAAAGACAAATAGACAAGAACTTGGAGGTCTCAAGTCAACGTGGGACGGTGGGTGCAAAAAAAAAAAAAAACAACAACAAAAAGGCAAAAGAAGCACTTGACGTTCTATATATCTGGTCATTTCTATCATGACCTACTGAGAAAGTTACCAAAAAAAAGAGGATGCACTTCCAACAACTATAGCTCCACCAGCTCGACACGTGTGAAAGTGTCAAAAAAGACATCTTGCACCCAGCCAAGACCAATCATTTGCAAGCGACAAATTAACTAATAACGTATTCGAGTAGTTAATCTCACACAGAAAATATCCAAATTTGCTACAGATACCACCAATTTATCAGTAGATATACTAGATAATTCCATTAAATGTCATTCCGTTATACCCAGTTATGGGTATTCATCTTAAGAAACGGCGATATCATCAAAGTTACCATTTTTTTCAAATGACTATGACTCAAAAAGCTAAGGCTTCACCACAGAAGCTCGAAAGATTAAAGTTTTAGCATTCAACAATAGCATCTTTCTTCCACCCAACCAACACCAATTACAAGCAAAAAATCAACTAATCAAGTCCACACCACCAAATTTCCAAACTTGCTACTGACAACAATCTAAAGCAAGACAACAACTTAAACACTAAAAATCAAATCAAGCAATTATTAGAGATAGAGAGTTTACCCACTGTTGTCCAAAACATCACGCGAAATCTTCATCTTTTTAGTAGTCCCCTTATACAGATCCTCCAAACTACAGGGCAAATTCCGCTCAATCGGAGGCGCCTTCCTTGGAACACCACCAGAACCGCCTTCCCCACTTGAAGCGGCATTCCTGAAAGAAGCAAAAATATCCTCCCCAAAGACGCTCCTGGGAAAATTCTGACCACCCATTCTAGAGCCGCCGGGCATATCCCCCATCCCTCCTCCCCCAAAGGGGCTGGTAAACCCAAAAAACTCGGAAAATATGTCGTCAGGGCTGCGGGGATTAAAGCGGAATGTGTGGGAACCTCCGTCGCGCATACCGGAAAATCCGCCGGCATCGGGCGGCGGCATCTGGCCCTTCAAACCCTCCTCACCGAACTGATCATACACAGACCTCTTCTGTGGATCACTTAAAACCTGCATTAAATTTAAAAAATAATGGAATTAGTGAAATCATAAGGATGTGGAATAGGTAATCGAGGATAATTACGTCGTAGGCTTCGGAGATTTGCTTGAATTTAGCTTCGGCTTCTTTCTTGTTGTTAGGGTTTTTGTCGGGGTGCCATTTCATAGCGAGTTTCCGGTATGCCTTCTTGAGGTCATCGTCCTTGGCAGAGCGGTCCACCTGAAGTAACTTGTAGTAGTCCACACCCATGCTTTACTCCTCCTCACCTCCTCCGCCTTCGCTCCTCTTTTGCTTCTTCTTTCGTCTCTCCGTGGTTGCTAATTTGTATACTCCTCCTATTAATTTATTTTTTAACATTCTTTCTTTCTCTGCTCTCTCTTCTTCTATAAAAATAGACTGGGCCTTGTGTGTTCATGGGCCTGGGCCCATGATTCTCTCATATCTTAATCTTATATATATATATATATACTACTCTCACTTTTCATAAATGAATTTTCCATATCAATTTACACACTCTATAAAAAAAGAAAATATTGTCATAATTCTTACCATCAAAATATACCCTTATTTATCTATATGTCATTATTTTTCCACACTCAAATATACCCTTATTTATCCATATGTCATTACTTTTTCACACTCAATTTACTTTTTATTTTACATTATTCATAAAAGTTTACAAAACTACCCCTCAAAACATGACTTATTACACATTTTTACAAATTCTTCTGGAACTGAGGGTGTTGGGAATAAAATGAGTTATGTTTTGATTAAATACCAAAACCCCCTGAGACATGCCTAAGTTATGATTGAATATGCTCTAGACATGTTAGAACATATAGTATAAAGGCTAGATGAGGAGTTAATATGTTAGGTAGCTCTTAGATGATTAGATGCACAATTTGAGGGGGAACATATACTTTGAAGTACATCAAGAACAAGTCCCCTCAAGGCTCAAACTCTGGAATCATGATCAAGTCTGCTGAAAGACAAGTATGCTGATCAGAAGAGTTGTCCAGAAGAGTTGTCTCAGCTCAATTTAATCAAGATCAAGTGCTCTGAAAGCCTGAGGTCAACTATGCTGAAGAGAAAGAGACAACCACACCCTAAAGATCTTCAAAGAAACAAGCTAAGATCATCTTCAAGAGAAATAAAGGGAAAGAGCCAAGTCATCTGAAGAAGAGCAAGCCAACCTTGCTGATAATCAAGACTGCTGATAGTGATAAGGAGTGTTGTCCAAATGTTGAGGAAAGTTGTCCTATCATTGGAACAACCTTCAGAAGTGATGTCCAAGTTCTAACAAGAGAATCTGAAAGTCAGATATTGGGAAGAGTGCTGCAGAATGAAGACAAAGCTCTTACAGCCGTTTATTTCCCAAATGAGGACATGTCACTATCAAGAAACTGTCTTCAAAGTTGAAGAACTGAAAGAAGACATTTATGGACATTGGAGGCTGCCTCTCCAACGGGCAAATCCTTCATTTGTCTATAAATACAGAAGTGTGAAGACCATTTGAAAGCATCCAACTAGAACCTCAACAAAGCACATCCAACCTTAAGTTCTTACAAGCTAGAGTGCTTTCAAAGCTTTCAAAGACTATCTTAGTCTTCAAACACTTCATCTAAGCTGTACTACATTGTATATCCATACACAAGCTTAGAGAGATATCCTATCCTTATACACTGATCTTCATTGTAAAGGATATCTCATTAGTTGGAACCTTACTTCAATCCTCATATCTTTCAAGAGTGAAAGTGAGAAGGTTGTAGTAGCAGAAGTGGTAGGAGCTGACTGTTGAGAGAAGAACAGTTCAGTTCTGAGTTGAGAAGAGGGTACTAGGACTCTAGACATCCTAGGGATCAATTCACCAAGAGTGGTGTTCTTGATCAAGTGCACCTTGGCACTATAAAACAAGTTAATTCCAAGAGTGAAGGAATTATCCTGTTAAATCAGGGAAAGTGGATGTAGGAGCTTGAGTCTCTGAACCACTATAAACTCTTGTGTTGATTTACATTTCAAGTATTTACAATACATCAACACTGCACACAAAACTGATCTTTCAAGGATAAACATTCAAAGACTGTGCAAAAACCTATTTGGACAAGTTCCCTGAAAACTGGACTGTGTTACATTGACTAAGTGATTTCAGATATTAAAGGAGTTTAAACTAAAAGGGCCAACCACTATTCCGCACACATAACTCCCCTAGATAGTTATTCAACTAAGTACTCAATAGTACTTAGTAGATTGATTATCTTAGAAGAGTTAATCTTCTTCAGCAGAGTTGTCCAAGACAACCTTGCTGAGCTCTGGTTTGATCAAGTTTGAAAAGAATTCCCATACAAGTGTATTCCCCCCCCATACACTTGTTATCTACTCCTTTCAGGACCAACAAGTGGTATCAGAGCAGGGGTTCAAAGACCACTGCTTCTGAAAAGCCATCTTGGTTTTCAAAAATCACATATTGGCTGTGGTCACTGAACTGATCTCTCTGAAATCCTTATTGTATTTTGACTGACTATTTGTTCTCGAATTATGGCCACCAACAATGCTGCTGTTCCACCTCCTACTATCCAAGGATTGGACAACATGGCCACAAATCCAGTCAACCACATTTCACATCACAAACTGCCCATGTTCTCAATTGATAACTATAATTTCTGGAAAATCAGAATGAGGGCTCATCTTGCATCTCTTCATACTGATATGTTGAGAGTGATCACAAGAGGTCCTTTTGTGTTCACCTTTGTCAATCCCAGAGTCACAGAGGCTCAAAGGGCAGATACAAGAGATGTACTACCCAAAGATGAAGATGACTTCACTACTGATGAAAAGAGGAAGGATAATCTGAATTATCTAGCAATGAACACCCTCTACCAAACAATTCCAGATGCAATTATGGGTAGAGTCTACCACTGCACAACAGCCAAAGAAATTTGGGATACTCTTGCTGAAATGTGTGAGGGTACTGAAAAGATCAAGGAGAATAAGCTCCAAGTTGCTGTGCAGAAATTTGAACAGTTTGCAATGGAGTCTGAGGAATCCATTGATAAGTTTGCTGGTAGATTCACTGATGTGATGAATGAAATCAACTCACTGGGCAAGGTCTACACCAAGAGAGAAGTGGGGTTGAAGATCTTGAGAAGTCCCACTCAAAAGTGGGATGTCTATGCTGTAATGATGCAAAACACCAAAGATCTTTCCACCATGCCCATGCAACAAATCTTCTCTGAACTCAAAGCTTATGAGTTCGACCTCAATAGAAGAAAGCCTATTGAGGAACCTTCAAATCCTACTAAGGGAGTGGCATTCAAAGCCAAAACTGCTGAACCAGAGATGCAGTCCACTCCAAGATCATCAAAGTCAGTCTCAAAGACTGAAATGAAGGAAGAACTAGCCTTGATGGCTAGAAGGTTTGAAAAGCTAAACTCAAGGTTTGGTAGATACAAGAAATTCTACCAGGACAACAAATTCAGGAGATACAACTCTCCTGAAGCACAGGCTGAAGTCAAAAAGCCTGAAGAGAAAAGATCAGAGGACAAGTACTCTGATAGGAGAAGGTCCAGTAGAGCTGAACCTTCATCATCAAAAAGAAGAGAAGAATCAAAGAAAGAAGATGATGAAGATCTGTGCTATAACTGTAAAAAGAAAGGGCACTTCCAGTATGATTGCCCTGAATTAAGCTCTAAGGAGAGAAGGGAGAGGCAGGCCAAAAGAGATAGGAAATTCACCAACAGGAAGGCCATGATGGCTGGTGAAGAATCTGATAGTGCTGAAAGCCTCAACTCCTCTGATGGACTATTCTCCAACAGTGATGATGATGATGATTTCTGCAACATGGCTCTTGAGGATGATGAGGTATCCTCCACTTCTAGCTCACCATCATTCATCTCACAAAACAATAGTGAGGTCAACTTGAAACTCTCCCTTGGAAAGTTGATGGAAGATTTCACTATGTTACAAGAATTTCATGATAACTGTGTGAGGGAAAATGAAAGATTGGCTATTGAGCTTGCCAAAAACTCTGAGGCAGTTGTTGATGTCAAGTCTACTGAGTTGTATCAACAAGTCTTGAGAGAGCTTGAGGAAGCAAATCTCAGGATAGTTGACCAACAAAAGGAGATTGATGATCAACTTCTCTCTCAGAAGAGAAAAGATTTTGAAATCAAAATTCTCAATGCCAAGTTTGAGAACCTCTCACATGAATATGATATTCTTAAATCAAGTGAAGAGAGCCTGAAATTAAAGATGTCTGCTCTGAAGAAATCCTCTAGAGCAATAGAGGAAATTCAGAGTTATCAAAGACCTATGGCTCAAAGAAGTGGATTAGGTTTTAATCCATTTGAATCTTCACCTTGTCTTAGTGTTGCTTCTGTGAGTAACACTAAGAGAATCTTTGTTAAGTCAGTGGCACAAACTGAAAATGAAATAATTCAGCCACTGAACAAAGGAAAGGGCAAAATGGATGTTATGCCTACTCAAGTGTTTCAGGAGATTAGGCCAAAACCTAAGGAAATGGCCAAGGCTCCCGAACACAAGAGGAATATTGGTCAGCAGAGTAGACCCAATGGTAGGGCAACTCTACTGAACAATGTTCAGAGGAAGTATCCAAGGTATAATCAGCCTAGGCCAACTCTTCTGAGAAAGCCTCAGCTGAATAGACCTAGGGACAACTTTCCTCAAAGGCAAAATAAAATGAGACAACCAAAACCCTTCATACCAAAAGGTAATGGTCATAAGAAAACCTTTCCTCAAAGATTCCCTCAAGCTGCACAAAGAACTCAAAAGTTCAGGAGACTTGACAACTCTCCTGAAACTCATAGATTTAACACATTCACACACACTTTCCCAAAGGCATTTAAGGGAAAGACAGTGTATTTAGATGCTAAAGGAAGACAACTTAGCCACCTTGAATCAATCAAGGTTATTAGGCAAGTTTGGGTTCCTAAAGGTACAACTAACCTCTCAGGACCCAAAACTCAAAGGGTACCTAAACCCATCTAATTGTAGGTACCATTGGGCCACAAGAAGAGGAGCATGAGCAAAAAGACAGCATGGTACCTTGACAGTGGATGCTCAAGGCACATGACTGGAAACAAGGAACTCCTCACTGATTTTATTGAAAAAGAAGGCCCAAATGTCACTTTTGGAGACAGCTCACAAGCAACTACAAAAGGTTATGGTACTTTGATGATTGGTAACATCAAAGTATCCAATGTATCTTATGTGGCTGGTCTCAAGTATAATCTCCTAAGTATCAGTCAATTTTGTGATAAAAACTTCAATGTTGAGTTTTCAAGTGGAAAATGCTTAATCAAGAATAAGACTCAACAAATTCTACTGACTGGAACTAGGAAAGGAAATGTGTATTTTGCAGACTGGGACAAGTCTACTGATGCTGCATGCTTCATTGCTAAGAGTTCTAGTGAACAAAGTTGGTTATGACATAAAAGATTAAACCACCTGAACTTTAAAACAATGAACAAAATTGCTAGAAATGCATTAGTCAAAGGACTACCTAATGAGGTTTTCATTAAAGAGCATGTTTGCAAACCATGCCAAGAAGGAAAACAGATCAAAGCCTCATTTAAGGGAAAACCAGTCATCTCTACTGAAAGGGTACTTGAACTATTGCATATGGACCTTTTTGGACCAATTACCCCTGCAAGCATAAATGGTAGAAAATACACATTGGTTGTAGTAGATGATTTCTCTAGGTTCACATGGGTAGTATTTCTCCTTAATAAGAAGGAAACTCAAGTCAAACTGCCTGAACTTCTAAAGAGATTGTCAAATGAGAAAAGCCTTAGCATTATCAAGATAAGATCTGATAAAGGCACAGAGTTCATTAACTCATACATCAATGAGTATTGCACATCTAATGGAATAGCTCATGAAACCTCAGCAGCTAGAACTCCCCAACAGAATGGAGTTGCAGAAAGAAGAAATAGAACTTTAAAAGAAGCTGCTAGAACTCTAATTGCTGATTCAAATTTACCTAAGAGGTTTTGGGCTGAAGCTATAAACACTGCATGCCATACTCAAAATAGATGTTTGATTATTAAGGGGCAAGGCAAAACCCCCTATGAACTCTGGAAAGGAAGAATGCCTAAAGTGTCTTACTTTCACATTTTTGGTTGCAAGTGTTTCATTCACAATAATGGGAAAGATCAGTTGAAAGCCTTTGATAGCAAAGCTGATGAAGGAGTGTTTCTTGGATACTCCCAAATCAGCAAAGCTTTCAGGGTCTACAACAAGAAAACTCTTATTGTGGAAGAAACACCTCATGTTGTGTTTGATGAATCTATTCATGAGTTCAGGAATGAGAACTTGGAATCAGAAGAAATCACACAAAGAACAACCAGACTAAGCCTAAAAGACAAAGACACTGAATTCATAGATGTTGTCCAAGCCAATCTACCTGAAAACTCTATGTTGGACAACCATCCTGAAGGCAACCTTCCTGAGGCAAATCCCACTGAAAGGAATGGTGAACTGAATGATCCAATCCCAGTTCACATCCAGGTAACAACTACCAATGAAGAAGCAGTTCCTGCTGAGGTAGTCAACAGGTCAAATAATCAAGGGGGAACTCAAAATGTTGAAAATACCAATGTCCCTGACATTGAGGACAACACCCCTGATTATGATCCTGAATTAGATCCTGCATTCAATTATCCTGAATTCTATGATCAAATTGACTCAACTTAAGTAGAGGACAACTCTACTGAAGAGATCAGAAAAAGAAGGACTTGGTTATCAGACCATCCTACTGATCTAATACTTGGTGACCCAAGTATTGGAGTCAAAACCAGAAGATTTCATGGTGAAAGTGCTCTTTTCTGTTGTTTCTTGTCAGAGCAAGAACCAAGTGATATTGTGGAAGCACTTCAAGATGCCAATTGGATCACAGCCATGCAGGAAGAACTGAATCAATTCACCAGAAATGAAGTATGGGAGCTGGTGGATAGGCCTTCACATCAAGATGTTATTGGAACAAAGTGGGTGTTCAAGAACAAGAAAAATGAAAATGATGTGATTGTCAGAAACAAAGCAAGACTTGTGGCAAAAGGCTATTGCCAACATGAAGGCATTGACTATGATGAGACATTTGCACCTGTGGCAAGGCTAGAAGCAATAAGGCTCTTTCT
The DNA here is from genome assembly GCA_963675135.1 of Galeopsis tetrahit. Taxonomy (NCBI): domain Eukaryota; kingdom Viridiplantae; phylum Streptophyta; class Magnoliopsida; order Lamiales; family Lamiaceae; genus Galeopsis; species Galeopsis tetrahit. The sequence goes on along the minus strand of OY776128.1, from coordinate 70,150,968 downwards.
AGCCTATGCAGCCCACAAAAGGTTCAAAGTATACCAAATGGATGTCAAGAGTGCCTTTCTGAATGGAGTCTTGAAGGAAGAAGTCTATGTAGAGCAACCACCAGGTTTTGAGGTTGGAAACCAAGTTTACAGACTCAAGAAAGCTCTATATGGACTCAAGCAAGCCCCTAGGGCTTGGTATGATACACTGTCACAATTTCTCTTGGATCATGGATTCACCAAGGGAACTGTGGACAGAACTCTTTTCAGAATACCTGAAGGAGAGGACATCTTGCTTGTCCAAATTTATGTGGATGACATAATATTTGGATCCCCCAATGAGAAGCTGTGTGAGAAATTCTCAAAGCTAATGCAAAGCAAGTTTGAGATGTCCATGATGGGGTTGATGAACTTCTTTTTGGGTCTTCAAGTCAAGCAATCAAAAGAAGGAATCTTCATCAACCAAGCTAAGTACACCAGAGAAATGATCAAGAAGTTTGGGTGTACAACTAGCAAGCCAGTAAGGATCCCAATGAACACAAATTGGAAGATGGATCCTGATGAGAGTGGTATTCCAACCAACTCTACTGAGTATAGAGGAATAATTGGTTCACTCCTCTATCTCACTGCCAGCAGACCTGACATCACCTTTGCAGTAGGTGTTTGTGCAAGGTTCCAAGCAAATCCTAAGAAAAGCCATCTTGAGGCTGCAAAGAGGATTTTGAGGTATCTCAAAGGCACTGAAAATCTAGGCCTTTGGTACCCTGCTGATGACAACATTGAGTTAACTGGCTACTCAGATGTTGACTATGGAGGTTGTAAAATTGACAGAAAGTCCACTTCAGGGACTTGTCAATTCTTGGGCAACAAGCTTATATCTTGGTTCTCCAAGAAGCAGAACACAATGGCTACTTCCACCATTGAAGCTGAATATGTTGCAGCTGGAAGTTGTTGTGCTCAAATCCTTTGGCTGAGACAACAACTGAAAGACTACAAAGTCAACTCTACTGAAGTGCCAATATTTTGTGATAACAATAGTGCCATTGCTATATCATAGAATCCTGTATTGCACACAAGATGCAAGCATGTGGACATCAAGCATCACTTCATTAGAGACCATGTGGAGAAGAAGGACATAAAGTTGGTCAAGATCCACACTGATCATCAAAAAGCTGATATTCTAACTAAGCCACTTGCAGAGGCAAGATTTCTGGAGCTATCAGCAGAGTTGGGATTACTTGATCCAGGGAAGTTGGACAAGTAAATCTCATGAAAAGTTAATGGATATATGGAAACTGAGAAGGTTCTCAGCAGACTTGATCAAGTCTACTGAATATCAGAAGAGATGGCTGAAATTATTCAGGACACTTGTCCATTGAAATTCAGGACCATTATCCACATCTCTTCAGGACACTTGTCCAAGTGGGGTCAGATAAGTTGTCTTGGCTATCAAACTATTTCCTTGGTTTGATAAGCACCTATTTTGGGTAATCATTGCCTACCTTGATACATGTCCCAACTACAGATATCATTTCTGTGGGATTTAATTTATCCCCCACCCAAAAGGTCGCTTTCCATGCATTAAATGCCAAGATTTAACTCTTGTTTGCATTACACCTTTTCAAACCATGATCTATCTCGAAAACTCCCCAACCATTAACTAATATTAAATACCTTCCACGTTTTGAATAAAACCAACAAGTCACTGTTACATTGGTTTTTAACCATTGGATCAAAACTGGCCAACTCCCCTGAAATTCATCCTGGCCGTCCAAGTGTATCTTTCCATATTTGACAACGGTTGAAAATACACAAAACTCACCAACTCATTGACAAACATTCTTTTTAGAATATTCTCAAGTCTTAAGAACTCCCCACACACTCTTCTTTCCCAAGCATTCGAAACCCTAACCTATTCTCTTCAAACTCTCCCTAAACTCTCTAAACTTCTTCTCTGCAATCTTCAATGGCCCCCAAAATTAGACCAGAGATGATAATAGATTTTTCCAACAAGGCTCTAGACCTTGATTTTGGATACCTAAGCAACAAAAACAATCTTCATTTTGAACCCATAATCTCCTTTGAAAGTGAAGATTCTGAGATTACTCCAACCCTGAGATGGTTGAGAAGGGCTGGTCTTCAAAAGTTTTTGGAAGAAAGACCAAGCTCCTGCTTGGAAAGCTACATGGCTGAATTCTTTGCCTTTCTCAAATGGAGGGGCAAGCCTGAAGATGGTGAAGTTTCCACCAGACTGTCATATGTTGCTGAAGGAGAAGAGGAAGAAAGATTTCATAGAGTGAAATTCTCTTCAGAAGATCTTGAAGGAGCTTTTGGATTGCCTTCTGAGGGAAGGAATCCAGAAATCTATGGCACTGGTCATGAAGAAGAAATAGCTCAAGAATGGCTATTGACACCAGGCCCTCTCTCCTCAACTCAAAACAAAAAGACTCTCAAGCCATAATTTCTCAACCTCTTTGAGGTAGTAGCTAAAAGTCTCTTGAGTAATACTGGAAGCTTGGAGCAGGTCAGCCATCCAAGAATCAGAATCATGGCTGCAGTCATTGATGCCAGTGATAAAGGAATCAAGTTTGATTGGAGGACCTTCATCATGTCTGAGATGATGAAGGAAAAGGCAAAATTCAAAGTGAAATCTCACAATAAGGTTGTGCTAGAAGGGAAACTCAAGTATTGCACTAGGGCAAGCTTGTTGATTGAGAGATTTTCCCACTACTCCCAAATGCAAACCTTTGCAAAGCCTCTCCCAGCTCAAAAGATTCTATTCAGGAAGCTCAGCAAGAAAACTGAGCAAAGGAGGATGTTAATGGCCAAGCCTGCTGAAGCAAAGGTGGAGGAGAAGCCAAAGATGAAGAAGAGGACTAAAGCAAGAGTGGTGAAGACAAGGAAAATGTCTCAGATTATCTCAGAAGAGAACTCAGATGCTTCAACTGAGATTGAAGAAGTTGCTAGAGAAGGTGTACAAGTGCCATGTGATCACTCAGAAGAATTAAGGTAAAAATACAATGAGACTAGACAAAAGTCTAGGGGTGATAAAAGGATCAGGGAGGTTGTCCCTGAGAAGGATGAGGAAGGGAGTGGAAGCAGTAGGGCTAGCAAGAGAAGGGTCAAGCCTACTGACAAGGTGTTGGAGCTTCAGGAAGAAAGGTCTCTACAACTTGCTCTAAGAGAGAGTAGAGCTGAAATCAGGACCAAATCAAAGTCAAGGACCAACTCATCTGGTTCTGGAACTCCAGAATCCAGGGTCCCTGAAGGTCAACCAATGGAGGCCAACATCCCTGAAATTCAGAATCCTGAGCCCAACTCCCCTGAAACCCATATAACCCCAACCAATCAACCTATCACTCCCATAAATCTCACAAAGAGATACTCTCCTGAGGGAAGTGTGCAGAGAAGTATGATAGATGTGCTAGCTGACATAGCTGTAGATGAGACAAGATTACAATCTCCCCTTGACTCATCTATGCTCAATTACTCAAAGCAATTAGAAGCTGCACTTTTTGAGCCAACCCCCCTGAGTAAAGCCCCTTCAGATCCATTGCTCTCAAAAGCAACTGAAGATCCTTCACCCAACCCATCTGAAGCCAACATTCCTGAACTTAATCTGCCTGAAGCCGCATTAGGAGAACCCAGAGCCAACTCCCCTATAACCCAAAGTCCCCATTCAAGTGGAGATGAGGAGGAGTATACTTATGAAAGTATGCTCAGAGGAGGAGCCAAGGCTACTGTGGACAGTTTGTATCCACAACTTGCTGAATTTCCAAGAATTCAGAAGGCCTTTCATGATCTAAGGATGCTTGTTGATGTAAAAGATAAATCCTTGATGGAAATATCACAAGTCATCCAAGATAAGGGTGCAAACTGGTGGCAAGTGGAGGAGAACATATTGTTACACTTTGCTGGAGTTTCAAAGACAAGATTCCTCACTGATGAGGAAGTATTTGCAAAGTTGGTGGATGACAAGATCAATGAGGAGAGGGAAAGGAAAGCTAAGGGCATCAAACACCCTGAAAGCAGCTCCAATGATGATGACTCCCCAGATGATCCCTCAAACCCCTCTAAACCAAACCCTCCTGAAACCCCTCAAGCCAATCTCCTTAAGCCTCCTGTCTCTGAAAGACTTTCCAACCCCCCTAGAACCTATCATAGGAAAGGCTCTGTCATCTCAGAGGTGTTGACCAAAGATGGTAACACAACCAAGGACACATCTGCCAAAGAAGGTTCTTCTGAACCCAAGGCACAGCCTAAAGATGTGGAGGTTCCTTCTCTAGAGGCTAGTTTGATTAAGGCCTATTCAGTGTCAGAAGAGTTGGACACTGATCAGCCCTTAATCATTCAGGATGACTCAGTGGCTGTTGATATGAGCACTGTGATCTCCCCACAACTGCCATCTTTGAACCTTGCTGAAGGTGGAGATGCTGCAGGTTTAGGAGAAGGAGTTGAAAAAGAAAGTAGATTTGAAAAATCAGAGGGAGTTATGGATGAAAGAGAGGTAGTTATTACTAAGATTGTGAGTGTACCAACATATGAGGGTGGTATAAGTGAGGAAGGACAGGCTATTCTTGAAGTCAAATCTGAACTTCAAGAATCCCTTGATGAGAGGAGGCCTGTGTCTTTAAGTGAGGAAACTTTTATTGAAGGAAGAAAAGAAATAGTTGAAAATGAGGAGAAGACTGCTGATGTATCAGAGTCTTATGAAAAAGAAAATGAGGGAGATAAGTGTGTTTTCACTGATGCTTTTGATTTGTCTGATATTGCAGGGATAAGCTTTGATCAAACATTTGCAGAAGATCTCTTGACAGATGCTCCCATCCAAGTTGACACCGGATCAGCACAAGCCTTGCTTGGGATGCAATCAGAGAAGTTGGATTCCTTGGCTCAACAAGTTCAAACAGCTCATGAAGAAACTTCTGGAGCATTAGATGAGCATGGAAGAACTCTAGCTTCTGTTGAAATGAGACTGACTGGCTCTGAAGATGTGGTGCTACCCACATTGGAAGCAAGAATTGAAGGAGTAGAATCTTGTCTTCAAACCATCTCTACTGAAGTTCACAAAGCCAAAGTCAGTATGGAAAACATCTCAAAGGAGGTCAAGAAGGATCAAAAAAGGCTAAGAGACAATCATAATGCAAATGTTCAAGCTATCAGATTGACAATCAAGCAAGCTCTTGGCAAGAAGACAGCCTTGCAGAAGAGAAGAGCTGAAGAGCAAAGGCTAGCTATGGTCAAAGCAGCCTCAGAAAAGTTTTCCCAAGAAGTGCTGGCCAACATTGCTGGAGGTGCAGTGGCCAACCTCACTGAGCTCCTGAAAGCCCAATTGGATGCATCTCTTAAGGCAACCATGGAGGAGGTTGTTCAACAGAAAATGAAGCATGTTCTTGCCTTTCTTAGCTTAAGCAGTGACAGGATGCAAAATATACATGATGAGAATGTATATCTGTTGGAGGAGATGAAGTCTCTAACCCAAGCCCAGTCCTTATTGGCATCCACTATGAGTGAACTGAAGCCAGAATGTTTTGATGCTGCCAAAAAGGGGGAAAGGGAAAGAGCAAGGGCAAAAGGTACCTTAGTGATTGGGAGTCCAGTGAAAGGGAAGGACAAAACCCCTGTAGGAAAGGGAAAAGAGCCTGCAGTGCTGAACTTGGAAGAATTGGATGAAGAGGAGCAGTTAGCACTGGCATTGAAGAACTCTATGGCCTCAGCTCAAGAAGAAAAAGTGAGGCTACAACAAAGACCAGGTGGTGAAGTATCTGGTTTGGACAAGGATGCTGAAGGTGTCCAAACTAGAGGAAAGATCAAGAAGGCCCAAGGAAAGAAGAGACAAGTTGAGAAATTCACTGACTTTCCAAATAACCTTGATCTTCCACCTGAATTCAGAGTTACTGATGATGAGCCTATCTCAAAGAAGGCCAAAACAGCTGAAGAGCCCAAGAATGCTGAAAAAGACAAGTCTACTGAGACTAAGTCCACTGAAAGTACCAAAGTCACTGAAGATGTGGAAATCTTATATGAAGAAGGCTTTGGACCTGGACCAAAGAAGACAAAGATTGTGGTACTCAATGATCCATCAAAGCTGTTTCATGAAGGGTATGGCAAAGACCCTGAAACACAACAGAAACTGGCCATGATGAGGGCCCAAGAGAAAATGGACTTGATGGAAGAGGCCAACAGAGCAAGAGATAAGAGAAGAACAGACTTCCAGAAGCCAAGAAGGAAGAGAGCAACTTACAACAAGATGAAGCCACAGCTATTGATCCCAATGGACACCAAATATCCTCACTTGGATAAATGGGTACCAATTCAGCTGAATGACTCATGGGAGGAAGCAAAAAGGGAGTTTGTCTATGATCAGTATGTCATTGACAGATGGAATGGAAGAGATGCCAACATCAATTTTGCTGAGTTCATGATTGAGTACTACAGAGAACTCTATCAACAATTGCTTGCAGCTGCTGATATTGCAAGTTTTGAACTCACAGCTCCCAAGCCAATCATATACTTACCTCCAAAGCTTGATGGATGGATTGATCAATCAAGGATTCTGAGAGAATTCACTGAGATCCTCAAGCTGAACAAGATGGTTCTTGGTCCTAAGGGAACCAATCAAGAAGCCATGGCCTTGAAGAGGAGAGTGTGGGCACAGTATGGGATGGTGCCACCTCGAGAGGATGATCTCTAAATGGCTAAGTCTTCTGACCTATCTTAATTGATCAACTATGCTGAAAATTGGTCAAGTTTGCTGAAGTGGTGTGCTAATCTGTTTGCTCTGACTTGATATGGATTGCTCTGATACAAGCTCTGTGCTCTGATGTTGAAAATCTTGTACATGTCTTGAAGTGTTAATATTTGTTCTGATATAAGATTGGTGCTCTGATACAAGGTTATGCTCTGATACTGAAAAATCTTGTATATGTGTTTAACTGTTAGAAAGAAATACTCTGATGTATTTAGTATTGATGATTCATGCTCTGATATGTTAAATTCAACTATCAACATGCTTGTAATGTTTTTTTTTGAATGATAGTTGAACTCATTTTGAATCAAGAAACACTCATCTCTCTATAACTATCTATGAAACCTATGTGCAACATGAATGGTGAATACACTAACACATTGCTTTTCAGGATAACTGACCTTAGTCATGTCTTCTGAAGATTAATGTAATAGGTGTAGCTAAGTCACTTTTGCACAAGCTGTATAGGTTTTGGCATCATCAAAAAGGGGGAAATTGTTGGGAATAAAATGAGTTATGTTTTGATTAAATACCAAAACCCCCTGAGACATGCCTAAGTTATGATTGAATATGCTCTAGACATGTTAGAACATATAGTATAAAGGCTAGATGAGGAGCTAATATGTTAGGTAGCTCTTAGATGATTAGATGCACAATTTGAGGGGGAACATATACTTTGAAGTACATCAAGAACAAGTCCCCTCAAGGCTCAAACTCTGGAATCATGATCAAGTCTGCTGAAAGACAAGTATGCTGATCAGAAGAGTTGTCCAGAAGAGTTGTCTCAGCTCAATTTAATCAAGATCAAGTGCTCTGAAAGCCTGAGGTCAACTATGCTGAAGAGAAAGAGACAACCACACCCTAAAGATCTTCAAAGAAACAAGCTAAGATCATCTTAAAGAGAAATAAAGGGAAAGAGCCAAGTCATCTGAAGAAGAGCAAGCCAACCTTGCTGATAAGCAAGACTGCTGATAGTGATAAGGAGTGTTGTCCAAATGTTGAGGAATGTTGTCCTATCATTGGAACAACCTTCAGAAGTGATGTCCAAGTTCTAACAAGAGAATCTGAAAGTCAGATATTGGGAAGAGTGCTGCAGAATGAAGACAAAGCTCTTACAGCCGTTTATTTCCCAAATGAGGACATGTCACTATCAAGAAACTGTCTTCAAAGTTGAAGAACTGAAAGAAGACATTTATGGACATTGGAGGCTGCCTCTCCAACGGGCAAATCCTTCATTTGTCTATAAATACAGAAGTGTGAAGACCATTTGAAAGCATCCAACTAGAACCTCAACAAAGCACATCCAACCTTAAGTTCTTACAAGCTAGAGTGCTTTCAAAGCTTTCAAAGACTATCTTAGTCTTCAAACACTTCATCTAAGCTGTACTACATTGTATATCCATACACAAGCTTAGAGAGATATCCTATCCTTATACACTGATCTTCATTGTAAAGGATATCTCATTAGTTGGAACCTTACTTCAATCCTCATATCTTTCAAGAGTGAAAGTGAGAAGGTTGTAGTAGCAGAAGTGGTAGGAGCTGACTGTTGAGAGAAGAACAGTTCAGTTCTGAGTTGAGAAGAGGGTACTAGGACTCTAGACATCCTAGGGATCAATTCACCAAGAGTGGTGTTCTTGATCAAGTGCACCTTAGCACTATAAAACAAGTTAATTCCAAGAGTGAAGGAATTATCCTGTTAAATTAGGGAAAGTGGATGTAGGAGCTTGAGTCTCTGAACCACTATAAACTCTTGTGTTGATTTACATTTCAAGTATTTACAATACATCAACACTGCACACAAAACTGATCTTTCAAGGATAAACATTCAAAGACTGTGCAAAAACCTATTTGGACAAGTTCCCTGAAAACTGGACTGTGTTACATTGACTAAGTGATTTCAGATATTAAAGGAGTTTAAGCTAAAAGGGCTACCACTATTCCGCACACATAACTCCCCTAGATAGTTATTCAACTAAGTACTCAATAGTACTTAGTAGATTGATTATCTTAGAAGAGTTAATCTTCTTCAGCAGAGTTGTCCAAGACAACCTTGCTGAGCTCTGGTTTGATCAAGTTTGAAAAGAATTCCCATACAAGTGTATTCCCCCCCCCCCATACACTTGTTATCTACTCCTTTCAGGACCAACAGAGGGAGTACATCGAAAAAGGCCTCCAAAGACTTCGAAAGAAAGAAGAATAAATGAAAAATAACTATTAAAAAAAAAAGCATAATAATTAATCTTAATCTCTCTATTTAATAAGAGTGATTTCTTTGGCTAATGTTTTAAAGAATGTTGGTTTTTTATCAAAATAAAATAGATAGATTGAATAGTATTATGGAGTATTGTAAAATCTATCCATTAATAAAGTGATTGTGCCGATAATAATTGCATAAAAAAAATTAAATAAGTGAATAAAAGGATGGGGGATAAAAATAGTATTTTTATTTTAAGACATATATATTAAGTTTAGCCAAATCAAAATATAAATTAGATTTATTAAGTTTTGGACGTAGTAAGTAACAAGATTTTCTTGCAAAACCCATCAAATTATTTTTTTTACTAAAATACATAAACATAAATGAGCAACACTTATATGAAATATGTCTAATTAAAAAAAAAAAAATACGGGTTAAAAGTTCAGATTCGGATTGCTCACAAAGTAAGTAGGTGAGTTACTACATGATCAATATGTATATTGTTACTACAAGATCAAAATATTATCATTACAAATTTACAAGATCAAAATATTATGATTACAAATTTACAAGACAAAAAATGTACTCCGTACTTCTATATGTCAAAAAAATTATGGCAAATTTGTACAAAAAATTAAGTGTTCAGAATATTTTTAAACTTGTAGTAATACACTTTTGACCTTGTAGTGACAATATTATATTTATGTAGTAACATAGTTTTTGTAATATAGTAAAACAATAATTGAAAAGGAAGAAATATAGGGAAAATATCACTATTGGTCACCGAAGTTTAACTCTTTTCAGATTTGATCACTCATTACGAAGGAATGAAGTAGGAATGAAATGTGCATTCTTAATTATATTCATAATCCTATAATTGGTAAGTTTTATTGTATTTAATACTACTTATTCTATATGGAATGATTATTTCTAAAAATTTAAAAATAGTGATTCCTTTCCTCTCCCTTTTATTTATTCAATTCCTTGATGAAATGTTATTTTTATGAATATTTTTAATTATTTTAACTAATTTATATTCATTAATTTTTTTAAGTTTGCATAATTATCCTCAACTCTAATTATTTTAATGATTTACTTTACTTATCATAAAAAAATTGTAGTTGATTTACTTATTAATTGAAATTATTTAACAACGACTAATTATAATTTGAAGTTAAAAAATAATTAACTTTATAATAAATATTAAATAATTTACATAGAAGAATATGTAAAAAATAATACTCCATAGAAATTTTAAATTTTACGAAATTATTAAAAATTTACATAGTTTTTAATTAATTTATATGTTTTTTAAAAATAATACATGCTCAAAGATAATTTAGTCATTTAAAATAAATTTTAAAAATTCCTTACATTTCATTGTAGCATACCAATCATTAGATTAGAATCATATAAGGAATATCTTGTTCATTCCTTCTCAATAACAATCATAAGAATTACCATTCTTATTTCATTCATTTCCCATCATCATTCCATTCAACCCTAATATCATTCCATCATACCAATCATGCCGTAAATATGGGTTATCAAATTTGAATGGGTTGCCAAAAGTAATATTTTTTCAGAATTATATTTTAGTTAAGTTTGACCTGCATTAACTCGCATTGATTCGGATTTCACCCACAAATTTTAACCTCAAATTTACTTTAATTAGCTATATTGCATGTATGAAATATTTCATATAAAATTTTGTCAATATAAATATAATGCTCCTTCCTTCCCTTCATAATTATCCTTTTTAGTCACTAAAGTTTAATATAAAAGGTTAATTCTAAATAAATACAACACCTTTAGTCTCGGTATCAATTTAATCACGATCTTTACGATTATTGTAAAAAATTTCAACCTTTCATCGTGTTGCAATTAGATACAAATTTTTTTTCTCCACAATTGATGACGTGGCTTGTCGGAGCTTGTCACGTCAAATTACAAATATTCATTTTTTTCCACATTAGATTATACTTTATAAAAATAAAAAAAGAATATGTGTAATCTGACGTGCCAAGTTCCACAGGCCTCATCATCAATTGTTGATCGGAGAAAAAAAATGTGTATCTAATTGCATCACGATGAAAGATTGTGATTTTTCACAATAATCGTAAAGATCGTGATTTAATTGATACTGAGACTAAATGTAAAGGTGGTGTATTTATTTAGAATTAACTCTAATATAAATATAATGCTCCTTTCTTCCGTTCAAAATTATTATTTTTAGTCTCTAAAATTTATCTTTTTTGAATTTAATCACTATCATCACTGTCAAAATTTATCACTCAATTATTTTTTTCAATCAAAATTGATGTGTCCATCAGTTGACCATATTTTTTTTATGTCTTGGTATCCGGTTCAAGGACGACTAATTTGGGGGACCAATTCCATCGTCCACTTGCGGGGTCCCATTTAAAGTCAGAGTTTTGTGTTATGTATGAACTTAGCCCATATAAATTGTTTACATCTTAGAAGTTTTAAATTGAAATTTAGAGAAAAGCACACGCATAAATCTTAAATCTACACCATCAGACAAATAAAAACTAGTTTTTTGCCCGTGAGATGCACGGGACTTTCGTAACTTTTTTTTTATAGTTCGTTTAAATTGCATCAATCCAAAGATTCCAAACATTCAACTTAAAATAAACATTTACCTTCAGATCTTAACATTTATTCCATAACTGATTTCTAAAGTGAGATATAAAATACCTAAATATTAAATTTCTTTAAAATCTTCTTTGCAACAACTTCAACGGCAGCTCTTCAAAATGACATTTTCTTTTTAAAATAGTTAAAAAGTCAAAGTGACAACTATTAAAAAATGGAGGAAGTATAATTTATTAAAATACTATCAATTTTGTTTTTCTACAATAATTTTTTCTTTGTTTTATATAGATTATATGCTTGTTCCTATTTTATTTGGTTAATCTACGATTCATTTTCCCAAAGAAAATCAAAGCAAAATTGAATTTCATTATTTCTCCATACTACAACAACAAAGTTTTCCTTAGCAGTTGTTGAAGCCATTTTTAAGCCATCCTCTCATTTTAGCATCTATTAGGGGCAGCTCCCCTGTCTATGCATTCGTTATTAACTTTGCATCTATCTAAGCATTTATATATTTTTTTTTTGTCTTATTATTTTCACGTAAAAATGCACTTAAGAAAATCAGGTCCATTCACTTTCAATTGCATTAAAAAAAAAATTGTATTCTAAACATAACAATTTCTAAAAATATGTAAAACTTAAGTATACCAACTTATGATACTTAAATGTAACACACTAACACATTTGCTCGAATGGAGGAGGGATCAGCAGCCTGCACAAAAAAAAAAAAAAAAAAAAAGTCTGTCAATCTTGAATTACCCAGAAAATTAGATAGCATGTTATAATATTTTACTCTAAGCACAAGCATCACAGTTCCATCCCTTTAGATTAATTGGAGATTGATTGTGAAAAAAAGAATTCTATTTTTCTTTTCTACTGTATTTGTTATGCCTCGAAAAAAAATCCATAAACCACAAATTCAACCTTTAGTAGATTTATCAATTACAACATATTCTTTATTTCTTTGTAATTCGATACACCAACTTTTTTAGTTTTACAATTTAATGCACCATCTGCACATAAATCTTAATTGCCTTTTTCAATTCGTCAATCCTTCAATCGATTTGTTTGTTTAAGATGGGCTCAGATTCGCGGTGCTGTTAAAATCCTCCATCACCCTTCCCGGTAAACCAAAAATTTTCATACAAGAAGATGCATAAGTTGTTTGCAGCAAGGTCCCTGATTTGTTCAATATTCGGAAGAAAAACCCACCAAGCTGCTGCTTTCTCTACTTCTTTCCTCTTCAACGATACCCAGAAACAGGTATTTGTACATGGATGTTTTCCTTTCCTGATTATCTTTTCAATGCTTTTGATTCTCTCTATTTTTCTTAGTAATTGTTTTTCTTGCTGCAAGTATGATGCATCAACTTATAGATTAATAAGTAATTCGAATTTTCGGTTAAAACATGTATCGAATTAAAGTTTTATATTCAATTTGCTGACTATTATTGAATTGGAGGATTTTTTTTATAATTCTCTTTTATTGCATTTTACTGCAAATGGCCTTGTAGATACCTTACCAATCAGTGGACAATGCTTGCGAATTTTGAAGGAATAGAATTGATGTGTTCTTGTGCGTGCGCTTTTAGGATAATTAATAAGGGCTGATTTAATTTTGTATTTTTAAAGGTTTTTTTTCATTAAAAAATAATAATTAATTAGGTGGCAGTCTTACTTGGCGCCAATGTGGAAATTTTGATCTTTCCGGTGCCACATCATTTTAAAATTGATTGGAAAATTTATCCGTGCATTATATTGTAAAACTAAAAAAGTTGGTGTATCGAATTGCAAAGAAATAAAGGACATGTTGTAATTGATAAATCTACAAAAGGTAGTGATTTTTTTTTTTGCAATATATTAAACCATATCACAACCCTTTTAGCAATTTACTAATTTCTATGCTCATCACGCGTTTGACAGTAATTAACAAACTTTTGAGAAGACAAAACGACATTTATGAAACATGTAATACTGATTCGGGTGGAATTTACACGATTTATAAGCACATGTGGAGTATATTTTGATGTGGATTTCATTGATTTGTGCATTAGATATGATTGTTTGAGCCAAAATGAGAGAAAGGTTGTGTTTTGTTGGTTTTGTAGGTAAAACGATGGAATTTAGAGCAAAACACAAACCACAAGTGATCGGACCGAAAAGAGGAGTGCACCATTGGATCCGGCTCGAAAAATGGAGTGGAATAGGCGAAAGAATCGAGTCGATTGGAGGTCGGAAGCTCAAGAAACGGAGGGACGAAGTTGGAGGACAAAAACGAGAGATGAGCCATTTACGAAGGTTTGGCCCGGCCGAGCAGCATCACCCGCCCGGCCGGGCGACCGAGCCCAAAAATCATGCCAAGTTTACGAAAGTTTGGCCCGGCCGAGCGGCATCACTCGCCCGGCCGGGCGGTCGAGCATCCCAAACTTGCTTCCTAAATACGAAACATTGGCCTGGCCGGGCCACTTCACCCGCCCGGCCGGGCGACACACCCCCTGTTTTCGTTTTGCTTGGCCATCACTTCCGCCCGGCCGAGCCACTTCCCCACCCGGCCGGGCCACTCCTATTTCGGTGCCAAACGCATGTTTTCTCCATTTTTGAAGGACCTACTTGCAAATATCACACCCAAACCCTACCCCAACACTATAAATACCCCACTTCTTAAATTTCACACCATCTTACCCTTCTCTCAAGAATTCCATCACATGCTAACACACACTTGGAGGTTTTGGGCCATATCTTCTTCAATTCACCACCAATTCATGCAAGGAAGGAGCCACTAGCTTGGGAATTCAATTTCTCACCTCACCACAGTCTAGGCTTTCTCTTATTTTCAGTTTTTATTACTTTGATCTTTATTTTTCTTGTAATTCAAACATGTGGGTGATTGGCTAGAACACTTTTGATTCTAGGGCCTTGTACATACTTTTGATGATATCTATGGATTAGTATTTGTTTAATTGGTGTTTGTGTGGCTTAATTCTATTTGGATGCTTGGTGTTTGTTGCAAAACATGTCATTATGTGTACAATGGTGATGTGTTGATCATAGTTAGTTGAATTAGGTTGAGAAATCTATTTTGATTAATTGATTGCAAGCATTTGACCTAATTTTATTGTGAGATTGAAAGATGATCAATGATTAGGAAGATGTGTGATGATCTTAGGGGCTTGATTGGGTCTTATTGTGCAACTTAGGTAGAGATACTAGGTTGTGTAGTATTTCCTTTGGATTACTTGGATCGAAAGGACTTTTAATTCATTATATTGTGATCAATCTTATAGACAAAGCATGAACACCATTTAAATAGGCATTTCACCATAGATGGATTCATTAGTAGTGCATGTGCTCTAGGACCTACCTTCTCTTAATTGAGTTACATCCATTTTTACTTTCGTTTTGTAACTTGTATGCCATTTGATCGATTTTATCTTTGCTCTTTGTTGCTTATTCGTGACACTTGGTGGGTAACTTTAGAGTAAATCTTCATATTCAAAATTTCGATCACGTCTACTTAGAATTCGACTAGCAAACTACCCTTTTACGCTTTAACCTTCTCGTGGGATCGACCTCGTGCTTATCACGCTACAATAGACACCGTATACTTGCGGTTGTTTATTTAGTGTTGCATAACGCGTGTATCAAGTTTATGGCGCCGCTGCCGGGGAGGTTTTTTAAGAGCTCTAGAGTGTAGGCTAGGAGAGTTTTAGTTTAGACAATTTATTCGCTTTCTTTATTTGCAAAAATCCAAAAAAATATTTGAGTTTGTTATCTTGATCTTAATTACAATTCTCACTCTCGTTTGTTCTTTTGATAGACATGGTTTATGATCACACGATCTAGGAGGAATCACCAAGAAGTGCTACCTTTAGATCCGGAGATTGAAGCCAATTGTCGAAGAAGGAACGCCGAAAGGAGAAGACTAGAGTTGGAAAGAATGAATCGAAGGGAGAATCCGGTTGTAGAAGAAATTGAAGAGGAACTTGAGAATCACGGAGTCGAAGGAGTCGAGGAACCTAACGGAAATGGAGGTAACCGACCTCAAGGGGTGCTAAGGGACAACTTTCGTCGTAGAGTTGAAGAGAACATTGGGATGGAAAGAAATGTAGAGCAACGGGAGGAAAATGGGAATCAACGAGTTTTGAGAGACCATTTCCGCCCTATCCCAAGGCCCTATGGAGGAGCGGGTCGGGAACCCGTTGATGCTCATAACTTTGAGCTCAAGCCGGCCCTAATCATGATGGTTCAAAACAACCAATTTGGAGGGTTGTCAAAGGAGGATCCTAACCTCCATTTATCTCAATTCTTAGAGATAAGTGGAACGGTTAAGATCAATCGTGTCCCTCAAGATTACATCCGTCTCCAATTGTTCCCATTCTCTCTCCGTGATCGTGCAAAGCAATGGTACATGTCTCTTGATTTAAGGACAATCGAAAATTGGACCGATCTTGTAGACGCTTTCCTCATGAAGTACTTTCCTCCAAGCAAGACTGATGCAGGGAAGCGTACACGATAAAGGGTGAAGTCCGTTGATTTCGGTAGAAATGCCGGAAAACACAAGATAAAGGATGAAGTCCGTTGATTTCGATAGAAATGCCGGAAAACACAATATAAGGAAGAATCCTTAGATAAATTTCATATTCAATCTATAATGCCTTTTACTTTCGCATACGTTCCTTATAAAGAGGATTACAAGAGTTTGAGTTAATAACTCAATAAAAGCGGGACAGATTACAAGAATGAGAATTAATTGTAATTGCTGAAATTTAAAGGAATTTTGAAAGGTAGAGTGTTGATTTCTTTGTAGGAATAAATGGTAACTATTCATCTGTATTCATCTCCATCATTCTTCCCCTCTTCGAAACGATTCGCCCTCGAATCGGAATCGCAATAAATGTACGGAGACAAGCTGGAACATCTTTGTACTCTTTTTGCCATAAAATAATGACAATTTGACATTTCGTCGCAAGAGCACCAGTGTGATTTCCATCACCATAAGTAAATTCAACTCCCATCTTTGACTCAAAAATATTGGGATGAACATTCTCAATTATAAAAATATTTTCATTCTCCTCGTCGAAAATTAGGGGATCACTATTGCCAACGTCAACATCATCAACTAAAATATTGACAAACTCATTGAAATTTGGTGGTACATCATAACCACAATTTTCATCAAAATATTCATTGAAAATTGGTGGTCCATCATAACCACAATCTTCATCAAAATATTCATCGAAAATCGGTGGTCCATCATAACCACAATTTTCATCAAAATATTCCTCAAAAATTGGAATCATCGTCAAGAATCGTACCTGAGCTCTGATTACCAACTGATGCAGGGAAGCGTACACGATAAAGGGTGAAGTCCGTTGATTTCGGTAGAAATGCCGGAAAACACAAGATAAAGGATGAAGTCCGTTGATTTCGATAGAAATGCCGGAAAACACAATATAAGGAAGAATCCTTAGATAAATTTCATATTCAATCTATAATGCCTTTTACTTTCGCATACGTTCCTTATAAAGAGGATTACAAGAGTTTGAGTTAATAACTCAATAAAAGTGGGACAGATTACAAGAATGAGAATTAATTGTAATTGCTGAAATTTAAAGGAATTTTGAAAGGTAGAGTGTTGATTTCTTTGTAGGAATAAATGGTAACTATTCATCTGTATTCATCTCCATCAAGATTACATCCGTCTCCAATTGTTCCCATTCTCTCTCCGTGATCGTGCAAAGCAATGGTACATGTCTCTTGATCTAAGGACAATCGAAAATTGGACCGATCTTGTAGACGCTTTCCTCATGAAGTACTTTCCTCCAAGCAAGACTATCAAGATAAGAGGAGAAATTTCGTCCTTCATGCAAGACGATGATGAGTCTTTAGCCGAAGCTTGGGAACGTTTCAAGGATCTCATACGGAGTTGTCCTCAACATGGGTTCTCAAGAGACCAATTGATTTGCTATTTCTACAACGGGATGGACCATCGAACGAGAGGGATGGTGGATGCCTCGGCCGGTGGGGGTTCTTTTCTAGGAAAGACGACGGATGAAGGTTATGTGCTTCTAGAAGAGATGGCAAAGAACGGAAACCAATGGCCATCCGAAAGAAGGCAAGCCCGGAAAGTTGCTTTCACTAAGGAGTCGGATGATTTTGCTACTCTATCCAACAAGATAGATAAGTTGACTTCGATGATGGCAGCCAAGTCATTAATGGGACCTAGTGATGATCAATATGAAGAGGCTCATTATATGAACAATCAAAGGGACCGTAATTTTCGAGAAAGAGGTTGGAACGAGAGGCAAAATCCCCCTAACCCAAATCATTACCATCCCGGGTTGAGGCAACATGAGAACTTTTCTTATGCCAACACAAGGAATGCCATCATCCCACCTCCAAATTTCAATGTGAGAGATGGAGCTATTGTGGAGTCTTCATCAAAGCTATCATTGGAGGATATGTTTGGTGCTTTTATGGGGGAAACCAAGAACTACATGAGAGAAACTAGGGAGAATGCAAACATAACCCGACAAAAACTTGATGAACAAGGGGAAATGATCAAGAACGTGGCAAATAATGTGAAGGCCATAGAGAAGCAAGTGAGTCAACTTTCTAATGTCATCGGTAGTCAACACACTCCGGGGCAATTTCCTTCAAACACGGAGCTCAACCCTAAGGAGCATTGCAAAGCTATTAAACTAAGAAGTGGGACGAGTTACGATGGGCCAAAGATGCCACAAGAGGAGGAAATGGTAATGGCACCCGAGGATGTCGACAAAGAAGATGGACAAGAGAAAGAGAGGCAAGAGGAGATAGTGAGGGAAGAAGAGAAAGTAGAGGAGAAGAAAAGTGAGGAGGCAATCCCTCCTCAAGACAAAGGCAAGAATGTGGTACCTCTCCCATATCCTCAAAGGTTGAAGAAGAAGGGCTTGGACAACAAATTTGCCAAGTTTGTAGAGATGTTCAAAAAGATCCACATCAACATTCCCTTCGCCGAAGCTCTAGAACAAATGCCCCATTACTCCAAGTTCTTGAAAGAAATTATGTCCAACAAGAGGAAGATGGTGGAGTATGAAACGGTGCACTTGACCGAGGAGTGTAGCTCAATCATTCAAGCAAAGCTACCTCAAAAGCTTAGAGACCCCGGATCCTTCACCCTACCATGTGTTATTGGAGATGGAGGTACATTTAAAGCTTTGTGTGATTTGGGAGCTAGCATTAATCTTATGCCTTTGTCCATATTCAAGTCACTTGGTTTGGGGAAACTTACACCAACCACGATGAGCCTTCAATTGGCGGATAGATCCATGACTTACCCCTTGGGTATAGTAGAGGACGTGTTGGTTAAGATAGATAAATTCATATTCCCTGTGGATTTTGTGGTGTTGGATATGGAGGAGGATAAGTACATTCCACTCATCTTGGGAAGGCCATTTTTGGCAACCGGTGGAGCTATCATTAATGTGAGGAAAGGGGAGTTGGAGCTTCAAGTGAACAATGAGAAAGTATTGTTCAACATCTACAAGGCCATCAAGTTTAGAGATGATGAGGATGAAGTCTTTGAGTGCAACATGATCAACCACGTGCAAGCTTGTGTGAATATGCACATGGAAAAAAGCAACTCAAAGGATCCACTTGATTTTTGCATAAGAGAATCTCTTAACTCACTCTCTTCTATTCCTTTTGATTTCAATTTTGATGAGCTTAATGATATAGAATTGTTTGAATATATGTCTTCTCTTGATGTTATGAAGGAACTTCCAATCAAAAAGGAGGAGAAATTCATGGATATACAACAAGAAGCCAAGTTTGGGGGGGTTTTACTTGAAGAGTGTCAAAGATTTCCTCACAAAAATCTTGACACTTGGCCCTCATGTTATGCATTGGAAGCACCAAAGGAGGAAGCTAAGGAGAAACCAAAAGCTCAAGAGAAGGGGAGGAAGCTCGACTTGAAACCACTTCCGGAGCACTTGAGATATGCTTATCTTGAACAAGGTGACCTCTTTCCGGTTATTGTTTCTTCACACTTGCTTGAGCTTGAGTTAGAAAAATTGCTTAGAGTGCTTAGAACTTATAAATCGGCTATTGGTTGGGATATTTCGGATTTGAAGGGTATACCGGCTCATATTTGCATGCATAAAATTAGACTAGATGAGTCTATTAAACCTAAAGCCCAAGGTCAAAGAAGATTGAACCCCATTATGCAAGATGTAGTAAGAAAAGAAGTGTTGAAGTGGTTAGATAATGATATAATTTTTCCCATAAGTGATAGTGAATGGGTGAGCCCAACACAAGTGGTTCCTAAGAAGGGGGGTATGACCATTATTAAAACCGAAGCCTTAGAGGACATTCCTTCTAGGACCATTGTGGGGTGGAGAGTGTGCATTGATTATCGTATGTTGAATAGTGCCACTAGGAAAGATCACTTCCCTTTACCTTTTATTGATCAAATGTTGGATAGGATGGCGGGATACGAGTATTATTGTTTTCTTGATGGTTACTCGGGATACAATCAAATTTTGATTGATCCTAAGGACCAAGAGAAATCAACTTTTACTTGCCCTTATGGTACTTTTGCTTTTAGGAGAATGCCATTTGGATTGTGCAATGCCCCCGCCACCTTCCAACGATGCATGATGGCTATTTTTCATGGTATGATTGAAAACATAATGGAGGTGTTCATGGATGATTTTTCCGTGTTTGGTTATTGCTTTGATACATGTCTACGTAACCTCTCTTGTGTTTTACAAAGATGTATAGATACCAACTTGGTGCTTAATTGGGAGAAATGCCACTTCATGGTGAAGGAAGGGATTGTGCTTGGGCACAAGGTTTCGGCAAAAGGGCTTGAGGTGGATAGAGCAAAGATAGTGGCTATTGAAAGATTACCCCCACCAACTAATGAGAAGGCGGTTAGGAGCTTCCTTGGACATGCCGGTTTTTATAGAAGATTCATTAAGGACTTTTCAAAGATAGCCAAGCCTATGTGTGCATTGTTGGAAAAGGGGGCCACCTTCATTTTTAGTGAAGAATGCGTGAAGTCGTTTGAGATTTTGAAGGAGGCCTTGATTAAAGCTCCCGTGTTGGTAATACCCGATTGGAGTCAACCATTTGAGATTATGTGTGACGCTAGTGACTATGCTATTGGAGTAGCTTTGGGTCAAAAGAGAGATAAGATCTTTCGTGTGATTTACTATGCAAGCAAAACTTTGAATCCGGCTCAAAGGAACTACACCACAACGGATAAAGGGGATGCTAGCCGTAGTGTATAGTTTCGACAAGTTTAGAGCTTATTTGGTTGGAGCCAAAACTATCGTGTACACGGATCACACGGCTCTCAAGTATTTGATTGAGAAGAAAGAGGCCAAACCAAGGTTGATACGTTGGGTACTTCTTTTGCAAGAGTTCGACGTGGAGATAAGGGATAGAAAAGGATGTGAAAATGTGGTAGCGGACCACCTCTCAAGGCTTGAGAATGTGGAGGAAAAGGACATCCAAGTCCCTATTAAAGAGTGGTTTCCCGATGAGCAACTCCTTGCCATCAAAGAAACATGTCCATGGTTCGCCAATTTTGTGAACTACATAGCCACCGGAACACCACCACCAAACCTCTCATTCCATCAAAGGAAGAAATTTTATCATGATGTTAAGTTCTACGTTTGGGAGGATCCGTTTCTTTATAGATGGTGTTCGGATATGGTTATGAGAAGGTGCTTAGGGGAAGATGAGTGGGAGAAAGTGATTGAAGAGTGCCATTCATCTCCTTATGGAGGTCATTTTGGAGCAAATAGGACGGTTCACAAGGTTCTTCAAAGTGGTTTCTATTGGCCATCCATTTTTAGGGATTGTGTAGCTTTTGTGAAGAAGTGTGACAAGTGCCAAAGGATGGGAAATATCTCAAAGAGGCATGAGATGCCTATTAAGAATGTAATTGAGGTGGAGCTTTTTGATGTATGGGGGATTGATTTCATGGGACCATTCCCCACTTCTCATGGATTTTCTTACATCCTATTGGCTATTGATTATGTCTCTAGGTGGATTGAGGCCATTCCAACCACTACAAATGATGCCAAGGTGGTCCTAAATTTTTTGAGGAAGAATATTTTTACTCGTTTTGGTACTCCAAGAGCATTAGTGAGTGATGGTGGTTCACACTTTTGCAACCGATGGCTTGACCAACTTTTGACAAAGTATGGAGTAAAGCATAGGGTGACCACACCATATCATCCCCAAGCTAATGGGCAAACGGAGCTTGCTAATCGAGAGGTGAAGCAAATCTTGGAGAAAACCGTTGGGTTAAAGAGGAAGGATTGGGCTACCAAGTTGGATGATGCTCTTTGGGCATATCGAACGGCCTATAAGACACCTTTGGGCACATCTCCTTACCAACTTGTGTATGGTAAATCTTGCCATCTACCCGTGGAAGTGGAGTTGAGAACTCGTTGGGCCATCAATGAGTTGAATCTTGATTTTAAGGCATCCGGAGAAAGAAGGAAGATGATGCTTAATGAGCTTGATGAATTTAGGAATGGAGCCTTTGAGAATTCTAAGATTCACAAAGAAAGAGCCAAGAGATTTCATGACAAGATGATTGAAAGAAGAGAGTTTCAAGTTGGAGAACAAATCCTATTGTTCAACTCAAGGTTAAGGTTATTTCCGGGCAAATTGAAGTCAAAGTGGTCGGGGCCCTTTGTGATTAAAAATGTGACGCCCATGGGTAATGTGGAGCTTATTGGTAAGGATGGAACGACTTTTGTGGTGAACAGACAAAGAGTGAAGCATTACTTTGGAAACGAGCAACTTCGAATGGTGGAGTCGCTTCGTTTGGATGAGGCTTGAAAGAAGAAGCAACCGTCCGGCATAGGACGTTAAAAATAGCGCTTCTTGGGAGGCAACCCAAGGTTTTATTGCTTTATGTTTTTATTGCTTTAGTAGTGTTGATAGCTTAGTTTCTTTGTAGGTATGGATGAGGAGAATCGTGGATACCTTGTCATGGAGAATGAAGAAGAAGCAAGGCCAACTTTGGAAAAAGAAAGCAAGTGATGCAATGGTGATTCTTGAAGAGCATTGGATGTGCAAGGAGGGAGGTAACAATTTGTAGCCCCAAACTTAGAATTTTTACATAGTAAAATTCTAAGTTTGGGGGAGTTATTTTTCTTTTATTTTTCTACTAATTGTTACCCTTGCACCGGTTCGTCATTCTACTTGTGTCACATTTTGCACCGACGCACACTTGGTTTTCACATGCATTAGATTGTTTAAGTTGGTCTTGATCATATGTTGGGTAGTGGACATTTGGTGAAATGTGAGCATGAATAGTCATTGGAATCCATTGTTGAGTAGTTGTGGTGATGTTTATTTGCTTTGAATGTAAGCATGATTGATGTTAGATATAGTATCATGATTGTGTTCATATTTTCGATCTTTGATAGCATGGATGCATGATATGTTGTTGTTTTGGGACATTTGATGAATGTGAGAGTCCTATTGAGTAAACCGGTGAGAATTGAGCCTTAAATCGAGCATGTAATCCGGTTTAGTTCATTTGAGAGTGAACTAGGTTATTGCTTGTGATTCTAGAACTTGCCCAAGTTCTTGTTTGAAAGCATGATTGTGTGAGATGATGTGATGTGATGTAGGCCATCTTGTTCTAAAAAGAGTCACTTAGCCAAAATTTCCCAAAACCGAAGTAATTTTCCGTAGTTAGCCCCTTGAGCTTAATTCCTCATTTTCTTGGCAAACTACAATGTTAACCACTTAGCCTTTTTTAGCCTTTTAATTCCTATATCTAGTGGGGGATAAAAGACAAAGTGGAAAACATGTGCTTGAATGAACATCTTTGGTGGAAGGAGAAATTGGAAAAGTTGAAAGAAAAAAGAGAAAGATGAAAAGAAAATCAAGGAAAAGAAAAGAGGGACAAAGAGCCCCAAAAGCTTGAAAAGAAAGAAAAAAAAAATGGTTCAAAAGATGAGGTGATGAATGCTTGAAAAAGAATGGAAAAAGAAAAGTGAGGATGAAGTTTGTAAGTTGTGAAAGTGAAAGCACAAATTGTACAAAAACAAGCTTTGCCCCCCACTAGAAGAGTCACAATTCCCAAATTCATCCTACCTTATCCAAAGAGCCAATGTTACATCCTTGATTAAGTCCTATTGATCACATTGTTGAGCATTTGAGTGTGTGTAGAAAGTAGAAGTTGGGCAAGCATATGGTGATTACATAGCATGACTTGGTTGATGAGTGCATTAATATCCTTAATTTGTTTGTGTGTTTGAGAGAAACACTCCATCATGTGAGTAGAGGACTTGAGCATTTGGATTATGTTTCCCATCACAATGTGTTGTGTACTTGTGCATTCTTTGATCTATGAATGTGGATTACAATAGTGAGCCTATAACTTTCATTGAGAAATGCACTTGGAGAAAGAGATATCATTACATCTTACTTTGCATGTGTGATTTGCATTGAATATTCCATTGTGATCATTCCACCCTCATTGCTTTAAGTGCTTAGTTGTTTGAGGACAAACAACATTTTAAGTTTGGGGGGGTTTGATTCGGGTGGAATTTACACGATTTATAAGCACATGTGGAGTATATTTTGATGTGGATTTCATTGATTTGTGCATTAGATATGATTGTTTGAGCCAAAATGAGAGAAAGGTTGTGTTTTGTTGGTTTTGTAGGTAAAACGATGGAATTTAGAGCAAAACACAAACCACAAGTGATCGGACCGAAAAGAGGAGTGCACCATTGGATCCGGCTCGAAAATGGAGTGGAATAGGCGAAAGAATCGAGTCGATCGGAGGTCGGAAGCTCAAGAAACGGAGGGACGAAGTTGGAGGACAAAAACGAGAGATGAGCCATTTACGAAGGTTTGGCCCGGCCGAGCAGCATCACCCGCTCGGCCGGGCGACCGAGCCCAAAAATCATGCCAAGTTTACGAAAGTTTGGCCCGGCCGAGCGGCATCACTCGCCCGGCCGGGCGATCGAGGTCAAAAATTCTGGGCATTACGAAGATAAGGCCCGACCGAGCGGCATCACTCGCCCGGCCGGGCGGTCGAGCATCCCAAACTTGCTTCCTAAATACGAAACATTGGCCTGGCCGGGCCACTTCACCCGCCCGGCCGGGCGACACACCCCCTGTTTTCATTTTGCTTGGCCATCACTTCCGCCCGGCCGAGCCACTTCCCCACCCGGCCGGGCCACTCCTATTTCGGTGCCAAACGCGTGTTTTCTCCATTTTTGAAGGACCTACTTGCAAATATCACACCCAAACCCTACCCCAACACTATAAATACCCCACTTCTTAAATTTCACACCATCTTACCCCTCTCTCAAGAATTCCATCACATACTAACACACACTTGGAGGTTTTGGGCCATATCTTCTTCAATTCACCACCAATTCATGCAAGGAAGGAGCCACTAGCTTGGGAATTCAATTCCTCACCTCACCACAGTCTATGCTTTCTCTTATTTTCAGTTTTTATTACTTTGATCTTTATTTTTCTTGTAATTCAAACATGTGGGTGATTGGCTAGAACACTTTTGGTTCTAGGGCCTTGTACATACTTTTGATGATATCTATGGATTAGTATTTGTTTAATTGGTGTTTGTGTGGCTTAATTCTATTTGGATGCTTGGTGTTTGTTGCAAAACATGTCATTATGTGTACAATGGTGATGTGTTGATCATAGTTAGTTGAATTAAGTTGAGAAATCTATTTTGATTAATTGATTGCAAGCATTTGACCTAATTTTATTGTGAGATTGAAAGATGATCAATGATTAGGAAGATGTGTGATGATCTTAGGGGCTTGATTGGGTCTTATTGTGCAACTTAGGTAGAGATACTAGGTTGTGTAGTATTTCCTTTGGATTACTTGGATCGAAAGGACTTTTAATTCATTATATTGTGATCAATCTTATAGACAAAGCATGAACACCATTTAAATAGGCATTTCACCATAGATGGATTCATTAGTAGTGCATGTGCTCTAGGACCTACCTTCTCTTAATTGAGTTACATCCATTTTTACTTTCGTTTTGTAACTTGTATGCCATTTGATCGATTTTATCTTTGCTCTTTGTTGCTTATTCGTGACACTTGGTAGGTAACTTTAGAGTAAATCTTCATATTCAAAATTTCGATCACGTCTACTTAGAATTCGACTAGCAAACTACCCTTTTACGCTTTAACCTTCTCGTGGGATCGACCTCGTGCTTATCACGCTACAATAGACACCGTATACTTGCGGTTGTTTATTTAGTGTTGCATAACGCGTGTATCAAATACCTGAATTTGTGGGTCGAATGAAATCAAAATTTTGATGAGATGAATAATTCTTAAGAGCCATCTACACGATACATAAAAAAGTAACGACTCAAATTGACCAATTTATGGCAATATTCATAGAGTGTGTCCACCACTTCTTGATTCTCAATTTAGTCATCATCTTATTTTAAGCGGATTACTAAAACCTTGCATTTACTTATACGTAACAATCATAAACACAAATTAAAAGTTGCATCATAGTAATCCTTTCCAATCTGAGCAAGCATTTGCCCAAAGCAATGGTTGCAAAATGATCTTGATAACACAAGGCAGACTGATGATGTCAACACTACCAACATTTTGTAGAAAACTTCTAGAAACTCGAATGAAATGAACACATAACAAAGAGAAAGTAAGGGGTTAACGGATACAACAACTTACCTATACCAAATATTCAAATTCTTGGAGTAGCCAAATCTTCCTTCATGATGTGACATCTCCTTGCATAAAAAATGTATGTTTCATCTCAATCCATTGTGAAACTTTTTCAATCATCTCTTTAGTTGCTGGTTCCAAAGGCGAAGAAAACGATAGTGAACTTCCATTGAAGCAACCTAATTAAGAAAAGACTTTTATATAAAAGGATACAAATAAGACAACTGCAATAACACAATATACATACCGATTCAGAATTCAGAATTGAACATTATAAAAAGTTATTGATGCTAGAATATTATCTCAACCAAGGACAAGAGACAATTCATCAGCTAAAGAAGCCACCATCCAATTATTGTTTCAATAGGATCCATAAATGCCCAACTTAAATTGTACATACATGAGCATACGCAGATAGAAAGCGAATTTAAAGCAAGGGTACTCACCATCCTTATTTGCTGAACAAATTTGTAACACCCTTTTTTGGTACACAAATAACTATAGCAAAATAATTTGCTACAAAGAGACAATTGATCAGCTAAAGAAGCCACCATCCAATTATTGTTTCAATAGGATCCATAAATGCCCAACTTAAATTGTACATACATGAGCATACGCAGATAGAAAGCGAATTTAAAGCAAGGGTACTCACCATCCTTATTTGCTGAACAAATTTGTAACGCCCTTTTTTGGTACACAAATAACTATAGCAAAATAATTTGCTACAACCTTTCCATCACGCTTACAAAAAACTGGGCCAACTAAGTTAGTCAAACCTGCAAACCAGATAAAGATGGTTGGTTTAACACTCACTCGGCTACTTCCTCTGCACTGCTTCCCCTCATATTAGCAATTACCTGCCCATCAGAACAATATCTAAGCAAGAAAAGATTAGCATTAGCCTACAAGGGTTCAAACTTCTAAATTAAAAGGAGATTGATCCAGCCATAACTCCTATTCATGGCCATCGACTATCCTAAAATAGAATTAACATTTCAGTTTTGCATGCTAATAAGATTTCAATAAAAATATATGTAGTTTACCTTACTTTCCAAGATGATACCACCTTCAATTTCTTTCAGATTATTCTCCCTCAATGTAGTTCCACTACTCCCCAGGTCAACAGTAGCATCAACTATCCCCATCTAAAAGAAATAAAAGAAGCAATCATCATTTATAGGATGGAATGACATGAGAAATGCAGATGCAGGTAAACTTCTAACATTTTAATTCATTTTTCTTAATCCCTGAGTTCAACATTCCAGACAAGCATTGCAACCATGCTCCATGATACTAAGTGATTTTAAATTAAGGTTTTATTATCATATTGATGAAAATATGTTGTAGCAGATTTCAGATGTCACAAGTTTTCTAAGAACATTTTTTTACATTTACTCCTTGCCCGGACACGCAACAGAAAATTAGAATATAAGGAAATAAAAAGGGACGGGAGGATTAAAAATCAATCAGAGAAGAAACAAATTAATTAAAAAGGAATTACAGTAGTAGAACATTATTTTATGTATATATATAGATATATTAATTAACATTCACTATATTGCTCCCCATTCTCTAGGCCCCTCACCCAATCACCCAATAGGAAAATAAGGAAAAAATAAAGGTAAATGCAGGAATGAAAAATGAATCAGAGAAGAAACAAACCAAAAATGAATTATTGTAGCAGAATTCACATTAATCTTTATGTAGATAAATATATAAACGTTCTTTGGTTACCTCAGGAGCTGCTTCCAAAACTCCATCAGCAGATGAGAATGTCACATGATTCAAACCATTCTCTTTCATGAATTTAGGACCAAGTGCAAGTAATATGACATTCTTGGGGATCTAAGAAGTAAAAGATAAATATTATACTTCTCCAATTTAAGAGCTCAAATTATAGAAGGAATTCATAGATTTCGGTTACACTCATAAGAAAATTACTCACTGCAAGAGATAAACGACAATCTCCATAGTCAAGAGAGTCGTGGACAATAATGAGATCTTCATCTCCCAGCAAAAAGAATGTAAACGATGATAATCAAATGAAAGTAGTGCTAGTTTCTGACCCCAAATAATAAATAATTACACAAAATGGAATAAGAGCAATATCCAACCGTGAAAGAAATATGATCTTTCAAGACAATTTCTTTCAAGTGGACTATAAGAATTTTCTCCTATGCTAGAAATATGATCTTTCAAGACAATTTCTTTCAAGTGGACTATAAGAATTTTCTCCTATGCTAATTATGTGAATCAAATCGAGTAATAAAATCAGAGGGTGTATACCCTTACCTGTCTACATTCCACTGTAGTGTCCAACCAAGGTCCAAATCTCCATATACCAATTTCTTTACGACATCTTTTGGGCGTTGAAACCAAACTTCTAAATTTGAAATCGGCAATATAAATTAGCCACTGAGTTATGATATAGATAAATAAATCAAGTGAATCTCATTCCTAAATGAACAAACGAAAGCAGAAAAACAGATTTTCGGGTATAGATATGCACTCTACAAAGACAGTAAAGTTATTTAGTTGCCAACATAAAAGTACGACCTACTAAACAAAGTTGATCCGATAGTTCTTGAGAAACTACATTATTTTCCATTTTAATCTTACTAAATCACCTTTTTCATTAGAAGTTAAACGACAATGAGCAAGTAATAAGACACATCTAAAAATCGGTTGTAATGGCATGCTAGCGGTGGTCTTCAATTGAAGCAACACAAAAATGAGTTTGAAAGAAGAAACGGTAAGAAGAAGAATTAGTATTTTTTTTTACATAAGGAGAAGATGAAGAGTTTGATTTTTTAGTAAAAGAATAGGAACCGGCTGCGCTTTTTTGGTGGAAGACAAAGAAATGGTTGTTGAGAATGACATGCGCCACATCAGCAACAATCAAATGACATATGGCAGAAGGAAATGAGGTCTCAAAAAATACTTGCACAACATAAGAGATTCACATCTCCTTTTATGAGTAACCATATAAGCCTAGGCCTCGCTAGAATCAACATCCAAATAGCTTCAAGATTACCCACAAGCATATTAGGTCTCAAATTTAACTGTAAATTTTCATATCCAAAATGAATGAAAATTGAATCATAAAATTAAACAACAAATACTAATCAGGATTAAAGAAATAAATGTGCAAACAGAATCCAGGCTTGCTTCGGCTCCAAGCAAAGCGTCGATACATTTATTTGATTTTATTTCTATTGCATATGCCAAAGGACTTACTCCACTTGCAAATTTATTTGCATGAGCCCTATCCTCCATGAAAAAAAAAAAAAAAAAGTAGAGGATTCTGATTCGTCATTTTGGCTCAAGGTCTCATCTGAAATCTGAGAAACAATAATCAATTAACTGGCAGATGCGCAAAATTCGATATCGACACTCTCACACACTCGTCGTCACAACGCCTCTGCTGTCGGGATGGACTTTCACGGTCAGAAAACAGGTATTCATGGGCCGCTCCATCACTAGCTTCTCGTTCCATGCCGGAAACTACCCCTTCACGATGGTCTCTTTTGAGAAATACTAAGACCGGCTTATTCTCAAAAACACTTATATAAAAACTCTCAACCTTCAAATGATTTTCTCAATGCGAACATTTTACATGAAACAGATGAATCGAGCCACTAAAAAAATGCTTCTTCATACAAATTCGAAGCGCATAAGTAATCGGACGGATTTGTACTTGTCTCCTTTCTCATCATGGAGTGGCACGGCCCGAATCCCGGGTTTCAACTCGGAAACAGGAAGACATGTTTGGCCTCCGAAATCATCTTTATCAGACATGTCGAATTCATGGACTTCAATCCTTAGCAATGCCAACTCTGGAACTGTTAAAGGAAACTCAAACTCTTCATTCCAAAAAGGCACCCAGTTATCCTCAATTGCCTTTGTTTTTTTCATAGTTGAATCACAAGGGAAACCAGCTATTCCTATCTGTATATGAATATCACAACCATTAAACCATATTTAAAAAAAAAGCTTAAATGTTTTGTGTTATGAAAACTTTTTAGAACACAAAATATAGTATTTGAAGAACCTTAAGATGCATTATGTCAATATTACAAAACTTTGTAGGCCTGTGATTTACCTTGACATAGAAATCGGGTGGCGAATATAGATCGAAATGAGTACGATGAAAATCAAGATTCCAACCTTCTCCCATAAATACTTTCACCTGATCACCATCCATCCATATATCAACAAGTGATGTATGTACAAAATAGACACAAAAAAGCAAAATTATATAAGATTCATTTAATCTAACCTTGAGTGTCTTTTTCACTGGTAAACTCTTTTTGGGATCGAAGACCTCATTATTCGGGCCGGTTTTAAGTAGGAAATCGGGCTTTTTCACATAACCACAACCACCATTAGCTCTGAACATCCCCTGCATCAACCAAAGAGACCTCCCATACCCCTGCAAACGAAACAATTTCTTGGTAAGAATTAAGCACAAACAAGTTCTCATTAGGTAAAGAAAGTGGTAACAATAATAACCTGCATGTTAAATGCAACCATTTGTACTCCATGCATCCATCCTATAAAAGGGTTATAATTTGATGAATCAATCCTTAATGCTTTCGGATACACTCTCATTAAGTTCCTTTGATTAAATCTGCAACGTCGTACAAAGTAATGTCATTCATCTAAAACGTGTAACAGAAGATGTCTGCCATAATCGATTTGTGCTTACCTGACAATCTCAGTTCCATGAGTTAGGACAGCGTTTTCGAGCTTTTCTTCGTTCAAGCTAACACGATGAGCCTTTTGGGAGTTCACTTTCAGCCAAGCTTTAATCCCACCTTTCATTTTCTGTGCACGGATGGCGATCATATGCTTGTATTCAGTTGGTGCATTTTGCTGTAAACTCTGATTCTCATCCAGATCATCATCGTCGACCTGATCTACACAATCTTTGTTAAGTTTTGCACCTATGTCCGAGATTTCTCGTCCCCATGCCGTTTCTTCTGTTGATTTGACCACTTTCACATTGCCAACATCTTCTACTTTTGAACTCTTTGTTTCAAGATACTCTTTTGGTGGTTTTGTTGAAATGATTACGCGTCCCTTCAACGAATCTGGTGATGGGAAATCTTCCAAAGTATCGGAGGTTGAGCATATTAGTACATCCCCGAATGTTTGAGAGACCATCTAGTCAAGTTAAAATAAGCATTGTTACGAAAATAAAATCGATCTAGCTCTAATACCAATTTAATGATCAGTCCATCTGCAAGCTTATATTAGCTATTAGATAGAAGTATCATAGGAAACACAAAAAAAGATCTAACTCTGATACCCGTTTAATGATCAGATCATAAGGAAGCTTAGACTAATTATCATGAAAAATGTATATAAAATTGATCTAGCTCTGATATTAGTTTAATGATCAGCCCATCTGAAAGAAGTATCATAACTCATAAGAAACACAAATAAAATTTGTGTAAATCTGGTGTAAGTTTAATGACAGCTTGCCTGAGAGTTTAGATTACTAGAGACAAGTATCATAGGAAACACAAACAAAACTGATACATTAGATAAGCTCGTCTGAGAGCCTAAACTATGTATACAAAATTGATCTAGCTCTGATATCAGTTTAGACTATTAAACACGAGTATCATAGGAAACGAAACATATATATACCTCAGCTACTTTAGCCTGAAGATCTGGAGTGAGGTGATCTTCAAGTGTAATAATGACGGGATACTCTGATGCAACAAAAGCGTGCTCTTTTATTGATCTCAAACATTTCACAAGTGTGACAGGACTCGTTAACGTCCTGCATAAGAAATACTACCATGTTCAGTAACAGAAAAAAAACACAATATTGTAGAAAAACATATTGTGTTATGTAATTACCCTCCATGCATAATATCAACATCATCTTTAGTGGAATTGGGCCACATATCTAGTTCAATTACACGAACGCCTCGTTTCAAGGCATCGATGATAGGCTCGTCGCTGGAATCACTGCTGATTTGATTCCCAGTAAGGTAAGAATTATGGCCGGTGTAAATGAAGTAATGGGATAAAGGGCATGTCATGTCTTGGTGCACCTAGCCCAAAAAAAACATGTTATAGTCAAATAATTATATATACAAATATAAAAAAAGAGTAGGAAATGGAGTGGAAAAAACCTTGGGAGGATAAGGGAGAGGGGCATTGATGTCAGACAAAATATAGCGAAAAAACTCTTTGATGTAAAGACTTTTACGATGAAAGATGTTAAGGTGTTTGTGTTCATTCAGGAAAGATTCCATTACAGCCTCTGCTTCTTCATAACTGAGTTTATCTTCTCCTTGAACCTCCTTCAAGAATCTATGAAGATGATCAATGCTCATCAACCCGTTTTCGGAGTAATTTTCGAATAAATCTTTTATTTCAGCAGGGATTTCAGCCTCTTTGATCCTGAACCTCCTTTTGAAACAAAAACACACTCTGTATGTTTGTTTGGACATGTTTTCTTGTTTCTCTCTCTCTCTCTCCTCTGTTTTGTTTAACTAGAAAAGATCTAGTACATGGTTCTTATAGTGTAAAATTTAGAGTGGTGGAAGAAGCATGTGAAAAGACACAGCTGCCAATGTGTTCAATTATACTTGGGTTGTGATATTCTCAATTATTTTTTTTGTTAAATGTTAATTAAGTCAATGCATATTGATCAGCCTGTAACTTACATGGAGGAATATGAACCGTAGATTTTTAGTTAATGATTGCATGATCTCACTGGATGATTTATATTAACATAAAATTAGCACTAATCTAGTGTAGATCATGTCTGAGTCAATGAAGATAACAATAATTTCCAATGATTATTTTAATTCATGCGGATACCCTAACTATTGAGTGACATGTGTTATAATTTATGTCACAGAATAATCTGCCTTTTTATTTATTTATTTAGATATATTGATTAGAGCCTGTATTCAGTTTCATATCAGTTCATACAACATCTATTTTTATGGGTTGCTAATTGTACATATGTGTTGCTACAAGGAGAAAATATTAATCTTAATGTTAAAAAAATTAGTCACAAAGTTGTGGCAATACTGTTGATGAATACACAGTATCAATTTGTCTTGATCTAGAATGTGGGGGGAGGTTGTTAGACTGAAAAAAGACATATTTGTTGGCAAAGAAATAGACACCACTTATCCATAATTCCCTACCAGTGTCCAATCAACCGATTGATTAATGCGTTGTGCATAATTTCAACCATAATGTACATCAAATTAAAACACATCAGTTTCACATAATTAATAGTAATACCTTCCCACTGATAAAAAAAAATAGTAATCTTCCCACTGTTGTAATGCCAATGATAAACGTGGTATATTATTTCAACTAACCGACACTTCCACAGCTACTCCACAGTCCACAGTAAGTGTACATTTTATTAAACTCCAACTCATCAATCTTGGCCGGAAATAATAATTTTTTTAATTTTGATTCACGCCACGTCTGCACTTCCGACAATTTTTAAATTTTATTGCCGGAAAGGACTGAAAAGGATTAAAATGCACAAAAAAGCTCAAATTAAACCTAAGTTACAGGACTATAAATGAAATTATCTCGAACTAGTGATATCTTTTAGAAGGAATAGAAGAATCGAACTGCTAAGAATTTCTTCATGATACAAAATCGAACTGAACAAGTAACCTGACTGATCTATACTTGTCTCCTTTCTCGTTGTGGAGTGGCACAGCCCGAATCCCGGGTTTCAACTCGGAAATAGGAAGGCATGTTTGGCCTCCGAAATCGTCCTTATCAGACATGTCGAATTCATGGACTTCAATCCTTAGCAATGCCAACTCTGGAACTGTTAAAGGAAACTCAAACTCTTCATTCCAAACAGGCGCCCAGTTGTCCTCGATTGTCTTTGTTTTTTTCATAGTTGAATCACTAGGGACACCAGCTATTCCTATCTGTATATGAACATCACAACCATTAAACCATATTTGACATATATTAATACTTTTGAATTGCATTTTTAGGTATCTTTATCTAGAAAAAGGCTTAAGATGCATTCTGTCAAAATTACAAGACTTTGTAGGCTTAAGTTTTACCTTGACATAGAAATCAGGAGGCGAAAATAGATCGAAATGAGTACGATGAAAATCAAGATTCCAGCCTTCTCCCATAAATACTTTCACCTGATAAACCATCAATCCATATATTAACAACTGATTATCATATATGTGCAAATTCAAATTCATCTACCTTGAGTGTCTTTTTCACTGGTAAACTCTTTTTGGGATCGAAAACCTCATTATTCGGGCCGGTTTTAAGTAGGAAATCGGGCTTTTTCACATACCCACAACCACCATTAGCTCTGAACATCCCCTGCATCAACCAAAGAGACCTCCCATGTCCCTGCAAACGAAACCAATAAGCCCAAACAATGTCTCATTAGGTAAAGAAAATGGTAATAATATTTCACCTGCATGTTAAATGCAACCATTTGAACTCCATGCAACCATCCTATAAAAGGGTTGTAATTTGATGAATCTATCCTCATTGCTTTCGGATACACTCTCATCAAGTTCCTTTGATTAAATCTGCATACAAAATATTGTCATTCATCTAACAAGTACTGTAACAGAACAGAAGATATCTAAACAGATTTGTATTTACCTGACAATCTCAGTTCCATGAGTTAGGGCAGCCTCTTCGAGCTTTTCTTCGTTCAAGCTAACACGATGAGCCTTTTCTGAGCTCACTCTCAGCCAAGCTTTGATCCCACCTTTCATTTTCTCCGCACGGATGGCGATCATATGCTTGTATTCAGTTGGTGCATTTTGCTGTAAACTCTGATTCTCGTCCTGATCATCATCCTCATCCTGTTTCTCTCCATATTCTTTGTTAAGTATCACACCTATGTCCGAGATTTCTCGTCCCCATGCCGTTTCTTCTGTTGATTTTTCCACCTTCACATTGCCAACATCTTCTACTTTTGAACTCTTGGTTTCAAGATACTCTTTTGGTGGCTTTGTTGAAATGACTACGCGTCCCTTCAACGACTCTGGTGATGGGAAATCTTCCAAAGTATCGGAGGTCGAGCATATTAGTACATCTCCGAATGTTTGAGAAACCATCTAGTCACGTTAAAATAAGCATTGTTACTAAAATAAATTCAATCTAGCTTTAATACCAGTTTAATGATTAACCTTGTTAATGATCAACCCACATGAAGACTTAATTAGACTATGAAAGCTTATATTAGGCAAGCTATTAGAGTATTATAGGAAACACAAACAAAACTGATACCAGTTTAATGATTAGCTCGTCTGAGAGCCTAGACTATGTTTAAAAAAAATTGATCTAACTCTGATATCAGTTTAGACTATTAAAGACGAGTATCAAAGGAAACACTAACAAAACTAATACCAGTTTAATGAGTCTAGTTTATGTATAAAAAAAATGATCTAGCTCTGATATCAGTTTAAACTATTAAAGATGAGTATCAAAGGAAACACAAACAAAAATTAAATGATACCAGTTTAATGATTAGCTTGTCCGAGAGCCTAGACTATGTATACAAAATTGATCTAGCTCCGATATCAGTTTAAACTATTAAAGACGAGTATCATAGGAAACGAAACATGTTCATACCTCGGCTACTTTAGCCTGAAGATCTGGAGTGAGGTGATCTTCAAGTGTAATAATCACGGGATACTCTGATGCAACAAAAGCGTGCTCTTTTATTGATTTCAAACACTTCACAAGTGTGACAGGACTCGTTAACGTCCTGCATAACAGATATTACCATGTTAAGTAACAGAAAAAACACAATATTGCAGAAAAACATATTGTGGTATGTAATTACCCTCCATGCATAATATCAACATCATCTTTGGTGGAATTGGGCCACATATCTAATTCAATTACACGAACGCCTCGTTTCAAGGCATCGATTATAGGCTCGTCGCTCGAATCACTGCTAATTTGATTCCCAGTAAGGTAAGAATTATGGCCGGTGTAAATGAAGTAATGAGATAAAGGGCATGTCATCTCTTGGTGCACCTAAACCAAAAAAAATAAAAAATGTTATAGTCAAATAATAATATACACATATAAAAAAAGAGTAGGAAATGGAGTGGAAAAAACCTTGGGAGGATAAGGGAGAGGGGCATTGATATCAGACAAGAGATACTGAAAAAACTCTTTGATGTAAAGACTTTTACGATGGAAGATGTGAAGGTGTTTGTGTTCATTCAGGAAAGATTCCATTACAGCTTCTGCTTCTTCATAACTGAGCTTATTTTCTTCTTGAACCTCTTTCAAGAATCTATGAAGATGATCAATGTTCATCAATCCGTTTTCCGAATAATTTTGGAATAAGTCTTTTATTTCAGGTGGGATTTCAGCCTCTTTGATCCTGAATTTCCTTTTGAAACAAAAACACACACTGTATGTTTGTTTCGACATTTTTTTCTCTGTTTTTTTTTTTAATTTTATTTTTTTGAAAGGAAGTAGAAATGATGTTATAATGCATAATTTGGAGATATGAATATCATGATGAAGTGGTTGAAAGAAAAGAAAGTTAAAGCTAGTTTGCTGCCGACGTGTTGAATTCCACATGGGCTGTGTTATTTAATGACTTTTAATGTTAATAAACTCTAGGTATTTTGATGCTTTTGTTTTCAAAAAAAAAAAAAAAAGGCATTTTGATGCTTTTACTTACGTGGAGGAATATCAACCACAGATTTTTTATTTTTACTTGAAAATGTTAGGTATTTCAAATAAAATAAAATTTTCTGCCTAAATTCATTATGTTCATTTTTCGAAAAAAAATGGTGTGTCATTATTTATGAATAAAGTAAATGAAAATTTGAGTAAATAAGATATGATGGAATAAGGTGTGAATCATAAATTTTAATGGAAAAGTGAGTACTTAATTTGAATTCTTAATTTCCTTGTGTTCAAGTAATAAGTTTATGGTTTATATGTTCACAATCTTGGAAATAAAATAATATAGGAAGCAGTATTAAAAGAAGTCATTGAACGAAGTATAGAAAAAATATTTGTGAATTTATTACACTCTTTGCATGTGTATAAATTGTGTGTTTTGAATCAAAATACACCTAACAAATTACAAGAGTTATAGTAGTATTATATATACACCGACTGTCATTAAAATAATTTCTATATTTTTATTTTGTTAATAATTTTTTTTACATCTAAGCAACTTCAGGACAAATGGTAGCGAATACTATATGCATCGAGTTGGAGGATATTGGTCGATCCAACTTTTTGGAGGGACCAATTCATTGTTTAAAGTCCATTTGTGAGAATACAAATAATTATTGGATAAGTTTTGGAGGAAATTTTCTTATACTGCGATCGACATCACTTTTCAGTATAAAATTGATCACTTTTTTTTTAAGTTAAGCATATCACTTTAAAACAATTATTTAAAATGTAAAGGTAAAAAAATAAAAAATAAAAAGCAGTACACTTAACCTTAAAAAAATCTTTAAAACGAGAATTTCACATTAAAAAAATAGTTTTTGTAATAATTAATTTACAGTGCGTGTAGCAGTAGCTAGTAGTGTATAAGTGTAGAACTGGTTTTGTAGTATAAAGGAGACTAGAGAGCCATAATTTGTGCATGAACTCCATTAATCTTGATTTGAACATGCTTAATTGTAGCATAACAGGGTGAGACAAAAATTGAGTAAAATGATCTTGATATACATATAATTGTACGCATTAGTTGCACTATAATTTTTTTTTTTCAATTTATAATATTACACTACTTATTAAATAATAATAATGTGCTTTTACACGTAAAAGAAAATGTAGAATTGTGTAACAAAATGCGGAAGTATTACTTAATAAGATTTGTGTTATTATAAATTACAAGAAAATTACCAATTGAATGGGTTGCAACTTGTTAATACAAAAATTATCAACGAGTAAACATATGGTCTTTGTAAACTCTACGATTTTACCTATAAGTTTAAAAATGAATATAAAAAAAAATCAGATTTTTTAAGATTAACTTTTAATAAAGAGGGATTCTATCCACTTTGTAAAAATTTGTCGTCACCGCCGATCACCGACACACACACATACGGTTTGCAACCTTGTCTTTTTAACTTGCCATTCAAAAGTCAAATGATGAAACCTGCAAAAAGAAAAAAGAATCCTGCAGTGACATAACCAAATTTAGCTTCATACATCCATTCTTTTTTGGAATAA
The DNA here is from genome assembly GCA_963675135.1 of Galeopsis tetrahit. Classification (NCBI taxonomy): domain Eukaryota; kingdom Viridiplantae; phylum Streptophyta; class Magnoliopsida; order Lamiales; family Lamiaceae; genus Galeopsis; species Galeopsis tetrahit. The sequence goes on along the minus strand of OY776128.1, from coordinate 70,112,503 downwards.
TTAAATATCTGAAAATAAAAAATAGTACTAATAGACTAATAGTAGAGTTATAGTAGTACTAGTATTACTATAGAAGTGCAGTAAATTATCGTTATTTAATATTTCCTGACAAAAACTATATTTTCTACAAAGATGGGCATGCTAGACAAAAAAAGCAGAGCCAACAGTTGAATTTAATTGCTGGAATCAATACTCAATAAAATATTCCTTCAGTCATGTTCACTTTTTATTTCTATTTGTTTAATTTTTTTCTAAAATAATAGTACTATTCACTATTTTATTTTTAATCTTCAAAATTTTAACATAACTTATATATATTTATCCACATTTCTATTCACTTTATTTATAAATAATTACTTTATTTATAAGTGAATCCCACAATACTCAATCATAGGAGCGGGAGTAAAAATTATTTTGTGTCACTGTCTCGTTGGGGAGATAATGTAGCGGGTTCGAGTTTGAATCCGCATTGCATTTATCTCACACGACACATGTTTTGTTTCTCCTCCTATATTCTTTGTCTTTGGTTTCTCGGCTCTTTATTAGACCACTCTCCCCTTTGTGTGGTGTTTGAATGCTTTTGAATTTTTAGGAGATTGGATGTCTTGGATCTTTGCGTTTCATGAATCTTTGTTTTTAATTTTCTTTCTTTTTTACTTGACACGAGGTTATCTTGTGTGGTTTGTCTCTTATTAAAAAATAAGGTATGATTCTCGATTATAAATTTAAAATGGTTTACGACACTATTCATGGTGGACAATCACCCATAGATAAATATATACTCCATCAATCTCTTGATTATTTGCACACTTTTCTTATTGAAACGTTTAAATTATTTGTACACTCTTAATAAGGAAATACCCCACAAAATTAATACACTTTCAACATTATTTTATTTTTAAAATTGTCACTCATTTTTTACATACATTTTACTTTACACCTCATTAAATCACCTAAAATACCACTAATTTATCTTACATCACCAACCACTAAATTATCTTTTTTTAAAATTGTGTCGTCAAACCGTGCAAATAATCATGAGTATATATTGGTGAATTTGAATGGCTACCAATTTCTTATGACTACTCTGACAAAGATTATTATTATGATGACCTCCAATCTTTAATTATAATGTTGGTACATCGGGTAATATTAATTGGTAATGGTCCACCAAAGTTTGACCAAAAGAATACAAATGTTTTGCTTAATTGTGGGAGGAGAATTGTCTCAGTCCAATGCAGCTTTATTCAGTGATGATCGGAAACCACGTATAAACCTTTTTTTTTTTTTTTTACTTTTGACACATAATTAGTAAAAGGGATTAAATTATAAATACAGTAATGTGATTGAAAGAAAGAAAGAAATAGAAAGAAAAAGTGAAAAAAAATCTGTTTCAGAAGAGAGAGAATTTGAAAAAAAAAAGTGAAAAAAATCGGTCGACTGCAAAGATTTTATTTTAATTTGATTTTATTTACTACATTTATGATTTACTAAGTTGTCGTTCATTAAGTTATTTTAGTATTATAAATAAATGTTGTTATTCTTATTTTAGGAGTTGAATTATCATATGAAAGTATTAAGTTTTTTTTTTTTTTCATTTATCTGATATTCTAATGAACCAATGGGTTTCATTGAGATTTTTATATGGAAAAATTGATTAATACCTATATTATTATATATTTGTATTGTTGTTGGATGTAACTATATGGTGTGGGTGATGGTTTATATAAATGACTCTTTTTAAAGATATTTCATGCATGTGTTCTATTTCAATTGTCATTTAAAAATGTTTAACATGATTTTATTTTATTAAATAACAATAAATTTATGCATAATATTGCATTTTTACTCTTCTATTTGCTTATTACATGCATGAAGTAAATTTACTATAGATGGAATAGGATTATTTAAGTAAATGTTCATGGTTTTTGGTAAAATGACAGTTATTTTGGGAAAAAAAAAACCACTAATGGAATATGAGTATTTAGGTATAAGGAGAGATAATTGATTGTATTAAAAAATGTAGTAATAGGTATAGTAGTGATTCAAAAAAAAAAAAAAAAAATTGAATTTTAAAAATTCCCATAAAAGGCAATTTTTTTTGTGAACTCTGGTTCACTTGATTTTTTTTTTTCAAATATTATTATTGTGCATATGAAATGACATTGTTAAGAAAATTCAAGTATTTTTTTTAAACTGTGACAATTCGTAAACACATTAGTGACACTCGAAAAAAAAGTGTTCACATTAACTTGAACTCAATTCAGTCCAAACCTCTAAACTTGTTTTAAAAATATTCTAAATAAATTAATTTCATGCTTCCCTATAAATTTGAAATAAATGTATTTATTCAATGGTATCAAAGTTTAGACTCGTTCCATCCTGAATTTAAATCCTTTCACAGACTTAAAATACTTTTCATATAATTCACCAACATCTTGAAAAGATAAACCATGCTCTCCCGTCAAAAGGAAAAAAATTTCATACAATTCGTTTTAGCCTTTAGGAACCGAATTCGCATATATAGTAGCATCTTCTGGAAGTTGTATAAGTGGTCCTTTAATTCTCTTATAGGGCAAGTTTTTCTCATCAATATTAAAATAAAACAAAGAAAAATCGCACACATATATAATTATAGAGTATGGTACGCTCCAACTAAATTCCAAATAATCGCAATCGTATATATCTGTAAATAATAAACTTTAGTAGTTGCTTTCATTACTTTGAAAATTATATGGTTTCTTGTCCATATATAAAAGCAAAATCGACAAGTGCATGAGGTGTTTAAAACACATTCTCAAGTCTCAATTCAATAATATCAAAATTTGAGTGAAAATAATATCAAACCAATTTTATGATGCAACTGAATTTGCATTTTGTGTATATCTTTAAATTTAGACAATATTAGTTGTTCTTGAACGAACCGATTCGTTGAGCTTTAAAGTTATTTGCAAAATTGATTTGTATAAATAAATAAATAGTGTAGATTTTTTTTAAAGGTTGGGCTTAATTTATTTATTAAAAAGGTCGACGCAAGCTGTAGTACGTCGGACAGTAGGCACTCTTGGGTAATTTAATATGTTCTCATCCCTTATATGATGCTCACATATTTATTATTTACATAGAAAATTTTAAAAATCCAAATAGGACAAAAAAAAAATAGCCAACCAATAATTGGATTTATTTTAATAACTAATTAATAAATCTTTGCAATAATTAACTTGACATTTTTTTATATAACACAAGTTGTATGTAATTTTTTGTAATTTGCAATACCACATTATGTATTAAATAATACCCCTAGATTTCCTACACTTATAAAGTAATACGGTAACATTTTTTACATAATTCAACATGTTTGTGCATGTAAAATATTGTTTTTTTTTTAAATACATTAAATAATAAATACCCATCCCTTTTCCCCTTCCCATGACTCGAACCCAGGATCTAAGGCCTAGGTAGTGGTGCTCTAACCACTTGAGCTATCCCACTTTGTCGCATGTAAAATATTGTTGTATTACTTTATAAGTGCAGTAATATTACTTGATAAGTGTGTGATATTAAAATTAAAAGAAATTGCATAGTTCAGCTGGTGTCGACAAGTGTGACTCTATTAATTTAGGATAAAAAAATTATAAAAATTGTTTCATATAAGAGACAAATTCTCATTTATAATATTATATCACTAAATTATATTAAAAAAATGTAATTTAAATATTAAAATAGAACTTCGTCTCATAATTATGAGAGGGTCTTCTCACAATATTTACAGTTTTACACAAAATATCATTACTTGTATATCTACTTTTTTTATAATTAGTTGTTTATTCACCTTTGCCAACACAAAACCGACAAGCATGTTAGAACTTAGAACAAGAGAGAAAGAGAGTAGTGGAATACACTCCATTTATAAATACATAAATTGCTTATTTATGAAAATAAATATTTCTTTATATTTTAAATCTAATATTTTAAGATTAATATTCGAATTCGGATAACAAGCTAAGACTTTAATAAAGGATATAGTCGGTCTTGCGATTTTGTAGGCTTGAGGCGAATAAGAAAAATGAGCCACTTCTTCTAGCATTTTGAGAGTAAATGAATTTTTGTATAATGGAGATAGGCGAGGGAGGAAAGTTACTTTTTATGTAGGGTATAAATGATATTTTAACACCTATTTTGCACCTAATTGTAACTCTAAAAAAGGTTAGTATTAGAATGTAAAAAGAGAGGTGTAAAAAATATCTAAGGGTAAAAAAAATCTTAAAATAAGTATGAAGTATGTACATATGCACCGTGCATGAAACATGCATATACATATCATACACAAAATTTTCACGAAATGTGCACGTACGGATCGAGCACAAAATATGCACGAAATGTTCACTCCCCTATTTAAACCCCCCCTATCCGCCTTTTCGATCCATACTCTTAGCTATCACATTCTCCATACTCCTGATCACTCCATATCCTAGTTTTTCCATGGCTAACCCTGGTAATGATGATATCCCAAAAGACAATGGAGACGAATTTGCAGATTTTGAATTATGTCATATAATAAATAATATACTTTAATTATTAACTATTTTTTTAATTTATTGTTAGGTGAACAATATTTCCCTACAAAGGGAATTGCAAGGCCTTCGGGCTGAGGAAGCTTCCCACCAGAGAGGTGAGGAAAACGACGAACGCGACATGGTTGCATTCATCGAGAAAAGTTTTGGATTCCCCCATTTTTTGGGTCAAAGAAATTAAGAAGAAACTCATTATTATTGCATTTAAAAAACACATACAAATTTCACTCCCTTATTTAAACCCCCTACCCCTGGCCTTCTCGATCTATACTCCTAGCTATCACCTTCTCCATACTCCTGATCACTCCCTATCCTAGCTTCTCTGTGGCTAACCCTGATAATGATGATATCCCACAAGACAATGGGGATAAATTGATAGGTTTTAAATTATGTCATATAATAAATAATGTACTTTAATTATTAACTATTTTTTTAATTTTATTTTTAGGTGAACGGTCTTTCATTACTAAGGGAATTGCAAGGCCTTCGGACTGAGGAAGCTTCCCACCAGAGAGGTGAGGAAAACGACACACGCGACATGGTTGCATTCACCGAGAAAAGTTTTGGATTCCCCCATTTTTTGTGTCAAAGAAATTAAGAAGAAACTCATTAATTATTATTGCATTTAAAATTGGATTGTCAATCAACAACACATCATACATACATTGGTTAGCCCGACCTAAGTCCGGTTGTTCAAATTACAGCATTTTGACAGCCCCAACCCTATTGTAACTAAAGGGCATGTTTGGTATCATATATTGTTTATTCAAATGTAAGATTACAAAACCTAGTTAGATAGTAAGTAGAGTAATGTAATTTGGTGTTTGAGATTAATGTATGAGACAATAGAATGTTTTTAACTTCAATATTCTGAGTAAATGTTCATATTGTCCTCTTAATATTATGTGAATTTCACTCTTAGCCAACAAAACCCTATTATCAAATTGTGATCTTTTCTTCTTAATTTGTACTCCATAAAATATTTACTCGTGTTATTTGTAAAAATGAAGGTGGAAGCACATGGCTATGCGTGTGTATTTGGATGGATGAACAGGTACAATTAGTACTCAATTAGAATCATATGCGTGTGTTGGCCAAATAGTTAATTACAAGTAGTCTTCTTAATTATTGTAACCCAGAGTTAAGAGATAAAATTGTATATAAGTGAGCAACTACAACATGTAGATCAACTTAATTCATCAATCTCGTGGTCTAAGGTCACATTATCAGCATCATATCTAGAAATGGTGGGACTTGAACAAAGCTAGCCATGTTGTCAATTAATCAAATAAGGGAGGGATCCAAAGCGGGTGAGTATCGATATGGGCCCCTTCTTCTAGCATTTTGAGAGTAAATGAGTTTTTGCATAATGGGGATAGGCGAGGGAGGAAAAATTACTTTTTATATAGGGTATAAATGGTATTTTACCACCCATTTTGTACCTAATAGTAACTCTAAAAAATGTTAGTATTAGAATGTAAAAAGGGAGGTGTAAAAAATATTTATGGGTAAAAAAACTCTTAAAATAAGTATGAAATGTGTACATATGGACCGTGCATGAAACATGCATATACATATCATACACAAAATTTTTATGAAATGTGCACGTACGAATCATGCACAAAATATGCACGAAATGTGCACGTACGGATCGTGCCCAAAATATGCACGAAATGTTCACTCTCCTATTTAAACCCCCCTATCCTAGACTTTTCGATCCATACTCCTATCTATCACCTTCTCCATACTCCTGATCACACCCTATCCTAGCTTCTCCATGGCTAACCCTAGTAATGATGATGATATCCCAAAAGACAATGGGAACGAATTGGTAGTTTTTGAATTATGTCATATAATAAATAATATACTTTAATTATTAACTATTTTTTTAATTTATTTGTTAGGTGAACAATATTTTCCTACTAAAGGAATTGCAAGGCCTTCGGGCTGAGGAAGCTTCCCACCAGAGAGTTGAGGAAAACGATGAACGCAACATGGTTGCATTCACCGAGAAGAATTTTTTATTCCCCCATTTTTTGGGTCAAAGAAATTAAGAAGAAACTCATTATTATTGTATTTAAAAAATACATACAAATTTCACTCCCTTATTTAAACCCCCTATCCCTGGCCTTCTCGATCCATACTCCTAGCTATCACCTTCTCCATACTCATGATCACTCCCTATCCTAGCTTCTCCGTGGCTAACCCTGATAATGATGATATCCCACAAGACAATGAGGATAAATTGATAGTTCTTAAATTATGTCATATAATAAATAATATACTTTAATTATTAACTATTTTTTTATTTTTAAGTGAACAGTCTTTCACTACTAAGAAAATTGCAAGGCCTTTGGACTGAGAAAGCTTCCCACCAGAGAGGTGAGGAAAACGACGCAGGCGACATGGTTGCATTCACCGAGAAGAGTTTTGAATTCCCTCATTTTTTGTGTCAAAGAAATTAAGAAGAAACTCATTATTATTGCATTTAAAATTGGATTGTCAATCAACAACATATCATACATACATTGGTTAGCCCGACCTAAGTCCGGTTGTTCAAATTACAACATTTTGACAGCCCCAACCCTATTGTAACTAAAGGGCATGTTTGGTATCATATATTGTTTATTCAAATGTAAAATTACAAAACCTAGTTAGATAGTAAGTAGAGTAATGTAATTTGGTGTTTGAGATTAATGTATGAGACAATAGAATGTTTTTTAACTTCAATATTCTGAGTAAATGTTCATATTGTCCTCTTAATATTATGTGAATTTCATTTTTAGCCAACAAAACCATATTATCAATTTGTGATCCTTTCTTCTTAATTTGTACTCCATAAAACATTTACTAGGGTTATTTGTAAAAATGAAGGTGGAAGCACATGGATATGCGTGTGTATTTGGATGGATGGACAGGTACGGTTAGTACTCAATTAGAATTATATGCGTGTGTTGGCCAAATAGTTAATTCCAAGGAGTCTTCTTAATTATTGTAACCCACAGTTAAGAGATAAAATCGTATATAAGTGAGCAGCTACAACATGTAGATCAACTTAATTCATCAATCTCGTGGTCTAAGGTCACATTATCAGCATCATATCTAGAAATGGTGGGACTTGAACAAAGCTATCCATGTTGTCAATTAATCAAATAAGGGAGGAATCCAAAGCAGGTGAGTATCGATATGGGCCCCTTCTTCTAGCATTTTGAGAGTAAATGAGTTTTTGCATAATGGGGATAGGCGAGTGAGGAAAATTACTTTTTATATAGGGTATAAATGGTATTTTACCACCCATTTTGCACCTAATAGTAACTCTAAAAAAAGTTAGTATTAGAATGTAAAAAGGGAGGTGTAAAAAATATCTATGTGTAAAAAAACTCTTAAAATAAGTATGAAATGTGTACATATGGACCGTGCATGAAATATGCATACACATATCATACACAAAATTTTCACGAAATGTGCACGTACGGATCGTGGACAAAATATGCACGAAATGTGCACAAAATGTGCACGAAATGTTCACTCCCCTATTTAAACCCCCTATCCTGGCCTTTTCGATCCATACTCCTAGCTATCACCTTCTCCATACTCCTGATCACTCTCTATCCTAGCTTCTCTATGGCTAACCCTGATAATGATGATATCCCAAAAGACAATAGGAACGAATTGGTAGTTTTTGAATTATATCATATGACTTGGTTCGTATTTTGCACACTTTTTAGTACAACAATAACGATCCCTACAAGCGTATGGGTTCGTTATAGTTGAGTAAGTATACGACCTAGTAGTTATCGTCCAAGGACCTAGAGAAAGCGTGGAGCCCCAAAACTATAAGTCGAAATGGTGTTATAGAAGCTAGACGAGAGAATTAACAAATAACAACTAAGAAAATAAACAACTAATGCAAACAACTAAACTAACTCTCAAAGATGAAAATGCAAGTGGAGACTAACTCTCAAAGATGAAAGTGTAAGTGGAAGAATTGCTTCGGGTGTTTTCCTTATGTGGGATCACTAATGAATTAACGAACTAATCACAATAATTAAGCCTAATTTCTTGAATTATGTTAAAGGCTATCACATAAGTGTGCAAACCCCCTCGAAAGGCATAGGTAAACAACGTGAATTGATTAGCAATTATAGGATCTAATCAAATATCATAAGCTCCTAAGATAGTGTCTCATAAGCACTTTCAACACGGTTACTAATGCTTATGAGACGCCCTCTCATTAATCTCGTAGACGACCTCTAGTTGATTAATGTCTAATGTTGTCGATCTAAGCAATCAAACCTCTCTCGGTTAAGCTAATTACTATTTAACTTCAATTAATTAATCAAGACTCACACTCACACCCCAATCATGCAAATCCAACTCTCGTTGCAATTAACATAATCGAAAATGCTAGCTAATAGGATCAATCAATTAATCGAAAATCCTCCAAAACTAACATTAAATTAAAATACTAAATTAAATTTATCTAAAAAATGAAATAACAAGCTAAACTAATTAATCTATTGAGTGAAGTGTGGGAGGAGAGATTTGCCCTGTTTTCGCCAATCTCCAATCTCGGCGTGTCCTGTGTATCCCCTGAAAATTCACGCATTCTACTCATTAAAACAAGTAGATGGGGCAGGTGGTCAATTGATTGGAATTTGATATATGAGATGGGCCACTGCTGCTTACGCCTGAATGGGCCAAATGGCCTTTGGGCCATGAATCAATGAATAAAGTGGGCTTGCCAATTAATTAATAGAATATGGGTAGTGAATGAATTTCAGGTGGGCCACGGATAAATGCCCCCCTATTTATTATGTGTTCACCTCTAGATGACTTCACCCCCCAAAATATGAGTTCACCCCCATAAAATACCACATATAACCTTTTCCCCTCCCCACAATTAATATACAATACAAAATATTTTGAGTTCACCCACAATTAAAAAAAAAACCCTTTTGGAGCGAAATCGTGCAATTTTCGTTGTTATTGGAAATGATTTAGACTTTTAGTTGTTCAATATATGTGTAATGTATTTCGTTTCCGAGTTTTTTTTTACAAAAATCGCGTTTTACAAAAACTCAACACTGGTTCGTCGAGTTTTATGAGATTTTTCGAAAAAAAGTTCCACGTTATGAATCAAAACTCGGCCAACTTTTTCACGTTTTGATTCAAAACTCAACGATCGAGTTTTGATTCATAACGTGGAAAAGTTGGCCGAGTTTTAATTCATAACGTGGAAAAGTTGGCCGAGTTTTGAATCAAAACGTGGAAAAGTTGACCAAGTTTTGATTCATAACGTGGAACTTTTTTTCGAAAAATCTCACAAAACTCGGCGAACCAGTGTTGAGTTTTTGTAAAACGCGATTTTTGTAAAAAAAAAACTCGAAAATGAAATACACTACACATATATCTATTACAACTACACAATCATGCAACAATACGGTCAAATAAAACAATAATAACATGAAATATAATCAATTATAAAAAAATAATATATTTTTGGTGGGGGAGAAATGCAAAAACCTGTTTTTTTTTATGGGTGGGTGAACTCAGCACATAGGGGTAATATAGTATTTTTATGTATTAGTTCAAAATATAAATGGGGGGTGGGGGTGAACACATAATATGTGGGGGTTAATTTATCCGTGGACTTTCAGGTGGCTGCTTGTGTTGTACACGTGGGATGAGCGGCTGTTCCAAGTAGAAAAATTAGATGGCCCAAACAAATTCAGCTAGTTGTGTCTCTTGTATTTCAGAATGGGCTGCACAATTGGAATGGGCCGCATGGTGTTGCCTCCCAATTAATTAAATGGGTTTGACTATATGCACCTCCATTTCGGAGAGATGCACTCCCCCGATTTATACACTACCCTAAAATTGGACACACCCTCCCTTATTTGTCAATAATGCCCTTTACTCTATAAATTTATATTACTACCCACACCCCCCTAAACCTAATTAACACATCAAAACCCTAATTCATACCTTCATCTTCATCTTCATCTCTCATTTCCTCCCCAACCTCGCCGTCGCCACCGCCGCTCCACCAGCGACCGCCGCCGCCGTCGCCCCACTAGCGACATCCGTCTTCGCCCCTGCCTCTTTCCCCCTTTTCTTTTCTTTTCTGTGATTTTCCTCCCCCTCCCCGTCGCGCCACCCCCTCCCCCGTCCGCCGCCGCCGCCGTGACCCCTCCCCCGCCAAAGCCGCTGCGGCCCTCTCCCCTTCTTTTTTTTTTTTTTCTGTATTTTTCCTCCTCCCTCTCCCTCTCCTCGTCGCGGCCACCCCTCCTCCCTCTCCGTCGCGGCCGGGCTCCCTCTCCCCCGTCCATCCGACGCCGGCCGTAGCCCTCGCCCCAGCCGCCGCGGCCCATTGCCCCCCCTTTTTTTTTTTTTTTGTGTGTGTGTTTTTTTTTCGTTTTCTCTTCAATCATCGCGCCCCCCCTCCTCCGCCGCCGCGGCCTCCTCCACCGCCCACATCCGCCATCGCCCCCATCTGCCGCGGCCTCCGCCACCGTCCCCATCCCCATCCCCAGGTAATTTTTTTTTCTTTTTTCTATTTTTTTTTGTTCAGTAATTTGTTTTTCCTTTTTTTTTTTTAATTCGAACATAAATGGTCGATCATATACACTCTCGTCAAGAACAATTTGTCGACGAGAGTGCATATGATCAACCATTTATGATCGATTTTTTTTTTCGACCTTTGAATGTCGATCATATACATTTTCGTCGATAAATCGTTGTCGACGGAAATTTATACCGTCGACAATACAGTGTCGATTTCTTTTTTTGAAAAAAATAATAATTTTTTTCGATCTTTGAAGGTCGACCATATATAATCTCGTCGATAAATTGTTGTCGACGAGAGTGTATACGGTCGACACTGGTTTGTCGAAAATAAAAAAAAAATTCGGAGATATTTTTAAATTGTGGTGGTGGTGCCGGCAGTGGCACAAAGTGGTGGTGGTGGTGCCGGCAGTGGCACAAAGTGGTGGCAGTTGTTGCAGAGCTTAAATGTTAAGTAGGGGTGCAGATAGAAGTAGGGGTCCATTTAATAGTAGTATTTTAATTAAAGGGTATTTTAGGTATTTTATATTATTATTTAATTAATAAATTAAAAGGGGGGAGTGCATCTCTCCGAAATGGAGGTGCATATAGTTAGACCCTAATTAAATGGGCCACACAAATAATTCTTCAAGTTCAAATAATTTTCAGCTTCTCTCTTTTTCGTTTCATCTCTATTCTCTCTCCTTCAATTGACTTCATACAATAATCGAGACGTGTTTTGCTCCAAAAATCCTCATTTTCTCTATAAAAATAGCAAATCATACTCTTTCTTCAAATCAAATGCAATTAGTCAATTTAGTGTGAATAATGCATGAAATCCAATAAAATTATACAAATTAAATACATGAATTTCAAGCAATTTTCACACTAATCATCATATAATAAATAATATACTTTAATTATTAACTATTTTTTTAATTTATTTGTTGGGTGGACAATATCACCCTACTAAGGGAATTGCAAGGCTTTCAGACTGAGGAAGCTTCCAACCAGAGAGGTGAGGAAAACGACGAACGCAACATGGTTATATTCACCGAGAAGAGTTTTGGATTCCCCATTTTTTGGGTCAAAAAGTTAAGAAGAAACTCATTATTATTGCATTTAAAAAATACATACAAATTTCACTTCCTTATTTAAACCCCCTATCCCTGGCCTTCTCGATCCATACTCCTAGCTATCACCTTCTGGTCCTTCTCCATACTCCTGATCACTCCCTATCCTAGCCTCTCCGTGGCTAACCTTGATAATGATGATATCCCACAAAACAATGGGGATAAATTGGTAGTTTTAAATTATGTCATATAATAAATAATATACTTTAATTATTAACTATTTTTTTAATTTTATTTTTAGGTGAACAGTCTTTCACTACTAAGGGAATTGCAAGGCCTTCGTACTGAGGAAGCTTCCACCAGAGAGGTGAGGAAAACGACGAACGCGACATGGTTGCATTCACCGAAAAGAGTTTTGGATTCCCCATTTTTTGTGTCAAAGAAATTAAGAAGAAACTCATTAATTATTATTGCATTTAAAATTGGAGCGGAACCATAATTCAGGGTGAGGGGGGCCAAAAAAATAAAATTTAACACTAATATATTTTCTATATGATTTTTTTTTTACATTTACTCTAATTATATTAATATTCATCATTAAATATTTCAAAATACGTAAATATGACATTAATATATTGAAACTTAGAACGTCTAACTTATATGTTATGCATATGTGTGTGATGTAGATTAAGTGAAATCTAATAAATTCAAATAATGAAACAATATACCATGATTAAAAAAAATGAAAAAAGAAATTGTACGTAGAATTGAAAACATACATAATTATGCTCAAATTATTTAAACTCTATCAGCTGAAATTAAAAATAGATGAATTAATGTATAACAATTAATAAAAAAAAATAGAAATAAAAAATTAAATACGCTAATCGTAGGAATTAGAATGCAAAAGATAGATATTGATTTTCCAATTTCCAATTTTAGGGTCTATTTAAATATTTTAATTTAATAATTTTTTTTTTGAAAGATAAAAATGATGAGTTTATAACAAAATTGACTACAGGGGTACTCAAATCCCATTACAAACAAAGATTACAGTATAGTTGATCTATAAGTATAGGCAAATCCAAGGTTCCACCTCCCGAAAGGAGTAAGAGGTTTTATCGTGTGCCTTAAGCCATTTCACGTGCTGAATTTGATACTATCCACTATTTTCTATGTTAGTGTTGGTCTTCCCGATAAAAACTACATCATTACGTCATTTTCATACTCTCCATATGAAGCATTGCCAAATTAGGCCCATCACTTTTCATTTCTTCTCATTTTCTGGACAGCGTTGCAAAACTCCTCCAAATGTTCGATCATAGATGACGAATAAATCAGTGGACATTGCAGAAGCCACGCCCTAAAGGCCAGTGGGCATGTTAAGAATAGGTGGTTCACGGTTTCAGGGGTTGCATAGGTCGTTGAGAATTTAATACTTATTTATGCAATGTGTAAAGGATATAAAGTAGTTACTTAGTCTATAAATATATATTAGGCTCTTTTGTATTCCTTATGCATTTTATGCACTTTATTCATTGTAAACATTGTAACACTCCATATATGAAATACCTTTTGTTTTGTATTTCCTTCTTTACAATTATTAGATGAGTGTGTGTTTACATCTCTACTTGGTATCGGAGCTATGTATTGATTAATTTATGATCGATTAAACAAGTTTGTCGATTTAGATATGTTTCCGCAATTCGGTATGAATGAATTTCCGAATTTCTTGAGTTTTTGTACTCATTTCTGCCAAATCTTTGATGGATTTGGATTTCTCCTTTTTTTTTCTCGTTTCGAGATTATTCTTTACGGGTTTTATGCTCGTGAATTTTTGGATTCGATTTTATCTTGATTCGAGTTCTTCTTTGAGTTTCTTGAGTTTAATACTCATTTCTTTGCGAGTTTTATGCTCGTGAGTTTTATATTCGATTTCATGTTGATTCGAAATCGATTATTTCGTGTTTATCACGGTTCCATTTTTTTTTGGAATATTTGTGGAATTCTCACCACGGATTGGATGAATTCTATTATTGGTGTTGTTTGGTTTTGAGAATTATAAATTCTTACTGATTGTTCGGCGGTGCTTAAGGTTCCGGCGTCGATTCATTTTAGTGTACTGTTCCGCTGGCGGTTCACGACGGTTTCCTCCATCTCCGCCGATCAGTTTCGAAAAATTTTGAAAAGCAGTTACTTGCCGTCTAGATGAGAATAAGGTTGTTCCCCCTGCCGGATTTTTTTTGGAGTTTGATGTGATCTCTCATGATTTATTTTGGATTCTCAATTTGGGAAATGGTTGACGGCGGGCACAACTTCTGGTGGCCGTGCTCTGCGTATCTTTCTCCTTCTTCTTGGTTTTCAAGAACTGCTGTCTTTCTATGAATCAAATTCGGCTTGAATTTCTATGATTTCATTCAATTGATTTCTTTTGAGATGGGTAGTCTTCATTCTGCCGACTTATTTTCTTTATTGGCGATTTCCGTTCTTCGATTTGATTGTCGGAGGTTAGTAGTTCGTACTCTGTTTTTTTTCGATCTGTTCATCCCTGTGGTTCGCGGAATTTGCCGGTTTCAGGTTTTGGCGATTCGATCCTGCGGTGGCTGGTTTGTTGTCGGTGGTGTGTCGTTTGATGATCTGGTCGAGCCGACGAGGTCTTCCAACCATCTAAATTTGCGGTGAAGGCATTGTAAGTTCTCTTCGTTTGCCGATTTGAGTTTGGCTTTTGATTCCCGGCATCGATTTGCTGCCTGAGATTTGTTGTCGGATGTTTGTTGCAGCCTTGTTGCCGGCGTTTCAGTTTGACGGTGGCGATTGGCATTTGGTTAATTTGTTGCAGCTTACTTCTGGTATTCAAATGGATTGATTTTATTAATTGTTGCGGCTTGCTTTTGGTATTCAAATGGAGACTTGAATTGTTGTAATGATCTGGTGCTCAGTTTTGCTGCACTTATTTGTTTGATAGTTTTCCTTTCCTTTGGTTGATGCTTGCCGATTTGTTGCTGGTAAATAAAGCTTGGTTATGGGGCTTTTGACTTTCAGTAGGAGATTGATCATTGTACTTCATCTATTGGGGATTCTTTGTTGATTGTGGTTGGTTGTGTGTACAAGTGCTATGGTCCGATTTGAGAATGCACTTTGCTCAGAATTACGACATTGTCAAAATGAGGTTGATTGACATCCACTCTCATTTTGAGGGGGGTGTAAAGGATATAAAGTAGTTACTTAGTCTATAAATATAGATTAGGCTCTTTTGTATTCCTTATGCATTTTATGCACTTTATTCATTGTAAACATTGTAACACTCCATATATGAAATACCTTTTGTTTTGTATTTCCTTCTTTACAATTATTAGATGAGTGTGTGTTTACATATGTGAACTGATTTTATCTTTACACTTAATTCTCAAAGGCCCAATGGCCCCAATCAATATCATATACACATTAATTAACTAGGAGTCCAAATCAATAAATATAACTACAAGTCTACAATTTAATTATATATTAATTAATAATTATAAATATAATAGTAAAAAAAAATTAAAAATTGAGGGGGCCATGACCATCCCCAATGTACTCATAAATCCGTCTACATTGGAGAATAATTGAGATGTTGGGTTTGAATTTCTTACTGATGTAAAGAATATATTTTAATGGGAGTATTTCCCATTTCAACACATCATATGCCATTGGCCGTGTTGTATCTGTATTTAATCGGTGAAACTTTTTCTTTAAAAGTGGAGAAATTTAAAGGAAATAAATAGTACACCTGAACTCAGGTGTACACC
The DNA here is from genome assembly GCA_963675135.1 of Galeopsis tetrahit. Classification (NCBI taxonomy): domain Eukaryota; kingdom Viridiplantae; phylum Streptophyta; class Magnoliopsida; order Lamiales; family Lamiaceae; genus Galeopsis; species Galeopsis tetrahit. The sequence continues at coordinate 70,096,522 of OY776128.1, read as the reverse complement.
TAGTTCTCGTCGATGAACCTTTCATCAAAGCTTCCAAAGAAGAATCCCAAGTGGATATTATAAGTGTTCAGACTTAATGATATATGGGCTTGATATTTTAATAGAAATAAATACACTTAAACTCAGGTGTACACCTAAACTGAGTTTATGACTTTTGGGACTTTCCCTTTTGTTTTGTATTTTTTTTTTTTAGAGGTGTCAGGTGTACACCTGGGTGTATGACTTTTGGGACTTTCCTTTTTGTTTTGTACATTTTTTTAGAGGAAATAAACCGTTCAGGTCACCTGGTGTATGCTTTTTGGGATTCCCTTTTTATTCCAAGAAACAAAAGTTATCTAACAAACCATTATTCATGAGAAATAAACAATAGCACGGATCGAGACGTTTCAAATCCAACTAAAGAAAATGAAATTTGTTAGATTTCCTGATTGTTGGGCTTAGGCCCAAGTGTTTTGGCTCAAGGCCTTAACACAAAAGGCCCGTAGCCAACTTGTTGCCCTAGTTGTTTATATCTAAGGCAACCTCCCACTCAAGTCTAATTGGAATAGTTCTTTCTTCTTTCTCTTTGTGAAGTACAACGGAGAGTTAAGTGTGAAAGACTTAAGTGTGGAGAGTTACCGTATAAACTTGGTCCCTTCTCTACTTATCCCAATCCCAGGTGCCTGAGCCTGTGTCGATCTCATCCCAACGGAGACGACGATTAGACCCAACAGTGGTATCAGAGCCACGGGTCGTCGTTTGCCACCGTCTCTGTGACGCCGCCTCCTCTATGGCGGAAACCTAGCCGCCGCCGCCCATTCCCGCAGTAGCGCCGCCGCCGCCGCCGTCCGTCCCTGCATCATTAGCGCCGACCGCCTGGACTCGCGTCGCCCTTGCTCGCTTCGACATCCGCCGCCGCTGCCGCCGATCGCCCCGCAGAAGCGCAGCCGCCGCTGTCGCCGATCGCCTCTGCAGAAGCGCCGCCGCCGCTGTCGCCGATCGCCTCTGCAGAAGCGCCGCCTCCGCCTGTCGCCTGAAGCCTCTGAAGCCGCCGCCCCTCGCGCCGCACTGCCGTGGGTAAATTTTGGAGAAATATTAGGCAACCTGCTAGATTTGATAACTTCCACATTGATATGCATGCTTTTAATGCTTTTGAGTCTTGCCATGATGAGCCTAAATCGTATGATCAAGCTTTAAAGTCTAAAAATTCAGTTAAATGGTTAAATGCTATGAAAGAAGAGATGAAATCCTTACATGTTAACCAAACTTGGAATCTTGTACCTAAACCTATGCATTGTTCTGTTGTGGATTGTAAGTGGTTATTTAAGGTTAAAGATGAAACTGAAAATGTTAGATTTAAGGCCAGATTAGTGGCTAAGGGTTTTACTCAAAAAGAGGGGATAGATTACACTGAAATCTTTGCTCCTGTTGTCAAATTTACCACTGTTCGCATAATGCTTGCTCTTGTGGCTCATTTTAATTGGGAACTTAAACAAATGGATGTGAAAACAGCATTCTTGCATGGTGATTTGGATAAAAAGATTTACATGAGACAACCTGAAGGATTTGTTGATCCTAAGAACCCTGAACATGTGTGTCTCCTTCGTAAGTCTTTGTATGGATTGAAACAATCTCCTAGGCAGTGGAATAAGAAATTTGATGAGTGCATGATGTCTTTGAAACTTAAGAGAAGCTCTTTTGATCCTTGCTTGTACTTTAAGGAAAGTGCTTCTGTGCCTTTTTTCTTGCTCATATATGTGGATGACATGCTTCTTGTTAGTCCTTGTGTTAAAACTGTTGAGCATGTTCAAAAGTGCCTTTATGATAAATTTGACATGAAAGACCTTGGTGATGCTAAGAAGATCTTAGGCATGCATATAGAAAGAGATAGGAAAAAGCATATTCTTTTGCTTGGTCAAATTTCATATGTGGATAAGGTTTTGAGTAAATTCTCTATGTCATCTGCTAAATCTGTGAATGTTCCTCTTGCTGCCCATTTTGTGTTAAGTAAGACTCAGTCTCCCATGACGAAGTCTGAAAGTGATGAGATGAAAAGTGTGCCCTACTCCAATGCCATTGGATCTGTGATGTATCTCATGGTAAGCACTAGACCTGATATTGCATATTCTGTTAGTTGCTTGAGTAGATATATGTCTAATCCAGGTATGCCTCATTGGGAGGCTTTGAAGTGGCTACTTAAGTACCTTAAGGGTACGATGGAGGTATGTCTTAAATTTTCTAAATGTGCAAATGGTGTGAGACTTGTTGGGTATGTGGATTCTAACTATGCTAATGATAGAGATAATAGAAAATCTACCACTTCTTATGTGTTCACCCTATGTGGTTCTTGTATAAGCTGGAAATCTCAGTTACAACATGTTGTTGCTTTATCTACAACTGAATCTGAATATATTGCTATAACTGAGGCTGCTAAAGAGGCCATTTGGTTGAAAGGTCTTATTTCTGAAATTGGTTTACTTGAAGGTGAAGTGGTTGTATTTTCTGATAGTCAATCTGCTATTCAATTGTGTAAGAATCCTGTATACCATGAAAGAACTAAACACGTTGATGTTAAATACCATTTTGTACGTGATATAATTGAAAAGGACATTATTGATCTTGAGAAAATTGCTTCTGAGTTTAATCCTGCTGATATGGGCACCAAGTGCCTTTCTGTTGAAAAACATAGGTCTTGCATGAGAACTTTGAATTTTGATTCCATTGATTAAAATTGTTTTTGCAGCCTCTATGTTCATTCTGTTTTGTGTTTTTTGACTTGTGTGTCTAAACTGTTATTGTGTGTGCACTTTGTGTCCAACGTGTTTGTTTGTGTTTCTCTTGATAGCTTACTTTGCATTTGCTATTAATGCCTTGTATAAACTTTGTGTTTTTGCTTTTGCAGGTGCAATGTGATTGTAATAGGTGTTATGTGTGCTATGCGTGTGTTGTGTGTGCTATGTGAGTGTGTGTGTGTTAAAGGCGATGATGAAGACCTGTGGATATTTGGATCGTAGAGGGGATGGCCAAAAAGGTGGAGAATCTGTTGGGCTTAGGCCCAAGTGTTTTGGCCCAAGGCCTTAACACAAAAGGCCCGTAGCCAACTTGTTGCCCTAGTTGTTTATATCTAAGGCAACCTCCCACTCAAGTCTAATTGGAATAGTTCTTTCTTCTTTCTCTTTGTGAAGTACAACGGAGAGTTAAGTGTGAAAGACTTAAGTGTGGAGAGTTACCGTATAAACTTGGTCCCTTCTCTACTTATCCCAATCCCAGGTGCCTGAGCCTGTGTCGATCTCATCCCAACGGAGACGACGATTAGACCCAACAGTGGTATCAGAGCCACGGGTCGTCGTTTGCCACCGTCTCTGTGACGCCGCCTCCTCTGTGGCGGAAACCTAGCCGCCGCCGCCCATTCCCGCAGTAGCGCCGCCGCCGCCTCCGTGGCAGAACCCTAGCGGCCGCCGCCGCCGTCCGTCCCTGCATCATTAGCGCCGACCGCCTGGACTCGCGTCGCCCTTGCTCGCTTCGACATCCGCCGCCGCTGCCGCCGATCGCCCCGCAGAAGCGCAGCCGCCGCTGTCGCCGATCGCCTCTGCAGAAGCGCCGCCGCCGCTGTCGCCGATCGCCTCTGCAGAAGCGCCGCCTCCGCCTGTCGCCTGAAGCCTCTGAAGCCGCCGCCCCTCGCGCCGCACTGCCGTGGGTAAATTTTGGAGAAATATTAGGCAACCTGCTAGATTTGATAACTTCCACATTGATATGCATGCTTTTAATGCTTTTGAGTCTTGCCATGATGAGCCTAAATCGTATGATCAAGCTTTAAAGTCTAAAAATTCAGTTAAATGGTTAAATGCTATGAAAGAAGAGATGAAATCCTTACATGTTAACCAAACTTGGAATCTTGTACCTAAACCTATGCATTGTTCTGTTGTGGATTGTAAGTGGTTATTTAAGGTTAAAGATGAAACTGAAAATGTTAGATTTAAGGCCAGATTAGTGGCTAAGGGTTTTACTCAAAAAGAGGGGATAGATTACACTGAAATCTTTGCTCCTGTTGTCAAATTTACCACTGTTCGCATAATGCTTGCTCTTGTGGCTCATTTTAATTGGGAACTTAAACAAATGGATGTGAAAACAGCATTCTTGCATGGTGATTTGGATAAAAAGATTTACATGAGACAACCTGAAGGATTTGTTGATCCTAAGAACCCTGAACATGTGTGTCTCCTTCGTAAGTCTTTGTATGGATTGAAACAATCTCCTAGGCAGTGGAATAAGAAATTTGATGAGTGCATGATGTCTTTGAAACTTAAGAGAAGCTCTTTTGATCCTTGCTTGTACTTTAAGGAAAGTGCTTCTGTGCCTTTTTTCTTGCTCATATATGTGGATGACATGCTTCTTGTTAGTCCTTGTGTTAAAACTGTTGAGCATGTTCAAAAGTGCCTTTATGATAAATTTGACATGAAAGACCTTGGTGATGCTAAGAAGATCTTAGGCATGCATATAGAAAGAGATAGGAAAAAGCATATTCTTTTGCTTGGTCAAATTTCATATGTGGATAAGGTTTTGAGTAAATTCTCTATGTCATCTGCTAAATCTGTGAATGTTCCTCTTGCTGCCCATTTTGTGTTAAGTAAGACTCAGTCTCCCATGACGAAGTCTGAAAGTGATGAGATGAAAAGTGTGCCCTACTCCAATGCCATTGGATCTGTGATGTATCTCATGGTAAGCACTAGACCTGATATTGCATATTCTGTTAGTTGCTTGAGTAGATATATGTCTAATCCAGGTATGCCTCATTGGGAGGCTTTGAAGTGGCTACTTAAGTACCTTAAGGGTACGATGGAGGTATGTCTTAAATTTTCTAAATGTGCAAATGGTGTGAGACTTGTTGGGTATGTGGATTCTAACTATGCTAATGATAGAGATAATAGAAAATCTACCACTTCTTATGTGTTCACCCTATGTGGTTCTTGTATAAGCTGGAAATCTCAGTTACAACATGTTGTTGCTTTATCTACAACTGAATCTGAATATATTGCTATAACTGAGGCTGCTAAAGAGGCCATTTGGTTGAAAGGTCTTATTTCTGAAATTGGTTTACTTGAAGGTGAAGTGGTTGTATTTTCTGATAGTCAATCTGCTATTCAATTGTGTAAGAATCCTGTATACCATGAAAGAACTAAACACGTTGATGTTAAATACCATTTTGTACGTGATATAATTGAAAAGGACATTATTGATCTTGAGAAAATTGCTTCTGAGTTTAATCCTGCTGATATGGGCACCAAGTGCCTTTCTGTTGAAAAACATAGGTCTTGCATGAGAACTTTGAATTTTGATTCCATTGATTAAAATTGTTTTTGCAGCCTCTATGTTCATTCTGTTTTGTGTTTTTTGACTTGTGTGTCTAAACTGTTATTGTGTGTGCACTTTGTGTCCAACGTGTTTGTTTGTGTTTCTCTTGATAGCTTACTTTGCATTTGCTATTAATGCCTTGTATAAACTTTATGTTTTTGCTTTTGCAGGTGCAATGTGATTGTAATAGGTGTTATGTGTGCTATGCGTGTGTTGTGTGTGCTATGTGAGTGTGTGTGTGTTAAAGGCGATGATGAAGACCTGTGGATATTTGGATCGTAGAGGGGATGGCCAAAAAGGTGGAGAATCTGTTGGGCTTAGGCCCAAGTGTTTTGGCCCAAGGCCTTAACACAAAAGGCCCGTAGCCAACTTGTTGCCCTAGTTGTTTATATCTAAGGCAACCTCCCACTCAAGTCTAATTGGAATAGTTCTTTCTTCTTTCTCTTTGTGAAGTACAACGGAGAGTTAAGTGTGAAAGACTTAAGTGTGGAGAGTTACCGTATAAACTTGGTCCCTTCTCTACTTATCCCAATCCCAGGTGCCTGAGCCTGTGTCGATCTCATCCCAACGGAGACGACGATTAGACCCAACAGTGGTATCAGAGCCACGGGTCGTCGTTTGCCACCGTCTCTGTGACGCCGCCTCCTCTGTGGCGGAAACCTAGCCGCCGCCGCCCATTCCCGCAGTAGCGCCGCCGCCGCCTCCGTGGCGGAACCCTAGCGGCCGCCGCCGCCGTCCGTCCCTGCATCATTAGCGCCGACCGCCTGGACTCGCGTCGCCCTTGCTCGCTTCGACATCCGCCGCCGCTGCCGCCGATCGTCCCGCAGAAGCGCAGCCGCCGCTGTCGCCGATCGCCTCTGCAGAAGCGCCGCCGCCGCTGTCGCCGATCGCCTCTGCAGAAGCGCCGCCTCCGCCTGTCGCCTGAAGCCTCTGAAGCCGCCGCCCCTCGCGCCGCACTGCCGTGGGTAAATTTTGGAGAAATATTAGGCAACCTGCTAGATTTGATAACTTCCACATTGATATGCATGCTTTTAATGCTTTTGAGTCTTGCCATGATGAGCCTAAATCGTATGATCAAGCTTTAAAGTCTAAAAATTCAGTTAAATGGTTAAATGCTATGAAAGAAGAGATGAAATCCTTACATGTTAACCAAACTTGGAATCTTGTACCTAAACCTATGCATTGTTCTGTTGTGGATTGTAAGTGGTTATTTAAGGTTAAAGATGAAACTGAAAATGTTAGATTTAAGGCCAGATTAGTGGCTAAGGGTTTTACTCAAAAAGAGGGGATAGATTACACTGAAATCTTTGCTCCTGTTGTCAAATTTACCACTGTTCGCATAATGCTTGCTCTTGTGGCTCATTTTAATTGGGAACTTAAACAAATGGATGTGAAAACAGCATTCTTGCATGGTGATTTGGATAAAAAGATTTACATGAGACAACCTGAAGGATTTGTTGATCCTAAGAACCCTGAACATGTGTGTCTCCTTCGTAAGTCTTTGTATGGATTGAAACAATCTCCTAGGCAGTGGAATAAGAAATTTGATGAGTGCATGATGTCTTTGAAACTTAAGAGAAGCTCTTTTGATCCTTGCTTGTACTTTAAGGAAAGTGCTTCTGTGCCTTTTTTCTTGCTCATATATGTGGATGACATGCTTCTTGTTAGTCCTTGTGTTAAAACTGTTGAGCATGTTCAAAAGTGCCTTTATGATAAATTTGACATGAAAGACCTTGGTGATGCTAAGAAGATCTTAGGCATGCATATAGAAAGAGATAGGAAAAAGCATATTCTTTTGCTTGGTCAAATTTCATATGTGGATAAGGTTTTGAGTAAATTCTCTATGTCATCTGCTAAATCTGTGAATGTTCCTCTTGCTGCCCATTTTGTGTTAAGTAAGACTCAGTCTCCCATGACGAAGTCTGAAAGTGATGAGATGAAAAGTGTGCCCTACTCCAATGCCATTGGATCTGTGATGTATCTCATGGTAAGCACTAGACCTGATATTGCATATTCTGTTAGTTGCTTGAGTAGATATATGTCTAATCCAGGTATGCCTCATTGGGAGGCTTTGAAGTGGCTACTTAAGTACCTTAAGGGTACGATGGAGGTATGTCTTAAATTTTCTAAATGTGCAAATGGTGTGAGACTTGTTGGGTATGTGGATTCTAACTATGCTAATGATAGAGATAATAGAAAATCTACCACTTCTTATGTGTTCACCCTATGTGGTTCTTGTATAAGCTGGAAATCTCAGTTACAACATGTTGTTGCTTTATCTACAACTGAATCTGAATATATTGCTATAACTGAGGCTGCTAAAGAGGCCATTTGGTTGAAAGGTCTTATTTCTGAAATTGGTTTACTTGAAGGTGAAGTGGTTGTATTTTCTGATAGTCAATCTGCTATTCAATTGTGTAAGAATCCTGTATACCATGAAAGAACTAAACACGTTGATGTTAAATACCATTTTGTACGTGATATAATTGAAAAGGACATTATTGATCTTGAGAAAATTGCTTCTGAGTTTAATCCTGCTGATATGGGCACCAAGTGCCTTTCTGTTGAAAAACATAGGTCTTGCATGAGAACTTTGAATTTTGATTCCATTGATTAAAATTGTTTTTGCAGCCTCTATGTTCATTCTGTTTTGTGTTTTTTGACTTGTGTGTCTAAACTGTTATTGTGTGTGCACTTTGTGTCCAACGTGTTTGTTTGTGTTTCTCTTGATAGCTTACTTTGCATTTGCTATTAATGCCTTGTATAAACTTTGTGTTTTTGCTTTTGCAGGTGCAATGTGATTGTAATAGGTGTTATGTGTGCTATGCGTGTGTTGTGTGTGCTATGTGAGTGTGTGTGTGTTAAAGGCGATGATGAAGACCTGTGGATATTTGGATCGTAGAGGGGATGGCCAAAAAGGTGGAGAATCTGTTGGGCTTAGGCCCAAGTGTTTTGGCCCAAGGCCTTAACACAAAAGGCCCGTAGCCAACTTGTTGCCCTAGTTGTTTATATCTAAGGCAACCTCCCACTCAAGTCTAATTGGAATAGTTCTTTCTTCTTTCTCTTTGTGAAGTACAACGGAGAGTTAAGTGTGAAAGACTTAAGTGTGGAGAGTTACCGTATAAACTTGGTCCCTTCTCTACTTATCCCAATCCCAGGTGCCTGAGCCTGTGTCGATCTCATCCCAACGGAGACGACGATTAGACCCAACAGTGGTATCAGAGCCACGGGTCGTCGTTTGCCACCGTCTCTGTGACGCCGCCTCCTCTGTGGCGGAAACCTAGCCGCCGCCGCCCATTCCCGCAGTAGCGCCGCCGCCGCCTCCGTGGCGGAACCCTAGCGGCCGCCGCCGCCGTCCGTCCCTGCATCATTAGCGCCGACCGCCTGGACTCGCGTCGCCCTTGCTCGCTTCGACATCCGCCGCCGCTGCCGCCGATCGCCCCGCAGAAGCGCAGCCGCCGCTGTCGCCGATCGCCTCTGCAGAAGCGCCGCCGCCGCTGTCGCCGATCGCCTCTGCAGAAGCGCCGCCTCCGCCTGTCGCCTGAAGCCTCTGAAGCCGCCGCCCCTCGCGCCGCACTGCCGTGGGTAAATTTTGGAGAAATATTAGGCAACCTGCTAGATTTGATAACTTCCACATTGATATGCATGCTTTTAATGCTTTTGAGTCTTGCCATGATGAGCCTAAATCGTATGATCAAGCTTTAAAGTCTAAAAATTCAGTTAAATGGTTAAATGCTATGAAAGAAGAGATGAAATCCTTACATGTTAACCAAACTTGGAATCTTGTACCTAAACCTATGCATTGTTCTGTTGTGGATTGTAAGTGGTTATTTAAGGTTAAAGATGAAACTGAAAATGTTAGATTTAAGGCCAGATTAGTGGCTAAGGGTTTTACTCAAAAAGAGGGGATAGATTACACTGAAATCTTTGCTCCTGTTGTCAAATTTACCACTGTTCGCATAATGCTTGCTCTTGTGGCTCATTTTAATTGGGAACTTAAACAAATGGATGTGAAAACAGCATTCTTGCATGGTGATTTGGATAAAAAGATTTACATGAGACAACCTGAAGGATTTGTTGATCCTAAGAACCCTGAACATGTGTGTCTCCTTCGTAAGTCTTTGTATGGATTGAAACAATCTCCTAGGCAGTGGAATAAGAAATTTGATGAGTGCATGATGTCTTTGAAACTTAAGAGAAGCTCTTTTGATCCTTGCTTGTACTTTAAGGAAAGTGCTTCTGTGCCTTTTTTCTTGCTCATATATGTGGATGACATGCTTCTTGTTAGTCCTTGTGTTAAAACTGTTGAGCATGTTCAAAAGTGCCTTTATGATAAATTTGACATGAAAGACCTTGGTGATGCTAAGAAGATCTTAGGCATGCATATAGAAAGAGATAGGAAAAAGCATATTCTTTTGCTTGGTCAAATTTCATATGTGGATAAGGTTTTGAGTAAATTCTCTATGTCATCTGCTAAATCTGTGAATGTTCCTCTTGCTGCCCATTTTGTGTTAAGTAAGACTCAGTCTCCCATGACGAAGTCTGAAAGTGATGAGATGAAAAGTGTGCCCTACTCCAATGCCATTGGATCTGTGATGTATCTCATGGTAAGCACTAGACCTGATATTGCATATTCTGTTAGTTGCTTGAGTAGATATATGTCTAATCCAGGTATGCCTCATTGGGAGGCTTTGAAGTGGCTACTTAAGTACCTTAAGGGTACGATGGAGGTATGTCTTAAATTTTCTAAATGTGCAAATGGTGTGAGACTTGTTGGGTATGTGGATTCTAACTATGCTAATGATAGAGATAATAGAAAATCTACCACTTCTTATGTGTTCACCCTATGTGGTTCTTGTATAAGCTGGAAATCTCAGTTACAACATGTTGTTGCTTTATCTACAACTGAATCTGAATATATTGCTATAACTGAGGCTGCTAAAGAGGCCATTTGGTTGAAAGGTCTTATTTCTGAAATTGGTTTACTTGAAGGTGAAGTGGTTGTATTTTCTGATAGTCAATCTGCTATTCAATTGTGTAAGAATCCTGTATACCATGAAAGAACTAAACACGTTGATGTTAAATACCATTTTGTACGTGATATAATTGAAAAGGACATTATTGATCTTGAGAAAATTGCTTCTGAGTTTAATCCTGCTGATATGGGCACCAAGTGCCTTTCTGTTGAAAAACATAGGTCTTGCATGAGAACTTTGAATTTTGATTCCATTGATTAAAATTGTTTTTGCAGCCTCTATGTTCATTCTGTTTTGTGTTTTTTGACTTGTGTGTCTAAACTGTTATTGTGTGTGCACTTTGTGTCCAACGTGTTTGTTTGTGTTTCTCTTGATAGCTTACTTTGCATTTGCTATTAATGCCTTGTATAAACTTTGTGTTTTTGCTTTTGCAGGTGCAATGTGATTGTAATAGGTGTTATGTGTGCTATGCGTGTGTTGTGTGTGCTATGTGAGTGTGTGTGTGTTAAAGGCGATGATGAAGACCTGTGGATATTTGGATCGTAGAGGGGATGGCCAAAAAGGTGGAGAATCTGTTGGGCTTAGGCCCAAGTGTTTTGGCCCAAGGCCTTAACACAAAAGGCCCGTAGCCAACTTGTTGCCCTAGTTGTTTATATCTAAGGCAACCTCCCACTCAAGTCTAATTGGAATAGTTCTTTCTTCTTTCTCTTTGTGAAGTACAACGGAGAGTTAAGTGTGAAAGACTTAAGTGTGGAGAGTTACCGTATAAACTTGGTCCCTTCTCTACTTATCCCAATCCCAGGTGCCTGAGCCTGTGTCGATCTCATCCCAACGGAGACGACGATTAGACCCAACACTGATCAAGACATTTAATCCTAAATTTGTTAGGTTTCCTGATTAGGGTTTAGGTTTCCTGATTACGTTTCAAATCCAACTAAAGAAAATGAAATTTGTTACAGAAGAGATTAGTAATCCCTTAAGACCTTGTTTAAGTCAGACTAAACCTAAATAGATAGAACGAGAGAGAGAGAGATCGAACATGTGAGAGTGAGAGAGATCGAGGGAGAGAGTGATCGAACCTGAGAGTGCAACTATCATTTTAAGGAGCTGGCTATTTATAATGTCAAAAAATTAGCTCTTCTTTTAAATTAGTACTCCCTTTGTCCCACAATTATTTGCCCTCTTTCCTTATTCGTCCGTCCCCCAATTGTTTGCACTACCCAAAAAGGAAACTTTTTCATAAACCTCACCCTCACAATATCCACGTATTTACACAAATTGCCATTACTTTTACCCTCAATCCAATCATTTACTTTACTTTATTCATAAAAGTTACAAAATTACCCCTTAACACTCCACTCATTACACATTTTTCTTAGTTTGAGTGCCCATAAAATGGTGCAAACAATCCTGGGACGGAGGGAGTATTATTTAATTTATTTCCAAATTAAGTGGAGTAATTGGCTCTCCTAATCACATCTTAACCAAAAAATAAAATGCTACTCCTATTGAGGTTGATCACGTTTTCAATCTCGATTTAGGTGACGCAACTTGCAATAACCGAACTCACAATCAAAGTCCTTCACCAGGATCGAGTGGAACATGAAATCAATACAAAAATTATAACAAAATAGACAAAAGCGAGGCAGTAAATATTTAATTAAAATCCTCTCATCTCCAAATAATAACAATGGGCAGGGTTGGAAAGGGATAAAGTACTGATCCAAATTCTGAAAAAGGGGCAGACAAAGCTGCTTAATCCATGATTCTCCGATCCCATATTATTTCATTACCCACACATCCAAGTGAGTGTTATACCTACAGCACAAAGCAACATAACCATCTATAATCTCAACATTGACAACAACGGTAACATTAGAACCCTCAAAATTAGGGAGAGACAACTCAACAAACTCATCGGAAGCAACATCTTAGAAAGTGGTCGGGCCAACGAGACGCATCACCACCCGGCCAGTTGCACAAAACCTTCCAATAGTTGGACCTCATACTATAAACTATTATTTGATAATTAGAAAACACAGATACCATATAATCATCATATGCACATGATCATAACCAAAAGCAAGACTAGTTCCTTTGCCAAAACCATCATCGTCTACACAATCAAATAATATACTCATACCTGAAGTTTACAATTGCTTGCTTGCTAGTATTATATATTCTAAAACGTTTCCTTTCATCAAAAATTCCTTACAACCAATGAATATAATAAACGAATTTTGAAATAAATCAACTTTAAAATGAAATGTGTCAGTATCACCATAGGATCATTTACGTATGGGCACAATTATTCACACATGCATGTTCAATATTTTTAAATTGTTCATACAATTAAATAAAGCTATCTTACTCCAAAATATTCCTAGGCTAAACAAACTTATAGACCCAGCTGAATCTGTCGATTAAGATTCCAAAATAAATGAATTGCAAATTGAAGAAAAAACTAAGTATATTATGAAAGCTAGATGAAATAACAGGAAATATAGGAGTATATGTAATGTAACTCATATGAGGTAATAGACATCACTAAAACAAGACAGAACCCTTCAAAAATCCAAAGTAAGTTGTGCATATACGTTTGGAATTGTATCAGTATGATCCCACAGTCTTGGATTCCAGCCCACACAAAGTGTAGTTAAAACCAAGGATGAAAATATAGTTATCGCAACAAATATCGCAACCTTAATTTTACGGATATATCGCCGGATATATCGATATCGCAAAAAAATTAAAAAAATGACGGAAATCTTATTAAAATCTTAGAAATTTAACATGTAATTTTAGAAATTATTATAACATACTATTATGCATGTATTCCATTAAAAAATCAATAAAATTATATGTTTAAAACAAACATATAGATAAAAACTCATATAAATACTGACTGGCTAAAATTAATTGACAACATAGTACAATACAAAATGATTAAATATATAAAATAAAATACAATTAATATCAAAATGATGACTATGAGGTTCAAATATAGTAGGTGAAATAACATCTCTGTCCAAACAACATTGATTAAATACAATTAAATATTGGCTGACGAAAACTAATTGACAACACACTACAATACAAAATGATTAAATATACATGATAAAATACAAATAATATCAAAATGATGAGCTATAGGTTCAAATCTAGTAGGTGAAATGACATATTTGTCCAAACAACATTGATACTAACTCATCACATTATAGTAATTTAAGATATAATTATGCACATATCATTCATATGTTTAAAAAAATTATTAAATATATTAGGTAAATTGAGAATATATTTTCTTGCACTATTAAAAATAAAATAAAAAGTATAATTTCATACATATAAAAATAAAATTTTAAATAAGTTTGCGATTTTTTCAGATTTTGCGATATTGTGCGATATATCCGCGATATTTCCCGATTCCCGTCCAATTTTACACTACGGTTGAACGATATCGATATCGACATCAATATTTAGCGAAAAATACATTAGACCTCAATATACACTCATATGCATATTGTAGATAAAGTCAAATCTAAAAACGGGGATTACGTTCGACATGCCCAGACGAGCGCGTGCATACTCAATTGCCTGTGTATAGTAACGCGGGCAACATTCACCGAAAGCCTTCCATGGAAATTGGACTGAAATAAAGTGTGTAGTTCATCATCAGTGTCGACGTAGTATGCATCATGTGTTTCACCGAGAATTACTAGGATTTCTCCTATCCGAAGTCGAATCCTCACAAGCTCAGAATCGTGATTTTCTTTCGAAACAGAATGCTTGTACATGGTCTGAACGTCCGGAGATGCCATCTGCAGAAACTAGTCATAGGTCTCAAATTTAAAGTAAGATAACTATGTGTTGAGATTAGTATTTTTAAACAAAATGACAAAACTAGTTCTAAGTCTCAAACAAACAATTTAACAATAAAACTCTTGATCAAAACTTTCAGTCAAACCAACACGAGTTTCTTAATTCTGCTAAGTAACAATTAATCATTCCAAGATATGACCTAGTCTTGATCAAAACTTTCAGTCAAACCATTAACACGAGTTTTGAGTTTCTTAATTCTGCTAAATAACATTTAATATTTTTTTTTTTTAGGAAATAAATCGTACACCTGAACTGAACTCAGGTGTACACCTGAGTGTATATAAAATCTAATACTCCATTTATATCTAATATCCACACGAAGACGAATCCACAAATCCAAATATAGACTAGGTTGCTTGTCTATATTACGTGACCACTCCAATTTTATCGATTTGTATGTTGATTTTATTAGCATGCTCTTGTCATAAGTTATCTGATGCCTCTTTATTATTAACTTAGGTTACGTTATCAATGATAACTCTTTTTGTACTTCAGTTTTCGAGTTGTGGTTTGAAGCATTTCACTTTCATTCACAGTTAGCAGGGATTAAAAGGACTTGAATCCATTGCACATAAGCCCATGAATCACCGAGACCAGACAATTTCAACAACCCATAAATCACCAAGTATTTTTGCATAAATAGAAAATAGCAACAACCATAGACGGAGCCACACTGGGCCCAGAGGGGCCAGTGGCCCCCCACCATTTTTTATTTTATTTTATTATATATATAATAATCTTTTTCTTTTTAAAATAATGATATATATTTGTATATGAATAAAATTATTGACAATTTGAGTAAATAAATGATGATTTTGAAGCTGCTCCGTTTTTTTTTTAATAAAGTCAATAATATAGATTAATAGTATATTTAAAATTATTGTCTAAAGTTTTGCTAAGATTCACAAGAATGTCTTTAAAATTGAACAATATTTTAGTATTGAATTTTTTAAAAAATAAAAATAGTTTAGTGTTTTAAATTTTTTGTACATTTATATTTAAAATTATTATATTGTATAATATAGAATATTGGAACACATTAATATATTATATTTTATTATATTGGATATTAATATTTTAACAATTTTTATATTACTCGGCTTCATTTTGAGTGCGGACTATCAAAACATCTTACAAAATACAATGAAAGTAAATTAACTTGATGATTTGATTTAATGGAATGAAATGTATTTACAATTTTATTATAAGAAATTTCGATAAGTATAATAAATACATTTTTTTATCTTTATAATAATGATAATCGGGCCCCCCTACCGAAAATTCCTGGCTCCGTCACTGGCAACAACAATGAACAACAATGAAAAAGGACCTAAAACAAACAAAGCAACAACAATGAAGAGGACCTAAAACAAAGCAAACATTGCTAAACTCCGAGAAGCAAACTCGTGCCAATATCCTGAAACATAAACTCAGCAAACTCGTGTCAATCTCCTGAAACAATTAAATTTGAATAGTTAAATTAACACTTCCACACAATTATTATATATATAAATACCAAATAAAATACATGAATATTAAGAATCATATTTATTTATTTTGCATAGGCCCTTATAGAATGAAATTATCGGTTTGTGGAATGCCTTCATCAGCCTACATTCCAGGTCAATTTCTTCCAATTGGGGGCAAATGAAGTTATATTTGTATCTAAATATGTTTAGGAGGAAGTATGTTTTCACTTAGGTGTGTGGCTACATTCCTCACACACGTAATTCAGTATTCACAATCAATGAGTTACGGTTAACATCCGTGTAACTACCCCTACCAGCATGGAAGCATTTGATGTTATCCACTCATTATGGTTTCCCATATATTTAATTGTAGGTTTAGTCTAGTATACATTTTGAGTACATGTTGTACACCCTAATCCAATTTTTTATTATTATTATTATTATAAAAATAATTACATGACAATAGCTCTTTTTATTTCTTCATTTTCTTTCATTTTTTTTGCTTTTTTTTTGTTTCTTTTTATTTAATTTATTTTTTTACCTTTTTTTTTTTTTTGTTTTTACTTAAAAATATACACACTCTCCATTTAAATTAAATTTTTAAGGAAATTTTTTATTCAATAAAAAGTGCAACACAAAATTACTAAAAAAATGTAAGTCGATATAACAAAAAAGTGCAACTCCATATTTACTAAAAGTATAAGTTAGTATAACTAAAAGTGAAATACGAAATTTTTGATATGTGCAAGTCGGTATTACTGAAAAGAAAAGAGCACCACAATATTAATGAAAAGTGTAAGTCCATATAACTAAGTGTAAGTGTCTATAACTGAAAATGCAACAAATTTTTTACTGAAAAGTGCAATATTATTAAAAAGTGCAAATCAGTATCACAATTTTTAATGAAAAATGTAAGTTATTAAACTGAAAAATGCAACACAATATTACTAAAAAGTGTAAGTCACTATAAATAAATTAAAATATTATTATACAGTTTAATAATTGAAAAGTGCAATACCATTTTACCAAAAAATGTAAATCATAAAATAGTGCAAGTCAGTACAACTGAAAAGTGCAACATGGACTAGAGTGCACAACATACACTCGAGTCCAGACAACCCTTAATTGCATTGAAGTACTCTGTTAATAAATTACTTGAAATTTTACCTTTGGTGCACTTTCTCATTCACTACTTCTCATATGCCCCAGATGGAATTCCATGTCGTCGTCAATATATCTACAAATTACAAATAGATTAAAGATTAGAATCAATTCAATAATAAATATAAATAAATTAAAAATATAAAAAATAATAATACACTTACCCTACATAATTTAACATTGCACCGTGAGGTCGTCTAAATCCTCTGAAATGTTTATGCCTTCAAACATTCCTTCAATAAGTAGTGTTGTATATTTCCAAACCTTAGAAAATCGATCGGACTTGTCTGCAATTGATATGGGCTCAATATCGAGCCCATATATCATTAATTCTTCATTGTGGACACGTATAATATCCACAATTTCTTTTTTTTAAGGTTCATCGAGGAGAACACTAGGTCGGTTCTCATTGTGTATCATCACCAGAAAATTGACAATACCTTTAATGAGTCTTCTTATCTCTACCGGAACACAGTAATATGTACTGTTGTACATATTATCAAACGTATAGAGAGCTTGACCGGCGAAACTCCAGCTTCTGTGAGATTGTGAGATATTACGAGTATGTTTTCTCGGGATAGGCGTATACTCTTATATCCGCCTTGTTAGCATCGTCCCCTAGGAACCACCCCTTATGTACCATTTAAAAGCGGAATCAGGATTCAAGGTGAGGGGGGCCAAAAAATAAAATTTAACACTAATATATTTTCTATATGATTTTTTTTTTTTACATTTACTTTAATTATATTAATATTTCTAACTTGTGTGAATTTGTTATTATTTTTAATGTAGATTAAGTGAAATCTAATAAATTCGAATAATGAAATAATATACTATGATTAAAAAAAATGAAAAAAGAAATTGTACGTAGAATTGAAAACATACATAATTATGCTCAAATTATTTAAACTCTATCAGCTGAAATTAAAAATAGATGAATTAATGTATAAAAATTAATAAAAAATTAAATACGCTAGTGTGAAGCCGTAGGAATTAAAATGCAAAAGATAGGTATTGATTTTCCAATTTCCAATTTTAGGGGTCTATTTAAATATTTTAATTTAATACTTTTTTTTTTAAAGATAAAAATGATGAGTTTATAACAAAATTGAGTACATTTCCACGTGCTGAATTTGATACTATCCACTATTTCCTCTGTCGTGTTGGCCTTCCCGTTCAAAACTACATCATTACGGCCTTTCCATACTCTCATTGTCAAATTAGGCCCATCACTTTTCTTCTCCTAATTTTCTGGGCAGCGTTGCAAAACTCCTCTAAATGTTCGATCATAGATGACGAATAAATTAATGGACATTGCAGCCAATCACAGACAAAAGCTCACGCCCTGAGTGCCAGTGGACATGTTAATATTTAATATTTTTTTATTTATGCAATGTCAACTGATTTTATCTTTGGACTTAATTCTCAAAGTCCCAATGGCCCCAATCAATATCATATACACATTAATTAACTAGGAGTTAATCAATAAATATAACTACAAGTCTACAATTTAATTATATATTAATTCATAATTATAAATATAATAGTAAAAAAATTTAAAAATTGAGGGGCCATGGCCACCCCAATGTACTCATAGATCCGCCCTGTTTGTAACTAAAGGGCATGTTTGGTATCATATATTGTTTATTCAAATGTAAGATTACAAAGTCTAGTTAGATAGTAAGTAGAGTAATGTAATTTGGTGTTTGAGATTAATGTATGAGACAATAAAATGTTTTTAACTTCAATATTCTGAGTAAATGTTCATATTGTCCTCTTAATATTATGTGAATTTCACTTTTAGCCAACAAAACCCTATTATCAAATTGTGATCCTTTCTTCTTAATTTGTACTCCATAAAACATTTACTCGAATTATTTGTAAAAATGAAGGTGGAAGCACATGGATATGCGTGTGTATTTAGATGGATGAACAGGTACGGTTAGTACTCAATTAGAATCATATGCGTGTGTTGGTCAAATAGTTAATTCCAAGGAGTCTTCTTAATTATTGTAACCACTGTTTTTAAAATCGGACCGGACCGGCCGGTTCAACCGTGAACCGGTCACAGCTCCGGTCCGGAAAATGGTCAAAACCCGTTTTCACGGTTGGACCGGATCAAACCGGCCCAAAACCAGTTGAACCGGTCCAGATTTTATTTTTTAAAATTTTAAACTTATTTTTAAAATATTAACATCCAACCCTTTATATTGGAAAAAGACACAAATCTCTTTTACGCATATTCAATGTGGGACATAAATCTCATATCAAATGTCCCCTTATATTGGAGAAAGACATAAATTTCTTTTACTCATATTCAATGTGGGATATAGTCATATGTTCTCCTTATATTGGAGAAAATGTCTCCCTATATTGGAGAAACACATAAATCTATTTTACTCATATTCGATGTGGGATATGTCCCCCTATATTGGAGAAACACATAAATCTCTTTTACTCATATTCGATGTGGGACATAAATTTCACATATTATATTTGTTTTCCCCCTTATATTGGAGAAAGAAATAAATCTATTTTACTCATATTCGATGTGGGATATGTCTCCCTATATTGGAAAAACACATAAATTTATTTTACTCATATTCGGTGGGATATGTCCCCCTATATTGGAGAAACACATAAATATGTCCCCCTATATTGGAGAAACACATAAATCTCTTTTACTCATATTCGATCACATAAATTTATTTTACTCATATTCGGTGGGATATGTCCCCCTATATTGGAGAAACACATAAATTTATTTTACTCATATTCGGTGGGATATGTCCCCCTATATTGGAGAAAATGTGGGACATAGATTTCACATATTTGTTTATTACTAACACTCCTACATTTATATTATTCATATATGTGTGTTTATGACTAACCCTCTTACATTTATATGTATTATTACTAACACTCCTAGCTTTATATTATTTTTTCTCCAATGTTTCTTCTACTCATATTTGATGTGGGACATAAATCTCACATATATGTTTATTACTAACACTCCTACCTTTATATGGTTTTTCTCCTATGTATCTTTTACTCTTATTCGTTGTGGGACATAAATCTCACAAATAACAGTCTAACACTCTTACATTTTATGTTATTTTTCTCCTATGTTTATTTTACTCCTATTCAATATGTACATAAATCTTACATATGTATTATTTTAGTTTAATGTTTGTTATTTTATGATTTTACTGTATTTATTTAAATATGATTTTTATAAGTATATATATATATTTTTTAATATAACATAGAAAATATTAAAATAAAATACATAAATTTTATTTTACCGGTTGAAACGTGAACCGGTGCCTACACAGGTTTGATCACCGGTTCGGTTATGAAAACACTGATTGTAACCCAGAGTTAAGAGATAAAATCGTATATAAGTGAGCAACTACAACATGTAGATCAACTTAATTCATCAATCTCGTCGATATGGACCCCTTCTTCTAGCATTTTGAGAGTAAATGAGTTTTTGCATAATGGGGATAGGCGAGGGAGGAAAATTACTTTTTATATAGGGTATAAATGGTATTTTACCACCCATTTTGCACCTAATAGTAACTCTAAAAAAGGTTAGTATTAGAATGTAAAAAAAGGGAGGTGTAAAAAATATATATGGGTAAAAAAACTCTTAAAATTAGTATGAAATGTGTACATATGGATCGTGCATGAAACATGCATATACATATCATACACAAAATTTTCACGAAATGTGCAGGTACGGATCGTGCATAAAATATGCACAAAATGTTCACTCCCCTATTTAATCCCCCTATCCTGGCTTTTGATCCATACTCCTAGCTATCACCTTCTCCATACTCCTGATCACTCTCTATCCTAGCTTCTCCATGGCTAACCCTGATAATGATGATATCCCAAAAGACAATGGGGACGAATTGATAGTTTTTGAATTATGTCATATAATAAACAATATACTTTAATTATTAATTATTATTTTTATTTATTTGTTAGGTGAACAATATTTCCCTACTAAGGGAATTGTAAGGCCTTCGGGCTGAGGAAGCTTCCAACCAGAGAGGTGAGGAAAACGACGAACGCGACATGGTTGCATTCATCGAGAAGAGTTTTGGATTCCCCCATTTTTTTGGGTCTAAGAAATTAAGAAGAAACTCATTATTATTGCATTTAAATAACACATACAAATTTCACTCCCTTATTTAAACCCCTATCCCTGACCTTCTCGATCCATACTCTTAGCTATCACCTTCTCCATACTCCTGATCACTGCCTATCCTAGCTTCTCCGTTGCTAACCCTGATAATGATGATATCCCACAAGACAATGAGGATAAATTGGTAGTTTTTAAATTATGTCATATAATAAATAATATACTTTAATTATTAACTATTTTTTTAATTTTACTTTTAGGTGAAGAGTCTTTCACTACTAAGGGAATTGCAAGGCCTTCGGACTGAGGAAGCTTCCCACCAGAGAGGTGAGGAAAACGACGAACGCGACATGGTTGCATTCACCGAGAAGAGTTTTGGATTCCCTCATTTTTTGTGTCAAAGAAATTAAGAAGAAACTCATTATTATTGCATTTAAAATTGGATTGTCAATCAACAACACATCATACATACATTGGTTAGCCCGACCTAAGTCCGATTGTTCAAATTACAGCATTTTGACAGCCCCAACCGTATTGTAACTAAATGACATGTTTGGTATCATATATTGTTTATTTAAATGTAAGATTACAAAACCTAGTTAGATAGTGAACTAGATAATAAATAGAGTGACAAAGTGGGATAGCTCAAGTGGTTAGAGCACCACTACCTAGGCCTTAGGTCCTGGGTTCGAGTCATGGGGAGGGGAAAAAGGGATGGGTATTTAACTTCCATAAAAAAAAATAATAATAAATAAATAGAGTAATGTAATTTGGTGTTTGAGATTAATGTATGAGACAATAAAATGTTTTTAACTTCAATATTCTGAGTAAATGATCATATTATCCTCTTAATATTATGTGAATTTCATTTTTAGCCAACAAAACCCTATTATTAAATTGTGATCCTTTCTTCTTAATTTGTACTCCATAAAACATTTACTCGGGTTATTTGTAAAAATGAAAGTGGAAGCACATGGATATGCGTGTGTATTTGGATGGATGAACCGGTACGGTTAGTACTCAATTAGAATTATATGCGTGTGTTGGCAAACCCAAATAGTTAATTCCAATGAGTCTTCTCAATTATGTAATTCAAAGTTAAGAGATAAAATCGTATGTGACCAAAATAAATGTAAATTCGCGAATATTATTATTATAAATGAGCAACTAAAACATTAAATCAACTTAATTCATCAATCTCGTGGTCTAATGTCACATTATCAGCATCATATTTAGAAATAATGGGACTTTAACAAAACTAGTCATATTGTCAATTAACCAAATAAGTGAGGGATCCAAAGGGGTGAGTATCGATGCAGCATTTACATTTGATGATATATATATATATATATATATATATAGCATTAGCTAGATATATATTGAAGGACCCTTGCTTTCTATTGTTAGTACACACTTTAGTTTACAAAAACGCAACTTATTTTATTCTAATATTGTGTTCCACTTCAACTATTAAATCAGATGCACGACCAAAATATTAATCATTTTGTTCATTATAATTAACATTTTAAGATAATATATATATATATATATATATATATATATATATATTTAAACGAGCCGATTTGTTGGGCTTTAAAGTTATTTTTAGAATTGTAGGGGTCCAAACTAAATTTGTATAAATATAAATAATTGAGTAGGTTTTTTTTTTTTTTTAAGGTTGGGCTTAATTTATTTATTAAAGAGGTCGACGCAGCACTCTAGGGTAATTTAATATGTTCTTATCCCTACTATGATGCTCACATTTAAAAATTAAATAAGACAAAAAAAAAAAAAATTAAAAAGTACCCAACCAAGGATTGGATTTATTTTAATAACTAATTAATACTAATCTTTGCAATAAATTAAATTAACAAATTCTTGTATGCACAAGATGTGTAATTTTTTGTGCACTAATTTGCAACGCCACAATACTTATTATTAAGTAATATCATTATATTTATAAAATAATAAAACAATATTTTTTCATATAATTCAACATTTTGTGTCTGTAAAATATTGTGTGTGATATTAGAATTGAAAGAAATTACACAGTTCAACGGGTGTCTGCAAGTGTGATCGTATATATTCTTTGACGTGATGAAATTTGAAAGTCTAAAGATAATTAAAAATAAGAATTTGAAGAAATTACTTTCATTCCTCACAAAAACTTGAGGAATGGATCTATAGCTTCATCTACCGTATTTTATTTCAATTTTTATTCCTCGTCTTCAAATTAAATACCAACCAAGCACCATTCAATCTATTAACGACAAAGTGGGATAGCTCAAGTGGTTAGAGCACCACTACCTAGGCCTTAGATCCTGGGTTCGAGTCATGGGGAGGGGAAAAGGGATGGGTATTTAATTTGTAAACAACATAATTTTTTGTCAAAGTGGGATAGCTCAAGTGGTTAGAGCACCACTACCTAGACACATGTCCTGGGTTCGAGTCATGGGGAGGGGAAAAAGGGATACCCATGCAGTAATAAATTCTTAAAACTATCCACTTTTATTTCAAAAAGCCTTTAAAATATTATTTTAATTTTGAAAAAGTCTCTTAAGTATCAATTTTTTTAGAAGGTTTATACTGTATTAACAATCTTTTTTACATTTTATTCAATGAAAGTTGAAACTGATCGAGGCCTTTATTAAACCAATGTTTTTATTAAATTTTATTAACTTACAAATTAATAAAATAATCCTTGACAGAAGGTTAAAAAAGGAACTTGTTTTGGGACTCACCCGTCCAGACGTGGGACGTAACGTCCCACGTCTTGTTCTAGTTCGGGATTTAACATCCGGATTTCACCATCCAACCACATCCACCCCTAAAAATATTTATATATCATACTAATCCATCTTATCAATATATTACTTTCTTGAAAATCACACCTAACATCATTTTCTATTTTTCTCTTAGCTCATAATAAATTTCAAACTCGCACTCAATCGAATAAATTTTAAACTCGACTCCACCGAGCTTAAAATTTCATGATTGAGCTCGACTCGATAAACTCGAGCTCGGCTCGACTCGACTCAGTACCTATATAATATTCAAAATTAATTAATAATAAAAAAAATATTTTTAAAATAAACTCGAGCACGGCTTGGGCTCGATTATCTGTATATAAATATAAATTATATATTAATGGAAAAAATAGTAAATATTGTTCAAACTCGATTAGGCTCGCGAGCCTTTCGAGCCGAGTATTTATGAGCTCCAACTCAAACTCGGTAGCTACTCGAGTAGCTCGAAACTCGACTAGACTCGATTAACTTCGAGTCAATTTCGATCTTTTTCCGAGTCGAGCACGAGTAGCTTGCGAGTTGGCTCGACTCATTTACACCCCTACTTATGATTGGATGAATAAGGTTATTGAGTTGTATAATTCACACTTTTATGACCCAATTACACACTTTTGTATATATACTTTTTTAGCATGAACTTGCAGAAAAAAAAAATTCTAAATTCACATATAAGTCGAAAATTAATTATATGTTTAATGTAAATTTATTTATATTGTTTTATTTGCACTATAATTTTAATTCATTTTATAATAATTTAATCATCTAATAATTACTCAAATCATTCGATTATTACTATACTTCACAAACAATTAATATAATAATATAACATCACTCATTTTTACATAATTGATTTGACATAAAGTTACATCATATCCTACTCAACATCCCAAAACAAACACACACAATCACTATTCATCAGAATTTCACCATCCAGGATTTCCCCATCCCCATCTCCCACATCCTACATAATCCCAAAACAAACATGCCCCTATGGATTTCAATTTGCCTTTTTTTTTTCCAAGTATCATTGTTATATACTCCCTCATCCCCGGAAAAAGCTACCCATGAGCCAAGGACGGAGCCATATAGGGCCCAGCGGGGGCAGTGGGCCCCCCACCATTTTTTTTATTATGTATATTTCTTCCGTTTTATAATTATTTGTATACTTTTTTTATTTTTATTTGAGACGTTTCAAAATTATTTGTACACTCATAATATGTAAATAATCTACAAAATTAATAATCTACATTCTTCCCTACATCTCACTAATTTTTTTTAACACCTCATTAAATTTCTTTTATACCTCACTAAATCACCAAAAATATTTCTCATTTATTTGACCCCACACCTTACTAAATTCACATTTCTTAAAAAGTGAACTTATCAACGTATTCAAGTCATTACGGGATGGAGGGAATATATTTTAAATTATACATTTGTCTAATAATTTTAACACCATTTCACCTATTATGAGTCGAAACAATCAAAATTTATAATGAATTAAATATAATATTATTTTGTCTTTATAGTAATATAAATCGGGCCCCCCAATCTAAAATTTCTGGCTCCGTCACTGCCATGAGCTCTGTGCACGAAGATTAAGAAATACTAATATAATAAGTAGATATATTAGAGGTGATGTGATTGAGAGAGAAGAATATAATGAAAAAAAAAGTTGAGTAGCATTCACCGAAACGGAGGGAGTATATGAATTATCATTCCTGATTTAATATAGTAATAGTTCGTGTATATATATATATATATATATATATATATATATATATATATATATATATATTAGTACAACACAAAATATTTATGAATTCGAATTCATGTAATTTTTTTTTTCAAATATCATTGTCATGTATAAGAATTATCATTTCTAATTTTAAAAGAATAATAGTTCGTATCGATCACACTAAAAAAAAGTATTAGCTATAAACGATTGCTCTTTGAATTTTTGCAACCACAACTTTGGATTATGAGGTTACACTAGAAGGTGATTTATGTTGTTAAAGAAAGAAAGAGACAGAGCAGCTGACAAGAAAAAGACACCACATAACATTATCCAATTAATCAACCTATCGATTATGCATTGTGAATTCTTCCAAGTTCCAACCATAATATACACAAAATTGAAACACATCTGTTTCAGATAATTTACATAGTAGTGATAATATATTTCCACTGTTCTTTGAACTCAAGTGTGTTGCAATTGCAATGACAACTCCTCAACTACCACTCTATCATCACTTCATGAGTGTCTGTTTGTTATTTATTACTCCCCTCAATTTTTATATTTCTCATTTGAATTGGATATGTATTTTTTTATAAACAGATTGTTTATGTAAAAAAGTAAATATTTGAGAGTGGGGATAAATTATTGTGGGGTGGGACTATTAACACCCCATATAATGTTATACATACCCCATTATTTTAAAGACAAAAATAGATATGAATAAAATGACTAAGTAATCCTTATAAAAATAAAGAGAAAAATAATTAGAAAAATAATTAAAAAAATAATCTGAAAAAATATAATTAAAATTTGAAAATATTTTGAAAAAGTCAACAAAATATTTAAAATAAAAAATCAATTAATTTTTTTTTAATAAAAACTGAGAAGATTTAATAAAATCTGAAAATATTAAAAAATAAATAAATAAAAATAATCAAATAAAAAAATTAAAAATCAATTAAAGATAAATAAAACCGTAAAAATATTTAATAAATTTGATAAACGGTAAAAAATATTTAAATTAAAAAAACAATAAAAAAATTAAACTAATATAAAAAGATAAATAACTCAAAAAAATTATTTAAAAAATCATATAAATCTTCAAAAATTAATTAATTAAATAAGTTTTGAAGATTTAGTTGAGTTTTTAATATTTTAATTTTTTTTTTGTAGGTTTAATTTATATTTGAAGATTTTTATTTTATATTTGACTTTTTTAATTTAGTATTTTTTTTAAGATTGAATTGATTTTTCTTTCTCTTATTTATTTAGTTTATCAAAATTTTGAATTCTTAAATTGATGTTTTTAATTTAGTTATTTTTAAATTTTATTTAATTTATTTAATTTTGTTCAGATTTAATTAAAAAGTTAATTTAACTATTTTGAAATTTTAGTCGATTTTCATAACATTTTTAATTTTTTAAATGATTTTTTTCATTCAAATATTTTTTTTAATATTTATTTGATTTTTTAAAATATTTTTCATCTTTTATTTAATTTTTTTTATAGAATATGTTTTTTGATATTATTTTTTTCTGGATGATATTTTTTTTTGTAAAATTTATATATTTGTAAGATTTAGTTAATTTTAATAATGTTATGTTTATTTTTATTTAATTTGTATTTTGTTTTAAGTGTTAAAGGGCAAATAGGAAAGAATTGGGGTATGTTTAGTAATAAAAATAGATTTTTAAATTTTAGTGGGGTGTGTATAACATTTTATGGGGTGTTAATAGTCCCACCCATTATTGTGTGGGAAGAGTATTTCCTTTTTTAAAAAAATGAGAATTATAAAATGGATAAAAAAAAAGGAGAGTGAAAATTATAAAAATGGATTGTGGGGGAGTAATAATTAAACAGCAAATGTATTTGATATCAAGTCTTGGTATTTTCAGCCAAAGGAGGCGTTTTCAAATTCAGAATATTGGCAGATTGTTCGCCGGAAATGTTTTTCCGTTCAAATTACGATGAGCACCCAAAAGGGTGTGACTATTAAATATTAATGCTCAGAAAATTATTTTATTTATGGGATGGGGTATATACCCCTCCAGCTTTGTTTAATACACTCCCTCGATTCGCACACTCCCCCTTTATACAAAAAAGATACACGCACTCCTCCTAAATTACCTTTTATACCCTCTTCATTAAATTTTTTTTAAGATAAATACACTCCCCCACTAAAGCCCTATTTTTTTCTAAACCCTAATTTTTTCCCTTTAATTTCTCCCCACACTCATTCTTCTCCTCCCTTCTTCATCCGCCACCGTCGCCGCCGCACATCCGCCCACCGTCGCTGCCGCCATCCGTCCACCTTCGCCGCCATTCGTCCACCGTCGCCGGCGCACGAAGACGCAGCAGGTAAGCTTTTTTTTTTTCTTTTTTCTCTATTGCCCAAGACGCCGCCGCCGCCCTTCGCCCCGCCCCCCAAGAAGCGTCGCTCGTCCTCCCCTTCGTCCAGCCTCCGCCGCTCATCCGCCCCAGGTAAGTCTCTTTTTTTCTTTTCTGTTGAGTTTCTCCCGTCCCGTCTCCTCTGTTTTTTTTTTTTTTTTTTTTTTTCGACAAAATGGAGTCGACCAAAACCACTCCCAATGACAAAATATTGTTGACGGGAGTGTTTTTGATCGACTCAATATTGTCGATCGAAAATATCTTATTGACCAAAGTGTTTTTGGTCGACAAATCAGTGTCGACGGGAGAAATTTTAATCGACTCTAGTTTGTCGAAAATAAGTTTTTTTTTTTAATTTCTAAGTTGTGTTTTTTAACTTCTAAATTTTTATTTGCGGTGGCGGTGGATGCCGGAGGTTGGGCGGCTAATACCTCTCAAATAAATTAGGGTTAGGGTTATAATTAAAGTTAGACTTAGTTTAATTGATGGAGAGTGTATATATCATTTTGTATTTTATTAAAATGGTAAAATAGATATTTTATATGAATATTTAATTAATAAAAGTGGAGGTGGAGTGTATTAAACAAAGCTGGAGGGAGGGGTATATACCCCATCCCTTTATTTATTTGATTGTACATGAGAGGTGTATTGTCCTTTTCCAAACGTTAACTTTCAGTTTCGGATACAATACAAGGGCTTTTGCTTGCTTCTTTGGGTTCATTTTCTTTCATTGGGCTTGCCCTATTCTGAGTTTATTTGGGCTACTGTTTGGTCCCAGATTTTGTTCAGGCTTTCAATATAGCATGGGTTATATGTCAATGTTAGATGCACTTCCCCGACAGTCGCTCCACCTCCATCCAAAAAAAAATTAGAAATATAAAAAAATATATATATACATTTTTTAATTTGTCGATAAAAAACACCCTTGTAGAAAACATTTTAGCGAATTTTTTTTTTTTAAATAATCATAATTTTCAACAAGAAATGATCGACCATAAACATTTTGGTCGACAATAATTTATCGACCATAATGTTTATGGTTGACAATTTCTTGTCCAAAAAAAAAAGAAAAAAACCTATATGTACCTATTGAAGAAACGAGGAAGGAGGGGGATGAGGCGGCGATGGGGTGGCCGCGCTGTGTGCAAAAAAAATGAAAGGGAGGATGCGTGGGCGGCGGCCGTGAGGTGGGGACACTACAAGAAATTGTTGAATTGCCTACAGAATTTCCCAACGAAAATAATTTCGTCTTTAAATATTGAGAATTGCCTACGGATCTTTATAAATTATTTTACACATTTTCACCCACGAAATTACCAAGGAAAAATCTGATGGTGATTTACCTACTAAATAATTCGTAGGTAAAATTGCATTTTCCTACCGAAACGGTTGTAGGTGGTTTTTTTTTTATTTACCAACGAAAACTTTCCTAGCTATTTATATGTATAAATTATTTAATTGTATTACCTACAAAATTAGCTAGGAACTTAAAAAATATTGATTTACCTACAAAATAATCCGTAGGCAAAATAGCATTTACCTACCAAAATGGTTGTAGGTGATTTGTTTATTTATTTGCCTACGAAAATTTTCCTAGCTATTTATATGCATAAATTATCTAATTGTATTACCTACAAAATTAGCTAGGAACTTCAAAAATAATGATTTACCCACAAAATAATCCGTAGGCAAAATAACATTTCCCTACCAAAATGATTGTAGGTGATTTGTTTATTTATTTACCTACGAAATTTTTTCTAGCTATTTATATGTATAAATTATCTAATTGTATTACCTACAAAATTAACTATGAACTTAGAAAATATTGATTTACCTACAAAATAATTCGTAGGCAAAATAGCATTTTCCTACCAAAATAATTGTAGGTGATTTGTTTATTTATTTACCTACGAAAATTTTCCTAGCTAGTTATATGTATAAATTATCTAATTGATTACCTACAAAATTAGCTAGGAACTTAGAAAAACAATAGTATTATAACAAATAAACATATGAACTTTATTATGTCCCACATCAAAAGAGTAGAAAAAACATAAGAGAAAAAACAATATAAAAGTAGTAGTATTAATAAGTTAGTAACCAACAAACATAAATTTTTTGTCCCACATCGAATAAGGAGTACAAGAAACATTAGAGAAAAACATTATAAAAGGGGCCTAATGTGCACCTAAATTTGTATTTTTAAAATGTTTATATATTTTAACACTTTTTGAATCG
Organism: Galeopsis tetrahit; assembly: GCA_963675135.1. Lineage (NCBI taxonomy): Eukaryota > Viridiplantae > Streptophyta > Magnoliopsida > Lamiales > Lamiaceae > Galeopsis > Galeopsis tetrahit. The sequence continues at coordinate 70,066,381 of OY776128.1, read as the reverse complement.
GTTTTATGATCGATTCATGGTTGAACCGACTGGTCCAATTTTGAATGAATTTATTTTGTAGGCTAAGGCTAAAAAAATAATTTATTAATAAAAAATTTAAAAAATATATATTGAAATTTTTTCCACCGAAATGTTTGTTGCCAAATTTAACTACGGAATTACCAACGAAATGTTTCGTAGTTGATATTTATCTACGGAATTTCATTTATTATGGTAATCATATTACCTACCGAAATGTTATGGATTTGCTACGAAAATGTGGTAGGTAATTGCCTACGAATTAAATTTTCGTGGGCAACCGAATTACCTACGAGCGAATTCCATACGAATGGTTTTCGTTGGTATTCCGTAGGTAAATATAAATGCCTACGAAATTGGAATTATTGCCTACAAAATATTCCCTAGCCAATTAATTATTTTCTTGTAGTGGGAGGAGTCGTGGGGTGGGACGGTTGTGATCATATCTTGCGTTGCTCCATGGCCGACTGGATTTGTAGGGAGCATAAATAAAAAAAAAAAAAAAAAGAGGGTGCATGGGACAGCGGGGCCAAGTGGGGCGGTGGCGGTTACACTGTGGCCAATAGGTGAAGGGGCGACAAATATGGTAGAGGCCTAGGGGGAATTGGAAAATTAAGGTCATAATGGTGGAGTGTATTTATCTAAAAAAAATTAGAGAGAAATAGAGTATTTTATGTAATATAAAGGAGTACATCTATAATTCTTCTAATTTAGGGAGTGTGCGTATAGAGAGTACACCTAACATTGTTGGAGGACTTTTCAAAAAAAAAAAAAAAACATTGTTGGAGGAGAACCCACGCCTTTGAATATATTCAAGACACCTCCATCCATATTTTTTGTACAATGCACTTAATTAAATAAATTCAAAAGGCAGCACCCAATGAAAAACTACATAAGATGCCATAAGAATTATACATTCAAAATAATAATAAATAAATAAAAACAACAATAGAATGCAAAAATAATTGTGATGTGACATAATGGTGTAGGTCCATAAAAGAAGAGATACTGATTAGGAACCAAAATAAGAGTTGATCACTTCCCCCCAGGACCTGATCATTCCAGGATCTGATCTCATGAAATGGGACGAAGGATCTGATCTCATGAAATGGGACATGAGTTGATCAGATCCCTCCGGGATCTGATCTGATATTAGTAACCTTATCTCCAACGCTCCCAGAACTAATGAGCATGGCTAAGAAGGAAAGAACCTTATTAAGTCTTCCTCACTCACTTAGGACCAAGGAAATGAATTGTCTTGGCCTTCAAGAAGAGTAAGGAATCTTGGTGTGTCAGAAAGCCTCTGAGCCTCCCTGCAAATGTATGCGTGACAGCTTGTTATGTGTCAGGTAGTACAGTGACGTGGCACTGCTTACAACAAACCCTAGAGGTAAAATTACTTCCCTACCCCTCTATAACAAGGTATAAAAGCACCCCTTTTTCATTTCAATGTTTTCCCTAAGTCATTCTATCCATTTACAACACACATACAAACATGAAAGATTATTATTAGCTTCATCTTCTTCATCGAGCTCGACTGACTTGAGCGTCGGAGGTCCGTCGCCGGACACTCCTCCTGCCCGGTTTTGCGTGCAGGTCCTCAGACTCACCAAGGGCGTGCATTATTACTCAATATCCAAGGAATTGCAAAGGACTCATTTAGGTATTTCTTGTTCTAATCTTTCTTTGATTGTGTTCCTTATCATTCGCTCCTGTGAATTCGATAAGGTCACATCAAATGGCGCCGTCTGTGGGAAAATCTGAGTTGAGACGTGAGATTTTTTCTATTCACATGTGTTCTTCCCAAAATATATGGGAGGGAGTTTTTTGATATTTATTTACTGAGAGTTGAAGTTGGTTATTTGTTGTGATTTGAATCACTGGGTTATGGAGAATCAAACACCCAGAAACTCGAATGAGGTGCTGAAAAATGTGGCTTCTGCCACTGCTTCGGCTCCAGGTAAGGAAGAGGGTGCTCTTACTCAACCCTCCTCCTCTGGACCAGCGATCACTCTTTCTATAGAGGTATTGAAGGAACTGGTTAATGCAACAATAAATCGAGCTCTAATCTCCAGAGGAGATCCAATAACCCCACCATCGGTAAAGGTGCACGAAGAACTATATGTTCCAGAGGAAGTGACCCTCATATCTGTCACGAAATTAGCTAATCTGAAAGAATCCAAACAAGGGTTAATGGTTCAGAGGCGAGCGAAGAGAGGTCCTGAGAGAATAGAATAGAAATTTGTGCCCCTGCCAGAAGAAGAAGGAAAAGATAACTCGAAAGAAGAGTATGTTCAACCTCCTGTTCGCGAAAGTGTTAATGCAAGGACCTGGGATCTGACGTGAGAAATGGGAAGGAAAGGAACCCCGATTCCGAGGAGAAGTTTCCAAGAAATAAGAAAAGAATGGTAGAAGAAGAGACGAGGAGGGAAATCGAGAGGAATGTACAAGATAATGAAGAAAGGCGACAAAGAAGTGACTCGCCTCTCGATTGGAACTGATGAGAGCAGTCTTTCTTTACCACTACTCCGGAGCATACAAGCTGATGAGGGAAGATGGAAAGGAAGTGGCACGTCCATGGAACATAAGCAAACTCAAGAAGTACTACTGTTAAGAAACAGGAGCTGGTGAGAGCAGTTTCCTTTTCTTATCAACATGAGAGTATCCAAAGTTGAATAAACTCCCCAAGGAGTATAAACCACTCATATAAGAGTATAAAAATATGACTCTGAATGAGCAAGTGCTGCTCCTCATATTCGGAGTATAAACGAGAAGTGATCTCAGGACTTGAGTCCGAGACCAAGAGCACATATGTTACTTGGAAAAAATTTCAATTTTTTCTGAGGACGAGAAACGATCTCAGGACTTGAGTCCGAGACCAAGAGCACATATGTTACTTGGAAAAAATTTCAATTTTTTCTGAGAACGAGAAACGATCTCAGGACTTGAGTCCGAGACCAAGAGCACATATGTTACTTGGAAAAAATTTCAATTTTTTCTGAGGACGAGAAACGATCTCAGGACTTGAGTCCGAGACCAAGAGCACATATGTTACTTGGAAAAAAATTCAATTTTTCCTGAGGACGAGAAACGATCTCAGGACTTGAGTCCGAGACCAAGAGCACATATGTAACTTGGAAAAAAATTCAATTTTTTCTGAGGACGAGAAACGATCTCAGGACTTGAGTTCGAGACCAAGAGCACATATGTTACTTAGAAAAAATTTCAATTTTTTCTAAGGACGAGAAACGATCTCAGGACTTGAGTCAGAGACCAAGAGCACATATGTTAATAGGAAAATTTCAATTTTTTATGAGGATGAGAAGCGATCTAAGGACCTGAGTCCGAGATCAGAAATATTATTTTACTTAGGAAAATTTCAATTTTTTCTAAGGATGGGAAGCGATCTCAGGACCTGAGTCCGAGATCAGAAATATTATTTTACTTAGGAAAATTTCAATTTTTTCTGAGAATGAGAAGCGATCTCAGGACCTGAGTCCGAGATCAGAAATATTATTTTACTTAGGAAAATTTCAATTTTTTCTAAGGATGAGAAGCGATCTCAGGACCTGAGTCCGAGATCAGAAATATTATTTTACTTAAGAAAATTTCAATTTTTTCTGAGAATGAGAAGCGATCTCAGGACCTGAGTCCGAGATCAGAAATATTATTTTACTTAGAAAAATTTCAATTTTTTCTGAGGATAAGAAGAGATCCCTAACCGGGATCAGAACCCAAGATGTGGGTCTGAAGCTTAAATATTTTCAAGAGAAAATATTGAGAAGAAGAGATCCCTAACCGGGATCAGAACCCAAGATGTGGGTCTGAAACCTAAATATTTTCAAGAGAAAATATTGAGAAGAAGAGATCTCTAACCGGGATCAGAACCTAAGATGTGGGTCTGAAAACTTAAATATTTTCAAGGGAAAATATTGAGAAGAAGAGATCCCTAACCGGGATCAAAACCCAAGATGTGGGTCTGAAACTTAAATACTTTCAAGAGAAAATATTGAGAAGAAGAGATTCCTAACCGGGATCAGAACCCAAGATGTGGGTCTGAAACTTAAATATTTTCAAGAGAAAATATTGAGAAGAAGAGATCCCTAATCGGGATCAGAACCCAAGATGTGGGTCTGAAAACTTAAATATTTTCAAGAGAAAATATTGAGAAGAAGAGATCCCTAACCGAGATCAGAACCCAAGATGTGGGTCTGAAACTTAAATATTTTCAAGAGAAAATATTGAGAAATTGAGATCCGTGATCAGGATCAGAACCCAAGATGTGGGTCTGAAACGTTTTAGAAGGGGAGATCCCTAACCGGGATCAGAACCCAAGATCTGGGTCTGAAACATGAAATATTTTCAAGAGAAAATATTAAGAAACTGAAATCCCTAACCGGGATCAGAATCCAAGGTGTGGGTCTGAAATATTAAATATTTTCAAGAGAAAATATTAAGAAGTGGAGATCCCTAACTGGGATCAGAACTCAAAGATCTGAGTTCAGGATCTGAAAAATTATTTACTCAGAATTTTTTTTAATTTTTCTAAGGATGAGAAGAGATCTCAGGACCTGAGTTCGAGATTAGAAATATTTAATTTACTTGGAAAAATTTCAATTTTTTCTGAGAATGAGAAGAGAATTGAAGATCTGAGTTCGAGATCTGAAAAATTATTTAACACAGAAATTTTTTCAATTTTTTGAGGATGAGAAGAGAACTCAAGATTTGAGTTCGAGATCTGAAAAATTGTTTACTCAGAAAAATTTTCAATTTTTTGAGGTTGAGAAGAGAACTCAAGATTTGAGTTCGAGATCTGAAAAATTGTTTACTTAGAAAATTTTTCAATTTTTTGAGGTTGAGAAGAGAACTCAAGATTTGAGTTCGAGATCTGAAAAATTGTTTACTCAAAAAATTTGTCAATTTTTTGAGGTAGAGAAGAGAACTCAAGATTTGAGTTCGAGATCTGAAAAATTGTTTACTCAGAAAACAATTAAGTATTTTCAAGAGAAAATATGTAGAAAGCAAAAGATCCGCGATCAGGGTCAGAACTAGAGAACTCAAGATTTGAGTTCAGGATATGAAAAGTATTTTCAAGAGAAAATATTGTGAAGTAAAGAGATCCGTGATCAGGATCTGAACCAGAGAACTCAAGAGAAAATATTGTGAAGTAAAGAGATCCGTGATCAGGATCTGAACCAGAGAACTCAAGATTTGAGTTCAGGATATGAAAAATGTTTTGAAAAGAAAATATTGTGAAATAAAAAGATCCGTGATCAGGATCTGAACCAGAGAACTCAAGATTTGAGTTCAGGATATGAAAAATGTTTTGAAAAAAAATATATTGTAAAGTAAAAAGATCCGTGATCAGGATCTGAACCAGAGAACTCAAGATTTGAGTTCAGGATATGAAAAATGTTTTGAAAAAAAAATATTGTGAAGTAAAAAAATCCGTGATCAGGATCTGAACCAGAGAACTCAAGATTTGAGTTCAGGATAGGAAAAATGTTTTGAAAAGAAAATATTGTGAAGTAAAGAGATCCGTGATCAGGATCTGAATCAGAGAACTCAAGATTTGAGTTCAGGATATGAAAAATGTTTTGAAAAGAAAATATTGTGAAGTAAAGAGATCCGTGATCAGGATCAGAACCAAAGATGAGGGACTGAAACATTTTAGAAGTGGTGATCCTTATTCAGGATCAGAACCCAAGATGTGGGTCCAAAGCGTTAAGTATCTTTAAGAGAAAATATTATGAAGTAAAAAGATCTGTGATTAAGATCAGAACCCAAGATGTGGGTCTGAAACGTTTTAGAAGGGGAGATCCTTAATTAGAATCAGAATCCAAGATGAGAATTCGAAAAGACTCTATTCTTAACTATTTCGGCAAAGAGTTGTCATAGTCAAGAATAGGGGGGAGTGGATGATGTGACATAATGGTGTAGGTCCATAAAAGAAGAGATACTGATTAGGAACCAAAATAAGAGCTGATCACTTGAAATGGGACATGAGTTGATCAGATCCCTCCGGGATCTGATCTGATATTAGTAACCTTATCTCCAACGCTCCCAGAACTAATGAGCATGGCTAAGAAGGAAAAAACCTTATTAAGTCTTCCTCACTCACTTAGGACCAAGGAAATGAATTGTCTTGGCCTTCAAGAAGAGTAAGGAATCTTGGTGTGTCAGAAAGCCTCTGAGCCTCCCTGCAAATGTATGCGCGACAACTTGTTATGTGTCAGGTAGTACAGTGACGTGGAACTGCTTACAACAAACCCTAGAGGTAAAATTACTTCCCTACCCCTCTATAACAAGGTATAAAAACACCCCTTTTTCATTTCAATGTTTTCCCTAAGTCATTCTATCCATTTACAACACACATACAAACATGAAAGATTATTATTATCTTCATCTTCTTCATCGAGCTCGACTGACTTGAGCGTCGGAGGTCCGTCGCCGGACATACTCCGACCCGGTTTTGCGTGCAGGTCCTCAGACTCACCAAGGGCGTGCATTATTACTCAATATCCAAGGAATTGCAAAGGACTCATTTAGGTATTTCTTGTTCTAATCTTTCTTTGATTGTGTTCCTTATCATTCGCTCCTGTGAATTCGATAAGGTCACATCAAATTGAAAATGTCAAATTTCAAGTAATCAATTTTTTTGTTTTGTTTTTTTTTTTTTTTGCCCAAAATTTTGAAAGGTAGAAGGAGTTGGGGGAAGATGACTTGGAGGAGAGAGGAGGAATTTGATAGAAGAACTTCTATCTAAGTAAAAGTAAAAAATTAGGAAAAAAGTTAGTGGGATAGAGGAATAGTGAACAATACATGAGAAAAAAAAAACAATTTGAAGAGTATAACTCATTTGCGAGAGAGTGGACTTTAATGTGGTCCCAACTATTTTTTATTTGTATTTTTTTTTTTGGGTAGCATGCATTGGAGAGGTAGAAGTAAGAAACTTTTGAGGTGTCACACATGTGTCAAACTTAAAACAAAAAAATCATCACCCACACTGTGGATGCTCTCTAAGGATAAAAAAACAAGTGAGTGGGCAGGCGGGCAACAACTTCGGGGTGGGGAGGGATGAGCGGGAACAAAGAAGAGAAGAAAAATAAATGGGAGAAGATAAAAATTAGGTTTTTACATGAGTGTATTAACAAGACAATTATAGTTTTGAAAATGAACAACGGGATGATTAAATGCAAATAGACAATAAACTTAAAAACTGTCGGTCTTAAGTTTGCAATTCAAGTCTTTAAAATTGAAATAGTTATGTCTACTAATAGTGACGCGACTCACCTTACGTTTACAAAATATAATACTCCTATATAAAAAAAAAAAAAGGAAATTGCCGGTTAACCTACCAATCGACCGTAAAATCGTAATTGACAATTTTTTAAATGTCGGAATCGAAATCGGCCGATTTGTCCGGTTCCGATTTTGCTACTCTTGCTATAATGCAATATTTTTGTTCCGTGGAAGGACAAACGCAATACAAAAGCTAGGGGTGGGGAATGTTGAGCTCTTTGTTATGTACTCCCTCCGTCCCAATGGAATTTGCACCTCTGAGATGGCACACATTTTAATAAATGTGTAAGAAAAAGTGTAATGAGTGAAGTTTTGAGGGGTAGTTTTGTAAACTTTTATGAATAAAGTAAAGTAAAAGGTAGGTTGAGTGTGAAAAAATAATGACATGGGTAAATATGTGTATATTTTGAGGATGAGGGTTATGACAATTTTTTTTTTATGGAGTGTATAGAATATCCATATATGAAAAGTGCAAATTCTTACGGGATGGAGGGAGTATGATGTTTATGGAAGGCGATGTAGAATTGAAAGCCTAGCTTAAACTTGGTAATAGGAGTAAAAAAAATATAAAAAAGAAAAGAAAAGAAAAGAAAAGAAAAGCAGAATTATTTCCACTTTCCAGCAGCGCATCATTAGAGTGGAATATTGAACTCGTCAGAGCGAGGCCAATACAGTAAATTCCAAAGCCACGCGTCAGGGTCCAGCCTGTTCACCCAGCGTCTCTCGTCAAACGGCAACCGGAGTTCGGCTGCTCCTCTCTCTCTCCAGTTTCAACCAATATTCGATTCCAAATACTTGAACCCCATTGAAATGGGGGATTTCAATTTAGCCCTAGTGATCGTCGCGATAGTCGTTTGTGTACTTGTATTCATATTCAACGTCTATCTCCTCGTCAATTATCAGCATCCAGATGATGTTAACCAGGCTTACTTCCCCAAATTCGTCGTTGTTTTGGGCCTCTCCGTCGCCGCCATCTCTATTTTGATGCTTCCCGCGGACGTTGCCAATCGCCAGGCATGCCGCCACGCTATTTATAACGGAGCCTGCAACCTCACCCTTCCGATGAAGGATTTGTGGCTTGCTATTTATATTGTCGATGCTATTCTTGTTTTCTTTGTTATCCCTTTCGCCATGTTTTACTACGAAGGAGATCAAGACAAGTGAGTGTTGTTTCTCGTTGACATTTTTTGTTAGTTTATGATACGGACTAGTATTTCTTAATTGCAGCGGTTGTTTGCTGTTTTGAGTTTACAGGAGCGTGTGGAAGAGGTCTAGAAGTGCATTGATCTGGGTTGGTTTAACAGCTATTGTTTGTGCACTGGTTCTTGGAATTTTATATGGTAATTCATCTCCTTAAAGTTTTGCTCATTTCTTTTCTAGTGATCACAATCTTCAAGGATGTAAAATGTGAAATGTGAGCTTTGGTTTGCCTAAGTTGCTTAATTCTTATTGGGCTCAGCTGGCGATGGCTAATTAGTACTCCATTATGCCTTTATAGCAGACTGATTTCATGGTATATTCATTTTGTGTTTGCAATCGTCATGGTTAGTTCTCCTCTGATAGTCGGATACAGAACCTATTGTGCCACTGCCACACTAGCACATGCACACCTAAGTCTGTTGTACACGCCTTGTTTTAATTCGTATGTGTTGGATTGCACTTGATGCTTGTATTGTGTTTAATGCCTTGTCAATTGTTTTATTTGTAATCATGGTGACTGGATGATATGGCCTGGATTTTGTATAGTTTCTGCAAATTCATGCGTTCTTGGGATGAGTTGTCACTAGTAAACATGGTGTCATCTTGCTAGTTGCTAGGGGCATGAATTGAAGTTTCTGGCCTTCAAATATACAGGTTATCTGTTCATGAATTTCTGCCCATTAGTGAATGGAACTTTTTACATTCTGTTGGCTAAGGATTCGCATCCTGAGTTTTTTCATTTATATTAGATTGGGGTTCTCCCGTTTGTTAGGGGGATGTTTTGTCGCCTTTTGAGGCTTTGTTCTTTCTCTTGCTTTCCGTAACTTTTTTCCTTACCTTTTCAATAAATCAAGCTCTGTTATTTCTGCTGTTTAGAATCTTGGAATGGTTTTTGGCAATTGAAGTTGTTGAGAAACCTAAGACGAGGCTCACTTTTACATATTTTTTGTCTTCTCCACAGGGCTTGTGGGAAAAGTGGACTTCAATGTTCGACACCTATCCTCATCCACGATACCCTTCCCATCATCCTGGGATTACTCCAACAGTCAACAATGTATTGGAACTGGAGCAAGGCAGGTCAGGGAGCTGTTTTATTATATAAACTAGTACTTGCCATTTGTTGAAGTAGAAAATAATTTAAGTGTTTATAGACTATAAGGAATTAAAGTATATATCAGTTATTGAAATGGAAAACATCGAATAATAAAAGCCTTAAACCAGTACAAATTCTGAAATATTTCTTTTAATACGAGGTTTATCTCAGAATCTGTTTGGAAGAAACTCATGATTTAAATTAGTCTACATAATAATGTCATGTATTTTAAATACATACAATTAATTTTAATAACAAAGTTATTAGTCTGATCCCTTACTCAATAATGAAGTTGAGATTTATTCTTATTGACTCGGATAAATTAACTTTGAAGAGATTATATAAGCTATCAATTTAATCTTAGATATGCATTAATTTCTCAAAAATGAAACATGAAAATAGAAAAGAGAATATGCATCACATAGGTTGTGTAATTTTTAAGGATCTGCATTTATCTGATGTAACTAGGAACTGGTGCTATGCTGTGTAATCTGACTATGTAATATTGTTCGGGATCTCTCATCCCTATTATTGCACTAAAAATTTCTGCTTCTTATAATTTTTTTTTACTAAACATGTGAAGTTAATGCTCTGGTCAAAGTTTATAGGCATCAATCTTATTATATTCTATATTTTTATTACAAAGATTTGATTAATACATTATTTTAAAATAGGCCAAAAAGTATTTACTGTTTAGGCGGGAAAGCTCTAAACTTACTGTTTTTGCCATGCATCCTGTTTTGATATAGATATATGCAGATAGATAGACAGATGGGCAGATTACTAGTTGGTTATGCTTCCTGAGTATCACTAAATTCACTGTATTATTTATTAATTTATTATTTGTTTTTTTTTTAATTTGCCATTTCAGTGCTCTGCTTATTCTGCCAATGCTTCATCTGAGACAACTTGGACCATGCGCACCACCTTTCCAGAATATGTTGTTGCACTTGCTACAATTGCCGGATCTTTTCTCTTCACAGTATGTCCCACCTTGTAAATGTCTAACACAAAGATCTTCATGGAAAAGATGGGAACATTCCATGATTTCTTCTTGCAGTTACATTACAAAGTTATTCTGATCTTAAAATTTGCTGTTTTCGTTGATTGAATATCTTGCATAGTATGTCTGCCAACATCTATTCAGCTTTCTAAATATTATTACTAGTTTCATATTGATTTTTAGTGATGTGTTGTTGTATGAGTTGTAACTGGATTGAACTAATTATGGTTGATGAAGACATGAAACATCATATGGTATATGTGGATGAGTTTTGGTAACCTTGCAATATATTGCTTTCTATCACGTTTAGTACTTTGTACTTAAGATTTTCTGCATGCTACCATCTTCAGATTTTTGGTGGTGTTGGCATTGCTTGCCTGCCACTGGGACTCATATTTTCATTCATCCGGCGACCAAAGGCTGTCATCACACGCTCACAGTATATCAAGGTATTTTTTTGCTGTTCCAAGGTCATTTTATTCCCTTTTGACCTTATTATATGCAACTTTAGCCTTCTGATAATTGGAGTTCATTAGTACAACTCACAGGAGGCCTGACTTTTATCTCCTGTAGGAAGCAACTGATCTGGCGAAAAAAGCAAGAGAACTTAAAAAAACAGCCGATGCACTTCACCAGGAAGAAAGGAGTGGCAGTAAGGGAAGAAAGTGGCGCAAAAATGTGAAAGCCGTTGAAAAGGTTTATCCTCTATGTTGCTTTATTTTTTATGCATTGATTCTGTGCTTACTTAGTTCTTAATATTAAACAATAACTGGTTTTATTTGATTTTGTGCCTGCTTTATTGTTCACCTTGTTCTTCTGCCATTTCTTTTGGTTTCATTTTAGAGATTAGACAAGTGCCTCTCTTGATCATTCTTCCAAACATTTTTTTTCCGACTTGCAGGAGCTACTTCTTATGGAAGATGATGTGAAGGCTTTAGAAGAGATGTATCCGCAAGGTGAAAAGGTAATGTACTATTATGCGAGGAGAAAGAACTGTATGTATTTCGTCTACAATAAGAAAATGACAAAAGAAATAAACTAATTCTGATGTTGGCAAATTTATGCAGGCTGAAGCAACTTGGGCTATGACTGTTCTTGGCTACCTTGCTAAATTGATACTTGGTGTTATAGGGTATGCTTTACTACTCATTCACTGAGTGTATTCAGTGCACGCTTGAAATTCCAGTTACTGTTTTTTTGTAACATTGCTAGCCCTAGAAAGTATATATTTCTTGAGAATAAGGACATTATCCAGAGAGAGGAGCCTCCAGATGTTTGCTTTGCATGTGTTCCTCTCCTGTTACTGCATGCTACGCTAGCTATATTATTGTATTGTTTCATTTATTGAATTTATATTGACATCTTTAGAAAAATAACTCATTATGGTCTTGTGAATTTTTTGATGCTGCTATTTACCCTGCTGCCACATAACTGGGTGTTTTATTTATCTCACCTCTCTTGTTTGTTTAACCACTTTGGTAGAGCATCCTGTGGCTTCCTGAGGAGATATTAGACTTGTATCTTTGGCTATACTCAGTGTTATCTGTTATCATTTGTTTGCTAGCATTAGTTGTGAGTCACAACATTGTGGTGATTATAGTTACTAAAATCACCTCAATTGCCCTTCAAACAGAGTATTATACTTCAGTTTCTACAAGACAGCTAATTGTTGCTATACATAGGTCATCTATTCATCCCATAAAACTTAAATCGGAAGGCCAAGTCTTGCTAGTTGGGAATTGAAAGTCAGGAAGTCATATATTTGGTGCACAATTTGTTGCTACTTAATTTTTGGTTGAATTGATATCGTTCCCTAATCTGCTTAGTAGTTTTCATTGGCTGATTGACTATTAAACAAGTTTTGTTGCAGGTTGATTGTATCAATTGCTTGGATTGCTCATATTGTGATATATTTGCTGGTTGACCCTCCACTTTCTCCATTCCTTAATGAGATATTCATCAAACTGGATGATGTTTGGGGTAAACTTCTATTTGTCATTATGGCTTTTACCTTGTTCAGATTATCACACATATTTGATGGGATATTGTATTCTATTTAAAGGTCTTCTGGGCACCGTGGCATTTGCATTCTTCTGCTTCTACCTTCTACTTGCTGTGATTGCTGGGGCAATGATGCTTGGCCTGAAACTGGTTTTTATAACGATCCACCCAATGAAGTATGTTTAGTTAATTGTATCGTTTTTTTCCCTCTCTTTATTTAAGATTGAATTTCGATTCTTGTCTCTTTCATGGCGTCTGGCATGAAATGCTATTGCCTGACAATTGAATTTTGTTTGCAGATGGGGAGCTACACTTATGAACTCATTCCTTTTCAATGTGGGCCTCATTCTTCTTTGCTCAATCAGGTAATCATCATGGATTTCTTCTACAGAATCATATTATTTCTGTTGCATGTTAGCCAAATTATTTCCGGCTAACTGCAAGTTTATAGTGTAGCTTGATGTGATGAGTAAGAGTTTCATTTGTCACACAGATCTGTTGTTCTAGATTTTCTGTACTTCACACACTGAAGTTTTAATTTTACTTAACTTATCAAATTTTGAAAAAAATATTTATCATTCAAATCATTATCTAATTAAAGCTATTGAAATATGAAAAGGGATTGAAAGAGCCAATTGGTTAATAAATGAGAAGAATAACAAGTTTAAAAGGTGGACTCTAGGGTAATTATTACGATTAATATTTACTTAGGTCTAATTCTCCCAATTCATGATTCTTAAAGGGTTTTCATCATAAATTTAGTCTAATAAGTCTAATTTTATCAAAATCGTGCAAAACTGACCAAGTGCAACATTCTTTCCAAAACAAAACAATTAGGTCCAATCTATCAAATTTACATGCAATTTCCTCAAAAAATGAGAAAAATCTAGAGCAGTATGCTTGCATAAGTGACGCAAGTCATTGCAAACTTGAAGTTGCATTCTTTTTACTCATCATTCTCCACTACAATCTAGAAATTTCTTACCATGTATTTATTTACCAAATATTCCCACAGTTTATCATTTTCAAAGTGTATAATTAGCTACTGCTGTTGCTGCTTTTAATATATTTAGTCTGCTGAATTATAGAAACTTATTGAAATGCTAGAACTCGCAGGTGAACTTTTTTGAAGTGTTAATTTTTGTGATTGTGCAGTGTGATTCAGTTCTGTGCCACTGCATTTGGGTATTACGCCCAAGCTACTGCTGCTCAAGAAATATTTGGTCACACTTTGCAATCTCTTCGTGGAATCAAATATTTGTACAAGTCAGTAATCATTTTCATGTTTTAAATGTATAATTTTCTTTTGGAGTGGGAAGTGTTAATGCTAAACGGTTTTTGCTTTTCCAGGTACAACGTGTTTCAAATCGCATTCATTGTGTTAGCGGGGCTCACATTTGTTTATTACGCAGCTTTTGTACGCTTTCCCAACTTTGATTTCTCAATATTTACTCATATTTCATATTCTCAAACTCATCAAATCTGCTATGATTTCTTAAAATTCAGGGATGGAGAAGAAAAAAGCCTAGTGGCAGGTTCCAGCTTTCCTCGTAAACAAATTGCATCGAACACATGTCAACTTGAATCTGCTGGATCTCGTGATTTATCATTTATAGTCTCCTGGAGAAGACGCTTTTAAGGATCGAACCAGCTACATTCCGATGGCAGAGTTTGCGTGATCTTTGTGTGAATATACTGGTTTTGCTGATTTGGTTTGTTTTCACTCATGTATATGTTCTTTCATTATTTTTTTAACTGCTGTCGCTTGTATCTATAACTAACATGTACTGAGAAAGGACGGAGACTCTTGAATTTAACCCTTGATGTAATTTATACTACAAGAAAACTGTAGTAGCCTCTTTGCCATGTTTAATATATTTGTTGATTAACCAATTTATGTAAATAGATGGTTGTAATTTGAGAAAAAATATGCAATGATTAATTAATTTTGTAGTTTTATATTGGTGCTTAAAAATTAATCACTAAAAGAAGTAACAGGGACATCTGCAAGCTTCGTAAATTATCCTGGTAGAGTATTTTTAATTTCATTCAAATATATAATGTTCAGCATATCCTCACCTATAATGTAGTAATTCTCTATTTGAGAATTCTCATTTTGAAGAATTTGGATCAGACCCCCACCTAAATACATTTAAATTCATCTTATAATTTTGTCAGACAGTTCACTTTTTTTTGCACAAGAATTTTCCTGCATAAGCTTCACACCTTGACATTATTATTGCACAATTCAAGAATATGAGCGCTGAAACACATGGTCATATAACCGAGCTCAATAGGATCTACACCCAGAGTAAAACATCGAGTGTACGGAGACTATATATCGAGCCACTGTCTTTGCCAAGTAGAGATATGGTCAGAAACATTCATGGTGGTTTTACCATCAAGAGCAACAACATAGTATGGCGAATCCTCTCGAAATTCAGGTTCCATTGATAACCAGTACAAACTTGGTTCCCACTTAACATTCTTTAGGGCCTTCAATATTTCCACCACCACAACCTCCGATCCCTCACCTGACAAATGGATTCCATCTCTGCACAGACAACAAAATCTCATTACAAAAATAACAGCCAACTGAAAAGGAAATTGTCTCAATGTCTTGGTCTCATCAAGCAGATACGACAATACAAACTAAGGGGTGCTTAGTTCAAATTCTTCAATAGGAACGGTAGTGAGAATCATTGCACGGTGAATTACAATGAGAATGATGGTTACATTGTTAGTGTTTTGTTCTATTCTTGAAATAACTTCGGAACAAAAATGATTCTGTTTATGTATAGTGGAATTGAGAAGAAATGATTATAAGAGGGGAGATAGTTAATCACAACTGGGTAATGATTCAACTTATTTTGAGTCTTATTTCACGGAACAAATTATGATGAAGGTGGATTAATCTTTTTTTATTCTCATTACCATTCATGTTGAAGAATTTTGAACCAAGCGTCCCCACCCTAAACACATTTCTCTAATTTTCTATTTTTTGATGCATTCATTACTAATATCTAATATAGTATGTTCCAACTTCCATGCTTAACAAGATATATGGACACATGATACAAATAAATATGCACTTACATAAAGTACGCATTGTCCCAATCATCTTTTTCCCGAATTGCAGTCCAGAGATTGATGGCCTTAACATCCATTTCTTGGCACAATTCTACCAAAGCTTCAGAGTATATGCGGCAGCTTTCGTTTGTCCGGGCTTGATCATCAAACCCGTTCCTGAATAGAATCAGGAGAATAATTTATGAGCAGCGTACCAAGATGATATATAAAGCTTTGATTTCAAACTCATTGGAGTTGCATGCATTACCCATAGATTTCACGAACTTTTGCCTCGTTCACAGGAGGGGAGCTAAGGCATATTATTCGAGTCTCATCTGAAAGACCCTGAAATTGTCAAAGAAATCATTGTAAGAACTGTTTTATTGATGAGGAAAAACTCGGTTTACACGACCATTAAAATTCTTCAATGTGAATGGCAATTAGAGCTGTTATTCGAGCCGAGTCGAGCCGGGTATTTGAGGTTCGAGCTCTTATCGAGCCGAGCTCGGCTCGATAACATTACCGAGTTAAAAATTGAGCTCGACTCGTTAACGAGCCTATCGAGTCTAATGGAAAATTTTACAAAAATTTAGTTATCGAGCCTAACAAGTCGAGCTCGAGCCGGCTCGTTAGTAAATCGAGTATTTAACGAGCTCGAGCTCGGCTCATTAAGCTAAACGAGTCGAGCCTTATCGAGCCTTAACGAGTCGAGCCGAGTCGAGTCTCGTTAAGGCTCGGTTCAAATAACAACACTAATGGCAATATGAATGAGCATGAAGTAATTTTTGTGGTTAATGTAAAAGGTGATCAATTCACCTTCATCATACTTCGTACGAGGTAAGGAGACTCAAAATTAATTAATCATTGCCTCATTTTGATTAACTACCTCTCCTCCTATACCCATTTCTCCTCAATCATTTCACCAACAATCATTTTTTGTCCTTATTCCAAGATTAGAGCAAAACACTAAGGAGACTCTTGGTTGGTAATTCTTCAATCGGAATGGGAATGAGAATGAATATAGAGTGATTATTGTGATTAATGTGAACAAAAGATGATCAGTGATACTACTTCCCCTCTAGAATAAGGTAATCATTTCCTCATTTGATTAACAATCTCACATTCTACAATCATTTCTCCTCAATTATTCCCTATTCCACAACCAACCACCATTTTATGTGCCTTTTTTCCAAAATTAGAGTGCATCACTAATAATGGGACCACCATAGAGATAACGCATACTCCAACATATCTAGGGGTATGGAGGGAAAAAAGATTTCATTCCCATTCCATTTAAGAATTTGAAAACAAGTGCTGCCTAAAAGTAACCATCATTCTCATTGTAATTCACTATTCAATGATTCCCACCGAAATGTTTGAACCAAGCGCCCTCTTAATGGACTCAGTCTCATAAACTGAGTTTCAAAGGAGCTTAAATTATTTGGTATATACACTTGGATCAGGTGAAACTTGTAATCACAAGGCAAGAAAATGGTGTTGAATGAACCTTAAGATGCTGAATAATCTTCCTCATGTTTTCGATGTATTCAGGTAGAGGCACATGAGCTCCTAGGCCACTTGGGTGAGGGTTCGTTGCATCGTTACCCCCGAAATGTACTATGACGAGACGAGGCTGAACAGCTGCATCCTGAATCCAATCATCAAATGTGAATATATATAAGCCGTGATGATTTGCTGCTAAACCGAACATATGATTCCATATGCTCGGTTTATTCACGTTTCGTTTGATAGTCAGAGGCAAACTAAAAGCTACCTTGGGAAAAACTTGATCCAGAACTTTAAGGGCCATCCTCGTGTTCCAACCAGAGTATCCACGCAGTTTTACATCCGCCTTTAACAATTTCAACAAAAGCCACATAATCAAAATGTGGAGTTTTGATTGAAACAAATACTAAAGACTAATAAACTGCACAATCGAAAAGAAATAGATCAAACTCGATTGTTGTTTGGTAAGAGTTATGTTGCACATATGGTTAAATGGCTATTTCTCCCTTCTTGAAGATGCAACATTGTAACCACAAAAGATGTCTTTCTTAAATTTATTACTAATGATGCTATCAAATAAACACCATTTGAACATAGAATCTGGTGAGCTCATACAACAAAAACTAAACATTTATCCCACTATTTGTGTTAGATCAAAACACGTGTTCAAGTTTATATTTAATTTAAGCATGCCTAATAGAACAATGCAGATTCAAATGCCATCAAAATCAGGCTTGTCAAAGGCTATCTTATCTCCCCAAATCAAAGCTATCAAATACTAAACATGGAAATCTCAATTGATATAAAGCTAAATTTCAAGAACTACAAAGTCAACCAAATGATTCTTCTCTCAGTAATAATCCATAGTTTCTCAAATATTAGCATCAAATTATTCAAGAAAAAATAAAAGAAAACCTTGCGGATGTAAAGGTCGGAAAAAATGGAGCCCCAGCCTCCAACTTTGTAGCTCATCTGAACCATGGATGACCCGAATAGCACGAACTTCGGGCGACCCGGACCCACCATCTTCTTCCTGTGAGACTTTCTGCTACTTGGTGCTCTATCTATGTTAGTTGATCAATGATTTTTTTTTCTTTCAAAATTTAAGAATGAGACAATAAAGAAGTCTAAAATCGAAGTGTCATTAAAAGACTGTGTACAAATTATTGGAGTAGTATATAAAAAGGAAAGAAGTAAGTCCGGAGGATTTATTAAGAATGGAAAATTGGGATAATGTGTACAGTATTTTAAAATTTAGGAATTTTTTATTGGAGTATGTTTGTTTTTTGTTTTTAGTACGTCAAATCAATAAATTCCAAATTAGAATCAATTTTGAATGTCAAAACTCAAAAACGCATCATCTAAAAACTTCTTTTAATCCCAAAATGTCATGTCTCATATGCATACATTTATGCATTTGTCACATTTTATTTAATTAAAGTTATTGTCACATTTTAATTAAAATTATTCAATTATATTTTTTTTCAATTGAATTCATTACTCATTTTTAAATTGTTCTACATAATTTTTAAATCTTTCTAAATTTGCATAAACTAGGTTAGAAATATGCATAAATCTACATAATTTTGCTTAAATGTAAGAAGGGTAATATAGTCTTTTTCTACGTATAATTTGTTTCGTCAAATTTATTGGAGGTGAAATAATTAATTTCGGAGTGCAAATACGGCCATAGTTAAAACTTAAAAAAATGTTTAGAGTTCATAGATTGGGCCTATTTAACATGAAAATTATTCATATATTGGGCTTTGAGCATTTTAAAAAGCCCAATCTAACAAAGTTCCCGTAGCGGAAATGGACATCGCCCTTTTCTCTCCTTCTTCGCTCTTCGCCGGCTCCGATGATAGCTCCGATGGTAATAGCTATCCACTTTTTTCATTATTTCTAAAGTAGCCTTACTATTTTATGTAAGTATAAAGCTTTTTTTAATGTTTCATTTTTCCGCAGAAGAGGAGAAGAAGACTGAAACCCAAGAGAACTTCGTGGAGCGAAAACACCAATTTCCTGGAATGGTTTGTTTCAGAGACGCATTTGATTTTATTTATTTATTTATTATTGCCGTAGTTGATTTTATATATGCAGGTAAATAAATGCTTATGTGGTGATTTTGATGAAGATTGTAAGTTCATAGATATCAATAATAGGAAAAAGATGATTCGATGAGCTTAAATGCTTAAGTTCGTTTAATTAAAGTGCTAAGCGGCTGATTATTGCGTTACTTCACTGCAATGCAATGTGGCAGTTAGGTTTTTACTTGAGGCTTGTCCACTAGTGGTTATACCTTCACCACATTTCAATTAGGGCTGTAAATGAGTCCAGCTACTTCAATCTTGTTTGAAATGTTATCGAGCTTTGAAATTCATGTTTGAATT
Organism: Galeopsis tetrahit; assembly: GCA_963675135.1. Taxonomy (NCBI): domain Eukaryota; kingdom Viridiplantae; phylum Streptophyta; class Magnoliopsida; order Lamiales; family Lamiaceae; genus Galeopsis; species Galeopsis tetrahit. Next base: position 70,046,799 of record OY776128.1, on the reverse strand, counting down.
TGTTTGATAAATAATGAGTCGAGCTCAAACGAGCTTTATTAGAGCTGAATACGAGTCGAGCTTGAGTAGTTTGACATTTTTATACTTGTTTTATCTTTTTTTACTTATCGTGTTCGAGCGAGCTTTAGACTGTACCGAATTTAAATGTATGTTCAAGTTTGTTTGATATCTATGTTGAACCAAGCTCAAATGAGCTTTTGCCGAATGATCTTGAACCGAATATCAAATAGCTTGGTTTGATTTTCATTCCTAATTTCAATGTGGCAATTGATATTTGTAGCCTATTAAAACCTGGTATTGAAGCAAATTGAAGGATTATATAAGTTTGCCAGTACAATTAGATGTTGGATTATGGTATGGAGCATTGTTCCTTTATGATTGTTTGCCTGTAAGATTTGCAAGCACAACTAAGTTGCTATGGCTGTTTAGCGAGGATCATTTTCTTCAAGATTCTTTTTATTGCCTTGTGTGTGTGCAGGAACTGCTCATTAGAGAGTTTTCATTTCATCAATTAAATGCTAATCTACTGTGGCCTGGCACATTTGCATTTGCCGAATGGTTGGTTCAACACAGAACATGGATAGAGAGAAGGAGAGTACTAGAGTTGGGGAGGTATGCGTAATGGTATAATGCCTCATATTCTGTCGTGATGTTTCTGCTATTAAATTTTCGAAAGTTCTAGTTTGATCTTCATAGATGGTGTTTAGGTCATTAACTTCATCTGCTATTATTGCCTTTCTTGAACAATCGGAGTTTGGAGCACATTTCTTAGGGGCTCTTATTTGAATTTCATATAAGAAAGCTATATATATGTATAAAAGCTACTGCATTGCTGCTTATCGAGGCAATCCCTTTTACTTTTCTAATCTTACATTTCTGAGTTCATTGCAGTGGAACTGGAGCTTTGGCCATCTTTTTGAGAAAATCTTTCCAACTTGATATTGTAACTTCTGATTATGACGATGCTGAAATCGAAGAGAATATTGCACATAATTGCCAAATAAATGGAGTTACTCCTGTCCTTCCTCACATAAGACGTACGGAGTAATTTATTTTCCAGAGGCTGAAATGTTAAAGTAAAAAAACACATCTCTTTCGTTTCGATAAATACTGAAACTATAACTTTTTTCCTTTCCAGATTCCTGGGGAGATGTCTTTCCAGTTTCTGATCCAGATTGGGACCTAATTATTGCCAGTGATATATTACTGTGTAAGTTTTCTAATTCAAGCTCCCTTTTTAACCTTGGTTGAATGTGTTTTGAATGAATAACGCTATGCACAATAATGTCACAGTACTTATGTTCCTCAGTTCCCCTGTACACCAAGCTACAGAGTATGCAATTGACGAACAATCAAAAAAACATTTCAATTGCAAATCTGTTAAGTTTAAAAGTAAAAGAGAAATATTGTAAGATAAATACGGTCGAGAGTAATAGTCTTGTCTTTAGCACCATACAGGAAGCAAAAGCATGTACCCGTGTATACATAATTTTTGTCATCATCATCAAAGCCCATTCTGGTGATATTGGTTATACGGGCATTTCCATGTAAAAAATCAACATTGACGTATTTTATATGGTTTCAATTTATCGAAATTTTCAAGGTTTTAATTTGAATGCTATTTAAAGCTTATTGCAGAAATTTTTATATTAAGCCCAAGACAATAATCTATTTCACATTTTAAAATGTTTGTACCATTGTTTTTTACGTATTTGGAAGAGTGTATTAGTATCAAATGATTATCGAGTAATTTACAACTCTCGTGTTTCACAGATGTTAAGCAATATGGGCACCTTATAAAGTCGTTATCATTTCTCCTAAAATCTTACAAGCCAAAAGCTAGTGATGATGTTACTTGTACGAGTGGACAGAAAGGTATGTTTGGTTGGTTTGTAATATATTTTGGTATAACTTTAGGCTAGCTAATGAATATACACTTATATGGGTCATTTTTCTTAGACTCATGTCCGCTTGTTCGGCCATCATTCTTGATGAGTTGGAGGCGAAGGATAGGGAAAGACGAAGAGTCTTTATTTTTTACAGGGTGCGAAGAAGCTGGTCTTGAAGTTGAGCATCTCGGAACTCGTGTCTACTGTATCAAGCAAAGAATTGAAAATTGTCAATCCAACTGAACATTTTATTAGTATTACAGTATCTTGCGAGACCAAACTTCATTGGAATATTTGCTTCTTGAAAACAATGTATTCTTTTCTTATTGTCGTGAAATTTTTTAGATTTTTTTTGGGAAAATTTAGATGCTTAAAATGCATATGTGAAATCAGACGTTTAATTAGATAGTGTGCACACTATTTTAAGTAGGTGAGGTTTGAACTTAATTAGCTGCAATATTTTATAACATTAATTAATTATGTTGTATTTCAATAGTATATTTATTATGCATTCATAAATATATGAATTGGGTATGATATGATTATGTAGTACGGAGGAGTAGTATTTTCTTGTAGTTATTTTTTAGAATATTCTAAACAAATGATTTCTTTATAAATAAGTATTAGTATATTATATTTTTTTTATTGTTATCTTTTAGAATATTCTAAAAATAATTGATTTTTCAATAGATTATGAAATACACTTATATATATTGTATATAGGTGACTATCCACAAACATTTACTTTCATACCCTTAAAATGGAAAGTCATTATTTTTTCTTCACATATATCCAAAAATCAACACATTCATTTATTTTATACATAAAGATTTATAAAAATTACCTCTTAAAATTCCCACTAAATTTGTCAATGGTGTCTTTCTATATTTTGCAAAAAAACAAGATAATAGCTCAATTAATGTAGTAGAAATGTGGAACGAATTGCAAATGGATTTGATATCTAAGGAGCATGTGGTGATTTAAATGGGATTATCTTATCCTTCTACTACAAACAAATCTCAATTGTTTTTAACAATGAAAATGTAAAGGTGATTTAAATGGGATTATCTTAACCTTCTACTACAAACAAATCTCAATTGTTTTTAACAATGAAAATGTAAACACTTACCTTTAGTTTTTTATGATTTTTACACGGTGATGTATTTGTCTAATGCTTTTTGTAAGATTTTACACTTTAACCCAAATAATTTCTACATATTTATTTAGACTTCGAAATAAACTAATACTACTACTATTATTAGCTTAGATTTCATATCAAGACTATATATATATATATATATATATATATATATATATATTGACTTGCTTATGAAACTCGACATACAACTTATCAATTTTGATCAAAGTTTATTTTTTTTCACAAAATATATAATGAGAAGTATTAGTTTATATAAAGTGGAGAGAATTATTTTTACTTCATGGAATACAATGTCTTATGTCAAATATTTCATACATACATTTCATCTCAATTAGATCAAGTTAAAATTCTAAGCCCATTTAGTTCAAAAGTCAAATTAAAATATTTTAAAAAAAATCGCGGGTTATAAGCTCGGAGCCGGGTTGCCCAGAAAATTCGCGGGTTGCAAACGAGTGGTTTACTACATGACCAAAATATGTTACTACAAATGTCAAAAAATTACCACTACAAGGCCAAAAATTTAATATTACATGTCAAAACATTATGACAAATCCACCCAAAAAATTAACTGTCCAGAATATTTTTGAACATGTAGTAATACCAGTGTTGTAAAAGACGGAAATCGCTAAGCGGGCGTTTTCGACCGCCTAGCGCCTAGGCCGTCTAATCGGCGCCTAGGCGCCGCCTAGGATTTTCAATTTTTTTTTTTGTACTTCACATACCAAATTAAAATATTAAAAAATGTTTCATACCAAATTAATCATACTAGGCTCCAAAAGTCCAAAACATGCTACGAGTACCAAAAGACTAGTACAGTAGACAATAGTACATTACACTAGTACTACACTGCAGTGTCGTAAAAGTCCAAAACACATGCTACTAAAAGTCTAAATTAAACCTAATTCACTTCAAAAGTTCAAATTAAGTATAATTAACATTCACGTCAAAATAATCAAAGTAACTAATTAAGGGTAGGGGTAGAGGTTGATGGTTGAGGACGTTGAGAACACAAATGCAGTTCATTGCCATACACACGATCTTCATCGGACTCATACTCGACATTGACCTCTACTTCTTCCTCATCGGATAAGAAATCATCGTTGTCAAGTTCTCTAAGTTGATCTCCCTCCACAACATCATCATCGACCTATCCAACTCCACAAACAATCAATTCTTGAGCACAAGAATTGATTCTGAATGGAACCCTAACTTAATTTAATTTTTACATTTTTTTATTATTATTTTTACCAAAATGACGTTGTTTTGTATATTTAAAAAAAAAAAAATCCGCCTAGGCTCCGTCTACCCGCCTAGGACCGCCTAATCACCCTAGCGCCTAATGTGTGCAGATTAGTGAAAATTTAGACTTTTTTCGCCGCCTAGGAGCCGATTTTTGCATCCTTGAGTAATACACTTTTGACTTTGTAGTGATAAAATTTTTGTCTTGTAGTAACATTTAGTAGCCAAATAAATTAGATTTATTTTAGTAATTTTGCTCAAAAAAATAAGTGTTCAGAATATTTTTGGACTTGCAGTAATACACTTTTGGTCTTTTAGTGACAAAATTTAGGTCTTGTAGTAACATAGTTTTAATCATGTAGTAAGATAATATTTAAGAGCAAAAATAAATATTGTAATTATGGTTAACCCGCGTTTGACCCATGAATTTTGACTTAATTTACTTTAATTGATCAATATTGCATATACGTACCCTCTTTAAATTGACATATAGTAGATGTACTCCTCTCAAATAGGGGTGGAAATAGGTTAGGCCAAGCTAGACTTTGTATGAAAAGATTAACCTAAGTCTGGCCTATTATCTATAATAGGCTTTTTTTATGGGTTTGGCCCGACCTTTTTAGTAAACAGGTCAGGCCTACGAGTCTGTTAGAAGTCTATTTAAAATTTATTCAATACGAAAATTTAAAAACGCAATTTAATATTTAAAATTACAAATAAATTAACGATCAAAATAAGTGCAATACAATAATACATTCAAATAAAAACTAAAGGTAAATTCTTAATAAGGTCATTTCACTCAAACTTTTATCTAATAGGGAATATGTTTTTATTTTTTATTCAATAGAGTCAAATTGGCACTTAAGAAGACAAAATTGTCATTTTCCCATTTAAATAATTTCAAATTAATTAATGTTAGACATATTAACATCAAATCAATTTTGATAAATGCATATTTTCGAAAAAAGCAAATCTATCACCTTCCTTAATTCAAATATTCCTAAAAATAAGGCAATTTGAATTAATTAGCTGACTTTGTGTACCTAAAAGATTGCTTTCCCAAATAATAAGACAATTCGAATTAATTAGCTGACTTTGTGTACCTAAAAGATTCCTAAAAATAAGGCAAATCTATCACCTTCCTTAATTCAAATAACTATCAAACGCGAATTTAAATTAATAATTCTGAATTTTATGATCCAGAATTAAATTACACAAGAGTCATAACACAATTAAATCACAAAAAGACTCATAAATTTCCTGAGTTTATAACACGATGAAGATGGTGCAAAAATTGGACACGTAAGCATGCTGTCCAGTATGCAATACTCGTTCTCATACAATGCATATATATATATGAAATAAATTATGAATTATAATATGCATAATAGACTGAATTTTTGTATGAAAATACATATACATCAGGTAATATATGAAGGACAAAATGCATATAAAGGAATGCATATAAACATGACGACAAATATGCATACGTATAGAAAGGAATGTACTAAAGTGCATGTAAACAATTTTGCATAAAAACATGCAAATAAAAGTGCATCTGAACATACAAACAAAAGCTCGACAGAAGTACTCACCGCTTCCTTGACTCGTGCCGGAAATAACAGGACCCTCCAATTTTTCCTCCTCTAAACTCGGCCATGGCTTCGCCTTCTTTCAGGTGGTCTCGACGGTGGCCCACACCTTGCAAGACGGCAAGGGCTCTGCAATTTCTTCACGACGTCAGCCATGGTGGGGGCTCTGCAAAATCTGTTCGCCATGGTGGGGGGCTCTGCAAAATCTGTTTCCCCAAACGGCACAGTTGAAGATGAAGATATTCGTCCGGCGACCACTGTAAAGACGATGAAGCCAAGGCGACTTCCCCGGCCATGGCGGCGGCCACAAAGCTTCATCTTCGCCATGGCAGATCGACGACGGAGCTTCAAGGGCGGCGACCATGGAGTTCAAGGCGGACGACAATGGTGGGGGCGTACGTCGACGGCGAACAACTTGGCCATGGCGATGGTGGTGGCCGTCTTCGCCGGAGAGTTGGAGGCGACAGCGCCATAGTAAAAGTGACTCTATTTTGCACTGTGGTCTTCAGAACAATTAAACAGAGAAGATGAACTTTAAAGTGGTAGATACTTACAGATTAATGGTTTGTTGAGATGAATTTGGTGATATGAAAAATTAAACAAAATTGATAAAAACTTCCTATTTTGGTTTCTGCATTGAGAGATTTGCTGAAATGAAGTTTCAGAAATCGATTTTGGGAAGGTCAATAATTTGTTGAATGTGCCCTATAATTTGAGAATTAATTGGCTGCAAGTAATTATGAATTTAAAATTCGAATTAAATGTTCAAATATATAAATTAAGGGGGTATATGAATATTAAGGGCATTTAAGGTTTTTTTACACTATTTGACCTTATTAGGAAATTTTAAAAGTTGTAGTTTTTACTTGCCTATAGAAATGACTTTAGTTAATAATCTCAAAAACTAAAAAATACTAGTTTCTCAAGGACAAAAACATATTTAATTTGTATTAATTTACTATTAATGTTAGTATTATAGGTTAATTATTTTATTATAAAATATATATAAATATATATTACAATTAATTATATATATATAACACATAATTTTAAATAGGTCGGCCTGATAGGCTTATAAGGCCTTATATAAGGCCTAAGTCCGACCTACTTAAGTAAATAGGCTTTTTAAAAAGCCTTAGCCCGGCTCATATTATAAATAGGCTAGACCAGGTCAGGCCCTTAATAGGCCAGGCCGTAGGCCCCTGTCGGGTGGCCCGACCTATTTCCACCCCCTACTCTCAAATTAGCCAAATTACCCTCTTCGCTCTAAAACATTTATTGATAAATATAATCTCTCACTACAACCCTAATTCATCTCTTCTCCTTTCTTCTTCCTCATTCTATAAAAACCCAAAAAATTAAATCCATAATTCTTCTTTTCTCCATCAAACCGCCGCCCCCTTCCGTGCGCCGCCACCCCCTCCTTCTGCTTCTGTTTTTTTTTTTTTCTACCTTCATTCCCCTCCCTTTCTCACCCTCACCGCCCTCAAGTCCTCCTTTTACGCAAGGCCCACCATCCCCGTCCTGCGGCCATGCCTCCAAATTGCGTTCAGACGAAGTATTTTTTTTATTATTATTATTTTTTACACACTAGAGTCGACCATATACACTTTCGTAAATAAATTATTGTCGACGAGAGTGTATATTTTCGATCAACTATTGTCAAGAATTTAATTGCCATATATTGCTAAATGAGGTGGGGCACCCTGGGTTCGAAACCCAGTTTTTACACTTTTTCCGAATTGGTGAAATGGCGAGGGAACAACAACTCGCGAATTGGCGAGGGACACACGCGCTCTCGAATTGGCGAAGAATGCAATAATTCCCTCGCCAAAAAAATAGCGAGGCAGATTTTGCGAGAAAATTAAACGCTCTCCAATTCGCTAGCCAACACATTTAAAGAGGGCAATTCCCTCTACATTCTCCTTCTCAAATGAATGATTTTTTTATAGTGCATAAATATAAATTTTACAATGAAAAACCATTATAATTATAAATATGTATATAAAAATATTTTATTTTAAAAATAATGAGGAGGCGAATAACACTGATGCACATTACATGATCGTAATTATATTAACTTCATGTTATGCAGTACGTATCATTGTAGAGATGTAAACACACACTCATCTTATAATTGTAAAGAAGAAAATACAAAACAAAAGGTATTTCATAGATTGAGTGTTACAATGCATAAAGTGCATAAAATGCATAGTTACTAACTAACCACTAACTAAGAAGTTATAAAAGTAGTTACAAAAGGAACAAAACTACTTTATATCCTTTACACCCCCTCAAAATGAGAGTAGATGTCAATCAACCTCATTTTGGCAATAGTCGTAATTCTGAGCAAAGTGCATTCTCAAATCGTACCATGGCGCTAGTACACACAACCAACCACAATCAACAAAGAATCCTCAATAGATGAAGTACAATGATCAATCTCCAACTGAAAGTCAAAAGCCCCATAACCAAGCTTTACTAACCAACAAAAAATCTTACCAAACGTCGAGAATCGGACGGAAACAACACAAAAATCCACCGATTCCGAGCACAACAACTCAAAAGCTAATCGCCGGCGAAGAATAACCTCAATCAGCCTCCAAAAATAACTTCCAATCGCCTCCGAAATTGTCAAAATACAACAATCCCCAATCTACGGAAGTCAACGGCAGTTGCACAAAATCAAACCCAAGGCAACGAGCAATCGCGTGATAAACATGAAATAATCGATTTCGAATCAACATGAAGTCAAATATAAACTCACGAGGATATAACTCGCAAAGAAATGAGTATTAAACTCAAGAAACTCAAAGAAGAATTCGAATCAAGATGAAATCGAATCTAAAAATTCACGAGCATAAAACCCGTAAAGAATAATCTCGAAAAGAGAAAAAAAAAGTAGAAATCCAAATCCATCAAAGATTTGGCAGAAATGAGTACAAAGACTCAAGAAATTCGGAAATCTATGCATACCGAATTGCGGAAACATATCTAGATCGACAAACTTGTTTAATCGATCATAAATTAATCCATACATAGCTCCGATACCATGTAGAGATGTAAACACACACTCATCTTATAATTGTAAAGAAGAAAATACAAAACAAAAGGTATTTCATAGATTGAGTGTTACAATGCTTACAATGCATAAAGTGCATAAAATGCATAGTTACTAACTAACTACTAACTAAAAAGTTATAAAAGTAGTTACAAAAAGAACAAAACTACTTTATATCCTTTACAATCATCAAAATCTACTTATCTAAACAAATACACATTATTATAATTATGATATTTTTCCTTACTGCTTGATATGTACACAAAAGAACAAGATCACCGGTAAAAAAAAAAAAAAAAAACAAGATCAATCCTCTCTCTCCCTCTCATTCTTAACAAATAGTACTAAAGTGTTAATATCGATCATTCCAATTACAAAGCATTACAATAATAAGATTTATTTCGATTAATTGTACTTAAATAGCTGGCCTTTTGAAAATGGGATAAAATAAATATAGCTCTGTACCTTCTTATAGCGATTCATTCTATGCTAACCAAATCGTTTTTTTTTTTTCAATTGTACTGTAAAGTACAATTTTTAAATACAGATGTCATATTTTTAGTGGAGTACTATAAAATAAATCATCCTAAAAGTATAATTATTCATAGATTATCTAATTTAGTACTCCCTTCGATCGTTTCTAGGTTGATTGTCCATTTAACTCAAATGAGTCAATTAAGTGAAAAGGAGTAAGAAATGTTTTTTTTAATTGTTGATAAAGTAATACTGTGGTGTTTGGATGGGATAATTAAAGTCTGTTTTCTTTTTTTAAATGAGTAATTTTGTAAAAGAGGTACATAAATGAAACAAGTAATTTAGCAAAAGAGGGAGGAATTATTAATTGAATAAAAAAATGTTTCTATATAGTAAAAAATGTACAGCACAGCAGCTGCTATCAACTTCCAGATTCAACATTTTCTCCATAGGTAGGAATCACTCAATCGAAAGTATATTAATACCAATCAATCATCAAAAAATTATTAATTATGGTGAATTGAATATTATGGAAATCATTATGAATATTTTGTTTGGGCTCAAATAATTGAAATGAATGTATCACAATATCTGTAAAATATAGTATTTCTGAGGGTGTGTGTTTGGCCCGAGAGAAACTTCGAGGAAATAGCTTGTTTTTTGTTTCCATGCATATACAATCCACACAATCTTGCACACATGTCAAGTCTCTTGTTTGATTTTCATGATTCTTCAGTTTTTAAACTGGCAAAATAGAAAGAAAAAAAATTGAAATTCAAATCGAAGTATAGATAGGAAAGGAATAAGGTGGTGATTTTAACTTCATTTGTAACGACAAGAATCACTTTTTTTTTTTACTGGGGTTAGAATGAGAATGAGTCAGGTCGGATTAAACTTTAAAAATAAAAAAGTCTGGACATGATATTTAATTTTTGGACTTATGATGGTAACGAGGCGGGTCTGACCTGTTTCAGAACTTGCCCCGTCAAATTTTTTTAGACCTAGAAACCGGAATCTGCCCTGCCTAAACCCGACCCATTGCAATCCGTACTGGCTTATGGCCTATCATAAACATTTCTTAGAGGTTTGATCTAACTTTTTTAATAAATAGATCTGAGTCGTAGGTGCATTTCAAAACAATCCTAAAAACTAACTATTTAAATTTTAAAATAAAGAAATAAGAGAAAAAACAAATTCATTAAATAGTTCATAAAACTATATCAATTATTTTTAACTAATAAAAAAAATACATAAAATAGAGCATAGATTGATTTTGTGTAAAAAAAGGTTTAAAGAGATAAAATCGAGTCGGTATTATGTTATATTTCACCTATTAAACAACATTACTAAATTCATTCTAAAATTTGAGTGAACCGAATTCACAAAAAACTTTTGTCATTAAATGGAGTAGCAAGTAGAAGGGTGTGTGGCCGCAGATTCATGTGAGGAGGTATGCTTGCTTATACCGACGCGCCGTAATATCGAAAAGGCCAGAATGGTGAAATGTCAATTTCGTATAACTGAATCCAGACAACATAAACTTTGCAAATTTTAAAGGAACTTGTCTTCTTTGCAAATAAAATTAGAGGATTAAAACAGAAATGGGAAGCTTCCGAGAAACATCATGAATAATATCCTCTCTAGCTTCAATTATATGATCGATGGAGTATCATGGGTTTCCATATCCATACACTCTGCGATGATCAGCTAATTGATATAGTCATATAGACATCCATTTTTAAACTTCATTACGGATCCATAATCAAAGCAATTCTAGTTACACGGTTAATAATAATATCTTCGATCTCCTAGTCATATTAGTTTATTTATAGAGAAGAAACGTTGAAGGTATAATGGGGCATTATTGTATCAATTTATAAATAAAATTATTGTTTATGAATAAAGTGAATGAATAAGGAATGATTGAAGGGTGAACATATAAGCAGTATGAATAATATTATTTACAAAAAAAGAATGAATATAATAAAATTAGATAACAAAAAAAAAGTGAGAAAAATAAAATTAGACATAAGAAGTACAAGTGATGTGGGTTAAAGGTAATGGAATAATTATACGGAGTACTTCGTTTATCCAACTTTATTATTCTCGCTTTTTTTTATTCGATTGTCCAATTTTATTATGTTTTTTTTAAATAATATTATTCACATTATTTTATTTTTATTCTTCAATTATTCATTATTTACTTAAATTGTCATTTACTTTATTTATAAATAATCATTTTATTTATAAATAAATCCCGCACAATATCACATATATATTTTTTCTTTCATACCCCTCAACTTATATACATAGGGTTGGTCTGCTATGGACTCGAGTGCATGTTGTGCACTCTAGTCCATGTTGCACTTTTCAGTTACTGACTTACACTTTTTGGTAAATGGTGTTGCACTTTTCAATTATTAAACTGTATAAGTAATAATTTGAAAAGTGCAACACCATTTACCAAAAAGTGTAAGTCAGTAAACTGAAAAGTGCACATGGACTAGGGTGCACAGCATGCACTCGAGTGCATACTAGACTTTACCATATACATAAACTAATTAATATTAATTAAAATTCGTGTCCGAATATATGGGTATAATAAATTTAGACGAATAATTCTAGTGTTTAAAGCTGGTTTACAATTGATGACAATTAGAAATCAAAGAAAAAATTAAGCAAAAGGAAAAAAAAAAGGTCCAATAGAATTGTGCATGTGACAGTATATAGGAGTACTTTGTAGTATTATACTACTATATGAAAGTAAAATACAAAACGTAGCAGTAAGGATGATAGGAGCAGTTTTGTATATAAGAGAAATTTCCGGGAAGTTTCAACACACAATTTTTTTTTTTGGACAGGTTTCAACACACAATTATTCAAGGTACATACCGTACTACATCACACATCACTTATACGTTTCGTTTTCGCAATTTCATGCCATAATTAATACTCTCATATATTTTATTGCAAAAATAAATAGTGTAAATTATCCATTGATTTTGATTTAATCCATACCTTCCCAATCCCACCACCACTCTTTTTTTTATATAGGTTGTCATTTTATTGTTTGACTTGTTTTATTATCTAGTTTACTATTGATATATATCATGTTAAAAAAATAATTAAATTCTCATAATAATGAAGATTAAAGTCTAGTATGCACTCGAGTGCATGTTATGCACCCTAGTCCATGTTGCACTTTTCAGTTTTACTGACTTACATTTTTTGGTAAATGGTGTTGCACTTTCAATTATTACTAAAAATATTATTATACAGTTTAATAATTAAAAAGTGCAACACCATTTACCAAAAAGTGTAAGTCAGTAAAACTGAAAAGTGCAACATGGACTAAGGTGCATAACATGCACTCGAGTCCATAGCAGACCAACCCGATCCAATATGATAAAAGATCAAGTAGAACGTGAAAAATAAAATAGATGAATTAATCTAATTTTTATATTTGGAGAGAGATCGTAAATATAAAACATCTCAATAGTATATTTCAATTTAAGTGCATCTCCTTCAAACTCCTACGTCTACCTATTTAAACCACCAAGCTAGAGTACCCCTAAATAGTATTTACCATGTTTTTTATACAACAAGTGCATCGTGCACCACTTACATTTTATAATTAAAAGGTTATTTAATGTTTATTATTTCGTACTTTTAATTAGACCACCCCTATTGGAAGCAAAAATGTACCTCTAGAATTCTGTAATCCAAGAGAGAGAATTAGGCCGACCTAACATTCACACGGCCAAAACTAGGCCTCTCCCCTGGAATTTTGATTTTTCTTTAAATAGTGCTATATTAAATTTATAGCACTACAGTATAATTTAGTTAAAACCAATTGATAATACAACTAAAAGGGGGATATATTGGCCTAGTGGTGGGGTCTCTGGACCTAATCCCAGGACTAGGAGTCACTAATTTCAAATTTAGTTTAGAGAGACGACGAGATATTTTTAAGTTTAGACCCTGCTTTAGTTGAAACAATTTATAAGTTGTTAAGGAAGCTCTCTAAATTTGTTTGGTAAAATAACATGTTTAGAATTTTAAATTTCATCTTATTATAAATCAATAAATATTACTCTCTTCTTTCGTGATTATTTACACGTATTAACATATTGAGATGTCACAAATTAATTATTTACACACTCTCGATCAATTTAAAAATAACTCGTAAAATTAATAGCCCGTAACATTATTTTATTTTATTTTAAAAAATCATTGAACATTTCTAAATCATATTCATTATCTTAAAAAGTTAGTCGGTCAAGTAATTTTGGGACGGGCGAGTTATTTAAAATTTCAATATACTTGAAAAAAATGAAAGTGTAAATTGATTTTGCAATTTGAAAGTTGAAATGATGCTCTTCACCTCTTGTTTTAAAGCGGGGAAAAAAATATGTGTGGTGTTGTACCACTTTTCGTCGGAGTGAATTAAGCAAGTGTATACAAACACTAGCTATAATTTATATATATGCAATTTATACGGATCTATAAAATGTTTTTGATGAAAGATTTGAAGATAAAAAATTAGGCTTTGAGTGTTCTTGAGAGTTGAGCAAATAGTATAATATTTTGTGTAAACTTGGGATTGTCCCTTATTTTAACCTTGAATTGGCTTAAATACTAGGTTACATTTAGATGTGAATTAATTGTTGGCAGCCCACATTAATCCAATTAATAATCTAATTACAAGTGCCCTAAAAATGATCATTACAAGTTTGTGGCATAGCCATTTTGCATTAAATGCCTCTGAAACCGCTCTTAATATGTCTCATCCTTGACGGTGCTCGTCGCCGATCACCAAGATAAACCGACTCTGACTTTTCAACCTTCCATTTACCAATTTGACAAATCGATCCTCGTCGATGCTCGTTTTTTAGACTTGTGGTCGATGATCGCCATGCCTTTATCTCAGGGTGAACATCTTGTCTTGTGACAATTCTCTTCTTTCCGTTGTTTCCTCTCTTGCTCTTCCTTAAGTTTGGCTAGTCTCTCTTACATCTCCTCCACGACCACGACCATCTTCATTATCCCCTATCAGGGTCTGACCAGTTCCAATGCCGACCTGTTTACCTTGGCTTCTATTGTTTTGATATTGGTTAATGGTGTGAGCACCTATTGATGTGATATTGGTTAATATATTCTTACACGGTTATGGAGTAATATACTGCATCTGTCCAATAGAATTTTGCTCACTTCTTTTTATGCATATTTAAAAAAAAAAATTATATTTTAAATATAAAAAATATATGTGGAATAACAAGTAAAAAATATTGTTGGTAGATACTCAATTTTGTTAATAAAGTAGAAAAAATACTTAAAAATTAACTATTTAAATAAAATAAAGACAAAATATAGATTTGAGCAATTTTGGGGGCCCCAAAAGATGATGATATTTTGGTGTGAGACTAGTCAAAGATGGCACATGTCCTGGTTATATATATATGTGCATGCAATTAAAATTAATTCATCACCTCCTCAAAATAGAAACACTACCCTCTCACCTCATTTCTTCTTCCATTTTGTGTAAAGCTTACACACAACACTAGAGTAGTAATGGCTACAGAAAAACGAGAGGGAAAAAAGGCAACTGAAGAGTGGCTTCTAGAAAATGGAAACATTAAGCCGTTGAGCAGAGAGAGGCATGGCCGTACTGCACACAATATGTCATCTTCTTCCCTGCGCAAGAAATCGGATCGGGCCCTCGTTTCTAGAATACGGTTCGGGTGCTTGAGGGCATTTTTGTCCAATCTTCAAGAAGTTTTGCTTGGAACTAAGCTTGCTATTCTCTTTTTGGCCATTCCTCTAGCAATTGTTGCTCATTATCGCAACTTTCAAAGGGTAACAGTCCTTTTTAATTTCAATTTTTTTAAATTTTCATTGTATTCATATTGTTTTCTCATTCGATATTTCTATTTTTAATTTTAAATTAAAATGGGGAAAATAATTGTGTCTTGTGGTGTGATTTTGATGTAACAGCCTTGGATTTTTGGTCTGAGTTTACTTGGGCTCACTCCACTTGCAGAACGAGTTAGTTTTCTGACGGAGTAAGAAACAAACAAATTGCTAATATTTAAGTTTTTTTGTCCTCAAACTATAAATAAATAAACATAGTATATCATGGAATATATTGTGAGGTGCTAATTAATTAACATCTTTATCTTCTCGATCTCGTGAACAAAATATGCAGGCAGATCGCTTACTTCACAGGGCCAACAGGTGATTACATACTCAATGCATCTCAATCTTTTTATAATTATTAAAATAATAAACAATGAAAAAAGAAACATTATTTAATTAATTAATTATTAATTTGGTGGGATTTTGGTTTTGTAGTTGGAGGACTACTAAATGCGACATGTGGAAATGCAACAGAATTAATAATAGCGATTCTTGCACTCTCACAGAACAAAGTGGATGTCGTCAAATACTCTTTATTAGGCTCCATACTCTCCAACCTTCTTTTAGTTCTTGGTACCTCTCTATTTTGTGGAGGCATTGCCAACATTTCTAAAGAACAAAAGTTTGATAGGGTAAGCTTTTCTTTTTCTTTTTTTAATCTCATTAATTTGTGTTTTATAATAATAAAAAATTATCCCTTAAATATATATTATATCAAACAAAAACTTTTATGAGCACTAGTACACGTGAACGTACGTGCTTATAAAGTGTCACAGTTTTTTTTTTTTAAAATAAAATATTATGAGTCTAAAAATACAACATTTTTAACATGCAGAAACAAGCGGATGTGAACTCGCTACTTTTGTTGTTGGGATTGCTGTGCCATGTGCTTCCATTGATGTTCAGATTTGCTGGAAAATCTCCTGAATTAACTGCAACTGGGACACTTCAATTATCGAGAGCAAGTTGTTTTGTGATGCTCATTGCCTATATTGCTTATTTGGTTTTCCAGTTGTGGACTCATCGACAATTTTTTGAAGCTCAAGAGGTAATTTTTTATTCAAAATTAAATTCCGGTTTTTATTTATTTTAATTATATATACTCCATCATAAATGAAAATAATTGTCCCATAAGATTTAAAAAAAAATGCTTAGATAAAGTGTTGTGTGAACTAATTTTGTGGTGAAATAATGTATTTTTTTAATAGTATTAGTTGTAATGCGCCATACTTATCCTAAAAAGTGGAAAGTCAGGCTTAATGGGATTTACTGAAATTGGAAAAATTAAATAAAAACAAAAAAATTGGTTAATAACCTACTTAATTTGATCACTGTACAAATCATCGTCTCAAACGTTATATGGAATATTTATCTGTAACAAAAACATTTTTTTTTTAGATCGATGTTATTTAGGCTGCAAAATTAATAAAGTTAAACCAATTTGTAATTTGAAATAATTAACTTGTAGTATTAATTAATTATAGTAGAACTGTGCAAAAAAATGTATTAATATATGTTTGATGATATGATGTGCAGGAGGAAGGAGATGATGATTGTGTATCGGATGATGAAACGCCGGTGATTGGATTCTGGAGTGGGTTTATTTGGTTAGTTCTGATGACGTGTGTTGTAGCTCTACTCTCTGAATACGTCGTCGCAACTATTGAAGTACTAACTTAATTTTACAAACTTATTTCATTCTTAATTCAATCATACTTATATATATGCACTAAATTACTAATTAAAATTAAATTTTTTTTATTTAATTTATTACGTGCAGGCTGCATCGGATTCTTGGGGCTTGTCTGTTAGCTTCATCAGTGTGATTTTACTACCAATAGTTGGAAATGCAGCAGAACACGCAGGAGCAGTCATTTTCGCTTTCAAGAACAAATTGGTTAGTATATATATATAATATATTTGTCACCATTATTAATTTTCTAAACTACTACGATTATAATTATATGTATTTGTGCGATCCAGGATATATCATTAGGTGTGGCTCTCGGATCAGCAACACAAATTGCCATGTTTGTGGTAATTAGACAATTAATTAATTAATTAATTTGCCTTCACAATTTCATTATATACATATATAGATTTAACAATTAATATATGAAATTAAATTTCAGGTACCATTAACCGTTATAGTTGCGTGGATCATGGGTATGAATATGGATCTAGATCTTAACCTCCTTGAGACCAGCTCTCTTGCCCTATCCATAATATTGACAGCAATTACTTTACAGGTATACTAATACTAATAATAATATTAATCAATTTGTGACACGAATATTTCAAATATATTACGAAATTAAATTAAATTTGATATTCATGAACAGGACGGAACATCTCATTACATTAAGGGGTTGGTTCTTCTACTAGCCTACGTTGTTATTGGAGCTTGTTTTTTCGTGTATAAATCACCGAGTAAGTACAAATAATTATTATTATTAGACTTTTAAATGAGACGGGACTAATAAAATTCTTTATGTTTATGATCATTAATTAATCTAATTATTATTTTTCTTGAATATGTAGCTGATCCAGCAGGCCCTGACAATGTATTGAGACTATGAATGGTAAATACTTACTCCATATATAAATTAACTTTTCTAACAAAAATTAATGTATTATGTTAATTATAATTAATAATTGTGATTAATTAAATAGGTTAATTTGCAACTTCAGGTGATTGGATCTCCATGCGTGTGTTTATTCGTTCATTAATGAAAGGCTGCAATTCAAGAAAATCAACAAATTAAATGGCCGGAAACATGCATATATATGAAGAGAATTGGGTTGCAGTATACAAAGGTTTCAAGATCTTGGAAGGAGCCGTTTGGTTTCAATTAATATATAAAATAATATATATGTATTGTAATTGTTATGTCCACTCGAGTTCACGTTTCTTTCTTTTACATTTTAAATGGTTGTTGGTGTGGTGTAATATTTAAATATATATTGTTCATGAAGCTTTTATATAACACACAAATATATTTATGTGTGTTTGATGCTCAAATTCGTTGTGATCGAGCAATTTATTGTTCTTCAGTATATATATATAGTATATATATTAATTATATTTTTTTAAGGACAAACGTTCTTAAAAAATAATTATTAATTGAATGTGAAAGCAAAATAATCCTTAAAAAAATCGAAATAAAATAGAAAAATATACGAAAATGATGGAATGTGAGCTAAATATAAATGAAGCAACGGAACAAAGTATCAAATCGTTTTAGAAGTTGCTTTAATGGACGATAACGACTTCCAAATTAACTCTTCTTTATATTTTTCACAAATATATTACTCGTGGTCGTACCATGGTGCGATGAATAGGTGACATTTATTTTAAGGGCATGTTTACTTTTGGTTTTAAAAACCAGGTTTTGGATTTCAAGATCCAAAACCCGTGTTACTTCGGGATTTAAAAATCGGTTTTCAAAATCCACTCAAAACCACCCCTATCAAACATATTGATTAAGTTATATGTATATAATATTACTTCAATCATTATATTCTTTCTCAACAATAATATAATAATAGTATAATAATATAATAATACAATAATATAATACATTTAATCATTATACACTTAATCAATCATTATAATCTCATCAAACAATAATATAATAATACAAATTCATTCAATCTTACAACTTGATTTGACATAAAGTTAAATCCTTCACTATTCCAAAACCCAAAAGAAACACCCATATTACTATTTATCGGGATTTCAAAAACCCAGAATTTCAAAAATCTGGTTTTTAAAACCACCCAAAACCCAAAAGAAACACCCCCTAAGGAAATTTCGATAGAAAATTGAATTTTCTCAATTTTTTCCTTCAATGTTGTTGTACTTATGGACTTTTAATAATTCATCGACTGGGCCTGGCCTATTTTGGGCCAATTAAATATTAGGCCTCAATTCGATAGTTCTAAAAAGGGTTGGGGTATATACCCCTCCAGCTTTGTTTAATACACTCCCCCTATAATTTTATTAATTAAATATTCATGTAAAATACCATTTTTGCCCTCTTACTAAAATGTTAAGATACATACACTCCCCCCACAATTAAAACACAGCCCTAGCCCTAGCCCTAACCCTAAAATTAGATAGCCGCCGTCGCCACCACCGCCGCCGTCTCGCCGTCGCCGTCGCCACCAAACAAATTTAGAAAATTAAAAATCAAAACTTAGAATTTAAAAAAAAAAACAAAAAAACTTATGGTCGACAAACCAGTGTCGACCAAAAACACTCTCGTCAACACTGGTTTGTCGATCAAACACCTCCTCGTCGATACTGACATGTCGAAAGAATTTAAAAAATAAAAAATAAAAATTTTCAACAATAGAGGATTGACCATAAACACTCTCATCGACGTTTTAATGTCGATGAAAGTATTTATAGTCGATCATTTTTGATCGAAAATTAAAAAAAAAAAATATGGCGTACCTGTGGGTGAAGAAAACAGGGAAGGAGGGAGAGGGGGTGAGGCGGCGGCGTCGGGATGAGACGGAGGTGGAGAATCGCGGCTGGGGTGGCCGCGGCACGGCGGCGATGTGTGGCCGGATTTGCAGAACCACGGACAGAAATTAAAAAAAAAAAAAAAAACAAAGAAGAAGAAGAAGGGGGGGAAGAAAAAGAGGGATTAGCGCAGGGCGGCGGGGTGGCCGCGGCGCGGCGCCGTGTGGTTGAACTCCATGGCCCTGCAGATCGGAAATAAAAAAAAAACAAAGAAGAAAAGTAGAGGGGAGAAAGAAAGGGAGGAGCGCAGGCGGCGGAGACGGCGGCGTTTGGGCGGCAACGACGGTGGAGTTTGGGCGGCAACGACGGCGGCGTTTGGGCGGCGGCCGGAAAGATGGAGGAAGAAGAAAGGATTTAGGGTTTAAATGAGGAAGAAAGGAGGGGTGTGTATTTTTCTACAAAATTTTAAGAGAAAATGGTATAATAAATAATTTGGGGGGAGTGCATCTATCGTATATGTATTTTGGGGGGAGTGCATGCATCGGGGGCGTGTATTAAACAAAGCTGGAGGGGTATATACCCCAACCCTTCTAAAAATTGGCATGGGGTATATATCCCTCCAGCTATGTTTAATGAACTTCCCCTCCATTTTTTTACTTAAATATTTATAAAAAATACCTATTTTTTCCTTTAACTAAAATACAATAAAATACAAGATAGATATACTCTCCTAAAATTCTAACTCTAACCCTAATTGGAGATGAAGAAGTTGTCGTCGCCCCACCTCCAGCAACCACCGTCGCCCACCCTCGACAACCACCACCAACCCAAATAAATTTAGAAATTCAAAAATAAAACTTAGAATAAAAAAAATCGATTAACCATAGTCGACTAAAAACACTATCGTTGACACTGGTTTGTCGACCAAAAAAAAAAATGAAATTTTCGTCAATAATAATAAAAAAATATGCGTATTGTCGGCTGAGGTTGAAGGATGTACGATGGAGTAGGCGGCGCACAACGGAAAAGGAAGCAGCGCGAAACAGAGGACGGCGCTGTTGTAGAAAGTTAAACAAGAAAATGAGGGGCGTCGCTGGGCTGGACGGCTTGGGGTGGGACGACGGCAGCGTTGGAGGCTAGGCGAAGAGCAGCGGCGGCGGCGCTGGGCATACGGAGGACGGGCGACGGCTTGGGCGAAGGACTGCATTATCTCGGCGACGTCGTTAAGGCATATGACAACGACTACAAATTTGAGAAAGAAGAAGAGTGAGATAAAGAATGAAGTGGTGAAAAAGAAAATGAAAAACAATAGGATTTTGATGTGAAAATTAGAGTTTATGTGAAAGTGCATTTATTAAAGAGAATTTAAAGAGAGAATGGTATATAAGGTAATTTGGGGTGAGTACAGTGTATAGGGGGAGTGCATTAAACAATGCAGGAGGGGTGAAAAAAAAAAATCATGCTATTTTGCGGCAATTTTTACCTCTTTTATTTGAGATGGTCTAAATAATCTTCCAGTGGCATACTCAAATTTTGTGGCAACAAAATGCCTCAAGTAAATATTCCATCCATTCAAAATAAGTGTCATTTTAGATCAATGCACACTTATTTAAAAAAAAATAAAAAAAAATCATATTCTTATTTTATCTTTAATTAATTGTTTTTAAATGGGTTAATTGCAAAAAAAATCACGACCTTTAGTGTATTTATCAATTACAACATATTCTTTTTTTCTTTGCAATTTGATACACCACCTTTTTATGTTTTGCAATTCGATGCACCAATATATTTTTCGGTCAATTTTGATTTAACTTGGCGTCGAAAATAGCGAATTAACCACGTTGTTGACACATAGACTATCAACTAATAAATTTTTTTTAATGAATGACACACATTTTTTAAAATATTTTTACATAAATTGTACACTAATCCATCAATATATATTTTCTTTGATTTTCGATAAAATTCTCCATCATTACGCTTTGATATTACAAGTATTGTTTGGGTGTTTTCCATCTCAAACTCTTATCCTCCATACAAATGTGATATCTATATAATCTTATTGAAAAAAAAGAATCAATCAAGAAGTTATGCAAAACAATTCATATAGTAATTATATTTATTCATT
Organism: Galeopsis tetrahit; assembly: GCA_963675135.1. Classification (NCBI taxonomy): domain Eukaryota; kingdom Viridiplantae; phylum Streptophyta; class Magnoliopsida; order Lamiales; family Lamiaceae; genus Galeopsis; species Galeopsis tetrahit. Next base: position 70,024,870 of record OY776128.1, on the reverse strand, counting down.
TGATGTACATTAAAGTGTTTTGCAAAAAAAAAAAAAAAAAAAAAATTATAATCACACAAGTCGTGCATTAATCAAAATCATATTTAATTATTCCTCCATTGTCTTAATTTCTTTTCCTTCATGTTACTTTATTTTTTTCTTAATCACATAAAATAGTTTTTTCGGATGTTTATGTTGTATTTTTTTTTCTAATCGCACACATTATGGAGAATTCATAATTTTAGATAGCCATATTGAATTAAAAATGATCGGAAAATATTTTGGTGCATTAAATTGTAAAACTTAAAAAAATTGTGCATGAAATTGCAAAATTTAAAAAGATGATGCATCAAATTGCAAAGAAAAAAAGAATATGTTGTAATGGATAAATACTCAAAAGGTGGTGATTTTTTTTGCAATTAACCCTTTTTAAATTCTACACAAAACTTTAAAACTATTATTACTATCTAAAATATTTTTAATAGACTTAAAGGTAAATTAGAATAAAAAACTTAATTAATGATTATGAGAAAGTGTAAAACATCATTTAAATTATAAATGAAATGAAGAGTCGAAAATTGCTTATATTGAATTGAAGGGAGTAGTAAATTTGCCTACCTACAACTCAAATTTAATTACATGTTTTTTATTTGTTTTTATTTAAGTTTCAAACTTTATTTATTTATTGTTAGTTTAATTATTTTTTTATTTTTATTTGATTTTAAATTTAATTACTAATTATAAAGATTTTAAAAATGAGTATATGATTTAATTGTAAAACAACATTAATAATTCAAATTACAATAACAAAATATACATATGAGTACAAATTTAAGCATACAAAAAATCGGAGATGCAAATGTTCATTTCAAACTTTGGAATGCATTGATTGAACTTATGAAAAGAATTTTTTAATTTCGAAAATTAATGACTATGAATATGTAATTTATATTTAATCAAGTATTGCATTTTGTTGTATTAATATTTATTTTCTTAGTATTAATATGTAATTGTGATGTATTATGTAATTGAATTTGATGTTTTGTTTCACTGAAATTCATTTTTTTTTATTAAATGTATCATTTTTTTATTTAATTAATTTATTTTAAATTTAAATTAAATATAAAATTATATATCTGATTATAAAAAAATATTCTCCCCGTTCCATAGAAATTTGCAGACTTGCTATATTTAGATGTTTCAAACAAATTTATACACTCAAAAAAAAAAAATGTTTACATAACCTTTACTCGCAAAATATACACATATTTATCTATATATCATTACTTTTTTTTACATTAAATCTAAATTTTTCTTTATTTTATTGTAATTTTTAATAAAATGGAATATAAACTATCCCACTTTGTCGTTGAATGGTTTGAGATGATTTTAATTTTTAACTTAAATTTTATGGAAAATTAATGATTTTGATGACAATTTTGCCAAACTAAAGTGAGAAAAACGCAGTGCAAATGATCCCATTTAGCTAACTAAATCGTGTGTTTCGTTCGTTATTAATAAATAAATACGTTTTGCGTGTTAAACCCAAAAATCCCTATTCTAGTCAATATATGTATGTCCTCTAGATTCATTTCCCTCTCTTAGCTACAACGAATTTTAGGAGAGTGCAGTTACAGCTCTACAACTGTACGGGTATGGAAAAAACTTCAGCTAAACTCGTATGGCGGGAAATTCCGGGCCTTCACCCGAATGAATTTGCCGGAACCAATCAACGCCACACTGAATATCAGTTCAACGTGAGCAGTCGGAGAAGATACGGTTTCGCCAGTATTTCGGTGGCGGAGCAGGGACAGGATAAGGAGTTCTTCCCAACATCGGCTCAGCTTCTCAAAAATCCACTGGCTATCGCTGCATTGGTCCCTAAGGACGCAGCTCTCTTTTCTGCCGGCGCAATTGCCGGAGCCGCCGCTAAAACCGTTATAGCGCCCCTCGACCGTGTGAAGCTTCTTATGCAGGTCCTTTTTTCGCTCTTTTTAACATATACGGAGTATATAATATTTTTTTAGATCGGAATTGCGCGTACGTTGCTTAACTCGAATTTCGAGGTGCTGTTGCCGCGAAGATTTGTGCTCATTTTCTCATTCAATTTGATGAAATTTTAGTTACTTCTTATTTTCTTATTTTCAGTATTGAAAATGTAATGTGTAAATGTTGTGTTGCCTTAAATAATATTTATTCGAGGTGTTGTTTCCACAGTGATGCGTCCGCATTATTTTATTCATTATAATGCCTAAATGTTAGGTTACCTTGAGTGTTATTGCTGATTCTTCGTTATAATCAACGAATGTCAATGGAAATCAATAATTAGAAACACTCTGTCCTGAATATGAGAGATCTTCGTGATTCGTAATCTTCTTTTACTTAAATATGATAATGCTATTGTTTTGTTATTCATTTTTTCTCTTATTTTATTCAGACTCATGGACTTAGAGCTGGGCAAGACATTGCGAAAAAGGGAATTGGATTTATTGAGGTATTTAAATGGCACCTTCCCTCTTATTATACTAGCTGTTTGCCTAATGACTTTCCACTATTAATTTTGTATGTTGGCGATTGGAAGAGGTTAGTACTTCACCATTTTGTGATACTGGAAAGTTGATTCACACCACAACCCAGTGATAGGAATATGTGTAAAGCACCAGAGAAAAAAAGATTATGTGTAAAGCACTGCTGTATTTATAATTGAAATTAATCGTATTCGCCGCTATACTAAAGATGATTTTAATTCATATACAATATTGACTACTAATGTTAGGAGAAATCTATGGAAAGTGACAGTAAACTTGAAGATTGCCTCAATGCTTTTGGGTTGAACCCAATGTTTAGCTTGTAATTTGTGCCTGGTACTTAGGAACTTCAACAGATTTCTTTTTTGGCTTTTTTCTTTATTTGTTTGAAATTGGCAAAAAGGTTTATATCTGGTGAATAATGGTGATATTATGCGGCAAAAGTAAATTTCCATATGAATTAGCATTGTCCTTGTGCTTCTTCATATGTGAGTAACCAACAACTTCTCTTGATTTTTGAATCCCCTTAACCACTTAAATTTATTTTGTCCAGTTGCTTATCGTTCAATTCCTGTTGTTAACTTTTTTTTTTCTCAGGTCTTAAACTTTGCTTTAATATTATTTGAGTGATTTGTCCATATACTGTTTTTTATACAGCACTGTCATAAATGGTGACTTTCTAAATGTGAATTTAGGCATTGACAGTGATTGGGAAGGAAGAAGGGATAAAAGGATACTGGAAAGGAAACCTTCCCCAGGTTTGTATTCTCTGTTTTATAGACTTCTCCAAATTATCCACCTTGTAATCATTAAAAGATTATGTACACAATGTGGAAGCCTTATTTACTTTCTAAAATTCAATCAAAACCAAATGTTGATGCATGTTTTTTATGCTTTAGGTGATTCGGGTCATACCTTATAGTGCAGTACAGCTTTTTGCATATGAAGCATACAAGGTAAAAGTGAAAGTATTCCTTACAAAAAGAATTTGATCAAATCCTATATGAATTTTTAATAATGTAGCTGTTTTCCATTGTGTAGAAATTTTTTCGAGGAAAGGATGGGGAACTGTCTGTAATTGGAAGATTAGCAGCAGGTGCTTGTGCTGGCATGACTTCAACTTTTGTAAGTTAAAACAGGAAGGACTTGAAACTTATAGCATTAAATTAAATGTATACTTAAGAGTGGATCTAGTTGTATATCTGTGTGTGGTATAAGCCAAATAACCAAAGATCTTTTTCAGAAAAAAAAAAAAAAAAGCAACATGAAGATAAAGCACTCGTATTTATAGTTTGTGCTTGCATTATAAGAGTATTTCCATAGTTTTGGAAGTTAAAAGTATTGTTATGACTCTCTCCCTCTCTCTCCAGGTTACATACCCTCTGGATGTCCTCCGGTTGCGATTAGCTGTTGAACCCGGATACAAAACAATGTCAGAGGTAGCTTTATTATATATTTTTGTTATAAGGAAAAGGCGCTTTGTATGTGATGTCAAATTTACTGCATATTTCCTCTCTGTTTTGCAGGTTGCCTTAAACATGTTGAGAGAGGAAGGATTTGCATCATTTTATAATGGTTTAGGACCGTCTCTTATTGGAATTGCACCTTATATTGCTGTGAATTTTTGCGTTTTTGACTTGTGAGCTTATATTTGAGCACTTCTTCCAATTTTTCGATGTTCGGTTATAGAAAAGTACTCCAACATTCCTTGACTAAACATGACCTCTCTCTTGATTCCAGGGTAAAAAAGTCTCTACCAGAGAAATACCAAAAAAGGACTGAAACGTCCCTAGTAACGGCACTGGTATCAGCCTCAGTAGCCACACTCATGTGCTATCCCTTGGACACGGTTAGGAGGCAAATGCAAATGAAGGGTACTCCTTATCAGACAGTTATAGATGCCATTCAAGGTAATATGACTGTTATAGCAAACTAGTTGATCAATGCCAATTTTTTACAAAATCCAAAATGAAGAATAAAAATGGTATGCTTTTTCTTTTTTTGATGAAGTTTTGCAAGCATATACATATGTCACGTAGATCAAATTTTATGCTTCTGGTACTTGCTTCGACAGTAGACCAAATCCTGTGATTCATATATAAGTCAAGTGGGAGCATTCCTTTTTACTTTAAAGGTTAACTGAAGATGACTGAATAACTTCTGAATGTGAGACGGTAAAATTTACGTTTATTATACTCCTATTTAGTTTTTTATCTTGTACCACCAATGTGAAGTTTGTAGGAGTACTACTTAAACACCAGAACTTAATATCTACGTAAGCTTTCCTCGATGTAAATAAATACTCAGTACCAGACATTTTCCACTTGATAAATTTGGATTATTCAAGTTTCATTACATACACAAGCATATTGATTTTAACTGTTCAAATTTGACTAATGAAATTGTTATAACCTGAAGTTGTTAATTGTTTGACGAACACTCTGATCTCTTCAGGCATTGTAGCTCGTGATGGTGTAGTGGGACTGTATAGGGGTTTTGTGCCAAATGCATTGAAGACTCTACCAAACAGCAGGTTCATTTTCGTTTTCTATTCTTACATTCATCCTGAGCCTAAAATTATATGATCATACGTTTTCTAGCCTAAAACTCCAACTTTATTGTTCATTTTCAATCACTTCGAAGCATAGGTGCAGTGAGTAATTTCCATTATATATTGTGTTTTGCAGCATAAGACTTACTACATTCGACTCTGTCAAGCGTCTGATTGCTGCAGCCGAGATAGAACTTCAAAAAATTATAGAGCAGAATCGCGAGAAACGAGAGCAAAGTGCTACCTAGAGCGATATCTAACTTTTAGTTGTCCTGATATTCAATCGATATTCATCGGATTTATCCATCCAATCATCCATTGTAGCATTTGTTTGTATAAGCGAAACTACACGTTCAAATGTGAAACAAGTCGTATTAAATGTGAGTTTTAGCTGATAGTATATCATTTTGAATTATTCCTTTTTAACTTATTTAGGGCAATTGGAGTGATTGACCATCGAGAAGAGAGTTTTTTTATCATCATTTTTTATAGCTAAAGAAAACAAAATTCCAGACGGGTGAAAGCTGAGTAAGCGGCTGTTGCAAACTCAAATGAGGGGTAGAATTGTTTTTAATTTTTGTTAAAGTTGTTCCCCCCACTTTATATTTCCGAAAATTAGTCTTAGATGCTCTATAAAAAAATAAATCCATCCCTTGTAATTTACAACCATGAGAACAAAATAATAAGCTTAGCTCACTGCTTAAGTATGAGGTAAAGTCTAGTATGCACTCGAGTGCATGTTGTGCACCCTAGTCTAAAAAAAAGTGTATGTTATTAAACGGAAAAGTACAACACAATATTACTAAAAAGTGTAAGTCACTATGACTAAAAATATTATTATACAGTTTAATAATTGAAAAGTGCAACACCATTTACCAAAAAATGTAAATCAGTAAAACTGAAAAGTGCAATATGGACTAGAGTGCATAACATGCACTCGAGTCCATAGCAGACCAACCCTAAGTATGATGGTTTAGTAGTTTTGATAAGATAAGTCCATAACATAAAATCAAGCATTTTAAAAACGTGATAGTATTACTTTGTATATTAGGTTGGTGTACTTTTAAAAAAGGCTGGTTCACTTCACATGAGAATTTATCTCATCAGCTCAGCTTCACATTACCAAAATTGGGGAAAAAATAATTTCATAAATTTATGGCAGTGTTGGTAAACAGGTTAGTAGAAGCAAATAAATGAGCAGCAATTGTATTTGTGTGCAAGTACCGAATCTTGATGTCATCTTTGTTGGCCAATCACTATCCTATAGGTTTGCATGTCTTTGTCCACATATATTTATATATATGGAGTATTTTTTTTATTAATATAGTTTTATTTTCTTATTATAGAATTGGATGAAATGAATACCTCCAAAAAAGAATCTTAAGCAGCATTAACCCAATTCGACCTCCTTCTCCTTCTTTACATTAAAAATAAACACTTCTTATAAATTAATTTTTTTAGATTATAAGAATTATATATTTTTTTTAGTCTCTCGAATTCTCTAATATCTCTTTTTTATTAAATTGACCTTTTCGATTTAATAGAAAAAATAAGAGTTGCTTTCTTAGCCTTAAGATTTGGAATTTTGCAAATTGATAGAAGCATAAATCGGCTCTTATTAGTTTTTTTACTTTTTTTCTCTCTTTTTTTTTTTCTCTCTTTTTTTCACAGTGGCAATCCCCTTTTTTTGTTTTTTGGCTGATTAATTTAATATTTTTCTATATTCGTAAATATTCTTATTATATTATGTCAATTTTTTAAATCAAATTCATATGTGAAAAAAAAAGTGTGGATTATATACTGTTTAATGCACTCTCTTGATACACGCACTCCCCCCTATAGACTAAAGATAGATGCACATTCCTCAAATTACATTTTTCTCTTAAAATTCTCTATGATCTACATTTTTCTCTTAAAATTCTCTATGCACCCTTTACAAAAACCCTAATTTTCACATTAAAACCTAATTTCCCCCTCTCCTTCTTCCCACTTCATTTTTTCTCCCACCCTTCTTCTTCAATCCGCTACGCGCCCCTCCCGATCTGCCCACAGCGGCGGCCATGCGCCCATCGCCCTTCGCGCGCGCCCCTCTTGATCTGAACAACAGCGGTGGTCGCGCGCCGCTTCCTTCTCTTCGGTCGCGTGTTTCCGTCCTTTGTCCAGCCTCCAGCGCCGCCTCTCCCTCCCTCGACAACATTTCTTTTTCCGGTAATAATGGTCGACCAAAAATACTCTCGTCGACAAACCAGTATCGACAAGAGTGTTTTTGATCGACCCATTATTATCGAAAGTATAAAAATTTTTTTTTTTTTTTTTAAAAATTGGTCGACAAATCAGTGTTGATGGGAATGTTTTTGGTCGATAAATCAGTGCCGACGGGAGTGTTTTTTGTCGACTTTGGTTTGTCGATTATTTTTTAAAATTTCTAAATTTATTTGGGGGCAACAGTGACTGCCAAGAGTGAGGCGACATCTCCCATTAAAGTTAGGGTTAGGGTTACTTTAATTTTTGGAAGGTGTATCTATATTTTTGTATTTTACTAAAAGATAAAATTGACATTTTATATGAATATTTAATTAGTAAAAGTGGAGGGAAAGTGAATTAAACATACTTGGAGGGGTATATAACCCACGCCAAAAGAATTTTATCATTTCTATAGGAGTCCTCATTTTCATATTGGTCTATATGTTAATTAAGATGAAAAAACATGTAATGATAGATTGATGATGACCTGTTTAGGCTGCTGCTTTCTCATCATTCGACGTCCTCCTCCTTTGTTAATGTTGCTTCTTTTCGTCACGCTACCTCTTTTACAGTCACACAAATTAACAATCAGAATTAATTAAATCATGCAACCAATGTCAGACTGCAGGTTGAATAATGATAGAAAAGCAATTGTGATATGGAATCATATGATTCAAACAAATTATACATACTAATTGAGAAGATTTGATTGATGAATAAATTGATTAGGTTCCTTTCTTGTACAACAAGTTCTTTCCTTGTATATAGGTTCTTTTCTTGTACAATAAGTTCTTTCCTTGTATATAGGTTCTTTTCTTGTACAACAAGTTGTAATTCACCTATATTAATGAGAATATCATACACCGTAAATTACACGGTGATTATTATCATTCTGTCATGGTATCAGCAAATTAAGTGCTGAAAACCCTAGCCCAATTTTTTTCTTTTCCATCTGTTTCTTCCTTCTCCTTCACAATGTCGGATATTGTTCCAACAACACCTAAGGATCCCGATCACATTCCCCTTGCCACTCTGATTCACATGGTTACGATCCGCCTCTCTTCATCAAACTACCTTCTTTGGAAGAGTCAAGTTCTTCCAATGCTTCAATGTGATAATCTCGCAACCTTTGTCGATGGTTCTGGTCCCGAGCCCGAACCTCTGATTAAGTCGTCCGAAGACAAGGACGAACCCAACCCAGCCTATCTTCTCTGGCGCAAACGCCACGATCGTGTCCTTTGCCTGCTTCTATCCTCTCTCACGGAAGAAGCTATGTCTGAAGTCGTTGGCCTCTCTAAGGCTCGTGATGTTTGGCTTGCCCTAGAGGCCGCATTCAATCCCTCCTCCCCATCCCACGCTCAACAACTCCGGGATGAACTACAATTCCTCCGTCGTGGTTCGCTTTCCGTCGTCGAGTTCAATAGGAAGTTTACTGATCTCTGTCACCAGCTTGCTGCAATCGGCCACTCAGTTTCTGATGCGGACAAGGCTCTATGGTTCCTTCGCGGACTTGGCCCGCAATTTCGAGCGTTCACTGAGGTTCGCCTAGCCATCGCCCCCTTACCCTCCTTTCGTGATCTATTGTCTCAGGCCAGAGATCATGAGTTACGCGAGAAAGCTATGGAAGCTTCTGACGCTCAGCCGCCTACTGCTGCCTTTTACGCTAATCGTTCAGGCCATCGCTCGTCGTCTTCCGGTAATCGTACTTCGAATCAGGTCCGCGACGGTGGTCGTGGTCAGGGTGGTCGCGATGGTGGCCATACCTCCAACAGTGGTGGCCGTCCCCAAGGTGGCGGTACTAAGCGTGTGCCTCGCTGCCAAATCTGTCGCGATGCTCATTACGCTACTAATTGCCCGAACAGGTTCTCTCGGGATTATAATTTTCATGATTCTCAGTCCCGATCTGCAAACATTGCCCAGGCGTTTCAAACTCAGTGTACCGTCAATCCCTCATCTGTATCAGATTGGTATGTTGACACTGGTGCCTCGGCTCATATGACGTCCTCCTCCACTGCTCTGGATTCCTTTGAACCCTATTCTGGTAATGGTTCAGTCATCGTCGGTAATGGTGACTCTCTTCCCATTTGGCATATTGGTTCTCGTGTTATTAATACCTTGCCCTTGTTAGATGTTTTAGTAGTACCTCATATTACTAAAAATTTATTATCTATTAGCAAGTTAACCAATGATTTGCCTGTTGATGTTATGTTCTCTAACAACTCTTTTGTGGTTCAGACTCGGTTGTCAAAGAAAATCCTCGCTCGAGGGACGTGTAAGGATGGCCTTTACATTCTAGAGCAGGGCACATCTGCCCTGGTTGCTGCTTTACATTCCAGTCTGTTAAAGTCTTCTTTTGAGTTGTGGCACTCCCGTTTGGGACATGCTTCTATTTCTGTTATTCAGTTGTTAAAAACTTTAGGCCATTTGAGTGTTACTTCTGTTTTGCCTAAGCCGTCACCTTGTACTTCCGCTAAGAGTAAAAGGTTACCGTTTGATTTAAACGATAAACGTGTTTTACATGTTTTAGATCTTATACACTGTGATTTATGGGGTCCTTCTCCTGTTTTGTCTGTCGATGGTTTCAGATATTATGCTTTATTTGTGGATGATTTTTCTCGTTTCTCGTGGATTTATCCCTTACGCGCAAAGTCTGAGTTTTTTGATGCTCTCAAACAATTTAATACTTTCGTTTCCACTCAATTTAACTCATCCATTAAAAATTTTTAGAGTGATGGTGGTACTGAATTTACCAACCATCGCGTCCGTGATTTTTTTAATTCATTTGGTATCTTACATAGATTTTCTTGTCCTTACACTCCTCAACAAAATGGTCGAGCTGAGAGAAAACATCGTCACATAACTGAAGCTGGTTTATCACTTTTGTTTCACTCTCATACCCCTCTTCCTTTTTGGGTTGATGCCTTCTCTACCGCTGTCTACATTATTAATAGGCTTCCATCTCCTGTTCTTAACAATAAGTCACCATATGAGCTTTTATTCCACTCTCCTCCTTCATATAGCAATTTTAAAGTTTTTGGTTGTCGTGTGTTTCCGTATCTCCGTGATTATGCTCCTCATAAGTTGGCTCCTCGTAGTCATCCTTGCATTTTTCTTGGTTATAGCAGTATTCACAAGGGTTTTCGGTGCTACGATCTTGTCTCTTCGCGCACTTACATTACTCGCCATGCTCAATTCGATGAGACTCTATTTCCTTTCTCTTCTAATACTTTTTCTACATCTCATACTGACTTGGACTTTTCTTGTTTTTTGGATCCTCAGGTTTCTCGATCGACAATCTCGAGTCCTGCCTCTTCACGATCTGTTCCGCACGATCCTCCTTCATCGTCACATGCGTGTTCTTCTCCTACTGGGGTTTGCACGCTCTGCCCTGTTGATTCATCTCATGAGCCAACGCCAATGCTCCATCCCGTTGTTCCCGACCCGATTCAGGTTCCAGTGCCTGATCCTGCCATACCCGCACCTACCGACCCTGCTGGTCATGGCTCTCCTTCCACGGTTCCCGTTCCTCCGGCTAGTCCTCCACCCGCTCCATCTGTTTCACTTCATCCCATGCAAACCCGTGCCAAATCCGGTATCTTTAAACCCAAATATTCGGTTGATATTGCTACCACTAAGCTGCTACATTCCCTGTCTGTCTCCACAGAACCTCGAGGGTTCAAATCTGTCTTAAAGCTTCCACATTGGCATTCTGCCATGCGTGACGAAATGGAGGCTTTACATTCTAATCAGACATGGGATCTTGTCCCTCGTCCGCCTTTTGTCAACATTGTTGGTTCTAAATGGGTTTTTCGTACTAAGTACAAATCTGATGGATCCATTGAGCGATATAAAGCTCGCTTGGTTGCTCAAGGGTTCTCTCAAATTCCAGGTTTTGACTTCTCGCACACCTTTAGTCCTGTTGTTCGTGCTGCCACTGTTCGTGTCATACTGTCTTTGGCTGTGCAGCGCTCTTGGCCTTTGCATCAACTAGATGTGAAAAACGCCTTTCTGCATGGCGTACTTTCTAAACTTGTATTTATGTCACAACCTCCTGGTTTTACTGATCCTCATTTTCCTAATCATGTTTGCAGGTTGAAGAAGTCTCTTTATGGCCTCCGTCAGGCTCCACGTGCTTGGTTTGATAGATTTAGTGTTTTTTTATTCTCCTTAGGATTCACTCGTTCTCGTTCTGACACCTCTTTATTTTTCTTTCATAGTTCCTCTTGTACCATTTTTTTAATACTCTACGTTGATGGTATTATTGTTACAGGAAGCAACTCTGCTGCTTTACAAAAGTTCATTGTTCGTGTCAACAAAGAGTTCGCTGTCACTGATCTTGGTCGTCTCAATTACTTCCTTGGTCTTGAGATTACTCATCATCCTTCTGGCCTTTTCCTTGGTCAAGCAAAGTATGCGTATGATATTCTCACACGAGCTGAAATGCTCGATTGCAAGCCGGTCTCTACTCCACTGGTTGCAGGTGACTCTCTGGTCAGTTCAGGTGAATCGTTCAAGGATCCTACACTTTATCGATCCTTGGTGGGTGCTCTACAATATCTCACCATCACTCGCCCGGATCTGTCCTACGCCGTTAATCACGTTAGCCAATTTCTTCATTCACCCACAACGGATCACTTCTTGGTTGTTAAACGGATCCTTCGATACGTTAAAGGGACTATTCATCATGGGCTATCCTTCTCGCCCTCTTCAGACTACAACATTGTTGGCTACTCTGACGCCGACTGGGCCCGCTGTGTGGACACACGTCGTTCCACCTATGGTTACTCCATCTTTCTAGGCGGCAATCTGGTTTCTTGGAGTGCAAAGAAACAACCTACAGTTGCTCGCTCCAGTTGTGAGTCTGAATATCGTGCACTAGCAAACACTGCTCAAGAAATGGTTTGGCTTTCCCATTTACTTAAGGAGCTTCGTGCACTTCCTTCTTCTCGTTCGCTACTCTTATGTGACAACAAGAGTGCCCTATTTTTTAGTCAGAATCCAATTGCTCACAAGTGTGCTAAACACATTGACATAGACTGTCACTTCATTCGCGAACTTGTAGCAAATGGACATTTGGAGACACGCTTCGTTCCCTCTCATCTCCAAATTGCGGACATTTTTACAAAGAGTTTACCCCGGCCAAATTTTGAACTGTTTCGATCCAAGCTTCGTGTCGATGCGATTCCGACTCTTCGCTTGAAGGGGGTAATAAAGAAGATTTGATTGATGAATAAATTGATTAGGTTCCTTTCTTGTACAACAAGTTCTTTCCTTGTATATAGGTTCTTTTCTTGTACAACAAGTTATTTCCTTGTATATAGGTTCTTTTCTTGTACAATAAATTGTAATTCACCTATATTAATGAGAATATCATACACTGTAAATTACACGGTGATTATTATCATTCTGTGACATACATATAATTCTCAACTACAAGAATTAATTTAACCAGAAATCATACCGAGGAGAAAATATTCTTCTACTTTTAAGCATCAAACTTAAAGAAATAAACTTGTTTTAATATTGAAACTTGAATCATCAATTAATAATTAATTTCATTAGGCAAGTGAATATGGCAAATACTTGAATGGCAAGAAAGAAAGATACATAAGTTTGGCAAGAGAATATTTCACTTATGGCAAAATTGAATATCTTTTGTACATGGTAAATATTCAAATTTGATTCTAAACTCAGAATATGGAGTAAATTTGATTCTAAGGGCACGTTTGGTTTGTAAGACAGGATGGATACATTAGGATAGGATTTAATAGGATTGCACTGTTCACAAGTTAAAAAGTTGATTTAAAATTCATGTTTGGATTGATGGATAGAATTTTGAAATTTGTACTATAATTTATACTCAAGTTGTTTGGATTATGGGATAAAATTGAATTTAGTGTCAAATGTCAAATATACCCTTTTTGACATTAATTTTTATGTTTTTTATATTTACAGAAATTGATATGATTTTTTTTTTATGTATTTTTTTTCTATTAACATTATTTTTGAGATGCAATTTGGGAATTTAAATAAAATTAAGCAAACAGAATTATATCTACCAACAAATTACATAATTAAGTTGTTTCACCTAAAAAATAATTTTGCATAATTACATTGTATCATTAGTAAAAATACAACTACAAGGTACAATTCAATTTGAAACAATTTTATTAAATTGAGGGGCAAAATGGACTTTCCACGTTGACTTTATATGGAACTAAAACTGGACTAATTAAACTCACCTCCCACCCATGGACAAAAAATCACGCTTTGGTAGGTTTAAGTGGGAAAATTGCCTCGGGTCCAACCTCTTTCTCGGGCCTTAAACCCACAAACCAAACATACCAAACAAGCCCTAATGGGATTAAAATGAAAATAGGGATAGGAATTGCAATTAGAGGTGGAAATAGGCCGTACCACCCAACCCAACCGGAGTAGGGCCTTGTCAATCTGACCTATTTATAATCATAAAAATGCAATTGTGAGCAAAGAGGCCAGAGAAATCGAGATTACTTGGGTTTATATATATACTCATGAGGAATTAAAGATGGTAGTATTTTTAAGAATTTAATTTTATATTATACAGAGTTTATAGCTATGTAACATTAGGAAATCTTGATTCTTTATACACGTTACCATATTTATTTAATTAATTTATGATAATTATATAAAATATAATTTGGTAACATCTCACATCACATCTTTTAAAATTTGTATTTTTAGGTTTCTACGAAGAAAATATATTTATTAAAATTACCTAATCAAAGTGCGAGATTTGTTGCCGAGATATAAAAATTGAAATTCTAAAAAAAAAGAAAAAAAATCCCCGAATCATCGCCACAGTCACAGAAAAGCAATATGATTCCAAATTATATATACATATAATTCTCAACAATAATTAATTTAACCAGACAGACAGAAGTTATCAATACAATTATACATCTTTAATTCTCAACAAGAATTTTAACAGTAGACGGCGGAAAGATTATATTTTGAAATAAGGAAAGAAATTAAACCATGTTAAAAATCAATAACAAAAAAATATATTCCAATTTTTTTTCCTTTTTCCAATTTTTCTTCTAATTTAATGAACCTTTTGATCTTGGGTAAGTCTCCTGTGGAATTGAGTTTATATAAGAAATTGAGTTTTTTGTTACACTTTTTAATTGTGGTGACTTTCACTTTTTAAAATAATATGTTAAGTTATATTAAAGTACACTTTTTAGTAATGTTATATTGCACATTTTAGTTATATAGACGTGCACTTTTCAGTAATATTGTGTTGTACTTTTTAGTTATAATGACTTACACTTTTCATTAAAAATTGTGTTACACTTTTCAATTATAGCGACTCACACTTTTCAGTAATATTGTGTTGCACTTTTTAGTTATAATGACTTACACTTTTCAACATACACTTTAAAAAAAAAAAATTGACTTTTGGTCAACTCGATTCCTTATAATAAGGAATCGAGTCTATACAAGACCTTGGCTTTGATCTTTCTCTTTTCATATTTTTTTTCCTAATCAAATCTTAAAAAATAATGTTTTATTTTTGAAGTCTTGGGTTATTTACTACTCCCTCCGTCCCATAGGAACTTGCACACTTGGGTGGGCACACAATTTAAGAAATGTGTAAGAAAAGGTGTAAAGAGTGATGTTTTGAGGGGTAGTTTTGTAAAGTTTTATTAATAAAGTAAAGTAAAAAGTAGATTGAGTGTGGAAAAGTAATGGCATATGGGTAAACAAGTGTATATTTTGAGGGTGGAGGTTATGAAAATATTTTCTTTTATATGGAGTGTGCAAATTCGTATGAGACATCTATTTATAGAAAGTGTGCAAATTTTTATGGAACGGAGGGAGTAATATTTTTATGTACTTACTACTCCAAATTAATATTTTATTAATTTTAAAAAATCCAACTTTCTCTTATTAATTTTTATGGATTTTTTTGCCAAACGTGTAGACAGAGTATTATTTAAACACAAAGCATTTCATTATACATTTCTGGATTATTAACAATTCCCTTTCGAAAGCAAAAAATTTCACATAATCTATGCAGGTGAAACCTTTGGCGAGAAGAATGCTTAATAATAATAATTAATTTCCACACGAATTCTCTCTTCAAATAAGAGAGAGAGAGAGGTCAAAGACGAAAATGACATATTTTCTCAATATGACGAAAGAGTGAAGATGTGGGTTATGTAAATGTTATGACAAAATACCAAAAACAGATGTGTAGTAGTTATATTGGGAAAATATGTAAGCTTTCATATGTGTGTATAGACGTACATAATAAGGGAGGTATCCAAAGCCATTTGATGATGATGATGATATGGAGCATTAGATAAATATATGGAAATAATTTCGTCTCATCAAAAAGTCTGAATTTGTGGAGAGGTGGAGAATTAATTTCTATTTTATTACTGTATCTCTTATTTATATATATATATATCCCTTTGAGGAAAAGGCCATCGAGTAGACAGTTTAAATGGATTCAGCAGGAATCGAACCCAACACAGATAACATGAAAGAATTACATTTCATTTAAATCCACCTACCTCTAGGATGAATTCTTTCAAATGGAATCACATGCATGCATGTGAGCTTACTATGTATGGGATGGTTCACCTTGAATTCTCACAAATTTCACTCTCCCCCCGTATATCATTAATTTAGCTAGAGCTAAAAATGGTGAATCTTTTAATAAAGATAGACATCTTGTCTATTAAAGAAATAAGGGAGGATCCAAAGCCACCTCTCACATGTGTATGGGATTTTCATTCCCCCCATCTATAAATAGCTAGGAAAGTTTTTGTTGATAAATAAAAAAAAAATCACCTACAACCTTTTCAGTAGGAAAAAATGTGATTTTGCCTACGAATTATTTTGTAGATAAATCGCCATCAGATTTTTTCTTGGTAATTTCGTGATGAAAATGTGTAAAATAATTCATAAAGGTTCGACAATATATAGACAATTCTCACTGTTTAAAGCCTTGAAATTTTTTGTAGGTAATTCAATACTAATTTGTAGTGAGTTAGGAATTAAAAAATGTTGAGGGTATCCTGAAGTAGTACAAACATTTACATCTCAAATTAATTATTGATATTTTTTTTGGAAACAGCCAAACTTTTATTGCAAGAGTATAAGAAATACCCAATGGTCAATAGTACAAAGACATACAAGGCTCGAGAAAAAACAAACACACCAGAATGCTACTAACTAAGACAAGATATAGGTACCCTTATCCACTCACTAATTATTGATATTGAAAAGACTTGTCATGCATTTTCGTACGTTGTATTACAAAAATGTTGCGTGACTTGTCATCTCAAAGCATGTGAAAATGTAATTATTGTACTATAAATTCCACCAAACAAACCACCCATATTTCATCTAAAATACTAATTTATTTACTCATTAATTCTCTCCATTTATAATTGCAAGTAGAAGCGAGCAATACTAGCTAATCTGTGCATGTGCATGTGAAACCTTTGGCGAGAAGAATGCTTAATAGTAATAATTCTCTCTTCAAAAAATTTGAGAGAGAGGTCAAAGACGAAAATGACATATTTTTTCAATATGATGGAAGAGTGAAGATGTGGGTTATGTAAAGGGATTAAAGTTTTTTTAGTCCTTTAAGTTGGACTAATTTTGAATTTGGTCCTGATGGAATGCATATTTTGATTTTGGTCTCATAAGTTGGCCCAAATTTTGAATTCGGTCCAATTACCTACCACTGCATGTAAATGAACCGATCAAATCCTTAGCTCGTGCATTTTTCTGCACATGAGGAAATTCACGGTTATTCACGATTGATTTGAATTGTACACGAGCTAAGGATTTGATCGGTTTATTTACCTGCAATGATGGATAATTGGACTGAATTCAAAATTTATACAACTTATGGGACCAAAATCAAAATGTGTATTCCATCAGGACCAAATTCAAAATTAGTCCAACTTAAAGGACTAAAAAAACTTTAATCCCTTATGTAAATGTTATGACAAAATACCAAAAACAGATGTGTAGTAGACTAGTAGTTAGTTGTCCAAAAAAAAAAAACCCAAATTAATATATTGGGAAAATATGTAAGCTTTCATATGCCAAATTAATGTGTATAGACGTACATAATAAAACAAATATCAATATTTTATTCTATAAATAAGTACTCATTTACAATCAAACAAAACTATAATCCTCGTCAGCATTTTTCAATCTATAATCAAATGTCACCTTAGAGATTGTTTTTCATTTTTTTTACTGGTTATTATGGGGAGGTGCTCTACTCACAAGAATTGGTGTCCTTTGCATTTTATCTTAACTGTCATGTAACAATTGAGTGTGACTCACTCATTTGAGTATACACCGGTACTCCAGTAATAATTTAATGATTTCTCTTTTTTAAAGATAGTAAATTGAGAAATAAAACTTAAATATATAGGAGTATAATCTATATATACTTCCTGAAGCCCTTTAAAAAAATCAATATTACATTTAATACAGATCGATTTGCAGACAACTATTTGAATTTTGAAACCTAAAAATCAATTTTACACTATTAAAAATGACTGCTATTTTTCTTTCATTTTTTTGACATGAAAAAGGACAGCTATTTGTTTCTTATGCAGCTATTTCAAAAAATGAAGGTGCATGGAAGCATGTAATAAGGTCACATGATGAGCATTAATTTAGCTAGCTAGAAATGGTGAGTCTTGAATAAAGATATTCATCTCGTCAATTAATCAAATAAGGGAGGGATCCAAAGCCATTTGATGATGATGATATTATATATGGAGCATCAGATTAGATAGATATATGGAAATAATTTCGTCTCATCAAAAAGTCTGAATTCGTAGAGAGGTGGATAATTAATTTCTATTTTATTATCTCTTATATATCCCTTTGAGGAAAAGGCCATCGAGTAGACAGTTTAAATGGATTCATCAGGAATCGAACCCAAACCAGATAACATGAAAGGGAGTACATTTCATTTAAATTCACCTCTCAGAATTCTTTCAAATGGAATCACATGCATGTGAGCTTATTACTATTAATTAATGGGATGGTTGCATTCACCTTGGATTCCCCCATTTTTTGTCTCAAAAAAATTAAGAAGAATTAATTAAACTCATTATTACATTTAAAAAATACATACAAAAATTTCACTCCTCCCCTCCCCTCCCCTTCCCCTTCCCCTTCCCCTTCCCCTTCCCCTTCCCCTTCCCTTCCCTTCCCTTCCCTTCCCTTCCCTTCCCCACACTCCTAGCTATCTCTCCATCCTCCTAGCTATCACTCCATATCCTAGCTTCCTTCTCCGGTCATGTTTTTTTTAGGTGAACAACCGAGCCCCAGTAAGGGAACTTCAAGACCTTCGGTCTGAAAAAGTTTCCCATGAGCGAGGCTCTCACCGGAATGAACTCAGTATGCAAGTGTTAACACAACGCATCACCGCCGCACGTCACATTGAAATCAACTCTCATAACAACGTGGTTGCGTCTCGCGAGGTACTTCTTAGGAATGAAAACTGGGCCGGAACCGTCAGGGTTAGGGCGACTCGCTTTGCCGAACAGCAACAACTTTTGATGAAATTGAAGCCCTAAAAACTGAAATTTCATCAACAAGTTTTCCCGTCTTTTTGCTTCTCAAGTCGACACTCGCAACAGCAAGCGTCTTTCTAACGCGTAATGCCTTGCCTTCTATTTCTAGTTCCTCCTGAACACAAGTCATAGATTCAAGTCAATGCTGCTGATTAAATCAAAGTGTTAAATTTTCACTAATGAATAAACAACCAAAGTGTTAAATTTCTGATTAAACCAAAGTGTTAAATTTTCGCTAATGCATAATAAAATCAGTGAACAACTTGTTGATGAAATTTCAGTTTTTAGGGCTTCAATTTCATCAACAAGTTGTTGTTGTTCGGCAAAGCGAGTCGCCCTAATCCTGACGGTTCCGGCCCAGTTTTCATTCCTAAGAATTACCTCGCGGAACGCAACCACGTTGTTATGAGAGTTGATTTCAATGTGATGTGCGGCGGTGATGCATTGTGTTAACACTTGCATACTGAGTTCATCCCGATGAGAGCCTCGCTCATGGGAAACTTGGGAAACTTCTTCAGACCGAAGGTCTTGAAGTTCTCTTACCAGGGCTCGGTTGTTCACCTAAAAAAAACATGAGAAGGAAGCTAGGATATGGAGTGATAGCTATGAGGATGGAGAGATAGCTAGGAGTGTGGGGAAGGGAAGGGATAGGGGGTTTAAATAGCTGGGGGAAGTGAAATTTTTGTATGTATTTTTTAAACTAGGTAGGGGCTCACCTCAACTTTTGAGGTGTTAACCCGGATTTGTTGGTTTGCATTTTAGTATATTTGTATTTTTATATTTAATTATATTAAAAATAAATAAAGAAGTTTTGATTACACGAAATTACAATGTGTGCATATATATTTAATTATTTGTATTATATACAATTACACATGTTTAAACTACGCCTTTTTTATATTGCAAAGTACGGATTGTAGTATTGTGTTAATCCGTTGTGCGATTTTGATGTGAAAAATTGACATTTATTTCTTCTTTGATATTTGATGCGTAATCAATCAACAGAGTAAGCCTCCAATCCATGTTTAACACTTTTTGTAAAATGATAGTCCATACTGAATTAGAAAGGAACCTTCTTATTAACGCTTCAACTTTTGTTTGAAATGTATAATTGTAGTGACATTGTTCACGGTCGATGCAATTACAATACGTATTACTCCCTCCATCCACCAAATGTAGTCCCATTGGGGTGGGACACAAATTTTAAGAAAAATGTAGATAAAGTAAGGGTATTGTGAGGTCCATTGTGAATAAAGTAATTGTTTGTAAATAAAGTTGATGGAAAATTAAGTAATTAAGTGATGGGTTGAAAGGTGATAGTTTTCATAAAATGTATACATTTCATGGACGGGGGAGTAATATTCATGGTATTTGTAAAAGCGACTGTGAAGAACTTATGGTTTTATTAAGTTGTGGTAGGAGTATATATTTTTCCACATGTCAAATAACATGTATATGATAATGTTATTGTTCCATTTATACTTGTGTGTTATGCAATGTGTGAAATAATTTTTATTTTGTATCTATGTAAAAATAAGGGAAAGAAGATAATGGACCATTGCTGAAATTGACAAAATTGCTCACTTTTTTTTATATATGTTTTTAAAAAAATCATATTTTAATTATAAAAAATATATTTAATATAATGAGTATAAAATATATTTGGTATATACTCAATCTTGTTAGTAAAATAGAAAAAATATTCAAAAGTTAACTATTTAAATACAATAAGCACGTTTTTTGTAGACCAAAAAAAAGAAATGAACACACTTTTGGTGGACGGAGGTAGTATGATAATATATAGTTTTATGGATATAGTGAACATGTTATTATAACTACTAATACAATTGCAAAATTTTTTAGCATTTTCATCGGTCCCAATATACAATTTAACTAACTCTAAGGTTGTGTTTGGATGGGGGGATTTGATTTGAGGAGGCATTTCAAATTAAAGGAATTAAAAATGCATGGATTTCAAATGACATGGTTTTAGTGAGGATTTGAAATCTCTCTCGGTTTTAACTAAAAAGTGTGTTAACATAAATCTAAGTATTTGAAATCCATTCATAATCCAAACATGTAGAATGGATTTGAACTGTGAATTTAAAATCCATAAACCCAAATCCACCCAACCAAACGCAACCTAAAGGCATTTCATTTTATAGTAGGCTAATTTCCCTATTGAACAACAAAATGTAGGCGGTTTTGAGTAAACAGTTTCACATTGCAAAACTCATAATTTGGTACAATAGGCAATAAGTCAGAAGTATGTACTATATAATCAAGTGGATCAATGTGAACATTTGGTGTATTAGTCATACTTACGGTTACTGACTTTCTTCGTCGCTGATTTTTTGCCTCTCTCTGGTCTTCTGAAGAAGCATATTTTATTTTATAAGATTTTGGCATTTTAACTATGATACTACTATGCAAAAATTTATAACAATATTTTCAGAATTTTAAGTATTGAATAGTACAGAAGTAAGAAGTAGAAACTAAAAGGAGGAAAAAATTAGAAATACTAAATAAATCCTATCAAGGTTCCTAATCCAGTTTCACAACTAATACCACACATTATCCTACAGAACAAGCACATCCACTTTCAACATTAGTATAAGCTTTTTTATTTGATTGAAGAGACAAAATCTAAGTATAAACACAATCTCTAACTATTACTAGAGTAATTCAACCTAACACCCAAAGCATCACCTATCAACATAACCCACAACGAGAGAAAACATGAGAGATGCTGGAGAACTTACTTGCAAGGTCCTTGACGAAATTTGAAAAGGCAATGGAGAGGCAAAAGGTGTGGTGTCATTTGAATTGAAATGAGCAATTTTAATCGAGGTAGAGAGAGAAGAGAAAGGGAGCTAAAAACATACCCATTTGGTGCTTTGTCGGGGAAACAAACATTTTTTGTGGTGTAGTTGACATCAGTAGCAAGAGCTTGAAATTAATAAACATTAACCATTAAAATTAATTAACCCTTAAAATGTGAGGTAGTAAATGAGACTAAAATTGTAATCTCGTTCGTAAAGATGATAATGAGGTGCATTCTTTCCTTTTTCCATTAATAAAAGATGGTGTATGATACTTGCACATATAAAATCCAATTTTAAAGAATTTTGATTTATAAATTGTTAATACAAAACAGAACGAGAAAAAAATAGACTTCTATGAATTATCATTTCTTATTGCTAAAATATAGAAATAAATAATTAAGTAATATTCTATTATATGACTATATTACGTGCACTTTAGTGACAAAAATATAATTCAAATCTTTGTAAAAGCAAGAGCATCTATACAAAAACGCCAGAAGCAAGGAGATATGTTTGTTGTATCTCTCTAATCAAACATCTACAACTATGTTGTCTAAAAGAATTCCGTCTTCTTGTATATTGAATTATCACCTCTTACCATTTTGGAAGATGGCCCATCGAGTGGACAATTTAAACGAGTGGAGTTGCTTTCAGCAGGAATCGAACTCAGGACGTGTGGGCGTGTGAGCCTTATGGCTCTGATACCATGAAAGAATTTCGTCTCATCTAAAAGTACGAACTTGTAGAGAGGTGGGAAATTAATTCTTGTATATTAATTTCTAATATTATCAATCAATTACAAACTATATAGATTTAGCAAAAAAAAATTAAAAAAAATTACAAACTATAGAAAATTTTATTTGCATGTTATTTATTATCAAGGTATAAGTATCATTTTCTAACTAAACTAACAAAAGCATAAAAAGTGTAGTATGATTGAATCTTTATTAAGGAAAATTCATACCTGCTTAAGCATTTTCATCCTCTGTTCAGCATGTGATAGGAAATGAATTGTGCGATAAAAAGGTTATGATTACCAATTAAAATGTTAAATTATAATTAAGATTTATTTATGTATTTGCAACTAATGTTCTAATATTTATATATATATATATATATATACTTTTATCAGTAAAGTTGATGTATATTAATAGCAGAAATTGTTGGGTATAAGAAAAGCTCTCCTACACAATTACAAGAAAAGCTCGTGAGCAAAATGATTGGGAAAGCTCTCCTACACCAAGCTATTTCCTATTGCAAAATACAAGCTATAAGTCCATTACTCCCCAGCAGTTTTTTAGAATTAAACAAGTTCCAAAATTATACTTTCATCTCCTCTAGCACTCTGTCCATTTCAGCCACGATGTACACTCCAAATGCAAGTTGCTATTGCTCTTCCATTTTTACCTTTCAATAATCCAGGAAACTGCAGCCGGTTTGTCGATGGGTCGGGCACTCGGGCCCATCCATTTGACTATCATCATCCACACTCAGTGCGAAACGGGGCACTCAAACATAGCATGGCATGGCGTTTCAAGCTCTTGATTGCAGATGCAGCCGTTGATAAATGCTCCAGCAGGTAGGATTCCACGCCTTTGCAGGTTCGTCGTCGTCAGGATTCTGCCCCACATTAATCTCCAAACACGGATTCGCACTTTCAGTGGTGCAACACTCTTCCATATCAGTCTGCAGTCCTCTCTTGTCATCCGCTTCGTCCATCATCTATTTGATGCTACTAATGTTAAATCAGTCATACAAAGTGCTGTGAAAGATAAGGAATGAAATACTACTTAAGAGATTGTAAAATTTAAGACTTAAGAGAATGTTAAATCAGTCAACTTAAGAGAATGTTAAATCAGTCAACTAAATTTTTTTTTGAATCGGTAAAATGGTATTTCACTTGAGTACATGGGGTACTCAACCCTTAATGTTTTTACATCATTTCCCTACGTATCATGTAAATGTAAGGTGTCTATACAATTATAAGGATTGCTATACCATTTCCCTATTGTAATATTATATCTTTCCAACCATGACCAAATTGAGATCTTGATTTTTTTCTAAAGCTTTTTTCGTGTCCTGTTCTATTCCAGAAAAGAATTTCTCGTTTCTGCCTCTCCACGGCTCCCAAACTACCGCTGTCCAAATAGTTGCAGCAATCTTCCCTTTCCTTTTCTCAAATCCAAGAATTGTGCTGTGTTGTAGAAGGTGAATAGGTATTGTATTGTGTAAAGCCATACATACCTTGAGCCAGTTGTGACATTCCACCCAAATCTTTCTTGCATAGATGCACTCCAACAGCAGGTGAGTATTTGTTTCCTCTACCTCTCCGCATAACTTGCACGTCGCCTCCAAGTCAGAGATTGAGATACCTCTCTTCTTTAGGTTGTCTGTTTGTTGCCAGCCTACTCTTGAGAGCTTTCCAGACGATGGTTTAAGTTCTTCTTGGGGCATAACTCTGCCACAGCACCTTGAACTCCTCTCCTTCTTCCACACCTCCATTGCTTGGCCTTGATTTATGTTTCAACATGTAATATGCAGCCCTTGTTGAATATCGTCCGTGTGGCGCTAAGTTCCATCTCCATACATCGTTCCACCCTTGTTTGAGCTTATACCTGCCAGTGTAAGATAATAGTTCATCAAAAGATAGTTTATCCCTAATGCTAAGTTCCCTCTTCCAACTCCACGCCTATTCCCACCCCTCACTTCCCCAGTTTCCCATCTCACTTATTAGTGCTTCTTTTTTGTTACTGCAATTGAACAACCTAGGATACTTATCTTTTAAAACTCCTTCCTCTCCTACCCACCTATCACTCCAAAATTTAGTGTTTTCCCCATTTCCCACTTCCTTTAAGATCCCCAATTTTAACCCGAATAAACAACTTAATGTAATGTATCTCCAGCAGGTACATAATAACTAATGCAGAATAATCTCATGCATAAAATCGAATAGTAAGATTGCATTGCACCCTATGCTCAAAACCTTGTTTACTGTTAATGACCACAAGAGCTTTGACCTGTTATCCTATTTTAAGAAAATTTATGTCCATTATTGATTGTTTATAGCTCCCATTTTAGGTGCTTTTAAAGATTAGTGTGTACTATGCCTGAGGTAATAGAATCAATCAGAGGGCTTATTTGCAGCATTTGAGAGTTAACAAAAAATTTATCAAGCAGTTGGTGTGCATATAAATACCCAAACTACAACTACAGTAGCCTAACCCCTTCCCTTCATCAATAAGAATCAGAGACATAAAAATAAGATTTTTTTTTTCGTCTTTTCAAGAACACAACAAAGAAATTACTATATCAGAGGAACCACAAATATTATGAACTTAAATTTTAGTGTCAACAATGAATATGTGAGCCACAGAAAATTCTAAACACCTAAGAAACAAGGAGTGACCCAGAGCTAAACAGAGAAGAAAGCGGCAACTCTACACAAATTCAAAAACCCAAATACACAAGATTAGGGCGAAAACATGAGAGATGATGGAGAACTAACTTGTTAAGGTGGAGAGTAGGAATTCAGAAAGGCAGTGGAGATAAATGTTAACAAACCTGCGCGTATGGTGAAATGAAAAAGATGAGGGGAGAAAGGGCAACGTTGCTTCAGAAGGGTCAAAAACACAAAAAAAAAAAAAAAAAAAATTAGAGAAAAACATGAGAGATAATGGAGAACTAACCTGCCAAAGTAGAGAGTGGGAATTCCGAAAAGCATCCGAGGTCGATAGGGTTTACAAACCTGCGTCTATGGTGAAATGAAGAATGAAGGAAGAGAAAAAAAAAATGAAGGGAGAAAGGACAGATGGCTGTAGTTTGGTGAGAGAAATGACCAGAGAGATTGACACATTATCCAATTCATAACCTTCTACTTGAAGAATACCGGAGGGTTTTTACATATTCATGCTTTATAGATAGTGTAAGGTGTAAGATAAGATAAGATGTAATAATGAGTTTAATTAATTCTTCTTAATTTTTTTGAGACAAAAAATGGGGGAATCCAAGGTGAATGTTGTTGGTTCCGGTTTACGCCGTGTAAACTGCAATATCAAAAATATCAGAATAATCAGAAAAACACAAAGAATACCTCAAATAAGTCGAGTCAAGGGAATCCCTTTTCCCGCAGAACATAGTGCTCGACTGTTACGGCGTTCCGTTCCCAAAGGTAAAACGACTTTCACTTCGTACACAGTAGCACCACTTCCAGATGATTCTGGAACATTCTTGAAGTAATTCGAGTGGGCCGAGCCCATTCCTGAGTTGGGCTTTTCGGAGTTTTTGGGTCTGCAAAAAGATAGGCGGGCCCCAAAGACCACCAAAGACCAATTGCCAAATCCGAATCCGAGCCGGCCGGACGGGCGCGTGTGGCTCTTAGAGGATTGTACTTCTTTTAGATAGTTGAACTACCATGTTACTTCAATACCTTTATACATCATAAATGTTTTGTAGGTTTCCTATGTGGGACAATTTCCCACATTCTCAAACTTCCAAGTTGAAACACTTCAACTTCAACAATTAATTTCTCACTCACCTTAACTCGGTTTTGAGATATTAAATATATCACGTTCATCTACTCCGCGAGTAGATCGACTATGTCACGTTCAATTATTTCTTAATTAACGTTTAGTCCGTCTAATTAATTAAATTAGATAAGGGTGTCAAAACCCAATTAATTCCCATTAATTCCAACAAATGCAACTATCCCATACATAGTAAGCTCACATGCATGTGATTCCATTTGAAAGAATTCCGAGAGGTGGATTTAAATGAAATGTACTCCCTTTCATGTTATCTCGGTTGGGTTCGATTCCTGATGAATCCATTTAAACTGTCTACTCGATGGTTTTTTCCTCATAGGGATATTTATAAGAGATAATAAAATAGAAATTAATTCTCCACCTCTCCACAAATTCAGACTTTTTGATGAGACGAAATTATTTCCATATATCTATCTGATGCGGCCTAAAAATGTCATCCGATAAGAAGTCGACACGTGCATGGAGGATAGGATAAAAGTGGAAGTATTGGATTATGGAATACTCTCTGGATAAAGAATCTCTCATGGAGGTCCCTCCGGAGGGAGCTCCACCCGGAGAGAAACATCAGGAAGACTCGATCTTGATATGAATTGGTGAACCAAGAATATAGGAGATCTCCACATAAATCGGACTGAGATTGACCAAAGAAAGATTCTTCTCTCCTTCATTGTAGTGGAAGGAGTCCACTAGGGGGAGTGGCCCCGGTCTTTCCGGAAGTGGAGGAATGGAAGACCTTGTCAACCTAGCAAGGCTGGGTCCAAGAGGTAGCTCCGAAACAGAAGGGAGCCTTGACTTCCTCTCGGGAGGGAATCTCTATAAATAGGTAAATTTGAGTATATTTCCAGGTTAGACTTTCTTACCTTTACTAAACTTGATACATTTCGTACAAAACGTATTTTTGATATTATTTGAGAGCCTGATTTGATAAAACAAGGATCTCGAGGTCCTTGTGATATATTAAAAGCCCTATACTGACTTAGGCATCGGAGTGTCCGCACCGGAGCTCCCTCCGGTGTGTCTTCTGCAGGTTCTTGGAGGATCATTCCAGCGGAAGCAGTGTACCTAAATCAGTTCTAAGCATTCGGGAATTTGGATATCTGATCCCGAGGATATTTAATCCGACCGTGCAATTTTTGGCACATCACTATCTAATCTAATGCTCCATATATATATCATCATCATCATCAAATGGCTTTGGATCCCTCTCTTATTTGATTAATTGACAAGATGACTATCTTTATTCAAGACTCACCATTTCTAGTTAGCTAAATTAATGCTCATTTGATGTGACCTTATTACATGCTTCCATGCACCTTCATTTTTTGAAATAGCTGTCCTTTTTCATGTCAAAAAAATGAAAGAAAAATAGCTGTCATTTTTAATAGGGTAAAATTGATTTTTAGGTTTCAAAATTCAAATAGTTGTCTGCAAATTGATCTGTATTAAGGTAATATTGATTTTTTTAAAGGGCTTTCAGGAAGTATATATAGATTATACTCCTATATATTTAAGTTTAGGCTAGTATTGGGTGAGACCGTCTCACGGAATGAGATCCGTGAGACGGTCCTTATAAATAAAAAGTGATAATGTTTGAGTAAAAAGTGATAGTGTTTAAGTAAAAAGTGATAGTCACTTTTGTTAAAAATATTATCACTTTTTACTTAAACATTATCACTTTTTTTACAAACCAAAATCTGAAAAAAAAAATATGGATTATCCTATCCAAAATTTTGAAATATGGATTAAAAGGATCCGTCTCACAGAAAAGATCCGTGAGACGGTCTCACACAAATTTTTGCCTTTAAGTTTTATTTCTCAATTTACTATCTTATCTTTCTTTAAAAAAGAGAAATCATTAAATTATTAATGGAGTACCAGTTATACTCAAAGGAGTGAGTCACACTCAATTGTTACATGACAGT
Source organism: Galeopsis tetrahit (assembly GCA_963675135.1). NCBI lineage: Eukaryota > Viridiplantae > Streptophyta > Magnoliopsida > Lamiales > Lamiaceae > Galeopsis > Galeopsis tetrahit. The sequence continues at coordinate 69,996,677 of OY776128.1, read as the reverse complement.
TAAAATAAAATGCAAAGGACACCAATTCTTGTTAGTAGAGCACCTCCCCATAATAACCAGTAAAAAAATGAAAAACAATCCTTAAGGTGACATTATTAGAAATTTTATTATAGATTGAAAACTGCAGACGAGGATTACAGTTTTGTTTGATTGTAAATGGGTACTTATTTATAGAATAAAATATTGATATTTGTTTTATTATGTACGTCTATACACATTAATTTGGCATATTTTCTCAATATATTAATTTGGTTTTTTTTTTTTTGGACAACTAACTACTACACATCTGTTTTTGTGTTTGGTTTGGGATTGGTCCATCCGGATTTGGATGGGCCATCCCCCATCCCATCCCTCTTCATTCCTCTCCATCCAAATATCCATCTCAATACTCATTCACCCCTACAATACACCTATATACCTATTTTTATACAATCACATTACCATTTTTTTTATATTAATTACTCATTCTCTCTCCTACTTTTCTTCTACACATTTATATTCTCTCTCCTACTTTTCTTCCTTACACTAATTACTTCACTAACTAACAATAATAAAATAATATAACATCATTTGACATAAAGTTCTTCATCCAAATCTATTTTTCAATCTCTATCCAAACACAATTTGTATTCAATTACTATTTATAGATTACCTCCATCCATATTTTTCCAATCCTCATCTCATCCACCACAATCCCTAACCAAACAGCGCCTTACATTACCCACATCTTCACTCTTCCGTCATATTGAGAAAATATGTCATTTTTTCGTCTTTGACCTCTCTCTCTCTCATATTTGAAGAGAGAATTCGTGTTGAAAATGTGAAAATTTTAAAATGAAAATGTTAAATTTTAATCGCCACCAACTTGTAAATCTGAAAATGTTAAAATGTAAGGGTGAGCAAACCACAACTTAGTGGGGACATGCTTGTCTTATACGAATGAGAAACCATTTCTTGATATTCAAATTCCAAATGCAGGCGGAAGCCTATTAATTGTTGTCAGCAATACAATAGACAATTAAATTATCACAAACGTAAACATACATTTAATGTATTGTCACTTCTCAACTTCTTGTTTATAAAGTCAGAAGACCTACTTCTCAACTTCTCGTTTATAAAGGTCCAATGACCTGTTTGTCTCAACTTCTCGTTTATAAAGATCAGAAGACCTACTTCTCAACTTCTTATACATAATTCACATTAGTAACAATAAAATTACAAATCGCATTTAGGGTGTGTTTGCAAACCATAGTGATTGATTCAAAGTTATTAAAATTGATTTTTGCCATAAAATTGAAAGTTGATAGTGTTCTAAAATTAAGCACTTTAAATCAATTGAGTATATGTTGTGGTGTTTACAAAACAAACCACTTTTTTTTATAAATTTACAAAAAACACCCTTATTACATTTGGATAGATAATGTGTAAAAATTAAATATTATTTAAATCATGAGGGCAAAATTGTAAAATTGATTATTATAAGAAGTATCGGCAAACGTACTTAGATACGAACTGAACACTCTTCGGATATGAATCCGTCACAAGAAAGAACAGTGTAAGGCTTTCGGGAGCTCAGTACACTGTTGTAGGGACGAGAGGAGAGTAGAAGGTATATTACGTGGATAAGTCTTGAAGACTGAATCTTGAAGACCAAGTTTGAGACTTCCAGATGATTCTGGAACATTCTTGAAGTAATTCGAGTGGGCCGAGCCCATTCCTGAGTTGGGCTTTTCGAAGTTTTTGGGTCTGCAAAAAGATAGGCGGGCCCCAAAGACCACCAAAGACCAATTGCCGAATCCGAAGCCGAGCCGGCCGGGCGCGTGGCTCTTAGATGAGTGTACCTCTTTTAGATAGTTGAACTACCATGTTACTTCAATACCTTTATACATCATAAATGTTTTGTAGGTTTCCTATGTGGGACAATTTCCCACATTCTCAAACTTCCAAGTTGAAACCCTTCAACTTCAACAATTAATTTCTCACTCACCTTAACTCGGTTTTGAGATATTAAATATACCACGTTCATCTACTCCGCGAGTAGATCGACTACGTCACGTTCAATTATTTCTTAATTAACGTTTAGTCCGTCTAATTAATTAAATTAGATAAGGGTGTCAAAACCCAATTAATTCCCATTAATTCCAACAATCCCCCACATGAGTGAAAATCGTATCTATACAACATCAGACCAGTGTTCAGTTCGAGTGAGATCTCCGTGCGTCCGGATAAGTGGTTTTTGGCCTTGAACTTTCCGTAGCCAAACACTATCGGATATACCGGCGGCTTAGTGGACGCGATGCCTTGAACTATTCCTCCATAGTGTATACCTAGACAACAGTGTCAGCACACTTTGATCTCGTCTTCGTAACGTTCTCACGTTTTTGTCCGTTTTGGCCATGGACGTCCTTTGTACTTTCATAAATGTTTGGTCGAAGCGGCCCTCACTTCTCATTTATATACTCCCTCCGTCCCATATTAATTTTCATAGGTAGATGGGCACGAATATGTATAAAGTAAAAGTCGTGATGACGGGATATATCACTCAATTTCTCACACCATACTATGACCTAGTCTTGATCAAAACTTGTTGATCAAAACTTTTAGTCAAACCATTAACACAGTTTCTTAATTCTACTAAATAACATTTAATTATACATAAGTTACCGAACACATCATTATTCATTAGAAATAAACAATAGCACGGATAAAGACGTTTCAAATCCAACTAAAAAAATGAAATTTGTTAGGTTTCCTGATCAAGACATTTAATCCTAAATTTGTTAGGTTTCCTGATTAGGGTTTAGGTTTCCTGATTACGTTTCAAATCCAACTAAAGAAAATAAAATTTGTTAGATTTCCTAATCAAGACATTTAATCATTCCAAGAAACAGAAGTTACCGAACACACCATAATTCGGATTTCAGTAATCCCCTAAGACCTTGTTTGAACAATCAAATACGTGAAACAGAAGAGATCAGTAATCCCTTAAGACCTTGTTTAAGTCAGACTAAACCCTAAATATATAGAACGAGAGAACGAGAGAGATCGAACCTGTGAGAGTGAGAGATCGATCGCGCGAGAGGGAGAGAGTGATCGAACCTGTGAGAGTGCAACTATCATTTTTAAGGAGCATTTTTAAGGAGCGGTCAAAAAATTAGCTCTTCTTTTAAATTAATATTATTTAATTTATTTCCAAATTAAGTGGAGTAATTGGCACTCCTAATCACATCTTAACCAAAAAATAAAATGCTACTCCTATAGAGGTTGAGCACGTTTTCAATCTCGATTTAGGTGATGCAACTTGCAATAACCAAACTCACAATCAAAGTCCTTCACCAGGATCGAGTGGAACATGAAATCAATACAAGAATTATAACAAAATAGACAAGAGTGAGGCAGTAGATAAAGAATACACACCAACAAACACTGAACTAGTGGGATAGAGAAACACCACCCAACACTGCTTCATATATACTACCTCAATCAGAATAAAAACATGTATATAGCCCATATGAGATTACAAGAGAAAGATCTATAAGCCTACACATAACAAGCAGCACAAAGAAGAATTAACAGAGTGTTGCATACCAGATGAAAATAACACTATCTCCAACAACTAGTCGATCTCTTTGCACTCACAAACACACTCCAACCAGTTGTAAGGAGATGCCTTTTCGGCTGACCTGCATAAAAAAATAAATATTCCATTAGCTCATCCAGAATGAGATTACAGTAATCATACTCAATATATTATCCTACGAAAATAAATTTACAAATATCTCCTTCTGAGAATGCTAAAATTAAACACAACTTGGAATCTAGCTACTACTTTAATGTGATGAATTATGATAATCATATCTGCTGCAAATAAACTCAAGATTTGCTAATTTTGTTCTCTCGCCCATTGTCTGATACAACACTCTTATGTGAATTATTCAAGAAAGTAGCAAGATAGAAACAAGAAGATAAATCCGTATAACCGGCCAAGCCTAAGCTCCAATATTCAATTGATCAAAACGTCCAATATTCAATTGATCAAAATGTAGTCTCCACAGAACTAACTGCCTATTTATATACATAGGCCAACTAACTCTATCCCAAGCCTTTATACAATTATCTTATTAGGTCTTGGTCTTATCTCTTCTTTTTATACACTAATAAGGGCGTATCATTGTCAAACTCAAAATACTTGGCAATCCTACTTAAGAGGCACTACACTTCTAGTTTTATATTTTGTTGCTTATTTACTTCAACGATAATTTCTTCAATGTGTGTGCAGCAGTAACCAAGTTGGTGTAATTTCAGAATAATTAAGCTTTAGAAATCTTACCTTTTTTTGATAAGAAACTTGTACTTTTATTGAATCAATAGCCTATCATGATAACATAATCAATCAGTTACAAAGCATAGATCCAGTTCCTAGACACCTCAGAAAATAAGATTACCCCTAAAAGCACTATGACTTAGAGACCATAAGGCCACTTTATACTTAATTCCATCTCATATCTCTCATCAATTGATTCATATCTATCCTCAAAAATCCGTCACCCCAAATAAGCAACAACAATCCTCCCTAGTATTTTTCCTTTTTTTGCTAATAGAGCCCCCCAAATTACTAAGGAAGTAAGGCCAAAGTTCGAGTCTGGAATAACCCAATTAATGCCCACTTCGAGCAAAAGGACAATGTAAGAGTATGTGATTTAGATCCTCTATGGAGTTCCTGCACAAAACACACCAACTTGGAGAGACAAAGCAATTAGGATATCGTTTTTTAATATAATAGCAACTAGGCAGCTTCCCCAAAACAATCAAACACAGAAAAATTTGAATTTTCTTTGGAACCGGAGCCCTTCCAAACCACTTTAAACCAAGGGACATGACTAACATTGTTATTATTGAGACACAAGGACATAAAAAAAGACGACTTGACTGAGAAATCTTACTAGTTCAGCCCATCTTGAGTCTTGCCCGGTTCAATATTAACTAAAGCCATAACTATAATTTGAATTTTTTTCATTTTACTCTCTCAATTATTCTAACCAGTACAACCCGTTCATGCATTCTTCTTACCGAAATTCATCTACAATTTTTCCGTATTGCATTTTGATAATGAAGACCTGTGAATACTCATGCTTACATTTCAAAACACAGAGAACTTCATGTAATGCTATTCTAGAGAACTCACCTCGAAAGATATGCCTGAACTTCCATTCATTACCATGAAGATCCTTCGCCATTAATATTGGAGCAAGAGGGGTTAGAGAGTAGTCCTGATGAAGTAAATGCACGTAATTAAAATAAATATAGAAATTCATAACTAATAAAGAAATGGGAAAATAATTTTTAAGTCCTGTAAGTTATCCCTATTTCGGTTCCAGGCCTGTCGACTTTGACAAATTGAAAATAATCCTTTTTAACTTTCAATTTTTAGGATTTCGGTTCCAGAGTCTGATTGGTCAACCAGGTCACCAGACCAAAATGTCGGAAAAATTGAAAGACATAGCACTAGTTTCAATTCGTGAAAGTCGACGGGACTAAATCAAAATTAGGATAACTTATAGAACTTAAATTATCCCTTATGAACTCCACAGCCAAATGGAAGTTTATGTGGCACTTACAAGAGGAGGAAAGACTTTTTCAGCAGCTCGACGAGGGACAGAAAATCCTCCATGAGTGCTGGTATCACTAGCAGTTAATGTTTTGCAGAAGTAATTCATCGGCTGTTTGCTTGGGGTGCCAAGTTCTGATGCATGGCAGCAGGCATATATCCTTTTGCTCTTGCTATTCGAAATAACAAATAATTAGTTAACGAGCAACGACTACCAGTTCAAAAAAAAAAAAAATCAAATAAGTCTCGAGTCATTTACAGGGGTGAGCGGTTGCAATTGCAAAGTCATCTGTTTCATTATCAGCCTGCAATTTAGACAATTCAGATCTTTTATCTTCAAAGTGAAGATTTAGAATCGCCAAAACTTTAAAAAAAAAAAAAAAAAAAAACAGCAACTTACATGCATCGTAATATTGTGAAGTTGGCAAATTAGCTGTGGTTGCAAGCCTTGATAGCTAGGAATAGCCCCCTCCACTTCCTTGTTGGTAGAGGCAGCAAGCTAGATACAAAATATCATACAATGTCAATGAAGGGTAGTTGAGTATTTTTAAAATTGGAACATAACTCTTTAAGATAAAGATCATAGAAGCCCAAGAACAGATCACATGTGAATGTTGCTTATCAAGTTATTATAAAAAAAGGCTAAAACAATAAGGCTCGAATTGTTGGTAAATTTCTAAGTGAAATCACACATTTTACCTCCTGGACGACACTATTCCAAAAAATCTAATTATAGAAGATCAGCACTAAGTTTATGTCTCTTCTTAAAAAGGTGAGAACAACAATCGGCAAGGTACAATAAAATAAATACAAATACTAACAGGAACACACGGATACTTAAAATTCGGCAGAATTTAAAAATATCATTAATTGTGCTTGAAAATCTGGATACAACTTGTAAACTTCCTGATATGCCCCCTTATTTATTGAATCCAATAACAATAATGGCAAACTAAACAAATTGCATTCTCAATATACAACACTAAACAATTTACACACTTGTAACAAATAAATGACTACAATCCGGAAAAAAAAAAAAGGAAATTGTGACTATCTTTGTGGGGGCGAGAATCATCGATTACTCACTCACATAGGAGTAAGTATACAAAATTAACTGAAAACGCAACACTGCATGCATTCATCCCATAAGTGCAGCAACAATACACTATTACACTAATGCATACCAATCACTACTTTAATAAAACTAAAATTCACAACTGAATCATGGATCTTTAAACTAAAAAAGTACGAAACCTGGCCTTGAGGAAAATACACAACTCGACTTCCCATTTGAGGAAGCGAGACGAGCGGGCCGGCGCAAGCATGCCAGAGCTCTGAATTCAAGCATTTCTTTTCCCCTACCAATCCAAACAAACTAATAAAAAAACATAAACTTGCATAATACTATCTAAGACACAACAAACAGAGCTGAAAAAACAATTAATCGCATTATCAACACCACAATAACAACACACTTTCCTCAGTTTGATCATTAAATCCAGTACTAGAAGAAGACAACCTCATATTCCACACAAGACACAATTTTTCTACAAGAAAACAAGTATACAAACACTAAACCTAAAAGGGTTCCAAGAAGAGGCTTCAATACTCAAACCCCCAACAAAAAGAAGCAATCTTTTCATCCAAATTCACACAATATACGCCTCCACCTACAAACTACAAAGCCCTTTTCCCCTTTTAGGTTAAAAATGAAAACAGAGCAAATTGCAACTAGAAACTACACAGTGGCTTTAAGGGAAGTGTAAAGTGTAGCAGATCTTGAAGTTTTTACAGTTAGTTAGCAGAAACCCTAAACCTATTTTGTTTAGCATAATTTATCACATCCATCCAAGAAGTCTAAACCAAACTCACAATCAAAGTGAAACAAGGGATCGAGTGGAACATGAAATGAATACAACAAGAATTATAACAAAATAGACAAGAGGCAGTAGATAAAGAGAGTAATCAAGAATTTTCAGACAGCAATATCATATATCTAAACTGATCGAAGAAAGATTGAATTTTTTTTATTAGAAGTCGAGAAAGATTGTATTTTTTTTAAATTAAAGAAACCTATTTGCAGGCTTGACTCAAGGAGGCGGACCTGCAGCATCAGAGAGAAGAGCCGCGATGTTGGCCTGCGTCTGTGCGACGAGTGGCGGCAGCTTGCAGAGGGAGTGGGAGGAAAATGTGTAAGATTATTAGGGTTTACGGAGGAGGGCAGCGTTGGAAAATAGAATGGGTGAACTCAACAAAAACACTGCCAACTTCATACAAAACCAAAGAAAGAGTGGGAATATGGGATAGAGAAGGGCGCGGTTATACACACACACCAACCAAGTACACCAACCAAACATTTTTTTCATCTTTCAAGCCATGTGAAATGTCACATATACCCCTCGTGTTAAATTTATAAAAAAACGAAGATGAGTACACCCACCCATCCCATCCCATTTCACCACATAATCATTCCACCATCACCATCTTCATCAAAACAACCACCATACTTGAATTAAAAAAAAAAAAAAAAAAACTTTAAAACATGTATCCATCCCATTTCACCACATAATCATCCCACCATCACCACCTTCATCAAAACAACCACCATACTTGAATTAAAAAAAAAAACATTAAAACATGTATTTCGGGGTTTTTTTTTTTTAGGACAAATCAACATTTGTCCGAAAAAAAAAAAGAGTTGTACGAAAATTTTAAACGAACAATGTTAAGATGTTCGAAGAAAAATAGTTGTTCGAAAATTTTAAGCCAACAATGTTAAGATGTCCGAAAATTTTAAGCAAACAAACACCATATGTTAAATAAAATACTCAACAACTCTAATTTGTACATAAAAAAAAAAACGGACAACAACTTTTCCAAAAAAAAAAAATTATGAAGAAAAATAGCAAAAACTTCAAATTAAAAATCGGACAAATACAGATTTTCGAATTCGAAAAAATGATATGAAAATATTATAGATCTTGATTTTACAAAACTAAAATTTTGATTCTGCAGATCTAAGACCCTAATTTTGCAGATCAAAAAACTCAAACACTAACCCTAATTTTACAACAAACCCTAATTTTGAAGATCAAAAAATTCAAACACTAACACTAATTTTCCTCAAAATGTAACAAACCCTAAACTCCTAAACTTATACTTACCAGAATTATTTGGAGGGGCGGCGAGTGGACGGGGAAGTGTGCGAACGGCCGCGGCCTCTTGAAGGGGAGGGGGTGCGGCCGCCAACGGCCTCGAAAGGGAGGGGGAGGTGGTGCGGCCGCCAACGGCCGCGAAGGGGAGGGAGAAGTGGTGCGGCCGCGAACGGCCGCGAAGAAGGTGGGCGGCGGCGTGGCTGGGGCTGTCTCGGCGGCGTGAGGAGGTGGGAGGTGGGCGGCGCGGCGGCGAGGCCGCGAGGGAGGAGATGGTTGAAGGTGGGTGTACCGTGAGAAATGAGAGAAAATTAGGGTTTTATAGTGTTCAAAGGTATTTTGGTATTTTGGAGGTTTGAGGTGGGTGTTCTTAACTTACGGGGGGTGTACTCATCCAGTGAGTGTCCTCGATAGCTTGGTGGGTGTGTATAACCGCGCCCATAGAGAAACACCACCAAACAAAGATGCAATTTTTCCAAGGGTTGGGGTATATACCCCTCCAGCTTTGTTAGATACACTCCCCAAAATACCATTTTTGTCCATTTACTAAAATGTTAAAGATACATACACTCCCCCAACAATATAAACACAGATCTAACACTAACCCTAGAATTAGACCGGCGTCGTAGTCCCGCCGACATCGCCTCCACCTCCAGCAGCCGCTGCGCCCAAACAATTTTTAAAAAAAAATCAAAATTATGGTCGACAAGTGTCGACCAAAAACACTCTCGTCAACACTGGTTTATCGATCAAACACCTCCCGTCGAAAAATTAAAAATTAAATTTTTCGACAATAGAGGGTTGACCATAAACACTCTCATCGACCCTTTATTGTCGATGAAAGTATTTATAATCGAACTTTTTTTATAGAAAATAAAAAAAAATTAAAATGACGTACCTGTGCTTGAAGAAACGGGGAAGGAGGGAGAGGGTGTGAGGCGGCGGCGGCGGGATGAGACGTAGGTGAAGAATCGCGGCTGGGTTGGCCGCGGCACGGCGGTGCTGTGTGGCCGACCTCCATGGCGGGATTCAGATTTACTGAACAGAAATTAAAAAAAAAAAGGGGGGAGAAAGATAGAGAGGAGCAGGGCGGCACAGGCGGCGCGAGGGGGAGTGCGACGGCGAGAGAAAGAGTGGGGAGGGGGAGTGCGATGGCCAGAGGGAGGGGGAGTGCAGAAAATGAAAAAAAAATAGGGATGGGGAGTGCGGCGCGGCGGCGAGGGAGAGTGCGAGTGGCGGCGGCTAGACATGGAGCGGCGGCGGTTTTGTTGGGGAAGAAGGTAGGGTTTTAAATGAGGAAGATAGAAGGGGTGTGTATTTATCTTATATTTTTAGGAGAAATGGGTAAAATAGGTAATTTGAGGAGAGTGCATCTATCTCAATTGTGTTTTTTAGGGGAGTGTGGATATCGGTGGCGTGTATTAAACATAGCTGGAGGGGTATATACCCCAACCCTTTTTCCAAATTAATATTCTCCCTTTTCCTCTCATCGCTTGTCCAAAAATCTTGCATTTATGTAGTACTCCCTCCGTCTCATATGAATAAAGTAAAGAAATGTGTAAAAAAAAGTGTAATGAGTGATGTTTTGAAGGGTAGTTTTGTAAAGTTTTATTAATAAAGTAAAGTAAAAACTAAAAAATAGATATGGGTAAATAAGAGTATATTTTAAGGGTGGGAGTTATGAAGATATTTACTTTTATGGGGGTGTGCAAATTTCTATGGGAACCAGGGCAGTATCTATTTTCTTAACACACAGATTTTCTGAAAAATCTCATTTTGCCTGGAGGAGGGGTTTTGCTCTGCGCCTTCAATCTTGGAGCCTTGCCTCTCATTTTCAAGGTCAATTTAATCCCCCGTCTTTCGTTTCTCTAATTTATTCACAAAAAATAAGCTTTTTCATGGCTTTTATTCTTGTATGTGGAGAAAACACTATTTGGGATTATGAATGATATTGTCAAATTTGGAGTAATTGTGTAATTGCATTGAATTAAACAAAATACAAGCGTACAAAAATATATACAAGTGATAGACTGTAAAAAAAGGAAAAAATATGTACAAGGAGTAGTCAACTAATCTTCCCATGATTTGCGGTTGTGATGGTAATCTTCCCATGATCACGGCTGTGATAGTATGATGGAAGATATTATTGAGTTAATTACGGGAATAATATCAAGACTCCCCCTCAAGATGGCGTGTGAAGATCTCGAACACCCAACTTGCCCCGTAAAAAAACGAAAACGATCGGAACCGAGGGCCTTGGTAAAAATATCCGCCACTTGAAGTTCTGAAGATATTTTACAAGGCGTGATATCACCACTCTCAACACGTTCTCGTACGAAATAACAATCCATTTCAACGTGCTTAGTGCGTTCGTGAAAGACGGGATTGACAGCAATGTGACGAGCAACTTGGTTATCGCAGAATAGAGGTGTGGGGTCGTGCTGTTTAGCCTCTAAGTCGCAAAGAAGCCAACGTAGCCATAGTATTTCACTAACAGTAGTGGTCATTGCTCGATACTCAGCTTCAGCAGAAGAGCGAGATACCACAGACTGCTTTTTAGTCCGCCAAGATATAGGAGAACCTCCAAGTTTAATAAAGTAACCGGTGCTGGAACGTCTAGTGAAGGCACAACCTCCCCAATCGGCATCGCAATAGGCCTCTAAATTTATATCTCCACTTGCCGGTAGAAAAAGGCCTTGCCCAGGAGTCATTTTAAGGTAGCGGAGAACACGAGTAGCAGCATCCATATGAGATTGGTTGGGATTATTAAGAAATTGACTCAATTGACTAACCGAATAAACAATATCTGGCCTTGTGACCGTGAGGTATAGTAAACGTCCAACTAGGCGCCGATATTGAGAAGGGTCTACCATTGGAGTGGAATCTTCATTATGAAGTTTGAGATTTTGCTCCATTGGAAAAGAACTGGGGCGGCTGGCCTGCAAGTCACTTTCTTCAAGTATATCCAAGGTGTACTTGCGTTGACTTAGGACAAAACCCTCAGACGAGCGAGCCACTTCTATCCCCAAGAAATATTTCAAGGGACCTAAGTCCTTGATGCTAAAGGCCTTGTCAAGAGCTTCTTTGACCAATTGAATACGCGAACCATCGTTTCCTGCAAGTATTACATCATCAACATATATCAAGGCAATAACACGAGTGATTCCATTATGAAAAATAAAAAGGGAGTGATCAGCCTTAGATGGGCAAAAACCAAGGGAAAGAAGGCCCCTGGTAAATTTATGATGCCAATTCCTCGAGGCTTGTCGTAGCCCATAGAGCGACTCCTGGAGCTTGCAAACTCGAGTATCTCCTTTCCTTGCAAAACCTTGAGGGATTCTCATGTAAACATCCTCAACAAGGTCACCATGAAGAAAAGCGTTATTGACGTCCAACTGATGGACTTCCCAATTCCTTTTAGTTGCCACGGCAAGTAAACAACGAACAGTCACCAATTTTGCAACGGGGGCAAAAGTTTCATGGAAATCGATGCCTTCAATCTGAGTATAGCCTTTAGCCACTAATCGTGCCTTATAACGTTCAATTTCTCCATTCGGTTTATATTTAATCTTGTAAACCCATTTAGAATCAATCGTCTTCTTTCCTGGAGGTAAATCAACCAATGACCAAGTATCGTTTTCCTCCAATGCTTTAATTTCTTTCTCCATCGCCTCACACCACTTTGGATTTTTATTAGCCTGAGAAAAATATTTAGGCTCATCACACGAGGTGATGGCCGCTAAAAATGTCTTGTGAGAGGATGAAAACTTATCATAAGAAATGAAATTTGAGAGAGGATATACCGTCGAGGATCCTGAAGTTGAGCTGTGTCGTGAATGGTCTAGAGAGGGTGGCATGTCAGTCTCAAAACCTGATAAACGTTTGGGTTGCATTCTGGTTCGTGTACTTTTACGAATATCAACCACGGTGTCAATAGCGGAAGTAGGAACTGGGCCCGTTTCTGGAATATGAACTGTTTCGGATTCAGTGACTGTTGGTCCCCTCAATTCACTTTGCTCTACTGGTTGCTCTACTTCGTTCACGTCCGCTGGTACATAGTTTGGAGATGGGCCAATAATTTCAGATGGTCCATTAAAAAAACTTCATTATGAGGAAATTGGTCTGCTTGTTTAGAAGCATGATCCATGGCTCGATGGAAATCATCATCATCATGCAAATTCAATTCACTAGATTGTGCAAAAGGAAAGATATGTTCCACAAAAATCACGTCTCGAGACACATGTATTTTTTGAGTTTTCAAATTATAGAGCCTATATCCCTTTTGCCCAACCGGATACCCAATAAAAATGCATGGACTCCCCCGCTCACCAAATTTATCATCTTTAGCATGCTTATTATGTATGTATGCAAGACAACCAAAGACACGAAAGTGATTGTAAGATGGTGGTTTTTGAAGCAAAATTTCATGTGGTGTTCTATCATCAATAGTTCGAGATGGTAACTTATTTATGATGTAAACGACAGTTAAAACACATTCACCCCAAAAAGAAATGGGCAACGAAGCTTGAAATCGTAGAGCTCGTGCAACTTCCAATATGTGTCTGTGTTTTCGTTCTACCACCCCATTCTGTTGAGGTGTATATACACATGACGTTTCAAAATTGATGCCCCTATCTTTATAAAAATTCATCAACCCATTAGTTTGAAATTCCAAACCATTATCCGTTCTAATTCTTTTTACCTTTTTATCAAATTGTGTTTCCACCATATTGCAAAACATAACCAAAAATTGGGTGACCTCAGATTTATTTTTCATGAAATACACCCAAACACCACGACTAAAATCATCCACAATAGATAAAAAATAATAAGCACCAGAATAAGATTCAACTTTGTACCGACCCCAAATGTCGCAATGAATTAATTCAAAACAAGAAGTAGTTTTAGTGGAGCTAATAGGAAAAGATAATCTAGTGTGCTTAGCCATAATGCATGAATCACAAAAAGTATTATTGTCATCAAAACCTTTTAAGGAATGTATTTTCTGCAATGTGTGTGTAGAAGCATGTCCGAGTCGTCTATGCCATACTTGAGAGTCTACTAAGACTGACAAAGCCATGCCCTTATTCTCGATCGGCTCCACACAATAAAGACCATCACGACTCTTACCCAGCCCAATCAGGTTCCTCGAACGTAAGTCCTGCATGACACATAAGTCCGGAAAAAATGTCAATGAACAATTTAGATCTTTTGTCAAACGGCTTACCGACAACAAATTGCATTCAAATTGAGGAACATTCAACACACGCTTAATTTCCAACCCATTTGGTAATTTAGCCTTTCCGATTCTAGTCACAGGTACATAATCTCCATTAGGAATTTTTACAGGTGGACCAAAAATACTAGTATCAACATCCGTTAATTTTTCCCTGTCATAGGTAATATGCTCCGATGCACCAGAATCAATAATCCAAGCATTACTAAAATTAACCTTACCGGCCATGTTTGCGATAGGGGGTTGTGTAACCTGTTCAGAGTTATTTCCTGACTGCAAGAGTTGAATCAAACGAGTAAACTGGTTGTCACTAATTCCCGGTATAGGGCTGGCAGATGTCGTGACAGAGGCTGCCTTTGGTTTGGAAGACTTCCGAGCACTAGTTTTCCCATATTTCTCGATCCACCAATCCGCTGGTCCATGGATTTCGAAACAAGTGTCAATCAAATGGCCTGGTTTTCTACAATGAGTGCACTGCCTTTCCTCCTTTTTGTCATCTCTTAGATTCATTCTGGATCGATCTAGAAGATTAATTTTGCTCCGTTTGTCTCGTATGTTCGAGACTTGAAATGCTGCTGCCTCTTGCGTTGTCTTTCTCGATGTAGTAATAATACGTTGTTGCTCATCATTTGCCACCAAATGATATGCAGCGTTCAAAGTTGGCGTTGGTATCATGCTTAAGATTTGGGTTTTGATTGTGGCATATTCATCATCTAAGCCCATCAAAAAATCATAGAGATGTTCCTTGTCTCTTGCTTCTGAGATCTTTTTGGAAACATTGCAGGTGCATCCGCTGCAATCACATCTTGGAGTGGGAGTCACCGCCTGGATTTCATCCCAAACAATTCGAAGTTTTGTGTAATAGGCAGAAATGGACGTCCGATCTTGACGTATTTGACTAATTTCCCTTCGTAGATCAAACGCCCTTGGTGCATTTTCTTTCCCAAGTCGCTCTTCGAGATCTTGCCATATTTCTCGAGCCGTAGTCGCGTATTTAACGCTATTCCGAATCTCCTTCTCCATAGAATTTGCAAGCCATCCTTTAATCATGGCGTTGCATCGTTTCCTGTGTATTAATTCAGTAGTATCGCCCTCCGGGGCCGCCAAAGTGCCATCAACAAAGCAAATTTTGTTTTTGGCAAATAAGGCATTGGTCATCTCCCTCACCCAGTCACTGTAATTTCTGTCGTTCAGTAAATCCCCAACATATACTTGCCCGGGATTGTCGGAGGAACTAAGAAAGTATGGTGAAGAGGGATCGATAGTTTTATTGGTGGAACCACCACCAGTGGTGGTTTTGGTAGTTTCGTCGCCGGCCATAGAGACGAAGGAAAATATTGTAATAGAAATTAGATTACCAGGTTTGGCTCTGATACCATGTCAAATTTGGAGTAATTGTGTAATTGCATTGAATTAATCAAAATACAAGCGTACAAAAATATATACAAGTGATAGACTGTAAAAAAAGGAAAAAATATGTACAAGGAGTAGTCAACTAATCTTCCCATGATTTGCGGTTGTGATGGTAATCTTCCCATGATCACGGCTGTGATAGTACGATGGAAGATATTATTGAGTTAATTACGGGAATAATATCAAGAGATATTTTTTCAGCAAAAGAGATTGTATGGAAATTTTTCATTTTGTTTATTAGGTTATGGGTTTTAAGTATTAGTGGTTAGTTGTTTTCAGACTTGGCCTGGATTTACAAACAGGATCTCTTGTCTGTCTCCTGTGATCACGTTTTATAAAGCATCTTATGACAAGTAAAAATTGTACCAGTAGTTAACTTCATTCTCACCAGTTTAACTGATGCTTTTTATGGTAACTTAACCATGGTTCTCCTTCTCTCAGATATGTACTTGGAAAATCACAGTACTGAGCAAATAATTGGTTCAACAAATCAGCAACCCCATTTAGAAACTCCTGGCGAGGCAATACTTTTTTACAATATGGTTTTTGCAGCCCTGGTTTATCTCTACAAGATAATAATATTTCTCAAAAAAAAAAAAAAGGAAATTTCAGTAGCAAAATCATTTGTAATATTAAAGAGTTTTCATTCATTTGTGAAGGTCCACAGACCACGACTCAAGAATCTTTTTGACATTGATCTTAGTGAGTGCTAGCAGCTCGTTGATTTCTTTTTTTTCTTTTTTTTGCAAGAAACTTTTCACGAAAGAATGGATTTTCTATCAGGAAAGCACTTTCAACAGAAAGCCAAAATTTAGCATTTATAGAAGGGATTTTGTTTGTTATGTTTAATCAGCCAAGAAAGAAGGCTAATGTGGAACACCCCACTCCAGAGATAGGAAATCAGTGGGTGTGATGCAAAGTTGTACTTGACTAAAGAGATTGTTGATTTTAACTGTTCAAATTTGACTAATGAAATTGTTAATTGTTTGACGAACACTCTGATCTCTTCAGGCATTGTAGCTCGTGATGGTGTAGTGGGACTGTATAGGGGTTTTGTGCCAAATGCATTGAAGACTCTACCAAACAGCAGGTTCATTTTCGTTTTCTATTCTTACATTCATCCTGAGCCTAAAATTATATGATCATACGTTTTCTAGCCTAAAACTCCAACTTTATTGTTCATTTTCAATCACTTCGAAGCATAGGTGCAGTGAGTAATTTCCATTATATATTGTGTTTTGCAGCATAAGACTTACTACATTCGACTCTGTCAAGCGTCTGATTGCTGCAGCCGAGATAGAACTTCAAAAAATTATAGAGCAGAATCGCGAGAAACGAGAGCAAAGTGCTACCTAGAGCGATATCTAACTTTTAGTTGTCATGATATTCAATCGATATTCATCGGATTTATCCATCCAATCATCCATTGTAGCATTTGTTTGTATAAGCGAAACTACATGTTCAAATGTGAAACAAGTCGTATTAAATGTGAGTTTTAGCTGATAGTATATCATTTTGAATTATGCCGTTTAACTTGTTTGGGGCAATTGGAGTGATTGACCATTGAGAAGAGAGTTTTCTTATCATCATTTTTTATAGCTAAAGAAAACAAAATTTCAGACGGGTGTTGAAAGTTGACAAAGCGGCTGTTGCAAACTCAAATGAATGGGGGTAGAATTGTTTTTTATTTTTGTTAAAGTTGTTCCCCCCACAACTTTGGGGGTGTTTGCAAGTGGGATAATAAGTTCAGAACCGATCTTTAAAAAAAAAAATTGAGTCTAACATCTTTGAAAAGAATTGGTCCAATAAAATCTAAATATTCAAGAATATTGTGAATAAAATTTTTAACTTTGTCAATTTTTTTTTGTATTTTTTTTCTATGGCAATTTTTTTCCGAAAATGTGTGTGTTGAAAAGTGTAAGTCAATATTACTAAAAAGTGTAACACAATATTACTAAAAAGTGTAACACATTTTTTATTAACAAGTGTAAGTCATTGAAAAGTGCAACACAACTTTTATTAAAAAGTGTAAGTCACTATAATTGAAAAGTGCAACACAACTTTTAATAAAAAATGTAAATCATTATAACTAGAAAGTGCATGTCAATAATCTTTTAATGAAAATTGTAAGTTAGTATAACAAAGTGTAACAAAATACGACTAAAAGGTGTAACATAACATTGTCACTATAACTGAATTGTAAGTTAGTATAACAAAGTGTAGAGTTGGTCTCCTGTGCACAGTGTGTACGTGCACACTAATGCACTTTAAATTTCTTTATGTATTAATAACCGATGTCCAAGTTGTTTTAGAAACTCTTCATAAACCTGTGGTCACGAGTTCAACTTCTCTAACTCTCATTTCTCTTTATTATTTATTATTATTTTTTTTAATAATAATAATTACCACTTTTTAAACAACATTTTTCAGTATAAAAGACTACCACTTTTTCAGTCGTCATTTTTCAGTAGTATGAAACAACACTTTTCAGTATTAAAGACTATCATCGTTTTTCAGTAGTATGAAACAACACTTTTCAGTATAAAAAACTACCACTTTACAATATTATGAAACACTACTTTTCAATATTATGAAACAACACTTTCCAGTATTAAAGACTATCCTTTTTCAGTATTAAAGATTACTACTTTTCAGTATTATGAAACAACAACGTACACTTTTAGTATTAAAGTATTAAAGACTATCATCATTTTTCAATAGTATGAAACAACACTTTTCAGTATAAAAAACTACCACTTTACAATATTATGAAACACCACTTATCAATATTATGAAACAACACTTTTCAGTATTAATTTCAATAATAAAATTACCAATCCTTCCATTAACGTCATTACTGTATACACATACAAATGAATCCAAAACCTACCTAATAAGAGAGAGAGTATACAATAGATTGATGGATGGAGGTAGCATAGAGATGGGTACATGAATTCAAACCTTGAAATTTTGTCGCTCCTCACCTTTCTCTTGAATTCTGTCGCTCCTCACCTTTCTCTCTTTCTCTTTTGAATTTTGACGCTCCTCATCTTTCTCTCTCTCTAAATATGGAAGATCGAGGCACATCTGTATCATTACATCAAAATCGGAAGCCGGACTTGATTTCTGTCGACGCCAGATTTAAACCTATACAAGAGTCTCGATCTGGAGTAGCGCCGCCACCGCTTTGGGTGGGTTTGAGAATGGCGGAGACGGCAGCACCAAGAGAAGTCTGAAGAATAGAAATAAAATAAGAAAAAATGAAAAATTAAATTTATATACTATATTCAAATAGATCTAGACGGGTTGAAGACGGGTCATAGGTGAGTAGGGTTAAAAGCGTGTGCACCATACCACTTTGGTGTGTATGGTGCATATGAGACTTTTCCCAAAGTGTAATGTTGATTTTATGACCTGTATAAGATGATAATATATCTTTATACCCTAACTCTTATTTTATCAAAAGGTGTATTATACAAGAGAATTCTCATCTTATATAGATGATAATATATCTTTATACCCAACTCTTATTTTATCAAAAGGTGTATTATACAAGAGAATTCTCATCTTATATAGATGATAATATATCTTTGACTTTTGACTGATATTCTTGAAAGGTGTAACATAAGTATTATACAAGAGAATTCTCATCTTATATATATATAGATGATAATATATCTTTATACCCAACTCTTATTTTATCAAAAGGTGTATTATACAAGAGAATTCTCATCTTATATAGATGATAATATATCTTTATACCCAATTCTTATTTTATCAAAAGGTGTATTATACAAGAGAATTCTCATCTTATATAGATGATAATATATCTTTGACTTGAAAGGTGATATTCTTGAAAGTGTATTATACAAGAGAATTCTCATCTTATATAGATGATAATATATCTTTGACTTGAAAGGTGTAACATAACATTCTTACTGAATGCACTTTTATAATTGTTAGATGTGAGAGTTGAACACTAGACTTAAACGAAAAATAAACTATTTTCAACCGTTTGAGTTACATCAATTAACATACATGTTTTTCGCGTATTTTATTTTTATTGTTGATTTTACCCATTTTTTAAAATAGACTCAATTCCTTGGAGACCTATCCCTTTGAAAATAATTTTGAAGGGTTTTTTTTAGAGTTTGAAACAAGCACTTTATATTTCCGAAAAGTATTCTAAACTGTGATTAGAGTTAGCAGGCACTGTGCTGCAAAATAGTCTGAGATGCTCTATAAGAAATAAATCCATCCCTTGTAATTTACAAACATGACAACAACATGATAAGCTTAGCTCACTGCTTAAGTATGATGGTTTAGTAGTTTTGATAAGATAAGTCCATAACATAAAATCAAGCATTTTTAAAACGTGATAGTATTACTTTGTATATTAGGTTGGTTCTCTTTAAAAAAGGCATCTACCTTACCTAATCCATTTTGATTTGAAAATACAGTTTGTTTTTTATTTATTGCACAAGTATTTCTTACTTATTCCAACATTGATAATATGAATTATGTGCATTTGAATACTTTCTTGTCCAAGTTAATATTGTTTGTTTATAAATAAAGTAGAGAATAAAATATATAAAGTAGAGAATGGATAAAGTAATTGTAGTAGAATATATTTTTTAAAAAGAAAAGAAACATGTGTACTTTATGTGGACGGATAGAATATTATTATTTGAGTGTTTGATAACAATATTTTATCTTTTATGAAGTAATTTTTTTGTTTTAGAATTTATCTTATCAGCTTCACATTACCAAAATTGGGGAAAAAAGAATTTGATAAGTTTATGGCAGTGTTGGTAAACAGGTTAGTTGAAGGCTTGAAGCAAATAAATGAGCAGCAATTGTATTTGTGTGCAAGTACCGAATCTTGATGTCATCTTTGTTGGCCAATCACTATCCTATAGGTTTACATGTCATTGTCCACATATATTTATATATATGGAGTATTTTTTTATTAATATAGTTATATTTTCTTATTATAGAATTGGATGAATACCTCCAAAAAAGAATCTTAAGCAGCATTAACCCAATTCGACCTCCTCTTCTCCTTATTTACATTAAAAATAAAGACTTCTTATAAATTCCTTTTTTAAATTATAAGAAATATATATATATATATATTACTCCCTCCGTCCCGGTATAAGTTTCTCCTTTCTTTTGGTTGTTTTGATTAAGAAATATGATTAAATAATAGATGCAGTACAAGTGATGTGATGGTGAGAGAGAAAATAATAGATGGGTGTGAGATGAAGTATGATAAAATAATAGATAAAGTGTAAGTGATGTGATTGGGAGAGAGAAAATCATATGCCAAAAATGGAAAAAAATGAAATGGGAAACTTATTGTGGGACATCCATAAAAGGAAAGTGGGAAACTTATAGGGGGACGGAGGGAGTAGTATATTAAGATTTAATATACAACTACAAGTAAAAACTTTTAAATGAGATAAAATTCTTTCATGGTGTCAAAGCTTCAGGCAAACGACCTAGATTCGATGAATTAATATACTCTCTCCATCCCGTGATTACTTTCACATGTGAAGTGGCACACAAATTAAGAAAAGTGAATTTAGTGGGGATTCTGAGGGGTAATTTTGTAAATCTTTATGTATAAAATAAATGAATGAGTTGACTTTTGTGTAAGTGTGGAGAAAAAGTAATGACATTTGTGTAAAATTGAGGATATTGTGAGGGTGGAGTTTAGGAAGGATTTTCCATTTTAAGGGTGTGAAAGTTATTGTGGGAGTGTGAAAGTAATTGCAGAACGGAGGGAGTACAAAAATTAATTTCTCGCCTATCTATTCGTTCGGACATTTAGATGAGACATTCTGTAATATCTCTTTTTATTAACTTGGCCTTTTCGATTTAATAAAAAAATGAGAGTTGCTTTCATTATCTTAAGTTTGGAATTTTTGCAAATTGATAGAAGCATAAATCGGCTCTTATTAGCCTTTTACTTATTTTTACTCTTATCTTTTTTTCACAACGGCAATCCTTGCATTTTTTTGGCTGATTAATTTATTATTTTTCTATATTTGTAAATATTTTTATTAATTTTTATTATATTATGTCAATTTTTTAAATCAAATTCATACGTGAAAAAAATATAAAAATTAGTATCATTTCTATAGGAGACCTCATTTTCATATTGGTCTCAGGCCTAACAGATTCTTGGGCCACTGCAGACCCAAGTCCAATGGCCACCCTTTTTAATGACTTCACCACAAATTTTTTTAAACAATACACATGAAAAGACATTATTGCCCTTTTATTAATTTACACTGAAATAAAGACGTTAAATCATAAAATTTACTGGGGGAGGGAGGCGACGGGGCTGGAGGTGTGCGACAGAGGTTGGAAGGCATGAGAAAAATGAGGAAGGAGGGCAGCGACATGATTTGGACGACGGAGGTGGGCTGAAGTGGTGACATGACGGGGCGCGACGCGGGCTACTACTAGAGTTGTCAAAACAAGCTAACGGGATGGGCCGACCCACAATCAACCTTAACCCATCATTTTTACGAGTTTTGACAGGCCGATCCATGGCGGAAACGGACTGAAAAATACTCAACCCAACCCATGGCGGATTGCGGACTAGCCCACAAACTTTTTCTTTTTATATATATATATATATATATATATATATATATATACTTTTTCACATATATTATTATAATAAATTTTAAATAGTATATAAATAATTGCTAAAAAAATAATAAAAATAAAGTGCGAATAGTTTTAGATAGTCTTTGATTAAATCCACTCAATGGACCTAAATAATTTTAATCTCTTATAATTAAAAAGTATCTAGAATGTTTTTTTTTTGTTTAACTGACAAATCAAGATTTAAAGCTTTAAATTGTTTAAATCATTATTGCCAAAATGGTAGAATCAATATATAACATTCAACGAAAGTTAATTGACAAGTTAAATCAACTATCAGTAGCACACACTCTGTCAATCTACTTATGATAATTATGCATTTATAAAGATAAAATTAAAGAAGAGATTCAAATCTATATTAATTATCAAGTCTCTCCCGAAGTTATGTGAATTTGTGGGCAATAGCGGTGTATTCTCATTCTCAAATCTCAATTTTGTTAAGTATAATATTTTGTGATTTTATATCTTGATTTAAAATTGAATTGAATCCATGAATTTATAGTTATCACATCCTTACTCATAGAGTCATAGGTCTACTTAAAAAAGAACATGTTACTTTTTCATTCAACCTTAAAGCATAAAAATATATACTACCTCCGTCCCTGAAAAGTTTTCATAGTCACTCTCACAATATACACATATTTACCCTTCATACAATATTTTTTTGGGTCCATCATACACTCAATCAAACTACTTTATTTACTTTATATATAAAAGTTTACAAAATTATCTTCAAGGCTCTAATTATTATACTTTTCCCTTAAACTTCGTTTCATCAAATGAAAACTTTTCAGGGACGGAGGGAGTATATATTTTTAAAAAGTTTGCAGTCCAATCCGTCAAAATCTATAATCCATACAGTCTGGTCCGTATAGGCCCGTCTTTTAAATGTTTTTGTATTATTCAATTCAATCCACATTTTTTTATAGATGGGGGCGGTTCGACCCAACAGACCTAGCCCATTTTAATAGTTGCAGCTCCTGCTGCTTGGAAATGAATAGGAAAGAGGAAGAGTAGAATTAAGGTTTGTTAGGAATTACTCCATCCGTCCTATAAAATTTTGCTCAAACCAATTTTTGGGTCCATAAAGTATATATTTATTCTATTAAAATAGTTAACCTTTGAATATTTTTTCTACTTTATTAATAGAATTGAGTATCTATCAACAATATCCTTTACTCGTTATTTCATATATATTTTTTATAATTAAAAGGAGTATAATTTTTTTAAAAATATGTATAAAAAGAAGTGAGCAAAATTTTAATGGACAGAGGGAGTATAATATACCAGAATTAATTATCACCCTCTCTACAAGTTCGAATTTTTAGATGAAACGAAATTTTTTCATAAAATTGGAGCAAACCATGAAGAGTGTCATCGTTTATAGAGATAGGGTAGTTGTGAAAAATGAGTGAGATGAACTCAATCTTAGGAAATGAAGTCACCCGGGTGAAATCAACAAAAACGGTGGGCCATTTAACCGTGGCCATGTCCAATTTGGTTATTTTAGTTAAGATAATTTCAAATATTCAAATATCGATCAAGTAATTTTGAAAGATGAGATGCGTATATTTAATTCGTGAACTAGGATTCAAATAATGTAAATGACTGGGACTGAAATCGAATCAAACTTGTTTTCAGTGACGGAGCCAGGAATTTTCGATAGGGGGGCCCGATTAATATTTCTATAAAGCTAAAATAATATATACTCCATCCGTCCACCAAAAGTGTGCTCATTTCTTTTTTTGGGTCCACAAAAAACGTGCTTATTCTATTTAAATAGTTAACTTTTGAATATTTTTTCTACTTTACTAACAAAATTGAGTATCTATCAAATATATTTTTTACTCATTATATTAAATATATTTTTTATAATTAAAATATGATTTTTTTAAAAACATATATAAAAAAAAGTGAGAACACTTTTGGTGGACAGAGGGAGTACTTATTATACTCATAGAAAATTTTCATAATAAAATTGTCAATACATTTTATTCCATTAAATTAAACTGATCTAACTGACTTTTATTATGTTTTGTAAGAAGTTTTGATAGTTCAAACTCAAAATGAAGCAAAATAATTAAAAATTTACTAAAATATTAATATTTTAAAAAAAATCACTTCCTTTCTTCAATTATATTTTTTTTTAGTCTTAGTTAAAAATTTAGACCATAGTTTCAAATATACTATCAATTCCTATTAAAAAAATTGGAGTATTAAGAAATAAAATGTATGCAATCATTCAATTTTAGTACATCTAAACTTAATATGCATGTCACAAAATGAAAATAATATTATTATCATCTCCCTTCACATCATCACTTATTTATTCAAATTGTCATTTATTTTATTTATACACAATATATATAATTATTTAAAAAAAAACTAATATATATAAAATAAATAAAGTAAAAATTGGTGGGGGCCACTGGACCCCTCTGGGTCCAGTGTGGCTCCGTCATTGCTTGTTGTCAACTATTTTTTATTCAATTACTCCCTCCAATCATAACTGGCATTTTAGGTAGTCATTTTGTTTCTTATATTTGATGTTTTAGACATTTTTTATATTTTTTTCTTTCTTTTACTTCTATCACAATTCTGAAATATCATCAATTTTATTTTTCCTGCAATAAAATTTTGTGTTTATATGTTGAATGTTGGTTTCAATTTTATTTGGTTAAACTGAAATTCATTTTTAAAAATAAAAGAAAAATAATAATAAAATATTTAACTTGAAAGACACATATGTACAATCCTTGTTATTAAATTTAATTGTCCTTTTTCATTAAAATAATGATCAAATTATTACATTTTCAAGATTTTCTGCTAGCTTAAAAAAAAGTAATTTTTGGTAATATATTTTACTTATACAATTATATAACTACATATTTACGAGAAAATAAAACAAATTTATGATTTTCAGTTTAAAAGTTAATTTTGTGATAAGGTGTAATTATTAGAAGATTTGAAAGTTTGGTACCTAAATGCATTGTTAGAGATAAACCTAATTCAACAATTAAAATATTTGTTTGACATGTGGCGGAAGATGAAGAAGGTGCAATTATTAAAGGACTTGAGATAATAAAGGTTGGTACCTGATATAGATAAATATGTCGCTCTTTGAGAAGTCGACACGTGGAAACGGGATAAATTATGATAGTTGTGATTATGTCAATACGTCGAAGAAACATGATTAATACACCCCTGGGCTTAAGTAGGGAAATTAGAGATATCAGGGTGATTGGGCCTTTGGCCCATATTTGAAGAGATTAATAGCCCTTGGGCTTGAAGTGGTCCGGCCCAAATATGGAACGTATAGTCCATCTTTCTTAGCCAAGTCAAAGGAATAGTTCAAACCCACGAAAGTAGGAGCCGATAAGCTGAAGAACCAAGTCTTCAGGGAGAGAGGCCGAGTCCTTAGGGATTTGAGGCCGGATTTACGGGGATGGGCCGAGAATATAGGGAGAAGAAGTCTTCCCCTCTCCGCAGAGAGGGTCCAGGTATATAAACAAGGTTATTTCCCTATTCTTGGTTAGGTTCTTTAACAAATACATACGTTTTATTATGATACATACATTTTACATATTATAGACACTTTCAGAAGAATTATACACGGATTTGAAGAGAAAACTCCACTATATTCGCCGGAATTTCCCTAGATATACAGGGGAATTCCTCTTTGATTTCGCCTACAATCGAATCTGACTTGAGCGTCGGAGCTTATACGCCGGAGCCCTCCTCCGGCGTACTTTTGCAGGTTATTTTCGGATTCCCGAGGAGATTTACTCGAAGATTGCCAAGGATAAACACGTGATTCAAACTCGTGATTAGCAGTGCTCGCAAAGGAACGATTGACATCCGTAAGCGTTCTTTTTCGACGCATCAACTGGCGCCGTCTGTGGGAACATTTCAAGCTAAGGCGTGAGAAAAGTTCCGTACTTAAATGGGTGGAGGACACGATCTATCGAAGCAGACGAAGGAGAAAGGAGATTCCACTCCTCCTCCTCTTCCTCCGCCTCCTCCAGGGTTTCCCTTAAATCGAAATTTAGGGAAACGACCCGTGGATCATACACCAGAAGATGTTCCCCCTCCAGGTTTTCCCTCAAATCAAAATCTAGGGAAGCAACCTGTAGATCACACACCAGAGGATATCCCTCCCGCTCCAGAGGGAGATGTACCAGGCACCTCAGGAGCTTCGGGGAGTGGGATCAATAGGGATAACCCTAACGCTCCACCGGAACTCTTGACTGTCTCTAGAGATCAGTTAGATGAGATGATCGCACAATCAGTGGAAAGAATAATTGCTACTCGAGGACTTCGCCCTCCCGAACCTATTCATAAGGGTACACGACCAAATCCACCAGAGCATGTCATTGATTCGGTTCCAGTCCCTTCCAGGAACGAGGATCCCCTCGAAACCCAGAAGAAAAGGTACCTTCCCAGGCTGAAAGGAGCATCTTGGAGAGACCCCCTCGGAGGGATACGGAAAGAATCCTTGGGGACATCACCCTAGAGACAGGGATGGGAGAAAGCACGGACGACACGTATCAGGGAGCCGTCAGTGATCAGATACAGGCCTTGCGAAAGGAGATGAGGGATATGCAGAGACATATTACTGACAATGTAAGTAAACCCTCTTATACCACTGGATATCAGTTTTCATCTAGTATTTTGCAAGATGAGTTGCCCTCTAATTTCAAACCTTTGAACTTTGAATATGATGGCACCACGGACCCGTACGAGCACCTGATGAGGTTTGAGAATGCTGCTCTATTACATCGATATGGAGAGGGCGTTAAGTGCAGAGTGTTCTTGACCACTCTGTCTAAGGCTGCACAACAATGGTTCACACAACTGGGACCAGATACTGTCCACTCATGGTCCGAATTCAGCGAATTGTTCCTGCATCAATTCGCCAGCGCTAGAAGACAGCCTAGAGCCACCCTTACTTTATTCAACATGCGCCAAGGAGAGAACGAGAGTCTACGGGCTTTCTTAAAAAGATTCAACCAAGCAGCTCTGGAAGTACCTACAGCCTCCTCAGAGGTTAAAATTAACGCCCTTACCAACGGATTGAGAGATGGAGATCTGTTCACATCTCTAGCCAAGAAGCCAGTTCGGACTTTTGATGAATTATTAAGGAGGGCAGAAAAATACCTCACCCTGGAAGAGGTAAGAAAAGCCAAGCGATCAGAGACCAGGGCCATAGTGGGTAATGGAGAAAGGAGGAAAGAAATTCCGCTTAGGAGACCAAGTCCGGAAAGACACAGAAGCTCCAGGAGGCTGGAAAATGTAAGAAGAGAGGAAGCTACACCCTGGAACCCCAGGAGAGGGGCGAAGAGATATACCCCTTTGAGGATAGAACCAGCCGAAGTCCTAGAGGTGGCAGGGGACCATCCAGATATGAAATTCCCCTATTCAAGAAGCAAAGGTCCCCAAAATCCTAAGTCAAACAAATTCTGCAGGTTCCAATAACGATTATGGCCACGATACCAACCAATGTTGGCATCTGAAGGATGAGATAGAGAGGATGATTCAGGCAGGTCACCTGAAAGAGTTTATTTTCAGAGACCGACAAGGCCCCAGGGGTCAGAAGAGAAAAGACCCTAAGGGGAAGCAGGAAGATGATAGAAGAGATCAGAGGAAGGGCAATGAGGAGCCACCACCCCCTCCCCAGAAGAGGGGAACTATCCACATGATTATGGGAGGCCCCGCTGATGGGGATTCCTTCAGGCAGAGAAAGCAGAGCGTTCGGTCGCTGAAGAACGAGAGGAATGTAGAGCACCATGAGGTGGGAAAGATAGCAGAAGGTCCGGACATTCATTTCGGGCCAGAAGACGCTGGGGAACCCAGAGAAATTCATAATGACGCATTAGTCATTACCACGGATATAGCGGGATACGATGTAGCAAGGATTTTTGTAGATACTGGAAGCTCTGCCGATATCATGTTTTTGGAGTGCTTCAAGAAGATGGACCTGAATATAAAGCTCAGACCGGTGGAAACCGCTCTTTATGGATTCTCAGGGGGAGCCATTCAACCCCTTGGTTCAGCGTTACTGCAAGTAGGGTTAGGAGTCGCCCCTAACCGTCGAGTACAAGTCATATAATTCCTGATTGTAGATGTCCCATCTTCCTACAACGTAGTAATGGGTAGGCCAAGCTTGAATATTTTTCAGGCAGTGATCTCCACTTTCCACATGAAGATGAAGTTCCCTGCCTCGGGGGGTGTGGGAGAGATATGTGGCGATCAATATCAGACAAGGAAGTGTTACGTGGAATCGGTCAAGATAGCGGACAGGGCCGTGTTCAGAGGAATGGAGAGATTTAAGGGCGAAGACCCTGAGCTGAAGAGACAGAAAGTGGGGGGGCTAGTGCAAGGGCAACCCAAAGTTAAAGCAGACGAGGAGTTAATGAGCATCGAACTCTACCCAGGAAAGGAGGGATTTACAACCAGGATAGGTACGAATATGAACCCTGAGCTCCAGAGAAAGATGATACTCACCCTCCAGGAGAATGCAGACATCTTCGCATTCACGGCGACGGATATGACGGGTATCCCTCCAGAAATAGCAGTGCACCACCTGAATGTGGATCCCAAAGCTAGGCCCGTGAAACAGAAGTTGAGGAACTTCGGCAAAGAGAAGAACCTCATTGTAAAAGAGGAAATCGATAAATTGTTGAATGCAGGGCACGTGAAGAGAGTGCAGTTCCCTGAGTGGCTCTCGAATGCAGTGCTGGTATCTAAGGGAGCCGGCAAATGGAGGATGTGCATCGACTTCAGAGACTTGAACAAAGCTTGCCCTAAAGATCACTATCCTCTGCCTAGGATTGATCAATTGGTGGATGCCACATCCGGGTTCGAATTGCTCAGCATGATGGATGCTTATCAGGGGTACCATCAAATCCAGTTGAACCCCCTCGATATACCCAAGGTTCAGGGAAATTTCTCGGATATATGGTGACGCAAAGAGGAATAGAGGTTAACCCTGTCAAGGTGAAAGCGGTCCTTGACATGCAACCCCCTCGAAACCTGAAGGAATTGCAGACCTTGAATGGCAGAATCGCAGCCCTTAGCAGATTTATAGCAAAATCAGCAGAGAAGAGTCATCACTTCTTCAGAACATTAAGGAAGGGGTCAAGATTCGAATGGGTCGAACAGTGTCAAAAGGCTTTTGAAGAATTGAAGCTCCATCTAGAGCAACTCCCGAAGTTAACCAAGCCCACTCAGGGAGATGTTCTACTCCTATACCTCTCAGTAGGGGAACATTCTCTGAGTACTGCCTTGATGAAAGAGGAAGGTTCCACACAACAGCCCATATATTATGTGAGCAAGGTCATCCAAGGGGCAGAAGCAAGGTATTCAGAGGTGGAGAAGGCAGCCCTGGCAGTGGTGGTAACAGCTAGGAGATTACGCCCTTACTTCCTATCTTATAAAGTGATGGTGCGGACTAACTTCCCATTGAAGCAGACACTGGGAAGAGCAGATTTATCAGGAAGAATGGTCAGGTGGGCAGTGGAATTGCAGGAGTATGATATTGACTATGAACCAAGGAGAGCCATCAAAGCTCAAGCGTTAGCAGACTTTATTCAAGAGTCTACCAGAGTGGAAGAAGAACAGGGATGGAAGGTATACGTGGATGGCTCAGCATCCGCCTTGGGATGCGGAGCAGGGATAGTGCTGATTGACCCTGATGGCCAAGAAGTACAGATCGCTGTTAAATTCCGGTTCTCAACCTCAAACAATGGTGCAGAATATGAGGCCTTGATTAAAGGGGCTAACATGGCAGCAGAGTTAGGGGCTCAGAAAGTCACCCTGTACTCCGATTCGCAGCTGGTAGTACAACAGGTCATGGGGGAGTACCTCGCCAAAGATGGGAGAATGATCACCTACCTAGAAGAGGTAAAGAAGTTAAAAAATAAATTCCATACTTTTGAAGTGGTACAAGTACCAAGAGAAGAGAATATGAAAGCAGATGGACTGTCTAAACTGGCTAGTTCCACTGAATTCGAGGGAGACGGAAAGGTAACCCTGTTGGTGGCAGATCAAGTAGCTACGGAAACCCTGATCGGAGAGATAACAGCAGGGGATGATTGGAGGAAAGAAATATGGGAAGAATTGAACAGGGGTCCAGTAACCCCAATGTCCAGAGAGGCCAAAGCGTGGAGAAGGAAGTATTGCATCCTAGGAGGCCAATTGTACAAGAGGTCCTTCACTCAACCTTATTTGAAATGTCTTTCAAGAAGAGAAGCAGAGCTAGTGATCAAGGACATCCATGAAGGTTGCGCATCCAGCCATGAGGGTTACCAGACCATGGTGAAGAAAGTATTTAGGGCAGGTTTTTACTGGCCTAACATAATCAGAGATGCTAGAGAATATGTGAAGAAATGTGAGAAGTGTCAGAAGAATGGACCCTTGATACGAATACCTGCAGAAGAAATGGGGGCTATGTACTCGCCCTGTCCCTTCGCCAAATGGGGAATCGATCTGGTGGGACCCTTCCCCTTGGCACCAGGAGGGAGAAAATTTCTGATCGTAGCCGTAGATTATTTCAGTAAATGGGTAGAGGCTGTGCCCTTGGCCAAAATCGAAGAAGATAACGTAATTCTTTTTCTTGCTAGACATATTTGTTGCAGGTTCGGAGTACCTAGAATCTTGGTTTCCGACAACGGAACGCAATTCAATGGAGAGAAAGTAAGGAGATGGTGCGAGAGATGGAACATTATACAGAAGTTTACTTCAGTAGCCCATCCACAAGCTAATGGGCAGGTGGAAGTTACAAACAGAATCTTAGTGGATGGTATTCGGACGCGATTGGAAGAGGTAGGAGGGAAATGGGTGAAGGAGTTAGACAACGTTCTCTGGTCCTACAGGACCAGCCCTAAGACAGCTACGGGCGAATCTCCCTTCTACTTGGTATATGGGGCAGCGGCAGTGATACCTCCTGAAGCCAGACTCAAATCGCACCGGATCACCTATTTCGAAGAAAAAAGAAATGAAGAATTGATGAGAGAGGCGCTAGACCTAGTAGATGAAGAGAGGGAGATGGCAAGATTAAAAGCAGAGAGGTACAAGAGTCGGATCAAGGCAGCATATGATCGCAGGGTAATCCCTCGTTCCTTTAAAGTCAGAGATTTAGTCCTTCGGAGAACAGATGCCTTGAAGAACACTGGGAAGATGGAACCCAATTGGGAAGGTCCGTACAGGGTGATACAGGTACTAAAAGGCGGAGCATACAAGCTCCAAGACATGACAGGGAAAGAGATACTAAGGCCATGGAACGTGTGCCACTTGAAGAGGTTTTATGTTTGAGGAAGGTGTTATTCCCCTACTTCCTCTCTCTTTATGAACACTTTTGAATGTTTATTTCTTATTCGAATAATTGCTTCACCGGCACTCTTTTTCCCTCTACGTGGGTTTCCCTTTGGGGTTTTACCACGGAGAGGTTTTTAATGAGGCCGGCATAGGTTCCCCTTATCTGCCTATGTTGATAAACACTTTTGATCAATGGAGCACCAGTTTTGATAAAATTTCAGCTAAATGCATGTTAATACTATGATGAGATGACTCTTGTATGCCGATTTCATGTTGAAATATTTCTCATATGTTAATGCCGTGACAAGATAACTGTGGAAGACCTGCATAATGAATGCTGAAATAACGAACACGTTTTGAAAATTAAAACATAACATGATAGAGACATTGCAAGATAGAGAAATTTACACCAACTCATAAATGCCCGAATAGAGAATACCTAGGAAAAATTCCTAAAGTTTCTATTCACGACAGCCTCTAAAGCTAGGGGGAGTAGGGGATACAACAGCGGAAAACATGATTAACTCGTCGATAAACCCTATCCCTAGCGACTCTCAAAACTCTTACGAGTATAAACAAACTCTTACGAGTATAAACAAACTCTTACGAGTATAAACTAACTCTTACGAGTATAAACCAACTCTTACGAGTATAAACCAACTCTTACGAGTATAAACTAACTCTTACGAGTATAAACTAACTCTTACGAGTATAAACCAACTCTTACGAGTATAAACCAACGAGTATAAACTAACTCTTACGAGTATAAACTAACTCTTACGAGTATAAACGAACTCTTACGAGTATAAACCAACTCTTACGAGTATAAACTAACTCTTACGAGTATAAACCAACTCTTACGAGTATAAACCAACTTTTACGAGTATAAACTAACTCTTACGAGTATAAACTAACTCTTACGAGTATAAACCAACTCTTACGAGTATAAACAACTCTTACGAGTATAAACCAACTCTTACGAGTATAAACAACTCTCACGAGTATAAACAACTTAAGGGAGAGTATAATCCTTACGAATTCTGACCTAGGGGAGAGGATAATCCCTAAAACTCTAGTGTTAAAGACTGGAAACATTAGCAAACCACCAAGTAAGTACAGGGATATCAACCCTATCTCCTCATTAAGGTTCCCCTAGGAGCTTTAGAGCCTTTACGTGTCAAGAAAATGCTGAAAACATGCTAGATTCATAAGCAGGACGGATATTACGTTACACATCTAATAACATAGTCAGATATATATATATCGTACCTGCACATTTATCACTTGACATGTATATATATATGCATGTCAAGTGATAAATGTGCAGGTACGATATTGAGCGGAAGGAAAGCAGAAATATTCAAGACTTGAGGCACCATGCCTAAGCTCTCCACCGAAAAACCCCGGAGTGTGGAGTCTCCGGAAAATACCAAAAAGGGCCTTAGAGGCCTTAACAAAATAAAAAGTGTTTTAACAGTACCAAAGTGTTATCAGGGAAATGAAAGTTATCAAGAGAGGGGAATATCATTGTTCCCCTGAGAACCTGCTCCTGTCTCATCCGCTCGCCCATTGGAATCGCATCCCTCTGCCTTCTCCAGTAGAGTATCCGCTGCCACAGTAGCCATTGGAGTTGGGTTGTCCACATGGATAGGGAAAGCCATATCCTTTGCCGGTACAAGATCATCTAATTTCAGGGAAGCATCCTTCAACTCCAAGATCACCTTCCTCATCCCAGGTAACCACCAGGGAGTATTGATGTCTTCTTTAGCATCTCCAGGGAACTTAGGGGGAGTGTCCAGTTCATCTAACCGGAGGGCACGGGTATACTGACCATTAAATCCCGGAGCGGAATGTTCGGCCACAGCGTTGGAAAATCCATGATCAATGAAATGTGGGATATATGCGCCCATCGCTCCCAAAAAGCTGCTACTCCGAAGAAAGGCCTCCAGCCACTCCTGATGCAAGTTACCTAGAAATTTTTGACCTGCGGCAGAGGTAAACAGGGAGTCTAGGCACAAATTCATACCAGCTTGAGGAAGAGTGACTTCCAGCTGTTCCACCCGTTTACCAAATTCTTTCTTTAGCGAAGAAATCTCCCCTGAAAGCGTCGTCTGGAGTACTTTACACCTTTGATTAGCGTCATGTAACTCTGCTTCGAGAATATCTCTCTTCACCCTCTCCAACTCTACCTGGCTGTGGAGGTCATCCACCAGCTGAAGGGACTGAAGGGCTTGTTCAGACACATTGGAGAATAGGAGGCCAAACTACACAATGAATTATCTAAAAGAAGTAAGACAAATATATTTTTTCTTATTGAATGTATCTACACGAAGAGATTACCTGGGTAAAGCTGTGGGCAGCATGCACCATTCGCTCTTCTGGAGAAAGAGCATTAAGGGCCTCGGTGGCAGGGGTCGGAGTGTGACGCTCTATGAAACCCATGAGATGATCAACATTGATCTCATCAGGAGCATTAGAAGTGGTATTAGGCAGAGAAGACTTGGTCTTGGACTTCTTCTTTTTGGAAGCATTAGAGACAGGAGGCAATGTGGAAATCATGGCTTTCTTAGTAGAGGAACGGGTACGCTTAGCAACGGACCCGGCGGCAGGCTTCACTGGGGAAGGAGGAATTGGAGCCTTAGAGGAACTTTCAGGGGCCGGAGACTTATTAACCATTGAGAGAGGGGCAGCATCACGCGAAATTTGAGTTAACCAACTCATGGCTGCACAAAGAAATATGAAACGACATTAAATAAACAAGGCATCTCCAATTCGGAAGACACTACTCAGGAAAGGAAATGGTATTACCATCATCGGGACCTAAAGGGTAATCGGAGCGACCAAAACCAAAATGAGAGAGAGCTCTAGGATTTTTACAGATACCCATTACATCAAAAAAGCCATGAACAGAGACATGATCGTTTAAGTGGTTCATCACATCCAGGTTTAAAGAAGAACAAATTGAAAGAGGAGGACGGGGTACCCCAGGATTCTCATAAATCCATCCTTCATGAGGAAATTCCCAAGGAAGAGGATTTGTAACAAAGAAATAGTAGTCTTTCCAGTCCTGGACTCCCTCATGGAGCTTTTCCATGAACTTGCCGGTCCTGGAGGTACGACCACTAGCATAAAAGAACCCGTCCGCGAACTTGCATACGTACTGGGTTAGAAAGAGTTGAGCCGAAGGATCCCCACCATTTCCCTTCATTAGGATATAAAAACCTAACATTGCACGTATGGCATTGGGAGTAAATTGGTTCAAAGGTATACGGAGATAAGTGGAAATTTCGCAGAGGTAAGGATGGATTGGGAAACGGAGACCCGCTTTTAGTTGAGCCTCCCAAAAGGCTAAGGTATTTTGACCTGTAAAGTTAGAGCGCTCTTTCTTATGGGCAGCCCTAACGGAATAGTCGGCGGGGAAGATCCCAGAACGAAGGAAAGCGGCAACACGCTCAGAACTAAGAATTGAAGGCCCAGAAATTTTATCCTCCAAAGCTTGGTCGGTTACGAGAAATATGGGAAATGAATCGGAGGTAGAACTCTCCATGGAAATGGAATCTGAAGAGGATGACATGAGGATATTGTAAATGAGAGAAGAAGGGAAGGAATAGATACCTGGAGAAAAGTCGGTTTTAGGAGTGGTGACGGAACGGCCGCTGGACGTGCACGGAGGAGTTAGAATCGCAGAGGTTAAATGAAGATGGAAGATAGATAAGCTTGAAATGAAAGAGAGAGGGGTTTTTGGTGGAAAAAAGAGATTTTGAATAATTATGCTGGAAAGAGAAGGGAGAAGACCGAGGAGAATTCAATGCCCCCCCCAATCGAAAGGCGCGTAAAGGAAAAACGGCGGCCTGATGTTGGGTTAGGAATGAACGCGTGGCTACGGGATTCAAGGGCAAAATTGCGTGTGGAAGTGCAAAAGACCTGACGCCTTCCAGAGGTAATTATTGCGAAGGGAATCAAATCAGTAAAATATTTCGAAGGGTATTCTAAGTTTTAGGGATAAAATATTTCTTTGGTATTTATCCCAGTGTTATTGTTTTCCTACTCTCCTAAAAATTATTCCTTTTATGAGAGTAGGGGGGAGTGGTTGATGTAGATAAATATGTCGCTCTCTGAGAAGTCGACACGTGGAAACGGGATAAATTATGATAGTTGTGATTAGGTCAATACGTCGAAGAAACAGGATTAATACACCCCTGGGCTTAAGTAGGGAAATTAGAGATATCAGGGTGATTGGG
Organism: Galeopsis tetrahit; assembly: GCA_963675135.1. NCBI lineage: Eukaryota > Viridiplantae > Streptophyta > Magnoliopsida > Lamiales > Lamiaceae > Galeopsis > Galeopsis tetrahit. Next base: position 69,961,034 of record OY776128.1, on the reverse strand, counting down.
CCTTTGGCCCATATTTGAAGAGATTAATAGCCCTTGGGCTTGAAGTGGTCCGGCCCAAATATGGAACGTATAGTCCATCTTTCTTAGCCAAGTCAAAGGAATAGTTCAAACCCACGAAAGTAGGAGCCGATAAGCTGAAGAACCAAGTCTTCAGGGAGAGAGGCCGAGTCCTTAGGGATTTGAGGCCGGATTTACGGGGATGGGCCGAGAATATAGGGAGAAGAAGTCTTCCCCTCTCCGCAGAGAGGGGCCAGGTATATAAACAAGGTTATTTCCCTATTCTTGGTTAGGTTCTTTAACAAATACATACGTTTTATTATGATACATACATTTTACATATTATAGACACTTTCAGAAGAATTATACACGAATTTGAAGAGAAAACTCCACTATATTCGCCGGAATTTCCCTAGATATACAGGGGAATTCCTCTTTGATTTCGCCTACAATCGAATCTGACTTGAGTGTCGGAGCTTATACGCCGGAGCCCCCCTCCGGCGTACTTTTGCAGGTTATTTTCGGATTCCCGAGGAGATTTACTCGAAGATTGCCAAGGATAAACACGTGATTCAAACACGTGATTAGCAGTGCTCGCAAAGGAACGATTGACATCCGTAAGCGTTCTTTTTCGACGCATCAGTACCTAAATGCATGATTAAGGGTAAGTTTACATGATTAAGGGTAAGTTTAATTAATTTAACAATCAAAATATTTTGACACGTGGTGATGGAAAGTGACACTTGGCAAAGAGAATGATATTCCCATTTTATATATATAAATAGAAACTAGTGTAAGAAAAAATATAATTAAAAAAATATAATAGGAAAAAAATATAAATAAAAAATATCACTCGTATTTAATAGGATTCAATATAATTTCTTCAAAATGTACATATATGAAATCTTATGTATCTTAACTGAGAAGAAAATGAACGATTGAAAGAGAAAATAATTTTTAAAAATGCACGGAGAAGAGAAAGAACGAATATAAAAGGGAAAATGATTTTAAAATATAGAGTTAAAAAAAAAAAGTCTCACTTGTGTGAAATATTAATATATCTTAACTGAGATTATAGATTCACTATTTATATGTGATTTTTTTTAGTTCATTATATTTTAATTATATTTTATGTATGAAATAATTTATAACTGTTTGCACACTTACCTTATTTGTCCGTCCCACAATTGTTTGCACACCCATAAAAGGAAATTTATTCATAAACCCCACCCTCACAATATTCACATATTTACACAAAATGTCATTACTTTTACTCTCTTTCCAATCACATTTTTACTTTATTCATATAACTTTATAAAATTACCCCTCAACACTCCACTCATTACACTTTTTTCTTAAAAAATGTGTCCACTTTGTGGTGCAAACACTTTCGAAACGGAGAGAGTATAAGTTTGTGGGGTTAAAAATTAGAAATTGGGAATCAGAATAAAACATATTAGAAAAATTACATTAAAAAAAAAAAAAAAAAGAAAGAAGAAAAAGGTTTCACCAACTTCTTCTTGGCCTCCCTTAAAATATGCTGTCTCGAATTAGTTTCAATAATTAACTATGAATAAATGAGTGACGAAATATACGTACACGCGATTGACTTTATCTTACTAGCTCGATTTGTTCTTGGTTCAAACAGGAGATTATGGGGTGTATTCAATTGAGATTTTGTTGGATATTTTTGAACTTTTAAAATGTGGGTATTCAATCTGTATTTTTAAAAGTCTTTCAAATTTTTGAGGTATTCAATACGGATTTTAAAAAGTCTTTAGAAATCTTTAGGTATTCAACAATTTATGGATTTTAATACTCTATAGATTTCATTGGATTCTCTTTAAAAAATATAAATAAATTTCACTAATCAAAACCTCTTCTAAAAAGTAGAGATTTCAACGGATTCTCTTAGAAGACGAAAGAGAAGAAAAAAAAACTGTGTTAACTATGTTCTTTGATAAGCATATTCTTCACCACCATTATTATCGTGAAAAAAATTACATCTATGTATTTTTAAATTATGTTATTTCTTCAAAAATTATACTCCGTATCGGACAATTCCCCATTACGTGGGGTTTCATCTAAAAGATTTTGGTGGTTAAGGTGGTCACCCCAAAAATGCAATTATTCAATCGAAAAGATTTTGGTGGTGAAGTCGTCACCCCAGAAATGCAATTATTCAATCGAATTTTTGGTATTTTTAAATTGCAATTCACAAGTTGTCTGGATTACATAACTTTCTTGGAAAAGAAGGTCGCTCTGATGAATTTCCAGTTTAATATAAAGAAGATCAAGATTCACCACATCTCGACATGAAAAGAGGAAATTTTGGAATTGCTTTTTCAAAGACAACTACAACAAATAACTTAAGCTAATGCATGGAGAACTAGTATGGCTAACTATGTGAAAATGAGCCCATGAAAATGAAGATTAGAATAATAATGATAAATAATAAAAAAAAAATTGAACTAGGTTTTAGGGGCGTAGTTTATGGAAATCCATGTAAATCAATAAAAAAATGTGTATTTCACAATCCTGTCAAATCTATAAAAATCCATATAAAACAATAAAAAAGTCAGTCAAACTCTGCATAGAGTCTATGGATTTTCTAAATCCACTAACTTTTAAAGTCCAAAAAAATCCAACAGAATCTCAATTGAATACACCCCTATTTATAATTTACTTTGAATTTTAATGAGCTTTATTTGAGTCTTTTGAAATTTTATTTTTGAAACCTTGTTTTGTTTAACAGTAGTATGATGTGTGTTTCTTTTGTATTTGAGTATTGAAGAATTTAATTTCATATTAAATTAATCTGTAAGAATAATACTATATTATTATATTATTATTGAATATGATTGAAATGTTTAAAATTCTATAAATTATGATTTAAATATATTAAATGGTAAGGTGAGATAGTTAAATGTTGTGGGAGGTAATTTTTCCACATCAATTTTCAAATTCTGAAACTCAGAAAAAACATAAGGTAAACAAATTTGATGAAAATCTATTTAATTTGTCTAGTGTGATATCTCGTACTGTACTAGTTATTCTAGTTGACTCGAATAATGATATGTCCCCTACTAAAATATACTTTTAATAAAAGTTTCACAATTTTTTGTCGTCGGTTTTAATAAAAAAATATACATATTTGTTTTTTTTAATAAATAATCTCTCTCTTTTTTTTATTATATTTTTTAATTTATATACCTAAAGTTTATGAAAAACATTTATTAAAATGGAAGAAGTATGTAGAGTTTTGTGTAAGAGAATTTAATATGACACGGATTTCACTTTAATATTTCAAGTTGTTTATAAATTTTAAAAAAATTTAGAATCACTTATTTTTTTTAAAATCCTCTTTCATAATTTTTAAATAAAAGTGATTTAAAAAGTTGTTTGTAAAATTTGTAAACACCCACTAAATTAAATATTGAAATAAAAATTTAAGTGAATAAATTGAATATTAAAATTCATGATTACAACTCATTTGTGTACAAGAATTTGTTATATATTTCCATTTAATATGGACAGTGTAGATGTGGATGATTTTCGATCCTTTTATTGTTGAAAAGGTATAAGCCGTTGTTTTTTTTTTGAAAAGAAAAGATGGTGCTTCGTATTAACGTATAAAAACTAGGGGTACCAATACCCGCATACAATCGTGAATTCTTTTATATTGTTCGAGTAAAATTATATTATGCTATGTTACTAGTACATCTGGGATGCACATCCAAGGTTCTCTCTCCCAGTCAATAAAAGATGAATTGATGATTTTGTGAGCCTTTAGCCTTTTCCAAGAACTGAACTTTATGCTTTCTGCTATCTCTTCCGGCGTTGATGATGTCTTGTTGAAAATAATATTATTCCTATTCCTCCATATTTTCCAAATCGTGCATTGCCAAATGAGTCCAAGTATTTTTCTTTGAATGGATTTTTTCCCAGCTTTGACAAATTCTTTCCAATGATCCCTCAATATAATAGATTGTACCATACTGCCTTTAACCCAAATTGCTAACTCCTCCCAAATCAACAAAGAAACAGAGCACGAATTGAATATGTGTTGCCCTGTTTCCATGCCAACCTTACACATTGGACAGAGAGAGTTCGCCCCAGCCGGGTTAATGCCTCTTCGCCTTAGATTGTCCGCCGTAGCCACTCTATAAGCCGTTGTTTTGTATAGAAATTGGAAAACAACAGCGGTCGAATTAAATAAAAGTTGAACTTGATTGACATAAACTTACTTATCCACTTATCCTTATCGAATAGTATTAATCCACGTCATAATCCCCCATCACATGTACTATTAATGAAGAGCTTGTTCATTAATTTGTTTAGTGTGGATTTTATGTTTAATTGATGGCATATGCCATAATTTAATAAAGTTATTTAATTTTTAAAATATAACATGTTACTAAATAATTGGTTGAGTTTTTTAAAATAATGGGAAATCTTATTAATTTTAAAATTTAATTAACAAATAAAAATTAAATTTAAAATAAATAATAAAAAGAAAACTAAATTAAATTACATAATAAAGAAAATTATAATTAAATTTAAATATTATATTAAACTACATTAACAAATTAGAAAGTAAAAAAAAAAGAATAAAACGACACAAATCTTCAGTGAACGACACCGTGCAGTATAATATTGGATTCACACCCATCATGGAGACACTTGGTGGTGATGTTTGTTACTAATAATTTTAAATTAGGAACAATAGTGATGTTTGAGGGATTTTAATTTTTTGTTTTTAAGAAAAAATACAGTTTTATTAGTTTTTAGGCTTTACTAGTTATGCAAGTAGTGATTTTCTTGAATTATGATGCTACACGTTTTTTTTTTTTTTTTTTTAAATATTAATTATATAAAGTGTTACCTAAAAATCTTATTTAAAAAAATGTTACTAATTTTACTATAAAATTTGGCTCAGATCGCAAGGGAAATTACCGAGGGAAAGAAATCCCTTACAAATGGCAAGAGATTTACCTAGGGGAGTGAATGGACAAGGGAAAATATCTAGGGAAGAAAAAACCCTTGTTAAATGCCTAGGGAAACTAAATCCCTTGTCATTCATGAGAATATTGGCTTAAAATTCCCGAGGGTTAGTGGACCCTTGGTAAAACCCTCGGCGAATGGAATATAAAATTACTAAGTAAACTATTTATATAAAATAACTTCAATTTAATGAGGGCTTTTTAATTTATTTTTACTTGCGTCTACAAAATAAAGATTCTGGCGTGTATGTTATGTTATACGTGAATTTGGAGTATGACTTTGATTATTGAGTTTTAGTTCTAGGTGAATTGGGAGTATGACTTTGATTACTATTTTAAGATTAAGTGATTTTGGTTTGGTTTTAGAGTCAAAATTTATAAAGGATTAAAGGAAACAAAATGAAATTAGTAGAAAAAATCAAGATAATTACCAAGTTTTCCATAATTCTTATTAATAATACATTTAGAGTATTTTTGGTAATTAATACTCAATATTTTAAAGTACAACAAATAAGATAACAAAATATTTTATAATATTTGTATTGAAAAAATATAACATATATATTAATTGCATTTAAAACATAATTATTGATAACAAAATATTTTATAATATTTGTATTAAAAAAATATAAAATGTATGTGTGTTACCAATTATCAAATAAGAAATCAAGTTTAAATTAAAGAAGAAAAAACTGGAAATATAACACATATATTAATTGCATTTAAAATATAAAGAAAATAGCTCATAGTCCAACGGTAAAATGAGCGCCCATAAGCACATCATTTCCAACAAGTTGCATTTTATCGAGGGAAGTGGGCCCTTGCTAAATGTATTGACAAACAATTTTTCCTCTCTAAATTCCTTGCTACTGGGAGTGAATTTTGTAGTGTTTGTGTTACAGATTTTAATACAAAAAAAGAGTTACATAAAAAAATGTTAATTAATTAAAAATGTTACATATTACAAAAGTGTTACAAACGTATTATATAAATAATAAAATTATAAAAGTAATACAAAAATGTGTGATATTAGGTAAGATTCATAAAAATGTTACCCTTTTATGTTGTGAACTTGTAGTAATATATAATCTATGCAGGTGAAACCTTAGGCGAGAAGAATGCTTAATAATAATAATTAATTTCCACACGAATTCTTGTGAGAATTATATTCAATCACCGTTAATGAGATGATAAGAGTGGTCCACTAAAGATTGCTACCTATAATATATTATACTATTTCTATAATATACGGAGTATTATTCTATTATATTCTCTAATACCCCCGATCAAATGAAACTGAGAATGTAAATGAACACGAGCTTGGTACGCAACAATCTGAAGCGAATTTGAGATAGAAACTTCGTGAAGGCATCCACAAAACAAAGCACTTTTGTTGTCATACAGCAGGAGAAATAACGAAAATTCGGAATCACCAAATAGGACATGCCAAGGCGCATAAAAGCGGGAAGCAATTGGATCGAAACACCAAAATCCTTTGAAGGACGAACGATGACAAAAAAATAGGCAAGAAACACTTGCAAGTGTGTCGAAAACAGTTGATTCGAGCACAAACCAAATATATCGAAGGGGCAAGCAACCAATGATATTGATCATGGGCTCTCCGAAAAGAGAGAAAAGTAGAAGAAAAAAGATACAACATGAGGCTATAGAAAAAATTAGAATGTAGGTGAATGTGACTAACACCATATGAGTGAAAACAGTCATGGAGATAACATGATCAACCATGAGAGGGAACGAGGAGACTTGCTCACTCGAGAAGAAGAAGTAGGGGGGCGAGGAGACTTGCTCGCTCGAGAAGAAGAAAAAGAAGAAGAAGAAGAAGAAGGGCGAGGAGAAGAAGAAGGGGGAAAGTGGCAAGGCGTGATCATGGGCTCTCCGAAAAGAGAGAAAAGTAGAAGAAAAAAGATACAACATGAGGCTATAGAAAAAATTAGAATGTAGGTGAATGTGACTAACACCATATGAGTGAAAACAGTCATGGAGATAACATGATCAACCATGAGAGGGAACGAGGAGACTTGCTCACTCGAGAAGAAGAAGTAGGGGGGCGAGGAGACTTGCTCGCTCGAGAAGAAGAAAAAGAAGAAGAAGAAGAAGAAGGGCGAGGAGAAGAAGAAGGGGGAAAGTGGCAAGGCGACGGGGGATACCAGCCCGTCGGAGACGCCTAAAAAAATAGGGAGGAGGAGAGAAGGGGTTTAGTGTATTAGGCTGATACCGTGTGAGAATACCAGCTCTGATACTATGTGATAATTATATTAAATCACCGTTAATGAGATGATAAGAGTGGTCCACTATATATAGAGATTACAAGAGATACACAAGAAAATAGATAAACAGAAAATAAATATAAAATATAAATAAAAGATTGCTACATATAATATATTATTCTATTATATTCCCTAATAATACTCTCTTCAAATTTAAGTGAGAGAGAGAGGTCAAAGACGAAAATGATATATTTTCTCAATATGACGGAAGAGTGAAGATGTGGGTTATGTAAATGTTATGACAAAATACCAAAAAAAAAAAAACAGATGTGTAGTAGTTAGTTGTCCAAAAAAAACCCAAATATATAGGAAAATATGTAAGCTTTCATATGCCAAATTAATGTGTATAGACGTATATAATAAAACAAATATCAATATTTTATTCTATAAATAAGTACTCATTTACAATCAAACAAAACTATAATCCTCGTCTGCATTTTTCAATCTATAATCAAATGTCACATTAGAGATTGTTTTTCATTTTTTTTACTGGTTATTATGGGGAGGTGCTCTACTCACAAGAATTGGTGTCCTTTGCATTTTATCTTAACTGTCATGTAACAATTGAGTGTGACTCACTCCTTTGAGTATATCACTTGTACTTCAGTAATAATTTAATGATTTCTCTTTTTTAAAGAAAGATAAGATAGTAAATTGAGAAATAAAACTTAAATGAGTTTTTCTACAGTAAAATAAAGGGTTCGCCCTGTCTAATAATAAGCATTCAATGAGAAGTCGACAAGTTATATAATTTTGCAAGGGCAATTGCACTTTGCAATTATATTAAATATTTATTTTTTATTAAAAAAATATATAAAATTACCGAAATGTCCTTGTAGTATTTTTTTTATTTAAAATAAAATAATATCACTTTTGACCACTCGAATTTACCTTTTTTTTCGTATTTGGCCCTCAATTTTACTCAACATCCAAATTGGTCAGTTTTTTACGTGAATTTGTCATATGCTTATCAACATTGCTCCATATTCTTCGCGGTGACGGAAGGAAGAGAGAGGCGTTGGCCTTAAATGTCTTAGTTGTTATGATTTTTTGGTCATGAAAACTTTTCCAGATCATGAATTACAGATTAGTTTAGGGAAGAAGATGGGTGATTGGCGATTGAGGGTTGAATGGACTTAGGAGGTTTTACAAATTTATAAAAAAAAAATCATGTTTTAAATCTATTTCAATTTAATGTGACGAAATAATTTGGGGAAATTAGATCAAAAAGTGAAAATTGATTTTGGATTCTAAGGATATATATTGTTATTTTATACTGTATGGGTATGTTTCTTTTTGGTTTTAAAAGCCAGATTTTGGATTTCAAGATCCAAAACCCGTGTTACTTCGGGATTTAAAAATCGGTTTTCAAAATCCACTCAAAACCACCCCTATCAAACATATTGATTTGACATAAAGTTATATCTATATAATATTACTTCAATCATTATATTCTTTCTCAACAATAATATAATAATACTATAATAATATAATAATACAATAATATAATACATTTAATCATTACACACTTAATCAATCATTATAATCTCATCAAACAATAATATAATAATACAAACTCATTCAATCTTACAACTTGATTTGACATAAAGTTAAAACCTTCACTATTCCAAAACCCAAAAGAAACACCCATATTACTATTTATCGGGATTTCAAAAACCAGGATTTCAAAAATCTGGTTTTTAAAACCACCCAAATCCCAAAAGAAACACCCCCTATATGATTAAATTTTTTATTTATTTTAAAATTAAAAAGGATATTTTCGTAATTTTATATTTATTAATTTAATTTATTAATAAGGCGATGAAGTGCGATTGCATATTGCATAGAGCAAACGCACTAATGCAAAGTGAAATCATATAAAAGAAAATTAATACGTTAGATCAACGATCCAATGGTATTTGAACGATTGCTTGTTGTGAAACAGGGTGAAGGTTGTCTTACCGTAGAAAAAGTCAACTTAAATATATAGGAGTATAATCTATACTTCCTGAAAGCCCTTTAAAAAATCAATATTACCTTAATACAGATCGATTTGCAGACAACTATTTGAATTTTGAAACCTAAAAATCAATTTTACCCTATTAAAAATGACAGCTATTTTTTTTTTTTTTTTTGACATGAAAAATGACAGCTATTTGTTTCTTATGCAGCTATTTCAAAAAATGAAGGTGCATGGAAGCATGTAATAAGTTCACATCAAACGAACATTAAATTAGCTATAGCTAGAAATTGTACGGTGAGTCTTGAATAAAGATAGTTATCTTGACAATTAATCAAATAAGGGAGGAATCCAAACCAATTTGATGATGATGATATATATATATATGGAGCATTAGATTGATATATGGAAATAATTTGGTCTCATCAAAAAGTCTGAATTTGTGGAGAGGTGGAGAATTAATTTCTATTTTATTATCTCTTATATATCCCTTTCAGGAAAAGGCCATCGAGTAGACAATTTAAATGAATTCAGCAGGAATCGAACCCAACCCAAATAACATGAAAGAATTACATTTCATTTAAATCCACATCTCGGAATTCTTTCAAATGGAATCACACGCATGTAAGTTTACTATGTATGGGATGGTTCACCTTGAATTCCCACAAATTTCACTCTCCCCCATGCCATCAAATGAGCATTAATTTAGCTATAGCTAGAAATTGTGAGTCTTGAATAAAGATAGTCATCTTGTCTATTAATCAAATAAGGGAGGATTCAAAGCCACCTCTCGAAATTCTTTCAAATGGAATCACATGCATGTGAGCTTACTATGTATGGGATGGTTCACCTTGGATTCCCACAAATTTCACTCCCCATTCCCATCATCAAATGAGCATTAATTTAGCTATAGATAGAAATGGTGAGTCTTGAATAAAGATATTCATCTTGTCTATTAATCAAATAAGGGAGGATCCAAAACCACCTCTCGTAATTCTTTCAAATAGAATCACATGCATGTGAGCTTACTATGTATGGGATGGTTCACCTTGGATTCCCACACATTTCACTCCCCCACTCCCATCAAATGAGCTTTAATTTAGCTATAGCTAGAAATAGCGAGTCTTGAATAAAGATAGTCATCTTGTCTATTAATCAAATAAGGGAGGATCCAAAGCCACCTCTCGGAATTCTTTCAAATGGAATCACATGCATCCAAAGCCACTCTCGGAATTCTTTCAAATAGAATCACATGCATGTGAGCTTACCTTGGATTCCAACAAATTTCACTACCCCCTCCCCCAGCTTTCTAAACCCTCCTATCCCTTCCCTTCTCCACACTCCTAGCTATCTCTTCATCCTCCTAGCTATCACTCCATATCCTAGCTTCTTTCTCCGGCCATGGTTAACCCTCCTCCTATTAACCCTGAAAATATTTGGGACGAATACGTAAGTTTTAAATTATGTCATAATAATTAAATAATACTATACTTTATTTATTAACTTTTTTTTTAGGTGAACAACCGAGCCCTTGTAAGGGAAATTCAAGACCTTCGGTCTGAAGAAGTTTCCCATGAGCGAGGGAACTTCAAGACCTTCGGTCTGAAGAAGTTTCCCATGAGCGAGGCTCTCACCAGGATGAACTCAGTATGCAAGTGTTAACACAATGCATCACCGCCGCACGTCACATTGAAATCAACTCTCATAACAACGTGGCTACGTTCCGCGAGGTACTTCTTAGGAATAAAAACTGGGCCGAAACATTCAGGGTTAGGGTGACTCGCTTTGCCGAACATCAACGACTTGTTGATGAAATTGAAGCCCTAAAACTGAAGGTTTTGTCTAGTATGGACTCGAGTGCATGTTGTGCACCCTATTCTAAAGAAAAGTGTAAGTTATTAAACTGAAAAGTACAACACAATATTACTAAAAAGTATAAGTCACTATAACTTTTTTTTTTATGGTTACAAGTTAAATACCCATCCATTTTCCCCTCCCCATGACTCGAAAAGTAAAGTATAAGTCACTATAACTTTTTTTTTTATGGTTACAAGTTAAATACCCATCCATTTTCCCCTCCCCATGACTCGAACCCAGGACCTAAGACCTAGGTAGTGGTGCTCTAACCACTTGAGCTATCCCACTTTGTCGTAAGTCACTATAACTAAAAATATTATTATACAGTTTAATAATTGAAAAGTGCAACACCATTTACCAAAAAGTGTAAGTCAGTAAACTGAAAAGTGCAACATGGACTAGGGTGCACAACATGCACTCGAGTCCATAACAGACCAACCCAAAACTGAATTTGGTGGTGCTAACATCACCGTGAAAAAGCGACGTTGATATAATTAATGTGTTTATTTTATTTTACTTAATGTATATTTTTTTTTTGACTTTATGTAAAAAAAAAAAAAAATAATGAAATAAGGGAGGATCCAAAGCCACCTCTCGCAATTCTTTCAAATGAAATCACATGTTTGTGAGCTTATTATATATGAGACGGTTCACCTAAGATTCCCACAAATTTCACTCCCCCCTCCCATCAAATGAGCATTAATTTAGCTATAGCTAGAAATGATGAGTCTTGAATAAAGATAGTCATCTTGTCTATTAATCAAATAAGGGAGGATCCAAAAGCCACCTCTCGGAATTCTTTCAAATTGAATCAAATGCATTTGAGCTTACTATGTATGGAATGGTTCACCATGGATTCCCACAAATTTCACTCCCCCCTCCATCAAATCAAATGAGCATTAATTTAGCTATAGCTAGAAATGGTGAGTCTTGAATAAAGATAGTCTTCTTGTCTATTAATCAAATAAGGGAGGATCCAAAGGCACCTTTCGAAATTCTTTCAAATGGAATCACATGCATGTGAGCTTACTATGTATGGGATGGTTCACCTTGGATTCCCACAAATTTCACTCCCCCCTCCCATCAAATGAACATTAATTTAACTATAGCTAGAAATAGTGAGTTTTGAATAAATATAGTCATCTTGTTTATTAATCAAATAAGGGAGGATCCAAAATCACCTCTCGAAATTCTTTCAAATTGAATCAAATGCATTTGAGCTTACTATGTATGGAATGGTTCACCATGGATTCCCACAAATTTCACTCCCCCCTCCATCAAATCAAATGAGCATTAATTTAGCTATAGCTAGAAATGGTGAGTCTTGAATAAAGATAGTCTTCTTGTCTATTAATCAAATAAGGGAGGATCCAAAGGCACCTTTCGAAATTCTTTCAAATGGAATCACATGCATGTGAGCTTACTATGTATGGGATGGTTCACCTTGGATTCCCACAAATTTCATTCCCCCCCTCCCATCAAATGAACATTAATTTAGCTATAGCTAGAAATAGTGAGTTTTGAATAAATATAGTCATCTTGTTTATTAATCAAATAAGGGAGGATCCAAAATCACCTCTCGAAATTCTTTCAAATTGAATCAAATGCATTTGAGCTTACTATGTATGGAATGGTTCACCATGGATTCCCACAAATTTCACTCCCCCCTCCATCAAATCAAATGAGCATTAATTTAGCTATAGCTAGAAATGGTGAGTCTTGAATAAAGATAGTCTTCTTGTCTATTAATCAAATAAGGGAGGATCCAAAGGCACCTTTCGAAATTCTTTCAAATGGAATCACATGCATGTGAGCTTACTATGTATGGGATGGTTCACCTTGGATTCCCACAAATTTCACTCCCCCCTCCCATCAAATGAACATTAATTTAGCTATAGCTAGAAATAGTGAGTTTTGAATAAATATAGTCATCTTGTCTATTAATCAAATAAGGGAGGATCCAAAAGCCACCTCTCGGAATTCTTTCAAATTGAATCAAATGCATTTGAGCTTACTATGTATGGAATTGTTCACCATGAATTCCCACAAATTTTACTCCCCCCTCCATCAAATCAAATGAGCATTAATTTAGCTATAGCTAGAAATGGTGAGTCTTGAATAAAGATAGTCTTCTTGTCTATTAATCAAATAAGAGAGGATCCAAAGGCACCTTTCGAAATTCTTTCAAATGGAATCACATGCATGTGAGCTTACTATGTATGGGATGGTTCACCTTGGATTCCCACAAATTTCACTCCCCCCCTCCCATCAAATGAACATTAATTTAGCTATAGCTAGAAATAGTGAGTTTTGAATAAATATAGTCATCTTGTTTATTAATCAAATAAGGGAGGATCCAAAATCACCTCTCGAAATTCTTTCAAATAGAATTACATACATGTGAGCTTACTATGTATGAGATGGTTCACCTTGGATTCCCACAAATTTCACTCCTCCCTCCATCAAATGAGCATTAATTTAGCTATAGCTAGAAATGGTGAGTTTTGAATAAAGATAGTCATCTTGTCTATTAATCAAATAAGGGAGGATCCAAAACCATCTCTCATAATTCTTTCAAATGGAATCACATGCATGTAAACTTACTATGTATGAGATGGTTCACCTAGAATTCCCACAAATTTCACTCTCCTCCATCAAATAAGCATTAATTTAGCTATATCTAGAAATGGTGAGTCTTGAATAAAAATATTCATTTTGTCTATTAATCAAATAAGGGAGGATCCAAAGCCACCTCTCGGAATTCTTTCAAATGGAATCACTTGCATGTGAGTTTATGTATGGGATGGTTCACCTGGGATTCCCACAAATTTCACTCCCCTCTCCCATCAAATGAGCATTAATTTAACTATATCTAGAAATGGTGAGTCTTGAATAAAGATAATCATCTTGTCTATTAATCAAATAAGGGAGGATCCAAAGCCACCTCTCGAAATTCTTTTAAATTGAATCACATGCATGTGAGCTTACTATGTATGGGATGGTTGCATTCATTGGATTCCCACAAATTTCACTCCCCCCTTCCCCCGCTATCTAAACCCTCATATCCCTTCCCCACACTCCTAGCTATCTCTCAATCCTTCTAGCTATCACTCCCTATCCTAGCTTCCTTCTCCGACCATGACTAACCCTCCTTCTAATAACCCTGATTATATTTGAGGCAAATACGTAAGTTTTAAATTATGTCATAATAATTAATTAATACTATATTTTATTGAGAAAGTCTTTAAATGCACACTGTGCAGTGTGCACTAAATTAGAGTTGGTGCACACGTTTTTTTTAACAACTTTCTTCTCCTATTTTATTTCTCTCTTTGTAACCATAACGCTTTTCTCTCTTCTTCTTCTTCTCCTTTCTTTCTCTCTCTCTCCTTATAACCTGTAACCGTTTTTTTTAATAGCTTTCTTTCTCTCTCTCTTCTCTTCTTTTTCTTTCATTCTCTCTCTAACATCTGTAAAAAAAATTGCTTTCTTTTTCCACTTCTTTCTACTTTTCCGTAACCACGTCTTTTTTCTTTGAATTAATTTCTGGTTCATAGTAATTTTTATTATTTAAAAATAGTAGACATTTTAATTGAAAAGTGTAATTTTTATTATTAAAAAATGGTAGATTTTGTTATTGAAAAGTGTAATTCTTATTATTGAAAAGTGGTGAGTCTTGAATAAAGATAATCATCTTGTCTATTAATCAAATAAGGGAGGATCCAAAGCCACCTCTCGAAATTCTTTTAAATTGAATCACATGCATGTGAGCTTACTATGTATGGGATGGTTGCATTCACCTTGGATTCCCACAAATTTCACTCCCCCCTTCCCCCGCTATCTAAACCCTCATATCCCTTCCCCACATTCCTAGCTATCTCTCAATCCTTCTAGCTATCACTCTCTATCCTAGCTTCCTTCTCCGACCATGACTAACCCTCCTTCTAATAACCCTGATAATATTTGGGGCGAATACGTAAGTTTTAAATTATGTCATAATAATTAATTAATACTATATTTTATTGAGAAAGTCTTTAAATGCACACTGTGCAGTGTGCACTAAATTAGAGTTGGTGCACACGTTTTTTTTTAACAACTTTCTTCTCCTATTTTATTTCTCTCTTTGTAACCATAACGCTTTTCTCTCTTCTTCTTCTCCTTTCTTTCTCTCTCTCTCCTTATAACCTGTAACCGTTTTTTTTAATAGCTTTCTTTCTCTCTCTCTTCTCTTCTTTTTCTTTCATTCTCTCTCTAACATCTGTAAAAAAAATTGCTTTCTTTTTCCACTTCTTTCTACTTTTCCGTAACCACGTCTTTTTTCTTTGAATTAATTTCTGGTTCATAGTAATTTTTATTATTTAAAAGGGTTAATTGCAAAAAAAATCACGACCTTTAGTAGATTTATCAATTACAACATGTCCTTTTTTTCTTTGCAATTCGATACGCAATCTTTTTAAGTTTTACAATTTAATGCACCGGTAGATTTTTCGGTCAATTTTAATATGATGTGGCGCCGGAAACATTAAAAATCGCCACACGGGCGCCAAATAGATTGCCAACTAATTAATTATTATTTAAAAAACACATTTTAAAACTAAAAAATATAAAAATTAATCTAGCCCTAATTATCTACCCAGAATCCTAATTCCTAAACGCACGCGCACACACACAAGAAGATGCAATTCTCTTCACTCAAAATTAAACCAGCTCTAATTATTTTCATAGAAATCATAATCGCACAAGTGTTCTCCAATTCCTGAATCCCTCAATGGCTTTGTTTGTTTTAGATGAGCTCAAATTCGCAGTGCTCTTGTTCTCCACGGAATTTGGAAGAGAGCATGAGAATAAGAGCAATTGTTAGTTTGAGTATCTTAAATTAATGGACTCTTCGTTTGGATTTTCTCAACGGCTGGAAGTTCAACTTTGATTCGCGTTCATGGCAATTTGACGGCGGGCAACCAAGTTATAATCTGGCAATTAATTTAGCACAAAACCGTTTGGCAAATTTGGAAGGTGAAAAACACAATGATATTCAATAGTTGTGAGGCTGCCTGCAGAGACATTATTACGAGGATAAAAGTAATACGTTGCTATGAATTAAGTCATTTAGGCATCTAATGGGGCACTCAAATTGTGAAACTTAGATTTTGGAACTAGCGATAGTGAAGGGGTGCAGACGAATTTTGGAACTATAATTTAGGGAGTGTTTGTTGTTACCAGTTAATTCCTTTGAACTTTAGATACTGATATGAGGAGCCAATTGGTCACTTGGTGGAATACATTTAGTTGTTATGATCTAGGAGCTGCTTTATTTTATTTATCTTCCTTTCCCACTTATGTCTAATGCTTTTAATTATGTTGAGTAACATCTGATATGAGGGTGCAGACAGAAGTGAACATTTGATGTGAACAATTTTTTTTGCTGTTCTGATTTAGTTCTTTGTTTTGTTTCATGTGGCTTATATTTCTCCATTTCTTATGCTCCAACTTTTAGCTCACTAATTTTGGTTTGTTTCTGTATTTGGTTTTTTTTTTTTTTTTTAAAGTAAAGAAAATTGAAGATACCACAAGAATCTTAACCTTTGGCTCACTAATTTTGGAGTTTGAAATATACAGTATATAAGTTTCTGGGATTTCTAGTGCTGTTTTAGAATTTATTGTCTTGGGTTTTTTTTATCTAATTTTTCTTTCAAGTCAGCCGTCTCTGTTTGTCGAAGATTATTGTACCAGTTTTGATTACACTAATTGATTTTTGAGTTGGAACTTTGTGGGTTTTGTTCCGATGCAGACCGACAATGCTATCATCAGCAATTTTCTGCTCAAATTTAGACTCCTGCAGTCAGGTTGATGCTCTTGCGACGATTATTACTTATTACACTTTTGAGAGAGTTGTTGAACCCAAAAAAAATTAAAACTATTTATCAAAAGCAACAAGAATTACATGTGGCCATATCTAAGAACTGCAACAAGAATTACATGTAGCCATATTAAAGAACTTGACCAATAAATTTTCTCCTAATTTATTCCTGTCGCAGCAAGAATACCGTGTTCAATTTTGTATTCCCTGCTCAAACAAATGATCCTACAATAATTGAATACATTCATCGAAGGACCATCATCTAAAGAAAAGCACAGCAATAGGAGAATTCATGAAAAAATTATAACAAAATATTTCTACATGTTTGCAAAATGACAATTCCAGAAATATTAAAAACTGGTGAGCCAAAAGTAACTAGTTTAATTCAACAATTCATGAAAAAACTAAATATTTCAATACGTTTGCAAAATGACAATCCCAGAAATACGTGAAAAATGACGTCGATCTAGTTGGCATTACTCTCTCTTAAGTGTCAACCACTGGATCTTTGGATGTAACTCTACCACCTCGTCCACTGCTTCTACCTCCTCTCCCACCTCGTCCACCACTCCTACCTCCTCTCCCACCTCGTCCACCACTCCTACCTCCTCTCCCACCTCTTCCAGACCTCATTGCATTTGTCACACCCTCTGATCCACTTACAAAAACTACATTCCGACTACTCCCAACTCTTGTATTCAAGTAAATGTTTCCAGAACCTTCACATATAAGCACACCCGAGCCCTTGCTTGCCTATAAGGAAAAAAATAAACTTCAAAGGTTAACAAAACCAAACATATAGCATATAAACACACTATTAAAAATCTGGACACTTTGTTATACCGTTCTTCGCTCTTTTGCAAGAGTTCTTTTTTCAGCCTGCTCTGCAGCAGAATTTCTTGCAACAACAGATGGTTCTGAAACTTGAGTGTTAACAGGTGCACCCCTCTGTATAAAAATAAATAAATCATTAAGTAAATAAATATAAAAAAGTAATGAAGCATAAGAACAACTAATTTACCTTCGCAGCAACAGAAGTAAAAGCTTCACCAACAATAGGATTCCTCATTGGTCTACCTCTCTGTATGTATTATCCACACAATCAATAGAATTTGAGAAGGTAATTAAATTTATAGTTTCAATTATCATTTAAGTTGACAACCATTTTCTCAGACTTTCAGCTTTTAATTATAATAACATATTTCTTAATAGCAGAAAAACCACGAGAAGTAGAAGTTGTAACTTACAAATTATAACAACACATTTTCACAAGGCACATTTAAATCACAAATTTAAAATTTATTTACCTTTGGTATGTTATTTGTACCACCAGAAGTAGAAGCTTCACCAACATTGGGGTTCTTCTTAGGTCTACCCCTTTTCACCTAAAAATACAAAAATATACATTAAAATGCAGTAAAAGAAACATATGTATTGCAAAATAAACTAGACACTTACAGGTAATTTTTCAGGTCTTCTAAAATTAGGATTATTTGCCTCACGACAGGTTTTCTTGTTATGACCTTTCTGATGACAAATTGTGCATGTCATTTGGATCCCATGTCTTGATAATCTTGATGGATTCTTAGGATCTTCTCCGGGGCCTCTTATCCTCTTCTTCTTTGGTCTACCGGGCATTTTCCTATAAGGTGGTGGTTTGATTGGTTCACCATCAGCAGCTGGCCACATCAGCCTACCATTCAGAGGTTCTATACCAATTTGATAAGCTTGTATATACCTCTCAACTTTATAGTAAGAATTGACATAATCTACTGGATTCTTATGCATGAAGTGGATAGCACTACAAGCATGGCTACATGGAATTCCTGTTAGCTGCCATTCTCTACAAGTGCATGTCATAACATCAAACTCTACAACAAATCCATAATCTCCATTAGACACTTCAAAATTTCCACCCACAGCAGGTTTGCAAATATACAATATACTTGCATATCTAATCTCCTCAAGCTTTTGTTTAATCCTAGGGCAGATAATATCATCCAAACCACAAGCATGCTCATATTTCTGATGCATTCTCTTCATCAAAGCACATCTAATGTCCTCTAACTTAAGGGTGCTAGGTTACTAATGGCAGCTGTTAATCCACATCTAATCTCTTTACCTTTGTATTTTTTTTTCCAATTGCAATAAACATGTCTAGCGCAATTTCTATGCTCTACAAAGGGTGCTAGGTTACTAATGGCAGCTGTTAATCCCTTCTGCTGGTCACTGATGAATGTCCACCCAAGACCATCAGATATGGCAAGCTCTTCCATAACAAGTTTAAGAAACCATCTCCAGTAGAATTCATTCTCTGTCGAAACTACAGCCCAAAACAAGGGGAACATTTGATTATTGCCATCCTTTCCAATTGCAGTTAGAAGAGCCCCACCCAAAAAAGTCTTTAGAAAACATCCATCAAATCCAATGATAGGCCTGCATCCACTCAAAAATCCATGCTTCAAAGCACTGAACCCAATAAAAAACCCTTGTAATTGGCCTGAATCATCTAGCAAAAACTCAAACCTTCCCTCCCTATCAACCCTCATCAGCTCAGTTGCATATGACCTCAATAAGGCATAATGCTCATAAACTGAGCCCCTAAGCATATCAAGAGCTTTTGCTTTTGCCCTATAACACTTGGCCTGACCAACTTCAACTGCATAAGTGGTCATACAATCAAGTGCCAGGTCCTTTGCCTTAAAATTTGGGTTCAATTTAAAAGTATTCATATACTCATCTGCAAGCCACTTGGATGTTGCTTGCCTATTTCTCATTTCCCTCGCACATATATGCTCATTTTTCAGGCTTTTAATTGCAAATGTCCCCTCAGAACGAATCATGCTTCCATACAATCTGAATGGACACCCTTCCACACATCTAACCTCCAACTGATGCTTGCTACATCTCAATGTTTGAATATTTCTTCCATTCAAAATAGAATGCCTTTGCACAGCTGATTTACATTGATGACCATTTTCAAACCTCATCCCAAGTGTGAACTCTAGTGTTTTATGATCACAAGTTGGATCATAAACCACTTTATTTTCACTCCTTTTCTTTCTTTTACGCATATCTACCATCTCCATATCTTCCTCCTCACTAGTACACAAAGAATTAACATCACCATCCGAAGTAGCATAATCACTCCCAAGACTAGTGTCTTCATCATGAACTCTTTCAATCACATTGCCTTGATATGATTTATTTTGAACAGTAGCAGATTTTCTTGAAACAACCAACTTTTGTGCCTTCCTCTGATTTATATATTCTAGTCTATACTTTCTTGCATCAACATATTCTTCATCATTTGATAGCTCATCATCTTCAAGATCATCCTCTGTATCACTTTCCTCTATTTTACTATCATCTTCTGAAAATTCTTCATCACCATGTTCTTCAGAATAATAATCCACCAATTCTTTTCCAGCATCAGCTTCACCATAAACCTCATCATTCTCATGCTGCGATTCTACCCCTTCTACATATACCATTATCAAGTTGTTTTGTTTTGGCAAATGCTCAATCATCTGAAGAACTTGCTGATCATCCTTGATCTCCACCATTGCTTTGCTTATATTCATACCTGAAGCTCTGTAACACATTTTCTTCAATTTATAACCCATTTTCTCTACGTCATCAA
The DNA here is from genome assembly GCA_963675135.1 of Galeopsis tetrahit. Classification (NCBI taxonomy): domain Eukaryota; kingdom Viridiplantae; phylum Streptophyta; class Magnoliopsida; order Lamiales; family Lamiaceae; genus Galeopsis; species Galeopsis tetrahit. Next base: position 69,940,429 of record OY776128.1, on the reverse strand, counting down.
CTAAATCTAGATAACCTATCCTATCTGCGTCTAACCCATGCTTTGGAGTAATTTTGCCACCTTGATACAATGTATCTTCACCAATATTAATAAACCTTCCACCATGGTGAAAATATATTGAAAATGATGTATTCATCTGCAACAAATAATGAAAAACAGTGTATAAATCCTGTATTTATGTAATCAACTTTTTGCAATGACACAATTTCATAATGTAATAAGGGTATATGCAACAACATCACATGAGGCAGAGTACTGGTAAGATACTTTGGTATATCCAAAACTTTTAGAAAGTAATGCAATAAGTAGGTTGGTCTTAGTACAATTACATACCATTTACATCCTTCAGAAAAGACACAGCAATAATAATAACACAACAATTACATGTCATTTTCCTCTATTGCCTTATTTTTCTCATAATCGCACAACAATTACACAAACTACATTTATTGATAAACCCTAAAAGAGTCATTAATGGAACTTTACAAATAAATTCATTACTAATTTAGCAGAGCACATGAATTAAAATATAAATATAAACATGATTTATTCACTCATGCTTTGATCATCTTCCTCATCCCTTAATTTAAGTCCATCAAGAAGCTCGTTCAATAAAACAAAAGGATCGATAATAAATTACACCAAGAACAGAATAACTCCATAATAAGAAAAGAAGAACAGAAAAAGAAGAACAGAAAAAATCGATAATCAGAAGAAAAAAAATATGTAATTGCATTTAAAACCATGAACTTATGCAATTGACTAAGTAAGTTATAGGAAAAACCATGAACGGATGCGTGAGAATTTTGAGTTGAAAGAATTGCCTCTTCTTGTGCGTGCGTGTGTGCGTGCGTTTAGGATTCTGGGTATAGATAATTAGGGCTGGAATAATTAATTTTGTATGTTTTTTTAGTTTTAAATTATTTTTTTAAAGAATAATTAATTAGTTGGCAATCTATTTGGCGCCAATGTGGCTATTTTTTATGTTTCCGGCGCCACATCATATTAAAATTGATCGGAAAATTTACCAGTGCATTAAATTGTAAAACTTAAAAAGATTGCGTATCGAATTGCAAAGAAAATAAGGACATGTTGTAATTGATAAATCTACTAAAGGTCGTGATTTTTTTTGCAATTAACCCTATTTAAAAATAGTAGACATTTTAATTGAAAAGTGTAATTTTTATTATTAAAAAAATGGTAGATTTTGTTATTGAAAAGTGTAATTCTTATTATTGAAAAGTGGTATATGTTTTAAGTGAAAAATGTAATTTTTGTTATTGAAAAGTGGTAAATATTATAATTGAAAAGTGTAATTCTTATTATTGAAAAATGGTGATTTGGTTACTAAAAGTTTTAACTGAAAAATGTAATTTTTATTATTGAAAGTGGTAAATATTTTAACTAAAAAGTGTAATTCTTATTATTGAAAAGTGGTAGATTTCGTTACTGAAAAATTTTTAACTGAAAAGAAAAAATATTTAATTACAAATTTTAGTGTTAAAATATAATTATTAAAAAAAATTAGTTATAAGAATATTGAAGAAAGATGGTCAATGGTCACAGGATTCGAACTTGTGACCTTGCAAATAGTTTAGAATGCTGTAAACCACTTGAACAACAATTACTTTAATTCAAATTTTCGATTTAAGCAATATATATTTGTTTGACATGTACATTAGTGTGCACGTGCACTATGTACAGGAGATCAACTCTACTTTATCTATTAACTTTTTTTTCAAGACCTTCGGTCTGAAGAAATTTCCCATGAGCGAGGCTCTCACCAGGATGAACTCAGTATGCAAGTGTTAACACAACGCATCACCGCCGCACGTCACATTGATATCAACTCTCATAACAACGTGGCTGCGTTCCGCGAGGTACTTCTTAGGAATGAAAACTAGGCCGGAACCATCAGGGTTAGGGCGACTCGCTTTGCCGAACAACAACGACTTGTTGATGAAATTGAAGCCCTAAAACTGAATTTGGTGGTGTTAACATCACCGTGAAAAAGCGACGGTGATATAATTAATGTGTTTATTTTATTTTACTTAATGTGTCTGTTTTTTTTTTTTTTACTTTATGTAACAAAAAATATTTAATTAATCAAATAAGGGAGGATCCAAAGCCACCTCTCGAAATTCTTTCATATAGAATCACATGCATGTGAGCTTACTATGTATGGGATGGTTGTATATATTCACCTTGGATTCCCACAAATTTCACTCCCCCCAGCTATCTAAACCCTCATATCCCGTTCCTTCCCCACACTCCTAGCTATCTCTCCATCCTCCTAACTATCACTCTATATCCTAGCTTCCTTCTCCGGCCATGGCTAACCCTCCTACTAATAACCCTGATAATATTTGAGGCGAATACGTAAGTTTTAAATTATGTCATAATAATAAAATAATACTATACTTTATTTATTAACTATTTTTTTTGGTGAACAACCGAGCCTTAATAAGGGAACTTTAAGACCTTCGGTCAGAAGAAGTTTTCATGAGCGAGGCTCTCACCAGGATGAACTCAGTATGCAAGTGTTAACACAACGCATCACCGCCGCACGTCACATTGAAATCAACTCTCATAACAACGTGGCTGCGTTCCGCGAGGTACTTCTTAGGAATGAAAATTGGACCGGAACCGTCAGGGTTAGGGCGACTCGCTTTGCCGAATAGTAACGACTTGTTGATGAAATTGAAGCCCTAAAACTGAATTTGGTGGTGCTAACAACACCGTGAAAAAGCGACAGTGATATAATTAATGTTTTTATTTTACTTAATGTTTTTTTTTTTGACTTTATGTAAAAAAAAAAAAAATTAATGAAATAAGGGAGGATCTAAAGCCACCTCTCGAAATTCTTTCAAATGGAATCACATGTATGTGAGCTTACTATGTATGGGACGGTTCATCTAGGATTCCCACAAATTTCACTCCCCCCATCCCATTAAATGAACATTAATTTACCTATAACTAGAAATGATGAGTCTTGAATAAAGATAGTCATCTTGTCTATTAATCAAATAAGAGAGGATCCAAAGCCACCTCTCGGAATTCTTTCAAATGGAATTGAGCTTACTATGTATAAGATGGTTCACCTGAGATTCTCACAAAATTCAGTCCCCCCCTACCATCAAATGAGCATTAATTTAGATATAGCTAGAAATTGTAAGTGTTGAATAAAGAAGTCATCTTGTCTATTAATCAAATAAGGGAGGATACAAAGTCACCTAAAAAATGCTGAGTTTTGAATATAGATAGTCATCTTGTCTATTAATCAAATAAGGGATGATCCAAAGTCACCTCTCGGAATTCTTTCAAATGGAATCATTTGCATGTGAGTTTACTATATATGAGATGGTTCACCTGAGATTCCCACAAATTTCACTCCACCCTATCAATTAAATGAGCATTAATTTAGCTATATCTAGAAATAGGGAGGATCCAATGCCACCTCTCGAAATTCTTTCAAATGGAATCACTTGCATGTGAGTTTACTATGTATGGGATGGTTCATCTGGGATTCCACAAATTTCACTCCACTCTCCCATCAAATGAGCATTAATTTAGCTCTATCTAGAAATGGTTAGTCTTGAATAATGATAGTCATCTTATCTATTAATCAAATAAGGGAGGATCCAAAGCCACCTCTCGAAATTCTTTCAAATGGAATCACATGCATGTGAGCTTACTATGTATGGGATGGTTGTATATATTCACCTTGGATTCCCACAAATTTCACTCCCCCCAGCTATCTAAACCCTCATATCCCGTTCCTTCCCCACACTCCTAGCTATCTCTCCATCCTCCTAGCTATCACTCTATATCCTAGCTTCCTTCTCCGGCCATGGCTAACCCTCCTACTAATAACCCTGATAATATTTGAGGCGAATACGTAAGTTTTAAATTATGTCATAATAATAAAATAATACTATACTTTATTTATTAACTATTTTTTTTTGGTGAACAACCCATTCCTGTTAAGGGAACTTCAAGACCTTCGGTCTGAAGAAGTTTCCCATGAGCGAGGCTCTCACCAGGATGAACTCAGTATGCAAGTGTTAACATAATACATCACCGCCGCACGTCACATTGATATCAACTCTCATAATAACGTGGCTGCGTTCCGCGAGGTACTTCTTAGGAATGAAAACTGGGCCGGAACCGGCGTTAGGGCGACTCGCTTGCCGAACAGCAACGATTTGTTGATGAAATTGAAGCCCTAAAACTGAATTTGGTGGTGCTAACATCACCTGAAAAAGCGACGGTGATATAATTAATGTGTTTATTTTATTTTAGTTAATGTATTTTTTTTTTACACTTTTTTTTTTGACTTTATGTAACAAAAAATATTTAATTAATCAAATAAGGGAGGATCCAAAGCCACATCTCAGAATTATTTCAAATAGAATCACATGTATATGAGCTTACAATGTATGGGATGGTTCACCTTGGATTCCCATAAATTTCACTCCCCCCCATCAAATGAGCATTAATTTAGCTATAGGTAGAAATTGTGAGTCTTGAATAAAGATAATCATCTTCTCTATTAATCAAATAAGGGAGGATACAAAGCCACCTCTCTGAATTCTTTAAAATGGAATCACATGCATGTGAGCTTACTATGTATGGGATGGTTCACCTGGGATTCCCACAAATTTCACTCCCCCCATCAAATGAGCATTAATTAAGCTATATCTAGAAATGGTGAGTCTTGAATAAAGATAGTCATCTTGTCTATTAATCAAATAAGGGATGATCCAAAGCCACCTCTCGAAATTATTTCAAATGGAATCACTTGCATTTGAGTTTACTATGTATGAGATGGTTCACCTGGGATTCCCACAAATTTCACTCCCCTCTCCCATCAAATGATCATTAATTTAGCTATATCTAAAAATGGTTAGTCTTGAATAAAGATAGTCATTTTGTCTATTAATCAAATAATGGAGGATCCAAAGCCACCTCTCGAAATTCTTTCAAATGGAATCACATGCATGTGAGCTTACTATATATGGGATGGTTGCATTCACCTTGGATTCCCACATATTTCACTCCCCCCTCCCCAGCTATCTAAACCCTCCTATCCCTTCACTTCCCCACATTCCTAGCTATCTCTCTATCCTCCTAGCTATCAATCAATATCCTAGCTTCCTTCTCCGGCCATGGCTAACCCTCCTCCAAATAACACTAATAATATTTGGGGCGAATACGTAAGTTTTAAATTATGTCATAATAATTAAATAATACTATATTTTATTTATTAACTATTTTTTTTAGGTGAACAACTCGAGCCCGGGTAAGGGAACTTTAAGACCTTCGGAGAAGAAGTTTTCATTAGCGAGGCTCTCACCAGGATGAACTCAGTATGCAAGTGTTAACACAACGCATCACCGCCGCACGTCACGTTGAAATCAGCTCTCATAACAGCGTGGCTGCGTTCCGCGAGGTACTTCTTAGGAATGAAAATTGGGCCGGAACAGTCAGGGTTAGGGCGACTCGCTTTGCCGAATAGCAACGACTTGTTGATGAAATTGAAGCCCTAAAACTGAATTTGGTGGTGCTAACATCACCGTGAAAAAGCGACGATGATATAATTAATGTGTTTATTTTATTTTACTTAATGTTTTTTTTTTGACTTTATGTAAAAAAAAAAAAAAATTAATGAAATAAGGGAGGATCCAAAGCCACTTCTCGGAATTCTTTCAAATGGAATCACATGTATGTGAGCTTACTATGTATGAGACGGTTCATCTGGGATTCCTACAAATTTCACTCCCCCCGTCCCATTAAATGAACATTAATTTTGCTATAGCTAGAAATGATGAGTTTTGAATAAAAATAGTCATCTTGTCTATTAATCAAATAAAAGAGGATCCAAAGCCACCTCTCGAAATTCTTTCAAATGGAATTGAGCTTACTATATATGGGATGGTTCACCTGAGATTCCCACAAAATTCACTCCTCCTCCCCCTACCATCAAATGAGCATTAATTTAGCTATAGCTAGAAATTGTAAATCTTGAATAAAGATAGTCATCTTGTCTATTAATCAAATAAGGGAGGATACAAAGTCACCTAAAAAATGGTGAGTTTTGAATATAGATAGTCATCTTGTCTATTAATAAATTAAGGGATGATCCAAAGTCACCTCTCGGAATTCTTTCAAATGGAATCATATGCATGTGAGTTTATTATGTATGAGATGGTTCACCTGGGATTCCCACAAATTTCACTCACCTACTATCAAATAAGCATTAATTTAGCTATATCTAGAAATAGGGAAATTCTTTCAAATGGAATGGTTCACCTGAGATTCCCACAAATTTCACTCCACTCTCCCATCAAATGAGCATTAATTTAGCTATATCTAGAAATGGTTAGTCTTGAATAATGATAGTCATCTTGTCTATTAATCAAATAAGGGAGGATCCAAAACCACCTCTCGAAATTCTTTCAAATGGAATCATATGTATGTGACCTTACTATGTATGGGATGTATTGTATATATTCACCTTGGATTCCCACAAATTTCACTCCCTCCAGCTATCTAAACCCTCCTATCCCGTTCCTTCCCCACACTCCTAGCTGTCTCTCCATCCTCCTAGCTATCACTCTATATCCTAGCTTCCTTCTCCGGCCATGGCTAACCCTCCTCCTAATAACCCTGATAATATTTGGGGCGAATACGTAAGTTTTAAATTATGTCATAATAATTTAATAATACTATACTTTATTTATTAACTATTTTTTTAGGTGAACAACCGATTCCTGGTAAGGAAACTTCAAGAACTTCGGTCTGAAAGAAGTTTACCATGAGCGAGGCTCTCACCCGGATGAACTCAGTATGAAAGTGTTAACACAACCGCCGCACGTCACATTGAAATCAACTCTCATAACAACGTAGCTGCGTATCGCGAGGTACTTCATAGGAATGAAAACTGGGCCGGAACCGTCAAGGTTAGGGCGACTCGCTTTGCCGAACAACAACGACTTGTTGATGAAATTGAAGCCCTAAAGCTGAATTTGGTGGTGCTAACATCACCGTGAAAAAGCGACGGTGATATAATTAATGTGTTTATTTTATTTTACTTAATGTATTTTTATTTTTTTTTTACACTTTTTTTTTTGACTTTATGTAACAAAAAATATTTAATTAATCAAATAAGGGAGGATCCAAAGCCACATCTCGAAATTATTTCAAATAGAATCACATGTATGTGAGCTTACAATGTATGGGATGGTTCACCTTGGATTCCCATAAATTTCACTACCCCCATCAAATGAGCATTAATTTAGCTATAGTTAGAAATTGTGAGTCTTGAATAAAGATAATCATCTTGTCTATTAATCAAATAAGGGAGGATACAAAGTCACCTCTCTGAATTCTTTAAAATGGAATCACATGCATGTGAGCTTACTATGTATGGGATGGTTCACCTGGGATTCCCACAAATTTCACTCACCCCTCCCATCAAATGAGCATTAATTTAGCTATATCTAAAAATGATTAGTGTTGAATAAAGATAATCATCTTGTCTATTAATCAAATAAGGGAGGATGCAAAGCTACCTCTCGAAATTCTTTCAAATGGAATCACATGCATGTGAGCTTACTATATATGGGATGGTTGCATTCAGATTCCCACAAATTTCACTCCCCCCTCCCCCAGCTATCTAAACCCTCCTATCCCTTCACTTCCCCACCCTCCTAGCTATCTCTCCATCCTTCTAGTTATCCCTCCATATCCTAGCTTCCTTCTCCGGCCATGGCTAACCCTCCTTCTAATAACCATGATAATATTTGGGGCGAATACTTAAATTTTAAATTATGTCATAATAATTAAATAATACTATATTTTATTTATTAACTATTTTTTTTAGGTGAACAACCGAGCCCTAATAAGGGAACTTTAAGACCTTTGGTTAGAGAGGTTTTCATGAGCGAGACTCTCACCAGGATGAACTCAGTATGCAAGTGTTAACACAACGCATCACCGCCGCACGTCACATTGAAATCAACTCTCATAACAACGTGGCTGCGTTCCGCGAGGTACTTCTTAGGAATGAAAATTGGGCCGGAACCGTCAGGTTTAGGGCGACTCGCTTTGCCGAATAGCAACGACTTGTTGATGAAATTGAAGCCCTAAAACTGAATTTGGTGGTGCTAACAACACCGTGAAAAAGCGACGGTGATATAATTAATGTGTTTATTTTATTTTACTTAATGTTTTTTTTTTTTTTGACTTTATGTAAAAAAAAAAAAAAAAAAAGTTTAATGAAATAAGGGAGGATCCAAAGCCACCACTCGAAATTCTTTCAAATGGAATCACATGTATGTGAGCTTACTATGTATGGGACGGTTCATCTGGGATTCCCACAAATTTCACTCCCCCCATCCCATTAAATGAACATTAATTTACCTATAACTAGAAATGATGAGTCTTGAATAAAGATATTCATCTTGTCTATTAATCAAATAAGAGAGGATCCAAAGCCACCTCTCGTAATTCTTTCAAATGGAATTGAGCTTACTATGTATGGGATGGTTCACCTGAGATTCCCACAAAATTCAGTCCCCCCTACCATCAAATGAGCATTAATTTAGATATAGCTAGAAATTGTAAGTCTTGAATAAAGAAGTCATCTTGTCTATTAATCAAATAAGGGAGGATACAAAGTCACCTAGAAAAGAGTTTAGAATATAGATAGTCATCTTGTCTATTAATCAAATAAGGGATGATCCAAAGTCACCTCTCGGAATTCTTTCAAATGGAATCATTTGCATGTGAGTTTACTATGTATGAGATGGTTCACCTGGGATTTCCACAAATTTCACTCCCCCTATCAATTAAATTAGCATTAATTTAGCTATATCTAGAAATAGGGAGGATCCAATGCCACCTCTCGGAATTCTTTCAAATTGAATCACTTGCATGTGAGCTTACTATGTTTGGGATGGTTCACCTGGAATTCCCACAAATTTCACTCACCTCTCCCATCAAATGAGCATTAATTTAGCTATATCTAAAAATGGTTAATCTTGAATTCACATTGGATTCCCACAAATTTCACTACCCCCAGCTATCTAAACCCTCCTATCCCGTTCCTTCCCCACACTCCTAGCTATCTCTCCATCCTCCTAGCTTCCTTCTCCGACCATGGCTAACCCTCCTCCTAATAACCCTGATAATATTTGGGGCGAATACGTAAGTTTTAAATTATGTCATAATAATTAAATAATACTATACTTTATTTATTAACTATTTTTTTAGGTGAACAACCGATTCCTGGTAAGGGAACTTCAAGAACTTCGGTCTGAAGAAGTTTCCCATGAGCGAGGCTCTCACAAGGATGAACTCAGTATGAAAGTGTTAACATAACGCATCACCGCCACACGTCACATTGAAATTAACTCTCATAACAACGTGGCTGCGTACCGCGAGATACTTCTTAGGAATGAAAATTGGGCCGGAACCATCAGAGTTAGGGCGACTCGCTTTGCCGAACAGCAACGACATGTTGATAAAATTTAAGCCCTAAAACTGAATTTGGTGGTGCTAACATCACCGTGAAAAAGCGACGGTGATATAATTAATGTGTTTATTTTATTTTACTAAATGTATTTTTTTTTTTTACACTTTTTTTTTTACTTTATGTAACAAAAAATATTGGTAAAGTCTAGTATGCACTCGAGTGCATGTTGTGCACCCTAATCTAAAGAAAAGTGTATGTTATTAAACTGAAAAGTACAACACAATATTACTAAAAAAGTGTAAGTCACTATGACTAAAAATATTATTATACAGTTTAATAATTGAAAAGTGCAACACCATTTACTAAAAAATGTAAGTCAGTAAAACTGAAAAGTGCAACATGGACTAGGGTGCACAACATGCACTCGAGTCCATAGCAGACCAACCCAAAAATATTTAATTAATCAAATAAGGGAGGATCCAAAGCCACATCTGGGAATTATTTCAAATAGAATCACATGTATGTGAGCTTACAATGTATGAGATGGTTCACTTTGGATTCCCATAAATTTCACTCCATAAAGGAGGATACAAAGCCACCTCTCTGAATTCTTTAAAATGGAATCACATGCAGTGAGCTTACTATGTATGGGATTGTTCACCTGGGATTCCCACAAATTTCACTCCCCCCCATCAAATGAGCATTAATTAAGCTATATCTAGAAATGGTGAGTCTTGAATAAAGATAGTCATCTTGTCTATTAATCAAATAAGGAATGATCCAAAGCCACCTCTCGGAATTATTTCAAATGGAATCACTTGCATGTGAGCTTACTATGTATGAGATGGTTCACCTGGGATTCCCACAAATTTCACTCACCTCTCCCATCAAATGAGCATTAATTTAGCTATATCTAAAAATGGTTAGTCTTGAATAAAGATAGTTGTCTATTAATCAAATAATGGAGGATCCAAAGCAATCTCTCGAAATTCTTTCAAATGGAATCACATGCATGTGAGCACTCTATATAGTGGATGGTTGCATTCACTTTGGATTCACACAAATTTCACTCCCCCCATCTATCTAAACCCTTCTATCCCTTTCCTTCCCCACACTCCTAGCTATCTCTCCATCCTCCTAGCTATCACTCTATATCCTAGCTTCCTTCTCCGGCCATGGCTAACCCTCCTCCTAATAACCCTGATAATATTTGGGGCGAATACATAAGTTTTAAATTATGTCATAATAATTAAATAATACTATACTTTATTTATTAACTATTTTTTTAGGTGAACAACCGATTCGTGGTAAGGGAACTTCAAGACCTTCGGTCTGAAGAAGTTTCCCATGAGCGAGGCTCTCACCAGGATGAACTCAGTATGAAAGTGTTAACACAACGCATCACCGCCGCACGTCACATTGAAATCAACTCTCGGCGTACACGAGGTACTTCTTAGGAATGAAAACTGGGCGGGAACCGTCAGGGTTAGGGCGACTCGCTTTGTCGAACAGCAACGACTTGTTGATGAAATTGAAGCCCTAAAACTGAATTTGGTGGTGCTAACATCACCGTGAAAAAGCGACGGTGATATAATTAATGTGTTTATTTTATTTTACTTAATTTTTTTTTTTTGAGTAAGTATACGACCTAGTAGTTATCGTCCAAGACCTAGTTGAATGAATGTGGAGCCCCAAAACTATAAGTCGAAATTGTGTTATAGAAGCTAAACATGAGGATAAGACAAATACCAATAAGAAAAAAAAAACACTAAATAAACAACTAAACTAACTCTCAATAATGAAAGTGCAAGTGGAAGAATTGTTTCGGGTGTTTTCCTTATGTGAGATCACTAATGAATTAACGAACTAATCGCAATAATTAAACCTAATGTCTTGAATTATGCTAAAGGCTATCACATAAGTTTGCAAACCCTCTCGAAAGGCATAAGTAAACTACGTGCATTGATTAGCAATTATAGGATCTAATCAAATACCATAAGCTCCTAAGATAGTGTCTCATAAGCACTTTCAATACGGTTACTAATGCTTATGAGACGCCCTCTCACTAATCTTGTAGATGACCTCTAGTCGATTAATGTCTAATGTTATCGAACTAAGCAATCAACCCTCTCTCGGTTAAGCTAAATACTATTTAACTTCAATAATTAATAAGACTCACACTTTCACCCCAATCATGCAAACCCAACTCTCGTTGTCCAAACTCTTATAAGATTAGTTGACTCCTAATCAGACCACTAACCTTAAGCTGAGTTACACCTTAACCCAACTTTGCTGAACTTCAAGATCAGAACACTAGCAACTCTTCGGATAGATAGATATAAGATGACATCCAATATTGCATTAACCCTAACCGACAGTATAATGAAGTTCAATCCCTAAGGCGGTGTTTGTTTTTTAATTGGTCAATCCGAATTTGGATTGGCCAAATCTCAATCCAATCTCTCTCAATTCATTTCAATCCAAATATAAATTCAAATATCAATCCAAATACAGACAGTATAATACACCTATACAATTATTTGTATACAATCAAATCACTATTTTTCATTTTATTCTCTCTCCTGTTAGGATATTCTATATATTTATGTTTTGTATTGATAAACCAAATATATATGTAATAGGATAAGTTGCATTGTAATAGATATGATTCTGGTCAGAAGAGTAGACATGTCAAATGATCAAGAAGAGAAGAAGAGAAGACAGATCAGAAGAACAGAAGAACAGAAGAGAGAATCAGATGAGTCAAACTCACCTCACAAGAGTAAATCAGGTGAGTCCTGATGAACAGGTGAGTTCCAATTACAATTTCGAAGTTTAAAAAAAAAAAAGAACCAAATCGAACCGAAATTATATAAAAACTGAACCGATCAATTATATTTTTAATTTATGACGTCTTTGATAAATTTTCAAGTGATATAACAATATTGTTTTTTTTAATTTATATGTAAAAGGATTTCTCATATGTATAGTAGCAAAGTTCTTGAAATGCTTTGTTTTTAATTACAAAGCATTCTAGATAATTCTAATTAATATTAATTAATGCTTTGATTATAATGTTTTTTTTTTTTTTTCCGAAGCATGATTATAATCAGTGATGTCAAAAACCGGCCACAGTACCGGTCCAGAAAGCGCCTCAAACCCGTTTTTATGATCTGACCGGTCAAAACCGGTCAAAAACCGGTCGAACCGGTCGAAATCGGCAAACCGGTCAGAAACTGATCAAAGATGGCGCTGAGTCTTCTCCGAACATTCTCCAAGCTACCATTTCACAATTTTATTCTCTTGATAGCAATTTAAGAACCAAAATCGATCAAAACTATGAGAACTAATAAATTTTAACTGTAAAATCAAAATGTAGAGTATAATATATTTCATATTATCCTCTATCACAAAAACAAGAAGATTATGTACCTTAATTTCAGCATGCCAAAAAATTTTATTTCAAAAAAAAAAAGAAAAAAATGTGATTGTGGCCGACGACATTTCAGGAGAAGTTGGAAGATAAACGAAACTTCAAACCCTAATGCAATGCAGCAATTTATAGTAAAGTAAATGGGCTGGTTTATTTAATATAAGGCCCAAAGAATATTGGGTTATTTAATATAAGGCTCAAACAATATTGAGTTATTTAATATAAGTCCTATTGTTTTTGTTTTCTAAATTTATGTTCGCATATAATTTTTAATCACTCATACATAATATTGAAAAATATTTTATCTTTTGGACCGGCGGTCCAACCGGTTAAACCGTGAACCGGTGGCCTGTTCGGTTTTGATCACCGATTCAGTTATGAAAACACTGATTATAATGTTCTTAATTCCCAAAAGAATGCACCTAACTCTGCTTTAGTTGTTTATCGAATGCACCTAACTCTCTCTCTCTATATAGAGAGAGACCTATATTCCCTCACATAGGTAAAAATAAAAAAAAGGTAAATATATATATATATACCTATATTCCCTCTCATAGGTAATTAATGACATAGATGTAATAAATGGTATGGATGGGGGCAAGCTAGCTTTTAGGAAAAGTAAATAGACCATACTCGATCGCGATGTATAAGGGTTGATTTATACACTTCCTCTGTACACTCTTTGTATTTATAGATGCACTCTTGTTTAGTATCTTTACTCAACTTAATTAGTTGTTACTTGGTTGGTGGTTAATTAGTTAAATTAGCAGTTATTAAAGTGATTAGTATTAAAAGGGTTTCTCCCTTTATTCAATTCATTAATTTTCAGTCTTTCATCTTGTAAAACTCTCCAGATTTGTTCAAAGATGTTTTCAATTCTTTGATTCAATACGATGCATATGAGGTTGATTAATTACTACTTATATTTATAATAATTAATTAGTAATTACTAGTTCCATGCAATTTTTATAATTCTCTCGATCACAAAAACATTCATCATCTATTAATTTTTTATATATAGATTTAATGTACATGGTGTTTAATTTTTAGTGAAATGAATAATATATATATATATATATATAATCACAACTATTTCAAAATTCAAATTAATAAATATCATCTCTACCTTATAAAAAATGATAAAGTTTAACATGCACTCGAGTGCATGTTATGCACCCTAGTTCATGTTGCACTTTTCAGTTTTACTGACTTACACTTTTTGGTAAATGGTGTTGCACTTTTCAATTATTACTAAAAATATTATTATACAGTTTAATAATTGAAAAGTGCAACACCATTTACCAAAAAGTGTAAGTCAGTAAAACTGAAAAGTGCAACATGGACTAGGGTGCATAACATGCACTCGAGTCCATAGCAGACCAACCCTATTATTATGGTAAAGTCTAGTATGCACTCGAGTGCATGTTATGCACCCTAGTCCATGTTGCATTTTTCAGTTTTACTGACTTACACTTTTTGGTAAATGGTATTGCACTTTTCAATTATTATACAGTTTAATAATTGAAAAATGCAACACCATTTACCAAAAAGTGTAAGTCAGTAAAATTGAAAAAGTGCAACATGGACTAGGGTGCATAACATGCACTCGAGTGCATACTAGACCAACCCATAAAAAATAGGTTTATTGAGCGAACAATTTAATATAGATGAAATTACTTTCAGCAAGACTTGAACTCATGACATGGGTGGATTTAAACTTTGATTCTAAAAAACGAATTTCATTTCATATGGATTGACTTATAATGATCATTTATACTGATATCATGTTTTGAAATACTCCCTCCGTCCGCCTATAAGCTTCCCATTTTACCATTTTGGTCCGTCCGTCTATAAGCTTCACATACCCTTTTTGGTAAATACTTTTTCTTACACATCACTTTATATCTTACTTTTTCTCTTTATCTCTCTCCTTCTCCCAATCACATCACTTGTAATATATCTATTATTTAATCACTTTTCTTAATCTCTGTGCCAAAAAGTAACGGGAAGCTTATAGGCGGACGGAGGGAGTAAAATAAAATGTAAAATATTAAGGTGGAGCCCCGCCGCCTCTTACATAAAACCCCTCAATTATATATGTTAGCTAGCTAGGCAAATATCACTACAAAAAACCATCCATATGGAGAGGGTTTTGGCGAGGGAAAAGCCCTCGCTAAGCGATTTGGCGACAGCAGAGGCGAGGGACAGTCGTCGTCGCCTAAGTGTTCCTCGCTAATTTATTGGCGAGGGCACCCTCGCTAAATCCCGAGGGCAGAATCGCACTCGCGAAATGGCGAGGGCCAAACACACTCGCGTATTAGCGAGGGCATACCCACTCGCGAATTGGCGAGGGCGCGTGCCGTCGCCCAGTCGCGAGAGTCATAACCCTCGCCAATTCCCGAGGGCAAAGACCGTCGCCTTTTCCCGAGAGCGAGGCCCCTCGCCAATACGCTGTATTTAAAAAAAAACAGACCAGGTCTCTAAGGCCACTTCCCTTACCCCTCACCACCAGGCCACCCTTAATTCATTTTATTCTCACATGGGCGCGCGCATGGGGGGTCGAACTCACGACCTCCCGGATTCTGAAGAGTTTATGCGCCCCCCGTGTGCCAATTAGGCTAGGAGCTTTAGTCGTAATATTTCAAATGCATTATATATTTATCCCTTTTAATTTCTGTTTTTATTCTTTAACTCAATTAATTTAATAAATTACCAACTATATGTTATTAAGTAAATTAATTATATTAGCTCAATACTTAATTAATTTAACAAACCCCTCATTACTAAATTTAATAACTTATACTTATATACTCCCTCCGTTTTTTAATAAGTGTCACTTTGGCTTTTTAACTAATTTTAAAATAAGTGTCATTTTGAGTTTTTTTCTTTAATTTTGACTATTTTGCCCTTATTCATTTACCATATATATTGTTCATAAATAAATTTCATAAACATTGTTTATACCAAAATTAATTTGGTTTATGAATAATAGCTACATTCTTGACCACATTCTTTATCAAACAAAACTTCTATATCAAAATTAGCTATAATTAATTAAGGGTAATATGGACCACACTTTATAATCTTAATTTGTTGAAAAATGTCAAAGTGACACTTATTAAAAGATGGAGGGAGTATGTATTAATTAACTCAATTTATTTAACAAATTCCTTCATTAATACTAAATTTAATAATTTATACTCATGTATGTATTAACTCAAATTTATTCTTTTATTATTAATTAAGTCAATTAATTGAATAGATTACTAACTCAATCAATTTATATATTAGCTCAATACTTAATTAATTTAACAAAAGCCCTTCATTACTAAATTTAGTAACTTATTAACTCAATTACCAACTATATGTTATTAACTCAATTTATTTAATAAATTACCAACTATATGGTATTAACTCAATTCATTTATATATTAGATCAATACTTAATTAATCACACACAAGCAATATGAATTAACACCATATAAAATAAAACATTGTCTCGTACGTTCACTTCAATTCAAGTACACAACATTAAAAAAAAAAATCTCAAACAACTTCATCAATTTTTTAAAATCCAACAAGACAACATAACTTAAAATGTATCAATCATCGACCATCCTCAGCAGCGTCATCATCACCATCATCATCATCATCCCCGTTCCCGTTACCCGACCCCCTTCTGAACCGTCTCATCATTGATGTCATCTGTGATGTCATCTGAGCAGCAAACTCTTGACGTAAGCGCTCCTCCGTCTGAGTGACTGATTGCTGCAATTCTTCACGTATGAGACGCTCTCTCTCTTCACTAGCCCTCCGCTCTTCCAAAAGAGCATTGTCGATGTCGGCCTGGCTAAATCGTCCAAACGCCGTACCGGAAGATGTCTCACCAGGACCAGAAGTGACACGTCTGTTCTTTCCTAGTTGCCCAAGACCCTTCACGCGACCGTGAGATCTTCCAACTTTCTTCACGTACAACTCAGACATTTCTGGCAAGGGTGGGGTCTGGGTACTGGAACCATCATCTGAAGGATCATGATCAGATGACGGCTGGGTGAGATGTGACAATTCCTCTTGCACCTGATCCTATTTGTGCATATGTAAAATTTGGTTAATATACATGTCAATACAATTAAATATTATATTTAATATAATATATGTATACACTTACCAGAATATCACCCATATGCCCGTATGTGTACGTTCCGTTAGTGTAACGGTGGTAATATTCGATAATCTCCCAGTCGTAAGCTGGTCGTCCCGTCCTCTCCTCCTATATTTTGAAGAACATAAATTAAATTACTTAAAATGAACTCAAATTAATTACTTATATAATTGAACATAAATACTTACAATCCGTCTGGCCACCTCGGCTGCCCCACGAGATCCCCCTTTATGTCTAGCAAAACCGGTACCCGGGCCTCCAGGCTCTGATAGTCGATTCTTCCGACACTGCTCGCTCTTCTTCTTTGTGTCCGGATGATTACAGTGGCGAACCAAGGCCTCCCAGACATCGTTGTCCCACGTCGGTCTTTTCCTTTCCGTCTCCCACAATCCCTTGTAGTGGTTCAACATGTCACTGTATCGATTTGCTGCTCTCTCAAGAAAGAGCCTGTACACTAATGCAGTGTCAACAGTCTCTGGATCCCACGTAACCTCATTCTGCCAAAAAAAATTGATTAATTATAACAAAATGTGAATTAATAGATATGTTACACATCATTAAATTATATTAATTATACCTGGAATGTATCCCACCACCGTTGAAGCCTAGCTGGGGATATCAAGGCGAATGTGTGTGCGCCAACCTCCATATTCCGGTACATGATATGTCTGATGGTGGTCGAGAGTAGACCCGGAGGTATCATCCTGTTGTTACACATAATTAATTTGAAAATGAATAATTATGTAATTCATTATAATGAAAATTATAAGATATGTAATACTTACGCTCCACGATAGATCGTAAGACGAATACGACTCTCGTGTGCATCTGGCGCCTGGCTGGCCTCTGTCTCGACAGACGCACGTCCGAATGGATCCGGTAACGGTGGATCCTCCTGCGCTGGATACATGGGGGGCATCTGGGGAACCTGTGTGTAGTACGGATAGGGGGTCGATCCCTGCATCTGGGGCATCTGGATGATCTCAGTCATATCCGGCAAATAGAAACCCGGATGATGTGGTATAGGTACAGGCGGCGTCTCACCTCTACCTCTACCACCCGAATCCTGCCTAGTACCAGAACCCTGACCACCAGAACCATGTCCACCAGAACGGTGTCCATGACCCCCATATCCACTCATCTGTAAAAATAAATATTAAAATATAACAATTAATAAATTAACATTCTTGATATAATTAATAACATCTATGAACACTCAAACTGAATCATAAACATGCATTAAGAACACTGAAACCGAGTCATAATCAACATTTTTTATATAATATAACATATACATGAACACTCTAGTAATATTCTTCTTCATCATCTTCTTCATCTTCATCCTCATCTTCTTCTTCATCATCTTCTTCTTCTTGTTCTTAATCGATCTGTTTCAAATGTAAATATATAGTTTATATATATATTTTTAAAAATTTCGGCAGAGTTTCATCTAAATCTATCGTATCACCAAATATTTAGGTTCCTAGTGCATCCATTTCCGACTCGAGTAAAATTACTCAAGTCGGAACGCACAATCTACAACAAACAAACAACTCATCCTGACATCCAACATCGATTTAATTTCACTTATTTCCAACAATTAATTATAAAATTAATTCTCCCAATTAACACATTCATGCATAACAATTAACATACCAATTAATAATTAACACATATATATACATGCATATATAAAACATAACAATAATTATATTAACACATTCATAACAATTAACAATTTTTATAACTTTCATCAATTAACAATCTTAATTAATCATAATAAACAATATACATATTTTTCTAACATAATTACAATCCTAACATTACACAACAAAACTATATACATGCATATATATATATATATATACATATATAATATAATACAAACATATATATACAACTTTTAATTTAATCAATAAAAACGCATAAATTTACCGTAGAAATGAACCCCTCGAAGTGTAGAACAGAAATATCCAAAAATTAGTCTCGATCGGTAGCTCCGGCAGCGGCGGTGGCGCGGTGGACGGAAGCTGCGGCTGTGGCTATTTTTGGGGGTGAAGGAGGTTGTACGAATTTGGGGAAGAAGGAGAGGGTATTGATTGGGAAATAGGCGAGGGCAATTACGAGGGCCCCACCCCCCTCGCCAATTAGCGAGTGGGGGACCGTCGCCATTTTTCGAGGGCCACAATGCACTCGCCAATGAGCGAGTGCAAAACACGCCGTCGCCAAATCCCTCGCCAATTGGCGAGGGCATCTTTTTCCACTCGCTAAATAGCGAGTGTGATTCCGCCCCTCGCCAAATCCCTCTTTATTTATGCCCCTCTTTAAATCCCTCTACCCCTCGCCAATTCCCCTCGTTATTTGAGCAATTTTTTGTAGTGTATATACATACATATTTACATATGAATAAATAGTTGTATGGGCAACCCCCAAAACTAACTAGGTCAAACACTTTAGAACATTCGTTGCTTCCAAGCCAGTTTGCTTTCAGTCAAGTATGAGTCATTTTCTATGTCATTTTCTTGTACATTATACTTGAACCGATGATTTGCTTTAAATATTGCTCTTCAGCTTTACTATGATAGGGGTCCTATATAATTATAGGGGTTATTCCTTCGATATAAAATGTCAAAACAAAACTATGGAATTTATGTAGGGTAAAATTTAATTTTATAGTATAGGATTATAGATTTTATAGGTATTTATATAGGGTTTGTAGGTATTTATAGAGTTGATTTTTATAGGATTATAGGGTAGAATTTTGAAATTCAGAATCAAAATTCTAAACAGGGGTGGAGTTTCGAAATTCCAAATTCGAATTTTCCATCCCAAAACAAACATCCCCTCAAGGAAGTACTTCGGAGGAATCCAACATGGGTTGGAAGTGTTAGGGTTAAGGCCAAAAAAAAATCCAATGCAAGGGTGAATTACTCGATTTTTATATATACACGCGATTGACTTTATCTTACTAGCTCGATTTGTTCTTGGTCTGTTGGATAGATTCATGATTATCAAAGAGTTTGTTTGAATTCAAGGGTGTATCATTATAATGCAATCATTTAAATGAAAATGATATCAATTTTATTTTAAATAAAAGTCTTTTTCAATTCAAACTGGAGATTAAGTCTATATAATTTACTTTGAATTTTAATGAGCTTTATTTGAGTCTTTTGAAATTTTATTTTTGAAATCTTGTTTAATAGTAGTATGTTGTGTGTTTATTTTGTATTTGAGTATTGAAGGATTTAATTTTGTATTAAATTAATGTGTAAGAATAATACTATATTATTATATTATTGTTAAATATGATTGAAATGTTTGGATTCTATGAATTATGATTTAAATATATTAAATTGTAAGGTGAGATAGTTAAATGTTGTGGGAGGTAATTTTTCCAAATCAATTTTCAAATTTTGAAACTCAGAAAAAACATAAGCTAAAATAAGCCGTTGTTTTGTATAGAAATTGGAAAACAACAGCGGCCGAATTAAATAAAAGTTGAACTTGATTGACATACACTTACTTATCCACTTATCCTTATCGAATAGTATTAATCCACGTCATAATCCCCCATCACATGTACTATTAATGAAGAGCTTGTTCATTAATTTGTTTAGTGTGGATTTTATGTTTAATTGATGGCATATGCCATAATTTAATAAAGTTATTTAATTGATGGCATCGACAAGTCTTATCTTCAAGTTTTAAGGTCAATTGAAGTTATGCATAGCTTCAACTTCTCTAAGGTCGCCACCTTAGTAAATAACAAGTAGTAGTTAGAGGACGAATACCTATTAGGTGCACATCGCTCTCTAACTGGTCTCTGCAGCAGATTCTCCAGTGGTGGTGGGGTCCTAGGTTCTTCAATAAGAACCTCTTCTTCATTCTGACTCTCCTTACTCCCACTCGAGTTTGAGATGTCTAACTCAACCTCTTGGGTATTGGTCTTGTCAGAATCTGATGCCTCCAATATGTTCTTGTACATAACTTGTTCATTGAAAACTACATTTGTGCTGCGAATAATCTTTCGGTAATTCTCAACCTAAAGTTTATAACCGAACTCATCACCACCATAAACAATGAACGTACACTTAACAAATTTAGCATCACTGCAAGAGTAGAATGATACTCCAGAATACAACACCCAGTATTCTACCGGACAACTAACACTAAAGACCAACGCGTCTCCAACATCAACTGTGGTTGCGTTTGCTGTCTTCTTCTCATTCTGTCCCTCCTTGTTTTTCTTGGGTGATGAACACTGGTTCCTGTAGTGACCAAACTCATCACAATTCCAGCACTGGATCGAGTCTTTATCTTTCTTGGATTGACTCTTTCCTCTGGACTCTGATCTGCCACGATTGATCTTGTCAGAATCTGATGTCTCCAATCTGTTCTTGTACATAATCAGTTCATTGAAAACTACATCTCTACTGTGAATAATCTTTCGGTTATTCTCATCCCAGAGTTTATAACCGAACTCATCACCACCATAATCAATGAACGTACACTTAACAAATTTAACATCACTGCAAGAGTGGAATGATGCCTCAAAATCCAACACCCACAATTCTATCGGACTACTGACACTCAAGACCAACGCGTCTCCAATATCAACTGTGGTTGCGTTTGCTGTCTTCTTCTCGTCCTGTCCCTTCCTGTTTTTCTTGGGTGCTGAAAACTGGTTCATGTAGTGACCAAACTCATCACAATTTCAGCACTGGATCGAGTCTTTATCTTTCTTGGATTGACTCTTTCCTCTGGACTTTGATCTGCCACGATTCTGCCTACCCTTCGATCTGCCCCTT
Organism: Galeopsis tetrahit; assembly: GCA_963675135.1. Lineage (NCBI taxonomy): Eukaryota > Viridiplantae > Streptophyta > Magnoliopsida > Lamiales > Lamiaceae > Galeopsis > Galeopsis tetrahit. The sequence continues at coordinate 69,918,548 of OY776128.1, read as the reverse complement.
TCCTCCGTGTTCAGCGCTGACCCTGAAGTGGATCCAAATTCTTTCATGTGAACCTCCTCGCTAATCATCAGATCCCTCACTTCGTCAAACTTCAGTTTATCTTTCGCGGATGAAGCGCTAACTGCAGTTACTGTTGCAGCCCAACTGTCAGGCAAATAAGATAACAAAACTAAAGCAAGTACCTCGTCACTGAATTCGATCTCGATAGAACACAACTGCCCAATGATCATGTTGAACTCGTTCAGGTGTTGTTGCACGGGTGTGCTCTCCGACATCCTGAGGTTGAACAACCGTCTGATCAGGTGAACCTTGTTCGCCGTTGTGGGCTTCTGATACATCTCCTTCAATATATGCATCATCTCCCTTGCAGACTTGGCTTTAGTCGTGTGGTAGGCTACGTTCATGGACATCGATAAACGTATCGCACTCATCGCCTTTTTGTTCAACAGATTCCACTCCTTCTGTTCCATCTTTTCGGGTTTCTCCTTTTCCTCTAGGGGAACATACAAATCTTTACCATAACGGTAATCCTCGATCTTCATCTTCCAGAACCCGAAATTCGATCCGTCAAACTGTTTGATTGAAATCTTCTCGTCGCTCATCGTGACTGCTCCCTCTGAACCCGAGGCTCTGATATCAATTGTTAGGAAATAAACACACGCACACGATGACGAAAGAGAAAATAACACGAGATTTGTTTACCCAGTTCGTCTTTCGACTACGTCTGGGGGCGATGCCAAGCCATGTATTTCACTATGTGTTTTGGATGTGCAATGATTACAAAGAGAGAACATCTATTTATAATAGAAAACTTGTCATAATTAACCCTTAGCCCATTAGGAACAAACTTGCTCACTACTCCAAGCCCATTAGGAATAAACTTGTCATAATTAACCCTAAGCCTATTAGGAAAAGACTTGTTCCCTACTCCAAGCCATTAGGAACAAACTTGTCATAATTAATCCTAAGCTTATTAGGAAAAACTTGCTCCCCACTCCAGACCCGTTAGGATCAAACTTGTCCTACACTTCAAGCCCGTTAGGATCAATTCAGGCTCCACACTCCAACAGAAGGGACGAAAAATAAAGTTGCAGACATATTTAGATTCGTAGTACAGCGCTACCACTACTCCCATCGTCCAGAATAGCATAACAACCAACCATACTCCATATGACTTGTGATGGATTAAAAGAATTTCATCTCATCTTCGAACTTGTAGAGAGGTGGAGAATTAATTCTCGTATATTAATTCCTAAAATGATCGATGCTTCACTCCTTAATGTATCACTATAAGACGAATTAATTTCTTGGCCTTGTATATTTGTAAACATTACAGGTTGAGTACCTCTTGTAATCGGGTGAAAAAAATAACAACAAACACAATCAAGACGTTAAAACAAGGTGGAACTTAAATGAAAACATAATGAAAACTTAAAAACATAGTTTGAGGTTGAACAAGGTAGTTAAACTTGAAGGAATTAAAACATGACAAAATTAAAAAAACAAGATGGCTTCACCAATTTTAAACCACTATCCATATCCCACGAGAATAATTGAACAACCAAAATGTCTTCAATGGCAGCTATCTGAGTAAAACAATATAGTCTTCAATGGCAGCTATCTGAGTAAAATAAGAAGATATCTCACATTACTACAGAAGAAGTTGAACAACAAACATCTGCTTCATCCAAAATTGGTGAAACTAGGCTTTCAAGATAAGTTGTTACCGTAACTTCTTCAAAATGCATATTCATATTAGATAACTGATGGGGCTGTGGATTGGTGGAATCATATATTCTTAAACTCGTCCCATATTTAATTAAAATCCTCCCATCTCCAAATAATAACAATGGGCAGGGTTGGAAAGGTTGGATAAAGTACTGATTCAAATTCTGAAAAAAAGGGCAAGCAAAGCTGTTTAATCCATGATTCTCCGACACCATATTCTTTCATCACCCACACATCCAAGTGATTGTTACACCCACAGCACAAAGCAACACAACCATCTATAATCTCAACATTGACAACAACGGTAACATTAGAACCCTCAAAATTAGGGAGAGGCAACTCAACAAACTCATCGGAAGCAACATCTTATAAAGTGGTCGGGCCAACGAGACGCATCACCACCCGGCCAGTTGCACAAAACCTTCCAATAGTTGGACCTCATACTATAAACTATTATTTGATAATTGGAAAACACAGATACCATATAATCATCATATGCACGTGATCATAACTAAAAGCAAGACTAGTTCCGTAGCCAAAACCATCAAAATGGGGGGAATAGGGCAACTTATTGATAGTTGGATTCCACAATATGATGGTGTCACCAAAAGACAAACACACCAAAATCATTACAAGAACCCACAAGCCACTTACATTCAGGTATCCCAGTATAGGGACAAACAAGCTCAACACAATCAAATACTGGATTTCCATCGTCTACACAATCAAATAATATACTCATACCTGAAGTGTACAATTGCTTGCTTGCTAGTATTATATATTCTAAAACGTTTCCTTTCATCAAAATTTCCTTACAACCAATGAATATAATAAAGGAATTTTGAAATAAATCAACTTTAAAATGAAATGTGCCAGTATCACCATAGGATCATTCACGTATGGGCACAATTATTCACACATGCATGTTCAATATTTTTAAATTGTTCATACAATTAAATAAAGCTATCTTACTCCAAAATATTCCTAGGCTAAACAAACTTATAGACCCAGCTGAATCTGTCGATTAAGATTCCAAAATAAATGAATTGCAAATTGAAGAAAAAACTAAGTATATTATGAAAGCTAGATGAAGTAACAGGAAATATAGGAATATATGTAATATAACTAATATGAGGTAATAGACATTACTAAAACAAGACAGAACCCTTCAAAAGTTCAAAGTAAGTTGTGCATATACGTTTGGAATTGTATCAGTATGATCCCACAGTCTTGGATTCCAGCCCACACAAAGTGTAGTTAAAATCAAGGGTGAAAATATTGCTATCGCAACAAATATCGCAACCTTAATTTTACGGATATATCGCTGGATATATCGATATCGCAAAAAAATTGAAAAAATGACAGAAATCTTATTAAAATCTTAGAAATTTAACATGTAATTTTAGAAATTATTATAACATACTATTATACATGTATTCCATTAAAAAACCAATGTTTAAAACAAACATATAGATAAAACCTCATATAAATATTGACTAGCGAAAATTAATTGACAACATAGTACAATACAAAATGATTAAATATATAAAATAAAATATAATTAATATCAAAATGATGACCTATGAGGTTCAAATATAGTAGGTGAAATGACATCTTTCTCCAAACAACATTGATTAAATACAATTAAATATTGGCTGACGAAAACTAATTGACAACACACTACAATACAAAATGATTAAATATAAATGATAAAATACAAATAATATCAAAATGATGAGCTATAGGGTTCAAATATAGTAGGTGAAATGACATATTTGTCCAAACAACATTGATACTAACTCATCACGTAATTTAAGATATAATTATGCACATATCATTCATATGTTTAAAAAAATTATTAAATATATGAGGTAAATTGAGAATATAATTTCTTGCACTATTAAAAATAAAATAAAAGGTATAATTTCATACATATAAAAATAAAATTTTAAATAAGTTTGCGATTTTTTCAGATTTTGCGATATTGTGCGATATATCCGCGATATTTTCCGATTCCCGTCCAATTTTACACTACGGTTGAACGATATCGATATCGACATCAATATTTAGCGATATTTCGCGATACCCGGGAAAAAATACATTAGACCCCAATATCCATATCGCAATATCCAAATTTGCGATATATCCGCGATATTTCACGATATTTCATCCTTGGTTAAAATAAGAGTCGGGTTTCTGGATAACACACAAATTCAACACTCATATGCATATTGTAGATAAAGTCAAACCCAAACAACGGGGATTACGTTCGGCATGCCCAGACGAGCGCGTGCATACTCAATTGCCTGTGCAGTAACACCGACAACATTCACCGAAAGCCTTCCATGAAAATTGAACTGAAATAAAGTGTACAGTTCATCATCAGTGTCCACGTATGCATCATGTGTTTCACCGAGACATTTGTTAGGTTTCCTAATCAAGACATTTAATCATTCCAAGAAACAGAAGTTACCGAACACACCATAATTCGGATTTCAGTAATCCCTTAAGACCTTGTTTGAACAATCAAATACGTGAAACAGAAGAGATCAGTAATCCCTTAAGACCTTGTTTAAGTCAGACTAAACCCTAAATAGATAGAACGAGAGAGAGAGTGAGAGAGATCGATCGCGCGAGAGGGAGAGAGTGATCGAACCTGAGAGTGCAACTATCATTTTTAAGTAGCGGGCTATTTATAATGTCAAAAAATTATATTAGCTCTTCTTTTAAAAAATTATATTAGCTCTTCTTTTAAATTAATATTATTTAATTTTTTCCAAATTAAGTGGAGTAATTGGCTCTCCTAATCACATCTTAACCAAAAAATAAAATGCTACTCCTATCGAGGTTGAGCACGTTTTCAATCTCGATTTAGGTGATGCAACTTGCAATGACCAAACTCACAATCAAAGTCCTTCACCAGGATCGAGTGAAACATGAAATCAATACAAGAATTATAACAAAATAGACAAAAGCGAGGCAGTAGATAAAGAATACACAACAAAGAAAGAGGACAAACACTGAACTAGTGGGATAGAGAAACACCACCACCAAACACTGCTTCATATATACTACATCAATCAGAATAAAAACATGTATATAGCCCACATGAGATTACAAGAGAAAGATCTATAAGCCTACACATAACAAGCCGCACAAAGAAGAATTAACAGAGTGTTGCATACCAGATGAAAATAACACTATCTCCAACAACTAGTCGATCTCTTTGCACTCACAAACACACTCCAACCAGTTGTAAGGAGATGCCTTTTCGGCTGACCTTCATAAAAAATAAATATTCCATTAGCTCATCCAGAATGAGATTACAGTAATCATACTCAATATATTATTCTACGAAAATAAATTTACAAATATCTCCTTCTGAGAATGCTAAAATTAAACCCAACTTGGAATCTAGCTACTACTTTAATGTGATGAATTATGATAATCATATCTGATGCAAATAAACTCAAGATTTGCTAATTTTGTTCTCTCGCCCATTGTCTGATACAACACTCTTATGTGATAATGTGAATTATTCAAGAAAGTAGCAAGATAGAAACAAGAAGATAAATCCGGATAACCGGCCAAGCCTAAGCTCCAATATTCAATTCATCAAAACGTCCAATATTCAATTGATCAAAACGTAGTCTCCACAGAACTAACTACCTATTTATATACATAGGCCAACTAACTCTATCCCAAGCCTTTATACAATTATCTTATTAGGTCTTGGTCTTATCTCTTCTTTTATACACTAATAAGGGCGTATCATTGTCAAACTCAAAATACTTGGCAATCCTACTTAAGAGGCACTACACTTCTAGTTTTATATTTTGTTGCTTATTTACTTCAACGATAATTTCTTCAATGTGTGTGCAGCAGTAACCAAGTTGGTGTAATTTCAGAATAATTAAGCTTTAGAAATCTTACCTTTTTTTTTGATAAGAAACTTATACTTTTATTGAATCAATAGCCTATCATGATAACATAATCAATCAGTTACAACTTACAAAGCATAGATCCAGTTTCTAGACACTTCAGAAAATAAGATTACCCCTAAAAGCACTATGACTTAGAGACCATAAGGCCACTTTATACTTAATTCCATCCCATATCTCTCATCAATCGATTCATATCTATCCTCAAAAATCCATCACCCCAAATAAGCAACAACAATCCTCCCTAGTATTTTTCCTTTTTTTGCTAATAGAGCCCCCCAAATTACTAAGAAGTAAGGCCAAAGTTCGAGTCTGGAATAACCCAATTAATGCCCACTTCGAGCAAAAGGACAATGTAAGAGTATGTGATTTAGATCCTCTATGGAGTTCCTGCACAAAACATACCAACTTGGAGAGACAAAGCAATTAGGATATCGTTTTTTAATATAATAGCAACTAGGCAGCTTCCCCAAAACAATCAAACACAGAAAAATCTGAATTTTCTTTGGAACCGGAGCCCTTCCAAACCACTTTAAACCAAGGGACATGACTAACATTGTTATTATTGAGACACAAGGACATAAAAAAAGACGACTTGACCGAGAAATCTTACTAGTTCAGCCCATCTTGAGTCTTGCCCGGTTCAATATTAACTTAAGCCATAACTATAATTTGAATTTTTTTCATTTTACTCTCTCAATTATTCTAACAAGTACAACCCGTTCATGCATTCTTCTTACCGAAATTCATCTACAATTTTTCCGTATTGCATTTTGATAATGAAGACCTGTGAATACTCATGCTTACATTTCAAAACACAGAGAACTTCATGTAATGCTATTCTAGAGAACTCACCTCGAAAGATATGCCTGAACTTCCATTCATTACCATGAAGATCCTTCGCCATTAATACTTGAGCAGGAGGGGTTAGAGAGTAGTTCTGATGAAGTGAATGCATGTAATTAAAATAAATATAGAAATTCATAACTAATAAAGAACTGGGAAAATAATATTTAAGTCCGGTAAGTTATCCCTATTTCGACTTTGACAAATTGAAAATAATCCTATTAACTTTCAATTTTTAGAATTTTAGTCCGGCAACCAACTGTAGGAGGTGAAACATCGCAGACGTGGCAGAGTCTGATTGGTCAACCGGGTCACCAGACCAAAATGTCAGAAAAATTGAAAGACATAGCACTAGTTTCAATTCGTGAAAGTCGACTGGACTAAATCAAAATTAGGATAACTTATAGAACTTAAATTATCCCTTATGAACTCCACAGCCAAATGGAAGTTTATGTGGCACTTACAAGAGGAGGAAAGACTTTTTCAGCAGCTCGACGAGGGACAGAAAATCCTCCATGAGTGCTGGTATCACTAGCAGTTAATGTTTTGCAGAAGTAATTCATCGGCTGTTTGCTTGGGGTGCCAAGTTCTGATGCATGGCAGCAGGCATATATCCTTTTGCTCTTGCTATTCGAAATAACAAATAATTAGTTAACGAGCAACGACTACCAGTTTGTTGGAGAAATTTGGTTTTTTATTCCATTTCTTAATATTCAATTTGAATTTGGTTTTTTAATTAATCAATTATTTGAGGGTATGAATATTTAGTTTCTGAAGAATTAAATATTATAGGATCGTTCTACTCTCGAAGTAGATGATCGTAGTATATTTAAAATCTCAAAACCGAATTTCGGTGAGTGAGAAATTAATGTACGAAGATTAAGACAAAGTGATGCATTGAGAGTAGTGTTAATAACTATCCCACATTGATAAATGTGAGAATTAACTACCTCCTTATTAATAGGAGTTAGTTAAGAAGGTTCAAATTGCAGTGACTATTGAACCATTCAGTTAGCCACACGCGCGCGCCGCCCGTCCGGCCGGGTCCGGGTCCCCGTGGGCCTGGGCCTTGGATCTTGGACTTTGGGTGGACTTTGGGCTTGGGCCTGGGGCCCGTCTATCTTTTTTAGGCTCTTAAAATGTGGGCCTCGGCCCACACGGATTTAGGCAGCCCAAGTCTATGGAAGTCAAGCGGATCAGTTGACTTCTGGAATTTGAATTTAAAATTTGAATGTCGTCTTAATTGCGTGGAAGTTTAGGAATGGAAATGTGTGACCAGCCGTTACTGCCTTAAATACCCGTCTGTTCCACACCTGGGTGGCACTACCTATAAATAGGAGTGCATGGTTTTGGGAAAAAACACTTTGGCATACAACAAAATTCACTTAATATGTGACCAGCCGTTACTGCCTTAAATACCCGTCTGTTCCACACCTGGGTGGCACTGCCTATAAATAGGAGTGCATGGTTTTGGGAAAAACACTTTGGCATACAACAAAATTCACCTCAGTTTTTCCAGAAAATTGCATACACTATTTTCAGCATTTTGCATAGCATTTTAGAGTGCAATCCGGTTCTAACGTGTTTCTGTTCGCTGGAGCTTTGTACGCTGCGGTGTTGCTCGTGCAAAGAGGAAGCCGTTTTACCTTTCGAAGCAACTCGTCACTCCGTGAACACTAGCCGGGACGTGTTTGTTTTACGGGAAAAGGTATCACCTTGACTCGGCTCTTTTCCCTAACTTTCTGTTTATCTACAGTGCTGTCTCTTCCCTTTCTGGACCTGCCATTCTAAGAAGCTGCTCAAACAAGGAAGCTGCCTCTTTTGGAAAGTTGAAGAACTCGAAGACTTTGTAATTTCATTTACTGTCTTTAATATTTTCGTCTAAATTCTTTGTAAGCCATTGTTGGTAATCTATAAACCAACAATCGTAAAAAAAAAAAAAAAAAAGATACCACAATGGCATCTGACGGAAATGGCTCCGAGAACACCCCTGTCGACTACACCCCTGTTGAGAACACCCCGAACCCAACTCCAAACGTTGTCCCCAATAACACGTTTTTACCCCCCATGTTTTTTCCACCCTCTGAAACTCGCAATTTCATGGTGCATGGGGAAAAACCCGAGAAGTTCTCGGGTACTGATTTTAAGAGTTGGCAACAAAAGATGTTGTTTTACCTCACGACACTTCACCTAGCAAGGTTCCTCCGGGAGGATCCGCCCGTTGTCGCTGAAAGTGAAACGGATAATGCTAGGAGGGTCGCATTTGACCAATGGTCTCATGGCGATTTCTTGTGTCGGAACTACGTCCTTGGAGGACTAGTTGACGCGTTGTATAACGTGTACCAACCGGTTCGTACTGCCAAAGAACTGTGGGAGTCTTTGGAACGAAAGTACAAAACCGAGGATGCCGGAACTAAGAAGTTCGTGGTGGCGAGATTTTTGGACTTCAAAATGGTAGATGGTAAATCTGTCGTTGAACAAGTTCAAAAATTTCAGTTAATCCTACATGATATCCTCGCGGAGGGTATGGTCCTTCCGGACGCTTTCCAAGTAGCCGCAGTGATTGAGAAACTACCACCTTTTTGGAAGGATTTTAAAAGTTATCTCAAACACAAGCGAAAGGAAATGAGCCTAGAAGATTTGATCGTCAAACTTCGAATTGAAGAAGATAATAAAAAGATGGACGGTAAATCAAATCAAGTCTCGGATGAGGTAAAGGCAAACTTAATGGAACGTGGTGAATCGTCTAAAAAATGAAAAAGGCCTAATGGTAAAGGTAAAGCACCTGTTCCTGCAAAACCCAAATTTAATGGTGATTGCTACAAGTGTGAAAAACCGGGCCACAAAGCAACTGATTGTCGCGTCTCTAAGAAAGTTGATAAAAACAAAGGTAAGGGAGGACAATCAAGTGCTAATGTGGCACAACATAATCTCACTGAAATGGATATGTCTGTTGTTGTGTTTGAGACCAACATGGTTGACAATCCAAAGGAGTGGTTCGTGGATACCGGCGCTACCTGCCATGTTTGTTCCGAGAAGGGTGTCTTCTCGACTTATGCTCATGCTGATGGGAGAAAGCTCCATATGGGAAATCATGCCTCGTCTGATGTGGCTGGTATTGGAACTGTTGTGCTCAAGCTCACTTCCGACAAAGAGCTCAAGCTGAAGGATGTGCTGCATGTCCCGGACATCCGCAAGAATCTGATCTCCGGCTCTCTTCTAGTTAGTCATCAGTTTAAACTAGTTTTTGAGTCTGATAAAGTTGTACTTAGCAAGTTTGGACAGTTCCTTGGTCGAGGTTATCTCGAGAATGGTCTGTTTAAAATGAGTGTAATGGTTGTAAGCCGTAAAGGCAAGAAAGATATCAATGAAAACGTTTCTACTTCCTCTTACATCGTGGAGTGTTCCTCTTTATGGCATTTAAGATTAGGACATGTAAATCTAAAATCTATAAAGCGTTTAGTAAATCTTGATTTACTTAAAATGAATAATATTGAAACACCTAAAAAGTGTGAGATATGTGTTGAAGCTAAAATGACAAAGTTGCCATTTACTTCTGTGGAAAGGGACACTGCTCCTCTAGACTTAATCCATACGGATGTGTGTGATTTAAAGTTTGTGCAAACTAGAGGTGGCAAAAAGTATTTCATTACTTTTATTGATGATTGCACAAGATTTTGCTACGTTTATCTCTTGCGAAGTAAAGATGAAGTTATTGAAGCTTTTAAACTTTACAAGAATGAAGTAGAAAATCAACTTAGCACTCGAATTAAGGTGATTCGAAGTGATAGAGGTGGGGAATATGTAGCCCCTTTTGAATAGTTATGTGCTGAGTCTGGCATCATACATCAAACTACTGCCCCTTACTCACCTCAGTCTAATGGTGTTGCGGAGAGAAAGAACCGAACACTAAAGGAGATGATGAACGCAATGTTAATCAGCTCGGGTTTACCGTAGAATCTGTGGGGGGAAGCTATACTATCGGCTAACCACATTTTGAACAAAATTCCACACAAAACAAAGGATCTGACACCTTATGAAATGTGGAAAAAGCGGAAACCATCCTACAAGTACCTCAAAGTGTGGGGGTGTCTTGCAAAGGTTGAAGTGCCTGCTCCTAAACAAGTTAGAATTGGCCCTAAAACGGTCGATTGTATCTTTGTAGGATATGCACTCAACAGTAGTGCCTATAGGTTTCTGATTCACAAATCAGAAATACCCGACATGTCAGAAGGCACTATGATAGAATCAAGGAATGCAATATTCTTTGAAAATATCTTTCCAAATAAAGATAAAGATGAGGTGAGACCTGAAAATAAGAGGGCTCACATAGAAGCAGAGGTTGTTAGTTCTTCAGCTCAAGAGCGACGCAGTAAAAGAGCAAAGATTGCAAAAACTTATGGTCCTGACTTTATCACTTATGTGATTGAAGATGAACCTAAGTCTATCAAGGAAGCTCTGTCAAGACCAGATGCATCATTCTGGAAAGAAGCTATCAATAGCGAAATTGATTCTATTCTGCAGAACAATACGTGGGAGTTGGTTGATCTCCCTAGAGGTTGTAAGACCTTAGGATGCAAGTGGATCCTTAGAAGAAAATACAAAGCAGATGGATCAATTCACAAATATAAAGCTCGTTTGGTAGCAAATGGCTTTAGACAAAAATAAGGGTATGATTTCTTTGATACTTACTCCCCAGTAACGAGGATTACATCCATTCATGTGTTAATTGCGATTGCTGCTTTGCACAATCTCGAGATTCACCAAATGGATGTCAAGACTGTGTTCTTGAATGGGGAATTAGTTGAAGAAATATACATGGATCAACCTGAAGGGTTTATAGCACCTGGCAACGAGAAAAAGGTGTGAAGACTCGTTCGTTCGCTGTATGGACTCAAACAAGCTCCAAAACAGTGGCATCTGAAGTTTGATGAAACTATGTTGTCCAATGGTTTCAAGATAAACGAATGTGACAAATGTGTGTATGTGAAAAATACACCAAAAGGATTTGTTATTATGTGTCTTTATGTGGACGACATGTTGATCATGGGCAGCAGCAATGCCATGATCATGGAAACAAAGGCTATGTTAAAACGTAGTTTTGACATGAAAGACATGGGATTGGCTGATGTGATTCTAGGGATCAAGATCGAGAGAAAGTCTAATGGAATCTACTTGACACAATCTCACTATGTTGAGAGTGTGTTAAAGAAATTCAATGCCTTTAATGATCCACCTGCCAAGGCGCCCATGGAGCTCAATGTACACTTGAGCAAGAATCGAGGCGATCCGGTTGCACAACTTGAATATGCAAGAATCATTGGAAGTGTGATGTATATTACAAATTGTACACGCCCGTATCTTGCCTGTGCAGTGAACAAGTTGAGTAGATTCACTAGCAATCCAAATAAAGAGCACTGGAAGGCTCTTAGAAGGGTCCTTAGGTACTTAAAGTACACTATTGATTACGGGCTTCACTACACAAGGTTTCCGGCGTTACTTGAAGGGTACAGTGACGCCAATTGGATCTCTGACACGAATGAGTCATTTTCCACTAGTGGATATGTGTTCACTATTGGAGGTGCTGCTGTATCGTGGAGATCAACGAAACAGACGTGTATTGCCCGGTCCACGATGGAATCAGAATTCATAGCTTTGGATAAAGTTGGTGAAGAAGCCGAGTGGCTTCGAAATTTCCTCGAGGACATTCCATGTTGGAACAAACCCGTGCCTACTGTGATGGTACACTGTGACTGTCAAGCCACAATTGGCAGGGCTTTGAACGACATGTATAACGAAAAGTCGAGACACATACGTCGTCGACATAACTCTGTTAGACATCTGATCTCGAGTGGTGTGATGTCAATTGACTATGTAAGGTCAAAAGACAATATAGCGGATCCGCTTACGAAAGGAATAAACCGAGATCAGATGAATAAGTTGCTAGAAGGAATGGGTCTAAAACCCACAAAATAACAGCTGAAACAGTGGTAACCCAACCATGTTGACTGGAGATCCCAAGAACTTGGTTCAATGGGAAAACTAAGCTGTGAATGTTGAGTTGGAACACTTGGATATTCAAACCATTCCTTAGAAAAGCACAACACCAAGTGTTGTCCTGTAAGATTTGTGGTAAGGCTAAGTTTATGACTTTTAATGGTTCCCAAAGACCTCCGGGAGGTAGAGTATTGCGGGATACTCAATATGGGAGTCCACCTATATAAGTGAGAAGTGGGGTCGCTTCACGAAAAGCACTTATGAACTCAAAGGGTGTCCATGGCCGAAATGGACAAAAACGTGAGAACGAAACACGTTTGAGATGTTGTTGTGTCAGCACCGTTGTCTCAGTACACACTAAGGAGAAATAGTTCAAGGCATCGCGTCCACTAAGCCGCCAGTGTACTCGATAGTGTTTGACTACGGAAGGTTCAAGGTCACAAGCCACCTTTCCGGATGCAATAGTGTCTCAATTGAACTGGATTGCGAGTCTGCATGATTATGGGTAGTAATTTCCACTCATGTGGGGGATTGTTGGAGAAATTGGGTTTTTTATTCAATTTCTTAATATTTAATTGATTTTAATTAATCAATTATTTGAGGGTATGAATATTTAATTTCCGAAGAATTAAATATTATAGGATCGTTCTACTCTCGGAGTAGATGATCGTAGTATATTTAAAATCTCAAAACCGAATTTCGGTGAGTGAGAAATTAATGTACGAAGATTAAGACAAAGTGATGCATTGGGAGTAGTGTTAATAACTATCCCACATTGATAAATGTGAGAATTAACTACCTCCTTATTAATAGGAGTTAGTTAAGAAGGTTCAAATTGTAGTGACTATTGAACCATTCAATTAGCCACACGCGCACGCGCGCGCCGCCCGCCCGTCCGGCCGAGTCGGGTCCGTGGTCCGTGGGCCTGGGCCTTGGATCTTGGCAATTGGACTTTGTGTGGACTTTGGGCTTGGGCGTGGGGCCCATCTATCTTTTTGAGGCTCTAAAAATGTGGGCCTCGACCCACACGGATTTAGGCAGCCCAAGTCTATGGAAGTCAAGCGGATCAGTTGACTTCTGAAATTTGAATGTCGTCTTAATTGCTACCATTCCTGAAACTATCATATTAATGTGCTGGAGTATTCTGGGAGTTACCATTTCTGAAACTGCCATATTAATGTGTGACCAGCCGTTACTGCCTTAAATATTAATGTGCTGGAGTATTCTGGGAGTTACCATTTCTGAAACTGCCATATTAATGTGTGACCAGCCGTTACTGCCTTAAATACCCGTCTGTTCCACACCTGGGTGGCACTGCCTATAAATAGGAGTGCATGGTTTTGGGAAAAAACACTTTGGCATACAACAAAATTCACCTCAGTTTTTCCAGAAAATTGCATACACTATTTTCAGCATCCTGCATAGCATTTTAGAGTGCAATCCGGTTCTAACGTGTTTCTGTTCGCTGGAGCTTTGTACGCTGCGGTGTTGCTCGTGTAAAGAGGAAGCCGTTTTACCTTTCGAAGCAACTCGTCACTCCGTGAACACTAGCCGGGACGTGTTTGTTTTACGGGAAAAGGTATCACCTTGACTCGGCTCTTTTCCCTAACTTTCTGTTTATCTACAGTGTTGTCTCTTCCCTTTCTGGACCTGCCATTCTAAGAAGCTGCTCAAACAAGAAAGCTGCCTATTTTGGAAAGTTGAAGAACTCGAAGACTTTGTAATTTCATTTACTGTCTTTAATATTTTCGTCTAAATTCTTTGTAAGCCATTGTTGATAATCTATAAACCAACACAGTTCAAAAAAAAAAAAATTAAGTCTCGAGTCATTTACAGGGATGAGCGGTTGCAAAGTCATCTGTTTCATTATCAGCCTGCAATTTAGACAATTCAGATCTTTTATCTTCAAAGTGAAGATTTAAAATCGCCAAAACTTAAAAAAAAAAAAAAAAAAAAAAAAAGCAACTTACATGCATCGTAATATTGTGAAGTTGGCAAATTAGCTGTGGTTGCAAGCCTTGATAGCTAGGAATAGCCCCCTCCACTTCCTTGTTGGTAGAGGCAGCAAGCTAGATACAAAATATCATACAATGTCAATGAAGGTAGTTGAGTATTTTTAAAATTGGAACAAAACTCTTTAAGATAAAGATCATAGAAGCTCAAGAACAGATCACATGTGAATGTTGCTTATCAAGTTATTATAAAAAAAAGGCTAAAACAATAAGGCTCGAATTGTTTGGTTAAAAATATTGACTTATTAAGTCAATGGGCTGAAAATATATATTATTGGGCCACAATTAATTCATTTGGGTTAATTCTTAATTTATTTGTCAACTGGCCCGTTTGTGTTCTAATTTTAACCAAAAAATTTAACCCGTTTATTTTACCAGTTTCTTTGATTTTTTTATCTTTTATTTTATTGTCGAACGAGAAATATTAAATATAGTAATTCAAATTGTAATATGTAGTAACACACATTATTTTATGTAGTAATAACACAAACTATTTATATAATAATACAAATTCTTTTATTTAGTAACACGTTTTTTTCTAGTGTTTTTGTTAATGTAGTAACTCACATTATAATACGTAGTAACATATATTATCGAATGTAGTAAACACGATAACCATGTTGTAATGCAAATCATTTGATAAAGTTACATATAGTAACAAACGTATATTCAATGTAGTAATTCAAACTGTAGTATGTAGTAACATATAATTTTTTTATATAGTAATACCGATTCTTTTATGTAGTATTTTTTTCTAGAATTTTGTTGATTAAATAACACACATTATGACATATAGTAACATATATTATTGCATATAGTAATATAAAATAACCTTGATCCATAATAATTATTAAAGAATATTTAAAGAAATTGAAAATATTTAAAGATTAAGGCCGTCGTAAATTGCAGCGTTCGATCGCGGCCTGGGGTGGCCGAAAACTGCTCGGAGAAGACGACTAACTACAATTTCTGCTAGTGGGTGTATTTATAAAAAATATGGATGTGAATTAAACTGTCAGTGGGTGTATTTATAAAAAAAATGTGGGTTGAGCTGTCAGTGGGTGTATTTATAAAGAATGTGAGTGTGAATGGCTGAAATGCATATATGCAATATTTCATAAAAGACTAGTCCTAAAAATATACTATATATTTTTAAAAAAAGTCTACAGTCCAACTCTTCAAAATCCATAATCCATACAGTATGGCATGTATAAGCCCGTCTTTTAAATATTTTTGTATTATTCATTTCAATCCACATTTTTAATAGATGAGGGCGGTCCGATCCAACAGACCTAGTTCATTTTAACAGCTCCGACTGCTTGGAAAGGAATAGGAAAGAAGAAGAGTAGAATTAAGGTTTATGAGAAAAATGAGGAGAGTCATCGCTTATAGAGATAGGGTAGTTATGAAAAATGAGTGAGATGAACTCAATCTTAGGAAATGAAGTCACCCGGGTGAAATCAACAAAAACGGTGGGCCATTTAACCGTGGCCAAGTCCAATTTGGTTATTTTAGTTAAGATAATTTCAAATATTCAAATATCGATCAAGTAATTTTGAAAGATGAGATGCGTATATTTAATTCGTGAACTAGGATTCAAATAATGTAAATGACTGGGACTGAAATCGAATCAAACTTGTTGTCAACTATTTTTTATTCAATTACTCCCTCCCGTCATAACTGGCATTTTAGGTAGTGATTTTGTTTCTTATATTTGATGTTTTAGACATTTTTTATATATATATTTTCTTTTTCTTCTATCACAATCCTGAAATATCATCAATTTTATTTTTCCTGCAATAAAATTTCATATTTCTTTTTATATTTGTTGAATGTGGGTTTCCATTTTATTTGGTTAAACTAAAATTCATTTAAAAAAAATAGTAGGAGTACTATATATTTAACTTGAAAGACACAATATTATGTACAACTCTTCTTATTAGATTTAATTGTCGATTTTTCATTAAAATAAGAGTTAATTCTAAATAAATACACCATCTTTAGTCTCAATATCAATTTAATCACGATTTTTATAATTATTGTAAAAAAATTTAACCTTTCATCGTGTTGGAATTAGATACACATTTTTTTTCTCCGATCAACAATTGATGATGTGGCTTGTCAGAGCTTGCCACGTCAGATATTTACACATTTTTTTTTCACATCAGATTACACTTTATAGAAATAAAAATAAAACTTTATAAAAATAAAAATAAAACTTCCGCTTCTTCTGCGTCTTCTCAAACTCAATGGAGTTCTTCTGCATCTTTCACACTTCTCAAATTCAATCGAGTTTTTCTCTTCTAACCCTAAAAATCAAAATATAAGGGATAAAATTCTAACACTAAAAATAAAATCGCAAAAAAAAATAATTTTTTTTTTGTCAAGAATCCTAAAAAGCTGAGTCGTTTGAAATTAGAGTGGAGTTTGTAAACTCTAAACCCTACAAAAACTCCAATTAAGTGAAATCTTCTTGTCAAGTAATTCGGGTCGATTAGACGTCTCCAACCAAGTAGAATACTTGAAAATAGAAGAAATAACTGCTCTAGGATAGTAATTCAAAAAGTAAGCAACGAGACAAACAGCACACAAGAATTTAAGTTGTTCGATCAATGTGATCTACATCCACTGGACCAGACGAGTACTTCTTTGATTGATAAAGAATGTTTACACACTCATTCACTCGGAATAGGATATTTCCTCACTTCACTCGTGAACTCACACAACTCAAAGATTACAAAACGTACTACAATTCCATCCAACATTTACAATGTATACAAACAAGAGTTTATAAAGACCAAATGTAGTTGCTGTTGTTAGGAACTGCTTGAGTAGTAATCAACTGTTTGCAACCGCTTGTAACAACCCATGTGCTCTGTTATTTGCCCAACTGAAATGGTAGTTATGCCCTCAAGTAGTTGTAACTGTAATATAGCTAGTTAAACTAACTAACTTCCAGATCAGAAGACTTGTCCATAAAGACCAGAACACTACTTAGTGATCTGATACTCAACTCTTCTGTTCCTGTGATCAAAAGCTAACTTTGCTGATAGACTTCATACTGTGATGATCTTAACTGCACTGACCAAGTACTGTGCTGACCCAAGTACTGTGCTGATCTGGTACTGAGCTGATCTACTCTGCTGAAGTACTGTGCTGATCAAGTATTGTGCTGATCCAGTACTGTGCTGATCTTACTGTGCTGATCTAGCCAACTGTGCTGAACTCTAAACATCACCTTCTCATCTGACTGAAACCCTTCAACTCATCTGATAAGGCCTAAGTCATCTTGCCTGATCCTATCAGCACACTACTCACTTAGTGTGCTGACTATGAGATTATGAGATAACACTCACAATTCTCCACCTTTAGCTCATAATCGAACTAACCTCCACCAAAACACCAACACTATCCTCCTCAAAGAATAGCCTCCACTACTGATCTTCTCCCACAAGAACAGTAGTCTTCTCCTCGGAGGAATTAATGCAGTCCAATAAGTCTAAGACACAGGCCAAACTTCTCTTTTGGCAATGCCTTAGTGAACGCATCAGCAGGGTTCTCCTCTGTAGCAATCTTCACTACCTGGACCACCTCCTTCTCTACAAATTATTGTACTCAGCTGCATGGCCAGACCATAACTCTTCTGGGGTTTTAAATTGCACAGCTGAGGAAGGGCTTCTGTTTATCAAATAGGCTGTTGTTGACACTGCTTCTCCCCAAAATACTTTAGGTAGTCCCGAGCTGCTCAACATGCACCTGACCCTCTCAAGCAAAGTCTGGTTCATTCTCTCAGCTACTTCATTCTGATGAGGTGTACCTGGTATTGTTCTATGCCTCACTATACCCTTTTTCTTGCAGAAAACATTGAACTCTTCTGATATGAATTCCAGCCCATTATCAGTTCTCAAATGCTTGAGATTCTTTCCAGAGACATTCTCAACCTCAGTGAGCCATTCCTTGAACTTTTCAAATGCTTCTGACTTGGATTTCAGGATAGTGATCCATACCTCTTGAGTAGTCATCTATGATAGACATGAAATATTTCCCACCACTTCTGGTCTGATTCCTAGCTGGCCCCCATAAATCTGAATGGACATAGTCCAAAATTCCTTTGGTAGAGTGTGAACTCTTGCCAAACTTCAATCTCTTGGATTTCCCAAGAATGCAGTGCTCACACAAATCAAGTTTTGTGATCTTGTCACCTCCTAGCAATCCTTGCTTACTTAGCTCAAGTAGGCTCTTCTCTCCTACATGGCCTAATCTTTTGTGCCACAACATTGAGTTGTCTTGCACCCTTGCCACATCTGATCTCCCAACTATTGTTCCTCCCTTAAGAAAGTAGAGATCTTGCCTTCTCTCACCTTTAAGAACAGTAACCTCCCCCTTTGAAACTCTGAGCTCTCCATCTTCTGACTGGAATTTGTAGCCTATTGAATCCAGCATACCAAGAGATATCAAATTTCTCTTGAGTTCAGGAACATACCTGACCCTCTTGAGAATCCTCACTACTCCATCATACATCTTCAAGTGTACTGTACCTTCACCTTTGACTTTGCAAGTGTGATCATTCCCTAACAACACAGAACCTCCATTCTGATGCTTAAAATCATGAAACCAATCTCTCCTTGGAGTCATGTGGAAAGAACACCCTGAATCTAAAATCCAATCCTGATGTTCTTTAGTGGAAGTGATGGATAGGGACTGAGCTGACTCATAGCCTTTTTGTTCCTTATCTTCTTGGGTTTGATTTGCTTGATTCTTATCAACAGGGTTCTTGGGACCAGCTTTTATCATAAGTTGCTTGTACTTGTAACAAGTACTCTTAAAGTGCCCAGGTTTGGTGCAGTGGTGGCACACTACTTCCTCTTGATTTGACACTGCTGATTTTCCCTTATCAGCTCCCTTGGGTTGACTAGACCCCTTCTTGGAGGCAGATTTCTTCTGACCTCCCTTGATTGTCAATCCTTCTCCACTACTGCTCTTATCTCCTTGAGATGTTTTATTGTGTAGTAGCTTGGACTTGACAGCCAAGATCACATCCTCCAATGTGATTGCCTCATTTCTACCATACAAGATGGTGTCCTTTAGGATTTCAAAGGACTTAGGAAGAGCACTCAACAAGATAAGAGCCTTATCCTCTTCTGCAAGCTTGACATCCAAATTCTCCAGATCATCAAGTATCTTGTTGAACTCATCTAGCTGCTCCGTAATGGGTTTGTCATCTCCCATTCTAAAGGCATACCGCTTCTCTTTCGAATAGAGTCGGTTAGCAAGAGTTTTCACCATATATAACTTCTCAAGCTTATCCCAAACCACCTTCGCTGTCTTCTCTTTAGCAACCTCCCTCAAGACCTTATCTCCAAGGCAGAGTAGGATCGTGCTTCGAGCTTTTCTGAGCAACTTGCTCTTTTCAGCCGCAGCTGCTGCAGTTTCTTCTTCTGCAGTGTCTTCGGATTCTTCGAGAGCCTCGAATAATCCTTGTTGTTCAAGGAGGGCCTGCATCTTGACCTTCCACAGCCTAAAATCTCCCGTGCCTGTAAACTTCTCTATGTTGTACTTGGTAGAATTCCCCATCTTAGATCTGCTGCTATTTCAGTTTTCCACAGACGACGCCAATTGTCAAGTAATTCGGGTCGATTAGACGTCTCCAACCAAGTAGAATACTTGAAGATAGAAGAAATAACTGCTCTAGGATAGTAATTCAAAAAGTAAGCAACGAGACAAACAGCACACAAGAATTTAAGTGGTTCAATCAATGTGATCTACATCCACTGGACCAGACGAGTACTTCTTTGATTGATAAAAAATGTTTACACACTCATTCACTCGGAATAGGATATTTCCTCACTTCACTCGTGAACTCACACAACTCAAAGATTACAAAACGTACTACAATTCCATCCAACCTTTACAATGTACACAAACAAGAGTTTATAAAGATCAAAGGTAGTTGCTGCTGTTAGGAACTGCTTGAGTAGTTATCAACCGTTTGCAACCGCTTGTAACAACCCATGTGCTCTGTTATTTGCCCAACTGAAATGGTAGTTATGCCCTCAAGTAGTTGTAACTGTAATACAGCTAGTTAAACTAACTAACTTCCAGATCAGAAGACTTGTCCATAAAGACCAGAACACTACTTAGTGATCTGATACTCAACTCTTCTGTTCCTGTGATCAAAAGCTAACTTTGCTGATAGACTTCATACTGTGCTGATCTTAACTGCACTGACCAAGTACTGTGCTGACCCAAGTACTGTGCTGATCTGGTACTGAGCTGATCTACTCTGCTGAAGTACTGTGCTGATCAAGTACTGTGCTGATCTAGTACTGTGCTGATCCAGTACTGTGCTGATCTTACTGTGCTGATCTAGCCAACTGTGATGAACTCTAAACATCACCTTCTCATCTGACTGAAACCCTTCAACTCATCTGATAAGGCCTAAGTCATCTTGCCTGATCCTATCAGCACACTACTCACTTAGTGTGCTGACTATGAGATTATGAGATAACACTCACACTTCTAAACTTTGTGTATTTGAGTGTTTCGCGTATGAGCACCTTGAAATACATAAACCTTCCTTTTGTCTTTATATATATTTTTATTTTTGTAAATGGAAGACTATTTTTTTATATATTAGCAACATGGTGGAAAGTTTGACATTGTACCGAGAGAATTCTTAGACCTCAACATGCATAGATGTGGTTGATTATTTTGATTTAGTTGATGAATAGAGAATATGGGATACAATAAATAATTTGTTTGAATTGAGAGAGATAAAAGATGACTAAAGAAGCGGGGGACGTGGTAAGCTCCGGCAAGCCACGTCATCAATTGTTGACCGGAGAAAAAAAATGTGTATCTAATTGCAACACGATGAAAGGTTGAAATTTTCTACAATAATTGTAAAGGTCGTGATTAAATTGACTAAAGGTAGTGTATTTATTTAGAATTAACCCTTAAAATAATGATCAAATTATTACATTTTCGAGATTTTCTGCTGGCTTTAAAAAAGTAATGTTTGATATATTTTACTTATACAATTAAATAACTACATATTTACAAAAAAATAAAATAAAAAAAAAATAATAAAAAAAAAATTATGATTTTCAGTTTAAAAGTTAATTTTGTGAATAGGTGTAATTATTAGAAGATTTGAGATATGAAAGATTGGTACCTAAATGCATTGTTAGTGATAAGCCTAATTAAACAATTAACCCTGTCAAAAAAAAAAAAAAACAATTAAAATATTTTTTTGACATGTGGCGGAAGATGAAGAAGGTACAATTATTAAAGGACTTGAGATATTAAAGGTTGGTACCTAAATGCATGATTAAGGGTAAGTTTAATTAATTTAACAATTAAAATATTTTTGACACGAAGATGGAAAGTGACACTTGGCAAAGAGAATGATATTCCCATTTTATATATATAAATAGAAACTAGTGTAAGAAAAAATATAATAGGAAAAAAATATAATTAAAAATATCACTCGTATTTAATAGGATTCAATATAATTTCTTTAAAATGTACATATATGAAATTTTATGTATCTTCAACTGAGAAGAAAATGAAAAAGTTTGAAAGAGAAAATAACTTAAAAAAATGCATATTGATGGAGAAGAGAAAGAACGAATATAAAAGAGAAAATAATTTTAAAAAATAGAGTTAAAAAAAAGTCTTATTTGTGTGAAATATTTCACACATAAAATATATTTTAATTGAGATAATTTTTAAAAATTCACTATTTTATATTCGATTTTTTTAGCTCATTTTACTTTAATTATATTTTATGTATAAAATATTTTATATAAGTTTGTGGAGTCATAAAATTAGAAACTGGGAATCAGAATAAAACATATTACAAAAATTACATTAAAAAAAAGAAGATAAAGGGTTTCACCAACTTCTTTTTGGGCTCCCTTAAAATATGCTGCCTTGTAAAGTTAAAGATAAATATCTTAATGCTTGCGTACGCAGTAACAGTATTATATATATAATATATTGTTGATTATTCGATTAATTATAATAGTCTCGAATTATTTTCAATAATTAATTATGAATAAATGAGTGACGAAATATACACGCGATTGACTTTATCTTGCTACCTCGATTTGTTCTTGGTCTATTGGATAGATTCATGATTACCAAAGAATTTGTTTGAATTCAAGGGTGTGTTCAGTATAGTACAATCATTTAAATGAAAAGGATATCAATTTTATTTTAATTAAAAGTCTTTTTCAATTCAAATAGGAGATTAAGTCTATACAATTTAATTTTTGAAATCTTGTTTAATAGTAATATTTTGTATTTTAGGATTTAGTTTCATGTTAACATAATGTGTAAAAATAATATTATATTATTATTGAATGTGATTGAAATGTATGAATTTTGTGAATTATGGTTTAAATATACTTAAATTGTAAAGAGATATTTGTAAACACAAATTCGTGAATTAAATATAAAAACGCGAAAATGCGAAACGATGTTATTTAATTTCGAATTAAAACCGAGTATTTGTGGGTTACAATCTCTAATTTCTCCTCTGATTCTCTCTTCTTGAACTTTGCTTGAACTTCTTGAGCTTTTGGAGCTGGATTCGCAGCCGAATCCTTTCCGATCTTGTACTTGGGGCTTTTATAACGTTAATCCAAAGGCTTAGCACCGTATTTTTGGATTAAACGTTGAATTTAGGGACTTTTCGGGACTTTTGGGACTTTTTCGGGACTTATTGGGACTTTTCCGTTGAAGATCCACGAAGAACTTTGAAGAAACGCCGAATCGAAGAGGCTTAGCACCTTGATCTCCACTCGAACACTGCTTCTTGCTGCTTTTCACGAAGAGCGCCTTGAAGAAACGCCGAATCGAAGAGGCTTAGCACCTTGATCTCCACTCGAACACTGCTTCTTGCTGCTTTTCACGAAGAACGCCTTTGAATCACCTCCAATTGCTGAAGAACACTCTAAAATCTCTGCAGAGAATTTTAGAGCCTTGAATGCTTCTGATTTCTTGATTCTGAAATGAATGAAATGAGGTCTCTATTTATAGGTGTAGAACCTAGGGTTTCTTATGGGCCAGGGAGATATCTGTGCAAGTAGTTAGGGCTTAATTCAAATTTTAAATTACTTGATGGGCTAAGAATACCCTATCTGGGCTCAATTTGGTTTGTTGGGCTTTAGAGGTCTGTCTTGATTTATTGGACTTTAGAGGCCCGTCTTGATTTATTGGACTTCAGAGGCCCGTCTTGAATTTTAAATTAATTTATTGGGTTTTAGAGGCTCAAATCAATTGGAGGGACCGATAAAATTTAGGTATATATTTACAATATATATAGTTAATTACTAGTGCACCACCCGCGTAATACGCGGAAATTGAATACAGAATGTAAACAAAATGCATTAATTGAAGAAACAAAATAATCGGCAGAAAGAAATTTTCAAATCCAAAGTCTCATAATATAATTTTAAAATTTTACAACATATGAGATTAAGGCTTTTCTGTTCGACCATTTAATCATCTCTTTTTTCTATGAAATAAAATTGAAAAAAAAAAAGGAAGCAAATAAAAAAAATTAATAAATAGTGAAAAAATGAGAAAAAATTACAGTGGAAAACACGTAAGAAAAAAAAAAAAGCAAAGAAAAAAATAATAATAAACAGTGAAAATTGCAGAGGAAAAAAAAAACAAAAAATATGAAGATAAAGAATGAGAATCTGTTTTTCTATAATATGAAATTGCAGAATCCTGAAATCACAAATTAAAAATAAAATAAAAAATACTGCAACAGAAACCTAAAAAAAAAAAAAATGATAAATTGCAAAAGACTAAATAAGAACTGAAAAAAAAATTACTCTCAATTTTTTAAATCAATCAAATCATAATTCTATAAATCATATGAAAGATGAACAAATATAAGAAACTCCACTGCCGGAGTTAGAAAAATCCAAATCTAAAGTCCCGTAATATAATTTAAAAAATTTACAACACATGAGATTAACGTGCTCGACCATTTAATCCTTTCTCCTTCCTATAAAATAAAATTGAAACCAAATAACATAATAATAAGGAGATAAAAAATGAAAAATCTTCTTTCTGTGAAATAATATTGCAGTTAGGGTTGGCAACGGGGCGGGTATGAGACGGGTTTGGCCTATTCCAGGACTCGCCCCGCCAAAAAATTGTAGACTCGTCACCCGACGCGACCCGCCTCAATACCCACCTAAACTCGCCCCGTCCCACGAACCCGGCGGGTAAACCCGCCCCGCCCCGCCATCACGAATCTGTTTTTTTATTTGTTATTTTAATAAAATAAAACTACTTTAAACTACAAATATATATATATATATATTAATATACATATATATAATATACTGTATATACTTTTTTTTTTTAAAGCCAATGTATATACTGATATATATATATATATATATTTTCTAATATACATATACATATAATATATATATATATATATATTAAATATATATGTCTATACGGGTCGGGTCGGGTATATATAAAACCATTATCCGTTCCATACCCGCCGGGTATTATTTGACCGGATATTTACCCGATCCGGGACTCATTTGACCGGGTATTTACCCGTTCCGTGCGGGTCGATTTCATGCGGATCCGAGTTTTTACCCGACCCATTACCAACCCTAATTGCAGTAAGATATAAAATTGAAAAAAAAATGGAATCAAAGAAAAAAAAAATAGTGAAAATTGCAGGAAAAATAAAAGGAGGTAAAACAAAAAAACATAAGAAGAAGTCAAAACGTGAGAGAGAATGTAGAGAGTAAGAATAGATAAATGAAGGAAAGAATGAAAAGAAGTGACAATAAGAATGAATAAATAGAAGTTGAGAAGATTATTATATTAAATCTATTTGCAACTGAACAAAAATGAGAGAGAAAAGAACAATGGAGAAAAAATAATAAAAAAAGAACTTCATTTTGTAGATAAGAAGAAGAAAATCAACTATAACTGTTTGGCAAAAAAAAAAAAAATCATAATAAAAACTGACTTATAGAATTGTAATATTTTAAATTAAAGGCTAAAGAAAAATGCCACTTAGGAGAGATAAAAAATGTAAAATATACCATGTAAAGATATTAGAAATTGTGATAGTAGTTTTATAAATGTTGTGGGAGGTAATTTTTCCAAACCAATTTTCATATTTTGAAATAAAATCGAAATTTTGAAACTCAGAAAAAACGTAAGCTAAACAAATCAATGTTTGATGGAAATCTATTTAATTTGTCTAGTGCGATATCTCGTATATGCATTTACTAGTTCACTCGAATAATGATGATATGACTCCTACTAAAATATACTTTTAATAAAAGTTTCACAATTTTTTTCCGTAGGTTTCAATAAAAAATTATATATATATATTTATAAAATACTCTCTCTTTTATTTTATTATACTTTTTAAATTTATATACCTAAAATTTATGAAAAACTTTCATCAAAATGGAAGAAGTACTATATATGTTGAGTTTTATATGAGACAATCTAATATATGAGACGGAATTCACTTTAATATTTCGAGTGCAACATACTATTGAAATTGAACTCTAATGAATCTATATATCCCGAAATAATAATAGTGTCATTTTTCTGCCCATTTTCATTTATAGAAATAGAAAGTTATTAGTCGTATCCACTCTGCATATTTCAAATTCAGACCATTGCCGTGAACATTACAGTCGAATAATATGTCAAGTGAGCAACACGAGCGCGTCATTTAACTAACTGTTCAATTGCATAATTTACATTGATTAGACCTGATATTAGTGGGAAAGGACCCCTCCTCAATAACTACAAACTTAAATACGTATTTTATTATTATTTATTAGAGTAGCATGAAACTAATTAGTCATATTTAGTTAGTTTTGAGAATCAATTGAGAAAATAATATAATTTGCAAAATCATATATGCTACGTATAAGTATTATTTTAAAATAAAATTATATGCATAATTAAATGTTAACAAAATTACCATTTTTTAATTTGATAACTAATGATAGGAAATAAATAAATTGACAAACAAAAACACAAGAAGTTCTGTAATTCAATAATAATGTATTAGCTATATCCACTAAAAGAAGACCCTCCACAAACAAAGAGTCAAGATTCAAGGTATTCAACAAAAGATTTATGTGTTTTTTGTTTTACTCTTCGTCTACATTTTAAAATTTTGTACTCCCTCCGTCCCGGGATGTTCCGTCCCGGGATTTCTTTCACATGTGAAGAGGCACACAAAATAAGAAAAGTGAATTTAGTGGGAGATTTTGAGGGGTAATTTTGTAAACCTTTATGTATAAAGTAAAGAAATGAGTTGACTTTTGGGTATGTGTGGAGAAAAAGTAATGGCATTTGTGTAAAATTGAGAATATTGTGAGGGTGGAGTTTATAAAGAGTTTTCCATTTTAAGGGTGTGAAAGTTATTGTGGGACGTCCCGAAAAGGAAAGTGTGAAAGTAATTACGGGACGGAGGGAGTATTATTTACGTTTTATAACTATTTTTAATTCACACCGTATTTTTGTTTGGACACCAAAACAATTTAGCTATTATTAATCCAACGACAGTTTATTACAAAGAACATATTCATAAAGATTGGAGGGTCATCCCAACAGTGGGAGCTCTCATAATATCGAGAAATTCGAGCAAATTAGTGTCATAAAATTGACATCTCTTTCAACAAAACAAACATTAGTATTATTGAATGAATTTAAAAGGTTTTTACAAGTTTTGATATAATCACTAAATACCGAATTATGGGTGATAGACGAGTTGATTGCATCAAACCACACATTTCACATTTCCTTCTATAATCACTTCGTCCCATCCAAGAGTCTTCACTCTTCGACCAAGAGAGTACCTCTAAGAAACCAACCGCCTCCCCTACTTCCACCTCCATAAAACACAAAAACAACAATATTAACCTTTACAAATTTTCACGGATCAAACTAATCATTTTATACTATCTTACAAAATCCATATATTATTTAAAGAAAAGTAAAGACCAATAGGCAAATGTACAACATAAATTTAATTTTTATTTTTATAAAAAATCATCTCACACTATATATATATATATATATATAATTCATACTAAAATTTATTAATATTTAATCTGTGCATCGCACGGGAGAATTACTAGTTGGGTTAAAAATTAAAGTGAGTAAATTGGACATTTAAATTCAAGTGTATCAATACACTCAATTGCACAGGAGAATTTATTACCACTTCCATTTCATAAAATTTATGTCATTTCTCATTTTGTAGAGAATTAAGGAATTTAAAAAAAAAAAAAACATATTTTTTTAATACATTTATCCTTCATTATTATTTTTTTTCTTTTTCCTTTTATTTTTCTTAACTTCTTTTTTCACTTCTTCCTTTGATATTTTCAAAAGAAATGTCATTAATATATTTCAAAAATATATATATAAAAAAAAAGGACATTGTAGAGAATAATAGAGTATTTTAGAAAGATTATTGATAAAAATAGAAAATGCAATAAATTTTTTAAAATAAAATTTAATGCACAAAATTTATAAAATGGTGATTTTCCTTTTATTGTTGTAAAGGTATAAGCCGTTGTTTTTTTATAGAAATTGGAAAACAACTTACGCAAAGCGGCGGAATTAAATAAGTTGAGCATGATTGACCTAAACTTATCCACTTATCCTTATCGAATATTAATCCACGTCATAATCCCCCATCACATGTACTATAAATGAAGAGCTTGTTCATTAATTTGTTAAGTGTCTGATTTATGTTTAATTGATGCCATATATCATAATTTAATAAAGTTATTTAATTTTTAAAATATAACATGTTACTAAATAATTGATTGAGTTTTTTTTTAAATAATGGGAAATCTTATCAATTTTAAAAGGTAAAATATCAATTTTGGTCACCCAGTTTTACCTCTTTTCATATTTGGTCACTATCAAAATTGGTCACCCAGTTATTATATTGTATCAAAATTGATCATTCTGTTAATCAATATGTCGTTGACTAACGGAGAAAGAGTTTTGAATCGTGAAATTTCTCAAAACTTAAGGTTAAAAAATTCTCATGTCCCCAATTAATGAAACAATGTGTCAATTGGGTAGTAAAAAAATTTCAGTAAGTTTTTAATAATTATTTAACTCAATTATGAATTATTTTTCATATTGAATTAGTATAATAATTTGAGATATAAACTTATTTCAATTCATTTCCCTATTTATAATTATTGGAGCATAATTTGTGGTGAAGATTAATGGTAAAGAATTTTCTAAAATTATCCATTCAAGAAAATTTCATAAACTTATTTTTCATTCTAAATATTTTTCTATTAACATCAGATTTCTTAAAATGTTAGTCAAACAATTGGGCATTTGAAATTAATTGAAATAAATTTCTATCACCTTAGTTTCTCATTTCCTAATTATCTATAAAATAAAAAATAAACCAGCAACATTAATTTTTGCACATGTTTCATTCTTGCTTTGTTTCATTAGTTCTGGAAGATGCATGAAATTTTTTTAATCTTAGGTTTTGAGAAATTTCACGGCTTAAAACTCTTTCTTAGTTAGTCAATGACAGATTGACTAGAAGGGTGATCAATTTTGATAGAATATAATAACCGGATGATCAATTTTGATAGTGACTAAATGTGGATGACCAAATATGAAAAGAGATAAAACTGGGTGACCAAATTGATATTTTCCCATTTTAAAATTAAATTAAATAATTTACTAATTCCCTAAGATCTTCACCATACCATAAATTAATAAAAATATTACTTACTATTAGATTGTAAAAGTCGAAAATTAATAGTCGGGCACCGTCTAGATTTTTTTTATATATAAACATTATTTTCACCAATTAATCGATAGAATTTGACAAAAAAATATCATACATAATGAAAAAGTCATGAGTATTACTTAAATCTTTTTTTTTCTCTTGAAAAACTGTGTACGATTGTCCAAATCGAACTCCTAAAAAAAAGTAAAAAAAAAATATAGACGCCTAAAGTAGCAAAATCGAGTCGACAAGGGGTCGCCCGACTCGCCTAGAGGCTAGAGCCTAGGCCGATTTTAAGATTTTTACAACAGAGCTGACTATGTATTGAATCAATAAAATCACGAAATAAACTACTTCACTTTTTTTTTTTAACATGCATACATTAAATTATTAATAGGGTTTTCATCAATTTTTGGTTTATATTTCAAAAAATTTATTAGATTTCAATGCATATTTCTATTATAAAATACAATAAATTAATTAGTTGATAGTAAATTAAAAATATCTAAATTTATTTATATACTTATATACACTATTAAAATTTAAAATATAATTCTGTTTAATTGGTGCCACCAAATCTGTGTCCAATTGGTAGTAGTGGAAATAAATTAAAGACCAACAATGAAACAAACACGCATGGTTGAATATATTGTTAGTAGGAAATATTGAGAACTTAAATTTGTAAAAATATCTATGAATTATTTGATATTGAATATAGATATTGATAAATTTTAAAAATTAAATAATAAAATTTTAATTTATAAATAAAAAAAAATAATTTGACTAAAATTTACATAAAACATACTTCATCCATTCCTCTTTAATTGACGCATTTGATTTTTGTGGCCTAGGAATTGAACATTAGAATAAATAAACTCAAAATATAATATTTCCTCTATTTTTCAATAAGTGTTGCATTTTTATCTTGTACGCAAATAGCAAATAAGTGATGTTTTAGAAAATTTTACATCTGTTTATTTTCATTATACTCTTTCTTTAACTTTAGAAAATCTCCTAATTTATAAGTTTAGAAAAAATTGAAAAAAATCAATTAAAAGATTTAAAAAGATTTGGGAGGAATTAATGTGTTTAAAATTTTAAAACATTCCTTGGCAATATACAAAGTTATCTCATATTAAATTTACCAAAAAAAAAAAAATCTTAATTTAACGATATTTTCTTGATTTTCTAAAAATTATTTCTATAATTTACCAATATAGATATGATTGCAAAAATCAGATATATATTGAGAATATGGGAAATATTTTGTTTCCAAATACGTCATTAACATTTTCCATTAAACACGACACTAGAATGATTTCGCCAAGGAACAAAACCCCCCATTAAACAAACCGAAAGCTTGCGGTCCAAGCCACAAAGCACACTCTTTCTGACGTGGTGACTCAACAATCAACAGCACAAAAACCCCACTCCCCAAAACCACAATCCTCTCCTATAAACTCACCTTTTTTTTGTTTTGTTTTGTTTTGTTTTAAAGCTTGTTTCGTTTTCTTGGTGGGCTCTGTTAATTTTATTCTCGATTTTTTTTGGTGCGAAAGAAAGGACTAGCGAAAGGTTATTGTGGTGTTCGAAATAGAAAAAGAAAAAAAAAAGAATTACGAGTTGAGAATTGTATGGGCGTTGGAGGTTATAAAGAGAGAGAAGCTGATGACTATGAAGAAGTCTTTTAAGGATTCTGTCAAAGCGCTTGAAGCTGATATTCAACATGCCAACACCTTGTAAGTTTTACTTTTTCAGTCTTCCTTTCTCAATTTATTCGTTTCCTTTTTAGTGGGTTTTGGTCTTTAATTTATGAAAAATAAAAATTGGGTTTCAATTTGAAATCCAGAATTTGGGATTATTTCGTGATGAGTAGGGATTTCTGTATGATTGATTGGTTTGTCGGTGGATTAATCATTAATATGTGAACTTATGAGGATATAGGGGGTGTTGATTGTTGAATGTCGAATTCTTGTTTTTATAATCCATGATTAACTTTTCCCCCTTTCTGAAATAAAAAAAATAGAGTTGGAAATTTGAAATTTTATTTGTTCTGTTTTTTATGCTTTCACAGGGCTTCAGATTATACAAAAGGATATGATGGTTCATGCCTTCAAATGAGGCTTTCTTACAGCCCCTGTGCCCATGCTTTTCTGTTCTTGGTTCAATGGGCCGATTGTGACCTAGCCGGTGCGCTGGGGTTGATTAGGATTCTTATTTACAAGGTTTTTTTTTTTCTTAATGTGTAATTGTGTATTTTGTTACATTGTCCTGTGATTATGAGAATTGATGGTATTGTGGTTATTGTAGGTGTTTGATGATGGTAAGACAACCATGTCTCTTTATGAAAGAAAAGCTAGTTTAAGGGAGTTCTATGGTAAGTACTTTTGGAACTTCAAAATTCGTTATTTTCTCGATTAATATTTGAGCTACTGCATCGATAAGGTTATGCTAGACTAGTACAAATTGATAAGCTCTAATTCTGTTTAAAGTCAGTTTCACGGTACGCATTATCGTTTAATTTTGCAAAGAATGGTTAGTACATGTAGAACTTAAATTAAACGATTTTCTTGAGAATGTTGGCTAGATTAGTACTCGATGAGTTCAATTGCTTTTTAAGGGAGTTTTTTGGTGATTGGTGAGAACATTTAGATCTGTCGTTTCTCGAGAATTTTTTTTAGTTGCGTGGACGTGGTTAGGCTAGATTAGGAGTACATGATAAGGCTCTATGAAAAAATCGAGTTTAAGGGACTGTTTGGCCATGTAGATGAGATTGTGCTGAGTAGTTGATAAGTTCTAATTCTGGTATACACTGGGCAGGTGTGATATTCCCCTCTTTACTGCAACTTCACAGAGGAATAACTGAAGTTGAAGAGCGGAAACAGAGAGAGATATGCGCTACTAAATATAGGCGAAGAGACGAGATGGAAAAGGGGAAGCTATCTGAAATTGAAATCGAGAGAGAGGAAGAATGTGGAATATGCATGGAAATGAATACCAAAGTTGTCTTGCCCGGTTGCAGCCACTCGTTGTGTATGAACTGCTACGACGACTGGTGAGTCTACTCATATCCTTCTCCTCAACTAAACCCCATTTTTTTGCCAAAGGACGGATCTGGAATTTTACTTCGAGGGGGCGAAAATTTTCATATTATGGCAAACTTTTGTAAATTAAACGTCTAAATTAAAAATCCCCCCAAAATCCATCCCTGGTTTGTTATGATCATATTATCCAATCCTACTTGTCATATTTTACTCGTATTTTTCTAAGTTCTTGTCCCTTAGTGGGAGGCTAAATAGATCATTGATAATTTGTGGAGAAGTGATTTTTCACATAAAAAAAAAAAGAGAGAGAATGCTAGGACCATACAGCTTGTTGTTTTCTTCATATTTTTTTCCTATAAAATCTTAAATGAATGGTCTAGATTGCTCTAAAATATTTCCTGATGACCATTAGGTTTTTACGGATAGCATTGTTAAATATATATATGGATAGACAGATATTGTTTGGAATTATGCTAATAATGCTTATTCACACCAATGATGACTTCTTGTTACAGGCGTTCGCGATCTCAGTCGTGCCCGTTCTGTCGAGACAGTTTGAAGAGGGTGAATTCTGGGGAGCTTTGGATCTACACGAGCAGGTGTGACATTGTTGATTTATGTGCAATTAGAAGGGAAAATGTGAAGAGACTATTGATATATATTGACAAGCTGCCTCTCATTGTATCTGATGCAATGATGCTGCTTTCATATGATCCTCATCGTTGACTTGAAGAAGTATATGATGTCTTGTGGATATTATAGTCATTTTACATACGATTCCATTCTGTAAATACTTTTGGGATTTGTTAGCAGCATGAAAACACTTGTGAATTGTAAATACATGTTGATCATCAGCTATTGCTCTGTTTGGGTTAAGCGTTAGATACTGATGAATTCTAAGTTTTACTATATATTACAGCCAGTGACGGAGCCAGAAATTTTAGATTGGGGGGCCTGATTTACATTACTATAAAGACAAAATAATATTATATTTAATTCATTATAAATTTTGATTGTTTCGACTCATAATAGGTGAAATAGTGTTAAAATTATTAGACAAATGTATAACTTAAAATATATTCCCTCCATCCCGTAATGACTTGAATACGTTGATAAGTTCACTTTTTAAAAAATGTGAATTTAGTAAGGTGTGGGGTCAAATAAATGACAAGTATTTTTGGTGATTTAGTGAGGTATAAAAGAAATTTAATGAGGTGTTAAAAAAAATTAGTGAGATGTAGGAAAGAATGTAGATTAAAATGAGTGACAATTTTAAAAATAAAATGATGTAGTGAGAATATTAATTTTGTAGATTATTACATATTATGAGTGTACAAATAATTTTGAAACGTCTCAAATAAAAAAAAAAAGTATACAAATAATTATAAAACGGAAGAAATATACATAAAAAAAAAAATATGAGTGTACAAATAATTTTGAAACGTCTCAAATAAAAAAAAAAGTATACAAATAATTATAAAACGGAAGAAATATACATAAAAAAAAAAAAAAAACGCTGGGCACTATGTGGCTCCGTCTTTGATTACAGCAACTTATTTGTTCTAATCAAACATGAATATTGTTTAACTAGGGATTTATTTATAGACACTAAAATTTGGAAGAGACGATGAATTATTTTTCATTTTTAGATTTTAAGTTGAGAGAACGTGAGATGAAATTGAAAAAGGCTAGCAGATATAATATCAAAAAGAAAAACAAGGACCAATGACTAGTTAGTTTTATTACTGTGATGAAAATAAAACTAAATAATTTTTAATAAAAGAAGATGAAATAAAGATGGTTAAAGGGTGGAGATAAAGTAGTGTGAATAGTAAACTTTCCAAAAAGGGAATAAGAATAATAAAATTGGACAGTCCGAAAAGAAAAGTGGGAATAATAAATTGGAAGGAGGGAGTAAAAGATTTTCACTCATTTGATGCAACACTTTGCTTTTATTTAAAATGTACTCTCTTTGTCCCTACCTAACTTTTCTTTTTTGAATTCAATGAAAGTTGCCCTATCCGTTCCAGCATTTTTTGTTGCGTATTTTCATATTAAGAATGTGCAAATAATTTTGGAACGTCTCAATAAGGAAAGTGCACAAATAATTATAGAACGGAGGGAATATTTTATTTTTTTTAGCAAATTACTCTCTCTCACATTTCATTATATTATTTTTTCTATCAATAGCATCACCTCTAATACATCTACTTGTTATATCATATTTATTAATGTTCGTGTCCAAATCTCATGAGTAAAGAGTATGTCATTTTAGATAAATTAACAAATATTAAAAAATATTACAGTAAAACCTCTATAAATTAATAACCGACTATGAAATTTTATTAATTTAGAGAGGTATTAATTTATCGATAAATTAATATTTTATTAATTAAAAGAGAGACTTTTTAAATTCAACAAATTTAGTACATATATATTAAAAATAAATGAGTTTATATATGTTTTATTGATTATATTGATGTATCACCCAATTCTTTGTAACTAATTCATGTATAATATGAATTCATTGTATACAATGAACTATTATATTCATAGACACATGCATCAATTCATTGGAATTACTTAAATATACTATGTACATGTTTACATTAATTCGTTGCACTTAAATTACTATTATAGTTATAAGTATATTCATGCATGATGAATGAAATATATACTACATAAATCTCAATATGGAAATAGAATAATTCATAACACTCAGTCATGTCTTCTCATCTAAAAGACATCGCAAAATCATTCATGAATAATGAAATGCGTAAAGCATTATGTGAGTATAAGAGATCGAGATCATCACACATGCACTCAAAAAGATTTACAAGAGTGCGGGTTGATGAAAAAGATTTATAAGAGAGACGTCCATGCCATAATATTTATAATTGTACTAATATTTATGAATTATTAATTTAGAGTTTAAATGGGACCTAATACAGTATTTATAAAAGGGATTTTTCGAAAAATTATTATCTTATTATCTTATCGAATTTGATGATTTTTTACACAGACCCAAGTTGGGACCGGAAGATTTTATTATTTTAGAGAGTTTATTAATTTATAGAGTATTAATTTATAGAGGTTTGGCAGTATTACTTTTAATTAAATACTAAGTATTAATATCTAAGCTGTTTAAATGAGTTTGTGGACCATTTGAAAAAAAAAAAAAGTAACTAATTAACAATAAAAAAGTGTTAAACAATATTTAAATTATAAATAATGTAAATGATCAAAATAACATACATTTCTTTTTGATAGGAAAATAACATACATTTTGAATTGAGGAAGTTGCTGAGAAACGAGATATTTATAAGAATATTTAAAAACAAACGGCAAAAAAATATGTACGTCTGGAGTTTAGACCATTATTGTTTACTGTTTAAGTATATGTGATATAATTTCAAGTCACGTAAAAAAGTGGAAGGGTTGACAAAATACTAAAATAAATTGATTTTGGATATTGAGAAATATTAAAATAATCGATTTTTTTTTTCTCTTCCCCTTTCGATTATTGTCAGGAGATGAACAACTCGTGATTAATTCATATTCATAAATTGAGTACTAGTAGTTACTTTTAACTCTCCCGTTACTTAATGATCAATTTGTTATTTTTGGCATTCCTTATTTACTTATACATAAAATAACAAAAGTGTATTTTAACTATTTTTTCGAAATATTACAATATTATATTAAATGATACTCCCTCCGTCCCATACTTGAAGGCTCAAATCAATTAAGCACGAGTTTTAATGAATGAACTGTTTATTAATATTGTGTAAGATAAAATGGGGGTAATAAAGACTTTTCAACTTTATAAATAATACTTTCTCCGTTCACCAAAAGTGTGCTCACTTCTTTTTTTTAGGTCCACAAAAAATAGGTTTATTCTATTTAAATAATTCACTTTTAAATATTTTTTTTACTTTAATAACAAGATTGAGTATCTACCAAATATATTCTTTACTTGTTATCCCAAATATATTCTTTATAAATAAAATATGATTTTTTTAAAAACATGTATAAAAAAAAGTGAGCACACTTTTGGTGGACAGAGGGAGTAATAAAGTTACTTTTTAGTGTAATAAAATAGTGACATTTGTTGTAATATTGTGATGTTTTAAGGGGTGTGTTTAAAAGTGTTTTTGCTATTTTAAGTAATGTGTCTTCAAATATGGGACGCCCAAAATGGTAAAATGTGCCTTCAAGTATGGGACGGAGGGAGTATCACTTTATTCACACTAAAAAAACACTTTTACTACTCTTAAAGTTAATATATATATATATATATATATATATATATATATATATATATATTACCTCCACTTTTATCTTCCATAATAAATAATACATACATTAAAAATTGTATCCAAAAGTTATAAATCCTTAAATAAGAGACGAATGAAGTATTTTTTTATACCACTGCTCTTATAGTTTGCTATGGAGTACTCCCTCCGTCCCATAGGAACTTGCACACTTGGGTGGGCACACAATTTAAGAAATGTGTAAGAAAAGGTGTAAAGAGTGATGTTTTGAGGGGTAGTTTTGTAAAGTTTTATTAATAAAGTAAAGTAAAAAGTAGATTGAGTGTGGAAAAGTAATGACATATGGGTAAATAAGAGTATATTTTGAGGGTGGAGGTTATGAAGATATTTCATTTTATGGAGTGTGCAAATTGGTATGGGACATCCATTTATAGAAAGTGTGCAAATTCCTGTGGGACGGAGGGAGTAATATTTAATACTTATTCCGTTCTTGGAAAGTTTGCATACACACCCTCACAATATACACGTTTTTACTCTTTATATCATTACTTTTGGAGCCCATCATACACTCAATCCAACTACTTTATTTACTTTACTAGTATTGTACCTGTGCGATGCACGGTTATATATATTTATCAATAATCACTTATAAAAATAATTTGTGTTAAGTATCTTTACAATAACTCTTGCAATAATACATTGAAAAATATTTAGGCCAGACTCTAGGCTTTTATCCATTAAATCATAAAATAGATCATCTTCCTTTAAAAAAAAAAATAGCTCAATTCATAAATATAAAATCCGTGAAAAGCGACCTAAATAAGGTCCAAACAAACCCTACTCATTGTTAAGCTTGGTGAAACACTTATTAGGTGAATAATATTTTAACTTATTATTAACACTTGCAATTAACTGAAAAAAAAATATATGTATAATGAAAGTGGTGGTCTCTACCTAACAATCTCTTTTCTAAATTGCATCTCTTGCCAATTAATTTAAACTTGCCGAAACAATGCAGATTCTGCAACCAATTGCTATTTTCCTCATAAAAGTATAAATGACAATGTACAACTTAAAATTACGATGATGCAGCAACTTGTAGTGTCCTTTGCATTTTTTGGCATCAGTTGAAGAATGAAGTTCTTGATTCTTTTCAAGTTCCTCATTTAACTATAAACCTTCGTGTCTAATCAGGTTGAATGCTTATGAAAAACAAAGTACCTCAAAAAAATTGGCATCAAAACTAAGGTTTTAAATTGCCCTCTTCAAATGGCATTCCAGATTCACTTGCTCACTAATAAGTTAAAATACCAAGGAAAAATACATTCATGAACACTCATTAGTGCCTTAGGTCGAAGCAGCAACTGACTTCTTCCTAGGTGTAGCTTCAGTGCCTTCTCTAAAGTTGGTCTTGAATCTGCGGGCCACATTGCGGAGATACCTATCTCATGCGTCCACTTCCAGTGGTCTTTCGGCGGATAGCCTTAACACTCCAATTGTAAGTCCTCTTGCGAGCAGCAGGGGTAAGCACAGGCAGAATAACGGCTCTTCTGCAGTTGGAAACTGCGACGGCCACACCTCACACACAGTGTGTGTGTGTGTCTTATTTCTCCTCTTACCAAAACTCCACGTTCCCTTCCTCATCGGTGTGCAGTAGCAAACCCTCTAATCAGGTTGAATGCATCATCTCTAATTTATTAGTCCGCTCAGAAACACTACAAATGTTCAGACAATCAAAATTAACAACAAATCAAACCAACTCAAATTACAATATAACACAACAAAAGTAGGAAAATTAATTATTTCGAACCGAACCTGCAATACAATGTCAAAAGAAGACTCAAGACTAAGAAAAAAACAATGTAAATGTTTTGGTTCTTGCAATGGATACATACCAATTTTCACCTTTGTATATACTGATTTCAAGTAGTGGGACTCAAACAATGTGTAACCTTGAACTCTCTCAAATCAAGCACATAATTGTTGAAGAGAAATATCATTTAAATCAAGCACATAAGGGTACCTTGAACTCTCTCAAATCAATCTCAAATATCATTTGCAACCCCTGTACTTTGGACCATCTTAGAGAATGCAATGTCTTCTCTTTGCAGAAGAGTCTCTGGAGTGTCGAATTAAAAAATCTGAATAATGAGGCACGTAAGTTGTTGGAAGCGATGAAATGGCAATTGCTATGTTTGTGTTTGGTTTGAGTAGAGGAATTTGAGGGAGGATTCAAAATCATGCAAAATTTAGTGTAGAGGACTTATGTATTTCAAATCTATTATAAAACAACACTCAACAGTTTGTCTTATGATGAATCATGGAAATGCTAGTATGGATTCAAAATCAATATGGTTAAAATCTATCAATCTGAATGCAACATAGAAGAATTTGTGATCGCCAACTTCATACTCAAAGCTAAACTCTATCAATCGAAAGGAGCCTAGCTGAACTTGATTTAACCATCTAATACATTCTCTACTCTCTAATTTTTTTGAATGTGTTTACTATACAAAATTTATTTCCTTAATTAGATGCAAGGGGAAAAAGATTCATACCTGACCAGCATCAAGCAGAAGAACTCTGTCACAATCAATAATGGTGTTTAAGCGATGAGCAATGATTAGCATTGTGCATGACCTGAACTCTTCACGAATTGTCTTTTGGATGAGAGCATCCGTCCTAACATCTACATCAACCGTTGCTTCATCAAGACCAGAAAATCAAGGAAATCACCATACCGCAAAATCGGAAACCCAATTTATGGAAATCACTCATATTAAAAAATCGTGCAAAATCACAACACCAGAGTTATCATTCAACTGTCTAACACGTTCGCTCATATTAAATCTTAACAAAAAATCAGGAGTGATGAAACCCAGTTGTTAATATCGATCCCATAACGAATTACATATGCATGAATCAGAACCTCTAAAATTTGCAAAATGTACAACGCAAAATCAAAGACACAGGTCGAAATAAAAAACGCCTCTAGTATTAAAACTCAATGCTTTTCATTTTTCGACAAAAGAATTTCGGTCAAATTTCAGAAATCAAAACAAACCAGAAGATAATTGTTTACCCCTGTCGAAGAAGAAGCCAAATGCGAAGGAATTATTGAACCGATTCTCAGATCCATAGCCGACTTCGGTTGAAAAACTCTGTAGAATGGTCAAAAACCAGAAAAATATTTAGGAATATCCTAGTGGTAACTAATTAGAGAAGATGAAAATGAAAATGTATTTGGAAAAAATCAAAGAGAGTGCGAGAAAATAAACGCCTCAATCCAAATCAATTACCGTCAAATTTATTGAAAATCAAAGAGACAATGGAGCTGTTTGAGTCCGGAGAGAGCAGTGAGATTATTTACGCGTGCAGAATAAACAAATAGAGGGTTGTAGATAGTACCTTCGAATTTATTGAAAATCTACAAAGAAGATGGAGCGATTGGAGTCTGGAAAGAGGGGTGAGATGATTTATTAGGCGTTCATATAGCCTAGCCTACTGCAAAAATATTTTATTATTTTAACAATTTGGGCGGAGCTTCTTCAGAAAGTTACTATATGCATGTACCAACAAAACTGCAAAACTCAATTTGAATGATTTTTTTATGATATGAAATCAGAAGTAGTTGTCACAGGCCAAACATCAAAACATGCACTTGAAGAGTATAAGCAAGATATGTGTCAAAATTTTAAAATCTGAAACATTAAAGTTAGCATACAGATAGATGAAGCAAGAACTCGGAATTTGTCATATTTTAGCCTGATCATAACAATAAGTAAACTAATTGGACCAAAGGAGTTGTTCACTAAAGAAAAGGGGTTCAGCATATTATACCAGTGTTTTTGAGTAATATATATCTGGAAATCCCCGTTGATACTTTCTTAACACCGTTTTGGATACAACCGGTACATTCCAAAATCACTATTACTCGCACATCTTTTATCCTAGCCATGAACCTCCTTTAAATTTGCAAAACTCTTCAATTTTGATTCAAATGAAGAAAAAGAAAGGAATGAAAAAATAGAAGTTACTAACTTGAAATCCAACTCTAAAAGATCAAAATTAAAGATGTAGAGCAAAAAATAGAAGATTCAGTTTCTGCAAA
Organism: Galeopsis tetrahit; assembly: GCA_963675135.1. Classification (NCBI taxonomy): domain Eukaryota; kingdom Viridiplantae; phylum Streptophyta; class Magnoliopsida; order Lamiales; family Lamiaceae; genus Galeopsis; species Galeopsis tetrahit. The sequence goes on along the minus strand of OY776128.1, from coordinate 69,877,798 downwards.
AGTTTGTTATTTTAACCTACAACAATATATTCTCTTTAGTTGCTTTGCAATCAAGGCATTTATTTACAAAGAATCCAAAGAAGACTTAAAAGCATTATATAATAAAAGTCAGAAAATCAGGTGAGCAAAGAAAAGCAGTGACGTCAACTACAAATATAAAAATTACATAAAATCCTTATATTGTAATATCTGACCACAGTTTCAAGAATTTCGGCAGTTGAATGCAATTATCAATTTAATGAACTCAACAAAAACTATCAAAGTATATCACCGAAAATATATATATATATTATGAAAGACTAATTTAAAGAATATTGGGTATCTAAAAAGGAATAATTTATATATATATATAAAGAGTAATACAGAGTATATTATAATAAAAGAAAACACATAGTAGAGCGTATAAAAAAAAGAGGCAACCTGAATGTCGGACCCGAAAGTTTGTCAATAACTCCGTCAGATTATTACCAGTGCTAGAAACCAAATAGCTGAAGAATTTTATTGAATGAACAATAAATAATAAAATAGAAATTGTCAATGAGCATAAAAAGAAAACAGAATAATTAATTAGAGCATTGTCACTAAATTACTCTCTGGAGAATTGCCTTTTTTATGGCATCATTGTCGTAAAAAAAAAAACCACTATAGACATGATGGCAACTGAACTATGATCATTCATCATTAAAAACAAAATTGTTACACAATCAGTTATAATACATATTTGACTTATCAATGAAGTAGAAACTCTCAACGATTCTAGAATAGGTATTCTGTAAATCGAAAACAGAGTATCCTATAAATCAAAAATAAAAATGGGAAATAAGCAACAAAATTAATATTTGTATTTCAGTAAACATAATCAAGTTCGAAAAAAAAAATCAGTTTGTTTACCGGTGGGGTGAATCCTTTGCACCATAAGGAAGATGAAGAATGAATCCTTTTATATGAAAGAAATAAATGAGATAATGCATATATGTTCAATATATATAAAACCGAGCTTCCAAAACACCCTTCAACTCAAAAATAAAATAAAATTAATACCCCATTTTCTCCGCTTGCAATATAAGAGCCGCAACAAAAAGAGCAATGGAAAACCAAAACCATGGGCTAGTAGAAAATGACTACACAGTCTCTGACATCATTTTTGGGTACAAATCTAGCAAGGGCAGAAGCGTAAAACCAAAAAATGAATTCAATATGCAAACACATTTCTTCTCCCCCATTTTTACCCGAATAAGAAGCAACCATGGAACAGTTGTACTATAGGGTACTACCACTGGTTTCTTCTTCATCCATGAAAATCTGCTTGTACCTACAATCCACACTGCAAAACGTAAGAGTTTGTGCTTGGAGAGAAAACAGATTTCGAGAAATCTAGAGAAATTGGGCGATCTGGAGGGTTTTATGACCTTTGCTGATGATTCTGTTTTCACAAACTCCATCCAGAATCACACTGAGCCCCACCATCTCCGCGCGTTGGTCATGTGGCGGTGGAGGATCGACAATGCGTATACCTTCAAAATAGAGAAATAGGGCAGAAAAAAATTAAAAATTATTCCAAAGAATCTGTAATTTTTGGTATCCCTGTTACATAAGGAGCGGTGTAGAAGCTAGGGATCTTCTTTAAGGAATCTGGGTATAATATATTAAAGAAAAAAAGGAAAAAAAGTACAGTGAAACTATGAAAGAGAGAGAAGAATGGAAGAAAAAATGAATTCTAAACGTTTGAAGGAGTAGAGCAGAAGAGATAAAGACAGATTTTTAATAAAAAATAAAGAATCTCACAAAATAATATTTTAACGTTTTGGCGGGATCTTGCAGAAGAAGCCACTATTCTATTTTTATATATATATAGATATATAAAAGTTTACAAAATTACCTCATGACACTAATCTTTACACTTTTTCTTTAAATTGTGTAACAACAAGTGCAAACTTTTTAGGGACAGATGTAGTGTATATATATATAATACTCCCTCCGTTCATGAAATGTAGTCCCATTTGTTTTATATTCTCCGTTCATAAAATGTAGTTTCATACACTTTATGAAAACTATCACACTTCAACCACCACTTAATTACTCAAATTACCATTAATTTTATTTATAATGGACCTCACAATACTGTTACTTTATCTACTATTTTCTTAAAACACGTGCTCCATCCCAATGGACTAAATTTAGTGTATTTATGCAATATCTTCAAAAGTGACATCAAATTTGAACTGTGATAGACAAGACAATTTAGTACTTCAATAACTAAAAGTATTAAATGAAGGGTTTATTTTCGTGTGTCTGTAGAGAAGAGAAGACAATTAGACAAATTAGAAATACCCAAGCCAACATTTAAAAAGTGAAGTGTGGGTGATCAAGACTCAAAATCCCTCTTCAACTTAACTTACCAAAATTTTGAATCAGAGCGTCGATATGCATATAACGATGATGATGAAACCGAGCTCAGTACTCTAGTTTGGTTGATCAAAATTTCAGCGAAGTACTGCAAAAATATGTCTAAACGAAGTCATGGTTCTTCTTCCCACAAACCCCAGGTTGAAATCTCTAATCATCTGAAACTTGGTTGTTTAAAATGGGGTTTTGACAAGTTTTTGTTGTTTTTTTTGGATATTTTTTGTAACAATGCTTTAACAGAGTAAGCAAAATGTTGCGGTATGGGAGGCAAAGAGAAAGCTGGTGGAGCAGAGATTGCAGGATCTTGACAATATGAGCAATAATGTGAGTATCTTCTCTTACATTCAAAATTTTAACGTATGTTAAGATTTACGAGTTTCATTTCATTTTCACACACAGTTGTGTTCTTGGCACATATATCAGAAGGACCCCCTAGGGTTTAACATGATTGATGATCTTTTCATTGTTAAGATTTCATTTTCTGAGGAATTGTGTCGATTTATTTAATAAGTCCATTCGATTATTAGTTGAAGTTGTTCTGATAAATGCTCAAGAACGACTCTGAATAAAATTTCAATTTCTGGGTGGTTAGATATTAAACTAAATGTTAAGAATGTTGGGACTCTATTGGTTATCAGAAGAACGTGAGTTGTTAACGTGTTTGACTTGAAGTGATCTAAGATTGTTGGGTCATTCAAAGCTATCTGTTTATGTTCATCATTAGTATGTTTCTTCTGTTTCTCTTCTGCTGCTATGCTAATGAGAACCCATTTTATTTCAGAAGGAGGAATCTGTTAATAAGGATACAAATATTATACGGTGAGTGTGATCTGTGATGCTGTAAATTCTTACACCGGCTATATCTCGTGATAGTAAAGAAGCGCTTATATTATATGAATAAATTTGTTTCCTATGTTATTACAGTTATGAACCAAAGGAGGAGAGTGTGACTCCCATTCTTCACAGTAGCGTTGATGTTTCAACCTCCGCTTTGGAACGAGCAAGAAAGGTTCAAGCAAGCCTGCAGCCTCCGGAATTCCCTAGTTTTGTGAAATGTATGCTCAAATCGCATATATCTGGTGGATTCTGGTTGGTGAGTTGAATTTGTAAATTAAGGCAAATGAACTTTTAAGAGTATAAATAGAATCCTCGTTATATTTTCAGGGTCTACCGACTAAATTTTGCCTTGATCATCTACCGAAACATGATGATACAGTAGTATTGGAGGACGAAAATGGAGAAAATTGCAGCATAAAGTACCTGGCACAAAAAACGGGGCTAAGTGGTGGATGGAGAGGTTTCTCTATGTCACATGGATTGCTTGAAGGAGATGTCTTAGTGTTTCAGCTGATTCAGAGGTGCAAGTTTAAGGTAATTATGTTTATTCCATGTTTCCATTTGTTGGTTGAAGTCTGTATAAATGGTCGAGTAGTTGAGATTCAAGTTGCGAAGTCGAGTCACAAACTATTGCTTGAAGTCGGAGAAATGTAATTGTAGCATATTAAGCATGAGAACATAGCAATAGATGAACTATATAGGACTAAAAAGTGAAAAAATAAAAAATCTTTGCACGCGGATATTATATGCTCGTAATACTAAGTTTGGGAATACCGATCAGACTTTACAATAATCTAAGTTTCCAATTACATGAAGTTGTCATCTATGAGACTATGAACTTAAAACTCTTGCAGCACTAGTCTTGCTATACTGTCCAAAATCGCACTTCTTTTCTCATGTTAAGTAAATTTCACTTGTCTCTCTCATTTGGTTTTCTCAAGATATTCATTGTGAGAGAAAGAAGGGTGACCAACGTTGACGGAGCAACAAACCTTTTAACTCTTAATTCTCATGCTGAGCCAATCAAACCAGGTATCGTGATTCCACATTCATTTTATCTATACTATTTACTCCACATCAAGAAACAAACTTATCAATCCATGTGAAATGCTTGTAGTGGAAGATCTGTCGGAAGAAGCACAGATTACAGAAACAAGGAAGAAGAAATCTCTGGCGCTCATTCCAGCTGCAGATCAATATGAAAACGACATTTCTGATGCACAAGTTATGGATGGCATTGAAATATCAGAATCTCATTCCCATCTTACTTTTAAAGATGTGAAGGGGATCCAAGATTTCAAGGTTCAAATTAACGGCCTCATAATAGACTCAGAGATCCCAATCCATCTAAGGAAAAAATATTACGAGCTGTGCTGCAGTCAAAACATGTTTCTTCATGAAAATCTTATCTCAGGCCTTAATAGTAAACTCGTTACTGGGGCGATTTATGAGACCATCAACATAGCTGATGCTATACGAGTTGTTAAGCCTAGTATTGATCCTAATGAGATGGAAAATTGGGACAGAACCCTCAAAGCTTTCGAGGATTTAGGCATGGCGGTAGGGTTTCTACGCACTAGGATACACAAGCTTTCAAGTGTTTCTCATGAATCCCAAGCTAAGATCCAATTGAAGAGAGACGAGAGGAGTGAAGCAAAAAAAGAGATGCGGGATCTCAAGATGAAGCTTTTAGATGTTAAAAAACGGATAAAACGTGTTGATTTGGAGATTGATGAGCTTGTGAAAAGTAAGGAGCTGGATGATGTGTTTAAAGAAGTGGTTGATGCTCCTTGGTGAAAGTGGCTACCGTGGTCTGTGTAATTTTTGTACAAAGTTTGCTATGACAAACTTTGGTTAATTGCACCTTCATATGCATGGTATGTACAAAGTTTGCTATGACAAGCTCTTTTGTATTGTTTGTTCAAATTAGGGATAAAACTGCATTTTGCTAACCAAACTATGGTTAATTGCACTTCATATGCATGGTATGGCGAGGGGTGAGAATTGTTCTTATTTGAGCTAGGAACTTTAAGGTGGACTAGATTTTTGTCAAAGGTATAGAAATGATGTATGCAGTCAAACAAGTTCTGAATCATGATTTTTCTTCACCATTTTCATATATTTTGTTACGCATTTTTTTGGGAGAATTTATGGCTGTTATCATGTTATTTAAATCGATTACTTGAAGTTTGAACTTGATTTTAGCATTTGTTTCGTCAAGCTCGAACTTGCTCGATTATATTAACGAGCTGAAGTTGGAGTTTAACGAGTCTAACAAGCTTTGAGCTCGAGTCGACTCTTTAGTAAATCAAGTCGTGTTTGAACTTTTATGAGTCTAACAAGCTTTGAGCATTTGTTAGACTCAATTCTACAATACATCTCACTTTCCAAATGTATCCCTTTCAATTTTTCACCATATTCAGGCGTGCGATGACAGTAGGGGTGGCAGGTGAACCCATCTCCGTCTCAACAAAACATGTCTAGAAAGCTTGAATATCACTATAAATCAGTCTCTGTAGCGGCGGCAAAGCCATCTCCGCCGCCACAACCTCGTCGCCATCATGCCTTCTTTGCTCGCGCGATACCTCGTCTTCTTCACTACGAATCACAACCTTATGTTGAATTGCCCCCGTTGAATGTTTGTGAGAATCAATTTTGTGTTGATGAATATTTGTGGGAAATTTTTTCGTGAATTTTGTGCTGGTGAATGAGTGAGGATTTGGAGTGTGTCTTGTGGTATTGAAATTATGGTGGTTATTCAATTTTTAACCTAAGAACAAAAAAAATGTATTTGCGTTTCATTATTTATCTTACGAATTATCACTCTACCAAGCTACATATAGATTATCTTGAAATATTAGTATATATTTTACTACTCCCTCCATCCCATAAGTGTTTCACACAAAATGGATATATTTTTTAAGAAAAAAAATATTAATGAGAGAAGTGTTAAAGAATAATTTTGTAAAGTTATATAAATAAAGTAAAGAGGTGATTGAAAATAAGGTAAAAGTATTGACATTTTGTGTAAATATGTGAATATTGTGAAGGTGGAATTTATGGGAGAGTTTCCTTTTATGGGGGTGTGCAAACAATTATGAAATGGACAAATAAAGTAAGTTTCAAATAATTGTGAAACCGAAGAAGAAGTACATCTTACCAATCACTCATAAAATATTCCACATTTTCTCATATTAAATAATCTACCTATTAAATATAACATTTATCTCCTCCAACCTACCAAATAAGCCCTTATATTAGTGTGACTAATTTTAACATACTAAAATATAACTACCGATCGCTTAGCCATTTTCAATTAGGTACATTTTTTTTTGCGTCGAAGTCAGATTCGAGCAATCGAACACACTTTTTTAAGTGAAATTGATGCTTCAAGTAAAACGTGTGGCTTTGTCATGATGTATAACCATTTTGGTAAAATTATAGTATTGTTTACGAGATGAAAACTACTTCTTTATATTAAAGGGCGAGGAAAGGAAGTGACTCGACCGAGCCTCCCAACTCGGCCTTGCTACTGGATTGAAAAAGCACAAACACGCTTCTATTAAAGGGTGACTCGACCAAGTCAACTCAAATTTTCGCTCTTCTTCTACTTTTAATCTAGGGACACGTGTCACACCATTTGGGAAGGGTATATAAACTAATTTGTTTGTATTTTCAGCCGTCATAGATGATAGAAGAGTCAAGAAGCTCCACCAAACCATTTTTCATCATCTTTCATCTCAAATAACTAGCTAGGTTAATCTATATAATATACTCCCTCGGTCCGCCTATAAGTTTCTCATTACTTTTGGGGCACATGGATTAAGAAAAATGATTAAATAATAGATATAGTACAAATATTGTAATTGAAATAAATAGAGATATAGATAGAAAAATAAAATATAAAGTGAAGTGTGAAAAAAAATTAAAAGAGTATGAAAAACTTATATGCCGATGGAGGGAGTAGTAGTTTTACATAGAATAAATTGCATTATAGTTGTAATTTTATTTCCAAGCAAGAGATTTAAGATTTTGTGGAGGATTTCAAGGTTTATTTTATACTTTTTCAACCTAGAGGTGATATATTTATTCTACTTTGAGTATTTTGTTATTATTGATTATGGGTATGCTATTTCTCGTTAGTTTCTCTAATTTCTTTATTGATTTAGCTATGAGTCAATTCTAATTGTGTTGGGGTATTTTGATTTGTGATGGAAATTGTGATTTACCTTAACTTTGATTGTATAATCCAATTGGAAGGTGTTCGGGTTTGGGGACAGCCTTGGCTTGATTGTGATGATGACTTATGGATTCACACACCTCCTGCAGTAGTAGAGCTTCAGGACATCTGAGTCTCAGATTTTTTTTATTTTGAATCAACAACGATGGGACAATGAATTGGTTGAAGACCTTTTCCAACATGCTGATGTGGCGTATTTTGAGAACAGCGGTCCCACCCTTTGGTGCAGTGGATAGTTGAGTTTGACATTATGAACGAGACGGTCGTTATAGCGTGAAATCTACTTATAAGCTTGCCTCGGGCTTTGTACATAATGATGGTGGCGCGACACAGGTTGAGTGGTCTTTGTTGTGAAAAATTTGTGCTCCACCTAAGGCCATGTCTTCATATGTTGGGCCTTGTTTCAGAGCTGCTGCGAGAGCTGTCATGTGAAGACATGGCCAATGCTGCAACGATCATGTTGCGTACGTGGAATGTGAGAAATGAAAAGTTATGACAAGGCTCGTGCAACACAGCAGCAACAACATTCCAATTGGCGAATGGTTTTCTTAAGGAGTGGGAGACTGCTCAGTCCGTGAAGGCTCATGTCATGGATCGAGCTAGCTGTGTTGCATCCCCTCCTCGGGGTGAGATTAAGCTTAATCTAGATACTGCCTTTTTTGAAGTTTCAACTGAAATGGATTTTGGGGCGATTGCTCAAGACGACGGGGAAATTTGTGGCATGTTGTACATCAACGACGTCAGGCATCTATTCTGTGATAAAGGGAGAGGCTATGGGACTTCTCGAGGCCTTGTCGTGGATCAAAGATATGGGTTTTGAACGGGTGATTGAGGTGGATGCGAAAGATATATCAGATGCCATTAATTCTTCTAAGCTACTGTTGTTAATTTTTGGAGATTTTATTTCTTCTTGTAAAAGCTTAATGGCTTCCATTTCTTATTGTTCAATTTCTTTTTTTTGTCGAATGGCTAATGAGAAAGCTTATCGACTTGCTAGAAATTTTCCAAACACTAATGTTCAGCATGACCTTTCAACCACTGTGGATGGCGTACCGATCGGCATTTGCAACTGCTAATAAATTGGAGTTTTGACTTCAAGAAAGAAAAAAAGGTTAAGCTAATGAATTGATCATTTGCTTAGTTCCAAGTATTAGGTTGTATGTTGAGCATGTGTAGATCGTATATTTGAGAGTTGAGATGGTGCGAATTGAACTCCTTTTGGGTTATCTCACGTAAAGACAAGATACACTTGGGCCAGAAAAATTCGTGCTCAAAATCAAATTTATTTGAGCACGGATTGTTTTCGATAAAAAAAAAGGATTGAAGTAGAGTTTTATGGAATGTATCAATAAGATAGACCCATACCGCAAGTTGTTTCATGCTATAAATAAACCCGAACAAGCTCAAAAAATTTGTTGGACAGGCGAATTCACATCTCATACAACCAACGCAGTCCTCGATCCTTAGAGTAGAGGCAATTTGCTTAGCTTTACATCCGTCCCAAGGTATCATTTCTAAGAGAGTTGAATAATTTCATTGGAAACTCCATTTAATCTACACTGATTATTTGGATGATTAGTGAGGAGAATTTAAGAGTTTAATTTTTAGTATTCAAATGGAAAAACATAATTAGGGAGTAAATTAGGTTTGATTTTTTTGTTGTTTGGATGAAATTGACCACCGAAAATGGTGGTGGCGACGACGGTCGGAAGTGACTACGACTGCAATTAGGATTAGAGTTTAAAGGTTAAAAGAGAAGTATAGTTAATAGTGTGGGTGCATTTAGTAATAGTATTTTATCTAAAGGGTATTTTAGATTTTTAACTCCATTATTAAATTAATAAATTAAAAGGTAGAGTGCGGTTAACAAAGATAGAGGTACAAATAGCCGTACCCCCAACAAATATACTCTGTACATAACAAAAGGCCCAATACGAAACAACTGTACAATCACAAAAGCCCAACTACTCATCCACATCAGAATTTTCTGGAATTTGGCTGTTTAAAATGGGGTTTTGAAAAGTTTTTTTGTTTGTTTGTAAAAATGCTTTAACTAACAGAGTAAGCAGAAGCTTCGGTATGGGAGGCAAAGAGAAAGTTGTCGGAGCAGAGAATGCATGTTCTTGAAAATATGAGCAATAATGTGAGTATGAGTATCTTTCTTTTACATTCAAAATTTCAAAATCTATGTTAAGATTTACGAGTTTCATTTCATTTATTTATTAATCTACTTAATGTTGGAATATTGTTTGTTTATATCCACTGTTGATTTCACACACACACATACTTGTTTTTTTTATCGCATATATCGGAACTCGGAAGGACCGCTAGGGTTTAAGAGGTTTGATGATCTTTTCATTGTTGAGATTTGAGATAATGAGATTGCATTTGTGTCAATTTATTTCAGTTCATATTCGTTCAACTTCGATTATTAGTTGAAGTTGTTCTGAATAAAATTTCAATTTCTGGTTGTTTAGATATTAAAGTAAATGTTAAGATTGTTGGGACTCTATTGGTTATCAGAAGATTGTGAGTTGTTAAACGTGCTTGACTTGAAGTAATTTAATTATTTAGGTTCATAATTAGTATGTTTCTTGTTATGCTTTTCTGCTACTAATGAGAAACCATTTTCTTTCAGAGGGAGGAATCTTTTAATACGGATACAAATATTATACTGTGAGTGTGATGCTGTAAATTCTTACACAGGCTATATCTCGTGAGAGTAAACAAGTGCTCATATGAATAAAGTTGTTTCTCTTTGTTCTTACAGCTATGAACCTAATGAGGAGAGTGTGACTCCCATTCTTCACAGTAGCGCTGATGTTTCAACCTCCGCTTTGGAACGAGCAAGAGAGGTTCAAGCAAGCCTGCAGCCTCCGGAATTCCCTAGTTTTGTGAAATGTATGCTCAAATCGCATATATCTGGTGGATTCTCGTTGGTGAGTTGAATTTGTAAATTAAGTCAAATGTACTTTTAAGAGTATAAATATAATCCTCATTTTATTTGCAGGCTCTACCTTCTAAATTTTGCCTTGCTCATCTACCGAAACATGATGATACAGTAGTATTGGAGGATGAAAATGGAAATAATTGGAGCACGAAGTACTTGGTAGGTAAACCGGCGCTAAGTGGTGGATGGAGAGGCTTCTCTATATCACATGGATTGCTTGAAGGAGATGTTTTAGTGTTTCATCTGATTCAGACGTGCAAGTTTAAGGTAATTATGACCGTTTCATGTTTCCATTTGTTGGTTGAAGTTTGTATAAATGGTCGAGTAATTGAGTTTCAAGTTGCGAAGTCGACTTGAAATCAGAGAAATGTAATTGAACCATATTAAGCATGAGAACATAACAACAGATGAAGTATGACTAAAAAGTGAAAAAATAAAAAGTCGATGCACGTGGATATTATAGTGTTGCTATACTGTCCAAAATCACACTTATTTTCCTATGTTAAGTAAATTTCACTTGTCTCTCTCTTATTTGGTTTTCTCAAGATATACATTGTGAGAGAAAGAAGGCTGACCAACGTTGACGGAGCGACAAACCTTTTAACTCTAAATTCTCATGCTGAGCCAGTCGAACCAGGTATTGTGATTCCACATTCATTTTATCTATACTATTTTGCTCCACATCAAGAAACGGACCTAACAGTTCATGTGAAATGCTCGTAGTGGAACATCTGTCGGAAGCACAGATTACAGAAACAGGGAAGAAGAACTCGCTGGCGCTCGTTCCAGCTGCAGATCAATATGAAAACAACATTTCTGATGCACAAGTAATGCATGGCATTGAAATATCAGAATCCCGTCTTAGTTTTAAAGATGTGAAGGGAATCCAAGATTTCAAGGTTCAAATTAATGGCCTTATAATAGACTCAGAGATCCCGATCCATCTCAAGAAAAAGTATTACGAGTTATGCTGCAGTCAAAACATGTTTCTTCATGACAATCTTATTTCAGGCCTTAACAGTAAACTCGTTACTGGGGCGATTTATGAGACCATCAACATAGCTGATGCTATACGAGTCGTTAAGCCTAGTATTGATCCTAATGAGATGGAAAATTGGGACAGAACCCTCAAAGCTTTCGAGGATTTAGGCATGGCGGTAGGGTTTCTACGCACTAGGATACAGAAGCTTTCAAATGTTACTCATGAATCCCAAGCTAAGATCCAATTGAAGAGAGACGAGAGGAGTGAAGCGGAAAAAGAGATGCGGGATCTCAAGATGAAGCTTTCGGATGTTGAAAAATGGATAAAACGTGTTGATTTGGAGATTGATGAGCTTGTGAAAAGTAAGGAGCTGAATGCTGTGTTTAAAGAAGTGGTTGATGCTCCTTGGTGAAAGTTGCTACTGTGGTCTTTCTACTTTTTGTACAAAGTTTGCTATGACAAACATTTTTGTATTGTTTGTTCAAAATAGGATAACTGCATTTTGCTAATCAAACTCTATGGTTAATTGCACTTCATACACATGGTATAACGAGGGGTGAGAATCGTTCTTATTGAGCTAGGAATTGTAAGGTGGACTTCATTTCTGTCAAAGGTGGTATAGAAAGGATGTATGCAGTGAAACAAGTTTTGAATCTTGATTTTTCTTCACAAATTTTATTTTTGATTTTTTTATGCATTTTTTTTTTTTTTTGGAGAATTTATGGCTGTTATCTTGCTATTTGAGTAGAGTACTTTTATAAGTTTGAACTCGATTCGAGCATTTGTTGCGTCAAGCTCAAATTTTCTCAATTATATTAACGAGCTGAAATTGGAGTTTAACGAATCTAACAAGCTTTGAGCTCAAACCAGCTATTAGTATTAATTTTTTTTGTAGGAGTTTGTATTGTGTTTGATTGATAATAATGTGTGTAATTTGGAATGGACATATGTGATGTTGGAATTACATATTTACATATACATCAATCTCATCCAACCTTCCAAATAATGTGATTACTTTTAACATACTTATATACTCCCTCCGTCCACGAAAAGTAGTCCCATTTGACACATATTCTTTGTCCACCAAATGTAGTCCCATGCACTTTATGGAAACTATCACCCTTCAACTATCACTTAATTACTCAATTTACCATCAACTTTATTCCTAAACAATCACTTTATTCACAATGGACCCCACAATACCCTATAATACCCTTACTTTATCTACTTTATCTACCATTTTCTTAAAACTTGTGCCCCATCCCCATGTCCCTACTTTTCATGGATGGAGGGAGTATAACATTCTGTAAAAAAAAAAACACTACTTCCATTCGGCCTTTCCCATATCAGTATTTTGTAAATTGTAATACTGCCACACGTGTGTAATGAAGAATTTGATTTCTTTTGCACGTGAGATTCAGTGAGTGAGATTCAGTGAGTTTCTCGCACGTGAGTGACGTTTTTTAATTTTTAGCTAAAGTTGCTGATTCTAAAAAAACGTTTTTCTTTCAAATACTACCAAACAACTCCCCCCTAGGGTTGCAAACGAATCGAATAATTTTACTCGATTCGGTATTCGTATTCGAATTTTGATATTCGTATTCGAAATTTTATGATTCGAATTCGAATATAAATATTTTTTTTGATTCGATTAATAAACGAATACAAATATAAAATTATGATATTCGATTCGATATTCGTAAATATTCGATTCGATTTATATATAAATATATATGTATAATATATTCTTAAGTTATTTAATAAATTAAAATTATATTTATATATTTATTTAATTACTAATAATTTGTATAGAACATTACTGCACAATGCAGCAACAGGCCCACAGCCCACGTCATGGATTTACACACAACCTAGCTTAATCCTCTTTCAATTTTAGTTTCTCCAGATCCGAATTCCCTTTACCCTCCGTGAGTCGCGACCCTCATTCTCTTCGTCCCGCCGCTTGCCGTCGGTCTTCTACCGCCGTCCACGGCAAGTTGACCACCAGTCTCACCAGTCACCACCTCTATTCCCTACACTTTGCCCGTTCCTCACGCTCACACACACTCACACATCGAAGCTGCGATTCTATCAATATATTATGTAGGAGTAATTTCTTAAATGTTGGTGTGGATCCACTCAGAATTTCTTAAATGTACAGCCGTCGCGTCTATACTACCATCGCCGTCGCGTCTGTCGCCGTTGTCAAGCTCTCTCCCCCCTCCCCCTTCTCTACTGTGTACGCATAAGTTAGTAGCTAGGGCACAAAATTAGAATTAGGGGTTTGACCATTCTTCTTTGGGCCTGAATTGAATTGTCGAATACTCGAATAATATTGTTTAAAAAAATCGAATCGAATACTCGAATCGAATAATATCGAATAACCACTCGAATCGAATATCGAATCGAATTTATTATTCGAAAAATAAATGAATCCTCCGCCGAATTGTGTTTTTGCCATGAAGCTTTCGTGTTTAAACTGAATTGTAACTCCGGAAATTATCATTGGTATATTCGAAAATGGCCACTCAAAATTTTCTGTGGAATTTAGCCAAAAAATCTTTCACCGCAGGTATAATTGGCCTCACAATATCTGATCGATATGCTAGCTTTATGGCTGTTCGTGGTTCATCAATGTATCCTACTTTGAATCCCCATAGAGACTCCACTGGATTCGTGTTTGGTAAGTTCTCTCTCCCCCAATCCCCCGTTTGGTTGATTTAATTTAGAGCTTTTTCTTGATTGTGTTTTTTTTTTTTTTTTCTTCCAGATGACTATGTATTGGTTGAGAAATTATGCCTTCAAAAGTACAAGTTCTCGCGTGGTGATATCGTGGTTTTTCGGTAATTTTCGCTTTTGTTGGTACATTAGCTTCTTAGTTGCGATTCCGCAATTTGATTTTCGTTTAGAGCTCATTCTTGTTATCGAGGTTAAATGCTTGTGAGCTATGGTCGACTGAGTGAAGGGAATTGACGCTGTTGAATTATTTGGTTATCAGAGTAGTGATTTTGTTGAGCCTCCATTAAGCTCTGGATAATATACTACTCCGTTGGTGTTGATTATTTGAAGGAACTTTCAATTAGTCAAATTAGTATAAATATGATTGAATCTTGCTTTTTGATTAGGGTTTGCAGAGTAGAATGTTACATTGATAAATAATTATAATTAACATGGTTTGAGGTGTATACTTAGAATGTGAAGTAATGCATAGCTTTAAACCACCAAAAAAACCCTTCAATTTGAAGATTTGAGTTCTAGTATGATATTGAAACAGCCTCATTTCTCATGGTTTCTTTGGTTGCTAGCTTTACTAGATTCTGTAATGTGGTGCAGAACTGAACTCTTTTTCTTCTTGTGAGGATTAGTTTCACAATTGGCCATTTTAAGTTTTTCCTAGCATTAATGTGGGTTGACTATTGGTTCTTGATCTTATTCATGGCCTTCAAGTTTTAGGTTTTCACCCCATGCTTAACTTACAGCTGCAGAACAATTTAAATCATAAAAGCGTAATTCTCTGCTAAATTTGGCTCATGCTCGTTATCCAGGCATCTAGATGCAAAGAATGAATGCTGTGCTCTAGGATTAAGCAGAAAATAGAAAAAATCAAGAAATTTACATCAACATTAATGTTATATTTATGATTTGTTATTTTGAAGGGATTTTCCTAAAATTGGATTTTAGACTTGCTAGGTTGATGGGGTGTATTCCTCAGCCCAAGCTTAATGTTTGATCACATCAACTTGCACCCTTGTGATGAGAAAAAAACTTCAGCTATTGATCGATACCATGAGCATATACCGTAATTGCTAAGAACACACGTGTGAGATTTTCATGATACCTGTCTGAATTGCCCTCTCATTTATAGGAAATCTGCAGAGTCCCACTGATAAAGTTCAAGCAAATATGAATCTAGTTTTACTGAAAACGTTCCTTCTTTAAAAGGATTATAATTTACATATGCTGCAAAATATGATTTGCTGGTTTTCTACTTTGAAATTATCTAAATTTCACCAGCCTAAATGCCTAATAGAATCTGCTGATGAAATTGTATTAATCCTTCTTGCAGTTCTCCTAGTAATTATAAGGAGAAAAACATAAAAAGGCTTGCTGGCTTGCCAGGTGATTGGATCGATGTCTCTCCGTTCGACACCGTGAGGGTTCCTGAAGGGCATTGTTGGGTTACTGGAGATAATGAAGCTTGTAGCCTAGACTCGAGATCGTTTGGCCCAGTAAGACTCGAAATACTTTAGTTATACATGCATATGTGATGTCTGAAATCCTACAATTTGCTTGATTACTTCTTTTTTGATAAGAAACATATACTTTATTGCAAAAATAGGGACGAGAGATCCATAGAGAGATTACGGGGGTGTTAGCAAACCAACTAACTTCCAGAATCAGTTTTTATTCAAAAGTTGTGAAAGAGAGCCTTAAAAATAAGTGATTCTAGAAGGAGTTTGCTAAGTTTGCAAACACTGCCTACATAATGAAACTTGTATGAGCTGTAATCCATTATTCTCAGCTTATGATATACGCATGCTTTCATTTACAATTAAGATGCTTTCGAGCATTTATGGTGTTAAGTATTTTGATGGCAGATTCCTCTTGGTTTGATATGTGGACGCGCTACGCACGTTGTGTGGCCACCTCAAAGAGTAGGCGGAGTTAATAGTCGAATCAGCATGTTGCCTGGAGAGCAACAGAATAACATTATTTGATGCATGAAATGCCAGCCAACAAGTTCTAAATGCTGCAGCTGAGCAACTGAGATTATAACTCTTCCTACATTCTGCTAGAGCCGTCAAAACGGGCTGGGCCCGTTGGGCCAGCCCGCCCCGCCACTAAAAAGAGCGGGTTGGGCTGAGATTTTTCAAGACCGCCAAGAGGCGGGCCCAGGCGGGCTGGCCCGTTTGGGCCGCGGGCTTTGGCGGGGCGGGGCGGGGCGGTCTTTGGCGGGCTGGCCCGCCATATTTTAAATTTCATTTTTTAGTATTATAATTAATTAAAAAAATATAAAAATAAATATATAAACCTAAAATCCTAGCAAATCAATAGACAGAAACAAAGCAGTAGGCGCATTTTTTATTTTCCTCATCCACTTCTTCCTCAAGTTAGTTCCTTTTTCCGCTGTTCTTCCACCACTTGTGCCCCCAACTACCTGCGCCGAGGCTGCTCCTCCCCCACTTGGTATAATATATTTATATATCACACAATAAATTTATATTTGATGTTTTATTCTTAAAAACATCACATTCCAGGAATTAGTATTTAGTAATTAGAAAACTTAAAAGCAGCATAATATTAGTAATTAGAAAACTCAAAACAGCAGAATATTTTTAATAATTATTGTATTAGAGATTAGATTTTAAAGAATATTTCTATTCATTTTTATTTTATACATTTTTGCACTTTGCGCATTTTCTGTATTTATGTTTATGTATTTAATAATTTATGTTTATAAATTATGATTATCTTTTGATGATTTATGTTTAATATTTTGTAGATGATATAACTATATTTAATTTTGTTAGATAAATTTTAATAAATATTTTTTAAAAAAAAGTGTTGGCCCGCTGAAACCCGCGGCCCGCCCATTTTTGGGTTGGGTTGAGGTTTTGGTAGCCCGCTTGACAAACGGGCTGGCCCGCCCCGCCCCGCCAAATGACGGACTTTTGCGGTTTTGACCCGCCCCGCCCCGCCGGCCCGTCTTGACAGGTCTACATTCTGCTGCTAATTTGTTTCAGTTTGTGGCTAGGCTCTTTTGCATTTGGGTCCGCCCTGAATAGATGATTCTTTTTGGGTTTCATATATTTTTCTGAATCTTTAAATTTCAGAATGATTCTGTAACTTTCTTCAAGTTCAAAAAAGAAAAAGAAAAAAAAGGTCCCGAAACTTTTTTGTTTTTCAGTTTTGGTCTTTTCAGTTTCATTTATGTTTGATTTTGGTCCTCTTGCTGATTTGAAGGGGTCACATAGACAAAACATGTCACATTGCATCCTTATCGTACGGCCACGTCTTATTATGCAAAAATAAGAAGTTTTAAATAATATTTAATACAAAAAATACATTATAAATTTTTAAAAAAAATCTCCAGAAGTCAATTAATTAAAAAATTTTAATATAATTATTTTTAAGTCTTAATATAAACTTTACAAAAATAAAAATTGGAATAAAAAATTATAAATAAAATTAATTTTTTGGAATAAGTAAACTTACAACCAATATTTAAAAAAAAATGATGCGTGAACCAACTAAATTACTCTTAATAGCCAATCGTGGGACGAAAGTGAAAATGACGTTAACCATTATAAAGCCATTGGCCTAATAACTATGTATTTTGCATAAATAATTACCCCACACCCATCTTGTACACAATATTATCATAAATTACCCCACACACATCTTGTGCATAATATTATCATAGTCTCATGTTTAAATTCATAATTAGTTTATGTAGAAAATAAAAATGTCAGGGGTGGAATGAGATATTGTGAAGTCAATTTATAAGTAAAGTGAAGTTAAATTGAAATAGTGTTAATAATATTATTTAAAAAATAAATATAATGAAATTGCACCTACTATAATATATAAGTATGATATGGTGAGTGGTATACTAATGCAATTAGTGTGATTCATCAACCACGATATATATTCCAATGAATACATTTTCACATATTTTTTCCAATCTAAATTAAAAAAAGAAAAAATCATTTTAGTATTTAGTTATGTTTTTTTTCTGTCGTCGCACGTTCATATGAAATTATTATAATTAAGAAAAGAAAAACGATTACCTGAGCAACAACAAATAATGGAAACACAAACACACACGTCCCATTTGGTGTGATGGTTGATGATTTGCTTTCTTTTTCTCCCTTAATCGCTGCCTAAGGTCAGATCCTCCCCTTCTTTTTCTTTCTTCTCCTACACTCCATTTTTTTCTCTCAAATGTATGTTCGTGGCCATCACCTAGTGTTTTTTTCCTGCAATTTTGTTATATATTTTTTCTGCATTTCAAATTTATTAAGTTTTACATTTGATGTTATGATATGGTTTAGGTGACCGGAGAATTTAGGTCGTCGTGATAAATTTTCAAGGGTGGATTGGATAGCAATTAGCATTATGGGAAGGATATTTGTGATTGATTTGGAAGGAAACAAGTATACTTGCAAGCATTGCCAAACGCATCTGGCCTTAGCCGATGATATTATGTCTCAGGTTTTTTTTGAAGTCTCATTTATTTTAATGTATGTACTGACTGATTTGAATTTTAAAAATCTCTATTAACAATGGTAATTTGATGGATGTTGTTGTGTTTGTGACATTTATTAGTGATTAGAGGCTTTGTTTGTTCATTGTTGAGCGCTACGAACTAGTTCCTCTGTGTCGTTACATTTGTTAATCGTAATTGAAATAATTAAGCTATTTGTTTCATGAAGATGGGAATTTGGATTCCAATTCCTAATCATTTTCCCATGAATGCCTGTTATTGCCGAGTCTGAGACTTATTCGTTGCATTGAAATTGCAGTAGGTTGAGTTCATCATTTATGATTAAGATTCCATTGAAGTGAGAACATTATGGTTCCATTTTGAAATGGAGTTAGTAGAGTGCTTTTGATTTCTTGACCTACTTAAAATCAATTTCTTAGTTCATATGTTTTTCTTTCTTTTTTTGCTTGAAATGTTGGTTGAATTTTTACATGACATTCTGCTTTGGCACATCATAATACCGATCTTCCATCTGGCTTGTGAGTTTTAACAACATTGTTTTAATATTAGAGTGACGTATGAACCTGGAAAAATAAAATGGTATGCAAGTATCTCTTTGATGTTTCCTTTTTTAAGTTTGATACATTAGTGATGTGTATGATCAAATTGATTATCCTTTTTCAATTTTAACAATATTTTAGGCATCCACTTTACGACCTTTTGTGTTAGGTTTGACAACTGTTGGATCCTTGTTGAGGACTTGCCTTTCTTAGGCCAAGGTAGGGGCCTTAAATTAGCCTCATGCCTTAGCTTCCTTACAGTAAGATCCAAAGCATGCTAAAGGCATGTCTGATTAAAAACCATAGATCCAGATACTGTTTATTGTTTACTTTCCCTTCATCCCTTTCTCGTTCTTTATGCTTTTTTTTTTTGTTGTTCCTTTACTTTTCTACCTATTCTAGTCTTCCTTTTGCTCGTTTGCTTCATTCATCTCCTATCTCGGTAGGACACTTATGTAAAAGGGAAACTGAAATGGTATGTATCTCACTTTGGGGTTCTTAATTTTCTTGTTTCTCAATTCCAAAACTCAATATAAGCAATCAGTTCAAAGATAATCTTCATATATGTAATATTGGCTTGTTGATTTGCAGCCTCTTCGATGTTGTTGTATCCAAGTTAAGTTGAGTCATTCTCCTCTCTACTGGTATTGCATGTGAGGCAGTGCAAAGTGACGAGTATGTGCCTGCATTGTTTTGACGTGTTAAAAGATTTCACGTTGTAGGAGCTATAAAACTTCAGTATATAGGTGTGGGATATTGTTAACTTACAAGCTCTGTTCAAATTCATTCCAACGTCTATTTTTCTCATCTTTGGTCGTAGTGGGCCATTGCTACTTGGATTTTGATAAATCCCCACTTTGTTTAAATTCTTGTTCCACAGTTTTATCTATTTCTGATCTATATATTTTGCTTCCTTTTCTCGCTACAAGCATGGTTTTGTTTGCATGAATCCTGACCAATTTTTTTACCTGTTTCCAGGCTTTCCACTGCAAACATGGGAAGGCTTATCTCTTTAATAATGTGTAAGTGCTCTTTTTTACGACAGTTATCATGTTTCCAACCATTAAGAAAAATAACCAGAACTTATTGGTAAAACACAGTAGTTTTCCTGGTTTTTACAAAATCACAAAATTATTTGGTCTCATCTTGATATGTAGCTGATGACAGCGTATTTGGTGATAGTGTGAACATTACGATGGGGGAGAAAGAAGAGCGAATGATGATAACAGGAATGCACACTGTCGTTGATATATTCTGTGTGGCGTGTGGCTCAATTGTGGGATGGAAATACGTGAGATTCTTAAACATTTCCTTGTTGACATATTTTTGTATCTTATGCTCAAATGTTTTTGTGTTTGCCTCTTTATCGTTTATCTCAGGAAGCGGCTCGTGAAAAACAACAAAAATACAAAGTTGGGAAATTCATTCTTGAGAGGTATACAAATGAGTATTTGATGATGTGCTGCATATATACTAGTATATCTTAGCATATGAACTGTTATCTCTCTCTCAATAGGGCTAAAATTTTGGGTCCTGATGGTAGCAGCTATTCCATTGCTTTAGACACTCAGCTGGGTGGAAGTGACGCTGATGATATGTGAATATGTGATCAATTAATCGACTAATTTGAAACGTATATTCTCTGACTAGATCTAGTAACGTAGTAAACTCAAGATCGACCTGTGATTTTTTAATGTCAATATATCAAATAGATATCAGACATGTCCTAAACCACTCTTTTAGATTACATGCTTGACACTATTCTGTCATTTGTTCTTTTGATAATTTGAGCTAAGGGGTTTCTTTCTTTACTTCTTGAAATCGTGTTTTGACACTTTTTAGTTGGCCCCTTCACTTGAAGTTACTTATGATTTTCACGACCTTCTATTTTTGGGTTTCCATCGTCCAATACATTTTATTTAAATCCTATACATGATTACATCCACCCATACTCTCTCTCTCTACTACATTTATGATTTACCCACCAAAAAATTAAATATAAAATAAAATTATATAAAGAGATGAACATTAAAGTTTAAAAACAGTGTGGACCCTCCCAATAACAAACCAGTGTCTTTCTCTACTTAAAATCTTATTACTCTCCCTCGCCCTGTCTAAAACTAAATTTGAGAAAATCTGTATGCAATTAAACTTATTTTAACTGGAAAGTTTAGTTTGAAGATATAATTCTTTTTTCAATATTTGGAATTTTTTCTAAGATAAAAGTGGTCGGCGTCCATGGTGGCGCGGCGCGTGCTTTATAATGACCTGAAATTGTCAGTTTGCCATCATATTTTTAGGAAATTTGCAATAATATTGTACCACCTCAATTCTACTTTTTTTTTTTTTTCCTTTTTTAAAAGCATTATTTGTATTTTAATTTTGAAGCCCTCAAATCTTTTTGTAATTGCATGCCTCCATGATTATTAAAATAAGAAAATCCCCCTTAGTTATGTGTAGATTTATTTGATGTGTTGGTCGATGAAAACGTTTTTATGGTAACCAGATCCAAATTAATTTTCACTTATTTAACTGATTAAAACATTATAAAAATTTCAATTGGTGAATGTGATCTACTTGACTTTTGAAATTTAAAAAACACACTATTTCTCTTTTAATAATTTTGTAACAGAGGATGTATGTAGTAAACAATAAACACATATACTTTCAAAACTAATCCCAAATAAATGATAGATTTCAAATTCGGAAATACGTGGTGTCCTAATATTCCTATAAATGTCGGAACTATTTATTTCTTGTAATCCATGTTTCATATCACATTCACATCACATGGAATGAGGTCAAATGCAATCTCAACAAAACGTTGACTATAAAAGTGCAAAACGTTTAATTTATGGGAAACGTAAGTTGGCCCACTATTAATTTATGGGCCCCCATTGTTTGATAAGTCCATCAGAAGTGGGCCTCAGATAAAATAATTAAATTTTGTACATGCCGTGGGTCCAAACACCCCATCCATATTACTTTTAAACCCATTTTTTAATTATTCTAAACTTTTCGTTGCAATCACTCTTCCCCCGTGATCTTAGTTATCGCTACCTAATCTTAGTCAAAGATATAGCATGTGCCTATATTCAAATTATTCGAAATTAGTCCTTATTGAAATTCGATATTCGAAAGTGCCCCGGTGCAAATATTCGTTTAAATAAGATTATAGAGATAGCGTTGGTCTCGACTCTCAACTCAATAGACACAATTTTATTTACTTTAATCAAAATAACTCGTCTCATATGTGCATTCACTATAAATTCTTTATATTTATATCAATTTACACACTTTAATTGAAGTTATCATGTTTCAATATACATAACTAAAATTATTTTACGTAAATGAAAATATATTATTTTCAAACATTAACTTACATGTTTCAATTAAAATTAGTGTTACATTTAATTTAAAATTAATATCACGTTTAAGTTAAAATTGATGCCACACTAACTTTTGTGTTCTGTTGCACCGATTAAAAGATGTACAAAAAACTAACTCAAAGAATTATTGTTTGTTATTGTAAAAGAAAATAATAAGTTGGGTCGAACGAGTTGCAATGAAGAAAAACTGTGCATTAAGTAGTGTACATGCTTTTAACTTTTAAGATTGTAGTGTACATGCTTTTAAGATTTTAAGGTGTTAGAGATAGCACAATAAAATATTTAATGTGAATCTTTCGTGCATCAACTGCACCATGCAATTAGACGAACAGATGAAATGTATTGAACAATATAATTTAAATGCACTAAATTTGAATAATAAACGTAGACTAAAATATATAAGTTAATATAATTGAAACGTGTTACGAGTGCACCTTTAAGACATTAAGAAATACTCCTGGAGTATTAATATACCTAACATTCGTGGATATTCATTCCTAATAAAATATTGTGCATATGAAATGAATTTGTATAATTAAATAAAAAAGACAACATTAAAATGTGAAGTAGATATTATAAATGGAATACTTAATATGTTCATCATTCACGCGTCACACAATGACAAGATGGTTAAACTTTTCTTTTTAGAGGGGTTTAATTTCAAATCGTTATAATCACTACAAATTTTATTTACATTTTTGAGAGTGGACACGTTAACTCACATGTACACATTTTTTTTCCGAATATAGTGTTTATTTAAATTTATAGAAAATATGTGTAATCATCACCTTCCTTATTATTTTAAATGCTATTAATTGGAAAATGAAATGGAATAAATGCATAGTAAATTTAATTTTTGGAGTATCATTTAATGAGAAAATTACAGTTTGAGCCTAACATACATTAAAAGTAATAACTACTTGCACATTTTTGTTTCTAATTAATAACAATAACAGAGTTTCATGTCCCTTGTAATAATATGTATTCAAATTCTTATTAAAAAAATTAAAAGACATTTTATTAATTACTTTTGTCAGCAAGAAAGATAATGTGCAAGCAAGAGGTCCTTTTCATGTGGAGCGTCTCTTTCATTTTTAAGTTATATTTTTTTGGGTGAAAGTCCGTTGATCTAATGTTCTTTAACATCTATATTGATGTGAGGTTTTTGGCCATGGCTGATACGAAAATCCGACTGCATTATAAAATCATACTCCCTCTGTTTCAATTTAGATTAAACATTTACTGTTTACGCGTAGTTTAATGTGATAGTAGTTTATGTAGTGTTAAAAGAATAAAGTAAAGAATATGAAAGTATTTTGAGTAATGTAAATTGGGACGGATGGAGTATGTATTATTTTCGGCGACTACGTTCTCATATATGCATGTGGAGGCCGGATACTATGTTCGTGTTTTAGTGAAGTTTCAATTAAAGGAAGTGTTACATTTTATTTACTTTTGATTGTTTAAATAGATAATATAATTTGGTAATATTATTTTATGCGTTTCAATTAAAACTGTTGTCACGTTTTATCATGTGCCTAGCTGCACAATGAATTGATGCATAAAACATTAACCCTTACTTTTTATATTCTATTTTAATATTTTGTTATTTAAATTAATAAATATCTTATTAAAAATAAAATTATTAAGTTTGATTTTTTTTTATTAGTATTTTAGAATGCAAAATCTCGAAATTCTGAATTATTTGCTAACAGTAACCTTTTAAACAATTTACAAAATACCCTCTTCGTTCTATAAAGATAGACTTATATATATTTTTTTTGCAACACAAAGATAATTCAATTACTATATTTAATACTTCATTCATCTTGAAAAAAAGCTTTCGTAAGATGAACATAAATTAAGACAGTGTGATGTATTTAATTTCATAAATCTTTATATATAAAGTAAAATAAATTTCAAACATAAGATATTTTATGTAATATAGTGGATATTAAGTGGAGTATAATTTATAAAAGACTTTCTATTGTTAAGTGTGTAAGTTATTTTGAAACAATAAAAAAAGTGTTTTTTTTGGGGGGGGGGGGAATAGGGAGAGTATAAATCTGGATATAATTTTTCATTTCTATCTTTACCTATATATATTCAACTAGTGTAAGACCCGCGTTTTTTTATGCGGAATTAAAATAAATCTATAATATATTTTAATTTTAGTTTATTTAAAAAAAATATTTAAAACATGCATAGATTTATTATTAAAAAATAAAATGTTGTAACTATATATGGATTACATCATATATATATATAATAACAATAATAGAAAATTATAAACATATTGTACGTTTACATATTTTCAATATGAATTTAGGAATAAAAATAATAAAAAATTAATCCACTCTTATTCTTGATTATAGAGGCGGCAACATACAACTTTCTGCGTATCAACACATGTTTTGAAAGGTAGAAACCTACCCTAGAAAATGACTGAAGTTAATTTTTATTTATCGTCATTAATATATACTCCATTATTAAGAACAGGAGATTGACTTCTGCGAAATTTTACAGAAATCGTGTCATTCGAAACACTCAATATCATTTTCAAAATAAAAACTTTACCACCAATAATGGACAGCCCTTCACATTTTTTCGAAAATATTAATCTAGTAATATTAATTGGACCTCATATCAAAAATTTATACTCCCTCCGTCCCAGGATTGTTTACACCATTTTATGGGCACGTAAACTAAGAAAATGGTGTAATGAGTGGAGTGTTGAAGAGTAATTTTATAAACTTTTATGAATAAAGTATAGTGAATGATTAGATTGAGGGTAAACGTAATGACATTTTGTGTAAATATGTGAATATTGTGAGGGTGGGATTTATGAAAAAAATTCCTTTTTGAGTAGTGCAAACAATTGTGGGACGGACGAATAAAGAAAAAGGGAGTATTTCATAAAAAAAAACTCAATACAACAATTATCTCATTCAAACAAAAGAGTTGTTTAGTTTCTTACAAATCTCATGTTACAATTCATAAAAATATAATGAGACTTTATATACAAATTGAATAGGAAAGATATATGAACAATATTTTCTAAAATAGGAAAGATATATTTTCTAAAATAGGAAAGATATATGAACAATATTTTCTAAAATCTTGTTGCTTAATTAGAGATGGTGGTGGATGGAATGAGAAGGAAATGAAAAAAGGTGAGGATTTTGTAAATAGTTCTCTCTCTGTCCCATTATTAATTGAACATTTTCTTATTTGAAAAAAAGTAACTTTTTACTAATTAAAAAAAAATCCTCAAACATCTTTTATTTACTCCATATATCATTACTTTTTACATACTAAAAAAATATTATTTCTCCGATAAATTTGAATTACCTATAATATCCCTAAAAAAAGTCAACTTTATCACATTTACTACTAATAAACAATTTTTTCATTAAAATTCGTGCAAACAATATATGTTCAATTAATAATGAAACGGATGGAGTAATTGTATTTGGATAGAAATGTAGAAATATAGGTTGATAGAGAACTTTATGTGAAATCAAGAGTAATGTTATAAAAGACTTTCTATTGTTGAAGTGCGTAAGTTATTTTGAAACAATAAAAAAAAAAGTGTAATTTTTTTTTTTTTTTTTTGGGGAATAGGGAGAATATAAATCTGGATATAATTTTTCATTTCTATCTTTACCTATATATATATATTCAATGTGCTCTTTTTTTTCTTTTTCATATCAATATTTCGGTAGTACAAATTGTCGTAGGAAATAAGTAGACATAAAGCCAAAACATGAAAACAAAGAAAAAATATATTTTAAACTATAATAATTTCTATCTTTGTAAAAATAATAATTTTAATTTTGTGGAAGTGGAGTATATTTGTTCCATTTAAAAGAAAAAGTAATTCTAAGTTAAACGTAAATTTCAAACACCCCTCCCCTAGCCAAATGACCACCACCATCAATCAAATGGCAATTATATTTGAAGGCTCATAATAACCTGCGAAAGTGAAAAGCCACCCACTAAAAATGACAAAAACTTGTAATTTTCTCGTTTCCCAAAAGTGTCACTTTTATTTTTTGTTCAATTCAAACTTACCTTTTTTTAACTGATGAAAATTTCAAACTCAATTTGTTTGGATCGTTCGTCTAGTGCTCCCCAATGACTTGAGGCAAATTTGGATATGTATCGTATGTAACATATACTAGTATTTACATGTTTCTATACTTTTCATATTTATTAATATATACTTTATGACAATAATTAAACTTCTTATATACTCCTTCCGTACTGTAAATTTTTACTCAGATTCATTTTTTGGTTCACAAAATATATGTTTATTTTATTTAAATAATTAATTTTTGATTATTTTTTCTTATTTATTAAGCAGACTGAGTATGTACGGACAATATTCTTTACTCCCACATATATTTTTTATAATTAAAATATAATTTTTTTAAAAATACATATAAAAAGAAGTGAACAAAATTTTATATGGAGTACTTTTTTATTACATCATGGACATATGATATAAGATACAATATGGCACTTAACTAAAAATTCTTATAAATTCATTAACATGTTTTTAATATAATATATATATATTTTCAATTGAAATTTTATTTTTTATGTTATAATAATATTTATGTATTATCTTTATAATTTTATTTTAAATTTAGAACGAGTTATCTCGCCCCGATTTGTGTCTCGCAACGGGTCACCCTGTCTTGTTTATAGAAAGTGACGGATTCTGATTTTCAATACCCGACCCGTTTTTAAATTCCTAATACGTATCTACCTGATTTCAATTTCAAATATCTCTGTTTGAGCTGTGTTTTCTTTCAAGAAACATTAGTGTGTTTTTTTTCTTCGCAAAGTTTAAAGAAACATAAGTAATAAAAAGAGACATTTTAAAAACAGGTGGTGTCCCTCGTCAAAGGAATCAAACAAAAGATCATTCATTACACAAGTTCATGAACTTCCCGTTCTTGCTTCTCCCATATTTCTCGAGTCCCAACTTTTCTGTCACAGACAATATAAATCAAAAAGAAAGCAAGATAAGGGTTTTATATTAAAATACGATTATACTGCTACTTCAACAACAATTTTCTTGTATTCTCTTCATCTCTTTGCAGCTTTTTATACTTGTGCTTCTCTTCCATAACAATGGCGGTAAGTGCTTCTCTTCTTGATCCACTCTTGCCTTTTTTTTTTTTTTTATTTGATTGTAAAGATTGAAACTTTAGTTAGTTTATGCTAATATATTTTCTGGGTTTTGATTTTTAATTTATTATTGTTCTGGGTTCTTACTTACATTGTGTGTTTCTTGCAAGATTCAGCTGAAAATCATGATTTTTTGGCATTTTCGGCTAGTATGGTGAATGGTTTTTTTACATTCTATTATGTCTTTGATTTGGAACAAATGGAATCTGATTCTTCTTTTTTGTGGTAAAGGAAATGCATGTGGTTGAGGAATATTGAGATTCTTGAATCTTGATTAGGCTTCAGCTTCTAACTTTTTTTGAATTTTGCTTCATATGAGTTTGATTAGTTAGTTATACCTTTTATGCTTTTTTTGGCTGTTTCCATCTGTAAGGGAATCTCTATCAGAATGAACTTATCCACTAATAATAATATAATAGCTATGAATCATGATGCAATTTCTCTGGAAAATGCAGGCATCAGTTCAAATTAGGCCACATAACAGAGATCTTGGGATGGTAATGAGGGAAGTAGATGAAGATCTAGCTATTTTCTTGGGGATTCGGAATGGTGAGACGAAGAGAAACGATCTTGTTCTCGTTGATGAGTTTGATGACTCAAAAAGTAAGTATTTCTTGGTTTTTCTATGACATTCAGTTCAATTCTAGATAATTACAGTTAATTATTTTTCTGCCCTCTTTGTGTGTTGTAATTGAGATTTGATGTGAACTATGTTTCGGTTTGTATTCATGGATTCGACTGATTTGTAGGTGTGGAGTCGAGCTTGTTCAAATTGAATGCTTCTGAGGCAGAGGAATTTCTGGTCGAGGCTGATGATAATTTCCTCAATTTGGAGATGGAAAAGAGTGAAAGTAATTGGTAAAGTTTGTAGTTTCTAATTAAATTTGATGCTTCTTATATTTTGTGATCCATTTTTACATTTTTTTTAACTTGTAGTATCATGCTACAAATTTCATTTCAATTCTAAACTGCTACTATATAAAACTTTGGAAGCATGTGGATCAGTGGTGTTTGTAATAATAAGATCAAATTCTTCAAACCGTTGTTCGTTTCTTTGGCAACATATGCTGATTAGTTTCAGATTAAATCTTCAACAGCAATCTTTTTTGCTTTCTGGACAAAAATGCCTTGATTGTCCTACGAAGCGCAATTCGTGTTTGTTTACTAACGTTGAAACAAATCTTTGAATTAGGCTTGTCTCGCAACCAGATACTTCTCTACTTCCCTCAGTAGAGGCGGAGGAGGCAGACGTGCAAGGATGTTCCGATAGTCAGCCCAAAGTTTCAAATGGTGAAGCTATTTCTCTGAAATCCGAGGCAAGTATATGGTGTTTTGAATAATTCAAATGGTGGTGTAATTGTTCAATCTAAATATGTTTGATTTGGTAAAATGTTAAGGAGTAGCACTTCGGTTATGACTAAAAAAATTCAACAAACCTGTTTTTATATTTTTTCGGTAAAAAAGTATCAGTTCATGAGATGAAAAATATTGAAATATGAATCTTTGCTCATATTACATTTTTTGGACAAAAGTAGCAGTTTTTAGACCCAATATATATTGAGTGTGATTCTTTTCTTTTTCTGTAGCTTGAAAACACAATGGACACTTGCTCAAAGTCAAAACTAGCAACAACGGAGAATCGAAAACCAAGTCGTAGATCAGCAACACCTACGGGACGACCTTCCTTGCCTGCAAAATCGAAGGCCACTCGTTCTTCCACACCTACATCAAGATCTACATTACCTTCTTCTAAGCCCGTCTCAGCGGGACCCATGCCACGTTCGTCTACTCCTAATTCAAGACCGATCATTTCAAAGTCTACACCGAGGTCTGCTACACCTACACGTAAAACAACCACACCATCGACCACATCCACTGTGTCTACTTTGGACCGATCTTCTTCAGGCCGAAAAACGGGCTTGAAAAGTTCAGGCTCGTCTCGTGGAGTTTCTCCAACCGTGAAGTCGAGGCCATCAAAGCCATTGGAGATGCTCTCTGTATCTCATGATGCTACTCAAAATCCTAAAGTGTCGATGATGCCTAAAAGGCCCGTTTCTGCATCTAGAGGGCGGGCCATGACCAGACATTCTGCTCGTTCGAACGAGAAACCAAGACAGGAATCATGCTCGCCTCCCAGAGTTCGAGCTCCTATCAGTAGTGCTTATAAAACAGGAAGCAAGATACTATCAAGAAGTCGAAATGGAGAGGATGAAGTTAACCCTGTAGTAATGGGGACAAAAATGGTGGATCGAGTCGTGAACATGCGCAAACTAGCTCCGCCTAAGCAAGACGAATATGTTTGTCATGATAATACGAGGAAATCGTCACACGAAAATTCAGGATTCGGGCGATCACTATCAAAGAAGTCTTTGGACATGGCAATGAGGCACATGGTATGCTTGCTTCTTTTATTCACTTACAATGAAATGTGATGTTCATTGCTGATATATTGTACATTTTGTTCGGACAGGAAATTCGACGAAGCATTCTGGACAAAACACGAAATGGTTCTGGTAAGAGCAGTACAACTTAAAATAGTCCATCACCTGGACATATTCTCAGTGTCCATGGATGAATGAGTGGATTTGGTGATGGGATTTCAGTAATTAGGGTATTGAAATATTGCATTTGGACATTCTATTTTTGTTATGATCCTCTGCAATGTTAGTTTTATTACAGTACTGCTGTTTTTTTTATGATTAAGCTGTGTGTAAAAGAATTCTTGATACTCTTGCTTATTACTATTAGCAAGGTATTGATATTTTCGGAAATTATTTATATATGTATTGATATTTTTGTAAATTCAATATAGTAATGCCTGAAGATATTATATAAACAACACAAAGAAATGTTTATCACTAATGAATAAAAATGTCAAAGAGATGGGAGAACCCCCCATCCAAAGAATAAACCCACAAGCGGAAGAAACGACTAATAAATCTGCAAAGAAAATCAAAGCTGAAAAGGATAATGAGAGAGAATTTCTCCACAAAGGGAATAAATTGCAAAAAATTATTCTTGCAAATAGAAATCTGCAACTGTAAGCAATGTAGTGTCAAATTTTTGTGAGATGGAGTAGTTTATTTCTTGCATCAACCAAATAAATTTAATGCAATTTCATAAAATATATATAAGCACA
Organism: Galeopsis tetrahit; assembly: GCA_963675135.1. Lineage (NCBI taxonomy): Eukaryota > Viridiplantae > Streptophyta > Magnoliopsida > Lamiales > Lamiaceae > Galeopsis > Galeopsis tetrahit. The sequence goes on along the minus strand of OY776128.1, from coordinate 69,846,889 downwards.
TATTTTCATAAAATTCAATACAATTTCAACATAACTTTTTCTCTCGATCAATACGCTCCTAATATGTTGATTTACGTGGATAAAACCACTGTTAATGTCAATATCACCCAAAGTTTGTTTTCTAATAGTTTTACATTACATATGATGATGTAAATGTGGGCTATGAGGGCCAACCGATTTTTTATGAAAATGTAGATGTTTTTTCATGAAAAATGATATTTTTGAAGATCTTGTTGAACACTATGATGATCCTCCAAATTTTGATGAAAATGTCAATGTTAAATATGACGACTCTTCCTTTTCTAACGATGATACAATGCTTGTGTCTCATGAAGAGTTTGTCCCGATAAATTTTGAACCCTTAAAAGTGTCTTTTGTCGTGGTTGCTTCATTGGTGGATGCGTGTCGAATACCCCGACTTTGTTTGGTGTTCGTGTCTTCTAAGAAGCAATACATTAATTATCTGAGGAGTGGTACACCAATACACCAACTGATTTTTTTTTATCAGGATGTTGTTGCAGATCGATCCCGACGCGCCCTTCAAACTTTCGATTCGAGGGCGAATCTTTCCTACCCCGGGAGAGATGATGTAGATCGATTGACACTTACTTACTTGGAAGCATGGACCCACAAACGTGATTGATGATCCTCTGCAATTTGATGATTTGTTTCCTTCATCAATTTATTCTCTATATGATGGAGAGTAAGAGGTATTATATTGTAAAGAATAATTGTAATAGGAGTGATCATGGTTGTTGCTAGTTGTTAGGATATTTTGTATCTTCTATTGAGTTTCATGATTTGGTGTTAGTTAGTAGTTAGTTGTTTTGGGAGTTAGTTGGTTATGTTTTGGTTTATTAGTTTTGAGTAGTTTTAGTTAACAAGACTTGGTGTCTATATAGGGCCTTTGCTATTGTAATTGTTGGGTGGTTGAAAATTGAATAAAAGTTGTGTAGGTTTCTTTTTGTTATCGATGGTTTACGGATTTGAAATCCTATTATTCTTCAAGGTTGTGGCTTGCGCTGCGTCAATTGGTATCCAAAGTTGGGAACAATGCCTCCCAAACGTCAAAATACGTCATTTTCCGACAATGTTATGCAGGTCCGTCAACAAGTGGGATCTCTGGTCATGAAGATGGTCTCTCTTGGTATTTAACAAGAACAGTTGAAAATGCAACAACAAGAATTGCTCGCCAGACTTCACGTTCATCTTCCTGGTTTTGGTGATGGATACGACGGTCCCCCCATATACGACGACGACGTCGTTGCTCCCCTCTAAGAGGAATTTGTTTGTGACGACGATGGGTATGATGGCCCTTCGGTATTTGATGAGTACGACGATGACAATCCGCAAGAAGATTTTGTGAGGTGTGGAGAGGGCTCTTCTTTGATCATACGACAAACATGTTTCCCTCCTCGTCAACCAGATAGTCCTGCTATATGTCCTTCGATATTCCAGTCGTCTTGCACCGTGGGTGGTAAAATATGTCGATTTTTAGGTGATTCGATTACTTGCGAGCATGTTGTTACTGAGGTTGCAGTCTATAATACGTGGTCATGCTTGTGAAGTTCACTCGTTTTGGTGTCTTTTACGATCGGTTCATCGTCTATTGGATACATCTCGTCGAGTTTGTTCTCTTGCATGTTAATCCGAATGCATAACAGCTACCTCTTCGTTCTCAATTGTGTTGCTCGGATGTTTTCAACATCATCGATATTGTGTTTTTTGATGGGCCTCGCAATGTTTCCGTTTCGAGGGCGAATCGTCTCACACCGAAGAGAATGATGGAGAGTAAGAGGTATTATATTGTAAAAAATAATTGTAATATGAGTGATCATGGTTGCTGCTAGTTGTTAGGATATTTGGTATCTTCTATTGAGCTTTATTGTTTGGTGTTAGTTAGTAGTTAGTCGTTTTGGGAGTTAGTTGGTTATGTTTTGGTTTAGTTTTGAGTAGTTTTAGTTAACAAGACTTGGTGCCTATATAAGGCCTTTGCTATTGTAATTGTTGGGTGGTTGAAAATTGAATAAAAGTTGTGTGAGTTTCTTTTGGTTATCGAGGGTTTACGAATTTGAAATCCTATTATTCTTCAAGGTTGTGGCTTGCGCTGCGTCACTTTAATAAGTATTTTCTTTATTGATTGTTATTTCATGTTATTCTCGTATATATTAGGGGATTCTCCCATTTGTCAAGGGATTGATGTTTTATTCAAAATATTATTCCCTCTGTCCCGTAATTACTTTCACATTTTCCTTTTTAAGACGTTTGATTCGGGTGGAATTTACACGTTTTAGAGGCACGTGTGAAGCGTATTTTGATGTGGATTTTATTGATTTATGCATTGAATATGATTGTTTAAGCCGAAATGAGAGAAAGGTTGTGTTTTGTCGATTTTATAGGAAATACGATGGAATTTGGAGCAAAACACCAACCATACTTTACTGAATCAGGAAGAGGAGTGCACGGTTGGATTCGTCTAGAAAAACGGAGTGAATTAGCCAAAAGAATCGAGTCAATCCGACACCCGAGGCGAAAGATATGCACGAAACGAGAAGGGGACGAAGTCGACCGAGCGAGAGCACGCCCGAGACGAGTGCTCGAGCAAGAGGTGCTCGAAACCGAAGGATTTTGGCCGAAGAGAGGGCACGGCCGAGCACCCTGCTCGGCCGAGCTGCTGCCAAGACCAATCCATGCGCACGGCCGCGCATTGCTCTCGACGAGGACAACCTCGAGACCGAGGGACTTGGCCGACCACATGCCACGACCGAGAACTATGCTCGGCCGAGCACCCCATCGCCCCTGCTTCACACGCCTCGGCCGAGCACTCCCCGTTTCCCCTGTCCGCCGAGCACGGCCGAGCCGCCTGCTCGGCCGAGCACCTGCAAGCCAAAACGCCGTTTTGCACGGCCGTGCTCCGTGCACGGCCGTGCCAACCCCATTTTCGGTGCCTTTTCTCTATTTTGGCCATTTTTTAAGGACCAACTTGCAATTTTTCCATCCAAACCCTACCCAAACACTATATAAACCCTCTTTCTTGAAATCCAAGACATTCTCCCCCAATCCACACATAGTTACACATACTTGGAGGTGTTTTGGCCATTTCTCTCTCAATTCTTCATCAAATCAAGCAAGAAAGGATGCAATAGCTTGCAAATTTCATTCCACATCACATTCTAAACTAAGCTTTCTCTTTCTTTTTCTTTTTATTTAGCTTTTACATTTGGATTTTGTAATTTCATTATGCTAGTAGTTAGCTAAACACTTTGTGGTTCTAAGGCATTGTAGATACTTGGATTGAAGTTTATGATTAATTTCTTGCTTTAATTGGTGTTTATCTCTTATTTGCATGTTTAATTATCCATTGTAAAGCATGTTGTTAGTGGCCATGATGATTTGCTTAATTCATTGTTAATTGGGGTAGTATCGCGAGATTTATTCCATTTAATCGTATGCAAGCATGCAACCCGGTATTATTATGATCTCGAGAGAGGATTAATTATCGGAGAGGGAATTGAATGATCTTAGGAGCTATTTTAGGCGGTGTAACGTTTGTGATGTAGAGATACGAGCCTATGTTGCATTGTGCCTTTGGATTAATTTGTATCGAGAGATCGATTAGTTCTTCTTGTGTGATCACCCTATATGAGATAACCTTAATGGCCATTTAAACGAGATAACATTCATAAACGGACATCTAAGTGTTACAATTGCCTTGGAACCCTCCTTCTTTCTTTGCGTCTTCACCCACTTTACTTTCGTTTTATTGATTTGTATGGTATTTGATCGATTTCGTATTTACTCTTTTCATTGTTTACTAGTGACAATTTTGGTAGATAATTTAGGGTAATTCAACACTTTCAAGTTATCGATCACGTCTAAATAGAACTACATTAACAAATTACACTTTTACGCTTAACCTCCTTGTGGGATTGACCTCGTGTTTATCACGCTACGATAGACACCGTACACTTGCGGTTGTTTATTTTAGTGTTGTATAACACGTGAATCAAGTTTATGGCGCCGTTGCCGGGGAGGTTTTTATAGCTCTAGAGTGTAGGTTAATAGAGTTTTAGTTTAGACATTTTACTTGCTTTTCTTATTTGCAAAAATCCAAAAATATTTGTGTTTGTTTTCTTGATCTTACTTGCAATTCTCACTCTCGTTTGCTCTTTTCGTAGACATGGTTTATGATCACACGATCTAGAAGGAATCAACAAGAAGTGTTGCCTTTGAATCCGGAGATCGAAGCCACTTGTCGAAGAAGGAACGCCGAAAGAAGACGGATTGAATTAGAAGAGATGAATCGAAGGGAAAATCCGGTTGTAGAAGAAATAGAGGAGGAATTTGAGAATCACGGGGTAGAAGGAGTTGAGGAACCTAATGGGAATGGAGGTAACCGACCTCAAGGAGTGCTAAGGGATAACTTTCGTCGGAGAGTTGAAGAGAATATTGGTATGGAAAGAGATGGTAGACGAAGGGAGGATGAGGAACCACAAAGAGTCTTAAGAGACCACTTTCGTCTTATCCCAAGGCCCTATGGAGGAGCGGGTAGGGAACCCGTAGACGCTCATAACTTTGAGCTCAAACCGACATTGATCATGATGGTCCAAAACAACCAATTCGGAGGGTTGCCGAATGAGGATCCTAACCTCCATTTATCTCAATTCCTAGAGATAAGTGGAACGGTTAAGATCAATCGTGTTCCCCAAGACTACATCCTCTTGCAACTCTTCCCCTTCTCACTCCGCGATCGTGCAAAACAATGGTACATGTCTCTTGATCTAAGGACGATCGAAAATTGGGCCGACCTTGTGGATGGATTCCTAATGAAGTACTTCCCTCCAAGCAAGACCATCAAGATACGAGGGGAGATTTCTTCATTTATGCAAGATGATGATGAGTCGTTAGCCGAGGCTTGGGAGCGCTTCAAGGATTTGATAAGAAGTTGCCCTCAACATGGGTTCTCAAGGGATCAATTGATATGTTATTTCTACAACGGGATGGACCACCGTACGAGAGGGATGGTGGATGCCTCGGCCGGTGGAGGTTCTTTGTTGGGGAAGACAACGGAAGAGGGTTATGTGCTATTGGAAGAGATGGCAAAGAACGGGAACCAATGGCCATCCGAGAGAAGGCAAACCCGGAAAGTTGCTTCCACAAGAGAATCAGAAGATTTTGCTACTCTATCCAACAAGGTGGACAAATTGACTTCAATGATGGCGGCCAAGTCATTAATGGGACCTAGTGACGATCAATATGAAGAGGCCCACTATATGAACAATCAAAGGGACCATCATTTTCGAGAAAGAGGTTGGAATGAGAGGCAAAACCCTCCTAATCCAAATCATTACCATCCCGGGTTGAGTCACCATGAGAACTTCTCTTATGCCAACACAAGGAACACCATCATACCACCTCCAAATTTCAATGTAAGAGATGGTGCAATCATGGAATCCTCATCAAAGTTATCCTTGGAAGACATGTTTGGTGCATTCATGGGAGAAACCAAAAACTTCATGAGAGAGACTAGGGATAATGCAACCAAAACTTGGCAAAGAATTGATGAGCATGGTGAGATGATCAAGGATATGACCACCCACATGAAGGCTATAGAAAAGCAAATAGGTTAACTTGCTAACATCATTGGAAAGCAACACGTTCCGGGGCAATTCCCCTCTAACACGGAGCTAAATCTCAAGGAGAAATGTAAAGCCATAAGGTTAAGAAGTGGGACAAGCTACGAAGGGCCCAAGATGCCGTTAGAGGAGGAAGTGGTAATGGCACCCGAGGGTGTTGACAAAAGAGATGGCCTAGTGAAAGAGAAAGAAGAAAAAGAAGGGGAGAAGAAGAGTGAGGAGGCAATCTCTCCTCAAGACAAAAGCAAAAATGAGGTACATCTTCCATACCCTCAAAGATTGAAGAAGAAGGGCTTGGACAACAAATTTGCCAAGTTTGTGGAAATGTTCAAGAAGATCCACATCAACATTCCCTTTGCCGAAGCACTTGAGCAAATGCCCCACTACTCCAAATTCTTGAAGGAGATCATGTCTAACAAAAGGAAGATGGTGGAGTATGAAACGGTGCATTTAACCGAGGAGTGTAGCTCGATTATTCAAGCCAAGTTGCCTCAAAAACTTAGAGACCCCGGATCTTTCACTTTACCATGTGTCATCGGGGATGGAGGTACATTTCGAGCCTTGTGTGATTTGGGAGCAAGCATTAATCTCATGCCTTTGTCTATATGTAAATCTCTTGGTTTGGGAAAGCTTACACCAACCACGATGAGTCTTATATTGGCGGATAGATCCGTGACATACCCTTTGGGTATAGTGGAGGATGTGTTGGTTAAGGTTGATAAGTTTATATTCCCGGTGGACTTTGTGGTGTTGGATATGGAGGAAGATAAGTATATTCCATTGATCTTGGGAAGGCCATTCTTGGCAACCGGTGGGGCTATCATTGATGTAAAGAAAGGAGAGCTAGAACTTCAAGTGAACGATGAGAAAGTCGTGTTCAACATCTATAGAGCTATCAAAGTCCGGAATGATGAGGATGGAGAGTATGGGTATTCTAGAGGAGATCACCCTCCAATGCCAATGAAAGAGGAGGTGGAAGAAGATCTCAAGGTCAACTTTGTGAAAGAGGACCCCCAAGTGGAAGAGAATGAGTTGAAGACGGGCAAGAAGGCCAAGTTTGGGGGAGTTTTCTTAAAAAACTCCCTCAAATCAAGAAAAGCTACTTGTGCAAGCTTGGGGATGGATGAGACATCAACCTCTTATGACATGATTGAAGAGCCGGATGGAGTAGCTAGTGGATGCTTCAATGGGTTTAAGAAGGTTGCATGGGCAAAGAAAGTCAAGAACAAGGATGACAAGGGGGTGACTTGATATTCCCCTCAAGGAAGAACCGTCCGGCATAGGACGTTAAAAATAGCGCTTCTTGGGAGGCAACCCAAGGTTTTATTGCTTTGATAGTTTTGATAGCTTGGTTTATTTTGTAGGTATGGATGAAGAGCACTATGAATATCACATCTTGAAGAATGGAGAAGGAAGCAAAAACCAACTTTGGAGAGAGGAAGCAAGTGTTGCAATGGTGATCTTTGAAGAAGCATTGGATGTGCAAGGAGGGAGGTAACAATTTGTAGCCCCAAACTTAGAATTTATACATAGTAAAATTCTAAGTTTGGGGGAATTATTTTTCTTTTATTTTTCTACTAGTTGTTACCCTTGCACCGGTTCGTCATTCTACTTGTGTCACATTTTGCACCGGCGCACACTTGACTTGCACATGATTATATTGATTAAGTTGGTTTTGATCACATGTTGGGTAGTGGATCTTTGGTGAAAGATGAGCATGAATAATCATTGGAATCCATTGTTGAGTAGTTGTGGCGATGTCTATTTGCTTTGAATGTATGCATGATTGGTGTTGGAATATGGTATCATTTTGTGTTCATATTTGTGAGCTTTGATAGCATGGATGCATGATGTGTTGTTGTTTGGGAACATTTGAAGAATGTGAGAGTTCTATTGAATAAACCGGTGAGAATTGAGCCTTAAATCGAACATGTAATCCGGTTAGTTCATTTGAGAGTGGACTAGGTTATTGCTAGTAATCCTAGAACTTGCCTAAGTTCTTGTTTGGAAGCATGATTGTGTGAGATGATGTGATATGATATAGACCATCTTGTTCTAAAAGAGTCACTTAGCCAAAATTCTCCAAAACCGAAGTAATCTTCCGTAGTTAGCCCCTTGAGCTTAATTCCTCATTTTCTTGGCAAACTACAATGTTAACCACTTAGCCTTTTTGAGCCTTTGATACCTACATCTAGTGGAGGATAAAAGACAAAGTGGAAAAACATGTGCTTGAATGAATATCTTTGGTGAAAGGAGAAAGTGGAAAAGTTGAAAGAAAAAGAGAAAGATGAAAAGAAAATCAAGGGAAAAGAAAAGAGGGACAAAGAGCCCCAAAAGCTTGAAAAGAAAAAAAAAAGTGTTCAATGGTTTTGTGGTGTAGAATGTGCTTAAAGGAGAACAAATAAATTGTGGAAGTTAGAGTTTTTGAGTTGCAATCCGCGCAATTGCAACTTTATCTTGAGAAGTTTTTGAGATGTGTCTATGCGTCTTTATCTCTCGCTCTCCACTAGTTTATGAATTACTTCATCCAAATTTACCCTACCTTGACCAAAGAGCCAATGTTACATCCTTGATTAAGTCCTATTGATCATATTGTTGAGCATTTGAGTGTTGTGAAAAGTAGAAGTTGGGCAAGCATATGGTGATTGCATAGCATAACTTGGTTGATGAGTGCATTAATATCCTCAATTTGTTTGTGTGTTTGAGAGAAACACTTTGTCATGTGAGTAGAGGACTTGAGCATTTGGATTATGTTTCCCATTTACAATGTGTTGTGTGTTTATGCATTCTTTGATCCATGAGTGTGAATTGCAATAGTGAGCTTATGACCTTCATTGAGAAATGCACTTTGAGAAAGAGATATCATTACATCCTATTTTGCATGTGTGAATTACATTGAATATTCCATGGTGATCATTCCACCCTCATTGCTTTAAGTGCTTAGTTGTTTGAGGACAAACAACATTTTAAGTTTGGGGGAGTATTCACCACCCTTAAAATGAAAAATCCTTTATATTCTTCACCCTCACACTATCCTCAAATTCACACAAATGCCATTACTTTTTCTCCACACATACCCAAAAGTCAACTCATTCTTTTACTTTATACATAAAGATTTACAAAATTATCCCTTAAAATCTCCACTAAATTAACTTTTCTTATTCCGCGTTCCACTTCACATGTGAAGATAATCGCGGGACGGAGGGAGTATTTAAACCTATTGCATAAAGTCTTGTTATGCATCACTTTTTGAATATTAATAAATCTGAGATACCATCTCTCTACATTTCTTAGTGACGGAGCCAGAAATCTTGTGTTGGGGGGCCCAGTTAACATTACTATAAAAACGTAAATAAAAATTTCAGGTTCATACAAGTGTTGTTCAACGTTATAATATTATATTTATTAAATAATTTTATCGCAAAATTGCCAATAAAATCTCATTCTATTAATTTAAATAAATTGACTTTCGTTTTGTTTCGAAGAAATATTTGATTGTTTCGGTTCAGGAGAGACGAAGTTGTGTCAAAATTGCTAAAATATTACTATCGTAAAAAAACTAAAATAAATAAATTAATAATCATTTTTTTCTTTGCAAGAATAACATTCAAGTTTTGATTAAAAATGATGTTTCTAATCATGTACTCCTAATTAATATATACTATATCCATGAAATAAAAATATGTGTTAAAAATTGGATACAAATTTATCTAAAATTAATAAAATTATTGAATAATGTTTGCCAATAATATTCAACATTTTGCAGGTCTCACAATTCTTCCAACATTTGGGAAATGTAAAATATTAAAAACAAATTTTAAAGGAAAAAAAAAAAGTCATTGAAGTTGAAGGGAATTTAACCCTGGTTTAGCAAAACACAAATTACTATTCTATTGAACTGAAACAAGTAGGCCACCAATGCATTAGTTATATATTACAGTGTATATAGTAGATAACTTGAAATTTTCATGGGGGGCCCAGTGACCCCATGCCCCAATGTGCCTCCGTCCCTGTCTATATTAAATTCTTTTACGGTATTATTTGTGAATCAACGTATTTGAATTTTATCACTCTTCAGATATTAGTGGACGAAATAGTGTATGTTATTCACTTATTTTTTGTTTTCTTCATATTCATCTTTTTTATTCTTGCTGACTGCATCAATATTCCAAAACTCAATCGTATCAAAATTTCGATAAATTATACATGTATTCATAAGGAAGTCCTTCTAATTGCGACATCCTATGAAATTTTCGAGATGTATAATTAAGAGTTGATTCTCTTTTAAAACAAATTAATAGAAAAATTTTTTTGGAAACACACAGAATCGTGAGTAACGTTTGCCGCACGCTGTGCGTCATGAAATTGATTAAATCATTATATATTTTATTTTTTTTAATTGAATAAATCCTTGGTATTGATGTCAATATTGGTTCTCTCCTTGACATTTATTTATCAAGCTTCTATTATGTAGTTATCACGCAATCATAACGTCTCACCGTATACTTCTAGCAGGTTAATATCTCAAATTGCAATTATTTTATTTAAATAATTACTACACTCTTCTCAAGTCCAAACAATCACATGCTTTCGTTATAAATTTAATTACTTTAAAATTTTACAATTTTACTAATGGTCCCTTCAATTACTCATTCTGGGTTCGGTCCGCTAATGTTTACGTGACTCATACATAAAGTGATTAAATAATAGATATAGTACAAGTGATGTGATTGGAAGAAGTGGAGAGATAGAGAGAAAAAGTAAGATAAACAGTGAAGTGTAAGAAAAAATACTTACCAAAAAAGGTATGAGAAAGTTTATAGACGGAAGGACCAAAATGGTAAAATAGGAAGTTTATAGGCGGACAGAGTAGTATATTAGTGGTGCCGTCCTAACTACAAAGATCACATATTCAAGATTTCAATATCCAAACCCAACAAACAAGATTATTCATACAACATTAGGATCTACGATCTATATTTCAGCTCCCAATCTACTTTTATTCATATTACAACATAAAAATCACTTAAGAGAATCCCAACATAACCTTAAATGAACCCCAAATTCGCAAGAAATTTCTGCAGAGTTTGTCGTCCCCATTGCACATCACTTCCCAGGATGTTACTTTCCGTCTGCTGCTTCTCATCAACAATAATCTCACCCATTTCTGTAGAATGCAACGATACAGTTGGGACACGTACACCATTCCCCTCTGGAGTACTCGTCTCTTCACTATTCTGTTGCTGTCGTGTAATAATAGCATTAGTCGATAGAAAATAACAAAATGAATGTGTTAAAATATCATCAAGTTATGTTATTACCTCAGATTCAGCTGAATCCTTTATTTCATCAGATTCAGTTATCGTATTTTCAACAGGCACAGGCATGTCTTCGTCTAAAACTAATTCTGGAACTAAGCCCGGTACTAAAACAGGCACACCTTCGTCTAAAACTAGCCTTGTCTCATCTTTCAAGCTCGATGTCTCATTCACTATAACCGACCCTTTATCATTTGAACTCAAATCTTGTTCCTCCAATTCCTCGAGTTTATCAACCGCATTGTCCCCTTCTTTCGCTAATGTTTGGTTCAAATCTGAATCAAGTAGAACATCTACAAAATCCTCTTCAACTATGTTCTGAAAGTCGGGATTGTCCCAATCTTCAGACACAGATATGATCTTTTCGGTTTCCCATGTTTCGAGAACTCTATCAGTACCAGGTTGCCACAATATAGCTCCAATGATTCCCTTAAGTATAAACTTATACTTGATCACTTTACCAATCGGTATATCCTGTTAAATAAACGAAGAAACGTGAGAATCATGATGAAGAATCGACGCTATCACCCTCCCAAATCGACACATTCTTACCACTTCTGCAGTCCAAACATGCCCTTCAGACCAATCCAAAGGAACACCCTCAGATGGATCCCATAATCCAAAAATTGGATCATCCCCTACAACGAAAAATTGCTCCCCGAACGTGCATTCCTTGAGTAATTTGATTCGAACACGAACAGTTTTAGGCTTATCTGGAAAACATTCAATCCATACTTTTGATGACAAATGAATGCAACATAAACTAGTCAAAAAACAAAAAACAAAAAAATTACCTGAGGAAATTATCTGAATTTCTTCACTTTCAACATCAGACTGCAATAATTGCAACACATTACATAATCAGAATCAAATTATTGATTCCCGTTCCAAAAATATTTATTCTAAAATATGTTGCTTAGTATTAAATTATTACTATTTTTAATCTATGTGAAAATTCAAAAAGTTACATTTAGCTTCATTCAGTCTTAATTTTTTGTTGAGTTTATGCAAACTATTGTCTCCCCACATAAATTAAAACCTAAATGCCTTAATTTAGCTATAAATTGCAAAAGTTCTTAACAACTTCACATCATTTATTATCAAACTAATACGGAGTATATAAATAAATTAGCAGAGTGAGCCACAGAAAACAGAACAAGAATTTAGAAAAGGGACAAAAATTATTAAAATTTGGCACCACCTGAGCAGAAGAAGAAACTGAAGAAATCGAATGAACACGCTTTAGGTGGAAAGAGACAGCGAGAGAAAACCCATTTCTAACACGCTTTTGATGCACGAGAAACCCGATTTGTCGTCTACTCGGAGCGATTTGTGTTGAGCAACGAAACACTCTCTGATTACTTGCACACAACTTCCAGCAAGAGCCGCTCAACGCTTTCATCTCCCTCTCCTCCTCCTCCTTCCAAATTACTACAGTTTACTGCGTTGTTAAAGGATGAACAGAAATGTTGTAAACTTTTTTAGTTTATGGATATGATTGTCCAAAAATGGGGCTACTGATTTTGTTTAATTTGATTTCTAATATTTTTTTTTTTTTTTTTGTAAGTGTAAGCTCAAATTTGAGATTGAGTCAGTGGGTGAGAAAGCGAAAATATTATGGTTGGGATTTGGGAAGAGGAACTGTGGGACCCATTCACGAGAGGGCCACTCATCTCAAGCCAGGTGGCTTGCAGTTGATCAAATTTGGATTTCACATTAACACTAATTTTAACTTAAATTTAATCATTTATAAAATTCATTTTACACTATTCTTAATTTTATACAAAAGTTAACTTAATTATTTTTTTTATACATAAAATTATCTTTAAAACTTCAATCATTATTACACTTTTTAAATATATAAGGAGAAAGTATAATTTTGTACTTTTTTCACCAAATAGTGTGGTGTATATTGAAACATTATATTAACTTTTAATTAAAAAAAATGTAAATTATATAAAAAAATCAATATGAAATGAGAGCACGAATGCACAAGATACCTTTGAGATTTGACAAATGACACCATTTCTATATTATAAAAGGGATATATAATACAAATATATTTACCAACTTTTTCATTTTTTGTAATTTGACCGTTAATTAAACACATTCACTAGTCATTACATTACTTTGATAAATACTTGGATCAATGTGCTGTATTTCGATGGGAAATAGAAGTATTTTTTTTATGTCTCTGTACTTGGACCGACTAATTTGAAGGATCAATATCACCTTTCACTTATTAAGACCCTGTTTAAAGTTATAATAAAACTATGTATATATGAACTGATTTTTTAAAAATTATTTTTATCTTAGAAATATTAATTAAAGACATTTTTTTTTTTAAATATACGTTCATCAATCTAAATTAAGATATAGTACTATTTTAAATAGAAGGGCACTTCAAAGGTCTTGTACTTTGTTTATATGGGTAATAGTCTAATTGATCAACACACCCATCCAATAATCAAGGGTGATTACACAAAATTCATCATATAGGGTGTGCACGGGTTCAAAATCGGACCAGATCGGTTTGGATCGGGGTCGGAATCAGTCCTAATGCAGGGACCGGAGACCGGTGATTAGTGTGAAAATTGCTTGAAGTTCATGGATTTAATTTGCATAATTTTATAGGATATTGTGCATTATTTACACCAATTTGACTCATTGCTCTTGATTTGGAGAAAGGGTGTTGTTTGCTATTTTTATAGGAAAAAGAGCATTTTTAGAGCAAAACACGTCTCGTTTATTTTGTGACGTCAATTGAAGGAATGAAACGAGAGTGGAATCGAGAAAAAGGGAAGGTGAAGATTATTTGGGCCAACAATTCAATTGATGGCCCATTTAATATATTGGGCACATGAATAGCAATGGACCAAGTGGGCCCATTTGATATTGTTGTATAAACGTAGCAAGAGTGAAGGATTCACAAGCATCTGATTACATATTGGATTCGGCCCATGATATTTAACAAGTTTGGGGGCCCAATTTAATATTGGCTTTTGCCAATCAATTAAAGACAGGTGCAGAAGCCGTGTGAAGCAAATTGTGGACAGCAGAAATAAAATCAATTGGGCCCTTTAATTACATTATTGGAGCCCAAGTGCAATGGTTGTGAAGAGAAAGGAGGATGGCAGCCCATTTTCAATACAGCTGGATTAATTGATGGAGAGGTCCACTCATATATATAACATTTGACGTGAGCTCAAAGAAGGGGGCAGATACACAGACGCGATAATTGGGCGAAAACAGGGCTCTTCCATTGGAGGAGAAATCTCTTCTCCTCCCCACCACTACACTCAATAAATTATTTTAATTTGTTCTTCCATTTCATAGATAGATTTCAATTTAGTATTTCATTTTATTGTTTGAGAGATTGAAGCATTTGAAGACCTAAGGTGATATTTTTTCATTATAGCAAATTTAATTTAGTAATTTCAATTTCATTCATGTTTTGTAGTTTAAATCACATGGGTTTTATTCTAGTTGTTAATTTAGATATGGGGTAATCTCTTATTGCTTTGGGTGTTGGAATTATGTGAGTAATTAGTGGGTTTATGAATTAATTGCATGATTTAGCTAATGTCTTGGTGATAATTGTTTTTAGTGTTGTAAATTGTATGATTCAATTGATTAATTCACCCTATTAGCTAGCATTGTTGGTTGTGTCGACTACAACGACCGTATTGGGTTGCATGATTAAGAATGTGTGTGTGAGCTTGAATTAATCGATTAGAATTAACATAGTAATTAGCTACACCGACCGGGGGTTGATTGCTTAGATCGACAACACTAGACACTAATTGATTAGAGGTCGTCTAGGAGATTGGTGAGAGGGCGGCGTCTCATAAGCATTAGTAACCGTGTTGAACGTGTTTATGAGACACTATCTTAAGAGCTTATGGTACTAATTAGATCCTATAATTGCTAATTAGTGCACGTGTTCACCTAAGCCTCACAAGGGATTGGTCTACACATATATGTGATAGCCTTTAGCATAATTCAAGACATTAGGCTTAATTATTGTGATTAGTTCGTTAATTCATTAGTGATCCCACATAAGGAAAACACCCGAAGCAATTCTTCTACTTGCACTTTCATCTTTTTGAGAGTTAGTTTTAGTTGTTTACTTAGTGTTTCTTTTTCTTATTGATATTTGCTTTACTCTCCTGTTTAGCTTTTATAACACCATTTTGACTTATAGTTTTGGGGCTCCACGCTCTCCTAATTAGGTCCTTGGAACGAATATCTACTTGGTATACCTATCATACTACTATCGAACCCATACACTTGTGGGGATCGTATAGTTGTTTAAAAAGTGCAAAAATACGAATCAAGTCACCGTAATTAATCCGGTCCAGTCCAGGTTTGGATCGGTTGGACCAGATTTTATTTTATTATGAAAATTAAAGTGTTGACTCTTTATTTGAAATCAATCTACACCAATGTGAATTTTATTTACATTATTATTAATGATCTTTTGACCCTAAAAGTAAATTAAATATGTTTGTTAAATTATATATTTGAAAAAATGTAATAAATCTCAACAATTTTACCTCACATCCTCACTAATTAATTGATTTTGAAAAATAAATGAGAGTGCATTAGTAAAAAAAAAAAAATATGGTCTTAGACTGGACCGAAAAACCGGAATTCAAAATTTGAAGAATCGGAAACCGGACCGAAAACTAACTGGTCGATCCGATTTCGATCCGTTTTTTTTTTCGATTTGATCTTTTTTTGTGCACTCTTACTCTACGATATTAACAATTTTATATAAAATGATTACTTTTGGATTTATACATACACATAATCTAACTCTCTTACTTTATTTTATACATAAAAATTTATAAAATTACTCTTCAAAATTTCAATTATTATTTTTTTTTATTTTGTATGTCCAAAAGTCAGTGCTAAGTGAGTTTTTTTTTTTTTTTTTTTTTTTTAACGGGGAGTGCAAGTTAGTGCAAGGGATTGTTATTTGTTCTTTCATTTGTAAAATTAAATCGCGTGAAGAGGTTAATCCTGTGGTGATGATTCTTTTTAAAGCTATTCATTTTATCATTTCCAATCCTTAATTAATAATGTTATGTAGTACGGAGTATATATTAGGAATTAATTTCTCATCATTTTATAAGTTTCGGACTTTTAGATAATACATACGGAGTAATTCTTTTAATATATTATATGCATGTTTTAATTTTCGCCTTTTCGGGTTGTTTTGTTGTCGTCCATATATATGTATTTTAAGATATTTTTATCCTTACTTAAAGATTTATTATGATGGCACATTAGTCACAGCATGTGAAGCTGTGATGTGCCTTTTCATCCAAATTACTTTAAAATCTATGTGGCCGGTTAGTGTCTTTCATTTTTGAGTTTATTTCAATAGTTTTATTAAACGTGCTACTTTGGGACTTAAAGGATAGTGCATTTGATATATGCACCACAAATGCACCAAATTACGAGGTCAATTTTAGTATTTTATTATCTAGTTTATTAATACGTATTTTATTAAAAAATAATTAATATTTTATAATACTTCTACATCTACTATATGTAGTTCCATTTGTTTTATATTATTTGTCCATCAAATGTAGTCTTATACATTTTATATAAACTATCACTTTTCAACCATCATTTAATTACTTAATTTGTCATTAATTTTATTTACAATGAACCCTACAATATTCTATAATACATTTACTTTATTTACATTTTTTTTAAACTTGTGTCTCGTCTCCATGAAATTACATTTGATGAAACTACATATTTAGTGGATGGAGAGAGTAATTAAATAAATGTTGAAATACTAAGGGTGGATCAAGGTACCCAAACATATAGATGGGACTTGGGAGTACATAAGGATCAAGTTGGGCTTATTTATGGCCCAATATGTATTTCAGATATCTCACCATTTATGGGGGGAGGGGGTTATATACCCTCCAAGTATGATTAATGCACTCTCCCTATACACGCACTTCCTCTTTATAGACGGAAGATAGATGCACTCCCTTCAAATTATCTTTTATACTTTTTTCTTTTAATTTTTTTTATGATAAATGCACTCCCACAAAAACTCTAATTTTCACATTAAAATCAAATTTTCTCCCTCTCCTTGTTCCACACTTCATTTTTTTCCCTTTCTCCCACCCTTCTTCCTCTGCCGTCGCCTTCTCTTCCTGCCACCCCTCCCGATCTGCGCAACAGTGGCGGCCGCGCGCCACCTCCTCCTCTTGCAGCGCTCGTCGCCGCCCTTCACCCAACCTCCAGCACTGCCCTTCGCGCCGCCCCTTCCTCCCTCAACAACTTTTTTTTAGGTAATAATGGTTGACCAAAAACACTCTCGTTGACACTGGTGTTTTTGATCGACCCATTATTATCGAAAAATATCAAAAACATTTCTTTTTATTTTTGGTCGACAAATCAGTGTTGACGGGAGTGTTTTTTGTCGACTCCGATTTGTCGAAAATTTCTAAATTTCATTTTTAATTTCTATATTTATTTTGAGGCGGGACGGCGGCCTCTCCCATTAGGCTTAGGATTAAGATTAAGGTTACTTTGATTTTTAGAGGTGTATCTATCTTTTTGTATTTTACTAAAAGTGTAAAATTAATATTTTACATGATTATTTAATTAATAAAAGTGAAGGGAGTTCACTAGACATACTTGGAGGGTATATAACCCACGCCTTTTTTGGACTTGTACAATTTAGAAAGAATATTCAAATTTAGGAACCCAACCCAACACAACAAAATATTAGTCCATAATATTAACAACACAATTAAATTTCGAATATTTTTGTTTTGAGCATTTCAAGTTTAAATACTTTGTGAAGCCTAATTTGCTACACTCCACAATACACAGTCAACATTCATCGTATTTAGTTAAAATATAAAAAGGAAACTCTCATTTCATTGTATAGTGAGTAGATAACACAAGGGAATGTGTGGTCACATCAATGTGTGAAAGTGAACCCCTGTGGTATGCGTCCTTTATGTTGTCCTTATTCTTTGTTTTTCTCTGCATTTTATTTTAAATGATAACCTTTATCTACCTATGTGTAATAGCATACTAGGAATGAAAATTTTGCTCCCTCTCTGCATTTTATTTTAAATGATAACCTTTATCTACCTATGTGTAATAGCATACTAGGAATGAAAATTTTGCTCCCTCTCTGCATTTTATTTTAAATGATAACCTTTATCTACCTATGTGTAATAGCATACTAGGAATGAAAATTTTGCTCCCACCGTACGTTGTCCGAAACTGTTTGCATCACTTTATTGACACACAAATTTTAAAAAAAATGTAATGAGTAGAGTGTTGAAGAGTAATTTTGTAAACTTTTATAAATAAAGTAAAATGAATGATTGGATTGAGGGTAAAAGTAATGACAATTTGTGTAAATATATGAATATTATAAGAGTGAGGATTATGGAAAAGTTTTCTTTTTAGGATGTGCAAACAATTGTGGAATTGACGAATAAGTCAAGAATGCAAATAATTATGGGACAGAGAGTAATTAAATATCCAGACATGTTGCATTATATGAACCGATTTCAAATCATTCTAAGACTAACTTATCCACAACATTCTAATAAATACGGAGTAATTAAATATCTCCTCCGCATGAACACCCTATTACTTTTTTTTTTTTTCATATTTTATTAACAACCCAACTCAACCTTCAAATATATTATTTTTAGTTATATACTCCCTCCGTCCTAGGATTACTTGCACGGTTTGACCGGCATGTTGTTTTAAAAAAGTGAATTTAGTGGTTGATGATGTAAGATAAAGGAGGGGTATTTTAGGTAATTTGATGATATGTAAAGTGAATTTGATGATGTGTAAAGTGAAATGTATGAAAAAAATGAGTGGCAAATTTGAAAATAAAATGATGTTGTGAGGTTATTAATTTTGTGGGGTATTTCCATATTAAGAGTGTGCAAGTAATTTTGGAACGTCCCAATAAGGAAAATGTCCAAGTAATAACGGGACGGAGGGAGTATTATTTATTATCAATTTTTATTATATTTAATTGAGGTAAGAAATCTACTCCCTCCGTCCCACTATAAGTTTCCCACTTTCCTTTTTTGGATGTCCCACTATAAGTTTCTCATTCCATTTTTGTTAAATTATTTTCTCTCTCTCAATCACATCATTTCTACTTTATCTATTATTTTATCATACTTCATCTCTTACTAATCTATTATTTTCTCTCTCACCATCCCATCACTTCTACTATATCTATTATTTTATCATATTTCTTAATCTAAACACCCAAAAGAAAGGGAAAACTTATACCGGGACGGAGGGTGTATTAAATTATCATTTTTCCCTGCGAATGTTGAGATGTTTTGGTTCAATTATCATTTTTCCATGCGAATTCTGCACAATGTATACAACATACAATTATATAAGAGAGGTCTAGGAATAATTGAAGAGATGATTGAGTTATATGATGAAATGATACCTTGATGAATTTAGTTGAAAGATTTGCAGAATGGTGTGGAGTTGCCTTTGAAGCCATGTTGTATTATATATGTGTGAAGCTTAATTATGAGAATTAGAGTAGTGAGGGGTATATATATAGAGGGGGAGAAAAGGTAAAAAATAATGCTGGTTGGCTTCTCCTTAATTTGTATATAGTATTATGTTTAAAGGTGATGTATTAATGTGAAATTTAAGACAGGCTTTAACTTAATTTATAACAGAGGTATGCTAATTTTCTGTGTGAACAAGTAGTGAGAAGAGGACAAAGTGGGATAGCTCAAGTGGTTAGAGCACCACTACCTAGGCCTTAGGTCCTGGGTTCGAGTCATTGGGAGGGGAAAAAAAAGGGATGGTATTTAACTTGTAATAAAAAAAAAAAAAGTAGTGAGAAGAGCATTTTACCGTTAATTCTTGTTCTAATTACAGAAACATATTAATGTATTGATTTAGCTTCAAGATTCAGAATCATGATAAGTTATATTTTTTTTAATAATTGTAACTCAACATTTACGCACAAGTGACTCTTAATAGACCAATAGAGACTTAATTTTAAACGACGGGTTATTAAATATAATTTTGGTTATATTAATTTGATGATTTAAACATATAGTATAAATTATTATTGATTGAATATATACTATACATCTAACTATATTGATTGATCGTTGTTTGCAGTTTGTCTATCAACGTTCGCTCGAGACTTACAACGACAAAATAATGGATAAATGGAAAAGAGATTGGACGAGGTACATTTACAATCAATTTTTGTATAGGTATAATTAAAGTAGCTAGTATAACTTTTGGTAGCATGTAATATATTAACTTATACATTTGTGATGATATTTAATTTTTTGGTGTATATTGGACGTATGTTAGTGTACGTTTATCTTTACACTAGTCAAGCGTGAGAAAGGTAGACCAAATCGAAATTGTCATCTCTTAGGGCATGTTTGTTTTGGGATGGGAAATCCGGATTTGGGATTTCGAAACTCCACCCCGTTACACTTTGGGATTTTGATTCAGTATTTTCAAAATCCTACCCTATAAATACCTATAAACCCTATAAAAGTCAACCCTATAAATACCTACAAACCACCTATAAATACCTATAAACCACCTATAAAACCTATAACCCTATCTTATAAAGTTAAATCCTACCCTACATAAATCTCAAAATAAACACAACACAAAAAAATTAGGATTTTGAAATCCGAATTTCAAAATTCTCAAAATCCCAAAACAAACATGCCTTAACGTCAAATCACTATTTTGTTGGAGTGATCACAATTTGGTTTGCGATTTTTTACAAAATTTAAAAATTGCATTATTATTTGCAGTTCAATTAATCGTTCAAATTTAGATTTTGCTTTATCAAGTAAATTGATCATATAGTTTTGAACGATTTCGATCAATTTTTATAATAATATAATAAGTAAATAACAAAAAAAATCATAAAATTTAATTTTTATGATCACCTTAGAACAATACTCCCTCATTTTTTTAATCTTTGTGTTAATGTGAAAGTTTTCACCAAACAGGAGTACTGCATGTATTATTTATACAACGAGGTTATAGATTAGAATAAGAACTAGGGACTGTGATTTTAAAAAAAAATTATTAGCTAATAGCTTTGCAAGTTCAAATTAGAAAAGAAAAGGCCGTTGCTAGTTGCTACTGGGGGGGGACTCTAGCTTTGACTTGAAAGTCTTGCTCATTAAGTCAACTTTCCAACTCAGGTCGTCTGGTCAACGCATTATTTTTTTCACCAAAGACATGCAGTGTTTGGCCGGGAACTATTCCCGCGAAGTGATTATTTTTCTCATATTGTTTAACTATAGTGTATGAAAATTAGTTTAAAATATGGATTAATAAAGAAAGTGAGATTAGAGTTAAAAATAATTATAAGTATACATATTGCATCAACTAATTAATATATATTACAATTACTTATATAAAATATTTAATATATGAAATATAACTAATTAAGATAAAATTGAGAAAAAAATTGCATGTCAAACACGAGAAAATCTAAATTAACGTAGATCAAACATAAAATACTATAAGGATAAACGTAAATAACATACGTACGATATTACAAAAATTATATTACTACATGAACTAAAAATAATATTATAAGAAAAAATGAACACAAATATAATTGAAACAACATATGCCCTGGCTCAGGAACCCAATCCATACTCTCCACTTCTAATTCTATAAATAAAATTTTACAAAATTATATTTCACAACTCCATTCATTATACTCCCTCCGTCCGCCTATAAGTGTTACGTTACTTTTTGGCACGGAGATTAAGAAAAGTGATTAAATAATAGATATAGTACAAGTGATGTGATTGAAAGAGGAGAGAGATAGAGAGAAAAAGTAAGATATAAAGTGAAGTGTAAGAAAAAATACTTACCAAAAAAGGTATGAGAAGCTTATAGACGGACGGACCAAAATGGTAAAATGGGAAGCTTATAGGCGGACGGAGGGAGTAATTTATTTTATTATGCGCAAAAGTTAGGCACAATATTTTCTGGGAAAGAGATATTTCAAGTAAATGAACCAATTAAAACAAGTTTATACATGTACTAAGTTTTAATTTGTTCAAACATCAATATTTCATGTTAGCCCAGCTGAGCGGGTGTCGTGTCATGAACGTAAGAGATGAAATTAATCATGGTTGAATAGTACCAAAACTATCTGATTGCGCCAAAGTAGATAGTTGAAAGAGGATAACTTGTTGGTCAAGAGATGGACAAAGACGTTGAGGAGGATTGTGGGGGGAGAGTTGACGTCTGACGGCGCCATGAGGAGGAGGGAATACAGCGTGAGGCTTTAGAGAGACGACGCCATGAGGAGGAGGGAATATGACGTTAGACTTTAGAGGGATTAAAGTTTTGATAAGTCAGACTGAGAATAAGTATGTATGATCATCGTTAACTTGGTAAAATAAATTATTCTCTATTAAAAATGAATTTGGCATTCCTATGAGCTGGAGAAGTCTCTCTCACAGCAAAATAAATAGGACAAATCTTTCAAAATTTCAGAACGACAGAGACGTATGAAACTACTACTCCATCATTCATTCTCTATACAATTATATATACACTACAAAATCTTTCCCTCCAACAACCTTAAACTACTTAGCTTACTATCATGGCTTCCTCCTTCACAACTCCACTCTCAAATATCCTCATACCATTCTTCTTCATCATCTTCTCAACATCTGCCATCCAAACAAGTAACGAAACCGACATGCTTGCATTACTCGCAATCAAAGCACAAATAACTCACGACCCATTTAAATTCCTCACTTCTTGGAACCATTCAGCCCATTTCTGCAAATGGGGTGGCGTAGTTTGCGGCCATATTCATCAAAGAGTCAGAATCTTGAATTTATCATCACTAGCCTTAGTAGGCACCCTTTCACCACACCTAAGCAATCTCACTTTCCTCACAGCTCTAAATCTTGAACTCAACGATTTCCACGGCCAAATCCCGCCGGAAATCGGCGCCCTGTCCCGGCTCCGCCACCTCAATTTGACCAACAACTCGTTTTCCGGAGAGATTCCGGCAAACCTTTCCCGGTGCTCTAATCTTGTTCTTATCAGGTTAGGGTGGAATAGGCTAACAGGGAGTGTGCCATTTCAACTTGGAAATCTTGAAAAAGTTGAGAGATTTCAGCTTCATTACAACAATTTTTCTGGTGAAATTCCTCAGAGTTTTGGGAATTTGTCTTCAATTAGGTCAATTTCATTTGCTGGTAACAATTTCCGTGGCAGAGTCCCTCTTTTTCTTGGATATTTGAAAACCCTGAATTTTCTTGGTTTAGGTTTGAATCAATTTTCTGGTGTGATTCCTAATGAAATTTTCAATCTTTCATCTCTTGTTACATTTTCCGTGCCTTTCAATCAGTTACAAGGGTTTTTGCCCAATGATTTAGGGTTTAGGCTCCCTAATTTGCAGGTTTTGAATGTTGGCCATAATTTGATTACAGGGCCTCTCCCTGTTTCATTATCAAATGCTTCAAATCTTGTTGAATTTGATGTAACTGGGAGTATGTTTTCTGGGAAAGTTTCAATTGATTTTCGAAACATGCCTAATCTTTGGTGGTTGATTCTTGCTAATAACCCTCTTAGTGGTGATTTGGAGTTTTTGAATTCACTAACTAGTTGTAGGAATTTAAAGGTTCTTGATTTGAGTAATTGCATGTTTGAAGGTACATTGCCTTATTCCGTTGCAAACTTATCGACTAACCTTTTGTCGTTGAGACTGGGGGGGAATCACATATCAGGTTATATAACTGCAGGAATTGCAAACCTCGTCAACTTGACCGAATTGCAGCTGCAAAAGAACAAGTTGACGGGGCGAATCCCTGCAGTTATAGGTAACCTTTCTAAGCTTCAATTGCTTGATATGTCTGAAAACGAGCTTTTAGGACAAATTCCATCATCTTTATCTAAGATAAGTCGATTGTATTTACTTCATCTTGATAAGAATCACTTAAATGGAAGTATTCCTCTTAGTTTCGGCGATTTTCAGTTCTTACTAACTCTAGACCTTTCTTACAACAACCTTAGTGGAACCATACCAAGAACTCTCATGACTGTTTCGTCTCTATCGCTCTCGTTGAATCTTGCAAACAACCAATTATCCGGTTCCCTTCCTTCTGAAGTGGGGGGACTTCGAAATCTCGAATCTTTAGATGTGTCTGAAAATCGGTTGGTTGGTAAAATTCCAGTTAGTTTAGGTAGTTGTACGACTCTAGAGCGTCTTGACATGGCTGGAAACTCTTTAGACGGGCCTATACCTTCGTCGTTTGGTTCCTTAAGAGGCCTCAAGTATTTGAATCTTTCGTCCAACAATTTATCAGGACACATCCCGGGTTTTTTTCAAGAAATGTCTTTAAAGAATCTGAATCTTTCTTTCAATCAATTGGAGGGGCAGGTACCAAGTGAAGGGATTTTCAAGAATGCAACGGCATTCTCTGTTAATGGCAACGATAACCTTTGTGGAGGAAACCCCGATTTAAGATTACCAAGGTGTCCAAAGAATGGAGAATCTCATCACCATCTTAAGCTTATGATCTCCTTACTTTGTGTGCTTCTTGCACTCGTTATGCTTGTCTCGTTTATCATAATTCGTCGTTTGAGGAACGCTGTTAAGGATCCTCCAATCTCGGCTCCTGAAATTACAATGTTTGAAAAAGTTTCTTACAGTTGTCTGTTTAAAGCAACAGAAGGCTTTTCTTCAGCTAATCTGATTGGTTCAGGCAGCTTTGGATCTGTATACAAAGCGACATTGGAATTAGAACGAAAGGTTGTTGCTGTGAAGGTCTTTCATCTCCAAACACGAGGGAATGTTAAGAGTTTTGTTGCTGAATGTCGAGCGTTGAGGAACATCAGGCATAGGAATCTTGTCAAAATCTATACTGTTTGCTCTGGGACTGATCGTTCGGGGAATGAATTCAAAGCATTGGTTTATGAATTCATGGCTAACGGGAATTTGGAGAGTTGGCTGCACGGTGATTTGAACGATGGTCTGAGGATTTTAGGCCTTTTACAACGAGTAAGCATCGCCATTGATGTGGCGTCTGCACTCGAGTATCTGCATCATCATTGTGAGAGAACGATTGTCCATTGTGATCTGAAGCCTAGTAATGTTCTTCTTGATGAGGAAATGGTTGCTCGTGTGGGATATTTTGGCCTGTCGAAGTTCGTCCCAGAAAACTTCAGCAGATCCAACGGCCTCAGTAGCTCTGTTGGAGTTAGAGGAACCATTGGCTATGCTCCACCGGGTATGCTACATGTCAATCATGATTTTTTTTAAATGTCAACAAATTGACCTATAGAAAATGTGTTGTCTTAACCTTATTGTCTTGTAGAGTATGGTATGGGAAGCAACTATTCGCCTGATGGAGACGTCTACAGCTTTGGAATTCTTTTGCTGGAGATGTTCACAGGCAAGAAGCCTACAGACAACGCCTTTGAAGATGGAATGAACCTACACAACTATGTCAGAACGGCGTTGCCTGAAGGAGTCAACGAAATCTTGGACTCCACAATTGTTGTACGGAGTGGTAACAATGAGGTGGAGACAGCAGGGCTAGTATGTGATGGTGCAGAACAATCTAAGCTCGATCAAGAACGAGAATGCTTGATTTCCATCATGAGAATCGGGATAGCTTGCTCTGTAGACTCGCCTAAAGAACGAATGGACATTGCTGATGTTGTGAAAGAACTGCAATTGATCAAAGACATTCTGCTCGCCTGCTCCACCAATCATTGCTCATCAACGAGCGGGTAAAAACTTTGCAAGAATATATTTTTTTAGTCTTATAAGTAATTGTTTTGGCTTTCACATATAGAAAGTCTAGTAACTTTCAATTTTTTACATTTTGGTTTGGTAACCGGTTGTAGGAGGTGTAATTTCTAGTTGACACTGATGTGGCAGAGTCTGACTTGTCCACGTAGCAAAATCTAATTGGTCAATTAGACATTTCACCTCTTACAGTCGGTCACTTATATATCGTTGTTTCTTGATTAAGGAGCCTGAGGTTTGAAGGTTCTTCGAGCCGATCAGCTGCGCATAACTGGCAGAATGTTTTATGATTTGAATTTCCTAATTGAAATTGTTCAGGTATGAAGATTAGTTTATTCTAACGGTTTTTTTTTTTTTTAGTTGTGAAGTTGATCAATTTCTGTTTATTTGATCATATGCAGAGTAATTTTGGTTTGAATATACTTGATCAATGTTCAAGACGCTGGAAATTGTGAGTTCAAGATTGAATCTTTTCCCATCAGAAGAAGACATGACAACATTCTCAGGAACTATAAACTTTTTTTCTGGATTTAGTGGCGGAATTTAGTCATTTGATTAGTACATAAGTCAATAATATATGACAAGTTGTATTTGAAAAAAAAAAGTGCAATGACTCATTTGACTCAGAATATTTTCTAACCAATACAATCGAGTTTGAACGAATTTTAATCAAGTTAGAAGTGAATCAAGTAAGACATATGACGGATCTCATTTAGTTTAAATACAAGATTATTTTTCCGGTTTTACCCTTCTTTTTCCAAAATCTGAAGTACAAATAAATACAATATCTTTCTTTAATGCAATGACAAATTTGGAATTCATGTAAAATTGTTCTAATGTTTTGCTTTGGTAATAAAACATGCTACATTGTGTATGTTAAAAAATTCTTCCTCTAATTATAACTCTCAGCTTTCTGATGAATCTGAGCTTAAATTTAAATCTCCCACATCTCCACAAACTAAATCTTGGTAATCTCTTGTAAGACTTGGTCCTCATCAGCTTTCGTTTGCGCGTTTTTTCTTTCCCGTCTCTATGTTGCACTAACTCGTCGTTATTACAATTCTTTTGTGACGAAACTACCCTTTCTTGATCGATTCTTGATCCGAAGTCGCCTCCAAATCGCTTAATTTCACCCCATGGATCATCATGAGCTTCATCATCATCAGTATCACTACCCCATAAAAGAATAGGCTTAATGATAGGTGAAAGACTATAATCATTGAAGTGATTTGCAAGGCTAGTGTGTTCCATATCGAATAGTCTTCTCAACGACGTGCTTCCTTCTCTCATCAAGTCGAATAATTTATTCTTCTTCGATGAACGTGTTGAAGAAGAAAACGAAGATGAAGATGATGACAACGACGATGATGATGATGATGAAAAGAAGAGGGATTTTTGGTAGTCTATAATCTTTCTGATTTTTATTTTTGCTGCTTCTTTGTCTTGAATGAAAAAAGGATTTTGATCTTCATCTTCTGTAATTTCAGATGCCATTTTTTTTGGAAGAAAGAAAGTTGGTTTTTTGTTGATGTAAAGAAATTTGGAATTTGTGATTACAAGAAATGGAAAAGCCGGCAATGGGAATAGATTAATTAAACATTGAATATTTTCCCTTAAAAAAAGAGTTGAAGTTTGAATTAGTTTTGTTGATGACAAAGCCTGGTTGGCATTGTTTAATTTGATAGTAACAGGGTTTTGACATTCATTCAATGTTCTTTTAGTATATTATATTACAATAAAAAATAAAATATAACTGATAAACCATTTTTCACAATCATTTCACAAATCTTCATAACAGGGCTTCATAAAACCAAATTTATGACTTCCTCTTGTCGATGAGTTAGTACTCTCGTTTTACTTTTTGTGTTCAACTTTATATTTTATACTATTAAATTTTTAATATGTGGCATTTTTATTATTATAACCCGTGGTATATATAATAAAATACAATATAAAATATTAAAATTGGCAGGATGATCGTACACCATTGTTGCTATATACTCTTATACAAACATATTGTTTGATTATATTAAACCAACTTGATAGTTAAATTTATCTAATAGGTTGTATTGTTACTTGATAACAATTTTAGTGTAATTATCACTTTACTTTTTTAAAGTGGGCGATAGTACACTTTACATTTATCCAATATGATTTCTACTCAACGAAGTATATTTTTTATCAACGGAGTGAAGGGACATTTTTTTAAGTCAACAATTATGTAGGTGTATGATAAGTATATCAATTAAAACAATTACAACATGTATTTATCACATTATGTGTTTAAAATCAAAGAAAATAAATATATGGTGGAACATGAAGAGTAGAACTTAAAATCTTCGGGATGAATGGGGAGGTGTGATCGCATGTAGAAGTGTCGTGATGGGTTGGGTTGGGTTGGGTTGAGTTGGGGTCGTTGAAGCAATTCGATGGGCTGTTTCTTTGGGATATGTGAGGGCCTTGATAGAGACAAATGCGAAGAGGGTATGGGATGTAATTCGGCTGGGGAGGGATGATGACTCGTTGTTCGAAAACTACGTTACAATTACAAAAAATCTGCTTGGGGCAAAATGGATATACGGTTAGATGGGTAAATTGAAGTGTCAATTCAGTGGCACATATATGCTATTGCTCAGACTTCTCTTTCTTTTGAGAGTCTGTCTAATTGGGACGAGCCTCCAATCTTTGTGGATGACCTTCTCAATATTTGTTTTTTTCTTCATAAATTCATTTCTGAAAAAAAAAACAAAAAAACTTAAAATTTTATATTAATGTTTATTCTAAATTATTCCAATCACATTAAACTTGATTTAAGCTCACCATAGAAATTTTAATTAATGAATGAATTTTAACGTTTTCAATATAACTTTTAAAAAAAAAAAAATTTAATAAATAACAATAACCCTCTTCTAGGATGGGGAGTAGTATTTATAAATTTCAGAAAATTGTGAGAAATAGTATATAGTGTGGGCCCTTTTATTGGAATTTGAACATTTATTAAAAAATATTCGATGAAATATATTTAAAATTTCGGTTAATGTTCACTAAAAAAAATACAAATTTTGACCAGCCGAGAACTTTACAAGATACACAAGTATTGGGGTGGGAATGGGCCATGCTACCCGACAGGGGTCTACGGCTCGACCTATTAAAGCTCGGCTCATTTAATAAACAAGCCGGACTCAATTTTTTTTAAAAGTCTATTTAGTTAAATAGGTTGGGCTTGAGCTTTTTCGGAGGCCTTTCAAGCCCAACAGGTCGGCCTATTTAATTTAATATATATATATATAATAAATATGTAATATATTATGGTATTATACTTAAATTAAATATAGAAAACATCTTAAATAGGAATATCTAATATATATAATTTCTAATTAGAAAGTATTAAATAATATAATTCGTGAATTTTTTATAATTTGATGAAATAGTATGATTTTTTTAAAAATCCATTAATAGGACTAAAAAGACCTTTAACAGGCTTTCGGACCAGGCCTATTTATTAAAAAGGTCAGGTCAAGGCCTACCAAGGCCTGGCCCATTCCCACCCCTATACACAAGTCAATGACTCGAAGCGATTGAATGGCCAAGGGCCAAATTTTTGTTGTCCTTCGCTACTTAATACATAAATTTGGATTGCAACACCAAATCGATATCGAAAAATTTGGGGTGATCAAATTTCTTCTTGTTAAATGTTAAACAAGACCACATATTGATCTTGATTTTTTCCACTAGTTTTTTAAGATCAAACGCACCTACTTCGAACCTTATAGAGTTTCTACAATTCCATATTTTCCACACAACTCCTACCCACAAACTCGAAGTAATTTTCCTACGCAATTTATCACGTCCGAGCAGTTCACAGAATTGCAAGAAGTGATTCATCAAAGTATTATGCGCAGCCATACTAACCTTTAGCCATTTGTGGCATTCCCGCCAAATATGTTCTGTGTAGTTGCATTTCATTGGGAGATGGTTATTGGTTTTCTCTGCCTCCCCACACAATTTGCATTTGGCGTCCTCGTTTGCTATGGTGATGCCTCAGATTCTCAGATTTTCAGTCGTTGCAAGGCAACCTTTGAGAGCCATCCACACTATGGTTTGTATCCTCCTTGGCGCTAATGTTTTCCACAGCGTTTGGAAGCCTGCCTTGTCGTCGTCTACTCTCCTCGAACTTGCCTCACACTGCTCGTGGAATAAATCCCGATTGGTGCACAGTCCTAGCTCCACCTGTCTTTGCAACCTTGCTTTTAATTTATCCTGCTCACAACATTAGTTTGTGCAATAAGGACATAATTATCTCGTGAATTTGAGAACTTAATATTTTTTTTCGACAAACAACTTTCAATCACTATTTACTGAAAAATGTTCAATTTTCAACAAGTTAGTGTCGATAACTCCCTTTCAGTCATTATTTGCTGAAATATGTTCAATTTTGAATAAGTTAGTGTCGATAATTCTCAAATCGCGAAAATTTAATAAATGCACAAATGACTTATTATACAATTTCTATTTATTTTTAAGGGGTGTATTGGTTGTGGATTCTGTAGAATTTTTTTAGACTTTCAAAGTTTGGGGTACTCAATTCGGATTTTTCGACAGACAACTTTCAGTCACTATTTACTAAAAAATGTTCAATTTTCAACAAGTTAGTGTCGATAATTCCCTTTCAGTCATTATTTGCTGAAAAATGTTCAATTTTGAACAAGTTAGTGTCGATAATTCTCAAATCGCGAAAATTTAATAAATGCACAAATACAATTTTTTATTTAATTTTTGGGGGTGTATTGGTTGTGGATTCTGTAGATTTTTTTAGACTTTCAAAGTTTGGGAGTATTCAATTCACATTTTCAAAAGTCTTTAAAAATATGAGGTATTCAATATGGATTTTAAAAAGTTTTAAATTTTTTTTGGGTATTCTACCGTCTATAAATTTTAATACTCTATAAATTTTGTTGGATTCTCCTCCAAAAATATAAATAAATTAAACTATCCAATTTTTTTTTCTAAAAAACAGATATTTCAACGAATTCTCTCAAAGAACTCTGAAAACAAAAGGTCAGAAGTAGAGATGACAATATTGACTCAACCCGCGGATACCCGTCCTGCCCCGCGAGCTTTGGGTCAGGTCGGATCCGTCCCGTATGAAGAACAGATCGGGTCTATCCCGTATGTGAACAGGCCGGGTCTGGGTCTTATGTCCGACCCATGAGTATCCGACCTGACCCGAATTATTATATAAATTTTATATAGTATATATATATATATTATATATAACATGAAAAATATTTATATTATTGTAAATTGTTTCAATGTATATATGCATGAAAAATATTGTTTTCAATTGTGAAAAACAACTTAAATAAATTCAACATGATATGAAAAATTGGGGCGGGGTGACTTGGTTCGTATTTTTGCACAACAATAACAATCCCCACAAGCGTATGGGTTCGTTATAGTTGAGGAAGTATACGACTTAGTAGATTTTCGTTCCAAGGACTTAATTGAGTGAAAGTGAATGCATTAAGTTACGAGTATGCATGTTATTGTAGTAACTACACGGGTTTGTTTGGATTTTCGAGAATTATAAACACAAGTATGAGAAATAACAAAAGAAGTAACAAGCTATCTAACTTTCGTTCGAAAGTGCAAGAGAAGGGTATTGCCTCGGGTGTTTCCGTTTTGTGGGCAATTCAATGAGTTAACGAACCAATTGCATGAATTAAACTATGGTTTTGGGATTAAGCTAAAGGTTATCACTCGTGTGTGTAGACCAGTCCCTCGTGAGGCTTAGGTGAACACGTGCATTAATTAGCAATTATATAGTCTAATCAATATCATAAGCTCCTAAGATAGTGTCTCATAAACACGTTCAACACGGTTACTAATGCTTATGAGACGCCCTTTCACTAATCTAATAGACGACCTCTAATCGATTAATGTCTAGTGTTGTCGATCTAAGCAATTAACCCCCGGTCGGTGTAATCAATTACTATGTGAATTCTAATCAATTAATCCAACCTCACACCCACACTATTAATCATGCAACCCAATACGGTCGTTGAAGTCGACAAAACTAACAATGCTAGCTAATAGGGTGAATTAATCAATTGAATCATGGATATCACAACACTAGAAACATATACACCCAAATCCTAAGCTAATCATGCAATTAATCCATAATTACACTAAACA
Organism: Galeopsis tetrahit; assembly: GCA_963675135.1. Taxonomy (NCBI): domain Eukaryota; kingdom Viridiplantae; phylum Streptophyta; class Magnoliopsida; order Lamiales; family Lamiaceae; genus Galeopsis; species Galeopsis tetrahit. Next base: position 69,814,916 of record OY776128.1, on the reverse strand, counting down.
CCCATCAAAACATTCACACCCAAGGCAATAAGAGCTTAGCCCATGGTTCTAGAAGAGAATCGCATGGCTACAACAACAAATAACATCAAATTCATAACAAAATAACAATAGAATGGAGAAATTAAGAAAATACCAAATTGAATTGCAAAATAGAGTAATATCACCTTAATCATGAAAATGTAGCTACAAAATGATGTAATAGACGATTCCCAATGATAATCGTAACTTGATTTGAAGTAAAAACCATTATTTTATCTAATCTAATGAAGAAATTAAACTAAACTATGAAGAACACCTACTACTATGTGAATGTGTGTGAGAAATTGCTTGTAAAAGGAGTAAGACTCCTATAAAACTCAAAATGAACTCTATTTATAGTTTGCAAAGAAGTTTGGGATGAAATTTGCACTTAGATCCCTCAAAAATGGAGAAAATGGGCCAAAACCCCCCAAATTTCATCTCACCCGGTCGGGTGGTTTCACCCGGGCATGCCACCCAGACGAAATACGAAGCATTTGAGTGAAATAGGGCTTGGCCGGGTGGTTTTACCCGGCCAAAATACGAAGGTCTTGATGGAAAATGGCACGGCCGGGCCAAAGTGACCCTCCCGGGTGGTTCTACCCGGCCAAAACCTTCGATGGGTGAACTAATAAAAAACGTGGGTGTACAGCGCTGTGGCCGAGTCATTTTACCCGCCCGAGTGGTGTCACCCGGCCAAGTTTTTCGTCTCTTCATATCTCGAGCTTCCGACCTCCGATTGACTCGATTCTTTTTTTCATTCCACTCCATTTTTCGAGACGAATCCAATGGTGCAATCATATCTTCAGTCCAGTGAGTGAAAATGATGATTGAACACTCGTTTTTGCTATTTTAATGCCTAATTCACCTCATATTCATACAAAACGAGCTCAAACACCTTTCTCAATCAAATCAAGCATATTAGTGTGAAAATGAATCAAAACACCTCAAAGTTTATCACTAAAACACATGAAATCTTATGCAATTTACAACCGAATCACGGGGCACGAGGCGACTATCTAGGACCCGTACGGGGTCCCCGGGGCATAATACATTAGAATGGGTCCGGGACATATACAAGTGTGTTCCATATACATTTGCATCAATAATTTCAGCGATGTAGTTTATGAAAATCTATGTAAATCAATAAAAAAAAGTATATTTCACAATTTTGTCAAATCAATAAAAAATCATATAAATCAATAAAAAAAATTCAGTCAAACGCTGCATGGACTCTATGGATTTTCTAATATCACATACTTTTTAAAGTCCAAAAAAATACAATTGAATCTCAACGGTATACACCCCCTTAGTCTCAAATTACCACACTTTACACACTAAAATACAAACTAAAAATTAACAATCAACATTCAACATATATGCATTACCCCCTCCATCTCATACTTATTTGAACATTTGTAAAAAAACACATTGTCTCATATTTAATTGAATGTTTCTTTATTTAAAAAAAAAACTCCTTACTTTTTAAATATATCCCTTCAACATCTCTTATTTATACTAGATGTCATTACTTTTTCCTCACTAACATTTAATATCAATAAACAATTTCTACACTAAAATTCGTGGAATCAATAATGTTCAAATAATTATGAAACGGAAGAAATACATTTCACTATATATATAAAATAAGAAAATAAATTCAAATTTGTATATAAATTGTCATGCTGATGTCATACTTTCTATCATGTTCATAGATACAAAAACGTTGTGATGAAAATGTGAAATGCAATTTTCTTATTTTGAAAACAAGATAAGAACTTTAGGAGAGGGGAGGGTGGAATGTATTTGGAGAGAGGTTTTAACTTTTTTTATATGAATAAGAACATTTTTCACATTTTTTTATTAAAAAAAATGAATGTGGGTGTATCTACCAATATAGTAGACGAAAATAACCGTACTAAAACACTTATCAAGTTCGGAGCCCATTTTAGATCTTATCCTGGGCCGTTTATATTAAATTGAAGTAGGCCACGGATAAATGCCCCCTTCTTTATTATGTTTTCAAACCCCCCACCCCACCCCCACCCTCTTTTTTTTTTCTTTTTTTTGAAGTATAAGATACAAAGATTATATTACCTCTAGTGATTTTTTCGGAAAAAAATTCTAAAAAAATGTCATTTTTTCGAAATTTATTTCCCCAGATTGTGCATTTTTTTGTTTTTTTTTTGTCAAAAAACTCGATCTTTGTAGCGAGTTTAATTGAAAAACTCAAAATAGCGAGTTTAATTTTTTTCGAAATTTATAGAATTCGAGTTTTTTATAAAAAATCAAAATGCACATTTCGTGGAAAAAAATACAAATTTCGTGGAACTTTTTTTCGAAAAAAATCATATTGTGTGAAACTTTTTTTTGAAAAAATAATGTTTTTGTGTACTTTTTTTATTTTAAAAAACTTACCTTTGACCATGAAGTTTGAGGGGTGAGGCCGCACGGTAACGGTGGTTTAATTATGATGAGATTTTTCAAATTGAAAATGAGAAAAAAAAAAGGAAAGGGGTGAAGTTAAAAAATTTATGAGTAGTTATGAGAAAATGGGAAGATTATTTTTAGTGTTTTACGGGGGTGAACTCAAAATGAAAAGAGGGTGAACTTAAATTGAAGGTGAAAACACAATAAAAAGGAGGCATTTAGCCGTAGATATTGAAGTACGTCGATAAAGAAGGCAAGAGATTCTATGTTTGTAATTTGTACATGCATATGTTTAATTTTGTTGAGTATACACAGCGTAGCCCATGCATGCTTATGCATGGCCTGCATGAAACACACACACATGCATGCAATGTATAAACTAATGTAAAAGCATGTATACACATATACATACAAGAGGTTAGTTATATTTAAACTAATAATTTGTTAGAGTTGTTAGATAGAACACTCTAGAATAGTGAGTTCTCTATATAATGGAGTTCTCCACACATTGTATACTTTGAGTTGAATATACACATTTTAAACATGATATCATGATGTCCAAACTTTTCCTTTGATTTTGATTTGTATTTTGCAAATTCTCCTCATCTTTCTTGTTTCTTCGAATCTTCAACCCTCCTTCACATCTTCAAGAGTTGTAACCGCTTTGTTCTTCGTATAACTAACTTCTTTGTTCATATCTTCAAACTTTTCTTCACATCTTCAAGAGTTGTAACCGCTCTATCTGTTCAACTCCTCGATCCAATTACTCTATCACTTCCGCTCGAATTCTACTGTGTTTTTCATGGCTAATCCAATCATCTCTTCTTCTACTCTTCCGCGATTCATTACTCTATCGATCCGTCTTGATACTGAGAACTATCCTTTTTGGAGAAATCAGGTCCTTGCCTCAGTTCGTGCACACTGCTTTGAAGTTGTTCTATTATGCACTGCAGTTCCGGCAAATCCTACTGATTCTTCATCGGATTCTCTTTCATGGCAAAGGAAAAATCAATTTCTACTAAGCTGGTTGTTAAGCTCTGTTTCAGAATCGATGCTCGGTCATGTTAGTCGCTGTGAGCATTCATTCCAATTATGGATGATATTTGAGCTGTTTTTTCAATCTCAGTCTAGTGCCAAGGCTATGATCCTTCGCTTGCAGCTTCAAACCCTAAAAAATGGTGATTTAAGCATTGATGCTTTTATTCTGAGAATGAGGTCTATTGCTGATGGTTTACACCATGCTGGACAGCCTATTAAATATGAAGAATTAGTGTTGTACATCCTTGGTGGCTTGAGTGCTGAATTTGATGTTGTGGTGGTCTCCCTTACTACTCGAGGCACTATTCCTACTATTCCAGAGGTACAATCAATACTCCAGGCCTATGAGGTGCGTTTACACAATCACAGTGCTCATTCCATTCAACTTCCAGGAGGTACTATTTCTACTGCTTTGTCTCCTTCTGCAAATATTGTTTCTAGAGATGGTGGTAGAAACAATGGTAAGGGAAAGGTGTATTCTAAACATAAGGTTGTGTGTCAGTTATGTGGTAGAAAATTTCATGTGGCTGTTAAATGCTACAAACGTTTTGATCACTCTTTCAATGGTCTTGAGAATGCTAGATCGTGTCCTTTGATTCCATCTCCTCATCGTCCACCTTTCTCTGCTCCATTTCAAGCTCACCTCACTCAATATCAATCTCCTCACTCACACTATCAGCCTCCTCATTCACAGAATTACTCCTATTCCTCACACTTTCAGTCTCCTCACTCAAACTTTCATGTAAACTCTCCATCTCTTGCTCTTACTGGTCATATGGATCATGGAGCTTCCACTTCTAATACTTCTTATCCTCACTCTTCATCTCCTTGGTGTGTTGATAGTGGGGCTACACATCATGTTACCTCTCAGCTTGCTAATCTTCAGATTCACACTCCATATCAAGGTATGGATTCTCTACTTGTTGGTAATGGTTCTTCCACTCCTATATTGCATACTGGCTCTTTCTCTACTACTTTACATGATGGATCTGGTCCAGTAGTTATGAATAATGTGCTGCATGTACCTGCCATTACCAAAAATCTCATGAGCATTTCTCAATTTCTGAAAGATAATGATGCAGTCATTGAATTTTATGCTGATTGATGTCTTGTTAAGGATCTGAAGTCACACAAGATACTCTTGAGAGGGGTGTTTAAGGAAGGACTGTATATGCTGGATTTTGGATGTCTAAAGTCTGATAAAGCTTCAAGTTCTGGAAATAACTCAAGCTGTTCTACTCACTTTGTGAAAACAGCTCAGTATAGTGCTAGTGTGAATAATGCTTCTGTGCATGAGAATAAGTGGAAATTATGGCATTGTAGGTTGGGGCACCCTAATGATTCAGTTTTGTCTACTGTTTTGAGAAATATGAACATTTCATGTAAACAATCTCTTGGTGATTTCTGTGATGAATGTAAAATGGGCAAGATGCACTTGAAGCACTTTAACTCAGTTGTTCATCATTCTACATCTCCTTTTGAATTGTTACACATGGATGTTTGGGGACCTGCTAGTTGTGCTTCTATTGAGGGATACATATACTACTTGTCTATTGTTGATGATTGTACAAGATTTGTATGGATATTTCCCCTAATGGCCAAGTCTGATGTTGTTTCAGTTTTTACTCAGTTCATGCACACTGTTGAGAGGTCTTTTGGCTTACTAATAAAAGCTATTCAACATGATATGGGGACAAAATTTATTCCAGTTGCAAGATTAGTTAAGCCTATTGGCATTCAAATTCGACTATCTTGTGCATACACTCATCCTCAAAATGGTTTAGTTGAGAGGAAACATCAGCACATTACTGAGTTTGGCTTGGCTATGCTTGCTAGATCTAAATTGTCAATGGCTTTTTGTAGGGTTGGCAACGGGGCGAGTATGGGACGGGTATGGCCTGTCCCAGGACCCGCCCCGCCAAAAAAATTTATACCCGTTACCCGCCCCACCCCGCCTCAAAACCCGCCCCGTCCCGCCCCGCGAACCCGGCGGGTAAACCCGCCCCGCCCCGCCATATATATTTTTTTTTAAATAAAAAAGAACTGTTATTTAAATAAAATAGCACATTTAAAATCTCCTCTTAAAATCACAATAAAACATCAATTTCAACATTAAATAGAACATAAAATCTTAAAAAACATACATATTGTTCAATGCAAAATTAACCTAACAAAATCAAATGCATAACACAATTAATATCTCAATTCTCAACACTTGTTGATAGATAATTCTTCACGTACGTCTTCTTTCTCGAATTAAAAAGGCAGAGTGTATGTATGTAGCAGTGCGTGTGTATGTATGTTCTGTTGTTGTGTAAACCTTACAATTAGAATTTAGAAAGTTTTTTTTAATATATATTTATTATACTAATATATATATATATATATTATATTTTTTAATTATTATATATGTGCGGGTCGGGCTCGGGTCGGGTATATATAATCCCATTACCCGTCCCATACCCGGAGGGTATTCGTTGACCGGGTATTTACCCGCCCCGAAACCCGTTTGATCGGGTATTTACCCGCCCCGTGCAGGCCGGTTTCATGCGGGTTCGAGTTTTTACCCGTCCCATTGCCAACCCTAGCTTTTTGGTGGCATGCCTTCTCCACTGCTGTGCACATCATAAACTTACTCCCCTCTCCTATCACTCAGCATATTTCTCCCTTTGAACTACTATTTCACAGATCACCCGATTACTTGTCACTAAGAGTGTTTGGATGTGCTTGTTTTCCTTTTCTAAGGCCATACAATTCTTCTAAACTACAGTTCAGGAGCTCCAAATGCATTTTCCTTGGATATAGCTCCACTCACAAAGGTTATAAATGTCTTCATGAATCTGGCAAGATCTTCATATCTGCTTCTGTTCAATTCAATGAACATGAATTCCCCTCTTTCACTACTACTAAAGCTCTCTCCACCCCCAAATACTCATCTATTCTCAGCACAGATTCCTATTGTTCTTTCCACTCCTCCTCTTCCACCCACTTCTCCTCTCTCTTTTGCCCCTCCATCTGTCTCCTCCCCACTCCACTACTCCTCTAATAACTATTCACACTCCTCATCAAGCTCTTCCAGATACATTCTTCCTCCAACATTTGTTCCACTTACCTCTCCCACTATTCCTGTCACTTTACATCCTATGCAAACTCGTTCTAAGTCTGGTATCTATAAACCAAGGACACTCTTATCTACTACTCCTATATCTGAACCTACTTCTGTCACTGAAGTTGTTAAGAACCCAAAATGGAAACAAGCAATGCAGCTTGAATATGATGCCTTACTAAAGAATGATACTTGGATTCTTGTCCCTCCCTCCATCTGATATTCACCCAATCACAACCAAATGGATATACAGGGTCAAGTACAACAAATATGGCTCAGTTGAGAGATACAAAGCTAGGTTGGTGGCTAGAGGCTTTCAACAACAGGCTGGCATTGACTATTTTAGCACCTTTAGCCTTGTGATCAAGCCTGTTACTCTAAGAATTGTGTTCACTCTTGTTGTTTCTAGAGGATGGCCCATACAGCAAGTGGGTATCAACAATGCCTTTCTTATTTGTTACATGAAATTGTTTACATAGCTCAGCCAGAGGGTTTTGTGGATAGCTCTCACCCAACCTATGTGTGCAAACTTCGTAAGGCTCTTTATGGGTTGAAACAGGCACCAAAGGCCTGGTATGATACACTCAAGGTCTTTCTGCTCCAGCATGGGTTCACACATTCCACTTCTGATCACTGTTTATTTCACAGACTTGTAGATGGCAAGATCACTCTTTTGTTGGTTTATGTGGATGATATCTTACTCACTAGAGATGATCCTGCTCTTGTGAAACTACTCATTGAGGCACTCCATTCTATATTCTCCCTCAAACACTTGGGGGAAGTGAAATACTTCTTGGGCATTGAAGCTCAATCTACACAATCTCTGATCAAACTCACTCAGTCCAAGTATGCCAGTGACATCATATCCAAAGCTCACCTCACTGATTCCAAACCTTGCTCTACTCCCTTATGTCCTTCTTCCAAACTCTCTCTATCTGATAGTCCTCCCTTTGACAAACCTACCCTCTATCGCAGAATTGTTGGAGCCCTCCAATATCTTACCTTAACAAGACCAGATATTGCCTTCAGTGTTAACAAGTTATCCCATTTTTTGCAAAATTCAACCCAAAATCATTGGAGAGCTTGCAAGAGAGTTCTTAGATATATCAAAGGCTCTCTTTCTCATGGTATTTCTTTTTCTCCTATTTCAGGTTGCAGGGTTTTGTAGATGCAGACTATGCTTCAAGCTTGGATGATAGGCGTAGCAAGTCTGGTTTTTGTATAACTCTAGGTCACAATCTAATCTCATGGAGCTCAAGAAAACAATTTGTAGTCGCTCGCAGTAGCACGGAGGCCGAGTACAGGGCTCTTGCCCATGCCACAACAGACATGTTATGGATTGCAAGCCTATGCAAAGAACTTCACATTCTAGTTTCTAATCCCAGATTGCTTTGGTGTGACAACCAAGGGGCCATCACCTTAGCCTTTAGTCTCGCTTTTCACTCACGCACCAAACATATTGAGGTAGATGTACACTTTCTTCGGGAAAAAGTCCAAAATGGTGTTCTTGACGTTCGGTTTATCCCATCGGATGATCACCTGCTGATCTACTCACTAAGCCGCTTGCCCCAGTTCGTTTTGCACATCTTTTGTCATGGTTCCAGCTCACGTGAGTGACTTGTTCGTATTTTTGGACAAGTTTTTCCCAAGTATATTTTCGTTCCAAGGACTTAATTGAGTGTCAATGAATCCCTAAAGTTGCAAGTTTTCATGCTATTGTAGTAACTAAGCTTGTTTGTTTGGATTTTCGAGAATAAGAACAAAGATATTAAACTAAATTAACTAAAGTAATAAGTGATAGTGACTAGAAATAGTGAACTAACTAACTTTCTTTTGGAAAGTGCAAGAGAAGTGTATTGCCTCGGGTGTTTCTGTTTTGTTAAGAATAAATGAACTAGTGAAGCAATTACATGAGCTAGATATGAATTCGGATTAAGCTAAAGGCTATCACATAAGTGTGCACACCCCCTCGAAAGGCATAGGCGAACATCGTGCATTGATTAGCAATTATAGGATCTAACCAAATACCATAAGCTCCTAGGATAGTGTTTCATAAGCACTTTCAACACGGTTACTAATGCTTATGAAACGCCCTCTCACCAAACTCCTAGACGACCTCTATTCGTTTAGTGTCTAAAGTTGTCGGTCTAGCCATTAACCCCCTCTCGGTTAGCTAATTACTAATTAACTTCTATTCAATTGACCAAAGCTCACACTCACACCCCAATCATGCAAACCCAACTCTCGTTGCAATCAACACAATCGAAAATGCTAGCTAATAGGGTTGATCAATCAAATGAATCAAACAAAATACAACTCTAGAAACATTCACACCCAAATCCTAAGTGAATCATGCAATTACTTCACAATTACACTAAATTCCCATCAAAACATCCACACCCAAGGCAATTGGGGATTAGCCCATGGTTCTAGAAGAGAATCCCATGGCTACAACACAAAATAACATAAAACTCATAGTAAAATAGCAAGAGAAATGAGAAATTTAGAAAATACCAAATTGAATTGCAAAATAGAGTAATATCACCTTGATCATGAATATGTAACTACAAACTGATGTAATAGATGATGCTCGATGATAATCGTAGCTTGATTCGAAGTAAAAATCACTAATCTATCTAATCTAATGTAGAAATTAAACTAAACATGAAGAACACTACTAACTATGTGTTTGTGTGTGTGGAGAATGGGGTGAATGGCTTGGATTTCAAGAAAGGGAGTTTATATAGTGTTTGGGAAGGGTTTGAATGGCATAATTGTAAGTTGATCCCTCAAAAATGGAGAAAATACAAGTTTGGCACCGAAAATGGGATGACTCGGCCGAGTTGGGGTCACTCGGCCGAGTGGAATACTTAGAAAAGCGTGTTGCGCTTTTTCCAGCCGAGTGGTCTTCAATTTCAGAGGCTACGGCATTCCATCTTACTCGGCCGAGTTGGCTCACTCGGCCGAGTGCGCAGTAATTTCAAAAGTTGCAGATTCGGCCGAGTTGAGTCACTCGGCCGAGTGCGCAGTGATATCCAAAGTTACAGATTCGGCCGAGTTAACTCACTCGGCCGAGTTCTCTCCTCCCCTTCTCGTTTCATGCATAACTTTCGCCTCGGATGTCGGATTGACTCGATTCCTTTGGCTAATCCACTCTGTTTCTCGAGACGAATCCAACCGTGCACTCCTCTTTCGGGTTCGATCACTTGTGGTATGTGTTTTGCTCCAAATTCCATAGTATTTCCTACACAATCGACAAAACACAACCTTTCTCTCATTTCGGCTTAAACAATCATATTCAATGTATAATCCAATGAAATCAACATCAAATGAGCTTCAAATATGCATCTAAATCGTGTAAATTTCACCCGAATCAACTCCCCCAAACTTAAAGTGTTGCTCGTCCTCGAGCAACGAAAGAATTACAACATGAGGGTGAAATTTACAACTAGATGATCAATGAAAGATCCCACGTATCAAATGATATGAAATGGATTCTTCTTCCTCAAGATACATTCTCAAAATTGATCACAAGTTCAATATTGAAAATCAAACTAATTACCCACACATGCTCAACATACAACAACAAATGATGGTGATGACAATATCCAAATGTTCAAGTTCAACTCACAAGATATAGTGTTTCTCTCAAACACTCAAACAAATTATGGACAATATACTCTCATCAATCAAATCATGCATTGCAATTACCATAAGCTTGCCCAAGCTCTACCATCTTTCCACCACAAACATGTTCAACTATGAGATCAATAGGTCTTAACCAAGGACGTAACATTGGCTCTTTGGATGGGGTATGATGAATATGGAAGAAGTGACTCGTCTAGTGGAGAACGAAAGTTGTTATTCAACAATTCAAGCTCGTGCTCTTAAGGTTTACAACCTTCATTCTCACTTTTCATATAAGTTCCTCAAATGCATGCATTCATCTCCTCATCTTTTTCTAGCCAAGTTATTTTCTTTTCAAGCTCTTGGGGCTCATTGTCCCTCTTTTCTTTCTCAAATTTTCTTTTCACTTCCATCTTTTTCTTTCTTTACACAACTTTGCCAATTTTTCTCTTCAAACCAAATGCACTAAAGCACATGTTTTACCACTTTCTTTTTATTCTCCACTAGATTTGGATATCAAAGGCTCAAAAGGATAAATGGTTAAACATTGTAGGTTGCCAAGAAAATGGGAAATCAAGCTCAAACGGGCTAACTACGGAAAATTACTTTGGTTATTAGGAATACTTTGGCCAAGTGACTTGTAGTACGAAAGATGGCCTACATCATATCTCAAAGTATCACACAAGTATGATCTCAAGCAAGAACTTGGGCAAGTTCTAGAAAAACAAGCAATGAATTGATCCACTCAAAAATGAAATAAACCGGATTAATGCTCGGTTCAAAGCTCAACTCTCACCGGTTCATTCAAGACTCAAACATTTATCAATCATCATCACACATAACTCATTGTGCATGCAAAACATCCATAAGCAACAAGATGACAACAACACAAACAAGATGATTCATTCCAATCATGTACACGTTCAAGGAATCAAATTCACAACAAATCACCATCAAATGTGTCTCAATGATCATTTAAGCTCAAATTACACACATATACAAGAGTACACATTGGTGTCAATAGAAAATGTAAAAACGAACATACCCCCCCAAACTTTTTCATTGCAAAGCAATTAAAAGTTTGGAAAAATAGTGTTGCATTGATATTGACACCAAGTGCTAGCCATACAAATCTACACACATGGGCCACCATCTCAACAATTAACACTAAGAGTAGCTAAGCCATCAATGTCATGAACAAGAATATAAATTCCACTACCCCCCCAAACTTAGTAATTGCTATGCAATTCCTAAGAATTGGGGTGGGCGTACCTCTTACGATTGCTATAGCTACACCTTCTTCTAAGCACCAAGTTCCACTTTCAATCCACTTGTCCATTCGATCCAAGCTTCTCCAACTACATCAAAACTCGCAAACACATCAAACTAAACTAACAAAGCAATTAAAATGAGCAAGAAATGAAATAAAGCAAGTAAAATGGGTTGCCTCCCATTTAGCGCTAGGTTTAACGTCCTATGCCGGACGGAACTTAACAAGTTCATACTTCCCTATCTTTGAATGTAGGATGATAGTACTTGACATTGTGCTCATCGGTGATGAACACTTCATCCTCCTCACTTTCCAACGCAATGCTTCCTCCATAGACCAATTTCTTCATGACCAACATTTTCCGTTCCTTGAGCTTCATCTGTCCAAGGACTTCCATCACTCCCAAAGTGCCCCATACCACCGTATCTCCAATTTCAAATTCCTTCTCAATCTTTCTCTCATTTGAACTCTTTCTTCCTCCCTCTTCATCTTCACTACCCCCAAGGGACTTATCAAAACTCTTCTCCTTATAAAACTCCCCCAAACTTGAGTTTTGCTCAAGTTTGGGAGTTTGCTTCAATTTTTTATCATCTCCCGGATCTTTCAATGGGACGTTTGGTAATGGCTCTTTCACATAAATGTCACATTCTTGGATGGAGGGAGATTCTTTCTTTCTTGGGGAACTCTCAATTGAGCCATACTTGGAGAAAATCATTTTTTCTCCATTCACCTCCAATGTTACCTCCCCTTTTCTCAAATTGATGTTTGCTCCCCCCGTGGCAAGAAACGGCCTCCCAAGAATCAATGAGATATTTTCATCTTCTTTCATATCTAATACCACGAAGTCGGCGGGAATGATGAACTTGTCAATTTTCACCAATACATCTTCAATGATCCCTTTAGGATGGGTGATGGAACGATCCGCTAATTGGAGAGTAATTGAAGTGGGCACTACTTCTCCAAGTCCCAAACGCTTGAAGATTGAAAGTGGCATCAAATTGATGCTAGCTCCCAAATCACAAAGAGCTTTCATCATGGGACCATCACCAATATCACATGGGAGAGTGAAACTACCCGGATCCTTGAGCTTTTCGGGAGGAGTTCGTTGAAGGATAGCACTACACTCTTCGGTCAACTTGATCTTCTCATCATCCACTAGTTTCTTCTTGTTTGCTATTGCATCCTTTAGAAACTTCATGTAATGAGGTACTTGCTCTAAAGCATCCGAAAGTGGAAGATCAATGTGGATTTTCTTGAAGATATCCAAAAACTTCCCAAACTTCTCATCCATTTTCTTCATGTATCTTCCCGGGTATGGAAGTGGCTCATATGTAATGGGCACCCCCCATTTATCACAAGGTACCTCACGTTTCTTCTTCTTCAAATCTTTTGCAATTCTCCACTTTGGAATTCTTGGAGCTACCTCTCCACTCCCAACTTTCTCTATCCTCTTCTTTTCCTTTTCCTCCCTTTCTTTTGCCTTCAACACTTCACCATCTTCCAATTCAATTGAAGAAACTCCATAATGTTCACCACTTGAAATTGTAATAGCATTACAATGCTCACGTGGGTTTACCTCGGTGTTTGAGGGCAATTTACCCTTTGTATGTTGAGATCCGATGGAAGTTGCCAATTGTCCCAATTGGAATTCCATTGATTTTTGATTACTCATAAGTTGGCTAATCATGGATTCCATTGATTTTTGGTTACTCGTGAGTTGGGCAAGCATCGAGTCGGTAGATTTTTGGTTACTCATGAGTTGGGCAAGGATGGAGTCGGATGCTTCGGATTTCTTCTCACTTGTCTCCATTCTCTTCATGAGGAGTGCAAGAAGCTCATCCGTGGAGGACTTCCCTTCTCCACTTAGGAGTTTTGCTCCGGGATCAAATCCGGGAGGATATTGAATAGCACCTTTAGGATTCGAATATGACAAATTGTCATTCCTCCGAAAATTCGGGTTTAGAGGAGCTTGGTATTGAGGAGATGGTCCCCCTTGTCCTTCAGATGATGAAGATTGCCCTTGGAATCGATTTTGAGGAGGTGCTTGATATCCTTGACCACGATTTTGATATGGTGGTTGGCCTTGATATTGTCGGTTCCCTTGAAAATTTTGTGGATATCCTTGTTGACCCATGTATTGCACTTCTTCCATATGTCCCATTTGAGGATCTTCTTGCACAAAGGATAAATGATTATCTCTTGTTTGAGATAAAACATTCACCTTTTCAATGAGTGTAGTCATCATTGCTCTTATGCTATCATTAGCATCCACTTGGGCTACCCGATTTTGTGCTCCACGGTCTACTCTCGTCTTGAAAGTATTGCTTGATATCCCCTCGATTATGTCATTGATCTCCTCCACCGATTTCATCCAAATTGAACCCCCCGCACAAGCATCAATGTGGTGTTGATCTTCCAATCGTAACCCACCAACGAACCAACAAGTTGTTTGTTCTATTGGGAAACCATGATGGGGGCATGTGATGAGAAAAATGGAGAAAATACAAGTTTGGCACCGAAAATGGGATGACTCGGCCGAGTTGGGGTCACTCGGCCGAGTGGAATACTTAGAAAAGCGTGTTGCGCTTTTTCCAGCCGAGACTCGGCCGAGTGAGGGTCACTCGGCCGAGTGGTCTTCAATTTCAGAGGCTACGGCATTCCATCTTACTCGGCCGAGTTGGCTCACTCGGTCGAGTGCGCAGTAATTTCAAAAGTTGCAGATTCGGCCGAGTTGAGTCACTCGGCCGAGTGCGCAGTGATATCCAAAGTTACAGATTCGGCCGAGTTAACTCACTCAGCCGAGTTCTCTCCTCCCCTTCTCGTTTCATGCATAACTTTCGCCTCGGATGTCGAATTGACTCGATTCCTTTGGCTAATCCACTACGTTTCTCGAGACGAATCCAACCGTGCACTCTTCTTTCGGGTCCGATCACTTGTGGTATGTGTTTTGCTCCAAATTCCATCGTATTTCCTACACAATCGACAAAACACAACCTTTCTCTCGTTTCGGCTTAAACAATCATATTCAATTTATAATTCAATGAAATCAACATCAAATGAGCTTCAAATATGCATCTAAATCGTGTAAATTCCACCCGAATCAGTGAGGAGGTGGTTTCGTTTCTTCGGGGGCATGTTGAGTATACACAGTGTAACCCATGCATGCTTATGCATGGCCTGCATGAAACACACACACATGCATGCAATGTATAAACTAATGTAAAAACATGCATACACATATACATACAAGAGGTTAGTTATATTTAAACTAATAGTTTGTTAGAGTTGTTAAATAGAACACTATAGAAAATGTGCTAAATTAATTAAAATAAAAAAGTATAATCAATATCGATTACCACTCCCTAGGTTAGGTTTTAGGTCATGGGTTCTGAGTCAATAGCTAGGGAGCATATAGAGTTTCCATCTCTTTTTCTATATTTTTCAATCTCATACTCACTCAGTCTATCAAATCAAAAGTGTGCTCATTTTTTTTTATATATGTTTTTAAAAAAAAATCATATTTTAATTATAAAGAATATATTTAATGTAATGAGTAAAAAATA
The DNA here is from genome assembly GCA_963675135.1 of Galeopsis tetrahit. Classification (NCBI taxonomy): domain Eukaryota; kingdom Viridiplantae; phylum Streptophyta; class Magnoliopsida; order Lamiales; family Lamiaceae; genus Galeopsis; species Galeopsis tetrahit. The sequence continues at coordinate 69,799,864 of OY776128.1, read as the reverse complement.
TATTTGACAGATACTCAATCTTATTAGTAAAGTAGAAAAAATATTCAAAAGTTAACTATTTAAATAGAATAAACACGTTTTTTGTGGACCCAACAAAAGAAATGAACACACTTTTGGTGGACGGAGAAAGCTGAGTAATTTTTATACGGAGTATTATTTAATCAATAAAGAATCACAAAAAATTGCATATTATGTCTAAATCTTTCTTTTTACTTTTGACCAGTGCACTTGTTCTCCTTTTTTTTTCCCTAACCTAACATTTCTACTTCGCATTTTGTATTAATTATTTCTGAGAAATAAGTGGATTAATTAAGCAAAAGTATTGAACAACAAATTGTAATTAAGGGGTAAAGAAAACAAAAGGAAATGCAGGGAAAAAAAAGATTGCATGATTTGATACCTAAAACAAGGCAAGTCTATCCAAATTTGCAAATTACACTGTAGAAAATTAAATATTTTATGTAATGATAAAATTGATCGTTCATAATAAAGCTAGATGACGTTAAACTTTCCGTTAGACGTTTGTTGTAAAAAATAGAATTAAACTCCCTCTCTCATGATAAAAAAATTATACTTTCATATTTTGTTCATTGTACAAAATTTTGCACATTTAAAAAAAAAAAATTGATAAACTTCCCTCCACGATACTCTATCATTACATTTAAAAAAAAAAACTTTGTGCCCTAGATTTTCTAAAAAAACAAATTGGAATGAAGGGAGCATATAATTTTGATTGCATTTGTACTTTTTTTTTTTTAATGGAGAAGTTCAGTAAAAATTACTGAATTTATACATACAAAATTGAAGATAAAGAGATTATGTGTATAAGGTGTGTGTACAAGGTATAAGATGTCAAATATATATGATCTTATAATGCCTGAATTATAAATTGGTAATATCTATTTTTATATATATTCGAAATTGATATTTTTAATTTTTTAAATACAACCTTTCATAACTCTAACTGATAGTTTACAACAATTAAGTTTGAAATATAGAAATGGGTTCTCGTATATAATCATGGCACAAATAATTAACCTTTAATTTGATCTTAATTTTGCGAGTAGTGGAACAATATTGGTGGCCGACCACTGGAATCTTTATTCCCTAGCCGAAGAGGACATAATATACTACTTAATTTCATTTTATATTTTCTTTTACCATAATTAATTAATTCAATTTCTCAAGTCAAAATCTGAAATTCTAGAGCCAATTTGATTGTAATTCTTCTTCTTTTAGAATATATATATATATATATATATATATATGACTGTATGAGTAACAATTGTGTGAATTTTATTTAAGTGAACTTTGTCTCATGTTTTACTCATTTACAAAATAAGTCTAAAAAAAAATCTTGTATATATGATTTGTTAGGAATTTGTTGGATAGAACCAACCGAGTGTACACAAATCTTAAATCTGCTATCTCATTTCATACTAGGTTTTTGGCAAAATAAACTTGAGTTTGCTTGAATTTTTTTTTTCAAGTATTAATTGTTGGTGCGCTTATAAACTATCACTGTTATGTATGTATACAAAATATACCGTTTTAATTTAAACAATGACACTTTGTATGTATAACAATAACACTAAAAAAAATGTTGTTAACATGAATTTGAATTCACACAAGTGCATCTTTAAATTATACTCAATATTAATTATTTATTAAAATGTAGTAATAGACCAGTATTTATTGTTTTCACTAAACATTACTCCCCCTCAATTATAAGTGTCTAAAAAATCAACGCAAATATAGTATAAAAATAATTAATTTATTTCCATACACTCAATAAATATTTATTTATCTTATTGAAAGATACATTGATCTTAATATTTTAATGATCATGGGAGTAAAATTGGGAGAAATGTAATTATTTCATATTAAAAAGTGTAAAACATCATTTAATTTGTAAAGGAAGTGAAAATCAAAACATCATTTATTAAGAACAAGACGGTTTAAAATAAATTATTGTATATTAATTTTTTAATACTCTAGCTCTCTCACTTGTAGACTGAATTATTACCTCTATTCTTTGGAGAATCGAATTAATTAGGATGTGTGGGCGTAAGTCTTGAGACTTTGATACTATGAAAGAATTGTATTTCATATAAAAGTTCGAGTTTATAAATAGGTGGTTAATTAATTCTTGTATATTAATTTTCTAATACTCTTCCTCGCTCGTGGTTCGAATTATTAAATGTATATCAAGTAGCTAAAGTATAGAGAGGTACGAAGAGGAAAAAGTAGAGAGATATATGAAAGAAAAAAATATTGATTGAGCAAACTTAGGTTGAAACCGATTATAATGAAAAGTGTAAATCTCGTAGAGACGGAGAGAATATTTATTTTGTGATATTTTCGTAATGAAATTTAATCATCGAGTGATTAAGAATTTTTTTTTTTTAAATGGTTATACAATTAAATAATGGAACATAAGAAAATGAATCAAATTATTTAATTGTTAAATATTGATTTCTGTCAATTCTCATGTTGATTACGACACTAAAACATTATTGATACAGTTATCCTAAAATGTTTTACGATAGATAATTCATTTAATAGCGTGACTTTTTTGGGTATAACCATTTAATATTTGTCAGGAATTCTTGTTTAGTTATGAAAACATAGTACCTCTTATTCAATGCAATTCAATTTGTATGTATGTTAGCTACCCAACAACCAAATCAACTTGAATCCTAATTAACGCGTTTTGCATCAAATGCCAAATTCATAACCATACTATTGTTGTCGATAAATTTTTATGTGCAATTAAATGTATATTATATAATAATTGTGATTCAGTTACACCGTTTTAATTAAATGCACAAAAGTGTAATTCAATATATGCACTTTCTCCCTCGTATATACGTATATGCACAAAAAATATCATCATTACACTTGAATATTGAACCTAAAATTTCACCAGACATCGCAAGTGAACAAGATTAATTGAGCTGCCATGGGGAAGACAAGAAATAGGTTCATGCATGTTAATGTTTTTATTGCATGTGACTCATTACAATTTGCAAATAAAAATATACACACACAATGACACAAAATGTATATACATTGCACACACACACTTGAGGGAGTTGGCACGTGACAAAGAAAGAAACAAATGTGCAGCCCATGTGAATGGATTGGGCCCACGGCCCACCTCATCCCTTCAAGGAGAATCTTGGTCATAAATACTCATTTAAAACCAAAATCTAGCCCTCATATATTCGATTAAATACAAAATATATCTATATTAAATTCCAATAACTACTAGAGTAAAAAAGAGAATAGTCTAAAAAAATTACTGTAATTTAGACTTTACTTAATTAATTAGCCTATGCTTTCACAAGCAATCATCACAATTCAACACACTAATTAACTCACCCTAACATATTTTTAAATAAAAGAAAAAAAATATTAAAAAAAAAAAAGGGCACACATGACATTTTAGGGGAATTATATTGCAATATCCCCTTGTATATTACAAAATATGGAAAAGTGCGCTTCCTTTGATCAGATTCAGTGGTGGAGCGGAGGCGGCGTTTGGTGGCCGACTGGTGGTGGTGGCTTGCACTGATAGCACTTAGCAAAGAGACCAAATGTGTCAACTTGTCTCACAAAATTGGTCACGCTAGCCCATCCTCCAAACCCGAACCCAACTACGAATACCCATATCACGATGAACGTGTTGATAGCGTACATCGCCGTCCAGCTTGGCAAGAATCGAGGCGGCTTCTCAGCAGCATTCTGCGTTATTAGCAACACCGGAATTTCGATTTGAGTCAAAAGTTGTACATGTAACGAAATATTGTACATACATATATTTTAAATAAAATGAAAAAGTAGAGGTAAAAGGGAGGCAGCTAGAAGCCAGCTCATATGGGACAATAATACAACTTCAAGACTGTTGGCATATATAACTAAATTGAAAATGACTTGCTACCTATATATTCTGAACCAATTTTTCCAAATCCATCCAATTAATTCAATTGCCGTGTGCTTCCACTCTTTATATCTCCCCAATAATAACTATCCTCTTATTTCCTCCCCGAATATATTTCGTATTTTATTTCATCATTTCATCAGTACACGAATTGTAATGTTATTTTAAGAATATATTTACCTGACGAGCACTAGCCTTTCGGTAAGTGAGCATATGGGCGAGGGCCGGGATAATGTAGACGGTAAAACTGACTAAAAGGGCCCCGACCGCAGAGTTAATAGGGCCGAAAAACGGGAAGATTATAGCCAAGAACCATATCGGGATCACCACGGGTAACCTCGCGAGTGCCCTCAAACATATGCTCTTCGTATCGTGCATTCCAATCACCTTCTCCCACACAAAATAGAGCGGTGTACACGCGAATCCAAAAGTGATAAACTGAAAAATTACCAAAATTGTCAATGGAAATTCATAATTCATATTAATTGAACAAAAAATTAAATGGATTAGGACCTGGTGGATGAGCATAAGGATGACGGCAGTGTCACGCCAACGGTTTTTAGGGAGGAGGGAGAAGGCGTTGGAGTGGTTGAGGAGCTCATCGCCGAACGCCCAATAAACGGCCGAAGCCGATGGCAGGGTTAGAGTGAAAACATATAATGTAGCCAATAGGTAAATGTACTTGAACTTTTGAGGTTTCCACATAGCATGCATAATTTCCCTGTTAAATAAACAAAGAAAAAATTAAAGGACTAGTCTGGGTGAGACCGTTACCAACCAAAATCTAAAAAACAAAAAAAGTAAGGGTTACCCTCCCAAAATTTTGAAATATGGGTTAAAAATGATTCATCTCACAGAAAATATCGGTGAGACAGTCGTTTTTGCCAAAATGTAAATAGTACAATTAACAATTTATTAAAATTTTATTTTTATTTTTATTTAGTACCATAAAATTCAAAATGTATTCTATTTTAAATAGTGTTTTACTATTAAAGTGGAGTAAAAGAAATGAAATATGGTATGACAAGGACAAGTATGAAATTAGCAAGGTATTGGTTACAAAGTATGGAATAATATTTGGGCAGGTGTGATGCAGCAAAAGTACTTTTTTAGAAGTTGAGAAATGGACTACTTAAGCCAAAAGTATAATGACCAAAGTACCCTCAGTGAACAAAAATGTGTGAAACACAGAACCTTCAAACAAAGATGAACTGAACTGAAATGCTCTGATCTTATCGTTATAAGTTATAAAACGACGGAAAATGCAGTGTAAATAATTTTAAAAAATATCCCTTTTCTTTTTCTTCTTCCTTAAAAAATTAGTACTAATAAAATAGTAATGATTATGTCCGTTTTTACTAGCCACGAGGGGGGCAAAAGCTGGTAATGGAAGGTGAGAAGAAGCACCAAAACAAAATTACACTTCCCCACACCACTCACAGACATAAATAATATTCCTAGAGTACAACACATTAAAGCAGCAGTAGTATAATTAAAATTGGAGAAAAGCTTACACAGTAACAGCATGGCCACCGAATGTGTACAGTATATTGGTGGCACCAGTGAAGTAGAGTACCAGCTTTTTTGGACCCGTATGTTGAACATCTTCAGCCTGCAGTTTTTTTTTTTTTTTTTAAATTAATCACTTTAATAATTTGATTAATGAATTAATAAAAGTATATATATATAAAAAAAAAAAAGATAGATACCTGGCCGTGAACAAGAGCTGCTATGGTCAAGTACCAGGCCGTATAAGTAGTCATTCCAAGTCCTAAAAAGGACCAGATTCGGTAGTTGTGGAAGGACGGAATAAAAACAGTGGTTGCACAACAAGCTCCAAATATATACGTCCATGTCCTCTTGTCCAAATTATCATTTATATAATATATGTTACTGCAACAGTAGTAACACTTATTTCAAACAGAGACCCAAAGAGAAGAAGAAGAAGAAGAAGAAGAAGAAAAATACCTTGCACAAGCTATGAGTTGGATGACAGATCCAAAGAGAAGGAAAGTGCAGTTAAAAGCTAAACCAGCGGCTTTCCAGTAGGGGCCAAGTAATCCATCCAACACTTCAAACCACTGTATTTAACAAAACAAAACTTAATTTTTAAATAAATACTCCTATGTCGGTTTAGTAGTTAAGGAAGTAATTAACCTGAATAACATGATTCTTGTAGCTAACGCCTTCTTTTTCCTTTCTGCTTCGATACTCTATGTAGAGGACACTGATCAAATAGGCTGTCCAGCTTCCAAGAAACCCATAAAACACTTGAAATACAATTCCAGACACCATTCCCAGTTGCGAAAATGAGTACGGAAGCGTTAACAACACTTGAGCAACCTAATAATCATTTCTCAATTCATAAAGTTTTCATCTTTATATTATTATTATACAGAGATGTAAGTAATTATACTTGATTTGAAGCACAACTGAACCAGGCGTCCCAAGCAGAGCCCCCGTGCCAGAGCATATTCTTGACGCTGATAACCGGCTGATCCTCCGCCGTCTTTCCGCCGCCGGCGTCGTTTTCAGTTTCATCGAAATTGGAGACAATAGCTTCCTCTGATTGCTTCTGAGCAGACATTGTCTTGGACTTACAGATCTAAAAAAAAGCAAACAGACAAAAGAATGAAGCAAGAGATCCAAAGCACAAATTCACCTTGATTAGTCTTTTTCTTCAACACAGAGTAGAAATACTATAAAAAAGCGTGTTTCTTGACTGTTGAGAAAGCGGGTTTGTAGAGAGTGAGAGTTGAAGAATTGGCATACAGAGAAAGGAGTAATTATAGGAGTAATGAGTAAATGAGAGAGAGCTCAGAAATTATTGCAGCTAGTGGCAGAGTAGCTGTGAGAATACCAATGCGAGATTTTGTGCAGCGGCGGAAGGCGGCGAGAATTTCCTCAAAAGCAGCAATTGAGAGAGCACAAGAGTGAGACTAGGAGGAAAAAGGAGACTTTCTGCAAATATTAAATATGGGCATATATATATATATATACACACATTTAAAGAGCTGCTGCTACGGAGTGTGCAATGTGTGACAGTGCCCTCTTACCCTGCCGTTATTATTTTCAGTTTTTTTTTTTTTTTTTTAAATTTCTATATTACTCGGTCAAAGTTACCTAAACTTTTCTTTTTTGTCCGTCCATGAAAGCTTCATCTCTCTCTCAATCACATCACCTTCCGCTGGGGAGCTTTCCCCAGGACGGAGGAAGTAATTTTTACACTTTTACTCCCTCCATCCCACATAGATAAAGTATAAAAAAATTATAGATGAACGAATTAAATGACAAAATAAAAAATTTATAAAAAAAGGAAGTAATTTTTTTATAAACTTTACATAATAATAATCTTACACAAAATATCATTATTTTTTAACTTACATCTACGTATCAATCAACTAATTTATTATTTTATATATATAATTTTTAAAATCATCCCTCCAAATATAATTATTATTACATTTTTTAATACATACATGTTCACTTATCTATTAAACATATTATGCTTCGGATGAGTATAACTATTTTTTTTTTTTTAAAAAAACTCTCTTTACTGTACTCCACCAATGATCCGGTTCTTGGTCTTCGTTTGGTAGAGGGAGAATCCAGAGTTTAGGGGATTTTTGGCTTCATTTGGTAATTTAATGGAATTAATTAAAGAATGTGTACGAAATTTGTCACATCCTATATTATTCCAGGATTAGTCTTGGTGACACTGCTCATTTTGTATTTTGTGAAACTCGTGTTCTTTAATTTTTTTTTAAAGTAAAAGCTAATAATGTTTAAATAAAAAGTGATAATATTTAAGTAAAAAGTGATAGTTACTTTTATTAAAAATATTAGTATTACTTTTTATTTAAACATTTTTTTTTTTTTTACAAACATAAAATCTTAAATGAATTTAATTATAAATTTTATCGGACTTGGTATCAAAATGGAATTGGGTCCTGTTAAATCAACTTCATGCAAGTGTTAGTGAAGTTTTAGTATTACTTTGAGTAAGAACAAAAATATGTTCGAGCTATTTTATTTTAAATATTTTATCTTTTAATCTACAATAAATATTATTCATTTTATCGTGTAAAACACACTCGTATGAGCACATGTTAATAGTATATCAATAATAGAACTATTGAAGTATGTGTTTATATTATAGTAATATTAATGGACTGTTATTTGACTTTTCAAATTATTTCATTCAAATGCATTTTATTATGTTAGACCAAAACATTTCATTCATATACGTCTTATTTTTATTGAATAAACCATTTTGATCATTCATTCATATTACAGCTCTTAGACTACCATATTCGATATTCAAATCATTTTATTCATATATTCATGTAAATCTTATTCTGAATGACCAAATCATTTCATTTACGTTACATCTTATTTAGACTACCATACACATGTTATTTAAGACCAAATAATTTCATTTATGTTGCATCTTATTTAAACTATATACCATATACATCTTATTTTAGACCAAATAATTTCATTTATGTTTACATCTTATTTAGACTACCATATACATCTTATTTTAGACCAAATAATTCCATTTGTGTTAATTACATCTTATTTAGACTACCATATATATACACATCTTATTTTAGACCAAATAATTTCATTTATATTACATCTTATTTTAGACCTATATATATATATATATATATATCTTATTCTTAAACTACAATATTTGAAATTCAAACAATTTAATTTATTTCATATACACCTTACTATACATACATTTTTGTAATTTAATTTTTATTTATTTAAAATAAAGTCATGATAGAAAATCAAGTAAAGAAGAGACATATGGAAATAATGAATGGTCAAAGTTTTATATATAGTTCACCTCAAAGAGGAACAAACATGCCTTCATTATCATTGAATTTGGGAAATGATTATAAAAGTTACTTGAGTTGTCGCAAATGTTGGGAGGCAATAGAGTATCAATTTGGAAAAGCCATAAGAACAACATTAATTCATGTGTTTTACTGCAATCCTCCTCATTTTCTAACTTTACTTAATTTCTTGCCGTTGAGAAAATTTTAACCTCGCATTTGCAAGTGTGAAACTGATTTTTTACGTTTTTTATTTCGTATTTCATATGTAATATACTACATAGCTTTTTATTTTTAGTATGTGAATTTTAACTTTTGCTCTAACTTTAATCGGAACTCACGCTATTAAACAGTAGAATTGATTCCTCGAATTAATGTGTTTAGTCATTCAATTTGCATGCTCAAACAACTTCTTAGTTTGTAAACCATACGAATGTTATTGAGGGATCGATGGTGTTTGATACTTTGATGGTTATGTCTTGATTAAAATTAATAATTTGAATTTATATTTTATTTAAAAAATAATTTTGAAACATTATAATTAAATTGCGTCTTAAATTCACAATAAAAAGCAAAAAGTAAAAGACCAAAATGTACAAGGGTTAGGCTGCAAACGTGGAACACTCTAATTATCACGTGTAGGCTTCCACCCGAACCAGCACTTTCAGGCCAAATTTTCCACTTTTCAGAATTCTTTTTTATTTCTAATTATTATTTTTTGATAATAATACTTTTATGAGATATTGTTCTTATATCCAAATGAATTCATATCATCTATAACCGAATTATATTTTAAAACATAGTAAAATGGAAATTCTAAAATTGAGTTTCGATTCGTTTCATATATAAAATTGTATTATACAAAACTCTCCATTATTTTCAATTGATTAATTTCAGCATGTAGAGTTGATAATTGTGATCGGCTTAAACCGGTGAAAAAATCGCTCCAAAAAATGTTGTGCAATTACATATTACATATGGGAATGTGTCGTGTAGACTCTATGGAAATGGAGAAGCGGAGTAATATTTTTTAATGAAGAAACATCGAGGAACAAGATTGTGGAGGAGATTATTTCAAAACTTTATAGAACTACAGATTTCAAGGCATGGAGGTCTAATCCGAAACAGGTCCTGATGAACTTTTGAATGGGCCATTATTTTGTGTTCTTACTTTTATTTTCTCTTATTTCCCATGTTTCTAGGTCATTTCAAGCTCTGTTTGTTATGTGGTATTATTCATACCCATTCTTATCTTTGTACTTTGAAATTTCATATTAATGTCATTGTCTTGACCGATAAAAAAAAAAAATACATATTACATATAAATAATTGGACGAAGTTAAGCAACATTTTATGTGTAAGCCTAAATTAAGGAGGTAGGCAAATGACGAAACGTATAGATTACGTCAGCGCACCCACTAAAAATTAAAGGATGGATTTAGAATGGGATTAGTGGGAGGATGTAATGATTAAGGAAATTGATTTTAGGGCGGTGGATCAAACTTCGGAATTGTGTTTCCTTAGTTGCTACTCCTATGGGTCCCATCATTTAATCTCCCAACATATGGATTTCCCATGCTTCCCACTATACTAAATTTTTTTAACTTTTTATTTTATATTAATTTTTATATATATTTTTTTAAAACGTTTTCCAATTACTTCTACCCTCTTCAAATAAAGAACTAGGTATAAATTTCACCATTTATAATATTCATAATTTTATATAGATCATTACTTTTCCATTGTTACACAATTACACATACTCAAATCAACTCATTTTATTTTATACTGTATATAAATATTTATAAAATTAATCCTTAACACTATTGGAGTATTACATTTTCTTGATATATATATGTATCAACCTACGTCTAAAACAAACAATGGAGTGTAAAACATGGAGTAATTAATTAATTAATTAATTAATACAATTCAGAATTATAGTCTGTCGCAAGTTTTAATTGTTAAGAGGATTGTCTGTTGTCACTTGTCAGCCACAAGCGTGTGTGGATAATAATTATTTAGTGTGACATGTGTAAATTGACAAAATCACACTTAATGAAATCACTTCTTTCTAAATAATTACTTAAGCTGTCCAATTAATATTTCATTTTATTATCTATTTAATTTATATTCATGCACTTGTCATTAGAGGTGGTAAATTGGGTCGTTCGATCAGCCCAGCTCATTGGACCAAACGATGTTCATAGACTTGTTCGGATCGATTCATGAACTAATCGAGCTTATAAAATGAGAGCTCAGTTTAGTCCATTCTAGATCGTTCATGAGATTTTTTTTTAATATTTCTAGAAAAAATTATATATAAAAACTTTATTATGTATTGATAACGTATTCATATACTTCGTATACTTTTTTTATACAAATAATCACTCCCTTCGTCCATCTATAAGCTTCACATTTTATATTTTTGTCCGTCCGTCTATAAACTTCTCATATATAATTTTGTTTATACAAATATTTCTCATTTTTTGCTCTATAGAGTTAACCTTATAGATCTAGGGTCAGCCCGAATAATATCTCTAATTATAATATGATACTTGATTCGGGTGGAATTTACACGATTTAGATGCATATTTGAAGCTCATTTGATGTTGATTTCATTGAATTATACATTGAATATGATTGTTTTAGCCAAAATGAGAGAAAGGTATTGTTTTGTCGATTTTATAGGTAAAATGATGGAATTTGGAGCAAAACACATACCACAAGTGATCGGACCGGAAAGAGAAGTGCACCATTGGATCCGGCTCGAAAAATGGAGTGGAATAGCCAAAAGAATCGAGTCGATCGGAGGTCGGAAGCTCAAGAAACGGAGGGACGAAGTTGGAGGACGAAAACGAGAGACGGAGCCAAGCCGAAACTTCGGCCCGGCCGGGTGGCATGACTCGCCCGGCCGGGCGACCGAGCAAGAATTTTGTGGCCAAAGACGAACTTTTGGCCCAGCCGGGCGGCCGAGAAAGCCAACAATGCCCATATTTACGAAACTTCCGCCCGGCCGGGCGTCACCACTCGCCCGGCCGGGCCATGTGACCCCTGTTTCTAATTATGGCCGACCAACAGTTCGCCCGGCCGGGCCATCCCAATTTCGGTGCCAAACGCGTGTTTTCTCCATTTTTGAGGGACCTACTTGCAAATATCACACCCAAACCTTACCCCAACACTATAAATACCCCACTTCTTGAATTTCACACCATCTTCTACCAATTCTTCAATTCATACACATAGTTACACATAGTAATAGGTTTTGAAGCATTTTTCCTTCTAGTTTTTCATAGATTAGCTTAGTACTTAGTTAATTTGTCATTTCAATCAAGGATTGTAAGTGGGCTTTGCTTATTTCATCATATTGTAGCTACAAATCCATCATCAAGGTGATATCTCTCAATTTTAAGTTTCAATTTGGTAATTACTTTCTACATTGCAATTTCTCTATTAATTAGCATGGGCTTTATGTTATTTTGTGTTGTAGCCATGGGATTCTCCTCTAGAACCATGGGCTAATCCCCAATTGCCTTGGGTGTGGATGTTTTGATGGGAATTTAGTGTAATTGTGAAGTAATTGCATGATTCACTTAGGATTTGGGTGTAAATGTTTATAGAGTTGTATTTTGTTTGATTCATTTGATTGATCAACCCTATTAGCTAGCATTTTCGATTGTGTTGATTGCAACGAGAGTTGGGTTTGCATGATTGGGGTGTGAGTGTGAGCTTTGGTCAATTGAATAGAAGTTAATTAGTAATTAGCTAACCGAGAGGAGGTTAATGGCTAGACCGACAACTTTAGACACTAAACGAATAGAGGTCGTCTAGGAGTTTGGTGAGAGGGCGTTTCATAAGCATTAGTAACCGTGTTGAAAGTGCTTATGAAACACTATCCTAGGAGCTTATGGTATTTGGTTAGATCCTATAATTGCTAATCAATGCACGATGTTCGTCTATGCCTTTCGAGGGGGTTTGCACACTTTTGTGATAGCCTTTAGCTTAATCCAAATTCATATCTAGCTCATGTAATTGCTTCACTAGTTCATTTATTCCTAACAAAACGGAAACACCCGAGGCAATACACTTCTCTTGCACTTTCCAAAAGAAAGTTAGTTAGTTCACTATTTGTAGTCACTATTACTTATTACTTTAGTTAATTTAGTTTAATATCTTTGTTCTTATTCCCGAAAATCCAAACAAACATCATTTAGTTACTACAATAGCATGATAACTTGCAACTTTAGGGATTCATTGACACTCAATTAAGTCCTTGGACGATAATTACTTGGTATACTTATCATACTACTAACGAACACATACGCTTGTGGGGATCGTATAGTTGTTGAAAACTTGTCCAAAAATACGAAAAAGTCAATACTCCAACAATACAACATCTTATCGCTCAATGATTTCTAAAATAAAATTACTTCAAAATAAAATTTTGCATTTAATTTTAATTAAAAAAATTCCACCTCTTCCTATGATGACTTTAAGATGGTGCTCTAACAATTTGAGTTATTTTAAGTGGACGAGTTTACGTTGAGTTAATTTGAGTATATTATACAAAAGTTGTGGTTAACAAATAAAAATAAGAATAAGTCAGAGTAGTCTTTGATGAGAGATTGAAGACAGACAACAACAGTTAATTTTACGCCAATAAAACTTAATTATTTTATACTGATCAATCATTTTATGTATGTAAAAATTGGCCAACATATATCTGCTATAATGGATTGGAGATAATTTTTAGTATTCAACTTAATTTAGCTACTATAGGAAAACAATTTACACACTTTGTTTGATTCCAAATTTCCCACAATTTTTCTTTTAGTTTAGATCGACTAGAATATTAGTACTAATATTTTTGTTAGAGAATCAATTGAAGTTTACAATTTGGGACAACAACTTAACATAGTACTCATCGTAAGTTGAATAACTTTAGTTGTTAATAAGCAACCTAAAGTAAGAAGTGCATTCGTTTTGGGTGCTATATATGTTGTTATGATCATTATGAAGTACATCTATCTTCTATAAAATTGACAATAGCAACACTTAAAACTAGTCAAAAGTATTTGATGCTTATTCCATGTGACACTTGATCTTCCTTCTTTATACAAGACCTAGCTACAACTTTATTTATCAAGATACCATTTTAAAAGCTACACACCACAATTCTCTCTTCTTTCTTATAATATACTTTAAATGCTTGTAATATTGTATATATAGCTTGTGTACTGATCATATAAACGAGGGATATCAGCTCATTGGAGACGTCGATAAATAGAGAAAGAATGAGAAGGGTATTTGGGGTTTTGTGAGTGGTAAGTCGGCGACGAGGGATATCAGTTCGTCGGAGACGCCGAGAAATAGGGAGGAAGAGAAAAAAAAAAGGGAGGGAGGGAGGAGGCGTGAGAGAGGGAGAGAGAATGAGAGGAAGGGAATTAGCATTTTGGTGTATTAGACTAATATTATGTGAGAATTAATATATGATCGCCGCTAATAAGATAATATGAATGATTCAATATATATAAAAATTACAAGGGAGAAAAATAAGCAAATAAATATGACAATCATATATTTAAAAATATATTCAAAGATAATGCATATTAACATAAATAAAAAATATTATGTGGTTAATCCGTGACCAAACATCTCTTATTTGAGCAGTTTAATTCGGGATATTCTGCGGCTGAGTAGGACCTTTAATTCAGTTACGTTCTCTTGAACAAGGAGAACGTGTAATAGAGTAGGTCACTGCATAGCTTTGTCGAATGTAGTACCAGCTCATATATTGAGCCGGATATTTTGACCAATTTGGTCGTTGCTTAATTAATTTCATTTTCCCGTAAAAAAAAATAGTATATAATTATATTGTATTCTCTAATAAAAATAAAATATGATTTCGAGATATTTATCCGTTTCTTAAAATTGGGCACACGAGAGTCTCATTTTAAGTAATTGTCGAATTATTACAATTCTCAATATAATTGCTTTTAGCTAGTTTATCAATTTTAATTAATAATGTTGGTACTTAATTTTCAATGTTTATTTTTTCCCAATGTTAGAAAGGAGAGACATAAACTTGTGATACCAGAATACAAATATCTCAATTTAGAAACTAAATTATGTAATTTTTTAGGAATTCGAATCCTTATCCTCGATCTTAAAAATATTCAATATATACTGTAAATTATTTGACTTTGTTAGTATAACTTTAGAAGGTTGAGAATATGATTGGGATGAGCATCCTAAGGAGCTAGGTCGATGATGCAATAATCAAAATCAATGATTAACCATATCACAAACACTTAATTGGTGGCTCCCTCCCCAAATTGCCTTTTCGTAGGGATTGCTTCCCCCGCCCTTCCTTTTCCCATCAACGTGCACATTTATTTATAATAAATGAAGAATCCTTTTTTTTTTTTTTTTTTTTATCATATAAATAAAATATTAATCAATAATTACAAATCAAATTGATCCTTATCCTACTTTCTTAGTGTTATTTTTCCAACGTCTCAAGTTGAGATGGGTACACCAATTAATTTGATGCAACATTGATATACGTAGATCGTGTCCGTACGTAAATTGTGGTCTGAAAGATAATTTTTTATCATAATTTGAATAGCCCTGCACATAGACATGTACAACCGTCCAAAATCGTTGATTCGGTTATAAATCGACGGTTACAGTTTGGCAAAATCGGGAACCAAAATCGAACCGGCGATTTTCACCTTTTTTTTTTTTTGTTCGTTTTAACTCTTTTTTTTAGAAAATGCATTACTAGAATTTAATAAAAATTCTATAACTTAAATTTATACATATAAAATAAAAGAATTGTGTATTAGAAAAAGAAAAAAAAAACCACCAAACTGACAGTTTGCAGTTTGCCAAAATTGAAAACCGAAATTGAACGACCATTTTTCAGTTAGGGTTTAATTTTTGAATCGTAATCAACGATTTGTCGGTTTAAAACCGCCCATATCTACCTGCAGCACGTAGACGTCGAAGGTGGAGGGGCATATAAAAACACTATTGTACTTTATAAGTTACATGTGAATTCCTTCATACACACCACCTCATAATTTTTATTTTAATGGGGCAAATGTTCGATCCTCACTTTTTTTTCATTGTTCAAATTGAGTGTACCACTGTACCGGATCGAGTAACATTTTTTTTTTATCACATATATATAATATATATAGTTCAAATACTAATAGATTGTGTGTGACAAAGTGGGATAGCTCAAGTGGTTAGAGCACCACTACCTAGGCCTTAGGTCCTGGGTTCGAGTCATGGGGAGGGGGATGGGTATTTAACTTGTAATTAAAAAAGAAAACTAATAGATTGTGTGTGAACATATAATTAATATGACATTAATTACTAATTAATTGGTATATCAGATCTATTTTTTACTTAATATAATATTTTTATTTAGGACTAGGCAATATACTGTATATATTAGTAAACATTATATGAAATAATAAAACATGTAGTGGTTAGTTACTAGAGTTTTAATTTATAATATATATGTTGTGTCCAAAGACAGGAAATGTCCTTTGGTGAGTGCACCTAATAATGTTTGCTTATTGCCTATCTTTCACTCTAATGGGCGCGTCCATTTTCAGACAATGTCCCTAAAACCTTTCAAAGCATCTAAGCAAAAACTTCGATTTAATTATATAAAGAAATTATAATAAAGTGGAAAAGAAAAGAATTGGATATATATGGCTTTTGATTAGTGCGTCACTATCTACAGATTTTTTTTGCCGCTAGCTACTTCAATGTTACTATTCCATTTGCCATTTTTTGCTCTTCGGATTCCTTTTTTTTTTTTTTTAAAACTATGATGCATGCATTTGGATGAGGACAATTATGATCAATTATGTTTGATCAACTAAGTAAAATATTATAATTACAGGACGAATCGTGTTTTTCTTTTTCTTTTTAATTGATCTCTAAAAGGGTGTATTTGGAAGTGGGTTTGGACAAATTAATCATTTTAAAAATTCGTTTTTAAAACAAAACATGCCGACTAAAATTATGTTGAGTCAGTTGAGATGTCACGCCGTCAAAATATATTAGATTACAATTATATTTTGCTTCAAAATTTAAGGCTCGAACAAACATACTCTCCTGTGAGTGAGTGTGTTCACTTTTTTTTATATATACTTTTAAAAAAATCATATTTTAATTATAAAGAATATATTTAATATAATGAGTAAAAATATATATTGGTTAGATACTCAATCTTGTTAGTAAAGTAGAAAAAATATTCAAAAAATTAATTATTTAAATATAATAAGCACATTTTTTGTGAACCCAAAAAAAGTAATGAACACACTTTTTGTGGACAGACGGAGTATATTTGAATGAGTTTTGCATATGTCGGGTATGTACCCGATTAAATGGATATGAGACGGGTTGTAATTTTTTGGTAAACCTATTGGACATACCCGATTAAATAAATAGATATGAGACGGGTTGTAATTTTTTTGGTAAACCTATTCCGTCAATTATTTATCTCCGTAACCGCTGTCATAAATATAGTACTATGTACCCTCTGTTTGCCTATAAGTTTCACACTTTATCATTTGGTCTGTCAACTTATAAATTTTATACTCTTTTTAACAAATATTTTTTATTTTTTATTCTTACTTTTCACTTTTTATCTTGCTCTTTTCTCTTTATCTCTCCTTTTCTTGTACTATATCTATTATTCAACCACTTTTCTTAATCTATGTGCTCAAAAGTAACAGATAACTTATAGATGGACGGAGGGAATAATATTTATATATCTGTATTTATATAAGAACTTATATGTATATGTGTTTATGTAAAAATATTTCATACGTATTTTTTAGTATAAGATAAAAATAAAATGCTATTTTAAACAATTATATATTTTAATTTAAATGATTTAATGTCAAAAGTAAAGGTATTGTGTATATTAAAATTAATTTTAAAAAAATTATTTGGGACAAGGCGGGTACGTTGAACTCAATAGAAATTAGAGCTGTCATAACGACCAATGGGGCCAGCAGGTCGACTGCCCACCTCAACTCATTATTTTGCAGACTTTGACGGGCATTTCTATGGCGGGGATGGACTAGTAAATACTCAATCTAATCTAAAAAAAATAAGTTGCGAGCTAGCTCATGTGCTTTTTCATTATATATTTATTTTTTAAAATAATTATTGATTAATTTCACTTGATTATCGTGGATAATTTTAATCTTTTATAAATAGAAAGTTGACCTCACATATAATTTTTTTTTGTTTAATTATTAAATCAATAGTCAATCGAACTAAAATTTAAATCGTCAAATTGTTTAAATCAATATGTAATGGAGTATTGAATAGAATTTTAGTTGACAAATCAACCTAAATATAAAAAATACACCTCTCACCCCCATATTTTCTCAATCTACTCACGATGACTATTTTATTTAAAAACTTCCTCTCACGATTTTTTATATTAAACTTTAAAAGGACAATTTAATAAAAGCCCAAGGGAGTAAAATATGAATAAATTAAATAAAAGCAATTTTTTTTCTTTTTTTACTGCATAAAAATAAAACAAGGCAAATAAAAAATGGGAATGAAAAGAGAGGGTACATTATTTAAGTAATTCAGGATTTGAGGAAAGAATGTTATTGGGGAAAAGTGACTAGTCGGATAAAGCTGTTTATGAAATGGACCTTACAAGCGGATCCGAATATTATCTCTCTCGGACCCTACTATTTCGGATCCGTATCCATCAACCCTTAATTGCTGCATACCAAACTTGGTACCACTTAGCATTATTGCTCAAGAATAAAATAAAACGAAGTAATGAACGTAAATCAAAAGTTGAGCAATTTATTAAAAAGAGAATGAATAGTTTTAATTAAGACGAACGTGAAAGAAAAGTGGAGTAGTTTTCATAAGGATGAATGAAGTACTCTCTTCGTCCCACAAAGATAGCTACATTTGACTTTACACACAAATTAAAAAAAATTAATAAATGTAGTCAAATTTAGTTAATTTGTCAATTTTGCCCTTGGAATCGCATTCTCCAAAATCTACTAAGCTTTAATTACTCTTATTAATCAGGGTAAAATTGACAATAAAGCATTTAATACTAAAGTAAAAGAGAAAATGTAGTTATAATTTAAGACAATAAAGCATTTAATACTAAAGTATGGAGTATAAAACTATTCTTATATAAATTTTGTGTCCATGTTAAATGGATATAATAGTCAAGTAAAACGCAGAAAAAATATTAATTCTTTATTTATCAGATTCAATTAGACATTTTCATACATGAAACAAAGATTTATTTTAATAATTGAGTCTTACTTTATTTTAAAACATTATTGGCAACCGAGTCATTTAATATACAAGTGACAAAGCAAAGACGGGAACCAAGATTAATTCATTATTAAGAGGAACCGATTGATACAATAATGTACATTGAATTGAACTATATAAATATTTTAAAACTATAAATATACTCATTATAATTCAATTTTAATAGTATAAATTAATCTTCACTCCATCATGAATTTCAATTGGATACTCCTATAAATTAATGGTCATCATAATTCTGAATCATCGTGTATTAATGAACGAATACTAAAACTTTTTCTCAGTTTCAACTTTGGTGATTTTGTAAATTTGACTTTGATATTCACTATATCATATCAGCCCAAACTCTTCTATCTCAATATAATACAATGAGTACGAAATGAGAGATGTAACTATGTAATCAATACGGGTTGAGTACCCCTTGTACTCAAACAGGGGCGGACGCACGTTATGAGTGGAGGTGGCCTTTACCCTTCTGTTGGTTTATAAATTACCAACAGTGGCTTACAAAGAATTTAGACGAAAATAAAAAGACAGTAAATGAAATTACAAAGTCTTCGAATTCTTCAACTTTGCAAAAGAGGCAGCTTCCTTGTTTGAACAGCTTCTTAGAATGGCAGGTCCAGAAAGGGAAGAAACAGCACTGTAGATAAACAGAAAATTAGGGAAAAGAGCCGAGTCAAGGTGATACCTTTTCCCGTAAAACAAACACGTCCCGGCTAGTGTTCACGGAGTGACGAGTTGCTTCGAAAGGTAAAACGGCTTCCTCTTTGCACGAGCAACACCGCAGCGTACAAAGCTCCAGCGAACGGAAACACGTTAGAACCGGATTGCACTCTAAAATGCTATGCAGAATGCTGAAAATAGTGTATGCAATTTTCTGGAAAAACTCAGGTGAAATTTGTTGTATGCAAAAGTGTGTTTTCCCAAAACCATGCACTCCTATTTACAGGCAGTGCCACCCAGGTGTGGAACAGGCGGGTATTTAAGGCAGTA
This sequence comes from Galeopsis tetrahit, assembly GCA_963675135.1. Lineage (NCBI taxonomy): Eukaryota > Viridiplantae > Streptophyta > Magnoliopsida > Lamiales > Lamiaceae > Galeopsis > Galeopsis tetrahit. Next base: position 69,779,728 of record OY776128.1, on the reverse strand, counting down.
ACGGCTGGTCACACATTAATATGACAGTTTCTGGCAGTTTCAGGAATGGTAACTCCCATTCTTAATACTCCAACACATTAATATGGCAGTTTCCGGAATGGTAACTCCCATCACATTAATATGGCAGTTTCGGAATGATAACTTCCATTCTTAAACTTCCACGCAATTAAGACAATCACATTTCAAATTCAAATTCCAGAAGTCAACTTCCGTTTGACTTCCATAGACTTGGGCTGCCTAAATCCGTGTGGGTCGAGGCCCACATTTTTAGAACCTCAAAAAGATAGAGGGGCCCAGGCCCAAGCCCAAAGTCCACCCAAAATCCAAGATCCAAGGCCAAGGCCCAGGCCCACGGACCCGGACGCGGCACGGCCAGACGGGCGGCGCGCGCGCGTGTGGCTAATTGAATGGTTCAATAGTCACTACAATTTGAACATTCTTAACTAACTCCTATTAATAAGGAGGTAGTTAATTCTCACATTTATCAATGTGGGATAGTTATTAAACTACTCCCAATGCATCACTTTGTCTTAAACTTCGTACATTAATTTCTCACTCACCGAAATTCGGTTTTGAGATTTTAAATATACTACGATCATCTACTCGGAGAGTAGAACGATCCTACAATATTTAATTCTTCGGAAATTAAAAATTCATACCCTCAAATAATTGATTAATTAAAATCAATTAAATATTAAGAAATTGAATAAAAAAACCCAATTTCTCTAACAATCCCCCACATGAGTGGAAATTACTACCCATAATCATGCAGAATCGCAATCCAGTTCAATTGAGACACTGTTGCATCCGGAAAGGTGGCTTGTGACCTTGAACCTTCCGTAGTCAAACACTATCGAGTACACTGGCGGCTTAGTGGACGCGATGCCTTGAACTACTCCTCCTTAGTGTGTACTGAGACAACGGTGCTGACACAACAACATCTCAAACGTGTTTCGTTCTCACGTTTTTGTCCATTTCGGCCATGGACACCCTTTGAGTTCATAAGTGCTTTTCGTGAAGCGGCCCCACTTCTCACTTATATAGGTGGACTCCCATATTGAGTATCCCGCAATACTCTACCTCCCGGAGGTCTTTGGGAACCATTAAAAGTCATAGACTTAGCCTTACCACAAATCTTACGGGACAACACTTGGTGTTGTGCTTTTCTAAGGAATGGTTTGAATATCCAAGTGTTCCAACTCAACATTCACAGCTTAGTTTTCCCATTGAACCAAGTTCTTGGGATCTCCAGTCAACATGGTTGGGTTACCACTGTTTCAGCTGTTATTTTGTGGGTTTTAGACCCATTCCTTCTAGCAACTTATTCATCTGATCTCGATTTATTCCTTTCGTAAGCGGATCCGCTATATTGTCTTTTGACCTTACATAGTCAATTGACATCACACCACTTGAAATCAGATGTCTAACAGAGTTATGTCGACGACGTATGTGTCTCGACTTTCCGTTATACATGTCGTTCAAAGCCCTGCCAATTGTGGCTTGACAGTCACAGTGTACCATCACAGTAGGCACGGGTTTGTTCCAACATGGAATGTCCTCGAGGAAATTTCGAAGCCACTCGGCTTCTTCACCAGCTTTATCCAAAGCTATGAATTCTGATTCCATCGTGGATCGGGCAATACACGTTTGTTTCGTTGATCTCCACGATACAGCAGCACCTCCAATAGTGAACACATATCCACTAGTGGAAAATGACTCATTCGTGTCAGAGATCCAATTGGCGTCACTGTACCCTTCAAGTACCGCCGAAAACCTTGTGTAGTGAAGCCCGTAGTCAATAGTGTACTTTAAGTACCTAAGGACCCTTCTAAGAGCCTTCCAGTGCTCTTTATTTGGATTGCTAGTGAATCTACTCAACTTGTTCACTGCACAGGCAAGATCCGGGCGTGTACAGTTTGTAATATACATCACACTTCCAATGATTCTTGCATATTCAAGTTGTGCAACCGGATCGCCTCGATTCTTGCTCAAGTGTACATTGAGCTTCATGGGCGTCTTGGCAGGTGGATCATTAAAGGCATTGAATTTCTTTAACACACTCTCAACATAGTGAGATTGTGTCAAGTAGATTCCATTAGACTTTCTCTCGATCTTGATTCCTAGAATCACATCAGCCAATCCCATGTCTTTCATGTCAAAACTACGTTTTAACATAGCCTTTGTTTCCATGATCATGGCATTGCTGCTGCCCATGATCAACATGTCGTCCACATAAAGACACATAATAACAAATCCTTTTGGTGTATTTTTCACATACACACATTTGTCACATTCGTTTATCTTGAAACCATTGGACAACATAGTTTCATCAAACTTCATATGCCACTGTTTTGGAGCTTGTTTGAGTCCATACAGTGAACGAACGAGTTTACACACCTTTTTCTCGTTGCCAGGTGCTATAAACCCTTCAGGTTGATCCATGTATATTTCTTCAACTAATTCCCCATTCAAGAACGCAGTCTTGACATCCATTTGGTGAATCTCGAGATTGTGCAAAGCAGCAATCGCAATTAACACACGAATGGATGTAATCCTCGTTACTGGGGAGTAAGTATCAAAGAAATCATACCCTTCTTTTTGTCTAAAGCCCTTTTCTAACAAACGAGCTTTATACTTATCAATTGATCCATCTGCTTTATATTTTCTTCTAAGGATCCACTTGCATCCTAATGTCTTACAACCTCTAGGGAGATCAACCAACTCCCACGTATTGTTCTACAGAATAGAATCAATTTCGCTATTGATAGCTTCTTGCCAGAATGATGCATCTGGTCTTGACAGAGCTTCCTTGATAGACTTAGGTTCATCTTCAATCACAAAAGTGATGAAGTCAGGACCGTAAGTTTTTACAATTTTTGCTCTTTTGCTGCGTCTAGGTTCTTCATGCTCTTGAGCTGAAGAACTAAACAGCCTCTGCTTCTACGTGAGCCCTCTTATTTTCAGGTCTCACCTCATCTTTATCTTTATTTGGAAAGATATTTTCAAAGAATATTGCATTCCTTGATTCTATCATAGTGCCTTCTGACATGTCGGGTATTACTGATTTGTGAATCAGAAACCTATAGGCACTACTGTTGAGTGCATATCCTACAAAGATACAATCGACCGTTTTAGGGCCAATTCTAACTTGTTTAGGAGCAGGCACTTCAACCTTTGCAAGACACCCCCACACTTTGAGGTACTTGTAGGATGGTTTCCGCTTTTTCCACATTTCATAAGGTGTCAGATCCTTTGTTTTGTGTGAAATTTTGTTCAAAATGTGGTTAGCCGATAGTATAGCTTCCCCCCACAGATTTTGCGGTAAACCCGAGCTGATTAACATTGCGTTCATCATCTCCTTTAGTGTTCGGTTCTTTCTCTCCGCAACACCATTAGACTGAGGTGAGTAAGGGGCAGTAGTTTGATGTATGATGCCAGACTCAGCACATAACTGTTCAAAAGGTGCTACGTATTCCCCACCTCTATCACTTCGAATCACCTTAATTCGAGTGATAAGTTGATTTTCTACTTCATTCTTGTAAAGTTTTAAAGCTTCAATAGCTTCATCTTTACTTCGCAAGAGATAAACGTAGCAAAATCTTGTGCAATCATCAATAAAAGTAATGAAATACTTTTTGCCACCTCTAGTTTGCACAAACTTTAAATCACACACATCCGTATGGATTAAGTCTAGAGGAGCAGTGTCCCTTTCCACAGAAGTAAATGACAACTTTGTCATTTTAGCTTCAACACATATCTCACACTTTTTAGGTGTTTCAATATTGTTCATTTTAAGTAAATAAAGATTTACTAAACGCTTTATAGATTTTAGATTTACATGTCCTAATCTTAAATGCCATAAAGAGGAACACTCCACGATGTAAGAGGAAGTAGAAACGTTTTCATTGATAACTTTCTTGCCTTTACGGCTTACAACCATTACACTCATTTTGAACAGACCATTCTCGAGATAACCTCGACCAAGGAACTGTCCAAACTTGCTAAGTACAACTTTATCAGACTCAAAACTAGTTTAAATTGATGACTAACTAGAAGAGAGCCGGAGATCAGATTCTTGCGGATGTCCGGGACATGCAGCACATCCTTCAGCTTGAGCTCTTTACCGGAAGTGAGCTTGAGCACAACAGTTCCAACACCAGCCACATCAGACGAGGCATGGTTTCCCATATGGAGCTTTCTCCCATCAGCAGGAGCATAAGTCGAGAAGACACCCTTCTCGGAACAAACATGGCAAGTAGCGCCGGTATCCACGAACCACTCCTTTGGATTGTCAACCATGTTGGTCTCAAACACATATCCATTTCAGTGAGATTATGTTGTGCCACATTAGCACTTGATTGTCCTCCCTTACCCTTGTTTTTATCAACTTTCTTAGAGACGCGACAATCAATTGCTTTGTGGCCCGATTTTTCACACTTGTAGCAATTACCATTAAATTTGGGTTTTGCAGGAACATGTGCTTTACCTTTGTCATTAGGCCTTTTTCGTTTTTTTAGACGATTCACCACGTTCCATTAAATTTGCCTTTGCCTCATCCGAGACTTGATTTGATTTACCGTCCATCTTTTTATTATCTTCTTCAATTCGAAGTTTGACGATCAAATCTTCTAGGCTCATTTCCTTTCGCTTGTGTTTGAGATAACTTTTAAAATCCTTCCAAGAAGGTGGTAGTTTCTCAATCACTGCGGCTACTTGGAAAGCGTCCGGAAGGACCATACCCTCCGCGAGGATATCATGTAGGATTAACTGAAATTTTTGAACTTGTTCAACGACAGATTTACCATCTACCATTTTGAAGTCCAAAAATCTCGCCACCACGAACTTCTTAGTTCCGGCATCCTCGGTTTTGTACTTTCGTTCCAAAGACTCCCACAGTTCTTTGGCAGTACGAACCGATTGGTACACGTTATACAACGCGTCAACTAGTACTCCAAGGACATAGTTCCGACACAAGAAATCGCCATGAGACCATCGGTCAAATGCGACCCTCCTAGCATTATCCGTTTCACTTTCAGCGACAACGGGCGGATCCTCCCGGAGGAACCTTGCTAGGTGAAGTGTCGTGAGGTAAAACAACATCTTTTGTTGCCACCTCTTAAAATCAGTACCCGAGAACTTTTCGGGTTTTTCCCCATGAACCATGAAATTGCGAGTTTCAGAGGGTGGAAAAAACATGGGGGGTAAAAACGTGTTATTAGGGACAACGTTTGGAGTTGGGTTCGAGGTGTTCTCAACAGGATTGTTGTCGACAGGGGTGTTGTCAGATCCATTTTCGTCAGATGCCATTGTGGTATCTTTTTTTTTTTTTTCTTTTGTTTGTTTTACGATTGTTGGTTTATAGATTACCAACAATGGCTTACAAAGAATTTAGACGAAAATAAAAAGACAGTAATTGAAATTACAAAGTCTTCGAATTCTTCAACTTTCCAAAAGAGGCAGCTTCCTTGTTTGAGCAGCTTCTTAGAATGGCAGGTCCAGAAAGGGAAGAAACAGCACTGTAGATAAACAGAAAATTAGGGAAAAGAGCCGAGTCAAGGTGATACCTTTTCCCGTAAAACAAACACGTCCCGGCTAGTGTTCACGGAGTGACGAGTTGCTTCGAAAGGTAAAACAGCTTCCTCTTTGCACGAGCAACACCGCAGCGTACAAAGCTCCAGCGAACAGAAACACGTTAGAACCGGATTGCACTCTAAAATGCTATGCAGAATGCTGAAAATAGTGTATGCAATTTTCTGGAAAAACTCAGGTGAAATTTGTTGTATGCAAAAGTGTGTTTTCCCAAAACCATGCACTCATATTTATAGGCAGTGCCACCCAAGTGTGGAACAGGCGGGTATTTAAGGCAGTAACGGCTGGTCACACATTAATATGGCAGTTTCTGGCAGTTTCTGGAATGGTAACTCCCATTCTTAATACTCCAGCACATTAATATGGCAGTTTCCGGAATGGTAACTCCCATTCTTAATACCCAGCACATTAATATGGCAGTTTCGGAATGGTAACTTCCATTCTTAAACTTCCACGCAATTAAGACAATCACATTTCAAATTCAAATTCCAGAAGTCAACTTCCGCTTGACTTCCATAGACTTGGGCTGCCTAAATCCGTGTGGGTCAAGGCCCACATTTTTAGAACCTAAAAAAGATAGAGGGGCCCAAGCCCAAAGTCCACCCAAGATCCAAGGCCCAGGCCCACGGACCCGGAAACGGCACGGGCGGGCGACGCGCGCGCGTGTGTGGCTAATTGAATGGTTCAATAGTCACTACAATTTGAACATTCTTAACTGACTCCTATTAATAAGGAGGTAATTAATTCTCACATTTATCAATGTAGGATAGTTATTAAACTACTTCCAATGCATCACTTTGTCTTAAACTTCGTACATTAATTTTTCACTCACCGAAATTCGGTTTTGAGATTTTAAATATACTACGATCATCTACTCGGAGAGTAGAACGATCCTACAATATTTAATTCTTCGGAAATTAAATATTCATACCCTCAAATAATTAATTAATTAAAATCAATTAAATATTAAGAAATTGAATAAAAACCCAATTTCTCCAACACCTTCAACATTCTTCCAATTTTCATTAAATATTATGCATGTGTCTACGTAATTTCTTAAAAAAAGTACTCCCTCTGTCCATCAAAAGTGTGCTCACTTTTTTTTATACATGTTTTTAAAAAAATCATATTTTAATTATAAAAAATATATGTGGAATAACGAGTAAAAAATATTGTTGGTAGATACTCAATCTTGTTAATAAAGTAGAAAAATACTCAAAAGTTAATTATTTAAATAGAATAAACATGTTTTTTGTGGACCCAAAAAAAGAAATGAGCACATTGTTAGTGAACGGAGGGAGTATATAAATATGTATCATGTATAAGTACATAGTATAGCTATAGAAATGAAAAGTTCAAAAGATCTACTCCCTCCGTCCCGGAGGAACTTGCACCCTTTGACCGGCACACATTTTAAGAAATGTGTAAGAAAAAGTGTAATGATTGATGTTTTGAGGGGTAGTTTTGTAAACTTTTATGAATAAAGTAAAGTAAAAAGTAGATTGAGTGTGGAAAAGTAATGGCATATGGGTAAATATGAGTATATTTCAAGGGTGAGGGTTGTGAAGATATTTCCTTTTATGGAGTGTGCAAATTGGTATGGGACATCCATATATGAAAAGTGTGCAAATTCCTGTGGGATAGAGGGAGTATAATGGATGAACATCCAAATCGGTAACATGGTTTATTATATATGTAATGTAAGAAATATATACATATATATATATATGTGATATATAATACTCCATGCAAATATATCATATATAATTATTATATATATTTAATAAAAGAAAATTTAAGAGGTTAATTCATACAAAGTTTAATTTGTTCTGGTTTTAATTGGGACCTTCGTCAGTGGACGGTAGAATTGGTTCACTCGAATTAGTCGGTCTCGGATATCAAAATATTTTATACATGATATCAAAATATATCATGTATATTTTATTTTTATTTTTTATTCTATCAACTTTTAATTAAACTTGATATTATATTCTCTTTAATTTTCTCTTCCTTAATTTTTTTTAATTGCTCCCCTCAACAATTAATTATGGGTCCGCCCCTGTACTCAAAGGCAATAGCAATACACTTTTACTGATTCAAAAAAAAAAATATATATATATATATCATATTATTATTTATGAATTTGGCTATAACGATGAACTTTTAAGTATTTTTTCCCAATAAATGCATCTTTTTTTTTTGGTAAAAATTTAATTAAAAAGTAAATAGATAATGACTTAATAAAATCATTTTAACCAAATTTCAACTTTTAACTTAGTGTTAATAAACATGACATTGGTATACTAACATGTCACATTAAAAATATTTTATCATTTTATATTTACTAAGTTATACTTTATTCATCCCAAAAAAATTTGTACCATTGAAATTGAACACCTTTTATATATATATTATATTGAATCAATTTAACTAAATGATTTAATATTGAATTTTATTAAAAAATAAATAGCAAATTTTAACAAAATGTTAATAACTTTTAAAATTCAATATTAAATCGTTTTAATCATTAAATTTTATTAAAAATTATTATATAATTATTTCATAAACATTAAATTATTTTAATAATTAACATATAATTACATTTCACAAATTTATCAGTGATTATTCCTTCTTAGTTACATTTCTTTGTATTAAAAATAAATCTGACATTGTTAATTGATAAAAATTAAATAAATAATCAAATCGAATTAACATTGTATATGCGATTGAACTCTATAATCAGTTCAAACGAAACTACAATAAAATAAAGTGAAAAAGGATATGGAATTCCTGATTTTTTTTTTTTTTAAATCAAATTTTCTTTATTTGGAATCGTGTACTTAGTACACATATATTAATGAGGTTCAATAATAGTTGGTTTTATATTTTATACGATTAATTAATAGAGTTTTTAGTTTGATTCATTAAATAAGAAGGCGATTGAGTCGTACTAAAAACTTGTTATATTTAGAATTTAACAATGACAAAAATTCGATGGGATACAAGTAATATTATTATATGTTATTCATTCATTTATTTCTTTAATTATGTGTAAATTATATGATTAAGGTTCATACTATGATAAGTAAATCCATGTTAGTTGATACCCCAACTGTGGGCCATATTATATGGGCTGGGACCTTTCCCAGGACCTAATGAGAGGCCCAGATCCACATCTTGCACATGTTTATCGAGAATCGAGCATATAGTCGATCAAATTAGGGCCCAAGAGGAATCCTTAACTTGCCCCTGATGAATTATCGGAGTTGAGTGGTCAGTAGAGAAAATCGTGGGATTGTTTCCCACTAAGAGATAATGTTTGATTGGGCCAAGTGGCCAGAATTGAAGCCTTGCCGGCCAGACTGAAGGGAGACTTCGTCAAGCTCCCTAGAAACTCGGGATGACTGGTTGAATGGAGAGATGGAGATCATCCCTTCCCTCAAGGTACCTCTATAAATACTTCATGCATTCCTTTTATAGCTTTTTTACATGACATTTACATTTGAGCACACATCACACGCGTGCATACATACTTGAGCATATTGTTGCATTGTGTAGGATGGTTTTAACTCCGGTTGACTGTTCTCCGAACACCTATACTTTGGTGATCACCGGTTTTCTGACTTGAGCGTCGAAGTTCCCGCATCGGAGATCCCTCCGGCGTGTTTTGCAGGTTTTACGGAGCATCGCTAGCTATGTGGCAGCCTTGTAGCGAGTTGTTTATTGTCGGTGACCCAATGACGTTTTGGTAATTTGTTGAGCGTTCAAACTCAACGCTATCACACGGTTTACATGAGTTTCATTTACTTTATGATATAAGTAGTGAGTTAATAGACCCTAAATCTAATAATGTTTTAAATTAAAGGAAACATAATTTAAATATCAAGATTTATCTATGAGACCATTTTACACCAAATTTCATCAAGAACAAATAGCGTCTAGTGATTATAATTTTAGTGATCTTGAGCTCTCGGACAAATAAAATAATGAGTAATTAAATTAGAATGATTAATTAAGCCTTAATTTGACATGTGACAGCTAATTAACGTGATCATATTATTAGTCTTCGGTGGCAAGAAAAGAAAGCATCAATGAAGAACCAAACATCTCAATCAAGCATGTGATTGGATGATTCTAAAATTCTCTCATCTTAGTGACTAATTATGTGTTGGAAATATACGTACACAACTTGCTACAAACAAATTTTCAAAATTAATTAATATTTAATTGATTCTCCTGCAGGTGTATATAACAACGATCAGCAAAAATTTGACCAATTTTTTGGACGATTTGTGGTCCAACTTAGACATTGAGATAACCTTAGTGGGCATCGCGCGTGAAAAAAAATTTATATTATTATTATTCTCTTTCAATTCTAAATTACATTAAATTTAAAATTTTCACCTCGCTCCGTACGAAAATCCGTCGAGTTCAATCGGTCCCGTTCCACCTAACTTTTTAAAATTAATTTTAAATACACAATATTTTTATTTTGACATTTGACATATTAAAATTAAATATATATTTTTTAAATAATTTTTTATATTGATAAATTCTTATATATAGTTAATTTTTAAATTATTTTAATTAATTAATTGAATTTTAACCCACTAAATTAAAACTAAATTCAAATTGGTTTAATTACACGATGCAATGGAGTGAACAAATGCGTACCTCTTTTATATTAGTCTTATATGTAATATTAACAAACTACATATAATTTTTTTTTTACACAGATATATAATATTCAGCAAAAATTACGATCCATTTCATACCCACTCAATCACGAAGTGGATTCAATACTAACTAAAATTTGGACCGACCTCATTATCATCCCTATCCATCCACCGTAACTTTTTATTAATCCAATTGTCTTTGTGTCGATGGATTTGATGAGAATCTGTCGACATGCTATTCTTATTTCAAGTAATGACTCCTCATTTTAAATCTTTTAATATCGTTAACCATTCTTATTAAACTAGTAATTATTAAATTATTAATTATTTAAAATTAAAGCTTCATATTTCAACTTATAACAATACTTCATTTTCTCCCTTATACAATAAACTAGTGTAGAACCACGTTTTACGCGGGGTTGAAATAAATTTATAATAAATTGTAATTTTAATTTATTAATTAATTAAAAAAATCTTTAAAACATATATAAATTTATAAGTTTATTATTCTGATGCAAAAAAAAAAAAAGTTAGTTATTCCATTAAAAAAATGAAATATTGTAGAAAATAAATTACATACTTAGAAACATAAATGTTTAATACTTGTAAGTTGTTTTTCTCTCGTGCAGTGTTAAAATTGGCATAAAAACTATTTAAAATTTAAAAAATAATTTGAATCTTAATCAATATATTTTTTTCTCTCTATCATAAAAATAAAAGAGAAACTTGAAACAATCTATGTTGGACTTAAGTCATGACACAAAAGAAGTTGAATTACAATTCTAAAAATCCGAAGAATTGTAACATGTGACGCTACAAATATATGCTATAAAGATTATAAATAAAATATTCAATGAAAAAAAACATTACTTTCTACTATAATAATACTCCAGTTTACAGAATACTGTTTAAAATTATTTTAGATAAGTTAAAAACTTATGATAGAGATAATTGTCAAGATATGGTTTAGAAATTGAAGCTTGTAAAAGTTAAGTTGACAGTAATTTTCTAATATTAAGGCTACTGAAAATTAAGTTTTGTAAAAGTGTAATGTAACCTGCTCCTTCCTTTTTGAACTGAATTCTCAAATTTCAAATTATAATATTAATTTTATTTCTTTTAATATAATAAATTCATACAAACAGAATAAGATAAAACAAAAAAATTACTGAGAAAATAATGAGAGCAAAAACATAACTTCTTTTCTTATATAGACATTAAAAAAAAAAAACTTTCGAATAAGATCAACAATGAATTGAAGCTAAGATCTTATTTTATTGTATTATTGACATAATAGCTTATATATATAATGAGAAATTTATATAACATTTATTTTAGAGAAAAATTTACAAATGGTCCTGCAACTTTATTAGAATTCGCAGAGGGTCATGTAACTTTTTACTTTATCAATTTTAATTTTTTTTTCTCAATTTTGGTCCTTTCAATCTCATTTTTGATCCTTCAAGTTCAACTTTAGTGTTTCAAGTTTAATTTCAGTCATTTCAATCCAATTTTAGTCCAATTAACTGGAATATAACATATGCATTTCATTTGGAAAAAAAATCGACGTTTTTGACACATCATCCGCCATGTAAGCGGTTATGAATGGAAATAAGAGCGATATTTTTTTTTATGTTCCATATAATCAAATATTTATTTATGATAAAATATATACTTTCATATTTTTATTTAAATTAATTAAAGAAAAAAGAAGTGATATATTTAATACAAAAAAAAAAAAAAAACTATTTCAATGAAACAAATTAAAACATAAAATTCAATTACATATTAATACTAAAATCATGCATATTTTAATATTTAATCTTTCATAATTGGAAATTAAATTCAATTATTTTTAAGTTGATCTTATGTATTTTTAGGCTAATTAATTATTTGAGAGCTCGTAGGTGAGACAACTCGCAGAGTCGCAGTGTTATATTCTTGTGTATTGATGATAGAGTTTAGACCCCAAATATATAAAATATATATTCTCAATATTAAATTAAAAAATAATTATAATTATTTAATACTCAAGGTTATAAAATTAATTAAAAAAATCATATTAACTTGACTATGACATTTATTTTCCTCCAAACTTCATTATGTGTTAAAAATGTGGGAAAAAAAAGTTGTCACCTAAAATACATAGGTTCTACTCTCGTTAGTAGGACTTAAATTGGATTAAAATGACTGAAATTTGATCCAAAAGACTGAAATTGGACTTTGAGGATCAAAATTGAAAGTAAAATAACAAATATTGAAATCATGAGGATCATAATTGAGACTAAAAAGACTAAATTTGATAAAGTAAAAAAGTTAAAGGACCTTATGTGGATTCAGACAAAGTTACATGACCATTTATAAATTTATCTCATTTATTTTATGTAACCGTCATTAATAGTCTAGAATTATGTCCATACCTCAAGATTGGTTTGAAGAGGATATTCCACAATATATTAAGGAAATGTTGTAGCTATCTTATCATCCCTTCCTTCTATATTGTTTCAAAAAAAAAATCTAGAATTATGGAAATGTAAATAATTAAATTATGCAAAAATGATAAAGAAATTAATTGTTACATTATAAATAGAAAATAACGAATAAATGAATCAAATTTCCATAAAAAAGTTAAATATTCAAAATTTGCTTATAAAAAAATCAAGTCTAAATTTGAAATAGTCAATTTGACATTAATGAGGTTATAGAACCGCATAATTTTAGACGTAATTAAATATTACTTATAAAATTATATATATTGAATTTTATTAAATCATAATAATTTATAATTTTAGATAATGAAAAGTAAAATAAAAAATAAAAATTAATATATAGTTAAATATTCATTTGTTTTAATTAGTTTCTTGACTAATAGACTAATAAGTAGCTAATAAATAATAAAGAATTTTGGTTAGAGTTTCTTGCTAAATCTTGTGTATTAATGATTTAATTTTCAATATAAAAAATCTAGAATCATGGGTCTTCCTAATATGCCGCCCTAATTAAATAATTAATGTGCACACTTATTAAGAATTAAATTGTCTTCCTAATATGCCGCCCTAATTAAATAATTAATTTCATTAATTATTCTTATTCATGGAACATTTTATTCCACTTTTATGTGAATATTTAATGCCCATATATATTGCTAATAAAATAGTTATATTAATTAAAATGACGCTTTGGCATGCATGAATGTCTTGGACTTTTAGAAATACACAACATCAACTAATATGTAAGTTAATGAAAATTTATATATTAACTCAAATCGTCACTTAAAATTAACAATTTAAGAAGTTGCAAAACGTGATTGGAGGGAGTAATAAATTTCCTTAATTAAGGAAATTTATTCAATTTTTCTTAGTTGACTGAAATATAGTACTACATATATCTAATGAACTAATTTTTTTTATTAATTATGTATACATATATTATTGTCTATAATATAAATAAATAATGATTATATTTAAAATTTCTTATTATAATCTTTACATCAAGTATATACTTTTCTATATGTTAAATAGTTTTGGAATTTGTTTTAAGGAATTTTGAAATTTAAAGAATTTTATAATTTAAGCAATTTTATTGTAAAATATATTCTTGGAGAGTTTTAATCAATATAGAAATTATATGTAACTGAGTAAAATGTGTATTATTTCAAGGATTTTTTTAATTTAAGAAACTTGTGAAATTAAGAAATTAACAATTAAAAAAAATAAAAAAATATGCGAGTTTCATGGAATGCTAGGAAACTTTGCTTAATTTAAGGAATATTATTCAATTTTTGTAGACATCTAAACTAATAATTAGACCTTTTATTAACTATGTAGACATATATTATTGTTCATAATATAAATAAATCTAAATTATATTTAATATATATTATTGGTTTCAAATAAAAATTTTACATTATCTAAACATAGTAGTACATCTTGAATATTGTACATGTACATTTGTTGTTTGTATTAGAGATCTGCAAAACAAAAGAACGAAAGATCCGCAAAATAAAAAGATTAAAGGTGAGATTGAAAGCATTTAGATTTCTGGTTGTGGCTCAATATTTGTTCAAGAACTTTTAAATTAAAGCTTTTAAATCTGATGAAATCAATTAAAACTGTGAAAAATAGTTGACGAAACGCGAACATAACAGATCTGTGTTTATGTCTTGTTAAGATTGTAAATTTGCAATTATACAAAATTGAATATCGTGTAAATATGCAACGATGAAAAACTATAATATTGATTTAGAATCCCGTGTATATCGTGTTAAATTGAATATCGGCATAAAAAAACAAATTTGAATATTTCATTACAGATGATCGTATACAAATGAGCAGGAATTACATTTTGATTTACATACTTTCACGTGATTCACAGACACACGTGAATGTTCTATTACAGATTTACAACTAAAAAAAAAAAGCAAGCTTGAAGAATATTACATACTTTCAAAATGAAAGTCGAGAGAAATGAGGGAAATTTAAAATGGATGACCGGAATATTTTCTATGCGAATAGCCGGAATAAAATTGACTGGCGAAATTCAAAGAGAACAAAGTTGAGAGATTAAAAATTGAATGATTGAAATGAGAAGGCGTTGAGGTTTATATAAGAGTAAAAAATCAGAATGGAGGGTTGAAATCATTTGTACAGAATCAAAGGCTGAGATTAGAACTTAATCTATAGATATGATAAGAATGAAGCAATTTCAAAATGGAGAAATTTGGAGAGGAAAGAGATTGAGAGAATGAAGGAGGTTGTGACATGTGTCACATTATAGGTTTGTAAATATATAAATATAGATGATGTTTGAACTTTTTATTTTTATAAACAATTAAACATTTTTTACACCTTCCTTTTCCAACTTTTACGTACCCTTCTTTTAACATTAAAAAATACTTATAATTTCTAATTTACATTTATAGTAAATTTAAATTAAGTTAGAGGATTTTATTCATTAATTAAAAAAACTTATCAATATGTAGCATTTCATAATTCTACAAAGAAATTAAAACATCATTTGTTAGACAAAAAAAAATTATTAATTGGAGTAGTAGGTGGAATTGTTTGAGATGAGATTCTTACATATGGTGCTACTACAGTCTTTACATGTCGTCCAAATATCCGGTGTCATTCCAAGATCTGCGACCATTATATATATATTAATTATAAATCAGTATCTTTTTCTCATGTACTTCAAACTTCAAATATTGCAGCCTATCTTAATTTATTCACATTTCTAAATTCATAATATTTTATATTATGTGAGAGATGGATACAATTAATTTTACTATTTGAAAAGCTAAAATTAAAATGAAATGCCTGAAAGATATGCATGCAAAGAGCCCTGTATAATTAAATCGTGATAGGATAAATAAGAAGATAGATGATATAGATACGTGCATACATGTCAGATGCCCAACTTTATGCATACAATAACTCACATGTTATGTTTTGATTTCGCTTGGCAAATATATAATTTTGAGTGTATGTAATTGAATTTTACCTAATTTCAATATATTATCAATTGTTGAATTAAATTTTTAATCCACTACATGAATATCAAAGTTCAATGTGCATACAAATATGTCTCATTAATTAAAAGAAATAGATAAGAATAATATTCATATATATCCATTGATTTAGGTTATTTAGTTATGCTGCAAAAGTAATTATATTACTCATTTTGTTCCGATAAAAACTACTAATAAACTTTATGCACGAAAATTAAGAAATATAATATAATAAGTAGATATAATAAGTAGATATATTAGAAATGAAGTGATTGATAGAGAAAAATATAACGAAATGCAAGAGACAGTAGTTTGCCAAAAAATAATTAACAAAGGTATATCCAATATATTCGGCTGCCGAAATACCTACCAAAAGCTTCACCATGGTAAACCTTCGGAATATATTGATATATCGAAGTACTATTCATGTGGATTTTAAAAATCATTTTAAATCCAAAATAAACTTAACAAGTTAAGTGTGTTTTTTCGTGATTATTGTACACGAGATTTATTCAACGCATGTTATTGAATTACGGTATATAAATATTTGTAATTCAAAAAAAAAAAAAAAGGAAAATAAATTACTTAATCGTACGTTTATCAGCTGGGCCATAATATACAGATGATTTATTTCATTTTTTGTTTTAAATTTTCATAAGACATAAGAATAAAGCTAAGCTTTAAAAACTGTAAAACCCAAAAATTCAAATGATGTCATCTATAGTTTAAAGGGTTCATCAACTTTTACTAGAAGACAATTTTTTTAGTTAGAATGTGTAATATAAAATTAGGTGCATGTTTGACGAATTTAAATTAAATGTAAACACACTAATAATTAATTGGAGTATTTAAAATTGAACTTTCATACATCAATTTAGTATCAACGGTAAATTCTCATCGCACATGATTTACCTAACACGATTTATCTAAATATGTTTAATTATATATTGTGTAATTATGACATTAACGTCTTTTTAAAACATAGCTAGAGATTTAAATAATACGAATCGAGTAATAAATTAAAAGGACATATTTCAACTTGCAATTATCCATTTCTGTCAAAAAAAAAAAAAAAAAAAAAAACTTGCAATTATCCATTTACATTTTTGAAAAGGAGATATTTAATTTCTGAAATTTAGCAGTTAAAGGAAGGCCCCCAAGCATGGCCCATAGACTAAAACGTGTGGTAGTTATATGTTTAGGCCCACAAGATAAGGCTTATGGGGCCCATAAAGATATGGACTCAATGCTCCCTAACCCTACAAATTAAGTTCAGTAGCCCAAATACGTGGTTTTTGTTACTTAGCTGTAAACGGTCCAGCCCAATTTCAATTCTAGGGACCCATTTCAATTACACTTAAATTAATTAATTAAGTGTAAAAAATTGTAAGCCTTGCCTTAATATGGCTTGGATAATAATTAATAAGTCCTAGGTTTATATGTTATATAAGTCAAGTTCAAAAAATCAATATTTAATGAGCGAGTTTTTTATGAAATAGTCTCATATATGACTCAAATCTTCACTTTAATATTTTCATTTGATATTATTTTAAAACATGATTTAGATAGAGTCATGAGCTCACAAATCATATACTGTATTATACTTCACCAATTTCTTCAAAAGTTATTCATTATTTTTTACACATTAATTAAGATGTATAATGTTATATGTGTAGTAGATTGTTAAGATCAAGAGATAAAAAAAAAAAAAAAAAAAAAAAAAATCCAGATAGATAGATGTAAAAAAGAGAAAATGTAGAGAGAAAAAAAAAATGAAAAAATGTAGAGAGATAGTGAACATTGTCAAAAAAAATTAAAAATCCAGATAGATAGATGTAAAAAAGAGAAAATGTAGAGAGAAAAAAAAATGAAAAAATGTAGAGAGATAGTGAACATTGTCAAAAAAAATTAAAAATCCAGATAGATAGATGTAAAAAAGAGAAAATGTAGAGAGAAAAAAAAATGAAAAAATGTAGAGAGATAGTGAACATTGTCAAAAAAAATTAAATTTTTTTTTATGAACAATCAAAATTACAAAATAGATAACTTTCGAAGGGATTGAGAGAGTACCTACTATAAAAACTTGTCTCATGTACAAGATTGTCTTGTACAAGTTTAAATGAATATTTAAGGGTTAGTCTGCTATGGACTCGAGTGCATGTTATGCACCATAGTCCATGTTGCACTTTTCAGTTTTACTGATTTACATTTTTTGGTAAATGGTGTTGCACTTTTCAATTATTAAACTGTATAATAATATTTTTAGTAATAATTGAAAAGTGCAACACCATTTATCAAAAAGTGTAAGTCAGTAAAACTGAAAAATGCAACATGGACTAGAGTGTATAATATGCACTCGAGTGCATACTAGACTTTACCAATATTTAATAATTAGTTGAATTAAATTGTGGGAAATAAAGTTTAAGTTTAAAATCATAGTGTATATATTTATATTTTGAATAATAGATATTGGATGATGACAAAATAGATAAGAATTAATTATGATAAAATTGACTTGTGAAGGAGAGGGCCAAGGACAGACATCCGAGAGAGGGGTCCCCCTGCTCTCCTTCCCAAGACTATCACACAACTAAGCTGCCCAACAATTTATAAACACCATAATTATTGATATTCATCATTTTATACTCTTGCAAAATTAATAAAATTAAATAAATTATATATAGATTGGAGTATCCGAAGATATTGTGATTTGTCACATTTGGTTTATCTTGTTTAGTGTACTACATAAGTGATGCTTTAGTATTTCTAAGTGAAATTAACAATTTAAAACGTCACTTAATTATAAACACCATCCTAATTAAATATCACTTGTTTAGAATTGAAGGAAGTATTATAATTAAGACAAAAATGTATGTGAAACAGTCTCTTATATGAGAATTGAGAAAAATTATGTTTCAAATATATTTATGTATACGTCTCATACAAAACTTCCTTATTTATGGAGTATTATTTAGATGTTCAACCTCATTGATACGTAGACATGATGTCGCGATTAAGTTACGTTTTTCTATTTTTTCCCTCTCCTTTTAATTTTTAATTAATAAAATTAGGAAGCTAGAAGGTAAAATTTGGCTTCTTACTCATCATATATGTGTTTAAATATGACAAAATTAATGAAGATCAAATCACACTTAATAAGCATTACAATCAAAGTTGGTTTCTACTTTCTATCCAACGTTGTTTCCATTTAATTTGTCGGCAATCTTGAAAATCTATTAGCTAGTAGTATTTCTTCATACTTACTCATAGTCATTATTGCCTTGATTAATCTTGATTGCATTGCATGGTGTAGAATAAGTCCTCAATCAAAGTG
Source organism: Galeopsis tetrahit (assembly GCA_963675135.1). NCBI lineage: Eukaryota > Viridiplantae > Streptophyta > Magnoliopsida > Lamiales > Lamiaceae > Galeopsis > Galeopsis tetrahit. Next base: position 69,760,620 of record OY776128.1, on the reverse strand, counting down.
CCTTTGCTCCACTCTTAATTTAATTGTAATTTCCTTCCTCGTTAATGGATGTTTATTTGTTGCAAGAGTTATGCATCAATATATAACTTAATAGAATAAATCATGTAAATTACAAACAAATACAATCAATTAATTCAATATAATCAAGCTCGAATTAAATAGAGTTTTTTTTAATAAAAAAATTAATTTCGTTGTCGAATTATCACAGATCCAAAATACTCGAACACTTAAAAAAAATATTTAGGTCGTGGTTTGATAGGTCTAAGGTTAAATCCAAGAAATTAAAGTAAGAAGGGGGAAGAATAACACATAATCAAAATAGAAATACCATGAACATACAATTTGTGCCTCGTATGGAGTACCGTTCACATATAAATATTATTCGACTAATTAAGCAATGAAATTCATTGACTTAATTAACCTCATGTCAAATTTTGTATAAATCTGAAATGATGATCATCTGCCACAATGTTTGAATACATGGAAGACAAAGTATTAATGGGGTACAAAGGATAAAAGCCATCACTATAGATGGTTCAAAACCATACATGTGAAATAGTAGCCAATATAGGAGACCATTGCCATAAAATTCAACAACCTCTATTGTTACTTTAAAAATAAAAACGAGCGATTTCTTAATTGGCCCAAACTCATTTTCCCGTACCTCTCCCACAATGTTCACTTTTAAATCCTTCTCTCCAAATATACGGTTTTATTTCCCTGAGTCATTTTTCATATTTTACTATACATTCTACTACATGGATCCTTAACACGTCTCATCATGATTATTTGTGCACGTTAATTATGTTTTTCACTTTACCTGTGTCAATAATTTAGATAGTGAAATATAGAGTTAAAACATAAAAAATGTCACAAGTGATTTAATATAAAAAATATCTCTAGAGTGATCATTGAAATAAAATTTGATTGAGAAAAAAAATGTTTAATTAAACAATGATTAATTTTATTAAATTATGAAAAATAGAAGAATGTTAAATTTGTATGTATTTTTAAAAAATACTATAAAAACATTTCGGTGATTTTTAAAAATAAAAATAAAGTTAATTGGATACTTGTTGTGAAATACTATAGGTCAAACCCTATGTCTTAAAAGAAAAAAAGCTGAAGAAAGATCGGAGTCTGTGGGTATAAATTCTTTTATAAATTTTATTGCATATTTATTGTATTATATTCGTTCATAACTTAATCATGAAATATCAATCTATATTTATTGTATTATATTTCGAGTATAGCAAATAAAATTTTAAAATTTTGGCTCAAATGGGAAATCAAAGGAGTTCATCGAATATGAAAAGAAAAAGCCCCCCTAAATAAAAGGCCCAGTTTTGTAAAAACTGATTGACGTTAGCATATAAGATGTGGCCATGTGGGGTATTCTCGTAGGACTTGAGTTTGTTTTATTCTTAATTAGTCTTTTCATTTGATTTTAAGGGTATATATATTATATCGATCATGGCAGACAATAGGAAATATTGAGATATTTTATGCACGAATGAATATATTGTATTTGAGATTGTGACAAGAGTGCATACTTGATTCACCCACTAAAAAATATTGCACTTTAAATTGATGGAATCTTGAAAAAAAGAAATTAAAATTTCATTACTTTGATAGAAATTAGCTTTGATTGTACGTATTTTTCAAGTAAAAAATTAAAGTTTGGTTTTTTTCCTGTTCTAAATCAATAGTACTATTTTGTAAAGGAATTTTTTTTTTCTATAATATTTTAATCTCATATACTTAATCAATACACAATATATTAATAATTTAGTATATATATTTATTTATTTTTAGTTACAATTTGAAGAATAGGTCAAATATGAAACCTTGCTCAAAGATGCATTTCTATTCACAATTAAATTTGAATATGCTACTTCTAATTTGATGGATTATTGAATAAAGTTTGATGAAATTCATCACACGTATATACAAGCATATTTAATGTTTTAGCAATTATTTCATATGAAATGACCGCAATTTGAACATGCCAATTTGAGCATGCTACTTCTAATTAGATGGAGTATGAAATATTTTATATAAGTTTTTGTGTTAATTATATTAATACATGTTGCGCAGTTAAATCATATAATATCCCATCAAATAAATTAATATACCCATATAATTTAACAATTAATAGTGTGCGCATAGCCCGCCCATCTACAATAATCTCCAATTGTAAATTGGATTTGAGGCCCAAATTACTTGTGGGCTTCTCACTACTAATCTCCACTAGGACATGAAATTCCCAGGGGCCAGGCTATATACCCATCCACACTTGTTAAATATACCTCCAATTCATGCACTCCCACTCAAAATCGAGTATGCTAGATGTACTCTCCATAAAATACCTAAATACCCTTTTCTCTAAAAAAATGTCCATGTTAAATGTACTTCTAAAAACCCTAATTTTTTCCTCCCTCCTCCGACCTTCTTCTTCATTCTTCTCTTCTTCAACACATCGCCGATGTTGCCCGCAATCGTCCGCTACCCTCTTCCTTGCAACATCGCGACGCCGCCCCTCCTCCCTCTTTCCTTTGTGCAGCCGCCCTCCTTTCTACAACATCGCGGCGGCGACGCCTCCTTCCTCACGGTGTCGTCGCCCTGCCTTCCCCCAACCCAAGCCGTCCCTTCTCCATCTTTTTTTCTTTAATTTTTGCAACAAATTGGCACCAGCGCCGTCCCTCCTTCACCCAGCGACGCCGCCACCGTCGCCACCTTCCCTACGCAAGGTCGCGCCCCTTCTCCCTCGCCCAGCTGCCGCCGCCGCATTGCCTGAACCCTAATCGTAAGTTTTTTTTTTTTTAACAATTTGTCGACGAGAGTGTTTCTTTTCGAGCACTCTTTGTCGAATTATTTCAATTTATTTTATTTTTTCTTTTAACGAAATCTTGTCGACGGGAGTGTGTTTTTTCGACACAATATTGTCGATCATATACCTTATTTTCGATAAATCAGTGTCGATCGACACTAGTTTGTCGAAAAAATGTCAATTTTTTTGGGTGATTTTTGTTGGATCTTTGTTGGGATTTTATCTTGAATAGTCGAAGATGATGACAGTGAAAGTCGGAGGCGACGGCGACGACCGTTGGGATTGGTGGTGGCTGCAAAAATTAGGGTTAAGATTAGGTTTTTAGGGTTTAGAGATGGTGTATCTATTTAATTTTTTTTTTTTTTTTTTTTTTTATGGAAGTTAAATACTCATCCTTTTTTTCTCCCCCCCATGACTCGAACCCAGGACCTAAGGCCTAGGTAGTGGTGCTCTAACCACTTGAGCTATCCCACTTTGTCTGGTGTATCTATTTAATGAATATTGTATAAAAAGGTAAATTGAGTATTTTATATTAATATTAAATTAATGAATATTTTATAAAAGGATAAATTGAGTATTTTACATTAATATTAAATTAATAAATGGGGAGGGAGAGTATACTTAACAAGTATGGATGGCTATATAGCTAGCCTGGCCCAATTCCCAGCAATGGGTCAAGTGAAGTTGTTGGAGAAACTTATATAAGCCGACCCTGCCAAGTGTCAATATTCTTTCCATTATTTAGATATTCCATCCGTTTGTTAAAAATATGTTCAGTCACATTGTTCTATTCATTAAAAATATATTCATTATATTTAAATAATTAACTTTTAAATACTTTTTCTAAATTACTAATAAAATTAATGATTTCCCAACAATATTTTTACTCTTATCATAATATCTACTTTACACTTTTAGTGAGGGAGGAAGTATTATGTAAGGAGCAATAAATTGTTAATGTAGAGAAGGTGGTAAGTGTTGCAAAAAAATAAAATGAGCGGCTATCGATGTGACACCCAAAATAGCAGTACTAATTTAAGTTTGAAAATAAATTGAGATACAATATTCTTAATTTATAAAACTGAAAGTTAATATACGCGGTAAGGTAGATGTAGAGTTTATTGCATGATGAGTGTAGAAGCGACAAGAAGTTATATATATAAATGCACTTGTTTGAATAGTAAAACTTTGGATGAGTTGTCAGAATTGACATTCTTTTCGACTAGTACCTCTTAATGAGCTGTGCAAATACATATATCACTGATTTTAATTATATGCAACAATTTATTATATTTTAAACAATTTTCTATTGGTATTTGTACATGTATGATATGTCGTCTCATTAGACTCATTTAAATGCTATAATTTTCAAAGGCTTGTCTTTAATCTGGATAAACTAGAGGAGAAAATGAAAGTTGTATGATGTAATCTGCTCAAATTGTAATATTCTCTAAGTTGGGACACATTCCTTATACCCCTCCTCTAAGGTAATATTTTTGATATGAAATCTTTTTTCACGGATAAAAAAAATCATTTTATATATTCAACAAACTTGATGAGAAATAATTCGGCGTGGAGAATTAATATATTGAATTTTTCGTAATGAAAAATATTGAAATTTTCGGTATACCATACCATACCGAAATTTTCGATACGGTATAGAAAATAGTTATATTGCGGTATTTCAGTATGAAACTATATATATATATATATATATCTCGATATATTGAAAACCTTAATTAAATGATAATTTTATAATATAATTTATAATTTAAATTATTTTTTAAATTAAAATAATTTTAAAACTTAAATAATTAATTTCGATATAAAACAATACTTTAATATTTTCAGTACAAAACGATGAGTCCATAGTACGTGTAAAATAAACTCTCAATCTAATCTGAGAGAATTTTGTCTCATCCAAAAGTTTAAACTTGTAGAGAATTGTGAAATTAATTAATTTATAGTATTAATTTTCTAACAATTTAATTTGCTTACACATGAATCGAATTATCATCTATACCTTTTTGGAAGAGACCCATCGAATGAACAATTTAATATACGGGAAGTTTGCTTTCAGTCGAAATTGAACCATAATACGTGTGAGTGTTAGCCTAACCTCTAATCACCTAATACATTAAAAAAAAAAAATATATATATATATATATATATATATATATATGTTTCATTTAAAAATTTAAATTTGTAGATACATATAAAATTAATGAGGAATGTAAAATTTATTTATTTATATTATATTACTAGTGTAAGACCCGCGTACTACGCGGGGTTGAAATAAGTATATTTTATTAATTTTTAATAATTATAATAATTTTTAACTTAATTTAATTTTATATTATAATGCGAGATTTGTAAAGATATGAAAAAGATTTTTTTCCTCTAAAAAGTTGGAGAAGAGAGAGAAATAAGAGAAAGTCATTTAAAAAATAAAATAAAATTATATAATTAAAGAAATTTAGCAGAATTTTATTAGAGTTTTTTTTTTTAATTCAATTTTCTTTTTTCAATTTTTTTATTTAAAATTATTTAAACTATTTTATTCAGTTTATTTATATTTTATTCCAGTTAGTTACTCAAATTTTTAAATTTGCAATCGTATAAAATTTATAAATTAAAATTTTGTAAATTAAAATATATTATAATATATATATATATATATAATATATATATATATATATATATATTATAAATATAAATTTAATTATACATAGATATTTAGGTAATTTTAGGACCATACATAAGAGTAATTTTAGTAAATATGAAGATAGGAATATAGATAAAAGTAATTTTAGGGGAAAAAATCAAATCTTATTATTGGAATAATTTTAGGGTGAAAAATCAAATCTTATTATTAGAGATCTTTTATATTATTAAATTTATTAATTTTATAGACGAAAATATTAAATTTGTTAGATTTATAAAAAATTGTATAGGATTAAATATGTAATTTTAGGGTTGACATGTTAAAAAATCGTGTATATATTTGTTAGATTTATAAAAATTTGTATAAGATTAAATATGTAATTTTAGGAAAAAAAAAACCAAATCTTATTATTGAAGTAATTTAGGAAAATAGATAAGAGTAATTTTAGGGAAAACGAATCAAATCTTATTATTAGAGTAATTTTAGGAAATATGAAGATAGGAAAATAGATAAGAGTAATTTTAAAGGAAAAAAAATCAAATCTTATTAAGATAGATTAAATAGGAAAAAAAATCAAATCTTATTTTTGGAGTAATTTTAGGAATAAGATTAAAATTAAATTTATTTAGATATTATTAAAATAGATTAAATTTGTTTAAGTTAGATTTATAAAAATTAAAGTCAAAATATGTTGCATATTAAATTTTTGAATTTATAAAAAATCAAATCTTGTTGGAGTAATTTTAGGAATAATATTAAAATTAAATTTATTTAGATATTATTAAGAAGTAATTTAGGAAGATAGATAAGAGTAATATCTTATTATTAGAGTAATTTTAGGAAATGTGAAAGATAGAAAGATAGATAAGAGTAATTATAGGGGAAAAAATCAAATCTTATTATTAAATATTATTAAGATAGATTAAATAGGAAAAAAAAATCAAATCTTATTGTTGGAGTAATTTTAAGAATAAGATTAAATTGGAGTAATTTTAAGAATAAGATTAAAATTAAATTTATTTAGATATTATTAAGATAGATTAAATTTATTTAAGTTAGATTTATAAAAATTAAAGTCAAAATATCGTATATATTAAATTTTTGGATTTATAAAAAATAAATCTTATTGTTGGAGTAATTTTAGGAATACTATTAAAATTAAAGTTATTTAGATATTATTAAGATAGATTTATTTAAATATTATTAAGATATATTTGGTTGGAATTATAAAATATTATTATTTGTTGGAATAGTTTTAGGAATAAGATTAAAATTAAATTTATTTAAATATTATTAAGATAGATTAAATAGAAAAAAAAAATCAAATCTTATTGTTGGAGTAATTTTAGAAATATAAGATTAAATACGTTTAAATTGAATTTATAAAAATAAAAAGATATAAAGATTAAATTTATGACAATTAAGATGAATTTCTAAAAATCTTCTATCTTCAAAATTTCTTCACAATCTTCAAAGTCACAAAATCACAATCATCGAATTGATTTCTATTGATAAATAGACAATCTTCAAAATCCAAAATCTTCAATAAATTGATACATCAAGAAAGACGAATCAAGAAAGACGAATGAATGGATTTCTATTGAGAACATGAGAGACAATGATAAATTACAAAAATCTTCGAATGTAAGAAGAAATATACATAAATTACAAAAATCTTCAATCTTCAAAAATTCTACACAATCTTCAAAGTCACAACCTTCAAATCTTCAAAATCTTCAATCTTCAAAATTTCTAAAAATCTTTCACTATCTTCAAATCTTCAAAGTTCTTCACAATCTTCAAAATCTTCAATAAATTGATTATAATCAATGGATGACATAAAAAGTAAAAATTTCTTCACTATCTTCAAATCTTCAAAGTTCTTCACAATCTTCAATAAATTGATTATAATCAATGGATGACATAAAAAGTAAAATTGAGAATGAGAGAAATTAGGGATACAAAATCTTCAATAAATTGATTATAATCAATGGATGAGTCGATGACATAAAAAGTAAAATTGAGAATGAATGAGAAATTAGGGATTTTGAGAAGAGATGAGGGATTTATATAGAAAAAAAGATTAAGAATGTATGGTCAAGATTAAGTTTTAAAATGAATGAATGAGATTAAAAGAAAAGTATAGAATGAATGAGAATTCAGGGATTTTGAAATAGAGTGATTTGAGAAGAGAGAGATTGAAATAAACCAATGAATTAGTGTCACGTGGCTGTAAAAAATGTTTGCAAATATATATAATAAAGATATTAATTCTCCAATGTTGACAGGAATGAGTGGGTGGACAGCTTCTATGATTTGAAATAAGCAATATGTTGCATATGTAGAGTTCGTCTCTGTCCGTCTTCAATAATTAAATGATGCATAAATGATCATAGGTATTGATGTTAATGGCCAATACTAGAGTATATAGTACTAATTAAATTTTGGTATATAAGATTTATTTTGCTTTGGTAAGATTTGATTTGAATTTACTAGATTTAGAATTTATTTACGTTTCTTGTTCACTTTTTTTTTGATCAGGCAATTAAGTTTGTATAAATTAAATAAGTGTTTCAAAGCATTCTTAACATCTGGGCACAAGTAGTGCACCCAGAAAGACTGCAGAACCAAAAATGAGATAAAAAAAAGATAAACAACTTAAACTTTTCCTACATACTCGAATCACTGAAGCTCCCAGCCTCCTCTGCACTTTTAACTCCCAATGTATTTCCTTGCATTTGTACTCCATTCTCTGAACGACACCTGCTCCATTTGTTTGTCATACCATGATTGCCAACTCCACATTCTGCCCTTGATTTCGTCCACTATTTTTGCCTCGTCGCAGCCTATACCTTCATGAAACACGTTATTGCGCCATTTCCACATCACCCACACAGCACATATCCACAAACCTACTGCTCGAGATCGCCCTTTTTTGCTTCTCCACATCCCCAGCTGCCCCTTTAAGTGTTCGGCGATTTGGTTGTGAATAGGCGTGCTGTAATCTATCCATTTGCAGATTTCGTACCAGACCCCACTCGACCTCTTGCACGTAAGGAAAAGATGAGCTGTTGTTTCCACCTCCTCCCCACATAAGAGACACATTGCTTCACCCGTCGATTGGATAATCTTTCTTTTCCGTAAGTTGTCCCTTGTCGGGAGTCTATTGTGTAGCAATCGCCACGCCATTGCAGCGGCTTTTATCGGTACTGACTTGTTCCATGCCAGCGCTACGATATCGTTTCTGTTTTCATCGGATCTCGTTGCCCCTTGTTCAGCTGCTATTAAATCGTATGCTGCCTTTGTTGTAAATACACCATCCGCTCTATCTCTCCATCGCCACCCATCATCAACATCTTCCGAGAGTGTGTACCTGTTCAGAATGCACATTAACTGGTTAAACATATTATTCTCCCTGTCGAACAGCTCCCTCCGCCACCTCCACGTCCATTCCCATTGCCCCCCGACCCACTCCCCCATCTCACTAATTTTTGCATTTTTGTCCATGCTCAGTCCGAACAGCCTAGAAAATTGGGACTTTAAATTTACCTCCCCCACCCAGTTTCCCCCCAAAAGTTCGTGCCATCTCCCCGCCCCAACCTATGTTCGATGCTACCCCAAAACCATCGACCCCGTTGACCCGCCACCGATTGTGCCACATCCCTCCACCAACTAGACCCTTTCCTACCCCCATGCCCTCAATATTGCCCTCTGCTCCTATCTCCATCTCCCCATGTAATGAATTAATCACTCTCACCCACAAACAACTTCTATTCGTGAAATATCTCCAAGCCCATTTACCTATAAGTGCAACATTAAATCACTTCAAATTCCTCACACCTAACCCCTCATCTCCCTTTGACTTACACACAATTTCCCATTTTACCCACGGTATTTTTTTTACGCTCTCTCCACCCCCCACAGAAACCTGCAAGACAAAGATGTTAATTTTTTGCTCACACAAGACGGAATGATATTGAAGGATAGGTGATAGATCGGTGTTGACGTTAGGACAAACTTCAGTAAGGTAATTCTTCCCCCCAGGAAGATCTTCCTGCCCTGCCACACACTGATTTTCCTCTTCATATTTTTGACCAAATCTTCCCATTTCACTGCCGATTTGTGTTTTGCACCAACCCTCACGCCCAGATACTTGAATGGCAGTTTGCTGGTTATGCACCCCAATATCCCTGCCATTTCTTCCAGCCAACTTTCCTCCACATTCGTACCACAAAGACAACACTTGTTATAATTTACCTTGAGACCCGAGAGTAGTTCGAAGTTTCGGAGGATATATTTCATCGCCTGGACATTATCACTATTTGCTTTGCACAACAATATAGTATCGTCCGCATATTGTAGATGTGACACTTTTATTTTATCTCGTCCAATTTTGGCCGCCTCAAACACTCCAGATTGCGCCGCTTTCGTAATCAGGCTGTTCAACCCTTCTACCACTATCAAATATAACAATGGCGAGGGAGGGTCCCCCTGTTTCAGCCCTCTCTCAAGTTTGAACTCTTCCGTTGGAGACCCGTTCACAAACACCATGGCGCTTGCTGACGACACACATTCCATAATCCACTTGCGCCACTTTATGCAAAAATTGAATTTTTCCATCATCATATCCAATAATCCCCAATCTACGGAATCGTAGGCCTTTGCAAAATCGATCTTAAATATTAGTCTTTCTAGCTTCTTTTTCTTGGCTTCTTCCACTGTCTCGTTTAATACAACCACTCCATCGAGGATATACATATTACCCACAAAGGCGTTTTGGTTCTCCGATATAAGTTTCTCCAAAACTTTGCTCAATCTTCCAGCAAGTATCTTGGTAAGGACCTTGTATATGCACCCGATCAAAGATATGGGCATGTACTCTTCCACTGTCACTGCATCCTCTCTCTTGGGTAGTAGCACAATATACGACGGGTTTAATCCTCGGACCAACTTTCCATGAATATGGAACTCATTCAACATCCTGTGAAAGTCTTCTTTTATGATCTCCCATCACTCTTTGATAAATCTAAAATTAAATCCGTCTGGTCCAGAACTTTCCGAACCATCGCATCTCCACACTGCCTTTTTTATCTCTTCAATGCTGAACGGTGCAGTTAGCAAATTATTTTCCTCCATTGAGACTTTTTTGTTCACAAAATTGTCGTCTACTGTAGGTCTAGATACCGCTGGCTTGCTATAGTGCTTCTTGAAAAATCTTCCAATTTCATACTTTACCTCTTGCACATTCTCAAACCATTGTCCATTAACTTGAATCCCCAACATCTCATTCTTCTTTCTTCGGTAATTAATCACTCTATGAAAAAGGCTCGAATTCACATCCCCTCCCTTAGCCACCTGATTTTTGCCTTCTGAGCTGCCAGGCTATTGCGTAGACTCATTCCTTTCATTAGCTCCGCTTGCGCTTCCTTCCGTCTTATATTTTCTGCCTCTTCCAGCCCAAATGTATCATCAATGATATCTGCCTCCTCTATTTCTTGTCTAAGCTTTTCAATATTTTCATTCATTGATCCAAACACCTCTTTATTCCACTGTTTCAACTCTGCTTTTAAAGTTTTAAATTTCTCTTTAAGCACAAAGCCGCCCCATCCATCGACCTGATTTTTGTTCCAAATTTCTGCAACAAGATTCTTAAAGTTAGGGTGAGCTAGCCACCCATTGACGAACCTGAATGGTTTTGGGCCCCAATCGACCGCCGTCGTTTCTAATAGTATCAGGCAGTGATCCGATACCGATCTTGTAGCCCCCTCATCTTCACATCTGGCCAGCTCTCCAGCCATTCGTCATTGACCATCATCCTGCCTATCCTGCTCTTGCATGTACCGTCTGGTTTATACCATGAAAACTTTCTGCCATGAATCGGAAGGTCAGTGAGATTCGACCTACCGATAAACTCAACAAACCTTCTTATCTCCCCTGGCTTTGATTCAATCCTCTTCCCACCCTTTCCCCCTCGTTTCTTATTGAATTGAAATCCCCCATGACACAAATGCGACATCCCCTGTTTTGGTCAATAATCGTCCCCACTCTATCCCACAACTCTCATTTTCCAACACTTGAACACAGTGCATAGATATTGATTTTGCAACAGTTGATCTGATTTTCTCCCCACACCCCGTTTACCACAACCCCTCCTTCCATATGCCAATTGCTTGCGCACCTAAAATTTTTTGAGTTCCAGATTGATAGTATGCCCCCGCCCTTCCCTCCGATTCCCTTACAGCCAATCAAAATCCCCCTCACCCCACACCTGTTCACAAATCGCTCTATCCACTTTCTCCAGCTTCGTCTCTTGGATGCAACAAAAATCGACTTTGTGTTTCTTGATCACTTCCCTCATCTCCGTTTTTTTCACCTTACTCCCCAGCCCCCTTATATTGAATGAGAGTATCTTCATAAATCACCTTCTTCGATTGTCGCCTTGTCCTTTGAAGTTGTCTTCACACTTTTATCGCTTTCAACCATTTTGCAGATGTTATCAATGATTTCCTTCTCACTAACCTTGCTTTTCAGGCCTAGAGACTTTCCGAACTCCCAAATATGTTTGGCTACTTCGCTGGCGAGCTCTGGATTCGACCCCCCACCTTATTGGGTTTGTGATTTCGCACGTTTCTTGTTCACTAACTTATTTCGGCATTATAAATAGAGTTTGTTCTTTTTATCGTGTTTTATTTGTATTTTTTCGATATTTATCTTGAATTAACGGATTATTCTCGTAAGAATCAACAATTTTGTGCGTATTCCAAGTATTCTTGGCAACGGATCATGTACATCTTACTGATTAGTCCAAAACCACAAAAGGACTAATTCAATGTTGGATGAATTAGGAATAATTACATGTACTCGATTTGTATAATTTAATCAAAATTATAATTATATATTACTTGTACTGGATGGATGTTTAGGAAGCAAGAAAATAATATAAGGCTTGGACTCCTTGGAGTAGGGTGGGGGCTGAGCTACTTAATTAGCTCAGACGACCTATATATAGCTAGAGTGAGATTATGGGGATGTTAATTAACTTAATTAGGGCGGCATTCAATTCAAAAACTGGAAATTTAATTATTTAAGCGAATTGAATGCTGCGTTAACTATACAAGTTCAACTACTTGGACTTGTCTTAATTCCTTCCTCTATATTTCTTGCATTCAAATTATTAATAATATTGTATACATATGTGTAAACATTAATATTATTTAAAAATACACACTTTAACACACAATATGCAAATGATGTGTACGATTAAATTGGTTTATGTAAACACTACAAAAAAATGCCTTGATTTGCGATGCATAATTTTTTACGGCAAAATTCATCACAAATCTGTTGCAAATTTGAGATGAATTGAATTTCAGTTGTAAAATCCATCCCTAACGACCATTTTCAATTTGTGACGGTACGTTTTGCAGCCGTCCTAATTAAACAACGGGTATTTTGTAGTGAAAATTTTGTTATTTGAATAATCTCATTCCATATTAAAATGCAACATATATATAATTATATAAGACTAATAAGAGAATCATTTTTTAAGTCAAATAGAATATATTGCATACAATAGTTAATAATATCCCCTCCCTAACTACGTACGTAACATGGTATTCATTATATTGCACCACCAACTTCTTAATTATTCAAGTGACCCAAGTTGCACATTCCTTTTTAAAGCCCTCCCATTTAACACAACACCCTCAACAACACATATCTCTCTCTTCAACCTCACTTTCAAAAATGGCCTCTCCACGGCATTTTGAGCCAATATCGAAATACGTCGTGGAGGACCGATCAAATCAAACCGTGGCTTCCGACCTAGACGGCACGCTCTTGAAATCCACGAGCGTGTTCCCTTACTTCTTGCTCGTTTCTTTGGAAGCCGGAAGCCTAATTCGCGCATTGATCCTCTTATTATCCGTTCCATTCGTGTATTTCTTCGACTTGTTAATTTCCGAATCAGCCGCCATCCAAACCCTAATTTTCATATCCTTCGCAGGGCTCAAAATACGCGATATTGAGCTCGTTGCAAGGTCCGTTTTACCTAAGTTTTACTCCGAAGACGTGAATGGAGAGACTTGGGAAGTGTTCAACTCTTTTGGGAAGAGGTATGTTGTTACGGCTAACCCTAGGGTTATGGTGCAACATTTTTGTAAGAATTATTTTGGGACGGATAAGGTTTTAGGGACAGAATTGGAAATTACCAAATCGGGCCGGGCCACAGGATTTGTGAAAAAAACAGGTGTTCTTATTGGTGAAAATAAGAAAATGGCTGTTGTTAAAGAATTTGGATCAAATGTACCTGATTTAGGCCTTGGAGATAGAGAAAGTGATCATGATTTCTTGTCCATATGCAAGGTAAGTTCAACACCAATGTTGTCTCTTTATCTCTTTAAGAAGTTCCATATCATTATTTATTTATATATATATATATTTAAATGGGGTTTAATTTGCAAGTTTAATTAAGCTATAATTTAAAAATTAATTATGAATATATATAATTAGAAAATTCTCTTATACTCCATCTGATCTGTCCCCTTACTTAAGGATTCATTAATTAATTATGAATAGTATTTTTTTAGAAAATTATAGTTAGCAATATAGCTCGCTTTACTAATTTCGAATTAATCTGATCTAAAATGAGAGTACGTATATACATATACGGTAAATATTTAATATTTTAGGTAGGGTTGGTGGAGATTTTAAGGCCAACATGCTAGTTAGTAATTGGGAGCTTTTTATCTACATTTCTTTTTATTTACTTTTATGCAGGAACTCACAGTTACTCAATAGAAAATTTAGAAAAATAGTAGTAATAGTATGATAGAATGAGCCCTTGGTTTATATATAATTTTGTATTAATTTTTCTTAATGTCAATTATTTCTTCATCAATGCGTCACATCGATCTTTTTTTTTTTTTCTTCATAATTAAAGTGGCCAGGGTGGTTTCTATTTAATAGACACAAAGAATACTATATACTCCGTATTAAACATTGCATTTATTTGAGTAGAAATAGCCCTTTTTTTCTTGACCCATTTATGTACCATAACATCGATCTTAGGTAAACTCACTTTCTCTTAATTAAGAAAGAGTCTAAAACGTACCAACCCTTTGTAAATGCCACATGGCACATGATCATGCTACAGTGATACTCCATAAATATGTCGTACTATATACTCATTTAATTTGCATATAACAAGTCACACAGAAATAACTGAATAAGAAAAGAAAATTATTTTTTCCTAATATATAATCTTATATTAAAACAATATTTTGATTTTTCGTTGCTTTATTTTATTATTATATATACCAAATGTATATGATCTAAGAAAAACATGCATATTAAGAAATGTTTTTTTTTTTATGAAAAAGTAAATCCCGGCCCTCTCCTCGTTAGCCCAATGCCCATAACCATGTTTGTTTGAATAAATGTCTCTAAATTATGAATAAATACTCTCTTATACTGTATATAATTAGAAATGTGTTACATCATATGAATTTCGAAGAAGTAATAATTTCTTGATTTTTCATTATTACAGGAGGCATACCTAGTACCAAAGACACAAACTGAAGCTCTACCAAGAAACAAGCTTCTATCTCCAATCATATTTCACGAGGGTCGTTTGGTCCAGCGGCCAACGCCCCTCGTAGCACTAATCACATTCTTATGGATCCCAATTGGCTTAATTTTGTCTCTACTTCGAGTTTATCTCAACATTCCATTACCCGAAAAAATCGTACGTTACAATTACAAAATTCTCGGAATTAAGCTCATTGTCAAGGGGACCCCACCTCCGCCACCTAATCAGGGACGTGGTGGCGTCCTATTCGTCTGCAACCACCGCACCATATTGGATCCGGTGGTCACAGCCGTCGCGCTTGGTCGAAAAATCAGTTGCGTTACTTATAGCATAAGTAAGTTTTCGGAACTAATTTCTCCCATCAAGGCCGTGGCGCTATCGAGGGAGCGTGAGAAGGACGCGGCAAACATAAAGCGTTTATTAGAAGAAGGCGATTTAGTTATTTGCCCCGAAGGGACTACTTGTAGAGAAGCGTTTTTGCTGCGGTTCAGTGCGTTGTTCGCGGAGTTGAGTGATAGAATCGTGCCTGTGGCGATTAACGTTAAACAAAGCGTGTTTTATGGGACAACGGCGAGAGGGTTCAAAGTACTTGACCCGTATTTTGTGTTCATGAACCCGAGACCCACGTATGAAATCACTTTTTTGAACCAATTGCCTCCGGAATTAACGGTTATGGGTGGGAAACCGGCTATAGAGGTTGCTAATTATATTCAGAGAGTTTTGGGTGGGACCCTAGGGTTTGAATGCACCAACTTGACCCGGAAGGATAAGTATTTGATGATGGCGGGTACGGATGGGCGGGTTCGACCCGACAACGAAAAGGGTTCTCAAGAGAACAAGTGAAGTATTATTAAGTTGAATGTTTGATCACATGTAATTGGAAATGGCGTTTCGTTACTTAATTCTTATGATTTATTTTTAATTTATTTAGTGTGCATTATTGTTGGATAAGAAACTAAGTATTGTAGAAATGAAGGTACTAGATTGGTTTGTATATTTTTCTTGGTTAATTAATTGATATACAACCATGAGACAAAGTGGGATAGCTCAAGTGGTTTGAACACCACTATCTAGGTCTTAGATCCTGAGTTCGAGTAATGGGGAGGGGTATTTAATGTAATTCAAAAAAAAAAAAAAATATTTAATCATGAAATAATGTCTTAGCATATGAATTTGTTTAGCCAGCTGATTATATTTTAGTTATAACTTTTATTTAGTGATAACGTAAACTATTATATCACTAGAGAAAATCTATTTTAAATTTTTAATTGATGACTTCAAAGAAATATTTATTAGAAAAAAGAGTCCAAATTCGATATATGCCTCTATGGAGACATTAGAATTTAATAAAACTTATGCTGGTATCAAATTAATTTTAGGCAGTATTTTGGTTTTTTTTTTTCTATTCCTAAAATTGTAACAAAAATACTGATACTAATTATGCTATTCAAAATACATATGGAGAATCCGTGGATAGGGATGTCAATGGGGTAGAGCAGGGCGGGTATATCAATATTCAAATCTGCCCCGCGCATATACGTATCTGCTCTGTCCCATTATTTTCTACGGGGCAACATTTTTTGCCTTACCCTGCCCCGCGCGGGTACCTGCTCTGCCCCGCCCTGCCCCACGTTTGATATGGGCAACATTTTGAGTCTCGTCCCGCCCTATCCCAAATCTCATTTTATATGCATATAAATTATTTAAATTGATATAAACTAAACATTAAAATTCATCACTAAACTAAAATAAATACTCTCTCCGTCCATGAAATGTAGTCCCATTTGCCTCATTTTCTTTGTCCACCAAATGTAGTCCCATACACTTTATGAAAACCATCACCCCTCAAACATCATTTAATTACTCAATTTGCCATCAACTTTATTCACAAACAATCACTTTATTCACAATGGACCCCACAATACCCTATAATACCCTTACTTTATCTACTTTATCTATATTTTTCTTAAAACTTGTGCCCATCCACCATGTGACTACTTTTGGTGGAGGGAGGGAGTATTGGTATAAATTAGGGTTAGTCTACTTAATTAAATTATTATATATATATATTTAAATTCGGGATAGGACAGGGCGGGACAGGGCTAAGCAATAAATATGTAAACTAATGTCTGCCCTGCTCTGCACGCAGGGCGGGGCTGACTTGCCCCATTCTGAGGCAAGTCCAAATCTCTCGCGGCAAGGCGGGGCGACTTCAGGGCAGGTTATTTTGTCATCCCTACCAGTAGAGAACCAGTGACGGAGCCTGAACCTAACCGAAGGGGGGTCCAATTATGAATAATAAATTTCATTTTTATTATTGTATACTTGCTTTAAAAAAATTGTCATTTTAGCTATTTTTACCAATTTCTTCCTAAAGTACTCGTATGCAAATTTCTATAATTTTTCTTTTAATACTTTTTTTTCTTCACTCTTTCTTGATAATTAAAGCAAGTTATTCCACACTCTCTTGTATTTTTCTTCATTTTTCTCTCCATCTTTCTTGAAGGGTAAATTTGATAAAAAAAAATGTTATATAATTATACACAAAACAACCCATATTATAAGGAGAAAGTAATAATTTTATTACCAATATTTTACTAATACACTTAAAAAAATTGTTATAAAATTATTAAATATACATAAAAATTAATTATAATTATTTTTTCTTTTATTTTTTTATTAATTATATTTTTAAAAAAATTATTTAAAAAAATATTGTGAAATGGGTGGGTGTGACGAAATGTGGTTGGACAAGAAGAGGGGAGACCTAAGAGTTGGAACGGTTTTGTGTTTTATTTGGGGAAAATTGCACTTTTGATCCTTTTTCATACACTTTTAGTCCTATAGTTTATTTCTGTTAGTTTTAACGAATGAAAATTGCATAAACGGTTAAAAAATTCACTTTTGGTCCTATAAGAATGAGATTAAATCACTTTTGATTATTTTTCATACACTTTTATTCTCATAATAAATTTATGTTTGTTTTAACGGAAGAAAATTGCGTGAAAGTCACAAATCCCTTAAAACACACCAAGAAGCCTAATATCACATTAAAATTTTGGTAATATCACTAAAATTATAAAACTACCAAATGTATTTTAACAATTTATTTAAATAATTATTTAAAATCGGTGAATTTAATTAAAATAATTTTATGATCTAAAAATTCAATCAATTATATATAAAATTAAATTATTCAATTAAATCTGAAATTGATCTCAAATCAATGCAAAAAAAAAAAAAAAGTATTTGGCTTGATTTTGATTATTTTTTTTGTATTTTCAAATTATATCCAATTTATATGGGGTTAAAAATTAGTTTAAATTTGGAGATTATATTTGAATATACATTGTATATTTTTCAATTTTATATTTTTGCATATTCAAATTATTTTTTAAAATTTACTTTTAAATTTGTATTTTTTTGTACATTTCAGTTTTAATACAAGAAATTTCTTAAAGTTATTTAAATTTAAATTACATTATTTGGTTTAGTAATTTTTAATTATATTCAAACCCTTTAATTAAAAAAAATATATTTAATATTCTAAATTCTATTGATTTTATTTATATTTTAATTCTATAAGTATAATTTGTTATTAGTTTTAAAAATATTTTTGTATTTTTTAATTATAATTACTTTTTTAGGAATATTTTTTGTTCAACTAATGATTTCCAACAAAAAAATAATAATAATGGTTTCAATTCAAAAACGATCTTACAGGACCAAATCAGCAATAAATAGGACCATTTACAAACTTTAGGACTAAAAGTGATTTTGAAAAATTCTTATAGGACTAAAAGTGTAATTTTCCCGTTTTGTTTTAGTACTAATCTTTAACCTAGTAAGATCAATATTTTTAGAACAAAAATTGTAGTACAATATATATATTTATACAGAGAAAATTTTTGTAGGCGTGGGACGAACAAGAAAAATTAGTCCCTTCTTCTAGCATTTTTAGAGTAAATGAATTTTTGCATAATGGTGATAATGATGATAGGTGAGGGAGGAAAATTACTTTTTATATAGGGTATAAATAATATTTTACCATCCATTTGACACCTAATAGTAACTTTGAAAAAAGTTAGTACTACATAGAATGTAAAGGGGGAGTTTAAAAACATCTAAGGGTAAAAAAAACGTTTAAAATAAGTATGAAATGTGTACATATGGATTGTGCATGAAACATGCATATACATATCATACACAAAATTTGCACGAAATGTGCACGTACGGATCGTGCACAAAATGTGCACGGATTGTGCACGTACGGATCGTGCACAAAATGTGCACATGACATTTGTATTTTATTCACTATAAGAAAACAAATATTTTTTCACACATCTTTCATCACACTATAAAATGTATCACATCTTTCGTCAAACTCATATATATATATATAAAAATAGGCCCTCAAAATCTCGGGATCCAGGGCGATTGCCCTACCGTCCTAACTCAGGGCCATCCCTATATTTATATATAAAGTAATATATTACAGCTAGGTGTGTGGTGTATTACTATTGGTATATTGATGTAGAGTGGTGAAGGTGGGGGACCTTTAGCAGGTCAAGTAATGTAAAATGTGAATAAGAAAATGAAATAATTACATAGATTATTAATGAACCCCACGTGGTTTTCCAACTGTTGGATTTATTGTTTCTCATATTTCAGCCATGCATTATAGGAGGTGTATATTTTTTATTTAATCAAACCTTGAATTCATGAGGCTCACAAGTTTGTGGTGCCTAAGTTAGAGGAGTCCATGGAGTTTGACCAAATCTTTATTTTACATTCTATATATACTATTTTACTAATAACCGACCCGAAGATATTAGATTGAAATATGGTAAGAAATAAAAGATTCAATATAAGACTAGGTTAGGTTCAAGCATATTATATTGTAGTTATATTATTTAGGATACTAAAATGAATGACAACCAAACAAATTTAGTCAAACTAGAAAATATTTTAAGAACGTGGAGCCCATAGCTTAGACCTTTTAGACCTATGTTTGTGAACTAATAATAATAATAATAATAATAATAATAATAAAATGATGTAGCATCATATAGAATTCAGGATGGAAATATCGGTGTCAGTGGAAATATCGAGACCTTAAATTTTTGAAAATATCGATGGATATATCGATATCGAATATCGATATCGGTAAATTTTAAAAATTGTTAAAATTTAATAACAATCCTTTAATACATAAAATTAATAAAACAATTTAAATACATTTTATATTAGTGATAAATTTATATAAAATTTAATATACAATGTTATTTCGTATGACATTTATCGATATTTTCCGATATTTTCTCAATAATTTACCAATATTAGGCTTGATATTGTTATTGTCTATCGATATTTATCGATATTTTCAATTTTTTTACAAATATCGTGGAAATATCGGTTCTTCCCAATATCGATATCGGTGACCCCGAAAAATGGATATATTGAGGATTATTTCCGAATATTTTAATATAGAATAGAGGGTACGTAGTTCAATTCTAAATAGATACTTAAGTTAGTAAAAGGGTTTGACTATATGCACCTCCATTTCGGAGAGATGCACTCCCCCTAAAATTGGACACACCCTCCCTCAATTGTCTTAATTGCCCTTGTCTCCATTAAATTCCTATTACTACCCACACCCCACCCAAAACCTAATTTCATCTTTTATCCTCTCCACTCTCCCCCACCCACACCAGCCGGCCGCCGCCCCTCGTCCGGCCACTTCCCCATCCGGCCACCTCTTCGTCTGGCCTCCTGACGCCGTGCCCACCCACCACCGGCCGCCTCCACGTCTGGCCGCAAAAAAGAAAGGGAAGAAAAAAAAACAAAATCCAGCAGGCCGCCGCCCCCCTCATCCGGCCGCCTCTTCGTCTGGCAGCCTAACACCGTGCCCGCCCACCACCGGTCGCCTCCTCGTCTGGCCATGAAAAAAAAGGGAAAAAAATGTTGACCAAATATACTCTCGTCGACAATTGTTGTCGACGAGAGTATATTTCGTCGACATTGCATGATCGAATTTTTTTTTTCGGCCAATATTTTCGATCATGTACACTCCCGTTGACAACGACGTGTCGACGGGAGTAAATATGGTCGAACAACCAGTGTCGAAATTTATAGATGTTTTTTGGTTTTGATTTTATAGTCGTCGAAAATGGGTGTTGGGGGTGGTCGGAGGTGTGGTGTAAGTGGAAGGTGAAAGAAATGACAGTATGGGGGTGTGTTTAATAAAGAGAGCGCATCTAGTATATTATATTTTAATGAAGGGTATTTTTGTTTTTTACACTATTATTTTATTAATATACTGAAAGGGGGAGTGCATCTCTCCGAAATGGAGGTGCATATAGTCAAACCCTTAGTAAAAATCAGCACATTGCTTTTTTCCCCTTTTTTCTTGTATACTACTTTTAAACATAATGGGCTTCTTACTTATAAACCCTATTTTTCCTTCCACTTCACCCTTTTTTTGGATTTCTCTTCACCATGGTTCGATTTCGCACTCACTACTCACTACTCATTATTCAATATATGTGTAATGTATTTCGTTTCCGAGTTTTTTTATAAAAATCGCGTTTTACAAAAACTCAGCACTGGTTCGCCGAGTTTTATTTGATTTTTCGAAAAAAAGTTTCACGTTATGAATCAAAACTCGGTCAACTTTTCCACGTTTTGATTCAAAACTCGGCGACCGAGTTTTGATTCATAACGTGGAAAAGTTGGCCGAGTTTTAAATCAAAACGTGGAAAAGTAAACCGAGTTTTGATTCATAACGTGGAACTTTTTTCCGAAAAATCTCACAAAACTCGGCGAACCAGTGCTGAGTTTTTGCAAAACGCAATTTTTGTAAAAAAAAAATCGAAAACGAAATACACTACACATATATTCGTTACAACTACACAATCATGCAACAATACGGTCAAATAAAATAATAATAACATGAAATATAATCAATTACAAAAGAATACTATATTTTGGGTTGGAGAGAAATGAAAAAAACTGTTTTTTTTTTGTGTGGGGTGAACTCAACACATAGGGGTAATATAGTCCTTTTACCTATTAGTTCAAAATATAAATTAGAGGTGGGGTGAACACATAGTATGTGGGGGGTTATTTATCCGTGGCCTTATGGAATACTTGACCTGTTGTCTTTCTAATGTTTACTAATTCGGCCTATTACAGGCTTGTGCTATGGAAATGACTAATTCACATGGGCTCAATCATGTAGCATAAAACATAACTTAAGTTTTTTTAACAACATTTTCAATAAATACAAGAACTGAAAAATAAAATACTCCGTACTAATTTGGATTGGTAGGTGCATTTCATGTCTGAAAGTAAAATAAACAAATATAAATTCATCCTAAACAAAATATATTCCCTAATTTCTTGCATGATTGCAAATATATAAATAGGGGCGCTGCTAAAGGCACCCGGCTTTCCTATGAGTACACCCATGTGATGAGTACACACACAAAACGGATGAGGACACCCACCTGGAAATTTCAAATATACCCTTCTACCATTAAAACCACAATTCTTTCTTTCTCTTCCCACATTCAGCCCAGGACACCCACCTCCATTTTTGCCATCTTCATCGCGGCGCAGCCAGCAGCGCCGTCTACCCCCTCCCCATCGTCGCGGCGGCCCACGCCGCAGCCCCTCCCTCTCCCCTTCGCCGCGGCCGTAGTGCTCCTCCTCTCTCACCTTCGCGGTCGTTCGCCAACGCCGCCCTCCACGTCGCGCCGCCCTCCCGTCGGGCTGCCTTCCACAGCAACCACAATCGCGGCCGCCGCCCTCCCGTCGGGCTGCCTTCCACAGCAACCACAATCGCGGCCGCCGCCCTCCCTTCTCCCCACAGACGCGGCCGCCGCCAACCCCCTCCTCCCCTTCGCCGCGGCCGTAGTGCTCCTCCCCTCGCCGCCGCTAATTCGTAAGTTTAGATCTGAAAAATTAGGGTTTTCTGGAAAAAAAAATTAGGATTTTTTTTGAAGTTTGTGAATTATTTTCTAACATAGTGCGTTTGTTTTGGAAAAAAGATCGAACAACTTGAGTTTGTTTTGGAAAAAATTTCGAACAAGATTTTCGATTTTTTTTTTCGTACAAATTTAAGTTGTTTTGAAATTTTTTTCGAACATATTGTATATGTTTTGGAAACAATTTCGAACAACTTAAGTTTGTTTTGGAAAAAATTTCGAACTAGACAAATTTGAGTTGTTTTGGAAATTTTTTCGAACATATTGAGTTTGTTTTGAAATTTTTTTCGAACATGTTGGGTTTGTTTTGGAAAAAATTTCGAACATGTTTGTTTTGGATTAATTTTTGTTGCAATTTTGGAGTTTTTTTTGTTGAATGATGGTGGTGGTGGTGGTGGAGAGGTGGTGGTGGGGGAGGAGGGGATGGTTCTGTTGTGAAATAGAAACGGTGAGTGTACTCATCCGTCCTTTTTTTAAAAATATGCAGGATGGGTATAAACGACATTTCACATACCCTTTGTGACAAAAAAAAAATTCCAGTGGGTGTACTCATAGGAAAGCCGGGTGCCTTTAGCCGCGCCCTATAAATAGTAGGCCCCAATCGGAACTCAATTGACTGTTTTTTGGCCCATTATGCCACCTAAACAGTGTATTTTCAGCGGCCCTGGCTATATACCCCTCCAGCCTTGTTAGATGTACTCCCCTTAAAATGTCATACATTAGATGTACTCTCCTACAAAATACCTAATCTACCCTTATAAATACACTTCCCCTATTAAATCATAACCCTAATTCTTTCTTATTCTCCTCCCAACACTCCACATGTACACCTCATCTTCTTCCTACCAACACTCCAAGCGCCGCCACCTCCAAGCACTGTCGCCCTTTTCCTCGCCGCGTGCCGCCGAAGGTGATTTTTCTTCTTCTTCTTCTTCTTCTTCCTACCAACACTCCAAGCGCCGCCGCCCCCTTCCTCGCCGCGAGTCGCCGTAGGTGATTTTTTTTTCTTATTTTCTGTTCAGGCGACGCGGCGGCGCCCCCTTGCCCAACGCCGCCCGTCGCTCGCTCTTCCCCTCGCGCGCCGCTCGCTGCTCGCCGGTCGTCGCCTTCCTCCTGCGCGAGCAGGTAAGTTTAGAGTTTTTTTAAAAAAAAAATCTATTGTGCGGCGACACCGCCGCCTCCCTCCCACGACAACCTTCTCCCGAACCCTGAATCGGCCATGTAGCATTGTCTCCTCCCCCTCTTTCGTTGTGCCACGCTCCCCCTCTCCACACGACAGTCCACGCAGGTAAGTCCTTTTTTTTTTTTTTTTTTTTTTTTAACTTTCAGCGAACCAATGTCGATTGAATGCATTGTCGTTGGCAAATTGTTGTCGATGATAATGCATTTCTTCAAAACTGGTTCGTCGAAAATTTTAAGTTTTTTTTTTCGACAAACTAGTGTCGACCGAATGCATTATTGTCGACGAATTGTCATCGACGATAAAGCATTCGGTCGACCCTGATTTGTCGAAAATATGTTTTTTATTTTTATTTTATGTTTTAAAATTTTTGTGTTGAAAATGAGTTGGTGTTGTTCGTCGGAGGAGGCGGCGCGATGACAACTGTTAGGGTTTTAAAAGTGGGAAAATGTATTTATCATGATTATTTTAGTTTATTTTAATATAAGGGTAGTTTAAGTATTTTACATTAATATTAAATTAATAAATGTAGAGGTTGAACAGAGGAGGGGTATATACCCAACGCCATTTTCAGCAGTACATTTGGGCCTAATATGGGCTTTATATATTTTGAAACATTATGGGCCTTGAAGTGGGTTAATTATTTGCCCCTTCAACAATATTAGATGCACTCCCCCAATAAATTCACTACTCCCAAAACAGACATATTTTAGATACACTCCCTCAAAATTATCTAAAACACCTTTTTCTATTTAAAATCCTGTTTCATAAATATACACCCACTTTTGTAAAACCCTAATTTTCATTCTTCCCCAATCCCCTCCACCCTCCAGCACCAGCGCCGCCTTTGCCCCACCCCCACACCGCCGGCCCAGCCTTTCTTTTTTTTTTTTTTTCCTTTTCTTTTTCTGCTGCATTATTTGCCGGTGCCCAGTTAAGATTGGCACGTGATTGTATTTGAGTGTCAGGAATTCCAAGTTTCAGCAACAAAATTTCTGGAGTTTGCTTTGTGAAGTTGGGCGGGTAAGAAAGACTTCGACACAAAACCAATGGGAAAAGCATCGAGGGATAAAAGGGTAACCTCTTCTCCACTCCAATTTTTTGCTGAAACTTCTTTTCTTTCTAGTGGGATGTTGTTTGATGGTTGATTGATACTGCAGGATATCTACTATAGAAAAGCCAAAGAGGAAGGATGGCGTGCTCGAAGTGCCTTCAAGTTGCTTCAGATTGATGAGGAGTTCAACATATTTGAAGGTTTTGTGTGAATTGACTTATTGCTTGTCGTATAGAGCTGATTTAGTGGAAGAATTACACATTCATCATCTCTGATTGATTTGTTAGTTTAATAAAAGTCAATCTCAGATAATTGATACGGTGATGCTGATTATATACAGGGGTAAAGCGTGTGGTAGATTTATGTGCAGCACCAGGAAGCTGGAGTCAGGTATCTGTAATTCTGACTATTGATAATGGAAAAAGATTAGGTTTCTAATGTTGTTTGCAATCTTAGATGTGAAAAACAATAAGAGTATGATTTATGTGAGAAGTCTAAATGATGGTTGAATTCTAAAATATTTGTGCTTAAACAACATAACCCTGGAATGTATTATCAATATAATACTTACTTTGGCATAATGATAGTGTGAGTTTACACCCAACAGGCACATATTGAAATATAATTTGACAGCATGTATTATTTGTCCATTTAGTTTGACAATACAATGTATAAATACCTTGATAAGTTGATATTATCTCTTTCTTTTCTGCTTAGTGTAGGCATTAAGTTACAAAAATGTGTCATTTATCTTATTTTAGTACATCTAAATTTGGGAATTGCTTGCATTTTCCACTCTTTATAAGCCTATAAAGTAATACCATGACTGTACTAAAAAGATTGGTATCTGTTATCAATAATGAGCAATTTTGTCATAACCTTCTCAGCTTTGACTGGCTTTACTTGCATCTCATCAACTTCTTTAAGAAAATTTATTCATTACTCATTGCTGAACTTTGGTGTGCTTTATCTCTATATTCAGGTTTTGAGTCGAAAACTTTATCTCCCGGCAAAGTTGTCCACTGATTCCAAGTATGTCTGATTTGTCAATGTTCATACTATTGCTTCTTATTTCTGTTCTATGATTTTTACCTATGTTCTCTTGCAATTTGGTATTAAATACACATGTGAAACCTTACTTTTCAATGCACACTTATATTATTTATCAACTTTTATAAACTTTAGGTGTCTGAACCAAGTCACCATCATTTTAACTTTGCAGGGATACTGATATACCGCTTATAGTGGCCATTGACCTGCAGCCTATGGCTCCTATAGAAGGTGTTATTCAAGTTCAAGGGGATATAACAAATGCTCGGACAGCTGAAACGGTTTGTACTTTCTTCCTAGTCCATCTGTGTATCTTTCTTTAACACATGTTGCCCATGTATGTAAATAATCTGATACTGCCTGAATGTGTATTTTAAATTTTGTACCAACATTTTAATAATATGCATTGCAATCTTCTCTGTTCTGTATCTCCATTTAGTTGTTATCTTGATGATTCCTACTTATCTCATCTGGACTTGTTATGAAATGATCATTATTGAACAAGACTATAGGATATACCTTAATGGCTTAATCACTGTGATGGCTTAAATTTTTAATGCACCTATATGTTGATGGTCTGGTTCATTTTTTAAATAATTTAAAGGCTATGAATTTACTGATCACATTTAGTGTTGGGTTATGGAGTCTGATGAGCTGCAACCTGCAATCAAAAGGAGGTTTAGTTTCCTTCGAGACTTTGCTTGAGGAGTGAGGACCAAATTGTTGCCTTCTTGAGACTTTTGCTTGAGGATCAAGTTGTTGTCTTCTCTAGAGATTTTTCTTGGGGACTTGTTACCATTTTTAAGCATCCCAGTTAGTTGTATAAATAACCCCCTAATTCATTATATCAACCAACTCAAAAATAGGAGTAGATCTTATGTTCCTATTATTCTCTACATAATTGCAGTTCAATTCCTAACATTTAGGGCATCCACAGTGCGGGTTAGAATTTTTCGGTTTTAAGTTTGACACATGTGTGCCACATATGTGCCACCTCAAAAGTTTCTTTCTTCTATCTCAAAAAACTTCTACCTTCACAATGCATTCTACAAAAAAAAAAAAATGCAAATAAAAAAGTGTTGGGACCACATTAGAGCCCACTCTCGCAAGTGAGTTACACTCTCCAACTTGTTCTCCTATTTTTCTCATTTGTTGTTCACTCTCCCTCTATCCCACTCTCTTTTTTTTCCTAATTTTACTTCTACTTGGGTAGAAGTTCTCCTACCCAATTCCTCTTCTCTCCTCCACATCATCTTCTCCCCAACCCCTTCTACCCTTGATTTGAGTTAGGAGTAGAAATCCACATGGGACTTCTACCCCTCACTGGAGATGCCCTTAGTAGAGTCTGACTTCTATACCGATCAATATTTTTATAACCTTAGAGCATCCACAATGGGGGGTAGAAGTCCCATGTGGATTCCTACCTCTAATCCAAATTAAGGGTAGAAGGGGTTGGGGGGAAGATGATGTGGAGGAGAGGGGAGGAATGGGGTAGAAGAACTCCTACCAAGTAGAAGTAAAAAAGTGGGGAAAAAGAGAGAGTGGGATAGAGGGAGAGTGAACCACACATGAGAAAAAAAGGAGAACAATTTGGAGAGTGTAATTCACTTGCGAGAGTGGGCTTTAATGTGGTCCCAACTATTTTTTATTTGCATTTTTTTTTTTTTGAGATAGAAGTAAGAAACTTTTGAGGTGGCACACATGTGGCAAACTTAAAACCCAAAAATTCTCACCCACACTGTGGGCGCTCTTAGTATTCATCACATTGTTCACCCTCTTAGACTCTTAGTTTCTTCTCTCACATTATATGCTTTTATTGCCTCGTTCTAACATTGCCTTGTTTTTTTAGGTCATTAGACATTTTGATGGAGGCAAGGCTGATCTTGTTGTATGTGATGGTGCACCTGATGGTTGGTGAATTGTTTTTATAATCAGATGATCTTCTATATTATATACATATGCTGCATAGTAAATAACCTGTTTGTTCTTTATATTTCAGTCACAGGCTTACATGACATGGATGAGTTTGTGCAGTCCCAACTCATTTTGGCAGTTAGTATTTCTTAATAGTTTCTTTTTTTCCAACACCATAATTTTCTTTAAAAAATCTTATACATGATTTCAGGCATTAACAATAGTGACGCACATACTAAAAAGAGGTGGAAAGTTTATTGCGAAAATATTTCGTGGAAAAGACACTAGTCTCCTTTATTGTCAGGTATGCCATACTAGCATAGCCACATTTCTCGTAATTTTATCATTCTAGTTTGCGCATGGCAATTCATAGTCTTTTTTCATTTATGAAATGTGATTCTTCTGATATAATTGTGATATAAAAATTCCGGGCTTTTATCTTACGTAGCAGCTTCTAATTAGAAGAGTTTGTGGAAGTCATCATTTTCCCTGGGGGTTCTTATCAGTTTAATATTTGATATGTGGGTCTAGGCCCACACGATATTAAATTATACTACCAGGTTTAGGCACTTAGTTTTGCAGTATTTAGATAATATAAATGCCTAAGTTGTTTGAGCATTCTAACAAACTAATGATATTTTTAGATATTATTCATTTGTGGAACCTGTGACTCGTGAGATTCTTGAGTCTAACAATAAGCCGCAGTGCATGCTAAATGATTTACTTATTCGAAAGTTTCTGCACCATTATTCCAACCAACCAATGCTTTGTCAAATACATTTTTCCTGGTTGATTTTACTGATTCTTGGACTTGTATGCGATTAAAGTTAAATATCCATGTTAGTGAAGTTTTATTGGCATAGCATACTTTTATGGCATGAATAATATGTGAATGTGACAAGGTAAGATGGACCTAACTAATTTTGACGTTTTGTCTCTTTCTGGCAGCTAAAGTTATTTTTCACAGAAGTAACATTTGCTAAGCCTAAAAGCAGCCGCAATTCAAGCATAGGTAATTCCTTGACCTTTCAATTTCTTCTCTTTGTTTTAGGAAAATAAATGTTACAATTAACAGCTTTCTAATGGTTAAGAATCTTAGGAAGTGTTTGAAAAAATATTATTACTTAGATGAAAAAAAAAGTGTATCCTGTTATTCCTGAAACAACTAAGCAAGTCTACCACTGACCTTGATAGATAATTGGATGTTTCTTTTTTCCTTTAATTTGATGGTTGCCATTTAATAGTTATGGGGTATGTAAATTAGCAGAAATTCAACCTTCATTTTTGTTAAATTAATTTTAGCCATTTTATTACCTACACAGAGGCATTTGTAGTCTGCGAGAATTACTCACCCCCTGAAGGCTTCAGTGAAAAAGATTTGCACCGTCTCCTCGAGAAAATTGGAAGTCCTTCTGGTGCTGATGATCTAGGTAATTCTGATATTGACCATACTTGTTTTTGTAATTTCTTACCTATTTTCGTGTATTGTGTTTTTACTAAGCATGTACGTTGCAACAGATTGCAGCAGTGGGTGGCTGGAAGGGCCTAACAAGGCATATATTCCATTTTTGGCCTGCGGTGACCTCAATGGGTACGATTCGGATCGTTCATACCCGCTCCCTAAGTTTGCAGATGGATCGTACCAGAGCTTAGATCCTGTACAACCTCCTATTGCGCCACCGTACAAGCGAGCTCTAGAGATGAAGAAAGCTACAAATCATGGAATTCAAGGTCCTGAAAAACTCTCCCTTGATCCCTCAGAATGATGTGGGTCATGTTTGTTAAGCTTATTATTTAGACATGATTATACCATGTTTCATCTTCTACTTTACTCCTATTAACTGATGCAATGAATCACCCTATTTGAAGTAGCTTATTTTTAAAGTTTTAATGTAGCAAGTGTAATAAAAATATTTGTTTTGTAGTGCCATTATTTTTTATTTTGTCAAACCAAATGAATTGGTTTGCTGACACGGAAAGTTTGAGACATAGTATTCGTTAAATTCGAAAAGAGTGATTAGAGTTAGTCCTGTAAAAATATTCCAAAATATTATGCCATGGATCTTTTACTTCGCCCACTCGAAACAGAAAATACCTTTTTTTTTTTAAATACTCTTTCAATAAATTAACATAATTAAAATAGAGAAAGATTTATTTCCGAATTTTCTCTCTAATAAAGTAAATTAGGTGCGCTTATTGTGTCCTAATTAATGTGGGGTGTTTAGCTAAATTGATGATAGTGCTTTTGGCCCAAAAAATGAACAATAAACAGTGTGTTCGGCCTAAAAAATAACAATAAACGTGTTGTAATAAAATTGGGTGCAAGCAATAATTTTTCATTTGGTCCATCCATTCAAACAGCAGTTGGGAAAATCTAATTTTTTGCTACGAGGGAGAAAGGGTAGAATTGTAATAAAATTGGGTGTGTTTAGTAATGTACGTTAATTTTTGAGTGTTAATGACTTAATGGGGTGTGTGTAGTGGAAGGTTTTTCAATATTCATTAATCAACAATAATTTTTTGTCTCAACCAATTCTGATTTTATAGCAAAATGTTAATAATATAATTATTATTCAACGGTTTCAATATCATTCTAATTGAAGAATTTCAACCAAACACTCATAAACACTAATTTAGTTATTACTCTCTCCCGTCTATTTTATCAATTTTGTCAGAGGAGAAATTTTACTTTAAAATAATTATCAATTTGAACTATTTAAAGAGAATTAAATGATCATATTCCAAATTTATCTCTCATATTATGTGGGATAATGTACATTAATTATGCATATCACTCAGAGCTGTTATTCGAACCGAGCCTTAACGAGACTCGGCTCGGCTCGACTCGTTAAGGCTCGATAAAGCTCGACTCGTTTAGCTTAACGAGCCGAGCTCGAGCTCGTTAAATACTCGATTTACTAACGAGCCGGCTCGAGCTCGACTTGTTAGGCTCGATAACTAATTTTTTGTAAAAAATTCCATTAGGCTCGTTAGGCTCGGCTCGACTCGATAGGCTCGTTAAGCCCGATAGACTCGTTAACGAGTCGAGCCGAGCTCAATTTTTAACTCGGCAATGTTATCGAGCCGAGCTCGGCTCGGCTCGATAAGAGCTCGAGTCGAGCTCGAACCTCAAATACTCGGCTCGACTCGGCTCGAATAACAGCTCTATGCATATGGTAAACAAAAGGACCATGATTTCACATTAATTATATATTTATTTTTATTTAATGATTTCATAATCGGTACGTATTACTAGTAAAACTTTTTAATTAAAATGGACTAACCTTTTACATACCGAACTTGAACTGTCAAGTATTGCGTTTCATAAATTAGTAGTACTCCCTCATTTTAATGGTTGATTTTTTAAGAAAATAATTTATTATTGATAATTACTCCCTCTCATTTAAAATATATGTCATATTTTAAACTTATTATACACATATTTAAAAATTAATAACTTTTTATTATACCTCTAATTAATTGCTCTAAAATTCTACAACATACATTAAAAATTATTACTATCTAAATTATCATTAATTACTTTATGAATAATTTAGAAAAAAAGTGTAATTAATTTGCATTGAAAATTGTAAATCTGAAAAATGACATTTAATATCTTTTGAAAAAATTAAAAATGACAAATATTTTCAAAGTGGAACAAATGTAGTATATTTAAAGAGTCGCACATTATGCAATTGAACCATAAATTTAACTTGATTCTCAATTATAATACTACAGAGTATATTATAATTACTAAAACCATCGAATTTCAAATTCAAAATTTTCACCCAATTGGACGCGTCTAGCATATTTTTTCACAGTAGCAGGACCACTATAACTGACTCCATTGAGTTCTCCGCCATAGAATTCAACTGTTACATCTACTTGTTCAACACTATACTTGGATTCTGCCCCTCGAAAAGGAACATCCGCTCTAACAATTCCATCGCCGTAGTGCCCCTTGAAAAGGAACATCCACTCTAACAATTCTATCGCCGTCTACCAAAACGACCGGAAAGTATACAATTAAAAAAAAAAAAAAAAGTACTTAATGAATGAACTAGATTTAGCCTTTTAAACTTATTGAGGTTTTACCATGTAAGAGTTTTTCCAAACTTATTCGCTAAATAAATAAATAAAAACTCCACTATATACAATATTCTTGAATTGAATATCAAAATGTTAAAGAGTAGTTGTTTCAGACTTTCAGTTTCATACATAAAAATAACATCAGATTACACAGACAGTAGTGTATAAATAATCAAAGTGGATGTTAATTTTCATATTAAAAATTAGTTGTCCACAATAACAGAGACATTAAATTAATTTCTTTATTACAACAAAAAGAGAATACTACTATTTACAAGGAAGGAATTAAGATATGGGTCTGTCTAGCAAGAACTTGAAAGAGAATTGGATCTTTGCAGAGAATTAGATGAAGAGTTCAAGAACTCGATGCAATCTTCAATGGCTTCAGCTCTGTGTGAATCTTCAACATATGATCGTGACCGAGCCAAACTAGCAGAAGAAGACACTTTCCGGGAGCATCTCCGCCGCCCCGCCGCCGCTTTGGCCACCTTTTCTCTGATGTTCTTGAAGAAACCCCCAACTCCTTCAAAGATCCATATTTTCAAGATTACTCTGTTTTTGTTTCCACCACCAACTTTGACAGCGCCGCCGCCGTGCTTGGTGAAGATTGGTTCAGGGCTGAAACTCACTCGTCTATTCATCTTTGTTTATTTCTATGGCTGCATCACCTTCTTTGTTCAGACACAGAGAAAGAGAAAGAGATATGAAGGGACAGAGGACACACACAGTAGTGGTGGTATTTATTGGGAAAATTGAGTGAAAATGGCAACAAAGAAAAATAAAGTGATCAATGAAAAACAAACAAAAGGTTTAATACTCCATCATATAGGGGTCTAGCCTAGCCTAGTGTGAAAGCAATGACTCTCCCTAAATTATACAAATCCTATTTCAATTTTATTTATTATTTTTTACATTAAATTTTGAGTGATTTTGATATGTATATTTAATTGTTCAATTGAATTTTTACCGGACTCTATTAAATTCAAGTCAAATTTGTGATTCAGTTGTATAATATAAAATTTATTGTATTATTCAATTGAGTGTATACAAGTGTGACTCATTATTTTAATAATATGCATGTAATACTCTTAAGACAAAATAATTGTTCTAAAATATACTCATGTCGCATATAGATTTTTAAGAGACATTAATTGTCTTTTTTTTTTTTTCAACTTTGACTATTTCTTGATTTTTATAATCCACGAATAAATCGTCATAAATGATTAATGAATAACATGTGTGAAATTTTAAAATTGACCGATAAGGTGGAACGGAAAAAATATGTGATAAGGAACTATGAAGGTCAAATAATCAATTATAAGTCCATATATTTTTATTTTTTTTTATCAATTCCAGCATGTATATTTTTATCTTAGTACTTAAGAACATCGTTCATTTTTTATTTTTTTTAGCAAGACATGACTTACGTCGACTTCAGATTCAATTTTATAGTGTCATTTGATCTTTTAAAAAAGAAAAATTAAAGCGTCATTCTTCCTCTCTTTCGGTAAGGTGTGTGACATACATCATACATGCTCACACCGAATTTTATGTCCTGCAAAATTACTTCGTTAATAATTCTTTTTTCTTCATTTTTCATAAAATTTTCGTTCGCGTAAGAATAATGATGTACTTTGCCGAGAAATGGAATGAAGAGTGTTTTTAAGTAATAACTGAAAATATGAGTATTAGTTGTTATAATTAAAAAAATATGTGTTAGAATTGATAAAAATTAAAAAGTCTGCTAAAATGGATTATTCAACAATGATGAATCATAGTTGTTGTCCCCCCCCCCCCCCCAAAAAAAAGAAAAGGGAATTATACATATGTAATGTGTACTGATTAATTAAATCAACGTTTTTATATATTTTGCATTTAAACTACTACTTATGTAACAGATTTCATTTTTACGTAGAGTGTATACAGAGTTTGACTGACTTTTTTTTTATTAATTTATATGAATTTTGATGCAAAGAGTTAAAGAGTTAATTTTTTTTTAAAATTAATATTATATAAAATATTTTACCAATAAAAAAAATATATATATATATAAAATTTATTTTACCAATAATATTGATGCAAAGAGTTAAAGGTATATAAAAAGTATTTTACCAATAAAAAAAAAAAAAAATATATATATATATATATATATAATTTATATATTAATTCGGGGCGAGGCGGATACCCGCGGGTCGGCATAAGACCCAAACTCGACTCATACTCAATACGGGGAGAATCCGACCTGACTCAAAGCTCGCAGGTGGGGTGGGTACCCGCGGGTCGGGTCAATATTGTCATTCCTACTTATGGTCTTTAGTCTTCAGAGTTATCTGAGAGAATCCGTTGAAATCTCTTGTTTTTAGAAGAGATTTTGGATAATGCAATTTATTTATATTTTTTGAAGAGAATTCAACAAAATTCATAGAGTATTAAAATCAGACTGTTGAATACCTAAATATTTTTAAAGACTTTTTAAAATCTGTATTGAATACCTCAAAATTTTTAATGACTTTTTAAATTCCGAATTGAATATCCCCAAACTTTGAAAGTCCAAAAAAATCCTACAGAATCCACGACCAATACACCCCCCTAAATAATAGTCAAATTTCTTAATTTAACGTGTTATTTTTTTTAGTAGGTTAAAATATCGTTGTTTTAAAGTTTTTAAACCTTAAAATCTAAAAGAAAAAAAATATTCACAAGTCTCAAACCTATAATATGTATGGATCGAACATTTATTCAAACTTTACATTTGGATGGTATTTTACTTTAGCAGTATATACAGTTTAAATTATAGGTATACGAACATATTTTATTGTTAGTCATAACTGATAAGCATATGATTAAGATTAGAGTACAAGTAACTCAAAGTTGAATCTTGGAAGTTTATCCCAAGTAGTTTTCTTACACGAGTTGTTTCTTACCTAGAATCAAAGCCTGAAATTGCTTACTCCAACAAAAGACACATATTTACCTTGTAAACTAAATTCCTAGTAAAATATTTTGTTCTGGTCAAAAGAAAAGAGAATGTGGGAGGGGCCCTTGAGAGCAACAATACAGATAGTATGTCATCTTTATTTCACATTTTTACCAACACTAAAGACCAAAAAGATCTTTAATTGGACAAGGAATGCATTGCATGCCCTTCTCATCATAACTCATCACTCTTTTATTTTTACAAATTAATTTTTTAAAGAACTCTAGGCTCTAGATAAATATTATCACTCTCAAGTATACGGTTTTGATATAAAGTCAGAAAGTCGATTTCTTATGGAAACATTCACATGTATAAAACACTTGTACGTACATGCAAAGATGTACAAGTGATTTATGCATGTGGTTAGTTCCATAAAAGAATCCATGCCACCATCTGGTTCTATATATCTCATTACTACTCAAGTATAAATCTATAGTTATTTCTACACCGATTAATAAAGAAATTATTATATTTACAATATTAAAATTTTGTTTTATTTTTCTATTTTGCATGTATATCTACTTGTCTTCCAAGACAATTATTAGTACCTAGTTATTGATTTAAAATAAAATAAGATTCATTAAATACTGATAAAAATGAATATGAAAAATTAATGATATTAAATATAATAATTGGTCATATTTATATATAGGACAAACAAAAATAAAAAATAAGTATATCCTTATGGGATAGATGGTGGGAGTAATAAATCAAGGTATGAGTTATATATTTTTCCATTCTTTTGAATGTTTTAATTATGAATTGTAGTAAAATAATAAATGTAGTATACATATTATGTAATTGAGAGAAAAAAGATGTGAGGATAATTATGAAAAATAGAATAAAAAATTATTATGAAATGTAAAAAAAAACATTAGTAATAAAGTTACAGTGGAATTATATATTTTTTTTGGTGGTATGGCCAGCGTCCCCTTTTTGGTGGGCAACTTTGCATTGTTCTGAGGAATCAGAATTTGTAATAATGGCCCCAATTTTGACCATCATTTTGCAACTGCCCCACCTCTTTATGTGTGCCAATTTCATCTTTATGCATTGAAATTAATGTTTGTTTGAATACCCAACACTTCTTTTGACTGGAATGGAATCCCCGCAATTACCTTAACTCTTCTAAACATGAAAAAACTGCAGCAGCTTCATTATGGCATTCTGTTTAAGCTTTCAAAGGGAAACAAAATCTTTACTTTCATAATCTTTTTTTAAGTTTTGAATCAGCTGTAGGACCGGGTGATGGCATTGACTATGACACTGTATCATGCCGGCTACTATTGTAGAACGAGATAAAACAGTCTCATATACAGTATAAGACTAGTTTTTAATATACGGAAACAATAATAATGTTATATTAGTCTTGTTCCAATTATATAAGTTGATTTGATTTTTGTAGGATTATCTTATCATTTTGTCACCTAAATCCTAATAAGTCAACATTAATTTGAATTTTAAATTTTGAAACTTGTTTTTCCTACCCTATAAAGTTGTTCTATAAATATCAGTTTGGCAGGTAAAATTACAAATTAACTTAACACTAATTACATGTTTTGACCATCGAAACTAACGGATTATTACATATTGACCCAAGGGGCGGATGAATATTCCAAAAAAATTTAAAATCTAAAATTCGGGTTTAAACCAAAAGTAAACATCACCAAAGTAACATAGTTAAAAAGAAACATAAGGTTCCATTTGGATGGAGGAATTTGATTTATGGATTTGAAATTCACCATCTAAATCCACTCCACTTGTTTGGAATATGAATGGATTTCAAATACTTAGATTTTTGCTCAAACAATTTTTAGTTAAAATTGAGAGGATTTTAAATTCTCACTAAAACCATGTCATTTGAAATTCATCTATTTTTAAATCCTTTCATTTGAAATACCTTCTCAAATCAAATCTCTCCATCCAAACACAACCCAAGAGAAGATCAACTCAGTTGAGGTTGACCCTCATCTTGACTATAGTTCCGCTGAACATAGTCTGACATCAAGCTGATGCGGACCAATGAGAGATCGACACATCATCAAAGACTATATTCATGAACAACTCAAGGTGCTCGAGTAAGATGCACTAAATGACATTTCTTTTGAGGATAGATTATGTAACAGAAATCATGGAACAAGATTGAAAGCACGAGAAAGACAAAAATTTGATTGCAACGACTAATTTTGTTCCCAACTATTAGTTTTCAATCGTGCCTACAAAATACAAGAAACCATTCTTTTTAATGGTTGATGAATACTTACGATCATATAGCGAGAAAACTAAGAACTCATTCAATGACACAAGCTTCGAAGAACAAGTGTTCATACCCATCCTTGAGTTCAAAGAGTTTGTTTGACTCTCAGAAATTCATAGTGCTCTAGTAAGTTTCTACATCTTAAAGGCGAGATTCACATATCCATTTGTTAAGCCTAACAATATATTTATTCGATATATTAAGATCGTACATTCAAGAAACCCTATTATTAATATTGGTTCAAGTTCGTTGTAAACATCATATTCATCAAGATCTTTAAAAGATCAATGACAATTCAATCTCTGAGAAGGAGAACGTAGGATATTTTACATCAGAACTACTATGTGTTATTTGTTTATGACTTATTTCAATATTGTATGTTCTTACTTTGTTCATATCTATTGTTGCATATTGATCTTTGTGAAAACTGCACACTACGTTTTAGCAAGTTCATGATATTTTGAAATACATATTTTGGAAAAGAGTTTTTCACAACGAGTATAATTTTACTATTTGAGTCACTCGCATTTTCGCACTCACGATTAGAAGGTATAACTAAACCTCATGAGTAAGCCTTTAGTTATTTGGGTATCGTATTGTTGTGCTTATCACTCGCACTATCAACTGATACTTTGTTTGCAGAGGACTTTAAATTCACTCAAGTCATCACATATAACTGAGTCACAATCAAGAGTTTTGTCAAGAAGTTTTAAAGTCTATATATTCACCCCCTACCCTTTAAACTTTAAACTCCACACTACTCGTTTAGGGGGACTTATAAAATTCTACACCGATTTTACTTCAGCATTTAAAAATCAATTTTCAAAGACCGGTTAAAATCATTTCTATTAAATTAAACTTGTTCATTGATTTGACATAAAATTAAAATTTATACATTTATTTAACATAAAGCTAAATACTCTCCTACTCAAAAATCAAAAGATTTTAAAAATTGATTTTTCAAAATCTCCCAAAACTCAAAGTTAACATCATCGTGGTTTTAAAACCTAAGGGGGGTGTATTCAATTGAGATTCTGTTGGATTTTTTTGGACTTTTAAAATCTGGGGTATTCAATCCGGATTTTTATAAGTCTTTCAAAATTTTGAGGTATTCAATACGGATTTTAAAAAGTCTTTAGAAATTTTTAGGTATTCAACAATCTATGGATTTTAATACTCTATGGATTTCGTTGGATTCTCTTTCAAAAATATAAATAAATTTCACTAATCAAAATCTCTTCTAAAAAGTAGAGATTTCAACGGATCTCTTAGAAGACTCTGAAAGAGAAGAAAAAAAAAATGTGTTAACTATGTTCTCATCACAGATTCTTCACCACCATTATTATTATTATCGTGAAAAAAATTACATCTGTATTTTAAAATTATGTTATTTCTTTAAAAATTATAGTATATAGGACACCGTCAATAATATCTAATCGACGTCAATTCCCCATTACGTGATGTTCGATATCATCTAAAAGATTTTGGTGGTCAAGGTCGTCACCCCAGAAATGCAATTATTCAATCGAATTTTTGGTATTTTCAAATTGCAATTCACAAGTTCGCTGGATTACA
Organism: Galeopsis tetrahit; assembly: GCA_963675135.1. Taxonomy (NCBI): domain Eukaryota; kingdom Viridiplantae; phylum Streptophyta; class Magnoliopsida; order Lamiales; family Lamiaceae; genus Galeopsis; species Galeopsis tetrahit. Next base: position 69,721,452 of record OY776128.1, on the reverse strand, counting down.
TAACTTTCTTCGGAAAAAAGGTTGCTCTGATGAATTTCCAGTCGAATATAAAGAAGATCAAGATTCACCACATGAAAGAGGAAAATTTGGAATTGCTTTCACAAAGACAACTGCAACAAAGAACTTAAGCTAATGCATGGAGAACTATTATTGCTAACTATGTGAAAATGAGGCCGAGGTATAACTATGATGAAAATGAAGATGAGAATAATAATGATAAATAATAATTTTTTAGGGGCGTAGTTTATGGAAATCCATGTAAATCAATAAAAAAATGTGTATTTCGAAATCCTGTCAAATCTATAAAAATCCATATAAATCAATAAAAAAGTCAGTCAAACTCTGCATAGAGTCTATGAATTTTCTAAATCCACTGACTTTTTAAAGTCCAAAAAAATTCAACAGAATCTCAATTGAATACACCCTCCTAAGTTTTAGATTTTAAGATTATTTCACTAGTTTTACCTCAGAAATTTAAAATTAAAATTTTAAAATAATAAAAACTCACCTCTATCAAATTTATTGATAACATTCTATCAACTAATAATTCAAATTATTATAATCTTAGTCAACAATAATTCATTTAATCTTGCATTGTGATTTAACATAAGGCTAAATGAGATTACGTAAACTTACTCCTTTGTTGTCTTCATTCCCCACGAACTATCCTCTATCATGCATAAATCTACTTTTCTTTTTTTTCAAAGAGAGAACTTATTTATAATATGGCACATAAAATATTCTTCTACTTAAAAAAAAAGAAGCAAATAAACTCGCGGTGTAGAATCGGATCAAATGGATAATAGACATGAAAAAATCACTTACAGATCTGTATTACTATAAAAAAAAAAAAAAAAAAAGTGTGTTATAGTAATTAAGCCATATATGTATTGCCCTAATAGTAACATAAATATGTGAACAAATTTTTATGTTTTACTCTCACGAAATTTTTGAAAAGATTCGTTTAATCTACTTTTAACCCACATATATTTTTTTTTAATTTGTGTTAATATTGTATGTAACAGAGTATAAAATTTTGTCTTTTTAAAAATTATATAGAAAAAGAGAATTCACATTACATGAAACATTAGTGTTACTTCAAAAACAGTTCCAACGACTAGTGTTGCTATTAAAGGTGGGCTTTAAATTGAAGGGTTGGGGTATCTACCCCTCCAGCTTTGTTAGATACACTCCCCCGATACATATACTCCTCTTAAAGTACATCTGAGATAGATGCACTCCCCCCAAATTGTCTATTATACCCTTTTATCTTAAAAATTGGTATGATAAATACACACCCCTATAAAACCCTAATTTCCTCATTTCTTCTTCCCCAATCCTCCTTCCCCTCATTTCTTCCCTCCTCTCCCTCAGTTCTCCAAGCCACCGCCGCCCACCTCCAGCGTCGCCCGCCGCCCGTCGCCCGACTCCAGCGTCGCCAAGCTCCAGCGCCGCCCGCCTCCTTTCTTTTTAATTTTTCTTTTCCATGTCTGCAACCAGCAGCGACGGCGCCTCCCTCGCCCAGCGCCGTCGCCGCCTCCCTCGCCCAGCGCCGTCGCCGCCTCCTTCCTTTCTCCCTCCGTCGCCGCGTCGCCGTCCTGAAACAAGTAAGTTTTTTTTTTTTTTCATTTCTGCAAGCGGCGGCGCCGCCACCTCCTCCCCACAACCTCCTTCTCTACCGTAAGCCTCCAACAATTTTTTTTCCTTTTCTTTCTCTACAACTTCCTTTCTTTCTCTCTCTCTCTCTCTTTTTTTTTTTTGACAAAAAATATCGATCAAAACAAATTTGGTCGACAGCAATTTGTCGATCAAAATTTTTTTGATCGATATTTCTTGTCCAAAATTAATTTTTTTAATTTTTTCGATACAATGTTATCGACGAGGGTGTTTTTCGTCGACTATAATTAGTCGACGATATATTCTACGGTCGACCAACCAGTGTCGATCGACACTGGTTGGTCGAAAAAAACTTTTTTTTTTTTTTTAAGTTTCTGAATATATTTTGGACTGTGTGATGTTGAAGGTTGTGACGGCAGTGGAGGTGGAGGCTGTCGGAAGTTGCGGCGGCGGCTGAAGGTTGTGACGGCAGTGGAGGCGGAGGCTGTCGGAAGTTGCGGCGACGGCTGCAAAATTAGGGTTAAGGTTTTGTATAAAATTAGGTTTAGTGTTTTAAGTAAGGTGGTGTATGTATCCATAACATTTTACAAATTTTACTAAAAGGGCAAATATGGTATTTTACATACATATTTAATTAATAAAATGGAAAGGGGAGTGTATCTAACAAAGTTGGAGGGGTATATACCTCAACCCTAAATTGAATATACAAGGCCCATCGCGTTTCAAAAAACATTTAAGGCCCATATTCTAGGCTCAAATTGGTCAGAATTCTTGCGAAGATCGGCATTCGGGCCCATTTTAATTATTTATTGGCACGATTATTAACACAGAGATTTATTTATGCGTAAATTCGTAATACATCCATTTTTTTTCGTTGTATGGTGGTGGTACAACATATTATAAAGTGTTTATTAGGAATAAATATTATTGAGAAATTAGGATTTACTGTTTCTTTGTATATTTGATCCATATTTATTTAATTAATTTAAAATTCATGATATAATGTATATATATTTATTCTTATTGTTAATAAAATATCTCTTCAATTCATTTCAACAGTGTTGTAGATGTATTGAAAAAAAGTTCGTTTGTGGATAGTCAAAGCCTTATTTATTTTTGAATCACAATTGGACCTATTATATTACTAATATTTTTTCAATCATGCAAGGAATTAGAGATATGATATTTTGTTTAAAATGATTTTAAAAAAATATTTCAGACATGTCATGCCCTTGATCAACCCAAATTAGTTCAATTCTTTTATACTTCGGCCCTGTCCAATCCTTTTAAAATGTCTCGACTATATTGTTGATATAAATAATTTGGTTGGGTTCAAATTTACGTATAAGTCTAATAATGAAAAGGGATTTCAACCGCGATGGTTCATTTCTTTTGTTGGTAACATTGTACCGTTGTTGCTCCTCTTCGGATTCACTGGCCAACTTGAAGTTTGATTTCATTGGTTTTTGGATTAACGTGTGTTGTTTATTAGTATTAGGGTACTGCTTCTTGAAGCCTATATCCATATCATTCAAGTGAACAACGACTTGATTTATTTATATTTTTGCTTCTTTCCCACCAATTAGGATTTATATATAATTTTTTTTTTCGAGTTGCACTTAATTGTATAATGCAAGTATAATTAAATTATAATTTTAATTTGATTTTAATATGGTGAGTCAAAAATTCAATTAAAAAATTCATGATATATCAAAATTATTTAAATTCAATTTACCCTTTTTTCCTATAATACTTTGTAATTTCTTGATTAATAAATGTGCTCTCTCTCTCTTAAAAAATATTTACTTCATACATTATTTATTTATAACACTCTCTTTGTCCCGTGTTTATTTGCACCAATTTTTGGACACACAAGATAAAAAAAAGAATAATGATTAAGGTTTTGAGAGATAATTTTATAAAGTTTTAATGTATTAAGTAAAGTAATAAATTATATTGTGTATGTATGATTCCAAAGTAATTACATATTATATAAAATTAGACTATTTTGAAAGTGAAATTTATGATTTTTTTTTTAGTGCAAATTCTTTTGAATGTCAAAAAAAATGTGCAAGTTAATAAGAGATAGAGGGGTAATAATTTTTTTTTTTTTGAAGTCTCGAGTATCCGGTCGAAAGGCTGATTAATCCCGGGGACCAATCTCACCACCCATTTGCGGGGGTCCCGTTTAAAGTCAGAGTTTTGCGCTCTGTATGGACATGGCCCCATAGAGGGGTAATAAATAATATTTTAACTTAACTTTTAAGAAAAAAAAACACTATATGTATGATTGGTTAATGTAAAAATTTCATTGTATAAAGTAAAAAAATGAGATTAGTTATTTGTATATTTGAGTTAAAAAATAATGACATTTTGTGTAAACTTGTGAATATTTATGTGTATGTATAAATTTAAAAGTAATGATATTTTATATAAAATTGTGAATATTTATGTATGTGTGGATTCAAAAATAATGATATTCTATATGTAAAAATATAAATATTGAAATGATGAAGTTTATAAAATACTTTTTTTTATTAGTGTGTGAAATTAATTGACGTCTCAATATGTTTAAGTTTGAAGTTTTTTGGGACAAAAATATTAGTCCTTTCGTTTTAAAAATATTGTTGCTTTTATTGTTTGGTAAAATAATTAAAGAACACAATTTTTTTCCCACAAATTCACCTCCAATTATTATTAAAGATTGAGAAAAAATGAATAAAATGTCCGTGATAAATATAGCTAAAATAAAAGACTAAAAAGGACAATTTTTTTTTGGGTACCGCTACACACTCCATCATTTTAAAAATGAAAATAGATAATTGTAAAATTACTAAGTAACCTTATTCAAATTAAAAACAAATTTTTTGAAAAAATCTTAAAAAATGTAATTAAAATCTGAAAAGTATTTTAAAAGATTAATAAAATCTTAATAAATATTTAATTTAAATAAATCAAATATTTTTTAAAAAATAATCTGAAAAAATTAAATATTTTTTAAAAAGAAAAAAATAAATTATTCAAATAAAAAATTAAAACATCAATTAAAAATAAATAAATTCGTAATATTTTTAATAAATCGTAAAATATAATTAATTAAAATTAAGAATTCGAATAATGATAAATAAAATCTAAAAATTTAAAAATCTCCTAAATCTTAAGAATTAATTATAAATATAATTGATTAAATTATTTTTTAAAATTTAATTGAAATTTTTAAATTTTATTTAGCTTTATTTTATTTTTTAATTAAATTTTGAGTTGATTTTTCTTTATTTTTTTATTTTTTAAAAATAATAGTTAATCATTAATTCTTTATTTTATTTTATTTGATTTATTTTTCAGATTTTATTTATATTTAATTATTATTTTTTCATTTTATTTATTTCCTTAATTTTTTAACTGATTATTCCATTTTTAAATGATTTTTAAAATTTAGCTGATTTTTTTAAATATTTTCAACGTTTACATGTAATTTTATTGTATTATTGATTTTTTTTTGTTAATTAAATTTGATATGTTTTTAAAGATTTAGTTAATTTTTATTAGTTAGGAGGGTTGAAGGGTAAATAGAAAATAATTGGAATGTGTATAATAATAAAAAGTGAATTTTAAATTTTAATAGGGTGTGTATAATATTTGATGGGGTGCCCATTTTTTATTTAGACAAAATTGAGAAGTTTGTTAAATTATGGGTCCCTAAGAAAACGTTAAATACATAAACTGCGTCATCCGACTTAGAAGAGCATATACTTCCTCATCTCATCTTCATAATAATATCCACTGTGATTAGGGGGAGACTCCCCCCACCCCCTCTCTCTATTTTGAATAAAACCCACCTCCCTCGAAAGATTTCTTCCAAACTATCATAATAATGTCTGTAAATACTGCTCTCTCTCCTCCTCCTCCTTCGTGCTCTTGTACATATGTTCCTACATTCTTTGTTTCCAAGGTTTCTAGCTTTTCAACAACACGAATTGGTCCAAATCACTCTCTGCAATATAGGACTTCAAAAAGGAGCAAAGAATTGTGTTTTTTCATAAGAAAATCCTCTACTGAGAGATCGTTTATTGCAGCTAGCACTAGCAACAACTCGGGTGTTAGAGATTATAGGGAAGAAGAGGAAGAGGACAACCCTCCTCCTTTGGTTGATTCTGAGACGAACTCTAAGCCTAGGCGTATTGCTATCTTTGTTGAGCCATCTCCCTTTTCGTGAGTCTTTCGATTTTTGGTCATGGATTAACTCTTTTCTTGTCTGATTGTTTGTTTGAGAGTCCAAAATGAGGCTTTTGCTAGCAAGGTTCTGTGGCCCTGTTGAATTTGGTAGATGCTCTCTTTCTGTTTGATGAAATGACTATGTGAACTGGTGTAAGTAAGAATTTTACTGTCTTTAATTTAACATTGTGCCTTTGATAATGGAGAAAGAATTTCCCTGTTATTGGAATAATTTGATGCAAGAAAATTAAAGTAAAACCATGAATTGCATTATTCATCTAGTTGGTTATTTTGAAATAATGCTGATGAAAACTAGATCTCGGTTATCTTTCTGAAAGTATGGAGTTATTGGGTTTTAACATTGTGGTATACTTTACAAAGTGTATACTCTTGAATGTTGATATTCACGAGCTGTATGCAGTTTGTAATCTGTCATACTGCAGTAATCTTCGCAAGGTTCTTATACTGCAAAGATATGCATTCATCTGATTTTTATTTATGATCTTTAATCCATGTTTTGTTTTCGTATTTTGGCTTCTATGATATGCTATTTGTATGCTTTACAACTTTAGTGTGTTCTTCGCCCCGCGTGTGCTGGATGTAATAAGTTGTAATTATTCGCTAAGTATGTTTGTCTTGCTCCTTGTCTGTTTGTCTTCCTTTAACCTACTTTTTGTAAACTGTGCTAATCTTCTTAGGTAAAGATAGATTCTTTCTTGAGTGTTACCACATCCTTCTAGTTACTGTCCTTCAATGCTCAATTACGTAATTCTCCATTCAATATCTTATATAGCTATTGCACCTTTTTTTTCTTTTTCTTATTGGGGTACTTATATGTAAATGTTTTGGAATTGCGTATGCAGTTATGTCTCTGGATATAAAAACAGGTTCCAGAATTTCATTAGGTATTTACGTGAAATGGGCGATGAGGTATGTTCTTATTGCTTGTGGTGATCTTCGTCCATTTAATAAAAATATTTGTATCAGATTATATGTAGTTTTGTTAATGAACTTTGTAACATAGTTAGTTCATGTACCTTAACATTTTGTGCTGAGAAAATGTAATTGATGCGTAACTCTGATTCTTCACTCATAACCTCACAGAACTCATCCCCGTAATAGTATTCCTAGCTCCCCTTTTCCACAATTATTCTTGGGCTAAGATGACTTGATTTTTTCTGTGTATTTTAAATGATGTCCCTAATACCGATAGAAAAAAACACAAGGTGATATATGGTTGCCAAAAACAAGTTAAACCTGCCATTCTGAAGTTCACATAGACATTTTCCATATCACTCTGCAATTAATTTTAATTGTTTTTGTCGGGTTCTTGTACACAGGTTATGGTTGTAACGACTCATGAAGGAGTGCCCGAGGAATTTTATGGAGCTAAATTGATTGGATCAAGAAGGTTAGCCTTATAGTTCTTTATTCTCGACAAAATCAACTGATGGTAAAATTACATGATATTAATTGATGTGACTTCCGTATAACTACGTGCAATTAACATTACCTCGGTGCTTGTAGCTTCAACTTCCCATTGTACCAAAAGTTACCCCTATCACTAGCACTCAGCCCAAGAATAATATCAGCAGTTGCTCGATTCAAGCCTGATATTATACACGCATCATCTCCTGGCATTATGGTATACTTTATGACCTCCTTGGTTTATGGCTTAGTCTTAAATTAGATTTTGTCAGGATGATATCATTTTTGGTACCTAAAGTTCACTTTTTTCCAGTTTTGGTCCCTCTCTTTCACTCGCTATCAATCCTGAAACTACACTTTTACTCTCGCACCCACTGAGAGTAAAAGTGTACTTTCAGGACCAAATTTTATAGTAAGTGAAAGAGGGGGGACCAAAACTAGAAAAAGGTAACTTTAGGGACTGCAATTGATATTAACCTGATTTCGTCCTTGTTGTTGAAGCATCTTAATAAACAAAGATTTGCTTGTTTTGATCGTTTTTACACGAGTGCAGGTATTTGGCGCTCTCATAATCGCAAAATTATTAAGTGTACCAATAGTGATGTCATATCACACCCATGTTCCTGTGTATGTTTCCAACATATTACTTAGTTTCACTATTTTCCTTAAGTACACAAAATTAGGATTTGGGGCTGATTGTAAGTTTATATGCTGCAGATATATTCCAAGATACACCTTTAGCTGGCTGGTCAAACCGATGTGGCTAGTTATAAGTACGTGATATTTATCTCCTCCATCCTATCACTCGGTTTTTCTTGTTGCCGATCATTATAAAGGTTTTTGATATTTTTTTTGCCAGAATTTCTGCATAGAGCTGCTGATCTTACATTAGTTCCTTCCGTTGCCATTGCAAAGGATCTAGAAGCCGCTAGGGTGACAGCAGGTGAAGATTTAACATCTCGGGTCACATAATTTCTCTCATAAAGGATGTCATCGTGAATGAAAGAGAGAGATATACATTGAAGAGATACAATATTTTTGGCTTAATTGTGGCTAAAATCACAACCTTTGCGTTAATTGCAGTTTAATCTAGAAAATTGGAAAATAACAAATCAAACACCAATTTTTTTTTTTTTTTTTAAAAATTGCAATTGAAACTTCTGGTCTCCCCCCTCTTGCCCGAGTCTGACGTGGTGATCCGACTTGGCATTCCCTTACATCATATGACGCCTCAGATTCGGGCAAGAGGGGGCTTGTCCGAAAGTTTCAATTGCAAAAAAAAAGAGAAAAAAAGAAAAATCTTTATTGAAATGGAACTTTATCTCTCTTTGCAAATTTTCAGCTAACAGGATAAGACTCTGGAACAAAGGTGTAGATTCTGACAGCTTCAATCCCCGGTTTCGATCCCAAGAAATGAGACTAAGATTAAGGTGTGAAACTTCATTCATCTCTCTTGATTCAAATCGACTTAAAACATGATTGAGCAGTCTTTCATTGACAAAATCTCTTTCTAAAATAGCAACGGAGAGCCCGAGAGACCATTGATAGTTCATGTAGGGCGCCTTGGAGTTGAGAAGAGTTTAGATTTCCTCAAAGGGTATATAATTGTTCTTTTATTTTGTCAATTTTTTTTTTTTTTTGAATCTCTATGCTTATAGATTCTCCACTTGAGACTACTTTTATCATTGACTATGAAAGTATTATACTCGAAACAGGGTCATGGATCGTCTGCCAGAAGCGCGAATAGCTTTCATCGGGGATGGGCCATTCAGGTGAACTAGAGTTGCATTCTATATATTGCTAGAATGTTGGTGTTTAATTCATTTAAGTTTTGTGTCAATGGATCCCGTATAAATATTGTTAACGCTACACAATCTGTGTGCCATATAAGGCTGACCTGAAGGATTTGGAGTCATGAATTTCATATCCAGAATAACAAATCGGATTTTTTTTTTCTTTTAGTCTTGTAAGTTTGTTCATTTTTGTTTTTAGGACACTACACTTTCTAGAATTTAATTTCGCCATGTTAACTTTTGAAATTAAAATTTTAGTCCTTTGACTGGCTGCAGCCAGTTAGTAACCCGGTTTTGAAAGTTCATAAGACGGAATTTTTTTTTCCCACGTCAGCTCAAAATCAACTGCAGCTGGCCAAATGACTAAAATGTTGAATTTTCAAAGTTAACAAGACAAAATTCAGGAAAGTGGAGTGTCCTGAAAGCAATATTATTTTTTTTAACCTTTCTGGATGAATTTGTTCCATAATGTTGAAATCTTAAATTTCATTTTCAATTTTTTTTTAAAGAAATAATTAATCAAGCATCGTTTCATTTCGGCAGGGGGGAGTTGGAACGGATGTTTGTGGGCTTGCCAGCTGTATTCACAGGGACGCTACACGGAGATGAGCTTTCGCAGGCGTACGCCAGTGGAGATGTTTTCGTTATGCCTTCAGAATCTGAGACACTAGGGTTCGTAGTTTTGGAGGCAATGTCATCAGGGCTTCCTGTAGTTGCTGCTCGTGCAGGAGGAATCCCGGAGATCATTTCTGAAGATCAGGAGGGTAAAACTGGGTATCTGTATAATCCTGGAGATGTTGATGATTGCTTGAGCAAACTGAAACCTCTGCTGCATGATCAAGAACTACGAGAGACGATAGGGAAAGCAGCAAGGATAGAGATGGAGAAGTTTAATTGGAGGGCAGCTACTCGGAAGATACGAAACGAGCAATACAATGCTGCTATTTGGTTTTGGAGGAAGAAGAGAGCGCAGTTCTTGCGACCATTTCAATGGTTAATGTTGTTTCGTCGCTCTAACCGGGCCCCTGCAACTCAAATGTAATAGTACTTTAGTATGTTTTGACTCTTAGTATAAAGATTCAGGAAACTTGTAAAGGTATTATGTGAATTATATTGTTATTATACTTAAAAGTATAGGGAGCTTAATTAATAAGTATTACTATTAAAATGAAATACAAGCCAACAACTTGTATACACCAGGTGTTTGTACTGTGTAACTAGTATTTTTGAAAGAGTTGTTGTTGTTGTTTTTTTTTTTTTTTTTGGTCTTATTTAGTACTACTTGATACTACTATAAGGTATTTAAAAAAAAAAAATACTAACAAATTTAGAATAGTAGACATGGTTTAAATTCTTACCAAAATCAATAATTCAATATATACCTGCAGTTGTGTCACTCCTAAATATTATTCCAGAAATTCATTTTAATACAAATTTACCCAATTATCAAGATTTAATGTCCTGAATAAATTTTGAAGTTCTTTCTTCAAAAAAAAGTAATTAAATTTTTGCAAAGCAGAAATGAATATCCACGTAAAGATCCAATATCAGGTAACAAAATAATCAAATATCTCTGGAGAAATTTTGCAGAAATTTTATTTGAATATCAGAAAAGAACCAAAAAATACAAAAGAAAAGTAAAAATACAATGTATAATAATTATTGATATTAACTTGAGCAACAATTTTCTTTCACTCAAGAAACAAATATATATATGCCCGACTATCTCCCTCGTTTTGTTTCTTTGCCAGAAAATCTCCCTCCATTGTTAAACCTCAGAAAACAGAACCCGTTTTATCGCATTTAACACTTTGGCAAATCTTTAGGTGGTGGTAACAGAGACTGATTCGCACCCTTCCCGTTATCCACCAAGAAAGCCATTTTTAGCCCCCAAGTTGTGTGCACTTCCAGATGGCAATGCATGAACCACACTCCTGCAGATTTCAAATTTCAATCAGATAAAATTGCAATTGTGTATTGATAATCTGTTAAAATGATTGATGTTTACCTGGATTATCCGCGGTAAATCTGATGGCTACCCATCCACCAGCTGGAACTCCGACGGTGTTTCTCTCAACCGGATCGACGAGATTGAATTTCTTAGGATCTGTTTTCGAATTGAAATTTCCTAATCCTTTTCCAACTACGAAGAAATTGAATCCATGGAGATGAACAGGGTGGTTTTCAGGAGCAATAATTCCTGTATCTTGCAGAACCACCTGAACTGTAGCGTTGTACGGTAGCCGGTAAACCTTCGTCCCGCTAGTCGTAGCAAAATTCGCCGGTGGGTTTCCGGTGTAATTGTAGGGATTCGGTGGGTTAGCGGGAAAATCGGTGGTGAAAACCCCCTTTATATTGGAAAAATGCGCTTGGAGAAGAGCAATGGTGGGCATCACGAAAGTGACATTGTTTATACTCGCGACGACTCTGCTTCCATTCCCAGCTTTACAAGATGGGCAAGAATTCAATCCCAGGCCGACGGCGAAGAACAGAGAATGATCTACTGTTTTCGGAACTTTTGCAGGGAAGGTGTTTGAGTTAAGGCTTCTGAGAGAATCGGTGAAACTGTTTGCAACAGGGGTGGCATTTCTCGCAGGAGCGGTGGTTAGAGTCGTCGGAGAGCTAGATAGTGTGCCCGTGTAATGAACGGTGGCCGTGGCGGTTGCGTTGTCCACCGCCACTATTAGAGTGTCCATAAATGGCGAAGCTGCCATGATGTACTTTCCTGCTCCTTTATCTGCTTTTAAGATTACGGTGGTTGTTTGCCCTGGCGCGATCACGACTGTGTCCGTCTTGAAGGGCTTTACGTAGGTGGCGTCGACGTCTACCACCGTCAGTTTATGGCCGGCAACCTTGAAGAAGAGTTCTTCATTGAGTGCAGCATTGATCAGGCGGAGAAGGTATGTTTTTCCAGGCGTAACATCTAATTTATAGCCACCTGCACAATCAATATCTGTAACAAATATTTGATAAATCTTGTGTTAAGAAAGAAACCCACTATCGAGCTCCATACCTGTAGAGGTACAATTTTGGACCGGTCCTGGATGGCCGTTGATTGTGTGAGCATCAGAGACGTTGGGCGCTTGGCCCGATTTCTGAGCCTCGTTGATGACAGCTTCAGTGTCCGATTTCCACCATTCCGCTGATTGAAAACGAACCACATGAAATTGATATACAATAATACATAAGTAACATAACATGATAATGATATAAAATGATCTAGAATGTGATTAAACTGAGTGGCTAACCTAAGACGATAGCTCTTTCATGATCGGGTTTTGGGAAAGGGTAAGGGACGCCGAGCTTAGGCAAGATGACGAGGGCGCCATGGACAGTGGCCCTTAGCCATAGAATATGAGCGTGCCATAGGAGAGTGCCCCTTTGGCCAGTGATGGTGAAGTTGTAGAGGTAGCTTTGCCCTGGCTGAATCGGGCATTGTGTAATGTATGCTGGCCCATCTGCCCACCCCGTTTGTAGTTGCCTGATTCCATGCCTGTCGCCAAATTAAACACATTAAAGGCGCCGTGCTCTGTGTATATAATGTATATGGTTCGAGTTGCGCTTACCAGTGGATGGAGACATTGTACTTGACATGATTGACAACCTTAATGAGCACGGTGTCGTCTTCCCTAGCATAAACGGTTGGTCCTGGAAACAGTCCGTTTACGGTTACAATAGGTTTGGATGAGCAGAGTCGAGTGGTGTTTTTCATTACAACCTGCGAAATAAGCAAACTCCCCAAATTAGCCTCTGGTAATTCCATGTATATACTGTATTAAACTTATTTCGAGTAGTTTGTTGCACTACGTCATATTCTAACGAGATTGTTTTAAAGGATTTTGAATTGACCCCACAGAATCTTGCAAATCGATAACCCCCGGCCCCAGAATGGTTGTACCAGCTTCTTCCATTTGTATATTAGTTTGACTTGTTACCACACAATTTGCTTGCATTTTAGGCCAACAAACTCAGCTAATTATGTCTAAGTAGATATCAACTATGTACCAATATTAGCTCTGAAATCACTATCACAATTTGCATTTGCTGATCTAGATAATACTGTTAAACATTTTATATTTGCTATAACATAGTACTCCCTCCGTCCAATTTTATTATGCCCACTTCTCCGGGCACGAGTTTTAATGAATATTGATTAGTTTATGTATAAAGTAGATAAATTGGGAGTGTGATGGGATGTTGTGGGGTCCATTTATAGGTAAAGTGATTGTTTATGAATAAAGTTAGTGGCAATTTGAGTAAATAAGTGATGGTTGGAGGGTGGAGATAAAGCAGTGTGAATAGTATTATTTTCAAAAAGGAATGAACATAATAAAATTGGACAACAAAAAAAGGAAAGTTGAAATAATGAAATTGGACGGAGGGAGTATTAGATAAAAATCCGCATTATCGACAACTTGTTGAAAACATAAATTCATGAAAACTGAGACCATTCCTGAGATATTCAAAGAAGTTGCAAATATATGTAGGTATGTATATGAGCGTGTTAAGTGAAATATAACAAACACTTATAAATTGGAATAGATTATTATTCCATTAATGGCCGGACCAAAACTGGATCAATTAATCTTATTCCACTATACTAATGTGTGATTCAAGAATGAATGATTTTTGAAAAATAATAATTTAAAATTTAGTTTATTTAGAGTTTAACAAATAAATATGCATGATAAAGTAATGTTGATTCGACTTTCAAGTAAAACTATAAAACTAATATCGTCATTTAACAATTAAACCGAGATTGAGAATCCACATGATCCAACCAAACTAAAAGTGTGAAACAAATTAAAAATGATTAAGGTGAATTAATATTAGAGAAAAAGGTCTTACATTAAACTTGTAATTACGAATTCGGCATTCGACCAGCAGAGGAAAGAAGGTGCATGCTATGATGAGGATCAAAACCCTAATTACCCAAGAATCCATTTTTATGATCACCTTTTGCAGCTAGGTGAAAATGTGTGTATGTTTAATTGTTGAAGTGATGAATATATTGTAAGGCGAATGCAGAGGTTATATATAGGATAGCATAGCAGGTGATATGTTGCCATAACGTCGTTGTTCCTTCGGTAGGTAGCTCCTTCAGATATAAGCAAATTAAAATTAAATTGGACCTCTCTCTCTATAAGTGCAAATTAAAATTAAATTAATTTCGTATTATGGTCTACAATCTTGATTATTATTTTAACTCCAAACGCTGAAGCTTGGTTAATTTCTTTATCCCATATATATTATGTTTTAATTAATGAATCCCGTACTGTTTTATTAATTTATTTCATAACTACATACCAGTATACCTATATATAAACGTGATGATATATATGCAATTAAATTAATTTGAAACAAGCTAACGATTTTATCTATTTCATGTTAATTATATCATTCATAAGTCTCAAAACTTCAATATTTGAAAAAGAAAGATACTGAAAATAGGTAAAATTATTAACTCAATTATGAAAAAAAAAAATAAGAGAATTCACTTGAATATTTAATAAATCACAAGAAAATTTCTTACAAAATTTTCTAAACTACACAATAATTTCACGCAACATTTTCAAATTATGCCATTAACCCGCTAAAAAAAACGCAACTTAACCTAGAAATGAAGCAAACAAAACGTGTTTTGTTGTCGTGCGTTCACATGCGCACATTGTATTTTACTTGGCTTTAGTAATTACTAGCTTACATGCATGAAATGTTAAACGAGCTGTAAGTCTGTAACTCGTAAGTTAGAATCTAAATTAGATGGCTATGATTAATGTTTATTTTATTTTTTAAAATTATATTCGAGATTCTTTTAGCCCCAATCTCTAGTTTTTTTTTTTTTTTTTTTTTTGTGTGTGAAATATATACAATTACCCTTAAATTTAGTGTATTATTTTACCGTTTGTTGAGTTTGTAGTACGGTAACACTTGTTTTCAAAAAATTTAATGTGAATGAGAATGATTTTCTTTTTTTCAATGCATTACCCTGATTTGTTGAAGGTTGAGTTATCTCGTAGTGCTCTAATTTTAGAAGAAAAAAAATATAGGAACATAAAATAGTTGTTTGGCTATGAAATAGAAAAATAATTGAGAACTATTATGAGATGTAAGACATTAATCAAATTAATGATCAGGTAATTAATTAATGATTACCTTATTATGAAAATTGCATTTTGTTCTCATTATTGACTTCCCATTTCTGAAAATTGTTAGTTACTTTTATGCCATATTATTTATTAATGATGTTAGTAATATTAGAGATCAAGCCAAATTAAACTTCTGTCCACTTCAGATAGAATAAATCTTTTGAATATTACTATGAAATTAATTATTTATTACTTCTCATTTGTCTGTAGGATACACTTGAAGTCGCCGACCAACGACGCTCCCATCCCTGCTCAGGCGACCCCGATCCGCCCCAAAGAGAAACTCAGATGTCGCAAGGTGCCCGTGGGGAGAGTCTCCTATCAACAAATCCCGGATAGCGCTATCGACGATTTTGAGGCTAGAGTCTGCGCGGACTACACTATCAGACCTTCGGCAGGGATCGACAATGATATGACCCGAGTCTCCATGTTCAAGGACAGATGGGACGATACTTTTGACCCACCATAGACGTCTCAGGTTCTCATTTGATCAGTTTCTTCGGACTTTTTAATCGTTTTACTTGGTAAGTGATTTCAGGGGTGCACCATTTTCAATGCATCCCGGCCTTTGGTTCGGATTGTGAACTTATGACTTCTATCTTTTCTTTTCCTTTTTAATCTACAACCTTTTATTGCCTTTTCTCTTCTCAATTAACATCTAATTAAATTGTCGATTGAAAATATTCTGCGACCATAAATACAAATTTTTGCCCCCACTTTTTTAATTACTTAAATGATATTAAAGGAAAGTGTATTTGGTAGGTCAAAAACTCACCTCCCATTTATGGTAGTTTGAAATAGTTTATAATAAAACAAATTAAATTATTAAATATGTAAGAAGTAGGAGTACTATTCAAGTAATTACTTAGAAATCGTAGTTGGAAGAGGTCTTTCAAGTACATGTCAATAGCTAATAGCCGTGATCAAGAAATTGTTTGAAAGCTAAGAATTAAATTATTTAATAGCACTATTTTGCCAAACTGTGGTCCTTTTTGGTAACGAATTAACTACAAATCTTAAATAAATGTCTTCTTACATTGTCGTCAAATGATATTTTGGAAATAGTAGTCTTTGTCTTGATGATGAGATATACACATCAGTCCTAATTCTTGGTTCAACTTTGAGATTCTAGAAATAATGAATTAGGTTGTTCGAAAAAATTTAATGAAATAGATAATTAAATAGTGTTAAATATAAGATCATTTTTCCAATCCACTTTTCAGAGAAGAATATATATTTATATATCATTTGAAGTTACTGGACACACAAGATCTTCTTTTCTTTAATGAGTTTTAATTAATATTGGTATTTCGTTTTATTAATATGAAATATATGTGGGTTAATTAGAACTTGGGATTAGGTGTAGTTGCTAAGCTCCACTTTCTCTATAGTTGCAACCAATTAACATCATTGTTGAAATTTTAGGTGAATCATACTTTCTAGTAATTTCTTGGTACCTTTTTTTGGAAAAAAAAATATTATTCTCCTAAAAAAAGGGAAGATAAAATAAGCCAAATTTAAGTGTTACCTCAGGTCCTCAACGCATAATGTTACTTCCTGTTATTTCTTTTACTTTTTTATTTTTTTCAAAATATAGTTTTCTTTTGGTAGTGTGTGAAATGTTTAAAATACATTTGTTTAATAAATTATTATTGTTTTAATGTTAAATAAATAAGAGTAATTTTTAAAATTTATGATAATATTCTGAATTTTATTAATGTGTGTTAAAAAGTTAAAAGGAGGTCATCATTTTCGGACGGATGGAGTATTTTTTTTATAGTGTTCATTCTAAATAAATCCAGTTCATTTAATATCAATTTAAGATTTATGAAGATTTGTTGAAAGATAAAGTATAGGTTTAAAGATTTTTGTATTAGCATTTCATGGATGCAATATTAGTAGTCAATTGTCTTATTCTTAAAATCATAACAAGTATAAAGAATCAATTTTGAAATGTTGAATTCATCTTCATATATTTTAAATTCATCTTCAATTTATTTCATTTCAGTTGCACAACTCAATTAAATGTTTTAGATACTTTATCGACCCTCTTTTGATATTCATAGTTTATACATTATTAGTATATATAATATCATTATAATCATCAAAATCATTACGTACTGATCCCAAAAAAAAAAGCAAAAGTCTCAGGAAAACCTTGAGAGAGTGATTACGAAATGAAAAGATACTACAATTGTAGATCATATAATTTTTTTTATAAAATTGTTAAGTTCCGTATATTTATTCTTCTTTAATTTGCTTAAAATTATACATAGTTGTAATATTTTATTCCATAATCATATTTTATAATTAATTTTTCTAATTTTTGTTTTCATATCTATTTACCTTTATTTTAATTTATTAATGTATTAATATCATTTTTTTTATATAAATTCCTAGATCATCTTTTTTTCTTTACAGATATAATTATATTTGTAATTTTTTATTTACAATCATTACTATTTATATCAAGAACCAATTTTAATCAAATTAAATTTATTGTACATTATTCAATAATTTAATTTCCGTAAATTAATTATATGACACTTATTTAGTTCTTTGTTCAATTTCTTTATTTTATTTAAATCATATTTTTCTATGTACAATTTTTATTTTTATTTATTCATAGTTTTCTTGATATTCAATACTCCGTATTTTGTAATTTGCATATTTTTGTGACATATTTTATCTTTACTTATAACCTAAATTTGGTAAAAAAAACTAAAAAATGTGTCAATTTTTTTTATATAAAAAACCAATTTTAATGAAATTAAATAGTATATTTTAATTTGTTTATGTTAATATCCTAAATTAATTTCGTGGCAGTTATTACTCAATGATTAAAGCCCTTATTTATTTAAAAAAATTTGTTGACAATCATTTATATTAATTACTTGATTTTTTCCTCTTTCCAAATAGTTGATTCTTTTGTATGTTTTTTTACGACTTTTACCATTCTCTACAATATAAAAGATTCTTTAAATTATTCACCTTAAATTGTTCTTTAATTTTTTTTACACATATTTCATTTTTTGTATGTTTTTTACTACTTTTAAAAAAAAAGTTTGAAGTGTTCTGGTGTTCCTGATCATGAATTGATTTTAAAAATTGGTACACGTAATGTTATTGCGAAATATTGATCACTTAAGGGGTTTATGTAATGGAGTGCGTTATTTTTTGTTTTTAATTATTTTCTTGATATTTTTTAATTTAATTTTTTATTATTTATTTAATCTTTTTATTTGTTTTTCAATTATAGGTTGGTAATTATAAGGATGAGTGATAAAATATTTGAAGGCAAAGTTCTTACTGGCAGTAGCTCTGGAGAGTTGGCTTTGATAGCCCGGCTTTCATTGACTCCTTCTGATCCTAGATTACCTTTTAAATTCCAACGAAAACAATTTTCGTTAATTTTTTCATATGCAATGTCCATTAATAAAAGTCAAGGATAGTCGTTTTCTAATGTTGGTTTATTTTTGTAGAAGCCTGTTTTTAGTCATGGTCAGTTGTATGTAGCTATTTCTAGAGTTACTAATCGTAAGAGTTTAAAGATAATGTTATGTCATGATGATAATCGTGATTGTAATGTAACACAAAATGTTGTTTTTCATGAAGTTTTTAGGAATATTTAGTTTTTTATTTCTAAATAATTTTAATGTCTTTATTAATCATGTATTTAATCATTTTTATGTTTTTGCTTGTTTTAAATTTATTTATACATTTTATATATTAATCATATTGTTTTCTACTCATTTATTTACACAATATTTAACACAAATCATTAAAGCTCAATTCCAATTATATATAAGTATCATTCATTAAAATAATATATTAATATTAAAAATGTATAATTGATGATTATAATGATATCATGTGCTCTAGAAATAATATATTAATCATATTATTTTCTACACAATATTTATCACAAATCATTAAAGCTCAATTTCAATTATATATAAGTATCATTCATTAAAATAATATATTACTATTAAAAATGTATACTTGTAAGTATAATGTTATCCCGTGCGCTAGCACGGGTACCATACTAGTAAATTCTTTAATACAATATATCTTATATATACCGACAAAGTGGGATAGCTCAAGTGGTTAGAGCACTGTATATCTTATATATTCATTTGTTTTGGAAAAAAAAAAAATCACATCTTGTTCCATGGGCCACACCACACGAGCGTTATCATTAATTAGCAGGCTTGGGCTATTTCAATGGGGCCACGGTTATACACATACACTGAGTTATTGAGGGCACCCACTCGCTTAGCACACACATCGAGGGATGAGTATACTCCCCTTAAATTCTCCAAAATACCCCTCCTCCAATAAACTTTTACACCCTTCTGTGTTTTTCTCCGAAAAACTAATTTTACTCGGTCTCTCCCTCCCTCAATATTTACCGGCGCCCACTCTCCCCTCCGGTCCTCCCATCCACTCCGTCGCCGACGCGCACTTCTCTCTCTGCGTCGCCCGTTCGCACCCAGCGCCGCCGCTGTTTTAAGAGAAGGCGGCCGCCGCCCGTTCGCACCCCTCCTCCATCGCGACGCGGCCGCTGTTTCAAACGAAGGTGGCCGCCGCCCGTTCACACCCCTCCTAAAGAAAATTTGTTGTACTGCATACACAATATCTGGATGAGTGAATGTCAGATATTGGAGTGCGCCGGCTAAGCTACGATAGAGAGTAGGGTCGGCAACCGGTGGACTAGATGTGAGGCCAAGCTTTGGCTTCGTGTCCACCGGTGTATGCGCAGGTTTGCAAGAAAGAAGACCTGCTCGATTCAGAATGTCAATAACATATTTTCGCTGTGAAAGAAATAGACCATTGTTATGAGACGAAACTGCCACCCCCAAGAAGTAATGAGCAGGTCCCAAATCCTTCATTGCGAACTCAACACTAAGTTGAGCAATAAACTGCTGACGAAGAGTATCAGAGGAAGCCGTGAGCGTATATCATCAACATAAAGAAGCAAGTATGCCATTTGATTACCCTGACAGAAGACAAATAAAGAGTGATCACACCTGCTGCGTATAAACCCAAGAGAAGTGACAAAATCAGAGAATCGCTTGTTCCAAGCTCGTGGTGCCTGTTTCAAACCATACAAAGATCTTTTCAACAAACAGACGTGATCAGGATGAGTGGAAATGCGAAATCCAACGGGTTGGTGCATGTAAATAGTGTCCGTCAACGTGCCATGGAGAAAGGCATTCTTCACGTCAAGTTGATGAATTGACCATGTTTTCGAGAGAGCCAGTGATAACACTGTGCGAATCGTAGCCGGCTTGACCACCGGGCTAAACGTCTCACCACAGTCAATCTCTACTCTCTGAGTTTGTCCATCACCTACAAGTCGGGCTTTATGCCTCTCAAAAGAACCGTCAGAACGTTCCTTGTGAGTAAAAATCCACATGGAACGGATCACATTAGCACCATTAGGACGAGGAACCAACTCCCACGTCTTATTATTAATAAGAGCATTAAATTCATCCTGCATAGCTAACTTCCAATTTGGATCTTTCAAGGCTATGATAGGATTTTTGGGAATGGGTGACTTGGCAACAGTAGTGAGTAAATTAAATAGGCGCTTTGGTCGAAAGATGCCATGTTGGCTTCGAGTAATAGGCCTATCGGGAGGAGGAGGGGGTGGCTCGGCCAGTACAAGCGGAGGATCGGGGTTCGAATTTATTGGGGAGACGACACCTGGTGTCCGAGGACCAGCCGACGCTGGAGGCGATGGAGGATGGGGTGTTTGAGTTGAGAGGTGGTGCATAACATATGGAGATGGTGTATCCTCCAGAAATTCATAAGAAGAAGAATTTTGGGGGCCAACATCAAGGAACGGAAACTGGGACTCATCGAATAGAACATGACGACAAACTATAACTTTTCTATTCACCATATCAAAACATTTGTACCCTCGATGGTTTGAAGGATACCCAAGAAATACGCACGGCGTAGAACGGGGCTGAAGTTTATGAATGGTAGAAGACGGATATAAGGGATAACACAAACACCCAAATATACGAAGATGAGAATACGACGGTTGCTTGAGATACAACCGAAGAAGAGGAGTTTGATAGGACATATGTTGGCGTGGTAAGATGTTTAGGAGGTATGTGGCCATATGGAGGGCGTGATGCCAGAAATAGGATGGGACAGCCGCACGAAACAAAAGTGTACGAATCATGTTATTTATCGTACGAAATTGACGCTCGGCTTTCCCATTTTGGGAGGACGTGTATGGACAAGAAAATCTCATAATCATACCATTCTTTGAACAAAATTCAGAAAACATATGATTGTCAAACTCACCACCATTATCACATTGAAATGACTTAATATCTCTCTCAAATTGAGTTCGGACAAATGCACGGAAAGAGAGAAACGTCGCAAAAACTTGAGATTTTCTAGCAATAGGAAATGTCCACAAGAAATTAGAGTAATTATAAAAAAAAATAACATAATACCGATGACCTGTGGAACTCAAAACTGGTGATGTCCATAAATCACAGTGCACAATATCAAATGGATAATATGAAGTAGACAAAGACTTAGCAAAAGGAAGTTTTGTATGTTTGCCAAGACAACAAGAATTGCAAAGGGAGGGAGTGTGCAACTTATTACAAGAAATAAAATTGTTTCTACGTAAAGCATCAAAAACAGGTTTGCCCGGATACCCTAGTCTATCATGCCACACCCCGGAAGACAACGCAGCAAGAGCTGTCGAAGTGGTAGAAGTGATAGGATAAAGCTCCCCCGTACTTTCACACCTCATTAGAGGGCTCCCCGTCCGAAAATCCTTTACAGAAAAACCAAACGGATCAAATTCTATAGACACAGAATTATCTCGAGTGAATTGACGTACAGAAACAAGATTTTTAATTATTCCAGGAACATGAAGCACATTACGTAGGGATAAAGGGGGGGGGGGGGGGGTGAGGGGAAGATAAATTAGTATGTCCAGTCCCCAAAATTGGAAGTTGACCACCATTACCAACAAGAATTGAATTAGGAGTGCTCAAATTAACATAAGAGTTAAGAGTACCTGCCCCCGATGCCATATGAGACGTGGCACCAGTGTCCATATACCAACTGCTGTCTGGAGGTGTCAAGCCGAGGGTGACCATTGTAGCTTCAATATCAGTGGGAGAAGTACTATTTTGCACTGAATAAGCCTGAGGTCGAGGACCCAGAAGACCTGGTTGTGTTGAGGGTTGTTGTTGGCGGTAGCCTGGCGTAGCAGGCCGAGACTGAGGAGCCCACGGTAGAGTTGGGTACGGACAAGGTGACACGGGCCACGGAGCAGGCCATTGCCACGCCGGCTGGGTAGACCAAGGAGTGGGCCACATGGGTGCATATGGACGCTGTGCTTGACCCAAGTGTTGGGTTGGTCCAGAATATTGATGATGGGCCTTGTTGCCCTTCTTCTTCTTTTTACCACGCCCAGTAGCAGTCAGATGAGAACCATGTCCAGTTGGCGGCGCACCTGTGGTCAGTAACGCCGTCGCCGACGAAGCTTTGCGGGCTAAGGCCGCCTCCTCAAGAACAAGCATCGATCGGGCTTGGTAGAATTTTGGCAGTGGATCACGTTGACGGATTAACGTAGCGATACTGCCATATGCATCAGACAGCCCCGACACCAGTTGAAGGACGAGGCGATCATTCGATACCGGTGCGCCAACGTTCTTAAGCTGATCGGATAGAACCTTAAGCTTTTGACAATACGATGACGCATTTGGAAACGATTCCAAAACTGTATGGGAGAACTCCTGTTCCAGGGAGACAGCACGGGAGTTCTTATTATCTTCAAAGATATCCTTTAACCTGTCCCACGCCGTGACAGCCTTCATCTCCGGTTCGTTAATCGTTTGCAGCAAATCTGACGAAATTGTGGCAAAGATCCAGCCCAAGACCGTGGCATCTAGGGTTAGCCACGTGTCTTTTTCATCACCGTCAGTCGGAATCGGCGTAGGTGGGTCAGTCGGAATGATATGATGCAGAACACGGTGAGAACGAGCATGAGTCTTGAAGAGCTCGGCCCATGTACCGTATTGCACATTCTCCATCTCAAGGGTAATGGAGATGTGATTCTTGATATTGGAGACAGCCAAGGCAGGATGAAAGGAGTGCTTGGGAGTCGCCATCAGGAATCGCCGGAAATCACAGAGGAGAAGGGAAGAGGATGATCGGAATCAGCAGCGGATTTTTAGGGAGGGTGAGGAACCTAGACTCGTGATACCATAAAGGATTGTAATTTCCGTAGTCATCTCATTGATAAGAATCAATCTATATACACATACATGACCAATAATTATGCACTCTATGCACTAATCATGCTAATCAAATCACTATCCATAATTACACCAATTCTCTAAAGATATTAACATATATACATCTATTACCTCCGTCTGTTTCGCAGCTCGCTGACTCCGTTCGAAGGCCGTCGCCTCTGCCGGAAGTTTAGGGTTCAATTTATTTTTTTGCTTTTCTTCCTCCATCTGAAAATAAATACAGATTTGTAGATCCTTCCTTCATCTGTGTGTTTTTTTTCGTTTTTTTTTTTCCATTTTTATGCTTTTCATCGAATTTTTTTTGGAAATTTTGGCAATTTTCGATTTTTTTTCTATTTTCAATATTTTTTTTTTGCCTAAATGTTTGCTTTTCGTCGAAAGTAATTTCTGAAATTTTGGATAATTTTTAATTTTTTTTTGGCATTTTTTAATTTATTATTCAAGATTTAATACTATTTTTGATTATTTTTTCCGATGTTGTTGGATTTTTCGATTTAATATTATGTGTTGGATTATTTTTTTGACATTTTTGATTTATTATTCAAGATTTAATATGTTGTTGGATTTTGTTATTTTTTGGTTTTGTTCGTTGATGACATAACAGAATACAAAATGCATTTGTTTAGCCGGAGCATCGGTCGGAGGAAGGTGTCAAACTTGTAGTTTTAGGGAGGTGGGTGTATTTAGGGTATATTTGTAATCCATACTAATTAATTTAAAGTGATTAAAATTGATTTTTGGAGTAGAATTGAAAGTGAGTAGTGTTTTAAAATAAAGCACTTCAAATCAATTTTTTTTAAGTTGAAAGTGTTTTAAAACAAATAATTTTTTTTTCAATTTTACAACAACACCCTTAACCCTTTTTTTATTATTATTATTATAAATTTAATATCCGATCCAAACAAATAAAAAGAACTCTCTCGATAAAAAAATGAATCTCTGAAAACTTCAACCCTAAGCTACTCTCTCTACTCGCTGGCAATCTCTCAAAAAAAATCTTGAAGAAATACTTTGAAGACTTCCATCACTCTGTAAGTAAGCTCTCCTTGTGGTTGTGGCTATGTAAGAAATGTTGTTGAAGAAATACTTTGAAGAAAATTTCTTGCGATAACCCTTCAAATTCATGGTGTTTGCAGTGATAGTGAACGATTCGTAAATCTAAAGGAAATTCGTAAATCTTTCCAGGTGCGTTTCAAAATCACGTATTTTATCACTTTTGTAGTCCTAAAAAACTTGCTGCTCTTTTCCCCAATTTTTTATATAATTTTAAAATGAAAACTACGTGGAACTATTGCAAAAACTCATTTTTATGGATGATCAAAACTCATTTTTGAATAGGTGAAATTTATTTGGAAACATATTAAAATTATTTATGAATTGACATATACAGTGGAATTCATTTATCATTATTTTTCATAGGGTTCAGAAGAAAAAAATAAAGAAGAATTTTGGGGAGTTTCCATAGGGTTCAAAATTTTACCGTGCTTTCTTGGAGAAGAAAAAAAAAAGCTCAGAAGGATTTCTTGACACCACGATCTACATGTTTCCCGCTGCCTGAATCTTTCTCTTGGTTGGGTTTGTTCACTGCGCAGGTGGGTTTGTGGAGAATGGAGATGATGATTTCTTTGTAAGGAAGAAATGAGAAAAGGCCTTATACCCTACCTCTCTTTTGGATATGAAAGGATAAATGTGAAATATTGAAAAATTTAAGAGGATACAATTGTAAATTTGTAGTGAGAAGCTGATAGAAGTTGGTGCATAGGTGCTTCTCCAAATCTGCTTTAAAGTGATTAATTTAATCACTTATTAGTTTTTGCAAAAACCTAAAAAGTGCTTTTTATTTAAAAGATAAGTGCTTTTAAGCTGATTGTTTGTTTCAAAACACCCACTTAGAAGATAATTTCCTTTTAAAATAAGGAAAGGGTAGTTTGGACATTTCATATCGGTTTAAAATTAATTAAAAGTAAAGGTGGGTGTCCTCAACAATCTTGTGTGTGCGTATAACCGTGGCCTTTCAATAGTCATATTTTGGGCCGAGGCCGATCTGGTGCTTTGACTTGAGCATAAATCGAATACAGATCCCATTCATTTTAACATTGGGTGACTTAAGGGATGGCAAAAACGGGATTGTCTTAGAATTAGGGCTGTAAATGAGTCGAGCCGAACGCGATGCAGTTCAAGTTTGTTTGAAATATTATGGAGCTTTGAAATTAGTGTTTGGGTTTGTTTGATAATTAAATGAGTCGAGCTCGAACGAGCTTTATTCGAGCCGAGCTCGAGTAATTTGACATTTTTAGGCTAAATTCATATTTTTTTACTTATCGAGCTCGAGCCGAGCTTTGGACCATACCGTAAATATATGTTCAAGCTTATTTGATATCTATGTCGAACCGAGCTCAAACGAGCTTTTACCGAACGATCTCGAATCGAGTATCGAAAAGCTTGGTTTGATTTTCAACCCTACCTAGAACCCGTCCCATCATAAATTTCAGAGACTTGAGATCTGTCCAGTCCTGCATGAGAATCCGTTGAGTGACTTGAGTCTCCAGACTTAGGGTTGTTGGTGAGTCGAGAGTCAACTCGCGAGTTACTCGTGCTAAACTTAAAAAAAAATATTAAAATTGACACAAATTTAATCGAGTCGAGTTTAATTTCGAATTACTCGAGTAATTATCAAGTTCAAATTTATTTTGTCAATAATTATATTAGGAAAAATATATTTTACATTATAAAGGTAATCGAGCTTGAGTTGGATTGAACTAGAGTTTATCGAATTTATTGTCGAGCTCAAGCTTAATTTTTTTAGCTTTATCTGGGTTCGAGACTTTGAGTCAAATTTCAAACTCAGCACTACTCGACTCGATTCATTTACCCTATAAGCCTTTTGTCGTGGAATGGATCAGCCAGATGGTTGGCCTTTGTGGTATAATGTTGTCTTAGCTAGATAGCCCTGTTACATATGGCCCAACCTTGCATTTACGGGCCGTGACTATATACCCCTCCAGCATTGTTAAGTATACTCTCCCTCCTTATTTATTAATTTAATAATCATGTAAAATATCTAAACTACCCTTGTTTAATAAAATATTCATGATAAATACACTCCCTTTTACTTTTTAACCCTGAACCTAATCCTAATTAAAAGAGCAGCCGTTGTCGCTGCACCACCTCCGGTTGTCGTCGCCGCACAACCTCCGGCAGCTGCAACTAGTGCACCCACAAAGAAGAAAAAAAAACTAAGAACTTTTTTTAAAAAAATTACATTTTCGACACTGATTTATTGACGAGAAACACTCGTGTCGACAAACCAGAGTGTTTCTCGTTGATAAACTAGTGTCGAAAATATATTTCTTTAAAAAAATCAAAATTTTCACAACTCTTGGTCGATAATATACACCCTCGTCGACAACGATCGACGATAGTGTATATTATCGACCAAGAGTTTTCAAAAAAAAAAAAAAGACCGGAGCAGAAAAGGAAAAAAAAGGGGGGGGAGGGCGGCCGCCGTGAGAGTGGGGGAGGAGGGTTTAGGGAAGAGGTTGTTGTCGGAGGGAGACGGCGGCAGCGTCGCTTAGCGAGGGGGCGGCACCGCCGCCGCAAAACAAAAGAAAAAAAAAAACCTAAACTTACCTGGTCGACGGCGCGCGGGAAGAAGAGAGAGCGGCGGCGGCGCTGTGCGAGGGAGGGGCGCCGTCGACGACGATTGTTGCAGAAATTGAAATAAAATAAAAAGAAAGGGGGTTGCGCACAGGGGGTTGGGGACGGCGGCCGGGATGCGCGCACGGCGGGGATGGCGGCTGGGCCGCGCGCAGGGGTTGCGACGGCGGTTGTGGCCACGCGCAGGGTGGAGGACGGTGGATCGGCGTGGGTTTATTGCAGAAAAGAAAAGAAAAAAAAGGAGGGGGCGCCGCCGCACAGGGGGTGGCGGCGCTCGGCAGTGGGGGAAGGAGGGGGCTGGGCGATGCTGGCGGAGGCGGCGGCGCCAGCGCCGACACTGGGCAGGGGGCGGCAGTTTTGTGTTTGGGGAAGAGGAAGTTAGTTTTTAGGCTTTTGAAAAATTGAAAAAGAAGATTGAGGGAAATATGGAAAAAAGGGAATGAGAGTATTTTTGATAATTTAAGAGGGAGTAAGTACATCTACTAGAGATGGGCGGTTTTTAACCGGCAAACCGCCGAATCGGCAAAACCGCTGGTTACGGTTCAAAAACCGAACCGTAACCGGAAAATGGCGGTTCGGTTTCAGTTGCAAGTTTTGGCAAACCGAAACCGCCGGTTTGCCGATTAACCGCCGGTTTGCCGGTTAACCGCCGGTTTTTCGGTTTTTTTATTTTTTTATTTTTTTAATACACAATTCTTCTATTTTTTATGTATAAATTTAAGTTATATAATTTTTATTAAATTCTAGTAACATAGTTTCTAAAAAAAGAGTTAAAACGAACCGGCGGTTTACCGGGAAGAGAAAGAAAAAAAAAATCAGTCTAACCGTCGGTTTTTAACCGAACCGGCGGTTTACCGGTTCGGTTTTGGTTACCAAAAATGCAAAACTGAAACCGCCGGTTTTTAACCGTAACCGGCGGTTTCGACCGATTGAACATGTCTAACATCTACATTTAACAAATTGAGGGGAGTACGGGGGAGTAGACTTAACAGAGCTGGAGGGGTATATAGCCAGAAGGTTTCGGACCCATTTACATAGAATACGACCAGTACTCAGTAGACTTTGACTATCCACATATATCACTTTTTATAATTGATAAAAAATTATAAGAGATGAATCATATGCATTTGCTATATTATTATAATTCATACGAAACATAAACACTAAGGGCGTGTTTGGTTTATTAGATTAGATAGGATATATTGTTTTATTCCTATAATTTCTATGTTTGATTTACTTGAATTTAACCTGTGATTATAATTGGCCCGAGATTGTTATCTTTGATAATCATGCATTTGGGTGTTAATTAGTCCCAAAGAGAAGGTGAGATAATTTAATCCATCAATTCAAACACAAATCTCAAATTTCAAAAATAATGTTATCCCATTTAATCCTATCATACCTTATCTATCCCAACCTGTAAAGCAAACGAGCCCTATTAAGGGTTAGTTTGGATTGATGGATGAGATAATGTTGGATAAATTAACTCACCCCTCCCCTGTGATTAATAATCCTACATTTGCATGAATAATAGTATAAAATCGTCGGACCTTGCATAAATCCCGGGCCATAATCAATCAAACCAAACATTTGATTAGTTGGGAATAAAAAGTTAATCAAGCCTAATCCAATCTAATCAAACAAACCAAACTAGGCCCAGCCCGGGCCACTTTACCCGCCCGGCCGGGCGGCCAAGCACCAGATTTTTGTTAAGTTACGAAGGTTCGGCCCAGCCGGGTGGCACCACTCGCCCGGGCGGTCGCATGCTAGATCTTCGCCCCCAAGTCGAAGTTATGGCCCGGCCGGGCGGCATCACTCGCCCGGCCGGGCGGCCGAATGCCCCATGTCTCCCCCCACTTTACGAACCTTTGGCCCGGCCGGGCGGCCGAATGCCCCATGTCTCCCCCCACTTTACGAACCTTTGGCCCGGCCGGGCGACTCAGCCCCTGTTTCTATGCTTCTCGACCAACACTTCCGCCCGGCCGGGCCACTTCCCCACCCGGCCGGGCCAAGCCATTTTCGGTGCCAAACGCGAAATTTATCCATTTTCAAAGGAGCAACTTGCAATTTTCACAACCAAACCCTACCCCAACACTATAAATACCCCCTTTCTTGAAATTCAAGGGATCTTACCCCTTTCTCAAGAGTTCTTCACACATTTACACATATTTGGAGGTGTTTGGCCATAACTTCTTCATCTCTTCACCAATTCATGCAAGGGAAGAGGCATTAGCTTGGGAATTCCATTCCCTACCACAATCTAGACTAAGCTTTCTCTTTCTTTTCCTTTTTATTTAGTTATTTCATTTGGAATTTGTAGTTTGGATATGTATTTGAGTAGCTAAACAATTTGTGGTTCTAAGGCTATGTTTATACTTTGGATGATGCTTATGAATTAATTTCTTGTTTATTTGGTGGTTGTGTTGCTATTTCTATTTGAATGTTTAACTTTCATTGCAAAACATGTTGTCAATGGCCATGATAGTATATTTTATCTATTGTTAATTGGAATTGGATTGAGAAATCTATTTCATTAATCGTATTTAAGCATTCGACCTAATATTCTTGTGAGCTCGAGAGAGAGGATCAATTATTGGGAGGGTATTAGATGATCTTAGGAACTTTTTGGGGATTTCTTATGCATGCTTAGTAGAGATGCTAGTTTGTATGATATGTCTCTTTGATTAATTGGATCGAGAGAACTATTAATTCACCATTTGTGATCAACCTTATAGTAATCAACACACCACTACTTAATTAAGCCTTTAACCATAAGTTGAACCCTTAGTGTGACATATGCCTTGGAATCCACCCTTTCTCCTTTGAGCTTTTATCCATTTTACCTTCGTTTTATTGATTTGCATGTTAGTTGACTGATTTCATATTTACTCTTCATTACTTATTAGTGACACATCGTTAGGTAATCTTAGAGTAATTCACACCACTCAATTTATCGATCACGTCTATTTAGAACTCGATTAGCAAACTACCCTTTTACGCTTAACCTCCTCGTGGGATCAACCTCGTGCTTATCACGCTACGATAGACACCGTACACTTGCGGTTGTTTATTTTAGTGTTGTATAACACGTGAATCAAGTTTATGGCGCCGCTGCCGGGGAGGTTTTTTATAAGCTCTAGAGTGTAGGCTAGGAAAGTTTTAGTTTAGACAATTTATTTGCTTTCTTTATTTGCAAAAATCCAAAAATATTTGTGTTTGTTACTTTGATATTATTTGCAATTCTCACTCTCGTTTGCTCTTTTGATAGACATGGTTTATGATCACACGATCTAGGAGGAACCAACAAGAAGTGTTACCCTTAGATCCGGAGATTGAAGCCAATTGTCGAAGAAGGAACGCCGAAAGAAGGAGAATAGATTTGGAAAGAATGAACCGAAGGGAGAATCCGGTTGTAGAAGAAGTTGAAGAGGAACTTGAGAATCAAGGAGTGGAAGGAGTTGAGGAACCAAACGGGAATGGAGGTAACCGACCTCAAGGAGTGCTAAGGGACAACTTTCGTCGAAGAGTTGAAGAGAATATTGGTATGGAAAGAGATGGTAGACGAAGGGAGGATGAGGAGCCACAAAGAGTCTTGAGAGACCACTTCCGTCCTATTCCAAGGCCCTATGGAGGAGCGGGTAGGGAACCCGTTGATGCTCATAACTTTGAGCTCAAACCGGCACTAATCATGATGGTTCAAAACAACCAATTCGGAGGGTTGTCGAAGGAGGATCCTAACCTCCATTTATCTCAATTCTTAGAGATAAGTGGAACGGTTAAGATCAACCGTGTTCCCCAAGACTACATCCGCTTGCAACTCTTCCCCTTCTCACTCCGTGATCGTGCAAAACAGTGGTACATGTCTCTTGATTTAAGGACGATCGAAAATTGGGCCGACCTTGTAGATGCCTTCCTTATGAAGTACTTCCCTCCAAGCAAGACCATCAAGATAAGATGAGAGATTTCTTCATTTATGCAAGATGACGATGAGTCATTAGCCGAGGCTTGGGAGCGCTTCAAGGATCTCATAAGGAGTTGTCCTCAACACGGGTTCTCAAGAGACCAATTGATTTGCTATTTCTACAACGGGATGGACCATCGTACGAGAGGGATGGTGGATGCCTCGGCCGGTGGAGGCTTTTTGCTAGGAAAGACAACGGAAGAGGGTTATGTGCTCCTAGAGGAGATGGCAAAGAACGGAAACCAATGGCCATCCGAGAGAAGGTAAACCCGGAAAGTTGCTTCTACTAGAGAGTCGGATGATTTTGCCACCTTATCCAATAAGGTGGACAAATTGACTTCGATGATGGCGGCCAAGTCATTAATGGGACCTAGTGACGATCAATATGAAGAGGCCCATTATATGAACAACCAACGGGATCGTCATTTTCGAGAGAGAGGTTGGGGAGAAAGACAAACCCATGGGAACTATCACCCCTCTAATCCAAACCAATAACATTCCGGCTTGAGAAACCATGAAAATTTCTCCTATGCTAACACAAGGAACACCATCATACCACCTCCGAATTTCAACGTAAGAGATGGTGAAATTGTGGAATCCCCATCAAAGTTATCTTTGGAAGAGATGTTTGGTGCATTCATGGGAGAAACCAAAAACTCCATGAGAGAGACTAGGGAGAATGCAACCAAAACTTGGCAAAGAATTGATGAGCATGGTGAGATGATCAAGAATGTGGCCAACAATGTGAAGGCCATAGAAAAGCAAATAGGCCAACTCTCTAATGCCATTGGAAAGCAACACGTTCCGGGGCAATTCCCCTCTAACACAGAGTTAAATCCTAAGGAGCAATGCAATGCCATAAGGCTAAGAAGTGGGACAAGCTACGAAGGGCCCAAGATGCCGTTAGAGGAGGAAGTGGTAATGGCACCCGAGGGTGTTGACAAAGATGATGGCTTAGTGAAAGAGAAAGAAGAGAAAGAAGGGGAGAAAAAGAGTGGGGAGGCAATTCTTCCACAAAACAAAGGCAAGAATGTAGTGCCCCTCCCATATCCGCAAAGGGTGAAGAAGAAGAACTTGGATAGCAAGTTTGTCAAGTTCGCGGAGATGTTCAAGAAACTCCATATCAACATCCCTTTCGCCGAAGCTCTTGAACAAATACCGCACTACTTCAAATTCTTGAAGGAGATAATGTCACACAAGAGGGAAATTGAGGCATATGAGACGGTGCACTTAACCGAACAATGTAGCTCCATAATTCAAACTAAGCTACCTCCAAAGCTTAGGGATCCCGGATCCTTCACTTTGTCATGCACCATTGGAGATGGAGGTACACTAAGAGCCTTATGTGATTCGGGAGCAAGCATCAATCTCATGCCATTATCACTCTTCAAATCACATGGTTTAGGAGAGCTCACACCAACTACAATGAACCTCCAATTGGCGGATAGGTCTATGACATACCCTTTGGGTATAGCGGAGGATGTATTGGTCAAAATCGACAAGTTTATCTTTCCGGTAGACTTTGTGGTTTTAGATATGGAGGAGGACAAAAACGTTCCATTGATATTGGGAAGACCATTTTTGGCAACCAGAGGTGCAATAATTGATATGAGGAATGGAGAGTTGGAGCTTCGAATGAACCAAGAGATAGTTGTGTTTGACATTCAAAGATATGCCAATTTCCGGGATGATGAGAATGAAGAGTATGGGTATTCCAAGGAAAATCACTCTCCAATGCCCATGAAAGAGAAGATGGAAGAAGAGCCCAAAATCAACATTGTGAAAGAGGACCCTCAAGTGGAAGATCATGAGTTGAAAATGGGCAAGAAGGCCAAGTTTGGGGGAGTTTTCTTCAAAAACTCCCCCAAATCAAGAAAAGCTACTTGTGCAAGCTTGGGAATGAATGAGGCATCAACCTCTTATGACATGATTGAAGAGCCGGATGGACTAGCTTTTGGATGCTTCAATTGGTTCAAGAAGGTAGCATGGGGAAAGAAGTGCAAGAGCAAGGAGGATGATGGGGTGACTTGATATCCACCTCAAGGAAGAACCGTCCGGCATAGGACGTTAAAAATAGCGCTTCTTCGGAGGCAACCCAAGGTTTTATTGCTTTCATGTTTTTATTGCTTTAGTAGTGTTGATAGTTTGGTTTATTTTGTAGGTATGGATGAAGAGTACTATGGATAGCAAATCTTGGAGAATGAAGAAGAAACAAAGCCAACTTTGGAAAGGAGGAAGCAAGTGTTGCAATGGTGAGCTTTGAAGAAGCATTGGATGTGCAAGGAGGGAGGTAACAACTTGTAGCCCCAAACTTAGAATTTGTACATAGTAAAATTCTAAGTTTGGGGGAGTTATTTTTCTTTTTTTTTTCTACTAGTTGTTACCCTTGCACCGGTTCGTCATTCTACTTGTGTCACATTTTGCACCGGCGCACACTTGGCTTTCACATGCTTAGATTGTTTAAGTTGGTTTTGATCACATGTTGGGTAGTGGACCTTTGGTGAAATGTGAGCATGAATAGTCATTGGGATCCATTGTTGAGTAGTTGTGGTGATGTCTATTTGCTTTGAATGTTTGCATGATTGGTGTTGGAATATGGTATCATGTTGTGTTCATATTTGTGAGCTTTGATAGCATGGATGCATGATGTGTTGTTGTTTGGGAACATTCGATGAATGTGAGAGTCCTATTGAATAAACCGGTGAGAATTGAGCCCTAAATCGAGCATGTAATCCGATTTAGTTCATTTGAGAGTGGACTAGGTTATTGCTAGTGATCCTAGAACTTGCCCAAGTTCTTGTTTGAAAGCATGATTGTGTGAAACTTTGTGATATGATATAGGCCATCTTGTTCTAAGAGAGTCACTTAGCCAAAATTTCCCAAAATCGAAGTAATCTTCCATAGTTAGCCCCTTGAGCTTAATTCCTCATTTTCTCGGCAAACTACAATGTTAACCACTTAGCCTTTTTGAGCCTTTGATACCTACATCTAGTGGAGGATAAAAGACAAAGTGGAAAGCATGTGCATTGAATGAATATCTTTGGTGAAAGGAGAAAGTGGAAAAGTTGAAAGAAAAAGAGAAAGATGAAAAGAAAATCAAGGAAAAGAAAAGAGGGACAAAGAGCCCCAAAAGCTTGAAAAGAAAAAAAAAAAGTGTTCAATGGTTTTGTGGTGTAGAATGTGCCTAAAAGAGAACAAATAAATTGTGGAAGTTAGAGTTTTTAAGTTGCAATCCGCGGAATTGTAACTTTATCTTGAGAAGTTTTTTAGATGTGTCTATGCGTCTTTATCTCTCGCTCTCCACTAGTTTATGAGTTACTTCATCCAAATTTACCCCACCTTGACCAAAGAGCCAATGTTACATCCTTGATTAAGTCCTATTGATCACATGGTTGAGCATTTGAGTGTTGTGAAAAGTAGAAGTTGGGCAAGCATATGGTGATTGCATAGCATAACTTGGTTGATGAGTGTATTAATATCCTCAATTTGTTTGTGTGTTTGAGAGAAACACTTTGTCATGTGAGTAGAGGGCTTGAGCATTTGGATTATGTTTCCCATTCACAATGTGTTGTGTGTTTATGCATTCTTTGATCCATGAGTGTGAATTGCAATAGTGAGCCTATGACCTTCATTGAGAAATGCACTTTGAGAAAGAGATATCATTACATCTTACTTTGCATGTGTGAATTACATTGAATATTCCATTGTGATCATTCCACCCTCATTGCTTTAAGTGCTTAGTTGTTTGAGGACAAACAACATTTTAAGTTTGGGGGAGTTTGATTCGGGTGGAATTTACACGTTTTAGAGGCACATGTGAAGCGTATTTTAATGTGGATTTCATTGATTTATGCATTGAATATGATTGTTTTAGCCAAAATGAGAGAAAGGTATTGTTTTGTCGATTTTATAGGTAAAACGAAGGAATTTGGGAGCAAAACACATACCACAAGTGATCGAATTGGAAAGAGGAGTGCACCATTGGATCCGGCTCGAAAAATGGAGTGGAATAGCCAAAAGAATCGAGTCGATCGGAGGTCGGAAGCTCAAGATACGGAGGGACGAAGTTGGAGGACGAAAACGAAGGACGGGCCAAGACGAAACTTTGGCCCGGCCGGGCCACTTTACCCGCCCGGCCGGGCGGCCAAGCACCAAATTTTTGTTAAGTTACGAAGGTTCGGCCCGGCCGGGTGGCACCACTCGCCCGGTCGGGCGGTCGCCTGCCAGATCTTCGCCCCCAAGTCGAAGTTATGGCCTGGCCGGGCGGCATCACTCGCCCGGCCGGGCGGCCGAATGCCCCATGTCTCCCCCCACTTTACGAACCTTTGGCCCGGCCGGGCCACTTCACCCGCCCGGACGGGCGACTCAGCCCCTGTTTCTATGCTTCTCGACCAACACTTCCGCCCGGCCGGGCCACTTCCCCACCCGGCCGGGCCAAGCCATTTTCGGTGCCAAACGCGAAATTTATCCATTTTCAAAGGAGCAACTTGCAATTTTCACAACCAAACCCTACCCCAACACTATAAATACCCCCTTTCTTGAAATTCAAGGGATCTTACCCCTTTCTCAAGAGTTCTTCACACATTTACACATATTTGGAGGTGTTTGGCCATAACTTCTTCATCTCTTCACCAATTCATGCAAGGGAAGAGGCATTAGCTTGGGAATTCCATTCCCTACCACAATCTAGACTAAGCTTTCTCTTTCTTTTCCTTTTTATTTAGTTATTTCATTTGGAATTTGTAGTTTGGATATGTATTTGAGTAGCTAAACAATTTGTGGTTCTAAGGCTATGTTTATACTTTGGATGATGCTTATGAATTAATTTCTTGTTTATTTGGTGGTTGTGTTGCTATTTCTATTTGAATGCTTAACTTTCATTGCAAAACATGTTGTCAATGGCCATGATAATATGTTTTATCTATTGTTAATTGGAATTGGATTGAGAAATCTCTTTCATTAATCGTATTTAAGCATTCGACCTAATATTCTTGTGAGCTCGAGAGAGAGGATCAATTATTGGGAGGGTATTAGATGATCTTAGGAACTTTTTGGGGATTTCTTATGCATGCTTAGTAGAGATGCTAGTTTGTATGATATGTCTCTTGGATTAATTGGATTGAGAGAACTATTAATTCACCATTTGTGATCAACCTTATAGTAATCAACACACAACTACTTAATTAAGCCTTTAATCATAAGTTGAACCCTTAGTGTGACATATGCCTTGGAATCCACCCTTTCTCCTTTGAGCTTTTATCCATTTTACCTTCGTTTTATTGATTTGCATGTTAGTTGATCGATTTCGTATTTACTCTTCATTACTTATTAGTGACACATCGTTAGGTAATCTTAGAGTAATTCACACCACTCAATTTATCGATCACGTCTATTTAGAACTCGACTAGTAAACTACCCTTTTACGCTTAACCTCCTCGTGGGATCGACCTCGTGCTTATCACGTTACGATAGACACCGTACACTTGCGGTTGTTTATTTTAGTGTTGTATAACACGTGAATCAAACCTCAATAATACAAAGTCCGCAGAACTAACGCTTAAATACTAGAAATGCAAAAATTCTAACAAATCAAATAAAATCACATCATTAAAAAGGAAATATAATAATAAAGATATTATTTTTCTGAAAAATTGAAGCACTAAATTGGATCATATTTATTCAAGAATGCTACCTCGATCTTATTTATTGAGTACATGATAAATAATTGTTAACCAGCTTGTGAATAATTTGTTTATTAATGTATTGAGCTAAAAATTGAGCTCAATATTATAGAATTGATGAAAAAGATAAGGCTGAAAAAGTTCATGACCTTGATTAATGGACTAAATGGTTGAGAAAATAAGAGGAGTGAATAATCTTTTTTCCAAGTACGAATTTATATCATTATTATCATCATTTTAGCATATCTAGGGATGAGAATATGTACTTTATAACTTATTCATAAATATACTGACCAGAAAAATATCTGAAATTCTTTTTGACGAACCTTCATAACCGAGATTAAACCTACCTACTCTCGAGAGACGAGAGCTTCATCAATAGACTACAGTAATTTTCTTTGAGATACGATTGCTCCTCACCATTTTTTTGTGATAGTCGGTTCTAACTTGATCGTCGGAATCCCGCGTCGAAGATATCTCTGGTGTTTTTTTGCAGGTATCGAGGTTATCAGAGTAAACCAATTTAACTATAATCCAATCAAAGATTATCAATCCGAGGTCCGTGATTACTTATCGCTGTGCGTTATTTTCTGACGCAACAGTGTACACATATTAATAAAGTGTAATAATAAAGATATAAACTTATATAAAATATTTCATAAATGCAATATAGCTAAGGTAAATTTAAGGTTAAAATTTGAGGGTCAAACCTAGGTCAACGCGAGTTAATGTGGCTCAAACTTAACTAAAATATATTTTTTCCTTTCAATTATTGTTTTACTGCATGACCAAAACTATGTTACTATATGACTATAATATTGTCACTACAAGGTCAAAAGTGTATTATTATAAGTCCAAAAATATTTTAAACACTTAATTTTCTGGGCGAATTTGCCATAATTTTTTTAGCATGTAGTAGTACACTTTTGGTCTTGTAGTGACAATATTTTAACCTTGTAGTAACAATATATTGGTTATGTAGTAACCCATCTGCTTGCGACCTACAAATTTTTTGAGGACCCGAATCCAGACTTTTGACCCGTAAATTTTATTTTATTTTTTATTGCTTTAATTAACATATTTTGTATGCAATATTTTATATAAGCGTTGCTCAATAATGAATAGGGTTGATGGGTAATATTTTAAATTTTTATGTAAGTAAAAAAAAAAAAATTAACCGTGTGTATTTGTGGAGTAAAAAATAATTACATTGTTTATTTTTATTTTAAAGATGTGAAAGTTATTGTGCAACATTACAAAATTCCTATTAAATGGGAATGATAGAAATTCCTATTAAATGGGAATGATAGATGTCCATGCCACATAATATATTTTTTTTAATACCATATTTTGTTTTTGAAAAACAAAAATATATTTTTAAAAAATGATATAATTTGGATGATAAAATAAAAATCCAAATGTATTTCCAAATTTTTTAAAAATATTTTTTAAATTTGAATATATAATTTTTAAATAAACAAGTATAACATCATATGCAATATAAATTATGATAAAATAATTTATTTCAACATTGTTAAAGCTGTTAATTTTATAAATTATGTATTATTATTTTTAAGATAATTAAACTTGTTTATTTTTAAAAAGATCTAAAAAAATTGTTTTAA
Source organism: Galeopsis tetrahit (assembly GCA_963675135.1). Taxonomy (NCBI): domain Eukaryota; kingdom Viridiplantae; phylum Streptophyta; class Magnoliopsida; order Lamiales; family Lamiaceae; genus Galeopsis; species Galeopsis tetrahit. The sequence goes on along the minus strand of OY776128.1, from coordinate 69,683,026 downwards.
ATAAATTTGATAATTAATTTGATTTTCTCTATTTCATTATTATACTGATAATTTTATTTAGTAAACATGGAATAATTTTTTGAGAGATAGAATTTTATTTTATTTTTGTGAATTCTATTTATATGGAAGAGATAAGATTTGTGATATAAAATAGGGATAATCTAAAAAATATATTATAAAAAAATTGGAAGGGATAAGATTTGTGATATAAAATAGGGATAATCTAAAAAACATATTATAAAAAAATTAAAGAATATATTACTATGTGACATTACTGGACATAAAATTTGTGCCCACTAGATTTGGCATTCCATCAAAATTCACGGCCTCCTAATTAATCTTAAATCGATACACTTATTTTGTTCCTCAGTATAGATATGAGTTTATCAAAATTAATATGCAGAGAAGATATATATGGGATTTACAGATCACTAATTTTACGTTATATTTTTTTATTTTGTTATATGGAGTTATATATAGATACATAAGAAACTCCTTTTCAAAATAATTGCTACCGGATTGAAATGATTCGGAATCCTATCCTTAAAGTTTGTCAAACTAATTAATTATATTAACGAGTCCTTATTTTATATTTGCACATATATATTATATATTATATTTTTTAAATTTTTTACCGTGTGTCTACATACATTCTCCCATTATTCCCTATATATTTGTTGAGATCTCATTCTTGATCGCGCCGTGAATTGGTAAACAATTACCCTAGTATTTGCATGAAATTTCTTCAAATCCATATCTTCTTGTAGGTTTATTTTTTCCTTTCCATTTTGCTTTTGTAAATCGATCTACTCTACCTTTCCACTTATTTCATATTCTACATGGTATTAGTGATAATCGTTTTATTTCTTGCTTAGTTATTTTGAACTGAATTTTGTTATTCTTTAAATAGTTAATTAGGTTTCTTGATCATGTACGAGAAAATTGGAACTATAAATTTAAGGTGTGCAAAAATGTGTTTGTTTCGTCTGTGGGTATTGTAAATGTCTGCATAAACTACTTGTACTTTGTAACAAAGTGAAAATAATTTGTGTTACTATATACATAAATTGTTGAAATTTGGATACAAATTTACTCTGTAGTTGCTGCTGTCTTGATTTTTAGTTTATTGCAAGATTAATTCTGTGCTAAAATTATAAATCCATACCTAATTATTGTATATTCTACCATGGTAGGTGTGCCATTTTAGAGAAACAGTCAAGAAAAAGCTTGTAAATTAAGTAACTGAAGTTGCTGCAATGGAGGAAAAGGATATCTTTACCCGCGATGGAACAACGGATATTCACAAAAAACCGGCAAACAAACAGAAAACAGGAAAATGGAAAGCATGTCGTTACATTCTTAGTGAGTTTCATGATTTTCTATTAGTCTGTTACAACTTTTAGATGAATGACATGTCAGATAAAAAAAAAAAAAAATAGAGCATCAAGTTAAGGATATAATAGAATTTGTTTCAATTAGTAGAAACTGAATTTTTTTTTTTTTTTTTACCACAACAGTAACTGAGTGCTGTGAGAGGTTGGCATACTATGGAATGAGCACCAACTTGGTTAACTATCTCATAGTCCGATTTAACCAAGGCAATGCCACTGCCTCGAAAAACGTCACAAACTGGTCTGGGACGTGTTATGCCACGCCCCTAATCGGAGCGTTTCTAGCTGATTCGTATTTGGGAAGATATATCACCATTGCCACCTTCAGCACCATCTACGTTATTGTAAGCACTTAGTTCAGAGTTTGGTTGTGTATTAGTTGTTTCACAAAAAAGTATTAGTTATGTTACTAAAAAGTGATATGTATATGTAGATTGTATTAGTTGTTTTATGCACTAGTAACATCGTGCAACTGAGGTGTTATTCCGTTCTAAATATGGTTATGATGCAGGGGATGGCACTCTTGACATTATCTGCCTCGGTAAAGGGACTAAAACCGGCATGTGAAGGGGACGTTTGCCACCCAAATGCATTCCAAACGGCTACATGTTTTATCGCGCTCTACTTGATCGCGCTTGGAACTGGTGGAATCAAGCCGTGTGTGTCATCATTCGGGGCAGATCAGTTTGATGACAATGATGAAGCAGAGAAGAAAAAGAAGAGCTCTTTCTTCAACTGGTTTTATCTCTCGATCAACATTGGTGCTATGATTGCTTCGTCTGTTCTCGTGTGGATACAGATGAATGTAGGGTGGGGTTGGGGGTTCGGAGTTCCCGCCGTTGCTATGGCCATTGCAATTGCTGCATTTTTCTTCGGAAGTAGCTTGTATCGCCTCCAGATACCGGGAGGGAGTCCCTTGACACGAATCGTTCAAGTGTTGGTTGCGAGTTTGAGAAAATTTAGTGTGAGTGTTCCAGCAGATAAAACTCTTCTTTATGAAACTAGTGATGTGGAATCTAACATACAAGGTAGCCGTAAGCTTGAGCATACTGAGAAATTCAGGTACTTTTATGTGCATTTGTGTCTTATCTTATTGTTTATTTTATGATTACAGTTAGGTTATTTAGGTTGAAAAAGTGTAAAATTCTCACTCCTTTGGGTATGGATCATTTGACGAAATTGTATTGTTATAAGAAACTAAGTGCTAAAAATAAGGGTGTGAATGAATCAAGTAGAAGGTGTTGTTATGCTTATCACTAATTGTTACAATGTATGAATATTCATAGGTTCCTGGACAAAGCTGCAGTAAAGACAGATGATGATGATACATCAAATGTGAATCCATGGAAGCTCTGCACGACGACTCAAGTCGAAGAACTGAAGTCCGTTGTCCGACTCCTCCCCGTCTGGGCCACTGGGATACTTTTCGCGACCGTGTACAGTCAAATGAGCACAATGTTTGTTATACAAGGGAACACTATGGATCAACATTTGGGTCCCAACTTCAAGATCCCGTCTGCGTCTCTTTCGCTCTTTGACACGTTAAGTGTCATATTTTGGGTGCCCGTATACGATCATGTAATCGTGGGTATAGCAAGAAAGTATACGGGCCACGAGAGGGGGTTCACGACCCTCCAAAGAATGGGAATCGGGCTTGTGATCTCGATTCTTGCGATGCTCGCTGCTGGCATACTCGAGGTTATTCGCCTCGACTATGTCAGGGCGAATAATTACTATGATCTCGAGACCATCCCTATGTCTATTTTTTGGCAAGTCCCTCAGTACTTCCTCGTTGGGTGTGCTGAGGTTTTTACTTTCGTCGGGCAGCTCGAGTTTTTCTATGATCAAGCGCCAGATGCTATGCGAAGCCTGTGCTCGGCTCTTTCTCTTACGACGGCTGCGCTTGGTAATTATTTGAGTACTTTTCTCGTGACGGTTGTGACCAATGTGACAACCAGAAACGGGAATCTTGGATGGATTCCCGACAACCTCAATAGAGGTCATCTCGATTACTTCTATTGGCTTCTAGCTATCCATAGTTTGATCAACTTTTTTGTGTATCTGCTGATTTCAAAATGGTATGTTTACAAGAAAGTGTCTGATCAAAAGCAATAAGTAGAAACTTAGTTCTAGCTTTTCTATTCCTTTATTTGATGCTCATTTGTGACAATTTTTTAAATTTATTCAAAGTAATTATATTCAGGGGATTCTATTTCAATAGTTTGATTAGGATTTATGGGTTGAATTCAAGTTTATGCTTGTTGGATTCTAAAGATGCCAATGGACTTTATTCCATTTGAGAATATTATCTGTTTTCTTGTAATGTTGGTTGTTGATTTGTCACATATTTTCTTCATTGATCAACCCTTTGTGTTCGTTCATAACTCAATAAAGAGGAGAGTTTGAGTTTACATTATTAACCCATAAATCTATGATAAGATAAAGTTACCATCAATTATTGGGAACCAATATTAATCTAATGTTTATAAGTCTGAAAATTTATGTTAAAATTATTGAATACATTGAATAAAAGAAAAGATGTTTATTGAGGCGGCGAGTGCATGCACTTTTTGACAAAGAGGGCGCGCTTCGAAGGAAAATAATTGCTAATTTATGTTATGCCAATGCAAACCCTCTCTGGCATATGTCCCTTTATCTTATCTAAAACTAGACCCTGTGTTAGGTTTTATTGCCACTTTTTGACTTCTACTTATTTACATTTCTCTGTCTTCGACCTTTCACATGTAACAATACATATAGAGTTCCAAGTATCAACTCAGTATTAATGAACAATCAAAGTACACTAAATTGGTCCTAGGAATTCCCAATAATCTTTGTGATGATGACTTTCCTTTTCAAGTTTCCATGGTGTGCTTATTATTTAAATTTTTTATCGTTCTTTAATTACATCATTGAATTCTAAGGACTAAAATCATACTCCCTCCTATTCAAAATATATGTCATCCTAAGCTCATGCACACATATTAAGAAAATAATTGACTTCTCATTTTACCCTTAATCAATGCTTATAATTTTCATTAAAAAAAATACATTTATGTAAATATTTATTGATTTTAAGGGTAATTTTGAAATAAATGCAATAAATTTACATTGAAAAGTGCAAAACGACTTATATTTTACAAAGAAAACGAAAAGTCAAAACGACTTATAAAAAGAATAGGAGAGAGTATTAATTTATATCCATTCCAGATTGTTAGGTAAAAATGCAATTCCATAAAATATACTCTCTTATATGAGTAGTACTTGTAAAATATTACTCCATATCAATTGGTTAATAATCAAACACTCAATAAATATTTTCACAATATGACGTCTCCAATCCATCTCCTCCTACCCACAAACATTTTGTTAACATTCTTAAAAAAAATATTATATTTACTTAGACATTTCATATGAAAACACTCAAGGAATAAACAAAGCTCTTAACTAGGAGAATGAAATTCAAAGAATATGGGAAATAATTTGCTTTGTTTTAAGGTTATTATTTATTTGTATAAAATATTAAAAAAAGTGTTTGTCTAATTGGGCCAAACCAACCACCTTTAGTGGACTAAGGAAGCACCAAGCCCCGTAATCCTTCCACTGCAAGGAGTAGGAAGTTTTCGTTGCTCTGTGAAACCAGCCTGACGCAGTGCCCTCCATTCTAAGAGCCACCGAAGCCCAAACCTTCGAATGGACCCCATGGCCCAACTCTCCGCTTGGAACGTGCGGGCCGGAGGAAAGCTACTCAGCCCAGGCTGTTCCTTTGGCCCAACATCCAAACACAATAATGCCCCCACTTGGGTCACAAGCTCTCGTTACAAAGCTCGGCGATAGACCATGATACTTTTTGGCATTATAAATGGATATCAATGCCTCTTCCTTTCCGATGTGGGATAATTTTTCAATCAATATTTTCTCTCACATATTTTGCCAACTATATATATTAGGACAAATCATAGGCATAACACTCGTTTTTGTCCAAGATTTTAAGTATATCCATCGATCTCAATGTTATATATAAACAACCGCAGTTCAAAGAAATATCTGCTCAATCAGAATCAATGTGTAGCAAAAAAGAGAGCAGAGACACAAGCATGTGCTTGCAAACACAAAAGTAAATACATGTATAAAGAGACAGTTTTTTTTTTAGAACTACTAAAGAGACAGAGTTTAAACGTGTGTTGAAGTAACATTCCATTTTGAACCAAAGATGCATTATCAATCTGCTAGACAGACAAATCATGTGTGTTTTCAAAAATTTCATCACTTTTTGGTGGATGATCGATCCACTCTGTTGTGTTTCAATGATATGGTCCAAAAACGATGATGTCCTAACGCAAACAAGAACAGCAATCATTTCTCACAAACCCAATCATTAGAAAACACTTAAGGGAAGACGATTAGGACATTCGACAAAATTTTTTTAAAGAAGCTCGATTGGAATTTCCCGTTGCATAAATTAACCAATAACGTCCTTCCGTAGATTTTGTATTTCTTATTTTACGTGTCATTTATCTAAAAAGTGTAACAGAAAATGTGACGTTTTTGCGTAACACAAAGAAACTACCGTTATAGCATGGACTGAGAAACATTAAATTGTTTCTCATTATTAAAATACTCAAAACATCATCTTGAATAAACCTTCAAATGCATTGCAATTGCAAATAACAATCAATAACCAGTTGAAGATGTGATTACACAACAAATGCAGCAGCAAACTCAACATTAAACCAAACAAAAACTAGATTGACCTTCGATCTTAATACAGCCTCAAAACGCTTCTTGCAATTGAGTGTGAGTTATTCGGCTTAATCTTGCTCGTCCCTCCCCTCCTACTCGGTGTCAAGTAGAATCGTAAAAGCCCGTTATCCACATGATTAGGCGAATACCTAGCACTCCGATTCTTCTCCAACACAAACTCGTCCTTCTTCTTCTTCCCATTCATCTCTACACCTGATTTTCTCATACTCCCAAATGATCCACCAATCTGATGATGATTACCATTTCTCCAACTTACACTACTATTGCTTCGAAGCATACTTCTATTCAATCGACCTCTCACAGCCCCATTCCCTTCTGTCCTTAAATCTTGCCAAGATTCAGACAAACACCTCTCTACCCCATTTACTCTACTGCATTTCTCTTCCTCATCATCATTCCCATTGCCCCCATTTCTCCGCTGTATAAACTCCCATATTCGCCAGCTCCATCGCCTAGACTTTTTCGTCTCCTTTCTATCCCCACTCCCTATCAAAGAATTGCTACTATCCCTAAACCCACTACCCAATTCAAAAGTTTCAGAACAATCATCCCTCAAGTCTCTATCCCCCACCATAACCTTTGCCCCATGAAAACAATCCGCAGTCGTCGGAGAAACCTTGGCATTCGATGCCATCTTCAGCTCGTCAATCTCCGACGCCGCAGTTTTCCTAATCGAGCTAGACCTATCAAGACTCTTCCTCCTCCTAGAAGAAGAAGAATCCGAGTAATACTCCTTAGTTTGTGCAGATCCTCCAGGCAAACTCTCACCACCCTCATTAACACAGTTCATTGATGGCTCTTCCACCCGAATTTGCATATCGGCGCGAGAAACGGGCACAGTCGGGGCATCCTCCATAACCGAGACCATGGGGGCCATTCTTGGAAAACTCCTCCCAATCAGATACCCATCCCAAGAAGCTCGAGGCTCATCGAAGGAGTATCTTGCATCATCAAAGCTGATTCTAGCAGCATCAAGAGAGAACCGGGGATCTGTATCACAGGATCTCCTCCCAAATCCATAATCAGCAATTTCCGACTGAGTCTCCCTATACTGCCTAGAAATCGGCTTCTCAACAGGCAGTGTTGCATTGTTCTGCTTCTTAACCTTCTGCTTTCGCCTCCATTTGTGCCATTTCTTGCTGAAAACCGAGGCTGCAGCCCAAAACCCCCCTCCTCCTGAGCTCTTCTTCTCATGAGTATCAAGATCAATGTGCTCTTTCATCTTCACACTACTAACACATGCCACCTCTTCTTCCACTATTTCACTACTATTTACCTTAATTTCAACCACGTTTGTTGAATTCTCCAAATGAGAATCTCTAAAAGACCTTATTTCGTCGTAATCATCGTAAACAACATTTTCGGAGACTTTGAAATCCTCCTCATTCTCATTTTCAGTTTCTTCAAAAACGGGCTTATTTGCTACCGAAGATCTGATTATTGTGCTAATTTGGGGGTTTTGTTGGGAGGAAGAAGCAGCCGAGGCTCCTCCAATGGCGGATTTATTATTAGCAATACCAGCACCAAATTTATTGTCGTCGTCGAGTGAAAATAACCCCCAAAGTGTATTTCTAACCCTCACATCGCACGATTTTCTCTGAGGCTCAAAATGAAGCCCTAATGCTTCGTTTTTTGAAGCAGAAAAGGACTTGGTACGACGTAGTTCGGGTAAAAAGGAAGCGGGTTTTGAGGGTTTGGGGAGCGGCGGGGGAGGGGGGAAATTGTTGGGTTTAGAGGTGGAGGAAAAGAGGGACTTAATGGCAGCCGCGGCGGCGGCGGAAGCAGAGGAGGGGCGGCGGGAGGATGAAGGGGTGTTGGATGAAGAGTTATCTAAGGTGGTGAGGCGTTCGCAGAGGCAGGATGGACAGAAGCCGGTGAAGTGCTCGGTTGGGTGGCGGTCGCAGCTAAAGGAGGAGCGCGGCGGCTGCGGTGGCGGCGGAGGCGGGGCTGTTGGGTCTGTAGAAGTGAGATTCATAACCGTTAGAAGCAATTGTGTCCACCCCCTCCTCCCCTGTTCATGTTAGTAGCAGCATTACAGAATGTGCTATCATCATCGGAGAGTGTGTATTGTGTGTGTTGGAGAGAGAGTTTGTGGTTGGTTTCTTCAACGAGTGAGAGAGAATACGAGGAGAAAGGAAAAGGGGAATTAAAGGAGAAGAGGGGAAAGAAAATGGTTTTACCAGTCTTTAAATTCACTTTCAACTTTTCCGTTGCTACCACACGAAAATACAGTTTTGCCCTTGCTTCTTGTTGACCATAGTATGTGTTCTTTTGATAATGCCTACATTAACTACTAATGAATTAGTCTTTATCCGGTGCCTTAATGACACTGTGTAAGTGAACACATTAACTACTAATGAATTTTCCTCAACTTATTTGTTTTCTATTATATCCAAACATTTTTTCATTCCACCATCCCCAATTTTTTTTATTCATTTGTCAAACAATTTTTTTTATTCATTTGTCAAACAATTATTTATATATCCTAAAAAAAAAAAAAATCTTCATAAATCACACTATTCACCTACGTATTCACAAAATAATACTCTCTCATATTTAAAATATAAGTATGTCATTCTAATCCATGCACACATATTAAAAAAAACTATTTACTTTTCATTTTACCCTTAATCATGCTTATAATTCTTATTAAAAAAATGACAGTAAATATTTATTGATCTTAAAAGTAAATTTAGAATAAATGCAATTAATTTACATTGAAAAGTAATAGGAGGGAGTATTACTTTTATATTCAATCCAATCATTTATTTTATTTATAAAAATTTACAAAATTGCACCCCAGCACACTATTCATTACATTTTTTTTTTCTTAATTTTTTTTATGTCTATGTATCCGGTCCAAGAACAAACTAATTCGGGGACCAATCTCACCGTCCACTTGCAGGGAACCATTTAAAGTTAGAGTTTTGTGTTCGGTATGAACTTGCCCCCTTAGGAATTCTCTGAGACCTAAAGAGAAACACATTCCCAAGTTTCAAGCCTTACAAGAGTGATGCTTGGGAGCAAATTGTTGCACTTATACAATTGAGCTCTAATAAATTGAGTCAAATGTTGCGTCAAAAATTAAATTAGGTAAATTAAATTATTAAAATCCAAGTCTATTTATACACTCAATTACATGGGAGGATTTTGTCTTCTTAAAATTCTATTTCTGAAAATTAAAACATTTTTGTTTTGTTTTTACGTGTATGAAAAAAGACAATAAAAAATAATACTCCATAATTTATAACATGTCAAACTTAGTCTAAATTTTTGAATTGATTAATAAGATTTATTTTCAAAAACTTTTGAAACGAAATATGATCATATATATATATATATAAGGTAGATTTTTAAAACAAATAAAGAGTGATTTCAACCTTTTAATTTTCCAAAGTCGACCAAATAGTACTCCTATGAACTATTGATGATTACAATTATAATGGAAAATTATAATGGAAGATAAAAGGACAATGATGCATGAAGTCAAGATTAAGAAAGGTAAAAAAAATAATACAAAGCACTTTTGAGTTGGAAATAATTGCATGCTTTTATAAAAAGAGGTGAAAATGATTTCAGAGTTTAATATAAAGTTTGTTAAAAAAAATTGGTCTAATGGCTCAAAATTCATTAAACTATATATTACCCAAATTGCATCTAAACGCCAAACTATTTTTCTTTGGACTAAATTGTACAAACTATCAATTTTTTATACATAAACCATTAAATTAATTTTTCAGGTCAAGTTTCTTATAATTTTTTACATGTACATCACATATGCCTTTGAAGAAGGTATTTTCGTCAAACCTCACATTCTAATTAGACGTTTGTTGTAATTTTACAACATATATTTCCCCTTCTCTCTCGACAAAACCACGAATAACTACGAAAAAAAACATTGTAAGTTTGAAACATGTTAGACAGGCCCGGTCCTAATGTAAGGCCAACGAGGCGATCGATTCAGGCCCAGGAATATTTTCATATTTTAGGGGCCCATTTTTTAAGATATCTTTTTATATATATATATATATATTATAATATAAAATATTAATATAACTATATAAAACGCATAAGGAGAAGTGCTAAAAAAAAGTAAAAAGAATTAGTGAAGGAGAAGGGAAGGGAAGGAAAAACTAGGACTTTTTCAATTTATGTCTTACAGTGCTCAATTTACATCCTTTTTGGTCCATTTTACATCATTTAAATTTGAAAATAAAAAAATAATATTAAAAATTTCTAAAAATCTCAATAAAATTAAAAATTACTCGAATAAAAAATAAAAAAAATTCTAAAATAAAAAAAACTAAAATTGTCTAAATAAAAAATTTTAAAAATCTCATTAAATTTTCAAAAAAAATTATAATAATTAAATTAAAAATCTGAAAAATCTCTTAAAATTAAATAACTTAAAATCTTAAAAAATCTATTAATTAAAAATTAGAAATTCTAAAATTGGTAAAAAAAATAATTATATTTTTAATTCTTTAAAATTTATATATTGTTAGTCCTTCGAAAATTGCTTTAAATTATGTTTCATTAGTTTGCATAAAATAAAAAATATGAAGGGACGGGGCCTTTTTTTTTTAAAGTTCGATTCAGGCCCAGATATTCCTTGGACCGGCCCTGATGTTAGATATACTAGACTTATTTTGAGGTTGCGGGTTACAGGGTTAAACATTTTTATAACTTAAGAAATACAAAATAAGAACTACCGAGAAGATAATTCACAATAGTTGAAGATTCGACTCAATAATGAGGAGTTGAGAAAATCTCAAACATCCTAGCAATACAATGAGTCATCATTGGCTTTCTTACGGGCAAGAAAAAATACGTCATTACTAATTTATTTCTCGAATTTCTCCCTTATTTTGAGTGTCCAACAAGGGTTGAGCCGTAATTTTCAGAAATAATAAATGAATCTACAGGGCTGGTCCTAGGAATATCTGGGCGTGAATCGAATTTAAAAAGAGGGTCCGTCCCTTCATATTTTTTATTTTATACAAACTTATAAAACATAATGTAAAATAATTTTTAAAGGACTAACAATATAGATTTTTTTACACATTTTAGAATTTCTAAATTTTAATTAATAGATTTTTTTAGATTTTAAGTTATTTAATTTTATTTTAAGAGATTTTTCAGATTTTTAATGTAATTATTATAATTTTTAGAAAATTTAATGAGATTTTAAGAAATTTTTATTTAGACAATTTTAGATTTTTTGAATTTTAGATTTTTTTTTTTATTTTTATACGAGTAATTTTTAATGAGATTTTAAAAAAAAATTAATATTATTTTTTTATTTTTAAATTTGAAGAATGTAAATTGAACTATTAGTTCGAAATTTTAAATTTTCGACGAAAATGATGTAAACTGGACAATAAATAATGTAAATTGGGCATTTTAAGATGCAAATTGAAAAAGTGAAAACTTAAAAAATATAAATTGAATTAGGCTTTGTTGAGACTTTTTTCTTCTAATTTTTCCTTCCCTTCTTCACTGATTCTTTTAACTTTTTTAGCACTTATATATATATAAAAATACTCCCTCCGTCCCAAGATTTTATGCACATTTTCCTTAACGGGCGTTCCAACATTTTTTGCACACTCCAAAAAAGGAAACAATAATACCAATAATACCCTTTCTTTATTTTACCTTTAATCAAATCTCTTTCACTTTAATCAATGGATTACCAATAATACCCCTCTTTTATTTACCTTACACATCACTTTATTCAATTTTCTTAATCTCCGTGCCTGTTAAAATGTGCATAAAATCCTGGAACGGAGGGAGTATATCTTAAAAAATGAGCCCTTAAAAAAGTGAAATATTTTTGGGTCTGAATCGATGCCTCGTTGGCCTAACATTAGGACTGGGCAGTCTGGGCCTGTGAATCTCTCTCATCTATATCATGTACACTTTTTCAATATGACAATTCCATGATTTGTGAAAACTTCATACTTCATCGTATGTTCACCGAAGTCTGAAACCTCGTTGACAATCTTGTCAACAAAAATTAATTTCACAAGATTAAACTAAGAAGATAAAAAAACAAAAACTAGTAATTCTAAAGAGAATTCAAACTCTCAATTTGGAGAAGAAATCAAGACTCTCAACCTATGAGAGATTGTGACAGTTGACAATAAGGAAAACCGAACATATAGGCAGATTAATTACTAAAAAAATTAAAATCAGTGACCGTCTACATATAGGATGAGCAGTGTATAGTATTTTCATTGAGTGATTGTAAAATGTTTACAAGAGAGTAAAGTGTTTACAAGAGAAGAGAGGTATTTATAGATACAAAGTGTATATATATTTACAAGATATGAATAAATATTTATATTAAATATTCTAAGACATAAAAATGAATCATAATATTAAAAGATACAGATATATTCCTAATACAGTAACATGACGATGAAGCAACGATGGTTACAATAAATTTAGATTTGGGCACGCCAAATTTAAAATCGACAAAAATTAAAGAACAATCTTTTCACTTAAAATTTCAGATCACACTAATTTACGCGATTTGAAACTTCACAAATCTGGGTTGACAAACGGATCAGATTGCGAAGCACAAATCTGACGACAACTTTTAGGTATTAGAACTATATAAACAGTTATATGGATCACTTTAATATTTTTACTTATGACAAGTAGTAAGTATTACAAGAAAAAAAAAAACACAGAGAAAATAGGCTTAAGGAATGAAGGACGGTGGGGACAATGTTCAAATGATTCCAAAGTATGCTTCCTGGGGAGTCACCCTGATAAGGAAATGACCCTGCCATTCACAACACAGATTAATTTTATTTAAAACAAAAGGAATTATATAGTTTTTTCTAGATTTGAAATAATATAAATTAAAAAATTATGTTAAATATTGTAATGCATCATATGTGGTCATGTGTTAAAAAAATTTAAAAAATGTGTTGCATACATAACCTTTATGGCTTTATAGCAATATCTCTATAAAATTGTCACTTTGTTAATTAATCATTAATCAATTAACGTATCAATATCATGTTTTTGTTGTGCCATGCATTTTATTTGTCGGTCTCTTGAAGATTTTTTTTTCTCAAAATAATTGTTACTCCCTCCGTTCCAGGATTATTTGCACCACTTTGTGGGCATGCAAACTAAGAAAATGTGTAATAAGTGGAGTGTTGAGAAGTAATTTTGTAAACTTTTATGAATAAAGTAAAGTGAATGATTGAATTGAGGTAAAAGTAGCGACATTTTGTGTAAATATGTGAATATTGTAAGAGAAGGGTTTATGAAAAAAATTCATTTTTGGGATGGTGCAAACAATTGTGGGACGGACTAACAAGGAAAGAGTGCAAAGGGGACCGATGGAGTATTTTTTATTAATTTAAAAATATTAAATGTTAAATTTTAATTTATATTTACTTTGTAATAATACACATTAAATGACCATAAGAATAAATAAAAAAGTAAAAATAACACATTTCACATATATTTATTGTTATTTAATACTCCGTATAACTTAGAAAGACAAAAAAAATAATGAGATGAAGTATATACTCCCTATATCTCCTTTAATTTTTAGGTTTTGTCATGGGTTAATTCTAAATAAATACAACACATTTAGTCTCAGTATCAATTTAATCACGACCTTTACGATTATTGTAAAAATTAGATACACATTTTTTTTTCTCCGGCCAACAATTGATGATGTGGTTTGCCGGAGTTTGCCACGTCAGATTACACATATTCTTTTTTTTTTTCCACATCAGATTAAATTTTATATAAATAAAAATAATTTTTTTATAAAAAAGAATATGTGTAATATGACGTGGCAAACTCCGACAAACTACATCATCAATTGTTGGTCGGAGAAAAAAATATGTATCTAATTGCAACACGATAAAAGGTTGGGATTTTTTACAATAATCATAAATGTCGTGATTAAATTGATACTGAAACTAAATGTGGTGTATTTATTTAGAATTAACCCTTTAATAACTATTCATACTCTTATATAAAATTACATCAATTATCACTTTTTATTTATCTCTTCATTTTTATACTTTTCTTATATTTTTTATAATAATTTTATATAAAATATTATACTCCGTATTTCTTAAAACACGTGTGATCATACTCGGATGTAAAACTTAAAAAAGAATAAATAAAATATTATTTAAGTAATGGTAAAAATTAATGTTATGTGAACTCAAGTATCAATATTATGTATATTAAATATCATATTGATGAAATGTACATTGTGCAGGCGGCAATATTGACCTAAGTCCAAAATTATTAGTATCAAAATTTTAATACCGTTAAATCTGTTACAACAATAACAAAAAATACTACATAGACTAGTATATACATATATAGCCATTATAAATCTATGCATTAATAAGCCGCATGCTATACAAAGCTACTGACCATTCCAATTATTACAAGGAATTACATAAAATATGGAAATTAAATTAATTTAATTCTTCGTTAGGTGTTCCGTACTCTTCTACACACACTGATATTACTAATTGCTGCATGAGTGCCCCCTCGTGTAATTTTAATACACACACACACACAAATATATACACGCATATAAGTGTGTTTTCTCAACAGACTTTCTGTGCGTTCATGTCACTTGTCAGTGTGTGTATATAGTATCTACTGTTTGTGTATACATACACATGTATGTATAGGTTACAGTTACTTTAATTATTATTGTCTGCTGATCTTCATGCTGCAATTTTCTGACGTGATCTATGTGTGTGTTTTGGGTATTTCGAGTTTTATTAAATAATTGTATGGTGGGAATTGATTTTTCTTTTTTTACATTTATCATGCATATGATGTGTGCTTGTAGATGAAAAGATAGTCATATTTACTTACAACCCGTGGCATCAAAACATTGTATTATAGAGAATTAATATAAATGAATTAATTATTTATAATTTTATAAGTTTAAATTTAGATAAGACAAAAATATTTCATGATATCAAAGCCTCCAAGCAAACGATTTGGGTTCAATCCGGTGAATCGACTTGGATTCAATATCTGCATAGAGTAAATCCACTCATTAAATTGTTCATTCGATGGACCTCCTTCCCAAAGAATAAAAGGTGAAACAACCTGAGTTTAATTCAATGGCCTCCTCCCCAAAGGGTAAAAGGGTGATTACTCCTAATATACAGTCAACTACCAAAATTAAATTTTTTGTCTCTCATTGTAATTGGGTCTTGGATTTTGTCTCTAGTTGTAAATAAACTCAAAGGTGAAACAATATGAGTTCAATCTATGTTGAAAGTCACCCCACTCATTAAATTGTCTATGTGATGGACCTTCTCGTCAAAGATTAAAAGGTGAAACGATCTGAGTTCAATCCCTGCTGAAAGCAACTCCACCCATTAAATTGTTCACTCGATGGGTCTTCTCTCCAAAGGTAAGAGGTGAAACGACTTAGGTTCAATCTCTGCTAAAATCAACTTCACCCATTAAATTGTTTACTCGATGGACCTTCTCCCCAAAAGGTAAATCGGTGATAATTCGACTCACGACTGAAAGTGGTTTTAGAGAATTAATATAAATAAATTAATTTTCCACCTATTATTTTTATATGAAAAATGTATAAATAATTTTTGAACAAATCGAAAAAAATGGACAAATAATCAAGAAACGAATGGAGGGTGAGTTTTGCAAAATGAATAATCATAATTAATAATGGGCCGTAACTCGCCGCTAGATCACGAGTTACATAAGCCCGCCGGTTTACCTATAATCGGGCCGTAGGACCCACATCCTTTCAGTATAGTATATCACGTGGGCCCATTAACTCTCATTTATTCACTAAAAATAATAAAAAGTAATACTACTAATATTAAAAAATATTACTGTAACTATTACCCAATACACAAACACAACCCATGTGGATGGGGTATGAAATATATATGCTAATGTGCATGAAATTAGACGTAAAGTGAGAATCTGTCTTTAGCCTTTTGCTTTTTTCCTTTTATTATTTTTTTTTCTTTTTTTATCAACAAAAAAGAATATAAAAAGAATTCAAAAGTATTAATATTTGTCTTTCTATCACTAGGGCTTGTCTTTTCATGTTCGTGTTTGTTTTATGTAGTTCACAATAATTTGATAAGATAATAGCAGATTTCAGACAAAAATTCTCTCTGCGGTGTGGCTCCCACCCTAGCCCTATTTCCATTTTGCTTCCACTTTAATTAATAAATAAACGAACGAACTTAGTTGGGACCTTCTATATGTAGTCAGGATGTCGTAACGTGTCGTAATGACTACCGTAGTCAGTTAATCTAAGCCATTAAAATCTAATCTAAATGTTTAGATTTGATGACCTGTTACCTTTTGTAAATTTTACGATATGTATTGTCGTAATGTGTCATAAATTTGTATTTTCTATTAAATTAAATTAATTAAAATATATTATTGTAAATTTACATTTTTATCCTTATACAATAAAATAATTTATTACAACAATTATCTACACCCGCTAATTTTATGAGTTCACCCTAAATCATTTTTTACCATAGTTATCTGTGCCCATTCATTTTATGAGTTCACCCAAATCATTTTTTACCATAGTTATCTGCACCCATTCATTTTATGAGTTCACCCCCAAATCATTTCTTTTTTACAACGGTTATCTACACCCGCTCATTTTATGAGTTCACCCCCAAATTATATTTTTACCAAAGTTATCTGCACCCGCTCATTTTATGAGTACACCCCCAAATTATTTTTATACCACAATTATCTGCACCCGCTCATTTTATGAGTTCACCCCAAAATATTTTTTTTTAAATAATTACATTTAAAAGACTATATTATTTTTTTATTAATTAACACAAAATATAATAAAATCAACCCTAATTTATACATTTACAATCTACAACCGAGTCATTGCTGAGTTACCGTCGATTCACCACCAAATCACTCATATTTTTAGAAAAAAAATCGTAAGAACATAATTAAAAAAAAAACTATCGAGATTAGGCACAAATTTCAATTTTTTTTCTTTTTAATTTTTCTTCCCATTTCAATTTTTATTCCAAACTTTTTATTTCTTCGTTTTTTTTGTTTCCTACTTTTTTTTCATTAGTATATTTTTTTAGTTTTAATACAAAATAATATTATATGTATGATTTTATTATAATCCCTCCGTTCCAATGAAATCTCCTCGTGAGCTTCGGACACAGAGGTTAAAAAATATGATATAATAAGTGGATGTATGAGAGGTGATGTGATTGAGAGAGAGAAGAATATAATGAAATGTGAGAGGGAATAGTTTGGCAAAAAAGGAATGAGTAACTTTCATTGGGACAAACGAATAAGGAAAGTTGGGTAGCTTTCAATAGTAAGGAAGGAGTAGTCGGTAATACAACAAGTAATAACCAGTAATACCATAAACAGTAAGCAGTAATACCATTAACAATAATTAGTAATACCACGAACATTAATCAGTAATACCATTAATATTAATCAGTAAAATTTTATACAATAACAAATAATTTCACACATCTAATTATATTCAATAATACAAAAATAATTATCAGTAATACCATGAACAGTAAGTAGTAATACCATGAACATTGAATAGTAATATCTCATACAATAACAAATAATTCCACAAATCTAATTATATTCAAAAATACCAAAAACAATTATCAATAATACCATAAACAATAATATGTAATACCATAAAAATAATAATAATCAGTAATAAATAATTTCACATAATCTGTAATACCACAATTAATAATCATTAATATTAATTCAATAGTGTATTAATAGTAATACCGCAATCAATAACTAGTAATATCAGTATCAATAATACCATAAAAAAAAGTGGAGAGAGTGCAGATCGGGGTGTACTAAAATAGAGGGTGCACATTACCAAGTCCAATTGAAGGAAACCCTAGCCCAATGGGAGGGCACCCTAGGTCAGTAGTCGTCGATTGGGATTTTATCAGCAAGGTCACCGGCCCCGAGTGTCGTCCGGTCAGAGATCCATCAACAACATACTCACAGTCCTCCGTCGGGCCGTCGTCAGCCGGAGGAAGAGGTTGCGCAGGAGCAGGGTGAAGAAGACGGATGAAGTAATGTAGCTTCGATTTGGACAGAGATGAACGACGAGAGAGAGGCAGCGTCGATCCGAGTGTTGTAGGCGAGCGTCGTTGATGTAGGAGAAGCTCCTGGATCGCGAACGCAAGGGAGATTGATCGAAGTAGTCGCGTCGGTGGTCGAAATGAGGAGAGGATTTCGGCCGCCATGGATCGTGGCCGAGATGGAAGATTATGTCGATTGTTATGGAAGTGAAGAATCGCGATTGCGATTCGAGGAGGGGTCTCGGGCTTCAGCGGCCGAGACCGAAGCGTCGCCGTCGAGGGGGTGGTCGGGCATGGTGGTGGCTGGGTCACCCGTCGACATGCATGGATTTCCGGCAGGTCCTTTACTCATCAAATTAAAATTAAAATTTATGTGCACCGCCGATCGATTTTAATAAAATTATACCTATAATATTATTTTGTATTAAAATTTAAAAAATACACATGCAAAAAATGGAAAAGAAAGACAGGAAAATTTAAAAAGGAAAAGAAAAAAAAAACAAGGAAATAAAAAATTTGAAAAAAAAAATTGAAAATGGGAAGAAAAAAGAAAAAGAGGGGGAAGAAAAATTAAAAAGAAAAAAATTGAGATTTGTGGCTAATTTCGATAGTTTTTTATTAATTATATTTTTACGCTTTTTTTTTTTAAATATGGGTGATTTGGTGGTGAATTGATTTTTTAGAGTTTATTTTATTATATTTTGTGTAAAATAATAAAAGGATAATATAGTCTTTTAAATGTGATTATTTTTTAAAAAATATTTTGGGGTGCACTCATAAAATTTGCGAGTGCAGATAACCGTGGTAAAACAATAATTTGGGGGTGAACTCATAAAATGAGCGAGTGCAGATAATTGTGGTAAAAAATAATTTGGGGGTGAACTCATAGTATGAGCGGGTGTAGATAACTATTGTAAAAAAGAAATGATTTGGGGGTGAACTCATTAAATGAGCGGGTGCAGATAATTGTTGTAAAAATATGATTAGGGGGTGAATTCATTAAATTAGCTAGTGTAGATAATTGTAGTAAAAATATGATTAGGGGGTGCACTCATTAAATTAGTGGGTGCAGGTAAAATATAAATAAAATTTAAAAAGAAGGGTAATATAGTAAATAACAAAATATAATTTAAATAATGCTAAAAATAACTGAAACCTGTATGACAGGTAGCAGGTCGTTTTTACGGTTACGACGCCACATGACGCGATTCGACAAAGTGACTGTGTAGTCACTTTGTAAAATGTGACTACCGTAAGAATTGCCCAACTTAGTTCACAAAGTATTAGTAATATTTAGTATATTAATTGTCACTGTTTATTAATTTTAAATTGAACAATACATAAATCAACTATTTTTTTAAACACTAACACTTCATATGTTAAATTGTAACACATCTTATGATAAACAAGGAGTAATATTAAAAAAAAAATTCATATGAATTTGGTGCACATGAGAAAGAAAAAAAAAAAGGAAAATTTATAGTTTTATAATTGTGTTCAAACATTAATTACTTTTAGTATACTCTGTGGCCCTATAATAGGGCTAGATTTAGTGATTTACAAAATAGATCCTCTGAATATATACTTTGGATGATGATCGAGGAAAGTAGGGAATTACTCAATTTGTTATTTCTTGTGATTGCACGTTGGAATATTTGAATCCGAAAGTGGGGAAGTGTGATAAAAATATTCCACTTGGGCTTACTATTTAATATTTAATTATACTATTTTACCATTATATATGTTCGCGTTACATTTGCATATTTTACATGTATCCATATTATTTCGGCATAATAAACAAATTAAAACATTGTAATTTAATCTAAAATTAATCTAAAATTTTAGATAATAATAAATAAACCACCTTGCATATTATGCTTTCGAATAGCCATATTTGTGTGCAGGTCCAACGTTTCAAAAATAAATCTGTTAGGATTAATGCAATATTGGATGTCACCTAATATCTATCAGAAGAGTTGCTATTGTTCTGATCTTGAAGTTCAACAAAGTTGAGTTAAGGAGTAATTCAACTGATAAGGTTTAGTAGTCTTATTAGGAGTCAACTAATCTGAAATTAAGAGTTTGAACAACTCTGCTAGACAAGTTGTCTGAAGTCAGTTCAGGAGAGTTGGGTTTGGACAACTCTGCTAGACAAGTTGTCTGAAGTCAGTTCAGGAGAGTTGGGGCCAAGTCTGCTGAGACAAGTCTGCTGAGACAAGTCTAGATTTTTAGAGTTAGTTAATTCTGGTTTTTCTGTTAGTTAGTTAGTTGGTTAGTGGCGGATATCCAATGCATTGTACATTTATAAATATACCATCTAGTGCATAGGTTGTAGGTTACTGAATAAGAGAGTTTTGAGAGATCAAGCTTAGTGAATACTTGTAATCTGTAACTTTCATTTGTGATTAGTGAAGAGAGTCTTCTATCCTCCGTGGACGTAGATCATTTGATCGAACCACGTAAATCCTGTGTTCTTTTTTTTAGTTCTTTATTCGTTTTCAATTCTTTGCGTTTCTAGTTGTCTTTATTTATCATTTGTGAGGAGTTGCTTTGTGGATACAATTCCATAACAATTGGCGCCGTCTGTGGGAACCGAAGATAAAGTCAAGAATCAAGAAATGGGCTCTGTGAAATTCAATGGTAAGACAGATTTTGGTTTATGGAAAGCCAAGATGAAGGCTCTGCTGTCACACCATGGGCTGAAAGAGGACCTTACTCCTCTTGACCCTGCTGCATCCGATGCAGACAAGGCCAAGAAAGAAGAGCTTATGGAAAAAGCTTACAACATTGTTGTTCTGAGTTTGGAAGCAGGGGCGGACTCACGTGTAATGTGGGGTGGCCTTGCCCCCTCAATATTCTTCAATTAACTAAGTAATATACATGCATATCAACATTCATTTTAAAAAATTATATCTATATATCATATATTAGTATATGTATGAAAATGTAAGTTCAAAACCATCCAATTTTATGTGTTAAACAAGTAACATATAGTGTATATATATATTATATAATTATTATATATATTTAATAATTTGTTTTGTAAGGGATTTGTTCATACATAAATTTTGCTATAATTTTAATTGAAGCTTCCACTAATGAACGGTGAAATTGATCCACTGATTTAATCGATTTTTAGTCTGTTACTGAGACTTTAATATATATATATATATATATATATATATATATATAGAACGCCCTATATAGTATACATCATGTAAATATTTTTTTGGTTTGATTTTATTAACTTTTAATTGGATTCGATTTTCTCTTTAATTTTTTTCCTCTTTGTTAGAGTCAAACAAGTCTCACATCCAAAAATTATTGAAGAATCATGGGATATAAAAGGTAAATCAGTATTCCGTTTGGTATGAGGCCTTTTGGGGAAACTCAAAAGGAAAGCCGTAAGAATTTGACAAACCCAAAACGGACAATATCATACCAAATGGAGAATACAAAAGGGTCCATCTCGGAAAAATCCTTAACACTCTTTTTTATTGGCCCCCCTCACTAATTAATCTTGGGTCCGCCCCTGTTTGGGAGACAATGTTTTCAGAGAAGTTATGAAGGAGAAGGATGTTGCTGGAGTATTTGAGGCATTAGATGATCTGTATTTGACACAATCTTTGTCAAATCAGATGTTCATGGAAATGAAGCTTAATAATTTCAAGATGTCAGATGATAAAACCTTTGACGAGCAGTTAATAGAGTTCATGCAAGCAGTTGATGATCTTGAGAATGTTGAAATTACCTTGGAAGATCACAAGAAGTCCTTTCTACTCTTAGAGGCATTACCTCCCTCATATGACAGCTTCAAGGATGCTTTGCTGATTACCAAGGAGGGTAAGGCAAAATTCAAAGAAGTTTTGTCCATACTGAAGACCAAGAGTTTACATGTTGCAAACTCAACCAAGAAGACCAAGAACCAAGCTGAGGGTCTTAATATCAAACTGAAGAATGACAAGAAAGGAGGGCAAGGCAAGAAGTTCCATGCCAAGCCAAATCACAAGAAAAATGGATATGTAGTCAAGAGCAAAGCTTGCTACAAATGCCATAAAGAAGGACATTTCATAAAAGATTGTCCTGAGCACAAGAAGGCTACTGATGCTGCCAAAGCTGATGTAGCAAAGGCAAAAGGGTATGATAGTGCTGAAGTGATGAGCATAACATATAGCAAACTTGTTAATGAATGGGTGTTAGATTCTGGATGTTCATTCCACATGTGTCCCACCAAATCTTGGTTTCAAAATCTGGAAATGATGGATGGTGGATCAGTTCTTTTGGGCAATGATGAATGCTGCAATGTGAGAGGAATTGGCACTGTGAGGGTGAAGATGTTTAATGATAAACATGTGATCCTGACCAATGTCAGATTTGTTCCAGATTTGAAGAGAAACCTTATATCTCTTGGCACACTAAATGCTTTGGGTTATGAATTCAAGACAGAAAGAGGATGTCTCCTTGTTACCAAAGCTGAAAGGATAGTGATGCAAGGGAAGAAGTCAAATGGGTTATATTCTTTAATTGGTGAGACAATCACAGGTTCTGCTGATGTTACCATGAGTTCTGAAGATGCTATGCTTTGGCATAAGAGGCTGGCACATGTAGGAGAGAGAGGCCTGATGGAGTTATCCAAGAAGGGGGCCTTCCACCAGAAGACATTCAAAAGCCTGGAGTTCTGTGAGCAGTGCATTCTTGGCAAGGCCAAGAAGAAGTCATTCCAGAAGGGTGAGCACATTACCAAGGAGTTGCTGGATTATGTTCATTCAGATGTCTGGGGGCCATCAAGGACTGAAACCATTGGTGGAGGTAAGTATTTCATGTCAATTATAGATGACTATTCTAGAAAAGTTTGGGTGTTCATTCTCAAACAGAAGAGTGAGGCCTTTACAAAATTCAAAGAATGGCTACTTGAGATAGAGAACCAGAAAGGAAAGTCCTTAAAACATTTGAGGACAGATAATGGCCTTGAGTATCTATCAGCCGAATTCAATGAATTTTGTAAAGAGAAGGGCATTACTAGACATAGAACTGTCCCTCTTAATCCACAGCAAAATGGATTAGCAGAGAGAATGAATAGAACTATTCTAGAACGGGTCAGATGCATGTTAGCTGATGCTAAATTACCTAAAAGCTTTTGGGGAGAAGCTGTATGTACTGCATGTTACTTAATCAATAAAACTCCCTCATATGCTTTAGAAGGTAAAACCCCAGATGAGATATGGTATGGTAAGTTGTCTGATTATTCAAAATTTAAAGTGTTTAGATGTCAGGCATATGCACACATTAGACAAGATAAGCTTGAGCCAAGGGCTCTGAAATGTATATTCATTGGCTATCCAAAAGGTGTCAAGGGCTATAGACTGTGGTGCCTTGAACCAGGTCATAAGAAACTGATAATCAGCAGAGATGTTGATTTTAATGAGAAGGTAATGGGATATCCTCATAATGGAAACTCCCATGACCTAGATGGAAGAATTGTAAATGAGCCAGAAGAGAGTTTCTCAGCTGAGGAGGAGTTTCCCACATCAGGAGAGTTGACCCCAGAGGAGGTGGACAACTTTGCTGATGCAAGAGACAACACCCCTGATGAGGTTGTTCCATAACAGGTTTAAGAAGGTGATCAAGAAGATCATTCAGAAGATGATGCAATGGAGGACAACCCTGCTGATCTGAGAAATTACAGTCCTGCAAGAGATAGGCTCAGGAGGCAAATTCACCCCCCATCTAGGTTTGACCAGGCTGATCTTGTGTCATATGCTCTGGTCACAGCAGAAGAGGTGGAGCATTATGAGCCAAGAAACTATAGGGAAGCTATCACCAGTCCTGAAAGAGAGCAATGGATAGCAGCCATGTCAGAAGAATTGCAATCCTTAGAAAAGAATGAAACCTGGATCCTTGTGGAGAAGCCAGAAAACCAGAAGTTAGTCAGTTGTAGATGGCTTTTCAAGAAGAAGCTTGAAGTTGGATTTGGTGGTGCTAGAGAGCAGATCAGATTCAAGGCTAGGTTGGTGGCAAGAGGGTTCACACAAAGAGAAGACATAGACTTCAATGAGGTATTCTCTCCTGTTGTTAAACATTGTTCAATAAGATTACTTTTGTCTAAGGTTGCTCAAGATGATCTTGAGTTACATCAGCTAGATGTTAAAACTGCATTTTTACATGGAGAACTAGCTGAAACAATATATATGCATCAACCTGAAGGGTTTATCATGCCTGAAACTGAAAGTAAGGTATGCTTGCTTAAGAAATCATTGTATGGGCTCAAGCAGAGTCCTAGACAATGGTATAGAAAGTTTGATACATTCATGCTTTCTATTGGTTTCTTAAGAAGCAAATATGATGGATGTGTATATATTGGTAAACAAGATTATCTAGAGAGCACCTATCTACTGATCTATGTAGATGATATGTTGATAGCTAGCAAGAGTATGAGAAAGATTACCCAGCTGAAGCAGCAGTTGAGTAGCAAGTTCGAGATGAAGGACCTAGGTGAAGCCAAGAGAATATTAGGCATGGATATTCTCAGAAACAGGAAAGCAGGGAAGCTGTTCTTGTCCCAGAAGGGTTACATTCAGAAGGTCTTGAAGAGGTTTCTTATGCACCAGTCCAAACCAGTTAGTACTTCATTTGGTCAGCAATTCAAGTTGTCAGTCAAGCAATCTCCTCAAACAGCTGAAGAGAAGAAGCAGATGCTTACTGTCCCTTATGCAAATGGAGTTGGAAGTCTCATGTATGCTATGGTTTGTAGCAGACCAGATCTTGCCTATGCTGTTAGTATGGTGAGTAGATTCATGGGAAATCCAGGAAAGTTTCATTGGGAAGCTTTGAAGTGAATTCTAAGATATCTGAATGGATCAGAAGACTTAGGATTATTGTTTGAAAAATCAGCTGTTACCAAGAGTCCTTTGCTAGGATTTGTGGATTCTGATTTTGCTGGAAACATAGATACAAGGAAATCTTTATCTGGTTATGTGTTTACATTGTATGGCACTGCTATCACCTGGAGAGCAGCTTTACAATCTATGGTGACCTTATCCACAATTGAAGCTGAATACATAGCATTGACAGAAGTTGTAAAGGAAGCAATGTGGTTGAAGGGCATTCTGAGAGATTTTGGCATATTTTAGAAAAGTGTTCCTGTGCTATGTGATAATCAGAGCACTATTCATCTAGCAAAACATCAAGTGTTCCATGAGAGGTCAAAGCACATTGATGTGAAGTTGCATTTTGTTAGAGACATCTTGGAGAGGAGCATTGTTAAAGTTCAGAAGGTGGCTTCAGAAGAGAATGCAGCTGATATGTTAACTAAGGCATTACCAAGCAATAAGTTCAATCATTGCATGGAGCTGGTAAACTTTAGCACCTGGGATGTTCATTAAGAAGAGAATGGACAAACAGCCTTGAGGAGAGCTGGGAAGAAGACAATCTTGCATTAAGGTGGAGAATTGTTAGGATTAATGCAATATTGGATGTCACCTAATATCTATCAGAAGAGTTGCTATTGTTCTGATCTTGGAGTTCAGCAAAGTTGAGTTAAGGAGTAATTCAACTGATAAGGTTTAGTGGTCTTATTAGGAGTCAACTAATCTGAAATTAAGAGTTTGGACAACTCTGCTAGACAAGTTGTCTAAAGTCGGTTCAGGAGAGTTGGGTTTGGACGACTCTGCTAGAAAAGTTGTCTGAAGTCAGTTCAGGAGAGTTGGGGCCAAGTCTGCTGAGACAAGTCTGCTTAGCCAAGTCTGCTGAGACAAGTCTGCTTAGACAAGTCTGCTGAAGTCTAGATTTTCAGAGTTAGTTAATTCTGGTTTTTCTGTTAGTTAGTTAGTTGGTTAGTGACGGTTATCAAATGCATTGTACATCTATAAATATACCATCTAGTGCATAGGTTGTAGGTTACTGAATAGGAGAGTTTTGAGAGATCAAGCTTAGTGAATACTTGTAATCTGTAACTTTCATTTGTGATTAGTGAAGAGAGTCTTCTATCCTCCGTGGGCGTAGATCATTTGATCGAACCACGTAAATCCCGTGTTCTTTTTTTGAGTTCTTTATTCGTTTTCAATTCTTTGCGTTTCTAGTTGTCTTGATTTATCATTTGTGAGGAGTTGTTTTGTGGATACAATTCCATAACAAAATGAGATTAAAAAATGGTGTTATTTCATTAAAAGAGTATTGTATTGACAAGCCACATAAGATTCATGCACAAAAGAGGCTGCCCGAAAAACTAACTTACACCAACATAAAAAATTGGTGATTTAAATTAGGCTGTAAATACGAAAAGCACTGCATGGTTTAATTTGCAATTATATAAATCTATACTATATATTCATGATGGTAAGTTAGCGAGATCTTTGAAAAATTATTTGCAATGTTTTTTTTTTAGAGAGAGTGATGATTTGAACTCAGTAACTTTAAGCCACAATATTACCTTAGGGATATTAAATTATTAATGTCCAAATTATGGTGACATTTGATGGTGAATATCAGAATATGGGTGTTGAATATTATATACATGATACAATATCTAACCAAATCTTCGAGGCAATAATGTCTTAATATATTCTAAAATAAATTAATTTCAAACATATATCATATATGGGTTGAAGAGACACACTGCCGTCTCAAATTAAATGAATTAGTCTATAAAATTAGTGAAGGTTAGTCGTTAGTTGACCGATCTTTTAAAAATTTAAACTAAACTAGGAGTACTATATAGACGAATCTAGTAGGGACAAAAAAATCTAAATAAATTGAAAATATATACAATACTCATGTTACAATACGTGAATGACATTATTGAGAAATCAAACCCACACATGGACGCGTGCGCCATAGGTTCCATCAATTTCGGGGAAGCCATTATATATCAAATAATGTTGTCTTATGTTAGGGGGATAGATAATTAGGGTCCATAATCACAAACATAATTAATATTCGTATCTCATAATTATTCTCCTTGTTATATGCTACTAATTGGAGTAATTATATCCACACACGACATTGCAAAATATATGGATCGGAACCTAAGTTATACTAAACGAGTGAGTAATAGAGTTAATAGTGTGTGGACCAATTTTATCATATATATAAAACCGTTTTACAACTAGACAAATTAAAATTAGTATGAGACGGGTTCCAATCTCTCTTACACACATATGATTCGTGGGCTTATGAATTTGATCCTATTCAAATTCCATTTTATTAAAGCATAGTAAAGTGTAAATACAATACCAAAGTGAAACCACATCTCATACATGAGACCGTCTCACACAAGATTGTCTCTTACTGCTAATATCTCACAGTAAAACAATAAATACATTTTAATGAAACAACTAATATTACCAAACTAACACCATTCAAAAATACACATAAAATGCAAACCAGCATCACGGTGAACTGATTTATGCAAGCCTTTGCTCGAGTAATATTGAACATTTTATTATTGAAATTAATTTGGACAACAATTTCAATAATTTATTTGAGTATGGTTAGGATCGCGTTGTACTCGACACGAGACAAACTAGCACAAATCGATTCTTATTAGAAAAAATATGCATAATTAACTTAAAACTTTTTTGTTATATATGTCAATTAAATTTGAGGTCAAGTTATCGATTAAATGAGTTCGATTTTGGACTTGATTATGAGAAGATGCAATTATAGGAGTTATGGTGGTTTAGAGTGGAGAAAAAAGGAGGGGTTCAATTCATGATTGCAATGAAATGTTAGGACCCTTGATTTGGTCCCCTTTGCCCCACGAAATGAATTTTGTCGAATAAAGAACATTTTTGTTGAATGATATCCCACTATCTATAAAGAGGGCCTAGCTCATTTTGGACCCAAATGCCTATTCAAAATATTGTTTTTCATGCTACCCTAAATAGGGAAAATATAAAATTTTGTTGCCTAATATTTGGACTACGTTAGATATTGTTCTTATAGAATTAAATAATTAATGTACTACACTTAATTATTGCCCCAAAAAAACTATGTGGCGTATGACCCCACTTCTTTAGATGCATGATTGGATGTCATGTCATGGCTTTATTTTAGTTTTAATTTAATCATATATTGATTAAAGCATTGAAAGATTTTTTTTAATCGATTATATTGACTAGCTAATCAAAACTATATAAAGAATGGAAAAGTTTAGTTGAAATTAAGTGCACCACATACATGCAGTTAGCACTTAGTTAATTAAAAGAATTAAAGAAAATGGTCGAGCATGAAAATTTTGACCTAATTATAAGATCGTACGTGGCTTACAGTGCGTTGAATTGTTAATTAATTGAATTAATGGGCATGGTAGGTCTAATATATGATATATCCACCCAAATAATTAATTTATTAAAATTAGAGTAAAATATTTAATATTAATTAATTGTATCAATTGAAACGATTAAGTTTGCCAATGTAAATTAATTTTAAATAAAAGTAACGAATTTCAAATTTATATCAATTCGATCAGACCACTAGCTAGATTTGTAGTATCATGAATTCGATCGTCAAATTATTAAGCATTAAGAACACAATTAATTACCTAAATGATTAATGTTCGGTCAAAGTAAGAATCTCCCACATGTGCAAAGTAGCAAAAGATAAACGAAGTAATTAAAGCTGATTTTTCAGTGTAATAAGCTTGGGTCTT
Source organism: Galeopsis tetrahit (assembly GCA_963675135.1). Classification (NCBI taxonomy): domain Eukaryota; kingdom Viridiplantae; phylum Streptophyta; class Magnoliopsida; order Lamiales; family Lamiaceae; genus Galeopsis; species Galeopsis tetrahit. Next base: position 69,654,104 of record OY776128.1, on the reverse strand, counting down.
TGAGATTTAGCTTTCCAAAAATTCAGAAACCATAAATTAATTTATAACCTTTGGAAAATCCAGGAAACTAATGAAAAGAAAATGTCGATTCGTAATACTCCTAGCTTTTATATATATATAATCGATCTCCATGCAAAAACCAGTAATTAAGTGAAATCCCAAGAGAGAATGTTGTACTAATTACTAAAGCAAGGCAAACCTACAACAGACAGATATCTAGGTGTTACATGCATACTATATATCTCTTAGGGATTGACAAAGATTCCAACAATTAAATCCTAAAAGCGATATATTCATGATCATATATATATATATATAGATCTTTACTAAAGTTTTTTTTGTTTCCTATATATACATGTGTAAAGAGAGAGGATTCCCATTTTGAATTTGATGTTTATTTGGTCTTATATATGTTTTAATACACATAACACGATTAATTAAATGATATAATCATGATTTGGTTACTCAAGAAGAGGAGGGGGGGGGGGGGGGGGGGGGCGGGCGAAATTAAAATATCAGTAATTGATTTCCTATTTTTCATATATTCCCCTCCCAAAATTATGGTCTTATTTCATTTTTTATACTGTGCATAAAATTTTGAATTTTAACTATATATAAACTTTCAAATATATTCTTATTTAGTAAATTAACACATGATATGTATTAAGAACTACATATAAAGCACTGGATGAAACATAAAAACTGAAGATCAAATATGTGCGTGTTTTTTTTTTAAAAGTTGCAGGCATATGAGGAAAAAAGCAATGCATGCCGTCTGCTTTTCTTCCCCCACCTTCTTTGTAAATTGTACAACTGAAGAGATAGATGATGTGCACTGTGCAGGACAGAGAAAAAGAATATACATAAGAAAATATTAAAATGACTCGATCGATCTTTATTCATTCTTTGATTTGATGTGCATGGAGAATTAGGAATATATATATATATTTGAGATTTACAGTATAATTTAAAATTGGTATAATCACGAAACAAATTTGAACATGCTTTTTTTTTTTTTTCCTTTCACAAGATTTTTAAAAAAATAAATCAACACATGTCAAACATGATTTCTAAAATTCAATAAAATACTAATAATATTGTACTCGATTTATAATTTGCTTTCGTGATTAAAGGAATTTAATTATTTCTTATGAAATTGAATGGGTGCAGTGTATTATTAATGGGCCCAACAAGAGCTTTACAGTCTGGGTATTGCATGCATGTTTCAAAGACTAAAATAGACCAACTTTAAGCCCACATTTAGACCCCCAATTACCTTGAAAAATGTATACACTATTAAATTCAGTGCCAAAATGTACCACAAAGCGAATTATTTCTCAGGCCCTAATTAATTATATATGCTATATTTTGCTAAATAGATATTGAATATATTTTGACTGTATACTTGTAATGATGTTATCTGTTTTGGATTGAGATTGTACTACTAATAGATGATTTAGCTCCTTTGACTCTTTGTAGTAGGAGTATTTCATTTATATTAATCAGTAGACATATGTGGATGTGATGAAATAGTCGGTAGAAATACAATACCGTTCACACACACATGTATATATAGAGCTCTTATTCGAGCCGAGTCGAGCCGAGTATTTGAGGTTCGAGCTCGATTCGAGCTCTTATCGAGCAGAGCTCGGCTCGACTCGATAACATTACTGAGTTAAAAATTGAGCTCGGCTCGACTCGTTAACGAGCCTATCGAGCCGAGCCTGCCAAGCCTAATGGATTTTTTTACAAAAAATTAGTTATCGAGCCTAACAAGCCAACCTCGTTAGTAAATCGAGTATTTAACGAGCTCGGTTCATTAAGCTAAACGACTCGAGCCGAGCCGAGTCTCGTTAAGGCTCGATTCGAATAACAGCACTATACAGTATATATATATATATACTTCATTCGTTCCGTAGTAAGATTTGCATTTATCTATTTTAGATGTTTCATTATAATAAAATTTTTATGTTCATTATCTTTTTACATTTTTTCATTTTTATCTAATTTTGTCTTTTATCTTTCTACCTCCCTCTACATTTTATTCTTCTTACATCTTTCTATTCTGACTACCCACATTTTATATTATACTACCTAATCTCCGTGTAAAAAATAAAGGAAATATTTATGACGGAACGGATAGAGTATATCAAATGATTTTTAAACTTACTTAGATCATGTTTTGAAACAAATTAAAGTGTAGATAGTAAAATAAAGTGTTACCTAATCGTTTTATATATGAAACCGTTTCATTTAAAAGTGTCTCAATAAAGAAAAATTTTAAAAAAAATCTAGAATAGAGTCAAATTGGCAAGAATTAATTCTTCTTTGTTCATATAGAAACGAAATAGGGTTATTATCTTCATAGTATCACCTTGAATCACATCAGTTAGGCTGTTGCCCTCTATGGGTTGGGTTATAGCACATTTATTTTCTGGAGGGGCGCGGCTAAAGGCACCCAAGGATTCTATGAGGACACCCACCGCTTCTATTTTATCACAAGGGGTATGCGAAATGTCGTTTATATCCCTTCTGCATATTTTTTTAAAAAAGGACGGATGAGTACACCCACCGCTTCTATTTCACGGTAGAATCATCTCCTCCACCACCACCAAAATAAACACCATTCTTCAACAAAAAATCAACAAAAATAATAAAAAAAAATTCTTAAGATGTTCGAAAATATTAACCGAACAAAATTAAGATGTACGAAAATTTTTACACAACAAACTCAATGTGTTCGAAAAAATATTCAAAACAAATTAAGTTTGTTCGAAAAAAAAAATCGAACAAGATGTTCGAAATTTTTTCCAAAACAAAAACAGATTGTTCGAATTTTTTTCCAAAACAAACATAGATTGTTCGAAAATAATCCAAAAACCCTAATTTTTTCACAAACCTAAATTTCATAATTTTCAGAAACCTAAACTTACTTGAAACGCTGGCGGACGGGGAAGGAGGGCGACGAACTGGCGGCGTTGATGGTGGGGGCGACGATGCGAACGGGCGGCGTTGATGGTGGGGGCATCGATGCGAACGGGCTGCGTCGCTGCGAATAGGCATGGCGGGCGGCGTCGCTGCGGACGGCGTGGCGGGCGGCGTCGCAGTGTGAGTGGAGAGTGATTAGTGTGAAAATTGCTTGAAATTCATGGATTTAATTTGCATAATTTTATAGGATTTTGTGCATTATTTACACTAATTTGACTCATTGTTTTTTTTTTTTTTTTTGATCAGACAAGTACCTTTTATATATATATATATATATATATTGTAATGCGTTTGAAGTTCAGTACAAAAGGTATGAAGAAGCATGAGAGTTGCCCCTTCACGTGAGCACATAATTGCCTATACTACCGTTTACATTATATCAAATTAAAGGCCTAGCTTTGGACGTGGGTCTAAAACCCAGTTTGCAAATGTTCCTCCTCTGTTGCTGCTCTCCTTGGTCGTCACCCAGCTCCACAATCTTGCTTTGAGTTCCATCAACATCCTTTTTAAAACTATTTCCCTGTTGTTGAATATATGGTCATTTCTCCACTTCCATATTAGCCACACAATGCCGTTCCAAAAACATACAACTGTCTTCACACCCCTCTTGCCATTGAACAGTCGACTATGACTCAGAAAATTTCCAATCGGATCAGTTTGGAGTACAGTGTGTATCCCCAACCAATTGTAATATTCCATCCATAGCTTATGCACAAAGGGGCATTCGAAAAAGCAGTGGTTTAGAGTTTCTTCTTGATCTCCACAAAAAATGCATGTTAAATCTGTGTTGCTTGGTAGAGCATGTTTCTGGTGTAAATTTACTTTTGTCGCGATCCTCCTCCACAGCAGTCTCCAGGCGGCGCGTTCACCTTTTGCGGAGCGATTGAGTTCCAGACCAATTTGTAGCTCTCTTTCCTATCCTCGGTCATCGATATTGCTGCTCTTGGCCTATTAAGAATCTCGTATGCTTCCTTCGTAGTATAGTTCCCTGATGATGTCGCTCTCCATCTCCATGTGCCCTCCTCGTCTCTTGATAACCTGTGATTATTAACAATCTACAAAAAAACGTTAATATGCCTCATATCCCTGTCTACTAACTCCCTCCTCCAAGTCCAATTCCAAACCCAATTGCCCTCTAGCCATTCGCCCATCTCACTGATAAGCTTATCTCTATCTAAGCTTAACTGGTATAGTCTGCTGCACTTATTTTTTAGGCACTCATCTCCAATCCATAAGTCCTCCCAGAATCTAATATCACTCTCGTTCCCTATAACTCTCTCCAATTCCCCCTCGAACCACCCCCCTCAGCTCCTATCGTGTTTTTAATTATTTCTCTCCACCACCCCGATACGCCCGCCGGGACATGACCCTCCGCCCACCGACTCCCATACCTAGATTTGATGACTCTAGACCATAGATTATTTTTCTCGCTCAAAAATCTCCACATCCACTTCCTTAATAAGGCCTGGTTGAAAACCTCCAAATTCTTAACCCCCAGTCCCCCCAATTCTTTTATTTGGCATATAGAATTCCAATTGATCCAGGCTATCTTCCTCTCACCCTCCTTCCCTCCCCATAAAAAATTACGTTGCATTTTTACTATGTCATTCAAAGTTTTTTTGGGTAGTTTGTAGAGTGACAGGTAATATATAGGAATTGACGAAAGTACCGAATTTAGTAGAGTAATTCTGCCGCCGAAGGATATCTTGAGCCCTTCCCACCGTTTTAGTCTGCTCCCAATCTTCTTCACCTCTCCCGCCCATTCCGCGATTTTTCGTTGGTGTATCCCCACTTTCATTCCCAAATAGGTGAATGGAATTTTGCCGACAGTGCAATTGATCTCTGCTGCTAGTTCCGCTGCCCTATTATCGTTGATATTCACCCCATATAGGCTGCTCTTTTCGAAATTCACTTTTAGGCCTGAGGATAACTCCATCAGATTGGGGATTCTTCTCATCATTCTGATATTTTCCATCGACGCTTCCCCCATGAGTATAGTGTCGTCTGCAAATTGCAGATGAGATACCTGAATTTTGTCCTTGCCCATTATTGCTGGTGTGAATAGATTAAGATTTGTTGCCCTTGTCATCAGGATGCTAAGACCCTCTGCTGCTATTAGGAAGAGGAAGGGTGACAGGGGGTCGCCCTGCCTTAGGCCTCGTTCCAATTTAAACTCCTCGGTCAGGATTCCATTGACTAGTACTGACGCTGATGTCGTTGTAATGCACTCCATTACCCAGTTTCTCCATTTTGTATCAAATCCGAAGCACGTCATCATATTATCTATGAATCGCCATTCAATTGAGTTGTATGCCTTTGCAAAATCAATCTTAAAAAATATTCTCTCTGTCTTCCTCTTTCTTGCCTCGTCAATTGCTTCGTTTAGTACAATTATGTTATCCAGGATTTGGCGACCACCAATAAATGCACTCTGATTTTCTGAAATGATTGCCTCCAGTACTCTGCTCAATCTGTTTGCTAGCACTTTTGACACTATCTTGTAGAATCCATTGATCAGAGATATTGGTCGGTAGTCACCTAAACCTCTTGTTTCTTCCTTCTTCGGGATTAGGGCGATGAAGGATGGGTTGAATCCTCTGACAAATCTGCCATGTTGGTGAAATTCTTCCATTGTTCTCATCATGTCTCCTTTATATATCTCCCAGAATTCCTTCAAGAAGTGAAAGTTGAAGTCGTCGGGGCCTGGGCTCTTGGAGCTTCCACAAGACCAAATTGCTTTTTTCACCTCCTCCTCCGAGAAAGGAGCGATAAGCACTGCTTGTTCAGCCTCTGGTATTTTCTTTTGGACCAGTTCAGGATTGAAGGTTGGTCTGTTGAATCTCTGACCTTTGAAGTGCGACTTGAAGTGCTCAAATATTCCTTTTTTTACTGCAGGGACCTCTTCCACCCATTCGCCGTGTAGCTCTATCCTTATGATCTCGTTCCTTTTTCTTCGTTTATTTATGCACTGATGGAATATCCTGGTATTTAGATCTCCTTCCTTTATCCATTTGTTCCTGTATTTTTGGTGCTGTAGTGTGTCCCTCTGTTTTAGTTCTCTGAAAATGCTTGATGTTGATTCATTGCGTTTCACTATTTCAGCCTCGTCCAGACCGAAAATCTCGTCCATCATATCCAATCTGGCTATTTCCTCTCTATGAGAGTCGATTTTCCTGTCCATGTGCCCAAATACCTCTTTGTTCCATTTCTTCAGGTCTTGTTTAAGCCGTTTCAACTTCTCTTTCAACACATAGCAGCCCCGTCCCGTTATGTCGTAGCTGTTCCATTTCTCCGTCACGAAACTTTTAAAATCCGGGTGATTACTCCACGCGTTTATACTTCTAAATGGTTTCGGCCCCCAATCTTTTGATTTGATTTCGAGAATTATTGGGCAGTGGTCGGACACCGATCTTTTTATCCCCTTCTGGTATGAGCATGGCCATTTTGACAACCATTATGTGTTGAGTAGAATTCTATGAATCCTACTTTTACAGCTGCCGTCCGATTTATACCATGTGTAGTTTCTCCCATGTAACCGTAAATCCATTAAGTTAGAGTCTCTGATGAATTTATCGAAAGCATTTATGTCCCTCCTGTTTGGTGTCAAGTTTCTTCCAGCCCTCTTTGAATCTCTTCAAATAGCGTTGAAGTCCCGTGCAACGCACACACATGCTCCCGCATTTTGGTCGACCACTCTTTCCAGTCTATCCCACAATTCTATTTTCTCAGAGAGTGCATATGGTGCGTATACGTTGATGATGCATCACTGTATTCGTTCTTCACCCCATAGCCCGTTTACTATCAGTGCCCCTTGTATTGACCATGATCTGGTGCTCGTGAACACTTGGTTGTTCCATAGAGATACTATCCCCCCTGCCCTGCCCTGCCCTCTGAGTTCTTGGTTGCCCATCCCACATTGTCAGTTCCCCAAATAACTTTACATATAATTTCGTCGCAATTTTCCAATTTCGATTCTTGAATACAACAGAAATCAATTTTTAATTGTCCTATCAACATCTGTAGTTCTCTCCTCTTCACCCTGCTCCCTAGGCCACGTATGTTATAAGATAGTACACGCATAATTAAATTACCTTGCTCTTCTCCTTGACTTTGTCCTGATTTGCGTCGCTTGACCCTTTCATTTCGATCAGTTTCCTAGCTACTGCCTCTTCTGTTGATTTTGATTCCATACCCAGGCTTTTCCCTAAATTCCAAGTGATCACTGCCTCATTTGTTTCTTTAGTTTGCCTTTCCTCAAGGATGTCTCTGTCTTCCTGCCGTCCTCCAATCGACGTTACTTCTGAGGGAGATGCGAGATCCTTCACGAAGACCTTCCATTCCCCTTCTTCCTCGTTAAACCTTACTCTTCTGTATTTGGCGTTGTTCTTTATTGGCTTCGCTGTTTTTGTGTGTTTCAGCTGGATGTTGTGACGGTGTGTCGGTGTCGTTTGTGTGGTTTTCGGATAAGATGGTTCGGGGTTTCTCTCTATGGATTCTCTTTCTATGTGCTCTTTATTTGCTTGAATTTTGTGGGCTGTATCTGATCTGGAGAAATGTGGCGTTTTGTTTATTTTATAGGTAAATGAGCATTTTTTTTAGCAAAACACGCCTCGATTATATCGTGGAGTCAACCGAAGGAATAATTAGAGTGAAATTACAATTGGGCCCAAGAAGAAAAAGATCAATTAATTCTAGTCCCATTATTGCATTTGAATTGGGCTACATTTTCTTCTTGAAAAATTAGAAAAGAAGGCAGTAACTTTTGGGAAGGGAGTTTGGCAATTGTCTGGGACCCATTTAATGATGGAAATTGGAGGAGTCCCTCACCATTACGGATTTGGTGGCAGAAATATGCAACTGATTTTTAATAGCTAATGGGCTTAGGCCCATTTCATGAATTTGGGGGGATTAACAAGCTATCGGCCATTCAGAATTCGGGGAGGCAATACAGGGACACAGAGGATTGGCGAGAATAGGGCATCACTTCATTGGGGGAGGAAATCCCATCCTCTCCCACACTTCACTCAATAGTTAAATTAGTTTAGCATGTTCTTTCATTTATTAGATAGGTTTAATTTAGTATTTCATTTTATTGTAAGCTTTGGGAGATTTGAAGACTAGATGTGTTTTCTTTCCTTTATTTCAATATTTAGTTGTTAATTTGATTTTAATTCGATTATGTTAATTGCAACAACAGTTGGGTTTGCATGATTGGGTTGTGAGTGTGAGCTTTGATTAATTAATTGAAGTTAAATAGTAATTTGCTTAACCGAGAGAGGGTTGATTGCTTAGATCGACAACATTAGACATTAATCGAATAGAGGTCGTCTAGGAGATTGGTGAGAGGGCGTCTCATAAGCATTAGTAACCGTGTTGAAAGTGCTTATGAGACACTATCTTAGGAGCTTATGGTATTTGATTAGATCATATAATTGCTAATCAATGCACGTTGTTTACCTATGCCTTTCGAGGGGGTTTGCACACTTATGTGATAGCCTTTAGCACAATTTAAGACATTAGGTTTAATTATTGTGATTAGTTCGTTAATTCATTAGTGATCCCACATAAGGAAGACACCCGAATCAATTCTTCCACTTGCACTTTCATCTTTGAGAGTTAGTTTAGTTGTTTGCATTAGTTGTTATTTGTTTATCCTCTCGTTTAGCTTCTATAACACCATTTCGACTTATAGTTTTGGGGCTCCACGCTCTCTCTAGGTACTTGGAACGAAAATCTACTAGGTCGTATACTTATCATACTACAATCGAACCCATACGCTTGTGGGGATCGTATTGTTGTTTGAAAAAGTGTGCAAAATACGAACCAAGTCAGAGAGGGAGAAGGTGGGCGAAGGCGTGACTGGGTGTGCTGCGAACAAGACGGGGAGGGTTGCGGCGGCGTGGCTGGTGGTCGGCGGCGGCGGCGATTGGGAAGGAGGGGGAGGTGGGTGCACCCTTGTGTGTGAAAATGTGAGAAATGGAGGAAATAATGATTTAATTAGGATTTGAAATGAGAAGATTATTTTTTAGATTTCCACGTGGGTGTCCTCATCCATTTTGTGTGTGTTCTCATCGCGCGGGTGTACTCATATATAGTATCCTTGGGTGCCTTTAGCTGCGCCCTTTGTGGAAAAGAGAGAGGAAATCACCAATTTTAAGCTAGTAGAATTTAATGACTAATATAAACGGACTTTTGTGAGTTAAAAGCCCAGAACCATTGAAACTAAGGCGTGGGTTATTTGCTCCTCCATAAATGTGAGATGCACTCCCTCCACTTTCATTAATTACATATTCATGCAAAATACTCGTTTTGAACTTTTAATAACATACAAACAAATAGGCGCAATCTCCTAAAATTCAAACTAACCCTAACTGCAAGGAACGCTATCGCCATCCAAACAAATTTAAAAATTAAAAAATAAAACTTAAAAATCTTAAAAAAAAAAACACACATATCTACGTACGGGAAGAAGGTGGGGACGTCAGCCGACTTTGGTGGGTTTCAGGTAGGGTGGCATCGTCCATTGTTGCAAAAATGAAAAAAAAAAAAAAAAAAAAAAGGAATGAAGGGACGGCGGGTTGGAGGAAGAAGAATGATGTGAGAAAGAATAAGGTGGGGGAAGAATAAGGGAAAAATTAGAATTTGAGAAGGGAATTAAAATTTTAGTGAAGTGCATTTATCATAGAAATTTTGAGAGAAAAAGAAATAAAAGATAATGTGGGAGAGTGCATCTATCAAACTTTTTGGGACTACGTGTATGAGAGGGTAGATGTAACATTCATGGAGGGGCAAATAACCCACGCCTACTCTTAAAGCACAAAAGTCCAACATATAGCATCGGCCTCTTCGGTCTCACACTCTCACAAATATTTTGTTTTATATAATTTAATACTAACACCGTCTCAAATAAATTTGCACCCTTGGATGACATACAATTTAAGAAATTTATAAGAAAAGATATAATGAGTAATGTTGTGAGGGACCTTCTATATGTAGTCAGTGTGTCGTAACGTGTCGTAATGACTACCGTAGTCAGTTAATATAAGCCATTAAAAATCTAATCTAAAGGTTTAGATTTAATGACCTATTACCTTTTGTAAATTTTACGATATGTATTGTCGTAATGTGTCGTAATGTGTCATAAATTTGTATTTTCTATTAAATTAAATTAATTAAAATATATTATTGTAAATTTACATTTTTATCCTTATACAATAAAATAATTTATTACAACAATTATCTACACCCGCTAATTTTATGAGTTCACCCCAAATCATTTTTTACCATAGTTATCTGCACCCATTCGTTTTATGAGTTCACCCAAATCATTTTTTACCATAGTTATCTGCACCCATTCATTTTATGAGTTCACCCCCAAATAGTTTCTTTTTTACAACGGTTATCTACACCCGCTCATTTTATGAGTTCACCCCCAAATTATTTTTATATCACAATTATCTGCACCCGCTCATTTTATGAGTTCACCCCAAAATATTTTTTTAAAAATAATTACATTTAAAAGACTATATTATTTTTTTATTAATTAACACAAAATATAATAAAATCAACCCTAATTTATACATTTACAATCTACAACCGAGTCATTGCCGAGTGTTGCAGGCGAGCGTGGTTGATGTAGGAGAAGCTCCTGGATCGCGACGAGAGAGAGTCAGCGTCGATCCGAGTGTTGCAGGTGAGCGTCGTTGATGTAGGAGAAGCTCCTGGATCGCGAACGCAAGGGAGATTGATCGAAGCAGTCGCGTCGGTGGTCGAAATGAGGAGAGGATTTCGGCCGCCATGGATCGTGGCGGAGATGGAAGATTATGTCGATTGTTATGGAAGTGAAGAATCGCGATTGCGATTCGAGGAGGGGTCTCGGGCTTCAGCGGCCGAGACCGAAGCGTCGCCATCGCCGTCGAGGGGGTGGTCGGGCATGGTGGTGGCTGGGTCATCCGCCGACATGCATGGATTTCCGGCAGGTGCTTTACTCATTAAATTAAAATTAAAATTTAGGTGCACCGCCGATCGACTTTAATAAAATTATACCTATAATATTATTTTGTATTAAAATTTAAAAAATACACATGCAAAAAATGGAAAAGAAAGACAGGAAAATTGAAAAAGGAAAAGAAAAAAAAAAAAACAAGAAAATAAAAAATTTGAAAAAAAAATTGAAAATGGGAAGAAAAAAGAAAAAGAGGAGGTGGAAGAAAAATTAAAAAGAAAAAAATTGAGATTTGTGGCTAATTTCGATAGTTTTTTATTAATTATATTTTTACGCTTTTTTTTTTAAATATGGGTGATTTGGTGGTGAATTGATTTTTTAGAGTTTATTTTATTATATTTTGTGTAAAATAATAAAAGGATAATATAGTCTTTTAAATGTGATTATTTTTTAAAAAATATTTTGGGGTGCACTCATAAAATGTGTGAGTACAGATAACCGTGGTAAAACAATAATTTGGGGGTGGACTCATAAAATGAGCGAGTGTAGATAATTGTGGTAAAAAATAATTTGGGGGTGAACTCATAGAATGAGCGGGTGTAGATAAATGTTGTAAAAAAGAAATGATTTGGGGGTGAACTCATTAAATGAGCGGGTGCAGATAATTGTTGTAAACATATGATTAGGGGGTGAATTCATTAAATTAGCGGGTGTAGATAATTGTAGTAAAAATATGATTAGGGGGTGCACTCAATAAATTAGTGGGTGCAGGTAAAATATAAATAAAATTTAAAAAGAAGGGTAATATAGTAAATAACAAAATATAATTTAAATAATGCTAAAAATAACTGAAACCTGTATGACCGGTGGCAGTTCGTTTTTACGGTTACGACGCCACATGGCGCGATTCGACAAAGTGACTGCGTAGTCACTTTGTAAAATGTGACTACCGTAAGAATTGCCCATGTTTTGAGGGGTAGTTTTGTAAAGTTTTATGAATAAAGTAAAAAAAAAAAAAGTAAATTGAGTGTGAAAAAGTAATGACATATGAGTAAATAAAAGTATATTTTGAAGGTGAGAGTTATGAAAATATTTTCTTTTATGAAGTGTGCAAATTGGTATTTCTTGGATTAATTAAGTTATTGGAATAATATTATTAGTATTTGAATTGATTTTACAATTAATACTCTTTATTAAAATCACCTATACTTTTCAGTGAAACAATTAATTAATTGCAACACACTAATACCACATTTTAATGAAGTAAATAATAGGAGTAGCATTAAAAAATAAACACATAATGCAATAAAATTGGGATAGAGATTAGGAAATGATTGAAGTATTAATTATCATAAAATAAAAATAGAGTAATTTTTATTTTGTTTTTGAAGGTTTACAAGATCAGATCATACAAAATATTTCCAAAGCACCAGATCTTCAAAACCGACGAAATAAACACTACCCGCTTCAATCGTGAGAAGTGGTGACGCGAGTGTACTCTTTGCCCATGAGAAATGCCCAGTCCACTATTTAATAATGAGACAAACCCCACACTAAGATAGTCTATATTGTTATGATAAATAGGGAAAATAAAAGGACAAAAGTCATCAAGCACCAAATCATTTCATTCCAACACCACTGCAGGGACAAACAAACTCCACAAGGGGCAGGCTCCACAAAGGGACAGACTAAGGCTCCACAAAGGGACTATAAACTCCCACTGAGAGAGGAAGAAACGCATGATGCGCCAGAACAGCAGAAAGAAAAAACAACAAAGCCAAAAGACAGAAACTAAAGAATCTAGACTAAAAAAGAACACTAAACTAATAAAGCAGAAATTAGAGAACAGAAAAATAAACGGGATCAACGGATCGCTCACCGGATTGGCCGCCGTAGCGCCATCAGGGGAGGGAAGATCCGTTGATCCCACTAAAATGTCGGCGGTGCGGTGGCGCTTTAGGTGGTGCAGCGGTTTTTTCCCCCTTTATTTATATATATATATATATATATATATATATATATATTTGATTTCCTTAATCGATGGAGAAGAAAGGTGGATTTGAATAGGCAGGTGGGCGGTGGAATTTAGTTGAAAAGAGAAGTTGGAGATAATTTTTCCACTTTCTCTCTCTATTTTTATTATAATATAATAAAAATAGAGTAATTGAAAATGTGCGTACGGTGGGGGTGATAGTTTGTTTAGAATGAGATAGGAAACCTTATCTATCTACACCACACAAAACAGAAGAGAAGAAAGGTGTGTGTGTGTGTGTATCATGGCGTTCTCAGCCCCTCTCTCTCACCATGCTTCTTCTCTCTCTACATTTTCTCCAAATTCCAGAATAAACCCCCCTACCCCTACTCGATTCTTCATTAAAGCTGTAAATTCTTCGTCATCAGAAAATGAGACCACGTCCACAGTTAAGACAAAAGAAGAACAGAAGCCACCCACAACTAAACTACCCCCCAAGCCCGCTAAACCTGTTTATTCCAGTTAGTATACTATAATGCCCTCTCTTTTTTCTAATTATCTAAATACATATATTTGTGTTAATTTACAAGCACATATATACTTACAACTCTGCTTTTATTAGTGAAAAAGGGACAGATTGTGAGAGTTGACAAAGAAAAATACCTCAATAGTGTAAATGTAAGTCACCCTTTTCTTAATTTAATCTTCTCTTTGGATGTTAAGACGCACTATTATATTGTTAGTGCCTATTTTCAAAGCTACCTCTTACACCTTTTGGAAAAAAATGATTCTTGAAGCTTTTTTGTAGAGTTTGAAAACAGAACCGATTTGTAAAAATTAATCAAAATCTAAATTTGTTCATTTATATGCATTACTTGTTATGGTATGTACGTGATATGAAATAATTGTGTATGTTTCAGTATTTATCAGTAGGGCATCCACCTTACTACAAAGGGCTGGATTACATATACGAAGACAGGGGAGAGGTATATATCCTCTACTAGTATTTTATTTCAAGATAATTGAATACGATATAAAACACCAAAGTTGAATAAGAAATTTTAGGGATATCTAACACATATCTTGTACTACTGTATTAGCTAGGTGTTGGACCTGCGCATATTTGAGACAGGCGAATACGCACTTGTAAGTCCATAACCTATATATACGATTTTGATATAGAACATGACGACAATCCACTGCTTTAGAATATGCTAATTGTGTTTAGATAAATTAATTAATTAGATTGCATGGGTTGGTGTACCAACTGCACCAGCTTGGCTTCCAACTGATATGCTTATCAAGGTACATATATACCTACCTACTCAATTAATTCTCTAATTTTGGTAATTTCTAATTTACTAGAGTAGTTTATAATGATTTAATAAGTGACATTGCTGCAGTCGGATAAGCTTGATTACGAAAGAATATAAACATCAGACCGGCCGGAGGAACATCAAAATCCTACCTCTATGTAATTCTATCTTTTGAGACAAGTCTTTGTTTATACTTATATGAAAATAATTCCTTAATTCCATCCATACATGCATGCTTTAATTAACCTTTCTGTTTATTAATTAATTATTTCTTGTATTCTAATTATATAACTAATGTTGAGAATACACTCTTATTGTCTTTTTTTACACATATAGAGATGGTAGTTTGGTCCAAACCCGACTTGTCCTAACCCACACGTTGTTTATGTTGGGACACGGGATGGGGTTGGGTAATGCTTTAAAGACCTGGCTTGCCCTGCCCTCAAACCCATTTCACAAATTAATTTAATTAGTTTAATTTTCACATTTGTTAGTATAAATTACAATAATTTAACTTCATAAATATATTTTAGTCCAATTTATATTAATAAAACATAATATGAAATAAAATATGGCACTTCAATTAAAAAAAAATCTATTGATATCAGCATATTTTAAATGTAAAAATAAACTCATTACATACTTCTACTATCCTTTATAAAAATAAAAAATCAATTAAAAAAATACTAATTGATTCATATGTTTCAATATATATTGTGTACTTATTATTTATGTAATAATAAAAAATTTATGTAAAGAATGAAATGGACCTAGTAATTCAAGTACCCGTCCCGACATGTTGTCACACTACACACATACAAATATGTGTTGTGTGTAGATTTAGAAGATTACTTTTGATGAGGTAACTTTTAGAGCAAAGTGTCCCTGATCACACCGACCTGGCGAGGTAGGTATGCATTTGATGATGGGTACACGGGATTCAGCAAAAAAATTGTATTTTCTTGCAAATGATTGTTGAGACTTATGTTAGGTATATCTCACAAGTATAATGAATTGATACGGGTGTTAAAGAGATGAATTGCAAAAATAAAAAGTGCAAAATATCTATATGTTATCCTAGACTGAATAAATTTCTTCAATCTGAATATTTGGATATTGATGTTGCTATCAAAACTCTTGCAAGGAATCATTTTATTTCTTGAAGAATATATATAGGGAACATGGTTTTGATAATTGAAGAAAGCCATGAGTGAAGCTAAAGGAATGGCTAGTCAGTCAAATGGGCATTGAAGCTGCTATATTTCAAGAAAAACACATTATTTGGAGAATGAAACAATTTGATGAATTAAAGCTCAAGTGAAGGAGTAACACACTCAACTGAAGAATTTTTTATTTATAGTTGATCAAGCTCATTTTTCTATAGACATTCGATTTGCATTGTTTAAAAGTTTGGAGAGACTTTTGGGTAATCTTCAGAGTTCTTGTAATGGTTATTGAAAGCCAGCAACCGTTCCACTCAACTCGACCACGCTTGTTTACACTTCTAAGTTTGCACCTGGAAAACAATATTCAAGAAAATAATACTAATAATACATGCACTTTTCTTCATACCTTTTTGGAATTTTTTTTTTTTTTTTAATATTGAAATTAGCATGATTCGATGAGTGGGTCCCATATTTGTTTTTTTTTAATCTCTATAAGCTCGTCTCCTACCCTCACACAATGTTTACAAATGAGACCCCAAAAATTTGTGGTACTCCTTTATTACGCAATTTATTCTTTCATTAATTGAGCCACCCTCCCTTTTCATTTTTTCATTAAATTTCAAGTCAAATCAAACAGATTCTTGCTGACTTCTCTCTCTCTCTCTCTCTCTCTCTCTCTCTCTCTCTCTGGAGTTCTATTTTGCAAGATTGAAATTATCATGCAATCATAGATCTTGATTCTATTCCAAATTGGGGATTTTTCTTAAGAATCAAAGCTTTCAAGACTCGATCAACAGTTTTCTTTATTCTTGAAATTGGCTTCATCAAGATTTCAAGAATCCTATATTTACTGAAAATACTTCGGATTGCTTTGAAGATATGAATCTCAGTTGAATTTGTGTTATCTCTCATCAAAAACCCAAATTTTACTGAAAATTCTGATCTGGGGTCACTTCAAATTTCTTCAAAGATATGAACTTCAGGTAAACTCGTCTTCTCTGATCTGGCCTCACTTCAAAGATATGAATTTAGTGAATTTGGAATCTGTTTATTAAAAAAATATCACCTCATATTGCTTGAAGTTGAAATACAAGAACAAGAACCCTTTTTTTTTTGTTCAGTTGTTCTAATTGAAAGTCAAATGGCTTCAAAAGATATGAACTTGTAGTAAAATTCCAAATTTTCATCAAATTTCGGGTATGGGATTGCTTCAGATTTCTTTAAGGATATGAATTTCAGGAACATGGAAGAGTTTTGGCCGTTTTTCATGAACCAGCACTCAAAAGCGGCTACAAGGCGTTGGCATTTTGCAGGGACAGTTTGCAGTATTATATGTTTGGTATACTCATTGTTCTTCAATCTGCGGTTCTTGATTTTTGTGCCTCTATTGGGATATGGATTGGCTTGGTACAGTCATTTCTTTGTTGAAAGAAATCTTCCTGCAACTTTTCGTCACCCAATTTGGTCTCTGCTGTGTGATTTCAAGATGTTTGGATTGATGCTTACGGGTCAAATGGATAGAGAGATCAAGAGACTTGGTAAAAGGCCTATACTGCAAGCATATTAATCTCACTTCTTTTCTACTTGGTTGTTTTGGAAAACACAGTTGTAAGAATTCCCATTTTCATTTGCAATGTCATTTTATACGTTTTGCTTTGGCCATCTTCTTTCCATCGTGTATTATTTGAAAATTGGAATGCTAATTTCACTCAGTAAATCCTCAATAGCAAGACGTGTATTTGAATTACATGTTTTCGTGAAATTTGTTGGAATTAAAAAAAAAAAAGTAAATATACCCTTAAATAATAACCTTAAATAATAAAAGGAGATCTCTAATCACATAAATTTTCTAATGAACATTTTTCATAGTAGTCCTTTTTTAATATTTTCAATTTTATGTCTCAAATAATTAATTTTCTAAAGTTAAACACATAATTGAAAAAAACAGTGTAAAAATTCTAAAAATTGCTTTTGTGTACAAGGAAAAAAAAAAAAAAAACTAAAACATCACTTACTGAAAAAACAAAGGAAATATATGTATATATCGCCTCAAATTGAATTTAATTAACAGGTACATATTCAAACGATAAACAAATCAAACCAAAAATCATGTAAAATGTAAATAATCTAAAATCAAAGAGTTCTCAGCACTGAAGTTCAAGTCAAATATCGAATAAAGTCGTTGCAACATAGCCACTGATGTCAAGAAAATGTCAAATAGACAGAACAAATCCCGTCTCAAGCTGCAAACAATCTGACAATTTAAAACTACAATATTCACAATAACCAGATTGATTTAAATATAAAATTTTGTTGTCCCAAAAATCTACACTTTTGGACAAATTTACCACCAACTATTTTTGAGAGCAGAAAAACCAACTGCAGCTGAGAACAATAATATACAAGGACATTATCCTATTAACTATTCCTCCTATGATCTAGTCCCCTACGAGCAATCATAATAGAATAAAGAAAACGAGACACCTCTAAGGCCACAGAGACCAGTAACTTTCAATGAGTTCCAGCTGGCTATCTTGCCCCAACTATAAAGAGGTGCGAGTTTCGATGATTATTAATCCATTTTTCACCTACGACGTGATGGGATATGCTGGTGGGCTTTGCTCTCATTCTGTATTCTATCAGCATACATTGGGAGACGGGTGATCTCATTGATGTCGCTCAATAATACTTCCTCGGTGATATTGTCCTTTATACTTCTCATAACCTGTTTTCAGTTTCGGAAACATTTTTGATACTGATAGAAAAAATAAGGACAAATATAGGATGGTGAGGTGCAGAAGAATATTACCTTTCTGTAGGTGTTAAATTCATTAGGGGTCCCTTTGTCTACCCTGACTCTCATACACACCCATGCATTTTCCTCAGAATTCCAAGAACACTCGATAATCTTGCCCGCATATGTCGATGCATCGGGCCCATCTGAATATCACGAAAGATAGGAACAATTATCAGTTAGCAGACATTCTCATGATAACAAATAGAGCAAGTTACAAGAACTCTATTTTGGTTTCAGTCCTATTGACTTTCACGAACTGAAAATATTCCTGTAATTTCCATTTTTTGACATTTTAGTCCGGTGACTAGCTGTAGTAGGTGAAACATCAGGTTGATGCTGACGTGGCAAAGTCTGATTGGTTGACAGGATGTTTCACCTGTTACAGCCGGTCACCAGACCAAAATAACGAAAAAATTGAAAGTCACGGGACTATTTTCAAAATAAGGGTAACTTAGAGGACTTAAAAAACTATTTTCCCAATACCATAATTGCATTTTGAATTACAAGTACTCCCTGTAAGTTCATATTTTCTTAGAGAAACTACATTCAACAGGTGCAATTTCAGAAAAGAAAATGAGAAAGTGAGCCACAGAATCAATGGCCTCTCTAGAGAAAAACTTCTCAAAAAAACAAGATGAAACCCTCCGTTTGAATCAGTATTTAGCAAAGGGAGGACTGAATACACATACTGCAGAGCTTCCTTCACACTTTTTGGTATGGATAATTGGATATAATTGGATATAATTGTAACCTAGCTTTCTGTAAACATTTCCACTTTTTGTTGAAAGGTCAAGTGTCAAGTGTGATGCTATCAGATATGACCACATTGGTATTTTTATCTGATACGATGCTAGTCCCCAACTTAGTCTACCAAAAGGCCATATCTAAAAAATATATGGAAAATTACTTGACACATTCTGGATATAATAAGCATATCTCATGAAATGATCTCTCAAGTTAGAAGAACCAACATTCCATCTGAGAAGGTGATGAAGTGTTTAGTTAAGCTTATTTACAAGATCTTACAAAAAAATAAGATGTTAGAAATTATTAAAAATTAGATGTTGAAAGTGTTTGAGAAATAAGATGTCAGTAATGACAGAGAATGACAAATATAAAGGAGTTCTTTAAAATAAGACCTTGTTTCAAAGTAAGAATAATAATAATTTCAATCTCCTTACTTTTCTAGTGATTATAGCTCCAAACATCTTTATTGACGATTTTTGGTTGGAAGAAGCTATATTTGAACCTCAAACAAACTATGCAACTGAAAGAAAGCTAGAAAATAAAAAACAAACTACTAACCAGGGAAGACAACCCTATTTTCCAACAATCTTTTCTTCCCTCGCTCAAACAGATAAAGTAACTGGCGATTGTCAACCACCTGTTAGCATTGAGAAAAAAAAAAACCCACAATAATTATTATTTACAGTAAGAAAATTAAATATAATAGACAAAACACAGAAACTGTGAGTCAATTAATTTTGCATAAAGAATGTGAACAAAGATAATATTCCTAATATTGGCAGCAACCTCAAAGAGAAAATCCACTGAATTCATCTCGGGGTATTTCCACTTCAACAGGCCCTCATGTGTTCGAGGAACATAAGGATCATCCCAACCCTGCCATTAAAAGGAAAAAATAACTATTATAACAGAGGTTAACAAGAACATACCACCTTACCATTAATTTCATCCCACATATTTCTAGGAACAACTTAAATTGTATAACTATCCAGCCGAAGCATAGCTAGTCTTAAATATCCATCAATTATATCATATGCATCCCAAACATCCATGAAAAATGTTTTTTCTTCAATATCTAGCAGCTGAAAACTAACATTGTTTAAGTCAAACAAAATTGGAACTGGAACAACTTTAAATCCTACAATTCTGTCCCACTTAGGAAAACAAGATAGAAAACAATATAATACAAAAAAGATTATCAAAAGTTAGGTATAGGTTTTAATTTTCCCAAGCACCTGAAAAATTAGACCATCTGCATCATGTGAAAGCTTTGGAATAAATCCCTTCAACAGTTTTGTCACAGTAGAAAGCAGCCAAAAATCTTTCCTCCTCACCTATCAGGTTTAGGTAGCATCATAAGAACACAGTAAATAAATGTAAGTGGAATTATTAGACACAGCCACACGCTCACACGTGCACACACGCCAGGCACTCAAAGTACACATAGTAGATGACAAGGGTACGTAGGTAATAAGACAAAAGGAGGTTAGATGATTGCAAACCCTGAAAGATTCCAATTCATATCTATAATAAGGATTTGAGCTCTGGTATATATGTTGCCTTTCGTAATTCCGAGGTTCGATCACTTCCTTCTCAATCATTTTCCAGCGTTCATAAAATGGCCGCTGCAGGGAAGTAGTTTAGTTTAGACAGGTGTTGATTCATCTAAAACCACGAGAAACAGCATAACCAAAGAACAATCCATTGTGAAAAAAGATTAACCCAGGATTAATAATTTCTAAGGCCTAAATGTTCAACTAGTGGAACAAGAAAAAGTGATGCTATTAAAAGGGGCAACATTGTTAAATGGCTAAATCAAATGCTTGGCCCAGCACATCAGATATAAACAGAGAAACAGTACTTGCCATACGGTGCAAGTTATTTCTATTGAGTGTAAAATTTCATAGAATCAATTGTTATGTCCCTTTAAGAGTTTCCTTATTGCATAAAGAACTCCATATTACAAGAGATAACAAATACTTCTCAACGATCCAATGTCACCAGTTCCTAATATAGCTAATTTATTGAAGCAGAAACAAACTTGAAATTCCATTTGAAAAAATAAACACTGCATGATTATAACCAGTAAAACATCTTTACATCCAAGTGCTTAATTGAAATCTTGTCATGCATCCAAGTTAATTCAGGCAGGAAGGTACACAAGTGTGAAAACTGTTCAGAGTCAAATATCAATCAGAACTACATAAGTTATCGACTTTTCTAAATAAGTTACCAAATTAAGTACTCACAGAACGGCTAAAACTGATTATGGCATAACCACTATATTAAAAAGATTCACCCATTTTAATAGGGTTAATTGCAAATTAAATCACCACTTTTCGCTTAATTGCAATTTAATCTATACTTTTGAATAATTGCAAATAAAATCATCACCTTTAAATATTGTTGAAATTTAGACTTCTAGATAACCCCATTTGTGCCCAAATTTGACGTTTCAAGATTATATTGAAATAAAAAACAATGTTGTTTCATTAAAAATGTGTCACACAAGCTAGTCACGTTAGATTTGAGTACAAATGAGGCTGTCAAGAAATTTAAATTGCAACAATATTTAAAGGTGGTGATTTTATTTACAATTATTCAAAAATTTAGATTAAATTGCAATTCAGGAGAAGGTAGTGATTTAATTTGTAATAAACCCTTTTTAATATATAAAAGTACAAATAATTTCATCGAATTAAAAATCCAAGGGGAAAAATGAAGCAAATTATCCTGAAGTGTCAAATGCAAATAAGTGAACAAACTAAACTAACAAGGCACACATGAATCCCTACAAAATCTGTGCTGCAAACCTGTAATGAACCCATATCAACCCCTTGACTTAATCTGGGTAAACCCATTGCATGTTTATAAAATGTTTCCATTGAAATCAAGTTTAATAGCTTCCCATGACAACTCAAGATATATCAGGTACATTCAAGAAATCTTCAAGTACATATCAATGCCATTATGATCCTAGACCAATATAAAAACATAGGATACAAGAACTATATTGTTTACAATGCAAATTGGCCAGTCCATTACAAGAAAATCTGGAATACCTACTCCAAAATGTAGTACTGGTGACAAAATCAAGAAAAACAGAAACTTGAGCTGAAACTCAATGATAATGCCTAATGAGGGTGGTGGTAAACTCAAGCCAATTTTCATATATTACCTCGACAATGGACACCTGATTAATGGCCATCATATCATAGACAAGATATCTTCTTTCTTGCTTATGTGAATCGGGCAAGGTATCGATTACCATCTCCCCATCAAGTAAAGTAAAATGATGGCATGTTCTCTCTGTCACTGACTTCTGGAGATAAAATTGCATAGGTAAAAAAAATGAAACAGAACAAGTACATCTTCAATGCCATCAAAAGGTTAAGATATCCACATATTCGAAATAAAAATAATAGAACACATACATCATTAACATGCCGGCAAGGAAATCTCATCTGGACCCTTCGAAAATTAAAATGCCTATCTACCAAGTAACAGCCATCCATGGTGATAAGCATCATATATCTTGTCCCATCGGCTTTCCATGTCGCGTAATAGTATCGTTGCCGTAACAGCTGTAAGTTTTCCCTGGATGGGTAAATGGGTCATTAAGCCCTTAGCTATTAGGATTTATAAAAAACACTCTACAGTAAGTAGATAGACAACGTCATTAAAGCAACCAAAGAAAATCAAATTTAAGGTTAATTCAGTCAAACGTAAATATGTTCAATTGATATGTTAAAATTGCTCAAGAGATTCACCATGCTTTATGGGCAGGTTCATTGATAACCCCCAGTATGCTTAATTCTACCAGGTTAATTCTAACTACCCAAACTCACTCAGATACTAAATCAAGAAAATCCAAAACAGTGTTCTTTTTTTCTTTTTTCTGATGGGTCCAAAACAGTGTTCATGTACATATAAAAAGAACAATTTTAAAAAAGACGGATTCAACTAACACTAGAATCCATACTGCATGTACATATTAGTGGGCATCACTTACTCCCTCAAAAAGTTATGTGAAGAGTAATTTACTCAAACTCATGCAGATACTAAGGGGGTGTATGGTTGATGATTTTGAAGTTAAGGAATGAGAATGGAATGAAAGTTAGGTGTTTGGAAGAGGGAAATGAAAAAATTGATATCCTAAAACTAAGGAATGAAAGGTATAGATCCATACCTCAACATTTTGGGGGGAATGATAGCGATTCCCCCTAAAAATTCATTTTTATTTTTTATTTTTAAGTCTACCAAATTAATTACTCTCTTCGTCCCATTTTTTATTCATCATTTGCAAAAAATGGACGTCCCAAATTAGATTCATCATTTCCTAATTTAGAAATAAAGCAACTTCTTCACTTTAAACTACACCTTTCAAACAATAAACAACTCTCACATTAACCTCCGCGCACACAGTAAATGATGAATCCAAAATGGGATGGAGGGAGTAGTATTATTTATAAAAAAAATTAAGCATTATTAATGTATAATATAATTTTTAATACAAAAAATATAATTGATGGTACTTTCTGTTATCATTGTTTTTTAAACCAATCACCTTCTATAGTAATGATAGTCATTCCTATTTACAAACCAAAAAACCCAATAATAATGAGCATACCGATTACCATTCCTCACTACTATCAAACCCATTCTCATTCGATTCCTTTTGACAAATTTAAAATAAATCTCATAAAATTAGTAAAAGGACAGATACAACTAGAACTAGAATCCATACTACAGGTACAGATTAGTGGACAGCCCTTACTCCCTCAAAAGAGTATGTGAAGAGTAATATAAGACAGTTAAAGTTAGCTCCATTGCCATCTTTAGAGTATATTCAAGTTATATTTTTCTAAAAAAAAAAAAGTATATTCAAGTTATAAGCCTCAAACTTTTACAGTTTCCCTTACCATGTTCCTGACCATTAAGTAATATTACATGCCAGAAGAAATAATTCAGTGATAGGACTAGCCGACAAGTGAAAATCCACAAGAGGTGAAAATGAGAACTCTACATGGGAGGCGGAGTACTAGAGTTATTAGCACTTCCCGCGCATGTTTATATTTTAGTTACATGGATTAGGCATGACTAGATACACAGCTTCAAAAGGAGAGTTTATAATCAAATAAAGAGTTCTCAAAACATATGAAGGACATTCAACAATTAAATATGAACAACAGCCTAAATACAAAAGGTTCCACAATAAGAGGTTGACTAAGACCTGTTAAGAGAAACTGGATGTGAACCAGGAAAGTGTTGAGGTCCTCTACCCTGTAGATCAACAATTACACTTTACATGAGCAACAAGGTATTAATAGAAACAATGCCGCAGACCTACAAATTGCACATATTTACCTAATAACGTGCATATTTTAAGCATTCATAGCAGACTTAAGAGGTTAAAACATCAAAAGAAAACATCAGATAATCTGGACCCAGAGAACTTACCCCTCCTACAGGCAACTTCAAGGTTTGATAGCAGAACTGCCGCATTGCTATTTCTTGGTCACTAGGGATTTTATCTCCCAGAATGTCATCATTGGACAAATTTGATTGCGTCTCATGGCTCTCCTGAACATTTTAAGGGTTAAAGGGGGAAGGCATTAATGATCAAGCATAGAATCTTTAAGCACCAGCTTTTTTCAAAGTGGCAACTTAGACTTCCATCCACATTGTGTACCATGAGCACAGTGAAAGTAACGAGACTTTTAGAAAATAGAATATACATACATCTGGAGGAGCTGCAGAATCTCCATCATCATCATCATCATCAGGCAGTGCATCACCATTCAGATCAAGCTCAGAGGATCGTTTCCACTCTGGAGTCGGAGGGCAAACAACCATGTCCGGTTTCTTCTCATGGTAGAAATTATACAAGGCATCAATATAATCTGGTTTGTAAATGCCTGGGGGACGCGCATCAGAAAATGTCTTGATTGCCTGCAAAGGAATATTGATTGAGACACCATCATTCTACTTTGAGAAAGAGAGAACAATCAGCTGACCTGTGTGACAGACATAGGCAGTGTACGCATGAGATAATGGACAATCATAAATCCTGTACGATTATGCCCATGCGTGCAATGAACAAGAACATATTTTTTTGGATGCTTCTGCCGAGCCAGAAACTGTAAGACCTGGTAAAACATAAATACGGCTTACAATTCAGTAATATATCTTCTATTGTGAGAGACAAATTTGATAATCACAAACCAAAGACACATCAGCATAGGTATGCACTTAGCATAAACATAAAATGGTAAGACTACGAAGCACATAGAAGAGTACATCAGTTTTAAAAATCCACTATAATCCAGAATCAAACATCCCCTAAAGATTTCCTCAAATCACCTACAAGTTGACTTGGGTAGTGTTTTCAAACATTACTGAAACACTAGAATCACTTCTTTTTATTAAAAAGCTGGGTCTTTCTAACTTAAATAAAAACTGATTCTGACTGTTCAAATAGGATTGAAAACAGGCCCTTAATAAAGGTGATTTTTCACAGAGTGGCACTCACAAACAGAGTAATGGGTCACCCAATTAATACCTGTAGACATCTCAGTTCAACATGAAACTTGAATTTAATTATAGACGATAAATATTTTGTGCTTCCTTCTGGCCAGTTATTTCATTCTTTGTGAAACTGAAAGAATTTTTCAATTTCCAATGGGGCTCCAAGCATCCAAGGAAATGTATACATTTTTTATGGACTGTCCTGATCTAATAAGTACAAAGGTTGACGACCTAAATAAATTAGTAAGTATATCTCTTCTAATCTGTTGGGATGTTCAAAAGTTTCTTACATCACAGGCGCACAGTGTGGAACAAGGAATAAAAACAGATCACCAGCAATGTGCAATCTGTGAAATAACTTGAACGAAAGAGTTATGGCAGCACATACACAAGTAACCTCATGTGGGCGTACACTTGGAACTTTTCCCTCTACTGTATTCCGCCTCAAAAAACATAACTTTTATATAACTCTTGTATATCAGAACTCAGAAGGACTTGATACAATGAAGAAGGAGCAGCATAATTGGAGAGTACAGTGAAAGATGTCCTCAAAAAGTGATAATGGAAGTGATATGTAAAGTTTGACAAACGCCAATAACAACCTTCCCGAATCAGAGATAAGTATGAAAGATAGAAAACCAACTTGTAGATGCTGTATAGCCCCCAAAACATCTACTTAGACCAATCTAAAGCATGCACCAAAAGTTAAAGACTATGCCTACATCAGCAAAATATTGTAATTATGTACTCATGGGGGCACAACATATCCCTTCTACAACAATCTTAGTCACAAGCCCTCCTAGGATATTTTTTTTGTACAAACAAATGATATTAGGTGGATTCAGTAAAGCAATTGTTCAACTAAGATATAGGTACCTCATACACAAACTTATTTACAGCCTCATTATCAGGCACTGAATCACGCCCCTTGCACGCAATCTGAAGAATAAGGCAATGATCAGGAGTTGAAGAATCACAAGTCAAGAAGTAATGGAAAATGGATAATCATCCAAGGAGGCAAAGAGAGGAAATTATGCACCTTGACATGCTTAATACCACCTTCTTTCCTCAACTCACTAAAATTATAGTATCTGCTTGAATTGGTCAGATCAATCACCAAACCGAACTGAAAATATTCGGGAAAAATTTAATCAAGCAATTAGCATTATTACATCCCCTCATAAATGCATAAATAGATATATCACCTATAGATAGTACTACTAATTGGTTAAAGGCTCTTAGGGGATGTTTGTTTATGGATTTGATGAATAGTAAATGGTGTTTGGATTTTGTATTGGGAGTGTAGATTTTGTAGGAATTGATATGGTAGGATTTTGAAAATATAGGTGATACATGATCAATTGTGTAATGGAATTTTTGTGTAAGTGCGTAAAGTAAAAAGGGAGAGAGAGTGTTGAGTTGGGTATTGTGTTTGATAATGTGTGCGAGATAGATAATTGATAGTGTATTGGAAATTATGTTTGAAAAAGTAAAATAGGCGTATTATAGGGTAGAATTTTATAGGATTTGAAATCCTATACCAAAATCCGGTTTGACAAATGAGAATTTGGATTTGAAAAAAAAATGTGGGATGGGGGCCACAAACACCCCCAGACTAATTGCAATATCTATGTACAATTAGCCAACAATTTAAAAGGTTGGCATGACATGGATAAGATACTTTTCTGTATGCTGCTCCCATAATTCTATATATCAAGCCCCACCTTCCAACACATGCACAGAGAGCAGTTAATCTTTTTCTTAAACAATGATGAGCTAACTAATATGTCTACCTTAACAATTACAATGAAGATAACAAAAGGTAGCAATAAATTTGCTCACCGTTCTTCCTAAAACCCTCTGGTTATGGATCACCTGCCTAAATGAGAATCTTTTACCAGGGACAATACAGTCATTGAAAGCTTCACCTAAAGGAACTTTTGAAGGGATCAAATAGCCAATATCTTGTCCAACCGGGGGGCAGTCTATCCAACCTGCCAAGTTAAAAAAAAGCTTAATAAAAAGGTATTGAGGGGATGGATGTTGGTCAAATTTATTGAAGTAGTGGTCAAAATATTTTTATGTACAAAAAGCTATGTGAATCATACTGCACAGGAAAAATTCAGCACCCAGATAACACGTCACAAGGTTGGAGAAACCCAAAAATCACAACAAAAATAAGTGTCGAGTTTCTGTTCACACCCCTCGTACCCCCATCCCAGCACACGTCCATGACACATAATAGGCATTACTTTACCTGGAGGAAGTCTACTATTAGGTCTCTGTCTTTTTACTTGATAGCCGTCATCATGCTGAGTGGGCCGATATCCTAAAGATGGTTTGTCATCAGGACGAATTTTACGGATCCGTTGTGTCCTTTCCTCACGCTCCTGATGCAAAAGAACACAATCAGAGGAGATACTGAATTCAACCTTAAACTAAAGAATTATCATTTGCCCACTTATATACCCAAAAACACAGCATTCAGAAGAAAGTACTGTGTGATTTATATATGGATACTAAGCACACTTTAGAAGAAAGTACTGAGTGATTTATATATGGATCCAACATAAAAAGGTAGTATGTGATTGCACCGGTAAGCGACTATTGTCAAGCACAACAAGCAACAGATCTCAAACAGAACCACAGTCACGTGAATTCTACCATAGGTAACAATACTGTCACAATTGCTTGATATTTGAAGATGCATAATCTAAGACTCACATCAAGATCGAAACCAAGTTACTGTTCTGCTCAGTGGAGTGATAAGTCAATGATGTAAATTCAAATATGTTAGTCCAGGATGTATTTATTACAATTATTTTATTCCCACAACAGGGCTACAACAGTAGAACTACAATAAAAATATGCTTGCTAGTAGTAACTTCAAAAGGCCTAGCACGCCCTTTGTAGAAAAGAATCAGAAAGTATTTGGGCCCACAAAAATTAAGACACGGTAATACCCGGCGTTTAGTCTGAACAGAATTTTCATTATGATTTGAATGTTTGTATTCTACTCTTTCATCTGGTGCATCATCTTCTGAATGTTGTCTAGGAAACACTTCATCCTCTTCTGGTTCAGGGGAGGCATTCAAGTCCATGCTGGCAATTATTCAACTCCAAGCAGAAGCATTTCCAAATGCACAGCTGGAGATTATTACCGTTGTTTTCCTGTCACAAAAATAATTATAGAAGTTTATTGCATATACAGGAAAAATACTAGTATATAGTAGTAATATATTAATAGTGCCAACAAGATATTCAAGCGAATTGAATTCTCCCATGACATTGCTGATCTCTTTCTCATATTATAATTTAGAACTATATATTACTCCCTCCATCCCACAGGAATTTGCACACTTTCAATAAATGGATGTCCCATACCAATTTGCACACCCCATAAAAGGAAATATCTTCATAACCCCCACCCTCAAAATATACTCTTATTTACCCATATGTCATTACTTTTCCACACTCAATCTACTTTTTACTTTACTTTATTCATAAAACTTTACAAAACTACCCCTCAAAACATCACTCATTATATATTTCTTAAATTGTGTGTCATCTCAAGTGTGCAAGTTCCTATGGAACGGAGGGAGTAGCATATATTATCAGACAACATATATTGTCAGGGAAATTAGTACCAGTCACTCAGTCGGACAAGGCACTCCTAATTCAACTTTTTTCAATAAATGACTTCCTCCCTTCTCTTTAAAGTTTAAACTACTCATTAAGGAGGGGTTGTTAATGGTTGTTAATGGTTGTAGGACACAGAGGATTCCTACACTCCCATTAGGAATTACAGTTACATACTGATCTAACAATGAAATTAGAATATATTTGTTTGAATTACAGTTATATACTGATCTAACATTCAAATTAAACCATATTTGTCTTTTCAAACGAGAGAACCCAGGTATCCACTGCTCGCTGGGCTTCAACAAGTTATATTTCACAACCCACTCCAAGCAATAGCAGAATTATATGTATTTAATTTAAGAGGAGGTGTGTGAGATCGTCTAACGGTGAGAAAGAGCATGATTTAGGAATGACATTTTTTAACATTTCGGAAGAGATGGGTGTTAATTGTTCTAGTTTATGAATGGACTCACCGTGAGACCATCTCACAAAAGTCTTTGTCCTAATTTAAAAATATACCTAGAGAAACAAGTTAAAGATGCAATAACTAAGGTATGTACCAACTCTTTGTCTAATCAGAACATAATGCAATTTCCAAAAGGCACACGAGAAGAAAAATTAACTCACACGACAATGGATATCAAATCTCTCCAATATCATTCAAGCAATGAGTTAAAAGATCACAATAAATAGAGTGAATTAACAAACTGCATAAAGCAATGTATACTTAATGGCATGGTGCACCACCTACAACTTCCAACAGTGGTGTGTTAAAATGTACTCCACATTTAAATGATTTGATTTAGTTCATGCAGCTTTGTGCTTAAAAAAATATATTCAAGACATGTAAGAAAAGATATAACCCCATCAACTACATCATCAACTACATCTGCAGCTCAGGCTAACAAACTAAACAAAACCCAAGTGCTGCATCCTCGGAATTATAAAAGGATAGTTTCTTATTTTTGAAATAACATCACTAGACCCCATCAGATCGGAAGAAGATTGAACAAGAGAAGCAATATTGAGACCTCCAATAGAAATGCACATAAAAGGAACAATTCAAGATACTTTCTACCACATTCAATCGATAACACCGAACTTCTGAGTACACTAGACCATCTATGTAGCTAGATAATTCTTTTCCATTGTAAATAACAGACACCATTATCACCACGTTTTTAATTAATTCAACAGTTAAGGTTTATTCCAAACATAATCCAATGCGTAATAATCTAAATGAACCTCTCTAGTTTCTTGCTCTCTCCAAGTGCAAGACAACATAAGCCTTCACCTCCAAAATCCGTAAGTATCTAATACTCAGTCATGAAGACCTAGCATATATTTTTTCCATTTTATTGCAAAAACGTGAGTAGAAAACAATTAACCCATGAACTAAATGCTAATTCCAGGAAGCACAGAAGTTAATACCAAACATCCATCAAATAAATTAGAAAACATTAACAATAAAACTAAATCCATCCTCAAGCAATAAGGCAGTCAAATCAGAAAGGGTTTGCCGTAATTCACACCTGAAGACTTCGAGCTTGTTGATAAGAACCCCTGCCGAATAAATTAAAAATCAACCAAGCTCCTTCCCTCAATTCTAGGCAAGACTAAAACCCTACAATCAAACATAAATTGATCGGAGTTCAACTTCACAAAACCCTAGAGAGAGAAAAAGCGCCCGTCGTAGAGAGAAAGATCGCGGAGGAGTAATTCAATCCATGAGGCAACAGAGGAAAAAAAGTGCTTATTTAATACGTAAAATTACAGAGCCGTTGATGTATATATACGCAAATATATGGGGGATATATTTGTGGATTTATAGAGGTTAAATCTGTGAGAGAACCCGTAGGAGTTATATGGAAAGTGCAAAAGGATATAGTTTAGGGGTGGAAATGAAAATTATAGAAATACATCATCTAAGGAGCAAGGGCCAATATGGTAATTGACCCAGTATGAGAGCGGCCTTCAACTTCATTACAGTTAGGTCTAAATTATAATAATTTTAAATAATGTTATAAATATGGAGGTATTGATGTATGAAATCAGTTTTAATTTTCACTGCCTTGTTTCAATTTATTATTTTATATATCAATGCACTTTAATTAGAGTTGATCCAACAATTTAGTAACACTTCACCAATTTAATCTGAATTTAACCTACTGTAATATATTTAAATCAAAATTAACATAATTTAATAATTTCAATCATATTCAGCAGTGATATAATAATATAATATCATTCGTTTGTACATTATTTTGACATAAAGTTATACTTCCTCCATCCACAAATTCTATTTTCACTAGTTTTATTACTCTATCCACGAATTCTAATTTTTAACTTATAATCATCACTTAATTATTCAAAATTTATTCACAAACAATCACTTTATTCACCGTGAATCTCACTATATACTACCATATCTTTATTTTATCTATTTTTTTCTTGTGTGCGAGTTTTAATAAATATTGGTAATTTATGTAAAAAGTATATGAGTAAAGTAAAATGTGAATGGTATATTAATATATCGAATGAATGTATCTTTAAAAGTATACAGCTAAAAATATACATATTAATTTCAAGTGTCAATGGGAGTGTGCTATTTATCAAAAACTCAAAATTCAAGCGACTTAAAATCACTCAAAACTTGAGTCGATGGTGCGCAGAGTGACTGTATGCAATTTTCACGCATTCTAGGTGCGATTCGCACACAGTTTCGATTATTTCCACCATCAATCTTCCCCTTTGTAGTAGATCTATCTTTCTCCCATGTATATTTGTCTGTTCACTTGTAGATCTGTAAGTTATAGTTCCAATCTTAACCGTTATTGTCTTCCATCGTTGTCCACCGCCGTCGTGCTTTTCGGTCTTCCTCTCTTAGATGTTTTTTCGTGATATGTAGATCTATGCTCTGGTGTTGTTGGGATCAATTGATAGAATATCCTTAACGGAGTCACGATGACCGTTCGGGAATTTATACTTGATCCCTTTTACTGTTTTTTTAGATAGTTTTCGTTTTGTTGGTTCTGCTTTCTTTCGGGTGTTGCATTTGCTTGGTTGTGTTCTTGCAGTTTGTTTTCGTTTTTCAGGTGTGAGCCTTTTCCCCTGTGTGGGACTTTTTTTTGTTAGTGGTTTTGTGTGGTGTTGACTCGTATTGAGAATGGAGGTCTGGATTTTCATGTGGAGCAGAGGTTACACTCGTTTTCCTCTTCCTCACGATTGGTTGTGGCAACGACTATGACACTGGGTTGATGAAGATCATTAGTTTTGAGCTTGAAAATTTGTATTGACACTGTACTTTAATCTTGTAAACATCTAAAAAAAAAAAAATCAAAACTCAAAGTATAACTAACGGATTATTTTTACAACATGCTATACTTTTTAACAAGGTTAAATTCATTCGGGCCGGGAGAGAGGTTGATCCCTTGAAATGGTTTAAGTTCATCTCCACCCACAAACTTTAAAATGAAAATTTCTAAATTTTAAAATATGTACTATATTTTAAAAATCTTCTTCAATTATAAAATTTTATTTAAAAATCTTCTCCAATCATAAAACTTTATGTCTTACACTATTTATTATTTTATTCATTTTCAATATATTACAATCATTTAGTAATATATTTATCTTCATATTTAAATTAATTTATACAATTATATATTTAATTAGTAAATTAAATTATAAATTATATAATATTTGGTTTGGTCAAAATAATGTAAATAAATTTGTATTTTTCAAATATTACTTTTATTTAGATATAAAATTACAAAACACATAATGACGTAAAACAATACATGTGAGTATAATCTAATACAACACAATTACACTCATTACATTTGAAATAGACTAAATAACACTAACAATCTTGTGAATTAGAGTACTCCTCCCACAAATGATCAATAAGAGCATCACGACGTGCAAAACGAGCCTTCTTATCTTTAATTTGACAATGACGTGCAAAAAAACTCTTCAAATCCGACGCGCTCACTATATTTCATATTTAATATATAATGTATGTTTTATTGTATTTTACGTTATTTGTTTTGTTGGTAATAATAGTATACACAAAATAAAATAAAATTAAGTTACACAATTAAAATTATATTATAAATTAGTACAGTATAACAATAGAATTGTAATTATATTTAATAAAAGAACTCTAATTATTAATATAAAATTGTAATACATAATTAAAGGATTGGTCTGCTATGGACTCGAGTGCATGTTGTGCACCCTAGTCCATGTTGCACTTTTCAGTTTTACTGACTTACACTTTTTGGTAAATGGTGTTGCATTTTTCAATTATTAAAACTGTATAATAATATTTTTAGTTATAGTGACTTACACTTTTTAGTAATATTGTGTTGTACTTTTCAGTTTAATAACTTACACTTTTATTTAAACTAGGGTGCACAACATGCACTCGAGTGCATACTAGACTTTACCAATTATAAATATTAATAAAATGGTAGATATATGAAATTCACTGTTCAAACTCTACTTCAAATTTTTAAAATAGAGTACGATTGAAGGAATGATGAAACTTCATTTTTCTATTTTGCCTTACCGTTGGAGTTGCTCCAAGAAGACATTGATGAGTTATTCTCGAGTCTAATTCGCAAGTGATTATTAATTGTCACAATTGAACAATATATGTCAAATTTGTAACATTATTGTTCACAAATGCAAATGTTGTTTTCAGGTTATTTTATTATTTTTGGATTGAAATGTTTGTTTTCTCTGAAAATGTATTTATTATTTTTTATTTATTTTAATATTATGATACATTAATATTATAATATTTTAAAAATTAAAAATATATAAATTTATTGTATTATAATATTTTATCAATTACAAAATACAATAAAAACTAAATATTTGTACTACAAAATTAAATTATAATAAAAAAATAAAATACACGTACTATGAATTTAAACTATAAAGTACAATAGAAAATAAATTAAGAAAACACCAGTATTTTTATGTATTGCATTTTATTGTATTAATATGTAATTGTGATGTGCTTATAGTATATGTAATTGAATTGTATGTTTTATTACCTTGAATTTTTTTAATATTAAATATATCACTTTTTTAAAAGTTTATTTAACTTAAATGAAAATATAAAATTATATATCTGATTATAATTTTATTTTTTTTGATAAAATGAAATATAAAAAAGGGCAAAGTGTGCTCTAGTACATTTGGGAGAGTCTAAGTGTGTGCAAATACAATTGATTAATAAATTGTGAGGAGATACAATTCTTAAGTAGTCAATGACTATTTTGCCCTTAAATTTCCTTCCGCATAATGTTTGTTGGAATGACCAAAACCATTTCAGAAGTAAAGCATATGTCAAATCAAATGAAATGATACCATCTCACTCCAACCTTTCAACTCTCGCTGCCCATTGTTTGGGACTTTTAACCTTCTCTTCCTATCTCATTCCAAAATTCTAAAACCCAAGTTCATCACTCTTCGAAGTTGCGATTCGCGAAAGAAGAAGGCGGACACCCCTCTCCATTTTTCGGCGGCCTCCAACGACGCCGGCGACACGGGTGGTGGGTTCCCGGCCTCCATCTTTCTCGGCCCGCTCCCGGCTTCGACTACTAAGGTTTGTTCGAAACCCTCCTCCCTCCACGCCGCTGCTGCTACTCTCTCACCACCGCCTCCGTTTGAAGGCCGCCGCCGCCCCTCTGTTTGAAGAAGAAAGATGTTCGTGCCTCCTCCTCCTCCGATTTTTTCCTCTGATTTTTTTCATTTTAAGTTAGTTTTTGAATTTTCTGTATTCTTTTAATTTTCTGGTTCTTATTCCTCCGATTTGCTGGGTCCTTTAAATTTTCAGATTTTTTTATGTTGAGAGATCAGATCCTTGACTTTTTATGTTTTTCCTTATTATATTTCTTGATGAGTTTATAATGTGAAATTTGTAAAAAAATTTGAAGCAAAAGACATGTCTTTTTGGTGTGGAAGTTTGAGATCTTTGAATTTTTTATGGTGTTAAGAGGTTTTTTTATGGCCTGAAAGCGGCCCTTCACAACGACGCCGGAGATCCACATCTCGCCCTGTTGCCGCCGCCCAGAATATTAGGCTAGTCATTGGGCCTGGTAATGGGCATGGACTAGTGTTTCCCAATTTTTCAATCACTACCCCACAACTTTCATCAATACACCCCCCTCAATTACCATTTGGATATACATGTATTTTTTATCTGCATTAATTCAAATTTTACTTGAATTTTTTTTATTCATTTTTTTCCAAATTTTTTTTAAATTAAATTTTAACTTTGACTTTGACTTGTCAAATCATATTTTATTAAATTTTATTAATTCAATTTCTTTATTAAGATTTTAATTAATTGAAATTATATATATTGAATTTTTCTATCAACTTAACTCAAACTTTTTTATTAAATTTTATTAATTTAATCTTCTTTATTAAGATTTTATATTCAGATTTTAATTAATAGTAATTATATATATATATATATATATATATATATATATTGTACAACGATAAGTATATTGAACACTTACATCAATAAGTATATTGAACATTTACATAATTATTGTACATCGATAAGTATATTGAATATTTACATAATTGTTGTACATCGATAAGTATATTGAACATTTTGTGTTCAAATTAGATTTATTCAATTTTTTTATTTATATTTTGACTCCAAATTTTTATTTTAAAATTATTATTCAAATTTTTTAAAATTTTTAATTCACACAATTTTTTAAAATCAGAATTTACTTGATTATTCAGAATTATTTTTCAAAAATTACGTCAAATTTTAAATTCAAAATTTTTAATTTTTAATTATATATTAATTAATTAGTAGTATAATATACTTTTCTATCAACTTTTCTTCAATTTTTTTTATTAAATTTTATTAATTCAATTTTCTTTTAACTGAATATCGACATACATATTAAATATTGAACACTGAATATCTATATATATTGAATATAATTAAATATTGAACATCAACATCTTGTTTATAAATCCAATCGATGGAGACTTGTAGGGGTATGCATCTGGAAGCTCCACCAGTATTTTCCATACACCACCATCGTAAAGACCTAAAAAGTTTCATTGAGAACATTCATCAAACAGATTGAACGCAAGTTGATTAAACATCAAAACTCGAGAGAATGAAACATCTTTTTTCAGGGGGAGCCATCAATTGATTAAAATCAGTTCAAATTACATTTAGTCAACCACTACAGATGAAAAAGTAAAGAATCTTCAATTATAATCAATCACAATCTTTTTCCACTAATCTTCACATAATCATAGCGGAAAAACACAACTCCAAGAAGATGCAAATTAGTCAGCACAAAAAACTCCATGGAAGAAATAGCGCTTTTGTAATTACCTGAAGCAGGCACAACACAAAGTTAGCAAACAACTCCAGATCAAAATATACCCATTAGTTACAAATTTACAATACATTTCCATCACATTGATTTTTCCTGCATCTAGTTATAAACAGGAAAGACCAAGAAGCATAAACTGAACATTGATGGATGATGAGCAAGATATATCCTACTATTAGTTAGGATAAAAGATATTCCATAGTAGCATGGCCACAATCTAGAATGAATAGCATGTCATGCAAACAAAAAATCAAAGCCATACTCCAAATTCACCTAGAACTAACCAACATATCTTCATAACCAAATTCACCTAGAACTAACCAACATATCGTCAAAATAAAAAAATTATGCTTCTTCACAAATTTGAAGTGCTTGATAATATATACTCCACCTTATAGCAGGGAAATAAAGGGATTTTATGCAGCAATAACGAAAATCAAATTCCAAACTACTAATTCTCCTGCAAATAAACCCACTAACCCCAGTTCACAAATTTTATTCATATCCAGAGCCGAAATCATCAAATTACATCGAATGCACAATATAAACTACAAATTCACCGAACAAAATCCACTGATTTCTCTTAATCAAATAATCTAATAAAAAAACTAATACAATTAGCCATCAGAACTGTCCGTACTAAAAAGAGATTAAATCTTTAGAAAAAAAAAACACTAACATAATTATATAAAAAAAATAAAAAGTAATGTTGATATACCTTGCAAGAAGGGGCTTTTGATGCGACGCATTGAGGGAGACTCCACCTCTCTATCAGACGAGTAGTAATTGTCTTCATCTTCGCTGTTGCCGCTTAGAAAGTAATCGTCGTCCATAGTAATAACACTTATTTAACTACTCTCTTTAATCTGTACATACATGAAAAATAATGAGTTAATAATAAAGGCGTTTAACTTTTACAACTGTGATCGACTGCGGAATCAGTCGGCGGACAATTTCCCGGCGATAATCCGCCAGCGATTACGATGATGGCCACAGAGAGAGAGAGCTGTCGCTTTCGAAATAGTGAAAAACTTATTTTAAAAAAACCCTAGATCTACGCCACCATCACGCGAGCGGCGTAGATCGGAGAAGACGAGCACCGGGCATTCAGGCTCTGCAAGGCCCCCCCTCGAAAATTAAAAAAAGGAAGCCTAGATGATAGAGAGGCAGACCTTTCGAGTTTTCAAATATTAGTTATCAGATCTAGAGCGGAACCGACGGAGATGAAGCAACGACGGCGAGAGGCACCACTCAAAACGACCGCCATTTTTTTCGACGAGTTGCGAAAACGTTCGATGAAGGAGAGAAACTCCGGGGAGCAGCGCCCGCGCCACCTCCGCCGTCTAAAAACACCGAAGCCAAGGAGAGAAACTCCGGGGAACAGCGCCCGCGCCACCTCCGCCGTCTAAAAACACCGAAGCCACACCCTCCTCTTCCTCATATTTGCGGATCTTGTGTGTGTGTGTTTTTCCAATTTCAGATCTTTTGTGTGTGTGTGTGTGTTTTTCCCATCGGGAAATGTGAGAGAAAGGAGAGAAACAAATAAGGAGTATTTGATAATGAGACAGAGAAAGAAAGAGGGAGAAGATAATGCGGATGAAACGAAAATAAAAAACCTATTAACAAATGAGGGGTATAATCGACCATTCATATGAAATTTTGTATTACCAAGTGGACATTTTTTTTTAAAAAAGGGGAATGTATCAGCACACACTTAGGGGGTAGATTTTGTACTCTGGCGTTAATAATCTCTATAAAAAAAGTTGAAATTTTTTAATTGAATGGTTAAAGATGATTTTACTAATTGAAGATTTTAGTGACAATTTATTTGGAATTTATCAAGCTGTTCAAGATGATCACCTTACATTTTATATTATATTTTCTTTAATCTTCGTACAAAAAAATTATTTCCAATTTTTACGACTCATTACATATACTGTATTTTTTAATCTTCTTACAAAAAAAATAAAGGAAAAGTTGGCAGAATAAAAGGAGTACTTATTTAATTTTTTTATTTTTTTATTTAAACTGTTATTCACTTTATTTGTGAACTCTATCATATCCCTAATCAATCTATTTTATATTCAAAGTAATCAATATTTATTAAAACTCATGATCTAATAGATAAATATAATAAATTTGAATGAATGAAGTAAATGCGTATTTGGTTTGGGATGACATCATCCAGATTAGGATAGATCATCCCTCATCCCATCTTTTTCATCATCACCATCCAAATGCTCATTCACCAACTCTAAAAAAATGAATATATATTCACATTTATTATAAGCTTATTTTTATACAATTATATCACTTTTCTTTTTCCAATCAATCATTTTCTCGTACTTTTCATATTATTGATTTGACATAAAATTTTATATCCACTCATACTTCTTAATCGTTCACAAATTACTCTCATCCATATTTTTGCCTAATTTGTAAAGTTTATAAAAAAGATATGTAAATTAATTTTTTTTCATAATCATTATTAAATCAGTTAATATTCACTTTTTCGTCCCACGTCCTTGTTCTACTTCGTGATTTCACATTCGGATTTCCCCATCCAACTACACTCATCCCTAAAAATACCTATACATCCTACTATTACATCTCATCCAACCACTCTTACACAATTTGATTTGACATAAAATTACATTTCATCCTACTCAAAATTCCAAAACAAACACACACAATTATTATTCATCAGGATTTCCCCATCCAAGATTTCTCCATCCAGGATTTCCCCCATCCTACATAATCCCAAAACAAACATACCCTAAAATTTTCTCACTTTAATTTCTTGGAGGCAGCCAATAAGTATTACTACATTTTATTTTTCTACATATCATTTTTTCAAGGTAGTTATATATATTAAGAAAATGGAATAAAGTAATGAGTAAGTAAAATAAATGAGAGGTATTATCGATAATTTATTGAATAAATTGAGGGAGATTTGATTAAATGGAAAGGAAGGTACAATAAAGAGGTGCATCATTGATAAAAGCAAAAAATTGAAACGTTAGTAAGTGTGCATAAAATGATATGGAACGAAAGATCTAGGGCATTAAAATTGAATTGAATACACATTAGAAACAAGGAGTAATGAATTACAAAACACCACTATAAATAAAGTATTATAGCCTAGGATCCGATGCCATATACGACCTAATTATGTTTT
Source organism: Galeopsis tetrahit (assembly GCA_963675135.1). Classification (NCBI taxonomy): domain Eukaryota; kingdom Viridiplantae; phylum Streptophyta; class Magnoliopsida; order Lamiales; family Lamiaceae; genus Galeopsis; species Galeopsis tetrahit. Next base: position 69,614,434 of record OY776128.1, on the reverse strand, counting down.
CCGACCAAGAATTCTACAATGTTTGCCTTCTTTCCCTATTCCTAATCACACCCCCAACCATCATCTCTCTCCTCTTCCTCACCGCCCCATACGGCAAGCACCACCGCGCCGGATGGGGGCCCACAATCCCCCCGCCCCTCGCCTGGTGTTTAATGGAAAGCCCCACCCTATGGCTCACTCTCCTCCTCTTCCCCCACGGCCGGAACAGCCGAAACCCACGCGCCGCCGCCCTCATCTCCCCCTTCCTCCTCCACTACATCCACCGCACACTCATCTACCCCCTCAGGCTCTTCCTCCACACCCGTCGCCAGAAAATCAAGAAACCCGGTTTTCCGGTGAGTGTTGCTATGATGGCTTTTGGGTTTAATTTGTTGAACGCTTACTTGCAAGCTAGATGGGTGTCGGAGTACGGCGATCTGGACGGCGATCGGTGGTTCTGGTGGCGAATGGGGGGCGGTGCGATTGTTTTCTGCGGCGGCGTGGGCGTGAATATTTGGTCGGATAATTTGTTGATGGGGCTGAAAAAAGAGGGTGGGGGTGGGTACAAGATACCTAGGGGTGGGGTGTTTGAGATGGTTAGTTGCCCAAATTATTTGGGGGAGATTTTGGAGTGGTTGGGCTGGGCCGTCATGACTTGGTCTTGGGCCGGGCTTGGGTTCTTTGTGTACACGTGTGCCAATTTGGTGCCACGGGCCGGGGCGAATCATAAGTGGTATTTGGAGAAATTTGGGGACGATTATCCTAAGAATAGGAAAGCTGTAATTCCATTTATATATTGACATTATGTCCATTGGTGCTTCCTGTGTTTTTTTATTTTGTTTTTTAAAACTCACAATGCAATGTGAAAGTTTTATAATGAGGAGTATAATATTTAGATTTAGATAGGTAAATAAAGGTGAAAAGTTTGATTGTTTTGTGATTTTGTACGGTTGGAATGTGATTTACAAGGGTTGGGAATTACGGATTAACCAGTAGTGTTCTAACTATTTGCTATCTCATTTCGTCTTAATTTCAAAAAAATTAAAAATTAAAAATAACACAAATTTAACATTTTAGTTGTAATTGGGACACCACATTATTAGAGCCCTGCTCAAGTAAAAATTATGTTGTGTCATCTAATCAATAATCAATATACATGAATGTGAGCTTCACTCTTGACAATTTGTTACAAAGAGTGATGCACAAAGACATACTACATTGTATGTGTGGTGAAATGTTTTTTTTTTGCAATTATTTAAAAAAATAGTTAAAATTACAATCATACTAATGGAATTAAGGGGGTGCTTTGTTCAAAATTTTCAATGGAAAGAGGGATATGGGATATTTTTAGGGTGTGTTTTGTTTGTTGGATTAACCTAGTTAGATTGTTTTATCCCAATTAATCAGTTGTTTGGTTTGAATGTTTAAAAGCCCAAGTTAGAAAGATGGCTCGAGTCAGTTTTTTGGTTTAATCATTCGTTCATGGGATCCTTTGTCCGATCGAAAGAGGTAAGATTGTTTATCAACCAAAATCCAACAAAAATCCAGTTTCAATCAAAGAGGTGAATTGACGTTCATAACCTCCAAACTTGTAGATTAAGACATATTAGCCTCAAAGGTACAAAAATTTACACCCCCAAATATAAAATAAATAAATAACATAACTGATTTATCGAGGGAAATGAACCTCCATCTCCATTCAATCTGCATAACTTCTCATCGCTGCAAGCGGTGGGATGCCGCGCTTATGTTGTCTTCTTCGCTGCGAATTTTCCATCGCCGTGGCCGATGCAAGGATCTTCTATCGCCGAGGCAGATCTTTCCGTCGTCGTCGCCGCTGCTACAATTTCTTTATCTTCTTCTTAAATTGGGTATGCGGTATGCCTTTTTATTAAATTGGGTATTTGAAATGGAAATCGATTCATGCGTAATTTGAAAAATACTAAAGATCCCCAAATCAAATTATGAAAAGAGGAGAAAGTCTTGGAATACTTAATTTATGAAAAGAGAACGACCTAGAATGTTCTAGTTGAATTCTATTGAATTCTAGATTTTAGGTTTAATTTTATATTAAATTTTAATATTGGTAACTATTAAATTTGGGCCAAAACTAAACAACTTTATTTGATTTGAGTCCAATTGGCCCAATTATGAAGAAGCTTCGTGTTTTTTTTTTTTTGCAATATTAATTCATTAAAGGAAATAAATGAAAAAAGAAATCAGATATGCACAATAAAATAAAAATATAAAAACTAAAGGGTATTTTTGACATTTCACACAACAATTCAGTTTTATCCTACAATCCAAACAACTTAAGTATAAATTATCATATAAACTAAAATATTCCATCCATCAATCCAAACATAAAATTTAAACCAACTTTTTAAATTGTGAACAGTGTAATCCCACTAAATTCTATCATAATATATCTATCCAGTCCACCGAACCAAACGAGCCCTTAATGGTTAATGAGGATAAATAGATTATCAATTTGCCTTTAATCATGCTCCATAAATGATAATGAGACCATGCCCGGCCATATGGTAACTCGGTTGTGCCACCACTATGGTAACTCGGTTGTTCAGACAACGATAAACATAGTCAAAGAGTACGAGACTTGAAATGAAATAAGAGTGCAACTATTCACACCTAAAAATTTGCTTAAACATGCCCAGATGCAGAACATTTTCAAATCGTCCGTAAATAAAATAAAACTACAAAATAAGTGTATAAAATTATTTTGTGGGTGTCAATAGCCACCCCATAATTAATCACGGTCTTATTTTAATTAACTACATTTCCTCTCATAGTCAGTACTCCTCAATCATTATACAATTCCTCAAGTAACAATTATTTTATGTCCCCACTTATTCCAAATATTAGAGTAAAACACTAACAATATAACCATCATTCTCATTGTAATTCACTGTTCAATACTTGTAGGGTGGACCAAAAAAATACGAAGTTGTACAATTACAGGACCAACATTACAATTTTTCTCAGTAAAGTATATGGCCTAATGATAATGTCCCCAAGTGTGGCTAAATATCTGATTTGCACATTTGGAGAATAGAAATGTCAACAAGCACAAAATGAAGGAAATAGCATATGCATTGCATGTGAACAAACTTAGCCAAAATGATTTGTCCTCAAAACTTGACTGCATTAAATATAAGGATGTAGATCGATTATTGAAGGTTTCTTGAGACACTGAATATCACTCAACTCAACTCACCAGACATTCAGAAAGTCATTTATACATCTCTCTCTAGAAACTGGAAACAAAGCCAAACAATTGAACCAAAAGTAATTAAGAGGTCTATAAATGCCAAGCCAAGCTGAACAAGCAGATTTTGATTCTACGTTCTTGTTTATGAAAATTCAGAAAGCTAAGGTGGTCTCCTGGAGAAAGCTAATACTGAGTACCGGTAGATTAAACAGCTGGTTGAAGAAACTGCTTTTTTAGTATCCTGGTGTAGTTTCAACAGATTTATCCACTTCCATGTCTCTTATCATCAGTTTCCTGCAATCTTCATCAGTAAACGATTATTCCTAATAAAATCATTACAATGGATGTAAATTGACTCAGACAAATCCTGAAAAAAGAAAAGACAGCAAAACATTTGTAGACCCTTTCTTGTACAAGACAATGTTCTGTCTTCTCTCAATGCGTCTGAGACCCATGGGCAATGTTTGTTTTGAGTTTTAAAAATCCGGTTTTAAGGTTTGCAACTCTAAATCGGGATTTTGATCCTGTTTAAAAATCAGCACAACACTTATGAATCTACTATCACACTTTCTCTCTCCTTACACTTTAATATATATTTAAATCACAACTCACATCAACCAATCATTACAATCACACCTAACAACAATATAAAATTACAATATCATTCATTCTTACACATTGATTTGACATAAAATTAAATTTCACCTTACTTAAAATTCCAAAACAAGCACACTTTACTATTTATTAGGATTTTAAAATCCCATAAATTAAAAAACCCACTATAAACTCAAAACAAACACTGCCACGTAGTTTCTCAAGCCAACCAGTCTAAAGTTTCTGCAGACATGGGAGAAGACAAAACTTTGCCTTTTTACAGAAATTATGCTTTTGTTTTTATATGCCAAAATGCATATATTCCATCTTTCTTGAAGAGAGCTGTATTCTTATATTTTTATAATACAAAAGATCAAAGTCACATATATTTACTGAAATAGATAAGAAGACTTACATCAGACAAAGCTGCGGTTAGTGTCCAGATTGACATTTACATGAGCATCTTTGGTGTCCTCTTTACCCAAACTTCCATTTGATCCTACTGAAGATTTGGCAGCTTCAATTATGTCAGCTGCTAGCATTTCATGCTTTTCTTTCAACTCTGGCGAACTTATAGCCTCTGCAATGGCTTCCTTGATTTCTGCAACCAAAGCCTGAATCTTAATTTTTGAGCTTTCATCTGGGGCACTTCCAGCTTTTTCTACTTCTGTCTTAAGCACCTCAATCCTTTCTTTCAAATCAGACGAGTTAACAGCATAATCGATTATCATTTTAAGTTCTTCATCAAATGCATTTATTTTTTCCAGTGCTTCTTGGTCTGTAGGGACCACCTGCAAACCCACAGATTCAAGAAAAGCCTTAAATTCCACCTTCAATTCTCCATTCAACTGCAAAACCTTCTCCTTTAGCTCTGGATTTGAATCGAGATCTGACACTCCTGCGTTAGCAATTTCAGCCTTCAGTGTCTCAATCTTTTGTTTTAAATCGGGCCGATCCATGAGTTCACCAAATCTCTTATTAATTTCAAGTTTCAATTCATCTTTGTTGGTACTCTTTTTAGAGAGATTGAATTTTTTGGATAACTCGTCCCGCATTTCGATTTTAGATACAAGGCTGGGGTAATTAGGAGCTGAAGGAAGTTTTCTGTCAAATTCCTCCCTCAATTGTTCAATCTTTTCATTCATTGCGGAATGGGCAAGCTGGTCATTCAGATTCCTTCCTTTTGCAATTTCTTCCCTCAACATCAAAATCTTGTCCTCAATACCTAGAGCTTTTGCAGCCTCGTCATATTCATAGTCAATCTCTCTCTCCAATTTGTTAAACATCTCCTTTAATCCCATATTCGGACCCTCTGTAGATGACTTACTGGCTTCCAATACCTCCAGTTTCAATTTCTCAACCTCATTCCTCAACTCCAATTCTGAAGTCCTGCTTATTGGAACTATAGGGTCTTCTTTCATTTTCATGTTGACCTTCCTGATTGGTTCAACTGGCAGTCCCTCGATAATTCCACCAATTTTTCGAAACTTTTGAGCCCTGTGTTTTAATAGGGTTTCAGTATCCATCTTCACAAGTTCCTGCATAGACAACACCAAATATCTTAGGCTACTGCACAAACACTCTCAAGCATGGGAATAATTAATGTGCCACTTACATCCATATTTTCAACAATCGCAGTTTTAATCTGTTGTGAAGTCCAATATGGATCTGCATGCGCACCACCAAGTGGTTCCTAAAGGAAGGAGCCAGATAATTTATCAGCATATTGCACATATTCATAGAAATCAAATGATATCAATTTGTTGACTGAAAATGTGCCAAAAGAGATAATCCAGTGATGTACATTTCCACTAATATACAACCTTTTCATGTTATCTTTCAAAAAATTAATTTTGAAGGATAAGCCATGATCAAAGCTTGTGAAATGTTTACTCTTTTTTCATAGATTAAAAACAATAACAGTTACAGGTATAAGGAGAAAAAGACAATGAAGGGAAAGAAGGTAAATGAATATTACAGGGATGGTGCCATCAGCAATTTGTAGATTTATAAGCTCTGTAGCTGTAATTTTTAGCTTCTCAGCAGCCTGTAATGAAAAACGAAGAAGATCAAGATCAGTTGATGTGCATCCATTCTTTACGTGCAAATAAGAATCGATATTCTTAAGCTTTCAAAAAAAAAGAATCAATATTCTTAAATGGTTAAACTACCAATGGAGAAGCTTTTGCAGTCTTCCACAAGATGGCAGCACACGCTTCAGGGCTGTCACATGGAAATGGAAAGGATTCTCATCAAGGTAATTAAAGGAAATATTTACTAGAACATGAAAACACTAGGAAACATTTTAAGCCATCCAGTAGTAGCATAAATTGTAGATGTAAACACACCTGGCAACATAAAAGACAGCATTTTCAAGCATTAAAAGCTTGTTACCACAACCAATAGCTAGAGCTCCACCAGAGCCACCTTCGCCAATAACAATTGACAAAATTGGTACTTTAAGACCAAACATAGTCCTCAAATTCTGAGCAATGGCCTCTCCCTAATGATATTTTATGTAAATATATTAAAAAAAACAGCATTAGCATACTTCAATCACTAACAAATATTATACACTAAAGAAATGCTTGAGATAGACAGTACTTGGCCCAGTTCCTCGGACTTGAGATCAGCATATGCCCCAGGAGTGTCGATGAAAGTGACAATGGGAAATCCATGATGATCTGCATAATGCATCATGCGTAGTGCCTTCCTGTAACTGTTGAATATAATATGCTACTATAAGCAACAGATACTATAATGATTCTCTCATTTAAGTGTTAACGAGATGTTGGAAATTGTAATTTTCACTAAAACTATAAAAGCCGATTAGATTGTCACAGGTTATTCCAAGGAAACTTTCATACGGCATAGGTTCATGGAAAAGTATTGAACATAACACTTATATGCATACCCATGAGGAGTGGGCATCCCAAAGTTTCTCTGGATATTCTCTTTCGTGTTCCTGCCTTTTTGCTGGCCAATGAACATGTAGCTTCTGCCATTTATCGTACCAAGTCCAGTAACAATTGCAGGATCATCATATCCAGCTCGATCACCATGGAGTTCCACAAACTAGACATTACAATTGAAATATTTTATCAATTATTCCGAACAGAGGGAGGCCACTCTTACTTCTTTATCAAGTTCCCTCATTTTATTGATGATTTTCACATAAAAATGTCAATTCTGAAGGAAAGAAGTATCTATAAAGGGAAAATGTAGCAGATAAAGACTTGGAGTATCATACCTTTTCTGTTATGTTGAAGACATGATCCAGAAATGTTGGTCTATTGGGATGCCTTGCAATGTTTACTCGTTGAATAGGAGTCAAATGTTTATACAGATCTTTCAGAGCCTGCAATGAATATGGAAATATGATTAAATTGGCAGCAAATGTATTAGAAATAACAGTATACTTTGAAGTTGCAAGTCAAAATGATAAATTTTTGCACCCCATTTATCAAAGTCATAAGAAGTTATAAAGGTAGCAATTTTTTTGCCCATTATGGAATATGAAGTGGCTATATAAGAAGGAAAGAGAACAAGAACCGAACACTACTGGCTAAGAACCTGTTGATATTTATTCTCTAGTGAGATAATCTGATCACTGAAATCCAGACCAGTCTCATTGGCCATCTTTTGCACCTATATCAAGAAAAGGAATGGGATTAACTCAAGACATCACTTTTTCTATGTCAAGTATTTATGTAAGAGGTAATGATATCAGAGACTGTTTAAAATAAGTCATACGTCAACTATCTTTTTCTGCAGATCCATGAGAGGCTTCTCAAAATCCAAAGTAACTGGCTTTGGCTTCTCTTTCAAAGGCTTGAAATGTGAGAGGTGACTAAGGATTCCACCCTTCACATTGGGGTCAGGATCTTTTGGCCATGGATATTCATGATTTTTCCCTTTCCTAACCTTCGCGGTTATAGTGAGATCTCTCCTTTTTGCTCCTAGTTGGGATCTTCCGAGGGCTTTGAGGGGTACACCATAAAGATCATTACTTGAGCTCCTAAGAAGGTCTGAAGCCAAATTGAATGCCACTTGAGATTGGGTCATGGAAGTCATTTTCTCCTCTGAGAATGCACTGGATTGAGAATCCCTTTTAAGAGAGAAAGTAAAGAGAGATTACGAACATGATTATATATATGTGACAAAACAATTGAGAATATTGACTAAAATGCAGATGAACAAATCTCGGAATTCTTTCAAATGCATCGAACAGAATCCTTGGATTAGAAAAAATGCAAATTTAAATACTGGAGACATCTTTTCCAAAAATAAAATACTGAAGAATCGGTGAATGGAACTATACACAAATTCTAGTTAAGAAATTAAGAAGCATAGTGTGCATTCTAATGCTCAGAGTTCAGTACCCATCAAAAAAAAAAAAAAGCTCAGTTCAGTAAGACCACATGCCTAAGAAATACTCCACTAAGATTAAGCAGATATAGTTAATTACTACATAAAACTAAGATTTGGGAGCGCAACTAAAACACTGAATTCGGATACACTGAATATTAGGCAAACTAAAATTGAAGAAAGTTCACAGTATATCAAGCTCCAATAGTACATGAATCAGAAGAAACAACGACACGACTCTACAATTAAAACCAAAAAGCTCCAATTCCACAACCTTGTCTATATACAAATTCGACAAAACAGACCTTCACGCTTCAAATGACCAAAAAATGACGCTGGTAACTTGAATCACCTCAAACTAAAATACACACTCAACTTTAAATTCAAATCAATAAGACTAAAGCAATTCGATTCTCATACAACATATATCAATTAGAAAGGCGAACAAACCTAAGAGAAGGAATGCGGCAAGAAACGAGAGGCGCGGCGTATAGCAACAGATGTAATCAAGAGATCTGAGGAATCGATCGGAGTACTGGAAGTAAGGTTTCCGAAATTATGAGAGAGGTAGGGGGGAGGGAAAGGGTATTACAACAGGGGGAGCATTGGGGAGATCGTCGCCTCGAGCTTCGCTTTGTGCTTATTCACACTCACACTGTGAAAAACAATATAACTATACAAGTTATATGCATAAACACTCGCATATATTTTTCGATGATTTCTATGCGATGAGAGAGAAAGTGAGGAAAATGTATCACAGTTTTTTGATGTTTTTTTTTTTTTTTTTTTAAAGTCGTTTGGAGCTTTGTTAATAACGAGCGCGACAGCGTTTTTCGGTTTTGCCGTTGAACACCAAACCAAACTCCCTTCTCATTTATTTTCATTTTATTTAATACTCTACATTATTTATTCTCTGTATTTTTATATGGCATGTATGTAATTTATATTTTTTTTTAATTACTTCCTCACCCACGAATAACACATAAATTTCTCTTGTATTTTCGAATTTGTAGAGAAAAAAAATAAGAGAGTATAAATTTAAAACAAACAAAAAGTACATTGAAGTAAAACTAAGATGAATAAAAGTAGAAGATATAAAAAAAATATACTGTACAAGGTAAAATTAAAATACTGGAATCAAAATTTAAAATAAATATATATGCCTCGAAATCTCGAATTGTATAAAGCGAGCTAGGCCGAAAAAATATGGGTTCCAGAATATTAAGATAAAAAAATTAAGGGATTATATTTTTTTAGTCCATTAAATTATCACATTTTTTAATTTAGTTCACTAGGTTACCACTTTTTGAATTTAGTCCATTAAATTTAAATTTATTTTGATTTTAGTCCAGTTATATGCAATAACAGATTTAACAGGTAATTTTTTAAAACACACCCCACACCCCACAAAATGTTATACACATCCCAAATGTTAAACAAACCACACTAAAATTTAAAAATAATTAAATTAAAAAAAGTAAGAATTTAAATTAATATAAAAAATATAAATAAAACCAATAAAAAATCACCAAAATCTTCAAAAATTAAACAAAGCTAAAAAATTAATTAATTTAATTAGTTTTGAAGATTTAGTTATTTTTTACTATTTTTTAAGATTTTGGCTAACACTGCATAGTATAACACAATATGAAGTATATAGTACTCCGTACATAATTAATATATTTCGTGGGGGGCCCATTGCCCTCCGGCCCCATTGTCCCTCCGTCCCTAGTTGAAATGCTACATTTTTTCGAACATACATGTTTTGTAGTGTTACATTCATGCTAACATAATAATATCTTCAAACTCGTTTGATTTGTTATCCTAAAACGTGCAACATACAATTGATCATGATTAAACACAAGCTTTCGTATAAATACTTCAACATAAGAAAATTATTGTCTCTTATTTTTATTTATTAACATGACATACGATCATGGATACAAAAGTCGCCACCTAGATGTTAATCTCCAACATACCAACTCGATTTTGCCTCCCTAAGCGTTTTTTTTATGCAAACCCAGTCTAAGCAGGCGAGACACCCATTTTTTAGGAGTAAGAGTTTGATTTGGGCGATCTTGCACATTTTTTTTATGGTTTTGCCACATTGCATTTTTTTTAATTTTTTTTACAAAATTTCGTCGTTTAAGGGATATGAATGAATAACGATAAAGTGTTTTTTTCAATAACATGATCAATGTTTCAACTTTAAGGTTAAGTTCGTGGTCAGGTACGTCGAAACACTTTAAAATATTGAGAATAAAGGGTATGAAGTATGAACATCAACAAGCACGTCAAAATTGGAATCAGACTTGCAAACACCGTCATAACTCAAATACTTATGCGACTCTTTCTCGTTTAATTTAATTATATGATTGTTTATAGATATAACAACATCAAGTGTGGGTTCAAGAATAATTATATTTTGTAAATAATCGTGATCATCCATCAATAGGATCATCACCACCCATCAACAAAATATCATCTGATATGATTGTATCAGATACATGATTAGTTTGTGATTCAATGCTCGCATCTCTAATTAACTCAATCCATTCCCAAAAAAAAAAAAAAAATCATATTGGGTGCCCTTTTAGCAGAATTCAAATTACAACCACACGTTCCTTGTCAATTTTAAAATGGTGCGTGCACTCCATAAATCATAGATAAATTAACGGTGGTGTGTACAATGTCTTGTCTTTTTCTTTTTGGTATAAGCAACAATATCTGACAATAATCTCATCCAAAACCATAGTTTTACCACAAAATGACAGTTCAAAACACGAGGAACCACTCACATTCTTCAATACAATATCAATTAACCATCATAGCTTCGTCCTATATAATGAGTTTACACACTTAATCAAAAGTTCAACAAGGTGGCTACCCAACTTAATGTTGCATCTAAAATCTTAAATACAATTGATTGGAATACAAAATCTAACGTACAGTGAATCAACAAGAAATGAAAAGAGAAGTTACATCGTGGGTGCTACATTGATTACTAACTTACCTTTATATTTCAATTTTGTAGATAGTGCCTTCCACAAACATATTTTTTCAGTACCATTCCAGCTCGGAGCTGACGGACTGGAACTCCTCACCATACTAACTAAAGACCTCAACTCTTCTTTACCACTACGAAATATGGAAGAGATAAGCGGCGAAATAAAAGTTGTAATATAAGCTATACTCCTATGCAAAGAACGCACAACCCATGTATGACGTAAGTGATCTGAATATATTGTAGCATAAATAACATGTTGATCATAATTTAGTTTACTCCACAAAAAATCATGTTCAATCCCTAACTTCAATCTATTACTCTATCCGTCTCATAATAATTTTTACATGTAGGTGAACACACATATTAAAAAAAATGTAATAATGAGTAAGATTTTGAAGGATAATTTTGTAAGTATAAAATAAAATAAATGAGTTAACTTGCATGTATGCTTGAAGTAAAAAATTATAATATTTTATATAAAATTATGTATATTGTGTGAGTATAGTTTATAAAAAAGCTTTTAATTTAAAGAACGTTGATAACTCAGAAAATAAAAGTGCATCATCATTCTATTATAGGACATAGAGTTTCTTTGGATTAAGGGATTAGGACTCGAGTATGTCATTATAAAGGTATACACGAAACCCGTACGTGATGCTATTTACTCCACTAATGGTGAGGATTTAGTAATCATTATTTATTGTTATATCCTGAGTTTTAATGTTAATTATTTGGCTCATAAGATTTCCAAATCCTAATTATTGACTTGAACCTTATGATGTTATGGATGACCTTCAGGATATTCATTTGATTAGGGTAGGTTATTTTTAGGTGAGATTCATTCGTATTAATAGATCGGTGGCAGTTGACAACTATTAACTACTACATTAATGACAACTTTTTTTTCAAAACAAAACCCCACACACACGTATATATGGATGGATAGAGAAGTTTACAAATGATTCAAGCTCAATTCTATCTCTCAACATGTTCTATCCAAAAAAAAAATCTACTCCAAATCAATCTTAAACCGTTGGAAAGGAAGCCACTATTGTGTGCAAGACTGTACGTTCTTGTTTTTATGCACCATTGTTTCAGCTCGAGCCCAATTATTATTGAGGTTATTGGTTTGATGGGTTAAACTAAATATAGGACGATAAATTTAGATAGAGTAACAAAGTTGAAATGTGTTTTCTATTTTTATTTTCAATAAAATTTCACGATTTTTTTTACACGGATTTTATTTTAAATTTTAGTTAGCTGTTTAAATTAAAGGCAATTGCTTATGTGTACCACACTACAAAAAACGCGCGCTACAGGGACGGACAAATGCCGACGGATTATAGTCCGTCAGCATTTCCGACGGAAATGCTGACGGAATGCTGACGGATTGAAAAGTCAAACAACAATGCTGACGGATTTCCGTTCCGTCAGCATTTACCGAGGGAAAATGCTGACGGACGTTTTGAAATATGAATGCCGACGGATTATTTGACCCGTTGAATCCGCGCCGCCTCGTTTTCCAATAAGGTAACCGTTGGCATTAAAAGTGGGCGGTTATCGAGGGAAATGCCGACGGAATATCCGTCGGTATTTTTATTTTTTTATATAAGGGCCTCGATGATCAGAAGCGTTTTAGAAAAAAAAAAAACAGGGAGTGCGTGAGTAAGGATTCGGTGGGGAAGACGAAGACGAGGACGAGGCTATTGAAGCAAATTTCTCCGATTACATTGATACGGTACGTTTTCTTAATTAGTTCTATTACTTAGTTTTAATACTTTAATGTTGATTTGCATGTTATATTGATTTAGTTAGTTGTTAAAATATTATGATCATGTTAGTACGTATGTTAGTTAATTTAATCTGTTGATTAAGAATAATTTTGATAGAGTAGTTTTTTAAGGTTAATTAATTAATTAATTGTTATATGTATACATTAATTAATTGTTACATAGTTAATTACTAGTTTAATTTAATGGTGTAATTTTGATATAGAATATTTTTAATGTAGGTAGTGCATGTTTCAATCAATTGTTTAAATTAGTTTAGATATAGTGGTTCGACCGTTGGATCACGTTGTAATTAGGAATATGTTGATTAAATTAGGAATACGCTATATTAGTAAAAATTTTAAATTAGGAATATGTTCATTAAATTGATAATTATTGACCCAATTAGAAAATTATTATTTTAATTAGTTTTAGGTTTGTTAATTTAGGAATATATATGTTCAATTTTTTATTATTGATTAAGTTAGGTAGAAAAATAATAATTAAATTAGGTTATTGTTGATTAAATTAGGAATATGTTGATTAATTAAATTAGGAATATGCTATATTAGTAAAAAAAAAAAATTAGAAATATGTTCATTAAATTGATAATTAGAAAACTCCAATTAGAAAAGTATTATTTTAATTATGTTTAGATTTGTTAATTTAGGAATATGTTAATTTAGAAATATTTTTAATGTAGGTGATGCATGTTTCAATCAATTGTTTAAATTATTAGTTAATTAGATGGTTCGACGGTGGTATCACGTTGTAATTAGGTTATATATATATATTGTTTTGATTTAAATTAGGAATATGTTGATTAAATTAGGAATATGATATATTAGTAAAATTTTTAAATTAGCAATATGTTCATTAAATTGATAATTAGTAAAATTATGTATTTTTTATTTATTGAAACAGATGAGTGAACAAGTACCGAATCAGGGTTCGGGTTCACGTAGGTCGTCATTTTGGTCACGTCGTTCAAGGAGGTCTCGGGATGAATCAGTTCCTGTGACGACTCCTCCTCCTCCTCCTGTGGCAGTGTCGCCGCCGCCGCCGACTACGATGTCGGTTGGTTCGTCATCCTCTTCTCGTACGCATCCTGTTCGAGACAAAAGGAAACCCATTGAAATCATTTTTGGGGCGTAAGTCAATAATTCTAATGTTTAACAGTATTCAATAACAATTAACTTTATTTATTTATTTATAATGTGTTAGTTTATAAATTTGTTAATAATTTTACAGGTTGGTGCCCGGTAATGAGGTGTCCAGGATATGCACAAAATCCTTTAAGAATTGCAAGATTTCTAAGGGTGCTATCACTTGGTTGACGGTGCCACAATCTAAAAAGGATGAATATTTCGAGGAGTTCCACGTATATAATTACAATATTTAAAGTTTATTAAATAACTAATTATTCATATTATTTGATAAATATGTTGAATATTTATTTGTATAGAAAAAGGCCCGTTGGGATACGACGATCTACTCGGACGCCGATATTTACGAGAAGTGGTACGGTCTTTGTTCTACTCGGTACACGAACATGATGTACGACTGGAGAACGGCCTGGCGTGATAAAGACGTAAATCTTGTTCTGGGGGTAGAGGATGGTGTTGACCTGTGGGAGTCGTTGGTTGAGAAGTGGTCGGACCCGGCTTACCAAGAGAAGTGTCAGAAAGCTCGGGCCAACCGCAGAACCGACGTTGGAGGCGGGATGGCAGTGCATCGGGGGGGAGCTCGGTCCGTCCTCGAGCAATCACTTGCTATCGTAAGTTTTCATTAATTTTTAAAAATTAAATAATTATAGTTAATTATTTTATATTAGTTATCTAAATTAATTTGTACATGTTTATTTGATACGTAATAGGAGCGGGAGACTGGACGTCCACACACCCACTTGGATCGGATGAGTCTTCTTCATCCGTTTAATACCGATACACAGACGTCCACCTACGGGCGCACTACTGACCTCCACGTAAGTTTAATTAAATTTATGTATTAATTACATTATATATATATATATATATATAGATAGATAATTAAATTAATTTTAATTTTTTAATTATGTAGTTGAGCATCCGACAGAGGATTGAAGAGGCCGAGACGCAAGCCACCGCCACGACTACTGCTGAATCCGGAAGCAGCGGTACCCCTCCGGCTGTTGACGTGGACCAGTGTTACCTTGACGTTGCCCCGACCTCCAAGGGAAGGGTCCTTGGCCTTGGTGGGATGAGCAGCGCCGTGAGGACACCAAGTGGTCGGTCGGCCCGGAGTGCATCGCAGCCGTCCGTATCCTCCACTGCCGTCCCGGATCTGAACTTCATGGCAACGTTCGAGAACTACTTCCGCACATGGAGTACCAATGCGGGTCGGACGTTGGGGATGTCTGCTGAGCAGATCGAGGCCATCTATCAACAGACGATGGGGCAACCACCGCCAGCTCCAGCTCCAGGTCCAGCTCCAGATCAAGCTGCAGGTCAAGATGCAGGTCAGGCCGACGGTGGCAACGTCAACTTGAATGATGATATGGATCAATATTTTAACTTTCCGGGCACTGGCAACTATCCTGGTTGAACAATTTGAACAATTTAATTTTGTGTTGAACTAATTTATTTTTTTGTTGAACTTATTTAATTTTCTGTTGAACTTATTTAATTTTCTTTTGAACTTATTTATCTTTATGTATATATTTATGTTTATGTTGAAAAATATGTTGAACTATATATTGCAGTTTATTTGTGTAGTTTATTGGTGTATAGATGAAAATAAGGTGCATTCATTTGTTTCATTGAGTACAAAATAATCTCATTTAGAGTGCATTCTAGATATAGATTTAAACCACTTGAAGAGTGCATTTTAGTACAAATTAAAATAGCCTCATATAGAGTGCATTATACATATATTTAACCAAACCACTTGAAGGTGGTAGATGCAACCATGAGAACTAGCACAATCAAAATGATTTTGTTCACTTTGATTAAATCCTTGATTTCTTCAGCCAAATTCTTGATTTCTGTAACCAATTTCTTCATCTCTTGAGTCATTTTCTTCATGTCTTCAGTTTCTTGGTCACTTTGATTAGATCCTTGATTCTTGTCAACACCACAGTTTTCTAGAGTATCAGCCCATACAAAGAAACCACATCCACCACCACAACCATCACTTAGGGAGTCAGGACAATTATGAAATATCCTCCCTTTACTTCTAGGTTGTTTAGAAGCATATGTACGACATGCCTTTCCACAATAACAAACAAGGTCTTGCTGAAATCGAATAGAAGATGAAGAAGACATGATATTTCTTTGCAAAATAGAAAAAATCGAATATGGTGTGTGTGAGCTTTGTGTTGTTGCTATATATACAAAAAATTGAATTAATTAATAAAAAAAAAAAAATAACACGCCAAATTCCGACGGTTTTGTGTTGTTGCTATATATACAAAAAATTGAATTAATTAATAAAAAAAAATAATAATAACACGCCAAATTCCGACGGAAACTTATTTCCGTCGGAATTCACCATTTGATAAATGCCGACGGATAATCCGTCGGCATTTATCTTGACTGACGGAAGTTTTGGGCGGTGAAATGCCGACGGAATTAAGTTTCCGTCGGAATTCACCATTTGATAAATGCCGACGGATTATCCGTCGGCATTTATCTTGACTGACGGAAATTTTGGGCGGGTGAAATGCCGACGGAAAGATAAGTCCGTCAGCATTTCCGTCGGGAAATGTTTCCCTAAAACTTTCTTTTTTTCCACTTCACTTTCGTATTGCAAATTTACACCAAAACTTTCTACTGCCTAATTTTTTTATGCTCATGCTCGGGTATTCAGAAACATCAAATTACGGTACATTTTCTACCATTTTTAATTTACTCTATATATAAAATTCAATATAATATAATTACATGTTTTATATATATCATAAGTTTTGTTTGAATTTATTATAAGTTTAGTTTAGTAATGTGTTGCTCCACTTAAATGTTTAGCAGATGGATTTGCCTGACCGTCTTTGGATGTATTGTACTCCTAGAATGATTAGAGGAAATGTGAATGTGGAATTTTATAATGAACTCGTGTTATTTGTTGAATTTGCAAAAAGCCAGCCACATTACATGAGTGGAAATTGCATTAGGTGTCCGTGTAATGCTAAGAAATGTTAGAATAAGCAATATAAAGAGATTGATGAGGTCCTAGTGCATATTGTGAAGAATGGTTTCGTTGATAATTATTATAATTGGACTAGTCATGGCGAAACACGTTGGCCTTATAGATTTGATGAAGTGTTTTACTATTACACTGCTGGAATCTATCAAGAAGAAGCAAATTTCGATCATGTTGGCACTAGTAACGAGGTAGAACAACGGTTTGGGGACGAAGAACAACGGTTTGGGGACGAAGAACAACAGTTTGGGGACGAAGAACAACAGTTTGGGGACGAAGAACAACAGTTTGGGGACGAAGAACCGAATATGTATCAAACAATGATCAGGGAAGCTGGTTTTTCAAACATGGAAGAGGAGCCGACGAATGAGGCATTTCGGTTTTATGAGATGCTCAAATTAGTCGAAGAAGATTTATATCCGGGTTGTGAATCTCACTCACAGTTGTCATTTAATGCACGACTCATGAACATTAAGACCGAGAACAAGCTTTCTAACAGGGCATATGAGCAAGTGACACAGTTATGCAGTGAAATTTGTCCTCAAAATAATAAGGTGCCTACGACGTTTCATCAAAGCAAACAAATGTTGAAGAATGTTGGTTTGCCGGTTGAGAAGATTGATTGTTGTGTGAAGGGTTGCATGTTATATTGGGGTGACGAAGATAGCAGTCTGAACATGTGTAGATTGTGTGGCCATCCCCGGTACAAAGAGGCACGTCGAAAGGGACCTGGTGGTCAATCGAAGAAGACAAAGAAGAAAGTGCCATATAAGAAGATGTACTACCTTCCTATCATTCCTCGTTTGATGAGATTATATCAATCAAGTGCCACTGCACAACACATGACGTGGCATGATACAGATTCCTCTTCGGCTGAGTCGAGGGAGATGCGACATCCGGCAGACTCAGAGGCCTGGAAACATCTTGACAACGTGTTTCCAGATTTTGCTTGTGAACCGAGGAATGTGAGATTAGGTTTGTGTACTGATGGTTTTGCACCGTTTGGGATGCATGGGAAGCAGTATTCTTTGTGGCCGGTGATACTGACTCCGTATAATCTTCCTCCGTGGATGTGCATGAAACCTCAAACAATGTTTCTGACTGTATTGGTGGCTGGACCAACGAATCCAAAGGACAAACTGGATGTTTATCTCCAACCTCTTATAAAAGACTTGATCTTCTTATGGGAGAATGGAGTCCAAACGTACGATGTTTTTAGAAAGCAGAACTTCACGATGCGTTCTGCTCTTTTATGGACCATTAGCGACTTTCCTGCATATGGTATGTTGTCCGGTTGGAGTACGGCCGAAAAGAAAGCATGTCCGTATTGTATGGAGAATTCTGAAGCTTTCAGTCTCCCGGTGAGTAGAAAAGTTTCATGGTTCGATAATCACCGTAGGTTCTTACCTCAAGGTCACCCGTTTCGAAGAAATAAGAAGAACTTCGTAAAGAACAGAGCAGTCACAAACAATCGACCTCCACTTCGAGATGGTATTTTATACATTTATTTAATGAGTATTAAACGTATATTTATATATTGCTTTTAGTGTCACTTATAATTTACTCTCCGTACAGGACGTAGGTTGTTATATGAGATTCAGTTGACGGGGTTGAAAAAAAGTACTGAGGAAAATGCAGCGGAACACAACAGAGGAATTGAGGGTGGTTGGAACAAAAGGAGTATTTTTTGGGACTTACCATACTGGAGTTCACTATTGATACGACACAATTTGGATGTGATGCACATTGAAAAGAATGTGTTTGACAATGTGTTCCACACAATCATGAACACCGAAGGCAAGACGAAAGACACTCAAAAGTCTCGGGAGGATTTGGACACTCTTTGTCGCCGTCCAGAGTTGAAAAAGGATGAGCGTACAGGTAAATTTCCAAAGGCTAGCTACACACTGGATAAGCCACAAAAACAAAGATTGTGTAGGTGGATAAAGGAGTTGAACTTTCCGGACGGCTACGTGTCGAACTTGAGTCGATGCGTAGACACAACAACGGGTAAGGTTGCAAGGATGAAGAGTCACGATTGTCATGTATTTATGCAACGCTTGATACCGATTGCGTTCAAGGACCTTCTTCCTCTCAATGTGTGGAGGGCTATCACTGAATTAAGTCTATTTTTTAGAGATTTAACGACTACAACGATCACGATCGATGATATGATTCGTTTAGATGAAGACATTCCAGTGATTTTGTGTAAGTTGGAACAAATTTTTCCACCTAGCTTCTTTAACTCGATGGAACACTTACCCGTTCACTTAGCGTATGAAGCGAGAATTTGTGGTCCGGTGCAATACAGGTGGATGTACCCATTTGAAAGGTAAAATCTTACTTTTTTTTTTATTTCATTACAATTACACATGCATTCTTATAAGTTTTATATATATATATATGTGTGTGTGTGTATATCAGGTATCTCCACAACTTGAAACGTAATGCTAAACAAAAGGCAAACGTTGAAGCATCGATTGTGAATGCTTATTTGAATGAAGAGGTTGGCATGTTTTGTTCTTATTACTTTGAAGACCACGTCAACACAAAGTTAAGAAGTGCTCCACGTAACTTCGGTGGTACATCCGCTGACGATATCAGTGAAGAGGTCGATGGAATGCTCTCCATATTCAAGTCTAAGGGACGGCCAATAGGAAAACCCACTGAACGATATTGGGAGACGAACTCGGAGGCGGAAATAGCACAAACGTATGTGTTATTGAATTGTGATGAAGTTCAGCCATACATTGAGTAAGTATTTCATATATAAATCGTCTATTTAAATACCACTTCATTTATGTCATTTAATATTAACCAAGTTTTTGAATGTTGTGAATTAGGATGTACACTCAAGAACTACGACGAGCAGAACCAAACATCTCAGATGCATATATAGATGCTCGTATTCAACGTGAATTTTCCCGATGGTTCGAACGTTATGTGAGTACCATTTAATTAATTATGTTTTACGTAAATAAATTAATATTTATTTTAATTAATTTTAAATTGAGCCGTATAGGGACGGGATAACGCTCTAGACAGTCCATTCTTACGAGATCTCAGCAAGGGACCACTACGTCGTGTAAAGACTTACAACGGTTATATTGTGAAGGGCTACAGATTTCATACGTTTGGGTATGCATCGACAAAGGGGACTACCAACAGTGGCGTCTGCGTTAGCAGTGCGAATTACAATGCAGATGCAAGTGATTACTTTGGGGTGTTACGGGAAGTCGTCGAAGTAGAATATCCAGGATATCCAGCAAAGACTGTAGTGTTGTTCAAGTGTCATTGGTTTGATTCAGGCCATCTAGGAACAAGAATTCACCCGGAGTACAAGCTCGTTGATGTTAGTTCGAAAAGGACGTATGTTGCGGATGATCCATTTGTATTTGCCCATCAAGTATCTCAAGTATACTACTGCACATATCCGGGAGCTCCACGTGGTTATGAATGGCACGCTGTTTGCAAAGTAAAGGCAAGGTCAATGGTAGAAGTCCCTAAAAAGGACAAAAATACTGAAGATGAATCTCCATTTCAAACAGAACAAATAGAGACTCCAACTGAAGTCTTTACGGGAGATTTCAATCTTTCTGTACCCTTGACGGCTGCAAATCCCCAATTAATCGAAATTGAAGGTGAAGAGGAGGGGGATGAAGAAGAGGATGAAGAGGAGAATGAAGATGAGGATGAAGAGGAGAATGAATTAAGAAGATGAGGATGAGGAGGAGGATGAGGATGAGGAAGATGATGATGATGAGGAGGAGGATAAGGACGAAGAGGAGGATGAAGACGATGAAGATGAAAATTAATTCAATTAATGTAATGTATTTATTTCTTATTTTATAAAAGTTAATTAATTATTTATCATTTAGGTACAAATTATAAAAATTAAATTTACTATAAATATAAGTCACAACCAATATATATATTAATATATGTGGAAGAAATGAATTTTGTGATTTTTTTAAAAAATATTTTGGTAATTTAGTAAGTATATAGAAAAAATTGAATTATTTAAAAAAAAAATAAAAAAAATCGCCAAAATGCTGACGGAATTCACTTTCCGTCGGTATTTACTTTTTGAAAATACCGACGGATAATCCGTCGGTATTTACCCTTATATAAAACCTCAACCTAGGGTTTTCTTTCCGAAATTTCCTCCCTTTCCGAAATTTCCTCTCTCCCACCTCGCCTCCCTCCACCACCTCGCCTCCCTCCACCACTCTTCGACAAGCAAAGCATAAGGGTATGAGAATAAGTAGAAGAAGAAGATTCGTCTTGAAGAAGAAGAAGAAGAAATCGGTTAATCGGAAGAAAAGTTGTGCCAAATCGGAGAATGTGGTGGTCGTTTTGGAGGATTTGGGGGTTGAATATTTAGAAGCCCTGTTGAGCTCTTCTTCATCCCCATCTTCATCACAAAGTAGTTGGTGATACAACCTTTTTTTTTTTTGAGTTGTCAATTTGTATTTTGTTGTTTGAACAAACTGATTTGATTTTGTATTTCAGTTTCGGATGATGATGAAAACGACGAATTGTGGCCTGCTTTACTACTCTTTGTTTGGATTGCCAGAGGTATTCCCAATTTGTATGCGTATAATATTGGATGATTTTGCTTGGAATTTCCCCCCTCTATTTGTTATAGATTCTAGTGTAGTATATGTAATTTATTGGTTTGTGTTAGTGGTAATTTTGTCACCAATTAAAAATATCTCCCGATAGACTTGCATATATAGTGCAGTTGGTTAGAATTTCTGTTATAAATTAAAGCTTAAATTGTATCCATGCATTATATATATATATACTATTATATTTAATTTTAAAAAGTATTTCGACAAACCAATGCCAATTAATTGTGGTCGGAAAATGAAATTCTGGTCGGGGCCTCCCCGGCCACCCATATTTTTTTTTATTAATATTTTGTTTTACTGACGGATATTCCGTCGGTAAAATGCCAACGGATATTCCGTCGGTCAAATGCCGACGGATATTCCGTCGATATGTTAATTTCGAAATCATATTTTTTTATTCATTTTTTTGTTTTACTGACGGAAATTCCGTCGATAAATTGCCGACGGATATTCCGTCGGTCAAATGCCGACGAAATATCCGTCGACATGTGAATTTCGAAATCTATTCAAAAATTAATTTCTTTTATAATTATTTTAATTCATTCTAATTTATTTTATAATTATTTTAATTCATCGGAATGTTGACCCGGTTTGTTAAACGGGTTGTCCGAAATACCGACGAAATTTCCCTCGGTATTTCCGTCGGCAAATCCGACGGATAATCCGTCGGTAAATCCGTCGGAAATGCCGACGGAATCCAAAAATCCGTCGGCAAAAAATGCTGACGCCGAAAAAGGGGACGGCCGACTTTCCGTCGGTAAATCCGTCGGTAACCTCGAATGCCGACGGAAAATTCGTCGGTAAATCCGTCTCTAAAACGCCCTTTTTTTGTAGTGACCAGTTACATGTATGTAACTGACTATTTACCCTCATTTTTTAATAAATCCACACTCCCTTTTTTTTTAGGCACTCTTTTTTTTAGGCACTCCCTTCTTTTAGGTACTTATGTGTACAAGTTACATACATGTAACTAAATCCAATTTTTACATGGGTTATTAGTTATTTACCTTTTTTTTTTTTATTAATTTCACCCCCAAATTTTTTAAAAGAAAAATACATGTAAAATACTATATTACCATTTTATCAATTAAATTAAAATACAACTCATTAAAATTATAATTATACACCGACTATCGATTCACCAATGAATCACCACGAAGTCAAATATTATTCTATTTTTTTAACTTTTAAAAAATAAATATAAAAACATAACGAATATTAAAAAAATATGAAACTCAAAAATAAAATTATAAAATAAAATTTCCAGTTTTTTTTTCCAAAAAATGATCAAAATTTAGGAAAAAAATTGAAAAAAAAAACTAAACTAAAAAAATTCAATTTTTTTCTAATTTGGGTATAAATGTATGAATATGACATGCTCACTTTCTAGCTTTAATCTGATTTATAATAACTAAGATTATTTTGTTATGTCTTCATTATTTCTAAAATGATATTTGGTTTGTTACAAGTTTTTTAAGGTTGTAGATTATTTTTTAAAACTAATTAATAATATAATTGAAAAATAAAATTTATATTTAGAAACTTAAATGAGTTGAGAATTGGGAAAGAAACTAGCATAATATTGCATCAGCTTTATTATTTTCTTTGGGGTCATTGTCATGTTGATGCATTCATATGTTTATTGAGTGTGATCGTATCTATTAATTGATTTGTGTGTTCAGTGTGATTCATTCTCACTTTTGTTCTTCTTACTAGTTAGTTAATATCATTTTTTTAATATTGATGTATTAATTTGCATGGTATGCCTGGAATTATAAATGTGTTAAGTTATGTATTTTTTGTTAAATATAAATATTAGTTTAAATACGATATAGTATTAGTACGCCTATGGTATAGTACTAGTTAATATATTGTATAGTACTAGAGATTAATGTGAGTATAAAAATATTACAGAGTATTTAATATATGAACTAATACTATACTCCCTCCGTCCCAGGGACAGCTCCCCATGAGCTCCAAACACGATTATTAAGAAATACTAATATAACAAGTAAATGTATTAGAGATGATGTGATGGACAAAGAAAACAATATAATGAATTGTGAGAGATGATATTTACCCAATAGATTTACTTATTATATTAGTATTTCTTAACATTCGTGTCTGAAGCTCATGGGGAGCTTTCCCTGGGACAGAGGGAGTACAATATTTGAATTTATACTATACTATATTTGAACTAGTACCATAGAGTATGTGAACTAATACTATACAATATCTGAACTAATACTATACTATATTTGAACTATTAACATAAAGTATGTGAACTCGAAACTCGAAAAAATTAAAAAATGTACCAATATAAACTAATATTATACTGTATATGAACTAATATGTACAGTACTGCATATTAACTAATAATATATCATAATACTTATCAACGGTTATCATAACACTTATAAACTAAAAATTACTCCCTCCCCGCCTATAAGCTTCCAATTTTACCATTTTGGTCCGTCCGCCTATAAGCTTTCCATACCTTTTTTGGTAAGTATTTTTTCTTACACTTCACTTTATATCTTACTTTTTCTCTCTATCTCTCTCCTCTCTCAATCACATCACTTGTACTATATATATTATTTAATCACTTTTCTTAATCTCTGTGCCAAAAAGTAACGTAACACTTATAGGCGGACGGAGGGAGTATATTCATAAAAAATTAAAATAAAGTGATTAAAAAATGAAAGTTCAAATGAAAAAAATAATTAAACAATGTAAAACGAAGTGAAATTTGTAAGGAATGAAATAAAATTTTAAAAGAATAAGGTGAAAATTATACACCAATTAATTAAAGTAAAATAGTATCAATAAAATTGAACACTCGCCTAAGAGAGGTGAGAGTTTTATTTTTTAAAACAAATTATTATTATACTATTTAATACTTAAAAAAAAATAATTAATATTATTTTTAAAATTTTCTTATTAGACTTTAAAATTTTAGAATAATTATTTATGACATAAAAAGAAAGTACGTTAAAAAAATTATCATTTGAAACACAAATGATAAACAGGAAGAAAAATAAATTTAAAAAATAATGTTAAAAAGATAAATATAAATATCAATTGAGTAAAATAAAAAAATAAAATTTTAAAAAATTAATGGAATATTATTTTTTAATGATAAAATTAAAAAAAAATTAAAGTAAAATAAAGGCCAATGAAAAAATGTATGTGTTAAATTGATATAGTAAATATGTCATGTGTTATTGGATTGGATATAGTAAATGAGTCATTGTTATTTGTAATGGGTTATTGGATTGGATATAGTAATTACATATATTGAATTAGATATAGTAGTTACATACATGTAACTGGTACAAAGAGTGCATCTCTAAATTAAAATTTATAAAGTCTTTTCAATAAAAAAGCAAAAAGATTCATTCTTCCAAACGAGCGTATAATTTACACATTGATGGATTAGGGATGGACGAAAACCTAATTGTAGGCTTTAATTTTAATTTGGTTCGGTTGAGTATGATTTTTGAACTTGATTTTTTATTTTTTTAACATAAAATAAACATCATTAAAAAAGCTTAAAGAAATCCACGCTAATTGACAATATGAAAAATTTGACCATAGGAAGTTTGAAGTAGCAGAGCAAGAGGCGTTACAACAATAATTTGGTTAGGCATAAAATACCAATTCATGTACAACAAGGTTATGCAAACATCTAACTCAAAAGACATCTAAACACGAAACTTTACATAAGAACACTCAAATTCTTGTAAGACAATTTTTTCTATGCTACCCAGCCAGCACTGTTTGCTTTAATGCGTTATACCATGTGAGTGTAAACATATATAGGATGTTTGTTGATATTTTGAGGATTTTAAAATCTAGTGAATTTCAAAATTTGAATGTTTTTTACGTTTTGTGTTTGATTTGAGATTTAAGTAGTGTATGGTTTAATATTATAGTATAAATTATAGGTGTTTATATAGATTGTTTTTAAAAAAAAAGTATTTATATAGGTTTATAAGGTTAAATTTTGTAAGATCTATAAGTAGATTTTAAAATCCTAAATCTAAATTTTAAACTAGAACATGAGTCAAATTTCAAATTACAAATTCAAATTACCCATCCTAAAAAAAATATCCCCAGGAAGTTCAAAGTAGAAGAGCAAGAGGCATTATTACAACAATAATTTAATTAAGCATAAAACACCAATTCATGTACAACAAGATTATGCAAACATCTAAACACGAAACTTTACATAATAAAAACATTTCTTAAGAGGAAAGCAGACGAACACTCAACTGATTTTTTTATCCCACTTCGTCTAAATGAAATTAAAAAAAAAAAAAATATTATTGTTATTTCAAATTTATATATTTTTTATTTTAAATTAAAATAAATGGAATGTACTCCCTCCGTCCGCCTATAGATTGTGTTGCTCTAACTTGAGCTATCCCACTTCATCCCACTTCGTCTAAATGAAATTAAAAAAAATAAAATTTTATTATTGTTATTTCAAATTTATATATTTTTTATTTTAAATTAAAATAAATGGAATGTACTCCCTCCGTCCGCCTATAAGCTTAAAAAAAAAAGATTAAATAATAGATATAGTACAAGATGTGATTGAGAGAGAAGAGAGATAAAAAGAAAAAGTAAGATATAAAGTGAAGAGTAAGAAAAAGTACTTACAAAAAAAAGAAGTATGGAAAGCTTATAGGTCGAATAGACCAAAATGGTAAAAATAGGCATAGCTTAGTTTTATATTCTTTCCTTTTCCCCCAAACACGGCCTAGGCAAATCACCATTGGTTCTTGGATTGAGTTCATAACCGGAATTCCGCACTCCGCCGCCACATTCCGACCATTACTATATGGCCTGTAGTTACTCCAACGGTAACCCATTAGCGGATTCAATTTCAATATACTGGTTCTATCTTTTCCAACCATAATATCTATTTATTGAACAGAAGCTATTCTCCAACAACTCAGGGATGGCATTGCGAGTTTCGAGATTACATCTTCCTCTGTTCCTTCGGTTTCCGGTCACTGCCGTCGAAGCCCACCTCCTTTCGCTTCCCTAGCCAATGCCTCGCCTAGTTTCTTCGCCCGGATTGGGCGCCCAATGTATGCAATTTTACTCGCTTAGTTATATGTTAGCTCTTGAATTTCATCAAACACCTGGCGTGCGTAATAACTCTAGAGCATAATGAGTGAAAGGTATTAATTTTTAAAGTGGGCAATTGAAATTCTGTCGTTGTTGTGCTATTCAGTGATGGCGGTTCTCCGGCAACGAAGAAAGTGGAACGGTATTCTGTTCAGAAAGTTACTGGCGATGGACGCTGTCTTTTTCGCGCTTTGGTACGGGTGAATTATATGTTATACTACTAATACTAGTATTTAGATAATGTTAAACCTTCTACTGTTTGGGTTGAGTGATCTTTTGAACTTGTTCTTGCATCATTATGTGCAGTTTGATCTTTGATGTGCATTTTCGAAAAGTCCCAGTGCTTGATTTTGTGCTTAAGTATTATACACTGTGTCCGAAATTAGTTATCAACTTGAAAATTTCAGTGTTGTTCTTTCGGCTTTTGACATTGCTTGGAATCAGGTAAAGGGAATGGCTCTCAACAAGGGAATGAGACTTGGCCCACGGGAAGAAAGAGAAAGTGCAGGTCCGTCTATACGAACCAAAGATTGTGCAAATACTTGTTACCTTAGTTTCTTCTAGTGTTCTGGATTGTGGTGTACTGGTTGTTTAACATGTTTTAAGTTGATTCCGTTGCTTGAAAAGTCTTGTTTGTGAAGATCTTAACCCCAATTCTTAGTTGAATTCACTAGGCACACATGGAGTAATAATCTGTGGGGAAAATTGTTTTTCTAATCTGATAAGTTACTCCTATTCAAGTCCAATCCTGTCAACTTTCACGAATCGTACGACATTTTCGTCGGATAACCGGTTGTAGGAGGTGAAATATTCATTTGATACTGATGTGGCTGAGTTTGAATTGTCCACGTGACAGAGTCTGATTTGTCA
Source organism: Galeopsis tetrahit (assembly GCA_963675135.1). NCBI lineage: Eukaryota > Viridiplantae > Streptophyta > Magnoliopsida > Lamiales > Lamiaceae > Galeopsis > Galeopsis tetrahit. Next base: position 69,586,669 of record OY776128.1, on the reverse strand, counting down.
ACCAGATGTTACACTCCTGCAACCGGTTATCAGATTGAATTGTCAAACAATTAAAAGCTATAGGATTATTTTCAATTTGTGTAAGTAAACATGACTGAAACTGAAATATGGATAACTTACATGACTAAAAAAATTATTTTTCCCAGTGCTAGTGTCGTAAGATGCCAAAATACCATTTCTGTTCAATTTGTTTATTTGCATTTCTTGCACTATGAAAAGGAAACTTATGACAAGTTAATGACAGATGAATTACGGATGGCTGTAAAAGAAGTTATATGTGACAGTGCAAAGGAGCGTAGTCAATATGAAGAGGCATTGATTGCAATAACTGTTGAGGAATCTCTGAGACGGTGAGGCCTTAAATTTGTTAATAAGTGATTAGGCCGTATTTTGTTATCCTGGTTTTAGATGTTTCAAGTGATATTCAATCGTAATGTATAATGCCTCTGCAGTTACTGCCAACGCATTACAAGGCCAGATTTTTGGGGCGGAGAGGCTGAACTTCTGGTTAGTAAAATATCTTATTCTTTGCTCTATTTAAAGAATCCGCATCCTTCTACTAGTTCCATATTTCTTTAGCCTTTCCTCTTCCTTTGCTGGTGAGTGATGGCAATACCTTGAACCTATAATTATTTTTTCTTTTGTTTTGAACAAATGGTATGGTAAGTTGATATGTCTTCAGTCGTTTTACTATCTTTACGATGTATATATATCACTTATGTTCATTTATGATTTTTTCTTTCTTTTAAGGTGCTATCAAAGTTATGCTGCCAGCCGATAGTTGTATACATTCCTGAACATGAGGTACTTTTCTTGCTCGAGTAGTCTCTGTAAATCAGATTCACGTAAATTCTCTTTTTTAAAGTAATACCTTTAGCATATGAAGTATTACGTTTTGAAAAAATGTTTGATATTATGATTATATAGACTTCTCAAAATCACTCAATCGTGACACTTCATATGCTAAAAGGTATGACCGAGTTCATCGTAAAACTTATGCGGGTTCATGAAAGCTTATCTTCTTGCTCATACAATCTTTCCGAGTAAATTGCTATATTAGGTCCCATATCTCTTGGGTGTCTGCGGTTTTAGTCCCATTACAAATTGGTTTTCTCAATTAAGTCTCATAATTTTAAAAATACTACGAGGACAATTTTAGTCTTGTATTCATAAAGGTTATTGAAGTTTTGAAAGTGCCGCTCATGTGAGCTGCTGAAATTTCATGTGACAACCTAATTAATGATTTGGTGTCGCTTAAATGACACAATGAGCCTCCAACAAATTAATTTCAAATAGAAAAGTAAAAAAAAAAATTTACAAACCAATCATCCTAAAACAAAAAGTTGTAGGACCCTACACCCAAAAATCCCAAATCACTCTGATTTAGGCTCTCTGTTACGGAGTATTAGAATTGTGATTTGAGATTCCTTGGCGAAGGGTACTACAATCTTTTGTTTCAGGAATTAATTTGTTTTTTTTTATAACTTTTTTAATTGAAATCAATATGTTGAGGTCTTTTTATGTCAGGTAAGCGACACCAAGTCTTTAGTTTGGTTGCTACATGGACTTACGGCAGTTCACGTGAATGACATGTACAAAAATCCTACAACCTTGTCAATAAAGGATTAAAATTGCAGTAATTGAGAAAATTGATTTATATGAGACTAAAATCACCAACACTATACAGATGCGGGACCAATTCTGAAATTTACTCCCATCTTTCTTGACTGAGAAGTTGTATAGCTTTTTTAAATTTTGATGTATACAATAACCGGAGCGAGATCAAGATGTACCTTATCTAAAATCACTTCAAAAGTTCAAATGATGTTTCTTCTCATGTTTCATTCACACAAGGCGTGTATTATAACTGTCGGGGCATAAGATGTAAGAGATGATCCCTACTGTGTTATCCAGCCTGGACGTCGTTAGAAGAATAACGAGTGTTGTCGTGAAATCTTTTGTTTTCCCTTCATGTTGTGACTGTTGATTTAAAACTTGCAGCATGGAGGATGGGGGTCTGGTTTCATTCCTATTCAAGAATATGGATCTGATTTTCATAAAGGTTTGAACAAAGGAAAGGCGGTGCGATTATTATACACGGGAAGAAACCATTATGATCTACTTGTCTGAAAGACTAAAATGTAGCAGTACTGTACTATCTAAATTTTTAACAAATACTACTGTAGAAACAATACATTAGTACCATGATATTGCATTTGGATTGAAGGATTTGATGTTAACTCGCGATGAGCTGAAATGACGGGACTTGCATGCATCGATGCACATTGAATGCTGATTTATAAATGAGATTATATTTTTTTTAGTCCATTAAGTTAACATGTTTTTTAATTTAGTCCATTAAGTTTCAATTTATTTTAATTTTGGTCCAATAACCTGCTATAGCAGGTTTAGCAGGTCATATTTTAAAACACACCCCCGTAAAATGTTATACACACCCCAATGTTAAACACACCACACTAAAATTTAAAAAACTTTTGTTATTACTATACACATCCCAATTCTTTCTTATTTAATAAATTGCCAAAAATAATTAAATTAAAAAACGTAAGAATTCAAATTAATATAAAAAATATAAATAAAATCTATAAAAAATAGCCTAAATCTTCAAAAATTAAATAAAGCTAAAACAATTAATTAATTTTGAAGATTTAGATGATTTTTTACTATTTTTGAAGATTTTTATTTTTATTAAAAAAAAATCAAAAATATTAATTGTGAATTCTCTTTGGTAATTGTGAATTCTCAGCTTCCCAAGCAACGAAAACAATTCGATTTTCATCTAAAAGTGTGTTGGCGAAGCCTCTCTTGTTTCCAATAAATAGTAATATGAGTTTTATCGACATTTTTATAGAAGTTAGAAGGCAAATGAAACATTAACAAAGCATTGGAGTTTTAAACTTTTTTATTTTATTTTCCTTTTAATTTTTTTTTTTTTTTTTATATTACATGAACCTACCAACACCCCATAAATATTATATACACTCTAAATGTTAAACACAAAAAATTCAAAAAATTAATTAAAATCATAAAAATATTTAATAAATTATCAAAAATAATTTAATTAAAAAAAGTAAGAATTCAAATTAATATGAAAAATATAAAAAAATCTATAAAAAAATAGATAAATCTTCAAAATTTTAATAAAGCTAAAAAATAGTTAATTTAATTATTTTTTGAAAATTTAGTTGATTTTTTAATATTTTTGAAGAATTTTTAATAAAAATAAAATTCTTCAAAAATAGTAAAAAATCAACTAATTTATAATTTTTATATTAATTTGAATTCTTACGTTTTTTAATTTAATTATTTTTGACAATTTATTAAATAGGAAAGAATTGGGGTGTGTATAGTAATAACAAAAGTTTTTTAAATTTTAGTGTGGTGTGTTTAACATTGGGGGTGTGTATAACATTTTATGGGGTGTGTTTTAAAAAATGACCTGCTAAACCTGCTATAGCAGGTTACTGGACCAAAATTAAAATAAATCGAAACTTAATGGATTAAATTCAAAAAGTGGTAATCTGGTGGACTAAATTAAAAAACATGGCAACTTAAAGGACTAAAAAAAATATAATCCTTTATAAATATAGAATTTAGAGAAATCAAATAAACCTAATTATTTTGTTATAGGCAAATAGGAACCAATGACAAAGTGGGATAGCTCAAGTGGTTAGAGCACTACAGATCTTGGGTTCGAGTCATGAGGAGGGGAAAAAAATGAATGGGTATTTAACTTCCATCAAAATAGGAACCCAATTATAGAAACTCTGTTCACTAGTATTACATATTCGTATTTTCAACGTCTAAAAAAGGGAATCCTCTTTAGTTGCATTTGAATTTGAAATTTTCTTCAAAAAAAAAAAAGAATTTGAAATTTATAATTACAGGAGATTTTGGTATTATGCAAGATTGTATAATAGACATTTGCCACATAGTTTTAGACTGCTTTTTTTATATGTAATTTTTTTTGATTAAAATTGTTTAAATTGACACCAACTAACAATTTATGACTCATTTTGACCCATGAAATTTACTTTCTAATTCATCTCATATATTAAATTCATAATTTTTGTATGGGTAGGTCTTCTCTTCACGCGTTTTCTTTCTTTAATTCTTTTTTGTATATGAAGTATTACTTTTTTTTTTTTTTTGCATTGTTATTTCAAAATTACTAAATAATAACCCTGTGCTAAACAATACTCCCTTTGTTTTTTTTAATAACTCTTCATAAAAGTATGTTAAAAATTAGATGGTTTTCTAAATTTAAGGTGAAAACATAATTAAAGCAAATCGTGTAAAAAATTTTAAAACATCATTTAATTGTATAGAAAAAAAAAAAAAAGCTAAAACATTATTTATTAAAAAATAAAATTGTACTGTGATATTGGGCTTATCATTAAACCTCATACCAAATTATAGGAGCCCGTGTTTTTATATTTTGCGACTTTTGACGATTTTTTGTTTTAAATAACAATTCCTCGGGGAAAATGTAATGTACAGTAACAAACATAATTATTAATAAACCGGGGGATGCCAATACAAATATCCTAAACTTGCTTGGCTTCCCCTGCCCTGTCTTGTGGTTTCAAATAAAAAACCCAACCCAAGTATATTACCCTATTTCTTTAATTTCTTCCTTTCGAATCACTGAACTCCATCGCTGAAAGCTGTATATATTATATACATATATATATTCCACCACAATTAGGGTTTAGAGTGATAAATTAATTTAGAAAAATGAATAGTAGCATAGGAGAAGGAGGAGGAGAAGCCAGCAATGGGGGAATGCTGTACCATGAAGTACAAGAGTCGAAGCTGTGTGCTGTGCATTGCGTCAACACGGTGTTGCAAGGCCCCTTTTTCTCCGAGTTCGATTTGGCGGCCTTGGCTTCCGATCTAGATCTTACGGAGCGGCAGATGATGGTCGGTTCCGTCACCGGAGATTTCCTCCCTGAACACTCGCATAACGTCTCTCTCGATGGAGATTTCAGCATCCAGGTTAGATTGTTGCCAAGCAATTACACTTTCTCCGGATTTCTTTTCTAAATTCCCTTAAGAATTTATGGCTTTGCACGTGTTTTTTCTGGTTTCCTTTTTGTTGGTTTAGATGGATATTTTTTAATACTGACGCGTGATTTAATCATCACGATTCCGTGCAATTGGAGCTTCATGTATTGTGATCTTAATTATATTCGGTGAAAGATGAGACTTGAGTGGAAGAAATATTTAGCTAAAGGAGGTGACTTAAAATTTGATTTTGTCTCATGTGTGGTTGTTTATGTGTTTTGACTTAGTGAGATATATTATTTCTGAACCTACTGTTTTGAGCAAAACTGGTGTAAGGAAACTGTTTGTACCGTTTTCAAATCTGCTCATGGCATTTCTTGAATACAATTTCAAATATGCCCAGATGGAATTATAGGATTTCTTCAATGCCATTTATTTTAGAGAATCATGAGCATATGTAAACCCTGCAAGTTGCAGTGTGGCAGGTTTATTTTGTGCTGCATGTCACTCAGTGATGCTATTAGAGTTGGTTGTGACTGATTAGCCACGTGGAATCTCCTTAATTGTTTGTAATAACACGCCTAGTTAGAGGTTTATCTAGAAGGTTATTAGATATATATCCTCATGTACTTTACGGAACTGATTTGTACAACACAGAACTTAGTTGTAAAGTGCATGGGGATATATCATTTTTATAAATAAATTTATAGTTAAATCTCTAACTAATCTAGCTATTACAAACAAATAAGGAGATTCCACATGGCTTATCTGTTACAACTAACTCTAATAGCTGCAAAATGCTTTCTTGTTTCTCTTTCTGCTATACCTCTGTTTTGCTCCTGCACACCCTTGCATGTTTTAGGCCTCTTTCTACCTATGTTCATATGCTTTGCTTATATGCTAAATGGAATTGCGGATAAAGATGAAGGTGATCTTTAAAATTCCCAAGAGTGATCAAGAGAAAGAACTTAGTGGTATGTTCATGAGATGACGAATCAGCATGGCAATTTATAAGGATGGAGTTGGAACTTTACAGATTACTTTCATCTGATAACTAGCAGTGAACAACACTTAATCAAAGATATCAAGCCCTGAATGATTCATCAACTGGCAGATACAGCGATACTGAAAGATGATTAGGGCAATACATAAAGCATGTTAGGAGACATCAGCAGTAGTAATGTAGAAGTAATCCCATGTCTAAATCCTTTCTTTGTGCATATTTGGTTGATTTGAGTTTTGTCTTATGGGTTTACAGTGTCAAGTAATTTGAAATGTCAAATTCACAACTAAATTATTATATATTGAATTAAGAAGCTGGAAATATTTCTTTAGACTATGCGATACTGGGCGGGGCTTTAGAAACCATTTGTTTTTCCCCAACTTCCTCCAGCCTGGTAACTTATAAACTCTGATCTTTTACTATACACCAAATCAGGCTCATATCATATAAAGATGCTAGAACTGCCTATTTTCCTAATCATTTTTTAAAAGCAATACCAAAACATTCTGTACAAAAATTGAAAACCATACTGAATGTATGGGGTTTTTGGGTGGCAGGTTCTACAGAAAGCTTTGGAAGTTTGGGATTTGCAAGTCATTCCTCTGGAGAGTCCAGTGGCTGAGCCAGCTCAGATAGACCCAGAAAAGGAAAATGCATTTATTTGCCATTTGCAGGACCATTGGTTCTGTATTCGGAAAGTGAATGGAGAATGGTACAACTTTGACAGCCTCTATCCAGCACCGGAGCACCTCTCGAAGTTCTATCTTTCTGCCTATCTGGACTCTTTGAAAGGCTTTGGGTGGAGTATTTTTCTGGTGAAGGGGAACTTCCCTAAGGAGTGTCCAATGTCATCTGCTGAATCCTCCAATGGTTATGGCCAGTGGCTTTTGCCTGAAGATGCAGAAAGGATCACCAAATCATGTAACTCAGCATCGCGAACACAAAAGAGAAGCCGTGAACAACAGATTTCCGATCCCTACAACCAGTATGAGGAAGTAGAAACGTTACTAGATGATGAAGATGAGGATTTGAAAGCTGCCATTGCTGCTAGCTTGATGGAGTCATCCTCTCTATCAGTTGAAAAACAATCTGGTACCTCGGAGAATGATGAAAACAGTAAAAAAGAAGATTGAAAAGGCTTGTCTAAAAAAACAATGATTCCCGTTGTGGTTTCATACCTCAAGTGGTGTGGTGTATGTACATTGTTATCTTGTTTTGAAAGAAACTGTAAGAGCTCTGTTTACCAGAACAATTATACCATTTTTTTTCTTAATAATATGGTTTGCCTCAATGTTTGTTAGATGGCACCCCATGTTTTATCAGATACAGTTGATAGCTTTAAGCTATGTTGTACCTGCAAAGCCAATAGAGCAAATCATTATCTGGACATCTTGGTGTCTTTAAGAGTATGTCTTGCTTCATCCAGTTCTTCGTGTTTCTGTGTGGCTTTCCATGTCTGAAACAAAGTTTTTGGTGGTTTATCTGGTTGTAAATGCTATTTTTCTGGTGAATTAATTATACTGTGATCCACCGTATGTTGAGACTGTGTGTGGCTGTAATATCTGTGTTGGATAACATTTATGCAGAGTGTTTGTAGTGGATAACGTGTCCATATATTTGCCTCAACTCTCCTCTCTTGTTGCTTCTATTCATCATCCCTTTTCTATGCCCCAAATCAGTAGCTGTTTTGAACAGCTTTACTTATCTACCTGCTATTCTTGTGATTTCTTTTGCCTTATTTTGTTTGCATTGTTTAGTTTAGGCCAATATAGAGGAGGGTTTTTTACACCATTCTTGAATTTTATGGTACCATTAAAATGTGGACTTGAGCTTCTTTATATGTCTTAATTCGAAACTTCAAAGTGCAAACAATTGGACCTCTCACTAGAGCTGTTATTCGAGCTGAGTCGAGCCGAGTATTTGAGGTTCGAGTTCGACTCGAGCTCTTATCGAGCCGAGCCGAGCTCGGCTCGATATCATTACCGAGTTAAAAATTGAGCTCGGCTCGACTCGTTAACGAGTCTAACGAGCTTAACGAGCCTATCGAGTCGAGTCGAGCCGAGCCTAACGAGCCTAATGAAATTTTTTATAAAAAATTAGTTATCGAGCCTAACAAGTCGAGCTTGAGCCGGCTCGTTAGTAAATCGAGTATTTAACGAGCTCGAGCTTGGCTCATTAAGCTAAACGAGTTGAGCCTTATCGAGTCTTAACGAGTCGAGTCTCGTTAAGGCTCGGTTCGAATATCAGCACTACCTTTCACTAGTCAGTTCTTATGTCGGATATCGAAACATAAAAATAAAATAAAAAATTGAGTAGCATCAAAATGCAGCTATTGAAAATGTGTATAAATTCAATAGTTTCTGAATCTTTTGTTTATTTTTTATGATGGCATCACGGATCCGATAAACAAACCTCCTGCTCCGAAGAAACAAAAAAGCGACAGACGAAGCAGCAACTTTGATCTGTAAACACAATGCTCTGCGTCTAAGATTATACCAACACTACTTCTCCAAACTTTCATACTCCTCCTGTCTCTATTTTGAATGAACATTTACTGTTTATGCGTAATTTAATATAAAAGTTGTTTATTAATATTAAATGAGGAAAAATATTGTGAATAATAAAGTAATTTTGAAATATTTGAAGGTTGTAGTTTAAATTGAAAAAATGTTTTATTGTCAAATAAGAAAATGATGAATCTTGAAACATTCATTTTTGTCAAATGTTAATTGAGACGGAGAAAAGTATATTTTAAGAAAACATAATTGGGGTAAAACCATCCTTGAACAAACAAATTAAACCCAAAGCAACTGGGGCAAAAATACACCTACACACCTAATAATCTTTTTACAATTTCCAGCAATTGCAGAAAAACAAAACACACCACACACGAAAAAAAAAAGAATGAAGAGCCCGTGCACAATAACAAGAAAGCTCATGCAAACAGCAAATGAATCAACTCCTTATAACGTTATATGGGACCTGTGAGTTCCTCCTGAAAAGATAATAAAAAAAACATAAAACAGAACATATTGGGTTAGTTGATGATTGAAAGGTATATTATTTCCTCAATTTTTTTTTATCCAATTAAACACTTTTTTTAAACTGAACAAAGTAACGCATCAATTGTTTCTTTGGCCAATCAAACACCTAAATTACTAAAATCAAGCAAGTTAACCCCATAATAGTTTAATTAAATTTAGATCTAATTAATATAGATTTCAATTAAATCATTTGACATTAATTTATCATCAATGTTTAATGTATTATATTTGTATTTGGTATTTCTTAATAGTAACAAAATATAATAATTAGATAACATAAATCTTAAGTATATATACTTATGTGTTGAATTAATTTGAAGTGAAATTAAGCTAGTGCTTGCTTAATTAATAACCCTATTAATCAGTGATGACGATACTCTTGTAATAAAATTACTACTAGTAGTACTCTATATATTGTACAGTATGAAATACCAAATTAAGTAAACGTATGAATGAAATATAAAAAAAGTAACAACAAAATGAAGGAGCTAGCGAGAGTAGCTAGCAATACCTGTTTAACTGTGGATATTTTGAAATGCAGGTTTTGGGAATCCTCACCAACTGCTTTCTGACACCGCCTTTCCAGTTGTGGGCATCCTGAGATCCAAAGATAGACGAGATTTGTCAATCCTTGGATGCTTGATGGGAGTGACTCAATCTTCGGGCACTCTTCAATTGTGAAACTCGTGAGGGACGCAAGATTAGACAACCAGTCAGTAGGGGAAGTCCACGTAGAAGTAGAGATTGCTGTAAGCCTTGTGGCAGGGACATCATGTCATCTATATATACATACAAGTGAGACATTTTTAAGGAAATGGAGGTGTTTAAACTCCCCTGAAAACTCTACCATCTCCTTGGAGTACAATATAAGTAGTTCCTGGAGAGAAGTGAGGTGCCCACTGGTAAACACCTCCCTATCTTGCAACGAAATAACTCCAAGTATGTAAGAGAATTTAGATCTCGAGACCATTTTTCTGGCAAAAGCTGTTTCTTTGCATCCATGACCTCCAATCTCTCGAGTTTACAAAGATGTTGGAGTGCGTCTTCTGGAATATTAATGCATGTATCATCCAAACGTAGAGAAAGAGATGAAAGATTTTGAATCTTAGAAGAGAATGAAGGCAGAATCAAGGGGCTGCACTCAACTTCTTTCAGTTTTTTCAAGGTAGAGGAGACAGAGATTGATGTCAGTATCAACAACGGACACCACATAATAGTTAGCCTTTGAAGATTTGGGAACATTTCTCCTCCCACTTCCCCATCCTTTAACAACCCTTTCAGATTCCGCAATGTGAGATCTTCCAATGATGGGAATTTCACCCCTAATGAATTTAAAGCATCCTTCTCCACAATATACTCCAATGCATCAACACCTTCTAACCTCAACAACTTAAGAAGAGGAAGATCTCCGAATGGTGGAAGGCGCTTGCAATTTCTTATTTCTATACGAGTTAAATTTTTCATCCAAAGAGCCAACTCGCAACCTCGGAACCCACTTATTTCCAAAGTTGCCAAATTTGGGTGAGGTACAAGAGCTTCAAGTACCTTCTCATCATCCATCATTTTTGTCAAGTCGGTGGATGTTCCATTATCACCATCCCAATCAAAGACCAAATCACAAAGGTTTGGTTTCTCAACAAGATTTGCATCTCCAAATGCCTGATTTCAAGTGTTCCTCCAAGATTCAAGTGTTCCAACTCATCCAGCTGGTTACCCATTTTATCACCCACTATGAACACACTCAATGTCTTTAGACAAGTCAATTCCCTAATTCTAGGGGGCATATGGCTGATCAACGACTCACATCCTTCTAAAAAAATATGCTTGAGATTAGTCATGTATCTGATGTTCTCAGGCAAACTCTCGAGTTTATCACAAAAATCCAAAATTAGAATTTGCAAATTGCAAACTGCCGCAAATGTTTCAACTTGCCTACTGCACCAGGTAGCTCTTCCGTTGCTACCCAATTTAGCTTTAGAGTTCTCAAACGAGTGTAGTTCATGATGGTGGTTAAGGATGACTTGAAGTACTAACTTTAGGAAATTCCCTCAACTGTGCCTGACGTGTTTTGCTGATGGAAGGAAGCACTTACGCCACTGCTGCGATTTGTTTGTGTCCCTGTAATTTTGTTTTCCAGGATGGACTGAGCAAGATCATGCATTTTGAATGTTGTATTTCTACCTCGGGTACGCACTTCTTGGAAAAATGATCTCACAGCTAACTCATTCCATATTTGATTACCAACATCCTCCACTTGCTCGTTTCCGTTTGATAATATGCATCCTTGAGCCATCCAATGGAAGATCAGCGTTTCCTTATCAAATATATAATCCTTTGGAAAGACAGCACAGTAAGCAAAGCACCGTTTCAAAATGAAAGGAAGATGACGATAACTCAACCTCAGGACCGGCAAGATCGAAATCTCTTCTTCTGGAATTTCCCATAAATGGCTTTCCTCCACGCGAGCCCATTCCTTTTCTTCTCTCTTAAACCGCAGAAGACCTCCAAGAGCCTTGGCCGCCAGAGGAACACCACCGCACTTGTTCACAATTCGCCTTCCAATAGTTTCCAATTTAGGATGTTGATTATCCTCCTGTCTAAACAGGCGCCAACAGTCTTCTTCCGACAACATCGTCAAGCATTGAGCTGGAAGTGTTCCCATGATATCAGCAACTTTCTTGAGACAACAACTGAAGCACCTAACAAGCCACACGCAAGGATGCTCTTCAATTTAAGCCAATCTTCTTGATTCTCATTCCACACATCGTCCAATATCAACAAGAATCTTTTCTCATTCAATTCTTGACGGACCAGGCGCTGTAAAGAGTCCAAATTCTCCAAATCTGACCTCTTCTCTGTGGCCGATTCTATGATGGCTTTGAGTATAGCCTTGAAATCAAAATCATCAGAAACACAAACCCATAATTTGGTATCAAAATGTTGAGTTACCCTCTGGTCATTGAAGACATATTGGGCAAGTGTGGTCTTCCCAAGGCCTCCAACACCAATAATTGGGAGAACCAATCTTTAACCTCCTTCAACAATATATCTACAATCATCTCCCTTTCTCCGTCTCTTCCATAGGTATGATCGGGCTCATTCAGAACGGATCCCGTCCAATCAACCTGGTTCGGCTGTCGTACGACCATTTCCTGCAAATGAAACCTGTGGCGATCTTGAGCTAGAGCGTCAAGTTTCTCAACTGCTTCTCTGATCCTTTTTCCGATCTTGTATTTGACTAAATATTTCTTCATGTTAAATTTCCCAGCTTTCCGCTTCATTTTAAAGACCTCGGTCGCACACTCATCCAGTATGTCTTCGATCTCAAAGGCAATAGCATTGAGCTTGCTTAGCCAATTCTGAATTGATTTGCTTCCAAATTGTCTGTCTTCAGCATCTTCCAGCACACTCTGGATAGTGGTGAGAGTGTTGGAAAGCTTATTCAATTCTTTATCCACACCCATAATCAGTCCGATCTCACTTTTGATCAGAGAAGTCAAGTTCTCAATCAAAACTTGAAAAAATGTCTCTGCCATAGCTGTGTCAAGTGTGAAGTGAAGGAGCAAAAGATGGAGATGCAGAAGCAAGAGTTTGGTTGGGTGTTTAGAGTATGATACCAAAAGATAAGGAATGTGTGGAAGCAAAGATTTGGCTTCTTATAAGATAAGGGATGATTATTTGTGCATTGACTTGGGCATCTTGACTCTAAACTCTTTTTCTTTGCAATAGTTGGAATTTGGACGCCCCTGTTCATCTACTACTATTCTACCGTTGGATTTACATTTTAAGGTCCTACTTACTACATGAGACTCTTTTTCTTTGCAATAGTTGGAATTTGGACGCCCCTGTTCAACTACTACTGTTCTACCATTGGATTTACATTTCAAGGTCCTACTTACTACATGAGTTAGTCAAAGCTAGATTCACCGGGAACACATCGCCTTCTCACCGTGAATACCAAAATCCAGAAATTGCTTTCTTGTTGGCGCCAGCGAGAGACAGTTGCATTTCTTGTTCTATGTTTGGACAATTTCTCATTTTATGCATGTCATCATCCTTGTTGCACCCGTTGAAGGGGATATTTGTGGGAAATTCAATCTTCATGGGGTGATTGTAATACCACATTGAGTACTTGAAGTTTCAAAACATCATAGGGGGCAGTTAAAAAGGAATTAATGAGAAAATTCAGGGTGCAAAACCATAAAATCACCGAGAATTTATTGCCAATCCATTACATTGACTAAATCATAACCATGCGCTTCAATGAACTCAGTTTTGTACCAGATAAGTGAAACTAAAAACAAACTGAAGGCTTCTCAAAACTCCAAATTGTGCCTTCAAGGCATTATTTATTCATTTATTGTAAACAATGTGAACAATGAAAGAGATTAGAATTTCCTTTTTAATGACCCTAATGCCTGCAGACCAACATCTCTTTTCTTAAAGCTCTATTCCTCTGTTTTAAGGAGACTCCAAACTTCGGACAAGTTTTTTAGCCTGAGAAAGAACAAGAATTGAGTTGAATGAATACATCATTACAGATTCTCAGAAGTTCAGATTTTGAAACTACAATTGTTGTTGGAATCGTACCTGCTCCAATGTTAAAAACATGATCACATTCCATGATCCTAGCCGCCCAAAGTTGGGGATAAAGCCTTTGTAGAATGCTAAAGGTCCCTGTGACAACATCATATTGGCGATGTGAATTTTACTTAATCCTTTATTCCACTATATGGATCATATAGAGGTCAACATGCATTTCTCATTTATATTTAGGTATGACATTTTTCAAATAGTTTCCTTCCAAGTCCTTTCTAGGTCTTCCATTTCTTTTAGTTCGATTTAATGATGATCTCTACTTTCTACTCGTTAAACTAGAGTAACTACAGGCCACATCTCATATGTATATGTTCAAACATAACCAATCATGTATCTAGATGAGAAACCATGCAACTGTTCATAGACATCCAAACAAACAAACAAACAAGATGACAATACTTTACTATTATTATTATTATTATTTTCCTAAACTGGCAAACAAGATTAGAACCCATGACCACACTGCCCTAATTAGTGATGCTATAACCACTTGAACTATCTCACTTTGTTAGGTGAGCATTTCAAAGGCCATTAATTGAAAGTCCATCAACTGTGTAAACACATTATTGTTTTATAAAACCACAGATTTACTGCTCTTTTTATTTTTGAAATTTGCTTATTAAATTTCAAAATCTATATAGTTACAGGTTCTCTCGTATGAGGCAACAGCATCTAATACACTATTCTTAGTAATCTAATAATCGGGCAAATTATCCTTGAACAATCAAAATAAACCTCAAGCAATGTGGTAAAAAATCACACTTCCAGAGCAGCAGAATATGAACTTACATCATTCTTTAAAGTCTTAACAAAACAATCAAGAGTATTTTTGTATGCAGAATCTCCCATCATCCTCGATTTTACCTGCCACAAAGAGACATCAATTAAAATTAACAGGCCTCACTCACCTGTAGATCTCTGTTAGCCCAGTCTTTCTCAAAGAGTTCCAGCAATTGCAGGAAAAAAAAACACAAAAAATGAATAAAGTTGTTGATTCAGGTAAGTTACCACGTCAACAGGAGAGCCAATGCAGACAGCAAAGAACCCAGCTCCTAACCCAGCAAAAAGATGGGTGACAACATTGTCTGTGAAACCTGGGAGTTTCAGAATTGACTGTACAGAAACATACAAAATAGTCAAAAAAACAGAAGGCAAAACAGATTAGGCTTAGTAGAAGAAGCATTGCAATACCTGCTTCACTTGATCGTAACTAGCTAGTTCAGCAGCATTTATGATAGCATTGCGTGCAATATTGGGTCCAATTCCAGTCCACAATTTAGCAACTCCTTCCTACATTTTCAATAAAAACATATCCAAGAGGGATCAAGTTGGGTACTGAATCTAGTGGGGGGAATACACTTACACAAGGTTCAGAGATATAACCTGTCTCACGATTGTAGAGTAAGCATTTAATGCTCCAGAATAACGTCTAGGCACACCGGGCGGCAGTTTCCCCTCAGCTTGAAGTCGTACTTTAACAAGATCTGTAGGGTTGGCAATAGCTATGCCTAGAGCACCTGGAGGTGATCACAAAAGTATACATTGAATAAAACACGCCATTTGCAATTTTTATACCTAAGACTAGCAAAGCCGGAGATAAAAGTGTTCACACATTAAAACCAACTGCTAATTAATTCATTTAAACTTTCAAACTATTTATTATTCGAATACCGAAAAGAAAAACATCTGCAGTATTCTCTCACCAGTTGTGAGTGCAGCAAGTACTTTCTTTGATAATGGCACATCTCCAACGTGATCTTTGCCCACATAGAAGTTTTTAACCTAAAAGCATATGAAAAAAAAGCAAAAGCATCAGAGGAAATTAGGAAAACCAAGCTAACAAATAAAACTTTCCATCCAAAATTCAAGGGAAAACATACAGGTTCGTATAAGCCAATCCTCAAACCTCCAAAGAGACACTGCCTATGTAATCCTGGAACAATACCCTTCCATAGTGCAGACATCCCTTCTTCTCTCGCAATAGTTCCAACTGTTCCTAGCAATCCCTTATACTTAGGCAATGACATAGCATCCCCAGCAACAGCTTTTTTCTGTAATTGGAGCCTAACCTTGGCAGTGTCCAATGGAATCGTGCAGATCTATACACAGGCACATATATTAGCCCAAGATCAAATGAAGTTCACCAATAAGGATAACTGGATAAGCATACCAAATCATAACATCCCAAGTTTCTTGATCAGAGCATTTCATGACAAGTCAAGTTGGTATATCAAAATTTCAGAATAAAACATGCAAAAGACACTGAATCAAACTTGCTGAAATTAATTAATACAGCGAATAGACTTCGGAACAACTTTATGAGACTTGAGAGGAAAATGAGTCCAAGCTCATACTCATATAGGAAAATTACCCATACAAAATTCAGGCCTCAACAGTACGGTTGCTTATAATAAGAAATTTTTTCACACTAAATTAGAAGATCAAACAAGTCAGCAGGTAGGAATTTCAAATTAACATTAACACAGACTATTTGACCAGCATTCCACCTCAACACGGAAGCAAAAAATTTAAAAAATTAAAAGAAAATGATTAAATAACATAGGATTCCACGCCTAAGTTCTTAAACCCCAAAAATGAAAAAGCAGAGCAATGAACAACATATCATCGAATCAAAGAAAGAAAGATCGAACAGAAGAGAAGAAAATTATACCTCGGCAAAGCTAGCTGCGAAAGCACTGCTACCAAAAGTTCCGGCGAATGAAATGTCCGATTTAGCCTTGCCGTGATCCCCCATCGTCAATCGGGCAAAAATGTAGCGAAAAAAGGTAGGGTTAGGCGGTGAATAAAAAGGATTCGGAGAAGATATAGAGCAGTGGCTTGAAGCAGAAGCTCAGCCCCTCTGCCGTTCACGGATGACGGAGGAGAGAGGAAAGAGAAGTTGATATGAGTTGCGTAAGAGGAATCTTGGGAAAAGCGATGAAAAGGCGGAGAATCGTGGATTTAGGGGTGATTCCACTGTCAGTCGTCACCTTCGTCCCCCATATTTATTGCTTTTTACTAGTGCTATGCAACGCCAAGCCCATTAACCAACTACCCTTCCTCTTTTCTTTTCTTTTTTTTTCTTTTTTTTTTTTTTTAGTAAATAAATGAATTAATTTGAATATATAACTAAACTTAAACTTAGAAGTTACAAAAATGGTGATATTGTGTACAAATAATAATATTTAAGTGTTTTTATATCTCTTTTTTTATCTTTTATCTTTCATATATTTATCTTTTTTTTTCCTCTGCATATATGTGCAAAATTATCTGTTTGTTACAATAATTTACACCACTCTTAAAATGAAAAATCTTTTATAAACTCTACCCTCGTAATATTCTTAATTTTACTTAAATGTCATTACTTTTTCTCTACAAATATATAAAAGTCAACCAATTTTTTTTTACTTTATACATAGAAATTTATAAAATTCTCTTCAAAACTTTACACATTATTACACTTTCTTAATATATGTGCAAATCTACCTATTAAAATTACTCCCTCCGTCCGCCTATAAGTGTTACGTTACTTTTTGGCACGTAGATTAAGAAAAGTGATTAAATAATAGATATAGTACAAGTGATGTGATTGAGAGAGGAGAGAGATAGAGAGAAAAGGTAAAATATAAAATGAAGTGTAAGAAAAAGTACTTACCAAAAAAGGTATGGGAAGCTTATAGGCGGACGGACCAAAATGGTAAAATGGAAAGCTTATAGGCGGACGGAGGGAGTATTATGGAACGGAGTGAACATTAAATTTGAGTGTGTGAGTTAAGTGGGTGCATTTAATATTTTTGTTTTAACATTATACTCCCTCCGTCTCAAAAAGATAGTTCACTTTCCTTTTTCACATAAATCAATGCAAACATTTTTAGCATATAAAATTTGTTCTTATATTCTTGTAATACCCCTATTTAATGATATTGAAATTTGTTCCAACAATCATTAAATAAGGGTATTTTAGGCAAAAATATTGAAATAAAAGGAAAGTGAACTATAATTTGAAACAAACCAAAAATAAATAGTGGACTATCTTTTTAAGACAGAGGGAGTACCGTTTTTAAGTAAGGGTCCTTTTAATTTTTCGGGTGAAATTAAAAAGTGATATGTATTGACTATTGATAATTTACTCTTCATTAATGAATGAAAATATGTTAACACATCACATAAATTTAGCTTTCAATAGATATTTTATATATATGAATCAAATAGATTTCATAATTAATAAAGGAAATATAGAAATTATGAATATTTTTTAATAAATTATGAAAAAAAATCTAAAAATGAAATGGCAAAAGGACACTTATTTGTGTAATATTTTCTCAAACTTCTTATTGGAAAGGAAATATTATATAGGGTTGTGTTGGATTACCGAATTTATCAAATGAATTTGAAATTTTTAATAGCAAATTTTCATTTAAAGATAAAAGAATTAACATGAATTCGAAATCAATCATTACATGGGACCTCCTACATGTAGTAAGGGTGTCGTAATGACTATCATAGTCAATTAATCTAAACCATTAAAAATCTAATCTAAAGACTTAAATTTGATTACATGTTACTTTTTGTAAATTTTACGGTATGTATTGTCGTAATGTGTCATAAATTTTTATTTTCTATTAAATTAAATTAATTAAAATATATTATTGTAAAATTATATTTTTATCCTTATACAATAAAATAATTTATTATATTTTTATTAATGTAATTAAAATATGTAATGTTAAAATTACAAATTTACCCTTTGTTATTAAACAAAAAATAAATCAAATCAATTAATTAAAAAAAAATCAAATTAAAACTTAAGGGAATTAAATTCATTAGAACCTATCTATTTCATGCGTTTTCAATTCATAGGTTTTTTTCCTGCCTCGCGTCTCCCCGCCGCCTGTCAGCCGCACTGATTTTGAAAATCTGGTTAGTATTTTCGATTTTCTCTAATTGATTTTGTTTACGATTTCTTGAGTTCTACACTCAAACTTGGGATTGTTGGGGTTGAGTTGTTTAGCAGTAATTATTTTTTAAATTGACTCAAATTAAATAGAAACTTGATTGATCAACAAGTGTTCGATAAAATGCCTCAAAAAAAATTTGCAACTGAATTTAACAATTTAGCAAAGTGATTGAATGTACCGTACCTTCTTTTTTTTTTTTGTCGGTCAAAGATGTATTAATATTAATGAGAACAAAAGTTCATAGTACAATGGGTACAAGATGTACCATCAAAAGAGCAGTAGCAAAGGCCTAAACTAAGAGTAAAATAGATGAGAAAAAGACCAGTAATCAGAAAAATTGCATCTCCCAGGCTGAATGTACCGTACCTCCCAGGCTCAAAGAAAATTTGAAGGTTTTGGCTTACTTGTAAATTTATCAACCGATGTTAGGGCTTGGCGAAGGGAGTCGGAGGGGTTCACATGCAATACAGTCGGAGAAACCGTCGGAGAAAATCACCTTCCCGCTTTTTCGAGTGAGCGACCGTCGGAGAAAGTCTTCTTCCTGCTTCTTGGAGAGAGCAACCGTCGAAGAAAATCTCCACAATGTTCTAGGAGTGAGCGATTGTCGGAGGAAATCTCCGTCCTGCTTCTTGGCATGAGCGGCCGTCGGCGAATATCTCCGTCCGCCTTCTTCGAGTCAGCGACCGTCGGCGAAAATCAGGAATTGAGCGAGGAATCACCAACAGTGAGATAACCACATTATTACTTCGATAATCGAATTCACTTTGCAACTTAGGAACTTTGGAATTGGGGGAGAAATAAACGATTTCAATTCATTCGCAATTTATGAACAATGGAGTTGGGAGAAAGGAACCCTAATTTCAATTTCAAGTCTTAGAAACATAAAACTCGATGTGGCTGTGGAGAAGAAAGTAATGTATTATTCTGGAATTTATTTATTTCATTTTTTAAATTTAAAATTATAATATTTGTATTAAAAGGGTAGGATAGTAATTTTATTAATATTTGTAATAAAAGGGTAGGATAGTAATTTTATTATTTTTTATAGATTAAACTTTCTCATAAATAATTTAAATAAAAAAAGGGTAATATAGCAAATAACAAAATACAATTTAAATAATGATAAAAATAACTTAAATATGTATAACAGGTAGCAGGTCGTTACAGCGTTTACGACGTCACATGGCGCGATTCGACAAAGTGACTATATAGTCACTTTATAAAATTTGACTACTGTAAGAATTGCCCTCATTAAATTTGAATATTCTTTTACAAATTTTGATAATATTGAAATTCTGAAGTCATTTTAAATACCTCAATCCATACATAGTATATTTTCTTTACAATTGATCATCTCACTCCTTGGAGTCAATATTGAGATATAATTTAAATGTATAAATTCCAATTTTCGTTCAACTTCGACGGTTGTTTTTAGCTTTCTACACAAATAAAAAAAATTAATTTAATACTAATAATTACTACTTATATATAAATTGACTAGTTTATACTTTATACACACAAATTATTATATAAATTGACTAGTTTATACTTTATACACACAAATTATTAATGGATCATTTATCACACCTGTAATACTCCACGAAATATCACTTTTTAATTTTATCAAATATTATACCGTTTACAAATTATATTTTTTGTTTACATTACGTTTACAAATTATTAATGATTGCACTCAAATATTATTCATTATATTTATAACTGCACTAGAATTACTTTTCAGTCCATCTTGGAATTGATCAATCCGGATTTGATTTGGCCAAATCCAATCTCTCTCAATTCATTTCAATTTAAATACAAATTTAAATATCAATTCATCTTTATAATACACTTAGAGCTCCCACAACGGTGGTGAAATGAGGATTTAAAAAATTGAATCCCACCTTTTAAACATTGCGGACAATCGGTTAAATGGAGAGAAAAGCATTTTTGTTTAAACTCTTAAATGAGGAGAGAGAAAATACTTTTCAGACTTTTTGTCAGAAAAGCAAAATGTATCTGTTTCTTTTCCTACCAATTCTTTTTCTTATTTTTTTTTGGGGTCTTTCTATAGTCAGGAAGGCTTCGCACTTTCTGATAACAGGAAACTCATTAAATACCATTGGATCATTGATCCAACGTATATAATTATTTATATAAGATTGCACTTCGCAATAGTGCGTTTGCTCTATGCAATATGCAATCGCACTGCTTCGCCATACTAATAAATTAAATTAATAAATATAAAATGACAAAAATACCATTTAAATTAAAAATTAAATATTAAACATTAACAATATATAATATATATTTTCTTATTAGGATTGAAATTTACCGATCCTTATCTACCAGAAATATAAATCAAGAAAATCATCTTAGTGTGCCCTAATAAAACACGGTGTTTCATAGGTGCTGGTCATGAGAATAGGAGTGAATGTGAATTCATTCTTTTTATTTCAGAAAAAAGACAGAGATATATCCAGGGGGAAAGAGATCTTGAAAATGACGTGCTTCTTTAAAAGAGAAATCTCAAATTTGAATTCAAGTTCTTTAAACGAGACAATCAAGAATCCAGGTGACTTTTTTTTTTTTACTGAAATTTAACGAACCATTTGATAGTGTAATTGTTTCCTGCATTAGTGAGTGTGAGTGATTGTATATGTGATTATTGTCGACAAATTAAGTAATCAATGCATTCATTGCATCAATTTGTTTAATGATTATTTGATTCGCGGTCCTCTTCGAGAAAATTGTACTCTTCTCGACCTTTTGGCCATGACTCACAGATGAGCAAAATTTTGTTGAACTAAACTGTTCATGTGATTTAAAGTAGTGCAGAAAATACTTGTGTGCTGCTAATGGTAGGATTTTTCAATTAGTTCTTTCTTTGTATGATTGTCTATATCTATAGATGCATTTAAATGGACTGCCCCTTGTTGGGCGAATATTAAATATAGTGTAGAAAATGTACATGTTTTCAATTTTATTGGGTTTTTTGTTTCTTGGTGTGGCTCAGCTTGTCATTGAGAAGGGTTTATATCAAGGCTCTCCTTCGTAAGAACTCAAATCACATGTCGATTGTGTAAATTCTGATTAACTGATTGAGTGTGGTTGAGGATAGGAATTAAAAAAGAATTTTGGTTGGACAAAATAAGGCTATGAGTTGAGTTTTTGGTTTGGAGTAAAGAAAAAATATGATAGTGAAGACTGAAGCATAAGCTTTAGAATAAGACATAAGTTGTTCATCAAAACAAAACAGAGAAAAGGTACTGAATTGATTCCAACATTTTCATAATCCCCTTTGTTTGTAACTAAATTAAAGCAGTAAGATCAGAAAAAAAGGGAAAATGGGGTGCTTCTGCTCCAGAGAATGGAATTGCAGTTTCTTCAGGACATCCTCCAATGGAAGAAGAGGAGAAATTGATGGAACACCAGAGAATGAACAGAATATACATGCTTATTCTGTTGCTCTGGCAGCTGCTCAGGCTGCGGCTGAGGTTGTTCGTCTCACAACAACTACGCCTCATAATTATGCTAATACAAAGGAAGAGATGACTGCTATCAAGATTCAGACAACTTTTCGTGGCTATTTGGTACGATGAAAAAACTGTTTGATGTAGATAAATTGTTAAGTTGATGATACAATACTTCAATTTTTATGTTGTTTAATTTTAGGCAAGGAGAGCATTGAAGGCTCTGAGAGGTCTTCCGAGGCTAAAGGAATTCGTTAGAGGGAAATTCTGTGAAACGACAAGCATCAAGATATATGCAGGATGGGGTTTGTTATCCAGTTGGTTTGATTCATCGGTGGACTTGATGAGGCCTTTTCTGAGCTGACTTTTAGATGGAGCAAACACGAAGGAAGTTGGGTGGCAAATGCTTTATCAGCACATGTCCTTTTGCTTGAATCATCTTTATTTTCTACTCCATTTCATTACCTGGTGAATGTATGCACACTTTGCAATTTAATTCTTAATATTAATGAATGTCATTTGGTTTTTCAAAAAATATATGGAAGGCACGAAATAGATTACAGTATTTTTTTAAAGAAAAACAGCAAGCCCTACCATCAATTGAAAGAGGTTTAATTGCTATTAAAATTACCATCCTTTGTAAATCCAATCTAATCTACACAAATCTATATATAAAAATTCAACTGTTTGTGCTTTTAATTTGTGCAAACCATAAATTAATTTCAAACTCAAGAGTTTAAGATTATGTCCTATTATCATTTGCATAGATCTTGTAGTTGCGATAAACATGAGCCTGACATGAATTTTTTTTTAAAAGAAGCTCTCGAGAAAGATAAGTTCGCAAATTTAGAGCCAAAATCTTGCATTTGGAGATGGGGTGGCAAACGCTTTAGCAGCACATGCCTTTTGCTGGAATCATCTTTACATTCTGATTGTTCACATTTGTATGCACACTTTGCAGTTTGATTCTTAATATTATTGAATGTCTTTTGGTTTAAAAAAAATGCATGTGCATTAGATATAAATCGCGCCCTGGTTTTATTTTTAAAACTAAGCATTTCCCATAGTATCTAAATAATAAAATATTTTTTGGAAACAACAAAAATAATATTAAAATCGCCAAAATACCAGCCCCAATCACAGAACATAGCAGTGCCTCATTTTAGGCACTTAATGAATTCCCTATACCATTCATCTAATGAATTCCAGTTATTAACCATACCTCCAGCCTTCAACAATTGGAAAGAAACTCGTCTAATCTCGTCGACAACTGCTGCCTCATCAAGCTCGACGCCTTTAAAGCAGGCTGCATTCCTGGTTTTCCATACTATCCAAATAGTGCAGTGCCAAGAAAGCATTCCTGGTTTTCCATACTATCCAAATAGTGCAGTGCCAAGAAAGCAGCCAAGCCTGCCTCCACTTTCCCAACGCCTTCTCGCTGTGATTCCTGTAGTGATCAACTCAACAAAGGCCCTCTGTGTAGCTCGCTCCAAACCAGTCGTAAATTCTTCTCCAGATTGACGTCGAATGGCGGCACTTAAAGAACAAATGATCGGTGCTTTCCTCTTCTGCGCCACACCATTTGCAGAGGAGGGAGAAATTCACATTATACGCCCCTCTCTTCCTCAGATTGGTAAGCGTCGAAATCTTGTCTTGTAACATCCTCCAAAAAAAAAAATGTTTGCCTTCAGAGGAACCCCTTTGATCCAGATGCTTCCGAGCTCTTCAATCTCCGGGTTGTCGGCTGTATGTTCCTCCAACAGCCTATTGTAAGCAGACTTGACAGAATACAGACCATTGTCTTCAAGTTTCCATTGCCAAAAATCGTCCTCCTTTGAATTAGAGATGAACCTGCCAATCATCTCGCATATACCATTAGCAACACCCCTCTCTCTCAAATAAGTTTCTTTTCCAGTTCCAATTAATATTCCAAATCCCTCTCTCCTTATCATGCTTAATCAATACATATAGCTGCCAAATGGCAAGCATGACATAATAATAATTATTAAATTAATTAACATAAATACCAAAACAAAAAAAAAAAGTAGATTACAATCACGACAGAAACAAGAAAAGTCAAATTCATGGATAACTAAGCTGAGTTCGAACTTAATTTTCAAATGATGAAACCAAAATAAATACTTGAAAAATCTTATATACAAAGTTAAAATCATGATTAAAAAATATATCCCATGAAGGTTTCCAGCTTTTGTTAACAAATTTCATTTATAACAAGCAAGTAGAGAGACAATTCAAATCAATCATCATCAATGATGCAAATATAATTCTTTCTTAAGAGATCACATAACCAAAGAAGCTGCAAGCATTGATGAAGAATAATATGTATGACTCTATTGTTGCGTGAAACCACCGATGAATCAATCCAACTAGATAACAAACAAAAATCCTGCTAGAAAACTAAATCATGGAAAATTGAATAACCAATGAGCTAAAATATCATAAAAGTACCAACTTTTACCAATAAAATCAGCACCCCACAAGTTTAAAAAACCAAAAAAAATTGATTAGGATGCACTAACCAACAGAAAGCAACTTTCTTGATTGTACCGACAATCACTCACAGCCACTAAAGCAGGAAACAATTACACTGTCAAATTTCGGGAAAAAAAAAATCACCTGCGATTCTTGATTGTCTTGTTTGAAGAACATGAATGCGAATATGAGATTTCTCGTCTTTAGAAACGCGCCCCCATTTTCAACCTCTCTTCTTCCACTCTCTTCTTCCACTGCGCGCAGTCTTTCATCTAGGAAAAATGAACGAATTCACTTCATCTCTCGGCCCCTCCTATATCCTCTTGATCAGCACCTATGAATTGAAGGATGATGAACATTAATTTTAATAAGAATAAGGATAGATAATTGTTCTTTTCGTGGAAGATTTTGATCTTCTTGATTTTTAGGGCACTGATCGAGATTTTGATTTTCTTCTTGTTCATTTTCTGGATATAAGGATTAGTAATTTAAACATTAATCTTAATAAATATATATATATATTATTAATAAGTAATTAATTAAAAAGATGTTTCATTAAAAATATTATAAGGATATTTTAGTAATTTTATATATCTTTTAAAAATATTAATTATATAATCATTTTGCGAAACTTGATCGCCCTATGACGAAGATATATGATGTGTTAATTTGTAATTGGTCACCTATTGTCAGGAAGTGCGAATGTCCTTCCTAACGATAGAAAGACCCTTCTTTTTGTGTTTAATTTTCTTTTTTAAGTGGCTGCTTTTATTTATTTTTCTATCTGTTGATCACTAAAATATAGCCGTTGTTTATTTATTGGCTGCTTTTAATTATTTATTGATAACTAAAATATTTCACTTGTTTGCAAATTGCAATCAAATATAGCCGTTTTTTAAGTGCTATAAATATAAGATCCATTCACATATTTTTTACTTCATCCTCTCATCTCTCAAAATTATCATTCACTCTTCTACTATCTCAACTTTCTTTTATTTTCAATCACTTATTTTATTTTTCTATTTTCTATCCGACATGGATAGAATTATCCGCATTATCAAAATTTGGATGAAGATACTCTACCCCAAATTCTCAAATTCCTCCGAATTCTCAAATTCCTCCAAATTTGACGTATTCTCAATAGAATTTTATGTATTCTCAATATCCACAAAATGTTGGGTATTCTCAATATCCACAAAATTATCCAAATTGTGCCTCCAATCCACCCAACATACCCACTTATTGGCAAAATGCAAACCCAACATACCCACTTATTCATTGGTGGTTGAACATATTTATACAACAATAACTAATTGATTAATTTTTGAGTACTCATAATGTCGTTTTTTTTTAAATTATTGTATTGTTTTAATTTTTAGTTTGGTTATGATGCTTCAATTTGTAATTTTTATATTATTTAATTTTCGATGTTCTTGTAATATTTAAATTTTTAAGATTTTGTAGTGTTGTACTCCCTCCTCCGTCCACGAAAAGTAGTCTCATTTGACACATATTCTTTGTCCACCAAATGTAGTCCCATGCACTTTATGGAAACTATCACCCTTCAACTATCACTTAATTACTCAATTTGCCATCAACTTTATTCCTAAACAATCACTTTATTCACAATGGACCCCACAATACCCTATAATACCCTTACTTTATCTACTCTATCTACCATTTTCTTAAAACTTGTGCCCCATCCCCATGTCCCTACTTTTCATGGATGGAGGGAGTATTATTTAACAAATTTATGAAATTTTTGTTTGTTAATCTATTTTCCTGAACACCTAATATTTAATTTAGTATTGTTAATAAATAATATGATTATTTGAAATAGTGTTAATTATTGAATAATGATATATAAATAAAATGAATGAGATAATGGTGGGTCCCAATAAAGTGGAATTTAAAGATATGAATGGATAAATGAATGAAAGTGTGGATTTAAGAATGAAATAAGATGATGTGGAGATGATATAAGATGATGTGGAGATGATGTGGAGGAGAGAGAGTGATTAAATTGGTACTTTTGCATTTAACTAATGCGGATGCTTACACCTATTTTTATACAATCAAATCACCTTTTTTTTTCAACCACTCATTATCTCTCATACTTTCTTCTCTCTCTTACTTTAATAGCTTTCACACACTCATTCTTTCTCTTATTATTTTTTTACCCACTTATTCTCACTCCCACTCTTATTTTTATACAATCATATAAAAATTACTCCATATATAACTAATATTATATACTATAAAAAAATAACAACTACTAATATTTAATTTTATTATGTCAAACATATAAAAAAATACGTAATTATTATTATTATTATATTCATATATACATTAATATAGAAAAAATAATAATCTATATATATATATAATAATAGCATAGTCAGTTTCCCGCCCATTTCATTTCTATTTCTGAAAAATAATTTTTTAATCCTTTTATTCTGTCCACGTTCAGAGTATTCTCATTTCTTCAAAAAAGACTTTTGGCTTATCAAGGAAGCAAACTCTTCAAATTCCGCCTCTTTTATTTTTTCATTCTCCCCTCCTTTCTTCTGGCCTCATTCCTTCCTTCTTCCCCTCTTTCCAAATCTGTTGATCTCCATTGCGAAATTTCAATGGAATACCGCAGTCGCTTCTGTCGAAAACCGATGTCGTCGTTTCGCCTTTCTTCATTTTCGTCGGTTGTCTCTATTCAATCTCAGATTTGTAGCCTAGGTATGTGAAATGTCCATTTTCAATTTTTATTATACTGCAATTTTAATCATTTTCAATGGAAAATTATTGATTTCGCTTTCAAACTCAACCCCCACTATTTCAATTCAGCACCGCTACTGCTTCTACCACTTCCGCCTGTATCTTAAATTTTTGGAAAAATTTTGGATTTGGATTTCGAAAATTTTGTGCTTCAGACCGCCCGTATGTAATATTCTTTAGGTAAAATCAGATTTATGTATGAAAATAACTTATTTTTATGAGTATTTGGGTAGTTCTCTTTCCCTCTTAACAATATGGCAATTGGGATGACTAATTCTTCAATTTCCTTAAGCCTGCCCAATGGTTCTATCACGCACTATATTAACTTATCTTTAACCATGCTAACTGTAAACTATGTATTCTACCTTTTTTTTCCACAAAAGTTTTGTATTCTTCTTATATCTAAAGCTTTTTTTTTTTTTTTTTTTTTTGACTATTTAAGGTAAAATGTGGTGTGGTTTACTACAGAATGAGTAAAGTTCTATCAATCTTAATGTATCTTCTGGAAACATATTCTATACATAAATCTCCAATTGCAAAAATGTGAACTCAAATGAAAGTTATGAAATTGATAACAATCTTATTTTCTCAAAACTCATGCTAAATTACTTTTAGCATGTAATGTATGTGAAATAGTATGATTTCCTGATGTATTGTAATTAGTTACTTGCAAAATTTCTTTGTGAAATGATGTCCAACAAATTCATATGACCAAAATTCTGATTGAAGTTGATAACTACTGGAAATTTGCATTTAGTTTATTCATATTCATGTTATCTTGATGGATATTGCTGGTAGAATGATTATATGCCTATTATTATGTAACTAAAATTACTTCCTACTGATTGAAGAGATTGGTATGGCTTCATATTTTATCAGGTGTGATTGGTGCTTGTATCAGAATTTACATTTATATAAGGACATCATTTTTATAATATGTTATCTTTATTTATTCATTTTAAAGATGTCCCTTGCTGCAAGATTTATTTATATTTCCAGGTAAATTTGTAATTTTGTGTTCTGTTTTTTTAGGTGAATTATTAAAATTTAAACTTCAAGAAGCTTTTAATTATATGCCTCAGAGGTCATTCTATGCCTCAGAGGTCATTCTATGGTGATTACTTTGTGGATAGTGACTGAAATTAAGAACTACATACTTTATATTTAGGATAAGTGTACTGATAAATTTCTTGCTCTATTACACGCCCACTAATTTGGAGAAAATTGTAATTCTCTGTTATCCTCAATGCTTACAGAGGTTAACCAATTGGTGGAGAAGGGTGATGATACGACACATGATAATTCAAGAGTTTGAGTTACATCTGAGTTCGATACTTTGCTTATTAGTTAGAAAAATTAATGTGCGTATTTCATTGAAGAGTGATGATTGTTTTTTAATCAAATATTCCCTCCGTCCCGGAAGTGTTTGCACCACAAAGTGGGCACACTTATTAAGAAAAAAGTGTAATGAGTGGAGTGTTGAGGGGTAATTTTGTAAAGTTAAATGAATAAAGTAAAAAGGCGATTGGAAAGAGAGTAAAAACAATGGCATTTTGTGTAAATATGTGAATATTGTGAGGGTTGGGTTTATGAAGGAGTTTCCTTTTTAGGGTGTGCAAACAATTGTGGGACGGACGAATAAGGAAAGTGTGCAAACAGTTGTGGGACGGAGGGAGTACTATACAAAAAATAGGTTTTCCTTCGTGTGAATGCCTCCTGTCGTACCTCTCTCGCTGCTCGCCTTAAAAATAATTTATTTAATCGATTTAAAAATAATTTATTTAATTTTCTGCAGTTTTACTCACATTTTCTATTTAATCGATTTCATCTTTGAGCATTTTCTATTTAATTAATTTCATCTATCATTTTTCATTTACTTGACCTTTTATATTTTATCACATTGTTGCGGTACTGATATATGGCTCCCATCAGATTAATTCAAGAAGTTGAACATTAAAAATGAAACGGGCCTTCCAGTTGCGTCTATATTCAACAAAGAGTAGACAAGAAGTTTGGAATTACATTTACCTCGCTAACGGTAACAGGTATTAACACATAAATATTGAAGTCTGCTGATCTTTTAATATGTCATAGGATAAACTCAGCAGGTCGCTTGCAACAATTTTTTTATACACTGTTTTAAATATTTATTGTTTAGTATGGCTGATCTTTAGATTTTGGATGGCTTAAAATAAACGAAAATATAATGTTATACAAATATCCCAAATTAGTGTATTTTCCCAAATTAGTGTATTTGGGAAGGATTTATGTGTATTAAAGGGGTTTCATTTAAAAGTTTTTTTACTAAATTTTTTACATGAATTACACTATTGATAAATCACTTACCTTTTAAATTCATATGTCCAGTCACTCAATTTGGTTCAAAATACTCTTATTTGATCGATATTTTGTGTCTTTGCATAATCACGTTCTTGATGATGTATTATTTTTTATTTTGCATGTGTTGCTTATTATCTTTGTTCGTGTTGTTATCAATGTGTTAACGTTGCTTATTATCTTTGTTCGTGTTGTTATCAAAGAAAGAAACGAATTTTATGGCCGCATCTCTATATATTTTGGAACACTATGTTTGGACTCACGATTTAATATAACTTTGTATTTTTGATTGATACCGATATTTTATATTTACAAATCTAATAATAAAAGTTTAGCAAAATTATAGATCTAGATGACAGACAATCTTGAAAATTTATCTCTGGTCCTTTGTATGAAAACATTTGTTCCAATACAGATGTAGGGGTTTTGAAGAATTGCTGCATGAATCTGTTTATCAATATGATGAGGGAGCAGCGGACAGTTCTGGGTTTAGTGATTTATCAATATTTAATGTTTAGTTTGAATAATATTTTATTTTATACTTTCTCTAACTCTTAGTTTTATTTTATTTCAAATGTAACTCCCATTTTTTATTTTTTTTTGTATTTTTATTAAACGGAATTGTTTTTTTTCAATTACACAGTGGCTTGCCATGTTTTAACTTAATTTCTCAAAGTTGTCATTTGAGTTTTTGTGTTCGGCCTCATTATAGCAGTGATGAAAAAATTACAATTACACCTACACACAAAATACACACATAAATGAAACTATTATTTACATAAATAGCTTATAAACCGTAAATCGCACGGGTAATTTACTAGGATAATGAGATTGACCTTAAGTGTATAAATCAGGTTCGACTTTATTACTCAACTTGACATTGGCATAAATCGACTCCTGGATTTATAAAATAAATGTGGACAACAACTTCTTTGAATTAAGTGCCAAGAAAAACAAGTACTCCGTACAACAAGTATGAGAATTGTAATTTCATACAAATTATAATTTTAAATTCATGAGACAATTATTTTTTAATTAATTTCTTTTTTTTTTTAATCTCAATTTTACTCATATTAAATAGTAGCATAATATTAATTATTCATTAATAAAATTCTTAAACTCTTAAACCGTGCATCGCACGGGTGAAATCGCACGGGTGAAATACTAGTTATAACTTAAAATTTGAATCAAGCTCCCACACAGTGTTTAATCAAGCTCATATGTATAAGCGTCAAAAGTTGGAGAAAGAAAGAAAAAAAAAGTTGTGAAAAAATGAAATAACACAAAAAGAAAATAATTTAAAAAAATATTGAAGGCAAATCAATAAAGCAAAGAAGCATATGTTTTTTTTTTTCCTTTCAGTTTTCAATATTAAATGGTAAGTAAATAATCATTCCTTATGATAAAAACTTGGTCTGTGTGAATTTCACAAAATATATGTTTATTCTATTTAAATAATTAACTTTCGATTATTTTTTTTACTTTATTAACAAGACTGAGTGTACCGAGTACAACTTATTTTAGAGTAAAATATCTAGTTTTTCATAATTAAATTATATAATAAAATAATTAATATTATTAAAAATAAATACAAATGCAAATTAATTTCATGTTAAAATTAATTTACAAAGGTAGAATGAAAATTGGATAGATACGGCGGGCGACCAAAGTTAGGATATGATTGATCTGTGACTTGGCGAATAATAGGATACTATTATTTTATTCGGAGTGTCATCTTAATAATCATTTTATTTAATAATATAGTTTAAAATTTGAAGTCTGGACTCTGTATAAAGTCGGCCAGGCTAAGGAATTTATAAAAATTAAGTGGCAGTAAAAATATACACAACTCGTAACTAATTGACAATAAAATCTCAGTTTCATACCACATGATGTTGATGGTTATTAATTTAAACGGTTAAACCCATTACATAGATATTAACCCATCTCTATCTATAGAAGGGCATCAGATACTTTACGAATAAAATGTAGCATCTATAACAATTCGTGTTTGGAATGAATAGATATGAAACGCCAACATATACCAAGATGTCCCAATATATTATCTATCATTTTCATCTCAAATTATATCAATTATTTTATCATACTTTTTAATCCGAGTGCTCAAAAGCTATGAGTAATATAAAACTTTCAATTTATAACTTTTATATGCTCATGCTTAATTATGTAGAATTATATAGGGCGAAGCAGTGGTGAAAATGTCAATGATTTTGCTTCAATAATTCAGTACCCTAAATCAATATAAGTTGGCTAATATCAGGAAAGTCAAAACTGGAACAGTATAAGTAGGCACACAACTTTGAAATCAATCAGCTTGTTCTTTAAATTTAATGTCAATGTGAGAAGAGAAAATTGACTAATAATTGAGAATATACTAAACTCAAAACTATTAATTAAAAATCGGAAGAATAGGCTGTCACCTAATGCTCCCCAACTTGATGAACGAGATTCCAGCAACTGCAAAGTAGAGGAAGATATTTAGTAAGAAACCAGCATCAAAGCAGGGTGAGTAACATCACATGAGCTTTTCTAAAAATGATACCTCACAGGAGGATGACATCACGCAAGAAAAAAATAAAAAAAAATACACCTCTCATGGAGTAGATAAACAAACATAAAAATAGAATACATTTGGTGGATGATATGTGCAACAATGGGTCGTAATAAATTAGCATTTCACACTGTGGTAGTAATACTTTTAAGTAGTCCATTAAAAATTCTTAACAGTTGATTTGGTAGGTTATACTAATAGATTGGCAAAACCAATTCTATTACCTCTTATTCTATTACCCCTTATTTCACGGGATGGGCTAGAGAATGTGACAGTTTGATTTGGGGTAAATGAAAGAAATGAAATTAAGCACTGTGAAGCATAACCGCATAGCCCCAAAGACCACTAGTATATGACTTCAATACCTTGAAAGAAATTCTCTTTTCTTTTACAAGGGTGTGCATATAGCTATATCTTTAGAGCTAGCTACTACATCCAATGGAACGATTTGGCAGACAATGAGTTGCACGTACTAAAGCATTTGAACATAAACCACAATACCAACAATGCATATAGAGAAAGTTGGCAAGGAGTTGAAAATTTACCTCAGATGCTGCTTGGATACATGAACACTCTTACCCTGGATCCCTGTTTTGCAACAACCACATCAAAGAGAATTATTAGACAACACCAACTTAGTTTTTTATTTAAAGGATAGAGGGAGACCATTTCATAGTAAGATAGGTAAAGGTCTTAAAGTGCAGTTGTAGCCTCAAAACGAGAATCATTTCCAGTTCACCAAAGAACAGAGAAGCCGTGAATTTGAAATTCACCCAAAAGTCAGTTACAAATCAGGCTCAAGTTAAATTATGAGAGGACCAAAAATTAAGATGATACACCGAGCTATATCTACCATTCCTCAACCACCCCTACCACAAAAAAAATAAAGGGACATGCAGAAAAGGAGAACAACTAGTTGAACTGAAGGCCAATCTAAAAAACTCTAACTCAACCATGTACAGATGCAGTCATATGAAACTAATTACACCATGAATATGAACCATTTGCCATCCAACAAAACACAATTCACTTTATAAGGCACAAAAAGGGGGGAATGCACAATAAAACTTGTGAAAATGAGCGCCCAGATGCTATTAATTCATTGAAGATTCCTCATTAATAGTTAGTTATTCCAACTGTTCCAAGTTTATGAAAAGAATCAGTTATCTAATATGCTAATCAATACTAATTCAGGTATACTAATTAACAAAACCAAAAAATGTGAAAACATAATTGAATCCAAAACAGTGAATACAACAAAATCAAACGATTTGAGTTAACATACCATGGATTTAGGGGGGAGGTTTGACTTGAACTTAGCACGAACAACACCACTGTTACCGTGGGGACGCGTTACTTTGCCCCAAATGCAACGGTAGTGAGAGCCGTTCTTCTTAACCTTGGCTTTGTAAATGTAAGCCATTCGCTTCCCACGGTACCATGCCACTTCCTCTTGTGTGTTGACGCCTTCAATCTGTACCAAGGACGTATTGGGATACTGATTCGACTTCGACCTATCAACATTAAGTTCAATCACAAACCATTCTACTTTATTTTATTTAGAAAAGACATAATTAAAGAACAGCTCTAATACCTTTTGTACCCAAGAATTGTTCCACGAACATATAGTCTATACAGAAAAAAAAGAACAAAATCAGACGAAAGAAAAAATATAAACGAACTACTCAACAAACGTATGTGCCAATTGTGTTGAGAAAAACAGTTGCAGATACAGAGAAATGAGAAATGAGAAATGAGAAATGAGAAATGAGAGTATAACCTTACGCGTTCTCCCTGGCGCCCTTTCATTGCTGAATCGGAGTGGTTTAAGGATCGGAGGCGGGAGGCGGGAGGCGGGAGACGGAGTGGAGTAGCAGAAACCCTAATTCACGAATTTATGGGATTTTCTTATGAGTAATATTTGGGCTGGGTAAGCGGGGACTTGGCTTCTAAATTCGGAAAGTAAAGTGGGCTTGGAAGATGGGCCGAAGGAAAACTGGATTTTTTTTATTGGGCCGTGGATAAATGCACCCAATTATTATGTCTTCACCGTTGATGTCTTCTGAGTTCACCCATTCTTATTTTTCAAAATTACCCTCCTTACTCATAAACCCTAATTTTTCTTCCACCTCATCCCTTTTTTTTTTTTCTCATTACTCAATATATGTGTAATGTATTTCGTTTTCGAGTTTTTTTTTACATAAATCGCGTTTTGCAAAAACTCAGCACTGATTTGTCGAGTTTTGTGAGATTTTTCAGGAAAAAGTTCCACGTTTTGAATCAAAATTCGGTCAACTTTTCCACGTTTTGATTCAAAACTCGGCCTACTTTTCCACATTTAGATTCAGCACTAGTTTGTCGAGTTTTGAATCAAAACGTGAAAATTTTGGCCGAGTTTTTAATCATAAAATGGAAAATTTGGCCGAGTTTTGATTCAAAACGTGGAACTTTTTTCCGAAAAATCTCACAAAACTTGACGAATCAGTGCTGAGTTTTTGCAAAACGCGATTTTTGTAAAAAAAAAAAAAAAAAACTCGAAAACGAAATACACTACACATATGTTCATTACAACAACACAATCATGCAATAATACGGTCAAATAAAACAATAATAACATTAAAATAATCAATTACAAAGAAATACTATGTTTGGGGTGGGGGAGGAATGCAAAAAAACTGATTTTTTTTTGTTGTTGTTTATGGGTGGAGGGTGAACTCAGCACACATGGGTAATATAGTTTTTTTTGTCTATTAGTTCAAAATATAAATTGAAGTGAGAGTGAAGACATAATACGTGGAGTCATTTATCCGTTGGCCTTTTTTTTTTTACGGGCTATTCTGGGCTTAGTTCATATTTTTATAATTTTGGAGCATAATGAAAACTAGAACTTAAAATTTCACCGGTATTGAACTACAGATTTATTTAAATTAAAAAAATAAACTTATTTAAAAGGTTCATTTTAAAATCATGTTCATAGATAACAAAACTTAACCACCATATTAAACGTATTGTGAAGAATAATAACAAATCTTACTGTTGGAAATTCATATGGGGCCCGCGAGTGATGGATACGCGAGTGGATTTGGCGATTTCACATAGTGGGGTGCGATTTCGGTGAGATAATAGGTGCGATTACACATTCGTGTAGGTGCGATTCTCGAAACTTCTCTTTTGTACGCCTCTTTAGGGTTTCTGGAAGATCTCATCCCCTTTCTTGGATATCCCCCTCTAATGATTGCTTTTGCTTATTACAACCAACTGGTGAGATTTGGCGTGTTTCTTTCATTTAATGTGTCAGAATTCTCGAATATCCCAAGAACTTCAGATGACAATTGCGTGCTCTCCTCTTCGACTCTAATTTTTTCCCTAGGCCCTATGAGACGATTCAGTTCTTCCGGATGCCCTAGTTACGAAATCATGATTAGGGTAAGGGATTTTGAAAATTCTCTCTTGCTATTGGCGAACCAGGCGGTGGCTTCTACTATATTAAGAGCATTTTTGTTAGCATAACTCACCAAGCTATCCACTTTCATATTCTCTTTTGTTACTTCCCTCTACTCTTCCACCATGGCTGATGAACTCAGAAGCCCTCTCCGAAAATTTACTCTGTCTGAAACGGAGGAGACTCCTCTTGTGGTGGGTGATCATGAACTGATCCTTCCCAGATTTGCTCTGTTGGGAAGATTCACTGTTCGAAGGCCAATTAGCATCAAGGAACTTCTTGCCACGATGAGGAAAAATTGGCGCCCAACTGGGAATGTCGGCGTGGTTCATTTGGGAGAGGGATACTTCCTCTTCGACTTTGAAGACGAATTTGATTGGAGCAAGGCGTTCCACCGTCAACCATGGATAGTTAATGGCCCAATGCTGATTTTATCTAAGGTCCGAGGCGATGGGCAGCCTAGAGATCTCGTCATCAACATGATACCTATGTGGATTCAAGTCCATGGTCTCCCATTGTACTCTATGACGAGGCAAATTGCTTATAAACTGGGTGCCAGATTTGGGGATGTGATTGAGCTGGACTGCCCCAATGGTGAAACTGCATGGGGGAGGTGTCTCAGGATCTTAGCAAGCCTCTCTTTCGTAGCACTCAGATCACGGTTCGTGAGGAAACAATCACTCTTCCGCTAAGGTATGAGAAACTGGGTGAGTTTTGCTACTTCTGTGAGTTACTGACTCACGTGGAAAAGGAGTGTCCAGAAAGATACTATGAAAATGGACATGATCCCTCAGACTTTAAGCGTTTCCCGATGTGGCTACGTGCTGATGGCCAGAAAGGACTGGATCTGAAGGTGTATGAGTTCCTAAGGAGGGAGAATGCCAGGAAGACAGCTGCTGATGGAAAGAAAGGCAATGCAGATGATGGTGCTTCATCGTCTCGCCAGGTACGCAGAAATGAAGAATATCTGGGAATGGAATTGGCTCCAGTTGTATGGAGGGGTACCACAAATAGGTTTACTGAGGAGGACAGATTCTTTGCTGAAGCGGCTCTACAAGACGAAGACATTCAGCTTATGGATAATGAAAATGCTCGGCTGTACATTCAAGAGAGTCAGATTGGGGAGCTGGAAAGTGAAGGACATATTTTTAACCGTATATATGGGCCACCCCGCAGCCTCCAGATCCGGGAGGGTATTGGAGCAGGTAAAGGTAAGATGATTAAGATGAATCCGAAAGATAGTGAAGGCAAGTTGAAGGGACCTATGTACCCTGAGAGAAATGTTCCATCCAGTGCTATACAGACTTACAAAGGGGCAGCAAAGAGTTCGAGGAAGAGGGGTCGCCCAATGGAATCTTGTGGAAATGTGGAAGATCAGGTAACAGCAAGAAATGAGGAAATTTCTTCGGGTCAATCGAGTGGACGGAAAAGATGCAAGAGTGATGAGGAGAAAGCAAGCACAAGTAAGGTGGAGATGGGGGATTCCCAGCTCCGCCATCCTGAATGAGAGTTTTAGCTTGGAATGCCCGTGGATTGAAGGGGCCACTAGCATTCCGTAAGATTAGGCGAGTAACAGCCATAAATAAGCCCTCAATATTGTTTGTCATGGAATCAAAAGTATCCACTAGAGTAGTTGAGGCATGGAATGCCATCTTTAAATTTAAATTTTGTTTTGTAGTGGATGTTTTAGGCAGGCAAGGTGGCCTTATTATGTTTGCTAATGAAGATGTTGATGTCTCCCTCAAATCCTTTTCGTTTGGCCACATTGATATCCTTGTTACTTGGCATGATCTTAAATGGTTTTTCACTGGTTTCTAAGGAAACCCTAATAAACAACAAATACATCATTCGTATGAACTACTCTCAAGGATTAAAGATTCACATGGGGATATTAAAGAGTGGGCTGTAGGGGGTGATTTTAACC
This sequence comes from Galeopsis tetrahit, assembly GCA_963675135.1. NCBI lineage: Eukaryota > Viridiplantae > Streptophyta > Magnoliopsida > Lamiales > Lamiaceae > Galeopsis > Galeopsis tetrahit. The sequence goes on along the minus strand of OY776128.1, from coordinate 69,549,030 downwards.
AGATTTTGAATAATGATGAAAAGGCAGGAGGAATTAATAATTGGAAACTGAGAAATAGTATGAACAAATTCAGATGTACACTCCACTCTCTCGACTTGTCTGATCTGGGATTTAAGGGTCCATGTTTTACTTGGAACAACAAAAGAAAAGGGACTCAAAACATTAAAGAAAGATTAGATAGATTCATCTCAAGTCCGGAATGGAGGAAGATGGTCCATGAATTTGAGGTTAGAAACCTTCATTGGTTTGGTTCGGACCATAGGGTCATTAGTCTCACATTTAAAATGCAGCAACAGATTTGGAAACATTATTCCCACAACCTGTTCCGATTCGAAAATGCTTGGTTGATGGACCCATCGTATAAACAGACGATTAAAACAATCTGGAACAGAATTGACAGATCGACTCCTTTTATGAACAGATTGAAGATTTGTGCAACATCATTAAAGCAGTGGGCAAAGTTGAACTTTGGAGCCTTGGACAACAGAATTAAAAAGCTTTCGGATAAAATCTAAAAAATGGAAGAATCGAATCTTGATGCAGATAATGAAATGGAACTCATAAATTTGGAAAAAGATATGGAAAATCTATTTTCTCAACAAGAAGAATTCTGGTTTCAAAGAGCAATGATAAACTGGATGAAAAGTGGTGACCGGAACACGACATACTTTCATAGAAGGGCCACATAAAGGTTTCAAAGAGGTATGATCAAAGGCCTACAAGATGACCAAGGAAATTGGAGCTCCTCTAAATCTGATATTGAGAAAATAATATCCATATACTTCTTAAATCTTTATTCTTCTCAGAAGCCATCTTACAATGAGATTCATTGCATCACAAAAAATACTTCTGCTCTGATCACAAGGGAAATGAACCAATCGCTGGATATGAATTTCTCTAGGCAAGAAATTAAGAGTGCAGCTTTCGATCTTTCTCCGAATAAAGCTCCTGGGCCTGATGGGTTTAATTCTCGATTTTACCAAGACAATTGGATAATCATTGGGGAGGATGTAACGAATGTTGTTACTAATTTCTTGAATGACCAAGGAGATCTGAAAGGCTGGAACCATACATTAATCACCTCGATTCCCAAGATCAAAACACCGACTGATCCGAGTCACTTTCGTCCAATTAGTCTCAGTAATGTGTGTTATCATATTGCGGCAAAAACAATTGCCAACAGACTTGCTAAGGTACTCCCTGAGATTGTGGATGAATTCCAAAGTGCATTTATTAAAGATAGACAAATTTTTGATAATGTGTTGATTAGTTATGAATGTATGCACTGGCTGAGGAATAACAAGAGTGGTACGGGGTATGTGGCCTTGAAATTGGATATGAGCAAGGCTTATGATCGGATTGAGTGGGAATTTTTACGTGCGCAAATGAAGAGTTTGAGATTCTCTGATAAGTTTACTAATCTTATTATGAAATGCGTTACCTCTGTCACTTATGCTTGTAGAGTTAACAACATTATCCTTGGTACTTTTACACCTTCTCGGGGAATCCGTCAGGGGGATCCTCTATCCCCCTTCCTTTTTGTTCTTTGTGCTCAGGGACTGTCCTCAAACTTTCAGAATTTGGCAGATCAAGGTTTAATTGAAGGTATTAGGGTGGCTAGGCAAGCTCCGATGATCACGCATCTCCTTTTTGCGGATGATATTATTGTTTTCTTCAAAGCTAAACCTGAAATAGCAAGTCGTATTAAAATGTCCCTTTTGGAATACGAGAAAGCTTCCGGACAATTGGTCAATTTCGATAAATATTCTCTGATTTTTAGCCCGAAAACGAGCGTCCAAAACCAATCGCAGATCACAAATATCCTTCAGGTTAAACTCACACAAGGACATAATCTCTACTTGGGACTCCCCACGTTTTCTCTTCGAGGAAAAATACTGCAATTTTCTTATATCATTGATAGACTCAACAAGAAAGTTGATAATTGGAAGAACAAAAATTTATCGGAAGGAGGTAAGGAATTTCTGATCAAGTCAATCTTACAAGCAATTCCCACTTATACTATGTCTTGTTTCAAAATTCCAATTCAAACCTGTAATGAAATGGAGAAAATTATGGCCAATTTCTGGTGGAGACATAATAAGGATCACAATAGATGCATTGGTTGAGCTGGGAAAAATTGTGCAAACCAAAGGAGAAAGGGGGATTAGGATTCAGAAAGATGGTACAATTCAATCAGGCACTTCTTGCAAAACAAGTGTGGAGGTTGATGGATAGGCCAGATTCCCTGGTGGCTAGAATTTTTAAATCCAGATATTATAAACACTCTGACATTCTGGAGGCTCAGCTTGGAACCAACCCTTCCTACATGTGGAGATCCCTCATCACGAGCTTTCCTATTCTTCAGAGGGGGATCAGATGGACAATTGGGGATGGTAACACAATCACATTATTTAAACATCCATGGGTTGAAGGGCTTGAGAAAGGAATTATTCAATCAAGGATAGCCGCAGGGATCAGACCAGCAGTCTTTCTTGATGAAGATCGATTCTGGAGAGAGGATCAATTGAAGATGTCATTCTGGCCTTATGAAGTGGATGCAATTCTGCGTACTAAAGTTGGCAAGGAACAGGACGCGGATACTAGATACTGGAATCATGATCCGATGGGAACTTATACAGTAAGATCAGGCTACAAAGTAAGCTATGAAATGGCGCGTTTGAACAAAACAGAGGCTGGAGTTTCTAATGAAGAACATCATAAACAATGGTGGAACTTTATTTGGAAACTCAGTACTCCACCAAAGGTACGCATTTTTGTCTGGAAACTGAGTTTATATATCATTTCATCTGAAGGAAATTTGATTCGGAGACATATCCCCTCGGATCCTACATGTGGTTTATGTGGAGGCTTTTTACCAAATACATGCCATGCTATTTTTTATTGCCCTGGAGTTAAAAAAGTTTGGAAAGAGCTTAAATGGTGGGACTTTTTGAAACATAGACGAATTGTGAAAATTCTGGAACTTCTAATCTCCTTCAAAGAAACTTTTTCGAAGTATGAATTTGAGCAATTTGTTATGATCGCTTGGGGAGTATGGAAAGATCGTTGTCAGATATTACATAATAAGGAGAATAAGAGATACCATGTTAAGAAGAACACTAGCCATCGAGTTTTGGAATATTTAGTCAATTACCAAGATACCAATAAAACGATTGATAAGGAAGTATTCAGCTCATACAACCCTTCGCCACCTCAGGGGATATCGACGGGGAATTGTGATTTTGTGTTTGAGGTTGACGGGGCATTTAATAGTGATCTCTTGAAATTTGGGGTAGAAGGAATCTTAATGAATCACGAAGGAAGAATTGTGGAATCATTTGTAAAGCGAATCCCACCACAAAGAAGCCCTTTAGGCTCAGAACTTCTAGCAATCGAAGAGGCTCTTCGAATGGCTTTGGCGATTAATGTGGATTCTATTGAAGTTAAGTCTGATTCTCTTCAGGCCATTTCCCTATGTACTAATCAAAAATTCAAAGCTATTAGGGGACCAGAAGCTAACATCACCCGACGGATTTCTAGACTTATAAGTGAGTTTGTAGTGTGCAAATTTACACATATATCCCGGGATCACAATAAGAGAGCCCATATATTGGCTCAGAGGGCTACCCATTCTACCATTTCTCAAGACAGACGTGGAGAATTCAATTGAAGAACCTGTTTATGTTGGAAATTTTGGTTTCCCTGTTTTACCTTGTAATGGTCTCTTCTTGTTCCGAAAAAAAAAAAAAAAACAAATCAAGTCAATAAATGAAAGAATATTAGTTATTCTTCACATGTACGTTTCAATTTAAAATTGTAAAGTTGTATATATAATGGACAATTGGAGGTATCAAACTTGCATGTTTGGAGAGACGAACAATTCGATACTATCATTGTCGATCAATTCACTAGAAAATGGAGACTTGGGTAGTAAACAAAAAAAAGGTTATTTTTTACGTTTTTATAACAAATTAGGTATAAATTGCAAAAAAATTGATAACTAGAGAGTATAAATGGTTACCCCTCCAGCAAGTTTTGCTACCCCAAACTTAGTATTCAAATAGAGTTCACGAATTTCACATATGTGAACCAACATCATATAAGTTTTTTTCTTCTTCTTAACTCATTAATAAATTCATAGATAAACTGAGTTTGAATGAATGTATACTAATAATTGTAGATATCGAACTTAACCCTCACTATTTATTCACAGAATCACAATCAATATTTTACGAGTAAGCAGCCACTCGGTCGCTGTCAATGCTTGGGCATCTCTTACTTAGTCCCTTGTTACCTATTTTTATAGCATCAAATAATTATTTAAATTACTTTCACACATATAGTACTACTTAAAACAATAAACAATACATATTAAAATATTATGATGTGATGTTAAAAGAACTAGAGGTTGTGGCGTCATTAAAACTTTACTCGAGAAAATCCTCACCAGGAACAAAATCTGGAAAAAGATAAAGCCCTCTAAACCGACCAAACCAACACAATAATAAAATCGTAAAAACCAACCAAACCCAAAATGACTGAAAATAAAAAAAGGTCTTATGGGGGATCAAAAGTGTTGCCCCATCGCCCCACATATGAAGCGACATGATTCATCTCATTGGCCAAGTCCGTCGATGGATCAACAACGAAGGCCTCAGAGGCGATAGTCTCTAACTCATTGCTAACGTTTTCTAGTGGTTGTCGTTGTGATACACTCACTCCGGGCAAATTGGGGCCTCTGGGCCTCTCCATAGAACGAGGAGTAATCACAAGAGCAAGATCAATGGCGGCGACGTCCATTAATGCAACAATCATCAGCTCTTGGGTGTTGTCCGAGGACTCATCCATGCAGTCGTCAAATAGACCGGAGAATGAGTTGTTCACCAGGATCGAAGCAGCCACGATAGCCAAGGAAGAAGAGTGATCCTTCGAGGCCGCACGAGTACGCATGGGGGGGGGGGGGGGGCTGGCCCGTCTCTTAAGACGGGAATAACTTCTACCACGTTTTCTATCCCGAGGTGGCGGTCATGAGTCTGAAGGCGGCAGTACCTTACGCTTATTGCAGTAGGCAGTCATGTGTCCAGAAATTATACAGTTGTTGCAATGCTTCGGAAGTCGTTCATAATGCACCTCCACAATCACAGACCTATCCCTACACCCTACATTCTAGCACCAACTGCTCGAAAAGCGACTCCTTCGTGTTCACCTCAATCAAGATTCTAGCATACTGTGCCATTGTTTTTACTGAGGTGTGACCGCCCATCTTAACAAACGTGTCAACCGCTGAAGCCGATGTCGAGATTCGGAACCTAGTTCGGATTGAACCGAGGTGACCAATTTCGCAAACGAATAGAGAGGCCAACTACCAAACCCATCTCCTGAAAAATTCGATCACACTCCTCCAAATAGTGAAATTTGAGAACAACGAATCCTTTTTTGATTAGAATAATGGACAAACTCCCTTGGAAGGACCAAGCCTCGACGAGTCTCTTCGACAAACCTACATAAAATTAATTTTACTCCCTCCTTTGTTGTCAATTAAATTTTTTATTCATTTAGATCGGTCTCTCATTAGATTATTCATTTTTAAAATGATTAAAAATAATTTTTATTATTTTTAATTATCTTCTTTAAATATCTTAATTTTTTTTGGTATATTCTCTTCAATGAAGTAATACACTATCAACCTAAAATTATTTTATTTTTTATAGCACTATAAACAACTTTTACACTAAATTTCATGTTAATCGAATTGGGAGAGAACAAATTATTAATTGTTTTCATTGAATATTATTATTATTATTATTTTGACAGGTTTCATGAATATTATTAGTAAGTTCAATGAACAATCTTAAATGTTTTCGGTGAATAATATTAAATGGTTTCATGAAATAGTATATCTTCCTATTCTTAATTAGTTTCAAAATAGATAACTTTTTGTATTTAAAAAAATATTAATTACATTTTTTTTAATCTACCCTTTTAATGATTGCAAACAATTGAATATATTTATTCTTTTAATAGGATATATGAACATTCATTAATGATACCAAAAAAAAAAATCAATTGTTTTTCTTAGTAGACATATGGATATAAACACTTATTTTAAATTGGGAGTGAGTGTTAATTAATTTCATTGAATAATTTAAATTCTTTATGTTGAACTATTTACGCTATTATTCGGTTATGAAAATTTAACCATTTTCAAATTTATTATTTTGAAGATGGAGAAAAAATAGAGAAAATAATTTATAGGTTTGGAGAGGTTTATGTAACGTCACAAAAAAAGAACCACTTACATTCATACACGTGGCAAAAAGAGTTAATAATAGTGCACTATCACTATAGTCGTGCGATGAGCTCCGAAACGTGCATAATGGTAAAGTAAATCAACATTCCTCCATCCACGTTTACATATATTACCAAACCCACAAAATCATTTTAATTAAATATTTATATATTGATATTATTAATTAATTTATTTATTAATAACTTATTACTCATATTATCGTTGATTTTTTCATCTAATGCAATTTTTTCACGACAGGTGTTTATAATCAGCCCTCTCAAGATGGAACTGCACCGTATGACCATAATTATGATAAGTAATCATCATTTGAAAACTGAACAAGAATATGCATTTTTAAAAATCTTTTAAGATATTCAAATTTAAAAACAATAAATTTATTTGAGTCTATCCAATAAATATTTGAGTTTATCTTAATCAATCCATCTATCCAATATATTAATTTTCGGAGTAGGATATATATAATTTCAAACAAATTTAAATTGAATAAAAATATATTTAACTGACTAATATTATTATTCGCAACAATACATATACAGCCAGCTGGCAAGTCCTTGTTAAGAACGCAAAAATCTTCGATGATTAAAATGGTACATTATATAAGGATTGAAAATTATATTCATACATTTGTTAATTTCTTGAGTGAGATATAATGTCGTCTAACCCATTAAAATATACTAATAGACAGTTTGTAGGCAAGTATCCATCTTATACATGCTTTTCTATTTTCATAAAACATGTATCAATATTAGAAAAACAACATATAAAATATATTTCGCTATTTAAAATGTTAATGCATGTGTCGTTGTCTACATATTATATAATATAAAAAATATTGGTCTAATATATAATATATTATAATGATATTTATCTTGAAACCGAATCCGGAGATTTATATATTTTGAAAAATATCATATTCATCTAAAAAAAATTTAAATTTTAGAATATAAAATATTTACCATATATTATGCATGTAAAACAAAAAAAAACTATTTCGTCGGGTATAAAAATAATAGATAGTCATTAACGAGATACATTGAAACATTATATATATATATATCTCTCATGCATATGAATGCATAGTTTCTTCGCCTAGGTTTACAAACACAAAGAAGAAAAAGAAAAAAAAAAAAAAAAACTTGTTTCTTGATTGAGAAAACCCCATAAATCGTTAATCTCTTTCGATTCCGTACAAATTAAGGGAGTTAATCTCTCATCCCGTTTCATAATTTCCTTATTTATTTAAATTTTAATTTATTTGAATTCCGGCAATTTTCTCCAACCAATGTCAAACGCCGCAACCGCCACAACTTCAGCCAGCGCCACCCAACGCCGCCGCGCCGCCGACGCCGTACCGGACCCCGGCGAGTATCTTCACGTAGCTTTAGACCACATTAAAACCGACTCCGATTCGGAAGAAAATATTGGCGGGAATGGGGTTTACCAGCCACCAACTACGGCACGGCGGAGGGCGCCGGGAAATTGGGTTTTATACGTGAAAGGATTCCTCAAATCTTTAACCTCCGGGAAGCACGTGGGGCGAACGGTTGTCGTGATTCTGGTAATGATGATGATTTTCACGGCGTGTTTGAGTTATCTCTTCTTGTTGCACGGCGGCGACATGGAGGGCGCCGACGGGATTATTGTTACCACCACCACCACCACGGAGAGAAGAGATTTTACGATTATTAAAAATATCAACAATGAGGATGTGCAGAATGTAATTTCCGAGTCGTCGGATTCCGACTCGGAATCGGAGAGTTCGGGCTCTCCGGAGAAGAAGCGGCCGGTGGAGGAATTTCCGGTGAGTTATATTTTATGTTAATTAATTTGTCAAAATGGTAATGAATTGAAGCTGAATTTTTTGAAGGATTTGTTTAATGCTCTTTAATGCTTCTTCCACGTTTTACTTAGATTTTCTACTCTTGGAATTAAATTATTACGGAGTATCCATTAATTAAAGTTGTAGGAATTTTCTTAAATTCTTAGGCTCTATTGAGTTTCTGGTCAAGAATTTAGTGATGGAGTTTTCTTTTAACATTCAATGAATAATGGAGGGAATGCAATTTTTTTCTCTTTTCTTGTGACAAGGAAAGGCAATTCAACTCAAGATAAAAACAATAACTAAATTAGGATATAAGAATCCCAACTCTTATGGTAGGTTTGTTTTGGGATTACAAGGATTTTGAAATTCCGATTTCAACAAAATCTATTGACCCATTCATATATTTTTGTATATTTGGTATTTGTTAGGTTATATTTTTAAAATTTTAATTTTAAATCTCATAGTAGATCATGAGTTAAGGTTTTAAAATTTTAAATTCGAATTTGAAATCTCAAAACAAACCTATCCTTAAGGTCCGTTTACTAATGAACATTCATGTAACCAATTATCCATCTTTAATGAGATGAGTAGAATAAAGTAATGAGTCCCGGGGTGTCAAAATCAAACACAAGATACATGGAATAAACATGCCCTTAGTCTACATTAGAATTTATGTTTTGCTATGACTAATAAAAATTCGAAAATTTAGAATTAGCATTTGTTAATGGTTGGTTGATATTCCGTGGAATTTTGACCCACGAAGGGGTTAGTGGGTGTCAACGAATTTGGGGGGAACCCTAATTATACTTAACGTTGAATTACACTAGTGATTAGGTGACCGTTGAATCTTTCCCCCCTAAATTTACCCCAAAAAAGAAATACTATTATTTCCTTTACCATTACTTCTGGGATCAAGGAAAGATCCATATTTACCCCTGAGTTTTACTTTATTTAGTTCCGGTGTACTTTATTTTGTCTCTTATTGTATGCCATATTAAAAATATGCAATAATATGGGAAATTGACAGTTTTGGCCGGCATATATGGGAAATTATCAGAATTTATTTTATTTTATTTTTGTGACAGGCACAAGAAATATGGATGAAACCAGAGAGTGGGAAGTTTCAACAGTGTATTGAACGACCAAAGAATCGCTATAGTATGTCAACATTCATTTCCCACTATTTATCATTTAGTATCACAAATCTTGGACCAGATATGTTAAAAAGGCTTAATGATTATTTGTGTGAAATTCTTTCAGGGACAGGAGCAACAACCAACGGCTACATTCTAGTTCAAGCAAATGGAGGATTGAATCAAATGAGAACAGGGGTAAGTTTCCTCATTCATATCATTCTCTTTAATTTCAGTAGAATTCTTACACTTAAGAAATGGACCAGATATGTGATATGGTGGCCATAGCAAAGCTCATGAATGCCACCCTAGTGCTTCCTTCTCTCGACCACGCTAGCTTTTGGACAGATCCTAGGTATGGCTTTTCCGTCCTATCGACAAATAACTAATTTTCCCTTTCTCTACGATCCCTTATGAGAACGTTTCGTATTCAAACAGTGATTTTAAGGATATTTTCGATTGGAGGCATTTCATCAAAGCTCTAAGAGATGATATAGAGATCATCGAAAAGTTGCCACCCAAGTATGCAGGAGTGAGGTCCACGGGCAAAGCACCAGTCTCTTGGTCTAAGGTATAGTACTAAGAAGAACTAAAATGCTGTACGTTGCAAGTGACCAAATCAACATTTATGCTGTTTTTGTTAGTCTAGAAAAGTATCTGTAGTATATAGAAAAAATATCAATACTGTTATAACCTACAAACTAATACTTTATATTCTTTTTTATGTATGAACTAATACTTCTCACTATATATTTCAGTTTAGAATTAGTAAAATTTGATGCTAAATTTTACAAGTTACACGATGCGTAGAAGTTTTTGCCAACTTAACATATACGTTGTTTTTTGTTACAGGCTAGTTTCTACAGAGGGACGATGCTAACTATGCTTAGAAAGCATAAGGTCTTAAAGTTTACCCACACAGATTCACGCCTTGCCAATAATGGACTGGCCCCGTCTATCCAAAGACTCAGATGTCGAGCAAACTATGTGGCGCTTCGTTATACACCACCGATTGAGGAGCTTGGAAAGAAACTAGTGAATAGATTGAGAGAAAATAACAAACCCTATATAGCTCTTCACCTGAGGTAATAATCTGAGAATTTGATGATTTTTTTATCTAGTTAGCTAAGCAGCTAACCGGTTTTTCTCACCAGGTACGAGAAAGACATGTTAGCATTCACCGGTTGCAGCCATAGTTTGACTAAAACTGAAGCGGAGGAGCTACGTCAGATGAGGCTAAGTGTTCATCATTGGAAAGAAAAGAAGATTAATGGGAAAGAGAAGAGGCTGCAAGGGGGTTGCCCAATGACTCCAAGGGAGTCGGCTGTGTTTTTAAAGGCTATGGGGTATCCTAGTTCAACTAGAATATATATAGTTGCAGGAGAAATCTATGGAAATAAAAGTATGGATGCATTTCGGGCTGAATATCCTAATTTTTTCTCACATTCAACGCTAGCAACACGGGAAGAGTTGGAACCCTTTAGGCAATATCAAAATCGTCTGGCTGCCTTGGACTATATTATAGCTTTAGAAAGTGACGTATTCGTTTATACGTATGATGGGAATATGGCTAAGGCTGTACAGGGGCACAGGAGGTTTGAGGGATTTAGGAGGACAATAAACCCTGACAGGTTTCTAATGTTTATGCACACTTACTTAGTTCTTCCCTCCACAAATTTTGTTTAAATTAAATTTGTTTTCCTATTCTTTCAGGTTAAATTTTGTTAAACTGATAGATTCTTTGGACAAAGAATCTATTTCTAGGGATAAATTTGAAGCAGAGGTCAAGAGATTACACAAGAACAGAATCGGGGAGCCATACCTCAGAGTAGCAGGACCATCAACAAAATTAGAGGAAAATTTCTATGCAAATCCTTATCCGGGTTGTATCTGCGAAAGATCTCAGGATCAATTGAATCGTCAACAATTTGACCGAAGACCTGAATTAAGAGTTGCATCACAAAGATAGCTTTTTCATGTCAATAGGCTTTAAAAGAAAATTGATAGCTATAGTACACGACATCATGTGTATTCCTTTAAGTGATAGCAGCATACAAGATAAGATGCTTCAAGAAAATGATCAGGAAACTGGGATCAGACACACACCTGAGAGCTGGGAAAGGCGGTAACCTGTTGTCCATTAACACTATACGAAACAGAACACGTGCACAGAAAAAGCAAGGGAAGTAAATATTATTTGGTTTTGATGATTCATTATTTCCATCATTAGGATGGAATTATACTGCTGATCAGGATATTCCTGTACGCAATTTTTGTAAAGAACATAAGAGAAAATTGGTTACACGTTCTAAGAATTCTGCTTTGTATATTCTTCTGCATGAATATGAGATGTTTCACTTCTAAAGTACTCTGTGTGTGTGTGAGAAAGTAAATAAAAACAATGTGTGCGTAACAATGATTAATTATACTGAATGCTTAACATCAATATACAGCTACATGGATACAAACACAGAATTACCAAGCCCTGAAACTCAAGAAGCCTTTTATCAATCAATACGTTAGTATTGAATAATGCAAACATTACACATCTGCAACCTACCACATAGATGGCACATACACCTGCTCTTTCAGATTCTGTGTAGCACTTTCTGTGGGAAAACCTCGTACCCCACCTATCGTCCACTGAGATATTATGCCTGCTGCAATTGCAAATCGAAGTTGCCTCTCCAACACATCTTGATTCTCAAACATCTCAGGTTGTGAGGTCAGCTTCCGCATAATTCCAGCAACAAGAGCATCACCAGAACCAGTTCTATCACAAGTAAAGGGTGTTATGAGCACGTCTTCTGTACCAACCGCCGCTCCATCAAAGGTAGGAGAGTAATAATGTATTCGATAAGTTCCATCTGTGACAAACAAGAATTTTAGCCTATCATGCCATAATGGCATGATTTCCTCACGAGTATAGTGGTAATAGTTTCTTCGTTGCTTGGTTTGCTCATAACTCTCAGCATAATATTGAGGCCTATAGTTTCTTCTTTTCTCGTAAAGTTCTTCATCCAACAGAAATTCCAGTTCTTGCTTTGTGACCTCAACAATGTCTGATTGTTCCCAGGCTTCCTTTATCAATTCCCATGTCTCGTGGCGTGATTTCCACAATGGCAATGGTAGATTCAAGTCAAAAAATGCAAGACCACCAAACTTTTTCACCCATGCAATTGCTTTGAAAAGAGTAGAACGCATAGATGTTGATGTGAGAACTTCTGAATTAAAATGGAACATTCTGGCCTACAAGAAATATAAATCCGGTAGATTGATGATTGTTAGATCAAGTTAGAGTTCAAAACTGTTCATTTCGATTTCAGTTTGATATCACAATCTAGAAACAACTAACAGAACTAGATCAAAATCAACATAAATGTGTAGCAATATACTCAAATAAGCTAGGAAATAGAATTCATCTTTATACAACACTAGAGAAAACCATGAACAAGAAATCATAAAAATCATATCATAACCACACAAAAGCTATATCACATTTATTTACCTCTTTGAGCACAGAAAGATTCAACTCTGATGCAAGCAAAGAATCCTCAGGGCATTCCTTAACCTTCTCCGCCCGCATTTTCCCCTCTTCAAACTTAATCTTCATGAAACTACAAGCAGTTTGCGCATTATCATCAAGCTTAAGTCCCCTAGTTTGCACCTTCTCGTTGTTCATCATCAGCATCAATTGCTTACCAAATTCATCATTCCCAACCTTCCCAATAAACGCCGCCCTACCGCCGAGCCTCACATGGGAAATCGCCACATTCGAAGGCGGGCCACCCGGGGCCCTAGCGAACTCCGGCGGATTCCACTGAAGCTGTTTCCACTGCGAGTAAATATCCGGGTGCCTTTGCTCCGGCGCTACTCTCACTGAAGGCACAAATTCCTTCTGCGCAGCTCCGAAGCAACATACTAACGGCGGATCTTCGTAGGGAAAATCGATGCCGTCGTCGAAATCGTAAAGCTCTTCGGAATTGTCGGCCCCTTTAGATGTTGCTGCTTCTTTTTTGGAATCTGTTGATGAATCAGCTGGTTTTTTGGGACGCCTTCCTCTTTTAGTTGATGGAACTGGGGACTCCGTGGTCGGAGTTGTGGGGGACTTTTTGCGGCCACGGCGGGTGGCGGTGGATGGGTTGTCACTATTGGAGGATTTGGTGGGCGGTAATCTGAGGTATTTTCGAGGTTTGATGTTGAGAATTGGGAAATGGTGTGAGAATTTAAGATTGGTGTGTGGATTTAGGGCAAAGCAGTGAGAATGCTGAAGCGCTGCCATTTTTGCAGCTTCAGGGTTTATGGTTTATCCCTTTCCTGTGTTTATTTATGAGATGCCATGAAATGAGACTCATGGAGTCATGAGAGAGCAGTGGGAAATATAGATTGGACAAAACTGGAACCCATTAGTTTGGGCCAAAATTGGAACCCATTAGTTTGGGCCTACTAATTTGTTTGAAAAAACAATGGGTCATACTATATACCCCTCCACACTTGTTAAGTATACTCGCCTTCTCATTTATTAATTTAATAACCATGTTGTTGTGTCAAAAAATAACACGTGTCGAATTACAATATTTCCGATAAAATGTGCACAAATCCTTCTCTCCCGAGCTCTCGAACACCCCAAATCAGTGGAAAGCTCCTCAAAATAATATAATTTCAGGTGTCTTAGGGCTCAGTTCGAGGGATATTTAGGTCGCCGAAAAATATATGATGTTATATTTTTCGGTCAAATAGTACTTTTATATGTATTTTATATGTAAGTTCGTACGTAACTATTCAGATATGTTGTGATTCGTTAATTGAAGCACATAAGCGTACCTTTGGGGGAAAAGGTTATCTTTTCCCCTTTTTTTCTCAACTACCCCAGCCCTAGACCAAGTCAACAAACCTTCTCAACTTCGTTCTTTAGTCTTCAGCCCCGATATTTCAGGGATCATCCCCATATCTTCGTGACCTCCCACTCAGTCCAGTCTCTCCTGAAATCTCGGGGTCCACCCCTTAGAAAGCTAACTGGGTCGGAGCCTATCTGACCATGGGCCAGTTAAATAAGCCTAGAGCTCTATAAACCTCTTTTAATTGTGAATAAACCCACTCTTTCCCTAAAATCTCGGGGTACACCCCTCATTAAGATAACTGGGTCGGAGCCTATTTAACCTTGGGACGGAGCCCATTTAGCCCTGGGCCGATCATAAACAAGCCCACAAGTCCATACATCCTCTTTTCATTACGTATAAGTCAATTTCCACGTGCATTAGGCCCAAATACCCTGTCATCATTATATTGGGCTTGATATGGACCTAATTCTACTACAAATGGGCTACGAGGAGGCCCATTAGACCAATAATAAAGTACCTAATCAAGGGTGTATAAATCACTCATAAAATATATGATAAATAATCGTAATAGATAACTCATCTTGCGTCCACATGTCATTTTCTCATAGGATGACATATTTTGCCTACATCACATGTAAAATACCTAAACTACCCTTATACTAAAATGTGACCCTGATAAATACAATCCCCCCCCCCCCCCACAATCCAATCCAATCCTAAACCTTAACCCTAATTTAAAGAGCCTCTGTCGCACCCTCCGGCTGCCGCCGCTATACAACTAGTATAAAATAAAATTATTGTTTAGACACTGGTTTGTCGACGAGAGTGTTTTTCATCGACACTGGTGTGTCGACAAAAAACACTTTTGTCGATAACTTTTATCGAAATAAAAACAACTTATGGTAGAAAAAAAAACAACAAACCTGAGTTTTAGGTTTCAGGCAAGCACCAGCGGTTGGGCGAGGCCTTAGTGAGGGAGGAGGCAGTGGCGTCGCTTGGCAAGGGAGCCGCCGTCGATTGAGCTACAAAATTTTTAAAAAAAAAAAAAAAAAAAGAGGAAGAGGGAGGAAGGACGACGTCGGGTTGGGGAAGGCAAGGCGGCGGCGTGAGAGAGGTCTGGCGCAACCTTGGGTAGGGGAGGAGGAGGCGGGAGCGGCGTTGGGCGAAGGAGGGACAGCGTCGCCGCTGTTTATTGCAGAAAATACAGAAAAAAAGAGGGAGAGTTGGGCGGCGGGTGATGGAGGTAGGGTTTGGCGTAGAAAAAAAATGGAAGATGGGGCGGAGGCGCGGCGGCGCTGGGCAGGGACGGAGCCGACGACACAACGACAGTTTGGTGGAGGGGGAAATGATAGTTAGGTTTATGATTTTTGAAAAAAATGAGAAGGAGAAAGAAGGAAATGGAGAAAAAGAATGATTAGGGTATTTGGGGTATTTTAGGGGAAGTAAATCTAACAAAATGCATTTCAGGGAGGAGTGTATGTATTGGGGGAGTATATTTAACAAGTAGGGAGGGGTATATAGCCTGGCCCAAAACAATAGTTTGTAATTGGGTTTAGCACATACATCCTAAACCTAATTCTTACTCTTTCACTCAAATCAATTCAAAATAAAAAGTATCTTTGAACCTATTTTTAAAGACCCAACGATAGAGGGAAAGAAGACCTGCAGACGAACACCGCATTGCAACAATGATGATTGATGACCTTTAGAACAATGATGAAGGTAACACCATGTTCTACACTGATTTTTTTTAAATTGAACATTTTTGGACAAATACTAGGCAAAATATACTTGACATTTTAACTTATATTGAAAACTGAAATATTTTTTCGTTTTCGACCAATATTTGTTAAAATTTAGTGTAGACGAGTAAAATTCAATTACAAAATTAAATTGCGACGCGTGAAAATTACGGGTTAAATATTAATTAAATTTATTATTTATTTGTTGGAATAAATTTAATTCCTAAAAGTAAATATATAATTAATTATTATTCCCTCCAAAGCCCAATAAATCAATTGAAAATTCAAGACGGACCTCTAAAGTCCGGTAAATTAATACGGGTCTCTAAAGCTCGATAAGTAAAGACGGATCTCTAAAATCCAGAAAATCCAAACAGGCCTCTAAAGTCCAGCAAATTAAATTGGGCCCAAGTTTGATAATTTAAGCCCAAAGGGCATTCTTAGCCCATCAAACAATTCAAAATTTTGAATTAAAAGCCCTAACCACTTGCACAAAAATCTTCAGGCCTACACCTATAAATAGAGACCTCATTTCATTCATTTTCATCATCAAGAAATCAGAAGCATTCAAGGCTCTAAAATTCTCTGCAGAGATTTTAGAGTGTTCTTCAGCAATTGGAGGAGATTCAAAGGCGTTCTTCGTGAAAAGCAGCAAGAGGCAGTGTTCGAGTGGAGATCAAGGTGCTAAGCCTCTTCGATTCGGCGTTTCTTCAAGGCGTTCTTCGTGAAAAGCAGCAAGAAGCAGCGTTCGAGTGGAGATCAAGGTGCTAAGCCTCTTCGATTCGGCGTTTCTTCAAAGTTCTTCGTGGATCTTCAACGGAAAAGTCCCAATAAGTCCCGAAAATCAACGTTTAATCCAAAATACGGCGTCAAGCCCTTGGATTAACGCTACAAAGTCCCAAGTTCAAGAACGATCTTCAACGACGTTCATCACAAAAGTCCCTAAATTCAACGTTTAATCCAAAAATACGGTGCTAAGCCTTTGGATTAACGTTATAAAAGCCCCAAATACAAGATCGGAAAGGATTCGGCTGCGGATCCAGCTCCAAAAGCTCAAGAAGTCCAAGTAAAGTTCAAGAAGAGAGAATCAGAGGAGAAATTAGAGATTGTAACCCGCAAATACTCGGTTTTAATCCGAAATTAAATAAAATCGTTTACCATTTTTGCGTTTTTATATTTAATTCCCGAATTTGTGTTTACAAATTGGCACGCCCAGTGGGACAATCTCTACCTCTCATCTCTACTCTTCAAGCAAATCAAGTCTCGACGATGACACCAATCAAGATTAAGATCAAGAGAGGTGTTGCATCCAGATCAGCTGGTCTTGACTTTGAAGACGTGAACGTAGTCACGAGGAGTATGTCAAGAAGTTCGAAGTCATCGTCTTCTTCAGAGAAGGCTACTGCAGAGGGTTCATCACCCAACACTGCGAACGAGGAGAACAACTCAGCCTGTTCCCCTACTCGTTCCACATCGAGCTCATCAGATTCAAGTACAGCCTCAGCAATGGCGACAGGCACTACGACTGTTGAGGAGCAACTGGCAAGCTTAACTCGAGCCATAGAAGGACTCACAAAATATGTCCAAGAACAGGATGCCCAGATTGCTAAGCTGATAAGCAATGCGAACAAAGGAAAGCAAGTAGAAGGGCATGATGCTGAGACGTCTAGTGATCGCCAACCAATGGAAGTTGACCAAACTCTTAAGGATTTACAAGTTTCTCCCGATGGTTTGGTGCCCGTTGACCAACTGAAAGAAATCATACTTGGGGCAATCAAAGATAAATTGGAGGAAAATCCCAAGTCTTCATTTACCTACAACAAGCCTTACACGAAGAGGATTGACGGTTTGAATATGCCAGCTGGTTATCAACCTCCAAAGTTGCAGTAGTTCGATGGAAAGGGTAATCCAAAGCAGCATATTGCTCACTTCGTAGAGACTTGCAATAATGCCGGCACTTACGGAGATCACTTGGTAAAGCAATTTGTACGCTCTTTAAAAGGCAATGCATTCGATTGGTATACTGATTTGGAAGCTAGCTCGATTGACAGTTGGGAGCAAATGGAGCAGGAATTTCTCAACCGGTTTTACAGCACTCGTAGAACGGTGAGCATGATTGAATTGACGAACACTCGTCAATCAAAGGAGGAATCGGTGATAAATTACATAAACCGATGGAGGAACTTAAGTTTGAATTGTAAGGATAGATTGACCGAAGTTTCGGCAATCGAGATGTGTATTCAAGGAATGTAGTGGGGTCTTCGATATATCCTACAAGCAATTCGGCCAAGGTCGTTCGAAGATTTGGCGACTAAAGCTCACGATATGGAGCTGAGTATGTCTACAACCAGAGCTGGAGGGCCGCCAACTCACGAGCCTTGGAAGTTCAAAGACAAGCATGAAGTTAAGAAAGGGGGCAAACCTTTCATTAAAGATTCGAATAAAGAATCTATGGCAGTGACCGCTACTACTGTCAAATTCAGAAAGGGTGAAACTGATGCGGGGAGTAAGGGAAAAGGCGTCACCCAAGAATGGGGGCAAAGGAGAACAAGTCTGAGGGAATTGCAACAAAAGCAGTATCCATTCCTAGACTCTGACATCCCCGGAATGTTCGATGACCTGATCAAGAACGATCTCATCGAATTACCAGAAATGAAACGACCGGATGAAGCTGGGCGAACGGATGACCCAAAGTATTGCAAATACCATCGGTTGGTAGGGCATCCAATCCAAGACTGTTTCATATTCAAGGAGAAAGTTATGCAGCTAGCTAAAGAAGGAAAGATCTTGCTAGAGGACAGTGAGACAACGACGAATGTTGTCACAATTGAGAACAACAACGAATGTAGAGATCTCTCTTGCCACATGACTAGCGAGGAAGATGATGAACGACCTCAGACCAACGATGGTCTTGATGACAAAGTTAATGATTGTTTCTCAACGATAGCTTTCACGGATGAAGACTTAATGCTTGGTTCAGAATCCCATAACAGGCCACTATTCGTAGTTGGCCATACTCGAGAGCAGAAAATAAATCGGATATTGATTGATGGAGGTTCTGGGGTAAACATTTTATGTTGGGATATAAATTCACCCTAAGCCCCACTTGATGTTAGAATAGTTTTGATGGCCAAAACACTTAGAGTTTATAAATGTAATAGGATCAGCTGACATGTATAGAACAGCTTAGACTAGTCTTGTGTGATCAACTGTATTGATATCAGCTGATCAGCACAGTCCTGGCTTACATGCCTATCCTCAAGATGAGAAGAGTAGAAGACATGAAGACTAGAAGATCCTTGAAGACCAGATAAGTTAAGGTGCTTGTATACCTACTTATCTGATGGAGTCCCAGATTGAAGATGGCCTAAAACAGTACAAAGAATTTCCAGATCAGAAGAGTGTTACTCTACTGATATCAGAAGACAGAAGACCTAAGGCCAGAAGAGTAGTCAGAAGACTAGAAGTACAGATCAGAAGACTATGTGCTCTTCCAGGACTCGGCTGATTCCTAAGTCATCTTGCAATTCAAACGAAGACCTACCTTATTTAGAAGATTGACATGATCCCAGGATTGAAGCAATCAAGCGGCTGGAATCAAGGAATCAAGCTATTATGGAAAGATTGCTCAAACGGCTAGTCAACTCCAACGGCTAGTTGCAACCAATCTCCATTATAAATACAAGAGGATGAGAAATCACAAACAAGAAGTCACAAGAGAGAATTCAACGAGGCAAGCAAGCAATCAAAGCTAAAACCATACTATTCTAAGAATTCTCAAAAGAGCCAGAAACCATTAGATTATCTATAGCTCTTAAGTGATTTCTATCCAACCCTTAAGAACCTGAAACCTGTTCATATTGTATATCAATTGTTTTAGGCATAGTGGTTAAGCAAATTATAAGCTTGAACCATTAGTTGGATACACCTCAAAAACCCCAAACCCTCACCGAAAGGTTAAAGTTTTTGAACCCCTTAAAGTGCAAGTGCTTATAATCACTTGTGGAGACCGTAGCTGTTAGGACGGCTCAGATCTCAAAGTCCTAACCTTGGGACTATAAAGGTCAAGACCCTTGTAATTTGTGGTAAATTAAAGGGATTAAACATCACGTGTGGACGTGAGAGTGGACGTAGGAACGTATATCCGAACCACTATAAATCCGGTGTCATTTACTTTCTGCACTTTACATTTCTGTCTTTACATACATTATTATATAGTGCATACTGTGATTTCAACATTCTTCAAAACAAGGCCATAACTTTCAAACCAACATCAGCTGAGTATTTTCATTAAGCAAAACAAGTTGAACACTTTCATAAGAATTACAAGAACGAGTCTAAACCAGGGCCACCATAATTCCGCATATAACCTCCTCAGTCAGATCACTATAGTCATCTGGACCAGCTGACTTGCAGTCCAGTTGACATAGTAATCAGAAGAGGTTCTCAACTCTGTTTGAAAAAGTTTTAAAGTCTATTCACCACTCCCCTCTAGACTTTAATCCCATTCACTACTCGTTCAGGGACCAACAAGTGGTATCAGAGCAGTGGTTCTAACGGACTACTGTCTCTAGATTATCAGAAGACTTGAGGGAGTCTTTCTGTAGTCCCCTTGAACAGATCTTTTTGGAAAACTTGTTTTTGAAAACTCATACAGCATGAGTGCTAATATGCGAAAGTTGCCTAAGTTTTCAGTAGAGGATTATGATTACTGGAAGATCAGGATGAGGAAGAATCTCACATCAGTTCACTACAAGATGTGGTCAGTAATCACAGAAGGCCCAATCACCATCATGACAGTCAACACTGCAAATGGTGATCCAGAAGTCCCAGTTGGAGAACTGGTTCCCAAGCCCATGAAGGATCTCACACCAGAAGAGATGAAGCAATCAAATCTTGATAGCATTGCTCAAGATTACATAATGCAAACCCTTCCAATGAGTACATTGCAAAGGTAATCCACTGTGAGTCAGCCAAAGAGATGTGGGAGGCATTGGCACTTCTCTGTGAAGGAACTGAGCTGATCAAGGAATCCAAGTTGTCTACAGCAGTCAAGAAGTTCGAACACTTCAAGATGCAACCAGAAGAGTCTATTGATCAGCTAGACAATAGATTTACCAAGATCATCAATGAGATAGAATCTCTGGGCAAGAAATATACAAATAGAGAGAAAAATCTAAAGATCTTAGACTCTCTAACCAAGAAATGGAGACTCAAGAAGACCATCATCAAGGATACTCAAGATATCAAGAAGTGGTCTGCTCAAACTCTATTTCAGAACCTAAAAGCTCATGAATATGATCTGGAAAGAGAAGAAAACTCAGGAAGTGATGAGCCAACTGCAACCCCATCTACCTCCAAGACTGTAGCCTTCAAGGCAGCCAATACAAAAACTGCAAGTACCTCATCTGGCAAGACCTCTCTGAAAACAGAAGACTGTGAAGGATCAGACATGAGTCTGAAGGAACAAATGGCTCTTATGATCAAGAGATTCGAAAGGATGAACACTCTCAACAGCAAATATAGAAAATTCTATAGAAACTACAAAGATAGAAGAGCAAGTTCACCCTCCAGAGGTTCCAGAGAAAGAACACCAGAAAGACATCCTAGAAAGGATGTGGAGTCATCTGACAGCCGAGGATCTAGAAGAAGAGATGCCACTCCTCCAAGGAAAGGCAACTCAAATCAGAAACCTAGATCATGCTTTAATTGTCGCAAACCAGGACACTATGTCTATGAATGTCCTGAGCTGGATTTGGATGACAAAGAAGAAAGAAGGCCAAGGAGAAATTCAGAAAAGAAAGCTATGGTGACTGAAGAATCTGAATATCAAAGTGATGAACTCCCTACATCACCAGACTGTCAAATCTTCTCAGATGACTCAGATGACCTAGCTATGATGGCCATAGGTGAAAATGAGGTAAACTCCTATACTACTACTTTCCATTCACCTATTTTTTCACAATCAGATGAGATAAACTCATCTGAAGGCGAATCAGAAGACACCTATTATCAATCTTTAAGAAAGGTAAAAGGTGATCTGGATATTGCCACTAGAGCTTTTATAGAAGTGGAAGAGGAGAACAAGGGTCTAAGGAAAGAAATTACCAAGTTGAAAAAGACTAAGTTTGATAACACCCCCGAGTTGGTCACAATGAATGAAAGATTGACCAAAGAAGTGGAGCTTCTTAAGGAAGAAAATACCACAATAACTCAGTTGTATGAGGGGATGTTACAAACTCAAGCTTTAGAAACTAAGGAACTTCGTTCACTACAATCCAAGTTCGATGACCTCTTCCAAGCACACAAGCTCTTAGAAAAGGAGAAGGAATGCCTAAATCAAAATATATCAGAGTTCAATAAAGCTTCTACTACTATTGAAAGTATCTCTGAGTATTATAGATCAAATGGTAATAAGATGGGTTTTGGCTATGAACTTAATCCATCTACATCCTCTCCAGCTGGGGGTAGTACACCTAACAAGTGCACTACTCAGACACATGAAAAGGGTGAGTGTTCTAAACACAATGAACCTAATATGAACCAAAAGGCATCTGTACCAGCTAAGGCTAACTATCCCAAAACCAAAAAGGGTAAAGGACAAGCTAACCCCAAGCCTGTACAGAGGAACAACAAACAGCCTAGACCATCTCGTTTGAGACAGTCTCAGCTGTATGCTGCTCCAGCCAAGAAGAAGAGGTCTTCTTCAAACAAATCTGTTCTCTTTGCACCCCCTATCTCTTATGATATTGTGAGAACAGAAGAGTATGGTCCATATAATCGTGTGCATCGACCAGCTAATGCACCCAGGCCGAATGTAACTAGTCAAAAGATCATGTATGTACACTCCTATAAAGGGAAACCATTTGACTATTACTTAGCTGACACTAAGAACAAATCAGATCAGTCCAAGGTGTTGACTGGTAAGATTTGGTTCTGTGATGCCCGAGGGAAATAACTCAAGTGCTCAAGGTTGTTCAAACGACCAATGTATATGTGGGTTCCCAAGGGTAGTACTAACACCCAAGGACCCAAAACAAAATGGGTACCTAAGACTTAACTTTTCTTGCAGGAAAGGAGGGACCTATACAGAAGAGGAGGTCTAGCAGGAGAAACTTGGTACATAGATAGTGGATGCTCAACTCACATGACAGGAACCAAAGCCCTGCTGACCAACTACATAGAGAAGAAAGGTCCAAAAGTCTTCTTTGGTGATAACGCGCATGGTAACACAAAAGGATATGGCACCCTTAAAAATGGTGACATTGAGGTACATGATGTATCATATGTAGAAGGTCTTAAGTTTAATTTATTATCTGTTTCTCATTTTTGTGACACTGGTTACTCAGTCAAATTCTCTAAAGATGAGTGTCTCATAAGTGATAAAAGAACAAAACAAAACCTTCTAACAGGATCTAGAAAGGGAAGTATGTATCTTGCAAATTGGAACAACTGTCCTAAGGATACATGTCTGCTTGTGAAGAGCCCTAAAGATGTCAGCTGGCTATGGCACAAACGTCTTAGTCATCTGAACTTTAAGACTATGAACAAGTTAGCAAGGGAATCCTTAGTTGATGGTCTGCCTAATGAACTCTACTGTAAAGATCATGTATGTGATGCATGTCAACAAGGAAAGCAAACAAAGGTCTCCTTCAAGACCAAGAAGACAACATCAACTAGCAGAGTTCTTGAATTGCTTCACATGGATCTCTTTGGACCAATCACTCCAACCACTCTAACAGGGAGGAAGTACACTCTTATTGTTGTAGATGACTATTCCAAGTTTACTTGGGTTATCTTCTTATACAAGAAGAGTGAAACACAGCAGAAGCTTCCTGAACTATTGAAGAGGATCCAAGTAGAGAAAGGAGAACCAATTGTGAAAATTAGAAGTGACAAAGGCACTGAATTCATTAACTCTTATATTATTGCCTATTGTACTTCTAATGGTATTCAGCATGAGACAAGTGCAGCAAGAACACCAC
This sequence comes from Galeopsis tetrahit, assembly GCA_963675135.1. NCBI lineage: Eukaryota > Viridiplantae > Streptophyta > Magnoliopsida > Lamiales > Lamiaceae > Galeopsis > Galeopsis tetrahit. The sequence goes on along the minus strand of OY776128.1, from coordinate 69,525,197 downwards.
AGCAGAATGGTGTAGCTGAAAGAAGAGTCAGAACACTCAAGGAAGCTGCCAGAACACTCCTTGCTGAATTTTCCACTCCTAAGAAGCTATGGGCAGAAGCCATCAACACAGCTTGTCACACTCAAAACAGGCCAGGTATTCACAAAATTCATGAGAAAACCCCATATGAACTGTGGAAAGGAAGAAAACCTAGAGTATCTTACTTTCATATATTTGGTTGTAAGTGTTTCATTCACAACAATGGGAAGAGTAAGTTGAATGCTTTTGATGCCAAAGCAGACGAGGGGATATTCTTAGGATACTCCTCTACTAGCAAAGCATTTAGAGTACTCAACAAACGAACCCTTCTTGTGGAAGAAACACCTCATGTTGTTTTTGATGAATCTTGTGAAAAGAATGCAGTAGAAACAAACTCAGCTGCAGATCAGATGAGACATCTAGTGATCAAGCCCAATCCAGATGAGTTCATTGAAGTAAATGAACCTTTTCCTGAAGAACCAGAGGAAGATAAGCCTCATAGACCTATCACTAGATCTCAAACTCAAGCAGGACAAGCTGACCAGAATCAAGATGCACCAATCCCAAATGCCAGGGGGAATGATCTCTTTGACACACAAGATACAGATGATGATCGACCTAATCAAGCCAACCCTCCTGATGGCACTAGATCAGATGAGAATCCAAGCTCATCCAATGCAGATACTCCTGTGAGGCATACATGGAGAAACAACCATCCATCAAACCTCATCTTAGGAGGAGCTGACTCAGGTGTCAAGACCAGAAGACAACTGAATCAGAACTCACAATCATCTATGTTCTGCTGGTGTGCTTTCCTATCCAACATTAAACCAGCTGACATAGAAGAAGCAATGACAGATAGCAATTGGATCACTGCTATGCAAGAAGAACTAAACCAATTCGAAAGAAATGAAGTCTGGGAATTGGTAGATCGTCCTGAAAACCACAATGTAGTAGGAACAAAGTGGGTATTCAAGAACAAGAAGGACGAAAATGATGTGATAACTAGAAATAAGGCAAGGCTAGTTGCAAAAGGATATTCACAATCTGAAGGGATTGACTATGATGAAACTTTTGCTCCAGTAGCCAGATTAGAAGCCATTCGACTGTTTCTAGCTTATGCATCATATATGGGCTTCAAGGTATATCAAATGGATGTCAAGAGTGCTTTTCTAAATGGTATTCTGGTAGAAGAAGTATATGTAGAGCATCCTCCAGGATTTGAAAAAGGCGATCAAGTATATCGACTGAAGAAGGCTCTCTATGGTCTAAAACAAGCCCCTAGAGCTTGGTATGACACATTGTCACAATTCCTACTTGACAATGGATATACAAAAGGCAAAGTGGATAGAACTCTTTTCAGAATACAAGAAGGAGAAGACATCCTAATGGTGCAAATATATGTAGATGATATTATATTTGGATCACCCAATCAAGAGATGTGCAAGAAGTTCTCTGAACTTATGCAAGGAAAGTTTGAAATGAGCATGATGGGTGAGATGAATTATTTCCTAGGACTTCAAGTCAAGCAGAGTTCAGAAGGGATTTTCATCAACCAATCCAAGTATACCAAGAGCCTATTAGAAAGATTCAAAGCTCTACAAAGCAAGACTGCAAGGATTCTGTCACATCCCGACTTTAGGGCCTAGATGAAAACACCATACTTCTACCTTGAATGCTATTGTAACTCGAGTTTATAAATTTTTAAAAGGATTTGCAGCGGAAGATTAAATAAAACTCAAATTACTTAAATAAAATCATTACTTAAATAAAATCATTACCGAATTTTAATTCAAGCAAAACATAAATACTTACTTCAAAGAAGTTAAAGTGGCGCATAAATTAAAAATGTGCTTAAGTCAAGATGCAACTAAATTAAATTCAAACTAATATAGAGGAAAACATTGCATGACAAGACATCCACATCCACCGACCCTCCACCGCAACTCCGTCAATCTGTAAAATGTTAAATAGATTGGGGTGAGCAAAACAACTAGCTCAGTGGGGTCCCCTTTGTCACCGTTAAATATAAATGCAAATAAAATCATAACTCACAAACATGCGTAAATAAGTCTTCCATATATTGACCAATTAAATTGGCCAATCTGTATACGGTGGAGTTGCCCCCAAGGATCTTACCATCCCGGACCGTAGTCCCCGCTAGTTACAACGACCTTTCCGTCGAGATAACCCATAATAAGCATAAGCATAAACATATGATCATGTAGTCAAGCAACAATTAAATTCACATAACATTTAAAAGTGACAAAGTGTAAGAAAACCCCACCTTAAATCTTTAGTAGTCTCGTAAATACGTGGATTGGTTTAACGCATGAGAGTCTCGTCACCTAAAAATTAAAAAATAATGTAACTTAGAGTTATCACTATAATAAACTAATTAATAAATAACTAATATGTATATTATTATTAATTTAATAAATATATGATTTACGGTATATGAGCAAAAGAAATAAAGATACTGACATTTTATAAACCTACGACAACTACTAAATAGAATCTATAAAATAAAACAAATATTAGATATTAATATTTTTATATAAAATTACAAGATTGAGTGTAAAGGCTTATCTATAAAAAGGTGCTACCCAAATAAATTATTTTGTGTAAACAGAGCAACGTAGACTCTGTACACCTTCATTATTATATATATATATATGCATATATAAAACTACTGGGTAGTTAACATAAAATAGAAACAGAGGTAGACCACCCATCGCTAATACTGATTTGCAAATATAAAAAGAAAGGCAACTTTTAAAACCTATAAACACCAATGTAAATTGGCTTTACAAATATATGAAAGAAGGGCAGTTTTAAAATTGTAAAAGTTACGCAGAAGGAAAATGGTTTGTCCCAACATAGCCTCAACTCAGTAGATACACACTAGCAAACCCAAAACACTTGCCTACTCAAATCAACACTACTATACACAGTGCAAGAAACCTTAAAAGATAACATAAACATGAGTAAGGGAGAAGAACATTTACAATGCTTCAAAAGAAAGGAGGGCAGCTGCTGAAATAAAGGGAGAGACTGCAACAATGTTTAACCCAGGGAGAACACAACACACTGTAGGAATTTGATGTCTCATTTCTTGATGGAGTTTGAAAAAGGGTCAGAAGAAAGGTAGATGATAGCTGCCATATTCAATAGGGTTTTGATTTGTATTAAAGAATTGAAAGAGAAACACAAGGATACCTATTTATAGAATCTACTAACCACTAATTTGGTGACACCTATCACTCTATAACAAAACATCCTTTCATCCCAACAAAACAACTTGTACGAGACTATTAAATGGCTTGCAGGCATTTCAGTTTTGCAATTTGGATAGATGGAATCAAGAGGGAATATTCCTTGATTCCATTGTGCTAGTGTGGAATATTAACCGAGAGTGAGCGAGAGAGGTAAAAATCCGAAATTTTGAAATAATGAGTAAATCAAGTAATGTTATAAATTATAGAGTTTGAAATCTTAAAATAAATAAGAAGAGAAACTCACGCTTAAAATATATCATAAAATACTTAGTTTAAAATAAATATTATATATATATATACATACGTAACTTATAACTCCTAATTATTAGGTATATTAATCTATTTATTTTATTAAAATATTAATATATATATATGAACATATGTATATCTTAATTTATTTATATTGAAATATTATCTTTTGCATTTCAATAATTTATGGTGGTTGAAAATTACGGGTGTTACAGATTCCAATGATGACATCTTTCAAAATGGAACCAGATGAGTCTGGAAAGGCAGTTGATCAAGCTGAATATAGAGCACTGATTGGATCTCTACTATACCTTACAGCTAGCAGACCAGACATAACATTTGCTGTAGGAGTATGTGCTAGGTTTCAAGCAAACCCAAAGCAAAGTCATCTAGAAGCAGCAAGGAAGATTCTCAAGTACCTAAAAGGAACAGTCAACCTAGGACTATGGTACCCTGCTGATGACAATCTAGAATTGAGTGGCTATTCTGACTCAGACTATGGAGGATGTAGAATTGATAGGAAATCCACATCTGGAACCTGTCAATTTCTAGGCAACAAACTGATATCATGGTTCTCTAAGAAGCAAACCTCAATTGCAACCTCCACCACTGAAGCAGAATATATGGCAGCTGGTAGTTGTTGTAGTCAGCTGCTCGGGCTAGTTCAACAACTCAAGGATTACAATGTAGAGGCAAGAGAAGTCCCTATTTATTGTGATAGCAGCAGTGCCATTGCCATCACTCAAAATCCAGTCCTCCACACAAGGTGCAAGCATGTCGACATTCGACACCACTTCATAAGAGACCACCTTGAAAAGAAGGACATCAAGATGGAGAAAATTCACACAGATATCCAAAGAGCAGACATCTTGACTAAGCCCCTAGCTGAAGAAAGATTCAAGACCCTATGCTACAGCTTAGGACTCCTGGATCCAAGCACATGAAGAGCAAAGATCAGCTGAAAACCTCAGCTGATACAATTGCAGAAGACTAGGAGGATCAGATGAGGTGAATAGACACCCTCATCTTCAGGTAAGTTCATTCCCGATGAAGACAAATAAAGCTGAGGGAAAACATAGAGTCATCTAATCAAGGGGGAATCAATGATACCTTAAGAATCCTTGATGAAATACTCTAAAATCTGCATTGCATATCACACATATATATATATATATATATATACAGCAGACTTGAACAAAGTTATTTGATTTCTTTACTCTAAGCAGTGTATACTATGTATAATAATAAACTATTCTTCATAAAATACTTTATTTATATACATACATACAGTATACTATTGAGTTATACTTGGTTGGATTAATACACCATCCTCACCGACTCAACAGTATGCATGCACTGTACGGATTTCAAATAACTCTTGCTAAAAAATTTATAATTTCTGCATTCCATAAGATAAAGTCTGAATATCTTTAAATATGAACCCTTAGATCAAGAATCTCACTGTTGATCTTAAGAAGTAACTTTTCAGAAATTCAGACCTATCAACTCTATAGTTTTGTCATCTTTCACTCCACTACCTCATTTCTACCCCTATAAAAGGAGGAAGTTATGAGAACACCAAAGAACACAAATCACTAACTATTATTTTCTGTTTCAGGAATGGAGACAATCGAGAGAAGAGATGGAATGGAGATCATCCTTCAACCAAGGTCTTGGGTGAAGGAGATGAAGCTTTGTCCAGAAGATGAAGATGATGCAGATCAGCACACTTGGCTTACTCAACATGAGTTTGCCTATGAAAACTAGAGGAAAGAGAGACGTCCTTATTGAAAACTAGAGGAAAGAGAGATGGAGAAGACAAAGTAGCAAGCAAGCAGAGCTTCTTCTCCAGGGGGAAGTTCTACATTGAGAGCTTGTTATCAAAAGCTATTGTGTCTAAACAGAACATGAAGGCTAAGTCCATGGCCCTCTCTTCAGACTCCATTGAAGCCTCTTCCAATCTTCCTTCTCCTTCAAGAGAAGCGAAGAAATTCAAAAAGGACACATTTGATGCTACAACCCATCTGATGATGAGGAGCATCAGATGGTAAGGGCAATCTGAACCAGTGGGATATCATCCAGGCTGATCATCTACATATTGATTTGATGGTCCTACTTGATTCAGATAGAGCTGGAAGATCCATCAAACCAGGTTGGATCACCACTCACAATAAAGCTGGAAGATCCATCATCCAGGTTGGATCATCACAGCAACAACGAAGGATCCATCAAGCCAGGTTGGACCTTCAAAGCACAGAAGATTTACTCAGCAAATCTCAATCCTCCACTCAGCTGATCAGAAGACCAACTCAGCTGACCAGAAGACTTTCAAGGAAAATCAGCAGACCTCTTGAAGAAATCAGAAGACATCACTCTGCTGACCAGATCACTTGATTTTAGAGTTTAATGACTATCTTTGATCATGTAATTCATTCTAGATTTATTCCTGAATGTAATTAAACAAATTGGCCTATATAAGGAATGCAATTCACTTATAAAAAACGGCCTTGATGATCAATTCTTGCCACAAAATTAGTCACAACGGCTATTTTTGGTAATGATGTCATTAATACTCAATTACCAAATTGCCAGCAAATCAACTGTTTCCACATGGCAAATTCAGCCGGCAAATGTAAAGAAAGGCCCGAAATCAAAGAAGGAAAATCTTGGGCTCTACTCCACAATTAAACCCAAATCTGACCGTTAGATCAAGAATTGTTGGAGTATATATACACACCCTTAAACCTCTTCCAAACCCTTTCGCTCACATTACTCAATTGCTCTCAATACTCTCTCGTTCTGCAAATTTCTTTCAAGCTCTCAAAACCTAACACTCAAAGTATACTATGGCAATCATTGAAATTTACGACGAGAAGACCAAGAGCACTGGCACCTTGGATGCTGCAAAGTGGTCCAAGGAAGGGAAGATGTTCACAGAGAATGCTCTGTTTTTCAAGGGCAAACACAAAGCAGAAAACAAGGAGATCCTTCTTCGCTGCATCAACCTCAACCTGCGAGATTTTCTGGAAGCAGCACCCACCAATGTTTATGAACAAGATGTGCTGGCTTTCTATGCAAACGCTGTGATGAAGGGATCTTATGTCGAAAGTGTCATGGGTGGACACAAGGTCAAGGTAACAAGGGAAATTCTTCAGGAAGTGTTTGGCTTGTCAAGGGGGAAGGTAAATATCTCCAACTACATCATGAATAGAGAAAAAGAGTATATGGAGATGTTTACTGATGGAAGAATAAAGGCTATTGATGCCACTAGGCTCAAGAAATCCCAACTTGAACCTAAGTTTCAAACCCTGATGGATATAGCAGGCAAGATGCTGCTAGGTAACACATTCAGTCATGATGCTGTTACTACTCTAAAGGTTAGAGTTATGGCTGCAATCTGGGATCAGATTGATGGAGATTGGCAAGGACTATTTCTGGATATAATTGCTCTTGAGGCCAAGAAGGTGACCTTGGACTTACAGTCAAGAGAATGGAAGGTGACATCAACAGTCAGCTTTGTCAACAAGCTGAGTATCATCCTTCCAGAAATACTCCCCAGAAAGTACAAGATGGGACCTCATAAGACCTTCCACATCTCCAAATATTACTTAAGGAAGGAAGCTCTTGCTGAGGCAGCAAGGTTGAAAGAAGAGAGGAGGAAGTTGTTAGCTGAAGCATCTTCCAAAGATGTTGTTGAAGAGGCAGAAGAGTCTGCTCATGACTCTGCTGCTGAAGAAGAAGAGGAGCCATCCAAAGTAGAGGCTCAAAAGAAGATTGCTGAGGATGATGATGACAATCAGACCCTAGCACAAAGAAGATATCTGATCAGATCAGGGCTCATCTCCCCATCTGACTCAGATGCCACTCCCACTGCCTCTCCTTTGAAACAGGCAGGTACTTCTAATCCCCCTCTCACTTTCACACCTTCTAAGCTATCAAAGGGTCAGAAGAGAAAGAAGAACACTTCTTCTTTCACAAAGAAAACCAAGAAATCTAGGCTCCCTACTCCAATGAGCATAGCCCCTATTTCATCCTTCAACCCTTCTGATGAGTCCAACCCATCTGAGCCTCTAAACACTGATATCCAAGTCCCTGCTGATACTCACACAGCAGAGGAAAAAACTCAGCCACAACTACCAATTGAACCCCAATTGCCTAACCCTGCTGATGTTCAACCAGCAGACAACCAAACTCAGACCACCTCCACACCCCCTACTGATGATCAAACTCAGATTATATCCACAATCCTTGCTGATATTCAAACAACAGATATCCAAGATCATCAAGCTCAAACATCTACTGATCTTCAAGTAGAAACTGAACCAGATCAGCAGACCCAAAACCCTGCTGAGGAACAAATCACTGAAGATCAATCTCAACTTCCTACCCAACAAGAAGAAATCACTTCCCAAATCCCTGCTGATACTCACACAGCAGAGGAAAATGCCCCAGCTACCCAAACTCCTACCATCACTGTCCCTTCTGCTCCAGTTGACATGGCACCAGAAGACCTGGTTCAAGATGGCCCTTCTCAACCTCAGTTCAGAATGGTGCACTACCCCATGTGCCAAACAGAGAAGATAATGAGGATGAAGATAGCCAACCTGCTCAAGTCCACTACCCCTGGAGTTGATGAGAATTCAATCCAGTTTGAACAAGTGCTTAGGGTATGCACTTGGATTGAGCTCAGAAGAGATGATGTAGATGACCTTCCTGAGGTCATGGAAGGAATGGTAGGAAAGGAAAACTTCCTCGACTGGGAAATGGAGCAAAAGGAAGTTGCTCAAGTTCGATCCTTTGCTCAGCTGCTATCAGATGAGGCACTGACTGCAGTTTGCAACCGGATTTTAGGAATCCCCACTGCTGATGTCTCTATCCCAGAAGGCTCATCGGATCAGCAGACAGCTGAACAAGCAAAGTTGATGGAATCAGCTGCACCAGCCTTGGTGGAAGACTCAGCTGCACCTGCAGAAGACTCAGCTGCACCTGCACCTGCAGAAGACTCAGCTGCATCAGCTGACAAAGAAAAGATTGACAGAGAAGTAGTCAGAGTACCAGCTCACTTCAAACCTTCGGACAATCTGACTCACTTCATTGACGATCAAGAGGATGCAGGCAGACGAATCATGACCCATCTGACTAAGGCCACTACCTGCTACCTCAATGAGGAGTACCTATCAGCCGAAGAAAGAGGCAAAGCATTAATTGTTCATCCAAAGCCTCAAGGTACACCCTCTACTTCTACCCCATCTGTTGACCATACAGCAGACATCTGCTCCCAGGTCAAAGCTGCAATAGACTTGCACTTTGAGAAAGGTTTAGGCCTGCAGCTAGGAAGATATGTTGAGAAAGCTGCAAGGGAACAGAAGACTCGTCTTCATGACCAGATTCTTGACATTGAAGACAAGTTTGGTGAAGCACTTCATCAGCAGATAGGAGAATACTTGAGTACCTATCAGAAGTTGTCAGCTGACACCTCCAAAAGGTTTGCTGATCTTTACACTGATGAGATGCACCGCATGGAGACCACCTACACGTCCAGAATTGAAGAAGCTGAAGCAAGAGCCAAAGAAGGTCAAGCCCTTCTTAAGGCAGCTGCAGAGGAGAATGAGAAATTGCAGACTCAGCTGAAGGAGACAGCAACCAAGTTGGAAGCTCTTACAACTAGATTTGAAGCTGCCTCCTCCTCCAATTCACATGCTGAAGTTCTAGAGCACAGCATAACCCATCTGACCCAAGTTGCCAAGGTCAATGCCATGGCACTGAAACAAACTCTGACAGTGGAAATCATGAATTCCATGAAGCCTTTTGCGGCTGCACTTGCTGAAGCCAAAAAGGGGGAAGATGTGTTGATAAAGGCTCTAGAGAAGTCTACTGCCCAGCAAGCTGAACTGGTAGTAGCACAAGATGACTTGACTGAAACCTTGGGTGGTTTAAAGAGCAAAATCAAGAACAGGCAAGGCAAAGGCAAGGAAATTGCTCTAGAAGATACTCAAGCACGCACTCAAGCTCCTGCCAAGAGTCTACAGATCACTGCTCCTCTAGAACAAGTTCCTGAAAAGAGAATGACAAGGAAAAGAAAGGCAGATGAGCAAGCTCAGTCAGCTCAGACCAGCAAGAAATCAGCTCCAGCAGAGCCTACTGCAGAAGAGAAAGAGGCTCTAGAGTTGAAGAAAAAGAAATTGCTTGAAGCTCAAGAGCTTAAGCAAAAGAAGCTGAATGATGCGAAGGCAGTCAAAGCCAAATTTGAAAGAAGAATTGCCAAACTCGGGAAAGCAATGAAGGACAAGGCACAAGAAGACAGTGTCCTGGTGTTTGACAGCAATTATGTGGATTACTTAGCCCTTCAAGATGAGCTACCAAGATGGTATCCCCTGAAGAAGAAGTGGCAAATTCAACACCACATAGTAAGGAAATTTGGCCCTCTCCCTTCTTATGAAGAAGAATTTCTTCAATTCTCCCAGTTCATGAACATTGAAGATCCAGAGTTCTGGGAAGAAATTGTCAAGACAGCCAAAGGACTTGACAACTGCAGAATCTTAACTCCTGAAGAACCCAAATGGGATGCACCCCTTCTGGATTCAGGAAGAGCCAACATGATAGAAATCAAGAAGATTCTGTACAAGATCTATGAAGAGGAGAATGTTACAGATGTGCAACACATGGAAGAAGTTCGAGCTCGTCTGTACCTTGCCTACCGCATTTGTAGATCAGAAGACCTGATGAAGACTACCTTAGAAGTTTAAAGAAACTATTACTTGTAATCTGTAAAAGCTCTATATATATTCAAGTTATAGTTCTTTTTGCTTACAAGACAAATTCTCATTGTCTTCATCAGATACTTCAGTCTTAGCATGTTATAAATTCTTATCTTATTTCATTAAGAGCATTTATCAAGTATAGTTTTGGCTTCATCAAAAAGGGGGAAATTGTTGGGATATAAATTCACCCTAAGCCCCACTTGATGTTAGAATAGTTTTGATGGCCAAAACACTTAGAGTTTATAAATGTAATAGGATCAGCTGACTTGTATAGAACAGCTTAGACTAGTCTTGTGTGATCAACTGTATTGATATCAGCTGATCAGCACAGTCCTGGCTTACATGCCTATCCTCAAGATGAGAAGAGTAGAAGACATGAAGACTAGAAGATCCTTGAAGACCAGATAAGTTAAGGTGCTTGTATACCTACTTATCTGATGGAGTCCCAGATTGAAGATGGCCTAAAACAGTACAAAGAATTTCCAGATCAGAAGAGTGTTACTCTACTGATATCAGAAGACAGAAGACCTAAGGCCAGAAGAGTAGTCAGAAGACTAGAAGTACAGATCAGAAGACTATGTGCTCTTCCAGGACTCGGCTGATTCCTAAGTCATCTTGCAATTCAAACGAAGACCTACCTTATTTAGAAGATTGACATGATCCCAGGATTGAAGTAATCAAGCGGCTGGAATCAAGGAATCAAGCTATTATGGAAAGATTGCTCAAACGGCTGGAATCAAGGAATCAAGCGGCTGGAATCAAGGAATCAAGGGGCAATCTTTCCATAATGGCTTGATTCCTTGATTCCAGCCGCTTGATTGCTTCAATCCTGGGATCATGTCAATCTTCTAAATAAGGTAGGTCTTCGTTTGAATTGCAAGATGACTTTGGAATCAGCCGAGTCCTGGAAGAGTACACAGTCTTCTGATCTGAACTACTAGTCTTCTGACTACTCTTCTGGCCTTAGGTCTTCTGTCTTCTGATATCAGTCGAGTAACACTCTTCTGATCTGGCAATTCTTTGTGCTGCTTTAGGCCATCTTCGATCTTGGACTCCATCAGATAAGTAGGTATACAAGCACCTTAACTTATCTGGTCTTCAAGGATCTTCTAGTCTTCATGTCTTCTACTCTTCTCATCTTGAGGATAGGCATGTAAGCCAGGGCTGTGCTGATCAGCTGATATCAATACAGTTGATCACACAAGACTAGTCTAAGCTGTTCTATACAAGTCAGCTGATCCTATTACATTTATAAACTCTAAGTGTTTTGGTCATCAAAACTATTCTAACATCAAGTGGGGCTTAGGGTGAATTTATATCCCAACACTTGCCCATAACTATACGCCTCCCCAAGGTTGGCAGATGGCTTACATCCTCTTCAATCTCGTTGCGATGGGAAGTGTTGTCAAGAACCCAAGCTTTCGTCGATTTGTTCAAAGATATCTCATGCGACCAATTGTCCAAGTGAAGTCCAACATTTAATAAGGGCCAAGGTTTTGCAGAGTTACCAATAAGGGGCATCTCTACACGTAAATGGGTCCCTTTCTCTAAAGGTTGGCGTTTGTCATTGAGGATCACCAAATAACGAGCTCCAGAAGAAGTAGTGGTATTTTTGAAGTGAACAATTTTTGTAACTGAACCTGTGAAGAGAAGAATAAATTTATTAGAAAATTTATCATATAAAGGGACGATAATGAATTAAAGCTAAAAAAGTCCATTATTCTAAATTAATTTAACAAACGAGGAGTTTCTTTTGTCTAAATTAACAAGGAGTTGGGCCTGTTTTAATTAATTTTACCCAGAGAGCCCACTATTCCTTCTCACACATTGGGCCTATTTTGAATTAATTAAATAAAGGGCGCGGCTAAAGGCACCCGACTTTCCTATGAGTACACCCACGCGATGAGGACACACACAAAATGGATGAGGACACCCACCTGGAAATTCCAAAATTACCCCCTCTCTCAATTAAAACCTAACTCATTCTCTCTCTTCTCATAATATTCAGACACCCACCATTTTTACTCCTCCATTTCTGCCGCCGCCCACTGCGCAGCCCCTCCCTCTCCCCATTCGCGGCCACCTCCTTTCGTCGCCGCAGCCCCTCCCACTCCCCGTTCGCGGCCGCCTCCTCTCGTCGCCGCAGCCCCTCCCACTCCCCGTTCGCGGCCGCCTCCTCTCGTTGCCGTCGCCGTCCCCGTCTCCCCACCCAACACGCGCGACAACGCCGCCCCCTCTCCCAACGTTGCCGCGTCGCAGCTCCGCCTCCCCTCCCTACGCGGCGACAACGCCGCACTCACTCCCCACGTCGCCGCCTCTTCTCCTCCCTCGTCCGCCGCGGCCGCCGTCGCCCTCCTCCCATAGACGCGGCCGCTCGCATTCCTCCGCCACCGCCGCCTGTTCCAGGTACTTTTTTTAATTTTTTAGAAATTTTAGGAAATTTAGGGTTTTTAGAAGTTCGTGATTTTTTTTCGGACAACTTTAGGTTGTTTTGGAAATATTTTCGAACAATCTGTGTTTGTTTTGGAAAAAATTTCGAACATTTTGTTCGATCTTTTTTTTCATACAAATTTAGGTTGTTTTGGAATTTTTTTCGAACAATCTATGTTTGTTTTGGAAACAAATTCGAACAATTTATGTTTGTTTTGGAAACAAATTCGAACAATCAATTTTTGTTTTGGAAAAAATTTAGAACATTTTGTTCAATTTTTTTTCGAACAAATGTAAGTTGTTTCGAATATTTTTTCGAACATAATAAGTTTGTTGGGTAAAAATTTTCGTACATCTAAACTTTGTTCGATTAATATTTTCGAACATCTTAAGATTTTTTTTTTATATTATTTTTGTTGATTTGTTGTGTTTTTTTGTTGAATTGTTGTGTTTTTTGAGATTTTTTTGTTGAAGAATGTTGTTTGTTTGGGTTGTGTCGTTGTGGTGGTGGAGTGGATGGTTTCGTTGTGAAATAGAAACGGTGGGTGTACTCATCCGTCCTTTTTTAAAAAATGTGCAGGAAGGATATAAACGACATTTCACGTATCCTCTGCGACAAAAAAAGATTCTAGTGGGTGTACTCATAGGAAAGCTGGGTGCCTTTAGCCGCGCCCTTAAATAAATAAGACATGGCCCATTTCCTCAATGAATCAAGCCCAAATCCATCATATGCTGCCCTATTTTTTTTTTTTCACTTAAAAGAAAAGGGCAGAAATCATAAACCCAAATAATTTTGGTATCTCCCGTCGGCTGCCTCCTCGCCGGCGAACCATAGCCGGAAGCGCTGCCGCTGCACTCCAGCCGCCTGCCGTCTGAAGCCCGTCGTCAACCACAGTCCGCCGCCTCGCCCAGAACTGTCGACCCACCGTTGCAGGCCGTCGCCGTGAGTCGCCAGTCGCCGCACACCGCCTAAAGCCAGCGCCGCCACGCTCCGCCTGAAGTCCAGTCGCCGCTACAATGGCCGTCGCCTCCGCCTGAAGCCGACGCCGTATCGCGCCGAAGCTCCGTCGCTGACCGCGCCCCGCCTGGGTCTAGTCGTCGACCGCGCCCCGAAGCTCCGTGGCTGACCGCGCCTCGCCTAGAGAAGCCCAAAACAAGTAGTAATTCCAAAGTCCAACTCCATCTCAAATTGTCCAAATTCAAAGAGATTGATATACCAACGACCGAAAACCTTGATTTTTTTCAATTTGATTAAAGAAAGGGCTATTGAAAAAATTGATTTGGGCGAAAATAAGCTGTGGATTCTTCTCCAGGTCATTAAAAATTCACAATTTCGAAAGAGTAAACAGACCCATGGGACACCCACGTTCTCTTTCGAAATCTGTGAATTTAAGACTGTTGTTGCCGCCAGTAGGAATGGACCATAATTTTCCTCAAATTTAAACAAGTTTTACAAAGAGAGTTAAAAAGACCCACGGGACACCGACAGTCACTCATTTGAAAATCTCGAATAAATTGATTAGAATATGGCGAGATATGAGTTGATTGAAAACAAAACAAGTTGGATTTTGACAATTTAATAGTATGCATACATATATGTGGTATAAAATAAAGGAGAGAAGACATGAAAAGTTGAAAGGCAAATATTTCAAGTAGTAAAGATGATATAATTTCACAAGCATAATTTCTTGAATATGAATTTATAATTATAAAGTGAATCTAATGGGTATAATGATTAATCTGTTGGATGGGTCAGATTTCATATTATAAAGAAACAAGCATGGGAATCAAAGAGTACATGTATGTGTATAGTACGCGTGTACGTAAATAAAAGAAAAGATGGCTAAGTTTTATGCAACAAGAAGCTAGAAGAAAAGAAACAAATAGAATGGTGCGAGAATTACCTCCGTTGAGTTTAGAATTATTGAGTTGAGAATTGGCCCTCGCTGAGTTGAGAATTGGCCTCCGTTGAATTGAGTTGAGTTTGTGGAAAAGAAATAGAAGAACGATCCCTTTATATAGACTTGAAGAGGTGAGAAGATAAGGATCAACAAGTATATATTTTGGTGTATCTCAACTAAATTCCAAAATTCTTGGAAAATCATATTTCAAAGATTTGGTGACATATATTTTGTGATTTACTGATGAAAGATATACAAATACAATTGGGCTTCTTGGACTAGACTAATTGTAAGAAAGAAGAATTGGGCTTTAAAATACTCCATACACTCATGGACTTATTTGTTCATTTTGGCCCAAAAGACTACACTATTTGAGCCCATGAGATAAATTTTATTAGTTGTGACAACTCATAAAGTCCAATAATACAAAATTTAGTCCAATAATACAAAATTTAGGTATGGGAAAATATTTGAAATAATTTTGCAATTCATCCATTTCAAAGGCAAATGTACTCGTGGATGAAATGCGAGGGGGCAATTTGTAGACGAGTAAAATTCAATTACAAATTAAATTGCGACGCGTGGAAATTACGGGTTAAATATTAATTAAATTTATTATTTATTTGTTGGAATAAATTTAATTCCTAAAAGTAAATATATAATTAATTATTATTCCCTCCAAAGCCCAATAAATCAATTGAAAATTCAAGACGGACCTCTAAAGTCCGGTAAATTAATACGGGTCTCTAAAGCTCGATAAGTAAAGACGGATCTCTAAAATCCAGAAAATCCAAACAGGCCTCTAAAGTCCAGCAAATTAAATTGGGCCCAAGTTTGATAATTTAAGCCCAAAGGGCATTCTTAGCCCATCAAACAATTCAAAATTTTGAATTAAAAGCCCTAACCACTTGCACAAAAATCTCCAGGCCTACACCTATAAATAGAGACCTCATTTCATTCATTTTCATCATTAAGAAATCAGAAGCATTCAAGGCTCTAAAATTATCTACAGAGATTTTAGAGTGTTCTTCAGCAATTGGAGGAGATTCAAAGGCGTTCTTCGTGAAAAGCAGCAAGAAGCAGTGTTCGAGTGGAGATCAAGGTGTTAAGCCTCTTCGATTCGGCGTTTCTTCAAGGCGTTCTTCGTGAAAAGCAGCAAGAAGCAGCGTTCGAGTGGAGATCAAGGTGCTAAGCCTCTTTGATTCGGCGTTTCTTCAAAGTTCTTCGTGGATCTTCAACGGAAAAGTCCCAATAAGTCCCGAAAAGTCCCGAAAATCAACGTTTAATCCAAAATACGGCGTCAAACCCTTGGATTAACGCTACAAAGTCCCAAGTTCAAGAATGATCTTCAACGACGTTCATCACAAAAGTCCCTAAATTCAACGTTTAATCCAAAAATATGATTCGGGTGGAATTTACACGTTTTCGAGGCACATGTGAAGCGTATTTTGATGTGGATTTCATTGATTTATGCATTGATTATGATTGTTTGAGCCAAAATGAGAGAAGGGTTATGTTTTGTCGATTTTATAGGAAATACGATGGAATTTGGAGTAAAACACTAACCATACTTTACTGGATCAAGAATAGGAGTGCACGGTTGGATTCGTCTCGAAAAATGGAGTGGAATAGCAAAAAGAATCGAGTCAATCGGAGGTCGGAAGCTCAAGATACGAAGGGAAGAAGTTGGAGGCCGAAAAGCAATACGAAAGTTTGGCTCGGCCGGGCCACATTTCCCGCCCGGCCAGGCGTCCAAATTCAGAATTTTCACCCAAATACGAAGCTTCCGCCCGGCCGGGCGGCACCACTCGCCCGGCCGGGCCACTTGGCCCCTGTTTTCGTAATTCTCGGCCAACACTCCCGCCCGGCCGGGCCACTTTCCCACCCGGCCGGGCCATCCTATTTTCGGTGCCAAACGCGTGTTTTCTCCATTTTTGAAGGACCTACTTGCAAATATCACACTCAAACCCTACCCCAACACTATAAATACCCCCTTTCTTGAAATTCAAGACATCTTACCCCTTTCTCAAGAGTTCTTCACACATTTACACATAGTTGGAGGTGTTTAGCCATAACTTCTTCATCTCTTCACCAATCCATGCAAGAGAGGAGGCAATAGCTAGAGAATTTCATCTCCTACCACAATCTAGACTAAGCTTTCTCTTTCTTTTCCTTTTTATTTAGTTATTTCATTTGGAATTTGTAATTTGATTATGTTTGTAGTTAGCTAAACAAATTTGTGGTTCTAAGGCATTGTAGAGACTTGGATTGATGTTTATGAGTAATTTCTTGCTTTAATTGGTGTTTATCTCTTATTTGCATGTTCAATTATCCATTGTAAAGCATGTTGTTAGTGGCCATGATGATTTGCTTGATCCATTGTTAATTGGGGTAGTATCGAGAGATTTATTACATTTAATCGTATGCGAATATGCAACCCGGTATTATTATGATCTCGAGAGAAGATTAATTATCGGAGAGGGAATCGAATGATCTTAGGAGCTATTTTAGACGGTGTAATGTTTGTGATGTAGACATACGAGCTTATGTTGCATGCGTTCTTTGGATTAATTTGTATCGAGAGATCGATTAGTTCTTCTTTTGTGATCACCCTATATGAGATAACCTTAATGGCCATTTAAACGAGATAACATTCATAAACGGACATCTAAGTACTACAATTGCCTTGGAACCCACCTTCTTTCTTTGAATCTCAATCCGTTTTACGTTTGTTTTATTGATTTGCTTGGTATTTGATCGACTTCGTATTTACTCTTTAGTTGTTTATTTGTGACACATTGTTAGACAATCTTAGGAGTAATTCAACTTTCAAATTATCGATCACGTCTACTTAGAACTCGACTAGCAAACTACCCTTTTACGCTTAACCTCCTCGTGGGATCGACCTCGTGCTTATCACGCTACAATAGACGCCGTACACTTGCGGTTGTTTATTTAGTGTTGCATATCACGTGTATCAAGTTTATGCCGTCGTTGCCGGGGAGGTTTTTATAAGCTCTAGAGTGTAGGCTAGGAGAGTTTTAGTTTAGACAATTTATTTGCTTTCTTTATTTGCAAAATTCCAAAAATATTTGTGTTTGTTATCTTGATCTTATTTACAATTCTCACTCTCGTTTGCTCTTTTGATAGACATGGTTTATGATCACACGATCTAGGAGGAACCACCAAGAAGTGTTACCCTTAGATCCGGAGATTGAAGTCAATTGTCGAAGAAGGAACGCCGAAAGGAGAAGACTAGAGTTGGAAAGAATGAATCGAAGGGAGAATCCGGTTGTAGAAGAATTTGAAGAGGAATTTGAGAATCAAGGAGTGGAAGGAGTTGAGGAACCTAACGGGAATGGAGGTAACCGACCTCAAGGAGTGCTAAGGGATAATTTTCGTCGGAGAGGTGAAGAGAACATTGGTATGGAAAGAAATGGAGAGCAACGGGAGAAAAACGGGAATCAACGAGTCTTGAGAGACCACTTCCGCCCCATCCCAAGACCATATGGAGGAGCGGGTAGGGAACCCGTAGATGCTCATAACTTTGAGCTTAAACCGGCCCTAATCATGATGGTCCAAAACAACCAATTTGGAGGGTTGTCAAAGGAGGATCCTAACCTCCATTTATCTCAATTCTTAGAGATAAGTGGAACGGTTAAGATCAACCGAGTCCCTCAAGATTACATCCGTCTCCAATTGTTCCCATTTTCTCTCCGTGATCGTGCAAAGCAATGGTACATGTCTCTTGATCTAAGGACGATCGAAAATTGAGCCGATCTTGTAGATGCTTTCCTCATGAAGTACTTTCATCCAAGCAAGACCATCAAGATACGAGGAGAAATTTCCTCATTTATGCAAGATGACGATGAGTCACTAGTCGAGGCTTGGGAGCGCTTCAAGGATCTCATAAGAAGTTGTCCTCAACACGGGTTCTCAAGAGACCAATTGATTTGCTATTTCTACAACGGAATGGACCACCGTACGAGAGGGATGGTGGATGCCTCGGCCGGTGGAGGCTCTTTGCTAGGAAAGACGACGGATGAGGGTTATGTGCTTTTGGAAGAAATGGCTAAGAATGGCAATCAATGGCCATCCGAACGAAGGCAAAATCGAAGGGTAGCGTCCACTCAAAATTCGGAAGAAAGTATCAACTTATCCAACAAAGTGGATAAGCTAATCTCTTTGATGATGGCCAAAGCACTAGTGGAGCCCAATAATGATCAATATGAGGAGGCCCATTTCATGAACAACCAACAGGACCGTTATTTTCGAGAAAGAGGTTGGAATGAGAGGCAAAATCCTCCTAATCCAAATCATTACCATCCCGGCTTGAGAAACCATGAAAACTTCTCTTATGCCAACACAAGGAATGCTATCATCCCACCTCCAAATTTCAATGCTAGAGATGGAGCTATTGTGGAGTCCTCATCAAAACCATCATTGGAGGACATGTTTGGTGCTTTTATGGGG
This sequence comes from Galeopsis tetrahit, assembly GCA_963675135.1. Classification (NCBI taxonomy): domain Eukaryota; kingdom Viridiplantae; phylum Streptophyta; class Magnoliopsida; order Lamiales; family Lamiaceae; genus Galeopsis; species Galeopsis tetrahit. Next base: position 69,506,087 of record OY776128.1, on the reverse strand, counting down.
GAAACCAAGAACTTCATGAGAGAAACTAGGGAGAATGCAAACAAGACTTGGCAAAGAATTGATGAGCATGGTGAGATGATCAAAGATGTGACCATCCACATGAAGGCTATAGAGAAGCAAATAGGTCAACTTGCTACCATCATTGGAAAGCAACACGTTCCGGGGCAATTCCCCTCTAACACGGAGCTAAATCCTAAGGAGCAATGCAACGCCATAAGGCTAAGAAGTGGGACAAGCTATGAAGGGCACAAGATGCCGTTAGAGGAGGAAGTGGTAATGGCACCCGAGGGTGTTGACAAAGATGATGGCTTAGTAAAAGAAAAAGAAGGGGAGAAGAAGAGTGAGGAGGCAATCCCTCCTCAAGACAAAAGAAAAAATGAGGTACCTCTTCCATACCCTCAAAGATTGAAGAAAAAGGGTTTGGATCACAAGTTTGCCAAGTTTGTGGAGATGTTCAAGAAGATCCACATCAACATTCCCTTTGCCGAAGCACTTGAGCAAATGCCCCACTACTCCAAATTCTTGAAGGAGATCATGTCTAACAAAAGGAAGATGGTGGAGTATGAAACGGTGCATTTGACCGAAGAATGTAGCTCAATCATTCAAGCAAAGCTACCTCAAAAGCTTAGAGATCCCGAATCCTTCACCTTGCCATGTGTTATTGGAGATGGAGGTACATTTCGAGCTTTGTGTGATTTGGGAGCAAGCATTAATCTCATGCCCTTGTCCATATTCAAGTCACTTGGTTTGGGAAAGCTTACACAAACCACAATGAGTCTTATATTGGCGGATAGATCCGTGACATACCCTTTGGGTATAGTGGAAGATGTGTTGGTTAAGGTTGATAAGTTTATATTCCCGGTGGACTTTGTAGTGTTGGATATGGAGGAAGATAAGTATGTTCCATTGATTTTGGGAAGGCCATTCTTGGCAACCGGTGGGGCTAAAATTGATGTAAAGAAAGGAGTGCTAAAACTTCAAGTGAATGATGAGAAAGTCACGTTCAACATTTATAGAGTTATCAAAGTCCGGGATGATGAAGATGGAGAGTATGGGTACTCTAGAGGAGATCACTCTCCAAAGCCAATGAAAGAGAAGGTGGAAGAAGATTTCAAAGTCAACTTTGTGAAAGAAGACCCCCAAGTGGAAGAGAAGGAGTTAGAGATGGGCAAGAAGGCCAAGTTTGGGGGAGTTTTTTAAAAAAACTCCCCCAAATCAAAAAAGGCTACTTGTGCAAACTTGGGGATGAATGAGGCATCAACCTCCTACGACATGATTGAAGAGCCGGATGGAGTGGCTAGTGGATGCTTCAATGGTTTCAAGAAGGTTGCATGGGCTAAGAAGGTTAAGAACAAGGAGGATGATGGGGTGACTTGATACTCCCATCAAGGAAGAACTGTCCGGCATAGGACGTTAAAAATAGCGCTTCTTGGGAGGCAACCCAAGGTTTTATTGCTTTCTTGTTTTTATTGCTTTGATAGTTTTGATAGCTTGGTTTATTTTGTAGGTATGGATGAAGAGTACTATGGATAGCACATCTTGAAGAATGGAGAAGAAAGCAAAACCAACTTTGGAGAGGAGGAAGCAAGTGTTGCAATGGTGATCTTTGAAGAAGCATTGGATGTGCAAGGAGGGAGGTAACAACTTGTAGCCCCAAACTTAGAATTTATACATAGTAAAATTCTAAGTTTGGGGGAGTTTTTTTTTTTCTTTTATTTTTCTACTAGTTGTTACCCTTGCACCGGTTCGTCATTCTACTTGTGTCACATTTTGCACCGGCGCACACTTGGCTTTCACATGCTTAGATTGTTTAAGTTGGTTTTGATCATATGATTGGGTAGTGGACATTTGGTGAAATGTGAGCATGAATAGTCATTGGAATCCATTGTTGAGTAGTTGTGATGATGTCTATTTGCTTTGAATGTAAGCATGATTGATGTTAGATATAGTATCATGATTGTGTTCATATTTGTGATCTTTGATAGCATGGATGCATGATGTGTTGTTGTTTGGGGACATTTGATGAATGGAGAGTCCTATTGAATAAACCGGTGAGAATTGAGCCTTAAATCGAGCATGTAATCCGGTTTAGTTCATTTGAGAGTGGACTAGGTTATTGCTAGTGATCCTAGAACTTGCCCAAGTTCTTGTTTGAAAGCATGATTGTGTGAAACTTTGTGATATGATATAGGCCATCTTGTTCTAAAAGAGTCACTTAGCTAAAATTTCCCAAAATCGAAGTAATTTTCCGTAGTTAGCCCCTTGAGCTTAATTCCTCATTTTCTTGGCAAACTACAATGTTAACCACTTAGCCTTTTTGAGCTTTTGATACCTACATCTATTGGAGGATAAAAGACAAAGTGGAAAGCATGTTCATTGAATGAATATCTTTGGTGAAAAGAAAAGTTGGAAAAGTTGAAAGAAAAAGAGAAAGATGAAAAGAAAATCAAGGAAAAGAAAAGAGGGACAAATTAAAGAGCCCCAAAAGCTTGAAAAGAAAAAAAAGTGTTCAATGGTTTTGTGGTGTAGAATGTGCTTAAAAGAGAACAAATAAAATTATGGAAGTTAGAGTTTTTGAGTTGCAATCCGCGGAATTGTAATTTTATCTTGAGAAGTTTTTGAGATGTGTCTATGCGTCTTTATCTCTCGCTCTCCACTAGTTTTTGAGTTACTTCATCCAAATTTACCCCACCTTGATCAAAGAGCCAATGTTACATCCTTGATTAAGTCCTATTGATCACATTGTTGAGCATTTGAGTGTGTGTAGAAAGTAGAAGTTGGGCAAGCATATGGTGATTGCATAGCATAACTTGGTTGATGAGTGCATTAATATCCTCAATTTGTTTGTGTGTTTGAGAGAAACACTTTGTCATGTGAGTAGAGGACTTGAGCATTTGGATTTTGTTTCCCATTCATAATGTGTTGTGTGTTTATGCATTCTTTGATCCATGAGTGTGAATTGCAATAATGAGCCTATGACCTTCATTGAGAGATGCACTTTGAGAAAGAGATATCATTACATCTTACTTTGCATGTGTGAATTACATTGAATATTCCATTGTGATAATTCCACCCTCATTGCTTTAAGTGCTTAGTTGTTTGAGGACAAACAACATTTTAAATTTTGGGGGAGTTTGATTCGGGTGGAATTTACACGTTTTCGAGGCACATGTGAAGCGTATTTTGATGTGTATTTCATTGATTTATGCATTGATTATGATTGTTTGAGCCAAAATGAGAGAAGGGTTGTGTTTTGTCGATTTTATAGGAAATACGATGGAATTTGGAGCAAAACACCAATCATACTTTACTGGATCAAGAATAGGAGTGCACGGTTGGATTCGTCTCGAAAAATGGAGTGGAATAGTAAAAAGAATCGAGTCAATCGGAGGTCGGAAGCTCAAGATACGAAGGGACGAAGTTGGAGGGCGAAAAGCAATACGAAAGTTTGGCCCGGCCGGGCGGCCAAATTCAGAATTTTCACCCAAATACGAAGCTTCCGCCCGGCCGGGCGGCACCACTCGCCCGGCCGGGCCACTTGGCCCCTGTTTTCGTAATTCTCGGCCAACACTCCCGCCCGGCCGGGCCACTTTCCCACCCGGCCGGGCCATCCTATTTTCGGTGCCAAACGCGTGTTTTCTCCATTTTTAAGGACCTACTTGCAAATATCACACTCAAACCCTACCCCAACACTATAAATACCCCCTTTCTTGAAATTCAAGACATCTTACCCCTTTCTCAAGAGTTTTTCACACATTTACACATAGTTGGAGGTGTTTAGCCATAACTTCTTCATCTCTTTACCAATCCATGCAAGAGAGGAGGCAATAGCTTGGGAATTTCATCTCCTACCACAATCTAGACTAAGCTTTCTCTTTCTTTTCCTTTTTATTTAGTTATTTCATTTGGAATTTGTAATTTGATTATGTTTGTAGTTAGCTAAACAAATTTGTGGTTCTAAGGCATTGTAGAGACTTGGATTGATGTTTATGAGTAATTTCTTGCTTTAATTGGTGTTTATCTCTTATTTGCATGTTCAATTATCCATTGTAAAGCATGTTGTTAGTGGCCATGATGATTTGCTTGATCCATTGTTAATTGGGGTAGTATCGAGAGATTTATTCCATTTAATCGTATGCGAATATGCAACCCGGTATTATTATGATCTCGAGAGAGGATTAATTATCGGAGAGGGAATCGAATGATCTTAGGAGCTATTTTAGACGGTGTAATGTTTGTGATGTAAACATACGAGCTTATGTTGCATGCGTTCTTTGGATTAATTTGTATCGAGAGATCGATTAGTTCTTCTTTTGTGATCACTCTATATGAGATAACCTTAATGGCCATTTAAACGAGATAACATTCATAAACGGACATCTAAGTACTACAATTGCCTTGGAACCCACCTTCTTTCTTTTAATCTCAATCCGTTTTACGTTTATTTTATTGATTTGCTTGGTATTTGATCGACTTCGTATTTACTCTTTAGTTGTTTATTTGTGACACATTGTTAGACAATCTTAGGAGTAATTCAACTTTCAAATTATCGATCACGTCTACTTAGAACTCGACTAGCAAACTACCCTTTTACGCTTAACCTCCTCGTGGGATCGACCTCGTGCTTATCACGCTACAATAGACGCCGTACACTTGCGGTTGTTTATTTAGTGTTGCATATCACGTGTATCAAAATACGGTGCTAAGCCTTTGGATTAACGTTATAAAAGCCCCAAATACAAGATCGGAAAGGATTCGGCTGCGGATCCAGCTCCAAAAGCTCAAGAAGTCCAAGTAAAGTTCAAGAAGAGAGAATCAGAGGAGAAATTAGAGATTGTAACCCGCAAATACTCGGTTTTAATCCGAAATTAAATAAAATCGTTTACCATTTTTGCGTTTTTATATTTAATTCCCGAATTTGTGTTTACTATTAGTTTCAAGATTCGACTTCTTAAAAATTTAACCATTTTTTTTTCTAGCAAACATTATTTAGAATATACTTAAACTTTCGGTCAGTATTTGCTGATTTTTTTTCAATTTTCAATAAATCAGTGTCAAAAATTGTGAGATCGTGAAAATTTAATAAAATGCACAAATGAGTTATTGTACAATGTTCATATTACTTTGTATGCATAAACTACCACACTTTTTATACACTACATCAACATATTCTAAAAATTGACATTCAAAATATATTTATTGCATTTAACTATATAAAAAAAAAAATTTATATGTATACTGAAACCTTCGTGTTAATACCATACTTCTATCTCCTTTAAAAGCACGAACGGTGATGGAATGCAGTAGTGATGATGGTGAAAATATGAAATGCAATGTTCTAGGCATGATGATCAACGAAGAGTGGAAGGAAGAAGTACGGGAAGGTAAAGTCGGGGTATCTACGAGCACTTTTGAAAGCACTTCAGGACTAGGGATAAAACCTATTCTAGATGCGAAGATTATGTCCAAGAAAATCTCCGCCGAAGATAATTCCAGGCTAATAAGCCCATTCACAAAGGAGGAAGTAAAGGCACCAGTTTTGGGATGGTCTTGTGTGAGACCGTCTCACGGATCTCATTCCGTGAGACGGATCTTATTTTGACCCTCAAACCAAAAAACTGGTAACCGCATTTCATAATGCCGTTATTGCACTCCACGTCCAGGCACCATACAAATACTTGGTTGTGAAGCCCACATGCAGGCCCACATTAAAAAATGTGGTTATTAAAAGTTATTCTTATTTTTTTTCAATAAATTAAAAGATATATCAATCAAATAAAATAAAGTATAAAATGTAAATAAAAGTTTATATCACTTTTTGTTAAAAATATTATCACTTTTTATTTAAACATTATCACTTTTTATTTAAACACTATCACTTTTTTTAAAAAAAAAACATAAAATTTGGGGGGAAAGATTTGTAAGACAGTCTCACAAGTTTTTGTCAATCTTTTAAAAAAATAAACTCAATTAGTGTATAATTTTATTAAAAACAAAATAGAAATAATATTTTATGTACTTATTAATTAAACTAATGTAAACTAGAAATGACATCTTATCAATTAAATATCATGTTTTACTTATATTTATTACTTTTTTTTTGTGCATTATTACTTTTTAAAATTATTAATAATTTTATCAAGTAAAAAGTGACAATAATTAACTCTAAAAACGAAAACAATTAGTGAAGAAACTAGTGTCCACTACCTTATAATCTCATTCATTAACTCAGAACTAAAAATTGATAATGTTTATTTAAAAAGTGATGATATTTATGTAAAAAGTGATAGTCACTTTTTATAAAATCATTATCACTTTTAACTAAACTTTTATCACTTTTTGAATATGATGGGGAAAGATTTGTAAAACAGTCTCACAAGTTTTTGTCAATCTTTAAAATAAATAAACTCAATTAGTGAATAATTTTATTAAAAACAAAATAGAAATAATATTTTATGTCCTTATTAATTAAACTAATGTAAAATAGAAATGACATCTTATCAATTTAATATCACGTTTTACTTATATTTATCACTTTTTTGTGCATTATTACTTTTTAAAAATATTAATAATTCTATCAAGTAAAAAGTGACAATAATTAACTCTAAAAACGAAAACAATTAGTAAAGAAACTAGTGTTCACTACCTTATAATCTCATTCATTAACTCAAAACTAAAAAGTGATAATGTTTTTTAAAAAAGTGATAATATTTATGTAGTCACTTTTTATAAAATCATTGTCACTTTTAATTAAACTTTTATCACTTTTTGAATATGAATAATTATAAAAAATAAAAAGAGACAATAATTAACTATAAAAACTAACACAAAATTAGTAATCATGCCATTGTCCAATAGTATATAATTGCATTCATTAATTCAGATGTAAAAAGTGACAATGTTTATGCAAAAAGTGATAGTTACTTTTAATAAAAACGTTATCACTTTTCAACCAAACCTTATCACTTTTTGTATAATGATATTTTTTAAAATAAAAAGTGACAATAAATTCAAAAAATTGATTCAATTAATAAAAATAATTTTATAATAATGTCTAGTAACATATAATCTCAATCACCCATAAATCAAAATTTATGGTATTTACCGAACAAAATGACATCTACTCATTTTTTTTTTTTTTTTGACAAAAAAAAAGACATCTACTCATTAAATTTATAGATTATTTGATTGATATAATAATTTTTTTTCTTAAAAATATTTTTTTTTTATGAAGAAAAACGTTACAAAAAGTTACCAAAAAATAAAATAAAAAATATTACTAACAGATACGATGGGACAACGAATTATTTATGTAGCTTAATGAATTTGGGTATAAGATTTATTCCGAATAAATGGGCTGATGAAAAAAAAGGATTGTTTGGGCTGGGGAAAAAATGGGCTGAGGAGAAAAAGTAGTTAGTTGTACTGGACCACATTAAGAAACTGGGTCTAAAAAGATTCGGCGTCTCATCCCGTGAGACAGTCTCACACAAATTTTTGCCATCAGTTTTTTATCTCTTGAGAGTTCAAAAAGTCCAGGACCAAACGGATTCAATGAAATGCAATATTCTTATATTAAAAAAGTTACAATCTTTACTTCACATCTAAAGTGTATATTATAAAAATTCACATCTAAATATATATTCGAATTAGTTTTTAATTGTACATGTTTTTTTTTTTTTTTTTTAATTGTGTTTCATATGTCGTCCTCGTAATTTTTTTTATAGAATGATAGAAATAAAGAAAATGGCCAAAATACTAATAGCCCACTTACCTTCATCAAAACTCATTTTCAAATGCCACATAGGCTAAAAAGTCACCGACACTTACCGCAATATGCTTCTATACTGAAATTATGCATCGCCCGAAAAGCCCTACAACCAGGAAAACAAATCCATGCACACTTATGCATCAATGGCCTTCTCTTACGCAACCTTAATTTAGCCACACAAATTGTCAATCTGTATGTTGTTTGCAACTCTCTCCCATATGCCCACCATCTGTTCGATAAAATTCCCAAATCAAATATCTTCCTCTGGAACATTTTGATCCGCGCCTATGCGTGGAACGGCCCTTATGAAGCTGCAATTTCATTATACCACCAACTTCTTGATCATGGGCTTGTTCCTGACAATTTCACGCTCCCCTGTGTGCTCAAAGCGTGCTCAAGCCTTTCCGATATCAATGTGGGCAGAGAGATTCATGAGCAAGTGAGAAAAATTGGGTCCGAAACGGATGTGTTTGTGGGTGCTGCCCTTGTTGATATGTATGCAAAATGTGGTTGCGTTAGTGATGCTCGCAAAGTGTTCGACAAAATTGTTGATAGAGATGTTGTGTTGTGGAATTCAATGCTTTCAGCTTATTCTCAAAATGGGCATCCACAAGAGTGTTTGAAACTATGCGCTGAGATGGCATTGCGTCATTTTCGACCAACGGAAGCTACTTTGGTCACTGCTATAGCAGCTTCTGCTGATTCGACTGCAACTATTCAGGGACGAGAGCTTCACGGGCATAGCTGGAGACTCGGGTTTGAGTTTAACGACAAGGTTAAAACTGGCCTTGTTGATATGTATGCCAAGTGTGGGAATGTGATGGCTGCAAGGCTTTTGTTTGAGGACTTACTCGAGAAGAGGCTCGTTTCTTGGAACACAATGATCTCAGGTTATGCAATGCACGGTCATGCTCGTGAAGCACTTGACTTGTTTAAGAAAATGGCTGAAAAAATCCAACCCGATCATATAACATTTGTTGGGGTTCTATCTGCATGCAAGCATGGAGGATTGCTAAACGAAGGCCAGATGTATTTTGAATCAATGATTACAGATTATCGTATAGAACCAAAAATCGAGCATTATACTAACATGGTTGATCTCCTAGCCCATTTTAACCGTTTGGACGAGGCTTATAATCTAATAAAGAATATAACAGTAGCCCCCGATTCTGGTGTATGGGGTGCTTTGCTTCACTCGTGCAAGATTCATGGGAACATGGAGCTTGGGGAGCTAGCGTTGGAAAGATTAATCGAGCTAAAACCAGACGATGCTGGAAATTATGTGCTTCTGTCCAATATGTATGCTCAAGCAGGGAAATGGGAAAGAGTTTCGAATCTCAGAAGATTAATGGTTGAGAGGAAGATCAAGAAAAGTATTGGTTGCAGTTGGATTGAGGTTAAGACAAAGATACATGCATTTGCGTCTGGAGATTCGTCTCATCCTTTGTCGGATCAGATATATGCAGAGTTACGCGAACTGGGAGAGTTACTCACCGAAGCAGGGTATATTCCCAATGTATTACCTATCTTCTATGATGTGGAGTATGATGAGAAAACTCAGACAGTTAGCAGTCACAGTGAGAGGCTAGCTATCGCGTTTGGACTGATTAGTACTCCAGCTGGGACGAAGCTTCTCATTACTAAAAACCTTCGTATTTGTGAGGATTGTCATGCTGTTATCAAGCTAATATCGAGAGTGAAACGGAGGGAAATCGTCATTAGGGATGTGAATCGATATCATCATTTCAAAGATGGCGAGTGCTCTTGCGGTGACTATTGGTGAATATTTAGGAATATGAGTGTCTCTTTGTGTAATGAGAAGGTGTTGTATTATTTGCAGTAGGACAATTTCTTGAAATTTCTTCATATAGATAGAGATGCACAATGCTTCAACGCTGTCTATTTGAAAATCCAAACAAACACCCAAATCAGAATCTAACTGATAGAAATACGTTTTCGGTTCGATTTTTGAACAGGTGGTTCCAGTTCCGAACCACCTGTTTTGCTCTAATTTCTAACGTTAATCTCAACCTTAAAGTTTGATTTTTTTTTTTTTTATAAAAAACACAATCGAAACGTCAGTTTAGCCTTTCGCCCGGCAACTACTGGCTTTGGTTTCCAATTCTTTTCTGCAACTCTGCATATAGATCGATATAGGATCTACAGACAGACCCAATTACTTGCAAGATGTTATCTTACATGCCAAGTTTAAGCTGTACTTAAATGATCACAACATAGGAATATGTAAGAGTAAATTCATTAAATCTATATTCTGTTTTCTACATATATCTATGATCTATCATATTTATTTATTTTCGAACCCAATCCATATAAAAACAGAATGTTTGCTAAAAATAGAAAGTTACCATTTTGCTGCCAAAATCAATTTTAAAATTTAAAATATAAATACTTTCTTTGTTCAAACTTTGTACTATATATAATTCATTCTCACGTAATTTTAGGGAATATTAATTGTTTAGGTATAAAGTACATATTTAAGTAAAAAAATAATGGTGTATTAGTGTATTGAAGGAATTACAATGCTAAAACATTTCGATTCTGAATATTCAGAATCTAGTAAAATGTTAAAAATGCCCTGTTTGAAGTAATTTTTTTTTTTTTTTTTTTTTTTTTATCGAGGGTATTACATTAAAATCACATTTTTAAAAAAAATCAATTTTGACTATCGATTCTAGATAGCCATTTTTCCGTTAAGGAATGACATACATGTTTCTATTTATGGATGTATGCTTATTGAGTTCGGACGAACAAAAAATGAATACGTATATACAAAGTTTGAACGATCAAGTATAATTTCTTCCTTTCAAATTTTAAGCTACAATAATTTTTTGTTTCAACTCCGTCTTTAACAAATAATTTATCAAATTAATGTTTTTCGTTTTCAAAAGTAAAAGTATTTTAATTTGACATACATATTGCATATACTATATATGAAAATAAAATCTCAAATCTAAAATTTGAATCATACGAATTATTTTTTTTCATGTTATTAACATAGTTAGTTTCTGTTTTATGAGTAGTTAAACTACCAATTAGTTAGTTAGACAATTACTTATCTTGTGATTAGGATATAAGGAGCTTTATCTCCTCTTTTGTAACATTCATTGAGAATATATATTTTGTAGTTTGATAATTTCAGTTTCTATATCAAGAATGTACATTCCTTCAATCTCTATTTTCATACCTTAATATGGTATCAGTTTTACAGTCGATCCTCACTTCCGCCTATTCTCCGATTTAGGGCTTCGTCTCCGACGATCCCTTTTCCTTTATCGAGCGATTCCGTTTTGTTTGCTCCCCTTTTGTTCTGTTCCGGTGGTTTCCATTCTTTCAGATGGCACCTGATCCAAACTTTCTCGACCCAGCCAAAAATCCCCTTTCGCCTCTCGCTTTGCATCATAACGACAACCCCGCAGTCGCGATTGCTCTCGACCCACTAATTGGATCGAATTTTGTCAGCTGGAGTCATACAATCAAGCGCGGCCTGAGTGTCAAGAACAAATTGCCATTGATTGACGGTTCGTTGCCACAACCCATTGAAGAAGATGATCCTGCCGTTTTCGCAGCCTGGGTTCGTGCTAACGACTTGGTCTTGATGTGGATCCTCAACTCCATCTCTCCAGAAATCAAGCACACTCTGAAATACTTATCCTCTGCTCAACAGGTATGGGATGAATTAAAAATTCGGTATACTAGTTCGGATGGCACTAGGGTTTACCATCTTGAGAAAAGCCTCAGTTCTATTGCCCAGGATAGTCAATCTTTGGTTACTTATTATAACCAATTTAAGAGTTTATGGGATGAGTACCTTAGTTTTAGGCCTATCTTGTCTTGTTCTTGTGATGCTTTGAAAACTTGTGAATGTGATATCCCTAAGAAAATTTCGAAAACTCAAGAACAGGATGCAGTAATGAAGTTTTTAATAGGTCTTGATGATTCTTATTCAGCTATTCGTAGTCAATTGCTTTTAACATCCCCTTTCCCCCCTTTGGCTAAAGTTTTCTCCCTTTTGTTGCAAGAAGAATCTCAGAGAACCCTACACACCTCTCATTCCATCATTCTTGATTCTGTAGCTATGTTTTCTAAGCAACCTAATAAAAAATCTTTCAAAGACAAGAGAAAGCCCCTCTTATGCAGTCATTGTGGGGGCACCACACAAACCGTGGATAGATGCTTCCATTTAATTGGTTTTCCCCCTGGTTGGAAGGGACCTAGAGGCTCTAAAAGTAAAAATGATAACATTACCTCTGCCAATTTGGCATTTCCCCATCCCATTAAGGAAGATCTTCACCCTTCTAATCCTCTAGTTAATCAAGAATTGTTTGACCAATTCTTGAAGTATACTAAGACACAACAAATTCCACAAGCTCCCTCTTCACCTCATGTTACAGTTGGAGCTTTTGTTCACCATCCTGATCAGCAACAAGATACAGGTATTTCTCTTTGTTCCAAAACTGATAGCATCAATTCAAAATTTTCAACTTGGATCTTGGATACAGGTGCCACAGATCACATGACCTCTGATTTTTCCTTGTTCTCCTCCACTCCATGTAAATCTAATATAAAAATCAGTCTCCCTAATAATGTCATTTCCACTGCAACTTTTATAGGAAACATCAAATTGAGTAACTCTTTAACCCTATATAATGTTCTATATGTACCTGATTTCACCCACAATTTGCTGTCTATATCTCATCTAACTAGATACTATAGTTGTTCTGTAAATTTCCTGTCCTCACACTGTGTTTTGCAGGACATCAACACCAAGACAGTGATTGGTTCTGCTGAACAAACTGGAGGCCTCTACATTCTCAAGATTGCAACATACCTTGTACACTCTGCTTTTCTTTCTAGTACCTATGATTTGTGGCATTATAGACTAGAGCATATTTCTAATAAATGCTTGTCTACTATTGAACATTTGAATGTAAAGCCTAGAAACAAGAACCATGTTTGCAATATTTGCCCTTTGGCTAAGCAAAAGAGAAAGTCCTTTCCTATTAGCACTTCTGTTTCTCCTTATGCTTTCCATTTAATACATTGTGATGTCTGGGGGCCCTTCTCTACTGTTTCTCATTTAGGCCATAAATTTTTCTTGACCATTGTTGATGACTTCACCAGATGCACTTGGATATACATGTTAAAGCACAAATCTGATGTTCAGATCTCATTACACAATTTTTCTAACATGATTCTTACTCAATTCAATGCTAGAATTAAAATAGGGTTAATTGCAAAAAAAATCACAACCTTTACAGTATTTATCAATTACAACATATCTTTTTTTTCTTTGCGATACAATACACCACCTTTTTAAATTTTGCAATTCGATGCATGTGTTTATTTTTCGACAACACATGAATGATGTATATATCGAAGCCGCATTAAGATTCTAGACAAATGCTCACGTAAATGTCACGACTGATCAATAAAACATTATTTATTTATTTTTTATTTTAAAAAGGTTTTAAAATAAAAACAATATGCAAAATTTCACATTATTTTTTGTGAACTGTGATTTGGAGAATGCGATCCTATTCTTTTGAGATTTTGGAGAAATGATAATAATTAAATTGGTTTATTATTTATTTTTAAAAATAATTTTTTTAGTATTATTTTTAGTTTAAAACGATTTTTTTAGTATTCTTTTTAGTTAAAAACGTTTTCAAAATTAAAAAAATAAATTATTCATCATTCGTGAATTTATGTGACACCTCGGCAGCTCTGACAATCGCATCATGATTTAATTGTTGCCAGAAAATTGATAGATGCATTGAATTGCAAAACTTAAAAAGGTGGTGTATCAAAATGCAAAGAAAAAAAGAATATGTTGTAATTGATAAAAACTGTAAAGTTCGTGATTTTTTTTGCAATTAACCCAATTAAAATATTAAGGAGTGACAATGGTACTGAGTTCTTATTGCATGATTTCTATCACACCTTAGGCATTATCCACCAAACCTCTTGTGTGGAAACCCCTCAACAAAATGGTTTGGTTGAGAGGAAACATCAACATCTTCTCCAAGTAGCTAGATCTCTTCTCTTCCAATCTAGTTTACCATTGAAGTTTTGGAATGAATGTATTCTCACTGCTGCCCATATAATAAACATAATTCCCTTGTCCATCCTTGCACATAAATCTCCTTTCCAGCTTTTGCATGATAAGAAAGTAGATTACTCATACATGAGATATTTGGTTGTCTGTGTTATGCTAGCACTCTCACTGCACATAGGCACAAGTTTCAACCTAGAGCCACTAAGTGTGTCTTTTTAGGTTATCCTTTTGGTACTAAAGGTTACAAGTTCTTGGACTTAAACTCTGGTAAAATCATTATTTTCATAAATGTCAAATTTTTTGAGCATGTTTTTCCTTTTTCTATTTCTCCTTCAACACTAACTGTAAATGATGTACATAATAATCATATGCATGTTACCTCTGTTGATGATCAATGTTCTGAATCTTGTGATACTCCTTTTATCTTTGATCACTCTCCTCCCTTAAATGATACTCAGGTTGACAATAACCTTGGTACCACTGAATCTGCTTCTCCTGTAAATAATGTTCATAATGCTCCCCATCCCTTAAGAAAATCTGATAGACATATACATCCCCCTGCTTATCTTGATGTTTATCACACCACTTTACCCCCTTCCTTTTCTGGTATTAACATATCCATTAGAAAAGGAAAACATTATCCTATTTCTGATTTTTTGCATACTGGGAATCTTTCCACCTCCTTTCTCTCCTATACAGCAAATATTTCCCAAATCACTGAACCTACCTCTTATAAACAAGCTATGAAAGATGTTAATTGGCAAAAGGCCATGGAGATTGAACTTCAGGCCCTTGAAAAAGCCAACACATGGATCCTTGTCCCTCTTCCTCCCTCTAAACACACTATTGGTTGTAGATGGGTTTTTAAAGTAAAATATAATTCTGATGGCTCTATAGAAAGATATAAAGTCAGTTTAGTGGCCAAGGGTTATACTCAACAAGAGGGAATTGATTACTTTGACACATTCTCTCCTGTAGCTAAGATCACTACTGTTAGGATTTTGCTTGCTATAGCTATTGCTAAAAATTGGCACTTGCACCAACTTGATGTTAATAATGCTTTCTTGCATGGTGATTTGGTTGAAGAAGTCTATATGTCCCCCCCCTCCAGGTTATCACACTCAGAATAGAGTTTGCAAACTAAATAAGAACTTGTATGGCCTTAAACAGGCATCAAAACAATGGTTTCAGAAATTATCAGATTCTCTTATCTCTGTTGGGTACATTCAATCTGTTGCTGATAACTCTTTGTTCACTAAGTCCACTGCATCTTCTTTCACTGTCATACTTTGCTATGTTGATGATCTTATTGTCACGGGTAATTCTTTGCATGACATCATTTCTATAAAAAATTATCTCCATACTCAGTTTACTATTAAAGATCTTGGCCCTTTGAAATATATTTTGGGTATTGAGGTGGCCAAGAATCCTAAAGGCCTGCATTTGTGTCAAAGAAAATATGTTTTGGATCTTTTACATGAATTTGGTTATTTGGATAGTAAACCCTTTTCAACTCCTATGAATCAGAAACAAGCCTTCATTGATACTAATGCTCCTCTTCTCAGTGATCCTTCCATTTACAGGAGCATAGTTGGGAAGTTATTGTATCTTACAATAACAAGACCTGATATTGCTTATTCAGTTCATGTCCTTACTCAGTTTATGTCCTTACTCAGTTTATGAGTAAACCTACTACTGCTCACATGGCTGCTGTCCATCGATTACTTAGATATCTTAAGAGTAATCCAGGACAAGGCATCTTCTACTCTTACACTAACAATTTTAAACTTCATGCTTTTTCAGATTCAGATTGGGCTAGATGCCAAGTCACAAGAAAGAGCATCACAGGTTATGCCATATACTTGGGTGATTCTCTCATATCATGGAAGTCTAAGAAGCAGCCTACAGTAGCTAGATCTTCAGCTGAGGCAGAATATAGAGCCTTGGCAACCACCACTTGTGAAACTCAGTGGATCCTTTACATTTTGAAGGATCTTCATATCCTCCATGACCAGCCAGCTGCTATGTACACAGACAGTAAATCAGCACATGCAATGGCTCATAATCCTTGCTTTCATGACAAGTCCAAGCACATTGCCATTGACATACATTTCACAAGGGAGAAGATTCACAATGGAGTAATCAAACTTATACATATTCCCTCTCAAGATAATTTGGCCGACATTATGACTAAACCTTTGCCTCCTTCTTTATTTAGTCTCTTCAAATCTAAATTGGGTCTTGTAAATATCCATGCCCGATTTGAGGGGGGTATTAAGATAGTTAGTTTCTGTTTTATTAGTAGTTAAACTACTAATTAGTTAGTTAGGCAGTTACTTATCTTGTGATTAGGATATAAGGAGCTTTATCTCCTCTTTTGTAACATTCATTGAGAATATACATTTTGTAGTTTGATAATTTCAGTTTCTGATATCAAGAATGTACATTCCTTCAATCTCTATTTTCATACCTTGATACATGTAAATCAATATTTTTCACTGGGGTCGTTGCTGACTTGCCGTTCGTGTCAGATTCAATATTTAGAATTTGAGGGTACGAAAAATATTAAGTTGAAGAATGGAGTCGGTACAGTTTTTGCTTGTTGCTGATTCCGAACCTACTAGAATTTGAAAATCTATTAAAAGTGGAAATTTGTCATAAGAAAAAGGTTGAAGATCCAGAACAGTAAATTTTATTTTCGACTGTAATTTACGTTTTCTAGCCTTAGTTTAATTTCCGTCAATTTTGCAAATTATTATTGGTGCTCCTAGAAAGTAGAAACCAACGAGTTCGTTTTTAATAAACCCTTCATTTTAACCCTCAAAAAAAAAAAAAAAAAACCTTCATTTTATTGTACTTTTGTTTTATGGATAACTTTCACATGCATGAACACGTAAATTAAGAAAGTGTAATAATAAATATACTCCTTAAAAAAAAAAAAAGGTAATTATGTAAATATTTATGTATAAATTAAAGAAAATAGTTGACTTGTGTGAATATGTGAATTAAAAGTAATGACATTTTTTGTAAAATTGAGAATATTATACTAATAGTGAAGTTTATAAAATATTTTTCATTTTAAGGGTATATTAAAAGTAATGACATTTTGTGTAAAATTGAGAATATTACACTAATAGTGAAGTTTATAAAATGTTTTTCATTTTAAGGGTATGAAAGTTATTGTGAACATCTCTAAAAGAAAAATAATGAAAGTTATTGTGGAACAGATGAAGTAATATTTTTTTAAATCATAATCGAAAAATATTATAAAAAAAAAAAACTTACAAAACATTACATTGTAATAAAATCTTACAAAAAAATCATATTGGATGATCTAGCCCATACAATATTTTGGGGACGTCGTAAAAGGGAATCAAAATTCACAGACCTTACATATATACGTGTCCCCTCCATTGAAATCAAGTCACGTTCACTAGCTTCAATTTCTCCTTAAAAAAAAACTTTTTACTACATACCATACCATACCATACGCCACGGGTTTGATTTTTACTCCATCTTGCAATGCATTATTGTAAGTTAACATGCCACGAGTAATGTCGCCCACTACTTTCGCAGACCTCAGAATATTGTGCCTCGTTAATTATTCCTTCAACTTTATTTGAAGTCAATAGGTTTTAATGTGGTGTTTTTTCCCCAAATGTTTAAAGGTATAATTTAAAGTGATTTTTTTTTTATTAAATTAAAAAAATTATTAATCTAATTTGGAACATCTATTTCATCAAATGATAAATCTAAAATAAAACATAAAAGAATACATTTTAATGAAACAATTATCATTTAAAAATACACATAAAATGCAAATTCACATAAAACTTTGACCTAATTTTTATGAATAATTCAAATGAATCTCGAATTTTGTTGGATGGTTTATTCCATGCCAGCTAGTTAATTATATGATGTAATTGTTGTATTTATATACTCCATCCACCACATTACTTATATAAATTGTTTACTTTTTACAAACGCTTATTACTAGTATCTTTTTATTGCAGCTGCAAAATTTAAGTTAATTAGTGGTAAATGGTAATAACATTTCACGTTTCGGATAGTTTAATTTTTATTTTATTTTTAAATAAGAAAGATCATTGGAGAATAATTGAATGGTACGTCTAAAATAATCGCGCTGACTGACACACATCAAACTTGTGTGGTAACAAATTCTTCTCCGTGAACAAACTTCAAATGTCTCGACACTGGAGACGTGCTTGTTATTAAATTAAGCCAGCTGCTATTTCACATTTCTTTTTCTTTTGTTTTTATGAAATACTGTAGTAAGTTTTACCCTCCTATCCCGTACTCATCAACTCTTGACACATAAATTAGAAAATGATAGAATAAATAGATGTACGAAAGTTGATTCTGATTGAGAGAGATTAATATAATAAAATGTGCGTGGAAGAAAGTATTTGCTAAAAAACGAGTGGATAGTAAATATTTTTTATTGGGACGAATAAAACAAGAAAATTAATTAGGTAGCTTTTACTAGTACAGAGATATTATTTTAAAGCTGTACTGTTAACATCAATAATGATTATATATAATTATATTTCAAAGATAATTCTTAAGTGTGATTTTTTTTATTTTTTTAAAATTGCACGCATGGATTGTGCCATACAATTTCTTTCAAATTTGTAATACTACACCGTTTATCAAACAATATTACTATACTTGTAAAGTAATATCATATCATTTTACACACGAATTGTGTAAAAATATATTGCAGTATTACTTTATAAATGAAGTAGTATTTCTTAATAAGTGATGTAACATTATAAATTTTAATAAATTGTACGAAACTTTACTCTAGTTAAAGTAACAAAAGGGGTGTGATTGGTCAGGGAGGGTAGATAAAATTTGATGACACTAGTAGACAAATTATTTTAGATTTGGGAGGGTGCTATTAAATTTTTGATAGCATTTATTGAAATGGTCCTACTATTAAAACAAGTTGATAGGTACAATACAATAAAAATTGTATTATTTTTGCATTGTATTTGGTAGGACCTCATGTACAATTCATTGGCAAATATCTCAAAATGTCTCACAATGAGGTGAGGGTGGACTGTGGAGAAGAGATTAAGAGCAAATGAAGGTTAAAATAGGAAATAAATATTACTGCTCAATTGAAACTGAATAATAGGAGTACTTCATTCATCCCAAAATGTAGTCTATTAGAGTGAGACACATAATTTAAGGAAAATGTAGATAAAATAAAAATATTTTATAAGTTATTGAGTCCATTGCGAATAAAGTGGTTGTTTGTAAATAAAGTTGATGACAGTTTGAACAATTAAATAATAGTTGAAGTGTTTTCAAAAAGTGTATGAGACTGCATTTTATGGACGAAAAATATAAGATAAATGAAACTATATTTTATGGACGAAAGTATAAGACAAATGAGACCACATTTTATGGACGATGAAAGTAATAGAGATAGAAAATGAATCGACACAATTTCTATCATTGCTAGCAAACACTAGATAATAATGTTCATTTGAGCTTAAAAATGTGTTATTTAACACCTACCATTCACACTCCAAAGGCGCTAAGCCGCTAACTAATTATAAGTAACTCGATTTGCTAAAAAAAAAAAAAAACACTCAGTATTAATTTATAAGTAACTCGATATCAAATTTTGTGTGCATCTACCCAATCTACAACATTATTGTTCAAAATTAGTGGTGGTTAGGTACGACATTAAGAAGCATATTAATACCGTACCAAAAAAATTCAATAATTTTTGGTATATACTATTTTATATTGAAAATATCGAAACACTATTTAATAATAAAATACCGGTATATCGTTTCATATTAAAAATATCGAAGAATTGTTTCATATCGAAAATATCGAAGCACCGTTTCAATACGGTATACATCAAAATATCGCGGTATATCCATTTCTTCATATCGTTATTGTATCAAAACTTTTCAATTTCGATAAAACTTCAATATTTAAATCGATATTTTTCACCCGCGGTGTTCAAATCAACTAGTCGATCAGAGTCAACGGGGATGAAATTAAATTATTTTCACCTCCGCCCCTAATCTCTTTTTGGTGTCACTTTTTTTTTTTATTATTATAAATATGATGATATACATAATACTAAAAAGATTGCAATATCTCAGAATTGTTTCAATCTGCCGAGTTGCAAGCCTCCTTTACTTGTAAAGTTTGGGATGTTGCAGGTTCGAAATTTTATTTATCATATCATAATTCACGCAAATCTAAGACTTCGTTTCCAAAATTCTTTTCAAACCATAATTCACTTAAATCTAATCTCTATATTCTGCAATATTCTTCACGCTAATCCTACCTTAAAATATTTTTAATTTTCTTGGGTAACAGTTACCTACGTCTGTTATGGAGTACTATTTAACTCACACTTCATTATAACTCAAATACAAAAGTTTAGTTCACATCTTATTTATTAAGTTCATTTATGCAAAATGTATCTAGTTACATTCTACTTTCATCCGTTCACACTTCACACTAAATTACTTTTTAGCTTTTTTTTTTTTTTGTGTGAAATTAAGAACTTTTATATGTATCGATAAGTTTACTCTTAATCAAGGAATACTCTTCTTACCATGAACATTCCATGATTTTAGCTCTTCATAAAAAATAAAAAAAATTATAGTGAAAGATGATTAATTAATTAACAAATGTAAAAGAGAGGTAAATTAGAAAGAAAAAAAAAAGTAGTACAACAAAGGTATATGATTTTAAACCGTCATTTATTTATGTACCAATGAATAATGAATATGTAAAAGTTACACATGTGCATTTAATTTTTCTAAATCCTTCCTTTATTCTCTCAGTTTTCGATCTCCTCTTAAAAAAAATTTGTTGCATCAATTACTTATTTCATTAGGGTAAAATGCAAATATGGTCCCAAGAGAATTAATGCTCGCAAAAATGGTCCCATTTTGAGCGAAAAAGGTCCCGTGAGATTTTTTCGTCAAAAACTAACGGAATTGTGAGCGTGAGGCACACACGCCGTTAAGTTCAAAAACGGAAAAATGCAAATTTGGTCCCAAGAGATCAGGAAAATGCAGATTTGGTCCCAAGAGATTCGTGCTCACAAAAATGGTCCCAGTTTGTTCAAAAAAGGTCCCACGAGATTTTACCTTCTAAAATAAAATCTCCAAATGCTCGGTTTCAATCAAATGCTCCAAAATCACATATAATTCTAAAAAAACCCTAAAAAATCTCCCTCAAATAAAACCACACGAATCCAACTTGAAAATGCAGGAAAAATTGAAGGCGGAACACTTATTAAGCATTCCCAAATCGCAAACCCTTACTTAAATTCATCAAATCGTAAACCCTCACTTAAAACCCCCAAATCGAAGCAGACAAACCACATTCACTAAAATTGCACGTCAAATCGTTCTTGATTTTTTTTCTCTATCTCAATTATTATTTTCTTTTGTTGGGACTGCTGGTTTGCACTACAAAAAAAGGGCGTTTTAGAGACGGATTTTCCGTCGGCCGCCGATGTTACCGACGGATTTGCCGACGGAAAGTCGGCCGTCCCCTTTTTCGTCGTCAGTATTTTTTACCGACGGATTTTTGAATTCCGTCGGAATTTCCGACGGATTTGCTGACGGATATTCCGTCGGAATTGCCGACGGATTTACCGAGGGATATTCCGTCGGTATTTCGGACAACCCGTTTAACAAACCGGGTCAACATTCCGTCGGTAATTCCGTCGAAAAGAATGGATTAAAATAATTATAAAATAAATTAGACTGAATTAAAATAATTATAAAAGAAATTAATTTTTGAATAAATATTGATTTCGAAATTCACATGCCGACGGAATTTCCGTCGGCATTTGACCGACGGAATATCCGTCGGCAATTTACCGAGGGCATATCCGTCAATAAAACAAAAAAATGAATAAAAAAAATATGATTTCGAAATTCACATATCGACGGAATATCCGTCGGCATTTGACCGACGGAATATCCGTTGGCATTTTACCGACGGAATATCCGTCAGTAAAACAAAATATTAATAAAAAAAATATGGGTGGCCGGGGAGGCCCCGACCAGAATTTCATTTTCCGACCACAATTAATTGGCATTGGTTTGTCGAAATACTTTTTAAAATTAAATATAATAGTATATATATATATATAATGCATGGATTTGACTTCGGGTTTCAAATTCATCTCCAAAAGTTATTGAACTTAAGCAACTTAAGCAAAACACATAACATCCTACTCCTGATGTACAACTACTTCCGAATTAAAACTACAACAAAAGTATACATTATTTTGAAAGAAAAATCTACTTGGACCTAATCATCATTCAGTTTGTAACAGGACTAATCATTATTGACAAACATAATATCACAACCACATTGAAATATGCTGAATCAAGACCACCAAAAACTAAACCTATACTGAAATATATCATTAACACAACTACGACATTGCACTCGAAAACCTCTAACAAATATTTCTCACAATGATGAATCCATAAAACACCAATATCAGTCCAACATTATCTTCTCCCTAATTCCCAATAAGTAGCAAGAATTAATCAATGTAACTTGAAATTGAAAACTGTGTTAATCTAATATGAACAGTAGTACCTCAGCTTTGGCGGAAGAAGCACCACCACGAATCGTATTTCGCCTCGCCGTACGCGGCAATCGCGACTCCCACGGAAATCGCGAGCATATTGGACATGGTGGAGGTTTTGTAACCGTCCTTTTTTAGCAGAATTCCGATTGAGTAAACGGCGACGGGCATTAGGGCTTTGAGCATTTGGATGAAGGAGACGGAGAGGTAGATGTAGGCGGAATTGGAGAGCCAGAGGGAGAGGGAGTAGAGGGCGCCGATTGGGACGACGGAGGAGAGGTAGACGCGGCGGGTCAGGGCGGCGGGCTCCACGAGTTTGAAGATGCGGACGGCGGCGAAGGCGAGGGAGGAGCAGAAGGCCATGTGAATCATGGTGAGGGAGATGGGAGGTGGGAGAGAGGCGAGGTGGTGGAGGGAGGCGAGGTGGGAGAGAGGAAATTTCGGAAAGGGTAAAATTTCGGAAAGAAAACCCTAGGTTGAGGTTTTATATAAGGGTAAATACCGACGGATTATCCGTCGGTATTTTTCAAAAAGTAAATACCGACGGAAGGTGAATTCCGTTAGCATTTTGGCGATTTTTTTTTTTTAAATAATTCAATTTTTTCTATATACTTACTAAATTACCAAAATATTTTTTTAAAAAATCACGAAATTCATTTCTTCCACATATATTAATAAATATATTGGTTGTGGCTTATATTTATAGTAAATTTAATTTTTATAATTTGTACCTAAATGATAAATAATTAATTAACTTTTATAAAATAAGAAATAAATACATTACATTAATTGAATTAATTTTCATCTTCATCGTCTTCATCCTCCTCTTCGTCCTTATCCTCCTCCTCCTCATCATCATCTTCCTCATCCTCATCCTCCTCCTCATCCTCATCTTCTTCATTCTCCTCTTCATCCTCATCTTCATTCTCCTCTTCATCCTCTTCTTCATCCCCCTCCTCTTCACCTTCAATTTCGATTAATTGGGGATTTGCAGCCGTCAAGGGTACAGAAAGATTGAAATTTCCCGTAAAGACTTCAGTTGGAGTCTCTATTTGTTCTGTTTGAAATGGAGATTCATCTTCAGTATTTCTGTCCTTTTTAGGGACTTCTACCATTGACCTTGCCTTTACTTTGCAAACAGCGTGCCATTCATAACCACGTGGAGCTCCCGGATATGTGCAGTAGTATACTTGAGATACTTGATGGGCAAATACAAATGGATCATCCGCAACATACGTCCTTTTCGAACTAACATCAACGAGCTTGTACTCCGGGTGAATTCTTGTTCCTAGATGGCCTGAATCAAACCAATGACACTTGAACAACACTACAGTCTTTGCTGGATATCCTGGATATTCTACTTCGACGACTTCCCGTAACACCCCAAAGTAATCACTTGCATCTGCATTGTAATTCGCACTGCTAACGCAGACGCCACTGTTGGTAGTCCCCTTTGTCGATGCATACCCAGACGTATGAAATCTGTAGCCCTTCACAATATAACCGTTGTAAGTCTTTACACGACGTAGTGGTCCCTTGCTGAGATCTCGTAAGAATGGACTGTCTAGAGCGTTATCCCGTCCCTATACGGCTCAATTTAAAATTAATTAAAATAAATATTAATTTATTTACGTAAAACATAATTAATTAAATGGTACTCACATAACGTTCGAACCATCGGGAAAATTCACGTTGAATACGAGCATCTATATATGCATCTGAGATGTTTGGTTCTGCTCGTCGTAGTTCTTGAGTGTACATCCTAATTCACAACATTCAAAAACTTGGTTAATATTAAATGACATAAATGAAGTGGTATTTAAATAGACGATTTATATAAGAAATACTTACTCAATGTATGGCTGAACTTCATCACAATTCAATAACACATACGTTTGTGCTATTTCCGCCTCCGAGTTCGTCTCCCAATATCGTTCAGTGGGTTTTCCTATTGGCCGTCCCTTAGACTTGAATATGGAGAGCATTCCATCGACCTCTTCACTGATATCGTCAGCGGATGTACCACCGAAGTTACGTGGAGCACTTCTTAACTTTGTGTTGACGTGGTCTTCAAAGTAATAAGAACAAAACATGCCAACCTCTTCATTCAAATAAGCATTCACAATCGATGCTTCAACGTTTGCCTTTTGTTTAGCATTACGTTTCAAGTTGTGGAGATACCTGATATACACACACACACATATATATATATATATATAAAAATACTCCTTTTGTTCCAACCACCCTCAATTCCTCTGTTGTGTTCCGCTGCATTTTCCTCAGTACTTTTTTTCAACCCCGTCCACTGAATCTCATATAACAACCTACGTCCTGTACGGAGAGTAAATTATAAGTGACACTAAAAGCAATAGATAAATATACGTTAAATACTCATTAAATAAATGTATAAAATACCATCTCGAAGTGGAGGTCGATTGTTTGTGACTGCTCTGTTCTTTACGAAGTTCTTCTTATTTCTTCGAAACGGGTGACCTTGAGGTAAGAACCTACGGTGATTATCGAACCATGAAACTTTTCTACTCACCGGGAGACTGAAAGCTTCAGAATTCTCCATACAATACGGACATGCTTTCTTTCCGGCCGTACTCCACCCGGACAACATACCATAGGCAGGAAAGTCGCTAATGGTCCATAAAAGAGCAGCACGCATCGTGAAGTTCTGCTTTCTAAAAACATCGTACGTTTGGACTCCATTCTCCCATAAGAAGATCAAGTCTTTTATAAGAGGTTGGAGATAAACATCCAGTTTGTCCTTTGGATTCGTTGGTCCAGGCACCAATACAGTCAGAAACATTGTTTGAGGTTTCATGCACATCCACGGAGGAAGATTATACGGAGTCAGTATCACCGGCCACAAAGAATACTGCTTCCCATGCATCCCAAACGGTGCAAAACCATCAGTACACAAACCTAATCTCACATTCCTCGGTTCACAAGCAAAATCTGGAAACACGTTGTCAAGATGTTTCCAGGCCTCTGAGTCTGCCGGATGTCGCATCTCCCTCGACTCAGCCGAAGAGGAATCTGTAGCATGCCACGTCATGTGTTGTGCAGTGGCACTTGATTGATATAATCTCATCAAACGAGGAATGATAGGAAGGTAGTACATCTTCTTATATGGCACTTTCTTCTTTGTCTTCTTCGATTGACCACCAGGTCCCTTTCGACGTGCCTCTTTGTACCGGGGATGGCCACACAATCTACACATGTTCAGACTGCTATCTTCGTCACCCCAATATAACATGCAACCCTTCACACAACAATCAATCTTCTCAATCGGCAAACCAACATTCTTCAACATTTGTTTGCTTTGATGAAACGTCGTAGGCACCTTATTATTTTGAGGACAAATTTCACTGCATAACTGTGTCACTTGCTCATATGCCCTGTTAGAAAGCTTGTTCTCGGTCTTAATGTTCATGAGTCGTGCATTAAATGACAACTGTGAGTGAGATTCACAACCCGGATATAAATCTTCTTCGACTAATTTGAGCATCTCATAAAACCGAAATGCCTCATTCGTCGGCTCCTCTTCCATGTTTGAAAAACCAGCTTCCCTGATCATTGTTTGATACATATTCGGTTCTTCGTCCCCAAACTGTTGTTCTTCGTCCCCAAACTGTTGTTCTTCGTCCCCAAAATGTTGTTCTTCGTCCCCAAACTGTTGTTCTTCGTCCCCAAACCGTTGTTCTACCTCGTTACTAGTGCCAACATGATCGAAATTTGCTTCAAGTTGATAGATTCCAGTAGTGTAATAGTAAAACACTTCATCAAATCTATAAGGCCAACGTGTTTCGCCATGACTAGTCCAATTATAATAATTATCAACGAAACCATTCTTCACAATATGCACTAGGACCTCATCAATCTCTTTATATTGCTTATTCTGACATTTCTTAGCATTACACGGACACCTAATGCAATTTCCACTCATGTAATGTGGCTGGCTTTTTGCAAATTCAACAAATAACACGAGTTCATTATAAAATTCCACATTCACATTTCCTCTAATCATGCTAGGAGTACAATACATCCAACGACGGTCAGGCAAATCCATCTGCTAAACATTTAAGTGGAGCAACACATTACTAAACTAAACTTATAATAAATTCAAACAAAACTTATGATATATATAACACATGTAATTACATTATATTGAATTTTATATATAGAGTAAATTAAAAATGGTAGAAAATGTACCGTAATTTGATGTTTCTGAATACCCGAGCATGAGCATAAAAAAATTAGGCAGTAGAAAGTTTTGGTGTAAATTTGCAATACGAAAGTGAAGTGGAAAAAAAGAAAGTTTTAGGGAAACATTTCCCGACGGAAATGCCGACGGACTTATCTTTCCGTCGGCATTTCACCCGCCCAAATTTCCGTCAGTCAAGATAAATGCCGACGGATTATCCGTCGGCATTTATCAAATGGTGAATTCCGACGGAAACTTAATTCCGTCGGCATTTCACCGCCCAAAATTTCCGTCAGTAAAGATAAATGCCGACGGATTATCCGTCGGCATTTATCAAATGGTGAATTCCGACGGAAACTTAATTCCGTCGGCATTTGGCGTGTTATTATTTTTTTTTTATTAATTAATTCAATTTTTTGTATATATAGCAACAACACAAAGCTCACACACACCATATTCGATTTTTTCTATTTTGCAAAGAAATATCATGTCTTCTTCATCTTCTATTCGATTTCAGCAAGGCCTTGTTTGTTATTGTGGAAAGGCAAGTCGTACATATGCTTCTAAACAACCTAAAAGTAAAGGGAGGATATTTCAACATAAACATAAATATATACATAAAGATAAATAAGTTCAACAGAAAATTAAATAAGTTCAACAAAAAAATAAATTAGTTCAACACAAAATTAAATTGTTCAAATTGTTCAACCAGGATAGTTGCCAGGATAGTTGCCAGTGCCCGGAAAGTTAAAATATTCATCCATATCATCATTCAAGTTGACGTTGCCACCGTCGGCCTTACCTGCATCTTGACCTGCAGCTTGATCTGGAGCTGGACCTGGAGCTAGAGCTGGCGGTGGTTGCCCCATCGTCTGTTGATAGATGGCCTCGATCTGCTCAGCAGACATCCCCAACGTCCGACCCGCATTGGTACTCCATGTGCGGAAGTAGTTCTCGAACGTTGCCATGAAGTTCGGATCCGGGACGGCAGTGGAGGATACGGACGGCTGCGATGCACTCCGGGCCGACCGACCACTTGGTGTCCTCACGGCGCTGCTCATCCCACCAAGGCCAAGGACCCTTCCCTTGGAGGTCGGGGCAACGTCAAGGTAACACTGGTCCACGTCAACAGCCGGAGGGGTACCGCTGCTTCCGGATTCAGCAGTAGTCGTGGCGGTGGCTTGCGTCTCGGCCTCTTCAATCCTCTGTCGGACGCTCAACTACATAATTAAAAAATTAAAATTAATTTAATTATCTATATATATATATATAATGTAATTAATACATAAATTTAATTAAACTTACGTGGAGGTCAGTAGTGCGCCCGTAGGTGGACGTCTGTGTATCGGTATTAAACGGATGAAGAAGACTCATCCGATCCAAGTGGGTGTGTGGACGTCCAGTCTCCCGCTCCTATTACGTATCAAATAAACATATACAAATTAATTTAGATAACTAATATAAAATAATTAACTATAATTATTTAATTTTTAAAAATTAATGAAAACTTACGATAGCAAGTGATTGCTCGAGGACGGACCGAGCTCCCCCCCGATGCACTGCCATCCCGCCTCCAACGTCGGTTCTGCGGTTGGCCCGAGCTTTGTCACACTTCTCTTGGTAAGCCTGGTCCATCCACTTCTCAACCAACGACTCCCACAGGTCAACACCATCCTCGTCTTTCCCCAAAACACGATTCACGTCACGATCAAGCCAGGCCGTTCTCCAGTCGTACATCATGTTCGTGTACCGAGTAGAACAAAGATTGTACCACTTCTCGTAAATAGCGGCGTCCGAGTAGATCGTCGTATCCCAACGGGCCTTTTTCTATACAAATAAATATTCAACATATTTATCAAATAATATGAATAATTAGTTATTTAATAAACTTTAAATATTGTAATTATATACCTGAAACTCCTCGAAATAATCATCCTTTTTAGATTGTGGCACCTTCGACCAAGTGATAGCACCCTTAGAAATCTTGCAATCCTTAAAGGATTTTGTGCACATCCTGGACACCTAATTACCGGGCACCAACCTGTAAAATTATTAACAAATTTATAAACTAACACATTATAAATAAATAAATAAAGTTAATCGTTATTGAATCTCATCAAACATTAGAATTATTGACTTACGCTCCTGAAACGATGTCAATCTCTTTCCTTTTGTCTCGAACAGGATGCTGACGAGAAGAGGATGACGAACCAACCGACATCGTAGTCGTCGGCGGCGACACTGCCACAGGAGGAGGAGGAGGAGCCGTCACAGGAACTGATTCATCCCGAGACCTCCTTGAACGTGACCAAAGTGACGACCTACGACGTGAACCCGAACCCTGATTCGGTACTTGTTCACTCATCTGTTTCAATCAATAAAAAATACATAATTTTACTAATTATTAATTTAATGAACATATTGCTAATTTAAAATTTTTACTAATATAGCATATTCCTAATTTAATCAACATATTCCTAATTTAAATCAAAACAATATATATATAACCTAATTACAACGTGATACCACCGTCGAACCATCTAATTAACTAATAATTTAAACAATTGATTGAAACATGCATCACCTACATTAAAAATATTTCTAAATTAACATATTCCTAAATTAACAAATCTAAACATAATTAAAATAATACTTTTCTAATTGGAGTTTTCTAATTATCAATTTAATGAACATATTCCTAATTTAATGTTTTTACTAATATAGCATATTCCTAATTTAATTAATCAACATATTCCTAATTTAATCAACAATAACCTAATTTAATTATTATTTTTCTACCTAACTTAATCAATAATAAAAAATTGAACATATATATTCCTAAATTAACAAACCTAAAACTAATTAAAATAATAATTTTCTAATTGGGTCAATAATTATCAATTTAATGAACATATTCCTAATTTAAAATTTGTACTAATATAGCGTATTCCTAATTTAATCAACATATTCCTAATTACAACGTGATCCAACGGTCGAACCACTATATCTAAACTAATTTAAACAATTGATTCAAACATGCACTACCTACATTAAAAATATTCTATATCAAAATTACACAATTAAATTAAACTAGTAATTAACTATATAACAATTAATTAATGTATACATATAACAATTAATTAATTAATTAACCTTAAAAAACTACTCGATCTATCAAAATTATTCTTAATCAACAAATTAAATTAACTAACGTACATACTAACATGATCATAATATTTTAACAACTAACTAAATCAATATAACATGCAAATCAACATTAAATTATTCATATTTACATATATCCATGCATAAACATATATAAGTATTAAAACTAAGTAATAGAACTAATTAAGAAAACGTACCGTATCAATGTAATCGAAGAAATTTGCTTCAATGGCCAAGTCCTCGTCTTCGTCTTCCCCACCGAATCCTCACGCACGCCCCTTTTTTTTTCTCTAAAACGAGGATCTGATTGATTTGAGGCCCTTATATATATAAAAAAAAAAGAAATACCGACGGATATTCCGTCGGCATTTCCCTCGGTAACCGCCGACTTTAAAGCCAACGGTTACCTTATTGGAAAACGAGGCGGTGCGAAATCAACATGCCATTTGCTGACGGATAATCCGTCAGCATTTCCGTCAGGATATAAATTTCAAAACATCCGTCAGCATTTTCCCTCGGTAAATGCTGACGGAACGGAAATCCGTCAGCATTTCCCTCGGCAAATGCTGACGGAACAGAAATCCGTCAGCATTGATGTTGACTTTTCAATCCGTCAGCATTCCGTCAGCATATCCGTCGGAAATGCTGACGGACTAAAATCCGTCAGCATGTGTCCGTCCCAAAAGCGCGCGTTTTTTGTAGTGTTGTGCCGCTGATCACCATGGGTTCGGGGTGTGATACTACTTGAATCGAATTTTATAATTTTGAGATATATTCTCAAAAATTTTAAAATCAAATCTAATGATTTGATTTTGAAAGAATGATTATTTTGTTTGAGAGGGCTTGACATGTAAAATGAATTTTTGGAAGATTGACTTTCGATTTTCTGTCAATGACTGTCAATGACGGGGTGAAGAGCCTGGTTAATGATAGATATATGTATACATTTTTTAGTATCTTTAGTTTAAAATTTTGATGGAATTTGTAATTTTTAATTTGAATTTCTTCAAAATTTACGTTTTAAAAATTATATCTGATATTTTTTAAAAATCTATATGATAAATTTTTATGAGTTTATAAATAAAAAAAATAATATCGTCAAATTTTAATTATTCAAATTTTTTAATTTGACTGATTTTGCATAAAATATTAATTGGTTTGATTTTTTTTTTCTTTTTAAATGTTGTAGGCTTTTTAAAATTTTTCTTAATTTTTAAATTTGATACAAATTATTATCTATATGTTTTTTCAAATTTACACAAATTATAATTTAATTTAAAAAAATCTGTAATGTGTCATTTTTTTTCATTTTTTGTTTTGGGACCATTTTTGCAATATCACTTAACGGAAACCGTTAAGTATTTAACGGTTGGGACCATTTTTGCAAAAAATGGGACCAAAAAAGAACGTGGGACCAAAATTGTTTTTAAAAAATTCTCTTGGGACCAAACTTGCATTTTACCCTATTTCATTATTGTGCATCTCATTTGATTTCCACGATTACTTGCACATTTTTCTTATTGAAACGTCTCAAAAATTACTTGCACATTCTTAATATGAAAATACTTCACAAATTTAACACCCTCTCAATATCATTTTATTTTTAAAATTGTCACCATTTTAAATATACATATAATTTACAACTCACCAAATCACATAAAAATATGCCTAATTTATTTTATATTACCAATCACTAAATCATCTTTTCTTAAAAAGTGTGTTGGTCAAACTGTACAAGTCATCTCAAAATACGAAGGTGTGGCCCCTCAAGCGCAGGATCGGTTTTGTCTATAAAATACAGTATAGATTTATAATTAATGCAAGAGAAAATAAATTATGCACGATTAGATAGCTCCTATTAAACGTGCGGACATCCGGACACGTCTTTAGACTTCTCAATTCCTCAGGAGTTTCATTACAATATTGTATTTAATTTGTTTAGAGTATTGCAGTATTTTACAATAGAACATTTCGATGTCACAATATATGTTGTGGAATAAAAATACTCATAAATAAATGGAGGTACAGTAAAATTCTCTAATAAGTAAATTAAACCTTATAAAACCATCCTATCTGCTATTTCAAAAAGTGTTTTTACCTTATTATTTTTTCACATTTCAAAACTGCTGAATATAAGTTATGATTGATGATGGGACCATAATTATTATTAAATGTGACAGAAGATCCGGTGGTGTTTCTTCTAAATCATCAATCAAAATTTAGAATGTGTCAAAGTTAGGGGAGGATTTAATTTATGCTACCATTAAACATTACTCCATTAATTTGAAATTGACATACACAAACATGTATGCATGTATATACATACATCATCACCACCTATATAAACAAGACTCCCTCATCACACTTTTCCATCAAATCCCATCTCTTCTTTCTTTGCTTCTTCACCACAAAAAAGAAAGAAAGAAAGAAATGGCTTCTTCAATTAAATTGTCTTTGATTCTCTTCGTTGCCTTGTCTCTCTCCATCCAACTAACTCTTGGTATGTAGTAACATTTATTTCATTTTAGTCAACATGATAAATTATGTAACACAAAAATTTTGATGTTTTCATTAATCCAATTACATCCATAATGTATACACTAAAATGTGTTTTGTATGTGTAGCCGAGGTTATATGTGACAATTTGCCGGAGGATCTGTGCTCCTTCGCAGTGGCGTCGTCGGGGAAGAGATGCGTGCTAGAGAACTTCAACAAGGGAGACGGGAGCCTCGGGTACACGTGTAAGACATCGGAAGCCATGGCGGAGAGTTTCCCCGGCCACATTGAGAGTGATGAGTGTGTCAATGCGTGCGGCGCTGACCGCAGATTCGTCGGAATATCCTCCGACTCCTTCCTCTCGGCGGCGTTCACCTCCAGCCTCTGCTCATGGGATTGCTACAAGAACTGCCCCAACATGGTTGACCTTTATTTTAACCTTGCCGCTGCTGAAGGTACTAATTTTTTTCAATGAGTCAATATTTTTAATAATAGAGTTGTGACAAGTAACATTTAAAAAAAATAAAAATTGTGTAGGTGTGTTTTTGCCTCATCTTTGCGAGAAGCAGAAGTCAAACCCCCACCGTGCAATGTTGGAGCTTCTGAAAAGCGGCGGTGGCGCCACCACGGATGACTTCGTGGCTTCTGCACCAGCTCCAGCTCCCACTTTCGCCTAATTTAATTTAATTTATCTCAACTATATATGAATTTTATTTTTTAATGAATGGAGGGATGCATGAGGTTATTAATTATATTTGATGCTGTAATTCTACCTTGAGAAGGGAATTGCTTGTTTTTTTGTATTGGCTTTTATTCAACATTATATATATTGTGTTTGTAATTCAATCATTTTATAATAATTACAGTAATATTTTCTTAATGAAAATCTTCTTCTATTATCTCTTGCCTCTCTTCCTTAATTATTGTTGATATTGCCACAAATACAATTCTGCCAAACAAGATGTGAAGCAAATGCTAAAAAAAATAAAATTATGAAGCCCAATTTCGCAATTTCGTACTTTTGCCCTAACACAAACAATTTGAATGAAGTTGAAATGTAAGAAACCTAAGAAAATATTTACAAGTAACCCAACTCAACACAAGTACACAACTAACAACGTATTATAATAAAAACCTACAATTCAACCCAACTACATATTTTGTTATACTTTATTAATGATCACTTTGATTATTTTTCCTCATTACATATTTAGATTTTTTTTTTTAAAAGAAGTAAAAACTTCAACTTATTAACTAATGCAAGAACCATTCGAGAGGCCGTCCACAATATTCGAAGGCTCTATCCAAATATGAGAATTAAGAAATATCCTAGCAGATCTAGCAAGTCGATGAACTTTCATATTTGCCATACGACTAATTGTAACAACATAACATGAGCCAAAGGACAACATATCATAATTATGCTCTCCCCTAATTTTCTACGAATCTTCTAACCGTTCGCAGAATTTGTGTGAATTGCTTAGCTTAAGCATTTCAGTGGCCTCAGAGCTAGTTAATTCACGCTAGATGTGCGAGTTATGGTGTCGAGTTATCTCGATGGAGAAAGGAATGGATGACTTACAGAAGGATCAGGCGGATGGAAGGAACGAGCTGCTTAAACGTTTTGATCAGCAAGCGAAGGATCAAAACAGAGAAGCGAAGCTATTGCGAGAATAATTGGCCGAATTATTCAAGCAATTGTGTTCGAGCAAGGGGAAAGCTCATATGGTGGAAGAGGTAGTGAGAGACGAAAGAGGTGTGAAGCTTGGAGTGGAGGATCTTGGAATACCAGCTGTGAATCTCTCTAGTGGAGTTGGTGATGGATTACTTCCTACTCCACCACCACATGCTCGGTTGTTTGATCTGAAGGGGAGTGGTGCTCCTAAAGGCCTAGATATGCATTCAAATGATAGATCAAAGGCTGGAGCTATACCACAAGAGGTTATTCATTCAGCTAGGAGGTATGAATGTAAGCCTCCTCATAATTCATCTTTGGAGTTGGAAACTGAGGCCGTTGAGCAGAACAAGAGTGCTGAAATAAATAACAATCCTAGATCTAGTGAGCTTTTTAATCAAAATAGAAAACCTCGAATGGATTTCCCAAAGTTCAATGGAGAAAAGCCAAGAATATGGATAAGAAAGTGTCATAAGTAATTTCTATTTAATTCAATGCCAGATAGGGATAAGATCTTATTGGCAGCCTTCAACATGGAAGGAGCAGCAAATAATTGGTATGTGGATTATATGGATGGTAGAGGGGTTGTGCCTTGGGAAGAGTTTGTTAAAGTGGTCTACAAGAGGTTTATCAATGTGGAAGATGAGAATCTCATTGGTAGATTTAACAAATTGACACAAACAACCACTGTTTTGGAGTATATAAAAGAATTTAAGGAGTTGAAATCTTGTATGACAACAAGAGTGCCATGGCAAACTAATGAGTATTACACCATGAGTTTTATAAGTGGATTGAAGGATGAGATAAGCCAAATGGTAGGGGTTTTTCAGCCTGAGTTTCTAGAAGAAGCAATGCAGTCAGCTATAAGACAGGAACAGGTCCTCTCGAGCAGGGAAAAAGGAGCAAAAAAACTATAAAACAACCTGGAATCCTCCCAACAGAACTCAGTGGCAAAATAATGACAAAAACAAAGGGGAAACAAAACCTTATGAGAAGAATGTGGCATCAGGAGTGATGAAGATACCACCTGCTAAGAGGCTAACTCCAGCTGAAATGGAGGAAAGGAGGAAACAGAAGTTGTGTTTCAATTGTGATGAGTCTTTTCACATTGGACACAAGTGTAAGAAATTGTTTGTTATACTAATGGAGGATGATGTAGAAGGTGAGGAGGAACTAATTTTGGAGGAAGTTCAAGGAGAGGGAATGAAGTCAATAATATCTCTAAATGTTGTAGCTGGGCCTAGGGAATGAACTAATATCCAGATACTATAAAGATCACTGGCAAAGTTGGCTCACATGTATCTATTTTGATAGATTCTGGTAGTACTCATATCTTTTTGGATCCAAATACAACAAGTAGATTGGGTTGTGTGGTGGAATACACTAGTCCTTCGATGGTCACAATTCCCAATGGCCACACGATTGAGTGTAACACTAGGTGTTCAAAATTTGAATGGGTAATGGGGAGTTGTAAGTTTGTGGCACCTGTGAGGATCCTTAAGCTAGGTGGATGTGATATGGTGGTGGGAGTGGATCTGCTCAGCCAACTTGTCCCTATCACTTTTGACTTTAAGCTACACCAGGTTTAATTTAAAAAAAATAGGAGAGAGG
The DNA here is from genome assembly GCA_963675135.1 of Galeopsis tetrahit. Classification (NCBI taxonomy): domain Eukaryota; kingdom Viridiplantae; phylum Streptophyta; class Magnoliopsida; order Lamiales; family Lamiaceae; genus Galeopsis; species Galeopsis tetrahit. The sequence continues at coordinate 69,470,466 of OY776128.1, read as the reverse complement.
TGGTGTTGCAAAGAAATGAGGATGATGAAATCAGGGTGAGCGTGATTTCAAGCAAGAAGCTCAAGAGGATGGTGAGAAGGGGAAAGTATGAAGATATGGGGTATCTATGTTACATTAAGAGTAATCCTGAATTTGAGAAGTGCACTATAGATGATGCTTTGGAACCAATCATTGAAGAGTTTCCGATTGTGTTCAAACCACCTACTGAGCTGCCTCCACAGAGGTTAATGGATCACAGGATCTACATTAAAGATGGGGCGAGACCTGTGAAGCAACCCCCATACATATACCCATTCTTGTAAAGGCAAGAGATTGAGAAACGAGTAAGGGAAATGTTGGATAGTAGGGTGATTCAACCTAGTAACTGACTTGATTCGTTTTTTTTAACACTTTTTGCATGCGTAACAATACGATCCCCACAAGCGTTTGAGTCTGATTGTAGTACGTAAGTACGACCAAGTAGTTTGTTCGTCCAAGGATCTAGTTGAATGTAAGTGAATCCCTAAAATTAAGAGTATTCGTGCTATTGTAGTAACTACAAGTGTTTGTTGGATTTTCGGAATTTAAAACAAAAGAATTAAACTAAATTAACTAAGAATGATAAGAAACGAACACAAGAAATAACAAGTTATCTAACTTTCGAGAGAAAGTGCAAGAGAATGGTATTGCCTCGGGTGTTTTCGTTTTGTGGGTAATTCAATGAGTTAACGAATCAATTGCATGAATAAACCTATGATTATGGGTTAAGCTAAAAGTTATCACTCTTATGTGTAGACCCCCTCGAAAGGCATAGGTGAACACATGCATTGATTAACAATTATAGGATCTAATCAAATACCATAAACTCCTAAGATAGTGTTTCATAAGCACTTTCAACACGGTTACTAATGCTTATGAGACGCCCTCTCACCAATCTCTTAGACAACCTCTATTCGACTAGTGTCTAGTGTTGTCGATCTAGCAATCAACCTTCTCTCGGTTAAGCCAATTACTATTTAAATTCGAATCAACCAATCCAAGCTCACACCCACACTCTTAATCATGCAACCCAACCCTCGTTGTAATCAACATAACAAACAATGCTAGCTAATAGGGTGAATTGATCAATTGAATCATTAAAATCACAACACTAGAAACATAAATAACCAAATCCTAAGCTAATCATGCAATTAATCTATAATTACACTAAACACCCATCAAAACATCCACACCCAAGGCAATAAGAGCTTAGCTCATGGTTCTAGAAGAGAATCTCATGGCTACAACAACAATAAACATCAAACTCATAGCAAAATAGCAATAGATTGGAGAATTTAAGAAATAACCAAATTGAAATGCAAAATAGAGTAATATCACCTTGATCATGAAAATTTAGCTACAAAACGATGTAATAAGCAACGCCCGACGATAATCATAACTTGATTTGAAGTAGAAACACTTATTCTAGCTAATCTAATGAAGAAATTAAACTAAAACTTGAAGAAAACCTCTAACTATGTGAATGTGTGTGAGAAAAGCTTGTAAAAGGAGGAAGACTCCTTTCTAAAATTCAAATTGGATCTATTTATACTTGGGGTGGAAGTCTTGGAACAATTTTGCAATTAAGCCCTTGAAATATGGAGAAAATGGGGTAAAACCCCCGAAAATTGGGAAAGTTGGGTGACTCGGCCGTGGCCCAGTTGTTCAAATTTCAGGCCAAGGTTTTTGCTCGGCAGTGGACTTCAAATCTTCCATTTTTTTGCTCGGCCGAGTTTCACCCTTGAGTTTGTTTTGTGCATATTTTTCAACTCCGACCTCCGATTGACTAGATTTTTCTTGCATATCGACACTCTCTTCATCGTCTTTCACCTGATGTGAGTGCCAATGATGATTGATCACTCATTTCTTGCGATTTAACACCCAATTCACTACGTATTCTTACAAAACGATCTCAAACACCTTTCTCAATCAAATCAAGCATATAAGTGTGAAAATGCATGCAAAACTATCAAAGTTTATCACTAAAACACATGAAATATTATGCAATTTACAACCGAATCAGTAACTCACCATATTCTTCACCAGTGCTGCTAGTGAAGAAAAAGGATGGAACCTAGAGGTTTTGGGTGGACTACATGAAACTGAACAATATTACAGTGAAGGATAGCTATCATATTCCTTTAATTGAGGGACTACTTGATGAATTAGGTCAAGATAAGGTGTTTTCTAAGATAGATCTTCGAGCTGGATACCATCAGATCATGGTTCACCCACCTGATATCCAAAAAACTGATTTTGCCACAGTTTATGGGTTGTATGAATTTGTTGTGATGTTCTTTGGATTAACAAATGCTCCAGCAACATTTCAGGCTATTATGAATAAGGTGTTTGCACCTTTTCTGAGGGAGTTTGTACTAGTGTTTTTGATGATATTTTGATATATAGCACGAGAATGGAGGAACATAAGGTTCACTTGAGGAGGGTGATGGAGGTTTTGGTGGAACACACCTTGAAAGTTAAGGCTTCCAAGTGTGTTTTTGGGGTGGATCAAGTGGAATATCTGGGGCATATAATCTCTAATGAAAGGGTAAAAGCTGATCCCAACAAGCTTAAGGTGATGCAAGATTGGCCTACACCTAAGACATTAAAAGAGTTAAGGGGATTTCTTGGATTGACAGGGTACTATAGAAAATTCATCAGGCACTTTGGCATTATTTCCAAGACCTTGACTTTCCTAACTAAAAATGGGCAATTCCAGTGGAATGATGAAGCATATTCTGCCTTTAAACAACTTAAGTTTGCAATGGTGTCAACACCTATCCTACAACTTCCAGATTTAAAGAACCAATTTGTGGTAGAAACAGAAGTTTGTTATGGGGGCATTGTTGCTGTTTTACTACAAGGGAAGTTACCCATTGCTTTTCTGAGCAAAGCATTGGGGGTCAAAAACTTAGGGCTGTCAATCTAGGAGAAGGAGTTTTTGGCAATTTTGATAGCAATTGAAAAATGGAGATGCTATCTCATCTATGCTCCCTTTGTGATCAGAACTAATCATCAAAGCCTCAAGTTTCTACTGGAGCAGAAGATATCTACACCACTACAACATAAGTACTTGACCAAGTTGTTGGGTTTTGACTATAAAATTGAATACAAGGCTGGGCATGAAAACATTGTAGTTGATGCTTTGTCAAGAAGAGAGCATCATCAGAGTGAATGTGATGCACTATTTCCTATAAAACCACATTGGGTAGAGGAGATACAGGATAGTTATGAAGGGGATGGCTTGGTTTCTGAGGTTATAACTGATAGTCTTACTACACCCTACAATTTGTTTTTTTATTCCTACAGTGGAGGGATAGTCAGATATAAGGGGAAGATATATGTGGGTTCAGCTGCTGATTTGAGATCAAAGCTGGTTTTGCATGTTCACTCTTCTACAGAGGGAGGACATTCTGGTGAGAATGTAGCTTTTCAGAGACTGAGGGGCATTTTCTAGTGGCCTTAAGATGATGGAAGTGGTTCATAACTATAAGGTGGTATCTGAATGCCCTACATGTCAACTATGCAAGCATGAGTTGCTAAAGACCCCTAGTTTAATTCAGCCATTGCCAATTCCAGACCAGGTTTGGACTGACATCTCCATGGATTTCATTGAGAAGCTTCCTAAATCTAATCATAAGGATACTATTTGGGTGATTGTGGATAGGTTCACCAAATACAGTCACTTCATTTTCTTATCTCATCCTTTTACAGCTTTAGATCTAGCCCAGATCTTCATCACTAAGGTATACAGATTACATGGATTTCCATCTTCCATTGTATTTGACAGAGATAAGGTTTTTACTGAACACTTTTGGCAAGAATTGTTGAAAATCTTGGGGGTTCAACAGTTGTTGAGCACAACTTATCACCCCCAAACTGATGGCCAAACAGAGAGGGTTAATCAATGTTTGGAGACATATTTGAGGTGTATGAGTTGAAGAAGCCCTAAACGGTGGGCTCATTGGTTACCTCTAGCTGAATTCTGGTACAATACCAGTTTTCATTCAGCAATAAAGAGATCCCCTTTTGAGGCTTTATATGGGTACAATCCAAAGTTTCTTACTTTTGGGCCCCTAATTCAAAGCAATGTGGAGGGTGTGGAGGATATGGTTCGAGACAATCAACAAATACTACATCAACTAAAGCAGTTACTATACCATGCACAAGACTGGATGAAATTTTATGCTAACAAAAATAGGGTGGACAAGGTGTTTCAGGTTGGAGATTGGGTTTACTTGAAACTCAAACCCTACAGACAACTCTCTTTGAGGAAGAGTCACATGTGGAAATTGAGTCCCAAGTTTGCAGGCCCCTTTCAGGTCATGCAGAGGGTAGGATTGACTGCCTATACGTTGACACTGCCAACAACGATTAAAATTCATCCTACGTTTCATGTCTCGTTACTAAAAAATAAAGTGGGGAAGGAGATTTGGTTTCGCAGCACTTACCTGAGCTTGATGAAGAGGGAAAGGTGCTTCTTTTGCCCTTGAAGGTTCTGCCTCGTCGCCTGGTTCGCAAGGGTAACTCACCGACGACCGAGGTGCTCATTCGCTGGTCTCATTTGCTGGATTCAGAGGCAACGTGGAAGGACTACGCCACCTTCAGCACCCTTTTTCCACACCTTTTTACTTGAGGACAAGCAATCTCTGAAGGGGAGGGTATTGTTACGATATTACATTAAGGAAGACGGAGGTGCGAATAAGGTGTGAGGGTGTATTACAATGGGTGCGCGTTTCGGAGTGTATCTACTAATTCAATAAATTGTAAAATCGTGTTTTGGATTAATAAAATCGCATTCGCGGTTTATGTAAACTTTGGGACGGGTGTATACCCGATCCTACTCATTGAATGTTATATGGATATTTTCTCAATTCATTTCATCCGGTAACTACTTTTCCCTCCTATTTATATCTCTCTCCCCTGTTTTTCTAATCTTTCTAACCGTTAGCGGAATTTGTGTGAATTGCTTAGCTTAAGCATTTCGTTTAGCTTCAATTTTTTCGATTGTAGAAGAATTCTGAATTTTAGTTCTCATGGCATCGACGGGCAACACCCCCTCTGCTTTTGAAAGGGATCAGGTAGGCGAACACAAATTATTGCATGTTTATGTAACGGGTTACTACATAATTTTGATATTTCTTGGTTAATTTTGATCTCTTGTGCAGATTATTGGAATGATGGAGAAGGAAATGGAGTACAGAGTGGATACGTTTAACAAGTAGGTGATTGCACCTTTTGTGTTTGTGAAAATGCCTCATTGCCGATTTTTCAATTGATCAAGTTCGTTGTTTTCGTTTATGGATGAAAGTACTGTTGCACATGTTGGTATTTTGATAATTGTAGTTATTTTTATTTTATATTATAATGCAGAACTTGTTTAGCTTGAATCTATTTGATGCCATGAATCATGATTCACTAGTTCCTCCACTCATCATTCTTAATCCTGTTTTATGATATAACTCATTTTTATATTTTCAAACTTTGAGTTGAGTTTCTGTGAATTGAAAAGCTGAATAAGTGCTAAGAGTTTGTATGTATACTGCAATCTGTTTTGTGTTCAATATGCCTAACGAGATTTGTTTATACCTTCTTTCTGATTCAGGCTTACGCATAATTGTTTCTGCAAATGCATCGAAAGCAAGTATGACTTTATGATACCTAGTTACTTCTTTCAAGTAAATGTAGATTTTTATGCTCTTGGAATTGCGTTTGAATCTCTGTACTAGAAACATGAAAAAAAATCATCATGGAACCTTTAAATTAATGCTTAATGGAACTCAATGCATGTTTTTTCAGGTATAAGGAATCTGAGTTGAAAATGGGTGAAAACAGTTGCATTGACCGATGTGTTTCCAAGTATTGGCAGGTGATTAAAATGGCTTTTGCACTTCTGGTTCATTATTCAACACTATACAACTTCGTGTGATTTACTAGAGTTCTTGTGTACATTTTTCGCACAAGTTATTATAGCCTATCAAAACCATGCTTCAACTCAAATTAGATGCTTGAAGATGGTTTTCATATTTTGTGCACACATTTCAATATGACTATATGCATATACTTGCTCTAGATAACCAAGTTATCACTATAAGTCGAATCAGTTACATTGTTACAATATAAATTTCTATGCTATTTGATGTTGATGACCCAATGTACTCTTCAGTTCTTAAGTTATATTTCAGTTATTTTCTTTAGTTTTAGATCATATTCTTGATTTTTTTCTTAGAGTGCTGCTACATAAACCATCGACTCTATTTGGGTATTTACTGCATGTGACTAATTAACTTGGTTGGCCAACTTCTTGGAAATAGTTGGACATCCGGACACGTCTTTACACTTTTCAATTCCTCAGGAGTTTCATTACAATATTGTATTTAATTTGTTTAGAGTATTAAATTTACAGTATTTTACAATAGAACATTTCGACGTCCCTTGTGGAACAAAAATACTCATAAATAAATGGAGGTACAGTAAAATTCTCTAATAAGTAAATTAAACCTTATAAAACCATCCTATCTGCTATTTCAAAAAGTGTTTTTACCTTATTATTTTTTCACATTTCAAAACTGCCGAATATAAGTTATGATTGATGATGGGACCATAATTATTATTGAATGTGACAGAAGATCCGGTGGTGTTTCTTCTAATTATATCAAAATTTAGAATGTGTCAAAGTTAGGGGGGGATTCATGGCTGCTACCATTAAACATTATTAATTTGAAATTCACATACACAAACATGTATGCATGTCTATACATTATCATCACCACCTATATAAACAAGACTCCCTCATCACACTTTTCCATCAAATCTCATCTCTTCTTTCTTTGTTTCTTCCCTACAAAAAACATAAAAAGAAATGGCTTCTTCAATTAAATTGTCTTTGATTCTCTTCTTTGCCTTGTCTCTCTCCATCCAACTAACTCTTGGTATGTAACATTTATTTCATTTTAGTCAACATGATAAATTATGTAACACAAAATTTTGATGTTTTCATTCCAATTACATCCATAATGTACACTAAAATGTTTTTGTATGTGCAGCCGAGGTTATATGTGACATTTTACCGGAGGATCTGTGCTCCTTCGCGGTGGCGTCGTCGGGGAAGAGATGCGTGCTAGAGAACTTCAACAAGGGAGATGGGAGCCTCGGGTACACGTGTAAGACATCAGAAGCCATGGCGGAGAGTTTCCCCGGCCACATTGAGAGCGATGAGTGTGTCAATGCGTGCGGCGCTGACCGGAGATTCGTCGGAATATCCTCCGACTCCTTCCTGTCAGCGGCGTTCACCTCCAGCCTCTGCTCATGGGATTGCTACAAGAATTGCCCCAACATGGTTGACCTTTATTTTAACCTCGCCGCTGCTGAAGGTACTAATTATTTTAACATGGTCAATTTTTTATTTTTTTTTAAAAATAATATAGTTGTAACAAGTACTAACATTAAAAAAAATAAAAAAATTGTGTAGGTGTGTTTTTGCCTCATCTTTGCGAGAAGCAGAAGTCAAACCCCCACCGTGCAATGTTGGAGCTTCTGAAAAGCGGCGGTGGCGCCACCACGGATGACTTCGTGGGTTCTGCGCCAGCTCCAGCTCCAGCCCTGGCCTAATTTAATTTATTTATCTCAACTATATATGAATTTTATTTTTTAATGAATGGAGGGATGCATGAGGTTATTAATTATATTTGATGCTGTAATTCTACTTTGAGGGGAAGGGAAGGGAATTGCTTGTTTTTTTGTATTGGCTTTTATTCAACAATATTATATTGTGTTTGTAATTCAATCTTAATATTTTCTTAATGAAAATCTTGTTCTATTATCTCTTGCCTCTCTTCCTTAATTATTGTTGATATTGCCACAAACAATTTCGCCAAACAAGATGTGAAGTAAAATTGCTAAAAAAAAATTATAAAGCTCGACTTCGTACTTTGCCACACACAAACAATTTGAACTGAAGTTGAATTATAAGAAACCTACAATTCAACCCAACTACATATTTTGTTATAATTTATTAGTGATCACTTTGATTATTTTTCCTCATTACAATTACATATTTAGAAAATCATTTGTTTTATATGTTTACTTATGTATCCTGAATGATTTAATATTGTTCTTTAAGAAATGGTAATTTATTTCATATTCTTGAATGATCTAATAATAAGAAAAGAAAACCCGAATATCATCAAGAAGGCTGAAGAACTATGTGAAAAACAAACTCATCATTCATCAGGGCTCTAGAACAGAAGGCAACAAAATGAGTATAACAAGAAATATTATTTACATTCAAGAAAAAAGTTAAGGAGCTCCTACCCATTCCATCTTATTTTTTTACTACGACTTTAAAAAAAAAACGTAAAAAGTACTGCTCTAAATCTTTTTATGAGATACGAGTACCTTTATCCTTCTAAGATCAAAGTTTTCATTCTTTGGTGTACTCCACCGGAGGTGTGTACCAAGAACGCGTAATAGAAATACTTCATAACGCTCATCACATAATGATATGAGGATTTACTCTAGTATAACAGACATAATGTGTTATATTTGTTGGAAATTGGTTTATTTGTAGTCTCAGCCTCTAAGGGCATGATTGCTTGCTAATGAAGTTGAGATGAGACATGATTCTTAATGTTGGTTTGTGTACTTTACTTTGAAATTGGCCAATTCGAGTTGAGAAGTGTCAAGCTGAAACTCGAACTCAATCGTTAGGCTACGAGCCTAACAAGTCTAATTCATCAATAAATAAATAGGAGAGACGCAACCCACTTTTGACAACAGAATTTGGTCTCTTTCTATACAGGTTTTAATAACTTAATTTGTGAGAAACTTGTGAACAAATTGTAGAAGCTACATGGATGTATCATATTGCAGATGCACAACACTCATATGACTGTCTGCATGTAATAAATTATGATACTCCGTATTAATTACAATTGATCCACAGCGTATAACATTTAAGTAAATTCATCAATAAATCATTGTCAAAAGTAAAAGGTGTTGCATGATTATGATAACTTTGTGTGTTGAAACAAAGAATATGTTCTCACAATACGAGAGAGCAAATTAATTTTGTGAGAAATTTCAAATTTAATTATTGAAATAAATGTAGAAGGTAAACTGTGAGTGTTATCTCATAATCTCATAGTCAGCACACTAAGTGAGTAGTGTGCTGATAGGATCAGATAAGATGACTTAGGCCGGAATCAGATGAGTTGAAGGTTTTCAATCAGCTGAGGAGGTGATGCTTAGATTTCAACACAGTAGTGGGTCAGCACATTACTGAGTCAGCACAGTACTTCAGCAGAGTATACCAAGCACAGTACTTCAGCAGAGTGGATCAGCACAGTACTTCAGCAGGGTATATCAGCACAGTACTTGGTCAGCACAGTACTTGACCAAGCACAGTAAAGATCAGCACAGTGGAAATCTATCAGCAGAGTCAGCTTTTGATCACAAGAACAGAAGAGTTGAGCATCAGATCACTAAGTAGTGTTCTGGTCTTTATGGACAAGTCTTCTGATCTGGAAGTTAGTTAGTTTAACTAACTGTATTACAGTTACAACTACTTGAGGGCATAACTACCATTTCAATTGGGCAATAACAGAGCACATGGGTTGTTACAAGCGGTTGCAAACGGTTGATAACTACTCAAAACAGTTCCTAACAGCAGCAACTACCTTTGGTCTTTATATACTCTTGTATGTGTACATTGTAAAGGTTGGATGGAATTGTAGTACGTTTTGTAATCTTTGAGTTGTGTGAGTTCACGAGTGAAGTGAGGAAATATCCTATTCCGAGTGAATGAGTGTGTAAACATTCTTTATCAATCAAAGAAGTACTCGTCTGGTCCAGTGGATGTAGATCACATTGATCAAACCACTTAAATTATTGTGTGCTGTTTGTCTCGTTGATTACTTTTTGAATTACTATCCTAGAGCAGTTATTTCTTATATCTTCAAGTATTCTACTTGGTTGGAGACGTCTAATCGACTGGAATTACTTGACAACTGGCGCCGTCTGTGGAAAACTGAAGTAGCAGCAGATCTAAGATGGGGAATTCTACCAAGTACAACATAGAGAAGTTTATATGCACGGGAGATTTTGGGCTGTGGAAGGTCAAGATGCAGGCCCTCCTTGAACAGTAAGGATTATTCGAGGCTCTCGAAGAATCCGAAGAGACTGCAGAAGAAGAAACTGCAGCAGCTGCGGCTGAAAGGAGCAAGTTGCTCAGAAAAGCTCGAAGCACGATCCTACTCTGCCTTGGAGATAAGGTCTTAAGGGAGGTTGCTAAAGAGAAGACAGCGAAGGAGGTTTGGGATAAGCTTGAGAAGTTATATATGGTGAAAACTCTTGCTAACCGACTCTATTCGAAACAGAAGCTGTATGCCTTTAGAATGGGAGATGGCAAACCCATTACGGAGCAGCTAGATGAGTTCAACAAGATACTTGATGATCTGGAGAATTTGGATGTCAAGCTTGTAGAAGAGGATAAGGCTCTTATCTTGTTGAGTGCTCTTCCTAAGTCCTTTGAAATCCTAAAGGACACCATCTTGTATGGTAGAAAAGAGGCAATCACATTGGAGGATGTGATCTTGGCTGTCAAGTCCAAGCTACTACACAATAAGACATCTCAAGGAGATAAAAGTAGCAGCGGAGAAGGATTGGCAATCAAGGGAGGTCAGAAGAAGTCTGTCTCCAAGAAGGGGTCTAGTCAACCCAAGGGAGCTGATAAGGGAAAATCAGCAGTGTCAAATCAAGGGGAAGTAGTGTGCCACCACTGCAACAAACCTGGGCACTTTAAGAGTACTTGTTACAAGTACAGACAGCTTATGAGAAAAACTGGTCCCAAGAACCCTGTTGATAAGAATCAAGCAAATCAAACCCAAGAAGATAAGGAGCAGAAAGGCTATGAGTCAGCTCAGTCCCTATCCATCACTTCCACTAAAGAATAGCAGGATTGAATTTTAGATTCAGGGTGTTCTTTCCACATGACTCCAAGGAGAGATTGGTTTCATGAATTTAAGCATCAGAATGGAGGTTTTGTGTTGTTAGGGAATGATCACACTTGCAAAGTCAAAGGTGAAGGTACAGTACACTTGAAGATGTATGATGGAGTAGTGAGGATTCTCAAGAGGGTCAAGTATGTTCCTGAACTCAAGAGAAATTTGATATCTCTTAGTATGCTGGATTCATTGGGCTACAAATTCCAGTCAGAAGATGGAGAGCTCAGAGTTTCAAAGGGAGAGTTTACTGTTCTTAAAGGTGAGAGAAGGCAAGATCTCTACTTTCTTAAGGGAGGAACAGTGATTGGGAGATTAGATGTGGCAAGGGTGCAAGACAAATCAATGTTGTGGCACATAAGATTAGGTCATGTAGGAGAGAAGGGCCTACTTGAGCTAAGTAAGCAAGGATTGCTAGGTGGTGACAAGATCACAAAGCTTGATTTGTGTGAGCACTACATTCTTGGGAAATCCAAGAGATTGAAGTTTGGGAAGAGTTCACACTCTACCAAAGGAATTTTGGACTATGTCCATTCAGATTTATGGGGGCCAGCTAGGAATCAGACCAGAAGTGGTGGGAGATACTTCATGTCTATCATAGATGACTACTCAAGAAAGGTATGGATCACTATCCTGAAATCCAAGTCAGAAGCATTTGAAAAGTTTAAGGAATGGCTCACTGAGGTTGAGAATGTCTCTGGAAAGAAGCTCAAGCATTTGAGAACTGATAATGGGCTGGAGTTCATATCAGAAGAGTTCAATGTTTTCTGCAAGAAGAAGGGTATAGTGAGGCATAGAACAGTACCAGGTACACCTCAGCAGAATGGAGTTGCTGAGAGAATGAACCAGACTTTGCTTGAGAGAGTTAGATGCATGTTGAGCAGCTCGGGATTGCCTAAAGTATTTTGGGGAGAAGCAGTATCAACAGCAGCCTATTTGATAAACAGAAGCCCTTCCCCAGCTGTGCAATTTAAAACCCCAGAAGAGTTATGGTCTGGCCATGCAGCTGGGTACAGTAATTTGAAAGTTTATGGTTGTTCAGCATATGCCCATGTCAAGCAAGATAAGCTTGAGCCTCGAGCCTTGAAATGTGTGTTCGTAGGGTATCCTTCAGGAGTGAAAGGGTATAGGTTGTGGTGCCTTGAAGCTGGAATGCAGAAGTGTATTATCAGCAGAGATGTAACTTTTGATGAAAGTAGAATGTCATTGAAAGAAGAGGCAAGTTCAAGTACAACACACAACAGACCAGATGAGACACAGGTTGAGGTGGAGCATGTTGAAAGCAGAACAATAACTGAAGATCAGATTGATCCAGATGAGGAGGAGACTACTCATAGTGATATTGAGCTTCATGACTATCAGCTCACTAGGGACAGAACCAGAAGAGAAGTCCACCCACCTCAAAGGTATGGTCAAGCTGACATAGTATCATTTGCTTTATGTGCAGCTCTTGAGGTGGAGTCTCTGGAGCCTAAAACTTACAGAGAAGCCATCAACTGCCATGACAAAGAGAAGTGGTTAGTTGCTATGGAGGAAGAATTGTTATCTCTTAACAAGAACCAGACTTGGGAGATTGTTGAGAGGCCTAAGAACAAGAAGCTTGTTGGGTGTAAGTGGATCTACAAGAAGAAGGTGGAGGCTCGGAGAGGTGGCAAGATTAGGTACAAGACAAGGCTTGTAGCTAAAGGATTTACACAGAAAGAAGGTATTGACTTTAATGAAATCTTCTCTCCTGTTGTAAAGCATTGTAGCATCAGAATCTTGTTGGCTATGGTTGCTCAATACTTTAGACGAGTTGGGAGTTCAATTACCTATCTTCTGATGTATGTTGATGATATGTTAATAGCTGGGGAGTCTATTAACAGTATCAATCAGGTGAAAGAGATTATCAAAAGGGAGTTTGAGATGAAAAATCTTGGTGAAGCTAAAGTGATCCTTGGGATGGAGATCAATAGAGTTGAGGGAGCAATTCAGCTTAATCAGCCTACCTATTTGAAGAAGGTGTTAGAGAGATTCAGGATGAATCAAGCTAAGTCAGTTTCTACACCAATTGGCCAGCATCAGAAGCTATCCAATCAGATGTGTCCCAAGAACAGCCAAGAAAGAACTCAGATGAGTAAGGTTCCTTATGCTAGTGCAGTAGGGAGTTTAATGTATGGTGTGTTGTAGACCAGATTTAACTCATGCAATGAGTGTAATCAGCAGATACATGAGTGATTCAGGCTTAAGTCATTGGGAGACAGTTAAGTGGGTCATGAGATATGTTCTGGGATCAGCTGAGAAGGGTCTGAAATTTCAGAAGATATCAGATGAGGGAGAAGCACTTGTGGGATATGTTGATGCCGATTATGCAGCCAATGTAGACACAAGAAAGTCCTTGACAGGGTATGTGTTCACCTTATTTGGTACAGCTATATCATGGAGGTCAATACATCAGTCCGTAGTTGCATTATCTACTACAGAATCAGAATATGTGGCCTTGACTGAAGCAGTTAAGGAGAGCATGTGGCTTAGGGGGATCTTGAAGGAGTTTGGTATATCACAAAGAAGTGTGACTGTCTTCTGTGATAACCAAAGTGCAATACATCTTGCAAAGCATCAGGGGTATCATGAGAGAACTAAGCATATAGATGTAAAGCTGTACTTTGTAAGAGATATTGTAGAGAAGGGGTGCTGGAACACGTCGGCGAAGGCGGTCCGTCACCAGGATCGTTGTCGGATGCCAAACGTATAAATAAATAAATAAAACCTAAACATTCTTCTAAAACATAGTTTAGATCTGTTACCCTTGAAGATCGAGGCGTTGATTCCAATCTACAGATCTTCTAGTCTGTCTCCCAACTTCGCTCGAACACCGGGTGGACGGCGTGCTATCAAACGTGGAGAAGGTGCCTCAATTTCGTCTCCTTGAAACCCTAGCCGTTTTTCTCTATTTCGTGTGTGCTAGGGTTTCAAAACTGAATTAGGGCTCCTATTTATAATTTCCATAAGTTTCATGGGCCAGACTAGGGATCCATTAGAAGGTATAGGACTTGGGCTTCTTACAGGCCCAAATACTCTTATGTTCAGCCCAGAACATATAATTTGGCCCGAGAACATTAATTCATTCCAATAGAGAATTAATGTTGCACTCCCGTCCTATCCCGAACCGAATCAGGGCTTCTATTAGACTTTATAATTCCCCGTGTTTAAGATATCGCACGTCCATTAATTATTAAAGCTCCCGACTTCTTTAAATAATTAATTACTATAATTCCTTGAGTAGTACCACTCAACCTTGTTGTCGTACGGATTAAATCCACCTGCAGGGTTTAATACGACAATCCTTTATGAGTTTCCTCAAGGGGACATCATCAGCCTGGATGTACAGGGCACGGTGCCCTAATGTCAATAAGTAGACATCATGCGAGCGATGCCACTACCCAAAATACAGAGCGTGAAGAATCTATCAAGATTCTCACCTATGGTACATCAAAGTAGTGAACAAGCACCCCACACATCTAAATATCACACTTAGGGTTAAGAATCATAAAAGTCACCAAGACTTCTAGTTCTTCATAACAGTCAGAACAGAAGAACATGTCTTATCTGTGATCCATTCAATACGCCACAGCGCACTAGTATAAACTAATGGCCAAGACAAACCACTAACAAGTTTATACTACAACTTAAACCAATAGTTTTGTCCATAACTATCTCAGTTGTGAATACTGTTTATATGTTACAAGGAACTGACAATGTGATCTTCTGTGTGACTACAAACCCACCACATCGTCTACAATGCAAGATAAGCAGACATACAAGTAATCACAAAGAATGCAATAATGTGAAAAACCATTTATTTCAGATAAAAGAAAATCGAATATACGTCACAAAGCCCACTAAAAGTTTGCTTTACAGTATACACCAACAAGGGGGTGGTCCAGGTAGTGAAGATTGCTACAGAGGAGAACTCTGCTGATGCGTTCACTAAGGCATTGCCAAAAGAGAAGTTTGGCATGTGTCTTAGACTTATTGGACTGCATTAATTTCTCTGAGGAGGAGACTACTGTTCTTGTGACTAGGGGTGTGCACCGGTCCAGAACCAGACCGGACCGGGACCGGAATCTTAAAATTTTACGGACCGAGGACCGGACCGGAATGTAACCGGTCCAGACCGGACCGGACCGGTAAATTCCGGTCCGATCCGGGTTTGGACCGTTTCAGACCGGTTTTTTTTTTCTTTTCTTTTTTTTTAATTTATTATAATTTCTTAGTGTATGAGAAGAAGTGGAGAGTGGATCACATTCGAGTTCTTCATTAGTAAGAGCATCAACCGATTGATCAGAAAACACCGGTATTCTTTTTTTGATTGAGATTGTGACTGAGTACTATCCATCTAAAATTTTGAAACAAGAAATTAAAAATAATTATTACGATTATAAGCTGTAAAATAGGTTAAACCTTCTCAATAACTCAAGAAAACTTACATTGCAAGAAGATTATGTGGAGTATTCGTTGCGCCGGCTCTATTACCTTCTCAAAATGGGTGAGTCACAACTAACACAAACAATTGCAAGGAGTGGAGATTGGAGAAGGGTTGTCGCCCTTGTCGGTTGGGTGAGGCTGGTGAGCGCCGTTTCAAATAAAGGTTGAAGAATTTTGAGAATAGTAAAAAAGGGAATTAGGTTTAAGAAAGTCGAAGAGCCAAGAGGAATGAGATTTGTAATTTCTAAAATTCAAATAATAAAATTAAAAAAAAAATTGTAAATCCGGGTTTCCGGTCCTGGACCGGTAAATTCCGGTTTTAGACCGAACCGGACCGGAACCCGGAATCTTAAAAAAATTCGGACCGAGGACCGGAATCTAACCGGTCGGTCCGGTTCCGGTCTTTTTTCCGATCCGGTTTTATTTTGCACACTCCTACTTGTGACAGAAGATCAGTAGTGGAGGTTATTCTTTGAGGAGGATAGTGTTGTTGTTTTGTTGGTGTTTTGGTGGAGGTTAGTTCGATTATGAGCTAAAGGTGGAGAATTGTGAGTGTTATCTCATAATCTCATAGTCAGCACACTAAGTGAGTAGTGTGCTGATAGGATCAGATAAGATGACTTAGGCCGGAATCAGATGAGTTGAAGGTTTTCAATCAGCTGAGGAGGTGATGCTTAGATTTAAACACAGTAGTGGGTGATTCGGGTGAAATTTACACGTTTTAGAGGCACATGTGAAGCGCGTTTTGATGTGGATTTCATTGATTTATGCATTGAATATCATTGTTTTGGTCGAAATAAGAGAAAGGTAGTGTTTTGTCGATTTTGTAGGTAAAACGATGAAATTTTGGAGCAAAACACCAACCATACTTTACTGGATCAAAAATAGGAGTGAACCAATGGATCCGGCTCGAAAAATGGAGTGGAATAGCAAAAAGAATCGAGTCAATCGGAGGTCGGAAGCTCAAGATACGGAGGGACGAAGTTGGAGGACGAAAGCGAAGGAGCCAATACGAAAGTTTGGCCCGGCCGGGCAGCCAAATTCAGAATTTTCACCCAAATACGAAGCTTCCGCCCGGCCGGGCGGCACCACTCGCCCGGCCGGGCCACTTGGCCCCTGTTTTCGTAATTCTCGGCCAACACTCCCGCCCGGCCGGGCCAAGCTATTTTCGGTGCCAAACGCGTGTTTTCTCCATTTTTGAGGGATCTACTTGCAATTATCACACCCAAACCCTACCCCATCACTATAAATACCCCCTTTCTTGAAATTCAAGACATCTTCCCCCATTCTTCACACATTTACACATATTTGGAGGTGTTTGGCCATAACTTCTTCATATCTCCACCAATCCATACAAGGAGACCACCACTAGCTAGGGAATTTCATTCCCTACCACATCCTAGACTAAGCTTTATCTTTCTTTTCCTTTTTTATTTAGTTATTTCATTTAGAATTTGTGATTTGATTATGTTTGTAATGAGCTAAACAATTTGTGGTTCTAAGGCATTGTAGAGATTTGGATTGATGTTTATGAGTAATTTCTTGCTTTAATTGGTGTTTATTTCTTATTTGCATATTCAATTATCCATTGAAAAGCATGTTGTTAGTGGCCATAATGATTTGCTTGATCCATTGTTAATTGGGGTAGTATCGAGAGATTTATTCCATTTAATCGTATGCGAATGTGCAACCCGGTATTATTATGATCTCGAGAGAGGATTAATTATCGGAGAGGGAATCGAATGATCTTAGGAGCTATTTTAGATGGTGTAATGTTTGTGATGTAGACATACGAGCTTATATTACATTGCGTCTTTGGATTAATTTGTATCGAGAGATCGATTAGTTCTTCTTGTGTGATCACCCTATAAGAGATAACCTTAATGGCCATTTAAACGAGATAACATTCATAAACGGACGTCTAAGTACTACAACTGCCTTGGAACCCACCTTCTCTTAATTGAGTTATATCCATTTTTACCTTCGTTTTCTTGATTTGCATGTTATTTGATCGATTTCGTATTTACTCTTTCGTTGTTTATTTGTGACACATTGTTAGACAATCTTAGGAGTAAGTCAACCTTCAAATTATCGATCACGTCTAAATAGAACTCGATTAACAAACTACCCTTTTACGCTTAATCTCCCTGTGGGATCGACCTCGTGCTTATCACGCTATAATAGACGCCGTACACTTGCGGTTGTTTATTTAGTGTTGCATATCACGTGTATCAAGTTTATGGCGCCGCTGCCGGTGAGGTTTTTATAAGCTCTAGAGTGTAGGCTAGGAGAGTTTTAGTTTAGACAATTTATTTGCTTTCTTTATTTGCAAAAATCCAAAAATATTTGAGTTTGTTATCTTGATTTTAATTACAATTCTCACTCTTGTTTGTTCTTTTGATAGACATGGTTTATGATCACACGATCTAGGAGGAACCACCAAGAAGTGCTACCTTTAGATCCGGAGATTGAGGCCAATTTTCAAAGAAGGAACGCCGAAAGGAGAAGACTAGAGTTGGAAAGAATGAACCGAAGAGAGAATCCGGTGGAAGAAGAAGAGGAATTTGAGAATCATGGGGTCGAAGGAGTTGAGGAACCCAACGGGAATGGAGGTAACCGACCTCAAGGAGTGCTAAGGGACAATTTTCGTCGGAGAGTGGAAGAGAACATCGGTATGGAAAGAAATGGAGAGCAACGGGAGGAAAACGGGAATCAACGAGTTTTGAGAGACCATTTCCGCCCTATCCCAAGGCCCTATGGAGGAGCGGGTCGGGAACCCGTTGATGCTCATAACTTTGAGCTCAAACCGGCGCTAATCATGATGGTCCAAAACAACCAATTTGGAGGGTTGTCAAAGAAGGATCCTAACCTCCATTTATCTCAATTCCTAGAGATAAGTGGAACGGTTAAGATCAATCGTGTCCCTCAAGATTACATCCGTCTCCAATTGTTCCCATTCTCCCTCCGTGATCGTGCAAAGCAATGGTATATGTCTCTTGATCTAAGGACAATCGAAAATTGGGCCGACCTTGTAGATGCCTTCCTTATGAAGTACTTTCCTCCAAGCAAGACCATCAAGATAAGAGGAGAGATTTCTTCATTTATGCAAGATGATGATGAGTCGTTAGCCGAGGCTTGGGAGCGTTTTAAGGATTTGATAAGGAGTTGCCCTCAACATGGTTTCTCAAGAGACCAATTGATTTGTTACTTCTACAACGGGATGGACCATCGAACGAGAGGGATGGTGGATGCCTCGGCCGGTGGAGGTTCTTTGCTAGGAAAGACAATGGAAGAGGGTTATGTGCTTTTGGAAGAAATGGCTAAGAATGGTAATCAATGGCCATCCGAACGAAGGCAAAATCGAAGAGTAGCTTCCACTCAAAATTCGGAAGAAAGTGTCAACTTATCCAACAAAGTGGATAAGCTAATCTCTTTGATGACGGCCAAAGCACTTGTGGAGCCCAATAATGATCAATATGAAGAGGCCCATTTCATGAACAACCAACGGGATCATCATTTTCGAGAGAGAGGTTGGGGAGAAACACAAACCCATGGGAACTATCACCCTTCTAATCCAAACCAATACCATCCCGGCTTGAGAAACCATGAAAATTTCTCCTATGCTAACACAAGGAACACCATTATACCACCTCCGAATTTCAACGTAAGAGATGGTGAAATTATGGAATCTCCATCAAAGTTATCCTTGGAAGAGATGTTTGGTGCATTCATGGGAGAAACCAAGAATTTCTTGGGAGAGACGAAGAATTTCATGAAAGAGACTACGCAAAATGTGGCAAAGATATGGCAAAAACTTGATGAGCATGGTGAGATGATCAAAGATGTGACCACTCACATGAAAGCTATGGAAAAGCAAATAGGCCAACTTGCCACCATCATTGGAAAGCAACACGTTCCGGGGCAATTCCCCTCTAACACGGAGCTAAATCCTAAGGAGCAATGCAACGCCATAAGGCTAAGAAGTGGGACAAGCTACGAAGGGCCCAAGATGCCGTTAGAGGAGGAAGTGGTAATGGCACCCGAGGGTGTTGACAAAGATGATGGCTTAGTGAAAGAGAAAGAAGGGGAGAAGAAGAGTGGGGAGGCAATCCCTCCTTTGTTTAGTAAAAATGTAATGCCCATCCCATATCCTCAAAGGATGAAGAAGAAGAACTTGGATGGCAAGTTTGTCAAGTTTGCGGAGATGTTCAAGAAACTTCATATCAACATCCCTTTCGCCGAAGCTCTTGAACAAATACCACATTACTTCAAATTCTTGAAGGAGATAATGTCACACAAGAGGGAAATTGAGGCGTATGAGACGGTGCATTTAACCGAACAATGTAGCTCCATAATTCAAGCTAAGCTACCTCCAAAGCTTAGAGATCCCGGATCCTTCACTTTATCATGCACCATTGGAGATGGAGGTACATTAAGAGCCTTATGTGATTCGGGAGCAAGCATTAACCTCATGCCATTGTCACACTTCAAATTACTTGGTTTAGGAGAGCTCACACCAACCACAATGAGCCTCCAATTGGCGGATAGGTCTATGACATACCCTTTGGGTATAGCGGAGGATGTATTGGTCAAAATTGACAAGTTTCTTTTTCCGGTAGACTTTGTGGTTTTGGACATGGAGGAGGACAAAAACATTCCATTGATATTGGGAAGGCCATTTTTGGCAACCGGAGGAGCCAAAATTGATATGAGGAATGGAGAATTGGAGCTTCGAATGAACCAAGAGATAGTTACAATTGACATGTTTAGAACTATCAAGCTCTGAAATGATGAGAATGGAGAGTATGGGTTTCCCAAGGGAGAGTATCCCCCAATACCCATGAGAAAGGAGGTGGAAGAAGAGCCCAAGATAAATATTGTGGAGGAGAACCCCAAGGTGGAAGACAAGGAGTTAAAGATGGACAAGAAGGCCAAGTTTGGGGGAGTTTTTCTTCAAAAACTCCCCCAAATCAAGAAAAGCTACTTGTACAAACTTGGGGATAGATGAGGCATCAACCTCCTATGACATGATTGAAGAGCCGGATGGAGTGGCTTTTGGATGCTTTAATGGCTTCAAGAAGGTTGCATGGACTAAGAAAGTCAAGAACAAGGAGGATGATGGGGTGACTTGATATCCCCTTTAAAGGGAACCGTCCGGCATAGGACATTAAAAATAGCGCTTCTTGGGAGGCAACCCAAGGTTTTATTGCTTTCATGTTTTTATTGTTTTAGTAGTGTTGATAGCTTGGTTTATTTTGTAGGTATGGATGAAGAGTACGATGGATAGCACATCTTGGAGAATGAAGAAGAAGCAAAACCAACTTTGGAGAGGAGGAAGCAAGTGTTGCAATGGTGATCGTTGAAGAAGCATTGGATGTGCAAGGAGGGAGGTAACAACTTGTAGCCCCAAACTTAGAATTTATACATAGTAAAATTCTAAGTTTGGGGGAGTTATTTTTCTTTTATTTTTCTACTAGTTGTTACCCTTGCACCGGTTCGTCATTCTACTTGTGTCACATTTTGCACCGGCGCACGCTTGGCTTTCACATGCTTATATTGTTTAAGTTGGTTTTTGATCGTATGTTGGGTAGTGGAAATTTGGTGAAATGTGAGCATGAATAGTCATTGGAATCCATTGTTGAGTAGTTGTGGTGATATCTATTTGCTTTGAATGTAAGCATGATTGATGTTGGATATAGTATTATGATTGTGTTCGTATTTGTGATCTTTGATAGCATGGATGCATGATGTGTTGTTGTTTGGGGTCATTTGATGAATGTGAGAGTCCTATTGAATAAACCGGTGAGAATTGAGCCTTAAATCGAGCATGTAATCCGGTTTAGTTCATTTGAGAGTGGACTAGGTTATTGCTAGTGATTCTAGAACTTGCCCAAGTTCTTGTTTGAAAGCATGATTATGTGAAATGATGTGATGTGATATAGGCCATCTTGTTCTAAAAAGAGTCACTTAGCCAAAATTTCCCAAAACCGAAGTAATTTTCCGTAGTTAGCCCCTTGAGCTTAATTCCTCATTTTCTTGGCAAACTACAATGTTAACCACTTAGCCTTTTTGAGCCTTTGATACCTATATCTAGTTGAGGATAAAAGACAAAGTGGAAAACATGTGCTTGAATGAATATCTTTGGTGAAAAGAAAAGTTGGAGAAGATGAAAGAAGAAAAAGAGAAAGATGAAAAGAAAATCAAGGAAAAGAAAAGAGGGACAAAGAGCCCCAAGAGCTTGAAAAGAAAAATGGTTCAAAAGATGAGGTGATGAATGTTTGAAAAAGAAAGAAAAATGAAAAGTGAGGATGAAGTTTGTAAGCTTTGAAAGTGAAAGCACACATTGTAAAACAACAAGCTTTGTCCTCCACTAGAAGAGTCACAATTCCCAAATTCATCCTACCTTGTCCAAAGAGCCAATGTTACATCCTTGATTAAGTCCTATTGATCACATTGTTGAGCATTTGAGTGTTGTGAAAAGTAGAAGTTGGGCAAGCATATGGTGATTGCATAGCATAACTTGGTTGATGAGTGCATTAATATCCTCAATTTGTTTGTGTGTTTGAGAGAAACACTTTGTCATGTGAGTAGAGGACTTGAGCATTTGGACTATGTTTCCCATTCACAATGTGTTGTGTGTTTGTGCATTCTTTGATCCATGAATGTGAATTGCAATAATGAACCTATAACCTTCATTGAAAAATGCACTTTGAGAAAGAGATATCATTACATCTTACTTTGCATGTGTGATTTGCATTGAATATTCCATTGTGATCATTCCACCCTCATTGCTTTAAGTGCTTAGTTGTTTGAGGACAAACAACATTTTAAGTTTGGGGGAGTTTGATTCGGGTGGAATTTACACGTTTTAGAGGCACATGTGAAGCGTGTTTTGATGTGGATTTCATTGATTTATGCATTGAATATCATTGTTTTGGTCGAAATAAGAGAAAGGTAGTGTTTTGTCGATTTTGTAGGTAAAATGATGAAATTTTGGAGCAAAACACCAACCATACTTTACTGGATCAAAAATAGGAGTGAACCATTGGATCCGGCTCGAAAAATGGAGTGGAATTGCAAAACGAATCGAGTCAATCGGAGGTCGGAACCTCAAGATACGGAGGGACGAAGTTGGAGGACGAAAGCGAAGGAGCCAATACGAAAGTTTGGCCCGGCCGGGCCACATTTCCCACCCGGCTGGGCGGCCAAATTCAGAATTTTCACCCAAATACGAAGCTTCCGCCCGGCCGGGCGGCACCACTCGCCCAGCCGGGCCACTTGGCCCCTGTTTTCGTAATTCTCGGCCAAGCTATTTTCGGTGCCAAACGCGTGTTTTCTCCATTTTTGAGGGATCTACTTGCAATTATCACACCCAAACCCTACCCCATCACTATAAATACCCCATTTCTTGAAATTCAAGACATCTTCCCCCATTCTTCACACATTTACACATATTTGGAGGTGTTTGACCATAACTTCTTCATCTCTCTACCAATCCATGCAAGGAGACCACCACTAGCTAGGGAATTTCATTCCCTACCACATCCTAGACTAAGCTTTCTCTTTCTTTTCCTTTTTTATTTAGTTATTTCATTTAGAATTTGTGATTTGATTATGTTTGTAATGAGCTAAACAATTTGTGGTTCTAAGGCATTGTAGAGATTTGGATTGATGTTTATGAGTAATTTCTTGCTTTAATTGGTGTTTATTTCTTATTTGCATATTCAATTATCCATTGCAAAGCATGTTGTTAGTGGCCATAATGATTTGTTTGATCCATTGTTAATTGGGGTAGTATCGAGAGATTTATTCCATTTAATCGTATGCGAATGTGCAACCCGGTATTATTATGATCTCGAGAGAGGATTAATTATCGGAGAGGGAATCGAATGATCTTAGGAGCTATTTTAGATGGTGTAATGTTTGTGATGTAGACATACGAGCTTATATTACATTGCGTCTTTGGATTAATTTGTATCGAGAGATCGATTAGTTCTTCTTGTGTGATCACCCTATAAGAGATAACCTTAATGGCCATTTAAACGAGATAACATTCATAAACGGACGTCTAAGTACTACAACTGCCTTGGAATCCACCTTCTCTTAATTGAGTTATATCCATTTTTACCTTCGTTTTCTTGATTTGCATGTTATTTGATCGATTTCGTATTTACTCTTTCGTTGTTTATTTGTGACACATTGTTAGACAATCTTAGGAGTAAGTCAACCTTCAAATTATCGATCATGTCTAAATAGAACTCGATTAACAAACTACCCTTTTACGCTTAATCTCCCTGTGGGATCGACCTCGTGCTTATCACGCTACAATAGACGCCGTACACATGCGGTTGTTTATTTAGTGTTGCATATCACGTGTATCAGTGGGTCAGCACAGTACTGAGTCAGCACAGTACTTCAGCAGAGTATACCAAGCACAGTACTTCAGCAGAGTATACCAAGCACAGTACTTCAGCAGAGTGGATCAGCACAGTACTTCAGCAGGGTATATCAGCACAGTACTTGGTCAGCACAGTACTTGACCAAGCACAGTAAAGATCAGCACAGTGGAAGTCTATCAGCAAAGTCAGCTTTTGATCACAAGAACATAAGAGTTGAGCATTATCTCACTAAGTAGTGTTCTGATCTTTATGGACAAGTCTTCTGATCTGGAAGTTAGTTAGTTTAACTAACTGTATTACAGTTACAACTACTTGAGGGCATAACTACCATTTCAGTTGGGCAATAACAGAGCACATGGGTTGTTACAAGCGGTTGCAAACGGTTGATAACTACTCAAAACAGTTCCTAACAGCAGCAACTACCTTTGGTCTTTATATACTCTTGTATGTGTACATTGTAAAGGTTGGATGGAATTGTAGTACGTTTTGTAATCTTTGAGTTGTGTGAGTTCACGAGTGAAGTGAGGAAATATCCTATTCCGAGTGAATGAGTGTGTAAACATTCTTTATCAATCAAAGAAGTACTCGTCTGGTCCAGTGGATGTAGATCACATTGATCGAACCACTTAAATTCTTGTGTGTTGTTTGTCTCGTTGATTACTTTTTCTAGAGCAGTTATTTCTTATATCTTCAAGTATACTACTTAGTTGGAGACGTCTAATCGACTGGAATTACTTGACATAAACGAATGATTTATACAAAAGAATCATCTTTACTCGGATTTTTTGTCAACTTGGTTTTAATGAAGCGCCTGTTTTACAAATTAAAAGTGTGAAGCAATCAAATAAGATATTCTATAATTCCTATGTAATCCACAATATCTTATTTGAGTTTTCAATTGTAAGAAATTCCCCCCTTTACCGTATGACCCTCTTTTTTCTCGTCTTTTGAGATATGATATATATATAATTTATTCTCTTTCAAATTTAGACTATTGCGATATTATTATTATATTGCATATATTGGTATGTATAATGCATCTTTAAATAACTAATATAACACTAATATAACACATTTTTTTATATTGCATATTATTATTTGTTTGAAGACATATGCAACATAATATTTTGCATATGTTATTATCATATGCATCGGTTTTTTACATATATGTTGATGCGTAAAAAAAAAACGCACAACGATTAATAATCTCGCACCTGGGATAAGACGATCACAGGCTGGATTATAGCTGAGTTCTTCGTCTCCAAAAGGCTTCAACACCTGTAAAAAACCCGTCGGAGAGATCTCCGGCGCGGGTCCTCCGACGCTCAAGTCAGAATCGGCGATCTCAAGGAAAAAGTAAAGGGTGATCTATATCGAAGAAAGCCCCTCAATAATATCAATATAAGGTTCCTGTTTTTCAGGAGTATTTCAGGTGTATTTCAGCTTATATCAGTGCGCCGAAAAGTATGTCAGGGAACTTTTCGGTGGATAAGTGTATCAGAATATTAAGATTCTGTTGATGTAGTTAGATATTTCAAATAACCCGCGAAGGGGCATATAAATAGTACCTATGGGGAAGGGTTGTCCACTTCCCCTCTTTCTCTCAACTGCCACAGTAGTGGGTTTGTCCAAGGCCAGGTCTGCCTCCACTAGCTCGTCCGAGCTCCGAGAAAAGCGGGGTACGTGTGATGTCTCCACACGCCCCTTACCCACGAAGTGGGGTTCATGCTTGATGCGCAAGTTACGCGATTGGGATCTCCAGGACCTGGAGGTCCTCGAGAACCTCCAGGTTTGAACTCCGTAAATATGGGTCCAAGCCCAAAAAATCCCCTAAAAAGGTGGAAGACTTATGTCCTGTTCATCTTAGGACCGATTCTCATCTGTATTTGGCCCAGTGGTCTCAATCTCTGTGGGTTTGGGTCTGAACTAGGCCCAATCCATCATCTCAAGTGTCCATTATCAATATACCAATGATAGTCATCATAATAATCGATATAAGTAAATGAATAATTGTGTAATCATATCCAAACCTCCTCGGATATAACTCATCCGGACGCTACGTGTCATTTCCCCATAGGAGGACACATTTTGTCCACATCATATGTTTATATATTTACATATTTTAGGGCCGCACTTATGTGCAATATTTCACGTGAAATATTAGTATATTTAAGGAAGGGTCAAAATTCGCGGATTTGTTGCGAATTTGACCGGTCAAACAAATATTTCCTTAAAAATCGCATAAAAGTCGCGCGCAGGAGGCTAACAGGATAACGGGTTTCAGGCCTGTGTTACAATAAAGGTAATTATATGTTACTGCAAGGCAAAATATGTGTTACTGTAAGTGCAAATAACACATAAATTGATTTTTCACAAAAAATATTAATACAAATTAATTTAAGGAAAGATAAAATAGAAAAAATCGTTCTTAATCCGTGTTACTATAAATACAATTATATGTTACTGTACGAGCAAATATGTGTTACTGTAAGAACAAGTAACACACAATTGACTTTTGAGTAACACATATTTGACCTTAAAGTAACACGTAAAAATGTGTTACTATATAAACACAAGTGTATTATTTTATAGAAAAAGATGTGCTACTGTATAAATAAAACGTCATTATTGAGAGGGAATGAGATACCCACATTAAAAAGACGAAGAACAATAATTGAAAACACGAAAAATACAACTATGTTGAATAGTTTATTGATCGCTACAATTACAAAAAAACAATTAATTGGAATAAATTTATTTTTTCTCATTAATTCATTCAAAAAACAAAAATAATAATTTCTCCGCTTGTTTCGTGATTAGCAGATCAGAAATCTGAACAGTTTCTGATTTTTTTTTTATTGAACCCTGCAGATTTCTCGTAGCGTGCAGAAGATAAGGCATCGCGGAGAAGAAGGAGACCGACGCAGAAAAGAAGGCAGCACAGAGAAAAGAAGAAGAGAGACCGGCGGCACAGAAAACAAAGGAGAGAAGAAGACGGGATACCGGATAAGAATATAAGAATATGTCATATTGCACGGACAAAGGAGAGAAGAAGACGAGATACCGGATAAGAATATAAGAATAGGTCATATTGCACGGTAGTGATACGGTGAAATATTGTATATATATTTTTGGCCATATTTTATATAGATGCATATATGGTTAAATATATAAATTATTTATGTTTCTATTTCAAACAATCAAAGAGTATATTTGCATATTTTTCATATGTTAATAAATATATTCTTAAAATTTAATTACACAACAATTGAACAGTTTATTTATTTAAAAATATAATTAATAGATTTTAAAATATAAATAAACTGTGGAGTAATATTATACTATTAATTTCATTATACTATTAATTTCATTTATAATATTATACCAACACTAGATTTAAATTGATGCACTCAAACCCAAAGAATCATCTCTATCACTAATGACATGTAATTATCAAATTATATATTCTATATTATTTATTTTTTAAAAAAATTATATTTTAGAACATTTTATTACAGATATATTGTTCTATTACATATTATCACGTATTTTAAGTTATATGCAACATGTGTTTGCATGTGTCTACAAGAATATGTAACAATATTTTGCATATATGTTTTCAAATCTACATATAGAGTAATGATATATAACCAAACAATCGTTTTTTATGAAACCATATTAGTGAGTTGTCACCAAATCATTATCCACATAATCCATTACTATAATTTAAAATAAATAATTAAAATTTATTAATATATTTCAAAAATAAATACAAATCATTCACATTCAAATAAATTTTTCTTATATTGTATCTCAAATTTTCATGGAAAAACCATAAAAAGCGAAAAAACATCACCCAAGCCTAAAAATCACAAAATTAGGTTTTATCTGAAAGAAACTAAGCTGCAAATATAAGCATAAATTTTTAGAAGAAAATGGAGAATGAGAAAATTAGATGAAATGATTTTTCCTGCTCGATGATGATATGTAGAGTGATTGATTCTAATAAAATTTGAGAAAGTGGAGGAAATAGGTGAAAGAGAGGGGAGATAGATCAACTTGGATATGTGATTCGGGTGTAAATTGCATGACTTTAGGGCATATTTAAAGCTTATATTTCTTGTATTTTCACATTATATTGCCCAATTGTGGATGATTTGATTTAATTGTGAGAAATGTATGGTGTTGTTGATGTTTATAGGTAAAACGAGGCTTTTAGGAGCAAAACACATGTTTATATCTCACTGAGTCAAAGAGAGGATTGCTCCATTGAATTTGTCTCGAAAATTGGAGTGAAATGAAAAAAAGAATCGAGTCGATCGGAGATCGAAATCAAAAGTTTTGCACGAAACAAGGATCAGAAATGACTCGACCGAGTTGCTCAAAAACTCAAAATTTCGAACTCGGTCGAGCTCGAGGGATGGACTGATACTAAAAACTTGGGGGTCCTCTTTGCACAGAAAGGAAACTCGGCCGAGTTGCACAGATCCGGCCGAGTTAGGACCGTGGCCCATTTCTCGGGGGGTTTTGGCCTATTTTATTCATTTTTTAAGGGCCTAATTGCAAAATTCACACAAGACTTCTACTCCAACTATAAATAGAGCCAATTTGAGTTTTATAAGAGAGTCTTACTCCTTTTACAAGCAATTTCTCACACACAAACACATAGTTAATATTGTTCTTCATTTTTAGTTTTAATTCTTCATAGAACTAGATAGATGATTCAGGTGGAATTTACATGTTTTAGAGGCACATGTGAAGCGTATTTTAATGTGGATTTCATTGATTTATGCATTGAATATGATTGTTTTAGCCAAAATGAGAGAAAGGTATTGTTTTGTCGATTTTTTAGGAAAAACGATGGAATTTGGAGCAAAACACCAACCATACTTCACTGGATCAAGAAGAGGAGTGCACGGTTGGATTCGTCTCGAAAAATGGAGCGGAATAGCAAAAAGAATCGAGTCAATCGGAGGTCGAAAGCTCAAGATACGGAGGGACGAAGTTGGAGGCCGAAAAGCAATACGAAACTTCCGCCCGGCCGGGCCACTTTTCCGCCCGGCCAGGCCGATCTGCACCCAGATTTTTGATAAATACACCCCCGCACGTATTTTGGCCAAATTCAGTATACGAAGTTATCGCCCGGCCGGGCCACTTTCCCACCCGGCCGGGCCACTTTCAAACTCGAGGTTTTTAGTGAAATTTGGCCATTTTTGAGGGACTTAAGTGCAAAACTTATCCCCAAACCCTACCCCAACACTATATAAGCCCTCTTTCTTGAAATCCAAGAGATCCTCCCTCAATTTCCTCAATTCCCACACATAGTTACACATATTTGGAGGTGTTTTGGCCATATCTTCTTCATCTCTTCATCAATTCATGCAAGGAGGCCACCATTAGCTTGGGAATTTCATTCCCTACCACAATCTAGACTAAGCTCCCTTGTTCTCTTTCTTTTTATTTAGTATTTCATTTAGATTTTGTAATTTGAGTATGTATTTGATTAGCTAAACAATTTGTGGTTCTAAGGCATTGTAGATACTTGGATTAAAGTTTATGATTAATTTCTTGCTTTAATTGGTGTTTATCTCTTATTTGCATGTTTAATTATCCATTGTAAAGCATGTTGTTAGTGGCCATGATGATTTGTTTAATTCATTGTTAATTGGGGTAGTATCGAGAGATTTATTCCATTTAATCGTATGCAAGCATGCAACCCGGTATTATTATGATCTCGAGAGAGGATTAATTATAGAAGAGGGAATTGAATGATCTTAGGGGCTATTTTAGGCGGTGTAATGTTTGTGATGTAGAGATACGAGCTTATGTTGCATGCGCTTTTGGATTAATTTGTATCGAGAGATCGATTAGTTCTTCTTGTGTGATCACCCTATATGAGATAACCTTAATGGCCATTTAAACGAGATAACATTCAAAACGGACATCTAGGTGTTACAATCGCCTTGGAACCCACCTTCTTTCTTTGAGCTTCATCCATTTTACTTTCGTTTTATTAATTTGCATGGTATTTGATCGATTTTGTATTTACTCTTTTCATTGTTTACTAGTGACAATTTTAGTAGATAATTTAGGGTAATTCAACACTTTCAAGTTATCGATCACGTCTAAATAGAACTCAATTAACAAACTACCCTTTTACGCTTAACCTCCTTGTGGGATCGACCTCGTGCTTATCATGCTATGATAGACGCCGTACACTTGCGGTTGTTTATTTTAGTGTTGTATAACACGTGAATCAAGTTTATGGCGCCGCTGCCGGGGAGGTTTTTTATAGCTCTAGAGTGTAGGTTAATAGAGTTTTAGTTTAGACATTTTACTTGCTTTCCTTATTTGCAAAAATCCAAAAATATTTGTGTTTGTTACTTGGATCTTACTTGTATTTCTCATTCTCGTTTGCTCTTTTGATAGACATGGTTTATGATCACACGATCTAGGAGGAACCAACAAGAAGTGTTACCCTTAGATCCGGAGATTGAAACCAATTGTCGAAGAAGGAACGCCGAAAGGAGAAGGATTGAATTGGAAAGAATGAATCGACGGGAAAATCCGGTTGTAGAAGAAGTAGAGGAGGAAGTTGAGAATCAAGGGGTCGAAGGAGTTGAGGAACCGAATAGGAATAGAGGTAACCGGCCTCAAGGAGTGTTAAGGGACAACTTTCGTTGGAGAGTTGAAGAGAATATTGGTATTGGTATGGAAAGAGATGGTAGACGAAGGGAGGATTAGGAACCACTAAGAGTATTGAGAGACCACTTTTGTCCCATCCCAAGGCCCTATGAAGGAGCGGGTCGAGAACCCGTGGACGCACACAACTTTGAACTCAAGCCGGCTTTGATCGTGATGGTGCAAAACAACCAATTTGGTGGGCTCTCCAAGGAGGATCCTAACCTCCACTTGTCTCAATTTCTCGAGATAAGTGGAACGGTTAAGATCAACCGTGTTCCCCAAGACTACATCCGCTTGCAACTCTTCCCCTTCTCACTCCGGGACCGAGCAAAACAATGGTACCTCTCTCTTGACTTGAGGACCATTGAGAATTGGGCCGACCTTGTTGATGCATTCCTAATGAAGTACTTTCCTCCAAGCAAGACCATCAAGATACGAGGGGAGATCTCTTCATTTATGCAAGATGATGATGAGTCGTTGGTCGAGGCTTGGGAGCGCTTTAAGGATCTCATTAGAAGTTGCCCACAACACGGGTTCTCGAGAGACCAATTGATATGTTACTTCTACAACGGAATGGATCACCGTACGAGAGGGATGGTAGATGCCTCGGCCGGTGGAGGTTCTTTGTTGGTAAAGACGACGGAAGAAGGTTATGTGCTATTGGAGGAGATGGCAAAGAACGGGAACCAATGGCCATCCGAACGAAGGCAAAATCGAAGGGTAGCTTCCACTCAAAATTCGGAAGAAAGTGTCAACTTATCCAACAAAGTGGATAAGCTAATCTCTTTGATGACGGCCAAAGCACTAGTGGAGCCCAATAATGATCAATATGAAGAGGCCCATTACATGAACAACCAACGGGACCGAAATTATCGAGAGAGAGGTTGGGGAGAAAGACAAACTCATGGGAACTATCACCCCTCTAATCCGAACCAATACCATCCCGGCTTGAGAAACCATGAAAATTTCTCATATGCTAACCCACACAATGCCATTCAACCACCGTCGAACTTCAATGTACGAGATGGTGTGAGAGAAGAATCTTCGTCAAAGCTCACTATGGAAGAAATGTTTATAACATTCATGGGAGAAACCAAGAATTTCATGAAAGAGACTAAGCATAATGTGCAAAGATATGGCAAAAACTTGATGAGCATGGTGAGATGATCAAAGATGTGACCACTCACATGAAAGCTATGGAAAAGCAAATAGGTCAACTTGCCACCATCATTGGAAAGCAACACGTTCCGGGGCAATTCCCTTCTAACACGGAGCTAAATCCTAAGGAGCAATTCAAAGCCATAAGGCTAAGAAGTGGGACAAGCTACGAAGGGCCCAAGATGCCGTAAGAGGAGGAAGTGGTAATGGCACCCGAGGGTGTTGACAAAGAAGATGGCTTAGTGAAAGAGAAAGAAGAGAAAGAAGGGGAGAAGAAGAGTGGGGAGGCAATCCCTCCACAAAACAAAGGCAAGAATGTAGTGCCCCTCCCATATCCGCAAAGGATGAAGAAGAAGAACTTGGATAGCAAGTTTGTCAAGTTTGCGGAGATGTTCAAGAAACTCCATATCAACATCCCTTTCGCCGAAGCTCTTGAACAAATACCACATTACTTCAAATTCTTGAAGGAGATAATGTCAAGCAAGAGGGAAATGGAGGCATATGAGACGGTGCACTTAACCGAACATTGTATCTCCATAATTCAAGCTAAGCTACCTCCAAAGTTTAGGGATCCCGGATCCTTCACTTTATCATTCACTATTGGAGATGGAGGTACATTAAGAGCTCTATGCGATTCGGGAGCAAGCATCAACCTCATGCCATTGTCACTCTTCAAGTCACTTGGTTTAGGAGAGCTCACACCAACCACAATGAACCTCCAATTGGCGGATAGGTATATGACATACCCTTTGGGTATAGCGGAGGATGTATTGGTCAAAATCGACAAGTTTCTCTTTCCGGTAGACTTTGTGGTTTTGGATATGGAGGAAGACAAAAACATTCCATTGATATTGGGAAGGCCATTTTTGGCAACCGGAGGGGTTATTATTGATATGAGGAATGGAGAGTTGGAGCTTCGAATGAACCAAGAGATAGTTACGATTGACATGTTTAGAACTATCAAACTCCGAAATGATGAGAATGGAGAGTATGGGTTTCCCAAGGAATAGTACCCTCCAATACCCATGAAAGAGGAGGTAGGAGAATATTTTAAGGTCAATGTTGTGAAAGAGGACCCCCAAGTGGAAGAGCATGAGTTGAAGATGGGCAAGAAGGCCAAGTTTGGGGGAGTTTTCTTCAAAAACTCCCCCAAATCAAGAAAAGCTACTTGTGCAAGCTTGGGGATGAATGAGGCATAAACTTCTTATGATATGATTGAAGAGCCGGATGGGCTAGCTAGTGGATGCTTCAATGGGCTTAAGAAAGTCGTATGGGCAAGGAAGGTCAAGAACAAGGATGACAAGGGGGTGACTTGATATCCCCCTCAAGGAAGAACCGTCCGGCATAGGACGTTAAAAATAGCGCTTCTTGGGAGGCAACCCAAGGTTTTATTGCTTTCATGTTTTTATTGCTTTAGTAGTGTTGATAGCTTGGTTTATTTTGTAGGTATGGATGAAGAGTACTATGGATAGCACATCTTGGAGAATGGAGAAGAAAGCAAAACCAACTTTGGAGAGAGGAAGCAAGTGTTGCAATGGTGATCTTTGAAGAAGCATTGGATGTGCAAGGAGGGAGGTAACAACTTGTAGCCCCAAACTTAGAATTTATACATAGTAAAATTCTAAGTTTGGGGGAGTTATTTTTCTTTTATTTTTCTACTAGTTGTTACCCTTGCACCGGTTCGTCATTCTACTTGTGTCACATTTTGCACCGGCGCACACTTGACTTCCACATGATTATATTGATTAAGTTGGTTTTAATCACATGATTGGGTAGTGGATCTTTGGTGAAATGTGAGCATGAATAGTCATTGGGATCCATTGTTGAGTAGTTGTGGTGATGTCTATTTGCTTTGAATGTTTGCATGATTGGTGTTGGAATATAGAATCATTTTGTGTTCATAGTTGTGAGCTTTGATAGCATGGATGCATGATGTGTTGTTGTTTGTGAACATTTGATGAATGTGAGAGTTCTATTGAATAAACCGGTGAGAATTGAGCCTTGAATCGAGCATGTAATCCGGTTTAGTTCATTTGAGAGTGGACTAGGTTCTTGCTAGTAATTCTAGAACTTGCCCAAGTTCTTGTTTGAAAATATGATTGTGTGAAACTTTATGATGTGATATAGGCCATCTTGTTCCAAAAGAGTCACTTAGCCAAAATTTTCCGAAAACCGAAGTAATTTCCCGTAGTTAGCCCCTTTGAGCCTAATTCCTCATTTTCTTGGCAAACTACAATGTTAACCACTTAGCCTTTTTGAACCTTTGATTCCTATATCTAGTGGGGGATGAAAGACAAAGTGGAAAAACATGTGCTTGAATGAATGTCTTTGGTGAAGGAGAAATTGGAAAAGTTGAAAGAAAAAGTTGAAAAAGATGAAAAGAAAATCAATGGAAAAGAAAAGAGGGACAAAGAGCCCCAAAAGCTTGAAAAAAAAAATGGTTCAAAAGATGAGGTGATGAATGCTTGAAAAAAGAAAGAAAAATGAAAAGTGAGGATGGAGTTTGTAAACTTTGAAAGTAAAAGCACAAATTGTACAACAACAAGCTTTGTCCTCCATTAGAAGAGTCACAAACTCCCAAAATTCATCCCACCTTGTTCAAAGAGCCAATGTTACATCCTTGATTAAGTCCTATTGATCACATTGTTGAGCATTTGATGTGTGTAGAAAGTAGAAGTTGGGCAAGCATATGGTGATTGCATAGCATAACTTGGTTGATGAGTGCATTAATATCCTTAATTTGTTTATGTGTTTGAGAGAAACACTCCATCATGTGAGTAGAGGACTTGAGCATTTGGATTATGTTTCTCATTCACAATGTGTTGTGTGTTTATGCATTCTTTGATTCATGAATGTGAATTGCAATAATGAGCTTATGACCTTCATTGAGAAATGCACTTTGAGAAAGAGATATCACTACATCTTACTTTGCATGTGTGATTTGCATTGAATATTCCATTGTGATCATTCCACCCTCATTGCTTTAAGTGCTTAGTTGTTTGAGGACAAACAAAATTTTAAGTTTGGGGGAGTTTGATTCGGGTGGAATTTACACGTTTTAGAGGCACATGTGAAGCGTATTTTAATGTGGATTTCATTGATTTATGCATTGAATATGATTGTTTTAGCCAAAATGAGAGAAAGGTATTGTTTAGTCGATTTTTTAGGAAAAGCGATGGAATTTGGAGCAAAACACCAAACATACTTCACTGGATCAAGAAGAGGAGTGCACGGTTGGATTCGTCTCGAAAAATGGAGCAGAATAGCAAAAAGAATCGAGTCAATCGGAGGTCGGAAGCTCAAGATACGGAGGGACGAAGTTGGAGGCCAAAAGCAATACGAAACTTCCGCCCGGCCGGGCCACTTTTCCGCCCGGCCAGGCCGATCTGCACCCAGATTTTTGATAAATACACCCCCGCACGTATTTTTGCCAAATTCAGTATACGAAGTTATCGCCCGGCCGGGCCACTTTCAAACTCGGGGTTTTTAGTGAAATTTGGCAATTTTTTAGGGACTTAAGTGCAAAACTTATCCCCAAACCCTACCCCAACACTATATAAGCCCTCTTTCTTGAAATCCAAGAGATCCTCCCTCAATTCCCACACATAGTTACACATATTTAGAGGTGTTTTGGCCATATCTTCTTCATCTCTTCATCAATTCATGCAAGGAGGCCACCATTAGCTTAGGAATTCCATTCCCTACCACAATCTAGACTAAGCTTCCTTGTTCTCTTTCTTTTTATTTAGTATTTCATTTAGATTTTGTAATTTGAGTATGTATTTGATTAGCTAAACAATTTGTGGTTCTAAGGCATTGTAGATACTTGGATTGAAATTTATGATTAATTTCTTGCTTTAATTGGTGTTTATCTCTTATTTGCATGTTTAATTATCCATTGTAAAGCATGTTGTTAGTGGCCATGATGATTTGCTTAATTCATTGTTAATTGGGGTAGTATCGAGAGATTTATTCCATTTAATCGTATGCAAGCATGCAACCCGGTATTATTATGATCTCGAGAGAGGATTAATTATCGGAGAAGGAATTGAATGATCTTAGGGGCTATTTTAGGCAGTTTAATGTTTGTGATGTAGAGATACGAGCTTATGTTGCATGCGCTTTTGGATTAATTTGTATCGAGAGATCGATTAGTTCTTCTTGTATGATCACCCTATATGAGATAACCTTAATGGCCATTTAAACGAGATAACATTCAAAACGGACATCTAGGTGTTACAATCGCCTTGGAACCCACCTTCTTTCTTTGAGCTTCATCCATTTTACTTTCGTTTTATTAATTTGCATGGTATTTGATCGATTTTGTATTTACTCTTTTCATTGTTTACTAGTGACAATTTTAGTAGATAATTTAGGGTAATTCAACACTTTCAAGTTATCGATCACGTCTAAATAGAACTCAATTAACAAACTACCCTTTTACGCTTAACCTCCTTGTGGGATCGACCTCGTGCTTATCACGCTACGATAGACGTCGTACACTTGCGGTTGTTTATTTTAGTGTTGTATAACACGTGAATCAATAGATTAGTGGTTTTTACTTATAATCAAGCTACGATTATCATCGGGCATCGTCTATTACATTGTTTTGTAGCTACAATTCCAAGATCAAGGTGATATTACTTTTGTTTGCATTTCAATTTGGTAATTTATTAAATTCTTCAATTACTTACTACTTTGCTATGAGTTTGATGCTTGTTTTTGTTGTAGCCATGAGATTCTCTTCTATAACCATGGACTAAATTCTCATTGCCTTGGGTGTGGTTGATTTGATGGGTGTTTAGTGTAATTATGGATTTATTGCATGATTAACTTAGGTTTTGGGTGTTTATGTTTCTAGAGTTGTGTTGTAATTGATTCATTTGGTTAATCAACCCTATTAGCGAGCATGTTCGATTATGTTAATTGCAACGAGAGTTGAGTTGCATGATTGGGAGTGTAAGTGTGAGCTTTGGTTAATTGAATAGAATTTAAGTAGTAATTAGCTTAATCGAGAGAGGGTTAATTGCTAGACCGACAACTTTAGACATCAATCCAATAGAGGTCGTTTAGGAGATTGGTGAGAGGGCGTCTCATAAGCATTAGTAACCGTGTTGAAAGTGCTTATAAGACACTATCTTAGGAGCTTATGGTATTTGATTAGATCCTATAATTGTTAATCAATGCACGTGTTCACCTATGCCTTTCGAGGGGGTCTACACATATGAGTGATAGCCTTTAGCTTAATCCAAAACCATAGTTTAATTCATGCAATTGGTTCGTTAACTCATTGAATTACCCACGAAACGGAAACACCCGAGGCAATACCCCTTCTCTTGCACTTTCAAAAGAAAGTTAGATAGCTTGTCATTTCATTTGTCTTGTTATTGTTACTTTAATATATCTAGTTTAATACTTTTGTTTTAAATTCCAAAAATCCACAAACAAACAAGTGTCGTTACTAAAATAACATGCAAACTTAAAACTTTAGGGATTCACTTTCACTCAAGGGTGTGTTTGGTTTGGGATTGGCCCATCCGGATTTGGATGGGCCATCCCCCATCCCATCTCTCTCCATCCTTCTCCATCCAAATATTCATCTCAATACTCATCCACCCATATAATACACCTATATACCTATTTTTATATAATCACATCACCATTTTTTTATATTAATTACTCATTCTCTCTCCTACTTTTTCTTCCACACATTTATTCTCTCTCCTACTTTTTCTTCCACACATTTATTCTCTCTCTTACTTTTCTTCCACACATTTATTCTTTCTCCTACTTTTCTTTCTTACACTAATTATTTCACTAACTAACAATAATAAAATAATACAACATCACTATTGATTTGACATAAAGTTCTCCATCCACATCTATTTTTCAATCTCTGTCCAAACACAATTTTTATTCAATTACTATTTATGGATTACCCCCATCCATATTTTTCCAATCCCCATCCCCATCCCATCCACCACAATCCCTAGGTGGTGTTTGGTTTGGGATTGATTTGGATTGGATTTGGATTGTGGTGGATTGAATTGTGATTTGGGTAATCCATGAATAGTAAATTGTGTGTAAGTTGTGTTTGGTTAAGGATTGAGAAGTAGGGGTAGATTTAACTTTATGTCACATCAAAAGTGATGTTGTAATATTTTATTATTGTTAGTAGTGAAATAAAAGTAAGAGAGAGAAGAAAGTAGGAGAGAGAATGAGTGTGTGAAAGAAAAGTAAGAGGGATAGTGATTTGATGGTATAAAAATAGTGATTTGATGGTATAAAAATAGGTGTGTAAGTGTATTATAGGGGTGGATTGATATTTGGATTTGTATTTGGATTGAGATGAATTGAAAGAGATTGGATTGGGATTGGGCCAATCCAAATCCGGATTGACCAATCCCAAAACAAACACCGCTTGTGGGGATCGTATTGTTACGCGTGTAAAAAGTGTTAAAAACGATACAAGTCAATATGCAAAAATTGATTTTATCTTTTCAAAATCTTCTTATAACTGTTATATTTTATTTTCTTCTTAAATATTTTTTGAGAAAATAAATTGTTTAAAATATATTCACTCAGTCTCACAATAACTTTCACACTTTCATTTTCGGGACGTCCCACAATAACTTTAACACCCTTAAAATGGAAAATCCTTTATAAACTTCACTCTCACAATAACCTCAATTTTACACAAATTGGTAAACGATGTTGTGAGGTGAATTTGATTAATGAGAATCAAGATGTTGGTGTGAAATTGGGTTATGATGCTCGTGTGGCCCAAATTGGTAGTCTCAGTGGTTCTAAGCGTGAGGTGAATTTGATTAATGAGAATCAAGATGTTGGTGTGGTGGATCCAACTAGTAAACGATTGAAACAGGAACTACAAGTGGTGGATTATGCAGTTGATTTTTTTGATAGATCGGCGGAGGTTGCACGAGAGCAACCCCGTCGAGAACAATGAGTTGTATTGGTTGGAACTGCCGAGGGCTTGGGAACCCTCGGAAAGTTCCCGTTTTGAAGAAGGAAATTCTTTCTAAAGGTCCTGTCATGGTTTTTTTATGTGAAACAAGGTTAATGGTTTCTGAGTTGCAGGGTGTCGCAAGCAAGCTTGGTTTTGAGTGTTGTCTAGGGGTAGATTGTTTTCGAGAGGGGAATGGCCGAAGTGGGGGTTTGGGCCTGCTTTGGAGAGAGGATATAAATGTCAGTATTCGATCCTTTTCGATTAATCACATTGATGCGGTGGTTGGGGAGGAGAATTGCTGGCGGTTCACGGGCTTATATGGTTATCCGGAGGAAGGTCAGAAGTGGAGAACGTGGACATTGTTGGATCGTTTAGCTGGGGAGGTTCGTTTACCCTGGCTATGTTTGGGTGATTTTAATGAGATTATGTACAACAATGAGAAGAGGGGTGGGATTTTGAGGGCAGAGGCAAAAATGGTTGAATTTAGGGATTGTTTGGATCGTTGCGGCTTAGTAGATGCGGGTTATGAAGGTCATTCTTTCACCTGGTCCAATATGCAGGCGGGAGAACGAAACATTCAGGAGCGGTTGGATAGGGTTGTGGCGAATGAGGAGTGGATGGGGAGGTTTTCGTGTGTCCGGGTGCGACACCTGTCGCGGGTGTTGTCGGATCAATGCCCGATTCTGGTCCAATGGGAAGGGCGTTCTTGTGAGGGGGATGAGGGGAGGCCAGCTAGATTATTCAGATTCGAAACCTCCTGGCTACAAGAGGACGATTGCTTGGCTGTCATACGGGCATCTTGGCGCCCGAGGGGTGGTTCGTTGATGGGGGGGTTAGCTGAACGAATATCGTCTTGTGGAGATGCTTTGGCTGGGTGGGATGCGGAGTTTTTTGGCAATATACCCAAGGAGATTGTGCGTTGTAAGGCCCAGCTGGATAGATTACATCGTGGGAGACAAATGGAGGAGATTGTGCAGGCTGCCCGGGCCTTGGAACATAAAATCGCAGCTTTGGTTAGGAAGGAGGAATTATATTGGCTTCAAAGATCGAGAGTTAGCTGGTTGAGGGAGGGGGATAAGAACACTAAGTTTTTCCATAGAATAGCGTCGGGGAAGAAGCGACGGAATCATGTACATGAGATTATGGGAGTGGACGGTGTGAAGCAGAAGGCGATTCGGGATATTAAGCAGACCTTTTTGGCTTATTTCTCGGGTATCTTCTCGGCGTCGGATCACTTGGATATGGAGGAGGCTATTGGAGCTGTTGATTGCAGGGTGACAGATGATATGCACGAGGCGTTAGCTCTACTGTTTTCTGAGGCGGAGGTTACTAAGGCTTTGTCCCAGATGCACCCTACGAAAGCGCCAGGACCAGATGGTATGTCTGCTATATTTTATCATAAATAATGGGATGTAGTAGGTCCTACTGTTCTTTCTTCTGTCCTTAGTGTCTTAAATGATGGTGTGTCCCCAGAGGTCATTAATAATACTTTTATTTCTTTGATTCCGAAAAAGAAGTGTCCTTTGCTTCCATCAGATTTTCGCCCTATTAGCCTGTGTAATGTGGTGTATAAGTTGATTACTAAAATTATTGCCAATCGATTAAAGATCCTTTTACCCTCTATTATTGATCCTTGTCAATCTGCTTTTGTCCCTGGTCGTTTGATTACTGATAACGCTTTGTTAGCTTTTGAGATCTTTCATCATATGAGGCATAATAAAGCTTTTAAGCGAGGTTCTTTTGCATTCAAGCTAGATATGAGTAAGGCTTATGATAGGGTTGAGTGGCCTTTTTTGGATGGGGTGATGAGGAAAATTGGGATTAATGAGTCTCTTGTTGATACGATTATGGGCTGTGTAAATTCTGTTTCTTTTGCAGTTCTAGTTAATGGTGCACCTACAGAGTATTTTCATCCGACTAGGGGTATTCGTCAGGGGGATCCACTGTCGCCCTTTCTCTTTCTGTTCTGCACAGAAGCCCTGTCGGCGTTGATTCGGAGGCATATGGAGATTGGTGTCCTGCATGGGGTAAAGATTTGTCGGAGGGCTCCTCCGGTATCGAATTTATTCTTTGCGGATGATACTGTGATTTTTGGTAGGGCAACAAGTACTGAGTTGGTGTGTGTGAAGAGGATATTGCAGGTTTATGAAGGGGCTTCGGGACAGGCCATTAATTTAGACAAATCTGATATCATGTTTAGTGGGGGTATTTCTGAGAATAGAGGTGACGAGCTAGCGAATCTGTTAGGTGTTCGAAGGGTGGCAGAACATGCGGTGTATTTAGGCATTCCGACTAGGGTTGGAAGGGCTAGATCAGCCGTGTTTCGGGCATTGGTTGATAGGGTGTGCAAAAAAATAAAGGATTGGAAGAGACGTATGCTCTCTCAGGCGGGAAAAATCACTCTCATAAAATCTGTGGTTCAATCTATTCCTACATACTTGATGACTTGTTTTCGAATTCCTTCAAATATCATTCATTTGATTGAATCGGCTATTGCTCGGTTCTTATGGGGACAGAGGGGGGAGGAACGTCGTATACATTGGCTTCGGCATGAGATCTTGTGTCGCCCGAAGGAGGAAGGGGGCTTAGGGCTACGGAGCTTGGCTGATTTCAATCTCTCGTGTTGGCTAAGCAGGGGTGGAGGCTGATTCAAGATGAGTCTTCTTTATTAGCTAGGACATTAAAGGCAAGGTATTATCCACAAGGTAATTTCAGAACTGCTACAGTGGGGGATAATTCCAGTTTTACTTGGAGGAGCATTATTGCTGGGAGAGAGGTTCTAGAGAGGGGACTGGTGTGGGTGATTGGTGATGGTCGCTCGGTGAAGGTTGACTCGGACCCCTGGGTGTTTGATGGGGGCCCATCGCGAGTAGTTTTACTTGACGGGGTCGATGCAGAGGGCCTTAGGGTCTGTGATTTATTTGAATCAGGGGCTAGAGCATGGGATGTGCCAAAATTACAGGAGCTATTTCCATTGGAGGAGGTGCGTCGAATCCGAGCGATTCCGGTGCTGGAGGAAGCGCAATCAGATGTGTTAGCTTGGAAGTTCTCAAAAAATGGAATTTACTCTGTTAAGTCTAGGTATGAAAATGGATGTGGACGTCCAATGATGACGGAGCAGGGGGGTCGTGTGTTCGGCAGATGGTGGAGTCGACTTTGGGCTTTGAATGTTCCCCCAAAATTTAGGGTGTTTGTTTGGCGTGTTTTTCATGATATTCTGTCGGTGAACATTAACTTAATTAGCCGATTTGTTGATGTTGACCCATGGTGTAAGAGGTGTGGGGTGGAGATGGAGACAGCGGAACATATGGGGCGAGAGTGTGGGTGGACGAGGCAGGTGTGGGAGGTGGCTGGGGTCTCTTTGGACCACAGTGAGGGGCAGTCGTTGGGGGCGTGGGTGGCGAGTATGTTAGATTCATTGGCGGGGACAGATAGGAGAGAGAGGTTTGTGGTACTGCTGTGGTTCTTATGGTTCGCAAGGAACTCCCTACAGTTCCGAGAGGTGTCGATGGATCCGGCTCAGGTTGTCTTGATGGCGGATAATTATTTGGCGGAGTTTAAGAAGGCTGCTATTGATAAGCAGAAGCGCCGGGAGTTTGTGGTGGAGACGAGGTGGGTTCCTCCATGTGGTGAGCAGCTGAAACTCAATACAGATGCTTCAGTGCGTCCTGGTGTGGGGGTTGGCTTGGGTGGGGTGCTGCGTGCTTCAGATGGTGGGGTGAGATGGTGCTTTGCTGAGCATTGGGAGGTTGACTGGAGTGTGGAAGTAGCAGAAGCCGCTGCTGTGCGCCGTGGTTTGGAATGGGCTGTTGAGATGGGAGTTAATTCCATCGTGATTGAATCGGATTCCCAGTTGGTGATTAATGCATTGTGCTGTCCACGGCCAGATTTGTCGTACTTTGGCCAGTTGATTCGTGATATATTGGGCTTGAGTAGGAGCCTATCGGCTGTTTCGTTTAATTGGACGCGTCGTACAGGGAATAGAGTAGCGCATCGTCTTGCTTTCTTTGGGCTCTCTTGCCTGACTAGTTTTTTTTTCACAATCTGTACCAATTCAATTTGAGTTGGATGTTTCTGCTGATTTAGCTGATTAATATATTTCATTTTACTGTCAAAAAAAAAAATTTACACAAATGCCATTACTTTATCTCCACACATACACAAAAGTCAACTCATTTATTTACTTTATACATAAAGTTTTACAAAATTATCCCTCAAAACTTCACTCATTATTACACTTTCTTAATTTTCGTGCCCATCTACCTATGAAGATTAATATGGGACGGAGGGAGTATTTATCAATAAAATTATGAATTGTAAAGTTAAAAATAAGTTGCATATAACTTAAAATACGTGATGTAATATAACAATATATCTGTAATCAAATATTTTAAAATATTAATTTTATCGTTAAATGCCGACATCGTTCAAACATAATTTAAAATATAACGAAAATTGGATGAAAATTTAGATTTAATGATAACCATATTAAACGTGTATTTATTTTAAGCATCTTATTTTTATTTAAATCACTAAAATGATTTTTTTTATTATGAGACGGAGTGGATATAATAAAGATTCAAAGATGCATGAATGATGAGTAATTTGAAAGAAAATGACATAATCCAAATTAAATGTATTTTATTAATTCACCGATTCAATTTAAATTATTTTTTCTGATTAATGGGATTCTGTACGAAATGAGTTTTGAATTTAAAATGCAATTCATGGCCACCGTGATTAATGAGATTCTTCTTCCAGCTTTTATAGTTGACAATTAAATTTTAAAATAAATTGATTGATCTTAAGAATCATCCACTAATGTTATATAATTATGGAATTATATATTCTATATTAATTTTTTAAAATAAAATTAATATTTTAAAATGTTTTATTACAGATATATTGTTCTACTACATATTATCACATATTTTAAGTTATATGCAACAAATTTTTGCAACAAAATCTTTGCATATGTTATTGACCATATGCACCCCATTTTTTACATATATTTTTATATATTTGCATATTTTATATAGATGACATATATTGTTAAATATATAAATTATTTATGTTTTTACGTCATTTTAATAAATTTGTTCTTAAAATATAATTAGACAACAATTGAATAGTTTATTTATTTAAAAATAAAATTAACAAATTTTAAAATATAAATAAACTACGAAGTAATATTTGATATGGAGCCCATAATGGGCTCTTACGAAACCAAATGATTATTTGACATTTTTCATGTCATTATATTACTTAATTAATTAACACTAATGTAAGAGATCGAATCAAAATATAGCATATATCTCAACCTCTACTCATAAAATTAGAAAATAAAATATTTTAAGATATATATATATATATATATTGAACAATTATTTTTAAACGTTTTTTCCCTTGCTAAGCTTATTATGGAGTTTTCTGGTTCTATTACTTGATTGTCTACGGGACGGGATCTCGTGTTACACAATTGTGTAACACTGTTTGGATGAATGACATTTGTCTATTAATTAATTTAGATTAAATATGGTAAAATAAAATTCTTTAATTCTCCCTCTCAATCTACATAAACTTTATCAAATATTTAAAGAAAAAAAATCAAGGCAATATTTTTTTAACACAAATTATATATAAAAAAAATTATACTCAATTTGTTTAAATAATTTTATATAGAAAAAATACTTTTCAAAAGATATTACAAACGGTTTGTTCAAATATAACTAAATACTTTTAAATAATTTAATAATTTTGGGCATTTTGTTTAAATGTAATTAAATGCAAAATTCAATATAAATGTAATTAAAAAATATAATTTAATAATTTTTTACATTTGAAATATAATTAAATACAAAATTCAATATAAAATTTTATAAAAAAGTGTTGAGTAAATATAATTAATACAAAAATAACTAATTAAATGGAATATAATTATAAAAAAATTTACGATCAAATCTTTTTTTTTTTTTGAAACCTTTGTATTTGTTTTTTTTAAATGCTTTTATATTCAGTTTTATATTTAACTATATTACTCAACATTTTTTATCTTAAATTTTATATTAATTTATCATAATAATTCTCATGTTTTGTTGTTTCATAATACTTTAATAAAATAAATATACTTACTTTTTTTTTTGTAATTTTCATATTTTAATTTTTTTTCTTCAATTTGACCATTTTTGTTTAATTGTTAAAGTATATTTTTTAAATACTTTTATATTTAAACAAAATGCCAAAAATTTTAAATTAT
Organism: Galeopsis tetrahit; assembly: GCA_963675135.1. NCBI lineage: Eukaryota > Viridiplantae > Streptophyta > Magnoliopsida > Lamiales > Lamiaceae > Galeopsis > Galeopsis tetrahit. The sequence continues at coordinate 69,425,517 of OY776128.1, read as the reverse complement.
TTAAACGTGTTTATTATATTTAAGCAAACTGATTGCAATTTTTATTTTTTTTTTGAAATTGTTTAAGATTTTTCTATATAAATTATTTAAACAATTTAAATATAAAGTTATTTTACTATAATTTTTGTTGAAAAATATTGTCCCGATTTTTATTTCTTTTAATATTTGATAAGATTTGGATATATTTAAGGGAGAGAATTAAGGAATTTTATTTAACATAGTTAATCTAAATTAATTACTAGAACAAGCGTCATTCATTTAAAGAGTGTAACAGGAGATCCTGTCCCGTCCCGAATATTAGTCATGATTGATGATGGAATCATAATTATTACTCCCTCCACTTTTATTTAAGTGTCATTTTAACAATTTTCAACAAATTAAGATATATAACTATGGACCATTTTACCCTTCATTAATGATAACTAATTTTAATATTAAAATTATGTTTAGTAATGAATGTGGTCAAAATTGTATGTGATATTCATGTATACAATAATTAAAGTTTATCCATGATTTATGTTATAGTACTATATTCAAAAGGGAAAAAAAAGGTAAAGAAAATGGAGAGGGTTTAATGGATAAGGGTAAAATTGTTAAAATTAAAAAAAAAAGGTATAGAATGACACTTATGATGAAAATATTAAAAAAGGCAAAGTGACACTTAATAAAAAAACGGAGGGAATAATTATTGAATGTGACAGAAGATCCGGTGGTGTTTCTTCTAATTATATACATCAAAATTTAGAATGTGGAGGATTCGTGCTACCATTAAACACATTTTTAATTTGAAATTGATATACACAAACATGTATGCATGTATATACATCATCATCATCACCTATATAAACAAGACTCCCTCATCACACTTTTCCATCAAATCCCGTCTCTTCTTTCTTTGTTTCTTCACTACAAAATTAAAAGAAAAAGAAAAAGAAAAAAAAAGAAGAAGAAAGAAATGGCTTCTTCAATTAAATTGTCTTTGATTCTCTTCTTTGCCTTGTCACTCTCCATCCAACTAACTTTTGGTATGTAGTACTCCCTCAGTCCCGTGATTACTTGCACACTTTTTTTATTGGGACGTCCCAAAATTACTTGCACACTCTTAATATGGAAATACCCCACAAAATTAATAATCTCACAACATCATTTTATTTTCAAATTTGCCACTCTTTTTTTCCATACATTTCACTTTACACGTCATCAAATCCACTTTACACATCATCAAATTACCTAAAATATCCCTCCTTTATCTTACATCATCAACCACAAAATCCACTTTTCTTAAACAACGTGTCGGTCAAACTATGCAAGTAATTCCGGTACGGAGGGAGTAACATAGTATTTCATTTTAGTCAACATGATAAATCATATATGTAACACAAAAATTTTGATGTTTTCATTAATCCAATTACATCCATAATGTGTATTGTATGTGCAGCCGAGGTTATATGTGACAATTTGCCGGAGGATCTGTGCTCCTTCGCGGTGGCGTCGTCGGGGAAGAGATGCGTGCTAGAGAACTTCAACAAGGGAGACGGGAGCCTCGGGTACACGTGTAAGACATCGGAAGCCATGGCGGAGAGTTTCCCCGGCCACATTGAGAGTGATGAGTGTGTCAATGCGTGCGGCGCTGACCGCAGATTCGTCGGAATATCCTCCGACTCCTTCCTCTCGGCGGCGTTCACCTCCAGCCTCTGCTCATGGGATTGCTACAAGAACTGCCCCAACATGGTTGACCTTTATTTTAACCTCGCCGCTGCTGAAGGTACTAATTATTTTTTTATCTACTCTAGTTTAAAAAAAAAATTAAAATATATTCCCGATGAATTATTTTTAATAATAGAGTTGTAACAAGTACTAACATTTAAAATAAAATAAAAATGTGTAGGTGTGTTTTTGCCTCGTCTTTGCGAGAAGCAGAAGTCAAACCCCCATCGTGCAATGTTAGAGCTTCTGAAAAGCGGTGGTGGCACCACGACGGACGACTTCGTGGCTTCTGCTCCAGCTCCAGTTCCAGTTCCAGTTCCGGGGTCTTCGAACCCCCGCCGTGGAATGTCAGAGCGGGCCGATGACATGGTTCCAGCTCCAGCTCCGAGCCAAATGTAATTTTTTAAATATTGAATGGACGAGCTAGGGACGGGACGAGGTTATTTATTTTACTTAATTTCATGACAAGAACGGAATTGGTTGGTTTTTTTTTGTACTGGCTTGGCTTTTCTTCAACGTAATATTGTGTTTGGTATTCAATCTTTTTATATGATAGAAGTACTAATACTATTTTCTTAATGAAATTAATTCTTCTCCTATTAATTAATTGTTATTGATATATATTCCGCCAACACAATACTTTTATTCCTAATCTAATAGTATACTTGATCATGTCGTCAAGTAAATCCTAATTTTCTTATGAATTATTGAAGCCCGACTTCGTACTTTGTTACCCACAAACAACTTCAACTGAAATTGAATTATAATTAATATACTATATTAATGTGTAGAAAAATTTAGAAAAAAAAAATGGATTTGACCGATTCATTTACGGTAGATAATTGGACTGAATTTAAAATTTGGGTAAACTTATATATGAGACCAAAATCAAAATGTGTATTCCATCAAGATTAAATTCAAAATTACTCCAACTTAAAGGACTACAAAAATTTTAATCCCTAGATACATTACCATCCAAAAAAATCTTAATTTCTCTTTTGAAATTTCTAAGATTTTTGTCTTGAGATTTCTAAATTTTTTTCTTAGATTTTGACACTGATTGGCCGGAGATGGCAGTGACAGTTACTTGCAATATGTTGGACAGATGTGGTGTATCTATTGAATTATAAATTAGGGTTTATATATAAAAGGACATTTTAAATATTTTACTCCCTCCATCCCACAAAGATATATCTACATATTCATTTTTTGGATGTCCCAAATTATAGTTACATTTCTCCTTTTACTTTAGTATTAAATGTTTTATTGTCAATTTTACCCATAATTAATATTAGTAATTAATGCTTAACAGATTTTGAACTACATTAGCTAAATTTCACTATATTTTTTTATTTTTCTTAATCTGTGTGTAAAGTCAAATGTAACTATCTTTGTGGGACGGGAGAATATAACATTATTAAAATAATAAATAAAGGGAGGGAGTGTATGAAACAAAGATGTAGGTGTAACTAACCGTTCTAAAGAATTTGTGAGTTGGTTGTGGTTTAAGTTGGCCGGCCCACTCCGTCAGTACTTGAAATTCTATTTTTCATAATTTAACTTTTTTTTTGGGCGCGGCTAAAGGCACACACAGATCCTATGAGGACACCCACGCGATGAGGACACACACAAAATGGATGAGGACACCCACGTGGAAATTCCAAAATTACCCTCCTCTAAATTAAAACCCTTTCATTCTCTCTTCCTTCTTCTCAAAATTCAGGACACCCACCTCCATTTCTCTCTTCACGTCGGAGCGGAGCTGCGCCGCACCTCTTCCTGCGTCCCGGCGTCGCCCGCCCGTCTGCAGCGCCGCCTCTTCACCTCCCAAGCCACGCACGCCGGTGGCGGATTCTCTCCCCCAGCCCCCCGCTTCTCTTCCTCTGCTCCCACGTCGCCGCGCGCGACCACCCACCCATCTCACGTCGGCGCAGCAGCGCCGCCCACTGCGCACCTCTTCCCTTCCTCTTCCCTCCGTCACTGCGGCATGGCCACCCACCTGAAAATTCCAAAATTACCCTTCTCACTATTAAAACCCTAATTTCTTTCTTCATTTCTCAAATTCAGGACACCCATCTCCCAACTCCAATTTTCGCCACCTCCACGCCGTCACCTGGCCGCCACCTGCAACAGACTCGTCGCCTGGCAATAAACGCCGCCGCTTCTGCTTGAAAAAGGAAGGCGGCCGACGGCGCTGTTCCTCATTCCCTGCGTCATCGTCGCCCATATGTCCAAGCCCCCAACCGTCTGTCCGTTCGTTGTCCCCCCGCCGCTGCTATTGAAGAGAAGAAGGTCAAGCGACGCGGCCGCCGTCGCCTCTTCTCCCTCGGTTAGTTTCCGCTGTCGCCCTCCTCCATCTGAATTGACTAGTTTTTGTTCAATTTTTTTAGATCTGTAAATGTAATTTTTTAGGGTTTAGATACTTCATCTTTTTTCGAATTCCTTTGATTTTTTGCTGTAATTCGAATTCTTTTGAGGAATCTGTATTTTTTTGAATTTTTTTCGGAAATTGTTGTATTTTTAAAGAACAAATTGATTGATTGATTGAAGAACAAATTTTGAAAGAAAAAATGTGTTAGGATGATTTAGTTTTGGTATTTTCCTTTAATTTTGTGAATTTGCGATTGTGCTTTAGAAATGTTTTAATTTATTTTAGTTTCCAGTGTATTTTGGAATTCTACGCCGATGATGGAGGATGATCTTGGTTTTGGAGTGTTTTTTTTTTTTTTGGAAAAGTTGTTTTTGGTAAAAAATTCTAACAACTTGAGTTTGTTTTGGAAAAAATTTCGAACAAGATGTTCGATCTTTTTTTTCGGACAAATTTGAGTTGTTTTGGAATTTTTTTCGAACATATTGAGTTTGTTTTGGAAAAAATTTCGAACAGTTGGTATTTTGGATTTATTTTTGTTGCAATTTTGGAGTTTTTTTTGTTGAAGAATGGTGGCGGTGGTGGAGATAATTCTGTGAAATAGAATGGTTGGGTGTACTCATCTTCGCTTTTTTTCATAAATTTTACCCCAGGGGTATATGAGACATTTCACATGTTCTGAAAATTTAAAAAAATGTTTGGTGGGTGTACTCATAGGAAATTCGGGAGCCTTTAGCCGCGCCCCTTTTTTTTTGTCCTTTTGTAGTAGTTGCCATATAAATTTATTGAAATTATGTGAAGGGGTAAAATCCTTATATACTAATTCTAAATCTCAATAACAACGAGGATTCTCTAAAAGTCTCATTTCTTAAAACTTTTAATTTTTATAATTTTAATTTTTTTTAAAAATAATTTTCTCTTTCTCCTCCTTTCTCTCTCCTCCTTAATTAACCGTAATTTTTAAAATTATTTTTTCTTTTTAACAATTCTATCTCTTCATCTTATTAAATACTCCCTCCATCCATGAAAAGTAGGGACATGGGGATGGGGCACAAGTTTTAAGAAAATAGTAGATAAAGTAGATAAAGTAAGGGTATTATAGGGTATTGTGGGGTCCATTGTGAATAAAATGATTGTTTAGGAATAAAGTTGATGGCAAATTGAGTAATTAAGTGATAGTTGAAGGGTGATAGTTTCCATAAAGTGCATGGGACTACATTTGGTGGACAAAGAATATGTGTCAAATGGGACTACTTTTCGTGGACGGAGGGAGTAATATTTTTATGATCTCGCCTAATACGCGAGTTTTATACTAGTTGCATAATATTTGTAAAATGATATGTTAAATAAAAAATTTATTATATAAAAGGAGGAGAGTTCTCTCCAAATCATGACATGTGACTCTCCAGGTTAAAACACGTGTTTTCCTATTTTTGCCACGTAGGCCCTCAATTCTTATATTTCTGCCACGTGTCATACTTGCTCAGAATTATGTTGTGTAGTGTGACTCCACTCTTCCAAAATTGAATTCTCCATAACTCCTCCTCCGACGTTACATTTTCATTCAACCCAGCTTCTTCGTCTACCCGAAATTGAATTCTCCATAACTCCTCTTTTTTCCTGCATTTCATATATTTAAATTGTTTTTTTCAGTGATTGAGTTTCCTAGATTTGAAAGTGAATTGATTGTATAGGTTGTAGATGTTCTTAAACTCTTCCACACTTCCACTCTGCTTTATTCTTAGCCCTTCCGGAGAAGAAGACCTCCGCCTTGCGCCACCACCCGCCAATCACGTTCGGTAATTCTTCTGCGTTATTAGTAATTCAGTTTTTGGTGTTATGTAATTTGTACCAATTTCGTGTTCTCAGTTTATGCAAACACGACTTTGATTTATTTCTTGTTGAGAATTATTGGGATCTGAGGGCAAATTATTTCTGGTGTTCTGCCTTCGAGTAAGGACGAATCTTGGTTCTTAATTTTATACTGGGTTTGCACTTTGGTATATTCAATTATACCAGTATTAGGTTTCCAATTTTGGCAGCGACAACAGATAATGATACAATAGTAACTTCTATAGATTTGCAGTGATATCCATTTGTTCAAGTTTTAGTGAATTATTGATACAAGGAAGTGAGAATCTGGAATAGTTTTTGAATGAAATGTTTACTATCATATCATATCAGTATTTAATAATTTTTTAAAATGTTCGATAGTGGGAGAGGCTTATGGTTCAATGTGAGTGAAATATGAATGTGAATTGCTCAAAGGATTGGTGCCATATTGCTAGAGTCTAGTGTTGATATTAATCTCAGGAACTATCGCGGGCAGGTAACACTTTGCACGTTTTTTTTTATCAGGATATATCGTTTATAGTGATTAATTAAGTTGAGTTAAAATGTTGATTGATGGATACAATGGCAGACGACGATGATGCAAGCTTGCCAAACGGGCATTGGGAGGTTGTTCATTCCTGTTCTTCTATTTTTTTCGACACGTGTCCGTGTATAATAAATCTTACTGTACTATTTTTTATCTTAATTACAGAAATCGTTTCATACTTTCATTTTTAATTGCTAATTGCAAAGCTAGGAAGAGAATTTTGAATGTGAATGGTCACAGTTCAGAGAGATCTGAGATACGAGACTGTGTAAATGATCGCATAAGGACGTTGCGTTTTGGAAGCCCACTCCAACCGGCGCTTGGCGATGGTCAATCAACGACAAAAATAAAGATAAATCATCGTCCTTCATACAATTTGGAGGAAGCAAAATTCAGAGAAGGTATGAGTTCCTTCTCAATTCAATCTATGTATAAGGGCATTGTATTTGTGACAATGCCGAATCTTAAGTACACTGGAAGATATTTCAACGGCGGCGTCTCTGTCTCTCTCCGGTAATTCCGTTTTCGGATAAGTATACAAATACTGAAAATTCCATCTTTACTTTAAAATACTACTCTACTTATAATTGATTTCAATATTTTGATAGGATTTCTTTCTTCAAATCTACACAATTATTACGAACAATCTTTTCTTCTCCTTGTGTCTACAGGTATGATCTATGTCTTTTCCTTCAATTTTCTTTTATTTATATCTCATGTGCTGCATACCATATCTGAATTTCAATCAGTAGTCTGATTAGTTTGTGTATTTTTTGGGTGAAGACTAATTCTCTAAATTTGGTAGGGAACAAAGGAAATTGCTATGTTTTGGGTCCACGCTAATGGTGTACTCCTAATTTGTTTTTGTATATTGTAGGCACTTCATCTATCTACAATTTACAACTCTAATGGTTTAGAGTTGGTATTATTGTTTTGCTTATACACTTATTTCTCATGATTTTGATTGGAAAACAATCGAGCTTGCTTACTTATATATGTTTAAAGGATACAAACATGTATATATGTGTTTTTCTTCTATTTAATTTATGAGATTCAATCCACCCTTATGTTTATTGTTGTTTGTATAGAAAATTCTTAAAATACTCTTGGTGATGATTCTTTTGCTCAAGTAAAGAAATGATAAATTTATAGACACTTTAAAAGTTACTTCAAATGAAACTTATCGGTCCTAACTTCTTTAGGACTAAATTAAGCTCAACATTATTGTGAGGGTGTTATTGTTTCCATTTTTAATGTTGCTTTAAACCTAGGGGTGGGTAAATATACCGAAATTTCGGTATACCGAGCTTATCATACCGAAAAATATCGAAATTATCGAAATTTTTGGTATACCGAAATTTTCGGTACGGTATGATATCGTACCGAAATTTTCGGTACGGTAACGGTATGGAAAATGATCATACCGCGGTATTTCGGTATACCTAAATTTTTTCGATATTCGGTATGAAACGGTATATCGATATACCGAAATACTGAAACCTTAATAAAATAATAATTTTATACAATATTATTTTTAAATTAAAATAACTTAATTATTAAAACATAAATAAAATAAACCTTAAATAATTAATTTCGGTATAAAATAATGCTTCAATATTTTCGGTATGAATTGGTATACCGGTATTTCGATATGAAATGATGGTTCAATATTTTCGATATGAATCGGTATACCAATATGGTACAGTATACCGATATACCGTACCGAAGATTCGGTATACCGAAATTACGGTACGGTATCGGTATGAATTTTTACATACCGAAAGTTTCGGTATATCGAGATTACGGTATACCGAAATTTCGGTACGATAACGGTATGGATTTTTTCGGTATGATAACGGTATACCGTACCGAACCACCCCTATTTAAACCCATATCTAATAATTATATATATATATATTTTCTTCTGAATCTTAAATCTTAATTGAACTTTTGAATTGTAGTGAAGTTTATAATGTTTTATGTCTTGCACTGTAAAATTGTGGTATTTACTTTTCTGATTTTTAGAACTATTTGTTCGTTGGTGTCAATAGATTCAACTTTTTATTATTTGTTTCCACAAAAAAAAATTTGCATTGCCTATCGGATTATACATTTATCATGACCACAAAAATTGAACGCAAAAAAGGAAAACACATAAATTTTATTGGAACATTTTGTTGTTTTAACACGGAGATTCAGCGTAAGTTATCAAGTCTTTTGACATTGCAAATTCTAAAGACCTTCAAGACTAATTGCCAATTTCTTTTTCTTTATTTAATTCATTTCAGTTTTACGACTGACCCGTGCATCGCACGGCCGCACAGACAAAACTAGTTAATAATAAGGAATAAATGATACTCCGCTTAATATTTAAATAAATGAAATATGATAAGATTGTAATTAAAAGACCTACAAAGTTGGAGTATATTAAACTGTAGCCAAACACGCCCTATATGTGAATACCTAATAATGTAGGTGTATTTCTCTTTCGCATTTGTGAAACGCTTATGCCAAGCGATTCAATCTTCGCAAACAATTCGAACAGAAATGAGAGAAATTCAAAGAGAAATTGAAGGGAGAAAAGCGGTTATTCTCATAGATGAAAATGGTTGCACAAGATATGACGGTTCACGAGTAAATCACGGGTTTATATAGACCCGACCCATACCTGAAACAATTACAAAGTCGCGAACACAGTCCTTAATAAAATCGTGCAATCCCTAAACGACGTCGCTTCCTTCATCTTCTTCCTCTTGATGTGAATCCGTAACAATACCCCCCTCTTAACCATTGCTTGTCCTCAACCAAACAGTTGAGGATACATACCAGAAAAAATGGTGTAATCCTCCCAGGTAGCTTCAGAATCGGGAAGATGGGGCCAGCGGATCAAGACCTCTGTAGTCGGCGAATTACCCCGACGAGCTAACACATTTAATGGCAGAAGAACCACCTTTCCTTCATCATCAAACTAAGGTAAGTCTTGCGAAACCAAATCCCCAACTCCCCTTCTTCTTAAGCAAAGAAACATGAAATGTAGGATGTATCTTAGCCGTAGTTGACAGTGCCAATGTATAAGCAGCCAATCCTACCCTCTGCACAACCCGAGAAGGGCCTGCAAACTTGGGACTCAACTTCCACATGTGGCCTTTCCTCAGTGAAAGTTGCCTATAAGGTTTGAGTTCGAGTACACCCAATCACCAACCAGAAAAACCATATCCACACTGTTCTTGTTAGCATATAATCTCATTCTATCTTGAGCTTGGTTTAATAACTACTTTAATTGCTGTAAAATGTGTTGATTGTTATGCATCAAATCATATACACCTTGCACTAAGCTTTGAATTAGAGGGCCAAAAGATAGGAACTTTGGACAGTACCTGATGCGGCCTAAAAATGTCATCTAATAAGGAGTCGACACGTGTATGGAGGACAGGATAAAAGTGGAAGGATAGGATTATGTAATACTCTCTAGATGAAGAATCCCCGTGGGAGGTCCCTCTGGAGGGAGCTCCGTCTGGAGAGGAGCCTCAGGAAGAATCAGTCTTAACATGAATTCACGGGCCGTAAATGTAGGGGACTTCCGTCATTTTCGGTCCAAGCTAGGTAGAAGAAAGACTTTATCCTCCTTTATCTTAGGGGACAAAGTCCACTAAGAGTGAAGATGGTCGGTTCTGCAGGGAGTAGAAGGAGTGGGAGACTTCGTCCACTCAGCAAGACTTAGTCCCAGAAGCAGCTCCGAGATAGGGGGAAGCTCTAACTTCTCCCTATAAGGAAGTCTCTATAAATAGGTAAATCCAAGGAGGTTTTCATGTTAGATATTCTTACTTTACTAAACATATATACTGAATCCCAAAATACATTTCTGATATTCTTCGAGAGCTTGTTTGACGAATCAAGGATCTCGAGATCCTTGTGATATATTGAGAAGCCCTATACTGACTTAGGCATCGGAGTGTCCGCGCCGGACTCCCCTCCGGCGTGTTCTTTGCAGATTCTTGGAGATTCTATTGGAGGCAGCATATTTGGGCTACTTTCACGTGTTCGAAAGGTCGGATACCCAATTCAGAGGACACGTAATCCCCTCGTGCAAATTTTGGCACATCAATTGGCGCCGTCTGTGGGAACGAGTTAAAAGATTTTCTCACGAATTTCTACTTATTTGAGTAATGGGTGGCGGAAACAAAACGTCTACTTCGGGAAAGAAACCCCTTACGGGGGAAAATCCTCCTTTGCCGAATGACCCCGCTCCAAAGGGAGGTCGAGGGAAAGATCCCCTTCATACCCCTTCGGGATTAAATCCGCCAACGACGCCTAACACAGGCTTGGGGGAGGAAAACCATCCTCTCCCGATCGAAGAAGGGACGACAGGGAACATTGAAGCCCCAGAGTCCCGGACCGCGGATCCTCAACGGGAGGATATTCCAAATTCGGAACCATGCCTGATTTCCCCCGATCAATTGAACGCCCTCATCAAGCAGGCGGTAGAGAGAGCTTTCGCGGCTCAAGGAGATCGAGCCCCCAGAGCTACCCCAGGGAATCTGGAGATACCTACCCCGAGACCCCCTGAAGAGGCACCAAGAGCCTCCCAAGTGCTGTCCAAGGAAGTAGGGACGCGGGTAGAAGAAGATGATAAGGTGCCCTCCCGAGCGGAAAGAAGCATTCCCCTGCGGAATACCAGAAGGAATGCAGATTTGGCACATCGAGAAACAGAACTCCCTGAAACAGAAGAAAGCACTGATGATACCTACGGAGGGCCAGTCAGTGACCAACTGCAAGCCCTACAGAAGGAGGTGAGGGATATGAGAAGGCAAATGAACAATCGAACCAGTAGATCCGCTTATGTCTCTGGATGTCAATTCTCCTCTAATATATTACAGGATGAACTGCCATTCAATTTCAAGCCCCTCAATTTTGAGTACGATGGTACGACTGACCCATACGAACACTTAGTGAGGTTCGAGAATGCTGCGTTGTTACACCGCTACGGAGAGGGAATCAAGTGCAGGGTGTTCCTTACCACCCTGTCAAAGGCGGCGCAACAGTGGTTCACCCAATTAGAACCCAATATAATTCGATCCTGGGAGGAATTCAGTGAGTTATTCCTTCATCAATTCGCAAGTGCCCGGAGACAACCCCGAGCCACCTTGACCCTCTTCAACCTAAGGCAAGGGGAGAACGAGAGTTTGAGAGCTTTTCTCCGGAGATTCAATCAAGTAGCTCTAGAGGTCCCTACAGCCTCTCCGGAGGTGAAGATCAACGCCCTCACTAACGGTTTACGTGATGGAGACTTCTTCTACTCCTTGGCTAAGAAGCCGGTTAAGAATTTTGATGAGTTGCTGCACAGAGCAGAGAAGTACCTCACCCTGGAGGAGGTCCGGAAAGCCAAAAGACTGGAGGTTAGGCCACAGGATCGAGAGAGAAGAAGAGAAGGCCCCTCCAGACGACCCAGCCCAGAGGTTCCTCGGACCTCCGGATCTACAAGAGACAGCAATCCCTCTGGAGGTTCCCGGTTTGGTCCTCGTGGAAGGTTTGAGAAGTACACACCCTTGAGAATTGAACCTGCCGAAGTACTGGAGGTAGCAGGAGATCATCCTGACTTGAAATTCCCATATTCCAGAAGTCGAGGACCTCAGAAGCCCAAGTCTGATCGGTTTTGCCGATTTCACAATGAATATGGACATGACACAAATCAATGTTATCACCTGAAAGACGAGATTGAAAGGATGATTCAAGCAGGACATCTGAAAGAATTTATATTTAGAGACAGGCAGGGCCCTCGGGGGCAGAAACGAAAGGAACATGAAAGGAAACCGGAAGAGAAGGAAACCAGAGAGGCGGCCGAAGATATGCCCCCTCCACCACCAAAGAGAGGAGTAATCCACATGATTGTGGGAGGACCAGCAGATGGAGATTACTTCCGAAAGAGAAGGCAAAGTGTTCGAGCTCTAAAAGCAGAGCAAGGAGGTCAGTTGAAAGAAGTAGGACGTATGACAGAGACGCCCAATATCAGATTTGGGCCAGAGGACGTGAAAGGAGTTAAGGAAGATCACAACGACGCCTTGGTGATTACTACCGACATAGTTGGGTTCGATGTGGCTCGAATCTTTGTAGATACGGGGAGCTCAGCTGATATTATGTTTTTTGAGTGCTTCAAGAGGATGGAGCTAAGTGTGAAGCTGCGACCTGTAGATACCTCCCTGTATGGTTTCTCCGGAGGTGCCATCCAGCCCTTGGGATCGGTAATGTTACAGGTAGGATTGGGGGACGCTCCAGCTCGAAAGGTCCACCTGGTGGAGTTCCTCATTGTGGATATCCCCTCATCATACAATGTAGTAATGGGACGACCTAGCCTGAATCTCTTTCAGGCAATCATCTCCACATTCCACATGAAAATGAAATTCCCTACGGCTACAGAAGTAGGGGAAGTAAGAGGAGACCAATACCAAGCACAGAAGTGCTACGCAGAGTCTGTGAAGATGGCGGACAGGGCCCTAACCAAGGGCCTGGAGAGAACAAGAGGAGATGATCCTGAGGTGAAGAGAAAGAAAGTGGATGGAATGATACCTGAGCAAGTAAGTGTTAAAACAGATGAGGAGCTGATGAATGTGGAGCTCTTCCCAGGGAAACTCGGCTTTGCTACTAAGATAGGTACCCAATTGGGACCTGAACTCACAGAGAAGGTAATCTTTACATTACGTCGAAATTCCGATATATTTGCATTCTCTCCAGCTGACATGACAGGTATCCCTCCGGAGATATCATTACATTGCCTTAATATTGATCCAAAGGCAAGACCAGTGAAACAAAAGTTACGAAACTTTGGAGTGGAGAAGAATAGTATAGTGAAAGAAGAAGTAGAGAAGCTATTGAAAGCCGGACACGTAGTGAAAGTACAATTTCCAGAATGGCTCTCCAATGCAGTTTTAATATCCAAAGGGGGAGGGAAATGGAGAATGTGTATCGACTTTAGGGACCTCAACAAAGCATGTCCCAAAGACCACTATCCCTTGCCAAGGATAGACCAGTTGGTGGATGCGACTTCTGGATTCGAGCTACTAAGTATGATGGACGCATACCAAGGATACCACCAGATCCAACTGAACCCCTCAGATGTCCCTAAGGTGTGCTTCATAGCAGCATGCAGAACGTTTGGCTATGTCCGAATGCCATTCGGATTAATTAATGCTGGAGCAACATATCAAAGGATGGTCGATGCTGTCTTCCGAAGACAACTAGGAAGAAACATGGAAATATATGTGGATGATATGCTAACCAAAAGTGTGAAAGCAGATCAGCATGTGGATGATCTGGAGGAAATTTTCCAGATAATTCGAGAGAACGGTATCAAGTTGAACCCAACCAAGTGCTCTTTCGGAGTGAAATCGGGGAAGTTCCTTGGATATATGGTTACTCAAAGGGGGATAGAAGTGAATCCAGCTAAGGTGAAGGTTGTACTGGACATGCAACCACCGAGGAACGTGAAGGAGCTCCAGACGCTCAATGGGAGGATCACAGCATTGAGCAGATTCATAGCCAGATCTGCCGAAAAAAGCCACCCCTTCTTCAAAATTCTAAAGAAAGGGGCCAAGTTTGAGTGGAATGAAACATGTCAGAAGGCCTTTGAAGACCTGAAGCATCATTTATCCCAGCTGCCGAAGCTGACAAAACCTTCTCCCGGAGATACCCTCATTCTGTATCTCTCGGTAGGGGAATTCTCATTGAGCACAACAATGGTTAAAGAAGAAGGACCTCTCCAACATCCTATCTATTACGTCAGTAAGATCATTCAAGGAGCTGAAGCTCGGTACTCGGAAATCGAGAAGGCCGCTCTGGCCCTGGTATTTACGGCGCGAAGGTTGCGCCCATATTTCCTCTCTTATAAAATACTGGTCCGCACTAATTACTTGTTGAAACAGGTCATTGGCCGTGCAGACCTCTCAGGAAGGATGGTGAGATGGGCAATAGAGCTCCAGGAATATGATGTGGACTTTGAGCCACGGAGGGCCATAAAAGTCCAAGTTTTGTCTGATTTCATACAAGAATCTACTAAACCAGAGGAAGCAGAGAGATGGAAGGTATACGTAGATGGCTCAGTGACTCTGAGCGGATGTGGAGCAGGGATTTTGCTAGTGGGCCCTCAAGGAGAGGACCTACAATTTGCAGTGAGGTTTCAATTCATGACCTCGAACAATGGAGCAGAGTATGAAGCTTTGATCAGAGGGATGGAGATGGCACTAGAATTGAGAGCTCCAAAGGTAACTCTATACTCCGACTCTCAATTAGTTGTTCAACAGGTGAATGGAGAGTATGCAGCCAAAGGTAACAGGATGACTGCCTATATGGAACGAGCCAAAGAAATAATAGGCAAATTCCAAGATTGTGAGGTAGTCCAGGTACCTCGAGAGAAAAACATGCAGGCGGACAGCCTCTCCACACTCGCTAGCTCCACAGAGTTTGATGGACAAGGAACAGTAACATTGGTAATAGCAGAAAGGGAGATCCTGGAGAACCCCATTGGTTCCATTAAGGAAGGAGACGATTGGAGAAAAGCTATATGGGTGGAACTCACCAAGGGAGCAGACGCTCCCACCACCAGAGAGACTCGAGCCCTTCGGATCAAATATTGTATTATCGGAGGGCACTTATACAAGAAATCGTTCACAAAACCATATTTGAGGTGCATATCAACCCGAGAAGCAAGGTACGCACTCAGAGAAATCCATGAAGGTAATGCAGCTAGTCATGAAGGATATAAGGCAGTGGTGAAGAAAGCCTTAAGGGCTGGATTATATTGGCCCTCCATGACAAAGGATGATAGGGAATTCGTGAAAAAATGTGTCAAGTGTCAGAAAAATGGTCCATTGATAAGGACCCCTGCGGAAGAGATGGGAGCTATGCACTCTCCGTGTCCCTTTGCTAAGTGGGGAATCGATTTGGTAGGGCCCTTCCCTCCAGCCTCTAGAGGAAGAAAATTTCTGATAGTAGCAGTAGATTATTTTAGCAAATGGGTTGAAGTCGCCCCCCTGGCTACAATAGATGAGGAGAATGTGATCAAATTCTTGAGAAGACAGATTTGTTGCAGATTCGGAGTACCTAGAATATTGGTCTCTGATAATGGAACACAGTTTAATGGAGAAAATGTACGAGGATGGTGTGCAAGACTAAACATAATACAGAGATTCACCTCCGTAGCTCATCCTCAAGCTAATGGACAAGTGGAAGTTACTAATCGAACGATAGTAGATGGTATTCGAACAAGGCTGACGAAGATAGGAGGAGGATGGGTGAATGAGTTAGATAATGTATTGTGGTCATACAGAACTAGCCCAAAGACAGCAACTGGAGAGTCCCCCTTTCAGCTGGTCTACGGAGCCGCGGCGGTGATACCTCCAGAGGCCGTGTTGCAGTCTCACTGAATTGCCCAATTTGAAGAACATCAGAATGAGAGGTTGATGAGAGAGGCCCTAGATTTAATGGAAGAAGAAAGAGAGATGGTTAGAGTACGTGCGGAAAGATACAAGAGCATAATTAAAGCTGCATATGACCGAAGGGTGATCCTGAGGTCCTTCAGAGTGGGGGACCTGGTGCTAAGAAGAGCTGATGCCCTAAAGAATACGGGGAAATTAGAGCCCAACTGGGAGGGGCCTTATAAAATCACACAGGTACTGAAGGGACGAGCCTATAGATTGCAGAGCATGGAGGGGGTTGACATAGCGAGACCCTGGAACGTTTGTCATTTGAAGAGATTCTTTGTTTGAAGAAAGTGTAAGGTCTTGAGACCATTTATGACTTTTGCTTTGTGATTTTTGCATTCATTCGTATTCTGCTTAATGTATTTCGCGGCTTCACCGAAGCTCTTTTTCCCTCTTTGCGGGTTTCCCCTTTGGGGTTTTTCCGTAAGGAGGTTTTTAATGAGACCGGCGTAGGTTATCTATGGCCTATGTTGAAAAGTGACAATAAATCAATGAAGCTTTATTCCTCTTTGAAAGAGATCTCATACAGAATTATCATGCCTTCACTATCTTCCTCCTATTTGAATATGCGATGTATGAACATAAAAATGGCGAAGGTGAGAGATACTCAGAGGCCTAGAGGCCGAGGTGCTCCAGAGAGCCCTCATCTTACTTGAGACCCAAGAGGGTTAATTAATGAAATGAGAAGATTTTAGGAATTAAAATCTTTTGAAAATAAGAGTGAGAAACACTCAGAGGCCTAGAGGCCGAGGTGCTCCAGAGAGCCCTCATCTTACTTGAGACCCAAGAGGGTTAATTAATGAAATGAGAAGATTTTAGGATTTAAAATCTTTTGAAAATAAGAGTGAGAAACACTCAGAGGCCTAGAGGCCGAGGTGCTCCAGAGAGCCCTCATCTTACTTGAGACCCAAGAGGGTTAATTAATGAAATGAGAAGATTTTAGGATTTAAAATCTTTTGAGAATAAGAGTGAGAAACACTCAGAGGCCTAGAGGCCGAGGTGCTCCAGAGAGCCCTCATCTTACTTAAGACCCAAGAGGGTTAATTAATGAAATGAGAAGATTTTAGGATTTAAAATCTTTTGAGGATAAGAGTGAGAAACACTCAGGGGCCTAGAGGTCGAGGTGCTCCAGAGAGCCCTCATCTTACTTGAGACCCAAGAGGGTTAATTAATGAAATGAGAAGATTTTAGGATTTAAAATCTTTTGAGAATAAGAGTGAGAAACACTCAGAGGCCTAGAGGCCGAGGTGCTCCAGAGAGCCCTCATCTTACTTGAGACCCAATAGGGTTAATTAATGAAATGAGAAGATTTTAGGATTTAAAATCTTTTGAGAATAAGAGTGAGAAACACTCAGAGGCCTAGAGGCCGAGGTGCTCTAGAGAGCCCTCACCTTACTTGAGACCCGAGAGGGTTAATTAATGAAAAGACAGGTCTTATGAGTCAAGACCTTCTAAGACAGAGAGACAAACAGAGGTCCAGAAGTCAAGAAAAGATGGAGGATGCCTCCCCACAACCAAGCCACCTGAAACCAAAAGATTATGCATACCAAGAGATGATTATGCTATAACCTACAAGACCAACAGAAGGGGGGGAGGAAAGCACACTTCCAACATATCCTTTACTGATCTTGTAGGTTACTCGTGCAAGCAGAAAAGAAAAGGCACACCAACAAACAAGCAAGATAAAGCTAACCCGATTACTACCAAAAAGCCCCCACATATCCAGGAGTGTGGGGTCCCCTACAAAGTATGAGAACAAATATTACGAGCAGAAAATAAAGAGTGTAGCAAAACAGAAGAAAGGTAAATTGTTTGTCATGACCATGAAAATATGAAATTTAAACTGCTTTTTCAACAGCAGCCTCCTCAGCAACAGCCCCCTCGACCTCAGCTCCCTCGACCACAGCTCCTTCAATGGCACCGCCCTCCACAGCAGCATGGTTGCTAGATCCTCTGCCCTCCTCTGGGCCCTCTTCACCTTTCAAGGTATCCTCAACGCCCGTTACCATAGTTGGAGCGGAGACATGAGGATAAACCAGCTGCTCCAGAGGCTTTAACTCAGCCATGCCCACCTTAGATGCCTGTAACTTGCTGATGGCCTGACCCATTCCGGGCAGCCACCAAGGACTGTCAGGGCTCTCCTTAGGATCCCCTAAGAATTTTGGAGGAGTAGCAAGCTGATCCAGGCGAAATTCACGGGAGTAAGTTCCATCGAACCCCGGGGCTGAGTGCTCGGCTACGGCATTGCTGAAGCCATGGTCGATGAAGTGAGGAATGTGTGGCCCCATGGCGCATAGGAAGCTTGAGCTATTGAGGAAACTGGACATCCATTGAGTATGAAGAGTCCCCAAGAACTCTTGACCCAAAGAGGAAGTAAACAGAGACTTAATGCAAGCCTGCACTCCGACATCCGGCAGCTCGCGTTCCATCCGTCCCACTTCCTTTACTAGATGTTTTATCCTGGCTGCATCCTGCTGGCTTTGAGTCCGTAGAAGAGACAACTCCTCAGTTAGAGCTTAAGCTCGTTTATGAGCTTTGTCCTTCTCCATAGTGATACCCTTGAGAGTTGACTGGAAAGAGGACGCTTCAGCCCGGAGAAGTTCGAGCTCAGCCACCATCTCAACACCTTGGTCGAATATCTTGGCGTAGGCAAGACCAAACTACAGGGAGAAAAGAAACAATGCTTAAAATGTAAAGAAGGTAGAAACCGTAAAAATAATGGAAAATACCTCTGAAAGAAGATGAGCACCACGGAGCAATTGGTCCTCAGGAAGGGGTGTGTCGGATAATTCAGTATTGGAAGGAGGAGGGTATTGTTTGATAAGGCGATGGAGAGGTTCGTACACAGCAGAAGGGGGAGCTTCCTTCTCAGCGAGAGCTCGGGCAGTTTTTCCCTTCTTCTTCTTGGAAGTGCCACAGTCGGAGAAGAAGGCGTTGGCAGCTGAGCGGGTTCTCCTGGCAACGGAACCTGGGACTTGAGTAGAAGAGCTGGGAAGGGGAGGAACTTTCGAAGAACTCTCTGGAGCCGGGGTTTTGCTGAACTTCCTAAAGCTGGAGATTGAGGAGCTTTTGGAGGATCCTCAGGAGCAGATAACACAGGGGTCTTCACTATGCTGAGAGCAGGAGCATCCCGTGAGATGTGAGTTAACCAACTCATCGCTGCAGACAACCAAGAAAATTCTCAGAAACTCAGAAAAATAGCCACATACAAGAAGCAGAATATAAGAATAGAAATTTTTTTACCATCTCGAGAATCTAAAGGGAAATCTTGAGGACAAAAGCCAAAGTGGGAGAGGATGCGAGGATTTTTGCAAATGCCAAGAATATCAAAATAATCGTGCAGACGGACGTGGGTATTGAGATTAGTCATAACAGTGTGATTTGAAACGGAGTAAGCTTTCAAAGGAGGAGGAAGTATTCCGGGATTGTGGAATATCCAATCCCCATGAGGAAACGGCCAATCAGTGGGGCTGGTAACAAAAAAATAATAATCTCGCCAGGATGACTCTTCTTCGTGGAGTTTTTTCATAAACTTACAAACACGAGACCTTCTCCCACTAACATAAAAGAAGCCATCGTTCACTTTACAAGAGTGTTGGCTTAGAAACAGTTCGACAGAGGGTTCACCGCCATTCCCTTTCACCAAAATGAAAAATCCTATCATGGTACGGATAGCATTCGGAGTAAATTGATTAAGAGGGATTTGCATGCGGGTAGATATGGCAGCCAAATAAGGGTGGATTGGAAATCGAAGTCCTGCCCTAAGTTGAGCCTCGAAAAAGGCAAGAGTTCGGGGTTCGGAAAGATCTGGGCGTTCGTTTGAGCGAGGAATACGAAAGGCATATTCTGACGGAAAGTCGTAGGCTTGAGTAAGGCTAGCTAGGTGAGTGTGGTCGATCTGGGAGGAAGTGGAAATTCTATTCTCTGGGCTCCCCATCGGAAACGGAGTGGACTCGGAGGGATTTTGGCCAAGAGCTTCTGGTGAAGAAAGAGGGCTCGACATCGACTAACAGTGCTAATAAAAGATGAAGAGAGGGATAGCTAGGTTACCTTGATTAGGAGGACTACGAAATTAGTCGGGGCGACCGGCGATGGCGAAACTCGGGATGAAGAACGCCTGAGAAGAAAGATGGAGACAACAAAGGACTTTTGGAAGAAATGAAATTCAAAAAGGGAGAAAAGGAAAGAAGGCGGTTGCGTGGAGTAAATGAAGAAAGATGGGGTAGAATCGAGGATTTTCCTCGGGAGGATAACAAGAGAGAGAGAAAAGCGACCGCGTGGGGCCCAAGCGCGGAAGCCGAAACGTCTTCAAGGCTAGAGGCGGGAAAAGCCTCTGAAGAAGGACATTTTTTGAAATTTCCTTTCCGAAGCAGGAACAATACACGTCTCTCCAGAAGGGCCTATGTACCATGTTCACTGGAATTTTCTACTCTCAGAAAAGATATCTCCCTATTACGAGAGTAGGGGGAGTAGATGATGCGGCCTAAAAATGTCATCTAATAAGGAGTCGACACGTGTATGGAGGACAGGATAAAAGTGGAAGGATAGGATTATGTAATACTCTCTAGATGAAGAATCCCCGTGGGAGGTCCCTCTGGAGGGAGCTCCGTCTGGAGAGGAGCCTCAAGAAGAATCAGTCTTAACATGAATTTACGGGCCGTAAATGTAGGGGACTTCCGTCATTTCCGGTCCAAGCTGGGTAGAAGAAAGACTTTATCCTCCTTTATCTTAGGGGACAAAGTCCACTAAGAGTGAAGATGGCCGGTTCTGCAGGGAGTAGAAGGAGTGGGAGACTTCTTCCACTCAGCAAGACTTAGTCCCAGAAGCAGCTCCGAGATAGGGGGAAGCTCTAACTTCTCCCTATAAGGAAGTCTCTATAAATAGGTAAATCCAAGGAGGTTTTCAGGTTAGATATTCTTACTTTACTAAACATATATACTGAATCCCAAAATACATTTCTGATATTCTTCGAGAGCTTGTTTGACGAATCAAGGATCTCGAGATCCTTGTGATATATTGAGAAGCCCTATACTGACTTAGGCATCGGAGTGTCCGCGCCGGACTCCCCTCCGGCGTGTTCTTTGCAGGTTCTTGGAGATTCTATTGGAGGCAGCATATTTGGGCTACTTTCACGTGTTCGAAAGGTCGGATATCCAATTCAGAGGACACGTAATCCCCTCGTGCAAATTTTGGCACATCAGTACCCATAGAGAGCCTCAAATGGAGACCTTTAATAGTTGAATGGAAACTTATGTTATACTAAAACTCAGTCAATGGTAGCCAATGAGCCCACTTATTAGGACTCCTCCCACACATGCACCTCAAATAGGATTCCAAACATTGGTTAACTCTTTCAGTTTGACCATCAGTTTGGGGATGGTAAGTTGTACTCAACAGCTACGGCACACCCAGTAGTTTTAGGAGTTGTTGCCAAAATTGGCTAGTAAACACCTTGTCCCTATCAAATACAACGGGGGAGGAAAATCCATGTAATCTGTAAACTTCATGAATGAATATCTTAGACAAATCAGAAGTTGTGTAGGGGTGGGAAAAGGCAATAAAATGACTTTATTTAGTCAATCTGTCTATAATCACCCATATAGTATCCTTGTGGTTGGAATTTGGCAACTTCTCTATAGAGATGTCAGTCCAAGTTTGATCAGGTATTGGCAAGGGCTGAATCAATCCTGGAGATTTGAGTAGCTCATGCTTACACAATTGGTAGATAGAATATTCAGAGACTACCTTATGAATTACTTCCATCATCTTAGGCCACCAAAAGACCCCCTCATCCTATGAAATGTAACAACTTCAATAGAATGCCCTCCTTCAGTTGAAGTATGAACATGTAGGACCAGTTTAGATCTTAAATATGTAGTTGATCTCACATAAACCCTTCTGTTATACCTTACAATACCTCCACTGTAAGAATAAAGTAATAAATTGTAAGGAGTAGTGAGACTATATATTATTACCTCAAAAACTAGCTCATCACCATCATAGTTTTCTTGTATTTCTTCCACCCAATGAGGCTTTACAACAGATAGAGCAGCACACTCAACCTGAGTATGACCCCTACTTGAAAGGGCATCAACCACTATATTTTCATGACCAAACTTATACTCAATCTTATAATTAAAGCTCAACAACTTTGTAAGATATTTATGCTGTAATGGAGTGGAAATCTTCAGCTCAAGAAGAAATTTAAACTTTGATGATCAGTCATAATTACAAAGGGAGCATGAATGAGGTAACATCTCCATTTGTCCACTGCCATTAAGATAGCCAGAAACTCATTTTCATGGATTGATAAGCCCAAATTCTTGATTCCTAAAGCCTTGCTCAGAAAAGCAATAGACAACCTCCCTTGTAGTAAAACATCATATATTCCCCCATAACATGCATCTATTTCTACTACAAATTCTTTCTTGAAATCTGGAAGTTGTAGAATTGGAGTTGAGACCATAGCAGCTTTGAGTTGATGAAAAACTGCTTCTGCCTCTTCATTCCAAATAAATTGACCCTTTTTTGTTAATAAAGTTAAGGGTTTAGCAATAATGTCAAAGTGCCTAACAAACTTTCTGTAGTAACCTGTCAATCCTAGGAAACCTCTCAACTCCTTTAATGATCTAGGTGTTGGCCAATCCTGCATCACTTTAATCTTATTAGGATCAACTTTCACACCCCCGTCTGTAATAATGTGCCTCAAATAATCCACCCGATTAACTCCAAATACGCACTTGGAAGCCTTAACTTTCAAGGTATGCTCCACCAAGGTTTGTAAAACCTTTCTTAGATGAATTTTTTGCTCCTCCATGTTTGCACTATAAATCAAAATATCATAAAAAAACACCAATACAAACTCCCCCAGAAATGGTGCAAATACTTTGTTCATTATTGCCTGAAAAGTGGTTTGTGCATTTGTGAGACCAAAAGGCATCACAATGAACTCATATAGTCCAGAGATTTTAGCAAATGCAGTTTTTCTGTATGTCAGGTGGGTGTACCCTTATCTGATGGTACCCAGCTTTAAGATCTATCTTGGAAAAAAACTCTTGCTTGCCCCAATTCATCCAATAGATCCTCTATTAGTGGAATATGATAACTATCCTTAATTGTAATGTTGTTCAACTTCCTATAATCCACACAAAACCTCCAAGTTCCATCCTTCTTTTTCACCAATAAAACTGGAGAAGAGTAGGGAGAGTTGTTTGGCTGAATTACTCGACTCTCCAACATTTGCTTCACCAATTTTTCAATTTCTTGCCTCTGCATAAATGGGTACCTATAAGGGTGTTGTTTCATAGGTTTCTCCCAATCTTTGATAGAAATCTTGTGATCCATTAGCCTCTGGAGTGGCAGCTCAGTAGGAGGCTTGAAAACAATCTGAAACTCCTCAATGATTGTCTCCAAACCATGGGCAATAGGACATTTATCAAATTCAGAATTACCCTTGATGTAGAAAAGATAACGCATATCTTCATATTTGCTCCTCTTCACCATCTTTTTCAGTTGTTTCCCTGAAATCATGCTCACTTTGATTTCCTCTTCATTATTCCCTTGTAACACCATACTCTTCCCATTCTTCTAAAACTGCACTTGATGCAACTAGCTTGAAGTCAAAAGTAATAGGCCCAGACTTAATAAATCCACCCCTACTGCCATATCACAACCACCCAGCCTCAAAATCCTCACTGGTGCTTCAAATTTACAGCTTCCCATCACCCATTCGAACCTTGCGCACTTGGTGTTACACTCAATCCTGTTCCCATTGGCTATAGTAACCATCAAAGGATCAGTGCACTCCACCACACAACCCAATCTGTTTGCAGTATTTGGATCTAAAAAACTATGAGTGTTTCCCGAGTCTATCAAAATCGATATCTTTTGAGAACCAACTTTACTAGTGATCTTAACAGTATATGGATGTTGGTGTCCAGCTACAACATTGAAGGAGACTAAGGGCCAGTGTTGAAGAAGTCGTAAATCGGTATTCGAGCTTTTCGAGCGCCTAGGCGCCGCCTAGTTTTTATGTTAATTTTTTTTAGTTAATTACTATCCCACTAATTTGGGCCCAAATATGAATAGGCCCAAAATAAAGAAATTAAATCTATGTTATTGAAAAGGGCCCAAAGAAAGAAACCATATGAATCCCTAATTCTATTTAGTAACGTTGAGATTTGGGAAGCGACAAATAGAAAGGTAGCCGGTGGGAGAGTTTGGAATATACACACTAGCATCAAATCACAATTCTCGGTAGGTTTATACACGATAGCAGGCTAGCAACAGGGTTGTAATATTTATTGGCGGTGGTTGGAGATGCACACTAACATCAAAGACAAATGGCGGCGCTAGCACGACGACGGCAGTTTGAGCGTGGCGATGACTGGCCAAGCGGCGAGTTGAAGAATGAATGAAGATGGAGTAAATCAACTATGTAGTTATTCTGTAATTTTTTTTTCTACGGTTGTTCTGCAAAAAAAAAGTTTTCTGCATTTTTTTTAACCGGTACCCAGTCGACTAAGCGGCGACTCGCCGACTAGGCTCCGCTTAGCCCATAACCGATTTTTATGCACCGATGAGTAGAAATTCGGGCGTTTTGTCACGCCTAGCGCTTAGGCAGGCCTAGGCGCCGATTTCTACATCACTGCTAAGGGCTCAATACCTTCCTCTTGCATATCTTCAAAAGTCAACTCCTCCTCCTCATCTATCTCATCCTCCTTTAGAATAACAAACAACTTCTTGCACTTATGTCCAATGTGAAAAGTTTCGTCACAATTGAAACATAACTTCCGTTTCCTCCTTTCCTCCATTTCAGCAGGTGTTAATCTCTTAGAAGGTGGTATTTTAACTCCTCTAGTAGGCATATATTTCTCATACGGCTTCACCTTTCCTTTGTTTCTATCTCCATTCTGCCACTGATGCTTAACAGATGAGCTCCAATATGTTTTATAACCCCCTCTAGCCACCTTTTCTCTACTCATAATGATATGTTCTTGTCTGATAGCTGATTGAATGGCTTCAGAAAGGAACTCGGGCTGGAAACTTCTCACCATGTGACTAATTTCTTCATTCAGTCCACTTATGAAGCTCATAGTGTAATACTCTTCAGTCTGCCATGGCACCCTTGTTGTCATGAAGGATTTCAATTCCTCAAACTCCTTCACATAATCCAAAACAGTGGTGATTTGCTTCAATTTGTTGAATCTACCAATAAGGTTTTCATCCTTTACATTGATAAACCTTTTATACACTAATTCAACAAATTGCTCCCAAGACAAATCATCACTCCCATCCACATAATCCATGTACCAATTATCAACAACATCTTCCATATTAAAATCTGCAAGTAGGATCTTGTCCTTGTCTAGTATTGGATTAAACATAAAATATTTATGGCATTTTCTAATCTATGATCTAGGTTTATCTCCTTTAAAATTAGGAAAATCCATCCTAGGTTTCCTATTTTGATTAAACAGTTCACTAGATTTAGTAGTAATATTCATCTCAACATTTTTGTTTTGCTCAATAACCTTAGTCTCCAAATCTAATGAGGAAATATGAGGAGGTCTAGGTTCATACCTCTTCGTTGAGTGATCTACCACTTTTGGTATAGCTTCAGCTCTAGATCGATCAGTTGAATGTATATCTGAGCTTTTAGGAGCACCATTTCCTCCTGAATAAAAAAACATTGCATGTGGAGGTGGTGTAGGTAACAATCCAGTACCAATTCTCACACCTTCACCTTCGATTTCCACCTCATTGTCCTCCACTATAGGAGTTTTTCCTTTATTTGAGCTAATATGCTTAAACAATTCGGCCAGTTGCTCTCTCAACAACTCTGATTCCTTAGCCTGATCCTTCGTTTGCTGATCAAAGTGTTTAAGCAACTCGCTCCTTCCATCCACTTGATCCTTTTGCAACCCAGTCATTCGTGCTTCCATCGATTCGAATTGTAATTCCAGCTTACCAATTCGATCTGTATTCGACACCATATTTGATTTTTTTTTTCTTATGGTGCTGCTACATAAACCATTGACTCTGTTTGGGTATTTACTATAGGTGACTAACTTGGTTGGCCAACTTCTTGGTAGGTGGTTGTGGTGGGCGGGAGACGGCTGTGGTAGGCAGCTATGATAATTGTTGGGGGAAGAAAAAAAAGTAAATGAGGAAGAAGAGAAGTTTGGGGAAGAAGAAGAAGAAGAAGAAAATTAGGGTTAGGGTTAGGGTTAGTATTTAGGGGAGTGTATCTATCTTATATTTTATTTTAATGATAAAATAGGTATTTTGCATAAATATTTAATTAAAAAAATGGAGGGGGAGTGTGCATTAAACAAAGCTAGAGGGGCATATACCCCACGCCTTATTTGTGGTTTAAGTTGGCCGGCCCACTTAACTGCTTGAAATTCTAATTTTCATTTTTAACATTTTTGTGAGGCTGCCAATAATCCTGGTATAACCATGAATTTCACATCAAAATATTTAAGAAAATATTATAAATTTATTAAAATTAAGTGAGAAAAAGGTAAAATTGCATAATTAAATGATACCCTTTTTTTTTTTAATGATGTTTTAGACTTCTCTCTTATACATAATTAGATGATGTTTTAAAAATTTTACATTTTTCAATTATGCATTTCTTTTAAATTTAGAAAATCTCCTAATTTCTAATCTACTTTATTAAATTAATGTAATTAAAAACATTCTTTATTATTTATATAAAAAAAAAAAAAACGGAGGGAGTAATAATTAAATAAACGAAATAGGATAAAATTTTAATTAAAAGACCAATTCAGTAATTTCAGTTGGAGACTTGGAGTATATTAAACCTGTAGCCAAACACGCCCTATAGTTGTAAATTTCTTTGGCCTTGAACTTAGGGTTTAAGTATCCAGCTTCTTTTCGACTGCTCTGCATCATCGCTAGATTTAAATTCTGTTCTTCTATTCCAATTTAGCTTCAATTTTTTCGATTGTTGAAGAATTTTCAATTTTAGATCTCATGGCATCGACGGGCAACACCCCCTCTGCTTTTGAAAGAGATCAGGTAGGCGAACACAAAATTTAGTGCATGTTTATGTAACGGGTTTTGGAATTTTGATATTTCTTGGTTAATTTTTGTCTCTTGTGCAGATTATTGGAATGATGGAGAAGGAAATGGAGTACAGAGTGGATATGTTTAACAAGTAGGTGATTGTACCTTTTGTGTTTGTGAAAATGCCCCATCGTCGATTTTTCAATTGATCATTTCGTTGTTTTCGTTTATGGATGAAAGTACTGTTGCACATGTTGGTATTTTGATAGTTGTTGTTATTTTTATTTTATATTATAATGCAGAGCTTGTTTAGCTTGAATCTATTTGTTGCCAGGATTCACTAGTTCCTCCACTTATCATTCTTAATCCTGTTTTATGATATGACTCATTTTTATATTTTCAAACTCTGAGTTGAGTTTCTGTGAATTGAAAAGCTGATTTAGCTGAATAAGTGCTAAGAGTTTGTGTGTATACTGCAACCTGTTTTGTGTTCAATATCCCTAACGAGATTTGTTTATACCTTCTTTCTGATTCAGGCTTACGCATACTTGTTTCAGCAAATGCATCGAAAGCAAGTATGTCTTTCTGATACCAAGTTACTTCTTTCAAGTAATTGTAGATTTTTATGCTCTTGGAATTGCGTTTGAACCTCTTTACTAGAAAAATGAAAAGAAAATCATGTGGGAACCTTTAAATTAATGCTTAATGGCACTCAATGCATGTTTTTTCAGGTATAAGGAAGCTGAGTTGAACATGGGTGAAAACAGTTGCATTGACAGATGTGTTTCAAAGTATTGGCAGGTGATTAAATGGCATTTGCACTTCTGATTCATTATTCAACTACTATAAAACTTGTGTGATTTACTTTAGTTCTAGTGTACATTTTTCGGACAAGTTATTATAGCCTATCCAAACCATGTTTCAACTCAAATTAGATGCTTGAAGACGATTTTCGTATTTTGTGCACACATTTCAATATGACTATGCATATACTTGCTCTAGATGACCAAGTTATCACTATAAGTTGAATCAGTTACATTGTTACAATATAAATTTCTATGCTATTTGATGTTGATGACCCAATGTACTCTTCAGTTCTTAAGTTTAACACCTCTGAAAGTTGGGCTCTTCACTGTATAAATCTTTTGTACTTTGAAGTTCTTGATATTTCAGTTATTTTCTTTAGTTTTAGATCATAGTCTTGATTTTTTTCTTAGGGTGCTGCTACATAAACCATTGACTCTATTTGGGTATTTACTGCAGGTGACTAACTTGGTTGGCCAACTTCTTGGAAATAGCCGACCTCCAATGTAGGGGGTATAATTTTGTTCTTGCTATTTTGAAGTGCAACGATGTAACTGCGATATGTTATAATGGGGCAAACTTGCTCGATTTTGAGCAATAAAAATTAAACTGACTGGTCTTACTTGCCATTAATGTAAGTCAATGATCTCTTAGATGAAACCATTTGTTATTGAATGAGATGCACTTTATTGTGGACATGAGCTATATATGAAATTTTGGTGTAGTTGTGGTTCAATTCCATGAATCAAATTATGTACTTGAAGCTCTTAGTGAAAGAAATTATTTGCCAACAATTTTAATTTTGATGCACTGTGGTGCAGAGGAATAAACAGAGTTATGAATTTTTCATTGAATTATATTTTTGTTGTTGATTCTAGGGTTAATTGCACCAAATTCCCCTGTGGTTGGAAAATTGTGCGAAATCCCCCTTGTTTTATTAAATTCAGCAAATTCTCTCTCTCTTTTTTTTTTTCTTCAAGAAACGAGTTATCTATTTTTTTTTCAATTTCACGTTATGTCCTTCACAATATAATTTTAAAACTTACGCTTTTATTGAATAAAATCAATCTGGTATGGGTAATTCGCTTAATTTCATAAACAATGGGTGAGTTTTGTGTAATTTACAAATCACAAAAGGATATCGTGAAACATTTTCAAATTATGTGGAAGTTTGGTGCAATTAATCCTTTGATTCTATTAGAATGTCGATTTTTATTCACTCTTCTTCGGGGTTAGGACCCTCTGTTCCTATTAGGCAATGTTAGTTTTGACTTTGTAGTGGGTTTTTAAAACCAACTTTGAAAATAGATGGAATTTTTAAAATTCTAATAATCAGTAAGATGTGTGTTTGTTTTGAAATTTTAGATAGGGTGAGTTTTTAACTTAATGTTAATGTGCAAAAGTAAATGATTTTGTAATTTTATATTGTTGTTAGGTGTCATTGTAATGATGGGATAATGTAAGCTATAAATTTAATATATTAAAGATTTAGGAGGAGAGATGAATTGATTGCATTAGAAAGTGTGACAATAAGTTATATGTAGTGGTGGTTTCCTAAAATCATATTTAAGAAATCTCAAAATAGAACCAAATTTAAACATTGCCTAAAAAAATATTGGATTTCATTACTTTAATCAGATCATTAGTGATGTTATTTGATATGTATGTGTTGTGTGATAATTCATTTTGGAATAGTAGATGAAGCAGTAAGTATAACAGACATTCATACAAGAAAATAGCTAAAGCTGAAAGGACAGCCGTTGATTCACATAAACAAAACTAGTGATCGATTTCAAATGATCTTCTGGTGTTTGGAAAAGGGTTTGATAAATACATCAAAGTGTTGAATCAAGAAATAGTAGAAATCTATACACTTTTAGTTTTTGTTTCTTTTTGCTTCCAAGTTTGTAGCCTCTTTGAGTGATTCCTGAGCATCATTTTCCATTCCAAGTGCTAAGAGTGAAGCTGCTTGAAGGTAAAAAGCAGTTGGCCATTCTGGTGATACCACCAAAGCTTGCATTGCATCCCCAAGTGCTTCATTAGGCATCTCATTCATCAAATAAGATAAGCATCGACGAGCATAGGCCGTCGGTGATACCATTGTCCCACCATCGATGAACTGCACCAATCACAACATTGACTCACTCAACTCAGACAAAATTCGATACATTTCACTGAACAATATTAGTTGTGCACCAGTGCTACTCCATTTTGAAATAATATGACTAATTGAAACAATGTGATTACCTGTGTATAACAATCGATTGAGGTTGTAAAATCCTTAGCTCGAAAAGCAGCATCTCCATGCTTCTTCGAATTCAATGTCTCCTGCATTTGATTCGTCCACAGCTGGAATGATAGCTGCGATCAAAATGATAAACTTATTCAAAAAGTACTCTTAGCATCAACATATATTTATCATATATATGATCACGAAGAGGGAAAAGGAACCTCGTTTGCAATTCCTTCATCGTCTTTGTACCCAGTTTTCTCCAATATTTCATGTATGGCAGTAAGATCCATTCTCAGACAAGCTTCACCCATAGGGGTCAACTGTAATGGTTGATCACTGCTTTCATTTCCTTGTGGAATACCGAGTAGAACATATGAAGGAACCTGATTTTTTCATTAATTAGAAAATTAGCTCTCTCTATGTCACAAACCCACATTAGAATTATAAAGAATCAAGTGGCTATTTATGTTGTTTGATCATTACCTCGGTTTCTTTTTGAAGAGGCACGAGAGAAGTGACGAGGGTCTTAGCATTCGGCCTTTCTCGTGCTTCGTATTGCAAACAACGTGTGGCTAACCTCACCAATTCAGTTCCATCGTCATTTGAAAAATGACCCTCCAAACAAGAATCCATAAGCATCAGAAAGTTCTTGCCTCGAATAAGATCAAGGGCCTAGAAGAACAAAAGAATGGAGAATCTATTCAAGATATATCATCGGAGTTGAGCAATAGTGAATATATAGAGTTTTTGAGTAATGATTTGGTAACATAAAACACTTGTACAGTGTAACATGGTGCAAGTAGTTTTCTTATCGTAAAATACAACATACATGGCTAGGCGGTATATGTTTGCCACTCAGAAGATCCAGCAGCATTGTTCCAAAGCTGTAAACAACACTTTCTGCAGTCACTCTTCCTGCACAAGATCATACAACCGAAATTATAAATGCAGAAAACATAAGCACATTATACGTTAATCATAAACAAACTCATTGAACTTATTTCTATGTAAATACATTACCAGTTCTCAAGTACTCCGGAGGAGTGAAAGCCAAGTTCGTACTGTAACTTTTTCCGTCTCTACTATTCTTCATTAGTCCGAAGCAAGACAGCCTCGGATTACCATCCTGTGCACAAATACCCGAGCATGAGACAACGCACTTCACAGAGGACATAATGAACGAACAATTTACCTGATCAAACAAGACTCTGTAAGCATTAAGATCGTGATACAACGCTCGTCCTTTGATGCTGCAGTATTCAAGAGCTTGTGCCAAATACGAAGCCACCCTCAACCTCATTGCCCATTTCATCGGCTGACTCTCCCCTATTTCCACCACACATACATCATTTAGCATTTTCTATTGAAAATATAATAAAAATGGCACAAAAAGTATACAATTCAAAATTATTTAGCAGTTTCACCCCTTTCACTATCAACAGCCACGTTCAAAGCACATGCTATGTTCAGAATACATCTCAGAGAATTGAATGAGTCTTTTTCTTGAGGAATTTATTGTATTTATTGAAAATAATTAAATGAAACTCACAATGAAATAAATGCTTTGCCAGAGTTTCGTTGGGCATAAACTCTGCTACAAGCAATCTCTCCTCCCCTTCAAAGCAACAACCGATCAGATTCGCCAATCTCTCACTTCTCAGGTTCCCAACTGCCTTAGCCTCATCCTTCAATTACCCACACCCAAAAATCAACAACATGAGAGATAGAGATAGAGACCCATTTCTAATCTATATTCAAAAAGGGCCCAAAACACTTGTGCAACAATGAATCTAATCAGATGCTAAAAGAAATTACAAGAAAATGACAAACCTAAAAGAGAAAAACGCTACTTAGATACAAATGAAACAATATTACTAACCAAAAATTGACGAGAATCAGGCCAAGCAGATCGATTAAAGCGCTTAACAGCAATCCAGCTTCCATTTTGAAGCAAGCCTTTGTAAACTACATTTGGAGCCTTCTCTCCATGCTCTGAAACTATGTTTTCTGAAGAAAACCCATTTGTTGCAGCTTCCAACTCCTCCCATTTGAACTCTTTGAAGCTCGGTATCGAATCTTTCTCCCCATTTTCTAAAAACCCCACAAAAATTAAAACATTGTTAACAAAAACCCACAAAATCAAAAACCAAAATTTCAAAAAAACTAACCCGGATCAGATGATCGTAGAGCGGTTGGTTTGAGATGCGAGTGCCACCAACACAGGGAAAATTTGGAGCAGCGTCCGCCCATTTTTTTAAGTGGAAAAATGCAAGTAAAATATGTAGTTCTAGTATGAAAACAGAAGATTAAGCATTGGAAAATATGTGGAAAATGAGGTGTTTTATGGTTGGTGGATCCAAGAATGGTGTTTCACATTTGAAGAGCATGCATTGTAAGCATGGGGTAAGTGTGATTACATGGTATGATTTTTCATGAATTTTTCGCTTTGGTAAACAGTGGATAGCACACACATTAGTGTGTGATGTGTGTGCACAAAAAGTGTCCTTTATTTGGTTGCCCCCCTTGGTTTAAGCTTTCTGCTTTATGCTGTCTTTCTATTTCCTCATCATTCCTCTTTTCTGCCTTATTCTCTGTATTACTTCCCCCATTTTTCATTCTTTATTATTTTTTTCTTTTTAGGGTTCAATTTTCGTTTAATTGCATTGCATTCATTTGGGACTTTGACCACCCACTACAGCAGATCAATTATTTTACTAACTATTTTGAAAATTTGAAAATTAACAAAAAGTAAAAACTCTTGAGTTTTGTCCAAACGAAAAGTCTCGTATGCACTTGATGCACATATTTTAATTCGTGCATTTGTTACGTTCTAGTTAAAATTACCATCAAGTTTCAATTAAAATGTTAATATCATGTTTCAGTTAAAGTTAATGTCACGTTTCACTCTTGTGCCCAATTACACGGTACGATTAGGGCATAAAAATCCGACTCTTGTTCAAGTTACTTTATTCTTTACCCGGTACGATTAGGGCATAATATCGGTTTACCATTTGTACTATAGCACTTTTTTTTTTTAAAATTCCAACATGTATTTTTTTTTTTTATCCAAGTGTAATCTAAATTCAATTTGTTGTGAAAATACCACAACAAATGGAATTAAATGATCATATTATAATTATAATTTAAATAATCATTGTACTCCATTTTTCAATGCATAAATAAAAGTTTAATAAGATATACGTAATATATACTGTTATTAAATATTTTTTTATAATTTGTGAAAAATACTACAGTCTAATTTAAAATATTAGTCTTTCTTATTCAAAATAGTGTTTCTTATTCAAAATAGTGTCATTCTAGAGTAATGTACATAGATTAAGAAATTAATTAATTTCTTTCTATACTCTTAATAAAAAAAAATTATTTATTAAAATAATACACTTGTTTAAAATTTTAAAAAAAATTAAGGGTAAATTAAAAAAAATGCAATAAATTCATATTAAAAAATGTAAAATGTCATATAATTTACACAAAAAATTGAAAGGTCAAAACATTGATTTTTATTTTTTTATTTACCTTAAAATAATTAATACTGAATACTGCTTCATTTATTTCCTCATACATCACGTGTAATTCAGAAATTCATTAAAGCAAATACAAGTACTAGAAATTAAAACCTCAAATAATATGGGATCTTAGCCTATAATTCTATGCCCACAATTAATTTGGCAATTGTACCATCTTTGTGACTGATTTTGGACCGTCGGACACACAAATTGACGTCGGGTGCGGTTTAAATTATTGAATTGGCTCAATTATGTTCAACAGATTTATTTTTGTTATATAAATAAAATGATAAAAATTACATATTGTTACGATTCTAAATTAAATAAATATATAACAAAATTAAGGTAGAGGGATATTCCAAGTGTCAATTATATGTGAAACCCAAAAAACATAACATGTGCCATTTTCTCAATTAAAACATAGAAAATTAGATGGACAAAATAAGGTTTCGGCGTGCTTAGAGGGGAAGCACCTTGAATCAAGGGTCACCTCTGAATTTATCTTATTAATTTTAGACTCTAAACTTAAAATTCTTTTTCATTTACCTACTCTAAATTAGAATATCTTCTTTCTTTTATTTTTATGTTAAAAAATTATGAGAATTACTTTCTTACTAGTATATATTTTGCACTCATCATTAGTCATTACTTGAGCATGACTAGAGGATGTTGACTAAATTTACTCAAATATGAATAATATTATACATGTGATGAGGAATAATGCGTCACTCTTCTAAAGTTAGGGTTCAGATCGATACTGAACAAATAACTATAAGTGACATAGATTAAAAAATCTTAATTATGTGTAAAATGACTATGATACCCTTAGGTATGAAAAATATATAAATTCACCATTCATTTAAGATAAGGGATTATCTTCTACCTAATAAAATCCTTCTTCTCTAATTCTCTTTTATATTTTTTTCATATAAAATCATCACGAAATGATATGAAACTGATTTGAGCGTTGGAGTCTTCTCACTGTCAAACCTTTTTCAATATGGTTGTTTGCAGGTCCGATATATCAAGCATAACTCCACCCGACAAAGGAGACGAAGGCTCGGGACTGGATATTTTGATCTGCATCAATATGTATCTATATATACATATATATTTTAATAAGAAACTCAGTGTTAAATTTCTAAATATTCGACTTGTACAGTATAATTGATTCAATTAATGATTGTCCAAAAGTGGGGCTTTAAAAAAATTGCTCCATAAGGATAAATAACAAAATGCTGAGTATTTTTATGAAATAAAATTCAATACAAATTACTACATTTAAATTATTAATAATTTGTATTGAGTTTGAAAAACTACTAATTTTGCTCATTGTCTTTAATCTCTGTGTATACAGACCAGAGTTTTTTTTTTTAAAGGGATGATACCAAATTCAAAATTTATTTGTTTGTGTTGACTGTTGAGCAGTTCAGAAGTGATTAGTTATTGGTTCTGGTTTATGACCAAATAAAGTAGAGTTTAAGACTTGTAATGTCATTTTCACTAAATTCTATAACTATTGCAAGATTCATTGACTTCTCTCTTCCTTTTGATTTATTTTTTTATTAGATCAATTCTAAAACTGTGTGGTATTTAGTATTGATTTAAATATTTATTTAAAAAAAAAACCCCATTATTTGAAATTTACTGACAATATCTAGTGATTTAAAACTAAATAAATAAATTATACTACTAGGTAAGTTATGTACTACGAGTCTACGACTATTGAATTCGTGACATTCAATAACTGCATTGTGTACTCGATTCATTCATATACCCTTAATTGGCATCATTAACATTTTTTTGCCGTTGCATTGAGAGGAGAAATCATGAGAAAAAGATTGTCAAATTTTTGAAGAGTTTTAAGATTTAATAATATTTATTTTGGAGATTTAATTAAGCATGTAACATGTCCATATTAGATTGAAATAGCAGGTGATTTGTAGATTTTGAAATATAAACTCTAAAGATCTATCAATATAATCTATGTAGTCCAAGTATTTTGTAATTTTTTTTTTTAAAGTCTCGGATATTCGATCAAAGTATTTTGTACATGATAAATACCTTTTGCATTTATTCATATAAAATAATACTATTATTAAGAGTGTCCACAACGGTTGGTTATTAGAGGATTATAACTTTAAAAATAGGGTTACAACCGTTGTGGCGCTGAGTTATAACTTAAAAAAATTTCTCTCTCCTCAAATGGGTTAGTCCGGCATAACCCTACTTTTTGCTAACAACGATGAATTGACCAACATTAATATTTGAATTTTCTATTTTTTTTTCATCTTCAAATTTTAAATTAATACAACGGTCTTTTTTTTTCTCTTTAAATACTTCATATTCACAGTTTTTTCTTCTGTAAATACTTAACAAATGGATAAAGATTCATCACCATTTTATGTAATATTTTTTTAGATTAATGTAATTTCAATTAATGTATTAATTTGATATTTATATTTAATTTACATTTAAAAAACTTGCCCATTAGAAACTAGCCGTTAAAAAACTAGCCGTAGGAAAAACAGTTTGAAGTGGTAGATAGGTTATCTCATAACAGTTGAAGCAGCCATGATAAGGTTTTTAGACTTTATGACATTTACTTGAGTTATCAAAACATTTAATTAAGGTTATGATGAATGAAATTTTCATTTGATAATAGCATATTTATATATACAAGTGAATTTCTTAATTTATGATAAATCTAATCTTTCTAAAATATTCTAAAGATTTATTTTTATTTTATGATAAAAAATTCGACTAAATAATTTTAATATATTCATATATTAATTTTTTTTACATAATTTTAAAACCTTAAATAAAAAATTAAAAATTAAAAAGAAATGTAATTAATAGTGGATCCCTCAAATGTAAGTTATAACTTTGGAATGGTTGTGGGAGTTATTAGGGGTTGAGTTATTTATGTAAAAATGATGAGGTGGAGGAGAGAGGGGAGTTATAACTCCCTAACCATTGTGGACACTCTAATATCTACCAAGAACACTTATGAGTCCCCTTCACCGAGAAAAAAAATCATATGTTTTGCAATAAATGATGTTTTAGCATTTAATTTCATACACAATTAAATGATTTTTAGCCTTTTTTTCACCATTTATTTCAATTTTACACTCTTTTTAATTTTAGAAAATATTTATAATTTGTAAGTAAACTAAAATTATTCATTAATTAAGGACATACTTGTCAATATATGCTATTTTTTTTAAATCTCAAAAAAAAAAAAAAAAAAAAAAAAAAAAAAACTAAAACATTGTTTAGTGTAAAAAGGAGAGAGTATTTATTTAGTACTTGAAATATTTTTTTATACCTAAAGATGGAAACGCGATTTCATAAAGACTTGGTCAAAGTTGCTAAGTGGGTGTTTGCAAACAAAACTATGTGCTTAAAAACACTTCTTTTTTAAATAGAATCACTTTTGAAGTGTTTGTAAACACAAGTAAAAGTGATTAAATTAATTACTTAAAAGCATTTTTGGTCAAGCACCCCTCCCCATGCTTCTAACAACTTCTAAGTGCTTCTAATCATTACACTCACTAATTTTACAATTTTGCCCTCACAATTTAAACAATATTTTATCTTTACCCATTATTTATTCAAATGTAATAAGGGTGTTTTTGTAAAATTAAAAAAAAATGATTTGTATGACATACACCACACCATTTAAAAAATTGATTAGAAGTGCTTATTTTTAAAACACTACCTACTTTCAATTTTACTATAAAAATCAATTTTAATCACTTTAAATCAACTACTATTGTTTGCAAACACACCCTAAATCCCAAACCATTTTTTTGAGGTAGTCTTCAATAAAATTTTCTCTCTTTTTACTCTTTCTCTTACTCATATATAATTATGTTAGATTGATCATAATCATCATAATTCCAGTTTTTAAGCAACTATTGCTTTGATTAAACAAACTCTAACCAATGAACCACCCACGAGAAAAATAATAACTATAGTTATATATACTATATATAATTATATTAAATTAGCATTGTAGCCTATTTATTGAGCCCAATTAAGCATAAATTATTTATACTTTATTATAAAATATAAGGGCATGATTGGTATGCGGTAATAGGCTTGGAATGGAATGAGCATTCATGGGCTCATTCCTAATCTCACGATTGGTATATTTTTTTACGTGGAATCCCAATTCCTTAAGGAATGGTGATTCCCAAAAATAAAGAATTATGATTCCTCTCCATCCCCCTGTCTTTCCCCATTCCATTTTGTGTGGAATCAAATTATATTTTATTTTATTTTTTAAAATAATCACTCAAATTTGTTTTTTACATAATTATCCTTTTGAACAATTATAATTCAACATTCTTCCACCCTAATTTGAGAGAGAAGACGCTGAGAAAATAAAATTTGTATTGTTTTTTCTCTCTATATATGTGCAAAAGAGAAGACGTCGTCACTCTCGTTCATGAACAATCAATGTCCTCTATAAACATAAACGGGTTTTCATTAAAAATAATCCTCAAATTTGAATTAAATATGGGAGTGGGGTACAGCATGAAGGTCGGCGACAGAAAGGTGGGAGACGACGGTCGGCGACAGAAAGGTGGGAGACGACGGCACAGTTCAGTTGGGGGAGAAGAAGAACCGTGTTTTTTTTTAATTTAATTTACTTAATTTTTAATTATTTTTACTTTTAGTTAATTGAATAAATAATTCAAATCAGAAAAGGATATACATGAGTTAAAATGATATTATCCCTATATTTTAGTTATTTTTATATTTATTAATTTATATTATTAGTAGATATGAGTGCGATTATTTCATACGTTGATGGTATTTTAGTCATTTAAGATAAAATATATACATTATTTTGCATTTCATTTTAGTGTACCAATCAGGAGAATGGAATCAATCAATGAATTGCTTTTCCATTCTTAATCGATACCAA
The DNA here is from genome assembly GCA_963675135.1 of Galeopsis tetrahit. Lineage (NCBI taxonomy): Eukaryota > Viridiplantae > Streptophyta > Magnoliopsida > Lamiales > Lamiaceae > Galeopsis > Galeopsis tetrahit. The sequence continues at coordinate 69,387,055 of OY776128.1, read as the reverse complement.
TCATGGGAATGCTCATTCAGACCTCATTCCATTCAAACCTTCATTCCATTCTTGAGTTCATTCCATTCAGCCTTAAATTCATTCCATCATACCAATCATGCCCTAAGTAATTTATGGTGGGATCAGGTTCTTATGAAGTTTAATATTGGTTTAATATTAATATTATATAACAAATTATTGTTTGAGACGTATAATTATATACAGATTAGTTGTGACACAAATTCACATTAAATATATTTTTATTGATTTACCGATTTACCCAAATTATTAGATTTTTTTTCCCTATAAACTTATTGATGAATTTTGATTTGACGAGCTTAAAATGCTCGTATATAAAAACACAATTTAGACTGTCAATGTATTTTGATATCAATCCTACAAAATTCTCATCTAAAAGTAGGAATTTGTAAAGAGTTCTAAAAATTTTGTCCATCTAAAAATCTGAACTTGTAGAAAAATGATGAATTAATTATTGTATATTAATTTTATATTATCCTACACATAAAAAAGCAAGTACTCCGTAATTATTTTTAAGTTGGTCTCATGTATTTATATTACTCCATGTACTGACACATTAAATAATTTAAACTCGTGACTCGATTACATTCATGGATAGATCGATCCATACCAATATCCGACTCATATCTCCAAATGAACGTTGTAATATGTAACGTTACACAAAGTACTCATAAGGTAAGGACTTGGTGTGAAGATATGATATATTCATGTCTTTGTTGACTAAAGTAAAAGCATATTACTAATCAATTGATCTTGAAGAAACTGTGTACGTAATAATAGCAAATCATGATTCACTTTTGGTCCCTACCTAGCTACCACAATAATAAATTATAACTTTGTCAAGTCATTTTTATACAGATGAAACACATAATAATAATTTGTTGAAAAACAAAACAAGAGGAACCACCCAATATTAAAATTAAAAACACACACAATGTCATGGGGGCAAAATGTATAATTAATTACACATAAAAATATAACACGCCGTATTTGTGACAGATTGAGAGTAACAGAGAATCGGGACGAGAGTGATTGAATCATATACCTCTTGTCTATTAAAAATAAGTCGAGTATCAACTCTTATAATAAAATTCATACTCCTTTTTTTTTTTTAGCTTAACTACTCATTTGACTCGAACCTAAATTTTAATGTAATAATTGTTTAATATTACTAATATTTAAAGTAGTAAATTAAATTATGTATTTAGTACGTAAAAAAAAAAGTAATTTAGTAGTAAAACACGAAGAAAGTATCAAAGAGTCTAGCAATAAAATTTGGCCATCCATATAGACGACCAAAATGACCCTTTCTTTACAATAAAAGGACTACAATAATTTCATGGAAAAGAAAAAAGGTTGACCGATTTAAGGAATAAAATACATGGTAAACATTATATGTATTAAAACCAATACAACTATATTATCCTTGCACAAGATTTACACACGGAGTTCTTTCGCTTCTCCTAATTTATTTATTGTATTTGCTGCATTTCATTTTCGCTATTTAGAGTAAAAAAAAAAAAATTGCAAAGGAGTTTTGTTTTTAAATAGAAATTTTCTTTGACAATGTTTTTAATAGGTTCCAACCTCTCTGCACCGATTTGTGGTCTTAGTTAATATAAGAAGTAATTGTAATACTAATATAGATGTCTCTAACGGATGAAATAAACTAAATATATTTACTACACATTTTTAGGAATATACGTGACATACGTAAAGCCGTGTGTTGACTAGAAAATATATACTCCTGGAGGGTGGGGGCATGCCAGAAAATCATATCTTTTTCATTGTACAATTATTTTGTAATATTAATAGCCAAAGGGGACAATTTTCCAAGATACAACATCCAAAAGGGATCATCGAGGCACATCACATGGCTAACCAAACTAGCTGTATACAGCCCATTCCAAAAATATCCACTAATTTAAAACAAAAAACAAATGTATGATGATGATGATGATGATGATGAACTAACACCCCTCAAAAAGTGTGAAATGGCCAGTCTTTCACACTTCAATTTTATTTTAATCTAGTTAAATTTATTTAAATTATAAAAAATTATTCTATATATTAAAAACACTCTTACATTTTTCAAGGACCATCCATTTCATTTTAGAGTGGTAGTACAATTAAACCGCAATTTTAAAAATTTCCATTCTGATATATTAGAGCACATGCTTATTTATTTCACTTTGAAGGCTCAAAAGTTAGAAGAAAAATAAACTCAAAAAGAAAAACCCCTTTAGAAAGCATGAGGATGCTTTTGAACATATACAAATATTTGATGAATATTTTTTACTTTTTGAGTAAGTTTGACTAAGTTGAAACTTAATGAGGAATTTGAATAACTCTGACTTATTAATAAAGTGAGATCATTCAAATAGTAATAATATTATTATTGGTCAGTGTAGTTATGGATTCAAGTGACCTTAAGAAAGAAAGAATCAAAAAATGAGCGTGTCACAAATATTAATCTTTTTACAATATTGAATTTTATGATCATTGTCAATGTCCTCTATGGATGATCTAATATATTATTTGAAGGCACTGGAGTTGCACTTTAGCAATAAAAAGTTGTACACATAGTGACTCTATTATGGCATCAGGATATCCTCAAAAGAACGAAGCATGTAGAGGTTAATTGCAATATATAGAGGTCCATTGCCATATATATATTGCAGCTAATCCAGTTTTTCACGAAAGGACGAATCGATGAAGCATAGAGGCTAATTACCAATTTGTCCCCGACAAAAAAGGAACAAGTGAAAGAACACCTATCAAGTAGCCAAATAGAACTAAAAATTGTAAGGAATGCAACTATCATTTCATTTATCATTTTTGAATATTGACAACCTTCCATCAATTCAGTTTTCAACATGCTCCCAGTCCCACTTGCACATGGGAAAGGCCATATTTTCTTCATTCTCAAATCAAGAAATGTAGATACAGATTCTGTAAAGCATGTGATAGAAAGATGAATGTGTACCTCTCTGCTTCATAACCGTCCTTGACCGCCTTCCTTGCATTCGTCTCTTATCTCGAATGCTTTTCCGTGGAAAATGATCACAAGTGAAAGACAAAATTGGAATTGCGATGAAAAATGATCGAGGCAATCAGAATTTCGAATTCCTTTAAACGCATTGTGGTGTCGATGATGACTAAAAGAAAACTTTGTAAAATACTATCAGTAGTGATCTAGAATTAATTACATATGCTGTTTACTGGCCTTTCGGGACGGTGGGTGGGGTGGTTTTCACAAGATAAGATGTGAAGTACCATGATTGAGCCAGAGTCAGTTGATCAGTTGCATTGAGGCATCATTATGGTAAAATTATACACTATCATTAGCCGCCTCATATCCTTCTTCCATGCTTTTCCCATTCATTAGAGTCCTTGGTCTCTGATCAAGAAAAAGCATAGTTAAAAAAGAACTGGTTCATTGATATATCAAGAATGCCAAAGTCTCACGTAAACCAGTTTTGACGTGCAACTGGTTTGCATTTTGTGTGTATTTTTAGGCAGTAATACTCGTTTCGTTAAACATATTAGTTGGTTTATTTAAAAGAACTAGCTATTATATTATGAAATGCAGGGTGGGGCGGGGGTGGGGTTGTATACCCATTCATTAGAATCTCCAGAATTTCCATTCAGGAGTTTGTGGTTCTCTTCTTTTGTCCTGTTATCCTTGGTCAACGGGAGCAACTGCGTTGCACCTCCATTCGAACGATCAGGCAGTTCTTCACGGGAAGAATCCAAGTCAGACTCAGAATTGCAACGAGGTAAATCATAAAATAAAGATAATATAACTATTCTGTGTGAAATTAATTTGGCAACCTGGTAACTTCTTGTCTACAAAGAATATGACCAAATTGACTGTATACCTGCAAACAAAATTATGTGCCGAAAGAATCATTAGAATAAAATTGAAATTTACTGGCTCTAAGGTGGTATTTTTAAAAGCTACTCGTCACAAATTTTGAATAACAAAAAAGTGATTTTGGAAGCTATTGATAAAGTTTCCAAACACAATCTAAGTTGAAACCCCAGGATAAGTAGATATTACCATGCAACGACGACATCAACTGTATAATGCTTACGGGACGCGACAATCAAAAAGCTTTGAATCACAACAAGTAACCAAGCAATATTTTGTACGAACCTGCAACACCCACCACCCATTTCTAAATCATTAAAAGCAACACACCCCCTACACATGATTAAAATGCGATGGGAATTACCTGAGAGAACCGTATTTATAGAATGTTCGTACAAAGGTTAGGGAGAATATCATGTGAGATGAGAATATTAAATCACCACAGCCATAAAGCGCTCCCTGAGGAACTGAACAGCCATAAGGTTATCAGTGAGAATAAATTCGATTATTGCTTTGGCTTAGGGTGGTGTTTGCAACTTCCATTGAATAGTGTAGAACCACTTTTTTTTCAAACCTGTTACTCTCAGGTGGTGTTTTCAAACAATATTTGGACACAAGAATCACATTTTTTTTTACAGTTGGGTCACACCAGCTTAAAAGAAAAGTGATTCTATCTGTTGCAATTGAGTTTGAAACAGGTTCTCAGCTTTTTTGAAGGAAAAAAAAGTTCTAGGTCTCTACTTGAGTTTGCAAACACACCCTTACACTATAAGTCTATAACACAATATGAGAGATGGAAGAGGAAATTGTCACCTACAATTAATTAATAGAACTTCTAAAATATTATCGGGGCGAGCCAGCCTAGCAAGCCTTGAGCCCTATATAGTTCAGAACAAATTGTAAATTGCAAGTATAAACAACGACGAAGATCTTCAACAGAAAGAAGTAACACAATGCATGCACAAGTCAATGTTTACCTCTCGGCAATGATAATTTGGACCGGGCAACTGGGTAGAATAAAAAGTTATTATCCTAAGAAACTGACAAGCCTGCAGCAAAGTAGAGAGAGATTTAATCACGGAAAAATAAAAAAATCAGCATTATATTTTCTAAATATTTTCACAGTATTCTTGAAAAGCATACTAGTGGCCATAAAGAAATGTTCAACAAAACTCATGCAGAACTCAAGCAATTAAAAACTCGAAAAAGTTTACTGGGCTTCATATATGCATACATTATTACAAATTATACATTCAATAATCCACTAAACACAAGAAAACTATAAAGAAGATGGGCAAAATTGCACTCACAACTAAGAATGCCAATACCCTGCACCATATCAAGACAGTGTAGATCTTCTTGTTCTTCAAAATGAAAGGATGGAAAGTCCACTGTTTACATCATCAAAAATATGAAATAGTTAAGCTTACATTGTAAATTAGACTTTTCAGAGAGAATAAACTAATTATGAAAAGACTCACCAAAACGAAAGATAGAAAAATGATGGTAAATACAATTTCACTCATGTAAGCTTTTTCTTTCCCAAGCTCCTACAGTTGGATAAAGATTATATCATAAGAAATACAAAAATTAGCAACAAAATACGAAACTTATGACACTTACTGGAAGAAAAAAAAAGCCAGCATCTTGAAGTGTTGGTCCTGGCCGATGTAAATAGTGAACTCCTCTAGCTGCCACTCCATGAATATACTGATAAAAGGTAATATAGATAAATGTCACATTCTACATAATAAACTTATAAAGGACTCAAAACTCTAAGTGTTTTTTGTTCCCATTAAATGTTTCATCCACAAACCGACTTTCTAGTTTCTATATCAATAGTCTATGCTATAAATTAACAATAAATACAGTCTTTGGATAGAGTTGCAGAAAAAGCACACGCATTTAACTATAGAGACAATCAGCATATATCAGTAGATAAAGCCAATTTCCATATTAGGAGAAGTCCCACATCTTGCAATGTCACATTACAAGGATCAACATGCAGAAACCAAATGCTACAATCCAGTTTGGGGGAGAACTGTAACAGAAGTATAGCAACTTTCATCAAGGAACATTTAGAGTTAACTTAATGATTAACTATGTCAGTAACCTAATATTGGCTTCTCAATTCAGTGAATTCACAAATGGCATAAGAAGACACAATATGTAGTTGTTCCATGAGATCTGAAGACCCTTCTAACATAAGAAAAAATGTGCTGAAGATATACGTCTATTGAGCATTCTAGCTTTGAAATTATTACTCAATTGGCACAGGGACACCACTATGGTTTTTCTTAGCCAAGAGACAGAGGAGGATGGAACCTTTTATTCGTTAAAAAAAAAAATCAGTACATGATTTGTTTTTCAGTGAGTTCAAATTCAATTATAATTATTTGACAACTTATAAATAAACTATCTATCATGAAGTGCAGAGTTCATGATCGCAAGAAATGTAAGCACAAAAAGAAAACACACACACATAACTTCCACTGCATGTTGCTAATTCAAGGGAATCTATGGCACTATCACCATCCTTTTGCAGATAAACAAACAGTTATTGATCCGATCAATAAACAGAGCAACAAATATGAACAAACCTGAAATATGAGACCCCCTAAAATATACTTCCAGTTTTCTCCGAGAAGTTTGATTTCTGTTGAGGTCTCCGTACAAATTCTCTTCCATAACTTCTCGTGCAAAAATCAATAAGAATAATGTGTCGATCAAATTAATCTCCAGACAATTTCTACGAAAATGAAATTATAAACATAAACCAAAACCAAAACAAAAACAAAAAGAATTTTACTATAGAAGGCGAACCTTTGAAGCTTCGCGACCAATGTAAACCGGCATCTTGTAGCCAACAACAGCGCCATATTACATCACGAACAAACCCTTACGAGAATCGGCATTATTCATTATTAACTCCCCTTTATTTGTTCAATATGAATCAATAAACTACCCTCGACGATCAACGGCACCAAAACCAAAACCAGTATCCGAATAGAAGATCGAGGATGATAATGATAGAGATTTTTGGTAGTGCCGAATGATTGGGATTGGAATTGGAATTGGAATTAAATTGCAGAAACGAGCACCTCTTGTTTTCTCTCACTATAAAACTGGGTCGTGGGGGTGTTCACGTTTTTTTGAATCTTTGGATTTCTCTCTCGTATCGTATGTCTGCCAAAACCAAGAGTACAAAACGGATGAGGGTAGGACGGTAAACATATTCTCAAAATAGATTAAAATTATGGAAAATGTGACTTTTATTTTATTCAATTTAATATTAAATTCTACTGTATATGTTTTGAGTTTTTGTGTATTCACTGCCTCAGTGACCAGTGTCCCTTTTTTATGAATCAACTGCCACATGTCATTTCATAATAAAATCAATAATTATGTGTGTTATGTGTAGTTAAAAACTTACTACTCTATAACTTTGATGATATGATGAAAGAATATCCCTAATTGACATTATACACCACTCTTTCTCTTGTAAACACTTTTTATATCTTCCGACAAAATCATAAAAAATCATTTTTTACTTTAATTATTATAGTAATTATTAATTCAATAAATTATTAACAATAAATAAATACGAGTGATGCATCGAAAAAGAACACTTACAGATGTCAATCGTTTTTTTACGAGCACTGCTAATCACAGATTTGAATCACGTGTTTATCCTTGGCAATCTTCACGAAAATCTCCTTGAGCATCCCAAAATAACCTGCAAAAGTACGCCGGAGGGGGGCTCCGGCGTATAAGCTCCGACGCTCAAGTCAGATTCGATCGTAGGCGAAATCAATGAGGAATTCCCCTGTATGTTTAGGGAAATTCCGGCGAATATAGTGGAGTTTCTTCTCCAATCAGTATATCTTGTGTAAAAGTATGTAAAGTACGTATATGTTAAAGAACTTAATTAAGAATATGAAAATAACCTTGTTTATATACCTGGCCCCTCTCTGCGGAGAGGGGAAGACTTATTCTCCCTGTATTCTCGGCATATCCCTAGAAATCCGGCCTCAAATCCCTAAGGACTCGGCTTATCTCCCTGAAGACTCGGTTCTTCAGCTTATCGACCCCTACTTTTGTGGGTTTGAACTGTTCCTCTTGACTTGGTTAAGAAAGATGGACTATACGTTCCATATTTGGGCTGGATCCTTCCAGGCCCAGGGGCTATTAATTTCTCCAATATGGGCCGAAGGCCCAATCACTCTGGTTTCTCTAATTCCCCTGCTTAAGCTCAGGGGTGTATTAATCCTGTTTCTTCGATATATTGACCTAATCACAACTATCATAATTTATCCCGTTTCCACGTGTCGACTTCTCCGAGATTGACATATTTATCTACATCAACCACTCCCCCTACTCTCGTAAAATACCTCAAATTTATGAGAGTAGGAAATAACAAGATGAATTAACCTGAACACCTCTTCGTACAGATCATCGCCATCTTTCCTTCAATACTCTCTTCCATTCCTGGATACACCCAAGTTCAAGTTTCAGAGAGTGTATCATGTCGCCCTGGGAAATTATATCCCTCTCTGAAACCCTCGAGCCCTAGGGAGCTCAAAACTCTTTGAAATTTCCCAACTTCAGGGATATTAGGTGTTATGGCTCGTACTCTGAACCTTAAGGACTCTTAAGTGGCTAACACTTATCACTCAGAAACTCTCAGCTATATCTTGGCTCACTATGGTTTAGATCTCAAACCTCTCGAACTCTTTGAATGATTTACATTTCTCAAAATCTCCAGCCATACCTTGGCTAGTCCAATCAAGGTGGTTCATACACTGAACCTCAAAATCTCATAAGTGTTTCTCATTTACAATCTCATGAGTCTAGTCGCGCGATCTTAAATCGAAACAGTTCATCTCTTTGAATCTCAAAATTGTGAGGGGCTCTCTAATTCCCCTCGGCCTCACTCTCCGATCGTAAGAAACTTTGATCCTGCTTTTATACCTCTGAGTTTTTATATGGAGGGCTAGGGTCATATATCCCTAGTTTTGAAAACCTCTTATAACTCTGGATGTCATCTATTTCCCTCAAACCTCGAGGGATATAATGGGTAGGGCTTCTTCTTTAATCATTTTGGGAACTGGACACTTGGTGACTTGATAATGCTTCTAGTTTTTCTCTTAGAGTTAGAGTTTTTAGGGATTATACTCTCCCAAAAGTTAGAATCCGTAGTGGTTGGAAGCCTTTCTCCAGAGCAGCAGCTTCTTGGGGGCCATGGGTGCCTATATCCCTCACTTCATAGATCATGGATTTTCCAACGCCGTAGCTGAACATTCCGCTCCAGGATTTAATGGTCAATATACACGTGCCCTCCGGTTGGATAAACTGGACACTCCCCCTAAGTTCCCTGGAGATGCTAAGGAAGACATCAATACTCCCTGGTGGTTACCTGGGATGAGGAAGGCGGTCTTGGAGTTGAAAGATGCTGCCCTGAAATTGGATGATCTTACACCGGCGAAGGATATGGCTTTCCCTATTCATGTGGAAAACCCAACTCCAGTGGCTACCGTGGCAGCGGGTGCTCCGATGGAGAAGACAGAGGGAGGTGATTCCAGTGAGCGAGCTGAGGAGGCAGGAGAAGGTTCCGAGGGGAAGAATGATGTTCCCCTCTCTTCATAACTTTGATTCTCTGATAACACTTTGGTACTGTTAAAACACTTTTTATTTTGTCAAGGCCTTTAAGGCCCCCTTTTGGTATTTTCCGGAGACTCCACACTCCGGGGTTTTTCTGTGGAGGGCTTAGGCATGGTGCCTTAAGTCTTGAATATTTCTGCTTTTCTTCCGCTTAATATCGTACCTGCACACTTATCACTTGGCATGCATATATATATATATATATATATCTCTGACTCTGTTATTAGATGTGTAACGTAATATCCGTCCTGCTTATGAATCTAGCATGCTTTCAGCGTTTTCTTGACACGTAAAGGCTCTAAAGCTCCTAGAGGAACCTTAATGAGGAGATAAGGTTGATATCCCTGTACTTACTTGGTGATTTGCTAATGTTTCCAGTCTTTCTCTTAACACTAGAGTTTTAGGGATTATCCTCTCCCTAGGTTAGAATTCGTAGGGATTATACTCTCCCTTAAGTTGTTTATACTCGTGAGAGTTGTTTATACTCGTAAGAGTTAGTTTATACTCGTAAGAGTTGTTTATACTCGTAAGAGTTAGTTTATACTCGTAAGAGTTGGTTTATACTCGTAAGAGTTAGTTTATACTCGTAAGAGTTCTTAGGGATTATACTCTCCCTGAAGTTTAGAATGTTTAGGGATTATACTCTCCCAAAAGTTAGAATTTGTAGGGATTATACTCTCCCTTAAGTTGTTTATACTCGTAAGAGTTAGTTTATACTCGTAAGAGTTGTTTATACTCGTAAGAGTTAGTTTATACTCGTAAGAGTTTTTAGGGATTATACTCTCCCAAAAGTTTGAATTTGTAGGGATTATACTCTCCCTTAAGTTTTTTATACTCGTAAGAGTTGTTTATACTCGTAAGAGTTAGTTTATACTCGTAAGAGTTTGTTTATACTTTATACTCGTAAGAGTTTGTTTATACTCGTAAGAGTTTGTTTATACTCGTAAGAGTTGTTTATACTCGTAAGAGTTAGTTTATACTCGTAAGAGTTTGTTTATACTCGTAAGAGTTTGTTTATACTCGTGAGAGTTTGTTTATACTCGTGAGAGTTTGTTTATACTCGTGAGAGTTTGTTTATACTCGTGAGAGTTTGTTTATACTCGTGAGAGTTTGTGAGAGTCGCTAGGGATAGGCTATTTAATTATATCTTCTGCTGCTATACCCCCTACTCCTCCTAGCTTTAGAGGCTGTCGTGGATAGAAACTTTAGGAATTCTTCCTAGGTATTTTCTATTCGAATCTTTATGAGTTGGTGTAAATCTCTCTATCTTGCAATATCTCTATCATGTTATGTTTTAGTTTTCAAAACACATTCGTTATTTCAGCACTCATTATGCGGACCCCTAACAGTTATCTCATGCAAAGAATCTCAGGAATATCTCAAAACATCATATCTTATTAAATTCACAAACAATAAATGTAAGTCATACCTGACTCATGCCAACCGCCCTACCCCCTCTACCGAGAGGGTAAAATTACCCATCGAATTTCTCAGGGACTCGGCGTCCCTCAACTGTTCACACGTGTACTCTTATCTCTGATATACCTCAAGGTCTTGGATACTCAACTCAAGTTTAGGGAGCTCCTAAAGGGAAACTCCTTCATTATGTTCTGGTTCAGCTTAAGAGTGACATGTAAATCTCCAGGCTCCTTTCGTACCTCCGTATCTCCTACTCCCCCTAGCTTTAGCATCGAAAAAGAACACTTACAGATGTCAATCGTTCTTTTACGAGCACTGCTAATCACAGATTTGAATCACGTGTTTATCCTTGGCAATCTTCACGAAAATCTCCTTGAGCATCCCAAAATAACCTGCAAAAGTACGCCGGAGGGGGGCTCCGGCGTATAAGCTCCGACGCTCAAGTCAGATTCGATCGTAGGCGAAATCAATGAGGAATTCCCCTGTATGTTTAGGGAAATTCCGGCGAATATAGTGGAGTTTCTTCTCCAATCAGTATATCTTGTGTAAAAGTATGTAAAGTACGTATATGTTAAAGAACTTAATTAAGAATATGGAAATAACCTTGTTTATATACCTGGCCCCTCTCTGCGGAGAGGGGAAGACTTATTCTCCCTGTATTCTCGGCATATCCCTAGAAATCCGGCCTCAAATCCCTAAGGACTCGGCTTATCTCCCTGAAGACTCGGTTCTTCAGCTTATCGGCCCCTACTTTTGTGGGTTTGAACTGTTCCTCTTGACTTGGTTAAGAAAGATGGACTATACGTTCCATATTTGGGCTGGATCCTTCCAGGCCCAGGGGCTATTAATTTCTCCAATATGGGCCGAAGGCCCAATCACTCTGGTTTCTCTAATTCCCCTGCTTAAGCTCAGGGGTGTATTAATCCTGTTTCTTCGATATATTGACCTAATCACAACTATCATAATTTATCCCGTTTCCACGTGTCGACTTCTCCGAGATTGACATATTTATCTACATCAACGAGTATATAAACAAATTGAATTAGAATAAGATGAATATTTTAAAATATAAAATTGACATTTTAAATTATTTAATTAAAAATATATATTAGGAATATTAACTTTTTATAAAAATCTAGTTTTATTATAAGTGGAAATGATTGAGTATTATTTATAACGACTTTTAATTCTTGCCGACGTCGAACTAAAAGAAAATACTAAAGAAAAGAAAAAGGCGATGGTGACATAAATTTAATTCGTTCCTAATTTTCCAATCTAGGTTGTAAGATTCATTAAATGCGATGTAGATTTATATAACACAAAATCTAGAAAGTAGAAAGAATATCGATATGAATATTTACCAATTAACATTATTTATTGTTTACACATATATTGAAGTATAGTATAGTAACATGGCTGGAAATGGGAGTTTGCAAGACTACATTTGGAAGGTGATACAAAGATGGACGAATCACACTTCATTCTAATTAAACAAACTTTTTAACAAATTATACAGAGAATTGCGTGAGACGGTTTTACGGTGAGATTGTTCACAAATTAGCAAGAATAATTTTATTTTTTTTAACACTACTTCGTCTCACTGTAAAACGGCCTCTAACAAGACTTCCTCTAAATTAATTAATTTAGACAAATATAAATGATTTTAGAACTATAATTTTCAAATTCATCATTCAAATCATTCCAAACAACTCGGGATATAGAAAACACAAATAACTTATAGCATATTAGTTAATCTAGTATTTGGGTTTGATCCATATTCAAATACATCAATCATGCAAACTCTCGTCATACATTATAAATTTGACCTATTTAAACTTTCATTTGTTTCAGTTCGATTTTAAGCTTGAAATAATCAAAATTAAAAAAAAATCAAAATCAAACCCAATAATACATATAACTGTACAATACTAAATTAGGTGATTACACATGATTTCTTTAAAGAACGAAAAATCAACAATTCTAATATATTAAAACAATGGAAATGAAAAAATAATTAAATTAAACCTTAAACACATCAATCTTCAAGAAAAGTTAAAATGGGCTTACAAGTGGTATTCGTGGACTGTAACCCTTTCTTTAAAGGCCCACCCTATATACTCCTCCAGCTTTGTTAAGTATACTTTCCCTCCCCCATTTATTAATTTTATATTCATATAAAATATTCAATTTACTATTATACTAAAATATATCAAAATATATACACTCCCCTAAACCATAACCCTAATTTCAGTGAAGCACCGTCACCACCTTTGCCGCCCCAACTCCGGCACCGTCGCCATCCTAATACATTTAGAAATAAAAAAAAAAACTTAAAAATCTAAAAAAAAAAATACATTTTTTCGACAAATCAGTGTCGATCGACACTGGTTTGTCGACCATAGAGTATATTTTCGACTATAGTTTATCGATGGATAACACCCTCGTCGACAACATTTTATCGAAAGAAAATAAAATAAAAATCAGAATTTTCAAAATTAAATTGTCGACCATACTGTATATGGTCGACAATTTCTTGTCAAAAATAAAATAATTAAAAAAAGAAGAAAAAAATTATACCCGTACCTACATGGCGCTGTGTAGAAATACAAAAAAAATGAAAAGGGGCGACAACCGTGAAGTGGGGGGCGTGGCTACTTGCAGAAAATAAAAAATAAAAAAAGAAGAGGGAAAGGTAGCGGGAGGGCTGAAAGTGTGTGGGGGATGGTATCTAGTGTTTAAGTAAAAAACAGAATAATGTTACACTGAATGTTGTGACAATTAGTGTAGCATTAACTCTAACAGAATGTGAATAAGTAAACACAGTACACAGCGGAAGTCTAAAACACTAAAACACAATACGAACACAATGGAATAATTTTTAACATAGATTTTATTAATAACAAAACCTATGCTAAGCCTTACGGCGAAAAGTAACTTAGTTCCTAAGTTATACAAAAAATGTCGTGTGAAATGTCTCAGCAATTACTTCAACATTCCACAAACAGAAACTACAATCGAGGCAGGTGCCTGAATCCGCAAACAGACTTAAGTGTAAAACACTGTCCAAAGAACTAATCTAATCTGTGATTCACTCTCACACGATTCAAGACTAGAACTAAGTACACTGGAAGGTGGTATCCCTCGGCGTACGTTAAAAGACACAACTACTGGCCATAACTCCTAACTAGGGTTGAACGCTCAAGGAGGGGTTACTCGAGTAGTGCATACTTTGAAATGAGAGGCTCTGGCGGTATTTATAGAGAAATACACAGCTTCTAGATCCTTCCATTATGAGATCCTATTTTTTAGGACCTCAACCTCCATGATCTTTCTAGAACATTCTGCCATCTTCCAGGTCGTTCTACAATGCTCCAAAGTCTTCTAGCACGTTCTCCAACCTTCTGGAATCTTCCAGGTTCCAGACTATTGTAGAAGCTTCTAGAATCGTTCTTGAATGTGAGAGCATTTAGTACAACATTTAATGTAACATTGCAGAAAAGACTTAGAATAAATCAAGGAAGGTCAAATTAAGATGTTGTTGATAATGTTAAAGCATTTAAGAGTTAACAACATCTACAAGGGCGACCGTGTGAATGGAGGAGGAAGGGGGTGAGGCGACGGCGGCGGGAGATGACGGGAGGAGGGACGGCTTTGGACGGCGGCCACGGTTGCAGAGTTGCAGAAATTTTAAAAATAAAATACAGGTTAGGACGGGGACACCAGTGACGGACCCAGAATTTTCAAGTCGGGGGGCCAAATATTAACAATAAAAAAAAATTAAAAATGAAATTTTAACAAGATGCATATATATTCTTGAACTTTAAATATAAAGAATTTATTTCATATCAAAATTTTTAAGTGGAGACAATTTTGAGAAACCCTAAAATCTGTAAAACGTAAATTCAATAAGAAGACAAAAGAATAGAATAAAAATAATTGTGGTGGACCAACCAAAATAATAAAGAAAGATAAAAAAGTTAAATTAATAATAAACAAATTTTACTTTCAATATCTAAAATTAATGGGACATATTTTTCTTGATCTCTATTTTGGAAGGTCTACTGCGTGCATTGAATGAAAAGGAGGAGACACTCTGTTTTTTAATTGAATTACTTATTTAATTACTTTGCACGATGATTTGAAATTGCTAATATTAGTAGCCGACTATGCAACCACTTTCCAAGTATTGGGCCGCCATATATAATTCATACTACCCATATATAATTTATATATATATATATATATATTATTAATATTATTTAAATATTTATATATGTGAAATTACGAAAATATCCTCAATAAATTTACAAAATTGATGGGGGGCCCACGGGCCACCCTGGGCATTACCTGCGTCCGTCTCTGGGTGACACTGAACAACAGCGGCGGAGGATTGGAGTGGTGGGGAAAGAAAGAGGAATAAATTAGAGTTTTTTCGGGTATATGTATTAAATGTTTTAGAAAAAAAAAGGGTATAATAGAATTTTTGGGAGAAGTACATCTAATTTTAAGGGGATACGAAAATTGGGGGTATATTTAAAAAGGGCGCGGCTAAAGGCACCCTGGATTCCTATGAGTACACCCACAAAATAGATGAGGACACCCACGTGGAAAATTCCAAAATACCCTCCTTCCCCTTCTTAACCCTATTTTTTTTCTTATTTTGGTATTTTGGTACACCCACAAATTTATCTCTTCTCTCGCTCTATCAATTGCCTCCTCCCACACTCCCACCGCCTCATCTCTTCCTCCCACTCTCAGGCGGCCGCCGTCGCGGCTCCGTTTCCGTATGAAGCTTCTTCCGCTGCCGCGACCCCTCCGTTTGAAGAGAAGACCAAGCGACGCGGCCGTCGTCGCCCCTCCTCCAAGCGACGCGGCCGCCGTCGCGAACCCTCCATCGTCTTCCACCATCGCGCCCCCTCCCCTTCCTCTTTCAAACGCCGCCGCCGCTAGAGGTGTGCGCGCTCGCCGCCGCCGCTGGAAATGTGTACCGGAAAAGCGGATCTACGAATGAGAGAGAGTGTTGGGAGAGGTGGAGCTGCATCCGCAGAACGGCGTCGTTTGGGTGGGGCAGCTTAAAGAAATTCGGATGTCGCCCCTCCTCCGTGCGAAGCGGCCGCCGTTCACGTCGCCGGGCAGTGGACGCGGCCTCTGAAGAAGACAAGTAGGTCCGTTTTTTATTTTTTGGTTTAGGGTTTTTTTTTTAATTTAGGAATTTTAGGAAAATTAGGGTATTTTAGAAGTTTGGAAATTATTTTCGAACCTATTGAATTTGTTTTGGAAAAAATTTCGAACAACCTGTGTTTGTTTTGGAAAAAAATTCGAACATTTTGTTCGATCTTTTTTTTCGAACAAATTTGAGTTGTTTTGGAATTTTTTTCGAACATATTCAGTTTGTTTTGGAAAAAATTTCGAACATATTGGATTTGTTTTGGAATTTTTTTCGAACATTTAGTGTTTGTTGTGGAATTTTTTTCGAACATTTGGCGTTTGTTTTGAAATTTTTTTCGAACATCTTGTTATTTTTGAACATGTTCTTGAAATTTTTTCGAACATTTTTTTTTTTTGTTGAAATTTTGGGATTTTTTTGTTGAAGAATGGTGTTTGTTTGGGTAGGGATGGAGATAATTCTGTGAAATAGAGGGGTGGGTGTACTCATTTTTTTTTTTTTAATAAATTTTACCCTAGGGGTATATGGGACAATTCACAAGTTCTGAAAGATTAAAAAAATGTTTGGTGGGTGTACTCATAGAAAATCCGGGTGCATTTAGCCGCGCCCATTTAAAAAGGCTGGAGGGGTACATAGCCAGGGCATCTTTAAAACAGTGTAGAGAAGCACGAAAAATGTTGGTCTTATTTGACAGGCAAATGAGCCCAATAAAGTTTTCAAATAAGTTCGGCCTGAACAATTTCCCCCAATTCTTATTTTATTTTATTTTTTGGCAAAGACCATGACTAACATTTAGTACTTTATCCTAATAATAAAATCTACACCCCCACCCCCACCTCCCCCACCCCCAAAAAAAATCTACATTTTCTCAATTTGAATGGTATTGTTTGAATTTTAAGTAAATTCAAAATAATTATAATATTCTCATTTTACTATGGACTTTCTTGTGAGGCTGTCAAAATTAATACTCTTTCGTTCAAATTCATTATGTACATTTCTCATGCATCTAGTTTTAATAAATACGGAGTATTAATTAATTTATATATAAAATAAATATATTAAGGGTATGATGAGATATTATGGGTCCATTTATAAATAAATAATTGATGATTGTATAGTCAGAAAAAATAGTGAAAACAATAAAATTAAACCACTAAAAAAATGAAATTGGAGGAGGGAAGTAATTAAAATGAGAATTTAAAACAATGCACATTGATACTTGGATACATAAGTGGCAAGATTGATAAATTTTAAAATCTTTCATAATCCGTTTAATATTACACTATCTCATATATGAATTTGTAATGTAAAATTTAACCCGAAATCTTAAGACAGAATTTAAACCAATTCAATTTCAATCTTATATTTAGATTTAATTCAATTAACCACAAAATTAATAGGCTGTAAATAAAAGAAAGTCAACACATAAACATACAGTACAAAAAAATGAGAAAATAAACATATTTTCATTAATAATTTGTGTGAGTTACATTTTCGTTGATCTTCCTATTTCTCTCTAAAGACATGATTCTTAATTTGCATATGATACTGAGATCAATGACTTGGTTCAGATTTTTTATTTTTACCACAATTTGAATAAGATTTGACCTACAATTTTTTTAACTTATTCCATCCAATCACTAAAATTCTATTTTTATCATGGTATGACTTAAAAGAGCATGGAAAAGATATTTCCAAATTTTAAAAATATTACTCCGTGGATACATTTTTATGATTCTTACTTTATTTATTTATTGTCAATATATTTTTTTGTAATTTACATTAATACTATTCCCCACTACAAAAAAAACGCGTTTTAGAGACGGATTTACCGACGGATTTTCCGTCGGCCGCCGATGTTACCGACGGATTTGCCGACGGAAAGTTGACCGTCCCCTTTTTCGGCGTCAGTATTTTTTACCGACGGATTTTTGAATTCCGTCGGAATTTCTGACGGATTTTCCGTCGGAATGGCCGACGGATTTACCGAGGGATATTCCGTCGGTATTTCGGACAACC
This sequence comes from Galeopsis tetrahit, assembly GCA_963675135.1. Taxonomy (NCBI): domain Eukaryota; kingdom Viridiplantae; phylum Streptophyta; class Magnoliopsida; order Lamiales; family Lamiaceae; genus Galeopsis; species Galeopsis tetrahit. Next base: position 69,368,897 of record OY776128.1, on the reverse strand, counting down.
CGTTTAACAAACCGGGTCAACATTCCGTCGGTAATTCCGTCGGAAAGAATGAATTAAAATAATTATAAAATAAATTAGAATGAATTAAAATAATTATAAAAGAAATTAATTTTTGAATAAATATTGATTTCGAAATTCACATGCCGACGGAAATTCCGTCGGCATATGACCGACGGAATATCCGTTGGCAATTTACCGAGGGAATATCCGTCAGTAAAACAAAAAAATGAATAAAAAAATATGATTTCAAAATTCACATATCGACGGAATATCCGTCGCCATTGACCGACGGAATATCCGTTGGCATTTTACCGACGGAATATCCGTCAGTAAAACAAAATATTAATAAAAAAAATATGGGTGGCCGGGGAGGCCCCGACCAGAATTTCATTTTCCGACCACAATTAATTGGATTTGGTTTGTCGAAATATAATGCATGGATACAATTTAGGCTTTAATTTATAACAGAAATTCTAACCAACTGCACTATATATGCAAGTCTATCGGGAGATATTTTTAATTGTTATCTAAAGATATTCATATATAATTGGTGACAAAATTACCACTAACACAAACCAATAAATTACATATACTACACTAGAATCTATAACAAATAGAGGGGGGAAAGAGTAGTAAAGCAGGCATTTTAAAATCGAAAACAAGTATGGAGAATTATGAGTAACCCAACTTCATTGATTGCTAGAATTTTAAAATCCAGGTATTTTAAGCATGAATTTATTATGGAAGCAGGAGTGGGCTCGAATCCCTCTTATACATGGCGCTCTATGTGTTGGAGTAGAGAAGTGGTGGGGGATGGTAAAAAAATACATGTGTTCAAAGATGCGTGGGTGAATAGCTTGGAATCTGGAATGATTAAATCACGCATTGCATCTGAATCGAAAGTGGAATGAGAACAGCATCGGAAGTAAGGCCTCGTCTTTGCTTTTGAGCCCACAATTCGTCGTTTTGTATTTCGAAACTGAAATACAAAATCAAATCAGTTTGTTCAAACAACAAAATACAAATTGACAACTCAAAAAAAAAAAAGGAAAGCGTACCACGGCAGAGAAAAGGGAAACAACTACATGAGCCATATGCCGCCACTGTGCGAGAGAGAAAAGGAAAGCGGACGATGGTTTACGACGCGGAGAGAGGACGGCGGAGGGGAGGAGGAGGAGGCGCCGCCACTGTGCGAGAGAGGCGACGGCCACTTGCCGAAAAAAAAATCCTACTTGTTTCGGGTAAAAGGGGAGGAAGGAGGGAGGAGGAGTGGGGGGAGAAGGTGGATACAGAGGTTTGGGTGGGGGAGGAGGCGGCGGCGTTGCTGGGCGAGGGAGGCGAGGAGGTGGAGGGAGGCGAGGTGGGAGAGAGGAAATTTCGGAAAGAAAACCCTAGGTTGAGGTTTTATATAAGGGTAAATACCGACGGATAATCCGTCGGTATTTTTCAAAAAGTAAATACCGACGGAAAGTGAATTCCGTCAGCATTTTGGCGATTTTTTTTTTTTTTTTTTTAAATAATTCAATTTTTTCTATATACTTACTAAATTACCAAAATATTTTTTTAAAAAATCACGAAATTCATTTCTTCCACATATATTAATAAATATATTGGTTGTGGCTTATATTTATAGTAAATTTAATTTTTATAATTTGTACCTAAATGATAAATAATTAATTAACTTTTATAAAATAAGAAATAAATACATTACATTAATTGAATTAATTTTCATCTTCATCGTCTTCATCCTCCTCTTCGTCCTTATCCTCCTCCTCCTCATCATCATCTTCCTCATCCTCCTCCTCATCCTCATCTTCTTCATTCTCCTCTTCATTCTCCTCTTCATCCTCTTCTTCATCCCCCTCCTCTTCACCTTCAATTTCGATTAATTGGGGATTTGCAGCCGTCAAGGGTACAGAAAGATTGAAATTTCCCGTAAAGACTTCAGTTGGAGTCTCTATTTGTTCTGTTTGAAATGGAGATTCATCTTCAGTATTTCTGTCCTTTTTAGGGACTTCTACCATTGACCTTGCCTTTACTTTGCAAACAGCGTGCCATTCATAACCACGTGGAGCTCCCGGATATGTGCAGTAGTATACTTGAGATACTTGATGGGCAAATACAAATGGATCATCCGCAACATACGTCCTTTTCGAACTAACATCAACGAGCTTGTACTCCGGGTGAATTCTTGTTCCTAGATGGCCTGAATCAAACCAATGACACTTGAACAACACTACAGTCTTTGCTGGATATCCTGGATATTCTACTTCGACGACTTCCCGTAACACCCCAAAGTAATCACTTGCATCTGCATTGTAATTCGCACTGCTAACGCAGACGCCACTGTTGGTAGTCCCCTTTGTCGATGCATACCCAGACGTATGAAATCTGTAGCCTTTCACAATATAACCGTTGTAAGTCTTTACACGACGTAGTGGTCCCTTGCTGAGATCTCGTAAGAATGGACTGTCTAGAGCGTTATCCGGTCCCTATACGGCTCAATTTAAAATTAATTAAAATAAATATTAATTTATTTACGTAAAACATAATTAATTAAATGGTACTCACATAACGTTCGAACCATCGGGAAAATTCACGTTGAATACGAGTATCTATATATGCATTTGAGATGTTTGGTTCTGCTCGTCGTAGTTCTTGAGCGTACATCCTATCACAACATTCAAAAACTTGGTTAATATTAAATGACATAAATGAAGTGGTATTTAAATAGACGATTTATATATGAAATACTTACTCGATGCATGGCTGAACTTCATCACAATTCAATAACACATACGTTTGTGCTATTTCCGCCTCCGAGTTCGTCTCCCAATATCGTTCAGTGGGTTTTCCTATTGGCCGTCCCTTAGACTTGAATATGGATAGCATTCCATCGACCTCTTCACTGATATCGTCAGCGGATGTACCACCGAAGTTACGTGGAGCACTTCTTAACTTTGTGTTGGCGTGGTCTTCAAAGTAATAAGAACAAAACATGCCAACCTCTTCATTCAAATAAGCATTCACAATCGATGCTTCAACGTTTGCCTTTTGTTTAGCATTACGTTTCAAGTTGTAGAGATACCTGATATACACACACACATATATATATATATATATAAAACTTATAAGAATGCATGTGTAATTGTAATGAAATAAAAAAAAAGTAAGATTTTACCTTTCAAATGGGTACATCCACCTGTATTGCACCGGACCACAAATTCTCGCTTCATACGCTAAGTGAACGGGTAAGTGTTCCATCGAGTTAAAGAAGCTAGGTGGAAAAATTTGTTCCAACTTACACAAAATCACTGGAATGTCTTCATCTAAACGAATCATATCATCGATCGTGATCGTTGTAGCCGTTAAATCTCTAAAAAATAGACTTAATTCAGTGATAGCCCTCCACACATTGTTAGGAAGAAGTTCCTTGAACGCAATCGGTATCAAGCGTTGCATAAACACATGACAATCATGACTCTTCATCCTTGCAACCTTACCCGTTGTTGTGTCTACGCATCGACTCAAGTTCGACACGTAGCCGTCCGGAAAGTTCAACTCCTTTATCCACCTACACAATCTTTGTTTTTGTGGCTTATCCAGTGTGTAGCTAGCCTTTGGAAATTTACCTGTACGCTCATCCTTTTTCAACTCTGGACGGCGACAAAGAGTGTCCAAATCCTCCCGAGACTTTGGAGTGTCTTTCGTCTTGCCTTCGGTGTTCATGATTGTGTGGAACACATTGTCAAACACATTCTTTTCAATGTGCATCACATCCAAATTGTGTTGTATCAATAGTGAACTCCAGTATGGTAAGTCCCAAAAAATACTCCTTTTGTTCCAACCACCCTCAATTCTTCCGTTGTGTTCCGCTGCATTTTCCTCAGTACTTTTTTTCAACCCCGTCCACTGAATCTCATATAACAACCTACGTCGTGTACGGAGAGTAAATTATAAGTGACACTAAAAGCAATAGATAAATATACGTTAAATACTCATTAAATAAATGTATAAAATACCATCTCGAAGTGGAGGTCGATTGTTTGTGACTGCTCTGTTCTTTACGAAGTTCTTCTTATTTTTTCGAAACGGGTGACCTTGAGGTAAGAACCTACGGTGATTATCGAACCATGAAACTTTTCTACTCACCGGGAGACTGAAAGCTTCAGAATTCTCCATACAATACGGACATGCTTTCTTTCCGGCCGTACTCCACCCGGACAACATACCATATGCAGGAAAGTCGCCAATGGTCCATAAAAGAGCAGCACGCATCGTGAAGTTCTGCTTTCTAAAAATATCGTACGTTTGGACTCCATTCTCCCATAAGAAGATCAAGTCTTTTATAAGAGGTTGGAGATAAACATCCAGTTTGTCCTTTGGATTCGTTGGTCCAGGCACCAATACAGTCAGAAACATTGTTTGAGGTTTCATGCACATCCACGGAGGAAGATTATACGGAGTCAGTATCACCGGCCACAAAGAATACTGCTTCCCATGCATCCCAAACGGTGCAAAACCATCAGTACACAAACCTAATCTCACATTCCTCGGTTCACAAGCAAAATCTGGAAACACGTTGTCAAGATGTTTCCAGGCCTCTGAGTCTGCCGGATGTCGCATCTCCCTCGACTCAGCCGAAGAGGAATCTGTAGCATGCCACGTCATGTGTTGTGCAGTGGCACTTGATTGATATAATCTCATCAAACGAGGAATGATAGGAAGGTAGTACATCTTCTTATATGGCACTTTCTTCTTTGTCTTCTTCGATTGACCACCAGGTCCCTTTCGACGTGCCTCTTTGTACCGGGGATGGCCACACAATCTACACATGTTCAGACTGCTATCTTCGTCACCCCAATATAACATGCAACCCTTCACACAACAATCAATCTTCTCAACCGGCAAACCAACATTCTTCAACATTTGTTTGCTTTGATGAAACGTCGTAGGCACCTTATTATTTTGAGGACAAATTTCACTGCATAACTGTGTCACTTGCTCATATGCCCTGTTAGAAAACTTGTTCTCGGTCTTAATGTTCATGAGTCGTGCATTAAATGACAACTGTGAGTGAGATTCACAACCCGGATATAAATCTTCTTCGACTAATTTGAGCATCTCATAAAACCGAAATGCCTCATTCGTCGGCTCCTCTTCCATGTTTGAAAAACCAGCTTCCCTGATCATTGTTTGATACATATTCGGTTCTTCGTCCCCAAACTGTTGTTCTTCGTCCCCAAACTATTGTTCTTCGTCCCCAAACTGTTGTTCTTCGTCCCCAAACCGTTGTTCTACCTCGTTACTAGTGCCAACATGATCGAAATTTGCTTCAAGTTGATAGATTCCAGTAGTGTAATAGTAAAACACTTCATCAAATCTATAAGGCCAACGTGTTTCGCCATGACTAGTCCAATTATAATAATTATCAACGAAACCATTCTTCACAATATGCACTAGGACCTCATCAATCTCTTTATATTGCTTATTCTGACATTTCTTAGCATTACACGGACACCTAATGCAATTTCCACTCATGTAATGTGGCTGGCTTTTTGCAAATTCAACAAATAACACGAGTTCATTATAAAATTCCACATTCACATTTCCTCTAATCATTCTAGGAGTACAATACATCCAACGACGGTCAGGCAAATCCATCTGCTAAACATTTAAGTGGAGCAACACATTACTAAACTAAACTTATAATAAATTCAAACAAAACTTATGATATATATAACACATGTAATTACATTATATTGAATTTTATATATATAGAGTAAATTAAAAATGGTAGAAAATGTACCGTAATTTGATGTTTCTGAATACCCGAGCATGAGCATAAAAAAATTAGGCAGTAGAAAGTTTGGGTGTAAATTTGCAATACGAAAGTGAAGTGGAAAAAAAGAAAGTTTTAGGGAATTCCCGACGGAAATGCCGACGGACTTATCTTTCCGTCGGCATTTCACCCGCCCAAATTTCCGTCAGTCAAGATAAATGCCGACGGATTATCCGTCGGCATTTATCAAATGGTGAATTCCGACGGAAACTTAATTCCGTCGGCATTTCACCGCCCAAAATTTCCGTCAGTAAAGATAAATGCCGACGGATTATCCGTCGGCATTTATTAAATGGTGAATTCCGACGGAAACTTAATTCCGTCGGCATTTGGCGTGTTATTATTTTTTTTTTTTATTAATTAATTCAATTTTTTGTATATATAGCAACAACACAAAGCTCACACACACCATATTCGATTTTTTCTATTTTGCAAAGAAATATCATGTCTTCTTCATCTTCTATTCGATTTCAGCAAGGCCTTGTTTGTTATTGTGGAAAGGCATGTCGTACATATGCTTCTAAACAACCTAGAAGTAAAGGGAGGATATTTCATAATTGTCCTGACTCCCTAAGTGATGGTTGTGGTGGTGGATGTGGTTTCTTTGTATGGGCTGATACTCTAGAAAACTGTGGTGTTGACAAGAATCAAGGATCTAATCAAAGTGACCAAGAAACTGAAGACATGAAGAAAATGACTCAAGAGATGAAGAAATTGGTTACAGAAATCAAGAATTTGGCTGAAGAAATCAAGGATTTAATCAAAGTGAACAAAATCATTTTGATTGTGCTAGTTCTCATGGTTGCATCTACCACCTTCAAGTGGTTTGGTTAAATATATGTATAATGCACTCTATATGAGGCTATTTTAATTTGTACTAAAATGCACTCTTCAAGTGGTTTAAATCTATATCTAGAATGCACTCTAAATGAGATTATTTTGTACTCAATGAAACAAATGAATGCACCCTATTTTCATCTATACACCAATAAACTACACAAATAAACTGCAATATATAGTTCAACATATTTTTCAACATAAACATAAATATATATATAAAGATAAATAAGTTCAACAGAAAATTAAATAAGTTCAACAGAAAATTAAATAAGTTCAACAAAAAAATAAATTAGTTCAACACAAAATTAAATTGTTCAAATTGTTCAACCAGTATAGTTGCCAGGATAGTTGCCAGTGCCCGGAAAGTTAAAAAATTGTTCCACATCCTCATTCAAGTTGACGTCGCCACCGTCGGCCTGACCTGCATCTTGACCTGCAGCTTGATCTGGAGCTGGACCTGGAGCTGGCGGTGGTTGCCCCATCGTCTGTTGATAGATGGCCTCGATCTGCTCAGCAGACATCCCCAACGTCCGACCCGCATTGGTACTCCAGGTACGGAAGTAGTTCTCGAACGTTGCCATGAAGTTCGGATCCGGGACGGCAGTGGAGGATACGGACGGCTGCGATGCACTCCGGGCCGACCGACCACTTGGTGTCCTCACGGCGCTGCTCATCCCACCAAGGCCAAGGACCCTTCCCTTCCTGGTCGGGGCAACGTCAAGGTAACACTGGTCCACGTCAACAACCGGAGGGGTACCGCTGCTTCCGGATTCAGCAGTAGTCGTGGCGGTGGCTTGCGTCTCGGCCTCTTCAATCCTCTGTCGGACGCTCAACTACATAATTAAAAAATTAAAATTAATTTAATTATCTATATATATATATATATATATATAATGTAATTAATACATAAATTTAATTAAACTTACGTGGAGGTCAGTAGTGCGCCCGTAGGTGGACGTCTGTGTATCGGTATTAAACGGATGAAGAAGACTCATCCGATCCAAGTGGGTGTGTGGACGTCCAGTCTCCCGCTCCTATTACGTATCAAATAAACATATACAAATTAATTTAGATAACTAATATAAAATAATTAACTATAATTATTTAATTTTTAAAAATTAATGAAAACTTACGATAGCAAGTGATTGCTCGAGGACGGACCGAGATCCCCCCCGATGCACTGCCATCCCGCCTCCAACGTCGGTTCTGCGGTTGGCCCGAGCTTTGTCACACTTCTCTTGGTAAGCCTGGTCCATCCACTTCTCAACCAACGACTCCCACAGGTCAACACCATCCTCGTCTTTCCCCAGAACACGATTCACGTCACGATCACGCCAGGCCGTTCTCCAGTCGTACATCATGTTCGTGTACCGAGTAGAACAAAGATTGTACCACTTCTCGTAAATAGTGGCGTCCGAGTAGATCGCCGTATCCCAACGGACCTTTTTCTATACAAATAAATATTCAACATATTTATCAAATAATATGAATAATTAGTTATTTAATAAACTTTAAATATTGTAATTATATACCTGGAACTCGTCGAAATATTCATCCTTTTTAGATTGTGGCACCTTCGACCAAGTGATAGCACCCTTAGAAATCTTGCAATCCTTAAAGGATTTTGTGCACATCCTGGACACCTCATTACCGGGCACCAACCTGTAAAATTATTAACAAATTTATAAACTAACACATTATAAATAAATAAATAAAGTTAATCGTTATTGAATCTCATCAAACATTAGAATTATTGACTTACGCTCCTGAAACGATGTCAATCTCTTTCCTTTTGTCTCGAACAGGATGCTGACGAGAAGAGGATGACGAACCAACCGACATCGTAGTCGTCGGCGGCGACACTGCCACAGGAGGAGGAGGAGGAGCCGTCACAGGAACTGATTCATCCCGAGACCTCCTTGAACGTGACCAAAGTGACGACCTACGACGTGAACCCGAACCCTGATTCGGTACTTGTTCACTCATCTGTTTCAATCAATAAAAAATACATAATTTTACTAATTATTAATTTAATGAACATATTGTTAATTTAAAAATTTTACTAATATAGCATATTCCTAATTTAATCAACATATTCCTAATTTAAATCAAAACAATATATATATAACCTAATTACAACGTGATACCACCGTCGAACCATCTAATTAACTAATAATTTAAACAATTGATTGAAACATGCATCACCTACATTAAAAATATTTCTAAATTAACATATTCCTAAATTAACAAATCTAAACATAATTAAAATAATACTTTTCTAATTGGAGTTTTCTAATTATCAATTTAATGAACATATTCCTAATTTAATTTTTTTACTAATATAGCATATTCCTAATTTAATTAATCAACATATTCCTAATTTAATCAACAATAACCTAATTTAATTATTATTTTTCTACCTAACTTAATCAATAATAAAAAATTGAACATATATATTCCTAAATTAACAAACCTAAAACTAATTAAAATAATAATTTTCTAATTGGGTCAATAATTATCAATTTAATGAACATATTCCTAATTAAAAATTTGTACTAATATAGCGTATTCCTAATTTAATCAACATATTCCTAATTACAACGTGATCCAACGGTCGAACCACTATATCTAAACTAATTTAAACAATTGATTCAAACATGCACTACCTACATTAAAAATATTCTATATCAAAATTACACAATTAAATTAAACTAGTAATTAACTATATAACAATTAATTAATGTATACATATAACAATTAATTAATTAATTAACCTTAAAAAACTACTCGATCTATCAAAATTATTCTTAATCAACAAATTAAATTAACTAACGTACATACTAACATGATCATAATATTTTAACAACTAACTAAATCAATATAACATGCAAATCAACATTAAATTATTCATATTTACATATATCCATGCATAAACATATATAAGTATTAAAACTAAGTAATAGAACTAATTAAGAAAACGTACCGTATCAATGTAATCGAAGAAATTTGCTTCAATGGCCAAGTCCTCGTCTTCGTCTTCCCCACCGAATCCTCACGCACGCCCCTTTTTTTTTCTCTAAAACGAGGATCTGATTGATTTGAGGCCCTTATATATTAAAAAAAAAAAAAAAATACCGACGGATATTCCGTCGGCATTTCCCTCGGTAACCGCCGACTTTAAAGCCAACGGTTACCTTATTGGAAAACGAGGCGGTGCGAAATCAACATGCCATTTATCCGTCAGCATTTCCGTCAGGATACAAATTTCAAAACATCCGTCAGCATTTTCCCTCGGTAAATGCTGACGGAACGGAAATCCGTCAGCATTTCCCTCGGCAAATGCTGACGGAACGGAAATCCGTCAGCATTGATGTTGACTTTTCAATCCGTCAGCATATCCGTCGGAAATGCTGACGGACTAAAATCCGTCAGCATGTGTCCGTCCCAAAAGCGCGCGTTTTTTGTAGTGTCCATAGACTACTTTATCTTAATTAAATTTTTACTTTTTACATAAATAATTATTTTTTTTAAAATCCAAAATTGAGAGAAAGTATCATATAATATCACTAAAATTATGGTTTAGATTATTTCGGTGTCTACATCTATATAAGTAGAGAATCTTGTGTCTTCAATATATATCCAATTAAGCATGTTCTAATTAAATTGAGTATATATTCCATGAAACACTATCATCCTAAAAGGTGATTCTCTCTTTTGAAACTTTAATCCTTAATCGTTCTTCCTATAAATCTAGACCCCAAACTCTACACAAACACTTATAACAAAATCCATTTTTACTAAAAATTAGATGTCCCTCTTGCCGATCTTCAAGAAGAACAATCATGTTCATCATGATCCCTTCACCATGGACATTTGGGATCCCTTCACCAACGTCAAAGACAACCACCACCACTTCTCGGCCTTCCACAATAACCTAACGTCCGCCCCTTTTGGCGGAGGCGCCAAGGCGGAGTGGAGCGAGACGGCGGAGGCGCACGTGCTTAGGGTTGAAGTTCCGGGGCTGAAGAGAGAGGAAGTGAAGGTGAAAGTGAGAGAAGGAAAAGTGGTGAAAATAAGTGGGAAAAAGAAAGTGGAGAGGGAAGAGAAACATGAGAATTGGCGACGCTTTGAGCGATCGAAAGAGAAGTTTATTAGGATTTTCACGTTGCCTGAAAATTCGAGAGGTGATCATGTGAGGTGGAGTTTGGAAAATGGTGTTCTTATTGTTACGCTTCCAAAAAGGGATGTTAAGAATATACAAGTCAAGGGTTAATGATCTTAATTGTTTGTTATATATATATATTTATCGAGAATAAGGGGGTTAACTTGGATCGATTTCTTGTTAACATCTTCAGTTACATCGTATGCAAGTCTAGTCGATCGATCAAGTAATTAATTAGGGCGGTAATAGATATATTTAATTAGGTTTAGCCGATGTGGTGTAATAATCTTGTTATTTAATTAATTATATATGTATGTACATGCATCTGATTGTTAATTAATTTGTTCTTCATTATGTACGTAGATACTCGTGTAACTCATATACGTATAAGGTATGTGTATATTAGTATATATATAGTATAGTAATCAAGTAGTATATATTCGATCAGATGAAATACATACAGTCCACAAGAGCGAGCTTAATTAACGCCCTCCTAACATCATTTTATTTTTAAAATTATCACTAATTTTTTACCTACAATTTACTTTACACCTCACCAAATTCACTTTACACTTTACTAAATCACCTAAAATATTTTTTTTATCTTACATCACCAACCACTAAATCTTCTTTTCTTAAAAAGTGTGTCGGTCAAATCGTGCAAGTCATCTGATGAGAATGTGGATCGTGGGCTCAAAATCTCGTTCAACCGAGAGCCGGGTTGAAGGTCGAGGCCCAAATTAAATTATGCATTAGTTTAGAATATATTTTGATTAATTAGGATATTAGAAGATATTATTGAATATTAATTAAAAAATATTATTGATTAGTTAGTTTGTTAGGATATTTCCATATTTTGTGGAGAATTAAATCTCTATATATTTGTGGGGGAAAACTACCGTGTAGAGAGGAGGAAGAAAATAATAGAATTCATAGAATTCAATTTGCTTGCTAGCCTGAGCTAGGGATTACGGATTTATTCGTATTTGGTATCGTGGTTCTCATCATCATCCTGTTACGGAGGGAGTATAACATTGCAACTTTTTTTAAGGGCACATTTGCTTCACCAGATGGGATGGAAATTCAATAAGATTGTGTAGAATTGATTGTAATACGGTGTAAATGCAACTTATATGTTTGATTTGATGGATTGAATTTTAATGAGATGCAATCAAATATTGCAGGTTAAGTACATAACACGCATTTTAATAAGACAAATAAACATTTGATGTATACATGCAACGATGGAATCAAAATTGAACCGCCTGCACGAAAGTTTTAGTTCGAATTTGTTATCAAACCGGTAAACTAGCCGGTTGAACTATTGATTCAATTTTTCGTGTGCATGTGTACTGTAAGGTATGAGATCACATGTGTCAGTTTTAGTGTTTCACTTACTATCTAGTTTATTGACATGTGTCATGCATGTCGAAAAAATGATCATCGTCTTATAATAATTAATGATGACGAGATGGGTTAAAAATCTAATTTAATGGATATTAGCTCTTATATGATACTAAAATTTAAGATTTTTCTAAGTTAATTGGTACGTAGATTGAATTGTGATTTGTGAGCATGGAAAAAAAAAAGGCAATTCACATAATTCATAATACCGTGAGTTAGTACAAGAGAACGTTAGTTCTTCGATCATTCTGATGAATATTCTGATTAATTAAAAAAGAGGCATAATGAAAAAAGGCATAGGATTCTTTTTATATATACACTGGCCTAGGCAATTAATTCGAATAATTTTTTATTCTATTTTATCCTTATTGTTTCCACTCTAGCTATATCAATCCAAACAGTCCTTCAACTCCACCAATTTAATTTCATCTTCGATCACCCCCACAAAAAAAAAAAAAAAAAAAAAAATGTCCGATGGAAACATGTCTATGCCTATGCCCATGCCTCCATCCTACAATAACCAAACCATGACGATGGATGACATGGCCATGCACATGACCTTCTTCTGGGGCAAAGATGTCATTATCCTTTTCAACGGTTGGCCCGGCACCGGCCGCCTCGGAATGTATATACTAGCCCTGGTGGCGCTCTTCGCACTGGCCATCGCCGCCGAGGTTTTGTCGGAGCTTCCGAAATTAAAGCCGAGAGGTTCAACTCCCACCGCCGGGATACATGCCGCCGCTCACGCCCTTCGCATGGGTTTAGCCTACTTGCTTATGCTTTCCGTTATGTCTTACAACATCGGAGTCTTTCTCGCGGTGGTTGCCGGCCATGCCGCTGGACGCTTCGCAGTTAAGTTCAGACAACTAACGGCGGTGGATTCTTTAATCCTTGATTAATTAATTAACTCCCCCTGCACAATATATATTTTCTAAAGATAATTGTGTCATTATATCTTGCTTCATTAGTGCACACGCAATTATATTGATAATTTGGAATTTGTTCAATACACTTATGTTACATGATGGTAATTAAATTGTTGAAAATTTGGGTGTATTGGACATAAATTCTTGTATTTGCTCCAAATACATGACTTTCATATTGTCAAATTGGGACTTAGACATTGTTACAAAGAGTCTGCAAATTTACATGTTGTAATTGAGCAATAATTTTAATTTAATTGGCCGGTATTAATGTTATGAGTCAAGAATTCAATTGAACAATTAAAGATATATCCAAATCATTTAAAATGTAATTGTATATATACATACAATTGTATATAAGAATTTGTAGAAACAAAATGCTACACTGTTGATTGACTAAAATACTATAAATATGCAAAATCGCGAACTAATACACCAATACAAATTAACATGAGGAAAACATAATTTGTTATATGATTTTTCATTTCTCGACTAGTTAAACGATTTTTTTATATTTGTCAATCAAAATTACATGGTTCCTTTAGTAATTTGAACGCGTTTTTGTAATTTATTCTTTTTACTTTTTAGATAATTTATCATATGAGTTGCCAAGCTTTTTTCAATTCAAATAATTGGTGTTGATTTAGAGTGTGATTTGAAATAAACAGACCCAAATCCCTCTATACAAATGTGCGGGATAACGAACCGAACAAAATTGAACCACAAGCGGGGTTACGCTTGGCAACTTGATGAACTAATTATGGTGAAATTAAAGCATCAGATTTTAGAGAATATTTGTGTCATTTTCATGGACACGAATTTTTTATCATGTAAGAATCTAACATGGGATGAGAAATCGGATTTTCCGAATGGGCTTATCGGTATTTAATTTGTCATTTCATTTATTTATATCTTAACATTTTATTCTTTTCGATCTTTTTTTATAAATTACAGACACCTACATCAAGGGCTCAAATTTTGAATTATTTTTAATGATTAAAAATGTAAATTATAATTAATCCACGGATCGATGAGAACGCAACCCTAGTGTTGTTTCTTGTCGACCTTGGAGTTAACGGGCGTCTTGTTCATTCTTGTTTTCTATTTTTAATTTATAATGTGCATTGGATTTGCCTCAGGCTTTGAGTTCATCGACTAATTAAGACCATAAATTATTCCAAATTTCCACAATATAAATTTGATAATTTGGACTTCAATTGATGAAACAAAATCTTACTCCATCCATCCACAAAGATAGCTACATTTGATTTTACACACAAATTAAGAAAAATTAATAAATGTAATCAAATTTAGTTTTACCTTTTCTTTTCTAAATGATATTTTTATTTAATGAAATTTCGTCCCCATACAGTAGCTATTATATAACATTGGATAAAACATGTTGGATGAGCTTGTCCAAATAAATATTAGCCCAGAATTTGAACTAATATATTTCTAATTTTAAAAAAAATTGTACCAATTTTTTTCCCGACCTACTGTAATCTCAATTCTCAAAGCAAATATTAATAGGACGCGGCTAAAGGCACCCGGATTTTCTATGAGTACACCCACCGGATTTTTTTTTTTAACACAAGGAGTAAGAGAAATGACATTTGTACCCTTCCTGCAATTTTTTTTAAAAATGGACGGATGAGTACACCCATCCGTTCCATTTCACAGCGATTCATCATTTCTCACCCAAATCACCACCAAAAATCATAAAAACTCAAAATTTCAACAATAAAAATAAAATCTTAATATGTTTAAAAAATTTACCCAAACAATGTTCAGATGTCCGAAATTTTTTAACGAACAAACTCAATATGTTCGAAAAAAATTTCAAAACAAATTAAATTTGTCCGAAAAAAAAAGATCGAACAACTTGTTCGAAATTTTTTCCAAAACAAAATAAATATGTTCGAAAAACACAGATTGTTCGAAAAAAAATTCAAAACAAAGTCAAAATGTTCGAAAATTTTACATGAACAAACTTAGGTTGTTCGAAAATTTCTACAAAACAAACAGAAGTGGTTCGAAAGAAATTCCCGAACAACATACAAAACCCTAATTTTAACCCTAATTTTGAGAAACCTAATTTTCAACTTACCTGAAGCGGCGGCAGCGAGAAGCACGAACAGAGGAAAGCCGGCCGCGAACGGCTGCGATGGGGGAGGAACTGCGGCCGCGAAGGGGAGGGGCGAAAATGCGTGCGGCCGCAAACGGCCGCTTGAAGGAGGAGGTGGTGCGGCCGGCGGGCTTCTTCAACACAGAGACAGCGGCGGACGGACGGCGACGATAGTTTTTTTTTACAGATCTGGTGTCGCCAGACGGACGGACTGACGACGGGCTTTTCTTCACGACGGTGGCTTTTTTTCTTCGCCTGGGAGGGAGGAGTTGGGTGGGCGGCGGCGGCGCCTGGAAGGGAGGAGGTGGGTGGGCGGCGGCCATTGGAGAGATGGAGAGGGATGGTTTTAATTGAGAGGAATGGGTGTACCGAAATGAAGAGGAAGAGAGAGAGGAATGGTTTTAATTGAGGGGAGGGAAATTTTGTATTTTCCACGTGGGTGTCCTCATCCGTTTTGTGGTGTTCTCATCGCGTGGGTGTGAGGATCCTTGGTTGCCTTTAGCCGCGCCCATATTAATATCCACGATTATTTTCTACAAGCACATAAAAGAAATATTATAGCCCATTAATTGAGTACCGACGACCCATTAAGAGATAACAAATGGGCTACATCGGCCCAATTTTAGTTTGAAATTTGAAATATTTATGTCTACTTTTAGTATGCGGATTCAAGGCTGGGAGTGGGATGGCCAATTGATTGAGGAGTTATTGTCATTTGATGTCAACAGAATCCTTAGCACGGTGGGCTCAGTGGATAGACAGGTTTGGACACATAGTAAGGGGGAAGACTAGGGTGTTCATGGGATGCTTTGAGTTATTGATTGGCGAGGCGATGGATTTTTACGAGGCATTGTCATGATTGAAATCACTTGGAGGAGTTGATAATTGTATCATTGAGGGAGATGTTAAACAAGTGGTAGATTCTATCAATTCAACGCACATTATGGATAACACGTTTGGGGATTATATTGTTTCTTGTCGAGCCCTTTTGACTCAATTTACGAATGTAACGGTTATTTTTGTTAGGCGAAGTCTCAATATGTTGGCACACACTTTGGTTAGGAAAGCTAGTAATTTCGATAATAATTTTTGATGAGTATGTCCACTGTCGATTGTGGTTGAGCTATCTACTCTGTCTTGCATTTGTAATAATAAAAACTAAGCATTGAGTTTTAAAAAAAATATATATATGTCTACTTTTAGTAGGGGTGCCCACGTTACGGTTCAATACGATTTTTTTTTTGTGTTACATATTTAAAAAAAAAAGTAATTGTTTTCAAAAAAAAAAAAAAAAAAAAGCAAAGACTGACAAATAAGAAAATTGAACACAGTTTTAATGTATGATAAAGTCAACAAATATTTTTAATTCAACTTTTTCTAGTGTGGCACAACTCTAAATTCTACTTTCTATCTAACAACTTTTATCTCTATATATAAATGGAAGATAATTACTATCAAACTATATTTAAATATTCTAAAATATAAATATTCTACTTCACATAAATGTACTTATTAAAAATACTTGTACTCAAACTGAGAGAAGGATTGTTGATACAAGTTTTGGACCTCAAAAGAGCAAATAAATTTGCAAATGTTGTTGAGCAACCTCAGAATAGAGTAGTCTTTATTTAGTGGTGAATAACAATCCTTAAATATATGAAAGCAACATCCTATCTACTCTCATCATGTGCCAAATGTTGTATTCTCCATTATTTTATTCTCACTTACCTTAAATAACTTACTATAACGCTAAAAGTCCAATTTCAACACCAAATTTCGCCTAAATTAGAGATAAAATTCTCATATGCATTCGAGTATTCATTTGTCCCACGTAATCAGTTCAACTTAAAGTTTGCAATTGCAAGTCCGACTAATAATATTAACTTTTTTTAGTAAAAAGAGGAAGTGTAAAAAATAATATTAATATTAATATTTTATGGTATGTAAAGGAAGGTTATATAGTTTCCTTTTAATTAAATATGGAGTGTGTATGTGTGCGCTCAAGTTCACAAATACCCAATCAAAATTAATAGTTTAACGCGAATTTTTTTATTTGATTATTTTTAGGTGATTTGGATATTGCAAATTTAAAATATATAAAAAATTCATTCTTAAATTTATTGTGGTAGGTAAATAATTTTTATTTGTTTATTGTGATTTCTAATTAATAAATAGGTCAGTTTTATCTCTAAATTATTTATTTATTTAAATGGTATACTCCTATAAATTATTATTATATGTTATTTGTTGTTCTAACTTCTCTTATAAAAAATCAAAATCTCTTTTAATAATTTTATTTGTTGAATTAATTATAGAGGTAATTTTTAGTAAATAATTATTGTAGCACTAATTTATTTTTTAATTGAATTTTTTTTATACGTGAAATTATCAAATTAATAAAATACATTTTATGAATAACATTTGTGTAGAATAACTTACACATAAAATATATCTAAGTTAATCTTTTTTTAAAAAAATTCGATCGCAAGCAAAAAATTCGGGTCGGTCAACTTTTTTATGGGTCACAAACATTTAATCTAAGTTTTATGTAACTAGAAAGCTAAAATATATTATTGTAAAAGTAAATGTATACTAATGTCAGAACAAACAACCCTATGTTATTTTACTTTAATTATAATTTTTCTTTTATTTTCTTAAATATTCTACAAATTTTATTTTTTCATGTTTTCTATGTTTGTTTTTCAAAAAAAAAAAAATCACGATTATTAATAACATTTTGTTCATACGATAACATACATTTTTCTTTATAATGGAGTAATACATTTTGCTGATATAGTACTCCCTCCATCTCAATTAGATAGGTTGGTTTGAGAAGATACATTACACAAGTAAATTTTATATTATAAATGTTATACTTCCTCCGTCCCAGTGAAAGCTCCCCGTGTGCTTAATATATATAATAGAATTAGTAAATGTACTACTGTATTGGGGGTGGTGTGATGGAGAGAGAAAAGAATATAATGAAATATGGAAGAGAGTAATTTGCCAAAAAAATGAATAAATAACTTTCATTTAAACGGCCGAAAAAAGAAAAATTGAATAACTGGAATAAAGGGAGTACATTCTAAGTGTGCATGTTTTTTTTTTTTTTTGAAGCCCTAAGTGTGCATGTTAAAGTAATGCGCAATGTTATCGTTTCAATTTTATGGTAGAGTAGTTTAATTGAGAAGATATTTAGTCATTGGCATTTAATTTTTTGTAGTGAATAAATGTATACGAGTGAAATAGAATACGAGGAAGATGGGAATTAAAGTGCAGTTGGTGGATAAATAGTACAGGTACAGAAGGACAGGGCACGATGGGCCGGTTGGAACCGTTGGGTGGCCCAATTGCATTAATTTCAAATCTAACAAACCCAAATACACTACTGCTTTTTCAAAAGAAAATAAAAAAAACAGCAAAGCGAAACACAGACTTTTTAAAATAGCAAAATTAATATCCCCCGCTCAGTCTATGAGCATTTTATTGTGATTTGGTTTGTCTGTTTATAAATTGTTTATATTTTTTTTAACAAATATTTTTATGTAATAATATTTTATTTTTGTTCTTTCTTTTATATTTGATTGTTTTTCACTATCTTTCAATTGTATCATTTTTGCTATATTTATTATTTTATCATTTTTTCAATATATATCTAAAATAATGAAAAAGTTATAGGTAAATGAAGGGAGTAACTTTTAAAAGGAGATGAGGAGTGTATTGATTTGATGCTAAAAAAATAAAAAACAAAGAGGTGGGATTGATCCCCGTCTATCAAGACAAAAAAAATTACGGTGGTTATTCAATTCACGTTTCATGAATTTTGGAGAGTGGATTTTTTTTTTTAAATATATTTCACAATGATGTGGATAAATATGTCGCTCCTGAAAAAGTCGACACGTGGAAATGGGATGAATTATAGTAATCTCAATTAGGTCAACGGGCTTAAATATTGGATTTGTACACTCCTAGGCCCAAAGAGGGGAATGAGGATAGTTGGGCTTTCAACCCATGTTCGAAGCCTAATAACCTTTGAGCCCAGAGGTCAGGCCCAAAGGGAATACGTAGTATAGACCAGTTTCTCCTAGTTGAGTCAAAGGAAAAGGTCAGCCCGTGAAGATAGGGCCAGTATATTGAAGGGCCAAGTCGTGAGGGGTATAAACCAGGTCTTCAAGGGGTTGGGCCGGATTTACAGGAATGGATGAGCAAATCTAGGAAGAAAGAGTCTTTCTCTCTCCTGAGAGGGGGACCAGGTATATAAGCAGGTTCTTTCCATATTCTTAATTACGTTCTTTGACATATACATACATTTTTACTAAACATACACTGAATTGAGAAGAAACACCACTGTATTCGCCGGAATTTCCCTAGATATACAGGGGAATTCCTCTCTGATTTCGCCTACGATCGAATCTGACTTGAGCGTCGGAGCTTTCACGCCGGAGCCCCCCTCCGGTGTGCTTTTGCAGGTCATTTTTGGACTCTCAAGGAGATTTACGTGAAGATTGCCAAAGACAAACGAGTGATTCGATTCGTGATTAGCAGTGCTCGTAGAGGAACGGCTGATATCTGAAGGCGTTCTTTTTCGACGCATCAACTGGCGCCGTCTGTGGGAAATTATATCTAAGACGTGAGATTTATTTCCTAACTATTGGAGGTGAACATGAGCTTGTTAGACGAACTACTAAAGAGGGAAAGAATATATTTTCCTCCCCTATACGACCTGAATTTGGAATTCCAGTGGGAGGAAGAACTCCACTACCTATTTTCCTTCCTCCCCCTCCGAAGAATTTGGTTGAAAGTTCGAGAAAATGACTCGCATTCGTTCCTTCAGGGGAAAATCCGCCCCTTACACCAATAGAAGTCCAGAATCTGAGGGAAGAGACTCTAGACACTCCTATCCCTACTGAGGGTGACATGTCTGGAGCCCTCGGGAGTGGACCTAGCAGGGAGATACCTCCAGCAGCTACAGGTTCAGAATTGCTGGTATTGACTACTGAACAACTGAATGTTATAATAACATGATCCAGGGAGAAGGTGATGGTTGTCCAGGGCGCTCCAGTCCCTATAGCCTTCCCGAGGGCGACTGAGGCTGTAGGTCAGAAATGACCTGAACATATACTTGGAATCTCACAAGTCTTTTCGAGGGTTTGGTGAACATATACCTGGAATCTCACAAGTCTTTTCGAGTATTTGATAACTTAAGGGAGGTATCTCTGCACTCTTTATGTAAATTGAAATTGAAATATCACTTGAAAGTCGTTTTTGTTGATGATCTAGTGTTAAGTACTTCTGAAAAATTAGTTTGTATAAGAAATATAAGTCTATAATGAGAACATGTGTGTAGTCTGATAAAAAGTGATTGTGATAATATTTGCATCAACAGTCATTTTCTGACTATTATGTTGAAAAATGTGATATATGAGGTAGCATGCATTGTCTTGGCTAATTGATTGATACTAATCTGATACTTGAATGAGACTCGTCGATGTGATGAATTTGAGTGAGAAGAATAATTTACATGTGATAGATAGAATCGTGATAAACTATTATATGTTGTGATTTGCATAAATGAACACTCTTTAACTAAGATGTTGTGGAGAATGATTTTAATCTATTTAGTTTAGCGTGGATGTTAATCGTTTCAATCAATATGTTGCGAAAATATGAGACGTGTTGTATATGTGGTAAGATTCGCACGAGAATACACCTTTTATTGAATGAGTACTAGAATATTGACAAAACACGTACCAAATCTAGGTACAAATTGTTATTTAACCTTTTTGTTTCGAGAAATTTTGAGGAGGTCCAGCTCAAAAACCCTTAAGAACTCTGGGAGTGCTGAAAACGCAAGAGGGCTGGCAGAGACATAGAGTATTCCAGTCCCCGAGGGCTAGCAGCGATATGGAGTATTCCAGTCCCCCAGGGCGGGCAGAGATATGAAGTATTCCAGTCCATGAGGGTTACCAGAGATATGAACATGGATTGGCCAGGACCTAAGAGCCCAGGTCCGTGAGGGCTAGCAGAGATATGCTGAGTACATTAGTACCACTGGTTAGTACAAGTGTTAATTCTTGTAGATATTATTATGAGCATGTCTTTAAGAGATTGACATATATGATACGAGGCTACTCTTTTCCGTTGAATTAAGAAGGGTCCCCTTAAGCTTACACGATTGATTTATGTAGATGTTTTATAAATGATATTGGAATTGAGAATTACTTGAAATCTTAGAAGCATGAGTAGGTGATTCATATGTTGAGTTCTATGACTACTTTATGTGGGAGAATTGATGATGACTATGGTTCTGGAAACGAAAGCTAGCATAACTATTTTCAAATTGTGTATGATTGACATGTTTCTATACTTTAGATATGATTTCAAATTATAGATTGAGCTTATTCAGGTCCTTGAGATCAAAAAATGAAAAGTGCTACTTCTTACCTTTTTATCTTTAAACAAGGATATGTCTTGAGTTATGTCCTCGTTTAGGACCTTGAAGCTTGCATGTACTGGAAATACTCATTTATGATGAAACATGGAGAATTGAATATTCATTGTAATTTTCATTTGAAGAGATTATTTGAGTGAGCATGATCCACTTTATTTATGATTTTTAGAGTGGAAGTTGATTTGATTTGTTTGTTCGATGCTATGAAGTTTTATTTTTGAAAAGATAATGAATTTTTAATATTGCGTGATATGATCCTTTTAAAGTGATGAAACATGATTTGAGCATTTTGAAGTACTTAAGGGCCAATAGCCCTAAGTAACCGAAATAATAAGTCTGAAAACTAGAGTTGATGGAAGGATGGAGATGATTGGAGGAGACTGGAGAGAAATCCTCACAGAGCTGAACAAAGACCCAGGGACTCCACTGTCCCGAGAGGCCCGAGCCTTAAGGCTGAAATACTGCACCCTGGAAGGTCAGTTATACAAGGATCACCTAGAGTTCCACAAATAAGAGGTTAACAAGTTGATCCCCTTCTGAGATTGGAGATTAGAGAAATTAATCGTCTTGCCATGATAGGAGGTCCTAGAGGGGGTCCAGGTCTCAGGATTGATTTGAGACTGATATACGAGTAAGCCGGGAGATTTACATGTCACTCTTAAGCTGAACCAGAACATAATGAAGGAGTTTCCCTTTAGGAGCTCCCTAAACTTGAGTTGAGTATCCAAGACCTTGAGGTATATCAGAGATAAGAGTACACATGTGAACAGTTGAGGGACGCCGAGTCCCTGAGAAATTCGATGGGTAATTTTACCCTCTCGGTAGAGGGGGTAGGGCGGTTGGCATGAGTCAGGTATGACTTGCATTTATTGTTTGTGAATTTAATAAGATATGATGTTTTGAGATATTCCTGAGATTCTTTGCATGAGATAACTGTTAGGGGTCCGCATAATGAGTGCTGAAATAACGAATGTGTTTTGGAAATTAAAACATAACATGATAGAGATATTGCGAAATGGAGAGATTTACACCAACTCATGAGGATTCGAATAGAAAATACCTAGGAAGAATTCCTAAAGTTTCTATCCACGACAGCCTCTAAAGCTAGGGGGAGTAGGGGGTATAGCAGCAGAAGATATAATTAACTTGTCAATAAACCCTATCCCTAGCGACTTTCGCAAACTCTTACGAGTATAAACAAACTCTCACGAGTATAAACAAACTCTTACGAGTATAAACAAACTCTTACGAGTATAAACTAACTCTTACGAGTATAAACTAACTCTTACGAGTATAAACAACTTAAGGGAGAGTATAATCCCTACGAATTCTAACTTTTGGGAGAGTATAATCCCTAAACATTCTAACCTTCAGGGAGAGTATAATCCCTAAGAACTCTTACGAGTATAAACTAACTCTTACGAGTATAAACAACTCTTACGAGTATAAACTAACTCTTACGAGTATAAACTAACTCTTACGAGTATAAACTAACTCTTACGAGTATAAACAACTCTTACGAGTATAAACTAACTCTTACGAGTATAAACTAACTCTTACGAGTATAAACAACTCTTACGAGTATAAACAACTCTTACGAGTATAAACTAACTCTTACGAGTATAAACAACTCTTACGAGTATAAACTAACTCTTACGAGTATAAACTAACTCTTACGAGTATAAACAACTCTTACGAGTATAAACTAACTCTTACGAGTATAAACAACTCTTACGAGTATGAACAACTTAAGGGAGAGTATAATCCCTACGAATTCTAACCTAAGGGAGAATATAATCCCTAAAAACTCTAGTATTAAGAGAGAGACTAGAAGCATTATCAAATCACCAAGTAAGTACGGGGATATAAACCCTATCTCCTCATTAAGGTTCTTCTAGGAGCTTTAGAGCCTTTACGTGTCAAGAAAACGCTGAAAACATGCTAAATTCATAAGCAGGACAGATAGTGCATCCTATAGCAGAGATAGAGATATATATGTATATATGCATGCCAAGTGATAAATGTGCAGGTACGATATTAAGCGAAAGAAAAGCAGAAATATTCAAAACCTAAGGCACCATGCCTAGGCCCTCCACAGAAAAACCCCGGAGTGTGGAGTCTCCGGAAAATACCAAAAAGGGCCTTAGAGGCCTTAACAAAAATAAAAGTGTTTTAAAAGTACCGAAATGTTATCAGAGAAATAGAGTTATGAAGAGAGGGGAATATCATTCTTCCCCTCGAAACCTTCTCCTTCTTCATCAACTTGCCCATTGGAACCACCTCCCTCTGCCTTCTCCTCTAGAGCGCCGGCTGCCACGGGATCTGGGTTAGCCACATGGATAGGGAAAGTCATATCCTTCGCCAGTACAAGGTCGTCCAAACGAAGAGCACGGGTGTACTGCCCATTGAATCCAGGAGCAGAGTGTTCAGCTACGGCATTGGAAAACCCATGATCTATGAAGTGAGGGATATATGCGCCCATTGCCCCTAAGAAGCTGGTACTCTTAAGAAAGGCTTCCAACCATTCCTGATACAGGGTACCCAAAAACTTCTGACCCATGGCGGAGGTAAAAAGAGAGTCGATGCATAGTTTCATCCCAGCTAAAGGGAGAGTAGCCTCCAAGCGTTCAACTCGCTCGTCCGAGGATAGAGCATTAAGCGCCTCCGTGGCATGGGTCGGAGTGTGACGCTCTATGAAAGCTATGAGATGATCAACATTAATCTCACCAGGTGCATTGGGAGCGACATTGGGCAGAGAGGACTTAACTTTGGACTTCTTCTTTTTAGAGGCATCAAAGGTGAGAGGCAACGAGGAAATCATAGCTTTCTCAGTAGAGGACCTGGTATGCTTAGTAACTGACCCAGTGGAAGGTTTCACTGGGGAAAGAGGGATAGGGGCCTTTGAGGAGCTTTCAGGGGCCGGAGATAAAACACGGAAAGTCGAAAAACGTTCAAGACGAGGGATATTTGCGTGGGTTCTTGATATGAACCCAACTCCTGATATATTTGCGAGAGTCCTTGATATGAAACAGGAAATGGTGTTTGTAATTCTATGACCCAACAGGTGTCCAGTTCCCAAAATGATTAAAGAAGAAGCTCTACCCATTATATCCCTCGAGGCTTAAGGGAAATAGATGACATCCAGAGTTATAAGAGGTTTTCAAAACTAGGGATAAAGGACCCTAGCCGTCCAAAGAAAAACTCAGAGGTATAAAAGCAGGATTAAAGTTTCTTACGATCGGAGAGTGAGGCCGAGGGGAATTAGAGAGCCCCTCACAATTCTGAGATTCAAAGAGATGAACTGTTTCGATTTAAGATCGCGCGACTAGACTCATGAGATTGTAAATGAGAAACACTTATGAGATTTTGAGGTTCAGTGTATGAACCACCTTGATTGAACTAGCCAAGGTATAGTTGGAGATTTTGAGAAGTGTAAATCATTTAAAGAGTTCGAGAGGTTTGAGATCTAAACCATATTGAGCCAGGATATGGCTGAGAGTTTCTGAGTGATAAGTGTTAGCCACTTAAGAGTCCTTAAGGTTCAGAGTACGAGCCATAACACCTAATATCCCTGAAGTGGGGAAATTTTAGAGAGTTTTGAGCTCCCTAGGGCTCGAGGGTTTCAGAGAGGGATATAATTTCCCAGGGCGACATGATACACTCTCTGAAACTTGAACTTGGGTGTATCCAGGAATGGAAGAGAGTATTGAAGGAAAGGTGGCGAGGATCTGTACGAAGAGGTGTTCAGGTTAATTCATCTTGTTATTTCCTACTCTCATAAATTTGAGGTATTTTACGAGAGTAGGGGGGAGTGGTTGATGTGGATAAATATGTCGCTCCTGTAAAAGTCGACACGTGGAAACGGGATGAATTATAGTAATCTCAATTAGGTCAACGGGCTTAAATATTGGATTTGTACACTCCTAGGCCCAAAGAGGGGAATGAGGATAGTTGGGCTTTCAGCCCATGTTCGAAGCCTAATAACCTTTGAGCCCAGAGGTCAGGCCCAAAGGGAATACGTAGTATAGACCAGTTTCTCCTAGTTGAGTCAAAGGAAAAGGTCAGCCCGTGAAGATAGGGCCAGTATATTGAAGGGCCAAGTCGTGAGGGGTATAAACCAGGTCTTCAGGGGGTTGGGCCGGATTTACAGGAATGGATGAGCAAATCTAGGAAGAAAGAGTCTTTCTCTCTCCTGAGAGGGGGACCAGGTATATAAGCAGGTTCTTTCCATATTCTTAATTACGTTCTTTGACATATACATACATTTTTACTAAACATACACTGAATTGAGAAGAAACACCACTGTATTCGCCAGAATTTCCCTAGATATACAGGGGAATTCCTCTCTGATTTCGCCTACGATCGAATCTGACTTGAGCGTCGGAGCTTTCACGCCGGAGCCCCCCTCCGGTGTGCTTTTGCAGGTCATTTTTGGACTCTCAAGGAGATTTACGTGAAGATTGCCAAAGACAAACGAGTGATTCGATTCGTGATTAGCAGTGCTCGTAGAGGAACGGCTGATATCTGAAGGCGTTCTTTTTCGACGCATCACACAATCTTCTTACTTTTACTCGACACTACAAAATTACATCATTTCAAAAAAAAATTAAATTGTTAAAAAAATTTAATGTAACTATTCAACTTCTTTTTTCATTTCTTTTTTCTCTTTACCATCAATTTTTTTTCTTTGTGGTTTAAAGAACTTTTTTTTTTGTATTATTTCTTTACTTTGAAAAATTAAATGAAGGGTTAGAATTATTTATTTTAAATATGAAGAATATAATAAATTTTTTGAATGTATATTATTGAACTTATAAAATATTTCCATGTATACAATATAATCTAAATTATATTATTGGTTTTTTTTTACAAGTCTTTTACTAGTACATCGTAGATCTGTTAGAACGGACTAACGGTGCGGGTCGGTTCAAAAAATATTTATTTATTTTTCATCAAAAAATATAATCAACCCAACCCAACCCATGACGGATGGCGGGCTAGTCCACGGACTTTTTCATTAAATATTTATTTTTTCACATGTATTATTATTATATTTTAAACACTGTATAAACAATTAATAAAAAAATAAAAGACAAGTTTACATAAATTAAAATTCAAGCAATAATGTCCACAAAATAGTCCAAATAAATAAAACGCACATATAAAAGTTCATCAACATAAATATAATGTTATGAAATAGCGTCCAAAGTGCATCAACATAAAAAAGAAGATATTAAAAGTCATTTAATTTCAAATACACAAATATTTTCTAAATTAAAATTCATATTTCATATCATCATCAAAGCCTTCTTCATTCAATATTAAAGTTGTCTCAATACGTGCACAATCTTCATCTATATATAAAACACAATAGTTGAATAGTTGAATATGAAAAATAAACATAAAATATGGCTTAAAATGTAATATAACTCACTAGTAGATGCAAAATCATATAACCAATTGCGAGTGCAAATTAAAGATTGTAATTTTTCAGAAAACATAAAACTTCAATACTTAGTAGAGTTTTTCTTAGTGTAGTCAAATAGTACAAAGTGACTATATAGTCAGCGCGTCGAAATGCACCATGTGGCGTCGTATGCGTCGTATGAACTTGCTACATGTTATACAGGTTTTAATTAATTAAATCATTTTTTAAATTGTATTTTTTTATTTACTATAATACCCTTCTTTTATAAATATAATTTTTAATATATATATATAGTAAGTACAATTACTATTCTACCCTTCTTTTATATATTAAGCACAATTATATATAAATTAAATTAACTAATACAAAAATAATTAAATAATAAAGTAATTAAATTAAAAGTACTCAGTAGTATGTTTTTCTTCCCCAATTCCATCGAAGACGTGTTAGGGTTCTCAGTTGCACGGTCCAACAACCGTGCACAGTTGCACGGTCGATACTCAGTCGCCCGGGTAAATAGAAACATGTCCTGGAAGAATTCTCAGTTGCACGGTCCAACAACCGTGCACAGTTGCACGGTCGATACTCAGTCACCCGTGTAAATAGAAATATGTCCTGGAAGAATTCTCAGTTGCACGGTCCAACAACCGTGCACAGTTGCACGGTCGATACTCAGTAAACCTTGCAATTCAAAAAATGTGTTGTAGGGGCTCACTTTCACGGTCCAACAGCCATGCCTGGTTGCACAGTCGATATCGATGTTAAGCTAACCTTGAAAACCAAAAAAATGTTATTTTCTTGTTCATGTGCTCGAGCCTCAAATAGAGTAGAAATGCAGACACACAAGCATCTTTCTCATATTCGTATAAAATGCATATTTCATCTCAATTCAATATGATTATTGTTCACACTTAATTTTAGCATAAACGTATCTTATGACGTTGATTAAACAATAGAAGAAATATTAAATTAATATTTAAATAAAAAACCAGCAATTCAATAAAATTCCTTAAATACATATGATCAATATTCATAAAAATAATCTAACACTAATTGTTTTGGTAGGATCAATATTAATTAACGTTTTTAGAATCATTGTCTTTGTTGAGATCTTCATCATTCTCTCGATCAATGTTGCTCTTCTTATTTGGACATCGCCCAATTATATGTCCTGGATGTCTGGTAAAGAAAAATTATTAAGTTATTGAGTGTTAAAAAAAACATAACTTCATAAACGATTATTAAACATGCAAAAATAATTAAAATGACATACCCACAAGATCCACATTTCTGGTTACTCTTTGTCGGATCACCTACACCATAGTTTTGTGACTGCTTACTCTAGGTCGTGGTTGTGTTCGGATACAAATTTGGTGACCTTGTAGATTCCGAAATGAAGAGCGATACGAAAATAAGCTTTGCATCCACATTTGGTATCAGCTTTTGACTTACGAATGTTGTTCCATACACCTATAGTATCTGTAGAAAATTCAGACCGGGAACATTCCCACGCCATATTTTTTATAATGTTATTTCTCCGACCAGTGTGGTATTTTCGGCTTATAAATCCCTTTCGTCTTGCGTATATCTTAAAATGCATTAGCTTCTTCCGTCGAAGCGAAAGTCATGCCCAAAATTGTATTGTCGTCTATGGGAGCATTTTTTAAATTGGCATACCCAAAATCCTCATCTGACCCCTCTTCTGAACTCATGTGCTCCTCGTGTGATTCATCATCCACTTTGATATCTTCATATCCAACGTCTGAGAACATTGTGGAACGTTGTTGTACATACAAACTGCAACAGAAACACATTAAAAGACATGTTATGCAACATCTTCCAATTTTACTACATTTTCCAATGTTATGCAACATCTTCATATTATATATTTCAATCACCTATTTTAATGTCATTTACGACAACTAACAACATGTGCTTCTAACATAAAATCGAGGAATACCATGTGGTTATAAACATAAAATTCAATTTAAACACTATATTAAATATAAAATTCAAAACTTTACATGATGATTTAACTCTACATTATGTCATTTTAGCTAGAGGATTCAAACAACGAATATGGTTAGGAATGTGCATTCAAGCCATTTCCTTTGCTAAATTCTGTTTCAAATTTTCTTTGAAGCATTTTGTCAAACACTTGTTGGGCAGTTATGTTTCTATTTGATTTGAGGCAATTTCAAAAACAATTACTACTCAACAACTCAACCACAATTTTAACAATTTAACAATTAATTCAAATACTCATAACAAATGACGGAAGTAAGAAAAAATATGAAGATATACATAAGCAACGTTCAGTGGTGGTAATTCACCTACCCCACAATAATATTAAACTTACAAATTAAGAAAACTAAGGGGGGAGGAGATGATCGTCGGCGGCAGCAGGGAAGCGGCGCGTCGGCGGCGAAAGGGCAGTTGCTCGTCGGCGGCGAAAGGACAGTGGCTTGGAGCTGAAGTGGAGTGCGTATTAAAACCTACGTATTATGTTCTAGATTATAACTTCTTTCATTTAATTTAATTTTTTTTATTAATTTTAATAATAGTAAATAAGTAGTTTTACCATTATATATTTTAATTAAATTAATTAATATAATAAATCTTTTTATTAAATTAAGGATGAAACTGTAAATTCAAAATTATATATTTTAATTAATTAAATTAATTATAAATATGACACCATACGACACATACGTTGAATATTTTCAACACATAAGTTGAATATTTTCAACACAAAGTATAAAAGGTAACAGGTCATCAGATTTAAGCATTTAGATTTGATTTTTAATGGTTCAGATTAAATTGACTGCGGTAGTCATACGACACCATACGACACTCTGACTACACGTATAAGGTCCCTACTTAGTACGCATATAAAATATAAAAATAAAAAAAGTTTGTGGGCAGACCCAGTGACGGAGCCAGGAATTTTAGATTGGGGGGCCCGATTTACATTACTAAAAAAATAAAATAATAGGGTTGGTCTGCTATGGACTCGAGTGCATGTTGTGCACCCTAGTCCATGTTGCACTTTTCAGTTTTACTGACTTACACTTTTTGGTAAATGGTGTTGCACTTTTTAATTATTAAATTGTATAATAATATTTTTAGTTATAGTGACTTACACTTTTTAGTAATATTGTGTTATACTTTTCAGTTTAATAACTTACACTTTTCTTTAGATTAGGGTGCACAACATGCACTCGAGTGCATACTAGAATTTACCAAAATAATATTATGTCTAATTCATTATAAATTTTAGAATATTTCATTTCATTAATTTAAATTTAACTGTTTTTGTTATGTTTCGAAGAAAATTAATTTTGATTATTCCAACTCATAATACAGTAGGTAAAACAATGTTACAATTTAATGTGCAATCCCGCTGAGATATTAGTCATTATTAGAAAAATGTATAACTTAAAATATATTTTCTCAGTGAGTCAAATAAATGAGGAGTATTTCGTGATTTAGTGAAGTATAAAAGAAATTTATTGAGGTGTTAAAAAGAATTTAGTGAGATGTAGGGAAGAATGTGGATATAACTATAAAACGAAAGAAATATATTAAAAAAAAATGGTGGAGGGCCCATTGCCCCTGCTGGGCCCTACGTGGCTCCGTCCTTGCCGCCCCGTCCACGGTCCAACCCAACAAAACTCGCGACCCGTACGGTTCCGCTCTTAAACGGTAGGGGTGTGCAAAGTATGGTTCAGATCGACCAAACCGACCAAACCAAACCAAACCATTAAATATGGTTCGGTTTTTTATTTACGGTTCGGTTTACGGTTTTTAGAATATATTTTTTTTAGTATGGTTTGATTTACGGTTTTCACTAATGAAAAACCGCAAAAAACCGAACCAAACCGAACTTATTTTATATATATAAAATATATATATATTATATATATAATATTATATAAAAAATATACTATATTATAGATTTATAATATCTATATTATTATATAATCTGTAAATTAGTAAACCCAAGACATTTTTTAAGTCGGCAAGCCCAATTGCCCAAAGCCAGAAACCCTACTCATTCTCTTCTATTTAGTATTTAGCGCCTCTACGTGTCTGACGCTCTCAGCCTCTCACAATCTCACTCAATCTCAAATCTTGAAGAAGACATAAGTTTGTTGTTTATTTTTGTGGTTATTTAGTTATTTTTTAACATTTAGTTTGTGAACGTTGTAATAGTATTTCGTCTATTCGAATTATATTTTGAATTATTGGGATTTCATTTTTTCTATTCTATTGAGATTATGTTTTACATTTTTATTAATTATTATGTATATGGAAAAAAATGAGCAAAACTATGGTTCGGTCAAAACCGACCGAACCGCCCGAAATATTATGGTTTCAAACCGAACGATTTTTATAAATACGGTTTGATTTACGGTTTTGAAAAAAAAAGAACGATTTATAGTTTGATTTACGATTTATGGGCGGTTTGGTTAACCAAACCGAACCATGCACACCCCTATTAAACGGGTTTTTAAATACTTAGTTCAACCCACTATATTAATAGGCGGAGACGGGTCGGTCCAACTTACCAAATTTATAATATTATTTATTACTCCGTATTATTATTGTGAATATAAAATCTTAAATATATAAATGTGTAAAAACTAAAGTATTTACGAGAACAGTGAAGGGAAAGTTTAACTTCAAGGAAATTAATTGAACAGAATTAATCTTTTATTTTATTTTATGTTGTTATATTGAGAAGTTATGAGTTTAGTAACACTATGACGGTTGAAATTCTAATTTGGAATTAATGATAATAATTGGCGCAAGACAGTTGTTCAACCTATTGCATATTGACAGACTTGAGACAACCCATTCCCTCTAACCTAATTCTTCCCCTTGAAGCAATCACACTATTTTCACAATTCCAATTTTAATCTATTCCCGGAATACTCTCCACAACATACATTGTACGGAGTATAAGCAATGAGAAAGGTTATGGAGGGGTGATTTAGTAAATTTTTAGGTATAAAATAGATAAATTTGTTGAATTGTGTATATGTATAATTCTAAAGACTAAAACTAATGAATTTTATGTAAAATTGTGATGGTGAAATTTATGGAGGATATTCAATATTAAAGGTTTGAAGAGTATTATAGAACGAATAAAAAAGAAAAATGTAAAGATTTTACTTATAAATTTGGTAAATAAATTTTATCTTGAGTTTTTTCTTTCTAAATACTATTTTTTTCCAAAAATAGTCTCATTATGAGTTGGCTCAAATTAATACATCATTTATTATATTTAAATATTTATATTTTGTTAGTATATACTCTTATTTATTGAATAAAAAATAATTTACATTAATCACAATGCACATTAAGTATGAATATATACAATATACACACTTTTAATATAAATAAATTATAATTTGTCCTAATAAACTTATATTTTGCACTATTCTTTATTTTAATTTTTTAATACTCCGTACTTCTTTATATAGCTTCTGTCCCACGATTATTTTCACATTTCACATAAAAATGACACGTAGAATAATGTCAACATTAAAATAAATATGAGTGGGTACTTACTATATTTTTTAAAACAAAAGAAATCATAGAAATCAAATTTGAAAATGTCTCACAAGATCATACAAGAGTTCTACCGAAAAATTAATATTAACCTTGAGAATCGAACTTTAAATTTGTTATTAAAAATGACTGGAGCAAATTTGAGAACAAACAAGAGGTATTTTCTTGTAACAATTTAAAGTGCAACTTACTCTTCAAAAAATTGAAAGTTTAGTTCTGCCGCTAAATGACGAAAGAAAATCTTATTTTTGCAATTTGTCGACCTTCAAATGCAATGTACGCAAAAATGTTGGAATAAAAAGTAGGAATATGATATATGTAGATAAATTTGAATGTTTAAAATTGGCACATACCAAACAGAAAAATTCCATAAATTTTAATATTTCACGACAAAATATTATAAAAGGAAAATGGTCAAAAAGCTCATAGAACCAAAAGCATGTCGGACACAGTGAAAAAGCATGTCTATCAAATCAAGTATCAACTGCTTTACCTTCTACCAATGTTTGACCAATTAAAAACGAAATAAATCCGTGATTTTTTAAATCATTCGATAAAAAAATGATTAACATAAGAACTTTAATTACTTGAATAAAATCAATTTATTTAAAACTGATAATAGTGTTATAATCTTTACACGGAAAAAAGTAAAAATTGACAAACTAAAATTCCAATCAAATTATTTGTTTTCTTAAGTTATTACATAATTAATTTAATGATAGATCCAAATTGGAATAGAAAACCAAAAAGAAATTTCCAATAATCACCCTTGCACATGGAAGCCAAGCCACAATGAAGAAAATTTCTACAGCTATTTTCCCTTGATTACAATAGCAAATTTATTCCTGAAACTTCCCCCTTTTCCTTCCACATAAAAAAATTATTTCTATTTCATCAGGCTAATTACTACTTCACCCCTACCGCTAATCACCTATGGCAGTACAACTAGTACTGTATATCTTCTTAACCAATCAAAATATCAAACTTCTTCAACCTACTAAAAATCATTAAGCCATTAATAAGTCCATTCTTGAGGAAGCCTGAGTTGTTGATTCATCACAGCTGGCGCAACGCTTCTTCTCTGTTGAGCCAGAATCAGATTATTTCTGTGCCTCATTGCTGCCTCTGCATAAAATAAAACATTGATATTAGTATTTAAAACACAAGTTAAATTTAACGAAATGAATGAATAATGGAGTATGTAATTTGTTAATTACCATAATCTGTATTGAAACTTCCATGGCTTCTTTGCTGGGCATCAATGGAGTCGCGGCTGGAATTCAAGGCGTGGACTACTCTTTCTGGTATCAAAACAGTTGAGCAACCTGCTGTATCATAATAAAGAAAACTAAGGAAAACTGAACTGATAAAAATAGGGCTATTATACAGAGTAAATAAAACAGGGGAGATGTGTTTGGATTGAATAACTACCTGGTTTCTTACGGTTTTCAGCAGGAAATGAACCATATCTTTGAGGAATGAAAACACCGGTTCCGGTTCGTTCCTTCTTCACCGCTGATTCGCCCAGAAAAACAGCCCTCATCCCTGAACCAGTTTTCTGATGAGGTTGCTGTGGAGTAGGCCAAGCTGGCGTGGATAAACCTTGAGATATGTCATCTCCCCCGGTCCTGCGGCCACTTTGAAGCTGAAATTCCACGGAACCTTGAGCGTAAACTCTGTTCTTCAGCATCTGATGTTGCTTCATCTGTTGAAACTGTACGGAAAATTAAATCAGCAAGGCTTACAAAGAGTTAAAAAATGGAAGCACGAGTGAGGGAGTTTTTAAGCACCTTGGCCGCTTGCAGCAACTGATACGAGTGATGACTTTGGGCGCTAGCTTGATGGTTCTGAAAATAAGGCGACGCCAGGTTATGGTTTTGCTGGTGTGCAGAAACAGGGGTGGGTTTCGCTTGCGATGCGTAGAATTTTGATGAATAAAACGGTGCCGTTTCTTCAATCAAACGCATCCTTGCAACTTCCCCTGCGGCCGCGTACAGCAAATCCCAGCGGCGCTTATCTTCAGTATCAGGAGGCGAAGAGACGCCGGAAAGGGAGTTAGGGCTCCCCCTTGAACCGGTTTTGCAACCGCACAGAGTTGATTGCGGTGAACCGGACAGATTCCAGGCCTAAATATTCAAAATACAAAATGAGTACACTAAAATTAGGGGAAAATAACAAAATGGAAAGAGGTAGGATTCGTGGATACCTTTGTTGAGTAGTCAGATGAGTAACTGGTGTTCTGTAGAGCGGTCTGGGCAAGCTTCCGAGTTAACTCAGAGATAAGTTCATCGTCGTCGCTGTCCGTCTCCGTCGCCGGTGAACTCAAATCAGAGCTGAAACCGAAAGAATTCCCAAATCCGTAGGGGAAATCGTCGATTCGCTTGGTTTTCAAAGGAGCAGTTCGGAAATCAGTTATCAAGTCATCGTCGGTGAGAAACTCCGACGGCAACCAGAACTCTAAGTCATCAGATTGAAGCGCCATAACAACACAGTAGTAAAGAGAAACTAACTAACTGGGTGTATATATTCAAAAATATCAAAGGAAAAGTGAAGAGAGAGATTATGGATAGTTTGCTGGTTCTTGAAGGTTTAATTATAGCCACCACTTGAATGGTGGGAAACGCACAAGGGACCCAGCAAAATATACATGAGAGAGTGGAGAAGCAGTTTTAAGAGAGAGAAAATGGGGGTAGTGGTGCATTTTATAATAGACAGTTGGAATGTGGAACCCTAAGGGGCGCGAGTGAGATTACGCGCGAAACGTAAAAATTTGAAAAAATTAGGAGAGTATAGTTGTGGACAGGTAAGAATGGAGTGGGGGAGTGGGAGTGGGACCCGCGTCTGACACACCTCACTCGGTTCGCATGTGAGGCAGTAGTGGGACCACTCTAATTTAATTCTCTAAACATCGGATTATGGGGCGCTGTGTTTGGCGCCTTTTTTTATTGACTAAACATTCATAATAGGGAAAGAAGAACAAAGTTTAGTACTCATACAATAGGAGTATTATAATTAGCTGCATCTTGATCTAGCTTCTTAAAACATTCTTTTTTTTCTAGTCAGAAAATTATTACTCCCTCAGTCAAAATTACAGAATTAGGGGTGGTTTTATTATCGAAAATTTTGATATTGAAAAAATGTATATTAATATTGTATCGAAAATTTTGTTAAATCGTAATTTAGGTATGAAAAAATTCATATCAATTTCGTACGTAATTTCAGTATATTTTTCGACCTCTAAGTCTCAATTAGATAGATTTATTTTAGTTTTATGAATATTTCAGTTATACAAATATATTTTATATAGAGTAATATTTTTTTAATTCATTTACTAATATAATTATATACATTAATTATATTAGAAAGTATATTATTTGTTAAATAGAGTTATAAATTTATAATATAAATTTTACTTATCTAATGTATATTTTAAATAAAAAAAATTAATTTATACTAAAAAAAGTCGAACCATCCCATCTATAAGAAGACAATGAAAAAACTTTGTTCTTTGTCTTCCACTCTAAATTACACAACGAACAAAGCCCATTTTACTTTCCCGAAATCATAGTGCATCTCTTGGTCAAGTTATCCTTGGTGGGTAATATATATCTCAACGTCTTCTTTCTAAAAGGGATGAGGAATTGCACAAGATTTTATACAACTTCTAAGCATTATCAATGGACGGTCCAATCGCTCTAGAAATAGACTCCTAAATAAGTTTGATACCGGAACCATGTCCACTTGAGTGTTGGGGGTGTGCACCGGACCAAACTCTAAAATTTAGTGGGGATCGAGGATTAGAACGGAAATTAACTGATTGGCCCAATTTTAGATCGGTTCGACCTATTTTTACACACTTCTACTTGAATTAGTATGCACCAAGTTGTACATTCTATACCCGTAAATATAAGAAAATCACCAATGCAATAGAGAAATTTGGGGGTAGAATTGTAGAAAATTTTCACATTTGTGCTTAAAAAGTTTTACACTCATGCCTCAAAAATATCATTCCCTTCCCCAATGTCTTCTACCTCAAAACTATGCATAGGTACCACTATTAAATGTGGAGTATATTTTATTTAATTCATATTTACTTATTAATTATTTTTATTTATAATTTAACTTCAACAATTAAAATAAATTTTAAAAATAAAATAATGTTAATATATTTTCTGGTAAAATATTATTAAAATAACACAAAGAGTACAAAATAAAAAAAATTACCGCAATTGTAAATACAAATTAAAATAAAATAATAATTAAATGCTAATAAACTAAAATAAATAAAAAGACATGAAAAGAAAGTAAAATAGTTTTAACGGTTGCTTGTTTATTTTAAAGAAACAAAATATAAATAATTAATATAAATGAATAAATAAGAAACTTTTTTTTTACACAAATAAATAAGGAACTAAAATGAACAAAAAGTAAGAAAAAAAAAAGTTTGGAACCATGGGATAGGAGTATTCCTCCCTCATTTCTCTTATTAATGGCACATCATCTTCCTCTCAATGTCTTCTACCTTCATTTTGAATGAAAGTTATTAATCCACCTAGGATTCCTCATCCCATTGTGGATGCTCTAACACCACCGTTCTAAAAGTTCAATTCTCTCATATCAATCGGACTAAAATATCACTTCCATTTAAGATCATACCCACAAATCACTCCTTTTTAGTTTTCACAATTCCCCACTTCACAATATTGTAGAGAATAGTTTTTTTTTAAAATTAACTATATAAAATATTTCTTTCATAAAAAATTATTTTAAAAATTAGTAAGCTACTCAATCCCAATGAAAAGGACACATTAGAACATGCTTTAGAACACATAAGACACTTCCAAATATCAAGCATATCCCTCCAATCTCCATCAAATAGAACACCAACTTTGGTCACCCATCGTGACATCCACCACTCTCCTTACATAGCCCTAGGAACCATGACACATAATGCACTTCTATCTTTCATCCATGTTCATGTACACTTCCACAAGACATAAAAAAAAAAATCTCACCCCAAGACCTCCATCATTCCTAAACCTAAACCATTTCATCCCTCTTCACCCAATTCCACCCACCCTTTTTTTTTTTTATATTTTAGTAAGGGCCAAGAGATGTAGTTACAAAATAACCTAATTGATTCAAGTAGTGTGACCTCAAACAGAGAGGTTCATTTTCAATCTCTACCTGAAAATGAAAGGTTGAAATTTTAAAGAAGTGGTTATCACAGTCAACAATCGTTCATTTTATGATTCTCACTAATAGGAAGTCCAATATCTTAAAATGATCATTTACAAGTTTTGCATCCAATCACATTCTCAAGAGTATCCAGATAATTCACATCGACATGAATCCATAAGAAAGAGCTTTAATTATAGTTCACTTTTAGACACGAAGTCAACTCAAGAGAAGGGTAATTAACTTGATTGCTCTAGCGTGGCTAATCACCTTGCTCACCGTTCCCAAACCAATGCTATCGAAGCAATGAAATCGTTGAACCTTACGGAAGAGCGCACTCATACTTTCAGCAATAAAAAAATAAAATGGGAGGGATATGAAGAGGGTCATGTCTAAGCTCCTAGTGGAGAAAAAATCCCTCAAATAGATCATGTTGACCAAAATTGACATTGTTGTTGAAGAAAAGCGCCAGTAAACCTATCTTCTTTGCTTCACAAATAAATTCATTCCAATGATCATATCATCCCAAAAATATCATTCAACAATACCATATGTCTTTCCAAATCAATTTTGAGAATCAAACCATCTCGATTTAATTATATTACTTACACCTTTCATCCCATGATTATTTGCACACTTTTTTTATTGGACGTTCCAAAATTATTTGCACACTCTTAATATGATATACCCCATAAAATTAATACACTTCCAACATTATTTTATTTTCAAAATTATCACTCTTTTTTACATACATTTTACCCTACACCTCATAAAATCACCCAAAATACCTCTCATTTATTTTACATCATCCCTTTATTCCATTTTTAAAAAAACCGTGACGGTCAAAGTGTACAAAAAAATGCTGAAACTAAATGGAGTATTTCATTAAAGAAAATTATTTATTTATTCAATGACAACTTTAGAATCTTGAACATCAACAAAGTTATTAAAAGGTAAAGTCTAGTATGCACTCGAGTGCATGTTATGCACCCTAGTCCAGTTGCACTTTTCAGTTTTACTGACTTACACTTTTTGGTAAATGGTGTTCCACTTTTCAATTATTATTAAAAATATTATTATACAGTTTAATAATTGAAAAGTGCAACATCATTTACCAAAAAGACATCATTTACCAAAAAGTGTAAGTCAGTAAAACTGAAAAGTGCAACATGGACTAGGGTGCATAACATGCACTCGAGTGCATAGCAGACCAACCCTTATTAAAATGATCAACAAAAAAAATATTTTTCGAATTCAAAAATATAATCATCGCACATATGACCTAAAGAATATACAAAGTTCCTCTTTTAGAGGTGGGCGCGATACAGGGCTCAAATTTGATACGTAATAGTACTACATAATTAATTAAATTAGCCGCATAACAAACTGAAAGAAATTTGTTGATAATGTCTTAAACTATCGTCACGGTTCATCCACCATCCCACGTACTAATTAAAATTGGACAAAGAGACTTGTGTTTATAATAATTTTCATTTGGTGTACCCTAATTTTTTTTTAATGATACGCCAATGACCAACAGTGAACTTATATACTCCATACAACTAAGATTTCAATAATGAATAATTCCAACATTGAACTTTTAATTATTATTAGTAAACTCGGTTTCATTGCTAATAATACATAGTTTTTAAATACCTTGGTTTTGGGGTATTTGATTACTAGCAATATTAAGTACCTGCATCAACTAATTATATTGTGTAATGTTAATCAATTTAAAATAATAAATAGTGTATTAAGTAATATCACTACGCTTATAAAGTACTATTATTCGTACTTATAAAGTAATACCACAACATTTTACATACACAAACATGTTGAATTGTGTGGAAAAATGTTATGTCACTACTTTTTGAGTATTGTAAATTACTTGATAATATTACAAATGGTAAAAAATTAGGCACCCTATTAAGTATCTTAATTTGTTAAATCATGAGTCTCCCGGTTTGAGATATGAGTAGGTATTGGAAAATAAAATTGGAGGTTGGTCGGGTCGGGTAGGTGGGGCCCGAGATAGTGAGTAAAGTGGATAGCAATTTGCTATGGGCAGATATGAGTTGCGTGAATGAGAGTGTGTTTCCTTTTATGACAGTCAATTTTTTAGTTTTTTTTATTTCTCGTTTATATATTATCTTTAATCGCCTTTTATAGCAATATGATAGTGGGTAATATGCCTTCTGTTAAAAGCATGTAAGCTGTGGCCAAATCTCCCTGCACAAAGATATTTTTCAGTTGTCCTCGTCTTATATATTCCGACATATGTTAATTTCTTATATCCAAGAGGAAATTACTTAATTTGCTGAAATACATTAAATTCCTAATTACATATTTGTGTGTATACGTTGTTCGTGTATTTATCATGATGATTAGGAAAAAATATTCTCCCTTCGATTTTTAATGTAAATTAATCGTAGTTTTTCCAAAACTATCATTAAGACCATTACAACACCAATAAAAATTACAGTAATTCTTTTTAAAAAGATATAGATAAACATTTATCAGGTGTACAGTAAGAAAATATTTTTTTTTTTAAAATATAGACATATTGATTTAAAATATTGACGTTGACTTTCAATAAAAATATGTACTAATAGTATAATAATAATTGATTTTTTAGTACTAATTTTGTGAAGAATATTTATTGTATTCCCACATTGATTACAAAATCTGTAAATTTAGACCCATTATTCTGTGGCCAAGTTTTTTAATTGCTTAAAGCAGGGGTTCTCTATAAACTTATACCCTTCTTTTATTGTGTATGCCGTATGGTATCAACTTTAAAAAAATTATTTAAAAAATATGGTACTATTTATAGATACAATCTGAATTTAATTTGTTTAGTGATCGAATAGTCGGTTCTAAAGAGCATATACCAATGAAACTAATTTTTAAAGTAATAATATTAAATGTTTACAAGAAATAATATTAGTAATACAACTAATTTTGAATAAAAATACTAGTAATGCTTGATTTTAATTTAAATGACATGCGCAAGAATATGCCTAGTTTGAGACTTGTAGTGAATCCAATTAAGATGTTATAATACTGAATTAGTTTATGATTCCGACTCAAAAAATCACAATTTGTATTTTTAAAATAATATTAGGCAATTATAAATGACCTATGGTTTTCAAGTGCAAGTGACCGGTACTTTTATTGAGTAAAAATAGAAATCGGGAAATATTATTGAGTAAAAATAGAAATTAAAATTGAGTACTGTAGGTGATCCTCACGCAATACCATTTCTGCTATTTTATCCAAAAAAAAGGGTCCTACTCTTTAGGAGTATTTTATTATGTATTTCATTTTTATAATTTATTACATATCCATATAAATTATATGGAGTATATTAGAATGACGCAACAATTGTCACCTACATGGACACATGTACGTATTTACTACCAGTTGCAAATAAAACAAATTTTCAGTATGCTACAAGTTGCGTTGCGTGTATAAAAAATGGTGGTCGTCCAATCCATTTTTTGAACTATTAGAAATAAAATTGTACTCAATAAAAATCAAGTGGACAGACAATTGCCACTATTTTGAATTTTTAGAATAAAATAAAAAAAGTAGGAGGATTTTACTTCGTCCAGTGAACAAATTAATATGAATGTGACGTGAGGACACTGTAGTTCCGGCAGCTCAACTGTCTACCTATTTTTGGTCAAACAAACGGCCGTCGTCTTTTTCTGCTACCACCCCTTTTGCCGGCGTAGGCTGCCCTTTACGCCTAGTAATTTCGTTTATTGGTATCTAGTGCTTCTACTTGCTTGTCTCAGTTTTAAAAAATAATATTTAAATTTAAAGTAATTTAATAATGATAGTAATAAAATAATAATATAATATGATGAAGGCCGTAGCTTTAGCGCGTGAATAAAAGGCAAAAGTTAGTCGGCGTGGTGGTTCTTTAATTTGCTTTGTTTTCAAATCTTATCCAAGTGGAGCGCTGGGGCATGTTTGGAAAGACTTGTGTTTTTTATATTTTAGTATTTTGATTTAGTGCCTCTGCACTCTGCCGCTATAAGTAACAAATAGAGTCAATTCATGAAGTTTAGTCAAACTTTGTTTTATATGAATAAAAATGCTTCCTCACTTCAATTTCCATGATACTCCAGCTTTAATTTATACTCCATCCGTCCGTCTATAAGCTTCACGTTACTTTTTGACACAAAGATTAAAAAAAGTGATTAAATAATAGAGATAGTACAAGTGATGTGATTGAGAGAGGAGAGAGATAGAGTAAGATATAAAGTGAAGTGTAAGAAAAAATAATTACCAAAAAAGGTATGAGGAGCGTATAGGCGGACGGAGGGAGTATACAATAAAATAGATATGTTAGTATCAACGGATACAGTCAGATGAGATAACTTACACTAAATCAGATGAATTGAAGGTTTTCAATCAGTTGTGATGG
This sequence comes from Galeopsis tetrahit, assembly GCA_963675135.1. Classification (NCBI taxonomy): domain Eukaryota; kingdom Viridiplantae; phylum Streptophyta; class Magnoliopsida; order Lamiales; family Lamiaceae; genus Galeopsis; species Galeopsis tetrahit. The sequence continues at coordinate 69,326,532 of OY776128.1, read as the reverse complement.
AGACGCTTAAAGTCAGTTAAGTTGGTCAGATCAATAGGGTTGAATCAACAGGATTTGATGTCTATCAGCGAATGCAGTCTTTTGACTAAGGGATCAGAGGAGTTGAATCAGATGAGGTGAGTCATCTGATTTTTGGACAAGTCTTATGAGAAAGCCGTTACAAGCAGTTTCAACAAACAAGGAGAGTAACTACCATTCGGTTGGGCTTTAATTTGGCACATGAGTTGTTACAAGAGCTGGCAAACGGTGTTAACTACTTATCTGTCATCTTAACCGCTTCAACCACCATTGATAGTATATAAACACTTGTAGTTGTACATTGTAAAGGTTAAGTTCATCTTTGAGTTATGTAAGATCACGAGTAAAGTGAGAAAAGTTCTCATTCCGAGTGATTGCGTGTGTAAATATTCTATATCAATCAAAGTTGAGTCGTCTGATACAGTGGATATAGATCAAGTTGATCGAACCACTATAAATCCTTGTGTGTTGTTTTACTTGTTGACTATTTTACGAGCTATTTCTTAGTTGTTGGGTTATCATATGTTTTTTTATTTTTACGTGAGTTTGAGACTCCTTAATAGGTAGATTTCTTGACAAAAATGATGGATTTTTTTTTTCGGTGAAGTTGGCATACAACTTCCTCATGGGAAAGCAAACTGCATCAAATTCAAAACTTGACAAACTAGGGAGTCTTTGGTCTCAGGAGTGCCTTCGAAAGTTGTCTTTTTTTTTCTTGGAGAATGGTGCAAAACATGATCCCTGTGACGATGAACTTTCGATCTCTACAGATTGCAAATTTTGTGGTAAATCGAAGGAGGGAACCAATCACTTATTCTTTGAATGTTCGACAATAGCAGAAATATGGAGATCGATTTACAGCTGGTTTGATGTTATTTACTTTTCGAGTAGACAAAGTTCTGCTACTATAAGAAGCATTGCGATGATGTCTCTCACAAGTGAGACATGCATGGGGACTTTTGTGGAATTGCAGAATTTGACATTTATTGTTATGGAAAGTGATCATCAACAAATTTTGAATAACATCTTTCCGCTGATTTAATGTTATACATTGTAGAAAAAAAAAGGTTATACATTGTATCATACAATAGTTGAAATTCTCTTTTAATTGGCGGAGAGAAACAATTCATTGTATTAGTTTGATGGGTGGATTATTATCTACACATCTTATAACCCTTGGTTGGGTAATCCTAAAACCCCTTTAGTACATTTGTTGTTTAAAACAAATTTTGAGTAACATCAATAAAAAAAAGTTGTTTATTACAAAAATGTCAAATGTAACTAGGCGTATTTTAATGACAATATTTTAAAAAAGATGTATATGCTTCATTTAAGTAGCTTCAATTAAATACAAATACTCTAAATTACAATTATATGATATATTAATTTAAATATTCTTGAAGTTTACGGAAGTGGTTTTGTGATTTATTTTGATCATTTAAAGATGTACACAAAATAAATATATTTTCGAGGAATTGCTCATAAATTTCACATGTTTGGGATCACGATTCACACAGGGGTCAGCTTCCTAGATATTTTCCTTCAGGCCACTAGAGTTCAGTTGGGTCCGCAGTCTTTGGAATTGTGGAGGACGGGCTTCGTCACTGCTATTTGGGCCGTTTGGACTCTGCGGAACAGGGTAATATTCGATGGGGTTTCGCCCTCTGTTAGGAGATGTATGGCTCAAATCATTTCAGGCATTAAGGAGGCCAACAACATAGCTAGGGGTTTTTCGGACGACACAGTTCGTGATCTACTGATTGCTAGGGCTCTTGGTATTTCGAGCAGACACAGGCCAACGAGACAAGGTTCATCTGTGATTTGGTTCCCGCCTGATCCGGGTTGGTACAAGGTTAACACGGACGATAGTGCCTCTTCTTCCTCGGGTAATCTGCATGCGGGGGCGGTATTCAGGACCTTCAGGGGATTTTTCGTGGCTGCGGTCGCTACTAAGGTGGGTTGGGGTCTCCCTTTTGAGGCTGAGTTGGCAGCGGTACTTATGGCCATCAAGTATGCACATGATCAGGGATGACACTTCCTTTGGATTGAGTCGGATTAGACACTCACGATTGACACTTTTATGAGCACCAATCCCTCTATTCCTTGGCGTCTACAAGGCCTTTGGAGTCAGATCCACCCTCTTACACAACACATGACATGCACATCAGATACTCACACGTCCCAACCAGGCGGCGGATGCTGTGGCCAAGACTGGCCTTGATTGTGTCTAGAGAGGCTAGACTTTTTACTCTCATTTCTGCATAATGATTTATATACTGCTTTCTATAGACATTGATTTTTTAAAGGAGTGTACCTTTTTTCTTGACCTGGGTTTTATCCCTAAAGAGAGTTTTCTCAGGCAAAGTTTTAATGGCACTCCGGCCTCTAGCTCAACATGTGAGCTTATGGTCCTAGATTTCTTTTTTTCTTTTATATGATCTACCTTTTATTGTCCATTTCCTTAATTATTAAGACTAACGTTTCAAATTTCAATATCATATGGAAAATATCTGCAATATTGTTTATACATTCAATTCAAATTAAATTTGGAATTTTACCGCCACAAATTCTTCCAAATTTCCCTCCAAAACGGTCAGCAGGGTCCACAAGTAGTTGAAACTTGAAACTCAATGCGGGTGACTGGTCATTCATTTCGATCTGGTGTATTCATAAATTAAATTGAGTTACCAATAATTTCGTTTAGCATGGTAGATTTTTTTTTAAATCAATAGCAAGACATTAAAGCAGAAAAACCTTTTGTACCAACTATTTAATAAAACAATGACATTAAAATTTGTGTTTGAAAGCAATGAAAAATTTATAAGTAGAAAATGGAGGGAGTATTTCTTTCTTACACAAATCAATTAAACATAATTTATTAGGTTTAAAATTCTGAATTTCACTTATAAACTTCAAAATACTCATATTTATTTAACATTAAAATAATAATCATTAATTAAATATAGTATTTTAAATATTTTACACATTTAAATAAAATTAGGAATAATCTTTCAACAATAATATTTTTCCGAGATAATATGACTATATAGCCTATAGGGAGATTTTACGGTAATCTATGCTTTAAAAAAACATATATCTTTGCTAATGCAAATACTCCGTATGATTATTACTCCCATCTTCTATTTTTATAATTTTTACATTTTTTTGTCCATTTATTTCTATAAAAAAATTTTACTCATACATACTACTTTAATTTTATTTTCAAAATTTTACTTTTATATAAATATTTTTTAAAAAAAAAACTCATGTTTAACTCAAATTAAAAAAAAAAAGAAAATAAAAAGGAGAGTGGAAGTTTAATTTATTCAAGTTTTGACCGATGCAGACAGTCGTTATTAATATCTCCAACTTTGTGTTTGCATATTGGTTTGGTGTTGGAGGGAAATCTTGATGAATAAAATCTTTGGACATTATGAATTAGTTAATAAAAATGGGTCCATTTTGATTTAGTAATTAGTACTAATGTTTGGGATAAGTGCAATCTGGATGGGTACAGAATGTTCGGTGGAAAAGCAAAAGGTTGGATTAATCATGAAATTTTTAATTTTAGTTATTAGGTGGTTACTATTGATGACGTGACAACACAATGTCGCCTTGATTGATGGATATATTTCTTCTAACCTCAAAGCCATGAAATCTCACACCATATTTATATACTTGTGTATAGTTGTATATACTCCCTCCCGCTATAAACTTTCCATTTTTTTTTTTTTTTTTGGATCTTTTGATTAAGAAATATAATAAAATAATAGATAAAGTATAAATGATGTGATGGTGAAAGAAAAAATAATAGATGGATATTAGATGAAGTACAATAAAATAATAGATAAAATAAAAGTGATGTCATTGAGAGAGAAAAAATAATATGCCAAAAATGGAATGTAAAACTTATAGTGGGACATCAATAAAAGGAAAGTGGGAAACTTATAGTGGAACGGAGGGAGTACTTGTTTTAAAATGTTGAGTAAGATAAAATTAAATTCTATGTCAAATTATACGCGTAGAACGGTAGAAGTGTAAGATGTTGTATTATATGTAATGTAATTTTATGTTAAATTAATTGTATTAGAGTGTGAAATATTGTATTATAGGAGTATAATGTAACTTTATATCAAATCAATTTTATAAGAGTGAGTGGTGTTACATTATTGATATGTATATATTTTTAGGAGTTAATGTAGTTGAATGATGAAATTCGAATATGAAATTTTAAATTAGAACAAGACGAGAAACGTTACATATATGCGTTTCAAAACAAACATCCCCTTAATTAATTTGAGTTAACAAATTAGTAATTCAATACTGTCTTTTATTACGAGTGGTTTTTTTTTTTCTTTTCATTTTAGTTCGTCATTAAATAGATTATCTCTTGTCAAAATGAAAAAAAAAAATTATTTATAACAATTGTTACCTACAAACAAATTCTAACTCCCAATCTCTCAAGTTTGAGGTAGGTTTCAACCATATGAATCCTCTAACAAATTAGGCTTAAAAGACTCATTATAATATTATTATTTAGAAATATGAGGAGGCTTATAAGTGTTCTGAGAATACTATGAACATTATTGATCGAATGTGTGTTAGCTAATTATTGTCCTAGTATTTTCGTCCTGTATTCGTAATTTTACTTTGAGGATAAAACTTTATATTTATAGTAGTTTGAAAAGTTAGTCAATGAAGAGCTAATTTGAAAACATACTAATATAGTGCAAATCTTATTTGAGAGTTGTATCACAAATTTGATCTATCCATATTAGATAAGTCGTCTGACAATCCCATATATTTTTGCACCACTGCTTCAATCAATTAAGTTTATATGAAACCAATATTAATTGACATTTTTTCATTAGTCTACCTCAACAGATTATGTAGATGTGTCTAATATATATAAATATGACTTGATGCTTGTTTTTTTTTTTTTTTTCCTTTATGATCTGAACTCATTTTTTATCTTTTACTAGCTTGATTCTTTGATGTAGAATAGAATATTTAAATTAACTTTAGATAAATAATAGTTTTTTCGGACTTAACCATCATAAGTTGTCTTAACTTACATGTTATCGAAACATATGAGAATACAATTACTGAGCTAGTCTTAGTCACCTTCTCGATCTACTGTCTGATACTCGTTGGTGTTCTTTCCTTTCAATTTTTAAGGTCTTATGTTTTCTAGTCTTCAAATCTTTTGATCGAACACGTCTTCTGACTACTGATCGAGTTGATTTTCGTTGATTTATCTTGATCAAATGCGTGCAAGTCAAGTCTGAAGTGATTCATAATATAATTAGAAAATTAAAATATAATTGTATGTACATAGTATATTTTTTAAGCGAAGGAGAAGGGTGGGATATTTTGGGGCAGGATTTAGGCTAAGTTGGAGGGATTAAAGGCCTCGAATTGAGGAAAAAATGGCATCTCAAGTCCCGAATTAAAGTGGGTGTTTACATACATTATGCTTTACAAAAAAAGGTTAAAGTAGTCACCATTATACGATATAAGTGTGTGTACGTTCTTACCTCTTAGTGGTAGGTATTAAATATCTTTAATATGACTAAACCACCCTATTACGTAGTTATTGATATGACATCATTTCAAATATTCAATCATATATTAGTGCTACATTTTTTTTTTGATCGGTAAAAGGTGTTTTTATTCATAGTGGATACAAGAGATACCCGAAAATCAGTGTACAAGTGTTTTCAACTAGGCGAAAAGTAGAGCTTTATGCTACATGTGATCTCAACTCATGCATATTAGTGCTACATGTCATTAGCAAAATCATAAGAGCTAATTAATTCTTTTTAAAGTGTGTAAAATATTTAAAATTTACAAAATAAAAATAAAAAATGTTTTATTAATTTGTATAAAAAACAAAAGGAAAACATTGTGTTGGGGAGGGATTATTAATTTCTCACCTATTTGAAATATAAGAACTTTATAAGTCATCTCTAATTCGTTGGTGTGGGTTCCATATGGACATGTAGTTATGTATTTGATGAAAAATGTGTCCCACAAAGGTGTATAATTACACACCACCAGCTAAGGCATGCCATGCTACACCATTTTTAGGTTACAAGAAACACTTTATGCTATCGTTAAAATTGATTAATTAATCCTATGATGTCACCACTCTTACTTGTCTACCAAAATATTATCATTTGTAGGGACCATTCTACACATGTATATCTACAAACTTAATTAGTGTCCAAATCGATCGGACTTTTTTTCTTTTGAGTAATCTATTTTTCAAACTATCAGTTAAATTCAATTACAATATCGTACATGGAAGCAAAACGAATTAGTCAACCGTTGAGTTGGGTAGATAAGCGCGACGATCAAATATCACGAGTTTAAATTACTTGCTTACTTCTTATGTGGACTCGATCTATTGCTTAGTTCTATTGTCTAATGTTTTGGATACGTGCAATGAACAAATTCTATCCTCTTCGTTGAGTAATAATAATTCTTTTTCTCAAATTAAGTTTGCATCTGCCACGTTGGTTGTGTACATGTGTTGTATACTTAAAATTACTCCATCCCACGTTGTATTGCATGTTATATTAAATCTTCCATAACAAGGTTCAATTCCAAATGTTTGTAGTAGTAATAAAGGGGGAAATGCACATGGAAAATATCTCTTGTGTTGGATCGAGATCCATTTGTATTAATCAATCAATGAACCTTTTCATCAATATACAAATTAATGTTAAGTGTGCGTTGGTGTATGATCATTAATATTTAATCACATCCACCCATTATTAAGTCTATTGGTAATTTGAACAAATAATAATCGCCCACGAACGCGAAAAGATTTTTTATTGAACATTCATAGTAACAAAAATTATGCGTGTATACACTTAACGAAAAGGTATATATATACATGTACACAAATAAATTTTAAATTATATTAATATTAAGAACATCTTTTTTTTATATACTTTATAAAATATTTTTAGGGATGACAATTTGTAATTGCCATGTCATGTGACTCGCATTAGGGTGGGATGGGTCTGAGTACCTCTTTTGATCTGCCCACTCTAAAAATTCTTATATATATCATCTTTAAAAGTTAAAAATAAATTCACACAGATTACTCTAACGTCATCTATATAAGTTTTCATTTTTCAATTGATGTTTTACGTTAAATATATTAGAGTAATTTTATAATACAGTATAAAATTGTAAATTTTAAACACGGACGAAAGAGTATGGTGTAAGACAAAGTTACATACTTATATCTTATTATATTTTAAAATATAATTCATATAAAGTCGTAAGTTTACAAATTATATATATCACCTCATGTGTGAAATCATACATTTTTTTACGTTCAGAATGAACGTGTAACAATAAGTAATCAGCTAATCTTGAATTAATAATAAAGGGCGGGAAGTGAGCTGCAAAGTTCGTTCAACACCTGCAAAGATACGCCAGAGAGATCTTCGACGCGGGGCTTCAACGCTCAAATCAGAAAATCGATGACCTCAATAATAATATGTTCGGAGAACCGTCAATGGTGAGACCGTTCTCCACGTATTTAATATAATGATCAATGTAATGCATACACAAGTGCAGTGTGTGCTCTTTATTCAATTTAGTTAAAGCTCTCGAAAGTAATTCAGGCGTATTTCAGGTTATATCAGTGCGTCCGAAAATATGTCAAGGAACTTTTGGGCGTGTAAAAAAGTGTCTTGCTTGTGTTTCTCTCGTTGGTAATTAGAAATGATGCATGTAACGCATATAAAACGTACCTTAGGAGAAGGGTTACCCACTTCCCAATTCCCTCAACCGCCCAAGTAGTAGGCTTAAGCCCAAGGCTTATCTGTTATCTGTCTCCATTAGCTCGTCCGAGCTAGGAGTGGCAACGGGGCGGGGCGGGGCCGGTTTATGCCTCCCCCGGCCCCGTCCCCGACAGAGAATTTTTGTCCCCGAACCCGCCCCGAAACCCGATGGGGATTTTTTTTTTAATCCCCATCCTCGCCCCGAACCTAAATCGAATTTTTTATTTAATTATTATTTTTATATTTAAATAATTATTATATCTCCTTAAAAAAATATGCCATTACTAATCAATTATATTATAAAATAATTTTAAAAAATAAAACATAAATAATCGTAACAATATTTATATATATATATATATATAATGAATATATATAGGGAGAGATATAGATACATAAATTAAAAAAAATATATGCATATAATATATTTCGGGGCCGGTTCGGGGCGGGGCGTATAAATACCGTCCCCGTCCCGTCTCGAAACCGAACCGAAACATAAAAATACACAAAAAAACTGTCCCGATCGGGGCGGGGTCGGGACGGATTACCACGGGTTCGGTATAAATTGCCATCCCTAGTTCGAGCTCCGAAAAATGGGGGACATGTACGATATCCCCACACGTCCCTTATCCACGAAGTGGAGTCAAAGCTCCATGCGCAAGTTTCGCGGTTTGAATCTCGTGGATCTGGAGGTGCTCGAGCCCCTCCAAGTTTAAACCCCGGGAACTCAAGTTCATGTCCAATAACTCATCTAGAAAGGTGGAAGACATATGACTTATTCATACTAGGGCCGATCCTCATCATTACTTGGCCTATTCATCTCAATTCTTTTGGATTTGGGTCAAAACTTGACCCATTCCAATATCATAAAATTAGTCCATCATCAATATAAAGATTATTATCAAAATAATAATCACATAATTATATCTAAATCTCTTCGGATATAATTTAACCAGACTCTACGTGTTATTATCTCATAGAACGACACATTTTATCCGGATCACATTATTATTTTTTAATTCTAAATCAATACTCTGAGTTAGGGGTGGTTCGGTACGGTATACCGATCATACCGAACCATACCGTTATCATACTGAAAATTTCGGTATTGAAAAAATTCATACCGTTATCGTACCGAAATTTTCGGTATGTAAAAATTCATACCGATACCGTACCGTAATTTCGGTATACCGAATTTTCGATATGGTATATCGGTATACCATAACATATCGGTATATTGATTCATATCGAAAATATTGAACCATCATTTCATATCGAAATACCGGTATACCAATTCATACCGAAAATATTGAAGCATTGTTTTATACCGAAATTAATTATTTAAGATTATTTTATTTATGTTTTAATAATTAAAGTTATTTTAATTTAAAAATAATATAAAATTAATATTTATTAAGGTTTCGGTATTTCGGTATATCGATATACCGTTTCATACCGAATACCAAAAAATTTTCGGTATACCGAAATACCGCGGTATGATCATTTTCCATACCGTTACCGTACCGAAAATTTCAGTACGATATCATACCGCACCGATAATTTCAGTATACCGAAAATTTTGATAATTTCGATATTTTTTCGGTATGAAAAGCTCGATATACCAAAATTTCGGTATATTTACCCACCCCTACTCCGAGTATCATCGAATTTAATGCCCACGATATCTGAGGTTCTGTGTACTAACGAAAATACTGTAATTCAACTGGGCCAATATAGCTTTTGTAGCAGAGCGTTTAGCCCAAATAATTCATTGGCCCATTTATTTATTTTAACCGATCATATTCGTACTTTATGGACCATGAGTTCAACATATGAAAAATAAAATTAAGACACTCTCATTGACAAATAAATAAAATATAGTATAAATTACTTTTAAAAAAATATTACTAATCAAGCTTTGACAATTAATAACCCACAGAAGCATATAACTTATAAGCATTTTTCAGTGCCAAGGTGAGAATCGTAAAAAAAAAATAGCATGCGACGTCTTTAAAATATCATTTTTTAAAATCATAATTATTCTATTATGACAAATAGGTGATAAAATCATAAATATATATTATTTTATTTATTACAGTATTAGTAAAATTCAATAAATATTGACTATATATAGCACGTATCTTGATCTAATTACCTCTTTTAGGGTATAATAATTCATATTGGATTATCCATTTATTTGCCTATTGAATGGACAAAGGAAGCAGCATGGAAGCTTCATCTATGATCTTATCCACCATCCATAATATAATTATAATACCAATAACAAATAATAGTAATAATATATAGTTAATGTCCTTTTGCTTTGAGCTGTTTCATTTCATACCTTAAAATTGCCCAAACTTTTGACCTGGAAAATTAAGATGATTAACAAGATTTTTTTTAAATGTCCATAGATAAACCACAGTTCTGCATTTTAACATTGAACATGTATATTACTCCATAAACTTGTATTTTATGCAATATCTCATATTATGCTTACAGTTCATAATAAATTACCACTAATTTGAATTAGTGTGGGCAAATCTAGTATACTTTTTTTTGAATTACATTAAATACCCATCCCTTTTCCCCTCCTCATGACTCGAACCCATCTAAAACCTAGGTAGTGGTGCTCTAACCACTTGAGCTATCCAACTTCGTCGCCTTCAGTAGTATACTACTATCATTAATTCTACAATATTTGACTAATAACCTTTTGGTCTACATCATTAAATTAAGTTAAGATTAATTAATGTACAATTTTTGCATTATTGTACCATTGATGTCTTTCGTACGTGACTATAAGAATAATATTTAGCTTAGCAGTGAAGCAATATGTGAATATGTCTAGACACAATTCAAATAGTAGTTTGAATGATTTTTATCAGAATAATATAGGAGCATTAAAATTAATATTTGATTTTTATTTCAGGTAAATAGAGCAAATATGTATATGCTCTCACATGGAGCAACGATTTGATTCCTCTAATTACTTAATGGTTAAGCTACACCCTCGTTCCAATGTATACAAAATGGAGTGCATTTTTATGATAAATGATATTGATTTAAAAAAGTTTAATATTTTTGGGAAATTTTATTTAGCACGGAAAAAGATGATTTAATCTTAGCATTTTTTGATCCTTAATCTAGACCTGTAATAAAAGTTGAATTGTCTTAACATATGAATATGGGTGTAATTATAATTTATGAGAATCATCCGCAAATCAATACTGGGCCATAACCATTAATTCGAGAATAATACTATAGTTGACCCATCAAATACTCTGATCCATTTTGAATATAAGATCGGAAATTGTAATGAAAACGAGTATTTTAACCCACTTACTATTAATTCTTCATTATCGTAATATAATTAGACCAAAATATGTGCCACAATATAATTAGTTTATTAAAGTATATTTTTTTGGTAGTTGTTAATTAAAATGTTTCGTTAGTTATTTTTATTAAAAAATATTAATGTTTTTTCTCAAAAAAACATTAAGAGAACACTTGTATAAAATATTTCACATATGAAATATATATACTTAATTAAGATAGTTTTTAAAAATTCATTATTTTACATGTAAATTTTTGGTTCATTTTACCTTATTTATATTTTATATAAGTTTTTATGAAAATATTAATTGTGCACATTTATATCTATTTAAGAAAATGTAAGTAATCACAAAAGTAATATTTCACACAAAATATAATATTTAATGCTTCCAAATAATGGAAAATTAGAAAATGACCTTTATTTTGAGATTTATAAATAAAATAAATAAAATGGGACAGTAAAAACAGGTGGAGAATCCATTTGAGGGACGCGGAAAGCGGTATTGCAACACGCTGTGGTTTTTCCCTCCGTATTTATAAAACCCCAAAACCAGAGAGAGAGAGAAATAAGGGTTAGAGAAAGAGAGAGAGAGAAAATGGCTAAAGATAGGAAAATTGGGGTGGCGATGGACTTCTCCAAGAGCAGCAAGGCGGCGCTGCAATGGGCGATCGACAATCTCGCTGATAAAGGCGACACGTTTTACATCCTGCACATCAAATCTCACTCAATCGGCGAGTCTCGCAATGATATCTGGTCTCAATCCGGTTCTCGTACGCATCTTCTTCATTTATTCTCCGATCGCAACTCAATACGTCCAAAAACTGTTACAAATAATTTATAATTTTATTTTTCTGAAATATTGTAGCTCTGATTCCATTGGTGGAGTTTCGTGAACCAGAAGTGATGAAGAAGTACGATGTGCCTACTGATATTGAACTTCTCGACACTCTCGACACCGCCGTTAGGCAGAAAGAGGTTTTTAATTTTTTTTTAGGATTTCAGAGCCAATTTTTGGGGATTTTTTTTTTTTAAAAATCAAATTTGAAGCAATAATGAAAAATGTTGTTATTGATTGATTAGATCCATGTGGTTACAAAACTGTACTGGGGAGATGCGAGAGAGAAGCTGATTGAAGCTGTTGAAGATTTGAAGCTGGATTCATTGATTATGGGTAGCAGGGGACTTACCGCCATCAAAAGGTACTTGAATTTCCTGTGTTTTTTAATTATTTATTTTCAATTAATTTATGGCTTTATTACTCTGCAATTTAATTAATTGTTTGAAATTGGTTTTCATAATGGTAGGATAATCTTGGGAAGTGTGACAAATTACGTGATGAGCACTGCAACGTGCCCAGTTACCATAGTGAAGGATCCTGACTTTCACAAGAATTAACTGATTTGGGCCCCTTTCAATAAATTGTACTCCATCTCTCACAGTTTTACTTTATTATGTTTTTAAATTTGTTCTTGTATTATTGTGTTTTGAGCTTATAAACTCCGTTCGATACCTTGAGTTCTTAATTCTGGTGTTATATATTTCCAATTTCTCAACTCTATATGATTGTGTTTTGAAAAAAATGATTTTAAATAGTGTAAAATGTAAACGAGTTGGAGTTATGTCGAGCATAACAAAATACAGTACAAGTTTTAGCTTGAACTCGATTGATATCAATAGAATTCTGAGCTTCAATTATTTTAGCTCGGCTTAATAACTAAAACAACCGCATTTATAATTTATAATTTTATTTATAGTTGCTCTTATAAATAATCTTAAGCTTGATTAAACTCTAAGAGCCGAGTATGGTTAAGTGAAGTTGATGTTGATCTTTTCTCAGTGTTGAGTGAATAGTCTGTGATGAACATAAGCAAAAGAAGTTTTAGAATAAAAAAATTGAATACAGACAACTTAAATTTAACATAATTTCAGTATCAAATACTACTACGTATCTGTTTATGATACTCTATCATCATCGGAAATATTTTACAAATTATATTACTCCCTCGTCACACCAAAGTCTGCGGAGAGAGTTTTGAGGGGTGACTTTGTGTGACTTTGTTAATTTGTATTTATATGAAAGCTACTCATGTGACACTCCCTATGTCTCTTATTGAAGGACTTAAAACTTTTTCAAACTTTTGTACATTATTTTAATGTATGAATTGTTTATTAATATTAAAAAAAGTGAGAGTAGTAATGTCTTTTCAACTTTATGAGAAGTGAAGTTGCTTTTTAGTGTTTATTAGTAATAACTTTTCAACTTTATAAGTAGTGAAATTGCTTTTCGAGGGGATATTATTTTTATTTTACTATTTTAAGTAAGTAAGAGACAACATAAATGAAAAAAAAATAAGTCATTAAATAGGGGATATATGGAGTAGAATAAGTAGATGTATTATATGTAATGTGATTGAGAGAATAATAATAATGAAAAGAAAAAAAAAATTTGTCAAAAAGGAAACTATGATGGACTTAAAAAATAATGATATAAATGATAAATATGTTTGAAGTTGAAGATTGTGAGGGTTATTTTTATTTTGAAATACAGTATCTAAATTTTTGTGGAATAGATGGAAAAAGAAAGTATACTACAAGTTGTGGGAGTGAGTAAAATATATATTCTTGTTTTTAATAATAATATTACAATATGTTCCCTGAAAAATGCCCTGCGCCTTTTCTGGGGCCCAAGTTTAGTGACGCAGGTAAAGGCATCAACATCAAAACTTGAGAGAAGACCCTCCTTCTCTTTATATTCTTAATTCTTATTAATTAAAAATTAACGTCTAACTAATAAAGAGAAGAAAGAAGTCTCCTACGAAAGATAACTAAAGAGTTCCAAAACTAAACGACAATCTTTTCTTTTTTTTAATTGCAAATTAGCAGATCTATTGAATACTTGCAATTAGGCTAACGGGCTTGATAATTTGTTGGAGATTAATCCAAATATGTAATCTTTTTTGCAATGTTTTTGTACAAATATATCCTTAAAAGTGAACATTCTTTTAATCGATAACCATTTTTCGTAAGTAAGCAACTGGGGAAATAAAATCGCGTAAAAGAAGAAGTGTTATTTGGAGAAACAGTTTATAAACCTACTTAGAATTGTTTTTATTTTAAAGTGTTATTAAATTAGTAAAAAAAACTGCATATTTTTTATTTTCTTTCAAAATTTAATTTAAATCACTCCATCATAAGTACAACCACTTACAAACGGCAATAATATATATATATAAAAATTGAACCTTTAATTCCAAATAATTGATATTAAAAACATAAACTAATTGTAGAATCAAATTTATTAATCTTAAACTTCAGGGGAGTGCATCTAACAATGTCTGAGGGCCAAATAACCCACGCCTTTCCTGGACAAGGCTAATATTGGATTGTTCATCGGCCCATTTGGTTAAATTAGGGATTTGTCTTGGGTGGGACTATTTACACCTCCATTTCGGTTTAGAACACTCCCCCTATGAGTTTAATAATAAAATAATAATGTAAAAAACCAAAAATACCTTTTAAGTCATATTACACTATTAAATGCACCCCTATTACTAACTGCACCCCTCCTTCAACTTTTAAACCCTAAACCTAAGTTTTATGCAACCGCCACCGCCATCACCACCACCACCAAACCACAAACAACAAATAATTCAGAACTTAGAAAAATTTCAAATTTTATTTTTAAATTTCGACAAATCAGTGTCGACCATATTCACTCTCGTCGACACTGGTTTGTCGACGAGATTGTATATGGTAGACATTTGTTGATCGGAAAAAAAAAAATTTAAAAACTCGTCGACAACTTTAGGTCGACCAAAAATACACTCGTCGACACCCTGTTGTCGACAGGGTGTATTTGGATCGACCTAGTGTGGTCGAAATTAAGAAAAAGAAAAAAAAAAACCTGGAGGGGGCGGCCGATTGCTGTTGTTGTTGTTTTTTTTTTTTTTTACAGATCGAAAGGGGAGAAGGGAGATGGAAGGGGAGAGCGGCGAAAGGATGGACGGGGAACCAAGGAGGGGGCGGTCGCTGGAAAGTTTTTTTTTTTTTTTTTACAGATCGGCCGCTGGAAGGGGGCAAGGGCTGCCGCGGTGGCGGGGGCGGGTGTCGCCGGCAGAGGCGACAGGGGCTGGTGGGTGGAGTGGTTTGGGGAGGGGGAGAGAAGGAAGAAGAAGATGAAAGATGGAGGAGAAACTAGGGTTTAGGGTGTGTGTGTAGTAATTTGAATTTTATGAGAGAAGGACATTTATGACAATTAAGGGGGTGTGCATCTATCTCAAGCCGATTTTAGGGGGGTGCATCAATCGGGGGAGTGTTCTAAACCGAAATGGAGGTGTAAATAGTCAGACCCTTTGTCTTGGGTCAAGATTTGCAGGCCCACAAATTCTTGACGGCTCAGAACCCATCCTGCAATTAAATTGGGCCACGGTTAAATGCCCTTTTTTATGAGTTCACACCCCAATTTTAAGTTCACCCCCAAAAAATACCATAAATACCTTCCCCGATTTTCCACTCTCTCATAACCACTCACAAACATGTTTAGACTTCACTCCTACCCCTTCCTTCCTCCATTCATGACGACGGTTGGAAAGATTGTTACTTATTTCCAGGCCCCCGATCGGACCCTCGATCATACTAATCATGTTCATATCGTTCACATTATCTACTACCCTGTCATTCTGAGCAGGTGGAGGTGGTGCTTGAATTATTGCTTGTGGGGGCAGGCCTTGGATTCTGTTCGGGTTCTGATTTTGTGCCTGATTTTGATTGTTATTCGACCGCTCCCTGTTTTGCGTAGGAGCAATCTGTCGATCGTTCTGCTTGTCACGCCCCCGAACTCGATTATTGTTTCCATTTCCTCCTTCATTTCCCCCTGTTGGCACAATATACTGCCCCAGACTCCCTTCTTCATACAACTTATACAAGTTTATCAACAGATCTCGACATTGATGTTTTCGATGGCCAATCGAATTGTGGTATGAGCAGAACCTCTGAGGATTTAGTTTTTCTGGATCAATGAACATCGACCTCGCTGGTGGAAGTATGTTCTCATTTCTCACAGCCTCAAAGACTGTTCGCGGATTTATCCCTGTAGCATGAAAAATGTCCTTTATTGCTTTTACATTAGTAGGACCTTCAAAAGGTCTGAAATTTCGAGCCCTCTGGTATGGTTGGTTTTGTGGTGGGGCCGGTGCGGGCACAATTGCTCGCCTGTTGTTGTTATTAACGTTATTCCCACCACTCTTCGGCCACTGCTTCTTTGACCTCTCAGTTTGATTTCCTTTTGAAGGTGATTGCTGGGCGCGCATCATCTCATCGATCTCAATTATGTCCCCAACCCTGTTTCTAAACTCCGTATACGACTTTGGAAAACGTAAGTTCATGTCCTTCCAAAGTCTCGTGCCAACCTTTAATCCTCCAACGATCAAGATGATCTTGGAGTCGTCATTTATCGGTTCTCCGTCCATTGCAACTTTATCGAACCTTTCAATAAAGACCTTCACTGACTCGTCCTGCCCCTGCCTCATGTTTGCCAACCTTTGCTTTGATGCTGGACGAGTAGCTATCGCACTATAATAATTCAAAAATTCTTGACACAGATGGGCAAAGGATACAATTGTTCCAACCGACAACATCGAGTACCATCGATGAGCTCTATCCCCCAGTGTAAGCGAGAAGTTCCTACACTGGGTCGCGTCTGTTGCCCCCACCGAGGCCATATAATCAGTATATTTCGACAAATGCACGCATGGTACGTTTCACCATTGTACACCAAAATGGCCGACACCTGAATTTTCTTCTGTATCGGGGCAGTGAGAATTCAAACACTAAGTGGCGAGGTGGGCATTGTGATTGGCCTCGTCGTTGCTTGGTTTACTTCAACCTCGAGCATCAAACCTTCAACTTGCCTTTGCAATCTGATTCTGTGCCATTATGATAATCCAGTTATCCTCGACCTCGGCAACCATAGGTTCCGGGATCGGGGCTGGTCGTTGAACATAATCTGCCCCTATTCGATCATTTATTGAAGTTCTTGAACCGACTGGCTGTGGTCTCACGCGATGAAGAACTGATCGCTGGCCATCATTCCTCGCATGGTGATGTACCCTCTCGGACCGAGTAGGGCGATCACCTTCTACTCGCTCATGCACTGATCGATGTCCATCATTTCACACATGATGGTGCACTCTCTCGGATCGTGCAAGATGTTCTCTATTCCCAGCCAGAGCTGGTCGCTGAATATTCTCGACAGGGATATACCGACCATCATCCCTATGTTCATTCAAATTTCTTCGGGCATCAGGCACCCTCAGATTTCTTTGACCACCCAAACGATCAAGAGCTGATCGTCGGGTTTGATGTGTGTCACCTGACCCTTCTCTACGACCATCACCTTGGTGATGCCTTTGTCGCTGCCCCCCACTCCTTTGTTGAGAACTGTACTCTTCGATAATTATTTGTGGGAAAACTCTTGATTTGCCCTATCTCTTTCTCGTTCTTCCGCAATAAACTTCATTAGATCTCTTCTCTTTTGGGGATCTCTCAATAGAGCTTTAATCTCGATTGTTGTTCCGTCTTGGAAAGCCGCTGGCGTTCCTGGCGCCGGTGGTTGTCCGTTTAGTGGCGGAATTTCTGGGCCTTTTCCACGATCCTCACCTCGTGGCCTGATTGGACTATCACCTCTGTTTGAATGATGTTGAGACATTTTTGCTAAAACTTTTGAAGTTGATAAGAGGAATAACACGTTTCCTGGTAAAAACTAAATTGGAAGATTTAAACTTGTTCTTGAACACTTAAGAACAACAAACTTAATAAACCCAAAAAATATTCTTACAAACTGAAAACCTTAAACACACTAGTGTTTAAGTCGATGATTCTACAAACAAAAACTTAGGAAAAAGCTTTAAATTACAACTTAGTTAATCTTTCACCGTACAAAGTTCCTAAAAACTTGTACGAACGAATAATCACTAAAGAACAGCCTGTTCTTGAGCTCGAAACTTTGATGAAGATCTGATAATTGCACCGTATATCCCCTCTTTCTAGCGTCAAATGTTGTAACGATTTCTGTCGGAGTGTATTAATCAAATGTCTACAAACATAATAATTTATATATTAGTGGTTTATACGGATCTATAAGATGATCTTGGTATGTTCTTGATGAACTATGAAATTAGGGTTTGTATTATTGAGGAAAGCTTTGAGTGTAAGCTATCGAAAGTGTGTAATCATTTTAAGGAAAGTTGGAACCTGTCTTTGATTCAGCCTTCAATGGCTTTATATACTCCCTCCGTCCCACAAAGATAGCTACATTTGACTTTACACACAGATTAAGAAAAATCAATAAATGTAGTCAAATTTAGCCAATATGTCAATTTTGTCCTTGGAATCTCATACTTTAAAATCTGCTACTCCCTCCGATCCAAAAAGTTTGTCGCATTTCTCATTTTGTATAAAATTAAGGAACATATTTTTTTGACACATTTACCCCTTTTTAATATTTCCCTTTTTCTTCTCTTTTTCCTTTTCTTTTTTCCACCTTCCTTAACCACCAAAGGTGATTAATATATTTCCAAAAAAATAGGGGTAATTTAGAGAGATCATTGGTAAAATTAGGAAAAACGAGAAATTTTTTGAAACAAAATTTAAGACTAAATGCGACAAACTTTATGAAACGGAGAGAGTAAGCATTAACTACTCTTATTAATTAGGGGTAAAATTGACAATAATGCATTTAACACTAATGTAAAAAAGTAAATGTAGCTATAATTTGGGACATCCAAAAAATGAATACGTAGCTAGATTTGTAGGACGGAGGGAGTACTAGGTTACATTTGCATGCATTTAATTGCTAGTAGCACAACATTAATCCTCTTAATAAATGAAATACAACTGCTATTAATTGATCATTACATGCATTTAATGCAACTACTTTGCATTAAATGCCTCTGAAAACATCCATTATATGTCCCATCTCACACGGTGATCGTCGCCGTGCATCCCAATTACACCGCCTTTGACTTGTCAACGCTTTAAAGATGAAATCCATGGATAGTTGCTCGCTGCTGCTCGTTAATACTAACACCTGGGCGTCCTCGTCCTGGCTTGGCCATTGGGTGAACAACTAGTCTTTTGTATTCTCAATATAACTATAATCTTGGGTCTTC
Source organism: Galeopsis tetrahit (assembly GCA_963675135.1). Lineage (NCBI taxonomy): Eukaryota > Viridiplantae > Streptophyta > Magnoliopsida > Lamiales > Lamiaceae > Galeopsis > Galeopsis tetrahit. Next base: position 69,307,207 of record OY776128.1, on the reverse strand, counting down.
AAGGCTTCTTCTTCGCGAACATGACATTGCTCGTCATCTTCATCTTTGCCGACCATCTTACCTTGATAATACAAATTGCCTTAATAAAACCTCTAATCATTCTTATTTAGGGTGTGTTTGCAAACCATAGTGATTGATCCAAAGTGATTAAATTGATTTTTGCAATGAAATTGAAAGTTGATAGTGTTTTAAAATTAAGCACTTTAAATCAATTGTATATATGTTGTGTTGTTTACAAAACAAACCACTTTTTTTTTTTAATAAATTTACAAAAAATACCCTTATTACATTTGGATAGGTAACGTGTAAAGATAAAAAAAAAAAGGTGTTTTTAAGCACCTTTTGGTGTTTGCAAACACCTACTTAGGCGAACACATAAATGTTGCTAGCCGTATAAAATCTACATTCCTTCTGGCCGTCACATGGATTCATTTGACTTGTTGACTTAACTTCAAAGGCTGGTTTTGCTCGCCTCCCTCATGCTACTCGACCTCTTCAGACTGTTCCTCTTCTTCATAGCTGATGTGACTCGGCGACTTTGATTATTTTTCGTTGAATGGTTGACTAGTCAACATACGACTTGTTGACTCTTTGACTCTATATAACATGTACATTAATGCAACAATCTTCTTTCTTTAACAGATTAATCAGTTTCAAGTATTTGATTTGAATTTTTTAAAACATATTCTAGACATTATTTTTCAAGTTTTCGATACTATTCGATTCAAAATTTTATGGAGAAAAATTATAAAGTAATAATCTTTATATTTATTAATTTAATATATTTACAAACATTTTTAACAGGTGTCGTCATTTCGTTGGTCTATCTCAATCTCTTTCTTCTCAAATCACTCCATTTTAAAATCCATCAATTCTCATTTATTCTACATTTTTTCTTTTAATCTCATCCATTCATTTTAAAACTTAATCTTAACCTTACATTTTTAATCTTATTTCCTATATAAATTCCTCAATCTATACAACCATTCATTTATATTTTACCATTAATCTTCTCCACTCCACATCACTCCCAAGTCCCATCGGCCATCGCACATGGTAGATTTGAAGGTTTGAAGATTTTTCTATATATTTGTAATAGAATGTAATTTAGATTAGACTAGCATTGTAATTATATATGAAAAGTTGTATTAGCTTATTGAATTTTTCTATATATTTGTAATAGAATGTAATTTAGATTAGACTAGCATTGTAATAATATATGAAAAGTTGTAGTATTAGATTATTGAATTTTTCTATATATTTGTAATAGAATGTATTGAAGATTTTGAAGGTTTGAAAATTTCTATCAAATAGTTTTTAGCTTGGGGTTGGGGATGTTCACAAACCCAATGGTGTCTAGAAACATTTTTCTTTTTCAAGTAAAATGATTTTTTAAGTATTTTTTATTGATATAATCCTTTAATATATTTAAGAAATTGGTGCCACTGTATTAGTATATCAACTTAAAATTACTTAAAAGTGATTTTTTTTCTCAAGAAATTGATTTTAACAAAAAAATATCTTTTTCTTAGCCTGATATACTTGGGCCAAGATGATTTGATGGTTTCTTTTATGGATTAAATTCGATAAATTAGGACTAAGATGATTAGATGGTTTCTGGATTAAATTCGATAAATTAGGTAATAGATAAATTTGATATTGACTAATAAACACACATCTAAATTTATACTCCGTATATAAAAGGAATTAAATTGACTAAAATTAATTTGCATTAAATTCAATATTTTTTTGGGAACGGCAAAAACGATATTATTAGGGGGTATTAGAAGCTTAAAAAGGATACAACAACACGAAAGTCACACCCTATTGCTTAATAGCTCTAGTTCTCTTGACCATTCATCATAATAGGCAATGACGGAGGCACCAAGGCCAGGGGGCAGTGGGCCCCCCACCAATTTTGTAAAAAAATTAAGGGTATTTTAGTAATTTTACACATATATATTAAAATAATTAAAAATTAAATATATGGTAATATGTGCCCTATTTTCTCTGGCCCAATACTGTACACGCAATTTTCATTATAAAATTCTCAACCTATTTCCCTTCTTTCATTCACGGCGTTTATATATTATAATCCTCAACTCCTCAACTTCTCAACTCCTCCAAGGTAATAATTTTTTATATTATTAATTTAATTATATATATTCTTTATTGTTTTAATTAGTTTATAATTAAATTTATTTCTAGTCTTTTGTCTCCTTGTTGAATTTTAAATTTGTAGGATTCTTCATATTTAAAGATCAAGAATATATATACACCTTGTTGTTACTCTATTTTCTATAATTATAGAGCAAAAATTTATTGGATTGTGAATTTTGTGACATCATGTGATAGGAGAAATAATTATTTATTTATGTAAACATGGAATAGATGTGGTAAACATGGAATGCGTACATGTAGCAAGCATGAGATAGATGTGGTAAACATGGAATGCGTACATGTAGCTCGTGGAAGATCAAGGCGTAGGGTTGAAAAAATCACTAACCTTCACCATTATCGTGTTGAGTTATTTTATTCAGTGATTGACCTACAAGCTCAAGAGTTGGATCATCGTTTTAACGAAGTGAACACGGAGTTGTTATTGTGTATGATTTGTTTTGATCCGAGAGATTCATTTTCAGCATTTGATAAAAACAAGTTACTTCGTCTTGCAGAATTTTATCCTTCAGATTTTTCTCAAGTTGCTCTCATTGAGCTTGACAATCAACTAGAGAATTTTATTGTTGACATGCGTTTGGATGAAAACTTCTCAACAATTGTTGGATTAGGAGGGCTTGCTCAGAAGATGGTTTCTACAAGAAAGCACATTGTTTTTCCATTAGTGTATTTGCTCGTTAAGTTATCATTGATCTTACCCGTTGCCACAACTACTGTAGAAAGAGCATTTTCGGCCATGAAATTCATCAAGAGTTCACTCCGTAATCGAATGGGAGATCGATTATTGAATGATTGTTTGGTTACATACATTGAAAAGGATGTCTTTCAGAAAGTCAGTAACGAAGCTATCATGCAACGCTTCCAAAATATGAAGAATCGAAGAGGAATGTTATAATTTAATTATATTTGATTTTTATTTTTAGATGTTAATGTAATTAAATTTATCATTTTTATTATATAAATATTAGTAGTACTTCATGAGCTTATTTTAAATTTTCACTTTTTAATTTTTTTTTAATGTTATTTTTTGGGCCCCCGACTTAAAAATCCTGGCTCCGTCACTGATAATAGGTAATATTACTACAAATATTGTTCCTCCTTACCACTGCCCAAACTCTTTTCCATCCTTTTGCAGTGAATTAAATTTAATATTGACTAACCAATATTGTAAAAGGGATTAAATTCGATAAATTAGGTAATATATAAATTTGATAATTGACTAATAAACACACATCTAAATTTATATGTACAAGGAATTAAATTCAATATTGACTAAACCTGCAATATTTCTGCTACTGCTGGAATGGCGTCCATAAGCACCCTATCTCGAAGAGAGTGTGAAATCGCGAATTTGCCAAACAGAAATTAGGGAAATTGAGGGAGAAAAGTTTGTTATTTCATATATGAAAATAGGTAATACAGCGGTTCATGGGCTAATTACGGGTATATATATACCCGACCCATGCCTAAAAACGGTTACAAGAACCTAGCACTTTTACAATTCAACTACTAAGCAAATCCGGGTTTCCACATCGAGGTTGTGACATATGTTTAACTGTGGATGCGTCTAGGGTTCCGGTCTCCACGAGTTTGAAGAAATTTTGGTACTTTCTTATGGCGTTTTCTAAGTTGTCATCAAAAGTATTATCGTGTGTGTTGGAAGACATGTATCCGAGGCTTGAAAGGTGGCGTTTGAGTTGAGAAAGACCTTCCGTTAAATCTCCTTTCTCGGTTCCAATCAAAGAATTGAGAAAATGGGATTGTTCATGAGCATGAACAAGTACCAAAAACATTGAGTTAAGTAGGAAGAGGAGAAGGAGAGTGTATGAAAGGAAGCGGAAAGACTTTGTTTCCATGATTTTTTTAGGGCATATGTGAATGTGTGTGTGATGGAGTTCGTTCATCAACTCTAACTCTATTTATATAGGTGCAATTTGATGCGTGTTTGCGTTTTTTTTTTAGCTCTTTAATTTTCGGTAAAAGAATTAATTAATAATATATGGAAAGGAATACATCGAATCTCTTTATGTTTTAAAGATATTTGTGCCAACACTTATTTGGAAATTTATTTTGAAATTTACAGTGAGAATGGAATTGAATATATATACTCTCTGTCTATTAAAAAGTGTGTTCAATTTTTTATGCATATTTTTTTTAAAAATTATATTTTAATTATAAAAAAAATAGGTGGAATAATGCAAATATTATTAATAAAATAGAAAAATACTTAAAAATTATTTAAATAAAATAATTATATTCTTTGTGGATAAAAAAATATAATGCAACTTAGAGAAATTAATGAGTCAATCAATTTATGGGTATTGAATCATACGTGTCGCTTAATTTAATATGATGGGTTATATTTTTATAAATTATTTATTTAAATATTATTATGTATGATATTATTTAGATGTCATCATAATATTGAATTGATTTTATACTATATTTGCATCCTTAAAAGATGGAATATGAAGGGGTACATTCTTCATGTGTCAAATATATGGTAAATATTTATTATCTTTAAAATTAATAATTTTAAAGGATAATATTTTTTTTTGTTTTTTTAAAGAAAAATAATTATATTTAGAAAATTACTCAGTTATTAAATTATACTAATAAATTAGTAAATGGGTAGTTAAAGTTAAATGTTTTATTTTAAAAAATTATAAAATATAAAACATGCCTATATTATTAATTATTATAACAATCAAAATTAACTATTGTATTTTTTTTAATTTTTAAATTGAAATATAATATGTCATGATTTTAAAGAGTTGTAATAATATTTAAAATAAAGTGACGTGTAATAATTTTATTGGTTCAAAAATATAGATGACATAAATATTATGGGTTGTTGAAATTTAATTTTTTAAATTTAATTTCTTCTAGTTCTAGAATTTTTTTATTTTTATTTTATTTGAATTTTAGCTTACAATATGGGCTTGAAGAAAGCCCATTATATTCTGATGACAACCTTTACGGCAAGGCCCATAATAAAGCTGACAATGTTTTGAGAAGAAACCCGGAAAAGCCCTAGTTTTGTTATGTTTTTTAAATTAATCCACACATTTTCAACTTTTTAATTTTTATCCAATAAATTTACATAAATTTTAAAATTAGTCCAGTGATCTGAAATAGCAAGTCATTGTCACATGAATTTTTTTTTTTCTGTATATCATGTGACTTTAATTATATTTTTTGTAATATTATAACCGAAAATAATTAAAATCTTGTAAAATAATTATAAAACTAGAATAAAAAAATTAATAATGTAATTAAATTATTTAAATAAAAAAAATAAAAATGTCAGATAATTATAAAATCAAATTTTAATTACACTCTTAAAATAAATTATTTTTTATATAACTGAAAATAAGTAAATAATACTCCGTACTACAAGAAAATTGATTTTTAGTGACATAAATTCGGTCATTATAGCTTCTCTAGCTAAAAGTTTTTAGTGACGGTAATTGACTTTTAGTAAGAGGTCCTGTCATTAATTCTCAAATTCTTGTCACTAAAAATTTTTAGTTAGAGAATCAATAATTTAATGAGAGGATGTTGTCACTAAAAGTCAGTTTTCTTGAAGTGTAATTAATTATCTTTGTTTTTTTTACATTATATATATATATATATATATATTATTTTTTTTACTATACTTATATTATATATAATACTCTTATACTTTATTTTATTTAAATATAATTGCTTTTGTGGTGCACATACACGGTTTTGAACTCGTTGTTGTCGATGGAAAAGACGTTCAGAAGAATAAAATTGAGGTTGAGGGTGAAAGGTAATTATTTATTTTATCTATTTTATAAATATCTATGTTTGTGTTAAATTTTAATTTATACTTTGAATATTGATAAATAAATATTAGAAAAAAAATTATACAGTTGGAGGGATACTATAAAAATTTGTTGGAATTGAACTTGGAATATAACAAAAATAATCCAAATGATCCCATAGTTTCCATCTTGGATTAAGCTAAAATCCAACAATAATACATAGGTAATTTAAGGTTATACTTTTTATATTTAGAGAAATATATTTCGAATTCAAAGTTTGCTAAAAATCACTGTTGTTCAAATTGTAATACTGAAGTATATATTTCGAAATATACTGAAGTGAATAATTTTAGAAACATGTAATACTTATTCAAATTAATTGTTGTTCAAATTAGATTTACATTGTTTATATTAATATATTTGAAATATTTGTTTGTACTTTATTCGATCAAGGAAAATTGAGATTTCAGCTCCAGTCTATTTCTAAAAAAGGCAGAGTCCAGCCGTTCTTCGATTTACGATGAGGTAACTAATTTATGATGTTATAGAGGTATTTTTTAAATAATTATCTTTATATTATAATTTTATTCTCATCAAAGTTTTTAAAAAATGATTGTAAAATTTATATTTATTTTTTGAAGGATTGTTACTGTGTTGCACTTGCTACTTGTCATTCTATAGAAACCCCAAGGAGTTGGCCTAGTGGTGTAGGCTTGAGACTTAGGAGTATGCTCCTCTCTAGGTCTCAAGTTCGAAACCCCTAAGGTGCAAACAATTTCTATGGGGCCATGTCCATACAGAGCGCAAAACTCTGGCTTTAAACGGGACCCCCGCAAGTGGGCGGTGGGATTGGTCCCCCGGAATTAGTCGACCTTAGACCGGATACCCGAGACTTCAAAAAAAAAAAAAATTGTCATTCTATAGAGTCGGGCTAAAATTGGTATTACTATGCATGCAAGCAATCTTATCTTAATACGGAGTATAATAAAAGGAGAAAATTCTCTCTTGATGTGGCTCTCCAATTCTTAATACGTGTGGCGATGAGGTGGATTATATTTAATTAAAAAACAATTGAATGTATTTTATTTATTTTTTTGTAAAGGGAAAAAAATTGAATGTAGAATCTTAAGAGCCTACCACTGAATGTAAAATCAGAAGAGACACAATCACTCCTCCAAAGTCTATCAACGTTATTTTTATGTATTCTGTCACCCACACATGAACTTACAAGTGTGTAGCTTTTTCATTACAAATGATTTTTCAGGACTCTCCCGATCTAGTTGTTGTCAAGGATGCAGATTTTTTCAAGGTAGTTTATTGATCTTAATTGAGAGTGTCGCTTGGTTTACCGCCCTTAGAAGTTGAGCACATCTATAAACACAAATGTTGTGTACTCCACCAGGTATAGTTTTCTACCATTTTTTAGCTTGATTATTTGGTTTGAGAACTACGCTTAGCAACACGAGGGTGGTGCTAGGGCGGTGCGAGACCATTCAAAGTCGTACAAAGAGGCAGTGCAAGGTTGGTTTGGGTTTGCGGAATAAGTGTTCGATGAAATTCCTCACCCAAATAAGGTATTCTTCGTGAATCAAGGTATCTGAGTTTTGTCACTTTTCCGCGTATTCGTAGAATCAACCGTTGAGAGAAACACATAGCACGATCTGAACAGTGGTCGTTTGGTGACGGTTGAAGGCAGAGAGACAATTTCACAATTTCCCGGTCCTCTCTCGGATGGCCATGGCGGCCGCCGCCGTAACCTAGCCCCCCAACACCTTTGTCGGCTACGCCCTCGCGACGGAGGCGTCGCTCGCCTCGGCGGCTGCTGCACTCGGGCCGGCATGATAATGATCGAATATGAGAAAAGCATTAAGTGAATAGGATAATGCGTATTATAGTGCATATATGATCGAATCTGTGAAAAGCGTACAGTTATGCAAAACAATAAGTGGATAGGATAATGCGTATTATAGTGCATATAAACAATTAATGTTTCATGCATTGGAGTATGAATATTATAAAGTAACACTTACTAATTGAATGCTCAACAATATTATGCAATAGTAACTGCATTTGGTTGACATGTCATGTCAATTTTGCATAAAAACATGCAAACTAAAGTGCAGTCTGAACATATGTATATTGAAGTTCATGTGAATTACGTCCAGTGAATTACGTCATCAGAGGAAAAACTCTCCTCTTGGAAAAGTTTGATTTTGGGTTTAATTGAATTCTCAAGATTGGCCGCGAGAATATGTGACCTACATTTCACGATTTTCACCAAATGGGCGTTGGAAAAGCCACTCTCCTCCTTCAAGAATGATAAAACTGAGTCAGCATTTTCTAACTTTATGGAGCAAGATATCAGAACCAATGGAGGAAAAGTGGAGACAAAAAGGGGATCTACACACACCTGAAACTGAAGCTGAAGTGTGCTTCAAAATCAAACAACCTAGATTTTTGCGTAACAATGCTATCATCTTTACAAAGAATGAAACCTAAATATGCAAATTGGTAGGGTTTGAAAGAAAATGAGTTGCCTGCTTTCTTTGGATTTCTATCCATTGTAGGAGTACAAATTTCATCAAAGATATCATGTCATGTCCTATTCCTGCTCACGTTTTATCACTCTCTATATTAATACACCTCTTATTTCTCTATATTTAATACATATATTTATCACTCATTATAATAATTTCTTCAAACCAATTTTAATGAATATTAATTAGTTTTTGTATAAAATAAATATATTGAGGGTACTATAAGGTCCATTTATAAATAAAATGATTGTTAATTAATAAAGTGATGACAATTTAAATAAATAAGTGAATATTGAAGGTTGAAGATAAATTGATATGAATAGTATTATTTTAAAAAAATGAGAATAATTATATTGAAAAAAAAAAAGAATAATGAAATTGGATGGAGCAGAAGTATTATGTTTATTTCATTATTTTTTTGTTGATTTGAATTGAAGTAGTTTTTATTTGCTTAATTTGTTAATGAAATCTATAGGTTGCTATTTTTTATTAAACTGTAAGTCTTAGTTTTCACTATTGCAAACACAAGTAGGTGTAGATAGTCCAACCACATTGATCAGTGGATCTACCCAACAAAATGAATCTTCAAAACGACGTGCTTCTCTAGCTAAAGTGTGTGCCAATATATTTGCACACCTTCTAGCAAAAACAACTGTGACATTTGAGAATTGAGCCTTCAAGGCTCGACAAGCATAAATGAAGTCCCCAAACGAAAAATCTAGAACTTCCGTTGAGTTAATGACATCAATCACCAATTTTGCATCTCCTTCAATCACTCCATTATCATATCCCAACTGTTTCAACCAAGATAGAGCCGCGTAGATCCCTACCGCCTCACCAATATCCACTCCGACACACCCTCTTAGTTTTATTGACTTTCCCCTAATAATCTGTCCTTCCGCATCGCGTAAAACCATGCCTAGGCCCGTTTGATTTGTGTCTTTAAAGAAAGCTGCATCCGTATTTACCTTCCACTGTCCAATCATTGGGGTATGCCATGCATCGCATCTGGTTGTACTTCACCCAGCCGAGCTTCCTACACTGTTCAGTTGACGAGCGTGATTCCATTCAAGCCACAAAGTGGCTGATTGATGTATAACATTCAACGGTAATTTATGGGTATTGTTCCAGACCTTGGAGTTCCTCTCCTTCCATATCTGATAGAGAATCATTCCAAAACTAGATGCAATCGCCTTGCTTGAATCAGCCACCATAGCAGAGATAACGTCCCTTAGATTTCCCATTGTGTTCTTGCAATGTGAATTTTTTTACAGCATGCTTGTCTTATTCCAGCATTCTAAAAAACAATTGCACTCCATAAAGAGATGCCAAATGTTCCACACCATCGTCACACAGGGCACAACAAGTGTCATGGACCACTCCTCTCGATAGTAGCTTCGTCTTCGTCGGAAGGCAGCCATGACTGGCACGCCACCACATGTCTTTCACTTTGGGCGGGGTGTCTATGTTCCATAATGTGGTCCAGTTCCCTTGTTCCTTGAGCGTCAGATTGAAACGTGATTGTTGTAGTTGTTTGTAAGCTGATTTAACAGTGTACTTACCGCTTCTCTCCAAGGATCAAATTGGCTTGCCCACTGCCCCCACCGGAGGTATAGCAACACATAGGATTCAGTTGACGTCTTGAGGCAGCAGCTCCTGGACCAAGTCGACGTCCCAAGCTCTCGACTCCGCATCAAATAGAGCCGAGACTCGAAGGTCCTCCAAGCCGTCGACGCAGTCAGTAGTGGCACAACCGTTTCCTTTCCCCACAATCCAAGCATCATTCCAAACCTTAATTGTATCACTCGTGCCAATCTTCCATTTCATACCATCCCTAATAAGATCACGACTAGCATAGATACTTGTCCAAGTGTAGCTTAGATTCCACCCGGGGCTCGAAGTGACAAAATCCCACCTTGAAAAGTATCGTGATGTATTTATAATTGTTAACAAATTTGATTATAAATGCAATTAAGTAAATATTGTAATGTTTGCGTCGTTTAAGCTTAGACTATAACTTCTTCATTTTCATTAATAAAAAAACACAGTATTTTCAAATATAAAAGACACCATAAAAACTTCTTATTTAAAAAGTAAACATCCCAAATACACTCTCCTTTTATGCTACACTTACACCACACGAGTCTTTCACCTTGGGAACGAATTGGGCTTTCCTACTGAGGCCCAGTTTTAAGAGGCAGGAATCGGGCAAACAATTTCTCCTTATCAGGTGTGTTTTCCTTAACGAAGCTAATTTTGAAGTACTCATCGGCCCAATTGATTAAATTAGGGAATTTGTCTTGGGTCAAGATCTGGAGCCCCACAAATTCTTGAAGGCCCAGAAACCATCCTGCAATGAAATTGGCTGTAATATCAACGAGTCCGATGTTGTCTCCTCCAAAGAATTTCTTTCCCTCCAGTTCCTTCTCCAGATGTTTCAAGGCTTCAGTTGATTCTGCTATCGCCTTCTCTCTCTCCTCTCCTTTGCTCCAACAAGCTTTCCACATTGCATGTGTGCACTAATAAAAATTATCGTGGGAGGTTTATATATAAAAACAATAAATACAATACATATATATAAATTTGATGATTTTGTATACTTAATTTAATGTATTTATGCCTACCTACTCATTTACTATAAATTCTTACTCGTTTCTCTATTCGACTCCTTGATTTTTTTATTTTTTTTTTATGTAATATGAGAGAGACCTTAAAAAGATGATACTGTTTTCCTAGTAACAAAAATACTTATCACTAAATTCAATTTGACATTTTTATCTGGCTTGATTCGAGAAAAACTTGGATCGAATTATGAGCCTAATTGATGCAGGTCAGGGAAGCGTCTCACTTCACTGAATTGAAGTGAGGACCGATAAAAATCTTAATATATTTCTCCATGTCTTCCCACATTAAAGGATTTTACAAGTAGGATTCAAAGCAACTAAATGACACTAATTTGACTGAATAAATATGCAATTGAAGTGAACAGTGAACTTAATGCAATTGCACTGGCACATGTATACATCTAATATGACCTTATGGCAAATACTTTTTTCTCTATAGTTAAAAAAAAATTGGATTTTTGTTTTATAACTTTTTTATCTTGAAATTAGTCCTCTATATTTAGTTATAATACTATTATACTTTTTGTCTGAATTAAAAATCGGACATTTATAACTGAACATTGTCACTGTTAAAATTTTCATCACTGTCTAACGTATCATCATACCCAAACCATACGAATTACCCCTGTTTACCAGGAAAATAACTAAACCATATATAGATAACTTATTTCAAAATTGAAAAACTTAAATAACAAAAACCAAAACTTATACTACTACAACTTAAATAAGAGACAAAAAAAAATGTTTTTTTTATTAAAATTTACCTTATCATCGATGAACTTAGCCCAAAAACGTGCTTGGGCTCTCTGATATGGATCTTTGGGCAGAATGGGTGGGCTCTCCCACACTTGATCAATGTATTCAAGAATGACGAGAGATTCAGCCATGGCATTTCCATTGTGTAGCAACACAGGAACCTTTTTGTAAACCGGGTTATACTTGAGAAGAAGATCCGACTTGTTTTTCAGATCTTCTTCTACATATTCATATTCCACCCCTTTCATCTTCAGACCCATTTCCACCCTCCTCACAAACGGACTTGACCACGCTCCAAACACCTGCACTCCTGCCATTCTTTCTTCTAACTTCTTGCCCTTAATTATTTGGAACAAATTTTTATATTTTTTCGTATGTGATTTTGGGTTTGGATTAAGGAGTTGTTATATAGATGAATAAATAACTTGCTTCCTAGGATATATTTACATTAAAAAATGGTACGGTTGTTGACAAAAATCAGATTGGTCTTTGTTTAGTGCATGATTGTTTTGCTAGGTGTCATAACACATGATGTGCGTGCATTGGTAATGGTATGTACAATATTTTATGAACTAATTAAATTATTGAGCGCAGCGCTTACGTTACGTCTAGGGGTATGATTATTTTATTCTATTCGTACAATTAGCGTATGTATTAACTAGTATTTTTTAAGTTTTCATATTCAATTCAATCACCGAAAGTTCCACTTAAAATCAGAGTTAAATTTCAGACCCATATTAATTTAACAATTTAGCGGGTATTATAATAGCCTCTCCCTAATAAATGATTTTACTCATAAGAGAAGTTGCTTAGACGGGTATATTGTGACAGGCTGGACTAATAACAACAAGTTTTTTGAGTGGAGACATTTTTTTATTTTTTTTTGAGTTGATTAATAATCTAATTTTTTATGGAATTAGTGTATAACGTTTGTCTTCACTCTTCACTTGTTATACTCTATTTTTGTAAAATTAGATTTGTAAAGTTATATCTCACTCGTTATACTGAATTTTCATAAAATTAGATTTTAAGTTATACATACTAGGAGTATATTTTCATAATATTTGATTATTGAATTTCCTTGTTGATTATTTATTGATAAGATCATCCACAATGTGAAGAGTCTCGGTTCAACAATGAGAGTTCTTAAAGGAAGGAAACATGCACTCTAATATGAACATGTGACACACTGCCTATACCATTTATATTTACAATTAATCAAATTAATAATGATAAAAGGATTCTCTCTAACCAAATTCTTGGCCAAGAAATATAATTCCCATTCGAGTATACAACAATTCCTTTAAACTACAACACTCTAAATCTCAATCTGTTAAATTTTAGCTTACATTAGATGCCGATGTCGAAAAATAAATAAATACCACAAGCATCAATATTATAAATAAATAAACGGGCAGAAAACCGTAGATAAAAATACAAAAGAAACAAAATCACATAAAAAATAATAATACAAGAGATGGTCCAGATGGATGGCATTAGCTATTGTGCCCAAATGAACTAATCAAACTCGACCTATATTAGTAATCTCCATTATATATATATTATACACAATGAATTTATTTAATTTGCTTTCTATATTTTGGCAACCTAATTAATTGAATTCAGAGGGTGACCATATTTGGATTTGTTTTCTAAAATTGAAATGGGCCTTACGGCAAAATTTCCAGGCCAAGCTGACATATGGAATGACCTCACCCGCCTTTCCAAATTTTGACTTTCACGACCACTACAAAAAAATGGTAAAATGGAGACGGAAATTCGCGAGTGGAGATAAACACTCGCCAATTTGCAAGTGATTTGACGACTAGTTCGTATATCGAGTAAATTGGCAGCGGATTTTATTGCACTCGCGTAATGGCGAGTGTATTTCATAACGCTTGCCAATTTACGATGGCGGAGGCGTACAAAGCACTCGCGTAAGGGCGACTGCAGTACGGTTCTCGCAAAAGGGCGACGGGCCCCCACTCGACTATTGGCGAGTGAGTGGACCCCTCGCAAACTCACACGCCCTCGCGCATTGGCAAGGGCCGCGTACACTCGCAAAAGCGCGACAAGTACCATATTTCGCCGCCTTTAAATTACCGAGGAGCATATTGACGACCGGAACCTTCCCTCACCTATACGGTCCCCATTTTGTTAAAAAATGGGAATTCCCTCGCCTTTCTCCTCCCCATATGAGCAGATTTTTGTAGTTAACAATCTAAACATCTCATATGAAATTATAAAAAATGTCATTTTTCTAAGTAAAAAGTACTCCACCGATGGCATAATAAGATTCATATATATAAATGGATTCACATATTAAAAAAAATATAATAATGAGTAGAATTTTAAGGGGTACGAGTTGACTTGACATATATGAATAAAATTGCATTCCACTATATACTAATAGAGAGTTTTTCTTATTGACATGTCATCTATGTACTCCTTAATTATACTATATGTCGTATTCTTCTTAATTTTGTATAATGTGTTATATTTTTATAAAATATCTATTTAAATTTCATTATTTATGTATTATCTAGGTGTCAGCATAATTAATGTTGAATTGATTTTAATTTTTAAATAATTATAAGGATATGTCAAATATATAGTAAGTATTTACTATCTTTAACATTAATAGTTTTAAAGGCAAAAGAGACTTATTTGAGAAATTACTGATTATTAAATCATACTAATAAATGGGTAAATATGTTATTAAATTTAATTCATTAATTTAAAAATATTATGAATATAAAGTGTGCATATATTATAAATTATTTATATAAAATATAACAATAAATTTTTGTTATCTAAATCACAATTAATATTGTATTTTACTTTTTAAGCTGAAAATTGATAAGTTTATGCATCACTTTTCATTATATCCAAAATATTAATTGTCTCATTCCGTTTTGTTTCTCAAATTTTTTTATTTAGATTTTATTTTTAAAAATTATTTAAATATATAAAATGTATTATGCATATTTATTTTTATTAACACACCGCGTGAGATCATCTAATTGTGTATATTGTGAGAGTGACGTTTCTAAAATGTTTTTCATTTGAAAGTTCTTGTGGGACATTACGAAAAGAAAAACGTGAAAGTTGTTGTGAAACAGATGGAATAGATAAGTTCTTGTATGCAAATTGAATGCATACATGCAATTGAATTTTAAATGATTTTAATAT
This sequence comes from Galeopsis tetrahit, assembly GCA_963675135.1. Lineage (NCBI taxonomy): Eukaryota > Viridiplantae > Streptophyta > Magnoliopsida > Lamiales > Lamiaceae > Galeopsis > Galeopsis tetrahit. Next base: position 69,292,129 of record OY776128.1, on the reverse strand, counting down.
ATTCTTAATTTTTTAATTAAAATTTTGACCCCAAATTAGAATGAAGTCAAAATTTTTGTTCAACTACACTAATACACTAATTACAAATGTGACTAAAATAATAATTTTGCCACCTTTCATAATTTTGTTTTGGTGGTCCACATCTTAAAAAAAAAAAAAATCTATTATCCATTATCTTTAATTCTTTACTAATGACTGATCTGAAATTAAAAAAGGGGAACATGGACTCTTCTTGCTCTCTTTGCTGCTTTGAGAAAGAAGTCGGGGTCATTTGAGTTGTGGTAAAAATAGCAAAGAAGTCAGAAATTAAACACGAGAGTGTTCAATTAATTTTTTTTTTTTTTGATTTCATCTTGTATTAATAATTTAAAATATATAATACTAGTGTATAATCCGTGTTTTATGTGGAAATTAAAAATAAATAAACAATTGAGAATAAAGAAAGAGCGAAAAAAATCAATCATTTTCTATTGACTTAATTAGTAAAAATTGCAATATCACTATTTTCTTTAAGTTTTTCAAATTTTGATGAGCGTTTGAACTTTGAACCCTTCCGTCACAAACCCCTCATTGTCACTGTCGATAATAAAAATGTGTTCAGCCGTTGCAGTGTCATAAAGAAGAGTGTTATGAAAATTACAAATTCCATTGCAACAAATTAAGTAATTATATAGAAAATGATAGTTGAGCAATTTTATACTTGGGCTACAAATATCACATGAAAACGGAAACAGTCCTGACAAGGAATCCTGCAAAAGCAGCAACAATATCTCAGTAAAAATTGAGCAATGTAGAAGAGAACATGAGAAGATAAAATTGTAGGGGGAAGAGGAGAACTGAATTGAGAAAATTGTTTTTGGAGAAGTGACTTTATACGTATTTTGCACTATTTAAAGCAACAATACGATCCCCATAAGCGCATGAGTTCAATTGTAGTATGCAAGTACGATCGAATAGTTTTTCATTCCAAAGGCATAATTAAGGGTAAGTGAAGCCCCAAAATTATAAGCTATCATGCTATTGTAGTAACAAATAGTTATTTTTTTGTTTTTGGAAAAAACGAAAGCAAGTATCACTAAAGTTAAGCTAAGCAACGCACAATATGAAACAACGATTAAACTAATTACGATGAAAGTTCAAGGATGAGAAGATTGCTTCGAGTGCTTCCATTTTGTGGGCTTAATTACTAACGAATTAACGAACTAATCACACAATTAAGCCTAATGTCTTGAATTATGCTAAAGACTATCACATATATGTGTAGACCAACCCCTCATGAGAATTAGGTGAACACGTGCACAAAATAACAATTATGTGTAATTAGTACCATAAACTCCTAGGATAGTAACTCGTAAACACTTTCAACACGGTTACTAATGTTTACGACTCACCCTCTCACTAATCTCTTAGACGACCTCTAATTGATTAATGTCTAATGTTGTCGATCTAAGCAATCAACCCTTCATCGGTTAAGCTAATTATTATTTAACTTCAATTAATTAATCAAGGCTCACACTCACACCCCAATCATGCAAATCCAACTCTCGTTACAATTAACATAATCGAAAATGCTAGTTAATAGGATTGATCAACCAATCAAATTATACAAATTACAAACGCTTCAAATTAATATGGAACAAGATTGCGCCAACAAAAATAGCATACATGCGTGGAGATTTGTCTTGGAGAGATTACCCACCAAGGCAAACTTGAGTCGAAGGAGAGCCCTACCTCTCATCTCGAGCGTGAGTTGTGAATTCTGCTCGTGCCAAGTCGAGACTGTGAAACACATCCTCTTCGAATGCCCACCCTCATACCATGGGTGGATAGGTATCGCGAAGCGGCTGGGGATATCCAAACGGTAAACGACTCTTAACCCTTTCACCAATCCACTTCACTTTAGTAGTAATGTAAAAGGAAACAGAGGAAAATTGATATTTGTTTGTGTATGGGAATTTGTGAAATGGACGATTTGAAAGAGGAGAAATGCGAAAATATTCAAGAACGAGGAGACGAAAGAAGATAGGTTGACGAAATAATTGCAAGGCTTTGAAACTGGATGGTAGTAAAGAATCCCGCGTGTGCAAATAACTTTGCGGACTGGTATAACACTCCTACTTTCACAAAATCCCAGGAGCAGAGTTATAGTTTAATTTTCACTTCACATATTGATGTTAGCTTTTATTTCATTTCTGTAACTTCTTGGGACATATTATGGCCCAAAACTTCTAGTTCTATTAATATATTTTATTTCATTTATGTAACTTCTTGGGGCATATCCTATGGCCCAAAGCTTCTATTTCTATTAATATATTTGTTCGGTTGCCCGTTAGGTAATTACTTCATTAATCCATTAATCATCCAATAAAACATCTACACTCAAAGAAAATTAGAGTTTAGTCTATTGTTCTAGATGAAAATTCCAAAACTACAATAAAGTAAATCATAAAAATTATAGTGAGTAACAAGAAATTGAGAAATTACTAAATTAAAATTACAATAAAGCTAAATATCACCTTTATTGGCCCACCATTAATCTTGAAATTAAAATCTAATCACTAATCTTGTAAGAATTATTCAAGAGGAATGCAACGGGCATCAATATTACTCCATTAATTAATAAATAAACCAGAGATAAAATACAAAAGAAACAAAATCACACACAAAAAAGGAAAAGAAATACTACAAGAATCGAATATGAATCCCAAGAGATCATATAATATCCAATTAAGAAAGAAAGCCAACAACCTAGCTAATTATCAAACCACAACAAAATAAACAATAATTAATTAGTTTGTTAGATGAAATTAGTATTGGCTTCCAGATTCATTTCTCGAAGCGGTGAGTAGTCGTTCCTTAGGAGGTAAATATTCCTTAACGAAGGCGTTATTAGAATACTCTTCCCCCCATTTACACAAATTCGGGAATTTATCTTGAGTCAACAGTTTGACTCCCGACAATTCTTCATGAATTGGAAGCCAGTAAGCAATGAAACTTGCACTCATATCAACTAGTCCAATTTTGTCACCTCCGAAGAACTTGTTCCCCTTTATTTCATTCTCCAGAATTTCGAGAGTTTGAATTGCTTCTTCCTCCGCCTTTTCTCTCTCCCCTCCCTTCTTCCAAAGAGCTTTCACCAATGGAAATATTCCCTGCATCCAAATACCCGAACTTTTATTCAAAAAATTGTCGGGTTCATGTGCACTCAAGTCCAGAAAATCGAATATGTAATGGTAAATAAATACGGAGTTATTAAAGAAATTAGGCCGTGGCCTATTGATAATCCCATACTTATTTTATTACAATGTCGCAGATTCGAGTCTCAACGCTCCAAAACTATGTAGGTAATATGACTATAATTTAACTGAATTATTCCAACTAAATAAATGTTAATGAATTTTATCATAAAATAATGATATAAAATTCGTGATTTATGTTATTAATAAATTTTGTTGTAGTGCATCCCCTAAACTAAATATGTGGATTAAGTACAACTGCAATTAAAATGGTGTATAAAGAAAGCAATGTTTTTGGGTGTTAAGTTGTTTTTATTAAAGCAAAGAGAGATATAAAAACAAGAATGGGAAGGAATGTGTAACCTTTTCATTTATGAACTTAGCCCAGAAACGAGCCTTTGATCTGTCGTAAGGATCTTTGGGAAGAATGGAAGGGCCTGGAAAGACTTCATCAATGTATTCAATGATGATTAACGACTCAACAATGGGATTTCCATTGTGTAAGAGCAGAGGGACCTTCTTGTAAATAGGGCTCATCTCGAGAAGAATAGGGGATTTGTTTTTCAAATCTTCTTCCACGTATTCATATTCAACTCCTTTGAGTTTCAGAACCATTTGAACACTCTTTACAAAGGGGCTAAACCAAGTCCCATATAGCTTCACTTCATCTCCCATTCTTAATTTCTTTTGTTGCTTTGATGTGATATGTATTAATTTGTTTTGGTTGTGGGGTTCTTAATTTATAGATATGGCTAACTTGTTCACTATAGATATAGTATATTTTCATTCTTAATTTTTAATTCAGATTTGCTGATCATAATTGACTTGAAAAAAAAAAAAAAAAAGAGTAGGTGGTGGTTCCACTTTAATTACATTTTGTGCTTTGTAGTTGTGCAAAAGTAGGATGCTTCATTGCATGATGACATAAGTGATGATCTCAGATTCAATTTCGTATTCTGCGTGATTGTGAAGAATGCCAAACATCACAAATTAGAGATTATATTTTTTTTTAGTCCATTAAATTACCACAATTTTGAATTTAGTCCACCAGTTTACCACTTTTTGAATTTAGTCCGTTAAGTTTCGATTTATTTTAATTTTGGTCCAGTAACCTGCTATAGCAGGTTTAACAGGTCATTTTTTTAAAACACACCACACAAAATGTTATACACACCCCAAATATTAAACACACCACATTAAAATTTAAAAATTATTTTTTATTACTATACACATCCCAATTCTTTCATATTTAATAAGTTGCCAAAAATAATTAAATTAAAAAAGTAAAAATTCAAATTAATAAAAAAATATATAAATAGTTTTGAAGATTTAGTTGATTTTTTACTAATTTTGAAGATTTTTAATAAATTTAAAAAAATCAACTTGAAAAAATTATTAAATTAAATAAATATAAAAATATTTAAAAGTATTAAAAAATCAACTAAAATTTTAAAATTAATTAAATTAATTAATTTTTTAGCTTAATTAAAATTTTGAAGATTTGGGTATTTTTTATAGGTTTTATTTATATTTTTTATATTAATTTGAATTCTTATTGTTTTAATAAAATTATTTTTGACGATTTATTAAATATAGTTATGATTTTGTATAACTATATTTAATTTTTGAATTTTTTTGTTTAACATTTGGAGTCTATATATGAGTAATATTTATGGGGTGTTATTAATGTTTTATTTGTGTTTTAACATTTGGAGTGTATAAACTAAAATAAATTTAAAACTTCATTGCTTTATTAATGTTTTATTTGCGTTTTAACTTCTATAAATTAAAAAACGTTGAAATAAGGCTAAATAAAATTTAAAAATAGTAGAAAATCAATTAAATCTTCAAAACTAATTAAATTAATTAATTTTTTTTAGCTTTGTTTAATTTTTTAAGATTTAGGCGATTTTTTATAGATTTTATTTATATTTTTCATATTAATTTGAATTCTTATTTTTTTAATTTAATATTTTTGGTAATTTATTAAATAAGAAAGAATTGGGGTGTGTATAGTAATAAAAAAATATTTTTAAATTTTAGTGTGGTGTGTTTAACATTTGGGGTGTGTATAACATTTTATGGGATGTGTTTTAAAAAATGACATGTTAAACCTGCTGTAGCAGGTAACTGGACCAAAATCAAAATAAATCGAAATTTAATGAACTAAATTCAAAAAGTGGTAATCTGATAGACTAAATTCAAAATTATGGTAACTTAATGGACTAAATTCAAAAAATGGTAATCCCTCACAAATTATATACAAACAATGTTTTTTCACACCCCGGCCCTTTAAATAAGTTAACTTTAATAATGTAGAAATTTAGAATTTATTTCATCATTTACACAACTACAATTTTTAACTTGAGAAGAATTCTGATCTGAACTAAATTTAGGAAATTAATATAAATGAATGGATTATACACTTCTTTTTCTGAAAGCAACTTCTAATTGTCCACTTGATGAGCTCCCTCCTCATAGGTAGGGGTGAAAATAGGTCAGGCCAGACCAGACTTTACATGAAAAGGCCTGAGCCTATTTAAAAAAAATAAGCTTAAGTCTGACCTAATATATGTGATAGGTTTTTTTTATGAGTTTGACCCGACCTTTTTAATAAATAGGTCAGGCCTACGAGCCTTTTAGAAGCCTATCTAAAATTTATTTAATACAAAAATTAAAAAAAGTAATTTAATATTAAAAATTACAAATAAATTTACAATCAAAATAAGTGCAGATAAATTAAATAAAAACTAAAAAATAATTTCTTAAGTAATAAAATAAAATAAATTTAATTTACTATTAATGTTAGTATTATATTTTAAAAATTATTATAAAATATATATAAATATTTATCTACACATTATATATATAAATTATATATATATATATATATATATATTATACATAATTTTAAATAGGTCATGCCGTAGGCCCCTGTCGGGTGGCCCGACCTATTTCCACCCCTACTCATAGGGTAAAGCGTAGAGCTGATATTTCGGCTCCCGAGTGAAGGGTAGTATTAAAGAATTCATATAAATGAATTGATTTCACACCTATATATAAATTTAAACTTTTAGACGAGTCATATAAATGAATTGATTTTACAAAATCGAACTTTAGATGAGCCAAATTTTTTGCACCCATCTACAGTTGAATACTTGGATCTTTATTAGTAATTTAAAGGGGGAAATTTTTACTTCATTTTCATATGATCTGAGCCAAATTTTTTGCACCCATCTACAGTTGAATACTTGGAATCTTTATTACTCCCTCCGTCCCAAGATTTTTTATACACTTTCTTTAATGGGCGTCCCAACATTTTTTACACACTTCAAAAAAGAAAACAACTTACATAATGAATTACCAATAATACCCCTCTTTTATTTTACTTTTCCTTCCCTTTATTCAAATCACTCCATTTTAATCAATGAATTACCAATAATACCCCTCCTTTATTTTACTTTACACGTCACTTTATTCTATTTTCTTAATTTTCGTGCCGGTCAAAATGTGTAAAAAAAATTGGGACGGAGGGAGTAGTAATTTAAAGGGGGAATTTTTTACTTCATTTTCATATGATAATATATCACTTTTCAATACTCCGACGGACGGAGAGACAAGCATTGAACCGCTGGCCACGGACAGTAAGAACACAATTACAGCCCATTTCGTGAAGAAAATTAAAGCAATCAAAGCCTCCATTTAATTGAGCGAAATTTTGCTCCAGGTGAAAATCGAACCGGAGTGCCCAAGTGATATTTATTAGTAATGTTGTTGATGCATTTTGTTTTATGAAAGTTAGAACAAATTTATCAAATGAATGTGCAAGGTGGAAATCTAATATCGAACCAAAATTTAATCGCAAATGGATTACAAAAGAAAGAAAGCCGAAAGAAGTTAATTGAACATAAAAAACCATCCAAAATTAAAATGATACATACACGCACAATTTAACTTGGTAAATGTAATGCTTAGGGTTTAATTTATAATAATTTTAAATGCAGATGGATGATAAATATTAGAAAGGGACTCTCCTCAAGGGTACATTATTTGAACTTGATTAATACAAGCTGCCAGTTTCAAGGACAGTCTTGAAACTAGCGACCAGACGATCCCTAGGGGGCAGATGTTCCTTAACGAAGGTGTCGTTAGTGTAGTCATCGGCCTATTTGCACAAACTAGGGTACTTATCTTCAGTCAACAGTTTGATTCCCGTCAATTCTTCTAGAATTCGAAACCAATGAGCAATGAAACTGGCACTTATATCAACTAGTCCAATGTTGTCACCTCCGAAGAACTTGTTCCCCTTTATTTCATTCTCCAGAATATTGAGACTTTCAATTGCTTCTACCTTGGCCTTCTCTCTCTCATCTCCCTGGCTCCAACAAGCTTTCCACAATGGAAGCATACCCTGCAAACAATTAAGACCACATTTTAATCACTAAAATGTGTATCATGTACTAAAAATAATTAAATACAAAATGAAACATTAAAATAGATAGAATAGAAAAACTGCACAATCCAAAAAAGGCAGTGGGATATGTGTATAAAATATAGAGAAGAATGAAAAGTAGACAGGACGTATTAAAACAAATTCTACCAAAATTCGGTGAAGGACAAAACAAAATATCAAAACACAAAAGAATGTCATCAATCAGTTTTAGTGTTCCACTTTATATTTCACTATATAATTTTTTGACACGTGTCATGTTAAAAAATTATCAACATCTCATAATAATAAAAATGACATGTGTTAAAGATCCAGAGTGGAACACGAAAAGTGAAACTCGCAGTAAGTGATCTACAAAAAAAAGATGAACAAATCCAAATTAAGACAAGAATTGGGAGAAATATGTGACCTTGTCATCAAGAAACTTAGCCCAGAAACGAGCCTTGGATCTCTCATAAGGATCTTGGGGAAGAATGGAAGGGCCTGGAAAGGCTTCATCAATGTATTCAATGATGATTAACGACTCTGCAATGGGGTTTCCATTGTGTATGAGCACAGGGACCTTTTTGTAAATTGGATTCATCTTGAGAAGAAGAGGTGATTTATTTCTCAAATCTTCTTCTACAAATTCGTATTCAACTCCTTTGAGTTTCAAAACCATTTGAACCCTCGTTACAAAAGGGCTAAACCAAGCCCCATGTAGCTTAACTTCATCTCCCATTCTTAGACTAAATTGTTATTGTTAATTGATGATGATGGGATCATGGTAGATAGGCTTCTTTATAGAGATGACTAACTTGTTCACCAAGATAGAATGTACTAGAATTAAATGGAATAGATTCCCATTCTTATTATTATTTTTTAAAAGATTGTTTCTTTAGCTACCCTGCTCACTGCATACGATTGAATGTTTAGCTACCCTGCTCACTGCATGTGATTGAATGGGTCAATAGGGAGGAGTACTTGTTTGACTTCAATATTGTTTTATGCCACTTTCAATAATATGTCTTTCAGTCATTTAATATGGGGTTAATTGCAAATAAAATCACCACCTTTCCTTGAATTACAATTTAATCTAAACTTTTGAATAATTGCAAATAAAATCACCACCTTTAAAAGTTGTTGCAATTTAATTTTTTTGATAACCTAATTTGTGCCAAAATCTAACGTGGCTAGCTGATGTGACACTTCCTTAATAAAACAACATTGTTTTTTTATTTCGATCTAATCTCGAAACGTTAAATTTGGGCACAAATAAGATTGTCTATAAGTCTAAATTTCAACAATATTTAAAGGGGGTGAATTTATTTGCAATTATTCAAAAGTTTAGATTAAATTGCAATTAAGTGAAAGGTGGTGATTTAATTTGCAATTAACCCTTTAATATGCACACAATCAAGTATATTTTTACGTGTTGTGATTTATTTATTTATTTTAAATCTGATTAAACATTTATCTTGAAAACAAATAAAAAAAATATACACTAATTGTACGGTTCAAGTATACAAGAATTAGAAATAGTGTGGGCATATATATGTAGAAACGAAGGATTAGATTATAAAAAGAAAGTAGGTAGGTGGTGGATGCATCAATTGCTTTCTAATTTTAGAAAAGAAAAAGTAGTGGAAGATTGCATATATAAATGACATAAGGGATGGTGTCTCTCTAGCTTTGACTTTACTGTAATTTTTATCCCTTCATAAATGAGATCTTATGCACAGTACTCCACGAATGCCATAACTCAAAACTAAATTTAAGAATTGTGGACAAACCTTACACTGCACAACACTTTTAAATACTGGAAAAAAAAAATCTATCTGCTGCTTCAAATATGTTTCCATAATCGCGTTTAATATTGCAATTGATTCATTGAGATAAGAATCCCCACTCCCACTCACAAAATATCTCTCCTTTTTAGATTTCTAAAATATTTTAAATGTTATTTTTCAATTTTGCCCCTTTTATAATTAGGGTGATAGGTAGAATAAATGATCATAAATTATCCATTAATAACATTGAAGGGTGTGTATTAATCATTTCATAATTATTTTAATCCCTATATACTAATTTAAAATTTTCTTCATACTTCTCCAAATGCCTCAATTTTAAAAATTCTTAAATTATTTTGGTTTGGGTTTGATTTTTTTTTTTTTTTTTTCTGATTATAACTGCCTCCCACCTTCACCCATTTATATTTTTAAAATCTCATTTTGTAATTAATTTTACTTTTTTAATTTTATTATTCTATTTTTTCTCTTTCAACCATTTTTTTAGAAATAAATTATATTAAATTTATTAAAATAGTTTGTATTTACAATTTCTCATAATTCACGAGTCTTAAACAAAAGGCCACAATTAAAGGGGAATATTTCAAGGAGAATTGGCTCATTCAGGGCTAGAGTGGTTCACAATTTATGAACCGCCGGTTCAACTGTCCCAGGGAGCACGACCGGAACCAGACCGTAAAGAGTGAAAGGACAGTTTCGAAACCGTTGGTTATCCGCTTCCAATTTTTTTTTTTTTTTTTTTGCATTGAACTTATTTTCTCCCAAACTTTCTCTACTCAACAACAACGGTGGTGGAGAAGCAATGAGTGGGACGTGGGCTATATTTTTTATGACAGAAGGATATTGGGCTATGTTTAGTAGTCAAAATTAGACATGTTCAACCGTAAGAAATCGCCGGTTTCGGTTTTGTGTTTTTTGTAACCGAAATCGAACCGGCAAACCGCCGGTTAGGCCTTTTTTTTTTTTTTTTTCTTTCTCTCTCCGTTTTTTGCTCGTTTTTTGTTCGTTTCAACTCTTTTTTTAGAAACTACATTACTAGAATTTAATAAAAATTATATAACTTAAATTTATACATAAAAAATAGAAGAATTGTGTATTAAAAAAAATATATATAAAAACCGGAAAACCGGCGGAAAACTGGCGGTTAACCGCCAAAACCGACAGTTTCGGTTTGCCAAAACTAGCAACCGAGCCAGTTCGGCGGTTAAAAACCGCCCATGTCTAAGTCAAAATCATGTCCATTTTGGGTCAGAGTAGTTAATAGACGGTAGAGTGTAGACTACCTATTTCCTGTACATTTTTTGTGGAAATTTTATTTTTGTTCATGTAAGTTTAGGATATTCCAAAATAAATCATTTAGGTGTTGTTTGGCTAGGGATGGAGATTGGAAAAATATGGATAGTAATTGAATAAAAATTGTGTTTGGATTGAGATTGAAAAATAGGTGTGGATGGAGAACTTTATGCCAAATCAAGTAGGAGAGAGAATAAATGTGTAGAAGAAAGTAGGAGAGAGAATAAATGTGTGAAAGAAAAGTATGAGAGAGAATAAATGTGTGAAAGAAAAGTAGGAGATAGAATGAGTGATTAAAAGAAAAAAATAGTGATGTGATTGTATAAAAATAGGTATGTAGATGTATTATAGGGGTGGATGGGTATTTGAATGAGTATTTGGATGGAGAGGGGTGGGATGGGGATGGCCCATCCAAATTCGGGTGGGCCAATCCCAAACCAAATACACCCTTAGGCGGTGTTTGGTTTGGGATTGACCAATCCGGATTTGGATTGGCCCAATCCCAATCCAATCTCTCTCAATCCATCTCAATCCAAATACAAATCCAAATACCAATCCACCCCTATAATACACCTATAAACCTATTTTTATACAATCAAATCACTCTTTTCAACCACTCATTCTCTCTCCTACTTTCTTCTCTCTCATACTTTGATGTGACATAAAAATACATCTACCCCTACTTCTCAATCCTTAACCAAACACAACTTACACACTCAATTACTATTCATGGATTATCCAAATCCAAATCCAATCCACCTCAATCCAAATCCAATCCAAATCAATCCCAAACCAAACACCACCTTATGTTTTAACTTTACAAAATACGTCCTGTATTTTTCAATTTTGTCCTTTTTTATTCAATTTTAATCCTTTATCTTTTGAAACAATTAAAGTTAATTAAAAAAAAAGCTTCATGGATAAAAATTAATTAAATTTATTCAAAATAAAATTAGGCATGTAATCTTTTTTTAATTAATTTTAATTGTTTTCAAAGATAAAAGATTAAAATTGAATAAAAAAAGGACTAAATTGAAACATGAAGAACATATTTTATAAAGTTGAAACTTAAATGATTTATTTTGGAATTTCCTGAACTTACTGGACCAAAAATAAAATTTCCTCTACATTTTTGCAACCCAAGATAAGTGCATATATATATAATATATATATATACTAGGTAGGGCACACCTCAATTTTGAGGTGTTAACCCAGATATTTGTACTCCTTCCGTCCCATACTTGAAGACACATTTTATCATTTTGGGCGTCCTATACTTGAAGGCACATTACATAAAATAGCAAAAACACTTTTAAACACTCTCCTTAAAACATCACAATATTACAACAAATGCCACTACTTTATTACACTAAAAAGTAACTTTATTACTATTTATAAAGTTGAAAAGTCTTTACTATCCCCATTTTATCTTACACAATATTAATAAATAATTCATTCATTAAAGCACGTCTCCAATTGGTTTGAGCCTTCAAGTATGGGACGGAGGGAGTATTTAAATTACTACTACATATTTGTATTTTTAACAAAGAAAAGAGATGTTTATTAAACAGAGTTTATAACATTCAAATACATATTTAAACATGTGTATTGTACACTGCAAAAATATACAAAATGATAACATACAAAAACATATTTAAACATATAAATACATATTTCTAATATTATAAAGTATTTATTATAATATTGCGCTATTATATACTGTGTATTTTTAAAAAAGAAAAGAGATGTTTATTAAACAAGAGTTTATAACATACAAATACATATTTAAACATGTGTATTGTACACTGCAAAAACATACAAAATGATAACACACAAAAACATATTTAAACATACAAATACATATTTCTAATATTATAAAGTATTTATTATAATATTGTGCTATTATATACTGCAATTTTGAAGCGCACGATTGGCATTTATTTCTTCTTCAATATTTGCAACGTAATCAATCAGTAGAGAGAGTCTCCAGTCCATGTTTAGCACCCTTCGTAAAATGATGGCCCATACTGAATTAGAAAGAAACCTTCTTATTAATGCTTCAACTTCTTGTTGGAATGTGTAATTGTATTGACATTGTCCACAGTCGGTGCAGGTACAATACCTATTAATATCCATGGTATTTGTAAAAGTAGTGGTGAAGAAGTTATAGTTTGTATGAATTTGAGGTATAGGTATATATACTGTGAAGAATGGTGACTCACTTTTAACACTTGTCAAACAACATGTACATTATCATGGTGTTGTTCCACGTGTATGTGTATGTGTATGTGTTATGAATTGAGTGAAACATTTTTTATTTTGTATCCATATAAAAATAAATGAAATAAGATAATGCACAATTGCTAAAAAGTGAAATAAGATAATGCACAATTGCTGAAATTGAAAATGGATAATATGATCAAATGTAATTTTATAGATATAGTTTTATTATAATTTACACAATTTTTTTTTTTAAAAAAAAATGATGTTAACGCAATTCAGTAAGTTTGGGGGGTAAGTCCTAGCTTTAAAAATCTTATACTTGGTTGAAATCATTCCAATGGTTAATAACATTATTTAAACACAGTATTAACAGTAAACAAGCTTTTGGGAATAGGGTGAAATGTAATTTTTTTTTTGATTTTACGCATGCGATTATGCATTAGTTAATGTGATTTAATGAATGAAAGAGGTATATATATATATATGTACCTGTTGCAAATTTGTTAAATTTTTTTTTCTTTCATCCATTAATTAGATTTATAAGCTTAATTAAATATGAAAAATTAGGTATAATTAACATCAATTGTAAATTTTTTGTTAAATAAAGTTTTAAAATATCTGTGGTTAACATAATGTTACAAATTTAATTAAATATATTTTGATTAGGCCTATATTGACAAATTTAAAATATAATGCATATGTAAAATAAAATGTTATTATACAAAAGTACTTTCAGAATTGCAAAAGTGATTTCAAAGTGAGTAACTTGAGCAAATATATGCAGGCAGAAACATATGTGCAGCAAAAAGAGTTTTAAAAGTTTCACAAAAAATTGATATGCCATGTGTGTTTTCGGTTCTTAGTCTTGTTTGTTGTGTTTTGGGTTTTTACCTGATGGGTCTTCTGAGGAGTACAAACTTCTTTTACCGGTTGATTTTGAAGGGTGGGTATCAGGAGTTGTTGAAGATTCTGGGATTGGTGAGGTAGTTTTTTGAGATTCAAGTATTGTTGTATCTGTTTCCCAGCTTTGTTGAGGGCCTGAAGTGAAGCTTTTTTGTTGGGTTTGCGATCCTGAAGCCATGTCTGTTGATGGAAGGCATGATATTATTGTGTTCCGGACAGTTTTTTTGCCTCTTATTTCAAACGTAGTCGTCCTTATGTGAAATAACAATTGTCTGTCTTTGAATGTCTCGTTGATTTCAGTGGAACTTAACTTTTTATCCTGATAAACATGGGAAAAAGAAAAATGTAAGTAGGAGTAAAGGATGAAAATCGTACATTAGATAAATATACCTCTAGATCTGCCTCGATGACCTTTTCGGTTGGCATGCCTAATACCATTTCTGCCTCTTTTTCCTCTATGAACGCGTTTAAACTTCCTGTTCCGTCAAATAATTCTACCTCGAAACGTAACCTACGTATATATGTGTGTGTATTTGTGTATACAAATTGAGATTAGATTGCTACAACAGAAACAAAAATGACAGACAATCCTAGAAACTATCAACTAACTATATTACTTCAAGGCAATGAATAGGATTGCTGCTCAAATCTTTTAAATTGTAATGGTTCTTAATCTTTCCTCTAACTTTGGTGCACCCCCATATCATACATAACATAAACATTCTAATGTCTGCAAATCTACATTGAATAACAAAAATGAAAAGACTTATAATAGATTATTGAATTAGTAAATATATAAACTTTTAATTTGTAATGTATGTGTATGTTTTGCAGTAGGTAAATGAGTATGGCCTAATAAACTAATACACATTTAGTTTTTAACATATACTTACAATGGTTTTGGGCTGGGGAACTCATTGTTACAGTAGAAACATGTGAAATCCTTTTTGTAGATTGCTCCGGAAGGTTTGGAACAGCCTGGGCAAGTTAGAAGGTAGTAACACTGTGCTGGCTTTGTGATACATAGATTAGCTTTAATCTAAAAGGATCTTGCCTGCCAATTAAAGTGTGTTCATATTATTGCATGTGTAGGTGATATTGAGATTAAGTTTACAGTAAGTATACCATGAATTTGGAATTACCATTTGAGCTAAACTTAATATTTGGCTTATTTTTCGTATTTGAGAATGAAGTGGAAGATCTTTGCTTTGATTTTTTTTCTCGTACAGCTTTTCTGCAACAACAGTCTCAACATAGTTTTTGTTGATTTGCAGCCTGAAAAAAGTAAATAATTGAAATATGTATGTGTCAATGAACAATAAATATGACCTTTTAGGTAAGTTTTTAGTACAATAGAATTAAGCTTACATGTTTGGAAAAAGTCATAATGTTTAAAAAATTTAAACTAAGTTTTCACTTTTTGGACTGTTCTTAGTCTTCCAAAGACTCCATTGATCATTAAAAATTACTGGGATTTATTGCATCAAATAAAGAGCCCTTGTAATCCAAGCCAAACACAATAGACGGGTATGCATAAATAATAATAAACCTACGAGGTACCTTGCACTCACAAAGTCATTATATGGTAAGCAAATGAATGAAGCCTACAATCAGTAATCCAGTTAATCTCACCCTAAGAACTTGGCAGTTGTTATAACATGTTGCATTGTTCTTTATCTTGTATAAAAGCATTGACACCTCATATAAATTTCATTCAACTACAGAAAAATCATCGTAATACAACGAATTTTTAATGAATGACATTTCTTACTATCCTATTCTCCTTTCAACAATTCAATAACTACACAAGCAATAAAGAACTCCTACAAAATCAGCACTGGACAGCCTTATCATTAGTGCAGTCCAAGTTTTTTCACAACATTAATAGAGTATAAAATTCTATATACAAAAAATATGATTATAATACCTGATTAGGGATATAAGAAATCCATTTTTTTTTAGAATATTTTAGAAAAAAACAGTAACTTGGAGGGTAAAAGTAATATAGTGAGAGTTTATATTACCATGATTCAAGCTGCTTGGTCTGTGATATTGGAGGGTCAAATAAGATAGTGCTGTTTGGTGATGTTCCAATTGATGTACCTGTAATAAAATGTTAACCAATTGTAATATATTTAGTAGTGTGGTATGAGGATGTATTTCTTAATGAAATAAAAGAGAAACAATTTTTATTTTAAAATGCTAATTACCATAGAAAGTGTTTACAGATAGCCGCATTCCTAATATTACAGGCATTTTGTGAACATTTTCACTTAGAAGTGGTGCCTCAGTTTGTAGAAATTCTTCCCATAGCGTGAGAATGGTAGATCTTCGCCTGTATGTATCATAAAGTTTTGATACTTGTTATATTAAAATTTAATAATTGTTGTATGCATAATTTGTATTTTACATTAACTTACTCTTCATTAACGACAACAAATTCCTGCACGTTTTTTCCAATTTTTGAGATATGGCGCGGTGGGAACACGTGTATTACACCACACAATAGATCTGAGAAAAACAATATAATAGAGAAGTAAGATCACATTGATATTTTAATTGTCTACAAAAATAAGGAATTGTAAAAGAACTTAGCTGATTCGTTTATCACTGAAATCCGCAATTTGAGGACATTCTGCAAATGTTGTTAGCTGATAAATGTGCTCTAATTCGAATTCTTCTTGCTTGCTCACGGCCTTTATGTAAACACTCCTATTTAGTATTATTTGGTATTTTGTGTTGGGCAGTGCAGCTGCATTTGAAGGTATTTCTCGTATTTTTCCATTTCCAATCAGGTATGTTTTGTAAAGTTGGAGCACTTTATCAAGTTGTTCAACATCTTGATCGTAAATTATGCATTGCATGATTCCTTGCTGTTGAAAAAAATAAGGGATTAAAGGTAAATTGCTTGTAATAGAAATTTTATTGACCTAATTAAGGTTACCTCTTTGTCAATAAAAACAAGCTTTAGCTGTTTCCCCCATTTGAAAAGGCGAACAGGGGTTTTTTCTGCTATCAAGACTTTAACAAACCAATTCTGAGCACCTGGTTTCAGACTTTGAAGAGTCGTATTTGAATCTTCCATTGATCTGAAAGTAGAGATAATATGGAAATAAAATACTCGATATGATAACAATAAAAATCTAAATAGCTAACTTCAGCACAAAATGAATGTATTTTCTGAAATTTGTAATGGATATAAGAGTAAAACAGTAACTTTTCACAACATAAATGTGTTTTTAGTACATAAATAATAGTTAGTGTAAAACTAATATAATAAAACATGTAAAGCACAAAATGAATGTATTTTCTGAAATTTGTAATGGATATAAGAGTAAAACAGTAACTTTTCACAACATAAATGTGTTTTTAGTACATAAATAATAGTTAGTGTAAAACTAATGTAATAAAACATGTAAAAAAATTAGAATTTACCTTGGTAAGCAGTTTTGTGAGGCCTAGTTAGTATTGGCAGCCATTAAAATCTCATGGTATACAATATTTTTTGTATTGTTAGTACTTGGCGCTACTGGTGTTAATGGTCTAATGAGCACCTTTAATTGGTTTATAGTTTTTGCTCTTGACAATGCAACATACAACTGGCCATGTGAAAATGCAGGTTCTTTTAAATAAACACCAACGAAATCCAAAGTTTGACCCTGTGCTTTATTAATAGTCATTGCATAACATAGACGAATAGGAAATTGTTTTCTTTTGAATGGTATAGATGAGAAACTATCATGTGGAGCTTCTAATGTTATACGCGGAATAAATACAACTTTTCCTGTGTGTGTGCCAACGGAAATTTCAGCATAAATAACATTTTTGTCAAAACTTTTGCAGAGGAGGCGTGTACCATTACAAAGACCCTCAGTTGGATTAATGTTTCTTAGCAGAATTATTGGTGCATTTATTTTCAAAGTTAGTTTATGTGGAGGAAGCCCTTGAGGAGTTAGAGAGTGGAAAAATTCTTGTTGGTCAGGTACAATATAAGTTCCAATACTTTCATCACAACTAAAATATGTAGTTTCTACACCAGGAAATCTATTTATTAAGACATCATTTATTTCATGGACAAAGTCGTTTCTTGTAGTAAGTATAGCTCGTTTCACAAATAGCGAAAAATTCAAATTATGCTCACTAATATTTGGAAAAACAGAATCTATTAATGAATTTAGTGATGTAATGTCATCGGTAAAAGGAATATTAATTCTGGATGATATTTTGATCTCATCTTTTTCGTTAGTGCACTCAATCCCATCACCTATTTTTAATAAATAATTTGAGAACTCAGGATCAAGTAGTGCTCGCATGTTTTGTCTAAGTTTCAGCTTTTCAAATTGATCCCATAAAGGTGACATGACAATGGAAGCATCTATAATATCATCTTTCGAACCTTTAAGAATAACTGGTAACGTTTGACGAAAATCTCCTCCAAAAACGATAATTTTTCCACCAAATTTTTTTTTTGAGTTCATTATATCTTTCAACATTTCGTCAAATTTTTCTATAGTGCTACGTTTTGCCATTGTAGCTTCATCCCAAATAATCAATTTTGCAACCCTTATCAAGTGAGCTAGTGAGCTTTGTTTGCTAATGTTACAAGATTTACCGTCATTTTCATCTAAAGGTATTTTAAACCTTGAATGTGAGGTTCGTCCTCCTGGAAGTAGTGAGGCTGCTACACCTGAAGTAGCCGTAGCAAGTGCAATATGACCAGCTGATCTAATTGTAGCTAGAAGCGTTTTATATAGAAATGTTTTTCCTGTACCCCCTGGACCATCGACAAAGAAAATGTTTGGTAAACTATTATTAACATGGTACATTATTCGATCGTAACACTTTTTTTGTTCTTCATTTAATTTCTCGACAGCAGAAAAGTCTTCATTAGGTGTAATTATATTTTGTTCAGTTTGCAATTCTTTTTCTAAACTATTATTAAAGCTTACTATGCCATCATCATCTTTAGGGAAAAAATCTGCTAATGTTTTCCCCATTGAATAAAGATTATAAGCAATAATGTCTAAAACTTTACACCTAATAATTGTAGAACTTAAGGTTTTGTTACGATTAAAATCTTCGGAGAGCAGGAATTCAAACTTAAGCTATAGTTCTTTGGGGCTCTTAGGATTACAATAAACAAGAACTGTAGCAAATAATTGGCGTAAAGCTGAAGGCATCAAGTATGTAGCAGCTTCTGCAATGCACATTTCAGCTGTGTTGTCTATTTCTGTTAATCCTAACATTTGTACAGCCTCTCTATTTGTGTAAAAAGTCTGCCCATTAATTGTTCTTAAATCTGTAAAAGAATCTGGTCCTCTAATGTGCATTAATAATAACCTTAAATAAAACTTTTCTCCTTCAGATGGTCTACAACTTGCGATTCGGGCTATAACCTGGCCTTTTTTACGTTGTTTCCATTCTTTCAAATTGTTATGCCAAGTAAAGTATTGTGGAAATTCAGCATATAAACAGTTTAAGTTTTTTGCATATTCGTTGTGTTTATTCATGTAAAAGAATTGTGTTAGCATTGTTTTTTGAATGGCAGGATTGTTAGCAATACTTTGTAATGATTGATTACCAGGGAAAGTGACAGGTTGTTCATTCTCTAAATGAATTGGTAAGCACATTACAGATGGATGCATATGGTTAAGTTCAAATTCAAAAATTCGCCAAATTGCTTCAGGGGGTGAAATCCATCTAGCACATTGAAAATTTTTAATTTCGTCAATTATTTGTTCATTGGGGTCTGTAATTAATGAATATGCAATTTTATCATGTCCTTTATAAATATATTTGTATAAATATTTTATGGCCTGAAATGTTGAGCAAATTTCAACGTTAATGTGACAATTAAATTTAGCTAGAAGGTATGGATTATAAGGTACAACCCATTGGTTGTTAAGTTGTGATCCCCTAATAGTAATTGTGCGTTTATTATTTGGGCGTCGGTATATTGGGTAGGAGTTTGTACCATATTTAGTACTTTCTGAGAAATCTTTAGGGTAATGAAATTTGCAAGTACCTTTTTTCATACAAGGACATGCTGGGTTAAGTGAACCACAAGGGCCATGCATCATATGCTTTATTACCAGTGAAAACAAGTATGGATGAGTATGTGGATCAGGCAGTTCTGCACAAACAATCCTATCAAATGCCTCAGGAGAGAACATTTTTGATGTTTTGCTTAAAATGAGCAAGAAATGAGCATGAGGTAAACCTCTTTTTTGAAACTCAATTACATAAGCATAAGCAACAACATGGCCAAAAATTTCTTTTTTAAACAATTCATTTTTTAGAACTTGTAGTTTTGCACGAAATATTCTAGCGATTAAATCAGGCCTATTTTGTATTTCATCAGAAGGTAAACACAATGCCTTTATTTCAGGCCAGTTTGGATTTGATGTTATTGTTAAAAATATATCTGGTTTCTCGAAATGTTGCACTAAAGCTATACCATCCATATATCTTTTACGCATATCTCTAGGTCCACCAACAAATGATGTAGGTAGTAAAAAATGTCTGCCAATTTGACCTCCTACTTCATACCCCTGTGCTATTCCGTCTATTAAACCACTGTAACCTCATTTCTTAAACGATTTTGCATGTCAGTGCTTCTAAAAAAATCCAACCTTGAGGTTTCAATTTTAATGTACATATCTACTACATATTGTTGCAAAAGTCGGCCAACATGTAGCAAAAATGATTTATCTTGTTCTCTTATTTGTAACTTATAACAATAATATTCCCGACATGATACAGTTGTTCTTTTAGGGCTGTTCGTTGTAGAACCTTGGTTTTCTGATTGTATAAATTCAATTGCATTTGAACAATTTTGGATTGTGTTTGAAGTCTCACCATCACATGTTGATGTAGAATTTGTAATTTTACGTTTTCGATCCAATTTTTTAATTGTTCTTTGCCAACCAGTTTGTCCATTTGGGAATATAAGAGGGTATTGCATGGGGTCATAACAACCAAAATAATGTTTAATAATTTGAGGTTGACAACTTTTTGGATATACTTGAATCTGTTGACTTGTATTTTTCTCACTTGCATTAGATTCTAGCCATATTCCAGCAATTTGAGATGCCGACGGCTTATTATAAACATGCTGGTCAATTAGAGGGTCAGCTTGTAAAACAATTTTGTACTCATTTAAGTTTTCAATATTATTTAGACTGCGGAAAAAGTTTCCATATGGATTCACTTTTAAGATATGCATTAATTTTTCCACAACAGGTTCCCTAAATTTTGAACTAACAGACATGCGATTCGACGTCTCATGCTCGGTATCAAAGAAGTATAGTTGAAGGTTTTTTGGTTTTCCAGCAGTTGGTGGTATTAGTTGGTCCATAAAATGATAAAGTTGACCTTGCACACGAAATGTGTAAATTCCATGGTTTCTTTTAGCTAAAGATTTGTCACAGTGTACACCCATTGATGTAAATGCAAACATGTTATTATAACTACGAATGGAATTACGAAATTCTTTAGCATTTTCGTCGGTTCCAGCATACAGTTGAACTAACTCTAAAGGCATTTCAGTTTGTAGTAGGCTAATTTCCCCTAATGAACAACAAAATGTTGGTGGTTCTAAATAAATACGTTTCGCATTGCAAAACTCACAGTCTGGTACAATAGGTAATAAATCGGAAGTTTGTACTATATAGTTAAGTGGATCAACGTGAACATTTTGTGTATCAGTAATACCTATAGTTATCCTTTTCTGTGACTTTCGTCGTCGCTCTTTTTTTGCATCTCTCTGGTCTTCTAAAGAAGCATATTTTCTTTTATAAGATCTTGGCATCTTAGCTATGATAACCTTGCTATTTTTTTTTAGGTAGTGATTGATAAGCTGAAACGTTTTAAGGTCTATGCACCAATGCAAAATATATGATAATATGGCAATAGAAAGATAAAAGTAACACTAAAATATGTACGAAACTCACAAAATATATTAAAAACAGTACACAAACTATAACTAAATAACTTAAGAAAACATACCTATTTGGCACTTTGTTGCAAGAAATAAGTAGTTTTTGTGGCGTAATTGACAGTAGTGGCAAGAACCTGAAATTAATAAACAATAATCAATTAAAATTAACCCTTAACAGGTGAGGAAATACATAAGGTGGAAATTGTAATCTCCTTTGTAAAAGATGATAATGAGGCATATTCTGTCCTTTTTTGGGTAGTTGGAAGATAGCATACGATATATGCATATATAAAACCCAAGAAATGATAATGAATATTACACTGTAGTACTACTCCTAGTGTATGCACATTAACTAACCTGTTTCACATTCCTGGACTTTAAATTGAAATTTGATTTTAGTTACAGTTAGGAAAACTATGTTAATATAACATGAAGAAAGAAAAAAGGATAGAGATTAATTTTATGTTTCAAAGGTATGCAAAAGAAGTGAATCATGATACATATGTATAGAAATGAGACTAAGGAGTTGCATGTGAAAGGAAAACTTTTAATGAATGAAGACAGAGTAGAAGAGAGAAAACACCATACTGTATTTTAAATTGTAGAAACTTTATATGTGGTGCAAATATATTAAAGAAATTAAACTATCATTGTTGCTACCCAAATAGATTATACACATCATATCTTAGCCATATAAGAAATATTAACATACATTATAATAAAGAATATCCTACACAAACAACCAGTTTATCTCCATGTACCCACCAAAAAATTCATAGACCCGACTTTAGTTTAGAAAACCACACAAAACTGAAGACAACTGTAGACTGACACATGCGCCACATCGGATGTTTAGATAATGTAAACAATATGTACACTAAAATTTCAAAGAATACATGTTTTTAATTTATACCTGTAATTGAAACTCGCGAACCTCGGTGTGAATACCAGCTGCAAGTAGAAACAATAGGTTTCAATTCAATGTTTTTCAAGGAGACGGTAAGGAAGACGGAGGCACAAAAAATTTAAAGAAAAAAGAGTGAATTGTAAATAGAATCTCTTGGAGTAGACATAAACCTCAGGAACACAAAGAAAATAAACAAGATACTAAGTGTTCTTTCGAATTATAATTGAGTTGGAGGGCGTTTAGTTTAAATAGTTTTTGATACTTGTCATGTGTTTGTGAAATTTAACTAAAAACAAATAAAAACCAGCAAATCACACTCTAAGTGCAAGTACTACAATTATCTTTTTCTCAACAAACAAATTTTGTAACACTTGGTGTGTATAGATACCACAAACAGCAAGTTAAAGCTTTGTTTAAAAACCTCTCAATGGGCTAGGATGAGCTATCAAGAATGTAAGTTAAAACAGGGCCATATATATACAAGTATCCTTTTTCATATTTTGCTTGACTAATTAAGGTTTTAACCTCTCAAGGGGCTAGAATGAGCTATCAAGAATGTAAGTTAAAAAAGGGCCATATATATACAAGTATCCTTTTTCATAATTTGGTTGAGTAATTAAGGTTTTCACTTTCTGGACTGTTCTTAGTCTTCCAAAGGCTCCATATATATACAAGTATCCTTTTTCATATTTTGCTTGACTAATTAAGGTTTTAACCTCTCAAGGGGCTAGAATGAGCTATCAAGAATGTAAGTTAAAACAGGGCCATATATATACAAGTATCCTTTTTCATAATTTGGTTGAGTAATTATTAAAAATTACTGAATATATGATACTTAAAGATGCATGTTTTCCCATCAGTTAGTACTTTTCAATTGAAAAAATAAAATTGTAAAACAGGGCCATATATATACAAGTATCCTTTTTCATATTTTGCTTGACTAATTAAGGTTTTAACCTCTCAAGGGGCTAGAATGAGCTATCAAGAATATAAGTTAAAACAAGGCCATATATATACAATTATCCTTTTTCATAATTTGGTTGACTAATTAAGGTTTTCACTTTCTGGACTGTTCTTAGTCTTCCAAAGGCTCCACTGATCATTAAAAATTACTGAATATATGATACTTAAAGATGCATGTTTTCCCATCAGTTAGTACTTTTCAATTGGAAAAATAAAATTGTAAAACAGGGCCATATATATACAAGTATCATTTTTCATATTTTGCTTGACTAATTAAGGTTTTAACCTCTCAAAGGGCTAGAATGAGCTATCAAGAATGTAAGTTAAAACAGGGCCATATATATACAAGTATCCTTTTTCATAATTTGGTTGAGTAATTAAGGTTTTCACTTTCTGGACTGTTCTTAGTATTCCAAAGGCTCCACTGATCATTAAAAATTACTGAATATATGATACTTAAAGATGCATGTTTTCCCATCAGTTAGTACTTTTCAATTGGAAAAATAAAATTGTTATATGTTTGTGGCAAGTTTCTTATTAGCAATTGCGTAAGTTATTTATAAACTTTTGCACAGAGAAACTCTGCTGCATGTGCATTTTCTCAACAAACATTTTTTCAAGCAGTTGGTGTGCATATAAGTACCTAAAAGAAAATGAATTTTTCTTGTTTTTCCCTTTCTATGGCTGATTTATGCTGCTACAGGGAGTGTTTTTTTTTTCTTACAGATATACACAACTTTGTTTTTGCTATCTTACAAAAAGGAGTAGAAGAGCACCCAAAAGAATTAAGTAGTTGAGCATTTAGTTCTTTTAAAAAGCACTCCAAAAAAATCAAATCAAAAAGGTTACAGCAACTCACAAAGGGGAAAAGATGAAAGGGGGAAAACGCATAGGAATGAAAGAACACACATGCATATAGACCAGAGAAAAGAGAGCAGGAAGACATACCGGACGAGATGTACCGACGGCCGAAATTGCTGCAGCAAATCAGTTGAAGATAATGAAATAGGTCGAAATGAGATGAGACGTGAGAGCTGTATTGAAATGAAGGAGTTTCAGTACGCGAGAGATGTGAAAGAGAGTGATCAGAGCTTCCGTTTGAGCGAGAGATGTAAAAGAGAGTGAGAGAAAGCTTGTGTTTCAGAATGAGATAAAGAAGAACAATGAATTCAAATTGATGAGACACGTGCCCTTTTCTTATGTTTGTTGGACACCTAGGCTTTTTTTTTAACCTGTAACCGGCAGCATACCGGCCCCTTTTTTTTTATCCACACATTATATATAGTGTTAGATACTAGGGATATATAATAGGAGTATATACTAGGGATATATATATATATATATCCCTCCGTTCGCCTATAAGTTTCACGTTACTTTTTAACCGTTACTTTTTGGCACAAAGATTAAAAAAGTGATTAAATAATATATATAGTACAAGTGATGTGATTGAGAAAAGAGAGAGATAGAGAGAAAAAGTAAGATATAAAGTAAATATAAGAAAAAATACTTACCAAAAAAGTTATGAGAAACTTATAGGCGGACGGATCAAAATGGTAAAATGAGAAACTTATAGGCGGACGGAGAGAGTATAAAGTAATTAAAAATATAGTACAAGTGATGTGATTGAGAGAGGAGAGATGAGAGAGATAGAGAGAAAAAGTAAGATATAGAGTGAAGTGTAAGAAAAAGTATTTACCAAAAAAGGTATGAGAACTTATAGGCGAACGGAGCAAAATGGTAAAATGAAAATTTTATTGGAGGGGGAGGGAGTATAAAGTAAACACAGAGCAAACGAAAAGGAAGAACATAAAAAAATAAAAATATATAAAAAGTTAGTATATTTTAATTTTTTAAAAAAATTAATACATATAACGGAATTGATGGTTCCGGTTGTCAAATACCTAGAATCGAAACCGAACTGCGATTCACACGATTTCGGTTCCAAACGGTAAATCGGCGGTCCTGAATCGTTTGACCAACTCTATTCAGGACTTTCTTATGGCCCGGTGAATTTGTCCATGCAGTACCTCCTCATGGCCTCATCATTTCGGATGACCTTTGGCCCATTAATGGCCCTGAATATATACCCCTCCACACTTGTTAAATATACTCCCCTCTCAATTTATTAATTAAATATGAATGTAAATACCCAATTTATCATTTTAATAAAATAATACTAGATAGATACACTTCCTTAAACTATAACTCTAATTCTTAACTCTAACCCAAATTTTAGGGTAGCAGCCGTTGCCGCCCACCTTCGCCGACGCCGGCAGCCGTCCTTCCTCCTCCGTCGATAGTCGTCTCTCCACCTCCACCAAATTTAGAAATTAACAAAAAAAACTTAGAAATCTAAAAAAAATACTACATTATTTCGACAAACCAGTGTCGATCAACACTGGTTTGATCGACACTGATTTGTCGACCATATAGTATATTTTCGACGGAAAACATATTCATCGAAAACATTTTATTGAAAGAAAAAAAATCAGAAATTTCGACAAGAATTTGTCGACCATAAACATGGTGGTCGACAACAATTTATCGAGCATAATGTTTATGGTCGACACATTCTTGTCAAAAAAAAAATCCTACCTGTAAAGAAATTTAAACGAGGAAGAAGGAGGGGGGGAGAGGTGAGGCGAGGCGGCATCGGCATCGGGGGTTGAGGCGGGCGTGAGGTGGGGGCGGCCGACCTCCACGGGCGACCTCGGGAAGGGAGGGGGAGGCGGCCGCGCATGGGAGGTGGTGGGGGCGGCGATTTTTTTGTAGAAAAATGAAAAAAGAAAAAAAAAAAAGAAAAAAAGAGGCGGCGCAGGCGGGCGACCGACCTCGTGAAGGGAGGGGAAGGTGGTGGGGGTTGCAAATTTTTGCAGAAAAATGAAAAAAAAAAAAAAGAAAAAGAGAAGAAGAAGAAGGGCCGCGCAGACGGGGGCGACGGGGGCGCCACTGCTGGAGGTGAACGTGTGCGTGGGCGGTGCGGTCGGAGTGCCGTCGCCGACGGTGGCTTGGTGGAAAAATTAGGTTTTTTTTAAGAAGGAGGAAGAAGAATGATGAGAAAAGTAAAATTAGGATTTAAATAGAAAATATATTTAATATATGTCAATTTAGAAGAAAAGGATAATTTGGGTAATTAGAGAAGAGTACATCTAACATTTATCCTATTAAGTGGGGTACATAAATTGGGGGAGTATACTTAACAGAGTTGGAGGGGTATATAGCCAGGGCCCCATTAATTTCTTATGACCCATAATTTCAGATGCATATGTTTCCCAAGGACTCAATCGTATGGATATGTACACACCAACCTATTGAGGACACTCACTGGATGAGTGCACAAAAAAAGATCGGACCGGAATCGGACCGGTAGTTTCCGGTCCGGTCTCCGGTCCTTCAAATTTTAGATTCCGGTTTTTCGGTCCGGACCGGAATTTTTTTTTAATATTTTTTTACTAATACACTCTCACTTATTTTTCAAAACCAAGTAATTGGTGAGGATGTGAGGTAAAATTGTTGAGATCTATTACATTTTTTCAAATATAATATAACGAACATATTTAATTTATTTTTAGGGTCAAAAGATTATTAATAATAATATAAATAAAATTAACATTGGCGTAGATTGATTTAAAATAAAGAGCAACACTTTGATTTTCATACACAAATTCATCAATATTTTTCTTGCTTCCATAAACTTGAAAAAAAAAATTCGGTCCAAACCCGGACCGGATTAATTACGGTCCGGTCTCCGGTCCATGCAATAGTGAAGATTCCGGTCCCGGTCCAGTCCGGTCCGATTTTGGACCGGTGCACACCCCTACACATAGTGTAAAATGAGGACACCAACGTGAAAAGTTCTAAAATACCCCTCCCTTCCTAAACCCTAATTAAACCCTTTCTTTCTCTCATTTTTAAAGAACACCCACCTCTTCCCATTTTCTCTCAAGCGGCGCCGCCACTCACCCCCACCTTCCTCCTCCAATCGACCGCCGCATTTGAAGGTCGTTGTTGCCCCGTTCTGGCCCATCGTCCAGCGGTCGTGCACGCCGTCCGCCCACCTCCTCCCTCCCCGTTCTGGTCGTTGCCTAGCAGCCGCGCACGCCGTCTAGCTCCCCTCGGCGCCGACCTCCCCTGTAAAAAAAAAAGTTTATGCAACCTCACAGCTGCTTCCCTCAAGCCTCGCCACCACCGTCGGTCGTTCACACCCAACTCCAGTGGCGTCTGTTCGCAGCCCCTCCCCGTCGAGCCACGTACGCTCCTCCCCGTCGCGCCGCGTCCGCTCACGTTGCCCAGCCTCGCCGCCGCGCACGTCGTCCTTCCTCGCCCGTAAGTTTAGGAAAATTAGGGTTTTGGTTTGTACAGATTTTATATCTAAATTTTTTTTTTCGATTTTTTTGGTGTTTATTTGAAATTTATTGCCGAATCCAATTACTTTGTTCGAATTTTTTTATGTGTTCGAATTTTTTTGCCGAAATAAAATTTTGTTTTGGACTTTTTTTCTTTTCGAAATTGGTGTATTTGTCCAAAAAAAAGATCGGACATCTTGTTCGAAATTTTTTCCTGAACAAACTCAAGTTGTTCGAAAAAAAATTCTAAACAAACACAAATTATTTGAAATTTTTTCATGAACAAACACAAATTGTTCGAAAATAATTCCTCCCAAGTGGTGGAAGATTATTGGGGTGGTGGTGGGGAAAGATTTTTGGGGTGGTGTTGGTGGTGAAATAATTTTGTCAGAAATATAATGGTGGGTGTATTCATCTTTCGTTTTAAAAAAAAAAAATTACACGAAGGATATATAAAACATTTCACATACCTTTAGGTTGAAAAAAATGTTAGGTGGATCTCCTTAATATGTTAGTGTGTATAACCACGCCCTTGTTGGTTACGAACTTACGATTGAATGGATTCTGAATTTTACCATCCACATCTCATTTCTTTTAATCTTGCTACTTTTACATTAATTCCTACAGACCTAATATCACAAAATTCAATGGAATCACACAACTACTTTTTTTCTCACTCAATAAAATATAATAATACAACATTAATCAATACTAAACATTACTCCATCCGTCTCAAAATTACTTGCACGGTTTGACCGGTACGTTGTTTAAGAAAAGTGAATTTAGTAGTTGATGATGTAAGATAAATGAGGGATATTTTAGGTAATTTGATGATGTGTAAAGTGAATTTGATGATGTGTAAAGTGAAATGTATGGGAAAAAGGAGTGGCGAATTTAAAAATAAAATGATGTTGTGAGGTTATTAATTTTGTGGGGGTATTTCCATATAAAAATGTGCAAGTAATTTTGGAACGTTCCAATAAGAAAAATATGCAAGTAATCATGAGACGGAGGGAGTAATTTAAAATCTCACTCTACCAAAATTTTAAAACAAACAAATAATTTAACTACACTAAAAGATCTTAATGAGTTTTCCTCACACCTAAATTTCAAAACAAACGAACCAGAGCTAGCGAGATGGATTTGCAGGTTATAAGATTCCAGCCTAGTCCATTCATTGGTGGGCCGCACGCTGGCCAACATATTTTTTTCCCCTTCAAAATATGTAATTTTAAAATTCAACACGTTAAATTGATCAAGATCAAATGTGATCAAATTAGTTACCTTGATAACTATCATTAATTAAAATTTATTTTTTACAAATTAAAATTCATCATTCATAAAAATAAAACGTACTAACAAAATAACCCAAATAAATATTTAATAAATAAAGAGGCGGGTTCAAAGTTCTCGGCTCAAATGGGCCATCAAATTTATCCTCCCACTTCCTAAGTATGAAAGAACTCTTATCCATGCATCATCTTAGAATTTGAATTCAAACCAGAAATTCATATATACCTGAGGCCACAAAAAATAAGTTCATGATAACTTGATAAGAGGAATCACGCTACAAATATATATAGACTTAGGCTTCAATAGAAGAACACTTTCGAAATTATATATGATGCACTTGAAATGTCATTTTCCATACCCACAAGATATTTTACTTTTGTATTTTTAATGTCACACATCAACTTGGTCGGCGAGTTCATACCACATGGTTGTCCATTTAGGACGAACAACCACCTTAACAAGGACTTCAGTCTACTTTAGTCGGTCAAGCCTACAATTCAGCTTGGCTATCACTATCACCACATCATTTATTTAGTCATTAAGTTAGAAGAGTCTGTGTACCAGTGACGGATTTACATTGAGACAGTTGTACCCTAAAATTATAAAAATCTCACTAATACTATATGTTAGTATATCTCATTAGTAAATTCATTAGGCATACTCATACAAAAACTCAAATTCTCAATTGGGCCTCACTTAAGCGGGATTGATTCTCAATTTCAAAATTGATGTTTCCTTCTCACATCTTTCTTGTTTTTTTCTTTCTTTTATGCATGATTACTATTTATTTGCCATATTATAAATACAAAAGAATTTATTTAAAATTTATCTCTTTAATTTCATTATTCTCATTTTTAGTATTCATAACTATAAGAAATTAATATACACGAATTAATTCTCAAGCTCTATAAGTTCGAACTTTTAGATGAGACGGAATTCTCACATGGTATCAGAGCCTCTAGGCAAACGACCTGGGTTCGATTCCTGTTGGAAGCAACTCCACCCATTTAAATTGTCTACTCGATGGGCCTCCTCCCCAAAGGGTAAGAGGTGATAATTCGTCCCACGAGTGAGGGGGAGTATAAGGAATTAATATAAATTAATTCGGACATATTTATTTTATACATAAAATTAATTGATATTTATTAAAATTTGTGGCTGAAAAAATTGACATAATGAATTTGGACAGAGAATGTATATTTTTCTTATAAATTTTTTTGTAGGAGTCAAGTATAATTTAAGTATGTTTTTACTCTCTTGTCTATTTATCTACTATTTTTTACTCGTTTTTTTTTTCAACTGTTAGCTCTATGAATTTCGACCTTCTCACAGTGCCTTATATAATATGTGTCTTATATTCTAATTTAATTTTATCTCTATGTTTGTATATCCCTTTAATTAGTTAGGTCTGCATTTCTTTTTTAATAGTCAAAACTTCAACAATTTCACCATATAAAACTTTAAATTATCAAAATATATAAGACTTTAAATATTAAATAAAATTTTAAAAATTATTTATTGTACCCACAATTTTAATATAAATAATGTATTTGATCTAATAATAAACAGATTGTGATCATTGAAAGAATTCCGTCTCATCTAAAAGTTCGATATATAAGACTTTAAATATTAAATAAAATTTTAAAAATATTTGATCTAATTTTGGACAGAGAAGGTATATTTTTCTTATAAAATTTTTTGTAGGAGTTAAGTATAATTTAAGTATGTTTTTACTCTCTTGTCTATTTATCTACTATTTGTTTGTTTGCTCTAATACCATGAAAGAATTCCGTCTCATCTAAAAGTTCAAACTTGTAGTAAGATTGAGAATTAATTCTTATATATTAATTTCTAACAATCATTTGGGAATTAATTGTTATATATTAATTCCTAACAATCATTGAAGGAAGATCTCACAAATAGACCATCAAAAACTTAACCGAAACAAAAACAGAATTAATAAACACCAATATATTTAATCAAAATTATACATCCCGTACGTACGTGGGTACAATTCAACATGGCAAATGTACACATTTATCGTTTATTTCATGCAACAGATAGATGACAAATATATAGGCGGCCAGCTTGAAGGCCAGCCTTGAAAAAGGTAGCAAGTTGATCCTCAGGGGGAAAATATTTGTTAGCGAAGGCGTCATTAGAGTACTCGTCAGCCCATTTGCACAAATTAGGGTACTTGTCTTTAGTCAACAGTTTGACTCCCGACAACTCTTGAAGAATTGGAAACCAATGAGCAATGAAACTGGCAGTTATATCAACTACTCCAATCTTGTCACCTCCGAAGAACTTTTTTCCCTTTATTTCATTCTCCAGAATATTGAGAGCTTCAATTGCTTCTTCCTCTGCCTTCTCTCTCTCCACCCCCTTCTTCATGCAAGAATTAAACAAAGAAACACTAACCTGGAATAAAAAAACCAAACTATATTCACAAAAGGGCAGTACTTGAGTAATATGTATTTAACAAAAAAGAAAAATATATAATAGACACGACATGTATGGTAGTGTGTAAAATTGACTAAATTGAAAATTCTAAAAAATTTGGGACCTTTATAGAAAAGTGGTCATAAATTGTAGATATATCAGCCGAACACACATTGAATCAAAACAAAACAAATTAAACAAGATATATATGTAATTAAAACAAGAATTGGAAGAAATTAATATGTGACCTTGCATGTCATCAAGAAACTTTGTCCAGAAACGAGCCTTTGATCTGTCGTAAGGATCTTTTGGAAGAATGTGGAAAGGCTTCATCAATGTATTCAATGATGATTAACGACTCTGCAATGGGGTTTCCATTGTGTACGAGCACAGGGACTTTCTTGTAAATAGGAGTACTGATCTTGAGAAGAAGAGGCGATTTGTTTCTCAAATCTTCTTCCACGTATTCATATTCAACTCCTTTGAGTTTCAAAACCATTTGAACCCTCATTACAAAAGGGCTAAACCAAGCCCCATGTAGCTTAACTTCATTAATCCCATTCTTAGACTAAATTGTTTTGCAAGAATTGTGAATGATCTCCCATGTAGCTTAACTTCATATATATATGTTGGTGGGATACGTATTTGTTTTGGTTGTATAGAGGTGGCTAGCTTGTTCACTACGATATACAGTATAATTCATGAATTGCATAAATAAATGACATATGCGATGATCTCACCCACGCTGTCTAGTTTGACTCCCTTTCTTTATTCGATCAGTACTCCAGTACGTACTGCACTACATCCTAGCCTCCATTTTCCACATAATCACAAATCATAACTTTGTCGCTCTCCATAATTTATACTCCGTAGTAATAGTAATATGAATATGAGAAACTTATAAATGCACGTGCCAAAATAATAAATAGTCAAAGGGAGTATCATATGTAGTGTCAACATGTTACGTGGGTTTTTAAAAAATACTCCCGTCTCTTTAAAAGTTGTCAATTTACTTTTGACATATACATACAAAAATACTTTATCCGTCCAATAAAAGTTACTCATAATTCTCTTTCTGACAAACTACATACTTTTTCACATTTCATTATCTTACTAATTTCATTTTATAGGCAACACTCATTATCTTTCTTTACATTTTCTTTTTCTTAATCCTCTCTAGCTTTTCTTTTTCATATTTCTTTACCTCAACAATCTACTACACATTTAGGATGTGTTTGCAAACACAATTAATAATAGCTTTCAAAATCATTTATTTTTCAAGCTCTCTCCCACAACTTTTTAATAAGAAATGATTCTAAAAACGGTTAATTGAGTGCACAAATAACCTCTTAATATTATACTTCCTCTGTTTCGGAAAAATCTACACATGAGCTTTGAACACGAAAGTTAAAAAATATAATAAAATAAGTAGATGTTTGATAAAATACGTAACTTTCAAATGTACGATGAAGTATATATTTTAACACTATATAGTAGATTTAATAATTGATAGGATTATGAATTGTGGCCCATTTAGTACATTTTGTAGGCTAATTCTTTCAGATGACTGGGTCTATTTGACCTGGGTTTGACTATATGCACCTCCATTTCGGAGAGATGCATTCCCCCAATCAATTTATTAATTTAATAATAGTGTAAAAACCCCAAAATATCTTTCATTAAAATCCAGTTTACTAGATGCACTCTCCCTACTGAACGCACCCCCTACCGTCATTTCTTTCACCTTATCCCTAAACCAAACTTCCGGCCAACGTCACCTTCAGATAGTAAGAAATTCAAAAATTTCAACAAATCAACCATAAAACACCATTATCAAACCTCTTTTTTTTCGGCCTATTTTTTTTTTTAGAAAAACTAACAATTTTTTTTAAAAAAATCGTTCAACCAGTGCCGACCATATATCCTCCCGTCAACAACATTTTGTCGACGGGACGGGAGGATATATGGTCGGCCAACAAAGGTCGATCGACATTGTAATGTCGACTATATACTCTCTCGTTGACAACATTTTGTCGACGGGAAGATACATGGTCGACATTACAGTGTCGAAAAAAAAAAAAAGGGTTTCTGCAAATGCAGAAAACCCTAACAAACGCCCAAAAGGGGCGGACAAACCTGGGGTGTGGGCTGGGGCCGTCGGAAACGAATCGGGAGAGTGGGAGGGAGATGCCGTTGTTGAACATTTTTTTTAAGGGTGGTGGGGCGAGGGTGCCATGGCAGGGGGTGGAGGGGAGAGAAGGGAGAGGTAGGGGCGGCCGCTGCTGCAAATTTTTTTTTACGGAATAGGGGCGGCGGTGCTCTGGCAGAGGGTGGAGGAAAAACAAGAAAATCGGAGAGAGGGAGAGGAGGTCGTCGTGGCCACTCGCGGACGAGGGAGAGGGAGGCAAGGGGGCGGCGGGGTCGGGGCCGCAACGGCGGGGGCGGTGGCTGGATCGGCTGCGCCGATGGCTAGGAGAAGGATGAAGGTGTGAAGGGGGGAAATGAAATGTGAGAAATTAGGGTTTGGTGGGAGGGTGTGGTTAGTAGTAGGAATATTATAGAGAAAATGGTATTTAAGACATTTTGAGGAGGGTGCCATCTATTTTTGGTGGGGTGCATTAATCGGGGGAGTGCATCTCTCCGAAATGGAGGTGTAAATAGTCAAACCCATTTGACCTTTTTATGGGACATAATTTTGGCCCATAATTTTAACCCATTTAGACTTTCGGATGGGCCATCTTTTGGGACGAATTTAGGCCGGCCACGGATAAATAACCCCCCATATATTATGTCTTCACCCCACCCCCAATTTATATTTTGAACTAATAGTTAAAAAGACTATATTACCCCTATGGGTTGAGTTCACCCCACCCATAAACTTGATACACGTGTTATACAACACTAAAATAAACAACCGCAAGTGTACGGTGTCTATCGTAGCGTGATAAGCACGAGGTCGATCCCACAGGGAGGTTAAGCGTAAAAGGGTAGTTTGCTAGTTGAGTTCTATTTAGACGTGATCGAATAGATTGAAGGTTGACTTACTCCTAAGATTGTCTAACAATATGTCACAAATAAACAACGAAAGAGTAAATATGAAATCGATCAACTATCATGCAATTCAATAAAACAAAAGTGAAATAGATGAAAACTCAAAGAAGAAAATGGTGGGTTCCAAGGCAATTGTAGTACTTAGACATCCGTTTATGAATGTTATCTCGTTCAAATGGCCATTAAGGTTATCTCATATAGGGTGATCACACAAGAAGAATTAATTAATCTCTCGATCTAATTAACCAAAGGTGCAATGCAACATAGGCTCGTATTTCTACCTCACAAACATTACACCGCCTAAAATAGCTCCTAAGACCATTCGATTCCCTCTCCGATAATTAATCCTCTCTCGAGCTCATAATAATATCGGGTTGCATGCTTGCATACGATTAAATGAAATAAATCTCTCGATCTTACTCCAATTAACAATAGATAAGCAAATCATCATGGCCAATAACAACATGCTTGACAATGGATAATTAAACATGCAAATAAGAGACAAACACCAATTAAAGCAAGAAATTAATCATAAACTTCAATCCAAGTATCTACAATGCCTTAGAACCACAAATTTGTTTAGCTAACTACTAACATAATCAAATTACAAATTCCAAATGAAATAACTAAATAAAAAGGAAAAGAAAGAGAAAGCTTAGTCTAGAATGTGGTAGGGAATGGAATTTGGGAGCTATTGCATCCTTTCTTCCTTGATTTGGTGAAGAATTGAGAGAGAAATGGCCAAAACACCTCCAAGTATGTGTAACTATGTGTGGATTTGGGGGAGGATGCCTTGGATTTCAATAAAAGGGGTTTAAATAGTGTTTGGGTAGGGTTTGGATGGAAAAATTGCAAGTTGGTCCCTCAAAAATGGCCAAAATGTGGAAAAAGCACCGAAAATGGGATTGGCACGACCGTGCACGGAGCACGGCCGTGCAAAACGACATTTTGACTTGCAGGTGCTCGGCCGAGCAGGCGGCTCGGCCGTGCTCGGCGGACAGGGGAAACGGGGTGTGCTCGGCCGTGGCTGCTTCTCGGCCGAGGCGATGTGGAGCAGGGCAAGGGAGTGCTCGGCCGTGCCTTGAGCTCGGCCGAGGTGTGTGGTGACCAAAATCTCTCGGTCTCGAGGTCGTCCTCGTCGAGAGAGAGGCGCGGCCGTGGCATGGATTTGGGGTGTGCTCGAGCTCAGCCGTGCTGTGTCTTGGGCGACTCTTGGGTGAAAAATCCTCGGTTTCGATGTGTGTTTTCTCGAGCATGGTGCTCGAACGTGGTCTGAAAATGGCTCGGCCGAGCCATGAGCTCGGCCGTGCTCTTGCATGGTTTCTACCCCTTTCTCGTTTCGTGCATATCTTTCACCTCGGGTGTCGGATTGACTCGATTCCTTCGGCTAATCTACTCCGTTTTTCGAGATGAATCCAACCGTGCACTCCTCTTTCCGGTCCGATCACTTATGGTCTGTGTTTTGCTCCAAATTCCATCGTATTTCCTATAAAATCGACAAAACACAACCTTTCTCTCATTTCGGCTCAAACAATCATAATCAATGCATAAATCAATGAAATCCACATCAAAACACGCTTCACATGTGCCTCTAAAACGTGTAAATTCCACCCGAATCAAACTCCCCCAAACTTAAAATGTTGTTTGTCCTCAAACAACTAAGCACTTAAAGCAATGAGGGTGGAATGATCACAATGGAATATTCAATGCAAATCACACATGCAAAGTAAGATGTAATGATATCTCTTTCTCAAAGTGCACTTCTCAATGAAGGTTATAGGATCATTATTGTAATTCACACTCATGGATCAAAGAATGCACAAACACACAACACATTGTGAATGGGAAACATAATCCAAATGCTCAAGTCCTCTACTCACATGACAAAGTGTTTCTCTCAAACACACAAACAAATTAAGGATATTAATGCACTCATCAACCAAATTATGCTATGCAATCACCATATGCTTGCCCAACTTCTACTTTCAATAACACTCAAATGCTCAACAATGTGATCAATAGGACTTAATCAAGGATGTAACATTGGTTCTTTGGACAAGGTAGGATGAATTTGGGAATTGTGACTCTTCTAGTGGAGGACAAAGCTTGTTGTTTTACAATGTGTGCTTTCACTTTCTAATTTTTACAAACTCCATCCTCCATCCTCACTTCTCATTTTCTTTTCTTTTTCAAACATTCATCACCTCATCTTTTGAACCATTTTTCTTTTCAAGCTTTTGGGGCTCTTTGTCCCTCTTTTCTTTTCCTTGATTTTCTTTTCATCTTTCTCTTTTTCTTTCAACTTTTCCACTTTCTCCTTTCACCAAATATATTCATTCAAGCACATGTTTTCCACTTTGTCTTTTATCCCCCACTAGATGTAGGTATCAAAGGCTCAAAAAGGCTAAGTGGTTCACATTGTAGTTTGCCAAGAAAATGAGGAATTAAGCTCAAGGGGCTAACTACGGAAAATTACTTCGGTTTTGGGAAATTTTGGCTAAGTGACTCTTTTAGAACAAGATGGCCTATATCACATCACAAAGTTTCACACAATCATGCTTTCAAACAAGAACTTAGGCAAGTTCTAGAATTACTAGCAATAACATAGTCCACTCTCAAATGAACTAAACCGGATTACATGCTCGATTTAAGGCTCAATTCTCACCGGTTTATTCAATAGGACTCTCACATTCATCAAATGTTCCCAAGCAATAACACATCATGCATCCATGCTATCAAAGATCACAAATATGAACACAATCATGATACTATATCCAACATCAATCATGCTTACATTCAAAGCAAATAGACATCACCACACATACTCAACAATGGATTCCAATGACTATTCATGCTCATCGTCTTGATTTAAGTGCTTAGTTATTGGAATTCATTGTTGAGTATGTGTGGTGATGTCTATTTTCTTTGAATGTAAGCATGATTGATGTTGGATATAGTATCATGATTGTGTTTGATTCCAATGACTATTCATGCTCATCGTCTTGATTTCATGAATAGTCATTGGAATCCATTGTTGAGTATGTGTGGTGATGTCTATTTGCTTTGAATGTAAGCATGATTGATGTTGGATATAGTATCATGATTGTGTTCATATTTATGATCTTTGATAGCATGGATGCATGATGTGTTGTTGCTTGGGAACATTTGATGAATGTGAGAGTCCTATTGAATAAACCGGTGAGAATTGAGCCTTGAATCGAGCATGTAATCCGGTTTAGTTCATTTGAGAGTGGACTATGTTATTGCTAGTAATCCTAGAACTTGCCTAAGTTCTTGTTTGAAAGCATGATTGTGTGAAACTTTGTGATGTGATATAGGCCATCTTGTTCTAAAAAGAGTCACTTAGCCAAAATTTCCCAAAACCGAAGTGATCTTCCGTAGTTAGCCCCTTGAGCTTAATTCCTCATTTTCTTGGCAAACTACAATGTGAACCACTTAGCCTTTTTGAGCCTTTGATACCTACATCTAGTGGGGGATAAAAGACAAAGTGGAAAACATGTGCTTAAATGAATATCTTTGGTGAAAAGAAAAGTTGGAAAAGTTGAAAGAAGAAAAAGAGAAAGATGAAAAGAAAATCAAGGAAAAGAAAAGAGGGACAAAGAGCCCCAAAAGCTTGAAAAGAAGAAAATTTTGGTTCAAAAGATGAGGTGATGAATGCTTGAAAAAGAAAAGAAAATGAGAAGTGAGGATGGAGTTTGTAAAAATTTGAAAGTGAAAGCACACATTGTAAAACAACAAGCTTTGTCCTCCACTAGAAGAGTCACAATTCCCAAATTCATCCTACCTTGTCCAAAGAGCCAATGTTACATCCTTGATTAAGTCCTATTGATCACATTGTTGAGCATGTGAGTATTGTGAAAAGTAGAAGTTGGGCAAGCATATGGTGATTGCATAGCATAATTTGGTTGATGAGTGCATTAATATCCTCAATTTGTTTGTGTGTTTGAGAGAAACACTTTGTCATGTGAGTAGAGGACTTGAGCATTTGGATTATGTTTCCCATTCACAATGTGTTGTGTGTTTGTGCATTCTTTGATCCATGAGTGTGAATTACAATAATGATCCTATAACCTTCATTGAGAAGTGCACTTTGAGAAAGAGATATCATTACATCTTACTTTGCATGTGTGATTTTAATTGAATATTCCATTGTGATCATTCCACCCTCATTGCTTTAAGTGCTTAGTTGTTTGAGGACAAACAACATTTTAAGTTTGGGGGAGTTTGATTCGGGTGGAATTTACACGTTTTAGAGGCACATGTGAAGCGTGTTTTGATGTGGATTTCATTGATTTATGCATTGATTATGATTGTTTGAGCCGAAATGAGAGAAAGGTTGTGTTTTGTCGATTTTATAGGAAATACGATGGAATTTGGAGCAAAACACAGACCATAAGTGATCGGACCGGAAAGAGAAGTGCATGGTTGGATTCATCTCGAAAAACAGAGTGGATTAGCCGAAGGAATCGAGTCAATCCGAAACCCGAGGTGAAAGATATGCACAAAACGAGAAAGGGGTAGAAACCATGCAAGAGCACGGCCGAGCTCATGGCTCGGCCGAGCCATTTTCAGACCACGTTCGAGCACCATGCTCGAGAAAACACACATCGAAACCGAGGATTTTTCACCCAAGAGTCGCCCAAGACACAGCACGGCCGAGCTCGAGCACACCCCAAATCCATGCCACGGCCGCGCCTCTCTCTCGACGAGGACGACCTCGAGACCGAGAGATTTTGGTCACCACACACCTCGGCCGAGCTCAAGGCACGACCGAGCACTCCCTTGCCCTGCTCCACATCGCCTCGGCCGAGAAGCAGCCACGGCCGAGCACACCCCGTTTCCCCTGTCCGCCGAGCACGGCCGAGCCGCCTGCTCGGCCGAGCACCTGCAAGTCAAAAGGCCGTTTTGCACGACCGTGCTCCGTGCACTGCCGTGCCAATCCCATTTTCGGTGCTTTTTCCACATTTTGGCCATTTTTGAGGGACCAACTTGCAATTTTGCCATCCAAACCCTACCCAAACACTATTTAAACCTCTTTTCTTGAAATCCAAGGCATTCTCCCCAAAATCCACACATAGTTACACACACTTCAAGGTGTTTTGGCCATTTCTCTCTCAATTCTTCACCAAATCAAGGAAGAAATGATGCAATAGCTCCCAAATTCCATTCTCTACCACATTCTAGACTAAGCTTTCTCTTTCTTTACCTTTTTATTTAGTTATTTCATTTGGAATTTGTAATTTGATTATGTTAGTAGTTAGCTAAACACTTAGTGGTTCTAAGGCATTGTAAGACTTGGATTGATGTTTATGAGTAATTTCTTGCTTTAATTGGTGTTTGTTTCTTATTTGCATGTTTAATTATCCATTGTTAAGCATGTTGTTATTGGCCATGATGATTTTCTTATCTATTGTTAATTGGAGTAAGATCGAGAGATTTATTTCATTTAATCGTATGCAAGCATGCAACCCGATATTATTATGAGCTCGAGAGAGGATTAATTATCGGAGAGGGAATCGAATGGTCATAGGAGCTATTTTAGGCAGTGTGATGCGGCCTAAAAATGTCACCTAATAAGGAGTCGACACGTGTATAAAAGATGAGATCAAAGTGGAAGGAGTGGATTATCTAATACTCTCTAGATAAGAAATCCCCTCTAGAGGTCTCTCTGGAGGGAACTCCGTCTGGAGAGGAGCATCAGAAAGAAGCAGTCTTAACGAGTAGTTATGAACCATAGATGTAGGGAACTCCCGCCATTTCCGGTCCAGACTTGATAAAAGGAAGACCTTGTCCTCCTTTATCTTAGGGAACTAAGTCCACTAAGATGGAGTGCTGCCGAGTCTTCAGGGAGTGGAGAGAAGGGAGGACTTGGTCCACTCAGCAGGGCCGAGTCTCACGGGCAGCTCCGAAAAAAGAGGAAGGCTTGACTTCCTCTCCAGAAAGTATCTCTATAAATAGGTAAATTTGAGGAGATTTCCAGGTTAGACACTCTTATACTACAAACTTGATATACTAAATACGAAACCCTTTTCTGAGATTCTTTGAGAACTATTTTGATACATCAATGTAGGTCCCGAAAGTTGAGTTAATAACGAGTAAGCTAGTGAAAATGTCTATAGGGGGGGGGGTGAATAGACTTTTCAAAAAAATCTATCGAAATATCAGAATACAATGTGCGGAATACGAAATTAACAATGAGCCCAATACACGTTTTATACTCAACTTATTAAATTCGAGAACTCTGTTCTATACTCAACTAGACTTGTTCAGTTAGGTATGTAACAATTAAACAATTAAACAAAACAGTAAAGTAAACAACACATACAATTTATAGTGGTTCGACAACTTGTCTACATCCACTCTCACAACCCAGTTGTGACGTTCCCACTAAACTCTTCCAATCGAGTACAAAGTGTGAGTATTCCTGTGATTTTAAGTCCCAAGAAGAAGACTTAGATCTTCTAAGACTATACCACCAGATATGTCTACGATCTTACTAGAAATTTAACAAGTATCTAGCAACTTGATAAAAAAAACAAAAACTAAAAACTTATTCAGTCGCAGTCTTCTGGATTCTTCACTTCACTTCTGACTTGCTTTCTGAACTTCAATGAACTCTGTGAGTAATCTTCAGTATGTATCAGTATGTATCAGTATGCGTATTTACAGTAGTCTTCAAATGATCAAAGCCTTGAAGTATTTATAGACTTCTGAAATCAAGAACTTAGTTAGTTGTAACCAACTCTTCTTGAGAACTAACTTTTGTAACTGAATCTTCTTATCCATCCACGCGTTTCTTGTTAAGTAGTTATTCCATAACTAATTTCTTCAACCTTATCTTTATACGCGCTTCACTTAGACTTTACTTCAAGTTGACTTGTCTTGTGTAGTCTGGTAGATGCACTTGTCTTGTAGTCCACTTGTCTTGTGTAGTAGACTTCAACTTTTCTTGTCTAGTCCGGTCTTCTTGTGCGATTTACAACAGTAGACTATTCTAACCTAACAAGACTATTACATTACTTTAAGCTTTTTATAGCTTAGTCAACTTATAAACTATACAATCAGTCTATCTATTACATTCAAAATCATGAGCTCTATACAATGATTATTCATAGCTCAACAACAACCTAACATATACAAATAGCACATATGAAGTACTTATAAATCGTACTTATCTTTTAATAAGAAAACAATACTTATCTTTTCATGTGAACTCTACTGATCTGTTCAAGATGACTTCAACTCAACTAGACTAGATTAGTCAACACTTAGAAAATATTCAAAACTATTTTTGGCTTATCAAAACTTCATCTTTCATCAATATTTAGGACTTGTCTAGGATTCATATCCCAACAATTTCCCCCTTTTTGATGAAGCCAAAACTACTTGAATCTTTTCTCATTAGTAGACTAGTTAAGTAGTTATCTTGTCTTAACACCAAATAGTACTTTATCTTTTCATTCATTCAGGATAAGAACAGTAGATATTACACATATTTCAAAAAAAAATCAAAAACAACTAAGTATCAGAGCAAAAAAACTTATATATCAAATCATAAAATCAACTAATCTGAAAGAGTACCTCCTTCTGGATTTGGAACACAGAAAGCATCTAGAAGTCTCTTGTGAATTACTCTGATATGGTCTTCATCTTCAATCTTCTCTTTATCCAACAACTCTTCTTCAAACTTCTTGATTTGATTAAAATCAACTCTTCTTCCAGAGCTTGTCATCGGACATTTCCATCTTGGAAACACAGGAACAAGAATATTGAAGTTCGCTCCAGCAGATATCCTCAAGATCAAATTCCTAAGCATTCTGTTCTGACCTTCCAAAAACTTGTCGAACAAGGAATATAACTCATCTGGACTTTCAGAGTCACCATATTTGCTAATTATCCAGTGATCAATTTCCCATTGTCTCTTCACTTTCATCCATTCAGCTCGATGCTCTTTATCAATGAAGTAGTCAATGAATTGATCTTCCATCTGATCTTCATCAGCTTTCAGCTTTTGCAAATTCTCAATATGTTTTCCAACTTTCTTTTTACTTGCATAATGAGTCTCATCATCTGGATCAACAACCTTTTGTTTCTTCACCTTAGTTGTTGTCTCCACTTCTTTCGGCTCTTCTATATGAATAGATTTCCTTTTTGATACTTGCCTTGTCTGAACCTCTGCTTCAGGAGATGCAACAGCTTTGCCCTTCTCCTTCTTCTTCAACTCAACTGCTTCAGCCTTAGCTTGCTCAAGATCTGCAGTTTTAACCAACTTGCCTTTGCCTCTCTTAGGCCTTCTAAGATCTTGCATAGCTTCAGCAGCTTCCTTAGCTTCTGGTTCAGCACTGGACTTATCTTTTTCACCTTCATCAGTATCAGCAACTCGACTTATCTCTTCCCCCTTTTTGGCTTCATCAGTTGTCTTGAGAGAGAATAGAGAAGTAAACCGAGTCATTTCTTCAAACATCGCTTGCTTCATAAGGTTCGTAGCTCTTTCAATCTGCCTTTCATGAGAACCATCTTGACTCAACTTGTCTAGTTTGGTTGCCACCAACTCCAGCTTCTGAGTAGACAAGTTCAACTCATTCTTAAAATGTGTTGCAGTCAGACGCAGCTTCCTGTTCTCTTCAGTCATAGCACTGATAATCTCTCTTGCTTGTGCTAACTGATCAAAGGCTTCT
This sequence comes from Galeopsis tetrahit, assembly GCA_963675135.1. Classification (NCBI taxonomy): domain Eukaryota; kingdom Viridiplantae; phylum Streptophyta; class Magnoliopsida; order Lamiales; family Lamiaceae; genus Galeopsis; species Galeopsis tetrahit. The sequence continues at coordinate 69,248,597 of OY776128.1, read as the reverse complement.
TTTCTTTGAACATCAGCTACTTCAATTTTGGCTCTATAAACTCTTTCCATCTTCCTGGATTCAGTAGCTAAAACACGAGCAAAATCGACAGAGCTCTTCTCCGAATATTCAACTTGGTTCTGGAGAAATCCTTCAATTTGATTAAACATCTCTTGTCTGAAATCATTGTCCAACTGATTGACTTCGTTCATGATCATCTCTTTTGAACTTGTCACAAGGACACTGTTCTGTTCAACAAGAGTCTTCTGTAGTTCAGACTTGAGAAATTCATCGATATACGATTTGATAACAGCCTTCAAGTCTTCTTTCAACTCATCTATTGAAGTGGCTGGGATTGCTTGAGACGACTGTCCAACTTCAACATGAGTAGCTTCTTCCATAATCACATCTTCTGGAATTGATACTACATCCACCAACTGGCCTTCTAGAGCAGCAGTCAAGACCTCGTCTTCAACTACTTCAGCCTCTGGAAGCACACTTCCAGCAATAGCTTTCAAACTAAGTTGGGGAGAGTAGGGAATGATAGCTAACCTTGCTTCTTGAGCCCTTCTTTCAGCATCAGCCAAGTCCTTTTTCAACAAGGCGTGTAGCTTTTCCATGTATCCACAAAACTCAATGGGAAGCAAATGATCAGTGTATCGATTAATAAAAGCAAAATCTGACCTTGGACTGTTAGCATGATCCACTTGAAATTTGAACACAATGCCTCTCAACTGGTCTGAGACATTGTCGAGCTCTACTATAGGATCAGTAGACTGGATATCCTCAGCTGGTGCAGCTTCAATCATAACTACATCTTCTGCAAAGTCAGCTTCTGAAACTTGAACGCCCATGTCAAAATGTGATTCCGAACACATTTGATCATCAGAAATGTTCAGTAGTCTCTTTGCAAGAGCAGTAATGGCATGAGATGGAAATAACTCTGAGTGGTCTCGAACACCACTGTTCTCCTTTTGTTCCATCTCCCAGTCCATGAAGTTTGAAATACCACCTTTTCCTAAGATGACTTCGAAAAGATCATCCGTTCCAGACTTCTTCAATGCCACCCAGGTGCATATTCTTAGAAGTTTTTCAAACTGTTCCGATGAATAGTCGACTTCGACAGATGAGAGCTGTTTCTTCAAATTTCTGCTCATCTTCGCACGGACTCTTTTCTCTCTTAAGCACATAGGATAATACACCAAAGATTCGAATCTGACTTCAGACGGGGTCTGAGTAGATGGGGTCTCTATCTCAGTTGTTGCAGTGGCAACTGGCGTCTTGTCTGAAGTAGATGGGTTAATGGGTTCAACATATTCTGTTGAGGGTAGAGAAAGAATTTAGTCTGTGGTTTCTTGGGGCTTTGATGTGTCTAGGTTTGGTGTGACAACTGTCGGAGTATCAGTTGTATCTAGTATGGGAGTGTTTGGGGGTAGGCTGGCTCTCAGCGGATGTGCTGCCAGCACTTGTGAGGTTGAGGTAATAGGTCGAGGCCTAGATCGATGTGATCTAGCCTTGGTTCGAACAGAGGGAATAGAGAGAGGAATTGACAAAGCTGTAGAAGAAGTACCAACCTGAGGACTCGACTCTTCTAGTGGAGGAGGTGTTCCAATTCTCACTAGTTTGTACAACTCCGGAACTTGAGCGCTTGACTCCTTCTCTTGATCAGATTGCTCATCTGATTGAGTCTCCTCAGAGTCACCTGCACTAGACTCAGTCTTTGTAACTTCCTCCGATTCTTCAGCATTAGACCTATCTTCTGAAGATGAGTTAGCATAAGGCAGTACTGCTGAATCATCAATTTGAGCCTGCCTTGGGGCAACTGTCCTTGCAGCAGTTTGCTTCCTCAGAGCCTCCTTTTTCAGATAGAACTTAAGGGGATGAAAAGGCTTTCCTTTGCTCCAATCAGACTTGCTTGGCAACAACAAGGGTAGTAATATACTCAGCTTGTTGTCATACCCAACAACATTTGATACGATCCATCTGCGAGAGTCGGTGTTAACCCTAACACTTTTCTCGAAATACATCATCCGATCAGCTATTAGCTTAAACCAATTACCCTCCGTGATTCCATCATAAATCGCCGCCATTATCCTTGTCTTGGCTTGAGTGACAGAATCAAGAGATCCAGTGGAACATAGTAGCATCTTGCTCACTATGTCCAGTAGAGTGCGATACTTTTCCAATAATTCCGATTTCTTGACAGCGGGAGCTTTGCCATCAGCTTTGAGTGACATCTTCTTGCCACAAAATATGCTCATGTACCTCATCTCTTGACCAATAGCATAGTTCTCCACATCAATCGTTCCGATGGGCAACTTCAGATGTCTAAACATAACTTCACGAGTGAGAACAACTTGACTCGATCCAATAAATGATGTGATCTCATCTCCTTGCCTTGTGGCGCTGGCATAGAACAGCAATACCTCTTTATCTAAAACCACTTGAGGGAATGCCTCTAGATATGGCTTCAACCCACATCGAATGCATTTGTCGATGATTTCTTGATTTTCAGCAGTGTGAAGCCCTTTGAAATACATCGAGGGTTCCACCTGTACTTTCCCTTCTGAGATGAACTGGCCCAGATTAAATTCGGCCTGCATGTTCGTCCTTACATCAAATAGAGAAATAATCGACATTGTAAGTGTATAGAGTAAGAGTGGGAGTTTTAATTTTGCAAGAGATTTGAGAATTAGAGAATGAAAGTTATGAAATCGTGGGAATTATTTTGCAAACTACTTGCTCGGCCGAGCTCCCCCTTACCAAAAGCCATTTTCGGTGCCCATTCCACATTTTGGCCAATTTTGAGGGACTAACTTGCAATTATGCCATCCAAACCCTTCCCAAACACTATATAAACTCCCTTTCTTGAAATCCAAGCCATTCACCCCCAAATTCCTCAATTCCACACATACTTTCACATACTTCAAGGTGTTTTGGCCATTTCTCTCTCAATTCTTCACCAAATCAAGGAAGAAAGGATGCAATAGCTCCCAAATTCCATTCCCTACCACATTCTAGACTAAGCTTTCTCTTTCTTTACCTTTTTATTTAGTTATTTCATTTGGAATTTGTAATTTGATTATGTTAGTAGTTAGCTAAACACTTAGTGGTTCTAAGGCATTGTAAAACTTGGATTGATGTTTATGAGTAATTTCTTGCTTTAATTGGTGTTTGTCCCTTATTTGCATGTTTAATTATCTATTGTCAAGCATGTTGTTATTGGCCATGATGATTTGCTTAATTCATTGTTAATTGGAGTAAGATCGAGAGATTTATTTCATTTAATCGTATGCAAGCATGCAACCCGATATTATTATGAGCTCGAGAGAGGATTAATTATCGGAGAGGGAATCGAATGATCTTTGGGGCTAGTTTAGGTAATACAATATTTGTGAGGTAGAGATACGAACTTATATTGTGCTTTCCTTTGGGTTAATTAGATCGAGAGATTAATTAATTCTTCTTGTGTGATCACCCTATATGAGACAACCTTAATGGCCCTTTAAACGAGATAACTCTCATAAACGGACATCTAAATACTACAATTGCCTTGGAACCCACCTTTTCTCTTTGAGTCTTAATCGTTTACGTTCGTGTTACTTATTTGCTTGGTATTTGATCGATTTCGTATTTACTCTTCATTACTTATTAGTGACACATTGTTAGGTAATCATAGAGTAATTCACACCACTCAATTTATCGATCACGTCTATTTAGAATTCGACTAGCAAACTACCCTTTTATGCTTTAACCTTCTCGTGGTATCGACCTCGTGCTTATCACGCTACAATAGACGACGTACACTTACGGTTGTTTATTTAGTGTTGCATAACGCGTGTATCAAGGCCGGTTGCCTCCATTCCCGTTAGGTTCCTCAACTCCTTCTACTCCTTGATTCTCAAGTTCCTCGTCAACTTCTTCTACAACCGGATTCTCCCTTCGATTCATTCTTTCCAACTCTAGTCTTCTCCTTTCGGCGTTCCTTCTTCGACAATTGGCTTCAATCTCCGGATCTAAGGGTAACACTTCTTGTTGGTTCCTCCTAGATCGTGTGATCATAAACCATGTCTATCAAAAGAACAAACGAGAGTGAGATATACAAATAAGCTCAAAGTAACAAACACAAATATTTTTGGATTTTTACAAATAAAGAAAGCAAATAAATTGTCTAAACTAAAACTCTCCTAGCCTACACTCTAGAGCTCATAAAAACCTCCCCGGCAGCGGCGCCATAAACTTGATACACGTGTTATGCAACACTAAATAAATAACCGCAAGTGTACGGCGTCTATCGTAGCGTGATAAGCACGAGGTTGATCCCACAGGGAGGTTAAGCGTAAAAGGGTAGTTTGCTAGTCGAATTCTAAGTAGACGTGATCGATAATTTGAAGGTTGACTTACTCCTAAGATTGTCTAACAATGTGTCACAAATAAACAACGAAAGAGTAAATATGAAATCGATCAACTATCATGCAATTCAATAAAACAAAAGTAAAATAGATGAAAACTCAAAGAAGAAAAGGGTGGGTTCCAAGGCAATTGTAGTACTTAGACATCCGTTTATGAATGTTATCTCGTTCAAATGGCCATTAAGGTTATCTCATATAGGGTGATCACACAAGAAGAATTAATTAATCTCTCGATCTAATTAACCAAAGGCGCAATGTAACATAGGCTCGTATTTCTACCTCACAAACATTACACCGCCTAAAATAGCTCCTAAGACCATTCGATTCCCTCTCCGACAATTAATCCTCTCTCGAGCTCATAATAATATCGGGTTGCATGCTTGCATACGATTAAATGAAATAAATCTCTCGATCTTACTCCAATTAACAATAGATAAGCAAATCATCATGGCCAATAACAACATGCTTAACAATGGATAATTAAACATGCAAATAAGAAACAAACACCAATTAAAGCAAGAAATTACTCATAAACATCAATCCAAGTCTTACAATGCCTTAGAACCACAAATTGTTTAGCTAACTACTAACATAATCAAATTACAAATTCCAAATGAAATAACTAAATAAAAAGGTAAAGAAAGAGAAAGCTTAGTCTAGAATGTGGTAGGGAATGGAATTTGGGAGCTATTGCATCCTTTCTTCCTTGATTTGGTGAAGAATTGAGAGAGAAATGGCTAAAACACCTTGAAGTGTGTGTAACTATGTGTGGATTTTGGGGAGAATCCCTTGGATTTCAAGAAAGAGGGTTTATATAGTGTTGGGGTAGGGTTTGGATGGACAATTTGCAAGTTGGTCCCTAAAAAATGGCCAAATTATGAAGATGGCACCGAAATTGAAGTTGGGCATGGGTGGAGCTCGGCCGTGGCCTTGTCTCGGCCGAGGCGTGTGGAGCAGGGGAGGATGGGAGCTCGGCCGAGAAGGGTGCTCGGCCGTGCTATTTCAATGCCCAAATCTTCGGTTTCGAGGTCGGCCACCTCGAGCAAAGAGCTCGGCCGTGGCGCGCGGATGGTGCTTGGCCAGATGCTCGGCCGAGAAGGGTGCTCGGCCGTGCCCTTCATGCCCCCAAAAATTGTTGTTTCGGCCTACCCTCTTCCGAGAAGAATGCTCGACCGAGGCCTTGTTTTGGCTTGAAAATGGCTCGGCCGAGCCCGTGTCTCGGCCGTGCTCTTGAGCGATTTCTACCACTTTCTCGTTTCGTGCATATCTTTCGCCTCGGGTGTCCAATTGACTCGATTCTTTTGGCTATTCCACTCCGTTTTTCAAGACGAATCCAACGGTGCACTCCTCTTCCTGATCCAGTGAAGTATGGTTGGTTTTTTTGCTCCAAATTCCATCGTATTTTCTACAAAATCGACAAAACACAACCTTTCTCTCCTTTCGGCTTAAACAATCATATTCAATGCATAATTCAATGAAATCCACATCAAAACATGCTTCACATGTGCCTCTAAAACGTGTAAATTCCACCCGAATCACCCCACCCATAAGAAAACAGTTTTTTGCATTTCTCCCCCACCCAAAATATAGTATTTTTTTGTAATTGATTATATTTCTTGTTATTATTATTTTATTTGACTGTATTGTTGCATGATTGTGTAGTTGTAACGAATATATGTGTAGTGTATTTCGTTTCCGAGTTTTTTTTTACAAAAATCGCATTTTGTAAAAACTCAGCACTGGTTCGTCGAGTTTTGTGAGATTTTTCGGAAAGAAGTTCCACGTTATGAATCAAAACTCGATTTACTTTTCCACATTTTGATTCAAAACTCGACCAACTTTTCCATGTTATGAATCAAAACTCGGTCGCCGAGTTTTGAATCAAAACGTGGAAAAGTTGGTCGAGTTTTGATTCATAACGTGGAACTTTTTTTCGAAAAATCTCATAAAACTCGGCGAACCAGTGTTGAGCTTTTTGCAAAACGCAATTTTGTAAAAAAAATCGAAAATGAAATACATTACACATATATTGAATAATGAGTAGTGAGTGCGAAATCGAACCATGGTGAAGAGAAATCCAAAAAAAGGGTGAAGTAGAAGGAAAAATAGTGTTTATGAGTAAGGAGGGTAATTTTGGAAAATAAGTGGGGGGTGTACTCATGTGTGAGGGGTGAACACATCCCAGGGGTGAACACATAATAATTGGGGGCATTTATCCGTGGCCATTTAGGCCTATGTAGACCTTTTCTATGGACCCATAATTTCTGATTAATTTTTGGCAAGTAAGTAGTTAACACAACATCTCTAATTCCCCCGTCAAAAAAAAAAAAAAAAAAAATCTCATAATTCCATTCGAATCAGAAAGTCACTGACAAGAGGAATCACGCTCTAAGTATAGCCATAGGCTTCCATTAAAAAAAAGAAAAAGAAAGATCTCTTTCTAAATCTTGAGGCAATTGAAATGCCTATTTCATTTACACACAATTTTAATGCAATTTGATTTCATGTTTCACCCCACGAGTTGTAATCATGGTATATATATATTGTATAATGATAATCATACTCGATAAAATAAATTGCAATTATAAAAAGTGACAGTAAATAAAAAAGTGGACTTATTTTATAGGCCTTTAATATTCGTTAGTCAGAAAAAAAAGAACTCGATACTGGAAAGCCCTCTTCACCATTACTCTTTTATGAAAGGTCCCCCCTCCCTCTGACCTCTCCCTATTCAAATTTCAAAGATACTGCCTCCCTTTACAAACCTGCAACGGTTATGTACACTAAAGTTCATTTCCCTCGTGAATTATTCAAATTAGCACTTCATCTTCCTCAGTTTCTTCGTTCTAAATCAGTTTTTACACTAATCGAGACACATATTCACATATATTAAGAATGAGGTTTTATTATTTTATTATAATAATGAAGTAAGGACATTTCGGTCAAAACAATTTGTGTAAGTGTGAGTTAATTGTGTTAGGATAAGTATTGACATAGATGATAAATAAGTAATGTATATTGTGAGGGTAAGAGTACTTGTAACTAAAATTTTCATTTTTAGGTATGAAATTGAAAATAGAAATAGTATACATAAAAAAAAATTAAAAACCTATAATTTTATGGAAGTGCTTGATTCTACTCTTGGGGATTATATTTTAGCTCATAGAAACTTGATGTCTCAATTCATGAATGTTACAGTGACTTTTGTTAAATAATTTGCTATAATAGTTTGACACGTACTACTACATATTTGGCCTTGGAGAGTTCTTTTCAAACCTCTCCAAGGCCAAATATGTAGTAGTGCACACACAATAGCTAGAGACGCTCATTAGTTCGATAGTTTTCTTTGTTGGGTAGACCCTCCGTTTAATGTGGACGGACTCCCTGTTAAACTTTGCATTTGCAGTAATGAAAATTGAGTTATTCTGTTTTTAAAAAAAAAATGATATGACATGGAGGGAGTATCAAATATCAACATGAATATTCACGCACATTAATACTTAATATGTAGCAAGAAATCACCAATTAATTAATGCAGTCTTTTGATAAATTTGATAATGGAGTGAAAGAGTAGTTAACCTAGAATTTTTTTTAGTAGAGCACATTTGGTACCCACTCTTCCAAGATATATATTCTTAATTTTCTATTTCTTACATTTTGTTTTTTAAAAAACTGACTTTATTTGTTAATAACTTAATATACCATTTTCCTTTTACTAGTAGCATATTTTATGGTTGTTGAGAGGGCGTTTTCTCGGAGTGTTTTCTGTTAGAACTACCTGCACTACGACTAAGATGGCACTAATTAATTGTAAGAAGAAAATAAAACCTTACAAGGCAAGTTTTGAAATACAATTTGGGGAAATGTGGTTATAAATTTACTATAAGTAGTACCATTATTACGAAATCTCAACTGCAAAAGTACTACTAATACACTATGCCCCAAGTTAAAGAGACTTGCAAGATTCACTTATAAGCATGATGTCGGCATTTACATCATTAGTTTAGCTTCTTTACCTTTCTAATTTTTTTTTTTTAATAAAAGACTTTAATTAATAAGAAAAAAACTTTGTAGATCATGTTTTTTTTAAATCTCGTGTATTCGATTTAAGGACCAACTAATTTTGGGGTAGAACAAATTCAACTTCTATATCACCTTTATATATACTTGCCATTACTTTTGTTTTATTCTATATAACTTGATAGTTTTTTTTTTTTCCAACACCTTCCTATGATCATATAAAATCTCTTATTACACAATAATGTAACATCTTTGTACTGAGAAAGGGTATTCCTGATACCCCATTTATGAAATCTTTTAGCCGTTTTCCAAAAAAAAAATAATGTAACATCTTTTATTAATCACATTTAACATCTTCTATTCTAGCTACCATGTCCGTGTACATATATTAATGATGTACGAGCAGTTTAATTAAAAAGGAATTAATTGTGAGATAATAAATATGATTAATTGCATTGTATACGTGTTATATATTCATCTAACAAGTGCAATTGTGTCACAGAAGACCTCATATAACTATAACTTGAACGAATGACCTCAAGAGCTTAGTGGGGCTCTGATCATGTTATATTTTAAAATGTGCGACAAATTCAACTTTTAATATTTGTTTTCGTGTTAAGATAACCATGGAATTGGACTAAAATGCTAATGATATTTGTTTTTATGTTAAGCTGACCATGAAATTAGACTAAAATGCTAATGATATTTGTTTTTATGTTAAGCTGACCATGAAATTAGACTAAAGAGGGATTATGTATAATGTGCACTTATAGTCTTAATTAGTATAAATTGAACCTGCATTAATTATTTTGTACAAATAAAACACCCAGCTTTTAAAATCAAACAAATAAGTCCTCTTTCACCTCATTTTATTAGTTGGAAATTTGAATAGAGGGTCTTGCCCCATTTTTTTACTTAGTTTATTTATTAAAAAAAAAAATCAAGGGCCAATTTGTACCTAAAGCAATAATTTAGGAGTCAAATCACACCTTATTTCGAATAAAAATTTCACATTACATTCATTCACTTAAAAAAAAATGATTTCAGGTTACTCTTATAGGTTATTTATCTCACAATCACTAAAACATGAAAGTTTTGGCCACAGTTCAAAGAAGTTTTTTAGACTTCAGCCTTGGGTTTTGTGTATTCCATTGGTATGATGTGAGAATTGTGCAAGATATGAATTTTACTGTAGAGATTTTGGGGGTGTAGACAATTCAGGCAAAACGTCTTGTTCAATGACCTGTTCAGAATCATTACGGATGGGAAGTGAAGAGCCACTGAACATGTTTTTTGTCACATACTACCCGTTAAATTGTTTGTCTTCAACCTGCAACCCTTTTTTTTGTTTTACCTAAAGTGAGATATCTCACTTTCTTTTCTGCTAATTGCTGGAATCTATTCTGCGATTAACACGTTTTAAAGAATACAGAATTAGAACTTAAAAAATCGATTTAAAACAAATCAGCAGGAAAAGGAAAAGAGAACATCTAACTATTGTAATAATTATGTTACTTTCCCTTGTTTGAGCAATATTTAGCAAATCAACGTTTTATAAAAGACATTCTTTTTTCAAGTATCACTACTATGCATACAACGAATTGTCATTGTTTAAAAATTAAGCAATGACACTTTTTATACACAGAAGTGACAATTTCGTATGAATAACAATGACATAAAAAAGAAATAGGTGGACCCATTATACAACACTCTTTATAAGAAAACAAGAATATCCAACTATTTCAATTGCCTTGTAAGTTGCCATTTAAAAAAAAAAAAAACTGGACACCCAATTCCCTTATGAGCCCAATTTTTTTACTTTTCTTTGAACTTGATTGTTTGAAGGTGAAGTTGAAACATTATGGATAGAGATAGCTCTCTTACAACACCAAAAACAAAGTGAGCCATTCTTTACCTTATGAGCCCCATACCTCCCAAATAGTCAAATCCCTCTCTTCTGCCTTTTCACTCAGATTAAATATGGAGGTTCTGGCAAATGGAAATGAAGTACTCAAAGGGGAAAAACATGGGTTTCTGAAGAATTCATGTAAAGATGAAATCTTTATGGATTTTAATGGAAATGAAAGTGAAGAAATTTCAGACATTTTGGCTTCTGAGATTAATTTGAATGATGAGCATAGTAGCTCTGAATACTCATCTTCAAACTGTCTCAGCTCAGGGGAATCTCAAGAACTAGGCACAATCTATTTGGACAACAGAAGATTAGAGAAAAAGGGATCATTTATTTCAGGTACTATGTTTTTTATTTTAATTTCATGTTTATGTTGAGAAATTACTTGCTAATATTCTGCATTTTGATGATTATAGAATGTGATATGATGAAAGAAAGATTTGCCAAATTGCTGCTTGGTGAAGACATGTCTGGTTGTGGCAATGGCGTTTGCACTGCTCTCTCTATTTCAAATGCTATCACCAATCTTTGTGGTAAAAAAACACTACTCATTGCTACGTAAAAACGTTGTCGTTTAATGAATTTTGACTATTTTTTAGCTACACTTTTTGGACAAGTTTGGAGATTAGAGCCTCTAAAACCCGAAAAGAAACTAATGTGGAAACGAGAAATGGATTGGCTTCTCTCCGTAAGCGATCACATTGTCGAATTAACACCTTCTTGGCAAACATTCCCAGATGGATCCAAACTTGAGGTACAGATTAACTATAATTTCATCATATATAAATTTAAGGGGAAATAGTTTTTTTCCTAGTCATGTAATGTAAGTTACCTTGTTTTACTTCAATAATGTCCACTTTTACAAATTGAATTTTTCGACATTTTGATCGGTTTATCAAATGTAAGAGGTGAAACATTCACTTAACTGCCACGCCAGTGTTAACGGGATGTTTCACTTCCTAGAGTCGATAACCGGACCAAAATGTCAAAAATTGAAGTTACAAAACTATTTTCAATTGGCTAAAAAAAAATGTTTTCGTCTAAAAAAATATCACTTTTGGTCACAGAAGTTTACATCTTTATGTGGGTTTAATCATTATCAAAATTGGTCACTCAATTATTATATTCTATCAAATTGGTCATTGACTAACGGAAGAAAGATTTTGAACTACAAATCTCTCAATATCAGTTAAAAATTTCCCCAAAAATAATAATTTGACATCTCATTTCCCTCCTTTAATTCGTTTCCCTAAATCTAGTATTTTCAATTTCTACTGAATTATTTATCTTCGGGTAATCAGATGGTTTATAATTATTGTATTCACCATTGTTGAAAATTATTCAAACTCTATGTTATTTTGGACTCTGTTTTCCCAACATGATCTTTAGACAATATTCTAAATTATAACTCGAAGATGAATCTTGTTTTAGTGATTTTTTCCCGTTTATTCAGGTTATGACATGTAGACCGCGTGAAGATCTTTACATAAACCTCCCTGCATTGCGCAAACTAGACAACATGCTACTTGTAAGATACTCAATTTCTTGTTATGATTGATTTCTTTATACATATTTAGGTTGTGATTCTGAATTACAGCCTTGTCTTGTAGGAAATATTAGACAGCTTTAAGAATCCTGAGTTTTGGTATGTTGATCAAGGGATAGTAACCTCGGACATTGAAGGCTCGTCCTCCTTTCACAAGCCTCTTTCTCGTCAAGACGAAAAATGGTGGCTTCCCGTCCCTCGTGTCCCGCTTGGTGGCCTAACAGACGAGGGCCGAAAGACGTTGGGACATAGACGTGATTGCACGAACCAGATTCTTAAAGCTGCGATGGCTATTAATAGTGCAACTTTATCCGAAATGGCTATCCCCGATTCGTATCTCGAAGCCCTTCCAAAGGTATTGATAGTAGTAAGAAAAATGGAATAAAAAATAGTTACATAACTTTCAATTTTCAACATTTTAGTCTAATAACCCAACAGTAAGAAGTGAAACATTCGGTTGACTAATCAGAATATTCCACGTCAGCAGTCTTTTAATTGAAAGTTACACGACTATTTTCAATTCCGTTGAAAAAGCTATTTTCCCTAAGGAAAAAAAAAATGATCTTCTCTGTTAATGACTTAATGTGATGAATGATTCTCTTCGTGGCAGAATGGGAAGACGAGTTTGGGAGATCTCATCCATCGACACGTGAACTCTGATCAATTCTCCCCTGAATGCTTGCTTGATTGCCTTGATTTGTCATCTGATCATCATGCTTTGGAGGTTGCTAATAGAGTGGAGGCAACTATTTGTGTGTGGCGTCGAAGAAATAGCTCGAAACCATTGCAAAAATCATCATGGAACATTGTTAAGGATTTAGTGAATGATACTGATAAAAGCGAGCAACTTGCAGATAGAGCCGAGAGACTTCTTCTTTGCTTGAAGCAAAGATTTCCTGGTCTACCTCAGACCAACTTAGACATGACCAAAATCCAATTCAATAAGGTCAGTTTTCACTTTTTTGGTCATGTACGTACGTATTTCACTACAAGAAAATTGATCTTTAATATTGTCTTCAGGATGTTGGGAGATCATTATTGGAGAGTTACTCGAGAGTTCTAGAAAGCTTGGCGTTCAACATTGTGGCGCGAATTGACGACCTACTTTACGTGGATGGCTTATCAAGACATTCAGATCAGTTGATGTCATTCTCTAAAGTTGGAATGATCACTCAAAAAGGGAGTGGAATCTCGTATCCTACGCCGTACAAGGCAACTTTTTCGACGCCAAGGTTGTCTTGGGGGAGGCTGATTAGTCCTGCAAAGGGAGATGAATCGCCTTATATTGAAAGTAGCAAGCATTCTCTTCATGGTTTTGGATTCAAGAGGATTGTTGCTGATTATTTGAGTGTTGATGGAAAAGGGAAGGATTCGAAGAGGAGCTCGGACTCGTTTTCAAGTACGACGAGGGAGATGTCAGCGTCTCCGTCGCTTGAATCTTCGAGTGGGTCGAAAGGGATCAGCAGCCCGCTAACAAATGAGTCAGTTGAGGATGAATGAAGATAAATATGAATTAGATTGATTTCTTTCTTTCTTTGATTTGATCATGTATAGTGAAGACAATACTCCCCCAATCCAAAATATACGTCCTTTAAATTTATGCACACTTGTTAAAAAAATTAATTACTTTTTACTGTACCTCTAATTAATTATTCTAGAATTCAACACTATACATTAAAAATTATTATTATCTAAGTTATTATTATTAATTAGTTTTAGGGTAATTTAGGAAAAAATATAAAAATACAAAAACGTCATATATAAAGGAGTATATAATGCTGGAAAAAATATAAAAATACAAAAACGTCACATATTTAGGAAGAAATATAATTTAACAAAAAAAATTGAAATGTTTTTTTTATGTAGTATATAATGCTGTCTTCGTTTCCTAATATTGAAGGAGTCAGGAGGAGGCTGTGAAGGGTTGTAATTTCTTGAAGGGATGGGATATATACCCCACCAGTTTGATATATGCACTCCCCCGATACAACTACTCCCCTCAAAACACATTTACGATAGATGCACTCCCCCCAAATTATCTATTATACCATTTATCTTAAAATTTGTGATAAATGCACCTCCCCCATAAAACCCTAATTTTCCTCATTTTTTCCCCCTCAATTGGCCCAAACCCATCTCCTTCACCTTCTTCTTCTTCACGCTGGCACTCCCCCATGCCCAGCCGCCGCCGCCGTCTCACTCCCCCTTCCTCGCCGTCTCACTCTCCGTCCCTCTCCATCGCCGTCGCACTCCCCCTCCTTTTTTTTTTTTTTCATTTTCTGCACTCCCCCTCCTTCCCCCTCTCGCCGTCGCACTTCCCCTCCCTCCCCGTCGCACTCCCTTTTTTTTTCGTCTTTGCAACAGCCGCCGCCACCTTTGTCGAGCGACGCCGCCGGCTCTTCCCCCCAACCAGCCACGCTTCCGCCGCCGCTTCCGTCCAGGTTTTTTTTTTTTTTTTTCAGCAGGTCGACCATAAACACTTTCATCGACCCTCGATGGTCAATGAGAGTGTTTATGGTCGACCCTTTATTGTCGAAATTTTTTATTTTTTAAATTCTTTCGACGAACCAGTGTCGACGGGAATGTGTTTGGTCGACAAATCAATGTCGGCGGGGAGGTGTTTGATCGACAAACCAGTGTTGACGAGAGGGCTTTTGGTCGACACTGATTTGTCGAAAATAAGTTTTTTTTTTTTATTTCTAAGTTTTTTTTTTATTTCTAAATTTGGTGGTGATGGTGGTGTTGACGACGGTCGGCTGCCGGAGTAGAGGTGTTGACGACGGCCGGAGGGGAGGTGTTGACGGCGACCGGCGTCCTGCCCTAAAATTAGGGTTAATTCAATTAAATTAGGGTTTTGAACAGGGGTGTATGTATCTTTAATATTTTACTAAAAGGGTAAATGTGGTATTTTACATGAATATTTAATTAATAAAAGTGGGAGGGGAGTGTATCTAACAAAGCTGGAGGGGTATATACCCCAACCCTTTCTTGAATTTACAAGAGTAACAAGACCAAGTCAACCTGTGATTTTTATTTTGTTTGGGCTGAGGCCCACCACTCTTGTGATTTGGGGCTTTAGCAACTAAGGCAGTAGAGATGTTTATCGGGCTGGCCCTAGCCCTATAGGGCCAGCCTTACAGGGCTACGGGCTAAACGGGTTAGGGCCTTAACCGGTTCATATTTAACGGGCCTACAATTGTTGAGACCTAACCCTAACCCTAGCGGGCCACGGGCTAAACGGGCCACTAACGGGCTACAATAATTTTTTTTTCTTTTAAAATTAAATGTCTCAATTGGCACGTCCAACAAGCAAATAAAATAGAAAAATACATAATTAGTTAATGATCAGTAAATTAGAAAAAAAAAAGTATAATTTAAACACAATTTTAGAACTCATTGGTCCTTAATATGACCAAATAAAGCTAAACAAATATCATAATCTAATAAAAAATAGTAATAATGACTAATGTATGGTAATAGACTTCTTAATGCTTATAATTATGGTTATTGGTCAAATGACCCAAAATTTGTTCTTAGGTTATTTATTAAAAAAAAAAAAAAGGTAACAACTCGGGCTAGCGGGCTGGCCCTGTAGCCCTGCGGGTTGGCCCGGTTTAACCCACGGGTTAATCAGTCCGGGTCAAAAAAGCCCGGTTTTAAACGGGCCTATAATTCATGAACCCTAACCCTGTATTTTTCAGGGTTAAACGGGCCAACCCGGTTAGCCCGGCCCGGATAAACATCTCTATAAGGCAGCATGTTTATAAGTTTACGGCGCGGCTACAGGCACCCGGATTTTCTATGAGTACACACACAAAACGGATGAGTACACCCACGTGGAAAACCCAAAATTGCCCTTAACATTTCTCCCCCTTTCTCCCTCTATTCTGTCCATTCGGTACACCCACCCCTCCCAACTTCTCTCCCCCACTCGTCTCTTCTCCCCCATTCCCCACTCCCACTCCACCGTTCCCCCCTCCAAAAACGAAACCTCACTCACCTGCGACGTCGAACAGGAGATTGAGAGACACGGCCCTGCATCGTTTTTTTTAGCATTTGAGGAGGACACATTTTTTTTTCTTTTTTGTAAAAATGGTTAAAAGTTAGTTTTTCTTGCTTATATTTGAGAAAAAAGAGGAGGACGCGTGTTTAATTTCGGTTTTTGTTGATTGAAACATTGATTTTATTGTTGTAGGGTTTAGATTTTATTTTTTGAATTTGGTGTTAATTCATGCATGTGTTGATTAAGGTTGGTTTTTTGTGTTATAATCATGTTTATGTGTAGAATGTATCAATTTTTGATGTGTTGGGATGAAAATAAACCAATGGACATCTAATTGGCATAGTTTAGCACGATTGCAGCGTTTTGGACTGGTTTTTCGAACATGGACCCAATGTTGGGAAGTTTTTTTCGAACATGGACCCAATGTTGAGAAGTTTTTTTCGAACATTTGTCAAATGTTCGAAAAAAAAATTCGTTACAGAGACTTTTGGGTAAAAAATTCGACCAAGTAAAACTCGCGGAAGTTTTTTTCGAACATGGACCCAATGTTGGGAAGTTTTTTTCGAACATTTGTCAAATGTTCGAAAATTTGTTCGTTACAGAGACTTTTGGGTTAAAAATTCGACCAAGTAAAACTCGCGGAATTTTTTTTCGAACATGGACCCAATGTTGGGAAGTTTTTTTCGAACATCGACCCAATATTGGGAAGAAGTGATGACCCTTCGAATTCCCGCGTTTAAATAGGAGGTGGGTGTACTCATTCGGCGTTTTTTTAAAAAGTACAGGAGGGGTAAATACGTCATTTCGCAACACCCTTGGGACAAAAAAAAATTCCCAGGATGTACTCATAGAAAATCCGGGTGCCTTTAGCCGCGCCCATAAGTTTATTAGATGTTGGACTTCGGCCATGATCCTCTATACAAATTAAATGCAATTAAGACTTCTTTTAATAATTTTTTTTTTATATAATAAGTGATTACACTTATGCACACACTTTCGTTCGGGCTACTCATTTTTATGGGAGCCCACACTGATGGGATGATTCGTTGAACTTTGTGTCGAACTTCTCTCAAACATCGACTCATGCATTGAATAAATGAATTGATTTTCGAATAATAATAATAATAAGTGATTACGAAAATGATAAGGATAATCATCTTGAAGAAAAACGAAGGTAGAGATTATTTCGAAGAAAAGAAAAGAAAGCACATATGTACGTGTAAATTTGGAGCCTCTACTTTTTTCGACGTTAAATGGTACTGGTACCCAATAGGCCAATTACCATGTACTGAACGACACCGTTTTTGCAGCTGCATTTTAAAAAAATAAAAATAAAAAGTAGAGGATGAATATGAAAAGGTGGCGTTTGCTACCAAAAAAATAAATAAAATAGTCTGTGTAACACGACCAAAGGTTTTTTTATTTATCATGTTTCCTTCCGTTTTTTCATTTTCCTTCTTTTCTTCAAGTTTATGGTTTATTATTTATTCTTTCGTGAATTTATTATTTGTTCATTATTTTCAATTATGTTATTTAATTTTTTGATTTCTATCATTTCTTGATTTAGTAAGAGTTTTTTTTTTTTTATTATTCTTTCCATATAGAGGGCGATCATTATGATTTTTTTAATTATTCTTACTTTATAATTGTTGGGTTCCCCAAAGTTCTTAGTTTGCTTTGAGTTAAATTCTCACAAATTTATTTTTAAACTTCCTCTATAAGGTCTAATACTAATGGAGATACTGGTCCATCATTATATTTTTCATAATTTTATCGAAGTGAAATATTTTTTCATTTTTTGAGTTCAAGTTAGATGATTGAGGGACAAAGAATCTCTCTTGTCTTGATTATAAGCACATTTTTGCAACAAACATATATATGAAGTGATAAAGTCATATATACGTCTTCTTGTTCTTGTTACCATAAGTATAATGCCTTCTTACTCCAAACACATTCAACCATCGTATTCAGCACAAAACTTCCACGCCATCATTTAGCCTTTCAAAATTCATATTAATCTCAAACTTTAACTTATTTAGTTAACAAAAAATCTCCTTATATATAACTATTTGTCAAACTAAACAAAAATATTTTAAATTTGCACAATATGTGAAATGAAAAATCATATGTAACTTCAAAGCTCTAATTATTATTTACATTTCTTATTTTGTATTTCTTCTTACATAAGCAAATAATTATGACTGGATAGTATTATGATTTTGGTATATATGTGTTGAAGATAGACCAAAGTCCAAACATCACAGATATATATTATAATATATCCATTTAAAAAGTTCCATGTCCCAAAAAGGCACACATCCTTACAGACACTATATTTATATAGCTACATTTACATATATCATAGTACTATATAATTGCAGCAACAAAGTCCACTTTGCCTTAGTAACAGCGCGCTACCTACAGGCACACATAGAAGGGTAATCTCCATTGATATAATTAAGCATGTATATATCAACCTGCAATTATAAATGCGACAACATTAAGAATATTATTATTATAAAAATATAATTAAGGTGCAACATCTAGTCTGAAATGCACCAAATGTTACATGTAAATCGCTGAAAATGACACACATACCTAGATAAGTCGTCCTTAGTAGTAAAGAGATCCTGCAAAGAAAAAAATATGATTAATTAATCGATTGAGTGATTTATGAAATTTATACACCCATCTATATATTATTTCACCAAGCACTAGTTAATCATTTTAAAAAACGAGGTGACAATTGAAAAAAATAATAGTAATAAAATTAAACGGTAGAGAATTAAATTTATAAGTATATAGTAGCATACCCTGCCACCAGTTTCCTCTCGAGGCAACGTCCGAGTCGTCTTCTGCCTTATACTGATCATTGAACTGTCATATGTGGATCGTACAATTTAGCTTATCATTAATTTTAACAAAAGTACTCAAACTTAATAAGTAAAATCAGATAAAACAATTGTAAGAATATCAGCTCGACTAAAGTTGGTTTGAGCTTGAATCGATCAATTCAACATATATATATACTATAATCAAGCTCGATCAAATAATAAGATCGAGCAATTATAGTGTATTCTACTCAGACTCCTGGATCAGTTCATTTACATCAATTCTCGTAATAAAGCTTAACTACTCACGGTGGGGTTCTCCGCAGGGTTGGGTCGAGAATAGACATCTTGACCACCATAGTATATGGATGAGCTGTAATGAAATGGCTGCTGATTTTCGTCTTGTAAATATCCCTGCTTTGTGCTCCAGCTTTGTTCTTCTTCACCTGCATCATTATAATTAATTACCTACCACATAATTTGATTCATCAAACATACATTAATTTAATTTACTCATGAATTACAAACTTACTTGCAATCATCAAACATTCCTTACTAAATTTATAAATACTATATTACATAGTCAAAGAAATTAAAACGAATAATACATAAAAAAAAAAAAAAAAAAAAAATTGCCTCAATTTCTTACAATATAGAATGAAAATTACACATACACCCCTTCAAACTTTAAAAAAATCCCTAATAATGAACTATTCCTAGAACTTCAATAATTGTCACCGGATTACGATTTATTTAATTACAACACGTCACCTGCGATAAATCCCAAATTAATTTGAAGGTTGAATTTTATTAATTACTAAAAAAAAAAAGGGTGTGTTACCTGAATCTGCTGATTTCTTGGCAGGTTGAGCTACAGAGTCAGTCTTCTTCTCACTTTCCGACCAACGCCACGGTTCCCCTTGGCCTTGGGGACCCTAAAAATAAATAATTAATTAATTTCACCAAAATTATCCCATAATCAATTCTTTCACACCCCATAATTTATTCTTTTCCTTCAATTTTTATGATTAGCACGAGCTGAAATTTGGGATAATAACTGTGAGCAGCCATTACTCCACCCGGAATATAATTTTTTTCGTCCCACAACTTTTTTACAATTTTTCAAATGGTCCAATAAAATATAAATATACGAATCTAATTTTTATATGTACTAATTTTGTTTTAAAGTTGTCAAAATCTTACGTCGTTTTTTTATCATGGGCTTGACACGTAAACGGTTTGATCGATGAAGTTATTGACCAAAAACAACATCGTTCTGAAGAATCTGACAACTTCAAGATGAAATTATTATGTATAAAAATTAATTGAGACTGATATGTACATTTTTTTTTGAGACTGTTTTAAAAAAGATGAAAAGTTGCAATCCATCCAGGAGGTTAGACTGTAAACACATAGAACATTAACATGCAAATAAAATAAATGAAATTCACCAGAAAATTAAAAGAATAAAAAAAAATATATACCTTAGGAGGTGGGGGGAAAATAGAAGCCAAAATGCCATGAGAAGGAGAAGATTCCTTAGCTCCAAAAAGATGAGTAAAGGAAGAGCTAGTGCTAGATGATTTCTTTCCTTCCATTTTTTCTCTCTCTTAAAATATGCAAAATTTGGGGTTTAAAGGGGAGGGAGTTGTTCCTTATAATAAATCCAACCCCACACCGTCAAACAAATATGTAACCGCCGACAATATTCTTTTCCCAGAAAAAAACAGAAACCTCGGAAGAAAAAGCGGGAATCATGCCTAAAATTATATTTTTATTATTATAAACAAAAAGAAAAAGGAAAAAGACAGACACGTGAATGATATACGCTCTATCTAATAATAATGCCTCATAATTAATTAAAGAAAAAGAAATACACAATCGTCCAAACCAATTACGTTGTCCTCGATGAGTCAAAATATATTTTCAGCATACAGTTCTGATATTGGTGGGGATATAATCTTCTTCGTTCGTAACTTTTTAGCTTTTAAAAAATGATTTCAAAAAAATATAGCCAGTAGGGTTTTTCTTAGTGTAGTCAAATAGTACAAAGTGACTATATAGTCAGCGCGTCGAAATGCGCCACGTGGCGTCGTATGAACCTGCTACCTGTTATACAGGTTTTAATTAATTAAATTATTTTTTAAATTGTATTTTGTTATTTACTACTATAATACCCTTCTTTTATAAATATAATTTTTAAAAAATATATATATATATAGTAAGCACAATTACTATTCTACCCTTCTTTTATATATTAAGCACAATTATATATATATAAATTAAATTAACTAATACAAAAATAATTAAATAATAAAGTAATTAAATTAAAAGTACTCAGTAGTATGTTTTTCTTCCCCAATTCCATCGAAGACGTGTTAGGGTTCTCAATTGCACGGTCCAACAATCGTGCACAGTTGCACGGTCGATACTGAGTCACCCGGGTAAATAGAAACATGTCCTGGAAGAATTCTCAGTTGCACGGTCCAACAACCGTGCACAGTTGCACAGTCGATACTCAGTCACCCGGGTAAATAGAAACATGTCCTGGAAGAATTCTCAGTTGCACGGTCCAACAACCGTGCACAGTTGCACGGTCGATACTCAGTCACCCGGGTAAATAGAAATATGTCCTGGAAGAATTCTCAGTTGCACGGTCCAACAACCGTGCACAGTTGCACGGTCGATACTCAGTAAATCGTGCAATTCAAAAAATGTGTTGTAGGTGCTCACTTTCACGGTCCAACAGTCATGCCTGGTTGCACGGTCGATATCGATGTTAAGTAAACCTTGAAAATCAAAAAAAGGATTTTTTCTTGTTCATGTGCTCGAGCCTCAAATAGAGTAGAAATGCAGACACACAAGCATCTTTCTCATATTCGTATAAAATGCATATTTCATCTCAATTCAATATGATTATTGTTCACACTTAATTTTAGCATAAACGTATCTTATGATGTGGATTAAACAACAGAAGAAATATTAAATTAATATTTAAATAAAAAACCAGAAATTCAATAAAATTTCTGAAATACATATGATCAATATTCATAAAAAAAATCTAACACTAATTATTTTGGTAGGATCAACATTAATTAACGTTTTTAGAATCACTGTCTTTGTTGAGATCTTCATCATTCTCTCGATCAATGTTGCTCTTCTTATTTGGACATCGCCCAATTTTATGTCCTGGATGTCTGGTAAAGAAAAATTATTAAGTTATTGAGTGTTAAAAAAAACATAACTTCATAAACGATTATTAAACATGCAAAATTAATTAAAATGACATACCCACAAGATCCACATTTCTGCTTTTTATTTCGAGGTGCTTCTCGAGGCTTACTCTTTGTCGGATCACCTACACCATAGTTTTGTGGCTGCTTACTCTAGGTCGTGGTTGTGTTCGGATACAAATTTGGTGACCTTGTAGATTCCGAAATGAAGCGCGATACGAAAATAAGCTTTGCATCCACATTTGGTATCAGCTTTTGACTTACGAATGTTGTTCCGTACACCTATAGTAGCTTTAGAAAATCCAGACCGGGAACAGTGATTCGGGTGGAATTTACACAATTTAGATGCATATTTGAAGCTCATTTGATGTTGATTTAATTGAATTATTGGTCGATTATCATTGTTTTGGTCAAAATGAGAGAAAGGTAGTGTTTTGTCGATTTTGTAGGAAAAACAATGTATTTTGGAAGCAAAACACCAACCATACTTCACTGGATCAAGAAGAGAAGCTGACCATTGGATTCGTCTCGAAAAACGGAGTGGAATGAAAAAAAGAATCGAGTCAATCGGAGGTCGGAAGCTCGAGATACAACGGAACGAAAAATGACACGGCCATGTGGGATTCTACTCGGGCAAGGCCAATTTTGCAACACTTTCGTATTTAGCCCGGGTAGATTCCACCCGGGCAAGGCAACATTTCCAAGAGGTTCGAATTTTGGCCGGGTGGCATGCCCGGGTAGGAGCCACCCGGCCGGGTCACATCAAGTTCGGGGTTTTTTGCCATTTTCTCCAATTTCGAAGGGCTAAAGTACAAAAACTCATTTTTGGAATTCTTGCAACATATAAAAGGAGCCCTATTCCAGTTTTTGAAGACACACACTACCTTGGAGAGCAATTAACACACACAATCACACATAGTCATAGGTGTTCTTCTTATTTTGCAATTTCTTTTGATAATTAGCTTAGATTCTTGTTTAGTTTGAGAATTCAAGTGAAGATTTCCATTGGGCTTTGTAAGTAATTGAAGTTTGTAGCTACATTTCAAGTTTTAAGGTGATATCTCTTTAATTCTCATTTCAATTTCTCAATTCTCTTATTTCTTATCTTCAATTTCTTAATTGTTATGAATTGTGTGAATTCTTGCATTCTAGCCATGGATTTCTATTTTAGAACCATGGGCTAAGTTCTAATTGCCTAGGGTGTTGAAGTTTTGGTGGTTAAGTGGTGTAATTATGGATTAATTGCATGATTAGCTTAGGAATTGGGTGTATATGTTTCTAGTGTGGTAATTAGCATGATTCAATTGGTTAATTCACCCTATTAGCTAGCATTCTTAGTTTTGTTGATTTCAACGACCGTATTGGGTTGCATGATTAAGAATGTGTGTATGAGCTTGGATTAATCGATTAGAATTAAAATAGTAATTAGCTACACCGACCGGGGGTTAATTGCTTAGATAGACTACACTAGACACTAGTCGATTAGAGGTCGTCTATTAGATTAGTGAAAGGGCATCTCATAAACATTAGTAACCGTGTTGAACGTGTTTATGAGACACTATCCTAAGATCTTATGGCATTGATTAGACGATATAATTGCTAGTTTATGCACGTGTTCACCTAGGCCTCACAAGGGATTGGTCGACACACACGAGCGATAGCCTTTAGCTTTACCCAATACATTAGGTTTGATTTGTGTATTTTGGCCCAATAATTCACCACACAACCTACAAAATGGATACACCCGAGGCAATACTCTCTCACCTTGCACTTTCGAAAGGAAGTTAGATATCTTGTTATTGCCTTTGTTCATTTCTTCTTGTTTAATTTGTTTAGTTTTAGTACTTGTGTTTTTAATTCCCGAAAATCCAAACAAACAAGCTTAGTTACTACAATGGCATGATAACTTGCAACTTTAGGGATTAATTGGCACTTAATTAAATCCTTGGAACGAAAATATACTTGGGAAAACTTATCCAAAAATACGAACAAGTCAAACAGTCCCACGCCATATTTTTGATATTGTTATTTTTCCGACCAGTGTGGCATTTTCGGCTTATAAATCCCTTTCGTCTTGCGTATATCTTATAAAATGCATTAGCTTCTTCCGTCGAAGCGAAAGTCATGCCCAAAATTGTATTCCCAAAATCCTCATCTGACCCCTCTTCTGAACTCATGTGCTCCTCGTGTGATTCATCATCCACTTTGATATCTTCATATCCAACGTCTGAGAACATTGTGGAACGTTGTTGTACATACAAACTGCAACAGAAACACATTAAAAGACATGTTATGCAGCATCTTCCAATTTTACTACATTTTCCAATGTTATGCAACATATTCATATTATATATTTCAATCACCTATTTTAATGTCATTTACGACAACTAACAACATGTGCTTCTAACATAAAATCGAGGAATACCATGTGATTATAAACATAAAATTCAATTTAAACACTATATTAAATATAAAATTCAAAACTTTACATGATGATTTAACTCTACATTATGTCCTTTTAGCTAGAGGATTCAAACAACGAATATGGTTAGGAATGTGCATTCAATAGCCACTTCCTTTGCTAAATTCCGTTTCAAATTTTCTTTGAAGCATTTTGTCAAACACTTGTTGGGCAGTTATGTTTCTATTTGATTTGAGGCAATTTCAAAAACAATTACTACTCAACAACTCAATCACAATTTTAACAATTTCACAATTAATTCAAATACTCATAACAAATGACGGAAGTAAGAAAAAATATGAAGATATACATAAGCAACGTTCAGTGATGGTAATTCACCTACCCCACAATAATATTAAACTTACAAATTAAGAAAACTAAGGAGGGAGGAGATGATCGTTGGCGGCAGCAGGGAAGCGGCGCGTCGACGGCGGAAGGGCAGCTGCTCGTCGGCGGCGGAAGGGCAGTGGCTTGGGGCTGAAGTGGAGTGCGTGTTAAAATCTACGTATTATGTTCTAGATTATAACTTCTTTTATTTAATTTAATTTGTTTTTTTATTAATTTTAATAATAATTAATATAAGGGTAAATTAGTAGTTTTACCATTATATATTTTAATTAAATTAATTAATATAATAAATCTTTTTATTAAATTAAGGATGAAACTGTAATTTCAAAATTATATATTTTAATTAATTAAATTAATTATAAATATGACATCATACGACACATACGTTGAATATTTTCAACACATACGTTGAATATTTTCAACACAAAGTATAAAAGGTAACAGGTCATCAGATTTAAGTCTTTAGATTTGATTTTTAATGGTTCAGATTAAATTGACTACGGTAGTCATACGACACCATACGACACTCTGACTACACGTAGAAGGTCCCTAGCTAGTATATACCAATTCTTTTTTTATACTCCCAATTTCTCACAAAGTTTCTGAAATCTTCAGAATGATGTGGTTTTTTGTCAGCAAACTTCATTGGAATCAATCGTCCACGTGTCGAACACATGATAAAAATGACATCGTATCGAGGATTCTGACAACTTTAATATGAAATTGGTACATACAAAAAATAAATGGAACTAAGTTCATACATTTATATTTTTTAGAATCATTTTTTAAAAGGTGAAAAATTATAAAACGAAAAAAATTATATCATCACTACCCTTATTCAAATTATATTTTGTCTCAACGTGAGAGTGAGACGGTCTTATTTTTTTATTTTCATGTTGTATTAATTACCGACGAGAAATTGGTTTGAACAATTGTCTATTTCTTTTTCTTTAGTGCATATTTTCATGTTGTATTAATTACCGACGAGAAATTGGTTTGAACAATTGTCTATTTCTTTTTCTTTAATTTGCACTAATTCTCAGCCATTATTACCTAACTAAAATGATGAATTTATATAAGAATATTGAAAACGTGATTAAATTAAAATTAAAATCTAAAATTTATGAGTTAATATAGAATTAATTCTATATAAATTAAAATTAAATTACATTTCAAAATAAAAATAATATAATAAAATGAATAATTATTTGGCACTGAATAAAGATCACTAATTAGTAACTTTGCACATTAATATCATTTTAACTTAAATGGTCAAAATTACAAATTTCGGAACATTTCTTAATAATAAATATTCGTTGTATACTTGTAATTTTCCTACAAGATCTAGACAATATTTTTAATCCACTTTTGCTTTTGAAAAAGCATTCATTTTCGAGCATTGAAATAGTTTTGCGTACGAACTACATCATGAACTTTATAGTACCCTGCACATAAAATAAAATTGTACTAAAAGTTAAAATTAGAATAATATGGAGTAAATGCGAGTACAATATATATAACCGAAAAATAAAATGCAAAAAAATATATTTTTAAATTTCTTCAAAACATAACATTTACATTATATAACATGTTCAAAATATAATATTAAGAAAATAAATAATTTACATGTTACCTTTAATTAATAATTGTACATTTCATAAAAGAACATAATTATGTAAATATTTATTGATCTTAAGAGTAAATTTGAAATAAATGCAATTAATTTGCATTGAAAAGTACAAAACGTCTTATAATTTACAAAAAAAAAAAAAGGTTAAAATAACTTATATTTAGAATAGAAGGGATTATTTTATAAAAAGTATGTTAAATTAAGTTACATTTTTCAGTTATATTTTGTTGCACTTTTCAATCGTTGGTGACTTATATTTTCCAATAATATGTATTTTGTCATTTTCTGTTATAATGACTTACATTTTCTACTAATATTATTTTGCACTTTTTAATTATAGTAACTTACACTTTTTAGTAATATTATGTTGCATTTTTTTAGTTATATGCACTTACACTTTTTAGTAATATTGTGTTGCATTTTTCAGTTATAATGACTTACATTTTTCATTAATATTTTATTGCACTTTTAAGTTATACTGACTCGCAATTTTCAGTTATAGTAACTTACACTTTTTAGAAATATAATGTTGCACTTTTCAGTTATAATGACTTACACTTTTCAGTTATAGTGACTTACATTTTTTAGTAATATTGTGTTGAACTTTTTAGTTATAATGACATATATTTTTCAGTAATATTGTGTTGAACTTCACTTTTTAGTTATAGTGACTTAAACTTTTCATAAATATTGTGATGTACTCCCTCCGTCCCAAGATTTTTTACACACTTTGACCAGTACGGAAATTAAGAAAATGGAATAAAGTGATGTGTAAAGTAAAATAAAGGAGGGGTATTATTGGTAATTCATTGATTAAAGTGGAGTGATTTGACTAAAGGGAAGGAAAAGTAAAATAAAATAGGGGTATTATTGGTAATTCATTACGTAAGTTGTTTCCTTTTTAGGAGTGTGTAAAAAATGTTGGGACGCCCATTAAGGAAAGTGTGTAAAAAATCTTGGGACTGAGGGAATATTTTTTATTTATACTGACTTGCACCTTTTAATAATATTGTGTTGTACTTTAATGTTATAGTGACTTACACTTTTTACTGAATAAAAATTTTCACTTAAAAGTTTAACACATTTTTACTTGTAATAATTTAGTCACTATAATTGAAAAGTGTAACAAAATATAACTGAAAAGTGTAAAATACTTTCTCTTAAAAAAATTGAATAGTGAAATTTAATATTTTTTTGTTATTTATTATTTTATTATATAAAATTAATAAAATTATTTATTTAACGAGTATGATAGTAGCTTAAATATGATATCTGTGTTTGTAAATACAAATTAAATGGTTCAAACTCCATCTTCCTTGCATATATAATAATGAAAGTTAATAGTATACGGAGTATATATTATTAAGTACTCGTATGATAGTAGTTTAGGTGTTAGTCCGGTTGAGATATATGTTTCAAGTCTCATTCCTTGCATTTTTTTTTTTTTTTAAATTAATGACAAGTCATAATTGTAGTGTTTTGATTTGAGTTCTTAAGCTTTCACCTTTCCTCATCTACAAATAGTCTAATCCCACCATTTGATTGCAAACTCACATGGATGTTATAAGTCACATCACCCAACTAATCTAAAGATTTAGTGGTGTGACAAGATACCTTGTTTTGTGTCCAAATCCAAACTAAATATCCTAGAATAGGAATTTTTCATTGTATTCTTCCGAATTCTAAATAAACATAGCTTAAAATCAAATTTTATTTATCAATTTAAATAAAAAAAACTCATTTTGTATTTCACATGTAAATATTATATTCCTTAATTAAAAGAACAAAAATCAACAACTTTTAGAGTGGTGGAGGAATTGAGTGTATGAAATAGTAAAAAATGTAGTGTATTGTAGGGATAATGTTAGATAAATGTATGTAGTTATAGTGGGGATGGTGGTATTGGGAGGTTATAGGATAAAGATGGTGCAGTTATGTTAGAGTCGCCGCGTGCTCATGTCGCTATCTCAACTACTCATCATCATTACTCTTTATCTCCATTATCCTTTCTTCTCCAATGCCTAATTTATGTGCACCTATTCCTCACTAAACTATCACTCTAACTTTATTCAATACTACTCACTCCGTTCCGTTCTGGGGGAAAGATATTCGGAAACTTTGGACACGAAGATTAAAAAATATTATAATGAAATGTAAGAGGTAATAGTTACCAAAAAAAAAAAGGAATAGGTAGCTTTCATTCCATTGGAACAGACAAAACTGGGACTATGGGAGTAAAATATTACCACCACTTCAGTTTCACAGTACATTTCATACCTTTAAAATACAAAAATTCTTCATAAATTTAATTTTTACAATATTTATAATTTTTCACAACATGTCTTTATTTTTAGACTTGCACATATATACATTGCAACACATTTATTCTACTTTATACATAAAGATTTAATAAATCTTTGATTTCATGAATTATTTTTTTCAAAATTATTAAAATATATTAGTATATGATTCACGTGTTATGCAACACTAAAATAAACAACCGCAAATGTACGGCGTCTATCGTAGCGTGATAAGCACGAGGTCGATCCCACATGGAGGTATAGCGTAAAAATGTAGTTTGTTAACGGAATTCTATTTAGACGCGATCAATTAAAGTGAATGTGGTGAATTACTCTAAGATTACTTACCAAATTGTCACAAATAAGTAATAAAGAGTAATGTAGAATCGATCAACTAACATGCAAATCAAAGGAAACGAAAGTAAAACGGATGAAAACTCAAAGAAGGAAGGGGAGGTTCCAAGGCATATGTCACACTAAGGGGTCAATTTATGATCAAAAGCTTAATTAAGTGGTGTTGTGTTGATTGCTATAGGGTTGATCACGAAATAGTGCATTAAAAGTTCTCTCGATCCAATTAATCCAAGAGATATATCACACAAACTAGTATCTCTACATAATAAATCCCCAAAAAGTTCCTAAGATCATATAATACCCTACCAATAATTGATCCTCTCTCAAGCTCACAATAATATTGGGGGTAGGTCTGCTGTGAACTCGAGTGCATGTTGTGCACTCGAGTTCAGTAATAATTTATTAATTAATAAGAACAACAATATAATAAAACTTTGATAAAACTTTGGTTGTGGTCCGATGGTCACTATATAATTAAAATTAGCCTAAAGTCTTAGGTTCGATTCCCACTTTTAACATTTTATCCACTTTTTTTTATTTAATTTTAGCACCTATTTTTCTAAATACACTCACACTTTTAGTAATATTCTATTGCGCTTTTCAGTTATACTAACTTACACTTTTTTATAATATTGTGTTGCACTTTTCAGTTATACTCACATACACTTTTTTATAATATTGTGTTACACTTTTTAGTAATATTGTGTTGCACTTTTCGGTTATACTAACATGCATTTTTTTATAATATTGTGTTGCACTTTTCATTTATATTGATTTACACTTTTTAGTAATATTGTGTTGCACTTTTTAGTTATATTGACTTATAGTACTTTTTATTAATATTGTGTTACACTTTTCAGTTATATTGACTTACACGTTTAGAAATATTATGTTTCACTTTTTAATTATACTGACTTAAAAAAAAATACACCCATTTTTTTATTAACTGAAAAAAAAATAAAACGCAAAAAATAAAGGAAAAAAATATTTTTTTTACAAAATAAAAAGGCAAAAAATAAAGTACTAAAAAACAAATAAGCGTAAAAAAAAAGGATTAAGAAAAAAAAACAGCGAAAAAAAAGAAGGAAAAAAAGCGAAAAATAACAGAAAAGAAAAAAGGCAAAAAAAAAAAAAAGACTTGGTCAACTCGAGTGCATAGCATGCACTCGAGTGTATTTTAGACCATGCCTAATATTGGGTCAATTGCTTAAATACGATTAATGAAAGAGATTTCTCAATCCAATTTCAATTAATAATTAATCAAACACATTATCATGGCCATTGACAACATGTATTGCAATGAAAGTTAAGCAATCAAATAGAAATAGCAACACAACCACCAAATAAACAAGAAATTAATTCATAAACATACTCAAATTACAAAATCCAAATGAAATACTAAATAAAAAGAAAGAGAACAAGAAAGCTTAGTCTAGATTATGGTAGGGAATGGAATTCCCAAGCTAATGCCTCCTCTCTTGCATGGATTGGTGAAGAGATGAAGAAGATATGGCCAAAACACCTCCAAATATGTGTAACTATGTGTGGGAATTGAGGAATTGAGGAAGATCTCTTGGATTTCAAGAAAGAGGGCTTATATAGTGTTGGGGTAGGGTTTGGGTGTAAGAATTGCAAGTTGGTCCCTTGAAAATGGAGAAAATATGAGTTTGGCACCGAAAATTGGTTGGCCCGACCGGGCGGGAGTGTTGGACAAAAGTTGCAAAAACAGGGGGTGGTCGCCCGGCCGGCCGGGCCAATACTTCGTAAATGAGTGAAAAATCTGGATTTGGTCGCCCGGCCGGGCCAAACTTTCGTATTGGCTCCTTCGTTTTCGTCCTCCAACTTCGTCCCTCCGTATCTTGAGCTTCCGACCTCCGATTGACTCGATTCTTTTTTCTATTCCACTCCATTTTTCGAGCCGGATCCAATGGTTCACTCCTCTTTTTGATCCAGTAAAGTATGGTTGGTGTTTTGCTCCAAAATTTCATCGTTTTACCTACAAAATCGACAAAATACTACATTTCTCTTATTTCGACCAAAACAATGATAATCACCCCATAAATCAATGAAATCCACATTAAAATACGCTTCACATGTGCCTCTAAAACGTGTAAATTCCACCCGAATCAGTATAATTAGAAGGTATTATTTCTATGGGACAGTCCATATAAAGTTTAGTTCTGATTTTAAATAGGACCCCTATAGTAGACGATGTGATTGGGCCCCGAATTCTGGATTAGTCGGTCCATGAACCGTTTATCGAGACTTTAAAAAAATAGTTCAATAACTTTATTTTTAGATGTAAAATTTCGTATTTATAAATACAAAATGAATGTCAAATTAAAGAGTACCATATATTTTTAAAAAATTTGCTATATTATGCATTAAAATAGGACTTGTGACTGAAAAAATAAGGACTTCAATATTTGCAGATTATTATTTTAAAAAAATATCAGAAAACGAAGAGAAGTTTGAAATGAAGATCGCAGCCGCAAAGAGAAATCCATAATTAGTTAGTAGGCTGCACAAAGCTGGTGGATCACGACACGACTCCGCCGCCGAAATATTTATCGATAATGTTATTATATATAGTATTAATAATATAATAAAAATTTAAAAGCGAAATTCAAAACTCTGTTTTCCTCTATATAATAATGATATGTTTGAACTAGTTTTTATCTTCATCCAAATTTAAGGGTTAATTCTAAATAAATACATCACCTTTTGTCGCAATATCAATTTAATTACGATCTTTACGATTATTGTAAAAAATTACAACTTTTCACCGTGTTGTTGTGGTTTGCCCGGAGTTTGGCACGTCAATTACCCGTATTCTTTTTTTTTTTTTTTTTCCACATCAGATTAAATTTTATATAAATAAAAATAAAATTTTATAAAAATAAAAATAAAACTTCTGCTTCTTCTGCGTCTTTCTCAAACTCAATTCTTTCTTCTTCTACGTTTTTCCCACCTCTCAAACTCCAAGTTCTTCTCTTCTATCTTTAAAAATCAAAATTATAAGGATAGAACTAACACTAAAAATGGCAAAAAAAATAAAAATAAATAAATAAATAAATTGTAAAAAATCCTTAAAAAAATTTTAGTTACTACACTGTTGATAGGTCAAGCCTTTTTAGCACACATATAGTGATCATATAGTGATTTAAAAAAATGTCATGTTATATGTTTGAAGAAAAAAGGCAAACCAAGACATGAGTGTATTGATTTGCGAAGCTTTTGGCATTATTATATGACGCTAAGTTTCTTATTTTATTAAATATTTGTATATTTTTTATAACTATTGTTATATTCATTCTCCCAGGCACCTGATTGTAGAAGAGGAGGTTGAAGCCAACACATTAATTACTAGAATATTTTTTAAGAATATTTTCCTCTCCCATAAAGCATATAAATGGTAGTCCTCGAACTAGTTGAACAAAATAACAAAATAATTCAATAATTGGAGAATTTTGAAGAAATAAACCACCAGATTTAGATGATTTTTAGAGGATTTTGTTTTTAGAGTTAGAATAGAAGAACTTGATTGAGTTTGAGGAGTGAGAAAGACGAATAAGAAGAACTCTATTGATTTTGAGAAGGGAAGAAGAAGAACTTGATTGAGTTTGAGAAAGACGAAGAAGCGGAAGTTTTATTTTTATTTATATAAAATTTAATCTGATGTGGAAAATAAAAAAAAATAAAAAAAAAATATGGGTAATCTGACGTGACAAGCTCAGACAAACCACATCATCAATTGTTGACCGGAGAAAAAAAACAACTATCTAATTGCAACACGATGAAATGTTGGGGGTTTTTTTACAATAATCGTAAAGATTGTGATTAAATTGATACTAAAACTAAAGGTGGTGTATTTATTTAGAATTAACCCCAAATTTAATATACTAACTTTTTCATAAATACAATTAAATTAATTAATAGTATGATGCAATAGGCAAGTGAACATTAAACAATATGAATAGTACTATTATTTAAAAATAAATAAAATGAACATAATAAAATTGAACAACTAAAAAAAATTAAAGTAAGAATAATAAAAAAAATGGACAGAATGACTAGAGTCATTCTTACGTGCATTCATGGTGTAATTGAACCACAATTTTAATTTAATTGTAGAAATTAAAAGTTCAATTAAAAATGTATTCAAATCACTTAAAATTTAATAGAATATATGAATTCAGTTGCATGTACAAAAATTTGTTATTACTATATTTTAACATATTATTAAGTTTTTATTTTCATCTTCAACTTTATTTAACGAACAAGCCTTATACCCGCGTTTTACGTCGGGGTCGATTTATTAAAATTAGAGTCAATTTATTAAAATAATAATTTTAAATATTATATTAATTTTTATATCTTTTTCATTTTGTAAGAGTATGTGAGAATAAACTTTTTTTTATTCTAATATATTTATAATATATATATAAATTTGAATCTATATTATTGTATTTATATTTTTATATATTATAATATTATAATATTTTTTTAAATATATTAATAAAATGTGCATTAATAAAATTATAATTTTAATTGTAAAATTAAAAATATTTTTAATAAGAAATGGCATTGTCAAATAATTTTATATAGGTTATTATATGTAACTATATATAGAGAGAGAGTTTATAGTACGGTTGACTTTTGTAGGGTTTGTTATTTGTAGGATAAAATTTTAAAATTTTAAATCTAAATTTTAAAGTATAAATTTTCCATTCCAAAACAAACATTTCCTTAAAGAATTGTGACATTTCTAGTGGCACAAAATAGTATTTAATTTTTTCGTCAAGTTTTTTTCCTTTCAATTATTAAATTACTAGCACTATGCCCGCGTTTTTCGCGGGTTGATTTATTAAAATAATAATTTTAAATATTATATTAATTTGTATACATTTTTGTAATATTTGTAATATATGAATAACTTTTGTAAAATCGTTTTCCTAATTAAATTGTGGGTTGTCATGAAAATAATTTGTTATGTTGAGAAAAATATGAGTTATTCAAAATTTAAAATTAAAATAAATTCAAAATTTATAATTAAAATAAATAAAAGAGTTAAATCTGTAGTAAAAGTAAAACGGTTTATAAGATAATTATTTAAATTCAATCGATTGTATTTCTGTGCACTCAATATATTAAAAAAAAAACATAAAAAATTTAAGAACCAACATGTATAAGTAATTTTATAAGTAAAATGAAACACGAATATTCCC
Organism: Galeopsis tetrahit; assembly: GCA_963675135.1. Lineage (NCBI taxonomy): Eukaryota > Viridiplantae > Streptophyta > Magnoliopsida > Lamiales > Lamiaceae > Galeopsis > Galeopsis tetrahit. The sequence continues at coordinate 69,214,340 of OY776128.1, read as the reverse complement.
TTATAATACAGAATTATAAGTTCAACATTAAAAAATTCACACCTCAATCAAACTTAACATGGTCCAAATCAAAAAAGAAAATGGATATTTCTTTCTCCTATCTACATATCCATCTTCATCAAATGCTAAAATAAAGAGACAAATATAAAAAATTATTAACAATTATTAAACTATGAAATATTAAAACGATTCAATAATAAAGTACTGAAAAATATAACCAAAAAATTTACATTTAAAACTTCTGATGTTTGGAGAATGTGCGAGATAAAGATAACAAATTATTAAAAAGGGTTAAAACTATGAAATATTAAAATGATCCATTAATAAAGCACTAAAAAAAAATATAATTAAAAAAAAATTATATGAAATTGATAGTGAAAATATATATTATATTAAATAATAATTATAAATATTCGGATGGACAATTCTTCTGCTAAAAATAAAAAATTAATGATTAAAATAGTATCCACAAAATTAAAATATATCAAATTATTCTCCCTCTATTCCTCAAGTATCCATGGGTTATGCCTCTCCTCAGGTATGTATCCATGGGTTATGCTTCGCATAACAATGCATTGCATAAACAAATCAGAATAAGTTCGTAAAAAATGTTTTCTTTCCTCAAACTTCCCGATAACTTAGATTGGAGAATAAATTGATATTTTCTAAACGAAAAAAAAAAATTAACACATTAATAGACGGAAAATCTAATAAAAAAATGAAATTAGTATTTAGCCCGAGAGAATAAGCGATCAACTTTTATGTATCAGAGAGTGACGAAGATAAAATAATAAAATGAGAGTTTAGGTATAAAAATATTAGATATTTGAGTTAGTTGGGAAAATGATGAGATTATTCAAAATTTAAATTTAAAATAAATAATGTTATGATTAAAGTTTAAAAATAATAATTATGATTTCAAATTTAAAAATAATAATTATGAGGAGATAATATGTAAATTATTATTTTGATATTAAAATAGGAAAAATGAATTTTATACTTATGCTTTTTATAGTTGAAATTAATAATTTAAAAAAATTGTCAAGAAAAAGAATAAGGAAACAATTATTTAAGAAAAATATAAAAAAAAATTATATAAAGAATAAGGGAAATGAGAGGAGAGAGAAAATTATTTAAGAAAAATGTAAAAAAAATTGCTGAAAAAAATAGAATCAAATAAATGTGAGACGCACGTCAAAAAGATAAGATTTAGAAATAGTAATTAAGGGTAGAGATAAAATAAAATAAAAATTAATTTAAAAACACTGGGAGAGAGATAAATGAAACAATTATTTAAAAAAAAATGTAAAAAAAAAGACCGAGAAAAAAGAAAAATAGGGAGAGAGAGAAAGGAGATAAAATAAAAATTTAAGAAAATTGTAAAAAAAAAAAAGTAAAATAAAATTGAAGAAAATTGTATAAGAAAATGAAGAGAGAAAGATAATTGTAAGAAAAATTAATTAAGAAAACTGAGAGAGAGAGAGAGGGAGAAACAATTATTTAAAAAAAAGACCGAGAAAAAAGAAAAATAGGGAGAGAGAGAAAGGAGATAAAATAAAAATTAATTAAAAATTTAAGAAAATTGTAAAAAAAAAAAATAGTAAAAAAAATTTGAAGAAAATTGTATAAGAAAATGGAGAGACAAAGATAATTGTAAAAAAAAAATTAATTAATAAAACTGAAGAGAGAGAGGGAGAGACGCAAAAAGAGAGGTGAAAAAATTATTTAAGAAAAATGTAAAAAAAAAAAACTGTAAAAAAAAAAACCGAGAAAAAGGGAGGAAGAGAGGAGAAAATTTTTTTTTTAAGAAAATTAGGAGAGGATTTCAAAAAAAAAAAATTAGGAGAGAGAAAGAGGAGATGAGAGAAGAGAGAAAATTATTTAAGAAAAATGTAAAAAATTGAGAAAAAATGGGAGAAATAGGAGAGAGAACAAAAGGGGGAGAGAGAAAGTAAGAATAATTGTAAAATTTAAGAAAATTAAAAAAAAAAGAATCAAACAAATGTGAGACGCAACGTAAGAAAGCTGCAATCGAAGAATTCTACGCAACGAAAAAAATTCTGCAAAAAAGTAATAGAAAGGAGATGAGATTGATGAGTATATTTGAAACATAAATTTCTACTAAATCAAAACAAAAAATCAAAGAATTTTGCAAAATGAAAACAATGATAAAAATATTGTAGCAAAGGAAAAAAAAAAAAAAAACAATGATAAAAATATTGTAACCAAAAGAAAACGAACAAATACAAAAAAAAATAGAACAATGAAATGAAAAAATAAGAAAATAAATTCAGCAAAAAAAATAAAAGAAAGGAGATGAGATTGATGAATATATTTGAAACATAAATTTCTATAGAATCAAAAGAAAAAATCGAAGAATTCTGGGAAACGAAAACAATGATAAAAATATTGTAGGAAAAAAAAAAACAATGATAAAAATATTATAGTAAACATTGTAGCAAAACGAAAACAATGAAAAAAATACGAAAAAAAATTATGATTGCTCAACTGAAAAAAATGGGTTGAGATTTATATAGAATACTCCGTAGAAGATTATGCGGAAATTCGGTTTCATTTTAAATTTGAGAATTTATATTCATTTAAATTTTAATATTTAAAACTGTGCATTTAAAATATGAGATTAAAAAATGTATGGTTAAGATTAATGATTAAAATTAATAAAATGTGAAATTAATGAGAAAAAAGAGATTTTGAAATAGAGTGATTTGAGAAGAAATAGACTGTGATAAACCAATCATCTTGCGACATGTGGCTATTGAAATGTTTGCAAATATATGATAAAATTAAGATAAGATTTTGAAATGGAAGAATTTGAAAGGGAGAGAGATTACAAATAATAATTATAAATTATAATTATAATTTAAAATTTTGAGATTAAAATAGGAAAAATGGATTTTTTTTTAATCAGAATGGATTTTGGTGAAGAGAGAGATTGTGTAGAGGGATAAAATTGTGACACGTGTTCCATTATATTCTCACAAATATAGAGTATAAAGACAAAGATTAAGATTAAGATAAGATTAAGATTTGAAATGGAAGAATTTGACAAATTAGAAGAATTAATTTTTTTTAATAAGAATGCTTGACAATATTGAGATTTTGAAATAGAAGAATTTAAAGGGGAGAGAGATTAAAAATAATAATTATAAATTATAATTTTGAGATTAAAATAGGAAAATTGATTTTTTTAATCAGAATCTCTGAGAATGCAGAGATTTTGAAATAGACAATTTTGGTGAAGAGAGAGATTGTGTAGAGGGATAGAATTGTGACACGTGTCCCATTATATTCTCACAAATATAGAGTATTAAGATTTGAAATATAAAAATTTAAAGGGGAGAGAGATTAAAAATAATAATTATAAATTATAATTTTGAGATTAAAATAGGAAAATGGATTTTTTTAATCAGAATTCCTGAGAATGCAGAAATTTTGAAATAGACGATTTTGGGGAAGAGAGAGATTGTGTAGAGGGATAGAATTGTGACACGTGTCCCATTATATTCTCACAAATATAGAGTATTAAGATTCTAGAATACACTTACTATCTGTTTTTTTATTTATTTATTGACAATTACTAAAAATTCTCTAAAATCCTCAACAATACTCTATATATCTTAAAAAGTTTTTAAAATTATTTTATAATATATTCACACTCTATATCTCAAGAAAATTATATATACATTATATACATTCACATCCAGACAATGATTCATAAAGTCAAATACATATATCTTAAAAAGTTTTTTTAAAATTATTTTAAAGTACATTCACACTCTATATCTCAAAAAAATTATATATATATTCACATCTAGACAATGATTCATAAAGTCAAATACATATAGTTTCTTTATGCTTCATTCTTCATAATATCAAATACATATAGTTTCTTTATGCTTCATTCTTCATAATATCAATATTTCTTTACCCTTCATTCTTCATGCCATTAAAAAAACTTTATCAAAATAAATGAATATTTCTTTACCCTTCATTCTTCCTAATATGGAATTAAAAAAGAGTTTATTGACATTATAGACCAAGATCCTAGCCCATATTTTAATTCAAGACAAAAAAAATTGATATTACAATTTAAGACAAATCCATACTTGACATTCCTAATATGCCCTCTAATCAATATATTAAAATAATTAATAGGTGTTTTACTCATGATTCCAGTAACCGCGGCGGACTTTAAGGATCACCTATTATTTGATATTTAAAATTTCCCTGTTATTTATTTAATTTATACACTATAAATTATCTTTATATTATTATACATTAATTATATAATGAAATAACGTTTATTATATGTAAAATCTCTTATCTTCAATGTTGTTCGAATAAAGTGTAATTTCAGTATTTACAAATATTAAACAAATATTTAAAATCTGTATTATTTAACATTTTTAATTAAACTACATGTAAACTATCATTTTATAAATAGGACTTATGCGTTTGTTATATTACAAGTATTGTTTATCAAAGCTATGCATATAATATAATATATGTATTATTATATGCGTATATTGATATATATGATCTATCATGTGACATATACTCCTATATGCACACCCATTGTTGCATTGTAGTATGCCTGTTTTTTTAACAAAACTTATACTTAAAAATTACTAACATATATATCTTTTGTTGGTACCGTTTTAATTTTCTAAATAGGTTTAATTAAAATAATTATATATTCAATGAAGATCATGTTTTTCTTGGTCTATATTTATTTTATGTATTCTATCTTATATTATTATTATTTGTTTACATATTTATATCATTCTGCATAGTGTTTTTGCATATTAATACGTATATGCTTCTATGAGGTGCATATATATACATATCATAGACTTATATAAAACACTTATATTATATTTTATACAATTACAACATCGCATAGTTTTGAAAAATATATTCTATTTTAATTAGAAATTAAATCACATATATTTTTAAAGTCATCCAAACTTAATTCATGTTCATAATATAATGAGTTATTTATGAATATTATATTCTATACTAATTATGTCGATATATTTATACTCAGAGAAATTCTACACGTTATATATCGTCATATATATATTGATATATATGATTTATCTTATGACATATAATCCTATATGCGCACTCATTGTTGCATTTCATTTTGACTGTTTTTTTAACAATACTTATACTTAAAAATTAATAAAATATATTCCTTTTGTTGGTACCGTTTTAATTTTCTAAGTAGGTTTAATTAAAATAATTATATATTCAATGAAGATCATGTTTTTCTTGGTTTGTATGTATTTTATGTATTCTATCTTATATTATAATTAATTGTGTACATATTTATATCATTATGCACAGTTTTTTTAATCAACAGAATGCATATATCATGGTATGTGCATACATGGAATGCATATTCTGTCTTATATATACTCTTCTCTTGCATTCGAACCACTATATTCAATAAGACAAGTTTGGATATTGTAATGCTTTCTTTGATACTTATAAATCAACAACAACTCAAAATTCCAGTATATTGGTAGAACAACATTCCTAGTTTTTCAAAACATAAAAAAAACAAAAAAACAAGCACGAAAACATTATTCTAAATCCATGACAAAACAACCAATATACCAAGTTTAACAAAACTAAAAACCAAGCAGGACTCTTCTGTTGCATTCGAACCACTATATGCAATAAGACAAGTTTGGATATTGTAATGCTTTCTTTGATACTTATACATCAACAACAACTCAAAATTCCAGTATAATGGTAGAACAACATTCCTAGTTTTTCAAAACACAAAAAAAACTAAAAAACAAGCACAAAAACATTGTTCTAAATCCATGATAAAACAACCAATATACCAAGTTTAACAAAACTAAAAATCAAGCAGGACTCTTCTGTTGCATTCGAACCACTATATGCAATAAGACAAGTTTGAATATTGTAATGCTTTCTTTGATACTTATACATCAACAACAACTCAAAATTCCAGTATATTGGTAGAACAACATTTCTAGTTTTTCAAAACACAAAAAAAAAAAACAAAAAAACAAGCACGAAAACATTGTTCTAAATCCGTGATAAAACAACCAATATACCAAGTTTAACAAAACAAAAAACCAAGCAGGACTCATCTGTTCTAAATTCATGATATATGAATTTTCTCAGTCATCTTCCCATAGAAATATGCATCCATCCGATTAAATTCTTCTAACAACTGTTCATTCTCATATTTCAAAACTCTTATTTCATCCTCTAATTCCCTAGTTTTCAACTGCATAGACGTTGTGGTTGATCTTTCTTCATTCAACTTCTTCAATAATCCATGTATTATATGTGTTCCCCTCTCAAATAAAGGATCATTAATCCATTCAAAAAACTGGCAAAAACCGGGATTCTACCCGATTATAGTAAAAAAGATTAATCAATTCAATGTATACATAATAGTTTACTATATGTAAAATTGACTACCAAATCGAAATAAAGTAAATTCCATTATCAAACCTATGCTCTTACCGGAAAAGCTTCACATCCATAAAATCTTCGCCCAACATTATGATTCTTCCAAGACGTAACTACCTTCGCGTCAATGTCGCAAAAGCATCTAACCTTGTAATTCATTTTTCCCTCGAATTCAATAGGTGTTATTCTTGTTTTCTTCGCTTATCTTCCTTCAGCTTCAATGGGGAGAGATTTTCACAGTTGGGAGCAATTATTGTGTAGTTGAGATATTAGGCAAGTTTTTTGAATTAAGAAGGCCACGATTTTCGAGGATAATATCTACAAGAATTAAATTGATTCTCTTCAATTAGTTGACTTTGGAATAATTATATTATTTAAATCTAATTATTTCAAAACTTAAATTCGTATTAACACATTAGGGGTATAATTGTACTTCATTTTGTTATTTTGGCTTGATTTGTAACTATAAACAAAATTTCCTTGATTTGCAAAGACTTAGGGTGAAATGGTCTATAGTGTAATTCTCCCATTAAAAAAAACTTTAACAAAATAAATGAATACCCGTTAAATGAATAGGTGTTATTCTTGTTTTCTTCGCTTATCTTCCTTCAGCTTCAATGGGGAGAGATTTTCACAGTTGGGAGCAATTATTGTGTAGTTGAGATATTAGGCAAGTTTTTTGAATTAAGAAGGCCACGATTTTCGAGGATAATATCTACAAGAATTAAATTGATTCTCTTCAATTAGTTGACTTTGGAATAATTATATTATTTAAATCTAATTATTTCAAAACTTAAATTCGTATTAACACATTAGGGGTATAATTGTACTTCATTTTGTTATTTTGGCTTGATTTGTAACTATAAACAAAATTTTGCAAAGACTTAGGGTGAAATGGTCTATAGTGTAATTCTCCCATTAAAAAAAACTTTAACAAAATAAATGAATACCCGTTAAATGAATACTCGTCCGTCCATGTATATTATAAAAAAATTATTTACATAAAATATATAACTTACGTCACTTAATAAATTTATTTTTTTCAACAACTCTAATTTATATAAAAAAAAATAGATCTTACAATTAATATTAATAAACTTACATTTGAAGGATAGAATTTGAGATCAAAACAATAAAAATAAATGATATCTTGAGATATCAAGATCATAATAATAGATACTCCTATTTTCTTTATTTGAGACAATAAGAAAATTCATAGATACTCCTATTTTCTTTATTGAGACAATAAAGAAAATTAGATGCGACCTCTATACTGCCGATTGATTCTAATTAAATTAAAACTTGAAAAAAGAAAGGAAAACTTAAAGAAATTGTTAAATTTTTTTTTGAAGAAATGTAAAAGAATCAAAAGAGAGAGATGAGATTAAGAATATACAAAATTATGTTTCAATTAAATTTGAATATTAGAAAATAAGATTAAAATGATTTTAAATTTAAAAATAATAATTATGAGTAATAATATTAAAATTATTATTTTGAGATGAAAATAGAAAAAATGAATAATCAGAATGTCAGCATTTTGAAATAGTGAAAAGAGAGATTGTGATAGAAATTGTGACACGTGTAAAATTAAAATTAAGTTATTTAAAATTTAAAATATTTAAAATATAAAATCAAAATTAGATACTCCGTAATATTTAAATTAAAAAAGTTGAAAAATAGTAAAATTAGATTTTTTTTTTTTAATAAGAATGTCTACGAATGCACCGATTTTGAAATAAATTGTATTAAAAAAGGGAGAATAGAGAAATTTTGATTAAAAAAATATTGTGATTAATAAAAAAAAGGAAAAATAGAGAATAAAGATTTATAGAGTCATATTATTAAGAATAGAATAACGTGATTAAATTTTAAAAAATAAATAATGGTGTGATTAAGGTTTAAAAAATAAATTTAAAAATAATAATTATGATTTCAAATTTAAACATAATAATTATGAAGAGAAAATATTTAAATTAGAGAGTGATAAAATTGTGACACGTATCCCATTATATATTCTCACAAATATAGAGTATTAAGATATAAAATTAAAATAGTAATTTAAGATTAAATTACACGAAACTATATAATATATAAATATATATATCATTTAAAAAAATTAAATGAAAATCAAATCTAATCCAAGGAAAGAATCATAGTTCACCAGGTTGTCAAAAATAATAAACACGTAAATAACATAAAATAATAAAAAAATTGATAAATTTAAAATAAGTAAAAAGAACAATTGATAAATAACATAAAATAATGTAAAATTGATAGGCAAAAACTTGTGTGAGACCGTCTCACGGATCTTTTTCTGTGAGACGGATCCTTTTAATCCATATTTCAAAAAATTGGGTAGGATAACCCATATTTTTTTTCCAGATTTTGGTTTGTTAAAAAAGTGATAATGTTTATATAAAAAATGATAATATTTTTAACAAAAGTGACTATCACTTTTTACTTAAACACTATCACTTTTTGCTCAAACATTATCACTTTTAATATATAAGGGCCGTCTCACGGATCTCATTCTGTGAGACGGTCTCACCCAAGACTAGCCCAAATTGATAAATTTAAAATAAGTAAAAGAACAATTGATAAATAACATAAAATAATGTAAAATTGATAAATTTAAATTTAAAATAAGTAAAAGAACTGTGTTATAAATTCTAAATTACCTAATTAATTGAAATATACCACCAGTATTCATAAATCTCATACGTTTGCTTACTAAATAAATTAGTTAGATCTAGATTCAAGTCTAAAATTTAGAATTAAAGTTATTATACAATAATATAAAATAATTAATAATTCATATCAAACATCATTCATTAAATTAGAAACATATTTCCCTTTAAAAAAATTAGTGAAAGAGACTATATAATATATATATATATATATATATATATATACTCCCTCCGTCCCATATTAATTTGCATAGGTAGATGGGCACAAATATTAAGAAAGTGTAATAATGAGTGGAGTTTTGAGGGGTAATTTTGTAAACCTTTATGTATAAAGTAAAGAAATGAGTTGACTTTTGTGTATGTGTGGAGAAAAAGTAATGGCATTTGTGTAAAATTGAGAATATTGTGAGGGTGGAGTTTATAAAAAATTTTCCATTTTAAGGGTATGAAAGTTATTGTGGGACGTCCAAAAAAGGAAAGTGTGAAAGTTATTGTGGGACGGAGGGAGTATAATTTAACAAAAAAATCAAAATAATAAAAATTTAATAAATGTGAAAGAAAGTAATAAATGAATAAGTAGAGAAAAATAGAAAATATAAAAGGTAAAAAGAGATAGTAGAGTAATATTGAGGTAGATAATAAGTGAATACGTAGAGAAAAATAAAAAATATAAAAGGTAAAAAGAGATAGTAGATTGTTTAAATCTAAATAAAAATAAATAATTTGATAAAAGACATTCAAAATAATAAAATTGATAATTTGATATATGACAAAGAATAGTTATTTTAAATAACATACTTACGATGCATCTATATATAATAGAAAAATAAGTGAAATGTAAGTATGGAGGAGTCAGAATGGAGCTCAAATTATATCGAAAATATAAGCATAAAAAAGCCACAGAAATACACTCACCTTGAATGAAACTAATTACTATACAATTTACAAATAATGTAATTGCTGAAAGAAACTTTGAAGTTTTTTTATACTGGGAATAGTGACCTTAGAGTGACCGAATATAAAAAAGATTAGAGATAATAGAAAAAAAAGTGAAAGGTAAGTATGGAGGAATCAGAATGGAGCTAAAAAATTATACAGAAAATATAAGCATAAAAAAGTCACAGAAATACACTCACATGAGTGAAACTAATTACTCCCTCCGTCCCCGAAAAGTTTGAGGGGAATCTTGGTTGTTTAAGAAAAAAGTGTAATGATGAGAGTGTTGAGGGGTAATTTTGTAAATTTTTATATATAAAGTAAATAAAGTAGGTAGATTGAGTGTATGGTGGGCCCCAAAAGTAATGAGATGAAGAGTAAATATGTGTATATTGTGAGGGTGGAGATTGTAATGATTATTTCTATTTTTGGTTATGCAAACTTTTCAGGGACAAACTAAAAAGGAAAGTATGAAAACTTTTCAGGGACGGAGGGAGTACTATACAATTTACATATGTAATTGCTGAAATAAACTTTGAAGTTTTTTTATACTGGAAATAATGACAGAGTGGCCGGATATAAAAAAGATTAGATATTTAACTGTTGAGATAATCATGGTTATTCAAAATTTAAATTTTAAAATAGGGGAATTGATATATATTTTTTTAAATAAGAATGCAGAATACTGGAGAGAAATTGAAATAAAGTTTGTGAAATAGCAATAAGATATTTTAAATTTAAAATATATATAAAATATAAAATCAATATTAGATAATATTTAAATTAAAAAAGTTAAAAAATAGGAAAATTGGATTTTTTTTATAATAAGAATGCACTGATTAAAAACTTATTGATTTGAATAAAGTCTTATTATTAAGAATAGAATAACGTCATTAAATTTTAAAAAATAAATAATGTTGTGATTAAAGTTTAAAAAATAAATTCAAAAATAATAATTGTGATTTCAAATTTAAAAATAATAATTATGAGAAGATAATATTTAAATTATTATTTTAAGATTAAAATAGGAAAAATAGACCTTTTAAATCAGAATGGCTGAGCAGAGATTTTGAAATAGACGATTTTGGTGAAGAGAGAGAGGGATAGAGTGATAAAATTGTGACACGTGTTCCATTATATTCTCACAAATATAGAGTATTAAGATAAGATGAGTTGAAACTCTAAAATAAGATGAAATTATTTGATGTCTCGCCTCTCAAATTTGTGTCGTTTGGAGGCGCTCATATCACACAATGCTCTTACTCAGCTACTAATATAAACGGGATGGAGTATATACCCCTCCAACTTTGTTTAATACACTCCCCCTAATTTTTATTAATTCATATTAATTCAAAATATATATATGAAATACCAATTTTACCCCTTTTACTAAATCATGTTAGATACATATACTCCCCTCTAAAACCCTAACCCTAATGCATTAACCCTAATTTTGCAACCCAGCCGCCGCCGCTACTCCTCCGGCAACCACCATCACCTCCGGCAGTCAACCACCTTCTCTTACATCCACAAAAAAATTAAAAAAAAAAAAATCAACAACAAAACCTAAAAATAAACTTCCACTAATCCACAAAACTTAACAAAACTCAACAACAAACCCTAAACCAAAAACTTAAAAATTCAAACAAAACAAAAACTTATTTTCGACAAACCAGAGTCGACCGAAAATTCTCCCGTCGACAATGGATTGTCGACCAAAAATAATACGGTCGACTCTAGTTTATCGACCAATTTTGTTTTAAAAAAAATTAAATTTTCGTTAATATTGAGTCGACCAAAAATAATCTCGTCGACAACTATTTGTCGATGAGAGTGTTTTTGGTCGATTCAATGTTATCGAAAAAAAAACCCTGGAGAAACGCATGGGCGGCGCGGCCAACGAGAGGGTGGGGAGGGGGCACGGCGGGTGGGAGGCGCAGACTCAACAGCGGCGGCGGGTTAGTTGCAGAAACGAAAAAAAAGAAAAAGAAGATGATGTGGGGGCGTCTTGCTGCGTACGGCGGCGGGGCGGTGCAGGCACTGGGGAAGAAGATGAGGGCGGCGGCGACGATAAGAAAATGAGGCGGTGAGGGGCTGCGCTAGACGAGAAACGAGGGAGGAGGGCGGCGGCGAACGTCGTCGGCGCTCGACGATGGGCGGCGGCGGTGGATGGGAAGAAAGACAAGTATGGGAGAGAAAGGGAAGAATGGGGAGAAGATAAGAAAAAATGAGGGTTAGGGGGGTAAAATTGGTATTTCATATATATTTTGAATTAATAAAAAGGAAGGGGGAGTGTATTAAACAAAGATGGAGGGGTATATACCCCTTCCCAATATAAACTCATAAGAAAGAGATTGGATTGGGCCTTTATCATGGCTCAAATCATTCATGGGCCACAACCCCAACAACAGCCCAATAGGCCACAGATAAATGACCCCAAATATTTATGTTTTCACCCACTCCCCACCACATAATCATTTCACTCCCTAACACTCTTAGGGCTTGTTTGATAGCTTAAATTAAATTTAGATTAATTATATATCATTTTTATTGGTTGTTTGATAACTTAGATTAAGGGTAGATTATACTTTAAAATTTATAAAGTTTAGTTATCATTCTAATCATAGATAATCAGTCTATGCTATCAAACATGTCCTTAGGTTCCATTTGATGGAGGGATTTGATCTATAAGTTTTAAATTCACCATCCAAATCCATTCCACTTATTTGGATTATAAATGAATTTTAAATACTTAGGGCATGATTGGTATGACTGAATGAAATTGTGACTGAATGGAATAAACTCATGAATGGAATGAAGGCCTGAATGGAATGAATGTTTGAATAAAATTTTCATGATTGGTATTAACTTGGAATGGAAAAATCATTCCTTGGTTGATTCCATTCTCATGATTGGTATAATAAATGAGATGCAAAATAATGTACATGGTTTATATTAAATGACTAAAATACCCTTCAATATATATTTATAAAAATATATTAAATTAGTCAATATGCTATTATTAATATAATAATAAAATTTTAGATAAATAATTTTTAATTTAGAAAAAATAGTGAACATCTTACGATTCCTTCTGCAACCAAGAAACGATTCATGTATATATATATATATATATATATATACACGCGCAGATATATAGTATAGAACAGAACTTCTGGATATTTCTCTAATTCATTTGTCTAGTTCTTCTTTCTTAGAGAATCAACGTCCTTCAGTCCTTGACATCTTTTTTCTTGCGTGAAGCCGTCAATTGGGTTGTAGAGATTAGAGAATTAGGTTTATGAAAATCATTGCGTGAATTAGGGTTCAAGGTTTTGATTAAAGATCGTGATTAATGAATATCTTGTTTAATTATTAGGAAGGATAATTTTGTAAAAATAAAATATAAGTGATGATTTTATTTTAAAAAATTAAAAAATAATTAATTCCACACAGAATGGAATGGGGAAAGACAGGGGGATGGAGAGGAATCACAATTCTTTATTTTTGGGAATCTAAAGTGGGATAGCTCAAGTGGTTAGAGCACCACTACCTAGGCCTTAGGTCCTGGGTTCGAGTCATGGGTAGGGGAAATGGGATGGGTATTTAACTTGTAATCAAAAAAAAAAAAAACCATTCCCTGTGGAATCGCGATTCCAAATAAAAAAACATACCAATCGTGAGATTAGGAATAGACTCATGAATACTCATTCAATTCCAAATCTATTACCACATACCAATCATACCCTTAATTTTTTTCTCACACAATTTTTATTTAAAATTAAGAGTATTTTAAATCCTTACTAAAACCATCTCATTTGAAATACATCTATTTTAAAAAAAATTCATTTAAAATACATTCTCAAATTAAATTCCCTCATCCACACAACCTTATACACTTTAATAAAATCTTTTGACTTGTACCCCTCCCTTTTAAAATCAAAAGAAAGCCCTCACTTTCTTTGGCTCCAAAACTTGAAAAGTTACCCCTCCCCACCGTCAGTTATGTCAGCCCCGCTGGCCGCCGTTTTTCCGGCGACGTCCGTTGCCGCCTACAGTTCCGCCTCCGTGCTCCCTAATGAATGTAGTTTGAATGTTTAGGTTTTAAACTTGAATTTAAATTTAAATGCTAAATCTTGAATGTTTAATTTTTAGGTTGTGATAAATGTTATACTATATATATATATGTGTATATATATTAATTTAGGTATGGGTTAATTACAAATTAAATCACCACCTTTCACTGAATTGCAATTTAATCTAAACTTTTGAATAATTGCAAATAAAATCACTACCTTTAAATATTGTTGCAATTTAAACTTCTTAATAGTCTCATTTGTGCTCAAATCTAACGTGGTTGGCTGATGTGACACATTCTTAATGAAACAACATTGTTTTTTATTTCGATCTAATCTCGAAACGTCAAATTCGAGCACAAATGAGATTGTCTAGAAGTCTAAATTGCAACAATATTGAAAGGTGATGATTTTATTTGCAATTATTCAAAAGTTTAGATTAAATTGCAATTTAGCGAAAGGTGGTGATTTAATATGCAATTAACCATTTAGGTATTGTTGATGTGTATTATTGTTCATGAAGTTAGGGTTTATGATTTTTTTTTTCTTAAAGTTTTTACATTTCAAAATTTTATTTCCAAATGTAGGTTAGTTTTTGTTGTTTAATAAGTGTAGGGGTGTGCAAAGTATGGTTTAGACCGATCAAACCGACCGAACCAAACCAAACCATTAAATGTGGTTCGGTTTTTGGTTTACGGTTCGATTTACGGTTTTTAGAATTGATTTTTTTTTAGTATGGTTTGGTTTATGGTTTTCACTAATGAAAAACCGCAAAAAACCGAACCAAACCGAACTTGTTTTATATATATAAATATATATATATTATATAATATTATCTAAATAAATATTATATATATTATAGATTTATAGTCTCTATATTATATAATCCCTAAACTAGTAAACTCAAGACATTTTTCAAGCCGACAAGTACAATTGCCCATAAACCCTACTCATTCTCTTCTATTTAGTATTTAGCACCTCTACGTGCATGACGCTCTCAGCCTCTCGTTTCTTTTTGTGGTTATTTAGTTATTTTTTAACAACTAGTTTGTGAACGTTGTAGTAGCATTTCGTCTATTCGAATTATATTTTGGATTATTGGGATTTCATTTTGTCTAATCTATTGAGATTGTGTTTTACATTTTTATTAATTATTGTGTATAGGGAAAAAAAATTAGCAAAACTACGGTTCGGTCAAAATCGACCGAACCGCCCGAAATATTATGGTTTCAAACCGAACGGTTTTTATAAATACGGTTTGGTTTATGGTTTTGAAAAAAAAGAATGGTTTATAGTCTGGTTTACGATTTACGGGTGGTTTGGTTAACCAAACCGAACCATGCACACCCCTAAATAAGTGTTCTTCAGAATGATTTTGACTTTCAATTGTTGAATAAACTTGGTTTTTCCATAAAACGTGAGATGGGGGAGACGAAATGGCGAAATGAGGAATCGGGCAATTCTCAACACTGGTTGACCGAGTTTCGTGTGAAAACGTAGAAAAGTAGGCCGAGTTTTGATTCAAAGCGTGAAACTTTTAACCAAGTTCTGTGTGAAAATGTGAAACGTTTTTAAAAAAATGTAGACAACTCGTGGAACTTTTTTGCGAAAATATATAAACAACTTGTGGAACTTTTTTCCAAACATATATACAACTCTCGGGAATTTATTTCTGAAAACTCTTAAAAAACTCAGTAAATCAGTGCTGAATTTTAGTAAATACAAATATACTATACAAAAAAAAAAATGTAAATTATACTTTAAAAAATACAAAGAAAACTTATATATACGTAACAAACACTTCATTTTTAGACCTAAGTTTCAAATTTTTTTAAAAGAAGGAATACGGTTATGTTGAGTTTTGGGAGGGAGGAGAGGGAATGTAGAAAGTTATTTATTTTTTAATTTGAGGACTGAAGGTAAACTCTTAGCGTATGAAGGTAATATAATTTTTTTTTGGGCGCGGCTAAAGGCACCCGGTTTTCCTATGAGTACACCCACGCGATGAGGACACCCACAAAACGGATGAGGACACCCACCTGGAAAACTAAAAAATACCCTTGTTACATTAAAACCCTAATTCATAACTTATTTGGTACACCCACACTATTTCGCCTCCTCACCTTCCCTCTCCCACGACGACAACGACCTCCAAAAATTTCGCCAGCGCCGCCCTCGTCTCCTCTTCGCCAACACCGTCCCTGTTTCGCCGGCAGCTCCGCCTCCCCTCCCTTCGCGGCGACAGCGCTGCCCACCTCTTCGCGGAGGCCGCACCTCTTCCCTCTCCCCTTCCCGTCGCACCGCCCTCTTCCACAGCAACCATCTCCACCGCCCCCCTCCTCCCCACAGTCGCGGCCGCTGCCGCCGCCCTCCCTTCTCCCCACAGACGCGGCCGCCCCCCTCCTCCCCACAGTCGCGGCCGCTGCCGCCGCCCTCCCTTCTCCCCACAGACGCGGCCGCCCCCGCTCCTCCCCACTGTCGCGGCCGCTGCCGCCGCCCTCCCTTCTCCCCTTCGCCGCGGCCGTAGTGCTCCTCCCCTCGCCGCTGTCGCCGCTAACAGGTAAGTTTAGGTCTCAAAAATTAGAAAAATTAGGGTTTTCTTAAGAAAAAAAATTAGGATTTTTTTTGAAGTTTGGGAATTATTTTCGAACATAGTGCGTTTGTTTTGGAAAAAATTTCGAACAACTTGAGTTTGTTTTGGAAAAAAATTCGAAAAAGGTGTTCGATTTTTTTTTTCGGACAAATTTAAGTTGTTTTGAAATTTTTTTCGAACATATTGTGTTTGTTTTGGAAACAATTTTGAACAACTTGAGTTTGTTTTGGAAAAAAATTCGAACAAGATGTTCGATCTTTTTTTTCGAACAAATTTGAGTTGTTTTGGAATTTTTTTTCGAACATATTGAGTTTGTTTTGGAATTTTTTTCGAACATGTTGAGTTTGTTTTGGAAAAAATTTCGAACATGTTTGTTTTGGAAATTTTTTCGAACAGTTGGTGTTTTGGATTAATTTTTGATGCAATTTTGGAGTTTTTTTTGTTGGGTGGTGGTGGTGGTGGTGGTGGTGGAGGAGAGGTGGCGGTGGTGGTGGTGGTGGTGGTGAAATAGAATGGGTGGGTGTACTCATCTTCGTTTTTTTCATATATTTTACCCTAGGAGGTATATTGGACATTTCACATGTTTTGAAAAATTAAAAAAATGTTTGGTGGGTGTAATCATAGGAAATCCGGGTGCCTTTAGCCGCGCCCTTTTTTTTACTATTAGTTCAAAAAAATAAGTTGAAGTGGATATTTGGTGGCATTTATCCGTTGCCAGCCCAATATCCCTTTCTACAGTCCTATCAACTACAATTAAATTGTATTACTCCCTTTCTCTTAAAATACCTTTCACAGCTAAATAGATACATTTTAAAAAGAAAGTATAAGAATAAATAAAATTTTAAGGAATAATTTTATAAATATTTAAATATAAACTTAATAAATGAGTTGACTTGTGTATAGATGTGAATTTAATTTTTTTTTTTTTTTATATATAAAATTGTGGATATGATAAGGGTGAAGTTTATAAAACGTGTTCAATTTTAATAATGTGAAAAATATTATTCCAAGGTAAAGTCTAGTATGCACTCGAGTGCATGTTATGCACCCTAGTTTATGTTGCACTTTTCAGTTTTACTGACTTACACTTTTTGGTAAATGGTGTTGCACTTTTCAATTATTACTAAAAATATTATTATACAGTTTAATAATTGAAAAGTGCAACACCATTTACCAAAAAGTGTAAATCAGTAAAATTGAAAAGTGCAACATGGACTAGGTGCATAACATGCACTCGAGTCCATAGCAGACCAACCCTTGTTCCAAAATAATATGTGAAAAATATTATGGGAGGGGAGGGGGTATATATTGTGTTGCGGGCTAAAGACAAGCAAAGATATTAGTGTAGATTTTTTACATTAGAGATGCACACTAGTTTTATCAATTATATATGTCTGCAGTATTTTACTCAATCCTTCCGTCATTTATTAGATTTCACTTTTAATTTTGATATGAAAATTTGATTTATTTATTAGTATTATAAAAGATAAAATAACTTTAATTTTTTGAGGGTAATTAATAGTCAATAGAGAAGAATAAGTCAATAACATATATTTTAGGTAGGAGCAATCTAATTAAAGACAAATTAAAATAGAAAATAAGCAATTTAATAAAAAACGGATTGCTATATATCTGTAAATTGTAATATAATAAACATGTTGCCATCTCTTAGGAAACAAATTATACGTCTTAAACACAATACTAGTGCCAATTAGTATATTTTAAGAATTTATTTGTCAGGCTATGTCTCTTACCAATACATTATTATCTGATATCATTAGTCGGTAATTTTTTTAATAATACTATGAAAATCGAGCTAGGTGTAAAAAACTTGAACCGGAACATTCGCTAAGTTTTAATAATACAACAAAGGAGATTTATTTCTGTTTTTACATACAACTGCACAAGTACTACCTAATACAATGTCTTTTATAGATTTGTTTCGGATCTTGATGTACAATATAACTATAGGATTATATTGTAATTTTTTTAAAATCGTATAATTATATTGCACAAGACGAATTTCATTTCACAAATGATGAATTTGAATTAGTAGGCGAGCCGGGGTCTGAAGACCTTCTTCTAGTGGCCCGAATATAACAAACAATCGCCACCAAAAAAGTGGTGGCTAAGGCCCCCAAAATCACGCCCCCGCCCGCCACCGATTTATCAAAGGGGTGGCGGCGGTGGTGGTGATTGATTTTCATCACCTCTTCTTCTTCTCCAAACTCGCCGTTTTCCTCTGCTTTCGGGGCTTCTGATGGGCTCACAACGTGCTTTCCAAGCTTTCTCGATGGCGATTCCGCCGTTGCTATAATTAAATGGGCTTGAACTAAGATCAAGAACAACAAGTAAACAAAAAATTTAAACATTTTTAGTGCACTACTAGTACTAATACAGTATGATAGTTAATTTTTCTTGAATATTAAGTCTTCAGTACTCTTGCTTTTATATATATGTACATGTGTGTGCGTGTTTGATTGTGTGTAACCATGGGGGTGCAGGGAAAGTTCAGTGTTGTTGGATTTGATGAATATTTTAGGGGTTTATAAATGCGATTGTCTGAAAACAGGGGAAATCAACAACCATTTACATGTGACGTTGAGGAATTTGATTATTTATAAAAAAACACAGGTGGAGGGAACATGATTCTTGATTTGTGAATTTTGAAGGACGTTTTCTAATAATTTGATATGAAATTAGAACAACAAGTCTTATACAATTATAGGCTGTTCCCTAGCTAATTATTCAAGATCCAAGCATTGTTTGTATTGTATTTACAACCTTTAAATTTGATTCAATCAAATCTTAGAATTGAGAGCATGCTATAAAAATTAAGAGCATAGTTGAATGTCTCACATAATGGGAAATCGAGAAGATAATTTTCTTATATATGGAGCTCTATTTTAATTTTATGAAAATATAATTTGGTGCAATCATTGAGAAATCGTATATGTAATATGTCCCATTGTGGACATATATATTTTACAAGATTGAGAATCAAACAAGAATCCAGCATAATCAATTTTATCAAAAAATTTATATATAGACATGAGTTTCCACTATATTGGGACCAAGGAGAAATCATAATAAAGACAAACTTTTTGTGATAAATCTATAACCAGCATTCTGCTATGTCGGAACAAAAACTTTCTTTCAGGATCCACCATGGTCAAATTTTAATTTTGTTCTTATATACTGCATAGTCTGCATTTTAAATGGTCAACTTTTGATCTAGCTTTATTCATTTTATTGATGTAGTATATGACATTTTTGGGATATTTGCGTGACGATGTAGAGATTGAATTTTCTCATATAACTTGCATAATTAATTATATACATCACGTATAAATATTTTCAGCTATTTTCATCAATTTTATTGTGATTATATATCATCTATATAGGAACTACTCCAATGTTGTCGTAAAATACTTGATAAGTTCTCCAATACTCCATTTAACATTTTCGAAACATATAATCTATTAATTAAAATTAAATATATTAACTTTTATAAATTAGTAGTACAAATTAACATATGTTCCTTTTAAAGTGCTATGCACTCTGTCTAAATTATACTTCCTCCATCCTGAATAAGTTTTCCACAGAATTTCGATGTTTAAATTAAGGAATATGATAAAATAATAGATGTAGTACAAATGTTGTGATGGTAAGAGATAAAATAATAGATTAGTATGAGATGAAATATGATAAAATAATAGATAAAATATAAATAATGTGATTGAGAGAGATTAAATAATTGGTAAAAAATGGAATGAGAAACTTATAATGAAACATCCAAAATATATAAAAAAAGTGGAAATCTTATAGTGAAACGGAGGGAGTACTTTGTTTCATTGTGAAATCGTTTATTAACTACCTTCTTTCTTTTTGTGCTTTAGTTCATTATAATGTTTATCATTAATGTATAATAATTGATTTGCTAAGTTTAAAAATACACTATACAAAATTACTTTCGAAAAAAAATACACAATGATTACTAAATAGTTTTTAAAAATACATAAGGATCAGAATACATTTTATTTTTTATTTAATAGGAGTACTAATATTTTAAATTTCATTATATATATATATACTTTATTAAAAATTTGAAAATGGAGGGGACAGGGAGAAACCCTCACCCCATACCCCAATCATTATACTATATTTGACTTGGATTCGATTTGTGTTGAAAATAACGTCATTCATTTAAATTGTTCATTCGATGGACTTCCTCTTCAAATGATAAAAAATGAATAGGTGAAGAAGAATATTAAAAATTAATATATAAGAATTAATTTTCACCTCTCTATTAAGACCGATGAGAAAAAGAACGTACTAGAGCAATATATATATATACTATAGAAATAGAATAAACATGATGCCATCTCAAAGGAAACAAATTATGTCTTAAGCACAACAGACTGACAGAGTGTCAATTTTATTTTAAAAAATGTCTCTCTTGCCTATACATTATAATCTGATATTATTAATTGGTAATTATTTTTATAATATTGTCACTTGCTGGCTATTTCCTACGCAATCACGTAGGCAATTTATTGGGCGGTTGCACGTGTGACTAGCTAGCAAGACATCAAAAAATATATTATACTCCCTCCATTTTTTATTAGTTGTCATAAATATTTTTAAAATAAATGTCATTCTATATTTTCTTCTTTAATTTTAACAATTTTACCCTTATGAATATAGTATAACATAAATTATGAAAAAAATTATAATTATTGTATATATGAATGCCACCTACATTATTGATCACATTCATTACTAAATAAAAATTTAATATTAAAATTATTTATCATTACCGAAGGTAAAATGGTTCATAATTTAATATCTTAATTTATTGAACAATATTAAAATGACATTAATAAAAAATGGAAACAGTAAATTCTAACTTCTTAAAAAATGATGATACTAGAGATAGAAAATATTTAACATGAACCTCTTTAATACTAGACAAAAAGAGTTTATGAAATATTTGCACGGATCCATAATCTATTTAATATGATTTGTGTGTACCTAAGTTTGTTTTTTCTCACGTTTCTCTTCAGATGTATGTCAATTTATGACATCAAACAATTCTCTATACATCAATGATGATTTCTAATTTCGCATTGTTCATTCTTTCTTTTTCACGCTTTTAAATTTTTTCTGATCGCCACAATTTTTATCTTTCTTCCATGTTCAATATCTCTTCTTGGTTTTTTTTGCGTCCAACACTCTTTAATTTGTTCTTATTATAACACTCGTTTGTTCATGACGAGTTCATGTCGTAAAACAATAATTACTGAATCACAAAACTTTTTTATTGTTCGGGTTCTTTCATTTTAATGTAGTAACACATGAATCACTATATGACCAACTATATGTTATGATTACTTAATAAGTTTCAGATTTTTTTAGTGTTTACTTCAATATGTGTTCATTTTTCTTCACGTTCTTCATTGGTCAGGTTCTTCCATTCTCATCTCTATTTTTAATACATGTTTTTCTGTGCTGATTTTTTTTTTTTTTTCATACATTTCTTTAAACCTGTTTTTTTTAATCATTCTCCTAAAAATTGTGTTATTACATAAGAAAAATGTGTTACTAATTTATGTCGTAACATTTTTTTTTAAATAAAACTCTTTTATTAATGTAATAACACATGAATCTAATCTGAATAACCCTTTGAGATTTTTGTTCAATATTTTTTTTTTTGTTAAATTGTTTTCGCCTTTCTGATCCAAATTCTAACAGACTGGTCTTGCAGATTTTAATATTTTATTATCTTAGTGGATATTTCATATACAATATTTTACACATAAGATATATACCAACACCTTGTATAAACATGTTCTCTTTGCCATTGAGATTTTCATTTTTCTTTTATTCATGTTTATATTATTATGGTTTTTCATTCTCCATCGTATATCTGGTTTATTAAAGAATATATTGGTAACGCCATTAATATAAAAATAATTTTTAGATAACCTTTTGATAATTTGATTTTGAAACTTGATAATTTTATATATTAAAGCTAAACCATTTATAACTGGATTTGACTACTAAACGGGCTACAAAGATGCAGAAGCTAGCGTGAGGTTCGGTATGATTTGAACATGCATGGTATGGCTATCTGCCCCTCCAGCTTTGTTAACCGCACTGCTTCCCGATTGGTGCATTTCCGCCCAATTAAGAGAATGTTAGATGCACTCTCCATTAATTGTTTAAATTACCAATTTTCTATAAAATCCCTTTAGTAAACACATTCCCCTAAAGCCCTAATTTTTCTATCTTCCTTTTCTCCTTTCTTTCTCCCTTCTTCTTTCTTTTCTCCATTTTCTTTAAAAAAAACAAAAAAAAAAACATTTCTCCATCATACCTCCCCCCACCACACTCAGTTGGCGCCACCCCACCACTAAATTGCAACATTTTCCAAGCCTTGGTATGTCTTTTAGTCTACAAGTTATGGAGCTTTGGAGGGTGATGACCTTTATCACTGGTGATTGGGCCATCTGGCATATTCATAACAGGGTGATCTTTGATGGAGCGGGGCCCTCCGTTCATAGATGTTCAACCCTTGTCCTTTTAGGGGTACGTGAGTTCGTTGACCTTTTCAAGGGTCGTGAGGATGGCTCGATTCGTGACTTGGCTGTTTGCCGAGCGTTCACTGTCGCCCTCGATCTGTTGAGTCCCGGTCTCGGTTAGGTGGTTTCCGTCAGACCCAGGTTGGTACAAGGTGAATGTGGATGGTAGTTGTTTCTCCTCTTGAGGGGCTCTTTTTGTTGGGGCGTTATTCCGTAACTCGAGATGTTTCTTTGTGGCGGCTTTTGCCCGTTGTGTTGGTTGGGGCTTTCCCCTTGAGGCTGAGATTGCGGTGGGGCTTCATGCTATTGTGTTTGCACACTCTCAGTGCAGGAGACATTTATGGATTGAGTCTGACTCGAAGTTGGCAGTCCGGACCTGTATGTGAAGCGTTACACACCATCTTTTGGAGGACATGACGGTCCGCTTCACCCATATCTTCAGGGAAGCGAACTAGAAAGTTATTCTCTTGTCAAGCTTCAGGCCACCTCCACCATTTGGAGAGGTCATTGCCCGGATATTATCTCTCATTTTTTGTATAACGATATAAACACTGAGTATTTTCGTTTCAATAAGGTTGTTATTTAGAGGGGGATGCCTTTTCCCTTGACCCGGATTTTATCCCTAAAGAGGGTTTACCCGAGCAAGATTTTAACAACTTCTCGGCCTCTGATTCGACATGTGAACTTATGGCTTTAGATATTTTTTCTCTTCTTTTATTTTCTTTCTTAATAATATCTTTATTTCCCCCAAATCGCTGCCCCAGCTCCTCTACCATTATTTATATTTAAAAAAAAAAAATCAACTCCCACCCCCCCCCAACCAGTCCCACTATCACAAAACAAAAATTCACTGTTCACGTATTTCACAACTTTAAAATACACGACCGCAAGTATGCGGTGTATATTGTAGTAAAATAAGTACGAGGTCGATCTCACAAGGAGGGAGAGTGTAAAAGTGATGTTTGTTGACTAAGTTCTAAATAAACGTGATCGAAAGTTAAGTGTTTGATTACCTCTAATTGCCTACCAAATTATCACAAGTAAACAATAAAAAAGTAATGAATAAAATCGATCAAGTATGCTCATGCAAATCACAAAACACACAAGAAAATACGGATGAAACTCAATAAAAATAAAGTAGGTTCCAAGGCATATGTCACACTAAAGGGTCAATTTGTGATTAAAAGTCTATTTAAGTGGTGTTGTGTTTATTACTATAGGGTTGATCACTAAATAATAAATTAAAAGTTATTTCGATCCAATTAATCCAAGAGAAATATTACCCAAACTAGTATCTCTACCTA
The DNA here is from genome assembly GCA_963675135.1 of Galeopsis tetrahit. Taxonomy (NCBI): domain Eukaryota; kingdom Viridiplantae; phylum Streptophyta; class Magnoliopsida; order Lamiales; family Lamiaceae; genus Galeopsis; species Galeopsis tetrahit. The sequence goes on along the minus strand of OY776128.1, from coordinate 69,189,680 downwards.
GCATGCATAATAAATCCCAAAAAGTCTCCTAAGATCATTTAATACCCTCCCAATAGTTGATCCTCTCTTGAACTCAGAATAAATTGAGTGTAATATTTAAGTACGATTAATGAAAAATATTTCTCAATCCAATTTCAATTAATAATAAATAAAACATATTATCATGAAAATTGACAACATGTCTTGCAATGAAAAATTAAGCATTCAAATAGAAATAGACAACATAACCACCAAATAAATAAGAAATTAATTCATAAACATCATTCAAAGTGTAAACATAGCCCTAGAACCAAAAGTGTTCTAGCCAATTACAAACATAATTAAACTACTACAAAATTCAATGATAAAAGCAAATAAAAAGTAAATGAAATAGAAAGCTTAGTCTATGGGATGATGTAGCCTAGAATTTCAAAGCAAATGACTCAATCCTTGCTCCAATTGGTGAAAAATTGAAAAAGATGATGGTGATTACCTTCAAGTGTGTTAGTATGTGTGAAAGGGGGTAATGAATGAGAAAAATCTGATAGTGGGGTATTTATAGTGTTGAGGTAGGATTTAAAGACGAGTTTTGCAAGTTGCCCCTCGAAATTTGACGAAAATACACAAAAATCGTCGAAATAGGGGCCACTCGGTCGAGTCAGGGCATGATTTTGATGGTTGCAGGTTGGCCACGGGCTCGACCGAGATTGACCACTCGACCGTGGCAAATTTTCCACTCCAACTCGGCCGAGTCGTCTCCAAATTCCCAAGTTGCAGGCCGATGTTCCACTCGGCCGTTTCTGAACACTCGGTCGTATCGCACCTCAAACTTGTTTTGTGCATAACTTTTGCTTCCGACCTCCGATTGACTTGATTCTTTTTCCATTCTACTCCATTTTTCGAGACGAATCCAATGGTGCAATTCTTTATTTCTTTCTTCTAGTGAGATATCGTATGTATTTTGCTCTCAAAATCCTCATTTTTCCTAAAAAACGATAAAAACTCTACCTTTCCCTCAATTTGACCAAAGTATCCATAATTGATCAATAAACCAATGGATTCACAAGCAATATGAGCTTCAAATGTGCATTTAAATCACTCAGATTCCACCCGAATCACCCATCCCCCCAAGCCTCTGCGAAACACATGTAGTATGTTTTTTTTGTTTTTTTAATGTTGGACAAATCAGGGTCGATTATATACACTTTCGTTGACAATTTTTTGTTGACGAGAGTGTAAATTTTCGATCAACTATTGTCGAAATTTTTTAAAAAATGATTTTTTTTTTCGACAATTGTTAGTCAAAAATATTATTGTCGACGAAAGTGTATATGTTTGACATTGGTTTGCTTTTTTTTTTTTTTTTTTAGATTTCTAAGATTTTTACGAGATTTTGACACTGTTTGATGAAGTTGGCAGCTGAAAGTGGTGGTGGTGTCGACGACTGCTATTAGAGTTAGAGTTTAAATGTTGAAAGGGGAGTGTAGTTAGTAAATAAATAAAAAGTGGAGTTACTTGTTAAGAAACCTACTGTAATAAGTAACTGAACCAAAATAAATAAATAAAAATCAAAATTTAATAGACTAAATTTAAAAAGTGATAATCGTGTGGATTAAATAAAAAAAATGTGTTAATTTAGTGGACTAAAAATAATTTAATCTCTTAATTGTCATTTTATTCGAGAACTTGTCTCTAGGTTAACTTACAACTCGATTCATTCCTTTATACATTTAGCTTGAAGACATCTTCACGAATAGCTTGCCTCGCCCGAGTTTTGAGCTCTACCTTTCAAGTTATACACCCGTTCTCATGCGACGCTTACCTTGAGGGGGGAGGGTAATGAATAAATCAATTTAGTCAATCATATCTCTGTAAATATAAATTATATCTTTGTAAGTACTCCAGAATAATTTATGTGACTTACTTGTTGTAATTATCTCTTGTAATCAAACGTTATACAGTGAATTATTTTTTCAATCATCACTTTAACGGTGATACAAAAATTCACTACTATGATCTCATAGTATTGCTTAAAAAAATGTCACTCGCGTGGGAGATTAAAACACCATCTTCAACTGGTCAATAAATATGAAAAAATGTTCATCTACATTAAAATCGATCGAACTAAACAAACTGATGGACACATGCATGTTATGCAACGTACCTAACGAAAATGTAAAGAATCGTAAAAAAAAGTCATAATACTAATCTAGAACAAAAGAAACAGAGTAGATGAAACAATTGTGCGAATAAACCCATCTAACTATGAATGACGGATAATCAATCTGGTCCATGTGAATGAGTGTCCCAAAATATTCACTATAAGAAAATACTCCCTCCGTCCCACAAGTGTTTGCACCACAATTTGGGCACACTTTTTAAGAAAAAAATGTAATGAGTGGAGTGTTGAGGGGTAATTTTGTAAAGTTATATGGATAAAGTAAAAAGGTGATTGGAAAGAGAGTAAAAGTAATGACATTTTGTGTAAATATGTGAATATTGTGAGGGTGGGGTTTATGAGAGTGTTTCCTTTTATGGGTGTGCAAACAATTGTGGGACGGACAAATAAGGCAAGTGTGCAAACAGTTGTGGGACGGAGGGAGTATACATTTCATAACAGATATCTTGTCATTATATATTTTCTAGATAAAAGTTTTTTATGGTAAAAAATTGAGAATTAATGACATAATACTAACAATTTTTTTTTTTAATCATTAACTAACTTCCTTTACCACCTAACTAAACTAGTTAATTTCGGTTTAGCAGAAACGTGCCATAATCTAACTGTCTTGAAATTCATGATCAAATGACTTACAATTTTATTCTCGTCACACACAATTTGTCTAGTGTGATTTACCGTTTCACAAGCTAGTATATATATTTCATCCATCCCCGTGAAAGCAGTTAACACCTTGTAGTCAAAATAAATACAGAATTTTATGGTGATGTGGCTCACGGGGACAATTATAATGCGATTGGGATAAGGGACAATTAAATTGATTGATACCAGTAGTGATATTGTTAGTTGTCACATGTATTTAGTGTTAAAACTGTTTAACTTGGGGATGCATGTGGACGACAGAAATCGTTTCATCTTCTATTACATTAACATTTAATATATTCAATGGTAGTAATAATAATTCAATTAGTGTATTCCACCAAGCATATACTACCACTGCGGTGAGAGTACAAAATTGAGTATTTTCTTCAAAATATTCGTTGATAATCGAGTGTTTAACGTAGGACGAGTGACACTGCAATTTTTAAGAAACGAGAGTATTCGAAGAATTTTTAAAGTTTTGAGAGTCGAAACCCAATTTGTGCAAGTGAGCACACTTTTTCAGGTGGAAACGATGCTACGAATAAAACACACGACTTTGCCATGATGTTCAACGCTTTTTAACAAAATTTTATCATTTGAGGGGTCAAAACGCTTTTTTTTTTTTTTTTTTGTGTGTGTTATTTTTACACTTTTCAATTGTTTAGGAATTTTTGTGTAATTTTCTATTTTCATACACTAGGGTTTCGTATTTTATTCTGTTTCAAACTTTGTGGAAGATAGTTTTGAAAATTTGATATTATTAAGGATGTGTTCTTTATTTTATCGAGATTCAAGTATTATTTGAATCAACGAATTTTGATTCTTATTCGTTTTAATTTGTTCACTCACGCTGCATCAAGTGTTTGAGTAATAATGTAATTTCTATATAATACTCCACTATATTATGGGAAATAAATCAATTTAGTCCTATAACTTTCTACCTTTTCTGAAATGGTCCCAAAAAAGTTAAATGTATCAATTTAGTCCCATTTTTTTTAAATTTGTTTTGTTTTTATCCCAAAAAGTTAAATGTACCAATTTAGTCCCATTTTTTCACAATTTGTTTTGTTTTGGTCTCAAAAAAGTTAAATGTAATTGTGAAAAATTGGGACTAAATTGGTACATTTAACTTTTTTTGGGACTAAATTGGTACATTTAACTTTTTTTGGGACCATTTCAAAACAAATCAGAAATAAATGAGACTAAATTGATACATTTAACTTTTTTGAGATTATTTTAGAAAAGGTTAAAAGTTTTGGGACTAAATTGACTAATATTATGAACCTTTGAATTGGGGTTGTTTCAAATGATATAATTTGTTGATCAACAAATCGTTCATAACTTTTTCACTTTTTCGAAATAGTTCTACAATTTTTCACTTCTTTTAATTTAATCACATATGTATTCAAATTTTGTGTCAAACTAGTCCGAAATTAATAGAATAACACTTGGAACAACGTCATTTTTAGCGTATTACTGCTCATGCCTCGTTATTCCGGCTGAAGGACCTGTTAAAAAAAAAAAATTAATTAGTGTTACTTTTTAGCAATCCGAAACTAAATTATTTCAATTTAAATACATACTGTATAAATTTTAGATTTGACTATATGCACCCCATTTCGGAGAGATGCACTCCCCCAATCAGTTTATTAATAAAATAATAGGATAAAAAACCAAAAATACTTTTCATTAAAATACAGCATACTAGATGCACTTCCCTACTGAACGCACCTCCCCTACTGTCATTTCTTACACCTCCCCCTACACCATTACTTCCGACCGCCGCCGACACCATTTTCGGCGATCATCAAACAAAAAAAATCCAAAAATTCCAAAATATACTTTAAAAAATTACTTTTTTTTTTTTATATAAATTTCGGCCAACCAATGTCGACCATATGCACTCCCATCGACACATCGTTGTCGACGGGAGTGAATATGGTCGAAAATGATAGGTCGAAAAAAAAAATATTTTTTAATTTTTTAATTTCGACCATGTAATATCGACCAAATACACTTTCATCGACAACAATTTGTCGACAAGAGTGTATTTGGTCATATTACATCGTCGAAAAAAAAATAAAAAAAGTAAAAAAAAAATCGACCCTTTATTGTTGACCATGTTGATTTGTCGTGAGATTGCTCGAATTTGTGGATGAATTGTGCTCTAAATATCAAGTTATTCTTGCAAGAATCGTGTGATTGTTGGTTAATTCTTGAAATTTTGATACACGAACATTCTTGTTTGATTTCTAGGTAATACGAGAAGTTTCGAAGTAAACCACGAAGAATCCAGCCGTTGGATCATTCCAAAGATGCAACCACATGAAAGGCATCGAAGAGAGGATCGTAACAAGACAAGAATCGAGTCAATCGGACCTCCGGATCAAAAGTTATGCCCAAAGCAAAAGCAAGGACAGAGTGCCACTCGGCCGAGTGAGCCCAACTCGGCCGAGTCGGGCCAAAACTGCAAATTTCGATTTTTTTGAACACTCGGTCGAGTACTCAGACTCGGCCGAATCTGAGAGTTTCAACATTTCTGCACACTCGGCCGAGTGGCACAACTCGGCCGAGTCACGGGTGGACAAAAGTGTAAACACGCTTTTTAACAAGACCACTCGGCCGAGTGGGCTCACTCGGCCGAGTCACTGCTCATTTTTTGCCCTCTTCCAAATTAGACCTAGGGACACGTGCCAAGCTCAAGGGGGAGGGTATAAAAGGCCACAAATTCATTTTTAATGAGGAAGCAGCCATTAGAAGAGGACTCAAGCTCCACAAATCAAAATTCCACCATCTTTTGCTTGTTTTTCTTAGTTTTAGCCATAGAACTTAGTGAATTTCCATAGATAGGTTATCTTTGAAGTTGTAATTTCATTTCCAAGGTAGAGATTGAAGATTTGAAGGTTTATTTCATATTTGCAAGACAAGAGGTGATATCTTATTTTAATTTGAGTATTTTGTTATTATTAAGCATGGGTATGTTTGTTTTCTCACTTATCTTCCTCAATTTCCCTAAATTAGCCATGAGCTAAGCATATTGGTGTTTGGGTGTTGTATAATTGTGATGGAATTAATGTTTTAGGTTGATTTTGATTGTGGAATTCATTGGGAGGTTTATTGGTTAGGTTTATGGGTTTTGTTAGATTATTTGCAAGAACTCAACTATTAGGTTGTGTTAGAAACTCAATTAATGCAACGAGAGTTGGTTAATTTGGGATAGATAGTATAATCGAGGGTTGGGAGTCGTGTGAATGAGTTAATATTGGTTTATCGCAACGAGAGTTGGGTAAATTTCATTAGAACCCCATTTATCTACATTAATTGCTTTAATTAACATTTAAGTGATTAATGAGAAGGCCATAGGAGCTTGGTTGTTAGTATTCAAGTGGAAAAGCATATCTAGGGATTAGTTTAGTATAATTTAGGTAGAGTCGAACCCCCTAGTCGTGTGATTACCCGAGTAAGAAACCTTCTATTCATCCTCTCGATCCTAGGTGCTTGCTCGATATATGCATTAGTGATCGCTTCTACCAAATTCCATCCAATGAATTACACATAAACTTCGACTTTTAATATCGATTCCACACAAGGACCAACACCCGAACACTACCCCTCTCACTTGATTTTTATCATCATATCTTAGTTATTGCTCATCATTGATTGTCATTTGATAGTTTCATTTACATTTTCTTGCACAAAACATGATTTCTCATTATATTCAAAGAAAAACATACACACTAAGACTACTTTCACAATCTAGTCCCACAGATCGATAATTTAACCGGGCCTTGCTTTTATTACACACGAACCTCTTATACTTGAGGGGAACGTGTTGGTAAAAACACGTGTCAAGTTTTTGGCGCCGCTGCTGGGGACTAGTTTTGTTTTTAAGTAACTTAGTGTTAGTTGGTCTTGAGTACTAGTGATTTTATTTTTCTTTTTAGTAAGTTCTTGTTTGTCTTGTCTTTGGAAATTGATACTTGGTTGATTCTATAGGTGCATGAACACAAGAGGAAGTGGGATCGACCCAATTCCTATTGATTTGGAAATTGAAGCTACCGCACGAAGAAGAAACCGAGATCGAAACCAAAGGTTTGAACAAGAGAGAGTGATGGCGGAAAACAACAATCAAAACATCATTCACCCTCCGGTCGACAATCGAGTCATTGGAGCGGGAAATGAGGGTGGAGTCGGTAATGAGGAAGAGAGAACTATTAGAGATTATTTTGAACCCCCGGTTCAAAGATACTACGATGGGATCGAGCGCCCTCCGATTGCGCCCAACAACTTCGAGATTAGCCCGAGCCTAATCCGAATGCTCGAGAAGAGACAATTTGGAGGGGAGCCACTTGAAGATCCCAATCAACACTTGTCCCGATTCTTGGAGTACGCGGATACGGTGAAGATTAATGGGGTACATGAGAATACGTTGAAGATGAGGCTCTTTTCTTTCACTTTGAAAGATAAAGCCAAGGAATGGCTTACCTCAATGATCAATAACCGTGTGACCACATGGGACGAGCTTAGCAAGAGGTTCCTATTGAAGTTCTTTCCTCCCTCCAAGACTCTTCAATGCAAGACCGAGATCACTCAATTTCTCCAAAGGGAGAATGAAAGCATCTATAGTGCATGGGAGAGATTTCAAAGTCTTTTGAGGAGATGTCCTCAACATGGGTTTGCGGAGGAGCAAACGATTAGCTTCTTCTACAATGGATTGGGGCTCTCTTCAAGGCAATACATTGATGCATCCGCGGGTGGGCAATTGTTTGCAAAGAGTGCAAGAGTAGCAAAGGAAATCATTGAAGCAATTGCTACAAACACCTACGATTGGCATATTGATGGAAATAGACCAAATAGAGTTGCTCAAATTGGGAATAACTCTACATCATTGGGTGATACAATCAAGATGCTCTTGGACAAGGTTGAGTTGATGGAAAACAATCAAAGGAGAGAAAATTTTGGTGGGGGAATGGAGATGCCAAACATGTTGAACCAAGTTGAGGATGCTAACTACATGGGAAGGCCCCAATATCCTCAAGGGAATTTTCAAGGAAATTTTCATCAACCACCTTTCCAAAACCAAGCTCCTAACCAAAACCGTTTCCAACAACATGCTCAAGCCCAATTCCAAGGAAATCCTCCTTACAACCCAAATGCTCGGAAGCATGAAAACTTCTCTTATGGAAATCCTAAAGCCGCTCTCACACTCCCTCCGGGATTTGATCCGGGTGCTCGTGCACCAAACAATGAGGGGAGACCACATTTGGAAGACTTGTTGACCACTTTCATAGCTCAAAATAATCAAACGACGGCTCAACAAAACCAAAAGATAGAAAGGTTGGATGAACAAATGCTCTCAATGGCCAAGCAAATGAAGAACATAGAGTTTCACATGAGCCAAATTGCTTCTTCAAGTGGTGCAAATCAAAAAGGCAAGTTTCCTTCTACTACGGAAGCAAATCCTAGAGAGAATTGTATGGCAATTAATCTCCGTAGTGGCACTCAATACGAGGGACCAAGCATGCCAAATGAAAACGAAGATGGAGAAATGAGGATAAGATAAGAGATGGAGAAAGAAGAGAAGAAAGAAGAAAGGATACCGAAGTGGAAGAAAGCTAAGGAAGCAAGAGAAGCAAAGAATGAAGAGAAGATAGAGTGTGATGGGTGGGGAGTTCCAAAAACACTTGTTCCACCACCATTTCCCCAACGGTTTATGAAAAAGAAGCTCGATGAGAAATTTGGAAAGTTTCTTGAAATTTTCAAGAAAGTCACCGTGAATGTACCCTTCTTGGAGGCTCTTGAGGAGATGCCCACTTATGCAAAATTTATGAAAGAGATTCTTTCAAAGAAAAGAAAAGTGGAAGAATGTGAGACGGTAAATCTTCCTATGGAATGTAGTGCTTTAATCCAAAAGAGTCTCCCTCAAAAGTTGGAAGACCCCGGGAGCTTCACATTGGTATGTGAGTTGGGCAATGGAGAAAAGAAGAAAGCCCTTTGTGATCTTGGAGCTAGCATAAATTTGATGCCCCTCTCAATGTATGATCGTTAGAAGCTTGGAAGTATGAATCCAACCAACATGACTCTACAATTGGCGGATCGTTCCATAGTTTACCCGGAAGGGGTTGTAGAAGATGTAGTGGTGAAAGTGGATAAATTTAACTTTCATGCCGATTTTGTGGTGATGAATATGGAAGAGGACCCCAAAATTCCTTTGATTTTGGGGAGACCATTCTTAGCTACGGGGGGAGCAACAATTGATGTGAAAGATGGAGAGATCAAGTTGAAAGTGGAGGAGGAAGAGGTGACATTTGTAATGAAGGATATGAAAAATTCCTCACACTCAAGCATAAGCAATGCTATACTCTTCACTTCTCAAATTCTTAATGATTCACATTGTTCTAACAAATCTTGTGTGACTAATATTAACTTTCTTTGTGGACTAGGAAGAAAAGTTAAGAAAAGAGTTGATCCAAGTTCAAAAGTTCTAAAGAAGAAAGTGAAGGATTGGTATGACAAGAAGAAGAAAATGAAGAACAAAGCAAAGAAGCACCACTATGCTTCTTCTTCAAAAGAAGTTGGTGGTGTTAAGATGAAAGAGGAAGTTTGAACTCTATAAGTTCCGTCCGGCTTGAAGACGTTAAACTTAGCGCTAAATGGGAGGCAACCCATTTTTACTTGCTTTCATAGTGTAGTTTTCTTTTATGTTGTTAGATGATGCTTTTGATGGTGGGTGAGCTTGATTTTTGTAGGTACATTCATATGGACGTGTTGCCAAATGGTTGAAGAAATGGAAGTGGAATCATTGAAGAGATGGAGTGAGAAAAAGAAAAGGAGGTGATAGCCATCATGGAAGGTACACCCTTTCCCAAACTTGGATTGCTTAGCAATTCTCAAGTTTGGGAATTTTTCTTTTATTTTTGTACTTGGAGTTTATTGAATATGGGCACATGCAAGTGGTGATTGAGATTTACTTAGAATATTGGATTGTTGTGTGCTCTTGATTGATTTTCATGATGGTGAATTATGTGTGATATAGTGTTGATTGTGAATTAATTTTGAATTATGGGTGAATGTTGATTGAATGATTGGTGTTGTGAGATTCTATGTGATGAAAGTTGACTCATGGATGAACTTACCTTTTGAATGTGTGTTGTGAGAAGAACTAGGCTTATGATGATGCTTGTATTCATATCTTTGAAAACCCGGTGAGAATTGATCTTTGAACCAATCATGATCCGGTTGTTTATTTGAGAGTGGATTGATCATTGTCCATAATTCTAGAACTTGCCATACGTCTTTCTTGAAACCACAAGTGTGTGAAACAATGGGATATGATTTAGGCCATCTTTTGTTATTAATAGTCACTTAGCCAAATATTCCCATACCAAAAAGAAGTTTCCGTAGTTAGCCAATTTGAGCCTTAAAACTTGATCTTTTGGTAACCTACAATGTTTAACCTCTTGAACTTTATAAGCCTTTGCCATTTACTAGTGGAGGACAAGGGAAAAGTGGAAAAACATGAGTTTTGATTGATATGTGTGTGGGGTGTTTGAGCAAAAAAAAAAAAATCTTTTAATAAAAGCAACACGTGTGTAATAAAAGCAAGGCCCGGTTAAATTATCGATCCGTGGGACTAGATTGTGAAAGTAGCCTTAGTGTGTATGTTTTTCTTTGAATATAATGAGAAATCATGTTTTGTGCAAGAAAATGTAAATGAAACTATCAAATGACAATCAATGATGAGCAATAACTAAGATATGATGATAAAAATCAAGTGAGAGGGGTAGTGTTCGGGTGTTGGTCCTTGTGTGGAATCGATATTAAAAGTCGAAGTTTATGTGTAATTCATTGGATGGAATTTGGTAGAAGCGATCACTAATGCATATATCGAGCAAGCACCTAGGATCGAGAGGATGAATAGAAGGTTTCTTACTCGGGTAATCACACGACTAGGGGGTTCGACTCTACCTAAATTATACTAAACTAATCCCTAGATATGCTTTTCCACTTGAATACTAACAACCAAGCTCCTATGGCCTTCTCATTAATCACTTAAATGTTAATTAAAGCAATTAATGTAGATAAATGGGGTTCTAATGAAATTTACCCAACTCTCGTTGCGATAAACCAATATTAACTCATTCACACGACTCCCAACCCTCGATTATACTATCTATCCCAAATTACATGTACACTCTCATCAACAACAATTTATCGACAAGAGTGTATATGGTCGACAATAAAGGGTTGAATTTAAAAAAAAAAAGGAAAAAAACTTACTGTGAGAAAAAAAATTACTGGGAGTGGGGCGGTCGACGGTGGGGAGTTAAATAAAAAATACAAAAAATTCTTACAACGGTCGACGGAGAAGGGTCACGACGGCGGGTGCGGTGGATGGGGGCGGTGGCGGAGGAGGGGAACGGTCAAGAAACACAGAAAAAAAAAAGGGTCACGATGGGCCGCGGCGGCTGGGGTGGGGGCGGGGGCTACGACGTCGAATGGACGGGGACGGGGGTGGGAAAAATTCACAGCAAAATAAAAGAAAAATGGTGGGGGAGAGGCTGAGGGAGAGGAGGGGACGCGACGGCGAGAGCGGCCGCAGGGGCGGGAGCCGCGACGGTGGGGGCGAGGACTGCGGCGGCGGTAGTGTGGGGGAATGAAGATGAAGGGAAAATTAGGATTTTGTGGGGAATTAGGGAGTACGAATAGTAATAGAAATTTTATGGAGATAAGAATATTTATGACAATTAAGAAGGGTGCATCTATTTTAGATCGATTTTAGGGGGTGCATCAATCAGGGGAGTGCATCCATCTAAAATGGAGGTGCATATAGTCAAACCCTTGCATTTTAATTTAAATGGTAAAAATTTTGTAAAACCATCCCCAAAAAATTGAAAAGTTACTGGATGGATTCTAATTTCTACTATACCCCACCACTATCTAAGGATTATTAGTGATTATTATATATTTTTCACAAGAATCACATTAATCAATACAAAATTCAAAATAAATTATCATTACTTGCACCTAATTAAAAAATGTGATTAAACTATATAATACTCAGGGTAATGGAAAATATGCAATTTAATTTTTCACAAGAATCACATGAATCAATACATAATTCAAAATTAGTCATCATTACTCCCACCTTATTAAGAAAATGATATTAAATTAATACTCAGGTTAATGGAAAATATGCGACTTCGATCATTATGGCCTGCGCAATTCTAATTCTATATTATTTGACCCTAAACAAAAATTTGTCTCGTTTACAAAATAAATGAATACTTTATGCAGATAATTTTGGTCACTAGAGAAGTGTGGTGCCCCTCCCCCCACCCACCCACCCACCCCCCAACAACAACAAAAAATAAATTAAAAAATCATTTTGCCCCTTTCTCCAAGTTGGTTTTTATGTGGTTGAGATCAAATTGACAATATGTATTTTTATAAATTGCATTCTGACATTTATTTTATTAATCGTGCTTGTGTCTGTGTATGAATTAGGGTCGTAAACGAATCAAAGCGAATACTGCAGTATTCAATTCGTGAAAATATTCGAATATTCATATTCGTTTAATTTTCGAATAATAAATTTGATTCGAATGATTATTCGATACTATTCGATTCGAATTTTTTAATATATATTCTAAACATTATTTTTCAAGTATTCAATTTGAAATTGATTCGTATTCGATTTGACTTGAAACTATTCGATTCGAAAAATTATGGAGAAAAAATTTAAAATAATAATTTAAATAATACTACTATTATAAGACATGAGACAAAGATACATTTAAAAATATATATTTACACTACAAGAAAATAATTAATTGGCTAGAGAATATTTTGTAGGCAATAATTCCAATTTCGTAGGCATTTATATTTACCTACGGAATACCAACGAAAACCATTAGTATGGAATTCGCTCGTAGGTAATTCGGTTGCCCACGAAAATTTAATCCGTAGGCAATTACCAACCAAATTTTCGTAGCAAATTCATAACATTTCGGTAGGTAATATGATTACCATAATAAATAAAATTCCGTAGGTAAATATCAACTACGAAACATTTTGTTGGTAATTCCGTAGTTAAATTTGGCAACAAACATTTTTGTGGAAAAAATTTTAATATATATTTTTTAAATTTTTTATTAATAAATTATTTTTTTAGCCTTAGCCTAAAATATAAGTTCATTCAAAATTGGACCAGCCGGTTCAACTGGTCCAACCATGAATCGATCATAAAACCGATTCAAAAAGTGTTAAAATATATAAACATTTTAAAAATACAAATTTAAGTGCAGATTAGGCCCCTTTTATAATGTTTTTCTCTCATGTTTCTTGTACTTCTTATTCGATGTGGGACAAAAAATTTATGTTTGTTGGTTACTAACTTATTAATACTACTACTTTTATATTGTTTTTTCTCTTATGTTTTTTCTACTCTTTCGATGTGGGACATAATAAAGTTCATATGTTTATTTGTTATAACACTATTGTTTTTCTAAGTTCCTAGCTAATTTTGTAGGTAATACAATTAGATAATTTATACATATAAATAGCTAGGAAAATTTTCGTAGGTAAATAAATAAACAAATCACCTACAATTATTTTGGTAGGGAAATGCTATTTTGCCTACGAATTATTTTGTAGGTAAATCAATATTTTCTAAGTTCCTAGCTAATTTTGTAGCTAATACAATTAGATAATTTATACATATAAATAGCTAGAAAAAATTCCGTAGGTAAATAAATAAACAAATCACCTACAATCATTTTGGTAGGGAAATGCTATTTTGCCTACGGATTATTTTGTAGGTAAATCATTATTTTTTAAGTTCCTAGCTAATTTTTTAGTTAATACAATTAGATAATTTATACATATAAATAGCTAGGAAAATTTTCGTAGGCAAATAAATAAACAAATCACCTACAATTATTTTGGTAGGGAAATGCTATTTTGTCTACGAATTATTTTGTAGGTAAATCAATATTTTTTAAGTTCCTAGCTAATTTGGTAGGTAATACAATTAAATAATTTATACATATAAATAGCTAGGAAAGTTTTCGTTAGTAAATAAAAAAAAAATCACCTACAACCGTTTCGGTAGGAAAATGCGATTTTACCTACGGATTATTTTGTAGGTAAATCACCATCAGATTTTTTCTTGGTAATTTCGTGGGTGAAAATGTGTAAAATAATTTATAAAGATCCGTAGGCAATCTGTGGGCAATTCTCAATATTTAAAGACGAAATTATTTTCGTTGGAAAATTCTGTAGGCAATTCAACAATTTCTTGTAGTGTTATATATATATATATATTATAAATATAATCGAATACTTACGAATATCATAATTTTGTATTCGTTTATTAATCGAATCAAAAAAAATATTTATATTCGAATTCGAATCATAAAAATTCGAATACGAATATCAAAATTCGAATACACACAAATTCTATACAATATCATATCATAAATAATACATCCCCTGATGATGTAGTACTATCAATTACACCAATATTCAAAATATGATAAGTTGTAAATTACAATTGAGACACGTAAGGCAAGTCTTGAACAATGTGATAATTTATATAGTGATGTGATTCGTTCAAGAGTGAAAGCCATACTTGTCAAAAAAAAAAAAAGAGTGAAAGCCATAATTTATATAAGTCGGATAGCGATGTGCTTGTATACTTTTGATTTAATACGATTGATTGTTAAATTATATTTTTAAGTGTGGCACTTGTACAGTATTAAAGTCTTCCGTCATTTTCAAGCATTCTTAGAGAAGAATTATAAGTCATATTTCAATTTTAGTTCACTCTTTTTATGTTCATTATTCAAGTGTTTATAGAGAAAAAAAATTGGGGGTGTGACACATAAACAATTGACTTATTGTTCTTATGATCTTTTTTATGTTTAATTGCCGTGAAAATCACGTACAATATACTCCATTAGATATCGTTTTAATTATAACCAAGCTTTTATATTTCAAACAAAGCTCCAACTTACAACTCAATTGCAATTTATATATCAGACACTTTGGGTTCTGCTTGGACTCTCAACTCCAAAAAAAATAGAGTCCAAAAATATATTAATTTTTTCATATTTCTATAAGTTCAGACTTTTAAATTAGAAGAGATTCTTTCATGTTTCATTTAAAAGTTCGTTTCATCTAAAAGAAAATTATCCATAAACTTCACTCTTACAATATCTATAATTTTGCACAATATGTCATTACTTTTGACACATATATATTCATAAACTCAATTCTAATTAATTTATTTACTTTATATAACGGAATTATTCCTAAAAAACCAACTAATTATTTCATTTTCTTAATTTGTGTGATGGAGAGATAGATCGAGTATATGTTCATAAAAAATAAGGTTCAAACTTAGAGGCTTTGGGTAAGACAATTTGATCAATGAAACTCTATTTTACTATTTGAGTCATACTTCCTTTTAAAATATGGTTGTATTGAAGTTCCATAATTAATACTCCCTCCACTTTTAATTAAGTGTCATTCTAACCATTTTCAACAAATTAAGATATATAATCATGGACCATTTTACTCTTCATTAATGATAACTAATTTTAATATTAAATTTATATTTAATAATGAATGTGACCAATATTGTAGGTGATATTCATGTATACAATAATTAAAGTTTATTCATGATTTATGTTATAGTACTGTATTCAAAAGGGGAAAAGCTTAAATCAAGGTAAAGAAAATGAAGGGAGTATAATGTATAAGGATAAAATTGTCAAAATTCAAGAAAAAGATGTAGAATGACACTTGTTTTAAAAAT
Source organism: Galeopsis tetrahit (assembly GCA_963675135.1). NCBI lineage: Eukaryota > Viridiplantae > Streptophyta > Magnoliopsida > Lamiales > Lamiaceae > Galeopsis > Galeopsis tetrahit. The sequence goes on along the minus strand of OY776128.1, from coordinate 69,174,060 downwards.
ATTAAAAAAGACAAAGTGACACTTAATTAAAAACGGAGGGAGTATTATATGTGTTATATAATAATAACAATAATATAGTAAATGAATATATGTTTCATTTCATTTATAAATCTGTCCCATCCCATTTTTGTTTTAAAAAAAAAAAGAATATTGTGATTTAAGTGGATTTTATGTCAAAAGGGAATATGGTGGTTTAAGCAATTACACCAATCAGACCCCATATATCCTATAACACTCATAGTGCAGGTCAAATGCAAAATCAACATTTTCTTTTCACCTACATGGTGATAAGAATTAATTATCCATCCAGATATCTTATCTATATTATTTATTAATTATCGAATGCTGAACACACTTTAAGCGAGATTAATTTGTCAAGATTTAACCTATCATAGCATTGAATCAATTGACACTTCTCTACAATTACTTTTACTAATCAGAAAAGTTTATATTATCCCTCAGATACATTTTTTTTTTATGTTTCGACATTAGGTTCAACAATCGACTAATTCAAATAGATACTCCTGGGATGAATACATGTAGTTATGATCATTTTCCTCAAATCCACAAATATATTCCATTTCAATCGATCTCTTATCCGATCCTAGCTATTTTGTGAAACACGGCCCAATGGTCAGGGACGGAGGCCACATTAGATGAGGATTATATATGGTTATATTAATATAAAAGTTTTCTCCAGAAAAAAACAAAAAAAAAAAAAAAAACTTAAGATGGTTATTTGAGTAGATTATATGGCCATCAATTTCATGTTTGACTTGTTTAAGGGTTTCGTAGGTCCTTGAGAAAGCCACTTTACTGGGCTAACAAGGAAAGGAAGGGGATTTAATGGACGTTACTGCTGCTATTTCATGATAGCAATTACAAGCATGACCACAAATAAGTGGAGTATCCATGTTTATTCTTCATCCAAATCAATAATATATATATTTCAAAAGCATTGTATTTTAACACAAATATTTTCGTGTAACCGTTACATACTATATAACTGGATTCATTTTACATAAATGAGTTGAATATATAAGATGTGTACTGAATTTTTGCATTTGGGTTATCATAGACAAAGTGATTGAGTTAAATAAAATTAAACTGTATGTAATTGTTACACATGTCCGATCCTAAAGTATCCTAAAGTAAGGCCAACGAAGTTATCGATTCAGGCTAAAAAATATTACAGTTTTTTAAGGGTCCATTTTTTAAAGTATTATATATATATATATATATATATATATATATTTCAAAGACTGCATAACTAAAGTTTCATATAGTGAGCTAGAATCGAGGACAGCATACTCTAAAGAGAATTTGAATTAATTATTTTTTCTTTATCTAGCTCGGGTTCTACAAAACCTTGATTTACACAGTTTAAAAATTATGAAGATGTTTTTAATTTTTGTTCAATTTGAAGAAGTGCTAATGATGAAAGATTGTTGAAGTCTTGTAAAAATCTATAAAATTCTCTAACACATAACGGTGTTTCCAACGTTGAAAGCAATGCTTTATTTATGAAGTTATCATTTTTTAAGTGCTCTTTACCATAAGAAATTATTGAGTAACTTGATTAATACTTTTACTATTAAAATGGTTGAATGAGTCGTATTTATGTAATTACTTGGAACACCATTGTCATATTATTTGAAGTATTGAGCAAAATTATATACTCCCTCCGTTTTATAATAAGTGTTGTTTTAGCTCATTTCTCTTGTACATAAATAAGTGTTGTTTTAGAATTTTTTACACTGCTTGTTCCCATTATGTCCTCCAATTTGAAAATTATTTGAGAGATAAACTTAGAAATAATTGAAGAAGATTGGGTAAAAAATTTGAAAAAATTTGAAAAAATTTGAAAAGAATTAATGTGATCAAAATCTTCCTTTATTATTTAAGGGTATACTTGTCAATACATACCCTTTCTTAATTCCAACAAATTTCATGAAAACAACACTTATTATAGAACGGAGGGAGTATATTGTTAGTCTTTTAAAAATTGTTTTGCGTTATGTTTAATGAGTTCGTATAGAATAAAAAATATGAAAAAATTGGGTCTTATTTTAAAGTTTGATTCAGGCCCAAATATTTCTATGACCGACTCAGTTGTTACACAAGAATCCAACACAATCTAAATTTTGTTACACAAGAATCCAACACAATCTAAATTTAAATCATCTTCTTTGTTATATGTGAATTACGTTTTTGTCCCATAATTTTAGGTTATAGTATTATACTCCCTCCGTCCCATAATAAGTACTTTTACACTTTCCTTTTCGAGACGTATCTTTAAAATGAAAAACTCTTTATAAACTATATTCTTACAATATCCGTAATTTTACATAAAATGTCATTATTTTTATCTCACATATATACACAAGTCTAACTCATTTCTTCACTACATATATAAAAATTTATAAAATTCTAGTCTATCATTATATTTATTTAATTTCTTTACTACATAAATAAAAGTTTATAAAATTCTAGTCATCATTATATTTACTATGTGTGTTCACCTGACACTGGGATTATAACTTTTGACCAATCCACAGAAACTTGATTAAGTTAACAAAAAAAAAAAAAAAAATTGCAATTAGAAGTAATACGTAAGTGGGAGTATTACTTATATATTCCTCGTAAAGAATATTTTTATTTAAAAATTATTGTGAGACTATTGTTGCAATTGACCCTGATCATTGTAGACCAACCAAATATCCTGTTGTACGTGCTTTGAACGGATGATTTGGATGTGGGCTTTTGCAAGCACTAAACAAACATATATATATGATCGGGGTTTATTACGTGTTTATGCGGATTAATATGATGATTTATGATGATCTTATGAAGAACAAAGAAGAACACCAAAAGTAGCTTCTTGGAGAAGCTAAAGCTTTGAGCTTGGGAGTGTTTATTGCTTTAGGTTGGGGTGATTGTAGGAAAATGTTACTTGAATGTTACAAATGAGCCTCTTAGGCATTATATAGTAGTTTTTGGGGCTGCCCGCCCTTTACACGTGGCATGCCCTCACTGGACTTGACTTCTGCCCGAAAAGGTGATTGGACAGTGCATTTAATGCTAAACCGCCTCTGTGGTCGTCCTCGGCGGAGGCGAGGAGCTGGGCCACGGTGGTCGCCGGAGGACCTGGTCGTCCGGTCATCTTCATGACGGTGGTCGTCGTCATGATGGTGGTCGTCCTCGCCGGGAACGATGAGATGGGCCATGGTGGTCGCCGGAGGACCTGGTCGTCCGGTCATCTTCATGATGGTGGTCGTCCTCGCCGGGAACGAGGATATGGGCCACGGTGGTCGCCGGAGGACCTGGTCATCCGGTCATCTTCATGATGGTGGTCGTCCTCGCCACGCTCCGTACTCTCTCCCAAGGCTCTTGTCTTCATTTAACTATCGAAACATGTGCTCGCCAAAATCTTCGGGCGAGCACACAATTACATTTTCTTCATATTGTTGACTAGTCGTCGCACGACTTGGTTGACTAGTCGTCACCACGCAAGCTGGTGACTAGGATTGACTTGTCAAATATTGACTTCTTTGACCTGGTATAACATTTGCCCCCTGGTCGCCTTTCTTCGTGTTAGGAAAGCGGGCAGTGTGATCGTCTTCTTGGAAGGCGGACTTGTCTTCAAAATTTAAATCATTTGAGAATCTTAATGAGATTTGTCGGCGGTCGCCTCGTTTCCCGCAACGAGCACGTTTTCCGAAGCTTTTTTATGACGTCGGATGTGATCGGTGTCAGGCGCGTGATCGGCGCCCAAAATTTGAAAGGTGGTGGTCGCCCAATTTGATGAAAGCTAACACCGGTCTCGAGGAGAAAAAAAAGTAGATCATCAACTGATCGAAGATCTCTGCGCTCGCCTCCAGTGCACTTGCTCGGCCTTGAAGGCTACCACTTGGGCCTTTTGTACCTGCTCGGGCTGGAAGGCCTTTATTTTTAAATGAACTTTTTGCTTAAAATGTGTATTCGTTTAGTAGTGATCGTCCTCGTCACTGTTTTGCAAGTATCTTTTAAAACGAGTACTTGTCTTTTAGAGTTAACCATTCGTCGGTTGAACTCGTTTGCTTTCTAGATAGTGATCGCCGTCGTCACTAACTTGCGAGCATCTTTAAGAAAGAGTGCTCGTCTTAGAGTTAACCATTCGTCGGTTGAACTCGTTTGTTTTTTAGATAGTGATCGTCGTCGTCACTACCCTTGCGAGCATCGTTAAGAAAGAGTGCTCGTCTTAGAGTTAACCATTCGTCGGTTGAACTCGTTTGTTTTTTAGATAGTGATCGTCGTCGTCACTACCTTGCGAGCATCGTTAAGAAAGAGTGCTCGTCTTAGAGTTAACCATTCGTCGGTTGAACTCGTTTGTTTTTTAGATAGTGATCGTCGTCGTCACTACCTTGCGAGCATCGTTAAGAAAGAGTGCTCGTCTTAGAGTTAATCATTCGTCGGTTGAACTCTTTTCTTAGCTGGTTACGTAGAGCCTCATCTAAAATTTCTAAAATTTTCCTAACACTTGATGAAATTTAAACTTGACATGTATTGATACAAACTATACAAATGTAAAGAATTTAAAAACTTACTGATAATACTTCTTCAACTTGACCGCATTCCATGGGTACTTGCTCGGCTTTCCTTCGAGGTCTTCTAATTCGTACGATCCGTTCAGGAGTGTGCGCGTTATTCGGTACGGACCCTCCCAAGTCGGGTCAAGTATGCCAATGGACTGTTCCGTCGCCCGTCGAAGTACGAGCTGGCCGATAGTAAAATGGCGAGCACGTACTTTGGTGTTGTAGTATCGTTCTGACCTTTGTTTGTAGACCACATTCTTCTCGCCCGATGTTAGTCTTCGCTCTTCTAGGAAGTCTAAGTCGGAGAGCTGTGCATCGTTATTCAACTGCTCGTCATAGTTTGCCACTCGGAGAGTGGCGACCTGTCCCTCTGCTGGTATGACAGCTTCGGTTCCGAACGCGAGCGCGAACGGAGTCTCACCTGTAGAATTCCTTGTGGTCGTCCGATATGCCCACAGAACCATGTGCAGCTCGTCCGCCCATTTGCCCTTCAATCCATCTAGCTTAGCTTTCAAAGTGTGCTTGATGATTTTGTTGATCGCTTCTACCTGACCATTTGATTGTGGATGATAGGGTGTTGAAAAAAGTTTCTTGATTTTCCACTTTGAGCAGAATTCCAGCATGTTTTGACTTGTTAAATTGACGTCCGTTGTCGGTCACTATTGCTCGTGGTAGGCCGAACCTGCAAATTACATTTTTCCATATGAAGCTTATCATCTGGGTCGTTGTGATGGTCTTCAATGCCTTCGCTTCCGTCCATTTGGTGAAGTAATCGACTGCTACGACTACGAAAGTTACCCCCCGACGCCAGGCGGGAAAGGTCCGATGATGTCGATGCCCCATTTCGCGAAGGGCCAAGAGCTATAGACGGAGATGAGCTCGTCTGGAGGTGAGTGAATAGCGGGAGCAAAGGCTTGGCATCTCTTGCACGTCTGGGCGTAATGAATAGCATCCTTCTTCAGTGTTGGCCAAAAGTAGCCTTGCCTCATGATCTTTAAAGCGAGCGCTTGCCCCCCTGTATGATTTCCACAGATTCCGTCGTGGATTTCGTGCATGACGATCTTCGCTTCGTGTTCTCCGAGGCATTTCAATAAAGGCATTGAAAAACCCCGTTTATACAGCTGGTCGCCAATAACGGTGTACCTTGCGGACCTGAATTGTAATCTGATCGCCTTAACTTTGTCATCCGGGAGCTCGCCGGTCTTGATGTACTTGGTGATCGGCGACCTCCAGTCCTCGTCGCTGGTCGCTTCAACCTGCAAAATTTGACTTCTGTTCACTAAAGGGGAAGATATCTTAGTGATCGTCGCTTCAGAAAAAATTGCCTCCCCTTCTGGAGTGGCCAGTCGAGCTAAAGCATCTGCTTGCGTATTCTCCTCCCTAGGGATTTGCTCGATGTAGAATTGATCAAATTGCTCGAGTAATCCTTTCACTAGGTCTTGATACTTTATTATTTGATCGCCGCGAGCCTCGTACTCGCCCGTAATTTGACATACCACCAGTTGAGAGTCAGAAAATTTTTTCAATTTTCTGGCGCCCACAACCATAGCCATCTTGATTCCAGCGACCAGAGCCTCGTACTCTGCCTCGTTATTGGTCGCCCGATATTCGAACTCGATCGCCTCTAGGAGTTGATTGTTCTGGAAGTGCTCGTCCATTTCCATTGGGGTGTGCTCGTCGACCTCCATTGGGGTGTGCTCGTCGAACTCCATGGGGGTGTGCTCGTCGACCTCCATTGGGGTGTGCTCGTCCACCTCTGTTGGCTTGATTCCCCAATCTCTATTCTTCAGGCTGCTCGTTAGCCTTGGCGGCGTCCATAATTTCTTCCATCTGAATGAGGTTTCCAGCCCGGTTGCGGAAATCTGCGTAAGATTTTGGAAAGAGTGTATGCATGGATTCCCATAGGTGTGAACCTATTCTTTATGCCGGAAACAACTAAGATCAGCTTCGTTTCATCATTTACTGCCTCCCCATCGAGGATTAGTCTATCAAATCGCTCGATAAAGTCCTTTCCTGACTCGGTCAGGCTCTGGCGAACGTTCGTCAAACGCTGCTTGGAGGCTGGACGAGCAGCAATGGACCCGTAGTAAGTCAAGAATTGTTGCCCCAGCTCGAGGAAGGAGTTGATGGACCCGGCTCCCAAGGTTGTGAACCAACGATGGGCCCGGTCTCCCAACGTCAGGGAGAAGTTTCGACACTGTGTGGGGTCCGTTGCCCTGATTGAGGCCATGCAATTTGAGTACTTTGACAAGTGTATCCGGGGGTCGGACATCCCATCATACGCTGCCATAGAAGGCATCTGAATCTTTCTCTGAATGGGGGCAGTGAGGATCATAACACTTAGAGGAGGAGTGGGAAGAGTGACTGGTGGGACAGTGCCTCTTTTTGATGCGGCCACCTCTGCTCGCAAGTTTTCCATCTCCAGTTTCATCTGTTTTTGCGTTTCTATGAACTGGGCGATCTGCCCTTCCTCGGAAGTCTGTGGTCGGGGTACGACGTGCTCGTCACGTCGACTACCATTAGATGGAGCCGGTCGATCATCTCGATCTCTGTGTGATCGCCCGACTGAGTGATGGCTGCGATAGCTCTTCGCAGGTCCTCGCGAATTTTGCCCTACTCGATCGAGGGCGGAGATTCTGTCTCCTTGACCTCTTTTGCGGTGGTCGTCCTCGTCTGGTCGACCATCAATATTGAAGTTCACAGGACCTCTTTTTCGGTGGTCGTCCTCGTCTGGTCGACCATCAATATTGAAGTTCACTGGGCGAGGACCTCTACCGTCCTTGACGCCCATCCGATTAAATACCGAAGCTCGACTATCTCGTGAGTCGCCAGAATGACTTCGGCGTGGTCGGTCATATGTTTTTGCTTTTCCCTTATCACGAGGGTTTTTGTTCAAACCGGTGACTGAGTAAGATCTCTGCTCGTCCTCGTCATTGTTACGAGCACGAGCTTTTACTTTCCGGGCGTTTTCCATGGCCTGCTCTTTGGCCTTTTCTAATTCCAGATCTTCGTTCTTCCTCCTCTTTTCGTTGAGGTAGTCAGTAAAATCTCTCAGATGCTGGGGATCTTTCAAGATATCCCCCAGGTTGAGGTTGGCCAAAGGATTTAGCGTCGGAGCCGCCGGCACCGGAAGGTGTTCGTTCCCTCCGGGCGGTGGGATTCCGTCATGATGGGTGTGTTGAGACATCGCAAAAGAGTGTCTTTTGGTAAACAGTTACAAAGATAAGACTGTTCTAAGCTTTCGACGCTAAAAAACAAAAGATTCGAGTTCTTTCGCAGAAGAACGTGCTATTACAACTACGATCTTAGCAAAGTAACAACAAAAGAAGCTTAAAAACAGAATTACAAGGAGATCAAGCTCCAAAATATGTCTCGAATACCACAAATATTCAAGAACACGGAAATAAATAAAATACGTAAACGATGTTATAAAAGGTATATCTACAGATTAAAACCTGAAATAAGGAGTTTACAAGCCGATCGTTCGATGATCGGTTGAAACTTTGATGAAGAACACGTAAAAGGACCCCTCCTTCTAGCGCCAAATGCTGTACGTGCTTTGAACGGATGATTTGGATGTGGGCTTTTGCAAGCACTAAACAAACATATATATATGATCGGGGTTTATTACGTGTTTATGCGGATTAATATGATGATTTATGATGATCTTATGAAGAACAAAGAAGAACACCAAAAGTAGCTTCTTGGAGAAGCTAAAGCTTTGAGCTTGGGAGTGTTTATTGCTTTAGGTTGGGGTGATTGTAGGAAAATGTTACTTGAATGTTACAAATGAGCCTCTTAGGCATTATATAGTAGTTTTGGGGCTGCCCGCCCTTTACACGTGGCATGCCCTCACTGGACCTGACTTCTGCCCGAAAAGGTGATTAGATAGTGCATTTAATGCTAAACCGCCTCTGTGGTCGTCCTCGGCGGAGGCGAGGAGCTGGGCCACGGTGGTCGCCGGAGGACCTGGTCGTCCGGTCATCTTCATGACGGTGGTCGTCGTCATGATGGTGGTCGTCCTCGCCGGGAACGATGAGATGGGCCATGGTGGTCGTCGGAGGACCTGGTCGTCCGGTCATCTTCATGATGGTGGTCGTCCTCGCCGGGAACAAGGATATGGGCCACGGTGGTCGCCGGAGGACCTGGTCATCCGGTCATCTTCATGATGGTGGTCGTCCTCGCCACGCTCCGTACTCTCTCCCAAGGCTCTTGTCTTCATTTAACTATCGAAACATGTGCTCGTCAAAATCTTCGGGCGAGCACACAATTACATTTTCTTCATATTGTTGACTAGTCGTCGCACGACTTGGTTGACTAGTCGTCACCACGCAAGCTGGTGACTAGGATTGACTTGTCAAATATTGACTTCTTTGACCTGGTATAACATATCCTAGTATAATTTATCTAACCAGTATTTTTGGAATCTGAAAATTATTAAAACTAGTACTCCAGAAAATATAAGAGATCAAATTTTCACTAACTAAATATTCCACTAAAAAAAAGTATGAGCAGTACGTAAGACCCCATATAATCAAAGTTGAGGGACCAAGATGCAACTGTGGTCTGTACGTGGACAACAAAAGTCAATTGCAATTAGCTTATATAAGAAGAACCAACCGAAGTTGCAAAACCCACACACACACTTGTGTTAGAAATAAAATTTAATATATCTATAACAATTAAGAAAAAAAGGTTACGTTTAAGTGATGGATCATGAAAGCAAAAAACATGAATCTGGAAATGATCATGAGAAATGGGTGTATGATTCTTCTCTTGATTATAAAGGAAGAATTCCTCTCAGAGCTTCCACGGGTGCATGGAAAGCTTCCTTTTTCATTATAGGTATATACATAATAAACTTTCCCTTAATTTCTCTAACTTACATATAACTTTTTTTATCATTTGTTTGATTTTATATAGAGAAGAAATTATGTGTAATATTGCAATATATATTCTTTTATTTAAGGAAAGAAAAGAAAAGCTCATGGGTTGAAACTTAGTTAAATAGATCTGCCATAAAAATTGCGTAAAGGTAAATAAAAAAAAATTCACTCTCAGATATGTATTACTATGAGGGAAAATGTGTGTCATTGCAAGGATAAGTATGTGTTAGCGTTGCCCTTGGAGTAACACACATTTTTTCTTATAGTAATACATGTCTGAGAACGAATTTTTCTGTTTGTCTTGCACGATTTTTTTAGAAGATTCGTTTGAACTGATTTCGACCAGCAAGTTTTTCTATCTTTTTTCTAATTTGTGTTAATATTACATGCCAAATATTGCATATACATTTTTGTTAATTAAAAAAACAGCCTCTTGAGCAAAAGTAATATTTCTGGCAAATAATAATATTAGTTCTCTTGCGTAGAAGTATAAGTTTTTACAAATATTAGTGACGTACAGTTCATAAAGTCCACATAATACTTTTTCTCATGTATAAATACTCGAATTTGATATCAGGATATGTGCTATTGCTATTTCACTCATGGTTTACCCGATATATAACTTAAAAGATAACAATTATTTTTAACTTGTGTGTTTGATTTTATAATTCACTTTATCCATATGTGATGTTTAATCGAGGATAACATTATATTATGCTATAAATGTCATGTCTACTTACAGAATTGAAATATTATTATGGAAAGATCAGCTTAAAGGTAGCATGAATATTATTTAGTAAATGACCAATATACCCCAATGTCAATAATTTCATTGCATAAGCATGCATGTTTTCTCCAAAATAACACGATTTTTACGAGCCTGCACGGATGTTATTGAGCAGCAACAGAGTTCAGCGAGAGATTGAGTTATTTTGCAATAGCTGTAAATTTGATGATATACCTCACGAGGGTACTTCACAAAGACCTTAAAACAGCAGCAAAGAGTGTCAATTATTGGGCAGGGTTAACCACAATTATGCCTTTGCTCGGAGGATTTCTAGCCGATGCTTACCTTGGTCGATTCTTCACCGTTCTAGCTTCCTCGATTATCTATCTCATGGTAATATACTCTCTCCGTCCCATTAATAATACGTATCGAATAGGGATATTTTAGTAAATGATCAGTTTGGATAATATCTTTTTTTTCTTCTTCTGAAGTTTACCTTTTTATTTGGTCTTGAAACTTTTACTTACATTTGGTCCCATTGTCAGTTAGATTGACATAATTAGTAACTATTTGATAATTATTAATTTTTTAAAACTTGATATTAAGTGAAATTGAGGGATCAAAATATGAACAAAAAAAAAGTTAAATTTAGGGGGGAAATGGTATTATGCCAAGTTTAATAAGTATTACTAATAGAGAAACTAGGATATATTTTCATAACATGCAACAAACCTTAAATCAAATGCAAAACAGGGGTTGCTTCTCTTGGCAATGTCCAGATTGATCCCAGGGTTGAGGCCATGGGACGGATCGAATTTCGATAAACCTCGAAGGATCCACGAAATCATCTTTTTTCTTGCAATATACATGGTCTCTGTGGGTACAGGTGGACATAAGCCCTCTCTAGAGAGCTTTGGTGCTGATCAATTTGATGAGGATCATGCTGAAGAACGGAGAAAGAAAATGTCGTTTTTCAACTGGTGGAGCTTCGGCCTATGCTGTGGCCTATTGCTCGGTGTAACAGTCATCGTTTACATCGAGGATCACGTTGGTTGGGCTGCAGCAGATATCATTCTTGTAGTCGTCATGACTTGCACAATAGTGATATTTTGTATTGGAAGGCCGTTTTATCGGTTTAGGAAGCCCAAAGGAAGTCCCTTAACTCCTTTGTTGCATGTTCTTGTGGCAGCATTTGTGAAGAGGAATCTTGCATGTCCATCTGAACCTGACATGTTATATGAGGTTTCTAAATTGGACAAAACTCGAGGGGGGAGGTTTCTTTTGCACACAGATAAATTCAGGTAAGATTGATACTCCTACTTAATACTTAATAGGGTAAAAAAAAATTCCCTTACATTAATTTTGATTTTAATACTCTATATTCTTCATTTTGAAAATCATTGCGAATAAAAAGGATTAAAAAAATTGAAATCTTAAACTCCAAAAAAGTAGGAGACTGAAATAAAAAAGTATGTATGTTAAAGGGACAAAAGAGTATACTTGTCCTGTTTGATATGTGCATATAATTGTTTGACCTGTTGTTTTTATGTAATTGCATCCTTATTATTTACCAGCAACTTATTTTTTGATTGGATTTATCTCTATGATCAAACAATTATACTAAATTTCTAAAATTCTGAATTCATCACTAGTTATTCTGACCATCTGATTCTGTTTTTATGATCAGGTTTCTTGACAAAGCCGCGATTATAGAAGACGGGCAAAATTCATCAAGTAAACAAAATCCATGGAGACTCTCAACTGTCACAAAAGTGGAGGAACTGAAGCTTATTCTCAACATGATCCCAATTTGGATTACTACATTACCATTTGGTATCTGTGTTGCACAAACTTCGACTTTCTTTGTCAAACAAAGCACGTCTCTGGACCGTAAAATCACAGCCAATTTCTTGATCCCACCAGCCTCTCTCTTTGGCCTATCTGCAGTTGGCCTAATAGTTGCTGTTGCAATTTACGACAAACTCCTCATCCCCTTCATGAGACGAGTCAAAGGCAACGATAGAGGCATCACCATTCTTCAAAGAATCGGAATAGGGATGGTTTTCTCAATAGTAACCATGATAGTAGCAGGATTGGTTGAAAGAAAAAGACTACACATTGTGCAAGAAAATCCAATGAAGAATTCTCTTTCAATGAGTGTTTTTTGGTTAGCACCGCAGTTTATTATAATTGGAGTTGGAGATTGTTTCACATTGGTGGGATTGCAAGAATATTTTTATGATCAAGTGCCTGATTCAATGAGAAGTTTGGGGATCGCGTTTTATCTTAGTGTTCTTGGAGCGTCAAGCTTTCTTAGTAGTTTTTTGATATCTTTAGTTGATCATGTGACGAAGAAGAGTGGGAAGAGTTGGTTCGGGAAGGATTTGAATAGTAGTCGACTCGATTATTTCTATTGGCTGCTAGGGGGGATTACTGCTGTGAACTTGCTCGTTTACGTGTTCGTTGCGAGGAAATATTCTTACAAGAATGTGAGGAAAACTGTGGTTGTTGTTGATTGTAATGACATAAAAACAATGACTTAGAAGTATGTTATCACACATGTTATATTTTAAGTTTGTATTTAGTATCCTCAGAATTAGTATATAAGTATGAACTCAAATAAAGAGTTGTTTGATTGTATCTTTCAATTTTAGTGGGATTTGAGGTTCTTTAACATCTGTTGTGACATGCTTTGAGGTAAAAAAATACGCCAGTTCGATTTCTCTGTAACATTTTTTGTATTTCATCACATGTTTCACTCTTTGAATCATTAACACGAGTCAACATGATTTATACAGTTGAATGATTTTTTTCAATCCAAGTACTCTGTATCATGTATCTAGCTAGATTGTGAAATATAAAGTATACCGTCAATTTTGTTAGTGGAAATTACTGATATGAACTTGTTTTTTGTGCATTCATTGCGAGGAAATATTCTTACAAGAATGTAAGGAAAACTGTGGTTGTTGATTGTAATGTAATAAAAGCAATGGCTTAGAAGTATGCTATTAAGATATGCATGTTAAGTTTTATTTAGCCAATACCCTTAAAATCATGTATATATAGACCTCAGATATAAAGTTGCATGGTTGGACTTTAAAAAGTTGTCGTCAGAGGCCCGTGGTTGTAAACGGTAAAATAAGCAAAAAAAAATGGAGAATTTTTTTTTTATCTTAAATACTGTAATATGTAGAGGTGTTCCTTGGGGGCGGGTGAGCTGGAAAATATCATAATTATAAAGAAGATATTGCGGAATTTTGAAATGGTGTCCGGACTAAAGGTAAATTTCAACAAATGTTCAATTAATTACGGGCATCAAACGTCCATCTGAAAAATCTACAGGAATGGACTGCCATTTTTGGGTGTAAGGTGAGTTCTACACCCCTCTCGTATCTGGGGATGAAAGTAGGCGCTAACCACAAACGTCAAGCGATGTGGGATAATGTTATTACACGGATCAAGCAGCGGGTGGTGAAATGAGATTGCAAGTCATTATTCATATGGGGCAGAACAACTTTGATCCAATCAGTTCTTTCCGCATGTAATGACAATCTACAACTTATCTTTCTACAAAATACCGAAAAAAGTAAGTCGAGAGGTAAAAAATGGTCAGAGAAATTTCTTATGGGGTGGGGACGATAACAATAAAAAAATTCATTGGGTTAGGTGGTGTGATGTGTGTAGAGATACAAGAGATGGGGGACTAGGAGCGAGGGATGTGGAACTATTTAATTTAGCCCTTCCGGGGAAGTGGATTTGGAGATTTTTTATGGAAGAAAATAGGTTATGGGTAGAGGTGTTAAAATCAAAATATGGAGGCTTAGGAGTGGAGGGAGACGGGAGCCGCAAGAGAAGAAACTATCGTAGAGGATTTGAGTAGTGGAGGGACTTGTGTGAAATTTTTTAGGGTTGAAATAACGAGGGTTTGAGAAAGAATTTCACTCGAGTTTTAGGAGATTGGGGGAAATTAAATTTATGGGTAGGAGAAGAATCACTAAGAAGCAAATTTCCTAGGCTATATTACCTTAGTATGTAGAAAGAGTGTCCGGTGAGAGATATGGGGAAATGGGAGGGTAGCAGTTGGGGTTTGGTTGTGGGAATGAAGATGGGACTTGACGGAAAGAGAAAGTGCTTTATTTGTGAAGCTAACAAACTTGATTGACAAGGCTCATGTACAATAAATAGGGACAAATGGATGAAGATGGAACGGGGCACCTAATGGGATATACTTGACAAAACTAGCATACCAACGATTGGTGGAGAGCACGGGTGACTTAGAAGTTAGCGGCTCGGACATAAAGAAGTACAAGAGACTATGGAAAAGTTTTATACCATGTAAGGCGACAATCATAGCATTGAGAGCTATTAGACACAAACTAGCCACGAAGGACAACATCAACAAGAGAGGAATCACCCTATTAACAGACCAATCAACATGCACTCACTACAGGACAACGGAAGAAAGCATACCACACATCCTTTTCGAATGCTCTCTACCCGTATCAATATGAGACAAAATATTCATGTGGCTAAACGTACAAAAATCAAACTAAATCAACCCAAATATGCACTTTATTCAGTTCTCCAAAATTCTTGGAGAAGGGAAATCTAGGCATTTTGCAACAACCTTTTGGGTGGGTGCGGTCTGGTCGATTTGGAACCCGAGGAATGAAATTGTGCTCAAGGGGCTGACCCTAAATCTGCATAGGACAGTGAATAAATTTAAGTGCAACGTGAGATCGTGGTTCATGGTAAAAATCGAGGGGATAAAGAATACTACTATGACAGATTGGACGGATAATCCACATAAGTGTTTAGGTCTACATAGCAGTTTATCGTGAAAGAATTTCGTCTCATAGAGATGGAGAATCAATTCATTTATATCAAAACTCTAATACTCTGTATTATACTTGCAACTAGCTTTAAAAGATTGAGCTACTTCTTTCGATTTCTTTAGGATTGAGTAACACCTGTACTCAATTACCCAATAAAATTTCTTTACCGACAAAAAAAAAAAAAAAAAAAGAAAGATAAATGGCCGGGTATCATCACAACTACTGTACATCATTTGTTCACTTCTTTGTAAGAAAAACGCGTATCACGTTGGTTGTAAATGAAAACGTGAATCTAATAAATAAATAAAGTAGAGTAATGAATCCAAGGAAAGTACCTAAAACCTTCCTTGTTAGGGTTTTTCCCAGGGGTTTATTTTCACCAACCCTCAAGCTACCAAAATCATGGCACCCTCTTTGCATATCCAATCTAAAAATTCCCAAATGCAGTGATCCTGTAATGTTCTCAGGATTTGGGTATTCTTAGCTGAGGAGTTGTGACGAAATTTGGTTAACGTTTTAATTTATGGAAGCTAGAGTGGGAGTGGACGGCGGTTCCGCCACAAGGAATTTTATGCATCACCACCACTCACGCCCGACTCCGCCCTCGCAGCCTCAGCCGCAGCCAATATCCCAGATTGGCACCGTGCCGCAGCTTCTCGCCGGCGGTATTGCCGGAGCTTTCAGCAAGACTTGTACTGCTCCACTTGCTCGATTGACCATTCTCTTTCAGGTTTTGATTCCTCTTTCAATCACTCTTTTCCTTTCCTTTGTCGGTCTTGGTCATCGTTCCCGTTTTGGGTTGAAGGTACTGTTTACAATGAGCAAGTATTTTTAAATACTGTATTTGATTGAAATATAGTTATTATTTTCTAGGAAATGCCTCATCAGTTAACTGAAATGTTACTTGAAAAAGCTTTCTTTAGCTTTTTAATCTAATTAAAAAAAGCAGGTTAGGATCAATCTTCCCAGAATATAAGGTTATATAGCATGTTACAAATGTAAATATTTGAGCTTACTTTGCAGATAAGGCTTAATTAGTGTTTTTCTCTGCAAAAGGTTGTTTGATCAAATTAGTTTCATTCTTTTCGTTCATTTGTAATCATGGTATTCTTTATGTGAAATGAATTTAGAAGGTTGGGAATTATGGAAGTCAATGCAGATCTTACGGAAGTGCCTTAATGAATGCGATTTTATATGTTGATTCAATTTCGGTTAGTAAAATTATGATAATCTACAAATACAAGTATTGACTCTATTTTGAATACCTTACAAATGTTGTTAGATTCGTAGTTCACATAACAAAATTTTGCTAATTATGAACCCTGTTATTCCGGCTTTGACGACTACATACCAAACCCAAATGTTAGGCAGTACTCTGTTCTCACTCGTGTTTTCTCTTACAAATTTTATTATAGCTTACAGTATATCATCCTTGTTAGGTTCAAGGCATGCACTCCGATGCTGCTCTGATGAGTAAACCTAGTATATGGCATGAGGCATTACGTATATTCAATGAAGAAGGTTTCAGAGCTTTCTGGAAAGGGAATATGGTTACAATTGCTCACCGCCTTCCTTATACCTCAGTCAACTTTTATGCCTATGAAAAGTACAAGAGTGTGAGTATTTATAGAAGTTAAGAACACACAGTCATGACTCATGACTGCTTGTTTACATGCCTCATGAAGCTTTACTTAATGCCTTTTTTTTTTGTTAGATTATAAGATTGATTCCTGGCCTCAATAGACGTGGGGGAAACTCTAGTTCAGATTTTTTTGTGCATTTTGTTGGTGGTGGCTTGGCTGGAATAACTGCTGCTTCTGCTACATATCCCCTGGATCTTATCAGGACACGCCTTGCAGCACAGGTGCAATAGTGTAAACACAAAGAACAATTTTCTTTTTTCTTTTTTTTTTTTATCGAAACTTAATACACTTGCTTTATAACTTCCCAGAGGAATGCAACATACTATAAGGGTGTAAATCACGCACTTCAAACCATATGCAGAGAGGAAGGTTTTCTTGGTTTGTATAAAGGGCTAGGGGCGACATTATTGGTATTTTTCTCATTTACCTCCTTCAAAACAAGGGCTATTTTAAAGTACGAACCATTAGTCAACCTTTGCTTTCAATTTGTTCCATTTCAAAATTTTATTTAATGGAATTGCAGGGCGTTGGTCCCAGTATAGCTATTAGCTTTTCAGTTTATGAGAGTTTGAGACATTATTGGCAATCACAAAGGTAAAATAAAGCTTTTAGTTGATGGGGTTATATTCAATAATAGTGCTACCTTGTGTCCTTGTCATTTTCACATAAGGTGCTTATGAATATATTATGCTTCTTCATCAGGCCCAATGACTCTACTGTTTTGGTCAGCCTCGCTTGTGGCAGTCTTTCTGGCATTGCATCATCAACAGGTGGGTGCTCACTAGATCCTAATATGTATCTGTGCAAAATAAGTCTCCTAGAATTTAATTGTTGCAATTATTTTCTTTCTCCTATTTAATATTTATCTTGGAGGACTTACCATAGAGTATTTCACCGATTAATATTTATTTTAGGATTATACATTAACTTTACCCAATTTTAATTTGGACCATGCTGTTTCCACTTTTAGAAATTGGTCTTAGGTTACCATATTCGATTTTTTCGTCCAGCGACGGGCTACTAAGAGTAACCCAGCCGCATCACTTTTTTGAAATTGGTTAGTTGGTCCTATGAAGTATGAATTAACATTTTCGTTTCCACCTTATGAAATTGGTCGTGTAAACTTATAAAAATGATGAACAGTGACAGGCTGGTTACCCTCCCTCGGTAGCTGGTTACTGGACGAAAAAGTCAAAATGGTAAACTTGCAGGACTGTCAAAAAGTAGAAACAACCTGAACCAAAGTAAAAAGTAAAGTTACTGGGCTAAAAAATATCTAATCCCCATTTTTATTTAGTTTTGAATAGCTTGTTTATAATCGTATTCCCTAAAATTCAGCCATTACAATTTGGAAGTCTAAAAAATCTGAGATTCTAGTAGTTTAAAATTGGTTTTCTATTTTTTCAGGGTAATTATGTTGTTAGTTTATCATGCACTTGTTTTTGTTGCCAACATTGTTTCACGAAGTGCAGTGTCAAACGTGCCAAATCTCATTTGTTCATTAGGTGCTTTTGTTTACATCTCTATTTCGCTGCAGCAACATTCCCGTTGGACCTTGTGAGGCGAAGAATGCAATTGGAAGGTGCTGGTGGTCGAGCCCGAGTGTACAATACAGGGTTGTTTGGGACGTTTGGACACATTCTACGTACAGAAAGCCTGCGTGGTTTGTATAGAGGGATCATGCCTGAATACTACAAGGTTGTTCCCAGTGTAGGAATTGTTTTCATGACATATGAAACTCTGAAGAAGCTACTATCACACGGGCCTTTCAGTTAATCGGTACTTTTCGTTCATGCTCTCATACCTACCAATGTCACTCACCAATGTATGAGTTTTGCTAATTAACTATGTCTCTTCTTTTTTTTTTTTTAAGATTAGGGTTCTAGTATCGATGATATCATCGTGAAATTTTGTTGATGCACCATTTGTTTCCATGTAATAGTACTCCCTCCGTGCCGTGATTACTTGCACACTCTTAATATGAAAATACTCTATAAAATTAATACCCTCCCAACATCATTTTATTTTAAAAATTGTCTCTCATTTTTTACATACGTTTTACTTTACACCCCACTAAATCACCTAAAATATACCCCTCATTTATCTTACATCACCAACCAATAAATCCCCTTTTCTTAAAAAATGTGCCGGTCAAACTGTGCAATTATCTCGGGACGGAGGGAGTAATACTTTTTGGGCGAGGCCATGACGAGGAACCCCATTTTTACTCGTTTATATATGAGGATTCATCAGGTAATCTATCTTACATTTTTGTACCCTAATATTGATATTTTATAAATATTTTCAGTTTTTTGTGGAAATTATATGTGAAAATGCATGTTTTGGGTGTAAGAAAGACACAACAAATACTAATTCTTAGCTGATGAATATGCATGAAAGAGTGACGAAAATTTGTGCATTTTCGCATGTCTGTGTTTACTTTGGAGAATAAACCCCAATTAGAGTAATTTATTTGGGTTAGTTTGTTGTATTGAAAAGCTGAGTAAAGTGGTCGTCCTGGATTTAAAACCCGCTGACCCCGTTAATTGATTTTGTCTATGATATGGTGTTTGGCAATGGCAGCACTCAGCACTTATGTGTTTAAATGAATGTTATTGATTGACTTGGAATAACAAATTATACGTGGAGAAAGAAAGTGATGACCATCATCACATGTGTTTCTGATGCAAAAAGATTGCATAGCACCCAGCAGCATAGACTGACTACATCCGTGAATTCAACACAAGAAATTGCGAGGAAACTGGTTTATGCAAAATACTACTACCATTTTATTCTTTCGGCTAACCCTTTCTCTCACTCTCACCTCCTCTCCTAAGTCCTAATGGTGAACAACATAAATATGATTGAGAAAATGGTTGTGGTGACTGCAACAATTATGGCGATTCTGAGTTTAATTGGGCCAATTCGTGGTGTTGCTTGCCTTGGCTGATGGCAGCGGAATGGGCACTACTGAGTTTGCAATGTTTTTTTATTTCATTTTCTGGGTGTTCTCTAGCTACTCCTATTGTAAAAGGGGTATTTATTAGAATCAAGAATAACACATTGTCTATAAGTTTCTGATGAATTTTGGAACTGAATTTGTTCAATATTCTGTCTGTGCTGGGGTTTGTTTTTTTGTTTCTTCAATTTCTAGTTCTGATCCCCATTCATTTGATTTCCAATTGTCTTGATGTGTGCTTGACGTAATACAAATATATTGTTGTAAATTTTTGACTATGTATACCCAGTACAGAGTCTAAAGGCACAACTTTGATCCTCCCCTGTTCCAACATTGGGTTCCATCTACTATTCCAAATTAAAACTGACAAAAATTTGAGCAAAAATCTTACAAGATCTAATAGAAAGGTTGGAAAAACAAAGCAATTCAAACGGAGAAATTCGTGTGGTATTTCTGGCATCAGGCGAATTTCAGGATAAATAAGTAGTAGGGTAATGTTGATGGTTGAGACTTTTATTTATGGTGTTTAATTGCAAAAGACAGTTTTACATGTTAACTACAGTATTTTCTCATTATTTGCCGAAAAAGAGTAGCAATTTAATTTTAATACTCAGTCAGAGACGAGTGATATTAGCAAAATCAACAGGCCCACGTCTTTAATTACTGGGGTACACATACTCAATTATTCACATGATTTTGTTGTAAAGACTCAGAAAATAATACTCCCTCCGTTTTTTATTAAGTGTCATTTTGACTTTTTAATTAATTTTAAAATAAGTGTCATTCTAGAGTTTTTTCTTTAATTTTGACTATTTTACCCTTATTCATTTACCATAAATATTTTTCATAATTAAATTCCACAAAAAACGTTTATACCAAAATTAATTTGATTTATTAATACTTGCTACATTCTTGACCACATTCTTTATCAAACAAAATTTATATATTAAAATTAGTATAATTAATGAAGGGTAATATAGACCATAATTTATAATCTTAATTTGTTGAAAAAAGCCAAAATGACATTTATTAAAAAATGGAGGGAGTAATAAATGAGAAGAAGAAGAAATTAACCCAAATAAAAAGTTTGATTGATATATAAATTATTATGTGTGGAGGTAATGTGATATTCCACTTATTATCATCCACATACAATCAAAGATACTTATAACAACAAAAGAAAAACACACATTTAGAGATTGGTGTTGTAATTACGAGAGGGTTCTTCCATGATGATTCTCTTCAACGTCTCCATCTGCATAAGTAAATTAAATTAACATATAACTTCCCAACGATTCAGAGCCCAAATCTGATAATTAAAATCAAACAATTTCAACAAATAACATCCCACAACAATTCTTGCTCAAACTACACTAGAAATTAATAAACGAAGAGAATATTGATCGAGCTTCAAAAAATAAATAAACGAAGTGAATATTTGGAAACAATAATTAATCTGTAAATATTAGTATTTCGTATCGCATGATTTAACACATCTACTACGAGAAATTGGATGCATATTTGAAAGAGCATGTAGTAATATACTTACTTTAATGGAGGGTAAAAATTAAGGAAATGGCCGAAAGCGAACATAACTAGAGTAGGAAATTAAGGAAAAAAAAAAAGAGTTGAAATTATTGTGTGAATGCTGAGACTGAGGGTAAGGATGGTTATATAGCAGGAGAGTTTGTGCGGTTATTTATGACTCTTGCCACTAATCCATCTGCTATTTTGACACGTATATATATAGGATACACGCCAACTAGTCTTTAGCCACACATTTTCTCATGGAATTGGATCCTAACCCTCTTATACATGAGTGACATATGCCGGAGGGGGAAGGTGACTGTTAGATCTCACACATATCTATGCGTATATATGAGATCTAACGGTCCTCCTCTTGTACATGACATCATGTACTTTCTCCGTCCCATTATAAGTTTCTCACTTTCCTTTTTTTGATGTCCCACTATAAGTTTTTCATTCCATTTTTTATCACTTTATCTATTATTTTATCATACTTCATCTCATACTAATTTATTATTTTCTCTCTCATCATCACATCACTTGTACTATATCTATTATTTTATCATATTCCTTAATCAAAACACCCAAAAGAAGTGAGAAACTTATACTGGGACGGAGAGTGAGTACATGAATAAGATTCAATTTTGTCATTTCTAAATATAGATTATTATTCCCTCCATTCCACAATTGCTTACACATTTTTCTTATCAGTTCTACAATTGTTTGTAAATCTTAAAAAGAAAACTTTTTCATAAATCCTACCCTTATAATATTCACATAGTATTATTTTTACACTCAATTCAATCATTTACTTCATTTATAAAAGTTTACAAAATTAACACTCCACACGGATCTATTCATAAATTCGGGGGTACAACTGTACCCCTAAATTGAAAATTTTGTATTTTTTTAGGTAAAAAATAAAATAATAATGTCTCAAATGACAATTCAAAAAAAATATGTCTCAAACTTAATATTTTTCGTACCTCAAATTCTAAATTCTGGATCCACCACTAACTCTACCCATTACACTTTTTTTTTTTGTATTCACTTTTTAATGCAAACATTTTGGAACCGAGGGAGTACAATACATATTAACTTCATAGAGAAAATTAAAAAAAAGATGCATATAAGTTCTGATTTTTGACAAAAATGCTTAAATCTTGAATTATACGTTTATGTCTCTTATTATAGGCTTCATTTTTATGGAGGAATTTGATCTATGAATTTTAAATCCACTCCACTTATTTGGATTATAAATGGATTTCAAATACTTAAATTTTTTCTCACACACTTTTTAGTTAAAATTAAGAGAATTTTAAATTCTCACTAAAACTATATCATTTGAAATCCATTTTTCTTGTGTGACATTTAGAATTCATTTTATTTTTTTCAGTTTCATTTATACATGCGTAGATTTAAACAAAATATCATATGCGTTAGGTGTAGTGAGAAAATAAATATTAGGGTTTCCCACAGAAAATCCCCAATGTCAATTTGAGAGGCGATTTTCCCAATCTGAGAGGTTGAATAGTAAGAGTGTTCTATTAATTGGTGAGATATTCAATGATGGTGTTTTGAGCATTTGTTGGTATTTAGAAAATGTTTGTGCAAATTTATACTCCACTACTCATCTATTCTTTATTTGCAAGTGTTAGATCTATTGTTTGAGCAATATTTCTTGGCAAGTGATAGCAAGATGTTTATTACACATCTATTTTGTGCAAGTACTTTGACCATTCTTTGCTGAAATTCAAGAACAAAAATAAAAGCATTTTTTATATAATATTTGAGCAACTTTTATCGGTCAACAATCAACAGTCTTACGAATGATCGATCATACCGTCATGTTGGATTGCCTATCCACCCCAGAGACCGACCTCTAAGTCAAATATGACACATAATTGACTAATGGAGCATTTGATACAATTTAAAGCCACAGCCCACAGTTAATGTAATTTAGACCGGACATTAAGTGCATGCATATAAATAGGTCTCTTTGACCACAATGGAAGGCGCAATCTCATATACTCCCTCCTGTTCAAAATATATGTCATCCTAAACTCATGCACATATATTAAGAAAATACTGTAAATTATTTTTCATGTTACCCTTAATTAATGATGATACATCTCATTAAAAAAAAATACATTTATGTAAATATTTAATAATCTTAAGGTTAAATTTGAAAGAAATGCAATTAATTTGCATTGAAAAGTGTAAAACGACATATAATTTGCAAAGAAAACGAAAGGTCAAAACGAGTTATAAAAAGAATTGGAGGGAGTAGTATGCAAAAAAGCATTTCACTCTAAAATTTCAAGCTCTCGCTTCTCACTGCAATTTTCTCATTTCGTTTTTTTTTTTTTTTTAACAACCCAAGCACTACCTCTACATAACTACATTTAAAACGCAACATCCTCTTGAGCTAGATCCTTGATCCAATTCGAAAAAAAATCTGTTTTCATTCGGTCGTTAGGAATAATAGAGGAGTAACATGCCAACTTTGCCAATCCATGAGCTAACATATTCTTATTCATGTCCAGATGAACAATACTCCCCGATAAGATCAACTTTCACATGTTTCAGTTTTCGTGTTTCTAATAAAATAATTGACATGTTTCATATTAAAAATTAATTAGCATCCTATATTACTGGTTACAACACGTGTTAAAAATTCAGAAGGGTAAAATACTAATAGAACACAACAAGTGGAATAGGGGAATCGAACCACAATACCCCACACTAAGGTCTCATCTTGCAAGTCAATAATATCCTCACACTACAAGAAAATTAACTAATGACATAATTTTGTCATTATAATTTCTCTAACTAAAATTCTTTAATAACAAAAAATTGAGGATTAAAGACAATACTTGTTACTCCCTCGGTCCACGAAAAGTAGTCCCATTTGACACATATTCTTTGTCCACCAAATGTAGTCTCATGCACTTTATGGAAACTATCACCCTTCAACTATCACTTAATTACCCAATTTGCCATCAACTTTATTCCTAAACAATCACTTTATTCACAATGGACCCCACAATACCCTATAATACCCTTACTTTATCTACTTTATCTACCATTTTCTTAAAACTTGTGCCCCATCCCCATGTCCCTACTTTTCATGGATGGAGGGAGTATTAATTAAAAGTCAAACAAATGTCACATAAATCATGTCACTGTATTTTTAGTAAAAAAAATTAAATGACATAATTTGACTGATTTAGTGACCTGCTACAGCAGATTAAAGGACTAAAAAAAAATATCGTAAACATAAAAGACCAAAATCAAAAGTGTCATAAATTGTCTAGAGCAAATAAAAAAATTAGTAAAGTTAATATATTAAAAAATATATAAAGCCTAGAAAGAATTATAAAATGGTAAAATTGAATGACTGTTGGTTTACTTAGGTCAAAATTAAAAAAGCTGAGTAGAAAAGTATTACGAGAACGCAAGGCAGCAGGAAATTTGATTCAGCAACAAAAGAGATGAAAGATTTGCTTCGATAATTGAATTGTGCCGCTTCGCCGACCTTGTTATGGTGGAGCATTTTGCCAATTCCAATTCGATCCGACGCCGGCCGAACCTACCGAGATCGTGATGGTTTCTCCTCCGGTGGAAGACGAATCAGTGTTCTACACACCTCCTGAGCACGGCTGTTGAACCAGAAGCAAAGAAAATTAGGGCTATGGACAAAAATGTGGATGAGATTGTTGAAGATATTGTGAATTTGGGGAAGGAAAAGAGGATTGAGGATATTGATGGGTTCAGGTACACGGAAAGACCCCAAATGCCCGCCTCATTCAAAGAGAAAGAGAAAGAGAAAGAGGAGATAAAGAAGGGCTTGATGGACTATTTGGATGTGTAGTCAAGGTTATTTTTGATGATGACTGTAAAAAGGATGATGATGAGGAGGACTTCTTTGAGATGCTCAAGAAGACTGGTTACACATTTCCAAAGCCCAGATGATTAGTTTTGATTGAAAAAATGTATTTTGACTCTATACAACTACTTCCTTTAAATTTATATCATCAGCTTTGGATTTTGTAGTCCCTCTTCTGGATCACTGGACCTCAGTGAAAAACATAATCGACTCATAGCATACCATGGCATGGCATCAAATAACACCATCTATAATATTTTATAGATGGAGTAACATCCAATAATATACATTTAAAAAATCACTACGAATATACATAAAAAATATACACATGTTCACATACCAGTAAGTAACACGAACTTCACATATTGAAACCTCAAATATGATCACCAGTTTCATGAACGGCAGGGGGGATGATTGAAAAGAGCCATTCTTTGTGACTGTGAAATGCTGTGCCTCTTATTCAGCACATCAACGTAATTCTTGATGCGATACTGATCTGAGCTTGTGAGGGAAAATGGAGGATTCAGAACGAGGCAAGGTGCTTCAACTACCAGAAACTGTAATAAAGTAACAGCCTTTGAGTAGAAAACCACCGCATTTTCAATATCTCCCATATATTCATCCACCTGGAAACCATGTGCGGTAATTGATTATATTTCATCATTTAACAGCATTGTTCAATAATCTCATATGTCCTCATTTAAATATGTAGAGTACAACTACCACATACAGTCAGTCAGCCAGTAGATGTTGTAGATGATAAGATGGAGATTTTTTATTTATTTTATCCCAGTAGATCTGAGCTTGTGAGGGAAAATGGAGGATTCAGAATGGGTTAGCATTTGGTCTTTATCGCATTTTAATTTTTGCACTTTGTGTCCCACCATTACGGAAACCGTTAAGTTAACAAGCAGTTTTGGTGTCAAACTTTACAACGGCAGTTTTCAGCAGCTTGGAAGGGGGGAAATGTTTTATGGCGCCAATTTTGATCCCTAACTTATATATGTGATCCCAAACCCTCATTCAATTAAACAGCTTAACATAAGCACAACAACAGCAAAGAAGCAATGTCATCATCTTCCTCATCACAAAAACTTTCCAGGCTCAATTTTTGGATTCATCTATCTTTTGCAACACGTGCAAAATAGGCCTGAGAAATCTCTTAAACACCAAATCAAAACATATGCAAAAGAAACTATATAACGAGTCAAAGTACTTGTCATAATTCATGAATGGAAAAAGAGAGGGAGGGGGTGTTGGGGGGAGTCAACCATGAAAACAAGACATCCAATTTATCAAATTCGCTTATAACTTTCCTACATCAATATTATTCAAACATATGCATATATGTATGTTTGATTCCAACTAGAAAAATAATGTTAGATCAAAAGAGATACATAATGAGTGATGGAATTGTGCATAGAACTCTTTCAATCCTCAGCAAAGGCTTTGACTTATCCTCCAGTTTTTTACTCAAATACTGCAGGGCAGATGATACGCTCATCATCGGTCCTCAATCAAGCGAACACCATAGTTTTAAAAGACGTGCCTAAGGCGCGAGGAGCTCTTGGCTATAGGTGTGCACCTTTTTTGTGTTTAGTCAGGCGCAGTTTCTTAGCGCGCCAAGAATTAACTCGAAAGAAAACAAAGGCAAATCATAAACAAGAAAACGGTGTTGAGTTTAGGCCTAGGGTTTAAGAAAATATTTGGTAAAGAGGAGAAACTAAGAAACAACACTGCTGCTCCTATATGCTAGGTTCTTTTCCCCTTTTTTCTTTGTGGATCTTATCTCTGTTGCTATAATTTTTATTCATGAAGAGAATGAGAACTAGACTATTGATTAATTGTTGACTTTGCTACATTTCATGTTTACATTAGTTCAATCTGTAGGACAATATGTGTCAAATATGTTATATAAATATAATGTTTAGTGAAAGGACAAGAGGAGTGTGCCTCGGGCACTAGGACCCCTCTTGCACCTTGGTGCGCCTTGCGTTCTTAACAACTATGACGAACACTAAACAGCTACCAGGTCTCATATAATTCAAAATGTCCTCTATGTTCAGGTTAGTGAATGAATCGATTCCTCATTAAAAAAAAAGACTTTTTAGATGTATCTAGTTCAACCCTAGCCCTAGCTTTTAACAGGCATATATAAATCGAATAATTTCTTTGAGGTGGATGGCATATGCTATCCAATGCCTCTTTCTCTACTCTCAAATTTCAATGAAAAATAAAGCAAGTAAGCAACCCAATATTCAGGTTCCCCCTCCCCCATCTTTTTTTCTCTCTCCCCCTTCAAAGGAATTACTTTGATTCTTTAATACAGAGTCCTGCTTCTACATTGTTGGTTGGAATTCAAGGGCTTGGAAACCCCCAATTATCAAACATAAAATAAATCCCAAGCACCAAAACTGAAGAAACTAAAACACATGAAAAATCGGAAACAAATATCACTCAAAGCCCATAAATTTGTTAATTAATGAAACAAATAGCAGAATGTGTTGATTAACATTTCAGAACTCCTCTTGCTTCTACTCTTTGTTTCATCCGTAACATACTATCTACCATTCTCATGATAACCTAAGGACGTGATTAATTACCTGGAAGAAGGTGGAGGGTCAACTTTCATCCATGGAGGTTTAAATTTGATGAAATTGGGAGATCTGCTCCTACGTAGTTTCATCTTCTTGAAACATTAGCTAAACCTATAAACCAAAACACAGTAATTTCTTGGCATACTATAGGCAGAAATTGAAGATGGGAGAAGGATTATAGGTTGAGAGGAAAGCTCGCGTTGGAATTTAGGGGGGAAAGGGGGCGGTTTTCTTCTTCGACGAGCTGGAGAAAGGGCTGTGCTTGGGGCTGTCCCTAATGAAAGAGGCGATCTATGGGAGCCAACCCGTGTTCTTGAAACGGAGGATTATTGTTCTGAGGGTTGATTAGAAGGTTTTAGAATGGAGATTGTTGGAGAGGAAAGGAGGAGCGCCTCCAGAAGGATTGCCATTGCTATGGACGGTTATGCGAAATACAGGTGTTACGGTTCAGTTATGAGAGAATAAATTTCAACATTTCTCTATCTGATTTTAGTTACTAACAGCGCACGAGCCGCACATGGGATGCGTCGTCTGGATTTGACAGTTTATTGAATTATGGAACTAAAAGTGCAAAAGAAAAAAAAAAAGGGACCAAAAGCATGAGGCCCCATGACGGGTGGGACAAAATGCAATTTTCTCAGATGACATGCTATACTCATTTCATTGTGGATCATAAAAAACATAATAGATTTAAGGAATACTTACTGCGCCTCGTCTCCCCAATGCAAGGGCAGACTGATATATGAGCTCCATTGCATCTGGCATCTCCATATTTCCTGAAATGAACATGTAATGAATTAATACAGATCGAGATTGCAAAGGGAATTAATTATTGATCCTCATTAAAAGCTAGCTTCATTAATATCATACCTGCAGGGTCTATTACTTTAGCAAGTTCCTCAGCATTCTCAACTGCATGAAGAAATTCTCTCTCGATCCATGAAGACATATCCTGTAGCCCCCGAGTGTTAGCAATATCAAGACACACCTGGTCCTCTGGACAATGTCCAACCGTAGAGACTTCTCTCAATCTTGTAGTCGAATTTCCTTTAGAAGATGATGCAGTATAAGCATGACAAATATGGAGTGCTTGCTTCCATATAGCAAGAACTACAAGAAGAACTGAAAAGGCCTCTACTTGCTTTCCTCCCTCAATCTAGCAAATGACAGAAATTTGTATCAATCTCAAGTCACAATTGTAAGATTAGAAAGACGAATTAAACTGGGAAAATTCTACATGTTATTGTGTGCAGCGCATTGGAACTAAACTGCAACTCTGCAAGTACTGATTTGATGCTAATCGGCATAACAAAATTAAATAGATTGGTACAAACATCTTACACACCAAATTATCAAATAATGGCATACAAAGAGCATGGCCTTTTTTTTTTGTTAGTCATAGGATGCATGTGCTCATATTTCTACAGCAAAGCTTAAATTTAATTCCTAAGCGACAACCTCAAACCACTCACATTCATTTTCTGAATATCCCAATTTCTTAATACAACCACCAAGCTGATGAAACCTCTTCCGAGGTATCCTAGCAATTCAAGCACAACTCTTGAATTTGCCTAGTAGCAAGCAGTATTGCTGTAGAAAGATTTACTCTCAAAAGGTATAGTTCTTCTTTAAAACAACCGCAAATAAATAAAGTCTCAAAACCTAAACCCGAAGACCATGGGCTGCTGAACATGTAAAATGGAAATAAGATCATATCTACAAATCTAAACATATCAAATAAATAAATGAATAAATCAAATCTTCAATCTACTCGACCCCTCCCTTCTCTCTCACATCTTTCCACACTTGTCTTCATTAGATAAACATGGTAAGTATCCATAACAAGCCTTCTCCTCTTCTCACAATTAACCTCCATCTAGCCACTATGTGTTCTATCTTACAGTTTTACTTTGTGCTCTGTCCCATTATGATACATAATAATTAGCTAGTTCTTACATCAGTCACATAACTTTTTTTAAAGGACAAAGGGTTTCATTTCTACACGATTTCAAGAAACATATCCGAACATGAAACAAATAAACCCTTTTCAATCTGTTTTTTTACAAATCCAGCAAATGGGCATGGACCACAAACAAGATCCACCAGCAAAGCTTTATCAAAAACCCAGTAACATCTACTATAGTTAAGAACTGCAAATTACCTTTTCATTTACTAATTCAGTTATGGAAGATGTGCAATGCTGCAATGACTTGATTCGAGAGATGCAGTCAGTTGATGGCTGCTCTGGAATGTTATTAGTTATTGATTCTCGTGAAGTCCTAGGAGTGGACAAGTAACCCACTGGACTATTGGTCGAGTCCACATTTGCAGGAGTAAGTGGCAGATTTGCAGCATTAGATGGGAAATTGCTGGTCTTAGAAGCACATCCTGAAGAAGATAAGTCTAGTGGAGGACCTGACACAATCACATACTCCTGATCAATCAACTCCAGTGAATCCGCAACTGTCAAGTTGATGTAAAATAAGACAGAAAATTAGTATCTAACCAAGACACCACCTGCATATCTTACCTCTTTACTAAAAAAGAAAATTATTAAATAAGCACCTCCTGGATTATTACTGAGTGATCCAATGTCGATAGTTTTAAGAGGTTCTTTCAGGCTTCCTTCAGAAAGTTGGTGGCCCCCAAGACCGGAACCTGTATGTTTTGTATTACTTGTACGATTATACTTGGAAGAACCTATTATTTCAAGGTTTAAATAATCCCTCTGCTTATATTTTGAGTCCAGATCCAAGGATCCCATGGTGGACCTCCTTGGAGATGATGGACTCCCATCAGGTATACCGGAATCATCATCCAAACTGAACGGTAAGCAATCTTCTTGTGAACTTTCTTCTGTATTCCTTTCAGAATGAGGAAAACCATCTATGATTCTGTGTGGTTGCCTATTTCTGGCACAACTAAGAAGTATCCCTTATTCATTCAAACCTATAAAAACTTGAATTGTCGACAAGATAATGTAAACATCCAACCTAAATTACCTGAGGGGTTCAGCAGGCTGCCTGTCAGAAAGATATGGATGGTTGAAAAATTCTTCGAATGTTAGACGCTCCACTGCCAAAAAAATGAACTATAAACTCCAACATATTCAAAAACAAGTTAGCTGACATTCCAAGAAGTTGATCTATGATAGGGTGATTCAGAGAAGACAGAAATTGTGGGAGAAGACAGCTTATTGAATGTCTAGAATCTGTCAGACTTAGGGGTTCTTCGGGTATGGAGGGCTGATCCGTCGGGGTTTTTCTCGGCCAAGTCTTTTTTTATGTCTTTGTGTCTTAATAATAACAATGTTAGTCATGTTTCTTGGTTCAAAGTGGTTTGGAAGGCTCCGGTTCCAAAGAAAATTCAGATTTTTCTGTGGTTGACTGTTTTGGGAAAGCTGCCTACTTATGACTTTATTCAAAAACGATATCCTAACTGCTCTGTTCTCCCAAGTTGGTGTGTTTTGTGCAGGAATTCCTCGGAAGATCTAAATCACATACTCTTACATTGTCCTTTTGCTCGAGAATTGTGGTACAAGGTGTTCAACGAAGTGGGCATTAATTGGGTTATTCCAGATTCGATTTGGCCTTGCTTCTAAGTAATTTGGGGGGCTCTATTTTTTAGCAAAAAAGGAAAAATATTAGGGAGGATTGCTGTATCAGTATTGATGTGGTATATTTGGGGTGAGAGGAATAGACGGATTTTTTAGGATAGATATGAATCGATTGATGAGATATGGGATAGAATTAAGTATAAAGTGGCTTTATGGTCTCTGAGTCATAGTGCTTTTAGGGGTACTCTTATTTCTGATGTATCTAGGAATTGGATCTATGCTTTGTAACTGAATTTGTAATCAGGCTAGGGACTTCTCAACCCTATTGATGCAATAAAAGTATAAGTTTCTTATAAAAAAATAAAAATAAAATTGTGGGAGAAAATGACAGGTGCAAACCACATCATTTTAACCATTAATATCAAATTGGGCCAAATTTGCTGAAGCATAAGCATGTAACACCATATTGAAATTCAAAGCATGATGATTACCTGGATTACGCCGCAGCAGTTTCCTACACAAATCTAAGCAGTGTGGACTCAAATTCTTGGCCTCAGGTGGAAATTGCAATTCAGTTGACTTCATGATGTTTTGCAGCAGCTGCAAAATGAAACCAACATATTAGTCTTTGACCATTTGGAATTTGAGAAATGATCTTGTTTTTATAGCATTCCTCCTGATTTTTTAAAAGCTGCAGAGACTATAAAACTGAGATTGAGGTCATGGATAGCATTTAGCAACCAAGGTTCATATTTTTAGAGAGCCTTCTTCTAAAGAATGGTTAGGAGACCTGAGGCTCTGTCTTGGGGAGTGATTGCTAATGTAATTGTTAATTTTGGTTTTATGCTTCTTTTGTTCTGTCTGTACGGGTTGGAGTACCCCTTGTACTCCCATTTGCAATGAAACTTTAATTTAATGATCCAAAAAAAAAAGGGTCTTGGAAACTAGAGACTTTTCACGAGCTAAGTCCGCTAAAAAACGAATAGTACTTTTTGAGGCATGAAGAGATGAGGATGAAAATACCTGTATTTGATTATTTCCTGTAAATGGGGGTTTCCCAATGACAAGTTGGAAAAGAATGGCACCAACACTCCAGAGATCTGCCTGCATCATTAGCTCAAAGTTAATAAAGGAATTAGACGAGGGAGGCTTCAATATATAATAAGAAGTAAATTCACCTTAGCGTCGTACTTCTGGAGCTGCATAATTTCTGGAGCCATGTATAGTGGTGAACCACACAATGTTTCTGCAAGGCCTCTAGGTTGTAGAGATCTGTCATGAAAACAAGTAATTTTAGAACCACAAATTTCAATATTTACACAATCATGCCTATAGTATATGGTACGGAATAAAAACAATCTGATATACTTAAGATCTTTCTTTCATCTCTTTTTGGAGTGACCATTTGTAATTTTTACTTTTCAACCCTTACCAAAAGTCCAAAACAGTAAAAGACAATGCATTCTTTAACTATTTAAAATACAATTACTCCTTAACTTATGATGAACTAATACAGACCAGAAATCAATACAAAACTCATCCTCTTAAAAGGTTAAACAAGAACCACAAATCAGAAGAAAAAAAAATCACTCACAAATAAATTCTTAAATACGGAGTACAATTTAATTTAATGCAAGCAAAAGGTATTTTAAGCATGTCAAACTGTTTATTAGAAGGAAACGGGAAGCCATCATATATCGTCACATGTATAACAGCATATTCTGAAATTAAGGTCATTAGAAAACATTAGAGCTAATTAAATGCCCAGAATTGAAAATAATTATAGAAATAATATACTTTGATAATTGTATAAAACCCAGTCTAATGCACACTGGAGTTCGCTATTTATAATCCAACCTGCTAAATTGATAATCCAAGGCTTCAGTTAAACCCAAGCATGACCACATGTGTTTTTATCAAAATAAAAAAGATGCTAAATTCTCTAAAATAACCAAGATGGAAGAAAATTCTGAATCATTAATCAACCTTTGCCTTCAAAATAAATGTTGCATTGGCCCAAGCCAAGCCCCAATGTGCAGAATGATAAACATGTAAAAATCTTGGTGCAAACTTTGGCAACAATGAAGTGCAAGTAGCAGCAAAGCAAGTACGCAGGCATCCAGCATAAAATAGGATGAGGCAGACCTTTTGACCTAAAAAGCAATTGTGTAAGAGAAGGTAGGTAGCTATACCTTGCAAACCCAAAATCGGCAATCTTCAGAATGCTGCTATCATCATTGGAGGTCAGTAGAAGATTCTGTTCCAGGAATGAGATATATATGAATGGGCATGTGAATGAAAAGTACAATTTAGCACTGCACATAAAAAAAAGCCACTGAGGTGAGGTAATTACTGTAAATTGCCACCCTCAACATCAATTTTTCACTTGTTTATTATAAGTGTTTACTGTGTGTAGAAGCTGACACTAAGAACAATTTATAAATATTTCTGTAATGGAATATTTTTCATTGATCAGTCTATTTCTCGTTGGCTCTTATACTATTCAAGAATAGAAAGAAGTTGGGGGGACGGTGTGGGGGGTGAAAAAGAAAGGGACAAGAACTGACAGAATCATAAAGGTAGCAAAATGAAATAAACTGTAAAATTTCATCATCTTCTCTTCCTAGTGAAGAACTTTAATTACAGGTGTATGTTAGTGTATTATAACCTAAACAAAACAAAAAAGTATGCAAACCTGGGGCTTCAAATCCCGGTGTATTAGGTTGTTTTCCCGAAGAACTTTGAGACCCTTCGCTGCAAGAGTAAGGCATATAGCTCATGTATTACCTAAAAGTGAAACACCAAAAAATAGAAATAGGAAAGCAGGATAAAAATAGAGAAACCTAATTGCTGCATAAAGTGATTTGCAGTGGCTTCAGGGACTTTCCCGTGCCGTTTTTGAATATACACCGAAAGGTCACCCCCTTTGCAGTACTCCAAAACAATGTATATCTTTCCAGGTTCCTACAGCAACATACAATGTCATTGTTTTCTGTCAATAACATTCAAATACTCTCTAGAAATAGAGAAAGAAATGAATCCATTATTTCTTGCATACTTCCAGAATTACATCAAGCATCAATTTTCCAATGCATCCATTATTTCTCAATTGCATCCATCCTATGCAATTGAGAAAGGAAGAAAGTTGGCCAAAATCAATTTATGGTCATTGAAAATCAGAAAATGTCAGCGGGAATATATTATCATCTTTGGTAGTGGATTCTAAGAAGCGGAGAGTTTCTTCAAAGTGATTAGCGCCTTTTTCTTTTTTAACGAAAGGCTGACTGCGACTGCCCTTTGAAGGCACACAATCAAACAAGATCAACTATATCTAAAATGTTAACAGCAGCAAACTGAAGAGCATGAAATATAGATTATATCTCACAACAACAGCATGAACCTAAAGCTACAAATTTTCATTTCACTAGTGGTTGATTCTAGGCTCTAGCAACTGTATTTAAAAAAAAAAATCTAACTTTGCTTCTTCTGGTCCTCGTTCATTCTTTAACTCTACTTAGAGTTACCAATCTACGTTTGTGCCAGTGTAATTCCTCCAGTGAGGCAAAAGAGAGCACATAACTTAAGAAAATTATATGGAATGAAATATATAACAAACTTAAACCAATGCATAAACACTTTTGCAAATTTGCACGGGTTTAAGACCCATGCAAATCATTCTACACTCAACTCAACTCATTCTATTCAGATCTGATTAGAAATGAGTTGTCCGCTTTTAGTTTGCCTATTTTAGAGGGATTTCCATTGTGCAAATTTGCACTAGATACTCTGAACAATTTTCTTCTTTATCCAGATTCAGATATCTGGATCACAATGCTATACAATCCAAGACCATCTAACACAAACACAAGCATAGGCACTCACTCATTCCCTCCACATTACCGTAACAACAGAACTAAACAATCAAAAAGTAAGAAATTCACAACAAAGTACCAAAATTCACCACCACTTCGTATAATCTCCTTACAAATACAATTTCAATTTAAAGTATACTACACAACACAAAATAGGAGAGCGCACCTCCATCATATCGTGCAAGCGGATAATATTAGGGTGATTGATTCTCTTCAGAATGAAAATCTCTGACTTGAGGCTTTCCTGCAATTTCGAAGTCAACCTAGACGTGGCAATCTCTTTGATCGCGACTTCTGTGCCATGGGCGCGGTGGCGGCCGTGCCACACCGTCGAGAATGAACCCTCCCCGATTTTCGCCCCCACTATATAATCGCCTACGGAGTAAGACCTCCTCGGTTGAGCCATTGAAATTCTTCAATTATCGACTTCGACTTAGCTCAATTCAATCCAAAACAGAAAATTCAATTAAAAAAAAACTGAACAAAGGAAGCAGAAGCAAGAAAGAGGGGGGAGAGGGATTTTGCTCTCTTTTTTTTTCTTTCTTTTTTCTCCGTCCGATTTGTTTGTTGACTTGTTCAATTGGGATTTTTTTAACTAGATACTAATGAGTAATGATTGAGTTGAAATTCAAGATTTAATGAAGGATTGTCGTGCATGGTAGATTAACTTAAACCTAGTATTAATTACATCAAAAAAAAATGTTTAATCAAATTTAAAATAAATTTTATGTCCAAATACAGATGTAGATTGTAGAAAGATACACTAATGGGTGTATCAACACTAGAGCAGGCAATTCGGGCTGGGCTGGCCAACGGATCAAGTGATGTTCGTGTGTTAGATCGAGTCGGGTCGGACCATGAACTGGTCTGGCCTATAAAATTGAAGTCCAGTCTAATCCATCTGAATTAGCGGGCCAGTCCAACTCATTTCATAATTTTTATTTTTTAAAATCTTGCAAAAATTATAATCCGTATATAAACTAGTAACTAAATTAATTTATAAACGATCGTAATCATTACACCATTAATGTACATGACAAGTCCCACCTAATAATATAATTTTTATTTTATTTTAATATTTATAGCAAAAATTATGCACCTTATGTATAAACCTTATTATTATGTATAGTCGCATACTCACATATATTTTTTATTTATATAAATAATTATAATTAAAAATATATACTTCCTCCGTCCCACTATAAGTTTCCCACTTTCCTTTTATGGATGTCTAAGTTTCTCATTCCATTTTTTGGCATATTATTTTCTCTCTCGCAATCACATCACTTCTACTTTATCTATTATTTTATCATACTTCATCTAATACTCATCTATTATTTTCTCTCTCACCATCACATCACTTATATTTTATCTATTATTTTATCATATTTCTTAATCAAAACACCCAAAAGAAAGAGGAAGTTTATAGCAGGACGGAGGGAGTATTAATTATACATAATTCATAAACGGTCATAACCACAATCAGTATAACATTACACTATATAACAACTTCAAATAGAATTATAAATAATTCATAAGTTCAAATTTCAAAGTTAAAATAAATTAAAAACAAAATACTCCCTCCATCCATGAAAAGTAGGGACATGGGGATGGGACACAAGTTTTAAGAAAATAGTAGATAAAGTAGATAAAGTAAGGGTATTATAGGGTATTGTGGGGTCCATTGTGAATAAAGTGATTGTTTAGGAATAAAGTTGATGGCAAATTGAGTAATTAAGTGATAGTTGAAGGGTGATAGTTTCCATAAAGTGTATGTGACTACATTTGGTGGACAAAGAATATGTGTCAAATGGGACTACTTTTCGTGGACGGAGGGAGTAATATTTAAGTATATAGTACTTTACTAATTTTAATTGTTTATTTGCCTAACAAAAATTAAAAAATGATCGAGCCAAACGGGCCGCCTATGGACCATGGTGCTAAAATCAACCTAGCCCATTAGACCCATCTAACCCATCGGGGCGGGCCAAATAGGTCTGATTCTATATAGGCCTGTAATTTTATTTTAGAGCCCAAACCATACTGAACTTCGAGTTGACCTCCAAATCTCTCATTTTTCATTCATTTTAACTTTGACTAAGTCTCTTGTAAGTGCACATGAAGTGCATCATGTGCATTAGAGTCCAAAATATAGAATATGTATTAATAAAGATGAAGTTATTATAGAAATTAATTTATTTTATTACAACACTTTACAATAATATTTTTATTTATAGTGATTTCAAATCCGGTGGGTAGAAATTCCAGTTCATGCCTGGAACATTCGATTTTTTGAAGAGATAAGTGTCAGAATTGGATCGTTTGTCAGAGTGGATAATGTTACTTTGAGAAGAGATCGGTTGGACTATGCTAGAATTTTAATTTCGGTTTCCTACTTGAGTGAGGTCAACCAGATAATCCCAGTAATGGTGGACGACGAAGAATTCAAGTGTAGAGTAATCGAAGAATTGGAAGCCCCCCCCCCAAACGATTCGAGTGGAACGTCATACTTGGATTCCGACGAAGATGATGGATCGTATTGGTCAAGTGAGCATGACGAGCTTCGCTCGTTCGGTCCGGCGGCCGCCACAGCGGGAGATCACTAGAACAGGGGTGACACTGATTCTGCTTCGGTTCTCCAGGAATCGAGGAGTCTCCTTGAAAATAGTGTCGTGGGCGGCGGTATTAACTCTCCTGAATATTCCCCAGATGGAAAGTCAGTTATTGAGCCCTCGATAAATGGCATATCGCAGTGTACGAGGGGACAGACAACATCTAACTTAAACGTGGAGCATGAAATGATTAATTTAAATGAGGTGGCCCACCCCAATTCTTTGTGGCCCCACTCTGCTGAAACAATTAAATCTCAAGCCCAACTCACACCTCTTGTTGGGCCCATATTAATATGTGACCCAAGTAACTTGATTAAACCCATTATGACACCCCCACAGTCCATATATCCCCGTGAGCTCGAGCCCAACTCTTTACCGCATCAACCCAACCCCAATATCTCCACACTTGAACCCGAACCTACCTCAAATCCGTCTCAATCTCCCACCGCCCACACCCTTATACCCTCTCCCTCGGATCTCGTGATTCTCGACTCCACCTCCACCCTAGTCAAACCAGTGCAGCCGACCCCAAGCCCGCCTAACATCTCCCCCTCATTCGAGCCTAATTACCGAACCCCTACGCAGCCCAATTCTCACACCATAGCTATGCCTGGGCGTAAAAAACCGCAGAAAAAAAAATAGGGGAACAAGCGCGAGCTAAGGCGCATGGAATCGACTATCTGGGAAAATTTCGTGAGCGGGATGGAGTCGGAAGAGGACGGTCAGGTTCACAACAAAAATCTGAAGGAAACATCCACAAATCTCAAACACAGACCGGAGAAATCAAACCCAGTTGGTACATCAGAAGCAGCGCAGACGTGGCACCTAGGAAAAAAATTGGGGCTCATATCCCAGGACCCGGAAGATATGATTCTTGAAGAGCTAACTGCAATAGAGGAAAAGGCCATGGAAACAGCTGCGAAAGGCAAAGGAGTTGCAAATAGTGAACTATGAAGATTTTATCCTTTAACGCAAGAGGCTTGGGGAATAAAATCAAAAAAGACGAAATCAGAAATATGGTGAATACATATGGAGTGGATGTGTGTTGCATACAAGAATAAAAAATGGAGGTCGTAGATGAGTCAATTTGTCGTTCTATTTGGGAAAATGGTAATATGGGATGGATTGCAAACCCAACAGTTGGAAGGTCAGGAGGTATCATTACAATCTGGAATACCGAGGTAATTGCTTGCTCTAGCTCGTGATATATGTCTGGGATTACGGTTATAAATGGATTTTGGGGCCAGGATAGGATTCCACGTGTTATTATTAATGTATATGCACCTTGCACCCTGATAGAGAAAGCAGAATTATGGGAAAGTATTGGAATTGTGATAAATCAGAATCCGGCAACGTGTATATGCGTTATCGGGGATTTCAACTTTGTCAGATGCGAATAAAAAAGGGATGGAGCAGGTACTGGAAATTGCCGAAGGGATATCAGGAACTTTAATAACTTCATTGACAATGTCAATTTGGTCAATCTTCCGTTACACGGGAGAAAATTCACGTGGTATAAAGCCGACGAAAAATACAAGAGTCGTTTGGATAGGGCGCTGGTAAACCAAAACTGGTTAAGCTAGTGGCCTAATACGCACCTAAAGGGCCTTCGAAGGACGGTTTTTGACCACTGCCCGATACTGCTGGAAATCAAAGTCAAGGATTGGGGCCCTAAACCTTTTAGATGCCTCAATGCATGGCTTTCCCACCCAGAATTCAGATCCTTTGTGTCGGAGAAATGGAGAAGCTATGATATACAGGGTTGGGGAAGCTATGTTCTTAAAGAAAAACTGAAATACATGAAAGCGGATCTTAAGGAGTGGAACAAACGGGTCTTCGGTCGAGTCGAAAACAACATAGAGGATCATAAAGAAGAGATAATAAGGTTAGACATGATTGATGAAGTCTTTGGACTTGAGGAGGCAGAAACTATATAAAGAAACAAAATGACAGCTCTTCTTCTCAGGGAGCTGAATAGAAAAAATAGCATAGAGTTCTAAAAGGCAAGATGTAAGTGGATTAAAAAGGGTGATTGTAACTCCCGTTTTTACCACAACTACATCAATTGGAGGCGTAAAAGAAACGAACTGGTGGGGCTAAAAGTCAACGGAGAGTGGCAGGAGAGGTGGCAGCTATCAAGAAAGTTGTGTTCAAACATTTCCAGCGACATTTCAAGAAAGAGGCAATGTCGAGACCTATACCTGTAGTAGGGTTCGCGGATAAACAGATTTCACAGCAGGAAAATGAGAGACTTACTGCCCCGTTTTGTGCAGCGAAAGTTCGTGAGGCACTAAAGGACTGTGACAACTTGTAGGTCCCGAAGATGAGTTAATATCGAGGGAAGCTAAAGAAAATGTCTAGAGGGGGGTGAATAGACTTTTCTAAAATCTTTCGATATATCAGAATACAATGTGCGGAATACGAAATTAAACAATGAGCCCAATTAAAGTTTATACTCAATCTTCTTAATTCGAGAACTCTGTTCTATACTCAACTTGTCTTGTTCAGTTATGTATGTAAACAGTTAAGCAATTAAACAAAACAGTAAAGTAAACAACACAAACAATTTATAGTGGTTCGACAACTTGTCTACGTCCACTCTCACAACCCAGTTGTGATGTTTCCACTAACTCTTCCAATCGAGTACAAAGTGTGTGTGTTCTTGTTCTTTAGAGTCCCAAGAAAAAGACTTAGATCTTCTCGATAACACTACCAAGTGTTTCTTCGATCTTACTAGTGATTTACAAGTATCTAGCAACTTGAAACAGTAAACAAAAAATAAAACTTCTCATGTCTTCAGTAGTAGCCTTCTGGTTTCTTCAATTTGTCTTCTGGCTTCTTTCTGAATCTTCAAAACAAACACTCTGAGAGTTTCTTGCTTGAGTACGTCAAATACGCTTCAGTATGTAGAGTTTCAGTAGTCTTTAATCGTTGAATACGCCATGGTATTTATAGACTTCCAACTTCAAGAACTTTCAGTTGTGTAACCAACCTTTCTTGAAAACTAACTCGTAACTGTTACTCTTTATCCATCCACGCGTTTCTTCAGTTAATTAGTTTATTCTATAACTAACTCTTCAAACTTTATCTTCACACGCGTTTTGAATAACTAACTTCATCCTTCTTGTTATGTTGACTTGTCTTGTCTTGCGCACCTGTCTTGTGTTAGACTTCATCTTCTTCTTGTCTTGCGCAGTCTTCTTCTATAGTAGACTTAGATATAACTAATCTAATCCTAACAAGACTATTACATTACATTAAGTTTTATAAAATAGCTTAGTCAACTTAAGAATCTATACAATGATTATTACATAGAAAATCAATGAGCTTCTATACAATGATTATTAGCTCAATAACAATCTATATAGTTAATATAACCAAATATGAAGTATATACGATAATATACGTACTTGTCTTTTATTTATGTGAACTCTACTGGTCTGTTCAAAATTACTTCTCTTAACTAGACTAGATCAGTCAACACTTAGAAAATATTCAAACTACTTTTGGCTTATCAAAACTTCATCTCTATCTTTTATCATCATGTAGGACTTGTTTCAGGATTCATATCCCAACAATTTCCCCCTTTTTGATGAAGCCAAAACTACTTGAATCTTTTCTCAATAGTAGACTAGTTAAGTAGTCATCTTGTCTTAACATCAAATAGTACTTTATCTTTTCATTCATTCAAGATAATACCAGTAGATGTTACACATACTTCAAAAATCAAAAACACTAATAATCAGAGCAAAAAAAACTAAGTATCAGAGCAATCATTCTAATCTGAAAGAGTACCTCCTTCTGGATTTGGAACACAGAATGCGTCTAGGAGCCTCTTGTGAATAACTCTGACATGATCTTCATCTTCAATCTTCTCTTTATCCAGTAGCTCTTCTTCAAATATCTTGATCTGGTTTAGATCAACTCTCTTACCTGAGCTTGTCATAGGACATTTCCACTTTGGAAATACAGGAACAAGAATGTTGAAATTCGCTCCAGCAGATATCCTCAAGATCAAATTCCACAGCAGCTTGTTCTGACCTTCCATAAATTTGTCAAACATTGAGTACAACTCGTCTGGACTTTCAAAATCACCATACTTACGAATAATCCAATGATCAAGTTCCCATTGCTTCTTCACTTTCATCCATTCAGCTCGATGTTCTCTATCAATGAAGTAGTCAATGAACTGATCTTCCATCTGATCTTCATCTGCCTTCAGCTTCTGCAAACTTTCAATGTGATTTCTAATTTTCTTCTTGCTTGCATAGCGACTTTCATCATTTGGATCAGCAACCTTCTGCTTCTTCTCAACAATTGCAGTAGGTTCTTCAGCTTCTTCAACAACTAACTTTCTTTTAGTTCGTCTGGTCTGAACCTCAGCTTCTGGAGATGCAACACCTTTGCCCTTCTCCAATCTCTTTTGCTCATCAGCTTCAGCTTTGGCTTGCTCCAGCTCTGCGGTTTTAACTAACTTGCCTCTCTTAGGCCTTCTTAGCTCTTGCATAGCAGTAGCAGCTTCCTTCTCTTCTGGTTCAGCACTAGACTTAGAAAATTCAACTTTCTCAACTCTACTTGCCTCTTCCCCCTTTTTGGCTTCATCATTCGCCTTAAGAGTGAAAAGACTTGTAAAGCGAGTCATCTCTTCCTTCACAGCTTCCTTCATCGCCTCAGCAGCCAACTCGATCTGCTTTTGATGCGTCCTGTCATGACTCATCTTGTCAAGACGATCAGTAGCTAACTCCAGCTTCCTTGAACTTGAGACTAGTTCATCTTTGAAATACGTAGCTGTCTGGCGAAGGAGTGTGTTCTGCTCTGTTAGCTCGATGAGAACAGCTCGAGAACGCACCAACTGATCTTGTGCTTCCCGTCTCTGTTCATCAGCAATCTCAATTTTAACCCTGTAGAGCCTTTCCATTTTACTTGACTCTTCAGCTAACGAACGAGCAAATGAGATAGATATCTTTTCAGAGAAATCAACTTGTTTCTCAAGGAAACTTTGAACTTCAGCATACATCTCTGCTCTGAAAGTTGAGTCCATCTTGTTGACCTCTCCAACAATTAATTCTCTTGAGCTGTCAACAAGTGATTGGTTCTTGTCAACTAACATATCTTTCACTTTTGAATGTAGAAACTCATCAATAGCAGAGTGAACAACATCTTTCAAATCCGACTTCAGCTCTTCAAGATAGCCTTCAGGAAAGACTTGAGTAGACGACTGAGCTTTAACAACCACTTCTTCTTGAACTTTCTCCACAAGTTCATTTTCATCAAACATGACAGCATCCATGAACTCATCGTCTTCTTCTCCAAGTTCAAAAGAGTCAACTTCTTCAGAACTTTCAGTCTCTTCTTCAGCAGGAGCACCTTCTAATTCTAAAATGGGTTCTGAGGTTTGAACAGCAATATCAACAAGTTCTACCTTCATCTCTTCTTCCACCAGATCAGTCTGAGTTCCAATATCAAACGAGAACTCTTCAACCAGAACGCCATCAGGAATGCTCAATATTCTTTTTACAAGATCAACTAAGGCCTTGCGAGGAAATAATTCTGAGTGGTCTTGGACACCACTGTTTTCTTTCTGTTCCATCTCCCAATCCATAAAGTTGGAGATTCCTCCCATGCCTTGAATGACCTCAAAAAGATCATCTGTTGAGGATTTCTTCAAGGCAAACCAAGTCCATATCCTGAGAAGTTTCTCAAACTGTTCTGAGGAAGTGTCGACTTCGAGAGTTGAGAGCTGCTTCTTCAGATTCTTGGACACTCGAGCACGAACTCTCTTCTCCCTTAGACACATATGATAATATACCAGGGAATCAAATCTAACATTAGACGGGTTCTGAGCAGGTGGGGTCCCTGTCTCAGCTGTTGCAGTGGCAACTGGCGTCTTGTCTGAAGTAGATGGGTTGGAGGGTTCAACATATTCTGTTGAAGGTAAGAAGGGAGTTTGGAGTGTGGTTTCTGGGGGCTCTAATGTGGATTGGTTTGGTGTGACAACTGTCGGAGTATCAGTTGTATCCTTTAT
Source organism: Galeopsis tetrahit (assembly GCA_963675135.1). Taxonomy (NCBI): domain Eukaryota; kingdom Viridiplantae; phylum Streptophyta; class Magnoliopsida; order Lamiales; family Lamiaceae; genus Galeopsis; species Galeopsis tetrahit. Next base: position 69,130,358 of record OY776128.1, on the reverse strand, counting down.
GGGAGTGTTTTCAGGATGACTGGCTCTAAGCGGTAATGCTGCCAGTACTTGAGAGGTTGAGGTTATAGGTCTAGGCCTAGGTCGATGTGACCTTGCCTTGGTTCGAATAGAGGAGAGAGAGAGAGAGGAATTGAAACAGATTGAGTAGAGGTACCAACCTGAGGACTCGACTCGTCTGGTGAAGTGGGTGACCCAACTCTCACAAGTGTGTACAATTCAGGAACTTGAGCACTTGGCTCCTTCTCTTGTTCCGACTCCTCTTCCGATTGAGTCTTCTCCGAGTCATCTGCATCAACTCCAGTCTGAGCCTCATTCTCAGACTCTTCATCATCTGACTCGTCTTCTGAAGAGCTAGACGAGGCAGCATAAGGCATTACCTCTGAATCATCAATCTGGACTTGCCTTGGGGCAGATGGCCTTGCAGCAACTTGCTTCTTTAGCGCCTCCTTCTTCAGATAAAACTTTAATGGGTGAAAGGGCTTGCCTTTGCTCCAATCAGATTTGTTCGGCAACAACAAGGGTAGGAGTATACTGAGCTTGTTGCCAAAACCAATGACATTCGACACCACCCAACTGCAAGAGTCAGTGTCAACCCTAACACTTCTTTCGAAGTACATAATTCGATCGGCCATTAACTTGAACCAATTACCCTCTGTAATTCCATCATATATCGCTTCCATCACCCTCGCCTTAGCTAGAGTGACTGAGTCATGAGAGCCAGTGGCACATAGTAGCATTTTGCTAGCTATGTCCAAAAGAGTGCGATATTTTTCAAGGAGTTCCGACTTCTTGACGGCAGGGAGCTTGCCATCTGGTTTGAGCCTCAATTTCCTTCCACAAAAGATGCTCAAATACCTCATCTCCTGCCCAGTATCATAGTTTTCCACATCAATCGTTCCGATGGGCAACTTTAAATGTTTGAACACAGCCTCGCGAGTGAGTTCCACTCGGCTTCTTCCAATAAATGATTCAATTTTATCTCCTTGTCTGGTGGCGTTGGCATAGAACTGCAACACCTCTTCTTCCAACACGACCTGAGGAAATGCCTCCAAATACGGCTTCAATCCACATCGAATGCATTTATTGATAATTTCTTGGTTTCCTTCCGTGTGTAACCCTTTGAAAAACATCGAGGGCTCCACATGCACTTTCCCTTCTGCGATGAACTGGCCAAGATCAAACTTAGCTTGCATGTTAGTTCTCACATCAAATAAAGAGACAATCGACATCTTTAGTAGATATAGTAAGAACAGAGGAGTTTGATTTTGCAAGAAGTTCGAGAGCTAGAATAGGGGAGTTATGAAATCGTGGGGCAAGTTGTGTGTGGAAGATGAGTTTTGTTAGAACTGAAATTTTGATCCAATGGCCAAGATTAAAGAATTAGATCCAACGGTTGGGGCCTTTGGTATTCAGTTACGGAATCGAGAATATTATGTGATTTGATATTGTAAAATTTGGAATCCGCCTCTTCTATTAGTTAGGTCAGGGGAGTGTACTCATCCGACCTGGTATAGTAGAGTGGTGTGCGAACTGGGTGTATACACCTCATTAAAATGGGAGTGTATAAATCCAATTCTAGGGTTTTCCAACTTTAGCATTATCGAATTACCATAATACCCTTAATTCGTTTTGATTAAACACTTAACATATTTAAATCAAAAGAACACTTATCTTGTCTGTTCGCGTCCATCCAGAACAGACGAGTAGACTTATGAACACAAGACGAGTTCCCCCTTCGCCTGTGCTTATCTATTCTTGAACGTCGAACGACTTTCATGTACCTATCTTATCATATACAACGTATAATCGTAGGTATAAATAGAGTAAAATAAATAAGATGAATATCAATCTAAAGCAATGATCAAGGTTTCGAACAAGATGACTTTTAACAAACATAAGAGTCAACATAAGGATATTTAAGAAATCATAGATTCCCACTTAAATGTTTATTCCCTTAGTATTACCCTCAGCTTTACCAGCTTCCTCATTTGATTTGTTTGGTCATCTAGTCTAGCCTTGTATACCTGTCTGTTGAGTGAGTAGACGAGTGCTCTGTTCTAGTGATCTTGTCTCCTTATCTTCTTTGATGTACCTGTCTTGGTTAGTACATAGCTATAGGCAAGTAGGGTCTAGATCAATTAGCCCTAGACTAATGCATAACTCACGAAAACGTGCCTCAGCTAATGGTTTTGTGAAAATATCAGCTCTTTGAAAATCAGTACGAATCTTTTCCATGCGAATGTCCTTCTTTTCTACATGATCACGTATGAAATGATGCTTCACATCAACATGCTTACAACGTGTGTGCAAAACAGGATTTTGTGTAATGGCAATGGCACTATTACTATCACAGAAAATAGGAACATTTGATTCATGTATATTGTAATCTCTAAGCTGTTGCATGAGCCAGAGTAGTTGACTACAACAGCTACCAACGACCATGTACTCGGCTTCGGTAGTAGAGGTAGCTACACTAGTCTGCTTTTTCGAAAACCATGAAATTAGTTTTGTGCCTAAGAATTGACAAGAACCAGATGTAGATTTTCTATCTATTCTACAGCCTCCAAAGTCTGAGTCTGAGTAACCACTTAAGGATAGATCATCATTTGAGGGATACCATATACCACGATTGATGGTCCCTTTCAAATATTTCAGAATCATTTTGGTGGTTTCCATGTGACTTTCCTTTGAATTGGCTTGGAAACGAGCACAAACACCAACAGAGAATGCAATGTCTGGTCTACTAGCAGTTAGATACAGTAAGGAACCAATTAATCCACGGTAATAAGATTGATCAGCACATTTACCGTTTTCATCTGGATCCATTCTGTAAGTTGGTTGCATCGGTATGTCAGTAAACTTACAAGTCTTAATCCCGTACTTGTCTATAAGATTTCTAGTGCACTTCGCCTGATTTATGAAAATACCTTCTGGGGTTTGTTTTACTTGAAGACCAAGAAAGTAGTTCATTTCACCCATCATAGGCATCTCAAATTTACTTTGCATGAGTGTTGAAAAACTTTCACTTTGCATGTCATCTACGTAAATTTGGACGAGTAAAATGTCTTTCCCTTCTTGTCTTATGAACAATGTTCTATCGACCTTGCCCTTAGTAAAACCATTTTCCAATAGAAAGAGAGAGAGAGTATCATACCATGCTCTTGGAGCTTGCTTTAGTCCGTATAAGGCTTTCTTCAATTTGTACACCTGGTCGCCTTTGACTTCGAAACCTGGAGGTTGTTCAACATACACTTCTTCCGCAAGAATACCGTTAAGAAATGCACTTTTAACATCCATTTGATATACAGTAAACTTCATGTGAGCAGCATATGCAAGAAACAATCGAATGGCTTCTAGTCTAGCAACAAGAGCATATGTTTCATCATAGTCTATGCCTTTAGCTTGTGAATAGCATTGGGCTACTAGTCTAGCCTTATTCCTAACGACTACATCATTCTCATCTTTCTTATTTTTTAAAATCCATCGAGTGCCAACTACATTATGATGTTTAGGCCTATCGACAAGTTCCCAGACGTCGTTTCGAACAAACTGGTTCAACTCGTCTTGCATAGCGATGATCCAATTACTATCAGCCAATGCCTCTTTAACAGTGGTAGGCTCGATAGATGAGAGGAAACAATACCAGCAAAACATGGTTGGACTAGGTTGTTCTTGCGACTCAAAGAGTTGTCGTCTAGTCTTTACACCAACAGTAGAGTCACCAATAATATTTTCAGTATTGTGCGCAGATTTCCATGTTTTTCTATTCTTAACAGTAGCACTATCATCATCTATATCATGTACAACATCATGCATATCGACATCATTTGTATGATCAACAGATTTACCAGGAGTAGTAGAGTCAACTAGAGCAGGCATGTCAACTGGTCTAGAAGACTTACCTTGAGCACTTACCTTCTCTTTGTCATCAGACTCGAGAGCTTTCATGAATGGATTGTAGGCTTGAACGGATTCATATACCTCTGAATCTTTGTCAGATTCGATCGTTAGATCAGTCACTTTTTCACTGATCTTGTCGGCAGACGAGTCCTGTCGAGATTCATCGAAAACCACATGTGGTGTTTCTTCCACACAGAGAGTTGAGTAGTTGAATACCCTAAATGCCTTGCTAGTCGAGGAGTATCCCAAGAATATCCCCTCGTCTGCTTTGGCATCGAAAGCATTCAACTTGCTCTTTCCATTGTTGTGGATGAAACACTTACAACCAAATATATGGAAATATGAGATACGGGGTTTTCTACCTTTCCAAACCTCATAAGGTGTCTTGCCTAGAGCTTTGTTGATCGCGCTTCTGTTTTGTGAATGGCATGCAGTATTGTTAGCTTCTGCCCAAAACTTTTGTGGCGTGTTGTACTCAGCTATCATGGTTCTACAGGCTTCTTTGAGAGTTCGATTCCTTCTTTCTGCTACACCATTTTGTTGTGGTGTCCTGGCTGCACTAGTAAGATGCTGGATACCACGTTTAGCACAGAAATCTTTGATATAGCAATTAATGAACTCAGTTCCCTTGTCACTACGAATCTTGACAATGGACTGGTTCTTCTCAACTTGTAACTTCTTCAACAGTTCAGGCAGAAGTGTTTGTGTATCACTCTTCTTGTGTAGGAAGACTACCCAAGTAAACTTAGAATAGTCGTCTACAACAACAAGTGTGTACCTTCTACCATTCAAGGTTGGAGGAGTTATCGGTCCATGAAGATCCATATGTAGGAGTTCTAGGACTCTACTAGTTGAGAGAGTAGGAATTGACTTAAAAGAACCTTTCACCTGTTTACCCTGTTGACAAGCCGTGCATACATGTGACTTGTAGTAAACTTCATTGGGAATACCTTTTACAAGGTAATCTCTGGCTATCTTATTAAGAACCTTAAAGTGTAGATGACAGAGGCGTCTATGCCAGAGCCAGCCAAGTTCTTTAGGATTCTTAGTAAGTAGACAAGTGTCCCTCGGACAACTGTTCCAGTTCACTATGTACACACTTCCTTGTCTTACGCCGACTAGTAGGACTGTGTGCGTCCTCTTGTCAATGATCTGACATTTGCGGCTTTTGAACTGCACCTTGTATCCACGATCACAAAACTGTGAAACAGAGAGTAAATTATATTTCAAACCTTCAACATATGAGACATCTTGAATCTCTACGTCTCCATTCCGGATGTAACCAAATCCTTTAGTGACAGCAGTAGAGCTATCACCAAATATCACTTTTGGTCCTTCCTGCTCATGGTAACTTGATAAGAGAGCCTTGGTACCAGTCATGTAGTGCGAACAACCACTGTCTATGTACCAGGTTTCTCCTACTGAGCCACCCTTCTTATACAAGTCAAGTCGACCCTGCAATGAAGATATTCAATAATTTAGGTACCCATTTGTTTATTGGGGTCCTTGGGGGTTAGTTGAGTTCAGAGGAATCCAAATATACATTGGAGTCTTGAATAAGTTCGATCTCTTAAGCTTTCGCCCATACTTGTTACAAAATAAGACCTTGTTGTCCTTATCTGGCCTATCAAACGAGTTCGGGTCTACTCTTTGGAGATAGCCTTTCGAATTAATCTCTACTTGAGCAGGCACTGGTCTATGATAGTCAGAGTAGGGCTTGTATGCATTAGGTCCATACGGTTTATAGACACGTTTGGGTATTTCCTCACTAATAATATCATATGACAAAGGTGGAGGATATAGGACAGCTTGTGTACGATATTTTGGAGCTACCTGTCTAGGTCTAGACGAGTAGAGCTGAGACTGCCTTATGAAAGGAGGTCTAGGCTCTTGTCGTCTAGTCTGTACCTGTCTAGTACTCGTCTCCTCAGGATACCAGTCCTCGTATCTGACCTGATTGGGTCGTCCACGATTAGTGGTCCTTTGAAGATTAGTTCTAGGTGGGACAGGCTTGTTGTTACCATTCTTTTTACCTCCCTTGGTAATTGGAATGTTAACTCGAGCTTGTTTAGGTACAGTACCTTTAGATGGAGTTCCAATATCGTATATCATTGGTCCTTTTCCTTTATCATTTGGCAAAAGTCTTGCGTTAGTAGTAGTAGGGTTCTTAATGACTCGAGTAGACGAGCTAGATGACTCAGCACCTATACCTGTCTTGTCACCTGGATCTCTATACCTATATGACAGTTCAAGGTTAATCTTTGAAGAGTTAACCAGGTCAATAAGCTTGAGATCTAATGCGACAACCTCGGTCTCTAAGAACTTATTACGTTCTTCAAGTCTATTGCACTTGCTCTTTAAAACATTGAATTCATTTCTCTCAGTTGCATGTGTCTTAAGTAGGTCTTGATATAACCTGTCTGTCAATGCACACTTTTCTTTGAGTTGTCTCAACTCTTCAGTCAAGCGTTCATTTAGGACTGTTACATTGGGATTTACTTTTGACTGAGCTTCCTTAAGATCAATGATTTCTTGTTTTAATGCAATGTTCTCATCACTGACTTCGATGAATGCTTGGTTAGCAAGTAGAAGGTCGTCTTCAATAGCACTAGTAGAGTGATGAAGACTACTTCCTACTTCACTACTAGCAGTGTCACTTTCATCAGTATCAGAATCATCACAGGATTGAAAAGAAGTAGCAGATGATACCTCTTGGTCGATTTTAGCCATGCAGCATAGGCCATCATCTACTATGAATGCTTCGTTGTGGTCTTGATCAGAGGGGTAGCTAGATAAGGACGATGGCAACTCGTCTGAATCCGAATCAGAGTCATCATTGGCCATCATTGCCTTCTTGCCACGATTGTATCTTCTTTCCCTTCGAGCTTTGCGTTCTTCTCGATCGTCAGTGCTCAGGTCTGGACATTCATAAATGTAGTGACCTGGCTTTTCACAGTTATAGCACAAGAGATCATTAGTAGCTTTTCACAGGTCTGGACATTCATAAATGTAGTGACCCTATGCTTATCACGTCTATCAGAGCGCTGGATCTTCCTATCGTCAGACTCTCTATCTCGCCTATTACCTTTCGAGACTTCGTCTCTCCTTTCGGACGAGTTTCGGTCTCGTCTGGTTTCAGACGAGTTCTTAGAAGTAGACGCTCTATGATCCCTATAGAACTTCTTGTATCTTCCGAAACGTTTATTCAGCTTATCAAACTTTCTAACCATGAGGCTCACCCACCTGATCCTTCAGACTAAGATCAGTATCTAACTCGTCTTTTACAGAGGCAGACTTAGTTTTAGACTTAGACCTGTCTACCTTAATGGATTTAGACGAACTAGACTTAAAGGCAACGTTCTTGGACACAGCATGTTCTCTGTCACTACTGACTACGGGTTCATCTTCATCTAAATCAAACTCATGGGCCTTAAGAGTTTGAAACATGGTCTCTGCACTCCACTTGTCTATGTCTTGGGTATTCTTAACAAGCATCTTTACCATTTTCCATCGAGGATCTAAGCTCTTAAGAATCCTAAGATTGATTTCACGAGGAGTATATATTTTACCAAGGACTTCAAGATCATTCATAATCTTAGTAAAACGAGTATCCAGCTGGTCGATAGTTTCGCCAGCTTTCATCTGAAATGATTCAAATCTTTGGACAGCAGTGGATAATTTACTCTCTTTGATCAGGGATGTCCCTTCACAAATGATAGCTAATCTGTCCCACATCTCTTTGGCAGTTTTACATTTTAACACTTTTCCTAGATACTCGTTAGGAAGAGTGTGTAAGATGTAATTCTTCGCCAAACTATCCAAATTATTTTGACGCATTTCTTCTGAGGTTAGATCAGACCTTGGTTTCTTGACGAGGGTGCCAATTAGTTTGTCTTTGTCAAGATTAGCAGTATTTGGGACCATTGTCACGATCGGACCCTCGGTCACAACAGAGATCATTAGATCGTGCGTGGAGCTGAAAATCGCTTCCATTCGTAGCTTCCAGTAGTCGTAGTCCTGAACCTGGAACTTGGGCAACTTATTAGCACTTATTTCAAGAGACATGTTGAGCAAGTAGATTAGTGCTAATCAGTTTTATGATCAAGAAGCAGATAAGTCAAGAACAGGGAGCAAGAAATAGATATATCAAGAATGTTGATCAAGAACACATAAGCAAATACAATCACGGACCAAGACTTCACCCTAAGTCTTAAGTCGGTTATCAAGAAACAGCAGTTCGTAAACTACTGCTCTGATACCACTTGTAGGTCCCGAAGATGAGTTAATATCGAGGGAAGCTAAAGAAAATGTCTAGAGGGGGGTGAATAGACTTTTCTAAAATCTTTCGATATATCAGAATACAATGTGCGGAATACGAAATTAAACAATGAGCCCAATTAAAGTTTATACTCAATCTTCTTAATTCGAGAACTCTGTTCTATACTCAACTTGTCTTGTTCAGTTATGTATGTAAACAGTTAAGCAATTAAACAAAACAGTAAAGTAAACAACACAAACAATTTATAGTGGTTCGACAACTTGTCTACGTCCACTCTCACAACCCAGTTGTGATGTTTCCACTAACTCTTCCAATCGAGTACAAAGTGTGTGTGTTCTTGTTCTTTAGAGTCCCAAGAAAAAGACTTAGATCTTCTCGATAACACTACCAAGTGTTTCTTCGATCTTACTAGTGATTTACAAGTATCTAGCAACTTGAAACAGTAAACAAAAAATAAAACTTCTCATGTCTTCAGTAGTAGCCTTCTGGTTTCTTCAATTTGTCTTCTGGCTTCTTTCTGAATCTTCAAAACAAACACTCTGAGAGTTTCTTGCTTGAGTACGTCAAATACGCTTCAGTATGTAGAGTTTCAGTAGTCTTTAATCGTTGAATACGCCATGGTATTTATAGACTTCCAACTTCAAGAACTTTCAGTTGTGTAACCAACCTTTCTTGAAAACTAACTCGTAACTGTTACTCTTTATCCATCCACGCGTTTCTTCAGTTAATTAGTTTATTCCATAACTAACTCTTCAAACTTTATCTTCACACGCGTTTTGAATAACTAACTTCATCCTTCTTGTTATGTTGACTTGTCTTGTCTTGCGCACCTGTCTTGTGTTAGACTTCATCTTCTTCTTGTCTTGCGCAGTCTTCTTCTATAGTAGACTTAGATATAACTAATCTAATCCTAACAAGACTATTACATTACATTAAGCTTTATAAAATAGCTTAGTCAACTTAAGAATCTATACAATGATTATTACATAGAAAATCAATGAGCTTCTATACAATGATTATTAGCTCAATAACAATCTATACAGTTAATATAACCAAATATGAAGTATATGCGATAATATACGTACTTGTCTTTTATTTATGTGAACTCTACTGGTCTGTTCAAGATTACTTCTCTTAACTAGACTAGATCAGTCAACACTTAGAAAATATTCAAACTACTTTTGGCTTATCAAAACTTCATCTTTATCTTTTATCATCATGTAGGACTTGTTTCAGGATTCATATCCCAACACAACTCAAAGAGCCCGGGACCCGACGATTTCAACTTTGGTTTCTTTAAGGAAATTGGGACCTGTTCGAACCAGATGTAATGAGAATGTTGGAAGAATTCCACCGCAATGGAAGATTGGTAAGAGGCTTCAACTCATCGTATATTGTATTAATTCCGAAAAAAGAAGTTTGCAGCGAGCTGAATGATTTTCGACCCATTTCTCTCATTGGGGGCCGGGGATGTTCAAGATTATTTCTAAAGTTCTTGCTAGGAGGCTACAGGCTGTATTAGGCTCGATAATATCCGACACACAAAGTGCCTTCTTGGGAGGGAGATACATCTTAGACAGTGTGGCAGTTTTAAATGAAGCCATTGACGAGACAAAGCGTAATCGAATGGAGAGGGTGTTCTTTAAGATTAATTTTGCAAAGGCATATGATTCTATCGATTGGTCTTACTTGGAAATAATGATGACTCACTTCAATTTTCATCCTAGATGGAGGAAATGGGTTATGGAGTGTGTGACATCAGCCTCAGCCACGGTACTGGTCAATGGGAGCCCCTCGGGAGAATTCAAAATGGAACGAGGTCTTCGTCAAGGTGACCCACTGTCTCCCTTTCTCTTCTTGATTGCAACAGAAGGATTAAATATACTATTACGAAGAGCGACAGAAGTGAGGCAGTTAAAGTTTAAAGCAGCAGAAATTGGACGCGAAAAGGTACAAATTTCACACTTGCAATATGCTGAGGATACGATCTTAATGGGGGAAGCAAGTACTAAACATGCAAGAGTAATCAAGAGGATCTTAAGGAACATAGAATTGATGTCAGGATTGAAGATTAACTTCGATAAATGTTCAATTATGGGGGTGAATGTTGAGGAGGCAGCCCTGCAAGATATGGCGGATATACTTGGGTGCACCGTGGGAACGACACCATTTTCATATCTAGGTATGAGAGTGGGTACAAATCACAGACGAGTATCTGAATGGACAACAATAGTAGAAAAATTCAGAAATCGCCTAAGGAAATGGGGCGACAAGAAAATCTCGATTGGGGGCAGAATCACGCTTATCAACTCGGTCCTTTCCTCACTTCCTTTATACTACCTCTCCTTTTATAGGATACCAAAAAAAAACCTTGAGAGATATTGTGTGCTTACAACGAAATTTTATGTGGGGTGGGGGAGAGAATAAGAACAAGATAGCTTGGATAGAGTTGAAAAAAATATGCAGCTCAAAATTCTTAGGGGGCCTGGGGGTGAAGGACTTGGATATTTTTAATAAAACTCTTTTGGGAAAATGGGGGTGGAGGTTCCTTAGTGAAAATCAGAATATTTGGGTGAGAGTGATTAAATCAAAGTATGGGGAGGTGGGTAGCTTGAGTTTTCGTAGGCTGCCCTTGGGGAATAGGGGGAAAGTTTTCCTATGGTGGAAAGATATTCTAAAAATTACGAGTGCAGAGGAGGGGGAATGGTTCGAGAGGGGTCTTGTGAAAGAATTAAGGAGTGGTGGCAACACTGCTTTTTGGGAAGATAACTGGACTGGGGAGGGGTGTCTTAAGGAGAAGTTTAATAGACTGTATAATATAAACTTGGATAAGGGCAAGAGGGTGAGAGAAATGGGAGGGGCAAGTCTGGGAATGGGTGTGGAATTGGAGAAGGACACTATTGGATCATGAAGTTAACTCTTTTAACAAGCTTATTGTCATCTTAAACAGGTTCACACTGCAGCCCAATGGAGAAGACAGATGGAAATGGGGATACTCGAAATCCGGCTTTTTTACAATTAAGGAGACGTACATGGAGTTACACAAAGAAAGCCATAATACCCAACCCGATGAGGATTCATTGAAGGCATTCAAGACCATATGGAAAAATTTTGCTCCACCAAAAGTCATAGCACACGCGTGGAGACTCATGTGGGGACGGCTTCCGACGAGATCGAACCTATGTAGAAGAGGCATACTCAAGACAACAGACGACATAAGGTGTGTATTCTATGGCTTGCATGAGGAAACTGAAAAACATGTGTTCTTTGAATGTATCCACACACACAAAATCTGGACAGAATGCATCTTGTGGCTCCATGTATCGTCTATGCTACATTCTGGCACGATTGAGAATCTGCTAAGCTTTGGCAAGCTGATTGGAATGAAAAAGGGAAGACAAAAGGCTACGTGTATATGTCTTGGGGTGGTATGACTCATTTGGAAGTGGAGAAATGCGGTAATCATCAGAAACGAGACACTATGTATCCCGAAATTCATGGAGGAACTCAAGGCAAGATTGTGGAGTTGGTTCACAATCCAATGGCCACTGCGGAATTGTTCAAATTTTAAGGATTAGATTGACAACCTAGTCCTTTGTCTTGGTAGTTAGCAGAGTATGGTTGTAACCTTTGAGAATATCAATTTTTAGGGACACTGTATCTTTTAGCATTTCTGTTGGGGTACTGCTTGTACAGCCAACTATTGAATAAAATTCCTTTTTTTCGATCAAAAAAAAGAAATCCTCTCAATTTTAACTAGAAATTGTGTGAGCAAAAATCTAAGTATTTGAAATCCATTCATAATCCAAACATGTGGAGTGAATTTGGATGGTGAATTTAAAATTCATAGATCAAATCCCTCCATTCAAATTTAGCCTAAAAAAATTAATTGAAAATACATTTAGAGATGTATTTTATATTTGAAGATAAATTATTCTTTTTGATCTTATGGAGTAGTAATTCATTTTTGAAACTAATTTGTATATAATATTTTTTAAATATTTATTTTAATTATTCTGTATTATATTTATTCATTTATTTCTTTATATTTATTCATTTATTTCTTGGAGATAATGAATTTTGTACCATAATTTGAAGATGTGCAAAATTTACTCAATATAATTAGGGTAATGACTTAAAAATTTAGGAGATATTGAATGTGATAAAAATAAATGAGTAAACATGTAAATAAATAAATTACATTTAATTTAGATTTTATTCCATTAACAATTAAATGAATAAAATAAAATCTAGCATAAATATATGCACAAATTAACTCGATTCCCAAGATTACAAAATATAAGGAACAATATCAATTAGGAAAATTATATATATATTGTTTTTCAGTATTATAAGTGTTTACTTGTCCATTTATATTTTATTTTTCAAATATGATATTGATCTATATGCAATAGTATTGAATATTGACTATGTAAAATACCAAACTTTTAGAAGACTTGTGATATTTACATAATTATAGTACAAATCGTCCGATGGAAACATAATCTACAATATTAAAGTATCACTCTCAATCAAATTTAGGATGAAGCATAAAATTTCAAAGGAAAAAGAGAAAAATATTAATGTATAATAATGCATAACGTATCACACATTTAATCTGAAATTCAAGGAGAATTAACTGAAAAATAAATCAATAAGGGCACGGTGGAATTTAATACCCGACCTTTTGACTTATTTTTTTAGAGTGAATTAAACGTGGCATAATCCTTTTGTTTCAAATTGACACATGATGCACACAATAGAGCTGCAAATTTAATTTACTTGCTTATTCTCAGATAAGAAATATACATCAAATTATCAAATCTGTCTGGGTGGTGTAGTCGGTTATCACGCTAGTCTCACACACTAGAGGTCCCCGGTTCGAACCCGGTCTCAGACATTTTTTTTCAATTTAATGTAGTTCTCCATTATAATTATTCTATTTTACTTATTATTAATATTTGAATATCCATTTTTAACCAAATTGTCTGGGTGGTGTAGTCGGTTATCACGCTAGTCTCACACACTAGAGGTCCCCGGTTCGAACCCGGGCTCAGACATTTTTTTTCAATTTAATGTAGTTCTCCATTATAATTATTCTATTTTACTTATTATTAATATTTGAATATCCATTTTTAACCAAATTGTATGGGTGGTGTAGTCGGTTATCACGTTAGTCTCACACTCTAGAGGTCCCGGTTCGAACCCAGGCTCAGACACTTTTCAATTTTTTATTTATTTTTTAAAACATTTTATATAATTTTTTTTTTCAATGTCCATTTTCAGGAAAATTGATTCACAATTGAATTTTCACATAGCAAACACCCAATCAAACTCTCACCCCTGCCAATCTAAAATCTCATCCCCATCACCAGAAAACCCTCTTCAATTCCCCTCTTTTCCCTGCCAATTTCAAGTTTATTGCATTTTTTTGTCATTTTCCGCCTAGGGTTACCCGCCTTCAATCGCACGAATTGAATTTCCGATCACTCAAACAATTGAATGGATTGGAGCAACGTAACGGCGGAGGATCTGGTCGAGGCGTTGCGAGAAGTTGACTGGTCGTCGCCGCCGCGTCCTTTTTCAGAATTCTTTTCTCGTTTCACCGTGCCCCGTTCGTATGCCAAATGGAACAGTCGCCTCAAGTGCAACCTCTATTAGTACGATCTCTTACTTAATCGTTACGCTACAGGATTATTGTATTGAATAGTGTTGTTTGTTGAATATGGAAAATTGTGAAACTATAGTTGCTTGAGTTAGCCGTTGATACGACTTCCCGTGATTCCGTGCTATCAGTTTCTGGCTGTTATGCTACAGTTTTCGAGTTAATTTAGTATTTTTCATATGATTCATGTATTTACTGTTATAATTTTTGGTTTTTGCAGCTACAGGTCCAATTATTTCATTATGATTGTTTTCATTCTTGGTAAGAGAGCCAATGATGATGCGGTAATTTTTATTGTGTATGATGTGCCCTTGGCATGTTATATTTGCAAATGACTTCTAATTAGAGAATTTCTACGACTTTCAGGGATAGGATTTCTACGGAGGCCGCTTGCTATTGTTGCTGCATTAATGACTGCTTTGAGTATTGCGATTCTAAACGATAGGTATGCATTTTTTTAATCAATCTACAAACTACATGGATTTCACCGTTCTTTTCATTGGTAATGAGGAACTGAAAGCAGAAATGGGTGAGGAGAGTGACTTGAAGAAGGGATGAAAAGAATAATAGTATGACTGTATGAATAATGAGATAAGGATAATTGTCATGGTCAGGAAAGATGTGCTAGGAGGTTGTATTATCATTCACTATTGTTAAATATATGTGCGTTGTAACCGTACTTTTATCTTAAAATGGCTAGATACATGGAAAAATTTGAAGCTTGAATTTCATCTCCCTTTGTAGTACATCTCTTGTTAACAACAGGTTTCTTTCGGCACATTACTCATTATGAAGTGGACAGTTTGAAACCATATTTCATTAGCCTTTTCACTAGTTATCTTTATGAGGTTATGATAAATGTTGTTTTGGGAGTCTGGAGTCATCATTATTCTTCTGTCTTTCTTTGTTATATTGGCAATATATGTTTGTTCAGTTTTGCAGCTACTTTCAGTGAAAAGGTCACAAGGACTGTCCGGCAGTTTTCTCCTCATTTAGCTGCTAAAATGAGAGCTCCCCTCGCGTAAGTGCAATTTTTGCTTCAAATTTACCAACCACGTGATTGTGCATCTTACTTAGACATGCAATTTATTTAGGCCTGTCATTCGGGGGCGCCCATCTTCAAAACGAGCAATTCATATGTGTGGAAGGCCTCGATGGGTATTTGTCTTTGTGTTTTCTACTGGTAAATATTTTTTTTTTCTTTTTTCATTATTGTCCACTTACTATCAGGCAAAGTTATGTAATTTCATGTACAAATTATTGGAGTTTTTTAATGTGTTTAATGATTATCTGCAGTGAGTTTCCTCCTCTGGATTGTTTCTTGTGGCATTCTTATGGTGTTGTGGGCATTTGCTATCGGCCTTCTTGGTAATCTTTTTTTTTCTCTTAATATTCTTTTCCACTTTGCATTTATTCCCTAACTGTCACTTCTCCCCCACAGCCACAGTCATTCATGCAAGCTTTAGGACTCCGAATCTAAAAGCACGTCTGAACACATTCCGTGAAGAATTTCGCGCTGTTTGGCGCAATTATAGTGAGATTTAGCTTGTACTTAGCTAGCAGAGCATATGTAAGTTATTTTTTTATATAAATGCCTCATTATTACAATTTTGTCTTTCATCTTCAATTTCCTTAAGTATTTCCTTTAGGTGTAAGCTTGTGATAGACTTTATATCTCACAGTCTTTTGTTGAATTACCTGCTGGAAGCATGGAATGGGTTTCTTCACTTCTTGTATAAGATGCTAAAGATATGGTCAAGATGGGGCTTAAATAATTAACACAGTTGTGTGGCAACCACCATGTAGACAATTTTTGTAGTATAATGAGTTTTCTTGAGCTCTGTTAAGTAGTAATGTGGATTTGAGTCAATTAATGAATTCTATATGATATTGTCTGAATATATATATATATATATATACCACCCCGTTCCCTTCCCCCGCAGGGTGAAGGGGAAGATGGAATGGAATCTTGTCACCATTTTTATTTTATTTTTTGCATTCTCCCCATGCTCTGAGAGTGTTTTCCTACCTTCTATTAACTCTGATTTTTAAATGTTTATGACCTGATGATTATTGCTTCTCTATGTAGGGGCTTGTGTTGTTAAACAGATGTTGTGTTAACTTTTCATGCTTCATACCAGCTGCGCTCGATTTTTTCACAATGACAGAGGCTGCTAAGATCTGCAGATTAGTAGGGTGCTGTAAATTTCTTTTGCTCCTTGTTTAGGCAAACAATGAGTCACTGTAATAATTTACGATAAATCTGTAGCATCCATGAAGAAATCATTGCCATGAACTGGATAATGGCCAATCTTTTTAACAAAACTGTGAATGTTTTTTTGTTACTATGCAGTGTGTAAAATTGATGTATCAAATTAATGTGATAACTCCATGTTGGTTGAAGTGTATGATCTGCTTATGCACTGGAAAATTGTCATGAATTCTTCCTTTTGAATTCAGATATTATTCAGATATATACTCTACTTGAGGTGTTATTTCTTCACAGTCTAATTTCCTTATTGAGGCAATTCTGAATCATATATTTAATTTGACTCTTTTGGATTTTGTATTTGGCTTAGTTGAGTTTGTTTTTGCTTTTTGTTTGGAGTTCTTGTTGGCAATTTGTTGTAATTGACTTGTGAATTACTTCTTCCATTCCATAATTGTTTGCACACTAAAAAAAAAAAAAACTCATTCATAAACTTTACCCTAATTATTTTTGGTGTAAAACCGTAACTGTGTATTTTACGGTTTGATTTTGCTTGTACTATACCAATAACCGGAACCGCTGGCTCCTATATATATAGTAACAAGTTATAATTAAAATTAAGAAGTGTCACAATCATTAGATAAATATTCTAAGGCATTTTTAAACGTATTGTAATTCACATATATTTTACAACGTAGAGTCTATTTCTAAATGTAACGAGTCCCGAATTGGGACCGTGATTTTTTATTACTATACATAATGTATTCCTATATAGAGTGTTCTTATAGGAGTATATAAAGTCTTATTATGTTAGATAGTCTCGCCTTGCCATACATGTATTTTAATAATATATAGTATATAATTATGTAGCTTCTATAATGGATTGTAAAAATAAGATACGATTTTAAAATTAAAAGAAATTGATTCTTGTTGACCTCAATCGGAAAAAAATATGACTATAAATGAATTCTCATGATTTTCTTGTATATTTGAAAAGGTCTTTACGCAATTTATAAGTGTCCAAACTATAGGCTCCAACTCTTCGCTGTCTAAACTGCACCTCCAAAAGTGTTTGCTATATATATATATGAACCTTAATTCTTACACACAATTTTTTTCCTGAGAAATTAAATTAATCAGACATACTATGGATCCTAGCAGAGATTTTGTCAAGAATGTCAAGCGTGTCGTCTTCAAGGTATTATTATTGTTTTTAAAACCTTTTTTTCCTGGTTAATTAAATAACTGATTTTGTTGTTTTGTATATATATATATATATATTCCATGCACTGATGCACGTATTTTATTTTTCTCCACAAACGATTGCTTTTGCACACTATTATGATTAATCACACAATTGAATGGAGTGATTGAGGCAGGAATTTTGTGGGTAGTCCAAATAATTATCATAATTCCGTCTTGTTATACTAATATTGTTTAAAGTAAACATCTCATTTCATTTAAAATCGGAATAAATTGTCTTTTGTTCAGTAGCGTTTTTGTTGTTTCATCTAGAAACCTGCAAAATAATACTCCCTCTACAAAATTATACTTCATCCGTCTCGTAATAATTTGTAATAACTTGCATATATACTTTGATCGACTCACTTTTTAATAAAATGTAATTTTAGTGCCCCTTCCCCCCCTTTTTTTTTAATTTCTTTAATATATATTTCAAAGGATTTATTTTATTATTTATAATATTTAAGTTACTCTAGTGCTCCTAAATCAGGTTTCATGTTATTATACATTTTCTTTTACCTTTTTTACCTTTTTTAAATAGAATAATTCCTTTGCAAAATAAATAAATAAATTATTAATTACGGTTTTTCTTAGTTTTTTTTGATATTGTCACTTTTAACAATTTTGAAATTTCATTACTTTTGAATCGAAATAATAAAATATTATTCACTCGTCCGTATAAGTGTGTTTGTTTCTTTTTGCACATATTTTAAGAAATATTGTTTGTTTATATATGAATAAAATTGATAAGTAGAAAATAAAATATTCCATAAAATAGAGAAGATAAAGTAAGTATGAATGTGTGATGAAGTATATTTTTAAAAAAAGAAAAGAAACATACACATTTTATGTGGACATTTCAGAAAGAAAAATAAGAAATCTTATATTGTCACGTCGAGTTACATTTATTTTTATCTATTACGTTTTTATAGTATGTTAATCGGGCCCCCCAGTCCACAAAGTCTGGCTCCGTCACTGAGTGTAGGGTAAAATGTGGGCCCAAAATTGTGACAAATTTGAAAATAAAATGACATCGTGAGTATATTAATTTTGTGTATTATTTTCACATTAAGAGTGAGCAAGTAAACTTGGGACGTCGCAGTAAAATAAGTGTGCAAGTAATCACCGAATAGAGGACTACAAATTCCTTAATTTTTCAGGAGCTTAGCCAAACAACCATTCAAATATATATCTAGTTTAGGTATTTTATGAATTAATGCTCTGGAGTAGAATAAAATGTTGGCCAAAATAAATGATAACCTTAAAGAATTACTAGTAGTAGTTTTAAAAATGTACATCATACTAACTTCTTCTATTTACGTTCGTGCTCTTCTATACTGTTGTGTCCACAATTCATGAAGATTTTTTAGTTTAAGGTGTTATTTACTACAGTAGTAGTATGTTTTAGTTACACATTCAGGGTATTTTTGTTGAATGGGACTCGATTAATTTTAAGGCCGTGTGTGTTTCCGTAAAATGGAATATAAAAAAGTATGGATACAAATTACTCCATCTAATAAGGCCTAATTGCACGAAACACAGTATCTATGAAATCCCCTTGTGGTTTATTAAATCGTTTTTTTGTCTGAAACAAGTTAATGATTTTATCTATCTATATATATATATATAGGTAGGAACTGCTGTTGTTACGCGAAAGGACGGAAGATTAGCAGTTGGAAGAGTGGGAGCAATTTTCGAGCAGGTTTTGTCCTTATTTTGATATTGTTGAATAAGAATAATGTGTATTGGAATTAAATGATATAATTTGGTGATGAATTATATTAATGTGCAGCTTGAAGTATTGAACTCGCAAGGGTACGAAATAATTTTAGTTACGTCAGGCGCGGTTGGGGCTGGTCGCCAAAGGCTCAAGTACCGGAGATTGCTAAACAGCAGGTTATTTCTTACTTACTTACTAAACAGCAGAGGAGTATTGGCCGGGTGGCTAAGAAATTAAGAATGATCCAATTGTATTGTATTGTATGGTATGCAGTTTTGCAGACTTACAGAAGCCTCAAGTGGACATAGACGGAAAGGCGTGTGCAGCTGTTGGACAGAATGGTCTTATGGCATTATATGATTCTTTGTTCAGCCAGGTACCTACAGAGTATCTTTTATGTACGTGTGATATTTTATGTAAATATAAAAATATTATGAAAGTGGAGTATATAATTTTATTTTTCTTGATGATTTACTTGTATATATATTGTTAACATGCAGCTGGACATTACTTCATCACAACTTCTAGTGACAGACAATGACTTCAAAAGTCCAGAATTTAGGCACCAACTTTCCCAAACTGTTAACACATTGTTGTCTCTAAGGAGTATCCCAATCTTCAATGAAAATGATGCAATCAGTTCAAGAGGAGCTCCATATGAGGTAATAATCAATCTCTCATTCACTTTCAACTTATTGCATTCATCTTCTCATTCTCATCAGGATTCGACGGGTATCTTTTGGGATAACGATAGTCTGGCGTCTTTATTGGCGCTCGAGCTTAAAGCGGACCTTCTTGTATTGTTGAGCGACGTCGAGGGCCTTTACACTGGTCCTCCAACTGATCCAAGTTCAAGATTGATACATACATATATAAAGAAAAGGCATCAAGGATTAATAACATTTGGAGATAAATCGAGGGTGGGAAGAGGCGGAATGACGGCCAAAGTAAAGGCCGCCATTACAGCTGCAGATTCTGGCACACCTGTTGTCATAGCTAGGTATGTCAAAACTGCTCTTTATGCCGGAGATAATATCACACATGGTCCTGTAACTTTGGTCGTGTCAAATTTTAGTTATGTATGAAAATACAATTCAATTTTGGTACTTTTAGTGTCAATTTTAGTCTAAAATGATCAAAGTTGAAAAAAAGTAAAAAACATAGAAGACAAAAATTGGACAGAAAAAAAAAAAAAAAAAGAAAAAACTTAAATTGACACCCAAATGACCAAAATTGAAAAAGTAAAATAGTAGGAGTAATATCTATAATAGAGTTAGTTCAATATTAATTTACAACATTTAGATCAAGTATCAATTTCTATAATCACAACATTTTGATGTTGTTGTAATTCGATATACATTCTTTTTTTTTCTCTGGCAAGCCACACCATCTCTTTCTGGCCTTAAAAGTGAGGTTTTTTTATTATAATTCTGAAAATGGTGATTAAATTGATATAAAGGTAGTGAAACTGTCTTATATTTGGAGTATGTTTTTGTTTTGTTGGAAGTGGTTTTGCTGCAGAGAACATTTCAAAGGTGCTAGAAGGTCAATGCATAGGGACTCTTTTTCATAGAGATGCTCAATCATGGGTTATAGTTGATGAGTTTGGTGCTCGGGATATGGCTGTTGCAGCTAGAGAGTGTTCGCTACGTTTACAGAATGTTTCGTCTCAAGAAAGGAGGAAGATTTTGTTGGATGTTGCAGATGCATTGGAGGAGAAGGTATCTCTAATTAGTGTCGAAAACGAAGCTGATGTTGTTGCTGCTCGCCACTCTGGTTATGATGACTCGTTGATTTCTCGCCTAATGTTGAAGCCCGGGAAGGCAAGTAGAGTGTAATATGGAATGATGATGATGGACTTACAAGAATTGAAAATAGTTTTGGAACTTTCATTTTTTTCGAAAAAATTTCAATTCTTGGAAGAATTACTATTAAGCAATCACATTCTTCTTTCAATTGCTAAATCTTTGTATTTTTTCTCAGATCAAAGCGCTGGCAAAGTCTATACGCACCATTGCAGAAATGGAAGAACCAATTGGTCAGATAATAAGGAAAACTGAGGTGATTAAATGTTTTTTTCAAAAAACAAAAATGTTCATTATTTTATTTGTCTTTTGCTCCATGTATATAGCTTGCAGAGGGGCTGGTCTTAGAAAAGACTACTTGTCCTTTAGGTGTTCTACTGATTATCTTTGAGTCTCGACCCGATGCTTTAGTTCAGGTACCTTCAATCACCAGACGGTGTTATCTATGAGACGTGATACTTTTGCATGTTTTGATCATACTTTTCAAACATTAGTATTACAAAAATATGCAAATATAAGTTTTTGTGTTCAAAATTTCATACAATAGATTGCTTCACTAGCAATACGAAGTGGCAATGGTCTGCTGCTAAAAGGCGGTAAAGAAGCAAAGCATACAAACGCAATTCTTCACAAGGCAAGTTTTAGCCAATACAAGCATATTCTTGTTCCATCTGTTAAACTAAACATTGTGTGTGTTAGATTATCACCTCGGCCCTTCCTGAGACAGTTGGCGAAAAACTCATCGGGCTAGTTACGTTGAAAGAGGAGATTCCTGATCTTCTCAAGGTAAGCATAAAGGCCTCATTAGGGACATAAAAAAAAATAAAATATTCATATTATAGAGTTGCAAATTGACTGTGTTATGTTTGCATCAGCTCAACGATGTAATAGATCTTGTGATTCCGAGAGGCAGCAATAGGCTTGTTTCGCAGATAAAATCTTCCACGAAAATCCCTGTTCTTGGACATTCTGGTACAATGTCTAGTGATTTTTTCAAAATGTTATCTACAAAACAAGTGGACTTATCAAATTTCTTTCTTTCAGATGGAATCTGCCATGTTTATGTTGATAAATCTGCTGATATGGAAATGGCAAAGCGCGTTATCGTGGACTCCAAGCTCGACTATCCTGCTGCGTGCAATGCTATGGTACTCTCAGTCGAGCCCCTGCATTGTCGTTATTTCTTCTAGAGACTTCTAAAGATTTCTGTTTCTGCAGGAGACTCTTCTTGTTCACCAGGATTTGTACAAGGCTAATGGTTTTCAGGATCTTTTGATGGAACTTAACCAAGGAGGTACCCTCATGTTGTAAAGAAAAATCGGAATATACTAAAAACGAGTTTTCGTGCTCAAGATATCATCCACTGTAAAAAGTAGTAGTTGTGTAACTTACATGTTTCGTTGCAGGTGTCACGCTTTATGGTGGACCACGAGCAAGCTCGACGCTAAACATTTCTGAGGCCAAATCGTTACATCATGAGTACAGCTCGAGAGCTTGCACGATTGAACTCGTGGATGATGTGGATGCTGCTGTTGATCACATACGTCGATATGGAAGGTATGCTACTTTTTTTATTACATCTTTTATTATTATATGTCATTCATTTACCAAAGGTGTCATTCATTCTATAATTGTTTAAGATGAATGTCATTCATTCTATAATTGGACTATTGTGGCTTTATAACTTGTGATTCATTTTCAGTGGCCACACAGAATGCATCGTTGCAGAAGATGAAGAAACTGCTGAATTTTTCTTACGTCAAGTTGATAGGTAATCAGAACACATTACTTGGATTTTATGCATAAAATTATGATGTCTCACTTATTTTCTTTGCCTTGCCAGCGCTGCGGTGTTTCACAATTCAAGTACGAGGTTCTGCGATGGGACGCGATTTGGCCTTGGAGCAGAGGTAGCAGATCAGTATTTGTGATTGTTTATTCTTCGGATGCAAAATCTCAACCATTGAATTTGATTGAAACGAATCAAATCAATGGTTATGATTTTGCATTACAGGATGAGATCCCAATCTTTTTTCGTCACATTTAGTACATTTTTTGGATAAGGGAATCCGTATGTGACTTTAATTTATCAAATGTAGGTTGGAATAAGCACCAGCAAGATACACGCTCGAGGTCCCGTGGGCGTTGAAGGACTATTAACGACGAAATGGTACGTATATATGTGCATTGTGTTGCATATTTGATAGCAAAACAGCGTTAATTCGCTTTTGTAGAAGTTCATCTAGATGTATTAATAATAAAGTTACACGAATTATGTTGATTGTGAATATTGCAGGATTCTTAGAGGCAATGGGCACATTGTGAATGGAGATGAAGGAGTGAATTATACACACAAGAATTTAGTCGTCAGTAAGATAGTTTAATTAGCGCCCATTCAACTAACCAAATTTGGTTGAATTTTGTTTTGTAATAGTATGAGGTTTTTTTCCTTGTAAACACAAAATTCGTATTAAATAAATGAATAAACGTGAAAATGAATTACAGAGATGATTTCTTGAAGTAAATTTAATAAATGAATAAACATGAAAATGTCGAAACACATCATTTTAGATTATTGGAGAACATCTGGAAACATAACATACTTTCATACACAAGTAATTTAAGAGTGGATTCAACTTATAGAGATATAGTTGAGGGAAACATGTTTATTCTAACTTTTGCATTGAAGTATTCATGATTGTAATATCTTGTAGTGTTTCAAGATCAATAAAGAAAACACTCACATACAATTTATATATATATATAGTTCTTGCATTTCTTTGGTGATTATTTTATTATTTGATCAAACTTATAACAATTGGTACAATCTGTGCAATTTTGGTACAAAATTAATTAATTAATTTATATGAACTGCCGCATTCTGGGTCTGGGTCACAGACTCACAGTCACATATATAATACGAATAAAATTAATTAAATCAAAAGTTAGTTTCCAATTAAACTTATAAACTAATATTATCACATATCAACTATTGCATTAGACTTATAAATTAATACTATAACATTTTTCACACACAGTTTAATTAGTGCATGTGTTTGTGTATGTAAAAATATTATGGTATTAATTTATAAAACTAATAATATCAGTAAATGAATGTTATTGTATTAGTATAATCCATACTATATAAACAAACTTGACATTATAGTTTGACTTGAACTAATTCAAACCATCTAACCCTTGACATTTCAAAAAATAAGATAAAATGGGGATAACGAGTTCATCATAAAACTTCCATTTTAGAAAAAAAAAAAAGAGTCATTTCACACCAGAATTTGTCAACCGTTACTAACTATGTGATGGCAATAAGATCATATGGATATTATACATCATGTAAAATGAATAAATAAAAATAGCGTACAAAAAAATCCAGATATTTCACACACTACACTTTCAAATGTGTGAACCATACAAACTAATTACATATATATATATATCAATCATAAAATGATAAAAAGAACCTGGAATTTATAATTTAATTTCCATATGTTACATTCCCATCGGCTTTCCTCTGGATATGTAACAAAGTGGTTGTGCAACTATCACTAATTTATAGCACGGCAAGAATTGGCCAAATGGTGTTTGGTCGGAGGCTGAAGCACGGTGGAGGGAGGTGTTGAATGGGCGGTAATGGTCAAATCCGGCGAAGAAAAATCGACGTCGAACGCCCGCGAGTCACCGGGAAGTCTTGTGTAAGAAGCCGATGGGGATTCGACGTTTAGCCATGTAGCTAGAACTCCTTGGCCTGCAGCTCCATTCCTATATTGAGTTATTGCTTTATACACATATGGAATAAGGCCTTCCATTAGAGCTAGTGTGTTTAATTTTCTTTGTACAATCTTTAATTTCTGACGTGGGATTATATAATAAGGTTAAGAAAGGGGGAGTTTGGATGTGAACAAAAATATGAGCTGTTCCTTGTAAGGTTATTAGGGGTATTTTAAACAATTTACCCACTTGGGGTATTTTAAACAAATTACACACTTTAATATAAAAGTGATCATAATTTAGGACCATGACTATATTTGTGGAATAAGGGGAGTACATTTTTATAAGACATGATACATTTTCTTATTTTTATGATATTCAAAATTAAAAGTTTTTACCATAACAAGTAAAAATATCACTTAGTTAGATGATTTCATGCAATACTTCTTTCGTATTAAAATGATATACTATGAATTAACTGATGGACTTTTAATTTGTTGTATAATTCAGTAATGAAATTAATATGAGGTGATCATATTAATGGCGGAACAAGGATTTTGGATTGGGTACGATAAATGTATAAATAAAAAAAATATTTACAAATAATTAAAATAACACAAATACGTATAAATGTTCTAAAATATGTGCAATGCAAATAAAATATATGTATGTGTTTTAAAATATATGTAAATCTGTGAGAGTTGTAAGTATTCCGATAAAAAAAAAAGATTTTAGATGGCTTAATGACATACTTATAATTTTCATTAGAATTTTTTTAATATAAAAAATAAGGGTTCAGATGATTTAATGACAAAATATAAAAAATAAGATAAATGTATGAATTCCCATTTTTTGCAAATGATGAATTTAAATTGAGACGGAAGGAAAGGGGTATAAAATAAGTTCAAAACGCTCAAATGGATATAAAAGATAAATGTATTGAACTTTTCAACACTATTTATTTGTGGGCTTCTTCACTTTCCCCTTCAAACAATTCATTATTTTTACCCATTTATATTATAAAATTATTTTTTACATAATTAAAAAAAAAAAAACTGAAATTGGGGGATTGTTGTACCCCTATAACCCCATGTCCATAGCTGGGTCCGCCAATGATCATATGCGTCCTATAATACTGGGTACGTAGACACATGTTAAATATTCAACAGGATAAATTAAAACACAAAAAATAGAACAGAGAATCGAACCGAAATTAATAACCATAACATCCCACCAAATGTAATTAGAATATTTGTGGCTTGTGCAATACTATCGTTGCCCATGGTTTATTTTAAGGCATATATCTGAATTTAGGTGGGCTTAATCGAATTTTTAATCATAATTTCGTCGGTTGAGGATTACTTTTAGGTTGAAATAATATATTAGGAACTCAATAATTCCTCCTCCACGAAATATATTCCACACCTTTTCAAAATTGATTAGGACATAGGAGTAGTTTTTTAATTTGAATGTATGGAATTAATAATTAAGGCAGTGAAAGCCTAACCATCCACACGTTTGAAGACGTGTAGGAGGCTTAGTTAAAACATTTGATACTAAATCAATTTGTAATCATACATTTTGCAACAAAGTGTCACCATTTGGAGATATAATGAAATGTGTGTAAATTTATCATATTCGACCTTTTTCGTCCAACATCGACTACTTAGGGCAATTCAGCCTGTCATCACGTCACTTTTTTAAAACTGGTCCAGTAATTAAGTTTACCAATTCGTTTTCATATTTTGAAATTGATTTGTAAATTTACTATGGTAAAGTCTAGTATGCACTCGAGTGCATGTTGTGCACCTTAGTCTAAAGAAAAGTATATGTTATTAAACTGAAAAGTACAACACAGTATTACTAAAAAGTGTAAGTCACTATGACTAAAAATATTATTATACAGTTTAATAATTGAAAAGTGCAACACCATTTACCAAAAAGTGTAAATCAGTAAAACTGAAAAGTGCAACATGGACTAGGGTGCACAACATGCACTCGAGTCCAGACCAACCAATTTACTATATTCAACTTTTTCGTACAATGAAGGGTTGGAATACAAATTTCAAAAACATCATAAACCTAAATAAAAAATGGATAAAATTCGGCAAAAAAAATAAAAAATATATATAAACCTTAATTTTCCAACTCACATTGAACTGTCTTACAAGGCACATTTTTTTCTCCTACATACTGTTTTATGGTGAGAAGGTGACTTTTATATTTCTTTAATTACAAATTGGCAAAAAAATTGTGTATATGAAATACTATCAATGTATAACAATCAATTCGTATGCATAACATTGCACATGAAAAATAAAAATAAAAAATCGTGTAAACCTAAGTTGACACAAGTTTTACCCCTATAAATTAAAGTATTACTCCCTCCATCCCTCAAAAGTTTGCATTTGATGGAACAAAGTTTAAGAAAAAAGTGTAATAATTAGAGTTGAAGACAATTTTGTAAACTTTTATATATAAAGTAAATAAAATAGTTTGATTGAGTGTGTGATGGACCCCCAAAAATATTGTATGAAGAGTAAATACATGTATATCGTAAGAGTGACTATGCAAACTTTTTAGAGACGGAGGTAGTACTGTATTACCTATCATGTGACAGACAGGCAGTTAAACAAATATTTGGAGAAGCAATAAAATAATACAGTTGGATTGAGTTAGATAAGGTGTAGTTTTCTTACAAAATGTGCCTGCACGAAGAGAACGCTACATTATCGTGTGATCGACAAACTACAGGCCAAGTAAGCCCGTATCTTATGTGATACGATTATATTCAACTATTCAGCTTTCCAAATCTATCACACGATATTCATACTTTTGTTGAATTCAATTAATTAGTCACGTACCACGTAAATACTAATTTTGCTTTATGCTTTTTTATACCAATTTAGAGAAGAAACTACTCTTCGAAATTATGGTTTATTTCAACTTCACAAACCGAAGAATAGTAACATTAATTTCAAAGGGATTTAAAAGGTGCTTGTAATTAATAGCATTTTTAAATAAATGGAGAGTCTGGTGTGAAGCTAATCTTTAATATATAGTTCGATTGGTGCTTGTTTTTTTTTTTTTTTTTTTTTTTTTGAATTACATTAAATACCAATCCCTTTTCCCCTCCCCATGACTCGAACCCAGGATCTAATGCCTAGGTAGTGGTGCTCTAACCACTTGAGCTATCCCACTTTGTCAAAGGTGACGGTGCTTGTAATAAAATAAATTTAGCCAAAATTTTGAAAGTTGGGAGTTTTTATTTTTTGAAGAAAAATTGCTTAGGTATAGCAAAGTAAAAAAATGTATTTATTTAAAAAGAATCAATATAATTAACTTGACTTTTGCAAACATCCTAAAATTAATCTTTAGGGTAAATCAATAGAGTCAATGAACATCCTTAGATCAAGTTTGGAGTTTAATTCATGAAAAGATAGCTTATAGGTGAAATACAAGTGGAATTTGAAGTTGAACCTATTCCTATGAACACCAAAAAATTTAAGATAATAAATAGATTCAATATAAGTATTATAACTGGAATGACCTCGACTGTGCTATTAATATTTGGTTACTGCACCCACTCCATTGATGTTTTAGTTTATTTACACCGCAAGTGGAGTCATTTCACACGTCACCATGTTATCCAGTGACTGCATAATTAATTTACCCATTTTGGAATTGTGATGTAAAAGCTATAAATAATCTGTACAACTTATGCAATTGCAGCAGGAAGTGGGTTAGATGATGACGACAAAATTGCAGAGGTCTTCTACTAGTTTATACGCCCAAATCTCAGTTTCAATTTTGGGTTTGCTTTTCTTATACAACCTCCGTTGAAATTCATTATACTCATTTTTTTTAGAACACAAATTTAAAAAATATTGATTCAACTAGATGTTTAACAAACTATAGTTATTAGATCAAAATATCACAAAAACTGATATACTAGACAAAAAAAATCCCTATTAGCAGATGGAAATGCTGCTCCTGCATTTGCTAACAATAGAAGGAATTGAAAACTTGTCATCTCAATAAAACTCTAAAAACCATAAAATGAAGTACAAGATACAGAACAACCCCAGAAAGGGAAAGGGAAAACAGAACAAGAAATGAAAAGTGCAGATTAACATACAAGATTCTGTACATTTACTGATGAACCTTAAGCATTCAACAGAAACCATGTCAACATAAGCCAAGCCACTTTCGTGGAATTGCCTCACAGAGAAAGAGTGTGTGCCACCAACCACAGGCAATATTCTTCGGCGTGTAATCATCGAGAGGAACCTGGGCAGGGGTATTTCGGTCAACTGTATCTCCTAGACCCAGCTGGAATAAAACAGATACTATAAGATAGAAACTCCATAATAGATAAAATTGAACGACAACCTTTATCCATTAGATAAAGTTTACCTGACCGTACTTGTTCCATCCCCAACTCAAGATTTTACCGTCCTCTGTACAAATATTCAAATCACATAATGATCAATTATTGTGCTCACGCACTCTACTACAAATTTGTCTCATTTCGTTAAATAATCCAGCTTCTATATCCTACCCTAACCGTTGATTCTAACTGAAGCTAAGACCAGTTTGTACGTAGAACTAAATCTTGTTTTGGTATCAAGCTACATCACATTTGAAACCATGAAAGGCATTCAAGTGCAAGAAAATAAATCACATAATGATCAATTGTTGTGCTCACGCAATCTTCTACAAATTTGTCTCATTTCGTTAAATAATCCAGCTTCTATATCCTACCCTAACCGTTGATTTTAACTGAAGCTAAGGCCAGTTTGTACTTAGAACTTAATCTTGTTTTGGTATCAAGCTACATCACATTCGAAACCGTGAAAGGCATTCAAGTGCAAGAAAATAAATCACCTGGCATATTTAGAGTAAGCTGAAGTTGAGAGATGAATCTGACCGAAGATCTGTCAACATCAATAGATATAGTAAAACATTTTACCTGTTAATATAACATTGTGACGAGCTCCAGACGATGCCACAACAGCTTTCTTATTCTCCAGAACTAAAGCATCTAAAACCCTGGGAACTATCTGTAACATAATGCAAACCCAATGTCAAAACATCTTGTTTAGATATGTGCAACAATTACACATCTGAAAATATAGAAGTCAATCATGAATAATCATATGCTACTTTTGTCATGCTATCACATTCTCAGACCATCTCCAACGCAGACTCAAAAAACTCAATTTGCCTCAAATCTGTCTCCAACGCAGACCCAAAACCAACTTAATTTGATACCTACTGTTTTGGATGCAAAACTGCTTTTAGTCTTTTTTTTTTAGTCACAAAATGCATTTTTTATTTTTTTTTTCAGTTTAGTTTAACTTTCTTTTTATTTCTTTGTAGCAACAAATTTATTTATTATTTTAGATTTATAATAATTTTGGTGTTATATATCACTGTATTTATTATGTTTGATTTAAATGTGAATATGATATCTCTGATTATAAACAAATATTTGATAAAATAGAAAATAAAAAAGATAAAATTAGGAAGAATATTCTCACTGGAATAAAATTTGAGTTCAATGATTGCATCTGATTTGTGTTGTTTCACTCAAATTTGGTGGCAAAATGATGGTTTCGGACTCAAATTGAGTTCAAAGGTTGGAGATGCCCTCAGAAAATCTAAGCAATTTTGGTGAAAAGTGGAAGGTGACTCATAGATCGCTTTCTTTCATTTCACCCCTCTTGTTAATTTTCATTTTGACGCGCAGAGCCAGTTTCAGATTTGATGTGAACAATATTCTCAAAATTACACAATAAGAATACCTGCTTATCGTCTTTCAGAACGTAACTTCACATCAGGGTAGTTGATAATAATGGTTTCTGATCAACTTCTATAAAATAGAACAGACAACAGCCAGATTCAGAACCAATATCAAACAACACTAGATGGAAGTTACCTCGCATTGGTCGGAACTTGTTCCCAAACCAAGCTGCCCAAACTGATTGCCACCAAACACGTGAACACGACCATCTGCACATATGCATATTGTATGCCAAAGTCCAGCAGCAACTGCTTCAATATGAGAGTCCAGTAGAGAAGGCACAAAAGTTGGTCGCAGCAAATCATCAGTATTTCCTTGTCCACACTGCAATATGAGTTTGTTGATAAACACAGTAATCGCTATAGCTTTATAGGTGAGTGATCATCTTAACAACTACATGAATAGCCATTCAACATACTTGCAAAGATTTTGCACAAGCATGTATAAAGTCAGAAAAGAGAAAGTGTTTGGATGTGCTTTGCTGCCAGTGAAGTTTCTGGAAGAATGAAGCGTTAACATCATTTGCCACCTGTATACCCCTTCTATCAAACTGGTACCTTCAATATTTTTTTAATCCAAATTGCATCCTCTACTACCCGGTATTGGCCAGTTGCAGCCTGTACTGTTTTTAGTGATATTTCCAGCCAAAAGTTGAACAAGTGCCTTGCTAAAATGGTTTCTTAGGGGTATATCAGTCCATTCAAGATTAAATGTAAAGACAATTGAGTGATTCCTCTTCTAGGAGCATGTCCAAATTCTAAGGTCTTGGGTTCGAGTCATGGGGAGGGGAAAGGGAAGGTATATAATGTAGTCCAAAAAAAAAATCCCATGAAAATTGAATTTTGGACATTGAGTACATGATTAGCCAGAGGAATTACTTTATTCTGTTTAAATGCAAGAAATGACTACTATGTATCAGCATCTGAATACGAATGTACAGCAATAGATTATGATTTGATTAAGCTCCCAGCATTGCAAGATAACATCCTACCTTCTTCAACATCCATTATTGATTCAAAACTTAGTACTCCTATAACTTTTCAAACTGACAACAGCAATAATGATTGCACAGATCCAACGAGTGGTCTAAATTAGAACTCTGCTCGATAATGTGGCAATGATATATAAGATTGCTTGTAGTTCATCATCAGAAATTCCAAGAACAAAAATGTACATTACATAGGGTTACCTGTCCATATAGTCCCCAGCCAAAGGCAAGAAGAACACCAGTATCTGATAACGAAAAGCAAAAGATAACAAAGAAATATAATTTCTGCAGATTGATCACAACATGGACAAAATTTCTATACCTACCTGTCACCACTACACTGTGCCTGCCTCCACAAGCAATTCTCTTTACGCGACTTCCTACTGACTTACGTTGCTCAGCTGTTGCACCAACACTTTCTTGATTATTTACTGCAGAAATTTCTCCTCCATTTGATGATGGATCAATACAAGGTATTAGATGAGGAGATGCCACCATTTTTACCCTAGATCCAAGACCAAGCTGCCCTTCGCCTCCATAGCCCCAACCCCACACCTGTCCCACATCTAAATCCGGTAAAAGTACGATGCATATCAGGTCCTGTTAATATATATAAATATCTTCTTCCTTAACATAAATAGAATATATAACGTTATCTCATATGCATTTTTTACTTTAACTCGTTGCTATTTATCAACATTTTCTCAATATTTCCCAATATTTTCTTGATGATTTTACCGATATCGATGTTGATACAGATATTTATAGCTATCTTAACGGATATTATGGAAATAGCTTCCTCTCCACTATTGATATCGGTGAATATTGTGGATATATCGGTGCGATATTGGGATATTTACTTCCTTGATTGCAGGTTACAAAGAGAAAATCTACCTGATAATGCAAGAGTATGGCGCCCCCCAGCAGCAACTGAAGTGATTCTCACCCCAGGATCCAGGTTTACAAGACAAGGTGGCAGTGAGAGAGTTTCATCTGGAGGCATTGATGTTTCATATTCTGGTTGAGTGGCAACTTTTCTTCGCTTCACAGTTTCATCTCCAGATATATTATCACTTGGACTAGAAATTGATCCTGTCGTAGATTTGAAATATGAACAGCTATCTATATACATAAATTAATATCCCGGGACAGATATGGGTAAGTTAATGTCGTACAACATTAATGTCTCTAAGATACCTTGTTCAGTTACTGTTAAACTCTGTTTTGTGGCAGTTTCATCTTCACAGCTTCTCACAGTAGTCCAATTGCGAGTGATTTTTACAGATGGAACACACTCCTTCCAACCCCACGTGTACACTTCACCTTTATCTACATACCACATGAAATTCATTCCACTAGTAAGTTTAGCATCAAATAATCCACTAAAAAATTTCTCTCTGGACTACTGATACAGTATGAGAAGTTAACATAATTGGGGCAGGACAGATGGAACTGAAGAGTCAATTTTAACTGTTATCTAAGTAAGAAATTTGAAGAAATCGTCCATCTGAATGAAACTTTCCTGAAGGAAAAACAAAACATAACAAGGTTATATCTGGTGTAGGATTTTTCAGCTGTACCTGTCACTGAAACACAGTGTGCCCAACTAGCGGCTGCTTCTACAATTGGATCAGTTGTTGGGAGAGGATACATTTCGGGAGTCTCCTGTATATAACGTGATGAATAAGTATACTAAACCGAATTAAATAAAAAAAGGGATCTGTCTTATGAAACAAAATGCAGCTACATTACCCCATGCTTCCCTGAGGTTAAATAGCTCTGGCCTTGATCATCAGCTGAACCCCAAGTAATTAATTTCCCAGAGGCTTCAAAACGGAGTATAAATTAACTATATCAATGCTTACCTTGAAGAAATAGGTGCATTGTAGAATTCAAATCACAGAGCAACGATATTTTAAAAGATAACAATATGAACTAATTATGTGTTAATTAGATTCGCACATAATGATAATAAAATCAACAAAAATATATAGGTACTACTTTCCAGAATAATAAGAAGTTTCACCTTCAGGCCATATCCTACAATCACCTCTAAACCACCCTAATGACAATGATTTATTCAAATGACTTTTCTCTTTTCATGGGGATATAAGCAGGAAATACAAATCTGTCACTAATTATGAGTCTACAGAGTCAATCAAAATCACCTATGATGAAAGATATTAGGTGGCAGTATACAACAAGCATCCTGGTTCTTAACACATATATTGTTATAAAATCAGGAATATGTTATGCGCCATATTGGCACGAATTCGAAATAGATCGTTTGCTGACTGCTGCTCTAGTGGCATCTCTAAAAGACATTGACCCAGAAATGACAGATGGATACATCTTTCCAAAGATGATAGGTGATGACCACCTAGAAACTTATTTAGTTCCCAATCAGCATTATACACGAGGGAAAATCAACTTTGCTACTTCAGTGTAGCAACAACTCCAATAATAAATATACTATTCCCTTTCTCATCGGCGGCGTCTGATTTTCTTCAGATTTGGACCTAGAATATAGTCAATCTTTGGCTTATACAACTTTATCGATACAATTGTGTGTACATCAAACATGTTCTTACATATTTCTTAACCCAACAAGAAGACCCAAGCTTCGAAAGACATTCACGAACCTTCTCGCCTAGATGTTGCTGGAAAATCATATATCACTCTTTACTAACTATTAGAGCATTCCATATGCCAGGCAAGCAAAAAAATTTAGTCCATAATATTCGTGCTGTGATCATCTTGCTTGCCACAAACGTCTCTTCTCTGATAAATGTTCAATTGTCATACACAGTCATAGATTTAAAATGAAGGGGAAAATATGAATTTCAGTGTACTAAACCTTCTCTAAAAGAGTAACTGTAACAGTAAACCAAAAGTAGGTACTTAATTAATCTGCTAGGTAAACCAATAAGTTCAACAAAAACTAGAGATGAAGCATCCATAACTAATGAATACTGTATTATTCAAAGAAAAGGAGATATACAATCTCGATTGATACATACAGTTCATCAATGTAATGAGATCTACTATCCTCTATAGTTCTAACAGCTCTCACTGCCACTATAATCTCTCAAAGAAAACAGCCTACCCCCACCATCTCAAGATGACTACCATCTCAAGATGACTGTTATATTTTTCTACAAAACAAACTTAATTCCTGATATTTCAGTAGTCACTTCAAGATTCGAAAATTCAAAAGCAATAAATATTCCAACTAAACAATTTTCAAAATAATCGAATTACTTTCCATTCATCACAGTCATAGATCCAAAGAGAGACAATCACGACGAAATATGGCAAGAGAGAGAGATGAATAACCAGAAATAGCCATGCCGAATCCACATCCACCGGCGCAAACATCTTTAAACGAATCTCCTACTGCTTCCGCCTCCGGAAACCGTACAACCACCGGATAATACAAGGGAGCTCGGTGCACCGTTACTCCCGGAAAATACCCCGACATTAACACATCCAACTTCTTCTCATTCTCAATATCCTCCTCTTTACCTTCAACTCCATTCATCGCTCACCAATCAATTCAGTACAAATCAAAAGGGGAAAAAAATTTCTTCACTGATCTGATCTCCAATGCAATTGCAGTTTGCAAGGTCTGTTTAATAATCTCAACGAAGGCGATAGGGGCAAAAGAGGAAATATGACGAGGATTAAAAAATTGGGGGGCGTATCATTTGCTAGCTCAGCGCGAGTGCCACGTCGGACGCGCGTGGTCCTGTTGGACACGTGTCGGGCTGAGGGCCCGGTAAATGGTCCAGTTAAAGATTATTCAATTCGAGCACGAATCTGCTGGAAGTTTCTGGAATTCGAAGGGCGAGTAGTTGGAATCTTCTAAGCTTCGGGACAGTTCTTAGTGGACACATGATGGGTCACATTTCAATCAACTCGAATCGAGGGTAATGATTCTTTCTTTTTATCATTTCTTTTCATGCAACTTGCAAAGCCAAGGTTTTCTCTTTTTTTTTATTCTTTTTTGATTAAACAGCCACAAATGTGATTTCTTAAAATGTTTGGAATCAGTTTAAGAAATTAATAGGAATATTAAAAAGTACTTTTAAATAAAATTGATTGTTTATATAAAAATTGAAAAATACTAAAATAGAAAATGTAAACTAATTTGAGATAGTATCACTTTAAATTGCTGAAAAAGTATTAAACTTAAATTATTATTCCCTCTATTCCCTAACATTTTCCACGGTTCCACTGTTGGGCTTGGGCTTGTGCTAAAATAAAAGAAGTATGAATTGATTCTAACGGGCTTGGAGTGTAGGGCAAGTTCGATCCTAACGGGCCTGGAGTGTGGAGCAAGTTTGGCTCTAATGGGCTTGGAGTGTAGGACAAGTTTGATAACTCTATATAAGGAGTCCTTAGGTCTTTGTTACAGGTGCACCAATCAATACACTTTAGTCTTGTATTTGATTATAGTTTAAAGTCATTTCTTATATTCTCTTGTAATAGAGTCTCGTGAGAGAAAGGTGAGAGTCATTGTAGACTTGAAAGAGTGTAGGAGGGTTGAGTGTCAAAAGAGAGGAATTTTGTGTGATTGTAAAAATTTATCATATAGTGATCTCTTTGGTGGGTCGTGGTTTTTCTCCGGTTTTGGAGTTTCCACGTTAAATTCTTGTGTTGGTGATTGTGTTATTTCTTCATTTTATTTCTTGTTTATTTTTCGTCTGCCCTTGGGGGAATTAATTTCCCAACAAGTGGTATCAGAGCCCGGGTTTAGTCTCTATTTATTCTTAGTATGCTCTGTGGTTGCAGCGTAGTCTGATCTTCCACATCAGAAAAGATTTTTTAGAGAGGTTCGGGGGTCTCTTTTGAGACGGTTGTTTAAGGGCGGAGAAACGGTATGTCAAAGACTTTGAGGCAATGAAGTATGACATGGAGAAATTTGATGGAAGAATCAGTTTTAGCTTGTGGCAAGTGCAAGTTAAGGATATACTGATACAATCTGGTGTACACAAGGTGAAGTTAATCAAGGTGGAGCGGTGGCGGCAAATGGCTCCGAAAATGTTGCTAACGTTGTGATTTCCTCTGATTGAGGAAATGCATGAACATCCTTATGGCATGTCCAACTGCCATGAAAGAGAATGTGATGACGTTAGCTGGACCACATGTGCATTGGTTTGGCAAGGATGCAAGGTGTGTGGTGAAAGATGTCGATGGCTGAAGGACTTCTATGAATGCCAAAAGTTAGAAGTTGCACCATAAATTTCAGCAGGTATTTTTCGACATGTGCCGAAGGAAATTCTTAGAATGGGTGATTCTAAGTGTTCTACTCATATGGTGGAGTAGGTGTTCTCTGTTTTGAGAATATTGGTTCTTTGGTTTAAGAATCATGATTGTCGGTGAAGACAATGGAACTTTCTTTTATTTTATCAAGGTGGAATTTGTTGGGCTTGGGCTTGTGCTAAAATAAAAGAAGCATGAATTGATTCTAACGGGCTTGGAGTGTAGGGCAAGTTTGATCCTAACGGGCCTGGAGTGTGGAGCAAGTTTGGCTCTAATGGGCTTGGAGTGTAGGACAAGTTTGATAACTTTATATAAGGAGTTCTTAGGTCTTTGTTACAGGTGCACCAATCAATACACTTTAGTCTTGTATTTGA
This sequence comes from Galeopsis tetrahit, assembly GCA_963675135.1. Taxonomy (NCBI): domain Eukaryota; kingdom Viridiplantae; phylum Streptophyta; class Magnoliopsida; order Lamiales; family Lamiaceae; genus Galeopsis; species Galeopsis tetrahit. The sequence goes on along the minus strand of OY776128.1, from coordinate 69,093,379 downwards.
TTCTAGTTTAAAGTCCTTTCTTATATTCTCTTGTAATAGAGCCTCGTGAGAGAAAGGTGAGAGTCATTGTAGACTTGAAAGAGTGTAGGAGGGTTGAGTGTCAAAAGAGAGGAATTTTGTGTGATTGTAAAAATTTATCATATAGTGATCTCTTTGGTGGGTCGTGGTTTTTCTCCGATTTTAGAGTTTCCACGTTAAATTCTTGTGTTGGTGATTGTGTTATTTCTTCATTTTATTTCTTGTTTATTTTTCGTCTGCCCTTGGGGGAATTAATTTCCCAACATCCACAACATTTGCACATCTACAAAAATGAAATTATTTAATAAAACTCACTCTTACAATATTTGATATATAATCCTCGTTATTTTTTACTCAATCTAACCAACTCTTTCATTTTATATATAAAATTTTACAAAAAGTATTTTTTAATACTTTACTCACCACACTTTTTTTACTAAAAAAATTATACACCAAAAAAATGGTTGAAAGTCTTGAGGGATTGAGGAAGTATTAACTGTATCAATCAAATTTAAAAACGTGTAATAAGTAATTCAAGGGGTTCAAATAAATGTGACTTCAAATTAACTACTCCATAGATAGACCTATTTCACAAGTGGGCAATTAATATAAAGTGAATGTATTGAGTTCACACCTCCTTATAAACATAGATTATATGAAAAAAATTCAATTCCGCTCGGGATGAAGCAAAACAGGGTCCAATATATCATCAAGCCATTTAAAAAAAAAAAAAAAAAACCTTTTTTGTTTAATCTTCAATTAGAATCTAACCCCCAATTCGTCCAAATTTCACCTTTCATGTATTCTATTACTTCAACTTGTAAATTTGTAATGAAAATTATATTAAAATACATCATGGAACGTATTGAGTATTGACTATTAACACTTATGTTGATTGTGGTAGTAACTACTCCATCTTTGTAACATAAGAATCCCAAATTTGAAAGCAGCCTATAAAATATATATAACATGGATCACTAATTATATACATGATATATATATAAAAATAACCCACAATGTTTGACCTTGACTAGCTCAATCAGACAAATCAGTCATAAGTTAAAGTACATATTATCACACAGGAATCAATTTTGAATCACCTGCACTGCATATTAATCGTGTGGATTATATCAATCCAATGCATGCAGACGCAGGCTATAAAAACAAAATGCCAGTTATTTGCCTAATAAATTTAATTTAAGAAAGTATATATATATATATATATATCCCAAGATCCATGTGCTATATATACGGGTCAAAACCACCCAGATCCGACCCGAATTCAATATTTCGGAACGCCATGAATATGTGTGACATAGTGACATGTAACAATATATTAGAAAATGAATTGAGCGTGGGAATATGAAAAATTGTCCACGCACGTGCATGGTGAGGTCATGTTACTCCTTCACTGTACGTATTAAGTATAATTAATCTTAATTTCACCTACTAAGTTGGCCCAAACATTGGTTATCATCTTATGTTAATATAATTTTATTTTTAACTTTACTTTTCTTTATTTCAATCTAATGTTGCATCTTTAATATAGATATACGTTTTACATTTGTGTAGGATATATATATATATATATTATATAATTTAATACTGAAATAAATTGGGGGATTAGAGTATATAAATATGCAAGCTACTTAACGTCGTCGTTTAGGTTTTAAACTAGCCGTGCTTCGTTTAGGTTTTATAATACAGTTTTGAGATTTTTTTTTTCTTTCTATATGCAGGAATGACTTTTAATTAGATCGCAGACAGCCAGACACCTAAAACGACGTCATATTGTCACGTGGCTTGCATTAATCCTAGTTAGATTTAAGTATTTGTTGTGTATTTGCATATTTATCAAACAATTTGATGAAATGTATATAGGATCGATAGTGTTATCATACAGATTACAGAGCATGCATGTTGCTCATTTTACTGCACAATAACTGGAAGTTGGCAGTGGCGTATCCAGGATTTAAAATTTGGGGTACGAAAAAATAGTAAATAAAATATTACTCTTTCCGTCTCGTGATGACTTGCATAATTTGACCGACACACTTTTTTAAAAAATAGAATTTATTATTGTATGGGGTCAAATAAATGAGGGGTATTTTTTATAATTTCGTGAGGTGTAATGAAAATTTCGTGAGATGTAGGGTAAAATGTGATCAAAAAATGTGTGACAATTTTAAAAATAAAATAATATTGTGAATACATTACTTTTTTGGATTGTTTACATATTGAGAGTGCCCGAATAATCTTGGTACATTCCAATAATAAAAGTGTGCACTAATCATAATATCATTATAAAAATTTTATAGAAATATATTTTTCTCAACAAAAGTGATTAAACTATTATTTATAGTTGGTTGAAGAGAGTGAATTTACTATGAAAAGAAGAAAATAAATTGCTTGCAAGATTTTTTTTTCAAGATTTAACAATTGAGGTGTGGAAAATTGAAACTCCTATAATTATATCCATTATGCATAATAGTAAAAAGGAAGCATAATTCTAGCAGGCGTAAAATTTTCAGTCATTATTATAATTTTTGCATAAAAAAAAAAAAAAAAAAAAACAATTTGTGGTACAATTGTACCCCATGTACCACATTGGCTCGGCCACTGGAAGTTGGTACATATTTTCACATAACGATTGAGAGTACTCTTACTATCAATAAAGAAATTAAATTTGAATGTTGATTAATTTAATCTGATAATTAAAAAGTTTCACTACCCACGTCTCAAAATTATTTAAGTCCATTTCATAATTTTTAAGATAAAAATAGACATACATAAAAGTGACAATGATACCAGTACTACTATTCTCATTTAGAACTGATCGACACTCTCAACTGTACACTAAATAGCATGTTCGATCAAGTGATCACACGCTTAGCACCTTGTTCGATCAAAGTGATTGTACTCTAAGATTTGAAGTGTATGTAATTAAAGGATTTTAAAGTGTGAGCAGTGATGCTTTTAATTAAAAGGATGTTTATATATAACAAAATATTATTCTAGAAACGATTATATATATTTTTTCTTAAAAAAAACGATTATATATATTAAATCAATATCATTTATGAAGTTAGATTAAAATTTTAAATAATCAACTGGGCTCGCCACGCGTTGATATACATACGTTTTCATTTGTGTTAAGTAGTTTAGAGTTTGGTGTGGAGATTAAAACAATCAAAATTAAGGTAATTAATTATCAATTTTGATTTAGAAATAATCCGATCGAAGTAAACAAACAATATATTATACAAGTGTTCGATGAAATGTCTAAACGAACTTTTAGCACGCTTGCTGCTATATATATATATACTTGTTTCGAACAACCTTTGACTCTACATACAATCTCATGTACTCCTCTTCCTCCACTAAAGCTTCTCGAGGTCTATCCAGGATGAACATCCACCTGTCAGGCCTCGAGAAAGGCTCCGTTCAAACGAGTAAACGGAGCAATTTTGCGATAAATCCAGGCCGTGTAATGCCATACAAATGCAGTTTTTGCAGACGAGGATTCTTAAACGCACAAGCATTAGGCGGCCACATGAACGTCCACAGGAAGGATAGAGCTAAGCTTAAAGAGTTTTCCGTTGGAAACTTGCTTTCTTTGGATATCACCACTACCGGAATTGATTTTTCCGGTGATATTTCTCCGGTTATCGAAGAGACGACAAAGGCGGGCCCCACTTCAAAGGAGAATTCGGTAGAATTAGACCTTGAACTCCGGTTAGGGCCGGAGCCTCATGATGCAAAGAGAAACTAACATGATGTTGTTTAAGAATATTTATATTTTATTTTTTTTCAGCATATATACTCATGAAATAAAATACATGATTGAAATTAATTGTGTTTCAATCTATGTTTTAAAAAGTGGGTTGGACCGGTCCGAACGCTACTCAGCAAAGGCAACGGGGCTGACTCGACTTTCGAACCATCCACGAACCGCACGAAACTGGGGAAAGCGCGCGGAAGGAATCGGTGACCGGTTTAATCGGTCAACTCGTAGGTCTGACTTTTTTTTTTTTTTTTTGTATATTTTTTTGAGGGGCTATTTGCAATTTTTTTTATTACTTATTGAAACTTTAATCTTATTCTCATTTTTTTATTTTTTATGTAATTATTACATCATACCAATTCGACTGTTTTAATAACAGTTAAATGTGATCGGACCTAGTCTGACCCCAAACGCTAAGGTTGTACTGATCAATGTTGGACCCACCTTTTAAAACATAGGTTCAATATGCGATTGGGAAACCCTAAATATATGGTGCAACTAGGTTGAAAATGGAAGATGCATTATTATACTACTCTCCATTATTTTATTATATTGGAATAGATTTTTTCTTGTAATTTTATTTTTCAATTTGAGATTTCTCTCCATTGAGCTTTGTATATATCTTTTTGGCATTTTGTGCTACACGCCAAATTGTTTTGAAATAGATTTGAATACATAGAATAAGAGTTTCATGTATAAATCAAACTAATAATATTACAAACTTGTGCTTTATTATTGATTTTATTATATGTATGCCATTCACTCTTTAAAAAAAACACTGACTTGCAAGTTGCAACTGTATGTTTTTTAAGGTCGCAAACTTTTGAGACGACTTTTTTTTGACCTGTCAGAATCTATGATAGATCATGTTGCAGAATTCATTGAATATTCGTCTTGAACACAATGCGCAAAATTAACATGTGTTGAAATTTTGTTATAAAACTCGTTAATTTACGACCGAATGTTTTGCATCGTAAATTGCAACACCATATTAATTTCATCGCAAATCTTATTGATAATTTGCAAATTGCAATGGTCATATTCATCGCAATCCGTCACAAGTTGCAATCCGTCACAAGTTGCGATGATATACGATCTTCATAAGTTTTAACTTTTTTTAAAAAAAGAATAGCTTCAAATGGTTTAGACTCGCCACGTGCTTGGCGAGTGCCTGATCGATCGCGCCCACACACTTTGTATGTATTGAATTTTGAACCTCAGTGAACACTTAAAAAAAAACCTGTTGGCAGCATGTGACAAGGCTAAGGGCAAAAAAGTCATCGCCAATGGCGAGGAGAAGACGAAGACTAAAATACAATTTAAAATAGTGAGGATTTATTTGTACTCGCCAATGGTGGGGGCTTGACGAGGAATGAGCGAGCGAAAATTCAAAAAGGTGAGGGCATAGTTAATCGTCGCCTTTTTTAAAGTCGTTGTAGACGACACCGTTTTAATTTAAAAAAGGAGAAGGCTAAAGAACTCTTACTATGCCCAAGACAGAAAAGGGATAAGAAACTGAAGGATGAGATCACATGTTCCAATTTTGGTGTTTCACATCTTATTCCACTATATATATGGATGATTCATATGTGTTAGTAAAAAATAATCAACGTCCGATAATATTGGGGGCCACACGTGTTAAAAATCCACCAGTGTGGAATACTAGTGGAATAGAAAAATCGACCCAGAAAACCGCCGCCCCACTATTTTTCGTCGACTTCGATCCATTATTTTCGCATGTGGAGTTTTGTTCTAGGCACCACGAGGAGCATTTCTACTAATATATTTTTTTTCATTTTAATCAGTTATTTTATTCATCGTATTCAATTGTATTTTTTATTACTCTGTATTACATATAGTGTATGTATATGATGTGTCAAAAAAGAACACACAACATAACTAATCTTGCACCTGGGATTCGATAATCACGTGCTGGATTATAGATGCACTCCTCATCTCCAAAAGACCTCGATACCTGCAAAAATTCGTAGGAGAGATCTCCGGTGCGGGGCCTCCGATGCTCAAGTCAGAATCGGCAATCTCAAAGGCAAAGTGAGGAGCAATCTATATCTCGAAGAAAGCTCCTCAATAATCTCAAATCAATATCCTTGTTTCTCGAGGATAATTCATGTGTATTTCAATTTATATCAGTGTGTCGGAAAGTATGTTAGGGAACTTTCAGGTGAGTGTGTGTATTAGAGTGATCAATATGTGTTTCTGTCGTTGGTTATCAGAAATGATGAGTGTAAAGATATAAATGGTACCTTTTGGGGAAGCCACTTCCCCTCTTTCTCTCAAATGCCAAAGTAGTGGACTTAAGCCCAAGGCTTATCTGTCTCCATTAGCTCGTCTGAGCTCCGAAAAAAGGTGATATCCCCGCACGTCCCTTATCCACGGAGTCAAAGCTTTATGGGCACGTTTCGCGATTTGAATCTCTAGATTTAAACTCCGAAAATGTAGGTTCATGCCCAACAACTCACCTAAAATAGTGGAAGGCTTATAACTTATTCATCTCAGGGCCGATTCTCATCCTCATCTGGCTCACTTGTCTCAATTTCCATGGATTTGGGTCCAAACTTGGCCCAATCCAACATCTTAAATATCCATCACCTAAATGAATAATCATGTAGTTGTATCCAAACCTCATCAAATATAATTCATTCGGACGCCACGTGTCATTTTCACATAGAACAACATATTTTGTCCACATCAATATATATAATGTATATATATGTTCGAAATTAATATTGTTATATTGCATACATTATATATATATATATATATATAAGTTTTGTTAATTAAATTGTTTTGGTTCGATCAATTGTTGGTATTATGTGCTGTAGAAGGTATGTTTTGACATAATTTAAATTAGGGATTATATTTTTTTAGTTCATTAAGTTTCGATTTATTTTGATTTTGGTCCAATTACTTGCTATAGCAGGTTTAACAGATCATTTTTTAAAACACACCCCATAAAATGTTATACACACCCCAAATGTTACACACCAAACTAAAATTTAAAAATCATTTTTTATTACTATACACACCCCAATTCTTTCCTATTTAACAAATTGCCAAAAATAATTAAATTAAAAAATAATAAAAATTCAAATTAATTTGAAAAATATAAATAAAACCTATAAAAAATCGCTTAAATCTTCAAAAGCAAAGCTAAAAAAATTAATTAATTTAATTAGTTTTGAAAATTTAGTTTATTTTCTACTATTTTTAAATTTTATTTAGCCTTATTTTCGAAGTTTTTTTTATAAAAGTTAGAACGCAAATAAAACATTAATAAAGTAATGGAGTTTTAAATTTATTTTATTTTATTTTCCTTTTTAATATTTCTTTTATATTATATGAGCATAATAGCACCCCATAAATATTATATACACTTCAAAATGTCAAACACAAAAATTCAAAAATAAAAAATAGTTAAATAAAATCATAAAAATATTTAATAAATTGTCAAAAATAATTTAAATAAAAAAGTAATAATTTAAATTAACATGAAAAATATAAATAAAACCTATAAAAAATACCTAAATCTTTAAAATTTTAATAAAGATAAAAATTAATTAATTTAATAAGTTTTAAAATTTTAGTTGATTTTTTAATACTTTTAAAAATTTTATTTTTATTAAATTTAATAATTTTTTCAAGTCAATTTTTTTAAAATCTTCAAAAATAGTAAAAATCAACTAAATCTTCAAAATTAATAAATTTTTTAGCTTTTTTTAATTTTTGAAGATTTTGGTTATTTTTTATAGGTTTTATTTAGGTTTTTTATATTAATTTGAATTTTTACTTTTTTTAATTTAATTATTTTTAGCCATTTATTAAATAGGAAAAAATTGGGGTGTGTATTGTAATAAAAAATAGGAAATATTTAAAAATAATATAATTATTACAATAAAAAATTAAATTAAAAAAAGTAAGAATTCAAAATAATATAATTTTAGTGTGGTGTGTTTAACATTTGGGGTGTGCATAACATTTTATGGGGTGTTTTAAAAAATGACTTGTTAAACCTGCTATAGCAGGTAACTGAACCAAAATCAAAATAAATCGAAACTTAGTGGACTAAATTCAAAAAGTGGTAATCTGATGGATTAAATTCAAAATCATGGTAAATTAATGGATTAAAAAAAATATAATCCCTTTAAATTAATTTTATGTCGAAAATGGAAGCATCATAACCTTGATTTTATTCATTGAAATTGATTACATGAATTGAGAAATAAAATAGGATATTCCACCCTCTAATAGACACGAATTTGACGACCAAGTAACATCCTGTTGTATCACAATATGGTTGTAGAGTTGTTGGTCGAAATTAAACTTCATGAATTTTGAAAATATCGATTATGAAAGAACCCACACTTTGAAGTTGGATGTCCTTTTCCTTAATATTAGATATATATGGTTCAGACAAAATGGGATAGCTCAAGTGGTTAGAGCACCACTACCTAGACCTTAGGTCTGGGTTCGAATCATGGGGAGGGGAAAAGGGGTGGGTATTTAACTTGTAATAAAAAAAAGATATATATGGTTCAATTGTTATTGATTATATGAATCGAATTTAAAAGTACTCCTGTTTCCAAAAATAAGTTTCAGCGAACGAAAATACGTATAATAAAAGACAAAAAAAAAAAAAAAAATTATGAATCTCTGATTCATAGATTCAGGGGGTTAATTGGTACTTTAATTTGGATGGAAGGTTTTGGAGGTGGAGAATGGTAATCAAAGTCGAGTATATATGTGTCTATTATAACTTTGATTCTAAAACACCTATATGAATGTGCATGATTCTTAGATTTATGCAAGGTTTTGGAAGCTATGAATGGAATGGTAGTCAAATCATATTGTGTTTACTTTGATACTCATACAATAAATTGCCATTTACAGAACACCCCTTTAAAATCCGTAAACTCCTTTAATCTTACCCGATAAATTCTAAATGAATTACTATATATTTAAATTATTGTTAGATCCATTTATAAATGAGTCAAAAATTAGATGGAGTTTATGTGAACCAAGTTCAAACAAGTGTTACTCGATCATTGTTAATTTGTTTTTACTTAATTATATTATCTTAAGAATATTTAAATTTCCAAGAGGGCGTGTCTAATAGATTTAGATTAATTCCACAATCTTTTTCAGTGTAAATTCCAATTTCCTCAAATTAAATACTGTACTTTGTTTATTAATTCTATATAGATGATAAACTCGCGTGCAATTAATAGAAAAAAAAGTACATACTCCGTATATTTAAAGTACAAATATATACTGTATAATACATAAAAGATACTCCATAAATACAGAGTCAGTCTCTTGTACATCATGCAGCTAGTTAGGCACAGAGGCAACACATGCCGATTAATATATAACTAAAACGTGCAAGGTAATGTAATCAGTGTAATTTATAATTTTTTATTTCATCCGTTTCATAAAGTTTATCGCATTTGATTTTTATTTTTGTTTCAAAAATTTTGTTGTTACTTTCTTTCAAAATGTAAGAATGTCACAAGAGGAAAGGTCAAAAGAGAGAGAGAAAAAAATTAATTAAGGATAAATGTGTCAAAAAAATATATTTTTTAATTCTATATAAAATGACAAATACGAAAATTTTTATGAAACGACGGAAGTAATAGTAAGAGAACCCTGATTCGTTAACCGAAGATGTACAAGGGTCAGACTTCGACTGTGTGCAATATTCCAAAATCACACAAATTAGATAACAGACAAATCATATTTAATTACGTGCATGTCACACACTCGTCAGATAGAAATTTTGAAATTTATTTATGTTTTATACAGAATATAAATATAAATAATACTCCTATGTGACAACTGAAAAAAGTAAAACAAACGTAAAAGTTTGATCATGTCAAAACCGATATAATAAATAACCTTACAATTAATTAAATTAGTGATCTTGTATATTTGTCCAGCCTCGCAGATACGATAGTAATGGCATGCCATAATTAATATTGAATTTATTTATTTATTTGAGTTGATAATTAATATTGAAATATATAGTGTAGTTGAGTGCACATCTCAATATTTTAAATAATTTTTGACATACCAAACACCCATAATGCATAAGTTGTGCGTCCTCCTAATCAATGGGAATATTATTTGTTAGTTTTGGACCTTCAAATAAGGTGAAATCTGAAATCAAGGAAATTTCACTCAACAATATTGCTTACTAATATTACAATAAATCAGCTGAATTTGCATTAGATTTTTTTTCATTTGAAAACGTAAAATCATACTCCTATATTGAAATTCCAATAGCCTAATTTTCTATTGAATAAATCATGCCTCCTTCCTCACCGGAAAACGCAATCCATGATTTCTTAAAACCCTGGAAAATTAATCTTCTCTCTCATCCTGCAAATTTCGCAGTTTTAAACGCGAAATTCATGAAAGGATTTCTGACACTTTTCATTTTCGCAACTCTCTCATTCTGTTATTTCACAGTTTCCCCTTTGTTGCGTTTAAATTGCCCTGGATGTGAGCGGATTTCCGTCCGTTCATCGTACAATCAGCTCAACGCCGGCCAAGAGAAGACACAAATTTCGCATATAATGTTCGGAATCGGCGGCTCAGCCGAGACGTGGCGGCGGAGGCGCCACTACTGCGAGCTATGGTGGAAGCCTAACATAACACGCGGATTCGTATGGCTTGATAAGGAACCGGGGAAGGAGGACGGCGCGTGGCCGGAGACTTCGCCGCCGTACAGAGTCTCCGGCGACACGGAAAGGTTTAAGTATACGAATGAGGATGGGTCGAGGTCCGCCGTACGGCTGACTCGGATTGTGAAAGAGAGCTTCGAGCTTGGATCGGAGAATGTGCGGTGGTTTGTGATGGGAGATGATGATACTGTTTTTTTTACAGAGAATTTGGTGAATTTGTTAAATAAATACGATCATAATCAGATGTATTATATCGGCGGGAATTCTGAGAGCGTTGAGCAGGATGTGTTTCATTCCTATGGAATGGCTTACGGCGGCGGCGGTTTTGCTATTAGCTACCCGTTGGCGGCGGAGCTGGTGAAGATTTTGGACCGCTGCGTTAATCGCTACTCCGACTTTTACGGCTCCGATTCGAAAATCGGAGCCTGTGTGGATGAGTTAGGCGTGCCTCTCACAAGAGAGCCCGGTTTTCATCAGGTACGTTATTTTATTTCATTTCTCCTAATTATACATAGAAGATTAGCGTGGTCTCTATTAAAATGAGTTAGTTAATTTTATTTTTTCTTAAGGGTGGTCTAAATATTGTCAATACCCATAAGAACGGGCGAAAAATGATTGAAGCTACCAAAAATTTTCTGGTATTAAATTGATTAATTTGATAAAATGGAAATACAAAATTCTGATGCTAGTTGAAAATTTGGCGTCTTAGTCATGAATGTCAAAGTGTTTGCACATTCTTAGGCTTGATTTGTTCCATTTCGGGTCGGTGTATCTGCCAATGGATTCAATGTTTGAAAATAAATGCTGATTAAATTAAGGAACATATGTTTTGATGTTGACTTTAAAATGTAAAAAAACTTTTGTTGTTGAAACATTTTCTCTCATATATACACAAAATGTATCTTCAAGACTTCAACTTGTTATTTGGACCATAATTTCTTTTAAAACATCATGATATTAGAGTTCCATAAACTCATGGATAATATGATAGGTAATGAAGTTCGTCTCATATAATTTTGTATAGTACAATTGATGGAACTCAAATTTCATTTTTTACTCAAACATACGTTAATATTCTCAACTCTCGATTTTTTTTATTACTTCAATTTAGTTATTGTCTTTTATTTATTATTTTTTGCAATTTATTATATTGTTGTCGAAAAATAGTCATGGAATAGAATTGCAATAATTTAGAAAATTTGTGTGGGTATGAATTTTAAAAATATATGTTTTAATTTAAAAAAGTGAAAATGTTTTAATTGATCTATTTTACATAATTTTTTTAAAATACATGTCCGTAGACTTTTTTAAAGTAATGCTAAATATATATTCTCGAAAGAAGGGTATATATATGTACTATATAGCTATTTTGTATGAATTATAAATATAAATGTAGTAATTATGGTAGCTACCTTATTTGTAAACGTATCAATTAATAAACACTTCATCGTAATTAGTTAATTGCTAAAAATTCAGAAAAAATAAAAATAATAAAGTAATGGGCCGAAATTGTTTTGTTTTACAGATGGATATACGAGGAAGCCCATTTGGCTTACTTTCGGCCCACCCCGTAGCACCTTTAATCTCACTACACCATCTAGACCACGTCCAACCCTTATTTCCGGGATCAAGCCGGGTCGACTCCATAAAGAGACTCATCCGGGCCTACAATTCGGACCCAAGTCGGGTACTGCAACAGAGTATCTGCTACGACCCGACCCGAAACTGGTCCGTTGCGGTTTCATGGGGCTACAACGTGCAACTTTACCCATTTTTTGTGTCTGCCAAAGATTTAAGCACTCCATTACAGACATTCTTAACATGGGGGAGTTGGAGTCAGGAGCCTTACACGTTCAATACACGGGCCATAAGTTTCGACCCGTGTGAAAGGCCCGTTCTTTTTTATTTTGATCGGGTTAACGGATCCGGGTATGGGTCAACCACGACCTTTTATAAAGGCCTTGGGCTGGATCACAAGAAACTATGCGACGAGAAAAAATATGGAGATGCTAATTTGGTCGAAGGCTTTAATGTTTCAGTGGGCTTTCTTGATCCCAACATATGGATTAAGGTACGCATTTAATTTAATTTAAATAAATGGATGATCACATATTAGATATTTTATTAATTTATGTTAGCCAAATTCTTGTATGCCCAAGAGTTAACTACTATATCATTCCCAAGTTGATACCATACCATTATCCTTATAAAACTACACAATATTTTTAAAACAATTCAATGTGTTTGGACGTGTGAAATATAATTTTGGAGTAACTTGCAAGCCATTTGAACCATACACAATTTTTTTTTTAATAGTCTTGATAGTATGATATTCATTAATGTGAATTAAAATATTTATTTGTGCGGAGCTTAAATATATATTGGGATATTTGTACAATTGTGACTAATAATTCATTGTAAAAATTTGAACAGGGTCCACGTCGGCAATGCTGCGAGATAATCAGCGGCTCAGACAAAGTAGACGGCGTCGTACAGATCAAAATCAGTGGCTGCAAATAATGGGAAATTAAACGACAACTCTCTCTTAGAAATTAGATCCAAGAGGACGATTGAAAAAAAATTAATAGAGAAAAACATGCTCTTTAATTTGTCTTTCTGCACCACAGCACAATTATACAAACATGGCTACAGTCCACCTAAAAAAAAAAAAAAAAAAACAAAAAGAGACATTATTTCATACATTGAGAGTGCTTTCAAATTCTACACAAGGTTTAGAAACATTTTTAGAAGCTAAAATAGTGAGGGGAACTTCATAAAAGGTGATTTTGACTTGTGTACAGTGTTTGCAAACACTATGTATTTAAGGGGGTGCAGGTTGCAATTGTTCCTTTTGAATTTTTTATTTTTTATATATGTATGTAAGTTTTTTTTTCTTCAATAAAAACGTATGTTTGACCGTGACAGAGCTCCATTTATCGTATTAGTAGGGAGGCTCTTTGTGTGGAGACAGTTACATGTAAATGGTTTTCTTTTAGTATTCATATTTTACTTTACTTTAAAATATTAATTTTCGTGTAAGCTATGAATTCACAATCATATGATATATATGTGCGACCGTCTTAAACAAATTTTATCATATTATTAAAAAATTGATTGGATGAATTGATTGGGTTTCATGGGTACCAAATATAAATTTCTTTCAAGAAATTGGATCCGGTCCAAACCTAAAATCACGTTTTAAAAATTCGTAATCCTTTAAATTTTAACTATACATTTCATCTTGTTAAAATAAAAATCTTAATCCGAACAGGTGTATGCACAAAACTTATGATACTAACAATACCATTACACTTTACAGGTTTCATTTTGGGATTCTATAACCCTCAAAATAGTTTGTGGTGCATTCGCTTGATGAGAGACAAAACTTAGAACTTAGGGGTGCAAGTGTGCAACCGTGCCAAGTAATTAACGATTTCTTTTACTAATGAGCTATAGTGTATTGTATATGGGCTTAGCCGTTTAGAAACTCCAATCTTAGTGGTAAATGGAGTTAAACTTAAAAAATGGAGTTTCGTCTCTCTCCAATTATCCTCTATTTTGATGATTCAAAACTCTATATTTTATATCTATTATTTTATAATTATACTCTATTTTGATGATTCAAAACTCTATATTTTATATCTATTATTTTATTAATATTTACAATTTTGTATTACAATTCTATATTAATAATTAGAGTTCTTTTGTTAAATATAATTACAATTATATTGTTATACTAATTTATAATATGATTTTAGTTGTGTAATTTAATTTTTTTTTTGTGTATTATTATTACCAACAAAAAAATAACGTAAAATACAATAAAACATACATTATATATTAAAATGGACATACATACATTACCTAACTATATATAACACCGACACATTAAAATATGTGAACACAAACTGAAAATTAACTTAGTATTCCATACTCAACATAATTAATGTTAGACTAATTTAATTTATAATGTCCGAGAAAATTAAATTAATACATTTTACATATGCAATAAATAATTGTGTGAAATTTCATAACAATAAGAAATTAAATTAAATGTAAAAAAAAAAAATGGAAGCGGACCCAATGAGTGAAAGATATATAAGTCACGGGATCACGAAGCACCTTAAAACAATAGAGTTAGGAGTTCATTGTTTAACAAAAATAAGTCGTGAGGGATAACTGATAGAGATATAGTTGTGCATTTTTATTTTTCTAAAAGAAAGTAAAAGTTTATTATCGTGAGTATAAAGATACTCAACCCATACAAGTTAGAAGAGAAAAATCAATAGCTTGGAGAGCTTCTAAGCAACCTAGCTCTAAACAATACAAAGGACATCCATTCATTCAGAGTAAGATATAGTTGTGCATTAATCACACAAGTTTATAATATTTTCCTTAATTTTCAAATACTTAAATTTCCACATTGGTCATCAATCACCGAAGAGTCCCTTCCTTGTGGGATTTAAGTGTTTCTTCACATGGTCAAGGCATTGGTCCATCACTCGGATAACCAATCAATTGTTTGTTGAATTGATTGATACCTTAGCAAATACGAAACCTATATATATTACTCTTGAACACGTATATATCAATGGGAAAATCTAAAAATGGTGGAATTTCAATGACCATGAGACAATAATAAAGACAAAATAAAAAGCGACCAAAATCAATATTTTGACGCGGAATATATATTCCAGTAATTCAATAATGTGACATATATCCATCCGTCTTTCACAAAAGTTTGAAACAATTTTGCTGACGACCTAGTAATATAATTACAATAGTAAAGACGCAAAGTCTTACATATATTTGGTTTATTCTGCAATTGATTTATATTTTATAATGTATTAATTTGTTACAAGTAAAAAATGTTTTAAATCTATTTTAATTAGACATATTTCATGAATAAATTATTTCATGCAAGTGCAGGTTGTTCTTTTCAGAGGAGAACTGATATGCAATATTGCACATGTAATATAGGGATAGAAAAAATTACAGGCCAATTTCAGGTTGAAACTAGGCCAAAAAGATGTTCTCGCAAAATTCGAGCTTAACATAAAAATTTGCGATAAAAAAAAATGTGCAATATTATTTTTATAGTAATATATATATGACCGTGTAGATTACCAATACCGGGAGCCCAATTACACATAAATATATATATACTAGATGACTCCCCGCGTATTACGCGGTATATTGATAAAATGACTCCTCGCGTATTACGCGGTATATTGATAAAATTCACGGAGTAATATTTAAAATAGTATAACTCATATTTTAAAAGATACACTAATAAAATTTCATAATTTAAATTTTATTATATAATTTTTTTTTTGAATAATTTTTTTAGGTATAATTAGTAAGATAAAATTTATTTTATCAATTAATTTATAATATATATTCAATTACCGATAAAATTATATACAAATGAATTTATCTTATTAATTAATTAAATTGATATATATCTATAAAATGTATAGATATATTTTTAGATAAAAGAACATAAAAGAGAACTTAATCAAAATAAGATATTAATTGATTTTAATTTAAATTTAGGTAAGACTTTCCATTTTAATATCAATGACATATGTATTAACCAATAGTTTAATTACACATTAAATTTTAAAAAAATCAATTTAATCTTCTTGCGACACATCATCACATTTAACCATATGATGACACGTGGCAATATTAAACTCTCTATTAGTATATAGGGGTGATATATATATATTTAACATTATATCACATTTATGTTTATTGATTTAGCAACTACTCTACTTTATTTGAACCCACTTAATTACCTTAAATTACTTGCAATGGAACATTAATTGTACGTTTCCCTACATTAAAAAAAATTAAAAAATGAAATATTTTCATTATAATTTATCTAGCTAAAATTATTAATACGAAATTGACTTTTAATGACAGATTATATTATTAAAAATCTTTAATTAAAGAAACTATAATACCAAGAGTTTAGTCATTGAATTAAGAATAGTTATCTTGTAGTATAAATATGTATATTTTCAAATTTAATATAGTTTATGTGAGGTAATGAGCAAGTTAATAGTGTTACATATAAATACATATATTGTGTGTGCATTTCAAATAATAGTTGTAAACATTCCAAGTATTAGGGTTTAGCACTTTAGCTAGAGGTGAAATATGATATAGTTAAAAAAAAATTCAAGTGGAGTCGTTGTGTGTGATTTTCACGATGCAAGTTCTTGGCCTTCTGA
Source organism: Galeopsis tetrahit (assembly GCA_963675135.1). Taxonomy (NCBI): domain Eukaryota; kingdom Viridiplantae; phylum Streptophyta; class Magnoliopsida; order Lamiales; family Lamiaceae; genus Galeopsis; species Galeopsis tetrahit. The sequence continues at coordinate 69,076,637 of OY776128.1, read as the reverse complement.
ATTAAATAAGTGAATTTTTTCATAAAAGTCTTTGCCTAATGAATTTGATTGAAATGTATTTTATTTATACACAACTGTGTTGGCAAAATTTGAATTTAAAACTAAATAGGTTTAAAATAATTAAGGTTATATGCTATGAGAGGCAATCGGCCGTCCAAGGCTTGGGTCAATTGAGGCATCCGTCAGAATATATATATGCAAGGAAAAAGGGTCGTCAAATGATATATGTTGCAAGAATATATTCAATTTGTAAGAAAAAATGTTTTTAACTAAACCAAAAATAATCAGAGCTACTTGTTTTTATTTGTATCTTGAAACTATATTGGTCTCTGTGTAATGCGCGCAATTGTCCAGTAATCAACTAAATAAATGTCTCTAAATAAAGAAAAGTAATCCAAACTTTGCATGCAAAGTATAATTCTTATTACGGATTTTAAGAATACTGATTGTTTGTATATAAATTAGATGTGTGAGAGGGTATTACGAGATATTGAGTGATTGTGTATAAATAAAGTGAATAATAATAAGTAAATAAGTGATAATTCGAAAATTATGATAAAAATATTATTTTTATATTTTAAATATACCCATTAAATTTAGACGGATAAAAAAGAAATATTAATGTATGTACAAAATTTGGACGGGAGGAACAATATACTACTCCTATTTGATAAGTGAATACAATCATTTCTTCACAATTGGGTTATTTTCAATACTTCAAATCTTTTAGATCGAATTAAATCAAACTTAAATAAAAATTAATCTACTTTGAATCAAAAGGAAGTCTTAATTAGTAGTTTTCAACTTTTAATGAGGATACGTAGATTATTATTTATGAATAATGTAATCCCTCTATTCAGTAAAATTTTGCTCACTTCTTTTTATATATATTTTTTAAATAATTATATTTTAATTATAAAAAATATATGTGAAATAATGAGTAAAGAATATTGTTGGTACATACTCAATCTTATAATAAAAATAAAGTAAAATAAATATTCAAAAGTTAACTATTTAAATAGAATAAACATATATTTTGCGAACCCATTTTTTTGTCTGAGCAAAATTTTACAGGACGTATGGAGTAGTATTTACAGGAGTATGTATATATAGTTACTAAGAGTGTCCACAATGGTTAGGGAGTTATAACTCCCCTCTCTCCTCCACCTCATCATTTTTACATAAATAACTCAACCCCCAATAACTTCCACAACCATTCCAAAGTTATAACTTACATTTGAGGGACCCACTATTCATTACATTTCTTTTTAATTTTTAATTTTTTATTTAAGGTTTTAAAATTATGTAAAAAAATTAATATATGAATCTTTATCCATTTGTTAAGTATTTACAGAAGAAAAAACTGTGAATATGGAATATGAAGTATTTAAAGAGAAAAAAAAAAGACCGTTGTATTAATTTAAAATTTGAAGATGAAAAAAAAAATAGAAAATTCAAATATTAATGTGGGTCAATTCATCGTTGTTAGCAAAAAGTAGGGGTTATGCCGGATTAACCCATTTGAGGAGAGAGAAATTTTTTTAAGTTATAACTTAGCGCACAATATTGTAACCCTATTTTTAAAGTTATAACCCTCTAATAACCAACCGTTGTGGACACTCTAAAAGCTTTTGATGAGGATACTTTTACAGTTTTACAGGAAAATATCAATTGATAAATTACATGACTTTGAAAATCGATCTCAACAGACAACAAGAAAAACAAGGCAAAAAGTCGTCTTGACATTAATAACATAATTTTCGTTAATAATTAATTATTTATCTGCCATCTGTTCGAATCTGAATGCTCATATTCAATTAGGGACGGTGATCATAAAAATGATCTTAACAATTAACATAAAGTCAATAATCATTAATAGAGAAGTTGGGAATTATTTTTTAAAAGAATCCCACGTTATATAAAATTGGATTTTATTTAATATTTATATCTCACTCTATTAAATTATGAATCAGATATGATCATAAGTCACGGTTATATATATAACACCTACTCGGTATGTGATGTGAATCTGACGAGTTTTTTTTTTTTTTTTAAATAAAATTTCTTTCAAAAATAATTAATTTTAAATAACTTTAGATACAACTTGAGAAGGTGTAATGCAAAAATAATGTGAGGAAGATAGAGATCGCATTTTAGTTATTCATCACCTCACCTGAAATGTTGTACGAGAACTCGTATAAATTTAAGACAAATCCGAAATATGCCTATTAGTGTCCCTTCCACAACTCAAATCAAGAATTTCTTGAAATGAATTAATATTACAATTGGATCTATATATGAAATTGAATGTAGAAGTTTTTCAACAACTACAAATTCTTGTGTACGTTAGGGATGGAGGGAGGGGGTTGCCGGGGCACTGGGCTACCCTCCCATTTTTCAATTTTTTTTTAATAGTATTGTTTAATAAAAAAAATAATTACAATTAATTTTTATGTATATTGATAATTATATAACAATTTTTAAGTGTATTAGTAAAATATTAGTAGTGTAAATTATTTTGTGTATAATTAAATAACATTTTTTACAAATTTAGCCCTTATTATCATGAAAGATTGAAAAAATGAAGGAAAATAAAAGAAATTGTGGAATAGAGATGAAAAAATATCAAAAGAAAAATTGTAGGGATTTACATATGAGTAATTTAGTGAGAAACGTGGTAAAAATAGTTAAAACGACATTTTTTTTTAAAGCAAGAATTAAGACCAATAGCATCAAATAATATGAAACGATTAAAGTATATAATCATTTAAAACATAAAAATTAAAAGATGCTCGTATGTAGACTGTATAAACATTATTTTGTAGATAATGAGCGAAATGAATGAAACTTTTATTGAAACATATTAAAACTTAATTTGATTCATTATTATTGATCTATTATATGTTTAAAAAATACTTAATCGAAATTTATTATTCATAATTGGGTCCCCCTTCGATTAAGTTCTGGCTCCGTCATTGCGTTAGTTTATTACTTTCATTAGATCTCAGGTTCGAAACCTCTAAAGTGCAAACAATTTTTAAGGGGTCAATCTATACAGCGCACAAAACTCTAGTTGTAAACGGCCTCCCACAAATGAACGATTGAATTGATCCCACGGATTAATCGATTCAAGGATCAGACATCCAGACTTTAAAAAAGTATATTTTATATGTCATCTTATTTACTTTGATAAACACCATAACACACTTATCTATTAGTTGTGCACCAAGCTAGCTAATATTGATTTTTCACTTGTATAAAATTTAAGAAAAGTTTTAAGTAAAAAAAAAAATTTTGATCAAACTTCTATAATTTAGGGCTACACACTTCAGCACTCAGATTTTGTTGATAGTTGTCCAACTAATCAACTTATTTAACAGGATAATTGTAAGTTCGAATTGAACACTTCGTACTCTCTCAACTATTATTTGTAGCCGACTTGTATGCAAGTTAGTTTATCAACTAAGTTTATTAGAGAAGCCGCGAGACAGGTCCGAACCGACTGATGTTGAAAAATCAACAGATGAGTTGTAGTTAGAGGTGAAAGGCCACTCGAACCCAGAGCTTGCTGGTTCTCCCCGAAATGCATTGAGGCACAGTAGTTGAGTGGACATTTGGGGTAAAACACTGTTTTAATTTAGTGTGCGGACTGTGAAAGCGGTACCAAATCTAGGCGAACTCTGAATACTAGATATAACCTCAAAAAACTGGGGTCAAAGATTTTTTACCCTCATTTAACTCGTTTGGTGCTTACAATCCACATCTACTTACGAGTTACGACTTCCATGTATTTTTTTTTTCTTTAAAAAGATGATACTCTTCACCTCTTTCACAACTGAATAATACACGAACTTTTTGATAGCTTCCTCCCCTATCAGACCACTTCACAACAATAAAAATATTGTCTTTGTCTCGTCACTCCACGTACCCAACTAATTAGTAATTCGTCTCTAGTATTGAACAAGATGTTTGTGGTGAATACATCAGTGTAATCCATGGCAATTCTCCTTGGTAGACATCGTGTTAGAATCCTATGAATAAAACTAAAATAAACTGAAAAATATAAGTAAATGGTCGAACACAACGTACGTACAAAAATTATAAAATATTGACCACATTTGACCAATATTAATAAATGTTGAAAATTTCTAGCCCATATTACAAATGATCGACATAACAAAATATCGACCCTGGTTGGTTGCACATCTTTGCGATTTTCTATCCCGACTTTTATCATCTCCGTATGTAAAAATTCTATATATTTACCCTTTGAGCAAATGAAATGCACTACAAAATTTACAAAATGTTTTCCGAAGCCTGTTCTTCTCCTTCTTCAGTATATATATGCAGTGACGGAGCCAGAAATTTTAGGTCGGGGGGCCTGATTAACTTTACTATAAAAATCGTAATGGATCAAAATTAAATTTCATATTCATATAAGTGTTACATAACGTAATAATATTATACTACCTCCGTCCCTGAAAAGTTTGCATAGTCACCCTCACGATATACACATATTTACCATTCATGCAATATTTTTTTGTGTCCACCATACACTCAATCAAACTACTTCATTTACTTTATATATAATAGTTTACAAAATTACCAACAATATATTAATTATTATCTTAACCACTGAGCCAAATTTAATTAATAGACCTGGTACAATATATATAGTAGAAATATTTGAAATTTGTGGGGGGCCCAGTGACTCCCCTGGGCCCTTCTTCCCTCCGTCATTGTATATATGCATTTGTTTAACCATCTCCAGAAGTCTAATATGTTGTTTGGGTTTTTTTTTTTTGAAGTCTCGGGTATCCGGTTTTATGACCGACTAATTTCGGGGGACCAATCCCACCGCCCACTTGCGGAGGTCCCGTTTAAAGCCAGAATTTTGCGCTTTGTATGGACATGGCCCCATAGAAATTGTTTGCACCTTAGAGGGTTCGAACCCGAGACCTAGAGAGGAGCGTACTCCTAAGTCTGTTGTTTAGGTTTAAGTTTCTTAATTTCTAAAATCATGATATTGTGTAAAATGAGTGTATGTTTGAAAATGATGAGTATATGGGTCGGTCAGTAGATTGAGTGTATTGAGTAAAATATATTTTGTTTAATTTTTTTTTGACAATACAAACAAGGACAAAAACAATCTCTCATCAACGAGAAGACATACAAATCAGATCCTTGTAATATTGTGGACAATCATCTTCATTCCAATCTTGAGGAAGTGAAGTGGTTATAGAACTTTTGACCAACTCATGTGCTATCCGGTTTCTATCACGCAAGATATGTTTGCATTCCGGAATCATTTCTCTTTGAAGTAGCAGCTGAACATCATTAACTATTATGGCCTCAGATATTCCCACTTGTACTGTTCCAGCAATAGCCTTAATTGCATCAAGTGAATCAGAGTAAATCCGATTAATTTTAATACCAACCTGACTGCATCTTCCAATACCAATTTCCATGGCTTTCAACTCAGCTGCACAAACAGTTCCTAGATTGTCAATACGTCGCGCTCCTGCCAATCGAATTATCTTCTGATCGCACACCACCACGAAACCAACATCATATAATTTTCTAGCATCATTGAAAGCTGCATCCGTGTATAGTATATTGCCATCTTCTTCAGGATATAGGTCACCCTTTGCTCTTTCAGAAATGTCTCCATCTGTATTACCACCACCCCTTAAAGCAATGAAATCCTGCCAGTACGAAACCGCCCAATTCACATTATACTCAATATTACAAATGACAACAGTTTGATGTTGCTTTTCCTTATGCACATGGTTGCATCTTTCAATCCATATCGCCCAAGCAGTCATAAAAATCAAAGACATCTGCTGTTGATCCATATTATTAGCACACCAATAAACAAAATCAAAGCATTCATACCTGGTTGCAATGCTAATATCTGACCACAGGCCCTGTGTTTTCCAAGTGTTCTTAGCAAAAGGGCATCTAAATATGCAGTGCATAGTATCTGCTACATGAAATCCACAACACTTGCAAATTGGACTGATTGGCACATGTTTCATATTTAAATTTCCTTCAGAAGCTATAAAGTTTCTTATCAATTTCCAGCAAAAAATTCTCACTTTTGGCGGCACTTGCAGCTTCCAAATCATGCTAAAAACCCTTGAATTACATGCAACATTTGATGGCCCTGCTGCTGAATTCCTGTTATCATTCGTTTCTTGTGAATGAGCCAATTTGTATCCAGATGCCACCGTATAACATCCTGTCGATGATACTGGCCAAAAAAGGTGGTCTTGTCCTCCATTACCACTGATTGATGTGTTCAGGACATTATCTGCTTCATATGGTAGAAAAGTTTGCCTTATTAGATGCTCATTCCATCCTCTATCCTCTGATAAAAATCTGCTAACATCTGAAGCACTTGCAATTCTGGACCTAATCCTACCCTCTTCTAACCCACATACCCATCTATCTTTAAAGATGTGAATATCAAGGCCATTACCAACCCTCCATCTTGCTCCTGCCTCCACCAGATCTTTACTCCATAATAGAGATCTCCATACAAAAGATGGATTAGAACCTAGTTCCAAATCTGCTAGTCTTGCTTTCTTAATGTATTTTGCCTGAAAAATCTTACCCAAAAGAGACTGTTGTTGTGTAATTATTCTCCACAATTGTTTAGCAAGTAAAGCTTTGTTAAAGGGAACAAAACTTCGAAAACCTAAACCCCCTTCCTCTTTGGGCTTACACAAATCAGACCACTTTTTCCAATGCTTCTTTTTTGCTAGTTCAGAATCACCCCACCAAAATCCTGCAATAATTCTTTCAATGTCCGCACATACCGCCACTGGAATCCTAAAGCATGACATTACATACGAGGTCATAGCTTGCAACACTGCTTTAATTAATACTTCCTTACCTCCATCAGAAAAGCTTTTGTGATGCCAAGATAACACCTTCTTCCGGACCCTATCCGTCAAGTACCCAAACTTAAGCTTCTTTGCTTTGGGGATGATTGATGGGAGACCAAGGTAAAGGTCATGACCATTAGAATCTCTAATACCCAGAGTCAATTTTGTTTGATCAACATTTGCTTGGCATGTGCAAGGGCTGAATGTAATTGAGGATTTCTCCCTATTCACCAGCTGGCCTGAAGCATTTTCATAAATGTAAATACAATTAGCCAAGCATTGAGTCTCTTCCTTTGTTTCTTTGAAAAAAAGAATGTTGTCATCTGCAAAAAAGAGGTGAGACAAAGAAGGAGCTTCTCTTACTATTTTAAATCCCGACACCAGCTTTGAATTAATAGCCGAAGATATAATTGATGAGAACACCTGTGCACATAATACAAATGATCTCCTTGCCGAATACCTCTAGTAGGATTGAAGGACTGAGTAAGCACACCATTAATTTTAATGGAGTAGGTGACCGTAGAAATGCACTCCCAAATTAATTGGATCCATTTTGGTGGAAAATCCATTGTTTGTAGCACTTTCAACACAAAGCTCCACTCAATTCTGTCATATGCTTTTGTCATATCCAATTTCAAAGCTACAAAACCTTTCCTACTCTTTGAAGATTTTAAGAAATGCATTCCTTCATAGGCCAAGAGTATATTATCTGTAATCATACGACCTGGCACAAATGCACTTTGATGTTGATCAACCAACTCCCCCAAAACACACTTAAGCCTATTTGTCATAGCTCTAGCAAGAATCCGATAACAAACATTGCAAAGACTAATAAGTCTATAGTGTTGAGGTAGAGATGGACTCCCAATTTTTGGTATAAGTGCTATAATTGTATGATTCCAGCTTTTCAGTGATCCCTTGCCATTAAGAACATTAAGGACTGTGATACACGTGATATGCAACACTAAATAAACAACCGCAAGTGTACGGCGTCTATTGTAGCGTGATAAGCACGAGGTCGATCCCACGAGAAGGTTAAGCGTAAAAGTGGTAGTTCGCTAGTCGAGTTCTAAGTAGACGTGATCGATAATTTGAATATGATGATTTACTCTAAAATTACCTACCAAGTGTCACTAATAAGTAATAGAGAGCAATGAAAATCGATCAACTAGCATACGAATCAATAAACGAAAGTGAAATGGGTGAAAACTCAAATAAGAGAAAGTGGATCCTAAAGCACATGCAACACTAATGTATCTATCTATGATTAATTATCTACCTAAGTGGTGTTCATGCTTTGTCTATAAGATTGATCACTTAATAATGAATTAAAAGTCCTTTCGATCCAAGTAATTCAAAGGAAATACTACACAACCTAGTATCTCTACCTAAGTTGCACAATAAGACCCAATCAAGCTCCTAAGATCATCACACATCTTCCTAATCATTGTTTATCTTTCAATCTCACAATAAAATTAGGTTAGATGCTTGCAATCAATTAATCAAAGTAGATTTCTCAACCTAATTCAATTAACTAAGATTAACATATCATCATTGTACACTAATGACATGCTTTGCAATGAAAATCAAGCATCCAAATAGAATTAAGCCACACAAACACCAAATAAGCAAAACATTAATTCATAAACTTCAACAAAAGTATTTACATGGCTTTAGAATCACAAAGTGTTTAGCCAACTACAAACATAATGAAATTACAAAATTCAAATGTAAAAACTAAATAAAAAGAAAGATAACAAAGAAGCTTAGTCTAGATTGTGATGTGGAATGAAATTTGCAAGCTATTGCATCCTTCCTTCCTTGAATTGATGAAGAATTGAGGGAGAAATTGCCAAAACACCTTGGAGTATGTGAAAGTATGTGTGGAATTTAGGAATTTGGGGGTGAATGGCTTGGATTTCAAGAAAGAAGGCTTATATAGTGTTTGGGAAGGGTTTGAATGGCACAATTGCAAGTTGATCCCTCAAAAATGGAGAAAATACAAGTTTGGCACCGAAAATGAGGTTACTCGGCCGAGTTGGGGTCACTCGGCCGAGTGGAGTACTTAAAAATCGTGCCACGCTTTTGTCTAGCCGAGACTCGGCCGAGTTGGGGTCACTCGGCCGAGTGCGCAGAAAATGTGAAAGTTGCAGATTCGACCGAGTAACCTCACTCGGCCGAGTGATGTTTGATTTCACGGGCTACGGCATTCATCCTTACTCGGCCGAGTTGGCTCACTCGGCCGAGTGCGCAGAAAATGTGAAAGTTGCAGATTCGGCCGAGTAACCTCACTCGGCCGAGTGCGCAGTAGAGTTCGAAGTTGCAGATTCGGTCGAGTAACCTCACTCGGCCGAGTTGCCTCCTCTCCTTCTCGTTTCATGCATAACTTTCGCCTCGGGCGTCGGATTGACTCGATTTCTTTGGCTAATCCACTCTGTTTTTCGAGACGAATCCAACCGTGCACTCCTCTTTCCGGTCCGATCACTTGTGGTCTGTGTTTTGCTCCAAATTCCATCGTTTTACCTACAAAATCGACAAAACACAACCTTTCTCTCATTTCGGCTTAAACAATCATATTCCATGCATAATTCAATGAAATCCACATCAAAATATACTTCACATGTGCCCCTAAAACGTGTAAATTCCACCCGAATCAAACCCCCCCAAACTTAAAATGTTGTTTGTCCTCAAACAACTAAGCACTTAAAGCAATGAGGGTGGAATGATCACAATGGAATATTCAATGTAATTCACACATGCAAAGTAGAATGTAATGATATCTCTTTCTCAAAGTGCATTTCTCAATGAAGGTCATAGGCTCACTATTGCAATTCACACTCGTGGATCAAAGAATGCATAAACACACAACACATTGTGAATGGGAAACATAATCCAAATGCTCAAGTCCTCTACTCACATGATGGAGTGTTTCTCTCAAACACACAAACAAATTAAGGATATTAATGCACTCATCAACCAAGCCATGCTATGCAATCACTATATGCTTGCCCAACTTCTACTTTCTACACACACTCAAATGCTCAACAATGTGATCAATAAGACTTAATCAAGGATGTAACATTGGCTCTTTGGACAAGGTAGGATGAATTTGGGAATTGTGACTCTTCTAGTGGAGGACAAAGCTTGTTGTTTTACAATGTGTGCTTTTCACTTTCAAAGCTTACAAACTTCATCCTCACTTTTCTTTTTCCTTTCTTTTTCAAGCATTCATCACCTCATCTTTTGAACCATTTTTCTTTTCAAGTTTTTGGGGCTCTTTGTCCCTCTTTTCCTTGATTTTCTTTTCATCTTTCTCTTTTTCTTTCAACTTTTCCACTTTCTCCTTTCACCAAAGATGTTCATTCAAGCACATGTTTTCCACTTTGTCTTTTATCCCCCACTAGACATAGGTATCAAAGGCTCAAAAAGGCTAAGTGGTTAACATTGTAGTTTTGCCAAAAAATGAGGAATTAGGCTCAAGGGGCTAACTACGGGAAATTACTTCGGTTTTGGGAAATTTTGGCTAAGTGACTCTTTTTAAAACAAGATGGCCTATATCACATCACATCATCTCACACAATCATGCTCTCAAACAAGAACTTGGGCAAGTTCTAGTATCACTAGCAATAACCTAGTCCACTCTCAAATGAACTAAACCGGATTACATGCTCGATTCAAGGCTCAATTCTCACCGGTTTATTCAATAGGACCCTCACATTCATCAAATGTTCCCAAACAACAACACATCATGCATCCATGCTATCAAAGCTCACAACTATGAACACAAAATGATTCTATATTCCAACACCAACCATGCAAACATTCAAAGCAAATAGACATCATCACAACTACTCAACAATGGATCCCAATGACTATTCATGCTCACATTTCACCAAAGATCAACTACCCAATATATGCTCAAAACCAACTTAAACAATATAATCATGTGAAAGCCAAATGTGCGCCGGTGCAAAATGTGACACAAGTAGAATGACGAACCGGTGCAAGGGTAACAACTAGTAGAAAAATAAAAGAAAAATAACTCCCCCAAACTTAGAATTTTACTATGTATAAATTCTAAGTTTGGGGCTACAAGTTGTTACCTCCCTCCTTGCATATCCAATGCTTCTTCAAAGATCACCATTGCAACACTTGCTTTCCCTCTCCAAAGTTGGTTTTGCTTCCTTCTCTATTCTCTAAGATATGATGCTATCCATAGTGCTCTTCATCCATCCATACCTACAAAATAAACCAAGCTATCAAACTATCAAAGCGCTATTTTTAACGTCCTATGCCGGACGGTTGCTTCTTCTTTCAAGCCTCATCCAAACGAAGCGACTCCACCATTCGAAGTTGCTCGTTTCCAAAGTAGTGCTTCACTCTTTGTCCGTTCACCACAAAAGTTGTTCCATCCTTACCAATAAGCTCTACATTTCCCATGGGCGTCACATTCTTAATCACAAAGGGCCCCGACCACTTTGACTTTAACTTGCCCGGAAATAACCTCAACCTTGAGTTGAACAATAGGACTTGTTCTCCAACTTGAAACTCTCTTCTTTCAATCATCTTGTCATGAAATCTCTTGGCTCTTTCTTTGTGAATCTTGGAGTTCTCAAAGGCTCCATTCCTAAATTCATCAAGCTCATTAAGCATCATTTTCCTTCTTTCTCCGGATGCCTTAAGATCAAGATTCAACTCATTGATGGCCAAAAGAGTCCTCAACTCCACTTCCACGGGTAGATGGCAAGATTTACCATACACAAGTTGGTAAGGAGATGTGCCCAAGGGTGTCTTGTAGGCGGTTCGATATGCCCAAAGAGCATCATCCAACTTGATAGCCCAATCCTTCCTTTTTAACCCCACAGTTTTCTCCAAGATTTGCTTCACCTCTCGATTAGCAAGCTCCGTTTGGCCATTAGCTTGAGGGTGATATGGTGTGGTCACCCTATGCTTTACTCCATACTTTGTCAAAAGTTGGTCAAGCCATCGGTTGCAAAAGTGTGAACCACCATCACTCACTAATGCTCTTGGAGTACCAAAACGAGTAAAAATATTCTTCCTCAAACAGTTGAGGACCACCTTGGCATCATTTGTAGTGGTTGGAATGGCCTCAATCCACCTAGAGACATAATCAATGGCCAATAGGATGTAAGAAAATCCATGAGAAGTGGGGAATGGTCCCATAAAATCAATCCCCCATACATCAAAAAGCTCCACCTCAATCACATTCTTCATAGGCATCTCATGCCTCTTTGAAATGTTTCCCATCCTTTGGCACTTGTCACACTTCTTCACAAAAGCTTCACAATCTCTAAAAATGGATGGCCAATAGAAACCACTTTGAAGAACCTTGTGAGCCGTCCTATTTGCTCCAAAATGACCTCCATAAGGAGATGAATGGCACTCTTCAATCACTTTCTCCCACTCATCTTCCCCTAAGCACCTTCTCATAATCATATCCGAACACCATCTATAAAGGAACGGATCCTCCCAAACATAGAACTTAACATCATGATAGAATTTCTTCTTTTGATGGAATGAGAGGTTTGGTGGTGGTGTTCCGGTGGCTATGTAGTTCACAAAATCGGCGAACCATGGACATGTTTCTTTGATGGCAAGGATTTGCTCATCGGGAAACCACTCTTTAATAGGGACTTGGATGTCCTTTTCCTCCACATTCTCAAGCCTTGAGAGGTGGTCAGCTACCACATTTTCACATCCTTTTCTATCCCTTATCTCCACGTCGAATTCTTGCAAGAGGAGCACCCATCTTATCAACCTCGGTTTGGCTTCTTTCTTCTCAATCAAGTACTTCAGAGCCGTGTGATCCGTGTATACTATGGTCTTAGCTCCCACCAAGTATGCTCTAAATTTGTCAAAACTATAAATCACGGCTAACATCTCCTTCTCCGTTGTGGTGTAATTTCTTTGAGCCGGATTCAAAGTTTTGCTTGCATAATATATCACACGAAAGAGCTTGTCTCTCTTTTGGCCCAAAGCTACTCCAATAGCGTAATCACTAGCATCACACATGATCTCAAACGGTTGACTCCAATCGGGTATCACCAACACGGGAGCTTTGATCAAGGCCTCTTTCAAGATTTCAAATGACTTTATACACTCTTCACTAAAAATGAAGGTTGCACCCTTCTCCAAAAATGCACACATGGGCTTGGCTATCTTTGAAAAGTCCTTGATAAATCTTCTATAAAACCCGGCATGTCCAAGAAAGCTCCTAACCGCCTTCTCATTGGTTGGTGGAGGTAACTTCTCAATTGCTACAATCTTTGCCCTATCAACTTCAAGCCCTTTAGCCGAAATCTTGTGCCCAAGCACAATCCCTTCCTTCACCATGAAGTGGCATTTATCCCAATTAAGCACCAAGTTGGTATCTATACATCTTTGTAAAACACAAGAGAGGTTACGTAGACATGTATCAAAGCAATAACCAAACACGGAAAAATCATCCATGAATACCTCCATTATGTTTTCAATCATACCATGAAAAATAGCCATCATGCATCGTTGGAAGGTGGCGGGGGCATTACACAATCCAAATGGCATTCTCCTAAAAGCAAAAGTACCATAGGGGCAAGTAAAAGTTGATTTCTCTTGGTCCTTAGGATCAATCAAAATTTGATTGTATCCCGAGTAACCATCAAGAAAGCAATAATACTCGTATCCCGCCATCCTATCCAACATTTGATCAATAAAAGGCAAAGGGAAGTGATCTTTCCTAGTGGCACTATTCAACATACGATAATCAATGCACACTCTCCACCCCACAATGGTCCTAGTGGCAATTGCCTCTAAAGCATCGGTTGTAATCATGGTCATACCCCCCTTCTTAGGTACCACTTGTGTTGGGCTTACCCACTCACTATCACTTATGGGAAAGATTATATCATTATCTAACCATTTCAACACCTCTTTTCTTACCACTTCTTTCATAATGGGGTTTAATCTTCTTTGACCTTGGGCTTTAGGCTTAATAGACTCATCTAGTCTAATTTTATGCATGCAAATATGAGCCGGTATACCCTTCAAATCCGAAATATCCCAACCAATAGCCGATTTATAAGTTCTAAGCACCCTAAGCAATTTTTCTAACTCAAGCTCATGCAAATGTGAAGAAACAATAACCGGAAAGAGTTCACCTTGTTCAAGATAAGGATATCTCAAGTGCTCCGGAAGTGGTTTCAAGTCAAGCTTCTTCCCCTTCTCTTGAGCTTTTGGTTTCTCCTTAACTTCCTCCTTTGGTGCTTCCAATGTGTAACATGAGGGCCAAGTGTCAAGATTTTTGTGAGGAAATCTTTGACACTCTTCAAGTAAAACCCCCCCAAACTTTGCTTCTTGTTGTATCTCCATGAATTTCTCCTCCTTTTTGATTGGAAGTTCCTTCAAAACATCAAGAGAAGACATATATTCAAACAATTCTATATCATTAAGCTCATCAAAATTGAAATCAAAAGGAATAGAAGAGAGTGAGTTAAGAGATTCTCTTATGCAAAAATCAAGTGGGTCCTTTGAGTTGCTCTTTCCCATGTGCATATCCACACAAGCTTGCACATCATTGATCATGTTGCACTCAAAGACCTCATCCTCATCATCTCTAAACTTGATGGCCTTGTAGATGTTGAACAACACTTTCTCATTGTTCACTTGAAGCTCCAACTCCCCTTTCCTCACATTAATGATAGCTCCACCGGTTGCCAAAAATGGCCTTCTCAAGATGAGTGGAATGTACTTATCCTCCTCCATATCCAATACCACAAAATCCACCGGGAATATGAACTTATCGATCTTAACCAACACATCCTCTACTATACCCAAGGGGTATGTCATGGATCTATCCGCCAATTGAAGGCTCATCGTGGTTGGTGTAAGTTTCCCCAAACCAAGTGACTTGAATATGGACAAAGGCATAAGATTAATGCTAGCTCCCAAATCACACAAAGCTTTAAATGTACCTCCATCTCCAATAACACATGGTAAGGTGAAGGATCCGGGATCTCTAAGCTTTTGAGGTAGCTTTGCTTGAATGATTGAGCTACATTCTTCGGTCAAATGCAACGTTTCATACTCCACCATCTTCCTCTTGTTGGACATAATTTCTTTCAAGAACTTGGAGTAATGGGGCATTTGTTCTAGAGCTTCGTCGAAGGGAATGTTGATGTGGATCTTCTTGAACATCTCCACAAACTTGGCAAATTTGTTGTCCAAGCCCTTTTTTTTCAACCTTTGAGGGTATGGGAGAGGTACCACATTCTTGCCTTTGTCTTGAGGAGGGATTGCCTCCTCACTCTTCTTCTCCTCTAATTTCTCTTCTTCCCTCACTATCTCCTCTTGCCTCTCTTTCTCTTATCCATCTTCTTTGTCGACATCCTCGGGTGCCATTACCATTTCCTCCTCTTGTGGCATCTTTGGCCCATCGTAGCTCGTCCCACTTCTTAGTTTAATAGCTTTGCAATGCTCCTTGGGGTTGAGCTCCGTGTTTGAAGGAAATTGTCCCGGAGTGTGTTGACTACCGATGACATTAGAAAGTTGACTCACTTGCTTTTCTATGGCTTTCACATTACTTGCCACGTTCTTGATCATTTCCCCTTGTTCATCAAGTCTTTGTCGGGTCATGTTTGCATTCTCCCTAGTTTCTCTCATGAAGTTCTTGGTTTCCCCCATAAAAGCACCAAACATGTCCTCCAATGACAACTTTGATGAAGACTCCACAATAGCTCCATCTCTAACATTAAAATTTGGAGGTGGAATGATGGCATTCCTTGTGTTGGCATAGGAAAAGTTCTCATGTTGCCTCAATCCAGGATGGTAATGATTTGGGTTAGGGGGATTTTGCCTCTCGTTCCAACCTCTTTCTCGAAAATTACGGTCCCTTTGATTGTTCATATAATGGGCCTCTTCATATTGATCATCACTAGGTCCCATTAATGACTTGGCCGCCATCATCGAAGTCAACTTGTCCACCTTGTTGGATAAAGTAGCAAAATCATCCGACTCCTTAGTGGAAGCAACTTTCCGGGCTTGCCTTCTCTCGGATGGCCATTGGTTTCCGTTCTTTGCCATCTCCTCTAGGAGCACATAACCCTCATCCGTCGTCTTTCCTAGCAAAGAACCTCCACCGGCCGAGGCATCCACCATCTCTCTCGTTCGATGGTCCATCCCATTGTAGAAGTAACAAATCAATTGGTCTCTTGAGAACCCATGTTGAGGACAACTCCTTATGAGATCCTTGAAGCGTTCCCAAGCTTCGGCTAAAGACTCATCATCGTCTTGCATGAAGGAAGAAATTTATCCTCTTATCTTGATGGTCTTGCTTGGAGGAAAGTACTTCATGAGGAAAGCGTCTACAAGATCGGTCCAATTTTCGATTGTCCTTAGATCAAGAGACATGTACCATTGCTTTGCACGATCACGGAGGGAGAATGGGAACAATTGGAGACGGATGTAATCTTGAGGGACACGATTGATCTTAACCGTTCCACTTATCTCTAAGAATTGAGATAAATGGAGGTTAGGATCCTCCTTTGACAACCCTCCAAATTGGTTGTTTTGAACCATCATGATTAGGGCCGGCTTGAGCTCAAAGTTATGAGCATCAACGGGTTCCCGACCCGCTCCTCCATAGGGCCTTGGGATAGGGCGGAAATGGTCTCTCAAAACTCGTTGATTCCCGTTTTCCTCCCGTTGCTCTACAT
Source organism: Galeopsis tetrahit (assembly GCA_963675135.1). Classification (NCBI taxonomy): domain Eukaryota; kingdom Viridiplantae; phylum Streptophyta; class Magnoliopsida; order Lamiales; family Lamiaceae; genus Galeopsis; species Galeopsis tetrahit. Next base: position 69,060,037 of record OY776128.1, on the reverse strand, counting down.
TTCTTTCCATCCCAATGTTCTCTTCAACTCTACGATGAAAGTTGTCCCTTAGCACCCCTTGAGGTCGGTTACCTCCATTCCCGTTAGGTTCCTCGACTCCTTCGACCCCGTGATTCTCAAGTTCCTCCTCTTCTTCAACCGGATTTTCCCTTCGGTTCATTCTTTCCAACTCTAGTCTTCTCCTTTCGGCGTTCCTTCTTCGACAATTGGCCTCAATCTCCGGATCTAAAGGTAGCACTTCTTGGTGGTTCCTCCTAGATCGTGTGATCATAAACCATGTCTATCAAAAGAACAAACGAGAGTGAGAATGGTAATTAAGATCAAGATAACAAACTCAAATATTTTTGGATTTTTGCAAATAAAGAAAGCAAATAAATTGTCTAAACTAAAACTCTCCTAGCCTACACTCTAGAGCTTATAAAAACCTCCCCGGCAGCGGCGCCATAAACTTGATACACGTGATATGCAACACTAAATAAACAACCGCAAGTGTACGACGTCTATTGTAGCGTGATAAGCACGAGGTCGATCCCACGAGAAGGTTAAGCGTAAAAGTGGTAGTTCGCTAGTCGAGTTCTAAGTAGACGTGATCGATAATTTGAATATGATGATTTACTCTAAAATTACCTACCAAGTGTCACTAATAAGTAATAGAGAGCAATGAAAATCGATCAACTAGCATACGAATCAATAAACGAAAGTGAAATGGGTGAAAACTCAAATAAGAGAAAGTGGATCCTAAAGCACATGCAACACTAATGTATCCATCTATGATTAATTATCTACCTAAGTGGTGTTCATGCTTTGTCTATAAGATTGATCACTTAATAATGAATTAAAAGTCCTTTCGATCCAAGTAATTCAAAGGAAATACTACACAACCTAGTATCTCTACCTAAGTTGCACAATAAGACCCAATCAAGCTCCTAAGATCATCACACGTCTTCCTAATCATTGTTTATCTTTCAATCTCACAATAAAATTAGGTTAGATGCTTGCAATCAATTAATCAAAGTAGATTTCTCAACCTAATTCAATTAACTAAGATTAATATATCATCATTGTACACTAATGACATGCTTTGCAATGAAAATCAAGCATCCAAATAGAATTAAGCCACACAAACACCAAATAAGCAAAACATTAATTCATAAACTTCAACAAAAGTATTTACATGGCTTTAGAATCACAAAGTGTTTAGCCAACTACAAACATAATGAAATTACAAAATTCAAATGTAAAAACTAAATAAAAATAAAGAGAACAAAGAAGCTTAGTCTAGATTGTGATGTGGAATGAAATTTGCAAGCTATTGCATCCTTTCTTCCTTGAATTGATGAAGAATTGAGGGAGAAATTGCCAAAACACCTTGGAGTATGTGAAAGTATGTGTGGAATTTAGGAATTTGGGGGTGAATGTCTTGGATTTCAAGAAAGAAGGCTTATATAGTGTTTGGGAAGGGTTTGAATGGCACAATTGCAAGTTGATCCCTCAAAAATGGAGAAAATACAAGTTTGGCACCGAAAATGAGGTTACTCGGCCGAGTTGGGGTCACTCGGCCGAGTGGAGTACTTAAAAATCGTGCCACGCTTTTGTCTAGCCGAGACTCGGCCGAGTTGGGGTCACTCGGCCGAGTGCGCAGAAAATGTGAAAGTTGCAGATTCGGCCGAGTAACCTCACTCGGCCGAGTGATGTTTGATTTCAGGGGCTACGACATTCATCCTTACTCGGCCGAGTTGGCTCACTCGGCCGAGTGCGCAGAAAATGTGAAAGTTGCAGATTCGGCCGAGTAACCTCACTCGGCCGAGTGCGCAGTAGAGTTCGAAGTTGCAGATTCGGTCGAGTAACCTCACTCGGCCGAGTTGCCTCCTCTCCTTCTCGTTTCATGCATAACTTTCGCCTCGGGCGTCGGATTGACTCGATTTCTTTGGCTAATCCACTCCGTTTTTCGAGACGAATCCAACCGTGCACTCCTCTTTCCGGTCCGATCACTTGTGGTCTGTGTTTTGCTCCAAATTCCATCGTTTTACCTACAAAATCGACAAAACACAACCTTTCTCTCATTTCGGCTTAAACAATCATATTCCATGCATAATTCAATGAAATCCACATCAAAATACACTTCACATGTGCCCCTAAAACGTGTAAATTCCACCCGAATCAGACTGCCATTGATACTTCCTCACCAACCGTTTCCCAATTTTCTTGATAGAACGAAGCTGGAAAGCCATCAGGGCCTGGTGCTTTCCAAGGGGACAAATCCCTAACAGCCTTGAGCACATCATGTTCAGAGAAAGGCATATCCAATGCATTGGATCTTTCTCTTGTCATCTTAACATTTAGAAATTTATTTGCTCTACAAATTTCTTCATCGGATGGGTTGTTTGAAATAAAAAGCTCCTGAAAATAGCTTGAAAAAGCATTCTCAATCTGAGTTTTCCGAGAAAAGCCAATCCCCATTTGTATCTTGTATTTTCCTAATTTGATTCATTTTGAACCGGCCATTTGCTCTTGAGTGGAAGAATTTAGTATTTCGATCACCCTCTCGGAGCCAAGAAATCCTAGATCTTTGTTTCCAGAAACACTCCTCTTGAGATAACAACTTTGCTAACTCATCCTCTAATACCCCAACCTTCTGCATATCCGGCATACACCCATCATCATCCAAAATTCCATTAATGGTGTTCTGAGTTTTCTTAATTCTGAATTCTAAAGTGCCACCCTTATTTTTTGCCCATTCCGAAATCTCTCTTCCACAGCTTTCCAACACTTCATTCAAAGGCTTCTCAGCATTCTTTTTTTTCCAAACAGTGGTGATTATCTTCTTAAAGCCAACTTCTTTCATCCAATAGTTTTCAAGCTTGAAATGCTTAGTATCCCTTTTCCTCCATACTCTTAGTTGTTGAACCTCAAATTCAATCAAAATTGGCCTATGGTCAGACCCCATAAACTGCAAACTAGAGGCTTAAAAAAAGGTGCACATATCCAACCATTCTCTATTTGCAAGAAATCTATCCAGCTTTTCCTTAATATATTGCTTCCCTCTTCTTCTATTATGACAAGTAAATTTTGATCCAAGCATTTTAAGACATGTAAGATCATTATACTGTATTGCTTCTTGAAATTGGGCCATATTATCATCCTTCTTACAATTACCCCCCATCTTTTCATTAGTATAAAGAACTTCATTAAAATCACCACCAACAAGCCATGGAATCGGGAGAGTTGGTAAGTACTCCCTCCGTCCCACAAGTGTTTGCACCACAAATTGGGCACACTTTTTAAGAAAAAAGTGTAATGAGTGGAGTGTTGAGGGGTACTTTTGTAAAGTTATATGGATAAAGTAAAAAGGTGATTGGAAAGAGAGTAAAAGTAATGGCATTTTGTGTAAATATGTGAATATTGTGTGGGTGAGGTTTATGAGGGTGTTTCCTTTTATGGGTGTGCAAACAATTGTGGGACGGACAAATAAGGCAAGTGTGCAAACAGTTGTGGGACGGAGGGAGTAATTTTTAAGTCTTTTTAGCAATTTCCATGATGCTAATCTTTGGTGAGGTATTGGATGTCCATAAAAACCAGTAAATCTCCAACTATTTGTCAATCCAGAAATCAAACAATCAACATGCCCCGCAGAATACGACAAAATAGAAACTGCTATTTCATTCCACAAAATGACCAAACCACCAGCTCTACCAGACGAGTTAACACAAAAAACATTCTGAAACCCTAAGCGAACCCTAACAACATTTGCAAAAGAAGTGGTACATTTTGCTTCTGAAATAAAAAGTAAACATGGATGATGTAAAGCAACCAACCTACGTAGTCTACTGAACGCACGCGAATTACATATACCATGTGCGTTCCAACACAAAAGCTTCATTCCCTCCGGCGGGGTTGAGTTACCTCAACCTCTGCCACCACCCCCGGAATTGAAATTTCCGACCCATAGGTTTCAATCATACTTCTGGCCTTTTTAAGAAAAAAAAGGCCATCAATTTCATTGCGAACCGTCTCTGCCCTTACAAAATCAGCTAAGTCTCCTGAATGATCCTTCCACAAACGTTTCTTCCCAGCTTGCATATTACCAGGAATGGAGAAACTCATCTCATCATTCTGCCCCTGCTCGCCATCCTTATTCTGTTCATCCTCCTCCCAAGCACTTTGACCAATCTCTTCTCTAAAAGGGACATATGGTTGTTCACCTTCATGTATAATCTCCACAAAATCATTAAAATCAAAAGCTTTGAAATTACGACCCACATGATGAATAACACGGTAATCTTTCCCATTATCATTTTCTTTTCCCCACAATGGTTCAATAGCCATTCTATGCTCAAATCCAACAGGTATAGTGAAATTAAGAGGTTGTAAAATCAAACATGTCCTTGGGTCCACTCTTCCTTTCCCACTTTGAATAGCTTTCTCCCCTTCTTCCCTTCTGGCCATCAAGTCTTGAAAGTTGAAAACAACTTCCCTGTCATTATGCTTAGATTGAACGTCCTCATTCAGATTCCATTGAGCACCCATCACCTCCGGCTCAGCAATTTGCCACATTTCATTCACCCCTTCATCCACCATTACAGCTTTCCCTTTTGCCCTTCTTCTTTTTTCAGACTCCTCACTTGCACTTTTCTCCAGATTAATAGTCTCTTTTTCCCTCCCCTCCCTTCTGCTAACCGGACTATTATTAATATTTACCTCCACATTAGTAGTCCCTTGTAGACCCAAAAGCCGAAAAAACTGTTGCATGTCCTCCTTTGATGGTTTTTTTTGCTTGTCCGCCTTCAGCCACTCCGGGAAAAACTTATGGTTGTCAATCCAAGCTTCTTCCCTATCTTTAACCCTGCTACATCCCCTAACAGAATGAGTGATATGACCACAAAAGACACAAAAGTCAGAAATCCTCTCATAACGAAAATAAATGAAGATCATGGTGTTTTGTATAGTGAAATTAGTGAAACGGCATAAAGGAGCCTCCGTATCCAACAAAACACGAACTCTAAGCGATTCTCCCCACGCCACTGCTCCCTCCTTAGCATCGACTTTAATAACATCACCAAGCACCTTCCCTACTCTTTCTCCAGTTGTTTTTATCATTGCATGTGCGGGCAAACCGTGTATCTGGACCCAAATAGGCACACGATCCATCTTGATGTTGTCAAAACACTCCGATCCATCAAGCTGCTTCAACACCATCATCGATCTCCTCAGGTTCCATGGTTGTATGTCAAGAATGTCCTGCATTTCCGCCTTCTTTTGAAAATCGATGACATAGAGACCATCCCCAACCAAAGTGACAGTGATGTCCGACACAATATTCCAACTGGAGATGAGCAACCTTTTTAACTCAGTGATATTGAAAAATCTTCTGGACACAAATTTCAGGGCCACCGAAGATGGTGGAATGATCAGCTCATTTGCCTGGACAGAAGTGTTAGAACTTTCTTTTTCAGAAATAGAGCATGCACTCATTTGTTTTTGAACCACATCCATTTCTTGAGAGGAAAATGAACAGTCGTATAGTAGAAGGAATAGAAGAATGTGTGTCCTTCCATTTGCCCTCTTTCCTGAATTTATAGGCAAAAAATAGAGATTGAAACCATGGATAAAATCTAAAACCATTGGCCAGTTCGAACACCATAAATCCAATCCAGATTTTTTAACCCAAATTGTCTCCATATTTTGCCAAAACCAAGAATGCCTGAGAGTAGAAAACCCTAAAAGATGCTTGAGGTGTAGAACACGGCCAGTATGTGGGCAAGTGAGAATCACTCTCCGCCTGTGTGTTAGTTTACCAATATCAATGCAATGATGAGCCAAATTTTGTTATATCCAATACAATCTTCAAAAAACCATTCCGAATGTTTTGCCCAGGCCAACACACAATTAATGAGGAATTTAAAAAGAACAAGCGTGGAGTTAAATCATTAATGGCATATTAATGATCAGAATTGGAATTCTTAGGAAATACAAAGAAAACCCAAGGAGGATAATCAATTTTTTCTTCCAAAGGAGAGAAAAAACGAAAGCTAATTTTTGGTGTGGTGGTACTTATATTTTGTTTAATTATAAATATGATAAATATACATTAATACCATAGTTAAGATTAAATGTAGATTAATTTCATATCAACTCTTATAAATTGTTTGATAATTAAAATTAATGGTAGATTATGATTTAAAATATGTAAAGGGTAGATATTATCATAATCTCAGTTTAATCCATCTTACTTATCAAACATGACCTAAGAGTATTTTAGTCTATTTATATTATGACATTTTAGATATATTTTTACTTCAGGTGTGTAGAGCAAAAAGTCGTGTGATATTAGCCCGCGATTACATAATATTTGACGAGATCATTAAAATAAATAAAATCATCAATTTTTCTATCAAGTGAGTTCATGAAATGAAATTTTAATTATTTGAAGGGCAATTTAACATTAAAAAAAAATCGATGATTTAAGAATTTGTTAACTCGTTATGCAGCCAGATTAATGATCAAAGACGGTGCCACATTTTCTGCTCTTGAGCACGTGCCCCTCCATTTTAAAATTTATCTGTTTCTTTTTCTCTCAAATATAATATTTAGTTAATGTGACTATTGTAACTAACTTATGAATTTAAGAAACTCTATATATTCTTTTATTGACTTTTAAGCGTTATTTGTATTGATCTAATTTTTAAGGATGTGAGGCTTTAATTATAAGTTAAACAAGTCTGACACTTGTTTTGCATTATCGATCGACTCAAAATCATCCTCAACACACTTTTGAAAGATGTCAATTCCAATTATTAGGCTTATTAATAATGATTATTGCAATTTTAATAGCGAAAAATTGGAGTTAATAAACACCCAAATTTAAATTTGTTGAATTGTTGTAATATATCACTCTGTCTTTTAATTTATTGTAAAATGGCGGTGACGATGGTAAATATGATATTTACATTTTTTAGAAAACTTTAAACATAAATTGCTACCTCTAATAGTAGACATTTTATTGCTACTCCTAACTTAATGAGCAAGTTACTGTCAAAAAAAAAAAAAAAAAAAAACTTAATGAGCAAGTTTTGCAATTTTCTCTATTTTAAATAAGTTGTCGTTCAAATCTTTTTTTTTTTTTTTTACCTATTTTTAGCCTCAATTTTTATATTCCACTTCAATCTAATCCAAATATCTGCCTCCATTAAACATGATGCAATATATAATCTATATATTCAATTTGCACATAAACAACGAAAGAGGATGTCTCGTGAACTTGCGTTCACATAAGCTCTATTTTTTAATTAAATTTTATTATTGTACATACGAAGTGTCATTACGTAAGTTTATTTTTTAAATTTTATTGTTATATATACGAAGTGTCATTATTTTATATATGATTTGTCAATATTTAAAAAAAAAAATTAAATTTTTAGTGGCGAGACTTTGATGCTCAATGAGATTGTATCCGTACAACATTGCTCATCTGCACATATAAAAATAGTTCGTGTAAACTTTTTTGCCACTACCGAATTGTTGTGAATTTTCATCAGTATATTTTTACTAATAAACATTAATTATTGCACAGAATTAAAAAATAAAAAGATAAAACGTAGAAATTCATGTTTTCACATGACATGCAAATTTTGAGGACCTTATTATTCGCATGTTTTAAATTTAGTACGGCTGTAATGTAATGTAAATTCCGTGTCACATATTCACATCTAATGATTTTTTTGGCTTAATTGTGATAAAATGTGTCCACACTTTATGACTGTGACTCGTACTTCAATGCGCTTAATTATATAGTGTAATTAAATAATACTACTAATTTTAATTTGATTCTAATGTACAGTATTAATTAAAATTCAATTGAATAATTGAGATTATATTAAAAAATTTGTCTTTAACTGTAAGTATACTTATACAATGCTATTTTTTTTTAATTACAAATAAAAAATTTGTATTCATTTTTTAAATATACAATAATATTACTAGTTACATCAAACAAAACACATTAATAAATTACATAAAATTAATGAAACACAATTAAAAATAAACATTGTATGATTTAGAAGAAAGACGTGTTGCCAATAACTGTCAACCACTTCGATCTTAATTGATAACATTAATGTGAGTATTAAGATAATCTTTTGTTTTTTTAATTGTATTTCCTTTCATAAATTATCGACTCTGATCTATTAGAGTTGGTTAAGTGTCAATTCTCTGAATTTTTATCGCACTAAATGAATACGTGTGATTTTCTCTTAATCAAACAAAGTTGATTTTTTTAATGTAATTTACTGCAATTTACCTAACCCATTGAAAGGGCAACTAAGTTTGTCAACTATTTACCTAGTCGTCTTGTTTAACAGAAATCGGCTTTTAATATATTTAAAAATACATAATATTCCTCTATATTTTATTTAACTACCCATTTAACTCTTAACACATATTTTAATTTAAAAGTGATAAAATAACTTTATTCTTAAAAAAAATGAATAATCTATTAAAATACGAACTAAAAAGAAAAATATGTAATTTAGTAAAATCCGGAAGGAGTATTAAATAGAAGTATAGAACTATTGAGATACAATTTTTTTTTTCATAAAATGAATAATTAGTAAATATATATACGTAAACACAAAAACCCCAAAATAAGTATATTAAAAAAATATTTTAAAAAATGTATATTCATAACTTACCAGTCATTCGATTTTTTATGCTCTATCCTAAAGAATGGGTATGGCAACACATTAAAACACAATTAAACAATGTCTTATAAACTAATTTTGTTTTACAGTTCTAGATACTTAATAGGTGTAAAAAACGAGTTAGTTCTAAGCTCGACCCACACAGATTTGTTTAATTTATTTTAATACATTTCATGTGTAATAAATAGCATTACAAAATATTATTAATGACACGCTATAATGTATTGAAGATAATGAAATACTTCATTCGTCCGCATAAAATAAAGTGTGTATATTATTTTTTTTGAATTGTTCACATAAGTGTGCATATTTCATTTTTTTAGAAAATATATTCACCACAATTACTTTATTCCTCCCTACTTCACGCCTAAACAATCAATATTACTTAAAACTTGTTAAAAGAAACGAGTACATGTTACGTGGACGAGCGTGCCATTAATTAATCAACATATATTATGTCCCTTTTTTGTTTTTATGGTAGATTAGTTTTAATTAAATATACAAAAATACAATTAATTGTATTTATATTAAATAAATAAAAATGCACTAAATTGATTTGGAGTATATGAAGTGTCTATAAATAAAAACTCTTTTAACGTATCCAACAATACAAACCTATAAAATATAGTTTCCGGCATGTAACATAGAGAAGAAAAACGAACTGGTCAAACACTTCATCATCGTATTCTCCACAACTCATCAATCACATTTAATTACTTACTACTGTAACTAAATTCGGTCAACAATCTCTTTGTACTTTGCCACCTCTCTCTCAAAATCCTTCATTTTCCTAAACCATATACTCCGACCATACGCGCATTCCTACCATGAAAATTCCTCCATCTTTCATCCTCCCGACATCCATTTCCATGTATAAACATCTTCACAAACATTCCCCTTTCCACTACTAATTCCAAAACCTTCCATAAACCCCATATTCATAAAATCAAGATCCATGGTTGGCTTCAAGAATCTCAATTGGTCACAGGATCCCAAACAAAGCAACAATCTAGGAATCCTCGCATTTGAGACGGCGAGAACTATGTCCAGACTACTCTCCCTCTACCAATCCATCACCGATGAAGAAATTTCCAAGCTCAAAAATGGCGTCATCAAGTCAAAGGGAGTCGCGTTCTTAAACTCCGGCGACGAGGGGTTTCTGTTGAACCTAGCGTGGGCCGAGAGGCTCGAAGATCTCGATCGGGCCGCGGCGGCTGTTTCTCGATTAGGTAAGAAGTGTAATGATTTCGGCCTCAATCGATTTGACCTTATTTATAAGGACATGAAAAATGGAGTCGTGAATTTCGAAAAACTGAAATACGGTTCGGTTTCAACCGAGAGGAAGATCCGGAAGTTTGAAAAATTAGTCGAAACGACGTCGCGGCTGCACGAATCGTTGGAAACTCTAACGGAAATGGAAGTTTCCGAAAGAAAATTGAAGAATAAACACACCGAAATGCAGAAACCGGAAGTCGTGATTTTTATTCAGAAATTGGAGAATCAACGCAAAGAAGTGAAGTATCTGAGGGAAATTTCTCTCTGGGGAAAATCGTTCGATAAAAGCGTCGATTTGATGGCGAAAATCGTGTGCGTTTTGTATAAAAGGATATGCTCTGTTTTCGGGCCGCAGAGGAAGATTAAAAATTCAAATGAGAAAATATTCCCTCATTCGGGCCCTCTGCTTTCCCAATCAAAGCCCGTATTTGTCCGATTCTACAGCCGGAACTCCTCAATCTTCTCCGCAAACGACGCGGTTCAAACGAACCGGGTTTTCCACTTAGCCGGGTCGTCAACCGTGGGCGGGTCGGGGCTTGCGATGCGTTACGCGAATATAATATTACTAGCGGAGAAGTATTTAGATTCGACGATTTGCGTTAGTAATGAGGAGCGTGAATCGTTCTACGAAATGTTGCCGGAGAATCTGAAATCGGTGGTGAGGGGGAAGCTGAGTAAGAACATGATGAAGTACGCGGAGAACGACGCGTGTCTGGCGGCGGGGTGGAGGGAGGCGGTGGCGGAGATGATGGAGTGGGTGGCGCCGGTGGCGGACGACACCGTGAAGTGGCAGATGGAGAGGAGTTTCGAGAAGATGAAGTTTGATGCCAAGCCATCCGCGCTTCTGTTGCAGACTTTGCATTTTGCGGATAAGGAGAAGACGGAAGCTGCCATTGTTGAGATCTTGGTTGGATTGAGTTGCATTTTTACATTCGAAAATCGACCCTTGGGTGTTTGAAATTGGTTTGTAATTTCATTATAAATAGGAGTAGAAGTGATTAAGTGAAGTGATGATTTTATTTATTTATTTATGGAACAAGTTGAGAGAGAGATTAACTAGGTGATTTTGTGGTGTGAGTTATGTATAAAGATTAAATTCATTGATTTATAATTTATAACTTCAATAGTGTGCAGCATTTGAAGATATCATACTTTGAAAAAGCTTTTAAGTATGCTTTGGACCCATCCGGAAGGATTACTCTTTACAAACCATTCATTTGCCTTCCTTTCTCTATATGCTTTAGGATTTCTCTTTCTTGCACTATATGTTTGTTGCATTGAGATATTAACGTTTGGTGCATACCTCAATTCTAAACTCATTTACTTTAACTTGAGATTATTTTTTAACTTTTTCACATAATGTTTCCCAACCCAATTTGACTTAATACTTCAATTCTTGTAATTTCAAGAACATTTTGTGTGTTATGGATTGTAAGCTTTAATATATATGCCATGATCTATTATTATGCATTGGAGATACCTACACTGCCACACATACCACACACATCCATCTTTTCTACATACAACTTGCAGTCTTTTTTTGACACTATGGTTAAAACCTGAAACTCATTCTGTCACGCCCCAAATTTGAAAATGATGACTTTTCAAAAATTAGTTAAAATAACTAACTTTAACGCGTTAAATAATTGAATCTTAAAATTATAATGATAACATAAAAGGACGTAATGACAAATATAATTAAAATCACGTTGAGTAGTTATAATATAATTCAAGAAATTCATAACTAACTCATCAACCAAATATCCATAAGAATAACCATAATTCAATTTAATAAACATAAGTGCAAATAGTCTTTTGTTCTTAAATAAATAAGTATTGTCTCCCATCACCACTCCTCGTCATCCAACTCTTCAACCTCAAATTGTAAATTGTTGGGGGTGAGCATGCAAGCACACTCATTGGGATTAAGTCATTCAATAGTTAATGCTAAAAATAAATAATCAAGTAATTGCAACTTAGTAAATAACATTCACTTTGCCATTGTATCTTTGCCAACTTTGTCATTGTAACTTTGCCAATAGAGTTTTGTGAACTTTCCCAAAGCCAAATTAATGACTAAGGTATTCTCACACGTAAACTTCGCATGTTTGTGAACCTTCCCAAAACCAAATTAATGACTAAGGTATTCCCTCACGTAGACATCGCATGTTTGTGGACCTTTCCAAAGCTAAATTAATGACTAAGGTATTCCCACACGTAGTGAGCACAGCGGGTCGCGCTCGAAGACCCGTCGATCTCGGACCCCATTTGGAGCCCCTGGCTATTAGATAACTTAGCCACAAACTTTGTCAATAGAAATAATTTTGTGAATATGAGATTTTGAAATCTAACTCATGTTCTACTTTGAAATTTAGAATTAGGATTTTAAAATATCACCATTTAAAATACATATAAATTCTACAAATGTCAACCCTATAACTACCTACAAACCCTAAATACTGTAATTACCTATATATACATCTATAAAGTCTATAAAATAAAGTTAAAGCATATCAGACTTATATTCTAAAACAAACACAAAACATATGAGTCATAAGAATTTTGAAATCCACTATATTTTAAAATTCGAATATAAAAAATCTCAAAATTTCAAAATAAACATCCCCTAATAGTTTAGGACCACACACCATTGGGTGTTAATGTGGTGGGTCCCGTCATCTAAAATAAAAAATACAGGTGTTGACGTTTGACTTGATGCAAGCATCAATTTATTTTATCTACTTCTTTTATTCCAGTGAAAGCTATCCAACTCTTATTTTTCGTTTGTTCCAACAAAAGTTAAACATTCCTTTTTTTTTTGGCAAACAACTTCTTCTCACATTTAATTATATTCTTTTATTTCTCAATCATACCATCCCTAGTACATCTACTTGTTCTATTATATTTTTTAACCTTCGTGACGAAGTTCATGAATAGCTTTATCGGAATAGATGAAGTATTAGATATAGCCGTTGTGGTTCTCATTGTGGCATCAATCTTTTTTAATTAATGCCCGAATTGATTTCTTTTTACAAAGAAATGAGAAATAGCACTCATTTAATTTGGCATCAAGTTTTTTACTGCATATAGACGTTGCGATTCATAGCCAAATGTAACCGTTGCAATTGCAACGATAATAATTTTAATTGTTGTCTATAAATAGAGGTAAAAATGTTGTAATTTTTTTATCAAAATTTTCTTTCTTCTTCTATATTTTGCTCAAACGAGTCTATCAAAATGGATCGTAACCATTCAGAAAATTCTTCTTCCATCACTCCCCCTCACCCGTACAACAAAATATCTCATTCAAAATCATCAAGAAGAACTAAGGTCAAAAAAATTAACAAGATGTTCAATGACATGGAAGAAAAAATAGACTTGGATGGAAAACGCACAGAGGCATTGGAACGAGTGGCAAAATATGGTGAGTGGAAAGTCCTCATGAAAAATACTACAAACATGACACCTGAACAACTACAGTTACACAATTTCTATTGTGACAAAATCAAGAAGAGGTGGGGAATTCAATGATTTTTTTTTTTTTTTTTAAATCTGTGCTTATTTACTGTTTGTATTTGTTGTCTAGTAGTTTGCTTAATTGTCTATTTCTTTTATAATTTTATTAAAATATGTAATATAATTTCTTAATGAGATGGTTGATTCTTCTTCCGGCACTCCAAAAAAGAAAAGGTACATACTGGGTTTGCACACCCTCGTTTTATACATTGTTTATATTAACTCATAAAATGTATATTATCTATGTTACCCTTCTAAAACAAATTAGCTTGTTTTGAATTTTACATTTTGATTAATTGTTAAATTAAATATAATTTATCTAATACAGTTCCAAATTAATGCATAAACAAACAACTATGAACATGGGCAGAAGCAATTTTTTCTTGTGTCTAATCCAACAAAGTTGGGCCGCCAGCCCATCTTCTAGACCCACGACATGGGTAAAAATAAATTAAAAGAAATAGGGAGATGAGGTGGCCACGTCAAATTAATATGAACCACAAATTCAAATTCATGAAGGCGTATCACAGATAAGAATTCAAATTCATGAAGGCGTATCACAGATAAGGCGGAAGATTACAGATAACTGATTACTGCTGCTACCATGGCAACTTCACCAGCATTTTCATCTCCTTTCCTTTCAGCCGGAGCCTCCATAGTCAACGCCCCGACCCGCCACAATGCTATGCCGCTCCATAATCACAAACGGATCAATTTCAGTATCCAAGCCGCCAAGCTTCCCGCCGGAGTATGCTTTTCTTAATTCTCCCTTGTGATTGATTGAATGTTTGGGGATTTTGTAATTTTGTTTTTGATCAGGTGGAATTCCCAAAAGAGCAGCCGAAATTCCAGGCTCCGTTTCTAGGGTTTACGAGAACTGCTGAAATTTGGAATTCCAGAAGCTGTATGATTGGCTTAATCGGAACTTTCATCGTTGAATTGGTGTGAATTAATCTTTCTCTCTCTCTCTCTAACAATTTCTCTCTGTTATTCCTTAATTAATTTGGGGCGTTATTTGCAGATTATTCACAAGGGAATACTTGAGGTAATCGGGGTGGAGGTTGGGAAAGGGCTTGATATTCCTCTTTGAGTATATAATTCGATCGAGTTTGTATGTATAATCAGGTCATCAATCTTGTTTATACCTTCAATTTTCTTCCACTTAATGAAAAGTTTCTTTTACTGATAAAAAATAAAAATCACTTCAACATTAATTCGCAAATATATTCTTGCACGAAACCACTCAGTTAGAAGAATTATTTGACTCATCCAAAATGATTTTTTTTTTATTTAATGAGATAATATCTTAAGAAAACAACTCAATAATTTTTGGTATAAAATTTGGAGTGAACTAAAGTTCATCTTGAGCTTGCACCAAAATCAGTGAACGCACAAAGTTGATTCGGTGCGTATGTCCAAACTCGATTCAAATCTTTGTATTGTACATAAACGTCGATATAGAATACTGAAACTTTCGGTATATAAAAAATATATATGTATTGATATTGTACAAAAAAAAAATTAATATACCAAAATTTTGAATCGTATCAATATAAACCATTGCATACTGAACTTTTAGGATTACATATTAAAATTTCATTAGATATAAATTTTGAATGTCCTTGTTGTTATTGTATTGAAATTTTAAATATGCTTCCAAAATTTTCAGTAGACCGAAAAAAAAAAAATCAATATTTTTTAATTCGACAGTGCAATATATATATATTTTTTTATATTTTCCATCCCTACACGTATGGTTTCACAATGTACTTGGTTAATCAAGATTTACTGCAAGTCTATGGTAAAAATGTTCAATTAAAGGTGAGATGTACTCCCCTCAACTTACTCTAAATACCCTCCTTCCTTCTTTTTCTTCTTCTCTTCCTTCTTTCTCCATTTTTAAAAAACCCTAAAACTAAGGAGGGTGTATTCAATTGGGATTCTATTGGATTTTTTTTGGACTTTAAAAAGTAGTGAATTTATAAAATTCATGGAGTCCATGCAGATGTGAATAATTTTTTTTAATGTGAAGTGTTTTTTTTAATTAATACTATTATATATATATATATATATATATATACTATATAAACTTTATATATTAATTCGGGACGAGTCGGATACCCACGGGTCGGACATAAGACTCAAACCCGACCCATATTCAATACGGGGCGGATCCAACCTGATCCAAAGCTCGCGGGGTGGGTGGGTACCGCGGATCGGGTCAATATTGTTATTCCTACCTCTGATCTTTTGTCTTCAGAGTTCTCTAAGAGAATATCTTTTGTCTTTCAGAGTTCTCTAAGAGAATCCGCATCCGTTGAAATCTCTGCTTTTTAGAAGAGATTTTGGATAGTGAAATTTATTTATATTTTTGGGGGAGAATCCAACAAAATCCATAAACTATTAAAATCTATTAACGTTTGAATACCTAAAGATTTTTAAAGACTTTTTAAAATCCGTATTGAATACCTCAGAATTTTTAAAGACTTTTGAAAATCCAAATTGATTACCCCCAAACTTTGAAAGTCCAAAAAAATCATACAGAATCTACAACCAATACACCCCCCTAAATCTCTCCTCCTCCCACCTCACTAAACCGCCGCTCATGACCGGCGTCGGCGCCAGCCCCACCTTCTGCGCGCGGCCACAGCCTTCTTCTCGCCCCTCCTTCTCCCAGCGCAATTTTTATTCTCGCCCCTCTGCAATTTTTTTTTTCTTAAATTTTTGCAGCGCCGCCCCTCCTTCTCCCACCGCCGCCGCGCTCCTCATCCCTCGCCTCCCCCATACACACTTCCTCATCCCCGCGCTCCTCGTCCCAGCGCTGCCCCCACCTGCACGCGGAAATGGCAGTCTGAGGTAAGTTTTTTTTTTTTTAATTTCTGCTTTATTCTGCCATGGAGGTCACCGGCACGGCCCCCACCTGCACGCGGCCCTCCTCACTCGCCAAACTGCATTTTTTTTTTAAATTTCGGTAATAATCAATTGTCCAAAAACACTCTCGTCGACACTGGTTTGTCGACGGGAGTCTTTTTGGTCGATCCATCTTTGTCGAACATTTCAAATTTTTTTTACTTTTTTTAAAAAAAAAATTATTTCGTCTAGATCTTACCGACGAAAGTGTGTTTGGTCGATAAATCAGTGTCGACGGAAGTGTTTTTGTGGTTTGTCGATTTTTTAATTTTTAATTTTTTTTTTAATTTTTAAATTTATTTGAGGGGGACGGCCGGAGGGGTGGCTGACGGCGACGGCAGCAGAATTGAGAGGAGGAGGCTGCATTTTTAGGGTTAGGGTTTGAGGGTGTATTTATTTTTGATATATTTACTTAAAGTGTAAATTTGATATTTTACACTAATATTTAATTAATAAATGAAGAGGGGGAGTATACTTAACAGAGCTGGAGGGTATATAGCCAACGCCATAAATGAATTGGAGCCAACGCCATAAATGAATTGGATTCAGATTTGAGGTATTGCCGTTTTGGGCCTCGAGTAAGTATAGGCTCACTACCTAAACATGGCCTTTCCATTATACTTTGGCCACGGTTATACACACACGAAGTTATTGAGGACACCCACTCGCTTAACACAATCATCGTAGGATGAGTACACACCCGAAAAATAAAAAAATACACTCTCCTCCAAAAAAACCTTAATTCATTTCAATAATTCATATTATTAGCATACCCACCTCTGTCTACGTCTTCTTCCTCTCTCGGCACGTTCGTCGCCGCACCCACAGTGCGTTAGTACCGTCCCCTCCCAACTTCGCCGAGGCGCGGCTGAAGAAGGACGCGGCTGACGCCATTTTTTCGTTTTTTTTTACCCTTTTCGAATATTATTGTCGAATATTTTACTTTTTTTTTTCGAAATATGCACATTTTCGAAAAATATTGTACAATAAGATTCTCGGATTTATTTTTCGAGATTTGAGACTACTTTGCAATTTTTATTTTCAAAATTTGTTGTCTAAGCTCTAATGGAGTTTGCTTTATATTTTTGTGATTCAATGGAGTTTGTGGGGTTGGTTGTTTGTAGTTTGTTGTTTGAGTTTTAATTGAGTTTGTTGTGATTTTTGTTGAGGGACAACAGAAAGAATTCTGGGGTCAAAGACTCAAATGAGGATGGGCGGTACTTATACTAGATATTATTTTAACAAGGGTAGAACTGACATTTTACGCGATATTAATTTGAAAAAATATATTGGTGGGTGTTCTCAACAATGTTGTGCGTGCGTATAACTGTGGCCTATTCTTTTTTTTGGTTCAACTTTGTAATTGTAGAGCTTCTGTTCCAACTTATCCTTTTTCCTTACTAGTTTTTCTTTTATAAGCAAATTTAAATATGATTACAATTTATACAAGAAAATATTACACTCTTACGGTCCTTGATAGGGCAAATAAAGTGATTTTAATACCTGTATAACAACATCTGTGCTGTTTGATAGTCTAAATAGGCTTATATCTCAGCCCTGAATAGGCCCAAAACCACTATATTAAAAAGTGGTGATTTTGCCCTTATATAGGTCTTATATGCCCAAATCATTGTTCCAGCTCCAAAAAATTATTTAACCCCCCCTAGTATTAGCTATATGGCCTTTTCCCCGTATAAGCACGATTACTATATTGCCCCTCGATTTTTCATTTTTCCTACATCTTTGCCCTAATCGCCTATTTTCAAAGAATTTCAAAATCATCTTCTTCGACTTTTCTCTGGCGATTTTCCATCGGCGATCCTCTCTACCGGCCATCACTGTCGTTCTCCACGGGCGTTTTATATCGTCATCGTCCGTTTATCTGACTGCATTGCTTCCGCGTTCAAGCTTTTGCTTCATCGCTGGTGAAACTCGCAACATCGAAGAATAATTTTTTTAATTACTCTTTTACGGTTAGGGCTCGTTGTCGATGAATACTCTTTCGTTTTTTCGTATTCACCATTCTCTTGTGGTTTTTAGGTGTGTGTTCGCTGCTCGCTGGGTTCCTTGACGTAAAGCTTGAAGGTTTGATTTGCTTCTTCACTTGAATGTTCGATCTGCTTTAGTTATTGCAGATTAGTAATTTTTTGTTGGAGATTTTTAATATCCCAGTCGATTGCGTGTAGGTTATCTTTGTGGGATTAGGGTTCCGTCGCATTTGTTTTCCCCGTAAACAGGTTAGCGTGAATTTTTTAGTTTGAGTTTATGGATTTTGGAATCTTTAAATATGTGTTTTGATTTCGTTGTGTATTGCTTAAAATCTTTGCAGCCTATATTGGGGACATTTATTTTGGGTTTATGGATTTTGGAATCTTTAAATATGTGTTTTGATTTCGTTTACTCTGGGAACATTGTTGTGTGATCTGTTTGAGTATCTAATTATTCGTTGTTCGTATAGGTAATTCCTATCTATACAATGCTGACCCCTTCGATGAAAAAAAAAACTTCTGATGTTCTTATTAGTTGAAGAGATCTTGCACCAACAGTTCATTCTTACATGTATACTCATAATCCTAATAACTAGACGAAACAGAAATGTCAGAAGGCGCACCATTACTTGGGGTATGATTTCTAGAATCCCTAGGCAAGTTTTACACTTGAATAGATTGGTCCATACTCGCGATTCTGATTGTGTTGCGAATCTAAGGATGGATCGAAATGCGTTTGCACATTTGTGTTATTTACTGAACGAATTAGGGGGCTTGAAAAGACGAAAGTATGTTGGTGTTGAAGAGCAAGTTTCAGTGTTCTTATCTGTTCTTGCTCACCATAAAAAGAATAGGGTTGTGGCATTTGATTTTGAAAGGTCTGGTCAAACAATATCCACCATTGTCCGCCTAGTATTGAAAGCTGTCTTGAAATTGCATCATCTGTTCTTAGTTAAGCCTGTACCTGTATCTGATGACTCCACCGACTCAAGATGGAAATGGTTCAAGGTAATTTTTGGTATACATTTCCTCCCTCTTGAATTGCATTATATGCTGCTTATGTTATATTTGTCGTCTTAACTGTATCCTCAACTTCTTTTGATAGGGTTGTCTCGGTGCCCTTGATGGAACATTTATTGATCTTCATGTACCTTGCGAAGATAGAGCACGTTATAGAACACGGAAGGGCCGTGTTTCTACCAATGTGCTCGGAGTATGCGACACACAAATGCGATTCGTTTACGTCCTTCCGGGATGGGAAGGGTCTGCTGCCGATTGTAGAATATTTCGCGACGCTGTATCCAGGCCTCATGGTCTCAAAGTTCCTAAAGGTAAGTATGTGTACATCTAACATGTTGCTTACCTGAAATTTTCACATGCATCTCACCTAAAATGTGTTTTGTAGGGAAGTACTATTTGTGTGACAACGGTTATCCCAACAGCAAAGGCTTTCTTGTTCCTTACCGTAATTGTCGGTATCATCTAAGTGAGTGGGGTCCCAATACTGGCAGGCCAACTAATCCACATGAACATTACAACATGAGACACACTAGGGCACGTAATATCATAGAACAGGCTTTTGGTGTATTGAAAAGGCGTTTTGGGATACTTAGAAGTACATCGTTCTATCCTACAAAGGTTCAAGTTAGACTTATCATGGCTTGTTTCCTCCTCCATAATTATTGCCGCTCTCAAATGCATGTTGATCCAATCGAGGAAATGTTTGATTTACATGATGATGTCCCTGTCGATGATGAAATGAATGATGACGTTGTGGACACCGTTGAGTCATCGGTCCAGTTTAACGAATGGCGAGAGAATTTGGCTTAGGAAATGTGGGATCATTGGAGATCCGGAGAAGACATTTGAGTTTGTGTGATTTGCTTGTTTGGACATTCGAAACTGTGTCATTGCTGTTATTGGGGATCATAATTTTTGTCTGTTTGGATTGGCTTTGTAATTGTTGACTGCTTGAGTTTTTAATTGTTGTTGCATGCATCATTTTTAATCCCGTCTCTTATATATGTTGTACTTGTGTTTCGCCAAGCTTTCAGGAAATGGACCCTCCGATGTGTTCTTGTGGAAATGGACATATGATCACAAAGTGCGCAGGTGAAAGTTCGAAGCATCCGGGTAGATACTACTACAAGTGCCCGAGATACCTTCAGCATAGTAAACACTTTTATTGGTGTGATGAATATCATCGGAATGATAAATCCGGTAATGTTCCGACATTCCTTACTACTCAAACTTATAATTCAAGTAAGATGTGTTCAAGTTCGTGTAAGGCTCCTTTGGTCCGAGATTCAGGCTCTCAACTGCATCGCCGGTCCAATGTAGACGAAACTGATAGCACATCGACAAGTGGCAACGAACCACTAAATTCATCTTCTATTGCTGTTAATCTAATTGGAGTCCCAAATCAGCTAATCATCTGTTTGTTGGTTGTGATCGTACTTATGTTTGTCACTATCATTGTCTTATTGGGTTTCCTAATTGCTCATTGAACTTTTGAGTTTGTGACATGTGTGTATAATTTATTTTTTAGAGTTTAATGGATCGATCTTGGGCTTGAAGCGTGTGGTTTTTTACTATTCAACTTGTGAATGTCTTAAGATTCTAATCAAATGGTTGATGGACTTGTCAAACGTTATTTGCCATACAATGGAATATATTCTCTGACTTAAATCTTCATGAAAAGACCATTCACAACTTTCAAATCTTTTAGAACAAAGCAATAACCAATCTCTTTCTAATCTTCATGAAAAGACAATTCACAGCTTTCTAATCTACTACTCAACTACATAAGCTGCATTCCCATAACAGTCCACCTATGCTCATCTTCACATACTCAAAAAATGCCAAAATCTAATCTTCCAAGTATCCCTCTGCAAGAAACCTTGTTGTACTCGGGCATTTGGGACTTTGAATGTGATGATGTGTTCATTGATAGCCTACTTGCCCAGAAGAGTCTAGGACGATGGCATCCGAACGAGGTAATAAACTTTGGTGCAATATGCACTAGCATTCAAGCCGTGAATGAAAGGTACAACCATGCGTTGACATGGATCGATGGTATCGAACGTCATTCGGATCTTGAACGTCGGTACCACACCTTCAAGAAGCTTAAAGAACACCCGAAAGTTTGGTGGGATCCGGAATGGAACGTCGTTCATACTTCGAAACAGAATTGGATTCGCTTGATTCAGGTTTCATTGAATCCTCATCCTTTTATTTTATAGTATTTGACTAATTACATTAACATTTACATATTGTCACAGTTGGATGAGACCGTCAAAGCCTTCTTCCATCACGGAGATCCACACCATGAGAAGCTTAACCAGTTATTTGGAATTCCCGCTGCTCTCATCGAGCCTCCAGCGAATGTTGAAATTATTCAAGTAAGTGACGATAGCAACTCTGAACCAATTATGGTGTCCGACGATGAGGGTCAACATGGCCATCCTCCGATAATAGACCCCACATTAAACTATGGCCCATGGGCGCCGGCAAGATCAACTGAATATGTGGACGTTGAACCGCTTCAAGAGTCGACCCCGTCTTGGTCTCCTCCTCGTCGGCAATTAATCCAGCCTTCAGTCCTTCCGGACACTCCAACCACTTTGTGGAGTACAAACAATAGAGGGGCTTGTTCTTCATCTTGTGCTTCTTCAACATCTCCGAAGAAGGGGAAAAAGAAGATGACTTAACAAGATCAAGTTGGTACGTCAGTCCCATGATGACTTAACATAAATCCGATGCTATCTAATGTATTTTAGTTTCTGTTATGTTTCATTTTAGTTTGTTTTAGTATTTGTTGTGTCTTTGAACACTTGCGTTTGTCGTGTTGTTGTCTACGTTTTAATGTATTTTCAAAATTGACAACCCGTATCGTATTTCGATTTCATTGTGTGCTTTGTGTGTATAGTTTATTGATAATGGGCCTTTTTGTGGGCTATTTGTTTGGTCCATATGGAAAATTCATTAGTTGCAATTAATATAGCCTTGGACGACATAGGCTTACATGGATATTTCATAAATAATCGTAAATCTAAAGTGGAATACTACATATTTTTGGTACCACACTCTCAACCTAGGTATTTGAACATAATAGGTAAGAGACAGAATATGAGTGCAATGACAAGAAGATTTTGAAGTTTCGTCAACTCTTCAAACCGTCCAGTTTTGTAGTCATTATCTGACTCTAGGTGGGTACATGAGTCCTTCCAAATTTCAGCATAATCTTTTGCTTGACTCAACCTGTTCATGAGCTCTTGGTTTTCAACCAACAGTGCATCGAACTTCGTCACTATGCCCGGTAGCATTCCGTCTGGCGCAGCGGCTTGCACGTTCCTTGAGTGTTCGTCTGCCCAAAGGAAATAGTCATGTTGGTCCCTGAACGAGTAGTAAATGGGATTAAAGTCTAGAGGGGAGGGGTGAATAGACTTTAAAACTTTTTCAACAGAGTTGGGAACCTCTTCTGATTGCTATGTCAACTGGACTACAAGTCTGCTGGTCCAGATGACTATAGTGATCTGATTGAAGAGGTTATATGCGGAATTATGGTAGGCCTTGTTTAGACTCGTTCTTTTAATTTCTTATGAAAGTGTTAACTTGTTTTGCTTTATGAAAGTACTCAGCTGATGCTGGTTTGAAAGTTATGGCCTTGTTTTGAAGACAGTTGAAAATACAGTATGCACTATATAAAAATATATGTAAAGGCAGAAATGTAAAGTGCAGAAGGTAAATGACACCAGATTTATAGTGGTTCGGATATACGTTCCTACGTCCACTCTCACGTCCACACGTGATGTTTAATCCCTTTAATTTAACCACAAATTACAAGGGTCTTGACCTTTATAGTCCCAAGGATAGGACTTTGAGATCTGAGACGTCCTAACAGCTACGGTCTCCACAAGTGATTGTAAGCACTTGCACTTTTAAGGGGTTCAAAAACTTTAACCTTTCGATGAGGGTTTGGGGTTTTTGAAGTGT
Source organism: Galeopsis tetrahit (assembly GCA_963675135.1). NCBI lineage: Eukaryota > Viridiplantae > Streptophyta > Magnoliopsida > Lamiales > Lamiaceae > Galeopsis > Galeopsis tetrahit. Next base: position 69,036,657 of record OY776128.1, on the reverse strand, counting down.
ATCCAAATAATGGTTCAAGCTTATAATTTGCTTAACCACTATGCCTAAAACAATGAATATACAATATGAACAGGTTTCAGGTTCTTAGGGATTGGATAGAAATCACTTAAGAGCTATAGATAATCTAATGGTTTCTGGCTCTTTTGAGAACTCTTAGAACAGTATGGCTTTAGCTTTGATTGCTTGCTTAGCTTGTTGAATTCTCTCTTGTGACTTCTTATTTGTGATTTCTCATCCTCTTGTATTTATAATGGAGATTGCTTGCAACTAGCCGTTGGAGTTGACTAGCCGTTGGAGCATTCTTTCCATAATGGCTTAATTCCTTGATTCCAGCCGCTTGATTGCTTCAATCCTGGGATCATGTCAATCTTCTAAATAAGGTAGGTCTTCGTTTGAATTGCAAGATGACTTAGGAATCAGCCGAGTCGTGGAAGAGCACATAGTCTTCTGATCTGTACTTCTAGTCTTCTGACTACTCTTCTGGCCTTAGGTCTTCTGATATCAGCAGAGTAACACTCTTCTGATCTGGTAATTCTTTGTACTGCTTTAGACCATCTTCAATCTGGGACTCCATCAGATAAGTAGGTATACAAGCACCTTAACTTATCTGGTCTTCAAGGATCTTCTAGTCTTCATGTCTTCTACTCTTCTCATCTTGAGGATAGGCATGTAAGCCAGGACTGTGCTGATCAGCTGATATCAATACAGTTGATCACACAAGACTAGTCTAAGTTGTTCTATACAAGTCAGCTGATCCTATTACATTTATAAACTCTAAGTGTTTTGGCCATCAAAACTATTCTAACATCAAGTAGGGCTTAGGGTGAATTTATATCTCAACAAGTCACATCCAGCATCATCGTTCGGATAATAGCACGAGTAAAAGAGTCTTCCTCTGCTTTGTTCGTTACTTGAGATGCATATACGGGCCTCTTTACCACAATCACATCTCACATATGTCCCGTGGTTTTGTGGAGAAGAAGCATACATGATTTTGTGTGCTTGTGTGCTTGTGTGGTTATGGTTGGATCTTGTTGTGTATATATATAGGTGCAAAATATTTTCCCCCCAAAAGATGAAGAATGTTCCCTCCAAAAAATGGTAACAATGTTCCCTCCAAATGGACTAGGGTTTTGTTTTGGGTTTTGGTTTTTGCGCCAAACTTTCCCTCCCACTAGGTTAGGTATGACAAAATATGTTGAAGCCCAAAAAAGCAATTATACTCAGTCCAAATCAATGAATAAGATGTGATAATAAATATGCAATACATAATAACACAACATAGCAGCATTCCCATACATGATCACAACAAACTTCAGCATAATTAACCTAAATCAGAGTTCATACGGAATTCAACATAACATAACATGCGTGGGTTTAGGAGTTGGCATTGTAGTCGGCATAACATAACATAACTATTTAATATTGTCTTCGTTGAGTAGCTCAACGCAATAGGACTTTCGATAAGATTCACACATTTGTGGAACGATGTCCTGCACATCTTGTCCCGTAGCAAAGCATTCCAACATCTTCATGCACAAAATTTCACAATCACTACCGTTCGTTTGTTGTGGAGGAGACGGATACGTACAAACATCCCACACCGGCTTTAAAGACTGTAATTCCCGTTGGCCCTTCCATACATCTCCTTCTACACATAAGCTAGGCAAGAGTTGGGCAATGTTTTTAAATAGTTGCATCATTTTTGCCTTCGGACGACGCCCCATTAGGGAATCATATATCTTTATTGTCTTGTCCTGAATAATAATCTGATACAACACCCAATGGTTATTCGCGATATTTGCAACACCAAACACATACTCAACATCTGACCATGGGCGACAATAGACATTTTTTGGCCGTTGGCCGGTCACATACTCAAGTATACGCCCTTCCTTCTCAGACCAAGTCCATTCGCCATCGCGTGCCCGTTTCCAGGAGTTGTAACATCTCGTCGAGAGAAATGTCTGCATGAATTATTTCCAATATTATTCAGCGCACTCACACTAATACGCCAAAAGGAAACAAAAAAACGGTACTTACAACAATGCTAACATCAACAGCTGTCCAATTGCGCAAGAAACATGTTGGCCACATCTCTACTTTGCGTAGAAGGAGGTACAGGAGTGCATCCATGTGCTAAAAATAATTAAATAGCAACAACGTATAACGATACCTGTTGGTCCCTGAACGAGTAGTGAATGGGATTAAAGTCTAGAGGGGAGGGGTGAATAGACTTTAAAACTTTTTCAACAGAGTTGGGAACCTCTTCTGATTGCTATGTCAACTGGACTACAAGTCTGCTGGTCCAGATGACTATAGTGATCTGATTGAAGAGGTTATATGCGGAATTATGGTAGGCCTTGTTTAGACTCGTTCTTTTAGTTCTTATGAAAGTGTTAACTTGTTTTGCTTAATGAAAATACTCAGCTGATGCTGGTTTGAAAGTTATGGCCTTGTTTTGAAGACAGATAAAAACACAATATGCACTATATAAGATATAAGAAATGACAGTAATGTAAAGTGCTGAAAGTAAATAACACCAGGTTTATAGTGGTTCGGATATACGTTCCTACGTCCACTCTCACGTCTCAACGTGATGTTTAATCCCTTTAATTTCCCAAAAATTACAAGGGTCTTGTCCTTTATAGTCCCAAGGTTAGGACTTTGAGATCTGAGCCGTCCTAACAGCTACGGTCTCCACAAGTGATTGTAAGCACTTGCACTTTGAGGGGTTCAAAAACTTTAACCTTTCGGTGAGGGTTTGGGGTTTTTGAAGTGTATCCAACTAATGGTTCAAGCTTATAATTTGCTTAACCACTATGCCTAAAACAATGAATATACAATATGAACAGGTTTCAGGTTCTTAGGGGTTGGATAGAAATCACTTAAGAGTTATAGATAATCTAATGGTTTCTGGCTCTTTTGAGAACTCTTAGAACAGTATGGCTTTAGCTTTGATTGCTTGCTTAGCTTGTTGAATTCTCTCTTGTGACCTCTTGTTTGTGATTTCTCATCCTCTTGTATTTATAATGGAGATTGCTTGCAACTAGCCGTTGGAGCATTCTTTCCATAATGGCTTGATTCCTTGATTCCAGCCGCTTGATTGCTTCAATCCTGGGATCATGTCAATCTTCTAAATAAGGTAGGTCTTCGTTTGAATTGCAAGATGACTTAGGAATCAGCCGAGTCCTGGAAGAGCACATAGTCTTCTGATATGTACTTCTAGTCTTCTGACTACTCTTCTGTCTTCTGATATCGGCAGAGTAACACTCTTCTAATCTGGTAATTCTTTGTACTGCTTTAGACCATCTTTAATCTGGGACTCCATCAGATAAGTAGGTATACAAGCACCTTAACTTATCTGGTCTTCAAGGATCTTCTAGTCTTCATGTCTTCTACTCTTCTCATCTTGAGGATAGGCATGTAAGCCAGGACTGTGCTGATCAGCTGATATCAATACAGTTGATCACACAAGACTAGTCTAAACCGTTCTATACAAGTCAGCTCATCCTATTACATTTATAAACTCTAAGTGTTTCGGCCATCAAAACTATTCTAACATCAAGTGGGGCTTAGGGTGAATTTATATCCCAACAATTTCCCCCTTTTTGATGAAGCCAAAACTATACTTGATAATTGCTCTTAATAAGATAAGAGTTTATAACATGTTAAACTGAAGTATCTGATGAAGACAATGAGAGTTTGTCTTGTAAGCAAAAAGAACTAGAACTTGAATATATATAGAGCTTTTACAGATTACAAGTAATAGTTTCCTTAAACTTCTAAAGTAGTCTTCATCAGGTCTTTTGTTCTTCAAATGCGGTAGGCAAGGTACAAACGAGCTCGAACTTCTTCCATGTGTTGCACATCTGTAACATTCTCCTCTTCATAGATCTTGTACAAAATCCTTTTGATTTCAATCATGTTGGCTCTTCCTGAGTCCAGAATGGGTGCATCCCATTTGGGTTCTTCAGGTGTTAGGATTCTGTAATTGTCTAGTCCTTTGGCTGTCTTGACAATTTCTTCCTAGAACTCTGGATCTTCAATGTTCATGAACTGGGAGAATTGAAGAAATTCTTCTTCATAAGAAGGGAGAGGGCCAAATTTCCTTACAATGTGGTGTTGAATTTGCCACTTCTTCTTCAGGGGATACCATCTTGGTAGCTCATCTTGAAGGGCTAAATAATCCACATAATTGCTATCAAACACCAGGACATTGTCTTATGTTGCCTTGTCCTTGATTGCTTTCCTGAGTTTGGCAATTTCCCTTTCAAATTTGGCTTTGACTGCCTTTGCATCATTCAACTTCTTTTGCTTAAGCTCTTGAGCTTCAAGCAACTTCTTTTTCTTCAACTCTAGAGCCTCTTTCTCTTCTGCAGTAGGCTCTGCTGGAGCTGACTTCTTACTGGTCTGAGCTGACTGAGCTTGCTCATCTGCCTTTCTTTTCCTTGTCATTCTCTTCTCAGGAACTTGTTCTACAGAAGCAGTGATTTGTAGAGTCTTGGCAGGAGCTTGAGTGGGAGCTTGGGTGCCTTCTTGAGCAATTTCTTTGCCTTTTTCTTGCCTGCTCTTGATTTTGCTTTTTAAACCACCCAAGGTTTCATTCAGCTCATCTTGAGATACTGCCATTACAGCCTGTTGTGCAGTGGACTTCTCAAGAGCTCTTATCAACATATCTTCCCCCTTTTTGGCTTCAGCAAGTGCAGCCGCAAAAGGCTTCATGGCATTCATGATTTCCACTTTCAGAGTTTGCTTCAGTGCCATGGCATTAACCTTGCTGACAACAGTAATATGGGAGATACTGTGCTCCATGACATGAGCAAGTGAGTTGGTGGAGGAGGCAGCTTCGAGCTTTTCTGCAAGTGCTTCCAACTTGGCTGCTGTCTCCTTCAGCTGAGTCTACAGTTTCTCATTCTCCTCTGCAGCTGCCTTAAGAAGGGCTTGACCCTCAGTGGCTCTTGCTTCAGCTTCTTTAATTTTAGACTCATAGGCTGACTCTAATTGAGAGATTTCATCAGCAAACATTTTGGAGACTTCACCTGACTTCTTCTGGATGGTGCTCAGGTATTCACCTATCTGTTGGTGAAGAGACTCTCCAAACTTGTCTTCAATGTCAATAATCTGGTCATGAAGACGGGTCTTCTGCTCCCTAACAGTTTTTTCAACATATCTTCCAAGTTGTAGGCCTAAACCTTTTTCAAAGTGCAAATCTATTGCAGCTTTGACCTGGGAGCAGATGTCTGCTGTATGGTCAACAAGTTTGGTGGAGGTGGAGGCAGCACCTTGGGGATTAGGATGAACTACCAATGCTCTGCCTCTTTCTTCAGCTGAAAGATAGTCTTCATTAAGGAAAGAGGTAGTGGCCTTGACCAGATGGGTCATGATCTTTTCTCCTTTATCAATGAAGTGAGTCAGGTTCTCTTTAGGCATGAAATGAGCTGGTACTCTGACTACTTCTCTATCAACTTCTACCCTGTCAGCTGGTTCAGCCGAGTCTTCAGCAGGGACTGTTGCAATTGAGTCTTCTGCTAAGGCTGGTGCAGCTGAGTCTTCCACCATTGCTTTTCCAGCTGTCTCCTGATCTGATGAACCTTCTGGAACAGAGATATCATCAGTGTGGATTCCTAGAATCCTGTTGCAAACTGCAGTCAGCGCCTCATCTGATAGCAGCTGAGCAAAAGATCAAACTTGAGCAACTTCCTTTTGCTCCATTTCCCAATCGAGGAAATTTTCTTTTCCTCCCATTCCTTCCATGACTTCAAGAAGATCATCCACATCATCTCGTCTGAGCTCAATCCAAGTACATATCCTAAGTACTTGTTCAATTTGGATTGATTCTTCATCCACACCAGGAGTAGTAGACTTGAGCAGATTGGCTATCTTCATCCTCATTATCTTCTCCTTTGTGCACATAGGATAGTGCACCATTCTATACTGAGTTTGAGAGGGGCCAGCTTGATTCAGGTCTGTTGGTGCCAAGTCTTCTGGAGCAGATGGGGCAGAGAGGATAGGGGATTGGGTAGCTGGGGCATTTTCCTCTGCTGTGTGAGTATCAGCAGGGATTTGGGAAGTGATATCTTCTTGTTGGGTAGGAAGATGAGATTGATCTTCAGTGGATTGTTCATCAACAGGGTTTTGAGTCTGCTGGTCTGGTTCTGTACCTACTTGAAGATCAGTAGATGGTTGAGTTTGTTGTTCTTGGACATCTGCTGTATGAATGTCAGCAGGGGAAGAGGATGTGATCTGTGTTTGATCATCAGCAGGGGGTGTTAAGGTGATCTGAGGTTGGTTGACTACTGTTTGAACATCAGCAGGGTTAGGCTGGGCTTGTTCCTCTGCTGTGTGAGTATCAACAGGGATTTGGGTATCAGTGTGTGAGGGTTCAGATGGGTTGGAATCATCAGAAGGGTTGAAGCATGAAATAGGGGCTATGCTCATGGGAGTAGGGAGCCTAGATTTCTTGGATTTCTTTGTGAAAGAAGAAGTGTTCTTCTTTCTCTTCTGACCCTTTGACAGTTTAGAGGGTGTGAAAGTGAGAGAGGGATTAGAAGTACCTGCCTTTTTCAAAGGAGAGGCAGTGGGAGTGGCATCTGAATCAGATGGGGAGATGAGCCCTGATCTGATCAGAAATCTTCTCTGTGCTAAGGTCTGATTGTCATCATCATCATCCTCAGCAGCCTTCTTTTGAGCCTCTTCTTTGGATGGCTCTTCCTCTTTTTCTGCAGCAGAGTCATGAGCAGACTCTTCTGCCTCTTCAACAACATCATTGGAGGATGCTTCAGCCAACAACTTCCTCTTCTCTTCTTTCAACCTTGCTGCCTCTGCAAGAGCTTCCTTTCTCAAATAATACTTGGAGATGTGGAAGGTCTTACGAGGTCCCATCTTGTACTTCTTTGGGAGAATATCTGGAAGGATGATGTTCAGCTTGTTGACAAAACTGACTGTAGCTGTTACCTTCCATTCTCTTGACTGCAAGTCCAAAGTGACTTTCTTTGCCTCAAGAGCAATTCTATCTAAGAATAGTCCTTGCCAGTCTCCATCAATCTGATCCCAGATTGCAGCCATAACTCTAACCTTTAGAGTAGTAAAAGCATCATGACTGAATGTGTTACCAAGCAACATCTTGCCTGCAATATCCATCAAGGTTTGAAACTTAGGTTCAAGTTGGGATTTCTTGAGTCCAGAGGCATCAATAGCCTTGATTCTTCCATCAGTAAATATCTCCATATACTCCTTTTCTCTACCCATAATGTAGGTGGAGATATTTATATTCCCCCTTGACAAGCCAAACAATTCCTGAAGGATTTCCCTTGTTACCTTGACCTTGTGTCCACCCATGACACTTTCAACATAAGAACCCTTCATCACAGCGTTTGAGTAGAAAGCCAGCACGTCTTGTTCATAAACATTAGTTGGTGTTGCTTCCAGAAAATCACGAAGGTTGAGGTTGATGCAGCGAAGAAGTATCTCTTTGTTTTCAGCTGTGTGTTTGCCCTTGAAAAACAGAGCATTCTCCGTGAAAATTTTCCCCTCCTTTGACCACTTTGCAGCGTCCAAAGTGCCTGTGATCTTGGTCTTCTCATCAAAAATTTCAATGATTCCCATTCTGAGTTTGAGTGTAAGGTTTGGAATGCTTAAGAGAATTTTTTTTTCAAGACGAGAGAGATTGAGAGCAATTTGAGATTTGTGAGCGAAAGGGTTTGAGGAATGGTTTAAGGGTTGTATATATACTCCAGCAATACTTGAGGTGTGATCGATCTAACGGTCAGATTTGGTCTTAATGTGGAGTAGAGCCCAAGATTTTCCTTCTTTGATTTCGCCCCGTTTCCTTTAATTTTGCCGGCTGAATTTGCCATGTGGCAATTTTTGATTTGCTGGCAATATGGTAATCAAGTACTAATGACATCATTACCCAAAAATAGCCGTTGAGACTAATTTTGTGGCAAGAATTGATCATCAAAGGCCGTTTTCTATAAGTGAATTGTATTCCTTATATATGCCAATTTCTTTAATTATATTCAGGAATAAATCTAGAATGAATTACATGATCAAAGCTAGTCATTATACTCTAATATTGAAGTGATCTGATCAGCAGAGTGAGGTCTTCTGATTTCTTCAAAAAGTCTGCTGATTTTCCTTGAAAGTCTTCTGGTCAGCTGAGTTGGTCTTCTGATCAGCTGAGTAGAGGATAGGGGTTTGCTGTGATGATCCAACCTGGATGATGGATCTTCCAGCTTTATTGTGAGTGGTGATCCAACCTGGTTTGATGGATCTTCCAGCTCTATCTCTGAACCATGTAGGACCATCAAATCAATATGATGATCAGCCTGGATGATATCCCACTGGTTCAGATTGCCCTCACCATCTGATGTTCCTCATCATCAGATGGGTTGTAGCATCTAATGTGTCCTTTTTGAATTTCTTCGCTTCTCTTGAATGAGAAGGAAGATTGGAAGAGGCTTCAATGGAGTGTGAAGAGAGAGTCATGGACTGGGTCTTCTTGATTTGTTTTGACATAGTAGCCTTTGATAACAAACTCTCCATGTAGAACTTCCCCCTGGAGAAGAAGCTCTGCTTGCTTGCTACTTTGTCCTATGCATCTCTCCTTCCTCTAGTTTTCATTAAGGACATCTCTCCTTCGTCTAGTTTTCATAGGCATACTCATGTTGAGTAAGCCAAGTATGCTGATCTGCAACATCTTCATCTTCTAGACAAATCTTCATCTCCTTCACCCAAGACCTTGGTTGAAGGATGATCTCCATTCCATCTCTTCTTTCGATTGTCTCCATACCTGAAACAAAAATAATAGTTAGTGATTTTTGTTCTTAGGTGTTCTCATAACTTCCTCCTTTTATAGGGGTAGAAATGAGGTAGTGGAGTGAAAGATGACAAAACTATAGAGTTGATAGGTCTGAATTTCTGAAAAGTTACTTCTTAAGATCAACAATGAGATTCTTGATCTAAGGGTTCACATTTAAAGATATTCAGACTTTATCTTATGGAATGCAGAAATTATAAATTTTGAGCAAAAGTTATTTGAAATCCGTACAGTGCATGCTACTGTTGAGTCGGTGAGGATGGTGTATTAATCCAACCAAGTATAACTCAATAGTATACTGTATGTATGTATATAGATAAAGTACTTTATGAAGAATAGTTTATTAATATACATAGATATACATTGCTTAGAGTAAAGATGTCAAATAACTTTGTTCAAGTCTGCTGGATATATATATATATATATATGTAATATGCAGTGCAGATTTTAGAGTATTTCATCAAGGATTCTTAAGGTATCATTGATTCCCCCTTGATTAGATAACTCTATGTTTTCCCTCAGCTTTATTTGTCTTCATTGGGAAAGAACTCAAGCTTACTGACCTGGTTAACTCTTCAAAGATTAACCTTGAATTGTCAGATAGGTATAGAGATCCAGCTGACAAGACTGGTATAGGTGCTGAGTCATCTAACTCGTCTACTCGAGTCATTAAGAACCCTACTACTACTAACGCAAGACTTTTGCCAAATGATAAAGGAAAAGGACCAATGATATACGATATTGGTACTCCATCTAAAGGTACTGTACCTAAACAAGCTCGAGTTAACATTCCGATTACCAAGGGAGGTAAAAAGAATGGTAACAACAAGACTGTTCCACCTAGAACTAATCTTCAAAGGACCACTAATCGTGGACGACCCAACCAGGTCAGATACGAGGACGGTATCCTGAGGAGACGAGTACTAGACAGGTGCAGACTAGACGACAAGAACCTAGACCTCTTTTCATAAGGCAGTCTCAGCTCTACTCGTCTAGACCTAGACAGGTAGCTCCAAAATATCGTACACAAGCTGTCCTATATCCTCCACCTTTATCATATGATATCATTAGTGAGGAAAGACCCAAACGCGTCTATAAACCGTATGGACCTAATGCTTACAAGCTCTACTCTGACTATCATAGACCAGTGCCTGCTCAAGTAGAGATCAAGTCGAAAGGCTATCTCAAACGAGTAGACCCAAACTCGAATGATAGGACAGACAAGGACAACAAGGTCTTATTTTGTAACAAACATGGGCGAAAGCTTAAGAGATCGAACTTGTTCAAGACTCCAATGTATATTTGGATTCCTCTGAACACGACTAACCCCCAAGGACCCCAATAAACAAATGGGTACCTAAATTATTGAATATCTTCATTGCAGGGTCGACTTGACTTGTATAAGAAGGGTGGCTCAGTAGGAGAAACCTGGTACATAGACAGTGATTGTTCGCACCACATGACTGGTACCAAGGCTCTCTTATCAAGTTACCATGAGCAAGAAGGACCAAAAGTGATATTTGGTGATAGTTCCACTGCTGTCACTAAAGGATTTGGTTACATCCGGAATGGAGACGTAGAGATACAAGATGTCTCATATGTTGAAGGTTTGAAATATAATTTACTCCCTGTCTCACAGTTTTTTGATCGTGGATACAAGGTGCAGTTCAAAAGCCGCAAATGTCAGATCATTGACAAAAGGACTCACACAGTCCTACTAGTCGGCGTAAGACAAGGTAGTGTGTACATAGTGAATTGGAACAGTTGTCCGAGGGACACCTGTCTACGTACTAAGAATCCTAAAGAACTTGGATGGCTCTGGCATAGACGCCTCTGTCATCTAAACTTTAAGGTTCTTAATAAGATAGCCAGAGATTACCTTGTAGAAGGTATTCCCAATGAAGTTTACTACAAGTCACATGTATGCACGACTTGTCAACAGGGTAAACAGGTAAAAGGTTCATTTAAGTCAATTCCTACTCTCTCAACTAGTAGAGTCCTAGAACTCCTACATATGGATCTTCATGGTCCAATAACTCCTCCAACCTTGAATGGTAGAAGGTACACTCTTGTTGTTGTAGACGACTATTCTAAGTTTACTTGGGTAGTCTTCCTACACAAGAAGAGTGATACACAAACACTTATGCCTGAACTGTTGAAGAAGTTACAAGTTGAGAAGAACCAGTCCATTGTCAAGATTCGTAGTGACAAGGGAACTGAGTTCATAAATTGCTATATCAAAGATTTTTGTGCTAAACGTGGTATCCAGCATCTTACTAGTGCAGCCAGGACACCACAACAAAACGGTGTAGCAGAAAGAAGGAATCGAACTCTCAAAGAAGCCTGTAGGACTATGCTAGCTGAGTTCAATATGCCTCAAAAGTTTTGGGCAGAAGCTATCAATACTGCATGCCACTCACAGAACAGAAGCGCGATCAACAAAGCTCTAGGTAAGACACCTTATGAGGTTTGGAAAGGTAGAAAACCCTGCATTTCATATTTCCATATATTTGGTTGTAAGTGTTTCATTCACAACAATGGAAAGAGCAAGTTGAATGCTTTCGATGCTAAAGCAGACGAGGGGATATTCTTAGGATACTCCTCGACTAGCAAAGCATTTAGGGTATTCAACTACTCAACTCTTTGTGTGGAAGAAACACCACATGTGGTTTTAGATGAATCTCGACAGGACTCATCTGCCAACAAGATCAGTGAGAAAGTTACTAAGCTAACGATCGAATCTGACAAAGACTCAGAAGTATATGAATTCTTTCAAGCCTACAATCCATTCATGAAAGCTCTCGAGTCTGATGACAAGGAGAAGGTAAGTGCTCAAGGTAAGTCTTCTAGACCAGCTGACATGCCTGCTCTAGTTGACTCCACTACTCCTGGTAAATCTGTTGATGATACAAATGATGTTGATATGCATGATGCTGTACATGATATAGATGATGATAGTGCGACTGTTAAGAATAGAACAACATGGAAATCTGCGCATGATACTGAAAATATTATTGGTGACTCTACTGTTGGTGTGAAGACTAGACGACAACTCTTTGAGTCGCAAGAACAGCCTAGTCCAACTATGTTTTGCTGGTGCTGTTTCCTCTCATCTATCGATCCTACCACTGTTAAAGAGGCATTGACTGATAGTAATTGGATCATCGCTATGCAAGACGAGTTGAACTAGTTTGTTCGAAACGACGTCTGGGAACTTGTCGATAGGCCTAAACATCATAATGTAGTTGGCACTCGATGGATTTTCAAAAATAAGAAAGATGAGAATGATGTAGTCGTTAGGAATAAGGCTAGACTAGTCGCCCAAGGCTATTCACAAGCTGAAGGCATAAACTATGATGAAACTTATGCTCCTGTTGCTAGACTAGAAGCCATTCGTTTGTTTCTTGCATATGCTGCTCATATGAAGTTTACTGTATATCAAATGGATGTTAAAAGTGCATTTCTTAACGGTATTCTTGCGAAAGAAGTGTATGTTGAACAACCTCCAGGTTTCGAAGTCAAAGGCGACCAGGTGTACAGTTTGAAGAAAGCCTTATACGGACTAAAGCAAGCTCCAAGAGCATGGTATGATACTCTCTCTCTTTCTATTGGAAAATGGTTTTACTAAGGGCAAGGTAGATAGAACCTTGTTCAGAAGACAAGAAGGGAAAGACATTTTACTCGTCCAAATTTACGTAGATGACATCATTTTTGGGTTACCTAACAAAAAGCTGAGTGAAAGTTTTTCGACACTCATGCAAAGTAAATTTGAGATGTCCATGATGGGTGAAATGAATTACTTTCTTGGTCTTCAAGTAAAACAAACTCCAGAAGGTATTTTCATAAATCAGGCGAAGTACACTAGAAACCTTCTAGACAAGTACGGGATTAAAACATGTAAGTCTACTGGCGTACCAATGCAACCAACTTACAGAATGGATCCAGATGAGAACGGTAAATGTGCTGACCAATCTTATTATCGTGGATTAATTGGTTCCTTACTGTATCTAACTGCTAGTAGACCAGACATTGCATTCTCTGTTGGTGTTTGTGCTCGATTCCAAGCCAATCCAAAGGAAAGTCACATGGAAACCACCAAAAGGATTCTGAAATATTTGAAAGGGACCATCAATCGTGGTATATGGTATCCCTCAAATGAGGATCTATCCTTAAGTGGCTATTCAGACTCAGACTTTGGAGGCTGTAGAATAGATAGAAAATCTACATCTGGTTCTTGTCAATTCTTAGGCACAAAACTCATTTCATGGTTTTCGAAAAAGCAGACTAGTGTTGCAACTTCAACTACCGAAGCCGAATACATGGCTGCTGGTAGCTGTTGTAGTCAACTACTCTGGCTCATACAACAGCTTAGAGATTACAACATACATGAATCGAATGTTCCTATTTTCTGTGATAGTAATAGTGCCATTGCCATTACACAAAATCCTGTTTTGCACACACGTTGTAAGCATGTTGATGTGAAGCATCATTTCATACGTGATCATGTAGAAAAGAAGGATATTCGCATGGAAAAGATTCATACTGATTTTCAAAGAGCTGACATTTTCACAAAACCATTAGCTGAAGCTCGATTTCGTGAGTTATGCATTAGTTTAGGGCTAATTGATCTAGACCCTACTTCCCTATAGAACATGTACTAACCAGTCAGGTACATCAAAGAAATAAGGAGACAAGATCACTAGACCAGAGCACTCATCTACTCACGCAACAGACAGGTATACAAGGCTAGACTAGATGACCAAACAACCCGATGAGGAAGCTGGTAAAGCTGAGGGTAATACTAAGAGAATAAACATTTAAGGGGGAATCTATGATTTCTTAAATATCCTTATGTTGACTCTTATGTTTGTTAAAAGTCATCATGTTCGAAACCTTGATCATTGCTTTAGAATGATATTCATCTTATTTATTTTACTCTACCTGTACCTTTGATTACACGTTGAAAATAATAAGATAGGTACATGAAGTCGTTCGACGTTCAGAATAGACAAGCACAGGCGAAGGGGGAACTCGTCTTGTGTGCTTAAGCCAACTCGTCTTGTGAAGCTTAAGTCTACTCGTCTGTTCTGGATGGACTCGAACAGACAAGCTAAGTGTTCTTTTGATTCTAATATGCTAAGTGTTTAATCGAAACGAATTAAGGATATTACTGTAATTCGATAATGCTAAAATTTGAAAACCCGTGAATTGGATTTATACACTCCCATTTAATGAGGTGTATACACCCAGTTCGCACTCGACTACGCTAGGTCAGATGAGTTCACTCCACTGTCCTAACTAAGAAGAGGCGGATTTCAAAATTTACAATATCAAATCACATTATATTCTCGATTCCGTAACCGAATACCAAAAGCCCCAACCGTTGGATCTATTCATTCGTTCTTAGCCATTGGATCAAATATTCAGTTTTGATCAAAACCCAACACTCCCACATGTCTTGCCCCACAATTTCTTAACTCTCCTACTCTCAAGCATTTGTTGTCTTACAATTTCCAAGTTATCTGCTTATACTCAAACCATCACTATGTCGATTCGATCTATTTTCGATGTGAGAACTAACATGCAGGCCACATTCGACCTAGGCCGATACATCTCCGACAACAAAGTAAATGTTGAACCTTCTGTGTTCTTCAAAGGTACTCACTCAGATGGAAATGCGGAAATTCTGACCAAATGCACCAGATGTGGTCTGAAACCTTATTTGGAGGCATTTCCTCAAGTCGTCTTGGAGGAGGAAGTGCTGGAGTTCTATGCCAACGCCACCAAACGAGGTGACACAATTGAGTCCTTTATTGGTAGAAGTCGAGTGGAAATCACTCGAGAAGCCATGATCGAGCATCTGAAGCTGCCCACCGGATCAATTGATGTTGAGAATTACGCAATTGGGCAAGAGGTTCGCTATTTGAGCATTTTCTGTGGAAATAGGTTGAAGCCGAAACCAGATGGCAAGTATGCTGCCGTCAAGAAGTCAGAACTTCTAGAGAAGTATCGCACCTTATTGGACATAGCCGGCAAAATTTTGCTATGTGCCACTGGTTCCCATGATTCTGTTACTTATGGAAAAGCAAGGGTTATGGCTGCCATTTATGATGGTATTACCGAAGGAAACTGGTTCAAACTAATCGCAGATCGAATGATGTACTTTGAAAGAAGTGTTCGAGTTGACGACGACACTTGTAATTGGGTGGTATCTACTGCTGTTGGATATGGAAACAAGCTAAGCATCCTACTCCCTCTATTGATGCCAAACAAGACGGAATGGAGTAAAGGAAAGCCATTTCATCCTTTAAAGTTTTATTTGAAGAAGGAAGCTTTGAAAAAGCAGACTGCTGCTAGGCCAGCTGCCCCAAGGCAAGTTCAGGTTGATGACTCTGAAGTTTTGCCGTATGCCGGATCGTCTAGTTCGTCAGAAGACGAGTCCAATGCTGACAAATCGGAGAAAGTTACAAAAGCTGAGTTCAGTGCAGGTGACTCGGAGGAGACTCAATCAGATGAGCACTCTGATCAAGAGAAGGAGCCAAGTGCTCAAGTTCCAGAGGTATATAAACTAGTGAGAATTGGAACACCTCCTCCACTAGAAGAGTCGAGTCCTCAGGTTGGTACCTCTTCTCCAGCTTTGTCAATTCCTCTCTCTATCTCTTCTGTTCGAACCAAGGCTAGATCACATCGATCTAGGCCTAGACCTATTACCTCAACCTCGCAAGTGCTGGCAGCACATCCGCTGAGAGCCAGCCTACCCCAAGACACTCCCATAATAGATACAACTGATACTCCGACAGTTGTCATACCAAACCTAGACACATTAAAGCCCCAAGAAACCACAGACCAAATTCTCTCTCTACCCTCAACAGAATATGTTGAACCCATTAACCCATCTACTTCAGACAAGACGCCAGTTGCCACTGCAACAACTGAGATAGAGACCCCATCTACTCGGACCCCGTCTGAAGTTAGATTCGAATCTTTGGTCTACTACCCCATGTGTCTAAGAGAGAAGAGAATCCGTTCGAAGATGAGCAAGAATTTGAAGAAGCAGCTCTCATCTGTCGAAGTCGACTACTCATCGGAGCAGTTTGAAAAACTTCTAAGAATATGCACTTGGGTGGCATTGAAGAAGTCTGGAACAGATGACCTTTTCGAAGTCATCTTAGGAAAGGGTGGTATTTCTAATTTCATGGATTGGGAGATGGAACAGAAGGAGAACAGTGGTGTTCGAGACCACTCAGAGCTATTTCCATCTTACGCCATTTCTGCTCTTGCAAAGAGATTGCTGAACATTTCTGATGATCAAATGTGTTCGGAATCACAATTTGATATCGGTATTCAAGTTTCAGAGGCTGACTTTGTAGAAGATGTGGTTATGATTGAAGCCACACCAGCTGAGGAGATTCAGTCCACTGATCCTATAGTAGAGCTCGACAATGTCTCAGACCAGTTGAGAGGCATTGTGTTCAAGTTTCAAGTGGATCATGCTGACAGTCCAAGGTCAGATTTTGCTTTTATTAATCGATACACTGATCTTCTGCTTCCCATTGAGTTTTGTGGTTACATGGAGAAGCTGCACGCCTTGTTGAAAAAGGACTTGGCTGATGCTGAAAGACAGGCTCAAGAAGCAAGGTTAGCTATCGTACCTTACTCTCCCCAACTAAATTTGAAAGCTATTGCTGGAAGTGTGCTTCCAGAGGCTGAAGTAGTTGAAGACGAGGTCTTAACTGCTGCAACAGAAGGCCAGTTGGTGGAAGTATTATCGATTCCAGTAGATGTGATTATGGAGGAAGCTACTCATGTTGAAGTTGGACAATCGTCTCAAGCTATTCCAGCCACTTCAATAGATGAGTTGAAAGAAGACTTGAAGGCTGTTATCAAGTCGTCTATCGATGAATTTCTCAAGTCTGAACTAAAGAAGACTCTTGTTGAACAGAACAGTGTCCTTGTGACAAGTTCAAAAGAGATGATCATGAACGAGGTCAATCAGTTGGATAATGATTTCAGACAAGAGATGTTTAATCAAATTGAAGGATTTCTCCAGAACCAAGTTGAATATTCGGAGAAGAGCTCTGTCGATTTTGCTCGTGTATTAGCTACTGAATCCAGGAAGATGGAAAGAGTCTATAGAGCCAAAATCGAAGTAGCTGATGTCCAGAGAAAAGAAGCCTATGATCAGTTAGCACAAGCAAGAGAGATTATCCGTGCTATGACTGAAGAGAACAGAAAGCTGCGTCTGACTGCAACACATTTTAAGAATGAGTTGAACTTGTCTACTCAGAAGCTGGAGTTGGTAGCGACCAAACTAGACAAGTTGAGTCAAGATGGTTCTCATGAAAGGCAGATTGAAAGAGCTACGAACCTTATGAAGCAAGCTATGATCGAAGAGATGACTCGTTTTACTTCTCTATTCTCTCTCAAGGCAACTGATGAAGCCAAAAAGGGGGAAGAGACAAGTCGAGTTGAAGTTATTGCTGAAGGTGAGAAAGACAAGTCCAGTGCTGAACCAGAAGCTAAGGAAGCTGCTGAAGCTATGCAAGATCTCAAAAGGCCTAAGAGAGGCAAAGGCAAGTTGGTTAAAACTACAGAACTTGAGCAAGCTAAGGCTGAAGCAGATGAGTTGAAGAAGAAGGAGAAGGGCAAAGCAGTTGCATCTCCTGAAGCCGAAGTTCAGACAAGATTAGTATCAAAGAGGAAATCTATTCATATAGAAGAGCCGAAAGAAGTGGAAACAACAACAAAAGTAAAGAAACAGAAGGTTGTTGATCCAAATGATGAATCTCACTATGCAAATAAAAGGAAGGTTGGAAATCATATTGAAAGTTTGCAAAGGCTGAAAGCAGATGAAGATCAAATGGAAGATCAGCTCATTGACTACTTCATAGATCGAGAACATAGAGCTGAATGGATGAAAGTGAAGAGGCAATGGGAACTTGATCATTGGATAATCAGGAAGTTTGGTGACTTTGAAAGTCCAGACGAGTTATATTCTATGTTTGACAAATTCATGGAAGGAAAGAATAAGTTGTTATGGAATTTGATCTTAAGAATTTCTGCTGGAGCTAACTTCAATATTCTAGTTCCTGTATTTCCAAGATGGAAATGTCCGATGTCCAGTTCTGGTAAAAGAGTTGATTTTAATCAGATTAAAAAGTTTGAAGAAGACCTGCTGGATAAAGAGAAGATTGAAGATGAAGATCATGTCAGAATTATTCACAAGAGACTCCTAGATGTGTTCTGTGTTCCAAATCCAGAAGGAGGTACTCTTTCAGATTAGCTATGTGTTCTGATAGTTTTTTTTGTTGCTCTGTTTGATTTTTGAAGTATGTGTAATATCTACTGTTCTTATCTTGAATGAATGAAAAGATAAAATACTATTTGGTGTTAAGACAAGATAACTACTTAACTAGTCTACTATTGAGAAAAGATTCAAGTAGTTTTGGCTTCATCAAAAAGGGGGAAATTGTTGGGATATGAATCCTAGACAAATCCTAATTGATGATTAAAAGATAAAAGATGAAGTTTTGATAAGCCAAAAATAGTTTGAATATTTTCTAAGTGTTGACTGATCTAGTCTAGTTGAGTTGAAGTCATCTTGAACAGACTAGTAGAGTTCACATGGAAAGATTTTAGAAAAGTCTATTCACCCCCCTCTAGACATTTTCTTTAGCTTCCCTCGATATTAACTCAACTTTCGGGACCTACACAATGCAGCCACGTGACGACTATGTGGACCAAAAGAAATAATCCAATGAAGGGCACCCTTCACATACACACCTGGATCCAACGCACAATCCATATCCCGACAATGCCCCACATCTCTCCAAATGTTTTGTCTTGAAGAATATATTGACAAATATGGACCCAAATTCGAACCCGTGAACCATACAAGGCGAATCACTTTAGTATCATCCGTCCCTTCATCGTACCCCACCCCGAAGGACAACACCGCCCTATTGCACTCATTTAAATGAAACGGAATGTTATGCGGAGGAAGTACCCGATAACGATTTGTAGTTGGATTCCACAAGAAAATGCCGTCTTCGACCCCGATGGCACAAAGTATGCCGTTACAACTCCCAACGACTTCAAACGGCTTTTCCAAGTCTCCCCATCCCGTTGGCTCACTCCGATGGACCACTATAATTTGACGCATACTTTCATAGTCCAGCATGTACCCACCTTTGTTCTGCCTGATCATTTCACACAAGTGTTGCTTCACAAAGGTGGGACTTTCAATCATTGTTTTCCAGGCCCGACACACACTCTTGCATCCAAGAACACACAGGGCTGGCAGAAGGGTTACTGTCTCCCAAATCAACTCGAACGGCAGCGTTGTGGGCATAGATAACTTTCTACGACTCATATTGTGGATGATTTAGTGAAATTCTTGTTTTAGATGGAAAGAAAATGGTCTGCGAATATGACTGTGATGTGGATTGAAACGAAGATCAAAACCCTTTTTACAAGCAAGGACAGGTGCGATTCCCGGAGTGAAGCCTCGTTTGGTTTTCCAGTTGGATTTAAATTTTTAAACTTATGCGAGGCTTAATTAAAAGTTGAGATTATCTTGTTTAATTTTTTGAAATTAAAAACTGTATCTTCGTATTGGATGTTTCAGTTTAATTCACATGTCCGCCCATTTTAAATACAACTATGACGTCCATTTTTTTAAAATCGAGTCGAGTACGAGTTTATTATTTCATAAAAAATATGTTTTACAATTTTAATTAAAAAACTCAATAGGCAATCGAGTCGAGACGAACCATCTATTTAATACATCTTTAAATGTTGATTAGTTATAAAATTCACAATTGCCCATTTTTAAATACGTAATACAGCCCATTTAAAATACGGATACAAAGCCCACTAACTCAGACAAATTATAAAATACAACTATGAGACTCATTTTAAAAAATAAGTAGTTGAGTTCGAGTTCGTAAACGTAAACTCAAGTTTAATTTAAAAACTTAAATAGGCAAACGATTCTATTCCATTCATTTTATCGAGTTACTTGTCGAGTGGATCTCACTGTTTAATTCACAATTCCCCATTTTTAAAAACACGGATATGAGTGCAACTACCTCGGACAATTCTCAATGTAGCTATCTTTGTGGGACGGAGAGAGTAATAGGTAATCGAGTGAAACTCATTGTTTAACATATCTTCAAATGTAGATTTATTTTTTAATGAACAATTCCCCAAATTGATTTATTCACCACAACAACACACACATCCCATTTAAAACCCGGATAAGAGGCCCACTGTCCCAAACCATAAAAATCCTAATCCCAAGGTCGGTGCGCGCCAAAAAATAAAAGGAATAAAATATTATTGTGAAAATTTTAATAAATTTTCAGCTGGAGTGTTTTTATTTTTTAGAGGACTCGTATCTTCGTACTGGAAACATCTCGCGTTCTTGGATTCACTCTCCGTCTTGAAATTATCATTAATCAATCGAAAAAGGTACGTTGCCACTTGTCTATATCAACTTCAGCTTATATCTTGTTTGCATGTTGGTATTCAAAACTCTATGGTCGGATTTTGGGTGATAGTGTTAATTTGATGTATTTTGTTTGCATTATTATGTGTTTGTTGGTGACTGGTGAGTCTTGTATCTGATTAATTTGATGTATTTTGTTTGCATTATTATGTGTTTGTTGGTGACTGGTGAGTCTTGTATCTGATTTATAATAGACTTCAATGGCAACGAATAGTATTGAACCTGGGTTTGCAGTGGGTCTTAGTAATAGGTCGGAATTACGCATCATAGATACTATTAGCAACAGTCTAGGTGCAAAAAACATAATTAAATTTCGTGAGACATGCTTTGGGCAATTCTTAGATATTGAAGATCTCGCATTTCAAGGACAACTCTACCTTCATCTCTTGTATAAGCAAGACCTGACAAATGTAGGAGACAAGTTAATTTTCAATATCAACAACAGAAAAACTGAATTCGGGCCTAGGGAATTTGCATTAGTCACCGGATTGCAATTTGGTTCGAAGTCTTCAATACCCACCAACTCGTTGGTGCACAAGAAGGTCTTTAAGTCTGCAACAGAGGTAACCGTATCCCAAATTGAGGAGGCATTTTTATACAAATGTGGACAAGATCCTGAATCTGATTTGTCCTTGAAATTATCGTTATTGCTATTGCTCTATGGTGTTATGCTCATTAAACATAAAAGTTCGAAGTTTATTGATCTTGAATATATGTTCCTCATTGATGACTTGGTTGAATTTAATGGGTATCCATGGGGTCGTGTTGCTTTCGAGTTCCTTGTTAATGATGTTAGGAAGAAACTTAATGCCCTTAAACTTCAAGAGAGTGAGAAGCCCAAACAACGGTCTAAACGAAAATCAAGAATGTACATTGATGTTTATGGTTTCAGTTATGCCCTTCAAATATGGGCATATGAGGCAATGAACAGTGTTGCATCTATTTGTGCTGTGCCTATAGCCCGCCGTCAGACATCCATCCCACGTATGATTAGATGGAGTTGTGTAGACGGGGTTATACGTTATCAACAACTCAGTAAGAAATGTTTCCCAAGGTTGAAGGGATGAGATCGCTCTGCAGATAATGTAAGTGTAAAATGTTCCCAATTTGGCTAATTAAGTTGTCAATTTTATAATATTCACCCCCTTTATGCAGATGCGTGTGGTGGGTAATCTAGTGCCCTCAAAGGCTGAGGAAAATTCACTGTCTTATCGTAGTGCCGTTCTATGGGAAGAGGAACTCGATCAAGACCGCACTCATGATGATCCATCCCGAGTATCTCGTAAAAGAAAGACTCCTCCAATCATTGATGTTACTGATTGCGATACAAATGCGACCAGAAAAGGGGCGCGCACAACTCAAACAATCCATAAAGATGAAACAAACGAACCAAAGATAAAAGGCTTTCGTGAAACGGTCATTGGACGGTTAGATACTATAGACAAAAGTCAGGCAAGACTAGAGATGTTGATGAATGCTATTTGCCTGAAGCTAGGTATGAGCGCCAAGTCAGTGGAGACCGATCAAAGGCCCAAAGATGAGAATGTAGTGGAACCTGATGGAGAATATGCTACGAAAGTGAACAGTGGCAACGATCACGTTCATGAAGACATGAAGGTCAATTCAGTAAGAAATGAATCTTTCAATTACTAATTGTTATTTACTAAACAATATTATGTTTAATTGTAGGAACACGATTGTGTGAATGAGTCTAACAATGAGAGTTTGAAGGAAGCTGAGGGCGAGTGTGTGAAGGAGTTGGATAATGATACAATGAAGAAGGCTGAGGGCAAGTGTGTGAATGAGTTGGATAATGATGAATTGAAGAAGGTTGAGGGCGAGTGCGTCACGGAGTCGGATAATGAGCAAACGGAGAAGGCTGATGACAATTGTGCGATGGAGACTGAGAGCGACTGTGTTAAAGATGGGGACCATGAATGCTTAAAGGATGATGATGAAACAACCGTACGGGAAAATGTAACGTACTAACCGATTACAAATGTTACTCAGGTTATTTGCACATTGAATGATGTAAATGACATTCTGTTTTTTTTTTTTTTTATGTAGATGCTTCAAATAGTCCCTTATGTGGAAAGCGGTGCACATAGAATTATTTTCAATCCACTCACTTTCGAAGTTTCACCCCAATTGGTATGCCACTTCTCGGATTGGTGGGCCACTAATCAATCTCTACATATAAAGGTGAAATTATCTGTGAATTGTGTCCCATATGTGGAGCCAAGTTGGTTTAGGTGTATATGGACCAATACAGGGTTGCTGACAGATGAGGTCAGATATATTTTTTCAATTTTAATGTGAAAAGCAAATTTTTTATGGGTATTGTTGGGATATAAATTCACCCTAAGCCCCACAATTGATGTTAGAATAGTTTTGATGGCCAAAACACTTAGAGTTTATAAATGTAATAGGATCAGCTGACTTGTATAGAACAGCTTAGACTAGTCTTGTGTGATCAACTGTATTGATATCAGCTGATCAGCACAGTCCTGGCTTACATGCCTATCCTCAAGATGAGAAGAGTAGAAGACATGAAGACTAGAAGATCCTTGAAGACCAGATAAGTTAAGGTGCTTGTATACCTACTTATCTGATGGAGTCCCAGATTAAAGATGGTCTAAAGCAGTACAAAGAATTACCAGATCAGAAGAGTGTTACTCTGCTGATATCAGAAGACAGAAGACCTAAGGCCAGAAGAGTAGTCAGAAGACTAGAAGTATAGATCAGAAGACTATGTGCTCTTCCAGGACTCGGCTGATTCCTAAGTCATCTTGCAATTCAAATGAAGACCTACCTTATTTAGAAGATTGACATGATCCCAGGATTGAAGCAATCAAGCGGCTGGAATCAAGGAATCAAGCCATTATGGAAAGAATGCTCCAACGGCTAGTTTCAAGCAATCTCCATTATAAATACAAGAGGATGAGAAATCACAAACAAGAGGTCACAAGAGAGAATTCAACAAGCTAAGCAAGCAATCAAAGCTAAAGCCATACTGTTCTAAGAGTTCTCAAAAGAGCCAGAAACCATTAGATTATCTATAGCTCTTAAGTGATTTCTATCCAACCCCTAAGAACCTGAAACCTGTTCATATTGTATATTCATTGTTTTAGGCATAGTGGTTAAGCAAATTATAAGCTTGAACCATTAGTTGGATACACTTCAAAAACCCCAAACCCTCACCGAAAGGTTAAAGTTTTTGAACCCCTCAAAGTGCAAGTGCTTACAATCACTTGTGGAGACCGTAGCTGTTAGGACGGCTCAGATCTCAAAGTCCTAACCTTGGGACTATAAAGGACAAGACCCTTGTAATTTTTGGGAAATTAAAGGGATTAAACATCACGTTGAGACGTGAGAGTGGACGTAGGAACGTATATCCGAACCACTATAAACCTGGTGTTATTTACTTTCAGCACTTTACATTACTGTCATTTCTTATATCTTATATAGTGCATATTGTGTTTTTAACTGTCTTCAAAACAAGGCCATAACTTTCAAACCAGCATCAGCTGAGTATTTTCATTAAGCAAAACAAGTTAACACTTTCATAAGAACTAAAAGAACGAGTCTAAACAAGGCATACCATAATTCCGCATATAACCTCTTCAATCAGATCACTATAGTCATCTGGACCAGCAGACTTGTAGTCCAGTTGACATAGCAATCAGAAGAGGTTCCCAACTCTGTTGAAAAAGTTTAAAGTCTATTCACCCCTCCCCTCTAGACTTTAATCCCATTCACTACTCGTTCAGGGACCAACAAGTGGTATCAGAGCAGTGGTTCTAACGGACTACTGTCTCTAGATTATCAGAAGACTTGAGGGAGTCTTTTTGTAGTCCTCTTGAACATATCTATTCTTTTGAAAAACTTGTTTTTGAAAACTCATACAGCATGAGTGCTAATATGCGAAAGTTGCCTAAGTTTTCAGTTGAGGATTATGATTACTGGAAGATCAGGATGAGGAAGAATCTCACATCTGTCCACTACAAGATGTCGTCTGTAATCACAGAAGGCCCAATCACCATCATGACAGTCAACACTGCAAATGGTGATCCAGAAGTACCAGTTGGAGAACTTGCCCCCAAGCCCATGAAGGATTTCACACCAGAAGAAATGAAGCAATCAAATCTTGATAGCATTGCTCAAGATTACATAATGCAAACTCTTCCAAATGAGTACATTGCAAAGGTAATCCACTGTGAGTCAGCCAAAGAAATGTGGGAGGCATTGGCACTCCTCTGTGAAGGAACTGAGCTGATCAAGGAAAGCAAATTGGCAACAGCTGTCAAGAAGTTTGAGCACCTCAAGATGCAGCCAGAAGAAACTATTGATCAGCTGGACAATAGATGTACAAAGATCATAAATGAAATTGAGTCTCTAGGCAAGAAGTATACAAATAGAGAGAAAAACTTGAAGATCTTGGATTCTTTACCCAAGAGATGGAAACTCAAGAAGACCATCATCAAAGATACTCAAGATATCAAGAAGTGGTTTACTCAAACTCTATTTCAGAATCTAAAAGCTCATGAATATGACCTTGACAGAGAAGAAAACTCAGGAAGTGATGAGCCAACTACAGCTCCATCAACCTCCAAGACTGTAGCCTTCAAGGCAGCCAATACAAAAGCTGCAAGTACCTCATCTGGCAAGACCTCACTGAAAACAGAAGACTTTGAAGGATCAGACATGAGTCTGAAAGAGCAAATGGCTCTTATGATCAAGAGATTCGAAAGGATGAATACTCTCAACAGCAAATATAGAAAATTCTATAGAAACTACAAAGATAGAAGAGCCAGTTCACCCTCCAGAGGTTCCAGAGAAAGAACACCAGAAAGACATCCTAGAAAGGATGTGGAGTCATCTAACAGCCGAGGATCTAGAAGAAGAGATGCCACTCCTCCAAGGAAAGGCAACTCAAATCAGAGATCTGGATCATGCTTCAATTGTGGCAAACCAGGACATTATGTCTATGAATGTCCTGAGCTGAACTTGGATGACAAAGAAGAAAGAAGGCCAAGAAGGAATTCAGACAAGAAAGCTATGGTAACTGAAGAATCTGAATATCATAGTGATGAACTCCCTACATCACCAGAGTGTCAAATCTTCTCAGATGATTCAGATGACCTAGCTATGATGGCCATAGGTGAAAATGAGGTAAATTCCTATACTACTACTTTCCATTCACCTATTTTTTCACAAACAGATGAGATAAACTCATCTGAAGGCGAATCAGAAGACACCTATTATCAATCTTTGAGAAAGGTGATCTGGATATTGCCACTAGAGCTTTTATAGAAGTGGAAGAGGAGAACAAGGATCTAAGGAAAGAAATTGCTAAGTTGAAAAAGACTAAGTTTGAAAACACCCCTGAGCTGGTCACAATGAATGAAAGATTGACCAGAGAAGTGGAACTCCTTAGGGAAGAAAATACCACAATAACTCAGTTGTATGAGGGGATGTTAGAAACTCAAGCTTTAGAAACTAAGGAATTTCGTTCATTACAATCCAAGTTTGAAGATCTCTTCCAAGCACACAAGCTCTTAGAAAAGGAGAAGGAATGCCTAAATCAAAAGATATCCGAGTTCAATAAAGCTTCTACTACTATTGAAAGTATCTCTGAATATTATAGATCAAATGGCAATAAGATGGGTTTTGGCTATGAACTTAATCCATCTACATCCTCTCCAGCTGGGGGTAGTACACCTAACAAGTGCACTACTCAGACACATGAAAAGGGTGAGTGTTCTAAACACAATGAACCTAATATGAACCAAAAGGCATCTGTACCAGCTAAGGCTAACTATCCTAACACCAAAAATGGTAAAAGACAAGTTAATCTCAAGCCTGTACAGAGGAACAACAAACAGCCTAGACCATCTCGTTTGAGACAGTCTCAGCTGTATGCTGCTCCAGCCAAGAAGAAGAAATCTTCTTCAAACAAATCTGTTCTCTTTGCACCCCCTATCTCCTATGATATTGTGAGAACAGAGGAGTATGGTCCATATAATCGTGTGCATCGTCCAGCTAATGCACCCAGGCCGAATGTAACTAGTCAAAAGATCATGTATGTACACTCCTATAAAGGGAAACCATTTGACTATTACTTAGCTGACACAAAGAACAAATCAAATCAGTCCAAGGTGCTAACTGGTAAGATTTGGTTCTGTGATGCCCGAGGGAAACAACTCAAGTGCTCAAGGTTGTTCAAACGACCAATGTATATGTGGGTTCCCAAGGGTAGTACTAACACCCAAGGACCCAAGACAAAATGGGTACCTAAGACTTAACCTTTCTTGCAGGAAAGGAGGGACCTATACAGAAGAGGAGGTCTAGCAGGAGAAACATGGTACATAGATAGTGGATGCTCAACTCACATGACAGGTACCAAAGCCCTGCTGCCCAACTACATAGAGAAGAAAGGTCCAAAAGTCTTCTTTGGTGATAACGCGCACGGTAACACAAAAGGATATGGCACCCTTAAAAATGGTGACATTGAGGTACATGATGTATCATATGTAGAAGGTCTTAAGTTTAATTTATTATCTGTTTCTCATTTTTGTGACACTGGTTACTCAGTCAAATTCTCTAAAGATGAGTGTCTCATAAGTGATAAAAGAACAAAACAAAACCTTCTAACAGGATCTAGAAAGGGAAGTATGTATCTTGCAAATTGGAACAGCTGTCCTAAGGATACATGTCTGCTTGTGAAGAGCCCTAAAGATGTCAGCTGGCTATGGCACAAACGCCTTGGTCATCTGAACTTTAAGACTATGAACAAGTTAGCAAGGGAATCCTTGGTTGATGGTCTGTCTAATGAACTCTACTGTAAAGATCAGGTATGTGATGCATGTCAACAAGGAAAGCAAACAAAGGTCTCCTTCAAGACCAAGAAAACAGCATCAACCAGCAGAGTTCTTGAATTGCTTCACATGGATCTCCTTGGACCTATCACTCCAACCACTCTAACAGGGAGAAAGTACACTCTTATTGTTGTAGATGACTATTCCAAGTTTACTTGGGTTATCTTCTTATACAAGAAGAGTGAAACACAGCAGAAGCTCCCTGAACTATTGAAGAGGATCCAAGTAGAGAAAGGAGAACCAATTGTGAAAATTAGAAGTGACAAAGGCACTGAATTTATCAACTCTTATATAATTGCCTATTGTACTTCTAATGGTATTCAGCATGAGACAAGTGCAGCAAGAACACCACAACAGAATGGTGTAGCTGAAAGAAGGGTCAGAACACTCAAAGAAGCTGCAAGAACACTCCTTGCTGAATTCTCCACTCCTAAGAAGCTATGGGCAGAAGCCATCAACACAGCTTGTCACACTCAAAACAGGTCAGGTATTCACAAAATTCATGAGAAAACCCCATATGAACTGTGGAAAGGAAGAAAACCTAGAGTATCTTACTTTCATATATTTGGTTGCAAGTGTTTCATTCACAACAATGGGAAGAGTAAGTTGAATGCCTTTGATGCCAAAGCAGATGAGGGGATATTCTTAGGATACTCCTCTACTAGCAAAGCATTTAGAGTACTCAACAAACGAACCCTTCTTGTGGAAGAAACACCTCATGTTGTTTTTGATGAATCTTGTGAAAAGAGTGCAGTAGAAACAAACTCAGCTGCAGATCAGATGAGACAACTAGTGATCAAGTCCAGACCAGATGAGTTCATTGAAGTCAGTGAACCTTTCCCTGAAGAACCAGAGGAAGATAAGCCTCATAGACCTGTCACTAGATCTCAAACTCAAGCAGTGCAAGCTGACCAGAATTAAGATGCACCAATCCCAAATGCAAGGGGGAATGATCTCTTTGACACTCAAGATACAGATGATGATCGACCAAATCAAATCAACCCCCCTGATGGCACTAGAACAGATGAGAATCCAAGCTCATCCAATACAGATACTCATGTGAGGCATACATGGAGAAATAATCATCCATCAAACCTCATCTTAGGAGGAGCAGACTCAGGTGTCAAGACCAGAAGACAACTGAATCAGAACTCACAATCATCTATGTTCTGCTGGTGTGCCTTCCTATCCAACATTGAACCAGCTGACATAGAAGAAGCAATGACAGATAGCAATTGGATCACTGCTATGCAAGAAGAACTAAACCAATTCGAAAGAAATGAAGTCTGGGAATTGGTAGATCGTCCTGAAAACCACAATGTAGTAGGAACAAAGTGGGTATTCAAGAACAAAAAGGACGAAAATGATGTGATAACTAGAAATAAAGCAAGGCTATTTGCAAAAGGATATTCACAATCTGAAGGGATTGACTACGATGAAACCTTTGCTCCAGTAGCCAGACTAGAAGCCATTCGACTATTTCTAGCTTATGCATCATATATGGGCTTCAAGGTATATCAAATGGATGTCAAAAGTGCTTTTCTAAATGGTATTCTGGTAGAAGAAGTATATGTAGAGCAGCCTCCAGGATTTGAAAAAGGTGATCAAGTATATCGACTGAAGAAGGCTCTCTATGGTCTAAAGCAAGCCCCTAGAGCTTGGTATGACACATTGTCACAATTCCTACTTGACAATGGATATACAAAAGGCAAAGTGGATAGAACTCTTTTCAGAATACAAGAAGGAGAAGACATTCTAATGGTGCAAATATATGTAGATGACATTATATTTGGATCACCCAATCAAGAGATGTGCAAAAAGTTCTCTGAACTCATGCAAGGAAAGTTTGAAATGAGCATGATGGGTGAGATGAATTACTTCCTAGGACTTCAAGTCAAGCAGAGTCCAGAAAGGATCTTCATCAACCAGTCCAAATATACCAAAAGCCTATTAGAAAGATTCAAAGCTCTACAAAGCAAGACTGCAAGGATTCCAATGATGACATCTTTTAAAATGGAACCAGATGAGTCTGGAAAGGCAGTTGATCAAGCTGAATATAGAGCACTGATTGGATCTCTACTATACCTTACAGCTAGCAGACCAGACATAACATTTGTTGTAGGAGTATGTGCTAGGTTTCAAGCAAACCCAAAGCAAAGTCATCTAGAAGCAGCAAGGAAGATTCTCAAGTACCTAAAAGGAACAGTCAATCTAGGACTATGGTACCCTGCTGATGACAACCTAGAATTGAGTGGCTATTCTGACTCAGACTATGGAGGATGTAGAATTGATAGGAAATCCACATCTGGAACCTGTCAATTCCTAGGCAACAAGTTGATTTCATGGTTCTCTAAGAAGCAAACTTCAGTTGCAACCTCCACCACTGAAGCAGAATATATGGCAGCTGGAAGTTGTTGTAGTCAGCTGCTCTGGCTAGTTCAACAACTCAAGGATTACAATGTAGAGGCAAGAGAAGTCCCTATCTATTGTGATAGCAGCAGTGCCATTGCCATCACTCAAAATCCAGTCCTCCACACAAGGTGCAAGCATGTCGACATTCGACACCACTTCATAAGAGACCACCTTGAAAAGAAGGACATCAAGATGGAGAAAATTCACACAGATATCCAAAGAGCAGACATCTTGACTAAGCCCCTAGCTGAAGAACGATTCAAGACCCTATGCTACAGCTTAGGACTCCTGGATCCAAGCACATGAAGAGCAAAGATCAGCTGAAGACCTCAGCTGATACAATTGCAGCAGACTAGGAGGATCAGATGAGGTGAATAGACACCCTCATCGATCTAATGTGACAACCTCGGTCTCTAAGAACTTATTACGTTCTTCAAGTCTATTGCACTTGCTTTTTAAAACATTTAATTCATTTCTCTCAGTTGCATGTGTCTTAAGTAGGTCTTGATATAACCTGTCTGTCAACGCACACTTTTCTTTGAGTTGTCTCAACTCTTCAGTCAAGCGTTCATTTAGGACTGTTATATTGGGATCTACTTTGGACTGAGCTTCCTTAAGGTCAATGATTTCTTGTTTTAATGCAACGTTCTCATCACTGACTTCGATGAATGCTTGGTTAGCAAGTAGAAGGTCGTCTTCAACAGCACTAGTAGAGTGCTGCAGACTACTTCCTTCTTCACTACTAGCAGTCTTTCATCAGTATCAGAATCATCACAAGATTGAAAAGAAGTAGCAGATGATACCTCTTGGTCGATTTTAGCCATGCAGCATAGGCCATCATCTACTATGAATGCTTCGTCGTGGTCTTGATCAGATGGGTAGCTAGATAAGGACGATGGCAACTCGTCTGAATCCGAATCAGAGTCATCATTGGCCATCATTGCCTTCTTGCCACGGTTGTATCTTCTTTCCCTTCGAGCTTTACGTTCTTCTCGATCGTCAGTGCTCAGGTCTGGACATTCATATATGTAGTGACCTGGCTTTTCACAGTTGTAGCACAAGAGATCATTAGTAGCCTTTTTAATAGGAGATTTATCCCTACGCTTATCACGTCTGTCCGAACGCTGAATCTTCCTATCGTCAGACTCTCTATCTCGTCTATTACCTTTCGAGACTTCGTCTCTCCTTTCAGATGAGTTTCGGTCTCGTCTGGTCTCAGACGAGTTCTTAGAAGTAGACGCTCTATGATCCCTATAGAACTTCTTGTATCTTCCGAAACGTTTATTCAGCCTATCAAACTTTCTAACCATGAGGCTCACCTGATCCTTCAGACTAAGATCAGTATCTAACTCGTCTTTTACAGAAGCAGATTTAGTCTTAGACTTAGACCTATCTACCTTAGAAGACTTAGAAGAGCTAGACTTAAAGGCAACGTTCTTAGATACAGCATGTTCTCTATCACTACTGGCTAGTAGTTCATCTTCATCTAAATCAAACTCATGAGCCTTCAGAGTTTGAAACATGGTCTCTGCACTCTAAGCATCTATGTCTTGGGTATTCTTAACTAGCATCTTTACCATTTTCCATCGAGGATCTAAGCTCTTAAGAATCCTAAGATTGATTTCACGAGGAGTATAAGTTTTACCAAGAACTTCAAGGTCATTCATGATTTTAGTAAAACGAGTATCCAGCTGGTCGATAGTTTCGCCAGCTTTCATCCGAAATGATTCAAATCTTTGGACAACAATGGATAATTTGCTCTCTTTGATCAGGGATGTCCCTTCACAAATGATAGCTAATCTGTCCCACATCTCTTTGGCAGTTTTACATTTTAACACTTTTCCTAGATACTCGTTAGGAAGAGTGTGTAAGATGTAATTCTTCGCCAAACTATCCAAATTATTTTGACGCATTTCTTCTGAGGTTAGATCAGACCTTGGTTTCTTGACGAGGGTGCCAATTGGTTTGTCTTTGTCAAGATTTGTAGTATTTGGGACCATTGTCACGATCGGACCCTCGGTCACAACAGAGATCATTAGATCATGCGTGGAGCTGAAAATCGCTTCCATTCGCAGCTTCCAGTAGTCGTAATCCTGAACCTGGAACTTGGGCAACTTGTTAGCACTTATTTCAAGAGACATGTTTAAGCAAGTAGATTAGTGCTAACTAGTTATAAGATCAAGAAGCAGATAGATCAAGGACAGGAAACACGATACATATATACCAAGAATGTTGATCAAGAACACGTAAGCAAGTACAATCACGGACCAAGACTTCACCCTAAGTCTTAAGTCGGTTATCAAGAAACAGCAGTTCGTAAACTACTGCTCTGATACCACTTGTAGGTCCCGAAAGTTGAGTTAATATCGAGGGAAGCTAAAGAAAATGTCTAGAGGGGGGTGAATAGACTTTTCTAAAATCTTTCCATGTGAACTCTACTGGTCTGTTCAAGATGACTTCAACTCAACTAGACTAGATCAGTCAACACTTAGAAAATATTCAAACTATTTTTGGCTTATCAAAACTTCATCTTTTATCTTTTAATCATCAATTAGGATTTGTCTAGGATTCAGAAGAGTTTAGAATAATACGAACCCCCGTTGAAGCGTTAGATCCGGGGTTCCCTCATAATATTGGTGCGCTGGACAGTGATACTCTAATTTATTACTCCAGCTTTTATTTCTTTGAGAACCGTATAAGTTTTTAGATTCTTAAGGAGTATGGAGACGACAATTCGTGGACAAAGATAACGATGGATGATCCAATACTGAGGAACGCTATAGGACTAGTGAGTAACCAGCCGATGAGATTCAAGAAGCCGGATGATTCGAAGATCCTTATGAGAGTTGATCCAATTGGAACATTTGTGTATTGGGACATGGTCGAAAACAGGTTTTACGAAACTGATTACGATGTAGTTGTTCGTGGACATTGCACAATGAACACATACATTGAGTCAGTTGAGGTTCCATGATCTTGCACAATGAACTCCTTATTGTGTTTTGTGTTTATGCTTATTTTGGCTAGTACGAAGATTATTTTGTTGTATAGTTTATTATATGAACCAATGGGGTATCCATTTTGGTGTTTTGAAATCAGTGTAACATATCGTTTTTGTGCATATGACTTTGTTGGTTTACTTTAGCATCATTTTCTTTCATACACAATGAATGATGTGGGCTTGTTGGCTGCTCAAGATCACAAAATTGTAAACAATACTTCCTAAGGAAACGCCAAACAATTAGCCCACAATTGTAATTGTAAAAATATGACATAATAGAAACATATTTTGTACAACTGACTATGATGTAGACGTTGCACAATGAACACACGTTGGGGTACATATCTCGTTGTCATGAAAAATAGTGTTTATATTAGTTGTTTTTCATTGTTTTGGTTGTCTTTAAAGTCACTTTCTTCCCCACACATATGGGCTTGACTCTTGAGTGCCTGACTAGTGACTACCAACCCCACAACTGATTCAAAATCAAACAATAAACACTACTTCATAAACAAACACCCCAATCAGGCCAACAAATTCAACAACAATGCATTCATTCAAATATACAAAATGTACCAAGGCAGGAAGCATAACAACATTCAACCAAAATACTTAAACATCCATAAACTACGCAAATGTATCGAAAGATTGTACCAAAAGTTGACAAAATATAGAGTATTCAACAGCCTAAAATATAGGCAACAAAGTATTTAAGATGCCAAAAAAGGGAGAGAATTTAAGTTTCATTCAACAACACCAGGCCCATCCAAGAAAACAACCAAACATCCTTCATAAACGAACATCACCCAATATGATCTGGTGCACAAACCGAGCACGCGCTTCAGGCGGAAAACCCAAGAACATCTCCATGACGGCAGTGTTCTGCACGAGCACGTTACATGTGTCAATCCTCTGATCAAGAGTCAACCCTGGAATGTCGCCAAGAAGGTTATAGATGTCGTGCCTCTTAAGAACTAGTTTTGACTCATATTGTAACGCATCACAAATCACGCCTAAGCGATTGTCGGAGGATGTGGCCATCTGACCTAGCACGTTCATCAGTGGATCTTCAGAATTCACAGCTGCTGCCGAAGTGCTTCGCTTACGAGAAGCATTGGGACGACGACCATTCATGGGTGTGGGTGCCTGAGTTTCTGAATCCTTGTCCATTGAACAATTAACATTAGCATTAACATCAGGTTGGCCAGTGCCTGCGTTCTCCCCACGAACATGAGTCTCAGCTTGCGGTTGCTCTGATTCCATGTTCACATACTCAACATCATCCACAGGCGGCAAATCATCATCAACAAGGGAATTGAAAGCCTCGTACAAATCCTCAGCGCCAGATCCGATTGCTCGATCATTACCGAACACCTCAAGCCAATCATCGTACATTGGCCAGGGCTTGAAGCGCATGGTTGAGGCATATGGATTTTTCTGAAAACATAAACAATCTACAACTTAAATACAAATACATAATAGAATCAACAACATCTATTGAACAAACTTTATGTAAATACCTTAAATCTTGCACAGCTGAAAACATAAACAATCTAAACCACACACATATATTGAAGAAACTTTATGTAAATACCTTAACAATCTTTTCCCACATCTCATTGTCACAGTCAATGAGGTGCGTTGTGCTGTTGAATCCGATTCCGGAGTTATCTTTCAACATGGTGCTGAGGGAGCCATATAGCCTCTTACAAACAATAATCTTTGAATTAATGTGTGGATTTGCTCGAATGTCAGTGCCGGGCAGCTCAACCAACATCATCTCTTCCAATTTGTTCTGATAACCTGGCCGGAAGCCATTTTCAGTCTTCCAACCATCAAGCACAATCTCCTTAAGCTTGCTCAGCAAAACGGACTCCTCTACGTCAGT
The DNA here is from genome assembly GCA_963675135.1 of Galeopsis tetrahit. Lineage (NCBI taxonomy): Eukaryota > Viridiplantae > Streptophyta > Magnoliopsida > Lamiales > Lamiaceae > Galeopsis > Galeopsis tetrahit. The sequence continues at coordinate 69,002,148 of OY776128.1, read as the reverse complement.
CCAGTTTCGTCTCTTTCGCTTGTTATTTTCATTTGTCAGTCTGTTCGATCGGGCCTTGTACCTCTTATTCCCCGTTGGTGGGGTAGTATCGAAACTTGAGGCCCCGCCTTCCATCTACGACCGATTCAAAGCAATAATGATAAAACAAACTCAACAAGCCCTAATTTTTGTCAGACTAAAACATATTTAGACAAAATGGAAGGGGAAAACGGTAAATCCACTAGAAACCCTCGCAAACAGTGAAGAAAATGACATATTCAACAAAAAGACGAAATTTTCATCGACTAAAACACCAACCCAACATAATCGTTTAATAGCTAAGAAATGTACTTCATACGACAACCAATTCTGAAATTTTCAAAAAAACAAAGATAAAAATACCTGAGACATTGACGCCTTAAAAAATGGAGAACGCACCTGCAACGGGAAGAAGAAAAATAGATGGTTAGCGGTGACAAAGAAACTCAGACGAGGGGGGAATGGAGTATGATGAAGAGAACCTTGCGCGTGTAGTCGAGAGCTTTGGAAGTCGAAGAAATGGAGAACTCGGAAAATGTGTGCGTGAAGTCGAAGAGTGGAGTGGAGTGGCAAATGACAAATGTATAGAGAATGTTTGATTTTGATGTATCAGAAGTAATATGGTGCATCAAACAATGAATTAGTGATGAATAGTGAGGGTAGAAATGTCTTTTCATTATTTTGATCTATTTTATATGGTGAATTGAATATTCTATCAAACAAAAAAGAACTTTATATGAAGCTTTATAAAGTTTAATACATGCTATCACACGAGAATTAAGTGTTTTTAGCACACTTTTTTGTACTTTCTATCACACAAGATTTTATCTTTATACACCTTTATATGTCACTTTTCGCACTAATTTAGTAAGCGGGCCTCTTATATGTCACTTTTCGCATTAAATTTGTATCTTGTATCAAACGGACCCTTAATATAAAAATAATTTGTTTTTCTATACCAACATTCATCTCTCTGAAAATTAAAAGTAAGAACCTCGTCTGTCTTTAAGAACACAAGCTGTGTATTTAATTTATATAAAGTCGTAAATTTGATCAACAAATAAAAGTCAACTAATTAATGATGGAGATATTGATGAAAATATTAGATATTTATATTTAATTTTGGTAATAATTATCAATTTCAATTTTTATTTTTTTTTGTATTAATTCACGATAGTGTTGGACAGGGGACGGACCCATAGCATGCATGGGGTGGCCTTGGCCCCCTCAACTTTTCAATTTTCTTACTATATATTATTTTCACTTTCCTTTTTTGGTTGTCCAATTTTATTATGCATATACCCTTTTTTTTGGAAACAATACTATTCATACTACTTTATCTTCACCCTCCTTCCATCACTTATTTACCCACTTTGTCATTCACTTTATTCATAAACAATCATTTATTTACAAATGAACCCCACAATACCTCATTATACCCTCAATTTATCTACTTTATGAATAAACTAATCAATATTTATTAAAACTCGTGCCCAAAGAAGTGGGCATAATAAAATTGGACGAAGGGAGTATAATATATGTAGTATGTAGGAGTATATAATTATATGAGCAGTAGTTTTATTATCATTATATAACCCATAAAATTAGTCCAACAAAGTAATGGGCCAAATGATCAAATTCAAATTAGAATGAGGTGGGCTTCTGTAAAAGCTAAAAGCATGTATTGTAATTTAATTAAGGGTTGGGTATATACCCCTCCAGCTTTGTTTAATACACGCCCCCGATATACGCATTCCTCTCAAAATACACATACGATAGATGCACTCCCCTCAAATTACCTATTATACCCTTTTCTCTTAAAATTTTGTAGATAAATACACACCCCTCTTTTCTTCCTCATTTAAACCCTAAGGGGGTGTTTCTTTTGGGTTTTAAAAACCAGGTTTTGGATTTCAAGATCCAAAACCCGTGTTACTTCGAGATTTAAAAACCGATTTTCAAAATCCACTCAAAACCACCCCTATCAAACATATTGATTTGACATAAAGTTATATCTATATAATATTACTTCAATCATTATATTCTTTCTCAACAATAATATAATAATACTATAATAATATAATAATATAATACATTTAATCATTACACACTTAATCAATCATTATAATCTCATCAAACAATAATATAATAATACAAATTCATTCAATCTTACAACTTGATTTGACATAAAGTTAAATCATTCACTATTCCAAAACCCAAAAGAAACACCCATATTACTATTCATCGGGTTTTCAAAAACCAGGATTTCAAAAATCTGGTTTTTAAAACCACCCAAAGCCCAAAAGAAACACCCCCTAAATCCTTTCTTCTTCCCCACATCTTTCCAGCCGCCGCCGCCCTGCGCTCCTCCCTTTCTTTCTCCCCTCTTCTTTTCTTCTTTGTTTTTTTTTTTTAATTTTCGATCTGCAAGTCCTCCACACGGGGAGGGCCATGGAGGTCAACCACACGGCGCGGCGCCGGCCACCCCGCCGCCCTGCGCGCTAATCCCTCTCTTTCTCCCCCCCTCTCTTCTTCTTCTTTGTTTTTTGTTTTTTTTTTTTAAATTTTTGTTCGTTCTGAAAATCCGGCCATGGAGGTCGGCCACACATCGTCGCTGTGCCGCGGCCACCCCAGCCGCGATTCTCCACCTCCGTCTCATCCCAACGCCGCCGCCTCACCCCCTCTCCCTCCTTCCCCGTTTTCTTCACGCACAGATAAGGTACGCCATTTTTCTTTTTCTTTATTATTTTTTTTCTTTTTTTTTAATTTTCGATCAAAAATGGTCGACCATAAATACTTTCATCGACATTAAAGGGTCGATGAGAGTGTTTATGGTCAACCCTCTATTGTCAAAAATTAAATTTTAATTTTTAATTTTTTAAATTCTTTCGACATGTCAGTGTCGACGGGGAGGTGTTTGATTGACAACTCAGTGTCGACGAGGAGGTGATTGATCGACAAACTAGTGTTGATGAGGGTGTTTTTGGTCGACACTGATTTGTCGACCATAATTTTTTTTTTTTTTTTAATTTCTAAGTTTTGATTTTTAATTTCTAAATTTGTTTGGTGGCGGTTGCGGCGGCGACGACGGTGGCGGCTATCTAATTCTAGAGTTAGGGTTAGGGTTGTGTTTAAATTGTTGGGGGAGTGTATGTATCTTAACATTTTAGTAAGAGGATAAAAATGGTATTTTATATGAATATTTAATTAATAAAATTAAAGGGGGAGTGTATTAAACAAAGCTGGAGGGGACCCTTTAATTAATTTAAGAATAGCCATATTTTAAATGAAACAGAGTGTGATATTTTTTAGTCTTAATTTATTCATTTTAATTGTACAAAATATTAAAAAAATAATTTAAAGAGACACAAAATGAAAATTTATGAGTAATTTTTTTTAAAGTCTAATTTTGTCTACAGTACAATTTTAATTTAAAAATATTTATCTTTTAGATTTAATTTTAATATTAAAAAATTGTTCAATTTTAACCTTGAAATTTTTTTTGACTTAATCTTAATTTTATTTCAATATTCTAGACAACCTGGCGATTTTCGTGATAGGTATGATAGAGTTCTTGGCTATAACATATTAAGAACATAATTGTGTATTTAAGATATTTAATTATGTATAGTGATACATCCAGATTCAAATATAGAATGTCGAATGATCAGCATTTGTGAAGATCAATTTATTTTGTATTTTAATGGTATGGATTTGGGAATTTAACCAACTACTATTACTTGATTATATTAGTAATGCATCAAAAAACTGTAATATTTCAATAAAATTGTATTGGACAAAAATCATGACCTATAGTTTGGATTCGGACAAAAATGTAATGTTCAAAATATATTTTAAGGTTAAAGTTATCCAATCACGTGCAGTCTCATGAACCTGTCTCATTTCATACAATACCCCATACGGCCATACCTTATCCCACCTCCCAATTTCATTTTCAACAATAAAAAAATCAACCAATTTTGTAATTGATTTATCTTTTACAGCACCTTATCCCACTTCCCAATTTCATTTTCAACAATAAAAACCCAATTTTTGATCTTTTACAGCCTATTCTATTCTAGAGTGCGCCAATTCTGAGAGAAAAAAATTCTCTTTTTTTCAGATCAAGAATGGAGGAAAACAGAAGCTTCAATTTTACTAGGTTTTATTTCTTGATTCTCCATCTTTTTAGTTTGCGGTTGTTATTCTTGATTTCATGTTTTTTTTTAACTTGCTTCTTCATTCATGACTTTCTACAGTTTTTTTTTAATTATATAAGGTTTTGATTCTGTGGACTAGGAAAAAAAAACAGTACTGTGCAAGGATCTATATATTTGGTTTTGTGATGTTGTGTCTGTTACCTATTCGATTAAATGCCTGACCGAAAAGATGTTGTTGTGACTGTGTTGTTGCTCTTCTTAATGTTCACTTTTCATTCCAATGGTGACAATATCAAGAATCGTCATGTAATGTAACTTTAGGTCTTTTTTTTGTGTCCAAATGTAGTCGTATATGTTTCCACCTTTTCAATTTTGATCAAAATGACACAAATTGAATTGAATTGGACATAACCTAAGCTACTGGAGTATTCTTGATATTAACTCAAATCTTGAATCTGATGTTTATGCTTAAAAGATTAGTAATGGTGTTGTGAATTCCAGCATTTCTCCTCACTTGGTTAAGAAACGAAAACTGCAAGACGAACTTTCGGAGATGCCTTCGCCTAAGAAGGTTCAGTCCAATGCGATTGATGAATCAATGGAAGAATCTGGAAGCAGCAATAGCTTCAACTTCAATGCAGATGATGATGAAACTAATTCCGATCTACACTATCCAGAAATGTCCTATTCTGATTTGCCTACTTCTTCCTCTTCTATGTGCTATTCTGATTTGCCTGCTTCTTCGTCTTCCGCTTCATCAGCTGCTACCTCAAGTTCAACTGAACAAGAATCGTTGTCCTTGTCCACTGATTGTAGTAACTCCAATTTTAGTTCCTCAGAACACAAAAAGGCTGGCGATGATCAAGGATTTATAGATCCGGAGTTTGAGAATATGCTCTACTCGAACAAAGTTGTGCCGAGTTGTAATAACTACGTTCTCTCGTCTAAGAGATGGCCTGTTAACCAAGGTAATTCTATTCATCTTCTAAATTGATAAATCAGTCATAAATTGGGTCTTGGTGATTTCAATTCCATTCTAATCAATTTCGCTATTCAGTATTGTCGACTTTCACAAATTGAATGTAGTCCGGTAACTTTCAAGTATGATGTGAAACATCCAGACACTTATGTGGCAGAGTTTGATAGGTCAACCGGATGTTTTACGTTCTACCTTGTTTACCGGACTAAAATGTTGAAAAATTGAAAGCCCGGTATTGTGCTTCTGATACCTTGTTATGAGACTTAATTGCAAGATTTAATTTACTAAGAGTGTAAAATCTTTGTTTTGGGTGCAGTTTCTCAGCAAGGAAGCAAGAAACTGACAATTGATAGGGAGTTCGAGCAATACTTTTCTAAACTTATGCTTTAGCAGAAACATATGCTTCTATGAATACCAGTCTGTCTGTACATATGTTTGAATAACTTGTGCACTCTGTATCCTTTATCATGACCACTGCAACAATAAAAGTTTTCAATTCTGCAATGCCATTTTATTTTTAGTGTCATATTTTCATATGATACCTACAAAACCTGGTACTAGAATTTGTATATACAGTACATTAATTGACCCACTCGAAAATGTTATTGCATTGTGATAACTAGTATTGAAAATTAAAAGGTAAAGACTCAGTAATTATTTATTTTGTATTATATTATGAGGTAAAAAGATGGAACAAATTGAATCATCAATCATATTTTCAAACATGAAGCTATTTTTTTTTAAGGATCAAGTTCTATTTATATACACATTCTATTATTATTTCTGATCAATCAAAATAATTTTATTAAAAAAAAACGGGGAATAACATATGCCCAAGCTCATACAAAAGAAGTTCAACACCTCATAACCAATTTAGGATTATGACACTAATCAAAAAAGGAGAAAACCCATAATATTATTAAGTTGATTGTTGAACTTATTAAATCTACAGTTTATTTTACCTAACATAAAAAAAGAGATTATAAAAATGTTAAATTCCATAATATCCATACATACATATACATTATAACTAGAGTATTATGACTAGTAGATATGTGATCCAACAAATCAAAGAAATGTAGTGCAATATCCTCCTCAAAATCAAATAAATCCACATGTTTATAACATGTACTCCCTTTATCCCACAATTGTTTGCACTATTTCCTTATTCGTCCATCCTACAATTGTTTGCACTATCTAAAAAGAAGGAAACTTTTTCATAAATCTCACCCTCACAATATCCACATATTTACACAAAATGCCATTACTTTTACCCTCAATCCAATCATTCACTTTACTTTATTCATAAAAGTTACAAAATTACCCCTCAACACTCCACTCATTACATTTTTTTCTTAGTTTGCGTGCCCATAAAATGGTGCAAACAATCCGGACGGAGGGAGTATTAGAAAAGTTGTTCCTATTTCAAACCTAGGTCATGTTTGATAGCTTAGATTAAACCTAGATTAACTATATATCATTTTTATTGGTTGTTTGATAACTTAGATTAAGGGTAGATTAAGCTTTAAAATTTATAAAGTTTAGTTATCATCCTAATCTTAGATAATCCGTCTTTGCTATCAAACATGCCCCTAATATATAAATAAACTTTTAACTTACTAAAGAAAGACTTAACTAGCTAGCAAGAATTTATACTAAGGCCGACGCCACCATTAAGGAAAATCTTGTCAAGCTCCGGTGACTGGAAGTAGCCGTTGCTCGGCGGCTCTCGTTTCGTCCGCGGCTGATTCTTCTTCTTGGGCGGCGGCGGACAGACGAGAGCCGCCGGTATCCGACACTCTTGGTTCCTTGGGGTTGTACACTCTTTCTCCGACTCCATGGAATTACTATCTTTTTCTTTATATGCAAAAATTGATGTACAAATAGAAGAGAGCATGAATATATGTAAGTAGTTGTTTATATGGGAGGAATTAATACATGATTTCTATTTCTGTTATAGACTACGTACGTACATGTGGGAGAGTTGACGGTTTCACAACCTTTTTTATATTTCATTTAATTAAATTAAAAATAAACACGGTTTTTGTGTTTTCTAATTACTCCCTTCTACCCATTTTAATTATTCTTTAAATATGTTTCTCATGAATTAGGAAATTTATTAAATACCAATAATGTAGCAATTTTATCCTATTGCTAATTTACATGTAATAAATAAAATTGTCTAATCAAGGATATTATCTTTTTTTAATGATATTTAATTTTCTTAGATTAGAGCAAAACTACAATTAGTATTTTAGATTAAAAGAATTCTAAAAATTTGATATATATATATATATATATATATATATATATATATATATATATATATATATATATTTTATGTCAGAAAAAGAGATAATATTAAACGGAATACTTGCATTCGAAACCTTACAAAAATCCATCTCACAAAAGTTTAAAAGAAATACTCACACATTATTAGTTTACACGTGTCACCGTTAATGTTGATTATTTTTTAATATGACATATATTATTTATCCATACGAAAAAAATAAAATGTAAAACACTAAAATTGAAACATATAATTATAGAATTTCTAACAATAATCAGGAATGCCCCGTAAAAAAAAAAAATGGAATTAAGGCTAAAGGGTATAGATATTCGACTCGACGATTAATACGGTTAATTACTTAATATAACCAAATGTAGTACGGTAATTATTATTAATTGACATCATTAAATCAAATTGAAAGCTAATTTATGACGGTTTAGTGATTGAAATTGAAATTTTTTTTATTCAGTTTTCTTTCACACTGATTAAACAAGTTTCTCAAAAAAAAAAATTATAAATTCACAAATCAAATAATCAATTAATTAACCCCACCTTTATTTTTTCAACCAGAAAAGAAAAAATATACATATTTTTTAATCTAAATTCATTTAGTCCGTTTTCCACAAAGAAAAGAAAATTTGTGTTCAGAGTGAAGAACAAGTCGAAAATGGCAACTTTTTAGCTTTCAAGTAAGACTTCTTCAAGCTTCTCCTGGTCAAACATTCTTTTAGGCCAGCTGGTCAAGTCTTGAGATTAATTATAACGGCAGGTTGACCAAGATAAAAATAATATTTTTTGAAACATTGTAAAAAAGTTTACGAGAAAACGTAAATATAACTTCTTTTTTTTCTTTTTATCTTCAAATGGATATTTCATCTAATGGTTGATTATGTCTCACATGAATTAAAAATTTACTAAATAACAACATTTTAACGTACATTTAGTGAATTTGCTTATGTAATAAAATCACGAAATTTGAAGAAAAAATGAAATATGATTTTTTATTTTTTTAGGTTAATGCAAAATGAAAATTAATTTGAGTTAAAAAAAAAAATCTTCGCTATAAGAATATTGCATATGTCCCACAATTATTTACACACTATCAACATAAAAATAACATATAAAATTATCAACATATAAAATTAATACGCTCAAAATATTATTCCACATATATTGTATAAAAGACTTATGCTAACTAACTAAGCCTCTAGTAATTGCATAAAAGTGTAGCGCAGGCTATATTCCCCTCGAGCTTTGTTAAATACTCTCTCCCCCCAAATGCTTAAACTATTCTTATACTCCGTATTAAAATATACTCCATTAAAATAACCTTGTTAAATATACTTTCCTTCCACTTTTAAATCCTAACTCTAATAGCAACTGTTACAACCACCGCCGCCACCGTCGCCGCCCCGACGGCCAACACCACCATATTTTCAATAAAAAAATCATAAAAAATTTAAATCCTAATAAAAAACATCACACAAAAAATTCAAAATAAAAATTAAAAACATATTTTTGATAAACCAGTATCAATCGTATGCATTATTGTCGACAATAATGTATACGGTTGACACTGGTTTATCGAAATTTTTTTTTATAAAAAAAAATTTCGATAATATTTAATCAAATATATGCACTATTGTCGACAAAATATTATCGACAATAGTGTATATATTCAACACTGGTTCATAAAAAAAATAAAAAAACCTACTCGAACACCAGCGAGCGCATGCAGCGGATGACTGTTGGGGTAGGCGGTGAGTTTTTTTTTTTTTTTTGCCGCGAGAAGAGGCCGCGGTTAGAGAGTGGGTAAGGGGGGAGGCGGCGCGGAAGCTTGTGGGTGGCGAGCAGCGCGACAGCATGAGGAAGGTGATGGCGCGTCGGCGACGTGGGGGCGTCCGATGGAAGTGTGAGGAAGGAGGGATTTAGGGTTAAGAAATAATGAAGATGAAGAAAGGTGAGAAAAAGATAAACTATAGTTTTAGTTGGGGAGTGCATTTAACATATCTCATTTAAGAGAGAAGGGTAATTTGGGGGAAGTACATCTATCACATGCCATTTTTGAGGGAGTGTATATATCGGGGAGTATACTTAACAAACCTGGAGGGTATATAGCCTGCGCCCAAAGTGTCCCTTTGGTCCACCCAAAACAAAGTTAATGGGCCGAGAAGGCCTGCTTCAAAATGTACATTTTTGAGAACTAAAATAAAGACTTGAAGCTAGTGATCTCTAAAGTCTAAATAACAATTTGGTAATTACTCCCTCCCTCTCACAAGTGTTTGCACCGTAAAATGAGTGGAGTGTTGAGGGGTAATTTTGTAAAGTTATATGAATAAAGTAAAAAAGTGATTGGAGAGAGTGTAAAAGTAATGTCATTTTGTGTAAATATGTGAATATTATAAGTGAATTTTATGAGAGAGTTTCCTTTTATGGGACGGACAAATAAGGTAAGTGTGCAAACAGTTGTGGGATGGAGAGAGTATAATTTAGGCTGAAAAGACTTGAGGTGTCCAAAGCTAAGTGGTTAAAATTCTCAGTTATACTAACATTTCCTCATAGATTAAACATATATTACAAGATATATAGTTATTTTACTTAAAAAAAAAAAAGAATCATTTTACATATTGAATTGACGCGGCGGTTAAATCAAATTGAAAGCTAATTATCCCGACAAGAATTGGGAATATATATTATGTATTGTATTTGTATGCTATAAGGTGTAACGTGTAGAATCAAATTGAAATAAGAGATTCAGAGTTTTGTAGATATTACTCACCATTCACATATATAATCATCTCAACACGTACTGCATGTCTGTATCTGTATATACGTGACGACTCAAGACTATTTTCTATGGAGGTAAAAAAAAAATATATATATTAATTATTATAGTACTCACTCCTTCCACGAAAAGTAGTCTCATTTATCCTATATTCTTTGTCCACAAAATGTAGTCTCATACCCTTTTTTTAAACTATCACCCTTCAACAATCACTTAATTACTCAAATTGTCATCAACTTTATTTACAAACAATCACTTTATTCACAATAGACCCCACAATACCCTACAACACCCTTACTTTATCTACTTTTTTCTTAAAATATGTGTCTCACTCTAATGGGACTACTTTTCATGGATGGAGGGAGTAATTTATATCGAATATATAATAAAAATGAATTATAAAATGTATAATTACAAACCAAAACTCTTTTAGCAAATATTTATACAAGTATCGACCAATTAAAAGCCGATAGCTCCCACCGTCGCAGTGTACTATTTTTCGGATGTCATTATTATACATACGAAATGCTACTGTTTAAAAATTAAGCATTATTTTTAACATTGATATTCGAAAAGAAAAAAAAAAATTGCATGAAAAGTTCATAGAAATGTTACTCGAGAGTCGAGACATTTGACTAGGAATAGGATAATTAGCTTAAGAAGCTCTGAATTGAAAATAGACGACTATATATATAAGATGTCTATTGTGAGTCTTCACTCAGCTCGTGGGCCCAGGCTGATGAAGTGATGTAGCCACACAAAATGCCCTCAACCTCAATTGTATTAATGGAAAAGTTTGGATTTTATAATTTGTAATGTGTAACTACTTTATAATTCACACTCATTGGAGACTGATGTGTAGTGTAGGGAAATTAATTTTAGCACATGGTTCAACATACATGATTATGACAGCAATCTAATCGAATTCAATTAATTTAAAGTTTCAATCCGATCAATTGAAATGATCAATAGTTATATGTAAAAGGACGATGTGTTTGATTTATACTTTATGGGCATGTTTGGTTTATTAGATTAGATAGGATATATTGTTTTATCCCTATAATTCTCATGTTTGGTTTACTTGAATTTAGCCCGTGATTATAATTAGCTCGAAATTGTTTTCCTTGATAATCATGCATTTGGGTGTTAATTAGTCCCAAAGAGAAGGTGAGATAATTTAATTCATCAATTCAAACACAAATCTCAATTCAAAAAATAATGCAATCCCATTTAATTAATCCTATCATACATTATCTATCCCAATCTGTAAAGTAAACTAGCCCTATATATATTCATCAGTGTGGTTTCATTTACGAATTCAATTTGAAGTTTATTTCAATCTAGCTACAATTCTACATGCAATACGCTTATTGAAAACATTGTTTTTATATACATCTAAGTGAAAAAAATTATTATACACGAGAGGAGGATTAGTTTGATTAATTTATATATTCATCCATGGAATTCATATATTGTGGAGTATGAGGTATGAAAGAATCTTTTGGGGGAGGAGGCTCATCGAGTGGACAATTTAAATGGGTGGAGTTGCTTTCAGAGGTCGTTTGTCTGGAGGCTCTAATACCATGAAAGAATTTCGTCTCATCTAAAAGTCCGAACTTGCCGAGAGGATGAAAATTAATTCTTGTATATTAATTCCTATTAAAAGCCAATATAGGAGAGTGTAATATAAAAAATAATTTTAAAATAAATTAATAATTAATTGAGACCGGGTTTTAGAAAAATCACAATGTCTTACAAAATGATATTAATGGTTATGCACTTGTGTTCATTAGAGACTTAAAAGGAAGAATGATTAATATAGGAGAACTGGATAAATAAAGGGAAGAAACAAACATGATTTTTTATTTTATTTTCGAGAGAATATATTTATTTCGAGAAAGATGGAGGACTATATGTATATTTAATTTGGTCGGTGGGGGGTGGTTGCATGTGAAATCTTAGAATATAGATACCAAATCTTTATCTAAATTAAACATATAGTATATGTAACCACATAATTACGAAGATTTTAAATTATATTAATACATATATATTAATTTCAAATTTAGCATTTATTTATTTATTAGTGTATTTTATGTAACCTTTAAATTAAATTATTTAAGGTCAAAACAGCTAGCTCATGGTGTGAACTGTGAATATTATAATTAATCTCTTTCAAATTAATTCTATAACTCATGTTATAAATATATATAATGATCGAGCAACAATATTTATATTAAGTATTAGTGTTGGTTTGTAAATTGTAATGATTAAATTGCATTTGGGGTCCATATTTAATATTGGTCACATCCCTCCCTATTCACACCATGCATCAACCAACCACCACCATAACAAATCTCATTAATTAATTACTCTACTAATGATTTGACAAAAATGTATGTCACCTCAATTTCATATCAATGCTTAACATACAAAATATAACTTTTAAAAAAAAAAAAAAAAAAAAACTTTAACCCAGTCTATTACTTTCAAATTACTCAAATTTATGACTACAAATATTACTTAAAGCTATTTTATTTTATCAATACAAAACATTACTGTTTAAAATGCGAAGTATCTTTTTTTTTTTAGTGAGATATGAATTTGAGTGCACAAAGATACCTTCCCTAATTATTCTTTCAAAGTTGTCAAGTCTTTGTCGTTTTGATGGAGTAGTAGTATTGGAGCTTTGTTATCTACTCTTCACTGTAATATCTCGTGAAAAAAAGCATGCGTATATAATAAAATTTGTCCTTTAGTGACATTTTAAAGCAACACAACTAAAAATATTCAATTTTAAGACATATAACTAATTAAGGCATTAAAAAAAATAACGGGCCATACTAACACATGAGTTTAATTATATTTTTTTTTTTTATCGGTAAAAAGTGATTGTATTAATAGTGGGTACAAGAAGATACCCGAAATTCAGTGTACAAGTCTTTTCATTTGGGTAGAGACAGTAAATGTTATGCTATATGAATCTTAAACCATGCACTTGAGTGGATCTGTCACCCAGGTCTTGAAAGGAGAAGTGTTTCGAGTAGGAAATTCGATCGTGAACCAGCTCCATAGTCTTGCCTTTAGCTCCTCCTTGATCTTTGCTAGTGTGAAGGTCTCGTTTCTGAATAGGACTGCGTTTCTCCCTTTCCATATGAGCCACACCACACACATCCATATACATGTGGCGATCTTCTTCCCGTTTCTTCCTTTGATGAGGCCTCCAAAACCTAAGAAGTTGCTTAGCAGGTCTGGCGGTAGTGGTGACGGTATGTTGAGCCATTTGAGACTTTCCATCCATACTTGGTATGCTTGAGGACATTCCAGAAAGATGTGTTTCTCGGTTTCTTCACTCTCACCACATAGTACACACCTTAGATCGTCATTTTGGTTCAGGATGTTCCTTCTTCTGAGGTTGGATCGTGTTGGCAGCCTTCCCCATAGGAGTCTCCAAGCATGGGCCTTGACTTTTGGTGGTGCGAAATTCTTCCAAATGCTTGTGAATCCTTGTATCAGCTCTTCGTCCGGTCGAGTGCCATGACTTTGGTTGAACAAGATCGAGTATGTTTCCTTCGTGGAGAACTTCTTTGTGTTTGATGCTCTCCATTTCCACGAGTCTTCAAGTCCTTCTTTTAGTTGAAACCTGTCTATCACAGATATCAGATCGTTAAGCAGTGCTAGTTCCCTATCAAAAAGTGTCCTTCTCCATCTCCACTCCCATCTCCAGGTGTTCCTCTCCCAAGCACCCATGTCCCCCACTTTCCTATCCTTATCTATGCTAATCTGGTAAAGTCTCCTAAACCTAACCTTGAAAATTCCTTCCCCCGTCCAGTTTTCCTCCCAGAAAAAAGAATCTTTCCCATCCCCTAGAACCTTAGATAGATTATCATGGAACCAACCCCCATCTCCCTCACCTATCACCTTTAGAACATCCTTCCACCATAATGAGACCCTCCCTACCCTCCCTATTGGGAATATACTAAAGTTGTTTACCCCTAGATTCTCATACCTAGACCTAAGAACCCTTGCCCACAAACTGTTTTTTTCATTTAGATACCTCCATCCCCATTTTCCCAATAGAGTTTTGTTAAAAATTCCAATGTCTCTAACCCCTAGTCCTCCTAGCTGTTTTGTATTGCAAACTTTTTTCCATTCGATCCATGCCACTCTCTTCCCGTTACTCCCACCCCCCCAAAGGAAGTTGCGTTGTAATCTCACAATCTCACTCATGGTTTTCTTTGGTATGTGGTATAGAGACAGATAGTATGTCGGAAGAGAAGAAATAACCGAGTTTAACAACGTGATCCTGCCACCCATCGAAATCTTCTTATCGTCCCATCTTGCTAGCCTGTTTTTTATTTTATTCACGATCGGGGCCCATTCCTCCGTTTTTCTGTGGTTTGATCCTACTCTCATTCCCAGGTATGTGAAAGGGATGTTGTCGACTCTGCATCCTAGGATTTCCGCCATGCCACTAAGGATATTTTCTTCCACGTTTACTCCTATGACTGAGCACTTCCCAAAGTTGATTTTTAGGCCTGACATCAGTTCCATGTTTCTAAGCACTCGCCTCATAGTCCAAGCGTTCTCCAGACTTGCGTCCCCCATGAGTATTGTGTCATCCGCAAACTGTAGATGTGACACTCTGATGTTTTCACGTCCGAGTTCAGCCGCTTTGTACAGTCCTTCTTCTGTTGCCCTTTCCATTAGGATACTCAATCCTTCTGCAGCGATTAGGAATAGGAAAGGGGATAGGGGGTCCCCTTGCCTTAATCCTCTCTCCATTTTGAATTCTCCAGAGGGGCTACCATTAACTAGGACCGTTGCTGTTGCTGTCGTTACACACTCCATAACCCACTTTCTCCATTTGGCATGGAAATTGAGTCTTTCCATCATGAGTTCTAGGTAGCCCCAGTCTACCGAGTCGTAGGCTTTTGCGAAATCAATTTTGAAGAAGGCTCGTACTAACCTTTCCCGTTTTGCTTCATCGATCGCTTCATTTAGGATGACCACGCTATCCAAAATGTTCCTGTTTTCGATGAACGCTGATTGTGCCACAGAGATTATGGATGGTAGTACAGATCCAAGTCTTTTTGCCAGGATTTTTGATATGATCTTGTATATTCCCCCCACTAGGGATATTGGCCTGAAATCGTTCAGATCTGTACTAACCTCCTTTTTGGGGATGAGCACAATGAAGGTTGGGTTGAATCCTTTCACCAATCGTCCGTGGGTATGGAACTCCTCCATGAGTTGGATGAAATCTGCTTCCAGAAGATGCCAGAACTTTTTTAAGAATCCAAAATTGAAACCATCTGGTCCGGGGCTTTTTGTGCTATCGCACTCATTAACGGCTTCTCGAATTTCTTCCTTCGAAAAAGGGGCTGTAAGCATTTCATTTTCTGTGGCTGATATCTGTCTCCGTGCAAAGCCTTCTGCAGGGATTGGTCTAGTCGTCCTTTGGTTTTTGAAATGGTTCTGGAAATGCTCGAAAACCCCTTTTTTCACTGCTGCAACTTCTTCACTCCATTCTCCATCCACCATGAGGCCCAGGATTTCGTTTCTTTTCCTTCTTCTGTTGATGTAGTTGTGGAAGAAACGCGTATTACAGTCACCCTCCTTCACCCACTTACATCTTGATTTTTGGAAGTTGATCATGCTTTTCTTTTTTAGCTCACGGATCAGTAGTGCCGCTGCCCTATTCCTGTTCATAATCTCAGTGTCTTCCAGCCCAAAGACTTCGTCAATTGTGTCCAGTTTTTGAATTTCAGCTCGTTGATCTTCTATGTTGCGGTCGATGATGCCAAAAGTATTTATGTTCCACTCCTTTAGATCTGCTTTGAGCATTTTCAACTTTTCCTTCATGACATAGCTTCTCCATCCTTGTGTTTGGTAGCTATTCCACCTTTCCTCCACAAAACTCTTGAATTCTGGGTGGGTTGACCAGGCATTGATGCTTCGGAACGGCTTTGGCCCCCAGTCCTTGACTTTGATCCCCATTAGGATGGGACAATGATCTGAGACTGAGCGTTGTAGTCCTCTCAAGTGTGTATTGGGCCATTGGTTTAGCCAAAGATGATTCACCAGGGCCCTATCCAGTTTGCTCTTGCATGATCCGTCCGCCTTGTACCATGTGTATTTCCTCCCGTGCAGTGGAAGGTCCATCATATTCGCCGTTTTGATGAAGCCATCAAACGCCAGTGTATCTCTGTGGTTTTGTTGCTGCCCTCTACCATCCCTTTCTGATCCGCAGCGTATTGCATTGAAATCCCCGATGATGCATATACAGGCAGCAGGATTTTGGCTCACAATAATGTTTAGGCGGTCCCACAGCTCTATCTTTTCAGGAGAATTACATGGCGCATAAATGTTAATAATGCAGCATTGTACTCTTTCCTGCCCCCACACACCGTTTAGTATTACTCCTCCAGTCATATGCCAGCAGCTAGAAACCCTGAAAACGTCCGGGTTCCAGATGGATATGATTCCTCCCGATCTCCCTGTAGCTTCTCTTGAGTACCACTCCATTTTACCTTGCCCCCATATTGCTCGGCATGTTGTTTCCTCCACACTTTCCAGCTTAGATTCTTGAATACAACATACGTCCACCCCATGTTTCTTTATGAGGCTCCGTAGCTCTTCTTTTTTGATACGGTTCCCCAAGCCTCGAATATTCATAGATAGAATCTTCATGGATTACACTCTTCTGCCTCTCCTTCTGCGCTTGATTTCTTTGACTGAGCTTTTTCCTCCATCTCTTTAAGCTTACTAATTTCCTGGATATCGGATGTTCTTGTCTGGATTCCTAGGCTCTTCCCTATGCTCCATGTTTTTGAGGCCTCGGTTTCCGCATCGAGTGTTAATGGAGTGGGTGGGTTCCGTTTTCCTTTCCCCTTTTTTGGTTTTTTGCTTTGATCAGATTTCTTCTCCGTCTCCGTCTCGAGGCCTTTTGAGAATTCTGACCATCTCTTTGTCTCCATCTGCCACCTTTCCATCTTGTTGACTTTCTTTTTTGGGGGGTTTTTTCGAGGTTTGTAGGTTGGTTTACTGATGGTGTTTGGGGTTAGGTTTGAGGGGGTGGAGGTGGAGGTGTTATTGTCTTCGCGGATCAGGTTTGAGTTTGGATAGGACTCGGGGGCCGCCGGAGAAAGGTCCACGGGGCAAGGGGGTTGGATTTGGGTTTTTGTAGAAAGGCTGGTATATGGAGTGGGTGCGAGAGGTAGTGGGGGTGCCAGCGGGAATGTTTGTTCTGAGGGACAGCAAGTATTAGGGTGGGAGGGTGTATCAGGTTTTGGTTTGGGTGCAGTAGGGTGGGGGGTGTGAGTGGGTGTATCTATTAGAGGGGGGGGTGTAACAGGATATGTCTGGGTGGGGGGGGGGTAAGAGGATACAGCTGGGTGGGGGGGACAGTAGGGTGGGGGGTGTGTAGAAGGGTGGGGTGTGAGAGTGGGTGTATCTGTTAGAGGGAGGGGTGTATCTATTGGAGGGGGGGGGGTGTAATAGGATACGGCTGGGTAGGGGGGACCAAAGGACAGGCTGTAATTGATTTTGGCCCATTGTGAGTGGGCCCAAAAAAGGTGTGGGCCTGAGATTTTGAATTAGGGCATACAAGCGTATCTTCTGCAGAGAGTACTCCCACGACTCCATTGCCGCTTTCTGTTACAATGGTGTCCCTCTTTGACTGGTTTTGAGTCTCCTGTTTTGATTCTCCTCGATAAAAATCCGATTTGTGGGTCCCTACCTCGATATTTGATAACGGCGCCATGATTGAGTTTGGTTCACGCTCTTTCCATGTACTGACATTCTTCTCTTGTTCCAAGATTTCATTAACTGCTTCGCAATTATTATCTCCTCGGGGCCCATCCGGATTTGTGCGTTGTACGATGCAACGGTTCGAATCTTGACGAACGGACATCGATTCTGAAGTCCCGCCGGAGACGTCGCCCGACCGTCCGCGATCTGTCGCCTCCGCCGGACCGCCGGATTCATCCTCGTCCCGGTTGTCTTCTTCCATAGACCATACGGACCCCTCGAAAAATTCATCCAGGTCCGATTCCGATTCAGAATCACACTGCCCTATTTGATTTTCCTCTCCATGTTCTTCCATTATTTTGCAATTGAAGATAATGCCATCAATATCAAAACGAACAAGCAAGTTAACGTCTTTGAGGTAAGAAATGGATAGGAGGACCCTCGCATAGTCGAGCCGTGTTAGCGCCTTGGTTTGTTCATCGATCTTTACCAGTTTTCCGATGGAGGCACTCGCCTTTTCAAAAAAACGGGTGTTCCAAGCTTGTGCAGGGACTCCGATCCATCTCGTCCACACCAATCGTTTATGGCACACGTCCATTGGTCGCCATTTTCTGTGCCATTCAAACCAATGACGGAACCACTCCTCCATGGCTCCCATAATCTCATCTTGGCTTTTCTCGGATACGATCTGAATGAGGATCGCGTCGTCCCCTAGCGTTCTCAGCTTTAGGATATTCACACACTCCTGTTGCAATTCCTCGCCGTGGCTCTCCCACGAGAATTCTTTCCTTAAAACTCCCGTCATGCATTCTTCAAGCCAATTCGTCTCCTCCTTAGTCGTTTGGAATTTGACAGTGGGGATCTCCTTTTGAGTCGAGTTAAAATTTGCCCCCAACTCGGTGGTTTCCTTATGAGTGGTATTTATTTTTGCCCCCAAAACGGTGGTTTCAGGAGCGGTTCCATGGGGTTTCACAACTTCTGAAAATGAGAGCTCTTTTCTCATGATATTTCTATTTGCTTCGAAAGAAATACCACGAGCATGGGGCTTTGGATTCTGTGTTTCTTCCGTCGTTCTCTCGTATCTCGGCACGTAGGCTCTGATTTTGTAGCTCCCCATCCAAACATTGTTGAGAGCTTGGAGCATGCTTGCTTCGTCCGTATCGCATTCAAACCTAACGAAGCCGAAAGGTTTGCCCTCCCTGTCATTTTTGAGTGGTCTAAAAATGTCCATCACCTTTCCAACTCTTTCAAAACTGTATTTTAAATCCTCCGTCGTACATTCGGCCGGAAAGTTTCTGAAAAAGAAGGTAACCACATTTCTCATCTTGAGGTCGATAAGTTTCTCTCTCCAGGCGGCATTCCCACGGTGTTTCCGTCGATGTATCTCTTCCTCTTCCGGGTACCTATCTGTTCTCTGTGGATGTCTACGGGGCAGGGTAAAACTACGGTTTGGGTTGTATGAGTGCCTCACCGGAATTCTCTCGGAAAAGGGTCGGTTGTTCCTACGGCTTACTCTCACCCACTCTCCTCCCCCTCTCTCACTCTCACACTCTCTCTCTCTAGACATTTTTTTTGTGAAATGCATTTTAGGGTGCCTTTACCATTTTAGGGGTGTGTAGAAGGGTTTGGGTTGTATGAGTGCCTTTACCTTTTTCAAGATTAGTATGGTGGTGCTAACCGTATTGAATTTAGATATTTAAAAAATAATAAAATTGTAATATTCTTATTTAAAATATTTTTAATTGAAAAAAATAAAAATAAAAATTTATTAAAGATTAAATAGTAGACTCATTAAACCTCGTTCTGATGTCCAAAATCTGAATAACTATCTTTAACCTGCTAAAAAATGACTCATTTAATAAAGATGTGAAAAAGCAAAAAAAAAAAAAAAAAGAGTTAGTGAAAGAGATTGGGCAGAAAAACCTTCAGTAGAAAAAAGTGTACACTAGTACAGGCTGTACAGTACCTCCAAAATTGCACATGATGACACCATATCCACGCCCACAAACCATATAACAATAAAATTCAGATTTGAATTTTCTACATTTTTTAATTAAATTTTTTATAAATTTTGGAAGAACATAAAATAAAATAATGAGTGAAAATATAAAAGGGTATAACTTACTTATTGTGTCCAGCTCTGTCATAAATTTACAAGAAATTGAAATGAAGAGGGGATCCATGTCCAAAAAAACTCACTTCTTATGCATTATTTTTACAAAATATCCATCCTAAATTAAATGCATCATTTTATAATTTGATAATAAAATTTACATTTTAACATAAATTCCTCAAATATCTTAAAATTACATTAAATGTTACTATTACTTTATTATTTAGATTTTTTTTAATGTTACTCTACCTTATTACCTAAAAAACAAGTATACCTTTTATTTTATTTCATTTAATACTAATAAATAATTTTCACATTAAACTCTGTACAAATAGTAAATGTTGCATAAAAAATAGGATGATGGAAGTACATATTCCCTTCGTCGACATAGTGAAAACTACTCATTCCCATTCTAGCAAATTACTTTTTTCACATTTACTAATTCTCTAATACATCTACTTATTATATCATATTTTTTAATCTCCGTACCCAAAACTCTCTCGATAGCTTTTATCGGGGGAGTATTTTTTATGGAAAATATTTTACCAACACTTTTATTACCTCTGAAGTCTGGACTTCATGAGATTTACGGTTATTACCTCTGAAGTCTGGACTTCATGAGATTTACGGACCAAGTTAAAAGAGGAAAAAAAAAAAGGAAAATCAAAATAGCATTGTTAAGGTAAATCAATCATATCATGACTCATCAAATTAATATTTGTGTTTGATTTGAAACTTCAGAATCTTGCACATGGGAAGTGGATAAGATGAATTTTTAAAGCTAAGAAACTTGAAATAATTTGAGTTTGAGTTTGCAAAGCAAAAGGGATATTTGTTTACAATTATTGTGAAAGATGTGATCATGCAAAGTGTTGGCATATAAAGTTAAAACAACCAGTTTTTTTTTTATAGTGAAGGTGCATTATTGGGGTCATAAGCTTACAAATCATGAAATTAATATATGATTTCTAATTATAATATATTAACATCCCTAAACTCCACAAATTTAAGATATTATATTATCACATTTTGTTTATTTATATTTATTTCCTACACGAAATAACAATATCACATGCACACGCCAATATGACATATAGTAACATATAATGTTATTATAATTATTCTTAATCTATTCCATTTTAAATGTCTATTTAGATTTTTTTTTTAAATAGTTATTAATTTTTTAAGAGATATTTCTTAATTTTTGCAAACTATAAGAGTGTTGAATAGTATATTATGATCATAAATAATTTATTAATAACTTGTAAAAAACATATTAGTCATATTTTATATGAATAATTATTAATAATAAATAATTTTTAAGCGTGGGAAACTGACAGTTTTTCAAGTCAAGAGTTACATCCTCGAATAATTAATACTCCGTAATAATTATCTCTGTTTCATAATAACTTTTTCACTTTTTTTAATAAAATTTTCATTAATCTATATTTTAACATATTATTTTTTTTCTTAATCATAACACTTGTATTGCATTTATTATTTTGTTATATTTCAACATATATTCAACTGTTATTTTATCTATCTTTAACCACATCACAATATATAGTGACACAAAAGGGAGTATAAAGTTAATTGTATTGGGAAAACCAGAGGAAATATTTGTTTTAGTTCTATAACTTTGAGTTATTCCAAAATAAATCATTTAAGTTTTTAACTTTACAAAATACATCTTATATCTTACAAGCTATTAATTTTTGTCCTTTTTTAAATCTATTTTAGTCCTTTAAGTTTAAACTCCAATTTTAATCATTTAAATATAATAAAATCTAAAAACTTTAATAAAATTAAAAAAAATACTAATTTTAATGTATAATTTTTTTAAAACATCATTAAAATATATATTTTTCAAAATTAAATAAAAACATCATTAAAATCTTAATTATGCTCAAATTCTATCTAGCCATTTTTTCCTAATTAATAAAAAATATAAAAATTTGAAAATAAAAATATATAGTAAAATCTAAAAAATTGAAAGAAAATTATAATTAAATCTAAACTCTATAAGTAATTATTGTGATAAACATAATATTAAATCATATAAAAACGCATTTCAATTAATTTAATGCACATTTATTAAGTTTTGAAATTCTTATCTAAGCTTGTTGATAATTATAAGAGTAGAACTCAAACGAGCTTTAATCGAGTCGGAATTAATTTAAACCCTAAACCCGTGTCATATTTCCTAGATGTAAATTATAAATTATTATATAAATCATTATATAAATCAAATAATTTACATTTGGAGAATATGACCGGGGTAGTTGGAATTGTCCTTTTTTTTTAATACATATTTATAATTTTCTTTCAAATTTCTAGATATTAGTATATATATATATATTTTTTTTTTCGGATTTTTATATTTTTAATTAATTAGGGAAAAATGGCTAGGTAGAATTTGAGCATAATTAAGATTTTGATGATGTTTTTATTTAATTTTAAAAAATATATATTTTAATGATATTTTAAAAAAAATATACATTAAAATCAGTATTTTTTTTTCAGATTTTATTATATTTAAATGATTAAAATTGGATTTTAAACTTAAAGGACTAAAATAGATTTTAAAAAGGACAAAAATTAATAGCTTGTAAGATATAGGATGTATTTTGTAAAGTTAAAAACTTAAAGGATTTATTTTGGAATAACTCAAACTTATAGGACTAAAACAAATATTTCCTCGGAAAACCAATTTAAATATGAAGTATATAATACTCTTCCATTCATATAAAGTGTGACTATTTATTTTATTGAATTACCCTTTTTTTTTTAAAATATATTCAATCACATTTATTTTATCTATTTTATTCATAAATAAACAATATTTTTTTAAATATGTAAAGAAAAAAAAATGGAGTAATATGCTTAAAAAAAAAAAAGGAATGGATGAGGTAGCAATATTATTTATTGGCGTCCCATGTTGTTGCGAGTACAAAATTTAGGATCTCCGTTGATGTAGCTTTCACACAACTACCTACCTATTTCACTACAAGACAAATTATGAATCAAGTTTTTTAATGATAGAGAGAAAGGTGTGTGTCACAAGCAGGCCCAGCCAGCAAAGCTGGAGTTCAAATAATTGGGAGAGTTATGTTTAAATAATTGTGTTGCGTCTTAACTCAAAACCAAAATAATTCATTCTTAATAGTAGTACTATTTGTTTTGATCAATTTTCGATTCAAGTGCCCAAATAAAATACCCTCCCCGTTCTAAGGGAATTTACACCTTTGAATTTACACATTTTAAAAAAAAGTGTAATAATTGTTATTTTTAGGGGTAGTTTGTAAATTTTTATGAATAAAATAAATAAAAATATAAATTGAGTGTGAAAAAGTAATAATATATAATTAAATATGTGTATATTTTGAGAACGAGAGTTATAAAAATATTTTCTTTTATAAAGTATGCAAATTGGTTGAAACTTTTTTTTTTTTTTTTGAAGAGATTGGGAGTACTTTTTTTTAGGAGAGGGAGTACTATTATTTTGACACAATATTTAATATTTATATGGTACGACCGCAGGTAAGAAACATGATGCTAAAATAGATATAAATATCATGCTTATATACGATACTATGGATGTAATGCACTTCACAAATTATTCAAGCTCGTTTAATTAGACTTGAAAATATAAATAAATAAATTTAAGCTCAATAATATTTGATTCGTTAGTTCGTGAACATGTTCGTCTGTAAGCTCCCGAACATGTTCTTATAAATTATAATGAATATTTTAATTTTAATATATAATTTTTAAATTTAATACTCACCCTATTCATAAAATGTAGTCTCATTGAAATGAACACATATTTTAAAAAGAAAAAAATAGATTAAGTAATGGTATTTTAGGGTCATTATGAATAAATTAATTGTTTGTGAATAAAGTTGAATGACAATTTAAGTAATTTAGTGTTGGTTGAAATGTGAGAATAAAATGATGTTTTTTATAAAATGTATAAGATTAGATTTTTTGAACGCACAAATAAGACTACATTTTGTGGATGGAAGAGTATGTATTATAAATATAAAAATATGTTAATCAAAATTATTTATTTAAATAAAATTATAGAATTGAGTAAATATATAATACTCCCTCCGTCCCGGAGGAACTTGCACCCTTTGACCGGCACATATTTTAAGAAATGTGTAAGAAAAGGTGTAATGATTGATGTTTTGAGGGGTAGTTTTGTAAACTTTTATGAATAAAGTAAAGTAAAAAGTAGATTGAGTGTGAAAAAGTAATGACATATGGGTAAATATGAGTATATTTTAAGGGTGAGAGTTGTGAAAATATTTCCTTTTATGGAGTGTGCAAATTAGTATGGAACATCCATATATGTAAATTCATGTGGGACGGAGGGATTAGTTTTTAGAAATGTGTTGTTTTTTTGTGCAAATAATTGTGATGATCTTAACAATAGGTTTTAATCAAATCAAACCCCTAACAAATGCACCAAACTACGCTGTCACTTTGTTAATCTTACCAGATATCCATTGCAAGAACACCTATGTCAATCACGCATGAGACAGTTTCATGTGGAAGACAAAAACTTATACAGTATGTAATATTAACTAATTAAGGTAAATTAAGTTAAAATTTGCGGGTCAACGCAGGTTAAATCGAATCAATCTTAATTAGAATATTTATTTTCACTCTAAAATATTATCTTACTACATAACCAAAACTATGTTACTACAATATCTAAATTTTATCACTACAATGTCAAAAGTGTATTACTGCAACTCTAAAAATATTTGGGACACTTATTTTTTTTGGGCAAAATTATTAAAATAATTTTGATTTATTCGACTACTACATGACTAAAACAATGTTACTACAAGACCAAAATTCTATCACTACAAGGTCAAAAGTGTATTACTACATGTTCAAACATATTCGGAAAACTTAATTTTTTGGTGAATTTGTCAGAATGTTTTGACATGTAGTATTAAATTTTTTGTCTTGTGGTGGTAATATTTTGGTCTTGTAGCAACAATATTTTGGTCATGTAGTAAACCACCTGTTTGCAACCCGCAAATTTTCTGGACAATTCGAATCCATACTTATGATCCGCGATTTTTTTTAAATTAATTTAATTTGACTTTTAAGCTTAGAGTTTTGATTTGTTTAATTGGAATGAAATGCATGTATGCAACTTGTCGCATATAAAAATGAGGCGAAATGATATTCAGACCCGTCCCGCCTTCACTACGGAGCAAGGGATACAAATTAACCGATTAGGGCGTAACATGAGGAAGGTTAAAATTGTTATTCCTAACTTAAATTAAACATCTCTTTTTTGTTTGACTTCACACTTCTTTTGTTCGATGAATCACTTAAAATACATACTCCTAATTATTTATTTAATCTCACACTTTACTTTTTCTTTTTCTTTAATTTGTATATTATTATACAAGTGCAATTAATCTTGGATGGTTGTAGTATTATTTTGTCGGGTCAATTAATAGTATTTACAACAAAACTAATTAAAAAGAAATATTTAAACGAAAAGGTTATTTTATACACGATTAAATTCGTTCTTTTATGTGTTTTGCTTTTGATATAAGTGAGAGAAAAAATATTAGAAATTATTTATTGAACTAATTGAAGTACAACGCATTTCACAATTTCTTTCCTTATATTTTTTTAAAAAAATCATTAGTTTAACATCAATCTATTTTTAGGTGTGAGTGTAACCTCAAAAGGTTAGATCAATGAAAATTAATAAATATATACCACATTATCCCAATTGGCAATTTTTCTCATTGATCAGTGGATGAATTTCGATATATCTCGTTTACAGAAAGTCTCTTTAGCTATTTATTTTAGTTTTGATTAAATTCATTTTTGTTTGTTTGTTTCATTAAATTCATTGCATTGAGTACTATTTTTTGGCATGCAAAATTTATTTGTGGCAGTTGGTGTACAAAAAGTACATGAAGTAAAAGGTTGAAAGTCTACAGAAGTTTTATAGCTGGAAAGTAGGAG
This sequence comes from Galeopsis tetrahit, assembly GCA_963675135.1. NCBI lineage: Eukaryota > Viridiplantae > Streptophyta > Magnoliopsida > Lamiales > Lamiaceae > Galeopsis > Galeopsis tetrahit. The sequence goes on along the minus strand of OY776128.1, from coordinate 68,976,045 downwards.
GAACACTACAAAAGTAAGATAAATTTGGTTATTTTATGGGATTGGATTGTCCACACCAATTCTTGCTAACCCTAATTTAGCCAAATTCCTACTAGTGAATGACAGATCACACAAGAGTTTTATATATATATATGAAAGCCAAATCAATTACTACTAAGTTTAGTGACCATTTCCAGTACTTTGTCTTATATAAAATAATTCCATGGATACAATTGATTAGTAGGTGTCACTTTATAATAAAATGATTAGTGTTAATATATATATATATATATATATATAGTATATTGTTGTAGTTTTTCAATTTATTATTATATTTTATAAATAATTAATATTGATGCAACTCAAACCAAACTATTCGATACTCGATTCAAGATTGTTTACTAAAAGTTCGTTTGATCTCAATTCGACGGTTTAAAGCTCGGCTCGAGCTCGATAAATAAAAAAAAAAGTGTAAAAATGTCAAACTAGTTCGAGCTCACTCGTTTAATCATCAAACAAACTCAAATAATAATTTCAAAGTTTAATAATATTTCAAATAAATTTGAACTGCATCACATTTTACTTGATTTGAGTCATTTACAACACTAACTATCCACGACAAAGAATAGTCATTATTAGTAACAAACATTTTTTTTTTTTTGAAAGGATTATTAGTACCAAACTAGTACCAATGTATCCCATAGAAAATATCTAATGTGTGTTGAGAATGGTATATTAATCCCAAACTAACAATATCTTTATTTATGGTCCATTATTATTGCTTGGAATTAGAACAATATCTACATCAGTTACAGCTATAATTTCCTAATCAAGGACATTCAATGGCGATCTCTATTTTCATTTTTTATTCTTTAATTTAATTGGTTTTATATGACTTATATATTTATTTATCGATCTTTCTATTTTTTTTAGTTCGTTAAAAAGGGTGTTGTTGATAGCAATTTATTATTCTCTGTGTTTGTAAAAGCACGTACAAACCACCTTTTTCTTCCCTGATAATTTATAAGCTCTTTAATATGAATTAAATCAACTATGTTTTAAAATCTTACTGTATGTTAGTAATGTTTTTAAGATTCTAACACTACAAAAAAAGGTCGTTTTAGAGACGGATTTACCGACGGATTTTCCGTCGGCCGCAGAGGTTACCGACGGATTTACCGACGGAAAGTCGGTCGTCCCCTTTTTCGGCGTCAGCTTTTTTTGCCGACGGATTTTTGAATTCCGTCGGCATTGCCGACGGATTTCCCGACGGATTTTCCGTCGGATTTGTCGAGGGAAATACCGAGGGAAATTCCGTCGGTATTTCGGACAACCCATTTAACAAACCGGGTCAACATTCCGTCGGTAATTCCGTCGGAAAGAATGAATTAAAATAATTATAAAACAAATTAGAATGAATTAAAATAATTATAAAAGAAATTAATTTTTGAATAAATATTGATTTCGAAATTCATATATCGACGGAATATCCGTCGGCATTTGACCGACGGAATATCCGTCGGCATTTTACCGACGGAATATCCGTCAGTAAAACAAAATATGAATAAAAAAAATATGATTTCGAAATTCACATATCGACGGAATATCCGTCGGCATTTGACCGACGGAATATCCGTCGGCAATTTACCGAGGGAATATCCGTCAGTAAAACAAAATATTAATAAAAAAAATATGGGTGGCCGGGGAGGCCCCGACCAGAATTTTATTTTCCGACCAGAATTACATTTTCCGAGAGGTTGGGAATGTGAAGAAATTTCGTAAAAAATGTCATTATGTAAAAATTAAAATATTATGTAATGAAACAATAATATTACATGAAATATTATGTTGGGAATGTGAAGAAATTGGCATTGTTTTTATTACATATCCTCATGGTTAAAAAGTATTCTTCAATTCATACACCTGCACCAGTAGTACAATCACATTCCTTGAAAAATACACAAATATAAGATTCATAAAAACTAATGTATGCAATTTGTAAGATGGTTTATACACCTCAAACTTCTAGAATTAATTTAAAATATCAAAACTCCTTGAAAAATTATGAAATTGAAACTGTAAGAGCTCCTTGAAGTTTTTAAAGTGTATAAAATTTGTGTAACAAGTTTTGGTAGTCGAAGGACTCGTTTTTAAAACAGTGCAGTGCAGTTTATGTAAATGAGTCATAGAGTCAACTAACTTTGAGCATTTTTATAAAATACTAAAACATGTTAGAAAATTATGAATTTTAAAAAGTTGGTACATCTTGAAGTATAGAACACATAAAAATTTTGTATCATACAATTTGGGTGCCAGAAAATATTGTTTTGGTTCATTTTCGAAAATCACAGTAGGTAGCTTTTAATTTCAGCTTGAGCAGTTTTGGAAAAGGATTTTATAAAATTATTTATAATAATCAATAAATCATGAAATAAATATAAGTGGTTCATAACTTGATGTAGTATTTTAATATAAATTTTATAAAAGTTGATTTGGAGCCTATTCTTGCCAGAAAATTCTTAAGGGAAACAACCAAAAAATTTAAAAAAAAATCGATGTTGAAGTTCAAAATTTTTCAATCTAAACTCAAAATCACTTACGTCGGAGTCGGAGTCGGACCACTTATTAAAACGCCGGAGGAGCACAGATTGGGCGGCGGCCATGCTTCACGGTGGAGAGAAATCGGTGCCGAGGGTGGCGGGAATAGGGCCGGTGAGGTAGTTGTCGCCGATTCTGAGGATTTTGAGGTGGTGGAGGGAGGCGAGGTGGGGGGGAATGGGGCCGAAGAGTAGGGCCGAAGAGTGGTGGAGAAGAGGAAAGTTTGGAAAGAGTGAAAGAAAACCCTAGGTTGAGGTTTTATATAAGGGCTTATTTTCCGTCGGCATGTACAAATACCGACGGATATTCCGTCGGTATTTATCAAATGGTGAATGTCGACGGACATATATAAATACCGACGGATAATCCGTCGGTATTTTTCAAAAGGTAAACACGGACGGAAAACTAATTCCGTCAGCATTTTGGCGATTTTTTTTTTTTTTTTAAATAATTCAATTTTTTCTATATACTTACTAAATTACCAAAATATTTTTAAAAAAAATCACAAAATTCATTTCTTCCACATATATTAATATATATATTGGTTGTGACTTATATTTATAGTAAATTTAATTTTTATAATTTGTACCTAAATGATAAATAATTAATTAACTTTTATAAAATAAGAAATAAATACATTACATTAATTGAATTAATTTTCATCTTCATCGTCTTCATCCTCCTCTTCGTCCTTATCCTCCTCCTCCTCATCATCATCCTCCTCATCCTCATCCTCATCCTCATCCTCATCCTCATCTTCTTCATTCTCCTCTTCATCCTCATCTTCATTCTCCTCTTCATCCTCTTCTTCATCCCCCTCCTCTTCACCTTCAATTTCGATTAATTGGGGATTTGCAGCCGTCAAGGGTACAGAAAGATTGAAATCTCCCGTAAAGACTTCAGTTGGAGTCTCTATTTGTTCTGTTTGAAATGGAGATTCATCTTCAGTATTTATGTCCTTTTTAGGGACTTCTACCATTGACCTTGCCTTTACTTTGCAAACAGCGTGCCATTCATAACCACGTGGAGCTCCCGGATATGTGCAGTAGTATACTTGAGATACTTGATGGGCAAATACAAATGGATCATCCCCAACATACGTCCTTTTCGAACTAACATCAACGAGCTTGTACTCCGGGTGAATTCTTGTTCCTAGATGGCCTGAATCAAACCAATGACACTTGAACAACACTACAGTCTTTGCTGGATATCCTGGATATTCTACTTCGACGACTTCCCGTAACACCCCAAAGTAATCACTTGCATCTGCATTGTAATTCGCACTGCTAACGCAGACGCCACTGTTGGTAGTCCCCTTTGTCGATGCATACCCAGACGTATGAAATCTGTAGCCCTTCACAATATAACCGTTGTAAGTCTTTACACGACGTAGTGGTCCCTTGCTGAGATCTCGTAAGAATCGACTGTCTAGAGCGTTATCCCGTCCCTATACGGCTCAATTAAAAATTAATTAAAATAAATATTAATTTATTTACGTAAAACATAATTAATTAAATGATACTCACATAACGTTCGAACCATCGGGAAAATTCACGTTGAATACGAGCATCTATATATGCATCTGAGATGTTTGGTTCTGCTCGTCGTAGTTCTTGAGTGTACATCCTAATTCACAACATTCAAAAACTTGGTTAATATTAAATGACATAAATGAAGTGGTAGTTAAATAGACGATTTATATATGAAATACTTACTCAATGTATGGCTGAACTTCATCACAATTCAATAACACATACGTTTGTGCTATTTCCGCCTCCGAGTTCGTCTCCCAAAATCGTTCAATGGGTTTTCCTATTGGCCGTCCCTTAGACTTGAATATGGAGAGCATTCCATCGACCTCTTCACTGATATCGTCAGCGGATGTACCACCGAAGTTACGTGGAGCACTTCTTAACTTTGTGTTGACGTGGTCTTCAAAGTAATAAGAACAAAACATGCCAACCTCTTCATTCAAATAAGCATTCACAATCGATGCTTCAACGTTTGCCTTTTGTTTAGCATTACGTTTCAAGTTGTGGAGATACCTGATATACACACACACATATATATATATATATATAAAACTTATAAGAATGCATGTGTAATTGTAATGAAATAAAAAAAAGTAAGATTTTACCTTTCAAATGGGTACATCCACCTGTATTGCACCGGACCACAAATTCTCGCTTCATACGCTAAGTGAACGGGTAAGTGTTCCATCGAGTTAAAGAAGTTAGGTGGAAAAATTTGTTCCAACTTACACAAAGTCACTGGAATGTCTTCATCTAAACGAATCATATCATCGATCGTGATCGTTGTAGCCGTTAAATCTCTAAAAAATAGACTTAATTCAGTGATAGCCCTCCACACATTGAGAGGAAGAAGTTCCTTGAACGCAATCGGTATCAAGCGTTGCATAAATACATGACAATCATGACTCTTCATCTTTGCAACCTTACCCGTTGTTGTGTCTACGCATCGACTCAAGTTCGACACGTAGCCGTCCGGAAAGTTCAACTCCTTTATCCACCTACACAATCTTTGTTTTTGTGGCTTATCCAGTGTGTAGCTAGCCTTTGGAAATTTACCTGTACGCTCATCCTTTTTCAACTCTGGACGGCGACAAAGAGTGTCCAAATCCTCCCGAGACTTTGGAGTGTCTTTCGTCTTGCCTTCGGTGTTCATGATTGTGTGGAACACATTGTCAAACACATTCTTTTCAATGTGCATCACATCCAAATTGTGTCGTATCAATAGTGAACTCCAGTATGGTAAGTCCCAAAAAATACTCCTTTTGTTCCAACCACCCTCAATTCCTCTGTTGTGTTCCGCTGCATTTTCCTCAGTACTTTTTTTCAACCCCGTCCACTGAATCTCATATAACAACCTACGTCCTGTACGGAGAGTAAATTATAAGTGACACTAAAAGCAATAGATAAATATACGTTTAATACTCATTAAATAAATGTATAAAATACCATCTCGAAGTGGAGGTCGATTGTTTGTGACTGCTCTGTTCTTTACGAAGTTCTTCTTATTTCTTCGAAACGGGTGACCTTGAGGTAAGAACCTACGGTGATTATCGAACCATGAAACTTTTCTACTCACCGGGAGACTGAAAGCTTCAGAATTCTCCATACAATACGGACATGCTTTCTTTCCGGCCGTACTCCACCCGGACAACATACCATATGCAGGAAAGTCGCTAATGGTCCATAAAAGAGCAGCACGCATCGTGAAGTTCTGCTTTCTAAAAACATCGTACGTTTGGACTCCATTCTCCCATAAGAAGATCAAGTCTTTTATAAGAGGTTGGAGATAAACATCCAGTTTGTCCTTTGGATTCGTTGGTCCAGGCACCAATACAGTCAGAAACATTGTTTGAGGTTTCATGCACATCCACGGAGGAAGATTATACGGAGTCAGTATCACCGGCCACAAAGAATACTGCTTCCCATGCATCCCAAACGGTGCAAAACCATCAGTACACAAACCTAATCTCACATTCCTCGGTTCACAAGCAAAATCTGGAAACACGTTGTCAAGATGTTTCCAGGCCTCTGAGTCTGCCGGATGTCGCATCTCCCTCGACTCAGCCGAAGAGGAATCTGTAGCATGCCACGTCATGTGTTGTGCAGTGGCACTTGATTGATATAATCTCATCAAACGAGGAATGATAGGAAGGTAGTACATCTTCTTATATGACACTTTCTTCTTTGTCTTCTTCGATTGACCACCAGGTCCCTTTCGACGTGCCTCTTTGTACCGGGGATGGCCACACAATCTACACATGTTCAGACTGCTATCTTCGTCACCCCAATATAACATGCAACCCTTCACACAACAATCAATATTCTCAACCGGCAAACCAACATTCTTCAACATTTGTTTGCTTTGATGAAACGTCGTAGGCACCTTATTATTTTGAGGACAAATTTCACTGCATAACTGTGTCACTTGCTCATATGCCCTGTTAGAAAGCTTGTTCTCGGTCTTAATGTTCATGAGTCGTGCATTAAATGACAACTGTGAGTGAGATTCACAACCCGGATATAAATCTTCTTCGACTAATTTGAGCATCTCATAAAACCGAAATGCCTCATTCGTCGGCTCCTCTTCCATGTTTGAAAAACCAGCTTCCCTGATCATTGTTTGATACATATTCGGTTCTTCGTCCCCAAACTGTTGTTCTTCGTCCCCAAACTGTTGTTCTACCTCGTTACTAGTGCCAACATGATCGAAATTTGCTTCTTGTATATATATTCCAACAGTGTAATAGTAAAACACTTCATCAAATCTATAAGGCCAACGTGTTTCGCCATGACTAATCCAATTATAATAATTATCAACGAAACCATTCTTCACAATATGCACTAGGACCTCATCAATCTCTTTATATTGCTTATTCTGACATTTCTTAGCATTACACGGACACCTAATGTAATTTCCACTCATGTAATGTGGCTGGCTTTTTGCAAATTCAACAAATAACACGAGTTCATTATAAAATTCCACATTCACATTTCCTCTAATCATTCTAGGAGTACAATACATCCAACGACGGTCAGGCAAATCCATCTGCTAAACATTTAAGTGGAGCAACACATTACTAAACTAAACTTATAATAAATTCAAACAAAACTTATGATATATATAAAACATGTAATTACATTATATTGAATTTTATATATAGAGTAAATTAAAAATGGTAGAAAATGTACCGTAATTTGATGTTTCTGAATACCCGAGCATGAGCATAAAAAATTAGGCAGTAGAAAGTTTTGGTGTAAATTTACAATACGAAAGTGAAGTGGAAAAAAAGAAAGTTTTAGGGAAACATTTCCCGACGGAAATGCCGACGGACTTATCTTTCCGTCGGCATTTCACCCGCCCAAATTTCCGTCGGTCAAGATAAATGCCGACGGATTATCCGTCGGCATTTATCAAATGGTGAATTCCGATGGAAAGTTAATTCCGTCGGCATTTCACCGCCCAAATTGCCGTCAGTAAAGATAAATGCCGACGGATATTCCGTCGGCATTTATCAAATTCTGAATTCCGACGGAAAATATATTCCGTCGGCATTTGGCGGGTTTTTATTTTATTTTATTAATTAATTCAATTTTTTGTATATATAGCAACACAAAGCTCACACACACCATATTCGATTTTTTCTATTTTGCAAAGAAATATCATGTCTTCTTCCTCTTCTATTCGATTTCAGCAAGGCCTTGTTTGTTATTGTGGAAAGGCATGTCGTACATATGCTTCTAAACAACCTAGAAGTAAAGGGAGGATATTTCATAATTGTCCTGACTCCCTAAGTGATGGTGGATGTGGTTTCTTTTTATGGGCTGATACTCTAGAAAACTGTGGCGTTGACAAGAATCAAGGATCTAATCAAAGTGACCAAGAAACTGAAGACATGAAGAAAATGACTCAAGAGATGAAGAAATTGGTTACAGAAATCAAGAATTTGGCTGAAGAAATCAAGGATTTAATCAAAGTGAACAAAATCATTTTGATTGTGCTAGTTGTCATGGTTGCATCTACCACCTTCAAGTGGTTTGGTTAAATATATGTATAATGCACTCTATATGAGGCTATTTTAATTTGTACTAAAATTCACTTCCACCTTCAAGTGGTTTAAATCTATATCTAGAATGCACCCTATTTTCATCTATACACCAATAAACTACACAAATAAACTGCAATATATAGTTCAACATATTTTTCAACATAAACATAAATATATACATAAAGATAAATAAGTTCAACAGAAAATTAAATAAGTTCAACAGAAAATTAAATAAGTTCAACAGAAAAATAAATTAGTTCAACACAAAATTAAATTGTTCAAATTGTTCAACCAGGATAGTTGCCAGGATAGTTGCCAGTGCCCGGAAAGTTAAAAAATTGTTCCACATCCTCATTCAAGTTGACGTCGGCACCGTCGGCCTGACCTGCATCTTGACCTGCAGCTTGATCTGGAGCTGGAGCTGGAGCTGGCGGTGGTTGCCCCATCGTCTGTTGATAGATGACCTCGATCTGCTCAGCAGACATCCCCAACGTCCGACCCGCATTGGTACTCCAGAGACGGAAGTAGTTCTCGAACGTTGCCATGACGTTCGGATCCGGGACGGGAGTGGAGGATACGGACGGCTGCGATGCACTCCGGGCCGACCGACCACTTGGTGTCCTCACGGCGTTGCTCATCCCACCAAGGCCAAGGACCCTTCCCTTGGAGGTCGGGGCAACGTCAAGGTAACACCGGTCCACGTCAACAGCCGGAGGGGTACCGCTGCTTCCGGATTCAGCAGTAGTCGTGGCGGTGGCTTGCGTCTCGGCCTCTTCAATCCTCTGTCGGACGCTCAACTACATAATTAAAAAATTAAAATTAATTTAATTATCTATATATATATATATAATGTAATTAATACATAAATTTAATTAAACTTACGTGGAGGTCAGTAGTGCGCCCGTAGGTGGACGTCTGTGTATCGACATTAAACGGATGAAGAAGACTCATCCGATCCAAATGGGTGTGTGGACGTCCAGTCTCCCGCTCCTATTACGTATCAAATAAACATATACAAATTAATTTAGATAACTAATATAAAATAATTAACTATAATTATTTAATTTTTAAAAATTAATGAAAACTTACGATAGCAAGTGATTGCTCGAGGACGGACCGAGCTCCCCCCCGATGCACTGCCATCCCGCCTCCAACGTCGGTTCTGCGGTTGGCCCGAGCTTTGTCACACTTCTCTTGGTAAGCCGGGTCCGACCACTTCTCAACCAACGACTCCCACAGGTCAACACCATCCTCTACCCCCAGAACAAGATTTACGTCTTTATCACGCCAGGCCGTTCTCCAGTCGTACATCATGTTCGTGTACCGACTAGAACAAACACCGTACCACTTCTCGTAAATATCGGCGTCCGAGTAGATCGCCGTATCCCAACGGGCCTTTTTCTATACAAATAAATATTCAACATATTTATCAAATAATATGAATAATTAGTTATTTAATAAACTTTAATTATTGTAATTATATACCTGGAACTCCTCGAAATATTCATCCTTTTTAGATTGTGGCACCGACAACCAAGTGATAGCACCCTTAGAAATCTTGCAATTCTTAAAGGATTTTGTGCAGATCCTGGACACCTCATTACTGGGCACCAACCTGTAAAATTATTAACAAATTTATAAACTAACACATTATAAATAAATAAATAAATAAAGTTAATCGTTATTGAATACTGTTAAACATTAGAATTATTGACTTACGCTCCTGAAACGATTTCAATGGGTTTCCTTTTGTCTCGAACAGGATGCTGACGAGAAGAGGATGACGAACCAACCGACATCGTAGTCGGCGGCGGCGGCGACACTGCCACATGAGGAGGAGGAGGAGCCATCTCAGGTACTGATTCATCCCGAGACCTCCTTGAACGACGTGAAAAAAATGACGACCTACGCGAACCAGAACCCTGATTCGGTACTTGTTCACTCATCTGTTTCAATCAATAAAAAATACATAATTTTACTAATTATCAATTTAATGAACATATTGCTAATTTAATTTTTTTACTAATATAGCATATTCCTAATTTAATCAATTCCTAATTTAATCAACATATTCCTAATTTAAATCAAAACAATATATATATATATAACCTAATTACAACGTGATACCACCGTCGAACCATCTAATTAACTAATAATTTAAACAATTGATTGAAACATGCCTCACCTACCTTAAAAATATTTCTAAATTAACATATTCCTAAATTAACAAATCTAAACATAATTAAAATAATACTTTTCTAATTGGAGTTTTCTAATTATCAATTTAATGAACATATTCCTAATTTAATTTTTTTTACTAATATAGCATATTCCTAATTTAATTAATCAACATATTCCTAATTTAATCAACAATAACCTAATTTAATTATTATTTTTCTACCTAACTTAATCAGTAATAAAAAATTGAACATATATATTCCTAAATTAACAAACCTAAAACTAATTAAAATAATAATTTTCTAATTGGGTCAATAATTATCAATTTAATGAACATATTCCTAATTTAAAATTTTTACTAATATAGCGTATTCCTAATTTAATCAACATATTCCTAATTACAACGTGATCCAACGGTCGAACCACTATATCTAAACTAATTTAAACAATTGATTGAAACATGCACTACCTACATTAAAAATATTCTATATCAAAATTACACCATTAAATTAAACTAGTAATTAACTATATAACAATTAATTAATGTATACATATAACAATTAATTAATTAACCTTAAAAAACTACTCGATCTATCAAAATTATTCTTAATCAACAAATTAAATTAACTAACGTACGTACTAACATGATCATAATATTTTAACAACTAACTAAATCAATATAACATGCAAATCAACATTAAATTATTCATATTTACATATATCCATGCATAAACATATATAAGTATTAAAATTAAGTAATAGAACTAATTAAGAAAACGTACCGTATCAATATAATCGGAGAAATTTGCTTCAATAGCCTCGTCCTCGTCTTCGTCTTCCCCACCGAATCCTCACTCACGCACGCCCCTTTTTTTTTTTTTTTCTAAAACGAATTCTCAATCTGAAGGCCCTTATATATAAAAAAAATATATATATATTTTTGCCGACGGATATTCCGTCGGCATTTCCCTCGGTAACCGCCGACTTTAATGCCAACGGTTACCTTATTGGAAAACGAGGCGGTGCGAATTTCAACGTGTGATTTGCCGACGGATTATCCGTCGGCATTTCCGTCGGCATACATATTTCAAAACTTCCGTCAGCATTTTCCCTCGGTAAATGCTGACGGAACGGAAATCCGTCAGCATTTCCCTCGGTAAATGCTGACGGAAAGGAAATCCGTCAGCATTGATGTTGACTTTTCAATCCGTCGGCATTCCGTCAGCATTTCCGTCGGAAATGCCGACGGACTATAATCCGTCGGCATTTGTCCGTCCCTATAGCGCGCATTTTTTGTAGTGCAAATGGTGTTAAGATTGATTCTTGATTCATATATAAGATCATAAATCTTGTCACAATTTATAATGACATTTCTAGAAAATTAACGATGTTCAAATTAAAAAGAGAATATATTAGTTATGACCTCTCATTAAATTTAATGTTCAGTCTTGAAAAATAGCCCATTCAAAGTTTCGATCATCCTGTTCTATTTTTCGTGTTTCACTAATATTTTATCACATTAAATTTTTAACACGTGTCTCCTCAAATATTATAGAATAGTGATTACTTTTTAATATGACACATGTCAATTATCCATATAGTGAAATAAAATGTAAAACACGAAAATTAAAACAAGTGATCTCATTCACTCAACGTTAAAAGCATCCTAAAAAAATCCTCAATATGTTCACTCATCTTTCCTTCAACGCTGCAGTTCATCTCCCACTCTATGTCTCTCTCAATTCGATATGAGTTTTTTATGTTCATTAATTTGAGTTTAAACTAGTTTAATTTTGAAAAGTAATATTAATTTATTGGTTGAATTTTTTTAATGTGTGTTGTGAATCTGTGAAATCATTAATTAATTGTTATTGATTGGAGTCTCACTGAATTTTTACTAATGTACCATACAATATTTTTATTAACATTTTACTGAATAGTGTATTCAATATAATTGAAAAAATAACACAACACCAATATTAAAAGTACAAAATTGTTGAAAAATGCAACATAATATTACTAAAAAGTGTAACACAATATTACTGAAAAGTGCAAAACAATATTAATATAAAATGCTAATCACTATATGTAAAGTGTAACACAATATTTGTTTAAAAATGTAGCACGCTATAACTGAAAAGTAAAATACAAGTATTATTGAAATATGCAATACAATATTCCAAAAAATGTTATTCAATATTGCTGAAAAGTACAACACAATATTATTAAAAAGTGTGCAACACCATATTATTAAAAATGTACCACAATATTATTAAAAAGTGTAATACAATATTATTGAAAAGTGTAACATAATATACTGAAAAGTGTAACATAATATTATTATAAAGTGTTAGTCACTATCACTAAAAAGTGAACATAATATTATTTGAAATGTACTCCATACCTTTCATCACATTTTTTCGGTTATTAATGTCATACTTTTCATTCATTACTATTTGCATTTTTATATAATTATATATATTAGTATAAAAATATCATTTACAGTTAATAAAAAGTGGTTAAAAATTATGTGTGTGATTTGAACAATAGACTTAAAGGTTAGAAAGAAAATGCCTTTAAGTGTATATATGTATTTGTGTGCGTATAGGATAGAACATTGACAATTTGATTGAACATTTTATGACCATAATTCTATAGATTTCGGCAGTTTTTTGTGTTTTATAATGTAACAAAATTGTTTGCATTTTCTTCATACACAATATCTATCACGAACAAAATAACAATAAAAACATGATAGGAGTATATATTATTAGTAAAAAAAAAATGATAAGAAACTATTTTAAATAAAGAATGTCATGTGCTAAAAAATTACGATAGTAAAAATATTACAGTATCAAAAAAATAAGATAAAAAATACTGTAGTTGGTACTATAGAATTGCCCAGAACCTATACCACATGTAAACGCGCTTTGTAATTTTAACCACGTTTTTTACATGAATTGATTTATTTATTAAAAAAAAGGCATAATTTTGGCTATTTAAGAGCAGCGTATGTTCTCCCCCTCTCCTCCCCCTCTCCTCCCTTCTCGATCTCCTACTACAAAGAAAACACTTCCACTCTGCTAACTTGCGCTCTCTAATTCTGCTATCTTGCGCCCATTAATCTGTAGGTAATTTCCTCTCTTGGAATTTTGCTAATATTAACATTACATTGTGCTTCATAACTCCATGCATAATGTTTTCAAAAACTCTGTTTTATTAATCAAGTCGGTTCAATGTTTTTCTTGTCTTATATTGGTTGTTTGTTTCTGTAATTATAGAACTGGAATTGCTTTTACTTAATTACCTAGTTAATAAGGTGGTTAATAATCCTATAATTACTTTCTTGTGAAACCCAAATCATAAATGTCAATTTTTAGGGCTGTCATTTTCTGGGAGTGAGCTTATGATTTAATGATGACTTTTTCTTGCTTCTTAGCTATGAATGTGAATTTTAAATTTGAATTAATTTTACAATGTGACCATTCCTCATTTTAATTTTGGTGTGATTTGCTTTGTTTTTGCACACAATGCTTATGTTCACAAGTTTTGCACTCTACTTGTTGTAGATTAAGATGGAATTTGGGCAAGTTCAGAGGCCAAAATATGATTGCCTTCTGTTTGGTAAATCATCTATCCTTAACTCGAAATCACAAACTTAATTTGGGTTAAATTTTGATGTTAATTTGATCTCAATTTTGTTGTTTTATGCTTGTTTAGATCTTGATGACACACTTTACCCTCTAAGTTCTGGTTTAGCATCATCAGTCCTTAAGAACATTCAAGGTAAGCTTGTGATTTCTCTTGCTTTTGCTCACTAATTTTAATATTTCTGTTTTATGATTTTTTAAATATATATATTCTTGTTTTTCCAGATTATATGATCGAAAAATTAGGCGTCGAAGAGAGCAAAATCGATGAGTTGGGTAATCTTCTCTACAAAAACTATGGCACTACAATGGCAGGGCTTAGGGTGAGTTTCTTTTTCTTTTCCAAACATTTAAAAAAAAATTGTAAAAAGAAAAAAATGGATCATAAATCATATAGTATATGTTTAATTTTGTGTGCAGGCAATTGGCTATGATTTTGACTATGATGAGTACCATAAGTTTGTTCATGGAAGATTGCCTTATGAAAATTTGAAACCTGATCCTGTTCTAAGAAGCCTTTTGTTGAGCTTGCCCATTCGTAAGCTTGTAAGCATTCTTGTCGCGTTTTTTGTTATGTTTTCGATTTTTCATGTAAGAAATTCATGATCATTGTACGTATTTATCGCAGATCTTTACGAATGGTGATGAGGTCCACGCGATCAAAGTTCTTAGTAGGCTTGGTTTGGAAGACTGTTTTGAAGGGATAATTTGCTTCGAAACTCTTAATCCAATTCACAAGAACATTGCATCAGACGACGAGGATGATATCGCGTTTCTAGGACAAACGAATGCTTCGACCCGAGGGTCTGAAATTTTCGACATAATTGGACATTTCAGTCAGCCTAATGCAGGATCAACTGGATTGCCAAAAACTCCGATTGTCTGTAAACCATCAGAATCTGCTATTGAAATGGCTCTTGAAATTGCTAAGATTGATCCATATAGAACAGTAAGTTAATCTCCATATACACATTTCTTGATTTATTTATACAATTTTTGTACTCAATATTGATCCTGTTTTTGTTGTTGTTGCAGTTGTTCTTCGAGGATAGTGTTCGTAACATTCAATCTGGAAAATGCGTTGGACTTGATACCGTTCTGGTAATAGTCGAGACTTATGTCACATTGTGAATCAATTGTAGGAAAAATGTACATTTTGAATCATAAAATATTTGTTCATGTGCAGATTGGTAAATCTCAGAGGGTAAAAGGAGCAGATTATGCATTAGAAAGTATTCATAATTTGAGGGAAGGCATTCCAGAGCTTTGGGAAGCTGATAAGCTTACTGAATCTAACTACTCAGGGGTTGCTGTTGAGACTTCTGTAATTGCTTAATTGATTTTCTTGTATCTATTGTCTTTGTATAGAGGGGACAAGAATTATATTTTTAATTCATGTTACAATGATGTAAATGTTATGTTGCTATCATTTGTAATTTAAAATTATTTTCTTGCAATAATATGCTGACCCTAGCTGCCCTCTACTTTTAGTCTATGGCATTACAATTTTATTTCCATGTGTTCAATTTTAAAAATAAAAACTAACTTAAGGTCAAAATCATATACTCCACTGTAACATTTACCAATTTCTATAAATATACATTTTATAAGGACCCACAATTGTATTTTAATGTTTTGATTGAAGCAATAGTTAATAGTATTATTTTTCATTAATTAATAAGTGTATTTCTTGGGGAAAAAAATCCATGCCTTGACTAAGATATTCATGAGCTCGTTGTGAAGATTAGTTCGAATTCAAAAGTATATATATATATTTTTTAATTGGAATCAAAGCTGATTTATTCATACCAATTTCTAGAAAAAATCGACCAAACCAATCACTACGATCTAAATTTAATAAATGGCTCAATTCTTGTTGATACGACATAATGGTGTCACATCTCAGAAGAGGCTTCCCTCTACATTTTCGCCACTGATCACATCCGCAATGAATGATAGAATGTCAGGGGACCTCTTATGCTCAGGATAATCTCATAAAGTAAAGAATATAAAAACAATAAGTGCAGATAAGACATCTTCCCGACCTCCTCTACTCTGATTTAAATCGGTTATTTTATTCAATGATAACTTTTTATTCCTCATCTGGCGTGTCAAAGGAGAGAAGATTGATCTATGAACTCATATTTGTTGACTAGATAAGATGTGTCATTATCGTATTATGACGTGATATATTAAACTACAAACCCTAGAGGAGAATGGTCATTCATACCATTTAGAAATAAAAGGTATAAAACCCCATCCCTATCCACTATAAGAAGGTAACCCTAATTCTCGAAATGACTATTTTACCCCCAAATGAGTAAGGTATTTAAGATCCCCAATTTTACTTTCTTGAGCTTTTAAGTCATTATTATTATTAATTCATGACTCTCTCTCTCTCTCTAAAAAATTCTATTCTATCTCCCTGTTATTGAGAAGAATCGAACTGACTTGAGCGTCGGAGGGCCGTCGCCGGAGCCCCCTCCGGCCCGGTTTTCTGTGCAGGTCAACCAATCTGAAGATCGAGATGTCCGAGGTCCGTCTCTCAACTACGAACGGGACTTGGTCACATCAAATGGCGCCGTCCGTCTGACAAGAGTGTTGATCACTCACCACGGAGTATAAACAACTCCCCGAGGAGTATAAACAACTCAGTGAAGAGTATAAAATCGGAATCGATGAAAAGTGAGAAACACTTGATCCAGAGTCTAAGGAGCAGATCCACCTCATACCTAGGGGAACAACCTGGGTGGATGCAAACCTTAAAATCAAATGAGAACTCTAAAAATACCACGAGGTATGAGATGAATCCTCTCTGAACATTTTAGTGTTGAAAGATATTCAACTCTGAAATAAATTACGATCTAAATATTTTCATGACTTAGAAAATATTTCAAGTGCTAATAGGGTTGAAAGATGTTCAACTCTGAAAATATGATCTAAAATATTTTCATGTGTTTGAAAATATTTTGAATGAATTTGGATGTGAAATATTTTAAAGTGTGAGAAAATATTTGGAATGATTAAATGTTGATTAATTTCAACTATGAAATGAATTGTTGCATGAAATATTTTCATGTGTATGAAAATATTTTGATTGATGGAGTGTTGAATTAATTCCACTCTAAAGTGAATTTGGATGTGAAATATTTTAAGGTGTTAGAAAATATTTGGAATGATTTAATGTTGATTAATTTCAACTATGAAATGAATTGTCGCATGAAATATTTTCATGTGTATGAAAATATTTTGATTGATTGAGTGTTGAATTAATTCCACTCTAAAATGAGTTTGGATGTGAAATATTTTAAAGTGTTAGAAAATATTTGGAATGATTAAATGTTGATTAATTTCAACTATGAAATGAATTGTTGCATGAAATATTTTCATGTGTTTGAAAATATTCTGATTGATTGAGTGTTGAATTAATTCAACTCTAAAATGAATTTGGATGTAGAATATTTTCAAGTGTTTGAAAATATTTTGAATGATTGAACGTTGATTAATTTCAACTATGAAATGAATTGTTGCATGAAATATTTTCAGGTGTATGAAAATATTTTGATTGATTGAGTGTTGAATTAATTCCACTCTAAAATGAATTTGGATGTAAAATATTTTCAAGTGTTTGAAAATATTTTGAATGATTGAACGTTGATTAATTTCAACTATGAAATGAACTGTTGCATGAAATATTTTCATGTGCATGAAAATATTTTGATTGATTGAGTGTTGAATTAATTCCACTCTAAGATGAATTGGGACGTAGAATATTTTCAAGTGTTTGAAAATATTTTGAATGATTGAACGTTGATTAATTTCAACTATGAAATGAGTTGTTGCATGAAATATTTTCATGTATACGAAAATATTTTGATTGATTGAGTGTTGAATTAATTCCACTCTAAAGTGAATTTGGATGTGAAATATTTTAAGGTGTTAGAAAATATTTAGAAAATATTTGGAATGATTAAATGTTGATTAATTTCAACTATGAAATGAATTGTTGCATGAAATATTTTCATGTGTTTGAAAATATTCTGATTGATTGAGTGTTGAATTAATTCAACTCTAAAATGAATTTGGATGTAGAATATTTTCAAGTGTTTGAAAATATTTTGAATGATTGAACGTTGATTAATTTCAACTATGAAATGAATTGTTGCATGAAATATTTTCAGGTGTATGAGAATATTTTGATTGATTGAGTGTTGAATTAATTCCACTCTAAAGTGAATTTGGATGTGAAATATTTTTTAGTTTTTTAAAAAATTTCAACTCACAAGAGATATTATTCTGACCAATCGCATCAGAGACGACGATAGTCCAGAATAGGGGGGAGTGGATGATACGACATAATGGTGTCACATCTCAGAAGAGGCTTCCCTCTACATTTTCGCCACTGATCACATCCGCAATGAATGATAGAATGTCAGGGGACCTCTTATGCTCAGGATAATCTCATAAAGTAAAGAATATAAAAACAATAAGTGCAGATAAGACATCTTCCCGACCTCCTCTACTCTGATTTAAATCGGTTATTTTATTCAATGATAACTTTTTATTCCTCATCTAGCGTGTCAAAGGAGAGAAGATTGATCTATGAACTCATATTTGTTGACTGGATAAGATGTGTCATTATCGTATTATGACGTGATATATTAAACTACAAACCCTAGAGGAGAATGGTCATTCATACCATTTAGAAATAAAAGGTATAAAACCCCATCCCTATCCACTATAAGAAGGTAACCCTAATTCTCGAAATGACTATTTTACCCCCAAATGAGTAAGGTATTTAAGATCCCCAATTTTACTTTCTTGAGCTTTTAACTCATTATTATTATTAATTCATGACTCTCTCTCTCTCTCTCTAAAAAATTCTATTCTATCTCTCTGTTATTGAGAAGAATCGAACTGACTTGAGCGTCGGAGGGCCGTCGCCGGAGCCCCCTCCGGCCCGGTTTTCTGTGCAGGTCAATCAATCTGAAGATCGAGATGTCCGAGGTCCGTCTCTCAACTACGAACGGGACTTGGTCACATCACTTGTTTTAAGTCATGATAATGAAATTGGAAACATCATTATTGGAGTACATATTATTATTTTATAAACACAAGTACATGCCAATTAATCTGTTGCCACTTAATAAAGATGGTGTGATGTTAGAAGTCTTATTTGATTGAATAAAATAAAACAATGGAATTAATTAAAATAAAATAAAGCAGTGGCCAAGATCTAGTGGCAAGTGTTGTCACATGACGATTATTATATTTGACCAAAAAGTCTTCCACATTATTTGTGTGTACAATTTCCATGAATATTTAATTAACCTTGTCATGTTCCTATAATATCATGAAACTTTTTTGATTGAGACAATTAATCATTTCTTGCTTATGAAAATCAACATTAGTTATAATTAGATTTTGGTATTTTTAGGATTTGATTTGTTTGAAAACTTGATTTGATTGTATTAAATTTATAGTAATTTATTTGTTCCTTGATTATCAACTTATTGTAATATATTAAAAGTAGGTAGATAGATTTTACAATGTTATTCACGAGTTAATTTTTATTAATAGAAAAATTAAAGTGTTATCTTAATGTCACTTTCGTTTTTGATTTTTTTTTAAAATTAATAGAAATAGTGTGTTCTTGTATTCTACTGTATCAATAATTTCACACGGAGAAGCTGCTTATATTGGTGGTTTAGAGGTTACAAATGATTATATTTTATTCATCATGAAAGAGGGAGAAGGGTGTGCACGACGGGATTGAGGTTGGGCGACAGGGTTGAGTTGCTAAGGGGGGCTGGGTTGGGAGGGTGTGTGCTCTCAGCTGGGTAGGCTACGACGAGGTTAGGCTTGACAGCGATGACGTGTGGTGGAACTGTGCGACGACTTTTTAAAAAGAGAGGATGGATGGTTAAAATAAATAAATGAGGAGAATTAAGGGAATTATAGTTTATAAGGGGAGGATGGTGTTAAAAAATAAAAGTGAGGTGAACTAAACCTTGAAAAGTGAAATCATCCAATGGGTGAAGTCATTAAAGAAAGGAGTAATTTAGTTGTGGCCTATTTTCTATGAACGCCTAAATCGTTTTTTTTTTCTTTTTATTATGTTTTCACCCATGGTTGTGTTCACACTAAGATTTTGAGTCGGCCTCCTAAATACCACAAATATCCTCTTCACTTTTCCACTTTCTCATAACCACTCACAAATATGTTTGACTTCAAACCCTTCTCCTTCCTTTTTTTATTCATCTCTAATTTAAAAAACTCTCGCCAAAGCCGACCCACTATCGTGCCGTCCGACCGTCGATTGGTGCAAAGTTCAGAGTTTTGTCAAAAATTAAAAACTAAAAAAATAATGTGTGGATTTTTTTCCTAAAAAATGGCTTTTCAGTGGAACTTTTTTTCAAGAATTATAAAAATTCTCGATCAACCAGTGTTGATTTTGTGCACGTCACGATGTTATTTTAAAATTTTGGAAAAAAGAACAATATATTCATTTCAACTATATAATCATGCAACAATATGAATAAATAAACAATAATAACATAAACATTAATTATAACAAAGAAACATTATTCAAATACATAAAAAAAATATAAAGAAGACTAACATGTGTACCTAAAATTCCATTTTTCAACCATTATAATAAAAAAAACGTGTGTATATTCAAGTTCCATAAAATTGCTTCAAGATTTTAATTTTTTTATATATATTTTTGGACTAAATTTTAGTGTTTTGGGAGGGAGAAGAAATACAGAAAATCTGTTTGTTTTTGTGTTTTTTTAGTGGAGGTGAACTCAGTATAGGAGTAATACAGTCTTTTTATGTAATACTTCAAAAAAAAAAATAGGGGTGGGTGAAGACATAAAAAGTGGGGGTCATTTAACCGTGGCCAATTTGAATAGGGTTTGACTATATGCACCTCCATTTCGGAGAGATGCACTCCCCCTTTTAATTTATTAATAAAATAATAGTGTAAAAAACCAAAAATACCCTTCATTAAAATACATCATACTAGATGCACCCACTCTACTAAACGCATCCCTATCATCATTTTTAACCTTATTCCTAAACAAAACTTCCGGCCGACCACCGTCGCCATTTTTTCCGGCAGCAAGAAATCAAAAAAATTAAAAAATTTCAACAAATCAAATATATTCATCCATAAAACAAACACTATTAACAAACCCCATTAACAAATCAACCATATTCAACAATTTTTTTTAAAAAAAATCATCAAACCAGTGCCGACCATATATCCTCCCGGCGACAACATTTTATCGACGAGAGGATATATGGTCGACCAACAAAGGTCGATCGACACTGTAATGTCGACCATATACACTCTCGTCGACACCCTGTTGTCGACGAGAGGATATATGGTCGACCAAGAAAGGTCGATCTACACTGTAATGTCGACCATATACACTCTCGTCGACACCCTGGTGTCGACGAGAGTGAATATAGTCGACATTACAGTGTCGAAATTAAAAAAAAAAAAACCTGGGGCGGCCGAATCGGGGTGGGCTAACGCGTGGACGGAGCGGCGTGGGCCAACGCCGGTGAAGAGAGGGAGAGAAGAGAGAGGTAAGGGGGCGGCCGCTGAAAGCAGAATTTTTTTTATTTTTTTACAAGAATGGACAGAAGAGGGAGGGAGGGGGCGGCCACGACGGAGGTGGATGGGGACGGTGGCGGAGGCCGCAGAGGATGGATGGGGGCGGCCGCGGCGGCTGATGGACGAGGGCGCCATGGCAGAGGCTGGGGGACGGGGGGCAGATGGCCGGTAAACTCGAGGGATGGGGGCGGCCGCGCGGCCGCAAGCAGTGGCAATTTTTTTTTTTTTTTTTTACAAAAAACGATGGTGGGGCGAGGGCAAGGGCGGCCGCGGTGGGGGCGAGGGCCGGCGGCGGCGTGGGTGAGGTAGAGAAGAAGAAGATGGATATGAAAATGAAATTAGGGTTTGGGGGTTGCGGGTAGTAATAGGAATTTTTATGAGATAGAGTCATTTATGACATTTTAGGGAGGGTGCATCTGTCTTGGAATGATTTTAGGGGGTGCATCTATCGGGGGAGTGCATCAAACCGAAATGGAGGTGCATATAGTCAGACCCTTTGAATATATGTATTAAATTGGCAGGCCCAGCCTATAAAATTCCAATTGGCCATTACAACAATGGTTAGCTTATAGCCACTAATTAACCCTTGAAATTTAATGATGCAAAATAAATTTTATAATGTGTTATACCTCCAAATAAATTGTTTAAATTATTTTATCAAACTACTTGAATATTCCCCCCTCTGTAAGTCATTTACACCATCCTCAGTCAGGTCTTAATGTAAGGCGAACGAGGCGATCAATTCAGGTTCAGAAATATTTCAATTTTATAGGGGTCCATTTTTTAAGATATCTTTTTAACTATATAAGACTTATAAGGAGAAGTGCTAAAAAAGTAAAAAAGAATTAGTGAATGAGAAGGGAAGAAAAAACTAGGAGAAAAAAGTCTCAACAAAGTCTACTTTTAAAAATTTCTAAAAATCTCATTAAAATTAAAAATTACTTGTATAAAAAATAAAATAAAATCTAAAATTGACTAAATAATAAATTCTAAAAATCTCATTAAATTTTCGAAAAATTATAATAATTACATTAAAAATCTGAAAAATCTCTTAAAATTAAATAACTTAAAATCTTAAAAATCTATTAATTAAAAATTAGAAATTTTAAATTGGTAAAAAAAATTATATATTGTTAGTCTTTTAAAAATTATTTTACATTATGTTTAATAAGTTCTTATAGAATAAAAAATATGAAGGGGCGAGGCCTTTTTTAAAAGTTCGATTCAGGCCCATATATTGCTAGGACCGGTCCTGACCATCCTTTAAGTGATATATAACCAATTGTAGTTTTTATTTCTTTAGTTTATTTCAACTACAATATATTTTAAAAGTTTATCACAACTCACTTAGTACGCGAGAGTTAGACTAGTGCCCTTATATATTATTAGTGAGTTTAAATTGATGATGTGTTGGTTAATTTAATTATGTGTCATTTTGTGGTTAATTTTACTTTTGTGTCATAATTTAATGAAGATGTTAATTTTTAAAAAATATTAATTGTAAATTAAATCACGACATTTCACTCCTTTGCAATCTAATCTAAACCTTAAAATAATTTCAAATAAATCACCAACTTTAAATATTATTGCAAATTAGATTTTTTAGAAGTCTACTTTGTCCCTAAATCATATCTTTTGATATTTTGTCTGATTAAAAAATAATATTATTTTATTAAAGTGTTGTTATGTCAGTAAGAAGTTTAAATTATGTTAGATGAACACAATTAAAATTGTTAAAAAGACTAAATTGCAACAATATTTAGAGTTTGTAATTTATTTGTAATTATCTTAGAGTTTAGATTATAAATGAAGAAAAGGTTGTGTTAAATTTACAATTAACTAAAATATTTATTTATTTAAAGTGTTGTGGTTGATATTGAAGGTTGACTTACCGTATATT
This sequence comes from Galeopsis tetrahit, assembly GCA_963675135.1. NCBI lineage: Eukaryota > Viridiplantae > Streptophyta > Magnoliopsida > Lamiales > Lamiaceae > Galeopsis > Galeopsis tetrahit. The sequence goes on along the minus strand of OY776128.1, from coordinate 68,952,535 downwards.
AATAGTTATTTTAATATTACTTAAATTGTTTGTTTTTGAAATTTTATAAAAAAATTTAAAGTTATTTTTATATTTATTAAATATTAAAAGTTCAATGTAAATTATTTAATTGTATAATATAAATATTTATTTTTATTCACTCTTTACGTAATACGCTGGTGCTAATCTAGTTTGTAATATAATTGAGTATTTATGACGTGTATCCAAATTAAAAAATATAAATATATTTCACAAAAGGGAAATACTCAATATTACCATGTATGATATACATATTTACTAATTAAAAGATTTTAATAAAAAATACTGGTAATAAATTAACTTTACTTTACTTACTGTACATCCCACAAGTACATTTCAAAATTGAGCAGGTTTCTTTCACCTCACAGGAATTCTCTTTTAAACTTAGGTATCATTATTTAGTCATGAGTGTTGATACTTATAAAAAAAAGGGGTGTTCGTCTCAAAATTAATAAACAACTATATTTTCATACTAAATCAATAAATAATGGAAAAAATGCACTTTTAGTCCCGTAGGAATAGCTCCAAATCACTTTTGGTCTTTTTTCCATCACTTTTAGTCCCATAAAATTACTTCCGTTAAATACTAACAGAAAATGTGGGTGAACTTCACGCACAGTTAACTCAATATAATTTTTAATTAAATTCAATTCAAAATTTTATAATTATAATATAATTAAAAATTATAATTCGGAGTATTAAATTTTCAGCTCCCACCCATCAAACTCATAAATTTGCCTGCGAATCTCCCTCCGGTGGACATTTCCGGCGACTTCCCAATCACTCACCGCTCCTCCAATATAGATTTTGACAAGCCCGTCATTCACACCACGCCCTTAGCCCAATCCCAAACACTAATAAGAATGTAAAAAATCAGAAAAAACTAAGTTAAGAAAACCGATCAATAATTGCAGAAAAAATGGCAATGAAAATTCCTAAATTGGAGATGAAGGAGAGATCAAAAATTAAAATTAACAAGGGGCTTTGATTCCTACCACTGACACGAAGCTATAATGGGTAGTCTCCATAAATTTCATAACCGAATTTGAATTTTGTAGTCGTATTTTTCATGAGATTTTGAAAGAATACGGAGTTAACGGTGGTGGCACGGCAGTGGTGGTGGCGCGGCGGTTAGGGAATGGGTATTGATGACGAGAATGGGCCAAAGTGGTGGCGTTAGCAGCGATCGGGGTTCGCTGGGCTGGACAAAAGAAAAGGGGAGGGGGAGATATATACATATACTTCTATGTACGTATAAATGAGGTTTTTTACCTCATATTTATTATCTCTAAAATTTAATGGATTTTTCTTTTAAATAATTGTAATTAATATTTTTTAAATTATATTTGATAATCATTTAATATTCAGACTTTATTTGAATTATATTTTGTATTTTCAAATTTTATTTAAACACAGATTTTATATAAATGTTTTTATTTTAATAGATTTTTATGCAGATTATTATTTGGTTTGAAAATATTACTTTTTTAATATTTTTAAATTATATTATTATTTGATTTCAAAAAAAAATTATATTCTAATTCTTCAAAAAAAAAAAAAATCAGATGCAACATAAATTATTATTTGATTTAAAAAAAATATATATTTCTTGTATTTCAGATTCTACAAATATATATATATATATATATATATGTTTTTTTTCAATTAATTTATAGTTTAAGGATATACGGATTATATATAATTAATTTATATTTAATACTATTATTATTTTTTTCAAACTAACAGTTTTAACCCTAAAACTAACAGTTTCCATCTAAATCTAACATATAGGACCACTTTTGCATGAAAAATGACCACTTTCAAATATCAGGATCAAAAGTGATTTTGAAATATTCTTACATGACTAAAAGTGCAATTTTCCCAATAAATAATTCATATGAACCCTGAGTTCACATTAATTTTTGCATTTGAATATAAGTTTATTTTAACATGGTCATTTCCTTGATTAATAAATGCTTCTTCAGTCCAATTTTATTTTTAAAAATATCTTCATAATTTAACTATCATTTATCTATTTAAACTGTCATTTACTTTGTTCATAAATAATTTTTTTTTATCTGAATTTCAGATACCCCTGACTATTTATTTTATGAAAAAAAAAATTGTATGCTCCATCATTGAATTTTAGGTGGTTTAGATACATTATCAATTATTCAATTGAATTTTTTTACCTATAATATTGGAACAAATCAAAATTGTGGTTCAATTACTTCAATTGCACGGGTGCAAGAGTATAATTTTTATATAAAATAATATTACTTATGTTCCTGAAAAGTTTGCATACTCACCCTCACAATTTACAAATATTTAATATTCATGTTGTAGATACCTAAATTTTATCGGTCCCTCCAATTGATTTGAGCTTCTAAAGTCCAATAAATTAATTTAAAATTCAAGACGGGCCTCTGAAGTCCAATAAATCAAGACGGGCCTCTAAAGTTCAATAAATCAAGACAGACCTCTAAAGCCAAACAAACCAAATTGAGTCCAGATAGGGTATTCTTAGCCCATCAAGTAATTCAAAATTTGAATTAAGCCCTAACCACTTGCACAAATATCTCCTTGGCCCATAAAAAAACCCTAGGTTCTACACCTATAAATAGAGGCCTCATTTCATTCATTTCATCATCAAGAATCAGAAGTATTCTTCAGCAGTCGGAGGAGCTTCAAAGGCGTTCTTCGTGCAAGGCGGCGAGATGTAGCGTTTGGGTGGAGATTAAGGTGCTAAGCCCTCAATCCGGTGTTTCTTCAAGGAGGATCTTCAACGGTGGTTGTCCCGATAAAGTCCCGGGTGGAGATTAAGGTACTAAGTCCCTCAATCCGGTGTTTCTTCAGGTGCTGTTTGGGTAGGGATTGTGGTGGATGGAATGGGGATGAGGATTGGAAAAATATGGATAGGGGTAATCCATGAATAGTAATTGAATAATAATTGTGTTTGATGGAGAACTTTATGTCAAATCAAGTAGGAGAGAGAATAAATGTGTGTAAAAAAGTAGGAGAGAGAATAAATGTGTGGAAGAAAAGTAGGAGAGAGAATAGATGTGTAGAAGAAAAGTAGGAGATATAATAGATGTTTGAAAGAAAAGTAGGAGAGAGAATGAGTGATTAAAAGAAAAAAAAAATGGTGATGTGATTGTATAAAAATAGATTTGTAGGTGTATTATAGGAATGAATGTGTATTTTGATGGGTACTTGGATGGAGAGGGATGGGATGGGGGATGGCCCATCCAAATCCGGATGGGCCAATCCCAAACCAAACACAGCCTCAAGGAGGATCTTTGGATGGGCCAATCCCAAACCAAACACAGCCTCAAGGAGGATCTTCAACGGTGGTTGTCCCGATAAAGTCCCGGGTGGAGATTAAGGTGTTAAGCCCCTCAATCCGGTGTTTCTTCAACGAGGATTTTCAACGGTGGTTGTCCCAATAAAGTCCCGATAAAGTCCCGGATAAGTCCCGATAAGTCCTGGAAAAATCCCGATAAGTCCCGAAAAGTCCCGTAAATCGACGTTTGATCCAAAATACGACGTCAAGCCCTTGGACTAACGTTATAAAGTCTCAAATTCAAGATCGAAGAGGATTCGGCTGCGGATCCAACTCCAAAAGCTCAAGAAGTTCAAGTGAACATCAAGAAGAGAGAATCAGAGGAGAAATTAGAGATTGTAACCCACAATATTTATCGGTTTAATCCAAAAGAAATAAAATTGTTTCGCATTTTCGCGTTTTTATATTTAATTCACGAATTTTGTGTTTACAAATTGGCACGCCCAGTGGGACAATCTCTTCCTCTCATCTCTGCTCTTCAAATAAATCAAGTCACGACGATGGCGCCAATCAAGATTAAGATCAAGAGAGGCATTGCATCTGAATCAGTTGATGTCGACTTTGAAGACATGAACGTAGTCACGAGGAGTATGTCTCGAAGTCATCGTCTTCTTCAGAGAAAACTACTGCAGAGGGTCCACCACCCAACACTGCGAATGAGGAGAACAACCCAGCATGTTCCCCTACTCATTCCACGACGAGCTCATTAGATTCAAGTGCATGTTCAACAATGGTGACAAATACCACGACTGTTGAGGAGAAATTTGCAAGCTTGACTAGAGCTATAGAAGGACTCACGAAACATGTCCAAGAACAGGATGCTTAGATTGCAAAGTTGATGAGCAATGCGGACAAAGGGGAGTTAAGTTGAGCAAAGGAAAAGCGAGTCGAGGGCAGTGGCGGATCCAGGATTTGAAATTTGGGGGTACAAAAATTCTTGAAGATAGGGTTATTTTTTTTATTGTCTTGAATTTCTTTGATATACGTTTATCTTTGTCATAAGTTTATCTTTCATTATTTTCTAATTAAATTAGATAGTAAATTAGCAAAATAAAAAATATAATTCTACAATTAAAAAAAAAAAATCAAATTTCAAATTTTCAAAGCACTATCTATATATTTTAATTAGATTAATTTAAAATAATGTAGTAAATTAACAATTATAATATAAACTCTAATTCATAACTTATAAGTTATAAACTTAAATAAATTAAAAATAATAATCAAATAAATTATAAGTATGAATAAATGTATTAATTAAATAAAATATAAATTAAATAATTAGTTTGAGTACTTTTTAGCATTAGCAGAGAATGGAAAATGACAAAAAGAAACAAAGCGTAATTGAGATAGAGGAGAATTAAACTATTGAATTCGGTTAGAAAGTTGAATGTAACCTATATTTTTGCCTTTCTTTTTGCTCGGTTTTGTTGGGCCTTTAATTTGAATTGGTCAATTGAAAAATGAAGACACATGTTTGAAAAAAAAATATTGAACAATTTTTATTTTATGCCTAAAATTTAAAAAATAAAATAAAAATTGGGATACCCCCATGTCCCTAGCTGCCTCCGCCACTGGTCGAGGGGCATGATGTGGAGATGTCTGGTGAACGTCAACAGATGGAAATCGACCAAACTCTTAAGGAGTTACAAGTTTCTCCCAATGGTTTGGTACCCGTTGATCGACTAAAAGAAATCATACTCGGGGCGATCAAAGATAAGTTCGAGGAAAGTCCTAAGTCTTCATTCACCTACATCAAGTCTTACACGAAGAGGATTGACAATTTGAAGATGCCAGCTGGTTATCAACCTCCAAAGTTGCAGCAGTTCGATGGCAAGGGTAATCCAAAGAAACATATTACTCACTTTGTGGAGATCTGCAACAATGCCGACACGTATGGAGATCATTTGGTGAAGCAATTTGTACGCTCTTTAAAGGGCAATGCATTCGATTTGTATACCGATTTGGAAGCTAGCTCGATTGACAGTTGGGAGCAGATGGAGCAGGAATTTCTCAATCGATTTTACAGCACTCGTAGAACGGTTAGCATGCTTGAATTGGCGAACACTCATCAATCAAAGGAAGAGTCGGTGATCGATTACATAAATCGATGGAGAAATCTAAGTCTAAATTTCAAGGATAGATTGACTGAAGCTTCAGCCATCGAGATGTGCATCCAAGGAATGCAGTGGGGTCTTCCATATATCCTTCAAGCAATTCGACCAAGATCATTCGAGGATTTGGCTACTAAGGCTCATGACATGGAGTTGAGCATGTCTACAAGTGGATTTGAAGGGCCACTATCTCAAGAGTGGGGGCAAAGGAAAACGAGTTTGAAAGAGTTGCAATGAAAGCAATATCCATTTCTAGACTCAGACATCCCCGGAATTCTCGATGACTTGATCAAGAATGATCTCATTGAACTACCACAAATGAAACGACCCGATGAGGCTAGGCGAACGGACGACCCCAAATATTGCAAGTGCCATCGATTGGTAGGACATCCAACCCAAGACTGTTTTATACTTAAAGAGAAAATTATGCGGCTAGCCAAAGAAGGGAAGATCTTGCTAGAAGAAACTGAAATAACGACGAATTATGCCTAAAGAAAACAAGTACGCTCCATAAACGCACGAGTCTAAACTGCTTGTCGCTCCATAAACGCATGAGCCTAAACTGCTTATCGCTCCATAAACGCACGAGCCTAAACTGCTTATTACTCCTGGTCCGCATGAGCCTAAACTGCTTGTTGCTCCATAATGCACGAGTCTAAACTGCTTATTACTCCTGGTCTGCATGAGTCTAAACTGTGTACGACGATCACCAAAGGTAAATACATGTGGTTAAACTGTTAACTTACTCCACTAAAGGCGTTTTAAGTGGTTAAATAATTAAATCCCTACTTTGTCAAAAGTAGTTAAAGAATAGTCACTCCTGGCCCGCATGTGGGAAATCATTTGAACGTAATTCGCAATTCGTCCACATCAAAGTCAAACGTTCTCGTGAACGAAATGCGAGGGGGCATTTGTAGATACCTAAATTTTATCGGTCCCTCCAATTAATTTGAGCCTCTAAAGCCTAATAAATTAATTTAAAATTCAAGACGGACCTCTGAAGTCCAATAAATCAAGACGAGCCTCTAAAGTTCAATAAATCAAGACAGGCCTCTAAAGCCAAACAAACCAAATTGAGCCCAGATATGGTATTTTTAGCCCATCAAGTAATTCAAAATTTGAATTAAACCCTAACCACTTGCACAAATATCTCATTGGCCCATAAAAAAACCCTAGGTTCTACACCTATAAATAGAGGCCTCATTTCATTCATTTCATCATCAAGAATCAGAAGTATTCTTCAGCAGTCGGATGAGCTTCAAAGGCGTTCTTCGTGCAAGGCGGCGAGAAGTAGCGTTCGGGTGGAGATTAAGGTGTTAAGCCCCTCAATCCGATGTTTCTTCAAGGAGGATCTTCAATGGTGGTTGTCCCGATAAAGTCCCGGGTGGAGATTAAGGTGCTAAGCCCCTAAATATGGTGTTTCTTCAAGGAGGATCTTCAACGGTGGTTGTCCCGATAAAGTCCCGAAGGTCCCGATAAAGTCCCGAAAAGTCCCAATAAGTCCCGGAAAAATCCCGATAAGTCCCGAAAAGTCCCGTAAATCGATGTTTAATCCAAAATACGGCGTCAAACCCTTGGATTAACGTTATAAAGTCTCAAATTCAAGATCGAAGAGGATTCGGCTGCGGATCCAACTCCAAAAGCTCAAGAAGTTCAAGTGAACATTAAGAAGAAAGAATCAGAGGAGAAATTAGAGATTGTAACCCACAATATTTATCGATTTAATCCGAAAGAAATAAAATTGTTTCGCATTTTCGCGTTTTTATATTTAATTCACGAAATTTGTGTTTACACATGTAATATTTTTTAGGTTCATCATACACTCAATCAAACTATTTTATTTACTTTATATATAAAAGTTTAGAAAATTAAATTCAAGACTAATTATATTCCAACAAATGCAAGCTTTTCAGGAACGTGAGAGTGAGAGTAATTATTTATTAAAATATACTCCCTCCGTCCCAAAATTTTATGCACACTTTGACCGGCACGGAGATTAAGAAAATGGAATAAAGTGATGTGTAAGGTAAATAAATAAGGGGTATTATTGGTAATTCATGGATTAAAGTGAAAGAGATTTGATTAAAGGTAAAATAAAGGAGAGGTATTATTGGTATTATTGTTTTCTTTTTTGGAGTGTGCAAAAAATATCCGTTAAGAAAAGTGTGCATAAAATTCTGGTACGGAGGGAGTAATAATTTTTAAAGGAAAATAATATTTATCCTTTTTTGTATTTGCTCTAACATCCTCAAAAAGAAAAGGAAAACGAAATTCTTAATCCAAAGAAACAAAGATAAGGTGATTGACTTGGATAAGAAAATCAGTAACACAGTGACACACCATTTTTTCCATTGTTCGATAATTTGTTTCCGGCTACCGCCGGATGGACAGAAATCCATACTACTAAACGGAGTTGCAGCAATGCCGTCGACTTTACTCAACAGATTCACCATTTCATTTCCACACTTGTCCAAATCTACCGCATTCCCAATTTACCCTCATGGAAAACCCAAAATTACTAGGAGGATTTCGGTGGTCGCCGTGTCGACCACTGTTCTTGTTACCGGAGCCGGTGGTAGAACCGGTAAACATTAATCTTCTTCTCTCTCTCTCATTACAAATTCTGTAGTTCGTATCGACATTTTTCAATTGATTTATTTCTGGTGTTTAAGGCTCTGTTTGGATGATGAAACCAATTTGGGTATTTATTATTCTAGAGTATTATGCAAGAATTTGAGGGTTTTATGGTATATTGTTTGAAAACTGTGAGCACTAGAGCTAAACTATTGGTTTGATTCACGAAAATTTACCAATTTGGCAATTTAGGATTAAGGATATGAGTTATTGTTAACAAATTAGTCCTTCAGAAGCAGAATTAAGGAATGAACAGAGCTATTATCTGTTCATTCCGTAAGAAGAAGGATGGATTGAAAAAAAGATGTAAATGTTCTCACATTCTTGATTCTTAGATGGAAAAATATTTTTTAGGACCATAACTTTGGGTGTTGCAAATTAAGTGCATTATGCTTACTGGTCTGCAAACGTAGGACAGTAATTTGACCTACATTTACATAAATTAAAACCTATTGTCCTTAATTTACAGAGATCAAAGCCCAATTTTCAGTCCCAACAAGAGAGACTCGTGTGCGATTTTTGGGTGAATTCGTGCCAATTAGGTCTACATTTGCTTAAATTGAAAAAATTGTCGTACATTTGTAGGTCCATAAAAAGTTAATGTCCTGAATTTGCAACCCCTTAAGTTACGGGCCTAAAAATAATAATTCTCCCATTCTTAGGTGAACACTACAAGATTAGTTTCTCTAATCTAGGTGCTCATCATCTTAAGATGTTCACTTGATAGTATGATTCTTCCCTCTTATGCATTGTTTGGTTATTACAGGCCAAATTGTTTACAAGAAATTGAAGGAGAGATCAGATGAGTATACTGCTCGGGGTTTGGTAAGAACCCCGGAGAGCAAGGAAAAGATTGGTGGAGAAGACGATGTATATGTCGCAGATATAAGGGATGCTGAGAGCATAAAATCAGCAATTCAAGGTATAGATGCTCTTATAATCCTCACAAGTGCTGTCCCGAAGATGAAACCTGGATTTGACCCGTCTCAAGGTGGACGGCCTGAATTCTATTTCGAAGATGGAGCATCCCCTGAACAGGTTTTTCTTGTTACTCGTTGCTCGTGTTTCAGGTCCTTTTTGTTTGACATGCCTGATCTCGTTTATTTGTTTCTAGGTTGACTGGATTGGGCAAAAGAACCAAATAGATGCCGGTGAGGATCTATCCTTACTGAGGTTACACATTATTCTGATTTTAGTACTGTAAGTTACCCTTATTATTTTAGTCCTGTCGACTTTCACGAATTGAAAATAGTCCTCTAATTTTCAATTTTTGACATTTTGGTCTGTGACCTGCTGTAAGGGGTGAAACATCAAACATCCAGTTGACCAACTTGACTTTGCCACTAGACAAATCAAACTCTGTCACGTCGGCGTCAATGTGATGTTTCATCTCCTACAACCGGTTATGTAAAATATTGGAAGTTACGGGGTTATTTTCATTTCGCGAATGTCGACATGACTGAAACCAAAATAGGGATAAAAAAAACTACTTTCCCTTAATTGTTGCTGCCTGTATTATTCTCAAAATTCTGATTAACAGCTAAGGCTTCTGGAGTGAAGCAAATTGTGTTGGTTGGATCAATGGGAGGAACAAATATAAACAACCCGTTGAACAACATTGGAAACGGAAATATCTTGGTTCGTCCCAGTTAACTTGATCATATATTGGTGTTTCGTTCGCTTGACCTAATGTACTCTTTGTGTTTCATCAAAATATTAATCGAAAATGGAATTTGGATTACAGGTTTGGAAGAGAAAGGCTGAGCAATACTTGGCTGATTCAGGAATACCATACACCATAATACGGTATGTCGTACTTTTTGCTTTCAAAACCCATAAAAGATTGGCTGATCCCCGAATTGAATTTCATCTTATTAACTTTCAAATGTTTTAGTCCTTTGACCGGCTACCACGGGTCAGTAATTGGGCAAACTTGCGGGACAAAAAACATTTTGCCTTAATGTTCATACTCTTGCATTTATCTTTTCGTCTGAGTCATTTGTTGGTATAGAGCTGGAGGCTTGCAAGATAAAGAAGGAGGCATAAGGGAGCTACTCGTTGGAAAGAATGACGAACTTCTTGAGACAGAAACACGAACAATTGCAAGGCCTGATGTCGCAGAAACCTGCATTCAGGTGCGTACCTAACATGTTTTCATTGTATACACCTGCATGTATATTTCTGTATAGCTTCAAAGCTTTTCTTGACGAGATAAACTTATCAGGCACTAAAATTCGAGGAGGCAAGATTTAAAGCGTATGATCTTGCCTCAAAGCCAGAGGGAACCGGTACACCAACGAAGGATTTTAAGGCGCTATTTTCCCAAATCTCTACTCCTTTCTAATCAAGGAGCACGTCTGGATCCAGTGTCGGTGTCAAGAGTTGTTCTTGTATAAGAGATATTAAAGCTGGATATCCACAAATTCTGCTCTCTACAATACTATACCAGCATATCATATATGTGAGTTTGCATTTTTTTTAATATCTACCAGAACTTTTTTTTCTCGCTTTATTACTCATTTCCAAGCTATTTTAATTGCGAGTTGCACTTTTCTTTGATGAAATTCTCTAAAGATTGTTATGCTTCATCACTTCATAGATTCTTGAAGGAATATCTTTGATAGTTGTCACATGCATATCATGTGATTTAAATTAGGGTTTTGCAGTACAAGTAAGATATTACTAGGTGATAATTTTCTAGTTTTTATTTGTTGCCTTTCATTAACAGCCCTTGCTTTGGAAATAGATTTTGCATTGTCATAAACAAAAATCTACTGGGTGGAAGTTTTCAATCATGAATGGTCTAGGTTGACTAAAAAATAAAAAAAAACTAATAGATGCATAAGGATATTAGTTTGCTTAAGTTTAGACTGGATTGGGCAAATGATTCTCTTTATAACAAACTAATTTATTTATTTTTGTTACGTGACTTAAATATTTAAATAACTACTTAAGGATATGTTTGATTTGAGATTCATCCTTTTACACATGAGATACGGCTCTCGTTTTGTTTTAGTTTAAAATTTGAATTTCAAAATTCAATCATATTCATTCCTAAGAATACGTACTTACTCTTACATAAAGCTGTTACACGAACTGAGGTGCTCGTGAGCTCGACTCGTTAAATACTCGATTTACTAAAGAGCTGGCTCGAGCTCGACTTGTTAGGCTCGATATCTAAATTTTTTTCTTTTGATTCCATTAGGCTTGTTAAGCTCGGCTTGTTAGACTTTTTAACGAGTCGAGCAGAACTCATTTCTTAGCTCGTCAATGTTATCGAGCCGAACTCAAACTTCAAATACTTGACTCAGCTCGAATAACAGCTCTTATACAATCAATCATAAACAGATGACAAATACTTGTGTGTAACGGTTACATACATGTAACTTGTTTTTATCTAAGTACAATTATGAATGTTACTCATGAATTATGATAAATACGGTATAATATTAGTTCAAATACAGTATAGTATTAGTTCAAATATTATATAGTATTAGTTCACATATTGTATAGTATTAGTTCAAATATTAAACAAAAAATAAGTTACATGTATGTTGGTACACAAGAGTACAACCCCAAACAAATATACTAACTATTCATCCAAATTTAAAATTCTAAATTTTACAATTCGAATTATCATCAACCTGCCCTAAGAGATTGGTGGTATATCACTACCATGAAATCATGCATGACCACTATGTATTTTCGAGACTTATTTAATTTGAGCCACTTTGTCAATTTTCTTCAAATCTCAGTATACAATGAAAGCTTTTAAAAGATTCTTGGCCAATCAATGTTTGAAATCTAACTAACAATATTTTTTTAGTTTAATTATGTTATAGCGTTGAGTGATATAGCCGTATAGATATCACAATCAACTAAATCATGTCAAGTGGATAAAATATATTTATAAAATTAAATATGCAACAAGACATAATTTTAATGATTAAATGAAACAATATTAGTTGTCGAGCCATTTCATTTGATGTCCCTTTGCTGTCACTTTTATATTTTTAATTTAAACATCTTGTAGTTGCTTACTTTTAAGAATATGTCAATTATAGTGATGGGCTCCACCATTTATCCTATACATGATTCTATGATTTTTTATTAGTGCCAATCTTTACAACATATAATATGCAAATGATTTAGTGCGTCATGGGAGCATTCATATTTTGTACTCCCTCCGTCCCGGTATAAATTTCCCCTTTCTTTGGGGTGTTTTGATTAAGGAATATGATAAAATAATAGATAAAGTGTAAGTGATGTGATGGAGGAAGAAAATATAATTGATGAGTGTGAGATGAAGTATAATAAAATAATAGATAAAGTGTAAGTGATGTGATTGGGAGAGAGAAAATAATGGGAAACTTATAGTGGTACATCCATAAAAGGAAAGTGGGAAACTTATAGTGGGACGGAGGGAGTAAGTTTTTGTGCATTTCCAAAATATTACAATCTTAATTCGTAATGTGAGACGACATATTACTCCCGATCTCTTTAAACCGTGTCATTTGGGTTGATTTTTTTTTTTTTTGGAACATACAATTCATGTACTCCGTATGATTTTAAACAATGTTAGTTATTTCACTGAATAACTGGTAAATTGATATTGTTCAGTAAAATTATCTACAACCATCTAATAAAAATAATTATTGCAATTTTTTTTAAAAATCTCAAAGGGCCCCCCCGCTTAGCATTTAATGTTTTATTAATTATTCATTCAACCGATATTTTAGTGCTTTATTAATTATTCATTCAACTTGTGATCATGTAAGAAAGCGACTTTCCAAAGTTTGGAATATGCTAGTTTTTGGCCCACCATTCTTACTACATAAACAAAACAAAATACTCCAAAATAAGGCTTACTCAATATCTTGAATTCCAAAGTTTCATGATCAAAGTCAAACATACAAAGAGGCTTGGTCAATATCTTGAATTCCAAAGTTTCATGATCAAAGTCAAACATACAATGGATTACGTGAGTAATCCCAACTCCCGCAATCCATTGTAGGTTAAATTTTAAAAGTCACAAACTCAAGTATGAACTACTCGTATATTGAATATAATTAACGAGAACATTTACAAGAAAATGATCAGTCTCTTTAATCATGAGAATGAACATTCAGATCAGGTAAAACAGACGATGCTCCTCATTGATTCATTAATTATCATCATAAACAAGTTAGCATGAATCAAAGATGATTTGTTAAAAAGCGTCTACAAGTACCTGTATCTTGGGGACGAGAGCCATGACAACACACTGCAATCTCACTTTACCCTACAAATGAATCCATTCATAGTGGCATCAAATCATCAAATTTATTCACCTCATGAACATACATAAAATGTGAATTTGAGCATAATTACTACCTTAAAGGAAACCGATTGATGTTGCAACATTGGAACATTAAACAGGTTTCCAACACGATATAGCGTAGATTATCCGGCCTTTCCACCCCATCAACATCCACTGATTATCTTCATCGATCACAAAATCCTTATGATACAACGTTTTCACCTTCTGTATTGCCTGGTCCATTATCAGTCTTTCAAACGGTATTTGCATAAACCCGGCCCTCATATGGCGTACTTGCCACTGCTTATACGTCTCAGGCCTTTCCACTCTCTCCCAACCCTCACAAGCAATGACATTCAAGGCTTCCCTCCCAAATATATCTCTCTCGATCAGCATCCTTTCAGGCTTATCACGGGGCACATTCGTTTCCAGCATATCAAACAAGGCTGAAAAGTGGAACAAAACCTCCCGAAAACGAGTCACAAAGAAGGGAGCACTATAAGCTCCATTCAGTATCCCATGTAAGAAAATGTGTGGATTAATTTTCCGTACAAGGCTAAGAACCATATTTCTTGCACTTTCAGCAACAACTGTCTCATCAAGTAAGTTCCTACAACGATACAAACAGTTAACTACTAAATATTCATCCTTCTCAATCTTAAGATCCTCCACTTTAATGGTTTCCCACTTCTGCGCTATAGCATGATACTCAAACGGCACCTTGAATGTTTCTGCATAATGTGCCAATCTACGCCCCGTTTCCTCAATCCTTTCAGCTGGTCTGAATCCCGGTAGTGGAAAGTCTATGCCGGTTATTCGAAGCTTTGGAGGGCCACCTTCTCTTGCAGCTATACGTTCGATTAAAGTCGGGTACTGGAAGCCGTAAAGGATACCAAAATCAATAATGTGGAGCTTCTTTGATTTTCTTGATTTCACAATGATCGTCTTGTTCGTGGTGAAATTTGAAATTTTCCTGAATGGGGATGAAGCTAGGTAAGTATAGTAAGCTTTCAAATAATCAGCTGCAGTTGTTTTCTTGTTTACAAGGGCTTTGTGTATCTGGCTCCCAGTTCCAGCCATTCTTGCTTCGAGCCCATCTGCAAAGTAATAAGCTAACCTCTGATTCCCATCGCCATAAGGAGTCGAATGCTGTCTGATCTGTCTCAGCAATTCAGTGGCACTGCGACGATCATCAGCAGCAACAGCCTGAGCACAACTGATCAAAAGGGTCCTCAAATCTATCACTTCTTTTTTCCTGTTCTGTTTCTTACCCCTGCCCTTCCCACCACCTGTTCCTTTCGTTTGCCCGTTTCTCCCGACTTTGCTCGTTGCATTTTTCAGGTCTTCTCGATGATCTGCAAGCCTCTTCTGACCATCACTCGAAGTGTGAATCAACATACTATCAAATTCCTCTATTGGAACATCAGACTGTCCAGAAACTGCTGGCAATTTGCTACTTCTCTCTTCTTCTAAATCTATATCCTCCCGACTTTTCTTTCCTCTCGACTGAGCTACGGATCCATTTACCGACAATTTACTTCCACTAGGAAGGAACTTGCTAGCTTCATCTACCCCATTTCTGAAATTCCATACCAATTGATTCTCACTATACATATCACGTATTTGTAGAGGGCTTATCGGAGAATCCGATAGGCCATCGACAATACTGTTCAAGCTAACACACGATCTAGACATATCAAGACGGTTCTGAATCCATCTTGGATCGACTACATCAAGTAGGTATCCACTACCATCACTACTACTAGTTGTTGAGATGTAGGGATTAATAAGATCATCTCCATTAATCTCACCAAATTGAGGAATAATGATGGATTCTTGTTGCGGAGATGGTGGGTACTTCTTTCCAAGTACATCGTAGAATGATTTCTCTTTGGCCTGAAAATCCAAAGACTCTTGGAGCATATGAGTCTTCTCCTCCATATCCTCTTCCATTAGCATCTGATCAATGTATCTCAAAACCGAATCAGAGAAATCGCAATCATCATCATAGTCTGTGAAGGAGCTAGAAACAGTCCCGTTTGATAAGGACTGATTATCTGGCATTGGCAACCCTAAACCCCCAAAACTGTCTTCTTCGAATGAAGAAAACTGGTTTATATGCCCATCGACATGTTTCTGATCTGGATACGAAATCTCGAATCTAGGGCCGTTGTTCAGTTTCCCAATCGAAAAATCAATTGTGGATTGATTATCCGATTGAAATCCAGTCGAAGAAGTCAATATTCCGTTAAAAAGTGGATCCATTAATTTCTGAATAGAATTTATCAAAACAATGTATATCCAAAAATTCTAACAGTCAAACAATTGACACCGAGAATATTTCACAAATATCCCAAACGAAATCGTGTAACTGAAGAACACATAAAGCAGTAAGTAATTCCACAGAATTGAAATGTCATAGGCAGTTTGAATTGCAGAAAGTAGAAAATATGTGAGATTGAGGAAGTTAATGATCAATTTTCCTAACCTGAACAACAATTTTCTTCACCAAATAGGCTAAAAGGGAGAGAGAGTATTTCGAGATGGTGGTATGTGCAGAGAGAAACCTTAAAAAAGGGATGTGACAGGCAGAAAGAAACCCTAGAGATTGCAGAGGGGAGGGAGAAACATAGGACTGAGGAGGAATGCATACAAGAGAGAGAGAGAGAGAGAGAGAGAGAGGTGTATTTGATAATCTAGTGGAGTAGTATAACATAAACAAATACTCGTATTCTTTACAGCAAATGAACACCACCAGCCAATGTTTTTCAATGTGTATACTCTTGTTAATCAATTATTTTGACTTTCATGATAATAGTATTAAATGGTATTTCCCCATCTCAGTGAAAACTACAATTTTCATTTCTCGTCCATACCAATAAAAGTTATTCATTCTTTTATGGTGAACTACTCTCTTATATTTTTATCTACACAGAGAGCTTTACCGGAAGGAGAAAGTATAAAGTTAGTAAAAAATGATAAAAGAAGATAAAAGTTTGTGTAACAATCAAAATGACAAAATCTAGGGACGGATTCATAATTTTTTTCAAGGGTAAGATATTGAATTTGTTATTGCACAGCATTTAAAAATAAGAAAAAAATAATAATATTAGAATTACAGGCATATTTGTATATTTTTTTTAATAATGTATATTCAATCTATCCCAAGTTCACAGTGTTTTATAATGAGTAGAGTGTTAAAAGATAATTTTATAAACAAAATATAAAGTGGCTATTAAATATAAAATGAATAAAATAGTTAAATGAAGGGTATGATACTAAACTTTTTTAAGGATAAATTAAAGAGGAAAATATGAATTTTTTTTTAGGAACGGATGAAGGATAAGTAACTTTTATAATAGGAAAAAACTAAGAATATTTTGTATGAGGGCACGTGCCCCCATCCTAGGTAACGTGCGTCCGTTCGTTTCTGGTGTGTGCTGCAGCTTTCTTCTTCAAATTCAAGGTAAATTTTTTTATTTATTAATTTTATACTCCAGTAGTTGATGTTTTAACTTTTTAAGTTACGATAATTGTTGGTTAATTGGTAACGAACTTTATCTTTAATTAATCAGAAATGAAGAACATGAAACCATTAGTAAGAAAATAACATTAATCCAAAATGGAATTAGCAGAGTTTTCTTTTTTTCTTTTTTTTGAGGTAGGAATTAGCAGAGTTGCAAAGCAAAATTC
Organism: Galeopsis tetrahit; assembly: GCA_963675135.1. Classification (NCBI taxonomy): domain Eukaryota; kingdom Viridiplantae; phylum Streptophyta; class Magnoliopsida; order Lamiales; family Lamiaceae; genus Galeopsis; species Galeopsis tetrahit. The sequence continues at coordinate 68,935,434 of OY776128.1, read as the reverse complement.
AAAATAAAAAAAATTAGTAATAGCTAGATCTAATTTTTAGACAACGGCTTGAACGAATATTTCAACTTCGAGATGACAAGAGTCTTTGGTAATGAATCCATTTTTAGGATCTTCAAGGGTAGAAACAGTGACGGAGCCAGGAATTTTAGATTGGGGGGCCCGATTTACATTACTATAAAGATAAAATAATATTATATTTAATTCATTATAAATTTTGATTGTTCCAACTCATAATAGGTGAAACGGTGTTAAAATTATTAGACAAATGTATAACTTAAAATATATTCCCTCCATCCCGTAATGACTTGAATACGTTGATAAGTTCACTTTTTAAGAAATGTGAATTTAGTGAGGTGTATTTTTGGTGATTTAGTGAGGTATAAAAGAAATTTAATGAGGTGTTAAAAAAAAATTAGTGAAATGTAGGGAAGAATGTAGATTAAAATGAGTGACAATTTTAAAAATAAAATGATGTAGTGAGAATATTAATTTTGTAGATTATTTACATATTATGAGTGTACAAATAATTTTGAAACATCTCAAATAAAAAAAAAGTATACAAATAATTATAAAACAGAAGAAATATACATAAAAAAAAAAATTGGTGGGGGGCCCACTGCCCCCGTTGGACCCTATGTGGCTCCGTCATTGGGTAGAAAGCTCCATGAATTTTTGCCATCCCCGAGAATTTACAGAGGGAACAAACCAAAGGGATGCTGCAAGAAACATGCATATTGTTGGATGTTATTTCTCCATTTTTCCATTGGAAAATCTAGTATGCACTTTAGTCTAAAGAAAAGTGTATGCTATTAAATTGAAAAGTAAAATACAATATTACTTAAAAAGTGTAAGTCACTATGACTAAAAATATTATTATACAGTTTAATAATTGAAAAGTGCAACACCATTTTCCAAAAAGTGTAAGTCAGTAAAACTGAAAAGTGCAACATGGACTAGGGTGCACAACATGCACTCGAGTACATAGCAGGCCAACCCTTTTTCCATTTAATTAAAGAGCATGAAATCGTAACACATAGGCGTGACGTATAATCTAATTGTTTTCGATAAAAAAAAATAAAAAATTGCATCCATGAAATTAAAATTACCTGAAGTATATTTCTTATGTTCATTATTGATCTGATCTTTGATGCATAGGGAAAAACGCGTTTTCACCCTTTTGGAATCGACCAACCGAAGATAGGCTGATATATTTTCGCCTCGCCCTTTCTCATGATCTTCTCCTTTAGAGCACCATAGATAAACATTCCTGATTTTCACAAAGAAAAAAAATAATCAAATGATAGTTTGTGACAAGTTTTGCTCCTATTCCATCTTTTGGATCATTAACACGGGTAATTAAGTGTTAAATATCATGCATTGAGTATTTTTTTTTACCATGTGTCATTAATCCAGAGTATGGAAAATGACATAGATGATTTCACGAGGTTTATTAGGTTAAGGGATGATCGACAAACCATTTAAGGCCTTCCACCTCAAATTCATTAGAAATCCAGCAGTAGTTCAATTGGGAGAAGTTTGAAATCTTCCAATCACGCTTGTATGGAATAAGTGTCACATTCTTCACTGAAAGACATTCACAAACTGCTAACTTCTCTAGGATAAATACTTCGGCACCAAACACACAATTATCGTCGATTAGGAATCCATTTGATGGATCCATCAAAATTTTCCTAGAGATGAATTTGGGAATGCCCCATTCCGACTTCATTGCTTGAAACCGTCGTGTTCTTCCTAATGAGTAACTATAATTCCCTGAAATCTGATTTAACAGAAAGATGGAGAAGACAACATTCACCTCCCAGTTGGAGGCAGGTTGTAGGGAATTAGTTGTGTCCGAGCTGATATTGGCCAAGTATACAGATACATATTTGCTATCAATTCCAATTTTATCTTCATTAGGATGCAATATTAGTCTCCTGTACGTGCAAGTCATGAAAACAAATCAATAAACGGTCAGGATCTCCAGTGTTACATTATTTAGATTTACGTCCTATGTCATCAATCCAAATTCACAAATATATGCATAACATTATAAAATAACTATTTATATCTATTTAGGTAATGAGTTTAATTGAGAAAAAATAAAATTCTCCAAAAAAAAATAAAATCCCAAAATCGACACTAAATATCTTTTTTGATCAATTCCTTGCTACAAGTAAAACGAACACTGATAAGAAAACAATAATAAAAAAATAAATATGATCAAATTGGAAAAAATGTGGAAAAAATTATCTCACTACTGAATGTTATTAATTAATATATTTTCCTGTAATTTTAATGTTACGAGGAAGAAGACAGGAGAGACGACGCCGTTTCGGTGATAGAATAATTGCTAAGGATTAGGGTTAGGAAGTGTATTAATCCCTTGGCTTATTTTGTAAAATCATATTTTGTAAATCAAAAGTCGCGCTCGCGACTTAGCATTCGGCATGGGTCGGGTATATAACCCGTGATTCACCCATGAACCAACCAATTCTGTAATTTTCACATTTCAATTCAACAAAATTAACTAACTTCTTCTCCAATTTCCCTCCCATTTCTACGAATCTGTTCGCGATTTTCAACGATTACTTCAATCGTTTCAGTGGCCTCAGAGCTAGTTTGATCTCGCTCGTAGTCTGCGCAATTATATGTGAAATGGTGAACAACACGGATCGGATTGTTTTGTTGGAAACTCAGGTTGGAGTCGTCGAAATTAAATTCACTCGGTGATCAATTCACAGAGCTGCGAAATGAGTAAACATAAGGAATAAATGAATTGCTCAAGCGGTTTGATCAACAAGATAAAGAGTCTGAGCTGTTGAAAATTCAACTTATGGAACTGCTTAAGCAACTGAGCTCGAATATGGGGAAAGCTCAGGAGGTGAGTGAAGGAGGAGAGTGTTCTAAGACAGTATTGAATGGTGATGATGATCTTAGAACTCGAAAAGAGGTTGGATTATTACCAACACCACCTATTCATACTAGGATTCCAGAGTATGGAGAGTTTGGTGCTTCAAAAGGTTTGAATGTCAATTCTAATAGCAGATCTAGAGTTGAAGCTATACCAAAAATGGCACCAAAACAAGGAGGAAGGTATGATGCTAACTTTCCTAGGATGCATCATTTTGATGAAGAAAATGAGATGAATAATCACTATTATCCACATATTATTACTACTGCTACTAAATCTCAGGATAGTCACAACACTTCTAGAAAACCTAGGGTTGATTTTCCTAAGTTTAAAGGTGATAAACCTAGGGCATGGATCAGAAAATGCCACAAATATTTCCTGTTTAATCCCCTCACAGATCAGGAGAAGATTTTATTAGCTGCATTAAATATGGAAGATGAAGCTGATAATTGGTATATAGACTATGTGGATGGGAAAAATGACTTAACTTGGAATGAATTTGAGAAGTTAGTGGCACAGAGGTTCACTAACCCTGAAGATGAGAATGTAGTGGGGAAATTCCATAGACTTGTACAGACTTCAACTGTGAGAAAATTTGTTAAGGAGTTTGGGGAAGTCAAGTCATATGTGAGTGCTGAACATCCTTTCTTAATTGAAGGATATTTTGTTAAAAGCTTCATTGGTGGTTTGAAAGAAGAGATAAGTCACGCAGTACAAGCTTTTCAACCTACTCACTTTAATCAACCTGTTCAGATGGCTATCAGGCAAGAACAAGTGACCAGTAGTAGGGAAAGAGTGTATAAGCCAGGTTTCAAAACATCATGGAACAATTCACAGAAACCACAGGAGAGTGAAAAGATAAGTGAAAAGAGCAAACCAGCTTTTGCTAAAAGATTAACACAAACTGAGATGGATGTTAGGAGGAAGCAGAACTTATGCTTCAATTGTGATGAGACCTTCCACATTGGACATAAATGCAAGAAAGTTTTTGTGATCATGGCAAAAGAAGAGGAAGAAATTGAAGAACCTGATGAGCTAGAATTTGAGGAGGATGAAGTGAAAATGGGTGTAGAACCCTTAGTTTCTCTACATGCCTTGGCTGGACATCAACATCCAGATACTATCAAGGTAGTAGGTAAAGTGGGGAATCAGGAGATCATAGTTCTCTTGGATTCTGGGAGTACACATAGTTTTTTGGACCCTAACACTGCCAAGAGGTTGGGATGTGTGGTGGAGTATACACACTCATTAATGGTGACTATAGCTGATGGCAGCAGAATTGAATGTAATTCAAAATGTTCTAATTTTGAATGGACAATGGGGAGCTGTAAATTCACTGCACCAGTTAGGATATTAAGATTGGAGGGGTGTGATATGGACATTGGAGTGGACTTGTTGAGTCAATTGGGACCTGTCACATTTGATTTTAAACTACATACAGTGCAATTTCAGAAAAATGAGAAAACTATCACCTTGCAATGGTCAGGGGATGAGGAGATCAAGATATCCATGATCTCAGGAAAGCAACTAAAAAAGATGGTGAAGAGGAAACAATGTGATGGAATGGGGTATCTTTGTTACCTAAAGGGAAATCCTGAGTTTGAAAAATGCTCAGTGGCACCTGAATTAGAAGTTGTTATTGAAGATTTTCAGGTGGTGTTTGCACCTCCAACTGAACTTCCTCCTAAGAGACAACTAGATCACAAAATCACCATCAAAGAAGGAGAGAAACCTATAAAGCAACATCCTTATAAATACCCTTATTTACATAGACAAGAAATTGAGAAGTTAGTTTCTGAGATGCTAGAGAGTGGGGTCATTCAGCCTAGCAACTCTCCTTACTCTTCTCCAGTTCTCTTAGTGAAGAAGAAAGATGGCTCATGGAGGTTTTGCATTGACTATAGAAAACTGAATTCTATAACAGTCAAAGATAGCTATCCAATACCACTAATTGAAGATCTATTAGATGAATTGGGGCAAGCTAAGGTATTCTCTAAAATTGACCTTAGAGTAGGCTATCACCAGATTAGGGTTCATCCCCCTGATATTCAGAAGACAACCTTTGTCACTGTCTCTGGCTTATATGAGTTCATTGTCATGCCTTTTGGCTTGACTAATGCACCTGCCACTTTCCAGGCTATTATGAACAAGCTCTTTGCACCCTATTTGAGGGATTTTGTCCTAGTATTCTTTGATGACATCTTGATCTACAACAAAGATATGCAAGAGCACATTTCTCACTTAACAAAGGTGCTACAAATTCTTCTGGAAAACACCTTAAAGGCCAAGGCTTCTAAGTGTGTTTTTGGGGCAAATCAAGTTGAATATCTAGGGCATATCATTACTGATGAGGGTGTGAAAGCTGATTCAAGTAAAATTCAAGTGATGCAGGATTGGCCAAAACCAAGATCTTTGAAAGAGTTGAGAGGGTTCCTAGTATTGACAGGTTATTATAGAAAGTTTGTAAGGCACTTTGGCATCATTGTTAAACCCTTAACTTTCTTAACCAAGAAGGTTCAGTTTATTTGGAATGAGGAAGCAGAGGCAGCCTTTCAACACCTCAAAGCTGCTATGATCTCAGCTCCCATTTTGCAATTACCAGATTTTAAGAAAGAATTTATTGTAGAAACAGATGCATGCTATGGAGGGATATGTGATGTTTTGCTGCAAGGAAAGATGCATATTGCTTTCCTAAGTAAGGCTTTGGGTATTAAAAATCTGGGATTGTCTATCTATGAGAAAGAATTTCTAGCGATTTTAATGGTTGTTAACAAATGGAGATGCTACCTGATCCATGCTCCATTTGTCATAAGAACTGACCATTAGAGTCTCAATTACTTGATTGAGCAGAAAATTTCCACTCCTCTACAGCACAAGTACCTTACTAAACTATTGGGGTTTGACTACAGGATTGAATACAAGGCTGGGCATGAAAATATAGTAGCTGATGCTCTTTCAAGGAGGAATCATGCTCATGGGGAATGTGCTGCTCTATCTATGTTGAAGCCTCATTGGGTGGATGAGATACAAGAGAGCTATGATGGTGATAGTTTGGTTTCCGAGGTGATGACTGACAGCCTCACTACTCCATACAATCTATCACTCTATTCTTACAGTGGAGGTATTGTAAGATATAACGGAAAAGTTTATGTGGGCACTGCTACGGAACTAAGGGTGAGGTTAGTTGTACATATGCACACTTCAACTCAGGGAGGCCATTCTGGGGAGGCTGTCACTTTTCAGAGGTTGAAGGGAGTTTTTTAGTGGCCAAAGATGATGGAAACTATCCATAAGGTGGTTTGAGAGTGCTCAATTTGCCAACTTTGCAAACATGAGCTACTCAAAACTCCAGGGTTGATTCAACCTCTACCTATTCCTAATCAGGCATGGACTGATATCTCTATGGATTTCATAGAGAAGTTACCTAATTCTAACCACAGAGATACAATTTGGGTGATTGTGGATAGATTAACAAAATATAGCCATTTCACAGCCCTCTCACATCCCTTTACAGCCTCAGACTTGGCTCAGATCTTCATTTCAGAGATCTACAAATTGCATGGATTACCAACATCCATTGTTTCTGATAGGGATAAGGTTTTCACCAGTCAGTTTTGGCACCAACTGATGAAACTTCTAGACATTCAACAACTATTAAGCACTGCCTATCACCCTCAGACTGATGGACATACTGAGAGGGTGAATCAATGCCTAGAATCCTATTGAGGCTCTCTATGGCTATTGTCCTAAATTCTTATCATTTGGTCCAATGATTCAGAGTTCAGTGAAGGGAGTGGATGACCTTATGTACACTAATCAACACATATTGCAACAATTAAAACAGGTACTATACCAAGCCCAAGATCACATGCGTTTCTATGCTAATCAAAACAGATCAAAGAGGGTATTTCAGGTAGGAGATTGGGTTTACTTGAAACTCAAGCCCTATAGGCAACTCACACTGCGGAAAGCCACATGTGGAAGCTGGGTCACAAGTTTGCAGGCCCTTTTCAGGTAGTGCAGAGGGTGGGATTGGTTGCCTATACGTTGGCACTGCCAACAACAGCTAAACTACACCCTACTTTCCATGTCTCTATGCTTAAAAAGAAAGTGGAAAATGGAGATTTGGTTTCGCAAGAATTACCTGAGTTTGATGAAGATGGGAAGGTTCTGCTCTTGCCATTGAAGGTGCACGCGCGTCGCCTGGTGAGGAGGGGCAACTCTCCGGCTTCAGAGGTGCTGGTTCGTTGGTCTCATCTTCCGGATTCGGAGGCCACCTGGGAGGATTACACCACTTTCTCCGCCCGTTATCCGCAATTGTTTCAGTAATTTTTGCTTGAGGACAAGCAAGGTGTTAAGGGGGGTAATGTTACGAGGAAGAAGACAAGAGAGACGACACCGTTTCGGTGATAGAATAATTGCTATGGATTAAGGTTAGGGAGTGTATTAATCCCTTGGCTTATTTTGTAAAATCGTATTTTGTAAATCAAAAGTTGCGCTCACGACTTAGCATTCGGCATGGGTCGGGTATATAACCCGTGATTCACCCATGAACTAACCAATTCTGTAATTTTCACATTTCAATTAAACAAAATTAACTAACTTCTTCTCCAGTTTCTCTCCAATTTCCCTCCCATTTCTACGAATCTGTTCGCGATCTTCAACGATTACTTCAATCGTTTCATTTAAATTATTATGTTTTATATGTGTGTGTCAATATAGCTTGTGGAGTAATATTTTTTAAATTTTCCACACAATTTATAATTAGGGAGTACAATATTTGGTTTCTACAATTTTATAAAAGTTTAGGATTTCGTAAAATTAATTATTAATTATGTACAAATTTTATACTTATTAAATACGTACAATTGGTATAATATTTGGATTTTTTTTTGTTACAATATTAATTTGTAGATAAACCTTAAAAATTATACTCCATCTTTTTACAAAATATATTATGCACATTAATTGGATTTTTTTGTTACAATATTAATTAATATATCGAGTATGTTAATTGGTGCACTATATATGTTTTTTGTTTTTATATTTTCGAAGCAATTTCTTTTTTTTTTTAATTTAGAAATATGAAATATGATTGATAATTTTTCCTTTTTTTTTTTTTTGCAATTTCCTTTTTTGCCAAAGAAATATTTGGTATCTGGGATCATATTTTTAAAATAAATTGTTTTTCTTAAATTAACATTCTGAACGTAAATCTATATGATGTAAGATTGATCAATAAGAGATATTTATTATATATATTAAAGGCATAGATAAAATTTCTTAATGCATGCAATTAGTTTAGAACTATTTCATTGAATATATTCTATGTAGAAATAACATATTCCATAGGATCATCACCTAACCCATCCAAAAAACTCATTTAAATACATATCCACTCTACTAAATAATAATAAAATAATACAATATCACGATTGAATTTTTCTAAAGTTCAACAGAGTTACTATTCCTCCTATCAATTTTTTTCATCTGCATCACCATACATTTATCTTAAAACTTATTTTCAAAAGTAGAAAATAGAGGAGAGAGAGAATAGTAAATAAAGGTTACCACTTGTATCCTTAGCATAAAATTCTCCTGTTTCGTATTTCTGAATTCCATTCTTGCTCAGTAATGAAAACGATTCGATTTTCAGCAGAAAGTGTGTAGGCGGAGCCTCTCTGCTTTCTAATGTCGTTACTTCCGACAGTGCTAACATTAAAAAAAAAAAAAAAAAAAGCAAAAGCAAAATAAATAAAAATAATTACCCCTGCGTGAAAAAACACACACGTGTAACTTTTGCTTACCATCTGCTTTTCGTTTATTGGTCATGATTTCTCCTGCGCGGTGCAATGGGTTCCGAGAGTGTTTTGTACAGTAAAGAGTAGGGGTTTGGAATGGGAATTCTCGGAGAATGTGTTTTATACTTTCCCTAAGTGGAATTAGGTCAAGTCAGACCAGACTTTGCATAAAAAAAAAGCCCAATCTATTTACAAAAAATTAGCCTACTAGCTTTTTAGAATTTAGTCCATTAAGTTACCACATTTTTTAATTTAGTTTACTAGATTAACACTTTTTAAATTTAGTCCATTAAGTTTTAATTTATTTTGATTTTAGTCCAGTTACCTACTACAGCAGGTTTTGATTTTGGTCTAGTTAGAAGGTTTAACCGGTCATTTTTTAAAATGACACCCCATAAAATGTTATACACACCCCAAATATTAAACACTCCACTAAAATTTAAAAATCATTTTTTTTATAACTATAAACATCTCAATTACACTACAAAAAAGAGGTGTTTTACCGACGGAAATATAGACGAAATTTCGGTTGGAAACAGTGTTTTCCGACGGAAATTTTCATTCCGTCGTTACCACCGACGAAATTTATTTTTTTAATTACCGACGGATTTTTTTTTAATTATTTTTTTTATTTTTTAATTACTGACGGAATATTTTAAATTAAAAAAAATAAAAAATTGTACGCTTACCTACTACAGCAAGTTTTGATTTTGGTCTAGTTATAAGGTTTAACAGGTCATTTTTTAAAATGACACTCCATAAAATGCTATACACACCCCAAATATTAAACACTCCACTAAAATTTAAAAATCATTTTTTTTATAACTATACACATCTCAATTACACTACAAAAAAGAGGTGTTTTACCGACGGAAATATAGACGAAAATTCGGTTGGAAACAGTGTTTTCCGACGGAAATTTTCATTCCGTCGTTACCACCGACGAAATTTATTTTTTTAATTACCGACGGATTTTTTTTAATTATTTTTTTAATTTTTTAATTACCGACGGAATATTTTAAATTCAAAAAAAAAAAAATTGTACGCTTACCTACTACAGCAAGTTTTGATTTTGGTCTAGTTAGAAGGTTTAACAGGTCATTTTTTAAAATGACACCCCATAAAATGTTATACACACCCCAAATATTAAACACTCCACTAAAATTTAAAAATCATTTTTTTTATAACTATACACATCTCAATTACACTACAAAAAAGAGGTGTTTTACCGACGGAAATATAGACGGAAATTCGGTCGGAAATAGTGTTTTCCGACGGAAATTTTCATTCCGTTGGTACCACCGACGAAATTTATTTTTTTATTTTTTTAATTACCGACGAAATATTTTAAATTAAAAAAAAAAAAAATCTGTACGCTTACCTATAGGTAAGCATGTTTTGATTTTGGTCTAGTTAGAAGGTTTAACAAATCATTTTTTAAAATGACACCCCATAAAATGTTATACACATCCAAATATTAAACACTCCACTAAAATTTAAAAATCATTTTTTTATGACTATACACATCTCAATTACACTACAAAAAAGAGGAACCACTCGAACAAGTCTGTTTTTCGTTTATAATTGTAATATTAATTGTATATGTACTCATTTTCGACCTTTTTTTTTTAAAAAAAAAATTACAAAATTAATTAATTAATTTTTTTCTATATTAATATTACTAAATTTGTGATTTATAACTATTGTAAATTTAATTTTTTTCAATTTCAGAACCTTAATGTGTTTTATTAATTACTATTCCTATTATTATTAATTATTAATATTGGTTTAGTTTAATACTAGTTTACAAGAGAACACTAGTTTAATTTTTTTTTTTTTCATTTTTTTTCTCTCTAAGCCTTTACTGGCTTCTCTCCGACGCCGTTGTGCGTAGAGCCTACGCCGCCGTGCGTTACCCCTCACCGTCCGCGAGTCGGTCGTCACCGCCACGCCACGGTGTATCTGCCCGTCCTTCCGACCAGTTTGGTTCGGCCAAAAGCTTGAAACTATTGTCCACGTCACTGTTCGACGTTTGCCCACCGAAGTCAGACCACCTCGGATGAAATCGCGCCGTCAAGCATCTACTCACCTTCAGCCGCACCTCCGAGCGGTTGCTTCTCCGTAGCCGAGTCGCTTCTACCCAACGCCGCAGTGCAATTGCTCCGTGGCATTAATTTACGCATATTTCTTCCATTTGCGTAGCTTTGGTTTTTCTTTCTGGGTGTATTGTTGGTTTGAATTGCAGAGGTTGGAATACGAATTAAAATTTATTTGGGGTTTTGAGGTTTGCAAGTTGAGGATGCACAGAAGATGTTTGATAAATTGACACAAAGGTTATGTGAGTACATAAGGTGAGGAACTGAAGAGGGGTATCAGCCCGACCGTCAGAATGTTCAGCATTTGTTGGAACGCACTGCGTGCCGATTGCCCTTAGTGCAGACTCATCACGCCGCAGGTTTTTCAAATTCCAAAATTATTTTTGCAACTAAGTTGGGGGTCAGTGGTTGATTTACTGCCAATATGGTCTGGTTTGTTTGTTAAGAGTTGCATTACTGTGCTTTGGATTTTCGGGAATATGTGTCTGGTTTGCTTGTTAAGATTTGCATGACTGTGCTTTGGATTTTCGGGAATATGGTCATGGGATCTCTATTTTTTTGGGAGTATTAGTTGTTGTATTTCGGAGGAGAATGATCGTAATCTGTTGGAATGCCCGAGGGGTTCGTGGAGCCCGGGCATTCAATAATATTAGTAGACTTGTTTTTAAATTCCGTCCAGATGTGTTGTTTGTTTCTGAATCTGGGTGTTCTTCGGCTAGAGCCGATTTTTTGAAATCAAAACTTGGATTTAGTTGTTGCTTTTGTGTTAATGCCAAAGGTTATTCGGGTGGTTTGTTGATGTTTTGGAAGGATGTTGTGCTTAATATTGTTTCTTATTCTGTTGCACACATTGACTGTTTGATTGAATCACAAAACTATCAATGGAGGTTTACGGGATTCCAAGGTACTCCAAAGTTGAAAAATAGGAAATTCTCTTGGGAATTACTTAAACGTCTTGGTAGTTACACTCAATTTGCAAATAAGGCGTGGCTTGTGGGTGGGGATTTCAATGAAAATTTATTTCATTCTGAGAAAAGGGGGGTGTTAAAAAACCTTTGTCCAGATTATTAAGTTTCCGGGATGCACTTAATCATAATGGTTTGATAAATTTGAAGGTTAATGGACCAAAATTTACATGGATGAATAAGCGTAGTGGAAATGATTTAATACAAGAAAAGTTGGACAGATTTGTTGCTACCAATGAATGGTTAAACTCCTTTCCTTCTTATGATATAAAGGTGCTTGATTTTATGGGATCAGACCATAGGCCTCTTATGCTCGCATGTGACATGCAAGCTGATTTTATCCATACTAAATCAAGAGCGGCCTTTCGATTTGAAAATCACTGGATTAAGGAGCCTGATTTTAAGCAAATGGTGGAAAAGGTTTGGGTTGCCAAAGGAAAGCAATCGGATTTGGGTGTATCATTGAAGAAAGTAGGTGAGTCTATGAAGATGTGGGTGGTGAAAAAGGGTGGCTCATTGAAAAGCAGGATTGGTAACATCCAAAGACAAATCAAGAAGGAAATGGATAATGAGGATCATTTTCCGGATGTCCAACATGTTAAGAAATTAGAGCAAGAGTTGGAGCACTTATATTCGCAAGAGGAATGGTATTGGAAACAGCGGTCTAGGGTTGATTGGATTAAGGAAGGTGACAGAAATACCCGGTTTTTTCATAGTAGAGCTAATCAGAGGAAATGCAAGAATCGCATCTCCAAAATTCAGAATGAACAAGGTGAATGGGTGCATAGTGAAGATGGAATCAAGAAGATTTTTGTTCAGTACTTCAAAAATATTTTTCAGTCATGCAACCCTAGTCACCAAGCGATTACAGAAGCTACAAAAATGATGGGTCGACATCTAAATGAGGAGAATGTTAGGTTATTGGATGTTGCCTTTTCTAGGGAAGAAGTGAATAAAGCCATTAAGGATCTAAATCCCTGGAAGGCTGCTGGTCCAGATGGTTTTCCGGCTTCGTTTTACCAAGTCAATTGGAGTACGATAGGGGATGAGGTTGGGGAACAGATTTTGCTGCATCTTAATAGTGATCAACCCTTGAATTCTTGGAATAATACAACGATTGTGTTAATCCCTAAAGTGAAAAATCCGATAAATGTTCTTCAGTTTCGGCCCATAAGTCTTTGCAACGTGAGTTATCGGATTCTTTCAAGAGTGATTACGAATAGACTAAAGGTGGTCATGAATGACATCATTGATCTATCACAAAGTGCTTTCGTTTCTGGACGGCTCATTTCAGATAACATTTTGATCGCATTCGAATGCTTACATTGGGTTCGATCTTCTAAAAGCCGTGAGGGTTATGCAGCATTAAAGTTGGATATGAGTGAAGCATACGATCGGGTGGAATGGCCTTTTCTTTTGAAGGCTATGAAGATGCTTGACTTTTCAAATAAATGGATTCAGCTTATAGCTAAATGCATCTCCTCGGTTTCTTATAATATTTGTATTAATGGATCGACTACTGAAGCTTTCAAGCCAAACAGAGGTCTTCGTCAAGGTGATCCACTGTCACCTTTTTTGTTTGTCATTTGTGCTCAAGCGCTTTCCTCGTTAATCCAGTCTGCCATGAACAGGAAACTTTTTACAGGTATCAAAATTGCGAGGAGTGCTCCACCTGTCTCTCATTTGTTTTTTGCAGATGATAGCCTGATTTTTATGAAAGCTTCAAGGCAAGATTGCAGAATGTTGAAAGATTGCTTACAGATATATGAAGCAGCTTCTGGACAAGTGATAAATTTTGAAAAATCAGCAATCTCTTTTAGCCCATTCACAAAGATGGAAAATCGAGAATGGATTAAGTATGAGCTAGGGGTCCGGACTTCGAATGGTCATGACATTTATCTGGGTCTGCCTACTTTTTCTATCAGAGCTAAGCGGCATCAATTTGGTTATTTGGTGGATCGAGTAAGGCAAAAAATCAATTCTTGGGGCCATAAGAAATTTTCAGAAGGAGGGAAAGAAGTCCTTATCAAATCAGTTTTGCAAGCCATTCCATGCTATGCGATGTCATGTTTCAGAATTCCCACCTCTATTTGCACGGATATAGAGAAATTGATTGCGAATTTCTGGTGGGGTACATCAAATGAGCATAATAAACTGCATTGGAAAAAATGGAGCGACCTGTGTAAATCGCGAGGAGATGGAGGCTTGAACTTTCGTAATATGGTTGCATTCAATAAGGCCCTTCTTGCTAAACAAGTATGGAGGATATTGCTTCGACCAAAATCTTTGGTTAGTAAAATCTTTAAAGCAAAATACTTTAAGCAATCTGATATTTTGGAGGCAGAATTGGGTTCTAATCCGTCATATGTGTGGAGATCCTTGATGTGGAGCAACGATTTACTGGAAAAAGGAATTCGGTGGCGAATTGGCAATGGGGCGAATGTGCATATTTTTAAAGACAGATGGGTTGGAGGTGTTGAAGACGGGATGATTCATTCTAGGGTTGCCAGTGCATCTTCTGTTAGCAGATATATTCTTCCGACTTATGAATGGAATGTGGATCTGGTTTGTCAGGCGTTCTGGCCGAATGAAATAGAGGCTATTCTTAGAACTCCCCTTCAAGGGATGAATCAAAATGATCAACAATTTTGGCCGAGAAATGCATCAGGAAACTATTCAGTAGCTTCGGGTTATCAATTTTTCACTCAATACTTTGCGAAGGCACGGTCCACAGCAATTGCAAGTTCATCTGGAAAAAATATTGAGCAGGTGTTGTGAAATTATCTGTGGAAACTAAAAATTCCACCAAAGATTCGTATCTTTGGTTGGAAATTTTTGAATGGGTCGTTAGCTACGGAAGGGAATCTGGTAAGCCATCATGTTCCAACTTCTTCTGTATGTTCTTGTTGTGGTGCGTTTTTTGCAGATTCGATGCATGTTCTCTTTTTATGTGGGTTTGCTAAAAGGGTGTGGAAAGACCAGAGATTATGGAAGCAGATTAAAAATTTGACTACAGGTACGATTTTTCAGCTTGTTTATGCCATTATGGAACAATTTGATAAGCCCTTCTGTTCGTTGATTATTATTATTGCTTGGGCTATTTGGAGGGAGAGGTGTAGTTGGATCCATTCGAAGGAGTTTGGTAAGAGTAATGTGGCTTCTGTTAAAATATTTAAAGTCCAGTGGGCGATTGATTATTGGAATGATTTTCAAAATCTTGGATGGATAGCACTGGAAAAGGAGCCTAATTTTTGTATGATGAAGGATGATTATTCTAGGCAGTATGATAAGCTTATCCTGTGTTCAGATGCTACATTCAATATTGAAAAGAATTATTTTGCAGTTGGATTTGTGGTTCATAATTGGAAAGGTACGGTGATACTGGCTGGGGGTGAACGTATCTGTAATCCAAGGTCTGTTGTTGCAGCAGAATTATTGGCAGCACTAAAGGGATTGGAATGCTGTTTTAAACATGAAATTTTGATATCCAGTCTTAGAATGGATTCGGCTGATTCTGTTGGGGCCATTCAAGCATCGATGACTTTTGAAGGAATGGAGAATAAATTGGTCCAAGAAATCAGAAGACACATGAAGATGCTGCTAATCTGGGATTGTGACTATATCCCTAGAGAACGTAATCAGGCAGCACATTCGATGGCTCAAGAAGCTTGGAATTTTTCAACACCTTACGATTGAGTTGAAAATGATATTCCCCAATATATTAAGGAGATGTGTATCTTTTAATCTTGTATACTCCTTGTATATTGTCAAAAAAAAAGAGTACACAAGTGGACACTATTTTTGTGCCCACCGCTGGCATTACCACGTCAATAAATCCTTATTTATATTTAATTTAAACTTAATCCAATATTAATTTTTTTTTAATTCATATCAAAATTATAAAAAAAATCTTCTTTTATATTTAATTTAATATTATCTCTATCAAATTATTCTAACTAATTAACGCCATTAATATTTTCTTTCATTAATTTTTTTAAATCGCTCATTAATTTTTTCTCAGAAACTCATATCAATATTTTATAAAAAATACAGGTAATATTTGTTGGAAATTCTCAGAATCTCATATTAATATTTTATTAAGAATACAGTTAATATTCGTTGGAAAATGTTTGTATTTTGAAAAGACAAAAATAAAAATAAAAAATGATGTGGCACCGACGACAGGGGAAAGGAGTCGCGGACTTACTCGATGTGAGTGTCAAGTAAAAAATGACAGAGAGACCTAAGGAGGATAATATATAGGTTATTAATTACTTTATTGAGCAACATAACCATGATTTGAAGACTTTTCTTAGTTGAGTTCATCTACTCTAAGATCTCATCTCATCGAAAAATATTTATGGTTCAATAAAGATCGCTAAACAACTAAACAATTTTCAGAAGCTAATATACCCACATGTCAGCCATGTTAGAGATTTTCAGAAGCTAATATACCCATACCCACTAGCCATCCATGTTAGAGATAGATGGATATTAGGAATCAAGAAGGGCACAAATTGGTGGTTTGGAAAGGGATATTAGGAGTCAAGAAGGATTGAAAGTGAGTTTTTCGGGGCATGATGCTGAAATATTAATTCAACATTTTGAGATGGAAAATAAGTATAGCATAGTGTTTGCCCCCTTTGTTTTGAGTCAACCATCATCGTCAAGGTTGTTGATTGTTAAGTGATGAGACGATAGATTATTTTACTTAGTCCAGCATTATCATCAAACGATAAATTATTAATATCAGTTAAATTTTTTAGTTTAATATAGTTTATTAGTTATTAATCTTTAATTTAGTAGTTTATTAGTTATTAATATTGTTATTAATATGACATAATATTTTCACTTGTTCAGATTTTTTTTATTCCGATTTTTTTTAAACGAAATGACACTTAACAATCTCAATTCTTATAAGTATGACACTTTTTTTTTCTCCTAAATAATAATTATTATTCTAATTACCTTCCTAGTCTCATCAAAAAATTTGACTAAAGCATCACTTTAATTTGATGTCTATCATTCAATAGAAATACTAGATCTCATCATCTCATTAATTAATAACTAGTTTTTTGTCTGTGCAATGCACGTGGCTTATTGGATGTTTCTTAATATGCATAGATATATATACCATTATTTTCATTGTTTGCTTGCTTCAAATAAAATATTCATACTTTACACTCAATCTTAGCCCAACATAGACATAATTCTTAATCTATCACTAACCACAACAAAAACACAAAATAAACAAAAAATAAACTCTTTAAAAAATTCATCTAGCAGGTGAACGATCTGCCTCAAAGAATAGGGACCTTGACCTAAACTTTCCCTATTGAGGACTCCTTCTAGAGTAGCAACCTTATGTGTACCTAAAGGTGGACCCTTTAACCTGTTCATGTAGCATCGTCTCCGCTTATTTCGTTGGAGGGTTTGAATTCAACAGCCATGTAGTGTTTTCCTGCCTTATTTTGAATGTTCTTCACCTCTTTCATCAGATTTTTAGCCAACAATGATTTGAGTACTTTGGTGACAACATTTTTTAGTGATCTTGTTCTCAAGTGTGATATATATGTCTTTTCCAAATGCCTAAATCCCTTTTGGCTTTGATCAAATTGAGGATTGTGACTTCATCACCTACTGGTTACTGGACCGGTTTCGGTTCTTCCCCTCCTACCCAGCATGCAACTCATATTTCTATGGAGAATTGAGAATGATCAACAATTTCACAAGGAAAATAATTAAATTGTACTACATACAATTGAAATATAGAGGAAGAATTTAAGAAACCGATAATTAAATTCCCACCACACGCACTAATGCAATTCCAGAATTGAAGCAAACCATAACATAAGAAATTAAATAACGTGGTAACGGGTAAAGCAAAATTATTCATTACCCGTGCATAATAAAATTATAAATTGCATCAGTCTTTAGCGAATCAGAGATTTTGACTGGTATGTGGAAATTTGATAAAAAAATAAAATGAATTCCATCTAACCTTGTTGCAACTTGAGCTTGAATATCCCAGGAAAACAATAGTTACATATATGATGGTGGTTTCAATTTACAACTGCCATGACACTTTACACAACATTTATTATATGAACACAAATCGCCAACAATTAAACATGAAACTTCTTAGCTAAGATAGTCAGTCGAGTCAAAACAACTGATAAATTCTATATGTAACACGATATTGTCTCGTATTTTCCATTCTTCTTCCCACATGTGCTAATGAAGTAGCACAATCCAATTTCCATTGATAAAATAACTAATCCTCCAACCACAATGGCTATCAAAGTTTGACACAGATAAAGATAAACTAAAACTTAAATTGAATGGTGTCTTTTATTTAAAAGAACTAAGGTAAATTAATCAAAAGATATGGGACAGGTACATTCAACATTTGCACTAATATTTTTAAAATAAAAAATATGTCAGAGGCACCCAGAAGTCAATATACTAATCACCTGGAGAATCTGTACAGGCACTTTAGTTGGAAAAAGACGGTTGAGCTGCTTCATTTCTTTTTCATTGTCTTTACTTCTATCATTCTTTCTACCAAGCTTATCCCATCAAACATACAAACCATGACCCATTCAGAGACTTCAAACTTATTAGTATAGAAATGTAAAATCTTTTTTAATACGGAGTATAATATATCAATTACACATGAAATATGATTATACAAATTCAAAGCCAACATTTTGGTTAAGTTCATCCAAAACATACCTGGAATGAAATGTCCATGAATGTCGAGGGGTTGACCCATTTTGTGAAAATATATCCACCATGATGAGGTTGTAGTCAATAAATGGATCAATCAGTGTTAGTTGTATAAATAGACATCCCACACGCCTAATTAGAATAGAAAAGGCACGACAATGCCAATAACATAAACAAAATTAATAAAACAACATAAACAAACTACATAATAAACAGTAAAATCGCATAGAAGCATAAATAAAGATATTCGAAATCAGATTTTTTTTAAAAGAAGATTACCAAATTGGAGGCTTTGGAGCTGGATTTGAGTTTCTTCTGCCATTGAATAGTTCGTCTGTTTAAAAGCTACTTATAGCCTGTTCAGCTCCCTTATGTGATAATCAATGACAAATTTAATTTTTCAGTTATGGAGGAGCGGTGTCTCTTTCTCTTCTTCAAGTAGGTTTTATGTGATGAATAGTTATTTTATGACACGTGTCAAAGGACGTGGCATGAGGTTGCAAAATAGGATCCACATGTCAAGAGCTGGAGAGCCATAGCCTGTTCAGCTTCCTCATGTGATAATCCATGACAAATTTAATTTTTCAGTTATGGAGGAGCGATGTCTCTTTCTCTTCTTCAAGTAGGTTTTATGTGATGAATAGTTATTTTATGACACGTGTCAAAGGACGTGGCATTAGGTGAAAAAATAGGATCCACATGTCAAGAGCTGGAGAGCCACATGTCAAACATAGGAGAGAAATATCTCCTTTTAGTATAAGATTAAAGACACAATTTTCAATGCTAACATACTGTTGAATTAAAAAAAAATGGAATAATGAGTAGAATAATTTTTTTAAATGAAATTGAGAAACTAGCCCTTTTTTTTTTAACTTTTATTTCACGTTTTTTTCTTTAATTTTTGTATTTAAGTTTTATTTAAAAATTATTTACATTCAAATTTTAAATTATAAATTAAATTTTTTATTTCTATTTTATTTAGATTTTTTACACAATACTAGCATATTAGCAACAAACAATGCATTTTACACATCGCATACTAGCAATAAATAATGCATATACTGAATTTGCATATTTATAAATGAATTTGCATATTTTTAAATAAATTTGCATATGACCCAAAACATTGCATATTGCATATTTTGCATACGTTCTGATACCATTTGCATATATTTTGATAACGTTTATATACTTTAGTGGCATACATTACAACCTCACTCTACCGACACAAAATAACAAAATCACAATTGGGGGCATAAAGTCATTAACTAGTTATATCCCCACTTTACAACCACAAAAATTATATAACCACATTTGGGGATGATTAGCAGACCCACAACATAATCACAACAACAAAATTAGGATTACACAGTAGGAACAAGAGTCATACACACCTTGTATGATAACAAAGTCGTACATTAACATAATGTCCAAAAATAAACAAAAAACAACAAAAGGGATGGTACGTAGCCCTATTTAAACTTGTGTGACCATCACTTTCAAATTTGCAGGATCAACAAACCAAATAACCATTTTAAACCTGAGAGTCTCCTCTTCTCGAAATTCATAACCACCTTCCTCTTTCGTTCCTCTTTCGTAGATTTGGTGCTGAAAGAGAATCAAAATATTAGACAAATTAGGGAGCTTTAAGGTAACATGTAAAGCTGAAGTCAAGAGTAAATAACTTTCATAGTAATTTTTAACTAAATGCATTTATAAAGATCAGAACAAAATATGCAAGAATGTTTATAAGAAGCCATACACTCTATCATATAAATACCTCACCGACTTTAATAGCACTTCAGCATTTGACCCCATTTTTAAGCATAGATTTTTAACAATTTTGATTATACAATCTTGAAAATCTCTCTCTCAATCTATCTCTCAACTCCCAAATCAAAGATACAGCTACCTCAATCAACACAAACCAAGATCAAATCGAATTAAAGATGATGAAAAGACAAATGTTTGTCCAAATTAACTTGAATATATATCTCTCAACTACCAAACGTTGGTTAACTAAAAAAAATCCAATTCCAATATCCCATTATAACAAACGAAGATTTTGTAAAATCCAATTCCAATATCCCATCATGTGTAATTTTGCACATAGTATGAATAAACATATTCACACGTATACACACACTACACCAAAATAGTTAAGAAAATTATATTGGAGATTTTACAGTGGATGAGATAACATAATCACTGTAAACTAAAAATATATCTCCTTATTTTAGTTTAGTGTAACGAAAACTCATGTTGATGAGGTCCCAAATGCCCAAATGTATTAACAAGAAATGTGATCAAATTCAAAACACTAACAAAACGGTGGGCCTTTATTCTCTCCTAAAAGATCTTAATATTCTGCTCCAATGAAGCTCAACCACCACTCCATACACATGGCTATTCAAGTCGAACGTTTCAATCTCATGTTTATAGTGTACGTTCCAATGAAGCTTTCCACACGCATATATGCCCATGCCCGAGATCAGTAGTTTCTTCACACTTTTGGGGTTTCATTTTTAGGGATTTGCACTGCCAATGGAATTGAATTTGAATTTATGATGAGAGATTTGGGGAATTTGTTAAAACTAATTTGAGATTTAAGTGCCTCATAAAATGTGTACGTACGGAACAAATCGCATTGTGGGGAGCGAGGGTGTTTAGTATACATCTTTGAAGGAGCATTGTGTTTATGGAACGAATTTGAATACCAAGTATATAATACTGTAGGAGCATTGTATTATATCACTTTGGGATTTAAAATCAGCATCTTTATTCAGAAACAAGTCATAAATTCAGACACATATAAGAACTAGTTTGGTAGGGTAGATTAACTCAAGATAGATTGGTGATTATCCGTTCTAAGATATAAATCTAATCAAATTTAAAACAATTTTTTTACCCAACACGCAAAAATACACTTTTGTGTATGCATACTAAATGACTGAAAACACATTATTATTTGCTATTCAATTTGAATCAGTTGAGATATTTGAACCTAACCATAGATATATCAACATATCTACCGAATGAGACCTAAAGTAACTATTCGATATATCCATCATTCAATTAATTGACTATTAGGTTGCTCCTCTTGCTAATGTCAATGCCAGAATTTTCTCCATAATACCTTTCTTAACTCAGAATGACGAGCCAATCCAGAGTCATTGCTTTGCCATGACTAACGAGAAAATATCAGCTAATACAAAATATACTTTGAAAGCTATGATATATAATATGAAAACATGCATGCTAAAGCAATAAATAACATCGTCATTTATAGTGGTTCAGACCTCTTTGTCCTACATCCACTCTTACAACCCAACTGTGATATTAATCCCTTCCAAGGGCTTGTAATATTTAGCGTGTCAAGAGTAACACGTCTTGCTACTTTAGAGTCCCAAGAGAAGACTTAGGAGGGGCTAGCACTCTTACAGTGATGACTTTGATGTTTCTTTTTTGTGAGTCACTCAACCTATCTTCTAAGGGTTTAGGATAGAAGGTGAGTTTCGTGTATGGATTAGGTGTGAGAATTTTCCTTACAATCTGATTTAGCCTCATGCTAGAATTGAGAAATTCTCTCTAAATTTAGGATATATATAAGACTATACTGACTTATAGATGATATGAGCTCACTTACTAGGGGTAAGGGTATGCTTGGTGGATTTCTTCTTTGAAGTTCTTCTTGAGCCTTTTTGATGATGAACACTTATGAACATTAGCTCAACCTTGGCATCCCCTCACACATGCGTGATGTATGAACTTGAAATCGTATATATAGTGTAGATTTAAAATATTATCGTTGGAGGATAACATTCAAATCTCCAATATTTCAAGAAACATAATCTTTTGATTGATATTCTGAATATTACATTTCCATGTAATATTCAGTGTATCTTTAACGTTTCCCTTCTTGAGCCTTGTGACGTGTCAACTTTTAGGTGTTTGTTGTCGCTTTTCTATTGGTCCACGTCAGCTCTATGATTCGGGTGGAATTTACGCGTTTTAGATGCACATGTGAAGTATATTTTGATGTGGATTTCATTGAATTATGCATGGAATATGATTGTTTTAGCCAAAATGAGAGAAAGGTATTGTTTTGTCGATTTTATAGGTAAAACGATGGAATTTGGAGCAAAACACATACCACAAGTGACTGGATCAGGAAGAGGAGTGCACCGTTGGATTCGTCTCAAAAATGGAGTGGAATGAAAAAAAGAATCGAGTCAATCGGAGGTCGGAAGCTCGAGATACGAAGAGACGAAAAAAAACATACCCGGGTAGAATCGACCCGGGCGGGTCAAAAACGACCCGGGCGGGTCAAAACCACCCGGGCAAGGGCAGATTTGAGAGATGTTCGAATTTGGCCCGGGTGAAACCCACCCGGCCGGGTGGTTTCGACCCGGGCAAGGCCAATTTTCCAAGACATTCGTAATTTGGCCGGGTGGGGTGCCCGGGTGAAACCCACCCGGCCGGGTGACAACATTTTCGGGGGTTTTTGGCCATTTTCTCCATTTTTGAGGGACCAACTTGCAATTTTGGCATCCAAACCCTTCCCCAACACTATATAAGGCCTCATTCTTGAAACCCAAGACATCCTCCCCCAAATTCACACATAGTTACACATATTTGGAGGTGATTTGGTCATTTCTCTCTCAATTCTTCATCAAATCAAGGAAGAAAGGATGCAATAGCTCCCAAATTCCATTCCCTACCACATTCTAGACTAAGCTTTCTCTTTCTTTTCCTTTTTATTTAGTTATTTCATTTGGACTTTGTAATTTGATTATGTTAGTAGTTAGCTAAAAACTTTGTGGTTCTAAGGCATTGTAAGACTTGGATTGATGTTTATGAGTAATTTTTTGCTATAATTGGTGTTTGTTTCCTATTTACATGTTTAATTATCCATTGTCAAGCATGTTGTTATTGGCCATGATGATTTGCTTATCTATTGTTAATTGGAGTAAGATCGAGAGATTTATTTCATTTAATCGTATGCAAGCATGCAACCCGATATTATTATGAGCTCGAGAGAGGATTAATTATCGGAGAGGGAATCGAATGGTCTTAGGAGCTCTTTTAGGCGGTGTAATGTTTGTAAGGTAGAAATACGAGCCTATGTTGCATTGCGCCTTTGGTTAATTAGATCGAGAGATTAATTAATTCTTCTTGTGTGATCACCCTATATGAGATAAACTTAATGGCCATCTAAACGAGATAACATTCATAAACGGACATCTAAGTGTTACAATCGCCTTGGAACCCACTTTCTTTCTTTGAGTTACATCCGTTTCACTTTCGTTTTACTTATTTGCTTGGTATTTGATCCATTTCGTCTTTGCTCTTTATTACTTATTTGTGACACTTGTTAGGTAATTTTAGAGTAAATCATCATATTCAAATTATCGATCACGTCTACTTAGAACTTGACTAGCAAACTACCCTTTTACACTTAACCTCCCTGTGGGATCGACCTCGTGCTTATCACGCTACAATAGACGCCGTACACTTGCGGTTGTTTATTTAGTGTTGCATAACACGTGTATCAAGTTTATGGCGCCGCTGCCGGGGAGGTTTTTATAAGCTCTAGAGTGTAGGCTAGGAGAGTTTTAGTTTAGACAATTTATTTGCTTTCTTTATTTGCAAAAATCCAAAAAAATATTTGTGTTTGTTACTTTGAGCTTATTTGTATTTCTCACTCTCGTTTGCTCTTTTGATAGACATGGTTTATGATCACACGATCTAGGAGGAACCAACAAGAAGTGTTACCCTTAGATCTGGAGATTGAAGCCAATTGTCGAAGAAGGAACGCCGAAAGGAGAAGAATAGATTTGGAAAGAATGAACCGAAGGGAGAATCCGGTTGAAGAAGAGGAGGAACTTGAAAATCACGGAGTCGAAGGAGTCGAGGAACCTAACGGGAATGGAGGTAACCGACCTCAAGGGGTGCTAAGGGATAACTTTCGTCGTAGAGTTGAAGAGAACATTGGGATGGAAAGAAATGTAGAGCAACGGGAGGAAAACGGGAATCAACGAGTTTTGAGAGACCATTTCCGCCCTATCCCAAGACCCTATGGAGGAGCGGGTCGGGAACCCGTTGATACTCATAACTTTGAGCTCAAGTCGGCCTTAATCATGATGGTTCAAAACAACCAATTCGGAGGGTTGTCGAAGGAGGATCCTAACCTCCATTTATCTCAATTCCTAGAGATAAGTGGAACGGTTAAGATCAACCGTGTTCCCCAAGACTATATCCGCTTGCAACTTTTCCCCTTCTCACTCTGTGATCGTGCAAAACAGTGGTACATGTCTCTTGATTTAAGGACGATTGAGAATTGGGCCGACCTTGTTGATGCCTTCCTTATGAAGTATTTTCCTCCAAGCAAGACCATCAAGATACGAGGGGAGATCTCCTCATTTATGCAAGATGATGATGAGTCGTTAGCCGAGGCTTGGGAGCGTTTTAAGGATTTGATAAGGAGTTGCCCTCAACATGGCTTCTCAAGAGACCAATTGATTTGTTACTTCTACAACGGGATGGACCATCGAACGAGAGGGATGGTGGATGCCTCGGCCGGTGGAGGTTCTTTGCTAGGAAAGACGACGGATGAAGGCTATGTGCTTCTAGAGGAGATGGCAAAGAACGGACACCAATGGCCATCCGAGAGAAGGCAAGCCCGGAAAGTAGCTTCCACTCAAAATTCGGAAGAAAGTGTCAACTTATCCAATAAAATGCACAAGCTAATCTCTTTGATGACGGTCAAAGCACTAGTGGAGCCCAATAATGATCAATATGAGGAGGCCCATTTCATGAACAACCAACGGGACCGTTATTTTCGAGAAAGAGGTTGGAATGAGAGGCAAAATCCTCCTAATCCAAATCATTACCATCCCGGCTTGAGAAACCATGAAAACTTCTCTTATGCCAACACAAGGAATGCTATCATCCCACCTCCGAATTTCAACGTAAGAGATGGTGAAATTGTGGAATCTCCATCAAAGTTGTCCTTGGAAGAGATGTTTGGTGTATTCATGGGAGAAACGAAGAATTTCATGAATGAGACTAAGCAAAATGTGGCAAAGATATGGCAAAAACTTGATGAGCATGGTGAGATGATCAAAGATGTGACCACTCACATGAAAGCTATGGAAAAGCAAATGGGCCAACTTGCCACCATCATTGGAAAGCAACACGTTCCGGGGCAATTCCCCTCTAACACGGAGCTAAATCCTAAGGAGCAATGCAACGCCATAAGGCTAAGAAGTGGGACAAGCTACGAAGGGCCCAAGATGCCGTTAGAGGAGGAAGTGGTAATGACACCCGAGGGTGTTAACAAAGATGATGGCATAGTGAAAGAGAAAGAAGGGGAGAAGAAGAGTGGGGAGGCAATCCCTCCTTTGTTTAGTAAAAATGTAATGCCCCTCCCATATCCTCAAAGGATGAAGAAGAAGAACTTGGATAGCAAGTTTGTCAAGTTTGCGGAGATGTTCAAGAAACTCCATATCAACATCCCTTTCGCCGAAGCTCTTGAACAAATACCACATTACTTCAAATTCTTGAAGGAGATAATGTCACACAAGAGGGAAATGGAGGCATATGAGACGGTGCATTTAGCCGAACATTGTAGCTCCATAATTCAAGCTAAGCTACCTCCAAAGCTTAGGGATCCCGGATCCTTCACTTTACCATGCACTATTGGAGATAGAGGTACATTAAGAGCCCTGTTGGGAGATAAATTCACCCTAAGCCCCACTTGATGTTAGAATAGTTTTGATGGCCAAAACACTTAGAGTTTATAAATGTAATAGGATCAGCTGACTTGTATAGAACAGCTTAGACTAGTCTTGTGTGATCAACTGTATTGATATCAGCTGATCAGCACAGTCCTGGCTTACATGCCTATCCTCAAGATGAGAAGAGTAGAAGACATGAAGACTAGAAGATCCTTGAAGACCAGACAAGTTAAGGTGCTTGTATACCTACTTATCTGATGGAGTCCAAGATTGAAGATGGCCTAATACAGCATAAACAATTGCCAGAACAGAAGAGTGTTACTCGTCTGATATCAGAAGACAGAAGACCTAAGGCCAGAAGAGTAGTCAGAAGACTAGTAGTGCAGATCAGAAGACTATGTGCTCTTCCAGGACTCGGCTGATTCCAAAGTCATCTTGCAATTCAAACGAAGACCTACCTTATTTAGAAGATTGACATGATCCCAGGATTGAAGCAATCAAGCGGCTGGAATCAAGGAATCAAGCCATTATGGAAAGATTGTCCCAACGGCTAGTCAACTCCAACGGCTAGTTGCAAGCAATCACTACTATAAATACAAGAGGATGAGAAATCACAAACAAGGAAGTCACAAGAGAGAATTCACAAGCTAAGCAAGCAATCAAGCAAATAGCCATATTTTTCTAAGAGTTCTCCAAGAGCCAGAAAACCATTAGAATATCTATAACTCTTAAGTGATTTCTATCCAACCCCTAAGAACCTGAAACCTGTTCATATTGTATATCAATTTTTTTAGGCATAGTGGTTAAGCAAATTATAAGCTTGAACCATTAGTTGGATACACTTCAAAAACCCCAAACCCTCACCGAAAGGTTAAAGTTTTTGAACCCCTCAAAGTGCAAGTGCTTACAATCACTTGTGGAGACCGTAGCTGTTAGGACGGCTCAGATCTCAAAGTCCTAACCTTGGGACTATAAAGGTCAAGACCCTTGTAATTTGTGGTAAATTAAAGGGATTAAACATCACGTGTGGACGTGAGAGTGGACGTAGGAACGTATATCCGAACCACTATAAATCTGGTGTCATTTACCTTCTGCACTTTACATTTCTGCCTTTACATATATTTTCATATAGTGCATACTGTATTTTCAACTGTCTTCAAAACAAGGCCATAACTTTCAAACCAGCATTAGCTGAGTACTTTCATAAAGCAAAACAAGTTAACACTTTCATAAGAAATTAAAAAGAACGAGTCTAAACAAGGCCTACCATAATTCCGCATATAACCTCTTCAATCAGATCACTATAGTCATCTGGACCAGCAGACTTGTAGTCCAGCTGACATAGCAATCAGAAGAGGTTCCCAACTTTGTTGAAAAAAAGTTTTAAAGTCTATTCACCCTTCCCCTCTAGACTTTAATCCCATTCACTACTCGTTCAGGGACCAACAAGTGGTATCAGAGCAGTGGTTCTAACGGACTACTGTCTCTAGATTATCAGAAGACTTGAGGGAGTCTTTCTGTAGTCCTCTTGAACAGATC
This sequence comes from Galeopsis tetrahit, assembly GCA_963675135.1. NCBI lineage: Eukaryota > Viridiplantae > Streptophyta > Magnoliopsida > Lamiales > Lamiaceae > Galeopsis > Galeopsis tetrahit. The sequence continues at coordinate 68,907,651 of OY776128.1, read as the reverse complement.
TATTCTTTTGAAAAAAACTTGTTTTTGAAAACTCATACAGCATGAGTGCTAATATGCGAAAGTTGCCTAAGTTTTCAGTTGAGGATTATGATTACTAGAAGATCAGGATGAGGAAGAATCTCACATCTGTCCACTACAAGATGTGGTCAGTAATCACAGAAGGCCCAATCACCATCATGACAATCAACACTGCAAATGGTGATCCAGAAGTTCCAGTTGGAGAACTTGTTCCCAAGCCGATGAAGGACCTCACTCCAGAAGAGATGAAGCAATCCAATCTTGACAGCATTGCTCAATATTACATAATGCAAACTCTTCCAAATGAGTACATTGCAAAGGTAATCCACTGTGAGTCAGCTAGAGAGATGTGGGAAGCATTGGCACTTCTCTGTGAAGGAACTGAGCTGATCAAGGAATCCAAGTTGTCTACAGCAGTCAAGAAGTTTGAACACTTCAAGATGCAACCAGAAGAGTCTATTGATCAGCTAGACAATAGATTTACCAAGATCATCAATGAGATAGAATCTCTGGGCAAGAAATATACAAATAGAGAGAAAAATCTAAAGATCTTAGACTCTCTAACCAAGAAATGGAGACTCAAGAAGACCATCATCAAAGATACTCAAGATATCAAGAAATGGTCTGCTCAAACTCTATTTCAGAATCTAAAAGCCCATGAATATGATCTGGAAAGAGAAGAAAACTCAGGAAGTGATGAGCCAACTGCAACTCCATCCACCTCCAAGACTGTAGCCTTCAAGGCAGCCAATACAAAAGCTGCAAGTACCCCATCTGGCAAGACCTCTCTGAAAACAGAAGACTTTGAAGGATCAGACATGAGTCTGAAAGAGCAAATGACTCTTATGATCAAGAGATTCGAAAGGATGAACACTCTCAACAGCAAATATAGAAAATTCTATAGAAACTACAAAGATAGAAGAGCAAGTTCACCCTCCAGAGGTTCCAAAGAAAGAACACCAGAAAGACATCCTAGAAAGGATGTGGAGTCATCTGACAGCCGAGGATCTAGAAGAAGAGATGCCACTCCTCCAAGGAAAGGCAACTCAAATCAGAAACCTGGATCATGCTTCAATTGTCGCAAACCAGGACACTATGTCTATGAATGTCCTGAGCTGGATTTGGATGACAAAGAAGAAAGAAGGCCAAGAAGAAATTCAGACAAGAAAGCTATGGTGACTGAAGAATCTGAATATCAAAGTGATGAACTCTCTACATCACCAGACTGTCAAATCTTCTCAGATGATTCAGATGATCTAGCTATGATGGCCATAGGTGAAAATGAGGTAAACTCCTATACTACAACTCATCTGAAGGCGAATCAGAAGACACCTATTATCAATCTTTAAGAAAGGTAAAAGGTGATCTGGATATTGCCACTAGAGCTTTTATAGAAGTGGAAGAGGAGAACAAGGATCTAAGGAAAGAAATTACCAAGTTGAAAAAGACTAAGTTTGATAACACCCCTGAGTTGGTCACAATGAATGAAAGATTGACCAGAGAAGTGGAACTTCTTAAGGAAGAAAATACCACAATAACTCAGTTGTATGAGGGGGTGTTAGAAACTCAAGCTTTAGAAACTAAGGAATTTCGTTCACTACAATCCAAGTTCGATGACCTCTTCCAAGCACACAAACTCTTAGAAAAGGAGAAGGAATGCCTAAATCAAAAGATATCAGAGTTCAATAAAGCTTCTACTACTATTGAAAGTATCTATGAGTATTATAGATCAAATGGCAATAAGATGGGTTTTGGCTTTGAACTTAATCCATCTACATCCTCTCCAGCTGGGGGTAGTACACCTGACAAGTGCACTACTCAGACACATGAAAAGGGTGAGTGTTCTAAACACAATGAACCTAATATGAACCAAAAGGCATCTATACCAGCTAAGGTTAACTATCCCAAAACCAAAAAGGGTAAAGGACAAGCTAACCCCAAGCCTGTACAGAGGAACAACAAACATCCTAGACCATCTCGTTTGAGACAGTCTCAGCTGTATACTGCTCCAGCCAAGAAGAAGAAGTCTTCTTCCAACAAATCTGTTCTCTTTGCACCCCCTATCTCTTATGATATTGTGAGAACAGAAGAGTATGGTCCATATAATCGTGTGCATCGTCCAGCTAATGCACCCAGGCCGAATGTAACTAGTCAAAAGATCATGTATGTACACTCCTATAAAGGGAAACCATTTGACTATTACTTAGCCGACACAAAGAACAAATCGGATCAGTCCAAGGTGTTAACTGGTAAGATTTGGTTCTGTGATGCCCGAGGGAAACAACTCAAGTGCTCAAGGTTGTTCAAAAGACCAATGTATATGTGGGTTCCCAAGGGTAGTACTAACACCCAAGGACCCAAAACAAAATGGGTACCTAAGACTTAACCTTTCTTGCAGGAAAGGAGGGACCTATACAGAAGATGAGGTCTAGCAGGAGAAACATAGTACATAGATAGTGGATGTTCAACTCACATGACAGGAACCAAAGCCCTGCTGACCAACTACATAGAGAAGAAAGGTCCAAAAGTCTTCTTTGGTGATAACGCGCACGGTAACACAAAAGGATATGGCACCCTAAAAAATGGTGACATTGAGGTACATGATGTATCATATGTAGAAGGTCTTAAGTTTAATTTGTTATCTGTTTCTCATTTTTGTGACACTGGTTATTCAGTTAAATTCTCTAAAGATGAGTGTCTCATAAGTGATAAAAGAACAAAACAAAACCTTCTAACAGGATCTAGAAAGGGAAGTATGTATCTTGCAAATTGGAACAGCTGTCCTAAGGATACATGTCTGCTTGTGAAGAGCCCTAAAGATGTCAGCTGGCTATGGCACAAACGCCTTAGCCATCTGAACTTTAAGACTATGAACAAGCTAGCAAGGGAATCCTTAGTTGATGGTCTGCCTAATGAACTCTACTGTAAAGATCAGGTATGTGATGCATGTCAACAAGGAAAGCAAACAAAGGTCTCCTTCAAGACCAAGAAGACAGCATCAACCAGCAGAGTTCTAGAATTGCTTCATATGGATCTCTTTGGACCAATCACTCCAACCACACTAACAGGAAGAAAGTACACTCTCATTGTTGTAGATGACTACTCGAAGTTTACTTGGGTTATCTTCTTATACAAAAAGAGTGAGACTCAGCAGAAGCTTCCTGAACTCTTGAAGAGGATCCAAGTAGAGAAAGGAGAACCAATTGTGAAAATTAGAAGTGACAAAGGCACTGAATTCATTAACTCTTATATTATTGCCTATTGTACTTCTAATGGTATTCAGCATGAAACAAGTGCAGCAAGAACACCACAACAGAATGGTGTAGCTGAAAGAAGAGTCAGAACACTCAAAGAAGCTGCAAGAACACTCTTTGCTGAGTTCTCCACTCCTAAGAAGCTATGGGCAGAAGCCATCAACACAGCTTGTCACACTCAAAACAGGTCAGGTATTCACAAAATCCATGAGAAAACCCCATATGAACTGTGGAAAGGAAGAAAACCTAGAGTATCTTATTTTCATATATTTGGTTGCAAGTGTTTCATTCACAACAATGGGAAGAGTAAGTTGAATGCTTTTGATGCCAAAGCTGATGAGGGGATATTCTTAGGATACTCCTCTACCAGCAAAGCATTTAGAGTACTCAACAAACGAACCCTTCTTGTGGAAGAAACACCTCATGTTGTTTTTGATGAATCTTGTGAAAAGAATGCAGTAGAAACAAACTCAGCTACAGATCAGATGAGACATCTAGTGATCAAGTCCAGACCAGATGAGTTTATTGAAGTAGATGAACCTTTTCCTGAAGAACCAGAGGAAGATAAGCCTCATAGACCTGTCACTAGATCTCAGACTCAAGCAGGGCAAGCTGACCAGAATCAAGATGCACCAATCCCAAATGCCAGGGGGAATGATCTCTTTGACACACAAGATACAGATGATGATCGACCTAATCAAGTCAACCCTCCTGATGGCACTAGATCAGATGAGAATCCAAGCTCATCCAATGCAGATACTCCGGTGAGGCATACATGGAGAAACAATCATCCATCAAACCTCATCTTAGGAGGAGCAGAATCAGGTGTCAAGACAAGAAGACAACTGAATCAGAACTCCCAATCATCTATGTTCTGCTGGTGTGCTTTCCTGTCCAACATTGAACCAGCTGACATAGAAGAAGCAATGACAGATAGCAATTGGATCACTGCTATGCAAGAAAAACTAAACCAATTCGAAAGAAATGAAGTCTGGGAATTGGTAGATCGTCCTGAAAACCACAATGTAGTAGGAACAAAGTGGGTATTCAAGAACAAAAAGGACGAAAATGATGTAATAACTAGAAATAAAGCAAGGCTAGTTGCAAAAGGATACTCTCAATCTGAAGGGATTGACTATGATGAAACTTTTGCTCCAGTAGCCAAACTAGAAGCCATTCGACTGTTTCTAGCTTATGCATCATATATGGGCTTCAAGGTATATCAAATGGATGTCAAGAGTGCTTTTCTAAATGATATTCTGGTAGAAGAAGTATATGTAGAGCAGCCTCCAGGATTTGAAAAAGGTGATCAAGTATTTCGACTGAAGAAGGCTCTCTATGGTCTAAAACAAGCCCCTAGAGCTTGGTATGACACATTGTCACAATTCCTACTTGACAATGGATATACAAAAGGCAAAGTTGATAGAACTCTTTTCAGAATACAAGAAGGAGAAGACATTCTAATGGTGCAAATATATGTAGATGATGTTATATTTGGATCACCCAATCAAGAGATGTGCAAGAAGTTCTCTGAACTTATGCAAGGAAAGTTTGAAATGAGCATGATGGGTGAGATGAATTACTTCCTAGGACTTCAAGTCAAGCAGAGTCCAGAAGGGATCTTCATCAACCAGTCCAAGTATGCCAAAAGCCTATTAGAAAGATTCAAAGCTCTACAAAGCAAGACTGCAAGGATTCCAATGATGACATCTTTCAAAATGGAACCAGATGAGTCTGGAAAGGCAGTTGATCAAGCTGAATATAGAGCACTGATTGGATCTCTACTATACCTTACAGCTAGCAGACCAGACATAACATTTGCTGTAGGAGTATGTGCTAGGTTTCAAGCAAACCCAAAGCAAAGTCATCTAGAAGCAGCAAGGAAGATTCTCAAGTACCTAAAAGGAACAGTCAATCTAGGACTATGGTACCCTGCTGATGACAATCTAGAATTGAGTGGCTATTCTGACTCAGACTATGGAGGATGTAGAATTGATAGGAAATCCACATCTGGAACCTGTCAATTTCTAGGCAACAAGCTGATATCATGGTTCTCTAAGAAGCAAACCTCAGTTGCAACCTCCACCACTGAAGCAGAATACATGGCAGCTGGTAGTTGTTGTAGTCAGCTGCTCTGGCTAGTTCAACAACTCAAGGATTACAATATAGAGGCAAGAGAAGTCCCTATCTATTGTGATAGCAGCAGTGCCATTGCCATCACTCAAAATCCAGTCCTCCACACAAGGTGCAAGCATGTCGACATTCGACACCACTTCATAAGAGACCACCTTGAAAAGAAGGACATCAAGATGGAGAAAATTCACACAGATATCCAAAGAGCAGACATCTTGACTAAGCCTCTAGCTGAAGAAAGATTCAAGACCCTATTCTACAGCTTAGGACTCCTGGATCCAAGCACATGAAGTGCAAAGATCAGCTGAAGACCTCAGCTGATACAATTGCAGCAGACTAGGAGGATCAGATGAGGTGAATAGACACCCTCATCTTCAGGTAAGTCCATTCCCGATGAAGACAAATAAAGCTGAGGGAAAACTTAGAGTCATCTAATCAAGGGGGAATCAATGATACCTTAAGAATCCTTGATGAAATACTCTAAAATCTGCATTGCATATCATATATATATAAATACAGCAGACTTGAACAAAGTTATTTGATCTCTTTACTCTAAGCAATGTATACTATGTATAATAATAAACTATTCTTCATAAAATACTTTATTTATATACATACATACAGTGTACTGTTGAGTTATACTTGGTTGGATTAATACACCATCCTCACCGACTCAACAGTATGCATGCACTGTACGGATTTCAAATAACTCTTGCTCAAAATTTATAATTTCTACATTCCATAGATAAAGTCTGAATATCTTTAAATGTGAACCCTTGGATCAAGAATCTCATTGTTGATCTTAAGAAGTAACTTTTCAGAAATTCAGACCTATCAACTCTATAGTTTTGTCATCTTTCACTCCACTACCTCATTTATACCCCTATAAAAGGAGGAAGTTATGGGAACACCTAAGAACACAAATCACTAACTATTATTTTTGTTTCAGGTATGGAGACAATCGAAAGAAGAGATGAAATGGAGATCATCCTTCAACCAAGGTCATGGGTGAAGGAGATGAAGATTTGTCCAGAAGATGAAGATGATGCAGATCAGCACACTTGGCTTACTCAACATGAGTATGCCTATGAAAACTAGAGGAAGGAGAGAAGTTCTTGTTGAAAACTAGAGGAATGAGAGATGCAGAGGACAAAGTAGCAAGCAAGCAGAGCTTCTTCTCCAGGGGGAAGTTCTACATGGAGAGCTTGTTATCAAAGGCTACTGTGTCTAAACAAAACATGAAGACCAAGTTCATGGCTCTCTCTTCACACTCCATTGAAGCCTCTTCCAATCTTCCTTCACTTTCAAGAGAAGCGAAGAGATTCAACAAGAACACATTAGATGCTACAACCCATCTGATGATGTGGAACATCAGATGGTGAGGGCAATCTGAACCAGTGGGATATCATCCAGGCTGATCATCATATTGATTTGATGGTCCTACATGGTTCAGAGATAGAGCTGGAAGATCCATCAAACCAGGTTGGATCACCACTCACAATAAAGCTGGAAGATCCATCATCCAGGTTGGATCATCACAGCAGCACGGAAGGATCCATCAAGCCAGGTTGGACCTTCAAAGCACAGAAGATTTACTCAGCAAATCTCAATCCTCCACTCAGCTGATCAGAAGACCAACTCAGCTGACCAGAAGACTTTAAAGGAAAATCAGCAGACCTCTTGAAGAAATCAGAAGACCTCACTCTGCTGATTAGATCACTTGATTTTAGAGTTTAATGACTATCTTTGATCATGTAATTCATTCTAGATTTATTCCTGAATGTAATTAAACAAATTGGCCTATATAAGGAATGTAATTCACTTATAAAAAACGGCTTTGATGATCAATTCTTGCCACAAAATTAGTCACAACGGCTATTTTTGGTAATGATGTCATTAATACTCAATTACCAAATTGCCAGCAAATCAACTATTGCCACATGGCAAATTCAGCCGGCAAATATAAAGAAAGGCCCGAAATCAAAGAAGGAAAATCTTGGGCGCTACTCCACAATTAAACCCAAATCTGACCGTTAGATCAAGAATTGCTGGAGTATATATACACATCCTTAAACCTCTCCCTAACCCTTTCGCTCACATTACTCAATTGCTCTCAATACTCTCTCGTTCTGCAAATTTCTTTCAAGCTCTCAAAACCTAACACTCAAACTCTACTATGGCAATCATTGAAATTTACGACGAGAAGACCAAGAGCACTGGCACCCTAGATGCAACCAAGTGGTCTAGGGAAGGGAAGGTTTTCACTGAGAATGCTCTGTTCTTCAAGGGCAAGCATACAGATGAGAATAAGGAGATCCTTCTTCGCTGCATCAACCTCAACCTTCGAGATTTTCTGGAAGCAGCACCCACCAATGTTTATGAACAAGATGTGCTGGCTTTCTACTCAAATGCTGTGATGAAGGGTTCTCAAGTTGAAAGTATCATAGGTGGACACAAGGTCAAGATAACAAGGGAAATCCTTCAGGAACTTTTCGGATTGTCAAGGGGGAAGATCAATATCTCCAACTATATTATGGGAAAGGAGAAAGAGTACATGGAGATGTTCACTGATGGGAGAATCAAGGCTATCGATGCCTCTGGACTCAAGAAATCCCAATTAGAACCTAAGTTTCAAACCCTGATGGATATAGCAGGCAAGATGTTGCTAGGTAACACCTTCAGCCATGATGCTGTTACCACTCTGAAAGTTCGAGTTATGGCTGCAATCTGGGATCAGATTGATGGAGACTGGCAAGGGTTGTTCTTGGATAGAATCGCCCTTGAAGCCAAGAAGGTAACTTTGGACCTTCAATCAAGGGAATGGAAGGTGACATCAACAGTCAGCTTTGTCAACAAGCTGAGTATCATCCTTCCAGAAGTACTCCCCAGGAAGTACAAGATGGGACCTCATAAGACCTTCCACATCTCCAAATATTACTTAAGGAAGGAAGCTCTTGCTGAAGCAGCAAGGTTGAAAGAAGAAAGGAGGAAGCTGTTAGCTGAAGCATCTTCCAAAGATGTTGTTGAAGAGGCAGAAGAGTCTGCTGCTGAAGAAGAAAAGGAGCCATCCAAAGAAGAGGCTCAAAAGAAGACTGCTGAGGATGATGATGACAATCAGACCTTAGCACAAAGAAGATATCTGATCAGATCAGGGCTCATCTCCCCATCTGATTCAGATGCCACTCCCACTGCCTCTCCTTTGAAAAAGGCAGGTACTTCTAATCCCTCTCTCACTTTCACACCTTCTAAGCTATCAAAGGGTCAGAAGAGAAAGAAGAACACTTCTTCTTTCACAAAGAAAGCCAAGAAATCCAGGCTCCCTACTCCAATGAGCATAGCCCCTATTTCATCCTTCAACCCTTCTGATGAGTCCAACCCATCTGAACCTTCAAACACTGAGACCCATATCCCTGCTGATACTCACACAGCAGAGGAACAAGCCCAGCCTAAATCAACTCTTGAAACACAAATGCCTAACCCTGCTGATGCTCAACCAGCAGACAACCAAACACAGACCACCTCCACACCCCCTACTGATGATCAAACTCAGATTACATCCACAACCCCTGCTGACATTCAAACAGCAGATGTCCAAGATCATCAAGCTAATCCATCTACTGATCTTCAAGTAGAGACTGAACCAGATCAGCAGACCCAAAACCCTGCTGATGAACACATCACTGAAGATCAATCCCAACCTACTACTCAACAAGAAGATATCACTTCCCAAATCCCTGCTGATACTCACACAGCAGAGGAAAATGCCCCAGCTACCCAAACTCCTACCATCACTGTCCCTTCTGCTCCAGAAGACATGGCACCAGCAGACCTGGATCAAGCTGGCACCTCTCAACCTCAGTTCAGAATGGTGCACTACCCTATGTGCACAAAGGAGAAGATAATGAGGATGAAGATAGCCAACCTGCTCAAATCTACTACCCCTGGAGTTGATGAGGATTCAATCCAGTTTGAACAAGTGCTTAGGATATGCACTTGGATTGAGATCAGAAGAGATGATGTAGATGACCTGCTTGAGGTCATGGAAGGAATGGGAGGAAAGGAAAACTTCCTCGACTGGGAGATGGAGCAAAAGGAAGTTGCTCAAGTTCGATCTTTTGCTCAGCTGCTATCAGACGAGGCACTGACTGCAGTTTGCAACCGGATTCTAGGAATCCCCACAGCTGATGTCTCTGTCCCAGAAGGCTCATCGGATCAGCAGACAGCTGAAAAGACATTGGTAGATGACTCAGCTGCACCTACCTTGGCAGAAGACTCGGCTGCACCAGCCTTAGTGGGAGACACAGTTGCAACTGCCCCTGCAGAAGACTCAGCTGCCCCTGCAGAAGACTCAGTTGCACCAGCTGACAAAGAAGTAGTCAGAGTACCAGCTCACTTCAAGCCTTCAGAAAATCTGACTCACTTCATTGATCAATCAGAGGATGCAGGCAGACGGATCATGACCCATCTAACTAAGGCCACTACCTGCTTCCTCAATGAATATTACCTATCAGCTGAAGAGAGAGGCAAAGCACTAATTGTTCATACAAAGCCTCAAGGTACTACCTCAACTTCTACCCCATCTGTTGATCATACAACAGACATCTGCTCCTAGGTCAAAGCTGCAATAGACTTGCACTTTGAGAAAGGCTTAGGCTTGCAGCTTGGAAGGTATGTTGAAAAAACTGCTAGGGAACAGAGGACTCGTCTTCATGACCAGATTCTTGACATTGAAGACAAGTTTGGTGAAGCACTTCATCAGCAGATAGGAGAATATTTGAGTACCTATCAGAAATTATCAGGTGACACCTCCAAAAGGTTTGTTGATCTTTACACTGATGAGATGCACCGCATGGAGACCTCCTACAAGACAAGAATTGAAGAAGCTGAAGCAAGAGCCACTGAAGGTCAAGCTCTTCTTAAATCAGCTGCAGCGGAGAATGAGAAGCTGCAGACTCAGCTGAAGGTGACAGCAGCCAAATTAGAAGCACTCTCAGAGAAGCTTGAAGCTGCCTCCTCCACCAATTCTCTTGCTCATGTCATGGAGCACAGCATCTCCCACATTACTGCTGTCAACAAGGTTAATGCCATGGCACTGAAACAAACTCTGAAAGTGGAAATCATGAATGCCATGAAGCCTTTTGCGGCTGCACTTGCTGAAGCCAAAAAGGGGGAAGATATGTTGATAAGAGCTCTTGAGAAATCAGCTGCACAACAAGCTGTAATGGTAGTATCTCAAGATGAGCTGAATGAAACCTTGGGTGGTTTAAAGAGAAAAATCAAGAACAGGCAAGAAAAAGGCAAAGGCAAAGAAATTGCTCAAGAAGACGCCCAAGCAACCACTCAAGCTCCTGCCAAGACTCTTCAGATCACTGCCCCTGAAGAACAAGTTCCTGAAAAGAGAATGAGAAGGAAAAGGAAGGCAGATGAGCAAGCTCAGTCAGCTCAGACCAGCAAGAAATCAGCTCCAGCAGAGCCTACTGCAGAAGACAAAGAGGCTCTAGAGTTGAAGAAAAAGAAGTTGCTTGAAGCTCAAGAGTTAAAAGCAAAAGAAGCTGAATGATGCGAAGGCAGTCAAAGCCAAATTTGAAAGGAGAATTGCCAAACTCAGGAAAGCAATGAAGGACAAAGCAAAAGAAGACAGTGTCCTGGTGTTTGATAGCAATTATGTGGATTATTTAGCCCTTCAAGATGAGCTACCAAGATGGTATCCCCTGAAGAAGAAGTGGCAAATTCAACACCACATTGTAAGGAAATTTGGCCCTCTCCCTTCTTATGAAGAAGAATTTCTCCAATTCTCCCAGTTCATGAACTTTGAAGATCCAGAGTTCTGGGAAGAAATTGTCAAGACAGCCAAAGGACTTGACAACTGCAGAATTCTAACTCCTGAAGAACCCAAATGGGATGCACCCCTTCTGGATTCAGGAAGAGCCAACATGATTGAAATCAAAAGGATTCTGTACAAGATCTATGAAGAGGAGAATGTTACAGATGTGCAACACATGGAAGAAGTTCGAGCTCGTCTGTACCTCGCCTACCGCATTTGAAGAACAGAAGACCTGATGAAGACTACCTTAGAAGTTTAAAGAACCTATTACTTGTAATCTGTAAAAGCTCTATATATATTCAAGTTCTAGTTCTTTTTGCTTACAAGACAAATTCTCATTGTCTTCATCAGAAACTTCAGTTTTAGCATGTTATAAACTCTTATCTTATTTCATTAAGAGCATTAATCAAAGTATAGTTTTTGCTTCATCAAAAAGGGGGAAATTGTTGGGAGATAAATTCACCCTAAGCCCCACTTGATGTTAGAATAGTTTTGATGGCCAAAACACTTAGAGTTTATAAATGTAATAGGATCAGCTGGCTTGTATAGAACAGCTTAGACTAGTCTTGTGTGATCAACTGTATTGATATCAGCTGATCAGCACAGTCCTGGCTTACATGCCTATCCTCAAGATGAGAAGAGTAGAAGACATGAAGACTAGAAGATCCTTGAAGACCAGACAAGTTAAGGTGCTTGTATACCTACTTATCTGATGGAGTCCAAGATTGAAGATGGCCTAATACAGCATAAACAATTGCCAGAACAGAAGAGTGTTACTCGTCTGATATCAGAAGACAGAAGACCTAAGGCCAGAAGAGTAGTCAGAAGACTAGTAGTGCAGATCAGAAGACTATGTGCTCTTCCAGGACTCGGCTGATTCCAAAGTCATCTTGCAATTCAAACGAAGACCTACCTTATTTAGAAGATTGACATGATCCCAGGATTGAAGCAATCAAGCGGCTGGAATCAAGGAATCAAGCCATTATGGAAAGATTGTCCCAATGGCTAGTCAACTCCAACGGCTAGTTGCAAGCAATCACCACTATAAATACAAGAGGATGAGAAATCACAAACAAGGAAGTCACAAGAGAGAATTCACAAGCTAAGCAAGCAATCAAGCAAATAGCCATACTGTTCTAAGAGTTCTCCAAGAGCCAGAAAACCATTAGAATATCTATAGCTCTTAAGTGATTTCTATCCAACCCCTAAGAACCTGAAACCTGTTCATATTGTATATCAATTGTTTTTGGCATAGTGGTTAAGCAAATTATAAGCTTGAACCATTAGTTGGATACACTTCAAAAACCCCAAACCCTCACCGAAAGGTTAAAGTTTTTGAACCCCTCAAAGTGCAAGTGCTTACAATCACTTGTGGAGACCGTAGCTGTTAGGACGGCTCAGATCTCAAAGTCCTAACCTTGGGACTATAAAGGTCTAGACCCTTGTAATTTGTGGTAAATTAAAGGGATTAAACATCACGTGTGGACGTGAGAGTGGACGTAGGAACGTATATCCGAACCACTATAAATCTGGTGTCATTTACCTTCTGCACTTTACATTTCTGCCTTTACATATATTTTCATATAGGGCATACTGTATTTTCAACTGTCTTCAAAACAAGGCCATAACTTTCAAACCAGCATTAGCTGAGTACTTTCATAAAGCAAAACAAGTTAACACTTTCATAAGAAATTAAAAAGAACGAGTCTAAACAAGGCCTACCATAATTCCGCATATAACCTCTTCAATCAGATCACTATAGTCATCTGGACCAGCAGACTTGTAGTCCAGCTGACATAGCAATCAGAAGAGGTTCCCAACTCTGTTGAAAAAAAGTTTTAAAGTCTATTCACCCCTCCCCTCTAGACTTTAATCCCATTCACTACTCGTTCAGGGACCAACAAGCCCTATGTGATTCGGGAGCAAGCATCAACCTCATGCCATTGTCACTCTTCAAATCACTTGGTTTAGGAGAGCTCACACCAACCACAATGAGCCTCCAATTGGCGGATAGGTCTATGACATACCCTTTGGGTATAGCGGAGGATGTATTGATCAAAATCGATAAATTCCTCTTTCCGGTAGACTTTGTGGTTTTGGATATGGAGGAAGACAAAAGCACTCCATTGATATTGGGAAGGCCATTTTTGGCAACCGGAGGAGCCAAAATTGATATGAGGAATGGAGAATTGGAGCTTCGAATGAACCAAGAGATAGTTACAATTGACATGTTTAGAATTATCAAGCTCCGAGATGATGGGAATGAAGAGTATGGGTATTCCAAGGAAGATCACTCTCCAATGCCCATGAAAGAGAAGATGGAAGAAGAGCCCAAGATCAACATTGTGAAAGAGGACCCCCAAGTGGAAGAGAATGAGTTAAAGATGGGCAAGAAGGCCAAGTTTGGGGGAGTTTTTTCCAAAAACTCCCCCAAATCAAGAAAAGCTACTTGTGCAAGCTTAGGGATGGATGAGGCATCAACCTCCTATGACATGATTGAAGAGCCGGATGGAGTGGCTTTTGGATGCTTTAATGGCTTCAAGAAGGTTGCATGGGCTAAGAAGTGCAAGAGCAAGGAGGATGATGGGGTGACTTGATATTCCCCTCAAAGAGGAACCGTCCGGCATAGGACGTTAAAAATAGCGCTTCTTGGGAGGCAACCCAAGGTTTTAATTGCTTTGTGTTTTTATTGCTTTAGTAGTGTTGATAGCTTGGTTTATTTTGTAGGTATGGATGAAGAATACTATGGACATCATATCTTGAAGAATGGAGAAGGAAGCAAAACCAACTTTGGAGAGGGGAAGCAAGTGTTGCAATGGTGATCTTTGAAGAAGCATTGGATGTGCAAGGAGGGAGGTAACAACTTGTAGCCCCAAACTTAGAATTTATACATAGTAAAATTCTAAGTTTGGGGGAGTTATTTTTCTTTTCTTTTTCTACTAGTTGTTACCCTTGCACCGGTTCGTCATTCTACTTATGTCACATTTTGCACCGGCGCACACTTGACTTTCACATGATTATATTGGTTAAGTTGGTTTTGATAATATGTTGGGTAGTTGATTTTTGGTGAAATGTGAGCATGAATAGTCATTGGAATCCATTGTTGAATAGTTGTGGTGATGTTTATTTGCTTTGAATGTAAGCATGATTGATGTTGGAATATGGTATCATGTTGTGTTCATATTTGTGATCTTTGATAGCATGGATGCATGATATGTTGTTGTTTGGGAACATTTGATGAATGTGAGAGTTCTATTGAATAAACCGGTGAGAATTGAGCCATAAATCGAACATGTAATCCGGTTTAGTTCATTTGAGAGGGGACTATGTTATTGCTAGTAATCCTAGAACTTGCCTAAATTCTTGTTTGAAAGCATGATTGTGTGAGATGATGTGATATGATATAGGCCATCTTGTTCTAAAAGAGTCACTTAGCCAAAATTTCCCAAAACCAAAGTAATCTTCCGTAGTTAGCCCTTTGAGCTTAATTCCTCATTTTCTTGGCAAACTACAATGTTAACCACTTAGCCTTTTTGAGCCTTTGATACCTACATCTAGTGGGGGATAAAAGACAAAGTGGAAAAACATGTGCTTGAATGAATATCTTGGGTGAAAGGAGAAAGTGGAAAAGTTGAAAGAAGTTGAAAAAGATGAAAAGAAAATCAAGGAAAAAGAAAAGAGGGACAAAGAGCCCCAAAAGCTTGAAAAGAAAAATGGTTCAAAAGATGAGGTGATGAATGCTTGAAAAAGAAAAGAAAATGAAAAGTGAGGATGGAGTTTGTAAAAATTTGAAAGTGAAAGCACAAATTGTATAACAACAAGCTTTGTCCTCCACTAGAAGAGTCACAATTCCCAAATTCATCCCACCTTGTCCAAAGAGCCAATATTACATCCTTGATTAAGTCTTATTGATCACATTGTTGAGCATTTGAGTGTTGTGAAAAGTAGAAGTTGGGCAAGCATATGGTGATTGCATAGCATAACTTGGTTGATGAGTGCATTAATATCCTCAATTTGTTTGTGTGTTTGAGAGAAACACTTTGTCATGTGAGTAGAGGACTTGAGCATTTGGATTATGTTTCCCATTCACAATGTGTTGTGTGTTTATGCATTCTTTGATCCATGAGTGTGAATTGCAATAATGAGCCCATGACCTTCATTGAGAAATGCACTTTGAGAAAGAGATATCATTACATCTTACTTTGCATGTGTGAATTACATTGAATATTCCATTGTGATCATTCCACCCTCATTGCTTTAAGTGCTTAGTTGTTTGAGGACAAACAACATTTTAAGTTTGGGGGAGTTTGATTCGGGTGGAATTTACGCGTTTTAGATGCACATGTGAAGTATATTTTGATGTGGATTTCATTGAATTATGCATGGAATATGATTGTTTTAGCCAAAATGAGAGAAAGGTATTGTTTTGTCGATTTTATAGGTAAAACGATGGAATTTGGAGCAAAACACATACCACAAGTGACTGGATCAGGAAGAGGAGTGCACCGTTGGATTCGTCTCGAAAAATGGAGTGGAATGAAAAAAAGAATCGAGTCAATCGGAGGTCGGAAGCTCGAGATACGAAGAGACGAAAAAAAATATACCCGGGTAGAATCTACCCGGGCGGGTCAAAACGACCCGGGCAAGGGCAGATTTGAGAGATGTTCGAATTTGGCCCGGGTGAAACCCACCCGGCCGGGTGGTTTCGACCCGGGCAAGGCGAATTTTCCAAGACATTCGTAATTTGGCCGGGTGGGGTGCCCGGGTGAAACCCACCCGGCCGGGTGACAACATTTTCGGGGGTTTTTGGCCATTTTCTCCATTTTTGAGGGACCAACTTGCAATTTTGGCATCCAAACCCTTCCCCAACACTATATAAGGCCTCATTCTTGAAACCCAAGACATCCTCCCCCAAATTCACACATAGTTACACATACTTGGAGGTGTTTTGGCCATTTCTCTCTCAATTCTTCATCAAATCAAGGAAGAAAGGATGCAATAGCTCCCAAATTCCATTCCCTACCACATTCTAGACTAAGCTTTCTCTTTATTTTCCTTTTTATTTAGTTATTTCATTTGGACTTTGTAATTTGATTATGTTAGTAGTTAGCTAAAAACTTTGTGGTTCTAAGGCATTGTAAGACTTGAATTGATGTTTATGAGTAATTTCTTGCTTTAATTGGTGTTTGTTTCCTATTTGCATGTTTAATTATCAATTGTCAAGCATGTTGTTATTGGTCATGATGATTTGCTTATCTATTGTTAATTGGAGTAAGATCGAGAGATTTATTTCATTTAATCGTATGCAAGCATGCAACCCGATATTATTATGAGCTCGAGAGAGGATTAATTATCGGAGAGGGAATCGAATGGTCTTAGGAGCTCTTTTAGGCGGTGTAATGTTTGTGAGGTAGAAATACGAGCCTATGTTGCATTGCGCCTTTGGTTAATTAGATCGAGAGATTAATTAATTCTTCTTGTGTGATCACCCTATATGAGATAAACTTAATGGCCATCTAAACGAGATAACATTCATAAACGGACATCTAAGTGTTACAATCGCCTTGGAACCCACTTTCTTTCTTTGAGTTACATCCGTTTCACTTTCGTTTTACTTATTTGCTTGGTATTTGATCGATTTCGTCTTTGCTCTTTATTACTTATTTGTGACACTTGTTAGGTAATTTTAGAGTAAATCATCATATTCAAATTATCGATCACGTCTACTTAGAACTTGACTAGCAAACTACCCTTTTACACTTAACCTCCCTGTGGGATCGACCTCGTGCTTATCACGCTACAATAGACGCCGTACACTTGCGGTTGTTTATTTAGTGTTGCATAACACGTGTATCACTCTAATTAGACTCTTCAATACTCACAAATAGATGACCTTTGCCTCAGCTGATCTTGGGTTATGCTCTTCTGATCTTGACACTTGGCTTCTGATTGTTTCCCCAGTTGTATGAACCTTGCTGTCTAGTCAAGCAAACTTGATTCTCAGTTGTGTTTGGTTCCTCAGTTGATATTGATACTCAGTTGATCATCAATTGAGTTCTCACTCGACTGATTCTTCCTCTTCTGGTCTTGGTCTTCTCCTTCTTCTCTTAGATTCTTGAGCGTTGGCATGTTTCTCTACTACATCAGCTGGGTTCCTCTCAGCTGATGTTGACCAAAGCATATCTATTAAAAGGTGAATAATCAAGTTGTTTATACAATACACCTTATCCTATTACTAGTAGATTTGGTTTATCAATACAAAGCATAAGGGATATTAGCTGGTCTGAATATCCCAACAATTATTGTCTGAATAGGCCTATTTTTTTTTTTTTATTATTAGTTGGACCTATCGATTAGATTGTTGTGCACTTTTTAAGTTACGGAACTTAGCCCAAATATTAATTTAACATTATTACATTATACTCATGGATGAAAATATTCTCGATATATCCATTTTTCGTGCACCGATATTGATATTATGAAAAATCGATATTTTCACGATATTTGTAAAAAATTGAAAAATATCGATAAATATCGGTAGACAATAACAATATTGAACCTAATATAGATAAAATATCGAGAGAATATCGAAAAATATTGAGAAAATTCGATAAATTTTAAAAAATATCATATGAAATAACAGTGTATATTATATTTCACATAAAATTATCACTAATATAAAATGTATTCAAATTATTTTGTTAATTTTACGTATTAAAGGTTTGTTATTAAATTTTTATAATTTTTAAAATTTATCGATATCGATATTTCCACAAATTTAAAGTCTCGATATTTCAACCGATACCGATATTTTCATTCTTGATTATACTTTATTCTTGAGTAAATAGACAACTTTTGAACGAACAAATGTAGTATAAAACAGTCACAAATAAATAAAACGTGTATAGCTTTGACTGAAATGTTACACTAAATTTAATAAAAATATAAGGAGGCATATGAGACCTTGCCTTCCATTCTATTTATCTCAAATTATAGTTATTTTTTAAAATTATAAAAATGTATTTTTTTAAAAAATATCCTTCCTTAATGTATTTTGGAATTAACCTTATCTATTATTTTAAGGCATATCAAAAAATTTGTAGACTATATTCAATTTTCCAAACACGATTCATGATGTTTTTATTGATCTACATAAAAGTTTAATTGTTTTTTTGATAGGGAGGGAGTACACATATATTTTCCCCGTTTCCTGGTAAGTTACTTATAAGTTTTAAAAAATATAATAATTAATGTGTAACAAGGTATTGAGTTAGAGAGATGTATATTGAAAGAAAAATGTAGATAAATATAATAGGATATTGAAAAAAATACAAATATGTAAACACTCAAAATAACAAAATGAACGGCTTAAATAAAATTATAGTATACGAATACTTTGAACGTTTATAGTATACGAATACTAGACTGTACTTACAATACCTATTGGTTTTTCTCCTGGTTTTACTTATTTGTATTTTCATTTTTTTATTTTCTCCCTTACCAATTGGATTAACATAATTTTTAAATGTATCCATTTGTGAGAGGAAAAACTAAATAAAAAGCGTGGAGGAATCTAAAATTCAAAATGGAATTAACAGTCTCAGAGCAATCTTTTGAAGCAAAATCCAAAATGAAATTGACACGAATTCAGAATAGGTACTAGATAGATAGATAGGGCATATATATATATATATATATATATATATATATATATTAATTTTTAGACAACGGCTTGAACGGATATTTCTACTTCGAGATGACAACAGTCTTGAGTAATGAACCCCTTTTTAGGATTTATGAGGGTTGAAAGCTCCATGTTTGTTTAGGGATTGGCCCATCCGGATTTGGATGGGCCATCCCCCATCCTATCCCTCTCCATCCAAATACCCATCTCAATACCCATCCACCCCTATAATACACTTATATACCTATTTTTATATCATTACATCATCATATTTTTATATTAATTACTCATTCTCTCTCCTACTTTTTCTTCCACATATTTATTCTCTTTCCTACTTTTCTTCCACACATTTATTCTCTCTCCTAGAAGAAAACCAATGGGAACGTGCAAGAAATATGTTATTTCTCCATTTCGAGAGAAACAAAAATTTGGGATAAAAAATTACAAAAAATCAATTTAATACATTTAACAGGATTACAAATTAATTAAACAAAAACCCATCAGTCTTGAAAAGGCATTTCCATTTAATTAAACCATTTAACACACATAGGCGCGCTACTTAATAATTTTCGATAATAAAATGAAATTTACATCCATGAAAATACCATTATACTCTCTCCTATTCAAAATATATGTCATCCTAAGCTCATGCACACATATTAAGAAAATAATTGAATTCTCATTTTACCCTTAATCAATGTTTGTAATTTTCATTAAAAAAAATACATGTGTGTAAATATTTATTAATCTCAAGGACGAATTTGGAACAAAAGCAATTAATTTACATTGAAAAGTGCAAAACGACATATATTTTACAAAGAAAACGAAAGGTCAAAACGACTAATAAAATGAATAGGAGTGAGTAGTTCTTATGAATATGCAAATATATATTACAATTAATACATGAGTGTTTTAACTTACTTGAGGTTTTTTTCTGATGTTCATTGTTGATCCGGTCTTTGATGCATAGGGAAAAATATGCTTTCACCCTTTTGGAGTCCTCGACCGACCGAAGATAGATCGCAATATTTTTGCTACGCCCTGTCTCCTGATCATCGCCTTTAGGGTATAGATCAACGGTCCTGATTCTCATAAAGAAAATTTTAGGTCAGTTCAAGTAGGTATGATAAGTTATCCGACATGTGTCATGTCAAAAATTAATTAATGTCTCATAATAGTGAAAGGGAACAACACTTATTAAAGATCAAAACACAAAGTGGAATAGAGAAATTGATCTAGTTCAAGTAGTAATAACTAATTTAATACATGACGATGTCACCCAAAAAAAAAAAAATCAATAGTGGAGATGAAAAGATAGTTTGTGAGCAGTTTTGTTCCATGTGTTTTATTTCACCTTTTGTTCCACATCATTAACACATGCCAATTGTTAAATAGGTAGTTCCACTTATCATGAATTCAGAGCACGGAGAACACGAAAAATGATTAGGTTAAGGGATGACAAACAAACCATTTAACGCCTTCCACCTCAAATTTATTAGAAGTCCAGCACTTGTCCAGTTGGGAGAAGTTTGAAATCTTCCAATTGCGCTTTGAAAGAATTCCGTCTCATCTAAAAGTCCGAACTTGTAGAGAGTTGGGGAATTAATTCTTGTATATTTAATTCCTAACACTCCCCCTCACTCGTGGGCCGGATTAACACCTCTTACCCTTTTTGGGGAGGAGGCCCATCGAGTGGACAATTTAAATGGGTGGAGTGCTTCCAACAGGAATCGAACCCAGGTCGTTTGCCCGGTTTGCTCTGATACCATGAAAGAATTCCGTCTCATCTAAAAGTCCGAACTTGTAGAGAGTTGGGGAATTAATTCTTGTATATTTAATTCCTAACACGCTTGTATGGAAGTGTCACATTCTTCACTGAAACACATTCACAAACTGCCAACTTCTCTACCATAAATACTTCGGCACCAAACACACAATTATCGTCGATTAAGAATCCATTTGATGTATCCATCAGAATTTCCCTGGAGATGAATTTGGGAATGCCCCATTCCGACTTCATTGCGTGAAACCGTTGTGTTCTTCCTGCAGCACTCCAAGTTGTAGCAAATTAAGAATACTATGAAGATAATGTGTTTTGTTTCATGCCTGCCAAACTCATATATATATATAATTAGAAGATGAGAAATACGTACCTAATGAGTAACTATAATTCCCTGAAATCTGGTTTAACAGAAAGATGGAGAACACAGCATTGATCTCCCAGTTGGCAGCAGGTTTTATGGAAGTTGTATCCGAGATGGCCAAGTATACAGATACATATGTGTTTTCTATTTCAGTTTTAACTTCATTAGGATACAATATTAGTCTCCTGTGCATGTGCAAGTGAAAACAAATCAATAAATTATGAAAACATAACTAATTTAAAATACTACTCCCTTCATACATCAATTCCATTCTCATTCGACTATTTTTATGTGGAAAATACTCCCTCCGTCCAATTTTATTATTCTCACTTTCCTTTTTTAGTTGTCCAATTTTAACACTACTTTATCTCCACCCTTCAACCATTATTTATTTACTCAAATTGCCAGGACCTCACAACATCCCATCATACCCAAAACTTATTACTTTATACATAAACTAATCAATATTCATTAAAACTTGTATCTGAAATGGGCATAACAAAATTGGACCGAAATGGGCATAACAAAATTGGACGAAGGGAGTATCATTTTATCTCTATTCTCCGGTCATCACTTAATTATTCAAAATTTCATTCCCAATACTATACCATGTAACATGGGTCATACCCTTTCCATCCAAAAACTCATTTAAAATAATAAAATAATACAACATCAAATTCAATTTGTGAAAAAGCTCAACATTCATCCCTACTTTTCCATTTTCTCTATCAATTTTTTTCATCTCCATCTATACGCTTTTATTTAAAACTTGTTCCCAAAGTATGAAAATAAAAGAGAGAGAGAGTAGTAAATAAAGGTTACCACTTGTATCCTCCAGCATTGAATTCCCCTGTTTCGTATTTCTGAATTCCATTTTTGCCCAGCAAAGAAAACGATTCGACCTTCATCAGAAAATGTGAAGGCGGAGCCTCTCTGCTTTCCAATATCGTTACTTCCGGCACTACTAACAATTTAAAAAAAAATAATAGTAATAATAATTACCCCTTTGTGAAAACACAGAAATGTAACTTTTGCAGTTTTGCTTACCGTCTGCTTTTCGTTTACTGGTCATGATTTCTGTTGCGCGGTACACTTGTTCCGAGTGAAACTGTTTTAGAGTTGTTACTTCTCACCAGTGTTTTATATAGAGTAGGGGTTTCGAATGGGAATTCTCGGGGAATTTGTTTTATACTCCACTCCTTCCAATATAAATTTCTCTTTTAATTAAAATGTGGAGTAGTATAACTGTATAAGTGACCAGAAGAGAGAAAATAAATGAAAAATTTATTCCGCGACCTCGAGAATTTCAAGGGAATTCAAGCGGACCGAATCAAAACTAATGTGATGCACAACACTAAACATTTAAGACATTTTCCTTATAGTATATTTTTTCTTTTGACACATTTTCATATATATTTAAACCTTATTGATTTCCTATCTACTTCACGATGTTTAATTTTTATTACTCCTATTTTATATACTCCCCCGCCTATAAATTTCCCCTTACTTTTTGGTACAAAGATAATAGATAGAGTATAAGTTATGTGATTGAAAGAAAGGAGAGATAAAGAGAAAAAGTAAAATATAAAATGAAAAAATACTTATCAAAAAGGGTATGAAAAACTTATAGACGGACGGACCAAAATGATAAAATGGAAAATTTATAGACGGATGGAGTGAGTATAATTAAGGACATTAATTTTTATTTTTTTGCACATTTACACTTCAATAATAATTCTCTCTTTTATGTTTTTCCACTCTTTATCTTTCCTATTCCCTCTCCATTTTATTTCCCCACTCTCCCCTTCTACTCTTTTTTCTCTATCCACTCATATAGTGTAATCAACTTCGAAATTGTGCTTGATGCTTGTTTAAATCTTTACCTTTTACATTCACAACTATATTTTCCTTAACATTGATCATGGTGCCACTTAAAGATTAATGATGTTGGGGAAGAATTGAATGCTTATTCGAATGTAAAAATTGGATTTATATTTTCACGTCCAAGTCAAATCAAATGTTGGTTCCTCTCTTCTTAACAATTACTCACTTTGTGCCATAAAAATAGTCATTTTTATTTTTTTATGTCTCAAATTATAGTCACATTTTTTTTAATTTAAGTTTAAATGTTTTATGGACAATTTTACCCTTAATATAATCGTTTTGCACTTTTCAATGCAAATTAATTGCATTTATTCCAAATTTACTCTTAAGATCAATAAATATTTGCATACTGTATTTTTTTTTTAAATGAAAATTACAAGCATTGACATATATTTTGAATAGGAGGGATTATTAGTTAAATTTGACCACATTTATTGATTTTTCTTAATCTGTGTGTGTGGCTATCTTTTTGGAACGGAAGGAGTACCATTCTTCCTTTGATTAATTCTTTCATATAAGTGAAAAATTAGGGGAAAAATACTTGAATTTTATGTTGAAAGAAAGCACAACAATTGAAAAAATAATGCATAAACACTTTTTTTTTCCACTTAAAATTTTATCTAAATTTGAGAGCATTCTTTATTGAACATATAGAGTGCAATGCAGTGCAGCTTCTCTCGTCTGTTAGCTTGTAGGTGTTATTGACTAAAATGTGACACTAAATTTAATAAAAACACGAGAAGGCATATGAGACCTTGCCTTCCATTTTATTTATTTCAAATTATAGTTATTTTTTTAAAATTATAAGAATGTAATTTAAAAATATCCTTCTTAGGGAATGTTGAGCTATGGCAGTTCACAGTTCTCTCGGTTACGGCATCGGTTGTTGGCAAGCTCATTAAAATGGACGGACACACAGCAGCTAAGACCATGACTCAGTATGCTAGAATTTTGGTCGAGAAGGATATAAAATAATCTTTTTTTGAGCGGCTGGTCCTTGAATGTGAGGACCGATCTGTGACGGTGGAGGTGTTATATGAGCAGCTTCTAAAGTTATGCAGTCACTGTAAGGTAGTTGGACACGTGTGTGCTCATTGTGTTATGGGACAGGCCCCGCCGCCTCCTCGTGATGACTCCCGTGGTAGGATCCGGCACAGAAGACGGTCGAGGCCTTCTCCCTCAAACCTCCAGTCCCGAGCGCCCCCGCGGAACCTCTCCTTAAATATCGAAGTCGATCCGTTCCCAGTGAGCAACTCCTTCTCCAATCTCAGCACGGATGAGCCCTCAGAGGATCCTGTGGATGCAGTGGCCAACAACAATTCGAATTTGGAGGCCACTACTAAAGACGTTCCTACCCCTACTCGGGCAGCCTCGACTCATCCCACGAAAAAACGTAGTAGCCCCAGGATGCCTGGGGGGAGCCTATCCCATCACCAAATCCAAGACAACGCTATCAATGAATTCGAGGCTAGAGACTGCACGAACTACATTATCAGCCAATCAACAAGGTTTGATAATGATTTCACCCATGTCTCCAAGTTCAAGGGCAGTTGGGGCGATGCATTTGACCCTCCATAGTCCTCCACCCAGTTTCAGATTCATTGGTTTGATCAGTTTTTTTGAAATTTTTAATCATTTTTATTGCTAGATCGTATTTAGAGGTGTACCATTTTTTGATAGCACCCGAGCCTCTGGTTCGGCTTGTAAACTTATGGTCTTTATCTTTTATTTCTTTTAATCCAAAACCCTTTTATTGTTTTTGGGTTTTGAGGATTTTGAAATTCGAATTTTAAAATAGCGTTTTGAAATTCTAAATGACTTGTATGTTTCGTGTTTGTTTTGGGATTTGAGTAAAGCATGATTTAACTTTATAGTGTTTGTTTTGGGATTTGAGTAAAGCATGATTTAACTTTATAGTATAGGATTATGGATGTTTATATATGTTTTATAGGTATGTATATAAAATTTTGTAAGTATTTATATGGTTGACTTTTATAGAGTTTATAAGTATTTGTAGGGTAAAATTTTGAAATTCTAAATATAAATCTTAAAGTAGAACATGAGTGGGATTTTAAATTTCCTATCCCAAAACAAACCTTCCCTATTTTGGAATTAACCTTGTCTATTATTTTAAGGCATATCAGAAAATTTATAGACTAGATTCAATTTTTCAAACACTATTCATGATGTTTTTATTGATCTACATAGTTTTAAAAAATATACTCCCTCCATTTTTAAATAAGTGTCATTTTAACATTTTCCAACAAATTAAGATATTAAATTGTGGTCAATATTACCCTTCATTAATGATAAATAGTTTTAATATTAAATTTTTGTTTAGTAAAGAATGTGGTCAAGAATGTATGTGATATTCATATATACAATATTTATGATTTTTCCATGATTTATGCTACTATATTAATTGAAATTGAAGGCAAATTAATTATAAGGGTAAAATTGTCAAAATTAAAGAAAAAAACATAGAATGACACTTATTATAAAAATAATTAAAAAGGCAAAGTGACACTTATTTAAAAGTGGAGGGAGTACTATAATTAATGTGTAATAAAGTATTGAGATAGAGAGATGTGTATTGAAAAAAAATGTAGAAAGAGATAATAGAATGTTGATAAAAATGATAACATGGAGTATAATCTAACAAAGAACGTTCAAATGATAAGATGGGTAACTTAAATAAAAATAATATAGGTTATATGAATACTACATCGTACTTACAATTAGTATTGGGTTTTCTCCTTGGCTTTTAAGTTTTACTTATTTGTATTTTCATTAAAAAAAAAATTATCCCTTACTAACATGATAGAGTAGAAACAACGTTAAAAACTTCGGATTAACACATTTTTTTAAATGTATCCATTTGTGAGGGGGAAAACTAAGATAATTAAAAGTACATGGGGTAGAATTTTAAAACTAAAAAGCAGGTGATAAAACTAAAAAGAAAAAAAAAATTGAAAATACAAAGGGGAAATATTACATTATGCCTATAATGTTTGTAATTGTACTCATGATATTAGCATACAAATCTTGCGAACGTATTTGTAATATTAATTATATATCCAGGTTACCGTGTGGGAGTAGAACAAGATTAATAAATTAATTAATGAGAATCAAAATTGAAAGAAAACAAAGAATATGAAACCATTAGTAAGCACATTAATTCAAAGTGGAATTAGCAGAGTCTCAAAGCAATTTTTGAAGCAAAATCCAAAATGAAATTTTGACACGAATCCAGAATATATATTTAGACAACCGCTTGAACCGATATTTCTACTTCGAGATGACAACAGTCTTGGGAAATTAACCCCTCTTTAGGATCTACTTCTATGAAGGTAGGAAGCTCCTTAAATGTTGCCCATCCCCAAGACTTACGGGTAGAAGAAAACCAAAGGGAACCTGCATGCAAGAAATAGAAAATATTATTTTTGGGAACAAAAAATCAATTTAATACATTTATCAGGGTTACAAATATATAGTATTAACTTACTTGCGGTCATTTTCTGATGCTCATTGTTCATCTGGTGTTTGATGCTTAGGGAAAAACACACCTTCACCCTTTTGGAATAATCGACCAACCAAAGATAGACTGCAATATTTTTGCTACACCCTGCTTTCTCATGATCTTGTCGTCCTTTAGGGCGTAGTTCAACAATCCTGAGATTTTCATGAAGAAAAATTTAGGTCAGTTCAACAAGGTGTTTAACTTTATGTTAAACTATCTAATTTATTGTCAAAAATTAATCAATGTCTCATAATTATAGTGAAAGGTAATGATACGAATTAAAGATTCACTAGAATAAAACACAGAGTGAAACAGATAAGTTGATCTAGTTCAAGTAATAACTAATTTAATACACGACGATGTCACTCAAAAAAAAAAAAAAATCAACAGTGGAGATGAAAAGATAGTTTTGTTCCATGTGTTGCATTTCACTTTTTGTTCCACATGAGAATTGTTAAATATATAGGTAGTTTGTTATCATCCGTACTTATCATGAATTCAGAGCACCGAGAAACACGTAAAATGATTAGGTTAAGGGATGACAAACATACCATTTAAGACCTTCCACCTCAAATTTATTAGAAGTCCAGCACTTGTCCAATTTGGAGAAGTTTGAAATCTTCCAATCGCGCTTGTATGGAAGTGTCACATTCTTCACTGAAAGACATTCACAAACTGCCAACTTCTCTACCATAAATACTTCGGCACCAAACACACAATTATCGTCGATTAGGAATCCATTTGATGGTTCCATCAAAATTTCCCTGGAGATGAATTTGGGAATGCCCCATTCTGACTTCATTGCGTGAAACCGTTGTGTTCTTCCTAATGAGTAATTATAATTCCCTGAAATCTGATTTAACAGAAAGATGGAGAAGACAACATTCACCTCCCAGTTGGCAGCAGATTTTAGGGAAGTTGTGTTCGAGATGGCCAAGTATACAGATACATATTTGCTATCAATTCCAGTTTTATCTTTAGGATGCACTATTAGTCGCAAGTGCAAGTGCAAGTGAAAACAAATCAATAAATTATGAAAACATAACTAATTTAAAATACTACTCCCTACATACACCAATTCCATTCTCATTCGGAGTATTTTTTATGAAAAATATCATTTTATTAACATTCTCTAGCATCATTTAATTATTCAAAATGTCATTATTGAGATATATATCAGTGGTGAGATTTGTTATATAGTTATGTGGTTATCATAACTTGTTAAGTATTAGAGTTTTAGGCCAATTAGTTGAATAGTTTCCATATATGATTTATTTACGGTACTCATTGTATATTTAGGATATATATTAAAGGCGTGTCTTTAGAATATTATTTGAAGGCAAGTCTTTAGAATATTATTTGATTTTAGAATATTATTTGATTGATAAAATCCCTTAATTCATGGACTGTTTCCGTGACTAAATGTTTGTACATGAATGGTATGTAAATCAATACAAATCACATATTCCACGGGATTGTAGCCTAATTCATCCAAAAAAAAACTCATCTAAACATGTACTATATTTTTTTAGAAACAATAATAATAATAATAAAATATCACGATTGAATTTATCATAAAGCTCAACAGAGGTACTATCCCTCCCCATCAATTTTTTTCATCTGCATCACCATACATTTAATTTATCTTAAAACTTATTTTCAAGAAAATAGAAGAGAGAGAGAAGTAAATAAAGGTTACCACTTGTATTTCTTAATTCCATTTTTGCCCAGCAACGAAAACGATTCGATTTTCAGCAGAAAGTGTGTAGGCGGAGCCTCTCTGCTTTCCAATGTCGTTACTTCCGCAGCGCTAACATTTAAAAAAAAAAAAAAGCAAAATAAATAAAAATAATTACCCCTGCGTGAACACACACACACAAATGTAACTTTTGCTTACCATTCGCTTTTCGTTTACTGGTCATGGTTTCTCTTGCGCGGTGAAACTGTTTTAGGGTTCTCACCAATGTTTTATAGACTAGGCCCACTAGGGGAGGGCGTGTGCGTTTGGTATTGGCCAAAGCTCAACTTTAATAAATTAATGAGTTTAAATTTTTATTTACCTAATTAAATAGGTTAGACTTGGAACTATTTTATCATTTTCGTGTCTATTTTTTTTTTTTGCAATACTCACTATTTTTCTGTACATTTTCTTTTTCATATTTTTTTCTATCTTTATATATCTCAAACAATCCTTAACAAAGTTAATAATATATTTTATAATATTTGTATCAAAAGCAAATGAACATTTTTTTTAAAGAAATAGTGAGTTTTCTTTTTAGACGGTTCATATAAAGTATATATATATTTTTTTTAAATATTATTTACACTACTTATTTTATTTATTTTATTCTTTATTTTATCTAATTAATTCATAAACAAACAAATAGTATTTTTTAATAAATAGATTTTAAAATCACAAAACTAATATAATTATTTTTAAATTTAAAAAAAAAATTAACCTTTAAATAATTTTTTTGGCTCGACTTATTTATTAAAAAAAAAAAAAATAGACTTGAGTCTACTAGAAAATCTATCACAGATAACAAATTAAATTTGGGTCTAATAATTATATACCAGATCCAAATCTCCCCTACTATACAGAAAGAGGTATGCATATAATAAAGGGTATGCATGAATTTTAATGTTTATGAACTACACCATCCGTTCACTAAAAGTGTGCTCATTTCTTTTTTTGGGTCTACCAAAAATGTGCTTATTCTATTTAAATAATTAACTTTTTTGAATATTTTTTCTACTTTACTAACAAGATTGAGTGTCTACTAAATATATATTTTACTCATTATATTAAATATATTCTTTATAATTAAAATATGATTTTTTTAAAAACATATATAAAAAAAGTGAGCACACTTTTGGTAGACAGAGGGAGTATATGCTTACATGTAAATTAAGATGAGTGTATGCATTTATTTATTTAAGAAAAATTATTCAATGCAATTAAGGGTATAGATGCATTTGAATTTTAATGTTCAGTTTATTTAATTTAATTTTTGACCTAACATTTAAACTCAATTTATTAAAATTATTCAATGCAATTAAAAGTATAGATGCATTTTAATTTTAATGTTCAATTTATTTAATTTTTGATCTAACATTAAAATTCAATTTCAAGTGTATAGGTGCAACCAATTGCACCTAAGTATCACTAGTCACTAAAATGTTAACACTCTATTATAAATACTTTCTTATGACAAAAAAAAAGTGAGGCTGATGAAAATTTATTAAAAATTTGAGATCGGATTAGTAAATAAGATACATTCAATCTAATTTTATCTTACAATACGTATGACATATAAAAGATATTTAAGAATTAATTGTATACATTAATATTTTGATGGTATATTCCTTAAATTACGCATCTAGATAGGGATCTTCTTTATTTGTATAGTTGACAAATCTTGTATATATTGTTTCAAATTTTCAATGAAACACAATAAATTCCTATTCACACTATTACATATGACATTACACTGTCTCACTAAAAATAATTACTTTCTTATAATTGTCGCTTTTATTGTTCATATAATTATTTTTAACAAATTTACACTTCATTATCATTAAAAAAAAAAAAAAGGAAAAAAAAGTAATAACTTACATTAATTATAAACAAAAATTAAATGAAAAATTATAAGAATTTACATAGATGTAATAGTAAATTTAGATTAGACTATTTAGGGGTTTATTTTTAGTGTCTAATTCCAATTACCCAATTTAATATTCATGAATTGAAAGTGAATCTTGTGTACATAACTCGATTATCGTGGATAAATATATAGTAACTGTCAACCATCAAGGATTACGAGATACGATATGCAATAGTAAAAAATATTAGATAATCGATCTAAATTAAATATTTAAATGTAAAAATAAATATAATAGATGATATATATATATATATATATATATATATATATAATATATCTATTATCTATTTACTACTCCCTCCGTCCCAGGGAAAGCTCCCCATGAGCTCTTGGCACGGAGGTTAAGAAATATCAATATAATAAGTAGATGTATTAGAGGTGATGTGATTGAGAGAGAGAAAATATAATGAAATGTGAGGGGGAATAGTTACCAAAAAAAGGGATGGGTAGCTTTCTCTGGGACGGACGAAAAAGGAAAGTTGGGTAGCTTTCTCTGGGACGGAGGGAGTATGTTAAAGGGTAGTTGCCCAAAATGGCCAGTTTCCTCCCTGTGGCAGGTAAGCATTTTTAACACGTGTCAAGCGTTTTTAATATGTGTCAATTGCTCGTCTCACCCTTCATCTTTCTCTTTCTATCCCTTTTCCTACGATGTTTAGCTTCTACAAATTTCTCAGATTTCCTATTTCTTTCACTCTGTCAGCTGCCGATTTGTACAACTCAGTGTGCTTAGTCGTCGTCGCCGTTCTTACGCCCCCTAATCTCCATCGTTGTCAAAGTTTCAAGAAAGGTAATTTGTTGGTGTAGGCTGTTTCTCGCCTCTCCTTGAATTTTAATTTGAATTCTCACATTTTTTGAGTTGTCTTGCTGCCGTCCATTTCACTTCCCTCAATTAGTGGTTTTTTTGACAGGTGGGTTGGGATTTAATTAATTTGGGGTTTTTACATATCTTCTTGTGGACTTTGTTTCTGTATATGGATTGAAATCATCCAAGCACTGGATCAATGCTGGCGGCCCTGTGAATTAGAGGTGGCAGGGGTTCGAGTCGGTGTTGTTGTTGTTGGTGACTCGTTTGTTTGCTAATACAAATGTTGAATAATATTGAATTTACTTTGCTAATACAAATTGACGCAGCGCAAGTCTCAATCTTATCAACGATCAAGAACAACGAACACATAAACTGAAGGGACGATAATAAACCGAAGGGACAAAACCATCTATTTTTAAATCAATTCAACTCCCTATTAACAATCTAAAACTTATATATTTATAATATGAAATACTTGGAGAATAAGAAACATATAAACACTAAACATAATGAAATCAAAACAAATCTCCTAAATATAAGCATAAATATCTAATCAAATATTAATATTAATTCTCATCAATATCTCTCCATCATTCTCCTCTTCTTGAAGATGATTCGCCCTCGAATCATGTTGGTTCTCATCGAAAAGGTACGAAGACGAGCTGGAACATCTTTGTATTCTTTTGGCCATAAGACGATAAGAACCTTCATCGTTAAGTCAGAAATATTGAGATGAACACGAACACTCTTAAGTACAAAAATATTTCCCTTCTTTTTTTCCTCATAAAATTTTGGGGGGCCACAATAACCATCATCAACACCCTCAATAACCATTATAACCATAATTTGTTGTTCTTGTTTCTTCAAGAAGTATAGCTTACGCTGCGTCAGTTGGTAATCAGAGACTAGGTACGATTCTCGACGATGATGGTTCCGAGATTTCAATCGGTTTACAATGCTATTCGTGATGAACTATCAACGTATGAAGATGATAATATGCAGATCTGTCACGATGAATATAATGAACCACCAATTTTCGATCAATATTTTGATGAAGATTATGGTTATGATGGACCACCAATTTTTGATAAATATGTTGATGAAGATTGTGGTTATGATGGACCACCAATTTTGGATAAATATTTTGATGAAAATTGTGGTTATGATGTACCACCGGTTTTCGATGAGTTTGTTGATACTGTAGGTTGGTTGATGGTGTTGATGGTTATTGTGGCCCCCCAATTTTTTTATGAGAAAAAAGAGAATTTTGTAGTTAAGAGTGTTCGTGTTCATCTCACTATTTCTGACTTAACGATGGAGGTTCTTATCGTCTTATGGCCAAAAGAATACAAAGATGTTTTTGCTCGTCTTCGTACCTTTTCGATGAGAACCAACATGATTTGAGGGCGAATCATCATCAAGAAGAGAATAATGATGGAGATATTGATGGAAATCAATATCAAATATTTGATTAGATATTTATGCTTATATTTAGGAGATTTGTTTTGATTTTATTATATTTAGTATTTACATGTTTCTTATTCTTCAAGTATATTTCATATGGAGTATTATAAATAGATGAGTTCTCCAATGTTATTAGGGAGTTTAATTGATTTTAAAATAGATGGTTTTGTCCCTTCGATTTATTATCGTCCCTTCGGTTTATTCTTGTTGACCCTTCGGTTTATGTGTTTGTTGATAAGATTGAGGCTTGCGTTGCGTCACAAATGTTGAATAATATTGAATTTACTGATGGAATTTAAAATTAATAAAAAAAATTGCAATTAATAGAACTACACAGTACCTTTGTTAAATAATAATTTGTGATTACCATTTCCTAGTACAACAATAAAAGAACTACAATGCTCTTAGTACTGAGAAAAATGTATATAACCTTACTTTTATTCTTTATATGTTAAACACAAATTTTCAGATTGTAGACAACTAAATTGAATTTGCTTCTATTTTGTTTGTTTGTGTTGGTGACAATTTTTTCACCAAATGGATTTAGTAATCTGATAATTAATTGTTGGTGCAGATTGATACACTCTTTTTCATTTAATTATTACCTGCAATTGATTTATTTTCTGCTTATTGGTTACATCTGAACGAGAGATTAGATTATATATGATTGTTGTACATTTATACGTTCACCAAGTGTTTGGTAAATGACAAAGTGGGATGGCTCAAGTGGTTAGAGCACCACTACCTAGGCCTTAGATCCTGGTAAATTGTTACTTAAGATCATCTTAATCTAAATTGCGAAATTGTTATTTTCCTTCTTCGTGTCGCTGCTCTGTGTCTGATTTTTTTTTTTCTCCCTGATCTTCCCATGTCTAATATTTTGTTTGTGTTCTCAAATTTTTTTGGTGTATATAAGCTTTTTTTTTATGGGACAAAAAAAACCTTTTACCCCATATTCGAAAAAATTACACTTTTAGTCCTTTAAGAATTTTTCAAAATCACTTTTGGTTCCGAGGTTTGTAAATAGTCATGTTTAATGCGAATTTGGTCCTGTAAGATTGTTTTTTTATGGAAACCGTTAGTTTTTGGATGGAAATCGTTTGTTGACCAAAAAATATTCCTAAAGAAGTAATTATAATTAAAAAAATAAAAAACTATTTTTAAAACTAATAATAAATTATATTTATGAATTTTAAATGACATGTTTTTAGTGAGAATTTAAAATTCTTAAAATTTTAACTTAATAAAATACATTAAATATTTAAAATTTATTCATTTACTTTTTTATTCAAATAAGTGTGATCGGATTTAAATTGTAATTTAAAATCCATTCTAAATCCCTTCATTAAAATGGAGCTAAGAATATTTTGTACGAGGGAACGCGCCCCCTCCTAGGTAACGTGCGTCCGTTGGTTTCTGGTGTGTGCTGCAGCTTTCTTATAATGAATTACTACTATTTTAAGTTACGATCAATTGTGGGTTAATTGGTAATGTACTTTTATCTTTAATTAATCAGAATCAGAAGAAATGAAGAATATTAAACCATTAGTAAGCACATAACATTAATGATCCAACATATGGAATTGGCAGAGTTTCAAAGCAATATTTAGAAGCAAAATGAAATTGACAGGAATCCAAAATTGGTAATAGCTAGCTAGATAGGGCATATATATATATATATATATAGTTTCTAGACAACAGCTTGAACCGATATTTCAACTTCAAGATGACAAGAGTCTTTGGTTATGAATCCATTTTTAGAATCTTCGAAGGTAGAAAGCTCCATGAATTGTCGCCATCCCCAAGACTTAGAGGTAGCTGATGAAAACCAAGGGGAAGCTGCAAGAAATATGTTGTTGGACTTATATATGTTATTCCTCTATTTCGGGAGAACATATAATTTTTGGGACAAAGAAAAAAATATTTTATTACACTTACTCATAACAGGAATATTACAAAATAAACAAAAACATGATCAGCTTTGAAAAAGTCTTTCCATTTAATTAAGGAGTACGAAATCATATCAAGAAAATAACTAAACAAGACCACTTAACACATAGACGTCGACGAAACGTATAATCTAATTATTTTTTATAAAAAAAATATGAAATTAATTTGCATCCATGAAAATGCCAATATTAGTTCTCAATTACTCCGAAGTACTTAATTATGAAGAAATATATACACGAGTGTTTTAACTTACCTTCTTTCTTTTTCTCGTGTTCATTATTGATCTGGTCTTTGATGCATACGGAAAAACCCGCTTCCACCCTTTTGGAATCATCGACCAAGTGAAGAAAGATTGCAATATTTTTGCTACACCCTTCCTCATGATCTTGTCCTTTAGGGTATAGATCAACCTTCCTGATTTTCATAAACAAGAAACTAATCAAATGAACAAGTTTTGCTCCATGTTTCGTATTCTACTTTATGTTCACACTCATGGGTCATGCATGTGTTACAATCCACATGTCATATGATTCCAGAACACAAATGATTTCATTAGGTTAAGGCCAGGGATGACAAACCATTTGAGGCCTTCCACCTCAAATTCATTAGAAGTCCAGCAGTTTTTCAATTGGGACAAGTTTGAAATCTAGTAGATGTTGGGATATAAATTCACCTTAAGCCCCACTTGATGTTAGAATAGTTTTGATGGCCAAAACACTTAGAACAGCTGACCTTGTATAGAACAGCTTAGACTAGTCTTGTGTGATCAACTGTATTGATATCAGCTGATTAGCACAACCCTGACTTACATGCACAACCTCAAGATGAGAAGAGTAGAAGGCATGAAGACTAGAAGATCCTTGAAGACCAGTTAAGTAAGGTGCTTGTATACCTACTTTTCTGATGGAGTCCAAGATTAAAGATGGCCTAAAGCAGCACAATTCCAATCGCGCTTGTATATATGGATCTGTCACATTCTTCACTGAAACACATTCACAAACTGCCAACTTCTCTAGGATAAATACTTCGGCACCAAACACACAATTATCGTCGATTAGGAATCCATTTGATGGTTCCATCAAAATTTCCCTGGAGATGAATTTGGGAATGCCCCATTCTGACTTCATTGCTTGAAACCGTTGTGTTCTTCCTAATGAGTAACTATAATTCCCTGAAATCTGATTTAACAGAAAAATGGAGAATACAGCATTGATCTCCCAGTTGGCAGCAGCAGGTTGTAGGGAATTAGTTGTATCTGAGATATTGGCCAAGTGGACAGAGATATATGTGCTATCAATTCCAATTTTATCTTCAATATTAGTCTCCTGTGCAAGTGAAGAAAAATGAAAGGCATAAATCAATCAATTATGAGAATAGTACTCTCTCCGTATCCCATCATATATTGCTTATTTAATTACAATACACCACCCATGCATGTTTGATTTGTGATGACCCCATCCGAATTAAGATGCGTTATCCCCTGGCCTCTCCATCAAAATAATATACATGCAATACTTATTATCACACTTTTTCCTTAAATCAAGACGACGGTTACTATTCATGAATTACAGGGTACGTCAATTAACTTATTTCCATATTCATCTACATCTCATCTATACCATCGCTAATCAAACTAGCTCTTTCAATTCCTTATTAGTCTTACTCTTTTCTTTATTTCCACAATTGTTTGGGGATCCAAAAAAAAAATCATCTTTTCATAAATAATTAAATACACCGTCAAAATATTAACATATTTTCTTTACCTAATTACACATTTTTCTCATTTTTCTTAGGTTTGTGACCATGCAAACATTTTTGAGGTTTAGGGAATATGAAAATAGAAGAGAGAGAGTAGTACCACTTGTATCCTCCAGCATTAAATTCCCCTCTTTCGTATTTCTGAATTCCATTTTTACCCAGCAACGACCTTCAGCAGAAAGTGTGTTGGCGGAG
This sequence comes from Galeopsis tetrahit, assembly GCA_963675135.1. Taxonomy (NCBI): domain Eukaryota; kingdom Viridiplantae; phylum Streptophyta; class Magnoliopsida; order Lamiales; family Lamiaceae; genus Galeopsis; species Galeopsis tetrahit. The sequence goes on along the minus strand of OY776128.1, from coordinate 68,871,353 downwards.
CCTCTCTGCTTTCCAATGTCGTTACTTCCGGCAGCGCTAACAATTTAAAAAAAAAAAAAAAAAGTAAAATAAATAAAAATAAATACCACTGCGTGAAAATACACAGAAATGTAAATTTTTCTTACCATCTGCTTTTCGTTTCCCGGTCATGGTTTGTGTTGCGCGGTGAGTATGTTCCGTGTTGTAGGGTTCTCAACAATGTTTTATAGTACGCAGAGGCAGGAGTCGGTAGCTAGGTGAGGCTCGGTCTACTAAATAATGAGTCAGATTCATGGCTTTTTAACATTTTATTTATTTATAAGTTAGTTCCCGTGATTATTTACATACTTTCTTCATTTGGACATCTTAAAATTACTTACACACTTTTAATATGAAAATACTCAACATTATTTTATTTTCAAAATTACCACCATCTTTTTACATACTTTACACTTCACCAAATCACCTAAAATACCCCTCATTTATCTTACATCACCCACCACTAAATTCTTTTATTTTTTTAAATGTGTCGGTCAAACCGTGCAAATAATTTTGGGATGGAGAGAGTATTATTTATAATTTGTATAATAAAAAAAGGACGTCAATTTACTAATTTACGTTATTATGGAACCTAAATTAAGAAAAAATTACTATATTAAGGGATGTAAATAACTTTTTTATCTTTTTTGGGACATTTTTTTGAAAAAAAATACTCCATTCTTCTCATTATTAATTGAACATTTAATGTTTGCATATTTTTTAATGTATAAATTGTTTATTAGTATTAAAAATAATAAGACTTTTAGAAGAAATATTATGAGTATTTCTATTTTATTGGGAAGAAAATCTTTTATTTGTGTATAAAAAATAATGATATATATAGTATAAATAAATAGATATTTAAAGAATATTTTTAAAGAAATAAGAAATAAGCGACAAATATTTAAATAATAATACTCCCTCCGTCGCATGATTTTATGCACACTTTTCTTAACGGGCGTCCCAACATTTTTTGCACACTCTAAAAAAGGAAACAATAATACCAATAATACCCTCCTTTATTTTACCTTTAATCAAATCTCTTTCACTTTAATCAATAAATTACCAATTATACCCCTCATTTATTTACCTTACACATCACTTTATTCCATTTTCTTAATCTTTGTGCCGATTAAAGTGTGCATAAAATCTTGGGACGGAGGGAGTTGAACAAAATGAGTAAAAGTTGCGGAACATAAACATTTTTTTTTTCTCATATCAGTATGGAAGGCTACTCATAACGTGGAACATGTCTTATAAATACCTTTCTTTAAGAATCCTCAACGATTACAATTAAAATGAAAAATGGTAGGAATTTACTTAGATATAGTAGGAGAAAGATGTGTTAAAAATAGTTAAAAGGAGTAGTAATTTTTAAAAAAAACAAGATTTAAATTAAGATTTTAGTACTAATATTTGTTTCTAAAAAGTTGTGGATTTTTAGGTGTGATGATTAAAGTAGTGTATACTAGGAATTTGCACACTTTCCATATATGGATGTCCCATACCAATTTGCACACTCCATAAAAGGAAATATCTTCACAACCCTCACCCTTGAAATATACTCATATTTACCCATATGCCATTACTTTTCCACACTCAATCTACTTTTTACTTTACTTTATTCATAAAAGTTTACAAAAGTACCCCTCAAAACATCAATCATTACACATTTTCTTACACATTTCTTAAAATGTGTGCCGGTCAAAGGGTGCAAGTTCCTCCGGAACGGAGGGAGTAGTATACTACTACTACTGTAGTCTGTAGTTGCGTGTAAAAAGAAGAAGGTGGAGTCCACGTGCAGAATCAGGAGTCTTCGACTCTTCGGGACTTGAAAACTCACTAACCCATCTTTTCACAGACAAATCAGGAGGATAGAGATAAAAATTGTATTTAGGTTCATTAATAACGTAAATTGAAACGGCGCCATGAAAGTCTCTACACCCCTACACCTGACTGCACGCTGCAGGATATAAAGTGAAGTGTAAAAATAAAAAATTAAAAAATATTTACCAAGGACATGTGAAGGAAACGGGACCTCCTGTTACACAATGGTATTACATCTTCTGTTACACCATTTAGATTTGCGTCACGTGTCCATCCATCAAAATTTACAAATATGAGAATAACACCCTAACATAACACTTTACCCTATTTAAGGAATGATATTAATTAATTAAAATAATTTCCTTCCAAAATTCTATTCCAAAAAATCTTATAAATATCTATAATAATTTATATAATTGAAGCCACAAAATATTAATTGAAGTCGCATATATTAATTAACTATAACATCAATTATTATTATTATTATATAATTAATATTATTATTATGGAGGTGAAGAAAAATATAAACTTAACCATTTAAAAATATTGGAGTATAAAAATTTACAAGCTCTTAAAATACACATAAAATTGATAGCATATAATTAATATAAAAATTTCTACGCGAATATATAAAATTAAGAATTATAATATTTAGTACTAGATATTAAGAATTATATATTTTATATAATAATTAATTATAGATGTTAAGAATTATAGCAATTTATGCGTAGAATTATAGGTATTTATAAATATATATATATATATATATATATATAATTAGTTAGTATATATTATAAGTGTGTCATTTTATGTAATTTTAATTTATTATAATTAACGTTTGTATAGGGAATTTGTTGGTAAAACACGAAGTATAATTTTTACAATATTTATTATTATGCATAATTTTTTAATTCTTCCAATTTATTTTTATTTTTTAAAATTATTAGTTATCTAAAGAATTATACTCCCTCCATCCATGAAAAGTAGGGACATGGGGATGGGGCACAAGTTTTAAGAAAATGGTAGATAAAGTAGATAAAGTAAGGGTATTGTGGGGTCCATTGTGAATAAAGTGATTGTTTAGGAATAAAGTTGATGGCAAATTGAGTAATTAAGTGATAGTTGAAGGGTGATAGTTTCCATAAAGTGCATGGGACTACATTTGGTGGACAAAAAATATGTGTCAAATGGGACTACTTTTCGTGGACGGAGGGAGTAATAATTACGTAAATTTTATATTATTCACGTAGAAATTTTATATTAATTATATGCTATCAATTTTATGTGTATTTTAAGAGCTTGTAAATTTTTATACTCCAATATTTTTAAATGGTTAAGTTTATATTTTTCTTTTGACCTCCATAATAATAATATTAATTATATAATAATAATAGATGTTATAGTTAATTAATATATGCGACTCCAATTAATATTTTGTGGCTTCAATTATATATAAAATTATTGTAGATATTTACTCCCTCCACTTTTTAATAAGTGTCATTTTAGTTTTTTTTAACAAATTAAGATTATAAATTGTGGTCTATACTACCCTTCATTAACTATAACTAATTTTAATATATAAATTTTGTTTGATAAAGAATGTGGTCAAGAATGTAGCTAGTATTCATAAATCAAACTAATTTTGGTATAAGGAATTTTTTGTGGACACGTGGCGCAAATCTAAATGGTCTGAACGTTTAGTTAAAAGGCGTAAATCTAAATGGTGTAACAGGAGATGTAACACTATTGTGTAACAGGAGATCCCGTCCCCATGTGAAGCTTATAGACGAATGAACCAAAATGACAAAATTATTAATAGCTCATGCTAGTATTTTCTAATTTCAAATAATTAATTCTTCTAAATTCTAATAATCAATATAGAGTCTAAACTATTAATAAAATCATTAATATAAATTAAAACTTAAACTATTAGCAAAATTAGTCTAAGAAAATTTTAGCAAAATCAAAACATACATTAATAAAAGAGAAAATTTAATACAAGCCTAAAACTTAAATTAACAAAATAATAATAATAAGAATAAAAAATCATAAATTAAAATTAAATTATCATTTTAATATATTAGAACATAAATTATATTCTAACTACACTATTATACAAATTAAATTATTGTACAAGTTAAATACTTTCTCAGTTCATTTTTATAATTTTCATTTTGGTTGGACAAAGATTTTAAAAAATATTGATTATTTATGTAAAAAGTGAAAATTTAAGAGTGAAGATAAAGTAGAAATAAAATAGTGAATGAGAGTAATATTTTTCTTTTAGGAAAAAAATTTATAAAATTTAACCGATCAAAAAATTTTAGAAAGAGTATTAAATAAAATATAAGAACATACTTTAATAAAAATGAATATTTTGCTTGATAATTTATAATGAGGAGAAAAAGAGGAGGAATGATGACAGTGATATCTGTATATATAAATTAAAAAGGAGTTTGTTTTGGTATTAAATGAGAAATGGGGTAGGTGTAGTGTAGGGCTGTAAGGGTGCAGAGACTTTAAGAAGGACGCCGCTTCAATCGGCGCTCCTTCTGACACACTGCAAAGAAGTCAGAAAAAAGGGGAGGGACGCCTACAAAGAGGGCGCTCCTATTTATTTTATTAAAACACCCTCAAACACCAATATAAGAGTAAAAAAATATTAAAACATTAATAATTAATTAAAAAAGCCTAATTATTACTCTCTCCGTCCCGAAATAATTTACATAGTTTGACCGACACGTTGTTTAAGAAAAATAGATTTAGTAGTTGATGATGTAAGATAAAATAGGGGTATTTTAGGTAATTTGATGATGTGTAAAATGGATTTGATGATGTGTAAAGTGAAATGTAGGGAAAAAGTGAGTGACAAATTTGAAAATAAAATGATGTTGTAAGGATATTAATTTTGTTTGGTATTTCCATATTAAGAGTGTGCAAGTAATTTGGGGACGTCCCAATAATAAAAGTGTGCAAGTAATCACGGGACGGAGGGAGTAAGAAAGATGTATAATAATTTTTGTTAGGAATTAATATACACGAATTAATTCTCATACTCTCTACAAGTTCGGACTTTTAGATGAGATGGAATTATTTCATTGTATCAGAGCAAATCGGGCAAAATGATCTGGGTTCGATTCATGTTTTGAGGGGTAATTTTATAAACTTTTATGAATAAAGTAAAGTAAAAGGTAGATTGAGTGGGTGAAAAAATAATAACATATGGGTAAATATGTTGAGAGAGGAAGTAGTACGGAGTATATGTTTCAAATTCTTATATTTCAACTGTACAAATTAATAATCTTTTAAACACCAAATATTAATATATATATATATATATATATATATATATATAATATAATATGCATTACTCCCTCAATTTCTTACCTAAAAACTCATACTCCTTTAGACTTTAGTTCTACTATAATATTTTTTTAATTAAAAAATATAATAAAATAATAGATAAAGCATAAGTGATGTGATGATGAGAAAGAAAATAATAGATGAGTATTAGATGAAGTATAATAAAATAAAAGAGAGAAAATAATATCCCGACAAAAATGGAATGAGAAACTTATAACGTGACATCCATAAAAGAAAAATGAAAAACTTATAATGGGATGGAGGGAGTAATTTTTATGCACGGATTTTAATGTATAAATTATTTATTAGTATTATGAGAGATAAAAGTAAAGATAGTAAAAACTCTTTTAGGGCAATTCTTACGGTAGTCACATTTTACAAAGTGACTACGCAGTCACTTTGTCGAATCGCGCCATGTGGCGTCGTAACCGTAAAAACGACCTGCTACCTATCATACAGGTTTCAGTTATTTTTAGCATTATTTAAATTATATTTTGATATTTACTATATTACCCTTCTTTTTGAATTTTATTTATATTTTACATGCACCCACTAATTTAATGAGTGCACCCCCTAATCATATTTTTACTACAATTATCTGCACCCGCTAATTTAATGAATTCACCCCCTAGTCATATTTTTACAACAATTATCTGCACCCGCTCATTTAATGAGTTCACCCCCAAATCATTTCTTTTTTACAACAGTTATCTACACCCGCTCATTCTATGAGTTCACCCCCAAATTATTTTTTACCACAATTATCTGCACTCGCTCATTTTATGAGTTCACCCCAAAATTATTGTTTTACCACGATTATCTGCACTCGCACATTTTATGAGTCCAATATCTCATAAAATGAGCGGGTTTAGATAACCGTTGTAAAAAAGAAATGATTTGGGGGTGAACTCATAAAATGAATGGGTGCAGATAACTATGGTAAAAAATGATTTGGGGTGAACTCCTAAAATTAGCGGGTGTAGATAATTGTTGTAATAAATTATTTTATTGTATTAGGATAAAAATGTAAATTTACAATAATATATTTTAATTAATTTAATTTAATAGAAAATACAAATTTATGACACATTACGACAATACATATCGTAAAATTTACAAAAGGTAACAGGTCATCAAATCTAAATCTTTAGATTAGATTTTTAATGGCTTAGATTAACTGACTACGGTAGTCATTACGACACGTTACGACACTCTGACTACATATAGAAGGTCCCAACTTTTTAACTTTAAAAGTAATAAAATTGTTTTTCTGGTGTGTTAAAATCAGTGTTTTTATAATCGGAGCGGAGATCAAACCGGATTAGGAACCGGTTCACGGTCCAATCGATAAAATAATACTAGTAAACATGATATTCCGTATTTTTTAAAATTATATTTGTTTGTTTAAAATATTGTTGAAATAATAATTTTTTTATTCTTTGAAATAATTGAATTCATTATTAATAAACATGAGATTTTTGTCCTATACATGAAATGAAATAATTGAATAAATGAAAGAAGTTATACACATGTTAGAAAAAAGAATGAAAAATAAACATGAGATTTTTGTCCTATATCGAATAAATAATAGAAAAATATGAGAGGAAAATAATATAAAAACAACAATGTTAGTAAGAAAACAATATATGAGATTTATGTTCCACATCGAATAAAAAGTAAAATAAATATAAGAGGAAACAAATAAAAATATGAAATTTTAATCCCACATCGAATAAGGTGTAGATGAAATATGAGAGGAAATCATTATAAAAGCAATATTGTTAGTAACAAACAAACATATGAATTTTATTATGTCCACATCGAAAAAGTTTAGGAAGTATAAGAAAAAATATATAAAAGTAGTAGTGTTATAGTATCAAACAAATATAAAGTGAAGAGAAATGGTTCAAAATGTTGTGAAAAGAAGGAAAAAGGGGTGAAGTTCATTTTGAGTGAAAAGAAAAGAAAGAGAGCAAGTGTTGTGTGAGAGTTGAATGAAAAATGAGAGAAATACAACATTTGTTGCTCTACAAGTGAATGAGTCACTAATCCCAAATTTATCCCACCCCTTCCAAAGAGCCTACATTACAACCCTTGAAAGACCTCTTTGATTGACAATTGATTCCTAAATATTTGGTAGAGACTTGAGTTGAAAAGCAAGCCTATGGTCTTTGTGTTTTTGTGGATTGACATTTGAGAGCTTACATGCCCAATATACACTTGTGTGTTGAGAGAAACACTTCTTGAGAGAGTGGTGAATCAAGTGTGTTGAATTTGTCTTAGCTTGGATCACATTTTGTCTTGAAAGTGGTAGAGAAATTGCATGTGTTGATGAACCATTCATTGGAGATATTGTTTGATCATGCCTATTATGCATTGTATCCATTCACAAATCCTTCGCAATCACCCTCCTTTGTTTTCTTTTTCTTTGCTTGGGGACAAGCAAATCTCTAAGTTTGGGAGGGTTGATTGGGTGTGAGATTGCTCGTATTTGTGCTCATTATTGCTATATTATCGTAGCATTTTGATGTGATTTTGGTTGTAATTGATAGAAATGGTGCTACTAACCTTGTTGTCGAGAAATATGTTCAAAATGTAGGAAACAAGGTGAAATAGTCCACTTTAGAGGGAAACGAGCATTGGTGCATGGGAATTGAAGTTCGGTTGGAGGACAAGAAGGAAAGCCAAGAAAAAGTGTTAGAAAAATCAAAGTTGCAGAAGTCACTCGGCCGGCCGAGTGGTATCACACTGGCGGCCGAGTGAGAAAAACTTGCAGAAACTTTCTGGAATGACCATGTCACTCGGCCGGCCGAGTGGTTTCACACTGGCGGCCGAGTGATATCACACTGGTGTCCGTTTTACATCACACTGGCGGCCGTTTGACATCTGGAACCATTTTTGGTTCTAGAAGTCCCTCTCACTCGGTTGACCGAGTCAACTCTCGTCTTTCGGGGTTTTTCGCGAATTTTAAAGAACTTCAAGGACCAAAGTGCTAATTTCGTCTCACACACTCTTGGAAGCTTTAAATAGCTTCAAAACTCAGTTTGTAGAGGATTCTTGGCCTCATTTATTACAACACCATAAACCCTAGTTCATCTTAACTCCATCTTCCACATTTATTGCACTTTAATTCCTAGATTAGCTTCAATATTTAGTACTTAGCATAGGCTTTTGAAGAAGAAGGCTCCACACTTTTGTAATAGCTAGATATTTTGAAGAAACAACAAGGTGACTTCAAACCATTCTCTCATTTTCTATATAATTCAATATTTAATGTGTATCTTGATTTCTTTTGATGTTTTAGCCATGGGTGTTTCTCAAAACACCATGGGCTAAGTTTATTTATGCTTTGGGTGTTCTAAAACCATGTGAATATCAAGTTTGGAATTGTTTGAGCTTTGTTATTGCTAATATTAGATTTATTGCTTCTTTTAATGGGTATTATTTGTACTTTGTATGTTAACTTCTATTAATCCATATTTAGATGCATGTTTAGCGTAGACGAGAGTTACATGGACATGTTCATATTTATGGTGTGAGTTGTTGGTATGCAAATGTGTTAGTTATACTTTTAATTCGTCGAGAGAGAGTTAATCGTATTAGAACCCCATTAAAGGACATTAATTACTTGAATGATTGTTTGAGTAGTTGGTGAGGATTAGGAAGAAAACCTTATTACCGGGTTTGGGAACACCTTAGAATTAAGGCTATATTACCCGAAGGGAAATGGTTGTCATCCTAGCATTTAGGTGCTCTTAGCAAATATTGATTAAAGCATTAACAAAGTGAAAGCAATTCCTCTCTATTTCACTAGGTGGAGAACACCCGAAGCATTCTCTCACCCTTGCACTTATTCGAATCATATTCGTAGTTGTTCTTTGTTTTAATTGTTAAATTCTTGCTTAGTAGTAATTTTCTTTGTTAAGTTGTGGTAATTGTTCTTATAGATTATTTGTTTGTTTTTAGGAGTTCAAATTGCTTGTTAGTTTCTAGGTTGGTGTTTGGTTTAATTTCTTGAAGTTTAGTAGTAACTTAGCTTAATTTTAGAAATCCAAAAACCGAGCCCGTAGTTACATTAGTTATGACGACACAAAACTCTAGGGATCCATTGCACAAACCCACCTCCTAGGTCGATACTACTTGGTCGAATACTTCCATTACTACTACGAACCCTTATGCTTGAGGGGAAGTAGTTAGTCAAAACATATAGTCTAAAATTCGTTCAAGTCAATGGCGCCGCTGCCGGGGAGGTGACGTAGTGCTATAAGTGGAACTTAGAGTTAGTTGAATACTAGTGTTAGCTACAATTACTTGCTTTTATTTTATTTTTATTTTTGTTTCAAGAGTTTGATATTTGCAATTTTCCATAGGTGCATGATAACAAGAGCACGTGGAGGACAAATTGAACCTATCAACCTTGAGATAGAAGCCACCGCAAGAAGGAATCGAGCGATAAATCGAAGAATGGCGGAGAATAGACAAAATCAACCGCTGGGTGCCGTGGTAGATGATGAAAGTGACGAGATCAATACCCAAGAGAATCTCCAAGTTGAACAAGGAGATGTTCAAATACAAGGAGGGGGAGGAAATGGCATACAACACCCACCTAATGTTCAAATGGGTGGTGTGTTCAATCAAGGCCACTATGGTGTACAACCTCAAGGATATCCACCTAATGTCCAACAAGGAGGGTATCCCCAAGGCTTTCCACCATATCCTTATCCACAATACCCTCAAGGATATTATCCTCCACCTCAAGGGTATTATCCCCCACCTTATCCTTACCATCCACCCCAAGGTGCATTTCCTCAAGAAGTACCCGCTCCACCTCCACCGGAAAGACAAGAGCCTCGTCCTCAAATACAACTTGGGAGGCCCATGAGAGAGTACTTTGAGCCTCAACAAAGGGAGTATTATGATGGGATAGCAAGGCCCAGTGTGGAGGCCAATAATTTTGAAATAAATGCCTCTTTGTTGAGAATGCTTAGAGAAAAGCAATTTGAAGGGAGGACCGAGGAAGGTTTTGAAGAAGATCCAAATGAGCACTTAGCTCAATTTCTAGAGATAGCCGACACACTCAAGCAAAATGGTGTGTCCGAAGATGCAAAGAAGTTGAGGCTATTTCCCTTCACACTTTCCGGAAAGGCAAAAACATGGTTACAAACAAGCATTCTGGCGGGAGAGGTGAGAACGTGGGAAGAATTGAAGAAGAAATTTTTGTTGAAGTATTATCCACCTTCAAAAGTGATGGAAGCAAGGCAAAACATCTCTCAATTCACACAAGGAGCTAACGAGACCCTCAAGGAAGCATGGGAAAGGTTTACCAACCTACTCATAACTTGCCCTCAACATGGTTTCCCAATAGAGCAAACTACATGTTGGTTCTTTTGTGGGTTGAGGGGAGAAGATCGACAACATTTGGATGCTTGTGCCGGAGGTTCGATATGGCTCAAGTCGGCGGAAGAGATCAAACAAATAATGGAGGGGATATCGAACAACTCTTTTACAATGAAGATGGATAGAGGAGGAAGACATCGAGTTGCCCAAGTAAATGAAATGGAGTCGGTGAAGACCATGGTCACCACTTTGATTGAAAAGGTGAACGCTCTATCGTCTAATCAAGCACGTGAGAGCTCATTACCTATGGCTCAAGGAGAGCTTCCTTTGAATCAAGTTGAAGATGTGAACTACATGGGTAGACCCCAATATCAAGGAAGCTACCAACAAAATTATCAAAGTGGTCGTCCATATCAAGCTCCTCAACAAAATCGTTTTCAAGGTGGTCAATCCTCAACACTCCAACCCAATCAAAGTCACCCAATGCAAGGGGGGCCATCCACCTCATTTCAAGGGAATCAAAATCAAAACTTTCGAAGGCACGACAACTTGGCGTATTCTAACCCAAAAGGAGCAATGCAATATCCACCCGGATTTGATCCCGGGGCAAAGCTTCCTAATGGTGAAGGAAAAGCTACTACGGAAGATACACTTTTACGGATGGAAGAGTTGTTCAAGAAAGCTCAAGAGCAACAAGTTAAAACGAATTTGGAACAAGCAAAGATCAATGAACAACACTCAAGGGGGATTAAAAATCTCGAGCACACGGTGGGGCAACTTGCAACGTCCGTTGGAGAGTTGAGCACGGCGGTTAATCAAATGCTAAACAAGGGAAAATTTCCCTCAACAACCGAGATAAACCCCAAAGAGCATTGCAAGGCAATAGAGCTTAGAAGTGGCACTAAATATGAGGGTCCATCCATGCCCACTCAACCGGGAGAAGATGATGTCGAGGAAAAAGGTGAAATTGAAGAAGAATGTGAGGAGGTAGAGATGGGAGGTGCCGAAGATGAGGAGAAAATGGGATTGAGCCAAAAGAGAAAAAGAAAGTTGAGGATGAAGAAAGGATACCAAAGTGGAAAAAGATGAAGAAGAAGAAGATTAACGAAGAAAAGAGCATACCATGTGATGAGTGGGGGGTACCAAAGACAATGGTACCATTCCCTCAAAGATTCATGAAGAAGAAATTGGATGAGAAATTTGCTAAGTTTCTTGAAGTCTTCAAACAACTTCATATCAACATTCCATTCTCCGATGCTTTAGAGCAAATGCCCAACTATGCAAAATTCCTCAAAGACTTGATCTCCAAGAAAAGACGGATTGATGAACCCGAGCTTGTCAAGTTCAACAAGGCATGTAGTGCTATGCTCCAAAAGAACATGCCACAAAAGATGAAGGATCCGGGTAGTTTTGTCATAATGTGTGATATTGGAAATGGGATCAAGAGGAATGCTCTTTGTGATTTGGGGGCTAGCATCAACTTGATGCCCCTATCTTTGTTTGAAAAGCTTGAAAGGGGGGAGTTGAAGCCTACTTCGATTGCACTTCAACTTGCCGATCGATCAATCACAATTGCCAAGGGCATAGTGGAGGATATTCTTGTGAGAGTGGACAAGTTTGTGTTTCCCGCCGACTTTGTGGTGCTAGAAATGGAGGAAGATGAACAAGTGCCTATAATTCTTGGAAGGCCATTTTTAGCAACGGCGGGAGTAGAGCTTGATGTTGGGAAAGGAGAGATCACATTGAAAGTTGGGAAAGAAGAAGTGAAGATATCGATGTACGATGCGATGAAGCATCCCATGGATGTGGAACAATTGAACTTCGTCGATATTGTAGACATATGTGTCCAAGAATCTTTGGAAGACCCTTCTTACTGTCTCTTCTTTGATGATTTAAATGATATTGATTCTCATTCATATTTTTCCTCTACTTATGAAAGTTTCAATTTTGACTTTGATGATAGGGAACAAATGGAGATTGAGGAAACTTTAGAGATCAAACATGGGAATTTCACTCTACCACCCTTGTTGAAGTCGGAGGAAGGAGAGTCTAAAACGGAGGAGAAGAAAGAGGGCCTAAAACCACTTCCCGAGCACTTAAAGTATGCCTACCTAGGAGAAAACGAGAAGAATCCGGTAATTGTGTCATCTTCTCTTTCATCACATGAATTAGATAGGCTACTTGAAGTGCTACGTAAGCACAAATCGGCCATCGGTTGGTCGATTGAGGATTTGAAAGGCATTAACCCATCAATTTGCATGCATATGATCTGTCTAGAAAAAGATAGGAAGCCTATAGTCCAACCCCAAAGGAGAGTGAACCCTATTATCCAAGAGGTTATTAGGAAAGAAGTCATAAAATTTCTAGATTCGGGTATGATATTTCCTATTTCGGATAGTCCATGGGTGTCACCTTTGCATGTTGTATCTAAGAAAGGGGGAATGACGGTTGTGCAAGGTGAGGGAGATGAGCTAATAGCCATGAGAGTCGCCACGGGGTGGCGTGTGTGTGTTGATTATCGTGAATTGAATAAAGCTACTTGCAAAGATCATTTTCCCTTACCTTTCATGGACCAAATGCTTGATAGGTTAGGAGGTTTTTCACACTATTGCTTTCTTGATGGTTATTCTGGTTACAATCAAATCATGATTGCACCGGAAGACCAAGAAAAGACCACTTTCACATGCACGTATGGTACATTTGCATGGAGGCGTATGCCTTTTGGGTTGTGTAATGCACCCGCTACATTTCAACGTTGCATGATGTCGATTTTTCATGGTCTTATTGAACGTATCATGGAAGTTTTTATGGATGATTTCTCCGTCTTTGGAGAGTCATTCGAATCTTGTTTGACTAACCTTGATATTGTTTTGCAAAGGTGTGAGGACACTAACTTAGTGTTGAATTGGGAAAAATGTCACTTTATGGTGAACGAAGGGATTGTGTTGGGCCACCATGTTTCCTCCAAGGGGCTCCAAGTTGATAGAGCGAAGGTGGTAGCAATCAAAAAGTTGCCTCCACCATCGAATGAGAAGGGCATTCGGTCTTTCCTTGGCCATGCGGGTTTCTACCGCCGATTTATCAAAAAAAATTCTAAACTCTCTAAACCTTTATCTCATTTGTTAGAAAAAGATGTCTCATTTGATTTTACTAATGAGTGTTTTGAAGCGTTTAGGAAACTTAAGGAGGCCTTGGTGAGTTCACCGATCCTTGTGACACCAAATTGGGAGGAGCCGTTTGTGTTGATGTGTGATGCGAGTGACTATGCGATGGGGGTTGTGTTGGGGCAAATGAGGGAAAAGAGATTTCATGCCATATACTATGCCTCAAAAACATTCAACACCGCACAAGCCAATTACACTACAACCGAGAAAGAGCTTTTAGCGGTTGTGTATGCCTTTGACAAATTTCGGCCTTACCTTGTGGGAGCTAGAACCGTTGTCTACACCGATCATGCGGCTATCCGCTATTTGATGAACAAAAAGGATGCAAAACCGAGGCTCATTCGGTGGGTCCTTTTGCTTCAAGAATTTGATATAGAGGTGAGAGACAAGAAAGGAAGTGAGAACGTCATAGCCGATCATCTCTCAAGGTTGGAGCAAAATGAAGAGCAAAAGCAAGATGTGGTGGAGGTTAAGGAAAGTTTTCCCGATGAAAGCTTATTGATGATTGACACTATACCGGTGATGGGAGTGAAAGGAGAAATCCCATGGTATGCCGATTTTGCCAACTTTTTGGCAAGTGGAATGATCCCCGAAGACTTAGGTCCTTATGAAAGAAAGAAGTTCAACAAGGAAGTGAAAAACTACATATGGGATGAGCCGTTTCTTTTCAAGAGAGGGGTTGATTCGGTACTTCAGAGATGTGTGCCTCGAGAAGAATGGGAGGACATAATCAAGCATTGTCACTCTCTTCCTTGTGGGGGACATTTTGGCACTTCAAAGACGGGAATGAAAATTCTCCAAGCCGGATTTTATTGGCCAACAATCTTCAAAGATTGTCAAACATTCATCCGAGGATGTGATCGATGCCAAAGAATGGGGGGCATAACAAAAAGGGATGAGATGCCTTTAAACATGTTCATTGAAGTTGAGCTATTTGATGTTTGGGGCATTGATTTCATGGGGCCGTTTCCTCCATCATGTGGGTACACCTACATTCTTGTTGGTGTTGACTATGTTTCTAAGTGGATTGAAGCTATTCCAACCAAGATGAGTGATGCAAGAGTAGTGATTCAATTCTTGAAGAAGAATATTTTCACTCGATTTGGAGTTCCAAGAGCTTTGATAAGTGATGGGGGGAGTCATTTTGTGAACAAAGTGATGGGTAATCTTCTAGCCAAATATAATGTGAAGCACAAGGTGTCAACCGCCTACCACCCTCAAACAAATGGTTTAGCGGAGGTGTCTAATCGTCAAATCAAGCAAATTCTCGAGAAGACGGTCAACACCACTAGAAAGGATTGGGCATTGAAGTTGGATGATGCTTTGTGGGCCTATCGAACGGCATACAAAACTCCATTGGATATGTCTCCTTACCAAATTGTCTTTGGGAAGGCTTGTCACTTACCCGTGGAACTTGAGCACCGTGCTTATTGGGCAATCAAGAAGTTGAACTTTGATTGTGATTTGGTTGGAGAGAAAAGGTTGCTCCAATTAAGCGAGCTTGAGGAGTTTCGAGAGCATGCCTATGAGAATTCTAAGATTTTCAAGGAAAAGACGAAGAAATGGCATGATGCACGCCTCAAGAAGAAGGAGTTTGAAGAAGGAGATGAGGTGCTCGTGTTTAATTCTCGTTTGAAGTTGTTTGCCGGAAAGTTGAAGTCTAAGTGGAGTGGTCCGTTTGTGGTGAAAAAGGTGTTTTCTAGTGGATTTCTTGAGTTACAAAGCAAAGATGGGAGTCGTTTCACTGTGAACGGTCATCGTGTGAAACTCTACTTCAACCCGTGTCAAAAAGATGGTGGAGGTACAAAGTCTCTTGAAGAGACTTGAACTCGAAAGAGTTCCGTCCGGCATAGGACGTTAAACCTAGCGCTAAATGGGAGGCAACCCATTCGTTTATTGCTTTCTTTTCGTTTTTGTTTGTTTTAGTTAGTTTTAGTGCTTTTTGATCTTTTTGGTTTAGTTTTGTTTAGTAGGTTGAGGTATGATGTTGGTGCTTAATGGAGCTTAGACATGAACTCTTAATTGAGGAGAAAGGATTCAAAGAAGAAGATGGAATGGTGTATGGTGCAAACTCAAAGGTAAACACTCATTTCCAAACTTAGATTTGCTTAGCAAAGTCTAAGTTTGGGGGGGTGTGGTCGTTTTTACAATTTCATTTGCACCGTTGCACATTCGCCTATTGTTTGAATGAGTTTGATTCGTTTGATATGGAAAATGTAGATGATGTTGAGCTTTGAATTGTTTTGAGAGTTACATAGCATGCTTTACATGAATTTTGGGGCAAATTTTTTGAGAATTGAGGTTTGGTGGTGTTTTAGTATTGCTATGGTATAGTGTGTTGATTTGTTGTAGGATTTTTGGGTGTAAACATTGAAAAAAGGGGTAAAAAATGGTGGAAGCAGAACTCAAACGGCCGTCCGTGTGGTCCAAACGGGTGGCCGAGTGAGATCTGTTGGTGGACGAGGTACTGGAAACAGAAAGCAAACGGGCGGCCGAGGCATATCACTCGGCCGACCGAGGGACCTCTGGTCGAGGGAAACATTCTGGAAGCAGATGGCACTCGGCCGACCGAGGCATATCAAACGGCCGGCCGAGTTAGATCTGGTCGCGAGTAGCACACTGGAACTCGATGGCAAACGGCCGACCGAGGCACACCAATCGGTCGACCGTTTCACTTCTGGAGAAACGCGAGGTAAGTTTTTTTTTAATTTTTCTCGGGTCGACCCGACCCAAGGCCCGACCCACTCGGATTTTACACTCATTTAACCCTACTTCTATCACTCTTTCACACACAACACACACTTTTAACCCCAAAAATTTCAAACTCACTCTTACTCCACTCTCAATTTTACCTCATTCTCTTGCAACTTCTTCAAGGAATCACTCCCCAAGGTATGTAAACTCTTCCCCCTCTTCAATTTTGCAAGAATATGCATGATATTGTAAATTTTAAGGCTATTCTTGTGGGATAGTGTAGAGGTGACGAAAATTTCAAAACTTGGTGGGTTTCTTGATTTCTTGCAAATTTCTTCCATGAGTTATGTTTATTGGTGATTATTGATGATGGGTAACTCATATCTATGCTTAATTTGTGCTATTATTGTGTGATTGGTGAGAATTTAGGCTAGAAATTGAAGGAATTTTTGCAAGAATGGTGAACTTGGGAATATTCATGAACTTTTGTGTAACTCTTGAGCATGTGATATTGTAGTCTTGTGAATGTGTTTTATTTGAGAGATTTATGCTAGGATAGAGTTAACATTAGTGATAGCAAGGTGTTTTGTGCTTTAATTTCTTGTGAAAACTTTGACCAACACCTTGTAAGCATGATTGTTGTTGAAGAAGGGAGTTCATTGAGAGAAAAATAAATGTCTTGAAGAGGTGGGATGTGAACTTGAACATGGTGGATGCATATGAACTCAAATGTTAAGGAACTCTTGTGAATGATGAATTTAAATGAAAAATTTTGTGCACATTCTCATGAGTTTCTATTCTTTTGGTTGTAGAAAATGGCAAACAATGATGGACCAAGCTCTCAGGAGATGAATGAATGGCTCGAATGGCATCTCTATCGGTTGTGTGGCACCTATCCATCCCATTTTGGAATTGATCTAGGAGAGAGAGGAGAGATGCTAGCCGACAACTTCGTAACGGTGTCTCGTATGATCTTCCACCCTACGAAGTACATCGATGACAGCTGTATGGTCCACATGGGGATCAAAGAAGATGTGGATAGGCTATTTGTTGCGATTGGATGGACGAACTTCTTTAAAATTCAGAAGCCGTCCTATACTGAGCTTATGGTGGAGTTCTTAACCACCATCGACATGGACTTCGACGGGCAGCATGTACCTAGAAGGATCACTTTCCGTTTGGGGAATGTTGACAGAAGCTTAACTGTACAAGAGCTGAATGAACTCTTTCAAGTGCCCAACAGTGCCGACAACAGGGTCTATTTGGGGATTTGGAGTTTCGATGCTCAAAATTTCTGGGTGAAATTGGCCCGACAAGAGAGAGACGACGTTCCAGTCTACAACTCGAGTAGCTCTAAGGCATCTCTTATTCGAAGTCCAGTCTTCCGTTACATTCAAAGGGTGCTAGCGAACTCGGTCTTCGCGAGATATGAGGTTGGGGCTGTGAGAAAGGACGAGTTATATGTCATAAAATGCATGGTGGATGGTAAACCTGTGAATATGGCCGCCTACCTCATGACACAATTGGCCCGGCAGACTAGAGCAAAGGTCAGGTACTCCCAAGTGGGTGGATTTATCACCCACATTGCTGAGCATTTCGGATTAGTGCCTGGGGAGATGTATGTCCCCATTGTTGGAGACTCCAAGCTTGATCTTGGAGTGATGATTCAAATGAAAATACTAAAGATGGAAAGGGGTACATATTGTCTGAGACTTGATGAAGACACCCTCTTCCCTTTGCCTAATCCGGAACTGACTAGCTTGAGGAGACTGAGGTATGGTACATGGGATTTGCTATCTAACGCCCACCGTGCTTGGATAGATAACTTTGCAGCTGGAAATCCCATCAACCCCGAGAATGTTGGAGGAGTCCCCATGCATGTCGATGAGCAGGAAGAGCCTAAAGAGCCCCAAGAGCAAGAAGGAGGTAGTTCATGGCGGGCAGCTCAGGATCAAAGAGGGAATGTTTCCCATATTTATGAAAGAAGAAACAGGGAGCTTGAGTCACTTAGGGCGAGCATCGAGCAGTTGGGTATAGCGAGTCGTGAAGATAGAGCTTGGCGAGCAAACGTGGACACTCGCCTAGCCAACATGGAAACTCACTACGCGAGTATTGATACACAACTCCTCGAGATGAACAACATGTTCCGCCCCCATTTTGAGTGGCTCGCCCAACAAGGCTACTACAACCCACCTCAACCACCTCAATGATACCTCAAGGCTCCAAATATGGTGTGGTAAAAGTGCCCTCATTTTCTCTCATTTTCGGTGTTCATGTTCATGTCCGTAGCATTTTGTTATTTGTACCTTTGGATCTTTGTTTTGATTTCTTGTATTTTGGATATTTCTGTGGATTTTTGTTGATGGGGATGTTTTTATTTTGATGTTTTATTTGGATGGATGTTTAGGGATTTTATTTTTTTGTGATGGTGGATTTTTGGAGAATTTGTCGATGGATGCATGAGTTTACTATAATTGATCTTGTGATGTTTTTTTTTGGTGATTGGGAAATCGATGCATGTATGACTCTATCATTTGATTGCATTTTGTGTGATGGGCTAGGCTTAGGAAAACACTTGAGTTTACCACATTAAGCCGGAGAGACTAGAGCCTTCTTGAATCGAAATATCATTCCGGTTCAATTCTTCTTGAGTGAGTCATCCACGAACTATGCATGCTAGAACTTGCTCTTTGACTTGTTGAAACTTGATTTAGGAGGAAATTGTCAAAAATGATAGGAGGCATTTCTTTGAATTTGAGTCACTTGGCCAAATAAATCCCACCAAACGATACATTTTCGTAGTTAGCCCCGTTGAGCCGTGAAACCAATTTTCTTTGGCAAGCTACAAAATGTCACCATGAAACCACATCTTTTGAGCCTAGTTGTCCTTATCATCTGTAGAGCTTCAATGTTGGTTGATATGGTGAGGGGATTGAAGTGAGTGGATTTGTTTTGATC
This sequence comes from Galeopsis tetrahit, assembly GCA_963675135.1. Lineage (NCBI taxonomy): Eukaryota > Viridiplantae > Streptophyta > Magnoliopsida > Lamiales > Lamiaceae > Galeopsis > Galeopsis tetrahit. Next base: position 68,851,992 of record OY776128.1, on the reverse strand, counting down.
AAGGTGAATTCAAGAGAAAAGAAAAGGGTTGAAAAGAAAAAGAAAAAGAAGAGCTCATGAGCTTATGCTTAATGTGAAAAACAAAAGGGAAACAAAAAGTCCCAAAAGCTCAAATCACAAAAGTGAAGAGAAATGGTTCAAAATGTTGTGAAAAGAAGGAAAAAGGGGTGAAGTTCATTTTGAGTGAAAAGAAAAGAAAGAGAGCAAGTGTTGTCTTGAGAGAGTGGTGAATCAAATGTGTTGAATTTGTCTTAGCTTGGATCACATTTTGTCTTGAAAGTGGTAGAGAAATTGCATGTGTTTATGAACCATTCATTGGAGATATTGTTTGATCATGCCTATTATGCATTGTATCCATTCACAAATCCTTCGCAATCACCCTCCTTTGTTTTCTTTTTCTTTGCTTGGGGACAAGCAAATCTCTAAGTTTGGGGGGGTTGATTGGGTGTGAGATTGCTCGTATTTGTGCTCATTATTGCTATATTATCGTAGCATTTTGATGTGATTTTGGTTGTAATTGATAGAAATGGTGCTACTAACCTTGTTGTCGAGAAATATGTTCAAAATGTAGGAAACAAGGTGAAATAGTCCACTTTAGAGGGAAAACGAGCATTGGTGCATGGAAATTGAAGTTCGGTTGGAGGACAAGAAGGAAAGCCAAGAAAAAGTGTTAGAAAAATCAAAGTTGCAGAAGTCACTCGGCCGGCCGAGTGGTATCACACTGGTGGCCGAGTGAGAAAAACTTGCAGAAACTTTCTGGAATGACCATGTCACTCGGCCGGCTGAGTGGTTTCACACTGGCGGCCGAGTGATATCACACTGGCGTCCGTTTTACATCACACTGGCGGCCGTTTGACATCTGGAACCATTTTTGGTTCTGGAAGTCCCTCTCACTCGGTTGACCGAGTCAACTCTCGTCTTTCGGGGTTTTTCGCGAATTTTAAAGAACTTCAAGGACCAAAGTGCTAATTTCGTCTCACACTCTTGGAAGCTTTAAATAGCTTCAAAACTCAGTTTGTAGAGGATTCTTGGCCTCATTTATTACAACACCATAAACCCTAGTTCATCTTAACTCCATCTTCCACATTTATTGCACTTTAATTCCTAGATTAGCTTCAATATTTAGTACTTAGCATAGGCTTTTGAAGAAGAAGGCTCCACACTTTTGTAATAGCTAGATATTTTGAAGAAACAACAAGGTGACTTCAAACCATTCTCTCATTTTCTATATAATTCAATATTTAATGTGTATCTTGATTTCTTTTGATGTTTTAGCCATGGGTGTTTCTCAAAACACCATGGGCTAAGTTTATTTATGCTTTGGGTGTTCTAAAACCATGTGAATATCAAGTTTGGAATTGTTTGAGCTTTGTTATTGCTAATATTAGATTTATTGCTTCTTTTAATGGGTATTATTTGTACTTTGTATGTTAACTTCTATTAATCCATATTTAGATGCATGTTTAGCGTAGACGAGAGTTACATGGACATGTTCATATTTATGGTGTGAGTTGTTGGTATGCAAATGTGTTAGTTATACTTTTAATTCGTCGAGAGAGAGTTAATCGTATTAGAACCCCATTAAAGGACATTAATTACTTGAATGATTGTTTGAGTAGTTGGTGAGGATTAGGAAGAAAACCTTATTACCGGGTTTGGGAACACCTTAGAATTAAGGCTATATTACCCGAAGGGAAATGGTTGTCATCCTAGCATTTAGGTGCTCTTAGCAAATATTGATTAAAGCATTAACAAAGTGAAAGCAATTCCTCTCTATTTCACTAGGTGGAGAACACCCGAAGCATTCTCTCACCCTTGCACTTATTCGAATCATATTCGTAGTTGTTCTTTGTTTTAATTGTTAAATTCTTGCTTAGTAGTAATTTTCTTTGTTAAGTTGTGGTAATTGCTCTTATAGATTATTTGTTTGTTTTTAGGAGTTCAAATTGCTTGTTAGTTTCTAGGTTGGTGTTTGGTTTAATTTCTTGAAGTTTAGTAGTAACTTAGCTTAATTTTAGAAATCCAAAAACCGAGCCCGTAGTTACATTAGTTATGACGACACAAAACTCTAGGGATCCATTGCACAAACCCACCTCCTAGGTCGATACTACTTGGTCGAATACTTCCATTACTACTACGAACCCTTATGCTTGAGGGGAAGTAGTTAGTCAAAACATATAGACTAAAATTCGTTCAAGTCAATGGCGCCGCTGTCGGGGAGGTGAGTTATAAAATATAAGATTTTGAGAATTTATGTATTTTGATATATGTAAGTGAATAATGATATAAATTATGGAGTATTTTAATTTTTTAATCGGCCCCTTCACCCCTACCCTAGCTCCGTCCATTAAAATTATGTACATTTTTTTTTTCTGTCCACTAAATATATGTTCATGCTATTTAAATAATTAATTTTTAAGTACATTTTTTAATCTATTAATAAAGTTAAATCTATTCAACACTACTTTTTACTTTTTAATTTGGGTTAGTCTTGAGTGAAACCGTCTCACAGAATGAGATCCGTGAGACGGCCTCATATATAAAAAGTGATAATGTTTGAGCAAAAAGTGATAGTGTTCAAATAAAAAGTGACAGTCACTTTTGTTAAAAATATTATCACTTTTTACTTAAACATTATCACTTTTTTTACAAACTAAAATCTGAAAAAAAAATATGGATTATCCTACCCAAATTTTTAAAATATGGGTTAAAAGGGATCCGTCTCACACAAGTTTTTGCCTTTTAATTTACCTATCTACTTTATATATTAAAATATAAATTATTCTAAAACTTGTGTTCTCCACATGTACAATCCCACGTGAACAATCAAACCAACTTTGCTAGTCAAGAATTTTGAGGTAACTACAATATTTAATTTTGAGGATTTTGAGTTAAATTTTTACATCAATTTGCAAACTCCAAAATTCAACTTTTTTTTTTTTTTTTTGATAAATCAAAGCCAAGGTCAAACCGTATAGCAACTTGATCTTACAAAAATGTTGCGTTAAAAGAATCTTATAAAATGTTATGGGCCAACACTACAATTTTATGTAGGCCACGGTTATACACACAGGCCTATCGAGGACACCCACCTGAAAAAAATTTAACTAAAGTGCACATGAAATGTCCAATATACATTTTATTGATATTTTGAAAAAAAATCGAGTACACCCACCTAATACATGCAGAATCATCTTCACCGTCACCCTCCAAATTACCTCCAACAATAAAAACATCAAATGACAACACAATTTTCTCATGTAAAATCAAAATAATTGAACTATAAGAAATTAATTTTAAAAAAAATCTTAATAAACACAAAATTTAAGAAAAAAAAAAAAAAAAAACTATTAACGAACACACAACATTTCAGAAAAAAAAAACTATTAACAAACACAAAATTTCAGAAAAAATTAGAGAAATAAGTAAGATTTGAATAAAAAAAATATTGGACATAATTTTGATAAACTAATGTTTGAATTTTTTTCTTATGAAAATATATTAAATGTTTGAAAACAAATTGAAAATATATTAAATGTTCGAAGGAAAAAAATGAAAACAGATTAAATGTTTGGGGAAAAAAAATCGGACAAAATATTTCGAGAAAAATCGTTGGATTTGACAAAAAAATTTCGAACAAATACAAAAAATGTAACAAAATTTCCAAAACCCTTAATTTTTTTTGAACATGTAATAAAAATTCCAAAACCCTAATATGTACCTTCAAACTAGGGGTGGACGCATGCATTGTCTAAGTGGGCCATCCCCTCCCCCCAAAATTAAATTCGCCAGGGTATATGTATTAGATTTGGGCGCGGCTAAAGGCACCCAAGGATCCTATGAGGACACCCACAAAACGGATGAGGACACACATGTAGAAAATACAAAATTACCCTCCCCTCAATTAAAATCATTCATTCTCACTTCCTCTCCATTTCAGTACACCCAGGCCACCCCTCCCTCCCCATCACTTCCAATGGCCGCCGCCCACCCACCTCCTCCCTCCCAGACGCGGCCGCCGCCCACCTACCTCCTCCCTCCCAGGCGAAGAAAAGCCACCGTCGTGAAGAAAAGCCCGCCGTCGCCGTCACTCCGGCGACACCAGATCTGGAAAAAAAAAAAAAAAAAACCCCGTCGTCGCCGTCCGTTGAAGAAAAAAATTCATCGCCGTCCGTCGCTATGTTGAAGAAGCCCGCCGACCGCACCACCTCCTCCTTCAAGCGGCCGTTCGCGGCCGCAGCCTCTTCCCCTCCCCTTTGCGGCCGTTCGCGGCCGCAACTCCTCCCCCTTCCTTTCGCGGCCGCAGCCCCTTCCCATTCCCTTCAATTCGCGGCTGCAACCCCTCCCTCTCTCCTTGATCCCACCCAACCACCCACGCACGTCGTCGAAAACGGATCGGATATTTCCCGACCGATTCGAAACCGTATCCGGTCGGATACGAATTCGATATAAAAATTTAGTATCCGGTCGGATACGGATTCGGATACGGATACGGATAGTTGACTTCGGATTCGGAATACATAATATCCGACCGTATTCGAGTTTTCCCATATTTTATCGGATATTATCTGGATACCCGGATTTTTTAATATATTTTATATTAATTTTATTAAAGCTCTATTATAACTTATAACATTATTGGGCCTTATTCATGCTTGGGTATAATATTATATATGTCTTCTTAGGCGTTATGTTTACGAAGGATATATTTTGATGATTTCATGTTTGTTGATTTTTTATGTGTTTCAATCACATTTTGATGATTTCCATTTGAAATATATTATCCGATTATAGTTATTCGAATCCGGCCCGGATTCGTCCGATATCTGTTCCGTATCCGTATACCGAATATTCCGAATCCGAATCCGGCTTTTCCGTATCCGACTCCGAATTCGAGAAAAAAATATGGTTTAGGATACGGTATAAGCACTATCTATCCGATCCGTTTTCACCCCTACCCACAGGTAAGTTTTTTTTTTTTTTTTTTTTTTACAATTTTTACAGTCTCAAAACAATTAGGGTTTTGAAAATGTAGGAAAATTAGGGTTTTTAGTAGTTCGGGAATTATTTTCGAATATATTGAGTTTGTTTTGAAAAAAATTTCGAACAAGATGTTCGATTTTTTTTTTTCGGACAAATTTAATTTGTTTTGAAATTTTTTTCGAACATATTGAGTTTGTTTTGGTAAAATTTTTGTACATCTCAACTTTGTTTTGGTAAAATTTTCGAACATATTAAGATTTTATTTTTGTTGTTGAAATTTTGAATTTTTTTGATTTTTTGGATTTTTTATGTTTTGGTCGTGATGGTGGAGATCCGGATGATTTCGGGTGTGAAATGATGAATCGGAATAGATGGGTGTACTCATCCGACGTTTTTTTTTAAAAAGTGCAGGTGGGATAAAAACGTCTTTTCGCATCACTATTGGGACAAAAAAAAAATTCATGGGGGTTGTACTCATAGGAAATCCGGGTGCATTTAGCCGCGCCCATTAGATTTTTAATTTGGCCCCCTCCTCAATCCTTGTGAAGATGCATGGGCTTTATTAAATAATAAACTAAAAGCCCGAATTTTCAGCTCACCAAAATCCATATAAACTTGAGGGTAGATTTCTTATAGAATTGATTTCTTATAAGAAACTGAGTTGACCAAGTTAACTGTTTTTTGTCTGTTACATTTTTCAATTGTAATGACTTACACTTTTTAAAATAATATTTTAAGTTATATTGACGTACACTTTTTGGTAATATTATATAGACGTGTACTTTTTAGTAATATTTTGTTGCACTTTTCAATTATAATAACTTACACTTTTCATTAAATATTGTGTTGTATTTTTCAGTTATACTGACTTGCACTTTTTAATAATATTGTGTTGCACTTTTTAATTATACTGACTTGCACCTTTTAGTTATAATGTCTTTCACTTTTCATTAAAAACTGTGTTGTTGCTGTTGCACTTTCAATTATAATATCTTACACTTTTTAATAAAAAAACTGTGTTACACTTTTTAGTAATATTGTGTTGCACTTTTTAGTTATAATGACTTACACTTTTTAACATACACATTTTCGGGAAAAAATTATCAAAAATAAAAAATGGAAAGTTGACTTAGTCAACTCGATTCCTTATAAGGAATCGAGTCTATATAAGACTAATCCTAAACTTGATTATTTTATTTGTAATTAATTCATTCAATTAAAATTCTTAAACCTACACAAATCTAAGTTACTGTGGGGCACAATTCTTGATCAAATGATTTAAATTATTCACAGGTATTTAAATTTATATACTCCCTCCGACCCGGTATAAGTTTTCCCTTTCTTTTGGTTGTTTTGATTAAGAAATATGATTAAATAATAGATGTAGTACAAGTGATGTGATGGTGAGAGAGAAAATAATAGATGAGTGTGAGATGAAGTATGATAAAATAATAGATAAATTGTAAGTGATGTGATTGAGAGAGAGAAAATCATATACCAAAAATGAAAAAATATGAAATGAGAAACTTATTGTGGGACATCCATAAAAGGAAAGTGGAAAACTTATAGGGGGGACGGAGGGAGTATTATTTATTTTATTATTTTTAATTATTCCTCAAATATATAATATTGACGATTAAAATTAATCATTCAATTATTAATTGATGTATAAGGTCAGAGATAAACAAGAATAATGGAGTATAACTTATTGTTGGCTAAGAGTTGGAATTTAATGTAGTTTTCTAAATTAATTAACTAATTAGTTTGTATTTGATTCTTTTATAGATGAAAAAGTCACATATAATAGATTTTTTCTTCAAAAGAAAAAACGAAAAATACTCAAGAATTTCAGTCAAATCCATTCATAGATAATAATGAAAGTCGTCCCTTAAAATCTTTTGACGGTTTTTTGTGTATATTGAAAAGGAGATTGCGAAGAAGTTCAACATAAACTTGCTTATAAATGATTTTTCGTGAAATGAAAGAAAGACTTCTAAATTTTAATCGGTTGTAAATTTAATGTTATATTTTTTAAAAAAATTATGATAATTAAGTATATTATTCATGAGTTTATTAGTGTATAATTTAAATTTGATTACTTTAAAAAATTTATGTTGGCCCCCCTAATGTTTCGTTCTGGGTCCGCCCCTGCTTCAAACGACGGTGATGACGACATAAGATGGGGTGGGGAGAGGGGGTGCGATTGCGAACGACTGCAAAGGGGAGGGGGTGCGAACGGCGGCGGCAGCAGCGGGATCAAGCGTCGACCGTCTTCGTTTTCAAACCACATCGACGGTGTCGGGATAGACACTGTGGGGGCGGCATGGCTATGGCTGTCACGACGACGTGGGAGGGGGCGTGATCGTGGTGGAGGGGCGGAGGAAGAGGGTGTGAATGAATAGATTTAGAGTTTTAAGGAAGTTAAAGGTATTTTGGAAATTTTCACGTGGGTGTTCTCATCTCACGATGTGTGTTTAATCAGTGGTTGTCTTCAATAGATTCGTGTGTATAACCGTGGTCTTTTATTTATTTTTCATTAGCCGAACAATTGATTTATAGTTAGGCCCACCTAACGTAATAATATACTCCACATGTTTTTTTTATGAAAAACTATGAGTAATTATCAAAGTTAGGCTTAGGCCCGCCCACCTAACATAATCTAAGTTTTGGAAATTGTAGTAATTATTTATATTGCACGTAATTTTGAGTGATTTTAAATTTAATGACTATGTATAAATTAATCATTTAGAATCAATCAAATTATCTAAAAATTGAGAGGATTATGCTTTTGATTTTAACCTTTTAGCAACATTGTACTATATTCAATTTTTTCACGACACAAACTTTATAGGAGTACAAATTTTGCAAACACACGCCCCAATGTATTCAGATATGATTGTGCATTTTTCATCCTTTCAAAATGGTCTCATATTTTTTAAAAAACTAAAGTATAGGTTTTTTTTGATTTTTTTTAAGGGGTGTATAATGTTAAAATTACTTATATTTAATAAATATTTAAATTATTATAATGTGTGAAAGAATAGAAAGTTTTTCAATTTCAATATTATTTAAATACAAATATACTAAAAAATTTATAGATAAAATTTAAAATTTTATGCACAATAAACAATGTTATATTTGTACGGAGGGTGCATATATATAAACATTTTAGCAACTGTATGAGCTTGTTTACTGTGATTTACTACTTGTTTCTTGAAGACTTTGGGCTATTCAATTAATCAAACTAAAATTGCATATTCCGATATTTTTTGAAGTCAGAATCGTGAATAATTCGCAAAACAGCTTCCCAGATTTTAATTTCTGTACATTTTAAAGATAGTGCGCGTTGGGAAAAAGGAAATATAAAAAGCCTTAAATCTAGTAGGTAGAAAAAAAGGGTTGAAAATAATATTAATAAAAAAGAAGAGCAGGTGGAAGAGGAAGGAACTGGTCGGGCCTCCATGGAATGGGAAGGCGGCGAAATCACTTCTAATGGATTCACATTAACCTAATCCCCCCTCTCTCTTTCCCTTAACCACTCCACCAAATCCATTTCTCCAATCGCCACTTAATTCTCTTTCCGATGGCCACCACACCGGATACCGTCCCTCTACGACTTCACTCACGGCGAGGCACCAACACCATCCACCCGGTGACGGTGGAATCTCCGGCCCCCGATGGCGGAATGCACAGGGACTTGAAGCAATTCAAGAGATGGTTTCCTTGGTTGATTCCCTTCTTTGTTGTAGCTAATATAATCATGTTTATCATTACTATGTCTGTCAACAATTGCCCTAAGAATTCATTGTCCTGTGTCGCTGACTTTTTGGGGAGGTTCTCCTTTCAGCCATTCAAGGAAAATCCTCTTCTCGGTCCTTCCTCTTCAACGTAAGGATTTTTTCTACTCTTTTTGGGGATTTTTTTTTTAACATTGGTAGTTATAGATTTTATTCTTCAAAATAATTGTATTTGGGAATTAATTTCTGTCCTCACATGAGATTGAGACCTAATTTTCTGATGATAACGACCTTGCTTACTACTTGGATTGAATTAGATCTATAACTATTGTTAATAAAATGGTTCTGGCAATGAAGGAATATGTGATTAATTCATTATCCAACTTCTCCTTTGTTTAGGCTAGATAAGATGGGTGCTCTAAACGTGCAAAAAGTAGTTGATGATCACCAAGGATGGCGTCTCATCACCTGTATGTGGCTACATGGTGGAGTTTTTCATTTACTTGCAAATATGTTGAGCCTTGTTGTTATTGGCATTCGTCTCGAGCAAGAGTTTGGATTCGGTACGTATGTCATTCAATCAATCTATATTGCATCTTAAGTTGTTGAAGAGTATATGTAATGGTATGTTGTATGTTATGATCTTTCTGTGGAAATATGTCATTAGGATTGTATGTTAGTACTATTTTGCACCTATAAGAGACATTTTAGATGACTTGGTAGGGTTGTCATTACTTGAAAATTTGACTATTGTTATTGTGTATGAATTAAATGGTGTAGAGATGTGGTTTACTTCCCTTCTCCAAATATTTTCGACTATTCACCATAAATATTGGTTACATCTTTGTTCATATATTTGTTTAAAGGTTAAGATAACTCCATCTCTTTAATTTTGTTTAGTTAATTAGTATTTTACTTTTGGTGCTCATTGGTAACACATGTGATGTTTAACAGTGCGCATTGGTTTGCTTTATCTCATCTCTGGATTTGGTGGAAGTTTGTTATCTTCCCTATTTATTCAGTCAAATATATCAGTTGGTGCTTCTGGTGCTCTTTTTGGGTTATTGGGAGGAATGTTGTCCGAGCTAATTACCAATTGGACCATATACGCTAACAAGGTATATTCTTTCGACAACTTTAAGCAAACAATTTCGAAGTGCTATGCTTTGCTGCATTTGCACGTTATTTAATTAATATGAAAAATTATTTTGCAGATGGCAACTTTAATTACCCTTGTGATAATTATTGTTATCAACTTAGGTGTGGGAATTCTCCCTCATATGGACAACTTCGCTCATATTGGAGGATTTATATCTGGCTTTCTTCTTGGTTTTGTGTTTTTGATCCGTCCACAGTTTGGATGGGTTAACCGGAGATACGAACCTGTTTCTTCACGATCATCTAACCCTAAATTTAAGGCATACCAGCGTATCCTTTGGGTGCTTTCGCTGATCCTTCTCATTGCTGGGTAAGGATATTTATTTGTTTTAAAATAGCCATTTTTGTTTTATTTTGAGTTTCCAGTTTGTGACTTTGAGGGTGTTAGACTGAGCTTATTAGATGTTTAGGGGCTTATAAGCTCTCAAAAAGTGTTTGGTAAAGAAAAGATTTTTAACAGCTTATAAGGTCTTAAAATAAGCTCTTTACAACTTATAAGCTCCAAAAAGAAGTACCTAACACCTAACTTATTTTTCTAAAATCTTTTAAGCTAAACTTAAACATTTTTTAAAAATATTTTTTTTGGAAAAAACAAAGATCACCCCACCCTCATCTCCTCCAAATGAAGGTGGTCCAACAAGGGGAAGGTCTGGTGGGGTTCAGTGATCCCTTGATATAAAAAATTAAAATATAATTTTCTTATATTAAAATTAAAAAAATAGTACTCCAATACTCTCAAATAATCAAATAACTTATCAATTTTATTAGCGAAATACACAACTTATAAGCTCTTGAAACCACTTATAAGATGTTTAAAATAAGTTTAGCTAAACAGTCCCTTAGTAACATCCCAAGTTTCTCTATGAAAATTTAGCGTGCAATTGTAGGCTTGAAACTAAGTCGGAATTCCTTTTTTTTGGACGTTCTCTTGGTCAAATTCGCTAGCTTTGAGATCAGAGTCTTGCTTATTCCTTACTTTATGGACTTAAGAACTGATATGCTTTCTTTACTAGTTAAAGGCTGGTGGCAAGATTATTCTTAATTTTCTGTGGACTTAAATTAGTAAAAGACGGATGCCTTGGCAAAACAAATTGTTATCATCTTAACAAATAACTTCATGACAATGATCATATTTTGTCAATAGATATTATGAAATTGATTATTGAAGCCTTTTGATTGACAGTATTTCACACAAATTTTCAGTGCATTATTCGTGTTCTATCTATGAAAGGTTCAATATTTCTATTTCAAGAAAGCCTTGATGTTAAATGTAATTTCTAGTCTGTGTGTAAAGTGCTCTATTTATGTTACTTTTTACTTCACTCATCTAATGGTTGCAACAATAATAGTACCATTTTCTAGTTCACCTTGTCATATTGGTGGAGTTTGTGATGTAGACATGCTTGATTTTACTCTAATTTTCCATATTTCCGAGATACTAAGATTAGAAACCCAAATATTGTACGATGTAATCATGCTACTTGGTTGAATAGTCAATTTGAAGTCGTTGAGTTATGCCATATTTTCAAAGCTCTGTTTGACTTGTTGCTAAAAATGTTGGGTTTACACTTACAGACTCACAGGTGGGTTGGTCTCGCTTCTTCGAGGAGTAGATCTAAATGATCATTGCTCGTGGTGTCATTATCTCAGTTGTGTTCCTACTTCTAGATGGAGCTGCAACACACAACCCATCTCTTGTCAGGTAAACAAAGGCTATCGTATTCAAATTTCCTGTGTCGAATTAGATTATCAAAATGCAGAAGTTATGGTAACTAAAATCAAAATAGGCTATATATATATTATGCTAATTTGTAAGCATTTAGTAATAAAATGTATGGGTAAATTTTTGCAGGCAGAGCAATTGGGGAGCCAATATACATTAACGTGCTCAAACGGGAAGAGCAGGTCATATTCACTCCTCAACCCAAGTGCTACTCAGATTCAGAGCTTATGTACACAGCTGTGTCGATAGAAACAAACAAACAAAAACCTTCTTTCTCTTCTGTGCATATATGTGCTGTCTCTGCATTATTGCGTTTCCTAGCACTGTAATTCTTTGTAAATTTGCCACCCTTGTGTTTTATTATTAGGCATGAATGATACAGTTTACCTATTTGATTGTTTTAGTCGAGATTATTGATTTATTATTATAAAAGGAGCTGGGTGTTAGATACTAGGGTGTGAGAGGTTGTTATTGGGGTTGAGCTGAGCTGAGTACTCGAGGATTTATCGAGCCGAGTTAAAAAAAATATATATATGTGAAAAACTTGATGGAAAAAATAAACAGAGTCTACTTTTGTCCTTTTACAGCAACTCTCTAGAAAAGTGGTATGAGTTAGAAGATGTGAGAATTTTTGTTGTTTTACACCAAACTCTCTGCAAAAGCTTAGTGCGCCTACCTCGAACGAAACTTTTGAATTTTTGTGTTTTTACTTATACCAACTCTTGAAAAAAGTTGAGCAGGAAAGTTAATTCTTTTAACACTATATAAAATGTTTGAATGTAGAGTAATAAATATTTGCACTCAATACAATGTTGATGGGTTTGCACATGTGTAATAAATTTACGTCCATGTGTTGCGAATTTATAATATGCTAATAAACACACTCCAATTATTGTAGTAGTAGTATATCACTGGGTATGTTATGAGGACTGGTCCTTCTTGGGGCCCATGTTTTAATATATATATATATATCGAAACCCAGTATGGATTGGACTCTAAAATTAGAGGCCCATATAAAACTGGACCTATTTGGCTCGACAGGCTGAATTTAGGCCGCCGGCCCATGGGCAGGTCATTTGGCCCGATTAATTTTTTTCTTTAGACAAATAAATAATTAAAATAAGTAAAGTACATTATTTTTAAATATTATTGTATTTTTTTATTTTATTTTGACTTTAGAATTTGAACTTATGAATTATTTATATAGTGTAATGTTATACTTTATGATCGTTTATAAATTATGTATAATTAATACATTAGTAATATATATTTTTAATTATATTTTTTGCTAAAAATATTTTTTTAAAAAAAATATTTCATGGATTGGGCCGGCCCGCTAGCCCAGCAGGCTATGGTGGACTAGGTTGTGCTCAAATTTTATAGGCCCAATTAATTCATGGGCAGGCCCAACCCAGTCCATTAACATCGCTTGGCCCGATGGGCTGGACTGGGCCAAACGGCTCGATTTGCCAGCTCTAGAGCTGTTAAATGGGCAGGTCGGGCTGGTGATGGCCCATCGACCCACATCTTTATTCTGGGATGGGCTGCCGGGCCATTTGGCTCTATATTTTTTAAAATAATGATTTATAAAAGAAAAATATAAAAATTATATTTACAATTTTTGCGTATATTAAATTATTATTCACCTAGTATATCATTTAATTTAAAATTTCTTGTATTTTATTGCTAATTTGTTATCAATGTTCCTTGCACTCCTAGAGGAACTAATCATACACTCATCCGTGGCGACACGGAGTATCACATAATATTACTCCATATATTTTTGCTAGTTTTCTAATCATCTTATAAAATCTATCTTGTACATTTATATGTTTTCATAAAAAATCTACATTTTTTGCAAGATTATTATTAGAGTCGGCAATTTGGGCCCGACCAATCCGAAATCTAGTATGGACTGAACTCTAAAATTAGAGGTTCATATAGAACTGGGCCTATTTGACCCGATCCGATGGGCCCGACGGGCCTAATGGGCTAGGCTGAGTTTGGTCCGCCGATCCATGGGAAGCCCATTTGACCCAATCAATTTTTTTTAGACAAATAAATAATTAAAATGAGTAAAGTACATTATTTTTAAATATTAGTATTTTGATTTTGAAATTTGAATTATTTATACATAGTGTAATGTTATACTCCACTAGTTATGAATTATTTATATATATATAATTTTTGCTAAAAATATTTTTTTTAAAAAAAAAGTATTTCATGGGTTTGGCCGGTCTGCTAGCCCAGTGGACGGGATGGGCTAGACTGGGCTCAAATTTTATAGGCTCAACTAATTCATGGGTCAGCCTGACCCAGCCCACGAATATAACTTGGCCCGATGGGTTAGGCTGGACCGGATGACCTGATTTACCAGCTCTAATTATTATTTTAATTATATAATACTCTACCTCTGTTTTTGTATTTTTTTTAATTAGATTAATTTCAACTAATTAACCACATATATAATAGAAGTAAAAATAATTTAAACATCAAATTAATTAATTGAATAGTTGTATAATGATGAAATCCGTACATTAATAATAGTAGTACGAGATAGGTGCACCGCATCAAATTATGTTACGAGAAGTTGCATTTATTATGCTGTCCCTTTGTCGTAAGACACCCAATGTGTTGGAAATCAGACGACTCTTGAAAATAGTTGCTGCAAGTATGTTTAATTGTGTTGAGAATTCAATTTAAGATTGACGAGTGGTACGTAGTAGGCATCTTGTCACTTTCTTATTCAGTATTCTACCGCCTGTAAAACTTAAAAAACGTGGAGAGATTAAAAATATATATATATAATGGGTCTCAAAATCTTATAGGTAAAATTTTTTGCTATAGTGACGAAGTTCGACACATGTTTTTAAATGCACATCTCTCATTATAAGAGAATCGTAGTAGTTCGTTCACGAGACTAACTTATAACTGTAGTCCTAGTGATATATGTTGTCACGTAAATGTGGTAATAAATCGTATTTTATTAATAAAATCTAAATGTGAAATTTAAACAAATAACTATTAGGTGAACAATGATCGTAGTAGATCAAATAGTGGGAATGAGTATTCGGGTATTTGTCCGTATGTGAAAATCGATTCAAACTTAGTTTGGATATCTATTTCTCTATTTGGTTAATTATAAACGTACATGATAAGGCCTAGAAATTGTGTTTGTGTTCCCATGTTGTGCTTGATGGTCATCAAGCAATTACGTCTCGACTCGACGCTCAGAAACGAGTTTTTCTCCTTGTGAGCCGGCCCATCTTTAGATTTGGCTTATGGTGGTTTGGTAGATGGTGGTTGGTTTTCTTCTTGTTTACTCACTATCTATTTTGAGCTTATTTGAGTTCTAATCTATAAATTATTTACCGTCGAAATCTGAAATAAGCAAACTTTGTTCTTTGCAATGCTCTAAAAATTATACAGTAGTAGCCATTCATTCCTCTTGCTTTTTTAATTCAACTTTGGAGGCTGCATTAATTTAATTAGCTTCCTTGCTGGACTAATTGTAATTCTTTTGGCCCAAATAAATTGCTCAAAATATTACAAAATAATCGAGGTACAAAATTCTTTAAAATATAACAAAATAAACACATTAATTTCAAATAAATTTACACTAACCGCTTGTCACTCATTCATTTATCATTTAGCCAACGTGATCATCTTCGATGCATTCATGCAATGCACCCAAGAAAACCTTGTCGTTTCGCTCCTTCCATAAGCAATATAAGAGTATTCTTATCCAAATTAAAACGGTGCAACACAATAGAGATTAAATTTGTAAGAGAACCACAATATTCACATCAAATTATTAATCATAACAAGATATCTCAAAAGATTCTACAACATCACTCTATGGTTTCATAAAGGGAAACCATAGTACCCGATAAGTATTCAAGAAACGTTATTACTAACAACTTCAACATCAATGTAATTTGTGGAGTAAGAGAGAAGATAGCGAGATACTTTATTATTCCAAGACAAACTTAACACTCCACTCCTCTCATTACAATCAACAGAAAAGCAGTTATGAAATTTCAACTTAGAATAAACTTTATTCTAGTAGCAATCGAATTAGTTTCATAAAGAAAAATAATATCAATTTTACAAGCTTAACAATCTCGCACAACCCAAGATCTATAGCTTGCAAATTCCAACTCAAAACAATCATATCTTTCAATTGAGGAGACAAGCAAAGAGTCTCTCGACGACGAAGATAATAGAAGAACGGTCAACATCGAAGAAGTGATCAACAACAACTCTCAACGAAAAAGAAATCAACAAACTCTAAAAAATGAAAGAGATAAAAATCTTGTTATAGGAAAAACAACAACGGCAAACTTGTAGATAAGTGACGTCAGTAGTCTCAATATCATTGCCCGACGATCGTTGCATCGATCAATGATACCCACAATTGCGGTTGATCCATCCACATTCTAGAATGTACTACTCCATCAGTCTTACAACACCTTTTACACTTTTATGTTTGGAATGTCCCACAATATCGTTCACACCCTTAAAAATGGAAAATCTTTTATAAACTTCACCCCTACAATATTCACAATTTTACATATCATGTCATTACTTTTGAGTCCACATATACACACAAGTCAACTTATTTTATGCATAAAAATTTATAAAATTAGCCCTCAAAGTTTTATTCATTATTACATTTTTTTTTTATTTGTCTACTTTATCTCTGTGAAAGGTATTCCGGGTGGGGGAATATATAATTATGATCATTGATCACGGCCATATAAGAATTAACACAAGGGAATATTTGAGTAAAAGTCAACTTCAAGTAATGCTAAAATGTTAGTTATAGTTTTTTTAGTTTATATCACCAACTAATAATTAAAACAATTGTCAATAATGTAGAATGTATTCTCTTGTCAATGAAGTGGTACGGAAACATTTAGATACAATCAAAAGTACCTTAATTGGTCCACTCTAACTCGCATCAAATAAAATTGTTCTTCAAGAAATGAAGAAATAATAGTAAACTAAAAAGGAAGAAATGTTTAGATTATCTATACATACACTTACATATAATAAATTATATTTTTGCTTTCAAGTCTAAGGGCAAGATCCAAGACTAATCTAAAATACATTACTATGTATTAATATTAAATTAGGTATATTTAGTTTTATGATGACTTAATGACACAAATCAGAATTTGTTGATTAATCGGAATAAAATGTAAATTGAATTAGTGAAAAAAAAGATATATTTACTCTGAAAATTTGTTTAATATAGGAGTACTAAATTGCATATGTGCATGTGAGTTGGACATTTGACCCAAGAAACGTACGCCACAAATGTCAAAGCCGTACATACTTGAAATAATTTTCTATACATTATTTTATTTAATCAATTTGTCTTACAAATTATTGTTTATAATTTGAAAATTCTGTCATGCATGTGCTGATCAATTAGTTGATATATAACCCATGTACAATTGCTTGACCAGAATAAAACATAATTGAGGAATAAAAAGTAGTAAAATAATATATCTTAATTGTGTGATCTATGTATGCCATTTCTATACTCCATGATTATAACTAATTAAATTAAAGTTATATATATTTCTTCGATCTGAATTGTGAATAATCCATCTTAACATTAAAATAATAAAACATTTTTTAAATGTCATTCTAGTTCAATATATATATATATGTTCGAAATTTGTAAATCAAACACAAACAAAATTAAAATCTACTTAATTAAACATTGATTCCGATTTAAGCAAACTTGGTGAAGACGTACTCAAGTTCTAGGCGGACACAAATGATCAATTATCAATGTCAATATTTCTTTAGTTGTTGCATTCATTTTCACTCATCATGTGTATTTGTTGAGGTTATTGACTTTTAAACAATCTATGTTTTAGTTGAACTCTAATTAATTAATCTAGGCGGCTCCAAGTCAATGCAAGTAAATTTTGATATTTATTTTTCTATTTAATTTCCATGAGAGAAGAGCAAATCGTTTTAGAGGTCTTATGAGTTGGTATTACAATTTGTAATACCACATCACTTATTTAGAAATACTATTATGCCTCATGATCAGGTGTAATTGTGTGACATTAACAAAATATAATATAAATAAATTAAATACTCTATCCGTTTGTCTATAAGTTTTCCGTTACTTTTTTGCACAAATATATATAAAGACAAATGATTAAATAATAGATATAGTACAAGTGATGTGATTGAGAGGGAGAAAAAGTAAGACATTAAGGTTAAATCTAGTAGCATTTTATATAAATAAGAGTAAAGTGTATGTGTATAAATTTAGAAGATATTTGTTAAAAATTGTATGAGGAGCTTATAGACGGACATACCAAAATGATAAAATAGAAAGTTTATAGACGGACGTATTATAAACATTTAAAATAATTAATACTCCATATTCAACCAAAAAGAAAAAAAAGACCTAAAGTGCCCACTCGAGAGTAATAGGTATCCTGATGTCGTAGGACTAGGATGCAAGAGAATGCTAACGAGATGAAGAAGAACCACTAGATTTCGTCAACCCAGACTTTGAAGATGGAGACCGCAAAGAGGGAGGAGGCAAGGCTAGGATGGGGTTGTGAAGAGGATGTAGGTGGCACCGAAGGTCTAAATGTTTTGTCTCTCTTATGTCTGTTGAGTTAATATACATCTTACTGATACACGTGTAGCTAGAGTATGTTTGATCATCTTGCTCAACTGACTAGCTTGTTGGGTTCCTCCTCCCAACTGTTGCTTAAGAATAAGTCATTTACTAAAATAATTCGTTATACAAATTAAAATTTATCTCTATTACATTGCGCGTTTTGAACTAGTCATTAAAAGTTAAAACCCAATACAAATTTCCGAATAATATTCAATATATATGATTCTTCACAAATTTCAGAAGAGGTGTGTGATATAAATTTAAAGTAGTGATTTCTATATAGGTGCATGTTACAAAGTAAAAGGCAACCAAGCAAATTGCAAAAGCATAAATTAATTGTATATATATATATAAAGATATAATTAGGGTTTGGTGATAGGGTATAGATCGAGTGGGCAAGTTGAGTACTGTAGAAATTATTCTTCCAAGTGAAAGATACCCTCTATTTGTCCATTATACTTAATTTAACATAAAATTGCTTGTCCAAAAAATATAGCATGTGAAAGCCTAGCTATTGTAGGCGGAAGCACAAAATCATGATTATACATATATATACAGTATAGTGATTTCATATAAATAAAATAATATGTCAAGAAGGCTTTATACTTTTATCGTAACTTTTTTTTAATACACTCTTTTAAGAAGTGACACTTTTTACCTTAAAAGTTAATATTTTTTTCCTCATCATACATGGCTACTAGCTAGGCCCAATAATTTTGATCAAATTAGCAAATAACGCTTAAAATTTGTGAAAAATATAAATACAATCACATAAACCCCTTGATTTTATATATATAGTGATTTCATATAAATAAAATAATATGTCAAGAAGGCTTTATACTTTTCTCGTAACTTTTTTTTATACACTCCTTCAAGAAGTGACACTTTTTACCTTAAAAGTTACTACTAAATTTTTTTTAGAAAATTAATATTTTTTCCTCATCATGCATGGTCCCACACAATACTAGCTAGGCCCAATAATTTTGATCAAATTAGCAAATAAAAAATTTGTGAAAAATACAATCACATAACCCCCTTGATTATATGAAAAAAAACTATATATGTAATATTTCGACAAAAAAAACTACAAACAAGTGCTTAAAAGATTAAATGTTGAGTGCGATTATACGTTAATTGTTTAGAGGATATGAAATATTATGGGTAATGTGTGATCATTCTTAATTGGTACCCCCAGGCCCAACTTCACTAATGGACGATAAAATTAGTATTTTGAATTAATCGATTCTTAGATTAAATAACGTGACTTTAAAAGAAAATTATGCATCTACATAATTAGGGTTTGGTGGTAATATATGGTGGGCAATTAAGTTGAGTAATGTAGAAAGTATGCTTCTGGGTGAAGAAACTAACTCTCTTTTTGTCCATTATACTCAATTAGACATTAAAAAAGCTTGTTAAAAAAATATAGCATGTGATAGGCTATTTTAGGAAGCAATTACAAAAACCATGATTATAGTCTCATGTGATGTATGTGCTTATGCAACGGTATTTTTGTTTTTTATTTTAATTTTCTAAATTGGATGTTTTTTTTAATAACACGACATACCCGTCATGGACTATAAATGCATTTCTACCAAACCAATAGTAATATTCGTATATTAATTGATGAGATTTTTTTTTTGAAAGCTTTGATGAGATATTAGAGAATCTTGATTAATAGTTGGAGAGGTAGGTCTTTACCTATATAAGTAAACATTATTATAGACGAGACAAAACTCTTCTATCAATATTTTTCTTGAACGAACTCGTTGCATATAGTGTACCTATTTTTAACTTTTTAAAGTCTTGGTATTCGATCCGAAGATCGATTAATACAGGGAACCAATCATATATGTATAGTGTATCTATTTCGTTCATTTTTTAATGAACTATATATCGTACAAGAGCATAACTTATTTGATGTGTATCTTTAAACAATAATGGTGAACTCTCCTATCATTATAAAAAAAATATTATACTTTCTTTCGTCCTTCAAAGATGATCACATTTTTTTTGTTTTCAGTGTTTAAAATTATAGTCACATTTTTTCTTTTATTTAGATAATAAATGTTTAGTTGATAATTTTACCCTTAATTGAACTTGTGAAAAACTTTAGTATGCATATTAGCTAAATTTGACTATATCTTAAAAACAGAGGAAATATATAATCGTGAACTTATTCCCCATTTCAAAGTTAAAGACAATAGTAGGTCAAATATTTTTTTAATGAAGCTAAAAGGTTTATAATACTTTATTACCAATTGACCTAAGGTGGAAAGATTAGGAAATTAAAGAAAAGAAAGCACATGGTGACTGTTGAATTTGAGTAAAAAGGGGAAGCCAAAGGGCAAATATGGAAAGAAACAAAATGAATAATGCGTCGATTCAAATGTGGGGTGGGGTGAATAACCAAATTGCTTCCTTTGAGAATTTATTTAATACTCCTACTACCTATATATATGCATTTGAGGGCACATGACCTTCAATGCATTTGATGTGACTCTATTTAATTATAGGAATTATTTATTTATATGTTACAATTAATTTTAATATTCTTGGTATTTTAGATAATTTGGAAACAATGGGCTAAACTTGAGATGATATTCGGATTTATAGAGTATTTATGGTACTCATTCGTTTCATAAATTCCACATATGTGATTAATAATGTGAAACTAGAGTCTAACCTACAAAATTAATGGACTCAATTTCATTATCTTGGTAAAAGTTACACGTTTCATACCATGAGCAAAATAATTAGTAAAACTATAATTATTAGTATTATTTATCCTTAACAAATATACTTCCTTTATCCACGAATTTTATTCACATAAAATAATTATTTATAAGTAAGATTGAATAATATTTTAAGCAATTATAAAGAATAAAAATAAAATAATATTTTTTATAAAATATACGAGAATATATTTGATGGACAAATGAAAACAAAACAAAATTGGTAAGCAAAGGAGTAATATTTTTATTTATTTATATGTTTACATGAAGCAGAGCCACAAATGTAAAGATTGCACGTAATTCATGTACATGTTGTAGAGACATTACTCCCTCCGTCCAATTTTAAAATGCTCACTTCTTCGGACACGAATTTTAATAAATATTGATTAATTTATTAATAAATTAGATAAGTTGAGGATACAATGGGGGTGAGGTGGGGTTCATTTTTAAATAAAATGATTGTTTATGAATAAAGTGAATGACAAAGTGAGTAAATAAATGATGTTACAAGACAGGTGAAGATAAAATAGTATGAATAGTATTGTTTTCAAAAAAAAAATGAATGGACATTATAAAATTGAACAACTAAAAAAAGAAAAGTGAGAATAATAAAATTGGACAAAGAGAGTATTACACTACTAAATAGGGGTGAAAACGGATCGGATACGGACGGATAGTGCTTATACCGTATCCTAAACCATATTTTTTTCTTGAATTCGGAGTCGGATACGGAAAAGCCGGATTCGGATACGAATTCGGAATATTCGGTATACGGATACGGAACGGATATCGGACGAATCCGGGCCGGATTCGAATAACTATAATCGGATAATATATTTCAAATGAAAATCATCAAAATGTGATTGAAACACATAAAAATCAACAAACATGAAATCAACAAAATATATCCTTCGTAAACATCACCACTCCAGCACAACATAACGCCTAAGAAGACATATATAATATTATACCCAAGCATGAATAAAGCAATCAACAAACTACTCCTAAGCCAAAGAATCATCCACTCATGAAAACATTAAAACCATACGCAACATACATACGTTCCTTTTAAGTTTTAACTAATGTTAATGATTAATGAAGAATAAAGCACACCATCAAACACAAGTCTAAAACATAATTCCTTAATAAAAAAACAAAGCAGGGAACATAAATTGGTTGAATGAAAACTTAAGAGGGACAGGGAAGAACATAGTTATTGAACATCAAATGGAGGCCTCAACTCTCGGATCCTCATCAATCTTCATCACTGTCCATTTCTTCTTCAACCTATATTTTTTTTGTATAAGGAGTTAGTATTTCAAGTTTGCAACTAACATGAAAACCAATTATAATTTAAGAAGCCTAAACCTGGGACGGGCGGTCGACGACGGGGGTCGGGGCTGGGGGTGCAGCCGTGCAGGGGCCAAAAAGGGAAGGGAAGGAGGAGTGGGCGGCAGACGCTGGGGGTGAGGGTTTAGGCTTTTTAGTTTTTAATAAGGTCCAATAATGTTATGGGCTAGTCTTGCATGAAATATTTCATGCATGCATCTTACCTAATTTATGCAAAAGCCCAAAATCTTGGCCCATTTAATTAAAAGTAAAAAATCTTAAGCTAATTTTACGGGTTCTCAACAAATATGCATTTATACAATAATATAATAAAATATGTACAATATATTAAGTAACGTAAATAATTTTTTTAATTAAAATATAGTAATATATTAAATCACATAAATATTTCGCTTAATAGGACAACAGATTTAAAAAAAAAAAAAAAAACATGAATAGAAATATATTACTACATGTACCAAAAATGTTATTTCATTAAATAAAAAAACTACTACATGTATAAACAATATTAACTACTACTATTGAATAAAAAAAATGATAATATGACAACGAATTTGAAAAAATACATGAACAGAAATATATTACTACATGTACAAAAAATGTTACTTCATTAAATAAACAATATTACTACATGTCACTACATTTGAAAAAAATGTTTTACTAAAATAATAGAATTAAACTACTACATGTATAAACAATATTAACTACTACTATTGAATAAAAAAAATGATAATATGACAACGAATTTGAAAAAATACATGAACAGAAATATATTACTACATGTACAAAAAAATGTTACTTCATTAAATAAAAAATATTACTACATGAAAAATGTATGATACTACATATCAAAAAACTTGTCACTACATTTAAAAAAAATGTTTTACTAAAATAACAGAATTAAACTACTACGTGTATAAACAATATTAATTACTATTACATGAATAGAAAAAAAAATATAACAACAAATTTAAAAAATACATGAACAAAAAACATATTACTACATGTAAAAAAAATATTACTTTTATTAAATAAAAAATATTACTACTTGAATAATGTATAATACTACATATTAAAAAAATTGTCAATAAATTTAAAAATTAATAAATATGAAAATATGGAAATTAGGACAGGACATATAAAATTAATATAACAAATTAAAATTTAATAAAATATGTTGATCCAATTAGCAGCCCAATTATACGCCGAGCCCATTTACTAAAGATGGCAATATTTCATATATGAAATATTGCATGCAAGTTTTTGTGTAATGTTATAAGTTATAATAGAGCTTTAATAAAATTAATATAAAATATAAAATAAAATATATTAAAAAATCCGGGTATCCGGATTTATTATCCGGATAATATCCGATAAAATATGGAAAAACTCGAATACGGTCGGATATTATGTATTCCGAATTCGAAGTCAACTATCCATATCCGTCCGGATACTAAATTTTTATACCGAATTCGTATCCGACCGGATACGATTCCGAATCGATCGGGAAATATCCGATCCGTTTTCACCCCTACTACTAAACAATGACAAAACTAAAAACAATCATATGATAAAACTTCAATAAAACAAAATTAGTCCAAAAAAATACACAAATTACATGAGGGAGAGAGAGAGAATTGTAGAGGAAGTCAATTCCAAATAAAAATTCAAAGGATCAAAACGAAAAAACTAAGATATATACATCTTAATTCTTAAATCATTTTTTACACATATGAACATGAAAATTAAGAAAATTCAATAAAATAAAAATATTAAGGTCTTTTCAACTTTATTAAATATATCTAATTACGGGATGAAATGATTATAGAAAACATTATCTTCATCCGCGTCCCAAAGCGATTCCTCTTTTTTTTTTTTTTTTTTTCAGTGTTCTAATTACACGAGATTAAAAGAGACCGATAATAATTCATTCACGGTAATTAAAAAGAGTCAAGTGAATTGAAAATTGAGAACGGAAGATTAAGAACAACAATCTCGACTCTACACACAAGATGGATGAAGAATATTTTTTAGCATCAAACATTTTAACTATATAATGTATCTATTAAACTATACTTCATTCGTTCCATAATAATTTTACATGTAGGTGGACACACATATAAAAAATGCGTGATAATGAGTAAAATTTTAAAAAGTAATTTATAAAATAAATAAATGAGTTGACTTGTGTGTATATATCGCCCCAAAAGTAATAGTAACATTTGTGTAAAATTATGATTTATGAATATTATGAGAGTAAAGTTTATAAAAAAAAATTCATTTTCAGAATGTAAATGTTATTGTGAAACGTCTGAAAAATAGAAGTGTGAAAATTATTATAGGACGGGAAAAATATAATATATATTAATAATATAAATATACGAGTAAAAGTTGATCTGAGGAAAATAGTCGATTTTTTTTATTTTATTTTTTACAGAAAAATAGTCGAAAATTCTACATTCCTATATGAAGGAGATTTCTCTACTCAATTGGGCAGACTAAGTGGCTAATGGACCATTAAAACATGCTACTTTGGGATAATGAACTTATTTTCAACTTATAAGTGATATTTTTAAAATTAATTTTGAAATGTATTACTTTTATACCTATTATACATTAAGGTTATGTTTTAAATATGAAAAGTAATAGGTTTCAAGTTAAAAATTATACCTTTTCAATTACTTTCACACCATACGCATATTAAAATATGAATCCGCATGAATTTTTGGACTATCTGAATTTAGTGTGTTCTTTTTTTCTTTTTGCTATATTGGAACTTAGCGTGTTATTCTAAATTAATTGGGCTCAACGCGTTTTGAGCTAAGAATTAACGGGATAAAGTGAGAACGGGATTATATTAAAATTAAATAAAATTCCCCCTTCAACAAATAAGTTGGTCTTAGCATGAATTTGTTTTACCTATATTGCAATTAGTAGCTTATTGTAAAATAACTAATATGGAGTACATTTTAATGGTGTCGCACCAATTATATTTCAAAAAATCAGGTGTATAATATATAGTAGTTCATTTATATTTTTATACGAGTAGTTGGAAGAGTGTACATTTTTTCCTTTGTCACAAATTTTATCCATATGAAAGGTTTTTAAAATTCTAATGACAATCCGACTTTCTGATTTGACATATGAACTTATAATTTTTTTATTTTTTTTTCATTTATAAACTTTTTCTGTTGGGTTAATTGCAAAAAAAATCACCACCTTTTGAGTATTTATCAATTACAACATATTCTTTTTTCCTTTGCAATTTGATGCACCATCTTTTTAAATTTTGCAATTTCATGCACAATTTTTTTAAGTTTTACAATTTGATGCACCGATATATTTTTCGGTCATTTTTAATTTGATATGGCGGTCGAAAATTATGAATTTGCCATGTTGTATGCGATTAGAAAAAAAAAATACAACATAACATACGAAAAAACTATTTTATGTGATTAAGAAAAAAATAAAATAACATAAAGGAAAATAAATAAGACAATAGAGGAATAAATATGATTCTGATTAATGCACGACTTGAGTGATTATAATTTTTTTTTTTTTTTTTGCAAAACACGTTAATGCACCTCAAAGGAATAAATATAATTATATGAATTGTTTTGCATAACTTCTTGATTGATTTTTTCCCCAATAAAATTATATAGATATCACATTTGTATGGAGAATAAGAGTTTGAGATGAAAAAATCCAATCAATACCTATAATATCAAAGCGTAATGATGGAGAATTTTATCGAAAATCAAAGAAAATATATATTGATGGATTAGTGTGCAATTTATGTAAAAATATTTTAAAAAATGTGTGTCATTCATTAAAAAAAATTATTAGTTGATAGTCTATGTGTCGACAACGTGGTTAGTTCGCTATTTTCGACGCCAAGTTAAATCAAAATTGGTCGAAAAATATATTGGTGCATCGAATTGTAAAATATAAAAAAGTGGTGTATCAAATTGCAAAGAAAAAAAGAATATGTTGTAATTGATAAATACACTAAAAGTCGTGATTTTTTTTGCAATTAACCCTTTTCTGTTCCACAATAATTTTCACACTTTTTTTTTGGACGTCGCACAATGACTTTTACCCTCTTAAAATTAAAAACTTTTTATAAACTTTATCCTCACAATATTCTTAATTTTACACAAATGTCATTACTTTTTGTCCATAGACACAAGTCAACTTATTTCTTTACTTTATACATAAATATTTATAAAATTATCCCTTAAAACTCTACTCATCATTACAAACTCTACTTATCATTACACTTTTTTAATATGTGTGTATATCTATTATAAAACTTATTAGGGAACCGAGTGAGTACATCTTTATTTGCCTTTATATAATTTTATTTACTTTTTAGTGTAATTTAATTTGGGTTGGTTACGTCTTAAGGGCACTAGGACTGTGCCGTACAAAATGTTAATTGAAGAACCTATTTGATGGAAGGGTTTCAATGCTATTAATTATTTTCACCATAGTATTATTATTAGGATCAACAACAAACTTTCTCAAACTCTATCATGGTTTAATTGTTTTTCTGACTTAGCTTTTCAAATTTTGAAATGTCACCATTTTTTTACTATATATTGAAAGATTTTTATTTGACTAAAATTTCACATTTCAATTATTTTAGCGTAGTTATTGTTTTAATTATTTTGGTTACTAAAATTATTGTTTTATTATTACTTTAATGCATTAATTGTACTGTCCAACTCATTATATTTTTAATGATATCAATTATTTTACTAAAATATATTAATTGTTTTCATATAACGATATATGTCAAGTATTTTCATTTGATAGTATAGATACATGGTGTTACTAAAAGATATACTCCGTATTTAAAATAATAGGTCAATTGCAAAAAAAAAAAAAAAAAAAAAATCTCTTTTGAGTATTTACTAATTAAAATATATTTTTTTCTTTACGATTCGATGCACCATCTTTTTAAGTTTTATAATTTGATGCATCAATATATTTTTCGATAAATTTTAATTCGATGTAGCACTCTAAAATTGCGAATTCACCATATTGTGCGCGATTAAAAATGCAACATAACATAAAAAATAAGGCAACATAGCAAAGGAAAAAAAATTAAGATAGTAGAAGAATAAATATGATTTTGATTAATGCACAACATGTGTGATTAGATTTTTTTTTTTTGCAAAACACGTAAATGCATATTAGAGGAATAAATATAATTATAGAAATTATTTTATTTTGCAGAACTTCTTGATTGTTTTTTTTTTATATATATAATTAATAGATACGGAGTATTATGTTTGTGTAGAGGATGAGAGTTTTGAGATGGAAAACACCAAATCAATACCCACAATATCAAAGCGTAAAGATGGAGACTTTTGCTGGAAATCAAAGAAAATATTCATGGATTTGATATGCAATTTATGTAAAAACGTTTTTAAAAAATGTGAGTCTTTCATTTAAAAAAAAAAAATTACTAGTTAATAGTCTACGTGTCGATAATGCGACGAATTCGTTGTTTCCGATGCCAAGTTAAATTAAAATTGACCAAAAAATATATCAATGCATCGAATTACAAAATATAAAAAGTTGGTGTATTAAATTACCAAGAAAAAAATATTTTAGTTGATAAATACATTAAAAGTGATGATTTTTTTTTGGCAATTAACCCTTTAAAAAATTGATTTATATGCCTTAAAAATTGCAATTATCAAGATAAAGTTAAGAGTTGAGCTATTTCAATTTTCAACACATATTTTGGTTAAGATTTCCAGAAAAAAATGCAGATTATAAAAAAATCAAAAGATTTGGTTAATTTTAGTTTCTTTTTCAATCGATTCAAGTCTTGTTTCCTAATTTTCCATTTAGATAATAACAAAAAACGTGTATGGACGCATTTTATTCACAGTATTTGATTTATGAATGGATAGAGTTTCACTCTAATTATATGTTAAAGAAAAAATAATAAAGTGGTGTAAAATCGTCACACACAAGACACCTTCTCGAAGACTTAATAATTCATTTGTTAGGAAAATCGATTAAATTCGAGCATATCTACGGAACAATCGCTCGCAACTACAAATACTTTTGTAGTTTTATTTTCAATCGTATTAAGGAAATTATTTTTAAAATTTAGTAGTGAGATTGTAAATTCGCAGATGATGAAAAATAGTGTGGGTGTTTTTTTTGGTTAAAAAGTGAATATAATTAATTTACACAATTGTAATCCTTTGATTTTTTTCCTTTTATTATTGTAAAGAAACAATAAAGTAAAAATTACCGTCAAAAAAACAAAAGAAACAATAAAGTAAAATAATAAATTTGATCATTGATTAGGGTGAAATTTGGGAATTACGGTCCTGCCCTCACATCTTCTCATCTTCAATAGCCCTCCTTCCCTCTAAAATAAGTACCCCTTCAACCTTCCGCTTTCTCATTACCCTCAAAACCCCAAACCCTTCACTTTCTCTCTCTAGAACTCCAAAATCCAAACTCGAGTGGGGGAAACACAAAAATGGCAGCTACAATGAAGTTAATCCTCTGCATTGCGACCATTTTCTGCTTTACGACATCCGCTAATGCTAGAATCCCCGGCGTCTACTCCGGCGGCTCCTGGCAATCCGCCCACGCCACCTTCTACGGCGGAGCCGACGCCTCCGGCACCATGGGTGACTTAATTTCCCCCTTTCCTCGTGCAATTCACGCAAATCTCTGTTACTAACCTCTGTTTTCTTACGCTTTTCTTCAGGTGGCGCTTGCGGTTACGGAAATCTGTACAGCCAAGGCTACGGCGTCAACAACGGAGCGCTCAGCACGGCGCTGTTCAACAGTGGGTTAAGCTGTGGTGCCTGCTTCGAAATCAAGTGCGACGCGGCACAGGACCCCAAATCGTGCTTCCCAGGGAGTCCTTCCATTCTCATAACCGCCACCAATTTCTGCCCCCCGAACTTCGCCCTCCCCAACGATAATGGCGGCTGGTGCAACCCTCCGCGGACGCATTTCGACCTCGCTATGCCTATGTTCCTTAAGATCGCCGAGTACCGCGCCGGAATCGTCCCCGTTAACTACCGCCGGTAAAATTCCGTTTATTAACTTGTTTGTTTGACTTAATTTTTTTTTATATTTGGTACCGTGTTGGTGAATTTCTCGGTGTTAATTGGTTTATTAGGCAAAACTGTCGTTTTCTTCGGCAACCTTGAAAATGTGACCCCATCATAGTTTCAATTTTCATAACAGAATGAGTATAATCTGAATGTAAATTTGTGGTAAATTTTTGAAAGATCTTCCTCTCCTGCATTCAGTATACCAATGATTACTGTAGAATTAAATATTGGGTACATTGATTAAATTTAAGTTATCTCATTTGAGATTTTCTATGGGCTTTCAATTATTTTACGCGGTTTCTGAAACTTGTGGTTGTTTAATTATTCCAGTGAAAGTTAGTTGCCAGAGGAGAGTACTGTGGTTTGGTGTCGTTTAACTAACAAAATCCTTTTTACCCGCTTTTTGGTGCTGTTTTTTACTGCTCCTTTTCGGTGTGAATGGACCACTTTCTCCTCTCTTAATATAATTTTTTATATATAGAATCTCCTACTAATGTACAGTATTATTGATTAGGGGTGTTTAGCCCATTTCTGAATTTTACAAGAGTGCCCTCGTGCTTTAATTTAATTCTTGCAACGAAAAAAATAGGTGCCCATTACTGTTGCCCAACTACCCTAAGTTTTTATTGTCCTTTCACCGTTATTCCCCAACCAACTTTGTACAAATCCGTAATTACATTATTTTAATTTACACTTTAACAAAAAAATAATATACTATTTGTATTCATTAAAAAAAATGGTATTTGTGTTTGTAGGGTGCCTTGCAGAAAGCAAGGAGGGATGAGATTCACAATCAACGGCAACGGTTACTTCAACTTGGTTTTGATCACGAACGTGGCGGGTGCAGGGGATATCGTGCGCGTGAGCATCAAAGGTACAAAGACACAGTGGATGACCATGGGCCGTAACTGGGGGCAAAATTGGCAAATCAACGCCGTTCTGTCAGGGCAAGCCTTGTCCTTTAGAGTCACCGGCAGTGACCGTCGTACGTCAACTACGTGGAACGTGGCGCCAGCTAATTGGCAGAGAGGCCAGACTTTCATGGGCAAGAATTTCAGGGTTTAGATGGGAATTAAAGAGAGTGTTTGGGAGGGACTTTATTTGTAACTGGGTCCCCCTGGCCTGTTCTATTATTTTGTTTATCTTAAAAGGGAATAATTGTAGTAATAGGAAATTGCTATAGAAGGATTAAAAAAGACGCATCGTAGCTGAAGCGGCTGCAGAAAAAAGTGATGTGGCCCGCAGCTTCAAATTAATCACTCTGTGGTGATAATATATTATTATCTTTTTTATGCATCAAAATTTATTTTGTGCAATTGTTTTCCTATTACTACTATTTTAAGAAATGTTACTTGGGACAATGCTTCACTATTTTTTTTTTTTAGTTATTAATCTTAAGGATGTTAATAATATCGTCAATTTAACTTTAAAACGAAAGAAAACAACTGAGTTTCTCAAGAACTTAAATCTTTGCATTATACACCATTGACCTTTTTTTTACACCTATATATAAATTATTATTAATTTTTTTACACATAAATTACTTACTAATTTTTCAAGCCAAAATTTTCTCAATTAAAGAAATATTTTCATTAAATATTGTATACTATGCCCATATTCTTTTCATTTATTCTTCAAGACTTGATTTTTTGTGTATAGTGTAGAGTGTAGAGTCTATAGACCATGTAGACTATTTCTCTTTATAGAGATCGATCAACCCATATATATATATATATATATATATATATATATCATAATAAAATATTTAACAAAATAACAACGGTCAAGCGGTTACTACAACGTAAGATATGTCTGAGATGATCACAGAGGTTCCGAACTTCATCTTCAATTTCTGCCACTCCAACAATTAAAATGCACAATCATTTACCTGTATATATCCTAATCGTTATCCTGCCTTTTAATTATTATTTCTTCTTTGTGTGCCCGTTGATAAGTAACAAAATTACTGACTCAATTTTCATCTTCAATTTATGCACCCTAACAATTAAAATGCACAATCAATTTTTTTAAAAAAAATGCAAATTATCGTGGGACGTAGGAAATAATTACTAACCCAATTTTCATCTTCAATTTCTGCTTCTGCAAAAATTAAAATGCACAATCATTTAACCTATATATCCTAATCCTTATCATGTCTTTTAATTTTTCTTTCTTTCTTGCACCTATTTCATTTGGCTATGCTGGGTAAGATGGGATGGAGATTCTCACTGACCCAAATGCTCTCGTGTGTCACATACTAAAAGCAAGATATTACCCACAAGGCGATTTTCTCACGGCCGAGATAGGAAACAACCCGAGTAATACATGGGCCAGCCTTTTCGCCAACCAGAATCTGGTGCGAGAGGGGGTACGCTGGAAGCTAGGAACGGGAAGCTCGGTCAAAATATGGGAGACACCTTAGATAAACGAGCAGGGAAATTACTATGTTGAGTCGGAATGTATGGAGGGAATCGAGGATCTGAAAGTGGCTGCTTTATTTGACCCAACGACAAGGGAGTGGGACGTCAACCTGATTGAAGAGCTACTTCCTCTCGACGTCCAGCGGGTACTAGACATGGCCATCCCTCCGGAAGGAAGCTCCGACACATTGATATGGCAGCCATCAAGAAATGGCACGTATTCAGTCAAGACGGCTTATGCTCTAGCTGTCTCGACATCGACGGAACCCAATTTCAGGGTGGAAGGGCACTGACAACTTATCTGGGGACTACACACCCCACACCCAAGGTGAAGGACTTCCTTTGGAGAGCCGCGCGAGACTGCCTCCCGACACGGACTAATCTGATCACAAGAACAATGGACACAGTTGGCACCTCTTTGTCCAATGTACGCACACAAAAACTGTTGGAATTAATGGGATTAATTGGGTTTTGACACCCTTGTCTAATTTAATTAATTAGACGGACTAAACGTTAATTAAGAAATAATTGAACGTGACATAGTCGATCTGCTCGCGGAGTAGATGAACGTGGTATATTTAATATCTCAAAACCGAGTTAAGGTGAGTGAGAAATTAATTGTTGAAGTTGAAGAGTTTCAACTTGGAAGTTTGAGAATGTGGGAAATTGTCCCACATAGGAAACCTACAAAACATTTATGATGTATAAAGGTATTGAAGTAGCTTGGTAGTTCAACTATCTAAAAGAGGTACACTCCTCTAAGAGCCACACGCGCGCGCGCGCCCGCCCGTCCGGCTCGGCTCCTCTTTGGATTTTGGATTTGGATTTGGACTACTTCAAGAATTATCTGGAAGTCTCAAACTTGGTCTTCGGCCCACGCACTATTCTTTCTTGTGCCGGATTTATAACTATGTACGTTCGCCGATACTTCTTATACAGTGGTGCTACTGTGTAGGAAGTGAAAGTCGTTTTATAGCAGGCCTACTTTCGAAAACAGAGAGTGCAGCCCTGAGTGCTCATGCAGATTTTATTTTTGCAATGCTGAACAACCCTATTAAGGAGGTGGCCGCCAACTTCGGGATGGTTCTATGGTAAGTGTGGAAGGAACGTAATGAAAAGGTGTGGACAAGAGAATGTAAAGCGCCAAATCAGGCGGTGCACGCATCAACCGCTTATTGGATGGAATGGAGTAAGGCATATTTATTTCCCACAATTTTTCATCAGCAACACAAAACATGCATAACGTTCAGACACAAAACATGCATTACAATTTCAATTCCCGACGTCAATTTGATTAAATTCAGGAAAATTAAAAATAACTTCATGAATGAATTTCATATTGTTTTGTATTTCATTCACCATACAATTTGGAAAATGTTGTGCAGAATTCTGTGGTGTATGACTCGGTGGTGAGTGGAATGATAATAAGTTGTTTCAAGTCTTTGACGTTAATGGGATCTCTTTGTTGTGGAGAATTCTCAAACAGTTGTGAGGTTATCCTCTTCATTTTTAAACGGCATAAAATCTTTCACCATCACTTATTTGTCGAGGTCGAAGGAGCACAAGATCGCGCATATTGTAAGGCAAACAAATCGATCGACTCAGGTCCAAAAACGAAACGTTTTAGGGGCTCAAATTTATATATTTCCCTTTAAATTATTGTATCATAAGAGCCGCCACAAAAGCTTATACTGATATAAAGGGTATTCCAATCTAACTATGTTCTAAAAAAAAATATAACCCAAGTGTTAAAAGTAGGGTCGTTTTATATATGAGACTGTTTCATCAAAGAGTACTTCCTTATAAATGCATCACGAGAAGTATTAATAAATGAACTTTTTTGACACTATTCATATGCCAACTTAAGACTGTTTCAAATTGATTTTTAATAAATAAATAAAATTACTACTACTACATTATTTAGTAAATACTAGTTCTAATAAAATTTTGAGCAAAAACATTTGATTTTTTATACAAAAATTAATTCAAATAGCACCCCTCCAAAACCACGATCATTAGCAAACACCCCTAACACAATAACACAAAGATTAAGCAAACAAACACAAAATACCAAGCTTTTTAGCTTTGATTAAGTAGAATCTATCTTACAAATAAAAATACAAACATCTGGTTTTTTTTTTTTTTTTTTCATTTCATTTTTAACAAAATTACAGATCCCACATCATCAAAATGGAACTAGCAAGAAAACATCAACTGGAAAGCTGCTCATAACTACTAAAAAAAGGCATTTCAAAATTTATAATTAAATTAAAAAACCTGTACAAGCTTCAGAAATGTAGGCGGGTTAACGAGCTGAGGCTGTAGGCCGAGGGTAGGCAGTCATTTTGCGCGTTCCTTCAGCAGTTCTCTTGAACGACTTATTTCCGGTGTTCATTTGGGCACGTCTACTCAAAGGCTGATTCTTTTGATCGTTTTTTGAAGTGTCTTTCGAGCTTTGCAGCTGCTCTAGGGATTTTACGACTTCGTCCATAGTGGGCCTTGACCTAGCATCAGGGGATAGGCACTGAAGAGTGAGTTGAGCTGCCTTAACGGCTTGGCTCAGTGAGTACTGACCTTCGAGACGAGCATCCAAAACGTGGAGAACTCTACGTTTATTGGTGAGGTAAGGCTTTGCCCATTCGACAAGATTGTGTTCCCCCGATGGACGATTTTTGTCTATCGCCTTCTTACCAGATAAAATCTCAAGAAGAACTACACCGAAACTGTATACGTCGCTCTTCGCAGTTAAATGACCTTTTTAACCAAAGAAAATTAGATTTGTTAGTCGATATTATCAGCAAAAAGAACATATTATATAAGCGTTGGTCTTATATAAAACAGTTTTAACGTACAAGTGGTTCGCAACTATCATTTCATAGATGAAACAACTAATATTATCAAGCAACTCCCTTTTACTGAAAGAACTAATACTGTTTAAAAATATACGCAAAATGCAAATCAGTTGCATGGTAAAACTGGTTTAGATAAGACTTTGCCACAATAAAAAGAGACGAGATAAGATACAGTGTTTCTCGTAACATAGTCACATGCCTTCTCTCATACAAAAAAAAATAAAAATAATAACATCATTATTTTCTTGGGTAAATTATGAAATGTCCCCTTGGAGAATGTTGAAATTACCCAAAAGACCATGTGGTTTAAATAATTACTGAAACAAAAAGACCAAAATATTTGTTCAGGCTAATGAATCATCCAAAACTACGAAACAATGTCTCAACGCAAATATGAGAAAAATCACAATAAGTGACTTAATTTAGCATTTATCGATCGGTCAAACAAAAATTTTGTCTTAAATAGAGTATTTGGTAATTCGGACAAACTCCAATTGGGGTTGCATAATTAACCCTATTTTCTTGAGCACAGAAAATCCGACATGAAAACCGAAAATGAGATGATGAAAGTGGGCCAACACAGATGCAAAATCCAATGAAGTTGCTTATTCGTACCTGTGGATAGATACTCCGGAGCTGCATATCCATAAGTTCCCATGACACGAGTGGAGACATGACTCTTATCGCCAGTTGGCCCGTCCCTGGCCAACCCAAAATCAGAAAGTTTGGCATTGTAGTTCTGTGAACAAAAAGAAAGAACAATAAACAACTGATCATGGAAATAGCCATAAACTGAATGTAAAACGGTTAGGGAAACCCATACCGAATCGAGCAGAATATTAGAAGCCTTGAAGTCCCTATATATTACTTTTGCTGCATCGCTATGAAGAAACGCAAGCCCCCTTGCAGCACCAAGAGCAATGCTCATTCTTAGGCTCCAGGATAGTGGCTGGAAGTACGAACCTCCTGGTTTAACAAGAAAACCGATCGTTTATTAGCACATAAAAACCAGGCAAGTTAGATTAGAGAGTTAAGTATGTGTTGCACTCACTTCTGAATAGATGATTTTCCATGCTACCCTTGGGCATGAACTCGTAGACTAAGAGTCTGTGGTCGTCTTCTAAGCAGTAACCGATCAATTTTACGAGATTAGGATGGTGAAGCTGCCCGAGATAGTTGATTTCCGCCTACAAATATCGAAGAATTGTGTCAACAAAAAGCTATCCCTCTTAAGTGTGTGGTGGAAAAATAAATGCTACAAATTAAACAGCTAAAAGACAAGGCAAGAGGGAAATAAGTCAAGAAATGAAGAATCAAAGTAAATCGAGAAAGAGTTTTAGGACAAAAAAGAGAGAACGGTTTATAAGATTTTTGTATATTGACGATGTGTGATTTTTAAAAATAGGGTCTATTTATAAAGAGTGGGTATCTTATGAACCAGATTTTGTGAACACTCTTCTTCAAAGTACTGTTTAGTATACAAAGTGACATGTTTTAAAAAATTCTCGATTTTAAATACTAAGGCAAGGTCTAGTGATTGTATGCACCCTTTAGACATCATATTCAAATTGAATTCCCGACTTCTCAATTCAACTCAATATCCCATGGTATGCTTAAAAGTTTAATGACCCGATTTTATTGATTCCCCTGTTCAAGTGTTCATCGCATTCGGTTCATGTAGAATCAAGATCAATTGACACAAAATCCTTAACAAAATCTCCAAAAACACGAAAAGCACTACAGTGTTCAAACTACAACAATGAATTGGTTCAATTAAAGTAAAGTTCAAGGACAAAGGAAGATTTACATACCAACCATTCCTTGTGTCCTTGCCACCCTTCTTGATTCAGCCTCTTAACAGCTATTACAATACCAGAGCCAGGTCTCGATGCTGCAAACGTGTGCTCATCAATCCAGCCTTTGAAAACAGAACCGAAACCACCTTCCCCTATTACACTGTCTGGGCGGAAATTTCTAGTGGCTGCCTTAAGATCACTGAGTGTGAAGCTTTTCAGGTTTGAGGATTGCAATATTTCGTCTTCGCTTCGAGGAGTTGGCGGGATGGACGCCGAAGATTTGCTGCTTAGATTACTTAACTCTGTCCCCTCTCCACTCACCATTTTAGATGAAATAAGACCTCCATCTATAATTCAGAAAATTTCATGAGAGATTAATAATTTAATACCACAATTACCAAGAGAAAATTGAAAGAAACGAATTGTAGAATTCAACAATTGGGATCTTTGAGCCAAAAAATAATGCAATTCAGTGAATAAAATATCATGGTGTGCAAGAAATTAGCTTCCCACAAGTGAACTCTCAGATCCATTTAATATGAGATCAAGAAACTAAAAAGGCTTCACAGAAGCTGCCCAAAATCCAAATTATATCCCAATTTCATTATTTAAGCCTTAAAATTCCCAAAACACAAAAACACACAATTAAAATAAATACACAAGAAACAGTATCCCAAACTCATGATTATCTTCTCAGCAAAATGAACATTACACTTTAAAGAAAAAGGTGAAAGATGATTCAGACAGTACCTGTACCTGTTTGGAAAGAACTATCAGCCTTAATCTGATTGCTCATGCAAATCCCCATCACAAACCCTAAGAACCCTCCAAAAATAAAACTCAAATCTCTCTTAAATCTTCAAGAATCAGCTTAAAACCACAAACCCACCTCCAAGAATCCACTTTTTCCTATATTACATGCAATTCTCTCAGCTCAGCTGCTTATATGAACTCAATCAAACATCACTATCAGCCGCAGATCTAATGTGAAAATCCCCCCAAATTTGTTGTTTGCTATTTCTTCAAGTTAGGTGTTAGAAAAGATGAACAAAAAAAGATGAAAGCTTGAATCTTGATGAAGAAAGGGGCGACTTTTCCAAGATGGAACTTGGAGGAATGGTGGGTTTATTTGTTAAAAATGGATTATTGCTATGTGGGTTCATATAAAAAGAAGACGCCTTTCGAAGACTTCCTTTATGGTATGCAACATTGACTAGTTTGTTGTCTTTTCTATCTTATTCAATTCAAATCTTTTTTTTATACTCCAACTATTAATTGAATAAATAGTTTAATTGTAGAGGGAAAAATATAAGACATTATCCCATCATGTCGTTATTATTTTCAATGCACATGTGATTTTTGTAATAGTGTTGATAACCTTTAATATGCATTTAATGACGTGGAGCCATTCAAAAGTTTCTTGGTCAAGAAATTAATTGAAGCAGGAGTATTATATTTGACATGTAAAATCATTAGAAAATTTAGTTTTTCAGAATTCTGAGCTTTAGTCAAATATTCTCAATGTTCCAATTAAACTAGGTCT
Organism: Galeopsis tetrahit; assembly: GCA_963675135.1. Classification (NCBI taxonomy): domain Eukaryota; kingdom Viridiplantae; phylum Streptophyta; class Magnoliopsida; order Lamiales; family Lamiaceae; genus Galeopsis; species Galeopsis tetrahit. Next base: position 68,813,934 of record OY776128.1, on the reverse strand, counting down.
CTAAATTCCTGATGTTGAAATTATCACAAATTGATACTTTTAAACAGTTCATATAAAATATGTTAATTATGTGGATTGATGATTTATTTTGTTCAATTAAAAAAGTGAATGTAGAAATTTTATCTTTGAATCACTACAAATTATTGTGTTCTTTATTGTTGTAGCATTCATGTTACTTGTCATTTATGCAAGCATACCTAAAGCACTTCATAGAATTGTATTTAAGTGAATGGTTGTTTTTCCACTAAATTCATTGTTTGTATTGTTTAAAGATTTCAAAGTTTGATTTTGGTTAATAAGTGTAACATTTGAGTGATTAAAAAGGTGTTTTGATTTGAAGGGGCTTATCATCTCTGCATTTTGATTAATTAAGTTAGATAGCTTTTCAATTAAGTTAAGTTGCTTATTAGCTTTCTATCTCTAAAACTCCTATGCTTCAACCCAGCTGATCGGTCATCCTCCCCATCTGATCTCCCCTCCACTCTCGATGGTGCCACGGTGACCGATCAGAAGAGATTATTTGTTGATCTCGTTTACAGATTTTTTTAGGTAGTTTTAGTTCTTTGGTTTGATTTGCGGCCTTTGACTCGGTGGGGAACTTGTTGTGCCTTAGTGGAGCCTACTTCATTTTTGTTGTCGTGCTTAAATGCTCTGGATTCTAGTGCTTGGTGACCTCCATTTTTTTAATTTTCTCTGTTTATTTTAACAATAGACTACCTTAGTGTATGGTTTGTCTCGTTGTTAAAATGGAGAACTGAGCGTAGCTTGCGAAGTGTACACTCGCGTTCCCACGATTGGAGTAGATAGCGACATCGAAATGATATGTCTCGATTTGAAGATCTCGTGCTTAAAAACATATTTGTGTACATTTAAATTGATCTTCTAAACCCTAAAAAAAGTTGTTTATTAGCTTTCAGTAGAATTGTTATCTAAATCAAGTCCACCCAACTTTAGACAGTTTGGAGTTTGGTTTTTTGAGTGTCATTTTTTTTTTTAATAAATCATTCATCTTAATTGTTGTTATACTAGTTAAAAAGTTTTAAAACTCCATACATGTGTGTAACACTCTTTTTTATACCAACAATGTACCAATAAGTAAAAAAATACACAATTTCAATACGAAATTATGCAATGATACGAATCATACACAAACCAAAAAATCATGCACACTTTTCTACTTATGAATGCATGACTTTTGAAATTTGAATTGAAGGTCTAAACTAGTTTGTTGGTTAATTAGTTATATCAACTCAATATTCACCTACTACTCACTTGTTATTTTTCATGCATTTTCCTTTTTATCACTTAATAATAAAGGCTTAAAAAAACATAAAGATTGTGAAACGTGTGTAGCACCAAAATAGCAATCAAGAGGAAAAAACTGATCAGTAGTTGCACATAGAAAGCTTGTTGCCTAACAACCACTATTTTAGTTGAAAATACATAAGGCACATTGGTATGATATAGTTGAGCTCACTATATAACATGATTATTCAATCCAATCTACCTTAACCTTGTTCATTCTTACATAGAAAAATGGAATCAAGTGGAAGACAATCTGAAATTGAAGATATATCACAATCACCTCCAACCATTGGATCCATGCAAATTGCAGGAAGCAATAGCTTTGGCCATAACATTGAGTTCATGCCTCAAACCTATCTCCGAAGCCTGAGTTCTGAAATCGACATAGAGGAGGAGAGACCGAGCAAGAGACAAGATCGCCCTCTCCCGATTTTTCTCAAGGCTAGTTAGTTGTTGTACTAAAGATGAGTAAGTAGTGCTTAGTTTTGTGTAGTTATGATTCTTAACTTGTGATTTGTTTTCTCTCCAGTTTGAAGATGTGGAGTTTAAGGTAAAAGTTGGAAGTGCTTCTTCCTCTATTAACCCTGTTAGAATTGTGATGTCGAAAGTGGCGTCGCAGATGAGCAGCGAACAGGATCAGTACAAGCAGATATTGAAGGGTGTAACTGGTAGTGTAGGCCCTGGTGAGATCTTGGCTCTCATGGGGCCTTCTGGTAGTGGAAAGACAACTTTGTTGAAGATCATTGGTGGAAGATTGAGTGAAAATGTTAGTGGGCTTGTTACTTACAATGATGTTTCCTACAGTCCAGCTCTAAAGAGAAGGTAATTCTTGATCAACCTCAGGAAGAAAGAACAAATCATGTAATCTTTTTTGTTTTGGCAGGATCGGGTTTGTGACACAAGACGACGTGCTTTTTCCGCAATTATCAGTGGAGGAAACACTAGTGTTTGCAGCATTCTTGAGACTTCCGAGTAGAATGAGCCAAGGCGAAAAGTACGAAAGAGTAGACCTCATCATCAAGGAATTAGGCCTTGAAAGGTTTGTTCAATCTCTTTGTATCATTCATAAACTTAAAAAGTGTATCTTGTGCTTATGGGATAAGAGTGTAGATGTCGACATACAAGAATCGGAGGTCCGTTCATCAAGGGTGTATCGGGGGGAGAAAGGAAAAGAACAAGCATAGGGTATGAAATTCTGGTTGATCCTTCACTACTTTTGCTTGATGAACCAACTTCAGGCCTCGATTCCACTTCTGCTAATAGGCTTCTACAAATACTGCAAGGTCTTGCAAAGGTATATTTAATCATTAATCTTTCTTCATGATTGACAACTTATATTGATTCTTCTGAGTTACTATTACTATTAGGTAGGGAGGACGATTATTACGACGATCCATCAGCCTTCGAGTAGAATGTTTCACACGTTTGATAAGGTTCTGCTGATATCAGAAGGGTACCCTTTGTACCATGGGAGAGCTAGAGACTCAATGGAATACTTTTCGTGTTTAAATTTCATTCCGGAGATTCCCATGAATCCTGCTGAGTTGTTGCTGGATTTAGCAACCGGACAAGTGAATGATATCAGTATTCCTGATGAACTCTTGTTAGCATCTCATGACACTAATGGTGAATTTGGAAAAGTTGTTATAAAAGTGAGCTTTTTTGTTGTTGTTGTTGTTATAAAGCTGTTAGTATTCTCCTTTTGATTGATCAGTGTTATTATTATATAATATGTGTATGTAGTATCTACAAGAAAAGTACAAAGTGGAATTGGAACCAAGAGAGAAAGAAGAGAATCATCAAATAGGGAAGGTGCCAGAGCGCCTTAAGATAGCTGTGCAAGTGAAGAAAGATTGGACCCTTAGTTGGTTGGAACAATGTAGGATATTGTTCAAACGAACGTATAAGGAACGATGGCGAGATTATTTTGATCTGCTTCGACTAGTTCAGTCGTTCGGGGTTGCTGTCCTATTAGGCCTCCTGTGGTGGAAATCAAGTACAAGAACAGAAGCTCAACTGAGGGATCAAGTAAGGGATGCAATAGTCCATTTGATAATTAGTCCATATGTGTTAAAAGATTATTAATCATGCAGATAGGTTTGTTATTCTACATCTGTATCTTCTGGACGTCGTCTTCCATATTCGGAGCAGTATACGTGTTCCCATTCGAGAAGATGTACGTGGTGAAAGAGAGAAAAGCAGATATGTACAGACTAAGTGTTTACTATGTTTGCAGCACATTATGTGACATGGTGGCACATTTACTATATCCCATTTTCTTCATGTGCATCCTGTATTTCATGGTTGGTTTCAAGAGAACAGTGGAATGCTTCTTCCTCACATTATCCACCATACTCTTGATCGTCGTGACCAGCCAAGTACGTGTACGCGTGTGTTTGTGTCTATGTGTGTCAAGGCCGGTTTTGATGAGTGAGTAACTCTGTTATTAGGGGGCAGGGGAGCTGTTCGGAGCAGCAGTAATGAGCGTAAAACGAGCCGGGATGATCGCTTCCCTCATCCTAATGCTCTTTCTTCTCACTGGTGGATACTATGTTCAGGTTCAATTCTACCAAATTAAAACATGTGACACTAATATTTAGTATGTATGTTACAATGACACTAATATTTAGTGTATTTTTGCATGCAGCATATACCAAAGTTTATCAAGTGGCTGAAATATGTGTCATTTATGTACTACGGATTTAGGCTACTGATGAAGGTGCAATACTCAGGGGATGAGTTATATGAGTGTGAAAGCAAGGACGGTTGTCGGAGACTGCAGAGCTCGCCGTCGTTCGACACCGTAAATTTGAACGGCGGATTCAAAGAAGTGTGGGCTTTGTTAGCTATGGCCTTGGCTTATCGACTCTCCGCTTACCTCTTTCTACGCAGGAAGATTAGTATCTACCAACTTTGACATCACATTCACATAAATAACACTCATTTTCATGAATAAAAAATGTGTATACCTTTTATTAAAACAAATGGTGTATATACTTTAGTGTTAAAATAAACGTCTTTGCTTTTACCACACATATCTATTTTACTTTAATCTTTCCCCTTGTATTTCACTACTTCTGACTAATACATAGATATGTAAACAATGAAACTAAAGTTGATAGTTCCTACAAAGACATTCTGATGCAGCATGCGTGATCAAAAGAACAAACAACAAGAATCGTTGATTCACAGAATACCCGAATCTTGATAAAACTAAGAATAATTCTTCAATAATATTCCAATCTTACAAAACTGCTCAACAATGTTTGAAAAACGAAAATAAAACCAAACCCTAGTTTACGGAATTAGGAAATTACAAAAAAAATCCAAAACAATTAAAAATTGCAAAAATAACACAAAAAAGCAATAAAACACGTTTTTTATCACTCAAACAATGAAATTTGACCAAAAAGCGTCACCCGCCAAAATCGGGTTCCAGCGCCCAAAACTTCAAAAATTCTTCGGATGCTCTCGTTTCTTCAAAAATTGCAATGCTAACCGTGCTACATCACATTCTAATCACACTGGAACAACTCATCATAAGAAATTGATCTTTTAGATAAAACAAATTCAATCATAAATTTACATAAATAAAATGTCAATATCATTTGTGAAAGAATAAAACCCAATTCATATAGGATTAATCAAAAATATTGAAGCCCCCAACTGATAAAAGTAGAAGGCCCGCAAAAGTGTTGAAGCCATTGAGAATTGATCTTTATAATACTCCATAAAAATTCATTTTGTTTATATAACGTTAGTTTATAATTGATCAATCTAATATATAAAACTATATAAATTCGATTAATTAATCGCGAAGGGTTCACCTTAAGGTTTTCTTTTTCGATCAAATTGATTATGAATAACTTCATTAGCTTGTTCTATTAAAGTTGTTGATGAGATCGGAGAGTTAGAATGGTAATCATTAATTAAGCATTAACATATGTTTTAGGAAAATATATAAGTTATCCATGCATACTAATTTCAATCCGACTTGTTTGAGAATCTTATGTCCAAGTATGTATACTTATTTGGAAAGTACAAGTATACTTATTCCCTATGTCCATAAATGGTGTTGCACTTTTTAGAAAGTACAAGACTTACACTTTTTAGTAAATGGTGTTGCACTTTTCAATTATTACTAAAAATATTATTATACAGTTTAATAATTGAAAAGTGCAACACCATTTACCAAAAAGTGTAAGTCAGTAAAACTGAAAAGTGCAACATGGACTAGGGTGCATAACATGCACTCGAGTCCATAGCAAACCAACCCAAAAAAAAATATGTTTCATTGACTAGGCACAAGTTTTAAAAATTAATAATTTATATATATGCGAACAATTTGGATTTTAAAAATAAACTAGTGTGCATCGTGAAAATTAAACACAAACCATAATCAGAGTAGTTATTTTATTATGAATCAAAGTTAAGGTGGGACCTTATAAGTATTGGAGTACATCTCAAATGATTAAAAATAAACAATCTTAATTGATTCGGTTTTAATTCGAGGTTTTAGATTCTTGAGTTTCCAGAGTCTATCTTTATGTGCGGGAATTCATGATGAATAGAGAATAGTCAAAACAATACATAATGAATTTTGAAATGTCTTAAAAGTAATGATTACTAATTTAATTGTTTATAATTATCTTAATCACTAATCAAAACGTGTCTATAATATTTGGTTGCTTGTGCGTAAAGATTTTTTTAGTTGACCCTAAATGGTAGAATCGCTTCTGTCTTGACAGCCACGTGTAAATGAGCAATTTTGGGTAAGATACTAGATGGAGTAATTATAATTAATCTTCCTGGAAAATACCTACAAATAATTATTTTTTATTTTTTGTCTAAAAAAAATCATACTTCAAAAATCACATTGATCAGTTTTTTGTTAATCCTCTTTGCACATTCATGTGACGTAATGATGTCATGTCTTATAAGATACTTTAGAAACACGTATTTAATCACCTTCGTTGAAAATAACTGAATACCAAGGGATTTCTGAGTTCGAGAGAATCGTCCAGTGTAGAAATAAGTATAAAGTCCTTTAGAACAGAGGGCAAATCCCTCAGGTGAAAAATTTGCAGAAAAGAAACCTCAACCTCTCCTCTGAGCTGTCATAGGAGAGCAGGTTCGGCATAGAACTCAGAGCTTAATTGATATTTCCTTGTGGATAAAATCGGTTTTAATTTCTCCTTTGAGCTGTCAGAGGAGAGAAGATGGATCGTTGAATTCACAACTCTGCCTCTTAAAATTTGTCTCTAGGGGACAACAAGTACAAACACAATCTTTGAATGTTAAAGTATCTTCTGATATTTGTAGACACACTACTAGAACATTTATGGTATGTCAGATCTGAACGATGACGTGGCTTCCAGCTGGTAAGGAACCCCAGCTCTCGAAATGACCTCTTTACTCCAAAGTGAGTGATGTATATAAGTTCCTTATTTCATTTTCGTAAAGGTTAAGTCATTCTTACTCTCATTACTTTCTCTCTCTAAAAGAATATATATTGTTCATCTCCACCATTTTGATCCCAACTGATTTGAGCGTCGGAGGGCTGTCGCCGTCGCCCCCTCCAGTCCGATTTTGTTGCAGGTCCACCAGTTCCTACGCCATCCGCTCACCACGGTTCGTTTTAAGGATTTCTCAAAGGATCAAACTAGGTATTTACCCCATTCTTATCCATTTTTATCGTGTTCCATTTTTTTAACACGACCATGTCTCATCACACATGAAATTTCCAACATTAATTACTTCGTATATATATGATATAATTGAAGCACCGACAGTATGTCGTCCACATCAGGCTCATAGCACTTCATTTATCTTTTGAAAGGGTCAACAATTAGTACTTGCAATGGGCTGCTGTATATTCATAATCGGTCGCGGGTGTTGCAACTTTGGGCTCAAATTCCTCCTCCTTTTTTATGTGAGCCCAATTTATTTTCTTCGTTTTTACTCGTGAGCCCAGTTTATGTGAACCCAAAGACACATGGATCACACCTTATTGATTAGGCCCAGGCTATATACCCCTCAATACTTGTTAAATATACACCCCAATACATGCACACCCCCTCAAAATGGATTATGTTAGATGTACTTCCCCTAAAATACCTAATATGCCCCTTTACACATTTAAATCAAATTATGCATACACTCCCTCAATTAAATTCCTAAACCCTAATTTTTTTTCCCAACTTCTTCCCCACATCTTCCAACCCTTCTTCCTCCCACCATCAAAACCGCCCACCCGTCGCCGTCGATGCTCAGCCGCCGCTCGCCTAAAGCTCCTTCTTCTTTCTTCTGTTTTCATTTTTTCTGTAACTATCGGCGGCGGCACTGTCCCTCCCTCGCCGAGCGCGCGCCGCCTCCTCTTCCTCCCTCGCCCAAGCTCCTCCCACCTCCCTCTTTTTTTCATTTTTTTTATTTATGTAACAAGCGGTCGTGGGCGTCGCCGCCTCCTCCCTCGTCAAGCGCCGCCGACAACGACGCCTCCTCCCTCGTCAAGCGCCGCCGACAACGACGCCTTCTCCCTCGTTAAGCGCCGTGATTTGTGTGTCGATTGCTCAGCTTTCACATGATTATTTGATCAAAATTGATTCGTTTGCATGTATTTTTCACACATAATTACTTGATTTGGTGTATATTGGTTGAGGGAGGTCTTTGAGTTGTTTTTGTAGGAATTGGGAGCTTATTCGAGAAAAAAATCACAAGAAACGAGTGATCAATCATCATTGATACTCGCATGAGAAGAAAAGACGATCTACATAAGCTTGAGCGAGGAAATTCGAAAGAAACGGGTCGAGATACGAAAGGAAAAGACAAGAGAGTGGAGAGGCCGAGCTAAAAAACAACATGGCCGGGTAGTTTGGCCCGGCCATGCCCTGTGACCGTCAAAGCTTCGTATGTTGGTCGGGTAAAACCACCTGGTCGGGTGGTTTCACCCGGCCATGACTTGTGCACGCCATCAACTTCGTATTTTGGCCGGGTGACTTCACCCGGCCACACCCTGCTCTCCCCTTTTCATTCGTTGTTGGTCCCAAAAGTTGAGTTAAGATTGAGTAAGCTAAGAAAAAGTTTAGAGGGGAGGGGTGAATAGACTTTTCAAATTCTATCAAAATATCAGAGTTTTTAGTGCGGAAATGTGTTCTGTACAGTACTGTTCTTAAAATCAGCTCAGTACTAAACAGTTAGCTTTTATACTCAACTTTTCTTTAAATCTTTTCTTTAGAAAACTTACTGTTCTTATTCAACAAATATATCAACAGTTAATCAAAACATAAAACAGTAAAGAACACAAGATTTTTATAGTGGTTCGACAAATGTCTACATCCACTCTCACAACTCCAGTTGCGATGTTTTATTACTCTTCTTCACTTGAGTACTTGTAGCTTAGAGTCCCAAGATTAAGACTTTGATCTTGTCGATTACACCACCAGGTATATCTTCGATCTACTAGTAATTTCACAAGTAACTAGCACACTTGTTTACACAATACAAACTTAAAACGAAAAGTAAAACTTCTCTTTGTAGTAATAGCCTCTGTTTCTTCAAATCAGATCTGTGGCTTCTCTTCAGTTCTTCGATCTTCAACTCTGTGAGTGCTTGAATACTTGAATACTTCTTGATTTGCTCTTGAATAGTAATTGTATCAGTAGTGTCAGTAGTCTTTTCAAGTAGAAGATCACACGGTATTTATAAGATCTAGTATGATAGTTAGCAGTTTGTGAACTAACTCTCAACTAACTCATAACCGTTTCTTGTTGTAACTTCTTTCTGTTTTGTAACCAACTTATCTTATCTTTCTGTTGGGATATAAATTCATCCTAAGCCCCACTTGATGTTAGAATAGTTTTGATGGCCAAAACACTTAGAGTTTATAAATGTAATAGGATCAGCTGACTTGTATAGAACAACTTAGACTAGTCTTGTGTGATCAACTGTATTGATATCAGCTGATCAGCACAGTCCTGGCTTACATGCCTATCCTCAAGATGAGAAGAGTAGAAGACATGAAGACTAGAAGATCCTTGAATACCAGATAAGTTAAGGTGCTTGTATACCTACCTATCTGATGGAGTCCCAGATTGAAGATGGCCTAAAAGCAGTACAAAGAATTTCCAGATCAGAAGAGTGAAGACAGAAGACCTAAGGCCAGAAGAGTAGTCAGAAGACTAGAAGTACAGATCAGAAGACTATGTGCTCTTCCAGGACTCGGCTGATTCCCAAGTCATCTTGCAATTCAAACGAAGACCTAACTTATTTAGAAGATTGACATGATCCCAGGATTGAAGCAATCAAGCGGCTGGAATCAAGGAATCAAGCTATTATGGAAAGATTGCTCAAACGGCTAGTCAACTCCAACGGCTAGTTGCAACCAATCTCCATTATAAATACAAGAGGATGAGAAATCACAGAAGAGAAGTCACAAGAGAGAATTCAACAAGCCAAGCAAGCAATCAAAGCTAAAGCCATACAGTTCTAAGAATTCTCAAAAGAGCCAGAAACCATTAGATTATCTATAGCTCTTAAGTGATTTCTATCCAACCCTTAAGAACCTGAAACCTGTTCATATTGTATATCAATTGTTTTAGGCATAGTGGTTAAGCAAATTATAAGCTTGAACCATTAGTTGGATACACCTCAAAAACCCCAAACCCTCACCGAAAGGTTAAAGTTTTTGAAACCCCTTAAAGTGCAAGTGCTTACAATCACTTGTGGAGACCGTAGCTGTTAGGACGGCTCAGATCTCAAAGTCCTAACCTTGGGACTATAAAGGTCAAGACCCTTGTAATTTGTGGAAATTAAAGGGATTAAACATCACGTTAGGACATGAGAGTGGACGTAGGAACGTATATCCGAACCACTATAAATCCGGTGTTATTTACTTTCTGCACTTTACATTTCTGCCTTTACATTCATTATTATATAGTGCATACTGTGATTTCAACACTCTTCAAAACAAGGCCATAACTTTCAAACCAGCATCAGCTGAGTATTTTCATTAAGTAAAACAAGTTACAAGAACGAGTCTAAACCAGGGCCACCATAATTCCGCATATAACCTCCTCAGTCAGATCACTATAGTCATCTGGACCAGCAGACTTGCAGTCCAGTTGACATAGCAATCAGAAGAGGTTCCCAACTCTGTTTGAAAAAGTTTTAAAGTCTATTCACCCCTCCCCTCTAGACTTTAAACCCATTCACTACTCGTTCAGGGACCAACAAGTGGTATCAGAGCAGTGGTTCTAACGGACTACTGTCTCTAGATTATCAGAAGACTTGAGGGAGTCTTTCTGTAGTCCTCTTGAACAGATCTTTTGAAAAACTTGTTTTTGAAAATCCATACAACATGAGTGCTAACATGCGAAAGTTGCCTAAGTTTTCAGTTGAGGATTATGATTACTGGAAGATCAGGATGAGGAAGAATCTCACATCAGTCCACTACAAGATGTGGTCTGTAATCACAGAAGGCCCAATCACCATCATGACAGTCAACACTGCAAATGGTGATCCAGAAGTCCCAGTTGGAGAACTGGTTCCCAAGCCCATGAGGGATCTCACACCAGAAGAGATGAAGCAATCAAACCTTGATAGCATTGCTCAAGATTACATAATGCAAACTCTTCCAAATGAGTACATTGCAAAGGTCATCCACTGTGAGTCAGCCAGAGAGATGTGGGAGGCATTGGCACTCCTCTGTGAAGGAACTGAGCTGATCAAGGAAAGCAAACTGTCGACAGCAGTCAAGAAGTTTGAACACCTCAAGATGCATCCAGGAGAAACTATTGATCAGCTGGACAATAGATGTACAAAGATCATAAATGAGATTGAATCTCTAGGCAAGAAGTATACAAATAGAGAGAAAAACTTGAAGATCTTGGACTCTTTACCCAAGAGATGGAAACTCAAGAAGACCATCATCAAAGATACTCAAGATATCAAGAAGTGGTCTACTCAAACTCTATTTCAGAACCTAAAAGCTCATGAATATGACCTTGACAGAGAAGAAAACTCAGGAAGTGATGAGTCAACTGCAGCCCCATCTACCTCCAAGACTGTAGCCTTCAAGGCAGCCAATACAAAAGCTGCAAGTACCTCATCTGGCAAGGCCTCTCTGAAAACAGAAGACTGTGAAGGATAAGACATGAGTCTGAAGGAACAAATGGCTCTTATGATCAAGAGATTCGAAAGGATGAACACTCTCAACAGCAAATATAGAAAATTCTATAGAAACTACAAAGATAGAAGAGCAAGTTCACCCTCCAGAGGTTCCAGAGAAAGAACACCAGAAAGACATCCTAGAAAGGATGTGGAGTCATCTGACAGCCGAGGATCCAGAAGAAGAGATGCCACTCCTCCAAGGAAAGGCAACTCAAATCAGAAACCTGGATCATGCTTCAACTGTCGCAAACCAGGACACTATGTCTATGAATGTCCTGAGCTGGATTTGGATGACAAAGAAGAAAGAAGGCCAAGAAGAACTTCAGACAAGAAAGCTATGGTGACTGAAGAATCTGAATATCAAAGTGATGAACTCCCTACATCACCAGACTGCCAAATCTTCTCAGATGATTCAGATGACCTAGCTATGATGACCATAGGTGAAAATGAGGTAAACTCCTATACTACTACTTTCCATTCACCTATTTTTTCACAATCAGATGAGATAAACTCATCTGAAGGCGAATCAGAAGACACATATTATCAATCTTTAAGAAAAGTAAAAGGTGATCTGGATATTGCCACTAGAGCTTTTATAGAAGTGGAAGAGGAGAATAAGGATCTAAGGAAAGAAATTGCTAAGTTGAAAAAGGTTAAGTTTGATAACACCCCTGAGCTGGCCACAATGAATGAAAGATTGACCAGAGAAGTGGAGCTTCTTAAGGAAGAAAATACCACAATAACTCAGTTGTATGAGGGGATGTTACAAACTCAAGCTTTAGAAACTAAGGAACTTCGTTCACTACAATCCAAATTCGATGACCTCTTCCAAGCACACAAGCTCTTAGAAAAGGAGAAGGAATGCCTAAATCAAAAGATATCAGAGTTCAATAAAGCCTCTACTACTATTGAAAGTATCTCTGAGTATTATAGATCAAATGGCAATAAGATGGGTTTTGGCTATGAACTCAACCCATCTACATCCTCTCCAGCTGGGGGTAGTACACCTAACAAGTGCACTACTCAGACACATGAAAAGGGTGAGTGTTCTAAACACAATGAACCTAATATGAACCAAAAGGCATCTGTACCAGCTAAGGCTAACTATCCCAAAACCAAAAATGGTAAAGGACAAGCTAACCCCAAGCCTGTACAGAGGAACAGCAAACAGCCTAGACCATCTCGGCTGAGACAGTCTCAGTTGTATGCTGCTCCAGCCAAGAAGAAGAAGTCTTCTTCAAACAAATCTGTTCTCTTTGCACCCCCTATCTCTTATGATATTGTGAGAACAGAAGAGTATGGTCCATATAATCGTGTGCATCGACCAGCTAATGCACCCAGGCCGAATGTAACTAGTCAAAAGATCATGTATGTACACTCCTATAAAGGGAAACCATTTGACTATTACTTAGCTGACACTAAGGACAAATCAGATCAGCCCAAGGTGCTGACTGGTAAGATTTGGTTCTGTGATGCCCGAGGGAAACAACTCAAGTGCTCAAGGTTGTTCAAACGACCAATGTATATGTGGGTTCCCAAGGGTAGTACTAACACCCAAGGACCCAAAACAAAATGGGTACCTAAGACTTAACTTTTCTTGCAGGAAAGGAGGGACCTATACAGAAGAGGAGGTCTAGCAGGAGAAACTTGGTACATAGATAGTGGATGCTCAACTCACATGACAGGAACCAAAGCCCTGCTGACCAACTACATAGAAAAGAAAGGTCCAAAAGTCTTCTTTGGTGATAACGCGCATGGTAACACAAAAGGATATGGCACCCTTAAAAATGGTGACATTGAGGTACATGATGTATCATATGTAGAAGGTCTTAAGTTTAATTTATTATCTGTTTCTCACTTTTGTGACACTGGTTACTCAGTCAAATTCTCTAAAGATGAGTGTCTCATAAGTGATAAGAGAACAAAACAAAACCTTCTAACAGGATCTAGAAAGGGAAGTATGTATCTTGCAAATTGGAACAGCTGTCCTAAGGATACATGTCTGCTTGTGAAGAGCCCTAAAGATGTCAGCTGGCTATGGCACAAACGTCTTAGTCATCTGAACTTTAAGACTATGAACAAGTTAGCAAGGGAATCCTTAGTTGATGGTCTGCCTAATGAACTCTACTGTAAAGATCAGGTGTGTGATGCATGTCAACAAGAAAAGCAAACAAAGGTCTCCTTCAAGACCAAGAAGACAGCATCAACCAGCAGAGTTCTTGAACTGCTTCACATGGATCTCTTTGGACCAATCACTCCAACCACTCTAACAGGGAGGAAGTACACTCTTATTGTTGTAGATGATTATTCCAAGTTTACTTGGGTTATCTTCTTATACAAGAAGAGTGAAACACAGCAGAAGCTCCCTGAACTATTGAAGAGGATCCAAGTAGAGAAAGGAGAACCAATTGTGAAAATTAGAAGTGACAAAGGCACTGAATTCATTAACTCTTATATTATTGCCTATTGTACTTCTAATGGTATTCAGCATGAGACAAGTGCAGCAAGAACACCACAACAGAATGGTGTAGCTGAAAGAAGAGTCAGAACACTCAAAGAAGCTGCCAGAACACTCCTTGCTGAATTCTCCACTCCCAAGAAGCTATGGGCAGAAGCCATCAACACAGCTTGTCACACTCAAAACAGGTCAGGTATTCATAAAATACATGAGAAAATCCCATATGAACTATGGAAAGGAAGAAAACCTAGAGTATCTTACTTTCATATATTTGGTTGTAAGTGTTTCATTCACAACAATGGGAAGAGTAAGTTGAATGCTTTTGATGCCAAAGCAGATGAGGGGATATTTTTAGGATACTCCTCAACTAGCAAAGCATTTAGAGTACTCAACAAACGAACCCTTCTTGTGGAAGAAACACCTCATGTTGTTTTTGATGAATCTTGTGAAAAGAATGCAGTAGAAACAAACTCAGCTGCAGATCAGATGAGACATCTAGTGATCAAGTCCAAACCAGATGAGTTCATTGAAGTCAATGAACCTTTCCCTGAAGAACCAGAGGAGGATAAGCCTCATAGACCTGTCACTAGATCTCAAACTCAAGCAGGACAAGCTGACCAGAATCAAGATGCACCAATCCCAAATGCCAGGGGGAATGATCTCTTTGACACTCAAGATACAGATGATGATCGACCTAATCAAGTCAACCCTCCTGATGGCACTAGATCAGATGAGAATCCAAGCTCATCCAATGCAGATACTCCTGTGAGGCATACATGGAGAAACAACCATCCATCAAACCTCATCTTAGGAGGAGCTGACTCAGGTGTCAAGACAAGAAGACAACTGAATCAGAACTCACAATCATCTATGTTCTGCTGGTGTGCTTTCCTATCCAACATTGAACCAGCTGATATAGAAGAAGCAATGACAGATAGCAATTGGATCACTGCTATGCAAGAAGAACTAAACCAATTCGAAAGAAATGAAGTCTGGGAATTGGTAGATCGTCCTGTAAACCACAATGTAGTAGGAACAAAGTGGGTATTCAAGAACAAGAAGGACGAAAATGATGTGATAACTAGAAATAAGGCTAGACTAGTTGCAAAAGGATACTCTCAATCTGAAGGGATTGACTATGATGAAACCTTTGCTCCAGTAGCCAGATTAGAAGCCATACGACTGTTTCTAGCTTATGCATCATATATGGGCTTCAAGGTATATCAAATGGATGTCAAGAGTGCTTTTCTAAATTGTATTCTGGTAGAAGAAGTATATGTAGATCAGCCTCCAGGTTTTGAAAAAGGTGATCAAGTATATCGACTGAAGAAGGCTCTCTATGGTCTAAAACAAGCCCCTAGAGCTTGGTATGACACATTGTCACAATTCCTACTTGAAAATGGATATACAAAAGGCAAAGTGGATAGAACTCTTTTCAGAATACAAGAAGGAGAAGACATCCTAATGGTGCAAATATATGTAGATGATATTATATTTGGAGCACCCAATCAAGAGATGTGCAAGAAGTTCTCTGAACTTATGCAAGGAAAGTTTGAAATGAGCATGATGGGTGAGATGAATTATTTTCTAGGAATTCAAGTTAAGCAGAGTTCAGAAGGGATCTTCATCAACCAGTCCAAGTATACCAAGAGCCTATTAGAAAGATTCAAAGCCCTACAAAGCAAGACTGCAAGGATTCCAATGATGACATCTTTCAAAATGGAACCAGATGAGTCTGGAAAGGTAGTTGATCAAGCTGAATATAGAGCACTGATTGGATCTCTACTATATCTTACAGCTAGCAGACCAGACATAACATTTGCTGTAGGAGTATGTGCTAGGTTTCAAGCAAACCCAAAGCAAAGTCATCTAGAAGAAGCAAGGAAGATTCTCAAGTACCTAAAAGGAACAGTCAACCTAGGACTATGGTACCCTGCTGATGACAATCTAGAATTGAGTGGCTATTCTGACTCAGACTAAGGAGGATGTAGAATTGATAGGAAATCCACATCTGGAACCTGTCAATTTCTAGGCAACAAGCTGATATCATGGTTCTCTAAGAAGCAAACCTCAGTTGCAACCTCCACCACTGAAGCAGAATACATGGCAGCTGGTAGTTGTTGTAGTCAGCTGCTCTGGCTAGTTCAACAACTCAAGGATTACAATGTAGAGGCAAGAGAAGTCCCTATTTATTGTGATAGCAGCAGTGCCATTGCCATCACTCAAAATCCAGTCCTCCACACAAGGTGCAAGCATGTCGACATTCGACACCACTTCATAAGAGACCACCTTGAAAAGAAGGACATCAAGATGGAGAAAATTCACACAGATATCCAAAGAGCAGACATCTTGACTAAGCCCCTAGCTGAAGAAAGGTTCAAAACCCTATGTTACAGCTTAGGACTCCTGGACCCAAGCACATGAAGAAGGAAAGATCAGCTGAAAACCTCAGCTGACCCAAGTGCAGCAGACTAGGAGGATCAGATGAGGTGAATAGACACCCTCATCTTCAGGTAAGTTCTTTCCCAATGAAGACAAATAAAGCTGAGGGAAAACTTAGAGTCATCTAATCAAGGGGGAATCAATGATACCTTAAGAATCCTTGATGAAATACTCTAAAATCTGCATTGCATATCATATCATATATATATACAGCAGACTTGAACAAAGTTATTTGATCTCTTTATTCCCAGCAATGTATACTATGTATAATAATAAACTATTCTTCATAAAATACTTTATTTATATACATAAATACAGTGTACTATTGAGTTATACTTGGTTGGATTAATACACCACCGACTCAACAGTATGCATGCACAGTACGGATTTCAAATAACTCTTGCTCAAAATTTATAAATTCTGCATTCCATAAGATAAAGTCTGAATATCTTTAAATGTGAACCCTTAGATCAAGAATCTCATTGTTGATCTTAAGAAGTAACTTTTCAGAAATACAGACCTATCAACTCTATAGTTTTGTCATCTTTCACTCCACTACCTCATTTCTACCCCTATAAAAGGAGGAAGTTATGAGAACACCTAAGAACAAAAATCACCAACTACAATTTTTGTTTCAGGTATGGAGAAGATTGAAAGAAAAGATGGAATGGAGATCATTCTTCAACCAAAGTCTTGGGTGAAGGAGATGAAGATTTGTCCAGAAGATGAAGATGATGCAGATCAGCATACTTGGTTTAACAAACATAAGTATGTCTATGAAAACTAGAGGAAAGAGAGAAGTCCTTATTGAAAACTAGAGGAAAGAGAGATGCAGAGGACAGAGTAGCAAACAAGCAGAGCTTCTTCTCCAGGGGGAAGTTCTACATGGAGAGCTTGTTATCAAAAGCTATTGTGTCTAAACAGAACATGAAGGCTGAGTCCATGGCCCACTCTTCGACTCCATTGAAGCCTCTTCCAATCTTCCTTCTCTTTCAAGAGTAGCGAAGAGATTCAATTAGGACACATTTGATGCTACAACCCATCTGATGATGAGGAACATCAGATGGTAAGGGCAACCTGAACCAGTGGGATACCATCCAGGCTGATATACATATTGATTTGATGGCCCTACTTGATTCAGAGATAGAGCTGGAAGATCCATCAAACCAGGTTGGATCACCACTCACAATAAAGCTGGAAGATCCATCATCCAGGTTGGATCATCACAGCAACAATGAAGGATCCATCAAACCAAGTTGGACCTTCAAAGCACAGAAGATTTACTCAGCAAATCTCAATCCTCCACTCAGCTGATCAGAAGACCAACTCAGCTGACCAGAAGACTTCCAAGAGAAATCAGCAGACCTTTTCAGGAAATCAGAAGACTTCACTCTGCTGATCAGATCACTTGATTTTTGAGTTTAATGACTATCTTTGATCATGTAATTCATTCTAGATTTATTCCTGAATGTAATTAAACAAATTGGCCTATATAAGGAATGCAATTCACTTATAAAAAACGGCCTTGATGATCAATTCTTGCCACAAAATTAGTCACAACGGCTATTTTTGGTAATGATGTCATTAATACTCAATTACCAAATTGCCAGCAAATCAATTGTTGCCACATGGCAAACTCAGCCGGCAAATTTAAAGAAAGGCCCAAAATCAAAGAAGGAAAATCTTGGGCTCTACTCCACAATTAAACCCAAATCTGACCGTTAGATCAAGAATTATTGGAGTATATATACACACCCTTAAAACTCTTCCAAACCCTTTCGCTCACATTACTCAATTGCTCTCGATACTGTCTCGTTCTGCAAATTTCTTTCAAGCTCTCAAAACCTAACACTCAAAATATACTATGGCAATCATTGAAATTTACGACGAGAAGACCAAGAGCACTGGCACCTTGGATGCTGCAAAGTGGTCCAAGGAAGGGAAGATGTTCACAAAGAATGCTCTGTTTTTCAAAGGCAAACACACAGCTGCAAACAAGGAAATCCTTCTCCGTTGCATCAACCTCAACCTTCGAGATTTTCTGGAAGCAGCACCCACCAACGTTTATGAACAAGATGTGCTGGCTTTCTATGCAAACGCTGTGATGAAGGGATCGTATGTTGAAAGTGTCATGGGTGGACACAAGGTCAAGGTAACAAGGGAAATCCTTCAGGAACTGTTTGGTTTGTCAAGGGGGAAGATCAATATCTCCACCTACATCATGAATAAGGAGAAAGAGTACATGGAGATGTTCACTGATGGGAGAATCAAGGCTGCTGATGCCTCTGGACTCAAGAAATCCCAACTAGAACCTAAGTTCCAAACCCTGATGGATATAGCAGGCAAGATGTTGCTAGGTAACACATTCAGTCATGATGTTGTTACTACTCTAAAGGTTAGAGTTATGGCTGCAATCTGGGATCAGATTGATGGAGACTGGCAAGGGCTTTTCTTGGACAGAATTGCTCTTGAAGCCAAGAAGGTGACTTTGGACCTTCAATCAAGAGAATGGAAGGTAACCTCAACTGTCAGCTTTGTCAACAAGCTGAGTATCATCCTTCCAGAAGTACTCCCAAGAAAGTACAAGATGGGACCTCACAAGACCTTCCACATCTCCAAATATTATTTAAGGAAGGACGCTCTTGCTGAGGCAGCAAGGTTGAAAGAAGAGAGGAAGAAGCTGTTAGCTGAAGCATCCTCCAAAGATGTTATTGAAAAGGCAGAAGAGTCCACTCATAACTCTGCTGCTGAAGAAGAAGAGGAGCCATCGAAAGAAGAGGCTCAAAAGAAGGTTGCTGAAGAGGATGATGATGACAATCAGACCTTAGCACAAAGAAGATATCTGATCAGATCAGGGCTCATCTCCCCATCTGATTCAGATGTCACTCCCACTGCCTCTCCTTTGAAAAAGGCAGGTACTTCTAACCCCTCTCTCACTTTCACACCTTCTAAACTATCAAAGGGTCAGAAGAGAAAGAAGAACACTTCTTCTTTCACAAAGAAAGCCAAGAAATCCAGGCTCCCTACTCCAATGAGCATAGCCCCTATTTCATCCTTCAACCCTTCTGATGATACCAACCCATCTGAACCCTCACACACTGATGCCCAAATCCCTGCTGATACTCACACAGCAGAGGAACAAGCCCAGCCTAACCCTGCTGATGTTCAAACAGCAGACAACCAACCTCAGACCACCTCCACACAACCTGCTGATGATCAAACTCAGATTATATCCACAATCCTTGCTGATATTCAAACAGCAAATGTCCAAGATCATCAAGCTCAAACACCTACTGATCTTCAAGAAGAAACTGAACCAGACCAGCAGACCCATAACCCTGCTGATGAACAAATTACTGAAGATCAATCCCAACCTCCTACCCAACAAGAAGAAATCACTTCCCAAATCCCTGCTGATACTCACACAGCAGAGGAAAATGCCCCAACTACCCAAACCCCTACCATCATTGTCCCTTCTGCTCCAGAAGACTTGGCACCAGAAGACCTGGTTCAACCTGGTCCTTCTCAACCTCAGTTCAGAATGGTGCACTACCCCATGTGCCAAACAGAAAAGATAATGAGGATGAAGATAGCCAACCTACTCAAGACCACCATCCCTGGAGTTGATGAGACTTCAATCCAGTTTGAACAAGTGCTTAGGGTATGCACTTGGATTGAGCTCAGAAGAGATGATGTAGATGACCTTCTTGAGGTCATGGAAGGAATGGGAGGAAAGGAAAACTTCCTCGACTGGGAGATGGAGCAAAAGGAAGTTGCTCAAGTTCAATCCTTTGCTCAGCTGCTATCAGATGAGGCACTAACTGCAGTCTGCAACCGGATCCTAGGAGTCTCCACTGCTGATGTCCCTATCCCAGTAGGTTCATCGGATCAGCAGACAGCTGAACAAGCAAAGATGAAGGAATCAGCTGCACCAGCCTTGGTGGAAGACTCAGCTGCCCCTGCTGAAGACTCAGCTGCACCAGCTGACAAAGAAGAGATTGAAAGAGAAGTAGTCAGAATACCAGCTCACTTCAGACCTTCAGACGAACTGACTCACTTCATTGCCAATCAAGAGGATCCAGGCAGACGAATGATGACCCATCTGACCAAGGCCACTACCTGCTTCCTCAATGAGGAGTACCTATCAGCCGAAGAAAGAGGCAAAGCAGTAATTGTTCATCCAAAGCCTCAAGGTACACCCTCTACTTCTACCCCATCTGTTGACCATACAGCAGACATCTGCTCCCAGGTCAAAGCTGCAATAGACTTGCACTTTGAGAAAGGTTTAGGCATGCAGCTAGGAAGATATGTTGAGAAAGCTGCAATGGATCAGAAGAATCGTCTTCATGACCAAATTATTGAAATTGAAGACAAGTTTGGTGAAGCACTTCATCAGCAGATAGGAGAATACTTGAGTACCTATCAGAAGTTGTCAGCCGACACCTCCAAAAGGTTTGCTGATCTTTACACTGATGAGATGCACCGCATGGAGACCACCTACACGTCCAGAATTGAAGAAGCTGAAGCAAGAGCCAAAGAAGGTCAAGCCCTTCTTAAGGCAGCTGCAGAGGAGAATGAGAAATTGCAGACTCAGCTGAAGGAGACAGCAGCCAAGTTGGAAGCTCTTACAACTAGATTTGAAGCTGCCTCCTCCTCCAATTCACATGCTGAAGTTCTAGAGCACAGCATAACCCATCTGACCCAAGTTGCCAAGGTCAATGCCATGGCATTGAAACAAACTCTGAAAGTGGAAATCATGAATTCCATGAAGCCTTTTGCGGCTGCACTTGCTGAAGCCAAAAAGGGGGAAGATATGTTGATAAAGGCTCTAGAGAAGTCTACTGCCCAGCAAGCTGAACTGGTAGTAGCACAAGATGACTTGACTGAAACCTTGGGTGGTTTAAAGAGCAAAATCAAGAACAGGCAAGGCAAAGACAAAGAAATTGCTCTAGAAGATACTCAAGCACCCACTCAAGCTCCTGCCAAGAGTCTACAGATCACTGCTCCTGTAGAACAAGTTTCTGAAAAGAGAATGACAAGGAAAAGAAAGGCAGATGAGCAAGCTCAGTCAGCTCAGACCAGCAAGAAATCAGCTCCAGCAGAGCCTACTGCAGAAGAGAAAGAGGCTCTAGAGTTGAAGAAAAAGAAATTGCTTGAAGCTCAACAGCTTAAGCAAAAGAAGCTGAATGATGCGAAGGCAGTCAAAGCCAAATTTGAAAGAAGAATTGCCAAACTCAGAAAAGCAATGAAGGACAAAGCACAAGAAGACAGTGTCCTAGTGTTTGACAGCAATTATGTGGATTACTTAGCCCTTCAAGATGAGCTACCAAGATGGTATCCCCTGAAGAAGAAGTGGCGGCAAATTCAACACCACATAGTAAGGAAATTTGGCCCTCTCCCTTCTTATGAAGAAGAATTTCTTCAATTCTCCCAGTTCATGAACATTGAAGATCCAGAGTTCTGGGAAGAAATTGTCAAGACAGCCAAAGGACTTGACAACTGCAGAATCCTAACTCCTGAAGAACCCAAATGGGATGCACCCCTTCTGGATTCAGGAAGAGCCAACATGATAGAAATCAAGAAGATTCTGTACAAGATCTATGAAGAGGAGAATGTTATAGATGTACAGCACATGGAAGAAGTTCGAGCTCGTCTGTACCTTGCCTACCGCATTTGAAGATCAGAAGACCTGATGAAGACTAGCTTAGAAGTTTAAAGAAACTATTACTTGTAATCTGTAAAAGTTCTATCTATATTCAAGTTCTAGTTCTTTTTGCTTACAAGACAAACTCTCATTGTCTTCATCAGATACTTCAAGTCTTAGCATGTTATAAACTCTTATCTTATTTCATTAAGAGCATTTATCAAGTATAGTTTTGGCTTCATCAAAAAGGGGGAAATTGTTGGGATATAAATTCATCCTAAGCCCCACTTGATGTTAGAATAGTTTTGATGGCCAAAACACTTAGAGTTTATAAATGTAATAGGATCAGCTGACTTGTATAGAACAGCTTAAACTAGTCTTGTGTGATCAACTGTATTGATATCAGCTGATCAGCACAGTCCTGGCTTACATGCCTATCCTCAAGATGAGAAGAGTAGAAGACATGAAGACTAGAAGATCCTTGAAGACCAGATAAGTTAAGGTGCTTGTATACCTACCTATCTGATGGAGTCCCAGATTGAAGATGGCTTAAAAGCAGTACAAAGAATTTCCAGATCAGAAGAGTGAAGACAGAAGACCTAAGGCCAGAAGAGTAGTCAGAAGACTAGAAGTACAGATCAGAAGACTATGTGCTCTTCCAGGACTCGGCTGATTCCCAAGTCATCTTGCAATTCAAACGAAGACCTACCTTATTTAGAAGATTGACATGATCCCAGGATTGAAGCAATCAAGCGGCTGGAATCAAGGAATCAAGCTATTATGGAAAGATTGCTCAAACGGCTAGTCAACTCCAACGGCTAGTTGCAACCAATCTCCATTATAAATACAAGAGGATGAGAAATCACAGAAGAGAAGTCACAAGAGAGAATTCAACAAGCCAAGCAAGCAATCAAAGCTAAAGCCATACAGTTCTAAGAATTCTCAAAAGAGCCAGAAACCATTAGATTATCTATAGCTCTTAAGTGATTTCTATCCAACCCTTAAGAACCTGAAACCTGTTCATATTGTATATCAATTGTTTTAGGCATAGTGGTTAAGCAAATTATAAGCTTGAACCATTAGTTGGATACACCTCAAAAAACCCAAACCCTCACCGAAAGGTTAAAGTTTTTGAAACCCCTTAAAGTGCAAGTGCTTACAATCACTTGTGGAGACCGTAGCTGTTAGGACGACTCAGATCTCAAAGTCCTAACCTTGGGACTATAAAGGTCAAGACCCTTGTAATTTGTGGAAATTAAAGGGGTTAAACATCACGTTAGGACGTGAGAGTGGACATAGGAACGTATATCCGAACCACTATAAATCCGGTGTTATTTACTTTCTGCACTTTACATTTCTGCCTTTACATTCATTATTATATAGTGCATACTGTGATTTCAACACTCTTCAAAACAAGGCCATAACTTTCAAACCAGCATCAGCTGAGTATTTTCATTAAGTAAAACAAGTTACAAGAACGAGTCTAAACCAGGGCCACCATAATTCCGCATATAACCTCCTCAGTCAGATCACTATAGTCATCTGGACCAGCAGACTTGCAGTCCAGTTGACATAGCAATCAGAAGAGGTTCCCAACTCTGTTTGAAAAAGTTTTAAAGTCTATTCACCCCTCCCCTCTAGACTTTAAACCCATTCACTACTCGTTCAGGGACCAACACTTTCCAAGTCAGCATATCTTCATATAAATCTTCAGTTACGCCTTAAATAAGTTATCCAAACTTATTCTTCAAATAAACCAACTCAGCATAGTAAACTACTCTTCTTAGTTTTACTGCTCTTGGTCAGTCAGCACAGTTCTTCCAAACTGTTCAGCTTCCTTCAAAAACTTCACTTGATTTCTTCATCTTCTGAAGTAGTCTTCTTAGTCATCTCTAGTCTTCTGACTTCAATCTAATCTACTGTTCTAACTATTACAATGCTGAATACAATAGAATACAACTTTACAAATATAAAACCTATCTATACATCAACTGAACTACATACAGATGAGTATAACTAAGTCCTATACTATAAGTTGTCTATACAATACTTCCATCAGCTTAGTTCTTAAACAGTTCATATATTAGATTAGTAAAATATTAAGATTAGTAAACTTAAACTTCATAATACAATAAGATCAGTAATCTTATATCATATAACTCACATAGAACAACATATAATCACACATATCATTAACTCTAAAGTTACTTTTGGCCATCAAAACATATAATCATCAATTAGAACATTGTTTATAGGATTCATATCCCAACAATTTTCCCCTTTTTGATGAAGCCAAAACTACTTAAACATTAATAGATCAGTAGTTAAGATATATAGTTAATCATATCAGTTCATCAATTCAAAAATCAGATTTAAGATTCATATTCAAAATAAGATCAAATATATCACATATTACAACTAATTCACATAGTCACAGAAATAAAAAATAAAGAAATAAAGATAAGGATAAGAAATGTTATCTTCTTCAGCATAGTCCTTCATCTTCAGTCTCTATCAGGAATTCTGAATGCCAAGTACATTCTGTTCTTGATATCCATCATGTGCTTATGATCAGTTATTCCTTCATCTTTAATGATCTGTGAAATTATGTTTCTGATCTCTGAGTAATCTGGTTCACCATTTTCAAGTCTTGGAGGATCCCAAACTGGTTCTTCAGGACATAATATCTGAATACCTGCACCAGCATCTAACAACAAAATATGTTCCCAAAAATCTCTTGAGATATTCATCATGAATGCATCAAAGTCAGAATATTCATCTTCCTTGCTTGAATGGTCACCAAATTTCTTCACAATAAAATTAGCAATCTGCCATTTCTTTTTCAAGTTATTCCAGAACTCCATATCTTCTGGATCCACAACAAATTCCATGAATTGTTCATCCAGAACAGTTCCAACAGATTTAGACTTCATTTTCTTTTTCAATGCAACAACTCTATTATCAAACTTTTTCCTTGTAGCTTCTGCATCTTTCATCTTTTGTTTTCTAATCTGTTCAGCAGATCTTTTCTCAGTAGCTTCAATTTTCTTCTTAGAAAGCATCTGATTATGCTTTTCAACTGATTCAGCTATCAACACATCACTTGGTCTATTTTCAGTATCAACATGTTTCAGCTTGCTTTTAGACCTGGTAATTCTACCAATCTGTTCAGTCTCTTCTTCATCATCAATAATGAATTTTCTTTTTCTTTTTCCAGAAGAAGATTCAGCAACATGTTTCTGAGTAGCAGTTTCTTGAGTAACAGAATCAGGATTTTGTAACTTTAACTTCAGACTGATGATTTCTTCTTTCAAATCATCAATGCTGGCTTTCAACTCATCTTGACTCACAACCAATTGAGCTTGTTGTGATTGAGTTTGTTCCATCACTTTCATCACTTTTTCTTCCCCCTTTTTGGCTTCATCTTGCCAATCCTTCAAGGGTGTTAAAAGTATCTCTACTTTCTTTTGCAGCTCAGTAGAAAGTGACTTTTCCTGTAATCTATGCATATCATAGATTTTATTCATAGTGAATTCCATTATCTTGTCATAAGAACTAGCAGCAGTCAAACTTTCTAATTTTTCAGTGGCTTGTTGAAACCTCTTCAAAGTATCATCCAACTTACTTTGTAACTTTTCATTATGCTTTTTCAACACTTCAAAGCTAGAGTTCTCTTGAGCTGTCTCAGAAGGAACTGATCTTACTGTCTCTTGAACATCATCAAGCACAGTATCCTTAACAACATCAATTGGTGTGCTCTCCAACTCATTAGCACCCAAAGATTGTTCCTCTAAGACCTCAGTGTCTTCAGCCACAACTGTGTTTTCAAACATCTCAGTTGCATTAGTATCAGCCTCATAATCAGCTTCCATATCAGCTTCATAATCAGCTTCAACATCAGAAAGTTTAACTTCAACATCATCAGCATCCATGTTGACATCAGTATCAACATCCACATCAGCAGACTTAACAATGGAATATTTGCAACCAGTTATTCTTTCAATCAACTGAATAACAGATTCCAAGGTTGATAACTCATTATAAGAATTAACACCTGCAGCCTCTTTCTGTTCTTGTTCCCAATCATGAAACACAGAAAGACCACCCATACCTTCAGCAACAACCATCAGCTGATCTAGACCTATACTTCTAAGATATACCCAAGTACCTATCCTTAGAAGTTGCTCAAAGGGTCTAGAGCTGTCATCTAATCCATGAAAACTTTTGAGAAGAGCATTTCTCAACTTAAATCGAATCCTCTCTTCCTTATCACAAACAGGATAATCCATCAAGAACACTGATTCTGGCTGTATGAATTCAGTTTCGGGAGAAGAGGTAATTTCAATTGGTTCAGACGAAGGTATATGTTCATGCTCAGTAGAGTGATCATGAACTGGTTCGGTTTCAAATTCAGGAGATAAATGAGGAGTGGGATTTTGATGAGAACTTGATTTGGGAGTGGAATGAAAAGAAGTGTTCTGAGGGGTTGAGTGAGGAGTATTCTGTCGGATAGGAGAGTAGTGAACTGACTCCTCAGAACAGGAAGGCTTAGTTTCAAGGGGTTGGGCTTGAATAGAATGAGAGGTTGAGGGAGAAGGGGTAGAGTTCTCGAGGACTCTTCTGGGTCTAAGAACACCAGAAACTTTAGTTCTCTTGTGTGAAATGATAAGGTTTGAAGAACTTACCTCTTCCACAGAAGACTCCTTCACAGCGGCCACAGACTCTTCTGACTTTTCAGAAACGGCCCTAGCTGATCGACCTCTTCGTAATCCAGATCGGTGAGGATCATACCTAGCCTTCGTTCTCAACTCCGGCTCATCGTTGTCAGAACGAAACATAGAACCTCCAGATTCTTGTGGTTGATTCCTCTGGCTTTGTTCAAACAAAGTAGACTCCTTTTTGAACAAGAATTTGCCCTGATGAAATCTTTTTGGAAGGCTCCAATCCAACTTCCTTTCAGCAATTTGAGGCAATAGTATGCTCAACTTACTTCTAAAACCTAACAAGGATTTTATGGAAAATTCTCTAGTGACCTCATCAAAAACCACTTTCTCTCTTTCAGCCAATAATCTGCCAAGAAGAAAACCTTGCCAATCACCATTGACACGATCAGTGATTGCAGCCATAATGCGAATCTTGAGATTGGTGAGAGCGTCTTGACTGAAATGTTGCCCTAACAAGCATTTTCCAGCAATATCCATCAATAATTGCAAACCTTCTGGAAGAATGTCCTTCTTCAAATTTGATAACGTCGCTGGGTCAACATTCAACCACCTGCCCACGCGAACCTTCTCTTGCCCTGCCATATAGCTCAGAATGTCTATTGGCCTGTCTGGTAGATTGAACGCGATTCCAAGAGTTTTTCTGGAAATGACAACCCTGTGGCCAGAAATGATCGAGCGAATGCTGTTTGAGTCACCCTGTACCTGAAGAAAGAATTCCATCGCCTCAGGTTCATAAACCTTTTCAGGATATGATTCTAGGTATTTCCGTAGCCCACATTCTTCACACATGGTGAGAATGGCTTGATTCTCAACTTTCTGACGTCCGGTGAAGTAAACAGAGTTTTCGACGAAGATTCCTTTCTCTCTCATCCATCTGGTAGAATCAAAAGTTCCTGCGACTTCATTTTCTTCGTTAAGAATATCGATAATCGCCATAGGAGAGAAATAGAGAAGTGTAGTTGCAAGAGTAGGAAGAATCGAAAATGCTTGAGCTTAGAGAATTTAGCAGAAAGATTTAGAGTAATGGAGAAGAAGAAGTTAATGTGATCGTGTAAATCAAAAATCAAGGCAAATCTAGGGCTTGGATTGATTTTGATTTCCACGTTGTGTGGTTTGGATTGAGTTGTAAATTGGGAGAAACGTTCCAGATTCATAACAGCTCAATTCCAATTTGGAGCCAACTTGTGTTGATAAATACACCTTTTAAATTAGGTTAAAAATAGAGGAGTGTATTAATCTTCTCTATAAGTAATCTAACTTTGAACAGTCCTTGACTTAGAAGAATTCTAAGACAGGATACTGTTCTGATGTGTATCAGCACAGTTGTTTTCCATACACACTATACTTCAATTTCTTATTACTACTATATGGAATTTTACTTATCTGGGTTCAGCTGAGTACTGTGATCAGCTGAGTACTCTTTTGAAGATCAGCTCAGTAGTTGGGTCAGCTCAGTAGTCATCAGATCAGTTCCCCAACTCTTCTGATTTTCACCTTTTTGATACCAGCACAGTACTTTCTCAGATCAGTACTGGAAATATTTCTGTAGATAAATTTTCTGTAATCAAATAAGCTCTGTAGACAGTTTAATCAGTAATCAGATCAGCTCTGTAGATTGAATGATATTGTAGTCAGAATAGTTCTGTAGACAAATTATCTTTGTAATCAGAATAGTCTGTAGACAACTCAATACAATAATCAGAACATATCTGTAGACAGATTTATATTGTAATCAGATCAGATTTGTAGACAGATCAAATCTGCAATCAGATCAGTTCCCCCTCCAGTGGAGAACTCCTCTTCTGTGCCTGTTTCACCTTGGTAGAAGTGTCAGTTCATGCATAGATGGTGAAATACAGTACAGAATAGTAAAGAATAATTAAAATAGGTCTATATAAAAGGCTTGTTCTAAGGTGTCTTGTGTTCTGAGTCAACATACAGGATTTTTCAGAAATCATAGATTCCCCCTTAAATGTATATTCTCAATTCCCTCAGTTTTACCAGCTTCCTCATCGGGATTTAGGTACCTTAGTAACCTTTTTACCTGATTGTGATGAATGTAAAAGTCTTGACATGGTTTGTTCTTCAGAATTACCCTTCTTGGTGAACTGATCTTGATGTCAGCTCAGTACCTGAAATGTTAGTACAGATCCAGTCGACCCTGCAAGTAGTGATCTTAATAATTTAGGTACCCTTTCTTTACTGGGGTCCTTGGGGGTTAGTAGTAAGAGGTATCCAAATAAACATTGAAGATTTGAATAATTGAGACCTCTTAAGTTTTCTACCATGCTTATCACAGAACAGTACTTTATTGACCTTATCCAAATTATCAACAGACTTAGGATCTATTTTTCTGAGATAGCCTTTCCTTGGTTCTATCCCTTTTTCAGGAAGATCAGTATGTCTGTAATAGTTTGCATATGGCCTAAAAGCATGTGGACCATACGGCTTATAGATGCGTTTTGGTCTTTCCTCTCCAATGATATCATAAGATAAAGGTGGAGGATAAAGAACAGGTTTGTTATGATAATGAGGCACAAATTTCCTAGGTTTAGTTGAGTACAGCTGAGATTGCCTTATGAAAGGAGGTCTAGGCTGTTTCCAACTTGCCTGAGTTTGTCTTGACCTACTGTTCTGAGTCTGCCTCTTCTGATTCCAGGACTTTTCAGCTCTGGTCAGAGGAGTAGAACTCTTCTGGTAAGGTCTTGACTGTACTGGTCTAGATCCATTCTTCTGTTTACCATCCTTGGTATTAGGAGGAATGTATTTAGACTGTACCTTGGAGTTTGGTTCATTATCATAGATCATAGGTTCTTTTCCTTTATCTTGTTGCAAAGAACTTGAACTTGCTCCAGTAGTGTTCTTAATGCCTGAAGTAGAGGGACTAGGCAGATCAGTACCTATTCCACTCTTATCATAAGGAGCTCTGTATCTGTCTGATAGTGTTTGATTAATCTTAGAAGAGTTAATCATATCAGATAGCTTCAGATCCAAGCTCAGTACTTCAGATTCTAAGAATCTATTGCGCTCTTCAAGTTTTTCACATTTAATCTTTAAGTCATTGAACTCATTTGTCTCTTTAGCTTGTGTATGAAGCATACCCTGATACAACTTGTCCATAGATGCATATTTATCTTTGAGTTGGGACAACTCTTCTGATAGTCGTGCATTTAGAATAGTTATACTAGGATCCACTTTCATTTGAGCTTCTCTAAGACTCATGATTTCTTGTCTTAAAGATATGTTCTCATCACTGATTTCTATGAATGCTTTGTTAGCTGGTAGGAGGTCTTCTTCATTCATTCCATTGGAATGGTGAAGACTACTCCCTACACTACTATCAGCAGTGTCACATAAATCAGAATCAGAGTCTGATTCTTCACAAGATTGAAAAGATGTGACAGATGATACCTCTTGATCTATTTTTGCCATCATGACTAGTCCATCATCTGCAATGAAGACTTCTTTCTCACTGCTGGAAGGGTAATCAGAAGAGGAGGATGGTAACTCATCTGAATCCGTATCAGATTCATTGTTAGCCACCATTGCCCTCTTACCCTTTGCATATTTGCGATCTCTCCTTGCTTTCCTTTCTCTTCTGTCTTCAGCACTTAGATCAGGACATTCATGGATGTAATGACCTGGCTTTTCACAGTTATAACACAGAGGTTCATTAGAAGTACGTTTAGAAGGAGAATGATATCGGTTCCTGTCCTTTCTATCAGTAGAGTTCCTATCCTTCCTATCAGCAGAGTTCCTATCTCTTCTTTTCTCATTAGAGATCTCATCTCTCCTTTCAGAAGATTTGTGATCCCTTCTGGTCCTAGAAGAGTCCCTGTTGTTAGAGCCCTGAGTGTCCTTATAGTATCTTTTGTATCTACCATACCTCTTGTTAAGCTTGTCAAACCTCTTAATCATTAAATTCAATTGATCCTTAAGATCAAGATCAGTACTCTCTAGTTCATCTTTTATGCTTGAGGACTTAGACATAGATGATCTAGGCTTCTTAGAGGTAGACGCCTTAAGTGCAATGCTCTTGGAGATTTCCTTAACCCTATCACCACTAACTATTGGATCTTCTTCATCCAATTCAAACTCATGTGCCTGAAGGGTTTGGAAGGTAGTTTCGGCAGACCAGTTATCTATATCCTGTGTGTTTTTAATGATCAATGTGACCATTTTCCACCGTTCATCTAAGGCTTTAAGGATACGTAAATTGATCTCCCTATTGGTATAAGTCTTACCTAAAACATCCAGATCATTCATAATCTTGGTAAAACGAGTATCGAGCTGGTCTATTGTTTCACCAGGCTTAATTTTAAATGATTCGAACTTCTGGACAGCAGTGGATAGTTTGATTTCCTTTATAAGAGAAGTTCCCTCACAAATGATAGCTAACTTGTCCCACATCTCTTTGGCTGATTTACATTTAACCACTTTCCCAAGATACTCATTGGGAAGGGTGTGCAAAATGTAATTCTTGGCCAAGCTGTCTAGATTGTTCTGCCTCATTTCCTCAGTAGTTAAATCTAACCTGGGCTTTGGCACGAGAACACCAATGGCTTTTGAAGGCTCCAGAGTTGCAGTGTTGGGTATCATGGTAGTAATAGGCCCTTCTTTGATCACAGACATCATTAGATCATGGGTTGAACTAAAGATGGCCTCCATCCTCAGTTTCCAGTAATCGTAATCTGCAACTTTGAACTTTGGAAGTTTATTGATGTTAGTTTCTTCCATGATAGAGTAGACAGTTAAGATCAGTAGTATGACAGATAGGTCAAGAAAGACAAGTAAGATCAAGAAACAAGTATCAGTAATGAGAGACAATTAGACTTTCCCCAAAGTCTACAAGGTTATCAAGAAACAGCAGTCCAAAGAACTAACGTACTACAATTCCATCCAACCTTTACAATGTACACAAACAAGAGTTTATAAAGACCAAAGGTAGTTGCTGCTGTTAGGAACTGTTTTTGAGTAGTTATCAACCGTTTGCAACCGCTTGTAACAACCCATGTGCTCTGTTATTTGCCCAACTGAAATGATAGTTATGCCCTCAAGTAGTTGTAACTGTAAAACAGTTAGTTAAACTAACTAACTTCGAACCAGAATACTTGTCCATAAAGATCAGAACACTACTTAGTGTGCTGATGCTCAACTCTTCTGCTCTGATGATCAAAAGCTAACTCTGCTGATAGACTCCATACTGTGCTGATCTTAACTGCACTGACCAAGTACTGTGCTGACCCAAGTACTGTGCTGATCTGGTACTGAGCTGATCCAGTACTGTGCTGATCTTACTGTGCTGATTTAGCCAATTGTGCTGAACTCTAAGCATCACCTTCTCATCTGATTGAAACCCTTCAACTCATCTGATAAGGCCTAAGTTATCTTATCTGATCCTATCAGCTCACTACTCACTTAGTGTGCTGATTCTGAGATTATGAGATAACACTCACAATTCTCCACCTTTAGCTCATAATCGAACTAACCTCCACCAAAACACCAACACTATCCTCCTTAAAGAATAGCCTCCACTACTGATCTTCTCCCACAAGAACAGTAGTCTTCTCCTCAGAGGAATTTAATGCAGTCCAATAAGTCTAAGACACAACCCAAACTTCTCTTTTGGCAATGCCTTAGTGAACGCATCAGCAGGGTTCTCCTCTGTAGCAATCTTCACTACCTGGACCACCCCCTTCTCCACAATATCTCTTACAAAGTACAGCTTCACATCTATATGCTTTGTTCTCTCATGATACCCCTGATGCTTTGCAAGATGTATTGCACTTTGGTTATCACAGAAGACAGTCACACTTCTTTGTAATATACCAAACTCCTTCAAGATCCCCTTAAGCCACATGCTCTCCTTCACTGCTTCAGTCAAGGCCACATATTCTGATTCTGTAGTAGATAATGCAACTACAGACTGATGTATTGACCTCCATGATATAGCTGTACCAAATAAGGTGAACACATACCCTGTCAAAGACTTTCTTGTGTCTACATTGGCTGCATAGTCAGCATCAACATATCCCACAAGTGCTTCTCCCTCATCTGATATCTTCTGAAATTTCAGACCTTTCTCAGCTGATCCCAGAACATATCTCATGACCCACTTAACTGTCTCCCAATGACTTAAGTCTGGATCACTCATGTATCTGCTGATTACACTCATTGCATGAGTTAAATCTGGTCTACAACACACCATAGCATACATTAAACTCCCTACTGCACTGGCATAAGGAACCTTACTCATCTGAGTTCTTTCTTGGCTGTTCTTGGGACACATCTGATTGGATAGCTTCTGATGCTGATCAATTGGTGTAGAAACTGACTTAGCTTGATGCATCCTGAATCTCTCTAACACCTTCTTCAGATAGGTAGGCTGACTAAGCTGAATTGCTCCCTCAACTCTACTGATCTCCATCCCCAAGATCACTTTAGCTTCACCAAGATCTTTCATCTCAAACTCCCTTTTGAGAATCTCTTTCACTTGATTGATACTGTTAATAGACTCCCCAGCTATTAACATATCATCAACATACAGCAGAAGATAGGTAACTGAACTTCCAACTCTTCTGAAGTAAACACAGCTGTCATACAAGCTTCTTGCAAAACCAGCTGAGCAAATGTACTCATCAAACCTTAAGTGTTGTTTGTCTCGTTGCTTACTTTTGGAATTACTATCCTAGAGCAGTTATTTATTATATCGAGAAAGCCAACATAGAGAAGTTTACAGGCACGGGAGATTATGAGATAACACTCACAAGGTTGGTCCCAAAAGTTGAGTTAAGATTGAGTAAGCTAAGAAAAAGTCTAGAGGGGAGGGGTGAATAGACTTTTCAAATTCTATCAAAATATCAGAGTTTTTAGTGCGGAAATGTGTTCTGTACAGTACTGTTCTTAAAATCAGCTCAGTACTAAACAGTTAGCTTTTATACTCAACTTTTCTTTAAATCTTTTCTTTAGAAAACTTACTGTTCTTATTCAACAAATATATCAACAGTTAATCAAAACATAAAACAGTAAAGAACACAAGATTTTTATAGTGGTTCGACAAATGTCTACATCCACTCTCACAACTCCAGTTGCGATGTTTTATTACTCTTCTTCACTTGAGTACTTGTAGCTTAGAGTCCCAAGATTAAGACTTTGATCTTGTCGATTACACCACCAGGTATATCTTCGATCTACTAGTAATTTCACAAGTAACTAGCACACTTGTTTACACAATACAAACTTAAAACGAAAAGTAAAACTTCTCTTTGTAGTAATAGCCTCTGTTTCTTCAAATCAGATCTGTGGCTTCTCTTCAGTTCTTCGATCTTCAACTCTGTGAGTGCTTGAATACTTGAATACTTCTTGATTTGCTCTTGAATAGTAATTGTATCAGTAGTGTCAGTAGTCTTTTCCAAACTTATTCTTCAAATAAACCAACTCAGCACAGTAAACTACTCTTCTTAGTTTTACTGCTCTTGGTCAGTCAGCACAGTTCTTCCAAACTGTTCAGCTTCCTTCAAAAACTTCACTTGATTTCTTCATCTTCTGAAGTAGTCTTCTTAGTCATCTTTAGTCTTCTGACTTCAATCTAATCTACTGTTCTAACTATTACAATGCTGAATACAATAGAATACAACTTTACAAATATAAAACATATCTATACATCAACTGAACTACATACAGATGAGTATAACTAAGTCCTATACTATAAGCTGTCTATACAATACTTCCATCAGCTTAGTTCTTAAACAGTTCATATATCAGATTAGTAACAGACTAAGATTAGTAAACTTAAACTTCATAATACAATAAGATCAGTAATCTTATATCATATAACTCACATAGAACAACATATAATCACACATATCATTAACTCTAAAGTTACTTTTGGCCATCAAAACATATAATCATCAATTAGAACATTGTTTATAGGATTCATATCCCAACATTCGTGTTTTGGTCGGGTGGCACCACCCGGTCGAGTGAGATGAATTTCGGGGGTTTTGACCCATTTTCTCTAGTTTTGAGGGATCCAAGTGCAAATTTCGTCCAAAACTTCTTTGCAAACTATAAAATGAGTTTCATTTCAGATTTTAAGGGTTGGAATCCCCAAACGACATTTTTTATTACTCCTCCCGCATACTATGTTATTCAAGAAAAAAAATATAACACAGGGTATTATTTAGCAGATGGTATATATCTCAAATGGTCAACTCTTGTGCAAACAATTCGTGATCCACATGATCCCCAAAAAAAATATTTTGCAATGAAGCAAGAATCCTGCAGAAAAGATGTGGAACGCGCATTTGGAGTTCTCCAAAATCGATTTGCAATTGTAGCAAATCCTGCTTGTTTTTTTATGACAAGTGGTTTGCAAGAAATAATGACTACATGCATAATATGATCTGAGGGGTCCGATTGTAGAAGCGAGAGAAGTGTCAACTACAAATGTAGAAATGACAAGTAATAAAACTTCAAGATTTCAAAATTTTCTTTGTCGACATAAAAAATCAGAGATGCAGATGCTCATTTCGAACTTCGAAATGCATTTATTGAACATCTTTGGGAAGAATTTTCTAATTTTGAAAGTTAATGGCTAGAAATATGTAATTTATATTTTATGCAATTGAATTTGGTGTTTTGTTTCATTGATTTTTTTTATATTAAATATATTACTTTTTTTTGTTTAATTAATTTAATTTAAATATAAATATGAAATTATATATCTGATGATAAAAAAATATTTAATAAAATATAAATAAAAAAAATAACATTAAAATTTGAGTTTGATGATTAAAGATGATTTTATTGTTTGACTCAAATTTGATGATAAATTGATGATTTTGGTGGCAATTTGAGTTCGAGGATTGGAGATGGCATGAGTCATGTAAAACAAGGAAAATATTTTTTTTTTTTTTTTTTGATAAAATGCTTAAAATATAAAAAAAATACTCCATCCGTCCCACAAGAATTTGCATACTTTTTATATATAGATGTCCCATATCAATTTGCACACTCCATAAAAGGAAATATCTTAATAATCCTCACCCTTAAAATATACTCATATTTATCCATATGTCATTACTTTTCCACATTCAATCTACTTTTTACTTTACTTTATTCATAAAAATTTACAAAATCACTCCTCAAAACATCAATCATTACATATTTTCTTACACATTTCTTAAAATGTGTGTCATCCTGACTTGGTTCGTAT
Source organism: Galeopsis tetrahit (assembly GCA_963675135.1). Classification (NCBI taxonomy): domain Eukaryota; kingdom Viridiplantae; phylum Streptophyta; class Magnoliopsida; order Lamiales; family Lamiaceae; genus Galeopsis; species Galeopsis tetrahit. The sequence continues at coordinate 68,777,977 of OY776128.1, read as the reverse complement.
TTTTGCACTTTTTAAACAACTATACGATCCCCACAAGCGTATGGGTTCGATAGTAGTATGATAAGTATACCAAGTAGATATTCGTTCCAAGGACCTAATTAGGAGAGCGTGGAGCCCCAAAACTATAAGTCAAAATGGTGTTATAGAAGCTAAACAGGAGAGTAAAACAAATATCAATAAGAAAAAAAGAAACACTAAGTAAACAACTAAAACTAACTCTAAAAAATATGAAAGTGCAAGTGGAAGAATTGTTTCGGGTGTCTTCCTTATGTGGGATCACTAATGAATTAACGAACTAATCACAATAATTAAGCCTAATGTCTTGAATTATGCTAAAGGCTATCACATATATGTGTAGACCAATGCCTTTTGAGGCTTAGGTGAACACGTGCATTAATTAGCAATTATAGGATCTAATCAATACCATAAGCTCCTAAGATAGTGTCTCATAAACACGTTCAACACGGTTACTAATGCTTATGAGACGCCCTTTCACTAATCTAATAGACGACCTCTAATCGACTAGTGTCTAATGTCGTCGATCTAAGCAATCAACCCCCGGTCGGTGTAGCTAATTACTATGTTAATTCTAATCGATTAATTCAAGCTCACACACACATTCTTAATCAAGCAACTCAATACGGTCGTTGAAGTCGACAAAATCAATAATGCTAGCTAATAGGGTGAATTAATCAATTGAATCATGCAAACCACAACACTAGAAACAATTAAAATTGACATAGACTAAAATATGCAATTAATTCATAAATTCACTAACTAAGCACATAATTCCAACACCCAAAACAATAAGAGATTACCCCATATCTAAATTAATAACTAAAATAAAACTCATGTAAATTAAACTACAAAACATGAATGAAATTGAAATTACTAAATTAAATTTGCTGAAAAATATCACCTTAGTCTTCAAATGCTTCAATCTTACAACAATAAAATGAAATACTAAATTGAAATCTATCTATGAAATGGAAGAACAAATTAAACTAATCTATTGAGTGGAGTGGTGGGGGGATTTCTCCTCCAATGGAGAGTTGCTCCTATTTCGTGCGCTACTGTATGCGAAAAAACCCCCCCTTGAATGGCTACTGTTTGCCAGCAATTAAGGAAAACAACATGGGCTTCTTTTTCTTTCACGGCAGAATTGGCCCAATGGCCTTTGGGCCTTCATCAATAAATATTTCTCAATGGCTGTTGTGCTCCCCAATGATGCATGACCCCAAATTTATCCAAAATGGACCCAACTGCCTCTTTAATTATGGGCCCTATGCTTTTAATTAGATGGGCCAAACAATTTAATTGTTGGCCCAAATAACTTCCTCCTTTCATTCTTTGGTTCGTTTTGACTTCATTCTCGTCTCAATCCTTCAATTAACTCCACAATATTATTTGAAGCGTGTTTTATTCTAAAAGTGCTCTTTTTTCTATAAAAATAGCAAACAACACTCTTTCTCCAAATCAAGTGCAATTAGTCAATTTAGTGTAAAAATGCAATGAAACTCTATAAAATTATGCAAAATATACACATGAATTTCAAACAATTTTCACACTTATCAACCCCCTAAACTTAAAGTGTTGCTCGTCCCCGAGCAACGAAAGAAAAATAAAACAAGTGGGAGAATTGTGAAGGAATTCATTCAAGCCAAAATAGAGTAAGTGGTTGTCAAATTTCTCAATCTAGTCAAGTCAAGAGGTAGAAAAATCAACATGCAAGTTCACAAGTTATGCTCAAATTCATGCAAGATTAAGTGCTCAATTCACAATATCCTCACAAGTAAGTGTATCACTCACCACTCAAAGTGCATATCAAGAAAGTGTATGCTCTCAACATCAAATCACACAAGTGCACTACCATATGCTTGCCAAATATCTAAGTTCTCCACCACATGAAAGTGTTCAATCAATGAATCAATAAGGACTTCACATTTGGTTGTAATGTAGGCTATTTGGTTAGGGTAGGGAAAGTTTGGATAAAGTAACTCATAAACTAGTGGAGCAAGAAGAAAAGTTGCAATTGATCAAGTTACAACTCAAAATTCCAAACTCCCATAATTCATTTGCTCACTCTCTTTTTATGCATATTCTTCACCACCAAAACATTTTGAACACTTTTGAACTTCAAGCTCTACCAAATTCTTGTGCACAAGAGAGTTTTCTTTTTCGATTTTTCTTTTCTTTTCCCATCAACTCAATCTTTTTTATGCACAACTCACAATTCATCTTTTTTTTCTCTTCACTTTTCAACCAAACAAATCCACCAAATTCATATTTCACCTCAATTCAACCACATTTGTCAACATTCAAGCTCCACTAGTTCATAGGAAAAATTAGGCTCATACAAGATGGACAAATAGGCTAAATTTGTAGGTTGCCAAAGAATATAGGTCGATAGGCTCAAAGTGGCTAACTATGGAAAAATTTCATTTGGTATGGAAAATTTGGCCAAGTGACTATTCAAAACAAAGATGTCCTTAAATCACTTCCAAAGATTTCACACAAATAGTAGCCTCAAACAAGACAATTAACAAGTTCTAGAGCACACAAGCATGAATGATACTCACATGAAAGAAAATAGACCATAATATATGAAAGTCTAAAGGCTCTAAAGCTCACAAGATTGTCTAATCATGAATTAAGAGCACCAAACACTTGGCCTTGCCCGAGTAGAATCCCACCCGGCCGGGTGGGTTTCACCCGGGCGAAATGCGAACGTGATGAAAACTTGGCCTTGCCCGAGTAGAATCCCACCCGGCCGGGTGGGTTTCACCCGGGCCAAATACGAAGGTCCCCATGTTGCCACTTTATGCCGGGTCAATGCTACACGGCCGGGTGGTTTCTACCTGACCACTTGTCTTTTAGGCTACTCCTCTCGTTTCCTTGTCCAATCTCTTCGTGTCATGGCCCGTTTCTTCCGGATTTCCTCATTCCAGTACATGTTGCTCGTCGTTTCTCCTCATACGAGTATCAATCATGATCGATCTCTCGTTTCTTGTGATTTTTAGTTCCAAATAAGCTCCATATTCCTACAAAAACACCTCACAAACCTTTCTCAACCAATATACACCAAATCAAGTGATAATGAGTGAAAATTGCATGCAAACAAATCAATTTGGATCAAATATGCATGTGAAATATGAGCAATCGACAACCTAATCACATCCCAAGGGTGCAAGTTCCTGTGGGACGGGGGAAGTAAAAAATTAGAGGGTGGGGTACACTTGTACTCTCATGTCCCTCTATTGGGTCTGGCGGTCCGCTGGTAGTGTTTAAAAATGGAGCACTTTTAATCAATTTTTTATATGTTATGGTGTGTCAAACAAATTATTTTTATATAATTTTACAAAAAATTATTTTTATTACATTTGAATAAATAACGGGTAAAGATAGAATATTGTATTATTTAAATTGTAAAATTAGTTAATAGTTAGTTAATACAACTATGTGAAACACTTCGTAGAAGATGTTAGAAGTAGGAGAAATGGTGTTTCATCAAAAACAAAACATCTTTTAAATATTTAATTTAATTATTTAATTGTATTTACAACACTTTAAAAGTGATTATATTTTAAAAAAATACTCCCTCTGTCCAATTTCATTATTCCCACTTTCCTTTTTTGGTTGTCCAATTTTATTATGCTCATACCTTTTTGGAAATAATACTATTCATACTACTTTATCTTCACCCTCCTATCATCACTTATTTACCCACTTTGTCATTCACTTTATTCATAAACAATCATTTATTTATAAATGGACCCCACAATACCCCATCATACCCCCAACTTATCTACTTTATGAATAAACTAATTAATATTCATTAAAACCCGTGCCCGTAGAAGTGGGCATAATAAAATTGGACGGAGGGAGTATATTTTTAAGCACACCCACTAAAATCACTTTTTTTCTTGAGACCATGTTTATCCATGCCCAACTATGACCGGGTCATTAAATATAAAATTAATTTCTCACTCCTCCACCTACCCATTTTACACCAAAACCCAAACTCATCTTTTTTCACACTTTATCCATAACCACCACAACCAACATTAATAAATTATTTCTTTTATAATATAATAGTTGTATCTATTATTAATTTTTTATAATATTTTCACAATATTTAGAAAAAATATATACAATTATTTAATAGAAAAAATTTAAAATATAAAAAGAATAATTAACACAATTTAGAAGAGAAAAAAATTAAGAGAAGAGAAAAGGGAGTGTATGAAATTATAATCCAAAACATATCAAGATTGGTCTCTATTTATAGAGAATTTAATTTTATAAATTTTGGTATTTTTTATTTTTATTTTTTTAAAGTAGATAAGTGAAAATTAGAAATTATCTAAATAAAATATAACCGACGAATAAAAAATGGACACATGTCATGTTTAGATATTATGGGAATAAAAATACTCTACAAAAAAACTGTCATGGTTGGTTGTTCTCAGTTGACGGATGACCATGGTCATCAAATAAATTTTTTTTTTTTTTTTTTTTTTGTCTTTTGTGGATGCCCTGGTCGTGGGGCATCCGATAAACATGGTCTGAGAAGGGCAGTATATATTTTAATTTCTTTTAAACCTAAATTCCCATCACAGATCCCTATACAATCTGTGCAGTCATAGCTTTGTACCTCCAAGGCTCCAACTCTCCAACTCCATCAGTTACGTGATTATTTGCACATTTTTCTTATTGGGACGTCCCAAAATTACTTGCATACTTATAATATGAAAATACCCCACAAAATTAATAACCTTACAACATCATTTTATTTTTAAATTTGTCACTCTTTTTTTTCATACATTTCATTTTACACATCATCAAATTCACTTTACATATCATCAAATTACCTAAAATACCCCTCCTTTATCTTACATTATCAACTAATAAATCAATTTTTCTTAAACAACGTGTCGATCAAACTATGAAAGTTATTTCGGGACGGAGGGAGTATAATTAATCTCTCCCCACATTCTAGACATTGTCAAATTTAACTGCATATGGATATAGGTCCACTTCTGAGGGTTTTTTTAAAAAAAATCCGTGAACAAAGGGTTAATTTCAAATTACAACCCCAAATAACATAACCATATATAGAATTAATATCAAATTACAATTTATCATTTTATCAATTTGTAATTGGTGTAATTTATACTTGATCATTTCATCAATTTTAAGTTTTTTAATCTTTTTTAATAAATAGCTAAAAATACATTCAATAAGGAATGGAGTGAGTAAAAAATAATTCAACTACATTTTTTTTTTTTTTTTTTTGAAATCTTAGCATTTGTAATTGTATAGCTAGAGTACCATTTTTTATTTGAGATTCACCCGGACGTAAATGAGATGTTGCATCTCCCGTTTTATTTTAATTTAGAATTTAAAATTCTAATTTCTCCCTTTAATTATACATCTACTTCTATAAATACTTAAATATTTTACATTTATGGGTGTCACTTACTCTTAATTTAACATAAAAAATTACAACATATTAATTTTAAAACAAATACATATTCATTAAAATTTTATTTCGACTCATCTGAGAAACCAACATTAATTTCCTTTCTTCAAATAGTCAAACTCATAGGAATATCTCGAAAGGTAAAGATGGTCTCAATAAAAAAATATATATATATACTCCCCATTCCTTACTTAAGACTCGTTACCGGTGGGTAGGGATTTTAATATATGAATTATTTATTAGTATTATAAGAGATAAATATTTTTTTCAACTTAAAAAGTGATAAAAATATTACTCCCTTCGTTCCACTATAAGTTTCCCATTTTCCTTTTTAGGATGTCCCACTATAAGTTTTCCATTCCATTTTTGGTAAATTATATTATCTCTCTTAATCGCATCACTTATACTTTATCTATTATTTTATTATATTTCATCTCATACTAATTTATTACTTTCTCTCTCACCATCACATCACTTGTACTACATCTATTATTTTATCATATTCCTTAATCAAAACACCCAAAAGAAGTGGGAAACTTATTCGGGGACGGAGGGAGTATTTTTTAGTGTGAATAATGTAGTAACATTTGATTTAATATTGAGATATTTTGAGGGGATAAATAAAATATTATTTTACTATTTTAAGTATGGATCATTACAAGATACACAAAAAATATCAAAATTGATCATTAAGTAGGAGACGGGGACTATATACTAAAAATGTGCTCTCTTTTTTTGTTCACAAAAAATATCATTATTTTATTTAAATTGTTTAATTTTGAATATTTTTTCTACTTTATTAACAAAATTAAGCATTTACAAAATATATTATTTATTCATTATCATAAATCTATTCTTTATAATTAAAATATAATTTTTTAAAAATATGTATAAAAAAATAGAACACCCTTTAATGGAATTGGAAAGAGTGGTGTTTGGAGTGAGAAGATCATATCAGAATCTCCCTCAATTTTACAATACATATGACATGTCAACATCAAAATCTTAATTTTCCCACCCCCACCATACCCCCAACAATAAGATAAAAAGATAAGATAGAAAGAAAAAAAAGACATTTTATTTATCTGACTCCAAATATGTTAGGAAGGACTGAAATATTCTATACATATTTTTTATATATTTAAATAATTAAATTTTTTAGACATAGAAAAATGATAAATTTTATGATACTTTTAAAAAAAGAAATACTCCTATAAAATATTTAAATATAGATGTAAAATTTGTTCAATTTTTTTTGTTAGAATTATATATTAAAAATTTGTTATTAAATTTACTACTGTAATATATTCAATTTAAAGTGTACACAAATTTTCAACCTTGTGAATTTAGAAAATTAGTAAAATAAAAAAGGGGAATTCATGTTTTATTTAAAAATTGTGTTATCATGTACGGAAGAATTAGTTAATACTAAGAGATGAAAATAGTTTGAAAATAAAATCTTGAGAGCAGGATTTGTTGTCCCCTTAACTACTCTCAAGATTGTCTGAATCAGGAGTAGTAGTAGCTACGTATCTGCAGAGCAGGGACAGGCTATATATATATATGTGTGATTAAATGAATATATGTTGGACCTAGATTTACATCAAATTGGTTAACAGAAGAAACCTGCAAATATTCTGCTAATTTAATCTTGCGGATTATTTTCTATTTTTCAAACATCGATCACAAATACTAGCTAGTATCACTCTGTTAAACTCCATCGACCTCCTCAGTTGACCTAAATAAAGACGCGAATGTTTGTTGTTACTTCTCTAAATGAGTAAACTGTTGATTCTCGCCAATTTTTATAAAGTTTTGATTTCACGTTCATACAAATTTGATGTAAATAAGGACATCTCCAACGTGGACTCAAAAACGCAGAATAAAGTTAATTTGATCTCCAATGCATACTCTAAATTGGTGGCAATTTGCCACAATTTACTTTTTGGTGGCAAATTAGCAACCAACTCAGAATTGAACGCAACCACAGTATGCCCCATTTGCAAATTTTTTTGCTTTTGTTTTATGTATTATTATCTAATTGTTTAAGAATTTTATTATTTTATGATTTTTATACAAATTAAATAATACTGGCCTATTTTAGGTCTACAAATTACGATATGTTTATTCTATTTAAATAATTAGTTTTTGAGTATTTTTTCTACTCTATTAAGATTGAGTATCTACCAACAATATTTTTTATTCATTATTTCACATATATTTTTTATAATTAAAATATGATTTTTTTTTAAAAACATGTGAAAAAGAAGTGAGCAAAAATTTTACCCGAGAGAGGGGGAGTAGTTTTTTTTTTTTATGTAAATTGAATTTGGTGTTTTGTTTCATTGAAATTAATTTTTTTTAATTGTATTATATATTTGTTGTTTAATCAATTTAATTTAAATGTAAATATGAAAGTATATATTTAATTATAAATAAATATTTGATAAAATAAAAACAGATAATATTAAAAATATTCTATTTGAGTTTAAAGATTGAAGATCATTTTACTGTTTGACTCAAATTTGGTGGTAAATTGAAGATTTTGGTGACAAACTGAGTCCAAGGGTTGGAGATGGCCTAAGAAAATAATTCGCGAACACGTACTGCATAGACATGATATTAAGAGCATGTTTATTTTATGACTGATCATTTATCCGAACGTGGAACGTAAAACTTTTTTTTTAGTTTGAAATTTAACATTTAAATTTCATCACTCAACTATATTCATCTCTAAATATATTTATATTTTCTACTATTACAATAATATAATATCACTCAAGTTTAAATAATTGATTTAACGGATAAATCTTTATCATACTGAAAATTTCAAAATAAATCCATACAATAACTATTTATATATGGAGTAATGATTTTCCCAGATTTCTCTTATCCTACCAATTCACAAAACAAACATGGCGAACGATTGTTATATCCTTAAAATCACTATTGAAATGTTAATGCAGGAAGGTAAGTTAGAAATAATTTATCAATAGAGATAAAGTGTGAGAAAAAAGGTAAAGGTGGTCTCGGTAAAAAAAAAATACTCGAAACAAACATACTCGTAAAGAATTCAAACAATTGTGTCTAATTTTAAAACATCCCGATAGTGTTTTTTTATTTTATTTATATATATCTTGGAACTTTTTAATATTTGTGATTCCCGTATCAAAATATTTATTCATTTTTTTACTTCTTCCATTTATTAATATCTTGAATAAATTATTGATAAGTAACAATTGTCTGAATTTGAATTTAGAATTTTTTTTCGTGTTACTATAATGCATGTAAAATATTTTAAAAAAGTGATACTTAAGTGCGCATCTATATATAGAATTAAAATATTGAGGTGGCTATGTTAATGGCAGAAGAAGAGGGGAAGAAATAATTGACATTAGAAGCAACTCTAAACAGGTCATCTCGTTGTGCTAAAAAAATTTTGAATGTTGAACATAGGGACTAGAAATTAGCATTGTAAAACTGATTGTTTCGCTCAAATTAAGAAGAATTTATACTGTGCAGATTCATCCATATATCTCAGATTCACAAACACAAGAGCACACAATATGAACAGTACATTCTACCATATCTCAAGTTAGAAATGGAGAAGTGATTTAGAATCCATAGGTTTATATTTGAGGAGTTTTTCCTCCTGAGTGTTTTTTTGTAACCTACGGATGATTGCTTCAAAAATAAATATATTGAGTTTCAATTAATTGAGTTAAAAATAAAATTGGATAAAATGAACATTAAAATTCAAGTATATTTATACACTCAATTGAATAGAAGAATTTATCATTTTAAAATGCTTATTTTCTAAACAATGACAATTTATATGTATAATAGTAAAATTGATATACACAAAATTGACAATTTATATGTACAATTGTGATAATTCATATTTATAACAATAACACTTGAAAAAAGAATTTATTTAAATTCGAATTCACACAAGTTCTTACCACTGTTCATGTATTCATAAATATTTCTTTAATTTAAGTACTTGTATTTTCTCATTGATACCCATTTTTTTCGATTTGTATGTATTTAATACTCCCTTTGTTTTTCTATAACTTTTTTCAGTTTTTATTTTTTAATGTTTTATAATAAATTTATTATATGAATCTAGCTTTATTGTTTTATTATATTTGATAAATAAAAAAAACATGGTTTCACTATTATAGTGCTGGGGTTCATATGGAAATAAAGGAAAAGTAATTTGGGGGGTGAAATTGGAAAAAGAGACGTATCACTGACAAGACTGAGAAGGTCCTGTCTTTATCAAATTCGTCTCCTTATGCCGTAAAACCCGGACTACAGTCCCACCCCCAGCCACTTTTCCCCTTTACTTTTAGTTTTAGCCTCCCCCATTTAATTCATTTGAAGGTATTAAATCTGGCTTCCGTCCCAAAATTACTTTTATACGGATAAGAAAAGTGTAATAGCGAATGAAGTTTTATATATATGTAGAAAAAATAATAATATTTGTGTAAAATTAAAAATATTGTGAGAGTGAAATTTATAAAAAAATTTCATTTTAAAAATGTGAAAATGATGGTGAGATGTCCCGAAAATAAAAGAGAAAATAATTTTAATCAAACTCTCCTACTATCCTCCTCCCAAATTAAATCTCTCATTCACACAAATTTTAAACAATAAATAGTAAAACATTGAGGTACATAGATAGAAGGGAAAATAGCAGTGATAATGGTAAAAAAGAGAAATAGAGATAGTATTTTCAAAAAATTGTGCAGACAAATAAAAAAAATTTCTCCCAAATTTGTATACTCATAAGAAAAAAAATATATGTTACTGTATAGATAAGTAACATATATTTGTCACTGCATGAACACATGTAAAATATTGAAAAATGCGTTAATGTATGAAAAAAATTGTGTCAGTGTAAGAAAAAAACAAAACGTAATTGCATAACATGAATAAATTTATACAAATTACATAGATGATGAACAACCATAAAAAAAAATGAAAAAACTAGATTTACAAAATACTACCTAGAATACTGCAAGTAAAAAGAAGCAGTGTTGAGAAAAATAAAGAAAAAAGAGCATGATTTAAGAAAGAAGCAATATGATTTGAAGGAAATTGCACATACCTTAATTCGTGTAATATTATATATGAATGCTTGTGTAGGAAAAAAAAAACTAGTTGTATATTAATCGAGTGGAGCTGAGCAAATGAAGTTCAAACTCGACTCAAACATATATCGAGTTGATCTCCAAAGCTTGATTATTGATTATATTAACTAATTGAAAATAGACCTTGGCTCGGTTCACAAACAAGCTTAATAGAATAACAAGACTTCCCATCACTCACTTGAACAAACAAATCAAAAGAATATTTTTAAATATTGAAAATAAAGAGTCTTCCATCGTAAAAAAAAAAAAAAAGACTATCCAGGCATTGAAATTAATTATGTCCAAAAACTGGGGTGGGGGTCCATATGGAGATGAATAATATTGTGACACTCAAGGTCTACTAGTGTAGTCACCTCAAGGGGGCAGGTTTTGCAGAAATTAGAAAAAAAGTGGTATAGAGAGAGAGAGAGAGAGAGAAAAATAGTGTACAGTATTAAAGTAGAGCAGTGAAATATGACTCCCCCAATACAATACCCATGATCATGATAGTTCCACTTTCAATATCAATTGCAATTTCTCTCGTTGACCCCCCCTCCCCCTTTCTCTTTAGCCCTGCATGCTAATGCTAATTTTAGATGAGACATCAATGGGGCTGTGAACGTCACCAAATTCCTGTCACCACGTCAGAATTACAACCTTCTTTAATGGTTTTGTTTTTACCTCCTCCCTCCCTCGCGTGAATCTTTTTTGTTTGTTTTCTTTCACACCCCCCTCTCCTCCCCCCTTCCCTTCTATATACCAGATCTTATTTCGTGAACATCTACACCAAAAGGGCCCTTCTTACTTTTAGTAAACATTTCTTTGTTTTTTTCACTCTCTCATCATAATGTTCTGTTTTTTTCTTTGATTTGAAACTTTTCTGGAGTTGTAGGAATTCTAACTTGGTGAATATTAATTAATTTCATCTAACATTACATTACAGGGACTGATATAATATACTCAAAATTATGATGGAATTGGGAAATGAAGGAGAGGCAGCGGTGGCGAGGTGAAGAAGATTCAGTGCTACGCGCGTATGTTAAGCAATATGGGGCTCGAGATTGGCACCTGGTTTCAGAGCGTATGAGCCTCAACAGGGACGCTAAATCCTGTCTAGAAAGGTGGAAAAACTATCTCAAACCCGGAATCAAAAAAGGCTCCCTCACCCACCACGAGCAAGCCAAACACGGCAACAAATGGAAGAAAATCGCCGCTGAACTCCCCGGCCGAACCCCCAAACGACTCGGCAAGTGGTGGGAAGTCTTCAAGGAAAAACAACAACAAGTAATCGCGCCCGTAGACGACGGGAAATACTCGCATCTGTTAGAAACCTTCGCACAAAAACTAGTCAACGCAATGCCATTACCGGCGACCACCGGTGCTCTGCCGCCGTGGCTGGCTTCGTCCTCCAGCTCGTCCCCGTCCGTCACGTTGAGCCTCTCACCGTTGACGGCCCCACCAATCCCGTGGCTCCAGGGTAACGATACTAATTCAGCACATGGGGGGTATCATACAGGGGAGAGTCATGATCCGGTGGTTTGTGATCTGGTGGAGTGTTGTAGAGAATTGGAAGAAGGGCATCGGGCGTGGGCTGCGCATAAGAAGGAAGCGGCGTGGCGATTGAAAAGAGTTGAATTGCAATTGGAATCGGAGAAGGCGACGCGGAAGAGGGAGAAAATGGATGAGATTGAAGCTAAGGTTAAAGCGCTTAGAGAGGAGCAGAAGGCGACGCTTGATCGAATCGAAGCGGAGTATAGAGAGCAGTTAGCGGGACTGCGGAGGGAAGCGGAGATGAAAGAGCAGAAACTGGCGGAGCAATGGGCGGCAAAGCATTTGCGTTTGACCAAGTTTATCGAGCAGCTCGGGGTGGGTTCTAATCCTAATGCCCGATGAACAAGGTTTATACTTATACTGTGAATCATTTCTGGGAAATTATATCTATCTGTCTACAAGCCTTGTTTGTAATTGGAATCAGATTTAATTTTAGCTTTGATCAACTTGGCTATCTTATGTTTCTCTGCATATGAATCATGTTAATGTTAATGTTTTTTGGACTTGCTACAAATGTTGTGTAAATGAGCAAGAAATCTTTTTTCAAGTGTTTGGGAGAGAAAATGGAATAAACAAAAGAATTCATGGTTTCAAAGTGGGTTTCTGAAGATGCATTGAAAGAATTGTAATGTTAAAAAGGAAAATTTGTAGTCCCAGGGCATGGATAACATTAGAAACAGAAATGAAGGGAAGTTTGTTTGTTTTTATGCCAAAGAGATTACTTGAAGAAAGTTGTTAAAAGTTGTAGATGCACATGACAGGAGTCTCGTGAACTTGTGAGTAGAGTTAGCAAGTTTATAGCAGAGGCATCACTGTGAATGGATACTTTTTCAGAAGTAAGAATTAGTGAATTAACCGGATATGTGTTTACTCTATATGATGATGGAGAATTGTTTTACATTATGCAAAGTGCATTGCAATGATAAAGGCAGTAAAAGAAGCTATGTGGCGCTCAAGGGGGAATTTTGGGATCTAAACTTAACCAAGCAAGAACCAAGTATTTATTCCATGAAAAGTTTCACATAGAAGGAATTGTGAAGTAGATTAGCTTATCTATCAAACCAGGTCTATTGTTACTACATGCAGTTTTCAGATACCAACATAGCATAAGGGTTTGATTGCAATTCATATAACAGGATAGTTATGATGAGAACTTACCTAATAGGATTAGATGAAATCACGCCTTGAGATTTGACCATATCTTTTATTTGAATTGTAAATTTGATTTAGGTTAGTTCCTCTTTATTAGGTAAACCCCACGGGCTTAGGGTTTAGGTTTGAGACTTTATTTATTTGTGTTGTTTTAGAGAATAGAATCATGAATGAAATTACGTTTGAGAGTGAATACTCTTCTCTACAGCTTATTAGCTGGTTGCTAGGATAATTCAAGGTTCATTCCTTGGGTTGCTAGAATTGCCTCGTGAGAGGTTTCAACATTTGGTATCAGAGCCATATCTCGATCAGAACCACCCTTCTGCGTGCGACCATGGTGTCCAATAAGCAGAGGTTTGCGCAGATCGAATCGTCGATCGCGCAGTTGAGCAACGCGCTGCAGGCAGTGTCCTTGCGGTTCGGGGAACGCTCGAGTGGAGAGATCAAGGGCAGGAGTCGCCAAGATAGGCAACGAGGGTGCGACGTTCGGACGCCGGGAATTATCGACGCTGACCAAGGGCGACGTCGGTTCAGGCAGAGAAGCCACGACGAACCATCAAGCCAAGGAAGAAACAGAAGTGGGTATCGGGGTCGCGAACCACAAGGAAAATGCAAAATTCGTGATATGGAAAGAAACGAAGACTTCTGGTGTTTATTCGACCATAAAGACCGAGTCGAAGGGGGCAAAATGAACAGGGGATACCGTGCCAGGGATAACTCGTTCACAACACCACCGAAACTTTTTTACTGCGACGGTTCTGATTTGGAATCCGACAAGAACGAGGGGCGATCACGTCAAGTTTCTTCACGTGAGAACTGGTGGGAAAGGGACAGCCCTTTTGTCACTTATGCTGATCCATTCCACCGTGACGAACCGGAGTCTAAGCCACGAAATTGGGTAGAAGATGAATACGATAGCCCACCTAAGTACGATGAATACGATGAAGAATTCATCGATGAAGAAGTCGTGCTGAAATCTAGAGAACACAGAATTGAGTATGCACCCAAGCCTCAGGTGCTTGAATCTGTTTTGCAGGTTCAAAGTCTTGAGAATATTGTAACAGATGAGAACCCAAGTAGAGTAGAATTTCGTGAACAGGAGTGCATCAAAGTTTTGATTACAGTAGAGAAACAGAGAGTTTCTAGGAAGGAAGTAAAGACTCAGAAAAAAATTGTTGCAAGTGAAACTGGAAAAAATGTGTATGTTAGTAAGATACAAAGAGAACAAAAGTTGATGGAGAAAATGCGGAAAAGGGCTTGTGCGTGTGGGCTAGGTGAAGTGGAAGTCAATGTACTTGGAGGATACTATGTGGGAGTCCATGGAGGAATTACATGATCGTTTTCACGAACCTTGAGGACAAGGTTCATTTCGAGGGGGCGGTGATGATGAGAACTTACCTAATAGGATTAGATGAAATCACGCCTTGAGATTTGACCATATCTTTTATTTGAATTGTAAATTTGATTTAGGTTAGTTCCTCTTTATTAGGTAAAGCCCACGGGCTTAGGGTTTAGGTTTGAGACTTTATTTATTTGCGTTGTTTTAGAGAATAGAATCATGAATGAAATTACGTTTGAGAGTGAATACTCTTCTCTACATCTTATTAGCTGGTTGCTAGGATAATTCAAGGTTCATTCCTTGGGTTGCTAGAATTGCCTCGTGAGAGGTTTCAACAAGTTATTATCTCATGTTTAATTTGTGGGAAATTACATACACAGCATTCAAAATTAGGGTAAATGGTTAATCCTGGAATTAATGTTACAACTATAGTAATAGAATATCTAACATAAAATTCGGGATGACACGGTCTGATTAATTTCAATTGTTTTGCATATAGTGAGATATATGTCACCTATCCTCTTAAATTGCAATAATAATAATAAATTAACTGTATTTCTTTTACTATCTAAAAGTCTAAATCTAGTAAATAATGAACCACTAGTTTAACATAATAATCGAATTATAATTAATAATTATTTTAAAATGCATGAGATTAAAAGAGCAAATTTGATACATTGCATTTATTCATTAATTTAATAATGATGACTGTCAAGTTTATATATAGATAAAAAAAACAGATTAGCAATATAAAATCACATTTAAATCAACGAGCTCTTCTTCTTCATCGACGAAATGTGATCTCCACAACCCTATAAACAAATAAATAAATTATATTTAAAAAAAGCGGTCATTACAAAAACAAAAATGAGAAAATAAAAATAAAAGTAACTCACCGATGTCTAATATATCCTATTTAATGTAATAAATGTGCTGACTTCGTTCATGGATCTAAACGTCTTTGACACCTGGTTATGATAATAAAACTGAAATGAAAATATTTTGATCAGTAATATTTTTTTAAAATGATGTACTTATTTAAATTAATTGTGTAGCATCTAATTAAATTATACCTTTTCGATTTTACTGTCTTTTGTACGCATTCTGATTTCCCTCGTCCATCCCTTTAGACGTTTTGCAATTGATAAATTTGAACTATTACCAATATCTGGGACAACTTCCCCACCATGATTTAAGATTATTTTATTTTGAAGAAATATTTCCTTCGACACCACTTTTTTTCTACCATTGCCTTCCGATGGAATCAGGGAGTAACAACTCCAATTGTTAGCATTATTCACCTATAATAGAACAAAACAAATGTTAATTTTGTATAAAAATTATATGAGTTGTTGGCATGAAAAATTATTTTTATTCTAACACAATTATAATTATAATCATTATCCATATTTTTATCATTACGATAAATGCACATAAATATACGTAAAATGTCAATAAGTATTCATAATATATAATATTGTATATTTAAATAATTTAAACACGGGTATACATTTAATATTAATGATTTTAAGGGAAAAAACAACAAGTTTTATAAAATAAGTAATTTAAGCAATAAAAAAATTAACTCCTAATATTTTTTTTAAACAACTCCTAATAGTATTAGGCAACCATTCATTTTAAACTAAATTTAAACCAATATTAATATCACAATTCACATGTATTCTTTAACAAATAGAAGGGGGTTATTTCATGTCAATTTACTATAAATATTTGCACTCAAAAACCATGACACGTCATATATACTACGTACATTCATCATATAAATGACACATTATTTTAATTTACCAACAATCAACAAGTCAATATCGACAACTCCCTATTACTCCAATCCAGGGTCATAGAATCTACTATGTGTGATTTAATATTATTCTAATTCATTATCATTATATATATACCTAGTACGTATTTGGTGTAATCTACATAATAAATAAGTTTTAAAAAATAGAACAAAAAATGAGTTTAGAGGGCCACTAACCTCTGTCATTACTATGAATTTTTCATTCGTAGTATCACACCGATATAACCTGAAATAAATTTTGTCCTCCTCCAAAACGATGGACCCTTTTAGTTCACGTTTTCTGTGTTCTGGTTGCTGCAAAATAAATTATATATAAAAATATTAATTATTGAGTAAGTATTATAAAATTAATGCTCCATATAATAATAGCTTTAAGATTTGAATTTTGAACTACTGATAAATAAGTTGTGTACAAGCTATTATATATTGATCAATGTGATTTTATATGCGAACTATTATTTTCTATTTTTTGTATTTTTCATGGTACACTACGTGGATGTTATTCAACATACTTATATTCTTATATTTTAAGCAGTAGTAAAAAGGAGCTTTCAAAAAAAAGCAGTAAAAAGGAGAAAATTTTATAAATCAAGAGAATAATTAATATGTGTTCAAATAATTTTGGGCTGGTGAAGTCAACTATTTTATGGGTAACAACAATATCAAAGTTGCAGTTAAATCAAATTTCATCAAATTCTCAAAATTTTGCCAGAATTTACCAATGACGTTGGATAGACCTCTATTTTTTATGTCTTAATATTCGATCTAAAGACGGTTCAGAGAATTAATTTCACCGTCTACTAGCGGGAGTTCAATTGAAATCAGAACAAAATTCATCTCAAGAATTATTTGCAGCTTGAGGGGTTGTCACACAACCAAGCTATAACCCCCATTATTTATTAGATGGACAACTACTGCATTTGGCCACTGAAATGGCTTAGGATCTCGTTTTTTTTTTTTTTTTTTTAATAAATAAGAAAAATAAGATCTACAATTATTGTTTAATAGATATAGAACTAAACAGGAAAGCCAAATATACCATTTTTAAATATCTTAAACTACTAATTAAATGTCTGGAAATTATTTAGATCTAAGAATAAGGAAAAATAAAAAATTATTTATACACACATATATATTATAACCTCAGAAAATTATTCAATGAATTAAAAATGTGTAAAGAATCTCTAATTTATTCCTAAATAAAATATAAGTACTAGGAGTACAACTGAAACCTAGTACTTAAATTTTAAAGTGCTACATGTATGTTGAATATAATTACTTGAATATATAAAGATTTAAGAGGTAGATCTGAAGCCTAAATGGAGTATATAATAGTTTTAAAACATCAACTGAAAAACCTCAAAAACATTTCAGGAAAATGAATTAAAAATAAATCATATAAAATTGAAAAAAATAGTTAAAATTAATACTTATAAAATAAATCCAAACCGTACGTGTACCACCCCATTAATTCAACCATTAAAAAAAATAACTTGAACACCTTCCTTGAGAGATTATCAATTTCATATAAAATAGCTCAGTTCGATTTTGTTTCTTTTAATAAAATAAGAATTACACATTTTGAGAGGTTCCGAAGAAAAAATAATTAAAAGCCGTAAGCACATGCATTTGTAGCAAATAGAAAAATTAAATTTAAATAAATAAAGAAAGAAAAATCTGATACTTGTTCATCCTCATCATTTTCAGCTTCTTGTTCGGATTCGGGTAGTGGTGGTGGAATGAAGCTAATCGGATCCGCCTCTACGACGACGTCGTCCATCTCCTCGTCAATTATGGTTGCAGCAGGTACCTACAAAATAAAACAAATAAAAATTAAAAAAAAATGTATATCAATGCGTATGTATAAATTTATGAACTTACAATGGCGTTTGAGCTAGAAGCCATTTGTAGAGTAAAAAAACTTGTATATGTGTTGATGGGAGCTAGGGAGAGGGTATATTGAGAAGCAAGAGTTTACAAAGACAAGATGTGTGAAAATGGTGGTGGGTAATGTGAGTATTCAAACATATTTATAGTCCAATATAGGTCATCCCAAATCATCTTTATTACATATTACAGGTATAAAAAGACGGTCTCATAATGAGGCAGATTTCATTTAATCTTATTATATGACTTTGTAGATTTATAAAGTCTCATCCCGATCCTGCATTAAATGTAAATGTGATTCATTTATTACATTGTTGTTTTGTTTCATGTATGAGACTGTCTTATAGAAAACTCTCTCGTATTGAAATGATATCACTAGTATATGCATCTGATACGTACTGAAAATATTATTGCATGAAATGAAACACAATTTACATCGAAACATCTAACTATGCACAAAGTGAAATGTCATACAACAACCCTATATTATATGTTTGAATAGTAAGAAAACGTATTAAATCGTGTTGTGTACTGATCATATATATATTCCGTTCGAGATAATTGTCGTACTGTGTTAGATTCTAGTACTTGCAACTTGCAAGTAGGTTAATCAAATGGGTAATTATTGACGCGTGGCATAAGTTTGTGTAATTTTTGTCTAAGTTATCGTTATTCTAGTTATAAATTAAATGTAACGTACGAGTATAAATTAGTTTTATCGACAAATCGATAATTATTGTCGCGTGGCATAAATTCGTGTAATTTTTATCTAAGTTATCGTTATTCTAGTTATAAATTAAATGTAACGGGTATAAATTAGTTTTATCGATAATTACTGACGCGTGGCGTAAAATCGTGTACTTTTTTTGAGTGATCGCTATTCTGATTATAACTTAAATATAACGAAGTATAAGCTAGGTTTATCGATAATTACTAACGGGTGGTGTATTTTTTTTTTTTGTGGTCGTTATTCTCGTTATAAATTAAATGTACCAAATTATAAGTTAATTTCATCAATAATTACTAATGTGTAGTATAATGTTATGACTTTTGTTTGAGTGGCCGTTATTGCAATTACAAAATACTAATGTGTAGTATAAGTTCCTAATGTGTAGTATAAGTTAATTTCATCAATAATTACTAATGTGGAGTAACTTTAAAAAGTGCTATGTGTATTGGTTTTATCGAAACTTGTGTGAAATTGTTTTACGAAATACTATTAAGTTTTTTAGAAAATAAAGAAGACTATCACAATTTCTAAAAAATGTGTCGTTTTTAAGGTAACAACCACCACTTATATTTTTCCATAATTTTTATTTTTTTACCGTGTTAAAAAAATTATGCGATTTACATTAAAATTTACGAGACATTATCACGCAATACATTCCATGAGACAATTTAGCAAAATATCTCTATTAGGATTTCTCGATATTGATTTCACACAGTGAGATGAAAAAATCTTATGTGAGAGGACATAATGTCAAGACAATTTATTTAAACTACACCAAAATTAAATATATTGTACTATCCACTAATTTAATTTGAATTTTACGAATGGTTGATAAATTTTAATCTTGTGTTACATGAGATAGTTTCACAAAAGAGTCTGAAATTTCGTTTATTGTTGTTGTTACTTTTTGTCGTCAATAGTTTTAGTTGTTAAATTATAGCATAAATTAGTACTTCTTCCATCTTCTACTAAAAGTGTTCTGAAATTTTATTTTTTTGAGTTCACAAAAAATATGTTTATTCTATTTAAATAGTTCACTTTTAAATATTTTTTCTACTTTACTAACAAGATTGAGTATATTAACAAGGTTGAGTATCTACCAAATATATTATTTACTCGTTATTCAAAATATATTCTTTATAAATAAAATATGATTTTTTAAAAATATGTACAAAAAAAATAAGCACACTTTTTATGAACAAGTGTATTATTTATTCAAAAATGATAGAATCTCATTCATGAGACATATATATTGTATATACCATGTTATGTGAATTAAATAAAAGAAAACTCTTTTACTTTTATATAGATAAGATTGTAATGAAAATATGATTGCAAATATTAATGGGAAATTCTTATATGCAAATATGCAAGTTGAATGTATAGATGATACACTTGAATTTTAATGTCCAATTTATTCAAATTAATATTTAATTCAACACTTGACCAAACTAATTAAAATTTAATTTCAATAGTATATGTGCAACGCACCCAAGTATCGATTTATATTAATTACTTTTTTTAAAAGTCAACGAAACTTTCATTTATTCGCAATTAATGAGAAGAAAGTGAAAATATGATTATATGTATCCCTTTTAAATATAATTTGTTTCCCTTTCTTTCCTCTTTTAAATATAATTTGTTTCCCTTTTCTTCCTCTATTACCATCTTTATTCAAAATGTGATTTTACATCACTTGTAAAGATAAATTTCCCTCCCTGTCAAAAAAAAAAAAAAAGAAGATAAATTTCCCTCTTTTTACAATCTGCATTTATTACAGCTGTATCACATAAAAGTGATACAATATTATCTTTAAAAGAAAAGGAGATAAATTCTTTAAATATATTGTTTTTACCAATAAAATTTTTAGCTTTTAATAAAATCTGTATTCATTACAATTTTTTTTTTTTTGATAGGTAAATAGATTCTTATTCAAATAAATGAGATGGGGGTATAAGACATACCCACATGTTACAAAAGTTTGAAAATTCTACCCGTATATTTAGTTTTTTACAATCCGCCGAATTCAAAAAACTAGTAATTAATAGTATAAGAAAACAAATGCTAAATATCTAAGTTATACTGTAATTAATAATTGTATAAAAGGTATGAGTTACATGCAAAAATCTTTGTATTCTGACAAAATTATAATTACAATCCATTTTTTTATCATCATTATAAATGTTAGTACAAGATAGTACTAGCACTTTATTTGCAATCTCATCTAAATTAACTCAATTACTATGTAAGTATACACTCATTCATGCACATAATAAATAACAAAATTACACACAAACACTATGCATGTGATTACTATTGTTCTAATTTAATGAGTGAATGGGAAAATTAACTGAGAGATAAAATCGTATCTGATCTCGATTAATAAGGAATGAGAGGGTGAGCAAGATTGTCTTGAGAGAAGAGCATAAAACCCCTTTCAGTAATACTCATGAGATAAGAACACGAGAGCGGTAACATCCTCATACCTGAGCTCCTGACATTAGACGAAGTCCTTTTGGGCGATACGTCGTGAGTAGAGTGGATAAATAAGCAAACATGTTATATATGTAATAGATAGTTGGGCAAATGGCCCATAAGAGAAGAGCTACATGGCTTTCGGAGGAGAGCAGCGGAGCTCCTATACCTGAGCTCATAAGATAACAAGGGTGTGCACCCCTCAAGATTCCAGCAACGAGAGCAGAGGAGGCCCATACCTGACGTGCAACTTAGTTGTGAGAGTTTAGAGAAGATTGCGATATTTTTTAGAAATTGAATAAAGAAGAGTAAAAGAAGTTGAGTGGCGAATCCTTTTATCGTCAGTGGGAAGAGATCTCATTAAGTAAAACTCTGATGAGAGGCAGGATATGTCCAGTCCTCGACAAGAAGGTAAATGTCGTTATCCTTGTGTCAGAATGGGAGCGACGCACTATAACGAATAGATTATAATATCTTTCAGGTGTCAAAACCGTACAATGACATGGCAAGGACAAGTGGAAACCCTAATTGGTCAAAAGATTGTTCAATCCTTATAAGAATAAGGTATAAAAGCCATTTCAATCTCTTGCAATGTAATTATTACTCTCAACAAATATTTCTCTCTCTACGTACAATCTCGTCTGACTTGATTATCGGAGGACCGTCGTCAGAACCCCTCCTAGCTTGATTTTCTTGCAGGACTACCCAAAGCTAGTGCAGTGCCAAATACTCATACATTGCAAGGATTCTTATTAAGGACTTATATAACTAATTATTCCCCTAGTTCATTCGAACAACTATGAGAGTTGAGAAACATGAAATTCATATGTTATACTCCCTCCGTCCACAAAAAGTAGTTTCATTTACCTTATATTTTTTGTCCACAAAATGTAGTTCCATACCTTTTATGGAAACTATCACCCTTCAATCATCACTTAATTACTCAAATTGTAATCAACTTTATTCACAAACAATCACTTTATTCACAATGGACCCCACAATACCCTTACTTTATCTACATTTTTCTTAAAACATGTGTCCCACTATCATGGGACTACATTTCATGGATGGAGGGAGTATCTGAGATGAACCTACTCACATCAATATCATTCTATATATATATACATATATATTATTGTATTATACATGATTAATTAATATGTGTTCAATTTTTAAAAAGTTGGTGAGTATTTGAAATAAAATTCGATATTGCATGGAAGGATTTATATACCATCAAACTTATGAGAAAATTGTAATATACGTGGAATAATTTTGGGTTGGTGAATTCATCCAACTATTTTTAAAGGTAGCAGTTTAAGCCCAATATAAAGTAGATTTTTTTTTTTGCAATTATAATATATATTATATTGTATAAAGAATATTAAGAAGAGAGAACATGTTGTTTCCTAGACTTCTCCTGACGATGTATTCAAGCTCAACGTATAACGTATTAGGAGTTGTTGAGACACTGAGAAAGAGTTGTGATTTGGTGCTATACAAAACGTTCAGAGTTTTCAATCGATGTTGGAAAGGGCGTGCGCTTGGCCTTAGGGAAGGGAGTTCGGAAGCGGTAACTTGCGATTAATTCACAAAAGCTTGCAACTTCCACTACGAAGCATGCTACAAATTTCACTTTTTCTAACAAGGATGTGGAGATATTCTGCTGATTCCGCTGTTTCTTTTTCAATATTTTATTGTTAAATGGATCTCTGAAAATTGAAATGTGGTGACATATCATTTAACGCATTTTTTCCCTTTCTATTCCTTATTTTGTTGGTCGATTTTAATCATTAATAAATTCTAGTTTTGAGTAAAAAAAAAGATGCATACTATCTAATACAAATTATATATCTGTAAAAATATAATAAATATCGAAACAATCTAATTTAAATTCTTGTGACAATCAATTTCAATTAAATTAATAAATTTGTCAATAATTAAGCACCGCAAAGGGGAAACAGGTTGATGTAAAGTGTAGGGTGAAATACACAAATAAAAGGGATTGGGGGCCCACCAAATTAGGCCTATCTAAATCCAAGTAGTAGTAGTACTGTATTTGTTAAAGTCGGTTCGAGAGAGGAGGTCGCATACGCTAAACCGTCATTTCGCGTGTACAACAGATACAGCTGTACGTACAAATTAGGAAATAGTCTAGGGGTACAAATTTGAAGATCGTCAGGAACTTCCATGGGGTTTTGAGATTGTTTCCTATCGATTGCAAATTGATGCACTTGTTCACTCATATTCGTGACCTTCAGTCCTGGGGAGTGAAAGCGGTGTAATCAATAACTGTGGCTGCGTCGCTTGGATAAAGTAAATGCTTCTAATGGACACTGATTCGTCGCCGGAAAAATCCGCCGCTCCGTCTTATTCAGATCTTTTATTTCAGGTTGGTAGTTCGCTGGAAGCTAAAATTTGAAGCAATTGATAATTTTTTGGATCAATCTAGTGATTGAAGTTTCTATTCCACTTGAAGTGTAATTGATTTGCAAAAACATTTACTCATTTTTCTTTGAAGGAATTCCGAGTCCTCATTACACTGAAATGCGATCAGAATATAAGAATTATTTTTCGACTTTATTGTTGAATTTGAGACGTTTCTGTAACTTCTGAAAAAAATGGTTTATTATTATCATTTTGGGAATTCGGTGCTTTATTTGTATTAAAACGAGTGTCGAATTTCATATTGATGGTAGAATGAAGAACGCTAGGTTGATGTTACCAATTTATCTCATTGCTGAAGTTTTTATTTTTATTTTTTAAAGCATGTCCCTGGTGTTGCATATTGTTATCACATAACTCGAATTTCATTGTTTATTTTGGAGGATTCATTTTCTAAATCTGTTTGTGCGAAGCTCATTTTCATCTGAAATATAGAAATTAAGAACTGTACCTCAGTAAACAGTATGAATTCTCTGTTATGATATACATTTTGTATCTCAGAGGCTTTCATGGCTTGGGGTTCACAAGGACAATCTGAATCAAGCACCACGTGGTCTGGTTGATTTTGCTAAGAGTAACAGATCCCTGATTGGAGCTTTGGTGAATGCCATATTGCCAACTGAAGAGCAGGCTGATGAAGAAGTATTCGATGAGAGCCTGAATTGGTTGCAGTGGTTGATGTTCGAGGGTGATCCTGTAGAGGCACTGGGGCTCCTGGCCAAAATGAGTGCTAATGAGAGAGGTGTTTGTGGGGCTGTTTGGGGGAACAATGATATTGCTTATCGATGTAGGACATGTGAGCATGACCCAACATGTGCAATTTGTGTTCCTTGTTTTGAGAATGGAAACCATAAGGATCATGACTATTCTGTTATATATACTGGTGGTGGGTGCTGTGATTGTGGGGATATTACCGCGTGGAAACGGGAAGGATTTTGCTCGAAGCACAAAGGTGCAGAGCAGATTCAACCACTTCCCAAGAATGTTGCAGAGTCTTTAGGACCTGTTCTGGATTTATTGCTTAGTTATTGGAAAGACAAGTTACTAAATGCGAAAAATGTTTCAGGAGGAAGTCCTAAAATGGTTGGTCATACTGCTGAAAAGGCAGCAGAGGAGTTGACGGCTAGTGTGGTGGACATGCTTTTGGATTTTTGTAAGCACAGTGAAAGTTTGCTCAGTTTTATTTCTGAGAGAGTGTATTCTTCAGCAGGTTTATTGGATGTTCTGTTGAGAGCAGAGAGGTTCATGAATAGTGGCGTGGTTGGGAAGCTTCATGAGTTACTTCTCAAAATGCTAGGCGAACCAATATTTAAATATGAGTTTGCGAAAGTATTTGTACTCTATTACCCAACTGTTGTAAATGCAGCCATAAGCGAGGGCACTGATAATGCTTTCAAGAAATATCCACTTCTATCAACATTCTCTGTCCAAATTTTGACTGTACCTACTCTTACCCCACGTCTGGTAGAGGAAATGAATTTGTTGGGTGTGTTGTTGCAATGTTTGGGAGGTATCTTCTCTTATTGTTCTGGAGAAGATGGAAAGCTGCTGGTATGTAATTCTTGTTTTTTAGTTTTGTGCTTGATTGCTCATATTATATTCCAGTTGTATGCATCTCTTGCAATGATTACAGAAGCATTCTTTGAACCAATTCCATAGTTTTCCAGTTGATTGCTTATTAGAATTAAGCGTATATGAAAGCTGCAAAAAAGGCAGCCGTGATACTACTATACGGTATGGTTGCAGTATTTCCCATGTGCTGTCCTTTGTATAGATGTTCTGCCAGTCAAATGCGAAGATGAAATATACTCTCTAACATGCCCAATGTAGTTGCCGCAATATGATGAGAAACTATTCCTCCCGGAACAAAAGGATCAAAACCTTCCATGTGATATTGGATATTTGGATTGCTAAGTCTAAATGACTGTAAATATGCATGATTTCCTATCTGGGGCAAAAAGCCGAGTGTTCAAATCATTCCTTACTGAAAATAAAAGAGATGTAAACAGCAGTTTGTTAACCTCAGGGGTGATGCACTGTGTTTGAGGATGATAAAAAAATCAAATTAGAATGATGGGTGATCTAAAAATAAAATTGGCCAAACATTTGATCCTGGAACTGCAAATTATGTTGAGTTCTTTTTTGGATGCACAATGTGACAGACTTCTACTTGGAATATAGAACATAAACTCCCACACAATTCTCGTTCCAGGGCGGTCACAGTATGTTATTTGAAATAATTCACATTACTGTCACAGATACTTGTATTTTTAAACTGTCTCAATGATCTCAGATGCCTGTGCTGCAATGGTGGAGCAGCTGAAGTGATTATGAGATTGAAAAAAAATTGGTCACACGTTTAATATGAACTACCCTGTTATAATTCGTTTGCCTGATCACATCCACAGTCATAGATTGTGTTCGAATCTTTAAATGGAAGAGTCATGTATTTAGTTGGGGAAGTATGATCCAGCGTCTTGGTTCAGATGTAACATGCGAAAGCGAAATAGAAAAAAATAGGCTCCTTAAAATCATACAGCCTGTTTTTCTGTCTAATAGTATTTTCTTAGTGAAACTTAGAGTGCTATCACAGACGTCCTAAATCCAACAGTAGATCATTAACCAAATTTGAATTTATTGAAAAGATGTGGAGTAGTTAAAAAAATATTCTGGCACAGAAAAGTATCAACTACTATGATTTGTGGGACTCTTTAAGGGCTGATATTTTGGCACTAGTGATAACTGACTGATCTAGTTATTTGGTTCAACTCGTTATGCGGATTTTGTTGCATAAAAGTATGCTGATGAAAGTTTTTATGGTCTGTTTATTGTGATTCAGATGGAAAAGGCTAAATGCTGCTGTTTTGCAGGTTACTAAATGGGCAAATCTGCATGAAACCACTCTCCGCGTGGTTGAAGATATTAGATTTATAATGAGCCATAATGCCGTACCCAAATATATATGCCAGCGCAGACGAGATTTAGTTAGAGCATGGATGAGACTCTTGGCTTCTGTTCAATGGATGAACACTCAAAAGAGGGAAACAGGCAGTCACATAGAAGATGAAAATGAGAATGTCCATTTACCTTTCGTTTTATGTCACTCCATATCTAACATTCTTTCTCTACTAGTGGCTGGGGCTTTCTCAGTGAATGGTAACGATGATACTAGTGAAGAAACTTTCTGCAGCACATATAAGCAAGATCAGGAGGACCAAGACAACCTAAGACATGCAAAAGTTGGAAAGCTATCCCAGGAAAGCTCTGTCAGCAGTGTTACGGGGAAGAGTGCATTGGACCATGAGGCCAAGCTGGCTGACAGTTTACTTGTGCCATCGTCTGCTTTGTGGTTAGTATACGAGTGCTTGAGATCTATTGAAAATTGGATGGCACTGGACAATACATTGGGTCCTCTCAGTGCCTTATCTCTAAAAACGAGCGATGGCTCCAGCACTAATTTTCTGGCTCTGAAAAGGACACTCTCTAGGTTCCGAAGAGGCAGATACATATTTAAATCATCCACTTCTTCAGATAGTAAGCCTTCCAATTCAGTTGAGGCTCTTATAAAACAATGTTCACCACCCCTTGGTGGTTTGAACATTGCTCTGGGGTTGGAGTGCGGCCAACCTACAGGTGGTTGTGATGAAAATGTCGTAGAAGGAGAGAGCTCCTCCGAGCCTGAAGGACTGCGAGTTCTGAGTTTATCAGATTGGCCTGAAATCACATATGATGTTAGTTCACAGGAAATCTCTGTACATATTCCATTACACCGACTTCTTTCAATGGTTTTGCGGAGGGCACTTAAAGAGTGTTATGGTGATTCTGCTGAGAGCTCGTTTGTCAGGAATGGTGACTTCCTTTGCCAAATTTTGGATGGAGCCCATCCTTGTGGGTTTTCTGCCTTTGTGATGGAGCACCCTCTTCGAATACGGGTGTTCTGTGCTCAGGTTCATGCTGGAATGTGGCGCAGAAATGGAGATGCTCCTATATTATTTAGCGAGTGGTACCGTTCAGTCCGCTGGTATGTATTGCTGCAATGGGTGGTACAACTTACAAATATCTATCCACTAGAAATCTATTCTACTTCATGCTATTGTATCTATTCACACTTTTTCTTCTGTGTTTTTATTAAATGGTTTGGAAATTCTTCTTCTCATTGGTTTTCTTAATGCAGGTCTGAGCAAGGCCAAGAGCTTGATCTTTTCTTGCTCCAGTGTTGTGCTGCCTTGGCTCCCCCAGATCATTATGTCCAGAGAATCCTGGAACGTTTTGGGCTATCAAACTATCTGTCGTTGAATCTTGAACAGTCTAGTGAGTATGTATTTCTTCTTTAACTTATCATTCTGGACCATTGAAGATTTTATTGTTTTCTCTGTCTGAGCATGTAATAGTAGTCCACATAAGCTTTGAAGTCTTGTACATGAAATTTAGGCCTGTAGAGTACCTATCAGCTGATCTTTTTGATGGTAATTTGGTATGTAATTTGAGTGGGGTTAAAGGCTGCATGTAATTTGTCATGTTA
Organism: Galeopsis tetrahit; assembly: GCA_963675135.1. Classification (NCBI taxonomy): domain Eukaryota; kingdom Viridiplantae; phylum Streptophyta; class Magnoliopsida; order Lamiales; family Lamiaceae; genus Galeopsis; species Galeopsis tetrahit. The sequence continues at coordinate 68,749,443 of OY776128.1, read as the reverse complement.
TCTTCGTGCTGAACAAATATTTATGTCTAGAGTGTTCGGTCAAACTCCTTATGGAAGATTACACTGGCCTACAATGCAAGTTGAACATGATGAGGAACATTTTGTGCTACAAAGTTCATGGGTTATGACACAGCGGCTTTATGAAATGTATTTACTTAGTACATAAATGTTGCCCGTTTCTTGGTATGCCTCCATACACTGTTAAGTATTCACTAATTTAAAATTACAGTATCTGTATATAATAGTCTTCTGAAATAGTATGTTATATGATGCTTACCATGTAATCAGGTTTTGGGCATTTCTTGGCTATGTTATTGAATTTCTTATGAATATTTATTGTGAAAGACTTCATTATTTCTAGATTGGCCACATATGAATGCTGTGAAGAAATTTGTGTTGGCTATAACATTTATGTTAAGGTTAGATGTATTGTATACTATATTTAAGGTATTAATATCCAAAGATATTTTGGACATCCCACTATTCCACACATTATTTTCCAAATCGCCTTCTTTATAATGTTCGAAGGTCCATACAATATACAAAATTATACTCCCTCCGTCCCAAAATTATGGTTCTGTATTCCTTTTTTTATTTGTCCCATAATGTAGTGTCATTCTCTTTTGGGAGTGTGTATAATGTCAAAATTACCCCTATTTAATGAATATTTGAATTATTATAATGTGTGGGAGAAAAGAGAGTTTTCCAATTCCAAGATCATTTAAATAAGGGCATATTTGGAAGTTTATATGTAAAATTCAAAATCTTATGAAATGATGTTTTATTGTTTTTTGTGAAAAATGAAATGGGACCATAATTTTGGGACGGAGGGAGTACGAAACAATGTAGTGAGGTACTGTTTAGGATTAGTGGATAAGCAGACCAGTTCATCTTCCTCTAACTCCACCTCGAGAAGCATAAATGGAGCAGAACATCAATTTTTGCATATGATATTATACATCTTGAACCCTGTTGTGTTTTGAACATTACAGTGTAATTTCATACTACTAAACCCTGGAAGTATATTTGTGATTTTGACTTTTCAGGCAAGAACCACTTCTGGTTGCTGAAATGCTTACTCTTCTAATACAAATAGTGAAAGAGCGACGGTTTTGTGGGCTTACCACTGCAGAATGTTTGCAAAGAGAGTTGGTGTACAAGCTCTCCATTGGAGATGCCACTCGTAGTCAGCTTGTCAAATCTCTTCCTCGAGATCTTTCAAAAGTTGATGAACTTCAAGAAGTATTGGATAGAGTTGCTGAATATTCACATCCATCTGGCATGACTCAGGTATGGTCTAAGGTGATGTTTGTTTTGGGTTTTAAGTTGTTTTTAAAAACCGATTTTTGAATTCTAGGGGATTTTGAAATCCTGATAAATAGTAAAGTGCACGTCTGTTTTGGGATTTTTTTAGATTGAGATTTAACTTTATGTCAAATCAATGTACAAGAGAGAATGATGTTGTGTTATTTTATTGTTGTTGATTGGATGATGTGGGTTATGATTTAAATGTATTAAAGTGTAAGGAGAGAGAATTGATTGTATTGGAAAGTGTGATAGTAGGTTTATATGTGTTGTAGTGGTAGTTTTGTAAAACTGGATTTCAAAATCCCAAAGTAGAACACTAGAACTGGATTTAGATTTGTAAATTCAAAAAACCTGTTTTTTAAAACCCAAAACAAACACCACCCAAGTAATAAATGACCACCATTATAGTTGAGCATTGAATACACCGTGAGCCACCTTGACTTGTGTTTATCTCAGGGTATGTATAAGCTACGGTCATCATACTGGAAGGACCTTGATTTATATCATCCACGCTGGAACTTGAGGGACCAGCAAGCAGCAGAAGAAAGATACTTGCGGTTTTGTAATGTTTCTGCATTGTCCACTCAACTTCCTAGATGGACAAAGATTTATCATCCTCTCAAGGGGTTAGCTAAAGTAGCTACTTGTAAAACACTCCTCCAAATTGTGCGTGCTGTTCTGTTTCATGCAGTTTTCTCTGATCAGAGCACTACTCCGCGTGCTCCTGATGGTGTTCTTTTAACCGCATTGCATTTATTTGCGCTGTCTCTGGATGTTTGCCTATTACACAAAGGGTCAGGCGATCCATTATGTTATGTGGGTGATATCATACCAATTTTGGCATTTGCCAATGAAGAAATACCCATGAGCATTTATGGTGATCAGAGCATGCTGTCACTACTTGTGATTTTGATGAGGTTACATGAGAAAGAAAATGCACAAAACTTCACGGAAGCTGGCAATTTTGATCTATCGTCTCTAGTTTTTAGTTTAATCAAGACCCTTGTGGAGCTTGAACCGGAATGCATGATCAAATTGCAGAAACTTGATCCTCGTTTAGCTAATCAATTTTCACATTCTATTTCAAATGATAATCCCAGAGATATGGATTTCTCTGATGACAGCGAAAAACGCAAAGCAAGGGCTCGAGAAAGACAAGCTGCTATATTGGTGAGAGTTTTTTTTTTTTTTTATATATATCACCCCCCCCTCCCTCTCCCTCCCCATGACTCAAACCCAGGACCTCATGGCGTAGGTAGTGGTGCCTGTAACCGCTTGAGCTGTCCCACTTCGTCAAAATATTGGGATCAAGGGAGTTTGTTAATAACGTACATCTGGGAATTTAGTAATCCATTAATTGAAAGGAATTAATATGCCTTGATGGTTTGAATTACATCTTCAAATCCATTGCAACTGAAATAATTTTTCGGTAATTCTACTGTGCACCTTTTTAGGCGTTGGATAATAGTTGAATACATCTACTACTATCCAGCGGTGAAATATGATTCAAGTTGAGGTATGAGTATGCATGGAAAATTCGGTTATAAGATTGTTTGCTCTCCTTTTCTTTTTCCCTTTTCTCTCTGTTGTCAATGCTTACAAAGATCTGATGTCTGCTTGGCTCAAGAAATTTTCTAATTGAAACCTAAGTCTGAATACCAATGCAGACAATTAGTCCTTCTGTCTTCCAGTTTTCCATGTGAATGCTAATTGGTTGCTGCATGGTTGAATTGAGTTCTTCTGTAGGGTAAAATATACTTTACAGGCAGTAAAAAAAGTTAAGCATGGACTGAATCCATATTGCTTAACTTTCTTTCTAGTTACTATTTGTGCTTTGTAGTTAACTAGCAGAAATTTACTTTGTGGTCTCTGAAATTTGATACAGGAAAAAATGAAAGCTCAGCAATCCAAGTTCTTGGAGAACTTCAATTCCAGCAGAGATGACGAGATGGCAGATGCCGAATCTGATCAGGAATTGTGTGATTCTGAAGTCAGTAATGACACCCAAGAGTCAGCTGAAGTCGTTTGCTCCCTTTGCCATGATCCGAAGTCTAAAAGTCCAGTATCTTTCTTAGTTCTTCTCCAGGCAAGTGATGTTTTCTAAATTCTCAGTCCATTTGTTACATCTTGCACAATATTATTCTGAATATTCCTTGTCACTTTTTGAATAAAGAAATCCAGGCTTTTGAGTTTTGTGGACAAAGGCCCCCCTATGTGGGATCAAGTTAGCCGATCTGGAAAAGAGCACGTTTGTAGTGATAAAACCCTAATTAACAATATAGCTCAAGGCAGTATATCAGATGGCGCAGATGTCCCGTTGTCTCAGTTGGAAGATTTGGTTCATAGTGCTGTAAATGATTTTGCTTCCACAGGACAACCTCAGGAACTGAATGCTTTTGTGGAATATATTAGAGCTCGATTCCCTTCAGTTAAGAATGTTGAACTCCCTCACTTATTAAATGAATCAATGGATAGAACAGCATCCTCTATTGAGACATTTGAACAGCAGATGTATTTGTTTATCAGGGAATTCCAAACCAGTTTGAACAGCTTAGATTCTCTTAAAAATACTGAAAATTGTACAATTGCTGAAAGCAGCAAAGAAAGAAGTGACAGTGCTGAATCTCTTTTGCTTGGTAAATACATAGCTGTTCTTCCTAAAGTGCAACTGGATAACCCTTTGGCTTCAGAGAAGGGCTCAAGCAGTGATTCAATGAAACTGGAATCCCGTATATTACGTCCAAGATATGATAACTTTTGTCCCTCAGGTGCCGATGGTATTTATGTTTCTTCTTGCGGACATGCTGTGCATCAAGGATGCCTGGATCGTTATTTATCATCTCTAAAGGAAAGGTAGGAATTTTGAATCCTTACTTTCCCCTAGTTTGATAGAAGAGAGAACCTCTTGTCACATTGTTTCCTTTAATCAATGCACCTTAGTAAGGCCTACTGAAAGGGCCTAACTAAAAGAATACAATGAATTATGCACCTTGGTTAAGAATGTGATTTGCTAAGATTAGTTTAGCCCTTGATTTAAAAACTGGTTTGCCACTTTCTAATTGATATTCATCATTACCAAAATTTTCAAATGAAGTATGTCTGAATGGACTCAGTTCTTATATTCATTGATGATAATCAATAAATCAAAAGGCATCTACTTTGTTCTCATCATGTTCCTATGGGCTCCTTCTATATGTTATGGGCTTGCACTTCATACTCCACGTGCTTGAAATGTTATTTAGGCATGCACAGGCAATCTTCTGTTGTGTTATGTTTGAACGAACTTTGAGTTACCTGGGTTAAGCCGTTAAGGGAACAATACAAAAGTAAAGTGCTCATTACACATAAGTTTTCGGGCATGATTTTTTCTTTGGTATCATGAGAACCATAGTCTTTTACCATTTATTCCATACTTGTCCTTAATACGATTGCATTGTTTCTGTGTGCACAGATACATAAGAAGAATTGTTTTTGAAGGAGGGCACATTGTGGATCCAGATCAGGTACTGTTTTCTGTTTCCTGTTTCCTGAATTTTGTCTGTTGAGGTAATATTGGTTTGATGACGTTCATGTATGTTTGCAGGGCGAGTTCCTTTGTCCAGTTTGTCGAGGGCTTGCTAACTCTGTCCTACCTGGCGATAAGAGAAAGGTGCCTCTGCCACCTGCTGGTTCGACCTATAGTTCTACAGATGTTAGCAGCTCTTTGAATTTTTTGGATATAGCCCATACATTTCGGCTTAAAGAAGCTTTGTCACTCTTACTGAGAGCTGCAAATATTGCTGGAGATAATGTGTCTCTAAAAGCTTTACCAACACGGAATGCCAAAATAAAGCCGAATCTTGAACCTATGATTCGCTTGTTGTGTGGAATGTATTATCCCAGCCAAGATAAGATTTCAGAAACTGGAAGGATAAGTCCTTCGTTGATTCTTTGGGACACACTGAAGTACTCCCTTATGTCCACTGAAATTGCAGCTCGATCACGAAAAAGCTCATTGAGTCCAAATTACAGCCTTGGAGCTTTGTACAAGGAACTTAACTCTTCCAGTGGCTTTATTTTATCCTTGCTTTTAGATGTTTCTCAAAGCACGAGGTCTTCGAATTCTCAGACTGTCCTATTAAGATTGCAAGGCATTCAGCTGTTTGCTAGGTCCCTGTGCCATGGTACTTCTCCAAATGGATCATCCAGTTTCTCTAGCGAGCCAGGAGGTTTGATTCTTTCTGATGATTCATATACCAAATTCTTTTGCATTTACAGCTGCTTCCATTTAATTAAGTATTTGAAATGGAAACATGTATATTATGGTGATATTCCAACAGAGATTTGATCTATTAGATAAATATATCGTTCCTAATCTACTGAGAATATGAATTACAGTAAAAGAATATGTACATGCAATTCATTCAGGAGAATTCATTCTCTTTTCCAAATTCATTTACCCATATTCAGGAGAATATACACATGCAATTCACTTGTGAACTGTGCATCAAGAATAAGTGGATTGTTTTAATCAGATGGGATTAGGTATTGGATTTGAGCCAAACCCCTGTATAGGTGTTGGAAGTTACACTGAATTTATTTGAAGAACCTTGGTTTTTGTGTGAGCTGTTCTAATTGCATGTTTTTGTCCACTGTGATTGCAGGTAAAATGCTATATATATTGGAAAACGCCGAACAGAAAGCTCGGTATGCTGATATTGAACTATGGAGACAAGCGTATGAACCTGTTCTTGCTCATGATGCCTTTTCATCATTTATGTGGATACTCTTCTGTCTTCCATTTCCAATATTATCCTGCAAGGAATCCTACTTATCGCTTGTGCATGTTTTCTACGTTGTTACTGTAACTCAGGTACCTATATTTTCTGTTTGACCATTGTAGATATGTATGCTTGCTGCAGCGTTTCAGTAATCGCCTTTTGTTACAGGCTATAATTACATGCTACAAGACACGCAAAAACATAAAGTCTGAGATAGGAGAGTCTGTTAACTTGATCACCGATATAGACCGAGTGATAGGGGAGCATCAAGAAGCTATGCAGTTTTTCGAGTCCAATTATGTTAATTCTGAATATGATACTAATAATGCAATTCGTAGCTTAACGTTTCCTTTCCTGCGACGATGTGCGTTGCTTTGGAAACTGGTAAATTGCTCTAATATAATGCCATTTGGTGATGGGGTTCAATCTTGGGATAGATTTCCTCTTATAACCAATGATATAGAGTATACTACGAATACTGCGGAAGAGCTTCGAGAGCTTGAAAAGCTGGAGAAGATGTTTAATATTCCTCCTCTTGACCTCATTGTTAAAGATGAGGAATCGCGATTGGCAGCTATAACATGGCTGTTGCATTTCTGCAAAGTGTTTGAAGCTCACAAATCTAATCACATTTTGAGATGTACTCCAGCTGTCCCTTTCAAGCTGATGATTTTGCCTCATCTTTACCAGGATCTGCTGCAAAGGTTGAGTTTTAATTTTTTTGTAGTATCTTACTTCTTTTATGTATATTCATCTGTTACATGGGTGGTTTGCCTTTGCCTTACATCAGGTACATTAAAAAGTGTTGTCCCGAATGTGGAGTTGTTAAAGAGGAGCCAGCACTGTGCTTACTTTGTGGTAAATTGTGCTCACCAAACTGGAAAACATGCTGCAGGTTACCACTAACTTCATAGAATTATACTACTGTATTATTTTCCACATTTCTTCATATAAGCATCTTATGTATATCTGTTTGGCTCGTTTATTTTAAAGGGAAAGCGGTTGTCAGAGTCATGCGGCGGCCTGTGGTGCTGGGATTGGTGTATTCTTGTTGGTTAGAGTATGTTTCAGACTTTCAACCATTTGTCTGATATGTTCAGTTCATTTATTTTCTTGATAGAGTTTTACATCCTTAAGCTACACTGATGTTGATACTATTTTCTTCAGAGAACTACAATCTTGCTTCAGAGATCTGCACGTCAGGCACCTTGGCCTTCTCCTTACTTGGATGTCTTTGGAGAAGAGGTAAATATCATCAGTTGGTTTTACTGCTCAAGATTCTACATAATATAATGACATGATATGGATTGACTTGTTATTTTCCAAAGGTACTCAAAATCATGTTGATTACGATTAGTGGATGCAAACAGCATTCATTTTGTCTATATAGTTCATGTTGGATTCTTCAAAAAGAAACTGCAGTTTATAAAGGGTTCTCCATTTTAATGGTGTGAAAGTTATTGTGGGACGTCCCAAAAAGGAATGTGTGGAAGTTATTATGGGACGGAGTATGAAGTTAGATGATGAAGTGCCTTTTTGCAAAGTCTCTCTCTCTCTTTTTTTTGTTTTGAATTATTTAAAACAAAAATGCAAATGCAATAGTTAAATTGCTTATTCATTCATGAATACTTTAAACTTGGATTACTTAAGAAGGTAGTATTAATTAAGGATTTCACAGATTCTATAATCTGTTCAGCAAGTTAATTGAATTCATTGGACATGAACACTTGAACATTTTGGTGCTGTGGTGAAGATATCTGTTACTTGAACTTGATATTCTTACTTCATTCACTACTTAAGTTCAGGTTTTGGTTCGAGCATATAATCTCTTTGAACTTTACATAATTTTCAAGTACTCCATTAGCATTAATATGAACGCAAGGTTCTCTAGTTTTCTCACAGAACTTTCCATAAATTCTGCTCCACCATGGCCTTAATATGAACGCAAGGTTCTCTAATCATTCGTACCAAGATGCGAGCCTCTGAATTGGGTTAACAGCCCTTTTGTGATATCCATAATAGGAACATAGGTTCTTTGTTTGACTCTTATTTGTCCTGTGAATTTCCAATTATAAATGTACATAATTTATTGAACTCAATGTGTCAATTTAATTGTTTACTGTCGTGAAACATCATATTCTAGAAATACTTTCCCCCTTCTCTGCATGTGTGGTTTGTACCGTTTGGTGCATGCATTTACGTCATTTCAGTGGACCTGTAACTCTTGTCATTTTGCAGGATGTTGAAATGCAGAGGGGAAAACCATTGTTTCTTAATCAAGAAAGATATGCAGCTTTATCTCATATGGTAAACTGAAATCTTTAATCCCCCCTCAATTGATATCTCATGCGCATACCATCATGATTGTGCTATAGATGTCAAAGTCTAGTTCACTTATTTTGGGTTGATTGATTGTGCTTATAACTGTATGTTTAAGACATTTTTCTAACATTGCCAAGTGGAGAATCCACTACATTTGGCTGGGAAGAATTAGTTCATTAATACGAGAGAGCTAAGAAAACAATTTTATCCTAATGCTCACACTTCCCTGATCAAATGTTATTATTATTTTATTTAAATTGGCGTAAAATTCTTTATTGCATTTGACTTTATCTTCTTTTAATGTGTGATTTTGCAATTTAGGTGGCTTCTCATGGGCTTGATCGAAGTTCAAAGGTGCTTCGGCAAACAACTATTGGTTCTTTTTTCATGTTTTAGTCTGTCGATATATAATGCCAAGCGTTCTTTTGATGAGGTTTGGCTTTATCCTTTGCTTTCAACTCGCAAGAATTTGCTCTGGATTTATTTTATTGTCTAATAATGTTATTCGGAACTAGTGCGTGTAATTTTGTAATTAGTTTAGGTTGAATATTGCAGGTGTTAGCATTCTGATTTTGATTCAGAAATGGTGTATAGTTTCAGATTCAGGCTTAAATGAGGACCTGAGAATCAGTGGCAGTGTTCGAGTTGTGGATGTACATATTTCACGTAAGGTTGGAATGCTGTTAAATTGTCAAATAAATCTTTCATCTCTTGTGAATAAATATTTTCATGCATCAAAATTTTCGCTTGCTGACAAAAAATGTCAGCCAACTACTTTAGCACAACAAAATGGAACAGAAGGTGTTAGAATTATGAAAAATTTCTTGTTTCTGCTGCTGCATATCTAAACATATTCCACGTTTGCTTCGAATTCTTCATGATGTGTATTATCTGATATTATTTGCTATCCTTCATTGGGGTGTTTTTGTTTGATAATTTTCTTCACAGGCACGCACGCATATTATTATTATCCCCCAGCTTGAAGCTTCATACTGGCAGTAGTTTCTTGGAGAATTACTATTATCTCCCCGATCCATTGTGTGAAACATATGTCTCCTGTATAAAATTGCTCTACTATCGTGTAACTAGTATGCAACTTCTTCCTGTTCCTAGGAATGGTGGGTTTTGTAAATCGCGGTCCAGCAAATAAAATTTGGTGCTTTCAAGATAGTGTGGAAGACTATTTATTGAATGTAAGAATGTTGTTTTTTTGATTAGCAAGCAGGAATGGGAGCATGTTTCATTTCTTGTTATGTTTATCCTCAATGCATGTCACGTCACGTATATTAACGGCATTACAAATTATCACCAATTGACTAGTAAATTGTGTTAGTTTTACTTTGCATTTCTTCTTGCCTTCTCTCTATACTAAATAATTTCTCTATTATCCTTTCCAAAAAAATTATAATATATATATATGGTTTTGATATATATCAACCCCCGACGGTGAATTTTTATGGAATCAACCACCTGCATTAATCATTTGTACATTGTGAAAGTTTATGGAATCAACCACTTTATGGAATCAACCATCTGCATAAATCATTTGTACATTGTGAAAGTTTATGGAATCAACCACCTGCATAAATAATTTGTACATTGTGAAAGTGTACAAGTATTTTAGGTGTTTGTTTTCATAAATCACTAGATTTTACTTTGCATTTGTCCCTTCTCATTTACTAAAATGTCTAAATACTTGTTTGTTTTCATAAATCACTAGATTTTACTTTGCATTTGTCCCTTCTCATTTACTAAAATGTCCTTAGAGTGTGCATAAATAATTTGTACATTGTGAAAGTGTACAAGTATTTTAGGCGTTTGTTTTCATAAATCACTAGATTTTACTTTGCATTTGTCCCTTCTCATTTACTAAAATGTCCTTAGAGAGTGTAAATAGTGTGTTATTTTATTTGGGAGAGAGTGTAAATAGTGTGTTATTTTATTTGGGAGAGTAATTAAGGTTTAAAGTCTTTTTCTCATCAGATTTTGTGTCGATGGATGTGCCTGCCAAAAGTCGGAAGGATTGTGGGATTTTTTTTTTCAAATTTTATAACTCAAAATAGAACGTAGCGTGGATCACAAAATGTTTTTTAATGTTTTATTTACACATTTTAAAGATGGTTTCGTCTGTTCAATTTCATGCCCCTTCAATTCAAATGCAAATTTTGCAATAATTATAGCCAAATGGACTTGTTTGACCATTTTTTCATATTCGAGCCAAGCTTGATGGTAGATTTAAAATTGAATTCGAGCTTTTTTAAATCTAAAAATACAAAAAAGCGAAAGGTCTGATTAATCTTGGCCATGCTAAAAGTTCAATTTGTGTTAATCAAGACAAGCTACTCAGGTGTATTGCACCACAGACCTGCTATAGCTCAATCCAAGCTTGACCTATTTTAACTCGTTAAACATATAGTGAAGCTCAATAAACAAGTTGCTTGAGAGCACGATAAACAAGCTGATCCCGGCTCAATCAAGACTTCGAGCTTTTGAAAAGCTTGATTGAGCTCGATTCTTTAAAACTGATGATTAATCTTGAACGGAGAAAACAAAATCTGAAAAGCGCATGAGCTTCTTAAGCTCATGTACAACCCTGCAGCAAGAGCTATCCTATAAACGTGAACACTAGGTAAAAACAAGTTACTTATACGAACTAATATATATTGCTAGTTGTAAGCACGATATGCCTTCTACATGCTACCGTTCACATTACCACACACACTTTCATGAGTGTGTAAAATCAATGATAAAAACTACGAAGTATTATATAGAACTAGGGACGAGCCAAAAAAAAAAAACACAATTACTATCCAAAGCCATGCTGTATAAAATTAGAAAAACTCTACCGAGTTAAGTTCCCTGCTGCAAGTATAATGAAGAAAGAAGATTCATTCATTCTATTTTGATACTACTTCCATTCTACTCAATCTCCATTTGGAGTGGAGGGTCTTTCTGTACATGATCAATTACACTTTGAACGAACGAAATCAAAGCTAATTATTTTGTGTACATGAAAAAATAATTACGAGCACCCAACCCTTCGTTTCCTTGCAACCGCCTCGTCATGATATGCTAGCTAACCAGACAGCGAGGGTTAATTTTGTCATCAAGGAACCGTATGATCTTTGTTACCATCCAATTAACAGGCACCTTGTTAACTGATCAATACGAAATTAGCACCACATAAGAAAATTGTATTAGAGCTTAACAGAAAATAGATCTCAGGTATGGTAAGAACATGCGTAGGAAAGAGGTAAATAGTGACACATTGATTTGAATGATTGTTATGAGAAAACAGTCTATAACAAGGTAATCATCATATAAAAAAAGGTAGAGGTTTTTTTAGTTTGCCTATTTTTTGTTTTAAGGCACTTCACTTTACCCAATTGAATTCCATCCTTTTACTTTTGAAATTCAATATTTTAACCCGGCTACAACTGGTTTTGAATTTTTTTAAAAAATTTCGTCCTGTTGTTGTGTCTCATAATGACAGCATGTGAAACCCTAATGGCATGTTTATTTTGGGATTTTCCCATCCATACGTGAGATGTTACATCTCTCGTCTTGTTCTAGTTTGAGATTTAAATCCAAATATCAAAACACTTACTCGTACACAATTGATTTAACATAAAAAAAAAAATCTTCAACAATAATAATAACACATCACCTACTCTTAGACACTTGATTTGACATAAAGTTACACCTAGCCCCTACTCAAAATCTCAAAACAAACACATACGATCCTATTCATCTGGATTTTGAAATCCTAGATTTCACCACTAGATTCCCACCATATATCCCAAACTAACATACATGCCCTAATAGTGGGGAAGCAGTTGACTAAATATTAATGAAGAATTTGGAAAGAACTATGTTACTTCATACAGGATAGTTTCCCTACCCATTGTAGACCATATTCCCAAAACTAACACGCCCTAATAGTGTGAAAGCAATTGACTAAAGATTAATGAAGAATTTGGAAAGAACTATGCTACTTCATACAGGATAGTTTCCCTACCCATTGTAGACACAGTAGGTTGTGCCCTCAGTGGGTACTGAAGCAATTTCTCCATATACAAAAAGACTAAACCATATGTGTATACAAGCTTGTTTCAAAGAGCTTAAGAGAAATTATTACCGAACATGCTACAGAAGAAGAAGCTATCCCCGTCTTTGACGCTGGTACACAAACTTTGTTACTGGACGATATTTCTTATCCTCCGACTCTCCGCCTTTCATTCTGTCATCACACTCTTTCTCCTCATTAAAGGCAAACTCAAGCTGCTTCTCAACAGATTTATTAACTGAAGTCCTTTTCAATCTTAGCCGATATGGAGGAGATGAATTAAACGACTTGTTGCTGCTTAACCCACTCTCCTCATCCCATGTAGCATCTTCTCCACATTGCAAACCTGTATTCTCAGAACTATTCGTACGATCATGCTCACCATTCGATACAACAGTTTCTTTCACCTGACTTTCAGGCTTTCTCTTTCTTAGTATGGATGGAGTATTTTGATAGCTTTGTGCAGCCAATCTCAGAAAAGATTCAGGAGATTGTGCAGACAATATTCTGCTGTTTACACTTGGTGGAGTAAAGAAAGGAGTCGGTGACCGTGCCATACTAATCTCCGATTCAGACTGCATCAAATAAATATTTGCAAGATTTGAATCTAGCTGCCCATAATTGTCTAAACTCGGTGGCTCATAACATAGTGTCCCATGTATTGGAGTATCACAATGCAACGCCATTCCACCAATAATACGGTATTCATCAACTTCTCCACATATTCCACGTGCCACAAACTTAGGTTCTTCATTTGAACGAATGGTGTGTGCTTCTGAAGGAACTGCCTCACACTCGGGATTCATAGTCTCACTCTGCCGGTAGGCAGTAATATTATGATCTTCAGTCATATTTTCGGGCTTTTCCTCCTTCTCATCTTCAACCCGACATGAATCGGGGGTGGTTTCACATGAAACTAGAACAGTTGAATTTGATCCTCTATTTGAACCAAATAAAACTTCGCCAACTGAAGAAGTTCTATTGATGTCTCTAGCACCATTTACGAGAGTATTTTTAGCAGCGGGAGGGAGGTTCCCAGTTGCGAGATAGAAATCTAACTTCTTCTTCAAAGAGCTATTCCAGTGATTCTTGATTGCATTATCAGTCCTGCAATATCAGCAAGAACCATGTGGCATCATTAGTTAAGCATATGAATGACAATTGTCTTTGATGTATGGGCATGAAAGTGAGAAAAAAAATTAAAGACCTTTTCAAGTAAGCTTTATCTAAGCCTTTGTGGCAATAGTCATAGAATAACCAAATTCATTAATCTCATTTGGAAACATTATAAAAAAATTGTTTTATTTGTCTTTTCATAATATTCTACGAATAATCTCCTTGTCAGCAGCACAACAAAGGCAATCTGCAGGAAAGGCCTCGTGCGTCAAACGAGGTCAAAATTCTTATCATTTATAAAATAGCATTTGCATAATGTACAGAGCTCTCTTACCTGCCCCACCACCCCAAGAAGAAAGTTTCCGATGGCCTCTACAGAACCTAACTAATTTATACACAAAACATAGAGCTATAGACACATATTCAATAATTCTACTCCATTTTTGTAAGAAAACATAATGGAGCTAAAGGCTTCAAGAATTTTGATAGTCAAAGTCACCAAATTAAAAGCAAAATCTTAATCAAGCCAATCATATATACCAGTTTTATTCTCTCTTGTGAGTACTATATATTCGCAGAAGAATGATACCTTCCAGGTAGAAGCTTAGCTAATTCAGCCCATTTATTCCCATTGATGCGATGGGCATTGAGCAGCATAAGTTCTTCCTCCAAAGTCCAGGCATCTTTCTTGATATGTGGATTCAAATGATTGTGCCACCTGAAAGTTGTCATATGAAAAAAGTCTGACCTCGTAACCCAAACCAATTGTTGATTGACCATGAAAGCTGAAGTTATGTAAATATACAAGTAAAAAATGTGAGTACATTTAACACAACAACGAAAACAACACACTAAGCCTTAATCGTACATACATTGCCATTGTGCGTCGAGACACATGCTCTGTTTTTAATAAGTTCCACCCATCTTTTTAGGTCTCTCCCTTCCTTTTTATTTTACATAATGAAAGTGTACTTTCTATATTACGTACTGGGGCATCTGAAGGTTTCCTATGTGCAAGTGTTTCTCTGATTGTCTCGTCTTTTGGGGGCGAACCCTACTTTCTTTCTGTCTGATGTATTCATTTCTTATTTTGATGTAATCAATTAATGTCTCTGTAGTCCATCTTAATATTCTCATTCCCGATATCCTAATTTAATGAGGTATTTCTTAGCATTCATTCCTCTCTCTCTCTCTTCCCCACCCCTTTCTTTCTTTTTTTTATTATCTTTTTCCTTGTTTGCATTTCTGAAAAATGCAAGTACACTTAATAGTGAGGAAAAGAAAAACTTCACATACAAGTAAATATATTATGGATGAGCAGCCTACTTGTATTTACACAAAAGTGATGGCACGGAAAGAAAATAGAGTATTGAACCATTTGCATAAATTATACAGATTCCAAATCAAACTTTTCCAGCTGAACATGGCACTTTTGAGAAGGAGGCACATAATTTTAAACCACATGAATCTCTTTGTAGTTCTTTATTCTTAAGCAATACATGCATGATTTAAAAAATTAAAAGATTAAGGTGAAATAGTTAATCAACCTCCTTTCACGACCAACTTGCATAATATAGCTTATTACTGAAATATTAACTTGATAGACACTGAATCAATCTGCCATAGATCTACTCATAGAACACATTAGGAATTTATTAATTGTGAGGTAGAATATTGATATTACCTCTCACGACACTGCTTCCCAATACGACCTGGCAAAGATTTTGCTATAACAGACCATTTTGCAGGTCCATATTTAGCTACAAGTTCTGTGATTTTCTCATCCTCCTGCAAGAAGCAGTAAAGTTATTAACATTTATTTGATGAAGTGATTATCTCAAACAATTGCATGCAGCTTAAGTAGATAGAGGAGATAAAGTGGCCAACCTCTGGTGTCCAGGGACCTTTCACAAGGTCTGGATTCAGAACCTTTTGCCATCGATGCAGGCACTGCACTTCTGATCTATGGGGAAAGAACTCAGCTGCACGGACATCAATGTTAGTGAGTACACAGAATGTCAAGATAAAGTGGCATTGTTAACAAAATAAAATAGAGTTCTCGTACTATACGATCTCAACAGCATTTAATTTGAAGTCTTAGCAAAAAAATGTTTAAGGAAACCAGTGTAATATACAACCCACCCTTTTGTCAATCTAGACCACCACGTTCCAAACATGTTTACTTAGTCAAAATTTGGACCTTGTTAATTAAGGGGACAATGTAGTGAAATAACTATACAAAATAATTATATATAACTTCATCCAATTAATTAAGGGGACAATGTAGTGAAATAACTATACAAAAACCATTTACTGTAATTGCATCATATTAGAAATAAAATAAACAGACCAAGAGTCCAAATCGATTTAATATCTTTGACGAACAAGTTTTCCTAGATGTTCCACAAAGTTCCACAAAAAGCAATCTGCTTCCAGCTTAACATCAAAACTATCATACTAGAATATCTTAAAGCATTAAACTTAAACATCCAATCAATCCAAGATGCAAACTGCAACCTATAAAAAGAGAAGGAAGTTTGAGCATTATACCTATTTTCTTCCAAGACTTCCCTTTGTAAGCCCCAACAGCTTGTCTTAATGTATCATCCTAAAGCAAAATTATTTTGAGGTATTAAATATTGCCTGACAGAAAAAAAAACAAAAATATATATATATATATATGTGCAGACACAATGATAACATTATCAACTTCTGCAATTTATTTTTCTTGACAGCATTTTACCATGCAACATTAAGGTCAAAACAACATCAAAGTTCTCAATTCCATCACCACAAACATACATCCCTTTAGAAAAGTTATTACCTCTTCCGGAGTCCAGCCTCCTTTAGCTCTTCTAATAGGGCCTGAAGTTCTTCTGTAAAACCAAAATAGAGGAACTGAGTATTAGATCATCAATCAAAGGCTTTCACATTTCTATTAGTTATGAATCTTGAGGCACAAAATATACTGCTTATTCGAATGCTAGAAAATGTAAGAGCTAGTCTGGTTATTTGTTGTAAACGAGACAGTGGAGTAGGGAACATGTGTGTTGTGTTTTATATTATTGATGTACGAGACTTCAATATTTATGGGGGAGAGAAGACCCAGGGTTACAATCTAGAACAATACTAAACATAGAACAACTAAACTAGACATAATAATGATAGAATCAAAACATAATCTTCAACATTTATTTCAGAGTAGATGTAAAACGCATGAGAAAAAACACCTGTAAAATTCATTATTTCACTCAATGACAAAGTTGGAGAGAGCATTTGTTAAGAACTACAGATAAAGCCATACAAACCAACTACATGTCACCCCGGTTAAGAATAACATCTTACCTTATTACCTGTTTTCTCTATATTTTAAATAAAACACATGAATTAATTTCATTATAAGAAAGAAATTTTAGAACTTTGTTTCGTAATGCTACTTTCTCAAAAAAAAAAAAAAAAAGAAGATATTGAATACGAAAACCAACAGCAATCGCATGCTAATACTCCAGTTAAACACAAAAGGCACAGCCTTTTTGTAATATGTGATGTGCGCATATGGTAACATGAAGTTATGATCAACAGAATGGAAACCTAACCCCTTGTCATAAATAAGAAACCAAATCACTACCCCTAACAACCATTAAAACCACCAGGATTAGACCCCCATGGCAATCATCATTGGAAACATCTATATTTTAAATTAGGCTAAAAAGAGAAATATATTAATATATTAATACAATCATACAACATTACGTATCTAATGTAAGATTCATAAAACTGCATATATTAATCTCAACATGTAATGAAAGCAATACCTATGAGCTGGTGAAGTACTATTGGGACTACTTATCCCAGGTGACTTCACTGCAACGAGGCTACTATTCTCCGAAAAAGAGGAGCTAGAAGCAGCAACAGATTCCTTGTTCTCGAGGTCAAAATCATCTGATTTCATATCTGCCATTATTCCCTATAGCTCAACAGACCTCCATATATCCCAACCTTCCTGAATTCCAAATTCAACAATCCAATAAAAATTGAAACTAACTTGAAACTATTCAAATTAAGGAAAACTGTAAACCTAATTGCCGAAAAATCTTTAGCTCTAATACTATACTAAACTAAGTCCAGATCTCAAACAAATAATAATCAACAAAAAATAATCTCAATTCACAAAACAGAATCCAGAACTGATAAAATAACAAAACTTTAAACAAATCCTCGATTCATTAAAGCTCCTTAAACGGATTGAACAGCGTTAACTTGATCGAACAGCAACGAAAATAAAAAACGTACACAAAATTACAAAAAGAAAAGAACAATATACCTACATCTTAATTCAATAATCTCGAAGAAGATTACAGTGACTAACCTTACCAATCGAAAAACAAGCTCGCCGATTCTCGAGCCCTAACGAAACTAGAAAAAATCTAGGAATTTAGAGAGAGAATTTTTCCGAATTGCGAAAAACCTTGCCGTTGAAAGAAGAGAGAGAGAGAGAAAAGAAGTAAATATTTATATATGATTTGTATGTAACGAATACTTACGAGAAGGGGTTAATGACGGCGCCGTTAACTCACGGGTTAGGAAATACCACGATTGTTTAACGACGTGTGACGCCGCACGTGACCGTTAGGGACAAAAGTTTGAACCTCAAACGGCACATTTCTTCGTCTAATCACAACTTAGACGCCGAATCTTATGTTAGAGCTAAATATTTCCCGGGCCAATAACGACCGTTGATAAAATAATGGACGGTCGAGATTTAATCGGCTAGTGGCGTGATTGATACGTAGTAACCGAATTTAATTTATGAGAAGGGTTCATCGGTAATTCCGTCGCTTGCCATTATGTAACTGAATCTATCTGGATCACTGGCAGCCGTTAGATTGGGTCTGTGCCCAAGTTATGGACGGTGGGGATTAAGTTTCCGCAAATATGTTACCGACGTTATAGAACGAAATAAGGTAAATTAAAATTAATTTCTGCAACAATTTTGGAGAATATAATGCAATTTAGCACCCTATATTATGCTCCGGATATTGATTTACGTTTTTTTTTTAATTAATATTTCTTGAAGAATTGAGTGTATCGTTCTTTAAACAAACACTATAAAATTTACTGAATTTTATTTTTTATTTTATGATGAAAATAGAATAAAGTGTAATTTATTTAATTGGTAAAATTAATTAAAATTTTATTTATATACCACAAATATTTAAAAATATCTGTTAAATTTTGCATATTTTTTAAATATTCACGATAGATATTGTAACTCCACGATTTAGATATATATTGTGCATTAGTTTTGAGATTCCAGTTTATCTTTCTTATGAAATCTAATTTGAATTATCAAAATATCTTATGATTTTACCATTTTCATAATTGGCGGTCAGCGTTATTGTATAGGCATATCTACTTAGATTTGATATTTATCTACTAGATTTTGCATATTTTTAAATACTCACAATATATATTCTAAAGATTTATGATGTATAAATGATATTGCTTCAAAATATTTTCCATTATGGTTTTCGAAAAAACATTTTTAAGGGTGATTTTGTTTTGGAATTTTGATAATTTTCAAATTTTGATTTTTAAAATTAAGTGGATTTTAAAATTTTAATGACTTATATATATATATATATATATTTATTTATTTATTTATTTATTTAGGAAAAATATCACTTGGTAATGAACTTTATTACCTTTTTAGATTTGGTCACCCATATTTAATCTCTATAAAATTTGGTCATATTTTGATGTTGCTGTTAATAAATTCGTAGAAAAATATCTAATATAAAAGAAAGAAGAAAAATAAGTTTCTGAAATATTCTTAATATGAATTGATAATTTTAGAGAGTTCTGAATTGATAATTTTAGAGAGATGTTATAAATGGGGAAATTAATTCTATTAATTTTCTATTAAATCCATCATTAAATTGAAAAAAAGTTACATTTTCCCTTTTGTTTATTTTGAAGATTTTATGGATTTTGAAATTTAAATTTTAAAATGGTATAGACTTCATAGCTATCTAATTCGTAGGTGTTTATAAGGTTAACTCCAATAAAATTTATATACATTAATTTATATTAGAGTATCAAGGGAAAAAAAAATTAGATTCTAGATTTGCCCCAATATGGACTAAAATTTATCTTTGTCCATGCCTTTATTAATCTTTTATGGTCGTACTTATAATAAAATCTACCGTTTAAAGTTAACACACTAAATATGAGTTTATTGAAGGAGAAAAAAATTAAGTCCAAAACGAAAAATAAGTTATAATCTCATGAGATGAGGAGTCCTATACACACAGTTTATTATAAATTACACACATACATAATAATTGGATTGAAATTAAGTTTGATGTTTAAATAATATGTAATTTATAATATAATATAAATAATTTACGTATAAGTTATAACCGACAAAGATCGCCTCTGAACAACAATGGTCTATATCCAAATGTCCCTGAACAACAGCTGAACAAGTAAATTGGGAAATTGCAAAATATGTCGTCTAGTCTTAAGGATAGAGATACATAAGGATCATCCCTGAACAACAGTGATCCATATTCAAATGTAAATGTAGTAAATTGGGAAGTTGCAAAATATGTCATCTAGTCTTAAGATAGAGATACATGACAATATTTTTTCCCGTAAATTATCATTTTTTTTCACAATTTATGTCCAATTTCGTAAAAAAATGCACATTTCACCACCTTTTGTTGCCGCTACCATTTGTCGACAAATTGAAGGACATGTTATATATCACGTCCATCCAAACCATTCAATCCGGTACCTTCAAGTGTCCTGTAACTTTACAAATTTAAGTTTGAGTGATTCATATCACTTCGATGACGAAAATTTTACAATTTTCTGACGAATAGAAAGTCAAATTATATACCAAATTGTTAGTCTCTCCATACATGTCATTTCAATATGTCTCTCCCTTCAATTTGCTTGAAAATAGTAAAAAATCGCCATGCTCAAATCTATCCACGAACTGAGACTGTTTCGGCCATTTACTACTAGGCTTAGAAAGATGAACAATTTGATGTGTTGCTTGACTTTCTATTAACCCGAAAATAGTCAGGGAGAAGACTATCATAAATTGATATGAATAAATCATTTAAACTTATATTTTGTGGAGTTGTAGTAAATAAAATGAGCATGCCAAATTCACAGAATCACAAGTCCTGGAGAGACAAATATTTTAATATATATACAATTTGCACTTTCATTTGCTAGAAAATAGCTACGGTGATGGAGAAATGTGATGAATTTTACATTTTTCGACATATTTTGCAAATTTTCTCTACAATATATCAGGAATAAGTTGAAATGTCAACATCAACGATGTTTTTTAAATGTTTCGAATGCCCAACTAATTAAGCAGGATTATTACAATAATTAATATGTTCCTTCTTTAGTTAGACTCATATATTTTGTTCTTTGAGATACCATCA
Organism: Galeopsis tetrahit; assembly: GCA_963675135.1. Lineage (NCBI taxonomy): Eukaryota > Viridiplantae > Streptophyta > Magnoliopsida > Lamiales > Lamiaceae > Galeopsis > Galeopsis tetrahit. The sequence goes on along the minus strand of OY776128.1, from coordinate 68,728,405 downwards.
TTATATTACCAATTGATGGGCTTATTAATATAGCCCAATTGATGGATGGGCTTATTATCTATAAGGCCACGGATAAATGCCCCCAAAATATTATGTTTTCACCCACCATGAGTTCACCCCCCATAAAATACCATAGATAAATTTTTACCTTACCTTACCAACACTTTAATACACATTACAATTTTTTTTTGAATCAAAACGTGGAAAAATTGGTCGAGTTTTGAATCAAAACGTGGAAAAGTTGGTCTTGAATCAAAACGTGAAAAAGTTGGCTGAGTCTTGAATCAAAAAGTGAAAAAGTTGACCGAGTTTTAATTCAAAACGTGGAACATTTTTTCGAAAAATATCACAAAACTCGACGAACCAGTGTTGATTTGCAAAACGCGATTTAAAAAAAAAAAAAAAAAACTCGAAAACGAAATACAATACACATTTATTCATTACAACTACACAATCATGCAACAATATGATCAAATAAAATAATAATAACATGGAAAATAAGAAATTAAAAAGAAATACTCCCACCGTCCTGTAAAATTTTGCTCAGACAAAATTTTAGGTTCACAAAATATATGTTTATTTTATTTAAATAGTTAACTTTTGAGTATTTTTTCTGCTTTATTAACAAGATTGAGTATCTATCAATAATATTCTTTACTCGTTATTCCATATATATTTTTTATAATTAAAATATAATTTTAAAAAAAACATATATAAAAAGAATTGAGCAAAATTTTAGTGGACAAATGGAGTACTAAGTTTTGGGTAGAATAGGGATGCGAAAAACATGTTTATTTTTTTGTTTAGGGATGGGTGAACTCAACACATTAGGTAGTATAGTTTTTTTTTTACTTAGTTCAAAAAATAAATTTGTGATGGGGTGAAGACATAATATTTAGGGGGGTCTGACTATTTACCCCTCCATTTCAATTTAGAACACTCCCTCGATTGATGCACTCCCTAAAATTTATCAGGATGGACGCACATCCCTTCGAATTGTCCTAAATACCCTTTTATCTCAAAAAAATATTTACTAAACAGGCCCCACCCCAAAAACCCTAATTTATCGTCTTCTTCCTTTCTCCCACCCCAACCCCATTGTCCGCCTCCCCCCCCCCCAACCCACTCACTGCCCCCACCTTGATCCCCAGGCGCCGCACCCCTCTCCCTCTCTTTCTCTTTTTTTTTTCTCTCCTCCGTATTTTCCTCCCTCCCTCCCGTAAATACCAGCAGGAAAACGGGAAAATTGCACTTTTGGTCCTGTAAGATTGAGGTCAAATCACTTTTGGTCCTGTAATTAAAAACAGTCCTTTTTATTGCAAGAATGGTCCTGTCCATTAAATAATTAACAAATTCCGTTAAATGCTGAAATTGGAGGGAAATCACTTCCAAGGCATAATATTTGGAGGGAAATGACTCCTTCATTCTATAAACATGCCTACATACATCCAAAACATATTAAACATCCTCATTTGCAACAAAAAAAAACATTCACATGGCTTCATCTTCTTCATCATCATCATCTAACATTCGATCCAATGTTTGTGGCATATAATCTAGGAATGGAAATGTAAAAACTAACTTGAAAATAACATAATAGGGCAAAAAGAGTATTGGCATAGACTGTTAGGGAAGATGGGGACACAGCAATAGAGGGCAATTCATTCATACCATCAACTCTTGTCCATCAACACTTAGTTTATTAAGTAGTCGCAGCGCACAAAGAACTCCTTCAGCAGACTCGAATTCACAAAATCCAAAACCCTTTAAGTTCCAATGGGATCTTGAGGACGTTTCCAACTCTTTACAGGCCCACAAAGCTTCAGAAATAATTAAAAGTCAGACTTGATTGATACGAACATAAAGCTATAAAACATGAGAAATTGGACTCGGCAAGCAAAGAAGAATAGGACTAAACATGACATAAAGATATCATACATTCAGGAGAGACAACATAAAATCATTTTCCACGGTTGATGATATCTTCCCAACATAAACAGTTGTCTGCGGCTCCTCTGCTGACACAATAGTTGGGGTCGCGGGCGACCTAACAACAGGAGACATAATTGGGCCACGAATTCCAATAATTGGAGGGCGTGTCAGTGGTGGCATAACACCCATCATAGGTCGTGGAGGAAATCCAGGTCGAATCATTGGTCCATAAGGATAACGAGGAACTCCTGCATAAATGGGCCAAACAAATCTATGCAGATTTTCAGGAGTATGCTAGCAAAATTATAGTCAATCTTTACTACAGTTGTAAACAAGCATAAAAGGATTCAACAAAAATTGTTGTTACCAAAAATATCACAAACAATAAGAGATTGCAGCACAGGCATGACAACACTCACCAGCTAAACATATAACCTGAAGGAACATAAAGAAAACAACATTGGGATTCATGAATCAAGATTGTGCAAACAGGGCATACCTGTGTTTCCTATTACACTAACACACAAATATAATATATTCATATACAACCAAAAACCCTTTGTCAAAGAATCTTTTTTCAAAACCGACAAAATTTTCAATTACTTTATAATACATATTCACAGCAACATATACTCATTACAAGCCTCATCTTCATTTGTTTATAGTAGTATAAAACAACATTAATTTAATAGATATGCTTGTCCAGTTTCAAAAAACATCCCATTTTCAATTACATCAATACATATTCACAGCAACTTATATTCATTACAAGCCTCGTCTTCCATTTCACCATAAAAGCGCAGAAAAATAAAATAAAACAGGGGTTAAATATCAACGCACAGCAGAGAAAAAACAGGGGTTGCTCAAACTTACTAGTATTCTCTATTCGCAACATTTCACCGATTGCGATTTAGAGAGTTTCAGTCACGGTTGCTGGAATCCATTTCTGGGTTTCGCGATTTGTGGGTTACAGTTTTGGGGTTCGTGATTTGTGGGTTACGATTCGTGGGTTCGCGATTTGTGGGTTTGATTTCTTCTATGAGAGTCGCGATGTGTGAGTGATTTTGGGAATGGAATTAGGTTAACATTTTTTTTTAGAGAGTAATCTGATTTTAGGAGATGATTTATGTTTTCAAGGAGCGTGACTCTCACGCGATTTATATCTGTTAAATTTGACAGAAAATAATTGCAGGACTAAAAGTGTAGTAAAAAAGACTAAAAGTGATTTGGCCACAATCTTACAGGACCAAAAGTGCATTTTTCCCGCAGGAAAACAAAAACAAACCCCTTACCCCCAGCCCACCACTCACCCACCATCCCCAACCTCCCAAAAAGAACAGCAGCGTGCGGCAAACAGAAGGTATGCTTTTTTTTTTTTTTTCATCGGCAAATCAGGGTCGACCCTTTGCATTCTCGTCGATAAATTGTTGTCGACGAGAACGTATATGGTCGACCCTGATTTGTCGATTTTTTTTTTTTAAAATTTCGACCTTTGTATATCGATTATATACACTCTCGTCGATAAATTGTTGTCGACGAGAGTGTATATGGTCGACACTAGTTTGTCGAAAATCTTAAAAAAAAAATTGAGATTTTTCTAAGTTTTTTATGAAATTTTTAAATATTTTTTGTCCATTTTCGGTAGTGTTTTGTGGTGTTTTGGGGGGTGTTTTGTGGTGTTTTGGGGGTTTGGTGGTGACTGCAGCGGCATTGGTGGCAGATTTTAGGTTTAGAGTTCAAAGGTTGAGTTGGGGTGTAATTAGACTATCCTCATCCATGACACTCACCCAACCCAACCCTTTAATATTTTATTAATTTCTCTCTCATCCACATATACAATTTATAATTCAACTCAAATTTAATTTTATCATACTTGATCAATGACACTGAACCAACCCAACCCAAAAATAATAATTATTTTTTAAATACATATTATATTATTAATTTTTACTATATTTTAATGTGTAAATTGGTATATAAAAATTACTTGATATTCTAAATTTGTAATTATAATAGGAATTTTTTTTATCACACACTTAAAATAAATAATGAACTCAATAACGAAATTATAAAAGACAGAATTTTAGTTTGTGTTTCAAAATAGCTCGATATTGGACTCTATTTATATAGATTTTTTTTTATGAATTTTGATATATATATATATATATATATATATTTTTTATTTAGTACATATTATCTTCAATATCTACAAATCTAATTATATCACACAAAAAATCACAGCAACAAATAGAATAGTGACACGTGTCACATTTATCAAACTTAAATTTAAGTGACACTAGGTTGGATGGCCAACCCAATGTCATACAATTTTGACATCCAATCAATATTTTATTATTATATTGGTGACATTTTGCTATGACATTTTGCAAAATGTCACCATTGAACATGGTCTTAGTAGTGGGGGTGTATTTAGTAGTGTAATATTATTCAAAGGGTATTTTGGGGTTTTTACACTATTATTATATTATTAAATTGATAGGAGGAGTGTTCTAAACCGAAATGGAGGTGTAAATAGTCATACCTATTTATCTGTGGCCTATCTATAAACCCCATATGACATCAAAGGCCGAAGGCCCAAACACATAGCATAATGGTACAGCCTCTTTCCACTCTTCACTACTAGACTTTTAGTGCCTACTCGAGCATATAAAATAAAAGCCTTTCAGGGTATAATCTACAACACACTATGTCTATAGTTTGACAGGTTTAAGTAAGTATTTTTTGTGGAAAAGTTTGATTCTTGCATGGTTAGTGGCGTTGAAAAGCTAACTTAATTGTTTCAAGTATTTCGAGAGTTGTGACACTAATCAAATTTGAATAATTTATAGTAAATTTTTATTTAATTCTCATTTTCTTGTTGTTCTCACATTCTAGCATGAAAGCAGAAATCAAACTGTGTTTACCCTACATTATGCTCGACTATGCTAGATGTTGTACGGTTCTAGAGTATTTTAGAGCAATCCTATCTTGTTAGGATTGCACATATTTTATAATGAGTGTCGAGGTATATTAGTAGAATGTACATGAATGTGCATGAGTCGGTCACGTTTACCTACGCCACAATCTAATTATGTGTACATATGTATTTACGAGTCGAGGGCAGCAGGATTTCTTGAACTCAAGTTAAGATAAAATAATGTTTTATTTTGTGTCAAATCGCGCGAGTTCATAGAATCTTTTTTGTCTATATGTACCACCTAAATAACCAATAGTGCATCCCTTTGCTCCAATAATTGCACACACATCCCAATTTCTCATCAGACAAAACAAAGTTTTATTTTATTTTCATATTTTTTTGGTTGTTCACAAGTATTCTTCATAGATCTAGTAAGAAAAGTACGAAAAGTGAAACAAGAAATCGAAAGGAAGTAGTACATGATAAACATAAGCAAGAAAGTATGAGAAACTGGAAAACATAGAAGAAAGGAGTTTTCATTAGTTTAATCCAAACTCAACTCTCCTCAAACATAATTAATAATTTAATAGTAATACATTACTCTATCGTAGCAGAGATGGCGATAGTCACTCAATTTAGACGAAAAATTTTACAAACTAAAAAAGCAGCCATTAAAACACACGTGACTACTTTTTATTTCAAAAGGGGCTGCACTAACCTCATCATCACAAATGATGAGGCCTAATTTCCGCCCCCTTTAGAACACACACACACAAACACATAATTAAATACACATATAACATACTAGTATAATAATACTAATTCTTCTTCTTCACCTCTGCTTCAGAGCCAACTTAATCCCTTCATTTGCAGTTGCATGGATTGCAGGTGCAGTTTGCTCCACACTTGCACCCGTTCTCCGCGGCTTCAACAACCTCTGCTCCCTCAAAACTACTGCAGAAGAATAACATAACAAGATTAAATCAAATGTAGAAATTAAACCCTAAATCGAAGATCAAAATCGGAATACGCAAATATAATCATGGAAATTGAACAGATGCGTACGTCTTCTGAGGGGCAACGCCGAGAACTAGGGTTCCGGTGGTGGCAGCGGCCTCCGAGTAGCTCAAATCCGGGTACATCTTGCACCTGCACAATTATTTCTCCGTTAATTCTCAAATCGGATTTTCCTTTTCAAATTGAAATAAACCAAATCAAAATTTCTGTAGATCAATCAATTATCAACCTCATCCACAATGCACGAGTGACGAAATCTCAAAATTAGAAAATTAGACGCAACAATCGAAGAAAAAACACGATTACACGCAAATAATTTCCAAAAAAACCATCGATAAATACAGGAGGACAAAAATTGGGCGGAAATAAAAACAAAATTGGATGAATTACCCGCCGCAGCCATTGCCGCAACCGCAGTTAGCTCCACATCCACAGTTTCCTCCGCAGCAAGACATGTTGTTAGTTTTAGGAAGAAAATGAACTGGAATTAATGTGAATTGTTTGAGAATGCTTCAAGGGTGAACGATAAAAATAGATAGAGCAGTGGCCTTGATTTATAGTGGAAGGGGCAGAGTGGGAAGGGAGGATCCACCGTACACGTAGCATGATCTGGTGAAGCTAACGGTCCTCGTAAGTCGGGCCCTCACTTGTGTTGTAACGCCATATCTCTTCCACATAATCTGTCTTTATCAATTTCGTTGAAATTTTGGAAAAAGGAGATTCTGGAAATTATTATATTTTAATACTCCTATCTTCAACAAAAAAATCCAAACTCTACAATTTGATTCTATCTATTCGATCCGATTGAATCATAAAGGGTGGCGCTATTAACACCCCATAAAATGTTATACACACTCCAAATGTTAAACACACTCCATTAAAATTTAAAAATCAATTTTTATTACTAAACATACCCCAATTCTTTCCTATTTACCCTTTTAACACTTAAAACAAAATACAATTTAAATAAAAACCAAAATAACATTATTAAAATTAACTAAATCTTAAAAATATATAAATTTAAAAAAAAAAAGTTATCATCCGAAAAAAAAAATTATCATCCGAACAAAAAATATTCAATAATATAAAAAAAATTAAATAAGGTTGAAAAATATTTTAAAAAATCAAATAAATATTAAAAAAGTATTTGAATGAAAAAAATCAATTAAAAAATTTAAAACGTCAAGAAAATCAACTAAAATTTTAAAATAATTAAATTAATTTTTTAATTATATCTGAACAAAATTAAATAAAATCTTAAATAAATCAAATATAAAATAAAAATCTTCAAAAAAATATTAAACCTACAAAAAATTTAAAAATATTAAAAACTCAACTAAATCTTCAAAACTTATTTAATTTATTAATTTTTGAAGATTTAGATGATTTTTTTAAATATATATTTTTGATTTATTTATCTTTTTATATTAATTTAATTTTTTTTATTTAAATATTTTTTACACTTTATCAAATTTATTAAATATTTTTACGATTTTATTTATTTTTAATTAATTTTTAAAATTTTATTTTATTATTTTTATTTATTTCTGAATATTTTCAGATTTTATTAAATCTTTTCATTTTTTTTAAATTAATTGATTTATTATTTTAAATATTTTGTTGACTTTTTCAAAATATTTTCAAATTTTAAATATATTTTTTCAGATTATTTTTTTAAATTATTTTACTCAAGGATTACTTAGTCATTTTATTCATACCTATTTTTGTCTTTAAAATAATGGGGTATGTATAACAGTATATGGGGTGTTAATAGCCCCACCCAATCATAAATTCATTTTCTTTCTTTCTTTTTAATCATTTTAGGGCATGTTTGGTTTATTAGATTAGACAGGATAAATATTTTATTTCTATAATTCTCAAGTTTGATTTATATGAATTTAGCCTATTATTATAATTGGCTCGAGATTGTTTTCCTTGATAATCATGCGGTGTTTATTAATTCTAAAGAAAAGTTGAGATAAAAAAACTTTAAAATTTAATCCATTAATCCAAACACAAATATCAATTTAAAAAATAATGCAATTCTATTTAATCATATCATACCTTATCTATCTCAACCAACCAGTAAAGCAAACCAGGTCTAAGGGAATTAATTAATTCATTCTTTCTATCCGATTGAATCATAAATTTCTTTTTTCAATTTGGGGAAATTAATTTCATTTTAAACAAGGATGTTTTCAACACGCACATATTATGTCCGTCACTCAATAGGCAATCAATCAATACAAAGACCGATTCGTAATCCCTCAAACTTACAAAATGTCCATCAAAATAACAGATCAAACGTGGTGAACGTCTATATGTTTGAGTAGCAGATCTGCAGATGCATCAGCTGATAACAGCATAACATCAATAAGGAGAGGTTGGATTCAACTTTTTATTCGTCCATTTTAAATTTTGAAGTTGTGATTTGGATGTGTTATATGTTGGGGTCAAACAAGTTGGAAAAACATTAAAGGATCATGAAGTATAGGGTGGACTAAGTATTCCATTGGTACGAGGCCTTTGGAAAACTCAATAAGCAAAGTTGTGAGGATTTCGTCAGTTCACAGCGATGGACTGACGATCATCAATATCATACCAAGTGGAATACAGAGGATCCGCCCGGGAACCCAACATTATATAATTAGCAGCAACGTAGCAAATGCAAAGCACGCGAAAAATTGAAAAAAAATACAGACATATTTCGACAATTGCTAAATAATTTATGCATTCGCTTTGTGCTCTTTTTCTTTGGCATTCCGGTGATAATTTTCAAACATCATCTCGGTTCATCTCAACTTCTCAAGCAAGATACAATATTAGTATCGTTGTATCCTGAGAATCAAACGTTCTATTAATTCACTGGCATTGATAAATACAACCATTATACCTAATCATAAATCAAACATATTCCAGTATGAAGTACTCCGTATCACATATGTATAAACGAGTGTTAAGGTATTCTATTATTCTAGTTTTTGAATCATATCCCAAGATTTAAATTGTCGTACTATATGTAGTTCGGTTTATCATTTAATTTTAAATCGTGGTTTATTAAGAAAAATTGATTTTGAAGGGATTTGATGGATTTTTTACGATTTGATGGTGTCAATAATATAATATACTGTATTAAATAATAATATATTGCTAGTAAGTAAATAAATAACAAAAAATATTGCAATGCGCATGATGTCACCTAATAAGTGAACTCATTATTATCTTTATATGAAATAATCAATACTCGCTGCTCATCTCTTTTAAAATGAGTTGAAAAAAAATCAATGTCCAGTTATGATCATATTAAACTTGTTATATAATTTATTAGAAAATGCATTATTGAAAAATGTGACGTCGATATATAGTGGTGAGTTTTCTTTTGAATGATGGGTCGCGGGCACTAGTGTGCCGTGAGTAGGCCATAGTGGTGTGTTAGCAAAAGGTCTTTATCTAGTACTCAATCAACTACTATAGTGTATATGGTCGACATTGAACATGGAGTTTCATAAGAATTATTTTCTTATTTTACAATAACTCTTCCTTTATTTTTAGAGGCGTTTTTTAAAATAGAAAATTATTTATAAACTCAAACATCATAATATCTACAATTTCACACAAAATGTCATTACTTTTAAGTCTACACATACACACGAGTCAACACTTTTATTTACTTTATACATAAAAGTTTACAAAATTACCACTCAAAACTCTGATCATTATTACACTTTCTTAATTTTCGTATCCAGCTATAGAGTTGTTATTCGAGTCGAACCGAGTATTTGAAGTTCGAGCTCGACTCGAGCCGAACTCAACTCGGCTTGATAACACTGACGAGTCAAAAATTGAGCTCGACTCGTTAACGAGTCTATCGAGCCGAGCCTAACGAGACTAATGGAATTTTCTATAAAAAAAATTAGATTTCGAGCCTAGGTAATAAGTCGAGCTCGAGTCGGCTCGTTAGTGAATCGAGTATTTAACGAGCTCGAGCTCGACTCGTTTAGCTAAACGAGTTGAGTCGAGCCTCGGTAAGGCTCGATTCGAATAACAACACTACCCACCTACATGTGAAAATTAATTTTGAATAGTGTAATACATCAAATTGTGAACTACTACATGTACATCGTCAAATTGCAGATGCAATGCAACCAGTGACGGATCCAGGATTTCGAATTCGGGGGTACGAAAAATATTAAGCAAAATACAAGTATTTAATAAGAAGTCATACGATTCGAGAAAATTTAAAAAAAAATTACATCACGTTCAAATCAAATTACAGCTGAGACCGACGAAGCCTCATGTTTTGAAAACGGTCTATGATATCATCATCAGAAATTTGTAGAAACACGTCTTTCTCAATAAAAGTAATCAAACTATCATTTAGTAATTGATCACCCATACTATTTCGCAACTTATTTTTTACATAAGTCATTCCGGAAAATACTCTTTCCACGCTTGCAGTAGCTACCGGGAGAATCAACATCAACTTGATGAGCAAATAAATTGTTGGATAATTCATATACTTCTTTGTCTCGACAAGCTTCATCGAGAGAGCACCAAGATCACGCAAACCCCGAAACCTACCATCTCTTCGCATGTCTTCAATGAATATGTCAAGTTGACATTCAAGAGCCATCACATCAATACTTGTAAACTCGGAGGGATAAAATGTGGCAAGTTTGAGTATTTTCTTCTTATCAAAAGAAGAGAAATCATCTTTGGGACTTAAGCATGACATGCATATAAGTAACTCTGTATTCATCTCATCAAACCGATCATTGAGTTCTCTAAGATGTAAATCAATCAATTCAATGAAAATTTCAACTCGGAAATGTTGAAGGTTCGTACCTTGTTTAACAAAACGCCTTGATCTTCCTCGTGGAATGTAAGGAGCATCCATATCGGGAACCACAATGTCATACTTAGTGCAAAATGAAGTAACCTTATCCAAGAGAGGTTCCCATCCATTATCTCTTGTTTTTTGCAACATAACCTTTGTTAACGAAACAAGAGACATAGCATTGACAATATCTTGATCTCTTCTTTGTAAAGCATTACACAAATTATTAGAATAACCAAAGACAAGTTCTGTCAAGTGTGCCATAAAAATAAAGTCAAAAGACTCAAATGAGTACAAAATTGATTGAGCTTTTATCCTATCCTCTGAACTTAAAGCGGTCTTCCCAATCATCTCAAGCACCTCAACAATTGTAGAAAACAAGTCAATAGTATTCAAAAGAGTCTTATAATGAGATCCCCAACGAGTGTCACCGGGCCTTCTCAAACCAAGTTCTTGATTCAAACCTGATCCACTCTCAATTTCTCCCATTTGCAAGGCTTCAACAACTTTTTTAGCTTGACTTTCCCGAATCATTTCTCTTCGCTTACAAGAAACTCCAACCACATTTAACAAGTTTGCAAGTGTCTCAAAAAGCCAACAACAATCATTGTTATTTTTAGCGACGGCAACAAGAGTTAATTGGAGTTGATGAGCAAAACAATGAACATAGTAGGCACATGGAGTATCCTTCATAATCAAAGTCTTAAGACCATTTATTTCACCTTTCATATTGCTAGCCCCATCATACCCTTGCCCTCGAATTCTAGATGGACTCAATGAATGTTCCACAAGCAAAGACATAATTGCACATTTAAGTGACAAAGCAGTGGTATCACCAACATGTACAAGTCCAAGAAATCGCTCCACTACCATTCCCCTTTTACCATCAACAAAACGCAAACAAAGGGCTAATTGTTCCTTTTGAGATACATCACTTGACTCATCGGCTAATATAGCAAAATAATCATCACCAAGCTCTTCATTAATAATGTGCTTAGTTGTTTCTTTAGCACAACAATTAATGATATCTTTTTGAATCATGGGAGATGTCATTTGGCTATTTCCTGGAGCATTTTCAAAAACAACCTTTTTAACATCCTCTTTATGTTCTGCAAGCCATTTCAAAAGTTCAACAAAATTTCCCCTATTAATTGATTCTCCACTCTCATCATGTCCACGACATGCTAACCCTTGACGTAAAAGAAATCTCAAACAAGAAAGTGAAGCTTTCAAACGAGATGCATATTCACTTCGAATCACTTCACTTGCACTATAAAAAACACGAACAATAGAATTTTTTTTTGAATCTCTTAAATTTCCATATTTCTCATAAGCAAGATTGTGAGAACTTTTAACACCACCAACATGCTTGTCAAATCTAATTGGTTTATTCCATGACCTAAACACTACAAGAAAATAACGAAATTCCAACAGAAAAATTCCAACAGAAAAATTCCAACGGTTTTTTGCATTTTTTCCGTTGGAATCAATGATTCCAACGGAGAATGCAACGAAAATACGACCGTTGGAAAAGTGGGTGTTGGAATCATAAAATTCCAATGAAATTTCCAGCGGAAAAAAATTCCGACGGTACATTCCAACAGATCTTGATCGTTGGAATTTTCACCTGTTGAAATTTTTTCCACCGTAAATTCCATCGACAAGTCCAACGGTAATTTGTCGTTGGAATTTTTTCCAACGAATTTTAACCATTGGAATTTTAATTGTTGGAAATTATAAATGTAAATTCCTACACAAATTCCAACAACAAAAAATCGTAGGAATTTTTATTCCAACAGATATGTACTGTTGGAATATTCAACTATTGGAAAATTTCCATCACAAATTTCATTGTCAATTCCAATGATTTTTTCCATTGGAATTTTATTCAAGTCAAATTTTTGCTATATTAAAAATCCATACCAAAATCAATCGAAATTAATTACACAACATACCATAATTCAAATATATAATCAAGTTCAAAAAATATATAATAACTTCAAAATCAAATACTCCAATTTAAAATATCCGGTGTCATAACAAAAATAATAAATTCTAAACATTACAATCATAAATGTCTAAGAGTGTTGATCACCCTTCCAATATTTCACATCACCAACAAAAATAAATTAAACAAATTATTCGGCATCATCTTCATCATCATAATCACCATCATTAATACCAAGGGCATGATCATCCTCTTCATTCTCAATTTCATTATCACCATTATCTATATTCCCTGCATCACGAGAAGACCTGAAGAAGATGCATAATGGTTAGCAAACAAATGTGACTGCTTGAAACTTAGATAATAACAAAATATCAAGAATTTTAACATTAGACATTTTTTCGCTAAGAAATATGATTAAAAACACAATTTTCTCATTTTCTAAAAATACTAAAAGTCTTATCTATCAAAATTACAAGCTCAAGAGATTAACAACTCTATATTATCACCGACTTATTTTATTATATTTATATACACATTACCCATATGACATATCGACATGTACTCATATAGCACAAACCGTCGTACATATAGGGCACATATATATAGATATACATATATATAGATATACATCAAACATCACAAACAATATGTAAATACACTAATTATACACACAACGCATATATATATATACTATTCACACATCACACACATATAGTTATATCATATATACACTCACACACCTCATACACATATCGATATATCATATATACACTCACACACACACACAACGCACATATATATATACTCACACATAGCACACTCATATAGAGATATATATACTCACACACAAATTGCAGTTTACAAAAAAATGAAAATAATGATAATAATAATTAATATTTACTTTCACAGTGAAAAAAACAAAAAAAAAGAGAAAAGAAAACTCACCTAATGTGCAAGGAGGAATTAGGTAAAGGAAAAGAACACACACAGAGGCACCAATAGACTGAAGGAGTAGAAAACTAGAAGGATTAAAAGTGATTTGGATATATGAAGAAAAAAAAAGGAAGAAGTTAGAGTATATCTTTCTAGAAAATTGAATAAATCAAATCTTTGAAATTTTCCTAATTAAAATTTTGAGAATCCCGCCCTTCCCTTTAGCCTCCAACTAAATCTTTAGAATTTTTTGGATTTATTTATACTATATATAAATTTGATTGTAATATAAATTTCCATAATTTTTTTAATTTTAAAATTTTTCAAATTCAAAAATCTAGAAAATTTTGAGAATCCGTAATTAACAAATTTTTATATTTTTTTAATCTTTCAGATTTTTATATTTATCACAGTAAGAGATTTTTTTAACAAAATTATGAGATTGTTGTAAATTCTATTGGAATAATTAACAACAAAATTCAACGATTTTAGTCTATTAAAATTTTTGTTGGAATTATATATAAAAATATTCTTTGATTTAATGAAGAATTCCAACGGGTAAGTGTTAATGGAATTTTCGTTGGAATAATTAAAGAAAAATCCAACAGTAATATGGCGTTGGCGTTGGAAATTCCGTTGGAATTAGATATAAAGTATAATTTTATTTAGAAAAATCATTCCAACGATCTAATGTCAATGGAATTTTCATTGGAATAATTTAAAAAAAAATCCAATGATATTCATGTCGTTGGAAATTTTGTTGGAATTAGACATAAACATATAATTTAATTTAGGATAATCATTCCAACTGTCTGGTGCCGTTGGAATGTTTGTAGGAATTTATTTTTTTAAAATTCCAATGCCTTTTCCAACAGTAAATTCCAACGGTTACCACAAGATGTTGGAATCTCCGTTGGATTTTTCCAACGGTGGCTTATGTTGTTGGAAAAACTGTTGGAATTTTTAAAATTCCAACGATTTATTTTTCTGTTGGAATTTTTCCGTTGGAATTTCACTGTTTTCTTGTAGTGTACTATCATTTTTTTGTCAAATATTATCACTTTTTACCTGAGAGTTAAGGTTGTCTCACCCAAAACTAACTCTTTATATTTCACGCGAATTAAAGAATGTCATAAGATTAATTATTATAATATTCTTATTTAATTTCAATAATTATTTGAATAAGCAAGTCTTATAGTGAACATTTCTCTCTCAATATTAATATTAATATGAGGATAATACATATTGAAAGATTATACATATTTTATTCTTGAACTCCTAGACCATAAAATAATTTGAGTCATAATTTCTACATTAATTTTCTTTTTAAAAAAATGTATATTGATATTAATATTAGGGTTGGTCTGGTATGGACTCGAGTGCATGTTGTGCACCCTAGTCCATGTTGCACTTTTCAGTTACTGACTTACACTTTTTGGTAAATGGTGTTGCACTTTTCAATTATTAAACTGTATAAGTAATAATTGAAAAGTGCAACACCATTTATCAAAAAGTGTAAGTCAGTAAACTGAAAAGTGCACATGGACTAGGGTGCACAGCATGCACTCGAGTGCATACTAGACTTTACCTTAATATTATAATGTTAATGCGGAAATCGTGTGTTGGTGACGTATTTAAATTGTAATCTTAAAAATATGTACACATATTTATGACATCATGTTTATTATTATGACAAAGATTTGTATATTATTTCATGAGATAAGTCTACATTTCATGAGATAAGTCTACATTTAATTCAGATAAGTCTACATTTGACGACTAATAATAGGGCCGGAAAACTTCAAATAAAACCTCGTCCATTGAGAATGGAATTAAAGTTAAGTTAGAATTTAGGACCTACGAAAGCATCCATCTGCAGTCTCTTTCATATTCTAGGTAGTGACCAACACCTCATCATAGACTAATCCGGTATAGTTAGCTAGGAACAAATGTAGTTGTATTTTAAAATTTAAATTTTAAATTTTAAACAAAAGTAAAACAAAGTAGGTAACATCTAACGTTTAATCGAGTAATCCCAATCAAATATGCCATAATGGAAAAGGAGAAAATACCATTCTAATATTAAGAGAAAAAATCTATTACTATTATTATTATTATTTGTTTTAGAAAAATAATATCATTAAAAACACATAAATCCTCTATCCAAAAAGAAATTTAAATTGAAAAAGGAAAAAAAAAAACTAACCATCTAGCCAACTAGAATACTGTCAAATTCACATAGCACATTACTCTATAACTGTTCACGGTGAACAATAAATATGTCTAGACTTCATTCTAAATCTATAAACAACAACAAACTATCCTAAACATAACAAAAAATTAACAAAAAAAGAAGAAAATTCTGCAAAAGGGAGAAAACCCACATAAGATGAAGAGAATCTCATTAAGAAACCTAAAAGCTATAGAAACATAAAAATAAATAAAGGGATCAACAAAATCAACATATCAATCGGTCATTCATCATTGTAGCAACGACATTGTTGAGAAAATCAACTCGGTGATCCAAAAACCAACAGTTTGAGAAAACCATTGTAAGCCGTAGATGAGAGGAAAAAATGGTGATGGATGGAGTGACCTTAGAGAGAAACAACCGACAACAAAGGGGAAGGGTCGACGACCATGAGCCGTGAGAGGGCTAGCCACTATAGGCGTGCACCGATAGCTACACTACATGCGACGTTCGCGTGATAGATATATTGTGGATATATTATAAATTTAAATATTGTGATATTGATATAGAGGTGTGACATATTTTTTTCTAAGTAACGCGAAAATATCACAATATTGATATCGTTCAACTTTAATGTAAAATTGGACGAGAATCAGAAAGTATTGTAAATATATTGCACGATATCAAAAAATCTAAAAAAAATACTCTGTAGTGATTTATTTTTAAATTTTTTTTTAACAGTATAAAATTATACGTACTTTTTTAACAAAAAAAATGTTTTTTTGGTAGTGCAATGGAATATGTTCCCAATTCACCTAATATTTAGTGATTTTTTTTTAAAAAACATGCTAATGACATGTACATAACTATATTCACAATTACACCAATGTGGTGAGTTGATAAATATATTGTTTGAACAAAGATAACATTTCGCCTACTATATTTGAACTTCATATGTTATCATTTTAATATTAATGATTGTATTTTATTATTTATATTTAGTCATTTTGTATTGCATTATGTTGTCAATTGTTAATTTTTGTTAGTCAATATTTATATAATTTATTATTTATATGTTTGATTTAAACATTTAGTTTATTTTGATTTTGAATGAAACATATGCATAATTTCTAAATTTTGTGTTAAATTTTTTAATTTTTAACAAAATTTTCTATTTTTTTTGTAGGAATATCGATATACTCAGCTAAATGTTAGTTAAGATATTTATTGCGATAGCTATCTTGATAAACTCCGATACCAAAAAAAAATCTATTTTTGATGAGTGACGTTTCAAAATACTTTTTTTTTTTTTAAAGAGTAAGTGACGTTTCAAAATCTGATCAATTAATTTTGTACCACCACATCCACATGGGATACGATTACTGCAACCAACAAACCAACTCTCTTTCAACCC
Source organism: Galeopsis tetrahit (assembly GCA_963675135.1). Classification (NCBI taxonomy): domain Eukaryota; kingdom Viridiplantae; phylum Streptophyta; class Magnoliopsida; order Lamiales; family Lamiaceae; genus Galeopsis; species Galeopsis tetrahit. The sequence continues at coordinate 68,711,213 of OY776128.1, read as the reverse complement.
TCTCATTTTGATTCACCACTTGTTCCATTTCATCACAAACTCTTTATTTATGTCAAATTTTGAGATTTTAAAATGGCTTAATTCTATAAAAATCATCACTATTTATTTTTATATTTGAGAAAGCTTATTATTAATATTTATATTTGATCGTTCCGGTGCTCTTTTATATGGTCCAAGTTTATAAACTCCACTTAAAACACATGTGCATCTATAGACTTGCATTTTTCAAGATCAAATCACCGTAAACAATGTTTTTACACTTATCTTCAATGAGTGCAACACCTAACATATATAGAACATAATTTTTCTGTCCCCCATTTTATCTTTTCTGATTTATCACACATTCAGGGCATGCGCATATGAGTTATCTTCAATGTACAACCTCTTAACCCATATAAGAAGACTTATGATATTTTAATCAATCTCTCTTGTCACATAAACAATATTTGCAATTTTACATTACATATTTAATTATATATACTCTTCCACCTCATTTTTTTTTTTAAATAGTCACACTTGGGTGCACTCAATTCCAATCATTAGTGTAATTGAGCCACACTTTTAACTTGATTCTAATTTAGTGAGTCAAAAATTCAATTGAACACTTGAAATTATATATAAATCACTTAAAATACAATTGCATGTATACATCCTAATATACAATTTTTTTTTTAATATTTGTCCTTCACCATATAATAAAATAAGTCAATTTATTCTAATAATTTTGTTTATATTGATATAACAAGGTAATTATAATTTATACCAATAAAATCTCAAAACAAACCTACATATTTTTTTTCAATTTAAACTTCAAATTAAATATTTTGAAAAGCAAATTTGAAAAGGAAAATGGCAAGTACTACTACTTTAATTATAAGAGGATTTAGAGGTGGGGCATAATTGAAGTTGGTCCGTTTGGTGTGGACGAAGAATCACTTTTAATAATTTAAATATGTTTTACTCTTTTGCCCCCACTTTAAGTACATCCGAATTTTGTACCCCACTCATTTCTAATTAGGGTACGACTGAGTAGGCATATTGTGTTTTTGTACTGCAACATTCCAAAAAGATTTCATTCATATTTTATTAGTATTATAATAAAGCTTCAATAATTACTGGAGTACAATATTATCCATACACTTTAAGTTCTTTTGATTTAAATTTAAAAAAAAAAATTGAACAAGTCTGATATAAGATCATCTCACCCTGAAATCGATATAATTTTTTAATAGATATATTATCACTTTTACTGTGAATTGGTAAATGTATGTAAAATGGGTAGGTCTCTTGTAGACTCGATTTCTTATAAGGAATTGAGTAAATTTTAAAAAATTGGTAGGATTGATAATAAAAATAAAATACGCAAAAAATATGTATTATAATTTACGTAGCTTAAAACGGTTGAGAATAATTTTTTTTATGTTGAGATCTAGTGTTCAACTCTTACATCTAACAATTTTCACATATATTTTTTTTTAATTATAAAAGTGCATGTTGAAAATAAGGAAAAGTGTAACATGCAATTATTTTGCAATATTTGCAATAATAATTTCAGTTATAATGACATACACTTGTTAGTGATGTTATGTTACACATATTTTGTTGCACTTTTCAGTTATAGTGACTTACTATTTTCAACAATATTTTTTAGTTATATTGACTTACACTTTTTAGTAATGTTATGCTACACATTTTAGTCATATTTTGTTGCACTTTTCAGTTGTAGTGACTTACAATTTTCAACAATATGTTCAGTTATAGTGACTTACACTTTTTACTCGTATTTTGTTACACTTTTCAGTTATAATAACTTACACTTTTCATTAAAATATTGTGTTGCACTTTTCAAGTATATTGACATGCACTTTTTAATAATATTGTGTTGCACTTTCTAGTTATACTAACTTGCATTTTCTAGTTATAATGACTTATACTTTTCATTAAAACTTAAAAGTTGTGTTACACTTTTCAATTATAGTGACTTACACTTTTTAATAAAAAAATGTGTTACACTTTTTAGTAATATTGTGTTACACTTTTTAATAATATTAACTTACACTTTTCAACACACACAATTTCGAAAAAAAAATTATCAATAAAAAAAATAAAAAAAAAATAATAAAAAAAAAAATTAACCAAATCAAAATTTTTATTCACAATAATCTTGAAAATTTTAGGGTTCACAATATTTTTGAATATTTAAGATTTAAGTTGACCAAGTCAACTCAATTCCTTATAAGGAATTGATTCTATATAAGACCAATCCATGTAAAATATACTTCCTCCGTCGTCCCGATATAAGTTTCCCACTTCTTTTGGGTGTTTTGATTAAGGAATATGATAAAATAATAGATGTAGTACAAGTGATGTGATGGTGAGAGAGAAAATAATAGATTAGTATGAGATGAAGTATGATAAAATAATAAATGATGTGATTGAGAGAGAGAAAATAATTTACTAAAAATGGAATGGAAAACTTATAGTGAGACAACCAAAAAAGGAAAGTGGGAAACTTATAGTGGAACGAAGGAGTATCATTTTAAGAGAATTTTTTTAAAAATGATACACTTTACATTAAATACATTGTATCACTTAAAAAAAACATGTATTATAAAATTATAAATGTACCATTTTAAAGTAAAAATAAAAATAAAATTAAGATACATTTTACATTAAAAGTGATAATAATATTTCTATTGTAGGGAGGAGGCCCATCGGGATTTGTTCTAAGTTGAAAAGAGGAGCATAATTCAACCATTCTCTATTTGGATCTAGCGCAATCTATAATTTTTGGTGATCAAATTGTCTTTTAATTTTTGTGGGTTTTAGATTAGGAGAGTCTGTGTTCAGATTTGTTGTAGTTGTCGTTGTTTCGTGGCTGCCTCCTCGCTACTAGTGATCTTGTGTGTAGGGGCGGACCCAGGATGGTGGGTTAAGGGGGGCCGATAAAATAAAATTTGACATTTATAGATATATAAGTATACATAGTTAAATATCTTAAAATACATAATTATGTACTTAATATGTTAAAACCTATAATTCTTTCATGCCTATCACAAAAGCATTCAACAATTGTACTTTATACATTTTTTTCTATTTATTTCTCAATATATACTATAAAGGTTATCTAGAATATTGAGACAAAATTGAGATTAGGTATTTTTTAAAAATATTTTTGGCTATTTTGATGTTAAAATTGGACAATTTTTCTAATATTAAAATTAAGTTAAAAAGAGAAATAGTTTTTAATCACCGTAGACAAAGTATTAGATTAAAATAAAATTTACTCCAATATTTTCATTTTGTGTCCCTTTATTTATTTTTTAAATATTTTATGCAATTAAAAAAAAAATAACATTAAAAACACTCAATCTGACCTATTTACTTGGGCCATTTACTTAGTTAGTTGGGCCATTTACAGATTTACTTATACTTGAACCATTTACTTACTGGACTTATAATAATAATACATACTACACATGCATATATAATACTACAGTATATAGTAAAATGTCAAAAGTTGAGGGGGGCCACGGCCACCCCCAAGCAAAGCGTGGGTCCGCCCCTGAGTTGTGTGTAGACTGCCTATGATTTTGGGACTTCATTAATCCTCTTTCCGTAGTGGTGTAAACGAGCCGAGTCGAATCGAGTAGTGCTGAGCTCGAAACTCGATTCGATTGTTATACTCGAAACTCGACTCGATCGAGCCTAAAATTTTGAAGATCGAGCTCGACTCGATAAGAAACTCGATAAATTCGAGCTCGGCACGACTCGATTACCTATATAATTTTCAAAATTAATTTTAAAACATATTTTTTCTAAAATAAACTCGAGCTTGACTCGATTACCTATATAATTTTTAAAATTAATTTTAAAACATATTTTTTTCTAAAATAAACTCGAGCTCGACTCGGGTCGATTACTCGTATATAAATATAAATTATATATTAATGACAAAATAGTAAATATTGTTCAAGCTCGATTAGACTCGCGAGCCTTTCGAACCGAGTATTATGAGCTCGAACTCGATAGCTACTCGAGTAGCTCGAAACTCGACTCGATTAACTTTAAGTCGATTTTGATCTTTTTCGAGTTGAGCACGAGTAGCTCGCGAGTAGGCTCGACTCACTTACAACCCTACTCCTCAATACATGGTGTTCCTCATCAACGGCCGTGTAATCTCTCATGAGTAACAAACTTTGATTTTCTCTCCAAAAACTAAGAGTTTGACTTCAATCCTAAGTTGGAGGGAGGCCTTTTATTTTATATAATTATTATTAATTTTGTGGATCAATTATTTGTTGACAAGATTGTAAATACGAGATACGGGGAAGAGAGATCAGAATTTTTTTTTTTTAAATTACAACTCCACCCTTATTGAACACTTAAAAGAAATATAAAAGCTCTACCCTCAAAAAAAAAAATATATATATATATATATATATAAAAGCTGATAAATCAATTAGTGATAGCGTGTTTCAATTCGTCTTGTTCGTAAGAAAGCTAATGAAGGATTGTAATTTTTCTACGACGTTTTGAATTTTTCAAAGTCATCATTATTGGATTGAACTACCAATTATTATGGACCTTCTCAATATCTTTTTTATTCTTGCATTTTTAAGTCATGAAGTTCTTTTTTATTTAAAAAAAAATATAAGAAGGAAAAAATGCAAGTTGATAAATGATAACCTTAGATGAAAGATAAAAAAAAATTATGCTCCAGCTACTTGTGCAACTTGCTGGTGCAATTTTGATTCAATTTTAATAGATCATATGATTCACATAAAACTGGAATGAAGAGAATTAAGTTCATATAAAGAAAACTCAAAGTTGAAATATAAAAAAAATATAAGTTTATATACTGAACAATTTTTTTAAGTTCAACCATCTACTTGTTTTTTATTGTTTTGTTTTTTGGAACTAGGAATTAATATACAAGAATTAATTCTCAACCTCACTACAAGTTCGGACTTTTAGATGAGACGGAATTCTTTCATGGTATCAGAGCAAATCGGGCAAAACGACCTGGGTTCGATTCCTGTTGAAAGCACTCCACCCATTTAAATTGTCCACTCGATGGGACTCCTCCCCAAAAAGGGTAAGAGGTGTTAATCCGGCCCACGAGTGAGGGGGAGTGTTAGGAATTAATATACAAGAATTAATTCTCAACCTCACTACAAATTCGAACTTTTAGATGAGACGGAATACAAAATAGAAAAATTCTGGTAAATGTATAAAATGAAAGAAGACAGTGATGGGCCATAAAAAGCAAAAGAGGGATAAGGTCATTATTGTTTCCCAAAAGCAAGTGAACATGAGGAGCATCATTATATATTAAAAAACTAAACATTGTTTTTTATTTACTTAGATTAGAATCTTAGATATTCATTTTGTATTGTGAGATGATTGTTTTTTATTTACTTAGAATCTTAGATATTCATTTTGTATTGTGAGATGATACACTTAAATTGGACAGTTTCAATAGTTTATGTTTTATTTCTGCTGTTAGAAAATGCTCATTAAAGACATTACTAGTTTTTAAGAATTTAAGGTTGTGTTTGGATGAAATATTTGGTTTGTGAGGTGAAGAAATTCATACATCCAAACAAGTGGAGCGAATTTAGATTATGAATTTAAAATAAGTGGAGCGAATTTAGATTATGAATTGGTAAATCACATATATTGACTTTAAAGAAATGAATCATGATTACTAATTTATCATCTTATTTTTAGAGTTTTCCACGAAATTTGAGTAGAGGTTTCTGAAATTTGAGTAGAGGTTCCACGAAAAAAAATAACGCCCACCGTGGGGCTCGAACCCACGACCACAAGGTTAAGAGCCTTGCGCTCTACCAACTGAGCTAGACGGGCTTATTGACGGTTTTTATCTTAATCATTATAACAAAATGACCACAAACTTCAGGAACAGAATTTAAAACTGTGAATTCAAGTCCTAACGTATTCCAACTACACGACTCGAGTTTAAGGACATATAGGTATTTTTAGAGGTGAATATATTTGAATAATGAAATCTGAATGTTAAATTCTGAACTAGAATAAGACGGGGGACGTTACGTCCCACGTCCGGCCCGGATGTATGAGTTCCAAAGCAAACCTACACTAAAATTTTCAAATTAAACAATGACCCTTTTAACATATAACAACAAAATATCATTCAAAACAACATCACATTATAAAATAGCGATACAAGTATATTTAAACATGATGCCTTTTGCTAATTTGCTATAACAAGTTTCCTCATTCATGTTTACCCTACCCTACTCTAATTTTGTGAAGAATCATTACTCACATAACACTATTTTCCTAATTCTTTTAACATAGTCAACCTCACCATTCTGCAATGATCTCATCAACTAGATCATCAAATATCATATCTTCCAACTTAATCCCTACACACTCTCCATCCAATTGTAAATTCATCCAACCGTCGTCTTTCCCCAAGTCTCGACTCACGGCCTCATCGATAGCCTGATCACCCTCCGGAGGATGCCAACTCAACAACCATCTTATCTCCGCCCAAACCTCCTCCAAAATACGATTCCCCTTAGGCAAGCGATGTAGACGGGAGAGGCTAGTGAGAGACCTCGGCCAATAGCAAAACGACCTCTCGTGAATACCCAACAACACCTCATTGATCATGTCGAACAAAAGTGCATGATCACTATTCGTGTACATTTGTTCACACTCGGATTGATCAACCAAACACCCCTCAACTTGCTCAAAAACCGACGGATTCAGAAGTTGCTCTGCTGATTGCCATTTCTCTAAAACCGCGTCCCTACTGAATCCTGAGAGTTCCAACACGTCTCTCACGTAGTTGTACTCCGCTAAATTCTTCTCGTCCACTTTATGCGTATGCATTAGGTCATCGTAAAACTGCTGGATATCGCTTTCTTGCGTATCAATGTCGATCATGTCTTGCTCCGAGTAGGCTAAATCTTGCTGAATCATTTCTTGCTCCGAGTTGGCTAAATCTTGTTGAATCATTTCTTGCTCGGAGTAGGCTAAATCTTCCTGAATGGTTGGTGAATTTGAATCTGCAAATTTAAATATCTTTAATACTTTATGCATTAAAGCATAGTACATAACACATGATCAAAGACTAACTATAAAACATACCTTCACAAACTTCAATCTCATGAACAAATTCTTCATCCTCTGGTATCTCATCGAAATTCGATGAATGCAGAGAAGGAACCAACACGTGTTCAAGATTCAAAACACTAGACGAGTCACTTTCCGGTTCTTTCAAAATAACTAACTCATCAAAATCCCCTCCAACATCCACCACCTTCTCTTGACTTTCATTATTCGAATCAAAACCTACTGATTTTTCCTCGTTTACCACAACTGTATCCAGTACAACGAGAGGACTATTGCTCGTGGAATCGTCAATCTGAGTCGAAGAGTACGACCTAAGATCAGGCAACGAAAAAATCCTCCCCAATTTAGCAAGATTTTTTGGAACAGACACCTCTGTATCATCAACATTACTTGTTTTAAACCTTAATTTATCAGAAACATCATCTTTTGCATCTTTATTTATACTTATCTCAAGCAAATGATTGTATCTATCGAACGAATCACTAAACGACGACGTTCTTTTGAACGACTTCATCGAGGTTTGCCCAAAATCAGTCCCGACTTGTCCATCATTCTTGGAGACGCTACGATCACAAGGGATTTTATCTTGCACCGCGTCTTTTAGGATTCGATTCTTCTCCTTTTTCTTATCACGAATCACATTCCTGATCCTCGCCCCGAGGTTCTTGAAACCTTTGATGCCACAAGCCTTATTATCAACACTCTTCTTCACTTGTTTCTCCTCCTCTTCACTACTACCATTTTGGCCCTTGTTGTCTACACATTGCTCCTCCACACTAGCATCAAACTCCCTCTTCGGTGTAACTGCAAAGGAGATGGATTTGGTCAATCCGAGCCTCAAATTAGGCGCCTGTCGAAACTGCAGCTGATTATTAGCTAATGAGGAAGTGGGATCTTGCAAGATTTTCAAGAACACCTCTTCCCTCACATTCAACAAATCCAAGGCGTCCATGAACAGCTTGGACTCTTGAATGGCATCACATTTGCTCGGTTCAACCGCATATATGGAGTTGCCATGAAGCAGAGTGTGATCCCTAACTGGCTGAGTTCCCAAGTCATTTTGCTTCACGTACTTCACCTTAAGCATTGTGTCACAACACTCGCACGAACCTACTCCGTTGCCACTACTTTCTTCGCTCATTCTCGCCAACACATTTTGATTACGAGGAGAAGAAGAGTCATCAGTCTGACGAGGGGACTCCGTTTTTTCTTTTTCTTGAGCTTGTGTAGAGGTTCGCCTATTTCGCTCCTTCTGCCTACGCTTGTCGTCGAGGATCAAAGCTTTTATTCGGGATTTCATCGAGCTCTTGTGAGGCGATGAGCTAGGAACAACGCCCTTCGTCTCAACCTAACGATCATAACAACTTCTCATTCTCACATTATGTGTATAAAACAAAAGAAAAAGATGAAGAAACTTACTGTAGGACTTTCGACATTTTCTTGCACTTTAGTTTTACTCTTACCTTTATCTGCAGAATTATTTAACTTCATTAAACATGAACATAGTATCAATCAATTAATTAATTAATTAATTAATAAATTACCAGTTTTGTCATCATCAGTACTAGTTTTAGTTTTACTTTTGCGTTGATCTACATAATCAGAAAAGTAAGGAACAATTAATTAAAAAATTGGGGATGCTAATTAATTAATTACCAGATTTATCATCATTAGTTTTACTTCTCCCCAGGTCTGCAGAATCAATTAATCATCATTTTTAAAAAAAATTTGATGAAAGATATATATATATGTATAGGATGAATGAATGAAATAATATTACCTGTGGTGGAATGTTTTGCATAACCTATAAGTCGTTTATGAGGGAGCCTTTTGACAACATTCCATCGATTATGCTGAAAATGATGAAGAAAACCCCACATACATCCTGGATTGTGGTTCTTCAGTGTCAATTGACATTCTGCCACATCCAAATCCAAATCCTTCCCCTTTTCATTTTCATTTTCCTTTTCTTGCAACATTGTTTTTCATATATTCAGACAATGAATTTTCACAATTCCAAACAAAATTTGGAAGAAGAGGATATATTCAGAGAGAAAGTTTTGTTGACATTGTTTGAGTCAGCGTGTTTATTGGTAGGTAGTTACATTCTTCTCTTTTGGCGCCTCTTTCACCGGTTATGTTATCTTCTCCCCCCTCTTAATTATTTTTTACAACCCCCTCTCTCTCTCTCTTAAATTTAAAGTTTTAAAAAAATATTAGTGGTTAGTGCACCGGTCCAAAATCGGACCGGGCGGGAAACGGTTTGGATCGGGACCAAAATCCACCCATATGGGTGGACCGATCGGTAAATTCCGATCCGATCCGGGTTTGAACCGTTTCAGATCGAAATTATTTATTTATTTATTTTGTATTTTTTAGTCAATTCGTACATAAAATTTTGACATTCAATGTAATAAATTAATACATGTTTGAGGTTTCATAGGAATAAATTAATACATGTTTTAATAAAAAAATATATAATTTTTTTAAGAAAGTCTAATAATAATAATAAAAAATATAAAAATTCGGGTTTTTGGTCCGGACCAAAATTCAAAATTCAATTTTTTTGTGGATCGGCGACTAACTGGTCGGACTGAACCGGTTCCAATCTTTTTTTCGGTGCGGTCATTTTTTGTCCACTCCTAAGTGCATCCCTACCTAATTCAGTGTGCTCCGAACTTACTTGAAAAAATGCCCGGTTTGTGATTATTTAAAGAGGAACAGAGGGATTATAATAGTAAATGAGACACGTCTAACGTATAAGATCATCTAATACAATTTTATCTTTAGAAGAATTTCATTTACCTGAATAAGACACTTTTTCTCAGTTTTTCAAACAAAACCTAAAAATTAGAAACTTTAATTAATTAAAAAAATTAAAAATGTTGTTTGGATTTAGAGGAAAAGATGTGGTTTGAGGGAGAGATTATTAATGGGCTGTATTATTATTTTCAGAACTTTTTATAAGATTCTAATAACTAATGGGCCAAAAAAGCCCACTTAATAATATTCAACTTGGACTGGATCTAAAATAGTGCTAACAGGAAGGGCGCGAGGCCCGCTCAACCAAGAAAATGTATTAAGCAAGCGTTATAGTCTTTAAAAATAAGAGGAAAAAAGAAATAAATAAATACTGTACACGTAAATTCTTTTACATTTACTTGAATGCATACAAAAGTATCATACAATTTTGACATTGTGACTTTGTTTTATTTGTAACTCTCACAATTTTTATCAACTCGAACACCTATAATCTTAAACAAAAATGTTACTCCTTATGAAATTATAATTTTTCTATAAAAGTAATCTCACTAAATGTGGTCTGAATTTGTGTAATAATGCATCAAAACATGTTACTCACTCCGTTCAAATTTTATATATATAAGTATTCATTTTTTATCCGTTTAAATTTAATATACACACCTTCATAAAAGAATTCAGAATTGTGTGAATGGTTGAGCGGACGATGATGACAAAAAAAGTTGATTAGAACAATGGTGCTATGTATTGACAAAAAAATGGGGATTATGGTTAATTTTTAGGAGTGAGGGTTTAATTGTTTGTGAGGGAGGATGGATGTATTTATAGAGGGTAGAATAAATATTTAAATAATAGTGAAATGCATTTATGAGTAAATAAATTAAAGAGAAAATAATAGACGTGTATGAGATGAATTATGATAAAATATAAGTGATTTAATTGAGAGAGAAAAATAATATTAAAAAAAATGTAATGATAAATTTATTACTCTAAACATTTATAAAAAGAAAGTGAAAAATTTATAGACTTATAGTGGAACGGTGAAATTAATAAGACAAAGTATAAATACTTAGGGCATGTTTAACAAATGTCACATCATCACATGTGAAAATAAACTGGTCATGCAGTGTTTGAATATCAAATAAAAAACGTGATACATAACTAGGTCTTCCATGAATTAAACGTGATATCAATTCATGTTTATTTGAATAGTTGATGAATTAAGCTCGATATTATTTTTATGAAGTTCAATTCAATTTAAGTATAAGTTAGCATTCATGATATTAACTAGGTGACTTAACGTGGTGGGGTGTGACTTGTGAGTTGTGAGTGTTTGCAAAAAAATCATGTTTTCGAAGATGTGATTTAAGATGGTAATTGTGAGAATAAAGTAAAAAGTGTTTGCAAAAATATTATTGTGAGAATATTAGTGTTTCCATTAATTTGGTATTTTTTGTACCACATCATTAAATAATCAACTTATAAATTATAATCCCTTGCTCCAAAATTTCATTATTCATATTTAATATTTGAATTAATAATATACTGTATTTAAACTAATACTAGTATTATACTGTAATTAGACTAATACTATACTATATTTAGTATAACTCAGGTGTAAAATTCATCTATTCAAAAAATTGTATTAAATAGAAACAAGTTACATGTATGTGACTGGTACACACAAGTAATTGTCTTTTTATTTTGTAGTTCAATTTTTTTATGCTTATTCTCTTTTTAAAACAATATTCTTCAAGTACTAATATTCATAAAAACGCATGTAGGCTTAGATTGAATAAATTTTACTGTATTAGATAATTTAATCGCTTGGAAGAGAATAATAATGCTTTTCAAAAGAGTGATTATAAGTTGTAAGAAATTTTCACAAACACTCCCATTAATTTGGAATTGTTTGTAAAACATTGTATAATTTTACTCTTTCATTGGAGTATTTTAATTATATTAACTTGAATATTTTATACGACTTAACAGATTTATAAAAGAACAACAAAAGCCTTTTCAAAGTGACTCTGTGGCCCAATGGATAAGGCGCTGGTCTATGAAACCAGAGATTCTGGGTTCGATCCCCAGCAGAGTCGTTTTTGTTTTTTTGGTTTTTTTGTTAGTTTTTATGGTGTACATTTCGACTTTGAAATTTCGACTTAATTAATTTTGATGTATTTGTGTGGTTTTTTGGTTTGTAGGAGTTGAATTGTTGATTTTTATGAAATTTCGAATTTTTTGGTTTTTTTTGTTAGTTTTTATGGTGTACATTCCGACTTTGAAATTTCGACTTAATTAATTTTGATGTATTTGTGTGGTTTTTTGGATTGTAAGAGTTGAATTATTGATTTTTATGTTGTAGAATATACGTTTATATTTTTTGGTTTGTAGGAGTTGAATTGTTAGTTTTTATTGCAAGAGTTGAATTGTTGGTTTTTATGGTGTAGAATATACGTTTCGACTTAATTAGTAGGAGTTGAATTCTTGGTTTTTATGTGGTAGAATATACGTTTGTATTTTTTGGTTTGTAAGAGTTGAATTGTTGATTTTTAGTTGTAGAATATGCGTTTTGACTTAATTAATTTTGATGTATTAATTGTGTTGTTTTTTGTTTTGTTTTGTAGAAGTTGAATTGTTGATTTTTATGTTGTACAATATACGTTTCGACTTAGATTAATTTTTATGTATTTCTGTTGTACAATTCTTGTTTTTTTTTTGGTTTATATGAGTTGAATTGTTAGTTTTTATAGTGTACATTTCGACTTAATTAAATTTGATGTATTTGTGTGGTTTTTTGGTTTGTAGGAGTTGAATTCTTGGTTTTTATGTTGTAGAATATACGTTTGTATTTTTTTGTTTGCGGGAGTTGAATTGTTGATTTTTATGGTGTAGAATATATGTTTCGACTTAATTAATTTTGATGTGTTTGTGTGGTTTTTTAGTTTGTAGGAGTTGAATTCTTGGTTTTTATGTTGTAGAATATACGTTTGAATTTTTTGGTTTGTAGGAGTTGAATTGTTGATTTTTAGTTGTAGAATATACATTTTGACTTAATTAATTTTGATGTATTTGTGTTGTTTTTTTATTTGTAGGAGTTGAATTGTTGATTTTTATGTTGTACAATATACGTTTCAACTAATTAATTTTTATGTATTTCAGTTGTATAATAGTTTGCATTTTGATTTAATTGATTTTGATGAATTTGTGTTGTAGAATATGTGTTTCGACTTAATTAATTTTAAGTAAAAAAAATGAATGCATTGTGTGATGACCTTGATTTTGTGTAAAAATATATACTCACCCCCTTCAAGGAGAATTCAATCAAATGGCTCAATTGTGTAGAAAAATATGCCCTCTATTAGAAAATAAGGTGTATACAAGGGACTATGATAGCAAAAGAATAATGAGCGATATAAGTCTTTCAGTTGAGATGATTCATTGGTACACAAAATTGTAAGTTATATTGGGGGTGTAGACATCGAACTAGATACGTATATGATATGTATTCGATTGTGGTTTAAATCGAGTTATCATGTTAATGGTAGATTGAAAAAGCACGACACCCCTTTCAAACAATTGTTTTACTTTTCAATTTTTTATCGATCAACAAACAAATATATGTTAGGAAATAAACACACGCACACGATGACGATAAGAAAATAACACGAGATTTGTTTACCCAGTTCGTCTTTCGACTACGTCTGGGGGCGATGCCAAGCCAGGTATTTCACTATGTGTTTTGGATGCGCAATGATTACAAAAAGAGAACATCTATTTATAATAGAAAACTTGCCATAATTAACCCTAAGCCTATTAGAAAAAGACTTGTTCCCTACTCCAAGAGAACAAACTTGCCATAATTAACCCTAAACCTATTAGGAAAAACTTGCTCCCCACTCTAGGCCCGTTAGGATCAAACTTGTCCTACACTCCAAGCCCGTTAGGATCAATTCAGGCTCCACACTCCAACAATCTCCCACTTGGAGACTGAATTCTCCATGTAACCATATCTTCTTGATTCTCCTCCCGTATCCACCTGACATCGTCAAACCTTAAACTCCTTTTATTTTAGCACAAGTCTAACAAGCTCCACCTTGATAAAATAAAAGAAAACTCCATTGTCTTCACCGACAAATATGATTCTTAAACCAAAGAACCAACATTCTCAACATAGAGAATACCTACTCCACTATAAGAGTAGAACACTTAGAATCACTCATTCTAAGAATTTCCTTCGACATTGTCTTCACCGACAAACATGATTCTTAAACCAAAGAACCAACATTCTCAACATAGAGAATACCTACTCCACCATAAGAGTAGAACACTTAGAATCACCCATTCTAAGAATTTCCTTCGGCGTTGTCTTCACCGACATGGTTTAAGAACCAGCATTCTCAACATAGAGAATACCTACTCCATCATAAGAGTAGAACACTTAGAATCACCCATTCTAAGAATTTTCTTCGGCGTTGTCTTCACCGACATGGTTTAAGAACCAACATTCTCAACATAGAGAATACCTACTCCACCATAAGAGTAGAACACTTAGAATCACTCATTCTAAGAATTTCTTTCGGCATTGTCTTCACCATATCCGCCTGGCATCGACAATCCTTATCTTCAAGTTTCAAGGCCAATTGAAGCTATGCATAACTTCAACTTCTCTAAGATCGCCACCTTAGTAAATAACAAGCAGTAGTTAAAGAACGAATACCTATTATGTGCACGTCGCTCTCTAACTGGTCTCTGCAGCAGATTCTCCAGTGGTGGTGGGGTCCTAGGTTCTTCAATAAGAACCTCTTCTTCATTCTGACTCTCCTTACTCCCACTCGAGTTTGAGATGTCTAACTCAACCTCTTGGGTATTGGTCTTGTCAGAATCTGATGCCTCCAATCTGTTCTTGTACATAACCTATTCATTGAAAACTACATATGTGCTGCGAATAATCTTTCGGTTATTCTCAACCCAAAGTGTATAACCGAACTCATCGCCACCATAACCAATGAACGTACACTTTACAAATTTAGCATCACTGCAAGAGTAGAATGATACTCCAGAATCCAACACCCAGTATTCTACCGGACAACTGACACTAAAGACCAACGCGTCTCCAACATCAACTGTGGTTGCGTTTGCTGTCTTCTTCTCGTTCTGTCCCTTCCTGTTTTTCTTGGGTGATGAACACTGGTTCCTGTAGTGACCCAACTCATCACAATTCCAGCACTGGATCGAGTCTTTATCTTTCTTGGATTGACTCTTTCCTCTGGACTCTGATCTGCCACGATTGATCTTGTCAGAATCTGATGCCTCAAATCTGTTCTTGTACATAACCTGTTCATTGAAAACTACATCTGTGCTGTGAATAATCTTTCGGTTATTCTCAACCCAAAGTGTATAACCGAACTCATCACCACCATAATCAATGAACGTACACTTAACAAATTTAGCATCACTGCAAGAGTGGAATGATGCTCCAGAATCCAACACCCATGATTCTACCGGACTACTGACACTCAAGACCAACACGTCTCCAACATCAACTGTGGTTACGTTTGTTGTCTTCTTCTCGGTCTGTCCCTTCCTGTTTTTCTTGGGTGCTGAACACTGGTTCATGTAGTGACCAAACTCATCACAATTCCAGCACTGGATCGAGTCTTTATCTTTCTTGGATTGACTCTTTCCTCTGGACTCTGATCTACCGGACTACTGACACTCAAGACCAACGCGTCTCCAACATCAACTGTGGTTGCGTTTGCTGTCTTCTTCTCGGTCTGTCCCTTCCTGTTTTTCTTGGGTGCTGAAAAACTGGTTCATGTAGTGACCAAACTCGTCACAATTCCAGCACTGGATCGAGTCTTTATCTTTCTTGGATTGACTCTTTCCTCTGGACTCTGATTTGTCACGATTCTGCCTACTCTTCAATCTGCCCCCTTCTTCCGTGTTCAACGTTGACCCTGAAGTGGATCCAGATTCTTTCCTACGAACCTCCTCGCTAATCATCAGATCACTCACTTCGTCAAACTTCACTTTATCTTTCGCAGATGAAGCGCTAATTGTGGCAACCCAACTATCTGGCAAAGAAGATAACAAAACTAAAGCAAGTACCTCTCCACTGAAGTCGATCACGATAGAACACAACTGTCCAATGATCCTGTTGAACTCGTTCAGGTGTTGCTGCACGGGTGTGCTCTCCGACATCCTGAGGTTGAACAACCGTCTGATCAAGTGAACTTTGTTCGACGTTGTGGGCTTCTGATACATCTTCTCCAAGATCTGCAGCATCTTCCTTGCGGACTTGGCTTTAGTCGTGTGATAGGCTACGTTCATGGACAACAATAAGCGTATTGCACTCATCGCCTTTCTGTTCAACGGATTCCACTCCTTCTGTTCCATCTTTTCGGGTTTCCCCTTCTCCTCTAGAGGCACATACAAATCTTTACCATAAAGGTAATCCTCGATCTGCATCTTCCAGAACTCGAAATTCGATCCGTCAAACTGCTTGATTGAAATCTTCTCGTCGCTCATCGTGTCTGCTCCCTCTGAACTCGAGGCTCTGATACCAGTTGTTAGGAAATAAACACACGCACACGATGACGATAAGAAAATAACACGAGATTTGTTTACCCAGTTCGTCTTTCGACTACGTCTGGGGGCGATGCCAAGCCAGGTATTTCACTATGTGTTTTGGATGCGCAATGATTACAAAGAGAGAACATCTATTTATAATAGAAAACTTGTCATAATTAACCCTAAGCCTATTAGGAAAAGACTTGTTCCCTACTCCAAGAGAACAAACTTGCCATAATTAACCCTAAACCTATTAGGAAAAACTTGCTCCCCACTCTAGGCCCGTTAGGATCAAACTTGTCCTACACTCCAAGCCCGTTAGGATGAATTCAGGCTCCACACACCAACAATATATAACTGACATGTAAAATGATCAATGATTATCTTATATTAGGTTCAATAGTTGATTTTATTTCCTAGAAACATTTTTTTAATATTTTTTCCATTGAATTACTCCGTACTATTTTTGAATTTTAACTTTTTAAGACATCTAAATGATAGTAATAAATAATAAAAAAAAAAAAATACACATTCTTCCTAAATAAGTCCAGTGAAAGGGTGCCTCGTTTTATTTTGAGTTGCGAGTAAATGATTTTTTCGACATTTTTTTGTGATTAATTTTTTTTTTTTTTTCAATTGCACATACAATTATTTTTTTAGTTGGATTCCCAATTTATTTTTTGACAATTTACTAATGAGGTACGTGGTGCATCAGGAATTATAAGTTTTCAGAACTATAAAATGAGACCATAATTTAGAGACCATAAGTAATTGAGGATATGACACTGAACATACACATTTTTTAATTGCAAATCTTGGGAGATTGAGAACATACACATTTTTTAATGGTAATTTATTTAGTAAGTTGATCCAGCAAATACGTTGAATTCAATAAAATATTTAGGTAAAAAAGTCAAAGTAATATATAACCACCTGAGGGCTGAGACCACTAAATTTTCAAATAATCCACGAAGCTTCGAAAAAGTCAACACACTCATTTTGGAAAAAATAAAGTCACATAACTGTTTAGAAATAACATAAATAATGGCATATATCTAATACAAATATACTCCTATAAATTTTTAAAATTAACATAAATAATACTCACACACGTACAAATATTTATTAATATAAATATATATGTTAATGACTCTAATACAAATTTAATTTACATCTAATATCTACTTACAACATATATATAGTATATACATGCATGCACATATATATATATATATATATATATATGAATATTAGTATAAAAATGATTTGCATATATAGTATACATACGCGCATAAAGTGTGATGCTTCTTTTATGCCTCTTCGATGGAGCTTGTCACACAATGTTTGTCTTAGTGAATTTAATATTTTTTGTGTGGTTTTGTAGTTATTGCACAAAAATGAGATTTAATTTATTCAATACACATCTCAATCTCTTATAAAAAGTAAAAAAGAATATATATATATATATATATATATATATTTTGTAGAGTAGGAGTATTTTATTTTACTAATATATGCATGGTAAAGTGAATATATAAAGTTAGAAAGAAAGGAAAAAAAACAGTATAGAAATCTCGAGCTGCTTTATATGAGGTCAAAACGGTTCGATTATTTTTTAATATAACACATATCAATTATTCATATAGTGAAATAAAATGTGGTACTTAAGAATCTTTTAGGTGGATTAAGGCCTGTAAATCTTTTAGTAATTGTTTCACTTATGAGGCCTGGTCTAGAGAGCCCATTCACTGTTTTTTAGCGTCATTCCAGGTTGTAGAACTTAGGGAACTTTCTGTTTGAACTATCTTGCACTTTTTTGAGTTGAGGTATTCCTGATGCCTCCAAATAATATTTGCCTTTTTCCAAAAAAAACATGTGATCTAATTCGCTAAATCACGACTTTTAACAAACTGGGGATTACGAAATTTACATTTATGACATATTTGTATTTTTTAAATATATTCTATCCGTTTTATAATGTTAGTCGTTTTTATTGTTTGTATAAAATAAAGAACATAATTTTTTTTTTTTTATAAATTTACTCTTCATTATTATGAAAAATGATGAAAAAAACGAGGGAGAAATAAAAGAAAATGAGAAATACCTTTGCTTCATGTTATAAAGATGTATAAAGTGAGAAATTTAGAAATACAATAATCACATATATAATTAATTTAAGAAGAAACATAAAATAATAGTTAAATCGACAAACATTTTGAAACAAAATTTTAAGTTAAAAAAATTATAAATAATAGTATAAAACAAAGAATAAGATATTTGTATTTAATAGAAATATTAATATACAAAAATTAATTCTCTATCTCTCTCCAAGTTCGAACTTTTAAATAAAGCGAAATTCTTTCATATTATCAGAGCCTCAAACTCCCACCCACCCCTCCGGAGTTGGATTCAAAACATTTAGTTAACGTAGAGTTTTAAAATTGTGCACTTAACTCTTATGTATTCATTCATGTGTGGTACCAAGCTTAAATAAGACGAGGTGAGAATTTATTGAAAATATAATAATAAGTTGGTTTTATATAAGATGTTTTTGGTATACAATTGATTCATACCTATGGTAAAATAATTACTACTAATACATTTAAATGAAACACCAAATACTTTTTAAATGAAACAATAAATACTCTTTAAAAATAGACATAAAATACAAATTACAACACAACTTAGCATATAAAATTTCATGAATAATAAATTTTGCAATAAAAAAGGAGAATATGCTCCTACTTTGTGCTAATTAATATTTTCTCCGATCAAGCCTAATGGTGGCATATACTACTCACTATTGTAGAAAAGACAGCGTTGACTTTAAGAATTTTAAAACTAAATATGAATACTTATGAACAAAAGGTGTACTAGTATTTTTTTAAAGTAAAGACATGAAGTTGTATATATAATTTGAACACAAGGTACTCAATTCAAATCTCAATATATCGAAGTAGTTATACACAGTAGTTTTTTTTAACAAACTGTAGTGTATGTATTACTTCCTTCAATTCATTCAAAATCCATTTTTGAAATCAACACGAAAATTAAAAAATATATGATAAAGTAAAAGTTTTGGGGTCGTTTCAACTTTATTAAAGTTTCTGTAAAAAAGAATTATTAAAGATATAAAGTAATGATACTGTGTAAAAAAAATGTAATAGCATAATAAATAATAATTTTAAGTGTAATAGTTGCGAAAAACTTCTCTTTTTAGAGTGTGAAAACTAATTTGAGACGACATACCAAAAAAGAAAAATTAGGAGTATTTTAGGTGATTTGATGAGGTGTAAAGTGAATTTGATGAGATGTAAAGTAAAATGTATGTAAAAAATGAGTGACAATTTTGAAAATAAAATGATGTTGGGAGGGTATTAATTTTTTGAGTATTTTAATATTAAGAGTGTGCAAATAATTTTGGAACGTTCCAATAAAAAAATGTGCAAATAATCATGGGACGGAGGGAGTATATAAAATGAAAAATATAATACATACAAAAAATTATATATAATGAAAAACATAATATTTACAATCTTTTTTTTTTAATCGAGAGGCAATCTCACTTAATTAAATGTTAATATATTTCACTTAATTAATACTCCTAAGTTAAAACGTCTATTAAATCATAGACTAGTCTAGGAGCATGAGTCCTTAAGTAAATGATATTGCCAAATGGTAGTATAGGCTTGTTTAATGTATACGGAGCATTTTATATTATTAAAATTTTAACCCATGTTGAAATTACTAGTAAATAATTTTTAAATTTGACATATGCGACGAAATACAATTGAAAACAAAAATAAATCGAAAAAAATAATTAAAAAGTAAAATTAATAAAACAACTATGCAACAAGCATTTATTTTTATCAACATATTGAAATCTTAATTATAATTTTCTTTGAAATTATAAATATACAAGAGTATGATTATAAATGATGATATTCAACAGCAAAAGGCGTGATGAAATAAAATAAGTGATTTTTAAAAATTGAGAGAATAAAAAAAAAAAAGGAATATATGAGTATATGACATCCAAATCAGCATTCCACCTACAATTGCAAATTGTAATATCTCAAGTGGTTCCTTTTGACTTTCCATTTTCTACTAATTAATCAAATGCATATCTAATCTCTATCTCCCCTAAACCACTCTTCTCTCATACTACTATGTTTTAAAACTCGTAGTACGGAGTAATATTTAATCCAACGTTCTTTAAAAAGCTATCATATCTACTACTTACTCATTTCAGTTTCAATGATATCGTTTTTGTTTTTTTGACAGGCTAATTTTAATACTTACGGAGTATCATTTACTCCCTCCGTCCCATATTAATTTTCATAGGTAGATGAACACGAATATTAAGAAAGTGTAATGATGAGGGGTAATTTTGTAAAACTTTATGTATAAAGTAAATAAATGAGTTGACTTTTGTGTATGTGTAGAGAAAAAGTAATGACATTTATGTAAAATTGAAGATATTGTGAGGGTGAAGTTTATAAAAAGTTTTCCATTTAAAGGGTGTGAAAGTTATTGTGGGACGTCTTAAAAAGGAAAGTGTGAAGTTATTGTGGGACGGAGGGAGTATCTTTTTAGAAAAAAATACTCTTTTACATTATTTACATTATCTATTTTATGCATTAATTATTATTTTTTCTTAAAAATTATATATAGACAAATGAAAATACTGAAATTGAACTAATTGTCACAATAAAATTAATAAGTTCTAAAATACTGGCATTATCTCACGATAAGTGCACATCTTCCATCTTTAGTAGTAATAAAGAGGCATGTCTCCTGCTATTTTTTTTTTCTTCAGTTAATCACTTAATAATATATAAAGTATAATTGTTTAAAAATACTTAATTTTGTGCTTATTAATCTTAAAATACTAAACATGACACTCCGGTTAATAAACAATGATATTAAGTTTTTTTTTTGAAAGCATGGTATTAAGTTCATCATAACACTTTCATAAAAACTTTATAAGAAAATTTGTCCAAAATATCTATGTATTTAGTACTCCATTCTTCCCGTTATTAATTGAACATTTATCCCATTATTATTTGAACATTTGTCATCAACTCTTTACTCCTTGACTTAAACATCTACTCCTATTTACACTCGTTGACATTATTTTTTTACACATAAATAAAAGATTTTTTCTCCAATAAAATAAGAATATCCATAATATCTATCATAAAAGTCAACTTTAATAAATAATTATACATTTAAATTTTTATAAACAATAAATGATCAATTAATAATAGAACAAAGAGAGTAATACTTTTATCAAATACTAGCAAGAGAAATATATGTATGAATTCGAATTTATAAAATATGACATCATCAATATAAACGGAGTTTGAGTGTGAAAGAATCGAAACCTAAAACCATCTCCTCAACCTCAAGTATGACTAGTGTTCTCTTATTCCCATTCCCTTCCCTTCAAACTCACGCGTACAAGAAAAGAAAATAACAAGAGCATATACACACACCTATAGATACAAACCTATTTGATATTCATAGTCAACCCCCCTCCCCTCACCTCACCAAAAACCATAATAAGCATCGAATATTAAACAAATCCCAATTTCAATCTCAACCCCCCGCCACCCCTTCCAAAGTCAACTCACTCTCTCTCTCTCTCTCTTCATTTATCTCTCTCTCTCTCTTCTTCAAATCGCATACCAAACCGTGAACTTTCAACTACAACCCTCTTCATCTCTACAGAGGAAAAAAAAATCGAGTCTTTTCAATGGGTAATGGTATAGGAAAGATTAACCGATGCTTCGCCGGCGACCCGGGCGAGATTTCCCGGCGTCGGAACGACGTCGTTGTGTGTTCTCTTGACGAGGGGTTAGGCCACTCCTTCTGCTACATACCGCCCGACCCACCTCACAAAATCCAACCTTTTGAAGACTCCTCCGCCGCCCAAACGACGTCGTACAGAACAATCTCCGGCGCCTCCATCTCCGCCAACACCTCCACCCCTCTCTCCACCGCCTACGTGAACTCCTCTTCAATCGACAAAGCTTCCGCTTTCGAGAGCTCCAATTTCTTCTCCTCCATTCCCCTGCAGCCGATTCCCAGAAACTCAATCACCACTGTCAAATCGGGCCCGATTCTACGCAATTCGGGCTCCATTTCGGGCCAAATCGAGCGCGGCTTCCTCTCCGGCCCAATCGAGCGGAGTTTCATTTCCGGGCCGTTGGAGAATCAGTTTGATCAATTGCAGAGGTACAGGCCCAAATCGAAGAAATGGGCTCTCATCAGGAGTTTGAAAAAGGTGATTTCGAAATCATTTTGGGGTTTTTCTAAAGAGTTTACAAGTAATGATAGTAATAATATTGTTGTTAGTGGAAATAGCAGTGGGAATAGTAGCACAATTACTAGCCACAATTTAAGCACAGATATGAGTTTAATTGATGAAAGTGGTGATGTTGGGAATGAATCTTTCAATAGTCAAAATGTACAGTGGGCTCAAGGGAAAGCAGGTGAAGATAGGGTTCATATTGTTGTTTGTGAAGAACATGGATGGGTTTTTGTAGGGATTTATGATGGATTCAATGGCCCTGATGCTACTGATTTCCTCTTAAACAATCTCTATTCCAATGTTTTCAAAGAGCTCAAGGGCTTGTTGTGGGGTGATAGTAATACGGATAGTTGCTCCTCCAAGAGTTTGGATTTTAAAGAACGAGTCGAATTGGATAGGAAATTAAGGGAGAGATTGAGCAATTTGGGGGGGCTTGATCCTGTTAATCATTTGGGAGTTTTGAAAGCGCTATCCGAGGCCTTGAGGAAGACGGAGGCTTCGTATTTGGAGATAGCTGATATGATGTTGATGGAGAATCCGGAGTTAGCTTTGATGGGGTCTTGTGTTTTGGCCATGGTGATGAAGGGAGACGACGTTTATTTGATGAATGTTGGGGATAGTAGGGCGGTTTTGGCTCAAAAGGTGGATGGAAAGACGAGGAAGGATTGTGAAGAATCGCTATACGGTTATGAATATGATACCGTTCATCAGTTGAATTCGTCTCAGTTGACAATGGATCATAGTACAGATGTTAAAGAGGTAAAAAAAACTTATGATTGGATATTGTTTTGTATGTTAGATCCTCTGTTTAATGCTTTTTGGGCTAAATGTTATGTTTTTACATCGTTTCAGGAAGTAAGAAGGATTAGAAACGCGCACTCAGATGATCCATCTGCAATCATGAACGATCGAGTGAAAGGTTCATTGAAGGTCACTCGAGCATTTGGAGCTGGATACCTCAAACAGGTAAAAATTTGGCCCGTTTCCCAGCTTTCTTTTATGAATTGTGCATGATATAGGACGAAAAGTAACTCTTTTGTACATCAGTTGTACGGTGCAACTACACATCGAAACACCTAAATGGGAATTTGAACCTGATTTTTGTTTCTTGTTTTGCAGCCTAAATGGAACAACGCACTTTTAGAGATGTTTAGAATCGACTATGTTGGAAACTCACCCTATATTACATGCTTGCCGTTTCTTTGCCACCATAGATTAGACCCAAAAGACAAATTCTTGATCTTGTCATCTGATGGGCTCTACCAATACTTCACCAATCAAGAGGCGGTTTCTGAAGTCGAGACGTTCATGCTAATGTTCCCCGAGGGCGATCCAGCTCAACATCTAGTCGAAGAAGTTCTCTTTCGTGCTGCCAAGAAAGCTGGTACATACTCGCAGCAGAAAATATAGATATACACACATTTGAAACACTCTCTGTATGTCTTAATCTAATTTCCTGTCATTTTAAATTATTGCAGGAATGGATTTTCGGGAACTTCTTGATGTCCCACAAGGGGATCGACGTAAGTACCATGATGATGTCTCGATTATTATAATTTCTTTCGAAGGAAGGATATGGCGATCATCGGTGTAACTAGCTCGTATTAGGATTATAGATATAAAAAAAAGAAAGAAAAAAATAGGTAGAAAGTTTACAATGTTAAAGAGAGTTTCAAGATTTGATAGAATATTGTGTGTGGAGGTTGTAAATCTTGATAATAAGTAGTAGGAACGTGATATAATTCCAGAATTTTGTACCTTGAGGTGATACATTCTTCTTCAAGAATTGCAATTGCCTTTCAATCAGTGATCAAAGCCAAATAGATAGACCAACTGTTCTAATTCTTTTCTTCTTTGAGTCTGCAAAATTACTTCCATAATACATTTTGTAAATATTATACTCGGTGAAATATATTTGTCGATTTGTACAATGGTTTCGCTTCTTTTTAGGCATTTTGTACGGTTATGTAAATGTATTTGTCAATTTGTACAATGGTTCTGCTTCCTATTGAAGCAATTTGTACAATTTTGTAAATGCTACACGTGGTGAAATATATATTTGTCGATTTGTACAATGGCTGCGCTTTTTTTTGGAGCATTCTGTATTGTTCATTAAATGCTATTTGTCGATTTGCACGATGGTTCTGCTTCCTATTGGAGCATTTTGTACAATTCTGTAAATGCTACACGTGGTGAAATATATATTTGTCGATTTGTACAATGGTTGCGCTTCTTTTTGGGGAATTCTGTACAGTTCATTAAATGCTATTTGTCGATTTGTACGATGATTTCACTTCTTTTTGGAGCACTCTGTACAGTTCTGTAAATATTACATGTTGTGAGATATTTGTCGATTTGTACAATGGTTTCACTTCTTTCTAGGTATTCTATACGGTTTTGTAAATGTTATTTGTTGATTTGTACAACGGTTTTGCTTCCTCTTGAAGCATTTTGTACAGTTTTGTAAATCTTATTATACATGGTGATGGTGAAATATATTTGTCGATTTTACAATGATTTTGCTTCTTTCTAGGGCATTATGTACCGTTCTATAAATGTTATTTGTTGATTTGTACGATGGTTCTGCTTCTTTTTAGAGCAGTTTGTAAAGTTATGTAAATATTACACTTGGTGAAATATATTTGTCGATTTGTACAATGGTTTCGCTTCTTTCTGGGCATTCTATACGGTTATATAAATGTTATTTGTTGATTTGTACGATGGTTTTGCTTCTTTTTTAGAGTATTATGTACAGTTTATGTAAATGTTACGTGTGGTGAAATATATTTGTTGATTTGTACAATGGTTCCACTTCTTTCTTTCTGGACATTCTATACAATTTTGTAAATGTTATTTGTTGATTTGTACGATGATTGTGCTTCGTTTTGGAGCATTATGTACAGTTCTGTAAATGTTACACATGGTGAAATATATTTGTCAAATTTTATAGTGGTTCTACTTCTTTCTGGGGCATACTGTACAATTCAGTAAATGTTATTTGTCGATTTGCACGATAATTCAACGCCATGTACAGTTTTATAAATGTTAAACGTTGTGAAATATATTTATAGATGTGTTGGTAGTTTTGTTTCATCCCATGTTTATCTAGGACATTCGTGATTCGGTACGGTTATATAAATGTTGCACCTGAGATGAGAAGTTATCGTATTTCATCGATTGAACTATATAATATTCAATTAATGAAATTTAAACATTTAAATTCCATAAACTTTAGATGAGGAGTTAGGCCACACTTATATCCAATTAAAGAAAGTAAAATTTTAAATTCCATAAACTTAATTTTCATTGTCAAGATAAGGAATTAGTTCTCTCTCACACACACTAAACACATAGTTGACTAGAAGAAACAAACAAAAGAAGATTGCATGAGCCCTAAAGATAATTACATGATTTGTTAGAGGATGATGCACATACAAACTGGGTTAGGTTTCTAATAAATGCTTTGGCTGCAAATAAATAAAATAAAATACATAAATAGTAAATAAAAGATACGTGAACAAAAAAGTCAAGGATCATGCAACTTTTGTAATAACAATAATTTGGGACAATTGCTTGTGGTTTTGGTACCTCTGACATGTCGTAACTATTATTTAATTTTAAGGTTACATACAAAACTTTGGTCTGTAATTTATGGATTGTCAACATCAATTATGGAGGTCTATTGTAAATGATGGTAGTGGTTGTCTCTTTTTCCTTTTTACGCCTAAATTGAAAACAACTAATCCATAAATACTTATGTTCCATTTATACTAGAAATTACTTGAACAAGGAGGAGTTTGAATTTGGGTTACCACATTTTAGGAAAGTAGTTCAAATTTCTTTGTCAAAATAAATTTGTATTTGAGGATTTCATACATTAAATGAATTCTATATACTGCTCCCTCCGTTCACAATTCATAAGATGATTCATTTGTCACGAGTTTTAAGAAATATTATTTGTTTAAATATAAAATAGATGTGCAAAATAAAAAGTGAAGAGTGTATTAGTGCATTGAGAGAATGAATATTTCAATTTGTGGAAGTGTACATATTAAATTTGAATGGACAAAAAAAAAATTATTAAGTTTGGACGGATGAAATATAAGTTCGGATATAACGTGGATTCAAACTTTTTTAATTGTTTTGTAAAAATAACATCACACCATTCTTAGTCTTGGGATGCAATATTATTATTGAATTTCTAAGATGTTGTCAATAGCAATAATATTTTTGTAATTAAAACAACCAATTAAACTTAAGTAGATCTGGTCAAAATAAGATCTTGTTTAAAATTGAGTTGAGTTGTCGTACTTACTACTATTATAATTAAAAAATAAAAACCCCTAAGATTAAACTACTTACACAAAGTCCATCTACAAACCTTGGAAGTCTTTTAACACACCTTCTAAGAAGCTTATAATTAGTCCTTAAATATTTTCTAAGTTATTTCAAAAAAGGTTGCATACTGAGTCAAATTTCAACTTCATATTTAATTTTTCACCTTCTAAACAATTTTAAAAACAATACACAAACGTGTTATTTTTGTTTGCAACCTAAATTTAGGGAGATTTTTTTTTCTTTTTTCATCATTTCAATCTATTTTGACGTAACTTAAAAAAGAGAGTCAACTTAGATGAATATGTTTTGTTAAGAAAAATCCAAACGGTGCAGAATAAAACCTGACATCAAAAGCAGTGTGTAGAAGAGAAAGAGTTTAAAATTAGGGAGATGGGCTGGCAAGTCAGTGTCACACTCCACCGATTCCAGCAATTAGATTATGTCATTTGGAGTACACACCCATGCAATTTACTATTTATACTTTGAGAGTTGACCACTATTTATTCATAATCCTTTGGTACAATTAAATTGACATCATAGTTCCCGTTGTTATCTCGTTGAGGGGTGGAAATACGGGTGTATCATTTATCTATAGATATGTTCAGACCTTCCATCTTAAAAAGAGACAAATACCTTTCCACTATAATATTCTTTAAAAACATAGAAAATAATAAAAGACAAAGATCCACCAAGCATCAAGTCATCAAGACTATATAGAGCACCCAAGCAAGGAAATAGAACAAATCGCACAGAGCATAGGAAAGTTAAATAACAAGTAGAGCTGTCAAAACGGGCAGACGGGGCGGGCCAAAACCGCAAAAGTCCGCCAATTTGCGGGGCGGGACGACCCATTTGATAGGCGGACTGTCAAAACCTCAACCCAACCCACAAAGAGACGGGCCGCGGGTTTCGGCGGGCCAAC
Source organism: Galeopsis tetrahit (assembly GCA_963675135.1). Classification (NCBI taxonomy): domain Eukaryota; kingdom Viridiplantae; phylum Streptophyta; class Magnoliopsida; order Lamiales; family Lamiaceae; genus Galeopsis; species Galeopsis tetrahit. The sequence continues at coordinate 68,683,179 of OY776128.1, read as the reverse complement.
CCGAGTTTTTTTTTTTTTTAAATAAAATTATTTATTAAATTCATCATCTTCATTTTCAAAATTCAAAGTCTCTTAATACGTATCTCTTACTGCACGCTCATTATTAAATCTATTATCATAATCTAAAATTTAACAATGAAACTATAACTATAAGGTCGACGTCTGACGTTGAAACTAAAACAAGCGGCACGAGCAACACAAATTTGTAATGCAAGAGACAAAGACTTGTTGTGCTTGACTATTTTTTTACTTCTAGATTTTGGTTGTTAATTACATGCAACAACTAGATATTAAGTTGTTGAATAAGTCTCAAAGATGTGACAAACTTTTGTTATTTTTCTATAATATTAAACTAATTATAATAATACTAATTTTTTTATTTAAAATAACAAAAGGTGGGTCCCGCCCCCAACCCCGCCAAAACCTGAGGTCCAAATAGGGCGGTCCCTGTAGGCCCGCCTCCTAGCGGGTTGAGAAAAGTTAAGTCCAACCTGTGTTTTTTTATGGTGGGGCGGGCTAGCTCAATGGGCTCAACCCATTTTGACAGCTCTAATAAGAAGTAAACTGAAAAAATAACAACAAACTAAGAACTAATCCCTCTATCTGCCTATAAGCTTCTCATTTTACCATTTTGGTCTGTCCGCCTATAAGTTTCTCATTTTACCATTTTCGTCCGTCCGCCTATAAGCTTCTCATTTTACCATTTTCGTCCGTCCGCATATAAGTTTTTCATACCTTTTTTGACAAATATCTTTTAATTTTTAATTTTTACACTTAACTTTATATCTTACTTTCTCCCTGTATCACCTTCTCCCTCTTAATCACATCACCTATACTATATATATAATTTAATCACTTTTCTTAATCTATGTGTCCAAAAGTAATGAGAAGCTTATAAGCGAACGAAGAGAGTAATAAAACAAAAATAAATAAATGAGATCAATGGAGCTCTCACCTGATCGACCACTGTGGCACCATCAATGAGGATTGACCCGTTGATCCCAACTACAACTGAAAGAAGAACTTTTTAAACTCGGTCGTGACAGTGAAGCAAGAAGAGTCGCCACACCGAAGGCGACAAAGACGGTGGCTGCAAGCGGCACTAGTAGTGGATCTACGGAAGCGGAGTGGTGAGGCGACGACTACGGGAACGAGCAGGTGAGGGGGCGACGACGATAAATCTAAAAAGGAAAAGGACGACGGCCTAGTTACACTGCTACGGGTAAGGAGGAATGAAGTGGAGGCAGATCTATGTAAGTGAATATGTGGAAGTTGTGTGGAAAGGGGCGATAGATATGGGTGAGGTGAGGTGGGGTGGGCGATGATTTGGAATTAGGGTTAAAGGGAGAGAGGCGACCTTCTTTTTAATCCTCAAAATCTTTCCAGTCGTGCAATTAATGCGTTCACTATTAATGTGAATCGACAGTATAGGCAAGTGAGTGCATTTCCTCTTGCTCTGCTCAACGACTTCCATGCCAATATATATAATCATAAATGAAAAGAAACGTGTTCGTCTTTCTATCTCCCCGCTCACAATGAGGAAAAGTCGTCTCATTTATTTATGAGTTAAGCTCGATTTTAGTCTTATAAGTCTGCCCAATTACTTTTCTAGGACCTTTCACTTTTTGAATTGAATTTCATTATGTTAACTTTTAAAATGTAACATTTTAACTATTTAATCGACTACAATATATGTAAGTAATCAATTTTAAAAGTTAACAAAACAAAGTCAAAATTGAAAAAAAAAAAAAAAAAACTATGTCAGCTCAAAACCGATTGATCTACCACTGCAACCAATTAAAATACTAGACATGTGCAACGGTTAGAAACCGCCGGTTACGGTTAGAAACCTCAATGAGTTGGCCTAGTGGTGTATGCTTGAGACTTATGAGTGTGCTCCTCTCTAGGTCTCAGGTTCGAAACACCTAAGGTGCAAACAATTTCTATGGGGCCATGTCCATACAAAGCGCAAAACTCTGGCTTTAAACGTGACCCCCGCAAGTGGGCGATGGGATTGGTCCCCCGGGATTAGTCGGCCCTTGGACCGGATACCCGAGACTTCAAAAAAAAAAAAAAAACCGCCGGTTACGGTTTGGGGAAATCGCCAACCGTAATCGAACCGCCAACTGCGGTTACGGTTTTTGAACTGGCGGTTCGGTTAGAAACCGCCGGTTTGTGTTTTTTCCCCCCCTCATCAACCGCCGTGACACTATTAGGGAGGATTGAACTGTTGATCTCAACTACAACAGAAAGAAGAACTACTTAAGCTCGGTCGTGACAGTGGAGTAAGAATAGTCGCCGCACCGGAGGCGGCAAAGGCGGTGGATGCAAGCGGTGCTAATAGTAGATATACGGAAGCGAAATGGTGAGACGACAACGAGCAGATGAGGGGAGTGGCGACAACAAATCTAAAAAGAAAAATGACGGTGGCCTAGTTACGCTACTACGGGGAAGGAGAAATGGAATGGAGGCAGATCTATATAAGTGAATTTTTGGAAATGGTGTGGAAAGGGGCGATAAATATGGGAGAGGTGGGGTGGGCGATGATTTGGAATTAGGGTTAAGGGGAGAAAGACAACTTTTTTTTCAATCCTCGAAATCTTCCCAGTCGTGCAATGAATGTGTTCATTGTTAATGTGAATCGACAATATAGACAAGTGAGTGTATTTCCTCTTGCTCTGCTCAACGACTCCCATGCCGATATATATAATCATAAGTGAAAAGAACTGTGTTCGTCTTTTATCTACCCTCTCACGGTGAGGAAAAGTCGTCTCCTCTATCTATGAGTTAAGCTTGATTTTAGTCTTATAAGTATGTCCAATTACTTTTTAGGACCTTTCACTTTTCAAATTAAATTTCGTTATGTTGACTTTTAAAATTTAACAGTTTAACCATATAATCGGCTACATTATGTAAGTAATCAATTGAAAGTAAAAAAACGTCAAAATGAAATAAAGAAGCTACGTTAGTTCAAAACCGGTTGATCTCCCACTGCAACCAATTAAAAGACTAAAGAGAACTAAAAAATAAAAAAAATAAAACTTGATATTTAAAATGACAAAATTCAATATTGAAAAACGAAGTTCCCTGAAACAAACTAACAAAAAAGAAAAAAAAATCCTTTAATATAATCCCTCTTTTTTTTGACAGGCTTTTTTAATAGATCCTTAAATATACTTAATATTTATCCTTAATTTTCATGCGCTTATATTAGCAATTTAGCATGCGTGCACTTGTGGTATAACCGTATAAGCATGGATAGTCTTCATGTTAGACGACCTTATACATGAAACAAAGTTCTACTCTAGTCCACGGTCATATAATGCACACACAACACAAACGTGTAATGGGACACCAAACGGTCTCATATAAATTTTTGTGATAAACTGAAATACGATACAGACTGTTTTATCAGATGTAACATCTACAAGTTTGAGTAGCTATTTCCCAGAAAAAGCAGGCCATGTTGAAAAGTTGGAAACTTGGAATTCCAGACTAATAATTAGCAGCAGGTATACAACTGTGAGTCTGTGATTACACTCATTACAGACTAGAAACTTTATGCTAATAAGCCTAATATTGACATCAGCTATAATACAAGTGGAAAATGAAGAAAATAGAAGAAGAATACTTCAATGCTAACTTTGATTATTTCTTGTCTTTCACATACACATAACCATGTAACTGAATCTCCCCAATTCAAATCAAATACATTATTGTTCAAACTCGTTGAATTTTCATTGAGCTTTACCAATCAAGCATAAACAGTAATCCGGCTTATTATCATTATTTTTTTACATTTTATTTTACTTATCGAGCTCAAGAATAATCAAACTAAACTCATGACAAGAAGTAGTATAATTAATAGTCAAATCCATCATTGGAAAACGTGGTGATTTCATAAATATAGAACATGATTTGGCTCAAAAACAAAAAAACTTACAGTTTCACTTCATCACAAGAATCTGAGATTGCCATAAGTTGGATAGTCGTCAAACATATTCTTCTCCAAGATTCGACGGACACGGGACATCCAATTTCAATTTTGTCTTGAGCGGAAAAAAGTCAGCCAAGGAATTGCTGTGAGAATGGCGAGACGATAACAATTGTAACGATATTCAATGCATCACATATATAATGTGAGATCCTTGTGAATGCAAGTAGGATTGCAGGGAAAAGGACAATCGATTTGCATTGCTGCTGCTCGTCTGAAGTACCAATCGCCTACTGTTTCTGCAACTGTCTGTTTCACAAAAATCAATTCAGTCGTAATATGGGGAGTTTATTCAACAACTTTATAAACAACTTTTATCAGAAAGATAAGCAAGCACAATGACGTATAGGTTAGTTGATATTATAATGCTAACCTTATTGTTGATTCTGGGAGAAGTGGGAGAATGCCACGTGTCAGAACTCCACGTCTGGCAATGGACGAAACAAGAATTGATAAACATCCCCCCTTTCTGGTCTTGCTGAAATTCACCCAGTGTCTTCAGCAATGAATTTCTGTAACCTGCATACATCAAAACTAATTATTTGGCTTGCAAGTGGTAAAAAATTTTAGCATCAAAATAGGTGGTAAATATTACTCTAGTAATTTATACTGTAATGAGTATTAAAATTATGTACTCCGTACAAAACATTAATTTGCATCAAAATGGGTACTGAACATAATCACTGATGATTTCATTTATAATTTTTGGTCAGTTTTATTCTACTTAATAATAGGAGCTCACCATCCCTTTCCTATCTCAACATATGGCTCGAATCCTTTCGCCACATCATTTCATACTAAATAAAAGTAAACCTTTTTAGCCAATTTTCAAGCTTAATTTTAACTCACTTCTTCTTTTGCAATCGTCATCATTCTCCGATTAGAGCTCCGATTTCCACGTGGGAAAAATTAGGCAGAAATTATGGATAGGATTATTGGTTATATGGAAATATATAACTTTAGTACCCATTTTTACACAAACTAATGTTAAGATATGTGAGATCTAATATCATACCATGGAGCACTTTTAATTGGTAGGAATTACAAGTCAAAATATTTCGCTTGCACCTACGCCAATCGCCACGGGGATCTGATGAATCAGGCACAAATATATTTTCTATCTGAAAGAATTGAAAAAGATGTTCATGTATTATGAAATGTCTCAAAATTTCAAAAAAGTTGGTATGAAATAAGAAAATACCTGCCAAAAATCATATGCTGGTTGAACAAGGAAAACAGGGGTCTTTATATTTCGTATGAATTCTTGTGGAAAGAAACACTGCCACCAGAAAATAATAAGACAGCCAAAGTGATTGTCGAAATAAACTAAAGATGAACCTTAAAATTACAGAAAAGAAAATGCACCTTGGAAGGTTCAGATCTGGAAACACAATCATGGTTCAAACTTTTAGTGATGCCCTGAAACCAGGTTAGGTAGCCACAAAAATAAGTCTTAATTTCAAATTATCCAAAAGAATGTCAGAAAATTATTAGAAATGCTGAAATACATACAAGTAGAAAAATTTTATGCTAAATTTAATGAAAACTGTCCAAGAGAAATCATATAAAAATTACAAATATGACACGTGATCAACATGTTATGAAATTTTAGAGTAACCTGGAGATGAACAACGTCATGATAAAAGGATTCTATGCTGCGATTTCCAGCAATATCTTTCCTATACACAAAAGCAAATCACGTCTCAGTTTAAACTGGAGAAGGCTCAAACTAGTTCTCTACTAATATTAAAGAAAACCATTAGCAAAAATAATACATATTCTGACACTAAGATTGAAGGCAATCAGATACCATCCGATATACAGAAAATGCAGCCACGGGAAGTTATCTTTATGCATTTCATTTAGTATATACATTATTCCTTTTTATAGTATACTTTAATTGTCGTTTAAGGTTGTTACACACGGATTAAGGAAATCATTAAAGTAATAAATATCTGTATAATATGACCTTATTGTCCTTCTGTTACATATTCATATTTAATGTATACTATCACAAATGACTGCAACATGACTACTACACAATTATTCTTGGCCACATAGCAGTGAGTTAAGCCACAAAGAATATCAACTTATCAAGTGTACAATATTCAGAAACATTCAATGCAAAATTAGGCATGAAATAATGAAGAATAATTCAAAAATAATACAGGTAGAGTGAGAGACTGTAAGGAACATACTCATTAAGAAAAAAACCAGCATCAGCAAGACACTTCACATCTGCATCTTTTGGCAGGAGATCCCGAAAACCATCACAATGTAAGAGGGTGGCCAAACCACCAGCAGAGCAACCTGTAAGGAGTGCCTGTCAAGTTGTCAAAAGCACTTATAAATATCTAGCGAGATAGAGTGGAGCTGATGCGAAATTGAATAAACGAATATAAGATACATCAAAATTTCACCACTCAACATTATGCCAAAAACCAATTGCATAACTGAAATAAGATATCCACACGTGGCAATCATACATTTCATGTCATCCTTAAACAAGTAAAACATGAAATCATGACCATAACTGCTAGGCTACATAAAAAGAAAGAAACAAGGAGAGCAAAATGATTTATCTACCTCTTTAGCTTTAGACATTCCCACGGACAAGAACTCATCCATAAGCGTGTTCCAGATAAGCTGACCTCTGAAGAAAAGTTTTGTTCCATTCTGGAGGATAAATGAATGGCAATGTATTTAAATTACCACTATCATATTATTTCATGCAAAATCACTCCGCATCAGGCCCTCAGGGTGATGACTTACTTTAAACTCATTATCAGGATGACTTGAAAATGATGATCCATCACAATATCGTACTTTAACCTTGTTCCAGTTGAAAAAATCTGATGGAGTAAACATAAACAAGCCCATAGAATCATCTATCTGTTACTTATAAATAAATTCACAGTAGTAATATATTTAGTAGTATAGACAAATAACGACATAGAACTCAGGGGGTGTTCGATTCAAAATTCATCAATGAGAATGGTAAATTGGTAATGAGAATAAACATGAGGAAATCGTGGTGGTTAATGAGAAAAAAAAAGTGATCAATTAACCTTTACCATACTCCGCACGGTACTAGTGAGATTCAAAATAAGTTAATCTTTACCACATTTTGGTTAACTATCACATCTCCTATGACCATTTCTCCTCAATCGTTCCACTAGTCCTCAACCAATAATCATTTTTTCTTCACTTATTCAAAGATTAGAGCAAACCACTAACAATGTAATCATCATTCTCACTGTAATTCACTGTTCTTTGATTCTCATTACCATTCTAATTGAAGAATTTGATCAAGCAACACATAGAAAAGATTCAAATGAAAGTACCCAAACGACATCAAAACAACAAAAGAATTTTATGTAGGATAGGATGCTAAAAAGTTCACACTATACCGGGATTCTGAAGTGGATCATGGCTCAGAATTCCCAAAAATTCCATTTGATTCTCCATAAAAGTCGACGAACCTAGTTTCGTCGTTTTCCGAAAAGAACAAGATGATATATTACTGCACCATCCTCCACCCTGCATAGCAATCCAAAGTACTAATAACTCTTCGATCCACCACATCAAAAATCCAATTTAGTAACAATTTATGCTAGAGGAGCACAAGAGCTAAATGAGTTCTTATTGATCAGAGAACATTATTGAGACAATTATAGTAAGTAAACCAGTAAATTGAAAACCTCAATGTGAACAAGCCAACTGTCAGAGCCAGATCCAAAACCCCTACTTAAATGATACCCAGGCACACTCCCATCCAAACATACTGCAATTATTCCAAAATGAAACTAGTATAAATCAACTTGAATTTCAACTAATATAAAAATAAACAAGAGATAGAATTTTACGGGCGGAATTTTCCTGTGCTTTGGATGAAGGCGTGAAAGGCACCCACGCAGAAACTGTTTCTGGATTTGAATCTGTTTTTGTAAACATACGCATTGTCGGGAATGGAGAGAGAATGAAAATAAAAATGGAGAATGCGGTGGCGATTGTCCACTCCCGAGCTGATAATTTCGGCCAACGCCGCCATGATAAGCCACCGTCGGCGGCGGAGCGAGGAAGCCTATATTGGCCAGCTGGCATTGGATTGACGGAAGTGAGAAACTGATATTAATTAACGCCAATTGCTGGAAATGAATTTCGATCGGAAAATCGCCGGAGTTTGGTGGCTACGGAGGTTGTACCTTCAGGTACTACCACCACGACGGACGACTCCATTTTTAAATAAGTTAAAAGTGTTTTAAGGGGAAATAAAATAAAATCTGTAATTCGGTGAATTATTATATTCTTACTTTATTTTTTAATTTTAATTTTATTATTTTTATCATCATCAAATCCGAAATTTTATTATGTTTAGCTCACCAGCTAAACAGACAAGCCCACTCCCAACCCATTTTTTTTTTAAATAATTATCTTTTTAGTGATCCGTTTAACTAGTGGACCCATAGAGTTAGAGTTAAATCTCAACTATGGTAAAATATATTAAAAATAATTGATTAAGATCCTAAATCATTTAGCTCGCGGTGGACTGACTCTATAGATCTAGGGTCAGCCCGACAAACATATATGTTTTAAATAAGGGTTAATTATAAAAGAAATCAGGACCTTTACAGTTTTTATCAATTACAACACATCTTTTTTTCTTTGCAATTTGATACACCACCCTTTTAAGTTTTACAATTCAATGCATTTGTCAATTTTCTGACAACAATTAAAGTTTTACAATTCAATGCATTTGTCAATTTTCTGACAACAATTAAATCATATGATTGTCAGAGTTGTTGAGGTGCCACACATAGATGTCACGAATTGTGAATAATTTATTTTTTTAATTTTAAAATGTTTTTAACTAAAAATAATACTAAAAAAATCGTTTTAAACTAAAAACAATACTAACAAAATTATTTTAAAAATAAATTATAAATCAATTTAATTATTATCATTTCCCACAAAACTCAAAAGAATAGGATACAATTAACAAAAAAATAATATGAAATTTTGTATATAGTTTTTATTTTAAAACGTTTTTAAAATAAAAGAAATAAGATCAAAAATATTGTATTCATCGGTCATGATATCTACGTAGGCATTTGTGTAGAACCTTAATGCGGCTTAGATATATACATCATTCATGTGTTGCCAAAAAATAAATAAATGCATCGAATTGCAATGAAAAAAAAGGGGTTAATTTCTAATAGAATCATTTCACTCTATGTTTTTCTCTAATAGAATCTAGAGGATTTTTTTTATCTAATTGATTCAAATTGAAATTTCTAAGACATTTTTGCCCTTTTATTAATTTGAAAAAATTCAAAATTATTAATTTAAATAATTAAGTCAACTAAATCCTGTAATCAAGCATTCCAAAATTATGGATCTTCCAAAATTTATGGACCTTCCAAAATTTAAATTTAATGGACTTTTCAAATTTTAATTTTTTTCCTAAAACGTAGATAACCACAATTATTTCGTTTCATTTTGTGCAGCTTTGATATTCTAGCGTTGTGCATTTAATTACACCGATTCTGAAGACATACTGTGCATTTTCCGGTGACGAAGAAATTTATGAAGGACAAGATGCATATAACACCAGGTAATATATGAAGGACAAAATGCATATAAACATGACAAATATGCATACGTATATAAAGGAATATATGAATGACAAAATGTAATATTACAAAATATGATAATTATTTGCATATAAACATGACGACAAATATGCATACATAATTCAAGATATGATGATTATTTTGCATATAACTTTATGCATAATTCAAAATATGATGATTACGTTGCATATCATACTCGATTGAAATAGAATGACTATTTTGCAAAAAAATTGAAAGCTGACCTAAAAAATCATGTATTTAAAAAACAAAATCTACAAAAATCTGGAAGAATCTTACCCAAATTCGAACTTGTATGTTACAATGGCGTCGATTTTGATGCTTCAAATGTTAAAAAATAAATGGAAACACTCGGGGCTTCGTCTTCATCGAACCGGCCACCACTGCGAACACCGTCTGCGTCGAATCGGCCACCACCACGGAGAAGATGAAGCAGGTCACTTCCCGCCGCCGTCTGTAACGAACACCGTGCACGTGCCGCTGCTCCTTCGTCATGGCCGTCGCTGGAAGAAGAGTTTCCCCTTCGTCACTGTAAGAAGATTGACCGCCGCCGCACAGATAGGTCGCCATGAAAAACAGATGGGTGTGTTCGCGGCCTCCATCATCCTCGTATCAGAACAATGATTCGGTGCGTAACAAGAATTTGAGGGAATAATTTTTGAGATCGAATTTGGAAAGTCATTTAATTACGGAAAACATGAACTAATTTCTAGGATGTTGACTGCAAGTTTTATGGAATTTAAATAATTAAATAGATTAAATAATTAGATTAAGGGTATAATGAGATTTTTAGCTTTATTTTGACTCTATTAGAAAAATATCCAACTTGGAGTTTCTATTAGATTAAGGGGTCCTAATAATGGACTTATTAGGTAATAATCTCAAAAAAAAGATATGTTGTAATTGATAAACACGGTAAAAGTCCTGATTTTTTTTGTAATTAACCTTTTATATAATTGTTAGATGTTAGTCAAATTTTCAACAATTAATGTAAATATATATTTTCCATAAATATGTGGCAAGTATAATCCTCCATAATTGTAGACTTGTAGTGATTCTTCTTTTCAATATTTATTTATAAAAGGAATTGCTTTGTCATTTGGCAATTGGCAAGAGTAGGATTTGTATTTGTGGAATGAACTCGTAAGTGCGTCTTCATAATTATTTTATGAGACAAGAAAGAAATAATAGTGAAAAGAAGTATTTAGCTCTAATTAATACTCCAACCGTTAAATTATGGAGTATATGCCTGCCCTTATAGATACCTCCGTTTCTGTTTAATTATCGATATTTGAAATCTTCTACGATATATATAAAATTAAGAATTTTTTTTAGGAGGAGAGGGAAGTTGTGTGACAGAAAAACATTTTCCAATAATAATGATTTTTTTTCAGAGATACAAATACGAGTAAACCAAAAAAATAAAAATATGATAATTAATTTGAAATAAAATTTACCTCAAAAGCTACAATTAAAAAGGAAGAGTGTGTATAATTTTGAATATACTGCAATAGTAGTAGTATAGTGTCTACACATAAACTATGTAAATAGATACTTTCAACTCAACATTTAAAATAAGGCAAAGTCTACTGTACAGAGTGCCATGTCATTTTTTTTTTTTTTTACACTCGAGTGCCATGTCATCATTTTTTTTACACTCGATTCCTTTTTCTTATATTGACTAGTGGGACTCAGTGCCATGTCTCATCATTTTTTCGCTACTCGAACCTGTGTCTTTATAAGAAAACAAGTATGGGCTTACCAATAGTCCATGGCCCAATTCATTTAACGTTTCTATCTTACAAAGGATATTTAGACTCGAGTGCACCATACACTCGAGTCCACACTAGACTTACCCTTAAAATAAAGTCAGTGCACACTATGCAATTAGGTGCAATTGACAATTTTAACTTGTTTTAATACGAAGGATCAAAAATCAAATTAAATAATTGTGTATTTACTGAAATAATTTAAAATCTAATTGTATAACATGAGCATACACAAATTTGTCTTTAAAATAAAATTAGAATTTGCAATGTAGGTATGCTTCTTAAATGCTACTCATGCAAGTACAATAGTACAAATATTAATTATGGTGATTTTATTCACAATTAAGTCTTAAAATAACACTTTTTTTTTTTTTTGTTTCTGAGTGTTAAGTAGAAAATATAGTACTATGAATTATCACAAGTTCACAACTTCTTTTGTAAGAGGGATTATTAGTTAAAATAGGTATCATTTTTCTGTTTTCTATGTTACACGAGTTCTTGGATCATTCATTTTAGACAACAATAGAATAATTCAGATCGAAGATTAAAAAATCTTACAGTTGAGAACAACTTTAAAATGGTTTTACTACTGAGATTGTCAATTTGAGCTTTTTCCCTAGAGTTTGGTGTTTATTTTATTTATAAAAGAAAAGGTGGAACAAAATATTTCAATTAAATAATTAACTGAAGCAGGCAGTATTCTATACTTGATGACATTAAAGAAAAAGTGCAATAAAATATTTTAATTAAAAGTGCAATAAAATATTTCAATTAATGTTATAAAATATTTCAATTAATGTAATGCCTTAACCAAGTAAAAAACAAATGTATACTTCAATTTCAGGTACTTACTGCAGTCCTCAGTAGTATTTAAATTTACCAACCACTTTGACTGTAACATCTTTTTGGCCCCTACCATCTACTGAAAATCTCATAAAAAGTAACCATGGTTATTTACATTCAAACAAAAAGTGTTTAATTTTTTAAAAGGAGGGTAACTTTTATTTTAATATTTTAAGAACACCTTCTACTGTTCTACACGCATGAGAAAACTCAAGTGAAAATTGAGTTGTTATACTTTTGATTCATGGTATTTTGTATTAAAATATGTTACTTAATTATATAATGAGGAAAAAAAAAAAAAAAAAAACTACATTCATGGATTTTTTTAAACAAAATATTTATAGTTTTTCATAGATTTTAATTCTACCATAGAGTTATCCCGTCCGTCCCAAGCTAGAAAAAATAGGATTACAATAGGCTTGTAACAAAAAAATATAATTCAGATAGAATTATGAGATCATGAATCATGTAATACATAGGTGATGAAAGCATAACTCATATATGAGACCGTATTATATAATTTTTTGTCAAATTGATGTACACCAATTATAACATGCAATTCCAATTTTTACAAAAAAAAAAAAAAAACTCATTAACGATAAATATTCATCAATACTTTTCAATATACTACAAATTAATGATTTAGTTAATGGATTTTACTCAAACAAATTAATCTACAGTCGTTCTTTCTTCTCTTGTCCAACTCCCTATCTCTTCATCTGCCTCAAATTCTTAATACCAATTCCATCTCTTTATTTAACTTCTATCGCATATTCTACCTTTATTTAACTTTGATTTCAGTTTCCTTAAATTTTTCACTTTGAAATTAGTCATATACCTATTGCAGGTGACATAACATTTTCCATTAAATTTTTTTATCTGTAAATAAAAAAAAAAATCTTCAAAAAATCATTTAAATGGAAAATGCTACAGTCACACGTAATCTGAAAATTACCCGTATAGCCAATATATATATTTGGACTAATTTCAAAAGTGAAAAAATTAAGGGAGTCTAATACCACAATTGGGTTCAGTCAAGGAAATAAAAATTTACCTTACCCTAAAATAAAATAGGAAAAATAAATCGCCAGGATTGCACTTCCAAATAGAGTTATAAAGAGGATAGAGCGTTTGTTAATTAAATAACCTTTAAAAGGAGATAATTAATGAATTTCCCCCCACAATAAAGTTCTTCTATATAACGCTCATTAATCTTTCTTTTCTCTCTCTCTCATGTTGACACACAATTTCGGAGCAAAAATGACCAAATCCCCAATCCCATTCCAATGCAGCAGAGAAGAAAATCCAGCTTTCTTTCAAGAAATTCAACCAAAATTTTCAGAAAATCTTGGTGGAGGAGGAGATGAACAAGATAACCCTATGTTTCAACCAGGACAAAACACTAAATTTCAAGAGGAGGAGGAAGAAGATGGATACACAACGCCGACATCTCCAGCTCACAGAATTCCGGCGATCACTGAGTGCCCGCCGGCGCCCAAGAGAATCAGGCCTCTCTACTCTAAACCGGAGACACGGTTAACGCCGCTTCGCAGCAGACTCCAATTTGACACGCCAACGGGGGAGGATAAATTGGTTTTCTGGCACAAGAAAGCCAAGAAAAGTCCAACAAACCAAGACGATGAAATTTGAATATTTTACAACCCAGAATTTTAACTTTCTACGTTTTAAGTGAAATAAATATTTGTTAGGACTGATATGAAAGAGTGTTTTTTTTGTTTTTATTTTTATTTACAATCCAGAATTTTAACAGAAGATAGAAACTGCAATTCCACCGTCCAGGTGAACTTTTAAGAGGTTAAAAATTGACAGAAAATATAGATGTATTAGAGGTGATTAGTTTACTAAACATAAAATAAAAAAATGGATAACTTTTATTCACTCTCCATGATTTCTTTCACATGTGAAATGGAATACAAAATAAAAAAAGTGAATTTAGTGGAGATTTTGAGGGTTAATTTTATAAACATTTATGTATGAAGTAAATAAATGAGTTGATTTTGGTGTATGTGTGAAAAAAAGTAATGACATTTGTATAAAATTGAAAATATTGTGAGGGTGAAGTTTATAAAATATTTTTCATTTTAAGAGTGTGAAATTTATTGTGGAACGTCCCGAAAAGGAAAATGTGAAAGTAATTGAGGGAGTATTAAGATTCGACGAAAAATGAAAGTTTATAGATTTCACTAAACTAAAGGGATAGTTACCAAACATGTTACTAAATGCATGTTACTAAATGCAGATCAGGAAACCCTTTATGGCAAATGAAAAGAAGGAAAAAGATGCATGTATTTTTGGGCACACTATTTTATCCCTTTTTTTTTAGGACCCGACTTGTACTAACACATACAAGTCGACTCGAAAAAGCCTTCAATAATAAATGGAAGCTCGACCCAAGTATACGGATTAGGAAAATTCCTAGCCAATCTAGCCATAATATGGGCACACTATTGTATCCGTTCAAAACATAGAATCAATATGGAAGTATAAGTTCTTAATTTTTACAAATCAATGTACTGTATATGTATGAAATATAAATATGTAAGCATAGGAGACAATTTACGAATACGTGGATTTGATTACAAACAATACAAGTAGAGAAACTAAATATGCATTATTTTTATTTGAATGAATACACTCCAATTTAGTTCTTAATAATTTATAGCAAGAAATGAGATTCTCAAGATGAGTAATGCAATGGATGTAAGAGATGTGGTTCAACACAATGTAGAGTGGAAGACGACTAAGCTATAAATTAAGAGTAGATAGGTCATAGGTAAAGTCAAATTGTGTATTGAATTGAAGTATAATAGGCCAAGTCAATCAATATATGGGCATATATATATAGACGTGAAGGGGTGTAATTAAGATTTGTGACAATTATTGGCCGTTTCTTTTCTCTGCCAATTCTTAAAACCAATGTAACGCCCTGTTATTTAATTATCTTCCTTCTTTTCCTCCCTTCCACCTCTCCTCCTTCCACTTCCAGTTCTCTCTCTCTCTCTCTCTCTCTCTCTCTCTCTCTCTCTCTCTCTCTCTCTCATCAAGATTCACCAAAATTCCTGAAACCAATTTTCATTTCCATAACCTAAATCTGATTCTGCAAGAAACAGATAAGATATGCAATGTGAAACAATGAATCGAAGAACCCTTGCCATGAATTGGGAGGGTCTCGGAGAAGACGATGATGACGACCAATTCTTCGAGCCCTCTGACCGAGCATCATCCGCTATCCCCCACGATTTGGCCTCGTCTGGATCGGATGAAGAAGAAGACTTCGAGGATAGTCGAATGTCTTTCGTTTCGATGGCCTCTTCTACCTCCTTTAAAAGCTCAAAACCTCCATCTGTAATGGCTTCGTATGATATGTGGATGTCCGAACCAGGCGATATAAAGGAGCGGCGCCGACGGCTCCTGCATGGCATGGGCCTGTCTAGCACCAAAGACATGCTCAGGCTTGCTAGTAACAAGATTGTACGAGCCGTTTCCAGAAAACACGATATGGCGCCCCAGCCCGACTCTATAGTAGTAAATCCCGAACCCGACTCTATAGTAGCAAAGCCCGAAGAAAGTAAACCTGCTCCGAAAGTAGTGAAAGTCGATTGTGTAAAACATACCAATGAGGCATCCCCACCTCCTCCACCTGCAGTTCATGTGCTAGTTAGGTCGAGATCGGATGGCGACATAGAAGCTTTATCGGTGAAAACAAAACAGAGGAAAGAAGAGTTGATTGGGCCCATATCGAAACAAAAAATTACTAGAACATCCTCGGGTGTATGTCAATATTCTAGTGGTGTTAAAATAGTGCCGAAAAGAGCAAGAAACGGGTGTTCAAAACCAAACAACAATGTGTTGCAATCTGTAGAGTCGGATGGGGAATTAAGTTCATTTTTCTTGATAAAGAATTTGGACACAGGGAAAGAGTTTATTGTTAATGAGTATGATGAAAAGGGAATGGGGAATAAGGTCAGTGATGTTCAGACAGGGAAGCAGCTTACGATGGATGAATTCGAAAAGTCGGTAGGATATTCACCTGCCGTGAAGGAGTTGATGCGCCGAAGGAACCCCAATAATTCTCAAGATGAGAAGAAACTCAATCATAAGAAGAATTTTACCAAGAGTTTCAGAAATAGCAAGAGAAAGGGTGCAGCATTTCTAAAGAATATCAAGGGAGTAGGAAGTTCAAAGAGCTTCTCGCACAAAGACCTCGAGCAACCCATATTCGAAGAACCGAAAGCAATGAAGGCTCCATCCCAATGGGTAAAATCTCATCAACATGGTAAATCGTACAAAGAATTTACAGCATTGCATATGTCTCAAGAAATTCAAGCTCATGAGGGTTCGATATGGACCGTTAGATTCAGCTCCAACGCACGATTTCTAGCAAGTGCAGGAGAAGATAAGGTGATTCATGTGTGGGAAGTGCAGGAATGTGATGTTATGTCAACGAGGCCAATCGATGATTTAAGTGTATCAGGTGGCACACCGGTTCATCCGATGGCTAGTGTTGTATCGGAGCGTTCCCCACTTGCAGAGTTAACACCCATGCCATCCGAGAAGAAGAGAAAGGGTAAAAACGGCAAAAAGAAGGGGAGTCCTATACCCGATTATGTAGATGTGCCAGAGACAGTTTTTGCTCTTTCAGAGAAACCAGTATGCACTTTCAAAGGTCACCAAGACGAAGTATTGGACCTAGCGTGGTCGAGATCTCAGGTAGGCTACTGACAATTTTAGTTTTTTCCACGTATTTGAGACTCAAGTCATTTTATTCTATTTGATTCCTAGTTATATAAGAGAGTAAATTATTTAGTTTACACTTTATCTTCAGAATTTTGTTAAATCAAGACATGAAAAATAGTAAAACTATCAAATAATTAGGGGCTTGAATGATTTTTCCTATCGAGCCGAGGCCTAAAAAATACACAACTATCAATTTAGGAAGTACAAAGTTTAAGACCATGTTTGGATCTTATAGTTTAAAACCTTATTTATTAATATAGTACATAACTAATTTTTTGATCTCACATTCTTATTTTTTTCACTTAAAATATCTTTCCGTTTTTTTTTTTTAATTGTGATCTATAAAAATATTGTTGGATAACTAGAAATTATAAGCTGTCAAACATGGTCTTAAAATGTGTGAGTCTTAATTGATAGTTTTTTTTTAGGTCCTGAATCGATAGGAAAAATCTTGCAAGCCCCTAATTGATAGTTTTACTTTTTCAAGCCCTGAATTGATAAACTCCTTTATCCTATTTCATAAAACTAAAAAGGAATTGATTTTTAGAACAACTAACAGAAAGTCAGATGATATTGTGCAGCTACTGCTTTCATCATCAATGGATAAGAGCGTTAGGATGTGGGATCTGGAAACAAAGAGCTGTTTGAAGGTGTTTGCACACAATGACTATGGTGAGGCGCCAAATTATATTGCAGTTACTCAAATTATTAAAATCCCTAAGTAGTATGAAATGTTATACTATTTTCATACCTAATGAGTCTATGATATATGGCAGTAACTTGCATACATATGAATCCAGTAGATGATAACTACTTTATAAGCGGATCACTTGATGCAAAGGTTCGGATTTGGAGCATACCTGATCGTCAGGTTGTTGACTGGACAGATGTTCATGAAATGGTCACTGCTGCTAGCTACACTCCCGATGGCCAGGTAAAGAATCCTGCATGAAATCCTTGATTAATTGCATGTTTCTTCCATAGTTTACAGTTAACTAGCTTCATATAAAATCATGCAAGAAGACGTAAGAGTACCATGACAAAAAGAAAATACAAAGGGAGAGCAACACGTTTTTGCACTGATTCTATTCTCTTTTATATTGAAGGGTGCTATAATTGGTTCTAATGGAGGCATATGCCGATTTTATAATATTGCTGGTAAGAATGGCTGCCAACTCCTAGGTTTATTAGCGTAATTTTCACACTAATGATCCCTTATCTTGAGCGAGTTTTATATACATATCCTAGATTGCAAATTGGAACACACCTTGGATATCCAGATGAAGACAAAGTCTCAAGGCAAAAAGCTTCCTGGTTTCCAATCTCAAGTTCAAGTTAAAAAAGTTAGCGGTTTTCAGGTAATTTGACTTCCAGAATCAGCGTCTTCCTTTCAACAAATTGCCAAATAATTATATTACTTATCTTTACTCAGTTTGCCCCTTGGAATCCATCTGAAGTGCTCATTACTTCCACTGATTCTCGGATTCGAATCTATAACGGGCCACAACTCACCCAGAAATATAGAGGTGAGCTTTTACGAAACGTTCATTCAGAACTCATCAAGTGCCTTCTTATACTAACCACCATGTAACCACAGGATTTCGAAACACTAGCAGTCAGATTTCAGCTTCTTTTAGCCCAGATGGAAAACACGTCATCAGCGCCAGCGAGGATTCTCAGGTCTATATATGGAAGGTTGCAGAGACCAAAAATCCAGGTGGTGGAAAGAAAAAAAACAGAGTCACAGTCCAAGCTCACGAGCATTTCCAATGTAAAGATGTATCGGTTGCAATTTCATGGCCTGGTAGTTTAAAAAACGAGCCACCAATAGTAGAAATACATTCCAGAAGGCATTCAAAACGATCAACTGCTCCAACACCAACCTCTCCAACACTTGAAGACAGAGCAATCGGTGCTAGCAGCAGGAGGAATTTGCCCCCTCTGCCCAAGAAAAACATCGGTTTGGAGAGAATCGATAGTGGCATGGATGAGGATTTTTCTAACTCTGCTCGAATAGATCCTGGAATTGGTGTCACAAACTCATTTCGTTCATCTTCTGGATCTCTAAGTTACCGAGACTCGCCTTCCATATCTGCATCTTCTCCGTCTCAGTCTTGGTCCTCTCAGAGTTTCTCTGAAAATGGAGGTGGCCATGGAGGTCAAACTGTCCAAGCAACGGCATGGGGCATGGTTATTGTGGCGGCAAGCTTGGAAGGTGAGATAAGGGTTTATCAAAATTTTGGGCTACCTCGAAAAGTGGCCAATCTTTTCAGAGATTAGCTATTGGTTGAACTAATTTTGTACTCAGTCTGTATGTAGTATGCACAAAAAATGTAGTAATTTTGAATTCATTCAAGCTTAAGCAAAAGCGTGGTTTCATTTCCTGTTGAAGAACCTAGGCCATGAACAATGAACCAGTATAAGTCGAGCACATGAGAACAAATAAAGCAAATATATCAAGTGTGTAGTTGATGGACATCTAATGAACAGAAGTTCAAATGATTAATTTGCATTTATAGATGGAAGGCTCGAATCAAAATGTCTGAGTAAATCGTTATAGATATTAATCAAGCATCCTAATGGTGACCACTCTTATAAAACACTTAAAGGCATGTCAAAAGGGAAGTCCTTATCTTATCATTTCCACAGGGTAGTAATTTGATTTTATGCCGTTTCCATTTCTATTCATGATGCATCTAAAGTGCAAACCAGTAATCAAGCTAAAATTATTTATGCCCTTACGTCAATCATGAATAAGACGTGTGCTGAGAATATACCAGAAACAATTCTACATCTGAAGGAGTTCCTTCTTACTTTTTGTCTGTGATTCATACTTAGCACAGAATGGCAGAATGCTGAGAGTTTATCCAAGCAACATCTGAAATAATCAGGTAATAAACACATTAAAAAGTGCTGTAATAACAACAGAACCTCTTTCAGATCAATTCAAAAGATTTAAGATTTCACCTGAGATCATACTTTTTGATCTCTAAATTACCCACAATTCATCACCACCCCAAGCCTGGCTCTAAACAAGAACATGCAACATGGTCTTGATGAGTTAGAAACTTAGAATAAGTCCATACCAATAATAGAGGTATATCACGCTCCTTGTTGCATTCTCACAGCAAACTTTCAATTTGTGACCCCAACCTCCTAAATTAGGTGTATACTCAAGCTTAGTCGAGTTAATTTTGGTATTAGGCCCGCGCTTGGAGCTCGATAGAAAAACTTGGAGCATGAAATCAACTTTAGCTCGATTGTGTTTAACATTGAGCTATATTTTCTGGAGAACACAATAGGTTCGACCTCAACTCGATTCAAGTACATGTAAAATAGTTTAAAGCATGTTGTAAATATGTAGTTCGATTAGAAAAGCTCGGTAAGGGTCATACTGCTCAGCTCAATTATATATATGTTAGATTGTTAATAACTAAATATTAATCGTAAAAAAGTAGAATATCCTAATCAAAACAACACTCACAAGCCTATTGAGTCAGGGATTGTTGAGCTGGAGCTTAAGCTCAACTTGCTTACCTTCGAGCCAAGCTATAGCCTATGCGAGTCATTCTCGAGTAGCTTACTCAACTCTATTGCACCCCTTACCCTAAATTAACCAAATGATGACTGACACTTGAAGATGCTGCTTTGCTTCACAATATCACACTATACTCTTTTTTTTCTTAGCTTTTAAGGAGGACTGTCTTGAACTCTGCTTCGATAGAGATTTTAATTTTAGCACAATTAGTTGCAGAAATGTATTTTAATTTTTAACAGCATTGATAGAGATTTTCGCATTTAAATTTTGTTCTTAACTACTCATTTATGAGAACATGATAAACACTGAATTGGTTTCTTCAACGGAGTATGCCTGTGAATCGTAAACACGTTTATGCGCATAATTACTTTCTCAAACAAAATTAATCAGCGAAACAGATGGCAAATAAATCACATCAGCAAGTTCAACATCTATATGTCTCAAGCATTCAGCAAAATCAATTCCATTTTCTTCTAAAATTTAAATAACAGTTTCAAAATCTGGGTAGTTTTAGCTTCGTACCTTAGAATTCTTCATCAATTCCACCGGAATCTCTTTTTCATTGGCGTCAATTTAGGGATTTCTCCTAAAGGTTTCTGTTGTGTGTTATTCTGTTATGGGTCGCATAAGTTTTGGCCCAACTATTTTATTGGACCGAAATGTTAAGTTAATGGGCGCGTTTACACACCAACCTATTGAGTACATCCACCGAACATTTTTTTTTCATTTTAAGGGTATGCGAAATATCACATATACCCTCTCGTGTGAAAAAAAATAAAAAATGAGATGAGTACACCCACCCACTCATTTCACACCAGGATCATCCATTCATTCCCACATCACCATAAACCCTAAATCCATTCATCCCCACCATCACCACCATCATCAAAACATTCAAAGTGTTCGGAAAAAAGAAAAAAAAAAACAGATTAAATGTTTGAAAAAAAACATGGAACACAGATTACATGTTCGAAATTTTTTACTGAACAAACTAAAGGTGTTCGAAAAAAATTCTTAAACAAATTTCACTTTGCCGAAAAAAAAGATCGGACATCGTGTTCGAAATTTTTTCATGAACAAACTCAAGTTGTTCGAAATTTTTTCCAAAACAAATACAAATTTTTCGAAATTTATTCCCGAACAAACACACTATGTTCGAAAATAATTCTCAAACTTCAAAAAACCCTAATTTTTCTAATTTTTCAGACCTAAACTTACATGTGTAGCGGCGGCGAGGGGAGGGGCACGATAGCCGCGACGAAAGGGAGGGGGCGGCGTTGCACCGTTGAGAACGTAGACGAAGGGAGTGGGCGACGGTTGCGTCTGAGGGGAGAAGGAAGGGCGGCGGGCGCGACTGTGGGGAGGAGGGGGTGGGCGGCGGCCTCGACTGGTTGCTTGGAGGAGGGTGGCGGCCGCTGGAGGAAGGAAGAGGTGGGCGGCGGCCACGCCTGAGAGGGAGACGGACGACGCAGCTGGAGAGGGAGGCGGCCGACGCTGCGACGTGGGCTGGGCGGCGACGGAGGAAGACGAAGAGGAGACGGGAGAGTGTGGGAGAGGGAGGTGGTGTACTGAATATATGGAATGAATAGAAGAATTAGGGTTTTATGAATCTTAAGGGTATTTTGGGATTTTCATAGTGGGTGTCCTCATCTTAGAGTGTGTGTACTCGCCCAGTGGGTGTCCTCAATAGGTCGGTGTGTGTGTATAACTGTGTCCTAAGTTAATGGACACAGTTATATACACAAGCTTATTGAGGACACCCCGGCTAAACACACACCGTGTGATGAGTACACCACGTGAAAAGATCTAAAATATCACTCATTCTAAATTCTAATTAAACTCTTTCTCTCTCTTCCTAACTCATTTTCAACCACACCCACCTCCTCTCTCCAATCGGCCGCCCCCCACCTCACCTCCTCCCTCCCCTTTCCAAGGTCGTTGTCACCCACCTCTTCCTTCCCCCTCCCCGTTCTGTCCCATCACTTAGTCGCTTTGCCGCCGCTGGTAAGTTTAGGATTTAGAGAAAAAAAAATCTATCCGAATTTTTTTGCTGAATCCAATTAATTTTTTCAAATTTTTGTATTTATTCGAAAGTTTTTGCTGAAATCAATTACTTTTTTCGAATTTTTTTCCGAAATTTTTGTGTTTGTCCGAAAGTTTTGACCGAATCCAATTTTTTTTGTATTTTTCGGGAAATTTTTGTTTCTTACATTTTTTGGTTGTTATGAATTATGATTGTTGGTGTTTGTTTTTTTGATATTATGGTGATGGTGGGGACGATTATTCCGTGAAATGAATGGGTGGGTGTACTCATCTGTCGTTTTTTTTTTTTTCAATTTTATTAAAGGGTATATTAAATATTTTACGTACCCTTTCTTGATTTTTTTTTGGGGTGTTCTCAATAAGTTTGTGTGTATAATTGTGGCCTAAGTTAATGGGTTAATTGCCACTCAAGTTAAGCATAAGATGGGATTAATTACTTTGGTTTAAATAATTATGTCAGAATTAATATTATGTCACGATAGCTCGTTTGTGTTATAAATAAATGTCAAAATTAATTAAATTACGTCAAAATTTGAGTGCTGAAAAGTTTTTTTTTTTTTTTTGACGGGGTGCTGAAATGATTTATTAGTTCAAAGGTACATACATATAATATATTTTTACATAATTCAACGTGTTTGTGGTGTAAAATATTATTTCAGTATTATTTTGTAAGCGTAGATTGGTTTTTAATAAGTTACTTGATTCAACGCGATTTTCTAACAGATGTGCGCGAATATTCGTAAAATAAGTACTCTGTATTATTTGGAAAATAAAATAATGAAGAAAATAAAGAAAGTGCGTAATCGTGCATGGGAATCATATCATGCATGTAGATAATTAATGGTTGCATGCATGGTGCGATTCACGAGATCAAACCACTATAAACCAAGTGGTCAAAAATTGTGTTTCTTGTTTTTTGTTTTTTTATGCTTTTACAATGAGAAACGCGACAACCCACTTCCAAAAAGGTCACATAACTTCAATTATAATATTAACTCCCTCCATTATCCTTATAAAGTTATGTAATAACTAATAAGTGTGAGTTTCGTAGGAGGGGCGATTTTGGAATTGGATATTTTAATTTGGTTTGGAGAAAAATTCTTTAAGATGAAATATTTTGACTAAACATTTTGTTGCGCTTGGACTTGGATTTATGTTAAAATAAAATGAGTTTATTAAATGAGTTTTTGTTCTAAGGGATGTGAGAAAAGAATGGAGAACTTTTCAACTCTATATAAGGAGTTTTAGGTATTTGTTACAAGTGCACTAATCAATACACTTTAGTTTTGTGTTTGATTTTAGTTTAATTTTTTTTCTTATATTCTCTTGTAATAGAGTTTCGTGAACTTTAGTATTGTGTTTGATTCTAGTTTAAATTTCTTTCTTATATTCTCTTGTAATAGAGTTTCGTGAGAAAGGTGAGAGTCATTGTAGACTTGAAAGGGTGTGAGAGGGTTGAGTTACAAAAGAGAGGAATTATGTGTGATTGTAAAAATTTATCATATAGTGATCTCTTTGGTGGGTCGTGGTTTTTCTGATTTTCTCCGATTTTGGAGTTTCTACGTTAAATTCTTGGGTTGGTGATTGTGTTATTTCTTAATTCAACAAGTGGTATCAGAGCCCGAATTTAGTCTCTATTTATTCTTAGTATGCTCGGTTGTTTAAGGGCGGAGAAACGTGTGAGTGTTATCTCATAATCTCAGAATCAGCACACTAAGTGAGTAGTGAGCTGATAGGATCACATAAGATAACTTAGGCCTTATCAGATGAGTTGAAGGGTTTCAGTCAGATGAGAAGGTGATGCTTAGAGTTCAGCACAGTTGGCTAAATCAGCACAGTAAGATCAGCACAGTACTGGATCAGCTCAGTACCAGATCAACACAGTACTTGGGTCAGCACAGTACTTGGTCAGTGCAGTTAAAGATCAGCACAGTATGAAGTCTATCAGCAGAGTTAGCTTTTGATCATCAGAGCAGAAGAGTTGAGTATCAGAACACTAAGTAGTGATCTGATCTTTATGGACAAGTCTTCTGGTTCGAAGTTAGTTAGGTTAACTAACAATTTTACAGTTACAACTACTTGAGGGCATAACTACCATTTCAGTTGGGCAATAACAGAACAGAGCACATGGGTTGTTACAAGCGGTTGCAAACGGTTGATAACTACTCAAAACAGTTCCTAACAGCAGCAACTACCTTTGGTCTTTATAAACTCTTGTTTGTGTACATTGTAAAGGTTGGATGGAATTGTAGTACGTTTTGTAATCTTTGAGTTGTGTGAGTTCACGAGTGAAGTGAGGAAATATCCTATTCCGAGTGAATGAGTGTGTAAACATTCTTGATCAATCAAAGAAGTACTCGTCTGTTCCAGTGGATGTAGATCACATTGATCGAACCACTTAAATTCTTGTGTGTTGTTTGTCTCGTTTCTTACTTTTGGAATTACTATCCTAGAGCAGTTATTTCTTATATCTTCAAGTATTCTACTTGGTTGGAGACGTCTAATCGACCCGAATTACTTGACAATTGGCGCCGTCTGTGGGAAACCGAAATAGCTGCAGATCGAAGATGGGGAATTCCACCAAGTACAACATAGAGAAGTTTACAGGCACTGGAGATTTTGGGTTGTGGAAGGTCAAGATGCAGGCCCTCCTTGAACAACAAGGATTATTCGAGGCTCTCGAAGAATCCGAAGAGATTGCAGAGGAATCTGCAACAGCTGCGGCTGAAAAGAGCAAGTTGCTCAGAAAAGCTCGAAGCACGATCCTACTCTGCCTTGGAGATAAGGTCTTGAGGGAGGTTGCTAAAGAGAAGACAGCGAAGGAGGTTTGGGATAAGCTTGAGAAGTTATATATGGTGAAAACTCTTGCTAACCGACTCTATTCGAAGCAGAAGCTGTATGCCTTTAGAATGGGAGATGACAAACCCATTACGGAGCAGCTAGATGAGTTCAACAAGATTCTTGATGATCTGGAGAATTTGGATGTCAAGTTAGATGAAGAGGATAAGGCTCTGATCTTGTTGAGTGCTCTTCCTAAGTCCTTTGAAATCCTAAAGGACACCATCTTGTATGGTAGAAAGGAGGCAATCACATTGGAGGATGTGATCTTGGCTGTCAAGTCCAAGCTGCTGCATAATAAAACATCTCAAGGAGATAAGAGCAGTAGTGGAGAAGGATTGGCAATCAAGGGAGGTCAGAAGAAATCTGTCTCCAAGAAGGGGTCTAGTCAACCCAAGGGAGCTGATAAGGGAAAATCAGCAGTGTCAAATCAAGGGGAAGTTGTATGCCACCACTGCAACAAACCTGGGCACTTTAAGAGTACTTGTTACAAGTACAAACAACTTATGAGAAAAGCTGGTCCCAAGAACCCTGTTGATAAGAATCAAGCAAATCAAACCCAAGAAGATAAGGAGCAGAAAGGCTATGAGTCAGCTCAGTCCCTATCCATCACTTCCACTAAAGAACAGCAGGATTGGATTTTAGATTCAGGGTGTTCTTTCCACATGACTCCAAGGATAGATTGGTTTCATGATTTTAAGCATCAGAATGGAGGTTCTGTGTTGTTAGGGAATGATCACACTTGCAAAGTCAAAGGTGAAGGTACAGTACACTTGAAGATGTATGATGGAGTAGTGAGGATTCTCAGGAGGGTCAGGTATGTTCCTGAACTCAAGAGAAATTTAATATCTCTTGGTATGCTGGATTCAATGGGCTACAAATTCCAGTCAGAAGATGGAGAGCTCAGAGTTTCAAAGGGGGAATTTACTGTTCTTAAAGGTGAGAGAAGGCAAGATCTCTACTTTCTTAAGGGAGGAACAGTAGTTGGGAGATCAGATGTGGCAAAGGTGCAAGACAACTCAATGTTGTGGCACAAAAGATTAGGTCATGTAGGAGAGAAGAGCCTACTTGAGCTAAGTAAGCAAGGATTGCTAGGTGGTGACAAGATCACAAAGCTTGATTTGTGTGAGCACTGCATTCTTGGGAAATCCAAGAGATTGAAGTTTGGGAAGAGTTCACACTCTACCAAAGGAATTTTGGACTATGTCCATTCAGATTTATGGGGGCCAGCTAGGAATCAGACCAGAAGTGGTGGGAGATACTTCATGTCTATCATAGATGACTACTCAAGGAAGGTATGGATCACTATCCTGAAATCCAAGTCAGAAGCATTTGAAAAGTTCAAGGAATGGCTCACTGAGGTTGAGAATGTCTCTGGAAAGAAGCTCAAGCATTTGAGGACTGATAATGGGCTGGAATTCATATCAGAAGAGTTCAATGTTTTCTGCAAGAAGAAGGGTATAGTGAGGCACATAACAGTACCAGGTACACCTCAGCAGAATGGAGTAGCTGAGAGAATGAACCAGACTTTGCTTGAGAGGGTCAGGTGCATGTTGAGCAGCTCTGGATTGCCTAAAGTATTTTGGGGAGAAGCAGTGTCAACAGCAGCCTATTTGATAAACAGAAGCCCTTCCTCAGCTGTGCAATTTAAAACCCCAGAAGAGTTATGGTCTGGCCATGCAGCTGAGTACAGTAATTTGAAAGTTTATGGTTGTCTAGCATATGCCAATGTCAAGCAAGATAAGCCTGAGCCTCGAGCCTTGAAGTGTGTGTTCGTAGGGTATCCTTCAGGAGTGAAAGGGTATAGGTTGTGGTGACTTGAAGCTGGAATGCAGAAGTGTATTATCAGCAGAGATGTAACTTTTGATGAAAATAGAATGCCATTGAAAGAAGAGGCAAGTTCTAGTTCAGCACACAACAGACCAGATGAGACACAGGTTGAGGTGGAGCATGTTGAAACCAGAACAGTAACTGAAGATCAGATTGATCCAGATGAGGAGGAGACTACTCATAGTGATACTGAGCTTCATGACTATCAGCTCACTAGGGACAGAACCAGAAGAGAAGTCCACCCACCTCAGAGGTATGGTCAAGTTGACATTGTATCATTTGCATTATGTGCAGCTCTTGAGGTGGAGTCTCTGGAGCCTAAAACTTACACAGAAGCCATAAACTGCCATGACAAAGAGAAGTGGTTAATTGCTATGGAGGAAGAACTGTTATCTCTTAACAAAAACCAGACTTGGGAGATTGTTGAGAGGCCTAAGAACAAGAAACTTGTTGGGTGTAAGTGGATCTACAAGAAGAAGGTGGAGGCTCAGAGAGGTGGCAAGATTAGGTACAAGGCAAGGCTTGTAGCTAAAGGATTTACACAGAAAGAAGGTATTGACTTTAATGAAATCTTCTCTCCTGTTGTTAAGCATTGTAGCATCAGAATCTTGTTGGCTATGGTTGCTCAATATGAATTGGAGCTGCATCAGATGGATGTGACCACAGCATTTCTTCATGGGACTCTAGATGAGAAGATCTACATGAAAATACCAGAAGGGTTGGACATAGAAGATGGAGAAGACAAAGTGTGCTTACTCAGAAAATCACTCTATGGCCTCAAACAAAGCCCTAGACAATGGTACTTAAGGTTTGATGAGTACATTTGCTCAGCTGGTTTTGCAAGAAGCTTGTATGACAGCTGTGTTTACTTCAGAAGAGTTGGAAGTTCAGTTACCTATCTTCTGCTGTATGTTGATGATATGTTAATAGCTGGGGAGTCTATTAACAGTATCAATCAAGTAAAAGAGATTCTCAAAAGGGAGTTTGAGATGAAAGATCTTGGTGAAGCTAAAGTGATCTTGGGGATGGAGATCAGTAGAGTTGAGGGAGCAATTCAGCTTAGTCAGCCTACCTATCTGAAGAAGGTGTTAGAGAGATTCAGGATGCATCAAGCTAAGTCAGTTTCTACACCAATTGGTCAGCATCAGAAGCTATCCAATCAGATGTGTCCCAAGAATAGCCAAGAAAGAACTCAGATGAGTAAGGTTCCTTATGCCAGTGCAGTAGGGAGTTTAATGTATGCTATGGTGTGTTGTAGACCAGATTTAACTCATGCAATGAGTGTAATCAGCAGATACATGAGTGATCCAGGCTTAAGTCATTGGGAGACAGTTAAGTGGGTCATGAGATATGTTCTGGGATCAGCTGAGAAAGGTCTGAAATTTCAGAAGATATCAGATGAGGGAGAAGCACTTGTGGGATATGTTGATGCCGACTATGCAGCCAATGTAGACACAAGAAAGTCCTTGACAGGGTATGTGTTCACCTTATTTGGTACAGCTATATCATGGAGGTCAATACATCAGTCCGTAGTTGCATTATCTACTACAGAATCAGAATATGTGGCCTTGACTGAAGCAGTTAAGGAGAGCATGTGGCTTAGGGGGATCTTGAAGGAGTTTGGTATATCACAAAGAAGTGTGACTGTCTTCTGTGATAACCAAAGTGCAATACATCTTGCAAAGCATCAGGGGTATCATGAGAGAACTAAGCATATAGATGTGAAGCTGTACTTTGTAAGAGATATTGTAGAGAAGGTGGTGGTCCAGGTAGTGAAGATTGCTACAGAGGAGAACCCTGTTGATGCGTTCACTAAGGCATTGCCAAAAGAGAAGTTTGGTTTGTGTCTTAGACTTATTGGACTGCATTAATTCCTCTGAGGAGAAGACTACTGTTCTTGTGGCAGAAGATCAGTAGTGGAGGCTATTCTTTGAGGAGAATAGTGTTGGTGTTTTGGTGGAGGTTAGTTCGATTATGAGCTAAAGGTGGAGAATTGTGAGTGTTATCTCATAATCTCAGAATCAGCACACTAAGTGAGTAGTGAGCTGATAGGATCAGATAAGATAACTTAGGCCTTATCAGATGAGTTGAAGGGTTTCAGTCAGATGAGAAGGTGATGCTTAGAGTTCAACACAGTAAGATCAGCACAGTACTGGATCAGCTCAGTACCAGATCAGCACAGTACTTGGGTCAGCACAGTACTTGGTCAGTGCAGTTAAAGATCAGCACAGTATGAAGTCTATCAGCAGAGTTAGCTTTTGATCATCAGAGCAGAAGAGTTGAGTATAAGAACACTAAGTAGTGATCTGATCTTTATGGACAAGTCTTCTGGTTCGAAGTTAGTTAGGTTAACTAACAATTTTACAGTTACAACTACTTGAGGGCATAACTACCATTTCAGTTGGGCAATAACAGAGCACATGGGTTGTTACAAGCGGTTGCAAACGGTTGATAACTACTCAAAACAGTTCCTAACAGCAGCAACTACCTTTGGTCTTTATAAACTCTTGTTTGTGTACATTGTAAAGGTTGGATGGAATTGTAGTTCGTTTTGTAATCTTTGAGTTGTGTGAGTTCACGAGTGAAGTGAGGAAATATCTTATTCCGAGTGAATGAGTGTGTAAACATTCTTGATCAATCAAAGAAGTACTCGTCTGTTCCAGTGGATGTAGATCACATTGATCGAACCACTTAAATTCTTGTGTGCTGTTTGTCTCGTTGCTTACTTTTGGAATTACTATCCTAGAGCAGTTATTTCTTATATCTTCAAGTATTCTACTTGGTTGGAGACGTCTAATCGACCCGAATTACTTGACAAAACGGTATGTTAAAGACTTCAAGTGCAATGAGGTTTGACGTGGAGAAATTTGATGGAAGAATCAATTTTAGCTTGTGGCAAGTGCAAGTTAAGGATGTGTTGATACAATCTGGTCTACACAAGGCTCTGAGAGGAAGGACAGGTTCCGCTGAAGGTAACACCAACAAAGATTCTAGTATGAGTGATGAAAATTAGGAGGATCTGGATTTGACGGCTGCAAGCACAATGCGTTTGTGTTTAGCCAAGAGTGTTCTTGCAAATGTACATGGAATTTCGAGTGCTAAGGAGTTGTGGGAAAAGTTGGAGTCTCTGTACCAGGCAAAGGGAATTACGAATCGGTTGTACCTGAAGGAACAATTTCACACCTTGTGGATGGAAGAAGGTATGAAAATTTCAGATCATTTGAGTACTTTGCAATTGAAGTAAAAATTGAAGATGAGGATAAGGCGTTAAAACTCATCTTGTCTCTTCCACATTCCTATGAATATGAAACCAATTTTGATGTATGGAAGGAAACTTTAAGTTTTCCTGAAGTCACGGGAAAGCTTCTTTCTGAAGAAAGAAGGCTGATAAGTGAAGGACAAACTTCAAAGAAAAATTCAGTAATGGTGGCTTTTAGCAAAGGGAAGAAGGACTTCAAGGGCACTGTGTGTTGGAAGTGCAGGAAATCTGGGCACGTAAAGTGAAACTGTCAAGGTGGAGCGGTGGCGGCAAATGACTCCGGAACTGTTGCTAATGTTATGATAGAAGATGATGTCCTATGATTGAGGAAATGAACATGCTTATGGCTTGTCCAACTGTCATGAAAAAGGATGTGATGACAAGGATGCAAGGTGTGTGGTGAAAGATGTCGATGGCTGAAGGACTTCTACGAATGCCAAAAGTTAGAAGTTGCACCATAAATTTCAGCAAGTGTTTTTCGACATGTGCCGAATGAAATTCTTAGAATGGGTGATTCTAAGTGTTCTACTCATATGGTGGAGTAAGTATTCTCTATTATGAGAATGTTGGTTCTTTGGTTTAAAAATCATGTTTGTCGGTGAAGACAGTGAAGTTTTCTTTTATTTTACCAAGTTGGAGTTTGTTGGGCTTGGGCTTGGACTTTTTTTAAAATAAAAGGAGTTTATTAAAGGAGCTTTTGTCCCTCGGATGTGAGAAAAGAAGGGAGGACTTCCCAACTTTATATAAGGAGTCCTTAAATCTTTGTTACAAGTTCATCCATGAATACACTTTAGTCTTGTAGTATTTGATTCTAGTTTAAATTCCTTTTTTATATTATCTTGTAATAGAGTTTGATGAGAAAGGTGAGAGTCATTGTAGACTTGAAAGAGTGTGGGAAGGTTGAGTATCAAAACTCAAAAGAGAGGAATTCTGTGTGATTATAAAAATTTATCATATAATGATCTCTTTGGTGGGTCGTGATTTTTCTCCAATTTTAGAGTTTTCACGTGATTGTGTTATTTCTTCATTTTATTTCTTATTTATTTTTCGTCTACCTTGGGAAATTAATTTCTCACACTACAAAAAAGAGGTGTTTTACCGACGGTTATGCCGACGGATATTCAGTCGGTATTGGCTCTTACCGACGGATTTCATCCGTCGTCAATGAATTGGTCGGTAGTGGTTACCGACGAAAAATATGCATCCGTCAGTATATGCCGACGGATTCCCGACGGATTCAAACCAACCCGTTTTCAAACCGGGTCGCCTGTACCGACGGATTCAATTCTGTCGACAGTCAAGCCAACCCGTTTTCAAACCAAGTTTTCAAACCGGGTCGCCTGTACCGACGGATCCCAAATCAAGTTTTCGTCGGTAGATCCGTCGGTATATTTTAGACTTAAATTTTATTATTTTAATTTACCGACGGAATTTTCCGTCGGTAAGTATCAAAATTTTTTAAAAAAAAATGATATTCCGTCCGCTCGCCCGTCGGTATTACCGACGCTAAACCGACGGAATAGTCCGTCGGTAAGTACCAAAAATTTTAAAAAAAAATTTATTTGCGATCGGGATCCGACCCGATCAAAATTGCTTAAATAATTCAATACACAAATCTACATTAGATCCAACAGAATAAACAAAATCTTCGTCCTTTGCTTGAGCAAACAGCAAAAACTTGATGTAGTTTCATTAGTTTCATTTTGCCTTATGAATAGTTTCATCAAGTAAGAAGCAAATAGAAGTAGTGTCTGAGGTGACTGAATTGAAGAATTTTGCTGCAGGATTGCCTGATGAAGAAAAACTTATATGAGAAATAATTTAACAAGAATGTGAGTATATTAATACGTACCGTGGAGTATATTAAATTGTCCTTCGCTGACTTGACTCCATCCCTGCCATTTCAAAATCAATTCCAAAGAATCAAGATTCAATTGTCATTTTATATATTTAAACATAAATTAAATTATCATAAAAATTGAACATACCTCAACAGAGATCAAGTAACTTCATTAGGCACGCATAGTTTCGGTCGGTCTCAGCAAATATTCGATATGCTGGTAGTTCAAAGATAACAGATTTAGAGTACAATAAATAAATGTTACTACTCCTACTAATAACATTTTGTATTCAAAACATTCTCATAATATCTTAACTACATGAATTTCTTGAATTAAAAATTAATGAATTGTAAATGCAAACCATTATTTTAGTTACTGGAGTACTAATAAATTGAAAACAAATCAATTTTTTTTTTTTTAAAATACCAATTATTTTGAACTCACGTATTTTCCTACATTACACAAAATTGCCTAAAATATTAAAAATTAATAAATCGAAAACAAATCAAGAAACTATTTGTAAAAATATAATAAACAAAAAAGCGGCATACAACAAATCAAGAAACTAATGTAATAAAATATTAAACAAAAATAGTAACCACTTCAATCAACCTTTCACAAACAAAAAAAACTTGTTTATTTTCTGTGTTCTTCACAAACAAGAAAAATTCTACATTCTCACCCCCAAAAAAACACCAAAATCTAACTGAATTACGAATAAAAAAAATCGATTTTTTTTATCTGGTATATGCACAGATCTAAGAAAAAAAAAATCACAAATCTAGAAACAAAAAATCAAACACCACAGATCTAGGAACAAAAAAAAAAATCAAACACTACTCACCTGGATTGGTCACGGCGGCGGCCGCTTCCTATGGTGGAGAGATCATCTTCACCGGTAACCATCAGGATGTGGTGGCGAGGTTTACAAAATTTCTTTTACAAAATTCTCACACCCACCGCACCTAAATTCCAAAAAATAACAGTAATCCGTTAAAAAAATCAACGAAATGCAAAAAAAAAAAAAAAATTGGCAAAAGAAATCGAAAAAAATACTTACAAATCTGGGTTGGGGAAAAATCGATTAATTTGAGGAGCGGCGGAGGAGTTCGACAAGGGCGGTGCAAGAGGCGGTTGGACAGCGTTTTTTTTTTCAGATGAGAGAGGGGGGAAATTTACAGAAAAGGGGGAAGAGGGAGGGTGGCGGTTGCGGCCGGACGGGGTTGCGGCGAGGGCGGGGCCAACAAGGCGGTCGGCGGCTGGGAGAGGGCGGCGGGGTCGCGTCGACTGCTTCGAAAAAGGCCCACGGGCTTGTTCGCGTGGGTGGTGGGTTGGTGGGGGGAGAGGGAGGCGGCGGCGGGGGCGGTGGTCGTGGAGGCGGCGGCGGCTGAGATGGGGGAGAAAATGAGAGAAATGAGAGACAGAGAGAGAGAGAGAGGGCAAATACGCGTGTAATGAGAGAAAGTTACATTTATATTCGGAAATGCCGACGGATATTTCGGTCGGCTTTGGCTCGTTGCCGTTGGCGACGGAATTGGCGACGGATATTTCGGTCAGCTTTGGCTCGATGCCGTTAGCGACGGAAATGGCGACGGATATTTTCCGTCGCCATTGAATTTTTAAAACCAAATGATAAATAATTAAATTATAAGTTATAACATAACCAAATGATAAATAATTAAACTATAACTTATAACCAAATGATAAATAATGAAATCTTATAAATTGTACAAAATAAAATAGCTAGGTTACATTAATTTAATATTCATCTTCATCTTCATCTTCGTCTTCATTTTCATTATTTGCCACATCTTCCTCTTCCTCCTCATCTTCTTCATCCTCATCTTCTTCATCCTCCCTCTCGTCATGTTCATCCTCCTCCTCATGTCCACTATCGTTTTCAATAACAATCAATTGTGGATTTGCAGCCGTCAAGTCTACCGAAAGATTAAAATCTCCCGCAAACACTTCAGTTTGATTCTCTATTTGTTCCATTTGAAACGGAGGTTCATCTTCATCGTTGTTTTCCTTTTGGGGGACCTCCACCATTGACCTTACCTTCACTTTGCAAACAACGTGCCATTCTGATCTATTACGTTTTCCAGCTCCTGGATTCGTGCAGTAGTAGACTTGAGATACCTGAGAGGCAAATACAAACGGATCATCCCCGCTATTCTTCCTTTTCGAATTAACATCCACAAACTTGTACTCCGGATGAATTTTGGTTCCTAAAGGGGATGTGTCAAACCAATGGCACTTGAACAACATTACGGTTTTCACTGGATATCCCGGATATTCAATTTCAACGACTTCGTGCAACACCCCAAAGTAATCACTTGCATCTGCATTGTAATTCGCACCCCTAAGACAAACACCACTGTTGTTAGTCGTTCTTGTTGATGCATACTCTGATGTATGAAACCTGTAGCCTTTCACAATATAGCCGTTGTAAGTCCTCACACGCCGTAGTGGTCCTTGGCTGAGATCCTGTAAGAACCGGCTCTGAAAATCGTGCGATTGTCCCTATACGTACAGTTAAAATTAACATTAATCAAAACAATTATTTGTTCACGTAAAATTCAATTAATGATACTCACATAACGTTGGAACCATCGGGCAAATTGACGTTGAAGACTAGTATCTATGTCTCTATCTGAGATGTTTTGATCTGCATGTCGTAGTTCTTGTGTATACATCCTAATAATTCACAACACAATTAGATGATAAATGACGCACGTTTAGTGCTATTTAATTAGATGATAAATATATGAAATACTTACTCAATGTAAGGCTGAACTTCATCACAATTCAATAACACGTACGTTTGTGCTATTTCAGCCTCTGTGTTTGTTGACCAATATCGTTCAGTGGCTTTTCCTATAGGTCGCCCCTTAGACTTGAATACAGAGAGCATGCCATCGACTTCTTGTTGCGTACCTCTACCATCGAAGTTATGTGGTTCATTCCTGATCCTCGTGTTGACATGGTCTTCAAAATAATAAGAACAAAACATGCCAACCTCTTCATTCAAATACGCATTAACAATCGATGCTTCGACGTTTGCCTTTTGTTTAGCATTGCGCTTCAAGTTGTGGAGATACCTAAAATTATAATAGTTAACAAATTAAAATAAGGCTTCTTATACTAAAAACTAATTAAATGAGAGAAATAGAATTGTTCACCTCTCAAATGGGTACATCCACCTGTACTGCACTGGACCACAAATCCTAGCTTCATACGCTAAGTGAACAGGTAAGTGTTCCATCGAGTCAAAGAAGTTAGGTGGGAAAAAACGTTCCAACTTACACAAAATAACTGGAATGTCTCGTTCCAAACGATTCATATCATCAACCTTGATTGTTGTAGACGTTAAATCTCTAAAAAAGAGACTTAATTCAGTGACAGCCCTCCACAC
This sequence comes from Galeopsis tetrahit, assembly GCA_963675135.1. Classification (NCBI taxonomy): domain Eukaryota; kingdom Viridiplantae; phylum Streptophyta; class Magnoliopsida; order Lamiales; family Lamiaceae; genus Galeopsis; species Galeopsis tetrahit. Next base: position 68,647,400 of record OY776128.1, on the reverse strand, counting down.
ATTCAGAGGAAGAAATTCTCGAAACGCAATAGGTATCAAGCGCTGCATAAAAACATGACAATCATGACTCTTCATCCCTGCAACTTTGCCTTTTGTTGTGTCTACGCATCGACTCATGTTTGACACGTAGCCGTCTGGAAATCTTAACTCTTTAATCCACCTACACAATTCCTGTTTTTGTGCCTTATCTAGTGTGTAGCAAGCCTTTGGATATTTACCTGTACGGGTATCCTGTTCCAACTCATCACGGCGACAGATAGTGTTCAACTCTTCCATGGACTTTGGAGTATCTTTCGTCTTGCCTTCTGTGTTCATGATTGTGTGAAACACATTGTCAAACACATTCTTCTCAATGTGCATGACATCCAAATTGTGTCGGAGCAATAGTGAACTCCAATATGGCAAGTCCCAAAAAATACTCTTTTTCTTCCAGTTACCTGGGATTCCTTTGTTGTGTTCTTCTGCATTTTCCTCCGTAGTTTTTTTCAAACCCGTCCACTCAATCTCATGTAACAGACTTTGTCCTGTACGATTAATAAATGTTAGAATAAATGTAACCCAAAAAAACATGTTAAAATAAATGTATAAAATACCATTTCGAAGGGGCGGTCGATTGTTTGTGACTGTTCTATTCTTCGTGAAGTCCGCCTTATTCCTTCGAAATGGATGATCTCGAGGTAAAAACCTTCGGTGATTATCGAACCATGAAACTTTTCTACTCTTCGGGAGACTGAAAGCTTCAGAATATTCCATACAATACGGACAAGCTTGCTTTCCGGCTGTACTCCACCCGGACAACATAGCATATGCAGGAAAGTCGCTAATGGTCCACAATAAAGCAGCACGCATCGTGAAGTTCTGTTTCCTATAAACATCATACGTTTGGACTCCGTTATCCCATAGGAAGATCAAGTCTTTAATAAGAGTCTGGAGATAAACATCAAGTTTATGCTTTGGATTCGACGGACCAGGCACCAATACAGTCAGAAACATTGTTTGAGGTTTCATGCACATCCATGGAGGTAGATTATACGGAGTCAGTATCACCGGCCACAAAGAATACTTCTTTCCATAACTCCCAAACGGTGCAAAATCATCAGTACTCAAGCCTAATCTCACATTCCTCGGTTCACAAGCAAATCCTGAAAACACGTTATCAAGGTGTTTCCAGGCTTCAGAGTCGGACGGATGTCTCATATCCCCAGCCTCAGTATCTTCAGAATTTCTTGCATGCCACATCATGTGTTGAGCTGTAGCACTAGATTGAAACAATCTCATTAAACGAGGAATGATAGGAAGATAATACATCCTCTTATGTGACACTTTCTTTTTTGTCTTGCTCGATTGACCACCTGGTCCCTTCCGTCGTGGCTCTTTGTACCGGGGATGGCCACACATTCTACACATAAGAAGATCGATATCGTCATCACCCCAGTATAACATGCAACCATTCACACAACAATCAATCTTCTCAACCGGCAAACCCATATTCTTCATCAGTTGTTTGCTCTGATGAAACGTCGTAGGTACTTTATTATCGACAGGACAAATCTCACTGCATAATTGTGTCATTTGCTCATATGCTCTGTTAGATAGCTTGTTCTCCGTCTTGATAGCCATAAGTCGAGCATTAAATGACAACTGAGAATGAGAATCACACCCTGGGTACAAATCTTGATCGACTAATTTGAGCATCTCATAAAACTGAAATGCTTCATCCGTTGGTTCCTCCTCTATATTTGACATACCGGCTTCCATCACCATTGTTTGATACATATCGGGTTCTTCCACCCCAAACTCTTGATCGTTACTGGTGCCGACATGCTCAACGTGTACTGGTTGTTCATAAATTGCAGTAGTGTAATAGTACAAGACTTGATCAAAATTATAAGGCCACCGTTGTTCGCTATGACTTGTCCAATTATAGTAATTATCAACGAACCCATTCATAACAACGTGGCATAAGACTTCATCAATGCTTTTAAATGATCTATTCTTACATTTCTTAGCATTACACGGACACCGAATACAATTCTCAGACATGTAATGTGGGTGTAGCTTTGCAAATTCAACAAATGACACGAGTTTATCATAAAATTCAACATTCACATTTCCTAAAACGAGCCTAGGAGTACAATACATCCACCGACGATCCGGCAATTCCATCTGTTAAACAATTTGACCAAATTAAAATTACACACTAAAAATTAAACACTAAAAGTAAAAACTATGTAGTAAAATTACACACTAAAAAATTAAACACCAAATTAAAATTACACACTGAAAATTAAACTATGTACACTTAATTAATAGAAAAACATACCTTAAATTTTCGCTCCAATCCAAAATTTTCCCTTAATTTTTTGCTCCACTCCAAAATTTTCGCGTGTTTTGAGGTTCTGGATTATTTTTCAATACTACATGCCGACGGAAATGTCAGTCCGTCGGTATATCGCGCGCCTAAATTCCGTCGGTATTGTCAATACCGACGGATAATTTCAGTCGGTACCAACGATTTGAAATGCATGTCAAATCAGTCAGATTCCGTTAAACAAATTTCAGTCGGTATTTACATTGCCGACGGAAATTATCCGTCGGCATTGAACATGTGTCTATACCGACGGAATACCTTTCCGTCGGTAAAAGACGCGTATAAAAAAAATAAAAATTACAGAAGAAAAATATATACACACTCAAAACAACCTACTTCTTAACAAACATCAAAAAATAAAAAAAATACAGAAACTCATGTCTTCATCTTCCACATTCATGAAAATTGTGGTATGCCATTGTGGAAAAGAAGCTCGTGTGTGCATTTCGAAGCAAGAAAAAAGCAGAGGTAGACTATTTTATACTTGCCCAGATTCACTAAGTGGTCTTGGATGCTCCTTTTTTGTTTGGGCCGATGAACACGAAATCCACGGACAAGGAACGTTTTCACACGGAATGTTTCCGGGCATGGTGAGGAGAATTGACTCAATTTTGCTTGAAAATCAAGAGCTCAACAACAAGCTGAATAATGCAAAAGTAGTTGGTGAAATCTATAAGGATTCATTTGATCACCTAACATCAGAAGTAGAATTTCAAGCTGGACAAGTTCAAAAGCTAAAGAAGCAGAGGAACTTTCTTATCATGGCCATAATATTATGTGTTCTACCCTATATGTTCAAATTTATAGGCTGGATATAATCATAAGTTTATGTCTCTAATATGTATTGCTAAATTTATGCCTCTAATATGTATTGCTAAGTTTATGTAATGCTAAGTGTATGCATGTAATGTAACCACAACAATAGCCTTTCTTCAAGACAATTTTCAATGAAAATGTTGTTTATCTATTACATAGAGTCTCCCATCACATTCACATTCACATAAACACAAACAAGAAAAAACAGAGTACATTCAAACATAAATGAAGATCCAATACAGATCACATCCAAAATCACACATAAAACATAACTAAAATTAATATACACATTCTTAACACATAAAACACACATAACTAAAATTAAACAACTAATACTTAAACATAAAAGTAAATAGTTCAACAATAATGCAGATAAAAATAAATAGTTCTACGAGACATAAAAATAAAATTGTTCAACAGAAATAAAAAATAAAATTGTTCAAAGACACTCATGGACCAAAGTTCCACAAATCAATGTCTTCATTGCCAACGAACTGCTGACCCATGATTTCATCATCCTGCTGCATGGTCGGGACATAGGCTGAGGAGGCTGGGGGGGCGCCTGGGGAACAGACGCCGTCGGTAGAGGAGCTTGCATGGTTCTCTGATAAACCTCCTCGATCCTCTCGTCCGACCACCCCATCTCTCGACCCATATTCACATGCATCACATGCATGAAATGGTTGAATTGTGCCATCGTCACATCAGGAGTTGGGGTGGAAGATACGGAACCCTGCGATGCCGTCTGGGACGGACCAGCGCCGGACCTGACATCAGCGCTCATACGACCAAGGCCCAGAACTCGTCCGCGGGTGGTGGGGGCAACTTCCAAATAAGCCCGGTCCACCTCCTCGACTGTAGGGGCACTGCTGGTTCCGGCTTGAGTAGGGTCGACTTGAGTTCCGATCTCGGCCATCCTCCGGTTCATCTCCAACTACATAATTAATAATTTTAAATTAATAGAATAAATTATAAAAAAAATGTATTTAATTAAACAATTTTATTACTTACGTGGAGGTTAGTTGTGCGCCCGTATGTGGATTGCTGTGTATCAGCATTAAACGGATGAGCAATGCTCATCCGGTCCAAGTGAGTGGGTACACGCCCCGTATCCCGTTCCTAATAATTAAATTTATGTATTATATATATTAAATATATAATTAAATTTATTGAAATTAATTAAAAAATTAATAAACACTTACAATGACCATCGACTGCTCAAGGATGGACCGGGCTCCAGTCCGATGCCTGGACATCCCACCCCCAACGTCGGATCTCCGGTTGGCCTTAGCAATCTCACACTTCCTGATGTACGCAGGATCCAGCCACTCCCTCGTCAATGAATCCCACAACACAACATCATTATCATCCTTACCCAAGCTCTGCGTCGTCCCATCGCTCCGCCATGCCATTCTCCATTCGTACATTAAATCCTTATACCGCTCTTGCACCGATTTACAGAAATACTTGAACATAGCCTGGTCTGAGTACATATTCCGATCCCAAGTGGTTTGTTTCTGCACATATAATAAATTGTTTATTATTGAACAAATTAACAAACATTAATTAAATAATTAAGTAATTAATTACTACCTGAAATTCCTCGAAGTACGCCAACTTTTTATGTTTTGGGACCTTCGACCAGGTAATTGCACCCGCAGAGATCGGTAAAGAGCCAAAAGCAATCGTGCATGCCCTGGAGACCTCGTTACCAGGTAACAATCTGTGACATTAATTAACAAACAAAACACATTATAAATTAAAACGAATGCGAAATTAATTAATTATTAATTATTAAACAATAAAAGTATTTAATTACTTACACTCCTCCACCTGTAACCCAAATGCGCTCCCGGCCATCCCGAGCAGGAACAACAGGATGGTCCCGGACAGACGAATGAGACGACGGCTGATCAGGCGACGAGTGTGGAATGGGTGGCGGAGGCGACGATAATGGTGTTTGTGGCAGTGTAGGCGCCGGCTCTTCCTTGATCGGCTACGTGACCCGGAGGCCCCGTGAGATCCCGAGCCACCAGAGGCACCAGCACCATTTCCAGTCATCTATTTAATTTAAACATTTAAATTAATAAATTATATATATAATACTAATTAATTAATAATAAATTTCTTAATTTAATAAAAAACAATAATCTAATAAATTAAAATTTAATCCCTAAATAATAACCTATTTTAATCAATAATAACCTATTTTAATAAATAATTTTTTATTCAATCAACAATACCTAATTTAATCAATAATAACTTATTTTAATAAATAATTTCCTATTTTATTCAACAATAACTAATTTCCTATTTTATTCAACAATAACTAATTTATTCAATAATTTCCAATTTTAATTAACAATCTATAACCTAATAAATTTAGTAACAATTTTTTCTAACTTTAAAATAACAATTTCCTAATATAATTAACAAAGCCCCTAATTTAATCAATAATTTCATAATTAGTAAATCAACAATATTAACCTAGCTAATTACAACGTACAATATCATAATTTAATTATGTAATTAACTCCACTCCAACGTATATGCAAATTAAACAATAATATCAACTATATATATAACATCAATTATGCAAAACATGCAATATCGATCTTAACAAATCACATCAATTTATTATAAATAACTATATACATCAACTAACTATATATAAGCAAATATACACTTACAATATCAACTAATTAATTAGATATATCAACTACATACATTCAAAATAATTAACTATATACATCAACTACAAACAATTTCATATTAATCTATATAACAAATTAAATTAACACATGCAATTTAATTCATAATTATAGGCAATACAATATAACTTAAAAATTAATTACTAACAAATTAAGAAAGCGTACCGTATAGATTTTCTAATCGAGTTGAGAGAACACCTCGGCAGAGCCTCTTCTTCGCGCGATGAAGACGGGAGATAGAAACAGGGAGGAGGGATCGAGGAGGGAGGAGGCAGGGGGATCGACTTTCTTTCTCTCGAAAGAGAAAGAAGTAATCTGTTCTTCAGTTTATATACAAAAAAAAATTGCCTTTACCGACGGAAATTTCCGTCGGTAATGACCAGATTTAATTTTGGGAGTCGATCAAGAGGCGGTTAGTTAATGCGGGTCGGTTACCGACGGAAATTTCCGTCGGTAATGACCACATTTAATTTTGGGAGTCGATCAAGAGGCGGTTAGTTAATGCGGGTAGGTTAGCGACGGAAATATCCGTCGGTAAGGGCTAATTCAAATATATCCGCGCCCGTTTAAAATTATCACGTGAGGGCCCAATAATATGGCGCGGTTACCGACGGAAATTTACAATACCGACTGAAAAATCCGTCGGCCGGTGACCCAAAAACGACACCGTGTAGAGAGTTTTGAGTGTCCGTCGGCATTCCATCCGGAAAGCCGATGGAAATTGAATTCCGTCGGCAGAGTCTTCTGATTTTGAATTCTGTCGGTAATCCGTCGGTACAGCCGTCAGAAAGGTAATCCGTCGGTATACGTCCGTCGGCAAAAACGAGCGTTTTTGTAGTGTCAACACATTTTAGTGAAGTCGATTTTTTGAATAGAGTGGTCACTTTTAGGACTTTGATTTATTTTATAGAAAATAAAAACATCACGATTTATGTGTAGATATTAATTGGTACTAAACGAAAGCAACGCAAAATCTAAACTAGGCAGAATTGGAAAAGGAATTGGAAACTAGGGTCATTCTAATCTAATACGCCAGATAAAAAGTTGACACGTCATTTTACTTTGTCACGTGAAATCGTTCTTCGCAATTATATAAAATATTTAATTTTTATAAATAAAATTATAAAATTACTGAAATATCCTTATGATATTATTTTAAAAATACATAAAATTTACAAACATAAACTTCTTTACTTTCAATAATCTCAACCAAAATTTCTATTTCATATTAATTCGATTCAATTAAAAAAGAGTAAGAAAATATAAAATTTGAGTGATTTTGGCGCAGATATAAAAGATTGATGTTCGTCGACGGCGCGCCATGGATTCAGAGTTATATTTGCTGCAAATAATTTTTTTGAGATGGGCGTTATGGCAAAAGAAAATCTACGGACAAAAAATAATATATCAATCAGACATAGTAGTTGATGGGATGGTCCGATGGTGAAGATGAATAGAAGGTAGAAAATTCTTGAGATGGGCGGAGACGACTTATGAGATTAATTTGATTGATTTTGTAATACAGTAGTAATTGATTTAAACAATGTATTCTTTAATGATATTTATTTTAATAATAAGGATATTTTCGTCATTTTATGTATATTAATTTAATTTATTAATAGGGCGATGTAGTGTAATTGCATTTTGCATAGAGCAAACGCACTAATGCGAAGTGCATTCCTATAAAATAAATTTCATACGTCAGATCAACGATCTAACGGTATTTGAATTATTGTCTTTTATAAGATTGAGCGAAATCTGCCTTACCATAGAAAGACCCTTTTTGAAAACTATATTTGAATTATTGTCTTTTATGACCTTTTTTTTTTTTTTTTCGTTTCAGTTTTAATTTCATTCAATTAGTTAACGAGTCAAATAAGGGAAATGGATCAAATAAGGTCCTACACTGTTTGAGCCACTTTCTTTTAAAAAAAAATTAATAATAGTTGATTTTGATCATATATATACGCATATAATTTTTTATTTTTTTTGGAGGCTGATTATTTTAAAATTAATATATATGTTTATATTTAATTATTTATATTAAAATAATTTTCAAAATTAATTTACAATTCAGAAATTTATTTAGTGTAACTATCAGATATTACATAAAAAAAATTGTTTTAAATTTTATTTTTTCGTATTTTTAAATTATATCCAAATTATATATATATATATATAAAATGGATCAGATTTTACATATTTTTTTATTTGGTTTGAAAATTTAATTTAAGTGTTTTAATTTGACATAATTAAGTTTGATTAATGCTTGAATTATTAAGAAAGGTCTATTTAATATAAAAAAGACTAGGAAATGACGTAGATGTAAAAAGGAAATTATTAAGAACGCGTATTTGATCCTCATTGTCAAGGATTCCAGTTCATTAGACGTCTTCAACCAAGTAGAATATTTGAAGATATAAGAAATAACCAGCTAAGATAGTAATTTAAAAAGTAATCAACGAGACAAACAACACATAAAGAATTTAAGTGGTTCGATCAATGTAATCTACATTCACTGGACCAGACGAGTACTTCTTTGATTGATCAAGAATGTTTACACACTCATTCACTCGAAATAGGATATTTCTTCACTTCACTCGTGATCTCACACAACTCAAAGATTACAATCGTACTTGCATCCAAAATCCCAAAAATCCAACCTTTACAATGTACACATAAAAGAGTATATAAAGACCAAGGTAGTTGCTGCTGTTAGGAACTGCTTGAGTAGTTATCAACCGTTTGCAACCGCTTGAAACAACAAATGTGCTCTGTTATTGCCCAATTGAAAGGGTAGTTATGCCCTCAAGTAGTTATAATTGTAATACAACTAGTTAAACTAATTAACTTTCATATCAGAAGATTTATCCATAAAGATTAGAACACTACTTAGTGTTCTGATACTCAACTTTTCTGTTCTTGTGATCAAAAGTTGACTCTGCTGATCAAGTACTGTGCTGGTCAAGTACTGTGTTGATCCAGTACTGTGCTGATCTACTCTGCTGAAGTACTGTGCTGATCAAGTACTGTGCTGATCCACTACTGTGCTGATCTGACCAACTGTGCTGAACTCTAAACATCACCTCTTCAGCTGATTGAAAACCTTCAACTCATCTGATTTCGGCCTAAGTTATCTTATCTTATCCTATCAGCTTACTACTTACTGTGCTGACTATGAGATTATGAGATAACACTCACTATTCTCCACCTTTAGCTCATAATCGAACTAATCTCCACCAAAACATAAAACCACTATTCTCCTCAAAGAATAGTCTCCACCACTGCTCCTCTGCCACAGGATCAGCAGCCTTCTCCTCGGAGGAATTAATGCAGTCCAATAAGTATAAAACATAAGCAAAACTTCTCTTTTGGCAATGTCTTAGTGAACGCATCAGCACGGTTCTCCTCTGTAGCAATCTTCACTACATGGACCACCCCCTTCTCTACAATATCTCTTACAAAGTACATCTTTACATCTATATGTTTAGTTCTCTCATGATACCCCTGATGCTTTGCAAGATGTATTGCATTTTGGTTATCACAGAAGACAATCACACTTCTTTGTGATATACCAAACTCCTTTAAGATCCCCCTAAGTCACATGCTCTCCTTAACTGCTTCAGTCAAGGCTACATACTCTGATTCTGTAGTAGATAATGCAACTACGGACTGATGTATTGACCTCCATGATATAGCTGTACCAAATAAGGTGAATACATAACCTGTCAAGGACTTTCTTGTGTCTACATTGGCTGCATAGTCGGCATCAACATATCCCACAAGTGCTTCTGTCTCATCTGATATCTTCTGAAATTTCAGACCCTTCTCAACTAATCCCAGAACATATCTCATGACCCAATTAACTGTCTCCCAATGACTTAAGCCTGGATCACTCATGTATCTGCTGATTACACTCATTGCATGAGTTAAATCTGGTCTACAACACACCATAACATACATTAAACTCCCTACTGCACTGGCATAAGGAACCTTGCTCATCTGAGCTCTTTCTTGGCTGTTCTTGGGACACATCTGATGGATAACTTCTGATGCTGGCCAATTGGTGTAGAAACTGACTTGGCTTGATGCATCCAGAATCTCTCTAACACCTTCTTCAGATAGGTAGGCTGACTCAGTTGAATTGCTCCCTCAACTCTACTGATCTCCATCCCAAGAATCACTTTAGCTTCACCAAGATCTTTCATCTCAAACTCCCTTTTGAGAATCTCTTTCACCTGATTGATACTGTTAATAGACTCCTCTTCTATTAACATATCATCTACATACAGCAGAAGATAGGTAACTGAACTCCCAACTCGTCTGAAGTAAACGCAACTGTCATACAAGCTTCTTGCAAAACCAGCTGAGCAAATGTACTCATCAAACCTTAAGTACCATTGTCTTGGGCTTTGTTTAAGGCCATACAGTGATTTTCTGAGTAAGCACACCTTGTCTTCTCCATCTTCTATGTCCAACCCTTCTGGTATTTTCATGTAGATCTTCTCATCTAAGGTCCCATGAAGAAATGTTGTGGTCACATCCATTTGATGCAGCTCCAGTTCATACTGAGCAACCATAGCCAACAAGATTCTGATGCTACAATGCTTTACAACAGGTGAGAAGATTTCATTAAAGTCAATACTTTTTTTCTGTGTAAACCCTTTAGCTACAAGCCTTGCCTTGTACCTAATCTTGCCACCTTTCTGAGCCTCCACCTCCTTCTTGTAAATCCACTTACACCCAACAAGTTTCTAGTTCTTAGGCCTCTCAACAATCTCCCAAGTCTGATTCTTGTTAAGAGATAACAGTTCTTCCTCCATTGCAACTAACCACTTCTCTTTGTCATGGCAGTTGATGGTTTTGTGTAAGTTTTAGGCTCCAGAGACTCCACTTTAAGAGCTACACATAATGCAAAAGATACAATGTCAGCTTGACCATACCTCTGAGGTGGGTGGACTTCTCTTCTGGTTCTGTCCCTAGTCAACTGATAGTCATGAAGCTCATTATCACTATGAGTAGTCTCCTCCTCATCTGGATCAATATGATCTTCAGTTAGTGTTCTGGTGTCAACATGCTCCACCTCAACTTGTGTATCATCTGGTTTGTTGTGTGCTGCACTTGAACTTGCCTCTTCTTTCAGTGGCATTCTACTTTCATCAAAAGTTACATCTCTGCTGATAATACACTTCTTCATCCCAATTTAACGGCACCACAACCTATACCCTTTCACTCCTGAAGGATACCCTACGAACACACATTTCAAGGCTCGAGGCTCAAGCTTATCTTGCTTGACATGGGCATATGCTAAACAACCATAAACCTTCAAATTACTGTACTCAGCTGCATGGCCAGACCATAACTCTTCTGGTGTTTTAAATTGCACAACTGATGAAGGGCTTCTATTTATCAAATAGGCTGTTGTTGACACTACTTCTCCCCAAAATACTTTAGGCAATCCAGAGCTGCTCAACATGCACCTGACCCTCTCAAGCAAAGTCTGGTTCATTCTCTCAGCTACTCCATTCTGCTGAGGTGTACCTGGTACTGTTATGTGCCTCACTATACCGTTCTTCTTGCAGAAAACATTGAACTCTTCTAATATGAACTCTAGCCCATTATCAGTTCTCAAATACTTGAGTTTCTTTCTAGAGACATTCTCAACCTCAGTGAGTCATTCCTTGAACTTTTCAAATGCTTCTGACTTGGATTTCAGGATAATGATCCATACATTTCTTGAGTAGTCATCTATGATAGACATGAAATATTTCCCACCACTTTTGGTCTGATTCCTAGCTGGCCCCCATAAATCTGAATGGACATAGTCCAAAATTCTTTGGTAGAGTGTGAACTCTTTCCAAACTTCAATCTCTTGGATTTCCCAAGAATGCAGTGCTCACACAAATCAAGCTTTGTGATCTTGTCACCACCTAACAATCCTTGCTTACTTAGCTCAAGTAAGCCCTTCTCTCCTACATGACCTAATCTTCTGTGCCACAACATTGAGTTGTCTTGCACTCTTGCCACATCTGATCTGCCGAGCACTGTACCTCCCTTAAGAAAGTAGAGATCATTCCTTCTCCCACCTTTCAGAACAGTAAGCTTCCCCTTTGAAACTCTGAGCTCTCCATCTTCAGACTGGAATTTGTAGCCTATTGAATCCAGCATACCAAGAGATATCAAATTTCATTTGAGGTCAGGAACATAACTGACCCTCTTGAGAATCCTCACTACTCCATCACACATCTTCAAGTGTACTGTACCTTCACCTTTGACTTTGCAAGTGTGATCATTCCCTAACAACACATAACCTCCATTCTGATGCTTAAAATCATGAAACCAGTCTCTTCTTGGAGTCATGTGGAAAGAACACCCTGAATCTAAAATCCAATCCTGTTGTTCTTTAGTGGAAGTGATGGATAGGGACTGAGCTGACTCATAGCCTTTCTGCTCCTTATCTTCTTGGGTTTGATTTGCCTGATTCTGATCAACAGGGTTCTTGGGACCAGATTTTCTTATAAGCTGACTGTACTTGAAACAAGTACTCTTGTAGTGCCCAGGTTTGTTGCAGTGGTGGCACACTACTTCCCCTTGATTTGACACTGCTGATTTTCCCTTATTAGCTCCTTTGGGTTGACTAGACCCCTTCTTGGAGACAGATTTCTTCTAGCCTCCCTTGATTGCCAATCCTTCTCCACTGCTACTTTTATCTCCTTGAGATGTCTTATTATGCAACAGCTTGGACTTGACAGCCAAGATCACATCCTCCAATGTGATTGCCTCCTTTCTACCATACAAGATGGTGTCATTTAGGATTTCAAAAGACTTAGGAAGAGCACTCAACAAGATAAGAGTTTTATCCTCTTCTTCAAGCTTGACATCCAAATTCTCCAGATCATCAAGTATCTTGTTGAACTCATCCAACTGCTCCGTAATGGGTTTGTCATCTCCCATTATAAAGGCATACAACTTCTATTTCGAATAGAGTCGGTTAGCAAGAGTTTTCACCATATATAACTTCTCAAGCTTATCCCAAACCTCCTTCGCTGACTTCTCTTTAGCAACCTCCCTTAGGACCTTATCTCCAAGGCAGAGTAGGATCGTGCTTCGAGCTTTCCTGAGCAACTTGCTCCTTTCAGCCGCAACTGCTGCAGTCTCTTCTGATTCTTCGAGAGCCTCGAATAATCCTTGTTGTTTAAGGAGGGCCTGCATCTTGACCTTCCACAGCCCAAAATCTCTCGTGCCTGTAAACTTCTCTATGTTTTACTTGGTAGAATTCCCCATCTTAGATCTTCAGCTACTTCAGATTCCCACATACGGCGCCAATTGTCAAGGATTCCAGTCGATTAGACGTCTCCAACCAAGTAGAATACTTGAAGATATAAGAAATAACCAGCTAAGATAGTAATTCAAAAAGTAATCAACGAGACAAACAACACACAAATAATTTAAGTGGTTCGATCAATGTGATCTACATCCACTGGACCAGACGAGTACTTCTTTGATTGATCAAGAATGTTTACACACTCCTTCACTCGAAATAGGATATTTTCTCACTTCACTCGTGAACTCACACAACTCAAAGATTACAATCGTACTTGCATCCAAAATCTCTAAAATCCAACCTTTAATTACAATGTACACATACAAAAGTATATAAAGACCGAGGTAGTTGCTGCTGTTAGGAACTGCTTGAGTAGTTATCGACCGTTTGCAACCGCTTGAAACAACCCATGTGCTCTGTTATTGCCCAACTGAAATGGTAGTTATGCCCTCAAGTAGTTGTAACTGTAATACAGCTAGTTAAACTAACTAACTTTCATATCAGAAGATTTGTCCTGATACTCAACTCTTCTGTTTTTTTTATCAAAAGCTGACTCTGCTGATAGACTTCTATTGTGCTGATCTTTACTGTGCTGATCAAGTACTGTGTTGATCCAGTACTGTGCTGATCTACTCTGCTGAAGTACTGTGCTGATCTGACCAATTGTGTTGAACTCTAAACATCACCTCTTCAACTGATTGAAAACCTTCAACTCATCTGATTTCTGCCTAAGTCATCTTATCTGATCCTATCAGCTTACTACTTATTGTGTTGACTATGAAATTATGAGATAACACTCACACTCATCGATAAGATGAGACCATTTTTTCTATTCCATATTAATTATAAATATATATATATATATGTGTGTATAATTGAATGTGGTTCGATCAAGTTAATGTTTGTAATTAATTAGCTCTTTTTTGTTTCGAATCTTATGTATGTGCAGATGGACATTCCTTATAGCCTATCACTATATAAGTAAATAAATAAATAAATCTTGTATGCAATTTTAAGTAATTTGTATATATATTTAATTAATTGTTCAATTGAATTTTTAATTTTTATATTATAATCAAATTAAAATTGTAGTTCGATTACACCAATTATCGCATACAATTGGGTGCTCACACGTATGACTCCATAATTAATGAATGATTATTATTTATTGTTCAATAATAAATAAGTGCTCACACGTATGACTCCATAATTAATGAATGATTATTATTTATTGTTCAATAATAAATAAGAGCATAATGATATTTTATTGTTCTGCATATATGTGTAAAAAAAGAATGTAGACAATCATTTTAAGACTGGGGAGTACGTATTAGATAAAACGTTGTTTAATTAATCGTTGGATTTTGTGGAAAATAATCAAGGAAAAAAACATAGGATTCCTCAAACTTGTCTTTCAACAAATTAAGACTAGACAGCTTTTTTGGTTTAAAAAAGAATTCGAAAATGTTTAAGAAAAGCAAAGAGGGGTCTGGTAGAGATGAAGGATAAAATCTTTTTTGAAGGATAAGTGACGTCGGTATACAACTAGTACGTATATATACAAGAAGTTGGCCCCCTCTGTCTTTTCCTATATATGAAAAGTCATATCCACTTTTTTAATTATTTACGTAATATATATGCGGTGATAATTCCAATATTGATTAAAGATAAAATATCCATTCACCTCTCCAATTTAATCATTACAAATTTGCTAGCTACATATTAAGATAATTGCAATTTGAATATAAATATAAATTAATGTGTGTTTTAGTTATTAAAACAATGCGCAGGGATAAATCAATCCATAAATTGTAGTAATACTTTCAAAATCAATCCCAAGTGTGGATAAAAGTATAAAATTAAGCAGGATGGACGGCAATTCATACATGGAAAAAAGTGCGTAATTAAACTATTATTCTTTGTATAAGGAGAAGCATGGGTATATATGGTGAGAATAAAAAGTGTCAACTTAATTCTTTTGGTGTATATAGATAAATAATAATAGATCCTAAGTCAAATTTAATGTTTAATTTGGACATTCCATTAAAAGCTGATCAAGAGTATATATACAATTCCATGTGTGTGATTATTGGATATTACAAAGATATGAACTTATGTGTGTGGTGGTGGTGGTTCAAATACTTAACATTCAATAATTTAAATGTGTAAAATAATTTACCAAAACATATCGTATTTATGTAACCTCAGGCATAGCGAGTTCCCATCAAATTATTTCTAACATATACTATTCCATTAGTATATCTAAAACATATTAAAATAGAGAGTGATATTGGGGTGCAATTGATTGGATCTATACAATTGAAAAGATTAAATTTGATCAATTGAATATTAAAATTCAAATGTATAAATACATTCAGTTGCATGAGAGAATTTGTCATTAATGAAATATTATATTATTAATTGAATACGTACACGCGTGCCCATCATTGTCAATATATACCCTTAATTACTATTTCTGAATATTTTGTTTTTACGTGTCTTCTCAGATTTATTTCTTTCTATTTTTCTAATTTTCTTAGAATTTACATTTTTTTGTTCTTTCTCCTCTCTCTCCTCCTTTTTTTTCTCTTTTCTTTTACAGTTTTCTCAACTTCCTCTTCCCCTATTTTTTTTCTCAACAGTTTTTCTTTTCTTTTTAATTATAATTTTATTTATAACATGAATGTTCTTCATTTTTAAAATTATTTTTTCTTTTTATCATTCTTTCGTTTTGTTTTATTAAATAGTTTTTTTTTTTTTTTTTACCATCTTGCGTAATACGTGAATTTTGTACTAGTATATAGTAAAACACTAGTCTCATGCATGTTCATCAATGTAGGGTGGAACGTACCTAGGCATACGTGTAAAACGTGATACTAACTAGTTTTAACTAGAACATGAGCTTTAATTGAAACACCGTAGGTAAGATAATGTAACAAAAAAGTACTCACCCAAATTAATTTAATTTCATTATTTTCTTTTTGTTTGTCAAATTTCATTAATCATTTATTTTTGAAAATATTAATATTCACACTCCTTTATCTCTTTAGCCAATCATTACTTATTACCCAAATTGTCATCGTCTTATTCATTAACAATCATTTTATTTATAAATTTACTCCTTACAATATCTCATCATACCCACAATATATCTATTTTATACATAAATAAATTAATATTTATTAAAATTCGTTGTACCCGAACAAATGTGCATAACGAATTTGAACGGAAGGAGTATAGCACAAATTGTGTAGATTTTGTTGTCTACTTCATATTAGTTTTGTATATTAAAAGACGACATTAGTTTCAATTAAACTGTGTAAGTGAAAGGGGTAAAAGACCCATCTAATATTTTGGGAATTTGTCTACTACTAATATTAGAGGGAAACAGAGATTTTGAAATAAAGTGCAAATGACCCTACGCAAGATAATTCAACACGGTTTAGAGTTTAAATCAATATTATTAGTAATATCAAATCATAAATATAGAATTTTGAAATTAAAATAATAGGTAGGAGCCTGGTGCATGTATTATGAGATGATAATTTTTGATAGAGAGAGAGACGTGTGGGACCGAGAAATTATAAACATGGAAATGAATGAATTAAGGGGGAATGGAATCAGATTCGTGCAGGGACGCATGTTATATGATTGAGGGGTCAAGCAACGTGATGACAATGACCTCCTTGGAATCTCAACTCTTCCTTTCACTTTACTACCATTATTATTTATTATCAAAAACAATTATCTCAATCTATTCTTCCCTCCATCCAACTATTACTTGTACGATTTGATCGACAAATTTTTAAAGAAAATGAGATATAATAGTTGGTGATGTAAGATAAATAAACGATATTTTTAGGTGAATGTAGATAAAAAAGAGTGACAATTTTAAAAATAAAATAATGTTGAGAGAATATTATAATTTTGGGTATTATTTTCATATTAAGAATGTGTACGTAAGTAATCCTGGGACGTCACAATAAAAAAAAGTGCGCAAGTAATTACGGGATGAGGGAGTATATACTGTATATTATAACTTATATATATAGCTAAAAGTCTTTAATGACAGATCGATCATGCCATTAATTCTCAATTTACTGTATTAAAAACCTTTAGCTTGAAGATTTTATCATTAAATATCAATTTTCTTAATTCTTATATAGTGTGATGAGTTTTGATATGAAAAAGACCTTGTTCTTCATTTCAAAATTCGTCCTAAACTAAAGAAGCTAGTCTCGAAGGGAGTCTGGCCCAACTTAATTAATTAATGACCGCATTTCTAAAACTAAATTACCCATTAATTAATTAATTATATATAACTCATATTAAAGTTAGGATATATACCATTTAGAAATCCTCTTTTTATGATTAATTAGTTAACTGCCTGCCTGACGTCTTTTAAAAGTTAATCTCAACCCTAAATATTATTGTATCGGCCATATATGATATATGGTCGCCCGAAATATTGCTCGGTAAGCATGTACAATTCAACTAATTAGTGTATATAAAATTAAAAATACAATAAAATAATGAATCTTAATGTGCTATATCTGTGCATCAATTGTAAATGTAACGTGACACCAATTTTTACTTAAATGTGACATTAATTTAAACTGAAATATATAATTAAGTTAGTATAGCCAACATTATTGGTGTCTATATATAAACAGTATAAAAAAAATTAAACATCACACTAGTTTTAAATGGAAAAATTGCAAACTTTAAATGAAATATGAGATAAATTTTGCATGCAGTAGGGTGTGCAAATGAATCAACTTACTATACTGAATTATTACTATTAGAAGTTAACGTTAAAAAAGCGAAAGCTGCATGGCCTCTGTACACGCACAGTTGGTGTGTTGTGTGTGTGGGGGTGTTTCCATGGCAAGATCTAGCTTGGATTTCCGAGCCAAATTAATTCTCCCATAATAATAGTTAATAATTAAATAATTAGTACTTTTAGGGCTCATTTTATTAAGTAAATTAATTAATTATTAATCTTGGGATCACGACGACAGCTAAAGCAGTATGATCAGTATGTTAATTCCCGCCGATTACTCAATCTTAGACAACTAACCGACAAATAATCAAATCTACATGATTATCTCCGAATATATGCATGTGTGTCTGTTATATATATATATATATATATATATATATATATATATAGAGAGAGAGAGAGAGAGAGAGAGAGAGAGAGAGAGAGATTTTGCTTTAGTTTGAGTTGGAGGTGGGGAGGATGAGAAGGGTGACTTTATTCGAGATGTTGGTAGGCAGCCTTGATTCTTACAAAAGTGAAATTCCAAAGATTCCTTGTCTCAAAGGCCGGGTAAATTAATTTAATTTTATCACAAAATTAATTAATTGTACTAGCTAGCACAATTTTTTTTTTTTTTTAAGTCTCGGATATCCAGTCCAAGAACAAGAACCTACTAATCTCGGGGGACTAATTCCACCACCCAGTTGCGGTGTTCCGTTTAAAGTCAGAATTTTGCGCTCTGTATGGACAATAATTGCTAGCACAGTGACGAGTGTTACTCGACTTATATAATTATATGTTCATAAGAGCTAGCTAGCTAGTATTTTGATGTCGTAAATATTGTTAATTAGTTCCCATCCCTCTCCATCCAAACACCCATTCAAATACCCATTCATCCCTATAATACATCTACATACCTATTTTTATACAATCACATCACTCTTTTTTTCTTTTAATCACTAATTCTCTCTCCTACTTTTCTTCCATACATTTATTGTTTCTCCTACTTTTCTTTCACACATTTATTCTCCCTCCTACTTTCTTACACACATTTATTCTCTCTCCTACTTGATTTGACATAAAGTTCTCCATCCACGACTATTTTTTAATCTCAATCCAAACACAGTTTTTCTTCAATTACTATTCATGGATTACTCCATCCATATTTTTTCAATCTCCATCCTCATCTCATCCACCACCATCCCTAACCAAACAGCACCTAAGGATCTAGATGGTGAATCGAATGAAAAAATCTTGCTTGCACGTTACTGTTTGGCTGAAATCGTACCTGAACACATTGTTGTTCATTTTTGCACCAAACATGCACATTGTTTATTGTTCATTCTTTAATTTGAACTTAATACACTATTATCTATATAAAGTTATTACGATAATATGTCTATTTTTTCTCTTAAAATTTATGGGGTATGTTTATAGCTAGCTAGGATTTAGGGATGTGTAATTGGTGACTCATTGAAAATATGTTGCTCCTTTGCTTCCAATCGAGATATATAAACAAAGGTGAATATATATATTCTAAAATGATTATATATTGAATTTCATATGTCGTTTTAACTTTTAATTGATGATCATTGATTCAATCTACTCACTATGAGAATGATGATAACATAAAATACGAAACCGAATAATCATTTCGAAAAGGAAATTGGTGTTTCAAATGATCGATCGAGTTCACATATACTTTAATTGTTGAGTTGAAATTAAACGACTAAATAAGTCTAGCTATGCCTATAAAGCACGTAGAGAAATTCCCGATTCCAATAACCGAGTCAATGAGATATTCCCAATTTTATATACTCCTCCTGATTATATTTTAATTCCAATCACTGGGAATATTGGAGTACATTGGAATAACGTAATTCTCCAAAAAGGATTGTCCTTTTCAGGAGATGCATGGAATTCAAATCGCACAATTATAACAAGTTCCTTATAATTTCATGCTTGCAAGGCAAACTATTTAATTTAGAGAGAGGAAGAATAAATTAAAGATATATAGCTAGCTAGTTAAATACAATATCCCAAGATGAGATTTAATTAGCTAGCTAGTGGCCGGCCAGGGCAATATTTCATGTCATTAATTTAAATATATTAACATCCTCGATCAATATAGGAGTTGAGTTTACGCGTCCTCCTTTCCTTATTCAAATAATGTGTAGTCTTTTCATTTATTTTTTATGACGCGTTATATTCCTTTTATATATTAATTCCCATATAAACGATCGAATTAGGGAGTTGAGTTTGCTGGTGCATGTGTCCTCTTTTCGTTATTCAGATAATGTCTCGTTTTTTCATTCATTCTAAAAGACGTGTCATATTCCTTTTAAGTAAGTCTAGCTAGTTGGAAAGATCGATCGATATTAGTTTTGCACACTGACAGACCTACGTAATGCCCGGGGGCCGTGCCCCCCCCCCCCTAATTTTGTAAATTTGTTAGGAGTATTTTGGTAATTTCCCACATATTAAAATTAATACTCTGTTCTATAATTATTTGCACACTTCTGATATAAAAATAATCCACAAAATTAATATATATCCAACATCATTTTATTTTAAAATCGTCACTCATTTTGGGCCTACGTTTTATCCTAAATTTCACTAAATCTATTTTACATCCTACTAAATCCTCCTTACACCTTATCAAATCACTCGAAATATGCTTTTTTATTTGACTCTACACCACTAAATTCAATTGTTTTTTAAAGTGAATCAGTTAAAATGTGCAAGTTATCACGGGACAGGGGGAGTATTAACTTGTACCAAAACATAGCAAAAGTCAACTTATCTGATCAATTTAATTTAATGAAATGTGACATATTGACAATTTTATAATGTGAAATTTTAATAAAAATAATGAGTACATATTTTTTTTTTATAATAATGTTAATCGAGCCCCCTATCGAAAATTTCTGGGTCCGGTTTTGCATATCAATTTTGATATACATCCTTATAAATTATAATTAAACCATGTTGATTTTTTTTTTTTTTTGTTATCGTTATCCATGTTACATATCAAAGTTTTCAAACAGTCCTTCTTTATTACTCTAAACAAATTCAAACATTCCTACTTTATTACCCTAAACAAAGCAACATATATATAATGGTATATGACTGAAAATTGACCTCCTTCGGAGAAGTTCAAACATTTTTAAGCAATTGACCCCAACTATTACTGTATTAATTAATGGTCATCAGTGGAAAGCATATTATAAACTAAACTATTCATAAATATAAAAAAAATCTTAAATTCAACACATGATAAAATTCATATTCATATTTAACATTTGGATTTTATTCGATTTTTATGAAATCAAGACTTTTTTGTACACAGATATGAATTCAAATCAAAGATCATAAAATGATGGCTACTTTTATATATATATCGCTTAAATTATATTATATGTGAAATGAAAAAAAGTCACTGAACTTCAAAATAAGGGTTAAAAAAACCTTCATTGGTTGTGTTGTGCAATTGCCAAAGTTACTCACACATGTGAAGTTATACTGTACATACAAATTCATGTCTATTAGGAATATTTCTACAAGTTTGCACTTTGGATGAAACAAAATTCTTTCAATATATTGTATAGGTCATGAAAATGGTGTACAAAACGTAGTCATTCGTTAGCCGAGCTAGGCTTCTCATTGAAAAGTCTGGACTTAAGCATATAATTATTGAATCAATTAGTTTGGCCTGTTATATTGTGATAATACTTTTTACTAGACATAAGTCTAACTTTCTTAACAAACTTAACGAAGTCTGGAAGTTTATTTAAAATTGGTCTTTTTAAAATAATTTCACTTTAAACCTTAAATTTAAAAATAATTGTATTAGTATTGTGATTTTAAGATTTATTTGTTTTAATGCACTTGAACGGCCATATACTATATATATTGAATATTTATATACTCCAGTATTATGTACTAGTATATGTATATGTATATGTATAATATATTATATTATTTATTGTATTCATTGTTATTATATATTTATGTATTATGTAGTACGGAGTATTATATAGAGAGAGTTAAATAGGTCTTCCCTGTTGAGCTTTAAAATGACTACAAAAAAGTTCAAGTTGGATCTATTTAAATAAACAAACTTTTAAAAAAAGTTTGAATCTAACTCATTTATTAAATAAACTTTTAGTGACAAAATCTCCTCATTATTGCTTCTTTAGCTTATGATAGAAAATTAAGAATGAATGACAAGGTGGTCACTAAAAATCAATTGTTTGGTAAGTACCATTGAGAATGTAATTCAGGGTATTGAGTATCCCTTGTGCTCAATACTTAAATGAAATTCTATTTTTCAGTTCGAAAAAAAAAAAATTAAAGACTTTTAACTATATAAACTATAATGACAAGATTTGTGTCACTAAATGTCAATTTTGCATGTGGTTATATGTTATCTTTGAAGCTCAAAACTGTACTAAACAATGAATGAGTACTGCTTGTACTAATTAGTTTTATACTCCCTCCGTCCACGAAAAGTAGTCCCATTTGACACATATTCTTTGTCCACCAAATGTAGTCCCATGCACTTTATGAAAACTATCACCCTTCAACTATCACTTAATTACTCAATTTGCCATCAACTTTATTTCTAAACAATCACTTTATTCACAATGGACCCCACAATACCCTATAATACCCTTACTTTATCTACTTTATCTACCATTTTCTTAAAACTTGTGCCCCATCCCCATGTCCCTACTTTTCATGGATGGAGGGAGTGTAAAGTAAAAGTTTTAGTGTTCAATTAAAAAAATGTTTTAATCCTACATTTTATCATTATATCCGGCCTCACGAAAATAATTTAATTAAGAAAAGAAAATATGAAAAGGAAGAGGGCATATCCATATATATACTGTATATTTGAATTGTCAGAAGCATGACCAAACTATCTACAAAACAAACTAACAAGCATGACCAAGACTCTCTCTCATACACACACAAATGAGAGACACACAGGGTTTCACGCGGATCAAAAAAGCTTAATTGCAACTGAAAATTGGAGGGAGGGGGGGAATTCCCTTCTTCGACTAGTTGTCCTCACTTTCTCTCTCTAACAATCCCTTTTTTGGTTACTGGGACGACATTGAATACTCTTTTGGGGTTTTGAAAATGCATGGAAGGGGAATGATTTTTTGTATGAAATTGAGTGCGCATGGAATTGGGTGTCTTTTGAGACTCTTGTCCAATTATCTACATATTCTTCCTAACTATTATTGACAAATCATTGAAAATATATTGTAATTTAGTTAAAGTGAAAGGGCGCGCAATAATTATAAATTTATTATTCGACATCATGTTCTGAGTGATGAGAAGTTTTCTTGGACAAGTGAACACAGCTTATAAATTCAAGGTAGATTTTCTGAAAAAATAAATTCTAGAATATGTGGTCAAAAGTGAATAGTTTGGATTTTTCTAGGGTACTAAGGGTACGATGTAATCTGTAGGTAATAATTAGTCATCAAAGCATGGGAGTTTGAGCTGCCACTGTGACAAATTTCACTTTCGAAAATTATTTATTGTGTATAGTGTAAATAATGAAATTAATTATGAATGTGTGTGTATAGGCGTACTAATTATTTTGAACTCAATAAATTATATACTACTCCTATTAGATAGGAGTAGAAATTTTGAGTTGCCACATTATTATGAAGTCAAAAGATGCTTTAATTTCAGTCATAAGTTTTGAGCACAAATGTTAGTATAAAAGGATATATAAGTAGATGTATTAGAGATGATACGGTTGAGAGAATAATATAAAGATATGTGGAAGAGAGTAGTTTACAAAAAAAAGGAAGGAATAACTTTCATTAGAATGAACGGAAAAAAAAAGGTTAGGTAGCTTTCATTGAGACGAAGAGAATAATAAGGAGGATTAATTATTGTGATCAAGCGAACTAGGTGATGAGATGAGCATTCAAGTCTAAATTGCAAAATAAAATTTCATCGATCATATATATAACACAATAGGAACTGATCATGTGGTAAGTATGTTTAGTTATCATCTCAATTTGTTTACATTGAATCGTAGATAGTGTATTTTCTTGTCATTTAGTATAAACACAATCATATTTTTTTTAGCGTATTGGGTATAAAATTTATTTAGATCGATCTCACACCTAATTAATGATCTCACACCTAATTAATTAACAACCTATTTTGAGCTAATATATATGTATCTTACCAAACTGGACCTAAATGTACGCACGAACCCAATATAAATTTCATAAAATGGAGAATTCAAATTGGGGATGTGGAAATTGGAATACATCTCATGATAGTGCTCTTGTGTTTGGGTTAAATTAGAATTGAGGAATGGCCGAAAATAAGAGTATCTCTAATCACGTACGATTGCTATAAGATATAAACGACAAATTTTATTGTACGTATCACTATATAATGAACAATAACAAGAACATTTGAGTTTAAGTTTACACTCTTTGTATACATATGTAGTAATACATGGCAAGTATATGACAAATATATTTTTGTCACTAAGTTATGATCAGCGCATACATATATACATATCATTATCAATAAATTATAAACATGTTTTAAGCATTAACGTTAAGAGGGTTATGAAAATTTGGAATTCACCACGATGAACGTGCATGAAATATTACGTCTTCCGTCTTATTCTAACTAGTTTGTGATTTAAAATTCGTATTTCAGTACCATTCAACTACCTTTATCCCTAAATATAGTATACCTATAAAATCCTACAAATATATATAACACCATTTATACCACTCTTACACATATTTGACATAACGTAATCCTATGTAATTCGAAGTTTTATTATATAACTTTAAACATGTCATAAGAAAATTAATTACTGATGTCATATATATACTAGCTCGTCGTTATTTTGAAATACTGAATGAAATTAACTATGAAAAAAATTGAACAAGGGTACGTGCTCAATCATAAGAGAGAATAATTTTGAAATAAACATGCCAACAGTATTGTGATTGAGAACCCATGCCAAACTAAAAGAGCATTAGGTCACTTGTAATTTTCCCAAATATTATAGTCCACTTATAATACATGGAGCAAATAATAGCTATCCACAATATGACTCATTAGGCATCTCAAGGGATAGATATGGAAAAGAATTAAAGCACAGAGACGTAGAAATTAACAACCCTAGCTAGCTTATAAGACCACGATTCATCGATCAATTATTTGTACAAATTAGAGATAATGAAAATTCAGAACATGAATTCCTACACTAGCAAAGTATATTGGATGTAATATTCATGTACATGTGGCACACAATAGGCCGTTGTTATAAATAATATTACCAAAACAACACATGTCATTGCCAATAATTAATATTCTTTCTAGCTTGTAATAGCCAATGACACAATTTTCACATATGAATGTGATCTCTGAATACTACTATATTGTAAACACATTTAAGCAAAAAGAGTACTTTAAAAATGTAAATTAAAATTCCATATTGATCACAAAGTATAACACCCATCATCAAAATCTTATATACACGGATCATTAGTGCAGAAGAATTATTTAGAACTTTAAAATTATTAATTCTCATCATATATATACATATGTCTGTGAAAATTAATTGATAAGATTTATTTAGACATATTCTTGAAAAACATTACTAATTAGATCTTCCATTTCTAAGAAAAAACAGCTACAAGAAATCACAAAACCATTTTCTAAAACACTCTCAAGCAATACAAAATAGTCATATTAATTAGGCTACAAATTGAAAATTGATTTAAAAAAAAAAAACCTACCAAATCTAGGGTTTGTTCTCCATTAATCATAGCCAGCATATGATCAGCATCGATCGATCTTCATTGCCAATACAATCTCGAAATCATCGAAGTTGATACACATAGTAAAAACCTCATTTATCTCCATCAATAGCATTTTTTCAAGCTTACAAGGCATTGCTAGTGGAAGAAGAGCTAAAGCTCGAAAGATCGGTCCAATTCATCGTCGAATTCCACTGCTCGTTCCCCCCCGGATTAATCCCTCCTTGCAATTGCCTCCGATCAGCCCCATTTTC
The DNA here is from genome assembly GCA_963675135.1 of Galeopsis tetrahit. NCBI lineage: Eukaryota > Viridiplantae > Streptophyta > Magnoliopsida > Lamiales > Lamiaceae > Galeopsis > Galeopsis tetrahit. Next base: position 68,621,342 of record OY776128.1, on the reverse strand, counting down.
CTCCATTTTCACTGATGCAAGCTGTGACAAGAGCGAACCGGACATTTTAGGCCTTGGACCGGGTTGACCCGGTTCACCTCCCATAAACCCCGGTTCGTTACCTTGAAACTGGTACATCCCGGGCGGGGACGGATCTAAACCGCCCATGTAAGGGAATTGCTGCAACCGCCACGTGTCAATGCCGCCGCCGACGCTGGACAAAAGCGACGCCATGTTGCCGCCACCGAGCAAGTTGCTCTGGTAGCTCATTTCGCCCGTCCCAACAGGCGGGACGGACATTCCAGAGTAGTTTAGCCCCATGTCTCCGTTGAAGTTGTCAGTGAGCTGATGACCCAACGGAGACATGAAGCGCAACGGCGGAAACGGCTGCTGGAGTCCCTGCAGCATGTTTCTGCCGTTGTTGTTAGAGAGAGTGCTGGTGGAGGTGGAGGTGGTTTGCTGATCGCTGCTCGCCGGGGACGACTTCGAGTTGCTCGACTTGCTTCGTTTGTTGCGTCGGCAGCCTCCCCCCACCGGGACGTTCCGCAACGCGCCGCCTCGGGTCCAGTACCTCCGGCACGTCTTGCAGAAGTGGCGCGGCTGGGAGAGGCTGTAGTTGTTGAAGTAGCAAAATTTTGTGTTTGTTGATTCGCATCTAGGGCACTTTAGGGCCGTTTCCGGCATCGGTATCTGTGCCATACGTGCCCGTTCCGACATAGAGCCGGGACGGACAGATCCTGCGCCGCCACCTCCTCCAGGAGGTGGCGGCGTGACCGACTGCGGCGGTGGGAGCAAGTGGTTTGTTACACCACTGCTCCCAATTATATGATGATTATTATTATTTGGTTGCTGCAAAAAATAAAAACATGAAAATATATTAGAAAAAAGATTCAAAAAAATTACTTAGCTAAGAAGATCAAACCAAAAAAAGTAGGAATATTTTTATTTTCTTTTGAAATTCTTGCTTTATTGGCAAAGAAGCTACATAATCACATCTATGAAAAAAAAAAGCAAAAAGAAAAAAAAAAGAAAGGAACCCTAATAAACTTACCTGTTGCCAGTTGGAAGGATCAAGATAAGCAGGAAGTGAAGAAAAAACCATGGCTGTTGATCTTTAATTGTAGTTCTTTTGTAAAGGTTAAGGAGTTGTAGTGGGAATCACATCAACTGGAAGGTTGAGGAGAGAGAGAGAGGGGGAGGAGGAGGAGAGAGAAAAGGGGGAGAGAATGAGAATATGGAAGCTAAAATAAAGCAAGGGCTTTATGCTTGTGTATATATATATATATAGATATAGAGATAAAGATACATATAATAGTGATTCATAGAGACAAGTATACAGTAGTAATTTGTTATCTCTCTGTCTAGTTTTGTTCAATATTGCTTTTTAGGGTTTCGAGAAGTTGATGTTCATTTATTACTTAGCCTTTAAGCTTCTTTTTGTGCTGCCTCTCATTTGCTCTATAAATTGCATGGAAATAATTCCTCTTTTTTTTTTTTTTGTATCAGCAGGCTAATATGGTGACGTTTCTCAATGGTTTCCTCAAATGCCTATAATTTTATTTATATTAATTTGATGTTTTAGTTTGGTAAAATTGATTAACTTTATTCTTTTGTGAGTGCACGTTGTGCACCCTAGTCCATGTTGCACTTTTCAGTTACTGGTTTACACTTTTTGGTAAATGGTGTTGCACTCTTCAATTATTAAACTGTATAAGTAATAATTGAAAAGTGCAACACCATTTATCAAAAAGTGTTAGTCAGTAAACTGAAAAGTGCACATGGACTAGGGTGCACAGCATGCACTCGAATGCATACTAGACTTTACCTTCTTTTGTATTTATGTGAGACCTTAATTTCTTTGACTAGGATCATCTTTTTAATTTAATGTTTGTTTTTCGACCTATATAATGCATCTCAAATATTAACACAAAAACTTAATTAGGGAAAAAAATTCACAAGTTGAATCTGATTAAAATATATATATATATATATATATCTAAAAAATTAACGCAAGACAACAAACAAAAAAAATCGCTAAGTCTATATTACTATAAGAGAAAATATGTATGTATTACTGTAACAACAAGTAAGTATGTGTAACTATATATAAAATAAGTAATGTGTACTTGCTCTTACATTAACACAAACCTTTGAGTGAGTTTTTGTGTTTATCTTGCACAAAATTTGGTGAGAATATCCATTTAGTAGATTTCAATCTGAATTCAACTCGCGAATTTATTTATCTAATTTTTAAATAGAAAGATATTGCATCTGTAATACTCCCTTCGTCCCGCTATAAGTTTCCCCTTTCTTTTGGGTGGTTTAATTAAGAAATATGATAAAATAATGAAAAAGTCTCATATGCACCATACACACCAATTTGATTTTGGTGCACTCTATTTTTACCCATACCCGCTTTTGACCCGTATCCTACCCAAAACCTGAATTCGGCGTAGCTCATCCCCACCGCCACCTTCTCCAGCCGCCCTTCCTTCCTAAAACCCCCAAAAATCGTGTCGTCCACCACAGCCTTCACCACCGTCCGCCCCCAAAACAACATCGTTTCGTGCAATCCGAAGAAGAAAATCAACCAGCAGAGAAAACCGTTCGATTCGCCGAATCCAGATCCCTCGATTCCGTCCGCGATGCTGCCTTCGATCCCGACGCCGACGCAGAGATGTAACACGATTAGGAAAATCCAAGCGACGTATAAACGACGTCGTGGGAAGGATAATTGAGGTGAAAATTTGGGGTTTCGTGCGGTTAGGGCGTAGGTTAGAGATGAAACGCTGATGGACCGGATTCGCCGCCAGCGTCTCTGCGAAGATCTTGCAGCCGTGAGCCGTCATCAGATCTGTGATATTCGCTTGGCTCGGCTCGGGCGCCGGCGCTTCGGCTTCGGAAGATTCGAGAGTGCTCGAGATCTGGATAACCGAAATGTTGTACGGTATCGCCTCGATCTATTTCACGAAAGTCGCGGAGATATTTCCCCCGTTATCCTTTCCGCCCTGGAGCTCTGTGATGTTAACGAATCTGGAGGCTCCCGGCGCGTCGCCGGTGGTTTGGAAAACGGTGGCGGCGAGGTCGGTGTCGTCGGTGATCTAGTGGAGTTTTTTGGAGTCGAAGTAGTCGAGGATTTGAATTTGAACAGCATCCCTGAGTTTTGTCTTCTCATCAACGCTGATGGAGAGTGGTGGTCACGATTTGGAACGACGCGGCGGCGGCGGCGGTTTAACCCCTATTTTTTTTTACCTTGGTGGTAATCACTATTAGTGAAAAGTGGTAATCTCTATTACTGAAAAGTGGTAAATACTGAAAAGTGGTAATCTCTATTAGTGAAAAGTGGTAAATACTGAAAAGTGGTAATCTCTATTAGTGAAAAGTGGTAATCTCTATTACTGAAAAGTGGTAATCTCTATTAGTGAAAAGTGATCATCTCTATTACTGAAAAGTGAAAAGTGGTAATCTCTATTAGTGAAAAGTGGTAATCTCTATTACTGAAAAGTGGTAATATCTATTAGTGAAAAGTGATAATCTCTATTACTGAAAAGTGGTAATCTCTATTAGTGAAAATTGGTAATCTCTATTAGTGAAAAGTGGTAATCTCTATTAATGAAAAGTGTTAATCTTTAATAGAGAAAATTGTTAATCTTTAATAGTGAAAAATTGTAAAAAGTGAAAATTCGTAACCGTTCCAGCAGCAGTTATTTTACTTAAATTCTTCTCCTTTACAAATAATAAGGGTTGATTGGTGGCATAGTGTGCACGGTGCACACTGTGCGCAGGAGACCAACTCTAAAATAATAGATGTAGTACAAGTGATGTGATGGTGAGAGAAAAAATAATAGTAAATGGATATGAGATAAAGTATGATAAAATAATATAAATTGAGTTCTTTTATTGCACGTGAGAACCTAGAAGCCTTCAACACAAGTATGATAAAATAATAGATAAAGTATAAGTGATGTGATTGAGAAATAGAAAAAATAATATGCTAAAAATAGAATGAAAAACTTATAGTGAGACATCCCTAAAAGAGAAGTGAGAAACTTATAGTGCTATAGAAGGAGTATTATATATTGACATGTTCTTTTGAAATGTTAATTGATTATATATAATTGGTGATTGTTGTTTTCAAATGTTAATTGATCGCATGATGTAGGAGTATATAAAGATTATCTTCTTAGATCCTCCATGTGAGACAATTAAACTGAAATTCATTTCCTCCACAAAATTTAGTCTATTTATTTGTCTATAAAATCTAGTTTAATACTTCGACTTTCGTCCACGAAAATTATACCTTTTTGTTTGAACACAAGTTTTAAATTTTTTTAGATAAAGTAAAAGTATTGTAGAATTGTTGGGAGATAAAAGTAAAGTGATTATTTCCATAAAAAAATGAGCATATTTTTTGTGAACAGACAAATATAAGTAAAGTGGGCATACTTTTGGTAGACAGAGGAAATACTTTTTATGGAAACATTCACTTTATTCTCCTTTAATCATCACTTAATTAATCAACACAAACAATCACTTTATTCATGGGCTCCACAATACCTTTATAACTTTATCTATTTTTCTTAAAACTTGTGTTAAAATGCATTAGACTAGATTTTGTGAAAGGGTAGTATTAAATAATTAAAATAAAAGATTAGTACAAATAATTGGTGGAATGAAATAAATATATGCATGTCTGACCCCATTAATTATTTTTTAAATTTTTATTTTTTTTGTTTATATTATCAGCTAAAACTATGGTTTGATTGCTAGCATTAAGCAAAAAAGTATGGTCAAATTCTAGTGTTACTTTTTAGTGACATCGATAGAATTAAACTATAAATAATCTATAAGTATTATATATAGAAAATTGTAATAGCGGATAAAAAGGAAAAAGGTCAGTATTGAGGAAGTATTGCTTTTGGTTGAAATAAACAGTGTGTCCCGACCTAATGAAACCTTTTTTCACTCTATTTAAATTTTATTTTTTGTTCCCCCATCTCCATTCTCCACACACATCTTCTATTCTTTTAATGCTTTATAATTACACAATTTTATATAGAACAATACATACTATATCCCAATTAATTAACGACACTCCTCTTTCTATTCTACAATTAATTTTATACATGGCCACACTCATCTTTAGGATTTTTATTCAATTACATATAATATTTTCAATTTCCTTTTGGTGGGTAAAACAATTTTATTCATAAATATACTTCACAAGATTCTTACTCTAATTTATACATAAACTAATCAATATTAATTAAAACCCGCGTTCGAATGAATGAGCATTATGAATTTTAAACGGAGGGAGTACTAATTAATCTCTTTGTCACAAAATGATAGTCCCCTTTTCATGTTTTACCCATAAACATTATTTATTGTGCCTAACATTCTAAATTTACATATAAAATTTCAAATGTACCCTTATTTATTGAGCATAAAAACAATAATCACTCATTATAAATAAAGGTATTTTGAACATTTTAATTACACATTCCAAAAAAATGGAGGGTAAATTTTGTGATAAAAAAAATCATCATTTAGAAAGGGAAAGAGTACATTTTATTGTATAGTGTACAATTCGTATACTGTGTACAGATAATTTGAAAACGATCCATTATTTTTATCGTTAGTTCATATCGTGTTTCATTGCATACCACATACGTTACATGTTAATTAACAATCTCATTAATTCCATACAAATGGCGTGTACTGATTATTTTAAAATTCAAGTGTAGTAAACGTCCTCAAATGTTGAGAATTACTGTAAGAAGAAGAAAAATTAAAACACAAAAATGGAGCTTGAGGGGACCCCCTGCCTCTCATCTCTAGCTAACTTTAATTATTTTGCATGGGACTACTTGTACTCCACCTATCATAATGCATACAATTATTTAATATTGCAGCTAATTCTCGCATTTAAAATATTGAAAGGCTGTATTGCTCATCTCGTCATTGTACAGACTATTTTATTCGCTATGTTGCAATTGTCAGTATCATGTTATAATTATATAATACGTAATCCCTTCTTATAATTTCAAGACGAGAGAAAGATGACACACAATTTGCTTCTCTCATAAGACCTGAATTTTATGAGAGTAGGGGATGCTTGATGCGGCCAAAATGTGTAGTTCTATGAGAGGACACGTAAAATATACGGGTAATATTATTATACGTTATTCGTCTATTTATTCTTTTAATTACGCTTAAATTATGTGATTAATGTCCATACTATGATAAGTTGGGCCCATATTAGTTGATACTTGATACCCCAATTGTGGGTCATATTATATGGGCTAGGACCTTCCCTGGGCCTCAAGGCCCAGGACCTAACAGAAGGCACAAACCCACATTTGCACAGGTTTATGGAGAACCGGGCTGAAGCCCAACGAGGATCGGCCCTGATATGGAAGAAGTCTTAAGGCTTCCACCTTTTTAGGTGGGTTGTTGAGCTAGAAGCTGAATTTGTGGAGTTTAAACCTGCAGGAGCTCGAGCACCTGAAGGAGCTAAGGGCATGTTTGTTTTGGGACTCACCCGTCCGGACGTGGGACGTAACGTCCCACGTTCTTGTTCTACTTCGGGATTTCACATCCGGATTTCCCCATCCAACTACACTCATCCCTAAAAATACATATACATCCTACTATTACATCCCATTCAACCACTCTTACACAATTTGATTTGACATAAAGTTACATCTCATCCTACTCAAAATCCCAAAACAAACACACACAATTACTATTCATCAGGATTTCCCCCATCCTACATAATCCCAAAACAAACATACCCTAAAGGTTTGAAATACGAGATTCACGGAATTAGTTGGATCCCACAATGCGGATAACAGAATGTGCCCGAGGAATTCACCCATTTCCGCCTTTTTCGGAGCTCGGGTGAGCAGACTAAGGCAGATGAACCTTTTACTGAAGATTACTTGGCCCATTACTTGGACTCAAGCCCACTACCTGGGCAGTTGAGAGAATTGGGGAAGTGGGTAACACTTCCCCCAAGTATTCTTTAAATACGCATTTACTTACCATTTTAAGGATCATGAGATTTTTATTGGAAGATTACTTATCAGAATTATCATAACTTACATCTAAAACATATACTTGCGTATTGATATTCTTGAACATTTGCACACACTATGGAGAACAGTTTTACCTTGGTTGACTGTTCTCCGACCACACATTATTTCGAAAATCACCGGTAATCTGACTTGAGCGTCGGAGTCCCCGCGCCGGAGATCCATCTGGCGTGTTTTGCAGGTGTTGGAGCAACGCCAGCTACGAGGCAGCTTCGTACTACACCGTATCGATCCATTTCATTACCGGTTGATCAAGGTTAGTTTTGTCATTTCGTTGTGTATTCTTTTTTTACCCATCAAATCCTAATATCAACAATAACAAAGCTCAAACAATTCCAAAATAAACATTCACATGGTTTTAGAACACCCAAAGCATAAATCAGATTAGCCCCATAGTGTTTGGAGAAACACCCATGGTCAAAACAACACAATAAATGAAGATAAACATCAAATATGAAATAATATAAAAATGAGAGTATAGTTTGAAGTCACCTTAATGTTTCTTCAAATAAGCAAGCTATTACAAGAGAGTGTAGCCTTGTTCTTAAAAAACCCAAGCTAATACCTAACTTGGAAGCTAACCTATGAATTAAATGTGCAATAAATGTAAAAACTATGCTAAGAGTATTCTAGGCCGGGGTTTGTAAGTGTGAAGTAAAATGAGGCTAAGTTCCTTCCCAAATGTGATGGGGAAGCTATTTAAAGCTTCAAAGAGGCGAATTTAGCAATTAGGTCCTTTATTTTTTTCAAAATTCGCGAAATTCCTATAAATTCGTAAGTTGACTCGGTCAACCGAGTGAAATGGACATACAGAACCAAACAGGGTTCTAGAACCCACTCGACCGCCAGTGTGAGCTCAGTTCACTCGGCCGCCAGTGTGAGGTGAATTTCCTCGAATGTTTCTGTAACTCGACCTCACTCGGCCGGCCGAGTCATTTCGGCTTGTTGGACTTTTTCTTCTTAGGTTTCCTTGCTCGTCCTCCAATCTAACTTCAATTTCCAAGTGTCAATGCTCGTTTTTCCTTCAAAATGCATCATTTCACCTTGTTTCCTACATTATGAACACAGTACTCGACACAAGATTAGTAGCACAATTTCTATTAATTAAATACCTAAATCGCATAAAAATGCTAGAATAACATAGCCAATATGAACACAAATACGAGCAATCTCACGCCCAATTAACGATATAATAAATTTTGTGGCAATTGATATGTCAAGTGTTTTGTGATAGTAAATTTTAAAAATACATTTTTTTTACAAAACTACCATCGTAAATCACGCAACGACGTTTTATTCATGGAAAAATCGTGCAAAAATCATCGTAATTTGCGATGAATATATCGCTAATTCTTGATCGTTGACCATTAACCATAAACGGCGCAAAACCGTCACAACTTGCGACGAATTTACCGTCATTGCTAATCTTTGTGTTCTTTGTAGTGAACCTAACATATAAGTTAAATAAATTGCAAATTGTCACAACATACTAAACTCCCTACAAGGTGGTTAACACATAATCAATGAGAAAACTCACATGATAAGTATCACTATCTAGAGGGTAAGGAAAAAAAACTAATGCAATTTTTTTTTTGTGTAACTTTCATTATTTTTTCTGTACATGTTCTCTTTCATATATACATTTCTCTACCTTTTTTTCCACCTCTCTACATTTTTCCTTTTATTAATTATATCTACATCAACAACTCACTACACATATAATATTATAATCCTTCATAAATTTTACTATTAAATAATATATTCATTTTCTATCAAAAAAATATTAGATGATTGTTTGAATAAAATTGTGTAGATCTTAGTGAAGCCCACGTGAATTATATTCGGATCAGTTGGACATATATGCTATATACCCCTTCATACTTGTTAAATATACTTCCCCTATTTTCATACCCCCTTAATTCGACATATGTTAAATGTACCCCATGAAATACCTAATCTACTATTTTGCACTTTAAATTAAAATAATAGATACTCTCCCTATTAAACCATGAAACCCTAATTTTTCCTTCTTCTTTCTTCTCCCACCACCACTACACCACTTCTTCTTCCTCCCACCTGTTAGGAAATAAACACACGCACACAATGAAAAAAAGAAAATAATACGAGATTTGTTTACTCAGTTCGTCTTACGACTACGTTTGGGGGCGATGTAAGACCAGGTATTTCACTATGTTTTTCGTATGCACGCTGATTACAAAGAGAGAACATTTATTTATAATAGAAAACTTGTCCTAACCCTAAGCCCATTAGAGTCAAACTTGCTCCACACTGCAGGCCCATTAGGATCAAACTTATCCTAAACTCCAAACCCATTAGAGTCAAACTTGTTGCACACTCCAGGCCCGTTAGGATCAAACTTGCCCTACACTCCAAGCCCGTTAGGATCAATTTAGGCTCCACACTCCAACAGTCTCCCACTTGGAGACTGAATTCTCCATGTAGCCATATCTTCTCGATTCTCCTCCCGTATCCGTCTGGCATCTCCAACCCTTATCTTCAAGTTTCTTGGCCAATTGAAGTTATGCATAACTTCATCTTCTCTAAGGTCACCACCTTAGTAAATAACAAGTAGTAGTTAGAGGGCGAATACCTATTAGGTGCACGTCGCTCTCTAACTTGTCTTTGCAGCGGATTCTCCGGTGGTGGTAGGGTCCTAGGTTCTTCAATAAGAACCTCTACTTCATTCTGACTCTCCTTACTCCCACTCGAGTTTGAGATGTCTAACTCAACCTCTTGGGTATTGGTCTTGTCAGAATCTGATGCTTCCAATCTGTTTTTGTACATAACCTGTCCATTGAAAACTACATCTCTTCTGCGAATAATCTTTCAGTTATTCTCATCCCAAAGTCTATAACCGAACTCATCACCATCATAACCAATGAACGTACACTTAACAGATTTAACATCACTGTAAGAGTGGAATGATGCTCCAAAATCCAACACCCACGATTCTACCGGACTACTGACACTCAATACCAACGCGTCTCCAATATCAACTGTGGTTGCGTTTGTTGTCTTCTTCTCGTTCGATCCCTTCCTATTTTTCTTGGGTGATGAACACTGGTTCCTGTAGTGACCAAACTCATCATAATTCCAGCACTGGATCGAGTCTTTATCTTTCTTGGATTGACTCTTTCCTTTGGACTCTTATCTACCACGATTCTGCCTACCCTTCGATCTGCCCCCTTCTTCCGTGTTCACCGTTGACCATGAAGTGGATCCAGATTCTTTCCTACGAACCTCCTCGCTAATCATCAGATCCCTCACTTCGTCAAGCTTTAGTGTATCTTTCGCGGATGAAGCGCTAACTGTAGTTACTGTGACAGCCCAAATATCTGGTAAAGAAGATACCAAAACTAAAGCAAGTACCTCATCACTGAAGTCGATCTCGATAGAACACAACTGCCCAATGATCATGTTGAACTCGTTCAGGTGTTGCTGCACGGGTGTGCTCTCCGACATCCTGAGGTTGAACAACCGTCTGATCAGATGAACCTTGTTCGTCGTTGTGGGCTTCTGATACATCTCCTCCAAGATCTGCATCATCTCCCTTGCGGACTTGGCTTTAGTCGTATGATAGGCTACGTTCATGGACAACGATAAACGTATCGCACTGATCGCCTTTCTATTCAACAGATTCCACTCCTTATGTTCCATCTTTTCGGGTTTCTCCTTCTCCTATAGGGACACATACAAATCTTTACCATAAAGGTAATCCTCGATCTGCATCTTCTAGAACCCGAAATTCGATCCGTCAAACTGTTTGATTGAAATATTCTCGTTACTCATCGTGACTGCTCCCTCTGAACCCGAGGCTCTGATACCAATTGTTAGAAAATAAACACACACACACGATGACGAAAAGAAAATACCACGAGATTTGTTTACCCAGTTCATCTTACGACTACGTCTGAGGGCGATGACAAGCCAGGTATTTCACTATATTTTTCGGATGTGCGCTGATTACAAAGAGAGAACATCTATTTATAATAGAAAACTTGTCCTAATCCTAAGCCCATTAAAGTCAAACTTGCTCCACACTCCAGGCCCATTAGGATCAAACTTGCCCTACACTCCAAGCCCATTAGAGTCAAACACTACAAAAAAAGAGATTTTTAGTATCAGAAAATTGGTATCAGCTGCATTTTCTGATACTAAATTTTATGATACTATCATCATCCTTGGTATCAAAAAAATATTTGTTGATACTATTAAATTTATAGCATCCGTTATGTAGTGATACTAATATTGTTACTGCATCAGAAATTTATTTATGGATACTATTTAGTTTTAGGATCAAATATTTTTTCGATACTACTTATCATTGGTATCAAAAAATTAATTTCCGACACCATTAACTTTATATCATTCATCACTTTATGGATACTATTACAATTTTTGTATTAGTAATTTATTTATTGATACTATTTATTTTTTGTATCAAATAATATTTTTGATACTACTTATCATTAGTATCGAAAACTTTATTTCCGATACCACTAATTTAATAGCATCCAAACTTTTTTTGATACTATTATTATTTTAGTATTAGTAATTTATTTATTGATACGACTTATTTTTTGTATCAGATAATTTTTTTTAATACTACTTATCATCGGTATTGAAAATTTAATTTTCGATACCATTAACTTTATAACATCCATCACGTTATCGATACCATTACTATTTTTTTATTAGTAATTTTTTTATTGATACCAATTATTTTTTTTGCATCAAATAATTTTTTTGATACTACTTATCATTAGTATCGAAAATAAAAATTTCTAATACCATTAATTTTATTTTTAGTAATAATAATTTTATTTTTATAGATACACCTTATCATTGGTATTAGAAATTAACTTTGTGATACTATTAATTTTATTTTTAATATTAATAATTTTTTATTAATACCACTTTTTTTTTTATCAAATAATATTTTAATTAAATTTTTAATACTATTAATTTTATTTGTAATTACTAATAATAGTATCGGATAATGATTTCCGATCCCAATTGCTTATGCAGTATACAAATTATACAATCTCCCTAGTCTCTGTGTCAAAAAAATAAAATAAAATTTGATTATGAAAAGAAACTGAAAACCCTACTGTGTGCGATTTTCACACAGTGAGAATACTTCCGCCGCAGCTGCCGCACACCGTCCAACCGGTCACTCCATGCGCGCCGTAGCCACCGCTCAGACGTCAGCACTATAACGCGACCTCCTTCTCTCGGCCGCCGCTGCACCATAACCCTCCGAAGACTACACCATGGTGTCTCCCAGTGGCCTCGCGGCTAATGCTCCTACGCCGGCGGCAGATCCCAGGCTTGCTGCTGCTGCGCTCTGGCCGACGAGGCAGACGCCCAGGGCCGGCGTCCCATACAGCCTCCTGCTGTAGAGCTCGGGCGTCCATCGGTGTCCAGCAGCCTCCGGTCCATCGACACCTCGCGCTTCCATCTGATTTCTGGTACATACTTTGATCTCTTTTTTGGGGAAACTGATGATAGCCTTCTGAAAATTATTTGAATTAGAAGTGCAATTGGCAAATGTTCCTTTGATTAATTTCTTCTATCTAAAGTTGCTTGACTCAAGTTATTGTACTTACAGGTGTCAAGACCATGCTCTAGTTTATCTTTTAGTGTATCAGAACTCACAATTAAGAACAATACAAATATTTGCTGTACACTCCACTTATATGCTGGTATGTTTGTTCCTATTATAAGATCTATTGCCTATGCAAATGACTTGGTTTAGAAGTGGACTAGAAAGCTCTGTACATTTTGCTTAATTAAATTATTTCAACTTCAGTTTAAACAAAATCATCAGCTAGTTTTTGATTAGCTATAGTCACATTAGTCTCGTTGAAAAGAATTCGATTCTCCGATGTTGGAATGGGAATATCTGGACAATATAAATGCAGATATTTTGCGATCTCATGACATTAAACGTTTATGATGAATTTGTTTCCTTATGAACTCGAGCATTTTCTTTGATTGTACATTATGTTGAATTAATTAGATTAACTGCTGCAACTCTTTTGTTAGTTTTTGAAGTTTCGAATATGGCTGCAACTGAAGAATTTTGAAGTTTCATCAAACATTTGGGGATCTTAGCCCCTCATTTCTCAAGGTTTTGAGGGTAAGGGAAGGGGCATTGAGGTAAGAAATTTGTATTTTGGATAAAACTTTTGTTGAAGAAGCTATGTATGTAAATATGAATTCATGAGAACTTATTTTCATTGATATGTTAAATTAATCTCATTCATTATGGACACAACACAAAAAACACGATAAAGTGAAAATAAATCATTTTGACTATTCAGTACTCATTGTTTGTGCTTCAAGTTTCAGCTACTACATTTTTTAATTTATGCATTTGAAGTGGTGCAGTTTCAGCAATTCTTTATATATTATATCCAATTCTGTTGGGAAACTATTTGGTCACGTTTTACGGCTTTTATAGAGCATAAATTCCTCTTACTTTTATTGTTAGGCCTTAAAGTTGAGTGACAATCTCCATCTCAATGAAATAGACTGTGTGCGTTTGCTTATTTCTGCTAATCAGGAGGTAATATCTGACGTTTCCCAGTCCTGTCATGTTGTTGACAGGCAAGTAATGTCTTGCTGCTTACAATGGATGAATTCTTAATGTTTTTATATTTTGATTGTGCTTTACTAATAAAGATGAAAATAGGTCTTTATTCTCCTCCTGATATATGTGTGGATTCATAGAAATACGGAAGCAATGAAAATCAAACCTGATATATGTGTGGGGTCATGGATAAAAAGTCCCACAAATTAAATCATTTTTTTTCTCTATGTACTAATTTGATTTGCAGTTAAACATTTTGATTTGGAATTATAATATCTGTTTTGTTTCAGTGTGGATTGCTAGGTCGAGAGCCATTTGAAATTTATCGTGTTGCTGCAGGACTTTGGTATACAGAGAGAAGAGATCTACTAACATCAATTTACATGCTACTAAGATTGATATTTATTGCTCTCTCCTTGATGGCTATGCTTTTTGGCTTTCTACAGGCTGCTGTTCTTGACTTTGGTCCTGACTCCTGAAGCTGATCTTATATCTACGATTCAGAGATGTTTGGAAGATCTCATTGCGCCTGGGCTTAGACAACGAATAGTTTCTCTTATAAAGGTTTGGCCTTTTTCTTAAATTTGTTTATGTGAATGAAGTAACATATATTATAGTATTCTTGTGGTTCATTGTCATATTATTGAACTTAGCTGTGTTTATTTGTTTTGCTGTCTTATATTTTTTGAGTTTCTTAAATTGGAAATGATGCAATTTCACCATGTCAAAACTCAAAAAGTGTTCTCTTGTACTTGTGAAATACATTAATGGACCTGGATGCAAAAGCTTTTTATCTGTGACTTTCAGCATCTAGCTCAAGCTGACAGCGTTTGTGAAAGTTGTTGCTGTAAGAGATTCTAAGTATCGACATTGTACGTAAAACTAACTGCTACTCATTATAAACATGTTTGGGTTATCATGAATTAGTTAGTTGACCTAAAGACAACAATGATATTGGTAGAAAGAAGATGTATTAATTATTTGTAATAGTAATCTTACATTACTATTTTTGTTTCACAAGCCTTCTACATTACGTTTTCTGTAATTTTCCCACTTTTTGTTACCATATTTTTGTTCATCATCTTAGTCGTTTCTTAATCATCTACTTCTTCATTATTATCTTCATATATTAGTCTTATCGTCGTCATCGTAGTCATCATCATCTTCTCCTTTCTATGTAGGAATTGAAAAGAGAAAACCCAACAGGCTTAGGTGGGCCCAATTCTGAGAGCTACATTCTTGATTCAAGGGCGCTCTGTTGAAAAGGAAAGTTGTAATATGTAGAGAAAGGCTCATTCTTGACCATTGCCTTGTTTTTTCAATTTTGGATTTTGTATATGAAACTAGTTTTGAATTATGTTGTATATTATCTAGCACTTTTTTTGGTGTAAAAAAATTATTCTACTGTGATTTAATAATTAATATTAAATTTTTTTTATAATACCATTAATTATAGTATTAGTAAATATAATATAATATTGTATCAAAAAATCAATACATTATTCGATACTAATTGTCTTTCTGATACTAAAGAATTCATTGTTTTAGTATCAGAAAAAATATATGGAAGGATTGGATTCTTTAATATCTGGTTTAAAAAATTGATACTAAAAATACAATTTAGTATCAAAAAAAATTGATACTATTATTTGATACTAAACATTTTTTGATACTAAAGGGTTCAATCCTTTAGTATCAGAAATTTTTTATTGATACTATACATTTAGACTTTTTTTTTCTGAAACATGGTCTTTAGGATCGGGAGTATAGGTATCGGAAGTGGTATCGAAAATAAATTTGATACCAATACCCTTTGGTATCAAATATTTCATCTTTGGTATCAAAAAAAATTCGATGCTAAAAATCTCTTTTCTTGTAGTGAAACTTGCTCCACATTCCAGACTCGTTAGGATCAAACTTGCCATACACTCCAAGCGCGTTAGGATCAATTCAGGCTCCACACTCCAACACCACCAACTTGGCGCCACCCAACGTTGTTCACCTCCAAGCGCCGCCCGCCGCTCTCTCTTCCCTCGTCGCCGTCGACAAAGGTTGTTCTTTTTTTTTTTAATTATTTCTGCTCGCGGCGGCGGTGCCCCTCACCCAGCACCGTCCACCGTCGTCGACCAGGTAGTTTTTTATTTATGCTTGCGCGTGCGACTTTTTTTTTAAAAAAAAAATCGACAACTTATGGTCGAAAATATATACTATCGTCGACAAATAATTGTCGACGTTAATGTATATTTTTGACCATAAGTTGTCGATTTTTTTTTCGATAAAAGTTGTCGACAATAGTGTTTTTCGTCCAAAAACCAATATCGAAAAATGTATTTTCTTTAAAAAAAAAAAATCAAAGTTTTTTTTTTTTTTCTAGTGTTGTTGTGGCAGTGGCGGTTGTTCCTCCTTCAATTAGGGTTAGGGTTTAAGATTGAGAAATGAAAGGGTGTATTTATCATGGTCGTTTTAGTATTAGGGTAGTTTAGGTATTTTATATGATTATTAAATTAATAAATTAGAAGTGGGGAGCAGGGTATATAGCCTAGCCCATTTAGAGTAGTATGTCCTTTATCTTGGGCCCAAAGTGATCAGATTTGTTTGGCCCAAAACCTGTTGACAGGCCAGATATGTGCAGAGATTTTTATTATTTCTTTTTATTTTAAAAAAAAACTCTATTATTTCTCACTAACACAGACTTGTATAATATTTCACTATCAAATATTTCTGAAATATTCTCCCTCCCATTTTTACTAGATTACATTTATTTATTTTTAATTTTTTATTAGATTACTTATTTTCTATAAAAAAAAATTATTACTTTTATCTACTTATCAATTTAAATACTATTAAACACATTAACTTTATCTAGTTTATCACTTTAAATAATTATATCAATTTAAATATTATTAAACCACTCTTGCGTTAAGACCCGTTCGAACTTGCGGGAATTTTTTTTCCTTGCATTTTTTAGTGTTTTCATGTGAGGTGTGAAAGTGTGAAACAAAGTAAATCAAATTTATATTGACACACACACATATTTTTTGCTTGAAAAGTCATCTTTAAATTGATTGGTCGTATTTGATAAATTAATTAAAAAAATTAGTGAAATATGTTGATTTCTTCAATGAAATACCGTGAACACAAGATTAAGGAAGATTCTTAAGATTTTTCATATATTTTTTTAAATCACTTTAAAATAATACATCTACATTCTATTTCAATGACCTTACAATGATGAGTAAAAAAAACTCATAAAAGACAAGGAATTAATAAAGGGCGCGGCTAAAGGCACCCGGATTTCCTATGAGTACACCCACTGGATTTTTTTTTTAACAGAAGGGGTATGCGAAATGACATTTTTACCCTTCTTGCAATTTTTATAAAAAATGGACGGATGAGTACACCCATCCATTACATTTCACATCGATTCATCGTTCTCACCCAAATCACCATAAAAAATCATAAAAACTCAAAATTTCAACAACAAAAAAAAAATCTTAATATGTTCGAAAATTTTACCCAAAAATTGTTGAGATGTCCGAAATTTTTTAACGAACTAACTCAATATGTTCGAAAAAAATTTCAAAACAAATTAAATTTGTCCGAAAAAAAAAATCGAACAACTTGTTCGAAATTTTTTCCAAAACAAAGTAAATATGTTCGAAAAACAAAGATTGTTCGAAAAAAAGTTCAAAACAAAGTCAAAATGTTCGAGAACAAACATAGGTTGTTCGAAAATTTCTACAAAACAAACAGAAATGGTTTGAAAGAAATTCCCGAATAACATACAAAACCCTAATTTTGAGAAACCTAATTTTCAACTTACCTTAATCGGCGCGGCGGCGGCGAGAGGCACGAACGGAGGGAGGCCGGCCGCGAACGACTGCGAGGGGGGAGGAACTCGCGGCCGCAACGGCCGCAAAGGGGAGGGGCGGTGGCAGACGATGAGAGGGCGGCGTGATTTTTTTTTTAAAATCGTCTTCACGCGTCGCCGGCGACGCAGGTGTGAGGGGAGGGAAAGGCAGCGACACCGGCGACGCAGGTGATGGGCAGCCGGGCGGTGAAGCGGAGGGGAGGGATGCGCAGTGGGCGGCGCGGGCCGCCACGACGAGTTGGAGAGGTGGGCGGCGCAGGTGACGGAGGGAAGAGGGTGCGCACGCCGCGACGAGGTGGAGAGTTGGGCAGCGCCGCGCCGACGTAAGGTGGGTGGCCGCGCCGTGTTGACGGAGAAAAGTGGAAGGAATGGAGGTGGGTGTTCCTGAAATTGAGAAATGAGGGAGGGAATGAATTATGTGGTTTTAGGGTTTTAATGGATAAGAGGGTAATTTTGAATTTTCCAGGTGAGTGTCCTTATCCGTTTTGTGTGTGTTCTCATCTCCTGGGTGTACTCATAGGAAATCCGGGTGCCTTTAGCCGCGCCCATTAATACCAAAATTTGAGAATGACTTTTCATGCAACTTCACCCACATCACTCACCCACCCAATTGAAAACAATTGGGCCTCGAAGAAAAGCATCTAATAAAATACGAACTCTGTTGATTAAGGATATTTTTCATATATTTTTTGAATCACTCTAAAATACCGAGAGGATGTTATACAAAGATGAGTCAAAACTCTTATGAAATCTAACTTTGAAAATCAGTTTGTAGAGTTTCGGAAAGGAAAAGGAAAGTGAGCATTGTTGATTTCTTTCTTAGTCAAAATACCGGTGAACACACAAATTTCAGGATAATTTTAAGAATCTTTCTTTTATCTGATCATGCCTTTGTATTTCACCCACGAAATCAACAGCACAAACAGATCGACTTCACTTGAAAAGAGCTAGATTTAATTTTAAAGTCCAGGAACACAGTAGTAATTTCATATTCATACACCTTATAACTAGGGGCTATTCTTGTCAACACACCAATTCATGTATCTACGTTTCTTGACAACAAGCTGGAAAACACAAATAGAATATATATATTCGAATTAAAATATTTGTTGATATAAAAGAAAGAAATTAATCAAATCAAACTAGCAGCATCAGGCAAACCTTGCCGAAAATCATCTCCCCCCCGCCGATCAATCGAAGCCCGTTTCGACCGCTTCACCGGCACGGCGGCGCGGCAAACCGGACAGCTGGAATGAGAAGACAGCCACTTGTCGATGCACGCGGCGTGGAACGCGTGCTTGCACGCGCTCAGCTGCCGGATTTCCTCTCCTTCGATGAACACCGATAAGCACACCGGACACTCGTCGTTGCTTTCCGCCGCCGCTGATTTTTTGTACTTGATTGCGCAACCTAACTCTAATTTCTCTCTTTTGCAGCTTGTCTCTGTAGCCGTGGCTGTGGGGTTCCGGCGGAAGGGATTCCGAGGGCATCTTAACGCCATGAACAAGGTGTATGATATAATTGGTATAGTGATGAGCGCCACTAGGCACAGGACGGCTGAAAGTGGTGAGGTGTCGGGATGGGCCGTCGGCGGAGCGGTTGAATTATTGGTGGTGAAATTGGGCATTTTCGTCGCCATTTATCATTTTTTTTTTTTAAATGATTATAAGTGGGCCGACCTTTTTAAAAAATTGTATACATATGTCTATAATTTAAAATTAAAATGATAGATGTACATGTACCTTCTTTTTAGTTATATTAACTTGAAAAGAAAAAAAATTGGTTTTATCGGGAAAAAATCTGAATTTTTTTAAATATTTTTACAATTAATCAGTATAGATTTCGAATTTAATTTGGTAAAATATGCAAGTTGTAACTATGCTTGAAACATTGTCGAAATATGACTTCCATTATTGCCATAATTATATGTAAGTTGAAATTGGTTATTTCAATAATTTGGACTGTGAATTGGAATTTTAATTTTATTTTTTTCTCGAGTTAATTTGCTTGTGGAAATTTGTGAATGGACGGTGCTAGGTGGCCGTGTTGGGTGGCAGCAGTAGCTACAATCGGTTGGTTGGGAGTGTATCTACTAACGTAGAAATTAAGGTTTTAATGACGAGAGCAATATATTTTTTTGGGAAGGTAAAGGTGAATTTATTTAATAACATGAGTATATATATATGAGGTACTCAAATTTCATACATATTCAGTTAATCCAGTAGGCATTTATAATTTCTTTGGTATGCATATTCAGGGTACTCATTTTCAGTGGCGGACACACGACTCAAAGTTGAGGGGTCAATTTAATTTTTTTTATTAATTTATGTTATTTAATGTGATATAAAATTAAAGAAATTTACCAATTAAACTATCAATTATATTTTATTTATCACTCCCTCATTCCCACAAAGATAGTCATATTTAACTTTACACACAAATTAAAAAAATTAATAAATGTGGTCAAATTTAGCTAATGTGCCAATTTTGCCCTTGAAATTTCATACTCCAAAATCTGCTATGCATTAATTACTCTTATTAATTAGGGGTAAAATTGACAATAAAATATTTAATGCTAAAGTAAAAGAGGAAATGTGGTTATAATTTGGGACATCCAAAAAAGGAATATGTGGCTATCTTTGTGGGACGGAGGGAGTAATTTTTTTTAAAGTGACTATTTTTGTGTATTTATATAATACTACTATATGAATATGAGTTAATTGTAAATGTGTTTAAAAAAGTAATACAAAAGTTATCATTTTATTAATAATAGTCTCAAACATATAAAATATAAATCTTTCGACGACAATTTTACAACTAAAATACTTGCTAGATAATCATTTTTATACATAAGTGCCAAAAATGCAATAATAAATTTATTTTAAGACAACTTTTATAATGAATTCACTACTAAAATAATTAATTTGTTATTAATTTTACTTAATTTTTTAAAAAATATTTTATATATATATAAATAAGGGGGGGCAGGGGTTGTGGGGGCCATAACCCCCTTAGGACAAAGGGTGAGTCCGCCCATGCTCGTTCTCAATCCTGAAATAATTGTCTAAAAATATTGGGGGTCGTGTGCTTTTATCCACTTTCATGTACTGAATTTGATATTGTTCGTGATTTCTTCTGTAGTTAAAGAAATTTCATTAAATTTATTATTATTTCGGTACTTCTAAAATTTTCATATCATGAATTGTCATATTAGTCCTAGTATTTTGGTCGATTTATTCCTCCAGACAACGTAAAACTCCAAAAAGATGTTATTTATCGAGGTAGACAACATTATTGGGTCGAGAGTAATATACTATTTATGTGTGTAGTTTTTTTATTTATTTTTTTGGTTAGATTTTTTAAATAGTGTATTCACAAAATTTGGCGGTGTAAATAAATATACCTATTCATATATCAATTACAAATGGGCGCGGCTAAAGGCACCCAAGGATCCTATGAGGACACCCACCAAACTTTTTTTTTTTCATCCAAAAGAGCCTGTAAAATGTCGCATATACCCCTCGTGTAAATTTAAAAAAAAAACGAAAGATGAGTACACCCACCAGTATATTAATCGACAAACTCTTCTCCACCACCACCACTGCCCCCAAAATTCTTCCCCCACCATCACCATAACATCCAAATTCCAAAAGAAAACAACTGAAACAGAGGTAAAATGTTCGAAAAAAAAAAAAAATTTAATGTGTTTGAAAATTTTAAGTGAACAAAGGTAAGATGTTCGAAATTTTTTACAAAACAAACTCAATATGTTCGAAAAAAAATTCCAAAATAATTTAAATTTGTTCGAAAAAAAATCGAACATCTTGTTCGAAATTTTTTCCAAAACAAACGAAAAATGTTCGAAATTGTTTCCAAAACAAACTCTAATTGTTCGAAATTTTTTCCAAAACAAACATAATATGTTCGAAAATAATTCATGAACTTCCAAAACAAACCCTAATTTTCTTAAATTTTTTAAAACCCCTAATCTTACCTGAAACGAGCGACGGCGTTTCTAGGGGAGGAGGGCGACGTCGGTGGCCGCGACGAACGAGGAAGGAGGGCGACGACGGCCGCGTCTCAGAGAGGAGGGCGACCGCGACGAACGAGGAAGGAGGACGACAACGGTCGCGTCTCAGAGAGGAGGAGACGGCGGCCGCGTCTCAGAGAGGAGGCGATGGCGGCGCTGCGGCGAGGGTGGAGGGGCGGAGGGGGTGCTGATGTGGTGGATGGGGAAGAAGGGGAGGGAGAGGGGAGGAGGAGAAAGAGGAAAAGACGGAGATGGGTGTCCTAATTTTTTTGGAGTGAAAGGTATAGAATTAGGGTTTTATGTAGGTTAAGGGTTCCACGTGGGTGTCCTCATCCGTTTTGTGGGTGTCCTCATCGCGTGGGTGTCCTCATAGGATCCTTGGGTGCCTTTAGCCCATCAAAACAAATAATTGGGTTTATGAAACAAGTGGAATTCAATTTGGCTCTTGTCACTCTCATTGGGGAGGAACAACCAATTTGTGGTCTTAATCTTTTTAAGAATTATTCATGTGTTTCTATTGTATTTTAATTTTGTGTATATAGAGGTAAAAAGATAACGTTATACACTTGTCTTTTACAATCATGAATTCTGGTTTCGACATTGACTTATCGTTATAATGCATCCAATTATTTTGTTATATGTCCAGCTTTTTTTTATTTTATCAGCATCTAATTATCTATAAGTTTTACATTTTTTTTTTTTTGAATATTCATTATAAAGTTTTACGTTTTTTTAGCTTCGCGTAACTGAGTTTATAGAAGACCTACCCTACATATTATATGTGTTGATGAAATCAAATTATAAATGAAAAATAATAAGAAATTTTAGTTATTATATTTTTTGAATTTGAATTGATTTTATGTAAGACAATTTTACACTAGATTTACAGCTATCACTTTAAAATAAAATAATTAATAATTTTAACGAAATAATTAAAATTAAAAAATGAATATATTTTAATAAACAATTAACAACTAATACACCGCAAATGCAAATTAATTGTACAACTTATTCAAATAAGACTTTTGCACGTAACCTGGCAAATTGATCATGACATTCAACCAAAAATTTGGCCCGACAGGCCATTATAGCCATTCTTTATCATTGTACGTATTAAGTCTATCAAGTTGTTGACAAATTGGTTTCTCATGCTGGTATTAGGGTGACAATTTATGTTATCGTGTCGTGTTTCGTATTAACACAATAAAAACATGATACAATAAGACTAAATACAAATAAAAATTTAAAAAATTCATGTTGACAACACAATAAAACATGATCAAAATTATACAAAATAATGGGAGTAAGTAATAAGTATATACAATCAAAAAAAAATCTTAAGTTTAATGGGCGACAAGTACATGATTCAAAATTTTCGTATCCTTATCATTTCGACATCTTAAAAACACAAATATGATCATTTCAAACATTAATTCATACTTAGTTTTCTTATGGGTCTGACTATATGCACTTCCATTTCACATGGATGCACTCCCCCGATTGATTCACCCCCTTAATTATTATAAATGTCCTTCTCTCATAAAATTTCTATTACTACCCACACCCCTCAAACCCTATTTCCCCTTCATCACTTCCCCCCTCCCAACCCACTCCACTCCACTCCACCAGCCGTCGCGACCATTGCTCATATTTCTGTAAAAAAAAAAAAAAAAAATACAGCGGCCACCCCCTCTCTCTTATCTCCCTCTCTCTTCACCGGTGCGGCCCCCTCCCTCGGTCGTCGCCGCGCTCCCATTTCTGTAAAAAAAAAAAAAAAAAAACTTCTCCAATACCGATGCGAGTGAGTGAGGCGAGCAGATCAGGACTATCGATGCGAGTCTCCAATACCTTCAGCGGCCGCGCGGCCGCCCCCTCTCTCTTCTCTTAATCGGCCGAGCAAAAAGCCTCTTTTTTTTCGACTATGTAATGTCGACCAAATATACTCTCGTCGACAACAATTTGTCGACGAGAGTGTATTTGGTCGACATTACATGGTCGAATTTAAAAAAAAAAAATTATTTTTTTCGACCATATACACTCCCGTCGACAACGATTTGTCGACGGAAGTGTATATGGTCGACACTGGTTGATCGAAATTTTTAAAAAAAAATTGTGATTTTTTTAAATATATTTTGAAATTTCTATATTTTTTTTTGATTTGATGGTCGCCGAAAATGGTGTCGACGGCGGCCGGAAGTAGTGGTTTAGGGGAAGGTGAAAGAAATGACAGTAAGGGGTAGAGGGGGTGCATCTAGTATACTGTATTTAAATAAAGAATATTTTTTATTTTTTACCCTATCATTTTATTAATAAACTGATTGGGAGAGTTCATCTCTAAATGGGGGGGGGGGGAGTCAAACCCTTTTCTTATCCCTAGGGGTGTAAACGAGTCGAGTAGTGTTGAGCTCGAAACTCGACTCGATTGTTATACTCGAAGCTCGAAACTCGACTTGACTCGGCCGAGCCTAAAATCTTAAAGATCGAGCTTGACTCGATAAGAAACTCGATAAACTCGAGCTCGACTCGGCTAGACTCGATTACCTATATAATTTTCAAAATTAATTATAAATCATATTTTTTCTAAAATAAAATCGAGCTCGACTCGGCTCGATTACTTATATATTAATGGCAAAATAGTAAATATTATTCAAACTCGATTAGGCTCGCGAGCCTTTCGAGCCGAGTATTTATGAGCTCGAACTCGAACTCGATAGGTACTCGAGTAGCTCGAAACTCGGCTCGACTCAATTAGCTTCGAGTCGATTTCGATTTTTTTTCGAGTCGAGCACAAGTAGACTCGACTCACTTACACCCCTAATCATCCCTCCCCGGCCACTTCCCCGTTTTAGATGAAACTCCAGGTTGCGGGCTTTGCAGTTTTCACTTTTGGTCCAATAAAACCATTCATGGTGGGCCTAGTTGAAGCCCAAGATTGCCTAGGTTTAATTACAAATCACCCCTTCAATCGGATAATTAATTAGACTAATGAGTTCTATTAGTTAAAAGTCAAATTTTTTTGATATAATTGAATATATACCTGCAATTAAATTAGATTCAATTTAATTTTAAGTTATTTGAATATAATCTTAATTGTCTAATTACCAAAATAAAATTATGGAGTAGTTGAATTGGTGTAATTGAGTGCATGTGATGTGACTCATAACTATGATAAATTAGATAATTGGATTATTATGGACTGATAGTCTGATACACATCTATGAGATGAAACGAACCTCAATTAAATTGATTTTAAACAGAGAGAAAAGACATTATACAAGCTAATCAAAATTTTGAGCTAACAAATCTAAAAATATATACTTCATTCGTACCGTGATTATTTGTCAACTTTCTTTATTAGAACGTCTTATACACTCTTAATATAAAAATAATTCATAAAATTAATATATTCACAATATTATTTTATTTTTATAATTGTTATAATTTTTGCCCACATTTTACTTTACATCTGACCAAATTTCATTCACACCTCACTACATCACTCAAAATATTCCTTCTTTATTTTACATCAAACCTCACTAAATCTCATTTTTTTAAAAAATATTATACCTGTCAAACTGTCCAAATAATCCTAAGATGGAAGAAGTATAATAATACAGATATGTGGTCTCTTCATTGTGAGAGTAGGGGTTAAATACGGGCTCAACATTATTTTTTTTCCCAGCAATGGTGTAAGGTAAATAAAATCACCCAAGGGCGGATTCACCATCAAAATTTAGAACGGATAGAACACTCAAGTAGTATAGTGATTGAAACTAGATTTATTGCATTTAAAATATTAAGTGATTCTTGCTACAAAAATTGACAAAACATATTTGAAACAATCAAATTGATCTTTGACATTTCATCGAACACCTTCTCTAGCTAGTTATTAGTTAGAAATAAGAGATGAATTTTCAATCCAAACAACCACAACTAAATTTTGCTACTATCGGACTATGTAGTTCAAATTCATTCTTAACTCTCTCAATCTAAACACGACTTAAAGTTCGGATGTATTCCATTCGTTCTACCATTATTTGTACACTTACCTTATTTGTATGTTTCACAATTGTTTGCACACCCTTAAAAAAAAAAAAAAAAAACTCCTAATTTTAATTTTGTGTTTTTTAGTTTTAATATTTAGTTTTTAATTATTCTCTAATTTTCTACCCTAATAAAATAAATAAAATTATATACCTATATATTTCAAAAAATTATATTAAATATTTTTTTCATAATCCCGCATAATTACGCGAATTTTACACTAGTATTACGGATATTATAAAACTAAACACAAATACAAAAATCAATAATATGAAAATATTAAAAATTAAATCAAATAATATGCATAGATCGTTGGGGAGGCAATCAACTCAAGTACCATTTTTTACTCAGTTTTCGGTGATTACGTGGAAGTTTGTAGAGCAATGTTGGCTCAAATGGACAATGTTAGAGTTATTTTTACTAGACGATGTGCTAACATAGTGGCACACACGTTGGCTCGTGAGTCTCGCCGTTTTGACACTATTTATGTTTGGGTAGACCCACCAAACTTTGTGGTTGGGCTAGTTTCACCCATATGCAATTGTAATAATAGAATCTAAACTTCTTTGTATTAAAAAAAATCAAATAATATGCCTATCTAAACATGCAAGTCCCAAAATTCTATCACTTATTCTGATAGATGACTTCAAAATGCGTATTAATGATTTAAAACACCAGAACGTTTAGGAGAGTGTCTCCGCCAATTAAATATTTTGTTCCATTGTAAAAACAATTGTTGTCCACCTGGATTAACGACTTTTATAGTATTCCTCTGTAAATGATGTCCAATTTTATGATTTTTTTTTATTCGTCTAAATCGGACAAAAAATAAGTGGTTAATTTTCTATTATTATACACAATTAAATAAATTTCTTTTCCTATTTTACATCCTTTTTAATTTTATAAAATATTCATAATTTCGAACTTATTTTTATTAATTATGAAATTTCTCTTACTTTTTTTTCTCATATAATAAGTCTTCTCTCTATACAAAATTTACAGAAAATTTGAAGATGTGTGAGAAAGATAAAATATTTATAGGAATAAAATTATGGAATGTATTAAGAGAATTTCATTCATTAATTAAAAACAAACTTGTCAATCCATATTCTTAAATTCACAAAAAAAAATGTCACTTATTTATGAATGGAGGGGATAATTAAAGTTTAATTATGTCACTTATTTGAAGGGTATGAAGGTAATATTTAGTGCAAAATTTTGTATGCACCAGAGGAGAAGCTCCCAGGAAACAGTTGGTGGAGAAAACACCCGAATCTGAACTCAAACAACAGGTGATATCTGAGGATTTGAACCACAAATCTGGGATTTAATACAATTAATTAATACTAATTTAATACTAATAACTCCACATTGGTTTATGCTTTCCTACATGCACTTTTACTTAAATTAATAATCTTTGCTTAATGATTCCTAACGACGTGCTACTGCTAATTAATTGACGATTAATATACCATGTCCCTTTATTACTGCAATATTATCATTCAAAATTTTATTAACTGTTAGTCCAAATAAGACTGCACTTTTTACTTAACATTTTGCTATTTTGACGGGGGAAACATTTTGCTATTTTCCTGTAAACATTTTTCGACACGATTAGGGAAAAGGTTGCAAATTCGTGTCGTGTAGTTACTTTTGTACAATTATTATCTTGGACTATAGATATATGCAAAACTATAACATACTGATTTTTTAAATTAGTCAATTCTTAAATAGAGACTTCAAAAAAAAAAAAAAAAACTCAATATTTTTTCTAGTTTAAATAAATCATGCTTTAAAATGTTTTTCTAGTTTAAGATTTTAAGGAGTATAAAGTAATATAGTTAAAAATCAATTGTACACCAAAAGTGATAAAGTTCAACTTTAAAGATAAATGACCAAATTGAGAGAAATAATAATCTCAACACCAACCTCACAAATACGATGTTTTAGGGGGTGAGTTTGTTTCTAATTAACTGATAATTTAGATTTTTTTCCCTCTTTTATCCATACTCCAATCCTACAAATCTCTCTATTTATTTAGATTGCCTTAATTAATTAATTATTTCATTTTTTTTCATAGTGTAAATCATCTTATTCTCAGTTTCACCTTAAAAAATTTAAGCATGATTTATTTAGTAATTATATTTAGATTAATGAAAGACATAGGAGTATAATAAGAAAAGGTAGTCTCATCCATGAACCTTAACGAAACGGCACCGTCGCGCCCCTTATCCCGGCAATATTCGGTGCCGGCTTTTTTTACTTCACAGCGGCCACCTTCCCACTTTCCTCTATAAATAATAATGTCATTTCCACGTTAATATTTTCTTCTTTTTCTTGGGAGAAAAAACCCCATTATTTCACAAGAGAAAAAAAGTTGTTGTAATTGTGTAAGATGTTGGATTTAAGGGTGATAGATTAGATTATTATTGGGAGAAAGGAAAGAGGATGAGGATTTTGAAGACAATCGATTCAACTCAGTGCCCTAGTTTTTGCGGTTTTTGGGTAATCGAAGCTTATCCAAAGAGGTATTCTTCCAGGATCCCTTCGGATTTAGTCCTTTTCTTGGGCTTGGGATTCATAGATTGGTAATATATTGATATTCATAACTTGAATATAGATTAGAAATCGGGGTTTTTTTTTTCTTTGTTTGTTTCATATTTACCAAATTACATCATAAGGTACAGATTATTGATTCAATGTCTGAGATTGTTGGGTAAGGAGTTAGGATTGAATTTGTTCTTGATTTAAATTAGGGTTAGGATTTATTTCTTGTTATTTTCCTAGCTTTTAACACTCTTATTGTTGAAATTCAAAATCATTTTGTTCCTCTGTCTCTGTTCTGGGAGGAAATTTAGTTCAATTTCATTTTACTTGGGTTTAGGTTTAGGTTGGTGATTGTTTATTGTTGGGAAGTATTTTTAGAGATGAATAAATTTAGGGCTTTGATGGAGGTGGGAGTTTGTAGCTGGGATTAGCATACGAAAATCGGGTTTTTGGGGTGAAATTAGCTTAAACTTTTCTGATATTTGTTGAATGGGGGAGAAACTTCTCACTGGTTTAACAATGGAAAATCATCGCCCTTCAACCATCTTGTCTATGGATTCTAGTGCCTCGTCCTCACACGAAGAACTAGACCTCGAAATGAATAATCGCCAGGTCATTTTAACCCGCCCGCCTGATATCAACTTACCACTTTCAGCTGAACGAAGCCCCCCTCTTCATGACATTCTTGATGTTGGGCTTGCTACTCATATGTATGAGACTGAGACATTCCTTACTGCCCCTAAAGTTGGGAGAAAATGTGTGAAAAGGGTTGATAGCATATGGGGTGCTTGGTTCTTCTTCAGCTTTTACTTCAAGCCAGTATTGAAGGACAAAACAAAGGCGAAAATCGTACAAGATGGAAATGGAATTTCCGGGTTCGTTAAATCCGATCTCCAGCTCGATACGTTCATGGTTCAGCACGATATGGAAAATATGTACATGTGGGTTTTCAAGGAAAGGCCGGAGAATGCCCTTGGGAAGATGCAGTTACGTAGTTATATGAACGGGCATTCTCGCCAAGGCGAGCGTCCCTTCCCGTTTAGCGTTGATAACGGCTTTGTTCGTTCTCACAGGATGCAGAGAAAACATTACAGGGGACTTTCGAATCCTCAGTGTGTTCATGGAATCGAGGTTGTGTTTTCCCCCAATCTAATGGCTTTAGACGAAGACGATAGAAAAAGATGGACGGAGCTGACTGGGAGGGACGTTAACTTCACTATTCCATCTGAAGCTAGTGATTACGGTTCTTGGAGGAATCTGCTCAACACTGATTTCGAACTTGAAAGACTGCCTCCTCCTATCAAGGGCAGTATCGTCAATCCACAATCCCACTCGAAGAAGCTTCTCAATGGATCCGTGCTAAATCTTTCTACTCAGATTACCAATCATAGCAACGGGGATACGTTGGACCTTTCGCCTGTAAGCAACAAAAGGAAGAAAGATTTATTCTCACAGGGGAACGATGATGACTGTTATTTGGAAGTCCATCCAAATGAGCCACATTGGTTGAGCGAATTCAGTGGTGTATTGAGGCACGTTTACGGGCCTGTCACAGCTGCCAAAACAATCTACGAGGATGAAGAAGGTTATCTGATCGTTATCAGCCTACCGTTTGTGGATCTTCAGAGGGTAAAAGTGTCATGGTGGAATACTCTCACTCATGGAATTATTAAAGTCTCGTGTATAAGTACATCTCGAACACCTTTCATCAAGAGACACAACCGGACATTCAAGCTTTCAGATCCGTCACCAGAGCACTGCCCACCTGGTGAATTTGTCCGAGAAATACCACTTTCGAATCGAATCCCTGAAGATGCTAATATTGAAGCGTATTATGATGGACCTGGAACAGTGCTCGAGATATTAGTGCCAAAATTACGAGAGAGACCGGAAGAACATGAAGTGCGCGTATGTCTTCGACCTCACCATGGGGGTAATGATCTTAAGCTGACATAAAAGACTGTTCGGTGAGAGTTGTTGGTTTTCATGGATATCTCATTGTTTATTGACATTGGTGGCTTATAATTTATGGTGCGATATGCTTATGATTTACGTTTTTGGAGCTCTAAATGTTGTGGTTTTTGATCCCCCATTCATATTGCTAGCTTTATGTTTTAACTGTTTATGGCTATGAAAATTATATTTTGAATTATCAGCTGATTTGCCATATGTGGTTTTCCATCTATTTTGTAAGTGCTATGTGTGAGATGGGACATAACTTATTAACCGTGTGATTCATTTAACATATAAGTCTTCGGAGTGTTAATAATGTGTGCCTACTTTCACTGCAACTGGTGATAAGAAAGAAAGGAGATGAGGTGTGAGTATTAATTTGTGATCCGTTTAACACAAGTCTTCGGCGTGTTGATAACGTGTGCCTACTTTCACCGCAAACTGGTGATAAGAAAGAAAGGAAATTTGTTCACATCTTCTGCTGGAAAATGATGGCTACATTTTGTTCACATCTTCCTACTCTTCAGATTACGTGTCTTCCTACCTCTGTTTTCTTTTTCTATCGTTTGTACAATGACATTTTCTAAAATTATTTTGTAGAATAAATTTTGTATAAGACCATAAAACATATCATTCAAAAATTCAAATTTTGTACTCTCACATACCTTATTTGTCGTTCAATTCTTTATAGAAATTTTATCTTCATTCTCTAACCACCATTTAATTATACAAATTATCACTTAATCATAATAGAATTACATCCAGGAAACAGTATTGTTTCTATTGTTGAAATACTCAATTTTTCTATCGAAATTCTTAATTCATCAGTTTATTGTTTTTATTCTACAAATACTCAATTCTCTCGGATTCTTAATTAAGCAATTCAAAAGTTAAAACAGGATTAAATTGTTTAAATATTAGTTTTAAGAGTTTGTTTAAACATATAAGAAAATATATTCTATGACATTTTCCAGAGTTTCAAAATAAGTCTGAAGATGAATTTATAACAGTAGACGGATAAATCCAAAAGACAAGAATACCCCAAAACAAAATTGGTATCAGATGAGAAACAAAAATTATAAAACCAAAAAAAATGTCAACCAAAAAGGACAAGGATCGACGACAAGAAGCTTAGTCGACCTCTTCGATCTTGGGACCAGCGCTGCTTCCACCTGAGGGAGGAACATCATCCTCCATGGGAGCCTCTCCACCAGCTCCTTGATACATCTTAGCAATCACCGGGTTGCAGATGCTCTCCAACTCCTTCATCTTGTCCTCAAACTCATCCGACTCAGCAAGCTGGTTTCCATCGAGCCATTGGATGGCCGACTCAATCGCATCCTCAATCTTCTTCTTGTCATCAGCAGGTAGCTTCGAGGCAATCTTTTCATCCTTGATTGTGTTCCTCATGTTGTACGCATAGTTCTCCAAGGCATTCTTTGCTTCAACCTTCTTCTTGTGCTCCTCATCCTCAGATTTGTACTTCTCTGCCTCTTGAACCATCTTCTCGATCTCATCCTTGGAGAGTCTTCCCTTGTCGTTAGTGATAGTGATCTTGTTCTTTTGTCCAGTCGTCTTGTCCTCAGCAGACACATTTAGAATACCATTTGCATCAATGTCAAAGCAAACAGTGATCTGAGGAACACCACGAGGAGCTGGAGGAATGCCAGAGAGCTCAAACTTCCCAAGCAAGTTGTTGTCCCTCGTCCTCGTTCGCTCACCTTCATAGACCTGGATCAACACGCCCGGTTGGTTGTCCGAGTAGGTGGAGAAGACCTGCTCTTTCTTAGTAGGAATGGTGGTGTTCCTGGGAATCAAGACTGTCATTACACCACCAGCAGTTTCCAAACCGAGGGAAAGGGGAGTAACATCGAGAAGAAGGAGGTCCTGGACCTTCTCATTACCCTCACCGCTTAAAATGGCAGCTTGGACGGCAGCACCGTATGCAACAGCCTCATCAGGGTTGATGCTCTTGCAAAGCTCCTTCCCATTGAAGAAATCCTGCAACAATTGTTGTACCTTGGGAATCCTGGTGGAACCACCAACAAGCACCACATCGTGGACAGTGCTCTTGTCCATCTTTGCATCCCTCAAGCACTTCTCGACAGGCTCCATACATTTCCTGAACAAATCCATGTTGAGCTCCTCAAACCTAGCACGAGTAATGGTGGTGTAGAAATCAATGCCCTCATAGAGAGAGTCGATCTCAATGGTGGTTTGGGCAGTCGATGAGAGAGTTCTCTTTGCTCTTTCACAGGCAGTTCTCAACCTCCTCAAGGCTCTGGGGCTACCAGATATGTCTTTCTTGTTCTTCCTCTTGAATTCCTGAACAAAGTGATTCACCATCCGGTTGTCAAAGTCTTCACCTCCCAAATGAGTGTCACCAGCTGTGGCTTTCACCTCAAAAATACCCTCCTCGATTGTTAGAAGAGACACGTCAAAAGTACCACCTCCAAGATCGAAAATCAAAACATTCTTCTCTCCAACACTGGTAGCCTTCTTGTCAAGACCATAAGCAATGGCAGCAGCTGTGGGCTCATTGATGATACGCATCACGTTGAGTCCAGCAATCACTCCGGCATCCTTGGTAGCTTGACGCTGAGAGTCATTGAAGTATGCTGGGACAGTGACCACAGCATTCTTAATGGCTGAGCCCAAATATGCTTCAGCGATTTCCCTCATCTTCATCAAAACCATGGATGAGATCTCCTCAGCGGCAAACTGCTTGTCTTCACCCTTGTAGTTGACAACTATCATTGGCTTCTCACCGGGTCCAGGGATGACACCAAAGGGCCACAATTTCATGTCCCCTTGAACGGAAGCATCAGAAAAGCGCCTCCCAATCAACCGTTTAGCATCTGTTAATATAATGATAAGATGGATAATCAAAATGATGCAGTTTTTTATATGACAGAGATTTAATTAAAAAAAATATACAGTATAAACCAACAGTCGATACAAGCAACCAAAGTCAATAAATACCACAACTACAATTCATTGAAATTACATATATAAAAATTCACTCAGCAATTACAGAACTCGGAGACAATTCTTCAAAACAAATGGGACAAGGAACTTGGTATGGCATATGTCCAATATCAAAGTCGAAAGTTAAAATGGTTGCATTATCACACAATGATTCAACTGTTTCATAAAGTTTATATGTCCATACAAACACATAACATAAATATATAAATACATCCAGGCACACATATATTGATGCATACGCCACAGATACAATATAGCGTTAAGGAAATTAAAATCAGGTTCAATAAAAACTTAAAATGAAATCTCACAATCCGGCAACAATCTGATCCAGATCATAATAATTAAGTACACAAATAATAACACGAGAGAGACTTATTCAGGACCTAAATTAGCTGCAAATCAAATAAATATAACCTACATTTCGAGCTAGATGCATTAAGGATCCATTATAAGATACACGATTTGAACAGCTAAAAACCGCTTAACTGTGCTTTAAAACATAGATCTACACACGAAAACTAAATAAAAAACGGTAAAAAATAGCTGTAAATAAAGCAACAGAGGAGGAAATCTCATACCAAAGACGGTGTTTGTCGGGTTCATGGCCACCTGATTCTTAGCGGCATCACCAATAAGCCTCTCGGTGTCGGTGAAACCAACATACGAAGGAGTAGTTCGGTTCCCCTGGTCATTGGCGATGATTTCAACACGGTCGTGTTGCCAAACGCCGACGCATGAGTATGTCGTTCCGAGATCAATTCCGATCGCAGGACCTTCTCCTTTACCGGCCATTGTTTAACTATACTAATAGCAGATCTAAATCGGCCAAAGAATTTGTGTAGAAAAAAATATAAATCTGAAGAAAGAAAAATGTAACAGAACTAGGGTTAACTGATGGGATGGAGAAGCGAGAGACCGGTTTTTATAGGTGGGGGCTCCAGGCTTTTGTGTCCGTTTGAGGTTCCAGAATGTTCGATAGAACCCTGATTGCACGGCAGCCGTCGGATTGAACGCGGGCGGTGTAGATTTAAGTCCAGTTTATGCGCGAAGAAAAGTCTTGTCGAATTTAATCAGATTCAAAACCTTCGACGAGATTTGTCGTCCAAATTACTAAAAAAAGAAAATCTTATGAAATTCTTTTCCAAAAGAGAAAAGAAAAAAACTTATGATATTAAAAATAATAAATTTTCATATTTATTTTTAATTAATGATATTACCAATATTTTGCTTTCAAAAATAAATGTTAATAGTAATTTTATTTGTATACCACATTTTAAAAACTTATGTAGATCAAAATAATTAAGCATACAATAAACACAAAAGCATAAATACACAAATTTATATAAGAAGTATAACTAATTAATGTAAATTAAATAAAAAATTACGAATTAACATTGAATCAAACTCAATTCAAACTTAATTAAAATAAATTTTTCTTACTCTAAAGTCAAAATATTTTATTATAAGTACAATTTTGTAAAAAAGGGTAAGCTAAAAAATTCGTAGGTCGTACGCAGATATATAAAATATTTTGGTGGTAATATAGTTTGAGATTATAATAGTATATTCCCTTCATCCACTGAAAGCTACCCATCTAACTTTTTTTTTTTTCCTCATTCTCAATGAAAGCTACTAATTCAATTTTTTACAAATTACTCTCTTTCACATTTCATTATATTTTTCCCTCTCAATCACAACACATTTAATACATCTATTTATTCAATCATATTTCTTAATCTGTGTGCTCAAAGCATTTGGGTAGCTTTTACCGAAATGGAAGGAGTAATATTTTAGTCTTGTGATCTGCAAATTTGTCCAAATGACTATATCAGTGTTATTGTCCTTACAATAGCACAAATTATTCAATAGTGACATATTTTGGTCTTACAATAGCTTGTTTTGGTTTTGTGGTAAATTATATTCTGAAATACTTACTTACGATATGTGAATTTTTTGGACGACTCGAATCTAGACCTGCGAATTTTTAAATAATGTTTTTAAAAAATATGCTCCCTCCACCAATTTCATTATTCTCAATTTTTTTTCAATTTCATTATATTTATTTCCTTTTTTAAAATAATATTACTCACATTATTTATTTTCACCTTTCAACCATCACTTATTTATACACATTGTCATTCACTTTATTTATAAATAATTACTTATTTATAAATGTACCTCACAATCTTTCACCATACCCCCAACTTATTTATTTTGTACATAAACTAATCAATATTTATTAAAACTTGTGTTCGAAAAAATATTAATAGACATCTCTTTTAGGGAAATTGGGGTGGAGGTGTTTGAACGAGTGTGGTAACTTATTAAATGATATTATTGATTCTAAATACTGGATTTTTAGGGAATATGTTAAAACTTTTAATAGAAAAGGAAAGTGTCCTAAATTCTGGTCCTATTGGTGGTCAAACATTGTTACAGCTGTCAGAACGTGCTGGCAAGGCGGGGCGGTCCATAACACATCTTAACCTGTTAATCTGCGAGCTTAGGTGGTCCGACCCGCAACGGGTACGGGCTGAAAACTATCCAACCCAAAGTGGTCTACAGATTTGGCGGGCTCCACATACTTTTTCATTAAATAATTATTTTTTTCCTTTTTCACATATATCATTTACAATAAATTTAAAATAATATATAAACAATACCTACAAAATAATACAAATAAACAAAACCTACATAAACTTAAAATTGAAACAACAATAACCACAAAATAGTCCAAATAAATTAAACTTACATATCAAAGTTCATCGACATAAACACAAAGTCTAGAAATAAGGTTCAAAGTTCATCAACATAAACACAAAATCTCAAAATAGGGTTCAAAGTTCATCAAACATAAACATAAAATTTTAAAAGAGTCTTAAATTTAAACACACCAACACTTTCTAAATTAAAAATCATCATCAAAGTCCTCTTCATTTCCTTCACGTTCATCCTCACTATTCCCAACATTAGATGAAGACGTCTCCCTCAATAAAGGTGTCTTAGTACAAGCACAATCATCATCTACATATAAAAAATAATAATAATTGAATAAGAAAACTTAAAAGAACATCAAATATAATCAATCTCAAAACTTAAAAGTGTAATATGATTTACCGGTAGATGGAAAACCATGCAACCAATTACGAGTGTAAACCAAAGATTGAAATTTCTCAGGAAGCATAGAACTTCTATACTTCGTGAGCACACGACCACCAATTGAAAACGCTGATTCTGAAGCAACAGTAGTAATTGGAATAGCCAAGACATCACATGTCATTGGTGCAAGATCGGGAAATCGATGTTTTTGATCCTTCCAATATGTCAATACATTCAAATCTTTCAATTTTATAGGGAAAATATCAATTTTGGTCACCCAAGTTTACCTCTTTTCATATTTGGTCACCTACATTTAGTCACTATCAAAATTGATCACCCAGTTATTATATTCTATCATAATTGATCATTCGGTTAGTTAATCTGTCAATGACTAACGGAGAAAGAGTTTTGAGCGCTAAATTTTTCAAAACCTGGATTAAAAAATTCACATGCATCTTCTAGAACTAATTAAACAAATGCAGAAGCAAAAATGAAACATGTGAAACTACGTACGGTCAGAATTCTAATGCATCTTCTAGAACGTGATTCAATCTACACAATTGTTTAACTAACATTTTAAGAAATCTGCAATAATGATCTTAATAGAAAAATATTTAGAATGAAAAATAAGTTTATGAAATTTTCTTGAATGTATAATTTTAGAAAATTATTTACAATTAATCTGCCCACAAATTATGCTCCAATAATTATAAATAGGGAAATGAATTGAAATGTTTCTATCTCCAATTATTATATAAATTCAATATGAAATCAGTAATTGGAAAACATATTACAATTGTTCACAAAAAAAAAAAAAAAAAAAAAAACAGAGTACAAAGAACACAGTGTCTGAATAATTTTCAATCACAGTGAATACAATAATTATAAACCACCATATTTTCCTTACTTGTTCCATGTAAGTAGCTAGGTTTGACAAATGTAATTCACTCTTCCTTTGAACTGTGTACGTAACCTATAAAATAATAAATTGACAATGTAATTCACTCTTCCTTTCACAATAATTGGTCTGTGTACACAACCTATAAAATAAGATAAATAAAAGGCTGATTTTTTTTTGCTACCCTAAAAAAATTTGATTGAATACGTTATAGAAGATGCATGAGAATTCATTCTAACCTATTGTTACAATTATTACAGATAAATATAATGAGAATTTCTTCTAACCTATTATTACAGATAAATATAATAAAATAATTTAGTCATAAAAAAATAGGTATTTTTTGTGATGGACTGAGATTCTTCAATGGGTATTTCTTCACGCTCCACAGGTTCCACATGTTTCATTCTTACCGTTTAATTTGTTTCATTAGTTCTAGAAGATTGTATGAGAATTTTTTAACCTAGGTTTTGAGAAATCTAGCTCAAAACTCTTTCTCCGTTAGTTAATGACAGGTTGACTAACGGAATGATCAATTTTGATAAAATATAATAACTGAGTGACCAATTTTGATAGTGACTAAACGTGGGTGACCAAATATGAAAAGAGGTAAACTTGGGTGACCAAAAATGATATTTTCCCAATTTTATATGATCATACCTTGGCTCTTCCAAATACATATCCAAATTACTTTTACCAGCACTTCATTTGGTTTGACTCTCAAAAGCTGACATTTCCTACATAATAGAATGATATGAATAAGAATAATAAAAATAATGAGATATTGAAAATGTAGAAAAAAAAATACTTGCATCCATAATAGCTTGCTCCTTTGAAATCTCATCACTTCGATTTGATGCAAGTAGAGAAGAGGATCGTGGTTGAGGAGCACTTAACTTGGTAGTTTTGTTGTAACTCTAAAAAAGCTTATACAACTTACTTTTCACAAGTGACATCATCTCTTCAACCTTAGAAGGATCAAACTCAACATTTGAGTAGAAATACCTCAACATATTCAGTTTTATACACGGGTCAAGAACAGCTCCAAATGCAAGCACCACACTATATTGACTTTAATACTTGTCAAATTTATCAAGCATCTTCACACACATGCCACTTATTATTGGATCAACATTCAACAAATTTATCTTCAGCAAGCATTCAATCTTCCAAATTTGCATAAAATATAAATTTGATGTAGGATAAGATGAACCAAAAATCAAGTTGGTAGTGTCATAAAAAGGCTCAAGAAACTCACATAACTTCTTACCTTTTTTCCATTCATCAGCTGAAGGACACCATTTGTAATCACTATCTTTCAATGGAAGTGTAGTAAACACCTTTTTATACTTAATATCACTTTTCAACATCAAGTATGTTGAATTCCATCGAGTGCTCACGTCCAATCTCAAACCAACACGAGTGTCAATGTCATTAAATCCCGCAACACACTCATCAATTTCTTTCATCCTACTTTCAGAACTTTTCACATACTTCACAAAGTCTCTAATCTTACTTAAAGCCTTCTCACCGAATTTCAAACCATCTTGGACAACAAGATTCAATACATGAGCTGAACAACGGATATGAAAAAACTCACCACCACATATCAAATTGTCATTCAAAGAGAGTTGATCCTTCAAAATATTTTACATAGTATCATTACTAGATGCATTATCCAACTTTAGAGAAAAAAATCTTTTTATCAATTCCCCATTCCTTCAAAAACTCCAATTTTTTTTTTTTCCATTTCCATTCCAGTGTGTGGAGGAGGTAAGTGCTCAAAATTTAATATTTTGCTGTTCAATTTCCAAGTGTCATCAACAAAATGAGCAGTCAAACAAATATACCCCTCACTAGTGCATAAAGTCCAAAGATCTGAAGTTAAAGCAAATTCTATGTTGAAAATTGCCTAAAACTTCCTTAAGCTTAGCTTTCTCCTTCAAGTATAACATATTAATATCAGAAACAACAGTGTTTCTATATATTAAAGGAAGAGTAGGAGTCACGTACTCTAAAAAGGCTCTAAACCCCTCATATTCAACAAAGAAAAATGACAAACCATGCTTAACGACGACAACAACTAATAATTCACGAGCAATCCTAGGATTCACCTTTTTATTTTTCAAATTTCCATCAGCATCAACAAACATTTGCCCAACATCATGAAATTTCAACTTTGTAGTACATGTTTCCATGTGACGCCTCAACGTAGAAGTCCCGTACCATCTCCCTCCACTTTTATATTTTTTCTAGTAGCCCCTAC
Source organism: Galeopsis tetrahit (assembly GCA_963675135.1). Classification (NCBI taxonomy): domain Eukaryota; kingdom Viridiplantae; phylum Streptophyta; class Magnoliopsida; order Lamiales; family Lamiaceae; genus Galeopsis; species Galeopsis tetrahit. The sequence continues at coordinate 68,581,957 of OY776128.1, read as the reverse complement.
ATTCAGACACCGAATCTTTTCCAACCATTTTTTTTGTAAAATAATTTCAAACATCAGAAAATTGTTTGGACCCCGACTTTAATTTTTCTCCTAAATTAATGTTGTCTAAGTTAACATTGTCTATGACTTTGGTTAACTTCAAATCTGCATAAATGTTAACATTAAATATTTTTTCAACCTTTTGTACTTAATCAATGTTGGCATTAAATATTTTATCAAGAGTTTTGACAAGTATAAAATGAAAATCTAGTATTGTCCCAAAAAAGTAAAAATAAATAAATACCAACAGTTTTAACGAGCAACAACACATTAGAGGAATTATAAAGAAGCACAAACATAAACAAAAGTAATTCGGCAGACAAACCCCAAATCCTATGACCCATAGGCCACTAATGTGCAAAAACAAAAAATGTAAAAAAATGATACAAATAATAGTAACTGACCTGTGTAGCAAATGGTGGTAGCGATGGGCTGAACTTAGCGATGCAACTTGTGCGAACACAGCGAACGGAGGCCTGAGTCGCAGCGAACGGAGGGCCTGTCAAAGCAAAATGAGGGCATGTTCTGTCGTAGCGAACGGTGGAAGGCGGTTAATGGCGGTGGACGTCGATTGAGGGCGGTGGAAGACGAATTAGGACGGTGGACGACGATTAGGTCTTGGTGGAAAAGTGGAAGACACACTCACTCACGTTTGGGGTAGAGGTGAGTGGCGCATATTTGAGTTTTAGGGTTTCTGTCATTTGGTTCTTTCATCTTTGTACTACTATACTTATTTTAATATAATACTCCCTCCGTCCATGAAATATGGTCCCATTTGCCTCATATTCTTTGTCCACCAAATGTAGTCTCATACACTTTATGAAAACTATCACCCTTCAACCCATCACTTAATTGCTCAATTTGCCATCAACTTTATTCACAAACAATCACTTTATTCACAATGGACTCCACAATACCATATAATTATACCCTTACTTTATCTATTTTTTTCTTAAAACTTATGCCCCACCCCAATGAGATTACATTTGGTGGATGGAGAGAGTATTTTTTATTTACCTACATATTTAATTTTGTTATCTTAACGACAGAGGCCAGAGGGTATATTTAATACTAGTTCTACATATATAATTTTAATTTAAAAAAAAAGTTTGCGGTCCAGTTCGTTTAGGCTTGCTTTTTAACGAGCTTAAAAATGCCCAACCCTCTATATTAGTATGCGAATACGGGCTGACCCAACGGGCCTGACCCATTTTGACAGGTCTAAACATTCTTAAACTTATTGGGTCTGGTACTTGATTATTTGACAATTGTTCTTTGGTTGTGTGCAATGGTATGAACTCTAGGTTTTAGGAAGATAATTGAGTTGGGTGTCAATGCTTAAAAACCTTTTCCCGATCTATATCAATTAGAAATTGAAAAACAAAATGTTTTGTGACAGATAAAGTTAAATGGATTAATGAGGTGCGAACTTTAAATTGGAATTGAAGTTGGAGGAGGGATCTTTTAGAGGGAGATGGGTTAATGTTATATGCGAGTTGTGCATGACTTTTGACAAGTACACTAAATACTCAACGGATGAGGACTATTGGACGTGGAACCGAGAAGCGGACGATCTTCATTCAGTCAAATCAGCCTACACGTTGCTATTGGATTATCACACTCAACCTACACCGAAAGTGGACAAGATCAGTTGCATTTGGACGAAAGGAGTACCTTTGAAAGCAATAGCATTTTCTTGAAGGATGATGCAGATAAGATATCAACTTTTGTGAATCTCCGAAAAAGACGGAAATATAAAGAGCACTTTTCGCTGTTGTGCAGATTATGCGGATCAGGCGCTGAAGACACGAACCATTTATTCTTCACTTGCCTGATCATGTCCTGGATTTGGAGCAAGGTATACAACTGTTTCGGTGAGGTTTTTCGGGGGGGGGGGGGGAACAAAAAACTACTTCACTTCAAATGATCCAAAGAAATGGTCGAGAAGAAACGAGAACAAATCTAATCGAGCATCTAGCATGGCACTATATGGATTATGTGGACGAGTAGAAATGAGATCAACTTCAAAAGAGTTGATTTCAATGAAGACAAAACTCTCCAAAACACTAAGTTAGAAATGTTTAGATGGCTTAAGGCAAAAGCTATGTTAAATTACTTATTACTGGAATAGTTTTGAGGACTGGACAAGAGAACTTCACTCAGTTTATTTTTGATAGATGGATGTATTCATTGTAATTGATTTTTTTGGGAATTCTCGATACCCATAAATACACTTTGTTGTTTCCATAAAAAAAAGTTTTTTCTATTTTTTTTATAGACATTTGTATTTCTATATATAGATTAGTTGAGAATTAGTAGTATTAGTTTTAAACCTTCTTAAAAAATTCCATGACTAGAAAGATTTTTTTTTATGAATTCTCTCTTTTTTATTCCATGACCTGAACTCGTGATTAAGTAATGGTGCACTTACCAAATTTATTAACCGTGTTCAAAAAATTGACAATAACATGTTTGATCAGATAGGTTCATGAACCTTATTGCTAACCTTAACATATTTATTTGCAAAAATGTTAATAATTCTTAAACAATGCACGGTGTTTCCAATTGGTTCGAATATACATGTATATTTGAACTGTTGTTTAATTGTTTAGTCCAACAAAACAAAGAATATTTGTTTTATTTTGTATTAATATTTATTATGAACGTAATACAAACACATCCATTATTACAAGTACACAAATTATTTTAAACATTCATAATTTTACACAAATCAGTTAGGAAAACTCAACGGCAGACTAATTATAATTCATAAACTCAACTCAAAAAGAACATCAAACTTGAGATAATGTTCACTTCAACTAAAATATTCTTTAGCTATAGAGATCTTCAAAATTCTAATTTATTTTCAACTTAATCAATAATTCTAATTTCTTTTCAAAAAGATTACTTTGATATAGAAATTACTCGAAATTATATTTTTTAACAATTCTAAATTATCAAAAACAAGTTAGCCATTGGGCTAAAAACTTTAGCTTTGTACCTAATTACGACGATATATATAACCAATGAAAGACTCAAAAAGATAATACTCGCAAAAGGAAGTGTAACAAACTAAAGGATGTTTTAGATAACGGCAAAAAGCCACAAACAGCAGAAATTAAATATCTTGTTCAGCAATAATAATAACGGTAAAACAAAATTTAGAATAATCTGAGGCGAAATAAATTAGTCGACCTCTTCAATCTTGGGCCCAGCACTGCTACCAGCTGCAGGAGGAACCTCATCATCATCCATAGGAGCCTCACCACCTGCTCCTTGATACATCTTGGCAATGATGGGGTTGCAGATGCTCTCCAACTCCTTCATCTTGTCCTCAAACTCATCTGCCTCAGCAAGCTGGTTCCCATCGAGCCATTGGATGGATGACTCAACAGCGTCCTCAATCTTCTTCTTGTCAGCAGCAGGCAACTTAGAGGCAATCTTGTCATCCTTGATGGTGTTCCTCATGTTGTAGGCATAGTTCTCCAAAGCATTCTTGGCCTCAACCTTCTTCTTGTGCTCCTCATCCTCAGATTTGTACTTCTCTGCCTCCTGAACCATCTTCTCGATCTCGTCCTTGGATAGTCTTCCCTTGTCGTTGGTGATTGTGATCTTGTTCTTTTGCCCTGTTGTCTTGTCCTCAGCAGAAACATTCAAAATACCATTGGCATCAATGTCGAAGCAGACAGTGATCTGAGGAACACCCCTAGGTGCTGGAGGAATGCCAGAAAGCTCAAACTTTCCTAGCAAGTTGTTGTCCCTTGTCCTCGTTCTCTCTCCTTCGTACACCTGGATCAACACACCGGGCTGGTTGTCGGAGTAGGTAGAGAAAACCTGTTCCTTCTTGGTAGGAATGGTCGTGTTCCTTGGAATCAAGACAGTCATAACACCTCCAGCAGTTTCCAAACCTTGAGAAAGGGGAGTAACATCAAGAAGCAAGAGGTCCTGGACCTTCTCATTACCCTCACCACTCAAAATGGCAGCTTGGACAGCGGCACCGTATGCAACAGCCTCATCAGGGTTGATGCTCTTGCAAAGCTCTTTACCGTTGAAGAAATCTTGCAACAATTGTTGCACCTTGGGAATCCTGGTGGAACCACCAACAAGCACAACTTCATGAACAGTGCTCTTGTCCATCTTGGCATCCCTCAAACACTTCTCAACGGGCTCCATACACTTCCTGAACAAATCCATGTTGAGCTCCTCAAACCTAGCACGAGTAATGGTGGTGTAGAAATCAATACCCTCATATAGAGAGTCAATCTCGATGGTGGTTTGGGCAGTGGATGAGAGGGTTCTCTTCGCTCTCTCGCAAGCTGTCCTCAACCTCCTCAAAGCTCTGGGGTTGCCACTGATATCTTTCTTGTTCTTCCTCTTAAATTCCTGAACAAAGTGATTCACCATTCTGTTGTCAAAGTCCTCACCTCCAAGATGGGTGTCACCAGCAGTGGCCTTCACCTCAAAAATACCCTCCTCAATGGTAAGGAGAGACACATCAAAAGTACCACCTCCAAGATCAAAAATCAGAATATTCTTCTCACCAACACTGGTAGCCTTCTTGTCAAGACCGTATGCAATGGCAGCAGCTGTGGGCTCATTGATGATACGCATCACGTTGAGTCCAGCAATCACTCCGGCATCCTTGGTAGCTTGACGCTGGGAGTCGTTGAAGTATGCTGGGACAGTGACCACAGCATTCTTAATGGTTGAACCGAGATAGGCCTCAGCAATTTCCCTCATCTTCATCAAAACCATAGATGAGATTTCCTCTGCGGCAAACTGCTTGTCCTCGCCCTTGTAGTTAACAACAATCATGGGCTTCTCTCCGGGTCCGGGAATAACCCTGAAGGGCCATAATTTCATGTCACCTTGAACAGAGGCATCAGAAAATCGCCTCCCAATCAACCTCTTGGCATCTGCATATATTCATAATGTCAATAATCAATATATGCGGATTTATACATATTTTTTAAACATGAAAATGGAAAGCAGAGCAAGAAATATAAATAAAAAGGGCCAGTTATAAATAACAAAACTACAATTCAATAAATATACATCTCTTATACTTTCCCACTACATAAGAGCAATATCTCAGACTTTTAAATAAAGATGGGCCATGTATAAAAATGTCTAATAACATAATTCAGAGTTTGAATGAGCTCATATAAATTATTCATGATAAACGTACATGTTTAGATATTGGGCGCCAAATTATTACATCTAAATCACTCGAAGTTTCAACCTAGAAACAATTGATGCTAGGTAAGACCAGGTCCTAACAAACATGTAATTATAGTCAATACATTACCTACATAAATATAATAGGTACATACAGCATGAATACTAGACTGACATCAAGCGTAATCCATTCAAATAAATTCAATTATCATAACATGGCCTTCAAGGCTCAATCTGTAGCAGATCTAATTGTAAGTAAAAGAACGTATATTACAAAGTACATCCGAAACTAATATAAAGAAAAAAATCAAAACATGAACTAGATCCACATATATTTTACGATCCATTATAAAATAGAAGAATTAAACAGCTAAACCACACTGAACTGTTCTTATACATATAGATCTAGGCGTGAAAACTCAATAAAAAGCAGTAAAATAAAAAATAAGCGACAAAAAGAGTAACAGAGGTGCGAATTTCTTACCAAAGACGGTGTTGGTGGGGTTCATGGCCACCTGATTCCTAGCGGCATCACCAATAAGCCTCTCGGTGTCGGTGAAACCAACATACGAAGGAGTAGTTCGGTTGCCCTGGTCATTGGCGATGATTTCAACACGGTCGTGTTGCCAAACGCCGACGCATGAGTACGTCGTTCCGAGATCGATTCCGATAGCTGGACCCTCTCCCTTTCCAGCCATTGCTCAGTATCCTAGTTGCAGATCTAGATCGGCAAAAAAAATGGAGTATAAAGAATATCTTAAAAAAAATCTAAGGTAACAGGAACTAGGGTTAACTGATAGAAGCGAAGGTTGAGAGGCGGGGTTTTAATAGGTGGGTGCTCCAGGCCCTTTTGTTTTAGGTTTTAAGTTCTAGAATGTTCCAGTTGCACGACAGTCGTTGGATTAAACGCGGACGGTGATAGATTAAACTCCGAATCTTTGAATAATTGGGTATTTTTTTCAATTTCGCCGCCTCAATAGTTTGCCGACCAAATCAGGTTCACAATTGGTTTTATTATTATTTTTAAATAACGATCCCAAATATTGGCATATTGGTAAATTAAACCATCACATTTAACATAATATCAATTTAATTTTTTTTTAAAAAATTATGTATAATTCGATTTAAAAAAATATTTATTGTTCATACATAAAATAATTGTGCAAAGTAAAGAGTAAATAGTATATTGATAAATAAATATCTACCTTTATAAAAGTTTGCAGATTAAATAATTTTTTTAAAAAAATACTTGCATATAAAGTTTGGAGTTCTGAATAATTACAAATAAATCATCAATTTTTTAATGTTGTAAATTAATCTTTTCAACTAGCATTCCACATGTTCAAAACCAATTTCTTAAGTATCGCGTCGACAAATCATGTTACAAGTATGAAGAAAATATTCCACATGTTAGTGTGTAACAATAGTTAAGTATATTGCAATGATTTAATTTTCAATTAAGTTATTGTTTCATGTGATGTTTATCATATTTGCCACACCATCGCAATTTGTCATTTGACTAAAAAAATAAATTCAGATGTTACACTTAATAATGTTTTGGTGTTATAAAATTCAAGATGATGTTTTAGAACGTTCTACATGGATATGAAGAGATGGTAGAATTTAGAATTATCTAGATCATTCTAGATCATGCAGTTGCATATAGAGATATCAAGAAAGGTTTAAAATTCGCTGAAACATGATGTGGACATACGAAAAATGTTGAGATCCTAAAAAATAGGATATAAGGTCGTGTTCTATTTGGATTTGGCCAATCCGGATTTGGATTGACCATTCACAATCCAAATATCAATTCACCATTATAATACATCTACACACCTATTTTTATACAACTACGTCACCATTTTTTAACCACATTCTCTATCCTACTTTTCTTTCACACACTCATTCTTTCTTCTATTTGGATTTAAGGTCGTGTTGGATTTGGCCAATCCGGATTTGGAGTATTATTTTTCTACATATTAATAAAATATTACAACATCACTTTTGATTTGACATAAAACTACATCTACATCTACTTCTCAATCTCTATTCAAACACAATTTAAACATAACTACTATTCATGGATTAGTCCAATCCATTTTTTTTTAAAATTCAATTCACCACAATCTTTAACCAAACACCACCTAAAAGATGGAGCTTATAGATTCCGGATTTTGGTCTATAAATAGAGCACAAAGTCTTCAACAATTGACATAAAATAGTCTAATACTATACTTCATCCATCCCTATATGACTTGCACCATTCGTCTAACACGATTTTTAAGAAAAAAAAATAGTGGTTGGTGAGGTTGAATAAAAGAAGGGTATTTTAGGTGATTTAGTGAGGTGTATAGTGAATTTAGTGATGTGTAATGTAGAATATATGTAAAAAAAATAGTGACATTTAAAAAAAATGATGTTGTGATGATATTAATTTTAAGGGGTATTCTCATATTGGGAGTGTGCAAGTAATCTTTTAACATTCAAATAAAGAAAGTGTGCAAGTAATCACGGGACATATGGAGTATATTATAGTGTGAATCATGTTTAGATATTAGGGCAATTATTTCCCATTTATGATGTGTTGAAGTATTATAACTTTTAGTGCAACATAAACTTATTTAAATATCAATTGATAGAAAATCATTGATAGATAAATAGATTTTTTGTAGTACTTTGTACCTAATCTTTTTCAAATTTAAAAAATATTACATCCTTTTACAATTACTTTTATGCTTTCATTTTTTAAATGTTTCACAATAACTTGTATACCTATAGGATGAAAAACTCTATATATACTTCATCCTTACAATATCATCAACTTTACACATAATGTCACTACTTTTGAATTCATATACACACAACTACACAAATCAATCAATTTATTTATTTTATATATACATAAAAAATTATTGTTCCTCAAAACTTAACTCATTATCACGATTTCTCAATATGTGCGCACACATACCTAATAAACTGATTGTGAGACGGGTATAGTAATTATTAAGTTTTAGTTTCGATTGTGGAAATTCTATATTGAAAATGTTTAATACAACACTTCGTATTCACTTATTGTTTAGTAAAAGTTTTGTAAAGAGACTCCCATATTTTTTTATTTTTTTTGAAGGGTTACAAAAAAATAGAGCAAGATCATCAGTACATCATAACCCACAAGATCATCTTCAACCTAGAAGGATCAAAGTGACAGCTGCTCCATTCCAGTCGTGAGGAAGTGGAGAGACAAGTGCAACTTATGCCCACAAATACGATCAGATCTTCATTCTCAAAACGAAATAAATACCCCACACTAAGGTATGTCTGTATCAAGAAATATAGAGAAAAAAAGAAAAGACATAGGTCCAGTAACAGCACCAAAGGCAAGACCTATCCAAAACACAAAACCCAGATAACAAAAGAGGACCCATGCAGGGAGGAAAAAACGCACTAGACGAGGAGAGACCACCCAAAGTGGAGGAACCAACAAAAACTAAAAACTGAACCAACTAAAATACTAGAAATTAAATCGCTAAAAAACTAGAAAAATAATAATAAATTGGGATCAATGTGTGACTCACCCAATCGGCCACCGTGGCGCCGTCGGGGAGGAACACCCATTGATCCCACCTAAACCTTAAAGAGACTCCTTGAGCTTGTAGATTTGAAGAGACGAAACTGGTTAACTAACGAACGAACGCGGTGATTCGGCGGAGTAACTTAACGACACAGACTTGTGTTGGCTATTATGACCTCTTAACTCTTACACTGTAAACCAACGACGGCGGAGGCGGCATGCACGGCAGCGACACAAATGGGAAGAAAAAAATTTCTATGGAGAGGAGGTGAGTAGGTCGCAGATGTATGGTGGTAGGCAGTGGTAGATTGCTGGCTTATTTTCTACGCTATTGTTAATTGTTATAGAGAGAGGGGAGCATTTTTATTAAAATATATGTTTAAAATATTTTCATTGGGTATTTTTAATCTTTCATTATTTACACTAGATTTTTACCCGTGCGATGCACGGGCCTATTTTAAATTTTTTTTAATCGACTAAGTGAATATCCTTATTAAAACTCTGGCAAAGACCAAAGAGTTCAGAGTACGTATTGGTAGCTTTCATAGATTGCTTCATTTTGAATAATTTTTCTCTTTAATATATTTCTTTCTTTCATATGTTCCCCCTCTTTCATTTCTTGCATTTTATAAACCTTTATGAATTGAGTTGTGTAAATGTATTTTTTCTTCTGTTTTTATTTTCTATTAATCATTTTTCAAATCCTAACATAAGTTGGATTTCTATTTTGCGTACCCAAAAAAATAGAATAACATATAAAACTTCCAAAAAAATGTTTTTTTATATATAACACATTTCTAGTGGAGAGTTTTTTCCACTCGTCAAAGCCAAATGGTCAATTAGAATGAGCCAGTAACTTTACAATTCTTAAAGCAAAAATGAATCTCAAATCAGCACATCATTTGCAACCTCCATTAGAAGAACCACCTACCTGAAAATTTTCAAAAATCAATTGAACATCTTAGGAATAGAATTCATAAACAAAATCAATTGTTGGGGCATGTACATGAGTTTTCTTTGCTGGAGGAGCATCATCTTCAGTGTAGAAATCGTCACTACTTGTCCAGATTTCTTCTGGGCAGCAGGGCCCTTTTTAGGTATAGCATCAAAGCTAATTTCACATTTTTGCTGCAGCAACATCCTCATTAGGGTTATTTTACTCATCGAATGAATCATCACTTGATTCCTCTTCTTCTTGGAAACCTTCTTTTTCATGCTTGCCCTCACCCTTTTTTACATATACCTTCAACTAATCATGTGGCTGAATGTAAATGAGCACCTATGTAATTATAAACCATACATGTTCAATGAGAAATTTAAAAGAAAGACAGTTGGATTATTTGTTCACTGATGAGGAATCCTTTAGACTATCTGAATTAAATTCCTTGGTAACAGGAATCAAAATATGTTCCCAAACAGCAAGATAGTATGCATCTCCACATCTACCATTTTTCCATGGAACATTGATGTTATATCTAGCACCAGGCCCTTCTCCAATCTAAATGTATTGCACAAGATAAGGTAAGGGCACAAGACGGCTAGCACAAACACGCTACCATGGCTGGAGAATAATACGATAAAACGTTTTTTACTAAGTTCCAGAGTCTCAAACAACTCAAATTCATGGGGACAATGTCACTGTGCATATTTATTTTACTTCAGTTTTTATATCCACACATTTATGATATATTAGGACAAATGGATACTTTTAGATTCACCAAGACAAAATGTGAACATTAACCGTGTTATTGGTGCATAGTAATTTACATTTTTCCATAGAAATCTCAACTATAAGTCTGTAATCCCAGGTTTTTTTTTCTGGCAAATAAGAGATCGAGAAATCTAAGAACGATTATCGAAGACTTCCTGGAAATGAAACATAATTTATTGTACTCCTATACACTTAAAATTGTTCTCCAAATGAAAATACTCCAAGAAATTTCAAAGACTTCTGATATAACTTAATTTATGAATGAGTTAAATGTTCCCAACTTACCTCAATGACAGAGTCAACCATTCATCAAGGGCTTGGTGGGAGTAGTGACAGCAGCTGCTGCTTCAACCTATACAAAAACACAGAAAATCAAAAGGAATTCGTCGAAATCAACAATAAAAAAAAATCCTCACCTTGGAGGTGATAAAAAAAATCCAAAACCTAACAATCCATTTAGATTAGCATACACACAACTTACTTTTGAGAGTAGACGATTTTCGGGCAGCAATTTAACAACCTCCATTGGAAGAACCACATGCCTGCAAAATCCCCAAAATTAATTGAACATCTCAGAAATAGGATTCCAAAAAACAAACATGGAATTGAATCTCAATTCTCAAAATCAAACTCACCGGGCTTTTAAAAACACCGACAACTCAAAATCAATGACTTAGAGCACTGAATTCTCTTTCTTAAATTTGCCAAAAAAAATTCAAAAACCTTTTCCTTGCGGGGCGTTTCTCTTTTCTTTCTTTAATACAATTTTTTATGTGCTCTCGCTCTTTGATTATACATTATAAGATTATTTATATTGTGCCACATGTCAGCAACCCTAAAGTATTTACAAATTATCTCCTCGCCTTCAAATCAAAACTACAATATGGTGTGTAGATGAAGGGCTTCATCACAAACCAAATTAATTCTAGATCACAACTTCACAATCTACCACACAACTTGTTCTCCGCCGTAGGCCCATTTTAGATCCCAATATAGAAAATTAAATGAGTAAAGAACCATAAAAATAAATATCAACTACAAATTAATAATTTCAATTCATGTTACTGAAAGCAAAACATTGACAATTAAAATGGTGAAAACTTCAATCCCAAACATCCATCAAAACACCATATATTTTTATAAACTTTCATATAGCTTCATGATTCTCTATTATTAGCAGTCTAGAAAATGAAATAAAATTTCGATCGAGGACTCGTAACATACAATTTGTAGGGATCAGCTCCAGTATATCCCATTGGGTTTAAATATCGGGATCAATGCCTGAACACCAAATTTAACCATTAATCATTTTTCAGTTAAGAAGAATTCCTAAATTCAGAAACAAACCCTATATATAAGTAAAACCTAACCTCGCGATTAATTGTGAAAATTGGACAATATTTGGATAAAAAGACTATCGACGACTTTCATTGCAGAGTGATATTGCCACGAATAAGCAATACATGAAAACAGTGAGTAGCCAATACAAATATGAGTGCCTACATTATATTCTATGACATCAACGGGCTGTCCAGATTCCAGAAATAGCAGAATTGAAAAGAATTACTTTCCAGAAAACCAAACATGCAACATTGAGTTTTGCATCCATTCTTGCATCTGCTATGCCATGTCCACTGCCTGTGTTAATCGGTTTTTAAAAATGGAAATTAATAATTAAAATCAATTAGATAAAAAAAGATTTACTATCATTGATTGAAAGTCTATACAAATTCCCTATGCTGAGAGTGGAAATTAAGAAAGGCAATTCGGAAGGGCAAAGGGCATTTCCAAATTTATTAATGGCCCATTTTTAATAAGGGCACACGTGGCAAAACCCTTTGGTCTCAAATTGACACATGGCGGAAGCAAAATTGACACGTGTCGCACACAGGAGAGTCACATCCTCCTTTTATTATATAAGATTTAATTTTTTTCTTCTTCGAGTCAGTGTTGTATTGAATGCAACAAGTATCTCTCCATTTTATCATACTACACACTTTTAGTTATTAATATTTTTTATGAAAAAATAATAGTAATGAAATTATTAAGGATTTTATTTAGTTAAGCGCAATGACAAGACTAAGGCTGATTAAGATATTCTTTTATGTCGAGACATTAAAAATGTAAGAAAATTGAGCACAGGTTAAAATAATTTTAAGGAAATGAGAAGTTGAGACTCATGTACACACAATTTTCTTAAAATAATATTTTTCATTCACTCTCGGTGCTAGTGAAAATTAGGACGTCATTTTCTCAGGATACACTGATTAAATAGCAACAATATTAGCACAAGTATTTTTCTTACGGCGAATCAAGAAGTTGCCGGAATATATATCACCGGATTGTCAAAGAAACAAGATCAAAACCGTATGCAAAATAACATAGCAATTGCTGAAATATGTTTGTATATTTTCCAATATTTCATGTTCATGTATTTCGTATGTTTTGGGACTGATGAGTTGCAGCTACTTATATAGTCAATCCAAATCTGAAATTGTTGCCTCAATAAAGATGACAATAAAATTTGGACCAAAACTGAAACTGGACCAAAATCGAAACTGTCATTCTAAATATTAATTTTAAATGATAATCAAATCTGATTGTAACTATTGTAGTCCTCATTTGTAACCTTGAGCCATTTTGTGCAGGTCTTAATTTCCCAAATAAATCGGAACACTTGAATTTTGAAATTGGACTGAAATTGTCACAAACCCAATAATGACACATGTGTAACATTCAACCAATTAAATTCGAGGTTTAATTTTTGAAAATAGCATTCACTAATTTAATTTTCGAAACTGCTCTAATTATTTTAGCAGTTACGAAAAAATTCGAGGCAAAAAGTAGTTTGTCTGTCCGCTACCAAATCGATGCGACATTCATGTAATATTTACAGGCTACTAATGGGTTCATACTTTAATACCAACATCCTCATTTGATATTTTTTTAATATAGGACAAAATCCACTTTATTTTTTCCCTACTCAAATTTTAGTTAGAACAGTTTTTAAAAGTTAATTTCGCATTCATTTCAATTATAAAATGGATGGATGAGATATTAAACTGAAACTTATTTCAAAACACATTTTCAAAGAAAAAAAAAGTTTTTCCTTTAGGCAAGGCTGTTTTAGAGCAGTCCTGCTGTTATACATGGATGAAACTGTCAAAAGCTTAAAAACCCTCTAAAAGTTTCAACATTGAAAAATGAATTTAATTTCAAAGCTCTCGAATTAATTGTGTATTTGTGGAGTAGTAATGATTAATAACCAGTTATTTTTTTGGAAACGACAAATATATTATTAATGGGTATCAGGAATACCCTAAAGAAAACAATTACAATTACAATATGAACGATAAATCAACACAAAACAAGAATGAGTTCTAACTCAAACACAATGGGGGTTCCCTATTCAAATCCTCAAAAGATGTCCATTGGTAGATAGAATGGTGTGCCTTAAACCATCTGAAGGTAGTGATTTTGATGTTGTCCACAATCCTCTCGTCGTTGGGCTGCTCCCCTTTGAACGCCACTTCATTCCTGCTAAGCCAAATGTTCCAAACAGTTCCATGCCATATGCTTTCCAAGATGCGTTCTTGGGCTTTGTCCGTCGTCTCCTTGTGCTTCCTGTAATGAGCCAATTTCGAAACCCCATGAAGAACAGGTTTGCCAACCCAATTGGGCATGAGAAGAATAGGTGATCAGTGTCTTCTGGGTCAGTGCAACACAATTTGCACGAAAGGGAGAAGTTCTCATTGTAGGCCCCTCTTTTCCTGAGATGTGGGAACCTTATCTTGAACAAGTCTTCAAGAGAACGCCGTCACTTTGCTGGGAACGCCCATTGTCCAAATGGTTCCAAGCTCGTCCAACTCCGACTTCTCCTTGTAGTAATCCTCCTGCAGAATTGGGTAAGCAGATCTAACAGAATAATTTCCATCCTTCTCGCAGTTCCAGACCCAATAGTCCTCCTCCAAGGAGTGTTTAATGTACCTGTCAATGATATCACAAATATTGCAAACAACAATGTTTTCTCTATCCAGTAACCTACGACTCCAATTCCACACTAAATTCTTATTACCATCCGACCACCTAACTCTATCAGACACCAAGCACAGTTTATTAGTCTCGAGCCTATATAACCTAGGAAAAAGATTCTTTAACTTCTCTCCCCCTACCTAGTTGTCTTCCCAAAAATTTGTAGTTTTCCCATTGCAGATTACTAGGGAGATATTATTATTGAACCACTCACTAGTCCCTACATATTTGACTATGCTAGCCCACCAGTTAGACCAGTTCTTTTGACCCTTTCCCGACTTCCTATAGTTCTCGACACATTCCCGAAAAGACCCATACTTAGACACCAGCACCTCACTCCAAAGATAATCATCTTCCCTAAGACACCTCCACCCCCATTTCCCTATTAACGCAAGATTAAACATACTAAGATTTTTAACACCCAACCCTCCATTGTGTTTCTCTCTGCAAATAGTTTCCCAACTTACCCACGGTATCCTATTCTCCTTTAGGTTGCCGTTACTCCAAAGAAATCTTCGTAGAAGGGTTGTGATAGATTGAATGGTTTTGGCAGGGGCTCGGTTGAGGGACAAGGAATAGGTAGGTAGGTGAGATAGTACTGATTTGAGGAGAGTAAGTTTACCTCCGAAAGAGAGAGCTTTGCCATTCCAACGGTCCAGTCGTTTATCCACTTTGTCTATGATGTCGATCCAACTCTAAGCATTCCACATTCTATCACCGATCGACAAGCCTAGATACTTGAGTGGCAAGGCTGATATGTTGCACTTAAGAAGCCTTGTCCATCTGTTCAAATCCGCCTCACCAACATTTATACCAGAAAGGGTGCTTTTATGAAAATTGATCTTTAGCCCTGACCAGGCCTCGAACATTCTGAGAATACTCTTCAGGACCAACAGGTTCTTGCTGCTCGCTTCCCCAAAGAACAAGGTGACGTCCGCAAATTGCAGATGAGAGACCTTCGTATGATTCTTTCCCACGTCCGCAGGTGAGAGCATACCACTATCGACTGCTTTGCGCATCATCAGACTGAGGCATTCCCCAACGATAGTAAACAAGAAAGGTGAGAGCGGGTCACCCTGTCTAAGTCCTTTCTCCATATTAAACTCCTTAGTAGGGCTCCCGTTGACTAGGATGGACATTGTAGCTGACTGGATACATTCTTTAATCCACTGACACCAGGTGGAGTTGAAACCCATGATCTGAAGCATATCCAGTAAAAATCTGTGGTCAACTGAGTCATAGGCTTTCTCGAAATCTAGCTTGAATAAGAACAACCTCTTCTTGTCCCGAATAGCCTCGTCAACCACTTCGTTGGCGATTACCACCCCATCCAAAATGTTTCTCTTTCCTATGAAAGCGGACTGATTGGGCGAGATCCCCTGCTCAAGAACTTTCGAAATTCTGGAAGCAAGTATTTTCGTGAGAATCTTGTATAAACATCCAACGAGAGAGATAGGCTTGTACTTTCTCAAGGAGACTATATTGCGAACTTTAGGGATCAGTGAAACGAAGGAGGCGTTGATCCCTTTCGCGAAACGTCCGTTCGTGTGAAATTCGGAAATTGCACGGTAGAAGTCGTTCTCTAACGTTTCCCAGAAGGCCTTCACGAATCCAAAGTTGAACCCGTCGGGCCCCGAACTCTTCTTGCTCCTACACCCCCAAACCGCTCTCTTAACCTCTTCTCTAGAGAAATTGCCACATAACAATGAGTTGGCAACATCGTCGATCCTTCGACTAATAATTCCTTCTACTCGAGGTCTCGCCTTGTTTGGGTTAGAGAAAGACTCTTTGAAGAACAAGAATACGCCCTCTTTAACTTCAGTTGCTCCTTCGACCCACTCTCCATGAACGTAGAGTCCTTTCATCTCATTAAACCTCTGGTTTCTATTAACGATAGAGTGAAATAAGCTTGAGTTTGCATCCCCTTCAAGTAGACACTTAACTCTCGATTTCTGGAACGCCATTCTGCTTCTTTTAACTCTGAGTGAGTCCAACTCCAATAGTGTTTTCCGCTTAAGGGTAAGGTCCGAGTTGCACCAACCATTCACCTCTAGTTTAGCGTCCAAATCCTGGATGCCGGTCTCAGCTGCCTTGATGCCTTTGTCCATATCAGAATGTCCTTTCAAACTCCATAGGATCCCCATCCTCTAATTGAACTCTGATTCCAAGAATCTTCCACTAGTTTTTTAAAACCAGGCTTATCCATCCACCAGTCAACAACTCTGAAGGGCTTGGCCCCCAGTCGATCTCTTCAGCAACCGGTTATTAATGATCAAATGAGATCAAAACATGTTTATAATTTCCGTATGCAAAATATTATCGATATATTCATTTATATATGTTGCTGAATATTATCAGCTTATATTTAATTTTTAATTTTTTTCATTAATCTCTATTTTAAAATTTAAATTAAGAACTTCAATTAAACGAAGAATCAATGAAGCTAAATCAATATGATAAAATGACACGCGGAGATAAGATGAATTATCCACTATATTTATTTATTATTCAATTTATAGGTTTTGTAAAAAAATAAATATATATATATATATATATTATAGGGGATTTGTATATTATTAATGGTTTATCTTATTATTGAGCTAATGAACCAATAACTAGCCCATTAATTGAGTGGGCGAGCCTTAAATCAAGCCCAATATGAGGATAATACAGGATTCAGGCCGAATTTATGTGAGAAAAGGTTTAAAAACGATAATTTTGGACTCATACACATTAAAAAGAAGATTGTTGGACTCTGGGCTTGTTTAGGGTGGGCTAGGAGCTAAATGAGCTTCAACCCTTTGTGGACTGAATTTCGATGTTTGGGCAAGAGACTAAGTCAAATAGAAGACTGATGAAGATGTGGGGTTGATCTCCGAAATATAGAAGCTGGAAGCGAGGAAATAGGGTTGAAAAGCCCATGAACTTGGTCAAGTGACTCAAGGGGTATAAACGAGCCGAGTAGTGTTGAGCTCGAAACTCGACTCGATTGTTATACTCAAAGCTCGAGACTCGACTCGGTCGAGCTTAAAAATTTTAAAATCGAGCTCGACTCGACTCGATTACCTATATAATTTTCAAAATTAATTGTAAAATATATTTTTTCTAAAATAAACTCGAGCTCGACTCGATTACTTGTATAAAAATATAAATTATATATTAATGACAAATAGTAAATATTGTTGAAGCTCGATTAGGCTTGCGAGCCTTTCAAGCCGAGTATTTATGAGCTCGAACTCGAACTCGGTAGCTACTCGAGTAGCTCGAAATTGACTCAACTCGATTAACTTCGAGTTGATTTCAATTTTTTTTCGAGTCGAGCACGAGTAGCTCGCGAGTTGCCTCGACTCACTTACACCCCCTACTGTGACTGAACGATTGAGAGAAAATGGGAAATGATAAGTTCTTCCCCCAAGGTATGTCTTTAAGGTTCATTTAATATGCCACAACATAACTCATTAGTTGGATACGGAATACACACATACTAAAACACATAAACACCTTTTGGCCAAAAAATATAACATATTATACTTTACGACGACCTAAATACACCTGAAATGACTGAAATTGAGATATTATACTTTACGACGACCTAAATACACCTGAAATGACTGAAATTGAGATATTTGAGGAGCTTTCCACCGATTATTATTGTTCTTCTCATTTTTATTGAGATTTTCGTGTAATTGGAGAAGACAATCAATAGATAATCCAATCAGAGGGTTTTCATCCAAGGCAACAAATTATTAATCGTTGTGCGTTAGTTTTTGACACATAATTATTTAACTTAATTTGTATTTCTTAATTTCTTGTGACAAATTTAATTAAGAAAGCAACAATTAAAAATACATTTTATTTAAAAACATATACTTTTTCCGTCCAAAGTTAATAAGCATAATTTATCTATTACATGTTTTAAAAAATATTAATTACTTATATAAAAATAGATGTATAAAGTAAAAATGAAGAGTATATTAACGTGTTGAGAAAATAAATATTTAAATTTATGAAAATGTGTTTAGTAAGTTTGGATGGAGAAAAAAAAATTAGACTTATTAAAAATCTCTCGTCTTCCAAAAGACGGATATAACTCTTGGATAACTATAAACTAGAGTTTTCCAAACGGTTCCGGACCAACGGTTCGAAACCGGCATATACACGAACCGAGACCGTGGAATTCACGGTCCGGTTACGGTTCCTCCTTTGCGGTCTTAAGGACCGTCGGTTTTTTCACGGTTCGAACCGGCGATTCGACGATTTTTTATTTTCTTAATATCACCTACTCAATTTTCCATCTTTTCATCTCCATTTTTCTTGGTTTGCAGACAAAGTATAGATATATGTATTATGTGTATATATAATTATTTGTGCATGTCATGTAATGTGTGGTCTATGCACAACAGCCGAGAAAAAAAGTTATCCTCTCATTTTAATTGTTAAAGCTTGTTTTAATTATGGGGCCCACAATTAAGAAAACATAAGATATGACTTGTTAAGTGTTAACTCTTTTCATCTTCTTCATGCTTCAGACTTCATAGTAGTTTATATATATATATATATATATATATATTTTATATATATATATATATATATATATATATATATTTTATATATATATATATATATATATATTATGTGTGACTGTGTGTATGCAAAGTATAAACATATATTATATGCGTATATATCTTCAATACTATATGTAGTACCCCACGACGGCTATATGTAGTACCCCACGGCGGCACAACCCACATTAGTTCTCATGGTATCTAATTTGAATTCATTAAAAAAATTGGACGGTTCAGACCGTTGAACCGGCGGTTCCGAACCGAAACCAACTGGAACCAGATTCAACCGTTCGAAACCGGAACCATCCAAAACCGAAACCGCCCCCTCTTTTAGCCGATTCGATTCCGGTTTAAACCCTCCGAGACCGTCGAACCGGCGGTTCGTGAACCGTGAACACTTGTACTGTGAACCAGTCCAATAAAATTACTTAAGGGGCCAGTCTATATACCCCTCCAGCCTTGTTAAATATACCCTTGATTTTCGTACCCCCTAAATATGGTAAATGTTAGATGTATCTCCCACGAAAAATCTAATACCCCTTATTGCCTAAAATACATTTGATACATATACCCCTAACCCTATTTTTTTCCTCATTTACTCCCAACTTCTTCTTCCTCATCACACCCAACCAACAACCACCACCGCCACTACAAACCGTCGGCCGTCGCCCCTTTTTTTTTTTCCTGCAAATAGTAGTGTCGTCCACGCCCGCGCTGCCGCCCCATCCTCCACACATGCCCGCGCCGCAGCCCCATCCTCCACCCACCCATAGCCGTCATCGCCCCCTTTCTTTCTTACTTTTGTTCTTCTTCTTTTGCAACTCATCCACCCAACTGCATTTCCTCCACCCACCCACCCAACTGCCTTTCCTCCTCCCGCTGACGACACCTCACGACCGTCCCTCCCACGCCGCCCACGCTCGCGCCGCCGTCTGCAAGCAGGTAGGGTTTCTTCCCTTTTCCCACAATTCTGTTTTTTTTTTTTTTTTTGACAACTCTTAAGCGAAAATATACACTATCGTCGACAATTTATCGGCGATAGTGTATATTTTCGACAAAGAGATGTCGAAAATTTTATTTTATTTAAAAAAAAAATCTTTCGACAAAGAGTTACCGATAAGAGTGCTTCTCGTTGACAAACCAGTGTCGACAAGAGTATTTTTCATCAACAACCCAGTATCGAAAAATGTATTTTTTTTAAAAAAATTAAGTTTTTTTTTTTTTTTTTTTAATTTCTGGTGAGCGGCGGCGCCATCGGCCGGAGGTACATCAACGGCTCCATCAATTAGGGTTAGGGTTTAAAAGGAATGTATTTATCTATGAATATTTTAATAGTAGGATAAATTGGGTATTTTATATGTATATTTAATTAATAAATGTAAAGGGGGTATATTTAACAAGTATGGAGGGGTTATATAGCCTGGCCCTTACTTAAGCCACCTTTTGACATTTAAAATTCAAAACCTCTGTTGGGCCAAGAAATGGGCCTGTAGGAGTAATGGTTTTGCTTCAGGCCACAGTTATACACACAGCTTTCTTGAGGACACCCACTCATTTACCACACCCGCCCTAAGATAAGTATACACCTCGTAAAATATTTAAAATACCTCTCTTCTAAACAATAATTTTTTCGCTATCAGTCTCCCTCCCTCATTTTTACGTTCACATCCACTAATTCTCTTTCTCTCTTGTGTAATCGACGTGTCTCCTCCCTAGCGCCTTCTCCGCCCGTTGCTAGTTTCGACGACCCTGCTCGGTTCGCATGTTATCGTCTCCGTTTGAAGATCGCCGTCTTCGCCTTTATTTGAAGAAGAATGCGGTCGCCACCCACTGTGTTTCTGCCACTCCTCCACGTCGCGACTCGTTCTAAAGTTTGGATTTTTTAATCTATGGTTTTTGTCGCCCCTCCGTTTAGATTTTTTTCAATCTAAGGTTTCCTCCCTCTAGATCTACTTTGAAAATATCCCGATCTCTTCCTCCCTCAATCAATTTTTCTGTCCTTTTTTTCTCGATTTTATTTACTATTTATTTGTTTTTCATCGATTTTTTTCCCAAAATTTAATTTTATCTGTTAAGAATTAATATACAAGAATTAATTCCCCACCTCTCTAAAAGTCCGAAGACGGAATTCTTTCATGATATCAGAGCTAACCGGGCAAAACGAAATATACAAGAATTAATTCCCCACCTCTCTACAAGTTCAAACTTTTAGATGAGACGGAATTCTTTCATTATCCTTTCTTTACTTTGTTAGTATCCTTCTTTACTTGCTTTTCGAATTTAATAATCTATAAGCCTTCTTTACTTTTTAGTATCCTGTTGTTGTATTTTTTTATTATTAGATCTAGATTTGTTCATGATATAACGAAATGTATTTGTTTTTGTGCTTGGTGTTAAAGGTGAAAGAAAGGCTTGTGTTTTTTGTTTACGTTATTATGTCAAAGGTGAAGGACGAGGAAGGTAGGTTTCTTACAGTCGTGAGGGTGTACTAATCACGAGATTTTTTTTTTTAATTCTAACCAAGAGTAAACTGATATTTCACACCTCACAAATTTATAAAAACAATTATCTCAATGTGTGCGTATAACCGTGGCCTTTGCTTCAATTTCTATTCCAACATTTTTCACGTGAGATTTTATGCTGCCTTTCCTATTGGCCACGGCTAAGTTTTCATTTTTTTTTGATGTTTTCACCTCAAATATGAGTTCACACCCCTATCAAATATGAAATATCACAACTATTTTCTCATATTTATCCACTCTCCCACACACCTTAACCACCCACCCACACCCTTCTTTTTCCTCCATTCAAACTTTTCCAAGTTTAAAATATCTGCTAAAGCCATCCCCGTCTGTTGACCACAACCACCGCCGACCAGTGCCACCCCCTCACCGTGCCCCCACTTAATGGACATAATTTTATACGAATTTCATTGATAAAAATTGGAGTTTTGCACGAAAATCGTAAAGTTTTTTAACAGTGTCAAACTCGACACTAGTTCGCCTAGTTTTTGTCAAAAACTCAGAAAAACAAAATCCCAATTATGTGGATTTAAAAAAAAAAAATCAGAAATTTCAGTCGAGAATTATGAAAATTTTCGGTGAACCAAAGTTGAATTTTTAATGTCGTGAAGAAAATTTGAAAAAGCCGATAACAAATTAGAGTACACATATATTCATTTCAACCACACAATAATGCAACAACAAGACAAATAAATAATAATAGCATAAACAAATAACTAAATACAAACAAACATTATCCAAATACACAAAACCATTAACTATGTTTAAAAAAAAAACACTTACATATGTGTATTGATTGTGTGTGTTTATTTTAGAATATTGAGTAGGATATGATGTAACTTTATATCAAATCAATTGTGCAAGAGTAAGTGATGTTTTTGTATTATATAATGTTACTTTATACCAAATAAATCGTGTAAAAATGAGTATTGTTGTAATAGTAAAATATATAGGTATTTTTTAGAAGTTGATGTAGTTGAATGACGAAATATGGATGTTAAATCTCGAACTAGAACAGTGGCGGATCCAGTGTATAAATTGGGGGTACAGCTAAATGTTTTTTTTTTTTTTAATCTTAGCTAAAAAAATTAATTAATTAGTAAATTTTGATACAAATTATTTTAGTTGCATCCCCATTTCATTTCTCACCTCAAATTAAAAAAGGTTCAACAACAACTTTTTGTTTCCAGCAAAGTGAAAGAACTCAGGTTCAACATTTTAAAACTACTTCAATTATTTTACAGTCTCAAAAGTTAACACACAATACTTCTTAATTTTTACTGTTGAATGATGTTATGCATTTTTTTTTTTGTTATTTAAGTTGCACCAAATTGTATTACTTTTATTATTAAATACTCAATCTGTTCCGGTGAAAATTAATAAAAAAAAAATTGTTCGTCTCAATGAAAGATACTTATTCTTTTTTTGGCAAATAAAGCTCTCTCACATTTCAGTATATTCTTTTTTCTCAATTACCAAAGATAATGTGTAGTTTTCATCGAGACGAAGTGAGTAGTATTTTGCTTAATATCTTTCGCACCCCTAAATTTTAAATCCTGAATCCGCCACTGAATTAGAACAAGACGGGGGACGTTACATCCCACGTTCAGACGTGTGAGTTCCAAAACAAACATGTCCTTAAACTGTCCACAAGTTTCAAGATTTCGATTTTCTTTTTTTGAACGAATTATTTGGGAGGGAGAAAGAATACATAAAGACTGTGTTTTTGTGATTGGAGTGGGGTGAACTCAGTAAGGAAGTAGTACCGTCTTTTCACCTCAAAACTTCAAAAAGAATAAATTGGGGGCGGAAGTAAAAACATAAGGGCGCGATTATACACACACCAACCTATTGAGGACACCCACTGGATGAGTACACACAGTAAGTTGAGGACACCCACGTGGAAATCTAAAAAATACCCTTCTCCCCATTAAAACCCTATATCCTTCACTCATTTGGTACACCCACCCCATTTTCGCCTCCTCCCCTTCCCTCCCACGAGCGGCGCCGTCCGTCATCCCCCTCCCCTCGTTGTCGACAGCATCGTCGCCCCTGGTTCGCCAGCGCCGCCCTCCCTCTCCACGTCTCCGCGGCGCAAAGCCACCGTCCCTCCCCACGCAGCGACAGCGTCGCCGTCCCGTTCCACGTCGCAGCGGCGCAACGGCCCCCCACCCAACATGGCGACAACACCGCCCTCTCTCCCAACGTCGCCGCCCTACAGATCGGAAAAAATCAGGTTGGAAAAAACATGTGGCCGCCCTTCCCCTCTCCATCCCTCGCGCGACCAACCCCTCTTCTCCTCCCTCGTCCGCCGCGGCCGCCGTCTCCCTCCTCCCTCGTCCGCCACCGCCAGTTTCAAGGTAGGGTTTTTGAAAAATTTAGGAATTTTAGGAAAGTTAGGGTTTATAGGAAATTTAGGAAAATTAGGGTTTTTAGAAGTTTATGAATTATTTTCGAACATATTGAGTTTGTTTTGGAAAAAAATTCGAACATCTTGTTCGATCTTTTTTTTCGGACAAATTTAAGTTGTTTTGGAATTTTTTTCGAACATATTGAGTTTGTTCATTAAAAAATTTCAGACATCTCAACTTTGTTTGGGTAAAATTTTCGAACATATTAAGATGGAGTATTTTATTTTTGTTGAAATTTTGTGTTTTTGGTAGTTTTTTTTTATCAAAAGTATGGTGTTTGTTTTGCTGGTGATGGTGGGGATGATTTCGGCGTGAAATGGAATGGGTGGGTGTACTTATCTTCGTTTTTTTTTTAAATTTCACAAGAGGGGTATATGGGACATTTCACGTGCCCTGTAAGATGAAAAAAAAAGTCTAGTGGGTGTACTCAATAGATCCGTGTGTATATAACCGTGGCCTAAACATAAAAGAAGAGTCTGACTATTTACACATCCATTTCAGTTTAGAACACTCCCCCTGCCAGATTAATAATATAATAATAATGTAAAAAACCAAAAATACCCTTTAAGTCATATTAAACTACGAAATGCACCCCCTTACTAACCGCACCCCTCTTTCACCTTTGAACCCTAAACCTAAATTTTTTTCCATCACCACCGATTGGTGGCGGCGCCGCCGCTGCCACCGCCACCACACAACAAAATTTCACCCCAAACAAAAAAAAAATCAATAACTTAGAAAAATTTAAATTTTTTTTAAAAAAATTTCAACAAACCAGTGTCGACGAGAGTGAATATGGTCGACACTGGTTTGTCGAAAAAAAATTAAAAGAAAAAAGTTAAAAAATCCGATCTTTTAGATCGACCATATAAACTCTCGTTGACGAGAGTGAATATGGTCGACGAGAGTAGGTCGAATTTAAAAAAAAAATTAAAATTTTCGACAATGTAATGTCGACCATATAAACTCTCGTCGACAACACGTTGTCGACGAGAGTTTACATGGTCCACATTGTGTTGTCGAAAATTATAAAAAATAATTAAAAAAAAAAAAGGTTTCTGCTGCAGAATTGCAGAAAAACCTAAAACCTAAAAATTAAAATTGATGCATCCGCCAACCGAACTTTACCAGGCGGCGACGGCGATACACTTACCAGGGAGGCGGGGCATCTTCTAACTTTAACAGGCCGACATCTTCGACCAGGAGGCGGGGCGGCATTTTCGATTTGGAGTGGCACGATGGGTTAAACAAAAAATAATTTGCAGAAATCAGAGAGAGAGAGCGGGAGTGGGAGGGGATGCCGTCGCGGCCGAGGGAGAGGGAGGGGAAGGCCGTCGCGGCAAGGGGTGGTGGGCGACGGAGGGGGAGGGGATGTCGTCGCGGCCGAAGAGACGGGGAGGAAGGGGGCGACGACGGCAAGGGGTGGTGGACGACGGTGACAAGGGGAGGTGGTGGGCGGCGACGACAAAGGAAAATGAAGATAGAATTAGGGTTTGAGGGAGGGTGTGGTAAGTAAAGTTGTACTCCCTCCGTCCCATACTTGAAGGCACATTTTACCATTTTTGGCGTCCCATACTTGAAGACACATTACCTAAAATAGCAAAAACACTTTTAAACACTCCCCTTAAAACATCACAATATTACAATAAATGCCACTACTTTATTACACTAAAAAGTAACTTTATTACTATTTATAAAGTTGAAAAGTCTTTACTACCCCCAATTTATCTTACACAATATTAATAAATAATTCAGTCATTAAAATCCGTGCCCAATTGATTTGAGCCTTTAAGTATGGGATGGAGGGAGTATTATATAGATAAAAATGAAAAAAGGGTAATTAAGACAATTTCAGAGGGATGCATCTATCCCGATAAATTTTTAGGGGATACATCAATTGGGAGAGTGTTCTAAACCGAAATGGAGGTGTAAATAATCAGATCCTAAAAGAAGGGAGCATTTGCCATTTAGGCGTGGCCTTTCCTCTTTCTTAAGCCCAAAAAGAATCATGTATATTGTCACGTGATATAAGACTGAAGTTAAGTGGGCCGTGCCGAGTACATCGCATGTGATTTAAAATTTATGCACTGTATGCTTAATTTTATTTTATTTGACAATAATAATACTAATCATGTTTTCAAAATATTTGACGCACCTTAGTGACTTCTTGCCAAAATCTCTTAAAAGATATATGCCCTTAGTGGATGTTAGGTTTGTGAAAAGGGGTGCCAATAGCATGGCACACGAATTTGCTCGAGTTTCTCGATTGTATGAGAACTCTTATTATTGGGTCGACTCACCAAATTTTGTGGTTGGACTTCCCGTCACTCAATGCGTTTGCAATAATGAAAACTAACTTTCATGGTTTTCAAAAAAAAAAAAAAAATTGACGCACCTATTAACGAACACTACAAAAAACGCTTGAATTAGAGATTGGAGGTTTGAGACCGTTATAAAATTGTCTATAATATAGACGAATTTGAGACTATTCTAAAAAAAATTAAGTTTTGAGAACGTTTTTACTCTCGTCTATAATATTAGCATCACAGACCGTTTAGAGACCGAAAATACGGTCTCTAATCCGAAATTAAATTTCAGTTTTGAATTCGATTTTGAGACCGCATTGACCGTCTATATATAATTGGTCTCTAATATTTCTAGTCCCAAAGTTTTCATTGACTGTCCATTTTGACTGCTCGTTTATAGACGATTTTGTGAGATTGTCTATAAACCCTGAAATAATTAATCCACCACAGCCCCTTTTCATTCTTTTCTTCCTTCGTACACCTCCCTTTCAGGCCTCTCTCCCGCGTCTCTCTCCGAAATTTAGGGTGCGGTTTTAGGGATCAAAAATTTTCAAGTACGTGTCAAAATTTATTTGAGTCGGTTTAGTGACTGGAAAATGCGGTCTCAAAATTTCAAGATTAGAGACCGTTTTAGAGCCCGAAAAAATGGCAAACTCACCATTTGAGTCAGGTTTTAGACGGACTGACCGTCTAAAATTAGAGACAGAATAAAAGGGTCTATAATTTGAGACCATTTCATAAATATTTGAGATGAGCATTCAGGAACGGACGAAAAAGTTAATCTAATTGTTACACAGTAAAATGTTTATACAATATAATAATTAACTAATAAGAAATAGGTTTTCCAATTGTACATGATGATCTTGTGGAAAGGGAAATCATTTAATTTGGATCACACAAATATACACACGGATGTGTAGGTGTGTAATTCAAAAACTCCAGTCATATACATGATCCTCTTCTACATAACTAATTATATGACTAACAACTTCACTTATTTTAAATAACTTTACTTTATATATTTATTTAGAACCCCTCCACCTCATAATGTGCATGCTGTTAATGATGCCCATTTTTTTTTTTTTTTTTACTTAAATTCGTTGAATGAAGTTATATAGAGGTAATGACTTGGTCATGATATCAGCAAGTTTTCTTCTATAGGATATGTATGAACTCGATGATTCATTTTTAGATCTTTTCTTTTGGGAAATGAACATCAATATAAATATGTTTGGTTTTTTCATAGAGACAGGGGCTGTGAGCCATACAAAAAGCTGATTTGTTGTGTGTGTACATGGTTGCAAGCTGGCCATGAGGTTCATGAAGACCTTTTAGAATGTATATTATCCATCGTGTTTCACATGTTTACGGAGGCCAAGGGCGGAGCCATGAAAGAAAATTAGAACGGATGGAGGGGAGATCATAAATAAAACTCTCATTAAACAAGACATTACAAAGTTAAAGAAGTTTCAATGTTACATCTTTGAATTTACTATTGATTTCAGTCAATTGAATATCTATCGCATTGTTAAAAAATCAATGAAATCTATATGGAAGTCTTTAGTTCGACTTTAATATGTCTTTTTACATTTGAGGGATTTAGTTTAGGATTTACTCCCTCGTCCAATTTTATTATTCTCACTTTCCTTTTCGGGCTGTCCAATTTTATTATTCTCATTCTCTTTTTGAAAAATTTACTATTCACACTACTTTATCTCCACCCTTCAACCATCATTTATTTACCCAACTTATCTACTTTATACATAAACTACTATTATTCTTTAAATCATGTGCCAAGAGAGGCGGGCATATTGAAATTGGACGGAGGGAGTATTATTTAATTAAAATTTTAAATTATGTAAAGAATTAAATATGAATATTTTACAATTAATTTAACAAAAATAATTATGAATTAGTGGTAAAGTATCTCGTTTATGTGGAAGTTGGTGGTTTCATTCTGTTAAGAGTGTTAGGTAGCAAGTATATATTTTTTATATATATATATATAATAATAATTTTATTTTTGAATCATGGGCCCTTTAGACCATGTTTAGTGGTTTAGGCCCTGTAGGTATAGAGTTTTGCTTCGCAATAGAGTTTTGAATAGTAAACTTTATATATGAAGTATCTATTATTTTATTAATATTTATAATTTTATATTAATAATTTGTTAAATATAATTACAATTCTATTGTTATACTAATTTATAATTTAATTTCATTTAAATAAAAGTAATATTTAAAAATTAAAAGTTTATTTACATTTTATGATTTTGATAAAATTAATAATATTTAATTTAAAATTTAATTTACTAATTGAATATTTAATTGTAAAAATTTATTTAAATATGAAGATAAATATATTATTTAATGATTGTAATATATTGAAAATGATTAAAATAATAAATAGAGTAAGATATAGAGTTTCATATGGTTGGAGATGGTTTTTAAAATGGGCGCGGCTAAAGGCACACACAAAATGGATGAGGACACCCACCTGAAAATCCCAAAATTACCCTCCCTCAATTAAAACCCTCTCTTCTTTCTCTTCTCTTCTTCATTCTCTCTTCTCTTCTTCCTTCTCTCTTCTTCGGCCACCCACCTCCATTTTTACACTTCCATTCCTCTCCGCAGCGCCGCCACTCCACTTCGTCGCGGCGGCCCCACGCCCCACGCCGCCCACTGCGCAGGCGGCCTACCTCCTCACCCCACGGCCCACGCCGCCCACTGCGCCGGCGTTCGCAGCCGTCGCTGAAGCTTCTTCCGCCGCCGCCGCGACCCCTCCGTTTGAAGAGAAGACCAAGCGACTCGGCCACCGTCGCGAACCCTCCCTCGCCTTTTGCACAAGCGCCGTCGCGCCCCCTCCCCTTCCTCCTTCAAACGCCGCCACCGTTGGAGTTGTGCGCGTTCGCCGCCACCGCTGGAGGTGTGCGCGTTCGCCGCCGTCGCTGGAGGTGTGCGCGTTCGCCGCCGCTGGAGGTTTCAAGGTAGGAATTTTTTTATTTTTTTTGGAAATTAGGGTTTTTACAAGTCCTATAATTTTCGAACATATTGACTTTGTTTTGAATTTTTTTTCGAACAATGTGTGTTTGTTTTGGGAAAAAATTCGAACAGGATGTTCGATCTTTTTTTTCGGACAAATTTGAGTTGTTTTGGAATTTTTTTCGAACATATTGAGTTTGTTTTGGAAAAAATTTCGAACATATTGAGTTTGTTTTGGAAAAAAATTCGAACATGTTTGTTTTGGAATTTTTTTCGAAGAGTTGGTGTTTTGGAAAAAAATTCGAACTTGGTGGTGGTGGTAATTCTGTGAAATAGAATGGGTGGGTGTACTCATCTTTATTTTTTTCATAAATTTTACATTAGGGGTATATGTGACATTTCACATGTTCTGAAAATTTAAAAAAATGTTTGGTGGGTGTACTCATGGGAAATCTGGGGGCATTTAGCCGCACCCTTTTAAAATAGAGTATCAAAAAGTGTATTTTGAAGTTTAGAGATTTTCATTTGAGAGTTTGTGGTTGAAGATGGTCTTAGCCCTACATACATTCGCCCATGATGGAGGCCATGAGGTCCATTACAAAAAATAAGGAGTTTTGTGACGGCCAGAAAATTGTAGCAAATTGCTATGAATTTGTGGTGAAAATGGTCAAACAAAAATAAAATATGTGAATTTTTTTTTTAGGGGGGTTTATAAGATTACAAATCACGAGCACAAGATCTTGATCTTCAAATCATAGTATCGCCGTCCATTCCAATCGTGAGAAGAGGAAAGACGAATTTCCCTTTACCTTCGTAGATGCACAGGTCTCTAATCTTTCAACGAGACAACCCCACACTAAGGTGTTCTCATGTCAAGAATAGAAAACATAAGAAAAGGACAAAGTTTCACCAAGTACCGTATCCCAATAATCAGAACACCAGGGCTCTAGAGTCCATCTCAAAGAGCCCAACCATAAAAAAAAAAAAAGTCTCACAACCACAACACAGACCCATAACGGGAAACGAGACGCCCAAGGAGCAGCTGAAACAACCAAAAAACAACTAAAACACTATACTAAACAAACAAAATAAAGCTAAACAGGATCAACAAAGAAATACCCGAACGGTCACCGTGGCTCCGTTAGGATAATTTCTACGTTGATCCCTAACAAGAAACGAAGAAGACAACTACATAAAGAAGGGAAAAACTAAAAAAATCGGTGCAACGACGGCGGTGACGGCAAGAACAAAGTAGATCTAAGGATCTGCTTCCTAGATCTAAAAGGACGCGACGACGGAAGGCGGCGGACAGTGACGTTTCAGATCTGGCACAATAACTCACAGATCTACATGACAGAAGGCTAGATCTACAAGATCCACAAGAGAAAGAGGTTGAGACAAAATTGTAGGTCAACAATTTGCGACTTACAATTTTTCGATTCGTTTTAAATTTGTGACGGAAATTTATTCGCCTTAAATTTGTGTTGAATTTTGCGACAATTTTTTTACTTGCGACGTACAACTTGTCGATTCATCTTAAATTGCTATGAATTTGTGGTGAAAATGGTCAAACAAATAAAGTTAACAAAAATTGTGACAAAATTGTAGGTTATCGACGTACAATTTTTCGATTCGTCTTAAATTTGTGACGGAAATTTAATTTGGTGTCAAATTTGTGTTGAATTTTGCGACAATTCTTTATTATTTATTTGCGACGTACAACTTTTCGATTCGTCTTAAATTTGTGACGAAAATTTAATTCGTCACAAATTTGTGTTGAATTTTGCGACAATTTTTTATTATTTATTTGGGACGAAAATTCAATTCGAATTTTGCGACCTTTTTATTTACGATGAAATTATTTTTCATCTCAAGGTTGCTAGTTTGATATCCACATACTATCTCGAGGTTGCTGGTTTGATGCCCAACTAACATAAGTTAAATGTAATTTTCTTGAGCTTTTGAAGTGGCTAGTCAAACATAATGCGGATGTCAAAAATGTAATTTTTTAAAATGCTCCAAAAAATAATCAAATGACATCTCCCAAAATTTAAAAAGATCTTATCAATTGTTGTGCTAAAGAGACAACTAAACGCATTATACAAGATCTTGGTGATCACTACTTTGATATCTATACTAATATAATACACCTACATGTTTCCTTTTTTAATTTGGGCGGGAAACTTTGTGGTCCGTTGATCACTTTTCTTGATTATCATCATGGCCGTTCATTTAGTCTTCTTTCTAATTATGGTAAGACTTATTTATTATTTGTAATTAATATATTTATTTTCTCTTACTTTTTTTTGGCCGTTGATATTCTTTGATGAAATATGAGCCTTAGGATTAGATGCTTAAAATTAGGAACCGTTACATTTTTTTCTCTATATATTCCTGTTTTTTCTTTGTCATCTTATCTCATCTCACATCGATCTCCATTTTATGTTTGATGTTTTTTAGGAGTTTGAATTAGAGTTTGTAAATTTGAGATGTATTATTCTAGAGGTAGATAGATACTCTATTCATAATAGTTGAATCTATATTTTATGATTATTGTAAAGATTTGAAGGTTCATTGTATATTTTCGTTTGTATTCATCAAGATTCGAAGATTTGCTGAAAATTCTTCAAATGTATTGATCAATGATTTGAAGATTTGTTCAAAGTTTTAAAAATATTCGTTAGAGGTTTGAAGATTTGTTGAAAATTTCAAATGTATTATCATAAATTTGAAGATTTGTTGAATTTATTCGAATGTGTTCATTTGAGATATTGAAATTTGATGTCAATAGGATACGCTTTCATCTTCTCATTTCTCTTTTATTTAATCATCTCCATATAGATGAAACAAACATATTTTTAGTTTGATAAAGATTGTGTATTTACTTTTTATTGATTATAAATGTTGATTTTATTATTCAATCTTGATTATTAGTATATGCAATCAATATATTAGAAAATAAGTTGACCATTTATAACAAACACAAACAATTGTTTTATATATAAAAAAAATTGTCGGGGTTAAATAAAAAATATTGAAGATGAGATAAGATGTTGAATTATTATTATGTAAACATTAATATTTGAAATACTACTATTATAATTTAAAAAATATATTCACAAATAATTTATTGTATTAATTTTTTTTGATAATTGTATATTCTTATTACTTATATTGTGAAAAATAAAAAAAATACATAAATACTCACTTTGTTGAAATCCTAAACCATGCTATTAATTATTTTTTTATTGTTGAATATATTAATTTCAATCCAATATTAAAATTAATGATCTTAATTGTATTACGTAACCATTATGTTTTTATAATGAAGGTATTATTATGGAACCATTATGTTTTTATAATAAAAGATTCAATGGAAAAATTAAATTGAAGGCTTGTATGAAAATACCTTCTTTAATATTTTAGATTTTTTAAATGTAATTTACATTATAACCTTGACCATAAATTTAATAGTGATTGATATTTTTTATGTAAAGTTTGTTAATTTCATTACACCCTCAAAATTATGACAATTAATTTTTTTGTTACTGTCCGTTTATTATTGACTCTAAATATTATTTATTTTATATACCCTCAAATATTGATAATTTAATAAAAAAAAAAGATATATATTTCATGTTCATATTGACTATTTTATCTTGACCCTAAACAAAGTCATATTGTGTAGTTCTCTAATATTAATAGTAAAAAAAATATATGACAATTAATTGTTATATCAGTTAGACTAAGAATTTTCATTATATCATTATTGGTAATTGATACGACAAAATGGATGTGATTAATATTTTTTTTTTTAAATACTCATATATATTATTTAATATAATATAGATCGACTCTCACTTAGTGTCCATAGTTTTTTTTACAACTACTTTTCATTTAACTAATTCGTCATAACCATTGTAATTTATAATTTCATGAAAAATTTATAAATATATAAAATACCATCGCATTTTTTCGCATTTTTTTCTAGACAGTTGATAATTTTTTCATGAAGGAATATTTGACCTATTTAATTAAAAATCACATGTTAGACTCATCTTGACCCTTAATCTAACAATATCAAATTGTGACCATTTACTTTGTTCCGTTAATTATACAAACATTACATTTTGTCAATTATCTCATTCAATCTTGCATTCTCAACTTCTTCCAATTTCTTGACTATATATACTTCGTTTGAGATTAGTTTGAGTTGTCATTTAAGTTTTCCTAATTTCTCATTTTTGGTTTATTTAGATTGGATTTAATTTGTATTAGACTATTTGTATGTATCAATGTCACATTCAATTAGCTCGATAATATTGCAGTTGTTTCTATTATTGATTTGTTTCAATGTACAAATACATATTTTAATTAAATTAATAATTTTTGTTAATTTTATGTTTTAAATGATGTTGAGGTCGCACGACAAAATGTTGGACTAAGCTTTCGATATAATTAAATTTACAGTTTAACTATGTTGTGTTAATTCTTCAACGTGAAGAATCTTCTCAAATTTCATGGCGCAAATGAGATAATTGGTTGATTGCTCGACATTATATCAACGACATGAAATTTCATGAGAAACACCTACGCAAACGCTTTTGCTTCTCAACGTACGATAACACCTTTATTTCTAATGGTGACAACAACTTTCAAATTTTGCCGAAAGCTACTTTTATAAGTATATATATTTTTATAATTGCTACATTATAAAATTAATAAATATATAATACACAATCACTCATTTTCTAAAATAGCTTTCCCACCTTTTTTTTATCCATTGGTATTTTGATGAATTATGGTCGTTGATCTATCTTACATATATATTGCATGATATATTTTACTTTTATTTTTATTACATTTTCTTAACATCTATTTTCTTATACATTTATTTCTTCTAATATTCCAACTATGTGCATATTTTAAGGATACATTTTGGACCATTGATCACCTTTTCTCTATTTCATCATAATCGTTGGTTTTTTTTTTTTTGGTTATTAATGGTAGGTTTTTGACAACATTGTCATTAAACTCATCATTTTATCCTACTTTATATTGACTGTATATTTTTTGTTGATGATATATGGACATTTGGATTAATTGCTTAAATATATGACCAATTTTTTTTTTTGTAGACTATTTATATAAATCATTTCATTGTTTATTTTCATCACCTCACTTCTCCATTTTCTTTTAATTTTTTATTGAGTTTGAATTATATTTGTAAAATTAATTTCTAGATCTGTTATTTTGAAAATATATAGATAGAAGTCGAAACAAATGTGTATTGTATATGAAAATTTTAGTAAATCATCTTTTGTACATAGTCATGAAGATTTGTTGAAGGTTGTGCAATTTATTCATCAGATATAATTTGAAGAACTGTTCAAATCAATGGTTTGAAGATTTGTAAAAAAAATTATATTATTTTATTTTTAATTTAAGATTGTAGGGTTTTTATCATTTTCTATTTATCTGTAAAATGAAATGATTTTTCATTTATACAAAAATATGTATTATAATGTGAATATAGTCCAATATACAATTTACATTATTTTTTAATTGCATTAATCTTTCTTTCTCCCTTTCATTGTCTTCTAGGTTATTTACTTCCTTCATATGAATCTAACGAAATTAAAGTTAATTGATCGTTGTTGATGTATTAATGAATCTTTTATATGATTTTTTTATAATTGATTTACTTTAACTAATAATAGAAAAATAATATGATATAAACACGTAATTGGAATTGATTGACTATAAATTCTTATATGGAATGTAGGCTATAATTGAAATGTGTATTCATATGAATATAGTTCAAAATATATTGACTATAAAATCTAATTTGAAATATAAATTCATCACTTTTATTTATTTTACATTTTGACGACGTAATGAATCTATATTTTTTATTACTTGAATTTAGTTTAATTACTACTCCCTCCGTTTTTTAATAAGTGTCACTTTGACTTTTTAATTAATTTTAAAATAAATGTCATTCTAGGTTTTTTTCTTTAATTTTGACTATTTTACCCTTATTCATTTACCATATATATTGTTAATAAATAAATTCCATAAATATTGTTTATACCAAAATTAATTTGATTTATGAATACTAGCTACATTCTTGACCACATTCTTTATCAAACAAAATTTATATATTAAAATTAGTTACAATTAATGAAGGGTAATATAGACCATAATTTATAATCTTAATTTGTTGAAAAAAGCTAAAATGACACTTATTAAAAAACGGAGGGAGTATTAAATTAATGTTCTTCTAAGTAAACAAAAAAAATAGTATTTAATTTTATCGTGAATTGATAATTTATATATATTTATCAATTTATGCATTACATTTTATTAGAAGTGAGAATTTTAATATAAAAATAATATTTTTCATATATTTTATTCATAAGTTACTGTCAATAATATGCAAAAGATTCACTATTCAGAAAATTGATGAGTTTAAATGAAAACAGTGATGATATTGTTGAACTAGACCTCAATGATACGTGTGATCACGTACAATAATCACGTAGAATGTAAGTGATGACTTTTTAAAATTGATTAAAATATAATTAAAGACAAATATATTTACTAATACTACTCCCTCCGTCTCACTATAAGTTTTTCCTTTCTTTTGGGTGTTTTGATTAAGAAATATGATAAAATATAAGTGATGTGATGATAAGAGAGAAAATAATAGATGAGTACACATGAGATGAAGTATGATAAAATAATAGATAAAGTATAAGTTATGATGTTAATTCAATATAGTAGAATAAATTTAGTTTATTATATTATTTCTAAATGTCACATTAATTTATTTTTTTAATTATTTACAATATTTGGTTCGAGGTTTTTAATGTCAAGTAATTTATCTTTTGATAAAAGTTTTTAATCGTCACGTACGATAATTCAAGACAACGATCAATGTTAGATGAATCTTCATCGTTTGTGTTTGATTTGACTGGTGATGATATTGATATTATTTAATTACAAACAAGAGATCCATTATTCAGAAAATTAATGAATTTTAATTAGAAAAGTCACAAGATATTATTAAAAGTATAACAGTTTCATATATTAAAAGTATTAAGACATATATAAATATTAATCATTTTTTTTTTAATATAATATTATGTATATAGATGTATTTATATTTTAATATTAAGTATCATTTTATTGAACATGTTTTAACGTTTACCTTTTTTTTATTGCAAAGTTGTTGACTATTAGGATATTAGAGATCCTATTCATAGTTGTCAATATTGTGGTGCAATGTTCTTGTATGATGAAAGGTTAAAGTCCGGTCGAGTTTCCGAACGACCAAAATTCTCATTGTATTGCACTAAAGGAAAAATACAAATACCATATATGCCTCAACCTCCTCCAATTCTTCGAGAACCAATTTGGGGTAATACTGCAAAGAGACATTATTTGGATAATGTTCTTGTTTTTAACAATATGTTCTCCTTTACTTCTTTGGGTGGGAAGATTGATAGAATTGTTAATATCAGAGGCGCTCCACCGGTGTTGCGCTTATATGGAAAAAATTATCATAGAATGGGTGGTTTATTGCCATCAAACAACCAAAGTTCGCACAATTGTACATTTACGACACTGAGAATGAAATTTCCAACAAAATAAAGGTTGTTAGGTATTTTTATTTTAATATTCAATTGCATAATTTTTTATATCAATCTTATGTTTTTGTTAATAACATGTCGAATCTAAACATCAATATACATAATACATTACATGTTGAAATAGTAACAGATCTTAATCTGTTCAAAAAAAAGTAACAGATCTTAAAAATATGTTGGTTGGTTATAATGTACTTGCAAAGAAGTTTCGAGAGGCTGAGCCTTTCTTGAAGGAAATTCTAATGTGACTATGAGATTGATTGCTAAAAGGGGACATGATCCTAAAAGGTATAACTTACCTAATGTGTTTGAGGTTGCTGTTGTGGTTATTGGTGACCTTGATCAAACTCTTGGTAGTCGTGATATTGTTGTAGAAACTTATGCTGGTAAACTTCAACGCATTACAAAGTTGAATCTGTCTTATCTTGGTTTGCAATATCCACTTCTTTTCTCATATGGTGAGGATGAATATAGAGAGAATATTTTGTTTGCTACATCTGCGATGCATAGAGTTGGAACACGTAAGTCTGTTAGTTATAGAGAGTACTTTCATTTCAACTTCAACATAAGAATGGTGAACCTTCTACGATTTTATCTTAAAAAAGGTTCACTCAACAATTTATTGTTGATGCCTATATTATGGTTAAGACTGGTAGACTTAAATACATAAGGACACATCAATCAGAGCTTCATAGTGAAATATATAGTGTTCAGGATGCAGTTTTAGATGGTGAGACAGATGCACGTGCATTGGAAAAGCGAGTTGTTTTGCCACCTTCATTCACTGGAGGTGTACGCTAAATGGTTCAAAATTATCAAGATGCAATGACAATTTGTAGATGGGCCGATTAACCTCAATTATTTATAACCTTCACGTGCAATAAAAAATGACCCGAGATTGTACGTTTTTTAAAATAGAAAGAAAATAATATTTGAAAATGTCAAAGCAGGTATTTAAATTTATTTATTTTTTGTTTAAAATAATAATTTTATTGTCAATTTTATTTGCAGTTCTTTATACTATTGAATTTTAAAAGCGTGATATTGCCTTCCTCATGCACATATATTGGTGTTTCTTGAAAATTACAATGAGGTTTGTAAATATTTGAGCTTGCTACATGATATTTTTATTATAATTAATTATATTTTATCTCATGATTTTTTTAAATTGTTACGGTTTTCATCTGAGAATAATATTGATCGCATTATTTCTGTTAAGTTACCTGATAAGGAAAATGATCGGTTATTTTAATGTTGTTTGTGATTTAATGATCCATAGTTCTTGTGGTGCTGCAAATCCACGTTCTTACATAACCGATGAAGGTTCAAGTACAAAATATTTTTCTAAAAGATTTGTTTTAGAGAGTTTTCGATTGATGAAGATGATTATCCTATTTATAGGCGAAGGAATGATGGAAGAATTTTTAACAAGAAAGGTTTTGTTTTGGATAACAGACACGCTGTTCCTCATAATTATTATTTTATTTTGAAGTATGGTGCACACATCAATGTTGAATGATGTTATCAATCAAAATCCATAAAATACCCGTTCAAGTATGTCGACAAAGGACATGACCGTGTTACTGTGTCTTTCTTTGAAAGTAAGAAACTGTCTGGTGGGAAAGCATGTTTAGATGAAGTTAAAATGTACTATGACTGTAGGTACATTTCTCCATGTGAAGTTGCTTGAAGAATTTTCGGGTTTGAGATTAATTATAGAAATCCACCAGTTGAACGTTTGTGATTTCATCTTCCTGATAAGCACACTGTTTTATTTCATCTTCTTGAAATGACCATCGGTAAAGCAAAACATGTTTTTAGCTTGGTTTGAACTCAACAAGAATTCTTCTAAAGCAAGAAATTCGACTTATGTTGAAATACCACAATTTTTCGTATGGAAGCCGAACACTAGAGAGTGGGTTGAAAGGTATAGAGGTTTTACAATCAGACGTACGTATTTGTTACGTTCCACCTGGTTCTGGTGAGACACATTACTTGAGGATACTCTTGAATGTAATTTGTGGATCTACATCGTATGATGATTTGAAGAAATTCAATGGAGTAATTCATCCAACATTTCGGGAAGCTTGCTTTGCTAGAGGTTTGTTGGACGACGATAGAGAGTATATTGATGGTATGAAGGAGGTTAGCTATAAGGCTTCAACATCTTCGATGATGAATTTATTTGTTACGCTACTAACATAAGGTTCATTGGGTCGACCTTATTAAGTTTGGGAAAAGTGTTGGAGACATCCGTCTGATAATGTTCTTTATAATATAAGAAGAATTAAGCATTTTTCAGGTATGTTAAAGTATTTTTGTGTCGTAATTTAATTCCATTATAATTATTCAACTTCACTAATATGCAAATCATTTGAATTTAGTTGGCGGTCAATTAATTACTTTAAATTATTGTTGATTTATTGAAAACTTTGATTGATTAAATTATTTCACATAATTTTAGGGATACAACAATTTTTTTATTGTAAATTTTAATTGACTTTGAGATTTATTTTAATTTTAAAAATATAAAAAATTAGATACTATTTTTACTTATTTTATCAATATTATCTAAAAAATGTAGTTAATAAAAGATTAAATTTTAAACTAAAATTTGATTTAAATATGTATTTCTTATGTATATTTCTATATATATATAATATAGAGATTGATAAAATATATTTTAGTGTTTATTAATTATCTAAGTGAATAACACTTAAAATCAATGTATATATCTAAATCAATAATAATTATATGTATTAATTAAAAATATTCATATATTTATATTAAATTAATTTTTCATATTGTTTTAATATATAAAATTATTTTCGTTGAAACATCAAATGTAAATCTTTAAATTATATATATGAAAAATAATAATTTAATTTATTACATACTTTTTTATCATATAAAATATAAATTTTGATTTAATACTAAATTTCAATTGTTTTACATAAATTTATCACTCATTTATTTATGACAAAAAATCAAATATTATATATAATTTGTTTTAGAATAATTAATTAAATGTAAACCTATATACATAATAAATAATAATGTAACTTTTATATGCTTATTTATTAGTTTAAATATAAATATTTATTTAAATCTAAATTTCAATTACTTTGCATAAATTTATCATTCATTTACTTATGAAAAAAAATTAATTTATTTTAGCATAATTAAGTAATACCATTTTAATTTTAAATTCTTTGTAGAATTAAGGATGACATAGGATGAAATCAAGAGTTGTTGTTTGATATAAATTGATAATATGTTGCAGATTCTTAGTAAGTTTTTGCACGATTTTAAAGGTATGCTGATGGTAAACCATGATCCGAACTTTTCATCTAAAAATAGATTGAGTTTGAATGAGTTTACATACAACATATCAGATTTGAAGTTAAGAGTATGAGAATTTAATTAGCAAAGTTAGTGATGAACAACATGGTGTGTATGATAGAATAATTAGGCCCATTCAGCTGATAAAGGTGGTGTGCTTTTTGTTTATGGATATGATGGTGGAACATGCAAAACTTTAATATGGAAGACTTTGTCATCATTTTTTAGATCTAAGGGCAAAATTGTAATTAATGTAGCCTCGAGTAGTATAACTTCACTACTTCTTCTCGGTGGACGTACTGCTCATTCCAGATTTTCCATTTCAATTGATGTTACTGAAGATTCTAAATGCAATATTCATCAAGGAAGTCCTCTTCCTAACCTCTTGATTAAATGTGATCTTATAATATGGGATGAAACGCCATGGTTAAAAGATATTGTATTGAGGCTCTTGATACGACTTTGAAGGATATTATGTAGCTCACATATCATTTGTCATCTAAACTACCTTTTGGCGGTAAGATTGTTGTGCTTGGAGGTGTTTTTCATCAGATATATATTACCCGTTATTCCAAAAGGAACTAAGCAGGATA
This sequence comes from Galeopsis tetrahit, assembly GCA_963675135.1. Lineage (NCBI taxonomy): Eukaryota > Viridiplantae > Streptophyta > Magnoliopsida > Lamiales > Lamiaceae > Galeopsis > Galeopsis tetrahit. The sequence continues at coordinate 68,541,051 of OY776128.1, read as the reverse complement.
TCGTTCACGCTACTATCAATTCATCTAATTTATGGAATGATTGTACCCTTCTAAAACTCACTAAGAACATGAGGCTTCAAAACGTGAGATCTAATGGACTTCTATATGATTTGAGTTCTTTTTCTGAATGGATAGCATCTATTGGAGATTGTGCTATAGGGAAAAAAATTGAGTACGAATGTGATGTACAAATTCTTGAGAATATTTTGCTAAAGTGTGGTGATGATCCGATTTATACTATTGTTGATAGCATTTATCCCGATTTTAAAAATATGATGGATGATCATGATTATTTACAAAGTAGAGTTATTCTTGCACCCACGTTAGATGTTGTTAGGTCAATAAATGAACACATGATTCGGTTAAATGAAAATGAATCGCTTACTTATTTGAGCTCCGACAGTCTTTGTAGATCTGATCTTAATGTTGATAATTTGGCTAATGTCCATACTCATAAATTTTTGAATAGTTTGAAGTGTTTTGATGTACCTGATAATGAATTGAATTTGAAAGTTGGAACACCGGTAATGTTATTGAGAAATATAGATCATTCATTGGCCTATGCAATGGAACCAGGTTTATGCCATTTTTTTAGTAACATTTTCTTTATTATTTTTTTTATTTTATATAGTTTAAAATTTTGCATTTTATTTTATGTATAATATTTTTTTTCTATTGTTAGGTTGGTTATAACCAGGTTGGGTGATAAACTTCTTAAAGCTAAGGTTCTAACTGGAAGTAGTTGTGGACAACTGGTATTGATACCGCGACTTACATTGACACCTTTTGATTTTAGATTACCTTTCAAGTTTCAACGTAGATAGTTTTCGTTGATTGTGTCATATGCTATGACTATTAATAAAAGTTAGGGGCAATCATTTTCAAATGCAGGTATTTTTTTGAAAAAAAATTGTATTTAGTTATGGTCAATTATATGTAGCTGTATCTAGAATAACAAATCGTTGTGGTTTGAAGATCCTGTTATGTCATGACAACAATCGTGATTGTAATATCACAATAGTGTTTCATGAAATTTTTAGGAATGTATGATTTTATAATACTGTAGTTTAATTTATAAATTTTATAAGTTTTATGTTACTTATTTTTTTGTAAGACATTACTATTGATTTTAGATTATTTCATTATTTAATTGAATGCAATTTATGTCACCAAAATTACTGTAATATTCTTTAACATTTTATAGTTATTTAATAGTTTTGTTGTATCATAAATATACGTATATTTAATTATTACACATTAATTTTATTTTTTTGTATTCTAAGTTTTAATTTATATAGTATAAGACATCAATGTAATTAAATTCTAAGATTAATAATTTATCAACATTTTATCTATGTTTATTTTATTATTTTTATAAATTCGATACAGTATAATAAATAGGTAAAAACTTGTGTGAGACCGTCTCACGGATCTTTTTCCGTGAGACGGATCCTTTTAACCCATATTTCAAAATTTTGGGTAGGATAACCCATATTTTTTTTTTCAGATTTTGGTTTGTAAAAAAAGTGATAATGTTTAAGTAAAAAGTGATACTCCCTCCGTCCCGGAATAACTTTCATAGGTAGGTGGACACGTAAATTAAGAAAGTGTAATAATGAGTGGAGTTTTGAGGGGTAATTTTGTAAAACTTTATGTATAAAGTAAAGAATGAGTTGACATTTGTGTATGTGTGGAGAAAAAGTAATGGCATTTGTGTAAAATTGAGGATATTGTGAGAGTGGAGTTTATAAAGGGGTTTCCATTTTAAGGGTGTGAAAGTTATTGTTGGACGTCCCGAAAAGGAAAGTGTGAAAGTTATTGTGGGACGGAGGGAGTAATATTTTTAACAAAAGTGACTATCACTTTTTACTTAAACACTATAACTTTTTGCTCAAATATTATCACTTTTTATATATAAAAGTCGTCTCACAGATCTCATTCTGTGAGACGGTCTCACCCAAGATCAGCCTTAAATAAATATTAGTTAACAATAATTAATTTTTTACTTATGATAATAAATATATATATATATTTATTATCATAAGTTAGTGGTATTATTATTATAAAATTAATACACACTATAAATAATATTTAAAATTTTAAATGTCGTCGTATTATTCAACACATCAGACCGTGCGCTAGCACGGGTGCCCTACTAGTTTTAGCTAATGAGTCAAGTGATGTCACTACAAAAAATGCTCCAAAAGGCTAGGAGAAAGGCAACGAATTCCCCCTCTTTAATCTTAAAGGCAAAGGCAACGGCTTAGCCCCGTTGCCAATATGATCGTCGCCATTTTAAAGGCAACAGAATTAATGTATTCGTCGCCTTTTTGCAACAGCAGGCGGCCGTTGCCTTTTGACTAGCGCGTGTTAGCCGTTGCCTTTTGGCGAGTGCAACATCTGTTGTCAATTGGCAACGACTGGAATCTGTTGCCTTTTTGCAAGGGACCCACTCTCCTCGCCTTTTTGCAAGGGGCCCATTCCGTTGCCAATTGGCAACGGCTCTAATCCGTTGCCTTTTCATTAGATTTTAAAAAATTAGAACCTGGGATTCGAACCCAGGTATCAAGCATCACACACTCCACCAGACTCACCGCTGGGCCACCATTTAATCCAACAATTCGCGAACATTTAAATTTATTGTAATCTTCAATTCACAACATTTAAGTTCATTCTAATTTTCAATTCACCATATGAGTATAATTATTTTCACTTATACATTTAAATTTATTCTAATTTTCAATTCACAACATTTAAATTCATTCTAATTTTCAATTCACAACAATATCATTACATACAACATTGTATATAATTATTTTCACTTACACATTTAAATTTATTTTAATCTTCAATTCACAACATTTAAATTCATTCTAATTATTTTCAATTCACAACAATATCATTATATACATACAACATTGTGTATAATTATTTTCGCTTATCCATTTAAAAATATCAATTCACTTATCCATTTAATTAAAACTATTTTTATCTTAATTAAAACTATTCCCGTTGCCTTTTAACAACTGTTTAGGAGAGGGGCCCACTCACATTGCCTTTTAGCAACTGTTTAGGAGAGGGGCCCACTCCCGTTGCCTTTTAGAGAGGGGGCTCCCGTTGCCATTTAGCGAGGGGCCCACTCCCGTCTCCTTTTGGCGAGTGCAACACACGTCGTTGCCTTTTCCGTTGCAAAAAGGGGACGGCAACAATATCCGTTGCCTTTTTTCTGGCAGTTGTCAAATTCGTTGCCAATTGGCAACTGTACATTGCCGTTATTAATATCCGTTACCTTTTAGACAATTTTTTGTAGTGTGTGGCTCAAAAGGAGCAACTAGCTCTTTGTTTGCGTTATGTTGATGGTAAATTAAACAGGAATGATAGTTGAACGCTTTTTTGGACTTGTACATGTTGGTGATACCACTGCTTTGACACTTAAAACTGCAATTACATCTTTGCTCATGGAGCATTCTTTGAGTCCATCTAAGATTTGAGGACAAGGGTATGATGGAGCTAGCAACATGAAAGGTACAGTGAGATAAATGGTCTTAAGACTTTATTTATGAAGGGTACGCCATATGCTTACTATGTTCATTGTTTTGCTCATCAACTTCAGTTAACACTAGTAGTCGTTGCTAAGAAAAATAAGGATTGTACTTGGCTATTTGAAACACTTATAAACTTGTTGAATGTGATTGGAGTTTCTTGTAAGCGGAGAGAAATGATTCGAGTAAGTCAATCTCAAAAAGTTGCTCAAGCATGCATTGGAATTAAGTGAACTTGAAAGGATCAGGTTTGAATTAAGAGTTAGGTTTAAAAAGACCCGATGATACTTATTGGGGATTACATCATAAAACTCTTTTGAATGTTATCCACATATTTTCAACATTAGTTGAGGTCCTTGTGATAATTGGAGAGATAGGGATTTAAGGAGTAATATGCAACAGTATACATGAGTTTTTCTCTAATATATTCTCCATCAAAGTAGTAATGCTACCAAGTGGATTTAATCATGTGGATGGCCGAGGACAAACCAATTAAAAGAATATTTGATTTAACTTTTAAGTTAATGGGTATGTTCTGACCATACATTATTTAAACATTTTATAAGACCATTTTTCAAGTTTAATTATTCAAAAAAAAAAAAAAAATACAAGCCACTTTAAAGTGACATGACAAACACTCTATCATGAAATGAAATCGTTCCAGGTAAAATTATTACACTCAGTCTTCAATATTTAACAAGCCAACCAGTCCTCAGACGATCAACAAAGAAATATTTCATATAATTTTTTGTATTACAAAGAAATTACACACCTTCCCTATCCATCTCTCTGTCCTTTTCTCCATTGCTGTATTTAAGAACTTTTTGGTTCATATACTTAAATACTTATCATTCCCTACATTAAAAACTAGATTAATATACATCCACATATAAATTTCATTGTTTGAATATTCAATCAAGTAAGACAAGACGAATATCAACGGAAATGATCAACATATAATAATAATAATAAGCAAATGGGTATATATATATATATAAATAAATTTACCCATTTAACATTTATTTGATCATTTACGAGATTGCATTATGGAATAGTCTCACATAAATATTTGTTTAAAATAACAATTCATATATAATTTAATTGTTTTGACCGACTTGTATATATATATGCACGAACTCTAGAAATATCACCAATAATTAAAATGCAATAAACCAAGTTCTATATCAAATCATTCACAAAGAATTAACTGGAAGAATCTAGTCGTTGAAACATAGACATTGCATTAAATCACACGATCGAAAATCTGTTCCAACCTGTATAATGAAATATCATCAATCTGATTTGAAATATATATATTCATTTTATTTTTTAAATTAAAAGAAAATGTACTTCGCATGATTTAATGCCACAATGACGTAAAAAATAAGGTGCTGCATGTCCACGTGTCACAAAACTCAACCAATGGTGTGTATCTAATAATGTCTTAAATCAAAATTATTTAAATAAAAATGGCCATAGTTGCAGAAATTGTGGAAGTAGTAGTTTCCCTGCAAACGAAGCAAACTAGGTTATCAACCCATTAAAATTTCATCCGTTCAATTTTTGTGGAGTTAGCTGGCATGGGCTCATTTAATTCAGACAAATTCTTTCGTGAGACGGTGTCGCGTGTGGGACAAATCGTGTGACAAATGTATGTATAATGGAGTATATACTGTCAAGTAATTCCAGTCGATTAGACGTCTCCAACCAAGTAGAATACTTGAAGATATAAGAAATAACTGCTCTAGAATAGTAATTCAAAAAGTTAGCAACGAGACAAACAGCACACAAGAATTTAAGTGGATCGATCAATGTGATCTACATCCACTGGACCAGATGAGTACTTCTTTGATTGATAAAGAATGTTTATACACTCATTCACTCGGAATAGGATATTTCCTCACTTCACTCGTGAACTCACACAACTCAAAGATTACAAAACGTACTACAATCTACAATCCAACTTTTACAATGTACACATACAAGAGTATATAAAGACCAAAGGTAGTTGCTGTTGTTAGGAACTGCTTGAGTAGTTATCAACCGTTTGCAATCGCTTGAAACAACCCATGTGCTCTGTTATTGCCCAACTGAAATGGTAGTTATGCCCTCAAGTAGTTGTAACTGTAATACATCTAGTTAAACTAACTAACTTTCATATCAGAAGACTTGTCCATAAAGATCAGAACACTACTTAGTGTGCTGATACTCAACTCTTCTGTTCTTGTGATCAAAAGCTAACTCTGCTGATAGACTTCTACTGTACTGATATACCCTGTTGCAGTACTATGCTGATATACTCTGCTGAAGTATTGTGCTTGATATACTCTGCTGAAGTACTGTGCTGACCCAACCAACTGTGCTGAAATTTAAGCATCACCTCCTCAGCTGATTGAAAACCTTCAACTCATCTGATTTCGGCCTAAGTCATTTTATCTGATCCTATCAGCTCACTACTCACTTAGTGTGCTGACTATGAGATTATGAGATAACACTCACATATACATATTTTCATATATATATATATTAACACAAATCATTATCATTTTTTCTTTGATCGTCCCTAGTACTGTAGAGTGCTTCATTATTTTATAGAGTACGCGCGTACTCAGTCTTCTTGCATTAGTTACACAGAATAATATATTGGTACACATGTAATATTTTTTTAGGAAAATTGCATTTTATTAATACAGTTAAGTATATACATTTATTTATTTATCATATAGGGTATTTTAATGTTCTGTTTTGTATACTATATATCTTACAGTTTAGATGTCTTATCATTTTCATCTTTCAATCGCTTGAAATATATATGATTGGGGACAGTTTTATCGTTTCTTTTATTTAATGTGTGATGTATTTTTGCCATGCATAAAAATTAGAATTCACTATGAAATTTTGAGATGTCTCTCCTGAGTTGTGTATCAATCATTATGTTTGGGAAAAAACTACAGTAACTGAGAAAAAAAAAATCAATAATAACACACAAAATTGTTTACGTAGCTCGTAAAGAATTGATTATGTATTGCACACTATCAAGCCAATTAATTGAATTTATACGTTCATCTTTCTAGGATCATTTTGAAAAAAATCGAAAGTTAAGAAATTAAAAAAATTCATTAAATTTATGTAAATCGATGAGCTGTAGTTGGAGTTGAATTACCTCTATGATAGGGCAGTGTACATTAAGCACTTTGGGCCTCACAAGTACAACCCAACACGTTAATATTGATCAACAGTTACAAATTCTCATTATTTAAGTTTTGTTTTTAGTTGCAAAGAATCTAAAGATAAATATACAATTTTGTCTCAAGAGATGTGATGAGACGGTGTCACACAGTAATTTATTTAGGAGATATTTTAATATATTGTGCTCTTGTGCATGTAATCTAAATGACTCCGTTTATCTAATGTAATTACCTTAAAAAAAATCATATACAATATTGCACATACTGTATTATGAAAGTAGTATAAAATTTTGAATTTGTCCAAAAATTGCACAAGAAAAATATAAAAGTTCACTCTCAAGTTTGTATTACTATAAGAGTAAATATGTATTATTGTAAGAGCATATATGAGTTACTTGTTTTTACAATAACATATATTGGTTCTTACAGTAACATACATTTACTTTTATAGTAGTAATTCAAATTGGGGAGCGAGTTTTTATGTTTGTCTTACGCGATATTTTTTAACTTGACCCGGTTTCGACCCACTAGCGAATTTGTCTACCCCTTTCTGAAATATATCCTTCTATTTAAGGAAGAAACACAAAACTTTACGAGTCAAAATCGAGTCAAATAAATCTTCTCACATGAATTACAATACAATTTAATCTAGAGTTTTTTTTTACACTTAGGTGTCATTTACACCTTTTCTCATTACATTTAGGGAGGTTTTTATTTTTTTAATGACATGGAAAGAATTCTATCTCATCTAAATTTGAATTTATAAAAATATGACATCAATTTATATATATTAATTTCCTAATATAGGAGTTAATTGTTTTCTTCTTATTATTAAAGAATAACTAGGCTACGTGCGAATGTAAAATACTAAAATCTTCATATAGCTAGCTTATTAATTAATAACTCTTCAGATTATGAGAAGCAATTTGGGAAGTTTGCATGTTATCCATTAATTAATTTTCTTGGAATATTGCTGTCGACATGAGTCGAATTGTCTAGCTCCTCACGACAATAAAATGGTTTTGGAATTAAAAGAAAGAAAATGAAACACCCCTAAATACGATCTAGCAATATATAAAAGCAATTAAAAGTTCTCAAAAAATTGATCAAGTCAAGGGATTTAAAACAGGGTGAAGAACTATGTAGGATCAAATGCATCGCCCAAACTGCCCTTGAACTTGAAGACACCGGTGAAATCATTGTCAAGTCATGTCGATGGACTGATAGTGGTTAACAATAGTATGTTCGAAGCATTAAATTCTCATATAGTATATGTGTTTACTAGTTCAAAAATCCCTAAACTCGGCATATTAGTCGCATTGAAAAAAAAAATTGTATTATTAATTATGAAATAAAGACTAAACATATTAAAATTATATCATTAATTTTTTTTATTTTTATTTTTTTGACAACATTACAAGGGCTATAAAAGACAACCCCTCATACATAAGGGATTAAATTAACCTATCCTTGTAGTATTGAAAACATTCATCTTCATTCCAATCTTGAGAAGATGAAGTGATAAGAGAACTTTTTGCTAAATTATGGGCATAGTGATTTTCTTCCCTTGGAATATGTTGACAATCCCAAATAAGGTGTTGCTGCAACAGGATTTTAACCTCCTTCACAAAGTCATGCTCCAATGCTCCCAGTTGATGTACATCTTCAATTGCCCGAATGACATCCATAGAATCTGTTCGAACTGCATTAATTTTAATAGCATGGCTCTTGCATTTTTGAAGTCCAATTGCCAAAGCTTTCAACTCCGCACCACAGACCGAACCCGGATGCATAATTCGTTGAGCCCCCGCGCGAATTATTTTATAGGAAGGATCATGAACTACCCAACCTGGTGCATAAAATTTCGTCTCCATATTAAAATGCATCGCCCAATGTGGATGGCCAATGTGGCTTCTTTGAAAAAATAATGATTGAGATTAACCAAAATTTAATTGTTTTCTTAATTGCATTACTTGACGTTGATTTAATTATAAAATAAAGATAAACATAGTACAAATACATAGAATGTGATATTATTGATAAATCGAAATTGGCTGACATTTGAAACCTAAAGACAAAATATGAAATACAAGAATTGTGTGAAGTATGAGCCACATAAGTTTTTTTTAATTTTTTATTATGTTTACAAATAGATGCAACGAGAGATATCACACTCAATCAATACAAAAGTATCACACTCAAATCAGTACAAACAATTTGACATTTAAATAATACTGTCACATTTTTTCAAATAAATACCCCCACTCTATCGATCATTGCAATCATAATTTCCCAATCTTGCTTATTATTATTACTTCACCCATCATCTTTTCAAATACTCAATTCTCCCAACCTAATTCTCTTTCACAAAAATTCAATCAATTACACTTTGTAATTAAAATGTCCACCAACACGGTGGCGGAACGAGCCCGGATAGTTTGGTCCATGCGGCTGAGCTCCTCCATCCGCGCCGCCTTCGCCTGCGCCATAGTGGGTGGCGCCACCCTCTACGGCCCCAAGTTTCTCGCACACCACATCAAATTCACAGCCTTTTCGTATCTGACAACAGTGCTAATAGTACTATCGGACGCATCACTGGGTGACACGCTGAGGGGCTGTTGGCATGCAGTTTGCGCCACGGCGCAAGTGGTGCCGCTGGCCATGCTGTGGTTTTGGGTCATCGGGCCGAGGGCTGATGTGACGCCCAGCATGGCCGCGGTGGGTGTGGGAGTGGGCGCGTTCTTGGTGGCCCTGCCCGAGTGCACCCATTTGACGGCGAAGAAGATAGCGTTCGGACAGATTGTGTTGGTTTGTACGACGGCGGTGGTGAATGGCGTTGGGGGGCCAAGTGATAGGTTCATGCAACCAGTGTATATTGGTGCATCTACTGCTTTGGGAGCTTTGGCTTCTCTCTTAGCTTTGATTCTTCCCTACCCTGACCTATCTACTTCTAAGGTACATCATTTTATCAAATTAATATAAATGAATTGATTCTATAAATTTAAATTTTTAGTACAAGACAGTTATTCAAAAAAATTGTGGACAGTGACCAAATGTTTCAGAATATTTTGGCCTTAGTGACATATTTTGGCTTAATCGTGGCATATAGTAAAACATATCTTGGAACATCAATTTGTGACTCAGTGAATTTTTTAGGGACCCGTGATTTTTTTAAGCTGAATTTTAGAACAAATGTTTTTTTTTTAAAAAAAAAAACAACTTTGGTGTGGAACATTCTTTTGCGTGAACCATTCTTTTTACTAAGGAACGTGTTTAATTAGGTATTGTTTCGTGATTTGGTCAACCGAACCAAATCAAAACCAAACAATTCCGGATTTTAGTTGTGAAGCCAACTTATTTTTCTTCAATTGTGTGTATACGAAATATTAGGATTGTGAATAAAAAGTATTATTATTGTTTAATTTTTTTTTTAATAGTAACTATTCATATACATAATAGTTACACTTGAAAAAAAAAAGTTCATGAAAATCCAGTTTCACATTGCACCATTTATCACCAAACAACAAGAATAAAGATATTGTTATCTGTTTCAAAACATAGGAGAAAATAATTCTAAAATTCAGGGTATTTCTCTAAACTTACAAACCACAGTTATTTGGCAAGTAGTTCAAATTATAGCAAAAACCATTCTCTATTCAAAGATTACCTACAAATTGCAAACAGCACTTAAACCTACAGTGGATCATCGAATCAAATCCTCAAATGGTTGAGCACAAAGAGAGGACCATAAAAAAAGAATGACACAAATTGTAGATGCTATTTTGATAGAAAAGGAATTCTTTACGTTGATAACTATATTTACTTAAACATTATCACTTTTTACATCGGGTTATGTTTGAATTATTCTTTCCAACTAATTAACAGGTTTTGATCTATCTCACACGACTTGTTAATGTTGTCGTCTGTAGGTACGTGAACTGTGTGGCGTATATGCTGAAAACATGTCTCAAAGGATGAACATTTACCTGAGAGCTTTCATTGCCGCCGATGAACACACCAAGATGGAGCTTATTTCCCTAGTTAAGCCCTTGTCCGAAACGGGAGCCAAGCTCTTGCACAATATCACAATCTTACAGGTAAATTACCGAACACAATATTACTGAAAAATGTTAATTAACGAATTATCAAACAAGTTAAGAATGGTTCAATCTTACAGGAAGGTATGCAATGGGAGACGCCTTGGAGACGACGAGTCGACCTCCGACAAAAATTGGAAAGAATGGAGCTACAGATGAGAGGAATAGAGTATTCTCTGCTCTCTTCTCCTGCATTTCCTCCTATACAAACAACTCATCAAGACCAACTCTCCGATTTGTTAGAAAGCGTATCCGCTCGACTAAAACAGAAAATACAGCAAATAAGCTGTTTTTCACCTTCCAATTCAATGGTAGAATCAGAAGCCATTGAAAAAACATCATTACCACTCGACTCCACTTTCCCAATAACCAACCAAGGGTGGGTGTTTTTCTACTTCTCTTGCATAGACATGGTTTTAAATGAAATCGAGACGAAAACAGACTTTAGCATCATTACAAGTACAACATTCAAAACAAGGCTTGAATTCTCCTTCAAATGTTCACTTTCTCTGAGCCTAGCAGTGCTATTCGGTTTGCTATTCGACACAGAAAACGGATGCTGGGCAGGTCTCGCAATCGCCATCAGCTTCGTTAAAGGAAGGCAAGCGATCTTCACAATGGCAAACGCGCGAGCACAAGGGACAGCTATGGGATCAGTATATGGAGTGGTATGCTGCTTTCTCGTCCATTACGAACAAGTAAGACTCCTGGCCATTCTCCCATGGATCGTCGTAACCAGCCTTATAAGGTGCAGCAAAATGTATGGCCAAACAGGAGGAGTCTCGGCAGCCATAGGAGCTTTACTCATACTAGGTAGACAGAACTACGGGGCTCCAGACGAATTCGCCATTGCTCGATTGACACAAGTTTTCATAGGCTTATCAGCTTACATTCTAGTGGAGCTTTTCTTGCAACCATTCAGAGCAGCCACATTAGCCAAGAATCATCTCCTCATAACCATACACACCCTACAAGATTACATAAAAGAAGAAACATCGCACGAATTGAGAGAGAAGCAAAGAAACCTAAACTCTCTAATCTATGAGCTGAATCAGTTAGTAGAAGATGCAGAGTTGGAGCCTGATTTCTGGTACTTTCCTTTTCCAGCTTATTGCTACCAAAAGCTGGTTAAATCTTTGTCTAACATAAGGGATATGTTGCAATTCATTACATACAACTTTGAAACCATCTCAGAGCAATTAGAGACTACAAATTTGAGGGAGGAGTTCAAAGAGCAAATAAACAATGAATTGGGACTATTCCAAGAATCATTAAAGCAGGCAATTTCGACCGAATCGAGCTGCAGAGACCTTGAAGCAGGGGTATTACTACAAAATATTTTCATCACAGAGCAGACTCCTCAAGAGACTAAACTCACACAAATGCTGAGTGCAACAGGGTTTTGCATCAATTCACTACTCAAGGAACTAATGGATATTCAGTTTTGTCTACGAGAGATAAATCAATCGAGTCAGTAGAACAAGATTCCAACTTTCTTTCTTTTTTTTTTTGTACTATATAATAGGAACTAATGTAACCCTGTTGTAACATCAAAAGATCAATAAATTGCAGTTCTAACACATGTTATAATAAGATCTGCTGTGAACACTTACATGAAATGTGCTGAATCCGCTTATGATTCTGAAACAGATTTGACTAAAAAAAACATAATCAATTGGGAAGGAGCATTCACACAACTTCAATGAAGATTAACCAATTCGATTTCATTTAATGGAATCAAATCTCTAAACCCTAATTTTCAATTAAAGCATTTTACAATGGTTAGTGGAAATCCCTAATCACGTTTGATTTAAAAATTTGTTTTAAAAAGTTTGATTTTTTTTTTTTTTATCAATAATCTTCCTAAATTATCCTTATTAATCTTTATCATATCTATATTTTTGAAATATATTAATGAATTTTTTTTTTAAAGGTCACAGGAAGAGTGAAAAAAAAAAAGTGAATATGATCTTTCAAAATGAGATACTTATATCTATCTAATTCAAATTAAATTAGGTATGAAACAAGTTTTTGATGGAGTTCTTTTTTAAATCATTACTTCACACGTGCTTTAATAAATTATGTTTTAATCTTTTTCTCTTATACACAAATAAGTGATTTTTAAAAAAATTTTACACTGTTTGTTTTTGTTATGTTATTTCTTTAACTTTAAAAAATATCTTAATTTATAACTTCCTTTTATTAACTAATCTTTTCTAGGTAATTAAGTCCTTATTGTTGTGCACTAGAAAATTAATGTGATTAAAAATTTCATTTATTATTTAAGAGTATACTTTTTAATACATAGTCTTTTTTAATTCCAATAAAACATCATTGAAAAACGTAAGAAGTATTCTTTAGTGATATAGATTTATTAGTGTTGAGAAATGGAAAATTATTAATTGTAGTTAAAACAGGAGAATGATATTATTTCACACTACTTCTTAGTGTTAGGCTCTTTAATTTATTATTCTTACTGTTTGCAATTTCATTCTACTGTATAGTGTTAGGCTCTTAATTTATTCTTTCTACTTTTGGCTTAAACATAGTACAAAACATAATGTTGGCTTTTAATTTATACTTTCTATTGTTTGATTTTTAAGATATTGATATTCTCTCCACTTCCAAAATTTATCATTTTATAGTAAGAATACTTATAGGCAAAATTTGACATTTTACAATAGGAATATTTATAGTTAGTGACGAACATAAAAATTGAATTAGTCTTGTGTTGTGAAATTGTGAGATGGCCTCATATATGAGACGAACGTCCACTATGATATTTATGTTTTTATTATATGTTAAATGAATAATTCTGTTTAAAATCGATTCATACAAGATTAACATGTTTCTAGGAGTGCATCACGTGGTTAGTATGAAAACATAGAAACAATCATATATTCTGGAACAGTTTAATATCTACATACAGAGTGCTCCACGAATATCAACTTTTGTAATGAGTATCCCTTATACCCAATTTTGCATATTACCGTTAAAAATATATATTTATAATTATAAGTTCTGAAAAAATGAATAACAAAATTATATGTACATAAAATATGAAATAGAACACTTTTTTAATGAGAAGGTATAAACATTAGATATATTATGAAATAGAAACAATTATCAAATTTAAAAAAGATACGTATGAGTGACTATAGGAAGCAAAAACTCCTAGACTATAAATGGTGGTATAAAAACTATAAATATCACACGTTTTTTGCATTAATTCTTTCGGGAAGGCAAAAAACCATATAAAGCTTTAGAAAAGAACTTGTCACTTCCGATTTCTGACTTTCTATTATAGAGATATTTATAACCATAATAAAGGCCGTTGCTTTCTCCTTTGTATAGCTATAATTTAAACACATCTATAATTGAAACTTTGGAAGTCGGAACAAGGAGTGTAAGTAAGTCGAACATACTCTCAGGCTACTCCTGTTCGACTCGGAAAAAGATTGATATCGACATGAATTTAATCGATTCGAGTTTCAAGTTATTCGAATAACTATCGAGTTTGAGTTCATAAATATTTACCTCAAGAGACTTGCGAGGCTAATCGAGTTTGTACAATATTTATTATTTTAACATTAATTTATATTTATATACAGATAATCAAGTCGAATTTGAATTTATTTTGTAATTAATTATATTAGGGAAACTATGTTTTGCATTGAGTTTTGTAAGCTTATACAAGTAACTGAGTCGAATCGAGCTCAAGCTTAAAATTTTTAGAATAAACTGAATTCAAGTAGAGTTTCGAGTATAGCAATCGAATCAGTTCAAGCTCAACACTACTCGATTCAACTTAACTCATTTACACCCCTAGTTGAAATGTGGGGGTGAAGAAAATATTCATACACGAAATAATAAACATATAAAAAAATTATTAGTCTTAAATTGCCCAATTTATATATATAAAAGAAGAATAATTATCTTCAACTAAAGTGTCATTTTTCTAATTAATTTGACATGTATGTCATAATGAAGCATTTATACTTATTTACTCTCAAATATTATTGTTGATTAACTTTTTTTTGTTATCCTTTTAGCTAAGCTTGCAAAAAGTAAAAAAAAAATAGTAATAATTTATTGTTATTTTAATTAAAATTAAATCACTAAATCTAATCATACGAATGGTAAATAAATTTTAATTAAATCAAACAAATTTAAAAATAGCATTTAACCTATACAAACAAGAAGAAAAAATTGATCATAATTTTACAGAATTCAAAAATAATTACAACATGGCCGGGTGTGGTAATCACTTTGGAATTTTAAAATTTTCATCCTAATATGTAAGAATATATATTTTTTTTAATCAAAATTCATGATTAGTCCTCAATCCTATGTGATATTATAAAACAAAAAAAAAAACCCTATAAAATAAAATTCGAGATCGACCAAAGTACCAAATCACACATATAACGTGCTCAAGAGGAAATGTTAATTAATAACTAGTTTAAAGGATATTAGAGATCGAGTATATTGTAGAGTTCAGAAAAGAACTCATGTGCAATATTGCAAAGGTAAAATTAGAAAATTTTGTGAATTTTATACCGATCGAATTAAGTAAATTGATATTTTTTTAAAAAAAAATTGTTCAAAAATAACAAGAAAATTTATTTTGAGATAACATATATGTGCCTTACAATAACATATATAAGATATTAAATATAATCAATAAAAATGCGAAAGAACCCAGAGATATATTAAACTTTGATCCATCCTATTGAATCGTAATCCAGTAAAACAACAAATTTAATTGGACGGTGAGAATAATTTGTTATGAAGAATAAAAGGAAGAAGAAAAAACATTTAGGAGACCTAGCTACCCTTCATCAAAACCAGTTATTATAGCTAGAAATGTTTATTTTTTGGATAAATATTCGAATTGAAAAGAAAAATAAAATTAAAGAGCATACGAATGTTCTGAATTAGTTAATTTGCATCGTATGTAGTTATCGTTAAGTGCAAAACTAAACATGGTTTCTATTCTATTTGGATGGAATACAAGTTTTGTTTTATTTAAATATGACACGTGGTATATGTTAATTACGTACTGATAATATTTGTGTAGAATTATAAATGTGCTCACATTTTAAATTTCTATTGAGTATATATGAAGTAGTGATAATCGACAACATAGATCAATGCAAAGTATTGAATGAACATGTTTCATGGCAAAGTTAGCCGTCATTTTTATTTGGGTTATCTAAACAGGTCAATTACGGGTCAATTAAAGATTCGATTTTATAATGTAAACAAATATTAGTATATTATAAACTAAGGAGGGTGTATTCAATTGAGATTCTGTTGGATTTTTTTGGACTTTTAAAATCTGAGGGTATTCAATCCGGATTTTTAAAAGTCTTTCAAAATTTTGAGATATTCAATCCGGATTTTTAAAAGTCTTTCAAAATTTTGAGGTATTCAACAATTTATGGATTTTAATACTGTATGGATTTCGTTGGATTCTCTTTCAAAAATATAAATAAATTTCACTAATCAAAATCTCTTCTAAAAAGTAGAGATTTCAACGGATTCTCTTAGAAAGCTCTAAAAGAGAAGAAAAAAAAAACTTGTTAACTATGTTCTTTGATAAGCATCACAAATTCTTCACCACCATTATTATCGTGAAAAAAATTACATCTCTGTATTTTAAAATTATGTTCTTTCTTTAAAAATTATAGTATATCTGACACCGTCAATAATATCTAATCGACGTCAATTCCCCATTACGTGGTGTTCGATATCATCTAAAATATTTTGGTGGTCAAGGTCGTCACCCCAAAAATGCAATTATTCAATGGAATTTTTGGTATTTTCAAGAAAGAAGGACGCTCTGATGAATTTACAGTCGAATATAAAGAAGATCAAGATTCACCACATTTCGACATGAAAGAGAAAAATTTGGAATTGTTTTTTCAAAGACAACTACAACAAAGAACTTAGCTAATGCATGGAGAACTGCTAACTATGTGAAAATGAGACCGAGGTATAACTGTGATGAAAATGAAGATGAGAATAATAATAATAAATAATAAAAAAAAATTGAACTAGCTTTTAGGGGCGTAGTTTATGGAAATCCATGTAAATTAATAAAAAAATGTGTATTTCAGAATCCTGTCAAATCTATAAAAATCCATATAAATCAATAAAAAAGTCAGTCAAACTCTGCATAGAGTCTATGGATTTTCTAAATCCACTGACTTTTTAAAGTCCAAAAAAATCCAACAGAATCTCAATTGAATACACCCTCGTAAGTTCATGTATTAACAAGTTAGTTGAATTATTAACAACTTAGGCAAGAATACTATCATTAGAACGGTTTTTGATTTGACAAAGTGTGATTTCAAAATTATGGAAGATTAGAAACAACATCATATTCAAGGAGTCGCCTTCAACGATGGTAGAGATTTTCGAAGGCATCAAATTTTGTTCATACAAATGGTTGAAAGTCAAATACTACTCTTCTTTTATATACCTACTAAATTGTAATCTCGTCGTCTAGTACTGATTGTTCAAGATTTGAATACCCCTTGTACTCATGATTTAATTAATACTATATTTATCTTTTAAAAAAGAATAATCTCCTCAAGTCACAAACTAGATACAAATTATCTGATGCAAAATTTTATACTTCGCATATTTTGAAATTGAAAGAATTTTGTTATAAAAATCAATTAATTTATATATAAAAATGATAGTACAAAAGAATGGATGATTACATTAAATAACGTGACACTTTTGCAAATAAATACCCCCTCCCCCCTGGATCATTGCAAATCATTTTTGTCGATCGATCTTTCTTTCATCAAATTCGTTATTTTAAAATGACCACAAGCACAGTGGCGGATAGAGCTCGGATCGTGTGGTCCATGCGGCTGAGCTCCGCCATACGAGCGGCCCTCGCCTGCGCCATAGTGGGCGTCACCGCCCTCTACGGCCCCAACTTTCTCACACACATAATAAAATTCCCATCATTTTCATATCTAACAGCAATGGTCATAATATCAGATGCCTCACTCGGCGACACATTAAAGGGGTGTTGGCACGCACTTTGCGCCACCGCGCAGGTGGTGCCGCTGGCCATGCTGTGGTGGTGGACCATCGGGCTGATGAGTCATGAGAAAACACCCAACATAGGGACCATGGTTGGGAGTGTGGCGGTCGCCTCCTTCCTGGTGGGGCTGCCGGAGTGCACCCATTTGACGGCCAAGAAGATAGCGTTCGGACAGATTGTGTTGGTTTGTACGGCGGCGGTTGTCAAAAGTGAGTCAAGTGATAGGTTCATGCAACCTTTATACGTTGCTGCATCAACTGCTTTGGGAGCTTTCGCCTCCGTTTTAGCTTGGTTGGTTCCCTACCCTGACTTGGGTGGTTATAAGGTATGTATTTTATTTTCATTTATCGAATGAGATCACTTCCGTACGTGTTCCGCATTTTATTTCAGTATATGGATGATTGACATGCGTCATATTAAAAAATAGTCAGTGTCTATGTGTTAAAAATCCAACAGATCGAGTGAAATATCAGTGGAACACGAAAAGTGGAATAGGAGAATATATCGAACCGCTCACCGAATGAGATCACATATTCCAATTTTGGTGTTCCACGTCTTATTTCACTATATAGAGTCGTACGAAAAAAAAAAAAATGTCCAACAATATTGAAACGAAATGTGTTAAAATCAAGTAGAGTGAAATACCGGTAAAACACAAAAAATGAAGCAGACGAATTGAACCAGCTGGTCACATAGCCGATCGACACTAGTACGGTAGTAGTACCAAATCAAAACCAATAATTCGATCGCCTTTTTATTTTAATTGTATAATTAGTAGTACATTTACCACCGAAAAAAAACAAAAACAAACAACAACAAAAAATGCACATTTGTCATGGTGTTTTTTGTAGTGATCCTCACAAAAGACTTGACTTCAATAAGAATAAAAATTAATTAATTTAATGGTGTTTAAGTGGTGTTTTGGCCTAATTAATTATCACCAAAAGTTTTGGCCAATTTTTTCAACCATACGGCTTGTTAGTGGTGTTCAAAATTAGGCCATTTATTCTTCATTAAATTAATTGTGGTATTTTGGCCTAATTTATTGAAGATAATATTCTATTATTCTACAAATTAACAACCATCATTTTAAAATTTCTATTTATTTATGAAATTAGACAAAAATACCAACAATTTAACAATCGTTATTCGTTACCATCTCAATTGAAGAGATTGAACCAAACACCCCATAAAATTATCCAACAATGCTAAGAATATCAATTTCCACAATAGATATTATTATTACTATTATCATTTTATTTGGTTCATAATATATATGAAATAATTATAAACTCATTATATTCGATCGGCAATAATCTAATTTTAAATGGTTTATGGATTAGAGTGGATTTCAAATCCATTGAATATGTACGTGACATTTTGTTGCAGATAATATGTATACGTTTTGTTAGTATAAATCCTATGTGTGTATATATCAAGAGTTGAGTGAAACTGTCTTTCCATCCAAGCCAAGAACCAAGATAATTCCCATATTTATGTGCTTTCTCAATTCCCAGTCCAAAAATATTAGTATACTGTATACATACTCAAACAATCAACCAAGAAAAAGAGAGGGGTTAATAGTTAAATCAAGAATGGTGCTCCAAACGAATTAAGGTTTTGTTTTTCCAAAAATGGGCATGATTTCTGGTATGTTTAGGTGGGTTTGAGAAAGTAGATAACAATCGAGATGAAAAGTTGAAAAGTTTTAGACAACGCAAGACGAAAACGGCTTTCTCTCACATGGAGAGAGAGAGAGAGAGAGAGAGATGTGCTTGCTTTGCAGCCTTTCACGAAGCAAGTGGAAAATGCATAGGAAATTAAAGAATGGAGACAATCTTTGAATTTTTTTTTAGGGAGAGGGGTTTATTTAATATTAGTACTCCCTCCATAACTTACTTAAAAATCCATATTTTTTTACTAATGTATAAATTATTTATTAGTATTATAAAAGATAAATGTAGGTAATAAAAACTTTTCAAAAAACTCATATTTTTTTACTAATGTATAAATTATTTATTAGTATTATAAAAGATAAATGTAGATAATAAAAACTTTTCAAAAAACCCATATTTTTTTACTAATGTATAAATTATTTATTAGTATTATAAAAGATAAATGTAGGTAATAAAGACTTTTCAACTTTATAAGTAGTAAAAATACTTTTTAGGAGTAGTATGAATAAAGTGATGACATTGAGGGGTAATTAAATGTTCTTTTACTATTTTAAGTATGAATCATTAAATATTAAATAAGAGACACTAAAAAATGACAAAATTGATCAATAAATAGGGGACAAATGGTGTACTATTACTTAGCAGACAAAGGAATTTTTTATTGGAAGAAGAAATTCACATGCAGAAACTTTCCAATTTTTTTATCACAATAAAAGTTTCTCATTCATTTTTAAATAAATTATTCTCTTTCACATTTATTATATTTTTCTCTCTCAATTACATTATTTCTAATACATTTACTTATTTTATCATACTTCGTAATTACCATGTAAATTTTTTATGAAAAGCTTCTTCTGAAACAGAGAAAGTAATTAGTAAGAAGCGCATCAAGAGGTGCCGCCTTCTGCTTATGTATATGTTTATACACACGAGATATATGTACGTACAAATGTATACAGTGCAAAAGGAGGGGGGAAGGGCGTGTGTGTGAACAAAGAGGTCATTTTTTTTCGTGAAGGTTGAGAATGAGGGATATGTTAAAGGCTAAGTGACTCATTTACAGTTTACACACTTACTAAAAATGGAACATTGAGATAAGAAATAAGTGACTCATTTACAGTTTACACACTTACTAAAAATGGAACATTGAGATAAGAAAAGATAGTGAAGAGAAAAGATAAAAAAAAAATAGTAGTGTGTTAATAAAAATAAAATAAATAACTTAACACGATCCCAAGGAATATTTATGAATGAGGGATTGGACTTTTTTTCAGCTTTGCATGTTGGGCATTTTGAGTCAAACAAAAAAAAAAAAAAACAGCTTTCGTCAGCTTGCAAGCAGGCCATACGAATGCTCAACAACAAGCGCGCTGTCAACCCACGACAGAACTTGGTTGGCACAAAGTAAGCAACAGGCGCGGATTACACCCACGCCTTTATATGCATACATTTAATCCATATTCAACTTATTTTAAATGAATGACACGACTTCTTTATAAATATGGGTACCTCAGCTTAATTTCAAAACAACCCCAATTTCCACTACATTAAAAAAATACTACTATATTAAAATATATTAGCAAATTATTCAGGGTTTGAAATCCTACACCAAAATTCAAATAAACAGAAGAATTTCAATTTGAAATAATAAAAGTGACTTGGAAAGTTGTAAACAAGCATTGCATAAGGGTAGTTCTGAACAATAACTAAACGATGGAGTAGTAATTATTTTACGACTAAAACTTTTATGAATATATTTCAATAAAAAATAAACCATGCACTATAGCATATTATTCATGCGAAGTATCACTGCCTAGAAATTTAACACTTAAAAACAAATATTACTCGTATTAAATAGTTATATTTTGTATGATAAATCGTAATACTGAAAGGTATACTAAATAGGAAAATGAGAGTTCATGTGAACCTAATTTACAAGAGAGCTACTCAGTATTTGACTAGTACAAATTTTAGCCAAAAAAAAACGTTATTTTCAAATATAATGTACAAATTACAGACAACACTTAACTGGGGTGTGGGTGAGAGGAATAAAATGTTCATTCAATAGAAATACATCATCGAAGAGAAGACAAATTCTAGATGCTGAAAATACTCTATATAGCAAATTATTCTTTACAACTAGTAAAAAAAACTCGTATGACAC
Organism: Galeopsis tetrahit; assembly: GCA_963675135.1. Taxonomy (NCBI): domain Eukaryota; kingdom Viridiplantae; phylum Streptophyta; class Magnoliopsida; order Lamiales; family Lamiaceae; genus Galeopsis; species Galeopsis tetrahit. The sequence goes on along the minus strand of OY776128.1, from coordinate 68,519,318 downwards.
GATTTCATACATGAGACACATATCTCATTTGCTATACTATATGACCCATGAAACAATAGATCATCAACCCAACCATATTTTAAAGAAGAATTTGACCCAAATACTTAAGTGGACAACCGTCTCACTCTCACACAAGAGTCTCTTCCAACTATTTGATATATTTTCACATAAGTCGCTAATGTATTCTTCAACTAATCAGGTACGTGAACTATGCCGCGTATATGCTGAAAACAAAACTCAGAGGATGAGCATTTACCTGAGAGCTTTCACTGCCGCCGATGAGCATACCAAGATGGAGCTCATTTCACAAGCTAAGCCCTTGTCCGAAACGGGAGCCAAGCTCTTAAAGAGTATCAGAATCTTACAGGTAAATTACCCCCAAACATTCCTGAAATATGTTAAATGATAGAAAGAATCATGCGTTTACTTGATGAATTATTAAAAAAAATAAAAACAATTAAAACTTTCAGGAAGGGATGCAGTGGGAGAGACCTTGGAAACAAGTCGATCTGGGAACGAAATTGGAAAGAATGGAGCTGCAGATGAGAGGAATAGAGTATTCCCTGCTTTCTTCTCCTGCTTTTCCTATACACACAACTCATCGAGACCAACTCTCGAATTTGTTAGAAAGCGTATCAGCTCGACTTAAAGAGAAAATGCAGCAAACAAGCTGTTTTTCTCCTTCCAATTCAGTGGTAGAATCAGACTCCATTGAAAAGCCATCATTACCACTCAACTCGACGCAACGATGGATTTTTTTCTACTTTTCATGCATAGATATGATTCTGAACGACACATTCACAGCCCCAAATGAACTCGAGACTCATTGCTCGAAGACAGAGTTTAGCATCATTACAACATTCAAAACTTGGATTCAGAAACTCACCAGCCCCGAAAGACTTATATTCCCCTTCAAATGCTCACTTTCATTGAGTCTAGCAGTGCTATGCGGATTAATATACGACAAAGAAAATGCATGCTGGGCCGGTCTCTCAATCGCCATCAGCTTCGTCACAGGAAGACAAGCAATCTTCACAACGGCAAACTCGCGAGCACAAGGGACGGCTATTGGGTCAGTATACGGTTTGATATGCTGCTTTCTCTTTCCTAACGAAGGGGTAAGACTCTTAGCCATTCTGCCATGGATCATCGTCATAAGCTTTGTAAGGTACAGTAAAATGTACGGTCAAACTGTGGGAATCGCAGCATCCATAGGAGCTTTATTGATACTAGGTAGAAAGAATTACGGGGTTCCACATTTATTTGCCATTGCTCGATTGATAGAGGTTTTCATAGGCTTGTCATCTTTCATTGTGGTGGAGCTTTTCCTGCAGCCATTAAGAGCAACCACATTAGCCAAGAATCATCTGTTTATAACCTTACATACCCTGCAAGATTACATAAAAGAAATAGGAATTTCCCCGTTGCAGATTAATAAAACCATGCCTAAATTTCTTGAATTGAAAGAGAAGCAAAGAAAACTAAACATTCTTATCTGTGAACTTAAAGAGTTGGTAGGAGAAGCAGAGTTGGAGCCTGATTTCTGGTATTTGCCTTTTCGAACTTCTTGCTACCAAAAGTTGGTTAAATCTGTGTCTAACATAAGGGATTTGTTGCACTTCATCACATACAACTCTGAAATCATCTCAGAGCTATTAGAGACTACAACTTTAAGGGAGGAATTTCGAGAGCAGATAAATGATGAATTGGAACTACTCCAAGAAACAGTAAAGCAGGCAATTCCGACTGAATCCCTAGCAGTTTCTCAAGAACATATTGATGGGAGTTGCAGAGACCTTGAAGCAGGGATTTTACAAAATAAAGAAGATTTAAATGTTTTTTTGACAGAAGAGAAAGAGACAAAGTGGACTGCGCAGGATGAGGATAGTGAAGAGAATAAACTAAGAGAAATGATCCTGCAACACATGAGTGCAACAGGGTTTTGCATCAGTTCACTCCTCAAGGAACTAAAGGATATTGAAATTTGTCTACAAGAAATAAATCAATGCGAAAATTGATCGAGTCAGTCAAAGATTCAAAGATTTTTTTTTCCCTCTTTTTCTTGTTTTAGTTACCGAGTACTATATGATATGGTCTATATTATTGCATTATTATTATTATTATTCGAGTTAGGGCATTTTAAATTCATGTTTTTCATAAACAGCTCGTGGGATTTTTTGCGTGAGGGCTAAGTTAGGATTTAGATTTCAAGTCTTATTGTTCTATGTCGTCAGATCACTTAGATCACCCAGAGGGGGCGTATTTACTGTTTAGAGTCGACTTACTTGCTTTGAGAGAAATTCTTTCCTACCATTATTTAATAACAGTGTTTATTTACGTTGGTTTTGTGTGTTAAAACCTTTGACCTCATCAATATATAATAAGAACTAATTTAACCTGTAGCATTAAAAAGATCTATATATGTATTTGAATGGCAAAATGTCGGGAAAAAACTTGAGGGGCCGGGAAATTAAGAGGGTGTTTGCAAACTCAAGTGAGAGGGCCATAATCACTTCTTTTAAAGTTGCCCTCCCACAACTTTTAGATTCTAGAATTGATTCTCACTATTTTGTAGTAGTTGCAAACATCCCCTAAGCCTCAAATGGTTTAAAGGAGAGCCTAGAAGAGATACTCACTATTTAATAGTAGTTGCAAACACCCCCTAAGCCTCAAAGTGCTAAAGATTAAATGGTTTAATGAAGATCCTAGAAGAGATCCAGCAACAAAAGCTGCCGTTGTAAGAAAGTTCTCGCCTAGTGTTATCTCTCAAGACTTAAGTCCCCAGTAAAAACTTACCATCTACTTTTTAAGTAGCACCAACATTGATCCACTAAGTCAGTTCAATACTTTTAACTAACTATGGTGTTTGTAGCTCAAATCAGACTTAGTTTGGTGTTAATCAGTCAGCTCAAAATACCAATTTCAAGTATTAAGGTGGTTGAGTTAGTTAAAACAGAAAGTTGTTACTTAACTAACTTTCATAAGCAGTTTCTGGTGCAATATTGAGGATAGATTAGCTAGCAGTTTGAATCCAACAGTTTTAAACTAGATATATCAAGCTTCAAATCAGGCCAGATAGCTAGTTGTTAGTTGTTACACTGCGTGAAACAAAAGTTTTGAGTGCATCAACGTTCAGAAAAAAGTCATATTTTGCTGTATTTTGTTATTGAGAGAGATAGAGAGGCATTTTCTTGCTGTAGCCTGTAACTCTTGTATAATCACTTCTGTAAGTCCTAAGTTTGTATTCTAGATTATTGTTTGTTTATAGCTCCTTACAAAATCCAAGGCTCTAAGTTTGTACAGAAATGGAGTAGAGAAATTACCAAGACGAACTAATATAGCTTGCTCCTCGAACAAAATTGCTCAAAATTGCCAACCATCGATTTTGTTGACCTGCAATAAAATAATACTGGATTTTCTGTTCATTACCTGAGTTACAAATGGAATGAAATATTAGCGCTGAATCTTATTATGAATATGAAGCATATTTGACTGAAATAAAGCATAAATGAATCAAGTGCGCTGGGATTATGTGCGAGGTTTAAGATTACTGACATTTTCGAAGAAGAGAATGCAAAAGCAACAATGAAATTAAGCAATTCGATTTCATTAAACGGAAATATAGATCTGAGCGTAGGTACATTCGTAAGCAAGCAAAAATCATAATCCCCATAAAACAAAATCTCTAAACCCTAATTCTCAATTAATTAAAGCATTTTACAATGGAAATCCCTAACCCTAATCAATAACCACCACTACACCTTAACCTCCAAAACCGTACAAAGTACGGCCCTGCCTCTTGAGAGCGTAAACAACATCCATAGCAGTGACGGTTTTCCGGCGAGCGTGCTCTGTGTATGTGACGGCATCACGGATCACATTCTCCAAAAAGATCTTCAGAACACCGCGAGTCTCCTCATAAATAAGGCCGCTTATACGCTTGACACCGCCTCTGCGAGCCAAACGGCGGATGGCCGGTTTGGTGATTCCCTGAATGTTATCCCGGAGGACTTTACGGTGCCTTTTGGCCCCTCCCTTGCCCAATCCCTTCCCTCCTTTTCCACGTCCAGACATTTTCTGCTGCTGCTATTAAGAAATTGTAGAGGGAGTTTTTGAATGGATGATGTGGGGAGAAGTGGTACCGGCTTTTAAAGAAGACGTGTCGGGTTGCAAATTGATAAGATCTGTTAGATCTTACGATTTAATCAACGGCTGAGGATAACGATCCGACACTTATTGATTGTGCAATCTCCACCGTTGATAAGGAATAGGTCGACGGCTACTGTCTTTTAATGCTTGAATAGCGGGGACCGTGGTTTCACTATAAAATTACTCCGTACTTTACTTTGAGGGATAGCTTTAATTAAATAATGTTTTAACTTTTAAAGTAATTTTTTTTACACTATTTTTTTCAATATTTACTCTCATTTTTTTAATTTTAAAAAATATTTTTAATTTCTAACTTTATCATTACTAAATAATGGGTTGTACTCTTGTGTATCAGTTAAATATTACAAATAACACGTGACTCATTTACTGTATCAAATTCAATAACTCATTACAAATAACACATGACTCATTTATTATATTCAATCTAATAACTCATTACAAATAATACGTGACTCATTTACTATATCAATTTAACACATAAATTTTTTCATGGCCCTTTATTTTACTTCAATTCATTTTTTAAAAATTTCTTCATTAACAAATATTACTCCATTAATTTTTTAAATTCTATTTTTTTATTTTACTCCAGTTGATATTTATATTTCTCTTTTTAATATTATTTTTAAATTTATTTTTCTTCCTATTTATTATTTGTGTTTCAAATGATTTTTTTTTCACGTACTTTCCTTTTATGGCGTACATAATTATTTTAAAATTTTAAAGTCTAATAAGAAAATTTTAAAATAATATTAATTGTTATTTTAAGTATTAAATAGTATAATAATAATTTATTTTAAAAATTTAATTGCAAGTGTTCAATTCTATTGGTACTATTTTACTTTAATTAATTGGTGTATAATTTTCACATTATCCTTTCACAATTTTACTTCATTTCTTACAAGTTTTACTTCGTTTTACATTGTTTAATTATTTTTTTCATTCGAGCTTTCATTTTTTAATGGGAGAATTGGGCAAAACTTCATTTAGGCCTTCATGTTTAGGATAAAATGCAAGACCTCTTTTTTTAATTTAGAGCTTCAAAATTGTTGATGGAGTTACTATTTTGCCCTTCATTACAGCTTATTCCTCAGCACACTCTTTCCTACTCCCATCAAATCAATTTCACTTTTCACATTCACATTACTAACCTATTATTTTTATATTATATTAATCATTTATTGATTATAATATTATTATATTATACTCCTATGTCATATTTTATAATTCTCACTTTTTTTTTTTGGACTATCCAATTTTATTATTTTCATTCCTTATTTAAAAATTTACTATTCACACTACTTTATCTCTACCCTTCAACCATCATTTATTTACTCAAATTGTTTTTAACTTTATTAATAAACAATCACTTTATCTAAATGGACCCCACAACATTTCTTCATATCTCAAACTTATCCACTTTATATATAAACTAATTCATATTCAATATCCCCGTCAAAAAAAAAAAAAAAAAAATTCATATTCAATAAAATCCGTGTTCGAAGAAGTGTGAATAATAAAATTGAATGGAGGGCGTATGTTTTTTTATTTTAAGTTTCGATATCAATTTTAACGCATTAACTAACTTATATTATTTTATTCTTGTTTTATTCTTGTGTTAGTTCATGTTATTATTAACTATTAATTATTGTTTTAATTCATAATATTAATTATTAATCTTTAATATGTTTAATTGTTTTATTTCATATTATTATTTAATCATTAATATTTATATATGATTCACATAATATTTTTCCACTCCCCTATTATGTTAACTTTTCATCATGAATACTTTTCAACATCATTAATTAATACTGTATTATTATTTTATTTTTGTATTCAAATTTTATTAAAAAATTATTTGTTCTGATTTATTTTATTCTGATTTTTTTTAATGGAATTGAGATTTTTTTTTTTTTACTTTTCATTAATGGAATTAATTTTCTTTTCTTTTTATATTATATTTACTTTTATTCAAAAATTATTTACATTCAAATTTTAAATTATAGAATAATTTTTTATTTCTACTTTATTTAGTTTTTTTTTATATAATATTTTATTATATTGAGTATATGTTTACATACTAGCTACAAATAATGCATAAACACATTGCATATGAGCAATATATAATGCATACACACATTGCATACGAGCAATATATAATGCATACACAAATTGCATACTAGCAATAAATAATGCATACACATATTGCATACTAGCAACAAATAATGCATACACGCATTGCATACTAGCAACAAATAATGCATATACCGAGTAAACGATGCATATTTACAACACATTGCGTACTAACAACAAACAATGCATATACAATTTTTCTTATCGAGTCGAGCTTGATCTTCAAAAAAATTCACATAATAACCAATCGGATAATTTACTTAATGAATATAAAACTATGGAAAATATAAAATTAGGATTTAAGAAATATACAAGAGCAAAAAATTTCCCCAATTTAGAATTTGAAATTGGAAACAAGAACAATACATATGAAATAAAAATACGTATCAATTTACTGAAACGGGTGAACTAAGGAGACATGTGGGTGCAACCAGGAGAGGTGTATTGAGTGAATCTTGGGGGTGTATTGAGTGAATCTTGGGGGTGTATTAACTAAAACTGTGGGTGCACATCTGGGCTGGCAAACCCTAGCCCATTAGTAACCCATTAGTAATCCCATTGGGAGTGGAGAACCCTAGTCCCTGCCCTAGAATCTGTGCCACGGCCACCGCCTTGGAAATCACCGACGACGGTAGACATAGAATGTGTGTGGCTGCCGCAGACACACCATTACTATTTATCAAGATTTTGAAATCCAGGTTTCAAAATCTTCTAAATCCCAAATCAAACATACCCTCCGAGAAGTAAGGTACATAAAAATGCTTATAGAAAACCAATGAACACATTATCAAAGTGGGAGCATATGGCAACTATGTTCATTCCTCAATATTTTTGATAATTATGTAATATACCATTTATCATCACCATATCAAACAAACCCATTCTGTGATTCTGACCCCCACCTATTAAGACCTGAAAAGATAATTGAATAAAAGGCGAGGCTAAATAAATTGGCAATTAGTATTATTCAGATCAGAGAAAGAGTGGAGATAGTGATCTACACCGCCCATTTATCCACTAATCGTAAGCCTGGAGCAGTTTTCCGAGTTTCCAAAATATACGCTGGGCGTGCAGCATCTGCCATGGCCTACAAGAGTATCAAATATCACATATTTATGAAACAAAATCAAGTACATAGAATAAAAGTCATTATACAATTGAAAAATTAATTGTGCAATGGATGCATCAACAGATTTTATAAAAATGGGGGTGTTTGTCCATTTTTGGTTTCAGGACACTCCACTTTCTTGAATTGAATTTCGTCTTGTTAAGTGTTAACTTTCAAAATTCAACTTTAAGACTCCCCATAAACTTTCAAATAACCACATTTGCAAGAGAACAGTATGAAGACTTGCAGGTCAAAGGATAGTACACTCACCAACCTTTTGCATCTGCAAACCAATTCAAAAGTAACCTAAACATATCTGTAATGCATCTGGATATCAATCATCAGTTGAAGTAAGAAGAACTGTGTTAGTAAGATTAAAAGATTGATATCCAAGATTGCTTTGATCTTATCTATGAAGCAAGCTAGATCCCATAAGCAAAGTAGACAGGCTGCATTATGGATCCCATAGCTGTGAAAATGAAGATTGCTTTGGTCATAACAAGCGTGGAAATACACCTGGATAAATTATTCACCCATCAAATGGTACTTCTACCTAATCATATTTGCAACACACATTACAAACTAACAACAAACAATTCAGAATACAATGGAAATACACTCTTATACTCTCTCAATTTACAAAAATCCATACAATGGAACAAAAATAACACCAACACCATTCACAAGAGAATTAACATCTATCCCTAATTGACAATATAATTAAAATCAGAGCAAAACACTAGCATGAAATCTTCATTCTCTTTCCAACAATGAATTATAGCCCTGTCATTACACACTTCAACTCATTCTCCCAACATTAATATACTATGAGCACTTAACAACCTTTTGAGTCAGTTACTCTTAATAATGTCAACAGAAATCACTGCACTATGGAATCTTCAACTCCTAACTTCATCAATCAATGCATTGCAAATATGTGGATGACAAGGCCAATTTAATGTATTCCTACTTAATTATGAAAGGCATATTGCATACGGTTTTGTAAAAGTTGTTTAATATATGTATTCCCTCATATTCAGACTAAACAAGTTTGGAAACGCCCCTCAAAACATTTAACAGGGTAAAGTTTATGCAAAAAATTTTTTGAAGAGGTCAAACACAACTTTAAGGGTAAATATTTGAATTTCAAGGGGCCATGTAGTAATTTCAGAAAATTAGGAACTGAATAAGAAGCAGGTGCTCTGTTTTTTCACCATTTTCTGCTCTGGTTCATTGACATTTTCTGGAAAGCAAAGAATCCAAAAAAAAAAAAAAAAAAAAACTCCATGGATGAAAGATCTATAAGAAGCAGATCTACTCCTTGTCAAAATTCAAGAATTTTTAGGTACAGCCGTACAGATCTAAACCTTATTTTGAGAAGTGCGCCAACAAGATCGCACGCCGGCAAAAATCGTCCGCCATGGTCATCGTCGTTGTCTCACATAGGATCTAGGGCGGAACCTTAGATTCGCCGTTTGCCCATAGGTCGTCATCGTCGCACAATTTCTCATTTTCTCTCTCCATTACAGAAACTTCTTCGTCGAAATACTAGTTGAAAGAGGGGATTGGAGATATAATGAATGAGAGAGTTTTGTAAAACGAGAGAGAGAGAGAGAGATGGAGTTTTGTAAAAACGGAGAGAGGAGATGGAGATTTGAAAATAATGTTTGAAATGGGGAAAAGGGAGGAGAGAGATTAACCCTAGTTGAAAGATGAAGGACAAGGGCAAAATTGGAGTTTCCCATCAAATTTGAAGATATGTCTAATACAAAAAAATTGTGGTAGTTTTACCTACTAAGGGTGGCTGGATTGAGGTTTTGAGTTAATATTCAATTTTTTAATCACTTTATTTTAGTTTTTTATGAATATAATTTTTAGTTTATAAGTGTTATGATAATAGTTGATAAGTATTATGGTATATTATTAGTTAATATGCAGTATTGTATGTATTAGTTCATATACAGTATAATACGAAGTATTAGTTTATATTGGTACAAGTTGGAGTATAATGTTTTCGAGTTTCAAGTTCACATACGGTACTAGTTCAAATATAGTATAGTATTAGTTCACACATTGTATAATATTAGTTCATATATTAAATAATATTTTTATACCAACATTAATCTCTATTAATATACAATATATTAACTATTACTATACCATAGGCGTACTAATATTATATCGTATTTAAACTAATATTATACTTAACAAAAAATACATAACTTAACACATTCATAATTACAGGCATATCATGCAAATTAATACATCAATATTAAAAGATTGATATTAACTAACTAGTAAGAAGAATAAAAGTGAGAATTATGTGCAATCATCTCAATATTAAAAGATTGATATTAACTAACTAGTAAGAAGAATAAAAGTGAGAATTTTGTGCCATCATCCCAAGCAAGGTCTTGCTGGAAGATGTTGCTAAAGTAATCAATGAACTACTCCACAAATCTCTTCTTGCGATGTTACCCATTTTCCTTGATCATTTTGTAAGCGCTGAATTTTGTTATGTTTCTTTCGAGTAGACGTCGATTGGTGAAAGAAATTAGTATTGAGATCACCCCCTCGAAGCCAGTGAACCTTGGCCCTTTACCAACCATCGATTTTCAAAACGAAACGCTTTCCTTCGGATAAAAGCCACTGTCGGGGCCGTAGATAAAAGAATGGGAGAGTGATCTGAGATGGGAGCCACCAGATTGAAGAGTTCGGCGCTCTCGTCATTCTCACTCAAAACTTGGTTTTTTTTTTTTTTTTCATATCTCCTGTTTTACTCTGAAGAGTCAGGAATCGAACCCAGGTCGTTTTTCCCGGTTTGCTCTGATACCACGAAAGAATTTCGTCTCATCTAAAAGTCCGAGCTTATAGAGAGATGGATAATTAATTTTTGTATATTAATTCCTAACATACTCTCTTATCCATTCGCCCAAATTCGATTGCATCTTCTTTTCATTTCTCATTCTTTTTCTTTATAATTTTTCACGCTCAAATCTATTACAGAAATGATTTACATTTTCTTCTTTTAACTTCCAACCGTGGATTTCTGTTGCTGTATCAATCTTCTTTCTTCTTCTATCGGTGTCATAACAAATGTATGAAAATGAAATCTCATACAAGAATTATACTCTTTTATATACTAGATTTTCACCCGTGCGATTCACGGGCTTGTTTTAATTTTTTTTTTAATAACCTGTTTTGCTACATATGTCTTCATATATAATTTGTTTGTTTATAAAAAAAAAAAAAAAAAAAACTTTAATATTAACTACTTTGAACAAAAGATATATTTTCTCCTTTTTCATTTATGTCATCTATAAAAATTCTTGTGCAATGCACATGTCCCGATGTCTGTTTTAATTTTCTTATAGTCGATCAAATAATAAGTATATATATGTATACATATTAAAATTCTCTACTAGATAAGTTGTGTTTGTATTTTATGCGCACCAGCATAAAATACTAATACCCATTTTTATAATACATCATAGAGCATGATACATTCAAACATTTTTTATTGAGAGATATTTCCTCTTGGTCAAGTCTTTGGTCACTCAATATGACAAATAATGTTTACATTCTATGCAATAAAAAATAAAGGGATTACTATTTTTAAAATACTGAAAGCATAGATAAACCTCGCATCTTTTCTCAAATGTTCAAATTTGTACCTGCACTCAACAAAATCACAATCTTTTAAAACACGATAAAAAATTCATTGAGCCTCATTACTATTAGAATACATAATAACATTTGCGTGGGTGAAAATGAGAAAATTAAATAACAACCATTTATTGAGTTTAAATCTGACTTTTCATTTTCTCCATATCTATAATAAGAAAGTGTAACCAAAAATTTATGAGAAAATGGGGGGTGGTTAGAGATTATTGTCCTAATAATTAATAGGTTTAATTAAATTATTAAATGTTAATAAAATGAAATTGTAACGGGTATTACCCTCGTTTCAGTAATTATAAGGTATTATAAGCTCATTGACTGTATTTCGGTTTCATAATTAGTGATATATATTGCTCAAGTTGCAACATGACTTATGTATGGCATTTCATGAATCAATTATCAACTTCATATAATGTAAGGAGTATTATAATTGTCTCAATTTGAATAAGCAGTGTACATAGTAATTGATTTGTCCCCTTAAAAAAAAACATAATTGATTTTGTAACAACACAAGAGTTTTTAACGATTCATTGAAGTGAAAATAAAAACCTTTACTCATCTATATGCACAAATGCCTGCAAAATAAAAAGGAAAATGTCTTAATTAGACTATACAATCTATAATAATTAAAGTGAGAAGAATTCCACATTAGATTTATTCTTGGTTTGGCTTTACTTCACTTACATCGGGAACATTGTTGGTACGTACACTTCAAAAATCATTGCGACATGACATAATCAAAACACAGGAAATATTTGGCTCTTCTTTGGCATTGCATGGGTTGGAATATTGGGAAGCGAGAAACTCTTATATTTTTAAAGGCATATATAAGAAAGAAAGCAGATGAGATTGTTTCAAAAATTTGTCTGATCTTCATTTTTCTGGGTATTATCTAGTACAGTCATTTAGTGATTGGTTGAGAGAACCCACTTTACGTTTGTATTGATTTATGTACCGGTTCTTGTCTTGAGGTTCTCTCTTGTTGATGTTCTTCTAATGCTGTAATATTTTTCTTAGGTGCTCTTATGCTCCTGCCACTGAAGTAGTAAATCATTTACTTTGTTTAAAAAAAAAAAAAAAAATAGACACTCCATAGAGCAACATAACCAAGGCAATTTACCTCTACATGATGAGAAAGCAAACAAACTATGAAAATTGCAATAATCAAGAATCTCATTCTATCCCCTGCAAAAAAAAAAAAAAAAAAAAAAAACAATAAAAAATTATAAATATTAAAAGAAATTTAAAACCATAAATCTAATTAAACAATTGCAATAAAACTATAGAAAAATAAGTAAAAATTACATTCTCCCCCTTTTTGTGATCATCCTAAACAGTGAGACTTGATATATACTTGCAAACAATTAATGTGGAGACCTTTAATTTTAACACCAAAACCCTTCGCAACAGCATAAAATGTTCTGACAACCTTTTTAACCTTTCCTTCGGAGTCAATCTTACTTCTCACCCATTTACTCTCTCCTGTGGAAGGCCTAAAACAAGACTTGCATGAGCCAATGAATGCCAATGATCTCTTATCATAAACAATGAATTGTAAGCAAATGTAAATGACTCAATCCATAACATAAAATTGCATATAATCAAAATAATGCACAGTACATATCAAATCGAATGTATCGAAACAAATCTCTAATACACATAAATCCCTAATCCATAATACCATAATAGAAAGGAGGTTTGAATTATTGAATCGATTATAATCCAAGCATATGAATAATTGTCCATTAATCTTACATATCTTACAGGAGATTAAAATCCTTCTTGTCAAAATCCTTTATAAGCGATGAACGGGATAAATTACAGGAGATGACAAAATCGAGAGAATCGAGTGAGATTTAAAATGGATGGTCGAAACTTTTTCTAGGCAAACGGCCGGAAAAAATTGATCGGCAGACAATGAGAGATTAAAACTTGAGTGTTAAAATGAGAAAATGTTGAGGTTTATATAAGAGTAATGAATAAGGATGTAAGGTTGAGATTAAAAGTTAGAGTGGAGGGTTGGGATTAAAACATAAAATTGAAAATGAATGAGAGTTGAGAATTTTTTAAATAGAGAGATTTTAAGAAGGGTTTGATGTAGAAGAAGTGTGGGGGTGACATGGGGCACTTTACAGGTTTGCAAATATTTGCAAATATATAAATATATATATATATAATAAAGATAGATTCTCAATGAAATGGTATTGAATTTAATTATTTTCTTTTTCATTCCTAGAATGTATTAATTAATAATTTAATTATATATACGTCTTTGACCGTTTCTTCTTAAATTTGATTTACTCTTTTAGTGCTCTCTTTATTCTCTCTTTTGTTATGCCTTTGCACGGCACAAATACGAAGTTTTCATTTATAATTGAATCTAAAATGTATTGTGATAGTACGCATGTCAACATAGATAACATGTACTCCATAAAATTCGAAAAAAAATACCTAAATTTTGTTTATATAGAATTTAGTTAATCAAATATCCCAAAATTTTCATTTTTGCTGAAATTTTGTAATGTATTTGTTAAGAGTTTTTTTTTTAATTGAAAGATGGTGGTTGTTTTGATTGTGATGGTGGAAATGATTTTGGAATAAAATAGGACACCTTCGTGACTATTTAATATATATTTTTTGTTGGGCTCTTGCCATATTTGAGCTCATTAATCTGCACAATAGTTAATAGATAGGGGTTGGCTATTTACACCTCCATTTGCGTTGAGAACACCCCGATTGATGCACCCCTAAAAAAATTGTTAGAATAAATGCACTCTCCTTAATTTATTCTAAATACCTTTTTATCTCAAAAAAATATTTACTAAACACACACACCCTCAAATTATTGAAAACCTTAATTTCTCCATTCCCCACTCCCAACCTTCCACGATCGCTGATTCAGGTGGAATTTACACATTTTTTATGCACATGTGAAGGTCATTTTAATTGTGATTTCATTGATTTATGGGTTGAATATGATGGTTTTGGTCAAAGTAAGAGAAATGTGGTGTTTTATTAATTTTGTAAGAAAAATAAAGGAATTTGGGAGCAAAACACCCACCACACTTCACTGGACTAGAGAGAGGAGTGCACCATTGGATCCGACTCGAAAAGTGGAGTGAAATGAAAGGAAGAATCGAGTCGATCGGAGGTCGGAGTTGAAAGTTTCACACAAAACAAGTTTGAGGTGCAAGATGACTCGACCGATTGGGAGTAAAAAGGGCAAAATGGCCGAGTACTCAGACACGACCGAGTGAACCGTTGGACTGCAACTTTGGGATTTCAGAGGTAACTCGGCCGAGTCATTTCACTCGGTCGAGTCCGTGGCCAGACTGCAACTTTCGTTTTCAATCCCCGACTCGGTCGAGTCATTTCACTCGACTGAGTGGCCTCTGTTTCGGGGTATTTTGTGTATTTTCGTCTTTTTCGAGGGACTTAGTTGCAAATATTAACCCCAAACCCTTCCCCAACATTATAAATACATTTTTTCTTGAATTCAAACACACCTTACCCCTTTCACAAGAACTCTTACACATACAAACACACACTTGGAGGTAATCATCATCCAATTCTCCATCAAATCCAGCAAAGAAGGCACCAAGAGCTTTGGAATTCAATTACCCATCATCCATTAGACTAAGCTTCCTTTTTCTCTTTCTTTTTATTTAGTTATTTTTCATTAGTTTGTGTTAATTTGATTATGTTGGTAGTTGGCTATAACATTTTTGGTTCTAGGGCCTTGTGAATTAGTACTTTGCTTAATTGGTGTTTGTGTGACTTAATTCTATTTGAATGCTTGATTTTCACTTTCAAACATGTCATTAGTGTACAATAGTGATGTGTTGATCTTAGTTAATTGAAATTGAATTGAAAAATCTATTTTGATTGATTGATTGCAAGCATTTGACCTAATTTTATTGAGAGATCGAAAGATGATCAATAATTAGGAGGATGTGTGATAATCTTAGGGGTTTAATTGAGTTTTATAATGCAATTTAGGTAGAGATACTAGGTTGTGTTATATTTCTCTTAGGTTAATTGGATTGAAAATACTTTTAACTAATTATTTTGTGATCAATCTTATAAAAAAAACACAACACCACTTGAGTAGACTGTTAATCATAGATGGATTCACTAGTATTGCATGTGCTTTGAAACCTATTTTCTCTTATTTGAGTTTCATTCGTATTTTTTTCGTTTTCGTGATTTGCATGAGCATTTGTCGATCGATTTCCTTATTACTCTTTATTGTCTATTTGTGACAATTTGGTAGATAATTAGGGGTAATTTCATCATTCAAACTTATCGATCACCGTCTATTTAGAACTTAATCGACAAACTATACTTTTACACTACACATCTCTGTGGAATCGACCTTGTATTTGCCACGCTACGATATACACAGTATACTTGCAGTTGTGTATTTTGATGTTACATAATACCTGAATCAGTCACCGCCCCACTGCACCCGCCGACCGCGTCCGCTGCCGCCAGCCGACCTCTCCCTCCCCTCTCCCTTCTCCCTTCTCCATTCTCCCTATTTTTTCTGTTTTATTTACGTTTTTTTTCTCCCACTCACCACTCACCACCCACCCATCACCCCACTTGACACCACCCACACCTTTCCCATTTTTTCTCCCACCCCAAGGCCCCACGAGTATTCCCTTCTCCACCTACATCCCTTGATTTTTCACGTTTTTTTTGTTTATAGTCCCTCGTCACCCCCATCCACTCGTCGACGGCGCCCTCCCTCCCCATTTCAAGACGAAGGCGACATCCCCACCCTTAAGGTTTGATTTTTTTTCATTTTTCCTTTTCTCTATTCTTCATTTTTTTTTAATCATTTGTTGTCGACCATATACACTTTCGTCGATAAATTTTACTTTTTATATACACTCTCGTCGATAAATGGTTGTCGACGAGAGTGTATATGGTCGATTCAGGTGTATCAAAAATTATAAAAAAAATTATGAGTTTCTAGGTTTTTTTTTGTCTGGATGATATTGGATGTCGAAAGTGGTGGCAACGGCGGTAGGAAGTAGTGTTGGTGGTTGTGATTTTTTTTTTATGACTTCTGCAGAAAGTGGGGGTGTGGAGTGCGTTTAGTAAGGGGGTGCATGTAGTATGATACCTTTTAGTAAATGGTTGGTCTGCTATGGACTCGAGTGCATGTTGTGCACCCTAGTCCATGTTGCACTTTTCAGTTTTACTGACTTACACTTTTTGGTAAATGGTGTTGCACTTTTTAATTATTAAACTGTATAATAATATTTTTAGTTATAGTGACTTACATTTTTTAGTAATATTGTGTTGTACTTTTCAGTTTAATAACTTACACTTTTCTTTAGACTATGGTGCACAACATGCACTCGAGTGCATACTAGACTTTACCTTTAGTAAAAAGGTATTTTTAATTTTTTGCATAATTATTATTTTATTAAATTGTGTGGGGGTGTATCACTACAAAAAAACTGTAAAATACCGACGGAATTTTACCGACGGATTAACTAAGTCAACCGATTTACCGACGGAATTTGTTTTCCGTCGGCAATCACAAAAAAAAAAAAAAAAGGCGTGATCACCGACGGAAATTTCCGCGGTAATCACAAAATAAAAAATTAAAAAATAAAATAAAAATTTGTGCAAAAATCAAATTATTAATTAAAGAAGAAAATTTGTTAGCTAGAAAATTATGATCGATTAAAATAGAAAATTTGTTGCTTAAATTAGAAACATGTCGATTAAATTAAAAAATTGTTGATTAAGTTAACTAGGAAATTATTGATTAAATTAGAAAATTATTGATTAAATTAGGAAATTTTATATTAAATTAAAAAATTATTGATTAAATTAGAAATTTTTATGTTATATTGTTTAATTTTTATATTCATTTAGTTTATATGATAATTAAGTCTTTGTTATGTGAATTAATAAATAAAAGAATTATTAATAAACAAACGAATTAAAAATAACACTACATTTACCATTTATAAATTTAAAAAAATTGCAATAACTATAAGCCACAAATTTAGTGATTAATATAAGTGAAAGAATGTCAATTATTAAATGATTTTTTTTTAATAAAAATATGATCCATGCATATATTAAATTACTAATATACTATTTGAAAATAAGATTCACACATATACAATAGTTATAAGTCAAATTTAGTGATTAATATAAGTAAAATAATGTTCAATCATTAAATAAATTTGTATTAAAAAAAAACATGTATACATGATATGAACATTTTAGTATTTTAATCAAAACACAAAAAATAAATAAATTAGATTTACAATATATAAATTAAAAAAATTAAATTTACAAAAATTTATTGATTAATATAAGTAAAAGAATGTTCTATTATTAAATAGATTTGTTTAAAAAAAAGAGTAAAATATGAACTTTTTAGAATTTTAATCAAATTTAGTAATATTAATATACTCGTAGTAAAATATGAACTTTTTAGAATTTTACAATATATAAATTAAAAAAATTAAATTTAACATAGTTATAAATCATAAATTTAGGAGGGTGTATTCAATTGAGATTTTATTGGATTTTTTTACTTTAAAAAGTACGTGGATTTATAAAATCTATAGAGTCTATGCAGAGTTGACTGACTTTTTTATTGATTTATATGAATTTTCATAGACTTGATAGGATTGTGGAAATATATTTTTTTATTGATTTACATAGATTTTCATAAACTCCGATATTGATGCGAATAGTTTTTTTTTTAAATGTGAAGTGTTTTTTTAAAATTAATATTATATATATATATTATATAAAATATTTTACCAATAAAATATATATATATATTATATAAAGTTTATATATTAATTCGGGGCGGGTCGGATACCCGCGGGTCAAGCATAAGACCCAGATTCGATCCATATTCAATACGGGGCGAATCTGACCTGATCCAAAGCTCGTT
The DNA here is from genome assembly GCA_963675135.1 of Galeopsis tetrahit. NCBI lineage: Eukaryota > Viridiplantae > Streptophyta > Magnoliopsida > Lamiales > Lamiaceae > Galeopsis > Galeopsis tetrahit. Next base: position 68,501,289 of record OY776128.1, on the reverse strand, counting down.
GGTGGGGTGGGTTCCCGCAGGTCGGGTCAATATTGTCATTCCTACTTTTGATCTTTCGTTTTTAGAGTTCTATGAGAGAATCCGTTGAAATCTCTGGTTTTTAGAAGAGATTTTGGATAGTGCAATTTATTTATAATTTTGGAGGAGAATCCAACAAATTCCATAGAGTATTAAAATTTATAGATTGTTGAATACCTAAAGATTTTTAAAAACTTTTTAAAAGGACTTTTCTATGGTGAGGCAGGGGGTTCGCCCTATTTTACAAAAGGCGTCCAATGAGAAGTTGACATGTCATTTAGCTTCGTTATGGTGATTGCACTTCGCAATGTTATAAAATATTTAATTTTTCTTAAAAAAATTATAAAATTACTGAAATGTCCTCATAACCATTTTTAAAAATATATACAAAATTATAAAGTTAACCTTCTTTTATGTTAGATATAACCGCTCTGCGTCTTCTTCTTCAATCCCAACACACCATTATCCACCTCCTTCCTCGCGTACAACCGCCCCTCTTCCACCGTCGCCCGGAGGCGGCAGAGATAAACCCTGCCGATATTGTCGCTCCCGATCTGCCGCACCAAGCTAAAGTCACGGAACGTCAGATTCATCTTCAGTCAAATCTCTTGGAACGACGAGTCGTCCGGCTTCAACGGCGCCGTCTTCTCCGGCGAAATTGTCGGAAACTCGAAGGAGAGGCGGCTGAAGCTCGCGCAATGGCTTACAGTGGTGTCACTGCTCATCGAACTAATTTTCCACTCAATTCCTCAGAATTCCGATGAGAATCTTCCATTTCTTTGCTGTTGCAGTCCCTTCTCAGATTTCCCAGAAAACATATATTTGTAATTCAAATTCAAAGCTCTGTTTTCTTACAACAACAAGATGATTTTTTGTTCTTTTTGCTCATATTTTCAAGCCACAACTAGAATGCTATTAACAATTGATGAAACATAAACTAAAAAAATTAGCAGAGAAGTTGCATTGTCCAATATGAACAACGAACATGAACACCAAAAAAAAAAAAAAAGTGTCCAGCCCTCTAATTAATAATTAAAACCCACTGAGACATTCTAATCGAATTAAAATAACCAACCAAAAAAAAAAAAAATACGATAATCAATGGTTTTTGACTGACCTTCTTCCTTGATTTGAAGTTGGGGATGGCAAGCGAGACGCCTATGTGGGTCAAGAATCTGGTGTTGTTGAAGCAAATATGAAGCTTGGAGGTTTACCCTTTAATGGGGTTTTGAAAAGCAGAGCGCCAAAGACGGTGCTACTCGGTGTCAGAGCGAGCTCAGGTGGCTGCCGGCGTTTTGACTCAATTGCTGCACAAATCCTGCTGAAGTTGCTCCGAAACTCATGTCCCCAAAATCGCATTCGGCGTCGGCAAATCTAGGGCATGATCAGAATGAGGAATGGAAAGTACCTACAGTATTTAAATTGAAGGGGTATTTCGATCTTTTAAGTATTAAAACGGATCTACTGTGCAGTTGAGTTTCATAAACTCCCCACTTTGGGCAGATGCATAAACTGGAATTTTCTGTGAAATTCACACGATTTTAAGATTTGCACGGGCTTCCATGTTAACACTAAACAACTGATGAACCATGTTAATTAAACAACTGAGAAAGATGGGTGAGAAAAAAGGGGTTATGTGATTAATTGATTTAAAATATTGTAATTTGATTAATTTTATAATTTAAATGATGTATTATTTTAATAATAAGGATATTTATGTAATTTTATAATTTAATATTTTTATTTATTTTAAAATAAAAGGATATTTTCGTCATTTTATATATATTAATTTAATTTATTAGTACAGTGCGATTGCATAATGCATAGAGCAAACGCACTAATGCGAAGTGCAATCATATAAATTAAATTTTATACGTCAGATCAACGATCTAACGGTATTTGAAGTATTGCCTTTTGTAAGACAGTGCGAGAAAGACCCTTTTAAAATCCGTATTGAATACCTCAGAATTTTTAAAGACTTTTGAAAATCTGAATTGAATACCCCCAAATAGGGGTGGGAATGGGCCAGGCTACCCGACACTGGCCTACGGCTCGGCCTATTAAAGCCCGGCTTTAAACAAGTCGGGCTCAAACTTTTTTAAAAGCCTATTTAATTAAATAGGCCGGGCTTGAGTTTTTTTGTAGGCCTTTCAAGTCCAACATGCCGGCCTTTTTAATTTAATATATATATATATAATATAATAAATATCTAATATATATAGTATTATACTTAAATATAGAAGAAATCCTAAATAAAGGTATTTAATATATATAATTTTTAACTAGTAAACATTAAGTAATATAATTAGGGATTTTTTATAATTTGATGAAATACAAGTGTTACAATTTTTTTTTTTTAAATGCACTAATAGGTTTAAAAAGGTCTTTAAAAGGCTTTCGGGTCAGGTCTATTTATTAAAAAGGCCAGGCCAAGCCTTAAAAAAAAGCCTATGATACGTCATGGGCTAGGCTCGGGCCTAAAAAAAATTTAACAGGCCAGACTTTTTTTTGTAAAGCCTACCAAGGCCTGGCCCATTCCCACCCATACCCTCAAACTTTGAAAGTACAAAAAAATCCTACAGAATCCACGACCAATAGACCCCCTTAGTAATATTAATATAGAAAAAAAATTAATTTTGTGAATTTTTTTTTTTAAAAAGGTAAAAAATGAGTACATATACAATTAATATTACAATTATAAACGAAAAACAGACTTGTACGAGTGGTAGGCGCCCACACACCCGGGTTTGAGTCCCATGAAGACCGAATATATTCAGCCAAATATGATCGGGCCCTTGCAAGCCTTGCAGTTGGGGTCGGGCTGGGCCGGCCCGTTGGCATGGACCCAGGTTCAATTTTTTTTTTTTTTTAATTTGGTTTATCGACGGAACCGTCGGTAATTAAAAAATAAAAAAAAATAATTTCGTCGGTAAAAATTACTGACGAAGTTAGCATCGACGAAATTTTTCTGTCGGTATTTTCGTCGGAAAACATTGATTCCGATCGAATTTTCGTCTCTATTTTCAACGGTAGAACACCTCTTTTATAGTGTATTCTAAATCGGATTGGAGGTATAAATAGTCAGCCCCTAATAAATATGAAGCTAAAATCTATTTTGGCATGTGTATCGTGATGTATGTGGTTCGAGTTACTCATTTATATAACAAAGAGGGCGCGGTTGTACTACCGATTTTTTTTATACCTTAATTCGGGAGATCAATCTCATATTTTATTTGGAGATTCTGTATGCACTAATCCCTTAAAAAGTATTTGAACCTGAGATAGGGAGAGAAACACACTTCTAAACACCACTAAGTCAACTTCATGAAGTTATACCCACCGATTTAATTAGGACATCGCCTAGAATTGTTTTACAAGTTATTAATGTGTTAAATGTCAGTTTTACACTCAACTAAAATTAAAAAAGATCTACTCCCTCCACTTTTAATTAAGTGTCATTTTAACAATTTTCAACAAATTAAGATATATGATTATGGACTATTTTACCCTTCATTAATGATAACTAATTTCAATATTAAATGGGGTAATTAGTATATAGGACATTTCACCTATAGAAACTAGAAATAAAGACAATAAATTTGAAAGTTAGGAAGAAGGACAATATGATTTATAAAAGTACAGTTTTATCCTCAGTTTAAAATAAAGCCAAAATTTGAATAATCAATTAAGGTATATTAGGAAATTCAAAACTTGAATGCGTTGGACTTGAATATTAAATTACCGGAAATCCAGGGCATAAATGCGTTGGACAATCAAAGCTACCTATATGGTAAACCGTTACATACACACAAAAAAAAAAAAAAAATATATGATGTAATTAAGTAATTAAAGTGTGGAGTATCGAAAGGGAATATATGCGAAAGTATATGCAAAACAAATATGCACATTGTGAAATGTGCATTATTGTGGAAAAATTAGACCGTTTTTTAATATATTTATGACTACTACGATAATCATATTATTATTACGTGGATATCAATATAAACTGTTCATTTTAGAAATTGTATTAATAATATTATTTATAGAAAAAAATTACATTTGAATATAAGTATGTTTGAAAATGTCAAAAATATATTGTTTGTTTATATTACGTGAGATAATTGTGGAGAGTAGTGGGTATATTCCTATTTTAAATTAATAATATTGTATTAATGATGGTTGACTTTACAATTGTGGATTGTAACTTTCCAAAAGATATTCATTATTATGATATTTCCGTGATATCATTGGATAGCATAAAAAACATTGCATTATTGTTTAAGTTAAGTATATCTGGCCCTATCATAAGTAAACTACGAGTACATATCAAGATACTGCATATTATAAAATATATGCTAACGATTTGATGCACATGTGTGAATATTAGTTGAATATATTCTAAACCTGAAAATCATATTTTGCTTAATAATAAAAATTACACTGTGGGTAAAAATAAAAACAATATGGAAAGTATACCAAAATATATATGGGAAAAATCGTGTTAAAATACTAACACATGCCTAGATTATAAGAAGACAATATGGGCCACATACCGATTACTTCATTAACAATGTCTTCGAACTTTGAAGATTGTTGAACACGGATCAACTTGGTTTTCTCCTCGAATTCGAACTTTAATATCACAGCATATTCCATCTTTGACACTGTAAAATAGCTTCTCCAAATAAAAGGTTGAATAGAGCCCTAAATCGCACAAAATAAAACGGGGTAGAATTAGAACAAATAGAATATCGAATCGGACAGGGTATAAATTGAAATAACAATGAACCAATCGAATTATTAATTATCACAGTTGGAAATTGAATACAGACTCATTGAATCAAAACGGAATTCATACCTCCAAAATGGAATGATTCTGGAATCGAAGATAGCGCAATTGGGATTTGCATATCGATATATTGATTATTGAAGATGTGATTTGCGGACGGGATTTGCAGCAAAAATGGAGGTGGTTCGGTGATGATCGAATATCGAAGATGGGATTTGAAGATCGAACAGAATTCGTACCTCCCAAATTGGAATGATTCTGTTATAGAAGATAGCGAAATTTAGAATTTGGAGATCGATTTATTGATTATGCGCAATTGGGATTTGGAGATCGATTTAGTGATTATTCAAGCTGTGATCTGCAGATTGGATTTGCAGCAAAATGGTGTGTTTCACTGTGGACCATGAACTGCTTTACATTTAAAGTATAATTTTATTTTACATTAATTTGAAATTAAACAATACCGATAACTTTAATTTGAATATTATTTTAATTTAATATATTGGTGTGATGAAAGAGTAAGGGCATAATTGGTCATTTAGTTAAGAATTTGACCTTATTCCTAATGCTATATTATTTTGTCTTTTTTTCTAGTTGTGTCTATAGAATTGTCTCTAATCTTAATTAAACTCATATTAAATTTATGTTTAGTAATGAATGTGGTCAATATTGTAGGTGATATTCATGTATACAATAATTAAGATTTATGCATGATTTATGCTATAGTATTATATTCAAAAGGGAAAAAGCTTAAATTAAGGTAAATAAAATGGAGAGAGTATAATGTATAAGAGTAAAATTGTCAAAATTAAAGAAAAAAATGTAGAATGACACTTATTTTGAAAATATTAAAAAAGACAAAGTGACACTTAATAAAAAACGGAGGGAGTAAAAAACAACCAGTCTCACTCTGCCATGAACTAAAATTTAAAAAAAAAAAAAAAAAAAAAAAACCCAACAAACTGCAACATTAAAACAAAATATCAAAATAGATCATTTCAAAACATAAACAATTTTTTCGAATAAAAAAATCGAAAAGTATTATAAATCTCGTAAAAAAAACCAAGAATTTCTGTCAAATTTTTTGAAGAACAAAACATTCGAAAAAACATTATGTTATAGAGAATGTCAGGATTTTCAACTCAAATCATTTCATTACAAAAAAACTTAGCATGTATATCTTTTTTCTCAAAATTGTAAATTTGAAAGAAGTAGACGATGTTGTCGACTAGCGCCCGCGGGCGAGTCAGCGGAGTGGGCAGCGAGAGAAATTAGGGTTTAGAAGGAGAAAAATATTTTAGATCTTTCAATGGTGTATTTTAAATTTTTAATTATTGGGGTGATATTGTGGGAGACCGTCTCACGGATCTCATTTTGAAAGGGATCTTATTTTGACCCACAAATCAAAAACGGGAAACCGCATTTCACAATGCCATTGTTGCACTCCATGTTCAGGCACCCATACAAATACTTGGTTGTGAAGCCCACCTGCAGGCCCACATTAAAAAATGTGGTTATTAAGCACACATATCTTTCTCCTCCCCCTTCTTTCAGGTTTCGAAGATCTACAATCTCTCTGATCTAAAAGACTATGTAGATCAATTGTCGTCCATCGTCACTCGGATCGGTTTCACTACTTTCTTCACGCGCCATTAATGCCGCCCATCCGTCGCTTGGTTGCCAGCACCAGCGGAATCCACCGAGTTTGAATCTTGATAGTTTTTTCTCTTGTCTTTTTCTGATTTTATGTAGTATTTTATTGTTTGCAGTTGGGATCAATGGATAGGTTATTTCTAACGGAGCTATGGTGACCTTTTGGAATAGTTTGTCCGTTGTTCTCGCTTTACATGTTTTTTAGATTAGTTTTTGTTCATTATCGTGTCGTGTCATATCAGGTAAATAACAGGTTAACGGGTTGTTAACAGGTTAATGGGTTACTTGTTAATTTTATCGTGCTTAATAGGTTGACACGAACCCGACACGAAATTTTCGTGTCGTTATCAGGTTGACCCGATAACGACACGAATCCGATAAAGCCAAACACTAACCCGCAATTTTTGTGTCGGATTCGTATCGTGCTATCGTGTCGTGTCGAAAATTGTCACCCTAAATTATACTGTATATAATTTCTAACTAGTACGCGCAATTTAATTCATGGATTTTTTTTATGATTTGATGAAATTGTAGGATTTTTTTTAAATACATTAATAGGACTAAAAAGGCCTTTGAAATGCTTTCGGGCCAGGTCTATTTATTAAAAAGGTTGTTAACAGGCCATGCCAAACCTTAAAAAAAAGGGTGCGGTTATACACACACACCAACCCATTGAGGACACCCATCGGATGAGTACACACACGGTAAGTTGAGGACACCCATCTGTAAATTCCAAAATTACCCTTCTCCCCATTAAAAACCTAATTTCTTCCCTCATTTCTCAAATTCAGGATACCCACTTCCAAACTCCATTTTCGCCCCCTCCACGCCGTCGCATGACCGCACCCCTCCACGTCGTCTCCTGGCCGCACCCCCACACGCCGTCACCTGGCCGCGCACGCAGACGTCGTTGCCTGGCGAAAGACGCCGCCGCTTCTGTCTGGCCGCGCACGCAGACGCCACCTGCAACAGCCCCCGTCGCCTTTTCATTCGCCGTCCCCCCCGCCGCCGCCGCTGCTATTGAAGAGAAGAAGGACCAGCGACGCGACCGCCGTCGCCCCTTCTCCCAATCGACGCGGTCGCCGCCGCCTCTTCTCCCTCGGTTAGTTTTCGCCGTCGCCCTCCTCCGTCTGAATCTTTTTCGACTAGTTTTTGTTCAATTTTTTTAGATTTGTAAATGTAATTTTTTAGGGTTTAGATACTTCTTCATCTTTTTTCGAATTCCTTTCTTTCGATTTTTTGTGAATTTGCAGATTGGGCTTTAGAAATGTTTTCATTTATTTTCGTTTCCAGTGTATTTTGGAATTTTACGGTGATGATGGAGGATGATTTTGGTGTGGAAGTGGCGGCAGGAGGACGATTTTGGTCTACAATTTTTTTTTTTTTTGGAAAAGTAGATGTCCAAAATTTTTTTTCGCAGGTGTTCATGATTTTTTTTCGAACACAGTAAATTTTTTCGTGAAATTTTTTCGGACATCTTAACTTTTTTCACATAATATTTTCGAACAACTCTTTTTTTCGAACATTGTTGATTTGTCCGAATTTTTTTTTCGAACATCATTTTTTTCTCGGACAATGTAGATTTGTCCGAAAAAAAATCTCCGACAAAGTTGATTTGTATATTTTTCTTATTATGTTTGTTAAGATTTTTGTTTTGAAGACTATGGTGATGGCGGAAATGATTTTGGCAAAATGAAATGGGTGGGTGTACTCATCTTTGAATTTTTTTAAAAAATTTACTTAAGGGGTATTTACGACATTTTACATGTCCTTTGAGATGAAAAAAAATGTTTGGTGGGTGTGTATAACCGCCCCCTAAAAAAAAGTCTATGACAGGCTATGGGCCAAACTCGGGCTTAAAAAATATTTAACATGCTAGACTTTTTTTTGTAAAGCCTACCTAGACCCGGTTTATTCCCACCCATATCTAAAAAGTCCGGTTTCAAACAAGTTTTTGCCTTAATTATTTAATAATTTGAGTGGTGAACTAAGTGAGTGGTGTCCTAATTAAATCGGTCTGTGCATATAACGGTGCCCAAAATAAAATTAGTTGGGTAATAGCTCTGTTGCCCTATAGATCCCCAAGCCCATCAAAATAAATTGTTACATTTCTCGTGTAGTTTGTGTGATATTGTATGGGAGTAGAATGATTCAGTGCACACAATATAGTGTACGAGTTCGTTTATATGTATTTTGGAGTAGAAAATAATTATTTTCAATACGGCTTTGAATTCTAAGGATGTAATAAATATATAGTACTCCCTGTACGGTATAAGTTTCCCCTTTCTTTTGGTTGTTTTGATTAAGAAATATGATTAAATAATAAATGTAGTACAAGTGATATGATGGTGAGAGAGAAAATAATAGATGAATGTGAGATGAAATATGATAAAATAATAGATAAAGTGTAAGTGATGTGATTGAGAGAGAGAAAATCATATGCCAAAAATGGAAAAATATGAAATGGAAAACTTATTGTGGGACATCCATAAAAGGAAAGTGGAAAACTTATAGGGGGACGGAGGGAGTAATAACTAATAATGGCTTAATTTCATTGGGCGAGTCTCCTATTGGATTGAGTTTATATAAAAAATTGAATTGATCAAGTCAACGGTAAATAATTCATCATTGACCTTTTTTTTTTTTTCTAGTGTTACACTTTTCAATTGTAGTGACTTACATTTTTTAAAATAATTTTTTCAATTATATTAACGTACACTTTTTGGTAATGTTATATTGCACATTTTAGTTATATAGACGTGCACTTTTTAGTTATAATGACTTACACCTTTCATTAAAAATGGTGTTGCACTTTTCAATTAAAGTGAATTACATTTTTTTAATAAAAAATGTATTGTACTTTTCAATTATAGTGACTTACATTTTTTAATAAAAAATGTGTTGCACTTTTAGTTATACTGACTTACGCTTTTCAACATACATTAAAAAAAAAAAAAAAAAAAACTCAACTCAACTCAACTCGATTTCTTATAAAAAATTGATTTTATATAAGACCAACCCAATTTCATTTATAACTAAACTATTTTTGTTAAAAACAATTCCTTATAAATCAATGACTTTAAGTCTTTGCAAGGTCAATGAAAGTGTGCGTGGGGTAGGTATCTAGTGTTTAAGTAAAAACAGAACAATGTTACACTGAATGTTGTGATAATTAGTGTAGCATTAACTCTAACAGAATGTGAATAAATAAACACAGTACACAGCGGAAGTCTAAAACACTAAAACACAATACGAACACAATGGAATAATTTTTAACATAGATTTTATTAATAACAAAACCTATGCTAAGCCTTACGGCGAAACAATAACTTAGTTCCTAAGTTATACACAAAAATGCCGTGTGAAATGTCTCAACAATTACTTCAACATTCCACAAACAGAAACTACGATCGAGGCAGGTGCCTGAATCCGCAAATAGACTTAAGTGTAAGAACACTGTCTAAAGAACTAATCTGATCTATGATTCACTCTCACTCGATACAAGACTATAACTAAGTACACTGGAAGGTGTGGTATCCCTCGGCGTACGTTAAAAGACACAACTACTGGCCATAACTCCGAACTAGGGTTGAACGCTCAAGAAGGTGTTACTCGAATAGTGCATACTTTGAAATGAAAGACTCCTGCGGTATTTATAGAGAAATACACAGCTTCTAGATCCTTCCATTATGAGATCCTATTTTTTAGGACCTCAACCTCCATGATCTTTCTAGATCCTTCTGCCATCTTCCAGGTCGTTCTACAATGCTCTAAACTCTTCTAGCCCGTTCTCCAACCTTCTGGAATCTTCCAGGTTCCGGACTCTTGTAGAAGCTTCTAAAATCGTTCCTGAATGTGAGAGCATTTAGTACAACATTTAATGTAACATTTCAGAAAAGACTTAGAATAAATCAAGGAAGGTCAAATTAAGATGTTGTTGATAATGTTAAAGCATTTAAGAGTTAACAACATCTACAATCTCCCCCAATTTGACCTTTCGACTACAACACACATGATGCACATATATTTCTATACATACTCAGTATTATGTATTTAGGTGAGTTGAACATCAAGGCTAAATACTAGTCAAGACAATACCTGTTGTAACCGTTGGATCAAATAAAAAAGAGATCAAGAATAATTTTACTAAGATCCGTGCCATAAGATCAAAGTAATCTTATTCAAAACCAAAACAAGTATAAACAGTACACTTGTTTACAAAAACATATAACTTTTACAAAAATCAAAGATTAAATCAGAGCATATAAGGGTATATACCAGATTAGTTCTAAGAGTTATGTAAGACTAAAAAACAAACAAACAAAAACAAACAAGGACTAAACAATATAATCAGAGCAAAAACTATGAAAAAATAAACAAACTAAACAAGGCATATTCATCATGCAGTAAGCAATTAATGATAGGAAAACAAATTAAGCAATAAGCAGTAATCAAATATCATTAGTGCAAACTAATTTAAGCAAGATAAATATAGACAACCTATCAACTAGAAATAGTAAATATTGTATCAGAATAAACAAAATTTTAACTTAAACATAACAGAATAACAAAAATAAAAGTAGGATTTCCATATCCTCATCATCTTCAGCAGCATCTGCAAACTTGTCTTCATCAGCCTCCTCTGGTTCCTCAATAAAACAAGTTGATGCAAAGAGTGCAACAACATTGTTAGCAGCAGCAGTTCCTCCATTCTCTGTAGCAGCAGCATCATCAGGTACACCTCCAACATCTTCAGGATTCAGCTCTTCAATAACAACTCCAGAAGCTCTTGCTGAAGTGGAAGGTGGTACTCCCCCTGTTGTAGTGGAAAGTAGCCTGGTCCACTTGTCTTTGATGAACTGTACCTCATCAATCTGGTCCTGTAAGTGCTGTAACTGCAATAATATAAAAGATCAGGGAACAGAAAAAGTGGTGTCAGTGTTACCACCAATGTTCTCAGCATCTGGTGCAGCATTAGGTGCATCTGTGTTCTGTTCAGGTCTCTGTGCTGGTGAGGGTTGAGGTTGAGCAGAAGCTGGTCTGTGAGAAGAACTTCCAGGATTGTGCAAAGGCAGATCTTTCACTCTTTCACCAATGAGCAAAGCAGGTGAAATGGTGTATAAAGGAACCTTACCTCTAAGAACTTCAGTCTTCTTAGGGCTAAAACCATGCATCTTCAAGTATGAACATATAAGCACAGGGTATGGAAGGTTTCCTTTATCAGAAATGTCACCACTAAACTTCATCATGTGGTGGAAAATAGTCAATCCCAAATTAAACTTCTTTAAAACCACTATCCTATAAAGCAAGATTGCTTGATCCTTTGTCACTTTGGTAGAGTTGGTGGAAGGTATCCAGTTATAAACTATCAATTTATGCAACACAAAACAAAAAGAAGTAAGGTCCTTGGCCAGCATTCCATTCCTCCATCTAGTCAACAAACCACCAGTCATAGATGCAGTAACAACATCCAAATCAGGTTCATCATCATCAAGTACTGGTTCTATGCCTAAGAAGTCATTAATCAACTCTGGTGTAAATGGAACTATACTCCCCCTAAACTGTACATTCCCATACCAACGGGAACTCCTCCTACCATTACTCTTTTTCAGACATGCATAAAATTCATACACCCAATCAGAAACAAAAGTATCACACAAGTTCAGAGCTTTCATCAATTTTCTATCCTCTAAGAATTGAATCAAATTCTTACTCTCAAAATCAGAAACATGAATTCTCCTTTCCATCAACAGTTTTCTCCTAGACAACCTAGTAATCTTATCAACCAATCCATCAATATCAGATTCTACTTCAGTTTCAGAATTACCTTCCTCAGAAGTACTTTCCTTTGAGCTTGGTTCTTTCTCCTCCTCAGAACTGGATTCCCTTTCTTTTTCAGAGCTTTTGTCTGAAGCTGTACTGCTTGAATCACCTCCATCATCAGGTTCTGGTGCTGGAGCACTTGATTCAGCATGTGAGGCAGCATTCTTCTTCAGGGTTTGCTGCATATCCCTGAGACAAACCTCCATTTCAGAATCAGAATCAGGTTCTGGTTCTTCAGGCATTGTTCGAACAACATCAATCTTTGCCTTTACCTTCCCCTTTGGATCAGCCTTCTTCTTGGTTGGCTTCTCAATCACCACTTCTTCATCAGATTCAGAGAATACCTGAATTGGTTCAGCAACATCACCACCTAGCTTCTTCTTCTTCCTCAAAGAATCAGAATAATCAACTCGAGTGAAAACTCGGTTTGATCGTCTCCTCTTTCTCTTCCCTTTCTCAACATTCCTCTTGAAAGGAATCGGTTCAGAGTCCGACTTTGAGAGGTCAGAGTCAGTTTTGTCGGAATTTTCGAGTGCTTCAACATCCTCCATCTGAGCGTCCTCATTGTCTGATGTCTCCGCATTCGACGACTACTTTGACTCAGCAACAGGGGATTCTTCAATCTCCTTCTCAGTCTCCCCCATAGAGGCAGCAGTTGGGGCCTCTGTTTCAGCGTTAGGGCTCGGAATTTGGGGCTTTTCGGTTGTGGATGAAGAAGGTGCAGTAGTGATCACTTCTTGGGTGCGCAAGTAGTGAGAGATGTCAATGGACATATCACCGATCGTGAGGATGGGTGGAGTAGATGATCTCATCGATTGAGAAAAATTCTCAACCGCCTGGTTAAGCTCGGAGAGTGTGGTTTGGTTTGATATGTGGATGGTTGTCGGAGTAGCTGGTGTGGGTGCGACGGTTACGGCAGTTGGGGGTGTAATATCGTGTGAAGCAGCCATGGAAGCTAGAGTGTGAAGATTCGAGAGGGATGAAGATGACGGTTGTGAGTTGGGAGAGTTTGGTTTCTGTGAGTTTAATTTCTTGTTTCCTGCCATTTAAACTCAAGAATTCGAAAAGAACCAACACAAGAATCGAGACACACAGTTAGCTTATAACAAATCTGCAAAATTAATACTCAACTTACTCAATTAATTACAAAGCTTAGAAAAACATGAAATGAGAGTATTTATATAGAGAGAGCTTAGTAGTTGGAATAATGTATGTGTGATTAAGGCTTGACTTAAAGAAAATTCTAGATTGAATGGATAATGCTCCACAAATTCAGCCACAAGTAAATCGTGGGTGAGTTAGTGGGGTAAAATCTTAATTAATAAATTAATTAAATTAAGAATATTCTAGAATTAATTAAAATAAAAAAATGTGTATAATCTGAAATAATAAAAGAAACGTGGTTAGTATAATTATAAATAAATAAAATAAATTCCCACAATTAATTAAATAATTACAACTTATAAAAATATAATTAAATCATGTAATGTTGTGCTCAAGGATTTGACATACACCTCAACATTGGTTTTTCACAGGTTTTACCTATCCAATGTAGCCAATTTTTTCAGCATTTTTCTTTTTATTGCATTTCTTCTTTTTGTGCTACAACATCTAATTCGTATTGATCCATTGTTCCTGTAGAGTACATCGTAGTAGCGAACTCCGTGCCCCATACTTACTTAATGGATTACGAACCTCTTGATGTTTTTACCAAATTCACCTTTTGAAAAGAAGGCATCGTAGTAGCGAACTCCGTGCTCCATAGTTACTCAGTGAATTGGTACATCTTTTAGTATGCTGTAACATTCTCAATTTTTCAAGCTTTTGAGAGGTGTAGTACATGCCTATTTTTGCACAAACAAATTTCAGATTCAAGAATATTTTACAAAGGAATTATTCAACGAAAATAAGAAATAAATCAAATCTATAATAACTATACCACCTTAGGCTGTTGTCCCAAATGCTACCGCATTTGTGACAACATCCTCTCAAGAATTATTCAGATATTACACATACCAAGAGATTTCCTCAAAAATGAGAATCTCTCATGGTCAAGAGCCTTAGTAAAAATATCAGCATTTTGATTTTCAGTAGGCACATATTCCAACTTAACTATGTTCTTCTCCACTAAATCTCTCATAAAATGATGTCTAATGCTAATGTGCTTAGTGAGTGAGTGTTGTACCGGATTTTTAGATATGTTAATAGCACTTGTGTTATCACAGAAAATTGTGAGGATATTGTTTTCAATTCCATAGTCATGAAACATCTTACTTGACCACAATAGCTGTGTGCAACAACTTCCTGCAGCTATGTATTCAGACTCGGCAGTGGATTGAGAAACACAATTTTGTTTCTTGCTATGCCAAGACACAAGATTGTTCCCCATGTAGAAACATCCTCCACTTGTACTCTTTCTGTCATCAATATCTCCAGCCCAGTCCGCATCACTGTATCCAATCAATGTGTTGTTGGTGTCCTTAGTGTACCATATCCCTAGTTCACTTGTACCTGAAACATATCTGATAATCCTTTTCACTGCATTCAGGTGAGATTCCTTTGGATTAGCTTGGTACCTAGCACAAACACACACACTATACATAATGTCAGGTCTACTAGAGGTTAGATAAAGTAAACTACCTATCATGGATCTATACAATGTTGGATCAACATCCTTTCCACCATTGTCTTTGCAAAGTTTCAAAGTAGAACCCATAGGTGTTTTCATTACTTTTGAGTTTTCAAGACCAAACCGTTTGACTAAATTTTTAGCATACTTACCTTGAGAGAAGAAAATACCATCCTTACATTGCTTGATTTGAAGACCTAAAAAATAATTCAAGTCTCCAACCATACTCATCTCAAATGTGGCTGTCATTGCTTTAACAAATCTGTTCAGCATTTTATCACAGGTTGAACCAAACACAATGTCATCAACATATATTTGAGCAATTAGTAAACCTTCTCCAGTGTGCTTAATAAACAAAGTCCTATCGGCTTCTCCTCTAATAAATCCATACTCTAAAAGAAAGTCCGTAAGCCTACCATACCATGCTCTAGGAGCTTGTTTTAGACCATATAATGCTTTCTTTAGTTTGTACACATGATCCGGGTATTGTGGATCTTCAAAACCTTTAGGTTGTTCTACATATGCTTCTTCATTCAATATGCCATTTAAGAATGCAGATTTTACATCCATTTGATGTAGTTTAATATCAATAAAACATGCAATTGCTAGTAATAATCTAATAGATTCTATCCTAGCAACGGGTGCAAAAGTTTCATCAAAATCAACACCTTCAACTTGGGTGTAACCTTGTGCAACTAACCTAGCTTTGTTCCTAACAATGTTTCCAGACTCATCAGTTTTATTCTTATAAATTCACTTTGTTCCAATGACATTAGTATGACTAGGTCTTGGAACAAGTGTCCAAACTTCATTTCTTTCAAACTGATTAAGTTGCTCATGCATAGCATTTATCCAATTTTCATCAGTTAATGCTTCATTCACACTTTTAGGTTCAATTTCAGAATAGTAACACTCTGCATTCACAACATTGCAAATAGAAGACATGCATATTGTTCTTACCACATCTACCTTATTCGATCTTATTCTTCCTCTTGTTTGCACTCCAACTGTAGCATCGCCTATGATCTGGTCAGTAGGATGACTTTTCCCCATTCTTGAAGAAGGATTCGTTTTGGGAACATACTGATCATTCTGTGGAATTACAACTGACTGTTCTGTAGATGTTGCTCCAGATGTGTTAGCATTTGGTGCAGCATTATCAGATTTCAGTGTATTCTCAGAATTGTCAGTGACTTGTGATATATCTTCTTCATCTTTATCATCTGTAAGACCTTTATCATCATCAAACACAACATTAACAGATTCTTGAACAGTGTTAGTCCTAAGGTTATAAACTCTATAAGCTTTACTATTTCTAGAATAGCCTAAAAAGAAACCTTTATCACTTTTAGAATCAAACTTGTGAAGTTGATCCCTATCATTCAGAATATAACACACACAACCAAATACATGAAAATATTTCACACTTGGTTTTCTAACATTCAGAATCTCATAAGGTGTTTGATTAGTACTAGATCGAATATAAACTCTATTAATAATATGACATGCTGTATTCAATGCTTCATCCCAAAATCTTTTAGAAAGACTTTTACATAAAAGCATGACTCTTGCCATTTCTTGTAAAGTTCTATTATTTCTTTCAACAATTCCATTTTGTTGTGGAGTTTTAGGAGATGAATATTCTTGTAAGATACCTTTCTTATCACAGAAATCATTAAACATGCTATTCTCAAATTCCCTACCATGATCAGTTCTAATACGACCAACTTTCAAGTTAAACACATTTTTGAACCTTTTATAGAGAACTTTAAAAGTAGCAAATGTTTCAGATTTATCTCTTAAAAACTCAATCCAAGTATATCTAGAAAAATCATCTACCACAACTAAGGAATATCTCTTACCTCCAATGCTTTCAGTTTCCATAGGACCCATCAAATCCATGTGCAACAATTCAAAACATCGATGTGTAGAACAATGTGACAGCATTCTATGCGGCACTCTTACCTGTTTACCTTTCTGGAATGATCCACATACAGTGGTATTCAGGAAGCTTAGTTTAGGTATTCCTTTGATTGCATCTGATATGATTAGTTTCTTCATTGCCCTGTAATTTACATGTCCTAATCTTTGGTGCCATAAGACATTCTCATCATGTTTTGACAAATTGCATACATTAGTTCCAATAAGATAACAGTTATCTGCAGACCTAGTACCAGTCATTACACAATCATCATCTTCATTAAGAACATAGCAAGACTCTTTGTCAAATTTTACATGCAAATTATCATCACAAAGTTGACTAATACTAATCAGATTAGCAAGTAAGCCATCAACATGCAAAACATTTTTAAGCTTAGGAAAACCTTTAACATTCAAAGTTCCTTTTCCTATTATCTTTCCTTTTGATCCACCACCATATGTAACATTACCACCATTCAAGGTCACATAATCATATAAGTAGTCTATTTGTCCTGTCATATGTCTAGAACAACCACTATCAAAATACCATAGACCAGGTAAACATGCTTTCAAGGATGTGTAAACAACATTACAGGTAACTTTTGGTTTCCATGCAGATTTCACAGAATGTTTCCTAGGATGTGAAGACATTCTGGATGGCATAAACTCAACTCTCAAATCTTTAAACATTTTCAAGCAGAAGGGACGAATATGACCATATTTAAAGCAATAATGACAAATATACTTCCTTTCAACCTTGTGAGAATCTGTTTGTGCAGATGTTACACCAGATGTGCTAGCATTTGCCTTCACAAATTTCACAGGTTTTTTAAAATTTTCAGAAATAGAAGCAGTTTCACCATCATAACCTAAACCATAATTATAAGATTTACCAGTAGCTATAGCATCATTCACTTTAGAAGCACTCTTGGAAAACTTTTTGAAACTTAAGGTAGAGTTGATCAATTTCTCCTTCAGTTTACAAACTTCAAGATCTCTTCTGGTAAGTAAGACTTCTAGCTTAGTGATTGTGTCTTTCAGATCCTCATTCTCTTTATTCAAGGAATCCAGAGAGAGTTTCTGAGAGTTCCAATCATCTAACAATTTCTGATATGTCTCATCATCAATCCTTTTTCCTGCATCATCAACAAAACCATTAAAACAGTTCAAATCTGGGTGACTCTGTTTTGATGTTACTGTAGATGTGAAGACATCAGGTGCAACATCAGAATCTGTATCATCTAGATCATCATCTGAGTAATCATTATAATCAATTCTGGTAAAATGAGCATGTTCATTTTCATTAAACTCATCAAGATCATCATTATCAGATTCATCACTCAAGGTAGCACTAAAATTCAGTTTTTGCTTCAGTCTGGTATTGGCACACTCATTTGCATAGTGTCCATAACCAGAACATGCATTGCATTGAACTGATTTTCTAAATTCAGGATCATACCTTGGTTTACCTCCACTCTTTGATGGTCTTGGTGTGAATTGACTCTTTCTCCTTTCTGGTTGTGGTGTTGATGTGTTGATTTGGATCTTAGGCTGAATTGACTCTTCCTCCTTTAGATTTATGCATAGACTTCTTAAGAAATTTATTAAAATGCTTTGTAAGAAGGGCAATGTTGTCAGGATTGCTAAGGCATTCATCAATCAATTATTCATTCGAATCAACCTCAATAATGATAGGCTGAATCTCAGATTTGTTTGATGTCTCTCCTTTAAAAACAACAACTTTCTTATCATCTTTAGCTTCATCAGTTTGATTAGTGTTTATTTCATAGGTTCTAAGAATACTCACTAATTCATTTTGACTCAACTTGTCAGTATCTTTTGCCTCTTCAATAACACAAATTTTAGCATCAAATCTTTTAGGAACAGACCGTAATATCTTATGTACTACTCTAACATTAGAAATAGGGTCACCAAGAGAATGTGATTCATTAATAATCTCACTTAACCTTTCGTTGTAGGATGAAATTGTTTCATCTTTCCTCATTCGGAGATTCTCAAACTTTGTCCCCAACATTCGAAGCTTTGTCCTTCGAACACTATCGGAACCTTCACAATGCTCTTGTAACCTGTCTCATGCATCTTTAGAAGTAGAACAGTTAGATATAATTTTAAACATAGAGGTATCAACAGAAGTAAAAATAGCATTTAAGGCTTTAGAATTATATCCTGCTGTTGTTATCTCATCGGCTGTCCAATCAACTTCTTTCTTGAGTTGAATTTCACCATCGACATCTGCTGGATTCTTTGGTACGTCCCAACCTGTAAGAACAGTCCTCCAAGCACGTTCATCAATTGACTTGATGTACATACGCATCTTAGGCTTCCAATAAGCATAATTTGAACCATCTAAAACGGGTGGCCTAAGTGTTGTGGATATGTGATGTGTTTCCATTGCTAACATAAACTAAAACACACTTTAAGCAAGGATCTAAACCTAGTGTCGTCAGGTATCGGCTCTGATACCAACTGAAAGTGTGCGTGGGGTAGGTATCTAGTGTTTAAGTAAAAACAGAACAATGTTACACTGAATGTTGTGACAATTAGTGTAGCATTAACTCTAACAGAATGTGAATAAATAAACACAGTACACAGCGGAAGTCTAAAACACTAAAACACAATACGAACACAATGGAATAATTTTTAACATAGATTTTATTAATAACAAAACCTATGCTAAGCCTTACGGCGAAACAATAACTTAGTTCCTAAGTTATACACAAAAATGTCGTGTGAAATGTCTCAACAATTACTTCAACATTCCACAAACAGAAACTACGATCGAGGCAGGTGCCTGAATCCGCAAATAGTCTTAAGTGTAAGAACACTGTCTAAACTAATCTGATCTATGATTCACTCTCACTCGATACAAGACTAGAACTAAGTACACTGGAAGGTGTGGTATCCCTCGGCGTACGTTAAAAGACACAACTACTGACCATAACTCCGAACTAGGGTTGAACGCTCAAGAAGGTGTTACTCGAATAGTGCATACTTTGAAATGAAAGACTCCTGCGGTATTTATAGAGAAATACACAGCTTCTAGATCCTTCCATTATGAGATCCTATTTTTTAGGACCTCAACCTCCATGATCTTTCTAGATCCTTCTGCCATCTTCCAGGTCGTTCTACAATGCTCTAAACTCTTCTAGCACGTTCTCCAACCTTCTGGAATCTTCCAGGTTCCAGACTCTTGTAGAAGCTTCTAGAATCGTTCCTGATTGTGAGAGCATTTAGTACAACATTTAATGTAACATTTCAGAAAAGACTTAGAATAAATCAAGGAAGGTCAAATTAAGATGTTGTTGATAATGTTAAAGCATTTAAGAGTTAACAACATCTACTGTCAATATAAAATCAAATAGGATAACATTTAGCTGTAGGATACAACTAGTGTACCTTTTTTTATTTTATTTTAATAAAACCATAATACAAGCAAGTTAATAATTTTTTTTTATCAGTACAATGTGCACCAATTAATTGTCAATATATGGTGGTGGCATATAATTATTAGGTCAATAATCAATATTATATACAATGAACACTAAGTCTGTTTTGCTTCAAGATAATACAATTTTTATTTTTAATTCTCATATTAGCTCTCAAATTCATTTCAATGAAGAACAAAGGTTGAAATGAAAAATAAGAAAAATAATTTCCTTCTTTACCTCGCGATGAAACGCCTTCAACGAACGTAAATGATTTTCAGTAAACTTTAAAGAGAGAACAGTAGATCAGAGGTGAAAAATAAAAAATTAGAAAAATATATTTAAATGGAAAAGATTTGTATTTATCTTTAAAACATATTAATATAATTTTATTATTTATTTTAAAGGCTAACTCTCACATAGAGTCGAGTACTTATATGCACTATAGTTGACCGGTCAACATTTGGAAAAAAATTGGTAATTTTTTTCTTCTAAAAAGTGTAAGTCATTGAAAGTGTGTGTGTGAAATTAGAGATGTTGTCTATCGTGTTGTCATTGTCCAGACAACATTATGCAGCGGAAATTAAAATGCACGTAGTGAAAATAGAAGTATTTAAAATTTGCGTAGATTATAAAATAATCCACGTTGTTCACTATATAAAAATATGTGAAACGAATTACAACCTCTTCGAGGTGTACAATAACACTATAATGAGTGTAAATAATTTACTAGATCCTATGAAACTATCTCCCTCATAAATCTATGCATATAACCTAGTAAATAAGACTATGATCAACACATTATTATTCGGGTTTACAATAATGTGAAGATCTACAAGAAGAAACAAAGATTTTCCTAACTAGAAGCGTACAAAGCGTTCTATAGACTAGTGATTAAATGTAGCTTTTCTTCTTGTGTATCTTGTGTTGAGGCAACTACGGTATTTATACGCTTCATGGACGAACTACCTTCAACTCATATGATCATCACAGCCGTGAGATCAAGCGGTTATAATAACTTCTCTCCACTCCTCCTTAAATGTAGGACTTGTTATATTATGCCCAATAACTTCTCACTCCCACACAGCTGCGTGACCTGGTGTTGCCCACGTCTTCTAACTGCACTGGGGACATTATTAGACAACAAGTGTAAGATCGGA
Source organism: Galeopsis tetrahit (assembly GCA_963675135.1). Classification (NCBI taxonomy): domain Eukaryota; kingdom Viridiplantae; phylum Streptophyta; class Magnoliopsida; order Lamiales; family Lamiaceae; genus Galeopsis; species Galeopsis tetrahit. Next base: position 68,479,851 of record OY776128.1, on the reverse strand, counting down.
GTTAGTGAGAAAAGGAAGGGCAAATTCTGATGTTGTCATAAGTGTTGGGAACATTAAATAAAACACTCGGCTGTTAGTGTTGGATCATTAAACAAAACACTTATATCAACATCAACAGTCATTATAACTTAAAAGTGTAACACGAAAAGTGTAAGTCATTATAACTAAAAAGTGCAACACAATATTTATTAAAAAGTATAAGTCAGTATAACTGAGAAGTGCAACACAATATTAATGAAAAGTGTAAGTTATTGTAATTGAAAAGTGCAATACAATTTTTTTACTGAAAAGTGCAACACAATATTATTAAAAGGTGCATGTTACTATCACATTTTTTTTATGAAAAGTGTAAGTCACTATAACTGAAAAGTGCAACACAATATTAATGAAAATTGTAAGTTATCATAAGTGAAAAGTGCAACACATTTTTTATTAAAAAGTGTAAGTTGTTATAAATGAAAAGTACAACACAATATTTTTACTAAAATGTGCAATACAATTTTTTACTGAAAGATGCAACACAAAATTTATTAAAAAGTGTAAGTTATTATAATTGAAAAATGCAACACAATATTAATGAAAAGTGTAAGTTCTTATAACTGAAAAGTGCAACACAATATTATTAAAATATGTAAGTTAGTATCACATTTTTAAAGAAAAATACAGGTTTAGGGTTCATGAATTATAGGCCCATTTAAAACCGGGTTTTTTTTATCCGGGCCGGTTAGCCCATGGGATAGACCGGGCCAGCCCGCAGGGTTACAGGGCTAGCCCGCTAGCCCGAGTTATTACCTTTTTTTTCCTTTTTTTAATAAATAACCTAAGAACAAATTTTGGGTCATTTGACCAATAACCATAACTATAAGCATTAAGAAGCCCATTATCATTCATTAGTCATTATTACTATTTTTTATTAGATTATGATATTTGTTTAGCTTTGGTCATATTAAGGACCAATGAGTTCTATAATTATGTTTAAATTATACTTTTTTTTTCTCATTTACTGATCATTAACTAATTATGTATTTTTCTATTTTATTTGCTTGTTGGACGTGTCAATTGAGACCTTTAATTTTAAAAGAAAAAAATTATTGTAGTCCGTTAGTGGCCCGTTTAGCCTGTGGCCCGCTAGGGTTAAGGTTAGGGTTAGGTCCCAACAATTGTAGACCCGTTAAATATGAGTCGTTAAGGCCCTAACCCGTTTAGCCCGTAGCCCTGTAGGGCTGGCCCGATAGACATTGCTAGAAAAATGTATGTTATTATAACTGAAAAGTGCAAGTCAATATTACTGAAAAGTGTAACACAATTTTTAATGAAAAGTGTAAGTCACTATAATTGAAAATTGCAACACAGTTTTAATGAAAAGTGTAAGACACTACAACTGAAAAGTGAAACACCGAATCTACACAAGACCTAATCAACTCAAATTCTTATATAATTGAAAACTCAACACTGAAAATATTATTTTGAAAGGTAGAGGTGTGCAACGCAACCGAACCGAAATTGAACCGAATTTCATTATAATTAATCGAAACCGAACTACAGTAGAATAAAATCGAAAATAACCGAACCAAATTAAACGGTTCGATTTCGGTAATAAACCGAAATAAAAATCGAAATTTAAAATTAAACCTACGAGTACATCTAACATTTTTGTACATCTAATCTAACATTTTTATTATTTTATACTGCACCTCCAGTAAGCCTTTTGGTAAGGGTTAGGGTTAGGGTAAGGGTTAGTTTTAAATGATGGATAAAGAAAATCCTCAGTCCTATTGTATTGAAGGGTACCAAATATCAGTAACTGGGAGTATAAGCCTTTTGGTAAGGGTAAGGGTTAGTTTTAAATGATGGATGAAGAAAACCCAAGTTCAAATAATAGTAAACCCTACTAAACTAAGCATCTTCAAAAGAGGAATATCTATTTTTCAACATATTTATATGAATAATTTTGACAATATGATCAACTCAATGTTTTTGTTTTTGGTTGAAGTGTTCAAATCAATTTTGATTCAATATTATCATCCATCACCCCTATTTATTTTTTAAATTTAAAAAAAAATCATGGATAAGAACTTGTCCATTATATACAAGTGAATTTTTTAATATGTGATACATCAAATTTTTCTAAAATATTTTATGAAATAAATACTAGAAAATTATACATTTACAAAGAAATAATTTACAAGAAAATAATCAAAATACAATTAATTTAGATGTGACATTCAAGATTGAAGTTAAGTGGGTGGATTAAATATTAGAAAAATATATTTTAATATATAAAATTTATTTTAAATTATCTTTAAAATATATTAATAAGAATTATATGAAAGACGATGACATCTTAGTAATATAATTTTATAAAATATTAGAAGGTTGATCCTATATCACTGCTCATATATATATATATATATATCTATCTCGTAGGATTTAGTTCAATGCCTAACATTTAAGGGTCTGACTATATGCACCTCCATTTCGGAGAGATGCACTCCCCCGATTTATACACACCCAGAAATTTAGGTCACACCCACCTCAAATGTCATAAATACCCCTCCCTTCATAATATACCCAATTACTACCCACACCCAACCCTAAATTCATTCTTCATCTTCCCCAACCCACCTCCCCCTCCCCCTCCCCCCTCCCCCCTCCCTCTACCCCGTCGCCGACAACCCACGCCTCACCTCGCCGCGGCCACCCCCGCCTCGCCGCGGCCGCCCCAACCTCCGCCTCGCCGCCCCCACCTCCTGTTAAAAATATATATATATATATAGATTGGCGGCCGCGCGGCCGCCCCCAGGTTTGCCCCCCTCCCCCGATCTCTTCTCTCCCCTCCATTCCCCCCGTCGCCGGAATCGCCCGATCTGTAAAAAAAAAAAAAATACAGTGGCCGCCCTCTCCCCTCCATTCCCCCCTCCAAACACCACCCGATCTGTAAAATATATATATATATATATATATATATATATACAGGGCCGCCCTCGTCCATCGACAGGCCGCGGCCGCCCCTACCTCTCTCTTCTCTCCCTCTCTTCACCGGCGTTGGTTCACGGCGTTAGCCCATCCCGATTCGTCGGCGTTAAACACCAGTTTTTTTTTTACTTCGACACTGTAATGTCGACGAGAGTGTATATGGTGGACATTACAGTGTCGATCGACATTTGTTGGTCGACCATATATTCTTCCGTCGACAAAATGCGGTCGATGGGAAGATATATGGTCGACGAAATGTGGTCAACGGGGAGATATATGTTTGGCACTGATTTGACGAATTTTTTTTAAAAAAATGTTAGTTTTCTAAGTTTTGATAATGGTGTTTGTCTTGACGATTTTTTTAAAAAAAAATGTTAGTTTTCTAAGTTTTGATAATGGTGTTTGTTAATGGGTTTGATAATGGTAATTTGTGGATGAATATGATTGATTTGTTGAAATTTTTGATTTTTTTTTTATTTCTTGTTACCGGAAAAAATGGTGACGGCCGCCGGAATTTTGTGTTAGGGATAAAGTGAAAGAAAGGATAGCAGAGGGTGCGTTTAGTAAAGGGGTGCATCTAGTACACTGTATTTTAATGAAGGGTATTTTTGACTTTTTACTCTATTATTTTATTAATAAATTGAAAGGGGGAGTGCATCCCTCAAATGGAGGTGCATATAGTCAGACCCAACATTTAATTGTATATCATAGGCCCAATTTTGTATGCATCAATCCATATTTTAATTTGTGTTCGGCCCATGTTTTAATATGCACGAAATTGGGAATTAGGTTATGGACAAATATTCAGAGTCATGTAGATCCTATTTTTGTGTTTTTAGGTGAGGTTTATTTTGGGGTTTAAAAACTAAGTTGAATTTTAAGATTTTACATTGATTTTACTTCTAAAATTAAAATTTGATTTAAAAAAAATTACCCCTATTTTGTAGGTTGATGGTAAAGTGTCAATATTATGTAGAAAAGGTCCGAGGTTCAAACTCAACGATTCGCTCTTTTAATCGGGCATAATGATGAAACGTGTAAATTAATCTAACTGAACAATATTAGTCAAATAAAACAATTACATGTAAATAAAACGCGACCCTAGTATTAACTAAAACATGACACTCAATTTTAGTGAAATCGGGCATGTACACGAATTCTAAATACGTACAACTTACATGAGACTTTGTCATAACAACTACTCCGAATCACTCTTTAAAAATGCACACCAATTGCAAGGTTGACACACTTTATCAATGATACACTTTTTGCCAATGATAAAGAACTCGAATATTATTTGGAGTTGAAATATAATTTTCCAAATTACATTCGTCTACTAATTTGAGTTATTTCAATTAATTCATAGAATACAAATAAGTTGTGCAAAATTAATTTTGAAGAAATATGCAATGCTTTCCCATAAAGGAATAGTTTAATACTTCCATTAGAATTCAACGGCATAAAAAAATGGTTAATTTAGAAATAATTAGTTGGAGTAGTATGAATTAATGAATAAAATAAGAAGCAATCAGCGGATGAAATGCCACTTTTTGCGGTGCTTTAATTGTGGGATTTGAGGATACACACACATATATTATATTCTTAATTAATTAATTAAAGCACAATGCTAGTATTAATGTGTTTCTTTCTAGTGAGGCATGCATTGTGGATATATATTATTATTAATAATAATAATTTATATTTATATTTAAAATTACTATATAGTTAGATTAACTTTCCAAGCGTGGATTTTAGTTGTTGGAGAATCCACAACCAATGTGGCTCCATGACTAATTTTCTTCTCTTGCCAAAACAACCCATTTTTCCATTTGCTTCCTCCACTCAAACACCCCACACCCCACGCGTGCATATATTAACACACACCTTTTTCTTTTTCCTATTTATCAAATATTCATTTTTTTAACATTTTTTTAATAAATTAATTAATGTAAGAATAAAAACTATCAAAATGGTCATCTACGTTAGTTTGGGTCTCGATTTAATAATGAGGACTGAAAACTCAAATATCCCAACAAAACGATGAATCAAATTATTGACTTTCTTACTAACAAGACGAACCATATAATCATTATGTTGTTGTAATATTGCAGATAGAAAAGCAATTTACTTCTCAATTTTTTTCTTTAATTTCTTTTGCACGTCTCGATAAGAATAGAGAGTATCTTTGTTTTTTACCGCATCAACTCCATGATTTACAAAAGGTAATTTTTGAAGTAGATGTGTAAAGGATATAAAGTAGAATGGTTTCTTTTGTAACTACTTTTATAACTTCTTAGTTAGTAGTTAGTTAGTAACTAGTAACTACTAGTTGTTACTTAATCTATAAATATAGATTAGGGTCTTTTGTATTCCTAATGCATTTTATGCATTGTAACACTCAATCTATGAAATACCTTTTGTTTTGTATTTCCTTCTTTACAATTATTAGATGAGTGTATGTTTACATCTCTACACGATGCAAAAATTGTTTATGATCCTATACATTCTACTTTGTATTCTAATTTTGTTCTTGACAATTGTATTGCCTTTTGTAAATGAGAGTTATTTTTTTTAGTTCTTTCAAATTGATTAGTCATGTGATCAACAAAAAAGTATAATGTCTAGCTAGAGCTGTTAAGACGCTCTCTAATTCACGTATTTGGATTGAGTCTCAAGAGCTCGTAGATGACTTAGTACTTGCAATTATTAATAAATATAATTTTAAACTTCAAAATTATGTATTATGAAAAACATCATTTTCTATGGACTAAATTTGTAAAGAGAAAATTGAAACTTGTATCTTGATAACTTATTAAGTTTTCATCAATTGAATTAGGTACTAGAGTCACCTAAGTCATGATTAATTCGATCGGTTAGGCTATATGTAATGTACATGTTAGTGGAAAACAAACAGAAACAAATGATTGCAGAATTTTGTTTACATGCTCGTATTTTACCATTTTGGCATGAAATATAAAAGAATATTCCTAATAAATTTTTTGACTGTTTCCAAAATATATATAAAATAAATAATCTTTTATTTTGTAGGATTGTTTTTAGAACAAAATTTTTATCTGCGTATATAGAAGATAATAGGAATATATATACCCTTACAAATATTTAATTAAATTGAAAGGAGTATTTGAATGCAAATTTCATTTCATTAAAAAGTCCAAAAATATAAAAAGGGTATGAAATTAATTTCATTTCTATTAATTTTCTAACAACAATTTAGTAATACACGTCTTATATCGTATTACAAATTAACGTAATATTTTATGGACAACCATATAATATTGTTAAGGTAAATAAGTAATATTATTAATGAGACCTAATCCAACATGATTTTGGTTCACAATTTTCTTTAATCCCATTTTTTATATATATTTTGACGGTATTATCCTTTTTTTTTTTTTTTTTTGAGGACAAAGATCAGGACCATAGAGATCAGAAGAGCAAGAACACTGATTCTGTATCCAAGCTGGAATATCTACTCCTATTCAATCGTGAGGATAAGGAGAGTCGAAAGCTGATTATGCAAATTTATGTGCAAGACGGTATTAATATTATCCTCTTAATAATATACTTCTTTGGTGGCTCGATCCCTAGTTAAATTACTCATTTTATTATTTTGGGTCCCTTGTTAATTTTATTTTTTTTTGGTCAATACTCCATTATCTCTTTCAACTCTTTTCAAAATCTTATTTTTATCTTTATCTATATTTTTATTTTTCTATTTTTTACTATTGGAGTACATTTTTTCTTTGTATCTCCCCACCACCAACATTCAACTACACATTAAATACCATATTTCTTAAAATAGTAAATTGTAAAATTAATTAGTGGGGTTTAAAGGTTGAAACATATATGAGGAAAAGAAATGAGAAAAGGGAAAAAGTTAACTGAAACCAATAATGGCACATATGCCACGTCTTCTTGGTGCCTAAGCTACGCATCTATTGCCTGGCTGCCTCTTCCAAATATATCTTACAATACAATGTACTCCTATTAATTAGCTAACTATAGGAAGAAATCAAACCAATTATTTTTTTAAAAATAATAGTACTCCGTATAAACTAATTATTGTGTGATGTTTAAAAAAAAAGTACAATTTCTTGGTAAGAAAACTAATGAATCATCGTGTCCTCTCAATTCCATTTATCTTTTAATAGGATCATTCATCGCTTAAAATAAATAAATAGGCCACCACATATGTTTACAAGATAAATCAAGGGGTGGATTAATTAACAAACGCACCATTTTATTTTTATGTGTACATGCCTATAATTTTCTTTATAAGTTTGTTTTTTATCCAATTGTTTTATTTAAAAAATTAGAATAGATAAGCATAGTGCAAATGTGTCGTTTTTTCTAGGTTTTGATTTCATATATAGGTATAAGACTGATCCGGGCTCAAGAAATTGATCTCACTAACCAAGAGCTCAATGCTAACTCTATCCTCTTGTCTTCGATTTATTCTATGTTACCGTGCAAAATATTGTTCAATTGTATTTTAACGTATTGTATAGTATAATGTTGAGCATCATAGACAAATTCGTAGTTCTTGTACTTTATTTTGCTATATCGGCTCAATGCTTACTCTTTATTGGTCTAACACTTTTTTTTTCACTATAACAAAAACAACTACACCAATTTTATATGTAAAAGGTATATCCACCAATGTAGATTAAATAAGTTATTGTTTAAGATAAATTTGAATATATAAGACATGCCTTGAGGAATCCCTTTATCTTTTCCATAAATAAATAGATAAGTATTTGTATATTACAACACTTTATCAAGACTTTGAACTTGATTGCACTGTTCCCTCCACTCCAAACAACAAGGCGTGAATTTCTCAATATTATACTCCAACATTTTTAACTATAAGACCCTCACAAATATAATAATTTTAATTACTGCCCCAAGATCTTCTATTCTGTACAAAAGATTTCCTTTCAAGCCAGGTGAAGTGATGAATCATGGTCCTTCCAATTATTTAATTTCTTGAACATTGGTCCTTTCTATATTTATTTTTTGTTTAATATTCTTTTTCCAAACTTTAGCTAATGGATGACCCATTTGGTTCACTAGCTCCATTAATTTTATTTAAATCTTTATGTGAGAATTATTTTTCAACCCTATTTCCTCTGCACTACTACTGTTGCACCATATCATCACCTAATTGTGGAAAAATATATATTTATATATGTGTCACTTGGCATTTGGTGACCTTACCTGGTATTATATAGGAGTCTGTCAAAGTTTAAATTTTGACTATCATTGTCAACTTACCTACTAAATTATGACAATTCTCGAAAATATATATTAAAATGGTGTAGATGAATTCGAATTTTGGTTGTAATAATATTTTATATATTTTTTTATCAATATATATGTATTATTAATATACAGAGTTATTACTATATACATTAAATAATAGAATTATGAAAAACACAAAAGAATTCTACATCATATATTGAAAGAATCACGTCTCATCTAAAGTATGAATTTGTAAAGAAGTGTAGAATTAATTAATTTATATTAATTTTCTAATAAGAATCTTATATGAGCATACAATAAAGATTAAGAAAATAATTAAAATTGAAATGGAAGGAATATATTCCTTCTCCAAATTGTCGTTTTAAATTGGTATTAGCTGACATCGTCTACACACTACTATTGAAATTATTAATGGGATTTTTTACTGCGTGAGGATGGTATATGATGTCAATCTATCCAATATATTAGTAGTATATATAATTTAATTAGTTGCTGTTAAAATAAATTAATGAGTACCAATAATATCCAATTGTTTGGATTTTTTTAGTAGAACTATATATAAACTCTCACCGAGTACTTTAAAAGAAAAAAAAAAAAAAAGTCCATTTAATATTCGCTTAATCAGGTCAAAACTTTTTTCATACCGGACAAGTCTAACCCGATTCATTTGAAACCAATCCATATACACTAGCATGCATAAAGTTTGGCATTCCCATTGTTTTTGGGGACACCAAAGTGATGGTTCAAACAAGGCCATAAATCACATCAATTAAAAGTGGTATTCCCTAGTTCATTTCCCCTTTCCAAATATTGAGAGTCTCTAAAAGTGAGAGTTGTATTCATGGCTTCAAAGAAGATACCCACAATAACTTTGAAAATAGCCTGGAAAATGGACCATAATATTCATTTAATCTGTTCAAACTATTAAAAAGAAGGAAAAAAAAGGTTAATTGGGGGCCACTCTTTTTTCACTTTCTTTTAATTTTAGATTTTATGATTAATGGTTTGAATGGTCAAGAATGTATGATTTGGTCTTCATATGAAGCATAGGATGCCAACCCTTCTTTCCCCTTTCTATTATTGCCCTAGATTGTTCAATCTTGTTCCTTACGTGTGTTGAATCATTTTGGTTCTTTTACTTTTCTTCAAGATAGGGTTAGGGCATTATAGTCGAGTTGAGACCGTCGAGTTATTAAAACTAAATTAGTATTGAAAAACAACAATAATAGACGTCGTAAAATTGTTTTTTTAGATCGTAAAAAACTGTGCTCAAAAGTATGAACATAAAATTGGTGGACGAAGGGAGTATAAATTAACTAAAATACTTCTAAAAAAATTCATTTAATTTGATCATTGTCGTCGTGGACCAGTGCACAATTAATACTTTTATGATATAATTTATGCAATTAACCTCATTCAATAAATTTTTTAATTTTTTTAAGCTCACACAACTATTTAATGATTGATACATACACAAGGGATTGTGAAAGTTTCAACTTTTACGGAAGCATATTATATTAGAGATAATATTAAATTAAATATAATTTTTTTTTATAATTTTGATATGAATAAAATAAAATATTAATATGAGATTAAGTTCAAACTAAATATAAATAAGAAAAAATTTATTGACGTGAACATGCAACATAGACTTCGGCACACAAATAGTAAGGGCTTTATATCATTTCCATTGAATATATATATATATATATATATATATATATATATTATTTTTACATATACATTTTTTGTACTTATATAAATGGAACGAGTTTGATAATATTTATAAAAATATTTTATCAGATGAAAAAATATTCTACTCTCCCCGTTCCAGAATAGCTATTACACGAATAAAATTAATAAATTATGTATTATTTTCAAATTAAGATTATATAAATCGTTGAAACATTCCAATTTGCCATCTAATATAATTTAAATTTTATTGCACGTTTTTCCAATTTTGGTTTGGAGACGTAATATCTACGAAGAGTGTGGAAAAGATCGAAGCATTGCTAAAATTATTTATTGCATGATTATATCCAAAGCTTACTTCTCCAAATATGACCTATAATAAAAATGATGAAATAATAATAAGGGAAAATGATAGAAACCTAGCCGGTGATGGATTGCATGATAATGCAACATTATTAAATAGATTTAAGTGAAAATTATTTCGGGGATTAATTTAAAGAGATATTCAAGTTAACGGTATGATTGATCCTTAGAATTAGTCGGTTCTTAATTGGATCGAATACCGAGATATAAAAAAGATACAAAATTAAACGGGTTGGTCTGCTATGGACTCGAGTGCATGTTGTGCACCCTAGTCCATGTTGCACTATAAGTAATAATTGAAAAGTGCAACACCATTTACCAAAAAGTGTAAGTCAGTAAACTGAAAACACCATTTACCAAAAAGTGTAAGTCAGTAAACTGAAAAGTGCACATGGACTAGGGTGCACAGCATGCACTCGAGTGCATATTAGACTTTACCAAATTAAACCCCATCAAGATTAATTTTTTATACTTATCCGAAATTTTATTTTATTTTGAAGCAAAATGAGATTATCTTCTATCATTGCAAAAACAAGGTAAATATGGGAGCTCCACCACAAATTCCGGGGGTTTAACCAAGTGCAAGAGTCGTTAAAATAACGAGAGTACTTAGCAAAAGTGTGTTTCATCACATTGATAACCCTTGTACAAAATCGTCTGAACTTAAAAAATCTCTTTTATCCTCTTTTAACATTTATGACTTAATTACCCTTAATCCACACAAAGAAATTTGTCAAGAAAAGAGTAATGAATTGAAGTGAGGGCATAATCAAACCTTAGGGTGGACGTCAAAAATAGTAAAATATAAAATTTAAAGGTGAGACCGTGAAAATGTTTTTTTAGAGAGAGTTTCAAATGCAAATAAAAACATTTGTTATATATTTAATGTTTTAATTTGTGTTTCATAATGTGAATGAATATTATATGAAAGGTTAAAAAATAATCAACGAACTATATACACTATACCGATATGTGTTAATGATCAAACATGCTAAACATTAAGTGGAAAATAAATAAATGGAGCATATATGATGTGAGACTGAGAAATCTTAAAATTAAACTAAATGACTGACTGAAACAGTAATAATATATCTAAAAAAAAAAACTATTTACCTCTTTAATATTAATAAATAAAAGACAAAGAGAGTATTTATGTTAAAAAAATATTAGCAAAATTTAGAATTTTATCTTTCTAACTAAAGTGAGTAAAAGAAAAAAAGAACACAAATATGGTTCATGTGTGGGTGCATATACAGTTATACACGCACTCTTAATTACCAAACACAAAGCAAAAGGAAAAAAAATAAGTACAGTATAAACAAATACTCCGTATAATTATGGTTGATTATGATATGAAACAATTTCATAATGCAGCCATCCCAGGCAGGACCCACCAAAGTTACGCACGCACACAAAGCCAACTACAGCATGATTGTTCACACGTTTGGCACATTAATTCATGAAAAATGGCAAATACAATTATTAATTATTGCAAATTCTAAACGTAATTAATTCATTCCATCAATTTTAGTTTGCTATATAACACAGCACTTGTTTAAGCGTCTTACCCACCGTGCAATTCTCACCCTTCGACTCTCTTTTCAAAACTCTCCCCCTCTCTCTCTAGAAAGATTTCTGCTTTTCAATTGGGTTTTTGATTGCGCCTCACTCTTTGAAGAATCTAAGCCGTTTCTTGATTTTGGCTGCGTTTTTCTGGGCTGTAAGTTTCATTTAATGTTGCTGTGCAATTTTATTTGAATCTTGTTCTGCTTTTCGTTAGATCTGTTTTCTTTAATTTTTTAGAAAAAAATGAAGTGTGTTTTCTTAGATCTCTTTGCTTATGACCTTTAATTCTTCTTATTGTTCTTGAAATTCATAATATTATTATGATTTTGGATAATTATATTCTCTGTCGAGTAGATGTTATTTTTAGTGCCCAGTTTGTTTATTTCTGATTTAGTATATTAGAAAAATATTGATGGGTTGGGTGTAACAAACGGACAATGTATTTCTTATGGTTAATCTGCTTCTGTTTGAGGGATCTTCTTATTAAAGTATAAGTTAGCTCAATTATGCCAATTTGTCAAAGAGATTAAATTGAAAAAAACAAATTCATTATCAAAATTGATTCACATATGGATATATTGAATACAAGTTCTAAATGTGAATTCATGTGTAAATTTTATATCGAATTATTGTTTTTCAAGAAATAAATTTTTATCTGCCTTGTGTAGTCTATTTTACTAAAATGTTTAGGAACTGAAACAGAGCCATTTTGTTGGTAAATGGGATGTTGATGTAGTCTGTAATTTGAGTTTCTCTTGATTGATCCCTTTGTCATACACTAAGAAGGTTGAATAAGAAAATATAGATTCCGAATTTTCTTTCGTTTTCTCGATTTTGTTCTGAATACATACATCTTGTTTTAAACTTTAGCAGGGGTTCGTTAAAAGTGGCAATTGATCGAGTTGAAGAACAGCATGCGGTGGTTTAGTCTGTCCATTGACGTTTTTCGCAAAGTCATCTTTTTGAACTTGTATTGCCGCGTGATCCTATAAACCCTGTTTCGATTCTTACAACCTTAATCCTCTCAAACTTCCTTGTTAGTCAGTCTTAGAATATAGTATTCGTATTTCCATGGGATCTACTCGTTTTATCGTCATTCCATGCTACGTACGCTGGATTAGCTGAACTTATCTCCTACACCATTTTCAATTCTCTTGCTACCTATCTATCTTGAGTAGTTCTTTTAGTTAAGTTCGTTGATTTATTCTGAAGCCTTCGATTGATTTAACTCGATATCTAGACTAGTTATTTTGTAATTTTCTGAAAAAAGGAATTTCAAATTGTGGGATTAGTTCATCACTTGTTAAGAACATTCGGGTGTGAGTTCGATTAAACAGATTTGGGAAAAGTAGTTATGGTGTGCCAAGCAGCTAGTCAGACAAGATTTCGGACATTGAAACATGAGAATGGTATCGCAGGGTCTTCCACCATAATAGTTAGAGTTATAGCATGCTTTCAACCTCTCCAAGATTGCCAGGTCAGCAAAACTTCCCTAAGTGCTCGTTTTTGTTCGTGCAGTACGATAATACTAATACCATTTTCTTGTGTGTATTCCAGGCAGAGTATTTTCGTCATCTGCTTAAACCTGTTACGTAGATTGATTCCTTTTCGTCGCATACACATTAAGCTGGATTTTTTTCGTTATTTTTGTTTACATTCAAAGATCAAACAAGCAATCAGTTATTCATTCTTAGGTATGGCTGTTTTCTCTTTCCTGTTTTTTGTCGACGGTCTTTACAGTTTACATTCGGTTTTCTCACTTCCGACTTGTTACATTCAGGTCATTCCTGTGCTTAAATGGAAAACAACTTTGGATTTGATTACTATCAGTATCAGCATATGCTGTCACGCTGTCCAAATTTACCGAACGGCTATCTGAATATCAATCCTGATCAGAGGAATCCTCGGACCGATGAAGATTTCACATTGAGAAATCTTCCATCTTTCCCCGTTTCTGGGCTGAAGGCAAACATACCAGATTACTCTCGAAATTGGAACACACTGATCGAAACAGCACCTGCTCAGAAGAGATTTCTCGTATTTGATCAGTCTGCGGATAGGACGACCCTCCTATTTAGTTCTGGGCCCCACACTCCCATTCAATATGGAGCTTATAGGGTTCCAATTCCTCCTGTCACTCGTAATTTGAAAGAACAAATCGATACAAACGTAGAAGATTACTCAAGAGACGTCTCAGAAAACGAGATGCACGAAAACACGGAAGAACTCGATGCTCTGCTGTACTCTGATGACGATTCTGATTTTTCGGAGGACGACGAAATGAGCACTGGGCATTCGCCCAGTACTATGACCCACAATGGCATACCCAAGTTGGTCGAGGAAGTAGGCGAAGAAGTTGACAGTTTTTGCGCACGGCCCAAAAGGCAAAAATTGTCGTCTGGAGACTATGATGCACCGTCGTTGAAAACGGGTTCTGGTTCTGCGTTGGAAAGTCATTATGCAGAATCGAGCTGTAAGGACGAAGTAGATTCCTGGTCTGGCAGAAAAAGATCGAGGGAAGAGAAAATACACGAAACTGTGAGCATTCTGCAAAGCATAGTTCCTAATGTGAACGGGAAAGACAACCCGATTGTTGTTATCGATGAAGCTATTCAGTTCTTGAAATCGTTGAAGGCCAATGCTGAGGCCTTAGGGCTCGATTCTATTTGAGTTTATTGTTTTACGATCCAATCATAGCTACAGAAGACAAGTGCAGTGTGATAAAGTGGGGGCCCGATTTAGTGAGGCTGAAGTTGCTGATGAAGTGTTTGTGCAAAGATTGATTTTGAATTTTTGTGAGGCCTCTATCTATCGCAGTAGACGGACGAGTCGGATGGGTGAAGAGACGGGTACGCACGCGTGGGTGGGAATGGGAATGCGGGGCCAGGAGGGTACATGAGAGTTGATAATCAAATTCATATGATTTGATGGTTGAATAACATGTGAAGGTGGATGTGCTGTATCTATCAGAATTCTTGACTTTTGATGATGTTTCTCTAGGTTGGTTTTGTTTGTTATGTGAATGAAGAATATTTATAAATGTTTGACGCTTCTCTTGTTTTTATGCTCATGTTTCAATGTAGCGTGCTTCTGAATTGCGATTCTATTGCCACAACACTCGCATGAAAGGACCACATGTACAACTTTGCAACGTAAATTTTTTTTTTTTTTTTTTTTTTTAACTTTCATAGCTTCCTCAGTATATTAAATATTACTATTATTTATTTTTTAAACAGTGACACTTTCATATATAAAACAGTGATACTAAAAAAATAAGAAGAGGTTTGCGTGAATTCAATTTCTCACAAATGATATCCAATTTATTGATGGAAAGTGGAAGGTAGAAAGAACCGTTTGTACGAGTTTTTTTTTTTAATCATAAGAGTTGTTACTCCCTCTGACTTATTTGTTTATAGTACTAAAAAAGAAGTTTTATTCTAAAATAATTGTCATTGTTATATTCTAATGTTGCCCTTATATTTATTTTTGTACTCCGTGATATAACTCATCATGTAAGTAAATAAAAGAATCAAAATATCACTTTATATATTTATTGTTATTCAATAAGTATTTTAATTATGTGAACAATGTATTTTTTTTTAAAGTTAAATGCAAAATATATATATATATATATATATAAAAGTACAAGGGATACTCAAATCATAAAAGCTGTTGTAAACAAAAATTATTAACTTCTGTAATTTTTTGCATGGGTAGAGTGCCTTAGTTAAAAACTAGACCATTTTGTGCCTTCCATTTTTTTTTCAAAAGTAAATTTTTTACATATGAGTCAAAATCATATACTGTAATTTGGTCAATTGAGATGGTTGAACTAAAAAAATATCTTCACTATTCACTACAAGGGAACAATTATATACACCTCCAACCTTGTTAGCTGCACTCCCTCCTTCTATTTATTAATTTAATAATGATGTAATACTAGTATATGCACCCACTACTACTAGATACACCCACTTCAACATTCAAACTCTAACTCTAATTAATTGCAGCCACCCCCACCATCTTCGCGGCCGCCATGCCAATTCCACACAAACAATGTCAAAGCCTCATAAAAATCTAAAAAAATTTCATATTTTCGACGTTGATTTGTCGAAAAAAATTTAATAAATGTTGTCGAGAATAGTGTAATTTTCGATCAACTGGTGTCAAAAGTCTTAAAAATCTCTAAGGAAAAAAATTGTCACATTTTTAACACTGATTTATCGAAAAAATATTTTAAAAAATTTCGACAGTTATTAAAAAATATACACCATTCTCGACATAATTGTCATATACTATTTTGGATCAATTATTGTTGAAAAAAACATAGTATAAAATAAATTACATTTTTTTTCCTGTTTTTACAACAAAAATGGAGGGAGGGGTGGGCAGTACGAGGGCTGGAGCAGCCTGGTTTTTTTTTCTTTGTTTCCTAGTAAAAGTAAAATACTTTGATGATCTTCCCATCACCTACCCTCAAATTGCTTCGTCATGTAAAACTCGGTTTGTAGCTAGCCTTGAGAATTCTGATAAACAGGATGCCTGGATTTTGCAGGATCCTCCAACCTTGTTTCGCTAACATTGACAATAGTGGTGAACTTTTTTGGTTTGACATGTAAATTTGAATTTTTTTTTTTTAATTTCAAATCATTCCTTATTACTATTATTTAAATAATAATATTCCTAATAAATCAGGCACTATTGATTTTCATATTTAATTGTATATTTTCATTATAAAATAAAATAAAAGCGAGGCAAATTGGAAAGAAATGAGGTTTAAATAGTTAAACGACAAATAATTCAAGACAAAATTTAAAATTAAAAGGGCATTTATTGTAAAACGGATGAATTACTTTTTTTTTATAACAATATGCAATAAATTTAAGAGTCATGTAAAATATTTTACACATAAAATATGTCTAAATAAAATAATATTTAAAAATTCATGTGTCGCAAGTTCAAATTCGAGTCGTCTAAAAATTTTGTAGGTCGCAATCAGACGTTACATGATGTTTTTCACTACAAGACCAAAATAAGATACTTTAAAGTCAAAAATATGTTACTGAAAAGATAATCTGTACTACTGTAAGAATTAAGAACATTAACACAAACTAAATTTTTTAAATGAATTCACAAGTCTATATCCCAAAATATCCGGGAACACTTGCTTGCCATTTGTGAATTTTGTGGATTAATGTCTTTACAACAACACAATTTACTCTTGTAATAATATATTTTAGCCAATATATGTTAGAAAAAATATGTTTCAATTAAATTCGAAGAATGTGAATTTGTCCCGTAAATTTTCTTTTAATATATCTTAATTAATGTATTTTATGAATTACTGGAAAAGTAGTGTAAATCATTTAAAATGATTTAATGTAAAGTTTCTATATTGGTGTAAAATAAAAGAGCATTGAAAGGAGACATATAAAGTATATGTGTGTCAGTGTGGGTGAGGTAGGCATTAAATGCGCATAAGTTGTGGAATTATTATCATACACCGAATTTAAACCTACAAACAATCGGCAGAATTAAATTTCTTTCATCTTCTCAACCATTTTTCTTCTTGTCTACTTCACCTCCTCCTTCTCTATAAAATGCACCCTCTGTCTCTCTCAATATAGCTACAGGTAGAATTTTGTGATATAGTAGTATAAGAGAAAAAGAAAGATGTTTAGGTTGATTACAGGAATACCAGGACCCAGTGGCTTTGGATCAGCTTCTACTGCCCAACAAGTTACTCACCATATCCTTCCTAATTCCACTCTTACTGCCATTATTACAGGTATCTTCATTTCTCTTCACTTTTATATCTATCTATATATATCATCACTAGAGATTTTGAATGGGATTTAGTCACATTTGTTTTGGGATTAATTTAAATTAGAAGTTTTAACCCCAAAGAGTTGAGTTGGTCTATTGAGAATTAGAAGTCCTCCTCTCTCTACACTTAATGTGTAAATAATTTATATGGATCATGTCCATACAGAGCCCAAAACTCTGATTTTAAACGGAACACTTATGGGGGAATTGATCCCCGAATTAGTCGATTGTCGGACTGGATACCGTGTCATTAAAAAAAATTAGAAGCTTCACATTCCACCACTTAATTTAGTCACCTAATTATTTAAGCATTATATACACACAATTTTACACAATAATAACACGGCAAACAATACTACTGTAGAAAGTAAGACAAAAAAACATGAAGCATGGGCTTCAAAACCAACTTTTAATGCAACAACATTCAGCTCAAGTACAATCAATATTGTCTGAATCAGTAGTATATCTCAACATTAGCACAAAAAGTTGGGTGAGACTTACTTACTTAAGAGGAGTTTATTTTACCAACTCATAACAAAAAGGGCAAACTTTTAATTAAAAGAAAATAATGACTAATTCTATTTTTAAATAAATTCGAAAATTTTAATGAAAAGACTTCAAAGTACATTGAAAAATCTAATAAATATGGTAGGTCTCCGGTAGAATAAATATGGTAGGTCACCGCTAGAATCGATTCTTCATGAGAAACTGAGTTGATCAAGTCAACGGTCAACTATTGACTTTTCCATGTTATATTGCACATTTTAGTTATGTAGACGTGCACTTATAATAACTTACATTTTTCATCAATTATAGTGACTTATTACGTTTTTTAATATTGTATTGCACTTTTTAGTTATAATAATTTACAATTTTCAACATACACATTTCCAAAAAAAAAATTACAAAAAAAAAAAAAAACTGAAAAGTTGACTAGTCAACTCGTCCTTATAAGGAATCGAGTCTATACAAGACTATTCCAATAAATATTTACACATGTTTGAAACGTTATCACTTTAAGTTGTTAGAGCGGTACTATCAAAGACAATTTATTGTTGTTGTAACAATTGATGACACATAAATGTGTGGACACAACAAAAACATATAATGAAGACCTCCCTTGATAGTGAAAGACTGTACCCAGATAAACTGATAAAGACATCAATGGCCATAATAATAATTAAGTAGTGTCTTAGTTTCTAGAATTTGGCATGTTGTGAGTTATTTGATTGATTAGGCCAAGTCATGACCCCGTTTCCAGGAAACGAGCTCTTGAACCGTGGCCAGACCTAATCAAATTATTGAAAACAAAGTACATTTCTGAATATTCTTGAAGCAAAAACTGTTTGATTTTAGGTGGTGCAAGTGGGATTGGGTTGGAGACAGCAAGAGTACTAACGCTGAGGAACGTGCGTGTTATCATTGGTGCAAGAAATGTGGAAGCTGGAAATGAAGCAAAGCAGATGATTCTTGAGGATAATAACAAAGCTAGAGTTGATGTCCTAAAACTCGACCTTGCTTCGCTCAAATCAGTCGAGGAATTTGCTCATAACTTCATTGCACTTAACCTTCCTCTCAACATCTTAATGTAACATTAATAAAACATACATATATATACTTTTAAATAATTCAATATTTCCAATCTTAATTATTTACCTATCTTAAATAATTCAATCTTGTCTGGTTTATTCAGAAACAATGCAGGTATCATGTTTTGTCCTTTTCAGCTCTCTGAAGATGGGTATGAGATGCAGTTTGCTACAAATCATCTAGGTACAAACAAATACTACTAAAATTATCTAAAGCTCATAAATTCCTCTGCATATATAAATCCTAAACATTGTGAATTTTCCTACATTTCTTTCTCTTATATGTCCAGGCCACTTCTACTTGACTAACCTACTCCTGGACAAGATGAAAAACACAGCAAAGTCTACTGGTGTCGAGGGTAGAATTGTTAATCTATCATCTATAGCTCATGTCCACACTTACCCAGAAGGGATTGCATTTGATCAAATTAATGATAAGAACAGTTACGATGAAAAGAGAGCATATGGACAGTCCAAATTAGCCAACCTCTTGCATGCAAACGAGCTCTCTCGTCGCTTGCAGGTACTCTTTCTACATTGTTCTGTCCCATCTCAGTAAAACAGAGGAGTAATATGTAAGAAGAGTGTAACTAATAGTTAGAATTTGCACTCATTTTTAGGCCGAGGGAGTGAATATCACAATCAACTCAGTTCACCCAGGACTGATAATGACAAATCTATTTAAACATTCAGGGCTTCTAATCAGTAAGTAATACCAAACTTGTTACAAAAATCTCAATTATGCTTCTTTCATCATTGTTTTCTTGCACTAATCAAGCAATGTTATTGCTGCAGAGATTATGCAGCTGGCCACTTATCTTCTATGGAAGAATGTTCCCCAGGTATCAATCTTTCTTGTACTAAATCATGTTTAATGAGGTTCAACTACCCGATTTTTGAAAGGGTTCAACATTTTGATTTTTCAGGGGGCAGCCACAACGTGCTACGTTGCACTTCACCCCGATCTAAAAGGTGTGTCCGGCAAGTACTACGCAGACTGTAATGAGTTCGAGTCAAGCAGTTTTGCAAGAAACGAGGATTTGGCGAAGAAACTTTGGGATTTCAGCTGCAACTTAGTTAATGCAGCTAGAAAACCTTCAGCTTAATCAGCTTTCCCAACAGAAAGGCTTGTGGTCTGTAAGAACTTATATGTAGAAGAACCTAATATAAAGTAGGTAAGGTAAACTAAATTTCATTTTCCAAATAAATATATCAGATATACTTGATTTTATCATCAAGGAATTCTCCGTCAAATGCCAAATCTGGGCCTCATTTCGCATATGGCTGCTCATTTTCCATACTATATGAGCAACAATTTCTTAAACATTGTTCCTGTTTTCAATTTATGCGTCAGTATTTCAATTTTGTATTTAATTTCAATACATGTATAACGTGAATTTGTGAAATCATATGCATAAATTTAACAGGATGTATAACGAATATAGGTCTCATATGGGTCGATTTAACAATTAACACTAGAAAATAATTATCAATAAAAAACGTACTGTCATACTATATAGCAATAAAAGAGTAACTGATCTACAATAACTAAACGACGTCGTCTACTTCGATTGGAAATGAATGCAATGCCTATTTGGGGGAATTGAGATCTCCGACTAACCTAATTGTGTTTCAAAACGGCCGTCGTTCATCTTCACCCTCCCACAGCCCCAAAGCTTTAACCGCGCAAGCCGATCCGGCAACAATAACGGCGGCGAAAACCGGCGGCACCAGCACATCTATTCTGGAGCGCTTGAAAAGGCGAGCGGCGACGCAGAAGTCCTCGGACGGAATATCTAACGGCAACCTGAGGGTGCCCTTATTGCACACCTGAGACAAGGGCGAAGATGAACTGATGGCCCAAACGAATGTCCATTCGGGGACGAAAGACGCAACCGCCACAGTCGCCGTTAAGACGGCCGTCCAAGCGGCGGCGTAGAGCATCATTGTGGATCTCGGAGATGAGAGGGACTCCGAAAATGAATTTAAGAACCTGAAACTGATCATCTCATTATGAAGAAGGAAATATAGCATTTGATAAATGAAAAATCATGGAATATTTATAATGTAGAGTGAAAATTTTGAAGTGGTTATAGTGGAGAAGATGGATCACTGACTCCTTATGAATAGGAATTGTGCATGCTTCTACGGTGGTTACACACTCATGTTCTAACTGCTCTTTTACATCATCTTTTTTTTCTTTTAAATAGGTAAATAAAAAATGCCCGTTTCAAATTGGATCCCATTAAAATAGGTTTTATTTTCCTATGTCATTTGTTATTGTGTTACATATGAAAAAATAGGTTTTATTTTTGAATCAAACACTTTTTTCTTAACTGAAGAAATTAAATAAACTATTCCCTCATCAATTGTTTCTTTGTCCAATCAAACAAGCACCGGTATTACTAAAATCAAACAATTAACCCCTGAAGAGTTTAATTATTAATAGTATTGACTTCCATTCAATCATTTGGCATTTGTTAATAGACAATAAGTGAGTCAATTTACAGGCGTCACCCACTCAGGATGCTCAACAATTTTCGGCTCACTTTAGCCCAGTCTTTGTCGAAGAATTCCAGCAATTGAATATCCATACATTGCAATCTTCATATGTTTTTTCATTAAAACCAATTGCTAATTAAACTTTCACACTGTTTATTTATTAATCGAATAAGGAAAAGAAAACAATCTGCAGCAGTTGTGAGTGCAGCAAGTAATTTGATCTATGCATCTCCAACGTGAACTTTGCCCACATACAAGTTTTTAACATGGGAAGCGTATGAAAAAAAAGTGAAAAGGCCTAACTAAAGCTTTTCTAGAAGAGTAACAACTAACAATGCAAATATGCAATGTTGAGATATCTGTGATAAAGCTTTTCTAGAAGAGTAACAATGCAAATATGCAATGTTGAGATATCTGTGATCAGATATCTCAATTGACTCATGTTTAATCGTAAATGTTGAGTCACAAATGTCTGATTACTCATCTATTTTGAGTCACAAATTGGACCCGAGTGTTGCTACTTGCTAGCAATATATCCCTCATACTTTGGCATGGAATTGAATCCCCTGGCAGGCAGGAAGATACCAAAGATATATAGAGAGAGAGATTGGAGAGAACATCAACATTCAAGGAGATTGAGGTGTTTAAACTTCTCTCCAAAGTCCAAACTCTACCAACTCCCTGCTAATTCCTGGTTTCCCAACAATTTTTCTGACTCTTGAGATTAAAAGAAAGCGTCTTCACGAATATTATTGCATGTAAAATCCAGTACAAGAGAGGAAAGATTCTCAATATCTAATGTTCCCTGGTAAACTCTTAAGATAAGATGGACTGAGTGAGAAAGATGATGCATTTTGAAAATAGTGTTTCCAACATCCTCCACTTGCTCTTGATAATATGTATAATCAACTTTTCCTTACCAAACCGCACAATAAGCAAACCAATTAATATCCTTGGCCCGACTCAGAATGGACCAAACTTTCTTCAAAACATACTATCTTAGTCCAACTATACTTGAGCTGGCAGGCCCCTAACTTTATTAGTATACATTTAGAGAGAAAAATAATGAAAGTAACATCTTATTTATTTATATGTCTTTCTCCCAAATGTACATACCGCACCACAAAGACAACATTCAGCAAATCATGCTGAATAGTAGTCAACAAATGACATTCATATTGTAAGATTGTACCATCAGATACACAAACCCATCCAAATCATAACCACAAGATAGAAACAAAGTTAGTTTCAATCCAAGTTCTAAAAAAAATAAAAAATGGGTCAAGTATATCCACATAATACCAAAACGGGCTATGAGAAATAACCCACCCAGATTGTTACATATCAGCTTGCAGATAAAAGGCTACAGTACAATTCAAGCATCCAAAACA
This sequence comes from Galeopsis tetrahit, assembly GCA_963675135.1. Taxonomy (NCBI): domain Eukaryota; kingdom Viridiplantae; phylum Streptophyta; class Magnoliopsida; order Lamiales; family Lamiaceae; genus Galeopsis; species Galeopsis tetrahit. The sequence continues at coordinate 68,456,663 of OY776128.1, read as the reverse complement.
TCAGATACCAAACACACATAAGTTGCATTAACAATATAAGGAACAGTATAGGAAAAACATGGCGACTACTTATACCGAAGCGTTTATCGTCCCACAAACTACGGGCTTTCCTTTTTGAGTAAAGATATGGAAGGCCTACAAATTTTCACTTAATAAGCACGGCTCTTAATAACGTCGAGGTCCATTTCAGTTGGATCAGTAGCTTGTAATTCAACTTGAATTCCATCCAACTCCCTCTTGAATCTTTCTTTTGTACTAGCGTAAATCATCTTGCTTCTGATCCTTGAAGAGTCAGGGGACCTTACGATGCAAACACGGTCAAGAAAGTAATAAACAATCAATTACTAGGGTAATACATTTTATTAAAGTATAAAGTTCAGCAAGATGTATGATAAATTAAGGGAAACAATAGCTATAGAATGCTGATTATACCAAGCAATGAAGAAGATCTTGCTTTTCTGGCAGTTCTCCGCAGTCACAAAGTCAAAATCAAAGACACAATAGCGGCATTCATCAACAGGGAGGCTAGCAGTAAAGTCCTCGTAGGTTTGAGCTGGCTCACCAACTTTTTCAACAATAACCTGCTTCTGTTTCTCCTCTATCTTGTAGATAATGAACCGATGAGTCCTTTTTGCCTTCAACTCCAAGAATCGAAGCTTGCAATCGTCGTGGACAGCCATACCAGATACTGCATTTGCCTACAAATATGATCATAAGAGAGGTATTCTAATTACATATTTGTAATTAGACAAGCAGGAAACAATGAGGGAGAATAAGTCAAGAGTACAAAGAACTACATGGATATAATTAATAATCTATAACTCACAAACAAAAAGACAAATGAAGTAACACAGAGAAATCAAGAATGCTCTATCATACCCACCACCACCCCCAACACCCAACAAAACTAAAACCTACCCAACAGAAAGAACCCAATATTTCAGTCAACGTTCTTCAATCACAGCTACAAAAAGGTTGGGTAAAGTTTTTATGTATATTTCCCATATTCTAACATGGCATTTAAGCTCTAAGATGGCTACAAATTAACCAAACCAGAACCATCCACTGGGACTTGCCTTCACAATTTATAGAGAGAACTCAATCAAGCAATCATCATTCATAATGAAAACTCAAATCATTACCTCATTCCACTGCTAAAAACTATTAATCAGGGGGAATGAATCAATTCACATGGACTCAAGAAACTTCAGAAATCTGATGAATACTCTTCAAATCTCGCAAAATCATAGTCAATAGACAACGACTAATGTCAGATCAAAAAAAATCAGGTATCTTACCCTTGAGCTCAATTGTTAGGCTACGAGCAGCCTTAACTCAATTATACAACAAAAAAAGAAAGAAAAAATGGATCGAAATCGCAGACTTTCAAACTGAAGGTAGAATTCAGATCAATCACAGATCACTTCGAATTAGCACAACAGATTAAACAGAGAAAAATCCAAAAACAATTCGTTCAAACTAGACGGGAGAAAGAAGACAAACAAAAATCAAAATAAGTAATCATTTTAACCACAGAATAAACAGTATAATCAAAAGCAATGCGAGAGCAAATCTGGAAGAAGAGAGGATCGTAGACTCACCATTTTCGATCGTGCTTAAGTTTGAAGCAGGGAATACCACCACGACTACCAACTACTAATAATTATGCGGAAGAACGAAAGGTGAGGAGTTTTATAGAAAGAGAGAGCAGCGATAGCGTGTGATATTTGGGCTTCTTTATTGTAGTAGGGTTTTTTACTTTTTACTGTGTGTGAAAATCGATTACAGCGGTTGGACGCCGCGTATGCTTCTACAGTAACGTGGCTATACTATTTTATTATTATTAATATAGTAGTATTTTTTTTATTATTAATATAGAATTGTGATAAGTTTTTGTATGTAATTGGTTTTTTACTCATATGTATTTCAATTTTCACATTTATTTAATTAATTTTTTTTACACGTCATAGAATCAGGTCAAATTATAATCTATGTGACTCTTTATTTGATTGACAAATACTTGTGTGTAACTGATACTATTTGATTCAAGTCAAAACTTATTGTTTATATTTATTGACAAAAAAAATTCTACGTGCAACTTTAATTTTAAATAAAGTAAACTCATTCAAAAAAAAACATTTAAATATGTAATGAGAATATTAATCCATATAAAAAAATAGTTCAACAAAATAAAAACACTAGTTTGTGGGCTAAATAATGTTAATATATTTTCAATATGCAATTAATATTTTTATTGTTGTTCATCGCTTGAACTAATAATCTTGACCATTTTTTCTATTGTTGGCAAACAAATAAATATTAAAAAAAACAATTTATATTGATTTTTTTATCAAATGATTATACGGTGTTTTTTTAGGGGAAAGTGATTATAAAGTTAATTTTTACATATTTAAAAACTCATTGAGAATTGGTGTATATATTTGACAACTAATTAATAAAAATATCTGAAACATTTTTTTACAAGTAAAATTTGTAAGAATCAGAAAAATAAGTAATTTTAATGGGAAACTATGACTGCAAATATACGTGCATTTTTCTCTTAAAAAACGACTCAACTACAACATAAATAATTGCACTTTTATAACAAAAACGACATCTGTCAGTGGAAATTTATGGCCTAGAATAACTGAATAAGTTAAAGCGGTGGTCAAATATTATGAGCTCAAACATTTTTTTCACAATTAATTATTAAAAAAATGTTTGTCGACAAAAAATAAAGTAGTAAAATACTAAAATGTCTACCTATGATAAAGTCGTATAAATAGGTTTTATTAATTAATTTGTATTTTGGGTGCATTTTTAAATAGGTCTAGTATTAACGCAGAAATATTAATTGTGAACTTATATCTTGATAAAATGTTTTTTTTAAACCCCTACAATATTATTTGTATTTACCTATTCTTTTTAGGAAAATACAATTGGTTAAAAAAAAATAGAGGGAGGGGATAAGAATATAATAATGCAAACAAATGGATGGGCCCACCAGAGATTCTCTCAGCGTTAATTCCACGCTACTTGATCATGATGATCATGATATGACCTTCCCACTTTCCGAATTTTGTTTGGTTGGCAAATTCTGTTTTTTTTTTCTTCTTTTTATTTAAATCTAAATTTAACCTCATTTATTAGAAAGGTGACATTCTCTCTCCCTATTTTGACTTAATCACAAAATAAGACTCCCTCCGACAAAGTGGGATAGCTCAAGTGGTTAGAGCACCACTACCTAGGCTTTAGATCTGGATTCGAGTCATGGAAAGGGGAAAAGGGATGGGTATTTAATGTAATTCAAAAAAAAAACAAAATAAGACTCCCTCCGTACCAAAATAAGTTTTCCTTTTTTTTTTTTTTTTTTTTTTTTTGATTAAATAGATTAGTATGAGATGAAGTTTAATAAAATAAGGGGAAAATACATCCATTCTAAGTCTTTAAGATTAAAGACAAAATTTTTTTGTTAAAACAATTAAGGACAAAACAGCATTCAAATTCCTCATTCTGCCCTTAATTTCATATAATTCGAAAAGTCAATCGTTGTTTAAGATATCCCAAGATCTCGCCTAAATTTGCATATTTGAATTCAATCAATTTGAATTCAAATGAATTCAAATCGAATTGTCTCCTCTCTCATGCAGTCAAAGAGTTTCCAAAAAATTGATCACCTTCCCTGGATGAATTTCTAAATTTCCAAAATTACAACCAAAAACTTTCTGCGAATGAATTTCTAGAATTTTTTGAGTTTCTGCATTTTTTGGTTTCAATTGAATTTGGGTATTTGGTTGAAACAGTGTTATTAACTGCATTTTGAGAATCTGCAGTCATAATTTTAGTAAAACACATTCATCTTTTTCGAATTTGTTGCTGCATATCCCCGATCTTTTTGTGTTTGATATATTCAGTTCTGAAAGTGGTTTGGGATCGAAATTTGAAAACAATGGATTCATCGATAATATTGAAGATCAATTTCGATGGCCGGAGTAAACTCATTCAAGTTACAGAAGCCACATCGTTTCAACATATTACAAATGTAATTAGAAGGAAGGCCTTCTATATGCCCAGGTAAATATTCGTTTCTTTACTCAGTGGGAGAAATTAATAATTGTTGTTTAGACGGTGATTCAGATTTTGATGGTACGAAAGATTACTGCAGAATGACATCAGAAAAATTAGTGAATATATCTATTGAGATTGTTGAAGAGGTTATTCAATCTGATGCTATTGAATCCTTAACAGGAAATTCAATGTTACGTTTTGAGGGGAATGCAAATATAGTTGATATTAATTCCCAGGAATCATATTTAGATAGAACTCCAAACAATTTGTCTAATAAGGATTTTATTTTGAGTGATTCTCAAACTTCTGTGTCGAATGAATTTGTTGGATTGGGTAGTTTACCTCTATTCGATATATGCCCCTCTGAGAAGAAGAAGTCGTATTTATCAGATCACTGGATGGATTTAATGAAAGTTTGAGCTACATTTTCTGGTGGTGCTCCTGAGTTTAGAGTAGAACTCATAAAGTACTGTACAAAACTTAATTTTAAGTTTACATACCTAAAAAACTGCCCAAGGTATGTATATGCAGAATGTAGTGAGAAGGCAACATTCAATTGTTCATGGTTTATTAAAGCTAAACAGTGTCCCTTGAAAAATGGATTCATTGTTCACAAAGCTAACCTAGTGCACACATGCGTAGGAAATCTATTAGATGGTGATAATGGTAGGTTTGGCCCTAAGATTATTAAAGAACTTGTAATTGAGAGTGTTAAATCCAATCCAAACATTAGAGGTAAGAATATTATAGATGGAATTAACGTGGATTACGGATTTTGTATTCCTTACTATAAAGCTTGGCGCGGTATAGAGGTTGCGAGGGATGACATATTTGGAAGTTATGATGAATCTTACGATCAACTTCGTTGGTATGGTGAAGCTGTTAAACGTACAAATCCTGGTAGTATAGTTGATTTAGAGATAGATAGTACTACTCACCATTTTGAAAGGATTTTCATTTCTTTCTATGCTTGTAAAGAAGGATTTAAACACTGTAGACCTATGTTGTTTATCGATGGTACGTTCATGAAAGGGAGGGCAAAAGGAGTGTTACTTGTTGCCACTGCTAAAGATGGAGATAATGGTATGTTTAACTCAGTGATTCGGGTGGAATTTACACGTTTTAGAGGCACATGTGAAGCATGTTTTGACGTGGATTTCATTGATTTATGCATTGATTATGATTGTTTGAGCCAAAATGAGAGAAAGGTTGTGTTTTGTCGATTTTATAGGAAATACGATGAAATTTGGAGCAAAACAGCAACCATACTTTACTGTATCAGGAAGAGGAGTGCACGGTTGGATTTGTCTCGAAAAACGGAGTGGAATAGCCAAAAGAATCGAGTCAATCGGGTACCCGAGGCGAAAGATATGCACGAAACGAAAAAGGGGTAGAAATCAAGCAAGAGCACGGCCGAGCTCATGGCTCGGCCGAGCAAATTTTCAGGCCAAATCAAGGCCACGGCCGAGCACTCTTCTCGGAAAGAGCAGCTCGAGACCGAGGGGTTTGGGCCACACTAGGGCACGGCCGAGCACCCTTCTCGGCCGAGCACCTGTCCAATCCTAACGCCGTTTTGCACGGCCGTGCCAACCCCATTTTCGGTGCCTTGTCTCTATTTTGGCCATTTTTTAGTGACCAACTTGCAATTTTGCCATCCAAACCCTACCCAAACACTATATAAACCCTCTTTCTTGAAATCCAAGCCATTCTCCCCCAAATCCACACATAGTTACACATACTTGGAGGTGTTTTGGCCATTTCTCTCTCAATTCTTCACCAAATCAAGGAAGAAATGATGCAATAGCTCCCAAATTCCATTCCCTACCACATTCTAGACTAAGCTTTCTCTTTAATTTCCTTTTTATTTAGTTATTTCATTTGGAATTTGTAATTGGATTATGCTAGTAGTTAGCTAAAAACTTTGTGGTTCTAAGGTATTGTAGAGACTTGGATTGATGTTTATGAGTAATTTCTTGCTTTAATTGGTGTTTATCTCTTATTTGCATGTTTAATTGTCCTTTGTAAAGCATGTTGTTAGTGGCCATAATGATTTGCTTGATCCATTGTTAATTGGGGTAGTATCGAGAGATTTATTCCATTTAATCGTATGCGAATATGCAACCCGGTATTATTATGATCTCGAGAGAGGATTAATTATCGGAGAGGGAATCGAATGATCTTAGGAGCTATTTTAGATGGTGTAATGTTTGTGATGTAGACATACGAGCTTATACTACATTGCGTCTTTGGATTAATTTGTATCGAGAGATCAATTAGTTCTTCTTTTGCGACCACCTTATATGAGATAACCTTAATGGCCCTTTAAACGAGATAACATTCATAAACGGACGTCTAAGTACTACAATTGCCTTGGAACCCACATTTCCTTCTTTAAGTTTTCATCCAATTTACTTTCGTTTTATTGATTTGTATGGTATTTGATCGATTTTGTATTTACTCTTCATTACTTATTTGTGACACTTTGGTAGGTAATCTTAGAGTAATTCACACCACTCAATTTATCGATCACGTCTAAATAGAACTCGATTAACAAACTACCATTTTACGCTTAACCTCCTTGTGGGATCGACCTCGTGCTTATCACGCTACAATAGACGTCGTATACTTGCGGTTGTTTATTTAGTGTTGCATAACGCGTGAATCAAGTTTATGGCGCCGTTGCCGGGGAGGTTTTATAGCTCTAGAGTGTAGGTTAAGAGAGTTTTAGTTTAGACATTTTACTTGCTTTCCTTATTTCTCAAAAATCCAAAAATATTTGTGTTTGTTATCTTGATCTTACTTGCAATTCTCACTCTCGTTTGCTCTTTTGATAGACATGGTTTATGATCACACGATCTAGAAGGAATCAACAAGAAGTTTTACCCTTGGAGCCGGAGATCGAAGCCAATTGTCGAAGAAGGAACGCCGAAAGGAGAAGAATAGAGTTGGAAAGAATGAATCGAAGAGAGAATCCGGTTGTAGAAGAAGTTGAAGAGGAATTTGAGAATCAAGGAGTGGAAGGAGTTGAGGAACCAAACGGGAATGGAGGTAACCGACCTCAAGGAGTTCTAAGGGACAACTTTCGTCGAAGAGTTGAAGAGAATATTGGTATGGAAAGAGATGGTAGACGAAGGGAGGATGAGGAGCCACAAAGAGTCTTGAGAGACCACTTCCGTCCCATCCCAAGGCCCTATGGAGGAGCGGGTAGGGAACCCGTAGACGCTCATAACTTTGAACTCAAACCGGCACTAATCATGATGGTCCAAAACAACCAATTCGGAGGGTTGTCGAAGGAGGATCCTAACCTCCATTTATCTCAATTCCTAGAGATAAGTGGAACGGTTAAGATCAACCGTGTTCCCCAAGACTACATCCGCTTTCAACTTTTTCCCTTCTCACTCCGTGATCGTGCAAAACAATGGTACATGTCTCTTGATCTAAGGACAATCGAAAATTGGGCCGATCTTGTAGATGCCTTCCTTATGAAGTACTTTCCTCCAAGCAAGACCATCAAGATAAGAGGAGAGATTTCTTCATTTATGCAAGATGACGATGAGTCGTTAGCCGAGGCTTGGGAGCGTTTTAAGGATTTGATAAGGAGTTGCCCTCAACATGGTTTCTCGAGAGACCAATTGATATGTTACTTCTACAACGGAATGGATCACCGTACGAGAGGGATGGTGGATGCCTCGGCCGGTGGAGGTTCTTTGCTAGGAAAGACAACGGAAGAAGGTTATGTGCTTTTGGAGGAGATGGCTAAGAATGGCAATCAATGGCCATCCGAACGAAGGCAAAATCGAAGGGTAGCTTCCACTCAAAATTCGGAAGAAAGTGTCAACTTATCCAACAAAGTGGATAAGCTAATCTCTTTGATGACGGCCAAAGCACTAGTGGAGCCCAATAATGATCAATATGAAGAGGCCCATTACATGAACAACCAACGAGACCTAAATTATCGAGAAAGAGGTTGGGGAGAAAGACAAACCCATGGGAACTATCACCCCTCTAATCCGAACCAATACCATCCCGACTTGAGAAACCATGAAAATTTCTCCTATGCTAACACAAGGAACACGATCATACCACCTCCGAATTTCAACGTAAGAGATGGCGAAATTGTGGAATCTTCATCAAAGTTATCCTTGGAAGAGATGTTTGGTGCATTCATGGGAGAAACCAAGAATTTCATGGGAGAAACTAAGAATTTCATGAAAGAGACTAAGCATAATGTGGCAAAGATATGGCAAAAACTTAATGAGCATGGTGAGATGATCAAAAATGTGACCACTCACATGAAAGCTATGGAAAAGCAAATAGGCCAACTTGCCACCATCATTGGAAAGCAACACGTTCCGGGGCAATTCCCCTCTAACACGGAGCTAAATCCTAAGGAGCAATGCAACGCCATAAGGCTAAGAAGTGGGACAAGCTACGAAGGGCCCAAGATGCCGTTAGAGGAGGAAGTGGTAATGGCACCTGAGGGTGTTGACAAAGAAGATGGCTTAGTGAAAGAGAAAGAGGGGGAGAAGAAGAGTGGGGAGGCAATCCCTCCACAAAACAAAGGCAAGAATGTAGTGCCCCTCCCATATCCGCAAAGGATGAAGAAGAAGAATTTGGATAGCAAGTTTGTCAAGTTTGCGGAGATGTTCAAGAAACTCCATATCAACATCCCTTTCGCCGAAGCCCTTGAACAAATACCACATTACTTCAAATTCTTGAAGGAGATAATGTCAAGCAAGAGGGAAATGGAGGCATATGAGACGGTGCACTTAGCCGAACATTGTAGCTCCATAATTCAAGCTAAGCTACCTCCAAAGCTTAGGGATCCCGGATCCTTCACTTTGTCATGCACCATTGGAGATGGAGGTACACTAAGAGCACTATGTGATTCGGGAGCAAGCATAAATCTCATGCCATTATCACTCTTCAAATCACTTGGTTTAGGAGAGCTCACACCAACCACAATGAACCTCCAATTGGCGGATAGGTCCATGACATACCCTATGGGTATAGCAGAGGATATATTGGTCAAAATCGACAAGTTTATCTTTCCGGTAGACTTTGTGGTTTTGGATATGGAGGAGGACAAAAACATTCCATTGATATTGGGAAGACCGTTTTTGGCAACCGGAGGGGCCATAATTGATGTGAGGAATGGAGAGTTGGAGCTTAGAATGAACCAAGAGATAGTTGTGTTTGACATTCAAAGACATGCCAACTTCCAGGATGATGGGAATGAAGAGTATGGGTTTCCCAAGGGAGAGTACCCCCCAATACCCATGAGAAAGGAGGTGGAAGAAGAGCCCAAGATAAATATTGTGGAGGAGAACCCCAAGGTGGAAGACAAGGAGTTGAAGATGGGTAAGAAGGCCAAGTTTGGGGGAGTTTTCTTCAAAAACTCCCCCAAATCAAGAAAAGCTACTTGTGCAAGCTTGGGGATGAATGAGGCATCAACTTCTTATGACATGGTTGAAGAGCCGGATGGGCTAGCTAGTGGATGCTTCAATGGGCTTAAGAAAGTCGTATGGGCAAAGAAGGTTAAGAACAAGGATGACAAGGGGGTGACTTGATATTCTCCTCAAGGAAGAACCGTCCGGCATAGGACGTTAAAAATAGCGCTTCTTGGGAGGCAACCCAATGTTTTATTGCTTTCATGTTTTTATTGCTTTGATAGTTTTGATAGCTTGGTTTATTTTGTAGGTATGGATGAAGAACACTATGGATATCACATCTTGAAGAATGGAGAAGGAAGCAAAACCAACTTTGGAGAGGGGAAGCAAGTGTTGCAATGGTGATCTTTGAAGAAGCATTGGATGTGCAAGGAGGGAGGTAACAACTTGTAGCCCCAAACTTAGAATTTATACATAGTAAAATTCTAAGTTTGGGGGAGTTATTTTTCTTTTTTTTTTTTTTTTTACTAGTTGTTACCCTTGCACCGGTTCGTCATTCTACTTGTGTCACATTTTGCACCAGCGCACACTTGGCTTTCACATGCTTATATTGTTTAAGTTGGTTTTGATCACATGATTGGGTAGTGGATCTTTGGTGAAATGTGAGCATGAATAGTCATTGGAATCCATTGTTGAGTAGTTGTGGTGATTTCTATTTGCTTTGAATGTATGCATGATTGGTGTTGGAATATGGTATCATGTTGTGTTCATATTTGTGAGCTTTGATAGCATGGATGCATGATGTGTTGTTGTTTGGGAACATTTGATGAATGGGAGAGTTCTAGTGAATGAACCGGTGAGAATTGAGCCTTGAATCGAGCATGTAATCCGGTTTAGTTCATTTGAGAGTGGACTATGTTATTGCTAGTGATCCTAGAACTTGCCCAAGTTCTTGTTTGAAAGCATGATTGTGTGAGATGATGTGATATGATATAGGCCATCTTGTTCTAAAAGAGTCACTTAGCCAAAATTTCCCAAAACCGAAGTAATCTTCCGTAGTTAGCCCCTTGAGATTAATTTCTCATTTCTTGGCAAACTACAATGTTAACCACTTAGCCTTTTTAAGCCTTTGATACCTACATCTAGTGGAGGATAAAAGACAAAGTGGAAAAACATGTGCTTGAATGAATATCTTTGGTGAAAGGAGAAAGTGGAAAAGTTGAAAGAAAAAGAGAAAGATGAAAAGAAAATCAAGGGAAAAGAAAAGAGGGACAAAGAGCCCCAAAAGCTTGAAAAGAAAAAAAGTGTTCAATGGTTTTGTGGTGTAAAATGTGCTTAAAAGAGAACAAATAAATTGTGGAAGTTAGAGTTTTTGAGTTGCAATCCGCGCAATTGTAACTTTATCTTGAGAAGTTTTTGAGATGTGTCTATGCGTCTTTATCTCTCGCTCTCCACTAGTTTATGAGTTACTTCATCCAAATTTACCCTACCTTGACCAAAGAGCCAATGTTACATCCTTGATTAAGTCCTATTGATCACATTGTTGAGCATTTGAGTGTGGTGAAAAGTAGAAGTTGGGCAAGCATATGGTGATTGCATAGCATAACTTGGTTGATGAGTGCATTTATATCCTCAATTTGTTTGTGTGTTTGAGAGAAACACTTTGTCATGTGAGTAGAGGACTTGAACATTTGGATTATGTTTCCCATTCACAATGTGTTGTGTGTTTATGCATTCTTTGATCCATGAGTGTGAATTGCAATAATGAGCCTATGACCTTCATTGAGAGATGCACTTTGAGAAAGAGATATCATTACATCTTACTTTGCATGTGTGAATTACATTGAATATTCCATTGTGATCATTCCACCCTCATTGCTTTAAGTGCTTAGTTGTTTGAGGACAAACAACATTTTAAGTTTGGGGGAGTTTGATTCGGGTGGAATTTACACGTTTTAGAGGCACATGAGAAACATGTTTTGACGTGGATTTCATTGATTTATGCATTGATTATGATTGTTTGAGCCAAAATGAGAGAAAGGTTGTGTTTTGTCGATTTTATAGGAAATACGATGAAATTTGGAGCAAAACAGCAACCATAATTTACTGTATCAGGAAGATGAGTGCACGGTTGGATTCGTCTCGAAAAACGGAGTGGAATAGCCAAAAGAATCGAGTCAATCGGGTACCCGAGGCGAAAGATATGCACGAAACGAAAAAGGGGTAGAAATCAAGCAAGAGCACGGCCGAGCTCATGGCTCGGCCGAGCAAATTTTCAGGCCAAATCAAGGCCACGGCCGAGCACTCTTCTCGGAATAGAGCAGCTCGAGACCGAGGGGTTTGGGCCACACTAGGGCACGGCCGAGCACCCTTCTCGGCCGAGCACCTGTCCAATCCTAACGCCGTTTTGCACGGCCGTGCCAACCCCATTTTCGGTGCCTTGTCTCTATTTTGGCCATTTTTTAGGGACCAACTTGCAATTTTGCCATCCAAACCCTACCCAAACACTATATAAACCCTCTTTCTTGAAATCCAAGCCATTCTCCCCCAAATCCACACATAGTTACACATACTTGGAGGTGTTTTGGCCATTTCTCTCTCAATTCTTCACCAAATCAAGAAAGAAAGGATGCAATAGCTCCCAAATTCCATTCCCTACCACATTATAGACTAAGCTTTCTCTTTAATTTCCTTTTTATTTAGTTATTTCATTTGGAATTTGTAATTGGATTATGCTAGTAGTTAGCTAAAAACTTTGTGGTTCTAAGGCATTGTAGAGACTTGGATTGATGTTTATGAGTAATTTCTTGCTTTAATTGGTGTTTATCTCTTATTTGCATGTTTAATTTTCCTTTGTAAAGCATGTTGTTAGTGGCCATAATGATTTGCTTGATCCATTGTTAATTGGGGTAGTATCGAGAGATTTATTCCATTTAATCGTATGCGAATATGCAACCCGGTATTATTATGATCTCGAGAGAGGATTAATTATCGGAGAGGGAATCGAATGATCTTAGGAGCTATTTTAGATGGTGTAATGTTTGTGATGTAGACATACGAGCTTATATTACATTGCGTCTTTGGATTAATTTGTATCGAGATATCAATTAGTTCTTCTTTTGCGACCACCTTATATGAGATAACCTTAATGGCCCTTTAAATGAGATAACATTCATAAATGGACGTCTAAGTACTACAATTGCCTTGGAACCCACCTTTCCTTCTTTAAGTTTTCATCCAATTTACTTTCGTTTTATTGATTTGTATGGTATTTGATCGATTTTGTATTTACTCTTCATTACTTATTTGTGACACTTTGGTAGGTAATCTTAGAGTAATTCACACCACTCAATTTATCGATCACGTCTAAATAGAACTCGATTAACAAACTACCCTTTTACGCTTAACCTCCTTGTGGGATCGACCTCGTGCTTATCACGCTACAATAGACGTCGTATACTTGCGGTTGTTTATTTAGTGTTGCATAACGCGTGTATCACTCAGTCTAATACTAAAATATATTGTTTTATGCTCATTGTATATTATTCATTTCTTTATGTGCAAAATATTAAATGCAGTTTATGTCAATGTAGGATTATTCCCTGTTGCATTTTCTGTGGTATCTGCTGAAAATAAAAGTAACTGGGCATGGTTTTTGCACAAAATTAAGGACTGCATATTCCATCCGAAACAGATCATATTTATATCGGATAGGAACACATGTCTTATGTCAGCCTTTTATGATGTATGGGAACATCCTCCACATTTCTACTGTTTATTCCATTTGATAATGAATCTCAAGGGCAAATACGGAGGGGGGTGGAATACGCAGCACAGAGAAAATATGGCTGACTTATTCAAGCAGTGTGCATACGCCCCCAATGTACGCATATTTGACGATAAGCTTAAGAAATTCAAAGAAGTTGGCGGTCGAATTGCAGAAATCTGGCTTGAGGACTTGCCTTATTCACACTGTGATGTTTCTTATTCACCTAACATTAAGAGACATGGTGAAATGACTTCAAATGCAGCTGAATCTTTCAATTCATGGATACGGGAGTCCAGGGGATTACCAATTACGCATATGATTGATTCAATAAGGTCAAAATTATCCAAGTGGTTTGTTGATAGGAGAATAGCCAGTAGTAATTGGTCTGGTTTGTTGGTTCCTTCGAAGGAGGAACTATGGAACGAACGTGCAAATATCAGTGCATCGTGGAGGGTCACTGTCTACCCCAATGGACAGTTTCAAGTAGCTTCAAAGACATAAGTCACTGTTGATTTGGAACATAAATTCTGCTCATGTTTTCAATGGCAAGTTACTGGATTCCCATGTGCTCATGCGGTTGCTGTTATTAAGAGATATTGTTCTTCTATTAACAATATTGTTGAAGACTGCTTCATGGTATCAAACTATAAACAATGCTACAAGGTTGATTTAAGGCCAGTTCCAGAAACTGAGAAATATGAATGGAAGCCGACTATGGACAGTGAAAAAGTACTTCCACCGATTCTAAATAAACCTCCTGGTAGACCAAGACAAAAACGAATTACCTCGTATGGCGAGTTTCGTCGTGTCAAGCCTACAAACTGCTCTATATGTGGGAAGAAAGGTCGACATGATCCTTTAATGTGTGCTGCAGTATTTGGAAATGATGTGACAAATATTTACAAGTGAATTGAAGTTAGATTAGATTTAGTTTATTGCTCAATAAACTATTGTCTTGGAATATTTCTTAATGCATGATTATGAAATACTTATTTTGTAAGAATCTTCAGGATTTTATATAATTATTCCACTTTTTTTACATTGAAGAAATATTTATGTATAAAATATTATTCCTCATTTGTATCCATTATCTAATGAATATTTAGAGTCATACAAGTCTAAGACCCACTAAATAATAAATATGAAAATAGTTAAATGTTGTTTAAAAAGATTAAATGATCAAATAAATTATGTGTATCATATCTTTAATTGATCAAATCCAAGTTGGGTATCATACTGTTCGGTCCATCAGACATTAAAAAAACATCAATTTTTTGCCAATCGTATGTATGCGATGCATATTCGTGTAAAACACCCGTATCAGATCGAATACATCGTTATTCTCATGTATGGATCTTAAATTTGTAAAACACTTTAAATGATCAGTTTTATATTATGAATCTAATGGCCCAGATCAACAAGGTGTTTAATAGAAGTCAGATATGCAGAAATATTATGTTGCCTGCAACGCATATATGTCATGCATACACGGAATGACAATGCATATTTCAAATTAAAATGCATATCCATTGATATTAATGCATTAACTGATTGTATTACGTTTGTATCGGGGAATTCTTTAGTGCGTTTAAACAATAACAATATATATTTATGAAAGTCAAAACGGATAAATTACATATTTATAAATAAAATAGGAAAAAAAATAATGCACAAGCATATGCACAAGCCCAACAAAGAAGTAGTTCATATTCAATGCATATATAAAATCACATACGCATATATGATATGGCAAATGCATATATCAAGGGATACTGCATATTCGGCACAACTATCAATGCATTATCAACTTCTAGTGCGTTTGTATCATTGTAAATTTTAGTGCCTTTCAACAATCTCAATACATATTTATGAAATTCAAAACAAATAACATACATACATATAAATCCAATTGCAAAAATAAATATATACACAACCATATGGAATATCATAAAACACAAAGATAACAATTTTTACACAACAGTGCTAAACAAGTTAACAAACAAAAAGTATGCAAAATCATAGACAAATAGTTAAAACAGTTAAGTGTTTAAGACACTAGTTTCTGAATGGCTTCACTAGACTGGGAGTGTACCAATACGAGCACCGAATATGTGGTTGATCGTCCATATATATCAACGGCTCGAATTCCTTCTTCATTACATCATAAATCTGGAATCTCCCAGATGGTTCTTCCCTGAACACTATTCTTTTTTTGGACTTTTTGAAACATATTGGTACAAGTTTATAATAATTAGGTAGTATCTCTTCCTTGAAAATTACAACTCTAGACCACGAACGACGACGCCTTGATTCATACGTGAGAATATGCATCTCAAAGAAATAACTACTTCCACCCTCGTCTTCAGGACCAAGCTGACATGCATAAATACCAATACTGGATTCGTCCAAAGCAATAATTGATAAAACCCACGATGACAATATAAACAACGGAGCTTCAAAATTACTGTATGTTAAACGATTAGGGTCGAAAGTGATAAACTCGTTTTCACCGTGACCTATATATACTTTCCAATGGAACAGACCACCAACAAAACAGGCATTATCAACAGGGGGTTATTAAATGGAAAATGTGGAATATTGATCCAACTGTTTGAGTTTCTTGAGTATAATTTAGATTCTGAAAATATTCCTTCTGGATCAAAAAATCTTGCAACTCGCATAATCATATAATCATCACTCTCAATGTTATAACCTAGACCATAAAACACCCAAGCTTCAGAATATCCATTAGGAATAACAGGGATGTCATTTTCAATTAGAAATGACTCCATTGACAATGGATTCCTTAAGAAAAATTTGTCATGAACATCACCAATTAAAATCAAACCATTATCACTTCCAAGTATTTCATATTCTTCATTATGCTCTGAAATCGATCTTCTTATTGGGGGAACCTCTGTAGGTACAGAAATGTAACATATTGGAGGGTTAGCAACAGTTACCTTGTGAATCAGACAAACCTCTTTCAGATGTTTCATTTTTTTGAGATGTGCTTCCACAAATGAACTGGAAGAGATAAATGCTCTCCATTCCGGCGAGACGCACTTGAATCGCCCTAATGCCTTTGGCGGAAGAAGGACAAGGATGTCCGCTGCAATTTCGGGTGGGATTGATGAATTTTCACTCAAACGCCTCATTGTTCTTTTACAAATTAAATGAAGATAAAAATTTTGCCTAAATTTTTTCAAATGTGATGAATGCGAGAATCGAGTGTGAAAGATATGCTATAATTGATGCTCCATTGTCAACTTTCAAAAGTGAAAAACTGATGCGCTTCCCCATGTACAACAGTTAATTACATAATTTGTAGTAGGGTTATGCATTTAACTTCAGGTTACGCATTAGTTATTAATATAATATTATATATTAATTAATATTAACTTCAATTTGGCGGTTGTTTCATCATTTAAGTTTCGTGTATTTAATTTAAGATAGACCACATCATATCAAAGAGCACGTCGTTTGGACTTCCCAATGTACCAAAATTTACTGAAATTAAATTAATTTAGTTTTGCTTATGCGTTAAGTTTTTATTTTTTTATTTTCTGCATTGTTTTTTATTATAGTAATATATTATTTAATAAATATGCTTTACTAACTATTTCTATAATAATATAAATTAGAATAAAAAATATTATATTAAAAAAAAAACATTGAAAAAATTCAATGGTTACACTAAATGCATATACGTATTATATGCCGTGCATAGTGGTATTTATGCAAAGCATATAATATTCCCACGTACGTGAACATCACGTACGTTAGTTATTATAAGATTAAACGTTAAAGATTTAAATTCACATTATTTATTAAATATTTAGGAGATTCAGAGATCCAACAAATAATAATTGATAATCTCGTTCAAAATATACTTATATTATAAAATACTTAATAAATAAAAAAATTTAAATCTTTGTAAAATATTCATATCATATGCCGTTTCAGTTAAAAAGATTAAAGTTTAAAATGTTAGGTAATTTCTTATTCAATTAAAATTGTTTCTTAAACCAACTAATGAAACGAATAGTTGCAATGCATCAACTGCTATTTAACAGGCCTCTTAACCCAAAAATTGTACATAACCCCCATCATCATTTTTTCGAGTAGGAACATCTCTAAACTGGTAAATTTAACATCTTTCTTCAAAAGATATAAAAAAAAAATGAGTAAACCAATACCAGAAGACATTTCATTTGAAATACTTGAGCAACTTCTTCCCAAATCACTCATAAGATTCAAATGCGTTTCTCGCATATGGGAGAGGTTGATTTCTACAGATGAGTTTGTTCAAAGGCACCTCCGTAGAATGAAAGAAGATAATAGATTCTCAGTGCTCAATCAAGTAAAGGAGGCAAATCCACCTATATGTTATGAATTCGTTCCTCTTGCAGATCCATCGTATAGAAGGTTTGTTCGTTCTGAAGATGAAGATTATGAAATACTTGGTACATACGATGGGTTAGTATTTTTTTGCAACACTGATGATCAGTATTCTCTTGTCAATCCATCTTCAAATGAAACATTTTTTATAAAAAATGACCCTATATCAATACCTCCTCAATTTCGGGAAGCATGGGTTTATTTTTGCATAGGTTTTGACATCGATTTAAATGATTTCAAGATAATGAGAATAGCTAGATTTTGGTCTTTACAAGGATATCATTTTGAGGTGAAGCTATATTCACATAATTCAAATTCTTGGTGTTTTGTTGAACCGTATCCGTATGATAGGCCTCCTATTGCAAATGGTTTTTTCGTTGGTGGTCGCTTTCATTGGCCGGTTAAATTTGATGGTGGAGTATATAAAATTGTATCGTACGATGCAAAGAAGTCTGTTTATGAACTAATAGATATTCCAAATTTTATACTCCCAACATGGTATGTGGAATTTCGTGCTTTGAACGAGACTACTATTGTTGTTTATTCCAACAAGCTTAGCCCAGAAGTGAACCTAGTGAATAGATACTTTCTTCAGATGCACATATTAACATATCAAAACGATCAATGTACGTGGACAAGCTTGACGATATACAAAGAAGAAGTTTTACCTTTTATTTTCACTATCAACCCGATTTGCTATTTGAATTTTACGAAGACTATGATTATGTTCAAAGAAGAGCCAAATGGTACATTTTGCTCTTATGATATACAAAAGAGAGAATTCCAAGCGCTGGATTCCATAGATGCAGCCCCTGGGGTCGACCGTACATATAGTCTTTTGCATAGCCTTATTTCTCCATTCCCCAAATATGTATAGTAATGAGTATTACAATATTAATTTTTGTAAGCTATATTGATGTGAAATATGTGGTGTAAATGTTATTTCTGAACAATCTCATATTTGTATTCTTATTATGCGAAACAATGAAACCTATGTATGAAGTAAAAAAAAATATATCATAATAGCTTCATTACGAAAACACTAATACAGAAAATAAACCAATGAAAATTGAAAGTGTTTATTGCAAGAATTGAATATCATACAAGATTTAATCTATCATAAGCATATCGCATTTGACATTCGAGATTGACTTCATCCATAGATGCCATAATACCCAAACTACAAAGATAAACAACGTGTATTTAAAATACACAGCTGCTAAATTGAGTGTTCCTTTTTTAGCCTTATTGTCAACAGTATTCCCCTTAACAATCAGAGCAGACAACATCTGTGCATTCTCAACCTTCAAATAAGCAATCTCATCTTCTAGCTTCTTGATATTAATCAGCAAGTCGTTGGCTTGATTTCTCTCCTCATTTAATTTCTTAATCAGTCCATGTATAATATGTTGTCCTCGTGCACACAATTGATCATCAATCCATCTAAAAAACTTGTAGAATCCAGATTTCTGTAAATTAATTTGCAGTAAAACTTAATATTTACATATATGCGAAAATTAAACCAGTTGAACATTGTTATAAAAAATACATATCATTAAATCGAACAACTAACCGGGTACGATTCACAACCATGAAATCTCCTCCCCACATTCTAATTCTTCCAAGATGTGACGATTTTAGCATCGATTCCACAATAGCATCTTAGCCGATGCACTGCATTCAAATCCCAATTATCCTCACGATTCATATCGCTTCGAATTCTTAATATTATATTATATAGGTATTCGAATGATAAAGATATAAAAGTAGGGGAAAATCGTTCCCTTCTGTGCTATATAAGGCGTAGGTATCTAAATAAATAGGGGAATTTGTTGAGTAATGGTGATTAACCCTAATTTTAGAAACGAAATAATAAAAAATATATTAATAATTTATTCAATTAATAAATACCAAATTTATAATTGAGAAATAATCAATTACCATAAGTTTCTATAACGAACTTAGTTTTCAACGTAATGCATATACAATATGTATAATAGTATACAATTCGTATTTAATTTATATATATATACATATATATATATAATGAATATAATTAATGTAAAAGTATGACTGAATATATACATATATTTTACTAAAAATAAAATCAAGACAATTCATAGATGAAATCGAACAATGTCATTCAATTCATAAGTTATGAACTCAAAAAGTTGTCAACATCTAATAAACCAAAATAGCAAAACCAACTGAGTGACAGGGAGTTGAATTCGTAGGAGATTAGTACATTGTTTAAAATTAACACACATAACTAATTATAAATGAACGAGTTCAGAAATATCCCCACCATCCGGACACGCATAGCACTTGCAGCATCGGCATTGAAATCACCTATCGGAGGTTCTTCACCCTTTACAAAGCATTCGAGTAATTTGCAAACTATAATCCCACAATCTAGTGAACCCGGTACCTGCTGCATAATCTCAGATTGAATAGGATTTGAGAATTTAATCTTTAAAAACGGATGGGTAGGTGCTGATTTGATGAACACCGTTGTCAACTTCGCCTCGACATACTTAACCTAGTAAATTTGATAAATGAATGAAATATTTATATTAATAACAGGTTATATTGAACATATATAAATTACTTATAATATTTAATTATAAGAATTGAACAACTTACAACATGCATAGCCTCTTTCAAGTATTGACCAGGAGATGTAAGCTTCCTTGGACGAAGGGAGTTATAGAACGTCCATTGTCTACTCCTCATTTCCAATTTCAATAGTGTCCAGTGCCCTGTAACATTTGATCTCGTTCTTCAACCAACATCGGTTATGATAATAGGGAAGAGAAGTATATTCTTATCAAAACTTTGTTCAAGAACTCTTTCAATCATACTTCCAAATATTTTTTGCTGGGAGATTTCGCGCCTTGAAATCATTGACTAAAAAATAAACAGAAAATTATTAACTGAATCTCTAAAATAAGAAAATAATTGGATTATTTAAGTAGTTTTTTACCCAACATGATGAGGTCAGTATAGTGACACCGTCAGAAGAAGGATATTGTTCCAATGCACTTGATCGTATGCAATCAGACCATGCATCTATAACTTGTTTTATATACAACAAAAAATATGATAACCGACATATGCTGTCAGACCATCCACCGATTTTTTTAAAACTGAACAATCATTTTACTGAATGATATAATGTTTATTGTCAACTGTCATCTCATTTAGTAAGTTTATCAGCATTTGAACTGTGACATCAGTTAATGGACCATTCCCCACGTACACTGAATGGCTGAAAATGTATAAACATTATAAAACAGAAATATTATGCATAAACACACATTGAGAAAAATAAGACAAAATCTAAATATGTAAGGCTGCATATAATTAAAGTTTCAATTTACCTCGCTCCATAATCATACAGCTCGCTAAACAATTGATTCTTCAACCCTAAAGGAGCATTCTTAACAGTTTGCACAGAAACATTGAACGGAGACTTTATCAACTTTTGACATGTGTGGTCTATTTTTTAAAATTGCTTCCATTATGAACCAGAAAGGTGTCAATTTCATTTCTTGATAATGCATGTCTGAAAACCTGAAACACAACATTTCTTTGAAGCATGTACGCATATTTGATCGAAAACAGTACTCTCCACCTCTTTCC
Organism: Galeopsis tetrahit; assembly: GCA_963675135.1. Lineage (NCBI taxonomy): Eukaryota > Viridiplantae > Streptophyta > Magnoliopsida > Lamiales > Lamiaceae > Galeopsis > Galeopsis tetrahit. Next base: position 68,435,393 of record OY776128.1, on the reverse strand, counting down.
CCATCAGCAACTGATGATCATCAAAAATTTAGTTAATATAGTTATGCATAATTACCCCTTAACAAAAAAAAAAAATGGTCCAAGATACATCACTTACCTTTAACTATCTTTTTTTTTCTTATATTCAACTTAGTCTGTCTACGTTTGTTTCTGCTGCATTCTCCAATATCAGAATCTGAATTACGAATTGATCACGCCAAGTCATATAGTATTAAATAATAATTAAGATATGGAATTAAATATACATACAAATAAAAACTACAATACAGATTAAAACGATAATTAAATTTACCTTCAGAAACAGACATTGTGTCTTCATCTATATCCACCTCCATCTCCGGTTCACTCTCAAAATCTAACAATATATGTATTCATATTAATAGATGTAAAACAATTTCATGTATGTATAAAGTATTCATACAACAAATGTCATTACAAACATATAAACATAACATGAATCATCCGATAATACCCTGCATCGCATAACTTTTTACTTTTTTCTTGATATTGAATAACAAGGTTAAGTTAGTTATATCTGTATATTTCATAATAAAACAAACAGAAAAGATATTGTATAAGAATGTTATACGATCCAACATTTTCCCTTTTCATTTCTGACCTTAACGGTTACATTTTTATTCCTTTTTCCTTCCAAAAACAGAAAACAACTAAAGAATCAGACACAAACTGCATATAATCATTATTTTAAACTAAAGCTGCATAACAACCATATATAAATGAAATCTAATAATAAACACTTACTTGCAGATGCTCTAACAACTTTATTTGCTTTCTTCTTTTTGATATTTCTTCCCCCTTCCTTAATTTGTATCACACCTTTTTTCCCTCTTGCCATCTTCATATATGTATACAGAAAAACATGCAGATCGAAACACTTGTTACAGATATATATTCAATAACAAGTAACATATTTCCCTTTTCATATCTCCACAAGAATTCTCAATCTTACAGTAAGTGCATATAAATGTCGAATCTTGTTTTAACAAGTGTAACAACTTGTATTTGTCTATAACCCATAATTTTGAAAAAAAAAATACAAAATTCTGAAAATCTCAAATGCCCAAGACTACTTCTTCAATATACAGACATTAACTATCCTATTGTTCCAATTTAAATTGTATATGCGGCTAGGCACTTCAATTTTCAATCTATTGTTTTTAATCAACACCAATCATTTCCGGAAAGCAATCAACATCGCTAATACGCGTTCCATATTTCGAACTATTCTCTATGAATATGCAAAACCCTAACCAAATATCTACAGTACTACGCATACCAAAATAGAGCATTTTCAACAACAAAATTCATTTAATCAAACACCAGTATCTATAAAAAAACCTATAATCATCATAAAAACAATTGAAAATCGAAAAAAAAACATGAATCACATATATTTAAAACATTTCGAAAACATATACACTATGAGATTTCATTTTTTTTATATCATTGATCATCAAATAACACACATGCAGTCAAAAAAACTGGAATAAAGATGGTAACGAACGCGATTTCGAGTTTCAACCCTTCGAAGCTTCGAACTAATCTCTGAAGATCAGGCCACCGCGTGAATATGCACTCGAATCAAGCTGAGAGAAATTTGGTAATATCTTTCTGGAAGAAAAACAGCGCGAGATTCTAGGGAATAGAATTAATAGCTTAATTGAGTTTTAAATTGGTTGACTTTCCTTATTTTGCTTAACTTAATTAATTGAATTCGAAAATACAACTTAATTTGAAATCAGGGGCATAGTGGTCTCAAGCTAATTAATTTTGTCCTTAATTGTTTTAGAATAATTTTTTGTCTTTCTTTGTTTAAGACACTAAGATATTGTCCTACCTTGTTAATAAACTCATAAAATAATAGTAGATAAAATGTAAGTAATGTAATTGAGAGAGATAAAATAATTTACTAAAAATGGAATGAGAAACTTATAAAAAAAAAAAAAAAAGTGGAAAACTTATAGTGGACGGAGGGAGTACAACTAAGATAAATTTTCTTCCCTGTGATGGATTTACGGTATAACGTAGGGACTAGGGATGACAATGAAACAAATTTAAATTTTGCATAGAACTCGCTTTGTATGGAACGAGTTTGTACACAACCAGTCGAGTATAGAACGGGTCTTGGAACGAGTATAGTTTTGCAAATCTCTTCAAAAAATTATTTATTTTGTCATTTTGCATATTTTCTTTTTTAATAACACTCATTATCTCTCTCTACCTCAAGTCCCCGGGTAATGTTATATTCTTTAATCAATGTGCAAAAAATAAAAAATAACAATTTTTGAAATAATATTATATTTTTTAATTAATATGCAAAAAAATAAAAATAGATGAGATATTCTTTTAGAGAGACGGGGGAGTATATGTTTAAGAAATTATTTTTCATATATACGGAGTAGTTTTTTTTTTTTTTAGCATTAGATGAATATGAAATGTTATTTTAAATAAATATATATTTTAATTATTTAATGTCAAAATAAAAATATTAAGTATATTACAAATAACTTAAAAATTATGAAAGGTGGGGCGAAGTAAATTAAACCTCGTGGGTCCTCATGTGAACACGTATCCCGGGTTCGTGAATATTTTGGAGAGGCGAGTTTTGGGATAGGGCAAACACATCTCAAACTCGTCATGTTACCAACTCGGGTGAAATATAAATTCAACATGGTCATTAACATTTCGGGGAGGATGAATGTGAATTTATGGGATTGATCTTATATAGAATCAATTCCTTATAAGGAATTGAGTTGACTTGGTCAACTTAAATCTTAAATATTCAAGAATATTGTGAACCCTAAATATTCAAGATTATTGTGAATAAAAATTTTGACTTGGTTAATTTTTTTTTTATTATTATTTTTTTTTTTGTAATTTTTTTTTATTGGTAACTTTTTTTTTAAATTGTGTGTGTTGAAAAGTGTAAGTTAATATTACTAAAAAGTGTAACACAATATTACTACAAAGTGTAGCACGTTTTTTTATTAAAAAGTGTAAGTCACTATAATTGAAAAGTGCAATACAACTTTTAATGAAAAGTATAAGTCATTATAACTAGAAAATACAAGTTAGTATAACTAGAAAGTGCAACACAATATTATTAAAAAGTGCATGTCAATATACTTGAAAAGTGCAACACAATATTTTAATGAAAATTGTAAGTTATTATAGCTGAAAAGTGTAACAAAATACGAGTAAAAAGTGTAACATAACATTACTAAAAAGTGTAAGTCACTATAACTGAACATATTGTTGAAAATTGTAAGTCACTACAATTGAAAAGTGCAACAAAATATGACTAAAAAGCGTAGCATAACATTACTAAAAAGTGTAAGTGAATATAACTAAAAAATATTGTTGAAAATAGTAAGTCACTACAACTGAAAAGTGCAACAACATGCTTTCAACATGCACTTTTATAATTAAAAAAATATATATGTGAAAATTGTTAGATGTAAGAGTTGAACACTGACCTCAACATAAAAAAGATTATTCTCAACCGTTTAAGCTACATAAATTATCACACATATTTTTCGCGTATTTTATTTTTATTATCAATCCTAGCAATTTTTTAAAAGGAATTGAGTCTACAAGAGACCTACCCGAATTTACGTTATTTTGTGAATCGTTGACCCATGTGACTTGCACTTTTAATTACAAAAATAACTTACTCGAGATCATATGGATTGTTGGAGAAATTGAGTTTTATTCAATTTTTTAATATTTAATTGATTATTATTTAATCAATTATTTGAGGGTATGGATATTTAATTTACGGGAAATTAAATGTCATAGGATCATTCTACTCTCTGAGTAGATGATCGTAGTATATTTAAAATCTCAAAATCGAATTTCGGTGAGTGAGAAATTAATGTACGAAAATTAAGACTTAAAAGTACTATATTGGGATTAGTGTTAATAACTATCCACATAAATGTGAGAATTAATCTCCTTCTTATTAATAGAAGTTAGTTAAGAGAGTTCAAATTATAGTGACTATTGAACCATTCAATAAGCCACACGCGCACGCGTCGTCCGTGTCGGGTCCGGATCCGTGGACCTTGGCCTTAGCAATTGGACCTTGGGCTTGGGTTTGGGGGCTCATCTATATTTTTAGGGGTGAGTCTCTTGTGTACTCAAGTACACCATGTACTTGAGTAGACTTTGATTGGTCAATTGTTGACCGGTCAACAGTCAAACTTTGACTTTTTTCAATTTTTTTTTAATACAGAAAAAATTACATTTTTCAATAATATTTTCAACTATATTAACATACACTTTTCAGTTATAATATCATACATTTTTCCAGTTATAATAATATACATTTTTCATTAATAGAACATACATTTTTCATTAATAGATCATACACTTTTCAGTTATAATAACATGCACTTTTCATTAATAGATCATACACTTTTCAGTTATAATAACATACATTTTTCATTAATATTTCATAAATTTTTCAGTTATAATAACATACATTTTTCATTAAAAACAATATTGCACTTTTCAATATAGTAACATACATTTCTCATTAAAAAACAAAGATACACTTTTCAATATACTAACATACATTTTTAAAAAAAAATATTGAAAAAAAAAAAAGTCAAAGTTTGACAGTTGACCGGTCAACAGTCAACAATTGACCAATCAAAGTCTACTCAAGTACACCATGTACTTGAGTGGGTTCTGGCTCACACGAATTCAGGAGCAGCCCAATGCTAGTCCAGCCCAAATGTGAATTTGAAACTACATTCTTAACTTGGAATACCCGTCTGCAATGCCTATAAATAAGTGGAAAAAGACACACTTTTTGCAAGCATAAAAAAGCACTTGAAAATTTCCAGAAAATCTGCATCCTGTTTTCCAGCATTCTGCATTGCATATTAGAGTGCAGTCCAGTTCAGACGTGTCTTCAGTTCGTCAGAGATTTGTACGTTGCGGTGTTGCTCGTGCAAAGACAAAGTCGTTTTACCTTTCGAAACATCTCGTCACTCCGTGAACACTAGCCGGGACGTGTTTGTTTTACGGGAAAATGTATCACCTTGACTCGCCTAATTTTTCCTAACCTTTTTTGTTTCTTTAGTGTTGCTATTCAAAGAAATCGAACCTGCCATTTCAAGAAGCTGCCCAAAGAAGAAAGTTGCCTCTTTTAAAAAGTTAGAAGAATCTGAAGATATTGTTATTCTTAATTACTGTCATTTATTTATTTCCGTCTCCTTTTAAGCCATTATTGGTAAATAAAAATCCAACATGGGTTCACTATAATATGGTAATATACGATCAAATATTACCGACATATAACTTAAGAGAGTGTGGAACCTCAAAATTATACGTCGTCGTTGTGTTATAAAAGTTAAGTGGTGAAATTAAACAAATATCAATTAGTAAATTAAATCATTAAAACTAACTTTCGAGATGAAATTGTAAATATTGAAAAAGATTGTTTTGAGTGTCTTCCTTATGTGGTATTACTATTTAATATTTGAATTATCTACAATATTAAATAACATGACATTAATATTTGAATTATCTACAATATTATCTACCTTTTTCATTTCTTGTACTCCGTATATCTTTACAACTATACATATAATATTATATTATTTAATCAATGTGTAAAAGACAAATGAACAACTTTTGGTGGAACAGATGTAGTATTTAACTTCAATTTATCAACCAAGACTTACACTCATACCTCAATCATGCAAATTAAACTCTAGTTGTAACTCATAAAATCAAATATGCTGACTAATAATATTGATCAAACAATTTAAACAATAAAAATAATTGTCACCAAAACATAGATAAATCATACAATTAATCCATAAACTCACTAATTATACATATAATTCCAACACTTGTAATAAGAGCTTAGTTCATCGTTCTGCAAATAATATCCATGAAAAAAACAACAAATAAAATTCTTGAAAAACAAGCCACAAATCATGAATACAAATGATATAACCCAACAAATATTGAAATAAATTATAGGAGTCGCCTTATTTGTCCTGAATTGGCTACAACCTTGAAGGAATTAAAAAGCCCAAACGAAATTCTAACTAGAAGTCGAAAAAACAATTTAAATATAAGCTGATCTAATTAAAAACCTAAGAGAGACTAACTATCTAATTTCTAATACTCCGTATAAAATGTGAAAGTGTGGTGTATCTCCTTTCTAAATTATGATATGAAGCTTTTTTTTATTGCATTTTTTTTTTATTGCATTTTAAATCTCTGTAAATGTGAAAATCTTGTAAAAAAAACTAAAAAAATGCAAGTGACTCGGTCCAAGAACAGAGGCGGATCTAGCAAGTTGTACCCCCAAAATTTTTTTATTTTTTTTTTTAAATTTTAGGTATTAAAATTAAAAGAACTAAAGAAGATTAAAAGAAGTGGTTCAATTTTTTCCGGCAACAAGCATGCATCCATTCCTAACTAACTCAAATTAATTAAAAGGCCATATAACCAGCAAAAATAATGACCCAAATCAAGGCCCAATCAAACTGTTTATTACTATATTATTTAATTTGTATTTTATTTACTTAATATGTTTATTCATACTTATTATTTATTTGATAATAATTTTTAATTTATAAATGAATTTATTTGAGTTTATAACTTATAAGTAATGAATTAGAGTTTATATTATAATGACTAATTTACTACCATATGCTAAAATAATTTAATTAAAATAGATAATGACTTGAAACTTTGAAATTTGAATTGTTCGATTGGAGACTTATTGTAGAATTAATGAATTATATTTACTAATTTACTACATTATAATTGTTAATTTTTTTTTATCCAATTCAATTAAAGAAAGACTAAACATAAGAAACTCAATCATTTAACTAAGGACCCATATATATACTTTTTGGGCACTGAGTTTTTATATATGAATTGTTTATTTAGTATTATGAGAGATAAAAGTAGAGTAGTACATACTTTATTAAGTAAGAGACATTAGCAATGGTAAAATGTATCGTACCCCCAAATTTCAAATCCTGGATCCGCCCCTGTCCAGGAACCAGCCGAAAGAGTCGAGTGACCCGGCTCAGGTCATGTCATCCACCTACCTCTTTTTTTCTTAGTTATTCAATTTTCTTTTCGTCCTTAATAATGAAAGCTATTAATTTATCATTCCACGCCCGTTGATTTATGTCACACCACGCCACAATTACTAACCTCTCTCTTTTCCTTCATCTAACAGAAACTCGCAAAAATTAGCGTTGTCAAATGAATTGAGTTGCTCGTGAGTTCGACTAGACTCATTCGTTAAACGAGTTGTGCTTGAACTCGTCAAATACTCGATTTACTAATGAGACGGCTTGTGCTCGATCGATTTGTTAAGCTCAATATCTGGTTTTTTTTCTTTTAATTCCATTAGAGTCGTTAAGCTCAACTCTACTCGATAGACTCGTTAACGAGTTGAACTGAACTTTCTTTTTATTTCGTCAGTGTTATCAAGTCGAGCCTGAACTTCAAATACTTGACTCCACAAGTTTGGCTCAGCTATAACAAAAAAACCCTACCCTCTCTGGTCTCTACTCCTCTTTGAATAGGACCCCAAAGGTCAACTCGGCTCCTCTTAGTTGTGTTGTACTCGTATTTGAACGCTATACATATAGTCAAACAAAATACTAATTTTTTATTTAAAATTTTACCGTGTTATTCTTATCAATTTCAACATTTATTATTTTTATTTTTTTCTAAATAAAGATATATTATAAAATAAGGCTTAAAAAGATGTATTGTATATATTATATTATCTTAAAAAGATTTACTCCCTCCGTCCCAGAGGAATTTGCACCATTGGGACGGCACATATATTAAGAAATGTGTAAGAAAAAGTGTAATGAATGATGTTTTGAGGGGTAATTTTGTAAACTTTTATGAATAAAGTAAAAAATAGATTGAGTGTGAAAAAGTAATGGCATATGGGTAAATATGAGTATATTTTAAGTGTGAGTGTTATGAAGATATTTCATTTTATGGAGTGTGCAAATTTGTATGGGACATCCATATATGAAAAGTGTGCAAATTTCTGTGGGACAGAGGGAGTATATATTATGGAGTATAAAATAAATTTATTGGTATTATTTGAAAAAATACATTGTATAATATACAAAAATGTATATAAAATATTTTATACAGGTTTTGTCTAGTATGGACTTGAGTGCATGTTGTGCACCCTAGTCTAAAGAAAAGTGTAAGTTATTAACCTGAAAAGTACAACACAATATTACTAAAAAGTGCAAGTCACTATAAATAAAAATATTATTATACAGTTTAATAATTGAAAAGTGCAACACCATTTATCAAAAAGTGTAAGTCAGTAAACTGAAAAGTGCAACATGAACTAGGATGCACATGCACTCGAGTCCATAGCAAACCAACCCTTTTATACATTGTAAAATAACAAAATTTTAAAACTATCTTAATTAGACAAAAAAAAAATTGTGTGAAATGTTTCACCCAAATGCTGCTCACGTTTTCAATAGGACAATCCATATAAATCGGTTTAGATTAAATCAATATTGCATAATATATTGTAAAAATTATGGGTCTGACTATTTACACATTTCAGTTTAGAACACTCTTTCGATTGATGCACACCTCCTAAAATATGTTAGAATGGATGCACCCTACATAAATTGTCCTAAATACCCTTTCTTCTTAAAACCCTATTTACTAAACACACGCACTTCAAAACCCTACTTTCTTCCATTCTACACCTTCCACCTTCCTTCCTCCACAACTCTCCGGCCGCCGCCGTCTGCCGCCTGCCACCGCCCCCTCCTGCCCCACCTCACTGGTGTCCCGCCGTCGCTCTCCCTCTCCCTTCTCGACCTCGATCGGTAAAAAAAAAAAACCAGGCGCTCCCGCCCACCGACCGCCCCCGCCAACCGGCAGCCCCCTTCTCGACCCCCTCTCCCTTCTCGTTCTCGATCTCGATCTGTAATAAAAAAGAGCATAAATCGCGCGACCGCCACCAATCAGTCGCCGCTCCCCTCACCTGTCACAGGTTTGGTTTTTTTGTTTTTTTTTTTTATTTCGACCACTGTAGGTCGACCAAAATACACTCTCGTCGACGACAGGGTATCGACGAGTGTATTTTTGGTCGACCTACCGTTGTCGAAATTTTTCAATTTTTTTTTTCGACAAACCGGTGTCGACCATATTCACTCTCGTCGACACTCTGTTGTCGACGAGAATGAATATGGTCGACAACGATTTGTCGAAAATTTAAAAAAAAATTGAAAATTATCTAAGTTTTATCTGAATTTTTTTTATTTGTTGTTTGACGGCGGCGGTTGTGTGTAAAAATTAGGTTTAGGGTTTATTAAAGGTGAAGGTGGGGTGCAATTAGTAATAGGGGTGCATTTAGTAGTGTAATATAACTTAAAGGGTATTTTTTGTTTTTTACATTATTAAACTGAAAGGGGGAGTGTTCTAAACCGAAATGGAGGTGTAAATATTCCCACCCAAAATTATTTACAGTGTTGTTTAATTAGATGACATTTGATATGGGCTAGGTAAGAGTTTTTAATTGGGCCAGGCCCAACCCATTTATTGACATTTGGTGTGGGCTAGGTAAGAGTTTTCTATCAAATTCTCAAATTTATTTGAATGATTATCAATATATTTAAAATCTTAATTGTTAGTAATTAACCATTAAAAATGACATCAAAATATATGTTTTTTTTTTATCGGTAAAAGTATTCATTTATTAAAGTAGGTACAAATGATACCCAAAACTGATTACATAATTACAAAAGCTAAAAGGGTAAATCGATTTCGAAATATATGTTGATAGGGTGAGTCTCTTGTGCACTCAAGTGAGTGAATTTTAATTGGTCAATAGTCAAATTTTTTTTTCGATTTTTTTTTTTGTTAAAAAATTTACATTTTTCAATAATATTTTCAACAATATTAACATACACTTTTCAGTTATAACATCATACTCTTTTCAGTTATAATAATATACAATTTTCATCAATATATAACTTACATTTTTCATTAGTAGAACATACACTTTTCATTAATAAATCACACATTTCAGTTATAATAATATACGTTTTTCATTAATATATAACTTACACTTTTCATTAATAAAACATTAAAACATACACTTAATAGATCATACACTTTCCATTTATAATATCATACATTTTTAAGTTATAATAACATAAATTTTTCATTAATATAACATACATTTTTCAATTATAATAACATACATTTTTCATTAAAAACAATATTGCACTTTTCAATATACAAACATACATTTTTTCAAAAAAAAAAAATCAAAAAAATTGAAAAAAAAAAAAAGTTAAAATTTCACCACGATCAACAAGTTGATCAGTCAAAGTCCACTCAACTACATGCTTGAAAATTTGGCATCGTTAATTGAGATTTACAAACATAAAGTGGAATAATATACTAGTAAATTATAGAATTACGTGAAAATAAAAAATATGTTAGTCGAAACTCACTCCACCACGTGTTATCCTGCATGGAATAAACACCCACACGCGTCACCACATCCTCCCCCACCTCCTTCTCCGATCATCAAAACTCTCCCCCCCTCTCTCTCTCTCTCACACACAAATCCTTCTCTCTCTCCCTTTTCAAAAATAAAAAATGGCAGATCGGCAATTTACGGCAACCAGAGGCACCACCACGAACTCCATTCTCCAAAAGCTCCGCGACCACTCGCCGGACTCCACACAACTCATCGGCCTCGCCACTCTCGTAATCTCCGGCGGAATTTTGCTCCTCCTCTCCGGCCTAACCCTAACCGCCGTCGTCCTCGGCATCATCTTCTTGGCGCCGTTGATTCTCATTTCGAGCCCCATATGGATTCCCGTTGGCTTTCTCATCTTCGTCACCGTCGCCGGATTCCTCTCCTTCTTCGGGTTCGGTGTGGTGGTGGCGGCGGCGGTTTCGTGGACCTACAGGTACTTCCGGGGATTCCACCCGCCCGGTTCGGACCGGTTCGATTACGCTAGAACTCGGATTGCTGATACGGCGGGTCACGTGAAGGATTATGCGCGAGAGTATGGTGGTTATTTGCAGACTAAAGTTAAGGATGCTGCTCCCAGTGCGTGAGTAGTGAGTGTCAGAAATGAAACCTCCAGTTTTTTTTTTTTTTTTTGTCATTTTCTAATTTTGCTGGAAATTCAATTCATCATCCTAAAGTTTTGTATTTTCAGTAATATCATCGATGGATCGACTCTTGTCTAATGTATTAATTTGTTGTTTCTATAAATCATTATGGATGGTTGTGTGTGTATTGTATACATGAGCTGCAGCTTTGATCTTTAATTTGTAATTACACGATAAAATGCGTGATAAATATCCGAACATTAATTCAAGTAATTAAGTACTAAAATAGTAAAATGAGTGCCTAACAAAGTTAGGAATTTAACGTTGCTTGCAAACTATTGAGTTAAAACCAATTTTGATGAATACGTAATTATGTATTGTAATTTGTTCAACAAATTGTGTATGTTAAACGAGCGACGTTTCTTGATAGTAGATGAATAGAGAAACAATGATTTATGAAATTATTATTTCATTGAGTAAATGTAAAGAATACATGAAGGAAGTATTTATAGATACAAAACATATCTAACCTAAATCTTTAAGTAAAATAAAGATTTACAAGATATATAAAATATATTATACAAGATATATATAATATCTCTTAATATATTTATATATGCCTAATACGCCCCCTCAAGATGGAGTACCGTAGGAGAGTCCAATCTTGATCATCAGCATTTGAAGACGAGAACGAGCAAGAGGCTTTGTGAGAGCATCGGCTAGTTGATCTTCGGAAGACACATGTGAAACACGTAACTGAGTTGTTTTGATCAAATTCCGAACGAAGTGATAGTCAATGGCAATGTGTTTCATCCGAGAGTGAAAAACTGGATTGGAGCAAAGATACGTCGCACCAATATTGTCGCAGTAGATGGCAGGGAGAGTTTTGATGGAAATGCATAGTTCTTGAAAGAGAGATTTTAACCATTGTACCTTAGAAGCAGCTGATGCAATTGCCCTATATTCTGCTTCAGTGGAGGAGCGAGCAACCGACTTTTGTTTCTTGGAAGACCATGAGATGGGATTTGGTCCAAGAAAGACAATATAGGCACTTGTCGACGTACGATCATCAGTGTTTCCGGCCCAATCAGCATCCGTGAAGCAGTGAAGTGAGTCAGATGTGTTGGGGCGGAGGGTAATTCCAACATCTCTAGTTCCATTAAGATATCGAAGGAGGCGTTTTACAGTGCCCCAATGAGTTGTGGTGGGAGCATGCATGAATTGAGACAATTTATGCACAGCAAAAGCAATATCAGGTATAGTAAGTTGGAGGTATTGGAGACTTCCAAGAACTTGACGATATTGGGTGATATCAGTGGGCGGTGTTCCATCAGAAAGAGATAAACGAGTAGAGGTGGAGAGAAGGGTTTGTACAGGTTTGGAAGTGAGCATATTATATTTGGTCAGTAGGTCAATGATATACTTACGTTGGGAGAGAAAACAAGTTTTCTTAGTACGGAGCACTTCCACACCTAGGAAATAGGAAAGTGAGCCTAAGTCTTTGACAGAGAACTTTGTACTAAGGTCTGAGGCCACTTTTGTGAGGAACGAGGTGTTGTTTCCTGTAAGAATCAGATCATCAACATACACGAGAAAATATGCAGTTATACCGGATTTGTTGTATACAAAGAGAGACTCATCAGATTTGGTGTGAATGAAACCAATACTCTCCAAGAAGGTCCGAAGAGCAAAATACCAAGTTCGAGGTGCCTGTTTTAGGCCATAGATGGATTTATGTAACTTGCACACATATGTAGGAAAGGTTTTGTCAACAAACCCGGGTGGTTGAGCCATAAATACAGATTCGGCTAAGGAACCGTGAAGGAAAGCATTATTCACATCGAACTGGCGAAGTGGCCAATCTTTGGTGACTGCAATACTCAGGACTGCTCGAACGGTTGCTGGTTTGACCACAGGACTAAATGTTTCAGAAAAGTCAACCCCAGGGCGTTGGTGAAAGCCTTTGGCGACAAGTCAAGCTTTGAACTTGTCTAAGGAACCGTCCGGTTTTCGTTTGATGCGGAAGACCCACTTCGAACCAATAATGTTTGCAGAAGCATCAGGTGGTACTAAATCCCAAGTACCGTTTTTTAGAAGGGCATTAAATTCAGATGACATGGCCTCCCTCCATCGTTCATCTTTTAATGCCTGAGAGACACAACTAGGTTCAGTGTCAGAAGATAAAGTAGAAGATAGACCATACCTCGGATTTGGTTTGAAGATACTGTTTTGGGATCGAGTGACCATTCGAGGTCGTTGTTGTATAGGTGGGGACGGCAGTGAGGGAGCATCTGGCGACTCGAGATCAAGGGTTTGTAGGGTGGAATTAGGGTTTGGAGTGGATGGGGGTGTACTTAGTAATCTGGGGGGTGCAGACGGGCTGGACGTTGGGCTGGGGGTGTATTAAGCGATACAGGGGGTGCAGGTAACGGGGGTGGTGGTGGGGCTGGATTCTCGTCGAGAGATGGTATATTTTGGGGAGGGGGTGTATTCGTAAGGTTTGTGGGTGGGGCAGGATTGGGGGAATGGGCCAGGGGTGTATTGGTGGGGGCAGTGGGTGGATAAATTAAAACAGTGGGTGTGTCTGGCAGATTGGAGGGTGTATCTGTTAAGGCAGGGGGTGTATCAGGAGCAGTTTTAGGAGTGGCTAGAGGAAAGACATTTTCAACAAATTGAACATGACGAGAGGTATATATTTTATTGGTTTTTAAATCAAGACAAAGATAAGCAGCTTGGGTAGGATAGTATCCAATGAAGACACAGGGAGTGGATCTAGGGTCTAATTTATGGGAAGTGTAGGGGCGGAGCCAAGGATAACATAAGCAACCAAAAACTCTAAGTTTGGCTAGGTTGGGAGTTTGTTTTAGAAGGAATTGATATGAAGACAACATGTTAAGATTGGGTTTTGGTAGACGGTTTATAATGTAGGTAGCAGCACAAACTGCATGAGGCCAATATGTAAGGGGCATGGAGGCATGATGTAAAAGAGCTAAGGCAGTATCAACAACATGTCTGTGACGACGTTCAGATATGCCATTGTGTTCAGGGGTGTGGGGAGGAGTTGTGAGATGAGATATACCATGAGTTTGAAGGAGGGATCGTAGGGCAATGAATTCGCCCCCGTTGTCAGTATAGAGGGTTTTGATTTTGGTGTTGTAGAAGTTTTCTACGATGCTTTTAAAGGATGTAAAGGTGGGGAGGACATCAGATTTGCGTTTTAGAGGGTAAATCCATATATATATGCTAAAATGGTCAACAAAAATGACATAGTATTTGAAGCCTTCAGTTGACAGGACAGGGGACGACCACACATCAGAAAAAATAACCTCAAGAGGGGAACTAGATATAATGCTTGAATCATAAAAATGAAGTTTATGACTTTTAATACAATTGCAAGAATCACAATAATGCAGTTTTGAGTTCGTGATAGGTAAGCTATACTTGGATAAGGTATGGGAAAGGATTTTGGAGGACGGATGACCAAGACGAGCATGCCAGATGGGTGATGGTTGTTTTTTCGAGATGGAGGTTGTGGGGTTAAGAGATGCTCGAGTCGGCCATACGTAGAGATTATCCACGCGACTCCCCGTGAGGAGAATGGTCCCCGTTTTGCCATCCCGCACCTGAAAATAAGTAGAACCAAAAATAATGTTAACATCATTATCTCGACACAAGGTTGAAACAGAGATAAGGTTTTTTGCCATTTGTGGGACAACAAGGACGTTTGAGAATTTCAGCATATTAACATGAGGAAACGACAAGGAACCAATATGCGAAATTTGTAAACCGTTACCATCACCGATGACAACATCATCTGAACCGGAATATGGAGAGGAAACAGATAAATTATGGGGGTGAGTTGTGATATGATGAGAGGCCCCGGAGTCCAAGATCCAGGGTCGGGAGGGGATCTGTGAAATAGCAGAGTGGGCGGAGGAGGTGTATGTAGTAGTGTATGTAGTAGTGTAGTGGGTGCGTAGATGCGGGGGGTGTATTTATCAGAGTTGATGATATACTGTGGAGGTTATTCCAGATGAGGGAGAATAACAATTGGGAGGGGAGTTTACAACCTGGGAGGTTATAACGTGAGAGTGCAATTCCGGATGAGGGAGAATAACAATTGGGAGGGGAGGTTACAACCTGTGGAGGTTATAATGTGAGAGTGCAGTGATTGAGTGAATAGAGAATTGAGGGTAGTTGGTTGTGAGTGCCTAACAAATTGGAGGTTTTTTTTATAACTGAATCTTGATTAAGAAACAGAAGGAGGAGCGGTTGTAGGAACCGAAGTGATGAGGGTGGTAGTCGGAAGTTTTGAACGACGTCGGACGTCGGACAACGACTACAAGAAGGAATGTCGGATCGAGGCGTTAGCCAGACGACTCGTTGATACCATATAGAGAAACAATGATTTATGAAATTATTATTTCATTGAGTAAATGTAAAAAATACATGAAGGAAGTATTTATAGATACAAAACATATCTAACCTAAATCTTTAAGTAAAATAAAGATTTACAAGATATATAAAATATATTATACAAGATATATATAATATCTCTTAATATATTTATATATGCCTAATAAGATGAACATGTGACATCCTAATAAAAGGATATTGAAATGGGCTATATATAATATATATGAGGAAGCTAGAAATTAACAATATATTTTTTGGAGATGCACGGAACAAGCATGCTTTTGATCGATGTCAAATGCGAATACGTATATACAATTTTTGTCATATACTATGCACTTTTCAAATAATTATCAAAAGTAGGGGTGTGCATTGTTTAAAACCGGTTTGAACCGGATCGGAATCCACCCAATTGGGTAGACTGGTTTGGGTTTGGACTGATTTGGGTGGATTGGTTCGGATTTGGATTTGGATTGTTTCAAATTTCAGTACTCCCATGAAAAAAATAAATGGAAATTTGAGAAAGTCTAAAAATTAAAAAAAGATAGATCAGTTTCGGTTTGAATCGGTAAATTCCAGTTTTAGATCGGATTGTATTGAAATTCGGAATTCTAAATTTTAATGGACCGAAGATCGGATCGAAAACTAACTGGTCGATTCGGTTTCGGTCTGATCCGGACTGGTTCTGATCTTTTTTTTCGATTCGATCTTTTTTTGCACACTCCTAATCGAAAGTAGCTTGTTGAATAATTTGTTTATCGCACTCTTATTAGAAGATAATATTGTTTCATTAATGAAATTGGACAAGCATATCGAAATACAAGTTAATAATTTACATACTGGTCGAATTCTTGCCCCAAGATTAATTTAGAAACTGTGTTTTTTACCCGGCCACTTCACCTTATTAAAGAAATTTATTTTTCCTTGATTCTGAGATTTATAGGAGGCTTCTTTAATAGATAGGGAGCTCCGACTTATTACATGCTCGTATGGAATGAATTACATAAGGTAGAATACTTTTTACCGATATTGAGCCAAACTTAATTATTTTTGAATTGCAAATCACGTCGGTTTAATTTAAGGGAGAATTGGGCAAAACAACAATTGGACCAAAATTTTAGGAAAAACTACACCCCCAAAATTTTATTGTCTAGAGCAACAAAATGTCACTTAAAATGACATTTTTGCCCTTACTTTTACTTTTGCACACTTTTTCTTACCCCAATCAAATCAATTTCACTTTTATTCCTAATATTAATTATTAATCTTTAATATGTTTAATTGTTTATTTCATATTATTATTTAATCATTAATATTTATATATTATTGACATAATATTTTTCTTTTTCACATCATTAATTAATATTATTAATTTATATTTGTATTCAAATTTTATTCAAAAATTATTTATTTGTTCCGATTTTATTTGTTTGGATTTTTTAATGGAATTGAAAAATTAATTTTTTTTACTTTTCTTTCACGTTATTTCTTTTTTATATTATATGGGATTGAGAAATAAATTTTCTTTTCTTTTTACGTAGTATTTGCTTTTATTCACGTTCCAATTTTAAATTATAGAATAATTTTTTGTTTTTATTTTATTTAATTTTTTTATATAATATTACATTATTATATTTCATTATATTGAGTATATGTTTGCATACTATGCAAAAAATAATGCATACACACATTGCATACGAGCAATACAAAATGCATACACACATTGCATACGAGCAATACAAAATGCATACACACATTGCATACGAGCAATACATAATGCATACACACATTATATACGAGCAACAAATAATGTAATGCATATACCAAGAAACAAAGATGATAATTAGTTGTGGGTACCATATGTAATTCATTGATTATTTTTTCAAAAAATTTATTCAAGCTATTAAAAATATAAATTAGGATTTAATTAGTGTAAAACTATTGAAAATATAAATTAGAACTTAAGAAATATCCAAGAATAAAAAATTCCCTCAATTTAGGATTTGAAATTGAAAACAAAATTAATACATTTGTAACAAAAATATGTATTAATTTACTGAAACTTGGGTGAACTAAGGAGACCGGTTGATGCACCTCAGAGAGGTGTATCAAGTGAAACTGAGGGTGTGAATACTGGGGGTGTATTAACTGAAAATGGGGGTGTGAATACTGGGTGTATTAACTGAAACTGGGGGTGCACATCTGGGCTGACAAACCCTAGCCCATTAGGAAGCATAGTAAGCCCATTGGAAAGATTAGAACCCTAATCTCTGCCATAGCACCTGTGTGGCCGCCGCCGCCACCTTGGAAATCGCCGGCAACGGTAGACCTCCGACATCATCACCACCGACACCTTGGATTCGAAAAACTTACCCCACGAGAAATATTATAGATCGGGACAGACAACTCACGAGGCTAGGGTTCCCACCTTCGCACCGTCGTCGACCCAAAAATTGTCATCCATGGTCACCGTCGCACAGTCGGGAGCCGACGTTGGTCGTCGTCGCACCAACAAAAAAACAGATCTAAAATTAAAAATCAGATCTGAAAGTTAAAAAAAAGATCTAATATTAAAAACAGATCCAAGATCCTCGGCGAACCTTTTCACCGTCCTCAACCTGAGGTCACACGCCGCCGCCTCGACACCCATAGACTTACGCGCCGCCGTGAAGAGGCAGTTTCCGTCGGTCTCGACCTCTCCGCCGTGCATCATCCTGAATACGATGTTGAGGTCCTTATCCTCAGGGTGCTTCCACAGGACGCCCTTATTGTAAAGACGCGTCAAATGCCTCTTCTGCTGGTCTTCCAATCCAGGCACGCTTTCCCAGGTCACCTCCGGCGGCGGAGGCGGCGGGGCAGAGGCCGGGTCAACGAGATCGGAAGAAGGGGTGGTGGTGGGGTCCCGCCACGGGATTACCGGAGACGACGGTGAGAGAGTGGGAGTGAGAGGGGAGAGAGAGGGATGAGAAATGGAGATAATTTTGAAACGGTGAGAGAGTGAGAGTGAGAGTGAGTGAGTGAGTGAGTGAGAGAGAGAGAGAGAGGGGGATGATAAATGGAGTGAGAGAGAGGGATGAGAAATGGAGTGCGTGACAGGTAACTAAAGGATAAATTGGACTTTTTAGCCTCATTTTGAAGTTCTAAATAATTAAAAAAAAATGTTGAGGTTTTACCTACTTAGGAGGCCCAAATTGAGGGTCTAAGTAAATAATCACTTAATTTAATACTGCTTTAATGGTTTTTAGCCGTCACAAATTAACTTTTTTTTTAAATTTTCAATTGCGAATCGTTGTAAATTAGTACAAAACGACGTCATTTGTTTTTGTACTTTCTCTATTTCACAATAACTTTTATACATTTATGTAATGTGGACTTGGATGTATGTGTGAATTAAAAAGTAATGATATTTTATGTAAAAATGTAAATATTGTGACAAGAGGAATTCATAAAAAAAAATTAAGTTAAAGTTAGTGGAGATATTATGAAAGGGGGTATTTAGTTAACTTGAATATTGAGAATTGAGATGTTTTGACATACATATAAATATATTTTCATAGAATATTTTATTAATAAATCAGAGTGGCGCAGCGGAAGCGTGGTGGGCCCATAACCCACAGGTCCTAAGATCGAAACCTGGCTCTGATATTTGTATTTTTTTAGGGCTCTGATATTTGTATTTTTTTAGTCATTTTCTAGTTTTGCTGGAAAAAAAATCCATCAAGTGCACTCGCTTCACACTTTAATTATATTACCAAACTGACTTTGTACGTATTTTGCACAATTTATAGCAAAAATACGATCAAGTAGTTATCGTCCAAAAACCTAGTTGAATGAATATGAATCCCTAAAGCTACGAGTTTTCATGTTATTGTAATAACTAAACGATTGTCTTTGGATTTTTGAGATAACTAAGGTAAACGATAATCGAAACGCAAACTAGAATATTAATTCAAATATAACTATGATTAAGATAAGCAACGAACAATTTAAACACGATTAAACTAATTTCGAATAAAGTTCAAGTGAAGAAATTGATTCGGATGCTACCGTTTTGTGGGCTTACTAACAAATTAACGAACTAATCACAATAATTAAGCTTAATGTCTTGAAATTATGTTAAAGGTTATCATGTATATGTGTAGACCAATCCCTCGCGAGACTTAGGTGAACACGTGCACCAATTAACAATTATGAGATCTAATTAGTACCATAAGCTCCTAGGATAGTAACTCGTAAACACTTTCAACACGGATACTAATGTTTACGACTCACCCTCTCACTAATCTCAAAGACGACATCTAATCAATTAGTGTTTAATGTTGTTGATCTAAGCAATCAACAATCTCTCGGTTAAACTAATTACTATTTAACTTTATTTAATTAATTAAGGCTCACACACACCTCAATCATGCAACCTCAACTCTCGTTGCAATTAGGGTGTATTTGCAAGTAGGTAGTGATTGATTCAAAGTGATTAAAATTGATTTTTATAGTAAAATTGAAAGTAGGCAGTGTTTTAAAATTAAGCCTTCTAATCAATTTTTTATATGTTGTGGTGTATGCCAAATAAATCACTTTTTTTTTTTAATTTTACAAAAAACAACCTTATTACATTTAAATAAATAATGGGTAAGAATAAAATATTATTTAAATTGTGAGGACAAAATTGTAAAATTAGTTAGTGTAATGATTAGAAGCTATTAGAAGCATGGAAAATGGTGCTTCACCAAAACTGCTTTTAAGTAATTAATTTAATCACTTACTTGTGTTTGCAAACACTTCAAAGGTGATTGTATTTAAAAAAGAAGTGTTTTTAAGCACATAGTAGTACTTGCAAACACACACTTAATATAATAAAAAATGCTAGCTAATAGGATTGATCAAATAATTAAAACATATAAATTACAACACTAGAAACATTTAACTAACAAGACATAGACTAATCATGTAATTACTCCATTAATCCACTAAACATTCACACCCAAAACAATTTAAGATTTAACTCATGATACTAATAAAAAATACAATCAAAACAATAACATAAATCATCAACGTCATAATAGAATGCAAGAAATTGAAGAAATTAAGAATTTACCAAAATAAAGTTGCAATAAAGATAAATATCACCTCAATAGTTGAAATGAAGCTACAAGTTGAAGTAATCAATAAAATCCAACCTTAATCCTTGCTTGAAATTGAAATCTAGTCACTAATCTATGCTAAATTGTGAATTTAAAGAGCAAATAATGAAGAACACCTATCTACTGTGTGAGAAACTAGGTGAATTTATCTTCAAAAGGAGGAGGAAGCTGAGTAAAATTAAAAAAATGTGGTCTTAAATAGGGTTTTCAAAGAGCGTGACACGTGTCCCTATGTCAAAAGGTGAAAAATAGGCAAAATTGGGGTTGACTCGACCGAGTTGGGGGCATAAAACGTGGTCGCGACTTCGGCAAGGCAGGGACTCGGCTGTGGCCTTGTTGCTTGGCATGCTGGGTGACTCGTCGTGGCCTTCTCGGCAGCCTTGGGCTGGTGGTCGGCCGAGGCCCTCGGCACATGGTCTCTGTCCTGAATGCTCGGCCGGTTCTGAACGCTCGGTCGAGTCGTCCTTCTATCCTTTTTCGTGCATAACTTTTGATTCTGATTTCCATTCGACTCGATTCTTTTTTCCATTCCACTCAATTTTTCAAGACGAATCCAATTGTGTGATCCTCATTTTAGCTCAGTGAGATATATACATGCGTTTTGCTCCTAAAAGTCCCGTTTTACCTACAAACATCAATAACATCATACCTTTCTCATGATTAAATTAAATCATCCACAATTGATCAATAACAAATAAATATACAAGCAGTGTAAGTTTCAAATATGCACTAAAATTATGCAATTTTCACTCGAATCACAACACACGTTTTAGTACCACATTTTTTAGTCAAATTTATTGCACATTATTTGAGTTACATTAATTAGACCGCACGTTTCTATTATACTAATCAACAATCAACACATTTCACATATGCGTCCAATTGCATAATACACTAGTATCATAGAAATAATGACTCTTATTACTATTAAAAAATAAAATTCTTATTTTACCATTATCTACAAATTAGCTATTAATTAATGACCATACTACTATTAACAAGTGAGTCAATCGAAAAAGAATGTACAGTGAATAAAATCATTAATAAATATTTTAAAAAGTAATATCTCATCAAATGTGCTCATATTAATAATTACAAATTTCACGTTTAGAGTATTTGATGTGTTGTAAAGAATAAATTACTAAAAGTGCCAAGTTGGCGAGTGCATCAATCGAATAAATACAAATCACACGTTTTACAAAATTTGTCGGGTTAAAAAAAAAAATTACTAAAGTTCCAAGTGTATATTAAAATTAGATTATAAATTATTTTCCTAGAAAAATATTTATTATTATGTGAGGTCTCAAATGCACCCAGTGCCTGGTTGCACGTTTTTTTTGTTATATCACCGTACACATTTTAGTTTCATAATTTTTATCAAATTTAGTGCACATTTTAGATATAGTTATATTAATTTACAGATTTCACACCTATGCTCAATTATATGGTGCACTTGTCGCACAAAAGATCAACTTCTATTATAATTATATAATTTAAAAAAAGGTTTTAATTTACTCTTATATACTGTACAATTAGATTAGCACCTTACGCGGAATGACAATAAAAATAATTATTTATATTATATATAATTAAATAATTTTATAAAGTAAATTTTAAATAAAATGTATGAGAAGCTGGCGAAATTTAATTTTTAATATTTAATAAATATGAAAACAACTTTTAAAAAATTATAAAATTTCAAAAAAAAAATAAAAAATTAAATAATAATAAAATAACTCTTAATAATCACAGCTTTTTCCTCATTTACAATTTAATCTAAATTTTAAGATAATTGCAAATAAATCACAAACTTTAAATACTGTTGCAATTTAGTCTTTTTGATAATTTCAATTGTATTCTGATCTAATATAATTTAGACTTCTTAATGACATAACAACACCTTAATAAAATAATATTATTTTTTAATCAAATCAAATATCATAAGATATGATTTGGGGACAAAGTAGACTTCTAAGAAATCTAATTTACAATAATATTTAAAGTTGATGATTTATTTGCAATTATTTTAGGCGGTGTTTGTTTTGGGATTGACCAATCCAGATTTGGATTGGCCCGATCCAGATTTGGATTGGTCTAATCCCAATCCAATCTCTCTCAATCCATCCCAATCCAAATATCAATCCACTCCTATAATACACCTATTTTTATATAATCAAATCACTCATTCTCTTTCCTACTTTCTTATCTCTCTTACTTTTCTTTCACACACTCATTCTCTCTCCCACTTTCTTCTTTCTCTTACTTTTCTTTCACTATTAACAATAATAAAATATTATAACATCACTTTTGATGTGACATAAAGTTAAATCTACCCCTACTTCTCAATCCTTAACCAAACACAACTTACACACAATTACTATTCATGGATTACCCAAATCCCAATCCAATCCACCACAATCTAAATCAATCCCAAACCAAACACCACCTTAAGGTTTAGATTAGATTGCAAATGATTTAAATGTGTTGATTTAATTTGTAGTTAACCCTTTTTAAAATTAACAACTTCATTAAATTATGACACATAAACCAAATTAACCACAAAATGACACATCATCAATTTAAACTCCCTATTAGTATATAAGGGGATTCTCTATTATAGGAGTAGTATAACAAAGTTGTTAATCTTGTAAAATAATATAATAAATATGTATAAAATTATAAAATAAGTTTTAAATATATATTTTAGAGCTCTATTTTTTAAATACATTAAACTTATAAATTAAAAATAACTGCAGGAAAAAATTAATTGAGTTATAAGATAAAAGTAATTGTAAAATAAAATTTAATAAAGAATTATACACACCAATAAAAATACATTTTAGATTGTATTTTACTCAAAATACATTAAATCCTATAAAAATAAGCAAATATAAAGAATAAAATGAATGCTACAATAGATTAAGTAAAATAAAAATCAATTTAATTAGTCAATATTAATATAATAAGAAATTCAACATTTCATATCAACCACAATACCTTAAATAAATAATTAATTAATTGATTAGAAAGAAAATTTAATAGTTAATTAGAATATAATATTTTAAAGAGATTATTCCCTAATAGAGTCATTTCTATAGCACCTTACTCTAATAGAGACTACAACTTTAAAAAGTTTTCTATTAAGGAATAATTGGTGCTAAAAAACCATTTCTACCCTTTTATAAATAAGACAATCTCTCCACTAATTTAATTCATTCCCCAAAAAAACAAAACCCTAGCTCCCTCCCCCCACCCCAATCGGTCGAGCTCCCTCCCCCACCTTGGCCGCCGCACCCACCTTGCCGCCGTCGTCGCACTGGACGAAGAAGATGGTCGAAGATGAAGCTTCGTGGCCGCCGAGCCTCTTCGCTGTTGACCTGTCTCTACCGCCGCCGTGCGTGAAGTCGAAGACGCCTAGCCGACCACGATCTGTTTTGTTCTTAGTGGTGGCCGTCGACCGACTCCATTAATGGCCGGAGAGGACGATCTGTGGCCGGAACCTCCCTAAACTCCGATCTGTACGAGTTTTTTTCCTGTTACAGATGCGAGCCCTCTCGTAGAGATGATGACGAAGAAGACGAAACCCACTCATGGCCGCCGCCGTCGCCCTTTTCCGGTGAGATTCTGTTTTGCCAAATCTTTGATTTTTGTTTATAAATTTTGAATCTTTGAAATTTGTTCTGCAGAAAAGACTAAACAAATTCTGAATCTTTGATTTTTTTTTTTTTATAAATTTTGATATTTTGTTCTGCAACTTTATTTCCAGCAAAAACGCCGTCTGTAAATTTGGGTCTGGGTGATGTACTTGTATCACATGCTTTATCTGTTTCTTTTTGGGTCTAGGTGATGTACTTGTAATTTTTATGCTATAACTCAAGAATGTTATAGTGTTCTCGGAGGAATATCTTTGGAAGCATTAAATTTGTTTATCACATAGTATTAGAAGGGGAAATAGGTGGGTTGATCTGCAATTTCAGGAAACAATTTCATGATAAGACTTAGTATAAAAATTGTTTATATAGTTTAGGACTTGCTAATGCATGTGTAAATTCTTTGTTTTACTTGGTTGACTTTTAAAGGAAATGAATCTTCTCATGAGATTCTGCTAAATTTAGTGATAATGTCGAAATAAAAAGTAAAAAAAATTGGGGTTATGATTGTGCAGTTACTACTCTACATGTGGGCATGTTGAGAAACTTGCTGAAGAGATTAAGAAAGGAGCTGAATCTGTTGAAGGAGTGGAGGCTAAAATATGGCAGGTTTGTGATTTTCAATGCTTAATTATCCATCCCATTTGTTATCTTGTTAATTGTGCATTGAAATGGTGGTGTTGAATAGGTCCCGGAAACACTTTCGAGTGACGTTCTTGCAAAGATGGGCGCCCCACCGAAGAGCGACGTACCTGTGATCACACCAAATGAACTTACTGAAGCTGATGGAGTTGTTTTCGGTTTCCCAACTAGATTTGGTATGATGGCTGCTCAATTTAAGGCATTCTTCGATTCGACTGGAGGCTTGTGGAGGACTCAGGCACTTGCAGGCAAACCTGCTAGCCTCTTTTACAGCACGGGGTCTCAAGGAGGTGGTCAAGAGACGACCGCGTAAGTTCATACACATTAACACTTTAAATGTATGTTTATTTGGATATTTGAAACTTACATTTGGTAAAACTCTGCAGATTGACAGCTATTACCCAGCTTACTCATCATGGTATGATTTTTGTCCCGATTGGTTATACGTTTGGAGCTGGTATGTTCGACATGAAGAATATTTAAGGGCGGTAGCCCCTATGGTTCCGGAACCTATGCTGGAGACGGGTCCAGACAGCCTTCAGGGACGGAACTAGAGCAGGCTTTCCATCAAGGGAAGTACATTGCTGGAATCACCAAGAAGCTCAAAACAACTGCCTGATTTCGTTATTCTGTCATGAGATCTCGTATTCGTTTTACAAATATAGTTTTTCGTTTATAGTTTTTCCAGCTTGAATTTCGATAAACTGATTATTCAATTGCTATTCGCAGTGCATCTGAAAGGTGCATATACTACTCCTACAATTTCATATCAAAATGAACTTTCAATGTGAAACATGGATACCGATGTAGGCATTATCATTTTATGTTTTCGTCTTATTATTCTGAACAATTATTTTCAGTGATATTAACGGAATTAAGTATGAAATCCCTACATCACAACAAACCGTTGTTTGAATATGCCATTTACAAATGTGCACATCTATTTTGCATATTGATATGCATGTCACTCTGTGCACATTGTTTAATGTTATTTTATGCATACCAAAAAATTCAGTCCTGTATGCCGTTTTAAACTTCATATTGAAATGAACATATGTCTTCATAACCAAATTATACATACCAAAATTCATTTCACTGTTCATATTAAAATTTATAATCTATTTCATATATATATATATATGCATATTCAACATATGGGGAATTGTATACTCTATGACACGCATGAATCATAAAATGCAGATTTTTTAACTTTATTTGTTTGGATAATTAACAATTAATTCGAATTGCTTGATTTTAGGAATATTTGAATAATTGGAAGGTGATAGAAGCTTATTTCTGGATCATAAAATGCAGATTTTTTTTAACTTTATTTGTTTAGACAATTAACAATTAATTCGAATTGCTTAATTTTATGAATATTTGAATAATTGGAAGGTGATAGAACAACGCGTATAACCAGGAACTGCATTAATTCAAAAGATTTGATGTAAATCTACTTAATATTTATTAATTTCAAATTATTTAAATTGGTAAAGGGCAACTATGTCTTATTAGGTGTCATTTTGACTCTAATAGATTTAAATTAATAACCTATTCCCTATTAGTGAAATGACCTTAACAATAATTTTCTCTATTTTAAAATAATTTATGAATCACAATTTCATTAAATTATGACACATAAGTCAAATTAACACAAAATGACACATCATTAGTATATGAGGGGATGGATGAGAATAACATTAATGATAATAATATTAACATTCATTAAAAGCGTATCTTTTGGATATGCTCATATTGATGGGTGACTCAATCGAATAAGGATTTAAAATGATAAAAAAAAAAAGACACTATAAAAGTTAAATATGTTACCACCTCATCAAAAAAATATTTTACTATTACAAAATAAAAATATTATTACTATAAAACTAAAATATTATCACTATAAGATAAAAATTATACTACTATAAATAAAAAAATATTCTAAAAAATTAAGTATCCAAAATATTTTTAAATTTATAGTAGTACAATTTTTGTTTTGAGCAACTTTTTTTTAAATAACAAAATTTTATCTTAAATTTACTTTAATTAACAACAAATTTGAACAACAAAATTTTATCTTAAATTTACTTTAATTAACTAAAGTATATTTGATACTCCTTATCCCCTTATATACTAATAGGGAGTTTAAATTGATGATGTGTCATTTTGTGGTTATTTTGGCTTATGTGTCATTTTGTGGTTGATTTGGCTTATGTGTCATAATTTAATGAAGTTGTTAATTTTAAAAAGTATGATGTGTAATTAAGTTATTGGTTGAGTAAGATATGAAATGTTGAATTTCTTATTATTTTAATATTGACTAATTAAATTAACTTTTATTTACTTAACTTTATTGTAGTATTCATTTTATTTTTTAGTTTAATTTATTTTTGAACTATTTAATGTACTTTTGAGTAAAATACAATCTAAAATGTATTTTTATTGGTGTGTACAATTCTTTATTTAATTAGTTATTAAATTTTATTTTATAATCACTTTTATCTTATATCTCAAGTAATTTTTTTTGCTATTATTTTAAATTTATTATAAGTTTAATGTATGTAAAAAATAGAGCTCGAAAATATATATGTAAAACTTATTATATAATTATATTATTTTACAGGATTACAAAATTTGTTATATATACAAAATACACTACTTCTATAATATAGAATCCCCTTATATACTAAGAAGGCCCTCCCGAGGTTTTTTGGTGACATGAAACACACAAAAACCTTGTGGGGAGGTTTTTAGCCATTGGAAAGAAAATTTGGTGGTTGAGATTTTTTGGGGAGGTTGTAACATTTAAACTTAAGTTTTTTGAGAGAGAGAGAGAGTGAGGTGGGCCCCAAAAAAACCATATTTACCGCATTTTTTTTAGAGAGAGAGAGAGTGAGGTGGGCCCCCCAATAAGAAATGAAAGAAAATGAGGCGGGCCCCCCAAAAACCTATTTTTTGGGTTTATTGTTGGGGGAGGAGTTTGATTTTGGAGGTTGAAGTTTTTTTGCTTTTGAGATGACGCACATGTGGCAAGGAAAAACCTACTTTTTGGGGTTTATGATTGGGGAGGGCCTAATAGGGATTTTAAATTGATGATGTGTCATTTTGTGGTTAATTTGACTTATGTGTCATTTTGTGGTTGATTTGACTTATGTGTCATAATTTAATGAAGTTGTTAATTTTAAAAAGTATGATGTGTAATTAAGTTATTGGTTGAGTAAGATATGATTCATAAACTCTTTCAAAATATTATATTCTTATTAACTATTGATTTTTTTTCCTAATTAATTACCGTATTTATTTTATTGATATGAAATGTTGAATTTCTTATTATTTTAATATTGACTAATTAAATTAATTTTTATTTTATTTACTTAACTTTATTGTAGTATTCATTTTATTCTTTAGTTTAATTTATTTTTGAACTATTTAATGTACTTTTGAGTAAAATACAATCGAAAATGTATTTTTATTGGTGTGTACAATTCTTTATTTAATTAGTTATTAAATTTTATTTTATAATTACTTTTATCTTATATCTCAAGTAATTTTTTCTGCAATTATTTTAAATTTATTATAAGTTTAATGTATTTAAAAAATAAAGCTCGAAAATATATGTGTAAAACTTATTATATAATTATATTATTTTACAGAATTACCGAATTTGTTATATATACAAAATACACTACTTCTATAATATAGAATCCCCTTATATACTTATAGGGAGTTTAAATTGATGATGTGTCATTTTGTGGTTAATTTGACTTATGTGTCATTTTGTGGTTGATTTGACTTATTGTGTCATAATTTAATGAAATTGTTAATTTTAAAAAGTATGATGTGTAATTAAGTTATTGGTCGAGTAAGATATGATTCATAAACTCTTTCAAAATATTATATTCTTATTAACTATTGAATTTTTTTTCTAATTAATTACAATAAAAAAAACTTTTTATTATTACCGTAATTTTAAAATTGTTTATTTAATATACAATAATCTAATAAAAAACTCTTTCGTTTGATTCTCACAAATTTTCTTTGAAATTTTCTTTATAAAATTAACTAACATAAATGTAATTATTTTGTACAACTCAAAATATTATATTAGTTAAACTTTTATATTATAATACAACGTTATAATAAATATAATTAAAAAAAATGTTGATTTTTTTTAACAAAATAATTATTATAATTCTGTGAAATCATTTTTTTTAATATAATTATAATAATTTATTATACAAAATAAAAATACGAAAAATTAAATTAAGTAAATAAATAAAAATTTATTATTAAATATTTAAAAATATATTTAAAATTCCGTGTAATACACGGTTCTACACTAGTATGAAATATTTTATACTCCATTTTCTATTCACCAAAAGTATGTTTATTTATCTCTTTTGTCCGTCCACTAAAACTATGTTTTTTTTTTTTTTTTTTTTATGAAAATACCATTTTTTTTCTTCACCTTTCAATCAACACTTAATTATTCAAATTGTCACTAAATTTTATTCAAAAAACGGTATTATCATAAATAGATCCACATTATTTTACAATATTCTTACTTTATTTATTTATTAAAATCTATACCCAAAAGTATAAACATAAGTTTGGTGAATGGATAGAATATGGAGTAAATTTTTGGGTAGAATCAATCAGAATTACGCGTTTACAAAATGTATCGGGGTGTAAAATACGGAGTATACATTTCTAAAAATGTCCAGATATTTTAAAGTTGGATAACTAATTATTTTTCAAAAAAAATAAAAATAATTACATCTTTACAAATTTGTCACGTTGTAAAAAAAATTACTCCTCAAAGTATCTAGATTTAATATGAATAATTACACGTTTATTGAATTTGTCGAGGAGTATGATTTACGTATTTATAGAATTTGTTGGGTTGTAAAAAATAAATTTCTACAAGTGTCCGAGGTTAATTTAAAATAGGTGGATTTATAAATTTATTTTCAGGGAATATTTATTATTATTAAAAATAAAAATAGAGGTTTTATTTTACCCTTATCTACAAATTAGCCCCTACTTTGTTCTCGTTGCTTCCAATATATCTCCACTGACTTTTCTTTTTCTTTCTCTTTAAACTTAAAACACAAGAAAAGCTGTTTTTGTACATAAAAATCAATAAGCTTCAACTGCTATTTCTATACTCTTTTCCGCGAATCCTAACTTTTCAGTTTCTCTCGTTGCCGCTCCTTTTTAACCGAAAATTTCACCAGCACCAAAAACCCTAATCGATTGTATCGTCTTCTCTGTTTCGTTCCGTCCTTAGATCTGTTATTTCTGGAATATAATACTCGTAATTACGCACAAAAATTGAGGTCTGACGTGAACATTTGGCATAGCTATTAGATCTGACGGATTTTATTTTTCAGATGATGGATTAGATTCCAATTCGATTTCTGTTTTTTCTGATTGAAAAGGTGGGTTATACGTGCATTTCTGTAAACTCAGTTAACATTTTTGAATTCAGAGTATTGGACGAACAGATTGCTTGGGAAGTTAGTTAGTGATTGGTGGAAGGTTTTATTTTCAATAACATGACCTTTTATTGACGTCAATTACACAATGAAACTGAATTATTACCAGTTTTCTACTGTATTGCCAGAGTTAGTAATTAGTGCTGATTGTGAGTGAAGCTGGAGCTGAATTTGATTCGTATTATTTTTCTTAATTTTTTCCTCCTCCTCTTCTTATTCTTCTTCTATTTGTGTTTGAATTGGTGGTGGTAGGATGTGAATTAAAATATGTTCTGGTTAATGAATTCTTCTGTGTGTAGGTTTGTGGATGGGGCTGAATTTGTGCACGATAGTATAATGGGAACGAACAGCGGATTGAGCATTGAGGCAAAGAGTGGCCAGCATGAGATGAAAGATGGTGCCGAAGCAGAGCCATTGGTGGAAGCGGAAGCTAAGGAACCATGCAATGATATTGAGATGCTACCTCATGCAGCAACGGAGGCTGCAAATGCGTCTGAGTTGTATACGTCACTAAATGTAATTGATGGAGTTTTGGATGAGATGGAAATGAAGTGTACTGCTGATGGTGTGACAAATAACACTGAACAGCAGCCCCAGCTAGAAAGACACGTGAAGGATGCTGCGGATGCTACTGAATCAAAATCTTGTGCGGAGATTCAATTGAAAGAAGCTGTGGATCATGCTGAATTGGAACTTTGTACTGGACCTTGTGCAAAGGAAGTTTTGAGTGGCGCAGTGCTAGAACCCTATTCTGGTGAGCAGAAAAATGAAGTATCTGAAGAGAATTGCTCGGAAAACTTGGCAAAGGATGCACAGAATGATGCTGAAGTGGACCCAAATGAAGTACTAAATGACACTGAAATTGAACCTTGCGGGGTGAATCGTGCAACAAAATTGTTTGACAATGGTAACTTTGACCAACTTTCTTATAGCAATGAGGTGAAAGAGGTAAATAATGATATTGACTTGGAGACTTGTCATAAAGATCAAGTGAAAGAGCCAACCAATGATGATATGCACTCTGAAGTTTCAAATCCAAATCTGTCCCCTAAGCACGTTACCTCAAGTTTGACCATTAGCAGCCAACCAATTGATGTGCTTGGTAGTGAACGTGGTGGTTGTGGAGAGATTACATCCATTTGCTCCTGGGATTCAGTTGTTGATGGAAGCTTCTGCGAGGAAGAGCAAAGTAAGTGCAAACTAGGATCTGTCTCCACGGCTTGTGTGGTGCTTGAAATTCCAAAGCATATTAGGCCTACTGGTATTAGGAAGATCACATTTAAGTTTAGCAAACGGAAGCAAGATTGTGACACCAGCCTGTCGGTTTCTGCTAAGCCCTTGGCTGATGACAAAATTCACAAGGATTTCCATGATAACAAATTATCTCAGCCTGCTGATGAAAGTTTAGCTAATAATGGATTTCCTATGCATGAGAGGAATGCTTTGGAAAATGCAAAACTGAACTCGAGCTTGGATGGAGGAGAGTGTCATGACACAAGAAGTCCTTCGTCTTGTGTACCCAACATGGAAATGAAGATGTCTAAGAAAATTATTCTAGATAATTACCCTACAAATGTTAAAAAGCTTTTGTCCACTGGAATTCTGGAAGGAGCCAGAGTTAAGTATATCACACTATCAGGCGAGGTATGTATTTCGTATAGTTGTGCTTGCCCTTTATTGCTGATGTAATGTTTAATCATTTATGTTTTTCTAGTTTGATTCTGACTTTTGTTTTTGAATGATTGCCAGAAAGAGCTCCCTGGGATCATCAAAGGTTGTGGTTACTTGTGTGGTTGTTGCAACTGCAGCTTCTCCAAAGTAAGTAGCGTTGCAAGTTGAGCTGTTCACTAGTCTGGTGTTTGGTATATTATGATGTATATTTGTTTAAGCAGGTGCTTAGTGCATATGAGTTCGAAGTTCATGCTGGTAGCAAGTCTAGACATCCAAATAATCACATATATTTGGAGAATGGGAAGCCTATTTATAGCATAGTTGAAGAACTGAGATCTGCTCCTCTAAGCAAAATAGATGATGTGATAAGATCTGTGGCAGGTTCGTCTGTCAATGAGGTGTACCTCCAGGCTTGGAAAGGTAATATGCCAATTTTGTTGCCTTTTCTGTTGAGGTTGTAATAAAATTGAGTGTATTGGATAAAGGAATGACTTTCTTTATATGATATTGAAAGATTATATTTTCAGAGTTACTCTTGTTTAGTATCTCCAGGCAGGGTGTTGCAACCTCACCTGTATGTCTCTGGACATTAGATAGGTAACTGAATAGGCTGTGTGTGATTAGGCTGCAAGGAGTCATAAATAAGATATGTCTCTCATGTTTCCAGAATAGGTGTGGTTTGGAAACCAGCTTGGGGATCTGAGGCACAAGTGAGGCTTGAGGGTTCTTGTCTGTACTGATTGGATATTGTGATCATGAATCAAATAATAGTTTAGAAGGAAACTAACTCAGGCAAATCTCGTGTGATAAAATTTTTAGTTTGCTTCGTAGAGAATTTTGCATTTGTTGTTCTCTGTTGTTGTTGTACATCTAGTAGATTCCTTAATCCTTAAGCAACTTGTTAATGGTATGTTTGGGAAGATAATCAAATTACTGGTGTTCTCAGGCACGTGAGCAGTTACCTTTTCTTTTTTCATGCAGACTGCTGACAAAAATACTAAATTGGGAGAGCAGGGTTTTAGATTTGAATGATAATGACTATTGAGAATTCTTCATTGTGTGCAAAAAAATAGGCTATGCTTATTTTTATTTTGTAATTGTGTTGGGTATCATGGGGATATATTATATTGATTATGTGTGTGTTGGAAAGATGAATAAGTTCTGACATTTTTTTCTTGAATTGTTGCAGCAAGTCTTCAACATAGCCATGCTGTAGCCTACACAGACAATGAACACCAGAGCAAGAATCTTGGCACATATCACTTCCCCACCAGGTAAAATCATAGACAGACAGGCACCACACACACACACACACACACACACACACACACACACACATCTCTTAGAACACCATTTGCACCACTCTATTCAGAGGATACCACTTACCGTATGAGGAGCATCTTAAAGCACTATTTGAGAGACCAAAATACCTGTAGTGCTTTCTTAATATTTTGGTTCGACTTCATTTTAAGAAGGATATAAACTCATGAGTTATGCAATAGATATGCATGGGTCATTTTGAAAGTAAGCTGTTTCAGAGCCATGATCTCAGTTCAGGTCAAATTGTCTGGTTGTTTTTAATTGCATTACTGAGGTTTCTGCACAGGGACCACCTCATTTTTCCTTTAGTTGTCAATTAGATGGGTTTGCATTGATTGGTGATTTTCTTGCAGCAGTAGTACATAAACTTTTATCAACTAACTGATGTGCTTCTTCTATCTTTTGATTTGTCAGTGATATTATTACTAACTGCCTGTCATTTACTTTCAGCGATACCAGTCATTATACCGGACACAGCTCTTATCCTAATTTATATCAGTATCCTCACATGACTTCCTTCAATCCCCAAGGCTACATAGAGGTGCCAGTAGAGCAAAAGCGTCCAATCAAGAAGTTAGTATTATTTCCCCCTCGTCCCCGCCGTCCATCTCTTGTATATGAACTTTTTTCAGATTGCTCAATCACTTTCATTATGCAGGCCGAGACATAATTCTAGCTCAAGTTGGGAACATAAGAAAACTGCGGAAGGTGGTAACAAAAAAAGGTAAGCTTGTTCTCATTTTCCATTTGTTCCTTTTTCTGGTCACAGCTTTTTCTTGGTCTATTCTGGGGTCTAAACTTTTATCCTACAATTAATGGTTAATGGTGTTATAGGGACAACGATTTGCATAAATTGCTTTTCCTGCCGAATGGACTCCCAGATGGGACCAGTTTGGCTTATTACTCTAAAGGGAAGGTTGTTTTTCAGCCCGTTCATTTAGATTTCCTCATTTCTATCAGCTGGCAGTGTGGATAACTTTGGCAATCTTTGTCTTTTCGCAGAGAATTCTTGGGGGTTACAAGCAGGGGAATGGTATAGTCTGTAGTTGTTGTAACTGTGAGGTAAGTACATGTATCAGTGCATTTTTAGTTTCTGTTTTATGATGACTATTATAAAACTTGCAGTATATGTTCATCTGGTTCCTGCCTCAACAAACCTGCCTGATGCATGCTGTTATTTTTATATTTCAAACAGATAAGTCCTTCCCAGTTTGAGTCTCATGCTGGATGGCCAGCTAAACGTCAACCGTGAGTAACTTTTTAAGACTAGAAAGTTCGTTACATACTTATTGATTCTCAGAAATGTGATTTCCCTTTGTTTCACAGCTATCGTAATATTTATACGTCCTCTGGATTGACACTTCATGATATAGCCTTGATGTTGGCAAATGGCCAACATCTTCCTTCCAATGCAAGTGATGATATGTGTGCTGTATGTGGAGATGGAGGTGAACTAATCATATGCAATGGATGCCCTCGAGTTTTTCATGCAGGTAATTTACTTGACCATTCCTTTCTGGCTTTCTTAAAAACAAGGTAATAATAAATCAAGGGAGAAATTTGGGACCTACTCACTTTTTTATTTTGAGTGAAGGTTGTGTGTTGTTCAATCACTATAGCAGGCTATTTACATTTCCCTTGATATCTGCCACTGTGTGAACCATAAATCAGTATATGATTGTTGGAGCAATTGTTTCTTTTGTTCTCCAACTGAATTCCACAGGATCTGTGACGTGCTTGCAAATTAGTTTCAAGTTATGATTCACATCGAGGTCCTTGCAGGTTGTTTAGGTTTGCATTGTCTCCCTGACAATGATTGGCATTGCCCACACTGCAAAGACAAATTTGGTCCTGGTAGAAAAGCAGCTGGGGAGACTAGACCTATTATCATCAGGCTAAAGAGAGTTGTTAAGGCACCGGAATTTGAGCCTGGTGGCTGTGTTATCTGCAGGTTTGTTTCAGCAGCTGCAGTCTGTTTGTATAATCTCTGTCATTTTATGTTTAGTAGTGTCCAGATTGTGAATTATATGCATCAGAAAGTGGATGAATAACTTTCAGTTTCTGATCATCTTTATAATACACCAAGGGGATGTTTGTTTTTTGAAGGGAAATCCGGATTTGGGATTTTGAAATCCCACCCATGTTCTAGTTTGTGATTTAGATTTAGAATTTTAAAATTCTACCCTACAAATACCTATAAACCCTAGAAAAGTCAACCATATAAATATCTACAAACCCTATATAGATACCTATAAACATCTATAATCCTATACTATAAAGTTAAATGCTACCCTACTTAAATCCCAAAACAAACACAAAACATAAAAAATATTAGGATTTTGAAATCCAGATTTCAAAATCCTCAAAATCCCAAAACAAACATCCCGTAACATTTAAACCAAGTTAATAGAGTCTTTATCTCTTATCATTTTCTCTTGGTTCGTCCGTTGGTGCCATTTTCTGCTTCCAACCATGAGTAGTCTCCTGCATCTATTCTTGTCTTACGTTACATCATATGTATTGATACGCCTATTATTGTGTATAGTGTATAGAAGGCGTGATAAAAGAACCAAGGGGTAGTTAGTAATATTGGGCCTTCCTTGTTGGGCTTTTGGCTGTAAGAGCTTTGACATTTTATAAATAGTTGTAAATATTCTGTATGGGAGGTTATGAAAAATATATTCAGTTGGCCGAAGTAGTTGGCTGGAAGTAGCTTCCGGATTGGTTCTTGTGTGTGATCTTCTTCCTAACTACATCAATTTGGTCCGACCTGCTACGATGACGCACAGCGAAGGTAGAATTGGCGTTCTTGAATCTACAATTTCAACGACGGAGAGGAAGTTGGATTCGTCCCTTGCGGCGATAACTGTAGAGCAACTCACCACTGCCGTTCAGGGCCTTCAGCGGGAGAAATCCGTGGTTGCAGATGTTGCCGAAGGTTCGTCCGATGCAGCGGCCGGTGGGGCCCTTCCCCAGCAGTTAACCGGCTCCCTCAAACCCAAACTCGTGAAGTTGGAACTTCCGGGTTTTTCCGGTGATAATCCCTCGACGTGGATCGCTCGGGCCGAGCAGTTTTTCCGCCTTGATAACACTCCGGAGGATATGCGTTTGGAATACGCTTTGATTGCAATGGAAGGTACCACAATTCATTGGCTTCAGTGGTTGATGCGCGACTCGCCATCCCTGAGTTGGAGGAAATTTACGGTGGAGTTACTGTGACGATATGGGAAGGATCCCCACGCTAACCCATCGATGTTTTCATCTCTCGATTGGCGGCGGTTCCCACTCTCGCCAAGACTGGCGCACTTGGATTCTTTCTCTCGGGCCTTCGCGAGGATATTTGTCTCCGCATTCATTTTCGCGACGCCGAGGACATTCGCTCGTCAATGCACACTGCCCGCGAAATCGAGCGCGAGCTTCTTGGGGCCTGCCCCCACTCTTATGGCCGATCACCCTCTACTCTGAGTCCCTCTTTTGGGCGAAACGCGACCTCAATTCCTTATTCTCGCTCAACAGGAGTTTTGTTCCTCACGCGCTGCCTCCGACTCCATCACGGCTGCCAGACTCTGCTCGGCAGTCTCAAACCGCCTCGTCCAGTTCTTCGGTTCATCCTGCAAACCGCCTGCCTCAACAAATGAGTTCGTCGGAGTATCGGGATCTACGTGCCAATGGTCTCTGCTTCCGCTGTAGGGAACCATACAACCCTTTGCACGTCTGTGCGAATCGTTCCTTGAAGGTGATGATTATGATCGATGACGACGATGAGGTCGATTTGGACGACGACACCTTCGGTACCGATGATTCACCGGTCGATCTGTAGACTTGTGTGTTGTCCGCTACCACTGCTTGCGGATTCGACGATTATCAAACTATGAAGCTTCAGGGTACTATTAATGGCCAATCTGTGGTCGTCATGATTGATAGCGGTGCTACCCACTGCTTTATCTCGCCGAAAACAGTGGCCACGCTCGGCCTGGTTGTAGATTCGTCGACGACTCTTCCGGTTCGCCTTGGGGACGAAAAGGACAAAAACACAACGGGTATTTGTCATTCGGTTCTAGTGGTGTTGGGGTCTGCCCAATTCACCGTGGCAGTGTTCGTTTTTTCTGGTAAGTGGTGTGGACATCATCTTGGGCGTCTCTTGACTGTCGACGTTGGGTGAGGTCAAGGCAAATTGGGGTTCATTGACCATGGCCTTCATGTATGACGGGAAACCGGTGTGTCTTCATGGAGAGCCGGGATTGGAATGTTGTCCGATTTCTGCATATGCCCTTTCCAAATTGACTGACATCGAATCTTCTTGGCTTCTTTGGCCCCGTGAGCGGTTACTAAATCATGCATCGACGACCGACGCGGTTGACCTAGATATTCAGGCCATCTTGGACGAGTTCCCGCAGGTTCTGGAGGCCCTGCCCGATCTTCCCCGACACGCGACTGCGACCACCACATCACCTTGCGTCCGGGTACATCCCCAATTTCTGTTTGGCCTTATCGCTACTTCGGGCCTTATTGCTACTCCACCACGTAGAAGTCAGAAATTGAGCGTGTCGTCGACGAGATGTTGGCAGCAGGAATTATCCAACCGAGCACGGGCCCGTATTCTAGTCCAGTCCTTCTCGTCCACAAGGACGACAGTTGGTGTTTCTGTGTCAATTACCGAGAGCTGAATAAGAGGACAGTTCCTGACAAGTACCCTATTCCAGTTATCCAAGAACTACTCGATGAGCTGCACGACGCATCGATCTTTACTCGCCTGAACCTGCGTGCCGGTACCACCAGATCCGAATGGCCCTCGACGACATCCCGAAGACAGGGTTCCGAACCCATTCCGGCCACTACAAATTTCTTGTCATGCCGTTCGGCCTTATGAATGCCCCAGCCGGCAGCCACCTTCCAGGCGGTCATGAATGATACATTCCACCCCCTCTTACGCTGGCAAGTGTTGGTATTCTTCGATGACATTCGTATATAAAGCCCGGACCGCCCTACCCACCTTGCCCACCTGCGGGAAGTTATGGGCATCTTAGCAGCTGCGTCGTTCGTCGTAAACCCCAAGAGGTGCACTTGGGCACGTGCGTCGATCGAGTACTTAGGACACATTGTGTCCGCCACCGGGGTGCAGATGGACCCGAACAAAATTATAGCAGTGCTGCAATGGCCGACCCCCAAAACACTTCGCGGCATATGGGGGTTTCTCGGTTTGACGGGCTATTATCGGCGCTTCATCAAGGATTATGGCAGAATTGCCCTACCCCTCACGAATCTCCTCAAGAAAGAATGTGAGGGTAAATTTCAGTGGTCGTCCGATGCTCAGAATGCATTTGAAGCGCTTCAACAGTCTATCACCACTGCCCCGGTTCTAGCAGTTCCTGATTTCACGATCCCCTTATGCGTTGAGTGTGATGCTTCAGGACGGGGACTGGGTGCTGTCCTCATGCAAGACCGTCGTCCAATAGCCTACTACAACAAGGCCCCCGCGCACCTCCCAAAAATCTACTTACGAAAAGGAGCTATTGGCCCTCGCTCTCGCCGTACTCCATCCGGACTGACCATTACAGCCTTAAACATCTTCTCCAACAGGCTGTCATCTCTCCGTCACAGCAGTATTAGGTTGCCAAGTGGTGGAGTACAAGCTGGGGTCCACCAACGTAGCTGCAGACGCACTTTCCAGGCGGGACATGAACCTGCACCTCACACCTGTTTCTGTGCCGCTGTGGCTGGAATGGGCTGATCTCCGTAAGACGGTGCTCCTTGACCCCATTTACAACCTTGGAGCAAGGAGGAACTGTCACTCAACCTTACACCTTGGCCAATGATGTTCTTTACTTAAAGAACAGGCTGGCAATCCCAGTGAACTCACCCTGCATTCCGAAGTTCCTGGCGGAATATCACTCCACACCCACCGGCGGCCACGCTGGCGCCTGGCCGCAAATCTGTATTGGCCTAGTATGATGAGGACGGTCACCCAGTTTGTCGCAGAGTGCCTTACGTTCCAGAAAAACAAGTCCGATTTGCAAACGCCGGCCGGGCTCCTTCAGCCTCTTCCCATTCCACAACAAGTGTGGGAGGACTTCAACATGGATTTTATCACCGGGTTGCCGAAGTCCCAGCAGTGGGACGTTATTCTTGTCGTCGTTGATCGAAGGCCACACATTTTATGGGGTTGACGTATCCGTACACAACACGAACGGTTGCGGTTACGTTTCACCAAGAGATAGTTTGCCTACATGGGCTTCCGCGTTCAATCGTCTCGGATTGAGATCCCTTATTTTTGAGTTTGTTTTGGAAAGAGCCGTTCGCAGCCTCGGGCACGCGTTTACGAATGAGTACAACGTATCACTCGGAAACCGACGGTCAGTCTGAAGTGCGCTGCCTAGAAACCTTCTTGAGGTGTTTCACTGCTAACCGTCCAAAACAGTGGGCACGGTGGTTGCCCTGGGCGGAATACTGCTTTAATAAAAGCTTCCATTCGGCGACGGGGCGAACCCCTTTCGAGGTGGTCTATGGCTGGAAGCCCCTGACGTTGGCTCAATGGTTACCGCAGGAGATCCAGATTAAGGCTGTGGCCGACGACTTGCAGGAGCAGGTCGAAGTTTTGGCTCAACTCTGATTCCACTTGGAACGAGCCCAGCAGCGGATGCGTCGGCAGGCGGATAAGCATAGAAGGGAGGTGAATTTCGAAGTGGGCAATCCGGTGTTTTTGAAATTTTGGCCGTACCGACAGCTGTCCTTGTTCTAACAATTGAATGTAAAGTTGGCACCTCTTTATTTTGGGCCTTTTGAGGTGCTTCAGAGGGTGAGGCAGGTGGCCTACCGCTTCTTTCTTCCGGCTGGGTCGGCCATTCACTCGGTCTTTCATGTGTCTCAACTCAAGGCTGCAGTAGGCGACCACGAAGTCCAGTTGGATCTTCCGGCTAACTGTTTTAACGATGATGCCCTGTTTTTGCCAGTTCAGATACTCCAGAGTCGGGATATTTCTCGTGGCGGCAAGCAATACCCACAGGTCTTGGTCGCTTGGCAGGATCGTCCAACCGATGAGGCGACTTGGGTAAATGAGGCGTATTTTGTGCAGCAATTTCCTTCATTTCGCCTTGAGGACAAGGCGCCTTT
Source organism: Galeopsis tetrahit (assembly GCA_963675135.1). Lineage (NCBI taxonomy): Eukaryota > Viridiplantae > Streptophyta > Magnoliopsida > Lamiales > Lamiaceae > Galeopsis > Galeopsis tetrahit. The sequence goes on along the minus strand of OY776128.1, from coordinate 68,394,815 downwards.
GTAGGGGGAGGGAATTGATACGCCTATTATTGTGTATAGAAGGCATGATAAAAGAACCAAGGGGTAGTTAGTAATATTGGGCCTTCCTTGTTGGGCTTTTGTCTGTAAGAGCTTTGACATTGTATAAATAGTTGTAAACATTCTATTTGGGAGGCTATGCAAAATATATCCAGTTGGCCCAAGCGGTTGGCTGGAAGTAGCTTTCGGATTGGTTCTTGTCTTCTTGATTGATCTTGTGTGTGATCTTCTTCCTAACTTCATATATTTTTCTTGATACCTTGCCAATTATGCAATGATTGGTTGCTCGAAGTGGTAGTATAATCTGGTTTGTGCTTTTGCTGTTTTCATGGGAAAGGAAGATACTGGATTTTGTTTGGGTTAATTGCCAAAAGAATCACCACCTTTAGGGTGTTTATCAATCACAACATATCTTTTTTTTCTTTGCAATTCGATACACCACCTTTTTAAGTTTTGCAATTCAATGCATCTGTCTATTTTCTAGCAACAATTAAATCATGATGTGGCAACAATTAAATCATTTGTTAGTCTATCTTATATTCTATTATATAATTTTCTTTCTTATGTTTTGTAGGTCACAGGACTTTAGTGCTGCGAAGTTTGATGACCGGACAGTGATAATCTGTGATCAAGTATTACTTGCTTGCTTGTCTTCTTTTGTGGACCTTTATTCTGATTTTCTTAGGGTATGTTTGTTTGTGGAATTGAGGAGATTTCAAATCCTATAAGGTGGATTTGAAATAAAGTAAAAGGTGTATATGAACTATGTATATGTATGGATTTTGTAGGATTTGATAGGGTTAGATTTTGAAAAAAATGATGATAGTGGGATTATTGTAAAAGGAGAGAGGAGGGTAACTGATAGATAGTACTGTAATAATTAAAAAGTGTGTGATAGATGATTGATGGTGTATTAAGAATTGTGTTTGAAAAAGTAAGATAGATGTATTATAGAGTAGGAATTTGGAGGATTTGAAATCCTATACCAAAATCCAAAATAACCGAACAAGAATTTGGATTTGAAATATTATAATCCACTTGGGAATTCATAAACAAACATACCCTTAGATTTACTTGTTTTTTGTGTATATCATTTCAATTATCAACACTTTATTTGTCTTTTTATCTAGTGTGAAAAGGAATATCATGTTGGCTGTCTACGCGAGTCTGAGTTGTGTGATCTGAAAGTAAGTCTTAACATAATTGTTATATATATGATACCTGGAGTTTATGGCAGTTCGTCATTAATCATTAATGGATGTTCAATATATGGTTCTAGGAACTTCCTGAGGATAAATGGTTTTGTTGTAAAGAATGCAATAAGATTTTCGAAGCACTTCAGAACTTGGGTTGCAGTGGACCTGAGGTAATCCCAGCTGCAGCATCAGCTGCGGTATATAAGAAGCAGGCAACAATTGGTTTAAACGACAGTCCTATTGATGAGATCCAATGGTGCATTTTAAGTGGAAAAAGTCGCTTTCCTGAGCATCTGGTGCTACTATCTCGAGCTGCAGCAATATTTCGTGTAAGATCTTAGATCTAAGTGTTCAAAGTGTTTTCCTGCTTTCACCTTTGTGACTTAAATGCTGTGAGATGTGTTTGATGTGGAATATTGTTTTCCTGCTTTCACCTTTGTTACTTAAATAACTTTTAGATATCTACTGATGATACAAGGCCTATGCCAGTTGATTATGTTTGATGAAGAGATTAAACGATAATATCTTGCTTTGTGGAAAATTTCCCATCTTACTTTTACTTATTTAATATTTTCTGTTGAAGCAAGCTGTGATATGATGAACGTATGAATACTTGTTGGTGTTGAGCAACATAGCTCTTTAGACTTTTATTGATTACTTTTGTAAATGAAATAACTATGTGGAGGATCCTCCTGAGTTGTATCTTGCAAAAAAAAGATCATTAGCTTGATACAGTACTTTTGTGTGATCGATTTGTGGGTCAAGACTCCAAGGAAAAGTCATGAGAAGTGATATATTTTAATTGAAATCTTTCATTTTTGGAGAGCAGTCTTAATCTATTTTTATTGTCTTTGAAGGAACGCTTTGATCCTATTGTTGCCAAATCTGGACGGGATATCATCCCAGTTATGGTGTACGGGTGAGTTACTTCCCCTTCTATTGGTATATTGTAGCACATCGTTTTTTATGGTTTTTGGGAAATTGGTTGTTGTTGCATAGACCAGCCTGAGTCGAGGGCAATTTTTTTTGTCTCATAGAGCTCTTGTTCTGAATGTGGATTGTACCAACAATATCCCTTCTATATATTTGTCTGGTAAATGACAGTTGCTTTCTTAAGGGTTTCCTTTTTCTTCAGATATAGCACTTCAGGATAAAAAAGAACTGAATAACTCATCATTAAAATTTAAAACTGTAATTATGGAGGCCTAAAGTACTGGGAAATTAGGGCACCATAATAGCCTCCTACCAAGCAGTGAAGGGTTTTTCTTTTTTAGAACAAGGAAGTGAAGGGTTTAGGTGGTGATGAATCAGATCATTTTTTCCTAGGATCATGACGTGAAACCTGATCATTGTACTAGGGGTGATAAGTTTTAGTGTTCTGTTATTCTGTAATGATTGAATTACACTATGATATAAGTATTAAATGCAGCATTTCATTTTCTGTGCTTTTGCTTCATTCTCATCCACTAAGAATGTTGTTTGAACTATTTGTACGCAGAAGGAATATTTCTGGGCAAGAGTTCAGTGGGATGCATTGTGTGGTCTTACTTGTTAAGTAAGTCACTTTATATTCTCTCCATCTTCAATTTTTTTCTAATATTAGTAGATCATCCAAGTTAATCTCAATCGCCTCATGATTGCAGGTCTGTTGTTGTATCAGCTGCTCTCCTCAGGATATTTGGAAGAGATGTTGCTGAACTTCCTCTGGTAGCTACTAATAGAGAAAATCAAGGAAAAGTAAGAGCCCAAGTTGTCTTTAACACCTAGGATAACATTACGACAATGCCTTGATATCAAAAAGTAAATTCGTTGTCTTTTTTCTTTGCCTTAAGCTGTGAATTGGGTCCTCAATCACGCTGAATAGAGAGAGTTCCTGCTCTTCTCTTTCCTGCACGAGTTCAGTAATTGGAATATTTGTCAGATTTAATAAATGGAAGTACTACACCCCTATTGGTATATAGAATGTCCTTTTACTAGAATTCTCAAGGATTTTTTCGCCATTGAAGTGTTACTCTTTTGTTAACAGGCTTTTCTTTTATTTAAAAGCAAGCAGTAGTGCTGATACCAAAAACTGGTGTTTTGTAGGGATATTTTCAAGCTCTATTTTGTTGCATTGAGAGCTTCCTATCATCCTTGAGCGTGAAACACCTGGTACTCCCTGCTGCTGTGGAAGCTGAACCTATGTGGACAAATAAGCTAGGCTTCAGGAAAACGACCAATGAGCAAGTAGGTCCCCAACCCATAGTGTGTACTCTTTCCAACCATGTTTTGGGATTTATACTTGTTTTCTGAAATGAACGGAAATTCTTGATAAAGTTCCTATAGGTTTTGCGTGTGGATTGAAGTTCCATTTCAAATCTCTCAATCCAAACGCAATCCTGATTTGTGATTCCAACTGGTTGATTAAGATTTTCTGAGTATTGATGTGGCATTTTCTGTGGCAGATGTTAAAGTACACAAGAGACTTTCAGCTGACCATCTTCAAGGGGACATCCTTGTTGGAAAAGGACGTACAACAGTAGCTGCTGATCATTTGACAAGATTAGTGACAGATGGTCCCTTTGATCATTGCCCAAGATTAAGGGATGGACATCTGGTGTCGGAGTCCTAGCTGCTCCAGGCAGTGACTAAAAAACTCTTTGCGGTGGGGCCCTAATCGGAGATTAAGTGCTTTGATTATCAGGAAATGATGTCAAAATTATCAAGATTAGCATTGCAAGAGAGGCGTGAAGTTCACAAGATAGTTGCGTCCAGCTTTTTTAAGACAAAAAAAGGCGCTCAGGTGTAAACCCATGTTATTGGAAAGTTTGTGCAGGCATGCTATCCTTTTAATTTGCATGCATGATGGGATTTTGCTTACTTTCTTCGGTTTCCATTTTTAATGGCAAACAAATTTATTTTAGACAGTGGCGATGTTTTTTAGGCAATTTTGCTTACTATATTGATTATATATTTGCCTTATGTTGTAGTAGCAATGCACTACAATTATATAGTCCAGTTTTGAGTGAAAATGGATGGGTTTTGCTTCTTACACACTTGTTGAAATTGTGTAGAAATGAAAATGGTGCTAGCACAATATGTTGCTTCTTACACACTTGTTGCAATAGCGAGCCCTTTATCTAATAACACTTGCCCTTTATCAAATTGTGGGCAAAGACAGGGTGAGATGGTCTCCAGGTAAGTTCTTCCACAAATTAGTATAAATGAGTAATATTTATTCTTTTAAAATGTTAAAGCGTAGTGTAAATATTGTTGGTTTGTTATAGCAAGCTAATGTGTAAATTGATTGATATTGTATTACTAGGTGAGCATCCGTGTATTACGCGGATTGTCAATAAAAATAAATATTTATAATATATATTTTATATTTAAATCATTTAAAAAAAATTGAGAAGCTGATGAAAATGAGGAAGATAATTCTATTGTTACAATAGGGGATGTAAAGGGCTGTTATTCGAGCCGAGCCGAGTATTTGAAGTTCGAGCTCGGCTCGATAACATTGGCGAGCTAAGAAACGAGCTCGGCTCGGCTCGTTAAAGGGTCTAACGAGCCTAACGAGCCTATCGAGCCGAGCCGAGCCTAACGAGCCTAATGGAAATAAAAGAAAAAAATTAGATATCGAGCCTAATAAGTCGAGTTCGAGCCGGCTCGTTAGTAAATCGAGCATCTAACGAGCTCGAGCTCGGCTCATTTAACGAACGAGCCGAGCCGAACTCGAGCCTTATCGAGCCGAGCCGAGCTCACGAGCGGCTCGGTTCGTGTAACAGCCCTATGTTTGATTTGAGATTATGTAGGGTGGTGGACTAGATTTCAAATTCTGATGAATAGTGACTATGAGTGTTTGTTTTGAAATTTTGAGTAAAATATGATATAATTTTATGTCAAATTAATTGTGTGAGAGTGAGTAATGTAATAATAGGATTTATAAGTATTTTTAAAGGTAGAGGTAGATGTAGATGTAGATATAATTGAATGGTGAAATCTGAATTTTAAATTTCGAACTAGAAAAAGACATCCACGTTTAGCTGGTGATGCGATCAAAATATGTCGTCCTATAAGGTGACGACACGTGGATGAACGATGAGTTATCCTCACTAAGTATTTGCACTCATTTCTTAAAGTGGTGAATACACCCCCGATTATATATTTTGTGAATAACCCAATGGGCCTCTTAGGAGTTCAATTGTGATAAGGGTAAGTCCATAAAGTGGCCTAATTTAACAATAGCAAAATGTTTGGGCCAAATCCTTTGAGAGATGAATGGAAGAATGGCTCATGGGCCCAACCTCGGCAGGGAAGGATATGCCTAGCCCTCGACCCATATTATCAGCAGAAGCCCCATGGCTAGGTGGATTGAGGCTTGGTCAACCGGACATAAGCCCCGAATTCTGGGGGAAGTTGAGGCTAGAGAAGCGGAATGAATTCCGTGAAGATAGGGATGGACGACATGGAAGGAGAGGAATGAGGATGAGCCTTGGATCGAGTCCAGGGCTAGGTAGTTGAGAAAAAAAAGGGGAAAATACAATCTTTTTCCCCAAGGTATATTTTCTAAGTCTTATTATTATCGTTATCGGATATACTAAACACACAATTAAGCAAGACCATAATCTACTTGATATCACATTATTTTTTTAGAGAGTTTCCCCTTGATTTGGGTAGCTCCACCTTGATTCTTCTGAGAGTATTATCTGACTTGAGCGTCAAAGATTTCACATCGGAATCCCCTTCGACACGTTTTTGCAGGTGTTCGTGAGCTCAGGAGAGGACGATTCATACACACATTGTTGGAAGATTATAATCCGACACATCATATTCCTAATCACAACGTGTCATTTTTTTACGCAATAGCTGGGTGATAACCAAAATAAAAATCCCCTTATTAAATATGAGAAACACGTATGTGAAATATTTCGTACATGAAATATGTCTAATTACAGCAAAAAAAAAAAACCTAGGTCAAAAGTCGGGATTTAGGTCATCCAATATATTGTTATTTTAAGGATAAAATATTATCACTATAAGATCAAAAGTGTATTACTAAATGTCAAAATAATTATGGCAAATTCGCCCAGAAAATTAAGTGTTCAAAATATTTTTGGACTTGTAGTAACTAGTAATACACTTTTGACCTTGTAGTAACAATATTATGATTATATAGTAATATAGTTTTGGTCCTGTAGTAAAACAATATTTGAAAGAGAAAAAATATACTCCGCTAGTTAGTTTGATCCGCATTTACTTGCGTTGACCCGGGTTTAACCTACGGATTTTGATCTCAAATTTATCCTTAATTACCTATATTTCATGTATAAAATATTTCATATAAGTTTTGTCACTAAATATTAAAACAAGGGAATTCTACTAATAAGTGCATTTCACATTGGAACTAATATGAAATTAATTTTATTAAACTATAAAAGAATTTTATGTGTGCATATGCAGCCGTTGCATACGCGGATGCAAAATTTTATACACATATGCAGATGTTCCATATGCATATGTATATGCACATGTATAATTATGTTAGGTAGAGTTTTTAAGATATTTAAATTTATAGATACATATATGGAGATATTCCATATGCATATGCATATCCAAATGCATAATAGTTAGGCGGTTTGGAAACTATAATGAAAAGAAAGATTGGAAACTAATGGACGCAACATTTTTAACTTCAACGATTATGACATGAAGAGTTCATGGGAGGTGTACATTCCCACCATATATTTAGGCCGCTTGATAAGATCAATTGAAATTATTTACATTTTGCTTATAGCTTAATTAAAGATTATTGTATGCAATATTTTTTTGGTACAAATTATGTAAATTAGAGTTTTTAATAAATTAGATATTTAAATATATATATATATATATATATGCTTGACATCCAGATTATAATATTCATATTAAATCAATATGCAATCGAAGATTTTTCAAAATTGACACGCTCAGATTATGTAATAAAAACGACTGATATTATACTGAAATTCAAAATAAACTGAAATTAAAGAGAATATAAATTCATTTGTTATAAGCAGATTAAATCAAACAATTGTATAAATAGCAAGCAATTACCCATTTGACACAAAACACTACTACGTATGGAACATGACGTAGTTAAATAGCAAGCAATTACCCATTTACTCGAACCAACTTCGATTTGCCATTGAAATGGATCTTGAAAATAACATAATACTCCATAACTAAATGTTGATAATGTGAAAAGAAATGGAATCGATTTCACTTGAAATGCAATACGGATAAAAAGAATGAGTCAAATTCAAAAGTAAATAGCATTCAATTTTTTAAAAAAACATTCCAAAATTTGAATGAATGAATGTTACCTGATTTCGGCCGATAAGGAAGATATTCATCAAGAAAATTGGGGAAGAAACTATAATTAAGGAGAAAATGTATTTACAGACGATTTAATCATATTATGCAACATAAGGGTATAATTGAAATTTACGTGGTTTTTGTCTTTTATAGCAATGCTGAAAAAATGATGTACTCTGTATTTATTAGAAGAAGGGTATTAATAAATGACTCTTAGGGTATAAATTCTCTTAACAATGATAAAATTTTAAAAATAAATAATTAAAATAATTCTTAATAAATGTTAGTTAATTATTCATTTTAAACAAAAATTGAACAACTAAAAAAAAAAGTAAGAATAATAAAATTGAACAATTTACAAATAAAATAAATATATATATTTTTATGAATAAAATTAATTATGATTTAAATACTCTGTATATGACGTTGGAGAGAAAAAATAAAGGTATATATAATCTTTAAAAAAATAATAAAGAATGATGGGGAGTAGTATCCGGGAGCGGGAGTAAACATTTTACGAGTACAAAAAAAATGCAATATTTAGGATTTAAGAAAAGTGCGTGTTATGATGAAATACATACAGGCCCCACCATTCCAGGCTTTTGGTAAGAGAAGACTTTGTATTGGTGCATATCCAATCACGCGGATCAAACTCAGTTTCCCCTTTACCCGTCGATTATATCCAATCAACGCTCCATCTTTTCAACCTCCCCTTATTTAACCCAACACCAACCGACTCTCTCGCACCACTCTCTTTCTCTCTCATTAATTTTCTGAAAAATGGAGACCGCTGGAAAATTAAAGAAGGGAGCCGGAGGAAGGAAGGGAGGAGGCCCGAAGAAGAAGCCGGTTTCCCGCTCCGTGAAAGCCGGTTTGCAGTTTCCGGTTGGTAGAATCGGTCGATATTTGAAGAAAGGACGCTACTCCCAGCGAGTCGGAACCGGTGCGCCGGTTTACATGGCTGCCGTGCTCGAGTACCTTGCTGCTGAGGTATTCTTCTACTTTCTTTCTGCATTTGCACCTGGAATTTTAATTTACTTGTAGCTGATAATTAGGGTTTCAAATTAGGGCTTGAATGAGCTTAGGGTTTAATTGAGGGTGATCAATTGAGAATTTATTAATTAATGATTTTCCAAAATCAGTACTCCATTGCATGCATTGATTGTAGCTTGAATAATTATGGCAGGTTCTTGAATTAGCTGGGAATGCTGCAAGAGACAACAAGAAAAACAGGATCATTCCGAGGCATGTTCTTCTTGCTGTGAGAAATGACGAGGAGCTCGGAAAGCTTCTTGCCGGAGTAACCATTGCTCACGGAGGAGTTTTACCGAACATCAACCCAGTTCTTCTGCCTAAGAAGTCGGAGAAGGCGGCGGCGGCTGAGAAAACCCCCAAATCTCCAAGGGCCACCAAATCTCCAAAGAAGGCTTAATTTTAATGCCTTTCTTCTCTGTCTGTAGTATCTCCTTTTAATTTATGCTTGTATTTAGGGAAAAAGGTTATTCATAACTTATGAAACCTTTGTGCCTTCTCCTTTTTTAGAATTGAATTGAAAATATTTCAAGTTTCTGCAAGTTACTTGGTGTAAAGGATTCTCTCTGTATCTTGTTAGTATCGTATTCGTGTACAAGTGTTGGATTTTATTTTGGCCCCGTTAAATTTAGGCCGTTAACTATGTTGAAATGTGGTTAAATCACATATTTCAAATTGACTCAAACTGTATTGTAAATATTGTTTTTTAATCATTTGGTATTTTTATATAATTGAATGTGTTTTTACATAAATTTTATTTTATTTTAGGTTTGATTTGATATTTATCTGTTTAATTATCCATCTATCTCGAGTTATTTATTGTTTAATTATCCATCTATCTCGTCTTATTTATTCTATACTAAACATACTAAATTGGGTCTTACAGTAATTGATTTAAATGGATGATTTTCATTTTTAATGGATACAGAATTTGAAAAATGTAATTAGTTGTATTTGAGTAGAAGAAAATCATCCATTCTGTTTTAATATACATGAAATTGTTATTTTTAGGCATGCATCATATCAAAATTTGTCATTAACCTGACGGGCATGGAATTTTTGTATTGTTATCCCCCTAGTTATTTTAAAGGAACTCAAAAATGTTAGGAAAAACTTCTGTCAAGACAAAACAATGAGCCAAAAAATTAATACTGGAGTGAACAAGACATACCAGAATTGAGGATTTAACAATACTGCTTATTTACAAGCCATCACACCGTTGCCAAAGACCAACTCCACCATAGAAGACTGAATCACATAAATTATAAGGCACTCCAAACCTGACCCCTTTAAACTCGAAAGAGCCCGGTGCAAACTCATGAGTCCATGACCACTACCAAAGTTGAACAAGCTACAAAGGAACCCTCATCATTTCTAACAACCACCACCACTCCTATTTCTAGTGTTGATACCATATAGAGCTTCATAAAGGTAACAGGTGATCATGCTCCAATTCATCAAACAACATTAGCTATTGCACGGGTTATACTATCACTTATCAGATGACCAAAGAGTTCCAACTCTAGCAAACTAGGTCCTAACATTTATTTATTTTTCTTTACAAAATCATTGACTCAATTTTTTGAAATCAACTTTTCACAAAAATGAAGTGATGTTTCTCACTTATACACATATTATTATAATATGAAAAATATCACTCCCGTATCCTTAAAGTCTTTTTTGCCGATATGTATATTTTAAGAAGCCAGGTTGACGCAAACATCCTCAATAAAGAGGGGCATGAGAACAATTAACCAAAAGAACTGAATTCGATAAGACCTGGGGTTATTATACAGTGAACCCAGTTGAGTTTCAAGTTTTAGCAAGCAATCTCTTTTTTACATAGCATAGTGTATTCTTGGTTTACCATCATCTTCAATTGGAAAATATGACCAATCTACATGTTAGAGCATGCATTTTCACTCTTCGTCCCAAACTAGCGCCTAAGGTTCTCCACAATATAGCTTGCATATAGGTCCCTGTACAAGAATAATTTTCAGAAAAGTACCAGCAATGTTCATCTAACCAAGAGAACAAGTTGCAGATGAAAGGATATGATTTGGATGAAAGGCATATAGGGTGACTAATATGTCAATCAGTGAAATTGTAAGAAATGCCCAGGCTATTACAAAATGACAATTATGCCAAATATAATGTGAAAGGAAAACAGATAAATAGAAAAACTTTTCCAATATAATGTATCCAGTAACATACAAGCTCAATTTTCACAAACATGTAACCTGACATATATTATTTAATATTGGTGTTATTTGTGAAAATACTTGTGCACTTTTTTTTATACGAAAAAAAAAAAGTGTTACCAACTATAAGCACCACGTAGGAACCAAAGAATAAAAGGTCATCTGTCCATCTATAACAACAAACTAAGCCTTCATCCCACTGTGTGAGTTCAGCTAGAAGAATTATATGTCCAGCAAGACCAATCTAGCCTAACATACTCATTATTCATTAACATGCTTTCATTTTAAACTCTGTCTAACCTAGTGTATCCACACAGCATTCTGTTACAGCAAACAGAGCAATAACCAAATTCTAAAATTTACTAACGGATGTACACAAGTTCTTTTAAAAACTAAAAAGCAGTCAAAACCTTAGACCACAGGAATCAGATTAGTTGGCTGCTGTTAAAAGGAATTTTCAACAGAATACGTCACAATGTTTTTTTTTTTTTGAGGGGGAATACGTCACAATGTTATTAAGACAGAGAAGACAGCCACTTACATGGAGCCCTGGATTGCTTCATAAGCCTTAGTAGCTGGAAGAAAGGTATCAACCGCAACGTCCTTATTCTCATTTTTCTTGTCTTTTTTTTATTGTTAAGGTGATGAGGTATATAATCATAGTAGACAAAGACGCTCAAGCCAAGTTCGAAAGAAAAGTCAAAAGCCAATATTTGATAATTTTTTAACAAAGGATACAATCTTCAAAGAAACGACGTATTTCAGCCAGACGATGGGGTGGAAGTTCTTTGATATCAGTATAATGGCGATATTCAGGGTCATCAGCACAAACAGCAATTATCTTGTCATCTTTTTCTCCCTGTTGCAGAAAATGAGTCACCTATTCTTCTCAAAATTTATGATTACAGTGATAATAAATAATATATATATATACACACACACACACACACACATATATATATATACCTGATCAATCATGGGCATGAGGCCAATTGCTTTAGCCCTGAGAAAGCAGCCTGGAAGCACTGGTTCCTGATTACATCTGGAGATAGTGAATTACAGAAAAAAATGTTCCCAGAAAACATTTTATCTGGAGATAATGAATTAATAATGATTTACACAATATGTTGCAAAAGTGAAAAGCCAAGCGGAGACTATCAAAAGGCACCTCACTGGAGAGCAATAAGCTATTGCACATTTTTATATGAGAATGTATAAGTGGTCAATGTATTCATTAGAAAATTCGAGAGAAATATTCTACCTGCATGATAACCAATACATCCATTGGATCATTGTCTTCACAGAGAGTTCGAGGGATGAAACCATAGTTATGGGGGTACACAACAGATGAGTAAAGAACACGATCAACCTGCATGTGCAATCATAATTAAGAGTTTGTAACTATGAACACAATGTACAAACATTGATAAACTTTACCTTGATTAGACCAGTGTTCTTATCAAGTTCGTATTTCACCTTACCTCCCTTACTGATTTCAACCACCTACAGAAATTAAGGTAGCTGGTTTCAGAATCCCCATTAATATAAATAAAACCAAGCATATTATATATAGTCATGGAGAAGAAGGAAATAAGTAAAGAAGCAAAAGTTCAAATGACAGCATTAAAACAACTGGTCCATATATACTGAGCTTCCATGTTCACAAGGCCATAAAACACACACATAGATGGAAACTTATTCAGGTAAAAATAGGAAGGACTGTCCAATTCTTATAGTTTTTCAAAAAAAAAAAATTATAATTTTTTTTCAGGGCACCAGCAGCCCCTTTGTGCCTTAGTGTGCCTTGCGCTTCTAATACGTGACAACAACTAATGAATAGGGAAAAGAAAAAGAAAAGAAAAGTGGAGAAACAAAATTTGAAGGACATCAGAAGAAGTTTTTGTATTATGAAATCACAGCCTCTTATGTGACTTATGTCTTTGGTTGGCACTTCAATGCAGGTTCCTAAAATGAATCATTTGTGATAGGAATATTAGTCACTCACATTAAAAATTGACTAATTAGTCCAGTATCCAACTTAACATCTGTAATTGTCTATAAAAAAAATACTACTAACAAGCAATGGAAATGCTAAATAAAATAAAACATCCTTACACAATTGAATATTACTGGTGCTCCAGGTCCTGCATTGGGAATTGAGAAAGTTAAGAAATCGAATGCCTAAGTCCCATTTATATACGAACATTATAGCAGTAGGCACAATACCTATCTCAAGATCATGCCAAGGATGAGCAGCAACAGACTTTGTAGTCAGAGATGAGAGTATCCTCTCGTTAAGAGGTGGATGTGTCCGAGTACCATCATATTTGTTTGATTTTTCGACAGGTGTTGTCATAACTGCAGGCAGCATATCAGGACATCAACTACTTTACTTAATACAAATGAAGTAATCGGAAAATAAATCAGGGAAAATTTTAGAAATTGTTACAGAAAAGAGAATCGACTAGATTATCCCTCTCTACTCTGGATTAGGGGAATTCATGCATCCATGGTTTTATAAATGAAATGGAAAGGAGCATGTACGCTACTGAGCCCTTGAAAAAGTTTCACATAAACGCAAATTTGTGAATTAAGCTTCATAATTCTTCAACAAAAGAGGTCAAACTTCATGCTACTACAGAAGACAAAGGGCTCGTGCACATGCTTGGTGAATGTAAAAAACATTTCCGAAAAATCCTCATTGGTTAAAAACGCTGCTATTGAAAAAAATCTGTAATCACAATCACCAAAAACAGACAAAATACCTTACAAGTGCAAATCACTCTCTAAAATGCACAAATATCTGATCATACAAAAACGCGAAAAACACTAAAGCAGTGACAAAACAAGCAACTCACACACCACAGATTCCAGTCATGCATATGAACAAAAGTTACAAAACACAACACAAAACCGCTGATATCTTGCAAAAATAAGCAAATAATTATTCTGCACTGCACGATCTCTAACACATTCGCTTCAAAATCAAGTAAAGCATGCTCATAGCCGTACAATTAACTTCGATGAACATTTAACTGAATCAAAACGCAAAAAATCAAAGATGCATATAACAGAGAAGAAAAAAAGCTTAAGGATCTCCAATTTTGTTAAATAAAATTAATCATTCTGCTTACCTGAAATGACGAACGGAAGTGAAACAGTGCTACAAACAGAAGCGCCTGCGTGGAAATAAGAGAACTCAGATCTCCAAAACAATAAATGCGAAGAGTAAAGTGAACGCAAGCACAGATATTGAAAGAAAAATAATAATATTAGAGAGAGAGAAAACCCTAGAGAGAGAAGTTGAGTAAAGGAGTGCTATCAGTGGGAGCTTGTTATGGGCGCATGCCTTCCCGCTCTGTTATACGTGCAAAGTTTGCCATTCAAAGACGATTATAGTAGTGGAATACATATCATACGTTTTTCACTCTCGTCCTTTTCTGTGATATTTGTAATACACGTGGCCGATGACTATTGGTTATTAGGTAACGACAAATATGCATTTCCTTTTTTTTTTGAGAGGACGAATATGCATTTCCTTTTTTTTTTTTTTGAGAGGACGAATATGCATTTCCTAAAATGACTTTGATTTAAGTGTTGGGCCTATTGGGCCCATGTTCACAAACTGTGTTGGTCCATTTGCGTGAGTTGAATGGGTCTGATTATTTACACCTCCATTTACAACTACATTTATGATGGATGCACCACCTTTCAATTTATTAATATACTAATAATCATGTAAAATATTATTTACTAAAATGTATCATACTAGATGCACTCTCTTTATTGAATGCATCCTCCTATTGTCATTTCTTTCATCTCATCCCTAAACCATCACTTTTGACCGTCGTCGCCATTTTTTCCGATGGCCAAGAAATAAAATAATTCAAAAAATTCAACAACAGCAACAAGCAAGTCGACTATATTCATCCATATACACTTAAAAAACACCGATTATCAAACCCATTAGCAACCAAGTTGGAATGCTTTAGTTATCAAACCTCTTTTCCCGCCTCAAAAAACATAGAAAACTCACAATTTTTTTTTTTTAATTTTGCCAAACCAGTGTCGACCATATACACTCCCGTCGATAACAATTTGTCGATGGGAGTGTATATGGTTGACACTAGTATGACGATTTTTTTTATTTCAACAATGATAGATGGACCATATACAGACGAAAGTGAATACAGTCAACATATAATTGTCGAAATTTAAAAAGAAAAAGAAAAAAAATCAAACCTGGAACGGGGTTGTCGCCGTCGTCTTAGAACGGGGCAGCTGGCGTCGGCGGAGTGGGGTGGGGGCGACGACCTACGAATAAAAAAAAAGAAAAAAAACGTGAAAATGGGATAGGGCTGGATCGGGGGGAGACATCGGAAGGTGGGGGCGACGTCGGAGGGTGGGTGAGTGGAGGCGCCGCCAGTGGTGGGGGGAAGGAATAGTGCCGACGTCTGCAAAAAAAAAAAAAGGGAAAAAGGAAAGGGAGGGGGTGGTCGCAGGCGGCGCAGCCATGGTGGTGTGGTGGAGATGGAAAATGAAAGTGATGAAGTGTAGGTTATAAACTAGGGTGTGGATAGTAAATATACTATATTTTATGGAGAAAATTGTATTCTTGACAATTTGGAGGGAGTGCATCTATCCTAAGCAAATTTGAGGGAAGTACATTCATCTAAAATGGAGGTGTAAATAGTCAAACCCAAGTTGAATATGGGCGTGGTTATATACACTTTATGGGTTGGTACATGCACTCCCCTAAAAAACACAATTCATAGTGAACTCTTTCTAAATTATCTAAATTACTTTCTTCTCTTTAAACCTCTCCTTAATAAATACACTCCACTCAATCAAATCATCATCCACCCCTCCAATAGGTTTTATTTTCTTTTTCTTAAATATGAAATCCTCCCGCCTCACCACTCGCGCCGCTCTCTACCCCGGGCCACTCCAATTCTCATATATTTTTTTTCTTCGATAAACCAGAGTCGAAAATGGTGTCAATTTTTTATCAATCCTTATCGACAAAATTTGTAATATTCGATAAACTATTATGGTTCTCGGCTCTCTTCCGGATGATGCCCAATAGATTAGGTTTGTAGTCTTCTCATGGTTCCTATAGTTTGATAGAAACACTCGTATTTTTTAAGAGATATCATATGACCAGTTGAGCTTAATTTAAATGGCATATGCTTACCTAACGGCTAACGGGTTTTCACCGTACGTTGATTAAGGTGGAGCGCCAACGACCAACTCGGCATGGGGACAGATGGGCTTCTCCGACGGGCTCGATCCTTAAGATGAATAGAGATGCGTTAGTCCGTCGGGGTTCTGATGTGGACCTTGGGGGTTTCATGTGCGATTTGCATAAGGCAGTGCACTAGTGTTTTGTTTATTGGAGTGACGTGGAGTGGGAGGTGGAGGTTGCGAAAGCAGCAACAATTCGACAAGGTGTGTAGTGGGCATGCTGAAAAAGGTTGAGACCCTTGTTGTGGAATCGAATTCTCAAATTGTGGTTAATGCATTGCTTAATCTGAGGCCAAACTTGTCATATCTCGAGATCACTGGTACGGGGCATTCTTAGCACGAGTACAAAGTTTAGTTCAATATCATTTTCTTGGGCTAGGAGGACGAGTAATAAAGTAGCTCTTCGCTTAGCTTTTTATGTTTTTTTATTGTGAGCCCGAGTTTGTCTCAAAGGTTGTATCAACTCATATTAAGTTGGATGTTTTAGTTGACGACTACTTGTTTAATCTATCTATTTTTCAGTCAATTTTTTTAATATATATTTGACCACACCTATTGGCCCCGCTTTGATCAACACTAATATTAATTAAATATATGTAAATCATGAAAGTACAAATCATCATGTTTGTTTTGAAACTTACACATACAAACGTAATGTCCCACGTCTTGTTTTAATGACTTTATCATATGAATTTCACCATTCAATTGCATTCAACCATAAATAAATATATATATATATATAGTTCTATAGGCTACAACATCATCAATTCTTACCCAATTGATTTGATTTTAAGTTACATTGCAACACCAATCACCCTAACACAATTACATCTTATTCTATTCAAAATTCCAAAACAAAACACACAATTATATCGAAATTTTTCCATCCAAATTTTGCACACACCTGTATAATCACAAAACTAACGTAACCTTATAATAGACAAGCTTTTTTAACGGTAAAATCATTATATTGGAATTATTATTTTGCGACTACTTGACTAAAAAAAAAAACTTATTGCGACTGCTTCAAACAAAAATTTCGACTGCTTCAAACAAAAACTTAATTTATTTATTTATTAAATAAAAGAGTAAATACGTATATGAATAAAATTATACAGAATTCAATGACCGACCGCTGCTGACATTCAACAGACGCTTCCCTCCTCTTTTCCTTCATTCCTCATTTATTAGATCCCCTGATCTGGTATAAATTTTCGTTTCTCTCTCTAGATTTCTTCTCTATCTTTTTTTAATGTTTTAAAAAATTCAAAATTTTGGTTTCATCGCATTTGTTTGACAATCTGAGGCATAATTTTACAATTAGGAGCTTGTTTTTGTTGCTAGGGTTTGCTTTGTCGAACTAAAATTGATAAATATTTGAAGCAAATCAGATGGCTGCTCCACCCGCTAGAGCTCGAGCTGATTACGATTATCTCATCAAACTCCTTTTGATCGGCGACAGCGGTGCGTCTTTTTCACTCAAATTCACATTTGTTTGCAGATTTTTGTTTGTTTGTTTGAGTTTTTCTGCCTATGAAATACATGAATTATGTGAACCATTCTTTGCATTTTTGTGCGGTGTCAGCTGCATTGATGATAAATTGTTGGGAGTGTTTCTGCATTCATTGTGATTCTGATAATTTTGCTGGGGGATGTTGATCTGTTGTTTGCTCATTTGATGGGTCTTTTCCGTGATGGAGGTCGAATTTTTTTATATACTCCATGATTTACTGATGATGATTTATGGAGCTATCTATATTTATATGCATGGACATATATTATATTAGTTGAAAAATGCTCTTTGATTGGTAGTTCAATAAGGACAATGAAAACAGATATACTCATATGAGCGCTGATATGTATACTCGTGTATCCGAGTAATTTGTGGATTTTTTTAAATGTATGTGTTTGCAGACACACACGACTGGGGATCAGATAAGAAAGTGGACTTTCATCTAAGAACAAGTTGAATACTGAGAATTCTGTTGCCCTTTTTGGTCCATGATAGGTTTGAGGAAGAATACATCTAGAATTTTGAGGCAAAGAAAATTAGTAGTAACATTTAAGCAAAAGGAAATGTACTGTAGTAGAATTTACCGTTACTAGATGTTATCTGGAGTTTATTTGTTAGGGTGCAATTTGGATTATAGGAGTATGTTTCAAATGAATTTAGGATGTGTTTCTGATTATTTTATCTCGATGAATTAATGAGGCCTTAATTCCATAATCTAATAATAAAACCTATATGATCATAGATAATCCTAGTTTCTATGTTGTCAATTAACTAGTTGATGGTGATCCTCTCATGAATCTTGGCTTGGGCCTTGGGGTATGTTTGAATGGGCTAAAGTAGGATGGGAAAATCCTGGACTTAGCTGTCAAGAGCTGCGAGATTCTCGAAGTCTAGTTGAAATTTGTGTTTGTTTTTTGGCAGAGTGTGTGATATGATATTGCTAAGATGCTTGAAAAGTGGGTGGTGTTGTATTATTATATTGTGAAAAGGGGCGTGCGTAATGATTAATGATTTATATTGGGGAAATACAAAGAAAATGGCTTAGTAAATAGTAGGGCTTACCGCTTTAATAGTAGTATATTACTATTTACTAATAGCGTTAGGGTGGGATTATGATAGAATTTAGGCTTTTAAACAAATGGGGGTTTGGGATTTCAAAGGGTAATTCTGCCCAAACATAGCCATAAAAAATTGGATCTGTGATGGAGTGCATCTTTGAGAAGAAGAGTATCACTTGCAATTCTTTCATTCCATTCTTACTGCGAAATGCGATGCATTATCTTGTATTTCTTTTACATTGCAATTTGACACGATTGGGTTGAAGTTATCATTATCTTTATTTCTTTTTCTTCAGGTGTGGGTAAGAGTTGCCTTCTCTTAAGATTCTCCGATGGTTCTTTCACTACCAGTTTCATTACTACTATTGGGTTGGTTACCTTCAATAACTGAGACTGTGAGTTAGGCTTTCGTCATTCTTCTGCATGACTCATTGACATGGTTTTCTCTTGCAGGATTGATTTCAAGATACGGACTATAGAGCTCGATGGTAAAAGAATCAAACTGCAAATTTGGGATACTGCTGGGCAAGAGCGTTTCCGAACCATCGCAACTGGTATGTCTGTGATTATTTCTTTAATTTTTCTAGTTTGTCCTGTAGTGTTTGCAGAATTCTGATTCTTGTGCATTTACATTGTTTTAAACATAAGTTTCCAAGTAGAGCTAAACTCATGAGGATATTTCAAAGTTACTTTTTATTATTGGGGAATTATATTAGGTATTTGAAGATAGTGTGATAGTGGGTTTTGATGTCTGGCTTATGAACCTTTGTTATTTGCTTTTTAAAATTTCTTGAAGAAATTATTCATGAACAGCCATCTACTTCAGGTAGAAAAAATATTCTAAAAAGATTTATGAAGGGTTTAACATAATTAATTGTCTTATTTTGGTGGTAAAAACGTGCAGAGTCTTATAGAATGACTTAAAAACAAGCGTGCATTAAATATGTTGGGCCAGGGGCTACTTGAGATTGGAGAATGAGTGAGCCCTTGAGCCATTGAGTGAGAAAATCATAGTTGTTTGATCCACATTTGTTTTGACTACTTTATTGGACCGTGTAATAGAAAGACCTTGTACCTTAATAGGTCATGCTTCATGTTTGGGTCTTCTTTATGTATGTATCACACAATATGAATTTACCTGGGCTATCAAATGAAGTTTCTTGCAGGTAGTAAAAACAAGTTTCATAGCACCTTTTGACTTGATAGTTGATTGCCTCAATAAATATCCGAAGAAGAATATATTAAGGACCTATATATCCCTCGCTCTACATGACTGTATATATGGAAAGGAAAATAAAAAGGTCACTAACATCCTCTCAAGATCTCAGTCAGATTGTACAGCAAGTGTTCGTGCGACTGATTTGATCATCCTCTTTATATTAGATCTAATTTAGCATTGTATCTTTGAGTTAAATTAAGACTTACGTCTGATGTCCTACTCAATTAAAGCATTTTTAGGTTTCTTTAAATCTTTCCTTTGATATTGGATATATTGCCCAACTCAATTTCTCGATTTTAATACCTTAATGGTCTCCTTTCCATATTCAGACACTGTGATACCCATTACCTATATCCCTAGAGCTCTATAGTTTTGCAATCTGCCAGTATCATCTTAAATCTGATTCTTTTTTAACAACAAACGGCAGATAATATAGTTGAGTTGTTTTTCCTAACATGCCAACAGTTTTAATTTGAAACTTGAACCCTAGCTCCCATTTCTATAGTTAGCCATCTATGAAAGAATTTTTGGAAATCCCTGTACCTGTTTCCTATGAGGTCCTTTATCACTTGGGTTTTTTAGTATTTTGATCAACAATTATGGATCTTCTTCACACACACACACACAAACACTAACAAAGCTAAAATAGAATATATCTTTTATATCTTCAATGTTATGGCTTTTTGCTCAAGAAAACAATTTCTTTTGCAGCTTACTACCGTGGAGCAATGGGCATATTGCTGGTGTATGATGTTACTGATGAGTCATCCTTCAACAGTAATCACTCTAATTCTTTCATCTAATTGTTTTAATCAGCCTTGATGAATTTATTTTCATTGTTTGGATTTTGATTCATCTCTGTTTACTATGGTATTTTTCAATCAATATCGATTAAGATTTAAATTGTCAGTTACTTGCCATGGTATGATACGTTCTTTTTTGTAGACATTAGATCAAAGTTGACCATGTCCTCTTTGTAGATATTAGAAATTGGATCAGAAACATTGAACAGCATGCCTCTGACAATGTCAACAAAATATTGGTAGGCAACAAGGCTGACATGGATGAAAGCAAAAGGGTCTGCTCTCTCTCTCTTCCCCAAGCAAGCATGTACTTTCTGTGTATAATTGTTAATTGTTTACTCCAACTTTTGTAGGCTGTTCCGACCTCTAAGGGCCAAGCACTCGCCGATGAATATGGAATCAAATTCTTCGAGACAGTAAGTGACACCTGCTACTTATTTAGTTATGTACCCGTTTTTATTTTGAACGCTTCAGTCTAAATAACTTAACATCAAACAGAGTGCTAAGACGAACATGAACGTGGAGGAGGTTTTCTTCTCAATAGGCAGGGACATAAAGCAGAGACTTGCTGAGACTGACTCAAGGGCCGAGGTATTTTTACCTTTGCGTTCATTTAGTCTTCATCTCATAATGGAGTCACTTATATGGATCTTTTCTGTCTGGATACGTGTTCTCATTTATATTCAAGTATAAAATGTCCTTTTTTAATAATTTCTCTCCATTCTAATTTGAGTTAATGGTTCTGTAATTTTCTCATCATCAACTCCAGTTCGTATTTATCTATTTCATGCGGCATTATGTGCAGCCTCAAACCATAAGGATTAGCCAACCGGAACAGAACGCAGGGGCTGCCCAAGCTGCCCAAAAATCGGCTTGCTGTGGTTGATCTTGCATCAAAGAGATAGGATGGATGGACAGTTACATGAATCTCTTGAATTTGACCATTTTGACGAGGAAATATAGTCTCTGTTTTGACAATGTCTATGTTGCTTGTATTGTTACCTCTCTAATTGTTTTTAGATGCTACTACACTATTGATACATCTTTATTGGACGGATGGATTAGGTAATATATATATATATATATACTATATATTTCTCATCAATTAATCTATATATGGTATGTATGTAGGCAACTGTGCGATAGGTATTAGGTATGGTGAATTAATATGTAGCAACTGTGATGATGAATTGGTCCGCATTTGGATAAGTGTATTCTCTGTGAAGATTTTCGAAGGAGAAAATTGAAATAATTACTACTCTGTACATGTTTTTCCTTTTCAAACAAGATAAGAGTCCTATTACATTGATCAATTTTATGTAGAGATGTTTATCCGGTCCGGGCTAATCGGGTTGGCTCGTTTAACCCTGAAAAATACAAGGTTAGGGTTCATGAATTATAGGTCCGTTTAAAATTGGATTTTTTTGACCCGGACCGGTTAACCCGAGGGCTAAACCGGGCTAGCCCGCTAGTCCGAGTTGTTACCTTTTTTTTTTCTTTTTTTTTTAATAAATAACTTAAGAACAATTTTTGGGTCATTTGACCAATAACTATAACTATAAGCATTAAGAAGCTCATACTCATTACCATCATTAGTCATTATTACTATTTCTAGTGTTTAAATTATACTTTTTTTTTCTCATTTACTGATCATTAACTAATTATTTATTTTTTTATTTTATTTGCCTGTTGGACGTGTCAATTGAGACATTTAATTTTAAAAGAAAAAAAATTATTGTAGCCGTTAGTGGCCCGTGGCCCGCTAGGGTTAGGTCCCAAAACTCCCAACAATTGTAGACCCGTTAAATATGAACCGGTTAAGGTCATAACCCGTTTAGCCCGAAGCCCTATAGGGCTGGCTCTATAGGGTTAGGGCCAGCCCGATAGACAACTCTAATTTTATGGTACATTACGTGTATATCGTGAGATTGATTATGCAAACTTTTACGGAGGGAGTATTTATTTGATTAAATGCAAAAATTTAACTTGGACGGTTTCAAATATGTGATGAATTTCATTTTTTTTTTAATGGGATGAATTTCATTTATACCTTATTATGTGAGCTATGAATTTATAAAGTTACGAATTCTATACTATGTTTTAAACTGTCTCACAAGATTAATTAATTTAATAAAATTTAATAAATGAATAATTAAAATCACTTAAAATTTAATTATACGTGTGCATTCAATTGTCATGGTGCGAGAAAATCAGGCTAACATCAATTTTTCACGCTCTGTTTTTTCTTTTTGTTTTTTTAATTTAATTTTTTATTAGTTGGGCCATTTAATTCGATTTTGACTCAACTTTGATCCCTTAGTCCATATTCTATTATTGTGATAGTATGTACCCGCTTATACCTAAGTATCACCCTTATCTATAAATGTTGTATCTAACCTTTCAATCCTCTAATACACTTCACGCATTATACACTAATAATATCATCTAATTAAATACCATTTAAGACTTTATTATCTTTGCAAGACTCATTAACTAGATTCATTTTCACACAAAATAACAATTGATGAAATTTTGCATGAGATACTTGATACTTTTATCTACTTTAATAAAATTTTAAAATTTAAGTATCATAAAAAAAATGGTATCACATCTCATAATATAAAGCTATCTAATACAAAAAATTTATGGGCTGCAACATTGATTCCAAAAAAATCAACTAATTGGAAGTCCGATTTATTTATTCTCATTTTCAAATTGAACCATTAATTCTGGCACATACTCCCTCAGTTCTCCCGTCCCCTAACTCATTTTGTCATATTTTGAGTGTTACTTACTTGATGACACATTACTTAAAATAGCAAAAACACTTTTAAACAATCATATTAAAACATCACAATATTACAATAAATGTCACTACTTTATTACACTAAAAAATAATTTTATTACTACTATTTATAAATTTAAAAAGTCTTTAATACTCTCACTTTATTTTTCATAATATTAAAAAACAATTCATTTGTTAAAACTCGTGTCTAATAATTTTGTGTCATCCGTAATTATAATTATGCATGTGTGTCATTTATTAAAAATAACGAAACATCAAAGTGAAATACTTGTACTTAATTGCATGACTTTTGAATACTCCCTTCGATCATAATTAATGAATGTTTTAAAGTAGTTTTCTTTGTTTTTAATTATTTAAATTTGATCTGATGAAGTTAAATACCCATCCCTTTTTTCCCCTCTCAATGACTCGAACACAGGACCTAAGGCCTAGGTAGTGGTGCTCTAACCACTTGAGCTATCCCACTTTATCAATTATTTAAATTTGATGGTTTAGATAAGTTTCACCTTAGTGTAAATAATTTTTATGGGGTCATGTCCATTTCATACAGAGCGCAAGACACTGACTTTAAACAGGAGCCTCCGTAAGTGAAAGATGAAATTGATCCCTCAAATTTATCGATTCTTGAACGAAATAACGTGATATAATTTTTTTTTAAGCTCAACTTTCAGAATAATTGATAAAGTAATTAATTTTGGAGTAGTACGCTGTACGTATGTGGCAAACGACAATGAATGGCACCGCAACAATATTTAGTTATTTTTAGGGGAGGGTGTTTTCTCGTTAGAGTGAGATAAAGGCGGTGGTAGTAGTTATGCATTGTTGACGTTGATATCTATAACTAAATAAATGTGTGACGAAAAAAAACATATAATTAAATAAATGGAAACTACTCATCCATTAACTACATCAATTCATCTAGTAGTGTGCAAAGAATGATTGGATCGGAATTGGACCGAATCAGACCGATTTTGTGTTAGGTCTTCGATTCTTCAAATTTAGGATTTCGGATTTTCGATCCGTTCCGATCTAAAATTGGAATTTTCCGGTCTGGATCGATTGGACCGAATTTTTATTTTATTTTTTATATATATTTTTACTAATGCACTTCTACTTATTTTTCAAAACCAAGTAATTGGTGAGGACGTGAGGTAAAATTGTTGATATCGGAGTACATTTTTTCAAATATATAATTTACTTTTAGTGTCAAAAGATCATTAATAATAATGTAAATAAAATTCACGATCTAGATTGATTTCAACTGAAGAGCCAACACTTTAATTTTCATACACAAATTCATCAATCTTGTTTTTGTTTCCATAAACTTGAAAAAAAATACTTAAAATTTTTTAAAAAAATCGATCCAAACCCAGATCGGACCGGAATTTACTTGTCCGGTTCGGATTGGACCGGATTAATTATGGTTCAGTTTCCGGTTCACCTATTAGGATAGATTCCGATCCTGGTCCGATCCAGTTTCGGACTGATGCACACCCCTAAATTCATCTATTTCACTTTTTGTATCATTCAAATTTTTAATACGTGTCTCTCCTCATATTATAAATGTAGTTGAATGGAAAAATTCGAATATAAAATCTCAAAATAGAACATGATTATACGTGTCTCTCCTCATATTATAAATGTAGTTGAATGGGAAAATTCGAATATAAAATCTCAAAATAGAATAGAACGTCCAGACGGGTGAGTTCCAAAACAAACACCCTTTAACAAATCAGATCTCGACTCTTTAGAAGTCATTTATTTATACAAGTTAGTCTCAAACTCGTACAAAAGTCGATAAAGCTCATCATTATCCATTTAAGTGTATATATATTAAAATTCAATAATTATTTTTTACATGGATAGAAATTATATAACTACTAATATGTTGTTGATTGTCTTTTTGTCGAACAAGTTTAAGGCAAAAACTTGTGTGACACCGTTTTACGAATCTTTTTATGTGAGACGAATCCTTTTTAACCTTTATTTTAAAATTTTGAATAGAATAATTCATATTTTTTTCTAAATTTTTTATTTGTAAAAAAAGTGATAATGTTTTAAGTAAAAAATGATAATATTTTTAATAAGAGTGACTTATCACTTTTTAAAACACTATCACTTTTTATTCAAACATTATCATTTTTTATATGAATATTAAGAGAGACCCGTCTCACAAATCTCATTGTGTAAGACAGTCTCACCCAAGAGTAGCCCCAAGACTAGCCCGTTTAATATGTGGATGTGGCTAGAGTTATTATGCATTTATGCAATAAATGAAGAAAACAAGGTGAGAAATTTTTTATTTTAGTCCTGTAACTTTGATATATTCCAAAATAAATCCTTTAACTTTCAACTTTACAAAATACGTCCTTTACCTTTCAATTTTAATCCTTTTTTACATCAATTTTAATCCTTTATCTTTCTAATGAATTAAAGCTGCCTGAATATTCTCTTTTTGATTTATGCAGGTTAAATTATTTGGGGATTCCGGTGAATGTGCTGACTTGGTACCATATTTGAGAAAATTGCAGATTTGGTCCCATTAACCATGGGTTGGTTGAGTTTTGGTCCCATTGTATTTGGATTTAGTCCCATACGATATAAATTTTGCAAACTTGGTCCCATACGATATAAATCTTGCAAACTTGGTCCCATACGATATAAATTTTGCAAATATGGTCCCATACGAAATAAATCTTGCAAATTTAGTCCCATATGAAATAAATCTTACAAACTTGGTCCCAAACATTACAAAAAATGCAAAATTGGTCCCAAACATTACCAAAAAAATGCAAAATTAGTCCAAAAAGTGAAAAAAAAAAACTCATTAATTAATAATTATTATTCAAATTATATAATAATGAACTATTAATTAATATATAATAACATTTATATAATAATAAATATTAATAAATATATAAAATCTAAATAGACTTTATAATATTTAAATTTTATAAAAAATACGAAATAGACTTTATAATATTAATAAATATATAAAATTTAAATAAACTTGAAAATTTATATAATAATCAATATTAATTTATATAATAATCAATATATTACTAATAACTTAACATATGAGATACATACATTTTATTTAAAATTAATTATTATTTATTTTATTTTTCTTCTCTTATGTATTCTAATAAATTTGTATTGTAAGTTTAATTTTTTTTTTTTAATTCTACTATATGATTTTTATTTAATAAATAAAAAAAAGTAAGTGTTTGTAACTATTGAAAATTTTGATAAATTACCCATCGCCCTTATTTAAATATCAATAGGAAGGGTTAGAGCTATTATTAATTTATCATCACTAGCTATAATCATTTTGTCGACGTGTAATTTAATTATTAATGTAGTTATTAATTTGATATTTATTCATTTAGGAAGACATGTCTCAATTATTGTATTGACAAGTTTGATATAACTTCCATTATTATTATTATTTCTAAATTTTACATTTAAAAAAGCATACATTGATGAGAAAATTAAGTTATACTTTAATTTAATAAAATTAAAAAAAAATACAAATTTGATCCCAAAAGTGAAAAAAAAAACACATTAATTAATTATTATTCAAATTAATATAATAATAATTAACTATTAAGTATATAATAATCAATATTAATAAATAAATAAAATCTAATCAATCTAAATTTTATAAAAAAGAGTATAACTTAATTTTCTCTGTATACTTTTTTAAATGTAAAATTTATAAAAAATAATAATAATAAAAGTTATATCAAACTTGTCAATACAATAATTGAGACATGTATTCATCAATGAATACATATCAAATTAATAACTACATTAATAATTAAATTACAACAAAATGATTATAGCTAGTGATAATAAATTAACAATAGCTAACCCTTCCTATTGATATTTAAATAAGGGTGATGAGTAATTTATTAAATTTTTCAATAGTTACAAACACTTAATTTTATTTATTTATTTATTAAATCAAAATCATATATTAGAATTTAAAAAAAAAAAAAAAACTTACAATACAAATTTATTAGAATACATAAGAGAAGAAAAATAAAATAAATAATAATTAATTTTAAATAAAATGTATGTATCTCATATGTTAAGTTATTAGTAATATATTGTTTATTATATAAATTTTATTAATATTGATTATTATATAAATTTTCAAATTTATTTAAATTTTATATATTTATTAATATTATAGTCTATTTCGTATTCTTTATAAAATTTAAATATTATAAAGTCTATTTAGATTTTATATATTTATTATTATATAAATGTTATTATATATTAATTAATGGTTCATTATTATATAATTTGAATAATAATTATTAATTAATGAGTTTTTTTTTTCACTTTTTGGACTAATTTTGTATTTTTTTGGTAATGTTTGGGACCAATTTTGCATTTTTTGTAATGTTTGGGACCAAGTTTGCAAGATTTATTTCATATGGGACTAAATTTGCAAGATTTATTTTGTATGGGACCATATTTGCAAGATTTATATCGTATGGGACCAAGTTTGCAAAATTTATATCGTATGGGACCAAATTTGCAAGATTTATATCGTATGGGACCAAGTTTGCAAGATTTATATCGTATGGGACTAAATCCAAATACAATGAGACCAAAACCCAACCAACCCATGGTTAATGGGACCAAATCTGCAATTTTCTCTACCATATTTATTTAAAAAATGCTATGTCATCTGCCACATAATTATCTCTCATTTATATATACTTAAAATATCATGCCAAATCATTAATTGACTATCTATCAATTAAAAAATAAAATCTCTGCATCTACGTAATTAATTAAAAAACAAAATTGAAATATGTACCATTTGATAAAACAATTCTATAATTAAAAATAATTTTATTTTTTTGACAGGATAATTAAAAATAAAATTGACAACAACTAAATTAAAACATAACAATTTAAAATATATGAACCTGTTCATATCAATTGATGCTTACCATATAATAAAGTTGTATTCCAATCTTTTCAAAAACTAACATTCCACCTAAAAGATTGAGAATACAATTTCCAGTTTTGCAAAAAAAAAAAACACCAAAATCTAGCCAAAGTTATCCACCAAAACAACCAAAGTACCTCGAACAAGTAAAATATACGACAAAAGGCAAAAACCACCCATGTTTAAAATGCAAAAACCAAAGTTCACAATTTTTTCGTTTCGTGATATTACTCTCTCTGTTGATCAGATAAGTCCATGAAATTATTTCCTCCATCAACCGATATTTTCTTCATACTGCTTTCCACTCTTGTTTGTGTCGTGAACTGTGGCCTCAAACCTCCATGTACAAACGGTGGTGGAGAGGCTCTAATGCTTGGTCCAAAGAGCATAGTTGGAACATAGGGAGCTGTATAATCTTCTTGTAGAAGTTGTTGATGTGGAGTAGGTCAATCATAAGGAACAATAGGCATTCCCAAAGGTTGAAATTGACTTTCACAGCTAGCTTGACTGAGTAAAGCTTGGCTGAGAGCAGCATCAAAAGCTTCATTATCTTCATCCATTAGACCCATGGAAGGTTCTGGGGGCAAGATAGTACCCCCTCTCTGAACATCAACCTGCAAGAATCAAATTGTTCAGGGCGTAACAAATTTCACTTAAACTAGTAAAATAAACTTCTATTGCAAATAGATATATAACACTTACATTATGAGAAATCTCATTAATTGTTTTACTTTTGGGAGGTCTCCCTCTTTTTTTCCCTATGGTGGGTGGTTCACTCACCTAAAAAAAACCATAACAATTTGTCAAAATATATTCAAAACATAATAGTTGCTAACACAAAATTTTTTTTAGAACTTTTTAGAACTTTTTAAAATATACCTATAGTCAATTGATTTAAATAAACATGAAAAAATATATATCACAACAAAACTATATATATTCCCCCATGCTGTGGACAGTGGCCATATTATTAACAAAAGAAAAAATTAAATAGACATGAGAAAGTATATAGACATTAAAAAAGTTTATGATCAAACAAAATGGACATGAAAAATTAAATAGACATGAAATAGACAAAGTATACATGACTTACATTAAAGTCTATTTGAGCTTCTGGCTGGGATTGAGGGCATGATCTTGCATTGTGGCCCGCTGTTCCACATTTTCTACATTTATTGACACTTTGTCTCCTTTTCAGTTTCACTTTCTTTCCTTTTGTTGCCTTCTTACCTTTAAGCTCTTGAAGCTCTTCGGACCCGACTCTCCTAGCTTTAGTTGGTCTTCCTCTTTTTTTACCAAAATTGGGTGGCATTGGTGGAATGAAAAGGGTTGGTGCCCATTCATTTTGGTCAGAAATAGGCAGAATTGCTGGAGCATACACTCTTTTATAGGTATCCACCTTGTAGCATTCATCCACAAAGTCATCAGGGGCCAATCTTTGGTGTACAATGGCTGAAAGTGTATGTTTACAAGGTATACCACTCAAACCCCATCTTCTACATGAGCAACTCCTCAGTTCCAAATCAACAGCATACTACTCTCCACTAAAACTTTCAATTTGATAGAACCTGTTGTTTGACTTAATGGGAATACAATCACCAATCATCTCCAAGTTTTTATCAAGTATTTGTTTAATCTTAGGTGGATGATTACCCTTCCATTTTTCATGTGCTCTGTCTCTAGAATCCTTAAATCTAGTCATCATCCACTGTCTAATCCACTCTAGCATTGTAAAGATTGATTTATCTCGAGCCTCTAAAATGCTAGAATTAAAACTCTCACAAACATTATTCAAAAGCATATCACATTTTGTTTTTTCACTGAAATGTGACTTAGACCATTCCCTAGGGTGTTTGTTAGAAAACCAATCAGCTGCATTTGGATTCAAATCTCTCATCTCTTGCATTCCCTGATTAAAAACACCAACAGTAGTTGCCCTAGCACACTTCCAAAGTATATTCTTATATGCTAATCCTCTGAACCCTGCCCTCTGAAAGTTGTTGTGTAAGTGTCTTACACAAAATCTATGCTCAGATCCTGAAAACACCTCATTAAATGCAACTATTAATCCCTTCTGCTTATCACTCATAAATGTATAATCAGTCCCTCTCCTATTCTCATCCACTAAATCCCTTCTTAACATACGTAAAAACCATGCCCATTTTGTATTATTTACAAAGTTTGCCATTATATTTTCCCTCCAAAAAGATAGGATGATGTGGCAGATGACATGGCATTTTTTAAATAAATGTGTACCAAGTCAGCAAAAAGAGAATATTCAGGCAACTTTAATTCATTAGAAAGATAAAGGATTAAAATTGATGTAAAAAAAGATTAAAATTGAAAGGTAAAGGACGTATTTTGTAAAATTGAAAGTTAAAGGATTTATTTTGGAATATATCAAATTTACAGGACTAAAATAAAATTTTCTCAAACAAGGTTAATGAGATTGAATTAAGAGCCCCCATTTGTGTATTAATTGCTCGATTTACGTTATTCTCTGGTCTAGACTAATTAAGAAGTGACTCCAATTACATATATTTAAAATATTTTTTAAAAATAACTTAACCATAATAAATAGTAAATCTCATTAAAAAATGTAACATAACAAATTGAAATTTTAAAATCACGATATTAATATAATTATATTTACATTTATGATGTAAGGACAGTAAGGTGATTTTTTTTTTATCTTAAAACACAAACACACACATGAAACAGTGCACGCATTAAGATAATATAGCTCGCAAACAACAGAAACATATGGAAAAGCAAAAGAAATAGATGGAGAAATATGGTGAATCCATCTTCTTCCATTACAAATCATCCATTATTATGTTTTCAATTATTCCTTGTGATCATCAACGTTCTTTGTTTTTCATTGCGTTTTTATACCATATTCTTCAAAACTTCTTTTTATTTCACGATTGTTATGATAGCTCTGTTGGAGAAATTGGTTATAAATTGATTAATTTTAATTAATTAATTGATTTTAAAATGAGAGTGGAGAACACTCGTCTTTGACCAATTTATTGAGGGCTATATATGTAATTTCAAGGAAATTAAATGGCATAATATCGTTCTACTCTCGGAGTAGATGTTCGTAGTGTATTTAAAATCTCAAAACCGAATTTCGGTGAGTGAGAAATTGATTCACGAAGTTGAAACGTCAAATAATACACTTTATGGGATAAAGTGTTATAGATGCTAATTGTCCCACATTGAAACTTTAAAAGTTTAATGGGGCTAATTACTCCTTATAAATAGGAGGGTGTTACAATGGTTCAAATAATAATGACTAAGGAGCAATCAAATAGTCTATACGGATGCACGTGTGTGCTCGTCCGGTTGAGTTTGGGCCTAGTCTTGGGCTCGTGACTTGTGGGTTTTAAATTTGGGCTTTCAGACCCATCTATAATTTTGGAACTTGAATATTTGGGCTTGGCTCATACAAATCAAGTTTCCAGAAAGTTGAAATCCAATTTGAAATTGGGTTAACCCAAATAAATTTAAAGTTGAATTTGAACTATGATGAATTTGGATGTTCGGGATGTCTAAATACATTGACGTTACAAATTGGGGTAAAATGCAGATTTGGTCCCAAGAGAATGTCTGTTCACGAAAATGGTCCCACGTAAATTTTTCATCTACAATTAACGGAATTGACCGCTTGAAATGCACGCGCCGTTAATGCCTGAAACAAAAATGCATACCTCCTCATTTTCGATCAAACATCTCAAAGCAACCAAATTTTCAAAAAAAAAAAAACCCTTGAAATCGCGAAGAGCAATCCCAAATCCCAGGCTACTCACCAAAATCACGAATTGAAGCACCCCAAATCGCAAAACACTAAATCGCGCCCCAAATCACAAAACCTTGAAAACGCACCCCAGTCGCACACAAAATCAAAAAACCCAACCCCAAATCGCGTGTTAAGTTCCGCTGAAATCGAAAAACTTTGAAATGGCACTCAAAATTGAAGATACTATCGGTCGCCACTGAAATCGCACCCACTAAAGATGTTGCGACAAGGCAAGGCTGGAGTACCTCCCCCACGACGTAAGTTCATTTGAAAATCTAGGGTTTTTAATTCCCCTAAATTTCTGCTGCAAAATAAGGGGTGCTCTATTTTTTTTGTTGCCGTACATAACGATGGATTTATTTATGCTCTGTTTTTTTATCGTTTGACTCTGTTTATTCTTGTGTAATTTGTTATTGAGTTGGTGTTTTTGAGACAAACAAAATTATTTTTGCTTACTGTGAGTTTATAATTTGTTATTGAGTTGAATTTTAATTCTCACTCTTCACCGAGAAACGCATTTAAGAAATAGCATATAGGACTTGAAGTGTGAAGATGGTAGTCTGAGAATTACAAATCAGTGTAAGAAAAAGCTAATGCAATTGATGTCATCATCGAAGTTGTCCACTGATCAAACTTCTTCACAAAAATATTAGTATAAATGCATATTTTTCATTTTCAGGAATTTCTGATAAACAATAAAAGAGAACTTTAATTCACCCACTTGTTCACTTGCTTGATTATTAGAATCATAATGATATGAGATAAAAGTGTGCCTTGTATTAGAATGAGATTTTTTGATATGAGATAAAAGCCTGCCTTTAATTCCCTCACTTGTGATTTAGTTCTGTTTAGAATTAAATTTGAGTTTAAGTGCGTGAATAAATTGTTTCCAAAATTATAGATTAGGTTGTGAAGTAAATTATTTGAGATTTTTTGTTTAAATTTCAGGTGCCTATGAGTTCCCATTTTATAGCAATAAATGAGTCAATTCCTTTCAAACCTCCTAGACAATTAGTTTCAAGAGTTAATATTAGAACACCGGCCCCCATGACTTTACACCCTAATGAAAACCCAACTATGCAAAGAGGAAGTATAATGACAACTCCATCATCACCTGTTGTTGCTGAAAGTTGGGGGCAAGAAGTATGTGACCATGACAAATTTGCAAGCATCAATGGTTCAATTTTCGAAGAAGAAGAAGGGTGGCAAAAAGAAGTAAAGTATGCAGCTTCTTTATCTTTTATTTTGGAAACTTGAACTTTGCTTTTATTTTGTGTTAAGACAGAAAACAATGGTGCATCTAGTTTGTGGTTAGATGATTGACTCTATCTTAGATGAAATTATTTTTGCTAGTTGTTTGGAAACAAATTAAAACAATACTTTTTGGTGTTGTGATAGAAGGTTTTTATTTTTGCTATGAACTTGTTAGCCTTTTGAAATTATGTAATGAAAACATGACATTTGACATTAAACATAACATTCCGCACCCACATCTAACGTTTGATCGGATGTTAGATGATGAAGAAGATGAAGACATGTGAGTAATTTTTTTTGTTTGTTACAAATCTGACTTTTTTTTTTTAGTATTTACCCTTCAAAAAATATGCAGGTCATTTCTCACTAAAAATATTCAGTCCCAAAACATTTTTCCTCTTATTTTACTTTGGGACCATTTTTGCATTTTTACCACTTAACAGAAACTGTTAACTATTTAACAGTTGGGACTATTTTTGCAAAAAATGGGACCAAAAAAGAACGTGGGACCAAAATTGCTTTTGAAAAATTTTCTTGGGACCAAATCTGCATTTTACCCTTACAAATTGTGATGAACTTGGACGTTCGGGTGTCCAGGTTCATAGACGTTTCAGTAATGAATTTGTAACCGCAAGGAGTTACAAAACCATGAATGTCATAATTAAATCTTGTAACCGCAAGACGTTACAAATAGCATAAATGCCATAATAAATGTGGAGACCCCTCACATGTTGGAACATGCCTATAAATAGGGTGCATGTTTTATGTTGCAAAACAATCTTACACACAACACTTGAGAAAAATCATAGCATCACATATTTTGCATCAAGCATATAGAGGTTTTTGTGTCGATTCCGTTCGTTGGAACTCTATACGTTGTGGTGCCTCTCGTATAGAGGCGAAATTCGTTTTACCTTTTAAAACGTTACGTCAAACCGTGAGCACTAGCCGAGACGTATTCGTTTTGCGGGAAAAGGGTTTCCTTGACTCGACTTTAACTTTGTTCCTACTGTTCGTGAGATGGGGTCGTTGCTGCTGATTTCGAGAACCTGCCTGGTTTGGCTGATTTCGAGAACCTGCCTGGTTTGGGAAGCTGCTAAAGGAGAAAAGCTGCTAAAAGAGGAAAATCGAAGATTGTGTGTAAATATTATTTTAATTGTATTTATAATTTTGTTATTTATTTCTGTCAATTTTGTAAAGCCATTGTTGGGTGCTCATAAGTTCCAACAAGCTCTTCATCTATTTAATTTGGGAATTTTATTCGGGTTTTTTCATACCGTAACACATTTGAATTCAAACCGTAACAATATTTTCAATACATTACATGCGTTATTATAAAAACAAATATATCTTACGATAAAGACAAATATTTATTATTGTAAAAGTAAATATGTGTTATTTGTCATTACAAGTAACACATACACGCCCTTACAGTTAACACGAACTTGTAATTGTAAGTGAGTTTTTAAAGATCTTTTTAACCTGGTTCGACCCACGAATTTTTACCCTTTTTTAAATATGTTAATATTTAATGTAATATTTTACATAAGCATCACTCAAGGGCTTAAAAAGAATTTAAATATGCTTTAAGTCTTACTCACTTATTAAAAAGTAAAAACAGATCTGAACGGCTGAACCTACTAAAAAACCCATCACACGTAAAAGACATGACTCGAGCCTAACAACTACTACTACCTCTATTCAAAATTATTCGCCAAAATTGTCCTTTTTTTCTTTGTAATTGTAAACTTATTAATATCATCTCATTTCATTGTAATTAATAATACAATGTTTGTTTTAGGTTTTAGAAATCAGAATTCCAGTTTTAGATTTTAAAGCACATTCTAGTTTGAGATTTTAAAATCAGGTTTTAAAAAAGCCAATACTATATCCATGAAATTAATAATTACATATAATTTTACATAAAATTAAAACTTTTAAGATGAGATAAAATTATTTTGTATTAATCCCAACTTTTCATGAGAGAATTATTTCATGTGCATCGATTGTACCGTGCAACTAGATATAGAGGTGGAATGTGACATTGATTTAATTAAAACATGCAAATTAATACTTCCTCCGTCTCAATAAAAGATTTATGTAGCTTTTGAATACAAATATTATTAAATATGATAGAATAAATAAATGTATTAAAAGTGATGTAACTAAAAAAAAATATAGTAATAAAATTCGAGAGAGAAAACAAATTCCTATTTCAATTTGCCCATCCCCGAGATCTGAAAAATGTTTTAGACGGGGCACCCTGGTCCTTTGGGGCCCATCTATTGGTGTTGAAACAACTGTGCACATGAGACCATCCTCTCCTTATCCTTCTGAATAGGGCGGCTTTTTGGGTTCAAATCCATGATCTCCCCATGAGTTTTTTCCAGAAGCTATTGACACACAATTGGGTAACTACATAGACACTTTTTTGGAATATGATTTGAGCAATAAATCAGTTGCGTGGATGAACTATATGCGAGCTCGAGTGGAAATTGATATCACCAGCCCTCTAAAGCGGGGCAAGAAAAAAAATCAAACAGGCTGATGGGGGAAGTTTCAAAGTCAAATTCCGCTATGAACGTTTGAATCATTTCTGCTTTGTTTGTGGCCGGCTTGGCCATGTGGATAAATTTTGTGATGTGCTGTTTTAGGCCAAGGAGGGTGAAGTGGTGGTTCGGAATTGGGGGCCATCACTTAGGGCAGTTGATCGTCGATCTTTCAAGGTGGACGGAGGACGCTAGCAACGGGAGAGAGAACCTGATGGAATTTCCCGTGATTCAAACTCATTCAAAGCTTATTCTGGTGGAAAGGTGCGTGATTCTAGTAACTCTCCTAATTTTAGTGGTCAACTCTCTACTATGGTGATTATCAACCCTATTTTTGGGGATGAGGAAAGGAAACAGAAGAGGGGCAAGTTGACTATCCATGAGGCTATTCAGGATGACTGTGTTGCAGATGATGAAGGGTGTAAACAGAATTATGGATCACTTAGAGAAACAACCAGTGAACCATTTGTTGTTTCAAGCAATCCTGATTCATCCGGTTATGGTCCTTCTAAGTTCATGAAAGTGTCCCTTCATAAACGTTGGACGGATATGTTGGATGACACAGAATGATGGTATTAACATTGATCATATGTAGTTTGATTTACTTGTATTTTTATTTACTTTAAACTTTGCTTTGTTGTATTTGTTGTATAGGAAAGTGTATCTTTTCTTGACATACATTTTGATTTGCTCTCTTTTTATTTCTCATTTATACAACATACGGAGTATATTTTATTGTTATAAAATAATTACAATCAAATATAATGCGAAACTAATTTTTAACTAAATAATACTCTATCTTTGCACATATTTAAAAAAAAAAAATGTATATATAGATAAAATAGATATATTAAAAAATATATATTGTATAAACAACTAAAAAATGAAAAAATACCCACTTTACGTGTGAACGAGTAATAAGCTTGACGTTCACGGGGTAGGGTGAGGGGGGTTTTAGTTTTAGGTAAGTTGTGGATAATGGAGGAGAGCGTGGTGGGGGGTGGGTGGTCACTCGGTGGTAGTGGGGTGGGGTTCACCGTTCATACACCGCTGCGCATGCTAGCATTCATCCACCTCATCCACCCACCCAATCTCTTTTATTCAATGCCCATTTCTTCTTCTACCTCATCATCATTTCAACCACCACCACCTTCGTGCTATCTTGCGCCTTGTGTCTATAGGATTAGCCTTTACCGCCCCCATCCCTATTCTATACCCCATCCCCTCCTATTTCATTGCTTCTCTCCTCCCATTTTCTTCTAATTAAATCTCTCCCTGCCGCCTTGCTAACCTGCGCCCCATCGGAAAATTCCCTTTCTCCGCCTCTCGTTATTGCCGCTGATCCTTTACTCGTAATCCTATGTCATCCCCAACGACTGAGATGGCGGTCGCCGCCGCACCAGACGCCGACGAAGTTACGGTGGTCGAAACGGTTGTAAAGGCTCCACGGAGATTCCCACCGCCGTGCTGGACACAAGAAGAGACCCTAGCTCTGATCGAGGCCTACAGAGAGCGGTGGTACTCTCTCCGCCGCGGTTACCTCCGGACGGCGGACTGGGACGCGGTGGCCACCGCCGTAGCCGGTAAATATCCCGGCGCATCTCCGGCGAAGACCTGCGCGCAGTGCCGCCACAAGATGGAGAAGCTCCGCCAGCGTTACAGAGCCGAGAAGCAGCGGACCCTATCGGTTCCGTACCCCGGCGGCCGTTACTTCTCGTCGTGGTTTTTCTTCGAAAACATGGAAGCTATGGAGAACGGAACCGCCGCTCCGACGACCGTTCAAAAGGCAGAAAATTCGTCCGATGAATCTCAATTGAAATCATTTCTGGATCAGAATGTACTGAAATTGAAGCTCAAAGCTAAGAGTAAAGCGGATTCGAGTTCAGATTTAGGAAAACCAAAGAGAGCCAATTCTGCGATCAAGGCTCAGATCGCTTACTCTCCATACTCAAATACAGGAATTCCCGACAGATCGGAAGAGGAAATTGCCTGTGAGGACGAGATTATGATTTCGAGGAGGGGGCAACAGCCGATTTATGGAATCCCTAAACCAAATTTCAAACCTAGATCGGGCGAATTGTTCAACAACTTCGATATTCCACCGATCAGAAGCACAGATCCAAACAACAGCAGGCGCAATCCGAAGGATGCATTTGGGGGAAGAATTCCAAACAGTAACAACAATATGAGGGCAAAGTACTGGGAACCAAATTCGGATTGTGGAGGTGCAACAGGATTGAAGAGGGGAAGAGACAGCGGCATTGAAGAGATCGTTGAATCAATCAAATTCCTTGGGGAAGGATTCGTGAAAATGGAGAAAGCGAAGATGGAGATGGCTCGAGAAATGGAAACAGTGCGAATGGAGATGGAGATGAAGCGGAATGAAATGCTTTTGGATTCGCAGAAGCAGATTGTGGAGACATTTATGAAGGGATTCTTCGAAATTCGGAAGAACAAGAAGCAGCATAAATCTCGAAATGTTACACCAGATTCACCTGAGCAATAGTAATTTTCTTGATTTACGGATGAGTTTTTAATCGCAATTGTCTTCTCTCTTTTTTTTTTTGGTTAATTTCTGAATGTATATTGTATTTTAGATTTATTCCTACAAATTATGCCGGTAATGTTATACTGTAATTGTGAAAATTGACGATTTGAGAGTTCTCACATGTAGTATTTGTTTTTAAATGACTGGTTAAAATAAATGGCCACAAAAAAAAAAAAAAAAAAAAAAGGATTTTCGTTTTGTGTATATTTGTCCATAAAAAAGAGAGATTAATATGAAGTTAGGTAATTTTTCCTTGAGATAGAGTAGTAGACATAAATTTATGTACTCAGAAGTGCAATTTTTCATTGATGGTGTTATCTTCGTACTTGATATCATTATTTACAGTGAAATGTTTTTCAATTTCATCAAGTCTATATTTCTCAACTGTTAAACTACATTAATTTGTGTAATTCGACTCCACCAACACTGGCAGTGCAACCATTTCGCATGTGCTCTCCAAAGAAATTCGAAATAGAATAAAAGGTTTCGATAAATCAATATCGATTTTTTTTTTAAAAAAATCATAAACTTTTTTTCAAAAAATTAGTGTCGAATTTTTTTGAAACTTAAAAATAAATAAATAAAACACAAATTTTTAACAAATCAGTGTTAAAAAATTAGATCTTAGAATATTTTTTAAATAAATACAATGGCCATGAAACCTGGATGTGTTGGTTTGGAATTGACCCATTCGAATTTGGATGGACTATTCTCCATCCAATTCATCTTCATCTAAACACACATTTAAATATTCATTCACCTCTATTATATGTCTACACATTTATTTTTATACAAACATATTATTATTATTTTTCTTTTAATTACTCATTGTCTCTTCTACTTTTCTCTCTTACATAAATTATCTCTTCTACTTTTCTTCTCACACTAATTACAACACTAACTAACAATAATAAAACAATATAACATCACTCTTGATTTGACATAAATTCTCCATCTACCTTTACATTTCAAATTTTATCCAAACAAAATTTAAAAACAATTACTCCCTCCATCCACCAAATGTAGTCACATTGGGGTGGGACAGAAGTTTTAAGAAAAAAAGTAGATACAATAAGGGTATTATAGAGTATTGTGGGGTCCATGGTGAATAAAGTGATTGTTTGTGAATAAAGTTGATGACAAATTGAGTAATTAATGGATGGTTGAAGGGTGATAGTTTCCATAAAGTGTATGAGACTACATTTGTTGGATAAAGAATATAAGACAAATGAGACTACATTTCATGGACGGAGAGAGTATTTGTCATGGATTACCTTCATCCACATTTTTTTCATCTTTATCCTCATCCAATCCATCACAATTTTAAACCAAACAGACCCTAAGGCTGTGTTTGGTTTGGGATTGGCCCATCCGGATTTGGATGGGCCATCCCC
Organism: Galeopsis tetrahit; assembly: GCA_963675135.1. Classification (NCBI taxonomy): domain Eukaryota; kingdom Viridiplantae; phylum Streptophyta; class Magnoliopsida; order Lamiales; family Lamiaceae; genus Galeopsis; species Galeopsis tetrahit. Next base: position 68,354,873 of record OY776128.1, on the reverse strand, counting down.
ATCCCATCCCTCTCCATCCATATACCCATCTCAATACCCATCCACCCCTTTTATACACCTATATACCTATTTTTATACAATCACATCCCCATTTTTTATATTAATTACTCATTCTCTCTCCTACTTTTCTTCTATACATTTATTCTTTCTCCTACTTTTCTTCTACACATTTATATTCTCTCTCCTACTTTTCTTCCACACATTTATTCTCTCTCCTACTTTTCTTCCTTACACTAATTACTTCATTAACTAACAATAATAAAATAATATAACATCACTATTGATTTGACATAAAGTTCTCCATCCACATCTATTTTTCAATCTTTATCCAAACATAATTTTTATTCAATTACTCCCTCCGTCCCAAGATTTTTTACACACTTTGATCGGCACGAAAATTAAGAAAATGGAATAAAGTGATGTGTAAAGTAAAATAAAGGAGAGGAATTATTGGTAATTCATTGATTAAAGTGGAGTGATTTGACTAAAGGGAAGGAAAAGTAAAATAAAAGAGGGGTATTATTGGTAATTCATTATGTAAGTTGTTTCCTTTTTTGGAGTGTGTAAAAAATGTTGGGACGCCCATTAAGGAAAGTGTGTAAAAAATCTTGGGACGGAGGGAGTACTATTCATGGATTACCCATCCATATTTTTCCAATCCCCATCCCCATCCTCATCCCATTCACCACAATCCCTAACCAAACAGCGCGTAAGATATATCGACGTCTAGGGAGTGGGTAGAGAGGGCGACAACAAGAGTAGAGCAGTTGTAGAAGAAATTGGAGACTAGAGAGAGATTAGAGTTCATTGAGTAGTGTTTTTATTAGAGGAGTTAATGAGATAGGGACAGTTTTGGCAATTTATATGGTGTGTATCTACTAATGACCAAGTTATTAGTGAATGAACTAATTTTGAAGGGTGTATCTATCAAAGTTGAGGGTGCATACCGTACCCTGAAAGAGGTTTTTATTTTTATTTTTAATATAATTACACTTCGAAAGATTAATTCTATAGTCCAATGAATTTGGGCTAGTAAATTGGCCGGCAGAAAATTATAATCTAAATTATCACTCTTTTTCATTAATAATTTATCATAATACATAAATAATGAGCGCGTTTCAACAATTGGTTTTTGAATTTTTTTTTTTTTTTTGATGGAAATAGAATTTCATTCATTACGTAATATCAGGCGAAAGCCTTACATCATCCATGACAATTTGATTACAAAGAGTAGGTACCTCTGCATCCCAAATTTGTTCAAAACCTACTGTATCACCAAAGTGAGCTAAGAAATGAGCAACTCTATTTGCTCCCCGACGGACGAAACAGAAAGAGGTGTAGCCGCTGTCTTTTGCCAGTGTCTGAATGTCCTCGATCCTCAATTTTGTGTAAGGGTAGCAAGGCACTGCGAATCGGTCTCAAGAATTAAGTTCCTCAGGCCCAAGTCCCTGGCTCTCTCCACAGCACAGTACAAAGCCAGGGTCTCCACATAGGTGTTGTCCCCTGTTTCCAGAATTCTCTTAGCCCCTGCCTTCAGCACCCGACCCCGATCATCTCGAATCAGAAAACCCAAGCCCACAGAACCATCAGAAAATTGGGCTGCATCCGAATTAATTTTCAAAACATCCCGGGGAGGTGGACACCAAAGAGCATTTCCGCTGGCCATTGAATTCCGCGGGGGTCTAATGTGGGTCGCCAAGAACTCCTCAGCCATTTTTAGAGATCGGGATGCAATTTCGGAGGGGTCTTGGGGGAGTTGTTCAAAGAGGAGTGTGTTTCTTGCCTTCCACAGATTCCAAGCGATAAATGCAAAGATCGTTAATCCAGAAGTTGGGAGGGACTCACACAAATTCCAGAATAGTGTCATGAAGCTTTGGTTGGCATCACGGTGAGTATTTAGGCGTATTGGGCTCTGGCCCCAGGTGTGGATGGCTATCGGGCACTCCACGAGAACATGAAGGGTCGATTCAACTGAGGTGCCACAGCTGGGGCAGGTGGGGTTATTTGAGAGGCCTCTTTTGCTTAAAGACGTGAGTGTGGCTAGAGAGTCGGCACAAGCCCTCCAGATGAAATGTTGGATTTTTGGGGGGACTTTTCACCTCCATATGTTCTTCCAAAGCTTGTGTGGCGAGCTGGAGTTAGGGATCCCGATGCCGCACGTAGAGAATTTACTAATTGCCAGGTAGTAGGCTGTCCTGACCGTGAACTTTCCATGCTTGGAGTGAAGCCATATACGAAGATCAGCAGGCTGACGAGGGCTGAGGGGAATCGCAAGTATCTTTCTCTGTGTATCCGCGTCGAAGAAGGTGGCAATTTTTCCGACGTCCCAGGTGCAGGTAATGGGGTTAATAAGCTGTGATACTTTGAACTCTTGATAGGCCATTTGTGTCAGGGTGTTATGCCGATAACTAAGGGGTTGGGGAGCTCCAGTCCAATTATCCAAGAAGCAACGGATTATCTTACCATCCCCCACTCTCCAACCGGTTCCTTCGTGAACAAGGTTACGAGCACTCAAAATGCTTCTCCACAAGAAGCTAGGTTGATAACCTATGGTTGCCGACTCAATGTTGCCTCTAGGAAAATAACGAGCCTTTAAGATTCGAGCCGCCAAAGATTCTTCGTTATTCAAGAGTCTCCAATATTGTTTCGCAACCATAGCGAGATTAAAGAAATACATCTCACGAAAGCCCAAGCCGCCATTCTCCTTAGACCGAGATATCCTCTCCCAACTAACCCAATGGGTTTTCCTAGCTTTCGGTGTTGACCCCCAATAGAAACGGGTTGCTGCTCGCTCGATGTCCTCACACAAGGACTTTGGAAAGAGAAAACAGTTAATAACGTAATTCGGGATCGCTTGCACAACCGTCTTGATGAGGATCTTCCTCCCTGCTTTTGACAAAGTTTTCTCCTTCCCGCCTTTCATTATACTCACAATGCGTTCCACTACAGTTTTGAAGATTGTCTTCTTCCCCCTGCCCACAACAGTGGGGAGACCAAGGTACTTGGAGTAGTGAGGAACAACCTTGGCCCCCAACTGCTGCTCAAGTTCTGTCACAGCTTCATTGCTTATATTTCCACTAGTGGAAAGCTCAGATTTCTCCAGGTTTATGCGTTGCCCAGAAGCCTGCTCATATGTACAAATGATGTTCTTCACAGTATGCACCTCAGATTGGTTTGCTTGGAAGAAGAGAATACTATCATCTGCAAATAGAAGGTGGGAAACTGGGGGGGCTTGACGGACCACTTTTATACCACGGAGATCTCCTCGAAATTCAGCCTGTCGGAGGAGGGACGAGAAACCTTCTGCACAAATAAGGAAAAGATAAGGAGACAGCGGGTCTCCCTGACGGAGACCCCTTTCAGGGGTAAAGTGAGCTGTGGGAAATCCGTTAATAAGCAATGAATAGGACACCGTGGTGACACATCGCATGATTAAGTCTACCCATTTTGCATCAAAACCCAGCTTTAGACACATAGCTCTAAGGAAACCCCACTCCACTCTATCGTATGCTTTGCTCATGTCAAGTTTGAGTGCTACAAAACCCTTTTTGCCTTTCTTTTTCTTTTTCAAAAAATGAAACACTTCAAAAGCCACCATAGCATTATTAGTTATAAGACGATTAGGGATAAAAGCACTCTGGTTCGGGGAGATGACATCTTTCAGAGTGTGCTTGAGGCTGTTAGCAATTGTTTTTGTGATGACTCGAAAGACCACATTGCAAAGGCTAATGGGTCTAAAGTCCTTAGGGCTTTCTGGGGACTGAACTTTTGGAATAAGCACAATAAAAGTGTCATTTAGGGGGGTTGGATCAGCCTCAAAATTCAGAATTTGCAAGCAAGTGTCAATGAAAGAATCACATACAGTAGGCCAGAATTTCTAAAAAAATAAAGGAGGCATACCGTCGGGTCCAGGATCTTTTGCCGGGTGCATCTACTTCAAAGCTCGCTTGACTTCTGATGCTGTGTAGGGTTGGAGGAGGGACTCATTCATTTCATCTGTGACCCGGGTTTCAACTGACTCAATGACTCGATCTATAATGCTTGTATTGACTGAGGTGAATAATTCAATGAAGAACTCGCGCATTACACGCCCAACTTCCTCATCCCCTTCGACCCAGTTACCCTCTCTGTTCAGAATTCGGTGGACAGTGTTTCGTTTTCTCCTTTGGGCAGCTTTGGCGTGGAAGAAAGAGGTGTTTCGATCGTCGTGTTTAAGCCAGAGGGCACGGGAGCGCTGGAACCACCATATCTCTTCCTGGTTGAGAGATGTATCAAGGGCTTGTTGGGCTACCTTCAATTGGCTGACCACTTCTTCACTCTGATAAAGGGATTGCAAATTCTCAATTTTGGCTTTCAGGGCTTTTACTTTCTGGGTAATATTTCCAAAGGTATGGCGGTCCCAACTCCTGAGCTGGGTACTACAATTCGTGATGCGCTCCTTCAAGGATAGGCTCAGATTTGTTCTATTCCATCCCTGTTCGATAATTTCCCCACACGACTCATTCTCCATCCATACTTTCTCGAAGCGGAAGAGTCTGCGTCGACGGTTATGGTTGTGAGGAGGAGGGGCTACTCGAAGAAATTCGATGAAGATCGGGGCATGGTCTGATCTGATTCGGGGCAGGTGGTGAACTCTTGTAGCTGGGAAAAGGAGGCGCCAAGTAGGGTTCGCCATTGCCCGATCAAGGCGGACTTGGATATTTTCCTGCCCGGCTCTACCATTACTCCATGTGAATTTGTGGCCACTGAAGCCTAAATCTTGGAGCTCAAGGTCTGAGATCGTTTTCCGGAATAACTCCATATGGGTAGTGTGTTGAGAACATCCTCCGTATTTCTCCCAAGACCACAAGATGTCGTTTATATCGCCCGTACAAAACCAAGGGGTGGTGGTCTCAGCAGGGGCAATTTCTCTCATTAGTTGAAAAGTCTTGTGTCTGTCAATACGATTTGGCCAGTCGTAGAGGCCTGAGAAGAGCCACAAAGAGTTTGTCCCAGCCTCGCCCACTGTGGCTGAGATATGGTGTTTGGAGAAAGATAAGAGGGTGACGTCTAGATGGTTTCTCCAGAGATGGCAGAGGCCTCCACTTCTTGCGTGACCGGCGCCAGTGCATTCCACTGGAAGACAACCGTCAAAATGGAGTGAATTGGTGTTTGTGTGTATCATCTGGGTATAGGTAAGTTTTGTTTCCATGAGAAAGACAATACCCGGGTCTTTCTCACGTAGGAGCTTCTGAAGTGCTCGAACTGTCGCTCGGTTCCCAAGCCCGCGGCAGTTCCAGCTGATGGCATTCATGGCGATCGGCGGGGCTGCCCAGCAGCCTCCAATGTTGAAGGGTTTTCATTGTGTTTACTCTTGGTGTCGTCTAGCTTGTTCCTCTTTTCCAGTCCTTTAGCCCAGCTTTCAGGTTTTCGTTTCTTCTCTTCTCCGGGTTCGACAAAATTTTGTGGGCTCTCGTGTACAGAATCAGGGGGGATCTTTCTCATGGTTATGATTGGCTTTCTTTTGGGTTTTTTCAGGGTATTTTGGTCAGAGTAGGGTGGTTTCTGAGGCTGGCTCAATTTGAACAACGCGGAGGTTGGGGTGATAGTGGAGTCATAAATGTGTAAGAGGTTTTGGGTGTTTTGTGTGGGAGGCGAAAGTAACTTTGGGGGGTGGGTTTGGGGTGACGAGACTTGGGGTCTAGCTGGCGGTTTTGTTGTGGCAGGGGAGTGTGTTTGGTGATTTGAGTTTGTGGGATGGGCCTCGGTCATCTTGGTGGTTTTGGAATTAATGATTAGGGTGAGGGAAAGTGTAGTGGGGATGTATGGTGGGGGTGAAGAGTTAATGGGGTTAGGTGGTAGTTGGTTTGCAGGTATAAAGTATGTGGGGGGTTTAGGTGAGAGGGGAACATTTGATGGTTGCTTGCCTGCTGCTTCATTGTGAGGTGGTGTTTCCTTCTCTCTTGGGTTGGCTTTGCTTCTGCTCTCGACTGCAATTTTTGCTAGGTTTGTTCTGGTTTCCTCCATTTCCTGAGATTCTTTGCAGCTATCCATCATATTTTCGCTCTCTGATTTGTCCTCCTCACGGTTTCCATCTAGGATATTCTTTCGGAAATTCTCGAACAGTTTCCTCCTCAAACTGGGGCCTTCCTGGTTGCTGTCCCTCTGTTCCACAGTGATGGTGGCTTTTTTTTGGGGAGAGACTCTCATCCATTCACCAAAGGGCATCTTCTCGTCGGGCATGGCAGCAATTTGTTCTTCCCCCTGGATTAAGTCACACTCCTTTCTCATATGTCCGAGCATACCACAAACGTAACAAAAAGATGGGAGCCTTTCATATTTGATGTTTATCCGTACACGATTTGAGTTTTGCATCTTCAGATCTGTTCCACTCTTCAGGGGCTTGTATGGATCTACTTTGATTTTCACTCGTATGCTCCGAGAAAATCCTTTCATAGAGTTCTTGTCTATTTCGACCACTTCACCACACTTTTGGCTAATGAGTTTTACACTCTCTTCCGATCTGGCCGCAGCAGGCAAGTCGTATAAGCGGATCCAAAAGGGTACTCTGTCAAAGGAGACTGAGGAGGGCTGCTCTCCTCTGCCGAGCTCCTTTAGGGCCAGGACGTTCTTCTCAAATAACCAAGGTTCACGGTCAAGCACAACTTCCATATCCGGGAGCGATTTAAATTGAAAAGAGAAGAGATTCTTCCCAATCTCAGCTGCTATGAAGCCCATAGGGGGGTTCATTGCTTTCTTCATAGTTTCGAGGAGACCGTAGCCGTTGAAACTTTTGTTTGTGAGGACCCTACCTATTAGACAGAGAGTGGGGTTATTTGCGTTCTCTTCCTCAACAATGCGCACTGGCTCATTATCTTCCAGATCCATGACTTTTGGGATTAGAAAAGTCAATAAAGCACTATACACCGGGACACCTATGACAGGGGAGACACAAGGACCACAAAATAAAAAAAACTGAGACCACACCTAGACAAACCTACACACACACCAAGAAGCCAAGGGGCCGAGGCAGTATCCACCGGGCAAGGCCCGAAAGATTCCTTTGGTACCCCACAGGCCGACACGAAGAGATGTAAGGGAAACAGGGCACGAAGCAGGGGAGGGGTGGTGTCGAAACAAAGGGGAATGGAGGGGTTTGTAGAGGGGTTTGTTATCGCTGGAAAACGTGACAGAAAGACAAGCCGGAAAGGTAGTTCCGACGGGATTCAAAGATTGAAGACGGCGGTCTCACAAGGAGCGACATAAACCCTGAACCTAGAGGGCACTTAGTTAGAACGAAACTTGCACTTAGTTAGGAATATTTTTTGTATTTTAATTTCGTTTATATTGAATAGTATATCGAATTGAAAAATAGCACATGACATTATATACTACAGAGTATATAGAATAAGAAAGTAGTTTTTTATTAATAAAAAAAACTATTCCGTAATATATAAAATTACAACAACAAATTTATATGTTTGCATGTTTTTTTCATTTTGAATGAAGGAAAAATAATTTCAATCCGCTATTACTCAATAATTTAGAGGTTGTAACTTATAATTGTTCGTGTATGAACACATATTTTAGAAAATACACATTTATTGTCAAAAGGGACTGATATTTTATTTATCGTTATTGCAAAACACAATAGAATATGAGACCGTCTCATTCAAAACCTTACATGAGATGTGTCATCTGAAACACTCAATGTTATTCTATAAATACATATTTTTTTTTTCAACATTCCTTCCACAAAGTATTTGACCTTCAATGATGCGGTTTCTAAGTCTCTCGTAACGATCAATATAGTTTTATTGCATAATATTTTAGGAATGATAGCAGCAACCTTAGATGTTGTTGGTAGGTTATACATTCCGCCATCAGTAGATCTTATCTCTAAAAGTTTCAATTTTAACAATGACTCTTATCCAGATTGAAGGCGTTAATTCTCTTGGCTTTCAAAATTGTTCTATAAATGGATTGAACCTATCGATCATTCTTTTTATTTCTTCAACTATTAATGCATCAAATTTTCTAGAATTGTCCACCTCACGTGCATTGTTCAAAATTATTAAAAAAAAATATTTAGAATCTAATACGAAAATATAAAATATTATCAAATAGAATACAATTATTTAATATTTAAGTTTAATAAAAAAAAATATAGCTATGTAACATAAATATTTACTAATTCAATAATTATGTTAGGGGAACTCCATTATTTATATCGTAAATGTATATATTTGTAAATTTTTTGAAGCATTTCCTAGAAGTGGCAACAAACTCCAGATAAGGCGGTGATTAGTTCCCTGCAACTTAAAAAACACATGGTCCATTTATTTTGTTGATTGAATGATCAACTCTTCTACCCATTGATGTGGAACTAAACATCATTTAATTATTAATGATTTGATTATGTCATAAACTCTGCAAACTAAATTCACAAATATATATATGTATATATATATTATTGAAGACAATAATTTCATAACTTTATAATTTTTGTGTTATACAATTTTTGACATAATTTAACTATTGATGACTTTTTCTAAAAAAAATAAATTGATGATTTGATTATGATTAAAATATTAATTAAAAAATATAAATATATTAAATAAAATAAACATATTACTGACAAGATTATATTAAATATTAATTGCAAAGATTAGATCAATTAATAAATAATAGTAGTATCATTTAAGCAATTTATTACAACATTAGACACGACAAATTTCGGGATCCGTAATTTACTTTAATTTCAGACTTAATTTCAAGTTATATACACCAATACATTTTACAAAATAAGTCTAACTTCGTCAACTTTTAATAAATAATCCAAACAAATTTCAACCTAAAATGTATTAAATATTTATATATTACAAATTATTACAATCCTTAAATTTCGTTCATTAACTAATACAAATCTCATTCACCTTTAAAGAAACTAACCGTAAATCGGGCCAATGTACATTAAAAAAACTATACATCTAATAATTTGATATGAAATAGACTACATAGTCAACTTTAAATAATTTTTAAACTTACTCATTAATTTGACCACCTTTTTCTTCTCCCTATACTTTTCATAATTAATTGATTGTAATTAATAGCCATAAAATTCAAAAAAAATTTGACATCAATGTTAAATTTCTATAAATGTAGCACATTTATTTATATATTTCATTTTGAACTTGTATTCTTATACAAATTAACGTTAAAAATTAAATATCAACAATTAATTAATATATTAATATTTTTTTTTTAATACATATATTTACTATATGCATATCAATATTAATATATTTGACCAAACCAAAATTAATATGATAATAACAACAAAAGAACGAAAGTAAGCACACTTTTAATGTAATATTTATTTACATATGATAGTTTAGTATGTTAAATTATCACATTAATTAATATGATACTAATAAACCAATGCAAGCACATTTTTAATATGTTTTTAATTACTTTGATTGAGCACATCTAAAATAATTAATTTCATAAAAATTATATTAAAATCACATTTAATAAGCACATGCCATATTTATTTTAATATGATAATTAGTATGTTAGATTAAATTACATTTAATATGATACTAATAATAAAAGAATGAAATTAAGCACATTTTTAGTGCAATTTTAACTTTCATAGAAAAGTTAATATGTTACATTCAATTACATTTAATATTATATTAACTACAAAAAAATGAAATTAAACAAACTTTTAATGCAATATTTATGTTAATATGATAGTTAGTATATTAGATTAAATTACATTTAATATCATATTAATAACAAAGACGGAAATTAAGCACATTTTTAATAAAATATTAATATATTTAGTTAATTGAGAAATATTAAAATAATTATTTCAAAAATTAATTAACTCGCTAAAATTATTTCAAAATTAATTAGAAGTATTAAATATTTAAATTGACGGTAGTATAATCATTCTGTAATTTAGCCAGAGAAATGATACATATATTTAAATTGTGTGGAGAAATAATATATGATAGGTTATGCATTCTTTCTTAAAATTTATAAGTTTGGTTTATTAATAAATCGAATCTTTTATATTTTTCATATGCAAATAAAGATAATAGATGAAATAAGTTAATATTTCAATTGAAGAAATAAAGAGACCTTTGAGAATGTTCCATATATGCAAATCCCTATATATCATAAAAATCTTTGATCATTACCTTTCTTCTTTCAAAGCTATAAAAAACTACTTAATGAAAATACGAAGGTAAAAAAATATTAAAAAAAATATTAAGTTGATTCCATAATGAAGATATTAAGGTAAAATAAAAAATACAGTACAAATATGAATCATCTTTGTACATTAACGATAAGAATAATTTACATAACATAAATAATTGTAAATTATAAAATTACAATATAAACTAAATAAATCGATGTTGACACTTTTCATTCAAAATTTAAGAAATTGCACTTGATATTTTTTCATCATTTGTCATTCTTCATCCGACCAAACAAAATCAAACAATAAAAATTAAGTACATGCAAATTAAAACACAAAACACAAAACAACCTATTAGATATAAAAAAAAAACAAAAGCGGATCCACATAAACAAAAGTAGATAGAACACAGTTCAAATATCCAAAAAAAGTTCTAAACACATTGTAAAAATTTCAATTTATAACAATATTTAGAAGATTGTGGATTATAAATTTACAAAATTCTCATTGAGAAATAAATCTACCTCTTCAGAGATGAAAATTTGAGTATTGCCACCAATCATGTTGAAATCATCTTCTCGTTCTTCGTCACAATTCTCGTCATGTTCATAGATTAGCCGAAAGAAAAAGAAAGATAAATAAGAGATGTAAGACAAACAATGAGAATGGATTTGTGACTAATAGACATTACATATTTATAGGTCTTGAAATAGTGATGGATGGTTGTGATCACATATATATTATCTATAGAATGTAGGGTTGAGATTAAAAGATTAACCAAAGATTAAGGAGGATGAAGAAATTTTAAAATGAAAGGATTTGGAGAAGAGAGAGATTGAGGTAGAAAGGTGTGGTGGTGACATGTGACACTTTAAAGGTTTGCAAATATATAAGATTAAGATGTTAATTTTGTTTGGCCCAAGTCACATGAATTCAGCACACACACAAGATTATGGGTTTGACTATATGCACCTCCATTTCGGAGAGATGCACTCCCCCGATTTATACACTCCCCCTAAAATTGAACACATCCTCCCTTAATTGTCATAAATGTTATTTCCTCTATAAATTCAAATTACTACTCACACACCCCCTTAAACCTAATTTACACATCAAAATTCTAATCTCTCCCTTCATCTTCATTTCTTTCATTTCCTCCCAAACCTCACACCAGCTGCCGCCGCCACCGACCCAGCGACCACCACCCCTCCCTCTCTGCCCCATTTTTTTTTTCTGTGATTTCCCCCCTCCCCCGTTCGGCCGCCGCTGTGACCCCTCCCCGCCCCAGCCGCTGCGGCCCCTCCCTCTCCCCAGCCCCGGCCCATTGCGCCCCCTCCCTTTTTTTTCGTGTTTTTTTTTCTTTTTTCTCTCCAATCATGGCGGCCCCCTCCTCCGCCACCGCCCCCATCCACCGCGGCCTCCTCCACCGCCCCCGTCGCACCCGTACTCGCCGCCCGCTGCACGGTAAGTTTTTTTTTCCTTTTTTTGTCGAGTAAGTAAAAAAAAAAAATCCTTTTAAAAAAAAAAACAACACTGTATTGTCGACTATATACACTCCCGTCGACTACAATTTGTCGACGAGAGTGCATATGGTCGACAATACAATGTCGATTTTTTAAAAAAAAAAATTCAATTTTTTCGATCGGTGAAAGTCTACCATATACACTTTCGTCGACAACAATGTATCGACAAGAGTGTATATGGTCGACACTGGTTTGTTGAAAAAAAAATTGAGATTGCAACTTTTTTTTTTAATGATCGACACTTGTTAGGGCTTTTTTTGTTTTTTTTATGAGATTGTGGTGCCGGTGGTGGTACCGGCTGGCGCCGGCGCCGGCAAAAGTGGTGGCAGCTGTTGAAGTGGGTGTAGATAGTAGTAGAGGTGTATTTAGTAGTATTATTTTATTTCAAGGGTATTTTAGATTTTTTACATCATTATTTAATTAATAAATTAAAAGGGGGAGTGCATCTCTCTGTAATGGAGGTGCATATAGTCAAACCCTATATTATATACTATAGGCCCAATTCAAGGTTTACAAAACCCATTATGACCCAGTTTAGTTTAATTTACTTTTTTTTTTTTGTTACAAGTTAAATACCCATCCCTTTTTTCCCCTCCCCATGACTCGAACCCAAGATCTAAGGCCTAGGTAGTGGTGCTCTAACCACTTGAGCTATCCCACTTTGTCAGTTTAGTTTAATTTACTAGTATAAGTAGTTTGATTAGGACACAATAATTTCTTACTACTCCCTCCATCCACTAAAATTGTGCTCATTTCTTTTTTTGGATCCACAAAAAATGTGTTTATTCTATTTAAATAGTTAACTTTTGAATATTTTTTCTACTTTACTAACAAGATTGAGTATCTATCAAATATATTTTTTATCCATTATATTAAATATATATTCTTTATAATTAAAATATGATTTTTTTAAAAGTATATATAAAAAAAAAGTGAGCACACTTTTTATAGATGGTAGTCTTGCTTCATATTATTTGTCGATATTAATTTTGAATTTTATTTCAGTATCTTTGTCCTTTTAGATGGATCAAACCTAAATATAATTATTCTATACCTTAAGTTTCTCTTTTTTATTAATCTTTCTTTCGGAATAATTGGAGCAAATTATTTTCCATTTCCTTTTCTTTCTTTCTTTTTTTTTTCTTATCAATTTTCATCTTTCTTTTATAAAAATGAAGGGTAAATTGGTGTAAAAATGTGTTAATACTCCTTCTGTTCCAGTTACTCAACTTTTCTTTTTTATTTATATCAATGTAAATTACTTTTTTTTTTTTTTGATAAATTACTTCCCTCTCACATTTTATTATATTACAACCTCTCACCATATCTAATACATCCACTTATTATATTATGGAGTATATTTTTTAATTTTTGTAATCAAATCTAACGAGTGACTCTCATAGGAAAGGAATTATAAAACAAAGAAATAATTAGTAGTGTCACGTCACCATCACCAGCTGGAACAGACGGATACAAATTTTTAATTTTAATTATTTAATTTTTAATATATTGTAAATTAATAAATATTTGAAAATTAGTCATAATTAATAAGTTGACATTTGTTGAGGTAGGTTATCTACTTCGTATTTTCGTCTAAGCATTTGAAAATCAATTTCTATCCAGGCTCGAATAGCTTTCATTTCTTGTAAATTTGTCTCTTCCCATCATATTTTTCAGATTAATTTATGCATATAATTTAGTTTAATTTCCTGCCAAATGCTCCCTTTAAAATATGTTTTAACAAACGAGTTCAAGAGTACAATAAAATTTCTACATATATAAGGTGATTTTTTTAATTAAATGATTACAAACATATTACAATCACATCAAAATCTCGGCCTAAATCTCTCTAAACCATTCTCTCCAACTTTTTTAGGGATATAGAAAACTAATAGGATGGTTGGTCAATGATTTTAAAATTAAGGAATGAGAATGAAACGAAAATAAAGAATTCCAAAATAATGGAATGAAGGATATACAATATTTATGTCTTTCAAATTATTAGTATTATTTATAACATATTTAAGCATTCCTAGTGCGCACTCCTATATTTGTTGGGGAAAAAAAGTTGATGACCATTTTTATTAACATTGATTTTCATTAGATCAATCACCTTTCATAGTGATGATAGTAATTTATTTATATAAACAAATCAATTAACTCAATAACAATGAGCATATCCATAATTTATTACTACTACAATTTCACATTTATCAAACTCATTTTTATTTTAATTTCTTTTACCCGTAAATATTATTTTTTCTTTAGATTGTCTTCATCCCGATTTAGACATTGATGCGTCGAAAAAGAACGCCTTTAGATATCAGTCGTTCCTCTACGAGCACTGCTAATCACGAATCAAATCACTCGTTTTATCCTTGGCAGTCTTCAAGTAAATCTCCTTGAAAATCCGAAAATGACCTGCAAAAGTACGCCGGAGGGGGGCTCCGGCGTAGAAGCTCCGACGCTCAAGTCAGAATCGGTTATAGGAGAAATCAAAGAGGAATTCCGGCGAATATAGTGGTGTTTCTTCTCAATTCAGTGTGTATTTCATAAAAGTGTGTATATTATGTAAAAAACGTACCTTAGAATATGGAAGTAACCTGCTTATATACCTGACCCCTCTCTCCGGAGAGGGAAAGACTCGTTCTCCCTATATTCTCGGCCCATTCCTGTAAATCCGGCCCCCAAGTCCCTGAGGAATCGGTCTATCTCCCTGAAGACTTGGTTCCTCAACGTATCATCCCCTATCTTCATGGAATGACCCCTTCCTTTGACTTAGTTAAGAAAGATTAATTGATATCATGCGTTCCCCTTTGGGCCCTATCCTTAAGCCCAAAAGATATTATCCTTCCAATGTGGGCCAAAGGCCCAACCAATCTTATTTCTCTTTAGAAGCCCAGGGGTGTATTAATCCAATCCTTCAAGCTTATTGACCTAATTGAGATTACTATAATTCATCCCGTTTCCACGTGTCGACTTTTCCAGGAGCGACATATTTATCTACATCAACCACTCCCCCCTACTCTCGTAAAATACCTCAAATTTATGAGAGTAGGAAAAAACAAGATGAATTAACCTGAACACCTCTTCGTACAGATCATCGCCATCTTTCCTTCAATACTCTCTTCCATTCCTGGATACACCCAAGTTCAAGTTTCAGAGAGTGTATCATGTCGCCCTGGGAAATTATATCCCTCTCTGAAACCCTCGAGCCCTAGGGAGTTCAAAACTCTTTGAAATTTCCCCACTTCAGGGATATTAGGTGTTATGGCTCGTACTCTGAACCTTAAGGACTCTTAAGTGGCTAACACTTATCACTCAGAAACTCTCAGCCATATCCTGGCTCAATATGGTTTAGATCTCAAACCTCTCGAACTCTTTAAATGATTTACACTTCTCAAAATCTCCAGCCATACCTTGGCTAGTCCAATCAAGGTGGTTCATACACTGAACCTCAAAATCTCATAAGTGTTTCTCATTTACAATCTCATGAGTCTAGTCGCGCGATCTTAAATCGAAACAGTTCATCTCTTTGAATCTCAGAATTGTGAGGGGCTCTCTAATTCCCCTCGGCCTCACTCTCCGATCGTAAGAAACTTTAATCCTGCTTTTATACCTCTGAGTTTTTCTTTGGACGGCTAGGGTCCTATATCCCTAGTTTTGAAAACCTCTTATAACTCTGGATGTCACCTATTTCCCTCAAGCCTCGAGGGATATAATGGGTAGAGCTTCTTCTTTAATCATTTTGGGAACTGGACACCTGTTGGGTCATAGAATTACAAACACCATTTCCTGTTTCATATCAAGGACTCTCGCAAATATATCAGGAGTTGGGTTCATATCAAGAACCCACGCAAATATCCCTCGTCTTGAATATTTTTCGACTTTCCGTGTTTTATCTCATCTCTTCTTACAGCTTACAATACCTGCATATTATCTCCTTGCATGCATGTATATATATATATATATATATATATATTTCTCTTTCTTCATAAGCATGTCATATATTATATCTTTAGATATTAGATATATCATGCGTTGTCTATTCAGCTTTTCTTAGTTGTGCTTCATTGCATGTTTCTAGTATCTTCTTGACACGTAAAGGCTCTAAAGCTCATAGAGAAATTTTAAATAAGAATATAGGGTTTATGTTTTCTGTACTTACTTGGTGACTTGATAATGCTTCTAGTTTCTCTCTTAGAGTTAGAGTTTTTAGGGATTATACTCTCCCAAAAGTTAGAATTCGTAGGGATTATACTCTCCCCTAAGTTGTTTATACTCGTAAGAGTTGTTTATACTCGTGAGAGTTGTTTATAGTTTATACTCGTGAGAGTTGTTTATACTCGTAAGAGTTGTTTATACTCGTGAGAGTTGTTTATACTCGTGAGAGTTGTTTATACTCGTGAGAGTTGTTTATACTCGTGAGAGTTCTTTATACTCGTGAGAGTTGTTTATACTCGTAAGAGTTGTTTATACTCGTGAGAGTTCTTAGGGATTATACTCTCCCTGAAGTTAGAATGTTTAGGGATTATACTCTCCCAAAAGTTAGAATGTTTAGGGATTATACTCTCCCAAAAGTTAGAATGTTTATGGATTATACTCTCCCTGAAGTTGGAATGTTTAGGGATTATACTCTCCCAAAAGTTAGAATTCGTAGGGATTATACTCTCCCCTAAGTTGTTTATACTCGTAAGAGTTGTTTATACTCGTGAGAGTTGTTTATACTCGTGAGAGTTGTTTATACTCGTGAGAGTTCTTAGGGATTATTGGCAGGTTAATTATATCTTCCGCTACCATACCCCCTACTCCCCCTAGCTTTAGAGGCTGTCGTGGATAGAAACTTTAGGAATTGTTCCTAGGCATTTTCTATTCGAATCTTTATGAGCTGGTGTAAGTCTCTTTATCTTGCAATATCTCTATCATGTTATGTTTTAGTTTCCAAAACACATTCGTTATTTCAGCACTCATTATGCGGACCCCTAACAGTTATCTCATGCAAAGAATCTCAGGAATATCTCAAAATATCATATCTTATTAAATTCACAAACAATAAATGCAAGTCATACCTGACTCATGCCAACCGCCCTACCCCCTCTACCGAGAGGGTAAAATTACCCATCGAATTTCTCAGGGACTCGGCGTCCCTCAACTGTTCACACGTGTACTCTTATCTCTGATATACCTCAAGGTCTTGGATACTCAACTCAAGTTTAGGGAGCTCCTAAAGGGAAACTCCTTCATTATGTTCTGGTTCAGCTTAAGAGTGACATGTAAATCTCCAGGCTTACTCGTATATCAGTCTCAAATCAATCCTGTAAAAATACACCAAAAAGGGCTTCCTACATAGGCTCTCCAGTGCTCGGATAAGCGTCATAAGCATCAATTATATAGTTCAAACATGAAATAACCAAATAATGTAAATAAAGTCTCCTTTGATCTCAAACCTGAGACCTGTACCCCCTCTAGGACCTCCTATCATGGCAAGACGATTAATTTCTCTAATCTCCAATCTCAGAAGGGGATCAACTTGTTAACCTCTTATTTGTGGAACTCTAGGTGATCCTTGTATAACTGACCTTCCAGGGTGCAGTATTTCAGCCTTAAGGCTCGGGCCTCTCGGGACAGTGGAGCCCCTGGGTCTTTGTTCAGCTCTGTGAGGATTTCTCTCCAGTCTCCTCCAATCATCTCCATCCTTCCATCAACTCAGTGGTACTAATGTACTCAGCATATCTCTGCTAGCCCTCACGGACCTGGGCTCTTAGGTCCTGGCCAATTCATGTTCATATCTCTGGTAACCCTCATGGACTGGAATACTTCATATCTCTGCCAGCCCTGGGGGACTGGAATACTCCATATCGCTGCCAGCCCTCGGGGACTGGAATACTCTATATCTCTGCCAGCTCTCGGGGACCTGAATACTCTATATCTCTGCCAGCCCTCGGGGACCTGAATACTCTATATCTCTGCCAGCATTCGGGGACCTGAATATCCCTCCTGAACCTCTTGCGTTTTCAGCACTCCCAGAGTTCTTAAGGATTTATGGGCTGGACCTCCTCAAAATTTCTCGAAACAAAAAGGTTAAATAACAATTTGTACCAAGATTTAGTACGTGTTTTGTCAATATTCTAATGCTCATTCAATAAAAGGTGTATTCTCGTGCGAATCTTTCCACATATACAATACGTCTCACATTTTCGCAACATATTGATTGAAACGATTAACATCCACGCTAAACTAAATAGATTTAAATCATTCTCCACAACATCTTAGTTAAGGAGTAGTCATTTATGCAAATCACAACATATAATAGTTTATCATGGTTCTATCTATCACAGGTAAATTATTCTTCTCACTCAAATTCATCGCATCAACGAGTCTCATTCAAGTATCAGATTAGTATCAATCAATTAGCCAAGACAATGCATGCTACCTCATATATCACATTTTTCAACATAATAGTCAGAAAATGACTGTTGATGCAAATATTATCACAATCACTTTTTATCAGACTACACACATGTTCTCATTATAGACTTATATTTCTTATACAAACTAATTTTTCAGAAATACTTAACACTAGATCATCAACAAAAACGTCTTTCAAGTGATATTTTAATTTCAATTTACATAAAGAGTGCAGAGATACCTCCCTTAAGTTATCAAATACTCGAAAAGACTTGTGAGATTCCAGGTATATGTTCATCAAACCCTCGAAAAGACTTGTGAGATTCCAGGTATATGTTCAGGTCATTTCTGACCTACAGCCTCAGTCGCCCTCGGGAAGGCTATAGGGGCTGGAGCGCCCTGGACAACCATCACCTTCTCCCTGGATCGTGTTATTATAACATTCAGTTGTTCAGTAGTCAATACCAGCAATTCTGAACCTGTAGCTGCTGGAGATATCTCCCTGCTAGGTCCACCCCCGAGGGCTCCAGACATGTCACCCTCAGTAGGGATAGGAGTGTCTAGAGTCTCTTCCCTCAGATTCTGGACTTCTATTGGTGTAAGGGGCGGATTTTCCCCTGAAGGAACGAATGCAAGTCATTTTCCCGAACTTTCAACCAAATTCTTCGGAGGGGGAGGAAGGAAAATAGGTAGTGGAGTTCTTCCTCCCACTGGAATTCCAAATTCAGGTCGTATAGGGGAGGAAAATATATTCTTTCCCTCTTTAGTAGTTCGTCTAACAAGCTCATGTTCACCTCCAATAGTTAGGAAATAAATCTCACGTCTTAGATCTAGTTTCCCACAGACGGCGCCAGTTGATGCGTCGAAAAAGAACGCCTTTAGATATCAGTCGTTCCTCTACGAGCACTGCTAATCACGAATCAAATCACTCGTTTTATCCTTGGCAGTCTTCAAGTAAATCTCCTTGAGAATCCGAAAATGACCTGCAAAAGTACGCCGGAGGGGGGCTCCGGCGTAGAAGCTCCGGCGCTCAAGTCAGAATCGGTTATAGGAGAAATCAAAGAGGAATTCCGGCGAATATAGTGGTGTTTCTTCTCAATTCAGTGTGTATTTCATAAAAGTGTGTATATTATGTAAAAAGCGTACCTTAGAATATGGAAATAACCTGCTTATATACCTGACCCCTCTCTCCGGAGAGGGAAAGACTCGTTCTCCCTATATTCTCGGCCCATTCCTGTAAATCCGGCCCCCAAGTCCCTGAGGAATCGGTCTATCTCCCTGAAGACTTGGTTCCTCAACGTATCATCCCCTATCTTCATGGAATGACCCCTTCCTTTGACTTAGTTAAGAAAGATTAATTGATATCATGCGTTCCCCTTTGGGCCCTATCCTTAAGCCCAAAGGATATTATCCTTCCAATGTGGGCCAAAGGCCCAACCAATCTTATTTCTCTTTAGAAGCCCAGGGGTGTATTAATCCAATCCTGCAAGCTTATTGACCTAATTGAGATTACTATAATTCATCCCGTTTCCACGTGTCGACTTTTCCAGGAGCGACATATTTATCTAAATCAGACATACATGATTATAT
This sequence comes from Galeopsis tetrahit, assembly GCA_963675135.1. Classification (NCBI taxonomy): domain Eukaryota; kingdom Viridiplantae; phylum Streptophyta; class Magnoliopsida; order Lamiales; family Lamiaceae; genus Galeopsis; species Galeopsis tetrahit. The sequence continues at coordinate 68,335,163 of OY776128.1, read as the reverse complement.
TGTCAATTGTCCATCTACTAGCGTACATAGGCTCTCGCATGTAGCCAAGTCTGATTAAATATATCGAGCATAATATCTATTCAAAATTTGTTTTTATAGACAATAATTTTAACGAGACTATCTCATACACGAAATTGATCTAATTTATTCATGTTACATAGTTCATGACTCATGTACTAAGTTGATGATCCGTCTCATGTATAAGACTCTCCCTAATTACATTGCACTTCGAGGTATTTCACAAATTTCGCAAATCCACACAAAGGCGTCGTTGAATGCCCACTGAAAAAGCTCCACGTGTAAGTAGGTCAAAAAATGAGACTCTGCTACTGGTTGGTGACATTTTGTGCTGTTACTGAGAACACCGAATACACAGGTCTGTGATCCGAAAATCTTGATTCACCTCTAAAATAGCACATTTGTTTAAGCCCTTGGCCTTTCCATAAAATTCTGTCGCACCTATCATTTACATAACTGAATTAATACTAGTGAAAATAAATGAAGATGACATATTTGTTATCAATTTTTAAACGATTTCTAATTAAATATAATATTATGATTAAATAAAATAAGTACTCACCAAGCAGGAGTTCGAGCCTTGTCTTTAGGAGTGGAGATTTGAGCAACATAATTATCTGAATTTGTTATGTATTTATAAGTTGGGGCAAAATATATTTCCCCTTCTTCCCACCCTTGGAATATTCTCCCTGCCTTTTGCTCTATTCTCAACTGTCACAATTCAAAATTAACCGAAATTAATTAAATAACTCTAAATTAAATAATTATTAGTATAATTTTATTCTCTTGCAAAATTAAGTTGGAAAATTATGTACCTGATCTTGCTCAAGTAGTGCTTGCCAATCACTTTTCTCGAGTTTCTTGTATGTATCTTCGCAGATAGATGCGAACCGATAATTCAAGTCCCCAAGCCAAATTACCTTGCTGCAAGAAAATTTTGTTTCATTTTATTAAAAAAAATTGTGACATGTATAATAAATTAATAATGTCATGTTGTATGTGGAATGTGTATGATTAAAGAATTTAAACTTACTCATGATCCAAAATATTATCGAGTTTTCCAGAACTTTGTGAAAATTTTGTCCTCTTTAAAATCTCCATCACATCTAAATTTCTTCTAATTTCATCTCCCTCTTTTTCGCCTGAGGCCAAGTGAGTACACACGAAGCACAACGTTGTTTGGTGCAATGTCATACTCATAGATATTGATCCCTATTGTAATGAATTAGACAAAACATAATCTTAGTAACACTAGTAAGTCTGCACGTATATATACAAGACTAAAAGTCTAAAGATTATGTTACCTTATTTCCAAAGTAGCCCATAATGCCTCTACCAACACATGAAACCTTCAAACTGCTAATGAGGTGATGCAAATCCTCACGAATCCAAACACACAAAAAGACCCCTACCATTTGTTTGCTTGCAACCAAACCGAACTTGTGTTGTTTTTGTGGATTAAACGATTCTTCGTCACTAGAATAAGAACTTGATCTCGAACTTGAAAAATTAGAATCATCATCGAATGAAATTGAATTAGAGGAGGTTGATGACGAGGGATTAATCGTATCTCCGTTTAGAGATTTGCGGATCAAGGATATCCATTTTTCAGCTGGGGCATAGTCCTCTGAGCCAAGAATATTCCCTGCATTTAGGGGTACAATCTCCTGAAACCTGTTTCATTCACATAATAATCGATTAATTAAAATTATTCTTTATATTTTATTTGTAATGTAAATCCTACAGTGTAAACTATATTTTTCTTTTCTAGTAGTATCATTTAATATTTAAAAAAATTGATAAATTGATGACAACTGAACATACCCAAGCACATATATATCAGCTTCTACTTTACGCTTCAACCACTCACTTAGGTCTAGATCGTCGTCTGGAGTTTTTCCTCCTACATTCCATGTTCCTACAAACATCCTACAAAAACCAAATATATATAAATTAAAATCTCAAAAATTAAAAATATTAAATTGTTAAATTTCAAAATAGATAATGAATTTATGATATTAGAGGGAGTTTAATTTTGATATTGATAAATCAGCCAAGAAGCCAAAATATTAGTTGGGTATTGAATTTTAGGCCTCGTTAGTTGCAAGGCATTGACATTCAAGCTATACCTTGACTTTATATGTGGGATATGTACCTCCTATTTCCAATTTTCTCATTTAAAATTCCACTCTGGGAATCCAAAACTATCATTGACATTTTTGTTACATTAGAAAAAAAAAATAGTCTCTTTTTTCTTTCAATATATTATCATCATACACGTAACAAGTACTAGTGCAATATTTCTTAAAATAAAAATAACTAATATTGTCTGTCTTATTTAATTGACAAGTTGTACATATTACACAAGAGTTGACAATCAGCTTGGGCCCACCAAGTAAAGAGTTATTATTGGGCTAACTCGAAATATATCTGACAAACAAAATATGGCCCATCAGGTGAAGCCCAATAGACCAACTTTTACGGAGTACTTTTTTAATAGTAGAAAAAAGATAACAGTAAATTCCAGTATTGCTTACAGCTTACCTAAGACTAGTAGAGGCAGATGTAGCTTGCTGGTCGAATCCTGGCCGTTCAATTTCGTTACTTGTTTCCATCAGCCATTGATCTATAAAATAATCATGATTAAGAGTTAATTAATCCGGATTAACGACAAGGCTAAACACAAAATCCGCAAGCCCTACTTACTCTCTCAACTTCAATAATTAATTATTTAATAAATAAATATGCTAGTGTAAATAATAAGGCCGGCAAGTACCTGATAATTCTTCCGGCACGACGGCGTTTGACCCTTCGTCCGAGCAACTCTTCCTCCGCCTCTGGCTCTGGAGAGAAGCTGGATTTCAAAAATAACTTCAATTTTATTTTTTGTTTTAAAAAATAAACAAATAAAAATAACGCAAATACTCTTGTATAACTGTTACATGGGTGGGGCTATTAACACCCCCATATACTGTTATACATACCCCATTATTTTAAAGACAAAAATAGGTATGAATAAAATGACTAAGTAATCCTTGAGTAAAATAATTTAAAAAAATAATCTGAAAAAATATATTTAAAATTTGAAAATATTTTGAAAAAGTCAACAAAATATTTAAAATAATAAATCAATTAATTTAAAAAAAAAATGAAAAGATTTAATAAAATCTGAAAATATTCAGAAATAAATAAAAATAATAAAATAAAATTTTAAAAATTAATTAAAAATAAATAAAATAGTAAAAATATTTAATAAATTTGATAAAGTGTAAAAAATATTTAAATAAAAAAAAATTAAATTAATATAAAAAGATAAATAAATCAAAAATATATATTTAAAAAAATCATCTAAATCTTCAAAAATTAATAAATTAAATAAGTTTTGAAGATTTAGTTGAGTTTTTAATATTTTTAAATTTTTTGTAGGTTTAATATTTTTTTGAAGATTTTTATTTTATATTTGATTTATTTAAGATTTTATTTAATTTTGTTCAGATATAATTAAAAAATTAATTTAATTATTTTAAAATTTTAGTTGATTTTCTTAACGTTTTAAAATTTTTAATTGATTTTTTTCATTCAAATACTTTTTTAATATTTATTTGATTTTTTAAAATATTTTTCAACCTTATTTAATTTTTTTTATATTATTGAATATTTTTTGTTCGGATGATAATTTTTTTTTTCGGATGATAACTTTTTTTTTTTAAATTTATATATTTTTAAGATTTAGTTAATTTTAATAATGTTATTTTGGTTTTTATTTAAATTGTATTTTGTTTTAAGTGTTAAAAGGGTAAATAGGAAAGAATTGGGGTATGTTTAGTAATAAAAATTGATTTTTAAATTTTAATGGAGTGTGTTTAACATTTGGGGTGTGTATAACATTTTATGGGGTGTTAATAGCGCCACCCCTGTTACATATATAAGATGCAGATTGACCTTTTGTATTTGAGTTATAATATGCTGAGTGTTTGGATTAAATATAAGTTATATCGTATGTAACTGTTATACAATAATAGTTCAATTGAACGAATAAATATACGTACCTTGTGTGTTATAATCGGAGTGAAATTGTTGATCCGTCCCACCTTTTATGTTCAACCATTTTCTGGCCACAACTTTGGGCCATGATGAGTGGGACTGCAATTAATTAACGAATCTTGAACTAATTAATACTACTCACTAACAACTTAATTTGAAATAAAACATTTTTTTTTTTTTATGTATCATGCATGTCAATATTCATATCATACAAGAACAAGAAATGAGATACATACCTTGAGATGTTGGCGTTCTTGTCTCATTGTTTGGAGAGCGTGTGTGATGAAATGGGAAGATCAGTTTCTGCAGTTTCATATATAAGAAGAAATAATGAATTTAAATGAGGAGATATTTTATGGAATTTATTTATTTTTTATTGCTCATATATAAAATTAGATTAATTGGTGGATGAAAGTTCCTTAAGAAGAACAAGTGGATGTATATAGAAAAAAAAACTTGTTGGACACATTCATAAAATTAGAGATGAAATTAAGATATGTCAAATGGACTGTTTAATTTAGATTGATTTTAGTGGTATATATAAACAAGTGATATTTGTAGTATTCAACTGAAGATTAAAAAAGAAGCCATTTGCAGGAGAAATTGAGACAGCATAAAAAACAATAATCCAAGCTAGAGAGACCAATTATTGTAATTAATTAGAATAATTCTAAACGAGAGGATTAATCACTTACATGGAAGATTGAAGAGACAACAGCGTAATTACTGTAGGATTTGAGAAAGTGTCCGTGCTTAAGAGAAAGAGAGAAGAAAAAAGAGGGAACTTGAGGGTATTGATTGGTGGAGAAGAGTGTACATATTATAGGAGAAACAAAATAGAGGTGATGAATTTATACAGAGATTTAAGAATTCAGAAGACAGGACACTCAAGTACAATGAAATGATTGGAGGGGTATTCTCGTCACACAAAAGTGTGCTCGTTGTGATTTTATAGCCACTTGTATTAATTCTACTGGTTTCCTTGGATACTGTCTTTAGGCCTATTTTATTTATATATTTTTGTTTGCCAAAGCCTCCTTGTGCAAATCTCCTGAAACTTCTTGTCATTTCACCTCTAGTTTTTATTCAACCTCCACATCCACTAAATTTATTCTAGCTCGTTTTATTCATCCATCAATTTTTATACTCATTCCATCTCATAAAACAATCACTTTATCTATAAATGTACCTCACAACATTCTATCATACTCTCAACTTTTTTACTTTATACATAAATTAATCAATATTCATTAAAATTCGTACTCGGAGAAATTGACATAATAAAATTGAACGGAGAAAGTATACATATTCTCTTTTCTATTTTATTTTATTCATAATGAACTGTAAAATACTTTTACTTTATCTATTTATATACTATTTTCTTGAAATTTGTGTCAATTTTGATGGGGACTAAATTTTAGTTATTTCATTATATGATAGTATTAATTTGATGGTATTAATTGTTTCATTCAAAATTATTATTTATTTTACTACATTGAATGAATTATCACCATCGTAAAGATAATTTAAATGAGTTGAGTGATATCATAAAATTTTGAATTTGTAAAGCGATTGGAAATTAATTATTATATATTAATTTTCTAATAACACTTGTGATTCGAATCCTCCCTATTACAATTTTAAAAAATAATAATTAGTGGGGGAAGTGAACTATATATAGGTAGGGGGGAAAAAATCTATATAGTTAGGATGAAGAAGAACAAAATTAATTTGTTTTTTTATTTTAAGAAATTAATTGCTTTCCACGAAGAAGCCCACAATGCTTATCAAAATTTGGTCGAGATATCTTACCAAAAATTTTGGTGGTATATGAGTATATCCGAGTTGACTCGTAAGTTATATAATTCGATGTATCTGAAGTAGATTGTTTCTCAAAGTTCAGCCATTACTTGATTCGACATATCCGTACACTTCAAGTATGCAGATATTTTGCTATTTTACTCTACATATTAAATTACCTAAGAAAATCATATTATGCAGATATTAAGCACGAAATTATTGACACATGCTAAAAGACTGAAAAAAAAGAAAGAAATCAAGGCATAATTGCAACAAATCCATTAAACTATCATCGAAATTGCGCATATAAACTACCAAATTGTTTTTTTGCTTCTTTTCTTTTTATCAAATAAATCACTAAACTAATTTTTGAGGCTAAATTTTTTTCGATTTTTGACATGTGCATTAGTGCGTCACACTTTTTTTTTTTTAAATGTAACGTCCCAAAGGTATTTTCACCCTAAGAAGGTGAGTGTACAAATTTTAATAAAAATGTAAGAAAATTTATAATGAGTAGAGTTTTTAGGGATAATTTTGTAAACTTTTTATGAATAGAGTAAAGAAAAAAAGTAATTTGATTATTTATTTGGATCCAAAAGGAATGACATACAGTAAAACCTCTTTAAATTAATAACCTTGGGACCATGGAATTTTATTAATTTAAAGAGGTATTAATTTATCGATAAATTAATATTTATTAATTAAAAGAGAGACTTTTTGAATTCATCAAATTTAGTACATATGTATTAAAAATAAATGAATTCATATATGTTTCATTGATTATATTCATGTATTAATCAATTCTTTTTAACTAATTAAATATTTCATTGTATACATGTTTACATTAATTCGTTGCACTTAAATATATTAATACATGATGAATGAAACATATTGTTGGGAATAAAATGAGATATGTTTTGATTTAATACCAAAACCCCCTGAGACATGCCTAAGTCAAATTGAATATGTTCTAGAAATGTTAGAACATATAGTATAAAGGTTAGATGAGGAGCTAATATGTTAGGTAGCTCTTAGATGAGTAGATGCACAATTTGAGGGGGAACACATGCTTAGAAGTCCATCAAGAACAAGTCCCCTCAAGGCTCAAACTCTGGATACAACACTAAGTCTTTTGAAGACCAACTATACTGATCAGGAGAGTTGTCCAGAGGAGTTGTCTCAGTACAAGAAATCAAGATAAAGTGCTCTGAAAGTTGAGGTCAACTATGCTGAAGAAATAGAGACAACCATACCCTAGAGAACTACAAATCAACATGCTAAGATCACCTTGAAGTGAAACAAAGGGTATGAGCCAAGTCATCTGAAGAAGAGCAAGCCAACCTTACTGATAAGCAAGACTGCTGATAGTGATAAGGAGAGTTGTCCAAATGATGAGGAATGTTGTCCTATCAGAAGCCATGTCCAAGTCTTACTTCAATCCTCATATCTTTCAAGAGTGAAAGTGAGAAGGTTGTAGTAGTAGAAGTGGTAGGAGCTGACTGTTGAGAGAAGAACAGTTCAGTTCTGAGTTGAGAAGAGGGTACTAGAACTCTAGACATCCTAGGGATCAATTCACCAAGGAGTGGTGTTCTTGATCAAGTGCACCTTGGCACTATAAAACAAGTTAATTCCAAGAGTGAAGGAATTATCCTGTTAAATCAGGGAAAGTGGATGTAGGAGCTTGAATCTCTGAACCACTATAAACTCTTGTGTTGATTTACATTTCAAGTACTTTCATACATTCAACACTGCACACAAAACTGGTCTTTCAAAGGATAAACATTCAAAGACTGTGCAAAACTGATTTGGACAAGTTCCCTGAAACTGGACTGTATTGATTTGACTAAGTGATTTCAGAATCTAAAGGAGTCTAAACTAAAAGGGCCAACCACTATTCCGCACATATAACTCCCCTAGATAGTTATTCAACTAAGTACTCAATAGTACTTAGTAGTCTGATTATCTTAGAAGAGTTAATCATCTTCAGCAGAGTTGTCCAAGACAACCTTGCTGAGCTCTGGTTTGATCAAGTTAGAAAAGAATTTTCATACAAGTGTATTCCTCCCCCCCCCCCCCCATACACTTGTTATATACTCCTTTCAGGACCAACAAGTGGTATCAGAGCAGGGGTTCAAAGACCACTGCTTCTGAAAAACCATCTTGGTTTTCAAAAATCACATATTTGGTGTGGTCACTGAACTGATCTATTTGAAATCCTATCAATTGTTGACTAACTGTGTGTTCTTGAGATATGGCCAACAACAATGCTGCTGTTCCACCTCCTAATGCTCAAGGATTGGACAACATGGCCACAAATCCAGTCAACCACATTTCTCATCACAAACTGCCCATGTTCTCAATTGACAACTATGATTTCTGGAAAATCAGAATGAGGGCTCATCTTGCATCTCTACATACTGATATGTTGAGAGTGATCACAAGAGGTCCTTTTGTGTTCACCTTTGTCAATCCCAGAGTCACTGAGGCTCAAAGAGCAGATATATGGGAATTGATTCCCAAAGATGAAGATGACTTCACTGCTGATGAAAAGAGAAAAGATAATTTAAATTATCTTGCCATGAACACCCTCTACCAAACAATTCCAGATGCAATCATGGGAAGGGTCTACCACTGCACAACTGCCAAAGAGATATGGGATACTCTTACAGAAATGTGTGAGGGTACTGAAAAGATCAAGGAGAATAAGCTCCAAGTGGCAGTGCAGAAATTTGAACAGTTTTCAATGGAGTCTGAGGAGTCCATTGATAAGTTTGCTGGTAGATTCACTGATGTGATGAATGAGATCAACTCATTGGGCAAGGTCTACACCAAGAGAGAAGTTGGGTTGAAGATCTTGAGAAGTCTCACTCAAAAGTGGGATGTCTATGCTGTAATGATGCAAAATACCAAAGATCTCTCCACCATGCCCATGCAACAAATCTTCTCAGAACTCAAAGCTTATGAGTTCGACCTCAATAGAAGAAAGCCTGTTGAGGAACCTTCAAATCCTACTAAGGGAGTGGCATTCAAAGCCAAAGCTGCTGAACCAGAAATGCAGTCCACTCCAAGATCATCAAAGTCAGTCTCAAAGACTGAAATGAAGGAAGAACTAGCCTTGATGGCTAGAAGGTTTGAAAAGCTAAATTCAAGGTTTGGTAGATACAAGAAATTCTACCAGGACAACAAATTCAGGAGAAGGTACAACTCTCCTGAAGATCAGGCTGAAGCCAAAAAGCCTGAAGAGAAAAGATCAGAGGACAAGTACTCTGATAGGAGAAGGTCCAGTAGAGCTGAACCCTCATCATAAAAAAGAAGAGAAGAATCAAAGAAAGAAGATGATGAAGATCTGTGCTATAACTGCAAGAAGAAAGGGCACTTCCAGTATGATTTCACTGAATTAAGCTCTAAGGAGAGAAGAGAGAGGCAAGCTAAAAGAGACAGAAAATTCACCAATAGAAAGGCCATGATGGCTGGTGAAGAATCTGATAGTGCTGAAAGCTTCAACTCTTCTGATGGACTGTTCTCCAACAGTGATGATGATGATGATGTCTGCAACATGGCTCTTGAGGATGATGAGGTATCCTCTACTTCTAGTTCACCATCATTCATCTCACAAAACAATAGTGAGGTCAACTTGAAGCTTTCCCTTGGAAAGTTGATGGAAGATTTCACTATGCTACAAGAATTTCATGATAATTGTGTGAGAGAAAATGAAAGATTGGCTATTGAACTTGCCAAAAACTCTGAGGCAGTTGTTGATGTCAAGTCTACTGAGTTGTATCAACAAGTCTTGAGAGAGCTTGAGGAAGCAAATCTCAGGATAGTTGACCAACAAAAGGAGATTGATGATCAACTTCTCTCTCAGAAGAGAAAAGATTTTGAACTTAAAATTCTAAATGCCAAGTTTGAAAACCTCTCACATGAATATGACATTCTTAAATCAAGTGAAGAGAGCCTGAAATTAAAGATGTCTGCTCTGAAGAAATCCTCTAGAGCAATAGAGGAAATTCAGAGTTATCAAAGACCTATGGCTCAAAGAAGTGGATTAGGTTTTGATCCATTTGAATCTTCACCTTGTCTTAGTGTTGCTTCTGTGAGTAACACTAAGAGAATCTTTGTTAAGTCAGTGGCACAAACTGAAAATGAAATGATTCAGCCACTGAACAAAGGAAAGGGCAAAATGGATGATCTGCCTACTCAAGTGCTTCAGGAGATTAGGCCAAAACCTAAGGAAATGGCCAAAGCTCCTGAACATAAGAGGAATGTTGGTCAGCAGAGTAGACCCAATGGAAGGGCAACTCTCCTGAACAATGTTCAGAGGAATTATCCAAGGTATAATCAGCCTAGGCCAACTCTTCTGAGAAAGCCTCAGCTAACTAGACCTAAGGATAAGTATCCTCAAAGGCAAAATAAAATGAGACAACCAAAACCCTTCCTGCCAAAGGGTAATGGTCATAAGAAAGCCTTTCCTCAAAGATTCCCTCAAGTAGCACAAAGAACTCGAAAGTTCAGGAGATTTGACAATTATCCTGAAACTTACAGAGTTAACACATTCACACACACTTTCCCAAAGGCATTTAAGGGAAAGACAGTGTATGTAGATGCTAGAGGAAGACAACTTAGCCACCTTGAATCAATCAGGGTTATTAGGCAAGTTTGGGTTCCTAAAGGTACAGCTAACCTCTCAGGACCCAAAACTCAAAGGGTACCTAAACCTATCTAATTGCAGGTACCTGAGGGCCACAAGAAGAGGAGCATGAGCAAAAAGTCAGCATGGTACCTTGACAGTGGATGTTCAAGGCACATGACTGGAAACAAGGAACTCCTCACTGATTTTATTGAAAAAGAAGGCCCAAATGTCACATTTGGAGACAGCTCACAAGCAACTACAAAAGGTTATGGTATTTTGATGATTGGTAACATCAAAGTATCCAATGTATCTTATGTGGCTGGTCTCAAATATAATCTCCTAAGTATCAGTCAAAATTGTGACAAAGATTTCAATGTTGAGTTTTCTAGTGGAAAATGCTTAATTAAAGATAGGACTCAACAAACTCTATTGACTAGAACTAGGAAAGGAAATGTGTACTTTGCAGACTGGGACAAGTCTACTGATGCTGCATGCTTCATTGCTAAGAGTTCTAGTGAACAAAGTTGGTTATGGCATAAAAGATTAAACCACTTGAACTTCAAAACAATGAACAAGATTGCTAGAAATACATTAGTTAAAGGACTACCTAATGAGGTTTTCATTAAGGAGCATGTTTGTAAACCATGCCAAGAAGGAAAACAGATCAAAGCCTCATTTAAGGGAAAACCAGTCATCTCTACTGAAAGGGTGCTTGAACTCCTACACATGGACTTTTTTGGACCAATTACCCCTGCAAGCATAAATGGTAGAAAATACACATTGGTTGTAGTAGATGACTTCTCTAGGTTTACATGGGTAGTATTTCTCCTTAATAAGAAGGAAACTCAAGTCAAACTACCTGAACTATTAAAGAGATTGTCAAATGAGAAAAGCCTTAGCATTATCAAGATAAGATCTGATAAAGGCACTGAGTTCATTAATTCATACATCAATGAGTATTGCACATCTAATGGAATAGCTCATGAAACCTCAGCAGCTAGAACTCCTCAACAAAATGGAGTTGCAGAGAGAAGAAATAGAACTTTAAAAGAGGCTGCTAGAACTTTAATTGCTGATTCTAATTTGCCTAAGAGGTTTTGGGCTGAAGCTATAAACACTGCATGCCATACTCAGAACAGATGTTTGATCACTAAGGGGCAAGGCAAAACCCCCTATGATCTCTGGAAAGGAAGATTGCCTAAAGTGTCATACTTTCACATTTTTGGTTGCAAGTATTTTATTCACAATAATGGGAAAGATCAGCTGAAAGCCTTTGATAGCAAAGCTGATGAAGGAGTATTCCTTGGATACTCTCAAATCAGTAGAGCTTTCAGAGTCTACAACAAGAAAACCCTTATTGTAGAGGAAACACCTCATGTTGTGTTTGATGAATCTATTCATGAGTTCGGGAATGAGAACTTGGAATCAGAAGAAATCACACAAAGGACAACCAGACTGAGCCTAAAAGACAAAGACACTGATTTCATAGAAGTTGTCCAAACCAACCCACCTGAAAACTTCACTTTGGACAACAACCCTGAAGGCAATTCTCCTGAGGCAAATCCCACTAAAAGGAATGATGAACTGAATGATCCAATCCCAGTTCACATCCAGGTAACAACTACCAATGAAGAAGCAGTTCCTGCTGAGGTAGTTAATGGATTAAATAATCAAGAGGGAACTCGAAATGTTGAAAATACCAATGTCCCTGACATTGAGGACAACACCCCTGATTATGATCCTGAGTTAGATCCTGCATTCAATTACCCTGAATTTTATGAACAAAATGACTCAACTTCAGTAGAGGACAACTCTACTGAAGAGATCAGAAAAAGAAGGACTTGGTTGTCTGACCATCCTACTGATCTAATACTTGGTGACCCAAGTATAGGAGTCAAAACAAGGAGATTTCATGGTGAAAGTGTTCTTTTCTGTTGTTTCTTGTCAGAGCAAGAACCAAGTGACATTGAGGAAGCACTTCAAGATGCCAATTGGATTACAGCCATGCAGGAAGAACTGAATCAATTCACCAGAAATGAAGTATGGGAGCTGGTGGATAGACCTTCACATCAAGATGTTATTGGAACAAAGTGGGTGTTCAAGAACAAGAAGAATGAAAATGATGTGATTGTCAGAAACAAAGCAAGACTTGTGGCAAAAGGCTATTGCCAACATGAAGGCATTGACTATGATGAGACATTTGCACCTGTGGCAAGACTAGAAGCAATAAGGCTCTTTCTAGCTTATGCAGCCCACAAGAGGTTCAAAGTGTACCAAATGGATGTCAAGAGTGCCTTTCTGAATGGAGTCTTGAAAGAAGAAGTCTATGTGGATCAACCACCAGGATTTGAGATTGGAGATCAAGTCTACAGATTAAAGAAGGCTCTATATGGACTCAAGCAAGCCCCTAGGGCTTGGTATGATACACTGTCACAATTCCTCTTGGATCATGGATTTACCAAGGGAACTGTGGACAGAACTCTCTTCAGAATGTCTGAAGGAGAGGACATCTTGCTTGTCCAAATTTATGTGGATGACATAATTTTTGGATCTCCAAATGAAAAGCTGTGTGAGAAGTTCTCCAAGCTTATGCAAAGCAAGTTTGAGATGTCCATGATGGGGTTGATGAACTTCTTTTTGGGTCTACAAGTCAAGCAATCAAAAGAAGGAATCTTCATCAACCAAGCTAAGTACACTAGAGAAATGATCAAGAAGTTTGGGTGTGCTACTAGCAAGCCAGTAAGGATCCCAATGAACACAAATTGGAAGATGGATCCTGATGAGAGTGGTGTTTCAACCAATTCCACTGAGTATAGAGGAATCATTGGTTCACTCCTCTATCTCACTGCCAGCAGACCTGACATCACCTTTGCAGTAGGTGTTTGTGCAAGGTTCCAAGCAAATCCTAAGAAAAGCCATCTTGAGGCTGCTAAGAGGATTTTGAGGTATCTCAAAGGCACTGAGAACTTAGGCCTTTGGTATCCTGTTGATGACAACATTGAGTTAACTGGCTACTCAGATGCTGATTATGGAGGTTGCAGAATTGATAGAAAGTCCACTTCAGGGACTTGTCAATTCTTAGGCAACAAGCTCATATCTTGGTTCTCCAAGAAGCAGAACACAGTGGCAACTTCCACCACTGAAGTTGAATATGTTGCAGCTGGAAGTTGTTGTGCTCAGATCCTATGGTTGAGACAACAACTAAGAGACTACAGAGTCAACTCTACTGAAGTGCCAATATTTTGTGATAACAATAGTGCCATTGCTATTTCACAAAATCCTGTCTTGCATACAAGATGCAAACATGTGGACATCAAGCATCACTTCATTAGAGACCATGTGGAGAAGAAGGACATAAAGTTGGTCAAGATCCATACAGATCATCAAAAAGCTGATATACTAACTAAGCCACTTGCAGAGGCAAGGTTTCTGGAGCTATCAGCAGAGTTGGGTTTACTTGATCCAGGGAAGTTGGACAAGTAAAACTCATTGAAGTTAATGGGAGTAAAAGAGCTGAATTGATATTCAGTAGACTTGGACAAGTCTACTAAAGTGCAGAAGAGATGATCACAATTACTCAGGACACTTGTCCATTGATATTCAGGACTCTTGTCCACATCTCTTCAGGACACTTGTCCTTGTAGGGTCAGATAAGTTGTCTTGGCTATCAAACTATTTTCTTGGTTTGATAAGCACCTATTTTGGGTAATCATTGTCTACCTTGATATCTGTCCCAATTACAGATATCATCTCTATGAGATTTAATTTGTCCCCCACCCAAAAGGTCACTTTCCATGCATTAAATGCCAGGATTTAACTCTTGTTTGCATTACACTTTTCAAGCCATGATCTATCTCGAAAACTCCCCAACCATTAACTAATATTAAATACCTTCCACGTTTTGAATAAAACCAATAACTCACTGTTACATTGGTTTTTAACCATTGGATCAAAACTGGCCAACTCCCCTGAAATTCATCCTGGCCGTCCAAGTGTGTTTTCCATTTTTGACAACAGTTGAAAATACACAAATCTCACCAACTCATTGACAAACATTCTTTTTAGAATATTCTCAAGTCTTAAAACTTCCCCACACACACTTCTTCCCAAGCATTCGAAACCCTAACTCATTTTCTTCAAACTCTCTCAAAACTCTCTCATTTTCACCTCTGTAACCTTCAATGGCCCCCAAAGTTAGACCAGAGATGATCATAGATTTCTCCAACAAGGCTCTAGACCTTGATTTTGGATACTTGAGCAATAAGAACAACCTTCACTTTGAGCCAATAGTATCATTTACAAGTGAAGATCCTGAAATCACTCCAACCCTGAGATGGTTGAGAAGGGCTGGTCTTCAAAAGTTTATGGAAGTGAAGCCAAGCTCTTGTCTGGAAAGCTACATGGCTGAGTTCTTTGCCTTTCTTAAATGGAGAGGTAAGCCAGAAGATGGTGAAGTTTCCACCAAACTGTCATATATTGCAGAGGGTGAGGAGGAAGAGAGATTTCATAGAGTGAAATTCTCTTCAGAAGATCTTGAAGGAGCCTTTGGATTGCCTTCAGATGGAAGGAATCCAGAATTTTATGGTGCTGATCATGAAGAGGAGATAGCACAAGAATGGCTCATAGTTCCAGGTCCCATCTCTTCAACACAAAACAAGAAGACTCTCAAACCGGAATTTCTCAACCTCTTTGAGGTAGTTGCTAAGAGTCTCTTGAGCAATACTGGAAGTTTGGAGCAAGTCAGCCATCCAAGAATCAGAATCATGGCTGCTATTATTAATGTTAGTGACAAAGGCATCAAGTTTGATTGGAGGACCTTCATCATATCTGAGATGTTGAAGGAAAAGGCCAAGTTTAAAGTGAGAGCCCACAACAAGGTTGTGCTAGATGGGAAACTCAAGTACTGCACCAGGGCAAGCTTGTTGATTGAGAAGTTCTCCCATTATTCACAGATGCAAACCTTTGCAAAGCCCCTCCCAGCCCAAAAGATTCTGTTCAGAAAGCTCAGCAAGAAAACTGAGCAAAGGAGGATGCTAATGGCCAAACCTGCTGAAGAGAAGATGGAGGAAAAGCCAAAGTTGAAGAAGAGGACAAAGGCCAGAATGGTGAAAACAAGGAAAATGTCTCAAATCCCCTCAGAGGAGAAATCAGATGCTTCAACTGAAATTGAAGAAGTTGCTGAAGAGGGAGTGAGTGTGCCTTCTGATCATTCAGAAGAGTTGAGACAGAAATACAATGAGACTAGACAAAAGTCTAAGGGTGATAAAAGGATCAGGGAGGTTGTCCCTGAGAAGGATGGTGAAGGAAGTGGGAGCAGTAGGGCTAGCAAGAGAAGGGACAAGCCTACTGAAAAGGTGTTGGAGCTCCAAGAGGAAAGGTCTCTACAACTTGCTCTTAGAGAGAGCAGAGCTGAAAGCAGGACCAAATCCAAGTCAAGGACCAACTCATCTGGTTCTGGTACTCCAGAATCCAAGGTCCCTGAAGGTCAACCAATAGAGGCCAACATCCCTGAAATTCAGAACCCTGAGCCCAACTCCCCTGAAACCCATATAACCCCAACCAATCAACCTATCACCCCCATCAATCTTACAAAGAGATACTCTCCTGAAGGGAATGTGCAAAGAAGTGGGATAGATGTGCTAGCAGATATAGCAGTTGATGAGACAAGATTAAACTCTCCCCTTGACTCATCTATGCTCAATTATTCAAAGCTTTTAGAAGTTGCACTCTTT
The DNA here is from genome assembly GCA_963675135.1 of Galeopsis tetrahit. Lineage (NCBI taxonomy): Eukaryota > Viridiplantae > Streptophyta > Magnoliopsida > Lamiales > Lamiaceae > Galeopsis > Galeopsis tetrahit. The sequence goes on along the minus strand of OY776128.1, from coordinate 68,318,939 downwards.
GAGCCAACCCCCCTGAGTAAAGCCCCTTCAGATCCATTGCTCTCAAAAGCAACTGAAGCACCTTCTATTGCACCCAACCCTTCTGAAGCCAACATTCCTGAACTAAACCTTCCTGAAGCCACATTAGGAGAACCCAGAGCCAACTCCCCTATAACCCAAAGTCCCCATTCAAGTGGAGATGAGGAGGAGTATACTTATGAAAGTATGCTCAGAGGAGGAGCCAAGGCTACTGTGGACAGTCTGTACCCACAGCTTGCTGAATTTCCAAGAATTCAGAAGACATTTCATGATCTAAGGATGCTTGTTGATGTAAAAGACAAGTCTATGATGGAGATATCACAAGTCATCCAAGATAAGGGTGCAAACTGGTGGCAAGTGGAGGAGAACAGATTGCTACACTTTGCTGGAGTTTCAAAGACAAGATTTCTCATTGATGAGGAAGTGTTTGCAAAGCTGGTAGCTGATAAGATTAATGAGGAGAGGGAAAGAAAAGCTAAGGGCATCAAACACCCTGAAAGTAGCTCTAATGATGATGATTCCCCTGATGATCCCTCAAACCCCTCAAAACTAAACCCTCCTGAAACCCCTCAAGCCAATATCCCTAAGCCTTTTGTATCTGAAAGATTATCCAACCCTCCTAGAACCTATCATAGGAAAGGCTCTGTATCTTTAGAGGTGTTGACCAAGGGTGGTAACACAACCAAAGACACATCTGCCAATGAAGGTTCTTCTGAACCCAAGACACAACCTAAAGATGTGGAGGTTCCTGTATTAGAGGCTGGTTTGGTTAAGGCCTATTCAGTGTCAGATGAGTTGGACACTGATCAGCCCTTAATCATTCAGGATGACTCAGTGGCTGTTGATATAAGCACTGTGATCTCCCCACAACTGCCATCTTTGAACCTTGTTGAAGGTGGAGATGCTGCAGGTCTAGGTGAAGGAGTTGAAAAGGAGATGATAGTTGAAAAACCAGAGGGAGTAGTAGATGAAAGAGATGTGGTGATCACTAGGATAGTGAGTGTACCACCAAATGAGGGTGATATAAGTGAGGAAGGGCAGGCTATTCTTGAAGTCAAATCTGAACTTCAGGAATCCCTTGATGAGAGGAGGCCTGTACCTTTAAGTGAGGAAATCATTAATGAAGGGAGAAAAGAAATAGTTGAAAATGAGGAGAAGACTACTGATGTATCAGAGTCTTATGAAAAAGACATTGAGGGAGATAAATGTGTTTTTACTGACTCATTTGATTTGTCTGATATTGCATGTATAACCTTTGATCAAATTTTTGCAGATGAACTCTTAACAGATGCACCCATCCAAGTTGATAGTGGATCAGCACAAGCCTTGCTTGGGATGCAATCAGAGAAATTGGATTCTTTGGCTCATCAAGTCCAAACAGCTCATGCAGAAACTTCTGGAGCTTTGGATGAGCATGGAAGAACCTTGGCATCTGTAGAAATGAGACTAACTGGCTCAGAAGATGTGGTGTTACCTACCTTGGAAGCAAGGATCAGTGGAGTTGAGACTGGTCTGCAAACCATCTCCACTGAAGTCATCAAGGCTAAGAACACTATGAGGTCAGTTTCAAAGGATGTAAAGAAATAGCAATATTTGCTAAGAATCAACCACAATAGGAATGTGAAGACATTGAGATCAGTGGTAAAGAAAGCTCTTAGAAGAAAGACTGCCCTGCAAAGACAAAGAGCTGAAGAGCAAAGGCTAGCTATGGTGAAAGCAGCCTCAGAAATTTTTTCCCAAGAGGTATTGGCCAACATTGCTGAAGGTGCAGTGGCCAACCTCACTGAGCTTCTTAAGGCCCAACTAGATGCATCTTTAAAGGCAACCATGGAGGAGGTTGTTCAACAGAAAATGAAGCCTGTTCTAGCTTTCCTTAGCTTGAGCAGTGATAGGATGCAAAATATACATGATGAGAATGTATATCTGTTGGAGGAGATGAAGTCTCTAACCCAAGCCCAGTCCTTATTGGCATCTACTATGAGTGAATTGAAGCCTGAATGTTTTGATGCTGCCAAAAAGGGGGAAAGGGAAAGAGCAAGAGCAAAAGGTGCCTTAGTAATTGGAAGCCCAGTCAAAGGGGGAAAGGGTAAGGACATAGCTCCTGAAGGAAAGGGAAAGGAGCCAGCAGTGCTAAACTTGGAAGAATTGGATGAAGAAGAGCAGTTAGCACTTGCCTTGAAGAATTCAATGGCCTCAGCTCAAGAGGAAAGAGTGAGGTTACAGCAAAGGCCAGGTGGTGAGGTATCTGGTTTGGACAAAGATGCTGAAGGTGTCCAAACTAGAGGAAAGATCAAGAGGGCAAAAGGAAAGAAAAGACAAGTTGAGAAATTCACTGGCTTTCCCAACAGCCTTGATCTTCCACCTGAATTCAGAGTTGTTGATGATGAACCTATCTCAAAGAAGGCCAAAACTGCTGAAGAACCCAAGAATGCTGAAAAAGACAAGTCTTCTGAAAAAGAAAAGTCTACTGAGACTAAGTCCACTGAAGGTGCCAAAGCTTCTGAAGATGTAGAGGAGCTGTATGAAGAAGGCTTTGGACCAGGACCCAAGAAGAAGAAAGTAGTGGTGTTAAATGATCCATCAAAGCTGTTTCATGAAGGGTATGGCAAAGACCCTGAAACTCAACAGAAACTGGCCATGATGAGGGCCCAAGAAAAGATGGATTTGATGGATGAAGCACAAAGGGCAAGAGATAAGAGAAGAGCAGACTTCCAGAAGCCAAGAAGGAAGAGAGCAACATATAACAAGATGAAGCCACAGCTACTGATCCCAATGGACACCAAATATCCTCACTTGGATAAATGGGTACCAAAACAGTTGAATGACTCATGGGAGGAAGCAAAAAGGGAGTTTGTCTATGACTACTATGTCATTGACAGATGGAATGGAAAGGATGCCAACTCCACTTTTGCTGAGTTCATGATAGAGTACTACAGAGAACTTTATCAACAATTGCTTGCAGCTGCTGACATTGCAAGATTTGAACTCACTGCTCCCAAGCCAATCATATACATGCCTCCAAAGCTTGAAGGATGGATTGATCAAGCAAGAATTCTGAGAGAATTCACTGAGATCCTCAAGCTAAACAAGATGGTTCTTGGACCTAAGGGAACAAACCAAGAAGCCATGGCCTTGAAAAGAAGAGTGTGGGCACAATATGGGATGCTGCCACCTCCTGAGGATGATCTTTGAAATGGCTAAGTCTTCTGACCTATCTTGATTGATCAACTATGCTAAAATATGGTCAAGAGTGCTGATGTGGTGTGCTGTGAAAAATTTGTTTGCTCTGATATGCTTTGGATTACTCTGATATAAGCATGATTCTCTGATATCTGATGTTTTGCTCTGATCCAAATACTGCTGAGTGTTGTTAGTATTTGATCTGATTCTAAAATTCTAGAAATATTTTGTATAGTGAAATGCTCTGATGTATTTAGTGTTAATGATTCATGCTCTGATGTATTTAGTGTTAATTTCAACTATCAACATGTCTGTAATGATTTTCTAATGAATGATAGTTGAACTTACTTTGAATCAAGATACACTCATCTCTCTATGCCTATCTATGAAACCTATGTGCAACATGAATGGTGAGTACACTAACACATTATTTTTCAGGATAATTGACCTTAGTCATGTCTTCTGAAGATTAATGTAATAGGTGTAGCTAAGTCACTTTTGCATAAGTTGTATAGGTTTTGGCATCATCAAAAAGGGGGAAATTGTTGGGAATAAAATGAGATATGTTTTGATTTAATACCAAAACCCCCTGAGACATGCCTAAGTCAAATTGAATATGTTCTAGAAATGTTAGAACATATAGTATAAAGGCTAGATGAGGAGCTAATATGTTAGGTAGCTCTTAGATGAGTAGATGCACAATTTGAGGGGGAACACATGCTTAGAAGTCCATCAAGAACTAGTCCCCTCAAGGCTCAAACTCTGGATACAACACTAAGTCTTTTGAAGACCAACTATACTGATCAGGAGAGTTGTCCAGATGAGTTGTCTCAGTACAAGAAATCAAGATCAAGTGCTCTGAAAGTTGAGGTCAACTATGCTGAAGAAATAGAGACAACCATACCCTAGAGAACTACAAATCAACATGCTAAGATCACCTTGAAGTGAAACAAAGGGTATGAGCCAAGTCATCTGAAGAAGAGCAAGCCAACCTTGCTGATAAGCAAGACTGCTGATAGTGATAAGGAGAGTTGTCCAAATGATGAGGAATGTTGTCCTATCAATGGAACAACCTTCAGAAGCCATGTCCAAGTCTTAACAAGAGAATCTGAAAGTCAGACATTGGGAAGAGTGCTGCAGAATGAAGACAAAGTCTTAACAGCCGTTTATTTCCCAAATGAGGACATGTCACTATCAAGATTCTGTCTTCTAAGTTGAAGAACTGAAATAAGACATTTATGGACATTTGGGGCTGCCTCTCCAACGGGCAAATCCTTCATTTGTCTATAAATACAGAAGTGTGAAGACCATTTGAAAGTACCTCAACACAATCCAACATTGACAAGAACTCACAAGCAAGAGTGCTTTCAAAGCTTTCAAAGACTATCTTAGTCTTCAATTACTTCATCTAAGCTGAACTACATTGTATATCCATACACAAGCTTAGAGAGATATCCTATCCTTATACACTGATCTTCATTGTAAAGGATATCTCATTAGTTGGAACCTTACTTCAATCCTCATATCTTTCAAAAGTGAAAGTGAGAAGGTTGTAGTAGTAGAAGTGGTAGGAGCTGACTGTTGAGAGAAGAACAGTTCAGTTCTGAGTTGAGAAGAGGGTACTAGGACTCTAGACATCCTAGGGATCAATTCACCAAGGAGTGGTGTTCTTGATCAAGTGCACCTTGGCACTATAAAACAAGTTAATTCTAAGAGTGAAGGAATTATCCTGTTAAATCAGGGAAAGTGGATGTAGGAGCTTGAGTCTCTGAACCACTATAAACTCTTGTGTTGATTTACATTTCAAGTACTTTCATACATTCAACACTGCACACAAAACTGATCTTTCAAAGGATAAACATTCAAAGACTGTGCAAAACTGATTTGGACAAGTTCCCTGAAACTGGACTGTATTGATTTGACTAAGTGATTTCAGAATCTAAAGGAGTCTAAACTAAAAGGGCCAACCACTATTCCGCACATATAACTCCCCTAGATAGTTATTCAACTAAGTACTCAATAGTACTTAGTAGTCTGATTATCTTAGAAGAGTTAATCATCTTCAGCAGAGTTGTCCAAGACAACCTTGCTGAGCTCTGGTTTGATCAAGTTAGAAAAGAATTTGCATACAAGTGTATTCCCCCCCCCCCCCATACACTTGTTATATACTCCTTTCAGGACCAACACATATACTATATAAATCTCAATATATAAATAAAATAATTCATAAACACCCAACTATGTCTTCTCATCTAAAAGACATCGCAAAATCATCCATAAATGATCAAATGCGTAAAGCATTATGTGAGTATAAGAGGGACCGTAGATTCAATTAGGTTTAAATGATAAATTTTGTTGTTGTTGCAAGAGAACTCGACACCAGAACTCATGACTGCCAATAAAAAAGTTAGGGATGAAATCCAATTAGATTTAAATTTTAATAAAAATCAAGTAACAATAGATTCATATTTTAGTAAATTACCATAATATTTATAATTGTAGAGTAATATTTATGAATTATTAATTTAGAGTTTTAATGGGACCTAATATTTATAAAGAGATTTTTCAAAAATTATTATCTTATTATCTTATCGAATTTGATGATTTTTTACAAAGGCCCAAGTCGGGACCGGAAAATTTTATTATTTTAGAGAGTTTATTAATTTATAGAGTATTAATTTATAAAGGTTTTACTGTATGTGCAAATATGTGTATATTTTGAGGGTGAAACTGTGTGTGTAGGTGTTAAGTATAGTAAAGTAGAGCAGTAGTGTAGAGTAGTAAGCATGGGATCACAACCATGCAAACCCTCACGCGTAGCATACAGCAAGATGCATGGGATTACAGCCCATGCACAAACCCTTATTAGTTAGTTAGAAGAAAGGTAGTTAGTGTGGTTTTGTAACAACAAGTTGTTAGATAGAAGGCTCTGGAATCTAAGCCTCTATATATAGTGTAACATATCACACTTTGCAATTAAGCTGAAATTATACATTCAAACATGGTATCATAAGAGCAGGTTTTCTCATGGTTTTGTGTTTGATTTTGCAAGTTCGATTCATCCTTCTTCTGCCTTTCTTCGTTCATCATTATGTTCTTCTGTTCTTTGAATCTTCAAACACTTTCATGCCTATCTTCATCATTGTATGAACAGTAACTGTTTTGTTCATACAATAACCGTTTTTCTCTTCAGCTTCTCGATCCATTTCTCTTCCGCTAGCCTCTGTTTCTATCATGACTACATCATCTACCAATCCTTCAACTCTTCCGAGATTTATCACTCTTTCGATTCGCCTTGATAATGACAATTATCCATTCTGGCGTAATCAAGTCCTTGCATCTGTTAGAACACATTGCTTTGACGATGTCCTTCTTTGCACTACCGTTCCACAGGATCCAACCTCTTCTACATCGGATTCTGTTTCGTGGCAAAGACGATATCAATTTTTACTCAGCTGGCTTCTTAGCTCTGTTTCTGATTCAATGCTAGGACATGTGAGTCGTTGTGAACACTCGTTTCAGCTATGGCAAGCATTTGAGTCCTTATTCCAGTCACAATCCAGTGCAAAGGCAATGATCCTAAGGCTGCAGCTTCAGACTATGAGGAAAAATGATCTGAGTATTGATGCGTTCATTTTGAGGATGCGTGCAATTGTAGATGGATTGCATCATGCTGGTCAAGCGATCGGTGATGCTGAGTTGGTGCTGTATATTCTAGGAGGTCTTGGAGCTGAGTTTGATGCTATTGTTGTCTCCTTAACTACCAGGGGAACTATTCCTTCGATTCCAGAGGTACAATCCATGTTGAAGGCCTATGAGATGAGACTCCTAAGTCATAATGCAAGTGCACAGAATCTAGTTGGTGGACACATTGCCTCTCCAACTCAACCATCTGTTAATGTTGTCAATAGAGGTCACAATTCTGGAAAATCTCATGGCAAGGGTAAGATCTTCTCCAAACCTAGAGTTGTTTGTCAACTGTGTGGCAGAAATTATCATGTGGCTGCCAAGTGTTTTAAGAGGTTTGATCAAAACTTTCATGGCCTTGAGAACTCTCGACCATCTCCTCCAGCTCATCGCCCTCCCTTGACTACTCCATTCCAGGCCAACTTTGCTCAGCATCAACACACCACTGCATCTCCTCATCCAGCCTACCCTGTCTCTTATACATCTTATTCTCCAGCTCTCACTGGCTCTTTGGATTCAGGTGCCTCATCATCCAACTCCAATGCATCCACTTCCACATCTCCTTGGTACATTGACAGTGGAGCTACACATCATGTTACTTCACAACTATCTAACCTTCACATCAACACTCCCTATCAAGGTATGGATTCTTTAGTTGTTGGTAATGGTGATACTATACCTATATCACATACTGGTTATTTCTCCATGCCTACATGTGATAAGACTAGGTCTGTAGTAATGGATAATGTTCTACATGTGCCTGCAATCACTAAAAATCTTATGAGCATTTCTCAGTTTCTCAAAGATAATGATGTTGTGATTGAGTTTCTTGCTGACTGTTGTCTTGTTAAGGATCTGACCACTCACAAGATTCTATTGAGAGGGGAGCTTAAAGATGGTCTTTATGTTCTTAACTTTGGTGCTGCTGATGGCTGCTTGAGAAGCACTTCATCCAGAGTTTGCAATAATGTGCTTAGGCTCAAGAATAACACTTATGCTGATAGTGTGAATAAAGATGGGTCTAGTAGCAATAGTTGGAGACTATGGCATTGTAGACTAGGCCATCCTGGCAACACCACCTTGTCTACTGTATTGAGGACTTTGAATATTGCTTGTAATAAAGATGTTAACACATTTTGTGATGAATGTAAAATGGGCAAGATGCATCTTAAACACTTCAATTCTGTTGTGCATCATTCTACTACTTCTTTTGAGCTAGTGCATATGGATGTGTGGGGGCCTGCCTCTTGTGTGTCTATTGATGGTTATAAATACTTTATGTCAATTGTGGATGACTTCACAAGATTTGTTTGGGTGTTCCCTTTAAGGGCTAAGTCTGAGGTTGTTGGGGTATTTCATCATTTTATGATCACAGTGGAAAGATTGTTTGGTGTAAAGGTCAAGGCACTTCAACATGATATGGGAACTGAATTTTTGCCTGTGGATACACTAGTTAGGCCTCTTGGTGTGCAGGTTCATCTGTCATGTGCATACACTCACCAACAAAATGGCCTAGTAGAAAGAAAGCATCAACATGTAACTGAACTTGGTCTTGCCATGCTTGCTAACTCCAATCTTTCTATGCAATTCTGGTGGCATGCCTTCTCCACAGTTGCTTACCTAATCAACATGCTCCCCACACCAATCTTACATCACACATCTCCATTTGAAAAACTCTATCTCAAGCCTCCTGACTATCATTCCCTAAGGGTTTTTGGGTGTGCTTGCTTCCCATTTCTCAGACCATACAACTCTTCAAAGCTCCAATTTCGAAGTTCCAAATGCATTTTCTTGGGGTACAGTCCTAATCACAAGGGCTATATCTGTCTTCACTCTTCTGGTAAAATCTATGTGTCAGCTTCAGTCCAATTCAATGAATCTGAATTCCCAGCTTACACACCCCAGAATCTCACTCCCATACCTCCAGTTCACAAATTCTCTGCTCATTTACCATTCTCTCCACCCATTCCATCTCCCACAGCTCCTATCACTCCTGCCTTATCATCAAACTCATCTTCCAGATACCTACTATCACCATCTCCCATTGATAGCAATCAGTCCAATACCCTAGCTCAATCTGGTGAAGTTTCATCTTCATCATCCTGTACCAGATATAAACTTCCCACTCCCACCTCCTCTTCACATACATCATCACCCACTGCCCCTCCTTCTGATGCACCACCCCCTCCATCTCATGCAATGCAAACAAGATCCAAATCTGGTATTTTCAAACCAAAGGCTCTTATCATCACAGCTCCTATCCCTGAACCTAATTCAGTTTCTGAGGCTATTGTTGATACAAATTGGAAGCAGGATATGCAGTTGGAGTATGATGCACTCATTAAGAATGGTACTTGGGATCTTGTGGCCCCTTCAGCAACCATTCACCCCATCACTACAAAGTGGCTATTTAGGGTCAAATATAACAAGGATGGCACTGTTGAAAGATACAAAGCAAGACTTGTAGCTAGAGGGTTTCAGCAGTTGGCTGGAGTTGACTACTTCAACACATTTAGCCTTGTCATTAAGCCAGTCACACTCCGCATTGTATTCACGCTTGCTGTCTCAAAGGGGTGGTCTATTCAACAAGTGGACATCAACAATGCATTTCTCAAAGGATCTTCGCTTGAAACTGTCTATGTTGCTCAACCTGAGGGATTTGTAAGTAGTCAGTATCCATCTCATGTGTGCAGACTTCGAAAAGCTCTTTATGGCCTTAAACAAGCTCCCAAAGCTTGGTATGACACTCTCAAAGCATTCCTGATCAGCCAAGGCTTCACTCATTCCACATCTGATCACTGTTTGTTCCACAGAGCTTCACATGGAAAAACCACATTGTTGCTGGTTTATGTGGATGATATACTCATTACAGGAGATGATAATCAGTTGGTCCAGACTCTTATTGATAAACTACATTCTGAGTTTTCTCTAAAACATCTTGGAGAAATCAACTACTTTCTGGGCATTGAAGCTCATGTCACTCCCACTTCTATCAAACTCTCTCAGTCTAAATACACCACAGATCTTATTACCAAAGCCAATCTTGCATCCTCCAAACCCTGCTCTACTCCCCTCTCCCACTCAACACAACTCCACTCCACAGATAGCCCCCCATTTGACAATCCCACCCTTTTTCGAAGCATCATTGGAGCCTTACAATACCTAACACTCACCAGGCCTGACATCTCTTTTAGTGTCAACAAACTCTCCCAGTTCTTGCAAAATCCGACACAAAATCATTGGAAGGCATGCAAAAGAGTTCTTAGGTACCTTAAGGGCTCAATTTCTCATGGTATCTCCTTTTATATGGTGTCTGATTTCAGGTTACAGGGGTTCGTCGATGCGGACTATGCATCAAGCTTGGATGATAGGAGGAGTACTTCTGGTTTCTGTATAACTCTTGGCCAGAACTTGATCTCGTGGATTTCCCGAAAGCAAAATGTGGTGGCAAGGAGTAGCACTGAGGCAGAGTATAGAGCATTGGCATTGGCTACAACTGACATTCTTTGGATTTCCAGCTTATGTAAGGAGTTATGCATACCTATATCTACACCAGCTCTCTTGTGGTGTGATAATCAAGGTGCAATCACTCTTGCGTACAGCCCGGCGTTTCACTCTCGTACCAAACATATTGAAGTAGACGTCCACTTCTTACGAGAAAAGGTCAAGAGCAACATACTTGACATTCGATACATTTCTTCAGAAGATCAACCTGCTGACCTACTTACGAAGCCTCTTGCCCCAACTCGATTTGCTCGACTAAGTGCATGGCTGAACCTCACTTAAACACTGTGGTCCATTTTCTTCGGGGGCGTGTTAAGTATAGTAAAGTAGAGCAGTAGTGTAGAGTAGTAAGCATGGGATCACAACCATGCAAACCCTCACGCGTAGCATACAGCAAGATGCATGGGATTACAGCCCATGCACAAACCCTTATTAGTTAGTTAGAAGAAAGGTAGTTAGTGTGGTTTTGTAACAACAAGTTGTTAGATAGAAGGCTCTAGAATCTAAGCCTCTATATATAGTGTAACATATCACACTTTGCAATAAAGCTGAAATTATACATTCAAACAGTAGGTTTATGAATATGTTTCCTTTTTTGATTGTACAAATTAATACGGAGTATGAAACATTTCAATATGTCAATTGCGTAAATTTCGGTGGGACGGATAGTGTATTTTCATCAAACCCTGTATTCTAAGTGTGAATATTTTTTTCCTCACCCATTTTACAACTATTCACGAAATCTTACTTTGTCGATTCATGATTTATAAGATTTAAAGAAAGACGAAAAACTCAATTCTGAGTAGGGCTTGTCAATGGAGAGAGTAAGTTGTCGCAAAAAATTAGTTCAGTAGTAGTAATTTATAATAAAAAAAATTGATAGTTTATATAGTTTTTTTTTTCGGTTGTTTAATTAATGCTAAAAATAATATTTCGGTTGTTTAAATACAGTTTCAGTATTTAATGCAATTTAACCGGAAATTAATGCTATATTGCTATGTGTATAACATTTGAACTATAAGCTGTTTGATATATAGAGTTCATGTTGACTCACTTACACTGTTTTTACATATAGTATACTATGTGTATACGTAAATACTGTAAGAAAATAAACACATTCAATGTATCGTGATTCTCCCGCATGTAAAAAAGTGATTACGTATTATTTATAAAATAATTAAAAATACATTAAATTTACACACAGATGTCATCTACATAATAAAATTGTATTGTTTTCTTTAAACCAACACAGTAGCCACCAGAGTGCCCAATTCAACTAATAAGATAAGACAGTTGTCACTGCAATAATTTTCAGAATAATATTTTTAACCTTAAAATGGTGAAAAAGTGACCAAAGCAAATCAACAAAATCTTAAATACCATAAAATAAACTCTAATTTGATTAGGCTACCGAACGTGTCTTTTCTAAAGTGGGAATTGATACTAGCTAATCGATGACTAAGCACTTAATTATTTAAATAAGTACGTAATTAATTAATTAAGCCAAATATTAACGCACAAGTGTGATATTTGTATACACTCTTCAGACACGGTGAAAGGTTAATTTTACCTGATGAACTAAAACACTACTACTATTATACTTTATGAGTATACCTGATTTAGCAAATTTATACTTGGAGGCATCTAATTTTGCCATCTTGAGCCTATATTTTGTGACATATATTGAAATAATTTTGACGTGGCAATATTGTTTCCTTTTTGAGTAATTTATTGGTCACCTAAGAATAGTCTGATACAATATAGTTTCCCTTCAAGTCTAAGAATAAGTCTAAAATAATTTCGGCGCATATCCAAAAAAATAGCGACTCAAAACTGGGTCATGTAGATAATATTATGCATCTTAACATTATCTTAAAAAAAAAAATTATAATTAGAACTGTCAAAACGGTTGGTGGAGGGTGCAGTCCATAACTCACCTCAACTCATCATTTTGCGAGTTTTGACGGGTCGGTCCACGATGGGAACGAATTGAAAAATACTCAATCCAACTCGAGTTGTGGGCTAGCCACAGACTTTTTCATAATATATTTATTTTTTACCTTTTCATATTTATTATTATAATAAATTTTAAACAGTACATAAATAATTACTAAAAATAAAAAATAATAAAATAGCAATAATTTTGAATAATCTTTAATTAAATTCACCTGAATAATTTTAATCTCTTATAATAAAAAAGTAAACCTCAAATAAGATTGTTTGTTATATTGACAAATTAATCGAACTAAAATTTTAACCTTAATATTGTTTAAATTCTTATTTTCAAAAGCGCAGAAACAATATATAATATTCAACGAAAGTTTAATGTGTAAATCACGCTATCACCACATTCTCTCTCGATCTAGCAACTCATGATAATTATGCATTTATATAAAGAGAAAGTTAAAAAAGATATTCAAATCTACATTAATTATCAAGTCTCTCTCTCTAAATCATGTGAATACATGGACGACAACGTTGTATTCTCATTCTCAAATCTTAATTTTGTTTAGTGTAATATTTTGTAATTTTGTATCTTAATTTAAAGTTGACCATAAATTTCTAATATCACATCTTCACACAGTCATAGTTCAACTTAATAAAAACCCGTTACTGCTTCATTTAACCTTAAAAAATAAAAATAAAAAATTTAAAAATAAGAAGTTCGCGGTCCAACCCACCAAAATCCACAATCCATACGGTCTAGTTCATACGAGCCTGCATTTTAAATGGACTTGTATTATTCAACTCAATCCACTTTTTTAATAGGCGAGGCAAGCCGACCCAACAGGCCTAGCCCATTTTGACAGCTCTAATTTTAATGATATAAATTATTTTATTATAACTTCTCTGACTAAAACTTTTTAATGACGTAAAATTACGTTGTTTGAAATTTTGACGATTTTGAAAACAAATTAATACCGGTATTAGTTTTTTATTCAAGAATCGACTAATTCAGGAGGATCTATTAGTTTTTTTTTTAAGTCTCCATTTTCGATTCAAGCACCGAATAATTCGGGAGGATCAATCTCATCGTCCAGTTGCGGGGTGCCCGTTTAAAATCAGAACTTTATGCTCTATATGAATTGGCCCCGCTTAAGAATTGTTTGTATTTTAGAAGTTTCGAACCTAGGTTTTTATGGAGGAGCACACTTCTAAGTTTCAAGCCTACGCCACTAGACAAATTTATTACGGTTATGAATAATGTATTAGTGTATTTGAGAATAAATATTTTTATTTATGAAAGTGTGTATATTAAATTTAAAAAAGAAAATTACATTCATTAAGTTTGGACATGGAATACATATTATTAAACCAGCTAACATTATTTAAAAATAAATTTAATTGGACAGTGCAACATGTTGGGGGTCGTCCCACAATCCATCACCAAAAGGATTGGGTCGGGCCAAACCACCTTTTGGTGGCTAGAAAATGGTTTGGGTAATTCAAATTAAAAAAAAAAAAAAAACTATCGTCCACAGGAAACTCACCTCTTTCCACCTCTATATTTCGGTTGCTCGAAATTCACATCCTTCTCTCTCTAATGTAGATTGCGTACAAACTGAAGAGATCGGGGCCCTAGCGGCGGCCACCTCCTCTAGCACCATCCATCACTTTTCCTCTCCCTCAATTATCTTAGTCCTTAAACCATGTTGTTAGATTGAAAAATAAGTAGATCGATTGAATCCCTCTAAAATAAAATAGCACCGCAGCCGATTCACCGTCCACCACCGCCGGACCACCGAGTTGCCGCTGCCGGAACTCCGCATCGCCGCCTCCTCTCTTTAGATTTTCCGATGGATGTAGGGTTTTTTAGGCATTTAGTTGCACTATATAACTTTTGGCTGGACAAGGTGCTTTCTCTCCAGTTTTTTACGATTGATCTGGTTTAGTATTTTTTGGAGGTAATACTACAGTTAGGTTTGAGTGTATTTGATCGGTATTATTTTATCTATATAATACACAATGTGTTTTACCTTTTAAAAAAAAAAATCAAATTTAAAAGGGGCTTTACGTAAGACTTTTTTTACAAATATAATTTAAATATGACTCAATAATACTTTGAAAGATTTTTTTATTATTTTATAAACAATTTTACCGTAAAATTGTCACACCCAATAAAAAATGGTAAGTGCAAACGTTTTTTCAATCTTAGGTTTAATTTTTTTTTTTTTTTTTTTAGTACGGAGTATTATATTGGTATGAATAAGTGGTGGGCCAACTGTACAACCTATAGCCCAAATCTGGCGACCCTTTTTAGCCTACTTCTAAATTTTAGTGTTAAAAGCCAATACCTTTTATCGCGGGGCCCGCTGATAGGCCCGATCCAATTTTCGAACTTTAATTTAATTTAATTTGATTATCGAATGAGGAGAACTATTTTTGTGCCAAAAATTACCCTTAACGAATGATAATTAACCTCATCAATCATCATTAACGGTGCATTTAGAGAAGAACCTGCTATAAGTTAGAAAAATTACATTTAATGATGGTGGAACTAATTAATTAGGAGTACATGAGATTTAAAAAAATAAAATGGCATGCATTAATTGAATAATGTAAATGATTAAAATGACATCTAATTTTTTTTTTTTTTTGGAGGGGGTATTTATTAGTTAAAAAAATTGAAAGTTATTCAGAAAGTTAACTTAAACTGGAAGCCACAATTTCAAATTCATTTGAATGGACAATGCAATAAATGTAAGGTTTCGTTGAAAGATTTTAAAATGTAAAGTTTTTAAATTAATGAAAGGATTTTAATTCAAAGACATTTTTAAAAGAATATTAATATTTGAAAAATAATTTTATATAATATTAATGTTTGGAAGGGATAATAAAATAAAGAAGAGCTCCGTTAGAAACTATGCCTTTTTTTAAAGAGTGAGCTTGGTCTGACTTTTGCAGAGTGTATAGTAAGTTAAGGTAAGGGGCACAGTAAAAAACAACGTCATTTCCTCTATATATTTAACTAATGCAAGACCCGCGAAATTCGCAGGATGGTAAAATAAATACGTATTATTTAATAAATTTTAATATAATTATTTAAAATACATATGTATGTTATTTTATACTCCATATTTTAGAAGAAAATGAGTATTTTAGAAGAAAATGAGAGAAAATGAAGAGAAAAATTAAGAATACTTTAAAAAATGCATAATTGATATTATAAATAAAATTATAATTATAATTAGAAAATCTAAACTGGTAGAAGAAGTGAAGAAGAGAGAGAATGGATAAGAAAGAAAAAATAATTTTAAAAATTAAAATTGGAGAAGAGAGAGAAAGATGAGGAAAGAGAAAATTATTTATTAAAAAAAAATCAGAATTACATGAATTAAGAGTTTTAGAAAAGGGAAGTTTTAGTGAAGTCACGTATAGATTTAGAATTAGTATATAAGAGAGATTTAATATATATTTAATTTAATTAATTTTTATCCCTATCCGAAAAACTCGTTTTAATGAGAGTAGTGAATTTTAAATACCTTTAATCAGACTTGCTTTTAATTGGCTGTTTAGTCAATGATAAAAATAAAAAATTGGAATACATTGTATAGACGTGGCACAAACCTTTCATTTTATTCGTGAAGGTGTTAATTTGTTCAATTTAATAAGTAAAAGTGTTTGGTTGGATAAATAAAATAGTTAATGAGCCAATATATATCAGGATCACTAATTGACTAGCCTTTTTTATTTTAAAATTATGGATGTTAGAAAATAAGTACACTACAATCACTAATTGAAGGAACTGTTTGTACTTTATTCCTAAAACATAAAAAATTGGATCAAATGGTTGTAAAACACGCAATTAAAAAAAAAAAGTTATGGGTAAAAAGAAACATTACATAAATTAAAAAAAATTATAGTAACTCCTTTTTTTTTGTGTTACAAAATCATGATCGCCAATAAAAAAATGTGCACATATTACTTCGACGGCGTTTTACCATAATTATTAAATGTTGAACTTTAAAGTTATATGCTATAGTTAAATCTATTTCTATGATTTGTTATAATTATCATAACAAATGATTTTTCGTTGCAATGATGCTTGTTATTTACTTAAAAAAATGCACTAAGTAATGACTCAAATGTTTGAAAAAAACTTATATAAGAGGTATAATGTAGTATAAATTAATGAGATGATGTTCATCATAAGCATATAGCATATATGATACGTAAACTTTATGAACATATATATACAATAATATACTCAAATCAATGTCTTTTACGAGGTTCCCTATTTTCAAATCCCAACACTTTTAAAGAAGAATTTGTCCAAACCCAACAAACCCTTTCCAAACATATGTAGCTCTAAAAAAGAAAGGTAGTATAATCAAATCAGTAGAAAGTTGCAATCAAGAAAATGAAAAGAATGAAACCTTTTAATACGTACATGAGTGAGTAGTGGGAAATTCAAAGCGTGGAAAGCCAAACATTTGACCTGCCAATGTTTATGTGAAAAATGATTCCAATATTAGTATTAAATTAATAATAATGCTATAAATGCTGGCAAAAATCTTGCCTACCTCTTTAATTAATGTTCATTGATTTGACACTAATTATTACTCCATCCATATGTATAATGATAACTTTTATGTGTATGTCGACACATATTTAAAAAAAAAAAACATGTTAGAATGGGTAATTTTAAAGATAATTTTATAAATTTTTATGTATAAAGTAAATAAATAAATGAATTTATGTGTATGTGTAGATTTAAAAGTAATGTCATTTTGTGTAAAATTGTAGATATTGTGAGTCTTGAGTTTAATGTAGATAAAATGTGTCGTCTAATAAGATAATGATACGTGAAATAGTGAGGAGTTTTATCTTTGAGATTTATAAATAAGATGATATGATTATATGCCTATTTGATTTCTTATGGTAATAATAATTAATACTCCCTCCGTCTCTAAATAAGTTTTCCACTTCTTTTGGGTGTTTAGATTAAGTAATATGATAAAATAATAGATGTAGTACATATGATGTGATGATGAGAGAGAAAATAATACTATATTAGTATGAAATGAAGTATGATAAAATAATAGATAAAGTATAAGTGATGTGAATTGTGATTGAGAGAGATAAAATAATTTGCCAAAAATGGAATGAAAAACTTATTGTCGAACATTGAAAAAAGGAAAGTGAGAAACTTATAGTGGAACAAAGAGAGTATATTGATGATAGTTTTTGTATGATAATGGATTGGGCCAAGTCTTATGCTTAGTCATGTTAAAAAAAAAAAGGGTTAATTGCAAATTAAATCACCACCTTTCACTGAATTGCAATTTAATCTAAACTTTTGAATAATTGCAAATAAAATCACCATCTTTCAATATTGTTGCAATTTAAACTTCTAGACAATACCATTTGTGTCTGAATTTAACGTTTCGAGATTAGATCGAAATAAAAAAACAATGTTGTATCATTAAGGAGGTGTCACATAACCTAGATACATTAGATTAGGACACAAATGAAACTATCAATAAGTTTAAATTGCAACAATATTGAAAGGTGATGATTTTATTTGCATTTATTCAAAAGTTTAGATTAAATTGCAATTCAGTGAAAGGTGGTGATTTAATTTGCAATTAACCCAAAAAAAAAAAAAAGGTCTTATGCTTAGTCCATAAAGAATTGAGGTAAACGAGTTGGACAGTAGAATTAAAAAAACGACCTTATATGAAGTATTTCTAAGTTTACCACCTTTTTTTAGGTGGGTTGTTAGGCCAAACCGCCAGAATATAGATTAACAAAGTTTAAACCTTCAAGAGCTCGAGTTCTTGCAAGTCTACGAGATTTGAAATGTGAGATTCATGCAAGCATCCCATGACACAGATAAAGGAGTACGTGTTCATGAGAATCTCTCACCCCCCACCCTCTTTTCTTGGAGTTTGATGGAGCTAGAAAAGGCTAATATGCTCATGACCTAGGTGAATTTTTTTTTTAAAGTATATTTATGTTTGATTTGATAAACTTATCAAACAATTAAGGGTTGGTCTCTAGTGTTTGGTGTGCCATGCAAAATATAGAGCATAAATTATTGCTTAACAAATAATGAATTAATATGGTAGCAGTCTAATGGTAAGCGCATCTCTATTATATGCGCTAGGTGCTCAATTTGAATATGCACTAGGCCAGATACCTATGTAACTTTTGCACTTTTATGCTTTTGCTTATGAAGAACGTTTTTTCTACTTACTGAAAATGTATGCATTATTTATAAAAATCAGATAAAAAGGGTTCTATAAATAAAGAAAATTTGAAGTTAAAGAAAAAGAAATTGAGGAGGAAAAATGAATATTACAAAATAAAGGAAGAAAAGATTAGAAGTTTTATATAAAAGAAACGATTGAATTTGTGTTTTTAATTTTGGATAAGTATATTTATAATTTTCAGTCATTTATCAATTTTATTCGAACTTTTGAAAATTTTCTAAGTTCTCATTATTGGATCGTATTTCCAATTCTCGTTAGCTCTTGTCTTGCAATTTTTCCAGTTATATTATATGGTTTATGTAACAACCTTTATGGAGCTGTTTACAACACGTTCAACTCACCATTCACCAATTTGAGACATTTGAGAATCCTAAATCTATTCTTACCTAATGAAATTAGTCAATATTAGAAAGAAAAAAATTAATAGTTGTGGTGTGTATCAACCCAATGGTTGACCTTTTTATCACAAATGCCTGGCCAACAACTTTTGGCTATTGATTCTATTGAATGATGATATACTGTATATTGTATTGAGTTAAATAATATTATAATGAATACGATTTTTTAACATTCTCTTTAATATAATATTTTGATATAAATAAGTTTAGACGACTCCCGAATTTACACCTCACCCCACACGAAAAGAGTAAAAATTAATTCAATGTTTGGTGTTCTTCATGTTTGGAGAAGCTCTTTAGATGCATAAAAATTTGCACGTGAGATAAATAAAATACGGAGTAATATTTACTTAATACTCCTAGATAAATAGACGTCAGTCACAAGAGTCCTTACCAAAATGATTCAAACAAAATTGTATTTAAATTGAACGATTTAAAATGCAAGTACTTGACTTGTGGTGAATTTAAAATTTACTCAAAAATTCATATTAATTAATTAAAACAACCCCTATAAGTTTTGTACTATAAATAAATTCATATCATCAATAATTTACTTATAAGGGATAAACACTGAATTAAAATATTGGCCTAATTGGCCTAATTAGGTAAAAAAAACGTCACTACGTCGGTCCACTCACTAATTATAAAAAATTTAAGCAAATGTAACGGATTAGGGAAAAAGAAACAACAAAAAGGGTACAACTATTTCCAGGTAAAAAGGGTGAACTATTTCCAGGTAAAAAGGGTGCTGATAAAAGATATGGAGAATATATAAAAATAATATTTACTCCCTCCGTCCCGGAGGAACTTGCACACTAGAAATGGCACACATTTTAATAAATGTGTAAAAAAAAGTGTAATGAGTGATGTTTTGAGGGGTAATTTTGTAAATTTTTATGAATAAAGTAAAGTAAAAGGTAGATTGAGTGTGAAAAAGTAATGGCATATGGGTAAATATGTGTATATTTTGAGGGTGAGGGTTATGACAATATTTCCTTTTATGGAGTGTGCAAATTGGTATGGGACATCCATATATGGAAAGTGTGCAAATTCCTATGGGACAGAGGGAGTACAATATTCCTAATATAATATACTTGAACAGTTGAACTTTAAAAATATGTTTTGACCAAACATGATAACAGAAAAATGATCCATATAATCCATTCCACATAATGGAGCAGTAGCCCAATTGTAGTTGTCTCCATCAAAATGAACTTAAACAAACTTTTGTCATAATTTATCAAATCGAATATGTTCAAACTTGTTTGTTGGACTTATCAAATTGAGTTCAAATAATCTTTTAGCTAATAATCTCAAATTGAGTATCGAGCAGTATGATTCGATTTTCAAGCATCAATTATCGATGTATGGCGAGCAATATAAGGTAAATTATGCAGGACTAAACAAACTCACTTCACACATAAAAATGACTGATCATCCACACATTAACGGTGAGCAACAATGAAATAAGTAGAATTTTAAGACACTTGAAACATGCCCCGCCAAAAATTTAATCGCGCAACATTAGAAAAACAAGACAGTAGGCTCGATGTGTAGCTCTAAACAATCAGACGGGAACAGATCCATAGAAGACTAATTCTGCGGGACCTGTCATGTAGATATGATTGTCGTTTTCTCTCCACTCGATGTCCAGTGGCCCTCCAGGCAAATCAACAGTACATCTCTGTGTTGAAGAAAATTGAAAGAATAAACGAGGAAATAACTGTGATGTTATAAAATGTTCATTCTTCAGCACGTCTAAAATGTGGAAGATCAGGTGAAGAAAGAAATTCTTGATAACATTTTCAAACTTACCCTGTCAGCACGACCCTCCAGCACAGCAGCAACGACTACTGCACAAGCTCCCGTTCCACAAGCTAGTGTAGCACCTACACCAGAAATTAAATTCATACGGCAGTGGCTAGGGGATAAGAATAATACCCCTCCAATTCAATATAAGTGTCGTTTTAGATCAATGCACGCATGTTAAGAAAATAATTGGTTTCTTTTTATACCCTTAATAAATGTTTATCTATCTAATTAATAAAATATATATATATATATATATATATATATCTCAGTATTTTAATGATTTTATGGGTAACTTTGGGAGAAATGCAATTAATTTACATGGAAAAGAGCAAACGCCATCTAATTTGCAAAGGAAGTGAAAGGTCAAAGTGCACTTATTAAGAGCATGAGGTAGTAATAATTTGAGGAGGCAAAGCTTGTAATGGAAAAGGCAATGCATGAAAAATTACATGTGCACTTATGCATGTGTAAAGATATAAACAAACGAACCTGCCCCACGTTCCCAAACACGCATTTTAAGGTGACTCCGGGAGAAGACTTGAACAAATTCTGCAAGATGGAAAACAATGTATCATACGTTAGCTATGTATACATATACCACTGGGGGAGTTTTAATTCAGAAAGTGAAATGGGAAAAGTTCAAAAAAATAAATATAAACAAGACTGAGGCATTGAAATAAAAGAATACAGCCTTGGTAATTCATTTTCAAATTTCAGGGTTTTGTAGAAAAGCAATTCAGAGCATACTGCATAGATTAGCACATGACTTTAATTTTCATGTTCACATCTGGGACCAACAAAATAGAGATATTGCATATATTTTAAAGCATTCTTTCAAGAACATTTTGCTTTCCTAGTCTAATATAGAAATTTCATTTTCTACGCTCATCCTAGTTTATGCATAATTATTAGTTAGATCACACAAACAAATTGAACTTTAATAATGGCAGACACAGCTCTGCAAGACAAGAAAAATTGATCCATACCTGTGTTTGTTCGGGCTGGGAACATCTCATGATGTTCAAATTTCGGGCCAATTCCAGCTAAATCTAGTTCATCTACTTGCAAATCCTGTGTTGCATAATCCACAAGGGAGACAAAAAATGAAGAAATTAACAACCCACAGGGGAGACTAAAGTTGTAATCAAGATGGTGTACCTTGCATGATTCTGAACTAAAAGTGACACAATGTGGGTTTCCCATGCTAACACAAGTTACATTCCAGATTAACCCATCTACATTCAGTTTTGCCTTAACAGCAGCCTCATCTTTATTTGGAGTTAACTTTGTAGGGACATCCGATGCCTTCAGGATTGGCTGACCCATATCAACTTTGACCTAAAAATGTGACAATAAAGAACAGACTTGCATAAGTAATGTGGCAAATAAGTGGTTTTATAGTCATACGGTGATTCATACATAAACGAAATAAGTGTTTGGTTGAAATATACCAAATGTTACATTGCCCACAAAGACTAAAGTTTTAAGATTCTGGAAGTACCTTTCCATCTTCTTGAATTTCTGGAACAATTAAACCAGCACCAGTATGCACAGTGAAGCTGCAACATTATATAAGAAATGAGTAGACTTAAAAAAATTGCCTGCAACAGATAATCTGTATGCTTTTAAATTAAACAAACCTTCGCTTCCCATGAATATTTTCAAGCTCAGCTATAAATCTGGCAAAGCACCGGACTCCGTTACCGCACATCTGTGACAACAAAAGCAGAAATTGATATCACCACTAGCAAAAGTAGGTTTAGGAAACAAGTCCATCTATAGTATCACAATACACAGGCTAATCATATGATCAAATGATGATTAAGAAGTGAAAAGATTTAAGGAAATGTATAAAGCACAATAACTTTCCCATGTTTTAGCTTTTCAGAAAAAAATTGGAAATCAGAAGCTTCTCGTGCATGGTTCAGATTAAAGGAGGTTCATAAAAAGAAAAATCAGACCAAGCATTTTAAGAGGCATTCGATCTGGAAATTTTGTTTTTTGTCTGTCAAATCATTGATTCATTATTTAAAAAAAAAAAAAAACATTTCTTTGCACAAAATTTAAGATTGAATATGAGAACACTATACACAGTGCAACTTCAATTGCTGGCTACACTTAAATATTGTATATATGAAATCATCAATCTTCGGTACGTGATCAAACTGAAGCAAAACTGACACACTTAAATAGGAAAAACGGACTACCTCAGGTTCACTACCATCAGAATTAAAAATTCTCATGGTATAATCGGTGCCATTTACGCCTGGCAATGCAAATATTACTCCATCAGCTCCAATGCCAAAGTTTCTATCGCACAATCTCACAGCTTGCTCTGGTGTGATCTTGGGTTCCTCTGAATCTCGGTTATCAACCTAATCAAATCAACTTATGAAGACGAAAATAAGCATCAACCTCGAACAATTTACAAGATTTATCAATTCTGTATGTGTGCATATGTGTAGCTGAATCCCTTCAGAACTGTGAAAATATAAGCAAATTCATTCCCATATAAATCTTGAGATATTAGCTGATTTCAACTGTTTATAAACATAAAAACTGCTGCAAAATCCACATTTCAGCAACTTCATACAAAGTATAGTGTTGTTCTTAGCAAACATTGCAATTTCACATAGATTTTAGAAACACGCGAAATTTAGCAACTCCCAGCTTCAACTTTGACATTATACCTTTCAGAGGAAAAAAAAAAAAAACAGATATCAGGACTAGCATAAATGTAATTAGTTAGGAACATTACTAATATGAAGTCATTGCCGAGTCCATGATACTTCACAAAATGGAGAACTCCGCTTTCCTTATGATCTAGAAACGACGTCGGAGAGGCCTTCTCCGGAGCCTGAATGCTCATTGAAGAGAAGACGCGGAAATTAGGTTTCTCAGCAGCGTATATAGAGATAGATTTGGAACTCCTCGGTGGCTGAATCGACGAAGAAGAGAACCGATAAGACAAGGACGGAGAGGAAATACAGCGATTTCCGACGGCGGTGAACGGCAGCTTTATTGCGGCGGCGGTCGACATTGGCGTCGGCGAATTACAAGAAATTGGGGAAGAGCTAAACTGAGGACCGTGGAGTCAGTTGTTCAAAATAGAAATGAAATTATTACTACATGATTGGGCCCAATTTCAAGCCTCTTGCGGCCCACTAATGAAATTTGAGTTAGGGTTGGGGTATATACCCCTCCAGCTTTGTTAGATACACTCCCCCGATATATATACTCCCATTAAAGTACATCTGAGATAGATGCATTCCCCCCAAATTGTCTATTATACCCCTTTATCTTAAAAATTGGTATGATAAATGCACACCCTCATAAAAACCCTAATTTCCTCATTTCTTCCCCAAACCCTCATTTCTTCTCTCCTTCCCCCAACCCTCCTCCTCATTGTCGCCGAAGCCACCGCCTCCAGCGTCGCCGACCTCCAGCGTCTCCCGCCGCCGGCCTCTAGCGTCGTCCACCTGCCTCTCTCTTTTTCTTTTTTTCTTTTTCATTTCTGCAATCGGCGGCGGCGCCCCCTCGCCCAGCGCCGTCGCCGCCTCCTCCTCCACCGACCTAAATCGTTGTATACACCTTCTCCCCCAACTCCTCCCTCCTTCCTTTCTCCCTCCGTCGCGCCCTAAAACAAGTGCGTTTTTTTTTTTTTTTCCTGCAAGCGGCGGCGCCGCCACCTCCTCCCCACTGCCCTCTTCTCTCCCCAACGGTCTTCCCACGGCAAGCCTCAGCGTAATTTTTTTCCTTTTTTTCCCTTTTCTTTCTTTCTGCAACTTCTTTCTTTCTGTTTTTTTTTTTTTTTTTTTTTTTTTATAATTTTGGACAAGAAATGTCGACCAAAAAAATTATGGTCGACAAATTGTTGTCGACCATAATTTTTTTGGTCGACATTTCTTGTCCGAAATTATTTTTTTGTCGACTAGGGTATTTTTCTTCGACTATAATTAGTCGACGATATATTCTACGGTCGACCAATCAGTGTCGATCGACACTGGTTGGTCGAAAAAAACATTTTTGTTTGTTTTTTTTTTTTTTCTGAATTGATTTTGAATGGGTGACGCCGGAGGTTGTGGTGGCAGTGGAGGTGGAGGCTGTCGGAAAGTTGCGGCGGCGGCTGCAAAATTAGGGTTAGGGTTTTGTATAAAATTAGGTTTAGTGTTTTAAGGAGGTGTATGTATAACATTTTACAAATTTTACTAAAAGGGCAAATATGGTATTTTACATACATATTTAATTAATAAAATGGAAAGGGAAGTGTATCTAACAAAGCTGTAGGGGTATATACCCCATCCCTTTGAGTTACTTTTATGTTCCATTTTGAATGGGTTTGACTATTTACACCTCCATTTTGGAGAGATGCACCCCCCGATTAATACACCCCACCTAAAATTTGTATAAAATAGATGACACCCCACTTATTTGTCACAAATACAATTTCCCCTATTTTCTCTATAAAATACCTATTTACTAACAACACCCTCCCCAAATCCTAATTCATCTCTCCATTTTCTACTCTCCACCTTGCCGCCGCACACCACCCTTCGCCGGCAGCCGCCGCGACAACCTTCCTCTCCCTCTCTTCACCGGCACGACGGCGTCCCCCTCCCTAGGCCGCGACGGCCTCCCTCTCCCTCGGCCGCGACGGCTCCCTCTCCGATTTTCTGCATTTTTTTTCATCCCACCGTCGCCTCCTGGTCCAATATGTCGGCCACCCCCACCCCAGGCATGTGCATCAGCTGCGATTTGTTCATTTTTTGAGTCGCGCGAATTTTTTAAGGTTTTTTGCAGATGTAGAAACCTTTTTTTTTATATTTTCGACATTGTAATGTCGACCACATACAATTTCATCGACAAATTGTTGTCGACGAGAGTGTATATGGTTGACATTACAATGTCGATTTTTAAAAAAAAACTTTAAATTTTTTTCGACCTTTGTTGGTCGACCATATACACTCTCGTCAATAACAATTTGTCGACGAGAGTGTATATGATCGACACTGGTTTGTCGAAAATTATTTTATAAAAAAAAATTGAGAAATTTCTAATTTTTTTGTGAAATTTGTGAATTTTTTTATTTGGTGGTGGTGGTAGTGGCGGCGATGAAAATTAGGTTTAGGGTTTAAAGGTGTAACAAGGGGTGCAGTTAGTAGGGGGTGTATTTAGTAGTGTAATATTACTTAAAGGGTATTTTGGGGTTTTTACACTATTAATAAATTAATAAACTTGTTGGGGAAGTGCATCTATCTGAAATGGAGGTGTAAATAGTCAGACCCTTTTCGAATATGAGGTTTAATTACTTCATGGCGTGGGTTATATGACCCTTGGGTATGTTAGATACACTCTCCTTCATTTATTAATTAAATATATATGTAAAATACTATATTTGCCTTTTTAGTAAAATATTACAGATACATACACTCCCCCTCTCAAAACCCTAACCCTAATTTTACAGCAGCCGCCGCTCCCGACACCATCACCTCCGGCAGCCATCACCCACCTCCTTCAGCAACCGTCACCGGCGCCATCAACTATAATTTAATGACGAAAAACACCCTTATCGACAATATTATATCGAAAGAAAATAAAATTTCGACAAGAAATTATCGACCATAATGTTTATGGCCATTTCTAATCGAAAATGATTTTTTTTAGAAAAACCCTACCCGTTTCGAAGAGAAAGTGGGGGAGGGGTCGTGGGGTACGGGCGGCGCGGAGGAGCCAACGAAGAAGGTGGGAACGACAAGAGGGGATCGTGGAGGAGGGGGGCGGCCGTTCGACGCAGGAGAAAGAAAGGAAAAGAAAAAAAATTGGCTGACGTATATAAGGACGGGCGACACGAGTGCAGGCGAGGGGGTGCGACAAGGGAGAAGGGAGAGGCGGTGAACAGTGCAAGGCGTCTGGAGCGTCGGGCGGTGTAGGGAAGATGAAGGAAAATTAGGGTTTTAGGGGTGTGGATTTATCCTACCAAATTTTAAGGTAAAAGGATATAATATGTGATTTGGGTGGAGTGCATCTATCTTACGTGTATTTTGTGGGGGATACGTATATCGGGGTAGTGTATCTAACATTCCTGGAGGGGCATATCACCTACGCCTTACTTCATAGCAAATGTGTGTATATATATATATATATATATATTCAAGTAGCAAATTTCAATTTATGAATACACATCTCACCACACTTTTTCATTCTACTCATGATAATTATACATTTATAAAAAAAAATGAAAAATATATTTGAATCTACATTAATTATCAAATTTCTCTCGGATTTCTATGATTTTGTGAATATGTGGACGACAGCAGTGTGCTATCTCAAATCTCAATTTTGTTTAGGATAAGTATTTTTTTATTTTGTATCTTAATTTAAAGTTGAATTGAATCCATAAATTTTTAGTTATTACATATTTACTCACCGTTCAACTTTAAAAAAAATGCCTTTCTTTTTCATTCAAAGACTGTGACTCGTGTAGTATGTTTCGTGTAGGTCTGCCATTTAAATGAACTTGTATTTACTCTATTCAATCCACTTTTTTTTTATATAATAGAGACAAACCTGATCCATTTTAGCACCCATACTTATAATAAAATTGATTGAGCAACTGAGCAAGTGTGTTTGCAATGTTCATAAAGTCTCAGGTATTTTGTTTTTCCCTTTAATGGCAAATGTTGATCTTAATTGAGATTATTTACTACTGGGTCCTAGTTTTTCAGATTTGTTGCAACCCACTCTCAATTCCTATATCAATTGTCCCTTTTACCCCTCATCTTACCTATTCTGCAGACTGTTTACCTTCTTCTCCCAACAACTTCCATCTTCTGTTTATCTTCAACACGCAATTTCCATCACAAATCCATTCACACACATGAGGGCAATCACCGCAAAAAACCCACCAGATTCCTTCTCATTCTCCAGAAGATACTTCCACTGGAAAAAGAAATTCGGCGACGATGAACAAGAATACGACAACATGGAAGAAATCTTGCCCTCGGATTCCTCGAATTCAGACCACTTCAAAAGATCCCCACTACAGAATTCTTTCTCCACGGGCTCCATCAGAACCCCCATAAAGAATATTTCAGTTACGGCCATCGTCAAACTACGCTCGACCCTCTCTCTGGGAAAAGCCCGAACCCACTTCTCCTCGGAACTAAAGTCGTGGGCACGCTTTTCGGGCACAGAAGGGGCCACATCCATTTCGCATTTCATTTTAGTGGAATTAGCAACTCCTACGAGCATTCTTGTTAATTAAAATATATAATTGGCCCCGTCAAGGGACTCGTCTTCTCCAATCTGCGCCGCTCGCGTGATGGCGGCGTAGATCTAGGGTTTTCTGGGGGTTGTTGACACCCTGAGTTACCAGATAAATTATTAAAAAGGAAATTATTTAGAAACTCTTCGCGCAGTTTCGAATACATTCTTGCACTCCCATTTCTTCTTATAATCAGTTAGATTCATCGGAACAAGATTTCAATTTTGTCTGAATGTTTCAATAGATTTTGATGGATAGTTAAAAACTTAATCTTGAAATTCCGCCAGATTTAATGTTTCGGGTCTGATTCTGAATGACTTGAATGTGCTAAGAAGATGTTCATGAGTGTGTTTGTGTGTGTGTGTGTTTACATGGGCAAGATTTTCTTGATTTGGAGCTGTTTTATGGTCCAGAGATTCGGAAGATGAAATCATTCCTACTTGCAGGTTTCAATCTGTTGTTCTTTTGACCACTTACAGTATATGATAGAACAAGTTTCTTATTAACAGATGAAATCATTCCTACTTGCAGGTTTCAATCTGTTGTTCTTTTGACCACTTACAGTATATGATAGAACAAGTTTCTTATTAACATGTTTGCAAAGACCTTGGGATTGGAATTGTGCCATATAGTCCTCTTAATTTTATTCTGTTATGGTTGTGGAATTCCAATGGCAATTGTAGACACTTGTTGGTGAATTGATGAGGGGAACTATTACAAATACTTGATCTATGGGACTGGTTTTGTGTTTTTGTAAAGAAAATGGATTTTTGTGGAAGTTTTTAGCTCTATTTGGAGTTTCTCTGAGATGCTCATGCTTCATGTGTACTTTATATATCAATTGCATCTCCTATGTTTGCCTCAACTTTGTCAATGAATTTCTTTTGATTCTTAACTAATTCGACTTTTGTGGTCGCAATCCATTCTGTGCCTGTGAGATTTGTTTCTGATAGTTCATAGAGGAACCTTGTGTTTTCATGGTTCTCTATGTTAAAAAGATGTAGGTACATTAGAGAATGAGTTAGTATCATATGACTGATTGATAAGAGGCAGATGTTGTTTGATTGTTAAGGACTGTAGTGGAGATGATGTTCATATACATTTCTCTTTCCCAAGCGAAGGGCTCATTTTTACTTGCATTAGAGATGAAGACTGCCAACAATTCTATTTTGATACTAACACGATTGTGTTTCTTATTAACATGTTTGCAGAGACCTTGGGATTGGAATTGTGCCATATAGTCCTCTTATCTTATTCACGCATACTTGGATTCAAAATAATAAGAACCTCTTTGGCTAAGTTTATTTAAACATCATATAAGCTCTATCATTTTGTAAATTGTTTAAGAGCTTATAAGAAGCTAGATGTACTCCTTCCGTACCGCTATAAGTTTTCATGTTTTCCCTTGTTCCACTATAAGTTTCATATTCCATCTTTTACTAACACCTCTTATATTAATAAGATAATTGAATACTCAAATCGAATCAAATAGTATCGAATAACCACAATCAAACGTATTACAACAAAACACACCATCTTAATATGTGTGTCTAAGCTTAGAATGACATATATTTTGAATAGGAGGGAGTATATCTTTTTAAAATAATATAAAATGATATACATATATATAAATTTGGCACAAAATATATGTATTTGGCGCAAAAAATATATACATATGGATTCGAATCTAACTCAACCCTATATTTTCGAGTTTAAGGAATCTAACTAAACCCTAACTATATACATTTTCAGGTTTAATTGAAGGAGTGATATTGGAAGAAAGAAATATGAAGGTTTAATTCGAAAGAGCCATTATTTCAATCATGGATGAAGAAAGTGAATGGTTGGAATTCATGTGTGATAACTTTATTAAAAAATAATGAATATGATCATATGTTTTTGTGGGACGGACTTGCCAAGTTTCGAAAGCGATGATCAAATTCACAATTCACAGGTTTCTCTTAAAACATACACTTTTTTTTTTTCCAATTCTGAACGATGGTCTGACACGGACAAGTTTCATGAATGAAATTCGTGAGACACTTTTACGTACACTGTTGTTTGCAATGTTTATCTTCCATATTTGACATGTGTTATATTAGTAATAATTTGTGATGTCATTTTTATGAACTTCGTTCCTCTTTATTTAATTTTCGTAGGAAAATAGTTTGGTCGGATCTCTCCCCGAACCGATGACGACACTTCCAAATACACTTTCCATAGCAGCATCTACTACTTCAACTCAGGTGCTATATTTGACTGAATTGGAATAGTATCGAATAATACCTTCTTCTCCACATATTTAAATGTCGAAGATCGGCGGTCGTTTCTTCATCTCTTCGTCTTCTTTTCACTGCCATCAATGGAGGTTTTGCTTTCTCCCTTCTCTCTCTCAAATGTATTCTGCAAAGGAAAGGATATGTGGGGAAGAAAGGTGGGACAACATTGGGAAGACAATAAGCAAAAAGGGGTTTTATTATTTTAAAATGGAAAATCTCCTCAGGGTTACATTTGTAAAATTGCTCCCCATTTAGAAGCTAGCTGCAACTATTTTTTGGGGAAGGAGTTGGTTGCTATAGGTCGTCCCCCAAGGGACCTTAGAGTGATCCCCCATCTTAATTTACTGTTTTTTCTAGATAGTTTTTTTTTTTTTTGTTATCTTTGGTTGTTTTTTCTGTCTTTAATCTTTATGCGTCATGCGCGTCTCTTTCCCTGTTTTGTGACTCTTTTCCCATATTGAAACTCCTTCCCCGTTATGGTTTTTTTTTTTTTTTTTAGAATGGGGCTTGTTAGTCCGTAGGGTTTTGGTACTAGGTGAAACTTTGTTTCTCTTTTTTGTCTTATTTTTTAACATGAGAATACCTTAGTGTGGGGTTATCTCGGTGTAGAGATGTAGATCTGTGCGTGATTGTGGACAAAGGGTACACTTATTTTTCCTCTTCTCACGATTGGAGGGGACAACGTTACCGTGGTGATCCGATATGGTTTGAAGATCATTGAGCTTGAAGTTGTATTGTTTATTATGTTGATCTTGTAAACTCCTTAAAAAAAACAAATGTTATTTAATCATATAATAAGTTACAATTGTGTGCATTGATGTAATTTAACTGTAATTCTAATTTGATTGGTCAAACATTCATTTGAACAATTGAAATTATATTTAAATAACTAAGAATTAAATTGCAAGTATACACTCAATTGTATACAAAAATTTGCCTAATCTTATTTAACAATACTTGATTTAAAAAAAAAAATTTAAAAATCTCTTTAATCTATCATATAAATTCACATTTTCATGGTTGTCTTTTTTACTATACTTTTATATAAACAATGCTCACTAATTTAAGTACAACCATACAACAACTAGTATTTGCTTTAAAAAGTTCGAAATTTAACAACATCAAATGATTCAAATCTTATCTCTTGTTTGAACTTTTTCACCTAATGATAAAAGCGTACGCATAAAGTTCTTTTCTTCTATACGCCTCAAACTTTCCATCGATTTTTTTTGTGTTCTAAATTTATAGTTACTTTAATTTATTCTCCCCCAGTTTTTGTATAGCTAGATATTCAAATGAATTAGATTATGACACAAGTACGCAACTACTGAATTTGTATCATTTTTAGTACTCCGTATATCTTAATTATGTATGACTATAATCTCATTTAAATCAATTTTCTTAATACATGTTACAACTTACAATTAAACTTCTAAGTATATATAAATGTTACCATTTATACCCAACTATTAAATAAAAAAAATCAATTTATATAAACAATGCTCACTTATTTCATCAGCGCACACCAAATGCTGCTTAAGGGTAGGGATAGAATGAGAGAGTCCGGTAGAGAGAGAAATGGTGGTGAGAGGGTGAGGTTTGGGGTAGATCGTAGGTTGATCTGTTCCTAGCGCAATCTGGTGACGCAGAAATGTAACCCATTTGTGGAAGAAGGTAGATGCACATCTAAGGACAGTCAGACATATGGCAGACCGTTCACGAACCAAAGGATATCTAAACCCTGGGGTAATCTGAGAGAGAAACAGGTAAAGATGTACGCTAATTGGGAAGGGGCGAGAACTTTATTCTTCAGAAACTTCCCTGAGGATTGTGATCTGGATACGCTCAGGTCCAGATTCATTGAGATTGGAGAGGTCGTAGACATTTTCTGCCCGAGGAAGCGTGACAAAGCAGGAAGACTGTTCGGCTTCGTCAGACTAGCAAATAGGCAAATCTCCGGCGTGGTCAAAACCCTTGAGAAACTCAACAACCTGTGGATCGATAGCTTAAAGTTGCGGGTCTACCTCCCAAAGTTCGATAGAAACATTGATACTCAGAAGACTCAAAAGGTACACTCGTTCCCAATCAACTTCGGAGTGAGGAGACTAGAGGTCTCTTACAAAGACACGATGTCACCACATAGACCCACACAACCGGCGCATACATCGCGGCAGGTTATCCAGGCGATTGGCAAACCCGAACCAACACCAACGCCACAGGGGAAGGCAACAACGACAATGTCCTTCATGCCTACAAAGGAGGAGACGACTTGGGTTGAATCGTGTTGGATCGGCCTAATGAGAAAGGAGTTCTCTTGGGAAGAGAATGGTGAGGAGATTCAAAGTGAGTGTGGATGTAGTCTTACACTATGTTTTATGGGCGACAACGCATTACTCATGAGACCTAAGAATGGCGTGAACATGTCATCCCTGGTGCAGGACATGGACGAATGGATAAGGTACTGGTTTGAGTGGACGAGACCCTGGAAGGAAAATGATGTAAACCAGAGACGAAGAGTTTGGACGAGGTGGTACGGGGTGCCACTCCACGCCTGGAATTCGAGATTCTTTTAGGAGATAGGAACTAAAATTGGGAGATTCATCAAGATGGACGAACGCACTAAAAGTAGGTCATGGCTGGAAGGTGCCAGAATCATGCTCTTAGTCCCTTTTGGCAATGAAATCAGTACATTCCTATCCGTATCCGTGAACAATAGGGTATAAAAAGTGAAGGTGATCGAGGAGTATCCGTGCCTAGAAGGAAACCACGAGGCGGCCAACAATCTCATGATGATGGACAATTTTTCCTGGGATAGTGATGAGTCTAGAAGCATTGTTTCTGGATCGGCAAAGGCATCGATGC
The DNA here is from genome assembly GCA_963675135.1 of Galeopsis tetrahit. Lineage (NCBI taxonomy): Eukaryota > Viridiplantae > Streptophyta > Magnoliopsida > Lamiales > Lamiaceae > Galeopsis > Galeopsis tetrahit. The sequence goes on along the minus strand of OY776128.1, from coordinate 68,285,719 downwards.
ATGGCCGGAACGAGTGGTCAGATAGCTCTGATGAGGAAGTCGAAACGTCAAGGAATGTGACCGACAATCTGGAGCACCCCGAGACAAACAGTAACAACGTATTAATGGTGAGTAGGGCCCCACACATTGGGAATATGGAAGATAATGCATGCGTGGTGGAACCCAATGATATGAATGAAAAGTCTGCGCCGTACGAATCCAATCCAAATCTGCAGGTAATGCGGCCACATGAAGCAGAAATAAATATGGGCCGTGTGGAGCCCAATCAAGTGTGTCCTAGTACAGAAGACAACATTGGGCCGAAGAAAACAGAAATTGGATCAAGCCCAATTGGTGAGAAATCAATGGAGAAGGAGAACATGGATCAAGCAAATAAAAACATTGCTCTCACTTCAGCTGGCCCCCCGAACAAGAATCACGACAGATGGGCCCATCTTCTCGTGACACTCCTGTGGTCCAAGCAAGTTCGAACATCCCCACAAATGATGAAGCCCATATCCACAACCAGCCGGAATCAGATAACCTAAACCACCTGTCAAACAGGAACCATATGGAAATGAATTCTCGAATAGGGGATGAAACTGAGGGTAGGGCTCTAGCGCCCCTTAACGGCCCAAAACTACACAAATTGGTGAATAATAGCACAAGTAAAGTCGGGACCGGACACAATAACCGGCAGCGGTGGTCCAAGAAAGCTCGGAAGAAAGTCGAACTTGCCTAATTCAGTACGTTTCTCGAAGATATGCCAACTCTGGAGAATCGAAAAGCTACGGATACTAGTGTTAAAGGTACAATATCTTCGACCTTCAAAAAGCAGAAAACAGGTGAGCCAACGAGGGAAACTGAGGTGACATGGAAAATAGGCGAGAAACTGGAACTAGAGGCAGCCGAAGATGAAAACCATGTACTTTAATTTATTAGTCAGATGGATGGGGCCAAGGAGTCAAATGATAGTAGTGTATTATGAGGATAATTAGCTACAACATTAGGGGATTGGGAAGTAGGGCTAAAGTAAGGGAAGTTAAAGAACTAATTCACAGTCAAAGAGTGTATTCCTGTTGTATACAAGAAACAAAAAAAGAAAAAAATTGAAGAAGCACCATGTAGGTCAATCTGGGGTAGTGGGAAATTTGAGTGGGGCTTAGGGATGGCAAAATGATCTGCCCCGAAGTCGACCCGCCATGCCCCATCCTTAAAACAGGGCAAATCTGCACCGCCCCACACGCAGGGCAGGACAGGCATGGATACATGTATTATAAAAATCTGCCCTGCCCTGAATATAAAAAAAATATTATATTAATATATATATATTATTTAATTATGTGAGTATGTGACCCACTAACCCTAATTGAACTTACCCCCGCCGCTTACTCTCTCACTCTCACAAATCACAATTTCACAAAAGTCAAAAGCACAATTTACCCATCCAGCCATCCTACAGACGTACGCTGTCTTCCGTCGGCTGTCCAGCAGTTCAGGTCCTCCGATCACCGGCGCCGCTCAGGCCCACACCTACCACCGACGAGGCGACGACTCCATTCAAGTAATCTGTCTATTTTTTTTTCTCGTTATCTTCTATTTTAATTTGTTTAATATACTAGTTTCCCCCAAATCAAAAAAGGTATTTGTCAATTAATATTCCAACTTGGATGCTGTATAATATTGGATTTCTTTGGATTTGTCAATTAATATACTAGGAGATAGTTATATTTCTTTGAATTTATCAATTAATTGCTCATATACAGTAAAAAAATGGATATTATATTTCTCCAAAAATGCACTTAAAGCTTATTCACTTGCTAATTTTCCTGCTATTAGAAAAGGGGCATAGTAGATTCATAATTATATATGTTGTTACCATTATACCATATTAATTCATATAAGTGGTTGAATAATCTAGTCAGAAATTAATATTTAATATTTCAATAATCTGGTAAGAATTTGGGCATCGTATATTTTATTCTGATCAAAAATTAATATTTAATATTTGAATAATCTGGTTAGAATTTGGTCAGAATAATCTGAATAGAGAATAAAGATTAATTTTATATTTGTTGCTTAATTTCTATTAAATACTCCTAAATATGAATTTTCTAATTTTTGTTGTTAAATAGGTACTGATAGTCTAATACATGTATTCCAGTGAATCCAGTTGTTAAAATTGTTTTTCTTTTTTTGTAGGTTTAATAATGGCTGGTCAAGAGGCATTCGATTCTCTATCAGCCATGTCACCAAATAGCCTTCAAGGTTTATCCGACTCTCCAATTCCGTCTCCTTCTTCGTATCTGTCTCCTTCATATTATTTTCTTTGTAGATGAACATGCTAAAGAATATATTCTTTATGGTGAGGATGATGAGAATAACGAAGTCATTGAAAGTTAAAATGGACTAGGATGAAGATAATGAAGGAGAAATAGAGAACTGGAGAATAGAGCACTGTCACTCTATTGAAGAATTAAACTTGGGATGATATTTTAATATTTTAGAATAACTTTTGTTTGTTGTTCAGTATTTTGTTGTTTAGTATTTTGGATTTGATTATTTTGTTTGCTTTTAAGTATTTTGGATTTGATTATTTTGTTTGTTGTTAAGTATTTTGGATATAACTTAGTGAATTTCTAATGTTTAATTTAATTGTGGATTTTTAATATTTATTTTATTGTTTAATTTAATTTAATCTGCATATTTTACTTGAACTTTTGGAGTGCATGGAGCAGGGCAGGGCACAAAATGTTGTCCCGCAGCAGGTCGCAGGGCAGGGCAGATTTGAATATTTAACTATCTGTCCTGCTCTGTCCCATTGCCATCCCTAGTGGGGCTATAGAGAGGCAGAAGGAAGATCGAGGGTATCCTATCAATTTGGAATTCAGATACTTTCACGGCTTTAAGCTGGTGGCACATGGAAGGGGGTTAGTTATGAAGGGTCTATGGGGGCCAGAAAGAAAGGGGTGCTGCATAATTAATATATGTGCCCCGTGTATCCTTTCAGAGAGATTAGAACTTTGGGACAGGCTGAAGCTGATATTGAACCAGAATCTATCTTGCTGCGTATGCATCATGGGGGATTTCAATTCGGTGCGGAATGAAGCAGAAAGGGCGGGCAGAGGAATGAGCTCGAGTAAGAGGGATATGGAAATCTTTGACGAATTTATTAGAGGATCTGGGCTTATTGATCTTCCCCTCCACAGAAGATCATTCACCTGGTATCGACCTCCTGTAAAAGCAGACTCGATCAAGCCCTTGTCAACTCAGAATGGATTTTGAAATGGCCGAGCTCACACCAGAGGGGCTTGAAGAGATCGTTGTCTGACCATTGCCCAATATTACTGGAAAAAAGAATTAAGGATTGGGGACCGAAGCTGTTTAGGGTCCTGAATGCATGGCTTTCACACCCGAGATTCAGAAGCTTCGTCTTGGAAAGGTGGAACAGCTACAATTTTGAAGGTTGGGGAGGCTTTGTGATCAAAGAAAAAAATTAAAAGGCTCAAAGAAGATCTCAAGCAGTGGAGCAGAGAGGTATTCGGCTCCATGGAGAGGAAAATTGAGGAAAGAAAAATAGAAATATTGAAACTCGATCTGATCGACGAAGCTATGGGGCTGGACGAACAGGAAATAGCGCAAAGAAATGAGCATAGAGCACTGCTGTTTAACGAGATTAAAGAAAAAGATAACCTTCTTCTCCAAAAAGCGTGCTGCAGGTGAATGCGAGAGGGAGATGCCAACACAAGGTACTTCCACTCGTACATAAATAAAAGGAGGAAATACAATGAAATTGTGGGACTAAAACTGAATGGGGCTTGGGCCGAGGAGGTTGCCGGCGTAAAAAGGGTGTATTCGAATTTTTCAAAGCACACTTCAAGAGAAACAACCAAGCGGTGGTAAAACTAAGTGCTAATTTCGCTGAAAAACGAGTATCATCTGAGGATAATAACATGTTGGTATCTGAATTCTCGGAGAACGAGGTTAGAGAGGCAATTGAGGCATGCGACAGCTCACGGAGTCCAGGCCCCGATGGCTTAAACTTTGGATTTCTGAAGGAATTTTGGGACATGTTTAAAGAGGACTTCATGAAGATAATGAATGAATTTCATGAACATGGCAGGCTTGTGAAGGGACTGAATCCCTCATTTATTGTCTTAATCCCAAAGAAGGAATCAGCGGAGGAACTCAACGATTATAGGCCCATCTCACTCATCGGGGGAGTGTATAAAATTATAGCAAAGGTTCTCTCTAGGAGATTGAGTAAAATTCTAGAGTCACTTATTTCCGATCATCAGTCCGCGTTCATTGGAGGAAGGCAAATCCTGGATAGCGTCGTTGTGTTAAATGAAGCCATAGAAGACGCTAAGAAGAGGAAAGACGAGTGTCTAATATATAAAATTGATTTCGCCAAAGCGTATGATTCAGTGGATTGGAGATATTTGAAAGCGATGATGGAAAGCTTCATGTTTCACCCAAGATGTATTACGTGGGTGATGGAATGCGTATCATCAGCCCGAGCCTCGGTTCTAGTTAATGGCAGACCGTCCGGGGAATTCCAACTCGAGAGGGGCCTTAGACAAGGCGATCCACTCTCGCCCATCCTCTTTCTTTTAGCAGCCGAGGGGGTCAGTATCATGATGACGAGGGACTGTTTAAACCCGTGGAAATAAGCAGGGACAAGATTCAAGTATCTCATCTTCAATTTGCAGACGACATTGTATTTTTGGGAAAGGCAACCAATGAAAATGTATGTTTCTTGAAGAGTTTTCTGCTGATTACTGAACTGATTTCTGGCCTAAAAATTAACAAGAGAAAATGCAGCATTTACGGGTTGAACATCGAGGAGGATAAACTGAAGGAATTCGCTGAAAGTATGGGCTGTGGAACGGGTAATCTACCGTTTAATTATCTGGGCATAAAAGTTGGATGCGTTCACCGAAAAGCTTCGGAGTGGGATCATGCAATTCGTAAAATAAAACAGAGGCTAAAGAAATGAGAGGTCCTGAAATTATCTATATATAGGGGGAAGACTAACTTTGGTTAATGTGGTATTGGCATCTATTCCGACATACCTTATGTCCATCTACCGAATGCTATGTCCATCTACCGAATGCCAAAACGGGTGGTGAGTTCTTTTTTTTTTTTGGGGGGGGGGAGGGTCATGGGTAATAAAAAAAACAGCATGGGTGAGTTGGAAATTTATATGTAAATCAAAATTTCTTGGGGGTCTTGGGGTCAAGGATCTTGAATGATTTAATAAAGCATTATTGGGGAAATGGGATTGGAGGTTCTTAACGGAGAGCGATCAATTGTGGGTGAGGGTTGTCAAATCTAGGTGGGGGGAACTATGGGGTCATGAAACAGATATCGTGGGGGTAGGACGTAGAGTGAAGCCAGGTGGATGGTGAGGGGTAATAAATAAGGTGTTAGGGGAGGGAGTAGACGGTTGGTTTAGGGGGGGTTTGGAAAGGGTCCTGGGGAAGGGAGACAAAACTTTGTTTTGGGAGGAGGTGTGGGTGGGGGCAGTGTCTCTCAAAGCTAGATTCCCTAGGTTGTACAACCTGTCGTGCAACAAAGGGGAGTGTGTGGGGGGCATGGGGGAATGGAGGGACGGGGTATGGAGCTGGAAGTGGAACTGGAGACGAGAATTTACTATGTTGAATGAGTTACTAACCATGATTGACAGGAGAGAGCCAGTACAGGAGGTGGATGATGGATGGAGGCTAATGTGGGGTAGAGTCCCGACAAAGATGAACCTGCAAAGGCGTGGAATCCTACCTGATGGAGCATCAACCAACTGCTGCTTTTGCAGTCAAGAACCTAAAACGCCACGCCACACTCTGTTCGAATGTCCCGTTTCGCAACGATTGTAGATGTCGATTGTCAAATGGATGGGAGCAGAGACACCGTTGCACGCCGAACCATCAACAAACCTGCTGCAGTTCGCTGGATTATTGAAAGGCAAAAACGGAAGAGCAATAGCAACCTGCGTTTGGGAGTGTACTACTTGGCTTTTATGGAAGGCAAGAAATAGGATTGTCTTTCAAGACAATCTAGCTAAAACGGACAGAGTACCAGAGGAGATGAAAATATACGTTTGGAACTGGTGCAATTCTAAGAAGCTGATGGGGAGTAATATTTCGTTTCCTGAATGGTCTAATAGCCTGTACTTTGCAATAGGAAATGGCTTGGTGTAAGGGAACCGTCCCAATTACCTAACACTGGGACTTTTGTAATTGTATTGGGTATACCTTATGCCCAAAAAGTTCTGAGTTTTAATTGAATCAACTTTACTGATAAAAAATATATATATATTCATCAGCACAACCATACAATAGCCGGTAACTACTTTAAAAAGTTGAAATCAAACAATATCAAATATTATCTCTTGTTTGAATTATCTCACATGATACAAATCTACACATGAAGACCATTTATATATGTCTTGCAAAAATCTCATCAAATATTTTCGTGTTGTTAATTTACAATTACTTTAATTTATCTCTCCTCCAATTTTGTATAGCAAACCATTCAAATAAATAAATTATGGAGTATATCTTAATTACTAGCTCTATACCCGCGTTTTACGTGGGGGTGGATTTATTAAAATAATAATTTTAAATATTATATTAATTTTATATTTCTTCATTGTTAAGGTACGTGAGTATATATTATTGTATTTATATTTTTATATATTATAATATTTTTTAATATATTAATAATATATGCATTAATAAAATTTTAATTTTAATTTTTAAAATTAATAAAATTTTAATTTTAATTTTTAAAATTAAGAAAATAATTTTAATAAGTAAGATAATTATAAAGGTCATTATGAAATAATTTCATTAATAAAAAAATATAAAAAATTATAAATTTCTAAAACCTTCCCAACGTTTGTAGTATATTGTCATTGTTTTCTGCAATGACAAAATATAATAAAATAGAAAAATGTTTTCTATAAAATTTAGGGAATGTTTGTTTTGGGATTTTAAAATATGGAGTAGATTTTGAAATATTAATGACTTATATGTTTTATGTTTGTTTTGAAATTTAAGTAGGGTATGATTTAATTTCATAGTAATAGTATGAAATTTATATAGGTTTTTATAGTTATCTATATATAGAGTTTGTAAATATTTATATAATTGACTTTTATAGGGTTTATAGGTATTTATAGGGTAAGATTTTAAAATTATAAATCAAAATTCTAAAGTAGAATATTGGTGGGGTTATAGGTATTTGTAGTCCTTAATTTTCATGTCAAGTTTTTTTCATCTTTAAATATAATAAATTAATATTATATAAACAATAATAAAATATAAACAAATTTATAAAAAATAAATAAATTATTAAAAACTATTATATTATAACAAATAATTGCATGATTATTAATTGTATCTCAACTAAATAAACATAATCTCTAATCCCAAATACAATGATATCTTTAAATATAATAAATTAATATTATATAAACAAAAATAAAAAATAAAAAATATTTATAAAAAATAAATAAATTATTATAAACAATTATATTATAACAAATAATTGCATAATTTTATCAAATTTCCCTTTTTAGAGATTATATCACTCTTCATATTTATTCGACACTTCAATAATCAAAGTTAGTTGGAAGATTTTAAATTTTTTTATTAACAATTACTAAATTTTTCTAAATAAAGTTTCTTAAATTATTTTAAAATACACTCACTGTCTTGTTGTTTTTTTTATTGACGATTACTAAAAATTCTCTAAAATCCTCCACAATAATCTATATATCTTACAAAGTTTTTAAAATTATTTCATAATACAATACATTCACACTCTATATCTCATAAATTATATATATATATATATATATGATTATTTAATAGTTTTACATTTGGGTTTAGATTATAAAATAAACTTAAAAAAATATTGATTCAAAAATTTTGAAATATTAAAAATAAAAATCATTTTCTTCTAGAATTAAAATAATTATAGTTTTCAACTTAGGGCTTGAAAATCAAATATAAAAGATGGAAATTCATATATTTAAAAGATATCACACATATAAATGATAGAAATTCATATATATTTGAAATACAGATGGAAATTCATATATTTAAAAGATACATATAAATGATAGAAATTCATATATATTTGAAATACAGATGGAAATTCATATATTTAAAAGATATCACACATATAAATAATGGAAATTCATATATATTTGAAATTCATATATATCCCCTGTCACAATATCGTAACATAACTAAATAAAATATTTCATAAAATAGAAATCATATATCCCCAAATTCATATATATATCACTAAATAAAATATTTCATAAAATATAAATTCATATATATCCCCAAATTTACACATAACTAAATAAAATATTTTATAAAATAGAAATTCATATATATCCCCAAATTCATTCGTAACATAACTAATAAAAATTAAAGGTTTATCTTTGATAGAAGCGTAAATTGTTTATTACACATTAATATAAAATAAAATAATTTATAATTTAAATCATATATACTAAATAAAATATTTCATAAAATAGAAATTCATATATATTCCCTGCCACAATATTGGTAACATAATTAAATTAAATATATCATAAAATAAAAATTAAATGTTTAGCTAGAAGCGTGAATTGATAAAAAAAATTATAATTAAATTTATTACGCATTAATATAAAATAAAATAATTTATAATTCAAATCATATATACAGCAAAAAAAATTCTCCATTCTATTAAAAAAGCATGAGAAAAAATTACAGAAAAAAAAATGTAAGTAAAACTAAAAACATGGAGTAATAAAATTGAAAGAAAAAATGAAAACAAAAAATTATTAAATAGAAAAAGAATGAGAAAAAATTGCATAAAAACAAACAATGAAGAAATTAAATTGAGCGGAAATACACTAATTTAATTCAATAAATAATAAATAGATAAAATAGAAGTTTTGAAAATAAAATAAAATAATTCAAATTAAACAAAACTCTTTTTAAAATTATTTATCCCTGAAAAATCACCTCAAAATTTAATAAAAAATGAAAAAGTAAGAGAAGATTCAGAAAAATAATATAAAGTAAAATAATTCAACTTAATCTATGGAAAATCGCCTGAAAATTTAATAAACGGGAAAAATTAAACATGCCTCTTTTTAAAAATTATGCACCACCTAAAATTTTAATAAAAGAGAAAAAGTAAAAATCATTAATCTTCAAAAAATTCACTTGAAAATTTAAATTTAATGATTGAAGAAAAATAAAAGAAGAATTATTAAAATTATGTAGACCTATTTTTAAAATTATTTATCCCTGAAAAATCATCTGAAAATTTAATAAAAAGGAAAAAATCAAACATACCTCTTTATAAAAATCATTCACCACCTAAAAATTTAATAAAAGGGAAAAAGTAAAAATCATTAACCTCCCAAAAATCACCTAAAAATTTAAATTTAATGAAAGAGAAAAAATAAAAGAATTATAATTCAAATTATATATACCTCTTTTTAAAATCATTCACCTCTGGAAGATTGCCAACCTATATATTGAATGAGTAAATATTACTCTTTCCTATTCCTATGAGATAAAATTGGAAAAAAAATAAAAGCAAAAAATTATTAAATAGAAATAGAAAAAGAATGAGGAACAAAAAAAAAAATTGAATGAAAGAAAGAACGCTGCAAAAAATTATTAAATAGAAAAAGAATGAGAAAAAATTGATAAAAAAAAAAAAATGAAAGTACAATTACAAATAATGTAATTGCTGAAAGAAACTTTGAAGTTTTTTTATACTGAGAGAGTGGCTGAAGATAAAATAATGAGTGATCGTATATAAAAAGGATTAGAGATTTAACTGTTGAGATAATTATGGTTATTCAAAATTTAAATTTTAAAATAGAAGAATTGATTTTTTTTTTTAATAAGAATGCAGAGTACCAGATTTAAGTAAAAATTGGGTTAACCATGGGGTATTAAAAAGGGGAATAGAGGAAGAATAGATAATATAGATTTATTGATTTGATTAGAGTGCTTTTAAGAATAGAATAGCGTTATTAAATTTAAAAAAATAAATAATGATGTGATTAAAGTTTAAAAAAAAAAATTAAAAATAATAATTAGAATTTTAAATTTAAAAATAATAATTATGAGTAGATAATATTTAAATTATTATTTTGAGATTAAAATATGAAAAAATTATTTTTTAAATCAGAATGCCTGAGAATGGAGGAATTTTGAAATAGACGATTTTGGTGAAGAAAGAGATTGTGATATAGTGTTGAAATTGTGACACGTGTCCCATTATATTCTCACAAATATAGAGTATTAAGATGTGCGACTATAATTTCATTTAAATATTTTTTCTTAATATATTTTACAATTAAACTTTAAAGTACATACAAATGTTATCAATCATACACAAATGTAAGGTACGGAGTACAATTTATATAAACAATGCTCACTTATTTCAATATAACCATACAACAGCCGCTTTTAAAAGAGTAGGTATAAGGAATTGAGTAAATTTTAAAAAATTGGTAGTATTGATAATAAAAATAAAATACGCGAAAATTATGTATAATAATTTATGTAGCTTAAATGGTTGAGAATAGCTTTTTTTATGTTGAGGTCTAGTGTTCAACTCTTACATCTAACAATTTTTACATATATATTTTTTTTTAATTATAAAAGTGCATGTTGAAAATAAGGGAAAGTGTAATTTTAGCATGTTATTTTGCAATATTTGCAATAATAATTTCAGTTATAATGACATACACTTGTTAGTGATGTTATGTTACACATATTTTGTTGCACTTTTCAGTTGTAGTGACTTACTATTTTCAACAATATTTTTTAGTTATATTGACTTACACTTTTTAGTAATGTTATGCTACACCTTTTAGTCATATTTTGTTGCACTTTTCAGTTGTAGTGACTTACAATTTTCAACAATATGTTCAGTTATAGTGACTTACACTTTTTAGTAATGTCAGTTACACTTTTTACTCGTATTTTGTTACACTTTTCAGTTATAATAACTTACACTTTTCATTAAAATATTGTGTTGCACTTTTCAAGTATATTGACATGCACTTTTTAATAATATTGTGTTGCATTTTCTAGTTATACTAACTTGCATTTTCTAGTTATAAGTGACTTACACTTTTTAATAAAAAAATGTGTTACACTTTTTAGTAATATTGTGTTACACTTTTTAGTAATATTAACTTACACTTTTCAACACACAATTTCGAAAAAAAAAATTATCAATAAAAAAAATTACAAAAAAAAAAATAATAATAAAAAAATTAACCAAGTCAAAATTTTTATTTACAATAATCTTGAATATTTAGGGTTCAAAATATTCTTAAATATTTAAGATTTAAGTTGACCAAGTCAACTCAATTCCTATAAGGAATTGATTGTATATAAGACCAATCCCTTTTAAAAAGGTAGAAATCAAACAATATCAAATTTTATCTCTTGTTTGAACTTTTTTCACATAGTGATACATATCTACGCATGAAGTTCGTTTCTTCTATACTCCTTTACAAAATGCCCATCGACTTTTTCGTGTTGTATATTTATAGTTACTTTTATCTCTCCTCTTTTTTTTTTTTTTTTATCTATAGCTATTCAAATGAATTAAATTATGGTGTGGTACTTATGAATTTGTATCATTTTTGGTATATCTTAATTATGTGCGACTATAATTTCATTTAAATCAATTTTCATGATACATACATGTTACCATTAAACTTTCAAGCATATATTGTACAAAAAGGTTACAAATAACTACGATCTAATTACACATGTATTAGTAACATCGAATAAAATATTAACAATGTGTAATTTGTCACATACATACACGGGATTATTTGATTATAATAATATTGCATATAATCAAAACTTTTCTCAATAGTCACACAAAACGTGATTGCCACTTTAAAAAAAGCATAACAAAACTTATCTCTAGTTTGGACTTTCCACCTAATTATATATACTTTTTAACAATTTATAATACTATCACATACCACTGTATTTATAAATTAATATCACAACATTTTACACTCACAAACATGTCGGATTATGTGATATTAATTTATAAGTATAGTAATATTACTTAATAAGTGAAGTGAAGTGATGTGATAAATTGCAAAAAATTGTAAATGCAACTTGTGCATACAAGAATTTATGTATTGAAATATGCATTTTTATTTATTTTATTTTAGCTTAAGTGATATAACCTCTCTCTATCCCTATATATATTTGTGCAAGAACTAGCTCATTTCATCCCCTCTCTCTCTCTCATGTGTGTAATATTTTGTGGTGAGTTCATAATTTTTGGCGTTGCAGGTGTTCAAAGGTGCTTACAGTTTAAATTTACTGGATGTTAGGATTATACATTACCAACAATGGCTTACAAAGAATTTAGACGAAAATATTAAAGACAGTAAATGAAATTACAAAGTCTTCGAATTCTTCAACTTTTCAAAAGAGGCAGCTTCCTTGTTTGAGCAGCGTCTTAGAATGGCAGGTTCAGAAAGAGAAGAGACAGCATTGTAGATAAACAGAAAGTTAGGGAAAAGAGCCGAGTCAAGGTGATACATTTTCCCGTAAAACAAACACGTCCCCGCTAGTGTTCACGGAGTGACGAGTTGCTTCGAAAGGTAAAACGGCTTCCTCTTTGCACGAGCAACACCGCAGCGCACAAAGCTCCAGCGAACAGAATACACGTTAGAACCGGATTGCACTCTAAAATGCTATGCAGAATGCTGAAAATAGTATGCAATTTTCTGGAAAAACTCAGGTGAAATTTGTTGTATGCCAAAAGTGTTTTTTCCCAAAACCATGCACTCCTATTTATAGGTAGTGCCACCCAGGTGTGGAACAGACGGGTATTTAAGGCAGTAACGGCTGGTCACACATTAATATGGCAGTTTCAGAAATGGTAACTCCCATTCTTAATACTCCAGCACATTAATATGACAGTTTCAGGAATGGTAACTCCCATTCTTAATATCCAGCACATTAATATGACAGTTTCAGGAATGGTAACTTCCATTCCTAAACTTCCACGCAATTAAGACGACATTCAAATTCCAGAAGTCAACTGATCCGCTTGACTTCCATAGACGGGCCCCAGGCCCAAGCCCAAAGTCCACCCAAAGTCCAATTGCCAAGATCCAAGATCCAAGGCCAAGGCCCACGGACCACGGACCCGGCTCGGCACGGCACGGCCGGACGGGCGGCGCGCGCGTGTGGCTAATTAAATGGTTCAATAGTCACTACAATTTGAACCTTCTTAACTAACTCCTATTAATAAGGAGGTAGTTAATTCTCACATTTATCAATGTGGGATAGTTATTAACACTACTCCCAATGCATCACTTTGTCTTAATCTTCGTACATTAATTTCTCACTCACCGAAATTCAGTTTTGAGATTTTAAATATACTACGATCATCTACTCCGAGAGTAGAACGATCCTATAATATTTAATTCTTCGGAAATTAAATATTCATACCCTCAAACAATTGATTAATTAAAATCAATTAAATATTAAGAAATTGAATAAAAACCCAATTTCTCCAACAATCCCCCACATGAGTGGAAATTACTACCCATAATCATGCAGACTCGCAATCCAGTTCAATTGAGACACTATTGCATCCGGAAAGGTGGTTTGTGACCTTGAACCTTCCGTAGTCAAACACAATCGAGTACACTGGCGGCTTAGTGGACGCGATGCCTTGAACTACTACTCCTTAGTGTGTACTTAGACAATGGTGCTGACACAACAACATCTCAAACGTGTTTCGTTCTCACGTTTTTGTCCATTTCGGCCATGGACACCCTTTGAGTTCATAAGTGCTTTTCGTGAAGCGGCCCCACTTCTCACTTATATAGGTGGACTCCCATATTGAGTATCCCGCAATACTCTACCTCCCGGAGGTCTTTGGGAACCATTAAAAGTCATAGACTTAGCCTTACCACAAATCTTACGGGACAACACTTGGTGTTGTGCTTTTCTAAGGAATGGTTTGAATATCCAAGTGTTCCAACTCAACATTCACAGCTTAGTTTTCCCATTGAACCAAGTTCTTGGGATCTCCAGTCAACATGGTTGGGTTACCACTGTTTCAGCTGTTATTTTGTGGGTTTTAGACCCATTCCTTCTAACAACTTATTCATCTGGTCTCGGTTTATTCCTTTCGTAAGCGGATCCGCTATATTGTCTTTTGACCTTACATAGTCAATTGACATCACACCACTCGAGATCAGATGTCTAACAGAGTTATGTCGACGACGTATGTGTCTCGACTTTCCGTTATACATGTCGTTCAAAGCCCTGCCAATTGTGGCTTGACAGTCACAGTGTACCATCACAGTAGGCACGGGTTTGTTCCAACATGGAATGTCCTCGAGGAAATTTCGAAGCCACTCGGCTTCTTCACCAGCTTTATCCAAAGCTATGAATTCTGATTCCATCGTGGACCGGGCAATACACGTCTGTTTCGTTGATCTCCACGATACAGCAGCACCTCCAATAGTGAACACATATCCACTAGTGGAAAATGACTCATTCGTGTCAGAGATCCAATTGGCGTCACTGTACCCTTCAAGTACCGCCAGAAACCTTGTGTAGTGAAGCCCGTAGTCAATAGTGTACTTTAAGTACCTAAGAACCCTTCTAAGAGCCTTCCAGTGCTCTTTATTTGGATTGCTAGTGAATCTACTCAACTTGTTCACTGCACAGGAAAGATCCGGGCGTGTACAGTTTGTAATATACATCACACTTCCAATGATTCTTGCATATTCAAGTTGTGCAACCGGATCGCCTCGATTCTTGCTCAAGTGTACATTGAGCTCCATGGGCGTCTTGGCAGGTGGATCATTAAAGGCATTGAATTTCTTTAACACACTCTCAACATAGTGAGATTGTGTCAAGTAGATTCCATTAGACTTTCTCTCGATCTTGATTCCTAGAATCACATCAGCCAATCCCATGTCTTTCATGTCAAAACTACGTTTTAACATAGCCTTTGTTTCCATAACCATGGCATTGCTGCTGCCCATGATCAACATATCGTCCACATAAAGACACATAATAACAAATTCTTTTGGTGTATTTTTCACATACACACATTTGTCACATTCGTTTATCTTGAACCCATTGGACAACATAGTTTCATCAAACTTCAGATGCCACTGTTTTGGAGCTTGTTTGAGTCCATACAGTGAACGAACGAGTCTACACACCTTTTTCTCGTTGCCAGGTGCTATAAACCCTTCAGGTTGATCCATGTATATTTCTTCAACTAATTCCCCATTCAAGAACGCAGTCTTGACATCCATTTGGTGAATCTCGAGATTGTGCAAAGCAGCAATCGCAATTAACACACGAATGGATGTAATCCTCGTTACTGGGGAGTAAGTATCAAAGAAATCATACCCTTCTTTTTGTCTAAAGCCCTTTGCTACCAAACGAGCTTTATACTTGTCAATTGATCCATCTGCTTTATATTTTCTTCTAAGGATCCACTTGCATCCTAAGGTCTTACAACCTCTAGGGAGATCAACCAACTCCCACGTATTGTTCTGCAAAATAGAATCAATTTCGCTATTGATAGCTTCTTGCCAGAATGATGCATCTGGTCTTGACAGAGCTTCCTTGATAGACTTAGGTTCATCTTCAATCACATAAGTGATAAAGTCAGGACCATAAGTTTTTGCAATATTTACTCTTTTACTGCGTCTCGGTTCTTCATGCTCTTGAGCTGAAGAACTAACAGCCTCTACTTCTATGTGAGCCCTCTTATTTTCAGGTCTCACCTCGTCTTTATCTTTATTTGGAAAGATATTTTCAAAGAATATTGCATTCATTGATTCTATCATAGTACCTTCTGACATGTCGGGTATTTATGATTTGTGAATCAGAAACCTATAGGCACTACTGTTGAGTGCATATCCTACAAAGATACAATCGACCGTTTTAGGGCCAATTCTAACTTGTTTAGGAGCAGGCACTTCAACCTTTGCAAGACACCCCCACACTTTGAGGTACTTGTAGGATGGTTTCCGCTTTTTCCACATTTCATAAGGTGTCAGATCCTTTGTTTTGTGTGGAATTTTGTTCAAAATGTGGTTAGCCGATAGTATAGCTTCCCCCCACAGATTCTGTGGTAAACCCGAGCTGATTAACATTGCGTTCATCATCTCCTTTAGTGTTCGGTTCTTTCTCTCCGCAACACCATTAGACTGAGGTGAGTAAGGGGCAGTAGTTTGATGTATGATGCCAGACTCAGCACATAACCGTTCAAAAGGTGCTACATATTCCCCACCTCTATCACTTCGAATCACCTTAATTCGAGTGCTAAGTTGATTTTCTACTTCATTCTTGTAAAGTTTAAAAGCTTCAATAGCTTCATCTTTACTTCGCAAGAGATAAACGTAGCAAAATCTTGTGCAATCATCAATAAAAGTAATGAAATACTTTTTGCCACCTCTAGTTTGCACAAACTTTAAATCACACACATCCGTATGGATTAAGTCTAGAGGAGCAGTGTCCCTTTCCACAGAAGTAAATGGCAACTTTGTCATTTTAGCTTCAACACATATCTCACACTTTTTAGGTGTTTCAATATTATTCATTTTAAGTAAATCAAGATTTACTAAACGCTTTATAGATTTTAGATTTACATGACCTAATCTTAAATGCCATAAAGAGGAACACTCCACGATGTAAGAGGAAGTAGAAACGTTTTCATTGATAACTTTCTTGCCTTTACAGCTTACAACCATTACACTCATTTTGAACAGACCATTCTCGAGATAACCTCGACCAAGGAACTGTCCAAACTTGCTAAGTACAACTTTATCAGACTCAAAAACTAGTTTAAACTGATGACTAACTAGAAGAGAGCCGGAGATCAGATTCTTGCGGATGTCCGGGACATGCAGCACATCCTTCTGCTTGAGCTCTTTGCCGGAAGTGAGCTTGAGCACAACAGTTCCAACACCAGCCACATCAGACGAGGCATGGTTTCCCATATGGAGCTTTCTCCCATCAGCAGGAGCATAAGTCGAGAAGACACCCTTCTCGGAACAAACATGGCAGGTAGCGCCGGTATCCACGAACCACTCCTTTGGATTGTCAACCATGTTGGTCTCAAACACAACAGCAGACATATCAATTTCAGTGAGATTATGTTGTGCCACATTAGCACTTGATTGTCCTCCCTTACCTTTGTTTTTATCAACTTTCTTAGAGACGCGACAATCAGTTGCTTTGTGGCCCGGTTTTCCACACTTGTAGCAATCACCATTAAATTTGGGTTTTGCAAGAACAGGTGTTTTACCTTTATCATTAGGCCTTTTTCGTTTTTTAGACGATTCACCACGTTCCATTAAATTTGCCTTTGCCTCATCCGAGACTTGATTTGATTTACCGTCCATCTTTTTATTATTTTCTTCAATTCGAAGTTTGACGATCAAATCTTCTAGGCTCATTTCCTTTCGCTTGTGTTTGAGATAACTTTTAAAATCCTTCCAAGAAGGTGGTAGTTTCTCAATCACTGCGGCTACTTGGAAAGCGTCCGGAAGGACCATACCCTCCGCGAGGATATCATGTAGGATTAACTGAAATTTTTGAACTTGTTCAACGACAGATTTACCATCTACCATTTTGAAGTCCAAAAATCTCGCCACCACGAACTTCTTAGTTCCGGCATCCTCGGTTTTGTACTTTCGTTCCAAAGACTCCCACAGTTCTTTGGCAGTACGAACCGGTTGGTACACGTTATACAACGCGTCAACTAGTCCTCCAAGGACGTAGTTCCGACACAAGAAATCGCCATGAGACCATTGGTCAAATGCGACCCTCCTAGCATTATCCGTTTCACTTTCAGCGACAACGGGCGGATCCTCCCGGAGGAACCTTGCTAGGTGAAGTGTCGTGAGGTAAAACAACATCTTTTGTTGCCACCTCTTAAAATCAGTACCCGAGAACTTCTCGGGTTTTTCCCCATGCACCATGAAATTGCGAGTTTCAGAGGGTGGAAAAAACATAGGGGGTAAAAACGTGTTATTAGGGACAACGTTTGGAGTTGGGTTCGAGGTGTTCTCAACAGGGGTGTTGTCGGAGCCATTTCCGTCAGATGCCATTGTGGTATCCCTTTTTTTTTTTCTCTCGTGTTTGTTTTACGATTGTTGATTGTTGGATTATAAATTACCAACAATGGCTTACAAAGAATTTAGACGAAAATATTAAAGACAGTAAATGAAATTACAAAGTCTTCGAATTCTTCAACTTTTCAAAAGAGGCAGCTTCCTTGTTTGAGCAGCGTCTTAGAATGGCAGGTTCAGAAAGAGAAGAGACAGCACTGTAGATAAACAGAAAGTTAGGGAAAAGAGTCGAGTCAAGGTGATACCTTTTTCCGTAAAACAAACACGTCCCCACTAGTGTTCACGGAGTGACGAGTTGCTTCGAAAGGTAAAACGGCTTCCTCTTTGCACGAGCAACACCGCAGCGCACAAAGCTCCAGCGAACAGAATACACGTTAGAACCAGATTGCACTCTAAAATGCTATGCAGAATGCTGAAAATAGTATGCAATTTTCTGGAAAAACTCAGGTGAAATTTGTTGTATGCCAAAAGTGTTTTTTCCCAAAACCATGCACTCCTATTTATAGGTAGTGCCACCCAGGTGTGGAACAGACGGGTATTTAAGGCAGTAACGGCTGGTCACACATTAATATGGCAGTTTCAGGAATGGTAACTTTCATTCCTATTCCACGCAATTAAGACGACATTCAAATTTCAAATTCAAATTCCAGAAGTCAACTGATCCGCTTGACTTCCATAGACTTGGGCTGCCTAAATCCGTGTGGGTCGAGGCCCACATTTTTAGAGCCTCAAAAAGATAGACAGGCCCCAGGCCCAAGCCCAAAGTCCAATTGCCAAGATCCAAGTCCAAGGCCAAGGCCCACGGACCCGCGGGCGGCGCGCGGCTAATTGAATGGTTCAATAGTCACTACAATTTGAACCTTCTTAACTAACTCCTATTAATAAGGAGGTAGTTAATTCTCACATTTATCAATGTGTGATAGTTATTAACACTACTCCCAATGCATCACTTTGTCTTAATCTTCGTACATTAATTTCTCACTCACCGAAATTCGGTTTTGAGATTTTAAATATACTACGATCATCTACTCCGAGAGTAGAACGATCCTATAATATTTAATTCTTCGAAAATTAAATATTCATACCCTCAAATAATTGATTAATTAAAATCAATTAAATATTAAGAAATTGAATAAAAACCCAATTTCTCCAACACTCAATAATTATTTACATTAATTTTTGGTCTATGCTTAATTATGTGCAACTGTTTATTTGGAAACAGAAGAATGGAGAGCTAAACATACGAGGCCAACAAGAGCTTTAAGCTTCCAAGGTATAGCTATTTTTTTTTTTTACCAAAATAAATTTACAAAAATATGGAATTTTTTGCAAATCAGTTTACCTCCACCACCATTTTCGAAATTAACGTTTACAAAAAACATGGAAGTTTGTTGTTCTTTTTCTTCCTCCTTCCTTTTTTTTTTTCTTTTTTTTTTTTTGTTTGTACCTCTCCTTAGATCTTACTGTATATTTTTAAGGGTGTATCTACTGATCTATTTTAACTAAAATAGTATTTTAAGTATTTTATAATTACTGTACATATTAAAATAATAAAAGTTAACGGAGAGGTGTATCTATAAATTTAAGAGGTGTTAATAACCATGCCAAAAAAAACAGCACGGCCCAACCCGATCCAGAAATATAAAAGTGCTAGTAGATTGTCACCTTATGATGCTTCCTCAGCGTACGGCAATGATGATATGGTTTGTTTCTAAATTATTTTGTTAGTTTAATTATAGAAAATATTGGAATTTATATATATATATATATATATGTATTTGTTGGTAATTCGGATTTGATATTTACAGTTGATGGTGGAGATGTGGAAATGGTCATCTAGACATTCCTACGTTGATAGACATCCATATTTCATTGTGGATGGAAACAACTGTGTTTTGGAAACGTTGAAGATAACTCACGCATATTAAAATTTAGTAGTAGATGATGAACCTTGAATAGTTGTAAAGTGATTGCAAACACTTTAGGTATATCTCAAGGTTTAAAACCCAAGAGCTAGAAAGCGTCTCCCTTTCCACCCATACGTATTAAGGAGAGGGAGTGTGCATTTGAAGCTACATTGGAGATTCCCAATGGAGAGAAATGTCACTATGCCAAATTCAGCCTTTTACAGCAGTTCAATAACAGCGAGTTTTTTAAAACCGCTGTTAAAACTTCAAAAACCGCTGTCATATGTACATTTTTTTCAAAAACGCTGTCATATGGACTTTTCTCAACAACCAACTCAAATACGGAAAACAATGACAACGGGAAGGTCCCGTGATGACTACCTTGCCTTCTTAATAAATTCTATGTATTAGTTGTTAATTAGAGATATTGTACATATGTCTACCGTTGTGCAGTGACGGAGCCAGGAAATTTGATTCGAGGAGCCCGATTAACATTACTATAAAAACCGTACTTCAATAGATAAAAAATCGGATTTATACAAGTATTACTCAACATAATAATATTATACTTATAAAATAATATCATTCTTTAATTTAATTTAATTTAATACATTGACTTTTAATTCATTATATTTTGAAGGAACATTTTAATTGTTTCGGTTCAAAAGAGACGAAAAATAGTGTAAAAATTGTTAAAATATTATTATCATAAAAAATAAATTAATAATCTTATTTTTCCTTTGCAAGAAAAAAATTAAGTTTTAGTTGAAAATGATGTTTCCAACCATTATATTTATGAAAACAAAAAATAAATTTAAAAAGGAAAATAATAAAGAGCAATTGCTAATGGTGGGAATTGAACCCTGAATTGGCAAAAGGAAAAATTATTTTATAGAATGACAGAAACCATCAGGCCAGCATCCATTAATAGTTAACAAACAATCAACAGTATATATATAATAGAAAACTTAAAAATTGTTGGGGGGCCCAGTGCCCCCCTGGACCCCATGTCGCTCCGTCATTGCCGTTGTGAAAATTAAAAAAATATTCTAAAAGATGAGAAGATTGGTCAAAATATTGTAGATTATTTTCAAATTGTATTTTATATTTATTCTTTATAAGATAATTTGTTACAATTTGTACAAGAAATATATGTATATATATAGTCATATCAGTGAAATTATTTGTAAACCATAATTATTATTTGTAAATCTCGTATTGTGTATCTTCTCTACATTAATAAATTGCATCCAAAAGTTTTCTTCACGATCAACAAGGATTTGTGGGAGAGTTTCTCTCTCTAGAGATTTCTTCTCCACTACTCCACCGCTCATCCCATGTCGACGATAACACTTTCCTCCATAAATTGTATTCCTTTTTTATATCATGTAGATCGGAAATACATCGTAGCTCTCGGTGTTGCCCACGTCGTTGTCGTTGTCACCGTCTACGCCACCGTTGTCGCCAATGTCTACTTTTCTCCCGATCATCTCTAAGCACGATTCCACAAGAATAAATCAGTAGATCTAAAGATCTACTTAGTTCTATCAAGAACCCTCTTTCAGCCGCCTTGCCGGAGATAGTTTTATCCCTAATGGAGCCACAGTGACCAGTGACCGTTCGAGTGGTTTTTCGTTGATCCAGTTTTTACTACTTTTTTAAATAGTTTTTTTTTCTGTGTTTGTTTTCTCTTTTAGTTGTTGGCGTTGCTTTATGTTTCTTGTTGGGCCATGTTCGACTTTTTCCTTGTTGTGAGACTCTTTCATAGTGTGATTGTGTGGGACTTTTTTTCGGTGTTGGGGCTCTTTTGAGATGAACTCGATAGTCCTTAGGGATTTAGTACTTGTTGAAACTTTGCCTCATTTTTTTGTCTTTTTTCTTCACAAGAGAATATCTTAATTTAGGGTTGTGTCGGTTTGAGATTGGGGATCTGGACATCTTTTAAAGAAAATGAAACACTCGTTTTTTCTCTTTTCACGATTGTAGGTGGGGACAGCGATACCGTGATCATGATCCGTATTGATTTAAAGATTTTGAGCGTGAAGTTGTATCTTAGTTTATAATGATCTCGTAATTAAACCTCTCTAAAAAGAAACAAGTATTTGTGGAAGGAGGCACCGATTGAAACGACTCTCGAGAAGCTAGCGTATTGAAACTGAAATTACTTGGACAAATTATTTAAATATAGCCTCATTTGAGAATTACTTATTTGATTCCCTTAATTCAAAATTAAATTATCGACATTTATTGATGTTTTTTTTGGTAGTCTTAATAATATTATATAAATATAACTATCAAGAAGCTTCCGTTTGAAAGTCTAAATTAGTCCAATCCACCAACACAATCAAAATGTTGACATTAGTATATGGAACGTGACTTAAAAATAAACTACCTTTAAAATATTACAATTAAATCACAACCTTTAATATTTTTGACGAATTGAACTTTCGGGCAGCACACTTGTGCCCTTTACAAAAAATAAAATCAAATGATGTAATGACATTTTTAATTAAAAAAAATCAACTAAATAAACAACCAAAATAAATAAAAAATTAAAATACTAAAATCCTAAAAACAAGAAGAGATTAATTCGGCGGACTCCATCTTCTTCCCGGCGATGTCTTTCTCACTCTTCTTCTCTTTTTCTCACGCGATTTCTTCATCAATGGTAAAAAAAAAAAAAAAAAATCGTGATCTTCATCACTCATATATCTGCAGAAACGAAAAACTTAAAAGTTGAAATATACGCCCTCCAGTTTCTGAGGAAATAATATTTTTTTTATTTTACAAAATTACAGAGACTGGATTAAAATTAACCCCACATCTCTCACCTTATTAAAGCAATACCTCCATAACCTTCTACCTGGGTTCTCATCAGTCATAAACATCAAAGATTTCTCATCAAATGGATGAGTTCTTTCAATTATTGAGAGTTAATTTTCAGCAGCGTTTCTCTGTAGGGTTCGATTTGGGAAAATTGAAAATAGGGTCATTTTTTGAATGGTAATAAATGAAATAACAGAAGTATGAGTAATGAAGATCACGATTTTGAACAAATTTCGAGTATTGATTAAGAAATCGCTGTGAGAAGAAGAGAAAGAAGAGTGAGAAGTCGCGTGGGAGAAGAAGGTGTTGGCCGAATTAATCTCTGTTCTTGTTTTTAGGATTTTAGTATTTTAATTCTTTTATTTATTTTGGGTGTTTATTTAGTTGGTTTTTTAAATAAAAAATGACATCATTTGGCTTTATTTAAGTCTTTTTTTTAATAAAAAATATTTTTTAATGAAATGGCGTCGTTTTATGTACAAGGGGGCCAATTAAAATTGCCACATCAGATTCGGGCACAAGGTGTGCTGCCCGAAAGTCTAATTCGCAAAAAATATTAAAGGTTGTGATTTAATTGCAATATTTCAAAGGTTTAGATTAAATTGCAACTTATTGAAAGGTGGTGATTTTTTTCGCAATTAAACCATTTGTAAAATTAGAAGTGATTAGAATTTAGAACAAAATGATGCAACACACCTCTCCAAAATTAAAATATAAATAAAATAAGTCAATTTTCAAAAAGTTGTTTTATGGAGTAAGATTGTAAATATAAGCACGTGCACGGAAGCCTCTCTTTCATTTTGTCAGAAGAAATCTGTGTTTATCACTGACTACTGCACAGGTATGAAATCTTTGTCTGTCACTTTCTCCATAATACGAGTAATTCCTTTTTTTTTTAATTAACTCTCCTAACGTAGAATTATTATTTTCCCTTTATATATTTTAAATACTAAATTTGCGTTTACAATGACTTTGGCAAAATTATAATATGGTAATCTTAGTATATATAATGACTAGTGCCCTCATTAATTCTTTAATGAAATATTATATTCATCATCACATCATCAGTCTAATTTGCTGAGTTATCCATCTCTCTATCTTCTTTTCTTCTTTTTTTATTGTCTAATATCATATAAAATATTTAAACTCTCTCAATAAAAAGAGTAAAGTGTTAATTGAAAAATTATTTATTTTTTTGTATTTTTTAAATTAAGTGAAATTGATAAATTTATTAATTTAATAAACTATTTTAATAGTGAATTAATTATATAAGTTTTCTTAAAATTCATTATTTCACTTTTGGTATATATATATATATATATATATATATATAAGTGATTATTTAATTTGTAAGTATTTTAATTATCTAAGACTATTATTAATAAAAAGATGATCACTTTTGTATTATTTTAATATTTCATAAACATGTTCGCATTTAGCTCATGTAGTAGTATTATATAAATACATAAAATTAGTTCCTTCTAGATTGATAAATTAAATGTAAATAATATTTTAATTTTTTAATTTCTTTAATATTACATCACATTAAATAAAATATTTGTTGTTCAATTTTTTAATTATCAAACACTAGACGATAAAATGCAATAACAAATATATTTTTTCTTACAACTTAACACCATCATATATAAACACCATCGTATATAATATGTGGGTGCGCACTTATTTGTATGTGTGTACATATATATTGAATTAGTTAGCCTTATAGAATACAAATATATATATATACATATATGGATGTATTTAAGAAGTGTAATGTATTTTGCTTTAAATATAATATATACATACATATTATAATTATGCATGTGTTAGAATTTTGAATTATTAAAAAAAAAAATGGTCATCCCTAACTTCAAGTTTTGGGTCTATTCGACGTATCATTTATAAGTGATGAGAACTCTTCTTATATATTTTTTTTTATCTGATTATAATGTAGTAAGTGCGTGAAAATAAATGTTTGCTTTTATAGCAATATTTTCATCTTAATTTTATCTAGAATTAAAATAATAAGTATAATAGATTAAACAAATGAGTTTTAAAAGAGCAATGAGTCAATGACGGGGACTAATGCACGATGCTTTGAAGAGTTCCATTGAGTCGAACATGATACTTGGCAATGTAATAGCGTCGTGTAAATTTTATTGGGTTCTTTCAATTGCACTGTAAATTTGGTCTCTCACTACAAAAAAACACGTTGATTTTCGATGGAAAAATCGACGCAAAACACATTTGTGACGATTTTTTTCATTTCATCGCAATTTACGACGACAATATTCATCACAAATTTGCGATGAATGTTTTTGTCGAAAATGGATAGCGACCTATAATCCATCGGGTCGAAAAATCGTCACAAATTTGGTAGGCTAAATGACGTCACAATTAATTTTAATATTATTTTTAATGTATTAATATTTAATTCGTCGTAGACCATCGTAATTTGCGACGAAAAATTTCGGGTACTTTCTTCGTAAATAATTTTGATATTATTGTAATATGCAATATTTGTCACGAAATATTCGTCGTTGGGGTTCGAACTCGCGCAAATAGAGTGTCTATACACGTATCGAATCGTCGGGACCAAAAAAAATACTGTAACAGGACCGGAACTGGATCAATCGGTTAGTTTTCGGTTTGGTCCTCGATCCATTAAATTTTAGTATTTCGGATTTCCGGTCCGGTCTGGGTTAAGACTGGAACTTACTGGTCCGAAAACCCGAATTTTAATTTATTTTTTATTTTTTATGTATATATATATATATATATATATTTTAATAATGGCCCTTAATTATTATAAACTAAATAAATTAGGATTGTTAATTTAAAAAATTTAAAAATATTTCTTCCATTGACACTCTGAAAAAAGAATATAAACACAATAGGCTTATAATCAAATAATTGGTGAGGATGTGAAGTAAAAGTGTTGAATTCTATTACATTTTTTCAAGTATATAATTGAACAAAAATATTAATTTATTTTTAGTGCCAAAAAACCATTAATAATATTATGCATGTGTTAGAATTTTGAATTATTAAAAAAAAAATTGGTCATCCCTAACTTCAAGTTTTGGGTCTATTCGACGTATCATTTATAAGTGATGAGAACTCTTCTTATATATTTTTTTTTATCGGATTATAATGTAGTAAGTGCGTGAAAATAAATGTTTGCTTTTATAGCAATATTTTCATCTTAATTTTATCTAGAATTAAAATAATAAGTATAATAGATTAAACAAATGAGTTTTAAAAGAGCAATGAGTCAATGACGGGGACTAATGCACGATGCTTTGAAGAGTTCCATTGAGTCGAACATGATACTTGGCAATGTAATAGCGGTGTGTAAATTTTATTGGGTTCTTTCAATTGCACTGTAAATTTGGTCTCTCACTACAAAAAAACACGTTGATTTTCGATGGAAAAATCGACGCAAAACACATTTGTGACGATTTTTTTCATTTCATCGCAATTTACGACGACAATATTCATCACAAATTTGCGATGAATGTTTTTGTCGAAAATGGATAGCGACCTATAATCCATCGGGTCGAAAAATCGTCACAAATTTGGTAGGCTAAATGACGTCACAAATAATTTTAATATTATTTTTAATGTATTAATATTTAATTCGTCGTAGACCATCGTAATTTGCGACGAAAAATTTCGGGTACTTTCTTCGTAAATAATTTTGATATTATTGTAATATGCAATATTTGTCACGAAATATTCGTCGTTGGGGTTCGAACTCGCGCAAATAGAGTGCCTATACACGTATCGAATCGTCGGGACCAGAAAAAATACTGTAACAGGACCGGAACTGGATCAATCGGTTAGTTTTCGGTTTGGTCCTCGATCCATTAAATTTTAGTATTTCGGATTTCCGGTCCGATCTGGGTTAAGACTGGAACTTACTGGTCCGAAAACCCGAATTTTAATTTATTTTTTATTTTTTATGTATATATATATATATATTTTAATAATGGCCCTTAATTATTATAAACTAAATAAATTAGGATTGTTAATTTAAAAAATTTAAAAATATTTCTTCCATTGACACTCTGAAAAAAGAATATAAACACAATAGGCTTATAATCAAATAATTGGTGAGGATGTGAAGTAAAAGTGTTGAATTCTATTACATTTTTTCAAGTATATAATTGAACAAAAATATTAATTTATTTTTAGTGCCAAAAAACCATTAATAATATTATAAATAAAATTAACATTGGCGGAGATTGACCATCAATAAAGAACCAACACTTTAATTTTTATACACAAGTTCATCCTTTTTGTTCTTACTTCCATAAACTTAAAAAAATAAAAATCGGTCAGAAGCGGTACTCCAAACTCGGACCAAAGCAAAATTTATCGATCCAATCCGATTTGAACCGGATTCATTTCGGCCTAGTCCCCAATCCATCCATTAGGGTAGATTTCGGTCACGGTCCAAATCGATTCCGGTCCGATTTCGGACCAATGCACACCCTGTACAAGGCCTTGTATTGGACTGACATATGGTATACATTTTTTACTCTTTTAAAAAAATAATTTAATTTATTTATTTTACACAGAGAGTATATTAATTGATTGACTTGTAATTTTTTAAAATTGTAAATGTAATTCTTTTTAATTTCTAATTTGAAAATGAGTTTTTCTTTACTTTTATAATTCGAATTGTAAATGTAATTTTTAAATTGTAGATTTTTTTTTACTTTCAAAACTCCAATTTTAAATGAAATATTTTGAATTTCTAGATTATAAATGTAATTTTTTGTTACTTTAAAAAATTCAATAGTAAATGTATTTTTTTTTTGAAGAATAGTAAATGTATTTTTTAAAATTTATTAAATGTACATTTAATTTTTTTGTTACTTTAAAAATTCCAATTACAAATGTATATTTTTTAAATTTATAAATTGTACATATAAATTTTTTTGCTACTTTAAAAGATTCATCAGTATACTTTTTTAAATTTATAAATTATACGTATATGTAACTTTTTTAATTTATAAATTGTACATGTAGTTTTTTATAAATTCTAAGAAAATAAAAAATATATTACATTTCATCTTTATCCTCATTTTCATCTCCATAGTCGTTATATTTTCCCTCATTATTTTCCTTATCATCATCGTTTACAATTTCGATCAATTTTGAATTTGTAACCATCAAGTTTACATAAAGATTAAAATCTCCCGTAAATAATTTTCTAATAAATTAAGAAACAATTTGTAAAATATTTCATAATTAACCAATAAAATAATTAAACTATATAAACTAATTAACCAACATCAAATAATTAAACCAAGCTCACTGGACGACTATAAATCTGGGTTGTTATGATCGTCTAGTGAGCGTGGTTTTTTGCTCCGAAGTAAACGGTGGATTTTGATTGAATGGAAAAAAGGAATTGGCCGAATTGACGGTTTTTGAATTGGAACCATTCGAACCAAAACCGGCTAAAACATTTGCACAGTTCGATTTCGATTCTGAAACTATGGAACCGCTTATTCAAAATCGTAATCGACGATTCTCAAACCGTGGACAACTCTAGTCCTACAAATAACGTTTATATATATATATACAGGGACGGACCCACGCTTTAGTTAGGGGTGGCCATGGCCCCCCTCAACTTTTGTCATTTTACTATGTATATATGTGTGGTAAGTAAATGACCAAGTAAAATGGCCCAAATAAGTAAATGGCCCTAGTAATCAAAAGTTGCCGTTCAAACTAAAACCAACACAAATTGTAATTTGATTAATTTATGGTTTGTCATATACTAAATAAGTCAGATTGAGTGCTTTTTAGTGTTAATTTATTTTCTTTAATTGCATAAAATATTTAAAAATAAGTAAAGGAACACAAAATGAAAATATTGGAGTAAATTTTATTTTAGTTAAATACTTTGTCTACCGTACAATTTTAGTTTAAAAAATATTTATCTTTTTAACTTAATTTTAATATTAACAAAAATATCCAATTTTAACATTAAAATAGCCAAAAAAATACTTTAAAAAAAATACCCAATATCAATTTTATCTCAATATTCTAAATAACCTATTGTAGTATATATTGAGAAATAAATAGAAAAAAATGTATAAACTACAATTGTTGACTGTTTTTGTGATAGGCATGAAAGAATTATAGGTTTTAACATATTAAGTACATAATTATATATTTTGAGATATTTAACTATGTATACCGATATATCTATAAATGTCGAATTTTATTTTATCGGCCCCCCCTAACCCACAATCCTGGGTCCGCCCCTGTATATATATATATATATGATGTTAATTATAATTTAATCTTATAATACTTGAGATTTAAATGCTCCACATAAATACAAAAATCAGGGCTGCTTGTTGGTTATACAATCATACAAAAGCTGGTGACTGCGCGCTTTAAAAAAAGTATTGACAAAAATAGTACCAAATTTTATCTCTAGTTTGGACTTTTCTACCAAATTATCAGACATACGCATACAACTCGTTTCTGCCCTAAAAATAAACAAATATAAATTCCTCCACGTGTTATGCATTGTGGAGACTTGGAGTTGATAGTACTTTAATTTATCTCCCTAAGCTTCGATTAATCAATTATAGACTTATAGAGCAAATATCCTTTTAATTGTGAATGTAGTTAGTACTTTTTAGTATATATCTTAACTATTTGCAGCCATAATTTTACCCTTTTCAATTATATAACAGTATTGTATTTCTTGATTTTCTTCTTTAAATAATTGAGTGTGACTGTAAAATCTTCACAAAATAATATTGCATGAGCCTATATTATCATTATTGTTTAAATTAACTCAAAATGAATTGTATTAGTGTGTGTGTTTATATCGACATATGAACTTTTACTATATATATTAAGTTAAACAATCTTTTAGCTTAAAAAAGTTAAATGATCTCTTAAATTGTGAAATTGGTAAATTATGTCATTCCATGCATTTAAAGTACGTATTGAAAATGGTTGTAAAAAAAAAGGTACGTAGTGAAAATATTAATTGTATTAACTAGTTTTTTTTTTTTTTTTGAAGAAACAAATTTATTAGTTAATACATACTCTTATAGTCTAAATTTATTATGCTAATTTTTTCGGACACAAATTTTAGTTAATATGAATTAATTTATGTATGAAGTAGATAAGTTGAGAATATTGTGATATCCATTTATATAATGATAGTTTATGAATAAAATAAATGATAATATAAAAAAATAAATGATTGCTAGAGTGAAAATAAAATATTGTGTATAATATTATTTAAAAAAAAGAGAATAGATATAATAAAATTAAACATCAACAAAAAGTGAAAATACTGAAATTTTACTTTTTCATAATATTTTACACATGAAATATGTTTAATTAAGATATTTCATTACATTATTTTTGAACTTGTAGTACATTTTTGATAATGTAATAACATAGTTTTGATTATATAGTAAAATAATACTTGCAATTGAAAAAATATATTTTAATTAAGTTTGATCCGTGTTTAATTAAATATATTACATATAAATTTTTGTGATTTTTCTAAATTTTCTGTACTAATTATTTCGTTATTTATCCATTTTTTTAGTTCATTAAGCTAAAATAGTAAAGGGCGCATCAATTGCTGGGATGCGCTTTGCACCAACGGTAATAAAAAATATATTAGTTCATATGATATGAATAAAATATTAATTTATATAAAATAAAATTATTAATTAAAATGTTGAACAATATTACTCCCTCCGTCCACGAAAAGTAGTCCCATTTGCCCTATATTCTTTGTCCACAAAATGTAGTCACATGCCCTTTTTTAAAACTATCACCCTTCAACCATCACTTAATTACTCAAATTGTCATCAACTTTATTCACAAACAAACACTTTATTCAAAATGGACCCCACAATACCCTACAATACCCTTACTTTATCTACTTTATCTACCTTCTTCTTAAAACATGTGCCCCATCCCCATGTCCCTACTTTTCATGGATGGAGGGAGTAACATTTTTCCACAAACAACTACGTACCAATACCTAATACTTTCATCATACAACTTAATATTAATTTTTTTGACCGTTCTTAACTTTAGCATATGGTTTGCATTTTTTTTAATAATTAAAATTGCACTAGCTACGCGATACAATCGCTGCTATATCCAACCAAAAAAAAAGTCTTTTTTTTTAAAGCCAGAAAAATCAATTTATTTGTGAAATGCTGAATAGTACTAATATTTCTAAAATTTTAATGTTGTGAGGGGGGTTTTAAAAAAATTGCTAAACGTATATTGCAGAAACAAACCACATTCACACAATTACTTAATTAGGTAGATATTTTCAAATTAAAGTTAAATACTCTACTTGTTACCATTTGCTCAATAGTGTTTGTAAAATATAGTTACCAACCTGTGTATGGCTGTGCTGAAATCAACTATTAGTAATATGTAATTATATTATTATCAACAAACAACCTTAATTATGTGTATTTATGAAAAAACTTTCCACATTTGACTATTTTAAATTGTGTTAGTATTATGTAATTAATTCGATTGTGAGTATATGGAATATTATTCTATATATACATGCTTAATGCAATATGTTTGTATGTGTTTAATTGCTTATTAAATAGATAAAGTGAGTTAATTATTACTCAAACAAATCCAGCAAATAATTAATTTTGAATTAATAATTGTTTGTGAAAATAATTTCTTTCATCTAAAAGTTTTGATTCCACAAAAATATTCCATCTTATTTGAAAATCCAGACTTGCATATGAAAATTTTCCTCTCATCTACAAGCTGTAAAGAGGTTTGAGATTTATTTATATTAATTCTCAGATAGTTAAATTTGTTTACAAATATTATTATCTTTTATATATTTGCATATGGAATTTGAGGTCAAGAAGTTTAAATTTAAACTTTATTAATTTAAATATATAATTGTATAATATTAAGAGTCAAGTATTAATTAGCAACTTGAATTGATAGAAGGCCCAAACTAATTTTAGTGAATGATTTTCATGAGTAGTATTGAATAATTACTTAATTCGATTTAATGATTCAATATTTCTATTAAAAATACTTGTGTATGAATAAAAAATTATACATATATATTCCAAACAATATAAAAATATGCCAAAAACAGCTGTTAAAAAGCTAAACTAGAGCCCAAAATTTGCTTCTTTTTGTGAAACAAAATTGTTTGTCACCATTGAACAAAATAATAAAAAATTTATTTTATTTTTTTTAAAAAAATTACAGGTTGATGAATATGTGATGACGTGTCAAACTCTAAAACAAATTTCTCGAAATATATATGACACTCCCTGTTCACACACTACACACACTGCTATTCTGCTAAATACTCACTCTCTCTCTAGTCTCTCACTTTCTCTCTCTAAAAGCATTGGTATGTGAAGTTTCATACATATTTTATTCATTCTTTCTCTCTTTCTACTGATTTTATTACATTTTTCTACAGAATTATACCTGTGTAAGAGCATTATTTTATTCATTCTTTCTCTCTTTCTCTCTCCACCTGATAAACTGAAATATCTGCGGCTGCTGTCTCCATCAATTTCCATGAATATAAATATTGTTTTGCCCCAGTGATTTCGTTGAATTATTTCGATTTTTTTTATTTATTAATCTCTATATAAATTAATTCTTGCAGTCTGCTTATCTCGAAATTTTTATTTCAAAAAGAAAAATGGAGGGTGGTGGTCATAGAAGGTCGAAAAGTGCTTCAAGCTCTGAAGGTATAATTTCGTTAATTAATCATTAATCGCCATTTTCGTATTGCACTCTTGTTGTTCTACACAAATTATTATTTTTTCCTAGTATTAATTCTTTCCAAATTAGCATAAATGAAATATAATCTCATGCATTAGTTTCATGCTATTTCAATCATGATTTATATCATTTGGTTCGTAGATTTTATATATTAAATATATTTCATCAAACACATTGCATGATGTTTATAATCATGTGTATAATATATCACTAGATTTTAATTGTTTAATAGTTGGTTGCTGTGAACTTGTGTGCAATGTTTTCAAAATTAAAAAGAAATTTTATTGTTTGGTATGTAAAATGTACTCTTGCACCTTTTTTATATTTAGATGAGTGAGAATTTGCTTGTGTTTGGATGAGTGAGAATTTGCTTTTTTATCTGTAGTTTATTTGTCAGTGTTGATATTTTTTTTTTTAAAAAATCACTCAAAATTAATTATGGACATGTGTAAAGTGTTTTTTTAAATTTAAAAAGAAATTTTACCTTTTGGTATGTACAGTGTACTTTTGCATTTTTTCGTGTTGGGAAGAGTGAGGATTTGCTTTCTTGTCTGTAGTTTGTTTGCTAGTATTGATAATTTGAAGAAAAACGTCATTCACATAAAAATTAATTATGAATTGTTGTGTAAAGTGTTTTTTAAATTTAAAAATAAAATTTATTCTTTGTTTTGTACTGCGTACTCTTGCGCTTTTTCGTGTTGGGATGGGTGAGGATTTACTTTCTTATCTGTAGTTTGTTTGCTAGTGTTGACAATTTAAAGAGAAACACCATTCACATAGAAAATTAATTATGAATTGTTGTGTAAAGTGTTTTTTAAATTTAAAAAGAAATTTCATTGTTTGGTATGCACAATGTACTTTTGCGCTTTTTCGTGTTGGGATGGGTAAGGATTTACTTTCTTATCGGTAGTTTGTTTGATAGTGTTGATAATTAATTTAAAGAGAAACGTCATTCACGTAAAAAAATTAATTATGAATTGTTGTGTAAAGTGCTTTTTAAATTTAAAAAGAAATTTCATTGTTTGGTATGCACAGTGTACTCTTGCGCTTTTTCGTGTTGGGATGGGTGAAGATTTGCTTTCTTATCTGTAGTTTGTTTGCTAGTGTTGATAATTTGAAAATAAACGTCATTCACATAAAAAAATAATTATGAATTGTTGTGTAAAGCGTTTTCTAAATTTAAAAAGAAATTTTATTGTTTGATATGTACAGTGTACTCTTGTGCTTTTTCGTGTTAGAATGAGTGAGGATTTGCTTTCTTATCTACAGTTTGTCGATTTGTTTGTGTTAATTATTTAAAGAGAAACGCACTCATATAAAAAATTAAATAAGTAAAAGACAAACATATTTTGTCTTGAATTTAAAATTTCCTAAATTTTTATTATAATTATTTCTGTTACTATAATTTCCTTAATCATTGATCGCCATTTTCTTATTGCAGTCTTTTTTGTTCCACACAAATTATTCTTCTTTCCAAATTAGCATTATGAAATATAATCCTATGCATTAATTTCATGTTTTTTACAATTGATGATTTATATCATTCTGGTTTTGTAGATTCCATATATAATGGTTATATTTCATCAAACACATTGTATGATGTTTATAACCATGATTATGTATGTGAGTTTACATGACCGTTGATATAATTCTGAATTGTTGTGCATTATGTTTAATAAATTCTAAAAATAAATTAATTCTGTTATTAGGTATGTACACTGTACTCTTGTGCTTTTTCGAGTTGGGATGAGTGCGAATTTGTTTTTCTTATCTATAATTTGTCGTATTCTTGTTCCTTTTCGTATTGGATGAATGATAATTTATTTTCTTATCTGTAATTTATCCGTTAGGATCGATAATTTCAAGAAAAATGCTAGTCACATAGAAAATTAAATAAGTAAAAGACAAACCTATTCCATCCCAAATTTAAAATTTACTAAATTTAACTTTTAATTAAAAAAAAATCTATTAATGCAGTTAGACAATAATAGTTTCAAGCTTTTCAATATTAACTACTCTATTTATTTTTTATTTTAAAAAATCACAACTCTACTTTTACTAATTAAAAAAAGTTTTGCATGTAATTTTTTCAATATAAATAGTAGTTTCCAAATTATAATTATAATTAGTACTTATATATATATACTAAATCATTTATATTAACTATACAAATTCTTAACTTACAATTTCAAAAAAAAAGTTCTGCATGCATATGGACTTTTTATAGTTCCCCAACTTTTATTTTAGTACTTAGTCTACACATTTTTACTAAATATATACGAAAAAGGAACCTTTTTATATATTGAAATTAGGGCGAAAATCAGTAAAGCCAAACTAGAAAATAGGGGCGAATATCCAAAATTAAATCTAATGGGTGGTAATTAAACGGGTCGGGCTAAGCGGATAAGTTTGGATATGTTCGTTTGTTTCTGAAATAATAAATAATATTTTTTATTTTATAATTTTCTCTCCAAATTCGAACCTTAAAAAAAGTTAACAAATTATACTAAAAATAAAAACAGGTTAACACATGCACCTAAATGTTGAAGAAAAGTGCCCGATTGAACTTATAAGTTGTTGTTGTTGTTTTTTTTTTTTTTTTTTACAGGAACTTATAAGTTGTTTTAAATCACCCGAATAGGAGTATTTTGATGATCTTATATACGAAATGGATCTCATTTAATTTGTTATATTACCAATAAATTTATAAAGTCCCAACTCAATCATTTTTTAAATGTACTTGACCCAACTACTAAAATGGAACTCCGAAAATCATACATTTATCCTTTTTTTTATTTTTAAAAGTAATTAAGTTATGTAAGATATTCATTATCACATTATATTCCAAGTCGCTCAATTTTTTATACCAAAGTTTTTTTCTCTCTATAATTACTAATTATATTAATTTAATCAATTAATATTTTTTAAAGTTTCTTTTATTACATAACTAAAGAAATTGTATTTAAATCTATAAGTAAAATAATACTAGTCCGTATCACACAATACACATGACAACGTCCGCGAATATAATACTCCGTAATACACATGGTTGCATATATAAATAATTAAAAAATACAAAACCTTTTTGTTTAAAAGAAAAAATCAAAACCTCTGGGCGCAATATAAAAAGTAACCTCATGTCTTCATCGCAAACGTTAAAATCACAAAAGTGGATATTCTTCAAGTTAATTCTTCTCGCTTTCGGCAAGGGATCTTCTGTAAAGCTAAAATATGTGAGAATTGGAGATATCTCTCTTCATTTCTTGTTTTCGCGAGGCGTGAATCGATTGCTTAACCTAGGTTTTACAGATCGGAATAATTTAGTAACCTATTTGTAAGTTTCTACTTAATTAGGGTTATAATCGCTAGGTATAGTCCTTCACACTGATTGTATTTGGCATCTAAATTCATTTCCAATTGGTTTAAAGTGCATATTAGTCTTTAATTTTTCGTAATATTTGCTTGAATTGTTTCCATATTTTCTATTGCATCGATAGGGTTTTAATGATTCTGAAGGTGGATGGCTCTTTTTTTCCTGCTTTGGTTTGATGATTGATTATGTTGAGGGATTTGCGCTAAGTGGCACTGATATCCCTTGAATGCTTGTGGTTTTCCTGCTTTAATATTGAACTTTTATGCAGGAGTTTCCCCGATCCAGAAATTCAAAAGTAGATCGTCGCCGGATAGTTCTTCGCACAGCCATGGGAGGAGCTCTAGTGCTGACAGGGTTTGTTTCTAATATCTTTGCTAATTTAATTGTGTAAACTTTGTGTTCAATTTCTCATTTAATTGATCTTTTGCAGTTCATGGAGAGGGGAGAGAGCTCGTCTGTGCAACCCACTGCAAGTCCCATGGCAAAGTATTTGGCAGAGAAAGGGTTCAAAGAAGCTGAACCCAAGAGTTCATCTCCGAGTGGTATGGCCAGATTAATGCGTCTTGAAAGTCTGAATTCCCTATGGAATAGCAAACAGAAAACGAAGGTAGCAGAAGGCCATCGTCAGGATAATGCCTCAAGTAACATCGAACCAGATAGGCAGCCCCTTGGATGTCTGTTGTATAACCGAAGAATGTCAATGAAGAAGAAACAATCCAGCCAAAAGTATGATGATCCCGAACCATCACATTTTGTGAGCCATCGTCGTTCTTCTGAATGGAGTGCTAGCTCAATGCCAACCAGATCTGAGGTGGGAGGACTCGCTCGCCAGAAGATAGACACAAAATATCTTCCCATTGGCGAATTGGTTGATGTAAAGCCTGTGGACTCCAAGGACACATGGATGAACCATGCAAGGAATTTGGATTCGGTGAATCAACAAGCTAGTTCATCGGGGTCTCATCCAGAACGCATGGATGGTCTTCTACTTGAACGACACAATCGCCATGGAGCTCATACATCTCCCAGAATACTAAACACCCAAGCAGATGGGAAGAAGAAGAAAGATGGGTTTCCTAGACCCATTGTTTTCCCAAGGTCAGATATAAGGAATATACCAACTGCTGAGGAGGTTGGTTCATCATCGGGGTATACACGCATCAATATTCCCAACTTTCGGAAAATGAGCGAATATCCAGGTTTTGGAACCTCAGAAGAAATATCACGGAGAATGAATGGTTCCAGCCAGCCAATCTCCGATGAAAGCAGAGAACTGGCCAGGGTAATCACAAGGCAACTCAGAGATGCTTGGGAAAGTGAGGATGAGATGTATCCTGATGCTCGCGGAAGTTTATGGGGTAGACATCCATCTCCTGGGTCTGTCATTAGGGAGGGAAACGGAAGAGTCTTCCAAACACTGAAGATAACTCGAACGTTTCGAGACTCGGAACTAGATGATGACACTCGAGCACTACGCCAAGTGATTGCTATACCTGATGTAGAAACAAGGTATAGCAATTTATCTAACAGGGGTAGTGACAGATCAAGCCCTCGACTTGGTACTGATAGTCGAAGTTCTATATTGGGCGGTCCATCTAGATCGAGATCCCTCCCTCCCACAATGGGTAGAGTTCACGGAAGAGACACATGTCTCGATGCTAAAGAGAAACATGTGATGCAGAGTGACCCCATAAGCCGTTGTAGAAGAATGGCTGTTATGGAATATCCATTTCATAACAGTTCTCTTGCATCTCAAGCTTCAAGCTCCAGGGGCAAGATGCCTCTTCCCTTTCCACCCATACGTATTAGGGAGAGGGGGTCTACATTAGAAGCTACTTTTGAGAGACCGAGGGAGTCAAATGCTGAGGACTTTTCTGAACAACAGCTCAGGTCTTCGATGGCTGAAAGAGATGATGACAGTGGAGATACTGTTTACGACATAATGGTCGATAAACAGGAAATTTCCACCTTGCCTTCAGATCCTTCTGCATTTCAACCGGGGCATTCTTCAGAAGATGATGAAAGCTCTGCTGCAGATGAACAAGAGGAGGACTCCCGTCTTCAGGTTTGAATCTTTACTTTCCTCATAAATCGTTTCTATCATACTTTTATATTTACTCTTAGTTTCTACTGAAGTTTTCCTTGCACATAATAATGCCATTTATAGTCAGACTGTGATTTTACACTCTGTGCTTTTCCTTGATCATAACTTTTCTGCATTGCCTATTTATACAGATCCATGCCTTCATACTCATTTATTTACAACTCTTCTCAAATTTCTTTGTCTACTTTCAACTAAACTTTCACACATTATATGTCCAACTGCGCATGCCAAAATATGTGTATTTCTCCTTCTATTTTTTGTTGATAGTAATTCTATAGGTTGGGAATAATATTATCTTGCCTCAAAGGTTAAAATCTTTCCCATGTTTTAAATTACGTGCATATCCACATCTGCTGACATGCTCTGTGTTGCTTAGTTTTATTAGAGTAAATCTACGTAGAGCATCTTAGATTGATAAAGGTGTGGGCATTGCTGGTGCTTATATTTCCTGCTGTCTTGGAGTTTGTAATATGTGCATGGGACACTTTTAGGGAATGATATATATAACTGATGGATCTAAGTTGTTGTGAATCAAACTATTCCTAAAATCAAATGATAGTTGTTACTGTTTAAAAAACTAGGCTCTTCAATTAAGTTTATACCAAGTTAGGGTAGATTATGGCTGTAATCCTAAATCATATATAGATGTGTGCTTGAGTCATAATTATAATTTAATGTGATATGCCCTTATAATTTATAAATGCGTGCGAGATTTACATTTAGTATTAGTAAGCTTATTAGATAGGCTTTGTAAATACTTCTTCACCCAATTTGGAATGAATAATTCCAAAAGAAGTTAGCTGGAGTATAGTTCGACTTCATCTCTCTAGTGGTGCTTATCCGAGAAATAAGCAATACCAATTATTTACGAAGTACAAGATGTTGTACGAAGTTGAAACAAAATGCTTCGTATGAAGGGATGCCTTTTGGCGTTATGGTTCTAATAGAGCAATCATTTTTGACAAGCTTCAGATGCCGAAAAGATGGCGCGGTCTCACGAGGAGCAGGGATTACTGGAGGAGGCGTTGATAGTTTGACTCCCGAGAATCACATGGAAGACTACATGGCTATATAATGCTAGTGAAATTACTGAGATAAACTATCAAATGAAGCTTATTTTCGAGCACATTGAGAATTTATTTGATTCCCTTATTTGAAAATTAAATTTCTGGCATTTATTGATGCTTTTGATCTTTTCTTGAGAAGTTAGCATGCCAATAAGGACCATAATTTTTTCCCGGGAAATACTACTTTGGTTTGTTTTAACAACCAAACCTCTAAAACTTGCCACCACTTTCTTATCAATTCCGGATTATTAAGGGCACATGTTCCACTATATCCTAGAGGGCTCTGTATTTCATCACCCATTTAACCTACTCATTAGATAAATTTATATTCCACTATGTCCTAGAGGGCTCTGTATTTCATCACCCGCCACAAAATTAACCTACTCATCAGATAAATTTACCATCGAGCAATTTTTGGACAAGATTTAAAATCGTAAAGTTTAGGTTTCCGCTTTCTATGGCTCTCTAGTTATGACTATTACTCCTCTTTCACAAGACGTGGTGTGTATTTAATAGGAGCTTATAGCTCTAATGGTAGCATATTTTCCCGATAATTCTTTTTGTGGTTATGTCGGCCCTTCGATTCTCTATTTTTTTGTCGATGCCAAAAATTTCAACCCTTTTGTTCATTTCATGTTTCACGTGAAAAATCGTCAAATGATTGAAATCAAAGTCCACTTGATCGAGTTGCTATTTCTTTTATAAGACACAATACATGCTCTGTCAAGTCGTCCATCCTATTATAGATTCTTGATGTGCGTTTGAGTCACATATTTTTTTGATCAGTTAAAACATTTATTAATAAGATTCCGGGTATAAGAAATCCCCACAAAACAACTCAATGTTTGGGATACATGTATTAGCAGTCAATATCTCTCCTAGGATTTGCTATCCACACTTTGAAAGAACAACTACATAATAAGACCTCCTTAGCAAAAATCCAACACTACAATCTACTCGTAATTTCACTTAGTACTTTCAAGTATCATCGAGTTTCTCCATTTGCATAGGACGCAAACAACGCACGTTCCAATGGCTATATGCAAACCTTTTTTACCTGGAAGAAGCCCCGCATGTTAATGAAAATGCTCCCTTGCTTTGATCTGCATAGCCATTGTGAGTCCATCCTATCATAACAACTGTCCTTATTTTATGCGCCACTCTGCACTAAAAAAAGATGTGAATCGCCGTTTCAATTGCTTCTTCACACATAATACACTCAGTATCTTCATTTGTTTTTAAAACTCTCCTCTGTCATAGGTTTGTTGTAGATGAAAGTTTGTCCCACAGTAATCTCCACGTTGTAGCCGACGTTTTAATAGGAGCAAGTTTATTCCACACCATCTCAAATTCCTTTCTTGTCTTTAAACCTCCGTGGTCTGCACTATAGTTGAAGAACAATTTTTTCTTAAGCGACTTTTGTTTAATAAGTACCTTTTGATGTTGCGTTCCATTTTCAGCCATCCTCTACGCCTACTCTCAAAGAGAATATGTTAATCACAGATAAGTATTGGTTAAGAGTTTTCTTTTCACGATCAAATAATCCCTTCTCCATCTCCAATTCTATATCGCTCCCCTTCCACCCAAAAGCCAAATGACTTAACAAATATATTGAGTCAGACTAATTGAATCGAAAGCTACAAGCTCAATGTTGGGTCGTTCTTGTCCTCATCAGTGAGGGCATAGTACACTATAGTTATAGGTGAAAGACGTATCAAGCCGCAAAGGGCTTTAAAAAGCAAGGTTCAAGATTAGGTCCGTTTATACATGAAGCGCACAAATAAAAAACATAGATTTAATAAAATTAATGAGAAATAACATAAACATACATAAATCACATTCTTAATATTCTTTACAAACTTATTAGATAAAATGCCTCAACAATATCACAAACATACATTAACTTAGATTTCCTAGATAAGTAAATAGTAGAACATGCTCCAACATTAAGTCTCATAAAGCATAAATTGATATACTTAGTATAACCTTAAATAGCTAATACATAATTTTCCTACCGAACATATTAGGCTTCCTCGAACAATGCGATATCTTAGACCCGATAAATCCTTAACTCTTCTCCCTTGTACTAAGATGGAAGAATATCTAATATGTAATTGTCCTACCGAACATATTAGGGTTCCTCGAACAATGCGATATCTTACACCCGGTAAATCCTTATCCCTTCTCCCTCTTACTAAGACTGAAGAATAGCAAATACGTA
The DNA here is from genome assembly GCA_963675135.1 of Galeopsis tetrahit. NCBI lineage: Eukaryota > Viridiplantae > Streptophyta > Magnoliopsida > Lamiales > Lamiaceae > Galeopsis > Galeopsis tetrahit. Next base: position 68,244,254 of record OY776128.1, on the reverse strand, counting down.
ATTGTCCTATCGAACACATTTGGGTTCCTCGAACTATGCGATATCTTACACCGGGTAAATCCTTAACCTTTCCTCTTACTAATACCGAAGAATGTTCTTGTGAATTATGGCTAATACCGTTTATATAATCAATGATTTCATGTCCGGAGGTTAATTGTACTCTGACAACTTTACATAAGGCATAGTTTGTTGTTTTGGGGGTGATGGTAAAAAAATGACTGATAAGTCACCCTTACTGCCACTCTACAAAACCGTACATGAGATTTTCACCTCTTACGACTCGTTCAATTCTTTCAAATTCATTGGATCTTTTTCCATGCTCAAGGATTCCCTCTCCTCTTCCACTCTGTCCCGAATAGTAAATAGAACCGATTTAGTCACGTTTTCATTTTCCAATTGAACACTTTCCATTTTTTGTTATTCTCAAAGGAGAAGATTATTCTCTTTACCAAACATGTGTGGATCTAATCACGATCCTATAATAAGAACAAGAAATCTTTCTCGGCCAACCCCCTTGCCCCTAATTCTTTGAGACTCGGAAAGGTCCTTTCCTTTTCAAGTTTCAATTTGTTCATGAGTTAAAGCATGTCCTAAAATATTTACTTCGAATCATCATCCTCTTGTTCACTATGTTTGTCGTCATCTTCTTTTGGAGGGGAGGAGATAGCGTGTCGGCTTTTGAGACTTGAGAGAGAGAGAGAGAGAGAGAGAGAGAGAGAGAGAGAGAGAGGAAACTTGTCGGCGAGTTGAGAGTTGATAGATCCCTTCCTCTTTTTTTATCTTCTTTTTTGTCGTTATCTTTAATTATAATTTTCAAGCTATCTTTATTTATTTAATGAAATACTAATATTTAAGAGGTCCAATTCATTTGTATTTATTAGCCCAACAACTTGAAAAAAAAAAGAATGAATTCAAAACACCAAACCCAAAAGGCCAAAACACAACCTAAAATCCAGGTGCGACACCTTTGAGACTCAAAGGCGATAAGGTTGGCACCTTCCATCTCAGGCGTGCCTTTGTACTATGGTCAAGAATATATATTTGTCTTGTATAATTGGTGATAGATATATAAGATCACCAATGCAAGTGATATAGAAAATATATGCCATTGGAAATATCCTTACCATTAAACATATCACATGTGCCATAAGTTAGGTTTGATTTTTTTCTTTTCTCATTTTTCTATTCAAAGGCCAAGTATTGAACACATATAGTAAGTTGTATTTGGTGTGATATAGATGAATTTTGGAACGTTGGGTGTTGTGGCGACTTACTAAAATTTGTATGAAAATAAGACCTACCATAGTAGTTACCAAAATAAGAAAAGTAAAGCACATTAACATCATCTTCTAAGTCATTTTACTCGTCTTGCAAAGTTGTCTATGCGAATGTTTACTCTTTGACCAAATATTTTTAGATCTCCCGTGCACTAAGAAATTTTGAGGGGCAGCATCCCCCACTTGCCCCACCCCTTGGAACCGCCACTGACTATAGATATTTCTTATGACCAAGTAGGAAATGCATGATTCAGGCTGAATTTATTCCCTAGATAGTTTATTCATCCATGGTCCATAGATAGAAGACATGTGAAATTTATATAGATATCAAATTTAATTCCTCGACAATTATGTATGATATCTTTGGGCCACAACAACCACAAAAAGAGGCTTGAACTTCATGATTGCCTTTTTCTGCTGCCATGGTGAAACTACACATGGATGCCAAGTGTGTTTGTGTATTTCTATGTCCAACTCTTGACTATGGAATTTTATTGAGGTTTTTTCCGTTTTTAGTTCTTGTTGTACCTTATTGATGATGACCAATTTGTAAAGAAAGAGCTGTTGTGCAGGTAGATGAACTCATTTGCATTTAGGATAATGTATTCTTTAAGATTTTACATTCCGATGGACTGCTTCCATTATTGACTTGCTTTTTGATATATGCATACACTTCTTAAAAATGAAAGCTTTAAATAATTTTTCTTTGATACATCTTTACTTTATATGATCTGAAAATGCTGCAACTTCAGGTTATATAAGAAGTTGATGCGTCATTGATGATGTTGTTCTCTTGAAATTTTCTTTATGTTTATCTCTTTTCTGCAGTCTCATTTATAGTTTGTGGTGCAACCTTAGGTTATAATAGTATAACATTTTTGTATCAACTGTGCTTTCCACATTTTGAGTCTCCGTCATATCTGTTAGGGTATTCTATGTAGGTGCTGTTGATGCATCCATACATGTTCTTTTTCATTTGATTTTTTGAGCTTCATAATATGCATTACATGCTTCTCTTTTATCTATTTCTCTATTTTTGTTGCAGTTGCTAAACTGGTTAAAGGTGGTTCTAAGTATTTACTGAAACTGCTGAATATCTATACAATATATTTATCTTGGTTATATCTTTCTTATTCTGTTGTACGTTATGTATACATAGTTTTTGTACAAGTGTTTATCAATTTCGGCTGTTTTATATCTTAGTTCTAGTGATTTTGGCAATGAGATACTTATTTTAGTTTTGCTGCTTAAACATTTTATACGTTGCACCACACATACTTTGAACCTTGAATTTTATCTTCATATATAAATTACTATCTTTTGATTGGCGATGATTTAGGGACTGCACGCTGGATCATCTGAAGAAGATTCTCCTTCCTTAAATCAATTTGAAGCTGAGCCCCGCTTTTCAGAAAGCTCCAATGATGCTGATGGTAGTCTAATCTCAGGCTTCGAGATTCCTTATGAAGATGATGTATCAGATAGCTCCGGAATTTTTGAGAGAGCCAGTGCTCTACTGAATGGTATGAACATTTGTTACTCCATACTCTATTAATTGCCTTTGAGAAATTCTGTGACATAAGTTGCATTACAAATGCAACTAGAGAAATTGATTTTTTTTTTATTGGTAAGATGATAACTGAAATATTTTTCTTGCTAATATGAGTGAATGGTCAAGTTATTCTATTATATTTATAGAGTGGCTGATGGGAAAAATTTCGGACAATTCAGTGTAAAGGCTTATTGTTTTATTTTTTTGCCTGATATGAATAGTGTCTTTTATTTGTAGTGGTCAAATTTTATGATTCTTGAATGACAACAAAGGAAGGTAGTACTTAAAGCCTAAGGGCAAAGTATCCTCAAACTTAAACCTATCTTTCAACTGTTTGGGTTTCTGTTTTGCCAGATTTTGAGCTAATGTTTGCATATAAGTGCCTTACTATTTTTCCATTCGCTATATAAATATAATGCTATGCTAAATACATTTTCATTTATCTTTCTTGAATTGTTTTTGCCAGTGTTCTCTTTTCATCCATTTCTTCCTCGTCACACAATTACGTACTTAAATTTCCTTTTTACCCTTCCATTGCAGAACTCCGTGCGAGACTCCAGCTCCCCAAGCTGGACCCGTCTTCAAGTGCTGAAAGCTGGGAAGACTCTTATACCCTTGATGTGGTAATCCACTCCAGTTTTCAAGACTTTGGCTCTGATATGCTTCCAATAATGTGGAACTATCCCGATTACGCTCTGGACCCCTCGTTATTCGACACCCTCGAGAAGCAATATGTTCAAGATACACCTGAATTGAGGCCGGAAAGATTGTTGCTCTTTGGCCGAATAAATTCAGTACTCTCAGAGATGTTTCAGAAACACTTTGATTTGCGTCCCTGGTTGATGCCAGAATTGGGGTTGCTTTCAACACGGGCTAAAGAACCAAGCAGAGATGCTGTAGAGAACTTAATCAGCCAGGAAACTACAAACAGGCAGATAATTAAAAGAATACTCCTCAGGGAGATGCAGTGGGAAGACCCTGTAGAAGAATTCGCCTCAATGGGCAGCGAAATTGAGGAATTATTGTTGGATGACATAATAGGCGAGTTTGTATGCGATCTTTTGGGGTTAATGGATGTAGTTTATGAAGATCTCGATGATGAAAGACAGGGAAGAGTAAGTTTCCAGAACTAACCAAAAGCTGCAACCAACTTAGAGGATTTTTTTTTTTTCTTTAGTTGATTCCTGTTGGTTTTGTAAGAAATCAAACTGCTGCTGCTTTTCTGATCCTTGTTTTTGTTTTGTATATGTAATGAATTTGTTGGTGGTAAAATGAATTTGGTATTATGGGGGGTTTTGTTGTTTCAATCTTGAATTTGTGTTTATTTTCCTTTCTTTATTATTACCAACTTATGATTTGTTTAAACACCCCTCTCCCTGCAGAGGGAGGTTGCCTGTTAGATCAGGGGTGTTGGTGTTATTTTGATTGATGGCGTGCGTGTATCTATAAGACATAAGAGTGAGATCAGGAAAATGAAAAATGTGTTGGGATTAATGATTAAGGGAGTAGAATACATATAATTTAGATTCATCTCACAGTCTAAAATGCACACTATATCAGAGAAGAATTTGTCAGAATATAGACGTTGGTCTGAAATAAATAAACCGATATAAAATCTTTTAGACCAACTCATCAAATAAATACGATTCTAAAATTAACGAAATTAATTTGAAGTTTTCAGCCAAATCCAATAGTATACTAGAAGAAATCAAAGATTGTAATACCAATTTCTCCCAAATGCTAAAACTTATCAATCAATCAATCAGTAAACAACAGTATTTGTGTTAATACCATATGTGCATGTAAATTGGCTTTTGAATTAATTGTTGAATTGAGACGGGGAGCAGAGCTGGGCATTTTTGACCTTGGATATGCTTGAAAGAAGGGCTAAGGGCGTCACATTCCCAGCCACGGTCACCTTCTTGGCCATGAAATCTATGTCGAAAGAAGTCACTCCTGCATTTCATCAACAAATCAAGGGACAATCTATTGGGCCTTACCCAAACTCCCCGACCCGATGAGTGAGGTAGATAGAGGATATGGTTGTTGGAAATTTATGAAGCATGATATGGATATGAGGGTCCCCCCAAATTAATAATTCAACAAAATAAATACAGACCTTGTATTGTGGAGAGATGTTTCCTAAGCTTTTTCTCACATCCTCTACAATGCAGTGACACTCTTAGAAATACCACCTGAAAATTGAAATACTAATAAACAATCCCTCCCTCCCTCCCTCCTATTCAAAATAAGTCAATAAACTCTTAAATAACCCACCTTTATCTCTACGGTAAAAGAGAAAGTAAATGAAAAATAAGTCTAAAACGTGGCTTAATTAATTAGGAGGTATTCGCAAACTCATAATAATAATAGAAATGAATTAAACCTGATGAGATGAAGAGGGGTGGTCTGTTTTGACATTTTGAACCTCAGAATGGTTGTTTAGAAAGGGAGAGGGAGAGGGAGAGATAACTTCGTCAGCAGCAGGGTTGGTGCAGCTCCAACTCTTTTTTGTGGCACTTTCATCATCCAGCTTTCTAAAATCACTACTTTTCTTAGACTTCTTCTTCATCATCTTGTTGGAATCGAGGAGAATGGCTTTTTGTTCCATGCTATGCCGTATTGCTGTTGCACCTTCTGATACACACAACATCTCCATCCCTTTCCCTTTCCCTTTCATCTTAATTAGACACACCGAGAGAGAGAATCAGAGAAACAGATAGATAGAGAGAGAGAGAGAGAAATAACTAGTTTCAAATGGAATGTGACTTACACCTGCCATTTTACTAAAATGTGTATTTGAATTTTGTACTATGTGCTTGATGAAATGTATTGTTTTTTATATTCTACCGTCTAAATTATTGACGTGTGTAAAGTGAAAAAATAGTTATACCGTCTAAATTTTGTACCAGGGTTTAATGGGATAACATTTTAAAAATTGAGGTCATAGTCATAGATAATTAATTGCGAATTAAAAAAATATGTTATCACATAATAGATGATTCAAATTCAAAAGTGTACACACTTTTCACCTAAATTTATCACCTCCCTCATATATATATATATATATATATATATATATATATTTGCATATTGGGGGCTAGGGAGAGTTTTGCACAAGTTCATCCTTTTTCTTTATTGTGTTTAAATTTTATTGCTAAATTCAATATAGTTTCTAATCTATGAGATAGAAAAAGTAGTCCAATTGTTGCAATTTGGAAATAATATTTGGTGTTTGTCATTAGTTGAATGAATTCATGTTAATTGTTACTCCCTCCGTCCGCCTATAAGTTTCACGTTACTTTTTGGCACATAGATTAAGAAAAGTGATTAAATAATATATATAGTACAAGTGATGTGATTGAGAGACGAGAGAGATAGAGAGAAAAAGTAAGATATAAAGTGAAGTGCAAGAAAAAATATTTAGGCGGACAAACAAAAATGGTAAAATGGGAAACTTATATGCGAGTGAGTATTATTAAAGATATACGGAGTAATAAAACTTTCTGAAAAAGAAAAAATACGTAGAAAATAAGAACCCCACCTCTCATATCATAATGTATGAGTATTAGTATTTCAAACGTGGCTTGTTTATTGTGGTGGATTTAAAATTGGAGAGTGGGGTTGTACTATATTCTGACATAATTATAAATGTAGATATGAAATTGGTAATAATCAGACAAAACACAACGGTTACAATTACTCTGCTAACATTAATTCACTCTTGTTCAGTAGTAGTATACTACAGTATTTATTGGAGGTAGTTCCATTTCAACAGAAGAATAGGTGAAATTAATATTTATTATAATGTGTCCAAAATTTACATCTGGAAAAATTGATGATAAAATATTTATTTTCATGTTAAGAAGAAGAAGCATAACAGAGAAATAGTCTATATAATATTTTACCTGCGACTTCTTCTATAGTACTGAACTAAATAAAGTTTTATATGTGTTCAAAAAAATAAAAAAATAAATAAAGTTTTATATAGTATACAAGTTCAATTGAAGGATCTTTAAAGTAGTTAAATATTAAAGATTCGTTTTTTTTTTTTTTTAATGTTAAGAAATTAAATATTAGAGAAGGCATTATTACCCGATTCTGACTACCTATCTTCATTCATTTAATTAACTACTTTTATTTCATAACAATATTTATGTTGGAGGACAACTAAAATTACTCGCTCGAGACTGTTGGTTGGGGTTAGGGCATTGGCTCTGATCGAAAATGGAGACTGTTATGGGGACAGGTAGAAGTAGTGACAGAGCTTGAAAATTTGGATAAATCTCTTCTATCATTTGAATTTAAGGATTTTTTTAAATATATATTCTCTTGCTTGCAAAGTTGGACTAACAAGTTTTAAAAGGAAAAAAAAAAAGGCCACGGCTAAAGGCACCCGGATTTACTATGAGTACACCCACGCGATGAGAACACACACAAAACAAAACGGATGAGGACACCCACGTGGAAAACTCAAAATTACCCTCTTCTCTATTAAAATCCTAAAAGCATTCTTTCTCTTCTCAGATTCAACAGGACACCCACCTCCCACCTCCATTTTCGCCACCTCCAGCGCGGCCCACCTCTCCACTTCATCCACGCCGCCCACCTCGTCGCGGAGACCGCAGCCCCTCCCTTTCCCCTGAACGGCCGCGGATCTTCCCTCTCCCCTTCGTGGCCGTTCGCGGCCGCAACCCCTCCCCCTCCCCTTCATCGCACCCAGCCACCCACGCACGTCACTGAAGGTAAGTTTTTTTTTTTTTTACAATTTTTACAGTCCCAAAAAATTAGGGCAATGAAAATTTAGGAAAATTAGGGGTTTTAGTAGTTCGGGAATTATTTTCGAACATATTGAGTTTGTTTTGGAAAAAATTTCGAACATATTGTGATTGTTTTGGAAAAAATTTCGAACAACTTGAGTTTGTTTTGGAAAAAGTTTCGAACAAGATGTTCGATTTTTTTTTTCGGACAAATTTAAGTTGTTTTGAATTTTTTTTCGAACATATTGAGTTTGTTTTGGTAAAATTTTCGGACATCTCAACTTTGTTTTGGTAAAATTTTCGAACATATTAAGATTTTATTTTTGTTGTTGAAATTTTGAATTTTTAAGATTTTTGATGTTTTGGTGGGGATCCAGAATGATTCGGGTGTGAAATGGAATAGATGGGTGTACTCATCCGGCGTTTTTTTTTCAAAAACTACAGGAGGAGTAAAAACGTCTTTTCGCATCACCCTTGGAACAAAAAAATAATACCCGTGGGTGTACTCATAGTAAATCCGGGTGCATTTAGCCGCGCCCAAAAAAACCTTAATATATATAGTAAAAAAAAAAACTTGGGGGCCCAGATGTCCCAAAGTTGGACAGACTGTCACATGGTGAAGGGGTTCACGACTTCACGGCTCTCATTTTTTATGGGCGCGGATAAAGGCACCCAAGATACCTATGAGGACACCCACGCGATGAGGACACCCACCAAATGGATGAGGACACCCACGTGGAAAATACAAAAGTACCCTTCTTCCTATTAAAACTCTAAATCATCTCTCCATTCTCAAAATTAACACAGTACACCCACACTCATTTCCTCCACCTTCCTCCACTCTCTTGAAGACGCCGACGCCGTCCACGCCACGACCACCGCCTCCTTCCACGCGTCCGCTCGCACAGTGCCGCCGCCCGTTCGCCACCGCCTTGCCTCGCGCACGCCACCCCTCCGTCTCCACTTCGTGGCCGTTCGCGGCCGTTCGCGGCCGCAACCCTTCCCCCTCCCCTTCGCGGCCGCAACCCCCCCTCCCTTCATCGCCTTCATCGCACCCAACAACCGGCCGCAACCCCTCCCCTTCGCGGCCGTTCGCGCCCCCTTCCCTTCATCGCACCCAGCAGTCGAAAGGTAAGTTTTTTTTTTTTTTTACAATTTTTACAGAAATTAGGGTTTAGAAATTTTAGGAAAATTAGGGTTTTTAGTAGTTCGGGAATTATTTTCGAACAATTGTGTTAGTTTTGGAAACAATTTCGAATAACTTGAGTTTGTTTTGGAAAAAATTTCGAACAAGATGTTCGATCTTTTTTTTCGACAAATTTGAGTTATTTTGGAATTTTTTTCGAACATATTGAGTTTGTTTTGGAAAAAATTTCGAACAAGATGTTCGATCTTTTTTTTCGGACAAATTTGAGTTGTTTTGGAATTTTTTTCGAACATATTGAGTTTATTTTGGAAAAAATTCGAACATATTGAGTTTGTTTTGGAAAAAATTTCGAACATGTTTGTTTTGGAATTTTTTTGGAACAGTAGTTGTTTTGGATTTTTTTTGTTTCAATTTTGAAGTTTTTTTTGAAGAATGTTGTTTGTTTTGGTTGTGGAGGAGATAATTATGTGAAATAGAATGGGTGGGTGTACTCATCTTTCGTTTTTTTCATAAATTTCACCCTAGGGGTATATGGGACATTTCACATGTCCTGAAGGATTAAAAAAATGTTTGGTGGGTGTACTCATAGAAAATCCGGGTGCCTTTAGCCGCGCCCATTTTTTATATGATATTAAAATGATTGTGGCTATATTTAGCATGGTATTGTTATAAATATGGGAGGAAATAAACTCTAAATTGTGGAATGGACGATGCAGGCCACCTGTCGTCGAGGCATTCCATGCTTCGGCTTCTCACTGGGTGGATGCGATAAGAATTCAGAAAGGGTCCGATTATTTACACCTCCATTTCAGTTTAGAACATTCCCCCGATGGATGCACCCCCCTAAAATTTGTCAGGATGGATGCACCCCTTTTGAATTGTCTTAAATACCCTTTTATCTCAAAAATACATTTACTAAACACACTCCCTAATTTTCCACTTTCTTCTTCCTCTTCCTTCTCTCTCCATCGTCTCTTCCTCTTCCCCTCTTTTTTTTTTTTCCTCCCCTCCCTCTCTTTCTGGCAGCTGCTGTTGTTGCCCCTTCTCTACCGCCGCCGCCCCTCCTTGGTCGCCGCCCTCCCCTCCATCCCCCACCTCCCTCAACAGCTGCGCACAGCAGCAAAAAAAAAAAAAAAAAAATCAACTCCCCCACCCCCACCCCCTGCCCACCCACCCCCCTCACCCTCCACCCATCATCCCTGCCCACGCCCAGACTCCGGCCGCCCCACTCCGATTTGTCGGTCGTCTCTCGTCTCTCCTCAGGTTTGAATTTTAGATTTAGGGTTTTTTTGCTTTCTTCTTTTTTTTCTCCTTTTCTTTGATTTTTTTTTGTTTTCTTTTTTCCTGCTGCCTTCTGCTGCAAAGGTAAGATTTTTTTTTTTCTTTTCTTGACACACCGACACACCAGGATCGACGCTTTGCATTCTCGTCGACAAATTGTTGTCGACGAGAATGCACATGGTCAGCCAACTGTTGTGATTTTTTTTTTAAGAAAAAAAATTAAATTGTTTTCGACCTTTGTAGATCGATAATATATACTCTCGTCGACAAATTGTTGTCGACGAGAGTGTATTTTGGTCGATCTACAAAGGTCGAAAAAAATTAATTTTTTTTTTTTAAGTTTTCGACAAATCAGTGTCGACGAGAGTGAATATGGTCGACACTAGTTCGTCGAAAATTTGAAAAAAAAATTGAAAATTTTCTAAGATCCTGAATTTTTTTTGTTTGTTGTTTGATGGTGATGATGATTGCTTTTTTTGTTTGTTGTTTGATGATGATTGCAGCGGTAACGGCGGCAGCGACGGTGGTGTTGGGTAAAAATTAGGTTTAGAGTTTAAAGTTGAATGAGGGGTGTATTTAGTAATAGAGGTGCATTTAGTAAATGTAATATGACTTCAAGGGTATTTTTGGTTTTTTACATTATTATTATATTATTAAACTAAAAGGGGAAGTGTTCTAAACCGAAATGGAGGTGTAAATAATCAGACCCATTCAGAAAACAAGAAACAATTAGGAGACAGGGCAACGCATGTGATGATCGATCCGTTCCCATTACTTAAATAGGCATACATTTAAATCTCACGCAAATAACAAAATAATAAAAATTTCTCAAACTTAATTTGACGAATCTTATCCTTAAAGAAAGAAAAAGAAGGTACAATAATTCCCGTCAAAAAAAAAAAAAAAAAGAAGGTACAATAATTGATCAAAGAAAGAAACCAACAATTCTATAAAGGAGCAATCAACATTTGCAAAAGTTTCTAACCTACAAATCAGTGTAAAAAGGGTATTAAATTCCAATCCTAGTGAATATTACAAAAATTTCTACAATTGAGAAACATAGGACACCAGCACCAACATACTGCTAAATATGAGGTTGATCTACAAAAATTCAATAAAGATAATAAAAAAAATTATGGCAATTTTTTTATTTTATACATACCACCTTTTTTCTCTATTCTCATTTGTTTCCTTTTCCTTCATCTTCATTCAAGATGCGGTTTCTAAAATCGTCAACCATTCGTGGCAATCCCTCTCGTAGGGAAATCTTGGGCTCCCAATTGAGAAGATCCTTTGCTTTGCTTATATCTGGCTTCCTCTTGTGAGGATCATCATCAGTGTTCGGTTTGAACTCAATAGTTGCACTAGGATCGATGGTTTCTTTTACAACCTATTATTTAATGAAGAAAATTACTCAAATCCTGCAAAATATTGCCTAGAAAAAATAAAGCTTATCTAGGACGAACCTCAGCAAGCTCCAACATAGTGAATTCTCCTGGATTACCCAAATTGAATGGGCCCACGTGCTCGCCTTCCATCAATGCCACCAATCCATTGACCTGGTTTAAGAAAACGGATATCACTCTACTGGTCAGAATACAAATTTTAAACTGTATTGAGTGAATGCATAAACTGCATCATTCCTTCCATAAATAAGAAAGCACATTGGGACAAAATGGCATGACTTGTCAAAAAGACTGATTCTTACTTATCTCGAAACTCATGAATTCCAAAACAAACACACTCAAAGAAATTACATTTACTATGAATATATAAACACAGAGGAACACTTAAGATGTGAGGAGAGAGAGAGAGAGAGAGAGAGAGAGAGAGAGAGGAGAGAGAGAGAGAGAGGGGGTGGGGTGGGGGAGAATATAACTGTCTAGATGATTTCTTGAGTGTATTTCTCACAATTGAGCAGTATATATTTTATTTGATGAGCAAAGCAAGGACGTTTGGATTCCTATAGAACTCTAACTTTAAACTTCCGAAAGACTGAAATTAAGACCTCCTGCAGCAAATGCTTGTCAAAAAAGTATTTGATTTTCACTCCTCACATGATTTAAAACTTTGTAGTGTACACTATAAGATTTTTCCAGTTAAGGCTGAACCCTCCCAAAGAAATATGTTTGTCAACTTGATTAACAATCAACTGACTACATTCTGAATAATCAATTAGTACCATACTGAGAAGTCATCACCACATACCAAATCAGACACATATTGAAAGCTTCGTGTTTGTTTCCCATCCCCGTACACTGTCATAGGTTGTTTCCGAATAGCCTGCATAAGAAAAACTATGTTCATAAGAATCTGTCATAAATATTAAAGGGATATAACATATCATTGTCCAAAAAATTCAACTTTTACATTTTCTGCCAAAATAAGCTTTCCTATCCACAGACTATTAAAAGTTAATTCCATCTAAAAGTTTCTTGACACGTATTTTTTTCCACATCATCGAAAATACTGTTTCACAAGACAAACCTGTGAAACAAAGTTGCTGACAACACGCCCATCATCCAGACACATACGAGGCCCATATGTATTAAAAATACGTGCGATGCGAACCTGTACACAGTAACACAAGGAAGATTATTAGACGCACCCCCACTAAGCGAAGTCCAGAATATTCAACTTTTTACGGAGGACATTCTAGAATTTTTACATTATAATGGTCAGAGCAAAACACATAGTGAAATTACGATTAATTTTCACTAACAATTAACAAGAGTCAGGGTGTCTCTTAAGAAAGACGGATTTCTCTGGAGCAGATTACATTTCATTCAAGGGCAGTTATGTGTTGTGGTGTCCAAAGTAACAAAGCAAGAAGGTTTGAAATTTTTGATATGTGACGGGAAATGATGATAACAAAAAAAAAAAAAAAACCACCAGCGTGGTTTATGAGGAAGTATTTCAAAATTGTAAGCAAATATAATATATTTCAAGTTTGGCTAACTTAACAATGTAGACAATTTCACATTTTGAGCGCAAAACAATTTCTACGCCTGATTTGAAAAGCAAAAAAAATATTCACACACCGAACATCGCATCAAAAGAAATATATAACGATCATGGTGTATATACAAAAATCTCGAAAACAGAAAATCAACAACGCACAGAGTGTAAAATGAACAAATAGTTTTTTTTAGATAAAGTAACTCTTTCTAAATCAATAACTCAAAACAAAACACCGATTTTTTTTTTTCAAATTGAGATAACTATAACAAAAATTAACCTCACATTCATTCTACACTCACTAACCATACAAACGCACGGGTGGGTGATATACTAGTTAACCTAACAGATAAAGACTATTGAAGCAAACCAATGATAAGACAACCTCAAATTCAACTTGTTTTGACTTGTGATAGCCAGAATCAGATTGTACAAATATAATCAGAAATTAAGAAGCAGAATGCATGCCCATTACCTCAACACCAGCACCTCGATGATAATCCATAGCTAAGGTTTCTGCCGTTCTTTTCCCTTCGTCATAGCAACTTCTTACACCTGATTAAGAATCCAATCAATCAATCAATGCAATCAAAACAGCATGATCGATAACAAACAACGACACTAACCGATTGGATTAACATGTCCCCAATATGTCTCCTTCTGTGGATGCTCAAGAGGATCACCATAAACCTCACTAGTACTAGTGAGAAGGAACCTTGCCCCAACTCTCTTTGCAAGACCCAACATATTCAGAGTTCCCATCACATTTGTCTTGTGATCACATGTCAAGGATCTCAACTAGTTCCAAACGCAATAAAAACATAGCTCACACAACAACAGCAAACAAGTCTAACATGAATTAACATTGCAAACTAACATGCCTAGACTTGTGAAAATATAATGATTAAGCAAGAAAATGCAAGAGCACATGCATGAACATATATCCTATATAGTCATTAATGATCTAAGTTTCTACTAAAGATCTAAGATTTGTATCGAAAAAGCAACAAGAATAACGATAAGAGGATATGATAGTCTTGACAGGATTATACTTATAATGCACAGGAGAAGCAGGGCAAGCCAAATGGTAGATCTGATCCACCTCCAGCAAAATTGGCTCAACAACATCATGCCTAATCAACTCAAACCCAGGGTTTCCAAACAAATGCACTACATTCTCCTTACGACCGGTGAAGAAATTATCAATGACGATCACATCATCCCCTCTAGCGATCAGCTTATCGACCAAATGACTCCCTACGAATCCCGCGCCTCCAGTTACAACGATTCTCTTCCTCTTACTCCCAATTCCCACGGGAACCCTCCCTACGCCATTAGAATAGCGATTATAATTACCATTACCGACATGATTCTCAAAACTTTTGGTTAATTCATTATTATTATTATTGTTATCTGGATATTGAAGGACGGATTCGCGGCTTCCGGCTGCAATACGGGAGGCGGGATCAGGGGGAGAGATGAGGGAGAAAGAGGGGGCAATGAGGAAGAAAGTTGATCCGATTAAAATACCGACGAGGACAAAGAAAAGGCGCTGCTCCCTGAGGATGTAATTGAGGGATCTGGGGAGAGATCGGGCGTGTTTGAGGGATTTGGGAGAGTAGGGTGGGGTTTGGGAGAAGGGCATTTCTTCGTCTTTTTTGTTGCTTGTAGATTGCTTGTGCAATTGTTTCATGGCTGGAAGAAATTGATTGAGAGTATCAGTTCAGATTGAAGTGAAGAAGAAGGAAATATGGAAGGTGGTGTAGAGGTATCACATTAGGTGAAGGTGTTTGTTGTTAGATTTCAGATGTGTGTGTGTGTGTGTGTGTGTGTGTGTGTGAGAGAGAGAGAGAGAGAGGGAAAAATCAGGAGACGTTTTGACGATAAATTAATTATATGGGCCTACCCTTCCTCTCAAAAAAATAATAATAGGGAGCGGTTATAGACACCCACCATTGTATGGAGGACACACACCGTTCGGATGAGGACACCCACGGGGAAAAGCCAAAATTGCCCCCCAAATTTATTTCCCTCCTTCCACTGTCTTCTTTCGGTACACCCACCATCTCCCCCATTCTTCTCCCCCCTCTGCCCCAAACTTCTCCCCCACTCTCTCCGTTCTCACGGCCACAACGAACAAGATAGAGAGACACCCCCGGCGACATCGAACAAGATAGAGAGAGACACGGGCGGCGCGTCGTTTTTTTAGAAGAAGAGGACGTTCGATCGATTTTTTTTCTTTTTTGCAAAAATGGTTAAAGGTTAGTTCTTCTTGCTTATATTTAGAATTAGTGTTGTGATAACACGTGTTTTCTTGTTGAAACATTGATTCTATTGTTATAGGGTTTCATGATTTAGGTTTTGTTTTTTGAATTTTGTGTTAATTCATGAATGTGTTGATTAAGGTAGGTTTTTGTGTTATAATCATGTTTATGTGTACAATGTATCAATATTTGATGTGTTAGGATGGAAATAAACCAATGGGCATCTAATTGGCATGGTTTAGCACGAATCAACTGTTGGTGACTGGTTTTTCGAACATGAGATTGTTGTCCGGAAGTAATTTTCGGACATGGGTGGTTTGTTTTGGTTTTGGTTTCGAACATTAGTTATTTGTTTTGGTATAATTTTCGAACATTAGTTATTTGTTTGAGTTTTAGTTTCGAACATGGGTTGGTTGTTTTGATTTTAGTTTCGAACATGGCTTCTTTGTTGTGGTTTAGGTTTCGAACATGGCTTGTTGGTTTTGGTATAATTTTCGAACATTGCTTGTTTGTTGGGACTTTAGTTTCGAACATGTAGTAATTTTCGAACATGTGTTGTTTGTTTTGGTTTAGATTTCGAACATGGCTTGTTTGTTTTGGTTTTAATTTCGAACATGGCTTGTTTGTTTTGGTTTTAATTTCGAACATGGCTTGTTTGTGTTGGTTTTTGTAGAGGGTGTTAGTAGGGCTCGACCGACTGCTTCCAACAGGAAAAAGAAGCAACATATTAGCGATGAGGCCGCTCCTCAAGAGCCCAATCCACAAGAGGTCAACCCTCAAGAGGCCGCCAACCCTCAAGAGGCCGTCATTCCACAAGAGCCCAACCCTGAAGAACCCACTCCACAAGAACCGGTGCCCACTCTACAAGAACCAGAAGTAGATGAGGGAAACGATGACGGAGATGGACAGGACGAGGAGGAGGAAGAGGGAGAGGAAGAAAGAAGAGTTGTGACTGTTGATCGACCATTGGTAACCGCACCTCCCTTTCTCAAAAGCTTCCAAGAGCATGTAGCCAAATACATATGGTTGGGTGAGGAGCGAGATGTGTTGAAGTGTCACTGTCATGTGACGAAACTATTGCATTGGGAGTTCGATGATGATGAAGATTGGCGTCATTGGCGGAGGTTTTTGAGAGGATCTAGATTGATTCATGTTAGACGTGGGGCTTACAAGTATTCAAACAAGAATCTTATCACAGCCTTCGTTGAGAGATGGCACGAAGAGACCAACTCATTCCACTTGCCCTTTGGGGAAATGACAATCACCCTCGATGATGTCCGTTGCATCACGAATCTGAAAGTTAATGGTCTCACGGTGCAGTCTACGTCCGAAGAACATATTTTGGCTTCAGATTATTTGATGAAATATTTGGGTTTATCATTAGTACAAGCCAAGGAAGCATTAAGTGGGCAACGAGGGGGTTCCGTGAAGCTATCGTGGCTAAGGGAGACTTTTATGCCCATGATGTCCTCGGACAACGAGGACGAGGTGTTGTATTCAGCACGAGCGTTTGTGTTGTACATGTTTGGGACCACCTTATTTCCGGACAAAAGTGGTACTCGTGTTCACGTACAGTGGTTGCAATATATGGACGACATGGCAGAATTTTTGAACTATGCTTGGGGTACCGCAGCGCTTGCCTATTTGTATAGACAATTGGGGATGGCGTCAAAGTTCAAGTGTAGGCAGATTGGTGGTTACCTTCCGTTATTGGAGGTATTAAGCATTTTAAATAAGTTTGTTAATATTTCATGTTTTTCATTTGATATTGACCTAATAATATTGTACTTGTAGGCTTGGATTTATGAGCACTTCCCTACTTTGATCTTGCCGCCTCATAATCCAGACTTGGGCCGTTCGGATCCACTGTCGATGCGTTATGCACCCGAAGCTCATACAGGCCCCTGTGTCGACCGAGTAAGAGGCTTTAGAGAACGATTAGATACCCTCTTAGCAAGCGAGGTACATTATTAACCAAATTAATATATTTGTCTGTTGTTTATTTGTTTTTAAGATAAGTAAGCATTTTTTTAATTTAATTTGGTGTTGTAGGTTAATTGGAATCCATATCGTCCTGAACGAGAAAGACATCCATTTGATGAGGTATCTTACTTTCATGGGTGCATTGTGTGCGGAGAAATTGTTGAGCCGTACATGCCGGATAGAGTGCTCAGACAGTTCGGGTACGTGCAAACCGTTCCTGAGAAGCCGCTTGCTGCCCGTGTTAAGAGGACCGGTTCCACATCCAAGAAAACAAAGCTAGTGTGGGGTGCTATGGCGGAGTACTTTTCTACGTGGGACGCACACATGCTTACTGATGATAGACTTGGTGAGCGTTTTATCCAAGATTCGAATTGCAGCGATGGTTATATTGATTGGTACCTCGCCAACGGCCGTCCTTACGTTTCAAATCCAGAAAATAGGAGACTTCCTCCTCGTGAGCCTCCACGTAGGGCTGAGTCAGGGCACTTGGTAGATTTTGCAAAGGTTGAGTTGAACTTGTTGTTGCAAAAGTGGAGGAATGACGAGCCATTAACAATCGATGGGGTAATGCAAAAAATTGAAGAAGTTGTGAGGCAGATTGGCGGACAAAATTCCGATGACGTAGGAGAAGATGCACCGTTATCATCAAGTGCACGTCGTGGACGTGGAAGAGGTCGGGGACGTGGAAGGGCTAGGCGTTCTTGACAAAAATTTGTTTTATATCATTTTGAACAAAAACTTGACAATGTTGTTTTTTAACATGTATAACTTGTATGGTAACTTTATGAATGTTATGTTGTATTTATTGAATGTTATGTTGTATTTATTGAATGGTTTATATATAATGTTGTATGGTTTTATATGGTTTCTATAATGTTATAGTATGGTTTATATATAATGTTGTGTGTTTTTATAAATTTCGGATGACAACACCCACGTGCTAAAGTTATATGGATGAGGACACCCACTATGTAAGGAAGTAATTTTCGAACATTTGTAGTATGTGCGGAAGTAATTTTCGAACATTGGCTCATTATTGGGACATTTCTTTCGAACATAGCTCCAATTTTCGAACATGGACCAATTGTTTGGAACTTTTTTTCGAACATGGAGCCATTTGTTATATGGATGAGGACACCCACTATGTAAGGAAGTAATTTTCGAACATTTGTAGTATGTGCGGAAGTAATTTTCGAACATTGGCTCATTATTGGGACATTTCTTTCGAACATAGCTCCAATGTTCGAACATGGACCAATTGTTTGGAACTATTTTTCGAACATGTCCCCAATGTTCGAAAAAAAGTTCGTTACAGGAACTTTTGGTTTAAAATTCGACCAAGTAAAACTCGCGGAACAAATTTTCGAACATGGAACAATTGTTGGGACGTTATTTTCGAACATGGACCAATTGTTGGGAACAATATTTCGAACATGGAACAATTGTTGGGACCTTTTTTTCGAACATACCTCCAATGTTCGAAAAAAAGTTTGTTACAGGAACTTTTGGTTTAAAATTCGACCAAGTAAAACTCACGGAACAAATTTTCGAACATGGAACAATTGTTGGGACGTTATTTTCGAACATGGACCAATTGTTGGGAACAATATTTCGAACATGGAACAATTGTTGGGACCTTTTTTTCGAACATACCTCCAATGTTCGAAAAAAAGTTTGTTACAGGAACTTTTGGTTTAAAATTCGACCAAGTAAAACTCGCGGAACAAATTTTCGAACATGTCCTTATTGTTGGGACCTTATTTTCGAACATGGACCAATTGTTGGGAACTTATTTTCGAACATGGACCAATTTTCGAACATGGCCTTATTGTTGGGACCTTATTTTCGAACAAAAGTCAATTTTTTGAAAAAAATGATCCCAACTATAGGTTTTATACACCATATTATACTTTTAACACAATTGTAGTGCCTCATTCAAAAGTCAAGCACGATAAACCATTCAAAAAATAGAGGAATTAAATTACACAAATCATCCATTGTAACGTTGAAACCGTATACATGTTCCAAAAATATCACACATCCAGAATTTGTACACAAATTATCTATGAATGTTGTTTGTTGACAATTTGTACACAAATTACACCAAAAAGACAATAGTATTCCAAAGTTTCTAACCACAAAACTAACAAAAAGATGGTAACTACATCCATACACTATCATCTAATTAATTCCTCCGGACGCATATGCATTTTTCCATCCGTCTGAAATGTGTTGACCCTCATGCTTCCACGAAGTAATGACCGGGGGCAAAGTGCGCCCAGCACCCATTATGACCTACACGCATTCGAGATTTATGTGTTATTTATAAAATATGCAACATATACGTGTAAATAAATTCATTAAATCAATGCAATCAAATACCTGGACGAAATGGTTCTCATTAATTAATCCCAACCAAATACTCATCGGTTCTTGAGGAGGTTCTTTGTTGAACGGCAGATACGTAAGGGATAGACGGGTATCAAGAACCACCACCGCCACATTATAGTGTGACGCCACTAGATATCCCATGTACGGCAACCCGAACCAATGTTTTTTATGTGCAAACTCCGTAAAGCAATTCAATTTTTGAAGCACAACATGGACGTAATCATTCAACAAGAACACGTTGTTGTACAACGTTAGATTGCAGGACAGTTCGCTCATCAAGTCCATCCGAACCCTCGCCCACTCATCTTCACCGAATCCCATAAGCCTAGCCACTGCTCGAAAACCGCAGTGTCCGTCACCCTTAACGTTCTTGATGTCGATAATGTACGGTTGATGCTAGATCGGTAAATTTCCGATGAAGTCCATTCCTTGGGATTGTCGGGTACGCCGACGGGATACCTACGCACATTACCAAAAATTTTACCCATCTACAACCAAATCACCAAAATACACACATCTACAACCAAAATACACTCATCCACAACCAAAATACACCCATCTACAACCAAATCACCAAAATACACACATCTATAACCAAAATACACCCATCCACAACCAAAATACACCCATCTACAACCAAATCACCAAAATACACACATCTACAACCAAAATACACCCATCTACACATAACCAAAAAAATAAACACATCTACAACCATATTATACTTTAATATTATACATCTACAACAACACCAAAATAAACATGCAAGGGCTGAGAATTACCGGTTGTTTTTTTGGAATCCCTTTCTTTTGGAAGGACGGGGATGAGAGCGAGTTATCTACTGTGATCACCACCTGCTTCTTTTGTACCGAGCAACTTGCAACTTGACTCTCTACTAGCTCAAATAGGCTCGGCTCACGTTTGGTGGACGCATCAGACTTCTTCTTGTTCTTTCCCTTTCCCTTTTTGGGTCGACCACGAGTGTCTTCCTTAGGGGGTGGCTCAATAAGAGTCGTAGTCTCGGGGTTTGCAAGCTCCCTCATACGCTTCAAGAAGATGAGTTGCTCCTCCGCAGAGAAGCACTTATAGACCTCAGCCATATCGTCTACGACATCTTCAAACCGATTTTTGTTATGGATGATAGGAGGGTCATCCACGAGTGTGGTGGTTGGGGTAGGCTCCATATCCAGCTTCCTCCAGAAGGGATCAATGGCATTCACGGGTATCGGTTTGTCACAGTAAACATACTCCTCGATCTCATGACCACATGGCAAACCGTATACCTTCCTCAAGATATGTTGGCACTCTTTAGGATCAAATCCAGGTTGTTTGATAACCTTGATTTCATCAAAGATCTTTTCTAGAGCCACCAATGACACCACCCCTCGTAAATAATCAAAAACATTTGACGAGAACCTATGTTGGGCCACATTCAAACTCTTTTCGAAGGAGGCTTTAATTGCAACATGGCATGCCTCGAATAGAGTGTGGCATTTCTCCCAACATGTCTCAAAATTTCCTAATGAATTGCCGAGCATCCTTTTCAAGGCGGCATGCTGGCTTTCTACCCTGATAAGCGAAAATTTAAAACGTTAACGTTAAACAACTTACAAAATAAAAGAATTACTTTAAATAAATACAAAAGTATAAACATACCTGTTGGTTGTGGTATTGCCAAAGTGCATAAAATCATTCGTCCAAGCCCTTACGAACCTCTCTCTATAAGAGGTAATCCAACTGTTCAACACGTAATTCACTGGCTTCTTTGGAAATTTGGACTTGAACTCTCGAAGAGCTTCTTCAAAGTCAGACGGGGTATCAGACCTCCATAAACGGTTGAAATAAAAGTTGAATACCTCCCATTTTTTGACATCTTTAAATTCACCCTTGCAGTTGGCTAACACATTCCGATCAATGTGTAATGTACAAATTAAATGACGGGCTTCTGGAAATTTCTTGGCCACCGCATTCATCAATGCAAGTTCACGGTCCGTGATAATAACATCCGGAAGAGAAGATGAGCCCAACACGTCTCGAAGCACCTCCAATGCCCATTGATAATTCTCTTCTTTCTCATCCATTAGGTACACCGATGCAACACAAAATGTCATCCCAGTCGATGTAACTCCCACAATCTACAAATAAGGTAACCGGTACCTATTCGTCTTGTATGTGCAATCTATCATGAGGACCTTTGGAAAAGCGTGCACTAATTGGAGTGAGACGGGATGTGCAAAAAACAACTCGTTAAGAGTGTTTGTCTTCTCACATCTTCGCGTGGCATGAAAGTACTTGTGCTCGACAAGTTGACTCATCAAATATTGCAACTGACTACGTCCACAATATCGATGGATTCTATGCTTCGACCTTGCATTGTAGATCGTTCGAAGAGTCGAGTGATTGTGCACATTCTTCGTCTTCAACCTAGACAATACAGATTTAGGAGGAGCGTGTAATTTGGACATTTCAATTACGAACTCCTCTTCCTCGGTAGTTAGACGACCGACATAAGAATGATCCTCAAGGTAATGGGATATTGGATGATTATGTGTACCGCATTTCACCTCCAATCTCCACTCACATTGAGCTTCTTCTGTACCCTTCAACAAAAACGGACACCCACATTTCTTGGTGCCCGTAACCCTTCCTCTCTTTCCTTCTTCCCCCTCATTCTTCTTAGCCTTCTTCTTAGGAGTCGCGGGCTTCTTCTTTTCACGATACGCACCGCCACACTCACAAGTTAAGAAAATACGTGCCTTTTTATTCCCTTGTCCATTATCCGAACGCTTCACAACAATAACTATGTTGTGTTGTTTTCCCGTACGACGCACCCAAGACAATAGTGCGTCACGAGACTCAAACAAAGCCATATTCGTGAAGACGTCCGTGTAATCCATAATTATTTCACGATCCCGGACGTCAGGATCCATAACATCATCATTCTCAGTTTGTTGAATAGCAGATTCTTCCAACCACTCATCATCATCATTCTCAGTTTGTTGAATAGCAGATTCTTCCAACCACTCATCATCATCATCATATTCCTCTTCGACTCCATATTCATCCACCCAAACATCATCCTTATCATCATTCAAATCCTGAAATTAAAATGTTCGAAAATTATACAAATGTTCGAATATAACTACCATGCAAAATACCAATGTTCGAAAATAACATCAAAACAAGAGACAAATGTTCGAAATTTTATTCCATGCAAATGACCTATGTTTGAAAATAACTTCAACACAAATGACCAATGTTCGAAATTTTCTTCAACACAAATGACCAATGTTCGAAATTGTCTTCAAAACAAATGACCAATGTTCGAAAAAAAAACATGAACATCGTCGTCTTCTTCGCGAAACCAGACGCGAATAAGGGCTTTTTTCGTTTCAAGCAAATGTCATTCATATTGTCAAAATGTATGTCCTAAATGCATACTATTTAAACTAGATACCATTATAAACTCATATTATGCAAAAAAAACAAGATTAAACTACCAAAATACAACAAAACCCTACACATAAAAAAACTTCCATTTTTCAAAACTAAAAAACCTTGAAAACATGCTAAACAACTTACTAATGAATATTTGGCACCCCCACGAGTCGTTTTTGCATCACTATCGGCCATTTTCGAGTTCTTTCACAAGCAAAATCGTCTACGGGGTTTTTGGAAAGTTTTGGAAGTGGAATGTTGATCGACGCCAGCTCTTCCCGCGATAGATACAGTGGTGGGTGTACTCATCCGCTGTTTTTTTTTTAAATTTTAAGGAGGGGCAAAATAGACCATTTACATACTCCCTTTTCCAAAAAAAACTTCTCGTGGGTGTCCTCAATACAATGGTGGGTGTCTTTAACCGCGCCCATAATAATATGGTCGCGACTAAATGCACACAATGATCCTATGAGAACACCCACGCGATGAGGACACACACAAAACGGACGAGGACACCCACGTGGAAATCTAAAAAATAACCTTCTCCTTTTAAACTCTAATTAAATCCTTTATCTTCCTCCATTTCTCACATTTTCACATACAAAAGGGGTGCACCCACCCCCCCTCCCTCCCAATCGGCGCCGCCGCCGCCCACCACCCCTCCCTCCCCATTTTCGCCTCCTTCCTTTCCCTCCCACGAGCGGCGCTATCACCCCCTCCCCTCGTCTCGTCATCGGCAGCATCGCCGACTTCCCCTCTCCTCCTCTCTCCCAACGTCGCTGCGGCGCAGCTCCGCCTCCCCTCCCCACGCGGCGACAGCGCCGCTTCACTCCCCACGCGGACGCCCTCTCTCCTGTTGCTCGTCGCCCACTTTCTCCTTCGAACGCCGCCGCCGCTGGAGAAGGGCGAATCCTATGTCGCCGCCCTTGCCCTCGTCCGCCACCGCCCCTGTCCTCGCCGCAGCCCGTTTCAAGGTAGGTTTTTGAAAGTTTTTGAAAAATTTAGGAATTGTAGGAAAATTAGGGTTTTTAGAAGTTCGGGAATTATTTTCGAACATATTGAGTTTGTTTTGGAAAAAAATTCGAACATCTTGTTCGATTTTTTTTTTCGGACAAATTTAAGTTGTTTTGAATATTTTTCAAACATATTGAGTTAGTTCATTAAAAAAATTCGAACAACTTGAGTTTGTTGGGTAAAAATTTTCGAACAAGATGTCCGATTTTTTTTCGGACAAATGAAAGTTGTTCATGAATTTTTTTCGAACACATTGAGTTTGTTGGGTAAAAAATTTCGTACATCTTAACTTTGTTCGGTTAATATTTTCGAATAGCTTAAGAATTTTTTTATTATTATTTTTGTTGATTTTTTTACTTTTTTTTTTTTTGTTGAAGAATGGTGTTTGTTTTGGTGGTGGTGGTGGAGATGATTCAGTCGTGAAATAGAAGCGGTGGGTGTACTCATCCGTTCTTTTTTTTTTTAAGTGCATGAGGTGTACGAACGTAATTTCGCATACCCCTTTTGATAAAAAAAATTTCCGGTGGGTGTCCTCATAGGATCCTTGGGTGCATTTAGCCGTGCCCAGATAATATATATGGGCCTACCCATGTTGAATAGGCCCAATCTTGGGCCGCATTTTGAATTTATACCTCATATTTCCATTACCTTTTATTTTAAAATTCATCTCTCATAAAATAAAAAAAAAAAAAAAAATTGAAAGATGGTGATAGATTGGTCTACCAATCGATCACCGTAAAAACGACGTCTTTTAAAAAGATCGAACGGTTGACTCAAACTACAATAGACGATGGAATGACAGTGGTGGTGCTTCTAAAGGAAGATCTCTTTTAAAGAAGGAGAGTTCTAAAGAAGTAGAAGAATAGAAAAAATACATTATCTCCCTCTCACACAAATCTGAATTGTATTACATAGAGACATATTATTTAAATCTTTCCCGTTCATTAGATTTATCATTTGACGAAAATATAGTACTCCATGTTTCAAATTAAATTCATTATTTATTATCTTGATAGTAAAACGATTTTTTTACTTTAAACTACACTTATTAATCAAATAACTTCTATATGCTCTACTTTATCTCTTTAATACTAATAAATAAATAAAAAAAACTTGCTTTAGGTAGTGATTTTAAAATAAAATAAAAATGAATGCACATGTGGGTCGAGCAATGGATTTTATCATGTTGACTGATACTATACATCCAAATAAATAAAATATACTGTATATAATGAATGTGGATTGAGTATTTGGCAGTTGGCACATTCACTAGGTCATATTGTAAAAAATGCATACAATTGTTTTTGGTTTAATTTGTTGGATCATATCACATGGAAGAGAGAGTAATTAAGCTACCAGCCGAAACCCACAATAGGACGGCCCATAACTCATTATTTTTCCTTTTTTATGAAGCCTTAATGGGGAAGATAAAATATGAGGAAACAACGTTTGTATAAAAATCAGAGCAATAAAAGGTTGGGAATTAAAAGGGAAAAATAAAAATAAAAAGACATAAGTTCATAATTCGAATCAAAGGTTGGGGCATGGATGAAAATATTCAGAAATATTTCCTATATATTTTCGATATATCCATTTTTCGGGGTCACCGATATCGATATTGGGAAGAATCGATATTTCCACGATATTTTTAAAAAAATTGAAAATATTGATAAATATCGGTAGACAATAACAATATCGAGCCTAATCTCGAAAAAATATCGAAAAAATATCAGAAAATATCGAGAAAATGTTGATAAATTTCGAAAAATATCGATAAATGTCATACGAAATAACATAGTACATTATATTTTATATAAATTTATCACTGATATAAAATGTATTCAAATTATTTTGTTGATTTTATGTACTAAAGGTTTTTATTAAATTTTTTTAATTTTTAAAATTTACCGATATCGATATATCCATCGATATTTCTATAAATTTAAGGGTCTCGATATTTCCACAGATACCGATATTTTCATCCTTGGGCTGGGGTGCATCAATATTGGTACACCCCTGAAAATCACCTACCAAGTAAAACGATCTGAAAGAACTGATCAAAATGAGGAACTCGAGACAGGATGATGGATCTGTGGTGGGTCAAAAGCATGGCCCCATCTGTCCTTGAACTTGGAGACACTGATCATATCATTGTCGAGCCCTACCGATGAGTTGACAGTGTAGTCCGAGCAGGCTCTAGCCTCGAAATCATCGATAGCGTTGTCCGAGATTTGTTAATGGGATACGCTCCCCCAAGCACCTTATGGCATCTGAGTTTCTCTGTGGAGCGGTTCGAGGCCACTCGAGCAGAGGTAGGAGCATCGTTGGCTGACGACTTCAATGATGTAGCAGCCTTCAAATCCTGAGTGTTGCTGACCGCCTCAGCCGCAGACTCCAGGCAAATGTTTGAGGGTTCATCCGTGCAGTGAGTGTTGCTGACCGCCTCAGCCGCAGACTCCAGGCAAATGTTTGAGGGTTCATCCGTGCAGTGAGTGTTGCTGACCGCCTCAGCCGCAGACTCCAGACAAATGTTTGAGGGTTCATCCGTGCAGGGAGCGTCGAGACTGGAGAAGGAGTTGCTTATTGGGACCGGATTGACTCCGATAGTCGAGGTGGGATCTTGTGGGGGCGGTCGAGGCCGGAGGTCCGAAGGGGAAGACCTCGTCCGTCTTCTGTGGCGAGTCATACCACGGGGATCGTCACGAGGAGGTGGTTGTGGGTCCGAGGGTGGCGGGGCATGTCCCTTAGAGCAACGTGCAGACATGTGTCCAACCATCTTACAGTGGCTGCAAAATTCCGGAAGCTGTTCATAGAGCACTTCCACCGGCACAAATCGATCCTCGCATTCTAAGACTAGTCGCTCCAAAAATGGTTGTTTCATATCCACCTCGATCAAGATTCTAGCATATTGTGTCATGGTTTTAGTTGATGTGTGAGCGTCCATCTTGATAAGCGTGTCAACCGCCGAGGCTGCAGCCGAGAGAACCGTTGGCTGTCAAAGTTCAATCGGAAGGCCGATGAGGCATGCCCAAACCTGAGCCATCGAAGTCGGGGCGTGATTCGAATTGAAACCGGGATACCATTTTTGCAGCCGGATGAAGCTTGAGAGCCCAACTGTCAAGCCCTCCTCCTAAAAATTCTGTCGCGCTCTTCCAGAGAGTGAAATTTGAGAACGAATCATTTTCTGATTGGAACAACGGACAGACGCCCTTAAAGGGACAAAGTCTGGACGAGCCTCTTCGACAAATCAATTTCGAAAAATTAGTGAATGGAAGTATTTGGAGAAGTTACAAACAATTATGTATATAATTTTTAAAATACACAAAATATACCTACAAGGATGAAATATAAAATAAAGTACTGTAATATTTTGAAACAAACGAAATTGATTATAGATTTTACAAATCCTAACAATTCATTACAAGAAATTCGTATTTTAGAGACAGCCTCCGTTCAATTTCATTATTTCCACTTTTCTTTTTTGATTCTCCAATTTTATTATGTTCATTCCCTTTTTAGAAATAATACTATTCACACTACTTTATCTCCACCCTCCAACCATCACTTATTTACTCAAATTGTCACTAACTTTATTCATAAACAATCACTTTATCTATAAATGGACCTCACAACATCCCATCATACCCCCATCTTATTTACTTTATACATAAACTAATCAATATTCATTAAAACCCGTGCCCGGAGAAGTGGGCATAATAAAATTTCACGAAGGGAGTATAACATTTGCACTAAATATTGACAAAATATCTAGAATAATGTAATGAGATAAATTTTTGACATACGGACTTATTACAATAAAAATCCGTTTAATGACGAATTTCACAACTGGATATGGGAGACATCCATTATCGGTATAGGTTACTAAGCAGTTTGATTCCTAAGTTCAATTTTTAATTTCACTATACTGAATTTTTATTACATAACTTTTTTTTAATACGACAATGTCAACCATTCATTTTATTATTAAGTCCCTAAATCTTAGCAACTAACATTTCAGTTTTTTTTTTTTTTTGTTACAAGTTAAATACCCATCCCTTTTCCCCTCCCCATGACTCGAACCCAGGATCTACTTTTCCCCTCTCCATGACTCGAACCCAGGATCTAAGGCCTAGGTAGTGGTGCTCTAACCACTTGAGCTATCTCACTTTGTCGCAACTAACATTTCAGTGATCACTTATATTTTGTGCAGGTAACTAGGGTCTTTTTTTTAATCAATAGTAGTATTGTTAATTAATTGATCGATTCAAACAAACCTGACTCAAATCCGATAAGATGTGTATTAATGTATCTAGTTGATCTTATCTTAATTATCATTCTAAGCTCTAAATATATACTCCGTACCTGTCAAAAAAAAACTCTAAATATATATCTAATGTTGAAGTGTTTTAATTAATTTTATGTTAATTTGACCCATAATCAACATAGTTTATTCTCCAAAAGTTTGGTCAACTTAATTTGATTTTATCCCGTTAATTGTATTAAATTGATAATGGATGAAATTGTACAGATAAGTACATTAAAAGAGTGATGGCGGAATTTCACCAACACGGCCGCTTGGTGAAGGGTTTTAATCCATCGTTCATCGTATTGATACCAAAAAAGACAGGGGCACAAAATTTGGAAGAGTTCAGACCAATCTCACTGATTGGTAGCCTATACAAAATTATAGCAAAAATCCTGGCAAGACGATTAGCAAAGGTGCTGGAAACAGTGATATCGGACTGCCAGTCCGCATTTATTGGGGGGAGACAGATTATGGATGGGATCTTAATTGCACACGAGGCAATTGACGAAGCCAAGAAGATGCGGAAGAAAAGAACTTTCTTTAAAGTCGACTTCGCGAAGGCCTATGATTCGGTCGAGTGGTCCTTTCTTGATAGCATGATGGAAGGAATGAACTTTTCGCCAAAATGGAGAAAGTGGATGAAGGAATGTATCTCTACAGCAACCGCAACAGTCCTAGTAAATGGAAGCGCCTCAGGAGAATTCAAACTTGAGAGGGGTTTGAGACAAGGGGACCCTCTCTCGCCTTTCCTCTTCTTGATTGCCGCTGAAGGGCTGAATGCGTTGGTGAACAGAGCTGTGGAGATTGGTGAGCTGGAACCAGTAAGTATGGGTAGAAATAAAGTCCAAGTGCCCCTCCTCCAATATGCGGACGATACGATGTTCATGTGTAATGGGCATTGGAAAGATATTCGGGCAATAAAGGCTATTTTAAATCTGTTCGAACTCGTTTCAGGCCTAGGGGTAAATTTCCATAAGTGCAGCCTATTAGGGATACATATGGGGGAGGACGAGAAACGGGGGATGGCAGGCTTTCTGGGCTGTTCTATTGGTAAGCTCCCGATGGAATTCTTGGGCATGAATGTGGGTATTAATCACCATAAAACTGCCTCGTGGGAGGGGTTAATAAAGAAAATCAAAGGAAAGCTTATTGGTTGGAAAGATAAACAGATTTCTTTAGGAGGGAGGGCTACGTTAGTTCAAGCCGTCCTTTCAGCAATCCCGACATATTACCTGTCTTTCTTTAAGATCCCAAAATCCGTGTTGAACGAGATAAAAAAGTTGCAGAGGAACTTCTTGTGGGGAGGAGGGTCGGGAGAAAATCGAAAGATACCGTGGGTAAGCTGGGAAGAGGTGTGTAAGGACAAGACTAAAGGGGGCCTCGGGATTCGAGACCTGCACCATTTTAATACTGCATTGCTCGGGCGATGGATTTGGCGTCTGCATACGGAGAAAGAAAATCTATGGGTCAGAATTTTGGAATCAAGATATGGAGAAATTGGGAGCGAAGAAGCAGAAAATCAAGGGAGGAGAGGCCGTCGATCAGGAGGCTCAAGTTGGTGGAAGGATCTGAGAAAGGTGTATAACGAGATAGGCGGAAATGAAGCGAGGCACAGAGTTCACAAGGTGGTGGGAAATGGACAGAAGACGGATTTTTGGAGCGAAAGATGGATCGATGGTGTCGAAGCGCTTAGGAGCACTTTTCCAGATTTGTTCCGCATCAGCAGGCAGAAAAATGTCACGATTGATAAAATGGGGACATGGGGGTGTAACGGTTGGGAGTGGGTTTGGAAGTGGGGGAGGGAGTTAAACGAAAATGAAAAGCGTAAACTAACTGAGCTTATTGTTGTTTTGAACAGGCACAACTTGTCGCAAAGCATGGAGGACACATGGGAATGGGAATTGGCTCCAATCGGCAGATATTCTACGAGCAAGGCATATGCAAGATTAACCGAGGAAAACGAAACAGAAAATGAAGAAATTGATGAGAAGAAATATGCACGGTTATGGAGGAACTGGGCGCCAAGGAGGGTAAACACTATAGCTTGGAAGGCGGTGAAAGGAAGACTTGCTACGACAGATAACTTACGGCGGAGAGGAGTACAGATTTCAGAGGAAGAAGCGGGGTGCTCCTTGTGTATTAATAATCTGGAAAGCAATGAACATATTATTGTGGCGTGTTCGTTCGCGACAACAGTGTGGGGGGAGTTATATAGATGGCTAAGGATACAAATGGTAACACACACAGACTTAAGCACGCATTTTATGCAGCACATCGAGGCGCTCGGACCTGGGAAGACGAGGAGGAAGCTCATGTCAAGCTTATGGGCGTGTGTGGTGTGGGTGCTATGGAAAAGCAGAAACGAGAAAAGATTCAAGGAGGAACGTCAAAATACAAAGAAGACGGTGGAAAGTATCAAGATATTCATGTGGAATTGGTTGGGTGGAGCAAATGCATTAAGCCAGAACTCTTCTGTAGCAGCTTGGTTCCAAGACCCATTCTCATGTTTGATTGAGTAAAGTTTAGAGAGGAAGGCAGATAATCAACAATTATACGTATGTATCTATATTGACCTGTACATTGATGGATTGAGTACCCTAAGTACTCGTGGTGATTTATAATACTTTTACTGTTCAAAAAAAAAAGAGTTGATAAGAACTAGCTAGTAATATTAAGACTTCAAAAAAAAAAAAAAAAAAAAAGAGCTAGCTAGTAATATTAAGTGTTATTACCAACTTGAAAACCTCCTAATTAATTACATTAATTGACTTGACTAGCTTAAAAAATGAAACTCTGTTTCGTAGTCAAATTAATACTCGTTTAGGGGTTGGGTTAATTTAGATTATTTAATATTGCAATTTGTAGTATTTATTATATTGACTCCTAATACACGCCCTCAAGGATTATCACATGTGTGAGATGCAATATCAGCTTATTAGCAGTAATGAATAAGCTCTTATAATATTTTCTGTATTTAGGCCTATATAATTCTTTTGAATTCAAATAAGTTTTTAAGGTTTTTTTCTCTTTAATTAAGTTACAAATATATATAGAGGAGGTTGCACACGACTGCACGAGTTTCAACATTTACTCTAATTCAGATATGCATCTATCGTTTAATTTATTATATATGTGAAATCGAAATTATTTAAACACGGTATGAAACATATGAAACAGTATATTGGTATGTACAAAAATTAAAAAATCTTTTATATACTCCAGGCCACCTTCACAATATTCTCAAATTCACACAAATACCATTATTTTTTCTCCACACATATCTAAAAGTTAACTCATTCTTTTACTTTACACATAAAGATTTACAAAATTACCCCATTAAAATTCCCACTAAATTCACTTTTCTTATTCCGTTTGCCACTTCACATGTGAAGATAATCGCGGAGGGAGTATTATTTTTTAGGATTCTAGATATTTAGAATTTGGTAAAAGGTCGAAAATACACCTGACTAAATATTATACTCCCTCCATCTCTGAAAACTTTACAGTGCTTTTTGGGTACGAAATTTAAGAAAAAAAATGCAATGATTAGAGTGTTGAATGGTAATTTTATAAACCTTTATATATAAAATAAATAAAGTAGTTGAATTGAATGTATGATGGACTCAGTAGTAATGAAATGAAAGGTAAATATGTGTATATTGTGACGATGAGAATTTTGATGATTGTTTCCATTTAAAACGATGCAAACTTTTGAAGGACAAACTAAAAATTAAAGTATGAAAACGTTTAAGGAACGGCTGGAGTAATTTTATTTTTTTAAAAGAAGGTATTACCGTAAAATCACATTTTTTTATTTTTTAAAATCAATTATGGCTATCTAGATTTTGAATAACCTTCTTTGTTGTATTTCTTAAATTAAAATAACTTAAAAATTAAATAAATTAAAACATAAATGGTTAATTTTGGTATAAATAGGTGATTCAATATCTTCTTTATGAATCGGTGCACAAATATTTCCATATGAAACATTGGTTAAATATTTTTGATATTAATCACTATACCCGACATGTAAAATTAGTTCAATATTTTTGGGTATGCAATTTTTCATACTGAAATTTCAATATAATGTTAAAAAATTTGGTACAATATCGATATCGATTTTTCTATACTAAAATTTTTGGTATGATATCGATATGGTATATCAAACCACTAAGTAATAAATTAACTTCACATGTAGGAGCTAGGACACACTTTTTAAGAAAGTTTAGTAATTACTAATTTAGTAGGATATTGAGGGATAATTTAATAAACGTTTATATATAAAGTAAATGAATGAATTGGATCGTGTGTATGTATGGGTCCAAAATTAATGATATTTTGTATAAATTTATAAATATTGTGAGGGTGAAATTTATGAAGAAGTTTCTATTTTAAGGGTGTGAAGTTTATTGTGGGACGGATGAAAAATGACAGTGTAAAGTTTATTACAAGATGTAGAGAGTATATTTTATGTAAATTTATCATGAATGTAAAATGTGTTCAAATTGTTTTGTTAAATTTATGCATTAAAAGTTTGTTATTAAATTTTTATAAATTTTAAAATTTATCTATATCAATATTCAATATCGATATATCCATCGATATTTTCATAAAGTTATGACCTTGATCTTCAACAATACCAATATTCTTCCCATCATATAAGACGGGCCGACCCCTGCCCAGAATGGCCTCGCGCGCCTCCTCCGACACCTACATCGATTGTTGTTTACAATTCGGCCCCGGTGAGCAACACATTCTCAATTCTCACAGACGACCGTTTGAATAGGTCCTCGGACATCACTTAGGAGTTGGTGGCTGATGCATTATTGGAGTCATCTGCCGATGACGCACTTCATCATGCTCTTGCAGTTTCTCTCCGCTCTACGGGGAAACTCAGACGCCCTAGGCTGCCCGGAATGGATATATTCCAACGGCAACCACCAGAAAGCGTTATCGATAAGATAGAGGCTAGTGCCTCCGAGATCTTCATTATTGATACATCGACGGAGTTTGATAATGAGATGAACTATGACGTCGTCAAGTATACGAGACGATGAGGCGATACTTTTGATCTCCCATAGATAATTTTTTCTGTTTCAAACATTTTGAGTTTGGTTATTTTTTTCGGGTTTTTATTGCTTTGGTTGGTTTAGATGAGTGTGCATTTTTTCCTTTTTCGAGTTTTTGTCCCTTGGAGGGTTTTTCTAGACAAAGTTTTATTAGCGCCCCGACCTCTAGTTCGATTTGTGAATGGTTTTAGGTCTTTTTATTTTAATATACATTTTTTAATCGCCAATATTTTCAACGTTATGAATAGAATTTTTGGATCAAATTTACAAGTAATATTCTTAACAGCCACATAAGTTGCACATGACACACTTTTCGTTGAAAGAAAAAATTGTGTGAAACCAATTCTACAAAAATATAAAATCGTACGGAACCTAATCCAAAAGTCATGGTCAAAATCAAACATGGATATAATTTGTGAAATTTACTCAAAATTAAATAGAGTACTATGTACGTAAAAATCCAAAAGTCAGGAGTATTTTTTTACGTACGTATAAACTCTGACGTTTAGTCCTCATAGAAATAACTGTATTAAGAAATAAGTACAAAACTAACCAAGTTGCTAATGCTAAGTACGTGGCTAAGTGCTAACATTGATTTGCAGTGCGTACTACGCATTATGATATATGAGAACAAAAATGACTATATATATTTAATTTCAACTCTCAAATTTCATTTTATTTTTATGAAAATAATTGGAATTTATATAATCTTGAATTTTTCTATTGTTTCATCAATCATTATATATATATCACATGCATGCATATACTCATCCGTAAAATAATTTATTATATATATATATATATAATATTCAATTTAATATAAAAATACATTATCGTATGAATTAATAAACGTTTTGTTCGAATAAATAGCCGGTTGCAGCTAGCCGTGCATTTCCAGTGCAATAAGTCCTCAAAGGAAGTCAGAATTTAAGACTTTTCTCCTTTTATTTATTTTTATTTATTTAGGGCTACCATGCAATTAATTTGATCAAAGTCATATAACTACTAATTGAACCTATGTTTTTTCCTTATAAATCCCAAGTGGATATCAACAAATACATAAAAGTCTAGTTCGAGATCTTTTATTACAGTTCTTATTTATTCGTATAAATTTTATAATTATTTCACTATATTTATTAAATTAAATCATACTAATTTTTAGCTAGTGTAAGACATGAGATGAGTTATCAAAACTAGAATAGATTTAATTTTTTATTTTCTTTAATGTGAAAGTCAAAATACTCACGTCTAAATTTCAAGCATGACAGTGAAAGTGAACTTTTTGCAAAAAAAATAAAATTGAAATTATATATATTTTTAAAAGTAGTATTTTATATTTAGTCGAAGTTATAATTTACTAATATTTTATTATTCTGTAAAATAAGTAGAAGTCGGAAAAGTAGAATAAGAAAATAAAATGTAAAACCTAACACATTATTAAAATGTCCAAACGACAAGCGAGCTCGAAACCCCAGTCGCGCGTGGTGGGGAAATTAACTGGCCAAGCCTGGGTTCGAAACTCAGATCATGCATTTTTAATCAATTCAGGTTTAGCGAGTGTCAAAACTCTTGCTATTTGTCGAGGACTTGACACTCTCGCTATTTGTCGAGGATTTAAGTCCTCGCTAAATCCCTTAACCTTTTAAAATCGGCGTTTTTTTTTATAGTGATATATATAAAATATCTATCATTATGTAAATGAACATTTATTTTTTATTTTTTTGACAAAAAATGAACATTTATTACGAGTGGGGGAAGTATCTTACTTTTCTCTCGTTCATAGATCTTTATTTGGTGTAATCGATTGCAACATAATAGAAAAATTGACAAATTAATTTGTATCTGTGGTTAAAATTGTTGCCTTTTGGCTTCATAACTTTGACAATAATGACAAAATGATGTTGACTAATTGATATAATGAGGGAATTAAGGAAAAGGGAAATTTCCTCCAAACTAATTTAATTTTGAGAATGCCTGCACATATAATATTAGTAATTTTTTTTTTTTAAATGTTACCCCTCCAGTCCACCAAAGAACCTTTCACATACAATATCAACAATATTACATAAAATATTATTACTTTTAGATTCCACAGTCAATTAATTTATTTATTTATTTTTATAAAATTATCCTTCAAAACTCAATTTATTATAAAAATAAATAAAAATGAATGCACTTACATATGAAAGGTTCTTTGAAATGGAGGGAGTACAAAATTGAATTGTCACGAGGCAACTCGAGTTTAGAACTCCAATGGGTATTTTCTCCGAAAATTTGCCAAAACAAAATTGGAAAAACATGTATACAAATCATGTGTTTCATATAAATTAATATGTACTCCCTATTTATATGAATCAGTATGTGGTACATAGAGATTTCATAAATGCAGTAAAAAATATGTTATACAATATAAACAATAAAGTGTTACTGTATATAGTGAAGGATCCAGAGTTTTGAATTTAGAATACGAAAGATATTAAATTTGAAATGGGGTACAGTTTTAGTAGTTGAGATTTTTCTAAGACATTAATAATTTTTTTTAATCTAAGATAAAAAAAATAAAAATTTGGGATACAATTGTACTCTAAAATAATGTTCTATATGCCTCTAACTGTATGGATATACTTGTTCATATAGTAACACGTGTAGATTTCATTGAAGTACTGAAAAATGTTTTACTTGCATTAAAACTAGTTAAGTATGGAAATATCAAGAATGCTATTTAGATAAACAACACATTAGATAAGAAGGAAGTGATTAATTTGAAAAAAAGAGTCTGTTAAGGAGAAAACTCTTGTTCATGAATGAGAATATACATTGGAGTAAAGTCAACGAGCTAGGATGGAAAAAAATAGAACCAACATCAAAAGTTAGTTACGAGGCATTAACAAAAAGTTGAAATTGAACTTAAAAAAAAAAAATTGAAATTTGAAATTGAACTACTTAAAAATCCATATGTGTACGAATGATCATCAATTCCTCTTCGAAATAAGTGCCAAGTGTGTGTTTCATGCATGACTCATTTTATGAAGATTTCTTTCACCCAAGAAACGTAAACCAATTCAATTCATCATTCTGTCCCACAAAGATAATCATGTATTTTTTCGATTTAAAGAGTTTGTCGTTTTATTTATTTTATATTAAATTAAGGAATATAATTTTTTTTGTCACATTTATCTATTATTAACCTTTTTATTTTCTTTCCTCACTTTCCTTTTCCACTTTCAAATGTATAAATACTAAAAATTAATAAACTAAAAGAATGTCAACTTAATTTTTAAATGAAAGAGAGAGAAAAATTAGGAGTACACTAATATATTTTCAATAAAAATGAGGAACGGTAGAAATTATAGAGATTCCTTATAAAATAGTTAAAATCACAAAATTTTTTAAATAAAATTTAAGACTAGAAACAAAAAACTTTTTAAAACGGATGAAGTGTTTTTATTGTGTGTCTCAAATTATATTTATTTTTATAAATAAAGTGAGTTAAATATTCTTATTTAATGTACTTGAGAATGAAGTATTTGTTGTTATATGTGAGAAAAATATAAGAGCACAGTTGGAATTCGAGCAGAATAAATGATACTCCTCCTATCTTTTCTTTGCAGGACAAGAGAGAGGAATTATAAATATTGCAAATTTTTTTAAGGTAAAAATGATACTTTGTATTAGCTCTTAAGAGATTATTAATCCCAACATACAAAATCTGACCCCTAAGTGTGTGCTGATACATCCACATTTTTAAAAAAAATTATTACACTTGGTAATACAAAATTTCAGGTAAATTGTCTCTTATACCCTTTATTTTTTTAATAAGTTATTGCTTCCCAACTTTCTCCCCCATTTCAAAGTAATCGGGTTTTCAGCAATACAGATGTAATTCTTCATCTCCTCTCAAATTTCCGTCGTCTCCTTCTCCTCCTCGCCGCCCCGTCGATCCCCCTGCCTCGCGCCGCCGCCCCTCTTCCCACACCTCCGATTATCCGCAAGAAGTCGAAGAGCAGTCAAGATGGAGTCTTGATCTTCGCGGAGTCGAGGTCGATCTGTTCGGCGCCGGAGAGATCGACGAAGACGAGGCTCTCGAGGTCTGGTCACGAACGCAGTAGATCCGAGTTATGGAAGAAGAAGCTGTCGACGAAGGCCCGATGAAGCAGATTTGATCTTTTCATTGGCCGGAATATTGTTGAGGCGAAGGAGTTCGAGCTCGTTCGCCGGAGTAGATCGTCTTCTCCGATCTACGCAGAACCTGAATGCCCCGTCAAGGTGCTCATCTTCTCCGATCTACGCCGCTCGCGTGATGGCGGTGTAGATCTAGGGTTTTCTGAAAATAAGTTTTCCCCTATTTCTTCCATTATTTCTTCCTACGCATTTTCCAACTTGATTATATATGCTAGAAATATTTTTGGAGTAGGAATTGAGAAAAAAAGATAAATTTGTGGAGTGTGAATTACAGGTAAGCCCTTCCTTCTCTCTTCTACGGATCTTTTTCTGTCATTCTCTCATCACCTTTGAATCCGAACCTAGGGCGTAAGGTCCCTCTATTTTTTTCTGTTCACAAGACCTAATCAATGTTTTAATTTTATGTGCTTCTTTATTCCTATCATTTTTGGCTCTGATTTTATTTCGGCTGCAGCTGATTAAAGATGCATTTTGTTGTTGTTGCTTTCTGATTCTAAAATCTAATGATAATTGAACAATTCCATTTTTTTGCTACCTTTGTTATAATTAATACTCCATTTTTATCCAAACTTTGATGATCCTAATCTCAGTGTACACATATGAGGAAATCTGGGAATGTAAAATCTAGGTAGTCTTTGAAGTTTAGAATTCAAAATCTTTTGGAGCCTTCTGTGAAAGAAGAACATGACAGTTGATATGATTTGGATATCATATAAAGATCTATTAAATCACACAAACATAATCAAATAGATATTTTGTTCTCACATTATATGGTTAGAGTCACTCATTTGATCATATTGAATTATACATAAAATTGTAATTGGCATATAGTTGTGCAATTTACGGCTTTACTTACATAAGCAGATATGCTCAAGCTATCTGTCATGCTTCAACTTTAGAATGATTTGCTGATTTAGTTGGTGGAACTTTTACTGCTTAAATCATAGTATGAAATGTCTATGTTGAACTTTTAGCTTTTGCATATACTTATCCTTTCAAGACTTCATACTATGCCTTTTATTTTTCAGCAAAGATTCCATTTCCACTTACTCAGAGATTCAGGGCAATGCTGCAAAATGGTATTCTTCACTTGAGCACTGTTGAAGTCAGCTATGTGAGCAATCGCTCCTGGTATTCTCGCTTTTGGTGTTGGAATTGGACTAAAATCTGGAATTAGGTTGTTAAGAATGGATTTCAATCTTTGATGATAATTGATTCTCACTGGAAACCATTTTATTTACTTCAGTTTGTTTTGTTTTCTTTTTATCTGCTTTTCATTCTTTTCTTTTGTTAAGAGGCATCATCTTTCTTCTTTGGCATTATAAACTGGTGCCCATTATTTATTGAGCTTGTAACTTTTTTCTTGTACTTTATATCATCAATAAATGGCTTCTGTCTAACAAAAAAAAAAAAAAAAACTTAAGTGGAGTAACATTTTTTTACTTGAAAATCTTGTCGATATTCAATATTTAATATATATGTCGATATTCAATATAGATGTTGATATTCAATATTGTGTGATATTCAATATTGTATTATCTTCAATATATATCAGTGTTCAATATATATGTCGATATTCAATTTATATATATACATATATATTTTGATGTTCAAATAAATATATATATATATATATATATTTATATTGATATTCAATATTTAATTATATTCAATGTATATATCGATGTTCAATATAATTTGACATAGTGATTATGTATGAGTTATACATATTATTTTCTAAATCAAATAAATATTTTTATATAAAAAAATTGAATAAAGAAAATTGAACTAAATATTTTTTACTTAAAATTTAAAAAAAAAAAAATCAATAAAAATCAGAATTAAAAAAAATTGAATAAAATTTTTAAGTAAAAACTGAATAAAATATAAATAAAAAATTGAATAAAAATAATTCGTCTAGTGAGGGAGAAACAAAATTTAAAACCAATTTTGAATAAAAAAATTTAATAAAATATAAATTAAAAACTAAATTAAAAAAACTTGGTAATAGTGGGAATTGATAATGTGGAAAATGAATTGGAATTGAAAGGGTGGAGCGAGAGGGATCTAGTTGCAGATTGATGTGACTGATTTTTTACATTTGAAAATTTTCTTTATATTTATATTAAGGAGAGAGAATATATTATACTCCTACTAATTAGTTAATATATAATTAAAAATATTTTTTATATTAAAAATTTTGAATTTAAAAAATGAATAACAAAATTTTAATTAAAAAAAATTGACGTAATTTTTTGAAAAAAAGTTCTGAGCAAAAAAAAAAATCTGAATAAAAAATTAAAAACTAAAAAAATCAAGTAAATTCTGATTTAAAAATTTAAATTAAATTAAAAAAAAATTGTGTGGATTAAAAATTTTAAAAAATATGTAATAATTTTAAAAAAAAAAATTGGAGTAAAAACAGAATAAAATATAAATAAAAAAATTGAATAAATCTAATTTGAACACAAAATCGGTTGATTTGACAACCAAAGATTTTGTGTCAATGAGAGAAACCAACCCCATTTGTATTATTTGAAGGGTATAAGAGTCTTTTTACAATAGCATTTTGTATCTCCTCACACTTTATTAATCACATGTATCAGCACACACTTAAAGACTCCCAATTGTACTAGAGAAAACTTTGCCCTTGTATTAATCAATGATCACATGGGGTGCTCAAATCTTGAATGCCGTAGTTTCAGAAAAGAAAGATAGACGAAAACATTTCGTATTTGAAGACATTCTAAAGGAAGCCGCTCCCAATCATATAGTAAAAAGCCGAAAAAAGAAGGATTGTGGGTTTTCAACCATTTACACGTGCAAAACTCGATACCGTCGACAATCTAAATCGTGCTTGAAATTGATTCGTTGAAAACAATGTCTGACTTAACATAATTTTTATATGATACATTGCCACAGTAAACCGAAAAACCTCTTGACATTTGAATTCTTTGCATTGTTGACAAACTCAATTATTGATTCTCAATTTCAAACACATGTACCACAAAAATTAAACATTTGCTCTGGAATTTAATTTAAATGACAATAACTTTGAGCAGATTTAAAAAGATGTTTAGTTTCGTACAGTAGAAATTGATGTTGGTTGATAATGAAATTCAAACTAATTTGTAGCAATAACCCAAACTTGCAAATTTATTTATGTATACAACTTTCATCTTAAAAACAAAAAACAAATATTAATTCAAAAAATCTATAGTATTATCATGTCTTACGAAGACATATCCAAGTACCGAAAGAGAAAATTAAAAGAATTCCAACATGAATGAAATTGAGGGGAAGGGAGACTTATTTTAAAATTAAATATTACTCCTAGATTAAGCAGTATATTTAATTTATAATTAAAAAAAATTAAATTATATATGCAAATCTTGTTTAATGGTATGAAATAACACTTAAAATCTGCTACAAAGAATAAGCATTATTCATATTCAATTGTTGGCAAAATATCCAGAATAATTTACTAATTAATTGTGACCACGTAAATTAACGTCAAAGTTATATTTCATGCATCGTTTGTCAAAGATATTAACAACATAAATAGAACGTTAACCAATTCAATTGTGACCATACATACATTTAATTTGATTTAATTTTCGAATTCAATATATACCACATACATTAAATACTAACGACCTACTTACTATATATGTGTCGTAATATCAAACTACGTACATCCTAAACTTGATTAATAAGTACATTGTACGACACGTGGAGATACCTTTTTTTCTAAATCAATAATTAATCACCCTTTTGAATTATAGTCTCATTCTTATGTATAAAAAGAAAATTTAAGCTATTTGATACTCGATTTGAGTTTTTTGAGATTGTTCAGTAAAAATTTATTTGAGCTCAATTCGACAAATATATAAATAAATTTAAACATATATTTATATTCGATATAATCTGAAGCTCGACTCGTTTAAAAAAATAATTTTAGCCTGAATTGCACAATTTCGGGTTGAACGCCACTTGCTTCTCACGCATTGCCTCATTTTTTAAATTATAAATCCGTGCCATTCTTGAAGAGCATGTGGCGTTTCGACTCAAAATTGGGCAATTCGACTACAATCAATGTCGGATCTATTTAGGGGCTAAGGAGGACTATAACCCATTCTAATTTTTTAAAAACTTATTTTTATTATATATATTATATTTAAAAAAAACCTTGCAACCTCACCAATTCAAACTACCCACTCCTAAATAAATTGGAGAGATACTTTATCACTAATTCATATTTATTTTTATTAAACTAATTTTAAAATATACATATTTAATTCTTTACATAATTCAAAATTTTAATTAAATAAAAAACCATAAACTAAATCCCTCCATCTCAAATTAATGACTTTCATATTGATCTAATATCATGATGTCTTTGATATCTTTAACAATATCATACATCAATAGTAATGTCTTAGACCCCAGTAACAACTTTAGGTTGTTTTAAAAATTTTATTTATGATCTTAACTACAAATTTTATTTTGATAATTTTCAAAATTAAAACCCAAAGTAAATGGAGTATCACTTTATCTGTGAATTCTATCGGATAAAAAATTGTAGGCTGCAATTTATGTATATAATTTTAACTTTTTTTTTTTTTATAGTATATTCATTTTAGACTTCTAATCCACTCTATTTTTTTTTTCTAACTCCGCGCTCGACTACAATTGGCCTAAATTAACATTTAGGGTCAGAAGAAAAAAAATCCTGCTTTTCCAATTCCTATAAGTTCCAAATTAATATAGCTAATTATAGGTTACATATATATCTATTTAAAGGAGGCTTCCAAAAAAAAGAAAAAGGAAAGGATAGTCACTGTACACATGTTACACCACAAATTTTTCTATTCAATTAAGTGTATAGATATACTTGTATTTTAATGTTCAATTTATTTAATTTAATTTTTAATTTAAACATTTAATTCAATTTATTAAAATTAAATTTCAATTGTACAGGTGCAACCAATTACACAAAAATATCACTCGACACTATAATTTAGTTTGTGTATAGTCCAATTAATAAAAAAATGTTATATAAGGGAGCTTTTGGAAAATCAAAGGCGCTTATCATCAGTCATCACACGATGAAAAGATACGCGATTAGATTTAATTTGCTTATTCTATATATTCATGGTTTTAAAGGTGCCTAATTTGATTAAATTAATCGAATTGTTTACTGTGTATAAATAATTATATATGTGGTTGGACTTTAAAGGTAATTATCTATTCTAAATTAACGTGTTTGGTTTGACAAAACTAATTATTTTTCATAAAATTCTTACTGCATTTATTTGGACTTTGAAGGTATTTCAAGACATTGATCAGACATGATTAACTTATAGTGTAAAAGGTGGATGTAATTACTGAATTTCACTTTATGTATACTTACTTTTGAAATAAGAATTCTGCAATTATTACTATGCAATACATATATAAATAATAAGATGGGTTTTTCTACGGTCAGGAAGGGTGTTCGCCCTTTCTGACAACAGGAAACCAATAAAAAACTGACACTTCATTTTTCTTCGCCAATGTGCAATCTAGCTTCGCAATGAGTTGAAATAATTAATTATTTAAATAACATATATAAAATTACCAAAATATTCTTACAAATTTTTTAAAAGCTGAAATTTCACATATTTATAAATTTAATGTTTTATCACTTTTATCCCATTTTTATTATTTAATAAAATAAAAACTCAAAATCAATTAAACATTAAAATTACAGTTTCAGTTTCATTCCTAATCAAAATCAATTAAGTGTTCTTCACCGTTAGAATCTCTTTAACCCTAAATCCCAATTTTCGTGGAGGGAGCGTATGCTATGTTTTTGCAGAAGTCATGAACAGGGAACCCCAGTTCTCGGATCATTTGACCGGCCATACAGAAACCAAAACAGGATCGATATGCTCCAAGAACTTCTCTCCAGACCTCAGATTGAGGTCATTCGTACCGAAACCAAGATAATTGAAAGGGAAATCAACTCTGTAATTAATGATAATCCGTTGATCGATATTTCTAGAAATAAGGTCTTACACGGTGGGAACTTCTAGGGTATTCCGATTGGAGTAATATCCATGGATAATACACATTAAACTATTGCTTCGATAGGGAAGATGATGTTTGTGCAATTTTCTGAACTTGTTAATGATTTTTACAACAATGGGTTGCCTTCGAATCTTTCAGTTGGGCGAAACCCAAGTTTGGATTAAGGGTTCAAGGGATAAGAAATTGCTATGGCTGCTTACTGCTTTGAGCTTCAGTTTTTGGCTAATCTTGTTACCAATCAGAGTGTTGAGCAGCATTATATGTGAACTCATTGGGTTTGATTTCATCAAGAAAAACAGTTGATGCTTTGGATATCTTGAAGTTGATGTCGCCAAGCCACTACTACATATTTGGCCTTGGAGAGCTTTTAAAAGAGCTCTCCAAGTGGGAGCTATCCAAGCTAAATTGCAATAATTGGAGAGCCCTTTTAAGTGCAATTAGGGCTCTCCAAGTGCAATTTAGCTTGGACAGCTCCCACTTGGAGAGTTCTTTTAAAAGCTCTCCAAGGCCAAATATGTAGTAGTGAGCCGTTTGAGAAATGATTTTTTTTTTTTTTTTTTGCCTTTTTTTGCTGATTTGTTTTTGCATTTTTTTCTTCCTGGTTTTTATTGCTGATATAATAGGTTTGAT
Organism: Galeopsis tetrahit; assembly: GCA_963675135.1. NCBI lineage: Eukaryota > Viridiplantae > Streptophyta > Magnoliopsida > Lamiales > Lamiaceae > Galeopsis > Galeopsis tetrahit. The sequence goes on along the minus strand of OY776128.1, from coordinate 68,199,930 downwards.
AGTTTTCATTTTCTTTCTACAGTATTTTGTGTTGCTTTCTTGAACAGCTTAATAGTTTTGATGTTAGAAACTAGTTTTGCTGTTAGTATCTAGTTAATTTGATGTTAAATTTTTGCTGTTAAATTTGTTATAAAAATCTGGTTGCAAGAATTTATCTTCATTTCTTTTGCTGTCAAATTAAATTGAGTCTTCTTCCTATCTTGTCCAGAATTTTGACCTTCCACAAATCCTTTGCTCATACTTTATAAACAGAACAAGTCCTCTTAATATTAGAGGAAAAAAAATAATGCAAAAGACATGTTAAATAAATTTTCAGCAACTTCATTACTAAACCAAATAATAGTTCATATAGTTAAAAAAATTGAGCACATAAAAAACATTAATGACATTTGGCATGTGTTAAGACCTAAGTACATTATTGACCACATGCAGATAATCATTTAACCATTGGAGCTTCTTGTGATCACAATAACATAATAATCGTCCGTCATTTGCATATATCTTGCAGTTGTGATAAACAAGAGCCTTGCTTGAATTTTTTTAAACAAAAAGCTCTCAAGAAAGATAAGTTGGCAATTTTAGAGCCAAAATCTTGCATTTTGAGGAGTTTATCATGAATAAACAAGTAAATCTCATCCATTTGAGGATGAGACCTCACAGCCGTAAAAATCACATGTCTCTTGCCATTGACTTCAATTTGACTAAAATCGGGCACTCTTTAACTTCATTTTTCATCTTTCTTAACTATAAAAACATATCTCATTTTCCAGATGCATCATACACATTATCCAATAATGCATACCCACCATAGTCAGCTAGCTCAAGCTCTATAAATTCATCATCACCAACACAGGATCTGTTAGACCATCACCACCATGTAATGTGCAGACACCAAGCAATGCCCCAAGAACTACACCATCACATTTGATAGTCTTGTTTACGAGCCCTGCTCGTCCTAGGATGTCAACAAGGCACGGACAATGTTCTGCTCTGGGTTCCAAATTGTAACATCTCCTCATGGAGTCAAAAATCATTTGACCTTTCTTAACAGAGTCAGCGTAATAACAAGACTTCTACAAACGTAATTTGATCTGAATTGTTTCTTGTTCTCAACATCTGAGCAAATGATTGCAACACTTGTTTCCTAAATCCACGATTAGAATATGTTGTTATCATAATTGTTCAAGAAACAACATTTGAAGATTTTGGAAAGCTATTCGAGCTGAGGTAACATCACCACTTTTCCTTTTCTATTACATGGTAATCAAAGTATAAACGGGTGAGGTGATGTTTCTATCTCAAACCCAAGGCAAACAATTAGTGTATGAGCTTGCAACATCCTTGAAATACCTCCACATGATGTTAGTAAGCTTGTAAGAGTTCTCTCATTTGGCTTAATGCAGCTTCTGAGCATCGAAATAAAGTAATACAAGGCTTCATCCTCTTGCCTATCCTTGGAATAACCATCAATCCATGTAATCACAAATTTCTCACTATCAGGCACCTCCCAAATAGATTGAAAACATAATCAACTCTTCCTAATTTAAAATATCCTGAAATTAAACTAGTCCAAGTAAACCCATTTCTCTTAGGCATTTTATCGAATACCTCCTGCGCTCTACCGATTCTACCAGATTCGGCATATGCATTCACCATAGCAGAATCCGGCACATGTTCCTTATACCTTGAGGAATTTCATAATAAAACATTTCATCTTTGTGAAAATCATTGTGTTTGAGATAAATACAGACGAAGTTTTACGCTGTCATGTAAAGTTTGGATATCGCTCCTCCTCCGCCGAACATTCTCGTTCCCGGGGGCTCGAGTTCTTAAGACTTTCTACTTTTCACTAAGTAGAGAGACAAGGAGAGTTTTGAGAATATTTTTAACAGATTTACACCTCACTAATCACAATCTTTCAAAGTTCTTTGCATCGACCATTGAAGTCGCCGCCCTATCTTTAAGCTCTGTGGCATTTGACAGATTAATCTCAACCAAATTTTGCACAATTGAAGAAGAAATTTGATAACCCCATGTGAAGATTACTGGAGAATACATGAAAATTCAGAGAAAATGCACTGAATCTTGTAAGAAATTGGAGTTGTTTTTGTCGCATAAGAAATCTAATTTAGGGTTTTAATCACAAGAGAATTGTCTTAAATTTGATGAATTTTATTATAAATTAAGATTATATGTTATTTTATAATTAAATATTTTTACGTATTTAAATTTAAAAGGATACTTTAGTCATTTTATATTAATTAATTTAATTTATTAGTAGGGCGAAGCAGTGCATTGCACATTGCATAGAGCAAACGCACTATTGCGAAGTGCAATCTTATCAAATCAATTTCATACGTTGGATCAACGATCCAATGATATTTAATGACTTAGAAAGACCCTAATAAGATAGTTTTATATGACAGTTTTATTACTCTTTTGTGCAAAATGTTGTGTGCAATTCTTTAGATTTGTAGCGTGCAAATCAATTATATCTAAAAGTAAGTTGAATTTTTCTTTTTAACCATGCAAATCTTGTTTTCAAATTGCATCTAAGAGTAACTTGATGCCAATTTATGTACGTTGAATTGTCGCGCTATCTTATGTCATATGTATGTGTATATGTCTCGTTCGTGTAGTTATATGTACAAATGCGATCACTTATTTTAATTTTGATGTTCCACAGCTTGTTCTATTATATGAATGATTGTTATGTGTTATATTAAAAAATAATTAACATCCTATAATTTTGAAAGCGATACGTGTCAAAAGTTCAGTAAAATAATAAAACACGAAAAGTTAAATATAAAATTAGTAGTACTATTTATTTGTAAAATTTATGTTTATAGTGATGAATGCAATGACTAAAGAGTAAGATCCCTGAACAGACCGCGAAGCTTGTAATTAGTCGTGGTAATCATTAATTATTATAGTCAAATGGAGTGTTAAATAAAATAAGATATACTGTATATGTCATGAGCCATCATTTTCGTGCACATTTTTAAACACAATAATCTGATGAGGTCAGGACAGACATAAATAGGACCCACACGAATAATTTTCTTTAGTTACATTGAACTTGATGCATAAATATAAATATATACTGTGCTATTCTAGTTTTTACAACAAAAGAATTGTAACATGACAATGTGGACAGGATAAAAGTATGCCTTTTTGCACAATGGAGTATTCTTAATAAGACTTGGTGAAATAGTTTAAGTGATTAGTGCATTTATTTATAATTATTTGTCCTTTTTTTCGTGTCTCCCCAATTTACAGCACCTAAATGTCTTCATATTTTTAATTAAGATTTTTTTTCTTAATATTATACTTTTAATTCTCCAATTATTTCTCGTATCTTTCATATACCATAAATAATTTTTTGTATAATGAATTGTAGGTAAAATGTCTAAAAGTTAAGGATGCAAATAATTAAAGTTATATTCATCATCATTACACACAAATAGAATCTGATTATTCAAACACACGAGATGAAAATTTATCGATTAATTCAATAATTATTAGATATGATCTGCTCACGCCTTATCTTACGTCTCATCTAAATTTATCAAATATATATAATTGCATCACCTTTTCAATTATGTCAACTATTATTTTCTTCCAAGAGACCAAAACGGTTTTTCAACGCTACAACTTATATTTCCTAAAGTTAAATGCTGCCAAAATTTATTCTAATATATAATTCAAAATACTTGTGTTTTAATATATATACCTCAATTTCAATCAATCGGGTAATAACTTATATATCATACCCTTGAATTTGATAATATTTAATTATATATAGGCAATTCAGTGTGTCTGAGTTGGTAGAGGGCGTATGAGAAATGAGAAAAACAATGAGTTCAAATTCTTGTTTATAAATTATAAATCAAAATATTTAATTCTTGAAAAATATTAATATTATTTAAATATAAAACTAATGTTTTTCATCATATGAACTGATATTTTTCGCAACATGAAATAATACTTTTCAATTTTTTTTTTAAATTTGTGAAAAAAGTATGTCAAATTGCCTTGACGAATTATTTTGGTGCGCAAGAGTGTTACCTTCATGAATAAGACTTGATTGGGTACTGCAGGTAAGGACCAAATTTTTAGTTACGTAAGAAGAAATTTGGTTAGCTGTGAGTATATGACAACAGCCGTATATATATGGAATACTAATTCACATACATTTTGTCAATAGTGAAAAAACCAATTCACATACTTCAAATAAAGCCAATTTTGTCTACATAAAATTATCAATTTATCTTAGTGAAAGCAATATTGTTAATTTGTTTTGGATTGGTAAATGAAATTTTATTAGAATCATTCCAAGTACAAGGAGTACCTAGAGCAACAATTTATAGTAACGATGAACAATAAAAGGTTGTCAATTAAAAAAAAAAAAAAAGTTAAAAGTCATAAGTTCACAAGTCGTACCAGAGGTCGGGACACTATTGAAATTATGTTCAAGAAGACCACCAAAAGGCAAAATCAGAGAAAAAGAAAATGGTACATTCCTGAAAACCACCTACCAACAAAAGCGATTAAAAAGTTCAAAAAAATTGATCAAAATCAAGAAATCCGAAACAGGACAAAGAACCTATGGTGGGTCAAAAATATCACTCCATCTGTCCTTTAAACTTGAAGATAAGGATGAAATCATTGTCAAACCTTACCGATGAGCTCAATAATGAATAATGATGATTACAAACATGAGCAAAACAAACCAAAACAGAAATTGTGAAAGGACATACAAAGCAAAGGAGCTTCTAGAAAGAGACGCTAACATTTGTCACTTTGCTCGTCTTGTACTAATTTCAAAATTTGCTCTTAGTTTCAGCTACAACTTTATCTTTATTCAAGTTTTGCACTTGTCAAATATCACCTCATTTCTTAGTAGATACAGGAGCACCCTTAAGTTAAATGATCTCATGTATGAGATGTAATTTCATTTTAAATATTTTCACATTACTATATCCCTTAAGTTAAATGATCTCATACATGAGATGTAATTTCATTTTAAATATTTTCACATTACTTTACTTTAAAACATAATCAGCGAAGTTCATATAATATGCACGCGTGGAAAAAAATAGTCTTTTAAATGAGATTTATCTCATACAATTTTTTTTTCTTATATATTGTATTTAACAAAAAATTGTATGATACGGTCTTGTATATAAAACTTGTTCCCCTCCCCTTCTTTTTTTGACGGTAAAACAAAACTTTCATTAATTGGAGAAATGAGCCTCAGCCTTACATCATCAATAATAAAAGAGATACAATTTCTCGAAACTTCCTCAATTCAGATCCCCCTTCCCTTCTCACACACACTAAAACTGGAAAATATACATCTCTCCGTGTCTACCAATTATTTATTGAAAATATAAAAAATACTCCTATTCTACTTGTGTTCATTAAACAAAACTTGCTCTAGAATCTCAATTAAAATTAAATAATATTATTAAAGTTCCATGAAACTAATCCACATTTTCAAAGTGTCAACGTACCGCAGCCACAAATCAAAATCCTTCCCCATCAAGAAACACGACAATGGGAACTCACTCACTAAACAATTAATCCATTCCCACACAAATTTGCACATTTTCTATATGTTGTTGTCCATATCAATTTGCACACTTCATAAAATTAAATATTTTCACAACCTTCATTCTCAAAATATACTCATATTTAAAACATTATTTATTACACAATATTTTTACACATTTTTTAAAATGTGTATCATTACCAAGTGTGTGAATCCCCCGTGGGACAGAGGAGTAACTTTCTACGCCAAAATCCTTGATACTCACTCGTGACGGTTTTATTTGCCACATGGCACCCTCCTACTTCCACACAAACGTGTCCCTTTATTATTTTTTAAATTCCCACTTGCAAAAGTCGTTACAATTTTCAAACTCCGGCCTTTCCCCTCCATTTCTCAACCTTTATAAATACATCCTAAACCCACACCTCTTCACTTCCAAATTCAAACAACAATTATTCTCTCTTTAAAAAACCCTAAACACCTCACTAAAAATGCCACGAAAAGGAATGGGAAGTTTGTGGTTTTCCCCTAAAGCTCTATCCTCCCCAAACTCTCCTTTAAGGATCGGTTACTCGCCGGCTCGCCCGAGTTTCCCCGACTCCGTCATGGACCGGACACTCGAATTAGCCGAGCCGGTTATCGAGAAATGGAACCCAGACACAACTACCTTCGCTCGAGTTACTTCTCTCTTCTACGAGAACCGCACAGAGGCCAGGGATTTCATCAAAACGGTTCGCAATTTGCAGAGGGCTATGCACTTTTTCCTAGCTGAGAATTCCAGCTCGGATAAATTGGTTCGAGCTCAGAATTTGATGCAGATTGCCATGAAGAGATTGCAGAAGGAGTTTTACCAGATTTTGTCCATGAATCGGGCTCAACTCGACCCTGAGTCCGTCTCCATTCGCTCTTCTCGAACCTCCATTGGATCCAGCGTTTCGTACAATGACGACGACGACGATGATAGTATCAGAGCCGCGAACGACTCGATTGCCGAGGTCGAAGATGCTTCCTTGGTGGCCATGGAGGATTTGCGATTGATCGCTGAATGTATGATTTCTTCAGGCTACGCCAAGGAGTGCTTGTGCTTGAAGATTTACAAAATTATCCGGAAATCGATCGTTGATGAAAGTATTTACAAGCTTGGGATCGAGAAATTCACTTCTTCGCAGATTCATAAAATGAATTGGGAAACTCTGGATCTTAGGGTTAAAAATTGGCTCAATGGCGTCACAACCGCGGTTCAAACTCTGTTCAACGGAGAGAGAATCCTCTGCGATCACGTTTTTGTAAGCTCGGATTCCATCAGAGAATCGTGTTTTACAGAAATCACAAAAGAAGGAGCCGCGATTTTGTTCACATTTCCAGAAAACGTAGCAAAATACAGCAAAAAATCGCCGGAAAAGGTCTTCCGCGTTCTGGATCTATACGCCGGAATCTCTAACAACTGGCCAGAAATCGAATCAATTTTCGGATTCGACTCAACCGCCGCCGTCATATCGCAAGCGCTGACGTCACTCACCAAGGTCGCAGAGTTCGTCCGCGCCGCCTTGAATGACTTCGAATCGCTAATCCAAAAGGATTCCTCGAAATCGCCCGTCGCCGGCGCCGGAATCCACCCCCTGACACTCGACGCGATGGATTACCTCACAAATCTCGCCGATTACAGCAACATCTTATCAGACATACTAGCCGATTCGCCGCCGGAACCGAAGAAACTGCTGCCGGAAACCTATTTCGGATTCTCCGACTCCGAGGAGTCTCCGGCGCCGGCGATATCTCTGAAAATGGCGTGGCTAATTCTCGTCCTCCTCTGCAAACTTGACACGAAAGCAAAGTTCTACAAAGACGTTTCCATAGCTTACCTATTTCTCGCTAACAATCTCCAATACGTCGTTGTAAAGGTGCAAACGTCAAATCTGAAATATCTCCTCGGCGATGAATGGGTGACGAAGCACGAAGGTAAAGTCAAACAATTCGCGTCAAACTATGAACGGATGGGATGGGGCCACGTCATCGATTCCCTCCCGTCTAATCACACAGCTGAAACTCCTGAAAAAGTCAAAGAAATATTCAAGAAATTTAACTCGGCGTTTGACCAGGCGCACACGAAGCAGGCTCTCTGCGTCGTACCGGATAGAAAGCTACGAGACTACATCAAAGTTTCTATCGCGAGAAAGATATATAGATTATACCGTGAGATTTACAATCAACATGCACATAAGGTGGTAAGGGAAAGATTTTCAGGTTCAATTGTCAGATATACCCCTGAGGATGTAGGTCATCATTTGTCGGACCTATTTTTTGGGCATGTTGAGTCATGGGGTTCTTCGTCAGTTGACTCGTCTCCCTCAAATTCTCTAAACCCGCGATTTCGTTGAGATAATGTATTATTTTATTATTTAATATATTACCCATATATAGTTGAGGGTAAAAAAGTTGTAACTTTATATACGAGTATATACATACGCATTTGAAATGAATTCAAATATTTTTACAAGCGATTATTGTACATGGTAGAATGTTCAGTTTAATATTATTTTTTAGATCAAATCGGGGTAGTTTGTTCGTATTTAACTTTATATGAGCAAACGTGCATGTAATCATAAATGGTACGGTATTGCATCAGTTAGTATGAGTACAAATTATGGGCTTCATATATAATACTCCTACACTGGATATATTTATAATTCATTTTTATGTACGGAACTTAATAAATTTATAATATTCACATCAAAGATGGATTCCAGTCTAATTTCAAATCTTATCCAACAAGAAAATACAGTTAATATTGGAGTTATAATATTTTACTTTTACTATTCTATCGTCTTCAAAAAGTCATTTTTTTTCATAATTATTGGGACTATATATATATATATATATATATATATATATATGCTTTTGTATAAATTTAATTTCAAACAGTATAATTGCAGCAAGATACTGATTTCGATTTGTAGGTTTTAAGTTCATTGATGTTGTCGAACAAATAATTGATAGGAGTATTTTTTAACATGCAAATAGATAATTAGTACTCCAATACTCGTACTATTTAACAAATTAAGTCAGAAAATAGGTGCTTCGAGAAAGGGAGCATTCAAGCACACGCTTGCAAAAGTGTGATAGGAAAGTTGGTACGTAGCTAGTATGATTTATGAGAGCCACAAATTTGGAAAGAAAGGTAAAGGGTGTTATTTAGAGGTCAATATATATATACATTTAGAAGAAAATCAAACACTAAACGTTATTCTCCTTCACACGCGGGTCAAATCAAATAACGCCTGCTCCTTACATCCACTGCCTACATCTCTTTCAATTTCTTATACTCCCTCTCTTCTGTTCCATTATAAGGGGTGTTTACATCCACTTAATTAAGAAATAGTATAATAAAATAAGAATGTGTTTGGATGGAGAGATTTGATTTAATGAGTTATTTCAAATGAACGTAGTTAAAAAGACATGAATTTTAAATAATATAGTTTTAGTGAGAATTTAAAATTCTCTCAATTACATAACAATATAATCGGTAATACTCTGTATACTATACAATACTATTCACCATAAAACTTATGTGATTATAAAAAAATTTATCATCTCGATTTTTGCGGTGAATCCATTTAATTATAATTATACTTTTTTTTTAACATAATACAGTATATACTACATTAATTTATGTTGAAATCGTGTAAGAAATTAAACACTTGGGATATCAATGTAAAATGGTTGTGTACTTCTATCATCTCATTTCGTTCGAGATACTTTTCCTATATCAATGGGATAAATACACAGTCTTTTTGTAAACTATCAATTCTCGCTTATGCTATTCATTGTTGAACTTATTTATTTATATTTTATTTGTTATGAGTTTTGCCATAAAGATATAATAAAAATAATTCAATTCAAAATATAACTTGGCATTTGAAACTAACCATCTTTCTTAGTTGACAAAAACAACAATTGCAATTTTGATCAAATGTTTACTCATGCATAAAAAACTCTGAAATAAAATATTGGTAGTATCAGTTTGTAATGTTTTTCATCAAAAGAACAAACACGTACTTTTCAATAGTTTTTTCAATGATTCGTGAAAAAAAAATATACTTAAATCAGTTTGGTTGAAACTTTTTTTTTTCTTTTGTCAAAATTACACATTTACACGCAATAGTGCACCCATATTGTTCTTTTAATTCAACTTAAAAAAAAAAATCTTTGAACGCGATGGAATAATAAATTAGTAGTAATAAGTTCGATTGTCCCCTCCCCACTTGTAACCAAAATTTAAAGAAAACCTAATTCTTAATGGACTAATAATTTACGTAGACGAAATATTCAAAACAAAGAAGAAGTCTAAACACGATTTTTTTTATTTTATAATTAATGCTCTTAAATTAATTAATTCTTCATTTATTTTAAACTGAATTTATTAACTCTATGTCTTAAATTCGAGTCTTCACTACAATTTTAAATGCATAATTAATTTCTTGAAGCAAGCTAGGAGACCTAGTAAAGAAGAGCGCAACGATATGCCTCATATTCCTTATAGTTATATTACATCCCTTACGCTTTAATTAACGTTTATTATGTTTCACATAGATAAAAAAATCAAGAAATAAAATAAAAATATGTGTATAATGTGACTTTATTGCTCTTTTAAAGCTTACACCACTTCATCGGTTTTTTCTTGAGTAATTTTTTAAGACTAGTCATACATAATATTTGAAAAAAAAAAAATACTACTAGACTTCAATAATACTAGTAAAATGTTTTTAAGGAACTCCAATATATATTTTTAGACAAGTTTTCGTTGGAATTATTAATATTTGTGTGTTCATACGTTATAGCAATTGTGGATATACGCTGACGGTGTTTCAGCATTGATGCTTGTTTACTTCAAAAGTTTTTTTTTAATACTTCAAGAGTTAATGAGGGAGTGTTTGCAAAAACAATTTTTTTTTTTTAATTTGAATTACTTTTTGAGTATTTGTAAACATAAAAAAATGATTAAATTAATCGGTTAGAAATGATTTTGGTGAAGTATCCTCCACCTACTTTTAATAGCTTATATGTGTTTCTCACTATTGTAATAATCAATTTTACACTCACAGTTTAAATAATAGTTCATCTTTACCCATAAAGTTATAAAAAAGTGATTTATTTTGCAAACACCACAATAATGTATATACAAAATTGATTAAAAATACTTAATTTTAAAAAAACTGTCCACTTTCAATTTTATTGCAAAAATCAATTTTAATCATTTGAATCAATCACAATGGTTTACAAACACAACCTAAGTATCAGAACTTAGGTACTGACCGAGTTAAATCAGTGGTTAAATAATGATTCCTGTGAACAAGTTACATTCTGTGTGTAAATTGTCATATAACAAACTCCATACATAGTACTTATTGAAAGCATGAAAAAATTACAAACAAAACAATAAATAAAATTAGGAAGTTGGTAGATCAGCAGGTAGCGGGATACTTTGCCATCCCGTGCAGTGTTGAAGAAAATGTTTAAGATCTTCAGAAGGGGGCTCTACTGTCCATGCTTCATAGTGTTCCGAAGGATGAAATACACTAGTCTCACTTGGGAGGGGCATTAAACCCGACTCAGTTCCAGCACCAAATATATCACCTTCCGATCTAATGCACCCAGTACACTCCACCGATTTGTCAGATGCCTACCAACAAAATGACGAACATCATCAGCAATGGATACATCTTATATATGAGTTTCCTAATGAATCAACTTAAAACACTAATCACCACCATTCTGTCATATTCAGCGACGAAAAAGCTGTCTACAGCTTGCGTGTAAATACTACCCAAGGCAAGGACAGATCATAGACATGGCACCCAAGAATTGAACCTCAGACCTCTTCTGTATAAGATTGACACTATACCACTAAGCCATATCCGTTTTCGTATAATTATTTGTAAAACAAAAAAATTTGACCCTTTAAACTGATTAAAATTTCAGTTTAACAAAACAGATCACCCTCTCTCTCAAACGAAAACAGATCAAAAAAATTGATTGATAATAGAATCTAAAGCCCTAACTTCCTGATTCTATTATCGATGAATTCTATCAGATAAAGACCGTAGAGCGCAACTTAAGTAAACAGTATTCTTTTTTTTGGCCCAGTCCACCCTATTTTTTTATGCTGGCTATTGACCCGAGTTTTTTTTTTCCCTACACCATGTGAAGATCACTTATTTTACACACAACCACGTGACTGTGTGTGTGATTATGTGTAAAAACACGGGGGATACAACACTCAGTGGATTACAATTGGTGTAGGATACACTGAACCCATTACCCATTTCTGCCCAAGATATATACAGCCATATGTATAGTCATACAAATAAATAGAGTGTTCCAATAAATTTATAAGCATCAAAATAACATGTTCTATCATCCAGAATAATCAATTGAAGAATTATTGATGCCAATGTATTCCATCTATAGAAAAAGTGGCATGTAGAGAAACCTTGCAATCACAAAGTTTACGTACAATCAGTAGCAAAAGACAATAGAAATATCAGTAACAATTCCAACAAGATTTGAACTCATTTTTCTCAACATGGAATTTCAGATTTCCATTATATAATATTGCCTAAGATGAAGAACAATGAAAACTGACACAGTTATAAAACAGGGTTATATGAGGAAAGCAAAAATCAAATACGAGTACAAAAAATTAAGAAATATGCTAATTAATACAGCAAAACACATACCTTTTCTGTGTAATATTTAAAGGCCACCTTCTTTTGGCTAGCTTCATAAATGTTGCACTGGGAGTACAACTATATGTCGAAAAAAAGACAAACTTTAGCAATTAAGTAGTGCATAGAAAGAAAAATATTTCTTCATCATCATCACCTGTGACTCTACACTCGCACAAACGGCATAAACTCCCCAATTTCGAGTGTAATTATTATACAGATGTACTCTCCCAAATCTGACGCGTGGGTGTCGCTGTCGAGACCCATCAAAGAAACAATGGTGAATGGTAACCCTTATGCATCTATCACCCGTGTGGGAAGGATCAGCCCCGATGAGCATGGTTTTATCGTGATTAGAAAAGTGACATCTGCATCCGATGATAAAAGGGTCAGATTAGAGGAAATAACATTTTTTATCCCTAAAGTTTACATTTTTTCCATTTTTGCTCCCCCTCTTTAACTCACTATCAAATTTGGTCATGGACGTGCACTTTAACTCCCACATTCGGTCTCACCATTAGATGACCGTCCGTTGACTGAAGGAATCAGCTATTTGGGGTGCAAAATGTAATTTTGATTATGTCAGTCAACGGACGGTCTACTAACGGTGGGACCAAATGTGGGAGTATTGGAGTAAAGGGTACTTCCAAGACCAAACTTGAAAATGAGTGAAAGAGGGAGACCAAAACTGGAAAAAAGTAAACTTTAGAGACCAAAAATGATATCATCCTGTAAAATTAATACACTGAAAGACAAACAATAATTGAAATTTCACTTGAAAGACATAGCTGACCGAGAAATGGTAATATCTGTGCTTTGACGGGTGATATCTATCAGCCCGTCATCATAATCGCTGAGGCTGCAACGATCTATCCAAATGTTTTTTGAATTAGGTTTTATCTGAATTCCATCAACATCGTGTCCTCGACCCCCTTCGAACATTAGATTGCAGATAATCACGTTTTCGCAATCCTTCAACCTCAAACCTTTTCCGGTGAATTTAATTCTTTGACCACGCCCATCAACGGTCTTATAAGAGGATACATTCAAATAAGATGAGAGTTCAATGGTTCCAGAAATTTCAAATACGATCCATAAAGGCTCTTTCTTACGGCACCCATCACGTAGTGATCCCGGCCCATCATCTGGAAACACGTATAACAGTTAACAAATGAAATTAAAAAAACTAGCTGACGGAAACATAATTATGATAATAGTGGAGAAGGTGATATAACACAGTGTATACAGGAAGACCAAATACGAACAAGAACAAGTACAATTACATTGATTCTGTGAATACTGAAGAATGCACAGAGATTGAAGGAACAGCCTTCATTTTCTCAAATTTTCATAAAATGATTCAACTGATCTTTCCCCAACAAAATGTATAATAAATAAATTTTCATAAAATAATTCGTCTGCGAACACATAATTACAATCTGGTTCTAACAGTTAACAAATAAAATTGAAAAACTAGCTGCTCACAAAACAATTATGATCATAACACAGCATAAATGCTTTCTATTTGGAGAAAGAAATCAAAAGCAGAGCGGTGAGAAGTAATATTGCAATATTAATGCATTAGGGGAGAACTAAGGCAGCAAATTATCCCTTTTATCAAGGTTTAGGTAATTCCTGTACTGCTGGTTCGATTTCATCTCATCAGATAACATCTTTCTTCTATAACTTCTTTATCCAAATCCAAGGTTTATAAGAGTGTTTTCTACAACACCAGTAGTCTAGTGTGGGCCTAGCTCTATGAAGGCATGTATGCTATTGTAGGGCCTCTATTCAAATACAAAGAGCACAAATTCATCACCTTATACTGGAAATCACCTTCAATATTGATATGAACAAGAGATTTGGCAAGAATTCCAATTCAAAGCATCATCATCATAATTGCTGGCAAATCCATAGAAAGGAAATCACATTTACCCAAATTCAAATAATTTACACTCAAAACATCATGATCGGTACTAATTCCCGCATTCACCCTTTCCTCCAACCAAAAAAAAGTAATCAACCTCCACAACAAAATTAAAAGAAAAATAACAATCACAATTGGTGTTTGTTCTTTACCGGCGAGAGTGGTGACACGGTAAACGGCGCCGTTTAATCCGCCGATAGCAAAGCGTCCGAAGCCCTCGGCTTGTCCAGCCACAGCCCGCAAGCTGAGATCGACGTGACCGTACGGCAAACGCAACCCCATGTTTGAATTTCCAATGGAGTTTGAGACAGTGGGAGCTGAATTTCCAGGATTCGGCCCGTAATTTCCAATCGGGATGGGGATTGTTGGAGCTGAATTTCCAGAATAGGGATTGTGCTTACGGTGATGGCCGTGCTGATTTCCCATTTTCGAGATTGATCAACACGTCGTAACTGAATTACTAATAATTGTCTTCTACCCTTTTAACTTTTCAATCTTCGATTCTTTGCCCCTTTTAGTTTTTATAATTACTTCAACTTTTTTAAAAGTTTTATTCTGCTATATTCTTTAAAAAAAAATTATATTCTCTCGTCCGTCCCTCCCTCCCTCCCAGGGCTGTTATTCGAGTTCGGCTCGATAACATTGACGAGCTAAGAAACGAGCTCGACTCTATAACATTGACGAGATATGAAACGAGTTCGGCTCAATTCGTTAAAGAGTCTAACGAGCCTAATTAAAAGAAAAAAAATTTAGATATCGAGCCTAACAAATCGAGCTCAAGCGAACTCGTTAGTAAATCGAGTATCGTGAGCTCGGTTCGTGTAACAACACTAGTCCCTCCGAAAGCTGTAGCAAGAGATAAAAAAAGAAAATGTAGAGATAAATAATAAGTGTTGCTAAAAAAATTTAACTTTTAATAAGATGTTCAAAATGACAAAATAAATAACTTTCAAAGGGTATGAGATTGCATGTCCTACTTTTAGTGTTTTACTTTGTGTTCTACTGTATAATCTCTTGACATGCGTCATGTAAAAATAATAGTATTGTCTTATAATAGTGAGAGTGTCACGTGTATAGAGTAAAATATCAACCAATTGATTAAGTACAAAATAATCAATTATTTATGGTCATGTTTGATAGCATAGATTAAACCTAGATTAACTATATATCATTTTTATTGGTTGTTTGATAACTTAGATTAAGGATAGATTATGCTTTAAAATTTATAAAGTTTAGTTATCATCATAATCTTAGATAATCCATCTTTGCTATCAAACATGCCCTATATGTACAAACAAAGATAAAGATTTAGTCTAATTTACGGTACTAATTGCACTGTGCAATGACACTAACTTTAATTAAAACATGATGAATGTATGAATCTAAAATTTGTACATCAAGTGCATATAAGAGGTGGTAGAATTTTAATTTATAGATTTTTTTATTTTTATGAGATCTTCAGAATTTTAATAAAAATTTTAGAATTTTTTTATTTAACATTTTCAGAAGTTTATAATTTTATTTTATACTTCCTTAGTCCGTCTATAAGTTTTCCATTAATTTTGGGTATAGAAATTATGAAAAATAATTAAATAATAGATATAATTAGAAAAGAAAGTAACGTGAACGGTAAGAATAAAAAAATTAAAAAATATTTGTTCAATTATGTATAAAAAGCTTATAGACGGATTTTAATGAGTTTTTTTAGATTTTGTTTTAAACTTAAATGACAGAAATTGAACTATTTGATCGGAATCTCAATTTTTTCGGCAAAAATGATGTACTATATTAATTAAAAAAGACGTAAATTAAAAAAAAATGAAAAACAAAGGATATAAATTGGATTAGATTGATCAAGTTAGGACATAAAACGAAATTTTGTCGATTCTTTCCAACCTATACTGTTACTATCAACAAAAATGGGGACTCATATTATAAGAAGATAGAGAAAAACAAAATACATTGGATTTTGTCATGTGTTTGAACATACAGTATTGTGCATGAAATTAAGTTTACAAACAATATATTTGAGAAGCGCTAGCTGTAAATGAATGAGCATGAAAGCATGTATTTGTACAAGTGGACAAGTTTGCATCACACTACAAAATTTGCTCCATATGGCGAGGGAAATTAGTGAGGGAAAAAAATCTCTCACAAAAGGTGAGAGATTGGCTGAGGGAATGAATGGGTGAGGGAAATAGTGAGGAAAGAAAAAACACTTGTTAAATGCCTATTAAATGCCTAGGGAAATCAAATTCCTCAACATTTACTGATGAGGGATTCAAAATTTAAAAATTGCTGAGGGATTGACCCTCAATTTTCGGACACGTCATTTAATCAAATTAATTAGAGTTAAATTCTTGAGATCGGAAAATACGTTGTGAACAATGTAAATATTTATTTGTATATTCTTAAATAAATTATATATATATATATATGGCCTTTAGGAATATATTTTAAATAAAAATATATATTGGACTTGGTTTTCGGAAGTTTTATACAGTACTCCTAATTTACTAGTATCATTTTTAATTGATAGTAAATTAGGTGGTTTTCGAAAGTTTTAACATATAAAAAGTTAATTAATTAATCTATATATATGTGGAGGAAAAAAAATTAAACATAATTATTAATAATAAAATCTTTTATAATATTTGTATTGAAAAAATATAAAATGTATGTACGTTATCAATTATAAAAAATAAGCAATCAAGTTTAAATTAAATAAATTAAAAAAAACTAAAAATATAAAATATATATTAATTACATTTAAAATATAATGAAAATAGCTCCTAGCCCAACCGTAAAGGGGCGCCTATATGCATAATTAGGACTGAGAGGTCCAAAGTTCGACTCTCCCATAGCACACACAGAATTACGCCCGAGAGACACAGAATTAGGACCGATAATAAAGACCGAGAATTATTATCCTTTTCCCTACCTATTTCTGAGGGATATTTTCCCTTTTTATTGGTGAGGGAAATATTCCCTTCCTATTTTCAAGGGATTTTCAAATTCCCTCTCTATAGAATTGCTGAGGAATTTTTATTGGTGAGGGAAATATTCCCTTCCTATTTCCAAGGGATTTTTGGAATTCCCTTGTTAAATGCATTGGCAAGCAATTTTTTCTCCCTAAATCCCTCTCTATTGGGAGGATTTTACGAGGAAAATAAAGATCCAAACCTGAAAACTGGAAGTCCTCCTGATCATCTGCACAAAACAAGGCAAGTTGGTAATTACGTGTTTATAAATCATTACGAACCTTGATATATGTTGTAACCCTTTCTGTCGGAGTATATTGATCAAATGAAATTATAAACATTATCATTTATATGTGGATGGTCTTTTACGGATCGAAAGATGATTAAAAAAGTTCTTGATGAACTCTTAACAAGAACAGTGGGTTCTTGATGAAGAACTTTGAAAAAGCTTGTAAGAGAAGTTGAAATTAGGGTTTTTTCTCTCAGAAAATGAAATCGGATCTATTATTATGCCCTTCAATGGGCTTTTATACTAGGTTACAATATGCATGCATTCATTGCTGGCAGCTCATCATTAATCCACCCATTAATCGAATATACTTCTTATTAATGTAAATACAGTTGCTATTAATGTAATCATTCTAAGCATTTAATGCTCTTATTTTGCATTAAATGCCTCTACATTCAACCGCTTTAAGTTCCATCCGCCGCGGTGTTTAGTGCCGATCAAACCACTTGCACCGCCTTTGACTTGTCAATGCTCGGACTATACATTCCCTCTTTGTTAGATCATTGTTGCTCCCTTCGGACTCACAACGAGCATCTGTACTTGAGGCCTTCTTATGTAACTAGCCTCTTCATATCTCCAATATACCTTATTCGCCTCGCTTTACTATGCCAACCATCTTCACTTGGGCTTCCATGTGTTGCTTTTCTAATATCCCGAATTACTCTTGCTCGTCGAACATGGAGACTCGTGCTCGCCGAACATGGAGACTCTTGCTCGCTGCCACGTGGAAATGCTGATTAACCAATATTTTTATCTTGCTCGCTTTCGACGGACTGCTTGCTTTTGACCTGGTTGATTAAGTGTGACGACTTTAACTTTTCTTCGTTGAATCGTTGACCAGTCAATAAAACAAGATGACTTATTGACCGGATATAATGTATATAACAATATATATGTAAAGTGTTTGCAACCTAGCTACTACTCTAGGTTCATCATCTAGTTCCAAATCTCGATATCTGCGAGTTATCTTCATTGTCTTCAAAACTCTCGTGTTTCAGATTGTGTGGACTGTGGAGGACTATGAAGTTTGTTCACATGAGAAAATGTTAAAGCCGAAAATTTTAAAAATATATATAGATGATGATCAATAATTTATATAAATATAATATCATATTGGTTCAATCACTTTAATAAGGGGTTCAACCTCAATGTTAAATTCTGTCTAAATAACTGTTTTTCAAAACATAGTAGTATATGATAATTGATGAAAAATATTGAATAAATTACAGAACCACCAACCAAGTTTTGGTAAAAGTTTCATAATTATAGAAAAAGTTTATAATTATTAAAATTTGGTCACATCAGATTGAAAATGCCCTTAAAAAGGGAGCATAGATTACCAACGGCGGGCAAGCTAATATGGTAGGCCGGGCGGCGTCAACATGCTTTCCCCATCCACCATTATAATAAATTCTGTCTCCTCCTCCGTTCCTCCTCCGCCGTTGGCCGCTGCCGCCTACAATCTATATGTAAAAATTCCTAATAAACGACAAACATATCATGTTTATTTAGCTAATTATTACAATAACACGTTTTTCTCGCCATGGCCTCTATCAATGATGGAGGTTCCGGATCCTATACCCTGCGCATTTCAGGTCTTTTTCTCTCTCAACATTCAAATGCCTATTTGTTTTCCGATTATTTGAATGTTGTCGTCTAATCTCCGTTTTCATCAACAGGCGAGAGAGATCCAGAGAAAGGCTCTAGGGTTGAGCGCCTCATGGCGTCGGCGTCGCCGTCACCCTCGACGCGTGTGTCGGCGTTGCTCGTATCAAATTCCGGAAAATTATTAGGTTCCTCAAATTCCAGCAAATTCTTATCATCCTCAAATTCCAGCAAACTATTAAGTTCTCCAAACTCCAGCAGATATTTAGGTTCTTCAAGTTCCGGGAGAGCGTTGGTGGTTTCCAACTCGGGAAAAGCCCTAATCGTTTCAAATTCGGGTAAAAGGATAGACCAATCGGGAAGGAAGAAATACGTGAAGCAGGTAACGGGTCGGCACAATGACACGGAGCTCCATTTAGCTTCACAGAAGGGTGATGTAGCGGCGGTGGCTCAGATATTAGGGGAAATCGATGAGCAAATGCTGAGGACATCGAGAGGGGTCGAATTCGATGCAGAATTGGAAGAGATGAGGGAGGCTATAGTGAATGAGGTCAATGAATTGGGGGAAACCTCTCTTTTCACTGCAGCTGAGAAAGGATTCATTGATATAGTCAAACTCTTGTTGCCTTACTCTACCAATGAAGGAATTCGAACCAAGAATAGGTCCGGTTTTGATCCATTGCACATTGCTGCTCTTCGAGGCCATCATGGTATTTGAATTCTTTCTCTACTTGGCCTCTTTCGTTTAACAAACTGAACAATGCTTGTATAATCTAGTATGCATGATTTATATGTGTATCATCCATTATGCTTTTTATAATCATGGCATGTTCTGATAGCTGTCAAAATGAAGAGAATGACATTACGTGTTTTGGTTTAGATTTTAATTCATAGTGGGATAGTTTGTTGTTTTTATTGTTTACCCCAATAATGTTATAAATTATAGATCCTTTCCATTTTTGTATGAGCTATACAAAACGACCTAATATTTTATTTCTCGACTTTTATAGATATTGTTCGATTACTGCTGGAGCACGATCCAGAGCTGAGCAGAACAGTTGGTCAATCAAATGCGACTCCTCTCGTATCTTCAGCAACGAAAGGACATCTAGCAGTTGTCAACGAATTGCTGTCAAAGGATCCTGGCTTGCTAGAGATACCAAGATCCAACGGCAAATACGCAATACATTTTGCAGCTCGTCAAGGGCATGTGGACGTTGTAAAAGCATTGCTAGGGATGGACCCTCAATTGGCCAGAAAAATTGATAAGAAAGGGCAAACTGCCCTGCACCTAGCTGCAAAAGGCGTTAGTTGTGAAGTGGTGCAGTTGCTTCTACAGGCGGATGCAGCCATTGTGATGCTTCCTGATAAATTCGGTAACGTTGCTCTGCATATAGCTACGAGGAAGAAGCGATCGGAGGTACTTGGATTTAGATATTTAGTTCTCTTCAGGTCTTTTTAGTGTAAATTACCAAAATCCAACTCAAGATTTGCCCAAATTACCATAAGAAAGTTTGAATAAATTAACAAATCAAAATACCAAAAAAATTGTTTTGACTGACAATAAATGCAAATTACAAAATAATATGTCGATGCAAATATGTGGAAAGCACAATTTGTGATACTATTTTGCAATTCCAGATCAATCAAACAACTTTTTTGAACTTCCTAGGGGTGTTTGATACTTATTCAAACCACCTAGATTATTTGGTAATTTGGACAAACCCCCATTCTTTTTATCACCATAACAATTGGCCTACAGTCAGCTTTTCTGATCATTCACTGCTTCTTAGTGGTGTTATATCAAGAATGTACTATGTATTATAATAAAATTATGTAAAGGTTTTGTAAATTGCAGATTGTGAGCGAGCTCTTACGCCTTCGATACACAAACGTAAATGCATTGACTCGTGATCAAAAAACCGCGCTGGACATAGCAGAAGGGCTCCCTCTGTCTGAAGAGATCGTGGAGATAAAAGAATGTTTGACCCGTTACGGTGGAGTGAGAGCCAAGGAACTGAACCAACCCCGCGATGAACTGAAAGAAACCGTGTCTGAAATCAAGAAAGACGTGCACAGTCAGCTCGAACAAGCCCGTAAAACCAACAAAAACGTAAGTGGTATAGCCAAGGAGCTAAAGAAGCTGCATAGGGAAGGAATAAACAATGCTACTAATTCAGTCACTGTGGTGGCTAGTCTCTTTGCAACCGTTGCTTTTGCCGCCATTTTCACAGTCCCGGGTGGTGACGATGAGACTGGCATGGCGGTGATGGTGAGCCACCCGTCTTTCAAGGTTTTCTTCATCGCCAACGCAGTGGCTCTGTTCACATCTTTGGCAGTTGTGGTGGTGCAAATCACGGTGGTGAGAGGGGAGATAAAGTCGGAAAGACGGGTGGTGGAGGTGATTAATAAGTTGATGTGGTTGGCGTCGGTTTGCACGACTGTGGCTTTTATCTCTTCGTCATACATTGTTGTGGGAAGGCATCATAGGTGGGCTGCGATTCTTGTGACTGTTATAGGGGGAGTGACTATGGCGGGGGTGTTAAGCGCGATGACGTATTACGTGGTGAAATCGAGGAGGATTCGGAGGGTGAGGAAGAGGGAGAAGTATTCGAGGAGTGGAATGAGTTCGTATCGTCACTCAGATAGTGAATCAGAAGTTAATCCAATCTATGCTATTTGATGGGGTTTTTTTTGAGGCCGTGGTTGTTGACATCCAGAAAATGACTATATACACTCACTTTGTAGCTATGTACGAACAACAAAAAAAAAAAGTTGTACACCGGGGGGGGGGGTATATTGAGCAGTTTTCTAGGTGTGAATAGTTGTGTCCTTTTTTTAGTCATGAAAATGACCGATTTTGGTGGGTTTTAAGGATGTCAAGAGAGGATGATCAAGAATTTGATCTGAGGATATATATACATGTATAGTTCCTGAGTGGTTACACCTGGTATGTGTGTATTGGGTGTTTAATCCATACTAATTTCCATACAATTTTTTTCAAAATAGTATATTTGTCCGTATATTAATGATGATATTATCTCAAGTTCAACATCGTCCGGGATGGATATAAGAGGGAAATTTGTATAAGATAGTCTCATTCAGAAGTTGATCTCGTGTGAGAGGCCAGGCAAAGAGTTTCAATTTTTGGTTTCATCGATCAAATAATTCTGACTCGTGATTAAAGATGACTTATCATTTTAATTACCTTAAGTAGCAAAAAATATGTTATAGAGAAATTAATGATCATGAATTTGGTGTCCCTTAGGGGATATAAACAACTTGGTCATTACTTTCTTTGGGGGAAGAGGGGGTCTAGTTATGAGAAGAAAAGAGAAAGTGGCCTTCCTTTTGGGAGGTAGGATGTTTGGGTAGGGGATACATGTCTTAAATCCTTATTAGTCTAGACAAAGAGAGTATGGTAGGGGCAGTGGGCTTCTAGGAATCTTCTTTTTTGAAAAATATCTTATTGATAATCTAATGACTTTGTTGGACCTTGAAAGAAACACTTGAAATGTGGAATTTATTCATGCAAGGGTGCATCAAAATTTATATATAAAACAAGTACATACCGGTCAAAACTTGAACGATGGTTTGAAGACTGCTTTAGGATAAAGGAGAAGATTTCTACACAAAATTAATTAAGTGTGTCATGTGTAAGGAGGAACCACAGTCACCAAAACACCTCTCGTTCGAAAACTACGAATAAAAATTTCATTAAAAAAATAAAGAAAGAGCAAGTAGTTGGAGATATCGATGACTATGCAAAATCGACTTTACAACATTTTCGGGATTCTTAATTTTGTGTATATAAATACTAGCTAATTGTCTTTGGATTTATTTGGTGGGGTGCTTATCGATGTGCATAGTCTTGTAGATGAATTTAAGCGTAGATAGATTTTGAAGTTACGAAAATTTTAAAGTTTTTTTGCATCTAATTGGTTATTTGGTTTACTATATCGTGAAGGATATTGAATTTGTAAGTTTTTGTACCATCTTCTTTTAAATAAATATTTACTTAACCGACAAAAAAACAATTTCCCAGAATAGTAAAATGGGTGTCACATGTGTTTTAAAACTGTAAATATCATGTGAACAAAGATAAAGTAAAGTTTATACCCTCCTACTTGTCACTCTCATACTCTAATATAATCATTATTAATCGAACTTGGACTAGGGATGACAAAATGACCTGCCCCGAAGTTGTCCCGCCCTGCTCCGAGAGATTTTGACCTGCCCTGGCCTGCCCCATTCTCAGTCCCGCCCCGCTCGCAGAGCAGGGCAGGCATGGGTTTACATATTTATTGCTCTGCCCTGTATCGAATTTAAATATATATATATAAATATATAATAATTTAATTAAGTAAACTAACCTTAATTTATACCAATATTTATTTTAGTTTAGTTTAATGATGAATTTTAATGTTTAGTTTATATTATTTTAAATAATTTATATACATATAAAATGAGACTTGGGGCAGGGCAGAGCGGGGCGAGACTAAAAAATGCTGCCCCATATCAAGCGTGGGGCAGGGCGGGGCAGGGCAGGTACCCGCTCGGGGCAGGGCAGGGCATAAAATGTTGCCCCGTAGCCGATCATGGGGCAGAGCAGGGCAGATGCATATATGCATGGGGCAGGTTTGGATATTGAGATACCCGCACTGCTCTGCCCCATTGCCATCCCTACTTTGGACTTATTTTATATGATAAATACAAAAATAAGTAGGGTTGAAAATTAAATTAAACTATTTAATACTACTAAATTCAAGATGGTATGGTTGTACGTCTGAGCTTGGTTCGATATTAGTATCAAACAAGCTCGAACATATATTTACATTTGGTATAGTCGAAAGTTTGGATCGAGCTCTATGAGTAAAAAAGATAAAAACAAATGTAAAAATGTCAACTATTTGAATTCAATTTGTGTTCAGTCCAATCAAAGCTCATTCGAGTTCGACTTAATTAACTATCAAACAAGTTCAAATTAAACATAAATTTCAAAACTAGATACTCCCTCTGTTCAATACTTGATGACCAATTTTACCATTTTGGGTGTGATGACACAGTTACCTAAAATAGTAAAAACACTTTTAAACAATTTTCTTAAAATATCACAATATTACAACAAATGCCACTACTTTATTACACTAAAAAGTAACTTTATTACTCCATCCCTCCAATTTCATTATTTCCATTTTTCTTTTTTGGTTGTCCAATTTTATTATGCACATACCCTTTTTGAAAACAATACTATTCATACTACTTTATCTACACCCTCGTACCATCACTTATTTATCCACTTTGACATTCACTTTATTCATAAATAATCATTTATTTATAAATGGACCCACAATATCCCATCATACTATCAACTTATCTATTTTATAAATAAACTAATCAATATTCATTAAAATTCGTGTTTGGAGAAATATAAATTTTAAAATTGGACGGAGGGAGTAATATTTATAAAGTTGAAAAATCTTTACTACTCTCACTTTAACTTACCCAAATACTAATAAACAACTCATTTATAGTAATTAAAACTTGTGGGCGATTAATTTGGATCATCAGGTATGAGAATAAACAACTCATTTATAATTCAAACAAACTATATTGATCCAAACATCATCTTCAACAATTAACTTATACTCCCTCCGTTTTTAATAAGTGTCACTTTGACTTTTTAACTAATTTTAAAATAAGTGTCATTTTAGAATTTTTTTCTTTAATTTTAACTATTCTACCCTTATTCATTTACCATAAATAAATTCCACAAAAAATTTTTATACCAAAATTAATTTGATTTATGAATACTAACTACATTCTTGACCACATTATTTATCAAACAAAATTTCTATATTAAAATTAGTATAGTTAATGAAGGGTAATATATACCACCATTTATAATTTTAATTTGTTGAAAAAAGTTAAAACGAAACTTATTAAAAATTGAAGGGAGTATTTAATTTCAGATTAATTGTCCAAAATCATGAACCCCACCACTTGAAATGAACGGAGATTAAACGAGGAGATGTCTTTTTCCATGACTCATAAATGCTGACTTTTTAGTTACTACACTACAAATTTTAGTGTCAAAAAATAGCCAAAATACTAAGGGGCCCACCACTCACCCAACCCCACGTGGGGACCCCTACTTATTAGATAGTGTTGACCTTGACTCCTAGGATTGGCCTTTGTGAGTCAACGGCCCCCCTCTTTTTTTTTTAATAAATAAAAATAAAAAGTTTCTTAGTTTTCAAATTATCTATTAATTGAAATTATTGAAAGGCTCACCAATGGTCTTTTTTCATTGAAGAAATGGTAATAATAATCACAAAAACTTGCATGCAATATATTGCCATCTTTAGTAAATGGGCTCGGCGTATAATTGGGCTGCTAATTGAATCAACATATTTTATTAAATTTTAATTTGTTATATTAATTTTATATGTCCTGTCCTAATTTCCATATTTTCATATTTATTAATTTTACTTTATTAATTTTTAAATTTATTGACAATTTTTTTTAATATGTAGTATTATACATTATTCAAGTAGTAATATTTTTTATTTAATAAAAGTAATATTTTTTTTACATGTAGTAATATATTTTTTGTTCATGTATTTTTTAAATTTGTTGTTATATTTTTTTTTCTATTCATGTAATAGTAATTAATATTGTTTATACACGTAGTAGTTTAATTATGTTATTTTAGTAAAACATTTTTTTTAAATGTAGTGACAAGTTTTTTGATATGTAGTATCATACATTTTTCATGTAGTAATATTTTTTATTTAATGAAGTAACATTTTTTTGTACATGTAGTAATATATTTCTGTTCATGTATTTTTTCAAATTCGTTGTCATATTATCATTTTTTTTATTCAATAGTAGTAGTTAATATTGTTTATACATGTAGTAGTTTAATTCTATTATTTTAGTAAAACATTTTTTTCAAATGTAGTGACATGTAGTAATATTGTTTATTTAATGAAGTAACATTTTTTGTACATGTAGTAATATATTTATGTTCATGTATTTTTTCAAATTCGTTGTCATATTATCATTTTTTTTATTCAATAGTAGTAGTTAATATTGTTTATACATGTAGTAGTTTTTTTATTTAATGAAATAACATTTTTGGTACATGTAGTAATATATTTCTATTCATGTTTTTTTTTTTTTTTTTTAAATCTGTTGTCCTATTAAGCGAAATATTTATGTGATTTAATATATTACTATATTTTAATTAAAAAAATTATTTACGTTACTTAATATATTGTACATATTTTATTATATTATTGTATAAATGCATATTTGTTGAGAACCCGTAAAATTAGCTTAAGATTTTTTACTTTTAATTAAATGGGTCAAGATTTTGGGCTTTTGCCTAAATTAGGTAAGATGCATGCATGAAATATTTCATGCAAGACTAGTTCAATAATAATTGTAACACGTGACTTTCTTTCAAAAAAATTCCCTTCTAGAACTTCTAAAAGCAAACCTTTTTTTCCATTGCAACTACAATTATTGGATGGAAGACTTTTATAAAAGTTGTGTATTGAAATCAAATAAAAATTGATAAGGAGTATATATTAATAAGATAAAAAATTATATCATTAAAAAAAGTTGGATAAATGAGAGATGAACTCGAAGAACCAATTTGTAGATTAGCTTTAATTTCATTGTTTAATATCTTATTGTAGGTAGTATGTGATAACAATAAGGTTGTTAGGTTTTCTTTTTTATTGTAATAAAATAATAATAGCCCATAGTTTGTTAGTTTTTTTTTAATAAAAAAAAAAAGGCACAAACAAAAGAGAATCAACCCATGTGTTGGCTTTTGTTGCCACTCAAATTCGCAATACTGTTACTTCACCTCTCTGTCTTCTTGTCTCTGAACCATTTCTCTCTAAAAGCTGCAAGAAACTGAAAAATACTTGTTCGAGCAATTGTGTTGATGATATTTCAGGTAAGAATCTTGCTACAATAGTAATATTCATATGATTATCTTCAACTTCACCATGTTGAGAAATTTGTTGAAAATGATTGCAGAGTGTTGACTTAAAGCTACAAGCGCGTGGAAAAAACTGAATCCATTTCCATTTTCCAAGAGTGTGAACAGAATTTATACATGTTCTGTTACAGATAATGTAATAATATCAGATACCCCCACGTGTTCTTCAAAAAAGAGGATGTTTTCGTGTTCTCCCAGCTGCTGAATCTTGATCTGGGCTTTCTCATCAAGATCACACCTTTTTCGTGATTCTTGATCTAGGGTTTCATCCAAAATCAGTTTTTAACAAAAGGGGGTTTCTCAAAATTTCGATTCATCACCCATGGAAGCTCCAACAAGGCAAGAGAGCTTAGAGAAGAAGCAAATGAAGAAGCAATTAACCGGAAAACGCGATGATTCGGCTCTTCATTGTGCTGTTAGAACAGGGGATTTGGAGGTGGTTTTGCAGATGATGAATGGAAGTAGTGAAGAAGAGGTGAAGGAGTTGCTGTCCAAACAGAATCAATCAGGCGAAACCGCGCTTTTCGTGGCGGCTGAATGTGGGCATGTTGATGTGGTTGAGGAGATGGCAAAGTACTATGATGTTGGCTCAGCTGCAATCAAATCCAGGAGTGGTTTTGATGCTTTTCATATTGCTGCTAAGCTTGGGGAATTAGGTAACAATCTATTGCTTTTTTATCTGTTTTTTGCTCTTCATATGTTGTCTCATTGTTTCCTTTGTTAGTTGATGATATGAACTCACCAATAATTGTCACTAGATCTTCAATCATCAATGAATTTTGTTTTTAGAATTTGGGAATTGCCCTTCTTTTATGAAGAACTTGTGAACTAACTCGACTCAAGTGTCGATTGTATATCGTAGTTCATGGTTCGTATCTATGATAGCTATAACGGTTTAAGATTCTAATTATGTAAATATGAGGATAACACAACAAGTGAAAGATTTTGGTCTATTTAGGAGGTATTTGATAATTCACCTAAGGTTCTATGATCCTAGTCTAGTCATAATAAGCGAACGATTTGCACTGTCAAGATTTGTGATATTCGGTCAAGAATTCTGAAAAGAAGATAGTTTATTTTGCAGGAGTTCTAAAGGTTCTTATGGAGGCGATTCCACAACTATTGGCGACAGTCGATCAATCAAACACGACAGCGTTGCACACAGCTGCAGCACAAGGTCACATTGAGGTTGTAAATTATCTCTTGGAAACAAACAGCAGCTTGGCTACCATAGCAAGAAACAATGGTAAAACAGCACTACACTCGTCTGCAAGAAACGGTCATTCTGATGTGGTGAAGGCCCTTTTAAGCAAAGAACCCGGAATTGCAACATGGAGTGATAAGAAGGGACAAACCGCCCTTCATATGGCTGTTAAGGGTAATAGTACTAAAGTCGTTGACGACCTTATTGCTCCAGACCCGTCTTTACTAACAATTACGGATGGCAAGGGCAATACTCCATTGCATATAGCCACGAGGAAGGGCCGCCCACAGGTATACGCTTTCACTTGTTATTAACCATTTTTTTAGAAGAGTAACTTTCATTTTATAGTTCATACCCCTCTGTTATATAAGGGAAAATGAATGTGGAAATAAAAGGGTATAAAGTCATTTTGTTCTTAAGAAATCAGCTGGACTAATTGTGATTGTATTGGTGTAGATTGTTCAAGCTCTACTGAAACACAAAGGGATTAACAAAGAAGCCATTAACAAGGCAGGGGAAACGGCCTTCGACACGGCTGAAAAAACAGGACATTCGGATATAGCAACGATCCTGCAAGAATACGGCATAAAGAGCGCAAAATCTCTATCCGCGCAGGCACCAAAAGGTGCTGCAAGAGAACTGAAACAAACCGTAAGCGACATAAAACACGAGGTGTGCGACCAGCTCGAGCACACTCGCCAGACACGGAGACGTGTCCGTGGGATTGCCAAGCGCCTCAATAAGATGCAATCCGAGGGACTAAACAATGCGATAACCTCCACCACAGTCGTCGCGGTTCTCATTGCCACGGTCGCCTTTGCCGCCATTTTTACCCTCCCCGGGCAGTACGAGGACGACCCCGAACACGTCCCGACAGGATACTCTGCTGGAGAAGCCAAAATAGCTCCGAATGTTGAATTCACGATTTTCTTGATTTTCGACTCGATGGCGCTCTTCATATCGCTCGCGGTGGTCGTCGTCCAGACGTCTGTGGTCGTTGTGGAGAGGAGGGCGAAGAAGCAACTGATGACGGTTATCAACAAGCTGATGTGGCTGGCGTGCACATTCGTGTCCGTTGCGTTTCTTGCGTTGTGCTACATTGTCGTCGGGAGTCGAGAGAGGTGGTTGGCGATTGGAGTGACGGTTATAGGGACGGTGATAATGGCGACGACACTTGGGACGTTGTGTTATTGGGTCATCATGCATCGGATCGAGGCTTCGAATTTGAGGAGCCTTAGGAAATCGGCAAGAAACAGCCGATCGCAGTCGTGGTCCGTTTCGGTTATGTCGGAATCTGATGGAGGGGAGGATGAATTCACCAAGCTATATGCTCTCTGATGGATTTCAATGTGTATAATAACACTTGTTGTGGTGATAATCACACTGTTGTAACACTTGAACGTGTATTGTAATGTAATGTAATAATAATAGGATAATGCTATGTAGATTTGTCCTTGCTTGGATCCTTTCCTATTTGATTTACTCACAATAGTGAGCATTTTAGCCTTATACTCAGAATTTTAAGGAAAGAAAATGTAAATTAGAGATGTTAAATAACAAGTTTCTTTTCCAGCCCGTTCAAATCCACTTTCTATTGATCCAGACGGTGAAACATATGTCGGAACATGAAAAATGACACATAGAAATTGAATGGTCTAGAAAGTTAGAATTAGTCTGTTTAACATTTCTAAACTTAATCGCTACATGAATGTTTGAAGGGTTTTTCTATGGTCAGGAAGGGTGTTCGCTCTTCCTGATAACAGTAAACCAATTAAAAACTGACACCTCATTTTCTTTCGTCATAACGCGATCTAACTTCGCCATGAGATTAAATATTTAATTATCTAAATAATATGTACAAAATTACTAAAATACCCTTGGATTCTTTTTTTAAAAATTGAAATTTCACATATTTATAAATTTAATGTTTAATCCCATTTTAATATAAAATCTCAAAACCAATTAAACATTAAAAAAACAGTTTCATATCCGATCAAAATCAAAATGAATTAACTAGGTTCTTCCCCTCAAAATTGGTCAAGAGTTGTTTTCCCCTAAAAAAATTTGATGCTCTCGTCAATCCATCTATGTATATGTAAGGGGTTGAATTGACTAATTTTGGTAATATTCAGAGAATATCATCATCCCCTGTTTATCGTCGTGTGAATTTGGCTTCATACTCGGATACTCTGTTATCACTTCCTTCTCCCATGACCTAGTATTGCTGATATAGTTTTTTTCCATTGTAATTGGGTTATAAAAAGATTAGATCTTTTACACTTGAGTAATTAAAGAGGAGTACCATTTTTTACTTCTTAAAAAAAGTTGGGTTCTTCACCATTGATGACACTGCCAATGTCCTCAAGCTTTGTGACATTTACAGATTAATATGGAGTATCAATTAGATTTCACGCAATTCAAGAATAAATTTGACAATCGCACGTGAAGAGTTGGAGAATAGATGAAAATTTAGAGGGAAGGGTTCTGAATTTTGTGAGAGACTGAAGTTGTTTCTGTCGATTACTTGAGAAATCAGATTTAGGGTTCTTCAGATTTAGGTTTCAATCGCAAGAGGATTATCTTAAAATTGATGATATTTTGTTATAAATTAATTTTTTTATTTATAATTTTAGTTTGATTTAAAGTGTTATAATTTAAAACTGATATCTTAATATGAGGATAAGTTATTTTATAATTACATATTTTGATTTATTTAAATATAAAAATGATATTTTTGTAATTTTATATTTATTAATTTATTTAATTAGTAGTGCGAAACCGTGCGATTGTACATTACATAGAGCAAACGCACTATTGCAAAGCGCAATCATATCAAAACAATTTCATACGTTGGATCAATGATCCAATGGTATTTAATGAGTTTCCTGTTATCAGGGAGTGTGAAGCCTTCCTGACCATAGAAAGACCCATGTTTGAATTATTATTGATATGGTTGTATTTAATTAAGAATTATATTATAATGTATTACTTGAATTTATTTAGAAGCAGTGTGACTGATCGATTGATCAAACTTTAGTTTAACTAGTGGACTGGAGTAATTACACTTGTTCTGCAGTGAGGTGGATGACTTAATTTTACAAAATCAACCAATCAAAACTTTTTATTTTTCCTTTTTACCAACAATTTTAAGTTTCAATAAAATTTTAAATCTATTTTTAACACACTATATATCAAATTAGTTGCCCTCTTTTACTATCTTTAATTTATTATTGATTTTAATTATACGATTTTAGTTTTTTATTAATTAAATAATTGTGAGACACACTCACATATATATATATATATTAATGAGAAATATTAATAAAAGAAATTAATTGATAGGTGAACAAATTAAATTTAATTTAAAATTATATCACAATTGGTCTCGTACTATATAATCCACCGGATATAATTTCTATATTTTCAAAGAACAAACCATGTTATTTAGCTTCAAATGGACATAATTGCGTGTTACCTTTTCACTCAAAAAGTTGAGAATCATTAGCAAGTGCAGTGATGCCAACACTGAGTTTTCACTTTCAAGCATCTTTAAATTCATGAATCCTTCCCCTAGCTTTGGTTATTTGGACCATGACTTGCACAATACTTGGCCAACTGCAAAATGACATTTCATCTCCTATTTCATTACATTATCATGTCACCGATGAATAAATTTTTTATATGCAATTGAGTGTATACCATGTAATTGAATTTGAAGTGATTTGAATATATCCACAATTATTTCTATTGAATTTTTAACTTGTTAGAATCAAGTTTGCATCATGCAATTGAGTGCACATAAGTAACAATTTATCGAGCAAATTGGTACAGGGCCGTGCAATCATAAAACAGGTGACTATAGAAAAAGAGAGGTGACCTTTTTTATCCTAATGGAATAGTAGTACATGTAAGAAAATGATGAAGGTAGGTTCTATGAATTTTTCCACTATTACAGACAGAATATGAAAGTGGGTATAGTAGTGGATGGACAGTGGATTGGTGATAAATTTGTAAAAGGTGTCTATATATTTTTGGATACAAGTACATGTGCAGACTTCTTCAATTGATCACATACAAAATGTGGAACCAATTAGCACTCCAATCATGATTCATGAATATGGATATGATAAAGATTTTTTCTGACTTTTTGACAATTTGAAAGCACTAAATTTGAGCCAAAAATATGATACTCCAATTTTTATCCTAACTGCCAAGGTGGATTTAAGATTTTGCTTAAGAAAATTGAAAAAAAGGCTCAACCTAAAATTTGAGCACTTATATGGAATTCTTTCTACACTTTTATAATGTTACAAACTAAGGTGACAAACTTTTATAAATTAAAAAAATCTTTAAAAAATTCAAGGGGATCAATTATTAAGCCCCCAATATTCAAGCAAATATGTGAGAGTGTCTGAACTCGAGTGTAGGCCACGAGAGGTGTTCCAATTGTTGTGCATGTTCTAGGTCGACGCACGGCTCAACTAGGTGGTCAAAAAACTGAAGTGATCCTACCAGCGAGATGGTACAATTTTGGTGACAAAGGTTGCACGTTGGGTAAGGGCTCTAACGTCGTATCCTCCAACCTAGCCTCGAGAGGGCTAACTGACGAGTCCCTTCCCGGGAAGAATCGTTGAGGTCGAACGTGGGATTGGAACTCTTGTTGTCACCATCATTAGCACTTGAATTGGACCATTTTACGTTGTTGCGCCTGCTTGTGGACTCAGAGGAAGTCGACGTCTCTTAACTTTAGAGGCATCTAATGCAGTTGTTGGATTCTTTCAAGTTACTCTATATTTTCTATGTGAGGAAGCGCGTGATCATTTCGTAGGCTGGCACCAAACTTGACCTTCTGCGCGTGGGCATTCGGACGTTGCACTGGTGACAAAAATGATCTACTGGTACCGCTCTGCAGTGATAATAGTAGAAAGTTCTCCCTATGGAATGAAGATGTAGATTCCTAGAGTGTTTAATTAGAAGTGCTTTAAGAGGGAGGGTTCAAATTTCTTAGAAGTTGCACTTTTTGAAGGGTAGAATGAGTATACCCTTCTTCTAACGCCAATTGTTGATTTATGAAAATTGACGGTCCAACTCATGAAGATCGGTCGGACATGACATGATGTAACCACCATTCACAAAAATAAACCAATTAATAAGAATTTTTTAGGTTGATAAGTTGGTAAGACCATCTTAATTTGTATTGGTCTCATAACTCGTTTAATATGGAGTAACTAAGAATTTATCAATGAAATTGCACTTTACATTCTATTCTACCAACATCGTTTTCTTTTATCTTACAACCTTCTATATATATCATCATGCTCATATACGCTATCACTTTACACATTATTAGGATTTTAAGGAATCCTAATACTATTACTATAGACTAATATATTTAGTGGGTGTTTTTAAACTCTACAAATTGTTTATAGAATCATTTTTTTTAAAGCTGCCCTCTCACAGCTTTTACTTTTTTTATAGAGTTTGCAAACACACCCTAATCGCATGTTTACACATAAGTGTGTCATATGTTTTCTTTTATTGAAAAATATACAACAATGCAGTACTCATTTTACTTTATTTACTTATTTTATACATAAATAAACATATTTTTAATACTTGTGAAAAAGTATTTAATATGTATCACTATATATAAAATAACATATACTCCCTCCGTTTCAAAGAAACTTGCACTCCTGGGATGACACACAATTTAATAAATGTGTAAGAAAAAGTGTAATGAGTGATGTTTTGAGGGGTAGTTTAGTAAATTTTTATGGATAAAGTAAAATAAAAGGTAGATTGAATGTGAAAAAGTGACATATGAGTAAATATGTGTATATGTTGAGAGTGAAGGTTATATCAATATTTCCTTTTACTGAATGTGCAAATTGATATGCAATATTCATATAAGGAAAGTGGGCAAATTTCTATGGGACATAGGGAGTAGTAAAAAACACGAGATGCCCATCTTTTGACCGAATCAACTCGGAGATCCC
Source organism: Galeopsis tetrahit (assembly GCA_963675135.1). Lineage (NCBI taxonomy): Eukaryota > Viridiplantae > Streptophyta > Magnoliopsida > Lamiales > Lamiaceae > Galeopsis > Galeopsis tetrahit. Next base: position 68,165,632 of record OY776128.1, on the reverse strand, counting down.
ATCGTCCCAACACAGACTTCATTTTTCTTGTGAAAAAATAAAATAATTTAATCGAGGGGTGCAAAAAACCAGGCTTTAAGGAATGGGCTGTTTCCCAATTTAGTTATTTATATTTATTTATTTTATTTATTATGTATTTTGTTGCAGAGAAGGCTGTGGGGGTTGCAGTAGGGGATGTACATGGCAGCATTATTCAATCCTCATTTCAGAATAAAAATAGTGATGCTTTTGGACACATCTACAACATTACAGATCCACTTAGATTTTATTCAAATTATTATACATGTCTGATTACATTTAAACTTAAACATACAATTTTATATTATTAAATTTTCTATCACAAATAACAGGCCAAAACCTTTATTTGTTTTCTTGTATTAATAGACAAATCTTTGTTAAGAAAATCTGCATAATAATATGACACAATGCAAATGACCATTTTAGTGGTGAGGTGTGTACCCTGATATTTATTGAATTAATATTTTCCACATAGTTAAAAAAAAATGTTTTCTTAATCTTGATCTACTAATACTACAAATTCTCCTATATATGTAAAAGATATTCATACTAATTTAAATAAATTTAAAATTGTAATGTTATAGATGCAAATTGCAATATGAACGTGAAAATAAAAATCATAAAAAAAACTTTAATATTATGCTAATTAGAAACGAATTTGGAATGAAAAAGTTACTGCAGTTTAAGAATTTGATAAGAAATGGTTAAAATATCTGTTTTTGGAAAATGGAATTGGCAGGAAAAAATATGATTAGGTTGAGGGTCCACAAATGCTTCCAATTTGATCTAGATATAATTTGCATTTTGAATGTGTTTTTATATTGGTAAATTTATTTTTGTATGCAATGATTTTTAAGTGATTTTGATATATTTTCAATTGTTCAATTGAATTTTTAATTCAATATATTAGAATTAAATTAAAATTGTGGTTCAATAGGGTAACTCTTTTATATAATATTAATTGTTTCATTAAATTTTTAAATGAGATTCGTTCCATATACGAGACGTCTTATACAAAATTTTGTTTGTTATGTTGTGTATTACGATAAAGATATATTGTCAAGTCTCGTATGAATTTGGTGGTGCGCTCACCCGCATGAATTCTTTATAAGTTTCAAATATATTGATTTACATGTTTGGATTGAAGTTAGTATTTTTGTTTGTGTTTCACCCTTGAAAGTATAAGGCTCAAAACAGAAAAATAAGGCAAAAATCAATATTCCAGTTATTAGATAATGATAATGAAGTTCACGAGCTTACAGAAGAAATATAAATATTCTTGATAAAAACCATATAATGTTGTTTTTATAAAGGATTCCTCCTCTTCCCCCCATAACCATAATCAACCATCTTTCTCTCTCTAGAGATAACGGATACATACGAGTCTGCCATTTTCACACATACTCTGTCTGAATAACACAGACATCGCATTACTCCACTCTGTCAATACAATACCATTTTCACATTCAAATGGCCTCCCCTAATCTTTGTGTAGATGAAGAAGAAGAAGAAGACTACATAGACATGGAAATAACTTCAAAACCCACTGATTTCGAGTTCTTCACTTTCGACGACACTCAATTCACCTCCCCTTCTCCAGCCGATGAGCTTTTCTACAACGGAAAACTCCTCCCCCTTCACCTCCCCCCTCCTAGACAAATGGTCGAACACCTTCTCTGCACTACAGACCGCTATTTCTCACTCCCATTCCGAACTTGCTCCACAACCCCATCAGATTCCTGCAACATTTCCCCCTCCGAATCTTGCAGACCAAGCTGCGATCTAAACCCTAACCCCAATTTCTTCGAATTAGCCTCTCTCATCAACCCCAAAAAGCTGAAGCAGAAGCAATCGAAGGTGAAATCGTATCTGAGATCTCTCTTCTGCTCCGATGACGCGGGCAATAAGTGCTCGAAGATCGGCAAGAGAATAGTGGATATAGTCAAGAACATTGAAAAAAATGAAAACGGCAACAGAAGGTCGTTTTCCGGCGCCATTAAAAGACCTTCTTCTTCGTCTTCGTCATTTAATTCGAGCCGTGTTCGTGTGAACTTTTTAAGGAGGAGTAGCAGTGCCAATGAGATTGAAGGCTCAATTGATGCTGCCATTGCCCATTGCAAGAAATCTATGGAAACTTCTTCATTCTCTCATTCCAAGATTGAAGAAATAGGTATTAGAAAGTTTGAATCTTGCTTGTAGTAGTATGAATTAGTGGTGTAATTTAATTCAAGAATTTTGAGTTACCTTTTTTGTACTCCAATTACTAGTAATATTTTACACAAATTAAAAGTAATTAATATTTATGTAAGATAATATTTTAGCGTTTTGTGTAGTTAATGCATGCATTATACTATCATTAAAAAAAAAAAAAAAAGGTAGAAAAACAAAATTGAAATATAATATTTAACTTTCCTAGCTACATTAGTAGTAGTATAAATTTATATGTGAAAATCCATTGTTAAGGTGCTCTATATATTTTCATTTTTGATTGGGCAAAACTTAAAGTTTGTGTTCGGGAAAGTTATTCATACCCTGCTGTTAAAGCAGGAATGGATTCTCGAGAAAAATGAATTGAGTATGAAATTTCACTCGAATTGTCCTATCGATTCTAAACTTAGTTCATGATGTGTCGCAAATCAAGAAGAAAGTTAAATAAATAATTTATTATATGATATATGTTGAAAATAATTCCTTATATACACTGAAAATTTTGAAGTTGAAAAATATGGATATGGCCTACAGTTTGTTATACAGTTATACTTTTTTTTTTTTTTTTTTATTACAAGTTAAATACCCATCCCCATTTTTCCCCTCCCCATGACTCGAACCCAGGACCTAAGGCCTAGGTAGTGGTGCTCTAACCACTTGAGCTATCCCACTTTGTCACAGTTATACTTCTTCTGTCCGTTCAAATATCACTTAATTATTTAATTAATTTATTTGGAACCCAATTGTAAGTGTAAGATGGAGGAGCTAGCTGCGAATAAAGTCGTTGATTACTATATTGAGAATATTCTCTTGAAAACTAATAAAGAAAAAGTGAGTAAAAAGAAGCTTTCCAAAAATGAAAAGGTAGGTAGGTAGCTTAGCTTTTCACATATGAAAACAAGTCAGATCTTATCAAGGTGCTTTGCTACATTTCTGCACCTCTTTCACGAGATGCACTACCATTTTACTACAGTATTTATTTTAATTTCTAATTTCTCTTATTTGTCCTACATTTTACCTTACAACATTAAAATTTTCATAAATTCTTAAATCAAAATACTCATCAACACTAATTCAATGTTACTAAGGCTACAAGAACTCACAAAGTTGAAAAATGCTTTGTTCACGTGTAAAATATCTACAACATTAAGATATCAAAATTTTGTGGGCTAATCGTTTCAGAATTCGTTTGCGGAATTTAACAAAAATTCTAACGGGTCAATCCCATCAAGTTCATGTGTTATTACAAGAATAAAAGTGTTACCATGAACCAGTAACTCATTTTTGCTTATTTAAATTTTTTTATGTCTCGATATTTGATTCTAAGATCATTTAATTCGGAGGAATAATCTCACCGTCCACTTGCGTGGGCCCCGTTTAAAGTCAGAGTTTTGTCATCGGTATGGACTTGCCCCTTTGGACACTCTTTTGCTTATTTAGTAGTAATACTATTTTGTTTATATAGTAACCCAATTTTTAGCATTAAAAAAACAAAGTGTGCGAAAGAAATAAAGAAGAAACGTTTGAAGAACAAGTGCACCGTCGTGGATATGTAAAGAGTTTCGCTACAGTAATCACTCTAAATTTAAGCAAACGCAAGAAAATAAGATTTGAATAAAAGCGGGTACGAGTTTTTGTGTCAATATATATAGTGTGGGTATTGTGCAAATCACATGCCTTAAAAAAAAATTAGTAATATACAAAGTGTACTCATTTCGTCAAAAAATTTATTCAACATATGACTAAAATGAATTTTTTTTATTTTTTAATAAGGTAATAAAACAATTTAATATTTTAAATTACACCCTTCAAATATTTCAACTCAAACTCACCACATTTCAAAAACATCTTATTACCACAATTAAAATAGACAAATATACCTTCACTTAAAACCTATTATATTTCATTTAATAGAATAAATAACTTTTAAAATAAACTCGGCGCACCCGGTAAATGTTGAATAACAATGGAACGGGAGAAAGTATATTTAACATACAAAATATTACATTTTTTTAAAAGGGTTGCTCTGCTATGGACTCGAGTGCAGCACCCTAGTTCATGTTGCACTTTTCAATTTTAGTGACTTACACTTTTTGATAAATGGTGTTGCACTTTTCAATTATTACATTTTTTTTATGAATTATTAAATTTAAATTATGAAAAAGTATACCTTTTATGCTAAAAATATATTACAAGTTCATTGGAGAATTTCAATGAATGTGACTGGGTATATTGCCTAATGAAAATTAAACTACAAAAATTGATGGAACCTTTTTATTTATCAAACCATTTCATACCAATTTTTATTTTAAAAAAAATTGAAAAAAAATTAAATATTACTCCATAAATTTTTTTAAAAAATGAAATCTTTGAAATACCTTGATCAAACATGGGTTAAAGTACACACAATATCTTTTACTATTCGTTATCACATTCCGGACTAAATTTCTATTAACCTAAGTTTTATGATGAACTCGCATTTTTCGAAACATGATACTCCAGTACTAAGCAATGTTATTTTTGTAAAAGAAAATTCTTGTAAATGGATTCACAAGAAACATACTCCATATTCAAGTCTGGTTTTATTTTATTTTATCAATACATGTCGTGTATAATGATGAAACCATAGCGTACACTAATAAAACAATACATGAGGTTCTAACAGGGTATTAAATGGAGGATCTAATTGTAGATTTAGAGTCAAGAATTGCTTTATTGAACAGGGGACTCTGTAATAATAAGCAGCATCAGTTTCATACATGATTGATTATAAGGTTACACAGAAGAAACGTGTGTTCTTACATTTGATAACGGGTGTGTAATGAAACATCGTACTCTTCAGCTAACGAAGACGGGAAGACAAAATTTGATAGAAATTCAAGAATACTGGTCACAAAAAAAACTGTCCAGCATCTCTAGCTAGCCAGTCTCTTCTTCTACAAGTTATCAATGTCCATCAACGGCACTTTCCAGTAATTCCACGAGTTGAAATCTTCCTGCTAAGACGTACAATACCATGAAAAAACGGAAAAGGAAAAATAAACACGGTTCTTGATTATGTTTTAAAAACAATTGGACATTCTTTTGCAGAAACAGTACCTGCTCGACCAGTGATGTTGGTGGGAACATGTCGTTCACTAGTGTGTGCAACGATGTGTAAGATTTCACATCGATACGGTGATTAATGGCCACCTCCCCCTGTAAGATAATAATTAAATTTTGAAGAACAAAAAAATTGAAGTCTTTCGCATTCTTTTGTGCTCAAAATTATGTGAAGGGTTGATTACCTTGGGGTTGATTATAAAGATTTTGCCTTTTGGAATCCCAATTTTCCGGTAGCTGAGCTCATCGGTATCTCTATTTCCAAAACCCGCATAAAATGGATTGTAATCAGGGGGAAATAGTGCCTTGATATCCTGCAAAATACACTTACATCATGCTAAAGATTCACATTATATATATACATATATATAGAGAGAGAGAGAGGAACATTAATATTCACCTCTAAACAGGCGATTTTGAATTCATGAGGAGCTCTTCTTATCACTGTCATCAATAAAACATTCATCAGATAAAACGAACAAGGACGCATCTACTAAGTATATGTTGTAGTGGAAAGAATGGAGAAAATGAACATGGATTTAGAAAGACAATTAAACAACAGAAATGATTCGGTAGCTATTCATGATCAAATAAAATACAACAAATCTCATGAGTAGTCGTAATAATATTTCAAAAAAAAAAAAAAATCAGCACTGGTATGCAGTATCAACCGAAACCTGGTTTCCTATGTATGTTGAGGCTTGATTTCAACGAGAACAAGAATATTACTCTCAGGAGAAGTCGTAAAATTTTCTCATCAACCTTTTAACAAATAGCTGCAATCTAATATTCGAAACACAATGCATTGTTTTGAAACAGCACGTAATCATATTTTATTCTATACAACATTCTTCTGATATGCAATAAGATCAAATTGACCCTTAAAGGAAAAGGATATCACCTTCTCGGTACAATGATGGAAATAAGCCATCCGGGGAAATAACAACGGGCCCATTTGGTAAGCTTTTCCCATCCTGCAAGCATTTTAACATTGTACTAAATAATCCTACTATTGGCAAGAGATCATAAGAAAGTTTCACAATCAAGAAACACGAGAAAATAAAAGCAAGATCCGAATTGCACAGGCGTGCAAAAATCACTAAATGAAGTCAGGGAAAATGTTTTTTTTTTTTTTTTTAAATCCTGTGCGCTTGCCTATTTTTTCCTTTCAGGCACCCTATTTTCCTGAATTGAATTTCGTCTTGTTAACTTTGAAAATTCAATATTTTAGTCCTTTAACCAGCTTCAGTGGGTTAGTAACCAGTTTTGAAAGTTAACATGACGGAATTAAACAAGACGAAATATAAATTTATTTTTTTAAATGCCACGTCAGTTTAAAACCGGCTGTAGCCAGTCAAATAACTAAAATGTTGGTTTTTGAAAAATAACCAGAAAAATTTTGATTCGGGAAAGTGGAATGCGCTGAAAACAAAAATGAGCAGACTTACAGGACCAAAAAAAAAACTTTTTTCCAATGAAGTTACATCTATACACCATAATATTCAAAAATTGCAACCTTTCATCAAGTACAAAAATATATTACCCCACAGAGTATCTCAAAAACACTCAGGATCATCAAACAACAAATAGCACATACCTGCTTGAGATTGAATAGAAAACTTTTGGTTAAGTATGCTTGTACAATTGCCCGTGCACTCAGAAATAAGAGCTGGTACCCATTCTCCTGTAGCAAAAATCAAGATTCCACGAAAATAGTAAACAAGAAATTTAAATGGAAACAAAAATTAGATGGATCTTGACACATAAACATCAAGCTTTCATCAGGTAAATTTGTAGCTAAGTTCCAGATTGTGGAACATCACATCTCCATCAAATCAAATCAATATAGGTTTGATTATTAACCAGTCTTACAAAATATGTCCTACCTATTGATTCTTTTGTGTTTCAACCTTACCAGATGGCTGTTTAGAAAAACAAGAATTACACATGTTCACTAGTCGGTTTAGTAATTTCTGTTATACACTCCTAATTTGAATCTAAAATACGACCGTTCATCTCCAGAGCATTTGGCCCTTGGATGCTTATATCCACCACAGTAGCATCTCTCTAAAGTTCCAATTGGCTAAAATGAAACTACATTTTTTATAAAATGAACTATAAGGGGCCCTCATATGCTTATATGCCACCTTAATCAACTTTCTTTTAGACTTCAATTACAATGTATGGGCTCCTCATACGCTTTTATGCCACCTTAGTAAAGGCTATGATAACTCCGCTTCGCTAACATAAAACTATATTTTCCATTAGATAAACATCACTCTAATATGTTTTTTGAATGAAAATTTGGTGTCAATGGTTCAGGATTTTGACAATAATTAGGGAAGTGGATATATCTTGGTGCTGGATGATCAAAGGTCCTGAAAACTAGTACCAAAATATTAACCTATTAAACATATTAAAAATATACATACAAATTTAAATTGACAATCATGCACACATTACTTATCCTACTTCCACTTTGGCTCATTAGGCGTAATAAACAGAGCATTTGAAGAGACTACCTTTATTGCAGAAAAAAGATGAGCAATCCCAGTATGCGTCCAGTCTTTTCCAACCAAAGGCATAAACTGACCAAGAACATCAGACCTAAAAATGAGCAACAAGAATCAAGAGTGTAAGTAATGGTTAAAAAAAAAAATCCATGAGATTGGTCATCTCTCTGTTTTTTGGTTTATTATTTCTGATCCACTAAAAACGCATTAGCTTAGCACAGATCAAAAGTCATTATAGCATCACGAATTACAGTCAGCCTTAGAATATTTTAGACAACTTCATAATTTCAGTACAGAAAATTTGTCTCTCCAGGCGAGAGAGGAGAGATGATACAAATCAGTAAATGGAAAAAACAGACTTACTTAGTAATAGTACCATCCACGTCAGAAATTACTATTCTTGTATTCCACTTCCACAAGTATATATGAGCTTCAACCTGCTTCAGTAAAAACGTAAATGAAATTAAGGGTACCCCAAGTAAAAACAACCATCTAATCTAAACACAAGCATCCATCCAGAAAGAGTTGCCCACCTTTTGGGATCCAAGAACTCTAGTAGAGAAAATAAAATTCACCATATTCTGTCCCTCCTTAAGATTCAACGATGCTATTTGATCACTAGTTGGTACATTCGTTCTTATGATTTGCTTCCTAGGAGAGTCAATAGACGAACGTGATTTCGGAGTTGCAACTGCCAGCTCACTCTGTGAGACAGAATCAGAACCAACAAAGCCTTCCTCGTTCGATGCATTACTCGCTGTATGTTCAAGTGTCTTAACTCTCCTAAACGGAATTCGCCATAATCTCCATCTTCTTGATGGAGTAGATATCACTCCAGTATTATCTTCCTTTGCTACCACTTTCTCTTGTTCAACAGGGATTACATCTTGCAACTCAACTGGTAGATCTAAACCGAAAGCAACCATACCAAGAATGATGTGTGCAGCTTTATCCCATGGTAAGTATTTCCCCTGTATTCTAACAATAAGGTCTTCATTCTTTACAATTGATGTGGCAGAGAGTTTAAATTCGTCCAATGATATTCGGTTTGCATTGAAGACATCTTCAGCTTCACTTAAACCCATTCCTGCTTGAAGCAGTTTCCCACAGAGAGATATCTCCGGCCCTGATAATAATATTTTTTTTTAAATGACAGAAAGTAATATAAGTCTAAAATTGAACACAAATTTTACTGTTACAACAGTTAAAGTAAATTCCTTACTTGTCAATGAATCGGAGATCGTATCACCTATAGCTGCAGCAGCATGAAGTTCAACATGGTCCCTTTTACTTGCATCAGGATCAGGAGACTCCTCACCACAACTAATCGTTCCAACCGCTGAATCGACTTCCACTTGTTTTAGTGATTCTTGATCACTGCTAACAAATTGAATAGGCATGATATCAGAACCATCGTGATCCATATCCGAAGTATTTCTTTCAGGGGTTTCAGCTTCGACCAGTAAAACTGGCGAAGAAACACTGCTCGGAGAAACATGGGGAGATAATTCATCATCATATCTAGATATTTCAAGATTCTCTTCTTCAGGCTTATCATCATTCACTAAAGGACTCAGAGGTGACTTCTGGCTCATATCGTCAAGACTCTTGGCTGAAGGACTCATACTTTCCTGATTGCTATTTGGTGAATGAACAGACAATTCTGTTAGCTCCAAGCAACTTTTGAAAACATCATTCCTTTTAAATGTGCTTGATGTACTATTTTCTACACAAAGATCTTTGTCCTGATTACCCAAGTCAGAAGTTTCTGGAACATGATTCAGATGCTCTACATCACTTTCACATAATTCTAATTTGTTTTTATGAAACGCGGTCCCCTCGGTTTCCTTACAAATGTATCCAGTAGTAACTTGTGTGGAGATATTGAGCCGAGTCAAATAATCGGAGGTCCAAGAATCGTCAGCCCCATCAAACTCTTCAGTCCCTTCGCCCGGCCCAAGGTGAAACTGAGGAGTGCTTAGTTGCACATTTTCAGCATCAAGAGATGATGATATAGGTGCCATTAGTATATGCCCATCAACACTCACTAAAACCACTTCAGAACTTGGGTTTTCTGATTCCAATGCATGTTTTACGCTCTCTAGATTGTCATATCTATTAGAATCATAATCAGAAAAATCAACTGAACCCTCTAAAGAAGATTGGTCATCTTGAAACTCGTAAAATATCCTATCAACATCAGACTCAACTCTTTCTAATCTCTTTACACCAAGAGTAGAACGTTCATCTCTCACCTCTATATCACCATGGCTGAAGTCATCAGCGTCTTCGTCAAAAAAATCGTTGTCTTTTGAAGCACTATCGAAATTACTATATTCAGTGCTGTTATCGTCCCCCCTTCCTCCTTCAAGACTTTCGGAGTCCTTAATATTGTCACCATCATCATCTGGATCAACTTCTCTAACAAAATAAGCTTCACCAGAATTATCTAGACACATATGAAAATTAGCTTCAACCCCATTAACTTCTATACGAACAACCTTCTCCGCACCTTTGAGAACACCTTGAAATTTACCAAATCGTACATACCAAGGTGTACTCCTATACGTTCCATCATTCTGCTTAACTACGATTATGTCAACTGCTCCACCAAATGGATGAAATGGTGTGGCAACTGAATACACACCTTGAGTAATGAAGCTGCTAACTCTACCAACAACATTCATTTCTTTTACCTACAAATAATCACCCAAAAATTCAAAAATAAATTCAACTACTTCATGTACTCCCAATCAAAATCTACAGAAATATATTTCAAATATCAAATCCTCTGTAACATCTGCATGCGATATGATCAACAATTCTCAGCATAGCAAATTGATCATGCAAATAGTTATGTCAATTAACTCTGCAAAAAGTAAATCATTTAAGAAGTAACAAAATTACGAATGTTACGAGGCTCCCCTAATTCCAATCCCAAATTGAAACTTGGATTAAAATTGGGGTCAACTAGAACCCTAAGGCCCTGATTTCACATCTAAAACTTTCTTCGGGAATAACAGAACAAGAAGAAGAGAACAACAATTTCAATGCTAGAAACGGAAGTGGAATCCATATTCTTGTAATTGCACTAAAAAATTAAAAAAATATACATGCGTACTTACACATCCAAATAACAATTGGTGCTCCAAAGATTGATGGTTCTTCAATTGCTGTATTTGAAAGCCCAAGAAATGAAGTACAGTCGCTGAATTGTCTCTCAGAGAAGATTCGATTGTATATTTTCTCTCTCTAAACGGTGTGCGATTGAACACAACTTCTGATTTCTTGAATTTTCTTTCTATGTGCAAATAAAATGTTGATGTCATAAAACAACACCCTTTATTTATATATTTTGTTATATTTAATTTAATTAAATTACTACGAGTAATTTTTTCTTCAAAAGCTTTTGAAATTAACACTCACTACATCAATTCATAATTCAATATTCAATTTATGTATTCCCTATCATTTTAGCTATTTCTTACTTATTGACTAATTTCATAATAAAAGTATTTTTAAACCATTTCCTTAGTATTTTAAGTAGCATGTCATCAAGTAAGGGACACCAAAAATAATAAAATGGATCATCAAGTATGAAACGGAAAGAGTACTATTTATAAAATTAAAAAGTTTTTACTACCTTCCCTTTATCTTTCATAATAATACTAAACAATTTCATTAAAATCTGTGTTCAATAATTTTGTATCGTTAAGTAGAAGACGGATGAATATTTATATAATTTAAACATTAAAACTATTGTTTAAAGATAATTATAAATAAAATTTTATATAAATTTTATTTTTCATAATTCCTATTTCATTTAGTAGCATTAATATAATTAATTATTTCCTTAGCCTTTGGTGAATTGTTGTTTCTTCACCCACCGTCCTACATAATTTATTTGCACTTTTCATAACTTTAGTCTAAACCGACAAAGTTTGTGTGAGATCTAATTTTTAAATATTTTACATATATAGTAATATTTTTTCTAATTTAAGGAACTGACTTGCTCCAACTAAAAATGTCCATACTGAAAATTTTGGGCAACGTAAAGTAGTCAAATTAAATTAATTAATTGTTGTTTAGCTTATTCAAATTCTGTTTAATAACAAACAATAACTCCCAATGCAATTAAAAGGAGAAAAAGTCTGAATTTGGTAATTTAATTAAATAAATTAAGCACAATAAACGTGGCCACCGAGGCTTGTCGTCTAGCAGGTGGGGTTAGGTGGGCCTTTGTGCTTCTAATTAAAATAGAAATATGTTATTTTTTTAAGTCAATACTACAAAATACAAATACGTATATATTTACTATTTTTAAAGGCAATGCAAATATGTTATTGTCTTATTGACTACGTATTTGTCTTTAATTCCGATGCCCTTTTCTGAAGTCAATTTTGGGGTTTATTTAATTATGGAATTCAATATTCCAAATGACAGCGATTTATTAACGAATTGAGACGAGAAACTCTTTCTTTTATAAATAAAATATATCTAATTTAAATATTTCTTTCTAACAAAAAAAAAAATGTCTCATCTAAATGTTTCATTTTATACCTTTGGAGTTTGGGGAGGTTAGGGGTGGAAAATTAATTCTTATGTATAATTTTGGGGAGGACGTTCATCGAGTGATCAATTTAAATGGATGGAGTTATTGTCAGCAGGTTCGAACCCAGGACGTGTGGGTATGACTGTGTGAGTCTTAAAGCTTTGATATCATAAAAAATTTAGTCTCATTTAAAAGTCTGAAATGGTGGAGAATTAATTGGGTATATTAATTTTCTAACAATTTATTTTTCCTTCTACTAGTTTTTTTAACAAATTTAAAGCATCACCATATTGGGTTATTATGATGTTGATAGGAATATTTAAATTAGCGAAAACCCAACTATTTAATTTTCACTTTGCTTGCATCTATTAACAATTGCACCATTATTGCAAACACCCCATATGTGTGTATGTATTTGCTTGACTTTAAGAAACGCGTATAAAATAAAACCTAATACGTATAAGTATAAAATAGCCTTAAAAAAGAAGAAGAAGCAAAAATGTGAATTGAATGCCAACTAACATCCGTCGCATGCCTTATCCGGTTGTATGAAGTTATGACTAAGGCACATGCATATATGCTTATCTCAAATTAATTAACCACTTTCGGACCTTTTTTTCTTAAAATAATAAAATAAAATCAGCTAGTTGATATAATTATCGGCGTTACATTTTTTTTTTCTTTCTAATAATGTTTGGGCATAGAAATTGATGATATGGATAAGATTTTAAATAATAGAGTATAAAATAGATTTAGGCTATTTCCGAATTCTGATGTACAAAAATAGAAAACTGCATAGCTACCAAGTTCAATCAAATACGTTGCTGGAAAATATCAAATGGGACATTTCAAGAAATATGGCAATTGGGTTATAGAAAAATAATACTCCGTAATACTTTGACATAATAGTTGGGCAACTAGTGCAATTTTAACCCAATTCTATTTTAAAAAATTTAACCTAGCCGTTTTTCTTTTTTACGAATTTTAGAAAAACGATTGTAAAGTATTGATTCATATGATGAAAAGTATCCAATAATATATTAAAAAGATACTCCATACTAGTACTATTTAATACTCTCCCGTACATCAAAAATATACTCACATTTCTTATTTATCAATCCATTAAAATAATATTTATTTTCAACAATCACTTTATTTTTATTTCACAATAATTCCACGACACCCTTACATTACCTGTTTTATCTACTTTTTTTTTAAATTTGTGTCCAAAGGTATGAGCATATTTTTAGTAGATGAAAGGAGTACTTATTCTGTACGAAAATAATATTTTTCTTAATATACATTAATACTTCTCATTATATATTTGAATATTTTTTTGTGAATAAGTCAAACTTTGATCAAAATTATATCAATTACATGTGCAACTAATATAATTTGCATGATTAAAACAATGAAATCAACGATTTTGTTGGTCAAATAGATGTCAAAATAGAAAAGTTCCACTAATATGCAATCAAACGACACCTTCGCATACACCCACTACCAATCAGATTCTATGGAGTGGTACGAACTACAGTTTTCCTAGGGTTAGTGGTCGGATTCTAGATACAAAAGGGGTATTTTGGACATTACACTTTTCTTGGGCTATACTAATTTGAAGCAAACTGCCTAAACGCCCATATATATGTCCTATTAAGCCCAAGCAAATGAGCCCAAAGGATACTGTAGTCTTTATCTGTAATACTGATAATACTTTTTTAGGCGTTTAGCACTTCCATCAGTAGAAACATGATCTATCAGCTCATGTTTCTGAGACAGAGCTCCTAAAGTTTCGTCCTGTTTCGTCGAAAGCTTTTCTTCCTTCTTCAATTGATGCTGCAACGACGAGTAATACTATTTATAACGTTCAATATATTGAAAGAAACAAGATGTAAGAATGTGACATCTAATTACCTCAAGTAAGAAGGAAGCTTCTCCAGAATGTTTCTTCACCAGAGTCTTGATTTTCGTAGCCACTTTGAAATCTCGCTCTTTAGGGTTCAACCATCTGTAATGTATCTTTCTTCCCGGTTTTCTAGGACGATCATCAAACATCTCTGGCGTAGCACTCCTTGCCCTCACAGGCCTAGGCTTTCCACCAACCATGAACGGGAGCATCTGCATCTCAGTTATAATATGTTTTGCCTGATCTTCGTTTTCCATTTCGACTAGAGCAGCTTGAGGGAATCCATTTGGTTGCAAGAAATTAGATATGAACTCAACCTTTGCCACATTACCAAATTGGTTGAAAGCAGCCTTTAGCACAGATGCAGTAGCTTTTGGTGCAATGTTGTCTACATATACAGTCCTACTCACCCTTTTTAGAAATTCAGCATACACTTTGGCTGGATCCATTTATGGAGAGCAACTGTTGATAGAAAATGAATCCTAAAAAACGAGGTATCATTCATGAGCCTTCAAGTTATCAGAATTTCCACCAGTTGATATAGTTATAATCAAAGTGATGAAGAACAAAGCCATCACAACACACATACACATGATTTTATCATAGTCATTTCAAATGTAAATGTATCTTCAACAAGGAAAAAATGTTAGTGCAGTGTATTAAAAATCCCAACAAGCACTGAGCACATGAAAGTTTCCTAAGTATCATCATCTTAAACTATCGACCAAAGTGATGAGTAATCAAAGAAATGTTAGCACAAGACTCGATAGTTCGATTGCCATAGATCAACTCTCGACTTGGGGACGCCCCAAACCTAGTAACCACACCAATTTCACAACTAGAGCAGAATAACAAGAATTTTAGAACATGAAAAACTACCTGGAGAACCAACTAGTAGTTAATCAATCATTCCTCCCCCCCAAAAAAAAATTAAAGCAGAAGAATTCACATTCTAAAGCATACTGAATCATCATAGCACTGAAACAATACACTTTATTTCATTTTTCCAAAAAGGCACATGTCTCCGAAAGGAAACCATAACAGAAATCATATTTATGAATATAAATCAACATTTATGGTAGAAGAAACGACAAATCGTTCCGGAACTCATCAAGAAAAGCCATAGCAATTCAAAATTATCACCACATAAGCCGAATTTAAATTGTTGAAAAGTACCTAGATTAGTTGATCGGCTTCACGAGAAGAGCACAAGTTCCCCAATCCAATTTCTCTTCC
Organism: Galeopsis tetrahit; assembly: GCA_963675135.1. Taxonomy (NCBI): domain Eukaryota; kingdom Viridiplantae; phylum Streptophyta; class Magnoliopsida; order Lamiales; family Lamiaceae; genus Galeopsis; species Galeopsis tetrahit. The sequence continues at coordinate 68,150,097 of OY776128.1, read as the reverse complement.
CGTTCCTATTACGCAAAATCAAGGGTTTTGAGAGTGGGATTTTTTCGAAATGCGTGTGGAGTGCGGGAAATGCCTACTAACTCTACTCTTTTCAAAAATAAAACATACTCCTGCAGCTTCTGGCTTTCCCGATGAAAAAATAGACTGTTGAAAAAATAGACTATTTTTTTGGATGGGAAAATATAAATTTTGGTCACCCAGTTTTACCTCTTTTCATATTTGGTCACCCACATTTAATCACTATCAAAATTGGTCACCCACTTATTATATTCTATCAAAATTGATAATTCTGTTAGTCAATCTGTCATTGACTAACGGAGAAAGAGTTTTGAGCTCAAAATTTTCAAAACGTTAAAAACTTCTGATGCATCTTCTAGAAACTAATGAAACAAACGCAATAGTAAGAATGAAACATGTGAACCTAACATTGAAGAATCTTAGTCAATCACAAAAATTATACATTATTTCTTTATTTTATTATATTTATCTTATAGATCAGAAGGAATTCTCATTATAATTATCGTATACGTCAAAAGGAATTCTCATGCATCTTTTAGAAGGAATTTTCATTATATTTATTGTTGATCAGAAAGAATTCTCATGCATCTTCTGGGTAGTCAAAAAATTTCAGTAAATTTTTAATAACTATTTAACTCAATTATGAATTCATTTGTTGTTGGTTTACTTTCTAGAACTAGAACGTGATTCAATCAACTTGATTGCAGTAAAAAAAATTCAGTAAGTTTTTAATAATTATTTAACTCAATTATGAATTTATTTGTTGTTGGTTTACTTTCTAGAACGTGATTCACTCAATTGATTGTAGTAAAAAAAAATTCAGTGAATTTTTAATAATTATTTAACTCAATTATGAATTAATTTGTTGTGATTTTACTTTTTATTTTACAGGAAATGAGAAACTCAAGAGATAGAATGAACTTTGTACTCTAGTTTTTTTTTGAACAATTGTACTCTGTTTCTCAATTCTTGGTTTCATATTGAATTTGTATAATAATTGGAGATATAAATTTATTTCAATTCATTTCCCAATCTATAATTATTGGAGCATAATTTGTGGTGAAGATTAATTGTAGAGAGGTTTCTAAAATTATTCATTCAAGAAAATTTCATAAACTTTTTTTCGTTCTAAATATTTTTCTATTAGGATCATTATTGCAGATTTCTTGAAATGTTAGTCAAACTGAAATAAATTTTTATCCTGAGTTTCTCATTTCCTAATTATCTATAAAATAAAAAGTAAACACCGGATGGAAGATACATCAGAATTCCTTCTTACCTATTATAAATATTTTTGCGGTTTTGAGAAATTTCACGGCTTAAAACATTTTCTCCGTTAGTCAATGACAGATTGACCAACAGAGTGATCAATTTTGATAGAAAATAATAACTGAGTGAACAATTTTGATAGTGACTAAATGTGAGTGATCAAATATGAAAAGAGGTAAAACTGAGTGACCAAAATTGATATTTTCCTTCTTGGATTATTAATTTATACTTCAAAATATCAAGTTTAGAATGTCATACATAAATCAGTTATCCAATTCATGAACATCTATTAGAATTAATTCGACTGACTTACATTTTTTTATTTGCACTTTTCTGTTCTACACTTTTACAATAATATTTAGAGTGTTTTATACTTTTTAGTACTAATATTTTTATTTATAATGACTTGCACTTTTTAGTAAATATTATGTTGTACTTTTAAGTTATATGTACTTACACTTTTTAATTGTGTTGCACTTTTCAGTTATACTGACTTGCACTTTTTTATAATCTCCCTTCGTCCAATTTTATTATGCCCACTTTCCCGGACACGAATTTTAATGACTATTGATTAATTTATGTATAAATTAGATAAGTTGGGGGTATGATAGGATGTTTATAGATAAAGTGATTGTTTATAAATAAAATCAATGACAATTTGAGTAAATAAGTGATGATGGAAGGGTGGAGACAATAATAAAAGGTTGTGGATTAAAAGGAAAAAGGAAATGATAGAAGCCATAAGTTCACAATTTGAACCAGAGGGCGGGGTGCATCGAAATTGGTACACCCATGAAAATCACCTACCAAGTAAAACGATTAAAAAGTCCGAAAAAACTGATCAAATGAGAACCCGAGACGGGGTGAGGGATCTACTGTGGGTCAAAAGTATCGCCCCATCTGTCCTTGATCATGGAGACTCGGTTCATATCATTGTCGATCCCTGCCGAAGGTCTGACAGAGTAGTTCGCGCAGACTCTAGCCTCAAAATCGTCGATAGCGCTGTTCGGGATTTGTTGATAGGATACGCTCTTCACGAGCACCTTGCGACGTCTGAGTTTCTCTGTGGGGCGGATTAGGGTCACTTGAGCAGGGACTGAAGTGTCGTTGGTCGGCGACTTCAATGATGCACCAGCCTCCAAATTATGAGTGTTGCTGACTGCTTCGATCACAGGCTCCAGAAGAATGTATGTGTGCTCCTCCATGCAGGGGCGGACGCACGTATTAACAAAGGAGGGCCATGGCCCCCCTCAAATTTCATCCAACATCTACCTATATATATATACTCGTATTAGATTTTTTATTTTATTTTTAGTTGGCCCCCCTCCAAAAATGAAATATGCATAGTAACCAAAATTTGGATGCTCAGGCCCAGCCCATCAAATTTTTAATATAAATGATGTGTTTTAATTGATGTATTTTTAATTAATATAGTAACCAAAATTATTAACTGATGTATTTTTAGAATTAAATTTGTAGGTAATAAATAAACAAAAATCATATAATTGGTTAAGAGTTGGAATATGGAAATTAGAATATTAGAAATCTATCTAATCGTGTATAGAATGGTAATTCTAATTCTCACACTTCCAGTTTCCCCTGTAATAACTGAACGATCTTTTTCAGCTATGAACATATTTAAGATTGAAAAGGAAGGATTGTTTATTTGCATATATTGAAAAGGAGATCGCGAAGAGGTTTAACATAGATTTATACTTAGGGAGATCGCGAAAAGGTTTATTATAGATTTGCTTATAGATGATTTTCATGATATGAAATAAAAACTTTCTAAATTTTAACATATTGTAAATATATTATATTTTAAAAAGAATTATAATAATTAATATATTATATATGAGCTCGTTAGTTTATAATTTAAATATAAAGATTTTAAAAAATTTAATGTTGGCCCCCCTCAGTTATTCACTCTGGGTCCGCCCCTGCCTCCATGCATGGATCGTCGAGGCTGATCGGAGAAGAAGTTGTTAATTGAGATCGGATCGATTCCGCTAGCCGAGGTGGGATCCTGTAGAGTGGAGATAAAAGTAGTGTGAATAGTAAAATTTTCAAATAAGAAATGAGAATAATAAAATTGGACTCCTCCAAAAGAAGGTGAGAATTATAAAATCGGATTATAGTATTATATATTATGAAAAAGGCATATTTAGATTACATAAATTCATGTCAGAATCTGAATATATTACTAATACAACATATTTGAAATGAGAGTTCGCATAAATTTGATTAGATTAAATCAGCATTTCATAATGTTTGAAAACACAATTGTTATTAGCTAAATTTAATTGTAAAAAATTATTTATATATATGCATAAATAAGGTATTTGATTTTATGATATAATTTTTCTTCTAATTAAAATCTCTTATATAATTTTATAGTCCATTAATAATTTCATAACATTATTTATTATTTAGAAATTAATTTATTAAAATTAACGTGTAAACATATACTTCATTCTTCACAATTATATATATAGACAGATTATATATATATATATATATGTATATATGTTTCAAGTTTTATATAGGTTTGTTTTTATATAGTAATTTTATTAATTCATTAATATAATTAATCATATGCATCAAGAATTATGGATCTCTTGTACTACTATTAAAGAGTGGGTTTTGAAATTTACTGAGAAATATGCTCTTAGAAATTCCATTTGTTATGTTTATCTTTTTTTTTTTTTTTACTAAGTCAAACACTCTATCAATTTATTCGCACGATGAGTAAACTGAAATGGATAGGTTGTCTATAAAGATTGGAGGTTCAATCCAACTATAAGGACTCTTAAAAGAATGAGAGTTCCTAGCAAGTGTATATATCACTATATTGACATTATGATCGATAAAATTAATTTCTCCTTTAAGTACCCCGAATCAAATCTATATAATCTCCAAAGATCGAACTAGTTACGCTCCTCTTCTTAATTGCATCAAACACCCGCTTCGTGTCCATTTTCACAATAACTTTGTCGAAGCCAAGTGTCGCACCCAGCTGATTGCCTCAATCACTCCCTAGGCCTCTCCTTCCTCCACCTTCACCAGCCCCCAGTGGCGGATCCAGGATTTGAAATTTGAGGGTACAAAAATTCTTGAAGATCGGGTTATTTTTTTTCGTTGTCTTGAATTTCTTTGATATACGTTTATCTTTCGTCAAAAGTTTATCTTTCATTATTTTCTAATTAAATTAGATAGTAAACTGGCAATTAGCAAATTAGAAAATATAATTCCACTATTAAAAAAAAAAAATCAAATTTCAAAGTTTCAAAGAACTATCTATTTCAATTAGATTAATATAAGATAATGTAGTAAATTAAAAATTATAATATAAACTCTAATTCATAACTAAATAAATTAAATGGAACAAGTTGATAGGATCCCCTTTGTTACGTCCCCATGCCCCCCGTGTGGGGGCGAAAAAAGGAAAGAGAGGGATGGGGTTTCTCTCGCTTTTGGCATAGCAGACCCCCTGCGCGGAAAGCCGTATTCGATGAAAGTCGTATGTACGACTTGGAGGGAGATCTTTCATATCTTTCGAGATCCACCCTAAAAACAATTATAAGTATGAATATATGTATTAATTAAATAAAATACTGTATAAATTAAATAATTAGTTTGAGTACTTTTTTAGCATTAGCAGAGAAGGGGAAATGCCAAAAAGAAACAAAGCGTAATTTAGAGATGTAATTGAGGTTTTTCGAGAATTGAACTATTGAATTCAGTTAGAAAGTTGAATGTAACCTATATTTTTGCCTTTCTTTTTTCTAGTTTTTGTTGGGCATTTAATTTGAATTGGTTAGATGGAAAATGAAGATGTTTGCAAAAAAAAAAAAAAAAATTGGACGATTTTTAATTATACCTAAAATTAAAATTAAAAAAAAAAAAAAAGGATTTGGGGTACAGTTGTACCCCATGTCCCTAGCTGCCTCCGCCAGCCCCGCCGTGCAATAAGGTTTTGCACACTATGAAGACCCATTCATCATCTCTAACCACCACTCATACTCATGTTTTCATAGTGTCTTCGAAGAAACTCGCGTCAACATTGATCTTCACCTCCTCGCAAGTTTATGCCATTTCGAGCATGAAGACCCCGAGCTACCTCTCCGAATTGGTTGGCGCA